>CM066322.1:51277644-56560144 GCA_033807775.1 Saussurea involucrata | reverse complement strand
TACTGATAAAATTACATATAATCTAATTTATAAAATTATATATAATATAATCTAATACGCACGATTAATAAAATAACATAAATAAAATTGCATCCTTATTCGTCTAAAAGTTGACGAATTTTTTTATCGTACAATTTTCGTTGTTGCTCTGTCATAGTTGATGGATCCATTTCCATCAACCTGATTGCCAATTCTTCTTTTTTAAGTTGCTCTTTCATATTCTCCCGTTCCTGCTTCTTTTTTTCTCGTTCATCTTTTTTTCTCTCTCGTTCTATTATAACTTCTGTATATTTGTTCATTGCCTCTATTTTTGACGCATCGAGATTGAATTGTTCTTTCATCGCCTTATCGATACGGTCGATAGAGTTAGATGATAAACATTCCTGTTTACCTTTATCCTTTGAAGCTTTCCTTCCCATTGGACGAGCAGTTGACGTTAGCTCAGGGGTCGATGTGTTTGTATTTGAGGATGATGAGGTGTATTGTCCCGAACCATCATTTTTTGTTCTCTTCGACCCCCTATCTTCTTCTAAGTAAACCTCTACAGGTCTCTCTCGTTGAGTGGTCCATTTTTCTTGATCACGCAATTCAACCCAAGCATGCAAGAAATTGAATTGCCCACCTTCCAACGAACGATACAACTCTAATGCTCTGTTTTTTTTTGTCTTCTTCATTCAGCCCACTTTCACGTCGGTGTAGGATTTGCTCGTAACACCCAACAAACTTTGAAACAGCATGATTCAATCGACTCCAACGATTCTGAAGAGCTTGACGATTCCTACTTTTTTGAGAACTCGTGTTACGATTCACATCGTAATATTCAAGTACACGGTTCCAAAAATTTACCTTGCTTTGATCAGTACCAATTGTTGCATCTTTTCCTATGTTGAGCCAAGCACTACACAACAATATGTCATCTTTGGTTGTCCATCGATTTTTTTCGTTTTTAGAACCGCTTGCTTGCTCCGGCACGAGATTTGGTTGTGTAGAAAATTCTGGAAATTGAGGAGTGGTAGTAGGATTTGGGTAAAATGGCATTTGAAAATTGTGTGGATAGTTTGGGAAATTTGAGTTCTGGTACATTGGCATTTGAAAATTGTTGGGGTTCATCATAGGAAAATTAGGACCGGGTATATTGGAGTAGGAGGAGTTATGTCTTGTGCATCATCATTTGTATTATAGGATGAAGGTTGGCAGCAATTGAAAAACGGGTTGAATTGGGGCCTTGATGGATCCATTACAAAATCGTAGCAAATGAAGAGATATAACAGAGTATGAGAGTGGACTGGATTGATGGTGTGTTTTGAAACCTCATTCAAGCCTACACTATATATAATGGTATAATGAAACCATATGTCACGGGTGAACAGTGCCAGCTATACACATCACATGTGGCCAGCTATACACATCACATGTGAACAGTGTCAGCTATACACATCACATGTGGCCAACTATACACATCACGGGTGAACAGTGTCACACATCACATGTGGCCAACCATACACATCACGGGTGAACAGTGTGCAGACATCACATGTGAACAGTGTCAACTATCACATGTGAATAGTGTCACACATCACGGGTGAACAGTGTCATATATGTGTTTAATAATGTAATAATTTTATATAAATACAACTAGATGTGAGCCTATTAACCATAACACTTCATCTTCTTCGTCTTCAACAGGTGAAAAATTTGTTCAATGGCTTGTTGATGATTCTTCCTCCAAACTTACCACCCAATATATTGCCTTACAAAAACAACAAATAGTAGATGCAACTTCTTCATCAAAACGTAAAAATAAGAAAAGAAAAATATAGAAAGAAATCGTGAAGCTGGAGATCGACGACTATATGAAGACTATTTTTCTGAGAATCCGACATATAATGAAGATATATTTCGACGTAGATTTCGAATGCGGAGACCATTATTTCTTCGCATAGTTGAAGGTGTGAAGAATCAGGATCGATACTTTGAAAGTGGTATCGATTGTACTGGTAGATCAAAATTATCATCTCTTCAGAAGTGTACTGCTGCGAAACGAATGTTAGCATATGGTGTAGCCGCAGATGCCGTTGATGAATATTTACGAATCGGTGAAACCACAACAATAAAATGTGTTAAGAAGTTTGTACGAGCTATTATTGCAGTGTTAGGGGACGAGTATTTACGAAGACCAAATGTCGCTGACCTTCAACGATTACTTTATATTGGGCACCAACGCGGTTTTCCAGGTATGTTAGGTATCACACTGATGAATGTTTAGGTATCACACTGATGAATGTTTGGGTATCACATCGATGAATGTTTGTACGTGCGTCTTGGAGGTTGGAGCTCAGAGAGAGGACAGAGAAAAAATTTATAATACCAAAAATGCCTTTTAGTTAAAATAATAAGTCAAATTACCGAAATTGTTAATTTTCTAATTTATCGGTAGATGTGGTTGAGATTGGATCTCACGGTTATCACAAATAACCGAGTTCTCCCTTGAATGACCCCCTTATATATATATATATATATATATATATATATATATATGTGTGTGTGTGTGTGTGTGTGTGTGTGTGTGTATATATACTACTTTAATATTGGTTTAGACCAAAGTCTTAATTACTACCCATAAAGCACAAGTTACAATCATTTTATGCATAAATTTCAAAAAACTCTTAATTACAACATGTAAAGCATAATGTACAAACAGTTGATGCATAATTTAAAGACAAGACAAGTATGGTATGTACGGTGTATGATATGTACAAGCCAAGACAAGCCTCAACAAACCAAGTATGGTATGTACAGTGTAATCTTTCATCTAATTTCAGAGTTTCCCTTCTCTTTGAAGAAAGCCATTGACCAAAACAATGGAAAATCAAAAGTCAGATCACTGAATCACTTTTTGAGATTCTATGTTTCCAGCTTGAATTCAAATTTCAAAAGTGTTGATCCAAACCCTCAGTGATTTGATAATGACCCTCTCTTATATACTTAGTGAAAATTGTAAGTAAACAATATGTATCAGAGTTTCACTATCGCTGATAAGTACTAAGATCTTACAGTACCGCTGATAGGAACTCTCGCTCTTTAGATTAAACATTCAGCGAACACTGTTCACCATAATGCTCTGAGTCTGTTCAGTCCTTATGGTGATCGCTGATAAGTTAGTTGTTTACTTATGATCTCTGAAGACAAGTTTCACGTCAACATAGGTTCTACGCTGAAGTCGAAGATCAAGCTCAAGAACCAGCGACAAGTCTCCTAATGAACTGATGCGGATCAGCGAAGACTCATATTTGTCCACTCAACGTGAAGTATCAAGTACAAGACTTTAGCTATCGCTGAACTCTATCATTCGCTGATATAGAATGATAGATCGCTGAATCAACGAAAAGCTGATCATGAAGTCCTCCGTACAAAGTACTTTTATCTTAACCACCCTTGCACGTCTCCGTACGATATGTCAGAAAAAGAACCTCCTTATTGTCTGAAATCGTACAACCACTCTGATACTACACTGTTCAAACATGCGGCTACTAAGGTTGTCAACAAATATCAATGGCGTACAACCAATGAGCTGTTGCCACGTGTAAAGTGTAAACTGCCATGCATTAAATGCATGCAGTATATAAGAAGAAGAACTCACTTCATTTTGAAGTAACTTGCTAACTCTGGACAAGTTCATCCTTCTTATCTTGAGATAGGTTATTATTAGTAATTTCCTTATCTTTCTTAGTGCAAGAAACTTAGTGTTCCAACTTGTTTAGATTTAGGTTTATCCTTAATCTTGTTTCCGCAACAAGCTGTAAATTGTTAATGATTTATCAATAAACAATTTAGAAAAGTAAAATCTTAGTGTTTGTATTCAACCCCCCCCCCCTTCTACAAACTTGTATAGTCCTTCGGGACCAACAAGTGGTATCAGAGCAGATTTGTTTAATCTAATAAACAAGATCTAATCTATACTAAGATTTCTCTTCCTTGCTATTTCTGAAAATGGCCACCAACACAAACACAAACTATATCGACAATGGTTCTCTTGCAAAACCCCCTAGATTCTCCAGAGATAATTTTAATCTATGGAAAAATAGGATGATTCTCTTCTTAGAAGGTGTAGACCCTACTATGTCTTACTATCTTGTAAACGGCCCATATATTCCTGTAAGAATTGATGCTGCAGTACCAGCCGCTGAGAATAGACCTGTTATTCTAGAAAGGCTGATACCCAAGGAAGTTCATATGTGGACTGACGAAGATAAGAAGAAAGTGGCTATCGACACAAAAGCCAGATCCATACTATCCATGGCTCTTCCTGACGAAGTCTACCATTCCGTCATGAACCTGAAAACCTCAAAAGCTATGTGGGACACAATATGTGTTCAGTATGAAGGTACGTCTGAAGTCCAGGACTCTCGAAAGATCAACTTGGTAAGACAATATGAAAGTTTCATTTGTGGTAAGAATGAAACTCTCTCTGAAGTTCACCAACGTTTTAATTGCTTAATAATAGATCTGAAAATTGTTGGTAAGGAATATTCTAACTTTGAAGTGCTGACAAAGTTTCTAGAATGTTTACCTAAAAGCTGGGACAGTTATTCTATGTGTCTGAAGCTATCAAAGGATCTAAGATCAATGACCCTTGCTACCTTATATGGCACGATGCTGAATCATGAGCAATCGAGTCATCTTAAGAAGAATCTTGTAAAAGATTCCAAAAGCACCTCTGTTGCTTTAATCTCAGAGGAACCTTCTACTCAGCGACCCGTGGTTACTATCACTGAGTTAGAAAGTAACTCTGAAAGGTCATCAGAATCTGACTCTTCAGATGATGATGAATCTTTGGCTCTCCTCACTAAAAAGTTCAGGAGATTCGCCAAAAAGAAAATGTTCAGAAAGAACAAACCCCTTTCTATTACTGATAAGCCAAGATCATCAGCTCCTGTTGATAAGGCTACTGCTACTTGTTTTAACTGCGAAAAGCTAGGACATTTCGCTAACGAGTGCAGGTCTAAGAAAGTTTCGAGAAACTCAGCGTTTCCCAAGAAATCCTTTATTCCCAGGAATAAAGATGACAAATACGCTAAGCTGAAAGAAAAGTATACGAAGCTGAAAAGCTTTAAGAAGAAAGGCAAAGGCCTGATGGCTTATGATTGGGCTGCCTCTGATGAAGAAGAATCATCATCTGACTCTGAAGATGATGAAGTCAATCTATGTCTTATGGCCAAGATTGAAGATGAGGAAGAAAGCTCAGACATTCCCTCTACTTCAACGTCTGCTATTCAGGTATCACCTTCCTTCTTTACAAATATTGCAAATATTGATGAAGCTGATAGTCTTCGTAAAATCGATCTCTTGACTAGAAGTTTATATGAAGCCATGAATGGCAAAACTGTAGTTGAAAATCAAAACCTTGATCTCGCTGAACAGCTCAAAAACTGTCACCTTCAAATAGAAAATCTTTCTAAAATTGAAGAAGATTTTAAAGATCAAGTGCATTTAAATCAGCTAGTCAAAATCGAGCGAGAAGAAGCTATCTCTGCTTTAAGAGCTGAAAAAGCTACTGTTGAAGGATGGTGTAATTCTTCAACAAAGATCACTGAGATAATTAAGTCTCAGATTCCCCTGAGTGATAAACGTGGTCTTGTTACAAAGCTGATTATCTAGAACCAACCATTGATCGTTCCATGCTCTTGTTTGGAACTTTTGTATCCTCGGTCGCTGATACTTCATCCTCTCAGTGTTCCTCGTCCAGACCGCCTATCCCTGAGGAAATTTCTACCTCTTCAAAAGGTAAAGAGAAAATGGTTTATCCGAAACCTACCTCTGTCTTTAAAGATAAAGGTAAAGGAATTGCTTTTAACCAAAATCCTCATAAGGGTACCTTAGTACCTAAGTTGAATGCTTCTAAAGCTTTAGTGATTCATTCCTCTGGATCAAGGAATCAGATCTCTGGATCTACTCAGCATGGATCTATTCAGCGATCTACTCCTAGAATCAGAGTGGGTGTCTCTGGTAAGAAATCCGAAGAACTGAATGTTCCTCCCATTTCAAAAGCCATCAGCTTACTTGGTGCTGGTACTTCTAATTCAAAATCTAAAGCTCAACATTTAAATGGTCCTAGAACTACTTGTAGTTATAGGAAATGTTATCACTGTGGACTCACTGATCATATTGCTAGTAAGTGCCCCACAACCACCAAAGCTGAAAAGATAGCTAAGGTGAAGATTGCCCCCAAGGCAAAGAAGACCACTGAGGTTAAGAAATTAACCAAAGTGAAGACTGACAAAGCTGAATCTTCAAATGCTGCGAAGATTGCTGAACCTTCCATTCCAACTACTTCCACTGACAAACGTGTACACATGGTTAAGTGGGTACCCAAGAAAAACTAATCTTCCTTTGTGATGCAAGTTAAGAAGGGTATCTGGTATCTCGATAGCGGATGCTCTAGACACATGACTGGAAAGAAAAGCCTGCTCGCTGAATACAAAGAAGAGAAGGGTCCCTCTGTGACTTTTGGAGGAAATGGAAAAGGACATACCCGAGGGTTTGGTGTACTCTCTAATGGTACAACAACCTTCAGAAGAGTCGCATATGTTGAAGGGCTGAAGCATAATCTTTTAAGCATCAGTCAGCTTTGTGACAAGGATAACAAGGTAATCTTTACCAAGGAATCCTGCTTTGTCACTGACAAAAAGGAGAAGATAGCTCTCAGCGGTTATCGTTTGGAAAATGTTTATGTAATAAACATGGACTCAACAACCACTGAGAACTCCTGTTTTTCTCAAAAGCCTCATCTGATGTCAACTGGCTATGGCATAAGAGGCTCTCTCATCTAAATTTCAAGACACTGAACACTCTTTCTTCAAAAGAGTTAGTCACTGGTCTATCTCAGCACTCATACGCCAAAGAGTCTTTATGTTCAGCGTGTGAGAAAGGGAAACAGACCAAAGCAAGCTTTAAGTCAAAGCAAGTCTCCTCAGTGTCATCCCCTCTGCAACTTCTCCATATGGATTTGTTTGGCCCTGTTAACAAACAATCCATCGCTGGAAAGAAATATACACTGGTCATAGTTGATGAATTCTCTCGTTATACATGGGTTATGTTTCTCCGTTCCAAGAGTGACACCCCTGAAGAACTCATCACCTTTGTTCGGAAGATGGAAACCCTGAACAATTTGACCGTTCGCTCAATAAGGAGTGGTCATGGGACTGAATTCAAAAACAAGTTCTCTTGATTCCTTCTTTGAGAGTAAGGGTATTCCTCACAACTTTTCATCGGTGAGAACACCGCAACAAAATGGAGTCGCTGAAAGAAGAAATAGAACAATTATTGAAGCTGCACGTTCAATGCTCAACGATTCTCACCTGCCTACTCAGTTTTGGGCAGAAGCTGTCAACACTGATTGTTTTACGCAAAACAGGTCGCTGATAGTCAAAAGATTCAATAAAACAGCCTATGAACTTTTTCATGGGAGAAAGCCTTCAATCAGCTTTCTTCACATCTTTGGATGTCAGTGTTTCATACTGAACAACAGAGATGCCCTTGGAAAGTTTGATCCTAAGGCAGATGATGGAATCTTTCTTGGATACTCCTCAGTCTCCAAAGCCTTCAGAGTCTTCAATCGAAGAAGACAAACTGTAGAAGAAACAATTCACGTCACGTTTGACGAATCCCGTTCAGCGAACTCTAAACCGTCCGCTGATACTGAAGAACTGAATCAATGGATGTTCTCTCATCTTGGTGATTCATAAGATATTCCCACTCATACTCATAGAGTTGAAGATGATAGTCCTACTATCATTCCAAGTATGCAGAATAGTGAAGCTGAAACATCATGGGTCTCAGCTGTTCCTTTAAACACTATATCTTCTTCTGAACCCAATGTCTCAGACATTCCATCTACTTCTCAGCAATCAGTGAATATAATGACAACTGCACCCATTCCTCTCTTAGTTGATACTCCAGAAGTTGCTGAAGCCTCATCTTCAGCTACTCCAGTTCAGGTTGAGTCAACGTCTCATGCTCCGGCTCAGCGATGGACTGTAAATCATCCAACCGATCAAATTCTAGGTGATCCAAACGCTGGTATTCAGACTCGACGAAGTGCATGTAATATTTGTTTATTTGTTAACTTTATTTTTCTGACTGAACCAAAGAAAGTAGATGATGCCCTCAAAGATCCAAACTGGGTCAGCGCCATGCAAGAAGAGCTGACTGAATTCGAAGGAAACAAAGTTTGGAAACTTGTTCGAAGACCAACTGACAAAACAGTGATAGGCACTAAATGGGTCTATCGAAACAAGTTGGACGAACATGGAACTGTAACCCGCAACAAGGCTCGTCTTGTTGCTCAGGGATACAGACAAGAGGAAGGCATAGATTATGACGAAACATTTTCTCCAGTAGCAAGACTAGAATCTATTCGTTTATTCTTAGCATACGCTGTACACAAAGACTTAGTATATCAGATGGATGTTAAGTCAGCATTTCTAAATGGAAAGCTGAATGAAGAAGTCTATGTGGAACAACCTCCAGGATTCTCAGATCCTAAGCGTCCAGGTTATGTTTATAAACTGGATAAGGCACTTTATGGCTTAAAGCAAGCTCCACGTGCATGGTATGACACTCTATCTACGTATATCCATATTGAACAATTTGAGCGAGGTAAAATCGACAAAACTCTATTTTTCAGGAAAGTAAAAGGTCATATCATTCTTGTTCAGATATATGTTGATGACATTATATTTGGCTCTACTAACCCTGATCTTTGTACTCGTTTCGCTGATAGAATGAAAGATGAATATAAAATGAGCATGATGGGTGAACTAACATATTTCATTGGTCTACAGATAAAGCAAAATGAAAAAGGAACTTTCATTAATCAAGGAAAATATGTTAAAGATATGCTGAAGAAATTCGACTTAACTCAAAGTTCAGCTATGAAAACCCCTATGGCACCACCGCTGACACTAGATAAGGATACTAAGGGTATTCATGTTAATGTCACGCTGTACTGTGGGATGATCGGCTCTCTCTTGTATCTTACAGCTAGCCGACCCGATATTATGTACGCAACCTGTTTGTGTACACGATATCAAGCTGAACCCAAGATATCTCATATGACCGCTGTAAAGCGAATTTTTTGATACCTTAAGGGTACTGCGAATCTAGGTCTTTGGTATCCCAAAGACTCAGGGTTCGATCTAATCGCGTATTCAGATAGTGATTTTGCAGGTTGCAAATTGGATAGGAAAAGCACCACAGGAGGTTGTCAGCTCCTGGGTGGAAAGCTGGTGAGTTGGACAAGTAAAAAGCAAAACTTAGTGTCCACCTCCACAGCTGAAGCTGAGTATGTAGCCGCTGGAAGCTGTTGTTCTCAGGTCTTGTGGATGAGAAATCAACTACTGGACTATGACCTACATCTATCAAATATTCCAATCTATTGCGACAGCACAAGTGCCATCGCTATAGCCAACAATCCAGTGCTACACTCAAAGACAAAACACATCGAAATCAGGTATCATTTTATCAGAGATCATGTGATGAATGATGATATAGAACTTCACTTTATCCCAACTGATTATCAGTTAGCTGATCTGTTCACCAAACCTCTTGATGAGACAAGATTCAACTTTCTCATCAGCGAGCTTGGAATGCTGAACTTTGAAGAGTAAAATCTTCAGTGATTCACATTTGATCAGCGATAGGATAAAATCGACTTGTATAACCCATTCTATCATCTTCTCTCTGAATAAACTTGATTCGCTGATATTAAGGTATGTTTTTCTCTCTGACAATCGCGTGTAAATGCAAGATTTCAAAATAAATTGCATCGCTGAATATCTCTTCCTTATCAGCGATATTTTGAAATTTCTAAAACCAACTGATTTCTATTCAGTGCTTCACTTTTTTTAAAAAGTGTCCCTGAGTTTTCAAAACCTCAGAGACATCCTGAATATGAAAGGACACTTGTGACGTCATTGCAACGGATAAGCCCCGGCACATTCTTTTTCTGACACACGTTTGCACGTTTCGTTTATCGTCCAATCAAATGCAAACACGTGTCCGTGTCATGATGAAAAATTTTCCCGCTCGAGTTTTTCTCTCTCTCTAACCTCTCTATATAAACACATTCTGGGTTTATATTTCTCTTTTACGCGAAAAACTTCTCCTCCAAGCAAAGAAAAATTATTGTTGCATTTGTGCTCTCAAGTTTTTCAAGAACTCAAGAACTTCATCTTCTTCAACGAACCAGGTTAATAATTCTGTTATTTACCTGTTTCTTAAACTTGTTAATGATCTTCTATTTATTTTTAAAAGATCAAACAAAAGAACTTTTTCAAATGAAATCATGTCTTTCATGATTTTATGAACACAACCTTTCATGGTTGTTCTTCAAGTTTAAACGCAGAATCTTAAACTTGTTCTTCACACATTCGTTTTTCCAGAATCCTTATTCTCAAAAGAAACTGGAAAACAAGATTTTCATTGGGTTTGCATTTTGTTTTTCAAAAACAAGAAAAACCCTAATCTTCATTAATACATTTTCATCTGAATGAAATGGACAAAATTCGAACCATCTTATTGGAAAATCTTTCCACATTAAGATTATTCTTATTTGTTAATCTTTGGTTGAACTGATATACATAAATGGCATCTTCTGACATTTCCTCTGCCAAGAACACCATCGCTGAGAACACTACTGCTGATAATACTACTGAGGAATTGGATATCATCAAGGCTCCTCAGGTTAAGTTCTCTCTTGAAGAACTGGATTGGACAAAGTCAAATAACCTCTATGCGCTTCTCGAGTTTCCTCCTCGAAAGCAAGTCACACATCTGGATGATGCTGTGAAATTCCTGAAAAATTGTTGTCTATCTACAGCCCTGACCATAACACCTCCTGCACATCAGCTACTGCTATCCCAATTCTGGTATTCTGCCAGACACTCTCAGCTACCATCAACCAAAGACTCCTCAAAGACAATCGACTGTATCCTCTGTGATACTGATTATGGCACAATGAAGATCACCCCAACCATTATCCGCAAAGCCCTGAGCCTTCCCATCGCAACCAAAGAAAAACCTTTTGTTCCCCTCCCTGACCACAAGAAACACTCAGATAGGGAAGCCATCACTGCATTCTTCGATGCAATGGGCTATGTTTGGAAAACTGGGAGGGACAAGAAGCCTGAGAAGAAGCTGACCCTCATCAAGAAATCTAAAATGCCCAGCGAGATGAATTTCATCTTCGCTCACTTAATCAGCTGCATGACTGCAAAGACCGGCTCCTCTGATCAAGCCGCTCAACCTCAGCAAGCAATGGGGTATGCTTTGCTGAAAGGTCTACATATAGACTGGGCATCGATAATCTACGATGATCTGGTACTCAGAGTAGACTCCGCCGCTGACAGATCTCCATGGGTTCCTTATCCTCGATTCATCAGCGCCGTCTTCCAAACGGGCCTGAAGGACAGCTACCCAAAAGAGGGTGACCTGAAACTCTCTCAGGTTGGCCCTAAGGTTCTCGACTTCAAACCTGTGGAAAACGAGGTACATCTTTCTACACTTTTAACTCTTCTTAACCCCACTTCTTCTACTTCTGCAGCTCCTTCAGCGGACAAACCCACCGCTGATACCCAGACTGCAACCTCCATTCCTTCTCTTAAAAGGAAACACTCTCATACCCAACTTAGTTCCAAAAGAACTAAGAAACCCAAGGAGCAACCCCAACAATCTCTTGCTGAAGACTCCTCAGCTCATCTCGAAGAGCTGAAGGAACATTCAGTGGTACGCTCTGCCACAGCTGAACAAGCCACCCATTCTATCCCAGCCTCAGCGTCTCTAAACGTTGAGGTAATAAACTTGGAACCTACCCAACCTCCTTCAGTCTCTCCACAGACTGAAGAAGTAATTCTCAGCGAATCCAACGCTGAACTCCGCACCCAACCAACATTCTCAACCTTCGCTCCTCCCTCTACTCAATTGGACTCTACTCCAGTTGTCACTGAAGCACCTGTCATTCCTCCAGAAGCTAAAGATGATACTCTTCAAGGAATGATGGATGTAGGACCTGTAGAGCTGACCATGCGTACACGCACTCTCGGTGACGACATGGAACTTTTCTCAGGACACCGAGATTTTGATGAATTCACCAATCCTCCTGCAGGTATACACCAACCCCTATACACTGTAACTGAACCCCAAACTTCTGAGCTTTCCTCTGTTCACAAGTTCTTATATGTTACAGGTCCTAATTTGGGAGACATCAACACCTCTCTGAAGACAATAGAGACGAAGATGACAGGTCTCACCACTACTCTTTCCGACAACTCTTCAGCTGTAACAAACGCTGGAGAGAATCTTACAAAGCTGACAACAGTGGTGGAAAAGAATGCCTCCAAAGCTGACTTGGAGAAGGTTGATAAATCTCTCAGCGACTTTGCCAAAGTTCTCGCAGACATCTACACAGACTACCTCGCCATCAAAACATCAGTTCACACCATGTCCAGCGAAGTCACAACACTGAAGACATCAGTTGGAAAATTCGAAGGAAATATGTCTGCTGTAAAGACCGACGTGAGTTCCTTGAAGACTGACGTAAGTTCCTTAAAAACTGACGTTAGTTCTGTAAAGACTGACGTAGGTTCGATGAAGACACTGATGCAGCAGATCCTACACAACATGACCGCCCCTGCTCCTTCACCTTCATCTTTTACTCCGGCGGATCGTGTTGAACTCGTGAAGATCAATCCTGCTATTTCTGTTCTAGAAAACAGACTAACAGCGATTGAAATTTGTGTGGGGATCCCTAGCCAAGAAGACAGGGAACCCAAACCTACTGCTGAATCCTCACCTTCCTCCCCCACTCATCATAAGGAAGGGGGGAGAAGTGTACTGCTGCGATACGAATGTTAGCATATGGTGTAGTCGCAGATGCCATTGATGAATATTTACGAATCGGTGAAACCACAACAATAAAATGTGTTAAGAAGTTTGTACGAGCTATTATTGCAGTGTTTGGGGACGAGTATTTACGAAGACCAAATGTTGCTGACCTTCAACGATTACTTTATATTGGGCACCAACGCGGTTTTCCAGGTATGTTAGGTATCACACTGATGAATGTTTAGGTATCACACTGATGAATGTTTGGGTATCACATCGATGAATGTTTGTATGTGCGTCTTGGAGGTTGGAGCTCAGAGAGAGGACAGAGAAAAAATTTATAATACCTAAAATGCCTTTTAATTAAAATAATAAGTCAAATTACCAAAATTGTTAATTTTCTAATTTATCGGTAGATGTGGTTGAGATTGGATCTCACGGTTATCACAAATAACCGAGTTCTCCCTTGAATGACCCCCTTATATATATATATATATGTGTGTGTGTGTGTGTGTATATATATATATATACTACTTTAACATTGGTCTGGACCAAAGTCTTAATTACTACCCATAAAGCACAAGTTACAATCATTTTATGCATAAATTTCAAAAAACTCTAAATTACAACATGTAAAGCATAATGTACAAACAGTTGATGCAAAATTTAAAGACAAGACAAGTATGGTATGTACGGTGTATGATATGTACAAGCCAAGACAAGCCTCAACAAACCACGTATGGTATGTACAGTGTAATCTTTCAACTAATTTCAGAGTTTCCCTTCTCTTTGAAGAAAGCCATTGACCAAAACAATGGAAAATCAAAAGTCAGATCACTGAATCACTTTTTGAGATTCTATGTTTCCAGCTTGAATTCAAATTTCAAAAGTGTTGATCCAAACCCTCAGTGATTTGATAACGACCCTCCCTTATATACTTAGTGAAAATTGTAAGTAAACAATATGTATCAGAGTTTCACTATCGCTGATAAGTACTAAGATCTTACAGTACCGCTAATAGGAACTCTCGCTCTTTAGATTAAACATTCAGCGAACACTGTTCACCACAATGCTCTGAGTCTGTTCAGTCCTTATGGTGATCGCTGATAAGTTAGTTGTTTACTTATGATCTCTGAAGACAAGTTTCACGTCAACATAGGTTCTACGCTGAAGTCGAAGATCAAGCCCAAGAACCAGTGACAAGTCTCCTAATGAACTGATGCGGATCAGCGAAGACTCAGATTTGTCCACTCAACGTGAAGTATCAAGTACAAGACTTTAGCTATCGCTGAACTCTATCATTCGCTGATATAGAATGATAGATCGCTGAATCAACGAAAAGCTGATCATGAAGTCCTCCGTACAAAGTACTTTTATCTTAACCACCCTTGCACGTCTCCGTACGATATGTCAGAAAAAGAACCTCCTTATTGTCTGAAATCGTACAACCACTCTGATACTACACTGTTCAAACATGCGGCTACTAAGGTTGTCAACAAAGGTCAATGACGTACAACCAATGAGCTGCTGCCACGTGTAAAGTGTAAACTGCCATGCATTAAATGCATGCAGTATATAAGAAGAAGAACTCACTTCATTTTGAAGTAACTTGCTAACTCTGGAGAAGTTCATCCTTCTTATCTTGAGATAGGTTATTATTAGTAATTTTCCTTCTCTTTCTTAGTGCAAGAAACTTAGTGTTCCAACTTGTTTAGATTTAGGTTTATCCTTAATCTTGTTTCTGCAACAAGCTGTAAATTGTTAATGATTTATCAATAAACAATTTAGAAAAGTAAAATCTTAGTGTTTGTATTCACCCCCCCCCCCCCCTTCTACAAACTTGTATAGCCCTTCGGGGCCAACAAAAATAGCTTTTCACGCCCTAATCCCTAATCCTCAAATGGATGCTCTTTTCACCGGCTCTCTCTCCACCCGTCGTTCTCCTCCCTCCGGCGTTGTTCCTCCTTTTCCGTCACAAATCCGGTAACTGTTGTTTTTTCGTTGCTTATGCTCCTTCTCCTCTAGCTCTATGTTGTTCACCAGTTTTGAGTATGATAGTAAATTGATAGTAAATTGATAGTTTTTGTTCCTTTCATCATAATGATCTGGTTACAGAATCAGAAAAAGGTTTTAGAATAGTTTTCTTCCTTACTTGATTTTTCTATCGATTGCTATCGATTTTGGTTTGTTTGTGTGTAGAAGGATCTTTGCTTGTTTGCTTCCTATACTGAACCTGCTGTTGTAGTTTCTTTTTTCTTTCTTTCACTCTAGGTTATGTATGAGAAATTAAAGATTTTATTGTTTGTTTCTTCAGATGCGTGTACCGGGCTTGGGGTCTAAAGATTGGGTTTTGTTGTGTCAAACCCTCGACAATGTTCGACGTTTCTCAGTTTATTGTGTTCTTCATCTGCTTAGTAGTCGCCAAATCCTCTGTTCTTCAGCGAAACATGACTCTTTCATTTTGGTATGGTTCTTGATGCTCATTGAAGCTGCCCAATAAAGGTTAAGTTTCTTCTCGTGGTGTGAATTTTAAGTTATACTATTGAGATTTTAGTTCTTCAGCTCAAGAAGAATAAGAAGCTTTTGTTGGTTCCAGAATCAGAAGAAGAGGAAGAAGCCATAGGTGAGTAACTTAAATTTTTGTTTATATTATGTAATTGGTGTAAAAACCCAGATCTGTTGGAGGTTTAATACGTTTTGTTTACTTTTAATTCTTGTGGGTTTTGTTCAAATTTGCTTGTACTAATTTGTTGTTGGAAGTCAGGAAAGTTGCAGATTCATGTCTTGATTTGAAGTATATCAATATCTTGAATTATATATTTATAATATTTCTAGATTGAGTGGAGAAAGGGCTTATGCCCATGGTTCTATCTATTGTATTATCTGCAACTAAAACAGTGGCAGAAATTAGCACAAGTGGCAAGTGTCATTGTTGACACTCACATCAAGATTTGGTTTATTAAATAGTTTTCCAAACATCAATTCTAAAGTAGGAGGTATAAATTGCATTATATCACAATGTGCTTCTCGATCTCGCTCAAAATTTCTTTTAACATTACGGGCTCTTGATCGATTTGGCTCACCCTACCTGGTATGATTTCTCTCCTTCATGCTTACCTGCTTGATTTTGGTGCTATTGAAATTGATTTTTTCTTTTGAAATCGAGTTTGCTATTAAAATGGATTTTTTTCTTTTGATGAACAAGTTCGGCTACATTGTTTGCTTATGATGATTAACCTTAAGTATGGGGTATTTTGTTTTAAGTACAAAACAACTCTTGCCGATAGATTTGTCTAATATCTGCATGCACACACGGTAAAGTGTTTATTAACATTAACAGAATCACGATGAACCTTGACAGCTCTTTTTTCCGGGTTTGTTTGCTTAAGGTGGGATCCATATTGTTTGTCTTGGATAAACAGATGTTAAGGTTATTAATTTTGGGTGTTAGGATTTTTCGGATGTTGGTCGTAGGTGTTATCATTTATGGTGGCTACAAATTACAATGTTCAAATTATAAGGTGTACTGATGTGTTGATATCTTCAGGTCCAGAGGATGATGTCCAGGTGTTGAATTGAACTTAATTTTGATGTTGCTGCCATGGGGGTATGAGCAGGCTATTCTAATGTGTGAGCATATTTTTAGTTTTGTTGAGATGGACACACCCACAAACTCCTGCTCATGGAGACCAAACCTGATTGGTATGTTAAATCATATTCTTATTTACGAAGAATATAAGGGCATATTACAGAAAGGTATATATCCCTTTGTTTGCAAAAGTAAATAGCTTTAGTTAAAATATTGTTCAAATGTTCTGTCATATTGGTATTAGCAGCATTTGTTCCGGTTACAATGGATCGATATTATGAACATTTTTTTTAACTTCAAGTGTTGTTAGAAATTAAAATATTTTGTTGCCATGCAAAGTTAATTGGATTTTTTATGTGTTTGCTTTTGTCATTGAATTTGACTTGAGATTATTTAATTGCAATAGCTTCAAACAACCGATTGGCAATCAATTCTAAGCACCCGACTACATCGAACACCCCCCTTCTTCCCGGCTACATGAAACCATCATCTACGACAAGAAACCCAATGGCGATCAATTCCAAACTCCTGGCAACACGAAACAATCAATTCTGAACTCTTGAAATCAATTCAATCCAAAGTCCAAAATACTATTTTAGGAATTGAAATTGATCTACTCCAAACACTCGATCGAATTTGATTTCATATGACAGATTTAGGGTAGTCGGAGTTTGATTTCATAAGACAATCTGCTTCAAACTCGACATTTGATCAGCTCCAAACTCTCGAAATCGATAAGCTCCGTCAAAATTGATTTGCTCCAGAATCTCCAAATTTTCAAGGGTTTATTTATCGCCAAACATTAAAAAGAGAAAGGATTGTAAAAACATGTAACATAATGCGATGAATATATACATTTCCATAGACAACATATTCGTTTTCATTATGTTTCCCATTCCTTAGATCAAACCAAAGATTCCCAACCACATGTGAGGATGAATTTCAAAGTTGACTTAGCGATTGAGGCTAACGAAGGTATTCAAGCCTCGTCTCCTGTAAGATTCGAACTTGAACCTCATTAGTATCCCTTTTGCTAACTAAGCTACACACCCGAGGGCTTCTCATTTTTCATTTACAATAAAAATCAAGTACTTTGCTCACCCGATGCATTGCACGGGCACACTGCTAGTATATATATATATATATATATATATATATATATATATATATATAGGGGTGGGTTCAAATGAAAACTCAAATTCAATTGTAAACGTGAGGACAAACCACAGCCGTTGATTAATAATCTGGTGAAGAGATCAATGGCAAAAAAACACGGTGGCAATTTTGTAAA
Source organism: Saussurea involucrata (assembly GCA_033807775.1). Classification (NCBI taxonomy): domain Eukaryota; kingdom Viridiplantae; phylum Streptophyta; class Magnoliopsida; order Asterales; family Asteraceae; genus Saussurea; species Saussurea involucrata. The sequence goes on along the minus strand of CM066322.1, from coordinate 56,542,382 downwards.
TAAGTTGAAAACTTTGTCCATGGCATAATGAATATTTAGCGCGCAGGGGTAAAATTGGAAAGATGAGAATCAGCGCCTATTTTTGTTGAATTTTTTTTCTTTTTTAATTAAAAAACTTTTACCCCCTTAAATTTTAAAATAAATTATCTCAAAAATTACTAACATTTTAATCAAACAAATTATATCAAAAAAACGAGAATTTCGTGCTCTTCGATATGACATCCATCATGATATAGTTTTTTTTCGATTTAACCGTTTTTAACGTGAAATCGTGTATATGTGTTATATTCAGACTGAATATAACACATATACACGATTTCACGTTATAACACATATTCAGACTGAATATAACACATATTCAGTCTGAATATAACACATATTCAGACTGATTATAACACATATTCAGACTGAATATAACACATATTCAGTCTGAATATAACACATATTCATCACTCACGTCTTCTTTTGTTCACATCTATTGCTGCATTCTTTCACATTGCATATACATGCCATGCATGCATACTAAGGCCATTCTCCCTTAACCATCTGTGTTGTTCATCGAATAATGTTGCTGTTATTATCCATCTTTGGTTTTCTTGGTGACATACATATCAATACATCGCATGAATTTTTTTGATTTGGTTATTGTTCAACTACCGCTAACCTCATATTTTTCAGCTACATCTCGGTTTGAAGAACTTGATCATCACGTGATATCATATACCACATATTAGGTTTTACCACACAATTATTGGTCGTGTTTATCGCATGGTTTTATGTGTTATATTCAGTCTGAATATGTGTTATATTCAGACTGAATATGTGTTATATTCAGTCTGAATATGTGTTATATTCAGTCTGAATATGTGTTATATTCAGACTGAATATGTGTTATATTCAGTCTGAATATGTGTTATATTCAGACTGAATATGTGTTATATTCAGACTGAATATGTGTTATATTCAGACTGAATATGTGTTATATTCAGACTGAATATGTGTTATATTCAGACTGAATATGTGTTATATTCAGTCTGAATATGTGTTATAACGTGAAATCGTGTATATGTGTTATATTCAGTCTGAATATAACACATATACACGATTTCACGTAAAAAACGGTTAAATCGAAAAAAAAAACTATATCATGATGGATGTCATATCGAAGAGCACGAAATTCTCGTTTTTTTGATGTAATTTGTTTGATTAAAATGTTAGTAATTTTTGAGATAATTTATTTTAAAACTTAAGGGGGTAAAAGTTTTTTAATTAAAAAAGAAAATAAAAATTCAACAAAAATAGGCGCTGATTCTAATTTGACGAAAATACCCCTAAAGCTGAATTTTAGGAATGACTTAAATATGGCTGCGATCAATGGACGAGATTTGTCCTCATGTTTACAATTGAATTTGAGTTTTCATTTGAACTTTCCTCTATATATATATATATATATATATATAGGGAAAGGTTCAATAGAGAAGTGCAAATATTTAGAGAAATAGAGAAGTAAAAAAACACGGGACCGTTCATATATGAACGTTCATATATAAACAGTCATATATGAACGTTAATAAATGAACGTTCATATAACAGTCATATATGAACGTTCATATATGACTGTTTATATATGAACGTTCATATATGACTGTTTATATATGAACGTTCATATATGACTGAACGTTTAGGTATCACACTGATGAATGTTTGGGTATCACATCGATGAATGTTTGTACGTGCGTCTTGGAGGTTGGAGCTCAGAGAGAGGACAGAGAAAAAATTTATAATACCTAAAATGCCTTTTAATTAAAATAATAAGTCAAATTATCAAAATTGTTAATTTTCTAATTTATCGGAAGATGTGGTTGAGATTGGATCTCACGGTTATCACAAATAACCGAGTTCTCCCTTGAATGACCCCCTATATATATGTGCGTGTATATATATATATATATAGAGGTGAGTTCAAACGAGGACGCTAACTATTTACGAGAAGCGCGAGAAGGGTCACCCATGTACAAAATCACATGTGATTCACAGTACAAAATTACATCCGCGCGTCATATTTTAAGAATTGCGCGTCATATTTTAAGAATTGTGAGAAACACTATGACATGAAATAGTACATTTAATTTGAAGCATACATTGTCATTTACGTACAAGATTGTTTTGACTTTTGAAACAAACCATGTAAATACCTTTCATATATGAACCTTGAAACATAAACAAAACATGTGAAAACCTTTGAATCCTAAGTCCTAACCTTTAATCAAACTAACTGAATCTTCGAAATTGGTTCTTACTATTCTTTCACAATCCCTTATCAACTTTATTCTCAACAACTTCATTTAATTTTTCCTTTAAATACACACACAATATAATTACAACTGTAATCCCTTTTATGAACTTTATATGTTTAATTAATAGTATATAAACTCCATTACTTAACGATATATATATATATGATTCCATATAATATATAATATATATAGATATAACGACTACTGATGAATCTGAGACAAACAATCCTCAACAAATTTACATGTTGAAATGTAAGATGAACCATTGATGCTCGTAGCTTCCTCCGCACCTTCTTTCAATGCCTTTACTTTCTCTCTCATTGCTTTCCCTTCTTCACCCTCCATCAAACTCCTCACCATCTTCTCTACCTCCTCCCTTCCCACCACTTTCTTCGTCGGCAAAACCTCCGGCCGAACCGCCACCTTCAACTCCTCCGTCAACATCGTGGCATTCATGCTCTGCTCCGCATACAACGGCCATGCTATCATCGCCACCCCACTTGTAATACTTTCAATCGTTGAATTCCATCCGCAATGCGTTAAAAACCCTCCCACCGATATGTGGTTCAAAATTTCCACCTGTGGAGCCCAACATGTCACCACCAACCCAACCTCTTGGGTTCGCGTCAAAAACCCCGGTGGGAAGAAGTCAACTGGACCACTCGGTTGACCGGCGTTCAGAAAAGACCCGTCAACACAATGCTTGTTAGGGGGCCGCACCACCCAAACAAATCGTTGTTCGCTCAGCTCCAAGCCCCAAGCCAGCTCGGTCATTTGCTCCGGTGATACCGTTCCCCCACTTCCAAACGACACGTATAAAACCGACTTTGTCGGTTGTTTATCTAGCCACTCACCCACCTCGCCCTTCAAACCGGTGGGTTCGTACTTTTTGTGAATCGGACCAACCGTGTAAACCGGTTTATTTTTTAAAATGGACCGCATGATTTCGTTATCTCTTAAAGCGTGGAGAGTTTGAGGTTCAAGTCCTTCCCATGTGTTAATCAGCATGCCATCTGCCAACGTCACGCGGACCGCTTGGTCTACGTGAACCTGATACGAATCTTCGTCCCGGTTCAGCATGGGATCCACAAGTTCCTCCGGTCGGATCGGTTTGCAACCGGGTATCTCAATCGGGTCAACCTGGTCAACAAACTGACCCACCACTTCCTTATCCAACACCGGAGAGTACGCGAATAGTGAAGTAAACCATGCGTTTCCGGTGATGAACACGTACTTTGGCATTCTGAATTCTTGAGCGATGACCCAATTATCCACCCCGAAAATATCACCGATGAGAACGTCCGGGAGAGGGTCCATGGAGGATATGATGGTACGGATGGCGGGTACTGTTTCCTTCATCATGACGCAAATCCGTGTCAATACTTTGGCGTCGGGTGCAACGACGGAGGAGATGTCTGCGGCGGGGATTGGGATGACGGAAAGGTGGACGTTGGAGGTTAAGGGATTGAAGAGTTTGGATTCCGCCGGTGAGGTGTTGGTGGTGACCGCGATGACAGTGACACGGAGGTTGTGGTGGGTGACAAGGCGGTGGCCGAATAACAGTGCCGGAAATAAATGGCCGATGCCGGGACTAGAGATCATGGCTACGTGAAGCTTTTTGATAGTCATAGTGATGAAAAATGAAGTGTTTAGATTGTTTTTGTGATGGCTTCAGTCGTTTATATGTGGCTTTTTATAGAGGAACAGTTAGGCTAGGCTAGGCCTAGTGGTACCAAAAGTTTTATGTTATAAACGAATAAATGAATATTCAATAAACACGATTATATGTAGCACCTGCAGAAAAAAAGTCTCATATGGGGTACAACTTGTATATATAAAACTCACTTTTTCGGTAGATAACTTGACTTTAGACTTTGCGTGTGCTCAATTTCTATAGTTAAAGCATTCACAATAATCTTTTTTACTTTTTTTTAGAATTTAATTAAAATACCCAAGATTGACTTGACTTGCAATTATACCCCAAATATCTTTCATTTTGCAATAATACCTCCTAATCCCGCGATATAGGCTGCGATCGTGGACTCGGCCCATGTGGCCCGCGATCTTGCTCTGCGATCGGCCGCTAGCCCACATAGTGTTTTTTGGTTAATAAAAAAATTATGAGCATTGGCAAGGTGCATGATGCGAACCCTGCATCAACAACATGTGTACACAAGACTTTTATCAGTAATCTAGCTGCTAAGTTGTTAATTACATTATACCAAAAATATTTTATATTATCAAATATAATATATTAAGATATTTATTATTAATATTATTATTGTTATAATATTAAAGATGGTATTTTAATATTTTTACTACAATGGACCCAACAATTATTTTTGTATTTTTGATATTTTATTTTAGTGGTTGTGCTGAAAATGGTTAAAATGCTAAAATTTGCAAAAAAAATGTATGCTCTAATAAAATATTTAATAATATAGTTAAATGTATGCTCTAATAAAAAAATGTATGCTCTAATAAAATATTTAATAATATAGTTAAATGTATGCTCTAATAAAAAAATGTATGCTCTAATAAAATATTTAATAATTTATTTTTAATATTTTTACTTCAATGGTTGTGTTAAATGTATAAAATATTTTATAATATAGTTAACGCTAAAATTTACAAAAAAAGTAGTTAAAAAAGAAAAATAATATTTTAGTTCATTTTCAATAGTTATTATAGTTTTTCTAAAATAAATTATCATAAACTAGAATCTTTAAAAATAAATTATTTCCAACTCCAATAATTATTTTATTAATACATCTCTTTTTTCAATATTAGGCCATCAGTACCCCCATAAGGCCTATCTTTCAAAGATTCCCCTCCACCACAGCGCCACATCAGCTTTTCTCTCATCCCTCACTCCATCCCTCACGATTCCTAAACACCCGTACCCCATTCCCTCAAACCCTTTTGTCACCTCATTTATTTTAATTCTTTTATTTATACATTTAATTATTTAACAAAATAAAAATATTTATATATTTTTTAATAAATAAAAATAAGATAAATAATAAAAATTAAAATTCATATCATTCATTAAAAATAAAAATTACAAAATACAAAACACTACCAATTATGAAATTTTTGGAGTTGCTCTTTTCTCGCTTACGACGGGATGTAGGTGTTCTGTTTAGATTCATGATGAGAGAGGTGTGAAAAATAAGAGGTTGAGAGAATTTGAGAGAGTTTGAGAGGTGTGAGATTGAGAGAATTTGAGAGTGTGAAAAATAAGAGGTTGAGAGGTGTGAGAAATAAGAGGTTGAGAGGTGTGAGAAATAAGAGGTTGAGGGTTAAATATATAGTAGGATTAAATTGAGAAAAATAATTTTTTTTTTAGAAAGAGCCGTTCAACGGTTATTTTTTTAAAAATTTAATTAAATTTTTTTTTTAAACCCTCGGGATGATCCGGGATCCCAACCCCGAACCCATCCCCGCCCCGCCAACCCCGCAAGCCCCGTAGCCCATCCCCGCTCGACCCCGAAGCCCTTCCCGAGCCCATCCCCGCCCGCTACGAATGGCCTTAAGTTTATATAGAATCCTTTAAATTTAAAGTTTTCTACATTTTTTCTCATTTTTTATTATTATTTTAACATACAAGTTAACATAACTCTAAATTCATCTTTAATATTATAACAATAATAATATTAATAATAAATATCTTAGTATATTATATTTGATATAATATAAAATATTATTGGTATAATATAATTAACAACTTAGCAGGTAGACTACTGGTTAAGGTCTTGTGCACACGTGCTGTTGATGTAGGGTTCGAATCTTGCACCTTGCGAATGCCTCATAATTTTTTTATTAACCAAAATGCACCATCGCGAGCTCGCAGGCCAAGTTCGCGGGCCACATGGGCCGGGTCCGCGATCGCGGCCCATATCGCGAGATTAGGGGGCAGTTTTGTAAAATGGGAGAGATTTGGGGTATAATTGCAAGTCAAAGTCAATCTTAGGGTTTTCTAATTTTCTAATTCTATTATATTTTAAGAAATTAATTTAATTAGATTTGAAATTTGAACGAATTTCCCATACTTAATAAATAAATGATGTTTCAGTATGTACATCTATCTATCTGCACAGAGAGAGAGAGAGAGAGAGAGAGAGAGAGAGAGAGAGAGAGAGAGAGAGAGAGAGAGAGAGAGAGAGAGAGAGAGAGAGAGAGAGAGAGAGAGAGAGAGAGAGAGAGGAAAGTTCAAATGGAAACTCAAATTCAATTGTGAACGTGAGGACGAATCTTGATCCTTTCATCTCTATTGATCCAATGACTCAAATTAAATAAAGTTTTTAATTGAAATTATTAATTAAGGTGATTAGGGGTAAAAAGAGAAGACGATGTAAACTCACGCCTACCATATTTGACTTTTTATTTTCTTTTTTAATTAAAAACTTTTACCCCCTTAAATTTTAAAATAAACTATCTTAAAAATTACTAATATTTTAATCAAACAAATTACATCAAAAAAACGAGAATTCTGTGCTCTTCGATATGACATCCATCTCGATATAGTGTTTTTTGTTGTTTTAACCGTTTTTTCGTGAAATGTCATATATGTGTTATATTCATTATGAATATTTATGTATTTAAGTGTTTATAACATCTCGACACCGTAATTCCGTAACTCGACATCACCTTCTACAACATTTTCTTCAACGTCCTAAGGCATTGTGTTCTTCGTTACCGTAACCCAACACCCATCGAGATGAATTAGGAACCTATCGAGTTTCGATTGTGAACCGAGGAACGAAAGAGAGTGTGTCACGTCTCCACACCTTCACGGGTCACTCATGTATTATTCTTCATGAATAATGTATCATTCAGTATGAATAATACATCATTCAGGGTGAATAATACACGATTCATGAAATCGTGTATTATTCACCCTGAATGATGTATTATTCATATTGAATACTGTATTATTCATCCTGAATATTGTATTATTCATCATGAATAGTGAATGAACGTTGACCTTTGTTATTCATATTGAATGTGGACACCTGGAGATGTGCATACATATTCATAAATAATAAAACCAAGTCGCGGTTGTGAATCAGAAAACAAAAGAGAGTGCATCATGTGTTCACACCTTCACGGGCCATTCATATATTATTCATCATGAATAATATATCATTCAGGATGAATAAAACAACATTCAAGGTGAATAATACATGATTCGTGTTTAATAATACATGAATCAGAAATTCGTGTATTATTCATCCTGAATGTTGTATTATTCATTTTGAATATTGTGTTATTCGTCGTGAATAGTGAATGCACGTTCCCATTTGTTATTCATACTGAATATGGACAGCAGGAAACGTGCATACATATTCATACTGAATATAACACATACATAGCATTTCACGTAAAAACGGTTAAATTGAAAAAAAAATTATATCGAGATGGATGTCATATCGAAGAACACGAAATTCTTGTTTTTTGATGTAATTTGTTTGATTAAAATATTAGTAATTTTTAAGATAATTTATTTTAAACTTTAAGGGGATACAAGTTTTTTAATTAAAAAAAAAAGTCAAAGATGGTAGACGCTGATTCAAATTTCCATATTTGTCCCTAATCACTTCTCAATTAGTTTCATTAAGTTTTAACCATTGATTAGTTTTCCAAATCTTGATCAATGGTTGTGACTTGTCCTCATGTTCACAATTGAAAATGAGTTTTCATTTGAACCTACCCATATATATATATATATATATATATATATATATATGGTATCTTCTTTTAAAAAATTGTTGATAACTTTGAAAAGAAGATTTCATATGATGTTACTTACATCTAACACTAGAATATAAAATATTAGTTAACATTTATTTGTTTTACAATGTGTTTGCTCTACATGTACTTAGGGCCTGTTTGTTTTGGGGTTTTCAGAGCTTATTGGGCTCTTTTATCTTAATCAGTCAGATTTCTTCAAAATTAGACTATTTGTTTTTAGGTTATGTTTAGAGCCAATTAAGTCTGATAAACATCTAATTCGCTAAGTGGCAACATAATCACTTATCACTTTTTTTCCGAGAGACGCTCCACACCCTCGCCTCCACCAAATCGATTTCCAAGCCCAGGTGGACTCAGATCGATCTCCAATCCGGTCGTTCTCCATGTTGACGCCAAATCGGTCGTTCTCGACCTAAACGAGTGCAAAGCCAATGTGTTGGTGCAAGTGTACCACATCTCTATATATTTTATATATTTATTTTGATGATTACAAACACACCGTATTATTGTTTATCTAACAATCCTATCCAAGTGTACAGTTCATGAAGAACACGAAGATTTTATCTGAAGAATTCAAGACGGAAGTGTTTACGTCGTCATTATTGTTTATAACTAATAATGATAAACACCCTAAAATAATATACCACTTGGATATTTATAAAACCCTAAACTGTTTTTTAATTAAAGATATTTAAAATTATTTAAAACTAAAGTTTTATTAATTTTTATTAAAATAATCTTTAAACCTTTTTTGTCAACTCAAAAATCAGTTTCCTATGCAATTTTACTGTTTGCATTTATTGAGGAAGGTTGTTCAGCCGAAAGCAATCCAGCGTGCAGCCTGCCCTTTGTACTTTCTGACCGCGGTATACCGCGGTGTGCAAGGCGGTATACCGCCACCTCTTGTAGCCGTTGGTGTGTCAGTATCTGCACGGTATACCGCGTGCATTTGGCGGTATACCGCGGATGCATGTTTCCGTTGGAGCTTCCTTGGTATAAATGATGCTTGCTGGTGATGAAGAGAAGGAGACCACATAACAGTAACAACAAGCAGCAACCACACTCTCAGCTCTCTCATTTATAATATATATATTTTATAAAACATTTTTTATAAAATATCCAAGTGTGAGATATTATACAAGAGTGATTACCCATTGTGAGTTATACTCCTCTTGTAAGTATTTGAATAACGGGTGTGTGATCCTGTTTATCTCATAGCAGAGGCTTGAGAAACTATTACAAATTCCTTTGTATTTGGTTTGTGTTCTACCGTAAAGAATACATTTATTTGGATCGTGTCGAGAAGTGTCTCGGCTGCTGGTTTATCACAGTTGGTGGTAAATCAATAAATCTCTGTGTCAAGTATCTCTAACCTTTATCTCTTTATTTATTCCGCTGTGCTTTATTATATTTGTTTATATAAACTGCTTTGCATTTATATTTATTTATATAATCTCTGTGTATTTGTTTATATTTACACTCTTCGTTATTATTTGTATACTCTGATTTATTTATACTGTTTCTGTATTGTATTTATTTGTAAAAGAATTTTTGAAAGTAAAAGATTTTAAATACAACCTTACCCCCCCCCCCCCCCTAGGTTGTCCAACATTTGGTATCAGAGCAGGGCTTTCAAAAATTATCTGTTTAAATTTTTAAAGTTATTTCTTTAATTCTTTTAAATGGCTCAACAAACTAATTTTGTGTTTTCAAAACCCCCTTTGATAGATACTGAAAAGTTTGGCATTTGGGCCGAGCTATTTGAATGTCACGTGCGTGGCAAAAATCAAAAGATTTGGGATATTATAGAAAATGGGAATTTTAATCCTACTATTGTAAAAGATGATCTTATTGTTGATAAACCTTTAAAAGATTGGACTCCCGCTGAAGAATCTCATTATTGTTTAAATTTTGAAGCTAAAAATATATTATATGCTGCTTTAACCTCTGATGAAATTGAAAGAGTTTATACTTATAAAACTGCTAATCAAATCTGGCAAAGCTTGAGCGACACTCATCGTGGAAATACTCAAGTTAAAAGCTCTAAAATAAATATTCTTGTTCATGATTATGAACTATTTGAAATGTCAAAAGATGAGTCAATCGACTCAATGTTTAAACGTTTTAACCTCATTATGACTACCTTGAAGGGATTAGGTCGTACTTATCCTAATGAGGATTATGTAAGGAAAATTCTTCGAGCACTTCCTTCGGAGTGGATGGCAAAAATCACATCCTTGGAAGACTCCCGAGATCTCGCAACTATGAAGCTCGATGATCTCATCGGCAATCTTAAAGTGCACGAAATTGCACTAAGAAGAAATCAAGTCCGGGAGCAAGTCAAAAAGAAATCCATAGCTTTAAAAGTCATTGCCTCAAAAGAAGAGGAAAAGGAAGAGGAGGAAGAAGCTAGCTCATCCGATGACGAACCCGAAAATCTTGACGATTTAGTCAAGTTGGTAAGAAAACTTTCTAAACTTTTATCTAACAAAAAGTTTACTAATAATGATAGGTTTCAAGAAAACGGAGACTACCGTCGTGGTGGTAAAAACCAAAGTCGCAACGTCCATAAAATTGAAGACAAATATGACGAATCTAGCGACGATGAAAAAGCCAATAAAAAGAAAGGCTTTTGCTATGTGTGTGGCGACAAGGATCACTATGCGAGTGTGTGTCCGAAACGAGCAAAACAAATCAACACACCAAAAGCTTTAGTTGGAGGCGCGTTGAGCGCAAGCATAAATGAGGCCCAAAATTTTTGTTTCATGGCCGACCATGATAATGAGGTATCTTCATCATATTCTTCTAAAAATAATTGTGATAATTATTATAGTGACGATGAAAATAATCTTGACGAATTATATAAATCATTTCATGATATGGCTGCTCTCGCAAATAAATATAAAGATGAAATTTCTAATTTAAAAGAAACCGTATCTGTATATAAAAAGGAAATAGATGACGGTAAACAAAAATCTGCTCATAATTTAGATGTTATCACTAAATTAGAAAATAAATTAAGTAAAAAAGATATTTGCAAATCTTGTGTTATTTTAAATGATAAAATTGCATGCTTAAATAAAAAGACACATGAAGATATTACATGTACAAAATGCGAGTCTCTTGAAAATGAAATTGCATGTTTAAATGCTAAATGTAAATCGCATGAGAAAAATGACTTATTAGCAAATGCTTTTAATAGTAGCAATGATAAAGTGCTTAAAATGCTAAATATATCAAATCGTATAAATTGCCGAAAAGGCATTGGTTCCGATACATGTGTTGATAAATGTTCGTGTAAACCCATTAAAAGATTTTTTGCATCTCCTAAAGTTGAAACGAGAAAACCCTATGTGCAAAAACCCCCATATATGTCAAAAATGAAAAATGTGAATTATATGCCGAGGAAACCGTATGCTTGCATGTATAATAGCAAATTTTCTAGACCAAAGAATAATGTAAATTTGCATGCTTCATTTTACGTCTATGATAAATACGATCGTAAAATTAAAATGGTTAGAAAATGGATTCCGAAAGGAATGTTTAATGTTGACAATCCCGGTGGGATGCGTTTGTGGTTTTAAACCATTTATATGGCTTTGTATGTTTGTCGTGTTTGTTTTATGTCGACAACATATTTTTTTTTGCAGTTTATGTTTTATACTAACTGTTAAAAGGACCCATAAGAAAAGGGTACCACGAAATATTTTCTTTGCCTTTTGTAGGTGTTTCCTGGCGAGGATACAATACGTGTTTCCTGACGAGGATATAATACGTGGTTACCTGCCGAGGTTATAATACGTGGTTACCTGCCGAGGTTATAATACGTGGTTACCTGCCGAGGTTATAATACGTGGTTACCTGCCGAGGTTATAATACGTGGTTACCTGACGAGGTCATAATACGTGGTGATTTTTTTTATCACATAAAATTAACCGAAATTTGAAGCCTTAAGATCCGTTTTGGTGCAAGTGTTTCGTATTGGTTTGTATATCTTTGTCTCTATTGCTTTTTGCATTTTATTTTATCCCTCAAAATTTTATAAAATCAAATTGATATCGTTATTAATTTGAGGGGGAGCGTTTTAGCTCTTTTACCCATGAGTTTATGCTCTCTCAATTATTTGCATATTTTGAGGGGGAGCATATCTCGAGGGGGAGCATACCGTCTTTCTTGACCCTTTTTGTTTCGACAAACGGGGGAGAGAAACCGCACATGCTCTTGCTTAGCGGTTGTGTTTGTCATCATCAAAAAGGGGGAGATTGTTGGTGCAAGTGTACCACATCTCTATATATTTTATATATTTATTTTGATGATTACAAACACACCGTATTATTGTTTATCTAACAATCCTATCCAAGTGTACAGTTCTTGAAGAACACGAAGATTTTATCTGAAGAATTCAAGACGGAAGTGTTTACGTCGTCATTATTGTTTATAACTAATAATGATAAACACCCTAAAATAATATACCACTTGGATATTTATAAAACCCTAAACTGTTTTTTAATTAAAGATATTTAAAATTATTTAAAACTAAAGTTTTATTAATTTTTATTAAAATAATCTTTAAACCTTTTTTGTCAACTCAAAAATCAGTTTCCTATGCAATTTTACTGTTTGCATTTATTGAGGAAGGTTGTTCAGCCGAAAGCAATCCAGCGTGCAGCCTGCCCTTTGTACTTTCTGACCGCGGTATACCGCGGTGTGCAAGGCGGTATACCGCCACCTCTTGTAGCCGTTGGTGTGTCAGTATCTGCACGGTATACCGCGTGCATTTGGCGGTATACCGCGGATGCATGTTTCCGTTGGAGCTTCCTTGGTATAAATGATGCTTGCTGGTGATGAAGAGAAGGAGACCACATAACAGTAACAACAAGCAGCAACCACACTCTCAGCTCTCTCATTTATAATATATATATTTTATAAAACATTTTTTATAAAATATCCAAGTGTGAGATATTATACAAGAGTGATTACCCATTGTGAGTTATACTCCTCTTGTAAGTATTTGAATAACGGGTGTGTGATCCTGTTTATCTCATAGCAGAGGCTTGAGAAACTATTACAAATTCCTTTGTATTTGGTTTGTGTTCTACCGTAAAGAATACATTTATTTGGATCGTGTCGAGAAGTGTCTCGGCTGCTGGTTTATCACAGTTGGTGGTAAATCAGTAAATCTCTGTGTCAAGTATCTCTAACCTTTATCTCTTTATTTATTCCGCTGTGCTTTATTATATTTGTTTATATAAACTGCTTTGCATTTATATTTATTTATATAATCTCTGTGTATTTGTTTATATTTACACTCTTCGTTATTATTTGTATACTCTGATTTATTTATACTGTTTCTGTACTGTATTTATTTGTAAAAGAATTTTTGAAAGTAAAAGATTTTAAATACAACCTTACCCCCCCCCTAGGTTGTCCAACACAATGATTCCAAGGTATGTCGGTCTTCCTAACAGATTTATGTTCTGATTTTGGTTCGTCCCTGTGGTTTTGATCTCTGTTGATTCAAAATCGATTTCATTAGAGGTATGGAGAAACATGAATGATAGAAGCCTAATATTCCATGTAACCAAACAACCCACGAATCACATATGTGTTTGACATCATATATATTACAATCACTCTTGGTAAAATCATAATATTGGTAATTAGAGGGAATGAACAGGTCTGCTTCCTATTCATAATAAATTAATTGCTTCCTTATGCATAAGGATTGTGTGATGCAGGCTTTATTTGGAGTACTTTTTGCTTACATACCCAATTTGGATGCCTATCATGGGATTTGTTTTATAATGTTTGTTTCAATCACAAGTTTTATTTGCTTTAGTATTTTAACGATATTACTTGCAACACTTGGCATCAAAATCCAAACCATATACCACCAAAATATCATTTTCTTTAAGATTATTATAATCTCAGGTTGATCGATGAACAACGATTAATTAACAGTCTTGCTTTTCCGATTCCAGTCTTGCTTTTCCGATTCCGGTAAGGCCGTAGATTCTTTCTGCGATTCGCTCAACGACCGGAAAAGTTTGATCTTTTCCGTTGGATCAAAGGTTTTGAAGAAAAAGATAAGCATGCATACAATCTTGTAGTATTATTATATATCAATATCTTGCATAATTACTACGTTAATTGTATGTTTCCATAGCCTGCTTTGCTTTTTTTTTGTTTAATTTTGCATATATAGAAGAAACCAATATATACTTGTTTTAGTTGATTCAAATAAATGCAATAATTTCGGTCCATGTTTCGACTTCTATGGTTCAACCAGTAGTCATTTTTGGGAGCTTGAAACAGTTGAATAATATTGATGGGTATTAAACAAAACCTCAAAAGATTTGGAATATTTGTCTAGAGAGACATGCTAACATATTTGGAATCTTTGCTTTTGTTCCCCAATGGTATGCTCCTTAGGAGGTGAGCAACTGACAACCCTTCTGGAAGGAGGGAGTACATCACAAATAATGGTAGGTAGAATGACAACCCTTTTGTCCTGATGGTCTAGACATGTTTGTTTTTTAATTCACAATTACTATACGTTAAACAATTTGATATTATTGATGCAGAAAGTGCTTCTGATAGACAATAGAGTGGTCAAATCCTTCATTTCTCTAGTGAGTCGGTTCCAAAAATGCACATTATAGAGTGGTACTTCCATCTTAGAGTTTGCAGGGTTTGAGCCCCCAGTTGATGCTTACTTCCAACTCAGAGCCCCCAGTTGATGCTATTTATTATCCGTGCGAGAACTAAAATCCACATATTGGTGAAAGTGAAATAAAAATGTCATCCAATGGTTGTTTTGCTGTCGGTGCAAACCGTGGTTTTTGTGTTTATAATTGTAATCCTTTTAAAGAGGGGTGATCTCAAAAGTGTGTTGTATCATTTGACATATTTTAATGGGATTTGAATGTAAAAGATTGGTTTTAATTGTTATGAAACTTCATTCATATTTTCTATTGTGTTTGCATCAATCAATTAATTTAATGAGATTTGAATGCATTTAAAATTGACGATGTAGTTTGGTTAATACAAATTGCTAGTTTATAATTTAGATGTAAATTTTATAATGATGAAGAATAAACAAATCAAATTGTATAATTTAATTAAAATGAATTGATGTTTTTATAAATTCAACAGTAAAACATTCTGATGAACGAAATAGAGAATTATAAATATTCAGACGTTTGTTAGTTTACAAAAACAAACAGTCTTAATGATTCATATTTCAGACTTCAGCACCACTTCTTAAAAATCAGAAGTGAAATCAGACTTCAGACTTCAGCACCTCTTAAAAAACAAACGCCACCTTAGTTTATCATGTGCACATTTTTACATGTTTGTGAAACAAAAAATACAAATAAAAAAGTTTCACATTATGAAACAAATAGTATATTTTAATTAATACATTAAATATTATCTTTACATGAGAAAAAATCATGTGAAACAAGACTGTAACATAGAAGTTCTCACGGATTTTATAAACTTTGGAGTTCTCAAATAATTAAACCCCTACCCATGAATTGCGTTTTCATGGGTATTGAGCTGGTGTATTTCATTCGAGCATCTCCAACAACTTCCCTATTTTGGAAAAAATGGAGAATATGAGGATTTTGAGTTGTTTTTTTGCTCCAACAGCTTCTCATAACTATCTCCAAAATGGAGAAAGTAAGAGAGAGAAGAATTTTTTATCCAAATATGCAGATAACCCCAAAAATGATTACACTAAATGAAAGAACCAATAGAATTTTTTGCACAAAATTATTTGGAGAGATAAATATTATTTTAATAGATGAATGAAATATTTTAATATTATAATCAATTGATTTTTTCTCCAAAATGGAGAATCTGTTGGACATGCAAACAATTTTTTTATAAGATTTTAACTTTTGGTTCTTTATTTTAGATGCCCTAATTATTTATTAGGCTTCTTATACCGAACCTAACCTTATATCAAAATTAGTTAAATTATACAATAAAAAAACAAAAATATACAAAATTAGCATTATAGAGGATTGCCGAATATATCAATCGAGATTCGATGCTTCCAAAATGCTTCTAGAAGCTTAATTATTGAATTATTTTCTGCTATGAATAGAAAAGAAGAAGACAGCGATAGATGGTGAGCTCCATGGTACCATCACCATTCATTTAATGAGCACCAATAATTTACTCATTGACTATATTGCCCATCTAGGAAGCGTGCTAATAAAACACCATCCCTGCCTGCGGTCAACAATAACACGATAGCAGAGAAAGCCGCCAAGATAAATAAATTCGAAGATATTAGGGTGGTGTCACATTAATTTTCAATTCATAAAAATGGGTCAACTTGTACATTTATTTGAAGCTAGCTAGTACCAGTGTACCACGTGAAACGTTGCATGTGGTGGGTAATATAATAATTACATCTTTTTTATCGACAAGAAGAACAGAAAATTCTTATAACCCACTTTAAATGATCCTCTTTGATTTTTGATTTCTCGTTCATAAGAATTTTAATACAACGTATTTTTTTTAATTAGTTATATGTCTATTTATATCTAGTAGTATAAACTTCGAGGATTCTCTCTCCTTCTAGTATGGTACTAGAGTCGTTCGCTCATCTTCCATGATATATTTTGGGGCTGTTTGGTTGGTTTTTCATTAAGTCTTGTATGAATAAAGTTGTCTGTATGGATTAATCTTGATATAGAGAGAGTTGCGAGGAAAATTGAGGAACAAACTGGAAATCACAGACAGCAGCCAAAGAGAGTTGTTAGTGAGATAAATACTCGCTAACTCACTCAAAAGTCACGCTGCACGCTGTTTGGAATTCTATACAGTTTGCCATGCGAATCAATTACCAAAGCTAGCCACCAAACTCCAAAAACACACTTTGATTCAAACTCTTTTCCACCATTCCACGTTGACACCATCCACTAATTCATTATCTTTTCTTTACTTTTTAATTTCATTTTAGTTATCTATGCTTTATAGTCATTATCTTTTATTTTATTATTATTTTCCCTTAATTATCCATAGTTTTAGATTTAATCTTTTAATTATCTTTTAGATTATAAATAGGGTTGATAGGTTTCTTTGTTAATCAGTTATCAATTAATAAAAGTTTGCTTTTTAAGAGTTTTCTCTTTCGTTTGAGTTTACAATTTGTAATTCTCAATCGTTCACGGAATTTAGACGCTTGTCGATCCTTCCGCAAATCTACGCTGCGTCAAATCTGTCTGTATAGATTGAAAAGGTTTTTGTTTGAGATGGTGTTTTCATAGATGGAATGACCATGTTTTTTAATTGGGAGAGACTGGTTTGGACAAACTTGGCTTTCTACATAAAGCTCCCTCCTAAAAGCTTCATAAATAAGTCACTTTCTATATCATTAAGCCACTACCAAACCGTTATGTATAGCTGACTGAATAAGCTATCAGTCCCATTAAGCTGCTAACAAACATGCCCTTTCTCTCTATTATCTCACGATTGTCCACTCTCCTAACACACTGTCTGGGCAAAAAATCACGTCGTACGACCACGACAGGGGCAGATAAGACGCACGTCATAATCCAAATCTTGTATTAAGATAAGGTCTCGACAAAGACCCAGAACACCATTGTCATCCCTCATAAAAGGTAAGTCGAGAGTTCGTTACGACGCTCGACAATAGTATCGCCCGTCCCGTACGACCATCGCGTAAGATCATTGTACCTTCGACCAAAGCTAACGTTAACCTTGACTGTTACGTTTGTTAAGTATTTAATGCAGGAGTCAAAGCCATTAACAGCAAGCGACCGTAACAGACGAAGATCATTATGGATAATCACTCCGGCGACCGTTTCCAGCCGTTGTAGCCGTTGATCGAATCATTAATGGAGTTAATTAATGACGTGAAGGCTATAAAAGACAAGCTAAAGCTTCATTTCAAGGGACATGGGTTAACATCCAATACACTCCAGCGAACATCACCAAACAGCAGAGAAAATCATCCAAACTCATAGTAAAGAACATTTAAACTCTGGAGATTAAGTATTGAAAGCCAGAATCTTACAGCGAACTCAAGAACACCCGAAGGAAAGCTCAAGTATCGCTCTCGACGCACGACAACAGTCCTCGACCAGAAGTTTACACTTTGTATTTACACACGACAAACACCTGTTTTCACATTTAAACACTTGTACTTTACATTTCGAAGTATTTCCTTCATTTGTATTGTAATCATCGTACGACCGACGCCAGTACCAAGGACGTCGCCCCTGATTGGCGACCATAGTGCAGCGACGACACCCACTGTCGTCCGCAGGTTTTTTCCTCGTTTGAGGTTTTTCCTGCGTCATCAAATCCCTTGTCTCGTTTATTTTTTTCTCTCGTTGCACGTCTCGTCGAAAGATCCTTTCTTTAGTTGATTAAGTTCACATCGACCTTAAGTTGTCCATTTGGTGCGATTTTTGGCATTAACAGTTTGGCGCCATCCGTGGGACCTCATCTAGAGAAAATCCTCGACAAACGTGCACCCTACTAATAGTTTCTTGGAGTTTCTTCAATTTTCTGTTGCAGGAAAATGACAGCCTCTGGAAATACGCAGCAAGCCGTCGCTCAGATGTATCAGGAGCTCTAAGTCGCCAGGAATCAGCTCAATGCAATGGCGGAGCAGAATCGCAGAGCAGCTGAGGAGATCGCGCGGTTAAGAAATCCTCTTGGGCCTCAAAATGGTCCTAGGTTCGTGCAGAACCCAGTTCCAAGATCGTTCGACCAGAATGTCCCTAAACCATTTGTCCCGAATCCAGGTTCATCCGCGCAGAATCAGCATCCAGACCCGTTCATGCAGAATCAATAGCCAGGGTCGTTCAACCCAAATCCTCAGTTTGGGACAGTTCCTCCTCAGCACATAAGGCCACCACCCGTGAATAATGGGTCTCAGCCATCACAAGGGTCGCAGCCTTTCCAGCAAGGGTCGCAACCATTTTAGCAGTCATTTCAGAATGGACCTCAAGGTAGATCGCAGCCTTTCCAGCAAGGATCGCAGCCGTTTCAGAATGGACCGCAATAATTCCACTATGGGTCGCAGCCATATTTCGTCCCGTTCAACGGGGACACCAATGGTTCGTCGCATGGTAATGGCACTAGCCCAGGGGCCAATCCCTCGACAGGGGCAAATCCCGATCTTAACGATCCTACCGCTCAACGTTTGAAGATGTTAGAAGATCAAAATGAGTGCGTCCTGTCCTTGCTCGCCAAGTTGCCTGGGGCAGCCGTGCCTGTCGACGTCGAGCCTCGCTCGGGGTATCAGGCGTCGCCCTTCATCGACGAGATCGCCACCGTCGAGGTCCCAAAGAAGTATAACATTCCTGCCTTCACTCCCAAGTATTCGGGTGTGACCGATCCGACTGAGCACGTCGCGCAATATAAGCAGCTCATGTGGACGATCTCGATCCCATTTATGTACCAGGAAGTATGCATGTGTAAGAGTTTTGGAGCAACTTTCACTGGTCCAGCTCTCCAATGGTTAATCAATCTCAAACCCAAATCCATCGGGTCGTTTGCTGAGTTGGTTAATCAATTCTCCCAGCAATTCGCCAGCAGTCGTAAGATGGATAAGCAGACCAGCGACCTATATTACATCGTGCAGAAAGCTAATGAGTCTATTCGAGGTTATTTTAATAGATTCAATGCCGAAATGATCAGCATCCGCAATTGCGACGTAAAAACCGCAATCGAAGCCTATAAGCGTGGTCTGGACGATAATTCGGGTTTATACACCGACCTGACCAAATATCCCCCGGAGAATTTCGAAGACGTCCGAGCTCGGACCTTAGCATATATGAGGGTCGAAGACGATGCAGCCTTTCGTCGCAAGCATACTGACGACAAGAAGTCGCTAGGCGTCAGAAAGCCAGAGTTCAAGACAAAGGCTGTTTCTAGAGTAGAGCCAGTGCGCCAAATTTCAAATGCCGAAATGAGTCTATTCGAAGTTATTTTAATAGATTCAATGCCGAAATGATCAGCATCCGCAATTGCGACGTAAAAACCGCAATCGAAGCCTATAAGCGTGGTCTGGACGATATTCGGGTTTATACACCGACCTGACCAAATATCCCCCGGAGAATTTCGAAGACGTCCGAGCTCGGACCTTAGCATATATGAGGGTCGAAGACGATGCAGCCTTTCGTCGCAAGCATACTGACGACAAGAAGTCGCTAGGCGTCAGAAAGCCAGAGTTCAAGACAAAGGCTGTTTCTAGAGTAGAGCCAACGCGCCAAATTTCAAATGTTCGTTTCAAGACGAAAGCAGAGGCCAAGACCGCGACTAAGTTCACTCAGTACCCCAAAATATCCTCTTACGGATTCAAAGGACCCACAAAGGACCTAGTCAAAGCTCTGAAAAGTTCCCAAGCTACCATTCGATGGCCAAAGAAGTCCTACCTGGACGATGCTAAGAAAGACAAATCAAAGTGGTGCGACTTCCATGCCGATCATGGTCATGCGACAGACGACTGTATCGCATTGAAGAAGGAACTAGCATATCATTTTCCGAAAGGAAATCTCAAATATATCATCGACGATGTTGCTATTCCAGCTAATAGCCATCGACCGTCGACTCCCGAGCATGCAAAAGTTATTAATTAAAATTCCCTACGCCATGGGGAATCCAGGAGATCAAAAGAGAAAATAAACTGAAGTCGTAAGATCAAGCTCTCGACAGGTTCGTTTTTCTATCCCTAAATTAACAATATCTTTTCCACATGGATAAATCTACTATGGTGCCTCGTCGCACGACAACATAGTCGACCGCAGGACAATATTTCTCCGTGTCATTCTGTCATTTAAAACCTATCTTTTCCTCCCAAAAAGAGTACGATAATAAATGACAGGGGGCAAATAGAGAGAGTCTGAAATGGTACGTTCTCTAACTCTTTCTCATACGATTTTTTCTCGCAAAACATTTACTGACTTAGGCATCGGAGGGTCGTTGGCTAGCCAACGACCAACCCCCGACATCGTTTTATCACAGAATCGCACGACAGATTATCGCAGAGTCGCACGACAGTAATCACTAAGTCTACTATATAACTTTAATATCGCAAGGTCGAACGACCTAAACAATCAGGTCTCTAACTTGATCATTTCTCCACAGGGGCATACGACACAAACTCGCTGTACGATCCGGTCGTACGATCACAGAGTCTAAACGACTTTATCCCTAAGTTTCTTAACTTTCATACATTGAATGGATGCTTTAATCGCGTGTTTTTATATTTGTTTTACGTTCTTATCGTCGTATTACAATGTATGCCTCAGTCGCATGATTTTCTGTGTGTCCTATGTTCAAATTCATAATTAAACATGGTTTGGATAAAGCATAAGCAAAAGTTGCGTTCATTATATAAGCCATCGAATACATAATCGACCACTAACGGTCGAGCATCATGAACAAACAAATACATTTTTTCTAAGGTTGTGGAGGAGCATCGATCACGACCTTTTCCGATACCTCATCTTGAAAACCCTCACTAACCGCCTCCTCTTCGACCTCCCTCTGGTCATCCAAGTCGAGATCTCTCTCGGTCCCGACTCTCTCATAAAAGAGACGCAGTTCATCTGACGCTGAAGCCAAATAATCCTTACCCTGCAGGTGACGTCGCATAATTACCGCACGCGCAGTAAGTCGAGCGTAACAAAGGAAAGACTTATTTTCGTCCTTCAACTCATCAGACTCCTTCTTCAAACTTATCACCTTAGCCTTGATTCCCTCGACTTCCTTCCTCTTCGCGGTTACGGATTCCTTCATCCCCTCCAGCTCATCTCTCTGGTCGCGCATCAAAGTCAGGGACTCCTTCAAACGCGAGTTTATCTCGTCTCTTGTATGACCGAGGGCATCCAATTCATCCAGAGCATGGTCAAGGCGCGCTGACATCTCTTCTTCATGTTCCAAAGCAGCTTTCTCTTTAGCTAGCGCTGCATCTTCATCTTTGGTAACAGAAGCCGTTGAAACCTCTATATTCGACGTTTCGACATGCAATGCCAGAGAAGCTTGGAACGCCTGAAGAATCAAAATATGAGCAGCATTAGTAAACAACGACAAACGACAAGTCTTGAAAGAAAGGCTTACCAAGAATAAGAGTCCAGCTGTATGGAACTCTTTCTTCTCGAAAGAAAACCCGTCAAAACGCTCCCTGAAAGACGGAAGCAAATATTTTTCCAAATGGGGGAACAACTTCGTCTCGTCCAAGACATTGTCGTCCAAAAAACCCGACGGCAACGTAAAGTTGACCGTCGTTTCCCCCAAAGGTCCCTTCTGCGCGCCTTTGCCCCTGTCGGCCGATGAAGGGCCGGATAGGACGACGAGAGACATCGTCGCCAATTGCGCAGTATCCACAGATTCCGCGCCGGTCGCAATCGACGCATTCGCCTTCCTGGACAAGGAAACCCTCGATGGGTTACCCGTCTTCAAAGACGGTTCCCTCAGGACGGACACCTTTGTCCTCTTTAAGAGGCCCGACCCGGTTGTCGGAACCTCTTTTCTCTTCAGGACTCCCGACCTAGTTGTCGAAACGTCCTTCTCCCTCGCCTCGCGAGCTACTTCGAATTGGGCCATCTTCCTAGCAACAGAAGACGTCGCCTGTGCTTGAGATTCACCTGAACGGTAAAAGAAAGAAGTTAGACGATTCAGAACAGAGAAAGACCAGGTCAAGCGAAAAGAAGACAAAAGGATACTTACTAATTATCTCTACCTCTGGTTCTTCGCTCTTCTCTTCCTCCTCAGTCTTCTCAGAGTCCTCCTCTTCTTCTTTCTCCTCTCGACCCATCCTTATTATGTCGCTCAAGAAAATGATGTCATCATCCTCGTCTATCAAATGACGCGTGACATACGACCGGTCTTCGGTATTAAATTCCAAGAACTTTTCGATCTTAGCTCGAGAAACATCATCCGGCTCTACCTTATCGAAATTAATATCTATACATAAAAAAGAAGATTAGTCGAAGAAACAATCGAGCATCAGAATAACATGAAAACGTACAATCAAAGGCTCACCCTTCATATTCCAACCCTCCCTAATCCAGTCACTATCAGTGTCCAGCGTCGACGCCCGTACGAATACATACCTCTTCTTCCATCTACAGTCGTTGACCGCAGTATTTAAAACCAGGGTACGATCACCCTTGAACCTTGAAAACAAGCTATAGCGACGGTACTGGTCATTCTTGACCTTATACGCCGTCAGAAGGTCCCTCACATTCATCGGTGGATTCCAGTTGGAGGTAAGTCGTTCGATGATCAAGATAACTCGCCAGAACTGGGGCATCAGTTGCCCCGGCGAAAGATCAAATTCACACATAAATTCTTTGACTAAAGGAGAATATGGCCAATGAAAGCCTATTTTGAACGGGTATTCGTATATAACAATGTACCCCCCGGGGCACATTTCCGGTCGAACATTACCAACCTTGCTTACGGTAATCCCCATAGGAATCCTCGCTAGACTTTTAAAGTCGTCGAGATCTTCTTCGTTTTTAATAGTGCTTCTAGGCTCTGTCGACATTGCCAGTCCCGTTAAATTGATTTGCACTTCTGAAGGCCCCAGATATCCCAGTTTTTTCTAGGCTTTCTAGCAATAGACTTGCGACGCATACGCAAACTGGAGGGTCGTATCTTATATGATCTCAGAAAAACTTAAATTAGGTCAAAGAACCCTTACAAGTTTTAATCGAACGGAAATCGCCAAGAGAAGATCCATCGTAATCTTTATTTATGCAGTCGATCATGTCAGGTCGAATCCCTGGATAACCGCTGCGCGTCCCCGTCCTTTCGTATGACCGCAGGGATCGTCGACACCTGTCCTCGACAGCTGGTAAGCATCATCGTGTGTCAGTATGACGTCACGACCCCGTTCCCTTTTCAACTTCTCGTTCAGTTAGAAACGAACCAGTCTAGCTCCAAGGCGATTGAGGTAATTTCTAACTTTTATCTTATTTCCTATGCGTCTGATGGACAAAATTTAAAACTTAAAATTGACATTCAATTTTCAAATTTTTGGGGAAAACTGTTTGGGCAAAAAATCACGTCGTACGACCACGACAGGGGCAGATAAGACGCACATCATAATCCAAATCTTGTATTAAGATAAGGTCGCGACAAAGACCCAGAACACCATTGTCGTCCCTCATAAAAGGTAAGTCGAGAGTTCCTTACAACGCTCGACCATAGTATCGCCCGTCCCGTACGACCATCGCGTAAGATCATTATACCTTCGACCAAAGCTAACGTTAACCTTGACTGTTACGTTTGTTAAGTATTTAATGCAGGAGTCAAAGCCATTAACAGCAAGCGACCGTAACGGACAAAGATCATTATGGATAATCACTCCGGCGACCGTTTCCAGCCGTTGATCGAATCATTAATGGAGTTAATTAATGACGCGAAGGCTATAAAAGACAAGCTAAAGCTTCATTTCAAGGGACATGGGTTAACATCCAATACACTCCAGCGAACATCACCAAACAGCAGAGAAAATCATCCAAACTCATAGTAAAGAACATTCAAACTCTGGAGATTAAGTATTGAAAGCCAGAATCTTACAACGAACTCAAGAACACTCGAAGGAAAGCTCAAGTATCGCTCTCGACGCACTACAACAGTCCTCGGCCAGAAGTTTACACTTTGTATTCACACACGACAAACACCTGTTTTCACATTTAAACACTTGTACTTTACATTTCGAAGTATTTCCTTCATTTGTATTGTAATCATCGTACGACCGACGCCAGTACCAAGGACGTCGCCCCTGATTGGCGACCATAGTGCAGCGACGACACCCACTGTCGTCCGCAGGTTTTTTCCTCGTTTGAGGTTTTTCCTGCGTCATCAAATCCCTTGTCTCGTTTATTTTTTCTCTCGTTGCACGTCTCGTCGAAAGATCCTTTCTTTAGTTGATTAAGTCCACATCGACCCTAAGTTGTCCATTTGGTGCGATTTTTGGCATTAACACACACTGGATTCGACAATCAATTGTGTTCATGTATCCCCGGTTTGTTTGATCCTTGTCAATAAGGCTCTCATCCTCTCATCGGAACTACTTTTTGTAGGAATGAGCAATGAAAATAGCCAACTTTTATGAAAAATAAATAAAATTGGATTCAGCATCGTGTCGACAGATTACTGACACAACACCGACAATTTTACAAAACAAAAAACTAAGATGGTTTATTGACAAAATAACAAGGGATTGTGGAGGAAAAGAAATCTGTCAGTAATCGTTGATAGTTAACCTATGGATTATCGACACTTAAAACACCTTCCCACATGGTAGCAGATTTAAATGTAATAGCAACTATACATATATTGAAAGTCGTCGACCAAATTTCTATTAATATTTGGTTCCAAAATAATTACATCACACTTTTCCGAAGTTCACTAGCTAGTAGCATCGAACGTCATCACACATTAACAACGGTCGAAATCCATCGGGAAAAAAAAACCATAGAGCTTCTTTTTGTATAATCATGTATTTGAGCTACTCATGAGATTGCTAAGCTAAAAGAAAGTGAAATTAGCCAACTCTACGCCATTCAAGACATGAGAGGCTGCAAGAAAAGGTTTTTCTTGGAGGCAGAACATTGGCGTTGCTTCAATAAAAGGAAATGCGGTATAAATTGATAAAACAAGTTATTTATTGCTCAAAATTTAACACCACTAAACGAAAGACTTTTATCTCGAATTTTTCCCTGAGAAATCTGTCGCTAAAGGGTGGTTCGTCACAAAACAGTCACAAAAATTGGTGGGTAATGCAAATGAGTGACAGATTACCTAGGGATTTTCTGGGTGATCCATGGGTATTTTCTCGAAAAACATCAGATTCTACCGAATTATTAATATTTTTTGGGTGACCCTGAGTAATCATCGACGAAAATTTTTCTGGGTGAATTTTGTGGGTAAAAGTCATCTGTTTTTTAGTGTAATATCATTTTACATTTACCATAGTATAATCAATTGAAACGTTGGAGGGAATGATAGCGTGGCGGTGGTCTAGGACATCAACAAGATCGTGACTGGCGATTTGTTGAGTGTGATAATATATATCACAACGGTTGCAAATGGTGGTTGTGTACTATGCCTGATAATTCATCGTCCACAAAATTGACACCCAATTGCCTATACATATCCACATACATATACAAGGGTGTCGGTATTGTGGTAATAATAGATTCATATACATATAATTTCGGGCGAGGATTCAAAATGCAAGAATATGAGAACATATGAAAACATCATGAAGAAGTATATAATATTAGATGTCAAACTAATGAGAAAAAAATAATCGTTGTTTTTTGTATAATTTAGTTACATTCAATTTCTATTGTATTTCATCAATTTTTGATTATAAAATAGGTTGGGGCGGACAGAGGCGTAGACAGTAGGGGGACTAGATGGTGCTGAAGCCCCCTATCTGTTTCCCTTATATAATAAGTTACAAAAAATAGACATATATCTGATCTAGCTCATTAATTGAACCACGTTCGATCCCTCCCCCATTCCTATTGTTTTATTACCTTTTTATTTTAAATATTTATTTGTTTGTCATGGTTTTCAACCTTTAAATTTTCAATTGAATTCTTTTGATATGTAAATATTTATTAAATATATATTCTATTACTTTTCCTCCTCTTAGTTAGGGATGTAAATGAGACGAGACAACTCGTTAGTTACTCGAGATCGACTCGGTCAAAACTCGACTCGAATAGGCTCGACTCGAACTCGAGCTCAACGTGTCGAATCGAGCCATCTGATACTCGACTCGATAAGCTCGTGAGATACTCGAATATATTTTATATATAATTAACTTTATATTATAATTTATAACATATAATGTAAATAAATTATTATTTTAGTATATTATAATTATCTAAAGAAAAAAAAAACAATTATTATATTTATTTATATTTCAAAAGATGGGGAAGTAGAGAAATAAAAATTAGTAACGACTATGGTGAGAAATTCCATCCCACATTGGTGGGATTCACCTCCAAACCCATTGAGGTCTAAGAACATCTCCAAGAGTTATGCTATAATTTTTCTAAAATAGAGTATAAAAACTAAAATCTCTAAAAAAAATTACATCAAACTCCAACAACTACTCTATTTTAACAATTCTATCATTGAATATATTATTAAAATATTCAATACACTTAATAATATATTATTTCTCTCACCTAAACACAACTTTAATGTCTCCTATTGGTGAAAAACAATAAAATATTATTTCTCTCTCTTAGATATAGAGTTTTAGAGATTTCTCTAAATTTGGAGATTTTAACCTTATCTCTCTTCTTTTCTCTATTTTAGCGTATGTTATAGCATAGCTGTTGGAGCAAAAAAGTTGCTAAAATCTCATTTTTTTCTATTTTAGCATACCTGTTGGAGATGCTCTAAGTATATATAGGTCTTTATCCTCCTATTTTATAACATTTAACTTGCTTAGTGACTTGAACCTAAAGGCTTGTGTCTAAGGGCTTGAACCAAATGACTTTTTCTATATGGTGTACCCTAGTGAGTGGTTCATCTTTAGTTCTTTTAAGATTTTTGTTTATGTTCGTTATCATTTTACTGATTTGAGCTTGATTTGAGTTCGAGTTCAAGCTTGATTCGAGTTCGAGTTCGAGCTTCATTCGAGCTTAGTTCGAGATTGAAACGAGTTCGAGCTCGAGAATTGACTTTTGAGTCGAGTTCGAGTTTGGATTTTCACTACCCGCGAGTTTTCGAGTCGAGTTCGAGCTCGAGTATTTGCTTTCGAGTTCGAGTCGAGTATAATGATACTCGAGCTCGACTCGCATCATTTACACCCCTACTCCTAGTGTTTTATTTCTTATTTTAAATATTTATTTGTTTATTATACTTTTCAATCTTTATGCCCACTAAAATATAATATAGATATTTATATTGACATCATTTATGATATTTTCGTAAATTAGTACACCGACTCATTTAATGATAAAAATATTATTTTTTTCTTTAATTAGTGTTATAACATAAAATATTCATCTATGTCTAATATTTCACAATCAAAAGTCTAACAATTTTATGTTTTTTTATCGACACTCATCACAACTCAATTTCTTTTCAAAACCTCATGAAACTTATGAGAATTGAGAATCGACATTAATTTCATCTCACATTAGTCTATCGTTTGAATAACTTCAATACACAAGTTAGATTTGAGATCTTCAAGCACCTCCTAAATTAGAATTCTGGCTACGCCCCGGGGGTGGGATTATTAACAAGATAGTGGTAACCACATTTTTAGTCACATCTGTTGAATTATCTAATCCTACATAGTTAAGTTCTATTATTGTGTTTTCGCATTTTTATCATGTTCTCGTTTGAACCTCCACCTATAATTTTGATAAACATATTTTCTATAATGAGAGAGAGCGTCGTCCACTACTAAACATCAAGATTTTTATATTTGAATCCGTCAAAACTTATTTTTTTATGAAAAATTGACGCGACGTAGAAGATAACATGTAGGAATAGGACATTAGATAGTAAATTTATTCTAAAGCCACCTATGGAGGTTTAATGGTGTTTTTATTGTTTTCAACTTGTATATTTAATATAACTAGCTATCAGGTGATGTAGACTTGAGAATTGAGATCATATTAGATGGTCCACTCTAATTATCCAAAAACCCATAGGATCACTTTAGAGCCAGCTTGAACGAGTTTCTTATATCTTATAATTTAAATTTACAATAGAGTGAATTGTACCGGTGGTTAATGTGGTCTACCCGAATTTTGGATGTGGTCCATAAAGTACACTATCTACGATGGTGATCTCTAACTTTTTAATTTATTTTCACTCATGTTCTTCCTATATTTAATTTACTTTCACTCATGGTCCTCTTATGTTTAATATAGTAGGACAATGAGTGAAAGTAAATCAAAAAGTTATGGATCACCATCATAGATAGTGTACTTTAGGGATCAAATCCAAATTTTAAGTAAACCATAGGGACCACTGGTATAATTCACTCTTTACAATATCAAAACATCGAATTGTCGGGATAAATGAACATTCACATGAAGGGAAAAAAACCAAACTTTAGATTAAAAAATAAACATCTATGTATTGTTTGGTAAACATAAACTGGCTTAGTTTTTTAGTAATCGTTTGAATGACATAATCTTGACATCTTACTTTCATACACAATCTCACAAATCATAACCTAGGGGTTGTTTGATTGGTTTTCATTAAGTCATGCATGGATAAAGCTGACTGTATGGATTAATCTGTCTGTATAGATTGAGAAACATTGTTGTTTGTTTGTGGTGCTGAAATAAACTGTCTGAATGTCATAAATGACTATTTTACTCCTCATTGTATATTAAGCACCAATGAACAAAATTTAAACATGAGTACATTATTTCAAACATGAAGATTAATAACCAGTTACTTTTATGTCCTAATTGAAGCTCCAACGAGGATCAAGAGAAAAAGAAAGTGTTTTGAGATAGATCAGTTACATTTCTTTGAGGCAGGTTCTACTAAATTACCCAAAACCAACAAGCTAAAAACCAAAAGCAGTTGTATCATCAATCTAACATTTCTTTGAGGCGATTTGTAACACCCCGAAAATTGGAGAACCAAAGTTGGAGTCACAGACGTCCGCGAGAGGCATGCCGGACGTCCGCATGGCGCGGAAGTCTGTATATCATCCGCAGAAGCAACAGAGGTTTTGGGGATAGAAATAGTTCGACCGAGGCCGGACGTCCGCGAAGGGACATGCGGACGTCCGCAACCTGTCTGATGAGTTATCTTAGGTATTTTAAGCCCTTTCTCTCTCTCTTTCCTCATTTACACTCTCAAACCCTAACTCAATCTCCCTTTCTTTCTCTCAGCCTATTTTCCTCAAGAACACACAAACCCTTCTCCTCTTCTTCCTCATTTCTTCACCAAACTAAACCTACTTTCCACCATTGTTGAAGGTGTGGAAGCTTGGAGCTTTTGTGGGAAACTAGGAGCTTTGTTCTAAGGATTCAAGTGATAAAGGTAATATCTCTCTACCCAAAAGCTAGGGTTTTGTGGTTTTCATCTTCTCTTCCATTGTGGGTTTTGTTGGTATAATTTTGGGTATGCTTTGTCAAGGAAACCTTCTTCTTCTTCATCCATAAATTAGGGTTTTGACATATTTATGCAAAATGTTTGGGGAATGATTCCTTATGTTTGGATGTGAATATTTATTGGTGTAAACTTATGGATCTAGGTTTTTGGAAGATTTGGCCTAAGGATTCGGGTTGCATCAAATGAGCTTACGTTGGGGAAAAATCTAGATTTAGCCTAAATCTAGCAAGGTGAGTTCAAGTTGATTTGCAAAAACTTTGTACATGCCAAAATGTTATTTTTCCAAGTACTTATGTGTTTTTACATGAAAATTATCAATGATTGAATTATTTGGTGGGTTTTAACCCTTTGAAGTACTTATGGTTGTAAATATTGTAAACCACTTATATTTGGAGTTTTTGGGAAAATGTGATAGATAAATCATACATGAAAATGGGTTGTTGATTTATGTTATAAATGGAGCCTACTTGTTATGAAAATGCATTTTGTGTATAATTTGGAAACATGCATTTAGCACATTATGGGACGATTTGGAAACGTACAGTGTGAGTTCTTTGGAAAAGAGGGTTGTCCCAACCCAAGATTCTATTTCGGGTTTTCATGGATTTGAAATTTCATTGGAAAAAGTGTGTGTTGCTACGTTTAATCTCATTTGATGACTTTTCATGAATTATCTTTTGAGTCAGTTGAGCTTATGGCTCAGTATTGGAATTTGTTAAGTCTTGAGGACAATTGTCCAGTTTTGATAGCTCAAGTCGAGTTTTGATCATGATTTACGTTATTGGGAATTGCATGTTTTGAATGCACTGGTTTATTGGTTTGGGGTCGTGTAATGTTTTAGACCTTAGTAGCTATGGATCCATAGGCGTTTGAGTTTCCCATGTCTCGCGGGCAAGAGATCGGGATTGATTGAGCTCAGTTTACGAGACGTTAGTTTCTCTTTTTGTAGCACGGAATAGGCATCGGGTTCCATGATAAGTAAGGCGTGGGCCTATATGGTCGGGCGTCGTCTCATGGGCAGTAAGGTGTAATTCCATATGTGCTTGGCACGGGATAGGCATCGAGTTCCATGATAAGTAAGGTGTGGGTCTATATGGTCGGGCGTTGTCTCGTGGGCAGTAAGGTGTAATCCCAAATGTGCCTGTCGTGGATTTGGAGTGACCCAATGTATAGACCTGGAGTGGTTGAAGTTGGGGGCTCCCTAGTCTCGCGGGCAATAGATTTGGAGTGATTGAGCTCAATTTACGAGAGTAATCCACGTGTGTGTTTTATTGCATAGTAGGTGACCCACTTTTGTGTTCCGTCACGTGCAATGTATACGGGCCTCCCCCGTCACCGAAAGGTGTTGTTTTGGGTATTTGTGTTTATCCATGTTTTCGGTGACGTATCATATTTAAATGAATTTTTTCCCACGTTATATGAGTTATGGGTTATGATTTCATCCAAGTTTGAGATGTTTTGGAATAACGGTGATTTATTTATGAATTCAATCGTTTTTAGAATCAAATTCTATTTCACCTTTCACGTTGGTTTTGGGATGAGTCCATTTTGGGGATCATTTATATTAAAGCTTTCAACACGGGATTTGTGTGAGTCGAAAAAATGGGTGATTTGCATCCAAAGTAAATTCTTTGAACTCATGACTTAAGTTGCACTTATCACGATTTATGAATTTATATGGTCATGATAAAACTCTTGAACTCACTAGGCGTTAGCCTAACCATTTTTATTTGTCGGCATATGCAACAGGCTCAGGTTGGGAGTAGCTTTAGCTACACTGTGAAGTGATGAGTGCTAGTAGAGTGCACAAGAAGTGATGTTACTTAGCGAAGTCTTCCGCACATTTTTGGGATTAGCAACTTGTGTTTGTGTTAAGTAATGCCCGTCTTAAGTTGTTAATTGTGGAGATTGTGATGTTTAAATTTTGAAGTATTTTCAAGGATAGTTTGTAGAAAGAATTCTATTCTCTTTTGATTATTTATCGAGATATTTGTTAGTTGCTCTTTCCATAATTTGAGGGTGTTACACGTTTCATCAAACACTTTATGAACATCACCTTCGCCTTGTTGTTTATCCGTAAACTCAAGAACTCATTCATAAAAAACATGGAAAATAATCAAAATTACAAAAGATAATTTAATAGAACCTGCTAACCTTTGATTTCTGCAAACCATCCAGAACTTGTTAACCATCAACACCTGTTAATCATATCCAGAACGCAGTAATTTCTGCAACTCCTTCGATTTCTTTCTTCACCTATCCACACCTGCTAACCTTTGATTTACTTCCTCACCCATCCTTATGTTTAAATTTTGAAGTATTTTCAAGGATAGTTTGTAGAAAGGATTCTATTCTCTTTTGATTATTTATCGAGATATTTGTTAGTTGCTCTTTCCAAGTTTTGAGGGTGTTACAAGTTGGTATCAGAGCATAAGTTTGAGAGAATTAGGTGTTGATTTTGAATACCTAGACTCAAACTAGCGTTCTTTTAAGTGAGTGAAAGTGAAATTGCACTATTAAGCACATTAAGATAGGATGTTTTGAGGTCGATGGAGTCGTTAGAAACGAGAATCGCGTCAAGAGTAGCAAGGATAATCATGTACGACACGTTCATAGTTACACCTGGCCAGTGTTATGGTGAACTTGCTAGTTACATGTGCATACTTGAACTACTTTAATGTGATGACCGTTGGGGTAGTGAAGAAGTTTCTAAGCGAGTAGTCGTTGGAATAGATGGACGATTTTAGCGTTAGTCACTCGGAGTGACGATAAGCATGATAGTGGTATTAAGCGGACCATTTCGGGTCAAAGTTGATGGTTGGATTAGAACCACAGACTTATTGAATCGACCTTAATTCGAGGAGGAATTGTAAGGGGAATCGATGTAATTCCCAAATTTGCCTTAAGAGGTTTGAGTATCCGGATGACGATAATGTGACCGGAGGGATTTGGAGGAGTATGGTTTGGGATGTTGAGTGCCGACAAGATTCATGCACGAAATTTATTTTTTGGAAATAAATTGCATTAATTATTTCTTGTATTTCAAATCATCATATGAGTTGTGTTACGAAATCTCGGAAAACGTTTAGCACACACAAGATTTTAAATCATGGTTTTGAATATGCATGAAATTGTTTTACTGCGAGGAGTTGCAAACTCCGTCGGGACTTGCTTTATTTTGCTATTGTTCAACGTTACTTTTGGATATAGTGATATCCATATTTTGATGTGGTTTAAGATGTTGGACAAGTAACTACGGCTTATGGCTTTAACATTGGATCTCCTCCACATATGTTAAAGTTTGGACGGAAAGTTATCTTCCATTGTGTCTATGTCGAGTTTTATTGGGAAAATTTATTTAATGCAAGTTTTGTCGAAAAGTGTTGTTTAGATGGTATTACAACAAAAGGGGAATTTTGGAAGTTTGGCATTTTAGTCATGGTTTTGCGATATGCAATTTGATGTTTGGAAGGGAAAGGTTTGGCACCATTTGGTTGGTTAGAGGTCGTTGAGCTCATAGAGTTTTACAGAGTTTGTTTTACGGCGTTTTGTGTCGTGTAAGTGCAATTTTGTAAGGTGCACACTTTAATTATCGCGTGTGTTAATTTTGGATTACGTTGGGCATTTTGTTTCGCGTGAGTCTTGTGGAGAAATATTATTTTAAGTCGTGAGACGACCAAACGGAATGTTTTTGGAACTTTCAGGTCGCGTAATTTCTCTTTCAAAGATTTGTGTTAGCACGTTTTGTTGCAATTTATTTAATTGTACGGATTGAATTATACGTGGCGTGAGTAATGCATGAAAGAACATACTGATTGTAGTTCTTAACAATTTGCTTTATGTGTTTCCGACTAGTTGATTATTTTATTATCCATTCTTGCAAACGCATGGTATTGATCTAAGGGTGTGCATAATTTGGTAGTCACAAACCCTCGAAAGCTTTGATAAATGTATCGTGAATGAAAATGTTTTATTAATTCATTGCATGAGTGAGGGTCATGTGGTCAAAGATACGTTTTAAGATTGTGGGGTTTATGCACGATTTACGATACGGTACATTTTGAAAACACGAATGTGTGAGTCATTGAACTTCGGTCAACATTGATTTGATGATTGATCTAAGGGTGTGCAACACGAATGTGTACATTTTGGAAAACTGTAAACCTTTTTGGTTTTGGAGAAAATGGGTATTTTGATTATCCTAACGAGTAAATTTGAAACATTGTCATTTCAAAGTTTTATATTGCGAGTGTGAAATTTTGGTGTAAATGCTCCGTGATGGGGATTTTGGAAAAAATTTGTCCTAACCTAGAGTGCGTGGGATTGCTTAAATTTTTGAACATTAATACAGACCGTTTGTATGATTCGACATTCGAAGTCGATTTAAACCCTTTTTGGTGTCAACCAATTACAAACACTTATTTTCTCCTAAGTCTTGGGAAAACACATTAATGTGTGGGTATTGTCAAAAGTGTTTCGCTCCTATGTCATTATATGACTAGATGAGAAAATTTTGAATACTGAATTAAATAATTTCGTCTTTTGAAATTTTGTTATGAACGATTTGATGCATGTAATTTTGTTTTAAGAAAACTACTAAGACGTGCATACTCCAATTTGAGATTTCTTCTTGACGTTTTAGTCAATATCTTTGAATGATGAACACGTAGTGATTTTGTTTGACTTGGAACTGGCACAAATCATTTTATGTTTTAACCCAAGTATATTTATGGAATTGTTTCACCGTCTTTGTGAGATAAACTGACGTGTGCGAACTTTGTTGGTGAATTTTGTTTCATGCTATTTCATGATTCGAAAGAGGAATTTTTGGAATCGGGTGGCATTCAAAATCCTTTTGAAATACGTACAAATCTTTTGTTGAACACTATTTAAAGTATGAAAATTTTTGTACGTGCATGACCTAAATAAATCTATGCTAAGACCGTGGCGGTCCATTTCATAAGATTGTTGAGCATACTTTTACACCTTATTGATAACTTGAATTTTGGTGAAATGGTTTTCAAGATGATTTTCATATGTGGGACGAGTGTGTCCATTTTTACGCAACTACCTAACTGATAGTAGTAGTTTTTATGCGTGCGGTTAACTTGATATGAAAATCTTTGTGTTGAAAATTTCTATAAAAAGTTATCGATTGGCATATTTGTTAAATAATACACTTGAGAGCCTTGAACTCATTAGGACCATGGAAAGGTCAAGTAACCTCGGTTAAAAGTAAGTGTGAGTAGAACTTCGTCAGTGGAAGGCTGAGTATTTTAATGCGTGTTGGTACCGTAGGCCAAGTAGCGCTGTTTGTAGAATCGACATGTTTTGTAACTGAAGGGTTAGATTCGTGGTATCTTATTTTGAGGTTGGTTATAACCGTCATGTTGGCAAATTGTTTTTGGTCTTAGCCAATTTTCACGTAAAGGGACGTGTAGGACCATGTGGACACCATATTGATAACCTTGGTCTTGTAAGAATGCTCGACGAGTGAAACTCGGGTGTTGAGTCTGTTGTGATTCAAAGTTTGGTGGTATAACTAGGTGTCAACTTTTGGGCTTAAGGCCAAGCACCGTTAGTGTGATCGGAGGATTGTAGTCCGATTTTAAAGGAATGATGGTAATGGTTGTAGTGATCTTAAGATGTTCAATTGTGATAAGTGAATTTGGTGGGATAACCTTCCTTGTGTGGTCAAAGAATATGTCGGTTGGATAATTGGTAATTGGAAGTATCCTTAGAGTTGTGTAATTGATGGGTCAGTGATGACCGTCGGTGTTAGAGTTTAATGGAAATCGTTAAGAGTAAATGCTAGTTCAGTAGCGGGAACATTTGGGATTCAGAGGTTTTGATTGATCTCGGTAGTGATTAAACCTTGGACTGATTCAGAAAGGAAAGTTTAAGAACATGTGGATGTGGAATGATTGGGGAGCTCGAATCTGTCGTTGGGAAAGTATGGATCACTTAAGGTTGGGAGGCAACTTAAGCCTGGTGGTCGGAAGCCGCTATAGTAAATTAGGTCTTCAATTGGATGTAAGTGTTTTATGCCTAAGCGGGGATTCATTGTGAGTAACACCAAGAAGCCGTTATGGGCAATTCTGTGGGAAATAAACTTGAACCGGTTGAAACAGAGGGAACTTGGAATGTGTTGGGTGTGGTGGCCATTAATTGTGTGAGAACTAGATTTCGAGGACAAAATCTCTTTAAGGTTGGGAGGATTGTAACACCCCGAAAATTGGAGAACCAAAATTGGAGTAACGGACGTCCGCGAAGGGACATGCGGACGTCCGCGACCTGTCTGATGAGTTATCTTAGGTATTTTAAACCCTTCTCTCTCTCTCTCTTTCCTCATTTAGACTCTCAAACCCTAACTCAATCTCCCTCTCCCTCTCCATATCCCTCTCTCAGCCGATTTTCCTCAAGAACACACAAACCCTTCTCCTCTTCTTCCTCATTTGTTCACCAAACTAAACCTACTTTCCATCATTGTTGAAGGTGTGGAAACTTGGAGCTTTTGTGGGAAACTAGGACGTTTGTTCTAAGGATTCAAGTGATAAAGGTAATATCTCTCTACCCAAAAGCTAGGGTTTTGTTGGTGTAATTTTGGGTATGCTTTGTAGAGGAAACCTTCTTCTTCTTCATCCATAAATTAGGGTTTTGACATATTTATGCAAAATGTTTGGGGAATGATTCCTTATGTTTGGATGTGAATATTTATGGGTGTAAACTTATGGATCTAGGTTTTTGGAAGATTTGGCCTAAGGATTCGGGTTGCATCAAAGGAGCTTACGTTGGGGAAAAATCTAGATTTAGCCTAAATATAGCAAGGTGAGTTCAAGTTGCTTTGTGAAAACTTTGTAAATGCCAAAATGTTATTTTTTCCAAGTACTTATGTGTTTTTACATGAAAATTATCAATGGTTGAATTATTTTGTGGGTTTTAACCCTTTGAAGTACTTATGGTTGTAAATATTGTAAAACACTTATATTTGGAGTTTTTGGGAAAATGTGATAGATAAATCATACATGAAAATGGGTTATTGATTTATGTTATAAATGGAGCCTACTTGTTATGCAAATGCATTTTGTGTATAATTTGGAAACATGCATTTAGCACATTATGGGATGATTTGGAAACGTACAGTGTGAGTCCTTTGGAAAAGAGGGTTGTCCCAACCCAAGATTCTATTTCGGATTTTCATGGATTTGAAATATCATTGGCAAAAGTGTGTGTTGCTACGTTGAGAGTCTCAGATCCGTGCAACGGACAATGAAATCAAACAAATTAGCAATGTAGTATACGATTTCAACTGGTCATCTCTATTATGCTTTCAGAGAGTTTTACAATACAGAAAGGAAAGCAAAAAGACAACTAGCCAATTTTTCTAAGGCTAATGAACTATATATATGGCGGGCCCGTGGTTAACAAGCTCACAGTCGTTCACTAATAAGGCTCAAATACAAGAATTACAAATTAAACCATGAACTTTAATTCAACATAAATTGACCCTAACAATCTCCCCCTTTGAATTGAAGTTCGATTTGGCGCTAGTTCGCGACATATCTTTTTTGGAGCGCGAAGTGAACCTCGAACCATCTGATAGCACGGCGGTAGTCGATGCGTTCTTCAACCATTTCCAAGGCATTCCGAGCAGTTGTTTCATTCGGATTAGGGACATATGAGAACCTTGGATTTTTAGACTCGTGCTGGATGATTTTCCGAAGAGCATCTTGAACTTTAAAGAGCGTGCCGTTGCAGAATCTTTCTACCTGACTGAATCGCAGAAATCTTTTCTCTTTCTGTTCATTGACGTAGACAATCCCAAATTCAGGTTCTAGAAGCATAGCGTTCTCGGGATACATATTCAACTCAGGAGCTTGCAGATTCGGCTTTATCAGATTTACCTTCTTTGCTCTGTTCTCGATTGCCATTTGAAAATCCGTTAGATAAGACATCATAATTGTACGGACCATAAATCGACGCACAACTTTGAGCGCCTTTGTAACTGGTAGCGGTCGGATAGTTCTTGAACGAAGGTCTTTCAGAATTGCCAGGAAGTCAAACGGCCGGAGGTGCTGGAAGTCGGCTTCAGAAAATTTCCATTCATTCCCATCTTCACGTTGGACAGTGAATACAGGATGAACGATTTTCATGATGCGGCTGGACTGTATGTTGAGTACCTCTGTGATCTGATGCTTGGTTCTGACTTGGCTGACTGGAAGACACCGCTTCATTGCGCTGATGTACCGACGTTGGTATTCGGGATTGAAGTTGTAAATACCTAGGCAAAAGGTCGCCTCGATTGTGCGAAGTTTGTGAACAAACAACTTCTTCAAG
Organism: Saussurea involucrata; assembly: GCA_033807775.1. Taxonomy (NCBI): domain Eukaryota; kingdom Viridiplantae; phylum Streptophyta; class Magnoliopsida; order Asterales; family Asteraceae; genus Saussurea; species Saussurea involucrata. The sequence goes on along the minus strand of CM066322.1, from coordinate 56,503,875 downwards.
GATTCCTCCAGATGAGGAATAAATACTGAGATCTTCTCCCAACGAATTTGTTGCTGTTGAGGAAGTGGGAGATCAGAAGCTGTCGGTTGCTGAGGAGATGTCTGAATATTGGCAGTTGAGGTCTCGGGTCTTGTTGAAGTTTCATCGGGTTGAGCAGAGTGAACGGGAGAAGAACCATATAAATTCTGGAGCAGGAACTAATCATAGTCAATGTTGTCATCGTCATCAGTAGGGAAAACCAAATTGACCTGGAGATTTGCGGCACTGGCGGCTTTTCATACCATGCATCTTCGGTCTCCGGGTTGGTTTCACAATCTAGATCTATCATATCCAATAACGGTCTGTCTGATGAGTCAAAATCAACCAGTTCCTGTGTTGAACCCTCGGGCTTTTCAACCGTCGGGTCATCATCATCTGATATTTCCATGTCGATTACCATCTCGGCTAATGGCAACTCGGCTTCAGGTTCGGCGTCGGTTGTTGTTGCCGCAGTTGCTGGTTCCAGATGAACCACAGTTGTCGATTCGGTGAGGATAGGGGCGGTCTCAGTAGGTCTTAGTCTTTTCTCCCCCTCACGGTGATCAGGATCATCCTGATCATCGTGCTTTCGCTTCAGACCGCCTACTTGACTCTTGCAGGTATCTTCGTGTGAGCGGACTCTCTCGGACAGCGTTGTGAGCGCTTGGTTGTAGTCCTTAAGAGTCGAGTCAATAGTATCCAGGCGAGTGGTAATAGATGATGAAGAAGCAGTGACCTGTGATTTCAGAACGGTTATTAGGTCTGCTTCTGTAGAGGCGTTGGTTTCGGATTCTTGGAGCAGTTGGGCTAGAAGCATCGTCTTGAGGGTGTCCACCGAGTAGGTAGGCTGAGTAGGAGCCGGTGGAGGTGTAGGTGCGGTTTCAGTGTCGACGATATGCCCTTTACCTTTGAGTAAGCGTTTGACGGTGTCGATCTCGGCGGCGACGTGCTGCTCTATTGCCTCGCGGACAGCCTTAAGGGTGTTGTCCAGGGACCCTGGTGACACAAAGTCGTGTAAGATAACTCCGGGATCACTTAGATTACCCGTTGAGGCAACTACCTGAGAGGCGGAGCCACCTACGTTCACAGTTGGCATAGTGGTAGCTGTGGTAGGATTTCCGTCAGATCCTCGTGTTCCGCCAGACGGAGACACTACAGACGTTCCGATCGAGTCACGAAGAGTCTCGATTTGTTGTTCCCCATGTTGTGTCCTAGCCGAAGAATGTATAATATCAAGTGGCTCTAGACTCAACTGTGCACTAAAAGAAGTCGCGACCGGGGGCTGCTGGTCGCTTATTTCAACACCAGCACTCTCCGAGTGAGAGACCGGTGGAAGTTGTGCTATATCCCCGTGAGAGACTGAAACATCCGTCTTTTGAGAGACGGATGAGTGGATAAGGGGGTTGTGCAATTGCTCCGCTGGGTCCACGAAGGCTTCTTCAATACCCCGTCCCAACTCACGAGACGGGATAGCAGATGCGGCTACCCGGATATCGCTCGGTTGGGTTCGCTCAAGAGCCTTGTTATCTTTACGACTCAATCTTTCCTGGTTCGCTTTCGAACGCAGTTCTCTCCGGCTCACAGTTTCTAACTCTTCAACTAATGCTCCCTCGGTTGTCCTAAGAATTCCCGTTCCAGGTTGGGTTAGAGGGGTTGAAGGAGAGGCAGTAGAAATGCCTTCGGTAAAGTATGGGTTCGGTCCGATACGAGGAGGAATTTTGGAGAGCCGAATGGCACGGGTCGTATCGGATTCCGTATCAGAGTCAGATTCCACGTTCTGAGCAAGTGGAGTAGGTGAAGGTGGGTCGGAAAGATATGGTTCGGTCGAGTGATGAAGTTTAGGTCTAGATGATGGACCGGCTTAGGCTTGGCTGGAACCGGGATGCGATTCCACTGCACCACTCTCTCTAGTTCCCTGTCCCCGAACAATCAACACACCCCGCCCGACAGCACCTGCTTTCCGGCCCTTCCACCTCTCACTCTCGGACCCTCACGTCTCTCGGGTCTAGGTCCCTGGGCAGGTCCCTCCGGCTCTGGCTGGACCATGGGATTTCCTATCGCTTCCCTATATGCTATCACTCCTGGTGCAGTGGGATCAGCGATTGCCAGAAGGGCTTCAGGTAAGGGCGCGGCTACGGCGTCGGATGGGTTGCGAATAACCATGGCAGGATGACATACCGAATGAGCTAGGCGGCGCGGGATGGCAGGATTCGCATCCATATGTTGACGCACGGCAAGCGAAAGGAAACGCGGGTATGGAAGGAATTTCTTCTGCTTAGTACCTCCGATCTGACGAATAGCGATAACGATTTCGCGCCAAATGATCATCGCGAAATCCACGTGACGATTGTAACATACAGCGTGGAAGAGTCTGAGGAAGTCGCTTGTACACTGGTCTATGCCTTTCCATCTCAAAGAAAGGCATCTGTTATGAATTGTAAACAAAGTGTACCATATGGGAGCCAGGTATTTGCGGTTGAACACATATGGTCGGTCGATGGCGTGGTTGTAGCCAAGAGCTCGGACTTGAGCGCACAGTGTCGCGTCATTGACCGTGGGGTCATATCCTTGATGATTTCCGGCGTTGGCTTCAGGCAGTGAAAGAAGTCGGCGGAAGGAGTCCGGTGTGAGCGTGAACTGCTGATTATCGATCTGAGCAATGATCGTTTGTGAGTTACCGGCCATGCGAACTTGTGCAGAGAACCACACTTGGAGCACGTATAGCAGCGGGACATCGGCAGTGGCGGTGAGGGCCTCACGGAGAGGGTGACGCATAAGTATGTCCACAATCACTCGATGTTGTGGTTGTGGTCTGAAGAGTGTCGGGTCCAGATGATGGTTGTTCGCCTCCAATTCAGTGCCATGGTCAGGGGCGACCAAGGCGTTATCGGCAACCTCATCTATAAATTCCTCTTGAGGAACTTGTTGTTCTTCCGGGTTCTGTGGAGGAAGTTGTTCCTGATCCGCCATTGAAAGATCTGAAAAATAAGCACAGTTAGTATTTGAGACGGATGAACAAATGTCGACGCATACCTTTGCAATTTATGGCTCAATCTGAGACAAAATGAGGACTGGTAGTGACCAAATAGGTACTGAATATGCAAGACAGGGGTGTCCGGACACAACTATGGGATTGTGAAAGTTTCCGGACAACACAAGTTTCCGGACAACACATGGTTTCTGGACGGGAAGAATGTTCCCGGATAAAACGGATAAACCGGACAACATGGTTTCCGGATGACAAAGGATTCCGGACAATATGTGATTCCGGACACACCATCAATCCAGGAGTTGAACTTACCGGAAACCTCTTGGTTTCCGGACAACTAGGGTTTCCGGATGTTTAGTGAGTCCGAACAACAATATCGGATGTATGAAACTATCCGGATAAAACACGATAACCATGATGGTTTACGGACACAATGAGTGTGTCCGGACGACATCCCACAGATCAATCATTCAAAATAGCATCTCAAACACGTATCAAAGCATATAAGTGTGATCGATGGGAGCACATAGACACACTAAGGCATCTAAAACAACTTGTTCACTACGAAACGAACCGAAAATGAAAAACACCCAACTGTGGGTTTCGGATGCGTGAAATCGACCAAATCAATGGTCAATATGTGGTGAGATGTGGACGAAAGTCGATTACAATTGATCGAAATGGAGATTTGATAAACATACCTGAATTTGGAACGATTCAAGATGAAAAACCGAGGGTTGTGAGATGAGTCGAGCGAGAGAGAGTGTGCGTAGGGTTTAGGGTTTTTGCAAGTATATTCCGGATAATGAAATAAGAACGTGTCCGGAGCCTATTATATGTTTACCCAAGAAACCGGATGTGGTATCCGGGTTCTTATCCATTCCGGATAAAGACCCGGTCCGGAAACCCATCCGAAAAGATGGAGTTTCCGGATACTTGTCCGGAATCTTCTGTAATGTAAAGAAGATTTGCCTTATTCGTTGAGATTTTGCAAAATAAGACTATTTGGGTTTCAGAAACGAACCCTCTCTCGCTCCCCCTCAAACTGAGAATGGGGATAAAATTGCTCCCCCTCGGATAGTGCAATGGAGAGTCCGACACATAAAAAAACTTTTGATCAGTTAAAGAAAAATACGGTGTCGCTCCCCCTCAATTGATGACCAATATATGTAATCCACTCTGGAGTGCACACACACACAAAAAAAACTTTTTATCATTTTAAAAAAACTGTGTGTGACGCTCCCCCTCAACAGATGAGTAGACTTACCTGATACTGCTTTGTGCTCCCCCTAAACACATGAACACACCATGAAAGCACTGATATAGACAGATAAAAGTAGACGACAGTATGAAATAAAAGAAACACACGAAGAAAGAAAGAAAACAAACGAAATCTACGAAATAAATACAGAGACTTAATCTAACTGTGTAACTGAAACAAGTAGAATACAAGTGTGAGGAAGTGTATGCTCAACCATCAGGAGTTTAAACACCGGATGATGAGTAGACAGTTACTCGTAGATGTATGGAACTTGCAACGGGCACACAAGCGGATTAAGTCGTCAGTTTTAGCATTCCTAACTTGGACACAAGAATATTAAAACGTTTTTCGTCCAAGGTTTTTGTAAAGAGATCTGCTAACTGATGTTCAGTATTTACGAAGTAGAGTTCGACTGTACCTCTTTCGACGTGATCCTTAATGAAGTGATACCGAACGTCGATGTGCTTCGTCTTGGTGTGTTGGACCGGGTTGCTAGATATGGCAATAGCACTCTTTGAGTCGCAGTAAATTGAGACTTTGACATATGTGAAGCCGTAGTCCTTGAGTTGCGTCCGCATCCAGATGACTTGTGAACAGCAGCTCGCGGTGGCCACGTACTCCGCCTCGGCAGTTGATGTTGAAACACATTGCTGCTTCTTGGATGCCCAACTCACCTGACTATCTCCCAAAAACTGGATGTGACCCGAGGTGCTCTTCCGGTCCATCATACAGCCCGCGTGATCCGCATCGGAGTAAGCGGATAGTGCAAAACCTGTCTCTCTCGGGTACCACAAGCCAAGATCATCAGTACCACATAAATAACAAAAGATTCGTTTGACAGCAGTTAAATGAGACTCCTTAGGTTTTGATTGAAACCGGGCACACAAAAATGTGGAAAACATGATATCCGGTCTACTTGCGGTTAAGTACATTAAAGAACCTATCATCCCGCGATACAATTTAGGGTTCACAACCGTTCCGTTAGGATCGGCGTGAAGCTTCGTACCGGGTGCCATGTGAGTTTTCATTGGCGAGGACTGTTCCATCTGGAATTTCCTAAGAATATCCCGGATGTACTTGGCGTGGTTTATGAATATCCTGGTCAACAGTTGTTTAACTTGAAGACCAAGGAAGAAATTCATCTCGCAAAGCATACTCATTTTAAAAAGTTCTCCCATTAGATTGGCAAAGTTCTTAGCATATGTGGGATTAGTAGAACCGAAGATTATGTCATCTACGTACACTTGAACAAGAACTATGTGACCTTTTTCGTTTTTGATAAATAAAGTCGAATCGATTTTACCTCGTGTGAATTTGGACTTTATCAAAAACTCAGACAGTGTGTTGTACCATGCTCGCGGAGCTTGCTTTAGACCATAAAGTTCCTTGTCTAGAACGTAGAGATGATCAGGCTTCGAATCGTCCACGAATCCTTCCGGTTGTGATACGTACACTTCTTCCTTGATATCGCCGTAGAGAAATGCGGTCTTCACATCTATTTAGAAGACCGTGAAGTTCTTGTGCGCGGCGTATGCAATGAACATACGAATGGCTTCGATTCGTGCCACCGGAGCATAGGTCTCATCATAATCGATCCCTTCTTGTTGTCGGCATCCCTTGGCCACGAGACGCGCTTTGTTGCGTACAACGATGCCGTCTTTGTCCTTCTTATTCTTGAAAATCCACTTGGTGCCGATCACCGTCTTGTGTTTTGGACGTGGAACCAGTCGCCATACCTTTAGAGCTTCGAATTGATTGAGCTCCTCTTGCATGGCTATGATCCAATCCGGATCTTCAAGCGCTTCGCGTACGTTTGTCGGCTCGATGTTGCTTAAGAAGCCGTAGAATAGACAGAAGTTGGCGGATGCACCTCGTGTTTGAACTGGAGTAGAGGGATCACCGATGATTTGATGCAAGGGATGAGCTTTCGTCCATCTGGTGGTGTGCAGAAGCGGCTGTTGAGTTGAGTGAGACGCGTCCGAATCCACATAATCACCAGATGGCAGGTCTTGTACCGCTTCAAGGGTCGCTGGTTGGTTTCTCGGAGGCGGTGGGGGAGGATTCGTCGGAGGTTGAATGACTTCTTGGTCCGAGGAGTTCAGAAGTTGATCGGCGATTGTAGCAGATGACGAATCACTATGTGTGATCTCGGGATGTGTAACAGGTTCCTCCGGGGAAGCAGTAGTATCGGTAGAGGTGGATGATGACGGTTGAGCTGTCTCCGCAGTGATGGATGGCGTGCTTATAGAAGGCGGCGGACCAGATAGGTTCGACGATTCCTCAATACGAGCAACTTCAATTCGAGGTTGTGCTGAGACAGTAGGGGAAACATTAAAGATGTCATCATAAAAGAACTTGAACAGTAAATCTAAATCAGAAGAGTCAGCATTCGATGAAGATGCATGATTTGGATTTACTGTCGCTTGTGTAGATCCCGAACTTGGAGGTCCAGAAGCTAGTACGCCAGTTAAACCGGGTTCTGAACTGTTTTGTTCATAAGCCAAATCTGCGGCTTCGTCGAATGTCACGTATACACTTTCGACAACGGCTTTATTCCGTTTGATGTAAACGCGATACGCTTGAGCCTGCATGGAGTATCCGATAAAAACTCCTTCGTCCGCCTTGGGGCTGAATTTGCTGAGATCGTCCTTGTCGTTTAAGACGTAGCACGTGCATCCGAATGCATGGAAGTACTTGATATTCGGAACGCGGTTGTTGATGATCTCGTACGACGTCTTGTTGAACCGCTTGTTGAGGATGGGGCGGTTTTGCATGTAACAGGCCATTGACACCGCTTCGGCCCATAGAAAGTGCGGCAGATTTGACTGAGAAAGCATGGTGCGAGCCGCTTCGACTAGGGTACAGTTGCGACGTTCCACCACTCCATTTTGCTGAGGAGTGCGTGCGGCAGAGAATATGTGCGAAATGCCGACTGAAGTCAGATAGTCGTCCACCATTTGATTCTTGAACTCCGTCCCGTTGTCGGTCCTTATGGTCTGAACTTGTTGTTGCTTGTTCAGTTGGATGGTCTTCAGATGGTTGATGATCAGTTCCGGAGTTTCGTCTTTCGAGCGAAGGAACTTGACCCATGTATAGCGCGAGAAGTCACCCACCATCACCAGGACATATTTGCGCTTGTTGATACTCTGAACACGCATCGGTCCACACAAATCCATATGGATGAGTTCGAGGGACCTGGACGTGCTCGGAGTTACCTTCGGTTGATGCGGCACCCGCTTCATCTTTCCCTTTTCACATGCCCCGCAGAGACGATCCTTCACGAATTGAAGATCGGGCATGCCTTTCACGTGTCCGCCCAGCACCAGTTTGTTGATACTTTTGAAGTTGAGGTGCGATAGACGTCGATGCCAAAGCCAAGCTTGTTGAGAATTAGCCTTGGACATCAGGTAGACAAGGTTATCGGGTTTGAGGGCTGCGAGGTCGATTGTGTAGAGGTTGGTCTTGCGTTTCTCAACCAGTAGCTCCTCTCCATCGTCATTTAGGATTCTACACCTTTTATCTTTGAACCGCACCTCGAGATCTTTGTCGTAGAACTGCCCGATGCTGAACAAATTGTGTCCCAATCCCACGACGTGTGATACCTTCTTTATTGTGATCTTGTCTTGGACAATGTCGCCGTAGCCCACGATCGGCGCCTTGTGGTCGTTCCCAAATCTCACATCTCCACCATATTCTTCTTTGTAGTTCGTGAGAAGCTACCTCCTTCCGGTCATGTGCTTGGAGCATCCAGAATCTAAGTACCACACATGACCGTGCTGCAAAATCGTGTTAACGGATTTTAGGTACCCAAATTTGTTTGGGTCCTGGAGGGTTAGGGTTGGCACCTCTTGGAGGAACTTGCTTTGACACAGCTTTCCCTTTAGGTGCAGGTTGTACACCGTTTGTGGAAACTGGTTTTGGCACAGATTGCCTCTTAGGTGTAGAATTTACACCTTTCGGAGGAGCAGGTGTCCTCTTGGGTGCCGGTTTAACCTCAGTAGGAGCAGCCCGTCTTGCAACGGGTTTGGTCTCCCGCTGTGGTTTAACCTCAGATTGGAAACCCCGTTGCTTATAGTATGTCTGTTTATTATTACGGGGTTTATTTTTGGGTTTATGATTATACATGTGATATGACCCAAACCAATCATTTATGTTAATTTCATCAAAATCATTCCAACCACATCTAGAACAACATAAACAATCACGCGATAACTGAATCAATTGATGAATTGAATTAAGTTTAATCGGAAAAGAAACTTCAAAACGATTCCAATTATTCCAAACACAATTGTCTTTGTTTATTCTAGAATTAAAAGCAGTAGGGAAAGACTTTGATGCTGTATCCTGGACAGGTTCCTTGTTCAGCTACTTTGTTTTTTCTTGTTTTGCGCGACCATTCTTATCTGAAACAACAGGGACAGAACGGTCAGTGACTTTTGAAGAAACAGGATTTTTGACAGGCAATCGCACGGTCTTTTGCCTCGGCTGTGATTGGTTTTGAGAAACAGGTTTAGGTTTGGGAATCTCAATCACAGTTGGGGCCTTGGTGTTAGAACACGTACCCTTTTCAAAATTGACCGGTCGATTGACTACTGGGATAGAAAATCAGTATGGCTCGGAAGAGGTTTGTCGAAAAGGAACGACTCAAATTCTCCATCAGAATTGCCTTCAGAGTTCATATATTCTAAAAAATCGACTTCCGGAATTACAGGACTCGGATCGATCGAGGAAGGCGAGGAACAAGCTGTGTTAGTGTGCTTTGGGGAATTCGGTGCGGAAGCGTTTGAAAAATCAGAGTTTAAATTCCTTTTAACACACTCATCTTGAGAAACTTTACTTTCTTGTGAAGAGATATTTCATATGAAGGCTTTACACGAGGATGTGTCAGATGAGTTTGAGGAAAGTTCAGGTAAAATCTGCGTTACATTTTGGAGTAGGTCAAGCTGCACTTGGAGTTGACCATTTCTCATGTGCTCTTTCATCGTTTCTCTTGTCATTTCAGACAATTTAGATGAGAGCTTATTGATTTCACTCTGTAGAGTTTCCTTTTCTTCATTTGACACAACTTCGGTTTTCTCAGATTTGAGTCTCTCAATTTCCTGAATAAGTGCTTTCTTTTCGTTTTGAAAAACAGACCTTTCTTTCTCAAGTGACTCCTCCAACTCGACAATCTTTGCTTCCAAGATGAGAGGAGGAACATAGAGTTTAAACTCGTCCGTCTCAGTCTTGGTTGCTGGTGCTTGGTCCTCATCCTTTTTGGGGGAATCCTTGAACGTAGCAACCTTGTAGGGGTCGAAGTAGTCATTTGAGAGATACTTTTTGTTCTTTTGATAGGAATAATTTAAAGGTTCATAACAAAACGGAAGTTGTATTCCTCGTTTGTGTGCACGCTTATATTCCTCGATTTCCTCTTCCTTTTTAGGTTCAAGAGGGCCAGTCCATTGAATTGCATATTCCGGATACTTTTTATCTAATCCAAAACAAACAAAATCATACAAAGTAGGAGTTTGGTATCTTCCCTTTTTCAAATAGTGTGGGTTATCATATCCGATTCCCCAACCTTTGTTAAAATAGGTGAACTCTTTGGGTTTATTCAGAAAGATGGTTTGATCAGTTTGACCCCTTTTGTGGAGTTTGGTTTCAAGATCAAGAATTTTAGCAACAAACTCCTTGTGTTGAATTTGAAGAGCAGAACATTGATAAACAATATCTTCTTTCTCATTCAAACACTGAGCAAACTGAGACTGAAGATCAGATAACTTGGCCCGTAAGTCTTTAGGTGCTATTGAAAGATTTTTGCATTTGTCTTTTAAATTAGCATTTTCAGACTTATATTTTTCGGTTATTCTTGTTTGAACATCTAGCTTTTCGGTTAGGGAACTAATCTCAAGCTTTTGTTCTTTAGTGGTGGCCTTAAAGGAATCTGCCTGTTCAACAAGTGATTGCATTTGATTTAAAAAATCCTTTTGGCAAGAATCACATACCTGACTTGTCTTCTCTTCATCAGCTGGAGAGTGATATCCCATGAAAGCATTTGCACCATCAGTATCGCTTTCATCATCAAAACGACCCAACCAGTAGTCGTTTTCCACAAACATAGCTTCTCCAGCTTCCTTCTGCTTGGCCAATGCGAGTTTTGCCTTGTAGTAGTGATAATTCTTTACCACATGCCTCGTACAATCTTTAGCAAAGTGACCAAGCTTTCCGCAGTTGTAACAGGTCACTGGTTCATCTTTCTTCTTACCTTCTACTTTCTCCGTCTTCTCCTTCTTCTCTGACTTATCCTTCTCATCAGCTTTCTTCTTTCCCTCATATTTGTCCTGATGATCATGGCGCTTGTTGGAGGAGGTGGAGTAGCGCTGATTATTGGACGAAGGCTTCTTATAGAATTTCTGTTGTTGGTAAGATTTAGTGAGCAGAGCTATCGCTTTCTTGAAGTCGTATACTTCATCATTGGAATCACTGTCTTCCTTGTCTTCAGATTCGGAAGAGTTGTGCTTTTGAGCACGTGTGGAATGACGGCCCAACGATTTCCCTTTCTTGGAGGACATGAGTGCAATAGGATCAGCAGCCGGCTTTGATTCAGTCTTCTTCTCGCTCAGAAGTTCATTCACTTCGTCTTCGTCTTGAAGAAGAGTCTCATATAGTTTATTGATGCCTATGTTCTCTATCAAGTTGTTGTGCTTGACATGAGAAGCAAACACCTTCCATTCTGGCAGCAGATTGTTGAGAAACTTGAGTGCGTTCTCCGTGTTGGAGCGACTAATCTTGTTCTTGTTCAGTTCATTAAGAAGTAAACAGAAACATTCATAGGCCTGAGTGAGCGACTCGCCGGTGCGCTGTTTGAAACCATCGAACTTGGTTATTGCGTTGTTGATCTTCAGTTGATTTCCGACATCGCTCCCACGCATCATCTTCGCCACTTGATCCCACATGCCGTTTGCTATGTCTTTGTAACTATCGATGGCAGTGTAGATCGTGTTGGGGAGAGCTTGAATAAGATATCTCTTTGCATGCTTTTCACCTTCAATCATGCCTCTTTCATCTTCAGTCAAGTCGGCGATAGTCTTGTCCTCAGTACGAGCTTCAGCAGTTGCAGTTGCTGCAATGGTCTTCTTTGGCCAATCGATTGGACCGTGTTTAAGAGCTCTCTTGATATACTCGTAGTTGTCCTTGGACTCTATGAAAATCATGAATCTATCTCGCCACTGGCTGTACTCACCTTGATAGAGGCAAGGTGGTTTGGAGTCGGTACCGATTACGAGAGCGTCACGTGAAGACATCTTTGGTTGCAACAGAGTGATCTTCAGACGTGTTGATTGATTCAAAGTGTAAACCTAACGCAAGGCACTATGAGTGGAATCCTAACGCAGGTTCTACGACAGATATGAACTAAGAACTGGTAAGATTTCAACAAACTAAACTCACTGGATAGGAATCCGTATGAGATATATCCGATCTGGAAGTGTCCGGATCAGATTTAAATGAAAACAATTTAAAGCAAAAGTATCCGGATAAATAGAAGAGTCCGGACATCTTGAGGTTTCCTGATAACTAAGGTTATCGGATGACCAAAGTGTCCGAATAAAACAAATAAAGCAGTACTTACCGGATGATGGAGTTTCCGGATAATGAACTTACCGGATGAGATGGAAAAACGCAAAACTTACCGGGTGTATGGAGAATCCGGATAAAATGTTTTCCCGGAACCTAAGTATTGTCTGGAAGAGACTTTTACCGGAAACCTAGGGTTGTCCGGATAAAATCTTTACCGGAAACTTTGGGTTTCCGGAACACAATACCCGGAAATATTAGAATTTAGGATGACTTACCCGGAAAGAAGACGTACCCGGATAAAATTAACACAATTGTCCGGAAACTTTGGAAGCGTCCAGAAAGATCGGTTGAGTTACCCGGGAACTGCGGCTGTGTTGTGGAAATCGATTGGGAAACAACTAGGGTTGCTAAAAAATGTTCCTAAAAGATTAGAAACACTAACAAACACAAAAATAACACTACCCAAATCGATTTTGAAGCAAAAGAACACCTTTTGATGGTAAAAATTTGATTTTTAGTGAAGAACACAACCAAAAACTTTGAACTTAATTTGCTTAATTAACCACTCAAACGATCGAATTAGGTTATGAAAATTTGCAGAATCACTCAAAACAATAATGCTAACAATACTCAATAAACGAAATCGATCAATTTTGCTCGAATCAAAATATGAGTGTGCAATCAAGAACACATACGTGAAAAAGTCAAACTTACCAGAAATCAATAAAAAGGCTTTGAATTAATTCTGTCCGTCTGCTCTGATACCAATTGAGAGTCTCAGATCCGTGCAACGAACAATGAAATCAAACAAATAAGCAATGTAGTATACGATTTCAACTGGTTGTCTCTATTATGCTTTCAGAGAGTTTTACAATACAGAAAGGAAAGCAAAAAGACAACTAGCATATTTTTCTAAGGCTAATGAACTATATATATGGCGGGCCCGTGGTTAACAAGCCCACGACCCGTTCACTAATAAGGCTCAAATACAAGAATTACAAATTAAACCCTGAACTTTAATTCAACATAAATTGACCCTAACATACGTTTAATCTCATTTGATGACTTTTCATTAATTATCTTTTGAGTCGGTTGAGCTTATGGCTCGGTATTGGAATTTGTTAAGTCTTGAGGACAATTGTCCAGTTTTGATAGCTCAAGTCGAGTTTTGATCATGATTTACGTTATTGGGAATTGCATGTTTTGAATTCACTGGTTTATTGGTTTGGGGTCGTGAAATGTTTTAGACCTTAGTAGCTATGGATCCATAGGAATTTGAGTTTCCTAAGTCTCGCGGGCAAGAGATCGGGATTGATTGAGCTCAGTTTACGAGACGTTAGTTTCTCTTTTTGTAGCACGGAATAGGCATCGGGTTCTATGATAAGTAAGGCGTGGGCCTATATGGTCGGGCGTCGTCTCATGGGCAGTAAGGTGTAATTCCATATGTGCTTGGCACGAGATAGGCATCGGGTTCCATGATAAGTAAGGTGTGGGCCTATATGGTCGGGCGTCGTCTCATGGACAGTAAGGTGTAATCCCAAATGTGCCTGTCGTGGATTTGGAGTGACCCAATGTATAGACCTGGAGTGGTTGAAGTTGGGGGCTCCCTAGTCTCGCGGGCAATAGATCTGGAGTGACTGAGCTCAGTTTACGAGAGTAATCCACGTGTGTGTTTTATTGCATAGTAGGTGACCCACTTTTGTGTTCCGTCACGTGCAATGTATACGGGCCTCCCCCGTCACCGAAAGGTGTTGTTTTGGGTATTTGTGTTTATCCATATTTTCGGTGACGTATCATATTTAAATGAATTGTTTCCCACGTTATATGAGTTATGGGTTATGATTTCATCCATGTTTGAGATGTTTTGGAATAACGGTGATTTATTTATGAATTCAGTCGTTTTTAGAATCAAATGCTATTTCACCTTTCACGTTGGTTTTGGGATGAGTCCATTTTGGGGATCATTTATATTAAAGCTTTCAACACGGGATTTGTGTGAGTCGGAAAAATGGGTGATTTGCATCCAAAGTAAATTCTTTGAACTCATGACTTAAATTGCACTTATCACGATTTATGAATTTATATGGTCATGATAAAACTCTTGAACTCACTAGGCATTAGCCTAACCCTTTTTATTTGTCGGCATCTGCAATAGGCTCAGGTTGGGAGTAGCTTTAGCTACACTTTGAAGTGATGAGTGCTAGTAGAGTGCACGAGAAGTGATGTTACTTAGCGAAGTCTTCCGCACATTTTTGGGATTAGCAACTTGTGTTTGTGTTAAGTAACGCCCGTCTTAAGTTATTAATTGTGGAGATTGTGATGTTTAAATTTTGAAGTATTTTCAAGGATAGTTTGTAGAAAGGATTCTATTCTCTTTTGATTATTTATCGAGATATTTGTTAGTTGCTCTTTCCAAATTTTGAGGGTGTTACACGTTTCATCAAACACTTTATGAGCATCACCTTCGCTTTGTTGTTTATCCGTAAACTCAAGAACTCATTCATAAAATACATGGAAAATAATCAAAATTACAAAAGATAATTTAATAGAACCTGCTAACCTTTGATTTCTGCAAACCATCCAGAACTTGCTAACCATCAACACCTGTTAATCATATCCAGAACGCAGTAATTTCTGCAACTCCTTCGATTTCTTTCTTCACCTATCCACACCTGCTAACCTTTGATTTATTTCCTCACCCATCCTTCGATTTTTTCATATTTATCAAAACGAAATCAACCCCTTATAAAACCCCGTCGTACTTTTTTGCTCACCTGCAACTCTTTCGATTCTTTTGCTCAAAACATCCCCTTATAAAACTAAATTAAATCGAGTGGAAGAAGGAGGTGGAGGATGGGAAGAACCATTGAGTAAGAAAGGCGGGAAGAACCATCGAGCAAGGAAGACAGGAATAATCAATCGAGAGAACAAGGAGTGTTTGTTAAGAGAAGGGTAAAGATGGAAAATTGGTCGTTGTCCAGATAAAGCTTCCCTCATTTTGCTGAGCGAATAAACTTTCATCTAAATCAATAAGTCATGGGAAAACATCAGGTTATGGCTTACCGATTAATTTATAAGGCCCATTCAGTCCATTAATCCTCTTCCAAACAGGACCTTAGTGTCTCAGCTTAAGTTTAGGCATCTTGATACCTAATTCACTTAAACTAGAACTTTGATACCAACTTGTAACACTCCTAAAAATAGAGGTAAATTTAAACCTGAAATATGACGTAGAAATGACATCTCTATAAAAGTAATCACCGAAGGAGGGGAAAATGTAAAGTGTTTACAAATCAATAATTGGAAACAATAAATGACAACCTACTAATTTAAACTATTTTGAACTTTGATTATGGACGGGTATCAATATATTTTCCCAAAGGAATTATATCAATCGTTTGTCGATTATCCTTAAAGTTGCCCCTAATGGCAATCCACTCTCTGCTCAAGACTTTGTTGCCCCGCCGCTAAGAGAACCTGATATACATGTCATTTTAAGAAAAAGTGTTAGGCTTGACATCTAGTAAGAACAAACATTTAAAATGAGAGATTGCATAAGTAAAACAGTAAGAATTCACAAGTTAGATATAAAACCCATTTTCACATAGTCACGTAAGAATCATATGGTCCAAATTCATCTTGAAATGACGAGGGAGACCGATTTCCATGAATTGTAAAACTAAGCTACCTTCTAAGTTATAGAACTCATACTATGATCAATGGTCACGAGTTCTCCGACTCGTAATATATGTGTGGATATGGGCACCCGATGATCCTAGTTATACCCATTTACTAATATTACATTTACTGTCAATGGCTATTATCCCGTTCCACATGAATGTACTAAGTTTCCCCCGATGACCCAATGTCTCAACTAGTTACAAACGAGAAACATCTTAATTAAGCAAAGTCGGCTCATACGCTTATGGATCCATTTACATTAGTTTAAACATACTATTATTTTTTTGGAAGAGTGTCCTAGGCTATGCCTAGACTAATCCCTTGACAAATTATGACTACAAGACATCATCCCTGATTAAACTTAGTGGCCATAATTGTTGTGTACACCAGGATACGAACCCTGGGTAGATGGGATATTCCACCACATCCACCAGGGCCTTGATCAGTACGCCACATGTAACACCCATAATTTCCGGGTAAGTATAATTTCAAGTCAGTGTAGAAATCGATCATTCAAGAAAAATAGAAGAAATAGGATTTCGGATTGAATCCTAGATTTTATAGTCTTGTTGGATGGAGAATTCAAATACGAACCCAACGGGCCATTCCGGAGCAAAAACTGAGCAAAAACGAAGAAGTTATGGCCAAAACAACTTTCGGTACAACCTCGGCTAAAGTGACTAGCGAAAGTGACACTTGTGTCACTCTCGCATGTTACTCTCGCCGGTTTTATATCGAGAGCCATGGGACCACGGCGAGAGTGCCCAGCAAAAGTGACACTTGTGTCACTCTCGCACGTCACTTTAGCCGACGGGCCCTGGATATTTTAAGGGTCGCGATTTCAGCCATTTTCTCATTTTCACCCCATTCCTCTTTCTCTAAACTCTCCCAAACTGAACCCTAACCCTCTAAATCATTTTTAGAGCCCTTGAAGTCATAAATCTTGTGATTAAAAGCCCCTCCCTCATATTTTAGCAAGGAATTATGGAGGAAGGTTGGAATCCTTCATCTCACTTTCATTTTGGTGAGATTTCTAGACTTTCTAAGGTTTTACCTAACCCTCTTCTAAAACCATTCCATTCTTTTGTTGGTTTGAAGAATAAATCTTATATTGGTAACCCTAGAAGTGTTTGGTTGGTGGATTCAAGTGGTGGATGAGGTAAGCTCCTCTTTTCTTCATCTAAGAAATTAGGGTTTCGGTATTATTGGTGATTTTGATGTTTTATGTTGGGGGAAACGATTCTAAGTGTTTAGGAATGATTATTTATGGTTGGAAACTTGTGGATCTAGGTTTTGGAAGATTTGGCTTGAAGTCCCATGTTTTTTCAAAGGAGCTCAAGTTTGGGGGAAAATCTAGATTTAGCCTAAATCTAGCAAGGTGAGTTCAAGTTGCTTTGTGAAAACGTTGTACATGCCAAAATGTTTATTTTAAAGTATTTTAAGTGGTTACATGAAAATATTCATTGTTGAGTCATTGAATGCTTTTGATTACTTGGAGTATTTAATTTTATAAATCTCACAAAACACCCACCTTTGGGATTTTTGGGTAACTTGACAAAATGAGTATTAGTTGAAGTGTTTTGATAACTACCGCATAATTGAAGAATTATTTAATAAAATGCACTTTTAGTGTTTTGACAGAAATATTGCATAATTTTATGTGATGGTATGTTTCAAAACATGAACGTGTGGGTCATTGGGTTTTGGGTCATTTCCGACCTTGTGAATATTTTAAAAGTTGTAAACCATTCGGTTTGAGGAAAGATGTAATTTAAGTATTATGATGGATGAACCTTAAGTATTGTTATTTTAATTGATTTATCTTACGTTTGTAAATCTTTGGGCACAAATGCACTTTGATGTATACTTTGGAAAATGACGTACCTTAAACTAAGAGTGGTGTTGAGTAATTCGTGTCTACGGAGCATATTTCACATAAACATGAGTTACATACGTTTTAATACGTTATTTGGTTTTATGAGTGGTTAATTGGCTTGGTTGAGCTTATGGCTCGGTTTATGACTTTATTGAGTCTTGAGGACATTTGTCCGGTTTTAATAATGTAATAAGGAAATTTGGGTGTGGGTTACATTTATTGGGTTCCCTTTTTGAGAGTACGTGTTTTGAGTGTTTTGTGTGTGTGTCATTCAAGAGGAGTCATGTTGTTAAATCCAGATCCGTGCAACAATTATGAAAGCAGTAATATGAACAAATAAGAACAATGATTTCAACTGGTCATCCCTGTATTATGCTTTCAATCAGAGTGTTTACAATATGAGTAGGAAAGCAAAATGAGACAACTAACTTGTTTTTCCAAGCTAGAAGAACATTATATATGCGGGCCCGTGGTTAACAAGCCCACGGCCCATTCACTAATAGGCTCAAAATAAGGAAATACACATTACACCCTTGAACTTTAAATCAACATTAAATTGACCCTAACAATCTCCCCTTTTGATTTGAAGTTCGAGTTCGCGCTCTAGCTCTCGCCAGTTGTAGACATATCTTTTACGAAGCGCGAAGTGAATCTCAAACCATCTGATAGCACGGCGGTAGTCGATGCGATCTTCAACCAATTCCAAGGCATTCCGAGCATTTGTTTCATTCGAATTCGGAACATATGAGTACCTTGGATTTTCAGACTCGTGTGTAATGATCTTTCGAAGAGCATCTCGAACTTTGAGGAGTGTGCCGTCATAGAATCTTTCTACCTGACTGAACCGCAGACATCTTTTCTCTTTCTGTTCATTAATGAAGACGATCCCAAATTCTGGTTCTAGAAGCATAGTGTTCTCGGGATACATATTCAAGTCAGGAGCTTTCAGATTCGGCTTTATCAGATTGACTTTCTTCGCCCTGTTCTCGACAGCCATTTGAAAGTCCGTTAGATATGACATCATAATGGTACGGACCAGGTATCGACGAACAGCTTCGAGCACCTTTGTAATTTCAAGCGGTCGGATGGTTCTTGTACGAAGGTCTTTCAGAATAGCCAAGAAGTCGAATGGTCGGAGGTGTTGGAAGTCGGCTTCAGAGAATTTCCATTCATTACCATCTTCGCGGCGAACAATGAAGACTGGATAGACGATCCTCATGATGCGGCGTGAATGGATGTTAAGTACCTCTGTGATTTGATGCTTGGTTCTGACTTGGCTGACTGGAAGACACCGTTGCATTGTACTGATATAACGCCGTTGGTATTCGGGGTTGAGGTTGTAAATACCAAGGCAAAAGGTCGGCTCGATCGGGCGAAGCTTGTGGACGAACAACTTCTTCAAAGATTCCTCCAGATGAGGGATAAGTACCATGATCTTCTCCCAACGGATTTGTTGCTGAGGAGGGGGAAGAATATCAGAAGCTGTCGTTTGCAGATGAGTTGTCGGAATGTTGGCAGTAGTCGGTTCAGGTCTTGTTGAAGTTCCAGTGGGTTGAGCATAGTGAACGGGAGACGAACCATAAAGATTCTGTAGCAGGAACTGATCATAATCGATGTTGTCGTCTTCATCAGTGGGGAATACCAAATTTACCTGGAGATTTACGGCACTGGCGGCTTTTTCGTACCATGCATCTTCGGTCTCCGGGTTTATTTCACAATCTGGATCTATCATATCCAATAGTGGTCTGTCTGATGAATCAAAGTCGACCAGTTCCTGTGTTGAACCCTCGGGCTTTTCAACAGTCGGGTCTTCATCATCTGAAATTTCCATGTCGATTACCATCTCGGCTAATGGCAACTCGGCTTCAGGTGCTTCTGTAGTAGCTGCCGCAGTTGGGGGTTCCTGTTGAACCACTGTTGTAGCTTCAGTCTGGATCAGGGCGGCGGTCTCGGTCTCGAATAATCTGGGTCTTTTCTTCCCCTCACGGTGATCAGGATCATCCTGGTCATCGTGTTTCCGCTTCAGACCGCCTGCTTGACTCTTGCAGGTTTCTTCTAGGGAACTGACTCTCTCGGACATCAAAGTAAGAGCTCGGTTGAATTCCTTGAGAGTTGAGTCGATAGAGTCCAGGCGAGATGTAATAGATGATGAAGGAGCAGTGACCTGGGATTTCAGAACGGAGATCAGGTCTGCTTCGGTTGAGGCGTTTGTTTCTGATTCTTGGAGCAGTTGGGCCAGTAGCATCGTCTTTAGAGTGCCCACCGAATAGATAGGTTGAGTTGAGATCGGCGGAGGTATAGGTGCGGATTCAGTTTCGACGACCTTGTCTTTGCCCTTGAATACGCGCATAACTTTGGCAAGTTCAGCGACTACATGTTGCTGCATATTTTGCTCCATTGCCTCGCGGACAGCCTTAAGGGTGCTGTCCAGGGACCCTGGTGACACAAAGTCGGGGAAGATAACTCCGGGACCACTTAGGTTACCCGTTGAAGCATCTACCGCGGGGGTAGAGCCACCTACCCGGATATCACTCGGTTGGGTTCGCTCATGATCCTCTTTATCTTTACGGCCCAATCTTTCCTGGTTCGCTTTCGACCTTAATTCCCCCCGTCTCACATGTTCTATGTCCCGGGGAAGGTCCCTCCGGCGCTGGCTGGACCATGGGATTCCCTAACTCTCGTCTCTCGCTCAGAGATTATCTTTCTCTCCCTCAAAACATGCATGGGGATTGACTTGCTCCCCCTCGGAGTGAGAGTGGGATTTACTTGGGAGACATCAACACAAGAAAAAAAACATTTAGACTTTTAAGAAAATAGTGTGACGCTCCCCCTCAAGTGATAAACATAATGATGTTGCTCTTGATACGCCATTGAATATCTGTAGAAACAAAGCACAGTTAGTAACTGAGACGGATGAACAAGTGCCGGTGCGTACCTTTGCATTAATAGGCTCAATTTGAGACAAATTGAGGACTGGCAGTGATGAAACAGGTACATGACTGAAAATAGCAGGGGCGTCCGGACATAATAATGAAATTGCAAGACATTCCGGACAACACAGGTATCCGGACAAAAGGTGTCCGGACAAAAGAGCATACCGGAGAGGATGAAAGTTTCCGGATAAAATAAGCAATCCGGACAAACGAGAATCCGGATGACATTTAAGAGAGACCAAGAGTCCGGATATGGTACCCGGGTTCCCTTCCAATCCGGATAAGGACCCGGTCCGGAAACCTATCCGGAAAGATAGGGTTTCCGGATACCTGTCCGGATACTTCTGGAATTTTCAAGAATTTCCCTGATTCTTGATATTTTGCAAAAATAAAGCTATATGGATTTCAGAAAAAATCATTCTCTCGCTCCCCCTCAAACGGAGCATGGGGAAGAATTTGCTCCCCCTCGGATAGTGCAATGGAGAGTCCGACACACATAAAAACTTTTAGACATTTAAAGAAAAATTTATGTCGCTCCCCCTCAAATGATGAGCATTAGATGACATGCTCCCCCTCAGAATGTACGCGTAGAGTGAAGTGCACACGAGAGTATCCACACACACAAAAAAACTTTTTAACATATTTAAGAAAAAGTGTGTGTGACGCTCCCCCTCAATAGTAGAGTATACTTACCTGATGGATGATCATGCTCCCCCTAAACACATGAGCAGTCGTGAAATTACAGGTATAGACAAATCTCACATCTTCTTAATGTGTTTCCTTGTAGATCGTGAGCAGCTCCCTCCTTCCGGTCAGGTGTGTGGAGCATCCAGTGTCTAAGAGTCACACATGACCGTCCTGCAAAACAAGTTTAGCAGACCTTCGGTACCCATATTTGCCTGGGTCCGGGAGGGTTAGGTTTGGCACCTCTTTGAGGAACTTGCTTTGACACAGCTTTCCCCTTAGGTGTAGGTTTTACACCGTTTGTGGGAACTGGTTTAGGCACAGGTTGCCTCCTAGGTGTAGATTTTACACCCTTTGGAGGAACAGGTTTGGCAGCAGGTTTCCTCTTTGGTGCCGGTTTAACCTCAGTAGGAGCAACCCATCTAGGAGCAGGTTTGGTCTCCCGCTGTGGTTTAACCGCTGATTGGTAACCCCGTTTTTGATAGTGTCTTTGCTGGTTATTACGGGGTTTGCGTTTGGGAAATAAATTACACATGTGATACGACCCAAACCAATCATTATTCTGAATATCATCAAAATCATTCCAACCACAATTAGAACAACATAAACAATCACGCGATAACTGAATCAATTGATTAAGAGAATTAAGTTTAATTGGAAAAGAAACTTCAAAATGATTCCAATGATTCCAAGCATAATTGTCTTTGTTTATCCTAGAATTAAAGACAGGAGGGAAAGACTTTGATGCACCATCCTTGACAGGTTCCTTCTTTAGCCACTTTGGTTTTTCTTGTTTAGCGCGACCGATTTTATCCGAAACAACAGGGACAGAATGGTCAGTGACTTTTGAAGAAACAGGAGTTTTGACAGGCAATCGCTCGGTCTTTTGCCTTGGCTGTGATTGGTTTTGAGAAACAGGTTTAGATTTGGGAATCTCAATCACAGCTGGGGCCTTAGTGGTAGAACAGGTACCCTTTAGAAAGTTGACCGGTCGATTGACTACGGGTGATAGAAAATCAGTGTGGCTCGGAAGAGGTTTGTCGAAAGGGAACGACTTAAACTCTCCATCAGAATTACCTTCGGAGTCCATATATTCTGAAAAATGGACATCCGGAATTACTGGACTTGGATCGGTCGAGGAAGGCGAGGAACACGCTGTGCTTGTGTGCTTTGAGGAATTTGGTGCGGAAGCGTTTGAAAAATCAGAGTTTAAATTCCTTTGAACACATTCGTCTTGAGAGACGTTACTTTCTTGAGAAGAGATATTTCCAATGAAGGCTTTACACGAGGACGTGTCAGATGAGTTGGAAGAAGGATCAGGTGAATTCTGCTTTTGAGCTTGGAGAAGGTCAATCTGTTCTTGGAGTTGACCATTTCTCAGGTGCTCTTTCATCGTTTCTCTTGTCATTTCAGACAGTTTTGATGAGAGCGTATTGATTTCCCACTGAAAAATTTCCTTTTCCTCACTTGACACACCGTCGGTTTTCTCAGATTTGAGTTTCTCAATCTCAGAGATTAGCACTTTCTTTTCGTTTTGAAAAATAGACCTTTCTTTCTCAAACGACTCCTCCAACTCGACAATCTTTGCTTCCAAGATGAGAGGGGGAACATAGAGTTTAAACTCGTCCGTCTCAGTCTTGGTAGTTGGTGCTTGGTCCTCATCCTTTTTGGAGGAATCCTTGGGCTTAGCGACCTGGTAAGGGTCGAAGTAGTCATTTGAGAGATACTTTTTGTTCTTTTTATAGGAATTATTCAAAGGTTCATAACAAAACGGAAGTTGTATTCCTTGTTTGTGTGCGCGCTTATATTCCTCGGTGTCCTCTTCCTTTTCAGGTTCAAGAGGACCAGTCCATTGAATTGCGTATTCTGGATACTTTTTATCTAATCCAAAACAAGCAAAGTCATACAGAGTGGGTACATGCCATCTTCCCTTTTTCAAATAGTGTGGGTTATCATATCCGATTCCCCACTCTTTGTTAAAGTATGTGAACTCTTTAGGTTTATTCAGAAAGATGGTTTGATCAGTTTGACCCCTCTTGTGAAGTTTGGTTTCAAGATCAGTGATTTTATTTACAAACTCCTTGTGCTGAATTTGAAGAGCAGAGCATTGATAAACAATTTCTGCTTTTTCATTCAAGCACTGATCAAACTGTGATTGAAGTTCAGATAATTTGGCCCGTAAGTCCTTAGGTGCTATCGTAAGATTTTTGCATTCTTCTTTTAAGATAGCATTTTCGGACTTATATTTCTAAGTTATACCCGTTTGAACATCTAGCTTTTCAGATAGAGATCTGATTTCAAGCAGTTGTTCGTAAGTAGTGGCCTTATGGGAACCTAACCGATCAATAAGAGATTGTATTTGATCAAAGAGTTCTTGAGCAGTAGATTCACTTACCTGACTTGTTGTTGCCTTTTCTCCATCGGCAGGAGACATCTTCAGTTGCACTGGAGTGATCGTCAGACGATGGTTGATTCAAAGTGGAACAGTATCAAGGATACTTAAATGTCCCCCTCCTGCGACTTAGCACGGTGGTCCCGCTAAGTGGAATCCGGGTGGTTTCCGGATAGGGAATCCGGAAAAATGAGGTTACCGGGTGATAAGAACTTACCGGATGTGAGGGTTTTCCGGATGAAAAATGCTTTCCGGATGATGGGCTTTCCGGAAAATGGAGTATCCGGAAAGAATTTGTTTAACCGGAAACTTCGAACTATCCGGGTAAAATAGGTTACCGGAAACGATGAGTTGTCCGGACAAACTATCTTACCGGAAACTTTGGGTTTCCGGAACAAATTATACCCGGAATGATTGACTTACCCGGAAAGGGGACTTACCCGGAAAGGTTGACTTACCCGGAAAGAAGACGTATCCGGATGGAATTTCACACAAACGTCCGGACAGTTCGGCTGTTTTATCCGGATTCTGCGGCTGATTTCTCAATTTCGATTGAATCTCGATTAGGGTTGCTCAAAAATGTTCCTGAAAGATTAGAAACACTACCAAACACAAAAATAACACTAACCCAATCGATTTTAAAGCAAAAACAACAAGTTTTGATGGTAAAAATTTGATTTTTAATGAAGAACACACTCAAAACTTTTGATCTTAAATTGCTTAGCAAACCACTCAAACGATCGAATTAAGATGTTAAAATTTGCAGAATCACTAATAGTAATGATGCTAACAATACCCAATAAGCGAAATCGATCAATTTAATCATAATTAAAATTTTGAACATTCAAGTAAGACACAGACGAGAAAAGTTAAGAAATTACCAAAAGTCAACTTGAATGCTTTGAATCGAATCCGTCCGTCTGCTCTGATACCAATTGTTAAATCCAGATCCGCGCAACAATTATGAAATCAGTAATATGAACAAATAAGAACAATGATTTCAACTGGTCATCCCTGTATTATGCTTTCAATCAAAGTGTTTACAATATGAGTAGGAAAGCAAAATGAGACAACTAACTTGTTTTTCCAAGCTAGAAGAACATTATATATGCGGGCCCGTGGTTAACAAGCCCACGGCCCGTTCACTAATAGGCTCAAAATAAGGAAATACACATTACACCCTTGAACTTTAAATCAACATTAAATTGACCCTAACACATGTATTTTTAGATTGTAATGCATTGGATCCATATGCATGCAAGTCAGTCATGTTTAATAGTGAGGAGTCTTGATATCCTCACTTTGGGAATTATGCCCGCACTGGCATTGTTGTTGACCCTTTTCTTTGGTGGAGAGGAACTGTTATGGGTTGTACTCCAGGGGTATGGGTTATTTTGTGTCTATCTGCTTATGCACGAGGATTTAGACCGTATGGGTTATATGTTCATATTCTGTTGGCCATCTTGGGTCACTAGCGAGTAGGAAATAAGGGACATTGAAGTCCTTGAGGTGTAACTCGTCTAGATTGGATAGGCAATATGGTCCTGTAAGCCCTTGAGGTGTAACTCGATGGAGTAGGCAATAAAGGCATGTAATGGTTTGAGGTTGTGATCTCTTGATGGCATGGGAACTAAAACCGGGACTTGAGGTGAAATCCAATAACATCATAGGTGACCCCACTCACGTGTTCTCGTCGCCTTGATGGAAACGGGTCTCCCCCGTCATCGGAAGGTGTTGTTATGGGTATTGAATTTTATTATCCATGCTTTTGGTGACGTTTATTATCTATGGACTTTTATTCATGATTTATGGGTTGAGTATTATGCCTCATCCGTGTTTGGGATGTTTGAGTAATTAGAGATTTATCCATGTTTTTATAATTGGGAATCGAATATTATTTCACGTTTTAAGTGAACTTTGGGTTTGAGCCCATTTTCGGAAATCGTTTCATATTAGAGTTTTCATCACGGGATTTGTGTGCGTTGGAAAATGGGTGGTTTTCATTTAAAGTAAATCCTTTTGAACTCGTGTTTTAAATTGCATCTTTCTCGTCTTACGAGTTATATAACCATGGTAAAAACTCTTGAACTCACTAGGCGTTAGCCTAATCTTTTTATTTGTCGGCATGTACAACAGGTTTCGGTTGGGATATAGTTCTAGTGACACTATGAAGAGTGGAGTGCTAGATGCGTGTTCGAGAAGTAAGTGACTTGGTGAAGTCTTCCGCGTTTTGGGAATAGCAACTTGTTTTGGGTTAAGTAACACCCGACCTTTATAGTCTTGGTGTATCGCTTAGGTTATGATTAATGTTGAAGTTATTACAATTTAATATTGAGGTAATTCCAATGATGGTTTGTAGTAATGATTTTATCCTCATTTGTCTATTTAATCGAAGTTTTTTTAGTTGCTCTTTCCAATTTTAAAGGTGTTACACCACAACCCTTGTGGTTTAAACATATTATGTTTTACTATAGCTAACTATGATTAGACACATAGTTTTATCACAAAATCTTAACATTCATTTGTTAATCCAAGATTTAATCCCCAAAAAGGTTTATTACCCCCATATTCTCTAAATAACCACATTTCTCTTTCCCCGCAAAATATATTTTATAAAAGTTAACATAGTCATTTGAAATGATGTTTCCATACGATGAAAATTCTCATTTCTCAAACTTAGGGGTTGTTTGGCAATTGCTGAATGGTTTGGTGCAGAATGATTAAGTGGTCAGAATGATTAAGAGACTTTTATGATATAGTGGAAAATGAAATATGATTGTTTGGTAATTGTTTAGAATGAAATCAAGGTGTTGAATGGTTAAGGGAGACCTAGGATACTAAATCATTCAGAAGGTTTTAGAACCATTAAGAGACATACATTTTTTTTGCCAAACAGGATTTACCCCTTAGCGATTCAGAGGTTGTCTCTTAATGGAACTATTAAGAGGTAAACAAACAGCCCATTAGCATCTCCCTAAGGGTGCGTTTGGTATGCAAACATGACAGAACAGAATAAGATAGGACAAGACGAAACAGAACAAGACAGAACAGTTGTTCAATGTTTGATAAGACAGAACTGGACAGAACAAAACAGATAACATGACAAATTTACCCCTAATAAGTTGTTTTGCATTTTACATATTTTGATTATTTATGTAAGCTATTAAATTATAATGAAATAAATAATTTTTATAATAAAATATATTATTTGAAAGTTTTTTTTTTGAAGACGATTAGAGTGACCCCAAAACAAAAGGTTTATGTAGTTTTCAATTTTATATTTTAACATTTTTCTATATTTTTACTATTAATATTTAATAACAATCAAAACGTAGAAACAATATAAAAAATAATATATTGAGGACATTAAAGTGAAAATTTATAGAACATAAAATACAATAAATAAAATTTAAATAATGAATAAAATATAAAAAGAATGTGGGTTGGTGTTTTAGAAGAGAATTATATTTTATTTTGAGGTTATACTAGTAAAATAGAATTTTGTTCCAGCTTGTTCCATGAGGTGGGGGTGGAAAAAGCTTGTTCCACTTTGTTCCTGACGTCCACATAAAAGTCTTGCCAAACGTAGAACAGTGATCCATGTTATGTTATGTCCTGTTGTAACCCGAAATTCACAAATGGAATAACACGCAAGTATACATGCCAAACCACTATCGTTTGAAACAAGTAATAAAGTGGTACAAAGTACCGGATATCGATCCACGGGACAGGAAAGTAAGGATTTCTAACAAGTCAAAGTTAAAGTACGATTTTAGATGGTGAATTCGAATGAATAATCTTTATGTGAGTTAACAGCTTTGAAAATGATTTTAAAACAGTAAAAGAAATGCAAGGGTGTAAGTTCTGGCTGGATTACAGCAACAGTGTGCTTAGGTAGATTGCTACAGCATATGCTGCAGCATTGGTTCTCAACCTCACTACTGAAACGATCAGCCTTTTTTCAAGGTTCAGATAAGACTAGCTACTGGCAGTACCACGCATTCGGGTAACCAACCAATGTAGTACAGTTCTTACTAATTTCCATATAGTTCGCAATTTATAAAAATTGATATTATAACACTTCAGTGCTCTAAAGTTTACGTTGGCTTGCATTCAAGTCCAACTCATCTAAGTAGAACAACATACGTCACCTTGTCAAGAAAACTACTTAGATGAAACTTAGAAACAAGGGGTGAATAGCAAGGTTGATAGCCAATAGCGAAAGCAATCTTTCACCACACAACGACCTTTATCTTCCAACCATTACTTACACCTAAGCTAGGGGCATTAGCCCATCATCGTTCTAAGATACATACAAAACATGGTGATCAAACAGAAATGTAGGTATTAAGAACAAAGATGTACCAACGATTTTAGATTAAAGCAAATAAAATATAACAATTGCCTCTAAGTAGCTAGATGAGCTACTTAGCTAGTTTCCTTGTTAGAAGAAACTAGAAGTACAAAGTGAAGTAACTAGGAACTAAAAAGTAACTTGCACAAGGCAAGGAAAGGTGTAAAAATAACCATGAGTTAAGCTCCTATTTATACTAAGGGGAGAGCATCTAATGTGAATAATCAAAGTACAAAAGAATCCTTAACCAATGGTTATTACACAAAGGTTAAAAGCTTTGCAAGATGCCTTCTTAATGTGACCTCCACCATGATGATATTCCCTGAAGATGCCCTCTCTTCCAGCTTGCAAAAAGGGCTGAGGTGGTGGCCAAAAGATTACCTAACAAAAAGGTTATGAAGTGACGTCTTGCACTTTTTCAGGAACTGCGATCCATGTTGCAGCATCATGCTGCATCATACCAAACTATTACAAATTCTTCTTAAGTGGTGCAAAACAGAATCTATTTCTCTTACTTAGCTCCAAACTAAATAAATGGTAAAAAACAGAGTAAAAGACTCAATTATGGTGATTGGGAAACTAAAATAAAGGTAAATATAAAAATAAGAAGTGATCAAAATGGGATAAATTATGCGCTTATCACATCCCTACACTTGAATTGTTGCTTGTCCCCAAGCAACGAAAATGACAAATAAAAAGACTCAATATATGAAAAAGAAAAGAAAAATAAAAATAAAAATAAAGTTGAGTGATATAGGTCAATAAACTCAAACAAGACCATAAGCCTATCATAATTATAAGTTCATTCCAACTGAAAGTTTAAGTACCATAAACCAAGAGTCAATTTTCCTTTTGTTAGGCAAACTCCATCTTTTAGACATAGAATCATTAGGACTTTTTGTGGGATTTTTCAAATTTTTGGCTTCAGATCTCTTCCTTAAATTGCCTTCAACTGACTTTTTGTGGGATTTTTTATATTTTCTGCTTTTGACTTTTGTTGTTTTCACTCACCCTTTTTGAGCATATATTTTTTATTGATCTTTTCTGCTTAGGAGTGATGTATTCCCTCCCCCACACTTGAATTTCTCAATGTCCTCATTGAGGATCACAATAAGCTTAGGTTCAAAGGTGCAAAGGGAAAAGTGTATGGCTTGTGTTTAGCAAAGATGCCCTAAATCATCTTCTAAGCTTTTCAAAAATGGATGTCAAGTTGCTGCACATGAAGACATTGCTTGGTTCAAGCGTAAACTTAGGATGGATTAAGAACCAAAAAAATTATTCGGGCTATGGTTTGCAAAAAAAAAATTATCGATGACTACCACTCAGACTCAAAAGAATGTATATAAAAATTTCCCAGACTCGTGGATCCTAAAAAGAAAAAAAAAGAAAAGAAAATGAACACTATGGAGCTGAAGTAAAGAAAAACTGGACCTATCCTACTCGTGAAGAGTAGGTGTTTATGTAGCTCTTCTCCTTGGTTTGGCGGATGTTTATGTTTCCACTTATGTTTCTACACTTTTCTCAGCACTTCTTTTCCTTCATCTTCAGGACATATGGTTTTAACAAAACAAACGTGTGAACATTCTTTAGTATCATCAGGGCATCTCATCGCATAAAACATACTGAGGGTGACTTCTTCATCATGCATATCGAGAGACTCTTTGAACGGTAACTCGTCTTTTTGATTTTTCATCCTTGGAAGGTGGAGTTCATAGGATGGAAGATCTGGAACACGACTCACACCATGTCTTTCTAGGTTCTGACAGAAGGATGAATGAGTGGTGGTGGTCTTTGCCTCTGCTGGTGCTGCAGCATTAAAATTAAAGTATAATGGACCTACTACAACATCACCTTGCACAAACGATTCCTTTTTTACTTCATATGGTAATAACAATGGAAAGTCAGCTTTTTTTGCATGGGTGTTATAACCACTATATCTTTATTTCCTACTAGTGGAGTTGATAAACTAACAACAATAGGGTTTGTTGTTGTAGCATTTGTCTTAGTTTGTTCTTCAGAAAAAATCAGTAGGTCCTCCAAGGTAGGGTGTTCTACAAGATTCTCTTCATCAATTGTATTTACAACCATTACATGTTCTCTCTCACTCTCATGAAGCATGTCAGTCTTACTAGGAATGGTTCTACTAGACATATCTCTCACCTCACGAGCTAATTCTCCAACTTGTGTTTCTAGATTTCTTATGATCTCTTGCGTGTGAGTTATGAAATCTTTCATCATTGTCTCTAAAGATGTGGGAGAATCAGGTGGTGAGTAGGTTTGGTTATTTTGAAAAACCGGCTGGGTGGAATGTTGTTGAAACATTCTTTGGTGACTGTAAAACTCAGTAGGATGATGATTTTGGAAACCTAAGGGTCCTTGTGGTTTACTAACATGTTGGTTCAAGGATTGACTATTCCAAGAAAAATCGGGTGTTGCATCCACCTTTCATTATAATTTTGAGAATAGTCACCTCCCTTAGCATGCTTACCAAAATAGTTGACTGAATCTGGGTTGGATGGATATTGCTCAAATAAATGGTTTTCTCCACATAACACACATGCTACAATATTAACAACAAGATATGTTTCTGCAGCAACAAACTGCAAACCTGGGTTAGTATTCATGTTTTCAATCATGTTAGCCATAGATGTGAGTTGTGCTGCAAGTGCGTTATATGCATCTGTTTCATGTGTCCCAATTGTTTGTTGTTGTATTAATGTATGTGGATCATCCCAATAAAGATGATTATTTGAAATCTTTTCAAGTATGTCAAACCCATCATTATAGGTACAAGCTGTGAAAGCTCCTCTTGCTGCAACATTGAGCATTTGCTTAGCAATGGTCGTTAAACCATTGTAAAATGTTTCAAGCTGAATACAATAAGGAATATCATGGTGAGGGCATTTTCTCAACAACTCTTTATACCTTTCCCATGCATCAGGCAGTGCTTCATCGTCCATTTGTTTAAAAAATTATATCCTTTCTGGACTTTGGTTGTCTGATTGGAGGAAAACCTCTTTCAAAAAGCTCTTTACAAGATCATTCCAAGATACGATGGAACCTGATTGTAAAGAGTTAAACCAATACTTTGCTTTATCCCTAAGAGAAAATATAAACAACTTCAACCATAAGGCATCATTAGAAACTCCGGGGATTTTAAAAGAATCAGTTATTTCCATGAAAGACTTTAAGTGCAAATGAGGGTCTTCAGATGGCAAACCACTGAACTGGCCATTAATCTGAAACCTGACAGGCGTGAACTCAAAGTGAGTTGCCTCAATGTGTGGTCTTAGTATTCCTGAATTTAATTGACTAAAATCAGGAACAACACAGTCCAATATTCCTTTATCCCGAGAATTAGCAATACTTATGAATTAGCAATACTTATGATGTTCCCGACGACAGTGCCAAAAACTTGGTTTGTGGATTATGTAACCCGAAATTCACAAATGGAATAACACGCAAGTATACATTCCAAACCACTATCGTTTGAAACAAGTAATAAAGTGGTACAAAGTACCGGATATCGATCCACAGGGACAGGAAAGTAAGGATTTCTAACAAGTCAAAGTTAAAGTAAGATTTCAGATGGTAAATTCGAAGGAATAATCGTTATGTGAGTTAACAACTTTGAAAATGATTTTAAAACAGTAAAAGAAATGCAAGGGTGTAAGTTCTGGATGGATTACAGCAACATTGTGCTTAGGTAGATTGCTACAGCATATGCTACAGCATTGGTTCTCAACCTCACTACTGAAACGATCAGCCCTTTTTCAAGGTTCAGATAAGACTAGCTACTGGCAGTACCACGCATTCGGGTAACCCAATTAATGTAGTATAAATCTTACTGATTTTCCATATAGTTCGCAATTTATAAAAATTGATATTATAACACTTCAGTGCTCTAAAGTTTACGTTGGCTTGCATTCAAGTCCAACTCATCTAAGTAGAACAACATACGACACCTTGTCAAGAAAACTACTTAGATGAAACTTAGAAACAAGGGGTGAATAGCAAGGTTGATAGCCAATAGCGAAAGCAATCTTCCCCCACACAACGGCCTTTATATCCCAACCATTACTTACACCCAAGCTAGGGGTATTAGCCCATCATCGCTCTAAGATACATACAAAACATGGTGATCAAACAAAAATGTAAGTATTAAGAACAAAGATGTACAAAAGATTTTAGATTAAAGCAAATAAAAGATAACAATTTCCTATAAGTAGTTAGATGAACTACTTAGCTAGTTTCCTTGTTAGAAGAAACTAGAAGTACAACGTGAAGTAAATAGGAACTAAAAAGTAACTTGCACAAGGCAAGGAAAGGTGTAAAAATAACTAGGAGTTAAGCTCCTATTTATACTAAGCGGAGAACATCTAATGTCAATAATCAAAGTACAAAAGATTCCTTAACCAATGGTTATTACACAAAGGTTAAAGCTTTGCAAGATGCCTTCTTAATGTGACCTCCTCCATGATGATACTCCCTGAAGATGCCCTCTCTCCCCGCTTGCAAAAAGGGCTGAGGTGGTGGCCAAAAGAATCCCAACAAAAAGGTTATGAAGTGACGTCTTGTACTTTTTCAGGAACTGCGATCCATGTTGTAGCAT
Source organism: Saussurea involucrata (assembly GCA_033807775.1). Classification (NCBI taxonomy): domain Eukaryota; kingdom Viridiplantae; phylum Streptophyta; class Magnoliopsida; order Asterales; family Asteraceae; genus Saussurea; species Saussurea involucrata. Next base: position 56,471,518 of record CM066322.1, on the reverse strand, counting down.
CATGCTGCAGCCTACCAAACTGTTACAAATTCTTCTTAAGTGGCGCAAAACAGAATCTATTTCTCTTACTTAGCTCCAAACTAAATAAATGGTAAAAACAGAGTAAAAGACTCAATTATGATGATTAGGAAACTAAAATAAAGGTAAATATAAAAATAAGAAGTGATCAAAATGGGATAAATTATGCGCTTATCACCTGTCATGTCATGTGTACCAAACGCACCCTAAAGTTAGGGGAGATCAACTAAAGTCCCAAATCAAGGTTTTTATGCCAAAGTATCATTTACACATCAAGAAACACATTTCAGAGCATATCCAAATAATCAACTACATCATCTTGAAAAACAGCCAAAACCCTCAAAATCTCCCAAAACATCTAAAATGGTTCAAATGTTCAACAAGCGCGAATGTAGTTCAAGGAGGATGTTATAAGACTCAAACATAGTATTTTGACATGTATAAAGGTTTAAAAAATATAGGATGAACTCACTCCTTAGGTTTTTTAAGAAAAACCCAAATCCAAACAAAATGATAAGAAGGACAAAGAGAGAGAGAAGAAGAGTTAAATGTCCTTAATGGATCTAAACTTTAACCCTTGAATTCTTTAACTAAATGTCTTCAAATGCTTCCTTTGTGGCTTCAAAATCGAACTTAGGGTTTCACCAACCGGAATGAATGAAGAGAGAGGAGAAGAGTTGAGAGGAAAATCAATAAAACCCCAAAAAAGAACTAAATTGCCCTTGTTGGTTCCCGCAACCACACGCGCAACCTAAGGTTGTGGCTTGAGTCGCCCGCGTTCTAAACACTCAAACCTTAGAGACACGTGCAACTAGTGGTGCGACTCGAAGTTGCGGAAATCCCCACGCAAACTACTTACTTCAGGCTTTCATTCCATAGAAATGTGAGATCCTAGGCGCGACTTGAGGTCGCGGGCCAGGCCGCGTGGTCTGGTTTTTATGCCTTATTGCTCTCTTTTTCTATGGTTTGACTTGTAAATGTTTTCTCAAGCATTCTATACATATAATGACTTATAATGGGGTTCTTATGTGCATAAATCCAAAAGAGAAACCAATTAAGTTTATTTAAAGTTCTTCGTAAGTATATCTTCGATATAGAAATTGAAAGGATCCGATTCGAGCAAATTTTCAATTCAAAAAAAAATTGTTGGAACGGCTAAAACTTTTTTCGATCCACAGTGTATCGCGCGCGAATCAACCGTCGGTATGATTCTTTCATTTTTATTTAAGATATTTTTTTATTAGTGGTCTTCAACCCCCCCCCCTTTTGTCTCGTTTAAAATCTATTTGGATTCTTTATTCGGATCCGTGAGACAATTGAAGTGGTGTTTCCTTCAGGTCTGTGTGATTTGATCGACTTGTATATGATGAGGTTTAGATTCATGGTCCTTGTGATTTTCGTAAAATTTGATCGATGATACACACCGGTTGTGATCGATGATATGACTTTATGTATGACACCGATACATACACCAAAACACACTATACATACACCAATACAGTGTGGCAGAGCCACCTTATAACCAAAAGGGACTAAGGCTCCCCCTTAGACTTTTAAAGCTAAATATTTGAATATATATATATATATATATTCAAACTTAATTACCTACAATTTTTTTTATCTATATTAACTTATTCTTTTTCTTCCTTTAAAATGCCTGAATTTTTATGAGTTTTATTAAATAAAAAATATTTTTATGAAGATTTTCATGTACTTTCGAAAGGTTTTGTTGTTTATATATCTATCTACACTTATATAGACATATCTTGTGTTTGTTTATCTAAGTATATAGACATAGTTATATTGTGACGAATGATCGTGTGAGAAAAAGAGTGACTGTGAGAAGTGTAAGAAGAGATATGAATCCTTGATCACTTTTAAAAGCTCACCCCCAACCATGAATTATGTTTTCAAGGAAATTGATCTGATACATCACGACTCATCTCATTAGTGTTGATTTTCAATTAAGATTGATCCAAGGGTCCATATCCCTTCTTACGTGTCTCACCGTAACTTCCTTTTTCATTGGAACCTAACTTGTTATATTGTTTAGCCCTACCTTTTTTTATAACAATTATTGTCTATGGACAAGTATTTATAGAAAACTTATCTCTTAACATGATAGTTTCAACATTAAAATCATTAATTTTCTTACATTGTCTCTAGGCTCCCCTAGATAAACTTTTTACCCATGAGTACACACACCAATAGTGATGAAACAGCAAGATGGTTTAACAGAAGAAATTTAACAAGAAGATGAAACAATCAACATATGAAGATATAGTCCATGTGTATCTGTTCAACGATGGTGGAAGGGACGAAGATATGGTCATGTGTAATCGTGCGTGTGTGTGTGTATATATATATATATATATGTGTGTGTGTGTGTGTGTGTGAGAGAGAGTTAATTACTAGTTGGTCCCTATAGTTAATGGTTTTTACAAAAATAAGAAAAACAAAAATAATTGCAAAAAGGGAAGCAACATAAGGTTGGACGATTTTACCCTTAGGACTAACAATGGAAATAGACAGAATTAGGGCCTGTTTGTTAACAGCTTAATGAGCTTAATGAGACTCATAGCTTATTCGGTTAGCTATACATCACTGTTTGGTAGTAGCTTAATGATATAGAAAACGATTTATTCGGTAAGCTTTTAGGAGAGAACTTTATGCAGAAAACCAAGTTTTGTTCAAACTCCCCTCCCAATTAAAAATATGCTCCTTCCATCTATGAAAAAACTCTTCCACACAAAAACCTTTTCAATCTATACAAACAGATTAATCTACACAGACAACTTTATTCATACAGGACTTAATGAAAAACCAACCAAACAGCCCCATAGTATATCATGGAACATGGATGATGAGCGAACGACTCTAGTACCATACTAGAAGGAGAGAGAATCCTCGAAGTTTGTACTACTAGATATAAATAGACATATAACTAATTAAAAAAAGAAATACGTTGTATTAAAGATTAATAATAAACTTATTAAATACACATGAGAGGCACACAGATATATGTTGATTATAGAATAACACACATGTATCATGGACCACATTTAATGATTAAATCATTAATTAATAAATTAAAATCTGAAGAAAATCTCAAATGTTATGTTTTTACAAGTAAAAAGGAAAATGACTCGTAGAAATCATTGTTATATATAAAAATCTTACCTTTTTTTAGTTCTTATTAAGAATCTTGGTTTTATCATGAAATTTATATAAATTGACAATTTTCTCATTTTTATTGGTATTTAAATTAAATATTAAATATTTATTTTAAAATATATAATAATTATTGATGTTGACAAATATATATAACCTACAAAACTACTATTGTGGTCTTTTATATAAATTTTTAATTTGATGAGTTGGAAATAAGTTGACGTAAAAAAGTGCAAAAAAGAGGTTATTATAATAACCTCAATTGGAGATGAATCACACTATATTTTAAAATGCCTGAATCACACTATATTTTACACCAAATATCAAAAATAGTGTAAAAAGTAGTATAAATTTTAGTGTTAATAGTAAACCTTCTCTGGTGAATAACACTATTTTTTACACAAAATCTTAATATTCTAGACATATTCATTTTTTTTATATTAATTTATCAAACACTTGGTAATCTTCTTATATTTATTAACTTTACAATTTATACCCATATTTTTCTTTTTAAATCATAACATAATACTTTTGTTATTAACTGTGAATTAAAAAAATTTAATACATAAAACAAATTTTTTATTAAAAAATAAAAATTATATTAAAACAAATACAAAAATAGAATATGTATGCATTTAATTATTATCACTGGTATATTTTTCCACAAGTGATTAATTAACGCATTCTGAAGTTCGAAGTTGTCTTTGATTCTTCTATAATGCGCGAGTGAGAAATTGTTGAAATTGGTTATTATCATCCATCACATGTCGGTCCTGCTACAATTGTGAAACGTGATTGGAGAACGTCAAATGCCACTACAAGAGAAATGACCTTCAGGGAAGGTTTTGTTTTGTACTTAAAAGCCTTCAAAGCTTCTCTAAAGCTTTTAGAGAAGCTTTTCACTTCCGTCAAAAAACTTCTCTATGCAACTGTAGGTAAAGGTTTTAGATACACTTTTAAAGTTTCTCTAAAGATGTTGCCTTTAGAGAGGCTTTTCTAAGGCTTTAGATACACTTTCAAAGCTTCGCTAAAGATTAGTCAAATTTTCTCAAAAAGCTTCTCTAAAAGTCATTATTAGTGATGCTTTTCAAGCTTTTATGACAGATTGGAAGAGCAACTAAAAACACACTTTCAGAGAAGGAAATGGAAAACCTTCTCTAAAAGTTTAGGTTTTAGTGACACTTTCTATAAACCTTCTCTAAAGGTATCCTTTAGTCACTCTTTCCAAACTTTCTCTGAATGCTATTTTTAGATACATATAATCTAGTCCTTCTCTAAAAGTTAAAGTTTTAGAGAGGCACTTTGTAAACCTTCTCTAAAAGGTGCATATATATACACATATATAGTCCATATTTCAGCTATATATATATATATAATGAAATAACAATACTAAATAGAAAAACAACAAAATCCTAAAACACAAATTTTATATATTTTCATAAAATACAACAATTTTTTAAAGCCAACCATAATGTTTCAATGAATCCATATTCCACACATTTGTTCAAATCTATCAAAAAAAATAAATCCTAAATCATACTGCAACAATCCAAGATCTCTGATGTACCAATTCCTCTCTTTTATCTCCATTAAGCCATCAAAGCATCTTCATGTCATTTCTTTAGCAGATTATCGAGCACTTGCATATGCAGATCTGTTATGCAATCTGTATTTACCAGCTTCGAGACCTGATAAACCATAAAACTAGAGTTTTAAGCTTCATGTACCCAAAGTTTGCATTAAAGTTGAGAAAATCAATTTCATTAAGACCAGCTTAATGAAATAACAATATTAAGGGCCCGTTTGTTGATGAGCTTAGTGGGACGCACAGGTTATTCGAATCAGCTAAATATGACAGTTTTGTAGTGGCTTAATGATATAGAAATTGGCTTATTCAGTAAGCTTTTAGGAGATGTCATATACCATGGTTCACATTGAGTAATTTATCACCCTTTTAGGTCATTTAACATTGCTCTCTAACTTATCATTTGGTTTTTACCAAACACAACTAGTTCATAAGCTAACAGCTAGCTTATCGGCCATCGTCGTCTAGCTTATCGGTTAGTTTGTACCAAACACCACTAGTTCATCGGCTAAGAGAAACAAACCGGATAAATGCACAACAAACATAGTGTCAAAAAGATAAAAACCAATATATCTTACGAAACTATAGAAATTATTCAATAAGCTGAATCATTAAGCATACTTGAATCACAAAGACTATTCCAGATAAGTAATATGACATATCTTAAACAGATATCCACACTCCTACTGAATTCAAAACCAAAGCCATAATATAAAGTTTGTTTGGGTACCTATTGGGTTGCGTTTAACTTCAGTGATCCTGTAATCGCTTCCACACTGATTTGGCTTCCCACCACACCTCTGTACACCAAATAATAATCAAATTCAATGCAAAACTTATGCTACAACATGTGATGATCACACATATTTGCTTCAATAATATACCCTTCACTCCTGTTGCTGGAAAGGTCTAGGCATTCTCATTCAATGCCTACACACACACAAAAAAACAGCATCCGCATTACATTTAATTATATATATATATATATATTGTACAAAATATTTTGCTAACATCTTATATACCAAACTAACCTTGCTTATACAAGGTGGTTTGATGAGGATATAATTTCAGTCTCGGATTCAAATTTTAAAGAGAGCTGTCAACATAATGACACAGATGTGAGTTAAGAGAGGAATGATAAAAACCAAAATGGCTGATTATATATAGAGAGAGCTATGATACCCTTTTACCTTTTTAAATAATTCTATCAGCGGTTGTGAGTTGTGCTTCGTTTATTGATTGAACTATAAGCTACTAGAAAAGAAGCCCAAAAACCACTTGTTTGAGGCTCAACGCCAGTAAACAATGAATCTATTAGCATTATGATAGAAATCAGGAAAACATAAAGAGTCTACGCTAAAATAAGGAATAAGTTCAGAGTTAACTTACTCATAACGCTCCAGTAACTTTTGAGACTTTGAAATTGGGTTTACTTATAGAAGAAACCTGTTAGGTTCAACGCATAAGTAGCCACTTTGCCCAAAAGTGCCAACACATTTGTAGATCTATGCTTTTATTTTCCAATCTATTGTTTTAGACTATCTTATGTAAGTTTTAGACTATCTTATCTAAGCTTTAGACTTCAAGGCACTTAGATAAAGGGAAAATGCGTACATTTTACACTCATGTAGGTCCTGCTTGTATATTAATCATTGATGGGATAAAATAGACATGTATATATTCCCAATTAGGAGTGGAATTTAAATTCAAAGGGAAGGGGGAAGAGCCACATATTTTATAGTCACATAAGAAAGAGAACCCCAATTAGCAAACAGTGATAAGAAAATCATGGATTGCCTAAACCTTAGTGCATGTAGACCAATTCAAAACAGACGAGATTGAGGTATTTGCTACTAATATTCAACATTTCAACTAGATTTAAAAGTAAAAAAATGCACCTATAAGACAGCCAGCAAGCAAATTTCAACAATCACAATTCAAGAATACTCACCGCAAATCCCACACCTGATCCGAAAAAACGGCTACAAGTGAGACCTCTTTGGGCTTTGTAAGGTTTAGAGAATGAAAGCACCCAAATTAACATCATCAAGAAGACCTTTAAAATAAATAAACAATTGCTTGATTAGCTTTGCAAAAACATAATGATGACCAAGCTAGCCAGAATTAAAAGACGTACCACACACTTCAATAAATGAGTTATTTATTCGGTCGTTTTCTATTATAAAAGAATATGTACAGCCAAAATTATGCAACAAATTACATCCATTTTTGCGTAATTAGGTAATTAGATAGATATTTCTAGTATGCATTATTCAAAGCAATAGGTCAGTTTTGGAGTTATTTACTTAAATAACTATCTCACATAAAGAAACTTAAGTTGAAGATATTACAAATGGATGTAATAGTAATCCAAGAGAATTATTTGGCATATACACGAAGGTACATACCTTATCAGCTTTGCAAAGCACGGCACATTGTGCTTCTACTTCAGATGGAGGCTACAAAAATCCGCAGGCAAGTAAGTAAAAACAAGTTTATGTAAGTAACAAAAACAGAAACAAATGTTGAGCACCTAAACTCCTATTTAAGACAAAGTTACGTTAATATTTAAGACAAAGTTACCTTAATGACAGGCACTCCCATAAGCCTTAGAAGTTTTTTACAATCCTCATTATGTTGTCTTGTTACCTGGAAAAGGATGGAGCACAAGTCATCAAAACACAAATAAGACATACGTTCAATTTCTCCAGGATTGTACTTGACAGGCAACATGAAGATCTTTTTCCCATCATCACATAATCAATATATGGTATCTATAAACATACACGATTGTAGTACCTGCAACAAGCATACAATTTTAAAACCGAATTCATTGAAAACCTTTGTTTGGTCAACTAAGAGAAAAATGGTAATAAAGGGATGGACAAAAGAAAATTAAGGAAAAGTTGATACTAGTTCTCTCCCTTGATCACACATTTTGCCCTTTCAACACAATTTCTTCCAAAAAAAAAAGATAGTTCATAGAGTTGTTGTAATAATCATGTAATCTCCACAGGCCACAATTACCAACCCCCCTAAACCCCTTATCACATGTTGGTGAATCAACACTACCAACGGTAAGAATTGCACTTATGACCTCTGGGTTATGAGAAAGTTCCAACAACTTGGATAATCCCAACAGAGCTAAGAGTTGTTTGCTTATTATGCTACACATGCACAAAAGCTCTGCATCTTGGATCATACATAAATCTGAAAACAATACCATATCATATGCATTACAGATATCCATTAAAAGATAACCTCCATAAAATATTGCAGATGCTAATTATATGGAGAGAAACACAATATTATGCTGATTGTTAACTAAATATCTCAAAATATAGCGTTACGATAAGTATAGGACATTCAAAATAGGTAGTATTGCAGAAAAAAATTCACCGTTGACTTGAAATTAGAGAAAAATACAATCTAAATAGGTTATAAGTTACAAAAATCGAATAGAAACGACGATGAAATAGCAACATAAAAAGACCTACGGAAAATGAGAAGGCATAAGAGCAAAAAGATAAAATTCATTTGGCAACATAAACATTAGATATAATCCATATACCTGGTAAGCAAAAACAGTCCTTTGGTCCCTTTCCGGATCAGCTTCAGGCTCAACCAATTCTTTTTCCCACCTTCAAACAAAATTTATCAAGCAAAACATATCTAAAGCATCAACAAGGTGGCGATTTGCATTCAATCGTACCTGATAAGCTATATAACCCAGCCTGTATACATCAATTTCACTGCCAAGTGAGAAATTAAATCACGAGACTCAATCACTCAAGTAGGAGTACAAATTGGGTTATAATGAGAAATTAAAGCCAAGCATCAGCAAATGCAACTTTAAGAGGTGAGAGTTTCATCAAACACTTGGTGTGCATCGTTAAATATATCAACCTAGATGGCAAGAAATATGAATATTTTTAATCTCATGTTTCAACTAGAATTAAGATGAAATCAACATGGTACATTACACGTATGTGATTTCTTGGGTGATGAAAAGTTGAAAATTGTTGTATAATTGCTCTGTGTCTCCACAAATTGACAAATTGATACCAAGTCCTGTTTATACAAAACATAAAATTTATAAAATACTCAAATAACAACAAATTCAAATCAATTACCAGTAATTGAAATGCTTATGTAGTAGCATCTAGATGCACCTATACAATATGCTCTTTTTGGATAACTAATAAATCAAAACAATAACTTTGTATATACAAAACTTGGATCAATCAAAATGGGAATACAGCAAACGGATCCAAATTAAAAAGAAGAGAAATGTGAATCAAGTAACCTCACCATTGTTAGAGATAAAACTAAGCGGTTTGATCGAGAAAGCGGTTTGATCGAGAAAGCGGTTATTGATATCAGAACCCTAGATCCGATCAGACGACCTAAACAGAGAGCAAGTAAGAACCAATCTCCGTTCGAATTGAGCGATTTAAGAGTGTTAGGGTGTGGAGACCAGCAGCCGAGAATCGAATTCGAAGATTGTAGATGAATCTATAATTTTGTTCAAGCCCTAACTCGAAGGTTGAAGACAAATCGAATTCGAAGTCGATATTGGAGACCAGCAGCGAGAATCAATAGCGAAATCAAAGAGATGTGGAATAGCATAATTCTAATAATAAGTTATTATATAATTTTGATTTATTTTAAAAACAAAAACCCTTCGGAGAGTACATTTGGGTGTCAAATCCAATAACCAAATGGCACAAGTCACTTAGAGCAACATTTGTTATGCAGATATTTCATAAATAAATTCCATTGAAGCAATCTCCATTTGTAATTGTAACTAGGGTTCTTGCCAGCATGTACAGGTTGTAATGCAAAAAAGTACATGTTATCTAAGCAGAAATATCCATGGTCAAGTATCTCAATGCCTCGCCTACTTTTTGTGTGTGAAATTGCCAAAAAAGTCCAACCAAATTATTCAATAAAGACAGATACCAGCACTATAACAGGCGCTTAAATTTTTTATAAAAGTGTAACTGAAAATTATTTATTAATTTAGAAATAAAAATAAAAATAATTTATTTTTAGAGACGCTTTGAAAAGCGTCGCTAAAGCTGTTGACTTGATTTTCAGAGAAGGTTTTCTTAAAAAGCGTCTCTAAAAGCTTTAGAGACGGTTTCTGCAGCGAATAATTTGGTTTCAAATCCTTCTTTGAAAATCGTCTTACATTCAGTTACACTTCTCACTTTTGTCGTGCAGTTCCTTCTCTAAAAAGTACCTTTAGATACGCTTTCAAATCCTTCTCTAAAACTTCCTTCTCTAAAAACCCTATTTCTTGTAGTGTGCACACTCTACGTCTTTTTCTACATGCTTCTTGTTGCATAGCGAATATTTTATCATGTTGTATATTATTTACTTAATTTAAAACATAAATAAAAAATTGATGTAAAAATAATTTATGTTATATATAACAAATAGAACCTATTAAAATTTTAACACTTTGAAAAACAAATATAATAAATCTCAAAATTAAGGGATCAAAAATGTAAATAAAAAAGTGATGTAAAAGGCAGTGTAAATGAATAGTGTTATACCAAATCTAATGTAATACTATTCATTACACTAAATTTATTATGAAAAATATAGATTCTATTGGAAATTCGAATAATATTATTTACATCAAATATAATGTTTAATTTAAGGGCCTGTTTGTTTTGGGGTTTTCAGAGCTTATTGGGCTCTTTTATCTTAATCGGTCAGATTTCTTCAAAATTAGACTGTTTGTTTTTAGGTTATGTTTAGAGCCAATTAAGTCTGATAAACATCTAATTCGCTAAGTGGCAACATAATCACTTATCACTTTTTCCTGAGAGATGCTCCACACCCTCGCCTCCACCAAATCGATTTCCATGCCCATGTGGACTCAGATCGATCTCCAATCCGGTCGTTCTCCAAATCGTTCTCCATGTTGACACCAAATCGGTCGTTCTCGACCTAAACAAGTGCAAAGCCAATGATTCCAAGGTATGTCGGTCTTCCTAACAGATTTATGTTCTGATTTTGGTTCGTCCCTGTGGTTTTGATCTATGTTGATTCAAAATCGATTTCATTAGAGGTGTGGAGAAACATGAATGATAGAAGCCTAATATTCCATGTAACCAAACAACACAGGAATCTCATATGTGTTTGACATCATATATATTACAATCACTGTTGGTAAAATCATAATATTGGTAATTAGAGGGAATGAACAGGTCTGCTTCATGTTCATAATAAATTAATTGCTTCCTTATGCATAAGGATTGTGTGATGCATGCTTTATTTGGAGTACTTTTTGCTTACATACCCAATTTGGATGCCTATCATGGGATTTGTTTTATAATGTTTGTTTCAATCACAAGTTTTATTTGCTTTAGTATTTTAACGATATTACTTGCAGCACTTGGCATCAAAATCCAAACCATATACCACCAAAATATCATTTTCTTTAAGATTATTATAATCTCAGGTTGATCGATGAACAACGATTAATTAACAGTCTTGCTTTTCCGATTCCAGTCTTGCTTTTCCGATTCCGGCAAGGGCGTAGATTCTTTCTGCGATTCGCTCAGCGACCGGAAAAGTTTGATCTTTTCCATTGGATCAAAGGTTTTGAAGAAAAAGATAAGCAGTCATACAATCTTGTAGTATTATTATATATTAATATCCTGCAGAATTACTACGTTAATTGTTTGTTTCCATAGCCTGCTTTGCTTTTTTTTTGTTTAATTTTGCATATATAGAAGAAACCAATATATACTTGTTTTAGTTGATTCAAATAAATGCAATAATTTCGGTCCATGTTTCGACTTCTATGGTTCAACCGGTAGTCGTTTTTGGGAGCTTGAAACAGTTGAATAATATTGATGGGTATTAAACAAAACCTCAAAAGATTTGGAATATTTGTCCAGAGAGACATGCTAACATATTTGGAATCTTTGCTTTTATTCACCAATGGTATGCTCTTTAGGAAGTGAGCAACTGACAACCCTTCTGGAAGGAGGGAGTACATCACAAATAATGGCAGGTAGAATGACAACCCTTTTGTTCTGTGTTTCTTTCACCTCTATTTTGGCCAGAACTGTTATGCTTGTTTTATCAGCTTCACTTAACTCATGATGCTTTCTCTCAGTTGTCTTAACTGTGTCTATGTGGATTCCATCCTTTTGGGATCAAGTGGCATTGGTTTAGTGGTTTTGGACCTTTTCACCCTCTAATCTGTTACTCCATTGTCCTGATGGTCTAGACATGTTTGTTTTTTAATTCACAATTACTATACGTTAAAACAATTTGATGTTATTGATGCAGAAAGTGCTTACGATAACAATAGATGGTCAAATCCTTCAATTCTCTAGTGAGCCGGTTCCAAAAATGCACATTATAGAGTGGTACTTCCATCTCAGAGTTTGCAGGGTTTGAGCCCCCAGTTGATGCTTACTTCCCTCTCAGAGCCCCCAGTTGATGCTATTTATTATCCGTGCGAGAACTAAAATCCACATATTGATGAGAGTGAAATACAAATGTCATCCAATGGTTGTTTTGCTGCCGGTGCAAACCGTGGTTTTTTGTGTTTATAATTGTAATCCTTTTAAAGAAGGGTGATCTCAAAAGTGTGTTGTATCATTTGACATATTTTAATGGGATTTGAATGTAAAAGATTGGTTTTAATTGTTATGAAACTTCATTCATATTTTCTATTGTGTTTGCATCAATCAATTAATTTAATGAGATTTGAATGCATTTAAAATTGACGATGTAGTTTGGTTAATACAAATTGCTAGTTTATAATTTAGATGTAAATTTTATAATGATGAAGAATAAACAAATCAAATTGTATAATTTAATTAAAATGAATTAATGTTTTTATAAATTCAACAGTAAAACATTCCGATGAATGAAATAGAGAATTATAAATATTCAGATGTTTGTTAGTTTACAAGAATAAACCGTCTTAATGTTTCATATTTCAGACTTCAGCACCACCTCTTAAAAATCAGAAGTGAAATCAGACTTCAGACTTCAACACATCTTAAAAACAAACGCCACCTAAGATTTAATGGTTACTTTGAAAATGGTCTAAGGCCGTGCGTACCGCCATCGGGTACCACGACCGGGTTCACATCGGGTTGGGGCGGGTAGCCCGGGTACACGGTACGGGTACCGCGGGTTCGGTGGGTGCGGGTAAGAGTGGGTTCGGGAACCCGGTCCTAATTTTTTTTTAAAAGACGCTAAACTATTCAAGGGTAAGGCGGGTAAGAGTGGGTTCGGTGGGTGCGGATAGGAAGCGGTACTCCACTTTAGAGTAAGGAGGGTAGGAAAGAGAAAAGCTGATGTGACACTGAGGTGGCATTAGGGTTCAGAGGGTAAGATAGGAAGCGCTACTCATGGTCTAACAAATATAAAGACTTTACTGGAATTCCATAAATCTTGCATACGTGTCGGGTACCAGACAAAATAATGAGGACTAGAAAGGTAAAATATGGAATATTAATCAAAGTGGAAAGGTATACTTTATAAAATTTTGAAAAAAGTAAATAGGACGGTGACATGAGAGAATTTAGTTGATATTTAACAAACTAGCTAATACCTTATGAATAAATCATTTTGATAAAAATTAGTTGATAAGCATGTAAAATTATTAAAAAACATCTTGAAATATAATTAATTATAATATTTTATAATATAATTAAAACAAATTTATAATAATATAATATATTAATTAATACAAACATAATAATGAAAAAAATTAAATAATATAATATGTTAATTAAAAAAATTATTGTTATATATATACTATAAATTTGAACTTTTTAAAACAAATATTTAGAAAAAAATCTACATTATATTTTAGATTTTTTGTACTTAAAATGATATGTTTATCATGTATTTGATTATGTTTATCAGTTACTTATAAATTCAAACATACAACTTAAAACAATTGTACTAATACATCATTACTTGTATTCTTGAGTTTTAAGTAATGTGCATCAATAAACAATATTTGATACATAAAAACTTGTTTTTAAGAGTTCTATCAAATGTTCTATAAAGCTATAAATCTACCCATGCAATGCACCGCGTTACATATTGATTGTAATGTTTCACGTTATTTTTTTGTCTTTGTCGATTTTATAATACGGTTTTGTATAGTATTGAGAAAACAATAATGTTTTCTTTATAAGTTTGTTTAGTTTAATTTTTTATTTAATGTAACTTAGGTTTAATAATGATGTGAATTATTTAAATTTAATAATAATCTTTTTAAAAAAAGTAATTAAGCTATGTTATTTAGAATTCAATAATTATTCTGATTATAATTTAAATTATCTATATTTAAACTGAGATGTTTATCTTGTATATGATTATACTTATCAGTTAGTTATGAATTCAAACATACAATTTTAAACAATTATACTTATGCATTACTATTTGTAATGATGAATTTTAAATAATATATATCAATAAACAGTAATTGATACATATAAATTTATTTTTAAAAACTTTATAATAATATATAGATATAAATAGTATAAATATAGATTATATAAACAATTAAATATAGTCAAGCGAATAGTTGGATGGGGTTGAGCACCTAACCTCTCCCTCCCCAGCTCCTCCACTAATTAGTATAATAATTCAATCAATTTTATTCAACTTCATTTTTTTATGTTTACAATCCACAAACTAACATCAATAATTTATATTTATAATCTTTTTTTATGGTCCCATACTTTTTTTCTTGAAATTTTTTCATTATATTGAAAGCTCTCCAAAAACACTATTCTTTTATTATTATGTTTTTATTTTTGTTATAATATTTGTTATACCAAATTATTGTTTTAGTTAATGGATGTAAGATTTGATTTAAAATGAAGGAATAGAATTTTATTTGGTAAAATTTAATTTCGGTTTTTGTGTTTATATATGATAAAATAGACATGTAAACATGTTGGGGTGATTGAAACTGGAAATGGTAATTGATTTTTTTGGTTTTGGGTGTTTTGTTCATTGTTGATGCTAAGGGTGTACAAGGATTGAGTTGAATGCATTTGAATAATTTAAATTTAATGTTTGCGATTTGAAAAATCTCAATTTGATCCAACCCAATTTATGCAAAACTATAAGTCAACCCATATCGTGCGAGTTGGGTTGCGTTGGTTGGGTTTTTACAATCTAGCTAAGTGTTGTGTTTAAACAGAGTAGAAATTCATGCAAAGTTAATGTATGGGTGAGTTTTCGGTCTCTCGATGGTTCGGGTGAGTTTTTGTTTGCTTCTGTTCGTAGTTACATAGACTCTAAAATTTTGTTGGTAGATTCTTCTCCTACTAGATGGAATCAGTTTGTTCCTATCAAAGTTGATGTTTTTGCTTGGCGATTGACCTTGAATAAAATTCCAACCAGAGATAATCTTGATAAAAGGGGAGTTGATGTGCATTCCCTCTTATGTCCGGTTTGCGATTTGGAGATTGAGTCGGCATGACATTTGTTTTCTCATGTCAATTGGCTCGGGATATTTGGAAACAATTTGGTCGATGGTGGGGTTCTGATATTCCATAATTTAGTTCCAATTCGGAATGGATTGGTTGGTTATTATCTTTGCATTTGAAGAAAGTGGAGTTGGTTTGTATTGAGGCGGTAATTCTAACGGCTTTATGGGCAATTTTGTCGTTTTGGAATGGGATTCTTGTTAGGCTTCCTAAGCCTAAGAAAGCGGCTTTGTGGTATAGCATTGTGACTCATTCATTTTTTTTTTGTTACAAATAGGTGTAGTAAGTCTAACATTAATTGGATGAGTTGGTTACCAAACCCCCTTTTTGTTATCTCTTACATATGATTTGTTTTTCTAGCTTCTTACTAGTTGCTATAATATCTCTGCCGTTCAATTAAAAATTACGGTTGAAATTATAATATAATTTTAAATATAACTAATTACGGATGAGTCTAACGTACATATACAAATCAATAACTTAATAATCATATTAAATTCATAATATAGAAAGTCACCGTGCTCATCGAGTTGAATTGGTTTAGTTTTAAATTACCCTAAATCCAATTTCAACCTAATCAATACAGTTTAACTTAATTTTATATCACCTATATGTCAGATTATTTTAGGTTACTCGATTTTACGAGCACCCTTATACTTCCATAGAACAAAAACCGATAGCCATCAACTCTTGAGATTAATTTGTAGTCTTCACAACGTCTGAAACTTGAGAGTTATATCCACGTCAAAAAATTGTTTGCGTTTTTTTGACTTTAAAGAGAGTATTTTCATGAGACTTTAAAATAACGATAAAAAAAATTTAAAGTAAGAAGATGTTTGATCGGAAGTATTGAGGGGTGGAAAATAACAATGAAAAAAATGGTGTAGTTTAATATAAGGAAAATTAATTAAAATGCCACAAGTTTGAAAGTGAGTTACCAAAATACCCCAAAAAATTAATTTCTTACCAAAATGCCTTTTTTTCCGCGGAGGGAGCCCTCTATAGCGGGCAGGGACTGAAAGTGTAAAATTTTCAAGATTATTTACACTTTCAGTCCCCATAGCGGGCCATCGCGGGCCTCGATCGCGGGGGCCGGGGACCGAAAGTGTAAATATATCTTGCAAAAAATTTCACAATTGGTCCCTGCCCGCGATCGCGGGCTCTTATCGCGGGGAAAAAGGGCATTTTGGTATGAAATTAATTTTTTGGGGTATTTTGGTAAGTCCTTTTCAAACTTGTGGCATTTTAGTTATTTTCCTTAATATAATATAATTATCATTTACTTCAAATCTATTAATTTTTAGATTTAATCAAATTGGAGAAAATAAAAATCTTATTTTTATTTAGTTAGTCTTTAATGTTAAATGGAATATATTTTCTGTTTTGACTTTAGATTAAACTTATTTTATATTTTTAAGTTAGACAAAATAAGCAATGACCATCACAATGTTGTTACACCTCTTCCAAGCAACACATACCGACACAATCAATAACTTAAATATTTTATATTTTCAAGTTAGATGAAAAACATTAAGAGTAAATTATGGATTTTGGTCCTTTTTGTAATTTGTTATGGTTTTAGTCATTTCTTTCATTTAGTACATAATAACCTTCTACATACATACATATATATACATACATATATATATATACAGGGGTTAAATCATCCGAGAACCACAAATATGTTATAAACCGTGAGAACAGACATAAAAAATATTTTTTTACATGAAAATTTTTCATCAAATGGTAGGATTTATTATATTTTACTTCAAATATATGTGTTTCATAATATGATAGTTTCACATTGATTTGTTTCACCATGTGAATATTTTGTACGAGTATTTTTCATTTCACTAGGTGAAACAAAATTCGTTTTTCACATGTAAACTTATCATAAGGTGAACACGAACATATGTGTAACAATATCTTAAATCATTGGTTTTGATGAAAAAAAATCATGTAAACAAAAATTTTTACATTGGTTCTCACGGGTTTGTAACCTATTTGTGGTTCTCATTTGATTATCGTCGTATATATACATATATATATATATATATATATATATATATATATATATATGGAGGTTCAAGGGAAAACTTCAAATAAATGGAAAACTAAAAAACACTTTATCAACTGTTAGATTAGATAATCTGATGGATGTGATTAGAAGAAAGTTCAAATAAAAACTCATTTTCAATTGGAAACATGATGACGGATCTTGGTCATTCCATCTATATTGATCAAATGATTCATATTAAATAGAGTTTTTAATTGAAATTATTAATTAAGGTGATTAGGGGTAAAAATGGAAGATAATTAAAACCCACGCCTACCATGTTTGACTTTTTATTTTCTTTTTTAATTAAATTTTTTTTACCACCCTTAAAGTTTAAAATAAATTAACTTAAAAATTACTAACATTTTAATCAAACAAATTACATAAAAAAACGAGAATTTCGTGCTCTTCGATATGACATCCATCTCGATATAGTTTTTTTTGTTGTTTTAACCGTTTTTACGTGGAATGTCATATACGTGTTATATTCGGTATGAATATTTATGTATGTTCAAGTGCGTACAACATCTCGACACCATAAGTCCGTAACTCGACATCACCTTCTACAACACTTTCTCCAGCGTCCTAAGGTATCGTGTTCTTCATTACCATAACCCAACACCTATCGAGATGAATCGGGAACCTATCGAGTTTCGATTGTGAACCGATGAACAAAAGAGAGTGCGTCACGTCTCCACACCTTTACGAGTCACTCATGTATTATTCTTCATGAATAATGTATCATTCAGTATGAATAATACATCATTCAGGGTGAATAATACACGATTCATGAATTCATGTATAATTCATCCTGAATACTGTATTATTCATCCTGAATATTGTATTATTCATCCTGAATATTGTATTATTCATCATGAGTAGTGAATGAATGTTCACCTTTGTTATTCATATTGAATGTGGACACCTGAAGATGTGCATACATATTCATAAAGAATAAAACCAAGTTTCGATTGTGAATCGGAAAACAAAGAGAGTGTGTCATGTGTTCAACCTTCACGGGTCATTCATATATTATTCAACATGAATAATGTGTTATTCAGGGTGAATAATGTGTTATTCAGGGTGAATAATGTGTTATTCAGGATGAATAATAGACGATACATGTTTAATAATACATGAATCAGGAATTCGTGTATTATTCATCCTGAATGTTGTATTATTCATTTTGAATACTGTGTTGTTCGTCATGAATAGTGAATGAACGTTTCTCTTTGTTATTCATACTGAATATGCACACCAGGAAACGTGCATACATATTCATACCGAATATAACACATACATAGCATTTCACGTAAAAACGGTTAAAATGAAGAAAAACTATATCGAGATGGATGTCATATCGAAGAGCATGAAATTCTCGTTTTTTTGATGTAATTTGTTTGATTAAAATATTAGTAATTTTTAAGATAAATTATTTTAAACTTTAAGGGGGTAAAAGTTTTTTAATTAAAAAAGAAAATAAAAAGTCAAACATGGTAGGTGTTGATTCAAATTTCCAGATTTGCCCCTAATCACTTCTCAATTGGTTTAATTAAGTTTTAACCATTGATTAGTTTTCCAAATCTTGATCAATGGTTGTGACTTGTCCTCATGTTCACAATTGAAAATGAGTTTTCATTTGAACCCACCCATATATATATATATATATTGTATACGATTTGGTCTCTCGTGCAGACGGTTTGTTGATGTCCATTAAGTTAGATGAAAACAATCATCTTTATCATTTTTGTTACGATTGTTTAACTAATTTTTTTATTTAGGAACAAGGGGACTTAACTTAAGGTCGATGAAATGATGAAGATCGGTCACCATCTGTTGATCCAAACCCTCAATGATTTGATAATGACTATGAGAAACACTTGGTGAAAATTGTAAGTAGCCAATATGTATTAGAGTTTCACTATCACTGATAAATACTAAGACTATTACAGTACTGCTGATAGGAACACTCGTTATTTGATTTATACATTCAGTGATACTGTTCATCAGTGAGCCCTGAGCCTGTTCAGCCTCACTGATGATCGCTGATATAATATGTTGTTTACTTATGATCCCTGAAGACAAGTTTCACGTCAACTATGTATAACCCCTTCTACAAACTTGTATAACCCCCCCTTCTACAAACTTGTATAACCCCTTTGGGACCAACAAGTGGTATCAGAGCAGATTGTTTAATCTCATAAACAAGATCTTGCTTATACTAATTTCTTTTGTCTTCCTCGCTATTCTCTAAAAATGGCTAACACCACAAACACAAACTATATCGACAATGGTTCTCTTGCAAAACCCCCTAGATTTTCCAGAGATAACTTTAATCTGTGGAAAAATAGGATGATGCTCTTCTTGGAAGGTGTAGACCCTACTATGCCTTATTACATCGAGAATGGTCCATATATCCCTGTTAGGATTGATCCTGAAGTTCCAGGCACTGCTACTAGAGCTGCCATTCCTGAAAGAATCATTCCCAGGGAAGTTCACACTTGGACTGATGAAGACAAGAAGAAGGTGGCTATCGATACTAAAGCCAGATCTATCATCTCTATGGCTCTTCCTGACGAAGTCTACCATACCGTCATGAACCTGAAAACCTCCAAAGCCATGTGCGACACAATCTGTGTTCAATATGAAGGTACTTCTGAAGTCTAGGACTCAAGAAAAATCAACCTGGTAAGACAGTATGAAAGCTTCATTTGTGGTAAGAATGAATCTCTCTCTGAAGTACATCAGCGGTTTAACTATTTAATCATTGACTTGAAAACCGTTGGTAAGGAATATTCCAACTTTGAGATCCTGACAAAGTTTCTAGAATGTCTACCTGAAAGATGGGACAGTTAT
This sequence comes from Saussurea involucrata, assembly GCA_033807775.1. Taxonomy (NCBI): domain Eukaryota; kingdom Viridiplantae; phylum Streptophyta; class Magnoliopsida; order Asterales; family Asteraceae; genus Saussurea; species Saussurea involucrata. The sequence goes on along the minus strand of CM066322.1, from coordinate 56,451,339 downwards.
ACAATGTGTCTCAAGCTATCAAAGGATCTAAAATCTATGACTCTCTCTACCTTATTTGGCACTATGCTCAATCATGAGCAATCTTGTCATCTTAAGAAGAATCTTGTAAAAGATTCCAAAAGCACACCTGTTGCTTTACTCTCAGAGTCACCTTCCACTCAGCGATCAACTATCACTATCACTGAGTTGGAATCTAACTCTGATGACTCATCTGAAGCTGATCCTCCAGAAATGGATGAGTCTCTGGCCCTCCTGACTAATTCTTTCAGGAGATTCACCAGAAAGAGTAACTCCAGAAGAAACAAACCTCTCGCACTCACTGATAAGTCAAAAATGTCAACCCCTGTTGATAAGGCTACCGCTACTTGCTATAACTGTGAAAAGATCGGTCACTTTGCTAGTGAATGCAGATCTAAGAAAGTTTTCAAACCCTCATCTTCTTCCTACAAGAAATCCTCTAACCCCAGGGCTAGAGATGACAAATACAAGAAGCTGAAAGAAAAGTATTCAAAGCTGAAAAGCTTTAAGAAGAAAGGCAAAGGCATGATCGCTGAAGATCATGACTGGGCTCTTTCTGATGAAGAATCATCTGACTTTGAAGATGATGATGAGGCCAATCTCTGCCTCATGGCCAAAATAGAAGAAGAGGAAGAAAATTCTGAAATTCCCTCTACTTCAACCTCTACCTCTAAGGTATCAACTTCTTTCTTTACTAATATTTCAGATATTAATGAAGCTGATAGTCTTCGGAAAATCGATCTTCTGGCTGTAAATTTATATGATGCCGTGAATGGCAAGACCATAGTTGAAAATCAAAATATTGATCTAGTTGAACAGCTTAGAAACTGTCACCTTCAAATAGAAAAGCTTTCTAAAATTGAAGAAGATTTAAAAGATCAGGTCCATATAAATCAGATAGTCAAAATCGAGCGTGAAGAAGCTATCGCTGCATTAAAAGCTGAAAAAGCTACTGTTGAAGGATGGTGTAAATCCTCAACAACGATCACTGAGATAATAAAGTCTCAGATTCCCCTGAGTGACAAACGTGTCTTGGTTAGAAAGCTGACGCTGAAGAACCAACCACTGATCGTTCCATGCTTAAGTTTGGAATGTTCGTGTCCTCTATCGCTGACACTTCCTAATCTCAGTGTTCCTCTTCTAAAAACCCCATCCTTGAGGAAAAACTTACCTTAAACTCTAAAGGTAAAGGTAAAGAAAAAGTTTTCAACCAAAAACCTCAGAAGGGTACCTTTGTACCTAAGCTGAATGCTTCTAAAGCATCAGTGACTTATCCCTCCACTTCTAAGAACAAGATCCCTGGATTCATTCAACGATCTACTCCTAGAATTAGAGTGGATATAATTGGTAAGAAATCTGAAGAACTGATTGTTCCTCCCATTTCCAATGCCAAAGGTATACTTGGTGCTGGCCCTGCTCATTTAAAAATCTCGGCTAAGCATGCAAATGGTCCTAAAGATACTTTTAGTTATAGGAAATGTTATCACTGTGGACTTACCAATCATATTGCTAGTAAGTGCCCCACAGCCACCAAAGCTGAAAAGTTAGCTAAGATGAAGATCAATGCCCCCAAGGCAAAGAAGACCAATCCTGGTGCAAATCAGGTTACTGAGGTTAAGAAATTAACCAAAGTGAAGACTAGTCCCGAAGCTGAATCTTCAAATGCTGCGAAGATTGTTGAACCTTCCACTTCCTCTACCACTGACAAGTGTGGGCCCATGGTGAAATGGGTGCCCAAGTCAAACTAATCTTCCTTTGTTTGCAGGTTAAGATGGGTATCTGGTATCTCTATAGCGGATGCTCTAGACACATGACTGGCAAGAAAAACCTGCTCACTGAATATAAGGAAGAGAAGGGTCCCTCAGTGACCTTCGGTGGAAACGGAAAAAGGCTATACCCGAGGGTTTGGTGTACTCTCTAATGGTACAACAACCTTCAGAAGAGTTGCATATGTTGAAGGACTGAAGCACAATCTTCTTAGCATCAGTCAGCTATGTGACAAGGATAACAAAGTGATTTTCACTAAGGAATCCTGCTTTGTCACTGACAAAAAGGAGAAGATAGCTCTCAGTGGATACCGCATGGAAAATGTTTATGTCATAAACATGGACTCTACAACCACTGAGAACTCCTGTTTCTTCTCAAAAGCCTCATCTGATGTCAACTGGCTATGGCATAAAAGGCTCTCTCATCTAAACTTCAAGACACTGAATACTCTTTCTTCTAAAGAGTTGGTTACTGGTCTACCTCAACACTCATACGCTAAGGAATCTCTATATTCAGCGTGTGAGAAAGGAAAAAAACCAAGGCAAGCTTCAAGTCTAAACAAGTTTCCTCAGTGTCATCTCCTCTACAACATCTCCATATGGATTTGTTTGGCCATGTTAACAAACAATCCATCGCTGGAAAGAAATATACATTAGTCATAGTTGATGAATTCTCTCGCTATACCTGGGTAATGTTTCTCCGTTCTAAGAGTGACACCCCTGAAGAACTCATCACTTTTGTCAGGAAAATGGAAGTCCTGAACAACATGACCGTTCGCTCAATAAGGAGTGATCATGGGACTGAATTCAAAAACAGTTCTCTTGATTCCTTCTTTGAAAGCAAGGGTATTTATCACAACTTTTCTTCAGTGAGAACACCGCAACAAAATGGAGTCGCTGAAAGAAGAAATCAAACTATCATCGAAGCTGCACGTTCAATGCTCAGCGATTCTCATCTACATACTCAGTTTTGGGCAGAAGCTGTCAACACTGCTTGTTTTACTCAAAACAGGTCGTTGATTGTCAAAAGGTTCAAGAAGACAGCCTATGAACTTTTCCATGGGAGAAAGCCTTCAATTAGCTTTCTTCACATCTTTGGATGTCAGTGTTTCATACTGAACAACATAGATGCCCTTGGAAAGTTGGATCCTAAGGCTGATGATGGAATTTTTCTTGGATATTCCTCAGTTTCCAAAGCCTTCAGAGTCTTTAATCGAAGAAGACAAACTGTAGAAGAAACAATCCACGTCACTTTTGATGAATCCCGTTCATCGAATTCTAGACCTTATGCTGATACTGAAGAACTGAATCAATGGATGTTTTCTCATCTTGGTGATTCAGAAGATGCTCCTAACCCTCAAACTCATACTCATACCGCTGAAGATGATGTTCCTACTATCATCCCAAGCATGTAGACAAGTGAAGCTGAATCCTCATGGGTCTCAGCTGTTCCTCTTAACACTATGCCTGCTTCTGAACCTTCTATCTCAGACATACCATCTACTTCTCAGCAATCAGTGAATGAAATGACATCTGAACCTCTTCCTCTCTTGGCTGATATACCAGAAGTTGCTGAAGCCTCATCTTTAGCTCCTCCAGAAGTTCAGATTGAGTCAACGACTTATGCTCCGGCTCAGCGATGGACTATTAATCACCCTATTGATCAAAATCTTGGTGATCCAAACGCTGGTGTTCAGACTCGACGAAGTGCAGGTAACATTTGTTTATTTGTTAACTTTATTTCTCTGATTGAACCAAAGAAAACATATGATGCCCTCAGAGATCTAAACTGGGTCAGCGTTATGCAAGAAGAGCTGGCAGAATTCGAAAGAAACAAAGTTTCGAAGTTCGTTCCACGACCATCCGACAAGTTAGTGATAGGCACTAAATGGGTCTATTGAAACAAGTTGGATGAACATGGAACTGTAACCCGCAACAAGGCTCGTCTTGTTGCTCAGGGATACAGACAAGAGGAAGGTATAGATTACGACGAAACATTTGCCCAAGTGGAAAGACTAGAAGCCATTCGTCTATTCTTAGCTTACGCTGTACACAAAGACTTCAAAGTTTATCAGATGGATGTTAAATCAACGTTCCTAAATGGAAAGCTGAATGTAGAAGTCTACGTAGAACAAACTCCAAGATCCTCAGATCCTAAGCATCCAGGTTATGTCTATAAACTGGATAAGGCACTTTATGGCTTAAAGCAAGCTCCTCGTGCATGGTATGACACTCTCTCTACTTATCTCCATATTGAAAAATTTGAGCGTGGTCAAATCAATAAAACTCTATTTTTCAGGAAAGTAAAAGGTCATATCATTCTTGTTCAAATATATGTCGATGATATTATATTTGGTTCTACTAACCCTGACTTATGTACTCGTTTCGCTGATAGAATGAAAGCTGAATATAAAATGAGTATGATGGGTGAGCTAACCTATTTCCTTGGTCTTCAAATCAAGCAGAATGAAAAAGGAACTTTCATTCACCAAGGAAAATATGTTAAAGATATGCTGAAAACGTTTGACTTAACTCAGAGCTCACCTATGAAAACCCCTATGGCACCGCCGCTGACACTAAACAAGGATCCTTCTAGAAAACCTGTTAATGTCACAGCGTACCGTGGGATGATCGGCCCTCTTCTGTATCTTACAGCTAGCCGACCTGATATTATGTACGCAACTTGTTTGTGTGCACGATATCAAGCTGAACCCAAGGAATCTCATTTGATCGCTGTAAAGCGAATCTTTCGATACCTTAAGGGTACTCCTAACCTAGGTCTTTGGTATCCCAAAGATTCAGGGTTTGATCTAATCGCCTATTCAGATAGTGATTTTGCAGGTTGAAAATTGGATAGGAAAAGCACCACAGGAGGCTGTCAGCTCCTGGGTGGAAAGCTGGTGAGTTGGACAAGTAAAAAGCAAAACTCAGTGTCCACCTCAACCGCTGAAGCTGAGTATGTAGCTGCTGGAAGCTGTTGTTCTCAGGTCTTGTGGATGAGAAATCAACTACTGGACTATGACCTTCAGCTCTCCAAAATTCCAATCTATTGCGACAGCACTAGTGCCATCGCTATAGCCAATAATCCAGTGCTACACTCAAAGACCAAACACATCGATATCAGGTATCATTTTATCAGAGATCATGTGATGAATGGTTATATAGAACTTCATTTTATCCCAACTGATTTTCAGTTAGCCGATCTGTTCACCAAACCTCTTGATGAGACAATATTCAACTTTCTCATTAGCGAGCTTGGAATGCTGAACTTAGAAGAGTAAAATCTTCAGCGGTTCACATTTGATCATCGATTATAAAATGAACTTGTATAACCATATTAATCACCTACTCTCTGAACAAAATTGATTCACTGATATCAAGGTATTTTCTCTCTTACTCGCTGCCGTTCGCCTAAGAATACAAGATTTCAAAACACATTGCATCGCTGAATATCTCTTCCTTTCAGTGATACTTTGAAATTCTAAAATCTAACACTGATATTTTTAATCAGTGCTTCATGTTTTCAAAATGTCTCTGAGTTTTTTTTCTAAAACCCTCAGAGACATCCTAAAATGTGAAAGGACGTTTGTGACGTCATCACAACGGATAGACCATGGCACGCCTTTTCTCTGACACGTTCGCCCGTTTCGTTTACCTTGTCCAATCAAATTCAAGGGACGTGTCCGTGTCATCATGAAAAATTTTCCCGCTCATCGTTTTTCTCTCTCTACTCTCACTATATAAACCCTTCGAGTTTATATTTTTACCTTTTACGCGAACATCATCTCTCTCGAGCAAGAATCAACTGTTGCATTTGAAATATTTTCTCTAAGAACCTGTTCATCTTCATCTTCTTCAACCCTACAGGTTAATATTTCTTTTTTTTTTGCAACCAATAAACTTGTTTTTGATCTTATTCTTGTTTCTAAAAGATCAAACAAAAAGAACTTTTTCCAAATGAAATCATTTTCTTCGTGGTTTTATGAACACAATCTGGAAACAGATTGTTCTTCGAGTTTAAAATAAAAATCTTAAACTTGACTTTTCATATGTTTTTCCAGAATCCTTTCCTTAAGAGGAAACTGGAAAACAAGAACATTCACTATGTTTTGTATTCTTTTTCAAAACTAGAAAAACCCTAATCTCCATTTCTTTCTATGGAAATTGTAAAACCCTAAAACATCTTATTTTGGAAAATCCTTCCACATTAAGACATTATTCTTTATCTTCTTCATGTTTATGTTATATGAACAGAAATGGCAACCACTGAAGCAACTCCTCAGTCTTCTACTTCATCCTCTGACAAGATTGAACTCATCAAAGCCTCACATGTCAAATTTGAAATAGAACAAGTAACATTTCAGGGAAACAATCCTTATGCTCTCTTCAACTTTCCTCCGAAGAAAAAGATCACTCACCTGAATGACGCTGTCATTTTCCTTCAGACCTGTCCTCTGTCAACAGCTCTGACCGTGACACCCCCTGCTCACAAACACCTTCTCGCTCAGTTCTGGTATACTGCCAGAAGAGCTCAGATCACCTCCACCAAAGATCCCAAAAAGAAAATCGATGTCATCCTCTTCGACACCGAACATGGTAGTTCCAAGATTACTCCCAGCTCTATCAGGTCTGCCCTCAACCTCCCTGGTAGTTCAAAGGAAAAACGTTTTGTTCCTCTACCTGACCCCAAGAACCCAGCTGATAGAGAAGCCCTCAATGCATTCTTTGATGCAATGAAGTATGTATGGGAAACAGGGAGAGACACACTCCCTGAGAAGAAGCTAACCTCCATCAAAAAATCCAAAATGCCGAGCGAGATGAACTTCATCTTCGCTCATCTGATCAGCTGCATGACCGCTAAGGTTTGTTCAACTGACCAAGCATCCAAACCCCAACTGGCTATGGGGTATGCACTGCTGAAGGGCCTTCACATCGATTGGGCCAAAATTATTTTCGACGATATGATGCTAAGAGTCGACAAACTGAAGAGACCAACGACTGTTCCATATCCCCGCTTTCTCAGCGCTCTATTCCGACAAGGGCTCGGGGACGAATACCCAAAGGTGGACGATCTGAAGTTATCACAGGTTGGCACTAAGGTTCTCGACTTCAAGCCCCTGCCAAACGAGGTACGTCTCTCTAGTCTCTTACCTCTTCTCAGACCTTCTACTTCTTCTACTTCTGCAGCTACCACATCGGCAGCGGTAATCCCAACCGCTGATACCCCGGCTACAGCCTCCACTCCTTCTCGAAAAAGGAAACCTTCTGACACCCCACTTGGCACTCCCAAGACCAAGAAGTCCTCCAAGGAGCAACCCCCTAAGCCTACCCAGGCTGAAGACTCCACGTCTATCTCTCCAAAAAAGACGTTGGATAGTTCTGTGGTACGCTCTGCCACAACTGCTAAACAAACCCCTTCTATACCCGCTTCAGCGTCTCTAAACGCTGAGGTTGTCTTGGAACAGAACCTCCCACCCTCAGTACCTCCAAGTACTGCGGAAGTATTCCTCGGCGATTCCAACACGGAATCCGGCACCCAATCCCTCTTCTCAACCTTCATTCCTCTTACTATTTCTTTGGTCACTCCACATGTTTCCCCCCACTCTCTACAACAAACATCACTCTGAGTGATACATCTGCTGAAGCTCTACAGCGGATGATGGATCAAAACACAGGACCTGCGGGCACCTCTATGCGTCAAGGCTCTCTAGAAGACGACATGGAAAAATATTCAGGTTATCGAAGCTTCGATGACTTCGTTAACCACCCTGCAGGTATACATAACACCCTAAACACTCCTCTCTCAAAATCCCCAACTTCTGAGCTTTCCTTTGTTCATAAGTTTTTATCTTCTACAGGTCTAAATCTGGGCGACATCAACACTTCTCTCAAGAATTTATCTACCAAGGTGGAATCTCTCACCACCACTCTCACCACGAACTCTTCAGTGGTTACAAACGCTGGAGTGGCTCTCAAGACACTCACCGACGAGGTGAAAGGCAAAGCCTCCAGTGCTGATTTGCTGAAGGTGGAAGGCAGTCTCTCCAATGTTGCTCAGGCTCTTGCTGACAACTCCACCTCCATCAACACCCTGAACTCTACTAACAGCATCCTCTCCACCAACTTCACCACCCTGTCGAACGAAGTCACGTCGTTGTCGACAGTGGTTGGAAATCTTCAGGGAGAGGTTTCCACATTAAAATAAGACGTAAGTGTTTGGGTAAAAAATCACACCCTCGACCGACTTAGGATATCCCCTTGACATGACCCATGGACATTGATTACCCCCGACCGACAAGGATAATACCCATTATTATCATGTCCCCGACATACGTTAAATAACCACGATAATTGACATCTTGCGTCAATAGTCATCTTACATCTAATAATCGCACGTCACGTGTCGCACGTCATATATCGCACGTCTCTCATCACTAGTCCTACCTCACTAGTCTTATGTCGCCAGTTATGCGTCGCCAGTTACGACTCGTCGGTCTTACGTCGACAGTCTCCTGTCATCGGTATCATATCGCTCTGGTCCGACGACATCATCGTCCTGACATCCTGGTCCTGCGACTTAGACCTACGATATCATTACCTTGGTCTTACAACCTAGTGGACTTACGACATTTTTATAAGACTATTCTTATATTAAGATAAGGTCTTACAAGACATTTACAGCCATATACATGGTCTTGTATTTTGGCAACGGTCGTATGACCGACGTCCTGAACTTAAGACGGTCTTACGATTATACTAACCGTTAACAGTCAAACATCCGTTTCTTTTGTTTATTAACACAGGTCCACGAGTATTTATGGCACAACGGACAATAACGGTCAAGCTCATAATGACATTAAAGACTCGACAGCGGTTACAAAGACAATCATCAAAGCGCATTTAATGTCGGCATCGGTTACAAAGACAATCATCAAAGCGCATTTAATGTCGGCAGCGGTTACAAGACCAGACATTAAAGCATTTAATGAGCCATTAAAGTGCCCGAAGACTATAAATTCCAAGTTCCATCATCATTTTCGGGGCATCAAACATCGAATAAGAGATTCAGAACACCGAACAAGAGACACAAGCATTCAAGCTCGGAAGAACATTCGCAGCAAAGAATTCACTCTCGAAGATCGCTCTCGGCGCACGACAACCACGCACGACACTTCATTTTTACACACGACGCACACTGTTTAAACACTAAAAACACTTGTACTTTACATTTCGAAGCATTTCCTTCCCTTGTATTGTAACCTTTGTATGATCGACACCAGAACCAAAGGACATCGCCCCTGATTGGCGACCATAGTGCAGCGACGACACCCCCTGTCGTCCGCAGGTTTTTTCCTCGATTGAGGTTTTTTCTGCGTCATCAAATCCCTTGTTTCTTTATTTTTATCCTCGTCGCACGTTCCGTCGAAAGATTCTTTCTTTAGTTGTTTAAGTCCACATCGACCTTAAGTTGTCCCTTTGGTGCGATTTTTGGCATTAACAGTTTGGCACCATCCGTGGGACCACATCTAGAGAAAATCTTCGACGAACGTGCGTTTCTACTAACGATCTTGTAGAGCTTTTTCAGGTATATGGCGAATTATCAAGATCACTTGATTCAATTTCAATCGGAATTGAATGCGGCTCGAAGCCAGACTCAAGCCCCGATAAAAAAAATGTTCCGTCAAAAGTATCGCATGTATCGCATCGTCCAAGGGACTCGGGGGCTCGAGACATCCGCTACAAATTTAAAAAATACCACATTTGATTTCAAAAGTCATCGGAAAAAGGCGCTTATCGACTCCATGTTACGGTAACTGTGACATCTTACTTAGAACAACTCTATATACATATACTCTAAGTATATTTTCCTCGTATTATTTTCATCTAATATATGATCGTTGATTCAAGCATCAAAAGATCATTGGTCAAAACCAGCGACCACCCCCGATTTTTACATTGCAGGCTCGCAAGATCATATAAATACAGGGCTTACGATTTATATCGTGAGAAGCGAAGTCTCTACGACTTAAAACGCAGGTTACAATTTATTGTCGTCGATAAAAGACGACTCACAGTTTTAATATTGTGATCGCCTGTTATGGCAAGCGCAGGTTACAATTTATTGTCGTCGATAAAAGACGGCTCATATTTTTTAAATCTTATGATCGCCAGCTACGGCAAACGCAGGTTACGATTTATAGCCATCGATAAGAGACGAATCGTATTTTAAATATTATGATCGCCAGTTATGGCAAAAGTAGGTGGCAATTTGTAGTCGTCGACAAAAGACGAGTCACCCCCTTTTTAACCTTATGATCGCCAGTCACGACAGACACAGGTTAAAATTCTCGGTCGCCAATAAAAGCGACTCACATGTTGAAATCTCATGATCGCTAGTCATGACATATGTCGTCAATAAAGACGACTTGTACATTGAATCTCGCAATCACCAGTCATGGTTCCAAGGGACCAGAATACTCAAGCCGACGCTTTAGCAAACCTCGCGTCTGCTTTGCTCAAACCAATACTCGACAGCATTCCAATGACCTATCTTGCGACGTCGTCCATCGAAAATGACGATGACATCCAGATGGAAGACCAAGAAGATAATTGGTCAAGCGACATCCGAAATTGTCTACGACAATGGATCCCAGTTCGTAAGCCACTCGACAGTTCTGTGAAGACCGCGACATCAAACTGACGACCTCGACACCCAGAGGCAAGCAGTCGAGGGACAAGAACGTCACAGCTAAAGTCTTTCAAGAAGGCGACAACGTCCTCCGTCGAGTGTTCCAAAGCACTTAGTGCAGGTAAACTTTCCACCAAGTGGGAAGATCCTTATCGTACCTCAGTAGTCGTGGGTAAAAGTGCCTATCGCCTCCAAACCCTCGACGATCGAGATATTCCACGCAGCTAGAATGCAACACATCTGAAAAGGTATTTCTTTTAAGGCCTTTTCCTTCTTTCATACGATTTTTTATTCGTTACGACAATTACTGACTTAAGCATCGGAGGGTCGTTGGCTAGCCAATGACCAACCTCTGACATTGTTTTATCGCAGGATCGCACGACATTAGTTGCCAAGTCTATTATACGACTTTAGTCTCGCAGGATCGCACGATATATATTGCTAAATCTATCATACGACTTCAGTACACTCTCACAGGATTGTACGACATAAACGACCAGGTTTATGACTTGATTATCCTTTCGCAGGAACGCATGATCCAAATTCATCGTATGATTTAGTCTCTAACGACTTCACGATCTTAGTTCCTTAACTTAGAAAAATTTTCACATCTTGGACAAGTGCCTAAGTCGCACGTACCTATGTTTGCTTAGCACGATTCAAAGATCTCAAGATCTCGCAGTCTACATCTTAACACTGAAAAGTTGATGTGTTGTACTGAATGCCTATGTCGCAAGTCTTATATTCATTTTTCGCACGATGTGTATTTACTTAATGAATTTTTTTCAGTTGATATTACATCTATCCATGACATGTAACACTCAGGTTCAATAGAAAGGTAAAATTCTTACCGATTATCGCTAAAGCAAAACTTACACAACGTAACATAGGTCTATAACGACCACGATGGTTGTGAACGCCAGACCATATCGGCTGTGAACGCCAGGTCATAGGTCTTTAATGACCATATCGGCTCGGAACGCCAGAACATATGTCTCTAAACGACCGTATCGGCTGTGAATGCCAGATCACAGGACCACGTCGACCGAGAACGCCAACCCGGCGACATGGACCCCCGTCTCCTCGATAGGAAAACGTTCCCTGGAAGACGGGAGCAAATATTTCCCCAGATGAGGAAACAACGTCGTCCCGTCTAGGACACCAACAACGTCGTCCCGTCTAGGACACCACCGGCCGATGACCCGTCCCCATTGTCGGCAGACGCTGGGGACAACACCTTGGACACTAGCTTCGTCACTGTCGCCGGAAGCGCCGAACTTGCTGGTATCACGTCCATCGTGCCAGAACGGTTGGATGACGCCCTCGCCTCCTTTGGTGTGACAACTCTCGACGAAATGTCAACCCTCGAAGACGGTTCCTTCAGGGCTACCGTCCTTGTCTTCTTCAAGATTCCCGACCCAGCTGTCGGGGCATTCTTTCTCCTTTCCCGGCCTCGAAGGGCAAGCGCAACTTGCGTCGCCTTCTTTGGCTGACCAAGTCAGTTTTCTCTGATGATCTTAGCAAAAGTAACACGTCTCCGTAGCAACACATTTTTCTTTAGTGCGAGATCTGAAATTCCAATGGCTTTGAAATTCAGATCTCGGGGGGCTAACTGTTTGGGTAAAAAATCACACCCTCGACCGACTTAGGAAATCCCCTTGACATGACCCATGGACATTGATTACCCCCGACCGACAAGGAGAATACCCATTATTATCATGTCCCCGACATACGTTAAATAACCACGATAATTGACATCTTGCATCAATAGTCATCTTACATCTAATAATCGCACGTCACGTGTCGCACGTCATATATCGCACGTCGCTCATCACTAGTCCTACCTCACTAGTCTTATGTCTCCAGTTATGCGTCGCCAGTTACGACTCGTCGGTCTTACGTCGACAGTATCCTGTCATCGGTATCATATCGCTCTGGTCCGACGACATCATCGTCCTGACATCCTGGTCCTGCGACTTAGACCTACGATATCATTACCTTGGTCTTACGACCTAGTGGACTTACGACATTTTTTATAAGACCATTCTTATATTAAGATAAGGTCTTACAAGACATTTACAGCCATATACATGGTCTTTTATTTTGGCAACGGTCGTATGACCGACGTCCTGAACTTAAGACGGTCTTACGATTATACTAACCGTTAACAGTCAAACATCCGTTTCTTTTGTTTATTAACACAGGTCCACGAGTATTTATGGCACAACGGACAATAACGGTCAAGCTCATAATGACATTAAAGACTCGACAACGGTTACAAAGACAATCATCAAAGCGCATTTAATGTCGGCAGCGGTTACAAGACCAGACATTAAAGCATTTAATGAGCCATTAAAGTGCCCGAAGACTATAAATTCCAAGTTCCATCATCATTTTCGGGGCATCAAACATCGAATAATAGATTCAGAACACCAAACAAGAGACACAAGCATTCAAGCTCGGAAGAACATTTGCAGCAAAGAATTCACTCTCGAAGATCGCTCTTAGCTGTGGATCCTAGATATGTATGCAATCAAAGATTAATCAACACAAACAGTAATAACATGCCATAAATCTCACTTGTATTGAAGATCGATTGAATGAAGAACAACGGCAGACTGTGTAGCCGTGTACAAAGGTTTAGCAAAAGTATAATGATCATTAACCCTAAACGAGGTTAACCACACTATTTATACCTACAAGGTATTTACAAGATATGACAATTCTAGTCCCTGAACTTCTAATTCCACAAATAATAAGACCTAACAATCTCCCCCTTGGAATTGAAGTTCGCGTTCACGCCAGTCTGGAACATAGCGCTTTCGGATTGCAAAGAGCATTTCAAAGTATCTGATGCAGCTTCTGAATTTAAACCGGTCTTCTATGGCTTTAAGAAGATCTTTGGCGAGGTACTCATGATGATTGACATACTGCTCTGGAGGAGCATTCCTGACTTCTTCTTCAATTATCTTCTTCAGCTCAGATTGGATTTTCATCAAAGTTCCCTCGCTAAATTTATGCACTTCACTTCTTCTGATGAACCGTTTCTCCCCTTTTCCGCTCAGATACACGAACCCTGTTTCTGGTTTAGATAGTAAAGAGTGTGCATGTGCGTCTTCAGGAAGGTTCAGATTAGGCTTTAAGATGTTGATCTTTTTCTGATTACTTTCGAGTCCCAACTGAAAGTCTTCGATGTAGGATAGTGTGATCGTGCACTTCATAAATCTTTTTATTGCATCGAGGGCTTTGGTGTAAGGTAGAGGCCGGATAGTGCGAGTCTTCAATTCTTTGAGCCGAACTGGAAAGTCTCTCAGATGAAGGTGTTTGAAGTCTGACTCCAAGAAATTCCATATATTTCCGTCATCCCTTTTAACTGTAAAGGTCGGGAAAACGACTTTCACGATCCTGTCTGAATCAATTTCCATGATTTCCGTGATTCTGAGCTTTGAGTGTACCTCGTGTTTCATTTGGCCTCTTTTAATAACTTCTATGTACTGAGATCTGATCGCCTCATTCATGACAGAGACCCCATGACACTGTACTGGGTCGAGAGGCCTTATCCAATGAGCGAAGATTTTTTTCTGAGATTCTTCCAGATACGGTACTAGAATACGGAACCTTTCCCAACGAGCTGGTTGAGGTTGTTTGGGTGGAACCGCTTCTGGAATTGGCACAATAATTTCTGATGAACCTGTAGTATCAGTAAGATCAGCCGGAGCGGTAGATACCTGTTCACTCTGAAGAAGAAGTTGGTCATAGTCAAGATCTGTCATTAAGTCATCGTCGCCCTGCATATCCCATAAGGCATCAGTTTCTGACTGAATTGCAACAATAGCTCTTTGCCTCCAATCAGATTCAAGTTCCGGATCGCCGACCGAGTCCTCATCAATCAGCTCTAGGACAGGCCGCTCTGAAACTGTCAGCATTAACGTGTCTTCCGATGGACCTTCGGGCTTTTCAACCGTCGGGTCTGCTGACTCTTCTCGGTTATCTCTGACCGGTGATGAAATCTCCATGTCCTGAATCATTTCGGACTCTGACGGTTGCTGTTGCTGTGGTTCAGTTGGAGTTACCGTTGAAGTTTCTGCCGCCGCGGATGACAGCTCGGTCAGTCTCAGTCTCTTCTCCCCCTCATGTTGATCACGGTCATCCGGATCATCATGTCTTCGTTTTGAACTCTGGACCTGACCCTTACAGGTGTCTTCAAGGCTGGCGACCCTCTCGGTTAGCTTTTCGAGGGCCTTCGTGACTTCGGATAGTTGAGCTGTAATCGAGTCGGTCGGTGTGATAGGGGGCGGTATTTGGGATTGCGAGCATAGAATGCTCACTAGATCTGCATTAGCTGAGGCGGGAGTGTCAGATTCGGTCAACAGCTTGCTCAGTAGGGCAGCTTTGAGGTCATCAACAGACATATTCTGGACATTCGGAGCGGTTGACGACTGTGATAACCTGCTCTGGGGAGTCGGGGGAGGAGCTGAAGAAGCCACGTCTTTACCTGTTACAAATCGGCGAAGGAACGCCAAATCCTCGGACACATTCTTCATAATCTCAGATTGGACAGCCTTTAGGGCGCCATCCACATATTCCTCGGAGACGAACTTCGGGAAAGTAACACCGGTGGCAGTTAGCCATTCCGTTGTAGCAGCTGCGGCGGATTGCACCGCAGTACCGCCTATGTTCACGGTTGGCGTGATGATAGCCATGGTAAGACTTCCGCCCTGTCCTTGCGAAATACCAAAAGGTAGAATCGCTCCGGGCGTTCCGGTCGAGGCACGAAGACTCTCGACGTTAGCCGTTTGAGTGACCTGTGTCCTAGCTAAAGGGATGTTAATATCAAAGGGATCTAGACTCCATCGTGCATCCAAAGAAGGCGAGACCGGGGGAGGCTGGTCTCTAGTTTCAACACCAGAACTCTCCGAGTGAGATACCGGTGGAAGTTGTGCTTGATCCCCGTGTGAAGTTGAAACCGGATCCTTTTGAGAGGAAACGGAGTGGCTAGGGGGGTTGTGCAATTGCGTCGCTAGGCCCACGACGTCTTCTTCAATATCCCTATGCAACGGATGCAAAGGGATAGTAGAGGTGGCTGCCTGGCTAGATGAAGGCTGGTTGGGGGCAACCTGGGAAGATTGCCCCATCTCTCGCTCACTCTCGTTCTTTTGCTTGCTCCTCCTTTCACGCACATGCTCACGTTCTATTTCTTTTTCAACTAAAACTCCCTCCGCTCTCCTTGTCTCTCCAGAAATGGCTTCGGGGTTAGATGTGTCATCATCATCATCGGCGTCAGATTCGGTTTCCTCACTATCGGATTCCTCAGACCCTTCTTCGTCACCGGAAGCCGATCCTGATTGAGACTCGGATTCGGATTCCGATTCAGAGCCAGAGGCGTTGCCGACAGCTGTTCCGGAGGAAGAACCGGATTCGGAGCTGGAAGAGGAGGCTGCCTCTTCGGTTGTGTGAACGCGGGAAACTCCTTCCACCTCCACATCGTGTAGGGCTGAACCTTCAACTCCGGGTGAAGGTGGTGTACGAGGTCTAGGTTGAGACGTACTAGCATCGCGTGAGGACCTCCCGGCACTACCCACGCCTGAACCCCTTACAATATTTTCTCTCTGCTCGCCCCGTCCGACAGCCCCTGCCCGTCGGACCCCTCGTCCTCGCATGTGTGGACCCTCACGTCACTCGGATCGTGCTCCTTGGGCAGGTCCAACCGGATCTGGCTGGTCCATAGGAGCGACTAGGTTGTTCTCAGTCCTATAAGCTATCACACTTAGTGCCGTTTGGTCCGCGATAGCTAGTAAGTCAGCAGGAATAACCATAGGAACAACTCCTTCTAAAACGCGAATGTTTTGAATGCGTGTCATGCGGGTAGAGAGAAGTACCTCGTGAGCATCGCGGCGAGGGATAGTGAGATCGGACGCCATGTAGTGTGCAACAATCATTTGTAGAAATCGTGGATATGGAAGAAATGAAAGTCATCTGTTGCCGTCAAGCTTCCTTTGAACTTGAGCCACAAGTTCCGTCCATAGTATCGTCACGAAGTCAACATGGCGACTGTAGATAACCGCATGGAATAAGCGTAGCATGTTGACTGAAGTACGATCAATTCTATTTGTCACAGCTGATAGACACCTGTTCAGAATGGTGAACAGTGTGTATCAGATAGGCTGTAGGTGAGTTCGAGTGAAGCTCGATGGTTGATGGAGGCCGCCTTGATATCCGAGAGCGTGAAGGTCTCGGCACAATATGGCATCGGTGACTTGTTCGTCGTATGCTTCTCATGCTGGAACTGTATTCGCGGCCTGTAGACCAAGGATGGTTCGGAAGGTAGTGCGCGTGATTGTAAATTCGGAATCACCAATGCGTGCACGGAGGTCAAAGTGGTGGCCGCGCGCGATAAGTTCGAAGGACCGCCATAGTTGATGTACGTAGACGGCTGGAACCGAAGGATGAGCCGTCAAAGCTTGGTTAAGCGCATGGCGCTTCAGAATCTCCACTATGACGGGGCATTGGCAGTTAAAATTCGTCGGGTCCAAATGGTAGTTGTTTGCAACGAGAGGAAGGTTTGGACCTTCAGGGAGTAGTGGAGCGTCGACTTGGAGTGGATTCGGATTTGGTTGAGCCATGTACCTGTAAAAATGTCTTGATAGTCAGTAACGAGCGCAGTATGTGACATATAACCCAGTCTCGAGGCCCGTATTCTCGGATTTGAAACACCGAGAGTCGGTACAGTTCAAGATCGATCACAACTCGAGTCTTGTAGGATCCGAGTTTAATGAAAGTATGATAGAACATTTAAGGTGCAGGTTGGCAAATGAGTGCTGTCACTATGGAGCTTGTAAAGATCAGTACTTGGAATTAGGGAATACCAGACTTAAGAGCACCGGGAGTTAAACTACCGGGACTTCAAGAAAAACATAAAGTACCAGGACATGAGACTACTGGGACATGGAACTACCGGGACATGTCGACTACCGGGAGTCACTACCGGGTGTCGAGACTACCGGAGTCGAGACTACCGGGAGTCGATACTACCGTAGTCGAGACTACCGGAGTCGAGACTACCGGGAGTCGAAACTACCGGAGTCGAGACTACCGGGAGTCGAAACTACCGGAGTCGAAACTACCGGGAGTCGAAAACCCTAACAGCGGCGGCCTCCAAGAAGATCGATGAAATCGATCGATTCTGGTGGCCTTTAGGTCGATTTCAAGATGTAAACACGATTAGATTAGAGTTTAGATTGCTTACCTGAAGAATGGTGAGAATCGGAGTCCGATTTGAGAAAAAATCGCAAGAAGTAGGAGAGATGGTACCGGGAGTGGACCGGGAGTTGATAAGCGGGAGTTTGAAGATGTGAATGAGTCCAAACTCAACTTTAGTTTAAATACTCCGGTTTGATACCTGGTTAGACTTCGTATCGGGTCCCGTAACACTCCCGGTTCTATATAATCCAACTGCTAACACTTAAAAGAAATTCCCTTGACAAAAAAAATTTCAATTCTCCCCCTCAGATTTTCAAACTGACATCGCTCCCCCTCAACTTTTCAAAAAAACATTCCCCTCTTTTTTTTCATTTTATATTTGTCTACTTTTTATATTTTCTTTTAAATAAAAAAAAATTAACGAAACGAAGACACACAATTCAAAGAAAAAACTAACTAAAAAAAACTTTGACCAAATGACAAATCTCCCCCTAGACTTGTCAAACTGATATTTCTCCCCCTCGATTTCTCAAAAATATATCTTTTCCTCCCAGAGATAGAATACGTACCGTTGGAATTAGGCATTTGAGGAATCATCTTGAAAATACACAGTTAGTAGCACGAAAATAACAAAGACTAGACGAATAACGTAAAGACACACGGAAAACTGGGAAAACGGAAGGAAACACTACACGTGAATATACAGAAAACGAGACACCGATGTGCTTGAAACACCTAAGCCACGCTGCGAGACAAGTGTAACTGCAAGAGATACAGTTATCCCGTTGTGTGGAAAAGGTGTAACCAGTACAACTGAGACTCAAACTTTCAGATTAAGCATACCAAGCTTGGACACTAGATCGAAAAACCGTTTTTCGTCCAACGCCTTGGTAAACAAATCTGCCAGTTGGTTTTTCGTACACACAAAGTAGAGTTCAACGGTACCCTTCTCCACATGGTCTTTGATGAAGTGGTAGCGCACGTCTATATGTTTCGTCTTTGTATGCTGCACCGGATTGCTTGAGATTGCGATAGCACTTTTAGAGTCGCAATAGATGGGGATGTTCGAGTAGTTGTACCCGTAATCCTTCAGTTGAGTCCGCATCCAGATCACTTGGGAACAGCAGCTGGCCGCCGCTACGTACTCCGCTTCCGCCGTGGAGGTGGAGACGCAAGTCTGCTTCTTTGAGGCCCAGCTAACCAGCTTGTCGCCTAGGAACTGGACGTGTCCCGTCGTGCTTTTTCGGTCGAGCATGCTTCCCGCATGATCAGCATCAGGATACGCTGTAAGCTCGAAACCTGTATCCTTCGGGTACCAAAGGCCAAGATTAGCAGTACCTTTCAAGTAACGAATTATACGCTTAACTGCTATCATGTGAGACTCTTTAGGATTAGACTGAAACCTAGCACACAGAAAAGTGGAAAACATTATGTCCGGTCGACTTGCCGTCAAATACATCAGCGAACCAATCATTCCTCGATAGGTAGTAGTGTTAACAGCCTTTCCGTTAGGATCAGCGTGTAACTTCGTACCGGGGGACATAAGAGTACGCATGGGAGAGCACTGTTCCATCTTGAATTTCCGAAGAATATCCGCGATGTACTTAGATTGATTGATGAATATCCCGGTCGACAGTTGTTGAACTTGAAGACCGAGAAAGAAATTCATTTGTCCCATCATACTCATTTTAAAATGCTTTTTCATGAGAAATGAAAAGTTGCGACAGTATTGTGGGCAAGAGGAACCGAAGATAATGTCATCGACATAGACTTGAACTAAAAGAATGTGCTCACCTTCCCTCTTTATGAAAAGAGTTGTGTCGATCTTACCTTTCGAGAAGCCGGAAATGAGAAGAAAAGTTGACAGTTTATCGTACCAGGCTCTCGGTGCTTGTTTTAGTCCGTATAACGCTTTGTCGAGCCGATACACATGGTTCGGGTGATCCGGATCTACGAAACCTTCTGGCTGGGAGACATACACCTCTTCTTTTAGATCTCCATTCAGAAACGCCGTCTTCACATCCATTTGATATACCGTGAAGTTTTTGTGGGCGACGTACGCGAGAAACATCCGAATGGCTTCGATTCGAGCCACTGGTGCAAATGTCTCTTCGTAGTCGATCCCCTCTTGTTGTCGATACCCCTTAGCGACCAAACGTGCCTTGTTTCGGACCACGACACCATTCTCGTCCTTTTTGTTCTTGAAAATCCATTTCGTGCCAATGATGGTTCGGTTCTTCGGGCGAGGGACCAGACGCCAAACTTTGAGACTCTCGAATTCGTTGAGCTCTTCTTGCATGGCCATTATCTAGTCCGGGTCGTGTAAGGCATCTTTCACTGATGCCGGTTCGACATTGCTCAAGAAAACAGAGAAGAGGCACTCGTTACCGGTTGCCGCACGGTTTTGAGTATTGCTCAGCAATGCAGGTGCAGCGTCATCTTCAGCTTCCATGGTAGCTCGAGTCTGAACTGGAGCAGTCGGATTGCCAATAATTTGTTTCGGAGGGTGCGCTCGAGTCCATTTCCTCGTGTGGGGTAGAGGCTCCGAATGAGGTTCTGAATTATCCGCATCGACGTATGACCCAAAGGGTAGATTCTGAACAGCTTCAAGGGATGGAACCAGATGAAGTCTTGGAGCGGCCGCAGGTTGAGATACATCAGCAGTGGACGAAGATGCGGCAGTGTCGTCCGAGCCGTTGCTTGCTCCAGGGGATGGATTGGTTGGAACCACTGATGAGGGAGATGCGGTCGCCGTTTGCGTACTTGAAGATGGCGTCGGCTCAATTACTGGTGAAGTGGGTGAGGCCTCCGAGGATGTACCATTGGGGGTCAGAGGAGGACCGGATATGCTGGTCGACACCACTATAGCTCCATCTACATTTAAAGGAGCATCAGAAGTAACAGGGGGAAGAAATAAATCATTATAAAAGTCTTGAAGCAGAATATCTAACTCAGATGGTTGTAACTTCGACGTATTGGACGACGAAGGATCTACTATTGTGTGCTTGGGTTCCGATCGAGAGAGATCAGAAGCCAGCACTCCAGTAAGTGCGGGTTCCGAACTGGTATGTCCAGAAGCCAGGTCGACCAATTCGTCGAAGGTCATATTAATACTCTCTATCACACTCTTGGTCCTCTTATTATAGACGCGGTATGCTTTGGAAGATGTCGAGTAGCCAATGAAGATCCCTTCGTCCGCCTTCGGCTTGAGCTTGCCGAGATCATCCTTATCGTTCAAACGAAGCATTTGCACCCAAACGCATGAAAGTATCCGATGTTAGGGGTGCGCTGATTGATGACCTCATAAGGCGTCTTGTTGAAGCGCTTGTGGATGATGGATCTATTTTGAGTGTAGAACGCCGCCGCGATAGCTTTGGCCCATAGAAACATAGGGAGTGCGTACTGAGTCAGCATAGTGTGCGCCGCTTCCACCAAAGTGCAGTTACGACGTTCCACCATGCCGTTTTGTTGTGGAGTCCTTGCTGCCGAGAAGGTGTGCGAAATCCCCGCCGAAGTGAGAAAATCGCTGATGGTACGATTCTTGAATTCCGTTCCGTTGTCCGTGCGAATCGTGACTACGGTCAGCTGAAGGTTGTTTTGAACTCCCTTGAGGTGGTTGATTATAACATCGGCCGTCTCATCCTTTGAACGAAGGAACTTGACCCAGGTGTACCTTGAATAGTCGTCCACCATCACTAATACGTACTTCTTGTGACTTATGCTTTGAACGCGCATCGGGCCGCAGAGATCCATGTGGATCAGCTCTAATGGTCGTGACGTGCTTGGAACTGGTTTTGGCTTGTGAGACACCTTCTTCATCTTACCCATCTCGCATGCAGAGCAGAGATGTTCTTTCGCGAATTTTAGTTATGGCATACCTTTGACTAGTCTACCCAGCACCAGCTTATTGATGTTCTTGAAGTTAAGATGCGATAGCCGTCGATGCCATAGCCAGTTCTGTTGAGTAGTAGCTTTGGACATCAGGAAAACTGCTTTATCGATTTTGACTGTGGCGAGATTGATGGTGTACAAGTTCGTCCGTCGAGTACCAGCGAGGATTTCCGTCCCATCGCCAGCTAGAATACTGCATCTCTTCGCCTTGAATCGCACTTCAAGGTCCTTGTCACAAAACTGGCCGATGCTGAAAAGGTTGTGACCAAGGCCTTCTACGTAGGACACCCGCTTGATCGTGAGTTTGTCCTGAACTAGGTCGCCGTAGCTCATGATCGGGGCCACATTATCGTTTCCAAACCGAACATCACCACAGTACTTCTCCTCGAAGTTGGTGAGTAGCTCCCGTTTACCAGTCATGTGCTTGGAGCATCTAGAGTCGAGAAACCACACATGACCGGGCTGCAAAACAGAGATTAAACACGTTTAGGTACCCATCTGGTAGTGGGTCCTTGGGTGTTAGGTGCAGCACCTTTGTTAGAGACCCGTTTAGAGCTGGGTCTTTTTGGTTTGGATTTGCGTGAACCATTAGAATTAAAAATATGATATGAGCCAACCCAATCATTTGCATATCTAGAGTCAATCAAGTCATTCACACCACAAACAGAACAACAAACATATTTACGCGAAAACCAATCAATTGATGAACATTGTCAAGTTTAACAGGAAGTTTAAAACCATGTTCAACAGAATTGTTCCAACCAAAATCACGTTTGTCGTTATTATTCCTATTATTCAAAACAGAAGTAAATGACTTGTTCTTCGCAGGGCGCATCTTAGCATTCTTCTCTACCCACTCTCTTCGAGCCGCTTTCCCCCGACCCGTACTATCTGAAATTACATTAGTTTGATCGTTAGAGAAGTTTGAGAAAATGGGTTGTTTAGACGAGCCTTTACCGGTTGTAGCACGTTTCTTAGACCGACGTTTAGATTTGGTTTTTGAAGTGGTCTTGGAAACGGTTTTCGAATTCGAACAGTCGCCCTTTTCAAAATTAACCGGTTCGGGCAGTTTTTCTAAAAATTTAGTGTGACTAGGAAGCTTAGGAGCGAAGTCAATTTTAGAAAACTCATCGTCATGACAAGGAGTGGAGTTCATAAACTCAGAAAATCTTCTTGCAGAATCAGGGGAAGTGTCTCCATCAGAGTCAGATAAGGAGTTATCCGCAAACGGATTGTAAAAAATTGATGAAAGATCCTTTTGAACAAAATCGGGTTCGATGGCCTTACCTTTATCCTTAACGCTCAAATCCTTAGTGATGGTATCATCAGACACTCCCATAAAGGCTTTGCACGACAAACTATCCGAAAAGATCTGAGCATCATCAAACGAGATTGTTTCAGGAGTGACCGGCGTCATTGGGATATCCACAGAGTTCCCCTTAGCCATTCTCAGCGTTAAGGCTTCAGATGCCAAAACAGCCAGTTGAGACGTCAACTTCTCAATCTCGGTTCGATAGGACTCTCTTTCAGATTCGGGTAGTGTGTCGGGTTTATTCTGTTTGAGCTTTTCAATAGAATCTAAAAGTACAATCCTTTCGGTTTCATAACTGACCTTATCTCTCGCAATTGACTCTTCCAGTTTAAAAATAATGTTTTCCAAAATCAGAGGTGGAACATAACGTTTCAACTCTGTTTGATCATTAGAATCTTCATCTGCGGTTGCCGGAACAGGAGGCGGAGTCTCAACCGTTTTGGCAAGAGAGCAGATGTCAAAATAGTCATTGGGGAGATAAGGAATTTTGCTTTTTAAATATGATGCATTAAGCGTTTCGTACACGAAAGGAATTTGTACATTTATGTTCTTCCTAGGCGGCGCATCATCCGATTTCGTGTTATTTTCGAAGAGGAATTATCCGTTTTAGGTTTTGCCTCTATTGGAGGTAGAGGTATGGCGGATTGTCTTTTAAAGTCCTCAAACTCCTCATCTTCCTTAGATGCCTTGGTCCACTTGATTTTGTACTCTGGATATATCTTGTCTAAGCCCATGAAATTAAATTCAAAAAGAGTGGGAACCTTAGACAAGACCTTCTTTAGGTAGCACGGATTATCATATCCGAGTCCCCAAAGTGAGTTGTAATATTTGAATTCCTTGGGCTTGTTCAAGTGGATGGTTTGTTCAGATTGACCAAGTTTATAAAGTTTGGATTCAAGTTCCTTAAGCTTAGTGGTCAATTTTTCATTTTCTTTTAAAACATTATCTTGAACAAAAATGCTTTTAGAAAATTCCTCTTGAGAATTTTCTAACTTTTGAGTATATTTAGATATTTGGGTCTCGAGAAGTTTAGCTCTTTCTGAATAGGCCGAGCACTCAGTTTGATAATTGTCTATCACGCATTTGTCCTCATCCTTTTCAACCGCTAGTCTGCCTATGGTATCATATTTTAACTTAACCTCGGCTTCTAGCTTAGAGATGTGGGCGTCTTTGGTCTTAACCTTATTTTTAAACGAAGCTAAAGTGCGCACCATTTCATGCATTTGATTTAACAAGTTAGCATTGGAAGAACCACATACCTGACACTCGTATTTGTCTTTCTTTTCGTCGGAAGAGTCATCTTCGGAATCAGTATCTTCCGGATTCAGACCAGTGTAACACATATGAGCTTCCGCATCTTCATGCTCATCATCAGTCTTGAGCAGCCAGTGATCGTCTTCCGCCATCAAAGCTTGACCTGCCTCTTTCTGCCTTGCTAGAAGCATTTTGTTCTTGTAGTACTCAGCATTACGTACTACAGGCTTCCGGCAATCTTTGGCGAAATGACCTCGCCTCCCACAGTTGTAGCATTTCACGGGTTCATCATCATCTCGATCATCAGACTTTCCTTCAGTTCGCTTCCCATCGTCATTTCTCTTTCTTCCATCATCATTCTTGCGTTTCCCATCGTTCTTGTCCTTGTAATCCTGACGCTTGGAGTTAGTGGAGTATCGCTGGTTGTTATTCGTCGGCTTCTTGAAGAACTTTTTCCGTGCGTACTCCCGGGTTAACAAGGCGACAGCTTTCTTGATGCTATCAAGCTCAGGATCAGAATCACTTTCTGGTTCGTCATCTTCATGTTCGGATTCACTCGGAGCTTCTTCTCGATGAGAACTGCGTGAAGACTGTTTTTCCTTCTTGTATGACATTAAGGCAAGAGGATCTTCCTTTATCTTCTCTTTAGACTTGCTATCCCCCATCAACTCAGTAACATCATCTTCATCTTCAAGTAACATCTCGTATATCTCGTGCAGCGGAACATTCTCTAGCGAACGATTGTGGCGGACGTGAAGAACAAAGCCCTTCCATTCAGGTTGAAGGTTATTGAGAAACTTGATGTTGCATTCTAGATTTGACTTGGAGATGTTGTTCTTGTGCAAATCATTCAGAAGAGTACAGAAGCGTTCATATGTCTCAGTTAGTGATTCGCCTCTTTTAGCTTTGAAGGATTCATACCTAGTGAGGCAATTCGTGATCTTCATCTGATTTCCTTCTCGATTGCCTTGCATTATCTTGGCTAGCTGATCCCACATTCCTTTGGCCGTGTCCTTGTAGCTGTCGATGCTACAATAGATGTTGTTGGGAAGACTGTATACCAGATAAGTTTTCGCCAACGTGTTACCATCGGCTTTACGTTTCTCTTCAACCGACAGTTTGTCATACGGTTTGGGCACTCTATGGGCAGGAGGTCCACCTTCAATAGCAGGAACATCCATTAATGGTTGAACAGTGGGGCCCTCCATGAGCGAGCGAAGAATCTCCTCGTAAAGTGGCTTGGTTTGAATGAAGCACAGAAATCTGTCTTTCCATACATTATATTCCCCACGATATAGAACAGGAGGCTTGAATTCAGATCCGATAGCGAGTGCGTCTTGTGAAGCCATTGAGATTGCAGTGGTGATCGTAGGACGTTATGTGATTCAAAGGATTTTGTGATACCTAACGCAATTCTAACGCAAGTCCTAACAGAGTGTGGCCTAAGACAGTTCTACTGATTGACACAGAAAAGCACCGGGAGTTGAAGTACCGGGAGATGCTAGCACCGGGAGTTGAAGTACCGGGAGTTGAAGTACCAGGATATGCCAGCACCGGGAGTTATTCACTACCGGGAGATATCAGTATCGGGAGTAGTCACTACTGGGAGATATCAGTACCGGGACTTTGTAAACAAATCAGATACAAGAATAAACTTACCCGGTTCGATGAATTTCTGCAGTCTTGATTAGAGATAATCTGCAAGAACTTAGTACCAACAAGAAAACAAGCCCAAAACCACACGAAAACAGTGCTCAATCGAATCAGCTAGTACTTTTGACAAGAAAAATTGATACTTTTCACTAATAGAGAGCAAAAACCAACCAGATCAAGAATTTTAAAAAACTCAGGGAATTTTACTCAACCACATGATTTGAAAACGCAGATATATCTTAGAAAACTTATGAGAAGAATTTATCTAGCCCCAATTTTGGGGTTTAACACCAAAATCGAAGCACTCAAATTCTTGATAGGAACACAGTGCGTGCGATGAATGATCAAGAAAAAACAAAAAGAATACCTTTGAATCAACGTCCTTCTGCTCTGATACCAATTGTGGATCCCAGATATGTATGCAATCAAATATTAATCAACACAAACAATAATAACATGCCATAAATCTCACTTGTATTGAAGAACGATTGAATGAAGAACAACGGCAGACTGTGTAGCCGTGTACAAAGGTTTAGCAAAAGTATAATGATCATTACCAATAAACGAGGTTAACCACAAACTATTTATACCTACAAGGTATTTACAAGATATGACAATTCTAGTCCCTGAACTTCTAATTCCACAAATAATAAGACCTAACATCGGCGCACGACAACCACGCACGACACTTCATTTTTACACACGACGCACACTGTTTAAACACTAAAAACACTTGTACTTTACATTTCGAAGCATTTCCTTCACTTGTATTGTAACCTTTGTACGATCGACACCAGAACCAAAGGACATTGCCTCTGATTGGCGACCATAGTGCAGCGACGACACCCCCTGTCGTCCGCAGGTTTTTTCCTCGATTGAGGTTTTTCCTGCGTCATCAAATCCCTTGTTTCTTTATTTTTATCCTCGTCGCACGTTCCGTCGAAAGATTCTTTCTTTAGTTGTTTAAGTCCACATCGACCTTAAGTTGTCCCTTTGGTGCGATTTTTGGCATTAACAGTGAGCACTGC
Source organism: Saussurea involucrata (assembly GCA_033807775.1). Taxonomy (NCBI): domain Eukaryota; kingdom Viridiplantae; phylum Streptophyta; class Magnoliopsida; order Asterales; family Asteraceae; genus Saussurea; species Saussurea involucrata. The sequence goes on along the minus strand of CM066322.1, from coordinate 56,424,528 downwards.
GACAAAGCTCCTGCAACAAATCCTCGATCGCCTGGACGCTCCAACATGTCCTCCATCCCACTTTACTCAGGTGGATCGGGGACATCTTGAAAGAATCAACCCGGCTATCTCTGGCCTGGAAGACAGATTAGCAAAGGTTGAAACTTGCGTTGGGATCACTGGCCAAGAAGACAGTGACCCAAAGCATGCTGATGCTGCTAATCTTACCTCCCCCATCCGTCATGTGGAAGAGGGGGAGAAGAAGACTCAAGAAGATCTTCCCCATAACTCTAAGGGGGGGGGGGAGGGTATTATTTCTGTTGCTACTGATAAACCTCAGGAAGTTGAAAACCCTGAGGGAACCGAGAAACCTCCCTCTGATTCTGAGGGGGAACAACTCGATGAGGACGTTGATGTTGAAGTCCTAGAACCGTCAGCTGAGGACGACGCTGAAGAAGAAGAAGACGAAGAAGATCTCGATCTTCATGACGATGAACCATCAGCATCACCTAAAAATGATGATGATGATGATGACGATGATGATGGTATCGATTACTCCTTCCAACCCAGAAGGATCCCTGCTCTAAAAGGGGTAGTCATTAAAGAGTCATCAGAGGAGGGGACCACGAAAAAGCCTGCAGCGACTGAAGCAGACAAAGGAAGAAATAAAGGCCTCGCTGCAGAAGGCAATCTGACTATCCTTCAAAGAAAGCCAGTTTGTCAGGTACAATATCTTTTCTTCCCTTACACTGCATCCCTCCTCTATCCTTTCTCAACCTCAGTTCTTCTCTCCATAAAACCTCTATACACTTAAACCTCATTCTTTCTCTATCTCTTCTCCCAAATGATCTTACTTAAACGATCGATATATTTCAGATAGTCCTCTCCCCTGCTTGAGGATCCAGCTGAAGTTCCTCCAGCTACATCAACAATAAATCCAGCTCCAAGCGCTGAAGAAAAAATCCCAGTCTTAGACTTCGCTGAGACTGATGAACCAGAAGAAAAAATGCTCTCTCATAACAAACGACCTTCCATGGCTCCTCAAATGCTAAGTGAAAAAGAACTGAAAAGGAGAGAAGCAATGATCAAACAGCTTGAAGATCAGCGAATCATCCGTGGCCCTCGATTCAAAATATCAAGAAAGGAAGTCGCTGAACACTTCAAAGCTGAAAAACAACTTGCCGATCGAAGAAGAGCTGAAGAAAGAGATAAAGCTTATGCTATTGAGCTCGTTCAATAATCGGTGAAAGATCCTGCACTGAAGAAGATTACCATCGATGTTCAACGTCAATTGTGGAAGGACGCCACAAAGATCATCGAGAAGAAGACCAAGGTATCTGACTCAACTCTGGAATGGTGCAAAGAACGAATTCACTATCGATTCCATGTCTCCAGAATCAACAAAGGGAACATCAGAGGAAGGATGTCAATAAACGTTCCAGTTGTTGACGTCGACATATTCAGAGAAAATGGTGGTAAGGAAACTGTTAATGCCAAAAATCGCACCAAAGGGACAACTTAAGGTCGATGTGGACTTAAACAACTAAAGAAAGAATATTTCGACGAGACGTGCGACGATAAATAAAATAAAGAAACAAGGGATTTGATGACGCAGGAAAAACCTCAATCGAGGGAAAAACCTGCGGACGACAAGGGATGTCGTCGCTGCACTATGGTCGCCAATCAGGGGCGATGTCCTTGGGTACTGGTGTCGATCGTACAGTGGTTACAATACAAATGAAGGAAATGCTTCGAAATGTAAAGTACAAGTGTTTTCGGTGTTTAAACAGTGTGCGTCGTGTGTAAAGATGAATTATCTTGCGTGATTGTCGTGCGTCGAGAGCGATCTTCGAGAGTGAATTCTTTGCTGTGAATGTTCTTCTGAGCTTGAGTGCTTGTGTTTGCTCTCCTCTGATTGATTTGTGTCCCATGCCCCCAACTGATTGGTGAAGCTTGATATTTATAGTCTTCGGGAGCTTTAATTGGATCATTAAGGACTTTAATGATGTTTGTAACGGTCGTCGTCTTCAATGCGGGATTAGATGCTCATAATTGATTTCGTCGGTTATAGCCGTTGATCTTTAATGTCTTTGACTCCTGCATTAAACACTTAACAAACGTAATAGTTATGTTATGTGTTAGCTTGGTTGAGGTCGCAAGGTCTTTATGCGACGGTCGTGCGGAGCGGGCGACGTCGAGGTCGAGTGTCGCGATGAACTCTCGACTTACCTTTCGGGAGGGACGACGGATGTTTTCTGGGTCTTCGTCGGGACCTTATCTTAATACAAGATATGGTTCATAACGAGTGTCTTACATTTTCTGTTCGTGGTCAAGACCTGCATTAAAAAGGATGTTTGACTGTTAACGGTTAGTATAATCGTACGACCGTCTTAAGTCTCGGATGTGGGTCTTATAGAACATACGACTATCGCCAAGATATAAGACCATTTAGTCGTAGGACCAGGATGTCAGGACGATGTTATCGTAGGACCAGAGCGATATAACACCGATGATAGGAGACTGTCGACGTAAGACCGACGATCCGTAACTGGCGACATAAGACTAGTGATATGCGAAGTGCGATACGTGACGTGCGATCATGAGATGTAATATGACTATTGATCTAATATGTCAATTATCGTGGCTATTTAACGTATGTCGGGGATATGATAATAATGGGTATTATCCTTGTCGGTCGGGGGTAATCAATGTCCATAGATCATGTCGAGGGGATTTCCCAAGTCGGTCGAGGGTGTGATTTTTTACCCAAACAGTTAGCCCCCCGAGATCTGAATTTCAAAGCCAGTGGAATTTCAGATCTCGCACTAAAGTAAAATGCGTTGCTACAGAGACGTGTTATTTTCGCTAAGATCATCAGAGGAAAACTGACTTGGTCAGCCAAAGAAGGCGACGCAAGTTATGCTTGCCCTTCGAGGCCGGGAAAGGAGAAAGAATGCCCCGACAGCTGGGTCGGGAATCTTGAAGAAGACAAGGACGGTAGTCCTGAAGGAACCGTCTTCGCGGGCTGATGTTTCGTCGAGAGTTGTTACGCCTAAAGAGGCGAGGGCGTCATCTAGCCGTTCTGGTGCGATGGACGCGACACCAGCAAGTTCGGCGCTTTCGGCGACAGTGACGAAGCCAGTGTCTAAGGTGTTGTCCCCAACGTCTGCCGACAAGGGGGACGGGTCATCTGCCGATGGTGTCCTAGACGGGACGACATTGTTTCCTCATCTGAGGAAATATTTGCTCCCATCTTTCAGGGAACGCTTTCCTATCGAGGAGACAGGGGTCCATGTCGCCGGGTTGGTGTTCTCGGTCGACGTGGTCCTGAGGTCTGGCGTTCACAGCCGATACGGTCGTTTAGAGACATATGTTCTGGCGCTCGAGCCGATTTGGTCGTTAAAGACCTTTGACCTGGCGTTTACAGCCGATACGGTCGCTAGAGACCTATGATACGTTGTGTCTAGCATTTTTAGCTAGTTGTAAGTTTTGCTTTAGCGATAGTCGGTAAAAAGTTTACCTTTCTATTGAACCTGATTCGTACATGTCATGGACAGATGTAATGTCGACTGTAAAAATTCATTAAGTACAAAAATGAACAAGAAGTCGTGCGACATGGGCTTCCATTGTAATACAACGACTAGAATGTAAGTCATAAGACTTTTATATTCCTGAATCGTATAAGCAAACACAAGCGCATGCGATTACATCATTCATTCATGAAATTTTTCTAAGTTGAAGAACTTAGATTGTGGGGTCGCTAGACCTTATGATCGTGTGATTTGATCATATGATGAACTTTGAATCATGTGTTCCTGTGATGGAATGATCAAGTCCTGATTACTTATGTCATGCGATCTTGCGAGGTTAAGATCGTACGATGGACTTATATATCGTTCGATCTTGCGAGACTAAAGTCATATAATAGACTTTAGCAACTAATGTCGTGCGATCCTGCGGTAAAACAGTGTCAGAGGTTGGTCGTTGGCTTTTCAACGACCCTCCGATGCTTAAGTCAGTAGTCGCTATGATGGATAAAAATTATGTGAAAGCAGGAAAAAGGCTTAGGGGAAATACCTTTTCAGGTGCGTTGCATTCCCACTACGTGGGATATCTTGATTGCCGAGGGTTAGAAGCCGATAGGCCTTTTTATCCATGACTTTTAAGATATGACAAGGATCTTCCCATTTGGTGGAAAGCTTACCTGCATTGAGCTTTTGAGTGTTTTGGAACACTCGACGGGGAACGTAGTCGCCTTCTTGAAAGACTTTGTTTGGGCAAAAAATCATGTCGCCCGACCACGACCAAAACAGGTAAGACGCATGTCCTAAGCTATATTTTGTATTAAGATAAAGTATCGACAAAGACCCAAAACACCATCGTCATCCCTCCTAAAAGGTAAGTCGAGAGTTCCTCGAGACACTCGACCATAGCGTCGCCCGTCCCGCACGACCGTCGCATAGAACCATCCGACCTCGACCAAACTAACGTTAACCATGACTGTTACGTTTGTTAAGTGTTTAATGCAGGAGTCAAAGTCATTAAGGAGCAACGGATATAACCGACGCGACCATCAACGACCGATAGCCGTAACGGACGAAGATCATCATGGATAATCACTCCGACAACCGTTACAGACCGTTGCAGCCGTTATAGCTGTTAAATGAAGCAATCAATGAGCTAATTAAAGCTCCCGAAGACTATAAAGACCGAGTTCAATCATCATTTCAAGGACCGAACACTGAACATCGAATATCCGGCGATTAACAAGAGCACCTGAAGTGAAGAACCATTATTCTAAGTATCGCTCTCGACGCACGACGACAACCCTCGACAAACAGTTCACGTTTTGTTTCGTATACGACAAACACCTATTTTCACATTCAAACACTTGTACTTTACATTTCGAAGCATTTTCTTCATTTGTATTGTAATCACTGTACGATCAACACCAGTATCCAAGGACATCGCCCCTGATTGGCGACTATAGTGCAGCGACGACACCCCCTGTCGTCCGCAGGTTTTTTCCTCGTTTGAGGTTTTTCCTGCGTCATCAAATCCCTTGTTACTTTATTTTATTTATCGTCGCACGTCTCGTCGAAAGATTCTTTCTTTAGTTGTTTAAGTCCACATCGACCTTAAGTTGTCCCTTTGGTGCGATTTTTGGCATTAACAGTTTGGCGCCATCCGTGGGACTACATCTAGAGAAAATCCTCGACGAACGTGCATTCTACTAATAGTTTCTTGGAGTTTCTTCTGTTTTCTATTATAGGAAAAAATGGCAGCCCCTGGAAATCCACAGCAGGCCGCTGCTTAGATGTATCAGGAACTCGAAGTTGCTGGGAGTCAACTCAATGCAATGGCAGAACAGAATCGCAAAGCAGCTGAGGAAATTGCGCGGCTAAGGAATCCTTTCGAACCTCAAAATGGTCCTAGGCCGTTCGTGAATAACCCAACTCCAGGATCATTCAATCAGAATGGTCCCAGACCATTTGTCCAGAATCCAGGTGCGGGACCAGGTCCATCCGCGCAAAATCAGCATCCGGGTCCGTTTATGCAGAATCAACAGCCGGGGCCGTTCAACACAAATCCCCAGTTCGGACCGATTCCCCCTCAGCATCTCAGGCCACCACCCATGAATAATGGGTCGCAGCCATTGCAAGGATCGAAGCCTTACCAGCAGGGGTCGCATCCATTCCAGCAGCCATTTCAGAATGGATCTCAAGGTGGATCTCAGCCATTTCACGGTAGTTCGCATCCTTTCCAGCAAGGATCGCAGCCGTTTCAGAATGGACCGCAACAGTTTCATCATGGGTCGCAACCATATTTCGTCCCGTTCAATGGAGACGCCAATGGCTCGTCGTACGACAATGGCGTCAGTTCTGGAGTTAACCCTCAAACAGGGGCAACCATCGGACATAATGACTCCGCCGCTCAGCGTTTGAAGATGCTGGAAGATCAGAATGAGCGCGTCCTGTCCTTGCTCGCCAAATTGCGTGGGGCAGCCATGCCAGTCGACGTCGAGCCTCGATCTGGCTTTCAGGCGTCGCCGTTTATTGACAAGATTGCAACTGTCGAGGTCCCAAAGAAATATAACATCCCCGCTTTCACTCCTAAGTATTCTGGTGTGACCGATCCAACCGAGCATGTTGCACAGTACAAGCAGCTTATGTGGACGATCTCAATTCCATTTATGTATCAGGAAGTATGCATGTGCAAGAGCTTCGGTGCGACTCTCACTGGTCCAGCTCTCCAGTGGTTGATCAATCTCAAACCCAAGTCTATTGGGTCGTTCGCCGAGTTGGTTAATCAATTCTCCCAGCAGTTCGCCATCAGTCGTAAGATGGAGAAGCAGACTAGCGACCTGTATTACGTCGTGCAGAAAGCCAACGAGTCTATTCGGAGTTATTTCAATAGATTCAATGCTGAAATGATCAGTATCCGCAATTGTGACATCAAGACCGCGATCGAAGCTTACAAGCGTGGTCTGGACGATAGTTCGGGTCTGTACACCGACCTGACTAAATATCCCCCAGAGAATTTCGAAGACGTCCGTGCTCGAACTTTAGCATATATGAGGGTCGAGGACGACGCATCCTTTCGTCGCAAGCACACTGACGACAAGAAGTCGTTAGGCGTCAGAAAACCGGAATTCAAGGCCAAAGCTGTTTCCAGAATTGAGCCCGCGCGTCAAATTTCAAATGGTCGTTTCAAGACAAAAGCGGAGGCCAAGACCGCGACTAAATTTCCTCAATACCCCAAGATATCCTCTTACGGATTCAAAGGGTCCGCAAAGGATTTAGTCGAAGCTCTTAAGTCCGCCCAGACGACCATTCGATGGCCGAAGAAGTCCGACCTGGACGTTGCTAAGAAAGACAAATCAAAGTGGTGCGACTTCCACGTCGATCATGGCCACGCGACAGACGATTGCATCGCCCTGAAGAAGGAGATAGCATATCACTTCCCAAAAGGAAATCTCAAGGATATCATCGACGATGACGGTACTCCAGTTAATAACCATCTGCCGTCGACCCCCGAGCATGCAAAAGTCGTCAATTGCATCACCGGTGGTTCAGACATGTATGGTGTGACATACTCCACAGTCAGGCGCCTTTGACAGGTTCGGTCTTCTAAAATTATATCTTTTCCACAGGGATAAGTCTACTATGGTGCCCTGTCTCACGACAATATCTCATCAGATCGCAGTGTCATCCTGTCATTTAAAACCTATCTTTCCTCCGAAAAGAATAAGATAATAAATGACAGGGGGGCAATATCCCACTAAAAAGAGAATCTAACGGTATGTTCCTAAATCTTTTTCATACGATTTTTTTCTCACAACTGACTTAAGCATCGGAGGGTCGTTGGTTAGCCAACAACCAACCCTTAACATCGTTTTACCGCAGAATCACACGACAGCTTATCGCAGGATCGCACGACAGTAGTCATTAAGTCTACTATATGACTTTAAATTCGCAAGGTCGCATGACATAAACGATCAGGTCTCTAACTTGATCATCCTTCCACAGGGGCATACGGTACAGATTCATCGTACGATCTAGTCGTACAATCGCAAAGCCTAAACAACTTATCTCTAAGTTTCTTAAGCTTTCATACCCCGAATGGATGCTTTAATCGCGTGTTCTTATATTTGTTTTACGTTCTTGTCATCGTATTACAATGAATGCCTTAGTCGCATGATTTCATATGTATTTTATGTTCGACTTCAAAATCAACATGATTTGAATAAGAGCGTAAAAACAAAAGATATATTCATTGAGTAAACCATTAGACACATATTCGACCACCAATAGGTCGAGTGGCAAAAACAAAGAAAATAAAAAAAATTCTAGACTGCAGGAAGAACATCGGTCGTATCCTTGCCTAAGGTCCCGGCCTGAGATTCTTCATCTGCCACTTCCTCCGTACGACTCAGAACCTGCAGCTCGTACTAAACATCGAAAAGCTGAATGGCCAACTCGTCGGCGCGTGCCAAGGCCAACCTCTCCCTTTCCAGCGCTGCATCTTCTCTTTCAAGAACAAGACGCCACCAGATCTTCGACTCTTGACATCTCAGCATACAACGCCAAAGACGACTGAAACGTCTGAAAACACACGAAAATACATTAAACAATGAACAACGGACTACGACAACGATAAACGACAGCGACTTAACAAGTTTCGAAAGAAAAACTTACAAATAACGCCAGTTCGGCTAAACACAATCTGATCTCTTCAACAGAGATCCTTCGTAAACGCTCCTTGAAAAACAAGAGCTGATATTTCCCCAGATGCGGAAGTGACCCTGCCCTGACGAGGACATAGTCAATCAGGAGGGTTGATGACAACGCAAAGTTGTTCGTCGCCATAAACTCTCCCTCATTCTCTCCTGTCTTTACACCCTCGCCCTTGTCGGCTGACGAAAGGGTCGACATGGCAGCAGAAGACATCGTCGCCAGTTGCGCAGTATGAAACATCGTCGCCAGTTGTGCAGTATGAAACATCGTCGCCAGTCGCTGTTTGGGCAAAAAATTACGTCGTACGACCACGACTAGAGCAGGTAAGACGCACGTTATAATCCAAATCTTGTATTAAGATAAGGTCTCGGCAAGAACCCAGAAAACATTCGTCGTCTCCCATAAAAGGTAAGTCGTACGTCTCCCATGAGGCTCGACCATAGCATCGCCCGTCCCGTACGACCATCGCGTAAGATCATTGCACCCACGACCAAAGCTAACATTCACCCTGACTGTTACGTTTGTTAAGTATTTAATGCAGGAGTCAAAGCCATTAACAGCAAGTAGCCGTAACGGATGAAGAGCATTATGGATAATCAATCCGGCGACCGTTTCCAGCCGTTGTAGTCTTTGATCAAATCATTAATGGAGCTAATTAATGACGCGAAGACTATAAAAGACAAGCTAAAGCCTCATTTCAGGGACATCAGTTAACATCCAAGATACATCAGCGAACATCACCAAACAGCAGAGAAAATCATCCAAACTCATAGCAAAGAACATTCAAACTCTGGAGATCAAGTACTGAAAGCCAGAACCTTACAGCGAACTCAAGAACACTCGAAGGAAAGCTCAAGTATCGCTCTCGACGCACGACAAACTGCCCTCGACCAGAAGTTCACACTTTGTATTCACACACGACAAACACCTGTTTTTACATTCAAACACTTGTACTTTACATTTCAAAGTATTTCCTTCATTTGTATTGTAATCATCGTATGATCGACACCAGTACCAAGGACATCGCCCCTGATTGGCGACCATAGTGCAGCGACGACACCCCTTGTCGTCCGCAGGTTTTTTCCTCGATTGAGGTTTTTCCTGCGTCATCAAATCCCTTGTCTCGTTTATTTTTTCCCTCGTCGCACGTCTCGTCGAAAGATCCTTTCTTTAGTTGATTAAGTCCACATCGACCTTAAGTTGTCCCTTTGGTGCGATTTTTGGCATTAACAGTTTGGCGCCATCCGTGGGACCTCATCTAGAGAAAATCCTCGACGAACGTGCATTCTACTAATAGTTTCTTGGAGTTTCTTCTATTTTCTGTTGTAGGAAAATGGCAGCCTCTGGAAATCCGCAGCAAGCCGTCGCTCAGATATATCAGGAGCTCGAAGTTGCTAGGAATCAACTCAATGCAATGGCAGAGCATAATCGCAGAGCAGCTGAGGAGATCGCACGGTTAAGAAACCCTCTTGGGCCTCAAAATGGTCCTAGGCCGTTCGTGCAGAACCCAATTCCAAGATCGTTCGACCAGAATAACCCTAGACCATTTGTCCCGAATCCAGGTTCATCCGCACAGAATCAGCATCCAGGCCCATTCATGCAGAATCAACAGCCAGGGCCGTTCAACCCAAATCCTCAGTTTGGGACAGTTCCTCCTCAGCACATAAGGCCACCACCCGTGAATAATGGGTTTCAGCCATTACCAGGGTCGCAGCCTTTCCAGCAGGGGTCGCAACCATCTCAGCAGCCATTTCAGAATGGGCCTCAAGGTGGATCTCAGCCACTCCATGGTGGATCGCAACCTTTCCAGCAAGGATCGCAATCGTTTCAGAATGGACCGCAACAATTCCAACATGGGTCGCAACCATATTTTGTTCCATTCAACGGGGACACCAATGGTTCGTCGCATGGTAATGGCACTAGTCCAGGGACCAATCCCTCGACAGGGGCAAATCCTGATCTTAACGATCCCGTCGCCCAACGTTTGAAGATGTTAGAAGACCAAAATGAGCGCGTCCTGTCCTTGCTCGCCAAGTTGCCTGGGGCATCCGTGCCTGTCGACGTCGAACCTCGCTCGGGGTATCAGGCGTCTCCCTTCATCGACGAGATTGCCACCGTCGAGGTCCCAAAGAAGTATTACATTCCTGCCTTCACTCCCAAATATTCTGGTGTGACTGATCCGACTGAGCACGTCGCGCAGTACAAACAGCTCATGTGGACAATCTCGATCCCATTTATGTACCAAGAAGTATGCATGTGTAAGAGTTTCGGAGTAACTCTCACTGGTCCAGCTCTCCAATGGTTAATCAACCTCAAACCCAAGTCCATCGGGTCGTTTGCTGAGTTGGTTAATCAATTCTCCCAGCAATTTGCCAGCAGTCGTAAGATGGAGAAGCAGACCAGCGACCTATATTACATCGTGCAAAAAGCTAATGAGTCTATTCGAAGTTATTTCAATAGATTCAATGCCGAAATGATCAGCATCCGCAATTGCGACGTCAAAACCGCGATTGAAGCCTATAAGCGTGGTCTAGACGATAGTTCAGGTCTATATATCGATCTGACCAAGTATCCCCCAGAGACTTTCGAAGACGTCCGAGCTCGAACCTTAGCATATATGAGGGTCGAAGACGATGTCGCCTTTCGTCGTAAGCACACTGACGACAAGAAGTCGTTAGGCGTCAGAAAGCCAGAGTTCAAAACAAAGGCTGTTTCCAGAATAGAGCCAGCGCGCCAAATTTCAAATGTTCGTTTCAAGACGAAAGCAGAGGCCAAGACTGCGACTAAATTCACTCAGTACCCCAAGATATCCTCTTACGGATTCAAAGGATCTACAAAGGACCTGGTCGAAGCTCTGAAAAGTTCCCAAGCTACCATTCGATGGCCAAAGAAGTCCGACCTGGACGATGCTAAGAAAGACAAATCAAAGTGGTGCGACTTCCATGCCGATCATGGTCATGCGACAGACGACTGTATCGCACTGAAGAAGGAACTATCATATCATTTTCCAAAAGGAAATCTCAAAGATATCATAGACGACGTCGCTATTTCAGCTAACGGACATCGACCGTCGACCCCCGAGCATGCGAAAGTCGTCAACTGCATCACCGGTGGTTCAGACGTATGTGGTTTGACGTATTCCGCAGCCAAGCGTCATGCCAGTCAGGCGCCCGATGATCGGCCTATTCCTCGCTCGTCCAGATCCAAAGGTGATTTGGAGCTAGAAGCCATGAAGATTGTGTTCAACCACGTCGACCTTGGCGACTCGTATCAAAAGCATCACGACGGGTTGATCATTCAGATCACGGTCGGTAACTGTCTAACGCGTCGAGTCTTGATCGATGGGGGTATCTCAGCAAATGTTATTTTTTTCAACACCATCAGGGCCATGGGAATCGATCGCTCGGAAATCACCCGACGTTCGACGACTTTGGTCGGTTTCAAAGGAGAAGCGACGAGCACCTTCTGAGAGATAATCTTGCCCATCTACGCCGGAGGAGTCAACAAGCAGACCAAGTTCAGCGTCATCGATTGTGCGTCGGCCTATAACATCATCTTAGGTCGACCATGGATCCATGATATGAAAGTTGTTCCTTCGACGTATCATCAAATGTTGAAATTCCCGACGCCGTGGGGAATCCAGGAGATCAAGAGTGAGCCAAAAGTCGCTCGTGAATGCTACAAGTCTACCTTGAAGCCGCGAAAATAAACTAAAGTAACAAGATCAGGCTCTCGACAGGTTTGTTTCTTCTATCCCTAAATTAATATCTTTTCCACAGGGATAAATCTACTATGGTGCCTCATCGCACGACAACATAGTCGACCGCAGGACAATATTTTTCCGTGTCATTCTGTCATTTAAAACCTATCTTTTCCTCCCAAAAAGGATACGGTAATAAATGACAGGGGGCAAATAGAGAGAGTCTGAAATGGTACGTTCTCTAGCTCTTTCTAGCTCTTTCTCATACGATTTTTTCTCACAAAACGTTTACTGACTTAAGCATCGGAGGGTCGTTGGCTAGCCAACGACCAACCCCCGACATCGTTTTATCGCAGGATCGCACGACAATAACAACTAAGTCTACTATATGACTTTAAATTCGCAGGGACGCACGACATACATGATTAGGTCTGTGACTTGATCATCCCTCCATAGGGGCATACGATACAAACTCACTGTACGATCTGGTCGTACGATCGCAGAGTCTAAACGATTTTACCCCTAAGTCTCTTAACTTAGAAAATGCTTTAATCGCGTGTTTTTATATTTGTTTTACGTTCTTGTCATCGTATTACAACGAGTGCCTTAGTCGCATGATTTCATATGTATCTTACGTCCGACTTTATAATCAAACGTGATTCGAAAGCAAAAGATATATATTCATTAAATAAACCATCATATACATACTCAACCTCCGATAGGTCAAGTGGCAAAAACAACAAGGAAAGAAAAATTCTAGACGATAGGAGGAACATTGGTCGTCTCCCCGCTCGAAGTCCCGACCTGAGGGCCTCCATCTGCCACTCCTACCGCACGAATCTCCTGCAATTCATATTGAGCATCGAAAAGTTGGACGGCCAGCTCATGGGCACGCGCCATGGCCAACTTCTCCCTATCTTAAGCCGCTCTCCCCCTTTCCAATGCTGCAGCTTCCCTCTCAAGAGCAGATGCCACCAGATCTTCAACTCTTGACGTCTCAGCATGTAACGGCAAGGAAGACTGGAATGTCTGTGAAAAATAAAAGGTGCATTCAAGAACATTCGACAAAGATTACAAATTACACAAGTCATGAAAGATTGACACTCACCATGAACGCCAGACTGGCAACTCGAGATCTCATCTCTCCGGCCGGAACTCCACGAAAACGCTCCCCGAAAGACGGGAGCAAATACTTCCCTAGATGAGGAAACGACGTCGTCCCGTCTAGGACATCATCCGCCATAAAGTCAGACGGCAATGTAAAATTGACCGTCATAACTTCGGCCGACGATCCCTCGCCCCTGTCAGCAGACGTTGGGATCGACACTTTGGACACCGGCTTCGTCCCCTTCGCCAGAAGCGCAGAACTTGCTGGTGTCGCGTCCATCGCGCCAGGACGGCTGGATGACGCCTTCGCCTTCTTAGGCAGAACAACTCCCGGTGAGTTATCAACCCTCGACGACGGCTCCCTCAGGACTGTCCTCCAGGTTCTCTTTGCGCTCGACCCAGCTGTCGAAACATTTTCACCCCGAAGGGCACGTATGACCTGCTTCCCTCTCGCCCGAGAAACTGATTTCCTCTCGGTCGGTACTGATCAGGAGATACATGAAGCGTCAGACAGGCAGAATCAACAAGATAAAATAGAGACTACGGTACGCTTACCAGTCGCCTCTTCCTGCACGTCCTCATCTCCTTCTTCTATCAAGTCTTCATCCTCGGCCGTCGATTGCCACATCGCGAAAGATCGGTCATCGACGCTGAGACTCAAGAACTTGTTAATCTTAGCCTGGGAATCCACATTCGGCTTCACTTCATCGAACTGGATCTCTGAAGGCAACAAGAGGAGAATGATAAGTAAAAATCATAAAAATAGATAAAACTCATAAATAAACGAAGCATACCTGTCTTATTCCAGTCTGATCGCATCCAATCGCTACTGGAATCCAATGACTCGGTAAGAACAAATACATACCTCGACTTCCACCCACGATCATTGACGCCAGTTCCAAAAACCAAGGCACGATCACCCCTGAACTTAGAATAAGGACTATAACGCCAGTTCTTATCCCTTTTAACTTGATACGCCGCCAAGAAATCATTCATGATCATAGGGGATTCCCATTTCGCGGACGCTCGCTCAATAACCAAAAGAACTCGCCAGAGTTGGGGCATCAGCTGCCCTGGCGACGCATCGAAATCCTGCATGAATGACTTGGCTAAACCAGAAAACGGCCATTGAAACCCTATCTTAAAAGGATACTCGTACAAAACGAGATATCCCTCAGGGCAATCCTTAGAACGAACAATCCCCGGACACCGCAACTCTACACTTGCAAGAATTTTTGCTAAACTCCTAAAAGCATCTAAGTCTATGTGATTCATGATAAGACTAGCAGGCTCCGTCGACATTGTGAATCAAAGGACAGAACAAGGTCTTATATAAACGCTCTCGACTGCGGTTTGAAGATTTGCAACGATTCGAGTAAGTTCGGACGAAGAATGGAAAGGAATCAAGGCGAAATCTCTTCCCAAATAAACACTTCAAAAGTATAGTAAGAAAAGATCCGTCGTGATCTTTATTTATACAAACGATCGCATCAAGTCGAATCCCTGGATGATTTCCCCGCGTCCGTGTCCTTTCGTATATCCGCCCGGATCTTCGACACCTGTCCTCGACAGCTGGTAAGCATCATCGTGTGTCAGTATGACGTCACGACCTCGTTCCCTTTTCAATTTCTCGTTCAGTTAGAAACGAACCAGTCTAGCTCCAAGGCGATTGAGGTAATTTCTAACTCTTGTCTTATTCCCTACACGTCTGATTGACAAAATTTAAAACTTAAATTTGACATTCAATTTTCAAATTTTGGGGGCAAACTATTTGGGCAAAAAATTACGTCGTACGACCACGACCAGAGCAGGTAAGACGCACATTATAATCCAAATCTTGTATTAAGATAAGGTCTCGACAAGAACCCAGAAAACATTCGTCGTCTCCCATAAAAGGTAAGTCGTACGTCTCCCATGACGCTCGACCATAGCATCGCCCGTCCCGTACGACCATCGCGTAAGATCATTGCACCCACGACCAAAGCTAACGTTAACCCTGACTGTTACGTTTGTTAAGTATTTAATGCAGGAGTCAAAGCCATTAACAGCAAGTAGCCGTAACGGATGAAGAACATTATGGATAATCACTCCGGCGACCGTTTCCAGCCGTTGTAGCCGTTGATCAAATCATTAATGGAGCTAATTAATGACGCGAAGACTATAAAATACAAGCTAAAGCCTCATTTCAGGGACATCGCCCCTGATTGGCGACCATAGTGCAGCGACGACGCCCCTTGTCGTCCGCAGGTTTTTTCCTCGATTGAGGTTTTTCATGCGTCATCAAATCCCTTGTCTCGTTTATTTTTTCCCTCGTCGCACGTCTCGTCGAAAGATCCTTTCTTTAGTTGATTAAGTCCACATCGAACTTAAGTTGTCCCTTTGGTGCGATTTTTGGCATTAATAGTCGCGCAACATGAAACATCGTCGCCAGTTGCGCAGTATGAAACATCGTCGCCAGTTGCGCAGTATGAGACATCGTCACCGGTTGTGCAGTATCTAATCCAATCACTGTCCGTATCCAGCATCGCCACCCACACAAGTACATACCTCGTCCTCCATTTGCGATCATTGACAGCAGTGTCCAAAACTAAGGTACGATCACCTTTAAGCCTTGAAAGTAAACTATAACGACGATATTGATCGCTCGTGACTTTATACACCACTCCCAGTGCGAAGTAAGTCGCTCGATGACTAGAATGACTCGCCAAAACTGGGGCATCAGTTGCCCTGTGACAGGCCAAAATATCGCATCAAATCGAATCCCTGGATGACCGCCGTGCATCCCCGTTCTTTCGCATGCCCGCCCGGATCTTCGACACCTGTCCTCGACAGCTGGTAAGCATCATCGTACGTCAGCATGACGTCACGACCTCGTTCCTCTTTCGACTTCTCGTTCAGTTAGAAGCGGACTAGTCTAGTTCCAAGACGATTAAAGGTAATTTTCCCTTGCCTTATTTTCTCACGCGTCTGATTGACAAAATTTAAACTCGAATTTTCCATCCTTCTTTCAAATTTTGGGGGCAAACTGTTTGGGCAAAAAATCACGTCGCATGACCACGACCAAAACAGGTAAGACGCATGTCCTAAGATATATCATGTATTAAGATAAGGTCTCGACAAAGACCCAAAACACCATCGTCATCCCTCCTAAAAGGTAAGTCGAGAGTTCCTCGCGACTAAGAATCCTAAATAACCCAAAATTCCATCACTTATCGCAACCCACTATTTGCGACAACACTTATCGCAATCCACTTCTTGCGACAATCATGTTTATCGCAACTAACTACTTGCGACATCCTGACTTGTCTCAACTCAAAGAACCTCAAAGCCACTTTGTCGCAACCCAAAGCTTGCGACAATCACATTTATCGCAACCAACTGTTGCGACAATCAATCTTATCGTAACCAACGTGTTGCGACAATCATACTTATCTCAACTAACAAGAATCTTAATTAAGCCAAAATTGATACTTTTAAGCCATGTCTGAATCTATAAACTTGCAGATATGCTTAAGACTAGCAATAGAACATTTTCATCAATTCATATTTCTCATATCTTCCAAAAACACCATAACCCAATTCTAAACCAATAGGAAGCTTTATATACATAAGAGAAGTAATTTAAGTGAAGAACATACCTTTGTTTTCACCAAATTGTACCCTTAATTCACTGCTAAAAATCTGATCTTCTTGTTCTTTCTCTCCTGCTGCCGCACGGTGTAACCCACAAGAACCAAAATAAAATGAAATGCCTTTTCTCTTCTCAAACACTTATCTATTTCAATGAGGCGGTGGATGAAATGAGTTTCATCACCTTAATCAAACTAACCCCATACATCCATCAATTGACAACTTTAACCCTCCAACTTATATAATAAAATTAAAGTTTATCCCTTAACTTAATAACTACGAAAACAAATAACGTAACTTACTCGGGGATAAACTCTAAAATTAATCTATCAAATAATTATACTTAATTTATCAATAAAACCAATCGTAACACTTTATATAAAAATCGAGGTGTTACACCTTCCATACAGCACCTCTTAACGACACCTGACGTGCTTCTTACCGTACATACCAGTCCCAAACTGCAACTCCGTTCAGCGCATTTGATCGCCCATACACACTAGCATCGCGGAGCAGCCCCGAACAGCACCTCAAAACAGCCCAAAAGCTGTGTGCAAACAACAAATTCAAACAACATCGAATGGCAATCCTAAGACTGTTTGCGAACTACCGATACAACACAAGAACCAGGGCAGGACAGCCCCTCGATCAACCGCACACACGGCTTCCACGAATCAAAACCATCCAGGCTCGACCAACGATTACCAAAAAAACCAGCCAATGGTTTTTTGCTCACCGAAGCGCGAACAACGGGTTCACTATCCAATCTGTCCAGTCCAGTTTCCTACCCCTCAACTTACCACTGATCCATTCGAAACACCGCAGCTGCATCTCTAACACCATATCGCTTAATTTTCGCTTATCGTTCGTAAACACGATTTGATTTCGATGATTCTAAATCTGGTAGAGTATCGCCCAGAACGTGGCTGTCCGTACTTCCTCTGTTGTCACACTACCTCCCGTATTTTGAACTTGACCCATAACCTCCATCGCCGAGACGAAGCTGCTTCTCGACCACTTCCACCATTTACAAATTTCATTCCAAACCCAATTAACATCATTGCATTTTGCTAGAGCGTGGTCCACCGATTCTATCTCGTCACCGCATCTTGGGCAAAGGGTCGAATGGAGATCCAAACCCATCCGGTCGAGGACCCCACGGCACGGAAGCCTTCCTAAACTTACTCTCCAAATGAAAATGTTAATTTTCTTAGGTTCTTAAGCCTTTGAACCGTGAATTCGCCTTCTTCGTGAAGCCACCAATTTGGACGACCCTCTTTTCCCCTCATTGGTGATCTGCCTTGTAAGAACGAGTGAAGTTCTTCGAGCTCACCCAACTCCCTTCCTCTCGGTTCTCTTCTCCACCCCACTCCCATTTCCATTCCTCATTGATCCACCTTCCTCTCTCCACAATCCTAGCCTCTTTATTACTTTCTAATCTAAACAATCTTTTAAATTTCTCCCCCAACGCCACATTTTCTGCCCATCTGTCCGCCCACAACTTCGTGCCACTCCCGTCCCCTTTTTTTCCAAATGAAGAAGGAAAATTAATTCCACGTTTCTCTATCTCGACCCTAATCCGAATTATATTCGACCACACCGAATTGCCTCTTATTCTCCCCACGTTAACTCCCATCAAACCACCTTCCATCCCATAGATACTCTTAATAATTTTAACCCACAACGACCCACTATCGCATGAAAACCTCCACCACCACTTCCCTAAAAGTCCCCAATTACTCTCTTGAAGACTACCAACATCTAGTCCACCAATTTTAAACTCCTTAAGCACCTTCTCCCACTTAACCCACACCACACCTCTTTTTTCGACTGACCCCTTTCCCCCTCCCCAAAAGAAGCCGCCTCTCACTCTTTCAAGTTCTTGAATCACTCATCTCGGGGCCCAAAACAACGCAAAATAAAACAGAGAGAGGCTCCCGGGGACCGCCTAAGGTTAGCCTACCACCGAATGAGATAAGTCTCGATTTCCATGACGCAAGTTTGTTTTTCAATTTATCCACAATTGGTTTCCAGCTTTCTATTCTCCTCATTGGTGCACCAACAGGGAGACCAAGATAGAGGAATGGTAACATACCACTACCACAACCCAAACCACTTGCCCACAATTGTATTTCCTCATCACCTACCCCAATTCCGTATAATTTACTTTTTCCAAAATTGATTTTTAGACCCGATAATGAATGGAAACAATTTAAAATCTTCATAAGATTTTTTAAGTTCGAGATGCTCCACTTACCGAAAAATATGGCATTGTCAGCGTATTGCAAGTGGGACACCTCCACCTCTTCGGCTCCAACTTTCACTCCTTCAAAGAGTCCGTTATTCTTAGCCTCCACCATTAGGATGTGAAGACTTTCTGCCACGATAAGAAACAAGAACGGTGCCATCAGATCGCCTTGCCTTAGGCCTTTCTCCATCGAGAATTCGTTTGTGGGGGAGCCGTTCACCAAGATCGAGACCGAAGAGGAAGGCAGATATGCTTTTATCCAGTCGCACCATCTAACTCCAAAACCCATCGCTGCCATCATTTTTAATAGAAATTCCCACTCCACACTATCATAGGCTTTTTCGAAATCCACTTTAAAAATAAGACCCTTCTTCCTTGATTTTTTTCAAGAAGTCCACCGTCTCATTCGCGATAAGAATCCCATCTAAAATATTTCGTCCCTTTAAAAAAGCGGTTTGTGTCTCACTTATGATTTTTCCCATCACCAATTTCAGCCTCTCCGCCAACACTTTAGACAAAATTTTGTAATACACTCCAATAAGGCTGATTGGACGGTACTCACCGAGTCCTACCGGATTCGAATTTTCCGGAATAAGAGTTAAGAAGGCCGCATTACACCCCCCACTGATCATCTTTGAAATGCAGAACCTCTCCAATGCTTTCATCAAATCATATTTGATTATCCCCCAGAATTTTTTCACAAACGAAAACGTAACTCCATCGGGTCCCGGAGATTTATTATCAACGCAAGCCCTCACCGCATCCCATACTTCCTCTTCCGAAAACGGTCGCTCCAACGAGTCTGCTTCCTCCTTAGACAATCTTTTAAAATTGTTGCTACACAGATTCGGACCACCTTGCTTTGAAGAGGCAAACTTGTTTTTGAAAAAATCAATCACGAACTTTTTAATTTCTTCCGGATCTTCATTCCAAACCGAATCAATATATAAACCCCATAAATTATTTTTCCTCTCTCTTCTTTTTATTACCGCATGAAATAATTTTGAATTTTCGTCCCCTTCCTCGTTCCATTTAATTTTAGCTCTCTGTTTCTCCATGTCTCTTTTCTTTTTCTCCGCATCTAACCAACATTTCTGGGTCTCTATCCAACGAGGTCTTTCATTATCATCAAGGTTCCTTGATTCGGCTAATACCTCAAGCTTTTTTGCTTCTTCCTTGCTTTCGATTAGTTTTTTATCCACCGAACCAAGCCTCTCTTTGGATCTTCTTCTCGACAATTCTTTTACATTTTTAAGCTTATCGCGGAAGATGCAATCTAGATTTTTCGATTTCACTTCCTTATTCCATGCTTCTCTTACCAACATCTTGATGCCTTCTTCGTTAAGCCATGTATCGAAAATCTTGAATGGATTTGGACCAAAATCCACCCGTTTATCTGAAAGAAGGAATGGAAAGTGATCCGACTACTTCCTCTCAAGTGCCTTGACTCCCAAACATTTCCACGACGCACCGAAGCTATTAGAGATAAGAAACCTATCCAACTTACTAAATTTGCTGCCATCATCACTTGCCCTCGTAAACTTTTGTCCTCCCATCGGTACCTCCGTCAGTTGGCTTGATCGAATAAAGTTGTTAAAACCTTCTGTTCCTCTATTATTAGTTAAGGAGTTCTTTCACTCGCTTTCGCTCCTTACTTCGTTAAAATCCCCGAACATGACCCATTTGATCTCCTCCTTTTCACACAGACTTTCCAACGACCTCCACAACTCTAGTCTCTCTCTAAACTCTCTTGGTCCGTAAACATTTACACATCCGATTTGACCCCCTACCCCTTTCCATTTACCCACTGCCACTACGAAATTTTTCTCCTTTAATATGAATTCACAAGAAAAAACTTTCTTGTCCCAAACTAACAGTAACCCACCCGAATTGCCTACTGCCCCCGATTGTAAAACGTCCCCGTCGTCGAATCCCCATAAGCTAGCAATTTGAGCCTCGTTCCACTCCTGGATACCGAGCATGCTTGGTTTTTCCTTTACACACATCTCCCTGATCCAATGTCTTTTTTCTGTCGAACCCAGTCCTCTCACATTAATCGATAAAATCTTCATCAAGATTACGTTCGTTCGATCTGTCTCATCTTGCACTTCCCACACTTTTCTGCCTTTTCTCCCTCTTTTGATCCTTTTTCCTCCCAAACTACTCCAATCTTTTTTCCAAAGTCCACTAATTTATCGGAATTTTCTGAGCTCCTCAGTTCGTTAGATATAGCAATTTGACTTACGGAATTACTATTGGATTTCTTTTTATTTTTGAACCTCCCTTCTTTATTGACTTCCAATCTCGAATGTGTTTTCTTTTGTCCACTCTTCTGTAGGTTCGAACGAGCCATCTGTTTCAATAGGTGAAAACTGACCTTGCCCCTTCCCATCCACGTTGGGTCTTGCTTTCTCGGTTTCTTCCTTTCTCCCATGATCGATTGGGAATCCTTCTTCTGAACTTCCTCCTCTATTGTATTATTATATTCGGCCTCTTCCTTTGAAGCAGCCTCCTCCTCTGATTTCTTCCACATATCCACAGGAGCCATATTTTCATCTTTTCCGAACCCACAGCTACCTCCCAAAAAATCATGTTGTTCATTTCTACACGTTTCTGATCCATTATTTTCGACTGACCCATCAAAGGTTTTTGGGCCCATTTTGACTTTCAAGACAGGCCTCTCTTCACCATTAGGCCCAATATTGTCCATTGGTCCATTAGGAGTCTTTTGGACAGGAGTTTGGATACCTTCCCCAATCCCCGTTGTGTTGCAATCAGCCGCCAAATGAGCAGCTTCTTCTAACGTACCCACATTAATTACCGAATTTTTGGGACTCACCGGCGATTCTTCAACTCCCACATTTTTTGAATTACCTTGTGTTTGCAACTGTTGGGTTTCTTGGATGAAATCCGTCACCGGATCCGGAGATTAACTCGTCGGGACAGTTTCTGCCCCACCCTCGGCTCCACCCTCTTTCTCGTCTACCTCCTTCGTGGCTCCTACCGACCTGCGTATGTTTCCCCCTCCTTATCTGTTCTTACTCCGACAGATTTGATCTCATCGAACACACTCTCCTCCACGTACCATTCGTCCTCCTCACTTTCTCCTTCTGACCAATCCAACGGTACTTCAGACCTCGCATCCTCCTCTACACTAAAGTCGTCATCGTTCATGGGAATATAAGGATGACAGTCCTCTTCCATTATGCTAATCCTGTAGTATAAATTGTCCACTTTGATGGATTTGAGTTCATCAATCCTAGATATAATGGAGGACCCAACGAGAACTTTACCACACTCCAGATTCGTTGTTCCTTCCATCTCGCAGTTTACGACTTCCATAACCTTCACCCACTTGTTAGCAATACTTACAAAAGTTTCTCTTTTCCATATATGTAAAGGGACGCCCGATATTTTCAACCAAACTAGTCTCTCCGAGTGTCGTAAGCCAACTGACCACCTTCTTACATTCGTCAACCAGTGATGGATCTCATGCATCTTATTACTCAGGATATTGGTTGCCGCCTCCTCTGATTCGAAGATTAATAAGATCGACCTGCCACCTAGGTATTTCAATTCACAATTACCCATATTACCCGCGTCACAAATTGAGCGAACGTTTTCCAGGTTTTCCACCGCTGCTACATTGCCCAGTAAACTCTTTCTCTGGTCATTCCTACGACTTTCGTCCGATAACCAACTTCCTATCACCTCCTGTTCTCGCTGCGGCGGCTCCTGGTCAGTGCCTCCTACGTTACCACATTCCTTCACCACTTCGCAGAAAGATTTCCTCCAATGTTAGGGCGGATCTACTTTGTTCGGAGCTGACGCAACTGCTTCCCTGTTCCTATCGACAACTGTTTTCTTCTCCCTCCCACGGTTTTTATCTGCCTCATAGACTCTCAGTTTGAACATGCCGATCCAAATCCCATTTAGCCGTTTCTCCATCCTCTCTGCTTCGATGATGTTTCGGAATCTAACAAAACCGAACTTCGTTCCATTCTTCATCCTCTTCTGCGCCATGTAAATGTCAACGACCTCTCCGTAGAGTTTGAATGTCTTCCACAGTTGTGGGACCCCCCACTTCTCAGGGAAGTTGAAGAAGAGGAAGGAGGTCGTATTCCGAAATCTTGCCCCGTCATAGAAATTGTTGAACCTAGGGTTATCTTTGGACAATCTTTGTTGGCGTTGCCCTACTGGTCTGCAATCTCTCGCACCGACTTTCTCCCTCACGAACACTCCTTTCACCCCCTTCGCTCTTTCTTCCTCTCTCTCTCTCTCTCTCTCTCTCTCTCTCTCTCCATTAATAGGACTCTATATGGTATATAATATTATATATGAATTAGAAATTTGACGACATACGTCACGCCTTGAAAACGCCATGGCTTCGCCATGGCTTCTAAGGCTTGAGGTTTGGTCTCGCCGCCACGTCACGCCTCACGCCATTTAGAACCTTGATATATATATATATATATATATATATATATATATATATATATATATATATATATATATATATATATATATATATATATATATATATATATATATATATATATATATTATAATGTTTTGGTTTAACTATTTTGAGTAATTTGTAAGTTTGGTCCCTGTGGTTTTTTGTCTTTAGTGAAAAACAAGAGAAATAAGTAAAAGGACTAAAATGCCCTCATGTGCAAGTCACATGAGGGGCTTTAACGGAGGCAACCTAACGGTGTTAGTTTTGAGGGACCAAAACCAAGCACTTTTGCATACCATAAGGTTTTTCTTGTAATAAAAAATTTCTGAAGACCAAAAGTGAGAAAAACAACATACCACAGGAACCAAAAATACAATTTACTCTAAATAAAAATAAAAGATCAAATCCGTTTCACTAACCTCATGAAATAAATGCGTAATTTACTCTAAAATCTAGAAACCAATAAACATATGGGGTGTATTAAAAAACCCAGATAAAACTATCGACAAACGAATACATATACACGTGGAGGTATATTTAAAATAAGGATTAAGTAATAATACAAAATGATTAGAATAATACACCATATAACTAATAATAAAGAAAAATAATCATGAGTCATTTATCAAATATTTATTCAGTAAATATTTATTGGGTCACTTATTTTACTAGATAAATATGTCAAGAGTTTTATTCGGTAAGTGAGAGTAATAACTTTTACCCAACCTTTTACCAGATAAATTGTTCTATACAATTTCGTTTTGATGGATTATAATGTTATACGGCTATCATTTTACCAAGATAAATTGTTTTACACAACGTCGTTTGATGGACTATAATTACCGGTTAAGTAAATAGAAATATAAACTCTTGGTGGTAAGTATTTACAAGATAATTAAAACGATCCCTTAGAGCATCTCCAATAGCTTCCACATTTTGGAGAAAATAGAGAATATGAGGATTTTGGGTTGTTTTTTTGCTCTAACAGTTTTCAGAAAACTATCTCCAAAATTAAGAAAGTAGGAGAGAGAAAGAGTTTTTCTCCAAATATGGACTTAACCCCAAAAATGATTACTAAGTGAGAGCACCAATAGATATCTTTGAAAAATAATATTTAGAGAGAGAAATAAAATTTTAATAGATGAATACAATATTTTAATATTATAATAATTGTTTTTTTCTCCAAAATGAGGAATCTGTTGGAGATTAATGTAATTTTTTTTTAGAGATTTTGGCTTTTAGTTCTCTAATTTGGAGAAACTTTGGGGGAAACTGTTGGAGATTCCAACAGCTTCCCCAAAATGGGGAAAATGGAGAAAATGGGGATTTTGGGCTTAAAATGTGCTCCAACAGCTTCCCCAAAACTATCCCCAAAATGGAGAAAGTTGGAGAGAGAAGGTTTTTTTCTCCAAATATGGAGATTACTCAAAAAATGATTACCAAGTGAGAGGACCAATAGGAAACTTTGAAAATAAATATGTAGAGAGAGTAATAATATTTTAATAGATAAATGAAATATTTTAATATTTTAATTAATGTTGAATTTTCTAAAATGGGGAAGCTATTGGAGATGAATGTATATTTTTTTGGGGATTTTGGCTTTTGGTTCCCCATTTTGGAGAAATTATGGGGAAGCTGTTGGATATGCTCTAATCTTTTGGACATGCACAATAAGACAAATTGCATTAAAAGGTAACGTACTTTGTTTCAATTTCTATTTTAAGAAACGTACTTTCAAATGACACATTTAAGGGCCTATTATAAACTTTCTAAGCAAAAACGTTTTGATTACCTGGATAGCAGGTAACTAATTGTTATATTATATATTTATTTAATTTATCATTACTATTATTATTAAAATTGTTATTTTTGCTTTTAAATAATTAAAGGAGGATCAAACTAAACATCTTTTCCATAAGAATCTTGTGCATCTCATTAATGTTGATTTTCAATTATGATTGATCCAATGGTCCAAATCCCTTCTAAAGGATCGTGTGAGCATAAGATTTAAGGTGAGAAGGTAAGAAGGAATTTTGACCTTTGATCACTTTTATTCTCAAACCCACCCATGAATCGTGTTTTGATACAGGGATTGATCCAAGGGTGCATCTCATCTCAGTTCATATCATCCTAACGTGCATCCAAGGGTGGAAATCCATCTTACCTTTCTCATCATAACTTTAACCCAACCATAATATATATATGTGTGTGTGTGTGTGTGTGTGTGTGTGTAGGACGGTTATCAAATGAGAACCAAAAATAGGTTGAAAACTGTTGGGTCACCAAAGATTTGAAATTGACTCACCGATGTTTCTCCTAAATCTTACTTATAATATTTTAGAATGGTTCTTTACAATGACTTGTACAAGATAGCAAATGTTCGGTGAAGTCGAAGATCAACCGAAACCAAGCTTGAAGATATTCTCATTTTGGAAATGATGAATAACCTTCTCTACAATCAACAAGTCATTATCCACCGATGGTCCTCATACATCGGTGGACATCTCCCACCGACCATCTCTTGGTCGGCCATCTCAAGACCCACCGATGGTTGTGTCAGACATCGGTGGACATCTCTCACCGATCTTCTGATGATCGGCCAAACATGAGTCCCACCGATGTAAGCTTTAAATCGGTGGGATCTCAAGTATCTTCACAGATGTTCTCATTTTGAAACTCCAAGGCACTCATATATGTGGAACATTATCCGTGGAACTGCATTGGAAAACACATCAAGAAGATCTTCTATTTTTGGGACAATATCTATTACCAGGTAAAAGTGTCTTTTTGGCGCTTTATCCACTTTTAGATAACGTCTCAATCAGCATGGGTATTCTTCCTAGTTCCAAAGAAAAAGGTGATAAGGACACATCAACTTTTCAGAGGTCAACACCTACAAGCCAATCTTCTGATGACAAGTGTCTTGAGCATTTAATGCTCATCACACTATAAAAGGAGAAAAAAAGCTCCCATGCAAACCACGCTTACTGGAAGTTTTTCTCAGTGCAAGAATTCTCCATTTTGCTCAAGAACTTTATAGATTTATTCTAAGTGTTCTAGTTGTTTTGTTTTAGTATACTTTATGAAAGATTGTTAGAATAGTTTATATGTTCTTTTCCGCAACAGTCTTTAGATTCTATGTGTAATTCTTGTTGAAAGTATTTCAATAATAGAATTAAAATTGCGAAAAATTTGAGTATTGTATTCAACCCCCCCCCCCCCCTTCTACAATACTTGTTAAGCCATCTGGGACTAACAAGTGGCATCAGAGCGAAAAGTTTAATTCATAAACTTGATATGCGATGGCTGCCTCTTCCTCTTCAACAAATGAAAACTCTTTTCAAAACAACTTTTCTCTTTGGAAAAGCCGTATGATGTTGTTCATGGAAGGAGTGGATACTAGATATCCAACCATTCTCAAAGAGGGACCTATTATCCCTAGAGTCTGGGCTCGCTATGAAACGCAGAGGCCTGGTAAAGAAACTATTGATAAGGAGGACTCTAGTGACTCCGATGATTCTGATGAGTCTTCTAACAAAGAGAAATCCAAAGCTATTGGTCGTTATATCCTCAAAAACCCAAAGAAATATACTGATGAGGAAAAACGTTTTGTTTCTCTTGATTCTAAGCTCAGGGCAATTATTGCTCCTTCTCCTCCTGATGAGGTCTATCACTCTCTGGTTAACTTTGAAACTGCTAAAGAGATGTGGACCACACTGTGTGTACTGTACGAAGGTACAGAAGAAGTGAAGAAGAGCAAAAAAATTGGTCTCATTAGAAAGTATGAACTCTTTGCTCATGAAAAAGGTGAATCTCTTCCTAGCTACTATAATCGTTTCAACTCTCTTCTAAATGATCTGAAGTTATTGGGCAGAGTCTATGATAATGAGGAAGTCTTATGCAAGTTCATGGATTGTCTCCCTGAATTTTGGGAGAATATATGCACTTGTATCAAGACTACCAAGGACCTTGAGTACATGCCCTTAATTGTATTGTATGGAACTCTCTTCAACTTTGAACAAACCAAGTTACAAAGGAAATCTTTCATTAAAGAGATAAAGGGCTCTTCTATAGCCCTTGTCAGTGAAAATTCCAAGAAATCTCAAAGTGTTCCTCGAATCACCTATCCTTCATCAGACTCTGACAATGACAGCCAAAACAACTCTACACACCAAACAGAGGCATATCTAAGTGATGCTGATGATGAAGGTGAGGAAATCTCGGTTGAGCAGATGTCTGATGAAATGGCTATGATGGCTGGTTTCAAGAACAAGTCTCGTCCTTTTAACAAATCTAGAAATTTCAGAAAACCCTCTTCTTTCACAAAAACTCCCTCTTCTGATAAGTCCAATGAAGAGTGTTTTAACTGTGGTAAGAAAGGACATTTTGCTTCTGAGTGCAGAAGTAAGCGTGTTGCAAAATCTAGGACCACATCCTCTGACAAGTTTTCTTCTAAGTATGAGAAACCCAAAAACAACTCCTTCAAATCAACATCTTTTAAGAAAGATACTCAATCATCTTCCCAAGATCATCAAGAACGTGCTGAGAAGTACAAGGCCAAGTACAAGAAAGAGAAAGAAAGAAGTGAGGGTCTCCTAAGAAAAGGAAAAGGGCTCATGGCAGAAATTCATGATTGGGATGAAGAGGAAACTTCTGACAGTGATTCTCCCAACATGTGTTTCATGGCCATATCTGAAGATTTGGAATATTCTGAAAAAGCTGTCTCTCCAATGGCTCTGGTGTCAACTAGGTGCTCGACATCATATGCTCAGGTACGTCCCTTTAATTCTATGACTTCTATACTATCAAGGATGCCAAGAAAAGAAAATCTGTTCAAGTTAAAAATCTCACCTCTTAACTTGAAATCTGTATGTCTAAACTTGAAAAGTTTGAGGAAATCAAAGTTGAGCTTGAGGATCTGAAAACCATAAATCACATTATTTCAAAAGAGAAAAACAAGCTTTTTAAGAAATTAAAAATAGAACAAGAAACTGTTAGAAAATGGACAAGTTCTTCCAAAAATCTTGAGAAAATCTTTCAAGACTAAATCTCTGGTGAAAATAAATTTGGTTTAGGTTATGGAAAAATCAAAGTTGAAACCTCTTCTCTTGCTCTTGCCTCTACCTCTAGTGTGTGGGATGATGCCTCAGAGTCAAGTTCATGTGATTCTATTTCTTTAAACTCAAGTGATTTAAATGAAGCTTTAAAATTCGGAATGTTTATAAAATCTAAAGATTCATCTTCTATCCAAACCATTGAGAAACAAGACTCCAATGATGTTTCTAAACCCATTCATGATCTCTTAAATGATTTAACCATTGATGAAGTCTCTTCTCCTGATTCTTCAAAATCAAAGTTTTTCAAAAGAGAAAATTAAACCAATCTTTCTTTAAAAAGAAAATCTTCAGACCTTGGAAAAGACCATTTCAAAAACTTTTCAAGAAATCCTTCCACCAACTGTGCTCCCTCAACTTCTGGTAATGGGATTTTAAATTTTCCTTCTCTCATCTCATCCTTTGGTCCTAAAGCTATTCAAGTTAATGTCATAGGAAAAGGAAAAGAAAAATTGCAAAAACCCAAAAAGACATTTATCTATAGAAAATGTTACAATTGTGGTGACACCTTTCACCTTGCAAAGGATTGTCCCAAGAAAAGAATTGACCGAACCAAAGCTAAGGAACCTGTCTCTAACCCCAAAGGACCCATCACCAAATGGGTACCTAGGAACTAATTTGTGTATGCATACAGGTCTTTGAGCACCATCAAATCTGGTATTTGGATAGTGGGTGCTCACGTCACATGACGGGAAACAAATCTCTTCTCATTAACTATGTGTCTGAAAAGGGTCCATCTGTAACATTTGGAGACAATTCTAGAGGCTACACCAAAGGATATGGAACTCTCACCAACGGATCTGTCACCTTCAACAAAGTTGCATTTGTTGAAGGCCTCATGCATAATCTTCTAAGTATCAGCCAACTGTGTGACTTAGGATATAAAGTTATCTTTGAACTTTGTGTCTGTACTGTTGTTGACAAAAACATGAAAGTGGTTCTCTCTGGGAAAAGAATGGAAAATGTCTATATCATTGATATGGGACAAAATAATAATTCATCCAGTGTATGCTTTGTGTCGGATGACACAGCCAAAAGGAACTGGTTGTGGCATAAACGTCTATCTCATCTTAACTTCAAGACTCTCCACAAAGTTTCAAACAAAGAGCTGGTGACTGGGATGCCAAAGTTAAATTTGTCAAAGAAAAGTTGTGTGATGCATGTGAAAAAGGAAAGCTCACTAAAACTTCCTTCAAAACCAAGCAATGCTCTTCCATCACTCTTCCACTACAAATGCTGCACATGGATCTATGTGGACCAGTCAACACCCCCAGCCTAGATGGCAAAAGGTACATTCTTGTAATTTGTAACATCCTGAATTTTCAATAATATTATTTTAATGAGGATTGGGATTTATTTGTATTTTGGATTAAACCTTGAATTATATGGAAATTTTATAATTCAATGGGGTTAAAATACAAGGAATTAAGTTTGGTGCTACTTTTGAAAGTTTGGAAACTAGGAGGGTATGTTTGGTAATTAATGGAAAGTGTATATGGATAAAGTAGCTAAAATCAGATATTTTATCTGAATTCTTGGTGTGGGTCGGTTTAGAGAAAGGAGAGAAAGATAGAGAGAAAAGGAAAAAGGGAGAAAGAAGGAAAACAAGGGCTTTGGTCTTCAATTGGTAAGGAATTGAGTTTGGTTTTGATAAAATCTGTTGTGGATTTATGATTGTAATCGAATCTGATTAATGAATAGGATTTCAGAATCATAAACAGCAGATTGGGATTGGATTTGTGCAAAGAAGCAAGTTTTGGTAACAAAGGTGAGTTCATTTGTTGTTTGCTTAAATCAGTGTTTTCATGTTAAATTAAACCTTGTATTAGCTGTATAAACTGGTTATAAACTGTATGGGGTGGTCTGGAATGAACTGAATCAAACAGACATCGATTTAGATTGGATTTTAGGCTGCAGTTCGAAGGTTTCCGGATGAAACGTCGTATCCGGAAACCTCTGTGAAGAAGGTATCCGGACGCAGAAGAGTTATCCGGTAAGTTTTAATTTCGTATAAGTTTCCGGATGAATATAGTTACCGGATAGTATCCGGGTATGTTGTCCGGATTAGTGTGTTGTCTGGATTAGATCAGTATCCGGAGAGTTGTGTATTGTCCGGAAATTTTAGTTGTCCGGACAGTCAAAGTTATCCGGAAACCCCTGTTGTCCGGACACTTTTGTGAAATTGAGAATGTTAGGTTCTGATGGTTGGATGTTGTTTCTAGATGTTTTATCTGGTTAAGTTTTCTAAAAAAATTCTAGGGGCGCTGCCCCTTGACCCCATCCGCTAACCGGGTAGCAGAACCCCCGTGCTAAGTCGCCGAAGGGGGGCAGTTGAGGATGAAAATACGATAGGTTATCTAGTATTCTCAGAGTTAAGAATATGATATGAGATGTGGCGCGATATGTCGTTATGCATATACGTTAGTATAGTGTAATGGATCCATAGGCACTAATGGTTATGTACACGTGGAATAGATGAAGGTTAGTCATTATTCTGATGTGTGTGGTACTAATGGTTATGTACACGTGGAATAGATGAAGGTTAGTCATTATTCTGATGTGTGTGGTACTAATGGTTATGTACACGTGGAATAGATGAAGGTTAGTCATTATTCTGATGTGTGTGGTACTAATGGTTATGTACACGTGGAATAGATGAAGGTTAGTCATTATTCTGATGTGTGTGGTACTAATGGTTATTTACACGTGGAATAGATGAAGGTTAGTCATTATTCTGATGTGTGTGAGAAACCCTAGAATAAACGTAATTCCCGGTTTCTAAGGAAGAAGAGAGATTGACATACGTAATTGTGATCTCTACTTCCTTTCTAAGAAATGGGCATGTGCATATTGCGATTTCTTAGGTGGGAGCATTAATCTAGAATCTGAGAAAGATTCGTAGTGCGGCTCTGGAATAGGATATGAATGGAAATGGGCATGTGTATATTGCGATTTCTGGAATAAGAGTATTAATCTAGAATCAGTGAAGATTCGTAGTGTGGCTCTAAGATATGATATGATGATGGAATGTGTGTCAGTCATATTCATGAGATTGGATGAAAAATTGTGTTAACGGACTAGGGTTACACGTATGGTAAGAAAAAAAAGGGTAATCAGGTTTGATATAACTTGTTTACATTGATTTTGCAAATATTATTGTGGAAACAAATGTTCTCACTAGGCGTTGGCCTAATCGTTTTAAATGATGTTTTCTTACCAGGTACCAGCTTGGGAAAATAAAGGGTTTTGGGACGAGCGTTTTGGAATAGCAAGGAAGTCAATTAACAGAAGGAGATTTTGAGGGATTGCTTAGATAACTTAGTTAATCTGATTATAGTGACATAATTTGATTAATAGGTTATTTGTAGAATCCTGTATCTGTAAATGTACTCTTGATAATTAATTCACTTGCTATTTATGTAAGCTTGAAGTTTATATTATCATAACTTGTGGAAATTTGAGGTTCAAATTAGCCCGGAATTTGGGGCGTTACAATATGGTATCAGAGCAATAGTTTAAGTGAACTAAGTATGCTGAGGAGATACTTAGACTTAAGTTGTGATAAATTAAGTTATGATTCGTGAGAAATGGGTAGAAATACTAAGACGGGATAGTCTTAGAGTCGACGGAAATACGTGAAATTAGTACTGTAACGATGGTAACGAGGATTCTCCTGTATGATATATTCACAATTTCAATTAGCTACTATTATTTATGAATATATTGTTACATAAGCATGCTTGTTTCTAAATTATTACAGTGACTAATGATCGATAAAATACGTTTCGTATGTCTAGGTATATGTGTAACATCTCGAATTTTCATATATAAAGATGATGAGTTTTATTAATTAATTGAGTATAATTATTTGAAAAGTCGTGATTTTTTTAGTTGATAAATTAATTATTAGAGCTTAACCCTGAGTAAGTTATGTTAATCGTTTTTATGGAATATTAAGTTATGGGTAAACATTAATTTTAATTTATAAGTTGAGGGACTAAAGTTGTTAACAGTTGGAAGTTTAGGGGTGAAAGGTGAATCTCCCACCCCACCACCGCCTTGTTCTTTATGTAGGAGGAAATATCTCCTTTTTGAACCTATCTTGTGTTTTATGTGTGTGTGGTATACGGTGTAAGAGAGAGAGAGAGAACCGAGAAAGATTAACAAGAAAAGAAGAAGGAAATCAGTTGTTATTGCAGTTGAGAAGCTAGAATAAAACAGGTAATCATCATTAATCCCTCATCTTGTTAGTAAAAAGCTTTCTATGGAGTTTTTAGATGGGTTTTGGTAAATTTTGATGATTATGAGAATCTGAGTTTTTGGATATGTTAATATAGGGATATTGTAACACCCCAAAACAGGGGTTAACAAAAACTTCCATAAAACGAAAGAGTGGTACACATTACTAAAGTAAAAGTATACCTAAATAACATTACCTAATCATTAATACAAAGATTTAGTTAATCATAACTACTATTGGACCACTAGCTTATTTGATCACTACTATAGATATCAAATATCCAAAGAATGCCGAAAAGTTCTATCATCAATCTTCCAATCTTTATCTCTCTAACAATGATCCCATGCTCACAACCCCGTTCTAGACCTTCTTGTGTCCGGAACCACTAAAATCTGTAATACATAAAACACATAACAAGTGTTAGGCTTTTAAAGCCTAAGTGAGATTTACACATAGCACATAGAGCATAATCATAGCATGTAGGAATAACAATTCGATACATTCACAAATTGGATTCCATGGAGAAGGTCCATATCGCTACCCGGTTACATCATAATCGAATATATACCTTGATTGATACCCCACGGTATTGTCCCAAGGCATAACACAACGGAAAACCCCACGGTATCCGAAGGTATGAACAAAATACATTTACCCCACGGTATGTATGATTATATCCTCCAATGCCTACTAGGTGCTCCTCCAATTATGTGAATACCAAATATGTTAATCCAAGTAATATTCAAAGCATATTTAACACTTAACAATGGTCCAACCATTTATCATAATCAATACTACTTCCATGTAGTTACTATACATCCATATGTAATAAATCATATTCTAGATAATATCAAGCATATTTAACACATAACAATGGTCCAACCATTTAACATGATCAATACTACTTCCATGTAGTTCATATACAACCATATGTATCAAATCATATTCTATATGACATCAATAATAAACATCCATGTTTACAATTCAATAATAAGTCCATTTTGACCATTAAGCCATCAATTCATCATTAAGACATCTATTAAGTCATCATCTCAATATCACATACTTTGGATATATAATCCAACCAAACTCTTAACATCAACATTTATTATGGCATACAAAGTAATAAACACAATTAAGCCACATAAACTTACTTGAACTCCTCTTATTTCCCTCTTAACCATTAAGAGCATTTATTCAAGATTTCCCATTAGCTATACCAAAAATCAAGATGAGGAATAGTATATAAATGTAATACAAACAATTAATTACAAGTTACTCACCTTAATTCGTCAATTAGTATAACTCTATCTTGAAGTCTTGAACCCTAATACTCCGAATCAGGAAGATGAATGATGTATAGCCCTAAATGGAAGTTAAATGGTAAGATTCATCTTTGCAATTACTTATTTTGTATTAGGATTGAGAGATAAGAATTACCTTTGGATTTAGATGAAGAATCGCCTAAGAGAAATGAGCAGAGAAGTCATCTGATTTTCGTGAGTTCTAATGAGATAGTGAGATGACTAAGGACTAAGGGGTGGGTTTAACCCCCTTTTGGCACGTCAGGTATTCGGCGCCGATCATCCGCGCCGATGCATCGGCGCCACCCCATCGGCGCCAGCTTCTGTTTGCCAAAACTCCCAACTTCCACTAATTTAGCCGTAACTTCTTCGTTAGAACCCCGATTTTACCCCGGAAATACTGTTGGACTCGTATTCAAATTTCTCATCCAACTAATCCATAAAATCTAATATTCTACTTTATCTTATATTTTTCATTTATTTCCTTAAAGAATAAACTTACTGATTTCTATCGGGAGTTATCAAATAACAAGTAAAATCACGGAAATTACTTAGGAATTCAATTATAATCCAAGAAGTAAAAATATTAAGAAATAATAAGGCCATTATTATTCACAAGAATTTTTCGGGTGTTACAATTCTCCCAACCTTAAAACGATTTCGTCCTCGAAATCTTTATCCTTTACAATCCAAAGTCAACCGGCTCACTGTCGGCCAAAATTCAACAATTCCTAACGGGAATCTAAGTTCCATCTACACGGTCTATAGAGACAATTCCTCGAACAATTGTTTATTAACAAAGTCCCTACACATACGTTGAACTTATGTATGAATAAACGTTCCAACCATAAAAAAAACTCCCAACCATACGACTTCAGTCGTCTCCCAACCTTAAAATGTTCTATACATCTTGATTTCAGTTTCAAACTCTAAATCAATTTAAGGCTCAATTAATACTGAGACCAACCGAATTTCTAATTTCAATTGTCCCTATCGTTAACGACCATTTACATCCAAAGAGCTCTAATAGACTCCAAAATCCATTTCAATAATTAATCATCAAACGGACAGGTTCATTAACCATTCTCAAAGATTAGTTCACTAACCCCACTCATCACAAATGAGTATCTTATGGTTACTATTACCATCACCATCATTCTTTTTTTTTTTTTTAAACAGCTACAATTCCCCGATTATACTAAAGGTGTTTGATCTTAAGCCCAAAAGTTGACACCTAATTATCACCAACCGTTGCACTCTAACCAAACTCACACATGAATTCCATTCACAAATAAAAATTTAAAAGGAACAAGGATTCATCTTTCATATTTCCTGAATCTTACTTCTTTCCTCATTAACCGCTTCCCAACATAGATTTGTAAGCTTCCTTAAAATAACCGTTTATCATTAAACCTTTATCCGACTATTGCCTAGTCTTCCATACCGTCATCATCCACATCTCAATTTCCATATCTCAAAATAACATTAACGTATGCTGCTTGAAAATCCATACTCACTTTAAATTGAGCATACTCACCACTTTTGAATACTTCTATATCTACGACACCCATCACTACATCTATGACCCACACGTTTCTTCAGTATAAGGTACTACCACTCCCTCACATCAATATCGTACTACGCGACCATATTGCAACCAAACACTAAAATATTTTATATCAAAGGTGATAATTCCGTTGAACCTGTAGTATAACTACATTCTTAGGTTTGACCTTTCTATCATTACTTCCTACGTTAGCATGAAGTACTATCCTCCAATCATTATTTGTCTCTTTCCCCCAACTTTTCCACATACCGATAACACGTTCTCATCTTTATTAAACTTCCTATGATTCAAAACCATAACTTATTTAACGACTCCCACAACCAAAATCACTTTGGATAAACTCACACTACCGCTCGACATTCAATCCCAATAATAGCCAAATCACTACACCATCTTACAACCACATATTCCAACAACTTTATTGACAACTAGTACTATTCATCTGGAAATCCCGAAAAGACTTCCATCTAATGTTCCCTCTTTATAACTTCTTATTAATGGTTGACACATTTATCTTGACAATTAATGCCACGACTCGTTCGTACATTTTCCACCCATAACATTTCACAACAGACCAGATCTCTCATAGTCATTCGTACACAATTCAATTTTACCTTCATGTTCTCCCGCACAATTTACCGAATCTATTTCATTACTTTATTCCTCCTCAACTTTAGTTTCAACTACAACTCACGAGTTTCTAATTAACTTAACTTACCCACTTCTTACTAATTCTTTGTGACTCCAAACCATTATATATACAGTGCATACTCCATCACAAATCGACATAGTCCCTACCCTTACTATGTCCGTGCCTATTTCTTCATTCTATATAAACCATCTACATCATAAGTAGAATGTTCATCTACAACAATAGTCTTTCACTATCCTAACACCCCTCCACAAGGTGATCCTTCAACTTTTAATCTTTCGATTCTAACTTGACATTCATACATGATCTCAAAAGAAGAAATTAATGTATTCACATTACGTAAACTTTAATTATAATACAATTCATGTAATTCCAACCCTCAAGCCTATGTCAAGTTAATTTAAACCGACGAATACCCTTAAGACTTAACCGAATCTAAAACCAAGCCATCCGCTCAAAGGGTCTATTGATCATTTATCAATTATCAACTCATGAAATTTAAAATACATCTAATCCCACATCATGCATAAAACTCTACTTGCAATTGAAGGTTATTTGCTCAAACAAGGTCTATCGTTTAACTCACGCAACTTATCATTGACGCCCTATTTTCAACCAGTGGTTACCCTCTCAACATTCTAACACTTGTTATACATGCCTTCCAAGGCTCACTTACTCAACCATTTCATACTATTCCCATCTTGATCAAACATCTTTCATTCTATTTCCACATATTTTAATCCACTTACTTAAGGTTGTCTCGGCGGACTTTCATGAGTCCCACCCGTTCCAGGTTGTCTTTCCAATCCTCAATCATTTACCGATCTGTCTTCCAAAGAATTGAAAGACCTTGGTAGTGTTTTTACCATCACTACGCTATCGAACAAAAGTTAACCCTGAAAAATGGTTATATAAGTATAAACACACGAAACGTACTTTACCGATCATTAGTCACTGGAACAATTTAGAAACAAGTATACTTATGTAACAATATATTCATAGTAATAGTAGCTAATTGCGATTATGAATGTATCATACATGAGAATCCTCATTACCGTCGTTACCGTACTAATTTCACGTATTTCTGTCGACCCTAAGGCCATCCCGTCTTAATACTTCTACCCACTCTCACAATTCATAACTTAATTCATCTCAGCTTAAGTCTAAGTATTTCCTCATCATACTTAGTTCACTTAAACTAAAGCTCTGATACCAACTTGTAACACCCCAAAACAGGGGTTAACAAAAACTTCCATAAAACGGAAGAGTGGTACACATTACTAAAGTAAAAGTATACCTAAATAACATTACCTAATCATTAATACAAAGATTTAGTTAATCATAACTACTATTGGACCACTAGCTTATTTGATCACTACTATAGATATCAAATATCCAAAGAATGCCGGAAAGTTCTATCATCAATCTTCCAATCTTTATCTCTCTAACAATGATCCCATGCTCACAACCCCGTTCTAGACCTTCTTGTGTCCGGAACCACTAAAATCTGTAATACATAAAACACATAACAAGTGTTAGGCTTTTAAAGCCTAAGTGAGATTTACACATAGCACATAGAGCATAATCATAGCATGTAGGAATAACAATTCGATACATTCACAAATTGGATTCCATGGAGAAGGTCCATATCGCTACCCGGTTACATCATAATCGAAGATATACCTTGATTGATACCCCACGGTATTGTCACAAGGCATAACACAACGGAAAACCCCACGGTATCCGAAGGTATGAACAAAATACATTTACCCCACGGTATGTATGATTATATCCTCCAATGCCTACTAGGTGCTCCTCCAATTATGTGAATACCAAATATGTTAATCCAAGTAATATTCAAAGCATATTAAGCACTTAACAATGGTCCAACCATTTATCATAATCAATACTACTTCCATGTAGTTACTATACATCCATATGTAATAAATCATATTCTAGATAATATCAAGCATATTTAACACATAACAATGGTCCAACCATTTAACATGATCAATACTACTTCCATGTAGTTCATATACAACCATATGTATCAAATCATATTCTATATGACATCAATAATAAACATCCATGTTTACAATTCAATAATAAGTCCATTTTGACCATTAAGCCATCAATTCATCATTAAGACATCTATTAAGTCATCATCTCAATATCACATACTTTGGATATATAATCCAACCAAACTCTTAACATCAACATTTATTATGGCATACAAAGTAATAAACACAATTAAGCCACATAAACTTACTTGAACTCCTCTTATTCCCTCTTAACCATTAAGAGCATTTATTCAAGATTTCCCATTAGCTATACCAAAAATCAAGATGAGGAATAGTATATAAATGTAATACAAACAATTAATTACAAGTTACTCACCTTAATTCGTCAATTAGTATAACTCTATCTTGAAGTCTTGAACCCTAATACTCCGAATCAGGAAGATGAATGATGTATAGGCCTAAATGGAAGTTAAATGGTAAGATTCATCTTTGCAATTACTTATTTTGGATTAGGATTGAGAGATAAGAATTACCTTTGGATTTAGATGAAGAATCGCCTAAGAGAAATGAGCAGAGAAGTCATCTGATTTTCGTGAGTTCTAATGAGATAGTGAGATGACTAAGGACTAAGGGGTGGGTTTAACCCCCTTTTGGCACGTCAGGTATTCGGCGCCGATCATCCGCGCCGATGCATCGGCGCCACCCCATCGGCGCCAGCTTCTGTTTGCCAAAACTCCCAACTTCCATTAATTTAGCCGTAACTTCTTCGTTAGAACCCCGATTTTACCCCGGAAAGTACTGTTGGACTCGTATTCAAATTACCCATCCAACTAATCCATAAAATCTAATATTCTACTTTATCTTCTATTTTTCATTTATTTCCTTAAAGAATAAACTTACTGATTTCTATCGGGAGTTATCAAATAACAAGTAAAATCACGGAAATTACTTAGGAATTCAATTATAATCCAAGAAGTAAAAATATTAAGAAATAATAAGGCCATTATTATTCACAAGAATTTTCCGGGTGTTACAGATATTGAACTTATCTGCAGGTTTGCATAAACAAACATAGCTTAAAAGTATAAAAATCTGGGTTTTAGATAATTGCAGAGGGTTGAGACATTTAAGCAAGTCGCAGTAGTGCATTGCGACATTCAAGCAAGTCGCAATAGAAGGTTGCGATTTGGGTTGAAGTCGCAATAGACGGTTGCGATTTGGTGTTGAAGTCGCAATAGAGGGTTGCGACTTGGCATTGGAGTTGCAACAGTTGATTGCGACTTGGTGTCGAAATCGCAATAGAAGGTTGCGACTTGGTGTCAAAATCGCAATAGAAGGTTGCGACTTGGGTTGGAATCGCAATAGTGGGTTGCGATTTGGTGTTGAAGTCGCAGTAGTTGGTTGCGACTTGGCACAGTGTATTGCGACAAGGGTTTTGATTATTAGTTGGTTGCGACTTGAGACGTAGATTTTAGAGATTAAGGATTCTTAGTTTTTAGAGAGTCCTGTTTTGTAAATTAATATCAGTATATTTGTGTATTGGGTATTACAGTAAACTGTGGTGGTGAAGACAGAAGTCCTTACGTTTTTAAAAGAATTAAAAAGAAGAGTGACTTCATATCAGGTGAGTTTATTTAACTCTATTTAAAGTTCAACAATTAATGTGGAAATAGTTATGAATATGTATGTCTAAAAAAAAAAAAAAAAAAAAAAAAAAAAAAAAGTCCAGTTAGATAATTTAAAAGTTATGCTATGTTGGTCCCCGTGCTAAATTGCAAAGAAGGGATAGCCAAGAAGTCGAGGTACTAGAATTATTAAGATGCTTTATAAATACATATGTAGAATGTATTACTTTGTGTGTTATGCATATACACTGATAAGAGTTATAATACTTATGTATTATGTTGTAATTACTAAAAGTAGGCATCCGGTCATCGGGGGCACTTGGGTACGGTCTAATGGGAACCGAATACTTGCCATTGACAAAAGGGATGTAATTTTTAGTAATTGAGTGTACCTTGAATCATCGGGGGTCCCAGTTGTTTATCGCGATATAATAATCCCATTAGGACCATTGATTCTGAGGTGAGAAAATGTGAAATGTGGAATACGCAGATTTTGATTTGTAATTCCCATTTCGAATGGAAGATCGGAGATTTCCATTGTTATAGGGAAGATCAGAGATTTCCCAATTATAAAAAGAGGATTAAGAAATAGGCAGGTTTTGACTTGTAATTTCTTAGATAAGAGTATTGACTTTGAATCTGGGATGATTTAGAGTAATCTCTTGGTGGTGTTTTTATGGCTAGATCGATTTAGTCATAAGTGTGGGAGTGGGGTAGATTCCCAGTATTGAAAGGAGTTATTGTACGGTAAGATGGGCGAGAACAGGTTTGTTGTATCTGTTGAGATTTTAATTGTTTAACTTTAATTTGATTTGAATATTCTCACTAGGCGAAAGCCTAATGTTTTAAAGTTGAATTTTCTTACCAGGTACAAGCTCCGGGAAATAAGAGGGAAGGTGTGATGAGGATTTTTGGAAAGACTCAACTTAGAGATAATGGAGGATCTAGCTATTTTGGATGCTTTTGGGACAAAGGATTAGATTACTTAATTAATCTAATTATGATGTATGATTAGATTAATAGGTTATTTGAATTAAGATATGTTGTATATAAAACCTTTACCTTTGATCCTCAGGTTATAGAAGTTTGAAGTCTTATGATCATAACTTGTGGCAATTTTTAAGTTTTAAATTGGCCCTGTTTTTAGGGTGTTACAATATGGTATCAGAGCATTAGTTTAAGCGAACTAGGTATGAATTTGAGATACCTAGACTTAAGCTGTGATGAATTAAGTTATGATTCGTGAGTTATGGGTTGAAGTACTAAGATTGGGTAGTCTTAGAGTCGACAGAAATACGCGAGGTTAGTACTGTAACAATGGTAATGAGAATTCTCATGTATGATATGTTCGCAATTTCAATTAGCTACTGTTATTATGAATATATTATTACACAAGCATACTTGTTTCTAAATTGTTACAGTGACTGATTAGCGGTAAAGTACGTATTGTATGTCTAGTTGTATAAACCATTACTGATGAGTATTCTGTTGTGCTCATTTAGATCAATGGTGAATACACCTCCGTGGTCTCCAAATTCTTCTATGAATAGGAATTGGTTAGACGATGCGGGAGAAAGGCAAATTGGAGTAAGCGGAATTCAAGAGACGCCTCCAGATTTTCTTTCCTTAGGAGGAATGCGAAGTCGAGTACATCGAGGGGGTGCTAGTACTGCCGATCAAACGCCATCGAACTCAAGCATGGAAGGCCGCATAATGGATAACGTGACCAGACTGATGAATGCATCAATGGAGAGGCAAGCGGAAATGATGAATACCACTATGGGAAGACAGGCTGAGATGTTTATGAAAATGTTCAACGATCGAGGTACGGAACCAAGACGAACGGTAGTTGATACCAGTGTGATAAATCCAACTAGTAACCCAGGGACGGAGACGGAAAGAAGGGTTGAAAGAAACTGCTCCTATAAAACCTTCCTGAGCTGTAGACCGCCGGAATTCAAGGGAGATGACAATACAGTGGCTTGTATGAACTGGATAAGAGAAATTGAACAAGCCTTTCGGGCTTGTGAATGTAGTGATGAAAGGTCGAAAGTTCGATTTGGGTCACAAATGTTACGTGGTAACGCGTTGCAGTGGTGGAACGTGTTGTCATCTTCTGTGACGGAAGCAGTTCTGAATGCCGTGACTTGGGAACAGTTCAAAGCAAAGATTCTGGAAGAATATTGTAACGAGACCGAAATGGACCGAATCGAAGAAGAGTTCAGAAATCTCAAGAAAGGTAACATGACAGTGAGAAAGTATACCGAATCCTTTATAGAAAAGCTGAACCTCGTGGGGCATGTGGCTCCAGCTGAGAAAGACAAGATTAAATATTATCTGAAGGGTCTACCGGCGGATATGATGACGAGGGTCCGCAGTTCGAAATCTGCTACTTTAAGAGAGACGAGTGAAGAAGCAAAGGTGATAGAAGAGATGTACGTTAAAGACAAAGAGGAGAAAGCGCAACCGGGGGAAAAGAGAAAGTGGGAAGGTCGTTCAGAATCTTCTCAGAAAATAAGGTTGTTTGGAAAGAACATCCGTTATGATTCTCGTAGGGAACCAAGTTGGTGTTCTAAATGCAAGAGTAAACATTTTGGTCAATGCCGAGTGGTTGGAAATCAATGTTTCAAGTGCGGGAAGGCGGGGCATATAGCAACAAATTGTACAGTACCAGGATCAGTTTGTTTTGAATGTCAACAACAAGGTCATTTTCGGAGAGACTGTCCGAAGTTGAAGAAGGAAGGAGATCAGGGAAGAAAGTTGGTTATTCCCAAACCAACTGGACGTGCATTTCAAATGACTACTGATGAAGCGAAAGGATCAAAAGATGTGGTCTCGGGTACATTTCTTATAAACACCATTCCTGCACGTGTGTTATTTGATAGTGGCGCAAATTATTCTTTTGTATCCAAGTTGTTCCAGCGTAAGCTAGCTATGCCTGTCACTACTTTAGGAGATGCCTTAGTAGTTGAGATAGCTAATGGAGTGCAGTATTTGGTTAGTGAAAGTTTGGCCGATTGTACCATTTCGATAGAGGGGACAGAATTTCCGATTAACTTATTGTTAATGGAAATTGGGGGTTTTGATATTATTGTGGGTATGGACTGGTTGAGCAATAACCAGGCGGAAATAATGTGTGCAAAGAAGCTGATTCGAATTCCGATGACCGACAAAGACGACGTATTCGTATTGGGAGAAAAGCAGAAAGGAGATGTTCCATTGATTTCAGTGGCAAAGGCGCGTAAATGTTTATCGAAGGGGTGTTGGTCTTATTTAGCTTATGTTATAGATACGAAGTTAGAAAAGAAACATATTCAAGATATCAACGTGATGCGTGAGTTTCTGGATGTATTCCCGGATGATCTTCCAGGTCTACCGGCTGAAAGACAAGTAGAGTTTCGCATCGATCTTATTCCTGGAGCAGCACCAATAGCTCGTGCACCTTATCGCCTAGCGCCAGCTGAAATGACAGAAATGATGTCACAACTGCAAGAACGGTTAGATAAGGGTTTTGTTAGACCGAGTTCTTCGCCTTGGGGAGCTCCGGTATTGTTTGTTAAGAAGAAAGATGGCACTATGAGAATGTGCATAGATTATCGGGAGCTGAACAAGGTAACAATTAAGAATAAATATCCGCTTCCAAGGATAGATGATTTATTTGATCAACTCCATGGAGCGGGATGTTTTTCTAAAATTGATCTAAGGTCGGGGTATCACCAAGTGCGGGTAAGGGAGGAAGACGTTCCAAAGACGGCGTTTAGAACGAGATATGGGCATTGTGAAATTCTCATGATGCCATTTGGGTTGACTAACGCTCCAGCTATATTCATGGATCTGATGAATAGAGTGTGTCGACCGTTTCTAGATAAGTTTGTTATCGTTTTTATTGATGACATACTTGTTTATTCGAAGAATGAGGAAGACCATGAACGCCATCTTCGCGAAGTATTAGAAGTGTTACGAAAATAGAAATTGTATGCAAAATTCTCTAAGTGTGAATTTTGGTTGAAGGAAGTATAATTTCTCGGGCATGTGGTTTCTTCGGAAGGGGTGAAAGTAGATCCAGCAAAGATAGAAGCGATGATGAATTGGGAGACTCCGAAAAGCGCGTATGAGATAAGAAGTTTCTTGGGTCTCGCAGGTTATTACAGAAGGTTTATTAAAGACTTCTCAAAGATTGCTTCTACTTTAACGATGTTGACTCGTAAGAATGTGAAGTTTGTTTGGACCGAAAAGCAGGAGACAGCTTTCAGAACCTTAAGGCAGAAGTTGTGTGAAGCTCCTATTCTTGCATTGCCAGAAGGGACTGAAGATTTGGTAGTCTATAGTGACGCATCTAAGATGGGTTTAGGATGTGTATTGATGCAACGAGGCAAGGTGATTGCCTATGCGTCAAGACAGTTGAAAGAACATGAAAAGAATTATCCTACCCACGATTTGGAATTAGCAGCGGTTGTGTTTGCTTTAAAGCTGTGGCGTCATTATCTCTATGGAACGAAGTGTACACTCTTTACTGATCATAAAAGTCTGCAGCATGTTTTTGATCAGAAGGAGTTGAATATGAGGCAAAGGCGATGGGTTGAATTGTTGAAAGATTATGATTATGAATTGCATTACCATCCAGGTAAAGCAAATGTTGTAGCCGATGCCTTGAGCAGAAAAGAGTATAGTGGGTGTGTGAAAACGACAAACGCCAGAATTGATGTAATGTCAAGTTTGATTGAAAG
The DNA here is from genome assembly GCA_033807775.1 of Saussurea involucrata. NCBI lineage: Eukaryota > Viridiplantae > Streptophyta > Magnoliopsida > Asterales > Asteraceae > Saussurea > Saussurea involucrata. The sequence continues at coordinate 56,379,918 of CM066322.1, read as the reverse complement.
AATAAAAGCCGCCCAAGTGGAAGCTCTGTTAGAAGACAACTTGAAAGAAGAAGTTATGAGCAAACAACATCTTCAGTTGACTGAAGATAGCCGTGGAATTAAGTTGTTCCAAGGCCGTGTTTGGGTACCAAAGATAGGTGGAAACCGGGAGTTGATTCTCGAAGATGCGCATAGATCCAAGTATTCTATACATCCGGGAAGTACCAAGATGTATAGAGATTTGAAGTTGCATTATTGGTGGCCGGCTATGAAGGTTGATGTGGCACAAAAAGTAGAGACATGCGGAACTTGTTCATTAGTAAAAGCAGAACACCAAAGACCATACGGAAGCTTTCAATCTTTGGAAATTCCGGAATGGAAATGGGATAAGATTACTATGGATTTTGTGACAAAGTTACCAAAGACACAAAGAGGTAACGATACCATTTGGGTAATCGTCGATAGACTAACGAAGAGTGCTCATTTCTTAGCTATGAAAGAAGCATCACCAATAGATAAATTGGCGAAGCTATATATTGATGAAGTGGTATCACGGCACGGTATACCGGTGTCTATTGTGTCCGATCGTGACAGTCGGTTTACTTCCAGATTTTGGCAGTCGCTCAAGAAGAATTGGGTACGAGGGTTAATCTGAGTACTGCTTATCACCCACAGACTGACGACCAAAGTGAAAGAACAATACAGACTTTGGAAGATATGCTTAGATCGTGTGTGCTAGATTTTGGAGGTAACTGGGATTCTCATCTACCGTTAGTAGAATTTGCTTACAACAACAGTTACCATTCCAGTATTGGAAGAGCACCTTTTGAGGCATTGTATGGTAGGAAATGCAGAACTCCGGTGTGCTGGTTAGAAGCCGGGGAGAAACAGTTCGTTGGTCCGGAACTTGTGCAACAAACCGCGGACAAAGTAAAGGAAATTCGGCAGCATATGAAAGCGGCTCAAGATAGACAGAAAAGCTATGCTGATCCGAAAAGAAGACCAAAAGAATTCCAAGTTGGGGAGCGTGTGATGCTTAAAGTGTCCACATGGAAAGGAGTGATACGGTTTGGAAAGCGTGGGAAGTTGAGTCCTCGTTTTCTAGGACCTTTCACTATCACCAAAAGAGTTGGTCTACAAGCGTATCAATTGGATCTTCCACCTGAGCTGGAAGGGATCCATAATACATTTCATGTGTGTTATCTTCGGAAATGTTTAGCCGAAGAACAAGATGTGATTCCACTTACTGATGTAAGGGTAGATGAAGGGAGCCGATGTGTAGAGGAACCAGAGGCAATTCTGGAAAAGTCAGTTAAGAAGTTACGAAGTGGTAAAGAGATGGTAATGTTGAAAGTTAAATGGAAGCATCATCGAGGTGCTAATGTGACTTTAGAGTCAGAAGAAGATATTGTTTGCTTAGCTTTGATTTCGAGGACGAAATCATTTCCAAGTTGGGGAGTATTGTAACATCTCGAATTTTCATATACAAAGATGATGAGTTTTATTAATTAATTGAGTATAATTATTTGATAAGTCGTGATTTTTTTTAGTTGATAAATTAATTATTAGAGTTTAACCCTGAGTAAGTTATGTTAATCGTTTTTATGGAATATTAAGTTAGGGGTAAACTTTAATTTTAATTTTTAAGTTGAGGGACTGAAGTTGTTAACAGTTGGAAGTTTAGGGGTGAAAGGTGAATCTCCCACCCCACCACCGCCTTGTTCTTTATGTAGGAGGAAATATCTCCTTTTTGAACCTATCTTGTATTTTATGTGTGTGTGGTATACGGTGTAAGAGAGAGAGAGAGAACCGAGAAAGATTAACAAGAAAAGAAGAAGGAAATCAGAAGGAAATCAGTTGTTATTGCAGTTGAGAAGCTAGAATAAAACAGGTAATCATCATTAATCCCTCATCTTGTTACTAAAAAGCTTTCTATGGAGTTTTTAGATGGGTTTTGGTAAATTTTGATGATTATGAGAATCTGAGTTTTTGGATATGTTAAGATAGGGATATTGAAGTTATCTGCAGGTTTGCATAAACAAACATAACTTAAAAGTATAAAAATCTGGGTTTTAGATAATTGCAGAGGGATGAGACATTCAAGCAAGTCGCAGTAGTGCATTGCGACATTCAAGCAAGTCGCAATAGAAGGTTGCGATTTGGGTTGAAGTCGCAATAGACGGTTGCGATTTGGTGTTGAAGTCGCAATAGAGGGTTGCGACTTGGCATTGGAGTCGCAACAGTTGATTGCGACTTGGTGTCGAAATCGCAATAGAAGGTTGCGACTTGGTGTCGAAATCGCAATAGAAGGTTGGGACTTGGGTTGGAATCGCAATAGTGGGTTGCGATTTGGTGTTGAAGTCGCAGTAGTTGGTTGCGACTTGGCACAGTGTATTGCGACAAGGGTTTTGATTATTAGTTGGTTGCGACTTGAGACGTAGATTTTAGAGATTAAGGATTCTTAGTTTTTAGAGAGTCCTGTTTTGTAAATTAATATCAGTATATTTGTGTATTGGGTATTACAGTAAACTGTGGTGGTGAAGACATAAGTCCTTACGTTTTTTAAAGAATTAAAAAGAAGAGTGACTTCATATCAGGTGAGTTTATTTAACTCTCTTTAAAGTTCAGCAATTAATATTGAAATAGTTATGAATATGTATGTCTAAACATGATAAATAAAGGACTCGTCTTAATCAGTAAAGAGTCCAGTTAGATGATTTAAAAGTTATGCTATGTTGGTCCCAGTGCTAAATTGCAAAGAAGGGATAGCCAAGAAGTCGAGGTACTAGAATTATTAAGATGCTTTATAAATACATATGTAGAATGTATTACTTTGTGTGTTATGCATATACACTGATAAGAGTTATAATACTTATGTATTATGTTGTAATTACTAAAAGTAGGCATCCGGTCATCGGGGGCACTTGGGTACGGTCTAATGGGAACCGAATACTTGCCATTGACAAAAGGGATGTAATTTTTAGTAATTGAGTGCACCTTGAATCATCGGGGGTCCTGGTTGTTTATCGCGATATAATAATCCCATTAGGACCATTGATTCTGAGGTGAGAAAATGTGAAATGTGGAATACGCAGATTTTGATTTGTAATTCCCATTTCGAATGGAAGATCGGAGATTTCCATTGTTATAGGGAAGATCAGAGATTTCCCAATTATAAAAAGAGGATTAAGAAATAGGCAGGTTTTGACTTGTAATTTCTTAGATAAAAGTATTGACTTTGAATCTGGGATGATTTAGAGTAATCTCTTGGTGGTGTTTTTATGGCTAGATCGATTTAGTCATAAGTGTGGGAGTGGGGTAGATTCCCAGTATTGAAAGGAGTTATTGTACGGTAAGATGGGCGAGAACAGGTTTGTTGTATCTGTTGAGATTTTAATTGTTTAACTTTAATTTGATTTGAATATTCTCACTAGGCGAAAGCCTAATGTTTTAAAGTTGAATTTTCTTACCAGGTACAAGCTCCGGGAAATAAGAGGGAAGGTGTGATGAGGATTTTTGGAAAGACTCAACTTAGAGATAATGGAGGATCTAGCTATTTTGGATGCTTTTGGGAAAGGATTAGATAACTTAATTAATCTAATTATGATGTATGATTAGATTAATAGATTATTTGAATTAAGATATGTTGTATATAAAACCTTTACCTTTGATCCTCAGGTTATAGAAGTTTGATGTCGTATGATCATAACTTGTGGCAATTTTTAAGTTTTAAATTGGCCCTGTTTTTAGGGTGTTACAATATGTAACTATTTCTTATGGTTATTTCTTGTACTTATCAGAATACGATGGTCAATACACCATTTGAGCCTTCCACTTCTTTGGAGGGTTGTGTGGCAAATGAAATTGTGGAAGGTCAACCTGAAAGGGATGAAGTTAATGAAAATCCATCAAGGTTTCTTATTAAGGGAGGAGAAGGAAGTCAAACTTATCGACTTAATATCGGTATTCCTGATTTAGTGACAACAGAATCTAATATGGAGTCCCGTATAATGGAAAACGTGATGTGAGTCATGAAAGTTGCATTGACTCAACAACAAGAGATGTTTACAAAAATGTTGAATGATCGTATCGATGAGTTACAACGACCAGAGGTGAGTACCGGTGTCGAATACTGATGATAGAATAGAAGAAGTGTATTCTGGAAATAGGGTTGAAATAACTCAAGTGGGAGAGAAAAGAAAGTGGAAGGATAGATCAGGACCTTGCCAGAAGTCGGAAACTGTTGTTAAGAGTTATGGTATTGAATCCCGTCAAGAAACCAAATTGTATGTGAAATGCTTTAAGTGCGGGGAAGTTGGCCACAAGATTGAAAACTGTCATATTCAAGGGTCAACTTGCTATGAATGCAAGAAACCTGGTCATTATCGGAGGGATTGTCCAAAGTGGAAAAATGGCGGAAATCAAAAGAAGAAATCCAGCATTTTAAGATAATCAGGATAAACATTTTATGGTTGAGAATGCTAGGGAATGAGTGGGTGTAGTTTATGATACATTCCTGGTTAATAATATGTAAGTGTGTATGTTATGTAATGGTAGTACTAACTGGTCTTTTGGACTACAATCTTTTGTTAAAAGTTAGTTATATCAGTTATTATGTTTGGGAAGATGCTTTGTAAATCGATCTAACAAGTGAAAATTTTGATCTTTGTAGATTTCTGACTGAAAGTAGGATAAATTAAATATTATCTACTTATTTCGTAAGTTGAATGTATACCGATTGGTAAGACTATTTGGATATTGTTTATTTCCTGAACCTGAGAGTCAGAAGACTTTAGGTGATTGGAAAGTATACAAGAGCGTTCAAGAAGAGAAAAAGGGAGGAATAGAAGTCATCAATGTGTTAGTATTAGCAACTTGTGTTAAGTAGTATGGTGAAGTAGGGATGAAATATCCTCGACGTCAAATAGGAATTTTAAGATGATCTTGTGTTATTAACGTTACACGCGTAAGTATGAGATGAAGACAATGGATAAGAATTGGATTATGATGTGTTGGAAGGATTAGGTTCAATTAGGGAACCTCATTGAGGATTAGGTTAAGGAAGTGTCGGCAGGACGACTATTGACGTGGATGTCGACAGTTGTGTAAGGTATATGAGGCCTTTTTTCCAGTCACTGGGTGCGGTCTAGGTGCGTCCCGCGTATGCCTGTGCGGGCAGGAACAAAACCGTGAGCGGTACCGGCATGCTGTTATGCAGAGGGTATGCGTAAAGCGGATAATATCTTGTACGTAGGAGTGGCGTCGAATGATATACATTCAACCACATTTGGGGATTTTTAGTGATTGACAGATAAATCACGAGTGAAAGAGGTTTTGGTTAATTTATTGCATAAGTGGAAGCTATGTGGGCAAAATATGCTTTTAGAGTTATTGTAGTTATGCAATAATTATGATGTGTTATGTGCTTAATTGCATGTTATTTAAATAAATACCAGTTTAAATATTGGTCTCATGTGTGAGGACCGATTGATGATTTTGTATCCTTAGTACCTTTGGGACTAATGGACCTTGGTGAGCTATAAACATTGCTAAGTATAAAAGAGTTGCATATATGTGTACATATAGATACATATATGATTTGACTTCATTGGTAAGGTAGTAATGAAGGGGTTGTGAGATTATCACGCCTCGGAGTGTGTGTTGCACGATATGAATTAGATGTATTTAATTGCATAAGTTGATATTGATAATTGACCTTTAGATCCTTTGAGCAGATGGCTCAGTTTTGGACTCGGTTGAGTCTTGAGGGCATTCGCCCGGTTTAATAAGCTCGATGTATGTTGGGGTGGAATTGCATGAATTATATTATAATTGAAGTTTACATGAAGTGATTGCAGTGATTATTTTGAGGTCATGTATGAATGTTAAGTTTTGACTCAGAAGAATTAAAAGTTGAAGGATCGCTTTGTAGGGGTGTTTGGATAGTGAAAGAAATTGTCCAAGAAAGTATCAGTTGAATATCAAGGAAATTGAATATCAAGGAATATGCAGTAACTTTGATCGATGTTGTAGTTTCAAGGTGACTGGATTGAATGTTTTAAGTTAGACTTTTGGTGCAACTATTTGGGGAGAAAGAGACAAGTAATGTTTGGAGAGTAGTACTCCACACTAACATGGGAAGCAATGATAGAAAGATCGGACCTAAGAATGTAGTCATACTACAGGTTCAATGGAAATATCACCTTTGATATACAACACAATAGTGCTTGGTTGCAATGTAGTCGCGTGGTGCGATAATGGTGTGAGAAAGTGGTAGCACTTTGTACCGAAGAAATGTGTAAGTCGTGATGTAACGAGAGTGTGCCATAATTATTGAAGTATACAAAAGTGGTGAGTATGCTCGTTTTAAAGTATGTGGGTTTTTTAGGAAATATACGTTGATGTTATTTTGAAATATGGAGGTTGAGTTGCGGTTGGTGACAGAATGAAAAGAGAATATTTGTTCTTCACGATCACGTTGGACTTTTTAGGAGAGTTTCCATACTTCACTTGATTGTCGAAGAGGATACTGTAACTGTTAAGCTGTGGTGTTTCGTTATGAATTTTAGTCGAGAGTGTTGGAATACTACATGGATGTAAAGAAGTGTAATGGGTGGATTGACTGTGTTGGAAAGATATGAGCTCGTGGTAGTTCTTGGTGTTGAGTATTTTATGAAGACTTGGCTAAAGGCTTTGGCTGATGATCTTGGAGAAACTATTCTTTTAAACTATGGCTATGTGTAATGGATGTTCGATGTAGGCATGAGAGAAAATGATGACAGTATGGTAGATCAATTAATAGTCGGATAAAGATGTGATGATAACAGTTACTCTAATGAGATTTGTAAATCTAAGTTGGGGAGCGGGTAATGTTGAAGGATGTAAGATCCAGAAGATGTGGAAAATTGAGTCCTTGTTCTTTATGGACTTTTATCTGTGATTAAGTATATACGACTAGAAATTGGAAGGGATCCATAATACCTTCCATGTTTGTTACCTTCGGAAATGTTTTACCGAAGAGGACAATGTGATTCCACTTACTGATTTAAGAGTGGATGAAAAGAGTCGTTGTGTGGAAGAACCGGAGGCAATTTTGGAAAGATCGGTTAGAAAGCTACGTAATGGCAAGGAAGTAGCTATGTTGAAAGTACAGTGGAAACACCATCGAGGTGCTAATGTGACTTTAGAGTCGGAAGAGAATATGAAGGAAAGGTATCCCCATCTGTTTACCTGATTCTGATTTCGAGGACGAAATCATTTTCAAGTTGGGGAGTATTGTAACATCCTGAATTTTCAATAATATTATTTTAATGAGGATTGAGATTTATTTGTATTTTGGATTAAACCTTGAATTATATGGAAATTTTATAATTCAATGGGGTTAAAATACAAGGAATTAAGTTTGGTGCTACTTTTGAAAGTTTGGAAACTAGGATGGTATGTTTGGTAATTAATGGAAAGTGTGTATGGATAAAGTAGCTAAAATCAGATATTTTATCTGAATTCTTGGTGTGGGTCGGTTTAGAGAAAGGAGAGAAAGATAGAGAGAAAAGGAAAAAGGGAGAAAGAAGGAAAACAAGGGCTTTGGTCTTCAATTGGTAAGGAATTGAGTTTGTTTTTGATAAAATATGTTGTGGATTTATGATTGTAATCGAATCTGATTAATGAATAGGATTTCAGAATCATAAACAGCAGATTGGGATTGGATTTGTGCAAAGAAGCAAGTTTTGGTAACAAATGTGAGTTCATTTGTTGTTTGCTTAAATCAGTGTTTTCATGTTAAATTAAACCTTGTATTAGTTGTATAAACTGGTTATAAACTGTATGGGGTGGTCTGGAATGAATTGAATCAAACAGACATCGATTTAGATTGAATTTTTGGCTGCAGTTCGAAGGTTTCCGGATGAAACGTCGTATCCGGAAACCTCTGTGAAGAAGGTATCCGGACGCAGAAGAGTTATCCGGTAAGTTTTAATTTCGTATAAGTTTACGGATGAATATAGTTACCGGATAGTATCCGAGTATGTTGTCCGGATTAGTTTGTTGTCCGGATTAGATCAGTATCCGGAGAGTTGTGTATTGTCCGGAAATTTTAGTTGTCCGGACAGTCAAAGTTATCCGGACACTTTTGTGAAATTGAGAATGTTAGGTTCTGATGGCTGGATGTTGTTTCTAGATGTTTTGTCTGGTTAAGTTTTCTAAAAAATTTCTAGGGGCGCTGCCCCCAGACCCCGCAAGGGCGTTGCCCCTTGACCCCATGCAAACGGAACCCCCGTGCTAAGTCGCCGAAGGGGGGCAGTTGAGGATGAAAATACGATAGGTTATCTAGTATTCTCAGAGTTAAGAATATGATATGAGATGTGGCGCGATATGTCGTTATGCATATACGTTAGTATAGTGTAATGGATCCATAGGCACTAATGGTTATGTACACGTGGAATAGATGAAGGTTAGTCATTATTCTGATGTGTGTGGTGCTAATGGTTATGTACACGTGGAATAGATGAAGGTTAGTCATTATTCTGATGTGTGTGGTACTAATGGTTATGTACACGTGGAATAGATGAAGGTTAGTCATTATTCTGATGTGTGTGGTACTAATGGTTATGTACACGTGGAATAGATGAATGTTAGTCATTATTCTGATGTGTGTGAGAAACCCTGGAATAAACGTAATTCCAGGTTTCTAAGGAAGAAGAGAGATTGACATACGTAATTGTGATCTCTACTTCCTTTCTAAGAAATGGGCATGTGCATATTGTGATTTCTTAGGTGGGAGCATTAATCTAGAATCTGAGAAAGATTCGTAGTGCGACTCTGGAATAGGATATGAATGGAAATGGGCATGTGTATATTGCGATTTCTGGAATAAGAGTATTAATCTAGAATCAGTGAAGATTCGTAGTGTGGCTCTAAGATATGATATGATGATGGAATGTGTGTCAGTCATATTCATGATATTGGATGAAAAATTGTGTTAACGGACTAGAGTTACACGTATGGTAAGAAAAAAAGGGGTAATCAGGTTTGATATAACTTGTTTACATTGATTTTGCAAATATTATTGTGGAAACGAATGTTCTCACTAGGCGTTGGCCTAATCGTTTCAAATGATGTTTTCTTACTAGGTACCAGCTCGGGAAAATAAAGGGTTGTGGGACGAGCGTTTTGGAATAGCAAGGAAGTCAATTAACAGAAGGAGATTTTGAGGGATTTCTTAGATAACTTAGTTAATCTGATTATAGTGACATAATTTGATTAATAGGTTATTTGTAGAATCCTGTATCTGTAAATGTACTCTTGATAATTAATTCACTTGCTATTTATGTAAGCTTGAAGTTTATATTATCATAACTTGTGGAAATTTGAGGTTCAAATTAGCCCGGAATTTGGGGCGTTACATAATTGTTGATGAATTTACTAGATATACTTGGGTCTCTTTTCTCAGGTATAAAAGTGATGCAACTGAAGAAATCATCAACTTTGTCAAGAAAAATGAAGTCCTGAATGGACAACTTATACGATCGGTAAGAAGTGATAATGGCACTGAATTCAGAAACAGTGCTCTTGAAGACTTCTTCAATGAGAAAGGAATTTCTCAAAATTTCTCAGCTGTCAGGACTCCTCAGCAGAATGGAGTCGTGGAAAGGAAAAACAGAACTCTATGTGAGGCTGCAAGATCAATGCTAAATGAATCGAATCTTCCCACCTATCTTTGGGCTGAAGCTGTTAATACTGCTTGCTTTACCCAAAATAGGTCGGTGATCTCTAAAAGGCATGATAAGACCCCTTATGAAGTTTTCCATGGCAGAAAACCAAATATAGGTTTTCTTCATGTCTTTGGTTGTGTGTGCTTCATCCTGAATGATCGTGACAATCTTGGGAAATTTGATCCCAAGGCCGATGAAGGAATCTTTGTTGGATACTCCTTGTCCTCCAAAGCATATCGTGTGTATAATCTCAGGAGAAAATACATTGATGAGTCCATTCATGTAAAATTTGATGACCTAAGATCATCATCTCTCTCAAATGATGATGATGAATTACACAGGTGGATTTCATCATGCATAGGTGATGCTCCTATAACTAACCCCGCCGATGCATCCTCCATTCCTTTCACTCCATCAAATCCTTCCTCTTCAAATAACCAAGTTGGGTCACCTTCCATAGTGCCCGGCACTTCACCCACCGAAATTGACCCATCTGCCACCGAAATTCAGCCTCCCACCGATCCTCATCCTTCCACTGAAATTCCTGACCCCACTTCTGTACATCAAAATATTCCACCAACCTCCACACAAAATATTCCACCACCTTTACCACCTGCCACAAAATGGACCAAAGATCACCCCATAGATCAAATCATTGGTGATCAACAAGCTTGTGTCCAAACACGAAGAGGAGTTGGAAATATATGTCTCTATGTGAACTTTCTCTCTCTTATTGAGCCCAAGAAGATTGATGACGCTCTAGTAGATCCTTGTTGGATCACTGCCATGCAAGATGAGCTTTCTTAGTTTGAAAGAAACAAAGTTTGGAGATTGGTTCCCAGACATCCAAATAAGACAATCATTGGAACCAAATGGATCTTCAGAAACATAATGGATGAAGAAGGTACAGTTTTCAGAAACAAGGCCAGACTGGTGGCTCAAGGATACAGACATGAAGAAGGCATTGACTATGATGAAACATTTGCCTCTATTGCAAGACTAGAAGCCATAAGAATCTTTCTGGCTCATGCTGCCTACCGAAATTTCAGGGTCTTTCAGATGGATGTCAAAAGTGCCTTCCTCAATGGGGAACTTGGAGAGGAAGTCTATGTGAAACAACCACCTGGTTTTGAAGACCCAACTCATCCAGACTATGTGTACAGATTAGACAAGGCTCTCTATGGTCTCAAGCAAGCTCCACGTGCTTGGTATGACACTCTTGCTGATTTTCTTCTAAAGAATGAATACTCCAGAGGTAAAATTGACAACACTCTCTTTATCAAGAAGACCTCAGGTAATCTCATTCTTGTTCAAATTTATGTAGATGACATCATTTTTTGTGCCACTGATGAATTACTTTGTGATGAGTTTGCTTCTCTCATGATGAGTCAATATGAGATGAGTATGATGGGAGAGCTTACATTCTTTCCGGGCCTTCTCGTTAAATAAACTTCAGAAGGGATTTTCATAAATCAAAGTAAATACATTCATGACCTTCTGAAGAAATTTAACTTCTTAGATAGCTCTCCTATGAAAACTCCTATGGCACCACCCTTGAAAATTCATGTTGATCCGGATGGTAAATCTGTTGATGTAACGAATTATCGAGGGATGATTGGTTCTCTTATTTATTTAACTGCTAGCAGACCGGATATTATGTTTGCTACTTGTCTATGTGCCCGTTATCAAGCCAATCCAAAAGAATCTCACTTGGCCGCTGTAAAACGGATATTCCGGTATCTTAAAGGTACCTTGCATCTGGGTCTTTGGTATCCCAAAGACTCAGGTTTTGAGCTAATTGGGTATTCAGATTCAGATTATGCAGGATCTAAAATTAACCGGAAAAGTACCATAGGCAGCTGCCAACTTCTTGGTGGTAAATTAGTCAGCTGGTCCAGCAAGAAACAAACCTCTGTCTCAACCTCTACTCTGAGGCTGAATATGTTGCTGCTGGAAGTTGCTGTGCTCAGATCCAGTGGATGAAAAACCAACTCCGGGACTATGCTCAAGTCTACTAAAAAATCCCAATTCTTTGTGATAATTCAAGTGCAATAGCCATTGCAAATAATCCAGTTCTACACTCCAGATCAAAGCACATAGATATCAGATATCATTTCATCATGGATCACATTTCCAAAGGTGACATTGAGCTGCATTTTATTCCAACTGATCTTCAGCTTGCAGACTTGTTCACCAAACCCTTAGATGAAGCCAAGTTCAATTTTCTAATAAGTGAACTTGGAATGCTATATCTTGACATGTAATTTATTTCAAAAAAATAAAAATAAAAATCGGTGGTCCTCTCACCGATGGAAATCCTATTGGTGGATAGATCCCACCGACCCTTTCGTTTTATTCACCGATACCGATACCGAAACCCACAAATCGGTTGATCTACCTCACCGATACCAATTGAATCGGTGGCATTTTTCTCACCGATTCATGCTCTCCGACACCTAACTACCGATATATGTTCCCCGATCTTCGAACCCACCGATTACTCAAAATCGGTGTCATCATCTACCCACCGATCCTTCTACCGATTTCTTCTCAGAATCAGTAACTCATCATCATCGGTGTACCGTCTACACACCGATCCCCTTGTACATCGGTGGGAGTTCTCTCCACCGATGTTTTCGATTCACTCACATCGGTGAACTATTCTCACATCGGTGAACTCTCCTCGGTGTCTCTAACCACCGAAACTCTATCCCATCGGTGTAAACTATCCACCGATCCTTTTGTAATCCTTATCCATCACGAATTCCCATGCTTACCTCATCTTACATCCCTTGTGTCAGTCACACCTTGACCCTTGCCATTCCTCGCAAACGGCTTCTTGACCACAACTTTCAAAACCTTAATGGTTACCTTTTAACCCATTTTTAAATTCAATTTAATCCCAACCTTTCGATTTCCTTTCTTAACCCTTACTGTAACACCCGTAATTTTCGGATAAGTACAATTTCGAATCAGTGTGGAACCGATCTTTTAAGAAAAATATGAAAAATAGGATTTTGGGTTAAATCCTAGATTTTATGGTCTTGTTGGATGGGGAATTCGAATACGAGACCAACGGTTCTTTTCAGAGCGAAAACGGAGCTAAAACAAAGAAGTTATGGCCAAAACAATGATCGGGAAATAAATCGGGAAACCAGGGTCGTGGACGTCCTGTAACACCCGGATTTTTGGGGTAAGTATAACTTCAAGTTTTATAGATAATTTCACCCTAAATTGGTCTTTTGGAAGTATTAGGAGTGTTGGTTGGGTTGGATATCGCTTTTGAAAAAGAATCACTTTTGGTCAGAAAAATGAACAGCTCGCGCCCTCACCACCATTTGCTCGCACCCGCGAGCAATTACCCAAAACTTGGCAGCAGCTCTGCTCGCAGCCGCGAGCTAAACCGCGAGCACCTGATCAGCTTAAAACACGAATTTCACCCCTCAAATTCATTTCTTCATATCTCTCTCATTTCAACTCCGATTTTGGTGATTCAGGTTGCTATGGTTCCGTTTTTGAGAGATCTTAAAGGATATAGAAAGAGTTTTGAATTTCATTGGAAGATTCAAGGGTTTTTGGTGGTGGTAAGTCTCTCATTTCTCACTCTCAAATCTCTTCTCTTCTCTCCAAATCGTTTCTCCTCTTTCCCTCACAAACCCTAACTGATTTTGGGGCTTTTCTTAGAGATTAATGTGTTCCTTATCCACTTTATGCTAGTGATTTCATTCATTGATGCAAGAGCAAGTTTCATCCACAACACTAGAGATTTTTGGGGTTTTCTAGGTTTTCATCAAAACCTAAGTGGTGAGTTCATCCTCCTAGCTTCTATACTTTCATATGAGTTATAAATGTTCCATTGATGATCTCCTAGTGTTTTGTTTCTCCAATTTCGGTTTGGATGATTTTGGAGAAGTTAGGTTAATATTGGGGTTTTGGTCAAAATGGAGATTTTGATGAAAGATGTTTGGGGAATGGTTTTAAAGTGGTTGAATATGAATATTCATGGTTGGAAGTTATGAATCTAGGTTTTTGAAAGATTTGGACTTGAAGATTCGGACTTCTTCAAAGGAGTATACGTTTGGAAAAAATCTAGATTTAGCCTAATCTAGCAAGGTAAGTTCAAGTTGATTTGTGAAAACTTTGTAAATGCCAAAATGTGTGTTTTAAAGTATTTATATGCTTATGTGAAATTATCCCTTGTTGAGTGGTTTAGTGGGTTTTGATTTAATCAAAGTGTTGAGCTTTACAAATCTTGTAAAACACCCACATTTGGGGATTTTGAGTGATTGGTGACTAAATCACGAGTAAAAGAGGTTTGTTAATTTATTGCATAAGTGAAGAGGATTTGGTCAAAATACACTTTTAGTGTTTTTGTGATTATGTGATAACTATGATGTGGCAAATTTTAAAGGGTGAACGTGTGGGTTGGGAGATTATCATGTCTCGGAGCGTGTGTTTGCATGATGTGTGTTAGATGCATTTCGTTTGCATGAAACGATGTTGATAAATGATCATTAGATCTTTTGAGCAGAGGGCTCGGTTTTGGACTCTGTTGAGTCTCGAGGGCATTCGCCCGTTTTAATAAGCTCGACGTGGGCTTGGGGTTTGAATTGCATGAATCGCATTATATTTGATGTTTACATGATTTGAATGCATTGGTTATTCTTTTGGGGTCATGTATATATATATATATATTTAGGTCGAGTAAGCTTGTTTCGGATGGTGGGTTTCCAAGGTAAAGATCCAACAGGATTGAACTTGGTGGTTTGGACTAAAGACCTAGTATGGTTGATGTCTAAGAGGGGCTAAAGACCTAGTATGGTTGATGCCGAAGATGGACTAAAGACCTAGTATGGTTGATGTCTACGATGGACTAAAAACCTAGTATGGTTGATGTCTAAGAGGGGCTAAAGACCTAGTATGGTTGATGTCGAAGATGGACTAAAGACCTAGTATGGTTGATGTCTACGATGGACTAAAGACCTAGTACGGTTGATGTCTAAGATGGGCTAAAGATCTAGTATGATTGATGCCGAGGATTGACTAAAGACCTAGTATGGTTGACGTCATCTGTTTTCCACATCCAAGAAGCTTACTTGCATTTATTTAATCGTGGTTTAATTTATGTGTTTGCCACATTCGATGAGATCGGGTCTCCCCCGTCACCGAAGGGTGTTGATTTCGGGTATTTTATTTATTTGCATTGTTGAGGTTATATTATATGCATATGGATTGTTTTCCATGATTGATGGACGGATTTATGTTACCTTCTTATTGGATGTTTTAACTATTGGAGTTTTATTCGCAGTGGCAATTATTTGAGAAATTATTATTAATTAACTCTTGATGTGAGTTTTGGATTTGGGTCCTTTACAGAGAAATGATTTTCATTGGAAGCTTTCCTCTCAGAAATTGTGTGCGTTTGGCACTCTAAGATAGGATATTCGGAAGTTGTTGGGGTCACTAGGAACGAGAAGTCACGTCAAGAGTAGCAAGGATGATCATGTACGGTACGTTCAGAATTGCACCTGGCCCGTGTGATGGTGAACCTACCAGTTACATGAGAGTACTTGAACGACTCTAGCGTGATGACCGTTGGGGTAGTGAAGGAGTTCTAAGCGAGTACTCGTTAGAAGAGGTTGACGATTTTAGCATTTGCCATTTGGAGTGGCGGTAAGCATGGTGATTGCATTAAGTGAACCGTTCTGGTCGAAATTGATGGTCGGATTGGAACCGTAGGCTTAATGAATTGACCTTGATTCGAGGAGAAATGTGGGTTTAGTCGATGTGACTTTCCACCTTGCGTTAAGATGTGTGAGTATCCGGATGATAATAGTGTGATCGGAGTAATTGGAGGAATGTGACCTGGACGTTGAGTGCCGACAAAATGCATGCACAAAATTTATTTGCTTCTAAAATAAATTGCATTGATTATTTCTTATGTTTCAAATCGTCGGATGGACGGTACTGCTAAATCTTGGAAAAAGTTTGACATACGCAAGATTTTTAAACCATGATTTTGGAACATGCATGAAATTATTTTACGACAGGCGGTTGTGAACCTGGTCGGGATTTATTTTATTTCTTGTAGTCGCCCATTACTACTTTTGGATATTGTGATATCCATGTTTTAATGTCGTTTATGGTTTTGGATAAGTAACCGCGACTTGCGACCTTAACATTGGATCTCCTCCACATGTGTTAAGGTTTGGACGGAGAGTTACATACCCTTGTTTCAGTGTGGGTCTTTAATGGAAATTTCGATTTTGCGAACTTTGACGAAAGAGTGTAATTTTTTTATTGGGTTGCAAAAAAAAGGGAGGTTTTATGATTTGGATGATTTGATCATAGCATTGTTTTATGCGAGTTGTTTATTGAAAACGAAAACTTTGACACCATTTAATTGGTTTTATGCGGTTGGGCTCCATTGAGTTTTGTGGAAGTTTTGGGAAGTATGACCGAGTTTCGTTTTATGACGTTTTGCGGTGCATGGGTGACACTTTGTTGCATGCATAACTTGAATGCTTGAGTGCGTTAATACATGGGTTTGAGTGAGTATTGCGCCTCATGCGAATTTTGTTGAAGAATGTGTTTTATGTCGGATTGCACCAAAAAAGAGTAGTTTTGGAGTTTTAATGCCGCATAACTTCTTCTTTGAGGATTGTGGTAGCATATTTGTTGCAACTTGCTAGGTGTGCAAATTGATTTATACGTGGCGTGAGTAATGCATATAAGAGCATCATGACAGTACATCTCTAATGTTCTGTTTTATGCACTCTCATTTGTTGACATTGTTGATATTCCTTCTCACGTATGCACTATATTAATTCATCGACATGAATAGATTTATAGCCACTATTTTTAGACGATAGTGTGCATCGCTTGTGCGTTTAAGGCTTGAAGTTGACTTGAATTATTTTATGTGTCAATCAAATTATGTGCATGTATGGTTTTTCGAACTTTTGAGAAAAACACATTGAGGAGTGAGCCTAGTCAAAGGATTTTATTTACTTGTCCTATTACGACTGAATGAGAAGTTTTGAAATTTGAATTAATAAATTTCTACTTTGAAAATTAGTATTGACTATCCGGTATGAGCTATACCATTTCAGAGTGACTACTAAGAAAGTGCTACAGATTGGCATGCAAATTTTGATTTGAGATTTCTTTTCGATGTTTAAACCGATATTTCCAAATGATGAAAATATCCCGTGATTCGATTTAAAAATTGGGAGATGGCCCAGGCCATGCCGTGTTTTAACCAAAGTGTGTAGATGATTTGCTTCGTTTCCTTGCGAATAAAACTGAGACATGCAAATTTGTTAATGAATTGCGGTTCATGTCGTTTTAGAAATTGATGTAGTGTGAATCCTTCTTTTGAAGTTCGTATAAACGGGCTGTTGGCCACTATTTTAATGTCGGGGCTACTTTGCGTGTGTGGTATAAGTAAATCCGTGATGGGACCCTGGTGGTTCATTTTAAAGGTTGTCGAGTACGTTTTTACGTTTCGGTAGTAAACCGATTTGTGATGAAAAGGTTTTCAAAAATGATTTTTCATGCGTAGGATGAGTGTGTCCATGTTTGTGCATCCACTAGCTGAGTAGTGGTAAGTTTTTGTACGTATATGATGCTAGTATAAAAACTTTTGTGTTGAAAAATCTAGTGAAAACTTTATTGACATATTTATTGAGTCTGTCACACTTGAAAACCTTGAACTCTTTGGACTTAGTGAAGTTGAGCGACCCCAGTTGGAGGTGAGAGCGTGTAGAACCTTTCGTTGAAAGATTGGGTTTCTAATGCGTGTGATTGTCGTGAGTCGTATGATGTCGTATGCGGTGACGAATCAATTCTTGTGGGCATCAGAAAGGTGGGACTTGCGGTGTCCCTTGTTAGTGCTATGATAACCGTTCACTTTGGCAACCTTGTCTTGGGTTGCCAGTGTTATGTGAAGGTCGTGAAGGACCCTTTAGACATCGTATCGTTAACCTTAGTTTGTGGAAGTGCTCGGTAAATGGAACTCGTGTGTGGAGTTCGGTTAAGATTCAAAGTTTGGTGGTATGATTAGGTGTCAACTTTTTGGATGCAAGGTCGGAAACCGTTAGCGTATTCGGAGTGTGTAGTCTGATTTTAAATGAAATAATTGTAACGGTTGTAGTAACCTTAAGATGCTCAATTGTGATGAGTGGTTTTGGTGGAATAACCTTCGTGTATGGTTACAGAACCTGTCGGTTTGATGATTGATGTTATGGCCAAAACAGTGATCGGGAAATAAATCGGGAAACCAGGGTCGTGGACGTCCTGTAACACCCGGATTTTTGGGGTAAGTATAACTTCAAGTTTATAGATAATTTCACCCTAAATTTGTCTTTTGGAAGTATTAAGAGTGTTGGTTGGGTTGGATATCGCTTTTGAAAAAGAATCACTTTTGGTCAGAAAAATGAACTGCTCGCGCCCGCACCACCATTTGCTCGCACCCGCGAGCAATTACCCAAAACTTGGCAGCAGCTCTGCTCGCGGCCGCGAGCTAACCGCGAGCACCTGATCAGCTTAAAACACGAATTTCACCCCTCAAACTTCATTTCTTCCTATCTCTCTCATTTCAACTCCGATTTTGGTGATTCAAGTTGCTATGGTTCCGTTTTTGAGAGATCTTCAAGGATCTAGAAAGATTTTTGAAGTTCATTGGAAGATTCAAGGGTGTTTGGTGGTGGTAAGTCTCTCATTTCTCACTCTCAAATCTCTTCTCTTCTCTCCAAATCGCTTCCCCTCTTTCCCTCACAAACCCTAACTGATTTTGGGGCTTTTCTTAGAGATTAATGTGTTCCTTATCCACTTTATGCTAGTGATTTCATTCATTGATGCAAGAGCAAGTTTCATCCACAACACTAGAGATTATTGGGGTTTTCTAGGTTTTCATCAAAACCTAAGTGGTGAGTTCATCCTCCTAGCTTCTATACTTTCATATGAGTTATAAATGTTCCATTGATGATCTCCTAGTGTTTTGTTTCTCCAATTTCGGTTTGGATGATGTTGGAGAAGTTAGGTTAATATTGGGGTTTTGGTCAAAATGGAGATTTTGATGTAAGATGTTTGGGGAATGGTTTTAAAGTGGTTGAATATGAATATTCATGTTTGGAAGTTATGAATCTAGATTTTTGAAAGATTTGGACTTGAAGATTCGGACTTCTTCAAAGGAGCATACGTTTGGGAAAAATCTAGATTTAGCCTAATCTAGCAAGGTGAGTTCAAGTTGATTTGTGAAAACTTTGTAAATGCCAAAATGTGTGTTTTAAAGTATTTATGTGCTTATGTGAAATTATCCCTTGTTGAGTGGATTAGTGGGTTTTGATTTAATCAAAGTGTTGAGCTTTACAAATCTTGTAAAACACCCACATTTGGGGATTTTGAGTGATTGATGACTAAACCACGAGTAAAAGAGGTTTGTTAATTTATTGCATAAGTGAAGAGGATTTGGTCAAAATACACTTTTAGTGTTTTTGTGATTATGTGATAACTATGATGTGGCAAATTTTAAAGGGTGGGCGTGTGGGTTGGGAGATTATCATGCCTCAGAGCGTGTGTTTGCATGATGTGTGTTAGATGCATTTCGTTTGCATGAATCGATGTTGATAAATGATCATTAGATCTTTCGAGCAGAGGGCTCGGTTTTGGACTCTGTTAAGTCTCGAGGGCATTCGCCCGGTTTTAATAAGCTCGACGTGGGCTTGGGGTTTGAATTGCATGAATTGCATCATATTTGATGTTTACATGATTTGAATGCATTGGTTATTCTTTTGGGTCATGTATATATATATATATTTAGGTCGAGTAAGCTTGTTTCGGATGGTGGGTTTCCAAGGTAAAGATCCAGCAGGATTGAACTTGGTGGTTTGGACTAAAGACCTAGTATGGTTGATGTCTAAGAGGGGCTAAAGACCTAGTATGGTTGATGTCGAAGATGGACTAAAGACCTAGTATGGTTGATGTCTACGATGGACTAAAAACCTAGTATGGTTGATGTCTAAGAGGGGCTAAAGACCTAGTATGGTTGATGTCTACGATGGACTAAAGACCTAGTACGGTTGATGTCTAAGATGGGCTAAAGATCTAGTATGATTGATGCCGAGGATTGACTAAAGACCTAGTATGGTTGACGTCATCTGTTTTCCACATCCAAGAAGCTTACTTGCATTTATTTAATCGTGGTTTAATTTATGTGTTTGCCACATTCGATGAGAGCGGGTCTCCCCCGTCACCAAAGGGTGTTGATTTCGGGTATTTTATTTATTTGCATTGTTGAGGTTATATTATATGCATATGGATTGTTTTCCATGATTGATGGACGGATTTATGTTACATTCTTATTGGATGTTTTAACTATTGGAGTTTTATTCGCAGTGGCAATTATTTGAGAAATTATTATTAATTAACTCTTGATGTGAGTTTTGGATTTGGGTCCTTTACAGAGAAACGATTTTCATTGGAAGCTTTCCTCTCAGAAATTGTGTGCGTTTGGAAAATGGGTTGTCGATGTCTTTTATACAAACCCTTTTAGAAAATCATTTATTAAGTTGAAGTTTTCGATTTATCAAATGATTTGCTCATGATGTAAACTCTTGAACTCAATAGGCGTTAGCCTAACCTTTTCATTTGTCGACATGTGCAACAGGTTCGGGTTGGGAATAGCTTTAGCTACACTGCGAAGTGATGAGTGCTAGTAGAGTGCACGGGAAGTGAGATGCTTAGCGAAGTCTTCCGCACTTTTGGAATTAGCAACTTTTATATGGGTTAAGTAACACCCGCCTAGAGTTGTTAGCTGTTTAATTTGTGATGTTTAAACTTTGAGGTATTTTCTAGGACGATATGTAGAAGTAATTTTATCATCTTTTAGTTACTTTATTGAAATTAAAGTTAGTTGCTCGTTCCAATTTTGAGGGTGTTACAAGTTGGTATCAGAGCATAAGTTTGAGAGAATTAGGTGTTGATTGTTGGATACCTAGACTCAAACTAGCATTGTTTTAAGTAAATGAGAGCGAGATTGCACCATTAGGCACTCTAAGATAGGATATTCGGAAGTTGTTGGGGTCACTAGAAACGAGAAGTCACGTCAAGAGTAGCAAGGATTATCATGTACGGTACGTTCAGAATTGCACCTGGCCAGTGTGATGGTGAACCTACCAGTTACATGAGAGTACTTGAACGACTCTAGCGTGATGACCGTTGGGGTAGTGAAGGAGTTCTAAGCGAGTAGTCATTAGAAGAGGATGACGATTTTAGCATTTGCCATTTGGAGTGGCGGTAAGCATGGTGATTGCATTAAGTGAACCGTTCTGGTCGAAATTGATGGTCGGATTGGAACCGTCGGGTTATTGAATTGACCTTGATTCGAGGAGAAATACGGGTTTAGTCGATGTGACTTTCCACCTTGCGTTAAGATGTGTGAGTATCCGGATGATAATAGTGTGATCGGAGTAATTGGAGGAATGTGACCTGGACGTTGAGTACCGACAAAATGCATGCACAAAATTTATTTGCTTTTAAAATAAATTGCGTTGATTATTTCTTATGTTTCAAATCGTCGGATGGACGGTACTGCTAAATCTTGGAAAACGTTTGACATACGCAAGATTTTTAAACAATGATTTTGGAACATGCATGAAATTATTTTACGATAGGCGGTTGTGAACCTGGTCGGGATTTATTTTATTTCTTGTAGTCGCCCACTACTACTTTTGAATATTGTGATATCCATGTTTTAATGTCGTTTATGGTTTTGGATAAGTAACCGCGACTTGCGACCTTAACATTGGATCTCCTCCACATGTGTTAAGGTTTGGACGGAGAGTTACATA
The DNA here is from genome assembly GCA_033807775.1 of Saussurea involucrata. Classification (NCBI taxonomy): domain Eukaryota; kingdom Viridiplantae; phylum Streptophyta; class Magnoliopsida; order Asterales; family Asteraceae; genus Saussurea; species Saussurea involucrata. The sequence continues at coordinate 56,358,377 of CM066322.1, read as the reverse complement.
CCCTTGTTTCAGTGTGGGTCTTTAATGGAAATTTCGATTTTGCGAACTTTGACGAAAGAGTGTCATTTTTTTATTGGGTTGCAACAAAAAGGGAGGTTTTATGATTTGGATGATTTGATCATAGCATTGTTTTATGCGAGTTGTTTATTGATAACGAAAACTTTGACACCATTTAATTGGTTTGATGCGGTTGGGCTCCATTGAGTTTTGTGGAAGTTTTGGGAAGTATGACCGAGTTTCGTTTTATGACGTTTTGCGGTGCATGGGTGACACTTTGTTGCGTGCATAACTTGAATGCTTGAGTGCGTTAATACATGGGTTTGAGTGAGTATTGCGCCTCATGCGAATTTTGTTGAAGAATTTGTTTTATGTCGGATTCCACCAAAAAGAGTAGTTTTGAAGTTTTAATGCCGCATAACTTCTTCTTTGAGGACTGTGGTAGCATATTTGTTGCAACTTGCTAGGTGTGCAAATTGATTTATACGTGGCGTGAGTAATGCATATAAGAGCATCATGATAGTACATCTCTAATGTTCTATTTTATGCACTCTCATTTGTTGACATTGTTGATATTCCTTATCACGCATGCACTATATTAATTCATCGACATGAATAGATTTATAGCCACTATTTTGAGACGATATTGTGCATCGCTTGTGCGGTTTAAGGCTTGAAGTTGACTTGAATTATTTTATGTGTCAATCAAATTATGTGCACGTATGGTTTTTCGAACTTTTGAGAAAAACACATTGAGGAGTGGGCCTGGTCAAAGGATTTTATTTACTTGTCCTATTACGACTGAATGAGAAGTTATTGAAATTTGAATTAATAAATTTTTACTTTGAAAATTAGTATTGACTATCCGGTATGAGCTATACCATTTCAGAGTGACTACTAAGAAAATGCTACAGATTGGCATGCAAATTTTGATTTGAGATTTCTTTTCGATGTTTAAACCGATATTTCCAAATGATGAAAATATCCTGTGATTCGATTTAAAAATTGGGAGATGGCCCAGGCCATGCCGTGTTTTAACCAAAGTGTGTAGATGATTTGCTTCGTTTCCTTGCGAATAAAACTGAGACATGCAAATTTGTTAATGAATTGCGGTTCATGTCGTTTTATGGTTAAAAGAGAATTTTAGAAATTGATGTCGTGTGAATCCTTCTTTTGAAGTTCGTATAAACAGGCTGTTGGCCACTATTTTAATGCCGGGGCTACTTTGCGTGTGTGGTATAAGTAAATCCGTGATGGGACCCTGGTGGTTCATTTTAAAGGTTGTCGAGTACGTTTTTACATTTCGGTAGTAAACCGATTTGTGATGAAAAGGTTTTCAAAAATGATTTTTCATGCGTAGGACGAGTGTGTCCATGTTTGTGCATCCACTAGCTGAGTAGTGGTAAGTTTTTGTACGTATATGATGCTAGTATAAAAACTTTTGTGTTGAAAAATCTAGTGAAAACTTTATTGACATATTTATTGAGTCTGTCACGTGAAAACCTTGAACTCTTTAGGCTTAGTGAAGTTGAGCGACCCCAGTTGGAGGTGAGAGCGTGTAGAACCTTTCATTGAAAGATTGGGTTTCTAACGCGTGTGATTGTCGTGAGTCGTATGATGTCGTATGCGGTGACGAATCAATTCTTGTGGGCATCAGAAAAGTGGGACTTGCGGTGTCCCTTGTTAGTGCTATGATAACCGTTCACTTTGGCAACCTTGTCTTGGGTTGCCAGTGTTATGTGAAGGTCGTGAAGGACCCTTTAGACACCGTATCGTTAACCTTAGTTTGTGGAAGTTCTCGGTAAATGGAACTCGTGTGTGGAGTTCGGTTAAGATTCAAAGTTTGGTGGTATGATTAGGTCTCAACCTTTTGGATGCAAGGTCGGAAACCGTTAGCGTATTCGGAGAGTGTAGTCTGATTTTAAATGAAATAATGGTAACGGTTGTAGTAACCTTAAGATGCTCAATTGTGATGAGTGGTTTTGGTGGACTAACCTTCGTGTATGGTTACAGAACCTGTCGGTTTGATGATTGATGTTGGGATGGATTCTTGGAGTCTATTAGAACTCGTTGGATGTAGATGACAATTAATGGTAGGAATAATCAGAATTGATGATTCTGTTGGGTTCGTTAGCAAACAAACCTTGGAGTGATTTAGAGTCTGAAACTGAAATCGTGATGTATGGACCATCTAAGGTTGGGAGACTACCGAAGTCGTCTAACTAGGAGTTATTCCAGTGGTTGGAGTGTTCTCCCGGACATGAGTACAGTGTACTTGAACGGGGTTTGTTGGTAAGAAATTGTTCGAGGATTTGCCTTTATAGACTGTGTGGAGGAATTTAGATTCCAGTTAGGAACTGATAAATTATAGTCGGCAATGAGTCGGTTAGCCTTGGGTCGTAAAGGATGTAGATTTCGAGTACGAAATCATCCTAAGGTTGGGAGGATTGTAACACCCGTAATTTTCGGATAAGTACAATTTCGAATCAGTGTGGAACCGATCTTTTAAGAAAAATATGAAAAATAGGATTTTGGGTTAAATCCTAGATTTTATGGTCTTGTTGGATGGGGAATTAGAATACGAGTCCAACGGTTCTTTTCGGAGTTAAACGAAAAAGTTATGGCCAAAACAGTGATCGGGAAATAAATCGGGAAACCAGGGTCGTAGACGTCCTGTAACACCCGGATTTTTGGGGTAAGTATAACTTCAAGTTTTATAGATAATTTCACCCTAAATTGGTCTTTTGGAAGTATTAGGAGTGTTGGTTGGGTAGGATATCGCTTTAGAAAAAGAATCACTTTTGGTCAGAAAAATGAACTGCTCGCGCCCGCGAGCAATTACCCAAAACTTGGTAGCAGCTCTGCTCGCGGCCGCGAGCTAAACTGCGAGCACCTGATCAGCTTAAAACACGAATTTCACCCCTCAAACTTCATTTCTTCATATCTCACTCATTTCAACTCCGATTTTGGTGATTCAAGTTGCTATGGTTCCGTTTTTGAGAGATCTTCAAGGATCTAGAAAGAGTTTTGTAGTTCATTGGAATATTCAAGGGTGTTTGGTGGTGGTAAGTCTCTCATTTCTCACTCTCAAATATCTTCTCTTCTCTCCAAATCGTTTCCCCTCTTTCCCTCACAAACCCTAACTGATTTTGGGGTTTTCTTGGAGATTAATGTGTTCCTTATCCACTTTATGCTAGTGATTTCATTCATTGATGCAAGAGCAAGTTTCATCCACAACACTAGAGATTTTTGGGGTTTTCTAGGTTTTCATCAAAACCTAAGTGGTGAGTTCATCCTCCTAGCTTCTATACTTTCATATGAGTTATAAATGTTCCATTGATGATCTCCTAGTGTTTTGTTTCTCCAATTTCGGTTTGGATGATTTTGGAGAAGTTAGGTTAATATTGGGGTTTTGGTCAAAATGGAGATTTTGATGTAAGTTGTTTGGGGAATGGTTTTAAAGTGGTTGAATATGAATATTCATGGTTGGAAGTTATGAATCTAGGTTTTTGAAAGATTTGGACTTGAAGATTCAGACTTCTTCAAAGGAGCATACGTTTGGGAAAAATCTAGATTTAGCCTAATCTAGCAAGGTGAGTTCAAGTTGATTTGTGAAAACTTTGTAAATGCCAAAATGTGTGTTTTAAAGTATTTATGTGCTTATGTGAAATTATCCCTTGTTGAGTGGTTTAGTGGGTTTTGATTTAATCAAAGTGTTGAGCTTTACAAATCTTGTAAAACACCCACATTTGGGGATTTTGAGTGATTGATGACTAAATCACGAGTAAAAGAGGTTTGTTAATTTATTGCATAAGTGAAGAGGATTTGGTCAAAATACACTTTTAATGTTTTTGTGATTATGTGATAACTATGATGTGGCAAATTTTAAAGGGTGAACGTGTGGGTTGGGAGATTATCATGCCTCGGAGTGTGTGTTTGCATGATGTGTGTTAGATGCATTTCGTTTGCATGAATCGATGTTGATAAATGATCATTAGATCTTTTGAGCAGAGGGCTCGGTTTTGGACTCTGTTGAGTCTCGAGGGCATTCGCCCGGTTTTAATAAGCTCGACGTGGGCTTGGGGTTTGAATTGCATGAATTGCATCATATTTGATGTTTACATGATTTGAATGCATTGGTTATTCTTTTGGGGTCATGTATATATATATATATATATTTAGGTCGAGTAAGCTTGTTTCGGATGATGAGTTTCCAAGGTAAAGATCCAGCAGGATTGAACTTGGTGGTTTGGACTAAAGACCTAGTATGGTTGATGTCTAAGAGGGGCTAAAGACCTAGTATGGTTGATGCCGAAGATGGACTAAAGACCTAGTATGGTTGATGTCTACGATGGACTAAAAACCTAGTATGGTTGATGTCTAAGAGGGGCTAAAGACCTAGTATGGTTGATGCCGAAGATTGACTAAAGACCTAGTATGGTTGATGTCTACGATAGACTAAAGACCTAGTATGCTTGATGTCTAAGATGGGCTAAAGATCTAGTATGATTGATGTCGAGGATTGACTAAAGACCTAGTATGGTTGACGTCATATGTTTTCCACATCCAAGAAGCTTACTTGCATTTATTTAATCGTGGTTTAATTTATGTGTTTGCCACATTCGATGAGATCGGGTCTCCCCCGTCACCGAAGGGTGTTGATTTCGGGTATTTTATTTATTTGCATTGTTGAGGTTATATTATATGCATATGGATTGTTTTCCATGATTGATGGACGGATTTATGTTACATTCTTATTGGATGTTTTAACTATTGGAGTTTTATTCGCAGTGGCAATTATTTGAGAAATTATTATTAATTAACTCTTGATGTGAGTTTTGGATTTGGGTCCTTTACAGAGAAACGATTTTCATTGGAAGTTTTCCTCTCAGAAATTGTGTGCGTTTGGAAAATGGGTTGTCGATGTCTTTTATACAAACCCTTTTAGAAAATCATTTATTAAGTTGAAGTTGTCGATTTATCAAATGATTTTCTCATGATGTAAACTCTTTAACTCACTAGGCGTTAGCCTAACCTTTTCATTTGTCGGCATGCGCAACAGGTTCAGGTTGGGAATAGCTTTAGCTACACTGCGAAGTGATGAGTGCTAGTAGAGTGCACGGGAAGTGAGATGCTTAGCGAAGTCTTCCGCACTTTTGGAATTAGCAACTTTTATTTGGGTTAAGTAACACCCGCCTAGAGTTGTTAGCTGTTTAATTTGTGATGTTTAAACTTTGAGGTATTTTCTAGGACGATATGTAGAAGTAATTTTTTCATCTTTTAGTTACTTTATTGAAATTAAAGTTAGTTGCTCGCTTCAATTTTGAGGGTGTTACACTTACCGCCCAAAAACCCTTTGAAATTTCTAACCCTATAAATATGACCCTTCTTCCTCATTACTTCTTTTTACAGAAACCTGAAACCAAGATCATCTTCTTCACCACAAACCTGCAACTTTTCTTCACCAATGGCGTCTTCTACTACATCCAAGGCCACCAAACACACGAAGGTCGTTAAGGAAATCCCCACATGCTTCGCAGACCTCAAATTCAATCCTTGCAATCATGTTGCAAGGTTTGAATCCGATCCCGGTCATCCCGAGTTCACCACCATTACTAAGTTCCTAACTCGTTCTTCTCTCCTTCATGCTTTCACCTGCAACCCTAAAATGAGCAAGATGCTCATTGGCAACTTCTGGCTTACTGCAGTCTACGATCCCTCCAACGACGTTATTCATGCCTCTATCCTTACTGATGAAGAAGGCGATCATGATCTCACTTTTGGGGTAGATGATGTTCGTCGTGCCTTAAAGATTGAAGCATTTATTGATTCTGAAGACATGCATGTCACCACGGCTCATGCAGAGGTGGTGGATGCTCTTGGCTATATTCACCAAACTGATGACAAACCTTCCAAATCTTCCAAAGGACCAGGTACTCTTGTAAAAGGTAAAATGGGAGGTATCTGGAATTTTTTCTTTGCCCACGTGATTTATTATCTGTCCAGAAAAACTAGTGGACATGACCAATCTGCTTCCTACATCACTTCTCTCGCTCACGCTCTCATCTTCCAAAGAAAGATCGATTTTGCACAATACTTCTTTACCGAACTGGTTGAAGTTACCACGCACCCCAAACGATGTCAAGTTGCTTATCCTCGCTTCATATCCATGATTGTTCAACATAAGCTCGGTGCTGCTTTGGACGCCGATAGAAAGGCCAAAACTCCACGATTCAAATACGATTGGTCTTCTCCAGTTGTCGGCCAAAAGACACTTGATGTCCGCCCTCTTACCACCGATGAGCCTCTCCGACCAGGTATGATCTCGTTTGCTCACTCTCCCGATCTCCACTGGGGAGATGCGGAAATTCCCGGGTTTAGACACCCCGAAATTCCCGCGGACCCCCAGCTGTAGTGGCCCCATCTCCCCGTCCCCGAGTGAAGTCGGGTGGTGCCAAAAAGAAACAACCTCGGGCCACCGACACCTCCGTGTCCGCTTACGAGACTATGCCTCCAAAAGATCCTTCGGAGGCTACCCTAGTCTCAACCCATTCTCACAAGCGGAGGCACTCTAAACCCCCTCCGAGATCTCCTCTAAAGAGGTCTCAGATACCTTCGGCCACACCCCGTAGGCCAGCTACCGATTCTCCACAATCGGTGGCTGAAGTTGTCCCTTCCAGGCCGGGGAAATATGCAAAAACCCAAACTGACTCCTCCGTTGCCTCTCAAAAGGCTTCGGTTGAATTTCAGGAGCACCCTATTATTTCCACATCACCCGCTTCTTTGGGTGGTGGTGATGACTCCGGGGTCTCTCCCCTCGAAGGCACCGAATTCACACTGCACAGCCTATCACCCGATCTAGAGATCGATGATGCACAACCGGCTAAGGGTTCCCCTGTAACTCAAACAACTGGGGACTTTATTGACTTTTTGTTGGAGGATACTGGCTCCCCCGACAACGTACCACCGATGAAGTCATGGATATCGATTATCCTCCCTCACCGAAGTCTCCTTCCCCAACACATGTATCACCGAAACAACCCACTCCCCGATCCTCTCCTTCACCGAAAAGAGTTACTACACCCCGACGCTCACCCTCACCAACAAAGGCTCCAACACCCCGACCCTCTCCCTCACCCTCACCGACACAATCACCACACCGATCACCGACACAGTCTCCCCGATCCTCTTCAGCGGATAGCTCATCCCCATCTCATCCACCCTCACCACCTCCACCACCGTCGAGGGTATTGTTCCCCGGTCACCTATCTGATAAACCCTCCTCATCCTTTATCCCCCAAGACAGATCACTCCCTCATACACCCTTATCACCCAATGCTCCCCGATTCCAACTACACCATGTTGGTCCATCATCCACCACCGACATCCGTCTGCCAAGTGACCTTATCTCCGAGGTTCAGGAGAGTGCCCGACAATGTCGGTTTGTAGACACTCAGTTTGAGTCTTTCAAACAAAGTACACTTTCTATGATGACTCAAACAAATGATCGTGTATCAGCCTTGGAAAGTCGACAACCTTAGCCTCTGGAATCCACTCTTCGGAATTTGCTACAACCTCTCACCGACAGTATGGCCTCTCTTGCTCAGAAGGTAGACAATCTAAACACCTCCCATAACAATTTGGCCATGTCGGTGGCCTCCATCAAATCCTCTACCGACTTCAAAGATTCTGAACTTGGCCGACTCATTAACCGAGAAACTCAACATCAAGACCTACGCTCCTCTCTCACCGAATCCCTTCAGCAGCTTCATCGGAAGGTTGACTCCCTCAACAACAACCTCGATTGGGATTTTGACTTAGGTGATTTTGCTTTCGACAGTACTTCGGAAGGTTGACTCCCTCAACAACAACCTCGATTGGGATTTTGACTTAGGTGATTCTGACAGGGGCCGGCTTCAATATGTTCATGCTTCGGTGGATCGTATCGCCACACATTTGGGTCTGGAATCTCCGGTTGTTGCTGAGGGGGAGAAAAGCCTCCCAAAGTCCCCAAAACGGCCTTCTGTTAGGCATCTTGGCAGCAACAGGGCTCCATCAGACCCCACCGACAAATCCACCATTCGCTTCTTCAAACCGAAAATCTCCACATCGGTGGTCACAGCGGCCATACCAACACCAACCATCACTCCTACACCGACTGCATCACCGACACCGACCACCACTCCTATACCGATAACATCATCGGCACCGATCACTACGACCGAACTCCCATCGATGGAGAAACCCACACCGAAGGCAACTGTTGAGGGGGAGCAAACATCTTCGGTCTCTATTCCAAAAGACAAAGGCAAGAAAATAATTTCGGCGGGGGAAGAGGCCAAAGAAGAGAAAAAGAAGAAAGAGTTAGTAAAATACGGAGTTCGTCCTTCTGATGCCCAAACCTTAAAACTCAAACCTTTTTCACATGAATCTGCCACCGATCTTGGTCTAACTCCTCCAGAAATTGAGGAGGCTAGACTTGCTCAAAAGGCCCTGGATGATTCTAAGGCTTTATCTTTGAAAGTAGCAAAAGAGGAAGCAATCAAAGCCAAATCCACCGATCCCATTGTTGCCCAAAAATCTGAGTTAGGCACTATAGAAGAAGAAAAGGAAGAAGAAGTTAGATGATACAAAAAGACCATGCACTACCGAACCAACAGGTCCCCGATCACAGGTACCAAGATAGCAACTTCTAGGCAAACCCCCTCCGACATCAGGCTTATTGTTGAAAGGGAAGACAGAATCTCAAGGAGCATTAGAGATTATAACCTTTGGCAATTCGGTCTCTCCGAATGGTTCGAAATTTCTAAGCTTTTGGTGAACTGCACTAATCCAAAGAAAGACATATTCATTAAGTTCATCGATGGGTTGATGAACAAGATGAAAGAGATAAAGAAGAAACATAACATCGTGCTCTCCACCGACGAACGAGCCTCTCTTCAATCCTTGAAAGAAGATGTTCGGCTCCCAATGACTAAAACCAAATCGGTGAAAGACACGATATTCAAAGAAATGGCTTCGAAGGGAAAACCCCCTATGTGGAAAATATCAACTTGTCCATCCCAACCTCAATTACTTATCCCTCTACCACATTATGCATCGCACCGATTCCAGGCCTCTTCTTCAATGATGCTCTTGGTCACCGGCGATTTTTCAGATTTGCTCAAATCCATCTCGCCGACATCAACCTTCTTCATGGCATCTCCAACCTTATGCCACATATCCCCGAAGCTCAGAATCACTACAAGAACATCACCGACGAAATCAAACGCCGCCTTCATAGACCAAAGAAATAATCTAAGTGTTTATTTCTCTTTATAAGTACTTGTAATTTCTTTCATTTTCGAATGTATGAAAATTCTACTTGAATACAAGTATATTTCATCTATTTGAATTTCTGTGTTGCACATATTTATTTTTCTTACTTGTAAATATTGTTTATACTGTACAAACTCATACAAAAAAATGGTCTATGTGAAAAGAACCCAAAAAGAGTAAAAAGGGTCAAAATGGATTTTATTATCAGATACTCTTTAATATTCTAAGTATAGAGCTCAAATTCAAATAGGGTGAGATTGTTGGGTCACCAAAGATTTGAAATTGACTCACCGATGTTTCTCCTAAATCTTACTTAGAATATTTTAGAATGGTTCTTTACATTGACTTGTACAAGATAGCAAATGTTCGGTGAAGTCGAAGATCAACCGAAACCAAGCTTGAAGATATTCTCATTGTGGAAATGATGAATAACCTTCTCTACAATCAACAAGTCATTATCCACCGATGGTCCTCATACATCGGTGGACATCTCCCACCGACCATCTCTTGGTCGGCCATCTCAAGACCCACCGATGGTTGTGTCACACATCGGTGGACATCTCTCACCGATCTTCTGATGATCAGCCAAACATGAGTCCCACCGATGTAAGCTTTAAATCGATGGGATCTCAAGTATCTTCACAGATGTTCTCATTTTGAAACTCCAAGGCACTCATATCTGTGGAACATTATCCGTGGAACTGCATTGGAAAACACATCAAGAAGATCTTCTATTTTTGGGACAATATCTATTACCAGGTAAAAGTGTCTTTTTGGCGCTTTATCCACTTTTAGATAACGTCTCAATCAGCATGGGTATTCTTCCTAGTTCCAAAGAAAAAGGTGATAAGGACACATCAACTTTTCAGAGGTCAACACCTACAAGCCAATCTCCTGATGACAAGTGTCCTAAGCATTTAATGTTCATCACACTATAAAAGGAGGAAGAAGCTCCCATGCAAACCACGCTTACTGGAAGTTTTTCTCAGTGCAAGAATTCTCCATTTTGCTCAAGAATTTTATAGCTTTGTTCTAAGTGTTCTAGTTGTTTTGTTTTAGTATACTTTGTGAAAGATTGTTAGAATAGTTTATCTGTTCTTTTTCGTAACAGTCTTTAGATTCTATGTGTAATTCTTGTTGAAAGTATTTCAATAATAGAATTAAAATTGTGAAAAATGTGAGTATTGTATTCAACCCCCCCCCCCCCCCCCTTCTACAATACTTGTTAAGCCATCTGGGACTAACAAAAACCATGAAAACATATCTAAACCATTAACTGATTTTAATCTATGGTCATTAAAGGCAATGACAGTTTTGAAATAATTTATAAGTTTGCGGTTTATTACATATTGAAATTGTAATTAAAGGGCATATTGGGTTTTTTCATGAATACAATCATGGATTAAGCTGGGGTTCTCGGCCCACCCTTTTTTGTAACCTAAAAGTTTATGTGTTATCTACCATATTTCTCGATCGACCATGACGAAAAACGTCGATTAACCTCTCCGACCACCGACCTGGAATCCTCATCGGAGCTCTATGCTTCTACGGATTATGTGCCTACACAGCTAGATTTAACCGTCCCTCCAAGACCACTAATGAAATCTTTCTTACTGGTTCAAGGTTCTATACACCGAGATTAGTCATCCTCATCGCACTGGAGCAACCAAAACGAATTAAAGGTTCGATGTAATTGATCTTTATATTAGGGTTTGATCCTCTATTTATACAGTTTAAATGTGGGAAACATGTTTTTCTTTTTCGTGAAGCAACCAAAATGAATTCAAGGCTCGAACCCGAGTTCAAGGTTCAATGTGATAAACTATATACTAGGGTTGTTCATACGATTCAACTGTAGGAAGCTTGTGTTTATTTTTCGTGATTGTCCATGAACGTGAAGGTTCTGTCGAAATCGATGACGTTCTCATCGTTGTCGTCAGATCTCAGTACTAGAAAACCATAAGGTATCTTTACAGTTTTCCTCCGACAATGATTTTCCAGAGGTTTACGTAGTAGTAACCTGAAAAGAGGACATGAAGCCGTCGTCTGAGAAACTATGTTTGGTTTCATTAGATGAAATAGATTATTAAATTGTGTTTGATTTCATTAGGTGAAATAAATTATAGATGAAAGTTGTATTTGAATTCATTAGGTAAAATAGCATATTTGTAAAGATTGTGATTTATTTAATGTGGTGGAATAAGGTTAGTATGTGTTTCACCTGATGAATCTGTCTGTGTCATATGGTGAATATGTGTTTAATCTGATGAATGGATCTGTCTGTTTCACATGGTGTGTGTTTCATATGGTGAAATTGTGTTTCATTTGATGAATGAATTTGTATGTTTCATCTGGTGAATCTTGTTACCGAAATGACGAGTATGCCCTTTTCATATGCTGAAACAACTTTTAATCAAAACCATATGATCAAAACCAAATTACGGCTTGGATCGGTTCTCACGGTTCTCAATCTTTTTTTTGGTTCTCACATGATTTAACCCCTATATATGTATGTATGTACATATAGGGGGTCATTCAAAAGAGAATTCGTTCATTTGTAATAACTATAAGATCCAATCTCAATCTCTCATTATTAATAATCAATGACTAATATTAATAATGTTAAATTTAGTAATTATCCATTAATTTTCATTTTCTTTAAATTTATGGATAATATTTAAGGGTAAAGTAGACTTTTTATATTCATGGATAATATTTTGATAATTTTTTAACTGATAATATATTGGTAATTATTTTCTCTCTCCTCTTTCCAACGAACATTACCAGTTTCAAACTCCTATCTCTTGTGATACATGTTGTGATACATTACTACTTTATGTACGCTATCATTATGATACACTCAAAAAACTCTATGAACACTTTGAACTTTACAACTATGATACACTCTATGAACCTTGCCACTGTGATACAAGTTATGTATGTGATACATTACCACTTTATCTACGATACTATTGTGATACCCTCAAAAAACTCTATGAACATTACCAATTATGATACACTTTATGAGCATTGTCACTTTGATACAAGTTGTGATACAGTATGGTTTCATGATTTTTAGCTTTAGTGATACATTCTTTTGCATATTGTGATACACCGTGATCCATTTTTTAGTGGTGTTGGGATAGACCCAAATTTTGTTACGGGAATCAGATAAATTAATATTTGAAATTTTTAATTGCATGAGATAATGAAATTTTCTATATTAATGGTAATTAATTTATTTTTTGTTATCCGAATCTAGAAATTGCTAATTCAACATTTATTATATAAATAATAGTTATACATAATTATCTCAAATGAGTAGCTTAAATTAGATCTCACGGTTATCATAAATGAGTTCTCATTTGGTTAAGCCCCTACATAATTATATATATATATATATATATATATATATATATATATATATATATATATATGGTTAGGTCCGGTGAGAAGTTGAGTTAACATTAGAGGTGTGAGAAGTAGTTATCAACCGTTGAATGAACATTAGGATGATATGCACCGGATCAATTCGCGTATCAACACGATTCATGAATGGGCTTGAGATCAAATGTGACCAAGAGTTTACATCCACTTATCCCATTCTCACGTTGAGTTATAGCGAGAAGGTAAGAAAATATCTGAACCCTTGATCATTTTCAATCTCACATCACCCATAAATTGCGTTTCTCACATGAATTGATCTGGTGCATTGCCATGCTTTTCAAGGGAGAAGTGCATCTAAGGGTGGAGATATTTTTTACTTTGATGGAGATTTTAAACAATTGAATTTGGATCACTTATTTATCGACCGCTTATCCAAAATTTTACTATAACTTACTTTACCGGATAACATTGTAGTAGTTAATTAAAACGAATTTATATGCAACAATTTACCCGGTAAATCAGGGTAGAAGTTGTCACCATCACTTACCGGATAAGATTTCTTTATTATTGTTATTAAGGGGGTGTTTGGGATTGTTTAATTAAATGACTGGTCTGCTTATTTCATTTTGTCACCTCAGATAAGTTATTTTCTAGTGTTTGGATTGGGAAAAAAATTGTTTATGCCTTTTTATCACTGCAGATAAGTTGTTTTTAATAAGTTAGTACATACTGACTTATCATCTTATTTCAAACAACATGCAACTTTTTTGGTTATTTTACATGTATAAGCAATCACAAACACCCCATAAATAACAACTTATTAGCTTATTAGTTTTGGTACCACAATAAGATATTACAATAAGATATTCCAAACACTTTTTATAAAACTTTTTTTTGTTACCAAATAAGTTGATGAACACTTCTAAGAAAAGCATAAGTTGTCTTAAATCAGCAATCCCAAACACCCTTAAAAGAAAGATTTTCGATGCTTACTATATTCATCCAATAAAACAAATGTCTAGTAAACATTTCATAATTACCACCTTAATTTAAAATGCTTTTTCATCACTTATTTCCATCTATCTCCATATGTGTTGGTGGATCAATTAAATGGTATTTATGATAACAATAATTCACTATTTCGTTAACAATCGGTCTCACCGGTTTTTGGTCATCATCTTACCCCCCCACCCCACAAATCAAATATTTAACCATAAATTTAGAGTAAATTACACGATTGGTCCCTGTGATTTACATAAAATTGCACTGTTGGTCCCTAAAATGAAATAATTACGTGTTTGGTCCCTGTGGTTTGCGTTTTCACACGCCTTTGGTCCTTCTGTCCTAACAACGTTAAAAAGTCTGTTAAGTAAGAGGTTAGTTTGGTCTTTTCACCCTTTTTGTATTTTCCTTTTACAAAAATAAATAAAAATATATCTTTATATTATATAATATTTGATTTTATGATATATATGCATAGACACATAAGAAATTCCTCTCGTTGAAATCCCTGATGAAATTTATCACTGTATGGATCGGATCGAGAAATCCACGATGAAATCCTCCAATTGAGAAATCCCCGATGAAATCCCCCATGTTTGAGCATGTATAACAGATCTGGATGAACCAACTTTTCACCCTTCCTTTCTTCCTCCTTCCTTTGTCGGAGGAAATCCCCCAAGAAGATTCCGGCGAGATGTATCCCCTCTCCAGTCGCCATCTCTCGATCTATCTTCGCTTCCCTCACAACACATATACATATCAGATATATGGTCACAAAGGTTGATTGAAATCAGGTGGTGGGATTGTGGGTTCTGTTGATGTGATTCAAGGGTTTGATTTTGCTAATTGGTTGAAGAGCGTTGTAACTGAGAAAGATAAAGGTGGGTAGATTTGTATTTGGTCAACTCTCTTCCACTGATTTGAACCAAGTTTGATTTTGCTAACTGGTTGTTACCAAATCCATTCATTTTCAACCAGCCGTGAACTCACCGTCCCAATCTTTTATATATCGTCCTTCATAAACTGTTTGAATATCATCTTCCTCCAATCATTTCATCTTCCTCCATTTTCCTTGAATTAATCTGATCCTTACTGTCGAATCTAGTGTTGTGTAAATGAGAGGTTTGGACCCTTGCTTTGCTTGGTAGAGGAGGGATTTGATCATTGCCTTGTTGAGCTCAAAATTCAAAATGAGCATAAATCATTTCAAGTAGACAAGTAGTGGCTAGCTTCTGTTTTCAAACCACTTTACAGGCTCAATCTTTCATCCTCTTATTTATTTGTCTTTTAAATAAAAAATAAAAATTCACATTACTTTTAACATTAAACCATGATTTCCTCCTGTGAGTTTACATGGCTTCTGTGGGAGAAATAATTACAGGTGAAGGTGTTGCTAACGGTGGCTCTGCTTTTTCCAATCATCCTCATCAAACTCGGTTCAACTCTAAGTATCCACATACATGGAGGGGAACGAGGCTAACTTAAGAAGAAGGCTGGTGGTGATGGAGATAGGATGTGGGTGGTTGACTGAGATGGATGGGAAATTTACAAGATCAATTACACTCTTGGTCCTTACAAACATTAATAGAAAATAAATAAATTATAAAATGACCAAGTTACCCTCCTAATAAAGTTAGTTAACTGATTCATGTTAATGAAGTTAGGAAAGAGGGACCAAAGACGTGTGAAAATGCAAACCACAGGGACCAAACACGTAATTATTTCATTTTAGGGACCAACAGTGCAATTTTATGTAAACCACAGGGACCAATCATGTAATTTACTCATAAATTTAATATCCCTCTATTTTCTATAATAATTAAATAAAACATTTAATTTCACATATTTAAATATATCTCATCTCATATCCACTCTAGGAGTGAGCAAAACCCGACTGGTCCGAATAACCCGACCAACCCGACCCGAATTCCCCGAACCCGAATGCCCCAAGCCGAAGTTTTAAGCGGGTTAAATAGGATCGGGTTGGGTCAGGGTTTTCCCACCCGATCCGACCCGAATATCCGATATTTTTAAAAAAATTATTTTTTTACTAAATTTAAAAATAAGTAAATAACTTCAGATTTTTAAAAAGTTTCATTCCTAAATTCTAACCTAAATACCTAATCGTCCCACGACCCACGCTGCAGTCTGCAAGTTTTGTTTGGTATAAGTCTTGTAAGTTTTGTTATTATTTGTTTTTGTAATTTGGTTGCAAAAATGGTAGGAAAAAAAACAGGACCGAAAAATGGTAATTTGGTTTTTTGTAATTTGTTTTTGTAATTTGGTTGCAAAAACAGGACCAAAAAATGGTAGAAAAAAGGCCTGGAACAGGAAATTTGGCAATGGGCCAAGCTGCAGACCCAACCTGAAACCCCGACTAAACCGACCCGAACCCCCCGAAACCCGAATATCCGAAATTTAAACGGACGGGGTTCGGATGTGGCCATACCATCCCCCCCTCCCCCCCCCCCCCCCCCCCCCCGAAACCCGATCGGGTGGTGGGTTTTGGGCCCCAACCCGCCCGACCCGACCGAATGCTCACCCCTAATCCACTCCATACCAACTATATAGAAGTATCTCTAACAGTTATGTTAAAATAGAAAGATAAAAAAAGGAGAGAAGATAAAAAAAATCTTCAAATTTGAAGAAATTTCTTGTATGCTAAAATTAAAGAAAAAAGAAAAAAGAAAAAAGAAATAATATTTTAATCTTTCCACCAATACGAGTAATTGAAGTAAGCTGTGTAGAAGACAGAAATAATATGTTATTAAAGTATTGATTATTTTAATAATTTCAATGTTAACCACAATGGTTGTGGCTGGTTAAGCCCCGGGAGATGTGGTGGAATATCTCATCTGCACAGGGTTCTAATCCAGGCGTACACAACAATTGTAGCCACTGATGTTTAATCAGAATTGATGTCTTACGACCATAAATTGTCAAGGATTTAGTCTAGGCATAGTCTAGGCCACTTTTTTCCAAAAAAAAAATCAATGTTACAATCTTGGAATAGAATAGCTATTAGAGTTGAACATGATTTTTTTAGAGATTTTGGTTGTAATCTCTCTTTTGAAAAAAAAAATATTTAGGATAACGGTTGCAGATGCTTAATGAATTAAAATCGTTTACGTTTCCCATTCTGTACCATAATTTACTTTTTCTCCGTTTAATAAATAAGTTCCCATATTTTTTGTACGTAGGTTAAATTAGTACAACTTAATAAATAGCATATGCAATATTAAAAATTGTGAATTAAGTTGACGTCTCATGCTAACATTAGGAACTAGAAAGACTAGGTTCAGTTATATATCCAGAGGAACATCTTCTCAAAGTTTGGTTGCAGTGAGTCAGTGAGATATTGGTCCAATCATATATTTCCTTATGCTTTCATTTGTCGAGTTATTAACCTAAATAACCCTTTTACATAACTAACTTCAACTTTTAACCAATTATTTTATGTTTTTACCAAAATGACCAGAATTCTGCAAGTCTGACATCGCAAGTCAACTTTTACTTACGGTGTCAGACATTTTCTGACGCACTCTAAAAAATATGATTTTACGTTTTAGCTTGCGGGCCGCAGCTTGCGGGGCATAAACTTGAACAAACGAAGACCGTAAACCACGAGGACAAAAAAACAACATTTAAATAAATCAGATAAAACAGCAAGTTTACACATAAACTAGCCCAGACACCAACTATTAACATAAGAAAAAGACAACCATATGGTTTCATTGAATAACAAGAAAATATATTCATGGTGATTTTGAGGGCATCATGGTCCCTATTTTAGTTGCAAGCAATACCTCTTGTGGGGTGTCCTTCCCCTCTTTGGGACATGTATTTTTACTTTTGAAGGGAACCTATTTTTTAATTTTATCTTTCTCAAATACTATTCTGTATATGTACACACTCTTTGCTTTTGGTCATCTTAAAAGTTTCAAAAAGTGCTATTATCTCAACCCTTCAAGCCTTGAGTTACACAGAATCTGTATTGTGAATATGTGATTTGGGTAATTTAAAATTCCACTCTTGTTCCAAAGCAAAAACTCAACTATTTGACTCTAAGATGACGTTTGTTTTTTAAGAGGTCTGAAGTCTTATATCACTTCTGATTAATAAAACATGGTGTTTTAAGAGGTTATAAGACATTAGGTTACATCTTCTAATTTCAGACGTATTTCAGACTTAAAAGCCTTATAAATCTAGAAAGAAAAAAACAAAAGGCGTGAATGATTCAAACTTCAGACGTATTAAGAAGTTTTAAAAAAAAACAGCCCCTAAGATTGTCCTATTGCTCATACATAAATTAGATAAATTATATTTTATAGGTAGTTATTGATTATTATACGTAATTTAAGGTGGTTAAGTAGTTACTTTAAAATAAAAACAATTATCAAACCGTTACCAACAAATATGATCAATAATAGTTACATAATTTGAAGTGAAATTATTCAAAAGGTTACAAGTCTTTCAAGTAAAAGTTCAAAAGGCCACACACCTTATGAATAGAGATTAGAAGGCAACATGCATTCAGTTCATGCGTGTCAGTTAGACCTGGCAAAAACTGACACGACACGTTAACTCGACACGAAATAAACGGGTTTAGATAACACATTTCAACTCGTTTAAGTAAACGGGTTGACACAACACGGCACGAAAATTAAACGGGTAAGGTCATGGTAAAAAATGACCAGAATAACCCGTTTATATATATATATATATATATATATATATTATAAGTTTTTTTTAATGCTTTGAATTTTTAACGTTTTGGATTTTTTTTGAAGGGCAAGCGGGATTTATTACCACCAAAAGAGGTCAAGAGCCAAGCAAATATACAAACAGAATACTGGTTTACCAGGAGCAAACCCACATGTGCACACAACTAAATTACAAACACAGGACCCCCAATATGTATACCAGCAGTAAAAAGAAACGACACCGACCAAAAGGAGTTTGAGCTCGACTGTGCTCATAGGCCACAACTATCCTCAGGCGACGACAGCCAAACCGACCAGTCTCGCAGAATATTATGATCCCGCTTTGAAATCCATTCGAATGATCTTCGTAGAAACTCAAGGAGTTGTGCTGCAATGTTCCTCTTAATGTCTTTGAAAATTAAGTTGTTCCGGCTTGCCCATATAAAATATAGGAAGGACGATATGACATCCGACAATAATTTCGTTTTCTTCGAACCTTCCCCAAATTTATTCCCTGCTGTGAATAGGTCATTTATTGACCGCACCGACTCGAAACTTAAGTTCAACCATTTCCCAACGCTTTCCCATACTTTACGCACATCTTCGCAATGTACCAAAGCGTGATCCACAGTCTCGACTTCCTTTTCACACCTTGGACATAAAGTTGAGTGTAAGTCCATTCCCATAGCATCAAGGACAGCTCTACACGGCAGATGTCTGGTTCGCCAAATGAAAATGCCGACTTTCTTCGGTATTGACTTGCTCCATAACGTACACATTGATGTACCTGCAGGTGCAGATTCTTTTTCACTGATTACTTTTGTTAGTGCCTTGACCGTAAACGACCCGTTTGGTTCCAAATTCCAAACTACATCGTCCCTCCGCTCCTTAATCGGAGCCCAATCGTTAAGTAGCGTTAAAAGTGCCTCCCACTCCCCTCTTTCTCTTCCTCTTGGGTCTCTTCTCCACGACCATTTCCATTCCCATTTGTTCCTAACCCATTCTCCTTTCTCCCCAATCGTACCGTCTTGCAACGTTTCAAGTTGGAAGAGCCTTGGAAAACTTTCTTTAAGAGACTCATTCCCCACCCACTTCTCGTCCCAAAATTTCGTATTTCGACCGTCCCCTACCTTCTTCCCAAAAGATGTTGAGAACTCCACCCCCATTTCATCTAACTCCTTCCCCACTTTTACCACGTCCTTCCATATCGAATATTTACCCCCCCCCCCCCCCCCCCCGAACTTCGCTAGCTCTCAACCCTCCATCACTCCCATATACACTTTCTATCACCTTCACCCACAATGCACTTTTTTCTTTATTAAACCTCCACCACCATTTTCCTATAAGTCCCAAATTTGAACTCAAAAGGCTTCCTAAATTCAGCCCCACTTTGTCAAAATCCAGCATAGTTTTTTTCCAATTTACCCAAGTCATCCCTCTTTTCCCGACAGAATCATCTTCCTCCCCCCTCCCCCAAAAAACCGACTTCTCTCTCTTTCTAGAGTTTTGATTACCCCTTTTGGTGCCCGGAACAAAGAAAAATAGTAAAGTGGCAAGCTTCCAAGGACCGCTCTTACTAGTGTCCATCGACCACCAAATGAGATTAATTTTGCCTTCCACGACGCCAACCTATTTTTCACTTTCTCCACTACCGGTTTCCAATATTCGATTCTTCGCATAGGCGCACCAACGAGTAAACCCAAATAGATAAATGGTAGCGAGTCACATCCACATCCCACACCATTTGCCCATAACTGGGCCTCCGAATCCATTACGCCCACCCCGTAAATTTTACTCTTACGCACATTAATTTTCAGCCCCGAAAGAGCTTGAAAACATTTGAGAATTTTCAGCAAGTTTTTTAGATTATTCATATTCCAAGTTCCGAAGAAGATGACATCGTCCGCATATTGCAAATGAGATACGGAGATGTCGTCACTGACTTTGATTCCTTCATACATACATTTCTCCTTTGCCTCCTCCATTAAAATATTTAAAACCTCGGCTGCTATCACGAAAAGGAACGGCGCCAATAGGTCTCCTTGGCGCAATCCTTTCTCCATTTTAAATTCTTTCCTGGGAGCTCCGTTCACTAGGACCGATACCGATGATGAAGATAAGCATGTTTTGATCCATCCACACCACTTCTTGCTGAACCCCATTACTCGTAGAGTGTCTAAAAGAAAGCTCTAATCTACACTATCGTAGGCTTTCTCAAAGTCTACCTTGAAAATCAAACCACGTTGCTTTTCTTTCTGTAGCATATTTACCACTTCATTCGCTACAAGTACCCCATCCAAGATATATCGTCCTCTAATGAATGCACTTTGAACCCCACTTATGATCTGCTCCATCACCCCTTTTAGTCTTGAAGCTAGTATTTTTGCAATTATTTTATAGTAGACTCCTATTAGGCTTATAGGCCTATACTCCCCGAGCTCCGATGGGTTTTTGATTTTTGGGATTAAGGTAATGAATGAGGTATTGCATCCCCCACTTATTTTCTCCTTCCCCCAAAACCATCCCAAAGCATCCAAGAGATCTTTCTTGATCGTCCCCCAAAATCGTTTCACAAACCCAAAAGAAAAGCCATCCGGTCCGGGGGACTTGTCGTTCCCACACTCCTTAATTGCCGATCACACCTCTTCCTCCGAGAATGGCCTTTCTAACGAATCCGCTTCTTCTTTTTTCAATTTTCTGAATTTTTCACTTACGATAATTGGCCCCAAACCGTGAGTAGACGAGAATTTATTCTTGAAAAAATTATAAAGATGATCCTTTATTATGTCTGGTTCCTCGGTCCAAGTCGAATCCACAAACATCCCCCTCATTTGGTTTTTCCTTTCCCGGTATTTCACTGCTGCATGAAATGGTTTCGTATTCTCATCACCATCCGTAATCCATCGGGTTTTTGCTTTTTGTTTAATCATTTCATGCTTTTGCTTCTCCAATTCCAGCCACTTCTGTCTGATTTTGACCCATTCGTTTCGATCGCTTTCCCCCGTGTTGTCTTCCTCGATCTCCAGCTCTTTTTTCCTTTCCTTTTCTTTCAGTTCCGCCATCTTTTTATCTAAGTCCCCAAAATTAACTTTACTCCATGCTTTTAACGTCGTTTTAACGTTTTTCATCTTATCCCGAAAAGTGCAATCGGGATTTAATGAGCATACCTGTTGGCTCCACGCGTTATTAACAACTTCAGCACAACCCTCAACCTTCATCCAAACATCGAAGAATTTGAACGGCTTCGGGCCGAAATCAGGTTTAAAATCCGAGAGCAAAATTGGAGTATGGTCCGACCATCTCCGTTCCAACGTGGTTACACCGAGAGTTTTCCAACTAGCGCAAAAATCGTATGAGGCCAAGAATCTATCTAATTTTGAGAATTTGGACCCGTCATCGCTTACGCGGGTAAATTTTCTTCCTCTCATAGGGATGTCCAACAAATTGCTACTTTCAATGAATTCGTTGAATTTCTCCGAGCCTCTCGCGTTTACTGCTGGATTGAGCCTTTCGTGAGGTCCCCTCACTTCGTTGAAGTCCCCAAAACAAACCCACTTCACCTCTTCCTTTTCCATGATGTTTTCTAGCTTACTCCATACTGTTAGCCGATCTCTCAGTTCCCTTGTCCCATAAACGTTTACCACTCCTACAAAGCCTTCTATCCCGACGCAACGGCCAATTACCACTATAAAATTGTCATCTTCTATTACTAGCTCTCTTTCAAATGAGTTCCTGTCCCACAGAGTGATGAGCCCACCCGACTTACCAATGGCTTCTTTTTGTACATATTCTACGTCATCGCTACCCCACAGTTGGTTAAATTGAGAGACATTCCATCTCTTATGTTTCGACTCTTGGATCCCGATAATTGTTGGCTTTTCTTTTAAATTGACTTCCTTTATCCATTTTCTTTTCTCCCCAGCACCTAATCCTCTAATATTGACAGAAATTATTTTCATCTTGAGACAATAGTAATCGACACATACCTTGGTAATCCTCAGATTTCCTTCCCTCTCCCCATCTCGGCCTGGTTGTTTTTCTTCCATCGAATACCAATCTGCTCCCCAAATTCCTTTAATTCTACCCAATCTTCATTACTTTGTAGTTCGTTTGAGACTGCCTCCTTCGTTGACTTCTTACCCCTACTTCCTTCCTTTGATTTGATTCTACTCTGTCCACTGTCCTCTTTTGATTTGTCGTGTTTCCGTCCTGAGTTCTTCATATTGCTATTGCGTGCCATTTGTTTTACAAGGTGGAAACTCATCTTGCCTCTTCCCCATCCCGCGTTGTCAATTATCGGCAATTTAGAGTTCTTTCTTCCCAGGTTAACTGAATGTTTGTGTCCTCTGCCATCGACTTTTTTGGCATCCAGTTTTTTCGATTTCCCCAATTCGGTCTGATCGAGATTGTTCGTACTGCTGCATATTCCTCCACATTGAGTTTGGGCCTGTTTAGAGTCATCCACCGCCTGCCCGTTTTTAGATATAGGCTGATTTACATTTGGGTCCTTTTTTAATTTGTTTGGGCCGACCCAAGTATTCTCCCCTCTTATTTCTTTGGGCTCCCTATCCGATGTTACATCAGGCCCATGTTCCAGATATGGGTCCCTGCCCACGTGCCTTCTGCCCTGGAGACTACCCCCTCGATATCATCTATTTCATTTTCCACTTTATTTTCCTCTCCCATGGCTATTGACTGCGCATTAATTGCACCTTCTTTCTTGGAATTAACCTCCCCAACTACATCCTTTAATGACCGGGACCCTCCGCCTCCCTCTGCCGGACTACCTTGAACTTCAGCCATCTTCTCCGGTTCCGGCGATGCATCGCCGGCGTCCTTTTCTTCCTGCAATTTTTCTTTGTTTTCACCTTCCTTTTCTCTTTCTTTAAACACGCCGTCCCACGTATCTTCCACCCCCATTTCACTATCGTTTTCGTTTACCTCATCTCCTTCCGACCAGTCTGATGGGATTGAAGACTCTTCGTCTGATTCACCACTAAGATCTTCCTCTGTTTCTTGCATTTCCTCTAAATTGTCCTGGAAACTGCTATCTTCTTCTGTGATTTTTACCATGTAGTATAATTGCCCTACCTTTATACTTAGAATCTCGTCAATTGTTGTACTAATTGAGGAGCTTATTAGTACCTTCCCGTATGCCAGATTGTTATTCTCTTCTAGACTGCAATTTCTCGTCTTACACGGCGCTCCCCATCTCTTTGCAACTTGTCTGAATACTTCTTCTTTCCACACGTGAAGGGGATTCCTGCTATTTTTAACCAAATCATACGCTCAGAGGGCCGATATCCCTCCGACCACCGTCTCATATTCTTCACCCAATAGTGAAGTCCATGGGTTTTGTTGCTCAGGATTTCCGTCATCGTTTCCTCCTTACTGAATTTCAGCAGGATGTTTTTTCCGCCTAACTGCTTTATCTTACAATCCTCTATTTTTCTGTTTTGCATATTAAGCTTATTGTCTCCAGATTATCTAAAGAGTAAAGACATCACATTGCCCAATACACGTTTCTTTAGAAATTTTCCATTATTCTCATCCGGTTCCCATTCTCCCAGTATTACTCCCCCTGTTTCCTTTTCAATCTTACTCCGATCTGCTTTATCTTCTGTTCCTCCTTCCTTTTTACCTATTCCTTCTTTTAGGGCTTCTGCGTATGATCGATTTGGGGTACGGATTCTCTGTTCTTGGAATCCTCTTTTCAGCCGACTTGGATTTGCTCTGTTTTCTCCTCCTTCCTCCGAGTGTTTATTGTGTGATTTGGTTGCCAAGAATACACGTAATTTGTACGATCCTATCCAGATTGAGTTAAGTCTTCTTTCCATCTCCCTTTCTCCTCCTCGCATTCTATACTTGACAAAGCCAAAGCTCTTCCCGTTTCTAAGCTTCTTGCTGGCTAGATATACATCTGTCACCTCACCGTATCTTCTAAACGTTCGCCACAGATGAATTGGTTCCCAATTCTTTGGAAAGTTAAAGAAAAGGAATGATGTTTGATTCCGGTTGGGGTGCCCTTTCGTTTCACGGCCCTGATTCCTGCCACTACACCAGCTTCGATGGTGCCGGAGATCCCTGGCGCCTACTCTCTCTCCATCCCTCTCTCTCCATTTTCGGTTTGGTTTTGGGTTTTGACCGATCTATGTTTTGGATTTGGTTAAAACTTATAAGTTTGAACTATAAATTTAGATTTATAATGCTTTCATTTGAACTTTGGATTTGTAATTTTTTGTGAATTTTCGATTTTTAATTTTTAGTTTTTTTAAATGTTAAACGGGTTAGGCGAGTCGTGTCGGGTTAGGCGGGTTGGGGTTTTCTGAACCGTTTATTAAACCCATTTACTAATATATATATATATATATATATATATATATATATATATATATATATATATGTATATATAACGACTACTGATGAATCTGAGACATACAATCCTCAACAAATTTACATGTTGAAATGTAAGATGAACCATTGTCCCGCTATGGTCCCTCAAGATACCCCGCGGCTACAAAATGACCCCTGGTCCCGCGATTTTTCCCGCGACCGCGGGATTACCTGGACACGTGTAGGGCAGGGGTTGAAACCCTAATTTTTTATAAATGTTTCCAACCCCCCACCCTCCAATGTCGGCTATAAGAGGAGAGGTGGGGGGACCTTAATTCGGCCACCATACACATTTTAAAATCCTCTCCCAACTCTCTCAACATTCTCGTGTCGATTACACGCTCGGTTCGAAGATGTCACGTGTTAGGGATGTGGTAAGTCATTTTTCTTAACTTTTTGTAGTTTGTTGTTGTTATCTTAAATTTTCAAAATATATGATATGTAAACTTTGTTGGTAAAATATATGATATGTATCTTTGTTGTTTGAACTTTGTTGTTTGAATGTTGTTGTTTAAACTTTGTTGTTTGAATGTTGTTGTTTGAATGTTATTGTTTAAACTTTGTTGTTTGAATGTTGTTGTTTAAACTTTGTTGTTATCTTAAATTTTTGAAATATATAATATGTAAACTTTGTTGTTTTTTGGTTATAAAAATTGAGTGTTTTTTATAAATAAATGTTAGAGTGAGTTTATAAAAAATAAGTTAATATTTTTTTTTTAAAAAGTTGGTGTTATTTATAGAAATAAATGTTAATTTTTTTTTATAAAAAAAGTATGTTAGTGTTTTTTTGGTTATAAAAAGAGAGTGTTTTTTTAAAAATTAAATGTTAGAGTGAGTTTTATAAAATAAATGTTAGTGTTTTTTTTATAAAAAAGTTGGTGTTATTTAAAGAAATAAATGTTAAATTTTTTTTATAAAAAAATATGTTAGTGTTTTTTGGTTATAAAAAGATAGTGTTTTTTTAAAAATTAAATGTTAGAGTGAGTTTTATAAAATAAATGTTAGTGTTTTTTTATTAAAAAATTGGTGTTATTTATAGAAATAAATGTTAAATTTTTTTTATAAAAAAAGTATGTTAGTGTTTTTTTGGTTATAAAAAGAGAGTGTTTTTTTAAAAAATTAAATGTTAGAGTGAGTTTTATAAAATAAATGTTAGTGTTTTTTCTATAAAAAAAAGATGGTGTTATTTATAGAAATAAATGTTAAATTTTTTTTTATAAAAAAAGTATGTTAGTGTTTTTTTTGTTATAAAAAGTGAGTGTTTTTTTAAAAATTAAATGTTAGAGTGAGTTTTATAAAATAAATGTTAGTGTTTTTTTTATAAAAAAGTTGGTGTTATTCATCCATAAAAATGTTAAAGTGTTGGTTATAAAAAGATGAGTGTATTTACAACTTATGTCCCTAAACTTTGTTAATTTACAACTTAGGTCCCTAAACTTTGGTGAATGACAACTTAGGTCCCTAAACTTTAGTGAATGACAACTTAGGTCCATAAACTTTAGTGAATGACAACTTAGGTCCATAAACTTTAGTGAATGCCAACTTAGGTCCCTAAACTTTGCTACTTTACAACTTAGGTCACTAAACTTTAGTGAATGACAACTTAGGTCCATAAACTTTAGTGAATGCCAACTTAGGTCCCTAAACTTTGCTACTTTACAACTTAGGTCACTAAACTTTAGTGAATGACAACTTAGGTCCCTAAACCCTAACAATGTTACATTGAAATAAAAAAAACCCACAACATATCTATTTGGATTTTGTCAAACGGGTGTAAATAGCCCTAAGGTATGTGGGGACTTAAACAATCCTTGTGATTCCCCTGCTACATGGAAGTCCAATTGATTGAGTGGGTTATTTTCTAAAACTAAAACAGACGAATAATTATCAACCCAATAAACCAAACAAGCATTATAACATCCGTGAATTTTCTATGCGGCGCGATTTTCTAACGATCGACTTGACGTTAAGGTGTCGCGTTTCGTTCATCTTAGAGATGAGACAGCGCTTCGCCAGTTTAGGAGATCGGGTAGCTAGGCTTGATGAGATCTTCAGAGGGACACCTTTCGGTCCATGGCTGGATCTTACCATGAGCGGTGGCGACCCCATGCTAGTCCACATGTTTCTACAGCTGGAGGTCGAGGTCGACAATGGTGATGAGGAGGAGATGTATTTTGATGTCTTCGAGCATGATATGCGGTTTGGCCGTCACGAGTTCTGTCTTATTACAGGACTACTTTTTTGAGAGGAACCCCCCTTCCTCCGTTATCACACATTACTTGGGTTAGTAGGGTTTGGCCTGATGTGCCACCATCTCGTTTGAGGCCGAGGACAGTCGTGGACACGATGAAAGACCGACTTTCTGACCTTAGCGACGAGGATGTTGTCCGTGTATGCTTGGTGGTGACGGTGGAGATGGGCTTCATGGGCCGTGAGTGGAGCCAGTATGCTTCCGAGACGGTCCTTACGGCCGTCCAGGATTTGCGTTTGTTTAGCAGGTATCCGTGGGGTAGCCACATCTGGACATATACCTACAGACAGATGCACCGAGCCATCGCCAGACGCGCCGACATACATGCGAAGATGGCTCTTGGTGGATTTACATACGCCTTCAAGGTTAGATAAGTAGTATATAACATAAACAATAATACATACAGACTGTTTGGCTTTCCTTTTTACGTACTTGCTTTTCTTGTGTAATTCCAGATATGGATCTTGGAGATGTTTCCCATCGCCCGTTCCAGTTTCACCATGCGCACCGACAGGTTGATTAGGGGAACCCGTTGGGACAGGGTTGTTAACCTTAATAGGACCAATTGCCTTGCGTTCTTCAGTCGGGCAAGCACCGTAAGTTCTTTCACTATGTTTACAATGTTTCCTACGTTATTCCCTGTTATTAAGTTTTTATGTTTTACCATATATTTAGCCGCCGTATGCGCCTCTCGCAAACCTTGTAGCTATGGATACCGAGAGGGACACGCCTTGGTACAAAAACAGCGTAACCTTTATCAATAGAGAGGAGGCACGACGTCATGGGTCTAGTTCCTCATCTGACGAAGATGAGGAAGACGACGCGAGGCCTGAGCCGCCCTCCTCCGATCGATATCAGTCGCCCCCTTCCGATCGATATCAGCCGCCCCCTTCCGATCGATATGAGGCGCCCCCTTCCTCCTCCCATCAAGATCTAACACACGTCTACGGGCCATTTCGTGGCAGTCATGAGGAGCTGTGGGACTACGTCCACGGGCCTGTAGACACACGTTTAGACGATTTGGAGGCATTCACCAGACAGTTTCGCGCTGTTCATGTTAGTGTTTAACATGATTTGTCGGCCACGATCTTTTAGTTTGTATATTAATATTACGTTCCATATTTGTTTTAGCTTTCGGGTACGACGCCGATCTTTGCTCCGTTCGAACAGGGGGCACCGATGCCGTTTGGCACCACATCCTATCCGTCATTCCCGGAGAGTGTAAGTCACGCTGAATAACCAATGTAGTTATATATTCGTTCCTAGGTTTGTAACTGTTAAAATGAAATATATCATGCAGACTGGGATGCCGACGGCAGGGGCTTATACACACCATATGACGACAGAGGCCCCCACATCCTATGCTCCATTCCCACAGAGTGTAAGTCACATACATCGACCCTCGTTATCGTTATATTTTCGTTCCTAAGTTTGTAACTGTTATAATGTCGTGCAGATTGAGATGATGGATCAACAAGGTTATGGCGGCCATGTGGCCACCCCATCATTCACGGACCTCCTTGGTATACCGGCGACAGACTATTACAGGCCGGACATGCCGGGGCCATCGTACGTCACACCGCCACCACATACTATGACTATAAGTTATTTTGGTAGTTTTGGTTTAATTGTGAACATGATGAAATTGTACTTAAAACATCTAATAAGTTAATTTTCAGTCGATGGGGTCAGGAGAGGACTTGCGGTGCTCGGAAATTGTCGAGGACCACTTCTCGGAGCCAGAAATTGACCCGATGGATGTGGTAGAACCTGGTAGGCCGAAGCGGAATAGGAAAGCTTTATCATGGTTCGGTACCCCACTATTTGGCCGACAAGGATCTACCACACCGCCCCCTGAAAAGAGAGCCAGGCCAAAGGTGACAGGAAAGGGAGCGGGAAAGAAGGTGGGAAAGAAAGCGGGAAAAGGAAAGATGGCTTCACCGGAGCGTGTTTCGGCCTCGGAGATATTGAACCTGTGCCAGAATGGAGACCTCCCCCGCATGATATTCATCCCTTTCATCAACCTAGACATCACCCCCTCGTTTTTCCAAGTATTGCTGGCAGTTGACCCTTTGCTGTCTGATTTAGAGGATGTGGTTAGTATTGAAGTTTAACTATAGTCATATAATCAAATATATTTATATTACATGTCTAACCATCTATTTTTTGTGTATAGCATATGGATTGTTGGGTCGCCATGCTCCTACGTTCCCGACAACCAGACACGCGGTGGACCATCATGCACACTTCTTTCTTTCCGTTCATGGTCCTTCCACATCAAGGTCCCGCCTCCGTGGCTAACTCATGCAATGGTGTGGAAGGGGTTTCTTGGCGGTACCTCGATACTGTATGTAAATCGTTTTACTCTTATTTTATTTAAGTTGTTTGGTTTCTAACTAAGTTGTCTAATATTGTAATATTCCAGGTGTACATCCCTATCTGCATTCATCTTAAACATTGGGTGCTCGAAGTGTTTGATCTTCCTCGTATGTTGATGATCATATATGACAGCGACCCTGACAGTCTCTTCAAAGACGCTTTGCATGAGCGTCTTGCCATATTTAAAGATCAACTGCCGGGGTTCTTTAGTCTGCTCGGGGATGTGGACCGTCGCGAAAAGTCAGTGCACTTCCGTCACAAGTTCGCCAAGAATGCACCACAACAGCAAGGGATGAATGCGGATTGCGGTGTCTGGGTATGCCGTAATGTCAGCATCTTGATTTCAGACGATGTGGTAGATTTACACACTTCACGCACCGAACAAGAGGCCGCGGACTTTCGCATACATATGGCGGAGACCATTTATGCGCATTGTGTTCCACGGCAAGATGATTAGGTTGTTTATGTAACATTAAATGATTGTTATTTTTAGTATTAACTTATTTTGTTAAATTATTTAACTTGAAGTTATAATTTTGTTTATTATTTTGTTAAAGTATTGCACATATGAATACTTGAAGCCTAAAAAGTGTGACAAAAACAGTAAAAACATGCAACAACACTTTACTCTCTCTTCCTATGTGGGACACATTCCCACACCCATTTGGTTTTTGCTAATTTCATCCAATTACTCAACTTTGAGTATCGATATCTCATTCACACATACTCCGTTTTGGACGCATTATATATCGTTTCGAAGCTCTCATATAAGAGAACATAAACCCACTAAGAGTTAGTTATATATAACACACACACACACACACATATATATATATATATATATATATATATATTTAAATGTGGCCAAAGTTTAGTAAAAACCATATTTTTACTAAAATTTTCCAACACCTAGTAAGTAGGTTTATGAAACTTGCGGTAATCCTAATACAGAGATTATTGGATGAACAAACATTTATTTCTTGATTCACATGTGCATTAATCCTTAGACTACTTAAAGACTACTTTTCAGCCTAATGAAAGACCTTTATTCATGAGCAGACTTCCTTTTGCAGACGAATCTTGCAGTTACTTTTTCAGTCGATGGGGACACACTCTTTTGCAGACGAATCTTGCAGTTACTTTTTCAGTCGAATCTTACAGGCTCTTTTCAGACGAATCTTGCAGTGAACTATTCAGACGAATCATGCAGGAAAGTTTTCAGACGAAATCTTTGACCATATCCACATCCCTGATGAAGAACATACATTTTCACGGCTATAAGTAGATGGCATGATGAAGTAGTAATTCACAACTTGCTATCTATCTTTTATACATTCTTTTACACCGTGCACAAACATTCTCTCGTTTTTCTTAACACTATGGCTGGAGGTTCAAGATCAATGGGAAACATGTCGGCAAATGGGGCTGGAACTTCACGTTCGACAGCCTACCAACCACTGAACGATGGAGCTCGTCGGAGTACCTGGAAGGTACCGGAAACAGACGAGGAGTGGAGAAACTATGGGCGAACTGCGGCCGATTATCCATTCACGGCTGAGGAGGAAGAATACTAGGAGATGGCATGCGACAATTATCACTTCGATAATGACGGAAAAAACCCACCAATGTATCATTGTACCCAGCCAACGGTTCCACAAAGTCAACGAATTACTCCCTTAGTGCAAAAATCCATTGATGAGGCGAACGCCGGTATCAAAAAGGTAAAAGGTATGTGGAACCATAACATGGAGATTCAGCAGGGGAAAATGGAGTATCTAGCGGAGAAGAAACGAGAACTGGCCATGACTAGGGCTCACGTTCGGGAGCTGCAACGACATATTAAGGAAGTAGAAGATGAACTACAAGAAATCGAAGACGACTACACGGGAATGGAGGATGTCATCAAGGAAAAGGTTAACTTCATCACCGGAATCCAGGACGCATTCCAGTCATAGATTTCTTTGTTTACCTGCACTGTATCCGTTTCGTTTGGGAATATGATTTGCAATAACTGATCTTTTAATTAATTTCCTTATTAAATAACTTAAAATGGGGAAAACATTTTCTTTAATTAATTTCTATATTAAAATGGAAAGGAAACAATACATTAAAAACCTCAACTACATAAAATGATAACCTAAAAAAACTATAGGGACCATTTATGTTTTTTTTAATTTGCCCCAAACTAGAGGGGCCAAAACTGCAAATATAGTAAAATTGCGGGACTACCGCGGGGCACAATCGCGGGAGAAGGGGCCAAAAGTGGTCCCGCGGCAAACTTGGGGGGGGGGGGAAGCTGTAGCCGCGGGGTATCTTGAGGGGGCATAGCGGGAGAAATGGCCAAACCCGGTGCCACATCGTGCCACGTCGTTGTGGGTCCCGCGATCGCGGGTCTCACCGCGGGAAAAATGGGTATTTTGGCAAATTCGACGAGAAAATGGGTATTTTGACAACTCAAAGTCAAACTTTGGGTATTTTAATTAAATTCCCTTATATGTAGCACCTGCAGAAAAAAAGTCTCATATGGGTACACCTTGTATATATAAAACTCACTTTTTTCCGGTAGATGATAAAAATCTCATGTCCCAAAATTTCATTTTGTCATTCATGTCCCACCAATAAAATTAAGACACGTCAGATTTTATATATTTTTAATTCTATTTAATCCAAGTTCATATTTTCTCTCCAATGACATGTATTCATGTGATTAGTGGAATAAAAGAGACGTGCTAATTTAGGACAGGAGATTTTTATTCTAGATAACCCGACCTTAGACTTCGCGTGTGCTCAATTTCTATAGTTAAGCATTCACAATAATCTTTTTTACTTTTTTTTCTAATTTTCTAATTCTATTATATTTAATATAATTAAATTAATTAGATTTGAAATTTGAACGAAATTCCCATAATAAATAAATGATGTTTCAGTATGTACATCTATCTATCTATCTATATATATATAAGGTATCTTCTTTTAAAAAAAATGTGAAATTGTGATAACTTTGAGAACTAGTTATTTCATATGATTTACTTACATCTAACACTAGAATTTAAAATATTAGTTACATGTATTTGTTTTACAATGTGTTTGCTCTAAATGTACTTAGTTTATCATGTGCACATTTTTTACATGTTTGTGAAATAAAAAATACACATAAAAAAGTTTTGCATTGTGAAACAAATATATGTTAATTAATACATTAAATATTATCTTTACATGAGAAAAAATCAGGTGAAACAAAACTGTAACATAGAAGTTCTTACTGATTTTATAAATTTTGGAGTTCTCAAATAATTAAACCCCATACCCATGGATTGCGTTTTTCATGGGTATTGAGCCGGTGTATTTCATTTAAAGCATCTCCAACAGCTTCCCTACTTTGGAGAATATAAAGATTTTGGGTTGTTTTTTTGCTCCAACAACTTCCGCAAAACTATCTCCAAAATGGAGAAAGTAGGAGAGAGAATGGGTTTTTTCTCCAAATATGGAGATAACCCAAAAAATGATTACTAAATAAAATAACCAATAGAATTCTTTGCAAAATATTATTTGAAGAGAAAAATAATATTTTAATAGGTGAATGGAATATTTAAATATTATAATCAATTGATTTTTTCTTTAAAATGAGGAATCTATTGGATATGTAAGTAATTTTTTTTGGAGATTTAAACTTTTGGTTCTCCATTTTAGAGAAACTTTGGAGAATTGTTGGAGATGCCCTAATTATTTATTACGATTCTTATACCGAACGGAACCGAACCTAACCTAACCTTATATCAAAATTAGTTAAATTATACAATAAAAAAACAAAAATATACAAAATTAGCATTATAGAGGATTGCCGAATATATCAATCGAGATTCGATGCTTCCAAAATGCTTCTAGAAGCTTAATTATTGAATTATTTTCTGCTATGAATAGAAAAGAAGAAGACAGCGATAGATGGTGAGCTCCATGGTACCATCACCATTCATTTAATGAGCACCAATAATTTACTCATTGACTATATTGCCCATCTAGGAAGCGTGCTAATAAAACACCATCCCTGCCTGCGGTCAACAATAACACGATAGCAGAGAAAGCCGCCAAGATAAATAAATTCGAAGATATTAGGGTGGTGTCACATTAATTTTCAATTCATAAAAATGGGTCAACTTGTACATTTATTTAAATGATAATTACATCGTTTTTATCGACAAGAAGAACGGAAAATTCTTATAACCCACTTTAAATGATCCTCTTTGATTTTTGATTTTTCTCGTTCATAAGAATTTTAATACAACGTATTTCTTTTTTTAATTAGTTATATGTCTATTTATATCTAGTAGTACAAACTTCGAGGATTCTCTATCCTATATACTTTGGGGCTGTTTGGTTGGTTTTCCATTAAGTCTTGTATGAATAAAGTTGTCTGTGTGGATTAATCTTGATACAGAGAGAGTTGCGAGAAAAATTGAGGAACAAACTGGAAATCACAAACAGCAGCCAAAGAGAGTTGCTAGTGAGATGAATACTCGCTAAGGGGCTGTTTGTTTACCTCTTAATGGTTACATTAAGAGGTAACCTCTGAATCGGTCAGAGGTTTGTGTTGTTTGGTAAAAAAAAATTAACCTCTGAACGGTGACAAAAGACTCTGAACCATTTTGTGGTTAGGGTATCCCTCAACCATTCAGATTACCATTTCTTCCAAATCTGCCCTTTTCAAGACTTTTTCACAGCCGCATCTCCCTCACCACATCTCCATCACCGGTCGCCGGCGAATCTACCGCCGTGAGCAACCGCCAACTGTCGGCCACCACCACCAGGCGCCGTCTGTCTCCTCTCTCCTCTCGATTCCATCGCCATCTCCCTCAGATATATCGATTTTCTTGATGTCTCTATCTTCTTCAACCGTGTTCTCCTCTGTTGGGTTTTGCTAATCGATTTCTCCCCTGTTGGGTCTCGAATCTTCTGTTGGGTTTTGGATCTCAGAATTTTTTGTTTGTTCCATGAAGGGCGGCGGTGTGGTGGATGAATTTTTGGGCGGTGTTATGGATGAATTTTTGGATCTCAGAAATTTTTGGGCGGTGTGGTGGATGAATATTTGGATCTCAGAATTTTTCGGCGGTGTGGTGGATGAATTTTTGGATCTCAGAAATTTTTGTTTGAGCGTTGGCGGATGAATTTTTGGGCGTTGCCATTTTTTATGGTTTGAGCTTGCTCTCAATCGAGAAGAAAGAATGGTACTGTGATTTTGTTTGATTCATGGTATGTTAATTCATTGTAAACAATGATTCATGGTACTGTGATTTTGATTTTGTTAATTCATGGTATGTTAATTCATAAATGGCAATGTGATTTGATTTTGTTTGATTCATGGTATGTTAATTCATTGTAAACAATTGTATAAACTGTTGATTAATGGTACTATTGATTAAATCATGGAGAGGGTTAAAATGGTAATTTGTCGTTATTCAGATTGATGATTCAGAACGGTTACCAAACAACCAAATTTCATTCTGCACTCAACCATACAGAGCCTCTCAACCATTTTGCACTAAATCATTCAGCAAGTGCCAAACAGCCCTAACTCACTCAAAAGTCACGCTGCACACTGTTTGGAATTCTATACGGTTTGCCATGCGAAGCAATACCAAAGCTAGCCACCAAACTCCAAAGACCCACTTTAATTCAAACTCTTTTCCACCATTCCACGTTGACACCATCCACTAATTCATTATCTTTTCTTTACTTTTTAATTTCCTTTTAGTTATCTATGCTTTATAGTCATTATCTTATATTTTATTATTATTTTCCCTTAATTATCCATAGTTTTAGATTTAATCTTTTAATTATCTTTTAGATTATAAATAGGGTTGATAGGTTTCTTTGTTATTCAGTTATCAATTAATAAAAGTTTGCTTTTTAAGAGTTTTCTCTTTCGTTTGAGTTTACAAATTGTAATTCTCAATCGTTCACGGGATTTAGACGCTTGTCGATCCTTTCGCAAATCTACGATGCGTCAAATCTGTCTGTATAGATTGGAAAGGTTTTTGTTTAAGAGTGTTTTCATAGATGGAATGGCCATGTTTTTTAATTGGGAGAGACTGGTTTGGACAATGGCTTTCTGCATAAAGCTCCCTCCTACAAGCTTAATAAATAAGTCACTTTCTATATCATTAAGGCATTGTTTGGCAAAAAAAACTAGCTTATAAGCTAGCTTTTCTTTGGTGTACATGTTTGGATGACCATAAGCTAGCTTTTTGAAACGCTACTTGGAGTAACGTTTTAGTAGCTTATTGTGAATATTTGTAACATCCCGAATTTTCGTTGTATTATTTTGTGAATTACAAGTTTTAACTTAGGGGTTAAGTTTGTAATTATTTAAAGCCTTTATTTGAAGTGAATTTGCATATTGAGGGTTTGTAGTGTTATTCTTTTAAAGTTGGGGGTTTAAGTGGTAAAGTGTCCTATGACTCATCCCTAATTAGTGTGTAGGTGTCACACAATTAGTCACTAAAAGACTAATTGTGTGAAGTTTTGTGGGTGTTTTTCGGTTTGGAGAAAAGAGAAGCCGAGAGATAGAGATAGAGAAAACGAAAGGAAGAAAAGAAGAAGGAATCATAATTATTGCAACTGGAAAAGAGGAATCAATCCAAGGTAATTATATCATAAACCTTCATCTTGTTAGTAAAAAGCCTTCTATGGAGTTTTAGGTGGGTTTTGATGATTTAAACATGATTATGAGAATCTGAATTTATAGGTATGTTATGTTTAGAGTATTAAACATATCTGCAAGTTTGCATAAACAAACATAGCTTAAAAATATAAAAATCTGGGTTTAAGGATGAACATAGTGGACTGAGACTTGGATGAACATCATAGATGTCGCAACCTTAAGCTGCGACATTCATGCTTGTCGCAATAGACCGTTGCGACTTGGAGTTGGAATCGCAACAGTTGATTGCGACTTGGCATTGGAGTCGCAACAGTTGATTGCGACTTGGGTTAGAATCGCAATGGTGGGTTGCGATTTAGAATTGGAATCGCAATAGTGGGTTGCGATTTAGAGTTGGAGTCGCAATAGTTGGTTGCGACTTGGTCCAGTGCATTGCGACTTGAGATGTAATTTTAAGAGATTAAAGATCCTTAGTTGTGGAGGGTTCTGTTTTATAAATTAATATCAATATATTTGAATATTGAATATTACAGTAAGCTGTGGTAGTGAAGACAGGAGTCCCTACGACTTTTAAGGAATAAAGGAAGTGACTACGCATCAGGTGAGTTTATTTAACTCTCTTTAAATGTTCAGTAATTAACATTGAAATAGATATGAAAAATGTATGTCTGAGCATGATAATTAAAGGACTGGTATTATTCAATAAAGAGTCCAGTTAGTTAACTAATAGTTATGCTATATTGATCCTTGTGCTAAATTGCAAAGAGTGAATAGTCACGAAATCGAGGTACTAGAATTATCAAGATTCTTTATATATATATATATATATACATATGTAGAAATATATTACTTTGTGTATTATGCATATACACTGATAAGAGTTATAATACTTTTGTATTATGTTGTTGTAATTGCTAAAAGTAGGCATCCGGTCATCGGGGGCACTTGGGTACGGTATAATGGGAACCGACTACTCGCCATTGACCAAAGGGATGTAATTTTTAGTAATTGAGTATACCTTGAATCATCGGGGGTACCGGTTGTTTATCGCGATATAATAATCCCATTGGGACCATTGATTCTGAGGTGAGGATATATGAAATGTGGAATAGGCAGATGTTGATTTGTAATTCCCATTTCAAATGGAAGATCGGAGATTTCCATTGTTATAGGGAAGATCAGAGATTTCCCAATTTATAAAGAGGATTAAGAAATAGGCAGGTTTTGACTTGTAATTTCTTAGACAAGAGTATAGACTTTAAATCTGGTGTGATTTAGAGTAATCTCTTGGTAGTGTTATTGTGGCTAAATCAAATTAGTCATAAGTATGGGAGTGGGGTAGATTCCCAGTATTGAAAGGAGTTGTCATACGGTAAGATGGTTGAGAACAGGTTTGATGTATCTGTTGAGATTTTAATTATTTAACTTTAATTTGATTTGAATATTCTCACTAGGCGAAAGCCTAATGTTTTAAAGTTGAATTTCTTACCAGGTACA
Organism: Saussurea involucrata; assembly: GCA_033807775.1. NCBI lineage: Eukaryota > Viridiplantae > Streptophyta > Magnoliopsida > Asterales > Asteraceae > Saussurea > Saussurea involucrata. The sequence continues at coordinate 56,320,792 of CM066322.1, read as the reverse complement.
AGTTCCGGGAAGTAGGCGGGAAGTGTGACAGTGCTTAGAATACACCTATAGACGTGTGCTACTTAAACCTCAACGCAAGTATACGATGAGATCTAATATCGTCTTTCAAGTAATAAATTGGTAAAATACCAGATATCGTTCCCACAGAGATTGGAGTAAAAAGTTAAATAAAAAGTAGAAGAAGGAAATGATTTCAGATGGCAAATTCGGAAGAGATTGATTTGTTTTGTTTGGATTATCACTTTGATTAATGTTAACAGAGAATAAAGCAAGTACGGGTGTAATACTTTAAGGTGAGACTTAAACACAAATTCCAGCGGGCCATGCTGCAGGGATGCTGCAGCATGCAGTTTTATCATAAATTGATCCATCATCTATTTTGAGAGTATTCCTCTCGGACTTCATTATTCCCACTACTGTTTAGATTCAACTAGACACATCTCTGTGTAGTCTCCAACTATTGATAGTGGGGATAAAGTTCTCAAAATATATGGACGACCAAATCTCTTTGTATCAAAAACCGCCCTCTCGAGCCGATTCCCATATCATTCAAGTTGGTGTGTTCCAAGTGGCTTATCTCTAAGTCCACTACACTTTAACACTTTAGATTAGTGACCACTTGTCGAGAATAAATCAGTTTAGAAAAACATGGATGATAACTGTCACTTTATCAGTAACTCTCTCAAGTCTACTTCCCATATCATTCAAACTGACGTGCATTCAGTGGCTTATCTCTAAGTCCACGGCACTTTAACACTTTAGCAAGTGATCAGTTCGTCAAGAAGTGTCATTGGTTTTAATAAAACTTAAATGAAATGGTGGAACATTGTTATTGCAAAACAATGTCCACTTTCCTTTGGTTTAAAATCCCACCTTTCCGTTTCACACCCGAACTATTAAAATTAGCTACTCATAACGGAAAGTAAAGAAAGCAATAAATGACGATAATTAAATTGCGTAAATGTAAATAACTGAAATGTAAATGACAAGAATAATAAATGACTAGAAATATAAATTGCAATAAATAAAAAGACAATAAATATAAAGATAATAAATATAAAAACAAGATATGTAACAAGTAACTACTAATTAGATTGTAATTATCAAACTCAAAGGTTGAAACTCCTTTAAATTCTCAGATCACAATTGCATAAGTAAACTAAGAGTTCTAAAATATATATCATATATGAGATATGAGATATGAATCTTTTTCTAAATTGTTACTGAGTTCTATATCCTACAACCCATCCCAAACCTCTCTTTAAATACTAGAGAAAAGGTTGGGGCAAAAAGGTAATTTCCCATGCAAAGGGAACAAAAAGTACATAGTAGTTCAAAGGCTAAACTACTACAATAATGCACAAAGGTGATTCAAAGTCCAACTTTCTTTTTCCTTCTATAAGCTTTAAAATATCAGCAACAAAAAGGGCACTTCGTCTGCCCAAAATAAGCTCCAAGGTCTTGATTGATTAAGTTGTCTGCTGCTTCATGCTGTTGCCATGCTGCAGCATAAGTCTGAACTATTTAAAATCTGCCAAAACACTACAAATTAGCCATTTTAAGTTATAAAACAGGTTATCCACTACTTTATCTCCAATAAACAACAAAGTGTAAAATAAGTAAATAAAAGGACTCAAAGTTAGGGATATTAAAGATAAAACGACTCAAAGTGGAAGTAAAAAGACCTAATATGCATTACTAATTAATGCGTATCACACCCTCAAACTAGAACTGTTGCTTGTCCCCAAGCAACTAAGATACAAAAAGAAAAAGACTCAAGTTGGTAAGGTTTGCAAAATGAGGGCAATAAGTGCACACAATGTCATGATATATGCAAGGATACACAACATAGCCATTCATAAATTCCAAGTGACATGATCTTAATCTAAGAATGAGTAAAACCATAAGCTAGCAACATTTTCTCTTTGTTATGCTCTACACATCTCACATCCAAGATCAAAAGGACTTTAAAGTACTGGTTCACTCTTTTTGGCACATTTTGTCTCACTTTGCCTTTTTCCTTTCTTTGCTTCAACATATATGATTTTTTTTTCAATTTTGCGGAACTTTTGTGCTCTTTTGTGTTGAAAGCAATGCACTTAGCCCCTATGGGACCTTTTTAGTACTTAAAGTCCAAACATGGCATTTTTTAAGAGTTATGCCCTTTTTATTTTTTTTTTCTTTTTTTTTCTTGCCATGGTGGACTTCCCCACCCTCAAACTAGAAATCAACAATGTCCTCATTGTTATGGGATAAATGTATGGGTGGATACAAGTGGCTTAAATTTGAGGAACAAATGATGGCCTCTCTCATTTCCTAGATGTGTGTGAGATAGGGAGCAAAATGTGGTCCCAAGCAAAAGGATGCTAGTTCTAGCAAAAAACTATACATTAGATTTATAGATCATGACTTTAGGAATTATTCATGCTATGTATGCATGCTTAAATATATCACATATGCTCATCATGCAATAAAAACTAAATCCTAAAAACGTAAGAAACAATCCCAAACTCAAAAAATGTAAAATGAACAAAAATTGGAGCTAAAGAGGTATGAATGAACCTGTCCTACTCCTGAGGAGTAGGTTGTGAACCAAGTGGTTGGAATGAATGTTGCGGCACAAGAATCTGCATTTCTGTCTTTTAACAAGGTGTTCTTCTTTTTCAACAATTGGATCTCTTGTTGACAACTTCTTGAGGAATGGTGGAGATTGCTGGAGCACCTCAGTATGCTCCTCAGCCGTAACTGTCCTCGCCAACTTAACTTGGTGTTTCTCTTTCCACTTATGCTTATATACGTTTCTCATCAAATGTGTCTCTCCTTGATCATGGCGTAAGACTTCGATTGCACAAATGGGGGAGCATTTCATGCCGCAAAGAGTTTTCCACATCACCTCACCAACAATAGAACTTGATTTTATGAAGCTTCCCGAGTCCTTGGATTGATCATCACATCCCTTTTGAAAAACAACTTGAAGATTTTCTGCACAGCTTTGCTGCAGGAATGCTGCAGCATCCTCAACAATATGTTCTTTCTGCACAGATTCAAAGCAGGGGTTAATGACAATTTTGGCATTGTGTTGCACCTCTTTACTATTTTGAAGTAAAAAGGGGTCGCTCAAATGCTCGGATGCTTCCTCAGAACTTTCTATCTCTTGACTATTTTCCAAAGTATTGACCTCATCCTCATCCTTACCAACATGTTCAAAATTTTCAATCTCACTTGGTATAGGAATTTGGTTTTGTCTATTGATCTCTTCAACATAAGTTGTGATGTTGGCAACATATGTTATCATATTTTGTGTGAATTCATTCATCATAGTTTGAAGAGATATGATGGTTTGAACTAGTTCTAAAGAGGGCGTAGGGGGTAAAAATGAGTTGTTATAATCATCCCCTTGAAAATTCCCAGAAAAATCAACTTGTTCCTCCCAAGATTGGTCAAAAGTATTTGAGCAAGTGTTACTCCAATCTTGGTAGGGAGGTATTGGTGATGTGAAAGTGCCATGATTTTGATTATTTAAAAACAAATTAGGATGATCCTCCCATGATTGAGTATAACCATTGAAGTGTGAGGTATCCCAATTACTATCTCCCATGAAATAATTGGAATCAGGGTTCGAAGGGCAATAATATGTGAAATGATTTCCGCCACAGAAGTCACAGAAAACAGTTTCATATGGCCCAAACGAATATCCCATTGAATCCATATTCACAGAAAGATAAACTCAAAGCTTGTTACTTGTACACACATGAAGACGTATGACAAGCAACAAAGGTGGTAGAAAAATCAAATCTTTTTAAAACTTTTTACAACTTTTAGCTTGCCAATCCCCGGCAGCGGCGCCAAAAACTTGACAGTGCTTAGAATACACCTATAGACGTGTGCTACTTAAACCTCAACGCAAGTATACGATGAGATCTAATATCGTCTTTCAAGTAATAAATTGGTAAAATACCAGATATCGTTCCCACAGAGATTGGAGTAAAAAGTTAAATAAAAAGTAGAAGAAGGAAATGATTTCAGATGGCGAATTCGGAAGAGATTGATTTGTTTTGTTTGGATTATCACTTTAATTAATGTTAACAGAGAATAAAGCAAGTACGGGTGTAAAACTTTAAGGTGAGACTTAAACACAAATTCCAGCGGGCCATGCTGCAGGGATGCTGCAGCATGCAGTTTTATCATAAATTGATCCATCATCTATTTTGAGAGTATTCCTCTCGGACTTCATTATTCCCACTACTGTTTAGATTCAACTAGACACATCTCTGTGTAGTCTCCAACTATTGATAGTGGGGATAAAGTTCTCAAAATATATGGACGACCAAATCTCTTTGTATCAAAAACCGCCCTCTCGAGCCGATTCCCATATCATTCAAGTTGGTGTGTTCCAAGTGGCTTATCTCTAAGTCCACTACACTTTAACACTTTAGATTAGTGACCACTTGTCGAGAATAAATCAGTTTAGAAAAACATGGATGATAACTGTCACTTTATCAGTAACTCTCTCAAGTCTACTTCCCATATCATTCAAACTGACGTGCATTCAGTGGCTTATCTCTAAGTCCACGGCACTTTAACACTTTAGCAAGTGATCAGTTCGTCAAGAAGTGTCATTGGTTTTAATAAAACTTAAATGAAATGGTGGAACATTGTTATTGCAAAACAATGTCCACTTTCCTTTGGTTTAAAATCCCACCTTTCCGTTTCACACCCGAACTATTAAAATTAGCTACTCATAACGGAAAGTAAAGAAAGCAATAAATGACGATAATTAAATTGCGTAAATGTAAATAACTGAAATGTAAATGACAAGAATAATAAATGACTAGAAATATAAATTGCAATAAATAAAAAGACAATAAATATAAAGATAATAAATATAAAAACAAGATATGTAACAAGTAACTACTAATTAGATTGTAATTATCAAACTCAAAGGTTGAAACTCCTTTAAATTCTCAGATCACAATTGCATAAGTAAACTAAGAGTTCTAAAATATATATCATATATGAGATATGAGATATGAATCTTTTTCTAAATTGTTACTGAGTTCTATATCCTACAACCCATCCCAAACCTCTCTTTAAATACTAGAGAAAAGGTTGGGGCAAAAAGGTAATTTCCCATGCAAAGGGAACAAAAAGTACATAGTAGTTCAAAGGCTAAACTACTACAATAATGCACAAAGGTGATTCAAAGTCCAGCTTTCTTTTTCCTTCTAGAAGCTTTAAAATATCAGCAACAAAAAGGGCACTTCGTCTGCCCAAAATAAGCTCCAAGGTCTTGATTGATTAAGCTGTCTGCTGCTTCATGCTGTTGCCATGCTGCAGCATAAGTCTGAACTATTTAAAATCTGCCAAAACACTACAAATTAGCCATTTTAAGTTATAAAACAGGTTATCCACTACTTTATCTCCAATAAACAACAAAGTGTAAAATAAGTAAATAAAAGGACTCAAAGTTAGGGATATTAAAGATAAAACGACTCAAAGTGGAAGTAAAAAGACCTAATATGCATTACTAATTAATGCATATCAAAGTGCGATGAGAATTTTTGGAAAGGTTCAAACTTAGAGATAACGGAGGATCTAGCTGATATTTTGATGCTTTTGGGACAAAGGATTAGATAACCAAATTAATCTGATTATTGTTGTATGGTTAGATTAATAGGTTATTTGTTTTAGACACATTGTATATAAAACCTTTACAATTGATCCTCAGGTTATAGAAGTTTGAAGTTTTATGATCATAACTTGTAGCAATTTTAAGGTTTAAATTGGCCCTGTTTTTAGGGTGTTACAATATGGTATTAGAGCTTTAGTTTAAGCGAACTAGGTATGATCTTGAGATACCTAGACTTAAGCTGTGATGAATTAAGTTATGATCCGCGAGATATGGGTAGAAGTACTAAGACTGGGTAGTCCTAGAGTTGACAGAAATACGAGAAGTTGGTACTGTAACGATGGTAATAAGAATTCTCATGTATGATATGTTCGCAATTTCAATTAGCTACTGTTATTATGAATATATTATTACACAAGCATACTTGGGATAAATTGTTACAGTGACTGATTAGCGGTAAAGTACGTATTGTATGTTTAGTTGTATAAACCATTAACTGATGAGTATTCTTTTGTGCTCAATCAGAACGATGGTGAATACACCCCCGAGGTCTCCAAATTCTTCGATGAATAGGAATTGGTTAGGCGATGCTGGAGAAAGACAAACTGGATTAGGCGGAGTTCCTGATACGCCACCAGATTTTCTTTCCTTAGGAGGAATGCGAAGTCGAGTACATCCAGGAGGTACCAGTACGGCTGATCAAACATCATCATATTCAGGTATGGAAGGACGAATAATGAATAATGTGACTAGATTGATGAATGCATCAATGGAGAGGCAAGCATAAATGATGAATACTATGATGGGGAGACAAGCAGAGATGTTTACAAAGATGTTTAATGATCGAAATGCGGAACCAAGACGAACAGTGGTTGATACTAGTGTGATAAATCCGACTGTAAATCCAGGATCGGAGGCAGAAAGAAGGGTTGAAAGAAACTGTTCCTACAAAACGTTTCTAAGTTGTAAACCGCCAGAATTCCAGGGAGACGACAATCCAGTGGCTTGTATAAACTGGATAAGAGAGGTCGAGCAAGCTTTTCGAGCTTGTGAATGTAATGACGAAAGATCTAATGTTAGATTTGGGTCGCAAATGTTGCGCGGCAAAGCGTTGCAGTGGTGGAATGTGTTGTCATCAACTGTGACGGAAGCAGCTCTAAACTCAGTAACTTGGGATCAGTTTAAAGCAAAGATTTTAGAAGAATATTGTAATGAACACGAAATGGACCGGATCGAAGAAGAATTCAGGAATATCAAGAAAGGTAATATGTCGGTGAGAAAATATACCGAAATCTTTATGGAAAAGCTGAACCTTATGGGGCACATGGCTCCAGCAGAGAAAGATAAGATTAAATATTATCGGAAAGGTCTACCAGCAGATATGATGACAAGGGTCCGCAGTTCGAAATCTGCTACGTTAAGGGAGACGATAGAAGAAGCAAAGGTGATAGAAGAGATGTATGTGAAAGACAAAGAGGAGAAGGCGCAAGTGGGAGAAAAGAGAAAATGGGAAGGCCGTTCAGAATCTTCTCCGAAATTAAGGTTATTTGGAAAGAACATTCGTTATGATTCCCGTAAGGAACCGAGTTGGTGTTCTAAATACAAAAGTAAACATTTTGGCCAATGCCGAGTGGTCGGAAATCAGTGTTTCAAGTGTGGGAAGGCGGGGAATATGGCAACAAATTGTACAGTGCCAGGGTCAGTTTGCTTTGAATGCCAGCAACCAGGTCATTTTCGGAGAGATTGTCCGAAGTTGAAAAGAGAAGGAGACCAGGGCAGAAAGTTGGTTATTCCCAAACCAACTGGCCGTGCATTCCAAATGACTGCCGATGAAGCGAAAGGATCGAAAGACGTGGTCTCGGGTACATTTCTTATAAACTCTATTCCTGCTCGTGTGTTGTTTGATAGTGGCGCAAACTATTCTTTTGTATCCAAGTTGTTTCAGCATAAGCTAGCTATGCCTATCACTACTTTAGGAGATACCTTAGTAGTTGAAATAGCTAATGGAGTCCAGTCTTTGGTTAAGGAAAGCTTGATCGATTGTAAAATTATGATAGAGGGAACAGAATTTCCGATTAACTTGTTGTTAATGGAAATTGGAAGTTTTGATATTATTGTAGGGATGGACTGGTTGAGCAATAACCAGGCAGAAATTATGTGTGCAAAGAAGCTGATCCGAATTCCAATGAGCAATAAAGATGATGTATTCATATTTGGAGAAAAACAGGAAGGAGATGTTCCGTTGATTTCAGTGATGAAGGCGCGTAAATGTTTATCGAAAGGGTGTTGGTCGTATTTAGCCTATGTCATTGATACGAAGTTAGAAAAGAAAAATGTTCAAGATATCAACGTGGTGCGTGAGTTTCCGGATGTATTCCCGGATGATCTTCCAGGTCTACCAGTTGAAAGAAAAGTAGAGTTTCGCATCGATCTTATTCCTGGAGCAGCACCGATAGCACGAGCACCATATCGTTTAGCACCTGCCGAGATGAAAGAAATGATGACTCAGCTTCAGGAGTTATTAGATAGGGGTTTTGTAAGACCAAGTTCTTCACCTTGGGGAGCTCCAGTTCTATTTGTTAAGAAGAAAGATGGTACCATGCGAATGTGTATTGATTATCGGGAGTTAAATAAGGTAACCTTTAAGAACAAGTATCCGCTTCCGAGGATTGATGATTTATTTGATCAACTCCAAGGTGCGGGATGCTTTTCAAAGATAGATTTAAGATCAGGATACCATCAAGTACGAGTAAGATATGAAGATGTGGCAAAAACAGCGTTTAGAACCAGATATGGGCATTATGAGTTTCTTGTAATGCCATTCGGGTTGACGAATGCTCCTGCTGTATTCATGGACTTGATGAACAGAGTGTGTCGACCGTTTTTGGATAAGTTCGTTATTGTGTTTATTGATGACATACTTATCTATTCAAAGACTGAAGAAGATCATGAACGACATCTTCGTGAGGTCTTAGAAGTTTTAAGAAGGGAGAAGCTATACGCAAAGTTTTCGAAGTGTGAATTTTGGTTGAAAGAGGTGCAGTTTCTAGGTCATGTAATTACTTCTGAGGGGGTTAAAGTAGATCCATCAAAGATTGAAGCAATGACGAATTGGGAGACACCTAGAAGTGCATCTGAAATAAGAAGTTTCTTGGGATTAGCAGGTTACTATAGAAGGTTCATAAAGGATTTTTCGAAGATTGCATCTGCTTTGAGGTTATTAACTAGAAAGAATGAGAAGTTTGTTTGGACGGAGAAACAGGAATCGGCTTTCAGGATTTTACGTCAAAAGTTGTGCGAAGCACCTATTCCTGCCTTACCAGAAGGAACGGAAGATCTGGTAGTATACAATGATGCTTCAAAGATGGGTTTAGGGTGTGTGTTGATGCAACGAGGCAAGGTAATTGCATATGCGTCAAGACAACTGAAAGAGCATGAAAAGAACTACCCTACGCATGATTTGGAGTTAGCAGCAGTTGTTTTTGCTTTAAAGTTGTGGAGGCACTATTTGTATGGAACTAAGTGTACTCTTTATACTGATCACAAGAGTTTGCAACATGTTTTTGATCAAAAAGAGTTGAACATGCGACAACGACGCTGGTTAGAATTACTTAAAGATTATGATTGCGAATTGCATTACCATCCTGGTAAAGCAAATGTCGTAGCTGATGCTTTAAGTAGAAAAGAATATGGTGGGTGTTTGAAATCAATAAATGCTAGAATTGATGTGACGTCAAGTTTGTTGGAAAAGATAAAAGAAGCACAAGTATTGGCTTTGCGAGAAGAAAATCTGAAAGAAGAAATGATGGGCAAACAACATCTTCAGTTGACTAAAGATGGTCGTGGGATCAAGTTATTTCAAGGAAGAGTTTGGGTGCCTAAGACTGGAGGAAATCGAGAGTTGATTCTCGAAGACGCTCATAGATCTAAGTATTCCATACACCCTGGGAGTACGAAGATGTATCGAGATCTGAGATTGCAATATTGGTGGCCGGCGATGAAAGTAGATGTGGCTCGAAAGGTAGAAATGTGTACAACGTGTTCGTTAGTGAAAGCTGAACATCAGAAACCTTACGGAAGTTTCCAATCCTTGGAAATTCCGGAATGGAAGTGGGAGAAGATTACCATGGACTTTGTGACAAAGTTACCAAAGACACAAAAGGGTAACGACACAATATGGGTAATCGTGGATAGATTAACTAAGAGTGCTCATTTTCTAGCTATGAAAGAGGCATCGCCGATTGAGAAATTGGCAAAGCTGTATATTGATGAAGTGGTGTCAAGGCATGGTATACCGGTGTCGATAGTGTCAGACCGTGACAGTCGGTTTACTTCAAGGTTTTGGCGATCCCTGCAAGAAGAATTGGGTACTAAAGTTAATCTGAGTACTGCTTTTCATCCACCAACCGATGGGCAGAGTGAGCGGACCATTCAAACTTTGGAAGATATGCTCAGATGTTGTGTTTTAGATTTTGGTGGTAACTGGGATACGCATCTACCGTTAGTAGAATTTGCGTATAACAATAGTTATCATTCGAGTATCGGAAGAGCACCCTTCGAAGCATTGTATGGTCGAAAGTGTAGAACTCCGGTATGTTGGTTAGAAGCCGGAGAGAAACAGTTTGCTGGTCCAGAATTAGTACAACAAACAGCGGATAAGGTGAAAGAAATTCGGCAGCATATGAAAGCGGCTCAAGATAGACAGAAAAGCTATGCTGATCCGAAAAGAAGACCTAAAGAATTTCAAGTTGGGGAGTGCGTGATGCTTAAAGTATCCCCATGGAAAGGTGTAATAAGGTTTGGAAAACGTGGGAAGTTGAGTCCTCGTTTTCTAGGACCTTTCACCATTATTGAGAGAATTGGATTACAAGCCTACAAGTTGGATCTTCCACCAGAATTGGAAGGGGTTCATAATACCTTCCACGTATGTTATCTTCGGAAGTGTTTGGCCGAAGAGGAAGATGTGATTCCACTCACTGATGTGAGAATAGATGAAAAGAGCCGCTGTGTAGAAGAACCAGAGGCAATTTTGGGAAGATCGGTTAAAAAGCTACGTAGTGGTAAAGAAGTAGCTATGTTGAAAATACAGTGGAAACACCATAGAGGTACTAATGTAACTTTAGAGTCGGAAGAGAGTATGAGGGATAGGTATCCTAATTTGTTTACCTAACTTTGATTTCGGGGACGAAATCATTTTCAAGTTGGGGAGTATTGTAACATCCCGAATTTTCGTTGTATTATTTTGTGAATTACAAGTTTTTACTTAGGGGTTAAGTTTGTAATTATTTAAAGCCTTTATTTGAAGTGAATTTGCATATTGAGGGTTTGTAGTGTTATTCTTTTAAAGTTGGGGGTTTAAGTGGTAAAGTGTCCTATGACTCATCCCTAATTAGTGTGTAGATGTCACACAATTAGTCACTAAAAGACTAATTGTGTGAAGTTTTGTGGGTGTTTTTCGGTTTGGAGAAAAGAGAAGCCGAGAGATAGAGATAGAGAAAACGAAAGGAAAAAAAGAAGAAGGAATCATAATTATTGCAACTGGAAAAGAGGAATCAATCCAAGGTAATTATATCATAAACCTTCATCTTGTTAGTAAAAAGCCTTCTATGGAGTTTTAGGTGGGTTTTGATGATTTAAACATGATTATGAGAATCTGAATTTATAGGTATGTTATGTTTAGAGTATTAAACATATCTGCAAGTTTGCATAAACAAACATAGCTTAAAAATATAAAAATCTGGGTTTAAGGATGAACATAGTGGACTGAGACTTGGACGAACATCATAGATGTCGCAACCTTAAGCTGCGACATTCATGCTTGTCGCAATAGACCGTTGCGACTTGGAGTTGGAATCGCAACAGTTGATTGCGACTTGGCATTGGAGTCGCAACAGTTGATTGCGACTTGGGTTAGAATCGCAATGGTGGGTTGCGATTTAGAATTGGAATCGCAATAGTGGGTTGCGATTTAGAGTTGGAGTCGCAATAGTTGGTTGCGACTTGGTCCAGTGCATTGCGACTTGAGATGTAATTTTAAGAGATTAAAGATCCTTAGCTGTGGAGGGTTCTGTTTTATAAATTAATATAAATATATTTGAATATTGAATATTACAGTAAGCTGTGGTAGTGAAGACAGGAGCCCCTACGACTTTTAAGGATTAAAGGAAGTGACTACGCATCAGGTGAGTTTATTTAACTCTCTTTAAATGTTCAGTAATTAACATTGAAATAGATATGAAAAATGTATGTCTGAGCATGATAATTAAAGGACTGGTATTATTCAATAAAGAGTCCAGTTAGTTAACTAATAGTTATGCTATATTGATCCTTGTGCTAAATTGCAAAGAGTGAATAGTCACGAAATCGAGGTACTAGAATTATCAAGATTCTTTATATATATATACATATGTAGAAATGTATTACTTTGTGTATTATGCATATACACTGATAAGAGTTATAATACTTTTGTATTATGTTGTTGTAATTGCTAAAAGTAGGCATCCGGTCATTGGGGGCACTTGGGTACGGTATAATGGGAATCGAATACTCGCCATTGACCAAAGGGATGTAATTTTTAGTAATTGAGTATACCTTGAATCATCGGGGGTACCGGTTGTTTATCGCGATATAATAATCCCATTGGGACCATTGATTCTGAGGTGAGGATATATGAAATGTGGAATAGGCAGATGTTGATTTGTAATTCCCATTTCAAATGGAAGATCGGAGATTTCCATTGTTATAGGGAAGATCAGAGATTTCCCAATTTATAAAGAGGATTAAGAAATAGGCAAGGTTTTGACTTGTAATTTCTTAGACAAGAGTATAGACTTTAAATCTGGTGTGATTTAGAGTAATCTCTTGGTAGTGTTATTGTGGCTAAATCAAATTAGTCATAAGTATGGGAGTGGGGTAGATTCCCAGTATTGAAAGGAGTTGTCATACGGTAAGATGGTTGAGAACAGGTTTGATGTATCTGTTGAGATTTTAATTATTTAACTTTAATTTGATTTGAATATTCTCACTAGGCGAAAGCCTAATGTTTTAAAGTTGAATTTCTTACCAGGTACAAGTTCCGGGAAGTAGGCGGGAAGTGCGATGAGAATTTTTGGAAAGGTTCAAACTTAGAGATAACGGAGGATCTAGCTGATATTTTGATGCTTTTGGGACAAAGGATTAGATAACCAAATTAATCTGATTATTGTTGTATGGTTAGATTAATAGGTTATTTGTTTTAGACACATTGTATATAAAACCTTTACAATTGATCCTCAGGTTATAGAAGTTTGAAGTTTTATGATCATAACTTGTAGCAATTTTAAGGTTTAAATTGACCATGTTTTTAGGGTGTTACAATATTTCAATATTACCCCTTATTATTATTTACTAACTATTATTATTAATAAATTTAATTATTTTGAAGATGTCTTTTTTGGTCATTTTACATGTTTATAAGCTAGTTTTGTCAAACGTGACTTTTTCATCAGCTAGCTTATCAGCTACCAGCTAGCTTATAGTCAACAACTAGCTTATCAGCTACCAGCTAGCTTATTAGCTAGTTTGCCAAACATAGCCTAAGCCACTACCAAACAGTCATGTATAGCTGACTGAATAAGCTATCAGTCCTATTAAGCTCATTAAGCTGCTAACAAACAGACCCTTTCTCTCTATTTTCTCACGATTGTCCACTCTCCTAACACACCGAGTTCGACAATCAATTGTGATCATGTATCCCTGGTTTGATCCTCGTCAATAAAGCTCTCATCCTCTCACCGGAACTACTTTTCGTAGGAACGAGCAATGAAAATAGCCAACTTTTATGAAAAATAAATAAAATTGGATTCAGCACTGTGTCGACAGATTACTGACGCAACACAGACAATTTTACAAAACAAAAAACAAAGATGGTTTATTGACAAAATAACAAGGAATTGTCGAAGAAAGGAAATCTGTCGGTAATCGTTGATACTTAACCTATGGATTATCGACAATTAAAACACCTTCCCACATGGTAGCAGATTTAAATGTAATAGCAACTATACATATATTGAAAGTCGTCGACCAAATTTCTATTAATATTTGGTTCCAAAATAATGACATCGCACTTTTCCGAAGTTCACTAGCTAGTAGCATCGAACGTCATCAAACATTAACAACGGTCGAAATCCATCGGAAAAAAACCATAGAGCTTCTTTTTGTATAATCATGTATTTGAGCTACTCATGAGATTGCTAAGCTGAAAGAAAGTGAAATTAGCCAACTCTATGCCATTCAAGATATGAGAGGCTGTCAAGAAAAGGTTTTCTTGGAGGCAGAACATTGGTGTTGCTTCAATAAAAGGAAATGCGGTATAAATTGATAAAAAAGTTGTTTATTGCTCAAAATTTAACACCACCAAAACGAAAGACTTTTATCTCGAACTTTTCCCTGAGAAATCTGTGGCTAAAGGGTGGTTCGTCACAAAAGTTGGTGGGTAAATTTTTGGTGGGTAATGCAAATGAGTGACAGATTACCTAGGGATTTTCTGGGTGATCCATGGGTATTTTCTCGAAAAACATCAAATTCTACCGAATTATTGATATTTTTTGGGTGATCCCCGAGTAACCATCGACGAAAATTTCCCTGGGTGAATTTTGTGGGTAAAAGTCATTTGTTTTTTAGTGTAATATCATTTTATATTTACTATAATACAATGAATTGAAACGTTGGAGGGAATGATAGCGTGGCGGTGGTCGAGGAGATCAACAAGATCGTGACCGGCGATCTAGACAATCAAGAACTTGTTGAGTGTGATAATATATATCACAACGGTTGCAAATGGTGGTTGTGTATTATGCCTGATAATTCCTCGTCCGCAAAATTGACACCCAATTGCCTATACATATCCACATACATATACAAGGGTGTCGGTATTGTGGTAATAATAGATTCGTATACATATAATTTCGGGCGAGGATTCAAAATGCAAGAACATGAGAACATAAGAAAACATCATGAAGAAGTATATAATATTAGATGTCAAATTAATGAGAAAAAAATAATCGTTGTTTTTTGTATAATTTAGTTACATTCAATTTCTATTGTATTTCATCAATTTTTATTATAAAATAGGTTGGGGGCGGGTAGATGCGTAGACAGTAGGGGGACTAGATGATGTTGAGGCCCCCCTATCTGTTTCCCTTATTGTATAAATTTTAAAAACGTATAAATTAAGGTTTTTGTATTATTACTTTTACAAATTATATATTTTATAATATTAGTTTTTGTTACCGAACTATAAAAATTATATTTTACGCCCATTAAAATATAATATAGATATTTATATTGATATCAATTATGATATTTTCATAAATTAATACACCGACTCATTTAATGATAAAAATATTATTTTTTTTAATTAGGTTTATAACATAAAATATTCATCTATGTCTAATATTTCACAATCAAAAGTCTAACAGTTTTATGTTTTTTTTTTGACACTCGTCACAACTCAATTTCCTTTCAAAACCTCATGAAACTTATGAGAATTGAGAACCGACATTAATTGCATCTCACATTAGTCTATCGGTTGAATAACTTCAATACACAAGTTAGATTTGAGATCTTCAAGCCCCCCCCCCCCCCCCCCCCCCCAAAAAAAAATTTAGAATTTTGGCTACGCCCCTAGGGGCGGGATTATTAACAAGATAGTGGTAAGTTGGTAACCACATTTTTAGTCACATCTGTTGAATTATCTAATCCTACATAGTTAAGTTCTATTATTGTGTTTTCGTATTTTTATCATGTTCTTGTTTGAACCTCCACCTATAATTTTGATAAATAGATTTTCTATAATGAGAGCGTCGTTCACCACTAAACATCAAGATTTTTATATTTGAATCCGTCAAAACTTATTATTTTACGAAAAATTGACACGACGTAGAACATAACATGTAGGAATAGGACATTAGATAGTAAATTTGTTCTAAAGCGACCTATGGAGGTTTAATGGTGTTTTTATTGTTTTCAACTTGTATATTTAATAAAACTAGCTATTAGGTGATATAGACTTGAAAATTGAGATCATATTAGATGGTCCACTCTAATAATCTAAAAACCCATAGGATCACTTTAGAGCCACCTTGAACGAGTTTCTTATATCTTATAATTTAAATTTACAATAGAGTGAATTACACCGGTGGTCCTTGTGGTTTATTCGAATTTTGGATTTGATCCCTAAAGTACACTATCTACGATGGTGGTTTCTAACTTTTTAATTTACTTTCACTCAAATTTGGGTAAACCATAGGGACCACCGGTGTAATTCACTCTTTACAATATCAAAACATCGAATTGTCACGATAAATGAACATTCACATGAAGGGAAAAAAAAGCCAAACTTTAGATTAAAAAATAAACATCTATGTATTGTTTGGTAAACATAAACTGGCTTAGTTTTTGAGTAATCGTTTGAATGACATAATCTTGACATCTTACTTTCATACATAATCTCACAAATCATAACCTAGGGGTTGTTTGGTTTGTTTTCCCTAAGTCCTACATGGATAAAGCTGACTGTATGGATTAATCCGTCTGTATAGATTGAGAAACATTGTTGTTTATTTGTGGTGCTGAATAAACTGTCTGAATGTCAGAAATGACTATTTTATCCCTCATTGTATATTAAGCAACAATTAACAAAATTTAAATTGAGCACAATATTTCAAACATGAAGATTCATCATCGGTTACTTTTATGTCCTAATTGAAGCTCCAACGAGGATCAAGAGAAAAGGAAAGTGTTTTGAGATAGCTCAGTTACATTTCTTTGAGGCAGGTTCTATTAAATTACCCAAAACCAACAAACTAAAAACCAAAATCAGTTGTATCATCAATCTAAATAATAACAATTCTTTGAGGCATTTCATCAAACAGTTTATGAGCATCACCTTCGCTTTGTTGTTTATCCTTAAACTCAAAAACTCATTGATAAAAAAACATGGAAAATAATCAACATAACAAAGGATAATTTAATAGAACCTGCTAACCATCCCCACCTGCTATCCTTTGATTTATGCAAACTATCCAGAACTTGCTAACCATCAACACCTGCTAATCATATCCTTAAAGTTGCCCCTAATGGCAATCCACTCTCTGCTTAAGACATCGTTGTCTTGCCGCTAAGAGAACGTGATATACATGTCATTTTAAGAAAAAGTGTTAGGCTTGACGTCTAGTAAGAACAAACATTTAAAAATGAGAGAATGTGTAAGTAAAACGGTAAGAGTTCACAAGTTAGATATAAAACTCATTTTCACATAGTCACGTAAGAACCATACGGTCCAAAATTCATCTTGCGGTGACAGGGAAAACCCGATTTCCATGAATTGTAGCAGAACAAAAAAGTAAGCTGCCTTCCAAGTTATAGAACTCATACTAGGAGTCTAGGATCAATGGTCACGAGTTCTCCGACTTGTAATATATGTGTGGATATGGGCACCCGATGATCCTTATACTCATTCATTAGGATTACATTTACTGTCAATGACTATTATCCTGTTCCACGTGACTGTACCAAGTTTCCCCTGATGACCCAATGTCTCAACTAGTTACAAACGAGAAAGTAGAAACATCTCAATTAAGCAAAGTCGACTCCTATGCCTACAGATCCATGTAATTTACATTAGGTTAAACATAGTATTATTTTTTTGGAAGAGTGTCTTACGCTATGCCTAGACTAATCCCTTAGCAAATTATGACTGCAAGACATCAACCCTGATTAAACTCAGTGGCCACAATTGTTATGTAAACCTGGATTCGAACCCTGTGCAGATGGGTTATTCCACCATGTCCCCCAGGGTATTGACCACTACGCCAAAACCCTTGTAGCTGAAACATACTATTGTTTTACAATAGCTAATTGTGATCAGACACATAGTTCTATCACAAAATCTTAAAACTCATTTTTTAATCCAAGATTTAATCCCTAAAAAGGTTTATTACCCCCATATTCTTTAAACAACTACATTTCTCTTTGCCTGCAAAATATCTTTTATAAAAGTTAACAGAGTCATTTGAAGTAATGTTTCCATACGATGAATATTCTCATTTCTCAAACTTAGCATCTCTCTAAGGGTGCGTTTGGTATGCAGACATGACAGAATAGGACGTGACAGAACGAGACGGAACAGAACAAGACAAAACAGTTGTTCAGCATTTGGTAAGACAGAATTGGACATAACAAAACAGATAACATGACCAATTTACCCCTAATAAGTTGTTTATGTATTTTACATATTTTGATTATTATGTAAGTTATTAAATTATAATAAAATAAATAATTTTTATAATAAAATAAATTATTAGAAAGTTTTTGTTCAAGACTATTAGAGTGACCCCAAAATAAAATTTTATGTAGTTTTCAATTTTTATTTTTTAACATGTTTCTATATTTTTTACTACAATATAAAAATAATATTTTGAGGACATTAAAGTGAAATCTAAAAAACATATAATACAAACAATAAATTTAAATAACGAATAAAATTTAAAAAGAATGTGTATTTGATGTTTTAGAAGAGAATTATATTTTATTTTGAGGTTATATTAGTAAAATAGAATTTTGTTCCAGCTAGTTCCATGGGGTGGGGGTGGAAAAGACTTGTTTTACTTTTGTTTCGCTTTGTTCATGTCCGTTACACATAAAAGTCCTGTCAAACGTGGAATAATGATCCATGTTATGTTCTGTCATGTCTTGTCCTGTGTACCAAACGCACCCAAAAGTGAGGGGAGATCAACTAAAGTCCCAAATCAAGGGTTTTATGCCAAAGTATCATTTACACATCAAGAAACACATTTCAGAGCATATCCAAAGAGTCAACTACATCATCTTGAAAAACATGCCAAAACCCTCAAAATCTCCCAAAACATCCAAAATGGTTCAAATGTTCAACAAACGCGAATGTAGTTCAAGGAGGATGTTATAAGGCTAAAACATAGTATTTTGACATGTATAAAGGTGTAGAAAAATATAGGATGAACTCACTCCTTAGCTTTTTGAAGAAAAACCCAAATCCAAACAAAATGATGAGAAGGACAAAGAGATAGGAAAAGGGTTAAATGTCCTTAAATGCTTCCTTTATGGATCCAAACTTTAACACTTGAATTCTTTAAATAAATGTCTTTAAATGCTTCCTTTGTGGCTTCAAAATCGAACTTAGGGTTCACCAACCGAAATGAATGAAGAGAGAGGAGAAGAGTTGAGAGGAAAATCAATAAAACCCCAAAAAAAACTAAATTTCCCCTACTGGTTCCCGCGGCCACGCGCGCGACCTAAGGTTGAGGCTTGAGTCACTCGCGTTCTAAACCCTCAAACCTTAGAGACACACGCAGCTAGTGGTGTGGCTCGAAGTTGCAGAAATCCCCACTCAAACTACTGACTTCAGGCTTGCATTCCAGAGGAATGCGAGACCCTAGGCGCGACTTAAGGTCGTGGGCCAGGCCGCGTGGTCTAGTTTTCTGCCCTATTGCTCTCTTTTTCTATGGTTTGACTTGTAAATCTTTTCTCAAACATTCTGTACATATCCCTTCTTATGTTTCTCACCATAACTTCCTTTTTCATTGGAACCCAACTTGTTATATTGTTTAGCCATACCACTTTTTTACAGTTATTGTCTATGGACAAGTATTTATAGAAAACTTATCTCTTAACAGGGTATTTTCAACATTAAAATCGTTAATTTTCTTACATTGTTTCTAGGCTCCTCCTAGATAAAAAATTTACCCTTGAGTACACACACCAGTAGTGATGAAGCATCAAGATGGTTTAGCAGAAGATCAAGGCCTCTGTTATATGGTTTAACAAGAAGATGAAGCAATCAAAATATGAATATATAGTCCATGTGTATCTGTTCAAAGATGGTGGAAAGGACGAAGATGTGGTCATGTGTAATCGTGTGTGTGTGTGTGTGTATATATATATATATATATATATATATATATAAATATGAGTTAACTACTAGTTGGTCCCTATAGTTAAATGGTTTTTACAAAAATAAGAAAAACAAAATTAAGTGCAAAAAGGGAGGCAAAATAAGGTTGGATTATTTTACCCTTGGGACTAACAATGAAAATGGACGGAGTTAGTGACCATGTCCCATTTTCAAAGCAAAAATCCAAACCCGAAGGATCAAATCTTGAATTATTGAAGTTTAGCCCCAGTTTCAAAGAAATCTGGAAACCTAAAAGACCAAAAGGAAGTTTACACTAATTAGTATGTAAAAGCTTATACTCTAAACCAATCAATTGTACTTGGTACCTGTTAATGCCAAAAGTCGCACCAAAGGGACACCTTAAGGTCGATGTGGACTTTAACAACTAAAGAAAGGAATCGTTCGACAAAGGCGTGCGACAAAGACAAAAATGTAAATGAGACAGAGGATTTGATGACGCAGGAAAAACCTCAACGGGGAAAAAACCCGCAGACGACTGTGGAAGTCGTCGATGCACTATGGTCGCCAATCAGGGGCGATGTCCTTGGTGTTTCGGGTGTCAATCGTACAGAGATTACAATACAAATGAAGGGAAAGTCTTCGAAATGTAAAGTACAAGTGTTTGAAATGTAAAAACAGTGTGCGTTGTGTGTGAAAACAATGTGTAAACTGTTGATCGAGAGTGAAAGTCGTGCGTCGGGAGCGATTCTTCGAGTGAGAGTTCTTTGCTTGTAGTGTTCTTCTGAGATGGGATGCTTATCTTCTATTGTTTGATGTTCGGTGTTTTGGCGTTCGGTCCTCGGTGTTCGGTCCTTGGAACTGAAGTTTAACTTGATCTTTTATAACCTTTGGGTGCTTTGATTAACTCATTGATTGCTTTGATAACAACCATAACGGTCGCCAGTTGTAACTCTTCATAATTGCTCTTCGTCGGTTATGACCGTTGCCCATTAATGACTTTGACTCCTGCATTAATCATTGAACAAACGTAACAATCGTATATTGAGTTAGTCAAGGTCGTACGGTCTTGTGCGACGATCGTGCGGAACGGGCGACGTCGAGGTCGAGTGTCGTGAGGAACTCTTAACTTACCTTTTAGGAGGGACGACGAAGGTTTTTTGGGTCCTTGTCGGGGCCTTATCTTAATACAAGATATAGTTCATAACATGTGTTTTACTTTTTCTGGTCGTGGTCGAGACCTGTGAAATTTTACCCAAACAGTTTGCCCCCAAAATTTGAAAGTAGGATGGCAAATTCGAATTTTAAATTTTGCTTGTCGGGTGTTCAGGGTTTTGTGTTGAAAAATACCTTGGTTGTTTTGGAACTGAATTGGTTTAGTTCAAACTAGAGAGGGAAATCGAAGACGGGATAAAGTCGTGACGTCATGCCGACGTACGATGGTGCTTACCAGCTGTCTTTGGCAGGTGTCGATGATCCATGTGGTCATACGAAGGGACGAGGGCACGCGGTGATCATCAAAGGACTCGTCCTGACATGATCGACTGCATATATAAAGATTACGATGGATCTTTTCTTGTTTACGACTTCAGAGGGTTTTGAGCAAAGATTTCTTTGAGGGTTTTCTTGTCGATTTTCGTTCGATTATTTCTAAATCTGCAAGAATTTTTGACCTAATTAGGATTTTCTGAGATCATATAAGATACGACCCTCCAGTTTGCGTATGCGTTGCAAGTCTATTGCTAGAAAGCCTAGGAAAAACTGGGATATCTGGGGCCTTTCAGAAGTGCAAATCAATTTTACGGGGTTAGCAATGTCGACAGAGCCTAGAAGCACCATTAAAAACGAAGAAGATCTCGACGACTTTAGAAGTCTAGCGAGGATTCCCATGGGGATCACCGTAAGCAAGGTTGGCAAGGTTCGACCGGAAATGTGCCCCGAGGGGTACGTCGTTATATACGAATACCCGTTCAAGATAGGCTTTCATTGGCCATATTCGCCTCTGGTCAAAGAGTTCATGTGTGAATTCGATCTTTCACCGGGGCAACTGATGCCCCAGTTCTGGCGAGTTATCCTGATCATCGAACGACTTACCTCCAACTGGAATCCACCGATGAATGTGAGGGACCTACTGACGGCGTATAAGGTCAAAAGTGATCGGTACCGTCGCTATAGTTTGTTTTCAAGGCACAAGGGTGATCGTACCTTGGTTTTAAATACTGCGGTCAACGACCGTGGGTGAAAGAAGAGGTATGTATTCGTACGGGTGTCGACGCTGGACACTGATAGTGACTGGATTAAGGAGGGTTGGAATATGACGGGTGAGCCTTTGATTGTATGTTTTTATGTTATTCTGTTGCTCGGTTGTTTTTTCGATTGATCGTCTTTTTTATGTGTAGATATTGATTTCGACAAGGTAGAGCCAGACGATGCTTTCCGGGCTAACGTCGAAAAGTTCATGGAGTTTAGTACTGAAGACCGGTCGTACGTCACGCGTCATTTGGTAGACGAGGATGATGACACCGTTTTCTTGAGCGAAAGAGTGAGGATGGGTCGAGAGGAGAAAGAAGAAGATGAGAGAGAGGATTCTGAGGCGACCGAGGAGAGAGAGGAGGAGGAAGTAGAGATAACTGGTAAGTATCTCTTTGCTTCTGCTCGTCCTAATCTATCTTTGTTCTCAATCATCTAATTCTTTCTTTTACCATACAGGAGAATCTTGGGCGAAGTTGACGCCTGCAGCCGTCGAGAAAATGGCTCAAGTCGAGCTAACTCGTAAGGCGAGTGTAGACAGGGGAAGGATACCTCGACAGCTGGGTTGGGGGTCTTAAAGAGAAAAAAAGTCCCGACATCTGGGTCGGGTCTCCCCAAGAGGACGAGGATGTCCGTTTTGAGTGAACCATCGTCAAGGACGGGTGGTTCGTCGAAAGTCGTCCCACCTGAGAGGGCGAAGGTATCGACCGTATCTATCGAGAGGGTTTCTGACATGAGGTCCGTTGATACGGCGCAACCGGCGACGATGTCTCCTCTTGCCGCGTCAGGCCCTTCCTCCGCCGACAAGGGCAAGGGCGCGCATACGGGCTTTGAAACGACGGTGAAATTTACGTTGCCGTCGGATTTATTGGATGATAATGTCCTAGACGGGACGAAACTGTTCCCTCACTTGGGAAAGTATCAACTCTCTTCTTTCAGAGAGTGTTTTTATGGAGTTTCTCTCGAGGATACTGAGGCCCATGTTGCTGGACTAGCGTTCATGGTAAGTCTATCTTTCAAGACTTTTGTTTATCTGTTGTCGACGTCGTATTCTTTGCTAATATGTTTTCATACGTCTTCAGATGTTTCAGTCGTCTTTGGCGTTATACGCTAAATCGACAAAGGTAGAAGGCTTAGTGGCTTCTGCCATCGAGAAAGAAGATGCGGCGTTAGAAAGGGAAAGGTCCACTTTAGAATGCGAAGAGGCGGCATCGGTGAAACTCGACGATGTCTTGAACGAGCTGGAGTCTCTTGACCATGCAAGGGATGATATGAACTCGCGTCTAAAGGAGTCCCTGTCTGTGATGCACAATCAAAGGGAGAAACTGGAGGGGATGAAGGAATCCCTGGTTATGAAGGGGAAAGAAGTTGAGGATTCTCAACCTAAAGCCGTGGATTTAGAGAAGAAGTTAGAGAAGTCGAAGGACGAGAATAAGTCCATCTTTTCCTTCACTCGACTCACTGCTCGAGCGGCTATCATGCGAAATCACTTGCTAGGGAAGAATCCTGTGGCCTCAGCGTCGGACGAGTTGGCTCTGTTCTTCAAGGAGGTCGGGACCGAGAGAGAGCTCGACTCGAATGATGAGAAGGAGGTCGAGGAGGAGGAGGAGGGTTTCCAGGGCGACGTGTCGGGAAAAGATGCGACCGACGTCCCTCCCCAACCTTAGAAAGATATCTTCGTTTATTTCTGTTTCTTTGTTGCTCGATCGTTGGTGGTCGAGCTTTTTGTAAATGACAGTTTATTCGATGAATGGAACTTGGGCTTCTTTTGAACTTGCGCTTTATAAAATATCACATCGACTGTCAAATTCGTAAAAAATATACAAGGAATCACACGACTTAGGCATCTATTGTAACACAATAACTGGAACGTAAGCCAATAGACTTTTAAATCGTGTATATAAATATAAGCACATGCGACTAAAGCATACATTCGGAGTATGATTTTTTTTTCTAAGTCAAGAAACTTAGATCATGAGATTGCTAGACCTTGCGATCGTACGACTAAGTCGTGTGATTAATTCGAATCGTGTGCCCCTGTAGAAGGATGATCAAGTCATAGACCTGATCGTTTATGTCGTGCGACCTTGCGAAACTAGAGTCGTTTGATTATTGTCGTGCGATTCTGCGGAATAAACAATGTCAGAGGTTGGTCGTTGGCTAACCAACGACCCTCCGATGCTTAAGTCAGTAACCGTCGTTGTTAAAAAATCGTATGAAAAAATAGAAAAGGGTTTAGAAGACGTACCTTTTCTGACGCGTCGTGCCCAACTACGTGGGACGTCTTGATTATTGCTACCATCTTGCCCCCTTGTGGCGATTTTAAGACGATACACTAAATGTCATCGTGAATCGCCACAATAGAAGGTCTATTTTCGCGGCTTCAGGGTGGTTTTATAGCAATCACGAGCAACTTTCGGCTCACTTTTTATCTCCTGGATTCCCCACGGCGTAGGGAACTTCAGAGTCTGATGATACGTCGAGGGAACGACTTTCATCTCATGGATCCATGGTCGGCCTAAGATGATATTATAGGCCGACACATAGTCGATGACGCTGAACTTGGTCTGCTTATTGATTCCTCCGGCGTAGACTGGCAAGATGATATCTCCATAGGTGTTCGTCGTTTCTCCATTGAAACCGACCAAAGTTGTCGAACGTCGGGTGATTTCCGAACGATCGATTCCCATGGCCTTGATGGTGTCAAAGAAAATGACGTTATATGAACTGCCACCATCGACCAAGACTCGTCGAGTTAAACAATTACTAACCGTGAGTTGAATGATCAACCCGTCATGATGTTTCTGATATGAGTCGCCGAGGTCGTCTTGGTCGAATACGATCTTCATAGCTTCCAACTCCAAATCTCCTTTAGGCCTTGATGAACGCGGAATAGGCCGATCGTCAGGCGCTTGACTGGCGTGACGTTTGGCCGCGGAGTACGTCAGACCACATACGTCGGAACCACCAGTGATACAATTGACGACTTTCGCATGCTCGGGGGTTGACGGTCGATGGTCGCTAGTTGGAGTAACGACGTCATCGATGATATCTTTGAGATTTCCTTTCGGGACATGATATGCTAGTTCCTTTTTGAGAGCTATGCAATCATCCGTCACATGACCATGGTTGACATGAAAGTCACACCATTTAGATTTGTCTTTCTTAGCGTCGTCCTAATCGGACTTCTTTGGCCATCGAATAGTCGCCTGGGCGGTTTTCAGAGCTTTGACCAAATCTTTAGTGGATCCTTTGAATCCATAAGACGATATCTTGGGGTACTGAGAAAACTTGGTCGCGGTCTTAGCCTCTGCTTTCGTCTTGAATCGGACGTTCGAGATCTAGCACGCGGGCTCTATTTTGGAAATTGATTTTGTCTTGAACTCTGGCTTCCTTACACCTAACGACCTCTTGTCATCGGTATGCTTGCGACGAAAGGCAGCGTCGTCCTCTACTCTCATGTACGCTAGGGTTCGAGCTCGGACGTCTTCAAAATTCTCCGGAGGGTACTTGGTCAGGTCAGTGTATAAACCTGAGCTGTCGTCCAGACCACACTTATAAGCTTCAATTGCAGTCTTGACGTCACAATTACGAATGCTGATCATCTCCGCATTGAATCGATTGAAATAACTGCGGATAGACTCACTGGTCTTCTGCACGACGAAATACAGGTCACTGGTCTGCTTCTCCATCTTGCGACTGCTGGTGAATTGCGGGGAGAATTGGTTGACCAATTCAGCGAACGACCCGATGGACTTGGGTTTGAGATTGATCAACCATTGGAGAGCAGGACTGGTGAGAGCCGCACCGAAGCTTTTGCACATACAGACCTCCTGATACATGTGTGGGATCGAGATCGTCCACATGAGCTGCTTATACTGCGCGACATGCTCTGTTGAATCGGTCCCTCCCGAATACTTGGGCGTGAAGGCGGGGAAGTTATACTTCTTTGGGACCTCGACAGTCGCGATCTCATCGATGAAGGGTGACGCCTGAAATCCTGATCGAGGTTCGACATCAACGGGCACGGCTGCCCCAGGTAGCTTGGCGAGCAAAGATAGGACGCGTTTGTTCTGATCTTCTAGCATTTTCAATCGCTGGACGACGGGGTCATTGGGGTCGAGATTTGCCCCTGCTTGCGGATTGATTCTTGAACTGGTGCCATTGCCATGCGACGAGCCATTGGCGTCTCCGTTGAAAGGAACAAAATACGGCTGCGACCCATTCTGAAATGGCTGCGACCCATTCTGAAATGGCTGCGACCCATTCTGAAATGGCTGCGACCCATTCTGAAATGGCTGCGACCCATTTTGAAATGGCTGCGACCCATTCTGAAATGGCTGCGATCCATTCTGAAACGGCTGCGACCCATTCTGAAATGGCTGCGATCCATTCTGAAATAGCTGCGATCCATTCTGCATGGGTGGTGGCCTTATGTGATGAGGAGGAACCGTCCCGAACTGGGGATTTGGATTGAACGGTCCCGGCTGCTGGTTCTGCATGAACGGACCTGGATGCTGATTCTGAGCGAACGGACGTGATCCTGGACCTGGATTATGCGCAAATGGTCGAGGACCATTCTGACCGAACGATTCTTGGCCTGGATTCTGAACGAATGGCCTAGGACCATTCTGAGGTCCAGAGGGATTCCTTAGTCGTGCGATCTCCTCAGCTGCTCTACGGCTTTGCTCCGCCATGGCGTTGATTTGATTTCGAGCGACTTCAAGCTCCTGGTACATCTGGGCAATGACATTCTGCTTATTTCCAGGGGCTGCCATTTTCCTGAAACAGAGAACAAAGAAAACTCCAAAAAACCGTTAGTAAAACGCACGTTCGTCGAAGATTTTCTCTAGATGGGGTCCCACGGATGGCGCCAAACTGTTAATGCCAAAAATCGCACCAAAGGGACAACTTAAGGTCGATGTGGACTTTAACAACTAAAGAAAGGAATCGTTTGACAAAGGCGTGCGACAAAGACAAAAATGTAAATGAGACAGAGGATTTGATGACGCAGGAAAAACCTCAACAAGGAAAAAACCCGTGGACGACTGTGGAAGTCGTCGTTGCACTATGGTCGCCAATCAGGGGCGATGTCCTTGGTGTTCCGGGTGTCGATCGTACAGAGATTACAATACAAATGAAGGGAAAGACTTCGAAATGTAAAGTACAAGTGTTTGAAATGTAAAAACAGTGTGTGTGTGTGTGTGAAAACAATGTGTAAACTGTTGGTCGAGAGTGAAAGTCGTGCGTCGGGAGCGATTCTTCGAGTGAGAGTTCTTTGCTTGTAGTGTTCTTCTGAGATGGGATGCTTATCTTCTATTGTTTGATGTTCGGTGTTTTGGCGTTCGGTCCTCGGTGTTCGGTCCTTGGAACTGAAGTTTAACTTGATCTTTTATAACCTTTGGGTGCTTTGATTAAATCATTGATTGCTTTGATAACAACCATAACGGTCGCCAGTTGTAACTCTTCATAATTGCTCTTCGTCGGTTATGACCATTGCCCATTAATGACTTTGACTCCTGCATTAATCATTGAACAAACGTAACAATCGTATATTGAGTTAGTCAAGGTCGTACGGTCTTGTGCGACGGTCGTGCGGAACGGGCGACGTCGAGGTCGAGTGTCGTGAGGAACTCTCAACTTACCTTTTAGGAGGGACGACGAAGGTTTTTTGGGTCCTTGTCGGGGCCTTATCTTAATACAAGATATAGTTCATAACATGTTTCTTACCTTTTCTGGTCGTGGTCGAGACCTGTGAAATTTTGCCCAAACGGTACCAATGTTTTTCAGTTTGTATATATTTTTACTGGTTTTGTACTAACTTTTAGTTACATATAGAGTAAACTATAGTTTTGGTCCCTATGGTTTACCCGTTTCTTTGAAAGTGGTTCCTGTGCTTCACTGTCCCTACAGTTTGAACATCGCTTTGAAAGTAGTCTCTCGTCGTTAACCCTGTTAAAAAACTCAGTTAAGTTAAGGGTACTTTTGTCCTTTTTCACCTTTTTGTCCTTTTCTATTAAAAATAAACTAAAATAAAATATTTTATATCTTATATTATATATATTTATATTATATATACATATACATATCTATATATACATATATTATATACACAGTGAGCGTGGACTCCCCCTTTGACCACCTCCGTCGGCCCTCCTCCACTGCCTATGTCCATCTCCGACGCCCTATCTCCCCTCTCACCTTCCATACACACACACACACACATATATATATATATATATATATATATATATATATATATATATATATATATATATATGCATATATACCCACACGACATATATAAGTATGCATATATACATAATCACACAGACACAAGCACCATCATATCTCAGGTGGTGTTCTCCAGCACCCTCCGCCCGTGAACCACTTCCATCGTCCCCCATTTGCGAACCACCCCCATCGCCCCTACCTCATGAACCACCTCCAGCGTCCCTTCTCCGGAAGTTCCAGTGGTCTTCTCCGGCGGTCTCTGTAGTTTTCTCCATCATCGACAGACACATACATATACATACACACGATGAAACAATGTATGTGTTGTATATGTTTAACTTTGGTATCAACATGATCCGCCTGGGTTGTGCTTCCCCGACCCTTTCTCGAGTTATGCGTGTTAATGCCAAAAATCACCCACAGGATAACTTAAGGTTGATGTGGAACTTTTAACAACTAAAGAAAGAGATCTCAAGACCAAAAAAACAATCGCAAAAAAAGTAAATAAGACAGGAGAATTGGTGACACGGAAAACCCAAACGAGGGAAAAACCCGCGGTAGACTTGTGAGAGTCGACGGTGCACTATGATCGCCAAACAGGGGCGAAAGTCCTTTAATAACAAGTGTTTTGTGTGCAACAAATTACAATAAGAGAATAAATAAACTTAATCGTAAGACAAAGTTGTATGTCGTGCGAAAATCGTGCGAAATAAGTTGTTGGCGTGTGATTCAAATTGCTGTCGTGCGAAACTTGATGCGTGTTCGAATGCTTCGCTGATCACTATTATATTGCGTAAGAAATGTAGATTAGAGTGTAGATGTATTGAGTTCAGATGTGTAGCTCTGTAATAGATGCCTTTTTCGGATATGGAGCAGGTCTTTATATAGCTTTCGTCGGCAATTAATGTGTCTTGATGACTTGTTTTGTAACCGCTGTTGGATCCTTAATGTCATTAAAAGCTCATCCGTTACTGTCCGTTGCGCAATGATTGCTTGTGGACCTGCATTAATGAACAAAAGAAATGGATGTTGACTGTCAGCGGTTAGTGTAATCGTACGACCGGTTTGAGTCTCGGACGTCGGTCGTACGAATCATACGACCAATCATGGACATGTACGACCGAATGTTCATTTGTAAATAACCTGTAAGACCTTATCCTAATACAAGAATGGTCTTGCATAAATGTCATATGAGTTATCTATCGTCGGTCGTGAGGTGTAAATTTTTGCCCAAACAGTTTGCCCCCAAAATTTGAATTTAGGCGTGAAATTCGAATTTTAAATCCGACGAAGCGATTCGTCACGTGTCGCATGGGGGAGGGAGTCTGGTTGAATCCCAACCGTCTTGGTTCGATTTGGACTAAGCAAGACGAAGTAGTCGTAACATCATGACGACGTGTCAGAGGCGTGGAGCTGTTGGAGGATAGGTGTCGTTCATCGGCATGATGCATGCGAAAAGCTGATGGACAGCTGTTGACGATCCACTAGATCGACTTGACATGACGCTGCTATAAATATCATGCTCGTGGAGATCTTTTCCTTTTACGATACATTTCCGAGAGAAACTTTTAGAGATATTCAGAAGAGATCTGCTCGCGCCTTTGCTTTGATTGTTCGAGGTTTTTTAGAAATCTAAGGTACGATCTATTCTCTTTTTAATCATGCGTAAGAAATCGATAGCTAGGAAGACCACTACGAATAGGGACCTTATGGACCTATACGTAGCACAAATTTTTGTCCCCGATTTCTCTGTCTCCTCCGAACCGGCGAGTTCTTTTCAAGAGAAGGAGGAGGTAGAAGCCTTTAGGTTGTCGGCCGGCATTCCTGCCGAGGTCCGACTATACACACCCGACCAGCTTAGACCGGCTGAGTGTTTAAGAGGATTTTTTTGTCTTGTACGAGTACCCTTTTAGAATAGGTTTCAGATGGCCCTTTTCTCCCCTGGTCAGGGAGTTTTTGGACGCTATCGATCTTTCTCCTAGGCAAATCCTGCCTGAGTTTTGGCAGTTTTTCCAGGAGATTGATCGGATCACCGCTGACAGGGAGTCGTCCTTCACGGTGAGCGATCTTCTTACGACGTTCGACGTTAAACCGGACGGCTACCATCGGTACAGCTTATCCTCTAAGCTGAGAGGTGGGTATACTCTGGTTCCTGACACCCAGGTCCACGACCGCAGGTGGAAGGCCAAGTATGTTATCGGTCGTGTGCTATCGCTCGATCGCATAGACAAGGATACGTCCTCGGTCGCATCCGGGTGGAACACCAGGGGTATAACTCTTAACTTGTCGTACGTTCTATAACATAATTTTTGTCTTTTTTCTAACTGTGGTCATACGTTTTAGGTATCAACTTTGCTGCAGTCTGGTCTGCTCCTGATTCCCAAGAGAAAGTCACAAGACTTTTTTCGTGCTACGTCGAAGAGTTGTTCGACTCTTCTAATCGTACGACCGTTGGAGCTTCAGAAGCCGAGGAGAGAAGTTGACAAGAGACTTCGACAAGTAAGTGCTAATCGTACGTTTTTCTTTCCTAATTTGGGTCGTACGATAATTGCTGACACTTGTCATTTTTGCAGGTGATTCTGAGATGCAGTCTGTCTCTGGCAAGAAGAAGGAATCACAGCTCGCTCTGGCCCGGAAGGCCAAGGAGCTGAAGAGGAAGGATCATCCGACTTCAGGGTCGGAGGTTTTAAAGAAGACGAAGCCGGTTCCCCTGAGGGAACCGTCGTCGACGGGTGGAGAGCCTACGATGGTCTTCACTCCGGAGAAGGCGAAGACACCTTCGGGTGTACCTGGGGTGATGCCATCGCCGCCAATGTCGTCCGCTGCGGGAGGAAAGGGGAAAGGTCGTCAGGTCGAGGAGATCCCCGAGGTTATGACGGTTAACTTTTAGTTACCGTCGGACTTCTTGATGGACGACGTCCTGGACAGGGCGAAGATTTTCCCAAACTTGGGAAAATTTGTCCTGCCAGCCTTTAAGGAACGCTATCGGGGCGTTTCTGTAGACGAGACAGGGTCTCACGTCACAGGACTCTCCTTTCTGGTATGTCCCTTTTTCTTTTATGTCGTGTGTTTTTTCCTCTATGATAAGATTGACTTACCTTGATTTTTTCGTGCGACTACAGGCGTTTCAGGCGTTGTTGTGCTTTTTCGGCCAACTAGAGGGGCTCCAGAAGGTCGACCCTTCTGTCACTGAGGAGCTTCATCCAGCACAAGAGGGTGAGCGTAAAGCTCGAGAAGAGGAGCAGACGACGAAGGCCAGGGTGGAGGCTCTCTCCGTTCAACTGGACGATCTCCACAGCAGTTTGGAGACGTCGTCGCAGGAGATGGAAGAGCTTCGAGGTCGCCTTCGGGAGGCGTTGGAGAAGGCCTCTGCCTATGAGGCAGAGGTTCTGGCGACAAAAGCGCCCCTCACCGTGAACGAAAAACAGGTTGGGGACTTGAAGTCGGTCGTTATGGACGCTGAGGCCAAAACGGAGGCCTTAGAGGAGAAGCTCCTCTCGTTCGAGGCGATGACCCGTCTAAAGGTCAGGGCGGCGATCATGCGCCGTCACCTGCTGGGGAAAAATCCCTTGGCTGGCGCTGAGGCCGAGGTCGCATCTTTTCTTGAGCACGTCGGGACCGAAGAGGATCTCGACCAAGAAGATAAGATCGAAGATACTGATTCCGCGGAGACCAAGACGGGTGGTGCAGAAGACGAGGGTGGAGTCAACCAGGGCCCTCAGGTGATTTTTGTAATTTTTTTGTAACTTTTGTTTAAGGGTGATCGTTGGTGATCGCGCCTTTTCTTGTACTACCTTTGGATTAATACAAGTATGTCTTTTGTTATACTATCGGGTGCTTTACTTCGTTGAAAATAAACAAAATAAAATAGTATGTAAAGCAGTAAGACGAACGTAGAACTGTACGACATAGGTACATGTAACTTTAGAAGTAACCGGGAGACTGGGTCGAAGAAATATTCTAAGTATGGAATTCAAGTCATAAGACTTTGACTCCGAAACTCAGATTAAGAAAGCACCTGTTTATGATCATAAGATCCATGAGATAAGATTCTGCCTATGATGTACAAGTCATGACTTATCGGTCTTGACATATTAGTCGTGACCTTGTAGTCTTAGAGACTTTGTTTCTTACGATATAAATCGTAAGACTGGCGTTCGTGCGATCCTGCGAGCCTGCAATGTAAGATCAAGGGTGGTCGTTGGTTTAACCAACGACCCTCCGATGCTTAAGTCAGTAATCGTTTGGAAAAAATAAATCATAAGGAAAATTTCAAAAGAAATATTTTTTCAAGTGTACTGCGTTCCAGCTTCGTGGGATGTCTTGGTCGTCGAGGGTTTGAAGCTTGTACGCACCTTTTCCGACGACCTCGGATATTCGATAAATTCCTTCCCATTTAGTGGATAACTTACTCGCGTTTGCTTCTTTAGTGTTTTGGAATACCCGTCGTAAGACGTAGTCACCTTCCTGAAAGATTTTGGTTTTAACATTTTTGTTGAAATGTCGTTCAACAACCTGCCGCTGAGATGCCATCTTGACTAAGGCATACTCTCTTAGTTCTTCGAGAGCGTCGAGGTCGTAGCTCAAGTCCACCAAATTATGATCGACGAACGTATGTATCGATGTCTGGAGCTGTACTTCAATAGGTAGGACGGCTTCACAACCGTAAACCAATGAAAATGGTGTCTGTCCTGTCGATGTTCGAGGTGTCGTACGACTCACCCATAGGTCCGATGGGAGTTCTTCGACCCACTTTCCTTTCGCAGCCTTAAGTCTTTTCTTGATTGAATTGATAATGACTTTATTGCTTGATTCTAAGAGACCATTAGACTGGGGATAACGTGGGGTTGAGGTTGTAAGTCTGATATTACGATCCTCACAAAATCGTTGCGTACGATCACTTATAAACTGTGAACCATTGTCACATACGATTTCGGAAGGGATTCCAAACCTGCACAAGATGTTAGTCTGGATAAAAGAAATGACCTCTTTGTCTCGAATTTGGGAGTAGGAGGCTGCTTCTATCCACTTAGAAAAATAATC
Organism: Saussurea involucrata; assembly: GCA_033807775.1. Lineage (NCBI taxonomy): Eukaryota > Viridiplantae > Streptophyta > Magnoliopsida > Asterales > Asteraceae > Saussurea > Saussurea involucrata. The sequence continues at coordinate 56,287,709 of CM066322.1, read as the reverse complement.
TGTAAGGACTAACATAAAAACTTTCTGCCCTGGGGCAGGAGGTAATTTACCAACGATGTCCATTCCCCACCTCATGAAGGGCCATGGGATTAAGGACGCATGTGAAGGTTCAGAAGGTTGGTGTGTCATACCTAAGTGTCGTTGACATGCGTCACAGCTTTGGACGTATCTAGTAGCATATTGCCTTAACGTTGGCCAATAGTAGCCTTGTTGCGATATGCGATTTGCAAGACTGCGACCACAGGAATGGTTGCCACATTCGCCATCGTGCATTTCTTTCAGGATATTTTGTACCTGTTCTGGATTATCAATGCATCTTAGGTTCAGGCCTGTCGATGATCGTCGACAAAGTCTATCGCCTATGAGGAGATATTTTGAGGCTTTAAATCGAATCTTTCGAGCTTCCATTCTGTCCTCAGGAAACCGGTCGTGTACAAGATAATTCTTGATATCATACGACCAACTGTTCTCTGTGTTAAGAACACAAATCGTTTCAGAGTCTTTGGTGGACGAGGTCGCTAGATGGATCATAGGAATAGCATCGAACGACGGCTTATTGAGTGATGATCCAAGATTTGCTAGTGCATCGACTTGAGTGTTTTGATCTTTGGGGATTTGCTCGATTGAGGATGGATCAAACAATTTTGACTTCTCTTTGGCTATCCCGAGATAGGCCATCATCTTGGAATCTTTCGCTGCGAATTCCCCGTTCATTTGGTTTACGACCGGTAGGGAATCGCTTCTGACGTGAAGTCCGATTGCCCCCAAGTCGTGAGCCATACTCATGCCCACGATCAGAGCTTCGTATTCTGCCTCGTTGTTAGTGGCTTTGAAACTGCATCGTATGGAGTACACCATCTTGCCCCCCTGTGGGGATTTTAAGACGACACCAAGACCTGCTCCTCTGGAGTTCGAAGAACCGTCCACGTAGAGTACCCAAGTCGTGTCGTTTGTAGTCGCCACAACATAGGTTTCGACCTGTGCTTCTTTTTCCAGTTCAGGACTGAAGTCAGCGACGAAGTCAGCTAGGGCCTGCGACTTAATTGTCGTACGAGGCTTAAAGTCAATATCGTAAGCGCTGAGGTAGATACTCTATTTCGCTAGTCGTCCTGTTAGTTCGGGCTTTCTCAGGACCGACTTAAGAGGAAAATTTGTTATGACGGTAATGGGATGGGATTCAAAGTAGTGTCGTAACTTCTTTGCTGCTGTAACCAGTGACAAAAGTAATTTTTCCATGGACGTATATCATGTTTTAGCGTCCAGTAGAGACTTACTGACGTAGTAAATCGGTAAATGTTGCCTGTCGTCCTCTCTAGTCAAGACGACACTTACTGAGTGTGGACTTACGGCGAGATACATTTGTAGTACCTCATGTTCTTCTGGTTTCGAAAGCAAGGGTGGAACGGCCATATATTCTTTCAATCGTTGTAACGCTTGCTCATGGTCGTCCGTCCAGTCGAAACCTTTGTTCTTTCTCAGGACATTATAGAATAGACGACATTTATCTGATGATCGTGAGATGAAGCGATTTAATGCCGCTACGCGGCCTTTAAGTCATTGGACCTCTTTGATGTTTTGGGCGATTTGATGCTTATCAAGGCCTTGATTTGATCAGGGTTAGCTTCTATGCCTCGTCGTGTGACCATGTAACCCAGAAATTTCCCGGCGCTGACCCCAATGAAACATTTTGTGGTATTCAGCTTCATCTGATATTGCCGAAGGATGTTGAAGGATTTCTTTAGATAGACGACGTGGTCGGCCGCCTGTGTAGACTTGACAAGCATGTCGTCAATGTAGACCTCCATGGTGTCTCCAAGGTGTTCTTTGAACATCTTGTTAACCAATCGCTGGTAGGTTGATCCTGCATTTTTTAAACCGAAAGGCATGACTTTGTAGCAGTATATGCCTTTATCCGTCATGAAAGCAGTCTTCTCCTGGTCTTTGCTATGCATCAGTATCTGATTGTACCCAGAATATGCAACCATGAATGTCAAAAGTTCATGTCCTGCGACCGCGTCAATCATAGCATCGATATGGGGTAGTGGGAATGGATCTTTAGGACATGCCTTGTTAAGGTCTGTGAAGTCGATACCCACTCGCTACTTTCCATTCTTCTTTTGTACGATCACGACATTGGCTAACCAGTCGGGGTATTTCACTTCTCTAATCTTCCCAGTCTTAAGCAAGTTGTCGATCTCATCGTTAATCACCTTGTTCCGCTCAGGAGCGAATTTTTGACGTTTTTGTATGATTGGTTTGAAGGACGGGTCGACGTTTAGTTTGTGGGATATGACATCGGGGTTTATAACCACCATGTCTTCGTGTGTCCAGGCGAAACAATCAGTGTGTTCTTGCGAAAAGGAGATTAGCTGATTCTTTATGATGGAGTCTAACGATACCCCCACGAAGACAATTCGATCAGGCTGGTTGTTAATGCCAAAAATCGTCCAGAAGGATAACTTAAGGTTGATTGTGGAGCTTAACAACTAAAGAAAGGAATCGTTCAACAAAACGGTGCGTTAAAGACAAAAAACGTAAATGAGACAGAGATTTTGGTGACGCGGGAAAAACCTCAACGAGGAAAAAACCCGCAGACGACTGTGGAAGTCGTCGCTGCACTATGATCGCCAAACAGGGGCGTTGTCCTTGTGTTTCGGGAGTCGAAGTACAATGATTACAATACAGATGAAAGAAAATACTTTAAATGTAATGTAAAGTAACAAGTGTTTTGAATGTAAAAACAAGTGTGTCGTGTGTAAAAAACTGTAGGTCGAGTGTATAAGTCGTGCGTCGAGAGCGATCACTTGAGAGAGAGTTCTTTGAGTATTTTCGCTGTGTGTTTCTTGTCCTTGAGAGCAGATTTCTGAAAGTGAGGTTGGGATCTTCATATTTATAGTCTTCGTGGCCTTAATTGTTCTTCATGAATGTAGGAGTAACGGTCGCAATGGTTATTGCTGTTTAATGCTAATAATTGCTTCTGTCGGTTTCGTCCGTTGGCCATAAATAACGTTGATCCTGCATTAAATGAGAAGAACATAACAGAAAATGTCATACGTTAGTCGGTCGAGGTCGTATAATTCCACACGACGGTCGAGGTCGAGAGGTACTCTTAACTTCGGCTTTGGTCAAAGGACAAAGTGTTTATGGTTTTGATTTTATTACAAAAGAAGTGTAATAAATGTTCTTAGTGGCTTGGTCATGGTCGAGAGTGGTGAAATTTTGCCCAAACAGTTTGCCCCAAAATTTAAAATGAGAAAGCAATTTCAAATTTCAAATTTTGAATGTTAGTCGGACGTCTACGTGTCAAAAAATCTTTTCAGTTGCCTTGGAACTGAATCGGTCCAATTCCAACTAAAGAGGAAGTCGAAAAGAGGATAATGTCGTGACGTCATGCTGACGCACAATCGTGCAAAACAGCTGTGTCAGGATCGAATCTTAACAAGACTAATAATACTTAGAACTCAGAATTAAAGAATCTGCGGAATAGAACTTTAATTCACACAATCAAAGAACAATATATCAGAAAACACACAGCTGTTTGTATTCACTAATTCAACTCACAAGCTTACAACCAAACCTCAATCTTGATGAACAAGCTCAATCAAGACGACTTCTACTTCTCTAGAAATAGGGTTCTAAACCTTGAGGTTAATTCTCTCTAAAACAAAACGTATTCTGAAACTCTCGTACCGAATAGCTATATATCAACATCTATTTATACAAAATAATTACAAGATAACTATCAAAACAAAATCGATCTTCAGAATATTCTTTCATGATTATCTTCAATCATTCCATCTTTATCTCCAACATTCTCGCATTCCATAATCATGATCACAAGCAGCATTAACATCTTTATGCACGAGCAGTATTAACCTTGTTCCAGCATAAGCAGTATTAATATTCTCCAGCAGCATTAATTCATTCCAGCAGCATTAACTTGACTCAACAGTACTAACCTTGCTTCAGCAGTATTAATCTTGACAAGCAGTACTAACTTCACTCTAGCAGTATTAATTATGCCCTGGCAGTATTAAAGTTGTTCTGGCAGTACTATCCATACTTAGCAAATCTTCAGTTCCCAACAATCTCCCCCTAACTTGACTTTTCAGGTTGAGAAGTCAAGTTCTTCAGATGATGCTTCCAAAACCTAATCATGAACGCATAAATCAGGATTCAAACCCAGACTTTGATTGATAATCCTTCTCACCAAGTATCTTCCCATTTCAGAATCCTTGTTGCAAGCCAACTTAGCTTGTAGCATTCCATTCAACCTTTTCTTGTTGTGCTTGTAAACAACATCCACCAAATAATACTCATGGTATGTATTGTCAAGTGTGATGACATACACTCCACAATTTTCAATGAGCATCCAGTTGGTAATGGCTTGAAAATTTCTTTCTATCATATACTGAACTGCTTCTGGTTTGAACATTAGGCACAGGTATTCAAGAACCATTTTGGTGATTGACATCCCTTTCTCATTCAGCATATTTCCATACAGCTTCATTCCAACCTTGTACATCTCCTCTACGTCAGATCTAGAGCATATTCTGATAAGTCTTCCCCATGTAGAACAGACTTCAAACTTCCCATCTGCTCTTTTGATTCTAATGTACTCCTTTCTCTGCTCTATCAATGTGTCCCAGAAGATGATCTCAGGAGCCATAGAAGCTAATGGTTTAACTTTGATTGGACTAGTATCAACCACAGTAATATACATATCACATTGAGCATTTGTTTGTGATTGTACATTGCTTGGTTGACCTGATGGAGTTGCCACTTCTTCTTCAGCAACTTTTTGATCAGCTTTCTCTTTCACAACTTCCTCCTTAGCTTCTTCTACAATGGGTTCCACCCTAGGCTTCTTTACAACTTTCTTCTTTGAAGCTATAGACTTTGTTCTTGGTCTTTTGTTTGACACCATCTTGGTTCTTTTGAGTGATTTAACAGCTTCAGGAATGGTTTCAGCTGTTTCCTTTGTTTCTGCTGCTTCAGGGATGGTTTCTGCCGCCTTATGTTTTTCAGCAACATTAACCATTTCTGCTGCTTGAATGGTTTCTGCTGCTTTTTGACTAGCAGCATTAACCATTTCTGCTGCTCTATCTGTTACTGCTTCTTTTATTATCTTTGATACTGCTGCTTCAACACTATTCTTCACAATCTCAAATACCTCTGCTTCAATCTCAGATTTAGTTACTGTAGATACAGATACTGCTTCCTTCTCACTTTCAGATACTGCTGCATCAACAAGACTCTTCATAATTTCAGCTACTGCTGCTTCAATCTCAGATACTGCAGCATTAACTGTTTCTACTTCTTTTTCTGTGGTTTCTGCTGCTTGAAACTTAGATACTACTTCCTTCTCATTTTCTGCAGTTTCAGTTACTGCTGCTTTCTCACTTTCTTCTTCCTTTGCAACTTCTGCAACCTGCTCAGCCTCCCCCTCAACCTTATGCTCATTCTCCCCCTCAACCTTTGCATCCTCCATGTTTAGTTCAGTTTCTAACTCCCCCTTTTTGGAAGCATCAGTGGTTGATCTTCTCCTTTTCAGAACATACTGAGCTTTCTTCCTTCTTTGCAGCAGCTGGGTGATCATCTTCTTATTCTTCTCTATCTTGGTGTGTTGATAAAGAACCACCTTCTTAAGCTCATCAATCTCCTTCTGCTGATTCATGACATCAATGTTGATGTTGTCAATGGTTTCCATCAATTCCTCATATGTATATATATCCTCACCTTGTTTAGGATTTTTTACTTCCTTTAAAGGATCATTGGAAGTTTTAGTAGGTGTCTCTTGCCTAGCAAAAGCACAACCTACTCCCATGGTTTCTTGGCGCCTGGGTCCTCTGAATGTTTTCACATTCTGAGTTGCCGTGGGGAAGGTCTTAGTGATGTTACCACTGTCCTTCTCTTTGCTAGTAGAAGTAGTGGTAGCCTTGCAGCCCACATGCTCATCCTTCTCCTTAGAGAGCACCTTCTTGGGGTTGGGAGACACCCCTGTGGTTACCCTTTTGATATTCTGTATTGGAGAATGCTCCAATAGAGGGCTTGTAGGCTTTGGGCTATTAGGAGATACACCAAGGGAAGGAACCTTGTGTACCTTTCGTCTTTCAAACTTCTTGGTGATTTTGGGAGTGGGTCTTAAAAGAATGGACTGTGGGATTTCTTTGGTGATGGAAGGTTGGGATTGGCCATCAGTGGGTGTGTCTAATGGGGGCCTTAACCCTGATGCCATACCTTCAGTGGTGTGGGACACAACCATCATTGTAGAGAACAATGGTGTGTCAACTCCTTCCGAGTCCCTAGGAATTCTTCTCATATTTGAGAAAACCTTCCCTTTAGGGGGTTTTGGCACATATACCTCAGCAGACTGAGGTAAATCCGTCAATTCATGGTTAATTACTTCTTGGACAAACCTGGGATACATGTAAAAGCTCTTTTTGGATTCTAGGTTTGCCACAAGATCATTAAAAATCATTGCTGAAAAATTGAACTTTCTGGCAGTGGCTAAGCAGACCAAGGCATAAGTAATGGTACTACTAAACTCACTCCATCCAGTTGTTTTCTTTGAAATACAGTGCATAAGAGTATGAACAAGAAATCACCATTGGGTGAAAAACTTTGACTTGTAGAATTTAAAAATTCCAATGGGACCTTCATACCCCATTCTTGGTAAGGTCGAGAAAAGTTCATCATTAGAGAGATAGGTTATACCTGAGGCATCATCTAAGTGAAGAGTGATGCGAATAACCTCCTCTGTGACCTTCAATGGTTTGTCACAAACCCTTGTTCGAATGATTTTCTACCCATCTTCGAATATAACAGTGGCATTCTCCCAAAATTGCTTTTGATGCTCGATATATATGGTTGGGCACACTGTTAGGGCATGAGAGATGTGTGTGGACTTGAGAAAATCCACAATATCATGAAATCCTGCGGCCTGCTTTGGCTTCTGAAGCATCGCAATCTCATTGTGCTCATCGACAAACTCCATTGTCGTCATTCTTCCTGAGGATTTGGATAGAAAACACAGAGATTCTAGTGAGAAAAGGTTAGAACGAGAGAGAGATAAATTGAATGCAAAGAGACGTTATGAACTTTGGCGGGCTGAAAGAGTATTTATAGCAGTACTAGCCCTGATTTTCTTTAAAAGCAGTATTAACGACTTAGCAGTATTAACGACTGAGCAGTATTAACTGCAAGGCAGTATTAACTACACAGCAGTATTAACTACACAAGCAGTATTAACTACTAAGCAGTATTAACTACAAAGCAGTATTAACTACTAAGCAGTATTAACTACAAAGCAGTATTAACCACTAAGCAGTATTAACTACAAAGCAGTATTAACTACACATTGGCAGTAGAAAATATGTACTAGCAGTAGTAACTCTTCACTGGCAGTAGTAACTATACTTACACTTTGCAGCACTTGTCAATCTGAGTCATACTGAGGTTCTGAGAAAACTAGTTAGTAACACCAAATATACAAAGAAATACAGGTATAAAAAAATCATGAATTTATTCAAGGTTGATCAAGCCCACACTTGCTACCAAGAAAGTGAATCTACCCACATCAAAAGCTTTTGTGAATAGATCTGCAAACTGGTCATTGGTATGAACTTTAGCAACTTGAATCAATTTCTTTTCATTACAGTCTCTAATAAAGTGATACCTGATCTCTATCTGCTTTGTTTTTGAGTGCTTGACTTTTGACACATCACCTTTACCACTTATCTTACCTCCTGCAGGATTATTTCCAAAAGCAACATGTCCTCCATAAATTCTTTTGAAATTCTTGAGGCAGGCCATGTTACCTATCATGTGCCTGGAGCAACCACTATCAACATGCCAGATGCTCTTCCCCTTGAGCTGTTGGTTGCCCTGCACATCAGATAAATCAGTTAGTTTTTATTGGGAACCCAAGCCAAAGTGGTCTTGGGTCTCCCTTGCTCATCAAAGTACTTGCACTGGGTTTTGATGAGATTTTCAAACTTAGGTACTGCAGTACTGGAGTACTTTGTCAATATGATTGGTCTAGCAGCACAAAAACTAGAAGCAGTATTAACCTTAGAAGAAGTACTAACAGTGTTAGCAGCACTAACACTGCTAGCAGCAGTATTGTTCTTAGAAGAGGTACTAACAGAGTTAGCAGCACTAACACTGCTAGCAGCATCATTCTCTTTAAAAGAAGTACTAACAGTGTTAGCAGCACTAACACTGCTAGCAGCAGTATTGGCAGTAGTATTGCTTCTAGCAGCACTATCCTTGTCAGCAGTACTATCTGAGGTAGCAGTACTAACATTAGTGCTTTTGGGGACCCACATATTGACACATTCCTTTTCAGTCTGTTTTCTCATGTGGCTTTTGGATTCAGCTTGTTTCTTAGCCACATTATTCCTTGCAGGCTTCCTATAACCAGAAGATTTTTGAAAACTTCTTTGAAAACTTTTCTTTTGGTTAATAGGATTTAAATAACAGTGTTTGGCAAGATGATTCAATTTGCCACAAATAAAACAAGGTTTTGGTCTGTTAATCCTTTGCAGATCAACTCCTTGCTTTTGTGCCCACTGGTTATTCCAATTTCTTTGATTTCCCCTCTTTTTATCATGTTTTTGGGGCTTATGCTCTTGAGATTTCTTGCAAGAACAATGTTCACAAGTATTAGAGTTCACAACAGTGGTCTGTGTATAATGAACTCCCTTTCCCTTTCCAGTCCTTTTCATCTCATTGTTCTTAACACATGGACTTACACATTCCTCATCAGATCCTTCTTTTTCAGTCTTATCCTCAACAACTACTTCATCTAATGGATCTACTTCAGTGGCTCCTTCAGGTAAGTCCTTCCTATCCTTGGTTTCTAATAGGTCTGACTTAGGAGGGATGTAGGTGTTGTTGTAGGGTGGGGGTGTGGCATTGTACCCTAGGCCTGGTTTCAACTTACTATGGATTTGAGAGTTGATTATGTTGTCCATGACTTTAGAGGCACAATTAAACTTTTCTACATCAAGTTTAACTTTCTCAAGCTCTCCTTTTAGTTTCTCACACTCTTCCCTGGATTCTCTAAGCTGGAACTCTAGACCATCCTTTTCCCATTTCCAGTAGTTTGTATCATAGGAGTGTTGAAGTTCATTGGCTTGAAAAGCCCTAATCTGTTCTTCAAAGTTCTCAACAATTACTACATAGTCTTTTCTGTCCTTTTCTAATCTCTTAAGGTCATCACACATTCCCTGATTGTGATCTCTATACCTTTTAACAGTGTCTATACAAGCTTGAGTACAGAGATTAGATTTTACCTAAGTGGGAAGATCTGAAACTTCAGCCATAAGAGCTTGATTTTGGATGGCCTCTTCTGCTTGATCACTCCAATCAAATCCCATTCCTTGTTGAGAGACAAGAGCTTGAATAGAGTTTCTGTTTTGATTGGAGCTTCCAGTCTGAGTTTGTTGATGGCTGTTGTGAGATGTTCCACCTCTGCATTCCCTGGCAAAGTGTCCCATCTTGTGACACTTGTAGCATTCAACTTTGGACTTGTCAAATCCAGCACCATCTTCTCTTCTTTGGGAAAAGTTGTTTCTCCCTGTCCTCTTTATGAATCTCTTCACCCTCATAGACAGCATAGCCATCTGCCACTTGATATCCATCTCTTCAAGATCATCAGCATTAATCTGTTCTAAGTCATCATTAATCAATGAGGAATTAACATGACTAGAAAAGAAGGCTTCTAGTACTGAATCATTGGTCTTTTCCTGATTGACTCCTCCAGCAGCACTAACTGATTCAGGGTTAGCAGTAGAATCAGGTGATGCTGAAAGGAGTGCATCATTATGTACATATCCAGAGGGCTTCTTTTTGGCTTCAACCTCTGCTTCAAAGACTCTAAGATCATTGTAAAGATCATCAAGCTCTTTATCTTCCAATTGGTCATTCTGTCTGAAGGACACAGTATACATTGTCCACTCTTCACCTAATGATCTTAAGAACTTTCTGTTAACATCATCAGCCTCCATCTTGACTCCTACTGTGGCCAATTCTCCAATCAACTTATTAAATCTATCAAAAGTTTGAGTCATAGACTCATTCTTAGTAGAAGTAAAGTTTTCATACTGCTGCTTGAGAATTGCCTTCTGATTCCTCTTGGTGCTTTTGGTGCCAGTGAATCTCTTTTCCAATGCATTCCACAGAGTCTGCGCATCAGTGCAGTGATGAAATTGATGCTGATATTCATTGGGGATAGCCAAAAGCAGAGTGCTTAAGGCCTTCATCTCTATTTGTCTGACTTTTCTCTCTGCATCAGTCTTTGGAGGAGGTCTTTTGCCATCTGGTCCAATTCTTCCTTCAGCACATGGACCATTCTCTATGATATCCCAGATGGAATAATCAGTAAGCAGAATATACTGCTTGATTCTAATTTTCCACATGTCAAACTCATTGGGTCTGAGCATGGGAACCTTAGAAACAAGAGTACTGTTTGATTCAATAGAATTGTCCATAATAATTGTAGAATTCTAAGAAACACAAGCTCTGATACCACTTGTCAGGATCGAATCTTAACAAGACTAATAATACTTAGAACTCAGAATTAAAGAATCTGCGGAATAGAACTTTAATTCACACAATCAAAGAACAATATATCAGAAAACACACAGCTGTTTGTATTCACTAATTCAACTCACAAGCTTACAACCAAACCTCAATCTTGATGAACAAGCTCAATCAAGACGACTTCTACTTCTCTAGAAATAGGGTTTTAAACCTTGAGGTTAATTCTCTCTAAAACAAAACGTATTCTGAAACTCTCGTACCGAATAGCTATCTATCAACATCTATTTATACAAAATAATTACAAGATAACTATCAAAACAAAATCGATCTTCAGAATATTATTTCATGATTATCTTCAATCATTCCATCTTTATCTCCAACATTCTCGCACTCCATAATCATGATCACAAGCAGCATTAACATCTTTATGCACGAGCAGTATTAACCTTGTTCCAGCATAAGCAGTATTAATATTCTCCAGCAGCATTAATTCATTCCAGCAGCATTAACTTGACTCAGCAGTACTAACCTTGCTTCAGCAGTATTAATCTTGACAAGCAGTACTAACTTCACTCTAGCAGTATTAATTATGCCCTGGCAGTATTAAAGTTGTTCTGGCAGTACTATCCATACTTAGCAAATCTTCAGTTCCCAACAAGCTGTAAACGCCAGGTGTCGACAATCTGCCGAGTATTCGAAAAAGGCTGGGGCACGTGTCGACCCTCGAGGGGCTCGACCTGACATGATCATTAGCATAAATAGAGACCTTCGGTAGATCTTTTCCTTTTACGATTTCAGAGAGTTTTTACGAGAGATTTTCCCTGATTTCATTGCTGTTGTTCGCCGAATCTTTTCCAACTCTGCAAGAGATCTTCGACCTGTTAGAGATTTCGAGGTTTTTAGAGCACCTATATAAGGTACGACTCTCCAGTCTGTGTATGTGTCGTAAGTCCAGTGCTAGGAAGCCTAGGAAGAATTGGGACATTTGGGGTTTTTCAGACCTGCAAACTTGGCTAACAGGTTTATCGATGGCGATAGAGCCTAGGAGTGCTGTTAATGCCAAAAATCGCACCAAAGGGACAACTTAAGGTCGATGTGGACTTAAACAAATAAAGAAAGAATCTTTCGACGAGACGTGCGACGAGGATAAAAATAAAGAAACAAGAGATTTGATGACGTAGGAAAAACCTCAAACGAGGAAAAAACCTGCGGACGACAGGGGGTGTCGTCGCTGCACTATGGTCGCCAATCAGGGGCGATGTCCTTGGATACTGGCGTCGGTCCTACAAGGGTTACAATACAGATGAAGGAAATGCTTCAAAATGTAAAGTACAAGTGTTTGAATGTAAAAAACAGTGTTTGTCGTGTGTGAAGACAAAGTGTAAACTGTTGGTCGAAGGCTGATGTCGTACGTCGGGAGCGATAACTTGAGCTTTTCTTCGAGCGTTCTTGAGTTCGTAGTGTGGTTCTTGAGCTGGAATGATTGTAGTAGATTACTCTGCAGATGTCCTTCAGATGATCTCCAGATGTTCTCTACTTAGAAGTTCGATGTTCGGTCCCCCTGAAATGAGGATTCGGCTCTAGCTTTATAGTCTTTGGGAGCTTTGATTAGCTCATTGATTGCTTCATTAACAGCTTTAATTGTCGCAACGGTCTATAACGGTTGCCGGCGTGATCATCCATAATGGTCTTCGTCAGTTACGAGTAACAGCTTTTGTCGGATAACGGCTTGCGTCGGATATAGCCGTTGCTCCTTTAATAGCTTTGACTCCTGCATTAAACACTTAACAAAAAGTAACAGTTATGGTTAACGTTAGTTTTGGTCGAAGACGTATGGCTCGATGCGACAGTTTATGCAGGACGGGCGTCGCTATGGTCGTACGTCCTAGGAAACTCTTGACTTACCTTTTACGACGGACGACGGACGTTCTGCGGGTCTTGGTCGGGACCTTATATTAATCCAAGATGTCTTTCATGACGCGCGTCTTACCTTTTCTGGTCATGGTCGTACGACATGAATTTTTGCCCAAACAGTTTGCCCCCAAAATTTGAAAGAAGGATGGCAAATTCGAGTTTAAATTTTGTCAATCAGACGCGTAAAAAATAGAGCAAGGGTCAGAAAAAATTACCTTGACCGCCTTGTAACTGGGTTGGTTTTCCTCTAACTGAACGAGAAGTTAAAAAGGGGAACGAGGTCGTGACGTCATGCTGACATACGATCGTGCTTACCAGCTGAATGTCGACGGAGCCCAGAGGCGCTATTAGAAATGAAAAAGATTTTGACGACTTTGGAAGTCTAGCGAGGATTCTCATGTGTATTACCATAAGCAAGGTTGGCGAGGTTCAACCGGAGATGTGTCCTGATGGATATGCCGTGATATATGAGTACCTGTTTAAGATGGGCTTTCACTGGCCGTATTTGCCTTTGGTCGAAGTGTTCATGCGTGAATTCGATCTTTCACCGAGGCAACCGATGCCCCAGTTCTGGCGAGTTATCCTGATCATCGAGCGACTTACTTCGCACTGGGAGTGGCGTATAAAGCCACGACCGATCAATATCGTCGTTATAGTTTACTTTCAGGACTTAAGGGTGATTGTACCTTAGTTTTGAACACTGTTGTCGATGATTGCAAATGGAAGACAAGGTATGTGCTGGATACGGACAGTGATTGGATTGGATCTGTTGATACGACACAACTGGCGACGAAGTCTCATATTGCGCAACCGGCGACGAGGTCTCATACTGCGCAACTGGCGACGATGTTTCATACTGCGCAACTGGCGACGGTGTTTCATACTGCGCAACTGGCGACGATGTTCTCTACATCCTCGTCGACCCTTTCGTCAGCTGCCAGGGGCAAGGGTGTAAAGACGGGAGAGAATGAGGGAGAGTTTATGGCGACGAACAACTTTGCGTTGTCGTCAACCCTCCTGATTGACTATGTCCTCATCAGGGCAGAGTCACTTCCGCATCTGGGGAAATATCAGCTCTTATCTTTCAAGGAGCGTTTTCGAAGAATCTATGTTGAAGATATTGGACTGTGTTTAGCCGAACTGGCGTTCTTTGTAAGTTTTTCTTTCAAAACTTGTGTTATCGAAGTTCTTTCGTTGATAATTTAGTATGTTTCTTTTGTAATTTGCAGATGCTTCTGTTTCCTCTCATTGAATATGTGAAAGTAGAGGAAATGCTGGAGTGGAGGTCGATCGTTGAGAAGGATATATTCCTTCCTCCAACCTTAACATTAATCTTTAGAGCCATATTCTCAGAATGTCGAGGCGTAAGGAGTTGGAAGACCACTCCTAATATACTCGTTTGATCCTTGCATCAGTTCTTCGGGATTGGCAGGGCTTCGAAGGTCGAGACTTTTGGGCAGAGCTTGCCATCGACGCTTTTCTCTAGGTTTAGGAAATGCTATGTCTTTTCATGTCTCGACCGTTGGTGGTCGAACCATTTTAACTTTGTATACCCGACCGTCGGTAGTCGAGTTCTTTTGAATATAACCGACAGTTTTGTAAATGAAACTTTGAACTTTTGTTTGAACTTGCGTTTTATATATTTGGTAAACAAATACCATATCAATTATGAAATTGAATCTGGGAATCATGCGACTAAGGCATTCATTGTAACACAGTAACTGGTACGTAAGCCATAAGACTTTTAAATTGTGTGTATAAACATAGGCACATGCGACTAAAGCATACATTCGGAGTATGAAAATTTTCCAAGTTAAGAGGCTTAGATCATGAGATCGTTAGACCTCGCAATCGTACGACTAAGTCGTGTGATTAATTTGAATCGTATGTCCCTGTAAAGGATGATCAAATCATAGATTTGGTCGTTTATATCGTGCGGCCTTATGAATTTGAAGTCATATTGTAGACTTAATGACCACTGTCGTGTGATCCTGCGATAAGCTGTCGTGTGATTCTGTGGTAAAACGATGTTAAGGGTTGGTTGTTGGCTAACCAACGACCCTCCGATTCTTAAGTCAGTTGTGAGAAAAAATCGTATGAAAAAGATTTAGGAACATACCGTTAGATTCTCTTTTTAGTGGGATATTGCCCCCCCTATCATTTATTATCTTATTCTTTTCGGAGGAAAGATAGGTTTTAAATGACAGGATGACACTGCGATCTGATGAGATATTGTCGTGCGACAGGGCACCATAGTAGACTTATCCCTGTGGAAAAGATATAATTTTAGAAGAACGAACCTTTCAAAGGCGCCTGACTGTGGAGTATGTCAGACCATACATGTCTGAACCACCGGTGATGCAATTGATGACTTTTGTATGCTCGGGGGTCGACGGTCGATGGTTACTAGATGGTGTAGCGTCATCGTCGATGATATCTTTGAGATTTCCTTTTGAGAAGTGATATGCTAGCTCCTTCTTCAACGCGATGCAATCGTCTGTTGCGTGACCATGATCGACGTGGAAGTCGCACCACTTTGATTTATCTTTCTTAGCACCATCTAGGCCGGACTTCTCTGGCCATCGAATGGTCGCTTGGACGGACTTAAGAGCTTCGACTAAGTCTTTTGCGGACCCTTTGAATCCGTAAGAGGATATATTAGGGTATCGAGGAAATTTAGTCGCGGTCTTGGCCTCTGCTTTCGTCTTGAAACGAACATTTGAAATTTGGCGCGCGGGCTCGATCCTGGAAACAGCTTTGGCCTTGAATTCCGGTTTTCTGACGCCTAACGACTTCTTGTCGTCAGTGTGCTTGCGTCGAAATGATGCGTCGTCCTCGACCCTCATATATGCTAAAGTTCGAGCACGGACGTCTTCGAAATTCTCTGGGTGATATTTAGTCAGGTCGGTGTACAGACTCGAACTATCGTCCAGACCATGCTTGTAAGCTTCGATCGCGGTCTTGATGTCACAATTGCGGATACTGATCATTTCAGCATTGAATCTATTGAAATAACTCTGAATAGACTCGCTGGCCTTCTGCACGACGTAATACAGGTCACTAGTCTGCTTCTCCATCTTACGACTGCTGGCGAATTGCTGGGAGAATTGATTGACCAACTCGGCGAACGACCCGATAGGCTTGGGTTTTGAGATTGATCAACCATTGAAGAGCTGGACCAGTGAGAGTTGCACCGAAGCTCTTACACATGCATACTTCCTGATACATAAATGGAATTGAGATCGTCCACATAAGCTGCTTATATTGTGCGACGTGCTCGGTTGGATCGGTCACACCAGAATACTTAGGAGTGAAAGTGGGGATGTTATATTTCTTTGGGACCTCGATAGTTGCAATCTCGTCGATAAAAGGCGACGCTTGAAAGCCGGATCGAGGCTCGACGTCGACTGGCACGGCTGCCCCAGGAAAGTTGGCGAGCAATGACAGGACGCGCTCATTCTGATCTTCCAGCATCTTCAAACGCTGAGCAACGGGGTCATTATGACCGACAGCTGCCCCTGCTTGAGGGTTAACTCCTGAGCTGATGCCATTGTCACGCGACGAGCCATTGGTGTCTCCATTGAACGGGACAAAATATGGCCGCGACCCATGATTAAATTGCTGTGATCCATTCTGGAACGGCTGGGATCCTTGCTGGAAAGGATGCGAACCACCGTGGAATGGCTGAGATCCACCTTGAGGTCCATTCTGAAATGGCTGTTGAAATGGACGCGACCCCTGCTGGAAAGGCTGCGACCCTTGTAACGGCTGCGACCCATTATTCATGGGTGGTGGCCTGAGATGCTGAGGGGGAATTGGTCCGAACTGGGGATTTGGGTTGAACGGCGCTGGTTGTTGATTCTGCGTAAACGAACCTGGATGCTGATTCCGTGCGGAAGGATCTGGTCCTGTATCTGGATTCTGAACGAATGGTCTAGGACCATTCTGATTGAATGATCCCGGAACTGGATTCTGCACGAACGGCCTAGGACCATTTTGAGGTCCGAAAGGATTTCTCAATTGTGCAATCTCCTCAGATGCTCTGCGATTCTGCTCCGCCATTGCATTGAGCTGATTCCTGGCGACTTCGAGCTCCTGATACATCTGTGAACGGCTTGCTGTGGATTTCCAGGGGTTGCCATTTTTCCTGCAATAGAAAACAGAAGAAAACTCCAAGAAACCGTTAGTAGAATGCACGTTCGTCGAGGATTTTCTCTAGATGAGGTCCCACAGATGGCGCCAAACTGTTAATGCCAAAAATCGCACCAAAGGGACAACTTAAGGTCTATGTGGACTTAAACAACTAGAGAAAGAATCTTTCGACGAGACGTGCGACGAGGATAAAAATAAAGAAACAAGGGATTTGATGACGCAGGAAAAACCTCAAACGAGGAAAAAACCCGCGGACGACATGGGGTGTCGTCGCTGCACTATGGTCGCCAATCAGGGGCGATGTCCTTGGATACTGGCATCGGTCGTACAAGGGTTACAATACAGATGAAGGAAATGCTTCAAAATGTAAAGTACAAGTGTTTGAATGTAAAAAACAGTGTTTGTCGTGTGTGAAGACAAAGTGTAAACTGTTAGTCGAAGGCTGATGTCGTACGTCGGGAGCGATAACTTGAGCTTTTCTTCGAGCGTTCTTGAGTTCGTAGTGTGGTTCTTGAGCTGGAATGATTGTAGTAGATTACTCTGCAGATGTCCTTCAGATGATCTCCAGATGTTCTCTACTTAGAAGTTCGATGTTCGGTCCCCCTGAAATGAGGATTCGGCTCTAGCTTTATAGTCTTTGGGAGCTTTGATTAGCTCATTGATTGCTTCATTAACAGCTTTAATTGTCGCAACGGTCTATAACGGTTGCCGGCGTGATCATCCATAATGGTCTTCGTCAGTTACGAGTAACAGCTTTTGTCGGATAACGGCTTGCGTCGGATATAGCCGTTGCTCCTTTAATAGCTTTGACTCCTGCATTAAACACTTAACAAAACGTAACAATCATGGTTAACGTTAGTTTTGGTCGAAGACGTATGGCTCTATGAGACAGTTTATGTAGGACGGGCGTCGCTATGGTCGTACGTCCTAGGAAACTCTCGAATTACCTTTTACGACGGACGACGGACGTTCTGCGGGTCTTGGTCGGGACCTTATATTAATCCAAGATGTCTTTCATGACGCGCGTCTTACCTTTTCTGGTCGTGGTCGTACGACGTGAATTTTTGCCCAACAAGTGCCATTCAGGATCACGATGATATTAATAGTTTTAGAAATCTAGCGAAAATCCCTGCGGGGATTTCGGTGACCAAGGCCGGTCAGATTCGGCCAGAGATGTGTCCCAAGGGGTACGTCGTGATATACGAGTATCCCTTCAGAATAGGCTTCGATTGGCCCTACTCTCCTCTAGCGAAGTCCTTTATGTGCGAGTTCGACCTCTCGCCGGGGCAACTGATGCCCCAATTCTGGAAGGTCATTCAGGTTGTCGAGCGACTTACCAGTCATTAGGAGTCGCCGATGAACGTAAAAGACCTCTTGACCGCTTATCAGGTCAAAAAGGATCAGTACCGTCGTTATAGCCTGTTCTCGAAGCATAAGGGCGAGCGTACCTTGGTTCTACAAACTGCGGTCAATGACCGTAAGTGGAAGACCAGGTACGTCTTCGTGCGGGTAGCGACGCTGGATCCCGACAACGACTGGATCAGGTCCGGGTGAAACATGGCGGGTGAGTTTCTAGCTTTAGTCGAGCGTTCTTATTACCTGTATTGCTTTGTATCTCGATTAATCTTTTTCTCTTACGTTTTCAGACATAAAGTTCGATGCTGTGAATCCTAACGACGACTCTCGGGCAAAAATCGAGAAATTCTTGGAGATCAGTCCTGAAGACCGATCGTTCGTCACACGACATTTAGTGGACGAGGACGAAGATTTAGTTTGTTTAGGTGAAAACCGTCGAGAGAGTCGAGAGGAAGCAGAGGAAGAAGAAGAAGAAGAAGAAGAAGAGGAGGACGAGTCCGAGGAGACTGAGGAGGAGGAGAAGAAAGAGGAGTCGAAAGAAGAGTTAGAGATGACTGGTAAGTGTACCCCACTTTGTTCGACACATTCCTTCCCTTATTTCAGCATTTTAATTGTTTTTTCTTCTTCGTTTCGCAGGAGAATCCCAACAGCCTCAGCCGAAGATGCCATCTGTGATGGCCAAGAGGGCGGCTCAGGCCGAGCTGGCTCGTAAGGCGAAGGAAAAGAGGATGGAAGCCCCGACAGCTGGGTCGGAGGTCCTTAAGAGAAAAGAGGCCTCAACAACTGGGTCGGGAGCCCTTAAGAGGACGAGGACGTCCGTCCTGAGGGAATCGTCTTTGAAGACGGGCGGCTCATCGAGAGTCGCTTCGCCTGAGAAGGCGAAGGCGTCGACCGCGTCTGTCGAGAAGATTTCCGATACGGTCGGCGCGACACCCGTCGATACTGCGCATCCGGCGAAATCGACGATGTCTCTTACTGCAGCGTGAGGCCCCTCGTCGGCCGACAAGGGCAAAGGCACGCAGACGGGATGGAGAGAGGAAACGACGGTAAACTTTACGTTGCCGTCGGATTTCATGGTGGACAATGTCCTGGACGGGACGAGCTTGTTCCCCTACTTGGATAAGTTTCAGCTCCCCTCTTTCAGGGAGCGTTTCAACGAATGCTCTATCGAGAGTACGGGGTCTTACGTTGCCGGTCTGGCGTTTATGGTAAGTCTATGTCTCAAGACTTTGTTTTTCGTTTGTCATTGTCATTGTCGTTTGTTGTTTGTCGGGTATTTTACTAATGTGTTTTCATATGTATTCCAAACATTTCAGTCTTCATTGGCCCTGCAAGCCGAGACGGTGAGGATGGAAGGTCTAGTGTCCTCTGCCATTAAGAAGGAGGATGCGATGTTGGCGAGGGAGAAATCTGCTCTGGTGCGTGCTGAGGAAATGTCGATAAAACTTGACGATGCCCTGAACGAGCTTGAAGCCGTTGGACACGCGAGGGACGACGTGAACTTTCGTCTGAAGGAGTCTTTCTCTGTGATTGCTGATCAAAGAGAGGAGCTAGACATGAGGCGGACGTCCTTGGACATGAAGGAGAAAGAGATCGAGGAGTCCAAGTCCAAGGTGACGGCTCTGGAGAAGGAAGTAGGAGAGCTTAAGGAAGAGGCTGCGTCGACCTTTGCCCTCGCTCGCTTGACAGCTCGGGCGGCGATCATGCGTCAGCACCTGTCGGGGAAGAATCCCCTCGCGTCTGCAGCTGAGGAGCTAGCCATTTTTCTAGCCAAGGTCGGGACCGGCAGGGATCTCGACTCTGATGATGAAAAAGAGGCTGAGGAAGAAGAGGTTGTGGACGAGGGCCTCCAGGGTGAAGTTTCGGGCAAGGATGCTGCCGACGCTCCTTCTAATCCTTAAAGAATTTTCTATCTTTTCTCTTGTCTTAATTCTGAATGCTCGATCGTTGGTGGTCGAGACATTTTTAGGTGTAATCGTTCGTTTTATGAATGAAACTTTGCTTTTCTATTGAGCTTGTGTAGTATGTTGATTTATTCATGTCGTAGATAGATATAACATCAACTGTGAAACTCGCTAAGTATAGAACAAACAAGGAATCGTGCGACTTAGGCATCCATTGTAATATAACGACTAAGACATAAGTCATACATTTGAATCGTATTGACAAACACAAACATATGCAATCGACGTGTTCATTCGGAACATATAAATTTTTCTAAGTCTAGAAACTTAGACCAAGGGGACGTTTAGACCTTACGATCGAATAATTAGATCGTACGATGCTCTTGGATCGTGTGTCCCTGCGATAGAGTAGTCAGGTCATTGACCTGATTACTTACGTCTTGTGATTTTGCGAGATTAAAGTCATATAATAGACTTTACGATGTCGTGCGATCTGCGATAAAACAATGTCAGAGGTTGGTCGTTGGCTACCCAACGACCCTCCGATGCTTAAGTTAGTAATCGTCGTAGTAAAAAATCGTGTGAGAAAAGGAAAAGGATTTAAAAGAAATACCTTTTCAAATGTGTTGCATTCCAGCTACGTGGGACATCTTGATTGTCGAGGGTTTGGAGCCGATAGGCGCCTTTGCCCACGACCTCGGAAATACGATAAGGACCTTCCCATTTAGTGGAAAGTTTACCGGCATTGATCTCTTGAGTGCTTTGGAACACTCGTCGGAGGACGTAGTCGCCTATTTGAAAGATTTTAACTTTAACATTTTTGTTGTAATGTTGTTCGACCACTTGGTTTTGCGATGCCATTTTGATCAATGCTGATTCTTTGAGTTCTTCGAGGGCATCAAAGTGATAACTTAAATCAACCAGATTGTGGTCGACGGAAGTATGCCTTGAGGTAGGGAGCTGAACCTCGACTGGTAGAACTGCTTCACAACCAAAAACCAACGAGAAAGGAGTTTGTCCCGTAGACGTGCGAGGCGTCGTGCAATTTGCCCACAGGACCGAAGGGAGCTCTTCGACCCACCTTCCCTTTGCAGCTTGCAACCTTTTCTTAATTGAAGCAATGATAGTTTTATTGCTCGACTCAGCAAGTCCGTTTTCCTGGGGATATCTGGGCGTCGAGGTCATCAGCTTGATGTTGCGGTCTTCACAGAACTGTCGAGTCCTGTTGCTTATGAATTGGGATCCATTGTCGCAGACAATTTCGGACGGAATCCCAAACATGCATATGATGTTAGTCTGGATAAAAGACATGACCTCCTTGTCCCGAATTTGGGAAAAGGCAGCTACTTCTACCCATTTGGATAAGTAATCTGTAAGTACGAGGAGAAATACCTTTTGCCCAGGGGCAGGTGGTAATTTGCCGACAATATCCATACCCCATCTCATAAAGGGCCATGGGATCAGTGTCGAATGCAAAGGTTCATATGGTTTATGGGACGTACCTGAATGTCGTTGACAAGGATCACAGTTCTGTACGATTAGCCAGACTGCGACCTCCGGAGTGATTGCCACACTCCCCATCGTGCATTTCTTGGAGGATTTTCTGAATTTGATTTCTACTAACGACGCATCTCAGGTTTAAGCCTGTCGATGATCGTCGATAGAGTCTATCTCCGATCATGACATACCTGGATGCTTTGAATCTAATCTTCCGAGCTTCCATCCTGTCTACTGGGAGTTGGTCGTGTACAAGAAAGTTTCGAATGTCGCACGACCAATCATCTTCTTGCTCTTCGATTTGGGTGACAACGTCATTCTCGATGGACGACGTCGCTAGATGGATCAAAGGAATACTGTCGAATATTGGTTCGACTAGAGCTGACCTAAGGTTAGCTAAAGCGTCGGCTTGAGTATGCTGTCATTTTTGAATCCTTGGTTGCGAATTCACCATTCATTTGATTCACGACCAGAAGAGAATCGCTTTTGACATGTAGCGAAGTTTCCCCCGAGTCGTGGGCCATATCCATCCCTACGATCAGGGCTTCGTACTCAGCTTCGTTGTTGGTGGCTATGAAGTCGCATCGTACGGAATACACTATTTTTCCCCCCTGTGGCGACTTCAAGACGACGCCAAGTCCCGAACCTCTGATGTTGGATGACCCATCGACGTGTAAGGTCTAAGGTACGTCGTCATGAGTCACCACAGTAGATACTTCGAGCTCTTCTTCTTTTCCCAATGCAGGACTGAAGTCGGCGATAAAATCAGCTAGTTCTTGCGATTTGATCGCTGTTCTGGGTTTGAAGTCGATGTCGTACCTGCTGAGATATACGCTCCATTTCGACAATCGACCTGTCAACTCAGGTTTTCTCAAGACATACTTAAGGGGATAGTTAGTAACGACAGTAATCGGATGCGATTCGAAATAATGTTGCAATTTCATGGCGGCTGTAACAAGCTACAAGAGTAGTTTTTCCATCGAGGAATACCTGGTTTCTGCGTCTAAAAGGGATTTACTTACATAGTAGATCGGCAATTGTTGCTTTTCATCTTCTCGCGTCAGTACGACACTTACTGCATTTGGACTGACAGCTAAATACAGCTGCAAGGTCTCATGATCGTGAGGTTTCGACAGCAAAGGCGGCGACATCATGTACTCTTTTAATTTTTGGAGTGCTTGCTCGTGATCGTCGGTCCAATCGAAGCCTTTGTTTTTCCTGAGGACATTGTAAAACAAATGGCATCTGTCTGAAGATCGAGAGATAAACCTGTTCAGAGCCGCCACTCGACCAGTGAGCTTTTGGACCTCTTTGAAATTTCTTGGAGATTTGATCTCGACAATGTCCTTGATTTGGTCGGGGTTGGCTTCGATTCCCCGACGAGTGACCATGTAGCCCAAGAATTTTCCAGCGCTGACACCGAAGGAGTATTTCATCGGGTTGAGCTTCATGCTATATTTTCGGAGGATGTCGAACGACTGCTTCAGATGTTCGACGTGGTCGACTACTTGCTTTGACTTGACGAGCATGTCGTCGATATAAACCTCCATCGTGTCGCCGAGATAATCTTTGAACATCTTGTTAACCAAGCGCTGGTAGGTCGAACCTGCATTTTTTAGTCCGAAAGGCATAACCTTATAACAGTAAATACCTCGATCTGTCATGAACGCAGTTTTTTCCTGGTCCTCGACGTGCATCAGGATTTGATTGTATCCAGAATAAGCATCCATGAACGTTAACAGTTCATGCCCAGCTGTCGCGTCAACCATGGCATCGATATGTGGCAATGGAAAAGGGTCTTTAGGGCAGGCTTTGTTGAGATCTGTAAAATCGATACAGACCCTCCATTTGCCATTTTTCTTCGCCACGACCACGACATTAGCGAGCCAGTCGGGGTACTTTACTTCTCGAATTTTCCCTGTCTTGAGGAGGTTGTCGACCTCGTCATTTATCACCTTATTCCTCTCGGGAGCGAATTTCCGCCGCTTTTGCTTGATTGGTTTGAATGTCGGGTCGACATTGAGCTTATGGGAAATGACGCCAGGATCGATACCGACCATGTCTTCATGCGACTAGGCAAAACAATCGGCATGTTCCTGCAAGAAAGATATTAGCTTGTCTTTAATGTAGGGATCGAGGGATGATCCTATAAAGACTTTTCGATCAGGTTTGCTCTGATCTAGCACGATTTCCTCCAGGCGATAATCGTCGACTGCTGCAGGAACATCTTGTGCATTCTCAGGCTTGCCAGGCATCTGGGCAACGATTTGCTCTTGGTTTCTATTACCTGCCATTTTCCTCAAACAGAAAACAGAGGAAACTACAAGGAACCGTTATTAAACGCACGT
Organism: Saussurea involucrata; assembly: GCA_033807775.1. NCBI lineage: Eukaryota > Viridiplantae > Streptophyta > Magnoliopsida > Asterales > Asteraceae > Saussurea > Saussurea involucrata. The sequence goes on along the minus strand of CM066322.1, from coordinate 56,263,990 downwards.
TTGTCGAAGATTTTCTCTAGATGGGGCCCCATGGTGGGCGCCAAACTGTTAATGCCAAATATCGTCCAGAAGGATAACTTAAGGTTGATTGTGGAGCTTAACAACTAAAGAAAGGAACCGTTCAACAAAACGTTGCGTTAAAGACAAAAAACGTAAATGAGACAGAGATTTTGGTGACGCGGGAAAAACCTCAACGAGGAAAAAACCCGCGGACGACTGTGGAAGTCGTCGCTGCACTATGATCGCCAAACAGGGGCGATGTCCTTGTGTTTCGGGAGTCGAAGTACAATGATTACAATACAGATGAAAGGAAATACTTTAAATGTAAAGTAACAAGTGTCTTGAATGTAAAAACAAGTGTGTCGTGTGTAAAAAACTGTAGGTCGAGTGTATAAGTCGTGCGTCGTGCGTCGAGAGCGATCACTTGAGAGAGAGAGAGTTCTTTGAGTATTTTCGATGTGTGTTTCTTGTTCTTGAGAGCAGATGTCTGAAAGTGAGGTTGGGATCTTCATATTTATAGTCTTCGTGGCCTTAATTGTTCTTCATGAATGTAGGAGTAACGGTCTCAATGTTTATTGTTGTTTAATGCTAATAATTGCTTCTGTCGGTTTCGTCCGTTGGCCATAAATAACGTTGATCCTGCATTAAATGAGAAGAACATAACAGAAAATGTCATACGTTAGTCGGTCGAGGTCGTATAATTTCACACGACGGTCGAGGTCGAGAGGTACTCTTGACTTCGGCTTTGGTCAAAGGACAAAGTGTTTATGGTTTTGATTTTATTACAAAAGAAGTGTAATAAATATTCTTAGTGTCTTGGTCGTGGTCTAGACTGGTGAAATTTTTCCCAAACACTGGTCCTGGTCTAAGATGACTTCTTCTAGACGATAATCATTCGAGGACTCAGGGATATCCTGTCCTGTAATTGCTGTGTCAAAGGATCTGTCGCCATTTTTCTGGAAACAACAAAAAACTTCACAAGCTCGTTAGAGCGATGTATGTTTGTCTTGAGATTTTCTCTAGATGGGGTCCCACGGATGGCGCCAAACTGTTAATGCCAAAAATCACCCACAGGATAACTTAAGGTTGATGTGGAACTTTTAACAACTAAATAAAGGGATCTCAAGACCAACAAAACAATCGTAAAAAAAGTAAATAAGACAAGAGAATTGGTGACGCGGAAAACCCAAACGAGGGAAAAAACCGCGGTCGACTTGTGAGAGTCGATGGTGCACTATGATCGCCAAACATGGGCGAAAGTCCTTTGGTAACAAGTGTTTTGTGTACAACAGATTACAATAAGAGAAAAAATAAACATAAATGTAAGACAAAGTTGTGCGTCGTGCATAAATCGTGCGAAATAAGTTGTTGTCGTGTGATTCGAACTGCTGTCGTGCGAAACTTGATGCGTGTTCGAATGCTTCGCTGATCACTATTATATTAAGTAAGAAATGTAGATGAGAGTGTAGATGTATTGAGTTCAGATGTGTAGCTCTGTAATAGATGCTTTTTTCGGATATGGAGCAGGTCTTTATATAGCTTTCGTCGGCAATTAATGTGTCTTGATGACTTGTTTTGTAACCGCTGTTGGATCCTTAATGTCATTAAAAGCTCATCCGTTACTGGCCGTTGCGCAATGATTGATTGTGGACTTGCATTAATGAACAAAAGAAACGGATGTTGATTGTCAGCGGTTAGTGTAATCGTACGACCGTCTTGAGTCTCGGACATCGGTCGTACGGATCATACGACCAATCATGGACATGTACGACCGAATGTTCGTTTGTAAATAACCTGTAAGACCTTATCTTAATACAAGAATGGTCTTGCATAAACGTCATATGAGTTATCTATCGTCGATCGTGAGGTGTAAATTTTGCCCAAACAATGCGTTTAGGGATGGGATAATCTTCCTCGTACTCCCTAGAGGGCTACTTTCACAGTGTTATCTGTAACCATAAGTCCATAACACGCATATACAACACATACATATATACCTATATATACTGTTTGATGTGGAACTTTTAACAACTAAAGAAAGAGATCTCTAGACCAACTAAACAATCGCGAAAAAAGTAAATAAGACAGGAGAATTGGTGATGTAGAAAACCCAAACAAGGGAAAAAACCGCGGTCGACTTGTGAGAGTCGACGATGCACTATGATTGCCAAACAGGGGCGAAAGTCCTTTGGTAACAAGTGTTTTGTGTACAACATATTACAATAAGAGAAAAAATAAACTTAATCGTAAGACAAAGTTGTGCGTCGTGTGAAAATCGTGCGAAATAAGTTGTTGTCGTGTGATTCGAACAACTGTCGTGTGAAACTTGATGCATGTTCGAATGCTTCGCTGATCACTATTATATTGCGTAAGAAATGTAGATTAGAGTGTAGATGTATTGAGTTCAGATGTGTAGCTCTGTAATAGATGCCTTTTTTGGATATGGAGCAGGTCTTTATATAGCTTTCGTCGGCAATTAATATGTCTTGATGACTGTTTGGGTAAAAATCCACGATCCCTCGACCCTCGACCTCGACAAAGAAAGATAAGACACATGGCACACGACATATCTTGGATTGAGACAAGGTCCTGTTAAACACATATAATCCACTCGTTATCCCTCCCGAAAGTACAGGTCGAAAGTCTCCCAAGACGATCGACTACGACCTTGCAAGATTGTCGTAAGTTATCTCACGATCTCGACCTACTAACGCACGATACAACTGTTACGTTTGTTCTATTTAATTCAGGGTCAATGACGTTTATGGCCAATGGACGTAACCGACAGAGGCAATTATGAGCATTAACAGCAATGACCGTTGCGACCGTTATAAGAAGCATTTATGGAGTCATTCAAGGCACTCGAAGGCTATAAATATGAAGATTCCAGTCTCACTTTGGGAGATCGAAATTCCAAGAACAAGGGATACACAACGAAAACACTCAAAGAATTCTCTCTCAAGTGACCGCTCTCGACGCACGACTTATACACACAACGCCCAGTCTTTACACACGACACACCAGTTTTTTACGCATGATTCACTTGTTATTTTACATTTGAAGTTTTTACTTCATTTGTATTGTAATCAGTGTACTTCGACACCCGAAACATAAGGATATCGCCCCTGTTTGGCGACCATAGTGCAACGACAACCCCCAAAGTCGTCCGCGGGTTTTTTCCTTGTTGAGGTTTTTCCCGCGTTACCAAAATCTTTGACTCTTTGACTTTTTATGTCTTTGTCGCACGCTTTGTTGTAAGATTCCTGTTTGGGTAAGAATTCACCAGTCTCGACCACGACCAAGACATTAAAACGTTTATTGCACTTCTCTTGTAACAAAGTCAAATCACAAACACTCCGTCTTTTGACCATAGCCAGAGTCGAGAATACCTCTCGACACTCGACCGTCGTGTAGAAACACACGACCTCGACCGACTAACGTATGACTCTTCTGTTATGATTTCATCATTTAATGCAGGTCAAACGACATTCATGGCCAACAGACGAAACCGACAGAGCAGTTATGAACATTAAACAACAGAGACCGTTGCGACCGTTACTAGAAGAATTCATGGAGTCATTAATGCGAAGACTATAAATACGAAGATCAAAGCCATCATTTGGATCACCGAACTTTGAATCACACACTGCGTACTCAAGAACATCTGAAGCAAAAAAATCTCTCTCAAGTGATCACTCTCGACGCACGACTTACACACTCGACCAGCAGTCTTAGTACACAACACACTAGTTTTACATTCGATACACTTGTTATTTTTACATTTCAAGTCATTTATATTGTAATCACTGTATCCCCGACACCAGAAACAAAGGACATCGCCCCTGTTTCGCGATCATAGTGCAGCGACGACATCCACAATCGTCCGCGGGTTTTTTCCTCGTTGAGGTTTTTCCCGCGTCACCAAAATTCTTGTCTCTTTACGATTTTCTGTCTTTGTCGCACGCTTTGTCGTCAGATTCCTTTCTTTTGTTGTTAAGCTCCACAATCAACCTTAAGTTTTCCTTCTGGACGATTTTTGGCATTAACAGTTTGGCGCCCACCATGGGGCCCCATCTAGAGAAAATCTTTGACAAACGTGCGTCTTACTAACGATTTCTTATTGTTTCCCCTGTTCTCTGTTTCAGGAAAATGGCAGGTAACGGAAACCCAGATCAAACCACTGCCCAAATACATGAGAAGCTGGAGAATACGCAGGATTCTCCTGCGATAGTGGACGATTATCGCCTGGAGGAAATCGTCCTGGATCAGAGCAAGCCTAACGAGAAAATCCTTTTAGGCTCATCCCTCGATCCATGCCTAAAGGGCAAGTTAATATCTTTTTTGCAGGAGTATGCCGATTGCTAAGCCTGGTCGCACGATGACATGGTCGATATCGATCCTGGCATCATTTCTCATAAGCTCAATGTTGACCCGTCATTCAAGCCTGTCAAGCAGAAGCGGCGAAAATTCGCTCCTGAGAGGAATAAGGTAATAAATGACGAGGTCGACAACCTTCTCAAGACAGGGAAAATTCGAGAAGTAAAATATCCCGATTGGCTTGCTAATGTCGTGGTCGTGGCAAAGAAAAATGGCAAGTGGAGAGTCTGTATCGACTTCACAGATCTCAACAAAGCTTGTCCAAAAGATCCATTTCTATTGCCACATATCGACGCCATGGTCGACGCGACAGCAGGGCATGTGTTATTAACATTCATGGATGCTTATTCTGGATACAATCAGATCCTGATGCACGTCGATGACCAGGAGAAAATTGCGTTCATGACAGATCGAGATATTTACTGTTATAAAGTTATGCCTTTCGGACTAAAAAATGCAGGTTCTACCTACCAACGTCTGGTGAATAAGATGTTCAAAGATCATCTCGGCGACACGATGGAAGTTTACATCGACGACATGCTCGTTAAGTCGAAGCAAGCTGTCGACCACGTCGAGCATCTGAGGCAGTCGTTCGACATCCTTCGGAGGTACAGCATGAAGCTCAATCCGATGAAGTGTTCCCTCGGTGTCAACGCTGGATAGTTCTTGGGCTACATGGTCACTCGTCGCGAAATCGAAGCCAATCCCGACCAAATCAAGGCCATTGTCGAGATCAAATCTCCAAGGAACTTCAAAGAAGTCCAGAAGTTCACTAGTCAAGTGGCAGCCCTGAACAGATTTATCTCTCGATCCTCAGATAGATGTCACTTATTTTACAATGTCCTCAGGAAAAACAAAGGCTTCGACTGGACTGACGACCATGAGCAGGCACTGCAAAAATTAAAAGAGTATATGGCATCACCGCCCTTGCTATCGAAGCCTCACGATCATGAGACCTTGCAGCTATATTTAGTTGTTAGTCCAAATGCAGTGAGTGCCGTCTTGACACGGGAAGATGAAAAGCAGCAACTGCCAATCTACTATGTAAGTAAATCCCTCTTGAATGCCGAAACCAGGTATTCCTCTATGGAAAAACTGCTCTTGTCGCTTGTTACAGCCGCAAAGAAATTACGGCATTATTTCGAATCACACCCGATTACTGTCGTTACTAACTATCCCATCAAGTCTATCTTGAGAAAACCAGAGTTGACAGGTCGATTGGCGAAATGGAGCATATATCTCAGCAGTTATGATATCGATTTCAAACCCAGGACAGCGATCAAGTCGCAAGCACTAGCTGATTTCATCGCCGACTTTAGTCCTGAATTGGGAAAAGAGGCAGAACTCGAAGTGTCTACTGTGGCGACTCACGACGACGTGCCTTGGACCTTACCCGTCGACGGATCATCCAACGTCAGGGGATCAGGTCTTGGCGTCGTCTTAAAGTCGCCACAGGGGAGCAAGATGGTATATTCCGTGCGATGCGATTTCAAATCCACCAACAACGAAGCTGAGTACGAAGCCCTGATCGTAGGGATGGATATGGCCCACGACTCGGGGGAAACCTCGCTACATGTAAGAAGCGATTCTCTTATAGTCGTGAACCAGATGAATGGAGAATTCGCAGCCAAAGATTCAAGAATGACGTCGTACCTAAAGATAGCAAAAGAAAAATCGGAAAAATTCAAATCATTTTCTATTGAACAAATTCCGAGAGATCAGAATACTGAAGCCGACGCCTTAGCAAACCTTGGGTCCGCCCTAGTCGAACCAATATTCGACAGTATTCCTCTGATTCATCTAGCGACATCGTCCGTCGAGAATGACGATGTTGTCCAGATCGAAGAGCAAGAAGATGATTGGTCATGCGACATTCAGAATTTTCTTGTACACGACCAACTCCCAGAAGACAAGATGGAAGCTCGGAAGATCCGGTTCAAAGCATCCAGGTACGTCATGATCGGAGATAAACTCTATCGACGATCGTCGACCGGTTTAAACCTGAGATGCGTTGTCAGTAAGAATCAAGTTCAAAAGATCCTCCAAGAAATGCACGATGGGGAGTGTGGCAATCACTCCAGAGGTCACAGTCTGGCTAATCGCATCTCTCGACAGGGCTACTTTTGGCAGATGCTACGACAAGACGCCGTCAGGTACGTCCAGAACTGTGATCCCTATCAACGACATTCAGGTACGTCTCATAAGCTATCTGAACCCTTACATTCGACACTGATCCCATGGCCCTTCATGAGGTGGGGTATGGATATTGTCGGCAAGCTACCGTCTGCCCCTGGGCAAAAGGTATTTCTCCTCGTACTTACGGATTATTTCTCTAAATGGGTAGAAGCAGCTGCCTTTTCCCAAGTCCGGGACAAGGAAGTCATCTCTTTTATCCAGACTAATATCATATGCAGGTTTGGGATTCCATCCGAAATTGTCTGCGACTGTTAATGCCAAAAATCGTCCACAAGGATAACTTAAGATTGATTGTGGAGCTTAACAACTAAAGAAAGGAATCTTACGACAAAGCGTGCGACAAGGATAAAAAATTATAAAGAGACAGAGATTTTGGTGACGCGGGAAAAACCTCAACGAGGAAAAAACCCGCGGACGACTGTGGAAGTCGTCGCTGCTCTATGATCGCCAAACAGGGGCGATGTCCTTTGTTTCAGGTGTCGATCGTACAATGATTACAATACAAATGACTTGAAATGTAAAAATAAAAAGTGTATCGAGTGTAAACAAGTGTGTCGTGTGCTAAAATTCTTGGTCGAGAGAGTGAGTCGTGCGTCGAGAGCGATCACTGGAGAGAAATTCCTTTGCTTCAGATGTTCTTGAGTACGCAGAGTGATTCTTAAGTTCGGTGGTGATCGATTGTCCTTTCAAATGATGGCTTTGCCTTTGTATTTATAGTCTTCGAGTGCTTTAATGACTTCATGATTTCTTCCAGTAACGGTCGTACTGGTCATCGTTGTTTTAATGCTCATACCCGCTCTGTCGGTTTCGTCCGTTGGCTATGAATGATGAAAACATCACAGAAATGTCGCGTGTTAGTTGGTCGAGGTCGTATGTTTCTACACGACGGTCGAGTGTCGAGAGGTACTTTCGACTATGGCTTCGGTCCAAGGACAAAGTGCTGACGATTTAACTTTGTTACAAGAGAATTGTCATAAATATTTTTTAGCGTTTCGGTCATGGTCGAGGCTGGTGGATTTTTGCCCAAACAGTTTGCCCCCAAAATTTGAAAAAGTGGAGTGACAAATTCAAATTTCAAAAGTTTTTTAAATTTTCCCAGTGACACGTGTAAAAAATCCTTTCAGTTGCCTTGGAACTGGATCGGTCCAATTCTAACCGAATGGGAAGTCGAAGAGAGGATAAGGTCGTGACGTCATGCTGACGCACGATTATGCTAAGCAGCTGTCATTGCCAGGTGTTGACAATATGTCGAGCATTCGAAAAGCCAGGGGCACGGGTCGATCATCGGGTGACTCGACCGGACATGATCGTTTTCATAAATCGAACCCTTCGACGGGTTTTTTTTTGGGATTCCAGAGGTTTTTTAGGAAAGATCTTTTCTCGATTCTTGCTGTTTCTTCGCTGAATTTTTTCCAAACTTGCGAAAGATCTTCGACTTGTTTAGAGATTCTAGATTTCTTTAGAGCGACTATACATGGTACGATTCTCCTGTCTTTGTATGCGTCGTAAGTCAATCGCTAGGAAACCTAGGAAGAACTAGGATATTTGGGGCTTTTCGGAGCGTCAAATTCTGTTAACTGGTTTATCGATGTCGACGGAGCCTAGGAGCGTCATTCAGGATCAAGATGATCCTGATAGTTTTAGGATTTTAGCGAAAATCCCAGCGGGGATCACAGTAAGCAAGGCCGGTCAGATTCGGCCGGAGATGTGCACCGAGGGGTACGTTGTAATATACGAGTATCCTTTCAAAATAGGGTTCCGCTGGCCATATTCGCCTTTAGTTAAGGCATTTATGTGCGAATTCGACCTGTCTCCAGGGCAACTAATGCCCCAGTTCTGGCGTGTGATTCTGGTCAACGAGCGACTTACTTCGCACTGGGAGTCACCGATAAATGTAAAAGACCTCCTGACCGCTTACCAGGTCAAAGGGGACATGTATCGTCGTTACAGCTTGTACTCAAAGCACAAGGGCGACCGTACTCTAGTCCTAAAAACTGCAGTCAATGATCGCAAATGGAAGACTAGATACGTCTTTGTGCGGGTAGCGACGCTAGACTCTGACAGTGATTGGATTAGGTCCGGATGGAACATGGCGGGTGAGGTTTTTAGTCCTAGTCGAGCGTCTCTTATGTGTTCACCTTTACTGCTCCGTTTATTGATTAATCTCCCTTCTCAGTATTTTTTAGATATTAATTTTGACGCCGTAAAGCCTGGTGACGATTCCGAGGCTAAAATCGAGAAGTTCTTGGAGATTCATGCTGACGATCGATCGTTCGTCACACATCATTTGATCGATGAAGACGACGACGTGGTTTTCCTAAGCGACATGTTGTGGAGGAGTCGAAAGGAGGAGGAAGAGAAAGAGGAAGAGGAGAAAGAGGGAGAGGAGACTGGGGAAGAAAGGGAGGAGGAAGAGATGACTGGTACGTATACCTTTCTTAATTTGATATGCCTCTTCCATCGTTTCGGTCGTCTGACTGTCCTTCTTTCTTCGTTTCATAGGAGAATCTCAACAAGAATCCCAAAAGGAATCCTATCAGGAACCTCGATAGGAATTCCAACCAGGATCCCAACCACCACGGCCAAATATATCATCAGCGATGGCTAAAAGGGCGGCTCAGGCCGAACTGGCTCGGAAGGCGCATGAGAGAAGGAAGGAGGCCCCGACAGCTTGGTCAGGGATCCTTAAGAGAAAAGAGGCTCCGACTACTGGGTCGGGAATCCTCAAGAGGACGAGGACATCCATCCTGAAGGAACCGTCTTTGAAGACAGACGGCTCATCGAGAGTCATCTCGCCTGAGAAGGCGAAGGCGTCGACCGTATCTGTCGAGAAGACTTCCGACACGGTCGACACGACACCCGTCAATCCTGCGCATCCGGCAAAATCGACGGGATCCCCTACTGCCGTATCGGGCCCCACGTCGGCCGACAGGGGCAAGGGCGTGTTAATGCCAAAAATCGCACCAAAGTACAACTTAAGGTCGATGTGGACTTTAACAACTAAAGAAAGGAATCGTTCGACAAAAGCGTGCGACAAAGACAGAAATGTAAATGAGACAGAGATTTTGGTGATGCGGAAAAAACCTCAATGAGGAAAAAACCCACGGACTGTAACATCCCAGGCCAACCGTACCAGATATTGTCCACTTTGTCCGCACACCTGGACTCACGGTTTTAAAACGCGTCTAATAGAGGAGGTATCAAGTCCCTTATAAGGCAACCTTTGTTCCCCTCCCCAACCAATGTGGGATCTTACAATCCACCCCCCTTGGGAGCCCAGCGTCCTCGCTGGCACACCAGTCCGGTTCCCGGCTCTGATACCATCTGTAACATCCCAGGCCAACCGTACCAGATATTGTCCGCTTTGTCCGCACACCTGGACTCACGGTTTTAAAACGCGTCTAATAGAGGAGGTATCAAGTCCCTTATAAGGCAACCTTTGTTCCCCTCCCCAACCAATGTGGGATCTTACAATGTAGTTGTAAAGCCCGTACTCCGGTATGCCTTTTTCTTTATTATTTTTATTAATTTCTCTTTAAAATCTTCTCCCTAGCTTGGTGTTCGTTAGCAGAATTAGACGAAATGGGACAAAAAGTTAACGGGGTCAACTCGTTTTGGTTTTATGCAAGGAAAGGAAGTTGAGGGGCCATTTGGGTCAATGCACCAAACTTGTGCATGGGACCAGCCATATGACCGATCCCCTTCCCTCAACCCTTTCGTTTTTTCACTTAAGCAACTCCCAAAAACCTTTCCCCATCCCCCCCTTGTTGTGTGTTCGGCCAAGAAGAAAGCTAGAGAGAAAGAAATCGAGAGGGAAAGAGAGAGAGGTCGCCGGCGAGAGGAGAGGGAGGGAGAGCACGTCGACAACCACCCTTCGCCGCTGCCACTACCGCCGGAGGAGTGTAGAAAACGCCGCCGCTTCGCCGTAAGGTAAACCCTCGTTCCTTTTCCTTTTTCTTTTCATTTTCCGGCGAAGCCACCACCGCCGCACGCCGCCGCTGCGGTGGCCGTGGGTGGACGGCCGTGATGGTGTGTGAGTGGGTGGGGCCGCGGCCTAAACCCTAAAAACCACCTGGTGGAACCCTAAGACCGCTGTGGTCTTGGCCCGAAACCGCCTAGTCGTTTTGCAAAACCATCTTATGATTTCATGGGAAGTTAGTAATCTGCCACTGTATTGTGTAAGCCGTAACTTTTTACTCGTAGCACGGATTGGGGTGAAATCGGTGCCAAAAGTTCCCATGTTGAGTCTAGTAACTTTTCTATGTTTTGTGCAAAAACCAGTTCGGAACGTAGCTTAGGCCAAATCGTCGTTTCGTACTGAAAGGTTCTGTTTTAGCTGTTCTGCGAACCGTTTTTGTAACATACGTATTAAACTGTAGAAAAATCGTTAGGAGGAGTATAATATATCCTTGGAACCCTAACTCAGAGCACTTTCTGGTGATGTAATGTGATTGAGGATTTTCTGTGATTGGGGAGGACGGAACAGGTCCCGAACAGACCTGTTTGGTTAGACAGAAAAGTAGTTTTAGCGACAGTTGTTCGTGTGTCATGTTTTAGGGTTCGGACCTCGTGTTAATGCGTTTTAACATTTGTTTAGGTATTGGGAAGTGATCCCGGTTTGGTGGAGCTTGAACTGTTGTTCGTGAGCTAGGCGCGCTTACGAGGTGAGTTCTCTCACCGCGTAGTTAGGAATTTCGTGTATATCGTTATTTTGTGCTACGTGTTATTACGTGTTATTACGTGTTTACGTGAATTAGTTGGGATGTGATATCTAGTTATGATCTGTTGAATGTGTATGTGAATTATGTATGCTTGTGTACACCTCAGTGGGACTGGGGGGCTCGGTGGGACTGAGCTAGTACAATTATATTATTTTTACTCGGTGGGACCGAGGGCTCGGTGGGACTGGCGAGTAGGGGCGATATACGTGGGGTTGCTACCTGCGTGTGTGATAGGATTCACTAAGCGTTTAGCTTACCCTTTTCCCAATATGTTGTGATTTCAGGTGCGAGCGGCAGTCGGGCTTGACGGTACACACACTAGGCGCGGAGTGTCGAGAATTGTTTAAGTTTCACTTTCAAACCTTTGGATTTTATTTTATGAAATTTCCGCTGCATAAACTTTATTGACTGTTCGAGTTAACGACGTTAACTTCATTTGAGTTACGAATTATTAAATTGTGATTGTTTTATAATGAAATGCATGTTTTAAAATTTTAAATTCCTTGTAATTTTTGGGACGTTACAACTTGGTATCAGAGCACAGCTTGAGTGAATCAAACACATCTCGGTGTGTTTGGTCTCAAGTTGCGGCTATGAAGTTTTTTTTTAAACTCTCTTATTAAAATCTTTGAAAATAAATGAACGGAGGAAGCCCGTTTGGGAAACGGTGATCGTGGGCGCAGTGTGTACAGTCAGCCGACGCCAATTGGGAAGGTACAACACTTAGTGTATTTATTGCTTTCTAGGCATAGGGTATGCATGCTAGATTGCCTAGGTTGTTTACACTATATTGTACGATGACTGCTTGCTAGTAGGAATCAATGCTAGTTACAGTAGGTTGTCAAGTGAAGGCCCTATAGGTTGCATGCAGTAAGAATCATATAGCCTTAGAATATTTGATTTAGTTCTATTGCGCAGCTCTTGTTTGAGTCCAACCGTTCTAGGATAGAATCTTGTATTCGAATGTCTATCTGATTCACGCTGCGTGCGACTGGGTATTCGCGAGGCAACTCGTTATGGCTAACAGGGATTCCGTTGTAGCAAGAGTAGTGGGATGAGATGAAATTCCTAGTGAGCTGGGAATAGCGTTTACATATGAGTACGTATGCTAGATTGCTTTCTAGAACATAGGAGTATGTATGCTAGATTGCTTACGTGGATTTTGTGGTACTGTATACTTGTTACTTGCTATTAGGAACTCATGCTAGCCTTGATAGGTTGTTATGTGAATGCACCTTCGGTTGTATGCAGTAGGAACTGAATAGCCTTAGAATGTGGGATTTAGTTCTATTGCGCAGCTCTTGTTTGAGTCCAACCGTTGTAGGATAGAATCTTATATTCGAATGTCTATCTGGTTTCACTGTATACGACTGTGCGTTTACGAGGCGACTCGTCAGGGCTAGTGGGGGTTCCGTTCTAGCAAGGGTGGTGGGGTATTACGACTTTTCTAGGGAGCTAGGAAAAGTGTTTGCATATGCCGGAATGGGCATATGTGTTTGTTTGTGGTAAGCAACTACTTGGACGTCCCAGGACAGGAATCGAAACGAGTAAGGATAGGTGTGAAGGGTAGTAGCAGATCTCCTCCTATCTGAAGCACAGGATCCGTGCTCGAGTCGGGGAAAGTCACGAAGAATCCGAAGAGTTGAGTGCGAGCGTAGTTAGCAGGTTTTAATGTGTGCTAGTAGCTCGTTAAGGAGGAACAACAATGTTGATCCAGATGCTGATGCTGGAATTATTGCTGATCAGATTCGTGAGATGTTTGCGGTCAAGGTGACGCATATTTTGAGGAGGCGATCCCCGAAATTATTACCGCCATTCGTGATGAGGTAATAGTGTCGATGGAGGAGCGCATCGCGGAGATTCCACCCCCTGCGGGTGGGCAGCCCCGAACAAGAGAGTCGGGATCGGTTATGGAGTGCACATTCCTTACCGGTGGTTGTCCTGCGAACTAGAAGGTTCGCTTCGCGGTGAATCTGTTACGAGACGGAGCGAAAGACTGGTGTGCTACTGCTTTGACGCTTAACAGGCGCACTACTTGACCTGGGAGGAGTTCGTCGTATGTTTCGTGTAGAGCATGTGCCTCTAGTGGAGATGGAGACGAGTGCCAAAGAGTTCTTGGAGCTCTGTCAGACTGCGGAGGCCATAAAGGAGGTGAACCAAAAGTTCACGGAAATGACATTATTCTATCCTTAGCATGCTGCTTTTGAGGACATGAAGAGGACACGGTACAAGGATATGTTACATACCAAGATCAGGGTGTTCGTGAGTACCGCGCAGTATGCTTCACTTGCTGTAGTGATGGAGGCGGCCTGAGGTAGAGTTCGTCAACTGGGAGTGGAGGAGGCACAAGCTACGTATAAAGTGGTGACATGTACGTTCTTGGTTAACTCGGTGCTTGCTATGGTGACGATTGATAGCGGGGCTACTCATCCTTCCGTGTCTCACATAGTCAGTGAGTGTTTGGGGCCGAGTCGTAGGACGGTTAGACTGTCCACTTGTGGTTGCAGTTGCTGAAGACAGGACCTTGACGGTTACTGACGTGTACCGGGGGTGCACTTTGGAGATCTCTGGTGTGAGGTTCCCGATTGATTTGATTCCGATCGCTATGCGGGAGTTGTACGTGACTGTGGGCATGGATTGGATGGATGCGTATGATGCGGAGATTGTTTGTCGTCGCAAACAAGTACGAGTTCGAACCCCAAGCGGGGGAGAAATGCTAGTTCAGGGCGGCTTGCTCAGGCGGACCTCAGCGATATGTTCGGCTGCGAGGGCTCGGAGGTACTTGCAGCACAGTGGTCAGGGATTTTTGGCGTATGCGATCGACACGCGCGTCGACGGAGAGAAGAAGTCTGCGGAGGATGTGCCAGTTGTACGGGAGTTTGCTGACGTATTTTCCCGAGGAGTTATCGGGGATACCTCCTGAGCGACAGGTAGAGTCCCGCATTGAGTTGATTCCGGATGCTGCTCCGGTGGCCAAGGCACCTTATCGCCTGGCTCTACCGGAAATGAAGGAGTTGTACACTCGTTGCAGGAACTTACCGAAAAGGAATTCATCAAGCCGAGTTGTCCACCGTAGGGAGCCCCGATTCTGTTTGTGAAAAAGAAAGACGGGTCCCAACGGATGTGTATAGACTACCGTGAGTTGAATAAGCTTACGGTAAAGAATCGTTATCCTCCGCCCAGGGATCGATGACTTGTTCGATCAGCTTCAGGGAGCCTCGTGGTTCTCTAAGGTTGATTTGAGATCGGGGTATCATCGGATGCGGGTGAGGAGAGAGGATACGGAGTAGACGGCCGTTCGTTCACGTTATGTCCATTTACAAGTTTGTGGTGATGCCTCTCGGGCTCACCAATGCACCCGCAGCGTTTATGGACCTCATGAACCGGGTATGTAGTCCTATGTGGGATCGATCGGTGATCGTGTTCATCGACGATATTCTTGTGTAATCGAAGTCGAAGGAAGAGCATGAGATGCATTTGCGAGAAGTTTTGGAAGTTTTGAGGCGGGAGAAGCTGTATGCTAAGCTCTCCAAGTGTGAGTTCTGGTTACGAGAGGTCCACTTTCGAGGGCATGTCGTGAACCAGAATGGTATTATGGTGGATCCGGCCAAGATTACGGCTGTGATGCGGTGGGAAGTGCCAAAGACTCTCACTGAAGTACGGAGTTTTCTTGGGTTAGCAGGGTATTTCCGGAGATCTATTCAGGATTTCTCCAAGATTGCTTTATCGATGACCCGATTGACGAAGAAATCTGCGGCTTTTAGCTGGGGTGAAGAGCAGCAGAGGGCTTTGAGGAGCTACGCAGGCGTTATGCGAGGCTCTGATGTTGACTTTGCCGGAGGGTATGTAAGATTTGGTGGTGTTTGCTCTCAAGATTTGGAGGCACTATTTGTATGGCGTCAGGTGTATACACTAACCATAAAAGCCTCCAGTACTTGATGACCGGCAAAACCTCAACATGCGTCAGAGGATGTGGCTTGACGTGGTCAAGGATTATGATGGTGAGATACTTTACTACCCCGGTAAAGCGGATGTTGTTACGGACGCACTTAGTCGACATCTGGATGGTGAGCCACTGTGGGGCTTGTGTCAACGGTTAACAGTGGTTATACCTCTTCTCGAGTCGATAGGTAGTGCTCAGAAGGTGGCAGTTTTGGAGGAAAATGCCAAACGCGAGAGAGTTTCGGGGGAAATTCCGAATTTTGTCCCTGATAGTCATGGGTCAATTGCTCGGTCTTAATGGTCGGTTGGGTATCTCGGGGTGGGACTCCGATATTCATGTGTTATGACCTTGACTTTCCAGGAGGCACTAAGAGAATACAGTCTTGGGCACTTACCTGAGAGGTAGCTCCGATGTGCCGGGACTTGAGACGTACCTGAGAAGTAGGCGTTGGGGTGTAACTAGGCTTCGTAGAGCGAGTGTGGAAGATACGTCGATGGTGGAAGGTTGGGTATCCCACGCGTGTGGATACTGTAGGCCGAATAGTATCGGTTAGGGAATGATGCCCTTTGTAATAAAGAGGATAAATACGTAGAATTTTTGAGGTAAATAGTATACTTAGGTGTCGACTTTTGGGCTTGAGGCCAAATGCCTTAGTGTAATTGGGGAATTGTAGCCGATTTTAAGGAAATTATGTTGATGGTAGTAGTAATCCTGAGATGTTTTCTTGTGGTGAATGGTTGTGGTGGAATGACCTTCGTGGATGATTATAAATTTACTGGTTTGATAATTCATGTGAAATAAATTGTGGGAGTCTATTAGAACTCGTGAAAGTTAATCGACAGTTAATGATAGGAATGATCGAATTCGAGTATCCTGTAGGGTATATTGGTGAGCAACTTTAGAATGGTTAGAGCTTGAAATTTGAATCGGGATGTTTGGATTATCTATGGTTGGGAGACAACCGAAGTCGTTTGACTAGGAATGAGTCCAGTTGTTGGAGTGTTCCTCCGATCATACTTGCGGTGTACTTGAAGGAGTTTTGTGGTAAGAAAAGTATTCGAGAGATTTTTAGGTGGTGTGGGAAATCTTAAATTCCAGATAGTGAAGGTCCAGTGAAAACACCGAAAGGGTTCCGAGTTAACTTGGGAACCTGAGGTTGAGATGTGGGAGCCCGAAGCGGAGATGCGCAAGAGTTATCCCGAGCTTTTCGTCGGTCAAGACTTCGAGGGCGAAGTCTAATTTCAAGCGGGGGAGAGTTGTAAAGCCCGTACTCCGGTATGCCTTTTTCTTTATTATTTTTATTAATTTCTCTTTAAAATCTTCTCCCTAGCTTGGTGTTCGTTAGAAGAATTAGACGAAATGGGACAAAAAGTTAACGGGGTCAACTCGTTTTGGTTTTATGCAAGGAAAGGAAGTTGAGGGGCCATTTGGGTCAATGCACCAAACTTGTGCATGGGACCAGCCATATGACCGATCCCCTTCCCTCAACCCTTTCGTTTTTTCACTTAAGCAACTCCCAAAAACCTTTCCCCATCCCCCCCTTGTTGTGTGTTCGGCCAAGAAGAAAGCTAGAGAGAAAGAAATCGAGAGGGAAAGAGAGAGAGGTCGCCGGCGAGAGGAGAGGGAGGGAGAGCACGTCGACAACCACCCTTCGCCGCTGCCACTACCGCCGGAGGAGTGTAGAAAACGCCGCCGCTTCGCCGTAAGGTAAACCCTCGTTCCTTTTCCTTTTCCTTTTTCTTTTCATTTTCCGGCGAAGCCACCACCGCCGCACGCCGCCGCTGCGGTGGCCGTGGGTGGACGGCCGTGATGGTGTGTGAGTGGGTGGGGCCGCGACCTAAACCCTAAAAACCACCTGGTGGAACCCTAAGACCGCTGTGGTCTTGGCCCGAAACCGCCTAGTCGTTTTGCAAAACCATCTTATGATTTCATGGGAAGTTAGTAATCTGCCACTGTATTGCGTAAGCCGTAACTTTTTACTCGTAGCACGGATTGGGGTGAAATCGGTGCCAAAAGTTCCCATGTTGAGTCTAGTAGTAACTTTTCTATGTTTTGTGCAAAAACCAGTTCGGAACGTAGCTTAGGACAAATCGTCGTTTCGTACTGAAAGGTTCTTGAACGATAGAATGAGGATGGGTCGAGAGGAGAAAGAAGAAGAGGACGAGAGAGAGGATTCTGAGGAGACTGTGGAGGAAGAGAATGGGGAAGAACCGGAAGTAGAGATAACTGGTAAGTATCCCTTGGCCTTCTTTCCGCCTGATCTAATCTTTTTCTATCCTCAAGCATCTAATTCTTTCTTTTACCATACAGGAGAATCTCGGGTGAAGATGACGCCCGCAACCGTCAAGAAGATGGCTCAAGTCGAGCTAGCTCGCAAGGCGAGGGAAGACAGGGAGAAGGATACCTCGACAACTGGGTCGGTGTTCTAAAGAGAAAAGAAGTCCCGACATCTGGGTCGGGTCCCCCAAAGAGGACGAGGATGTCCGTTCTGAGGGAACCATCGTCAAGGACGGGTGGTTCGTCGAGATTCGCCTCGTCTGAAAGGGCGAAGGTATCGACCATGTCTGTCGAGAAGGTTTCTGACACAAGGTCCGTTGATACTGCGCAACCGGCAACGATGCCTTCTCTTGCCATGTCAGGCCCCACTTCGGTCGACAAGGGCAAGGGCGCGCAAACGGGTTCAGAAACGACGGTGAACTTTACGTTACCGTCAGATTTTTTGGATGATAACGTCCTAGACGGGACGAAACTGTTCCCTTATTTGGGAAAGTATCAGCTCTCTTCTTTTAGAGAGTGTTTCGACGGGGTCTCTCTTGAGGATACTGAGTCCCATGTTGCTGGATTAGCATTCATGGTAAGTCTATCTTTCAAGACTTTTGTTTTTTATCTGTTGTCGACGTCGTATACTATGCTAATGTGCTTATATTTTCAGACGTTTCAGTCATCTTTGTCGTTGCATGCAAAATCGAAAAAGATAGAAGGCTTAACGGCCTCTGCTATCGAGAAAGAAGATGCAGCGTTAGAAAGGGAAAGGTCCGCTTTGGAACGCGAAGAGGCGGTGTCAGTGAAACTCGATGATGCTTTGAACGAGCTGGAATCGCTTGGACACGCAAGGGATGATATGAATTCACGTATAAAGGAGTCTCTATCTTTGATGCATAATCAAAGGGAGAAGCTGGAGGGGATGAAGGAGTCTCTGATCATGAAGGGGAAAGAGGTTGAAGACTCCAAATCCAAAGCGGTGGGTTTAGAGAAGGAGCTGGAGGAGTTGAGGGATGAGAATAAGTCCCTCTTTTCCTTTGCTCGACTCACTGCACGAGCGGCTATCATGCGAAGTCACTTGCTGGGCAAGAATCCTCTAGGCTCAACGTCGGACGAGTTGGGTATCGGACGAGTTGGGTATCTTCTTCAAGGAGGTCGGGACCGAGAGAGACCTCGACTCGGATGATGAGAAGGAAGTCGAGGAGGAGGAGGGTCTCCAGGGTGACGTGTCGGGCAAGGGTGCGACCGACGTTCCTCCCCAACCTTGAAAAATATCTTGGTTTATTTCTGTTTCTTTGCTACCCGACCGTTGGTGATCGTGTTTTTTGTAAATGACAGTTTGTTCAATGAATGGAACTCAAACTTGTGATTCTATGAATAAATACAACCAAGAAATCAAGCTACTTAGGCATCACTGCATTACAATAACTAGAACGCAAGCCATAAGACTTTTAAATCGTGTATATAAACATAAGCTCGTGCGATCAAAGCATACATTCAGAGTATGAAACTTAAAATGTAAAGTCGTTTAGACTTTGCCATCGTACGACTAAGTCGTGCGATGAGCTTGAATCGTGTGTTCCTGTGAAAGGATTATCAAGTCATAGACCTGATCGTCTATGTCGTGCGACCTTGCAAAAATAGAGTCGTATGATTATTGTCGTGCGATTCTGCAGAAAAACAATGTTAGAGGTTGGTCGTTGGCTAACCAACAACCCTCCGATGTTTAAGTTAGTAGTCGTTCGTGATGAAAAATCGTATGGAAGAAGAAAAAGGGAATTTTGAAAGCATACCCTTTCAGATGGGGTACTTGCCCCCCGTCATTTATCATCCTATTCTTTTCAAAATAGGGTTCCGCTGGCCATATTCGCCTTTAGCTAAGGCGTTTATGTGCGAATTCGACCTGTCTCCAGGGCAACTAATGCCCCAGTTCTGGCGTGTGATTATGGTCATCGAGTGACTTACTTCGCACTGGGAGTCACCGATAAATGTAAAAGACCTCCTGACCGCTTACCAGGTCAAGGGGGACATGTATCGTCGTTACAACTTGTACTCAAAGCACAAGGGCGACCGTACTCTAGTCCTAAAAACTGCGGTCAATGATCGCAAATGGAAGACTAGATACGTCTTTGTGCGGGTAGCGACGCTAGACTCTGACAGTGATTGGATTAGGTCCGGATGGAACATGGCGGGTGAGATTTTTAGTCCTAGTCGAGCGTCTCTTATGTTTTCACCTTTACTGCTTCGTTTATTGATTAATATCCCTTCTCTGTATTTTTTAGATATTAATTTTGACGCCGTAAATCCTGGTGACGATTCCGAGGCTAAAACCGAGAAGTTCTTGGAGATTCATGCTGACGATCGATCGTTCGTCACACATCATTTGATCGATGAAGACGACGACGTGGTTTTCCTATGCGACAGGCTGTGGAGGAGTCGAAAGGAGGAAGAAGAGAAAGGAGAGAAAGAGGGAGAGGAGAAAGAGGGAGAGGAGACTGGGGAAGAAAGGGAGGAGGAAGAGATGACTGGTAAGTATACCTTTCTTCATTTGATATGCCTCTTCCATCATTTCGGTCGTCTGACTGTCCTTCTTTCTTCGTTTCATAGGAGAATCTCAACAAGAATCCCAAAAGGAATCCTATCAGGAACCTCGACAGGAATCCCGACCGGAATTCCAACCAGGATCCCAACCACCACGGCCAAAGATGTCATCAGCGATGGCTAAAAGGGACAGGAGAGAAGGAAGGAGGCCCCGACAGCTTGGTCAGGGATCCTTAAGAGAAAAGAGGCTCCGACTACTGGGTCGGGAATCCTCAAGAGGACGAGGACATCCGTCCTGAAGGAACCGTCTTTGAAGACAAACGGCTCATCGAGAGTCATCTCGCCTGAGAAGGCGAAGGCGTCGACCGTATCTGTCGAGAAGACTCCCGACACGGTCGACACGACACCCGTCAATCCTGCGCATCCGGCGAAATCGACGGGATCCCCTACTGCCGCATCGGGCCCCACGTCGGCCGACAGGGGCAAGGGCGTGTTAATGCCAAAAAATGCACCAAAGTACAACTTAAGGTCGATGTGGACTTTAACAACTAAAGAAAGGAATCGTTCGATAAAAGCGTGCGACAAAGACAGAAATGTAAATGAGACGGAGATTTTGGTGACGCGGGAAAAACCTCAACGAGGAAAAAACCCGCAGACGACTGTGGAAGTCGTCGCTGCACTATGGTCGCCAAACAGGGGCGATGTCCTTGTGTTCCGGGTGTCGATCGTACAGAGATTACAATACAAATGAAAGAAAGACTTCCAAAATGTAAAGTAACAAATGTTTTGAATGTAAAAACAATGTGCGTCGTGTGTTAAAACTGTGTGTCGTGCGCTGAGGTTGTGCATCGAGAGCGATCTTCTACGAGTGATTTCTTCGTTTCGAGTGCTTGTGTCTGTTGTTCGATGTTGTGTCTCTGTGTTCTTTTTCGTCCCCTTGAAATGATGATTTACCCTTGATATTTATAGACTTCGGGCGCTTTAATTGGCTCATTAAATACTTCGATAACTGTCATAACGGACGTCGTCTTTAGTGCCGTTTAATGACCTTCATCAGTTATAGCCGTTTGTCCATTAATGATGTTGTCTCCTGCAATAAACACTGAACAAACGTAACAGTATATGTCATCTGTTAGTTGGTCGAGGTCGCATGGTTCTATGCGACAGTCGTGTAGGCTAGGCGACGTCGAGGTCGAGTGTCGTGAGGTAAAAAGACTTTCGATTTTATCTTTAATCAAGCGTTTAAAGTACTATGATTTTACCTTCATTATGGAAAAGGGAATAAGTGTTTCCTTACCTTGGTCGTGGTCGAGACTGGTGAAATTTTGCCCAAACAGTTTGCCCCCAAAATTTGAAAGTAGGAAGGCAAATTCGAATTTTAAATTTTGTCAGTCGGACGCATAGAATTATGACACGTGTCGAAAGTTACCTTGGTTGTCTTGGAACTGGATCGATCCGATTTTAACTGAACGAGAAGTCGAAAAGGAAACGGGATTGTGACGTCATACTGACGCACGATCGTGCTTACCAGCTGTCTTTGACAGGTGTCGACGATCTGTGTGGTCATACGAAAAGACGAGGACACGTGGCGATTATCAAAAGACTCGACCTGATGCGATCGACTGCATATATAAAGATCACGATGGATCTTTCCCTGTTTTACGATTTCGGTTTCAGATTTCTTCTTGATTTTCTTGTTGATTTTCTTGTTGATTTTCATCTGATCTTTTTCCTTACGTGTAGATATTGATTTCGACAAGGTAGAACCGGACGACGTCTCCCGGGCTAAGGTCGAAAAGTTCCTGGAGTTTAGTGCTGAGGACCGGTCGTACGTCACGCGTCATTTGGTAGACGAGGATGACGACACCGTTTTCTTGAGCGATAGAATGAGGATGGGTCGAGAGGAGAAAGAAGAAGAGTACGAGAGAGAGGATTCTGAGGAGACTGTGGAGGAAGAGAAGGGGAAAGAACCTGAAGTAGAGATAACTGGTAAGTATCCCTTGGCCTTCTTTCCGCCCGATCTAATCTTTTTCTATCCTCAAGCATCTAATTCTTTCTTTTACCATACAGGAGAATCTCGGGTGAAGATGACGCCTGCAACCGTCAAGAAGATGGCTCAAGTCGAGCTAGCTCGCAAGGCGAGGGAAGACAGGGAGAAGGATACCTCGACAACTGGGTCGGGGTTCTAAAGAGAAAAGAAGTCCCGACATCTGGGTCGGGTCCCCCAAAGAGCACGAGGATGTCCGTTCTGAGGGAACCATCGTCAAGGACGGGTGGTTCGTCGAGAGTCGCCTCGTCTGAAAGGGCGAAGGTATCGATCATGTCTACCGAGAAGGTTTCTGGCACAAGGTCCGTTGATACTGCGCAACCGGCGACGATGCCTTCTCTTGCCGCGTCAGGCCCCACTTCGGTCGACAGGGGCAAGGGCGCGCAAACGGGTTCAGAAACGACGGTGAACTTTACGTTACCGTCAGACATTTTGGATGATAACGTCCTAGACGGGACGAAATTGTTCCCTTATTTGGGAAAGTATCAGCTCTCTTCTTTTAGAGAATGTTTTGACGGGGTCTCTCTTGAGGATACTGAGTCCCATGTTGCTGGATTAGCATTCATGGTAAGTCTATCTTTCAAAACTTTTGTTTTTATATGTTTTCGACGTCGTATACTATGCTAATGTGCTTATATTTTCAGACGTTTCAGTCGTCTTTGGCGTTGCATGCTAAAACGAAAAAGATAGAAGGCTTAACGGCCTCTGCTATCGAGAAAGAGGATGCAGCGTTAGAAAGGGAAAGGTCCGCTTTGGAACGCGAAGAGGCGGTGTCAGTGAAACTCGATGATGCTTTGAACGAGCTGGAATCGCTTGGCCACGCAAGGGATGATATGAATTCACGTCTAAAGGAGTCTCTATCTTTGATGCATAATCAAAGGGAGAAGCTGGAGGGGATGAAGGAGTCTCTGATCATGAAGGGGAAAGAGGTTGAAGATGCCAAATCCAAAGCAGTGGGTTTAGAGAAGGAGCTGGAGGAGTTGAGGGATGAGAATAAGTCCCTCTTTTCCTTTGCTCGACTCACTGCACGAGCGGCTATCATGCGAAGTCACTTGCTGGGCAAGAATCCTCTAGCCTCAATGTCGGACGAGTTGGATATCTTCTTCAAGGAGGTCGGGACCGAGAGAGACCTCGACTCGGATGATGAGAAGGAAGTCGAGGAGGAGGAGGGTCTCCAGGGTGACGTGTCGGGCAAGGGTGTGACCGACGTTCCTTCCCAACCTTAGAAAAATATCTTGGTTTATTTCTGTTTCTTTGCTACCCGACCGTTGGTGATCGTGTTTTTTGTAAATGACAGTTTGTTCAATGAACGGAACTCAAACTTGTGATTCTATGAATAAATACAATATCAATTGTAAGATCCACTAAGTAAAGAACAACCAAGAAATCATGGTACTTAGGCATCACTGCATTACAATAACTAGAACGCAAGCCATAAGACTTTTAAATCGTGTATAAAAACATAAGCTCGTGCGATCAAAGCATACATTCAGAGTATGAAACATAAAATGTAAAGTCGTTTAGACTTTGCGATCGTACGACTAAGTCGTGCGATGACCTTGAATCGTGTGTTCCTGTGAAAGGATGATCAAGTCATAGACCTGATCGTCTATGTCGTGCGACCTTGCAAAAATAGAGTCGTATGATTATTGTCGTGCGATTCTGCGGAAAAACAATGTTAGAGGTTGGTCGTTGGCTAACCAACGACCCTCCGATGTTTAAGTTAGTAGTCGTTCGTGATGAAAAACCGTATGGAAGAAGAAAAAGGGAATTTTGAAAGCATACCCTTTCGGATGGGGTACTTGCCCCCCGTCATTTATCATCCTATTCTTTTCAAAATAGGGTTCCGCTTGCCATATTCGCCTTTAGCTAAGGCGTTTATGTGCGAATTCGACCTGTCTCCAGGGCAACTAATGCCCCAGTTCTGGCGTGTGATTCTGGTCATCGAGCGACTTACTTCGCACTAGGAGTCACCGATAAATGTAAAAGACCTCCTGACCGCTTACCAGGTCAAGGGGGACATGTATCGTCGTTACAGCTTGTACTCAAAGCACAAGGGCGACCGTACTCTAGTCCTAAAAATTGCGGTCAATGATCGCAAATGGAAGACTAGATACGTCTTTGTGCGGGTAGCGACGCTAGACTCTGACAGTGATTGGATTAGGTCCGGATGGAACATGGCGGGTGATATTTTTAGTCCTAGTCGAGTGTCTCTTATGTTTTCACCTATACTACTCCGTTTATTGATTAATCTTCGTTCTTTGTATTTTTTAGATATTAATTTTGACGCCGTAAAGCTTGGTGACGATTCCGAGGCTAAAATCGATAAGTTCTTGGAGATTCATGCTGACGATCGATCGTTCATCACACATCATTTGATCGATGAAGACGACGACGTGGTTTTCCTAAGCGACAGGCTGTGGAGGAGTCGAAAGGAGGAAGAAGAGAAAGAAGAAGAGAAAGAGGTAGAGGAGAAAGAGGGAGAGGAGACTGGGGAAGAAAGGGAGGAGGAAGAGATGACTGGTAAGTATACCTTTCTTCATTTGATATGCCTCTTCCATCGTTTCGGTCGTCTGACTGTCCTTCTTTCTTCGTTTCAAAGGAGAATCTCAACAAGAATCCCAAAAGGAATCCTATCAGGAACCTCGACAGGAATCCCGACCGGAATTCCAACCAGGATCCCAACCACCACGGCCAAAGATGTCATCAGCGATGGCTAAAAGGGCGGCTCAGGACGAACTGGCTCGGAAGGCGCAGGAGAGAAGGAAGGAGGCCCCAACAGCTTGGTCAGGGATCCTTAAGAGAAAAGAGGCTCCGACTACTGGGTCGGGAATCCTCAACAGGACAAAGGACATCCGTCCTGAAGGAACCGTCTTTGAAGACGGACGGCTCATCGAGAGTCATCTCGCCTGAGAAGGCGAAGGCGTCGACCGTATCTGTCGAGAAGACTCCCGACACGGTCAACACGACACCCGTCAATCCTGCGCATCCGGCGAAATCGACGGGATCCCCTACTGCCGCGTCAGGACCCACGTCGACGATAGGGGCAATGGCGTGTTAATGCCAAAAATTGCACCAAAGTACAACTTAAGGTCGATGTGGACTTTAACAACTAAAGAAAGGAATCGTTCGACAAAAGCGTGCGACAAAGACAGAAATGTAAATGAGACAGAGATTTTGGTGACGCGGGAAAAACCTCAACGAGGAAAAAACCCGCGGACGACTGTGGAAGTCGTCGCTGCACTATGGTCGCCAAACAGGGGCGATGCCCTTGTGTTCCGGGTGTCGATCGTACAGAGATTACAATACAAATGAAAGAAAGACTTCCAAAATGTAAAGTAACAAATGTTTTGAATGTAAAAACAATGTGCGTCGTGTGTTAAAACTGTGTGTCGTGCGCTGAGGTTGTGCATCGAGAGCGATCTTCTACGAGTGATTTCTTCGTTTCGAGTGCTTGTGTCTGTTGTTCGATGTTGTGTCTCTGTGTTCTTTTTCGTCCCCTTGAAATGATGATTTACCGTTGATATTTATAGTCTTCGGGCGCTTTAATTGGCTCATTAAATACTTCGATAACTGTCGTAACGGACGTCGTCTTTAGTGCCGTTTAATGACCTTCATCAGTTATAGACGTTTGTCTATTAATGATGTTGACTCCTGCATTAAACACTGAACAAACGTAACAGTTTATGTCATGCGTTAGTTGGTCGAGGTCGCATGGTTCCATGCGATAGTCGTGTGGGCTAGGCGACGTCGAGGTCGAGTGTCGTGAGGTAAAAAGACTTTCGATTTTATCTTTAACCAAGCGTTTAAAGTACTATGATTTTACCTTCATTATGGAAAAGGGAATAAGTGTTTCCTTACCTTGGTCGTGGTCGAGACTGGTGAAATTTTGCCCAAACAGTTTGCCCCCAAAATTTGAAAGTAGGATGGAAAATTTGAATTTTAAATTTTGTCAGTCGGACGCATAGAATTATGACACGTGTCGAAAGTTACCTTGGTTGTCTTGGAACTGGATCGATCTGATTTTAACTGAACGAGAAGTCGAAAAGGAAACGGGATCGTGACGTCATACTGACGCACGATCGTGCTTACCAGCTGTCTTTGACAGGTGTCGACGATCTGTGTGGTCATATGAAAAGACGAGGGCACGTGGCGATTATCAAAAGACTCGACCTGATGCGATCTACTGCATATATAAATATCACGATGGATCATTCCCTGTTTTACGATTTCGGTTTCAGATTTCTTCTTGATTTTCTTGTCGATTTTCATCTGATCTTTTTCCTTACGTGTAGATATTGATTTCGACAAGGTAGAACCGGACGACGTCTCCCGGGCTAAGGTTGAAAAGTTCCCAGAGTTTAGTGCTGAGGACCGGTCGTACGTCACGCGTCATTTGGTAGACGAGGATGACGACACCGTTTTCTTGAGTGAGATAGAATGAGGATGGGCCGAGAGGAGAAAGAAGAAGAGGACGAGAGAGAGGATTCTGAGGAGACTGTGGAGGAAGAGAAGGGGGAAGAACCGGAAGTAGAGATAACTGGTAAGTATCCCTTGGCCTTCTTTTCGTCCGATCTAATCTTTGTCTATCCTCAAGCATCTAATTCTTTCTTTTACCATACAGGAGAATCTCGGGTGAAGATGACGCCTGCAACCGTCAAGAAGATGGCTCAAGTCGAGCTAGCTCGCAAGGCGAGGGAAGACAGAGAGAAGGATACCTCGACAACTGGGTCGGGGTTCTAATGAGAAAAGAAGTCCCGACATCTGGGTCGGGTCCCCCAAAGTGGGCGAGGATGTCCGTTCTGAGGGAACCATTGTCAAGGACGGGTGGTTCGTCAAGAGTCGCCTCGTCTGAAAGGGCGAAGGTATCGACCATGTCTGTCGAGAAGGTTTCTGACACAAGGTCCGTTGATACTGCGCAGTCGGCGACGATGCCTTCTCTTTCCGCGTCAGGCCCCACTTCGGTCGACAAGGGCAAGGGCGCGCAAACGGGTTCCGAAACGACGGTGAACTTTACGTTACCGTCAAATTTTTTGGATGATAACGTCCTAGACGGGACGAAACTGTTCCCTTATTTGGGAAAGTATCAGCTCTCTTCTTTTAGAGAGTGTTTCGACGGGGTCTCTCTTGAGGATACTGAGTCCCATGTTGCTGGATTAGCATTCATGGTAAGTCTATCTTTCAAGACTTTTGTTTTTTATCTGTTGTCGACGTCGTATACTATGCTAATGTGCTTATATTTTCAGATGTTTTAGTCTTCTTTGGCGTTGCATGCTAAAACGAAAAAGATAGAAGGCTTAACGGCCTCTGCTATCGAGAAAGAAGATGCAGCGTTAGAAAGGGAAAGGTCCGCTTTGGAACGCGAAGAGGCGGTGCCAGTGAAACTCGATGATGCTTTGAACGAGCTGGAATCGCTTGGCCACGCAAGGGATGATATGAATTCACGTCTAAAGGAGTCTCTATCTTTGATGCATAATCAAAGGGAGAAGCTGGAGGGGATGAAGGAGTCTCTGATCATGAAGGGGAAAGAGGTTGAAGACTCCAAATCCAAAGCGGTGGGTTTAGAGAAGGAGCTGGAGGAGTTGAGGGATGAGAATAAGTCCCTCTTTTCCTTTGCTCGACTCACTGCACGAGCGGCTATCATGCGAAGTCACTTGCTGGGCAAGAATCCTCTAGCCTCAACGTCGGACGAGTTGGCTATCTTCTTCAAGGAGGTCGGGACCGAGAGAGACCTCGACTCGGATGATGAGAAGGAAGTCGAGGAGGAGGAGGAGGGTCTCCAGGGTGACGTGTCGGGCAAGGGTGCGACCGACGTTCCTCCCCAACCTTAGAAAAATATCTTGGTTTATTTCTGTTTCTTTGCTACCCGACCGTTGGTGATCGTGTTTTTTGTAAATGACAGTTTGTTCAATGAATGGAACTCAAACTTGTGATTCTATGAATAAATACAATATCAATTGTAAGATCCACTAAGTAAAGAACAACCAAGAAATCATGCTACTTAGGCATCACTGCATTACAATAACTAGAATGCAAGCCATAAGACTTTTAAATCGTGTATATAAACATAAGCTCGTGCGATCAAAGCATACATTCAGAGTATGAAACATAAAATGTAAAGTCGTTTAGACTTTGCGATCGTACGACTAAGTCGTGCGATGAGCTTGAATCATGTGTTCCTGTGAAAGGATGATCAAGTCATAGACCGTATCGTCTATGTCGTGCGACCTTGTGAAAATAGAGTCGTATGATTATTGTCGTGCGATTCTGCGGAAAAACAATGTTAGAGGTTGGTCGTTGGCTAACCAACGACCCTCCGATGTTTAAGTTAGTAGTCGTTCGTGATGAAAAATCGTATGGAAGAAGAAAAAGGGAATTTTGAAAGCATACCCTTTCGGATGGGGTACTTGCCCCCCGTCATTTATCATCCTATTCTTTTCAGAAGAGAGTAGGTTTTAAATGACGGATCGACACTGAGATCTCGGGGAACAACGTCTATGCCTATGTCGACCATGTTTTCGTGCGACAGGGAAAAAATAGTCGGGAGATCCTGCAAGAGAGGCATAAGTTTTAACATTACGGATAGAAGGACGAACATGTCGAGACCCTACGGTCATGCTTAACCTTCGACATGCGACCGCCGAACAACTTACTTTCGCGGCTTCAGGGTTATCTTATAGCAGTCGCGGGCGACTTTTGGCTCCCTTTTAATTTCTTGGATTCCCCATGGCGTAGGGAACTTCAGGGTCTGATGATATGTCGAAGGAATGACTTTCATAGAAGGCATAGACAGGTGATTGTTGATTCCTCCGGCATAGACGGGAAAGATAATATCTCCATAGGTGCTCTTCGCTTCTCCATTGAAACCGACCAAAGTTGTCGAACGTCGGGTGATTTCCGAACGATCGATTCCCATGGCTTTGATGGTGTCAAGGAAAATGACGTTTGCTGAACTGCCCCCATCTATCAAGACTTTTCGGGTTAAACAATTACCAATCGTGAGTTGAATGATCAACCCGTCATGATGTTTCTGATACGAGTCGCCGAGGTCGTCTTGGTCGAATACGATCTTCATAGCTTCCAACTCCAAATCTCCTTTGGGTCTTGATGAACGCGGAATAGGCCGATCGTCAGGTGCTTGACTGGCTTGACGTTTGGCCGCGGAGTACGTCAGACCACATACGTCCGAACCACCGGTGATGCAATTGACGACCTTTGCATGCTCGGGGGCTGACGGTCGATGGTCGCTAGCTGAAGTAACGACGTCATCAATGATATCTTTGAGGTTTCCTTTCGGGACGTGATATGCTAGCTCCTTTTTGAGAGCTATGCAATCGTCTGTCGCATGACCATGGTCGACATGAAACTCGCACCATTTAGATTTGTCTTTCTTAGCGTCGTCCTGATCGGACTTCTTAGGCCATCGAATAGTCACCTGGGCGGTCTTCAGAGCTTCGACCAAATCCTTAGTGGACCCTTTGAATCCGTAAGAGGATATCTTGGGGTACAGAGGAAACTTGCTCGCGGTCTTAGCCTCTGCTTTCGTCTTGAATCGGACGTCCGAGATGTGACGCGCGGGCTCTATTTTGGAAATCGTTTTCGTCTTGAACTCTGGCTTCCTTACACCTAACGACCTCTTGTCGTTGGTATGCTTGCGATGACAGGCAGCGTCGTCTTCTACCCTCATATACGCTAGGGTTCGGGCTCGGACGTCTTCGAAATTTTCTGGGGGATACTTGGTTAGATCAGTATATAAACCCGAGCTATCGTCCAGACCACGCTTATAAGCTTCGATTGCGGTCTTGACGTCACAATTGCGGATACTGATCATCTTTGCATTGAATCTGTTGAAATAGCTTCGAATAGATTCATTAGCCTTCTGCACGACATAATACAGGTCACTGGTCTGCTTCTCCATCTTGCGACTGCTGCGAATTGCTGAGAGAATTGGTTGACCAACTCAGCGAACGACCCGATGGATTTGGGTTTGAGATTGATCAACCATTGGATGGCAGGACCAGTGAGAGTCGCACCGAAGCTCTTGCACATACATACTTCCTGATACATGTGTGGGATTGAGACCGTCCACATGAGTTGCTTATACTATGCGACGTGCTCGGTTGGATCGGTCACTCCTGAATACTTGGGTGTAAAAGCGGGAACATTGTATTTCTATGGGACCTCGACGGTCGCGATCTCATCGAGGAAGGGCGACGCCGGATAGCCTTATCGAGGCTCGACGTCGACAGGCACGACTGCCCCGGGTAGCTTGGCGAGCAAAGATAGGATGCGTTCATTCTGATCCTCTAGCATTTTCAATCGCTGGGCGACGGGGTCATTGGGGTCGGGATTTGCCCCTGCTTGCGGGTTGGCTCCTGAACTAGTGCCATTGCCATGGGAAGAGCCATGGGCGTCTCTGTTGAAAGGAACAAAATTCGGTTGCGACCCGTTCTGAGACGGCTGCGATCCATTCTGAAATGGCTGCGACCCATTCTGAAACGGCTGCGACCCGTTCTGAAACGGCTGCGATCCGTTCTGAAATGGCTGCGGTCCATTCTGCATGGGTGGTGGCCTTATATGCTGAGGAGGAACTGTCCCCAACTGGGGGTTTGGGTTGAACGGCCCCAGCTGTTGGTTCTGCATGAACGGACCTGGATGCTGATTCTGAGCGAACGGACCCGATCCTGGACCTGAATTATGCGCAAATGGTCTAGGACCATTTTGACCGAACGATCCTTAGCCTGGATTCTGAACGAACGGCCTAGGACCATGCTGAGGACCAAAGGGATTTCTCAGCCGTGCGATCTCTTCGGCTGCTCTGCGACTCTGCTCGGCCATGGCATTGATTTGATTCCGAACAACTTCTAGCTCTTGATACATATGAGCAATAACATGCTCTTGATTTACTGGGGCTGCCATCTTCCTGAAACAGAAAACAAGGGAAACTCCAAGAAACCGTTAGTACGACGCACGTTTGTCGAAGATTTTCTCTAGATGGGGTCCCACGGATGGCGCCAAACTGTTAATGCCAAAAATCGCACCAAAGTACAACTTAAGGTCGATGTGGACTTTAACAACTAAAGAAAGGAATCGTTCGACAAAAGCGTGCGACAAAGACAGAAATGTAAATGAGACAGATATTTTGGTGACGCGGGAAAAACCTCAACGAGGAAAAAACCCGCGAACTGTGGAAGTCGTCGCTGCACTATGGTCGCCAAACAGGGGCGATGTCCTTGTGTTCCGGGTGTCGATCGTACAGAGATTACAATACAAATGAAAGAAAGACTTCGAAATGTAAAGTAACAAGTGTTTTGAATGTAAAAACAATGTGCGTCGTGTGTTAAAATTGTGTGTCGAGCGCTAATGTCGTGCGTCGAGAGCGATCTTCTACGAGTGATTTCTTCGTTTCGAGTGCTTGTGTCTGTTGTTCGATCTTATGTCTCTGTGTTCTTTTTCGTCCCCTTGAAATGATGATTTACCCTTGATATTTATAGTCTTCGGGCGCTTTAACTGGCTCATTAAATACTTCGATAACTGTCGTAACGGACGTCGTCTTTAGTGCCTGTTAATGCCAAAAATCGCACCAAAGGGACAACTTAAGGTCTATGTGGACTTAATCAACTAAAGAAAGGATCTTTCGACGAGACGTGCGACGAAGGAAAAAATAAACGAGACAAGGGATTTGATGACGTAGGAAAAACCTCAATCGAGGAAAAAACCTGCGGACGACAAGGGATGTCGTCGCTGCACTATGGTCGCCAATCAGGGGCGACGTCCTTGGTACTGGCGTCGGTCGTATGATGATTACATTACAAATGAAGGAAATACTTCGAAATGTAAAGTACAAGTGTTTAAATGTGATAACAAGTGTTTGTCGTGTGTGAATAGAAAGTATGAACTATTTGTCGAAGGCTGATGTCGTGCGTCGAGACTGATACTTGAGCTTTTCCTTCGAGTGTTCTTGAGTTCGCTGTAGGATTCTGGCTTTCAGTACTCAATCTCCAGAGTTTGAATGTTCTTTGCTATGAGTTTGGGTGATTTTCTCTGTTGTATGATGATGTTCGCTGAAGTGTATTGGATGTTAACCGATGTCCCTTGAAATGAGGCTTTAGCTTGTCTTTTATAGTCTTCACATCATTAATTAGCTCCATTAATGATTCAATCAACGGCTACAACGGCTGGAAACGGTCGCCGGAGTGATTATCCATGATGATCTTTGTCCGTTACAGCTATCGATCGTTGATGGTTGCGTCGGTTATATCCGTTGCTCTTTAATGACTTTGACTCCTGCATTAAACACTTAACAAACGTAACAGTCAAGGTTAACGTTAGCTTTGATCGAAGGTACAATGATCTTACGCGATGGTCGCACGGAGCGGGCGATACTATGGTCGAGCGTCATGGGGAACGTACGACTTACCTTTTATGGGCGACGACGGATGTTTTATGGGTTCATGTCGAGACCCTATCTTAATACAAGATTTTACTTATGACGTGCGATTTACCTTCTCTGGTCGTGGTCGTACGACGTGATTTTTTGCCCAAACAGTTTGCCCCCAAAATTTGAAAGAAGGATAGCAAATCCGAGTTTTAAATTTTGTCAGTCGAAAATATGACAAGTGATGGAAATTACCTTGGTTACCTTGGAGCCAGACTGGTTCGTTTCTAACTGAACGAGAAGTTGAAAAGGAAACGAGGTCGTGATGTCATACTGACACATGATGATGCTTACCAGCTGTCGAGGACAGGTGTCGTCGATCCCTGCGGTCATACGAAAGGACGGGGACGCGCAGCGGTTATCCGGGAATTCGACTTGACATAATCGACTGCATAAATAAAGATTACGATGGATCTTTTTTTGGCGATTTCCGTTCGATTAAAACTTGTCAGGGTTCTTTGACCTAATTTAAGTTTTTCTGAGATCGTATAATATACGACCTTCCAGTTTGCGTATGCGTTGCAAGTCTATTGCTAGAAAGCCTAGAAAAAACTGGGATATTTGGGGTTTTTCTGAGCGTCAAATCTTGTTGACGGGCTTAGCGATGTCGACGGAGCCTAGGAGCACTATCCGAGATCAAGACGCCCTAGACGACTTTAGGGTTTTGGCAAAAATCCCTGCGGAGGTTACTGTGAGTAAAGCCGGTAATATTCGACCGGAGATGTGTACCGAGGGGTACATTGTTACATACGAATACCCGTTCAAAATAGGCTTTCACTGGCCATATTCGCCTTTAGTCAAAGAATTTATGTGTGAATTTGATCTTTCGCCGGGGCAACTGATGCCCCAGTTCTGGCGAGTTATCTTGATCATCGAATGACTTACCTCCAATTGGAATCCACTGATGAATGTGAGGGACCTTCCGACGGCGTATAAGGTCAAGAATGACCAGTACCGTCGCTACAGCTTGTTTTCAAGGTTCAAGGGTGATCGTACCCTGGTTTTAAATACTGCGGTCAAAGATCGTGGATGGAAGAAGAGGTATGTATTCGTACGGGCGTCGACGCTGGACACTTATAGTGACTGGATTAGGGAGGGTTGGAATATGACAGGTGAGTTTTTTACTGTACGTTTTCATGTTATTCTGTTGCTCGATTGTTTCTTCGACTAATCTTCTTTTTTGTGCGTAGATATTGATTTCGAGAAGGTAAAGCCGGATGATGCTTCTCGGGCTAAGGTCAAAAAGTTCTTGGAATTTAGTACCAAAGACCGGTCGTATGTCACGCGTCATTTGATAGACGAGGACGATGACATCATTTTCTTGAGCGACAGAATGAGGATGGGTCGAGAGGAGAAAGAAGAAGAGGAAGACTCTGAGAAGACTGAGGAGGAAGAGAAGAGCGAAGAACCAGAGGTAGAGATAATTAGTAAGTATTCTTTTGTCTTCTTTTCGCTTGACCTGGTCTTTCTCTGTTCTGAATCGTCTAACTTCTTTCTTTTACCGTTCAGGTGAATCTCAAGCACAGGCGACATCTTCTGTTGCTAGGAAGATGGCCCAAGTCGAAGCAGCTCGCGAGGCGAGGGAGAAGGACGTTTCGACAACTAGGTCGGGAGTCTTGAAGAGAAAAGAGGTTCCGACAGCCGGGTCGGGCCTCTTAAAG
The DNA here is from genome assembly GCA_033807775.1 of Saussurea involucrata. Taxonomy (NCBI): domain Eukaryota; kingdom Viridiplantae; phylum Streptophyta; class Magnoliopsida; order Asterales; family Asteraceae; genus Saussurea; species Saussurea involucrata. The sequence continues at coordinate 56,229,804 of CM066322.1, read as the reverse complement.
AGGACAAAGGTGTACGTTCTGAGGGAACCGTCTTTGAAGACGGGTAACCCATCGAGGGTTGCCTTGTCCAGGAAGGCGAAGGCATCGGTTGCGACCGGTGCGGAATCTGTGGATACTGCGCAACTGGCGACGATGTCTCCCGTCGTCCTATCCGGCCCTTCATCGGCCGACAGGGGCAAAGGCGCGCAGAAGGGACCTTTGGGGGAAACGACGGTCAACTTTACGTTGCCGTCGGGTTTTATGGACGACAATGTCTTGGACGAGACGAAGTTGTTCCCCCATTTGGAAAAATATTTGCTTCCGTCTTTCAGGGAGCGTTTTGACGGGTTTTCTTTCGAGAAGAAAGAGTTCCATACAGCTGGACTCTTGTTCTTGGTAAGCCTTTCTTTCAAGACTTGTCGTTGTCGTTGTCGTTGTCGTTGTCGTTGTTGTTTACTAATGCTGCTCATATTATGATTCTTCAGGCGTTCCAATCTTCCTTGGCATTGCATGCCGAAATGACGAATATAGAGGTTTCAACGGCTTCTGTTACCAAAGATGAAGATGCAGCGTTAGCTAAAGAGAAAGCTGCTTTGGAACATGAAGAAGCGATGCCAGCGCGCCTTGACCATGCTCTGGACGAATTGGATGCCCTTAGTCATACAAGAGACGAGATAAACTCGCATTTGAAGGAGTCCCTGACTTTGATGCGCGACCAGAGAGAGAAGCTGGAAGGGATGAAGGAATCCGTAACCGCGAAGAGGAAGGAAGTCGAGGGAATCAAGGCTAAGGTGATAAGTTTGCAGAAGGAGTCTGATGAGTTGAAGGACGAAAATAAGTCTTTCCTTTGTTATGCTCAACTTACTGCGTGTGCGGCAATTATGCGAAATCACCTGCAGGGTAAGGATCCTTTGGCTTCAGCGTCAGATGAGCTGCGTCTCTTTTATGAGAAAGTCGGGACCGAGAGAGATCTCGACTTAGATGACCAGAGGGAGGTCGAAGAGGAGGCGGTTGATGAGGGTTTTCAAGATGAGGTATCGGACAAGGTCGTGATCGATGCTCCTCCATAACCTTAGAAAAAATGTATTTGTTTGTTCATGATGCTCGACCGTCAGTGGTCGATTATTTATACGATGGCTTATATAATGAACGCAACTTTTGCTTATGCTTTATCCAAACCATGTTTAATTATGAGGTCGAACATGAAATCATGCGACTAAGGCATTCATTGTAATACGATGACAAGAACGTGAAACAAATATAAAAACACGCGATTAAAGCATCAATTCAGTTAAGAAACTTAGGGGTAAAGTCGTTTAGACTCTGTGATCGTACGACCAGATCGTACAGCGAGTTTGTATCGTATGCCCCTGTGGAGAAATAATTAAGTTAGAGACCTGATTCTTTATGTCGTTCGACCTTGCGATATTAAAGTCATATAGTAGACTTAATGATTACTGTCGTGCGACTCTGCGATAATCTGTCGTGCGATTCTGCGATAAAATAATGTCGGGGGTTGGTCGTTGGCTAACCAACGACCCTCCGATGCTTAAGTCAGTAAATGTTTTGCGAGAAAAAATCGTATGAGAAAGAGTTAGAGAACGTACCATTTCAGACTCTCTCTATTTGCCCCCTGTCATTTATTACCGTACTCTTTTTAGGAGGAAAAGATAGGTTTTAAATGACAGAATGACACGGAGAAATATTGTCTTGCGGTTGACTATGTTGTCGTGCGACGAGGCACCATAGTAGATTTATCCCTGTGGAAAAGATATTGTTAATTTAGGGATAGAAAAACGAACCTGTCGAGAGCTTGACCTTACGACTTCAGTTTATTTTCTCTTTTGATCTCCTGGATTCCCCATGGCATAGGGAATTTCAATTAATAACTTTTGCATGCTCGGGAGTCGACGGTCGATGGCTATTAGCTGGAACAGTGACGTTGTCAATGACATCTTTGAGATTTCCTTTCGAAAAATGATATGCTAGTTCCTTCTTCAATGCGATACAGTCGTCCGTCGCATGACCATGATCGGCATGGAAGTCGCACCACTTTGATTTGTCTTTCTTAACATCGTCCAGGTCGGACTTCTTTAGCCATCGAATGGTAGCTTGGGAACTTTTCAGAGCTTCGACTAGGTCCTTTGTGGATCCTTTGAATCCGTAAGAGGATATCTTGGGGTACTGAATGAACTTAGCCGCGGTCTTGGCCTCTGCTTTCGTCTTGAAACGAACATTTGAAATTTGGCGCGCTGGCTCTACTCTAGAAACAGCCTTTGTCTTAAACTCTGGCTTTCTGACGCCTAGTGACTTCTTGTCGTCAGTGTGCTTGCGACGAAAGGTGGCATCATCTTCCACCCTCATATATGCTAAGGTTCGAGCTCGGACGTCTTCGAAATTCTCCGGGGGATATTTGGTCAGGTCGGTGTATAGACCCGAACTATCGTCCAAACCACGTTTATAGGCTTCGATCGCGGTTTTGACGTCGCAATTGCGGATGCTGATCATTTCGGCATTTAATCTATTAAAATAACTTCGAATAGACTCATTGGCTTTCTGCACGATGTAATATAGGTCGCTGGTCTGCTTCTCCATCTTACGACTGCTGGCGAATTGCTGGGAGAATTGATTAACCAACTCAGCAAACGACCCGATGGATTTGGGTTTGAGATTGATCAACCATTGGAGAGCAGGACCAGTGAGGGTTGCTCCAAAACTCTTACACATGCATACTTCCTAGTACATAAATGGGATCGAGATCGTCCACTTGAGCTGCTTATATTGCGCGACGTGCTCAGTTGGATCAGTCACACCCGAATACTTGGGAGTGAAGGCATGAATGTTATACTTCTTTGGGACCTCGACGGTGGCAATCTCGTCGATGAAAGGCGACGCCTGATATCCCGAGCGAAGCTCGACGTCGACGGGCACGACTGCCCTAGGAAATTTGGCGAGCAAGGACAGGACGCGCTCATTTTGGTCTTCTAACATCTTCAAACGCTGAGCGACGGGATCGTTAAGATCGGGATTTGCCCCTGTCGAGGGATTGGCCCCTGGGCTAGTGCCATTATCATCGATGAACCATTGGTGTCCCCGTTGAACGGGACGAAATACGGCTGCGGCCCATAGTGGAATTGATGCGGTCCATTCTGAAACGGCTGCGATCCTTGCTGGAGAGGCTGCGATCCACCTTGGGGTCCATTATGAAATGGCTGCTGAAATGGTTGCGACCCTTGTTGGAAAGGCTGCGACCCTTGCTGGAAAGGCTGCGACCCATTATTCACGGGTGGTGGCCTTATGTGCTGAGGAGGAACTGTCCCAAACTGAGGATTTGGGTTGAACGACCCTGGCTGTTGATTCTGCATGAACGGGCCTGGATGCTGATTCTGCGCGGATGAACCTGGATTCGGGACAAATGGTGTAGGGCCATTCTGGTCGAACGGTCTTGGAACTGGGTTCTGCACAAACGGCCTAGGACCATTTTGAGGCCCAAGAGGATTTCTTAACCGTGTGATCTCCTCAGCTGCTCGGCGATTCTGCTCCGCCATTGCATTGAGCTGATTCCTGGCGACTTCGAGCTCCTAATACATCTGAGCGACGGCTTGCTGCGGATTTCCAGAGGTTTCCATTTTCCTGCAACAGAAAATAGAAGAAACTCCAAGAAACTATTAGTAGGGTGCACGTTCGTCGAGGATTTTCTCTAGATGAGGTCCCACGGATGGCGCCAAACTGTTAATGGCAAAAATCGCACCAAAGGGACAACTTAAGGTCGATGTGGACTTAATCAACTAAAGAAAGGATCTTTCAACGAGACGTGCGACGAGGGAAAAAATAAACGAGACAGGGGATTTGATGACGCAGAAAAAACCTCAATCGAGGAAAAAACCTGCGAACGACAAGGGATGTCATCGCTGCACTATGGTCGCCAATCAGGGGCGACGTCCTTGGTACTGGCGTCGGTCGTACGATGATTACAATACACATGAAGGAAATACTTCGAAATGTAAAGTACAAGTGTTTAAATGTGATAACAAGTGTTTGTCGTGTGTGAATACAAAGTGTGAACTATCTGTCGAAGGCTGATGTCGTGCGTCGAGACTGATACTTAAGCTTTTCCTTCGAGTGTTCTTGAGTTCGCTATAGGATTCTGGTTTTCAGTACTCAATCTCCAAGGTTTGAATGTTCTTTGCTATGAGTTTGGGTGATTTTCTCAGCTGTATGATGATGTTCGCTGAAGTGTATTGGATGTTAACCGATGTCCCTTGAAATGAGGCTTTAGCTTGTCTTTTATAGTCTTCACGTCATTAATTAGCTCCGTTAATGATTCAATCAACGGCTACAACGGCTGGAAACGGTCGCCGGAGTGATTATCCATGATGATCTTTGTCCGTTACAGCTATCGATCGTTGATGGTTGCGTCTGTTATATCCGTTGCTCTTTAATGACTTTGACTCCTGCATTAAACACTTAACAAATGTAACAGTCAAGGTTAACGTTAGCTTTGATCGAAGGTACAATGATCTTACGCGATGGTCGCACGGAGCGAGCGATACTATGGTCGAGCATCGTGGGGAACGTACGACTTACCTTTTACGGGCGACGACGGATGTTTTATGGGTTCCTATCGAGACCTTATCTTAATACAAGATTTTACTTATGACGTGCGATTTACCTTCTCTGGTCGTGGTCGTACGACATGATTTTTTGCCCAAACAGTGCCGTTTAATGACCTTCATCAGTTATAGCCGTTTGTCCATTAATGATGTTGACTCCTGCATTAAACACTGAACAAACGTAACAGTTTATGTCATGCGTTAGTTGGTCGAGGTCGCATGGTTCTATGCGACGGTCGTGTGGGCTAGGCGACGTCGAGGTCGAGTGTCGTGAGGTAAAAAGACTTTCGATTTTATCTTTAATCAAGAGTTTAAAGTACTATGATTTTACCTTCGTTATGGAAAAGAGAATAAGTGTTTCCTTACCTTGGTCGTGGTCGAGACTGGTGAAATTGTGCCCAAACAGGGCGCACGGACGTGCTTTAGAGAGGAAACGACGGTGAACTTTACGTTGCCAGCGAACTTTATGGTGGACAACGTCCTGGACGGGACGAGTTTGTTCCCCCATTTGGACAAGTTTCAGCTCCCCTCTTTCAGGGAGCGTTTCAACGGATGCTCTATCGAGAGCTCGGGGGATTATGTTGCCGGAATGGCGTTTATGGTAAGTCTATCTATCAAGACTTTGTTTATCGTTGGTCGGTGTCGTTGTTTGTTTAACGTGTTTTTATGTATTTTCAGATGTTTCAGTCTTCATTGGCCCTGCAAGCCGAGACGATGAAGATGGAAGGTCTAGTGTCTTCTGCAATTAAGAAGGAGGATGCGATGTTGGCGAGGGAGAAGTCTGCCCTGGCACGTGTTGAAGAGATGTCGGTAAAGCTTGACGATGCCTTGGATCAGTTAGAAGCAGTCAGTCACGCGAGGGACGACGTGAATTCTCGTCTGAAGGATTCCTTCTTTGTGATTGCAAATCAGAGAGAGGAGTTGGACAGGATGCGAGCGTCCTTGGATACGAAGGAGAAAGAGATCGAGGAATCAAAGTCTAAGGTGGCGGCCTTGGAAAAGGTGGTGAAGGGGCTTAAGGAGGGGGCTGCGTCGACCTTTGCCCTCGCTCGCTTGACAGCTAGGGCGGCGATCATGCGGCAACATCTGTCGGGAAAGGACCCTTTGGCCCATCCGTCGGTCGAGGTTGCTTACTTTCTGCAAGAGGTCGGGTCCACAAGAGATCTCGACTCTGACGACGAGAAGGAGGTCGAAGAGGAAGAGGTGGGCGAGGCCTCGGGAAAAGATGCGACTGATGCTCCTCATACGACCGACGTTCCTCCTCAGCCTTAGGATCAATTTGTATAACTTCTATCTTTCTGGTCGATCGTTAGTGATCGGGTTATCTGATGTAATCGTTCGCTTATGAATGAAATTTACCCTTTTGTTTACATTTCACACATTGCTTCAATCCATACGGCTTGCTAATAAGTATAGTGTTAACTTGTAGAATTCGCTAGGTAAACAAGGAATCATGCGACTTAGGCATCTATTGCGATTACAAAGACTGGCACACAAGTCGTAAGGTTTTCGTACTTTGAGATCACATTGGCAAGCATACATATATGCGATTAAGGCATTCATTGTGATATAACGATTAAGATATAAGTCATGTATCTGAATCGTATTAGAAAACATATGTAATCAAAATTAGATCAGGCGTCTGTCGAGTATTACGATTATATAATTAAATCGTACGATGTTCGTGGATCGTGCATCCCTGTGACAGAATAAGAAAATCATAGACTTGATCATTTGTGTCGTGCGACCTTGCGAGATTAAAGTCGTATGGAAGACTTAGCAGCTAGTATCGTGCGATCCTGCGTTAAAACGATGTCAGAGGTTGGTCGTTGGCTAACCAACGACCCTCCGATGTTTAAGTCAGTATTCGTCGTTGTAAAAAATCGTATGAAAAAATAGAAAAGGGTTTAGAAGACGTACCTTTTCTGACGCGTCGTGTCCCAACTACGTGGGATGTCTTGATTATTGCTACCATCTTGCCCCCTTGTGGCGATTTTAAGACGATACACTAAATGTCGTCGTGAGTCGCCACAATAGAAGGTCTATTTTTGCGGCTTCAGAGTGGCCTTATAGCAATCACGAGTGACTTTTGGCTCACTTTTTATCTACTGGATTCCCCACGGCGTAGGGAACTTCATGATCTGGTGATACGTCGAGGGAACGACTTTCATTTCATGGATCCATGGTCGACCTAAGATGATGTTATAGGCCGACGCACAATCGATGACGCTAAACTTGGTCTGTTTGTTGATTCCTCTGGCATAGACCGGAAAAATGATCTCTCCAAAGGTACTTGTTGCTTCCCCATTGAATCCGACCAAGGTCGTCGAGTGTCGGGTGATCTCCGAGCGATCGATTCCCATGGCCTTGATGGTGTCAAGGAAAATGACGTTCGCTGAACTGCCTCCATCGACTAGGACTCGTCGGGTTAAACAATTACCAATCGTGAGTTGAATGATCAACCCATCATGATGTTTCGGATACGAGTTGCCGAGGTCGTCATGGTAGAACGTGATCCTCATAGCTTCTAACTCTAGATCTTCTTTTGGTCTCGATGAACGCGGAACAAGCCGATCGTTAGGTGCTTGACTGGCATGACGTTTGGCTGCGGAATATGTCAAACCGCATACATCAGAGCCACCAGTGATACAATTGACGACCTTAGCATGCTCGGGGGTTGGCGGTCGAACGTCGCTAGCTGGAGATTCGACGTAGTCGATGATATCTTTGAGGTTTCCTTTTGGGACATGATATGTTAGCTCCTTTTTGAGAGCTATGCAATCATCTGTCGCATGACCATGGTCGACATGGAAGTCGCACCACTTCGACTTATCTTTCTTGGCGTCGTCCTGATCGGATTTCTTTGGCCAATGGATGGTCGCCTGGGCGGTTTTCAGCACTTCGACTAAGTCCTTAGTGGACCCTTTGAATCCATAGGAGGATATCTTGGGGTACTGAGGGAATTTGGTCGCGGTCCTGGCTTCCGCTTTTGTCTTGAACCGGACGTTCGAGATTTGACGCGCGGGCTCTGGCCTGGATACTGCCTTGGTTTTGAACTCTGGCTTCTTCACCCCTAATGATCTCTTGTCGTCGGTATGCTTACGACGAAAGGCAGCATCGTCCTCTACCCTCATATACGCTAGGGTTCGAGCTCGAACATCTTCGAAATTCTCCGGGGGATACTTGGTCAAATCAGTATACAAACCCGAACTGTCGTCCAGACCACGTTTGTAAGCTTCGATCGCGGTCTTTACGTCACAATTGCGGACACTGATCATCTCTGCATTGAACCTGTTGAAATAACTTCAGATAGATTCATTAGCCTTTTGCACGACATAATATAGGTCACTGGTCTGCTTCTCCATCTTGCGACTGCTGGCGAACTGCTGGGAGAATTGATTGACCAACTCAACGAACGACCCGATAGATTTGGGTTTGAGATTGATCAACCATTGGAGGGCAGGACCAGTGAGAGTCACCCCAAAGCTCTTACACATGCATACTTCTTGATACATGTGTGGGATCAAGACCGTCCACATGAGCTGTTTATACTGAACGATGTGCTCTGTCGGATCGGTCACCCCTGAATACTTGGGTGTGAAGGCAGGGATGTTGAATTTCTTCGGAACATCGACGGTTGCAATCTTATCGACGAAAGGCGACGCTTGATATCCTAAGCGTGGCTCGACGTCGACGGGCACGGCTGCTCCGGGTAGCTTAGCGAGTAGGGACATGACACGCTCGTTCTGATCTTCTAGCATCTTTAATCGCTGGGCGACGGGATCGTTAGGATCGGGATTAGCACCTTCCAGGGGATCAACTACTGAACTGGTGCCATTGCCATATGACGAACCCTTGGCGTCTCCACTGAAAGGGATTGAATATGGCTGCGACCCATTCTGAAATGGCTGCGATCCATTCTGAAACGGCTGCGATCCATTATGAAACGGCTGCGATCCATTATTCATGGGTGGCGGTCTCAGATGTTGAGGAGGGACCGTCCCGAACTGGGGATTTGGATTGAATTCCCCCGGTTGCTGATTTTGCATGAATGGACCTGGATGCTGGTTTTGAACGAAGGGTCCTGGTCTCGGATTCTGCATGAAAGGAGCGAACCCTGGATTTTGCCTGTGCGATCCTTGACCCGGATTCTGAACGAATTGTCTAGGACCGCTCTGGCTAAACGATCCTGGACTTCTAACTCCTGATACATTTGGGCAATGACATGCTCTTGATTTCCAGGGGTGGCCATTTTCCTGAAACAGAAAACAAAAGGGACTACAAGAAACCGTTAGTAGGACGCACGTTTGTCAAAGATTTTCTCTAGATGGGGCCCCACGGTGGGCGCCAAACTGTTAATGCCAAAAACCGTCCAGAAGGATAACTTAAGTTTGATTGTGGAGCTTAACAACTAAAGAAAGGAATCTTACGACAAAGCGTGCGACAAGGATAAAAAATTGTAAAGAGACAGAGATTTTGGTGACGCGGGAAAAACCTCAACGAGGAAAAAACCTGCGGACGACTGTGGAAGTCGTCGCTGCACTATAATCGCCAAACAGGGGTGATGTCCTTTGTTTCAGGTGTCGATCGTACAATGATTACAATACAAATGACTTGAAATGTAAAAATAACAAGTGTATCGAGTGTAAACAAGTGTGTCGTGTGCTAAAATTCTTGGTCGAGAGTGTGAGTCGTGCGTCGAGAGCGATCAATGGAGAGAATTTCCTTTGCTTCGGATGTTCTTGAGTACGCAGAGTGATTCTTAAGTTCGGTGGTGATCGATTGTCCTTTCAAATGATGGCTTTGCCTTTGTATTTATAGTCTTCGAGTGCTTTAATGACTTCATGATTTCTTCCAGTAACGGTCGTACTGGTCATCGTTGTTTTAATGCTCATAACTGCTCTGTCGGTTTCGTCCGTTGGCTATGAATGATGTTGACCTGCATTGAATGATGAATACATAACAGAAATGTCACGTGTTAGTTGGTCGAGGTCGTATGTTTCTACACGACGGTCGAGTGTCGAGAGGTACTTTCGACTATGGCTTCGGTCCAAGGACAAAGTGCTGATGATTTAACTTTGTTACAAGAGAAGTGTCATAAATGTTTTTTAGCGTTTCGGTCGTGGTCGAGGCTGGTGGATTTTTGCCTAAACAGCGACAATGGGTCCCAATTCATAAGCAACAGGACTCAACGATTCTGTGAAGATCGCAACATCAAGCTGACGACCTCAACGCCCAGATATCCAGAGGCAAATGGACTTGCTGAATCAAGCAATAAGACCATCATCGCTTCAATTAAGAAGAGGTTGCAAGCCGCAAAGGGAAGGTCGGTCGAAGAGCTCCCTTCGGTCTTGTGGGCAAATCGCACGACGCCTCGCACGTCCACAGGACAAACCCCTTTCTCTTTAGTTTATGGTTGTGAAGCAGTTCTGCCAGTCGAGGTTCAACTCCCTACCTCGAGACATACTTCCGTCGACCACAATCTGGTTGACCTAAGTTATGACCTCGATGCTCTAGAGGAACTCATAGAATCCGCATTGGTCAAAATGGCATCACAAAAGCAAGTGGTCGAACGACACTTCAACAAAAATGTTAAAGTTAAAAATTTTCAAGTAGGCGACTACGTCCTAAGACGAGTGTTCCAAAGCACTCAAGAGCTCAACGCTGGTAAGCTTTCCACTAAATGGGAAGGTCCTTATCGTATCTCAGAAGTCGTGGGTAAAGGTGCCTATCGGCTCCAAACCCTCGACAATCAAGATATCCCACGTAGCTGGAATGCGACGCATTTAAAAAGGTATTTCTTTTAAATCTCTTTCCTTTTCTCAAACGATTTTTCACCACGACGATTACTAACTTAAGCATCAGAGGGTCGTTGGCTATCCAACGACCAACCTCTGACATCGTTTATTCGCAGATCGCACGACATAAGTCTATTACACGACTTTAATCTCGCAAGGTCGCATGATATAAATGTTCAAGTCTATGACTTGCTTATTCTATCGCAGGGACGCACGATTCAGGAACGACGTACGATCTAACCCAACATTTCACTTGATCTAAGTTTCTAGGACTTAGAAAAATTTGTATGTTCTGGATGAACACATCGATTAGATATATTTTCTAATGCAATTCAAGTGTATGACTTATATCTTAGTCATTATGTTACAATGGATGCCTAAGTCGCATGTTTTCTCCCACGATTAAAATTCTCAATTAAACGTTATGTTTACGTATAGGACGTGTAAAACAAGAAGATATGCGAAATAAAAATTCCATTCATCGAATCAACTATTACATTAGATAACTCAATCACCAACGATCGAGCATAAATAACAAATCTATCCTAAGGCTGAGGAATAGCATCGGTCGCATCTTTACCCGAGGCCACGACCTAAGGCAAGTTCGTTCGAACGGCGAAGCTAAGCGAATCCTTGCCTAACAGATGTCAGATCGTGCTCGACCAGATCCCCCTTGAATGGAGCCTCCGGTCCTAGAAAGTGTTGAAGAACTTATGCCAGGATCAAACGAGTATGTGAGACAAAGCTGGGAGTTGTTTCCCAATACCATGCGCCACGACATGTTACGAAGAAAGTCCGCAGTATTTTGAGAATGCGGCTCTTAAGATTAATGTTAAGGTTGGAGGAAGGAATATGATATTTTCCGTAGCTCTCGACAATCGACTTTCGATCCAACGTGGTGTTCCCCCTCTCATGGGCGGAAAACACTAAACCTTTAGTCTTCTCTATCTTCGCACATCGAGCGAGAGAAGATTGAAATGCCTGAAAAATGCAAAGAAATATGTTAACAAAAAACATCGAAACATAAGCTTTGAAAAAGAAATTTACCAAGTGTTAATGCTACTTTTAGTGTTGTAATCAAGGCTTATCTATTTTAAGCTTGTAATAAGTCTAGTTTGACTTTCCATAGTCAAGGGTATATAAACCCTTGTGTTAGCTTTTGTAACTAACAATTCATATTTTGAGATCAACAGATGACATATTTCTCTCTCTAGATTCTCTCTCTCTAATCTTGATAGATCTTGGTTTATCAATTGGTATCAGAGCAGATTCAAGATATAGAGAAGGATTTCTAGTGATCAAACACAATTTTTTGTTGATTACACAAGAAGATTTGATCGATTTCCTTGAATTTTTTTCCAAGAAAATCTCATTTTCTTGAGTTTTTAACAAATTTTTGTGTTTTTGGTCGAATTTGATCAGGATTTAGTTCTTTGGATTCGGTTTGGATAGTAGAACTTTGTTTCTTCACGGATCGAGAGCTAATTCAGAGAATTGGATCATCAATTTGAAGATTTTGTGTTTTTCTGGACTGTTTGCGATATTTCCACTGATCGATCCTTTCAGACTTCTTTTCAGACGTTTTCAGACAAAATTCTTGTGTATTTTGTGTTAGGATTTCATTTTCGATCAAGTTTGTAATAGCTAGAATCACTGATTTTGCAAATCAGTGTGTTTTTTATCGTTTTGGCAAACTTTGCGCCAGATCTGAACTTTGCGCCACATTCATCAGCTTTGCGCCAGCATCATAGTACTTTGCGTCATCCTCTTCAGCTTTCAGATCAGTTTTTGGACAAGTGAGAATCACGCCAGCTACTGTCATGAAAAGTTCAATTTGCGCCACCAACTGTAGCGCATTTGACACTTTTCGCCAGCTTAAGTGAAGATTTTTTCAGAGTTCGAAATTTTCCAAAGTCTAGATTGCGCCATCTTCTTTGGCGCATTTTCCATTTTGCGCCACCGTCTTTGGCGCATTTCGAGTATTGCGCCACTGTCATTAGTGACTTTCTGACTTAGCATTTTTTTTTGGAGTTTCAGCTGATGTATTCTGTCTTCATCATGGCTTTTCAAGAAAATTTGTTCAAGAATGATATCATGATGTCATTAGGGTCAAACACAAGGGCTCCTGTTCTAATCAACGAAAACGAATTTTCTCAATGGCAAGACCGATTTATTAACTTCATAGAGACGCAAAATAACGGAGTAAATATAATGCGTTCTCTTACGGAGGGTCCTTTTGTCAAACCTTATGTGGTGATTCCAGCAACCGCTACTGCTCCTGCATCAAGGGCTCTTAAAAATGTCGATGATTATACAGTTGAAGAGAATTTGAGACTTCAAGGGGATAGAGAAGCAAAGTCCTTTCTTATTCTAGCTCTCCCGAATCACATCTACAACCGAATTGATTGTTTTAAGAACAATCCAACGATGATGTGGTCACAACTTGAAAAAATAATGCTAGGATCGGCGGTTGCCACTCAGCTTAGAAATACAAGGTTTATGAACAACTTTGAAGGGTTCAAAGCGAAAGAGAATGAATCCTTGAAGAGTGTGTTTGACAGATTTTGGGCGGTCATGAAATGATCTTCATAAGATCAAAGTCACGAAGACTGAGTTAGAGGCAAATTTGAAGTTTTTGAATGCACTTCAACCAGAATGGAGCAAATCATGTCATAGGCTTCGGAATGATGTGTGAATTTCCTCGATGCAGATTCAAGAGCTCTATGAGATTCTGATGACTGATGAAGATATGGTCAAAGAAAAGAAGGCCAAGTTAGATAAGAAAAACAAGGTCAAGACAATAGACCCGATTGCTTTGTTGGCAAGTCAGTTAGCCGAGAAAAGTTTGATAGATAATGTGTTTGATGGAAGTGTTGAAGATGATGGTGAAGCGTTAGAGCAAGCTATGATACTTCTTACTCAACACTATCAAAAGAAGTATCAAAACAGATCGGGGTCGAACAATCTGAGATTTTCTTCGGGCTCTAGAAAAGAAGATCAAGAAAGTGGTGGTACGAAACCCTTTGTCCCAAAATTTGTAGCTACCAAACAAAAGGAGTAAATGAAAGAAGATGACAAGAAGGTAGCTACTTGTTTTAAATGTGGGAAAACGGGACATTTGGCTAGAGAGTGCAAAACCAAAGTGGTTCGTGATTCATCATATTACAAGAAGAAGTTGGATTTGGCTGAGAAGAAGGAGAATGGAACGATTTTGCTTGTTGAAGAGGAATATTTTTTGGATTACTCCGATGATGAAACCCAGAATGAAGAAACTGCTGATATGTGTTTCATCGGGGATGATGCAAGTGATGATGAGGCTGATGATCAAGAAAGTGCAAGTGACGAATCTGAGGTACCTTCTCAATTTGATTATTATTTTATTTTATCTCAGATGAACATAGTCACAAATGCTATTCGTATGCTTCGTTCAAAACTTCTTACTGAAAAAGAAATTAATCATGATAAATCAAAATCAATTAAAAAGCTTCAAATAAATATTCAAGATGAAAAGACGGTTTTGATAGACACAAAAGATAAATTTCAAAAGAAGATAGAAGAATTAGAAGAAATGAACAAATCTTGTCTTGAATCTTTGAACTCTATGACCGAGGTAAAAGATATATTTTCTGATAAAATCACAGAATTAGAAGAAAAACTATATAGAATACGATGCTCACAAAGCCTAATTGTCAGAATGAAGAATGGAAATGAAAATATGAGGGAAGCACAAAGTTTTATAACCAAGTGATTGAGATGCAATAAAAAAAATCATTAGGTTTGAAAGTTTGTGCCTGTGGCCTATCTGGTTTAGGAGATTAAGTCCGAAGGGGTACTAGTTACCTAGCCGCTAAGATCAACTGGTATGGGATTGGCTGACCCAAATCCTGCTATAGAACCAGATAGAAAGCCATGTCCTACTGGTACAGATGGGATTAAGATATATCGATGTAGCCTTTCTGGTTTGGGAGAGTAAGTTCCAAGGGGTGCTCGACACCTAGCCCCTAAGGCCAACTGGTCTGGGATTGGCTGACCCAAAATCCTGCTATAGAACCAGATAGAAAGTTACGTTTACGGTGTATCTTAGTCTTAATAAACCTTTTGATAAAAAGATGCCAATGTGCACCCGGTAACTCAACCTATCCGGAAGGACACTCATCTGGAAACTACCATAACATTCTACCCGGGAACTAGCATTCCTATCCGGAAACTACTGTGACAACCAGAATTGCTAGTGTCCGGATACGACGGCTGTTTGACAAAAGTGATCTAAAAGTGTTCATTAAACTCATAATCTGCCATTAATTTGATTTGACAAACCTAAGGGTTCATCCACCAATCTTTCACAACCACTTAATCCCCTTTCTTACCATTAAATCGATTCCAAAGCCAAAAACCCTTAAAACCCACTTTTAAGAAGAATGTGGATAAAACCTCTTGAATACTTATAATCAGACTTAAGAACCCAACCCAAATAAGAAAAGGAACACTATAACAAAAGGGAATACGAATTAGAAAGGAATACCTTGCAGAATTCTCCTCCTTTTACGATTTCTTTGTCCAAAACTCCTTTGTTCTTCTCTTTTCTTCTCTAGTCGCCAAACACACCAAGAGCAACCAAAATACTGATTTCCAAACAAAGGAGGCTGCCCTAGGGGTTAGTGTCTATAAATACCTTTCACTTATTGCAAAAAGGGTCCCTCCCTTAACTTTCATTTCTTTCGCAATAGACACCAATCTTATACATACATGCAAACGAAACCCGGTTGTTACATTAACCATCTGATTAAGTTCACATGTAGACTTACCCGTCTGTCCTTGAGTCTTTGACCTTTACGAAACACACTTTTACAGAGCTATTTGCATAAATCTTTCTAGTTCAACTCAAGAACTCAAATAACCAGTTGCCATGGTGGTTCGTAAATATTCTTCCTTGCTTTATTTTCTTGTTTCTACGCGATGGCTTCACTTCTGGTGCATGAGAGGGAAATGGGGAGTCACGAGTGGTCAACATGTGTATCGCCGGAATAAATGGTGTTGTCGGAAAATGGGGAAGAAAGGGGAGGATCGTCGGAAGGTGAAGAAAGTGGGGGTAGGGTGAGGGTTGTAAAGTGGGGGTAGGGGTGGGTGGGTATGGTTTCTTTATTAATTAATTTATTTATTTTTTATTACGAAAAAGACAAACAAGTGTATAAACACAAAAATACCTCTGATTATTTTTACTCTATTATTTACAAGGACCATAAGACAAGGACCAGGAATGTAATTTACTCTATTATTTACATCAAATTTAGTGTTAGGTGCTGTTTGTTTTTTAAGAGGTCTGGAGTCTGAAGTCTTATTTCACTTCTGATTTATAAGAGGTGGTGTTGAAGTCTGAAATCTGAATTATAAGACTGTTTGTTTTTGTAACGTCTGAAGTCTGAAATCTGAATATCAATCAACAACACTGTTTGTTTTTTGTAAATTGAAACGTCTGAATCTGGATCTTATTCAATAAAATAAATAAAAATAAGTTTTTATTTATTTTGATAAAATACATAAAAATAACTGTTAAAAGATAATATTGAAACATGACCAATCTTGACATTCCAAATAATTAACTTATTTTTATTTGTATTGTTTAATTCTGCGAGGACTAAATGTGACGATTACTGAAAGTTTGAGGACGGCGCTGATAGGCTCGGTGTGCTAAAGGGTAGCGGAGAAAATAGGAGTTGCTGAAGGACTCTTTCGTAAAGGACTTAGATGCAAATATATACTCATATATAAAGAATGAGATTTAGGGTTTTTGTTCATTCAGATAGTTTTCGTTTTAGTCTTTCTCTCTCGATTACTGTAGTCGTCATTCTTCAGTATGTTTTAGGGTTTGTTATTATCCTTCAAATCTCTTGAAGGTATGATGTGTGTGAGAGAATTTGTAGTGAGGTTTGTTTTGTAATATTGTTCTTAGATAAAGTTTAGTTTAATATTTTGAATATGGTATCAGAGCTAAAAGATTCTGTGATTTAGCGTTTCTTCATTAACTAATGTTGATATGTTAGTTCTTATCATTTCTTGATTAAAACCTTTTTTGAAACACTAGTTATCTTGTATTTTCTCATCATTTTTGTTAAACGTTTTTTCTGTAAGTACTACTCTGTTGAAAATTTGGGTATGTTCTTATGAACATCTTCTGAATAAGATGTTTCTCTTCATATTTGTTTAACAAAAAACTTTTCCCTTATTAGTAAGGACTCTGGTCATAAGTATCAGATCTCCTTCTCACCTGTTTAACTAGTGTTTTTTTGTCTTAAAATAGAGTAATCGGTGCGATTCTCGCTTATCTTTTGTTTAGATTTGGTGATTAACAGATTCTACTCATATCATTCGTTTTTTGTTTTGGATCTAATCGTATGATCTGGTCCAGGCGAACGATTCTCTTAAGTTTTTCTCTAGATTCGAATCTCTTCTTTGTAGATTTGGTTCTGATCTAGTGTTATTTTTTTTGTATGTGTTGGATCTATTACTGTTGATCCAGTTCATACATTCTTGTCAAGTTCTATCTAGATCTGTACTTTCTCTTCGTAGATTTGTTTCAGATCTAGTGTTCCTGTTTGGATCTGTTAATCATATCCATACATTCTTACTTGACAAGTCCTCTCTAGATCTGTATTCTCTTCTTCTTGTAGATTCAGTCCTGATCTAGACACTATATTTGTCTTTGAGATGTTTTTGGTCCACATTTTTGGCCACGTGATTTGTCTTGGGACTGCTCATTGCATCATCAACTTAGACATTGTATGTATCTACGATCTGAACTCCATCACACTATAGATCTAGTTTAGTTTCATTACGTGTACATGCAAATCATTCATTCTAGTTACATCAGTTACCTTCTGGTTTCTATTAATCAGTGACTCGAGGAAGATCTTTATAGCTCTTGTGAATCGAAGAGATTTCATTTTGCTTTTCCTTCTATTCTCATCCTGTGATTTGAGGAAGATCGTTAAGGATCTCATGAATCAAAGAGGTCTTCTGTAAAACTGTTTTCCTTTTTGTCATTAGCTAAAATAGCGTAGCTGTTTCAGTCCTATGACTCGAGATCCAGAGATCTATTTAAGTAGATTTCTGTATTGAGGAGGATTTGTATTACTTTGGACTGCTCTCTTCGTATTTTGTATAAACTTCATCAGATCTTACGTCTGATTTGAGAATTAGTGTTAGATTGGTTCTCTTCTCTTAGTCTGTTCAGGAATATTCTGGACCTACCTGGATTTTACTTACCCTGGATTTCTCTTTGAGATTCCAGATTGCTCACCAGTTTTTCCGCTGTGCCTCACTCATTTCGCACTATAAGCTCGTTCTGTTTTCTTACTGTTCCTTGAAACCACTGTAAGTCTTCGTTTACCCCTCTGTGTGGTGATTTTCTACGTTTGGATAACTGAGTGGTGGACTTGACCTACCATCCATTGAGTGGCAAGGAATCCTGTCTGTGAGCCCTCAGTTTTTTATCCTTGTGTGCTTATTTTTTAGTGTTCACTATGACTGGAGTTGAATCTCCTAAGACTTCAGAGACTCGATCTTTGATTGGGAAGCTGGACTTTGGAGATCCCCTATATCTCCATCCTAGTGACACTACAGGTGTCTCTATTCTGAATATGAAACTTAATGGGACTGATAATTACAAGGTCTGGTCATGTGCTATGACTCTGGCTTTGGAAACTAAAAATAAATTTGGTTTTGTTGATGGATCTGTTATCCGTCCTAAGGACAACGATGTCCTTGCTAAACAATGGGATAGGTGTAACTCAGTTGTCTTATCCTGGATTCTTAACTCTATATCTGAGGAACTGTTTGTGAGTCAGGTATTTTCTAAAATAGCATTTGAGGTTTGGACTGAATTAAAGGAAACTTATGATAAAGTCGATGGCTCTGTTACTTTCAATCTACATCAGAAAATTAATTCTTTGAGTCAAAACGGAGCCTCTGTTTCCGACTATTATCACAAGTTAAATGCATTATGGAAACAGTTTGATGCATTGATCAAACTGCCCTCATGCACGTGCAATGCCTCTCATGATTTTTCTAAACATGATCATTTAATCAAGTTAATGCAGTTTTTGATGGGTCTAGATGATCATTATGCACACATTCGAAGCAACATTTTAACCACTGATCCACTGCCATATGTCAAAACTGCATTTTCCTTGATTTCCAGGGAAGAGTCTCACAAAGGTGGGACTCGACCCCCTGAAACCAAGGGTCAGCACTCGGCATTTTTTGGAAAAACAAATGCAAATAAGAAAAAATTTGGAAAAAATCCACTTAACTGTAAGCATTGTGGGTTAAATGGACACACAATTGAAAGATGCTACAAGTTAATTGGTTTTCCAAAAGATTTTTAGTTCACCAAACCAAAAAATGGACAGTCTTTCAAATCCTCTGTTGGTAATGCTTGTTCCACTGAGAACTATGCTCAAAATACAAGTTCTTCTATCTCATTAACGGAAGATCAAATTAATAAACTCTTGACTTTGATAGATCACAAGCAGTCCGAAGGAATATCTGTCAATAAGGCAGGTAACTTCTTCTCTAATATGGGGAATCTGTCTAATGTGTCTCATAAGCTATCTAATTCTGGTTGGATAATTGATTCAGGTGCAAATCAGCATATGACCACTATGTTGATCCAAACCCTCAGTGATTTGATAATGACCCTATCTTAAATACTTAGTGAAAATTGTAAGTAAACAATATGTATCAGAGTTTCACTATCACTGATAAGTACTAAGATCTTACAGTACTGCTGATAGGAACTCTCGCACTTTTAGATTTAACATTCAGCGAACACTGTTCACCATATCGCTGAGTCTGTTCAGTCCTTATGGTGATCGCTGATAAGTTAGTTGTTTACTTATGATCCCTGAAGACAAGATTCACGTCAACAAAGGTTCTACGCTGAAGTCGAAGATCAAGCTCAAGAACCAGCGACAAGTCTCCTAATGAACTGATGCGGATCAGCGAAGACTCAGATTTGTCCACTCAACGTGAAGTATCAAGTACAAGACTTCAGCTATCGCTGAACTTTATCATCTGCTGAATAGTAAATGATAATCGCTGAATCAACGAAAGCTGATCATGAAGTCCTCCGTACAAAGTACTTTTGTCTTAACCTCCCTTGCACGCCACCGTACGAAATGTCAGAAAAGAACCTCCGAAAATCTGAAATCGTACAACCACTCTGATACTACACTGTTCATTCATGCGGCTACTAAGGTTGTCATCAAAGGTCAATGACATGCAACCAATCCGCTAATGACACGTGTAAAGTATATACTGGATTGCATTAAATGCATACAGTATATAAAGAGATGAACTCACTTCATTTGAAGTAACTTGCTAACTCTGGACAAGTTCAAATCTCTCAAGATAGGATTTTATTAGTAATCTCCTTATCTTTCTTAGTGCAAGAAAACCTTAGTGTTCCAACTTGTTTAGATTTAGGTTTATCCTTAATCTTGTTTCCGCAACAAGCTGTAAATTGTTAATGATTTATCAATAAACAATTTAGAAAAGTAAAATAGTGTGTTTGTATTCAACCCCCCCCCCCCCTTCTACAAACTTGTTTAAGCCTTTCGGGACCAACAAGTGGTATCAGAGCAGATTTGTTTAATCTCATAAACAAGATCTAATCTAAGATATTTTCTCTTCCTTGCTATTATCTGAAAATGGCCAACTCAAACACAAACACTCACTATATCGACAATGGTTCTCTTGCAAAACCCCCTAGATTTTCCAGAGACAACTTCAACTTATGGAAAAATAGGATGACACTCTTCTTAGAAGGTGTAGACCCTACTATACCTTACTATCTTGAAAACGGTCCACACATCCCTGTAACGATTGATCCTGCCGTTCCAGCCACTGCAACTAGAGCTGCTATTCCAGAAAGGCTGATTCCAAAGGAAATCCATCATTGGACCGATGAAGACAAGAAGAAAGTGGCTATAGATACAAAAGCCAGATCCATACTATCCATGGCCCTTCCTGACGAAGTCTACCATTCCGTCATGAACCTGAAATCCTCGAAGGCCATGTGGGACACAATATGTGTTCAGTATGAAGGAACGTCTGAAGTCCAAGATTCAAGAAAGATCAACCTGGTAAGACAATACGAAAGTTTCATCTCTGGTAAGAATGAAACTCTCTCTGAAGTACATCAACGTTTTAACTGCTTAATTATAGATCTTAAAACGGTTGGTAAGGAATATTCTAACTTTGAATTTCTGACAAAGTTTTTAGAATGTTTACCTGAAAGCTGGGACAATTATTCCATGTGTCTCAAGCTGTCAAAAGATCTAAGATCAATGACACTCGCTACCTTATATGGCACATTGCTGAATCATGAGCAATCTAGCCATCTTAAGAAGAATCTTGTAAAAGATTCCAAAAGCACCCCTGTTGCTTTAATCTCAGAGGAACCTTCTACTCAGCGACCCGCGGTCACTATCACTGAGTTAGAAAGTAACTCTGAAAGATCATCAGATTCTGATTCTTCAGATGATGAATCCTTGGCTCTCCTAACTAAAAAGTTCAGGAGATTCGCCAAGAAGAAAATGTTTAGAAAGAACAAAACTCTTTCTATAGCTGACAAGCCTAAGTCATCAGCTTTTGTTGATAAGGCTACTGCTACTTGTTTTAACTGCGAAAAGACAGGTCATTTCGCTAACGAGTGCAGGTCAAAGAAAATCATGAGACCTTCAGCCTTTACAAAGAAATCCTTTGTTCCAAGGAATAAAGACGACAAATACTTAAAGCTGAAGGAGAAGTATGCAAAGCTGAAAAGCTTTAAGAAGAAGGGAAAAGGCCTAATGGTTGACTATGATTGGGCTGCTTCTGATGAAGAAGCCTCATCATCTGATTCTGAAGATGATGAAGCAAATCAATGTCTCATGGCCAAGATTGAAGAAGAGGAAGAAAGTTCAGACATTCCCTCCACTTCAACATCTGCCATTCAGGTATCACCTTCCTTCTTTACCAATATTGTAAATATTGATGAAGCTGATAGTCTCCGTAAAATCGAACTACTGACTAGAAGCTTATACGAAGCCATGAACGGCAAAGCTGTGGTTGAAAACCAAAATCTTGATCTCGCTGAAAAGCTTAAAAATTGCCACCTTCAAATAGAAAAGCTTTCTAAATTTGAAGAAGATTTTAAAGATCAAGTCCATTTAAATCAGCTAGTCAAAATTGAACGAGCGGAAGCTATCGCTGCATTAAAAGCTGAACAAGCTACTGCTGAAGGATGGTGTAATTCTTCAACAAAGATCACTGAGATAATTAAGGCTCAGATTCCTCTGAGTGATAAACGTGGTCTGGGTTATAAATATGATACTCCAATACCAACCACTGAACGTTCAATGCTTAAATTTGGAACGTTCGTATCCTCAGTAGCTGACACTTCTTCATCTCAGTACTCCTCGTCGATTACACCAATCCCTGAGGAAACTCCTACCTCCTCAAAAGGTAAGGAGAAAATGGTTTATTCAAAACCTACCTCTGTCTCTAAAGATAAAGGTAAAGGAATTGTAATTTATCAAAATCCTCAGAAGGGTACTTTAGTACCTAAGCTGAATGCTTCCAAAGCCTTAGTGATTCATTCATCTGGTTCTAGAAATCAGACCTCTGGATCAGTTCAACGACCTACTCCTAGACTCAGAGTAGATGTCCTTGGTAAGAAATCTGAAGAACTGAATGTTCGTCCTATTTCAAAAACCAATAGTGTACTTGGTGCTGGCACTTCTAATTCCAAATTAAAAGCTCAGCACACAAGTGGTCCTAGAACTAATTTTAGTTATAGGAAATGTTATCACTGTGGACTTACCGATCATATTGCAAGTAAGTGTCCCACAGCCACCAAAGCTGATAAGATAGCTAAGGTGAAGATAGCACCAAAGAAGACCAAACCAGTTGCAAGTCAGGTCAAGGTGACTCATACCGCTGAGGTCAAGAAATTGACCAAAGTGAAGAAAGACAAAGCTGAATCTTCAAATGCTGCGAAGACTGCTGAACCCATTCCAACCACTTCCACTGACAAACGCGTATACATGGTGAAGTGGGTACCCAAGCAAAACTAATCTTCCTTTGTATTGCAGGTTAAGAAGGGTATCTGGTATCTCGATAGCGGATGCTCTAGACACATGACTGGAAAGAAAAGCCTGCTCGCTGAATACAAGGAAGAGAAGGGTCCCTCTGTAACTTTCGGTGGAAATGGAAAAGGACACACCCGAGGGTATGGTGTACTTTCAAATGGTACAACATCCTTCAGAAGAGTCGCATATGTTGAAGGGCTGAAGCATAATCTTCTGAGCATCAGTCAGCTTTGCGACATGGATAACAAAGTGATTTTCACCAAGGAATCCTGCTTTGTCTCTGACAAAAAGGAGAAGATAGCTCTCAGCGGTTATCGTTTGGAAAATGTTTACGTTATAAACATGGACTCAACAACCACTGAGAACTCCTGTTTCTTCTCAAAGGCATCTTCTGATGTCAACTGGCTATGGCACAAGAGACTCTCACATCTCAACTTCAAGACACTGAATACTCTTTCATCCAAAGAGTTAGTCACTGGTCTACCTCAACATTCATACGCCAAAGAATCCTTATGTTCAGCGTGTGAAAAAGGGAAGCAGACCAAGGCAAGCTTTAAGTCCAAGCAAGTTTCCTCAGTGTCATCTCCTCTTCAACTACTCCATATGGATTTGTTTGGCCCCGTTAACAAACAATCCATCGCTGGAAAGAAATATACGCTGGTCATAGTTGATGAATTCTCTCGTTATACATGGGTAATGTTTCTCCGTTCTAAGAGTGACACCCCTGAAGAACTCATCACCTTTGTTCGGAAGATGGAAACTCTGAACAATATGATTGTTCGCTCAATAAGGAGTGATCATGGAACTGAATTCAAAAACAGTTCTCTTGATTCCTTCCTTGAGAGCAAGGGTATTTCTCATAACTTTTCGTCAGTGAGAACACCACAACAAAACGGAGTCGCTGAAAGAAGAAATAGAACAATTATTGAAGCTGCACGTTCAATGCTCAGCGATTCTCACCTGCCTACTCAGTTTTGGGCAGAAGCTGTCAACACGGCTTGTTTTACGCAAAACAGGTCGCTGATAGTCAAAAGATTCAAAAAGACAGCCTATGAACTTTTTCATGGGAGAAAGCCTTCAATCAGCTTTCTTCACATCTTTGGTTGTCAGTGTTTCATACTGAACAACAGAGATGCCCTTGGAAAGTTTGATCCTAAGGCTGATGATGGAATCTTTCTTGGATACTCCTCAGTTTCCAAAGCCTTCAGAGTCTTCAACCGAAGAAGACAAACTGTAGAAGAAACTATACACGTCACGTTTGACGAATCCCGTTCAGCGAACTCTAAACCGAACGCTGATACAGAAGAACTGAATCAATGGATGTTTTCTCATCTTGGTGATTCAGAAGATGTTCCCACTACTCATACTCATACAACTGAAAATGATGGTCCTACTATCATTCCCAATATGCAGAATAGTGAAGCTGAAACATCTTGGGTCTCAGCTGTTCCTATAAATACTATACCCGCAGTTGATCCAAATGTCTCAGAAATTCCATCTATTTCTCAGCAATCAGTGAATGAAGTGACAAATGCAAGCATTCCTCTCTTAGCTGATTATCCAGAAGTAGCTGAAGCCTCATCTTCAGTTTCTCCAGTTCAGACTGAGTCAGCGACGCATGCTCCGGCTCAGCGATGGACTGTAAATCACCCAATCGATCAAATTCTTGGTGATCCCAACGCTGGTATTCAGACTCGTAGAAGTGCAGGTAATATTTGTTTATTTGTTAACTTTATTTCTCTAACTGAACCAAAGAAAATAGATGATGCCCTCAGAGATCCAAACTGGGTCAGCGCTATGCAAGAAGAGCTGACTGAATTCGAAAGAAACAAAGTTTGGAAACTTGTTCGGAGACCAACTGACAAAACAGTGATAGGCACTAAGTGGGTCTATCGAAACAAGTTGGACGAACATGGTACTGTAACTCGCAACAAAGCTCGTCTTGTTGCTCAGGGATACAGACAAGAGGAATGTATAGATTATGACGAAACCTTTGCTCCTGTAGCAAGACTTGAATCTATTCGTCTTTTCTTAGCATATGCTGTACACAAAAACTTCACTGTACATCAAATGGATGTTAAGTCAGCGTTTCTAAATGGAAAGCTGAATGAAGAAGTTTATGTGGAACAACCTCCAGGATTCTCAGATCCTAAGCGTCCAGGTTATGTTTATAAGCTGGATAAGGCACTTTATGGCTTGAAGCAAGCTCCTCGTGCATGGTATGACACTCTTTCTACTTATCTTCACCTTGAAAATTTTGAGAGAGGTAAGATTGACAAAACTTTGTTTTTTAGAAAAATAAAAGGTCATATCATTTTAGTTCAAATATATGTTGATGACATTATATTTGGTTCTACTAACCCTGAGCTTTGTACTCGTTTCGCTGATAGAATGAAAGATGAGTATAAAATGAGTATGATGGGTGAACTAACATATTTCCTTGGTCTTCAGATTAAGCAAACTGAAAAAGGAACTTTTATAAATCAGGGAAAGTATGTTAAAGATATGCTGAAAAAATTCGACTTAACTGAAAGTTCAGCTATGAAAACCCCTATGGCACCACCGCTGATACTTGATAAGGACACAAAGGGTGTTCCTGTCAATGTCACGCTGTACCGTGGGATGATCGGCTCACTACTGTATCTTACAGCTAGCCGACCCGATATTATGTTTGCAACATGTCTGTGCGCACGATATCAAGCTGAACCTAAGATATCTCATATGAAAGCTGTAAAGCGAATCTTTCAATATCTTAAGGGTACAGCGAATCTAGGTCTTTGGTATCCCAAAGATTCAGGATTCGATCTAACCGCCTATTCAGACAGTGATTTTGCAGGTTGCAAAATGGATAGGAAAAGCACCACAGGAGGATGTCAGCTCCTGGGTGGAAAGCTGGTAAGTTGGACAAGTAAGAAGCAAAACTCGGTGTCCACTTCCACAGCTGAAGCTGAGTATGTAGCCGCTGGAAGCTGCTGTTCTCAAGTCTTGTGGATGAGAAATCAACTACTAGACTATGATCTTCAGCTCTCCAAAATTCCAATCTATTGCGACAGCACAAGTGCCATCGCTATAGCAAACAATCCAGTGCTACACTCAAAGACAAAACACATAGAAATCAGATATCATTTTATCAGAGATCATGTGATGAATGGTGATATAGAACTTCATTTTATCCCAACTGATTATCAGTTAGCTGATTTGTTTACCAAACCTCTTGATGAGACAAGATTCAACTTTCTCATCAGCGAGCTTGGAATGCTGAACTTTGAAGGATAAATCTTCAGCGGTTCACATTTAATCAGCGATACGTTTATACATTCTTGTATAGGCTCTGGATAAAATAAACTAGTACAATCCATTTCATCATCTTCTCTCTGAATAAATTGGGTTAAACTGATATCAAGGTATGTTTTCTCTGACAAAACGCATGAAAATGCAAGATTTCAAATTCTTTCATCGCTGAATAATATTTTGAAATTTCTTAAAACCCTCACTGATATTTCTATTCAGTGCTTCATATTTTCCAAAGAGTCCCTGAGTTTTTCTTTCAAAACCTCAGAGACAACGAAAGAATGTGAAAGGACAGTTGTGACGTCATTGCAACGGATAACACCAGGCACGTTTCTTTTTTCTGACACACGTTTGCACGTTTCGTTGTCTATCCAATCAAATGCAAACACGTGTCCGTGTCATGATGAAAAACTTTCCCGCTCAAGTTTTTCTCTCTCTACTCTCTTCCTATATAAACTCTCTCAAAGTTTATATTTGTCTTTTATGCGAATCAATCTTTCTCCGCAAGAAAAGAACACTGTTGCATTTTGTGCTCTCGATCTTCAAGAACTGTTCATCATCTTCTTCATCAAACTCAAGGTCAATATGTTCTTATCTTTTATCAAATGCAAATAACTTGTTTTCGATCTTATCATTGTTTTACACAAGATCAAACAAAAGAACTCAAAAATAAAATCATTTTCTTTCATGGTTTTATAAACACAACCATTTCATGGTTGTTCTTCAAGTTTTAAATCTAAAATCTTAAACTTGTTCTTCTTTCGTATCCATTTTTTTTTTAAAAAAAAACTGGAATACAAGGCTTATAGGTGTTATATTCGTTTTTTTTTTAAAAAACAAGAAAAACCCTAATCTTCATTAAGACTTTTTTGTCTGAATGAAATGGACAAAATTCGAAAAATCTTAATGGAAATTCTCTTTCCACATTAAGATATTTCTTATTTGTTAACATCTTTGGTTGAACTGATAATACAGTGAAATGGCAACTTCAAAGCTGAATGTTACCGCTGAGTCCATCTCCAGTGATTTTGAGGAACTGGAAATCACCAAAGCTCCTCAGGTTAAGTTTGAGCTGGATCAACTAGACTGGACAAAGGCAAACAACCTTTCAGCGCTTCTCGAGTTTCCTCCTCGGAAGCAGGTATCCCATCTAGACGACGCTGTGATTTTTTTGAAAAATAGCCCCATATACACAGCACTGACAATCACACCTCCTGCCAGTCAGCGTCTATTATCCCAATTCTGGTACTCTGCCAGACACACCAACCTACCCTCAGCCAAAGATCCATCTAAAACCATCGACTGCATACTCAGCGATACTGAGTATGGCACCATCAAGATAACCCCCGCAATAATCCGCAAAGCTCTAAAATTCCCTAACGCTACCTCAGAAAATCCTTTCATTCCATTTCCTGACCCCAAGAAGCACGCTGACAGGGAAGAAATCATTGCTTTCCTTGATGCGATGGGTTACATCTGGGAGACTGGAAGAGACAAGCTACCTGAGAAGAAGCTGACGCTGATAAAGAAATCCAAGATGCCCAGCGAGATGAACTTCATCTTCGCTCACCTGATCAGCTGCATGACAGCGAAATCCGGATCTTCTGATCAAGCCGCTCAACCTCAGCAGGCCATGGGTTACGCACTGCTGAAAGGTCTCAACATTGACTGGGCCTCCATCATCTATGAAGACCTCATTCAACGTGTTGATTCTGCCGCTGACCGACCAGCATGGGTTCCTTACCCGCGATTCATCAGCGCCATCTTTCAATATGGCCTGAAGGACAGCTATCCTGAAGAGGGTGATCTGAAACTCTCTCAGATTGGCCCTAAAGTTCTCGACTTCAAGCCTGTCGCCAACGAGGTACGTCTCTCTACTCTTCTCACTCTTCTTAATTCTCCGCTTTATGTGGCTCCTTCAGCGACAATACCCATCGCTGATACCCCGGCCACAAAATCCATTCCTTCTAAGAAAAGGAAACAATCTCTTACCCCTCTTGATTCCAAAAGGATCAAGAAAACCAAGGAGCAACCACAGCAGTTGCATGCTGAAGACTCCTCAGCTCATTCTGAAGAGCTGAAGGAAAGTTCCGTGGTACGCTCTGCCACACCAATTCAAGCCATCCCTTCTAAACCTACTTCAGCGTCCCTAAACGCTGAGGTTAGAACTTTGGAATCTACCCAACCTTCGTCAGTCTCTCAAAAGACTGATGAAGTACTTCTCAGCGAATCCAACGCTGAACTTGAACCCCAACCCCAATTCTTATCCTTCACTCCTCCCTCTACTTCTTTGGACACTCCTCCAGTCAAAACTGGAGATGCCATCATTCAAGAAGCCGTTGAAGCTTCTCAGCGAATGACGAAGAAAGGACCTGCAGAGATCTCCATTCCTCACGGAACTTTTGAGGGAGATATGGAACACTATGGAGGGACTCGAAACTTTGATGAGTTCGTCAACGCTCCTGCAGGTACAGATCCCACCTAAAACACTGTAACTAAACCTGAAACTTCTGAGCTTTCCTTTGTTCACAAGTACTTATATGTTACAGGTCCTTTTTTGGGAGACATCAACCAGTCTCTGAAGTCTATGGAGATGAAACTTACGGATCTCACCACCGGCCTATCAAATAACTCTACAGCTGTAACAAACGCTGGAGAGAATCTGACGAAGCTGACTACTGTGGTGGAAAAGAAGGCCTCCTCTGATGACATCAAAGACCTTGATAAAACTCTCGCCGACTTTGCCAAAGTGCTCTCCGACATCTACACTGACTACACCAACCTCAAATCATCAGTTTCCACCATTTCCAGCGAAGTTACAACGCTGAAGAAATCGGTTGGTACACTCGAAGGTGATATGTCAGTGGTCAAGACCGACTTGGGCTCAGTGAAGACCGACCTTGGTTCTGTCAAGACAATGATCGAGACGCTGGTGAACAAGGCAAATAATCCAGCTCCTGCTCCGGCCCCTGCACCTGTTTTGGACTCATTCACCGCAGAGGATCGCCAAGAGCTGAAGAAAATCACGCCTGCTATTTCTGGCCTAGAAGACAGAATAGCTAAGCTTGAAGGTTGTGTGAAAATCTCTGGCCCAGAAGACAGAGACAACACCAATGCTGAATCTACCCATTCCTCCCCCGCCCATCATGAGAAAGAGGGGGAGAAGAGCGCTGAACAGGAGAAGAGCGCTGAAGACCTTTCCCATGATGAATCTATCAGGGGAGAGGGTAATGAAGATCGGATTACTGGACCTCAGGGAGATGAAAACCCTGAGGGAACCGAGAACCTCGCCTCTATATCTGAGGGGGAGCAACTCGATGAAGATGCTGAGGAATCTGAAGCAGAAGAAGACGAAGACTTCGACATCCCTGAAGCTGAACCATCCTCCTCTCCAAGGAACGATGATGATGATGATGAAGATGACGATGATTTCTTTGTTGTCAAACCTGCTCCTCGAACCAAAGCTCTTAAAGGTATTTCAATAAAAGAACCTTCAGGGGAGAAGACAAAGACAAAGCACTCAGCCTCTGGCGCTGAGAAAAGCAAAGACAAAGGCATCGCTGAAGATGATAATCTGGCGATCCTACTTGCAAAGCCGATTTGTCAGGTACACTAAACTTATTTTTCCTTCCCTGATCATCTCTGAAAAATCAGTTATCCATTCCACAAACACCATACACATCCACATTTTTTTTCTATCTTTTCTACCCAAGTTCTTCTACCCAGTTCTTATTTGTAAGATCGCTGCGTTTCAGCTAGTCCTCTCCCCTGTTTGAGGATATCGCTGAAAGATCTGTTGCGACTTCACCAATAATTCCAGCTACCGCTGAAGACATAATCCCAGTCTTAGATTTAATCTCTGAGACTGATGAACCAGAAGAACAACCTCTCTCGCACAGAAACAGACCTTCCTCAGTTTCTCAAAAGCTGAGTGAAGAAGATCAAAAGAGGAGAGAAGAAATGATAAAGCGATTCGAGGATCAGCGAATCATCCTAAGGCGCGATCAACTACCTTCAGTTCCTCCTAAGTTCAGAATTTCAAAAGCTGAATACCAAGATCATCTCAGAGCTGAACGCCTTATCGCTGAAAGGAAGGAAGATGAAGATAAAGACAGAGAATTCGCCATCAAGCTCACTCAAGAATCTGTCAAAGACCCCAAGCTGAAGCGTATTCCCATTCAAATCCAACGAAAGCTTTGGGAACAAGCCCAGAAGATCGTGGAAAAGAAAGCTGAAGTTTCTCAGACCACCCTGATCTGGTGTAAAGAGAAAATCCACTTCAGATATCGTCCAGCGAAGATCAACAAGGTATTCATCTCTGGAAGAACCTCCATCGGAGTACCTATTGTTGACATCAAACTGTTCAGAGAAGATGACTCATCTGAAACCTTTCGTGCTGACACTGTAAAAAGGTATGGTCTCTCTGAATGGCTGGAGATGAGGTTAGCTATCCAACCGTCAAAATCTAAGTACAAGGATCATTTCGAAAAGCTGATAAACAGACAGATCGATTTGATATCTTCTTGTGTGGATATTCCTCCTGTTCCTGATCTAAAGCCGAAAAGAAAAAAGGACTCTCCAAGGAAGAAACGTCAAGATTCAAACTCAGGTCCTGTCATACGAAATGAAACTGGAATTGGTTTCTCTCGCGCTGAAGTACTTGGTCCTGATCCTGATCTATCTGCCCTTGATGTCTCTTTGCCACCATGTGAACTTTTCGTCCCTGGTAAAGTCATCAGTAATCCTTATGGAATATTCTTTCTTGACTACGACGGACGTAAATGCTTTCAACGGATCGCTGAGCTTCCAATCACTCCAATCGAACAGCTCAAAGATCTCATCTACTGGTGCGACTTCAGAAAAGACATTCAGGCACGACACCTAAAACCCTTGATTTTTGAAGCTGCTCTGAAGCTAAAGAATAAAGGGGAAAAGGTTCCTGACTGGATGATTCCAACTGAAAAGACAACCCTTGATGAACTTCTCATTAAGGAAGAACCCTTTGAAGGCTGACAACAATCACCATTTTCTCTATTGTATCAGTCATCCTTCAGTACTTGTAATTTATTTCGCTTGTACTTGTAATCTTTCTTATTCATATTGTAACCTGATTCAAAGATTTAAAGAAAGATTTCAGCGAATGTACTTTACTCCATCAGTACTGAAAAGATCCCAGAAAACAGTAAAAGGGACAAATATTTTATGAGTTCTTTTTATCCTTATGTTTTCATTAAATAGCAATTTTCTCTGTTGCTATGTCATAATCAAATAGGGGGAGATTGTTGATCCAAACCCTCAGTGATTTGATAATGACCCTATCTTAAATACTTAGTGAAAATTGTAAGTAAACAATATGTATCAGAGTTTCACTATCACTGATAAGTACTAAGATCTTACAGTACTGCTGATAGGAACTCTCGCACTTTTAGATTAAACATTCAGCGAACACTGTTCACCATATCGCTGAGTCTGTTCAGTCCTTATGGTGATCGCTGATAAGTTAGTTGTTTACTTATGATCCCTGAAGACAAGATTCACGTCAACAAAGGTTCTACGCTGAAGTCGAAGATCAAGCTCAAGAACCAGCGACAAGTCTCCTAATGAACTGATGCGGATCAGCGAAGACTCAGATTTGTCCACTCAACGTGAAGTATCAAGTACAAGACTTCAGCTATCGCTGAACTTTATCATCTGCTGAATAGTAAATGATAATCGCTGAATCAACGAAAGCTGATCATGAAGTCCTCCGTACAAAGTACTTTTGTCTTAACCTCCCTTGCACGCCACCGTACGAAATGTCAGAAAAGAACCTCCGAAAATCTGAAATCGTACAACCACTCTGATACTACACTGTTCATTCATGCGGCTACTAAGGTTGTCATCAAAGGTCAATGACATGCAACCAATCCGCTAATGACACGTGTAAAGTATATACTGGATTGCATTAAATGCATACAGTATATAAAGAGATGAACTCACTTCATTTGAAGTAACTTGCTAACTCTGGACAAGTTCAAATCTCTCAAGATAGGATTTTATTAGTAATCTCCTTATCTTTCTTAGTGCAAGAAAACCTTAGTGTTCCAACTTGTTTAGATTTAGGTTTATCCTTAATCTTGTTTCCGCAACAAGCTGTAAATTGTTAATGATTTATCAATAAACAATTTAGAAAAGTAAAATAGTGTGTTTGTATTCAACCCCCCCCCCCCCTTCTACAAACTTGTTTAAGCCTTTCGGGACCAACACACTACCTCTTCTCAACTTGAAAATCTCATGGATGTTTCAGATTTAAACCTTAAAGTAACTCAACCAAATGGAGAAGATGCAAAAATAAATCAAATTGGGAATTATAGACTAAATAATAGAGTCATGATGCATGATGTTCTTGTCATACCTGATTTCCATGTGAATCTTTTATCTGTACATAAAATTGCTAGAGACAGTAAAATATTTGCATTGTTTGATGAGTATAAGTGCTATCTTCTCCAGGACTTTCAGCCCACGAAAATAGTGGGGACTGGTAGTGAACAAGGAGGATTATACTTCTTGGATAAACTATCTATAGGTGAGTCTTCTGACTCAAAATCACCTCAAGACTCTTGTAATGAGTCGAATCTGTCTATAATGTGCTGTGTTTCTCGTCAGTTGTGGCACAGTCGGCTGGGACATCTAGCTGACCCTGTGCTTAATGTTTTGAAAGAAACCCTTAATCTAGGAAATGATCGTCACTTACCACCTTGTGAAATCTGTCATATGGCCAAACAGGCCCGTGACAAATTCAATCTCAGTAATCACACTACTAACACACTTGGTGAATTAGTTCACTTGGATCTTTGGGGACCCTATAGGGTTCCAAGTAAGGAAGGGTTTAGATTCTTTCTGACTATTGTTGATGATTATTCTAGATGTGTTTGGGTTTACTTATTGAAAACCAAAGATGAAGTGTTTGATAATTTGGTTGCTTTTCACAGTATGCTTCTTACTCAATTTGGCAAACGTGTTAAGACATTCAGAAGTGATAATGGGACAGAATTTGTGAATAATAGAGTAGGTGAGTTTTTTAGAACTAATGGAATAATACATCAAACAACTTGTGTTTACACACCTCAACAAAATGGGGTGGCGGAACGTAAACATAGGCATTTGCTTAACATGGCTAGGGCATTAATGTTTCAAGGGAATATTCCATTGAATATGTGGACATAGTGCATATTAACTGCTACTTACCTTATTAATCGCACTCCTTCCTCTATATTACATGGAAAATGTCCTTATGAAATTGTTTTTGGGTTTCCCCCTGTATTGACTCATCTTCGAAATTTTGGATGCCTATGCTTTGCTGTCAAACCTAATGTCTCTGATAAGTTTTCTGCTAAATCTGAAATATATGTTCACTTGGGTTATTCAAACTCAAAAAAGGGTTACAGACTGTATAGTCTAGAATCAAAGCAGATTGTGGTATCAAGAGATGTTAAGTTTTACGAAAATATTTTTCCTTTTAAAATGAGTTCTAATTTTCATGATCATAATTCTAGTGATGTTAATTCTTTAAATTTCTTTGATTCAGTATATTTTCAAACTAATGATCCTACTTCTGAAATACCTGATGATGAAATTAGGGTGAGTCCTCCAAATGAGAGTGTTTTAAATAGTTCTGAACATAGGAGCAACCGTGAACCACTTGGAAGCCAAAACAGGGCTGTCGGGTCAAATGATCCTGGCAGTACTCATGGTACCAGTGGTTCGCAGGCTGCTGGTGGTTTTCGACAATTAAGGGTTCAGTTCAATAATGATGAACAATTCTGACCAAATTATTACTTTTGTTCGCAAATCTAATAGCCCATCTAAGTTACCTAAGAAATTTGCTGACTATATTGTTGAAGGTAAAGTTAAATATGGTATTGAAAAGGTTGTCAATTACTCTAGACTTAATACAAACAATTTTTGTTTTGTGTCTACATTAAATAAGCCATTTGAACCTGATAGCTTGTTTGAGGCTAGTAAAGACCAGAACTGGGTAGATGCTATGAACACTCAGATGGAAGCCCTGTATAGAAATGGAACCTGGGTTCTAACTGAGTTACCACATGGTCGCAAACCTATTGGGTGTAGGTGGATATATAAGATAAAATATAAATCCACCGGAGAAATAAAGATATAAAGCACGTCTTGTGGCCAAGGGCTACAGTCAACGTGAACATCTAGACTACGAAGAAACTTTTTCTCCCGTAGTAAAGATGGTCACGGTAAGATGTGTTATAGCTCTTGCTGTTCAGCATCGGTGGTCGTTGTATCAATTAGACGTAAATAATGCCTTTCTCTACGGAGACTTAGAAGAGGAAGTTTACATGAGTTTGCCACCGGGGTATTTTTCTCCAAATGACAAAAGGACTTAAACAAGCTCCTCGACAGTGGTACGCCAAACTGTCTTCTTGTTTATTTGAGCATGGTTTTTGTCAGGATCGATTCCAAACAAGAATAATTATACTTAGAAATCAGAATTAAAGAATCTTGCGGAATAGAACTTTAATTCAAACACACTCCATGAACAACTAATCAGAAAACACAATCTGTTTGTATTCAATACTTCAACTCACAAGTTTACAACCAAACCTCAATCTTGTTGAACAGGCTCAACAAGACGACTTCTACTTCTCTAGAAATAGGGTTCTAAACCTTGAGGTTAATTCTCTCTAAAACAAAAACGAATTCTTAAAAAAAACTCTCTCCGAATAGCTATCTATCAACATCTATTTATACTAAATAATTACAAGATAACTATCAAAACAAAATTGATCTTCAGAATATTTTTTCATGCTTATCTTCAATCATTCCATCTTTATCTCCAACATTCTCGCATTCCATAATTATGATCACCAGCAGTATTAACATCGTTATGCACAAGCAGTACTAACATTGTTCCAGCAGCATTAACTTTTACTTGCAGTACTAACTTTGCTCTGGCAGTAGTATCTTTGTTCTGGCAGTACTAACCATACTTGGCAAATCTTCAGTTCCCAACAATCTCCCCCTAACTTGACTTTTTAGGTTGAGAAGTCAAGTTCTTCAGATGATGCTTCCAAAACCTAATCATGAACACATAAATCAGGATTCAAACCCAGGCTTTGATTGATAATCCTTCTCACCAAGTATCTTCCCATTTCAGAATCCTTGTTGC
Organism: Saussurea involucrata; assembly: GCA_033807775.1. Lineage (NCBI taxonomy): Eukaryota > Viridiplantae > Streptophyta > Magnoliopsida > Asterales > Asteraceae > Saussurea > Saussurea involucrata. The sequence goes on along the minus strand of CM066322.1, from coordinate 56,194,814 downwards.
AAGCCAACTTAGCATGTAGCATTCCATTCAACCTTTTCTTGATGTGCTTGTATGCAACATCCACTAAATAATACTCATGATAAGTATAGTCCAGTGTGATGACATACACTCCACATTTTTCAATGAGCATCCAGTTGGTAATGGCTTGAAAATTTCTTTCTATCATATACTGAACTGCTTCTGGTTTGAACATTAGGCACAGGTATTCAAGAACCAATTTGGTGATAGACATCCCTTTCTCATTCAGCATATTTCCATACAGCTTCATTCCAACCTTGTACATCTCCTCTACGTCAGATCTAGAGCACATTCTGATAAGTCTTCCCCATGTAGAACAGACCTCAAACTTCCCATCTGCTCTTTTGACTCTAATGTACTCCTTTCTCTGATCTACCAAGGTATCCTAAAAGATGATCTCAGGAGGCATGGAAGATAATGGGTCAACTTTGATTGGATCAGTATCAACCATAGTGATATACATATCACATTGAGCATTACTTGGTTGACCTGATGGAGTTGCTACTTCTTCTTCAGCAACCTTTGTATCATCTTTCTTTTCTGGAACATCCTCTTCTTTTTCTTCTTCTACCACTGGTTCTACCCTAGGTTTCTTGACAACTTTCCTCTTGGTAGCTATAGACTTGGTTCTTGTTCTTTTCAGTGACTCCAGCTTTTCACCCAGGGTTTCTTCTTGCTTTTTAGGAGTGTCATGTTTGGCTTTAATCAAAGCCTCTGCAACTTCAACTTCTTCCAAAGTAGGCATTTTAGTTTCTGTTGCTTCCTTTGTTTCTGCTGCTTCTTCCTTTGTAGATACTGCTTCTTGCATGGTTTCTGCTGCTTCTTTTGTTTCTGCTGCTTCTTTCTTTGTAGATACTGCTTCTTGCATGGTTTCTGCTGCTTCTTTTGTTTCTGCTGCTTCTTTCTTTGTAGGTACTGCTTCTTGCATGGTTTTTGCTGCTTCTTTTGTTTCTGTTGCCTCTGGAATGGTTTCTGCCGCTTCTGCTTTTTGACTTTCATCAGCATTAACCGTTTCTGCTGTTGGTTCAGTTTCTGCTTCTTTCTGAATTTCAGCAGCATTAACCTTTTCTGCTGCATGATCAGTTTCTGCTTCTTTTGCAATTTCTTCAACACACTCATTCTCCCCCTTTTCCTGTGCACTCTCCATGTTGAATTTCCTCACCTTGTTTAGGAGTTTTTACTTCCTTTAAAGGATCACTGGAAATTTTAGTAGGTGTCTTTTGCCTAGCAAAAGCACTGCCTACCCCCGTGGTTTCTTGGCACCTGGGACCTCTGAATGATTTCTCATTCTGAGTTGCCGTGAGGAAGGTCTTAGTTATGTTACCACTGTCCTTCTCTGTGCTAGCAGAAGTAGTGGCAGCCTTGCTACTCACATGCTCAACCTTCTCCTTAGTGAGCACCTTCTTGGGGTTGGGAGACACCCCTGTGGTTTCCCTTTCGATATTCTCTATTGGAGAATGCTCCAATAGAGGGCTTAAAGGCTTTGGGCTTGTAGGAGGTACATCAAGGGAAGGAGCCTTGTGTACCATTATTCTTGTAAACTTTTTGGTTATGAGAGGAGTAGGTCTTTGAAGAATGGACTGAGGAATTTCTTTGGTGATTGAAGGTGGGGTTTGGCTATCAGTGGGTTGGTCTAATGAGGGCCTTGACCCTGATGCCATACCTTCTTGTGTGTGGGACACACCCATCATTGTAGAGAACAATGGAGTGTCAACTCCTTCCGAGTCCCTGGAAGTTCTTCTCATATTTGAAAAGACCTTTCCTTTAGGGGGTTTAGGTACATATACCTCAGTAAATTGAGGCAAATCCGTCAATTCCTGAGTAATCACTGCTTGGACAAACCTTGGGTACATATAAAAACTCTTTTTGGATTCCAGGTTTGACACAAGATCATTGAAAATCATTTGTGAAAAATTAAACTTCCTGGCAGTGGCCAAGCAGACCAGGGCATAAGCAATGGTACTGCTAAACTCACTCCATCCAGTAGTTTTCTTTGAAATGCAATGCATTAAGGTATGAACAAAGAATCGCCATTGTGTAGAAAATTTAGACTTGAAAAACTTAAAGATTCCAATGGGACCTTCATACCCCATTCTCGTTAAAGTTGAGTATAGATCGTCATCAGGAATAGACGTCATACCTGAGGCATCATCCAATCGAAGAGTGATGCGAATAAGCTCCTCTGTAACATTCAAGGGTTTGTCACACACCCTTGTTTTGATGATTTTCTGCCCATCTTCAGACACCACGGTGGCATTTTCCCAGAACTGCTTCTGATGCTCGGTGTAGATTGTCGGGGTCACCGTTAGGGCATAGGATATATGCGTGGACTTGAGGAAATCCACAATGTCGTGAAAACCCGCGGACTGTTTTGGCTTCTGGAGCATGGCAATTTCGTTGTGTTCGTCGATAAACTCCATTGTACCTGAGGATTCTTGACAGAAAACAGAGATTCTTGGGAGAGGCTAGTTAGAAAGAGAGAGAGATGAATAGAATTCAAAGAGACGTTATGAACTTTGGCGGGCTGAAAGATGTATTTATAGCAGTAGTAGCCCTAATATTTCTTTTAAAGCAGTATTAACGACACATGCAGTATTAAGTACGAAGCAGTACTAACTATGTACTGGCAGTAGTAACTATGCACTGGCAGTAGTAACTATGCACTGGCAGTAGTAACTATGCACTGGCAGTAGTAACTATGCACTGGCAGTAGTAACTATGCACTGGCAGTAGTAACTATGCACTGGCAGTAGTAACTATGCACTGGCAGTAGTAACTATGCACTGGCAGTAGTAACTATGCACTTGTCAATCTGAGTCATACAGAAGATCCTGAGAAGAAGAGTTAGTAGTACCAAATATAGAAGGAAATACAGGTATAAAAACTGAAAATCATGACTTTATTCAAGGTTGATCATGCCCACACTTGTTACCAAGAAAGTGAATCTACCCACATCAAAAGCTTTTGTGAATAGATCAGCAAACTGGTCATTGGTATGAACTTTAGCAACTTGAATTAATTTCTTTTCATTACAATCTCGAATAAAGTGATACCTGATCTCTATGTGCTTTGTTTTTTAGTGTTTGACTGGATTGTTAACAATGGTAATAGCACTGTTGTTGTCAATGAAGATTGGAGTGTGAAGAAATGTTACCCCATAGTCCAACATCTGATTCTGTATCCATAGAACCTGAGAGCAGCAGCTTGCAGCAGCTATATACTCAGCTTCTGTTGTAGATAAGGACACTATGGTTTGTTTCTTACACTGCCAAGATACTAGTCTTGCACCCAAAAACTGACATCCACCTGAAGTAGACTTCCTATCCATGTTAGCTCCACCCAAGTCACTATCTGAGTATGCCAGTAAATCAAAGGATGATTCATAAGGATACCAGAGACCTAATCTAGGTTGCCCTCTTAGGTATCTAAATATCCTCTTGACTGCATGAAGGTGTGATTGCTTTGGTGTAACTTGAAATCTGGCACATACACATACTGGAAACATAATATCTGGTCTAGAGGCTATGAGATACATGAGTGATCCAATCATTGATCTGTAATGATGGACATCCACATCCTCCCCCTCAATATCAGCATTGATCTGTTTGTGTGTCTCCATTGGTGTGCTTGCTGCTTTGAGTCTGATAATCCAAACTTATCCAGGATGTCTTTCACATATTTGGATTGGCATATGAAAATCCCATCCTTCTTCTGTTTCACCTGAAGCCCAAGGAAGAAAGTAAGTTCACCCATGGAACTCATCTTGAAGCTCTTGTGCATTAACTCCTCAAAGTCTTTACACATGTGATCATTTGTGGATCCAAAGATAATGTCATCCACATAGATCTGAACAAGTAGGGTGTCCTTCTTTTTCCTTTTAATGAATAAGGTCTTATCAATGATTCCTCTTTCAAATTCATTTTCCAAGAGATAGGTAGACAGGGTGTCATACCATGCTCTTGGGGCTTGATGTAGACCATAAAGTGCCTTCTTTAACTTGTACACTCTGTCAGGATACAATGGATTCTCAAATCCAGGGGGTTGACAGACATACACTTCTTCATCTATAGTCCCATATAGAAAAGCACTTTTTACATCCATCTGGTAGACCTTGAACTTCATATATGAGGCATAGGCTAGAAACAACCTAATTGCCTCAATCCTTGCAACTGGAGCAAAGACTTCCTCATAGTCTATACCCTCTTCCTGAGTATACCCTTGTGCAACCAGCTTGGCTTTGTTCTTGATCACAATTCCTCTCTCATCCTTCTTATTTCTGAAAATCCACTTGGTGCCAATTGCCTTATGACCTTTTGGAAGGTCCACCAAGTTCCAAACATTCTATAGCTTGAACTGTAGCAGCTCCTCTTGCATTGCTTCTATCCAACTTGGATCTTTCATAGCATCATAAGCCTTTTTGGGCTCAATTTGGGATAGAAAGCAAGTGAGTACAATATTAACTGTATTTTGCTGATCTTGTAGCTCTTGAAGTCTGCTTTGATTCCTAGTCATCATGGGAGAAGCAATGTCTCCAATTACCAACTCAGGAGGATGATTTTTCTGAGTTCTTGATGGATGACCAGATTCCTCTTGTAAGTTCACATCCATATTTGACTCATTTAAGTCTGGATTTTCTTCAGCTTCTTCAGTCACTTCAGACTCTCTGGAATTTGGACTTGAAGGCTGATTTTCCTCTATTCTTCTCTCTTCTTCATTCTGAATGGGTTCAGCTTCCTTTTCTTGTTCACAGAAGTCAACAGGATCAATGGTAGGGAGTGGAAATATCACAGACTGAATTCTATGATCTGATGGTGGTGCATCCCTTTGTCCTGCATTCACATCACTACTGATACCCAAAGAATTAGTGAGTGAATCAATGTCAAATAGCCAATCAGGACCTGAACCAATAGGATTTGGTGTGTTCTCATTGCATTTGACATTGTCACTTTCTTCAATTATTCTAGAAGAGGTATTAAACACTTTGTAAGCCTTACTCTGAGATGAGTAACCAACAAGAAAACCATCATCTTCTTTGCTATCAAACTTACCTAAGTGAGATTTGGTATTGAGAATTGTACAAGGACACCCAAATGGTTTGAAAAATCCAATAAATGGTTTCTTTTTCTGTAAAAGCTCATAAGGTGTCTTGTTTTTAGGCTTTATTACTAAAACTCTGTTTTGGACATAACAAGCAGTATTAACTGCTTCTGCCCAAAAAGTAGTGGGTAATTTTGAATCAGCTAATAGAGATCTAGCAGCCTCAATCAGTGTCCTATTCCTTCTCTCAGCAACACCATTCTGTTGTGGAGTCCTAGGAGCACTGTATTGTCTCTCAATTCCTTTTTCCTCACAAAAGGTGTTTAGATCAAGGTTTTTAAATTCAGTCCCATTATCTGATCTAATGACTTTCACTTTTTGATTTGATTGGTTTTCAATTCTAAGAATAAAAGATTTGATCAGTCCACTTGTCTCATCTTTAGTTCTCAGAAAATATACCCAAGTAAATCTAGAGTAATCATCAATAATAACTAAACAGTATGACTTCTTGCCAATGCTCATGACATTTGTAGGACCAAACAGATCCATATGCAACAACTGAAGAGGATTTGAGATAGTGTTTATCTCTTTGGACTTATGAGAAGTTTTGTGTTGTGTGCCTTTGAGACAAGCAACACAATGATCATCACATGAATAAACTTTTGATGGTAAACCCCTAACAAGATTATGTTTAACAAGTTTATTCATTGTTTTAAAATTCATGTGACACATCCTTCTGTGCCAAAGTGATGATTCATCCATTGAAGCTTTTGATACCAAACAGTTTAGGGATGAATCAGATGAAACACTTTCTAAATCTAAACAATACGCATTATCCTTTCTAGGAGTTCTCAATAGTATCATGTTTTCATCAACTACTTTGAATCCAGGAGCAAGAATAATGCATTCAGAATCAGTAAATAATATACTATGTTTCTTGTCACATACCTGTGATACACTTAACAGGTTGTATCTCAATTGCTCAACATAGTAAACATCCTCAAATGTCATCTTACCTTTTGATACATCACCTTTACCACTTATCTTACCTCCTGCAGGATTATTCCCAAAAGCAACATGTCCTCCATCAATTCTTTTGAAATTCTTGAGGCAGGCCATGTTACCTGTCATGTGCCTGGAGCAACCACTATCAACATGCCAGATGCTCTTCCCCTTGAGCTGTTGGTTGCCCTGCACATAAGATAAATCAATTAGTTTTTATTGGGAACCCAAGCCAAAGTGGTCTTGGGTCTCCCTTGCTCATCAAAGTACTTACATTCAGTTTGGATAAGTTTTTCAACCTGAGGAACTTCAGTACTGGAGTACTTTGTCAAGATGATTGGTCTAGCAGCACAAACACTAGAAGCAGTATTATCTTTAGAAGAAGTACTAACAGTGTTAGCAGTACTAACACTGCTAGCAGCAGTATTGCTTCTAGAAGAAGTACTAACAGTGTTAGAAGCACTAACACTGCTAGCAGCAGTACTATCTGAGGCAGCAGTACTAACACTAGTGCTTTTAGGAACCCACATTGTGACACATTCTTTTTCAGTCTTTTTCCTCATGTGGCTTTTGGATTTAGCTTGTTTCTTAGCCACATGGTTTCTTACAGGCTTCCTATAACCATTTGATTTTTGAAAAGTTCTTTGAAATTTTATCCTTTGGTTAATAGGATTGAAACAACAGTGTTTGGCAAGGTGATTCAATTTGCCACAGATAAAACAAGGTTTTGGTTTGTTAATCCTTTGCAGATCAACTCCTTGTTTTTTAGCCCACTGATTATTCCAGTTTCTTTGATTTCCCCTCTTTTTATCATGTTTTTGGGGTTCATTCTTTTGAGAATTCTTGCAAGAACAATGTTCACAAGTATTGGAATTCACAACAGTGGTCTGTGTATAACGAACTCCCTTTCCTTTTTCAGATCTTTTCATCTCATTGTTCTTATCCCAGGGACTTCCACCTTCCTCATTAGTCTTGATGTAATTCTCTAAGGGGATCTCACCACTGACATTCTTGTTCCTTTTCTTAGACTCTTCTTTTTCAGTTTTATCCTCCACAACAACTTCATCTAATGGATCTACTTTAGTAGCTCCTTCAGGTAAGTCCTTCCTATCCTTGGTTTCTAACATGTCTGACCTAGGAGGGATGTATGTGTTGTTGTAGGGTGGGGGTGTGGCATTGTACCCTAGGCCTGGTTTCATCTTACTGTGGATTTGAGCATTTATTATGGTGTCCATGACTTTAGAAGCACATGAAAACTTTTCAACATCAAGTTTTACTTTCTCAAGTTCTGCTTTTAATTTCTCACATTCCTCCCTAGACTCTTTCAGTTGGAACTCCAGACCATTCTTTTCCCACTTCCAGTAGTTTGTATCATATGAGTGTTGAAGTTCATTGGCTTGAAAAGCCTTAATTTGTTCTTCAAACCTCTCAACAATCACTACATAATCTCTTCTATCCTTTTCTAATCTATTAAGGTCATCACACATTCCCTGGTTGTGATCTCTATACTTTTTCACAGTGTCTATACAAGCTTGAGAACAGAGATTAGATTTTACCTCAGTAGGAAGATCTGAGACTTCTGCCATGAGTGCATGATTCTGAATTGCCTCTTCTGCTTGATCACTCCAATCAAATCCCATTCCTTGTTGAGAAACAAGGGCTTGAACAGAGTTTCTGTTCTGGTTGAAGCTTCCAGTCTGAGCTTGTTGATGGTTGTTTTGAGATACTCCACCTCTGCATTCTCTGGCAAAGTGTCCCATCTTATGACACTTGTAGCATTCCACCTTAGACTTGTCAAACCCAGCACCATTTTCTCTTCTTTGGGAAAAGTTGTTTCTCCCAGTCCTCTTTATAAACTTCTTCACCCTCATAGAAAGCATAGCCATCTGCCACTTGATATCCATCTCCTCAAGATCATCAGCATTAATCTGTTCTAAGTCATCATTAATTAATGAGGAGTTAACATGACTAGAAAAGAAAGCTTCTAGTACAGAATCATTGGCCTTCTCCTGATTGACTCCACCAGCAGTACTAACTGATTCAGGGTTAGCAGTAGAATCAGTTGATGCTGATAGGAGTGCAGCATTATACACATATCCTGAGGGCTTCTTCTTGGCTTCAACCTCTGCTTCAAATACCCTAAGATCATTGTAAAGATCATCAAGCTCTTTATCTTCTAACTGGTCATTCTGTCTGAAAGACACAGTATACATTGTCCATTCCTCACCTAATGATCTTAGAAACTTCCTGTTTACATCATCAGCCTCCATACGAATTCCAACTGTAGCCAATTCTCCAATCAACTTATTAAATCTATCAAAAGTTTGAGTCATAGACTCATTCTTTGTAGAAGTAAAATTTTCATATTGTTGCTTAAGAATTGCCTTCTGGTTCCTCTTCGTGCTCTTGGTACCAGTGAATCTCTTTTCCAATGCATTCCATAAAATCTGAGCATCAGTGCAGTGATGAAATTGGTGCTGATACTCATTGGGAATAGCCAAAAGCAGAGTGCTTAAGGCTTTCATCTCTGTTTGTCTAACCTTTCTTTCTGCATCAGTCTTTGGAGGGGGTCTGTTGCCATCTGGTCCAATCTTTCCTTCAGCACATGGACCATTCTCTATAATATCCCAGATGGAATAATCAGTAAGCAAAATATACTGTTTGATTCTAATCTTCCACATGTCAAACTCATTAGGCCTGAGCATGGGAACCTTTGAAACAAGAGTACTGTTTGATTCAACTGTGTTGTCCATAATAATTGTAGATTTCTAAGAAACCAAGCTCTGATACCACTTGTCAGGATCGATTCCAAACAAGAATAATTATACTTAGAAATCAGAATTAAAGAATCTTGCGGAATAGAACTTTAATTCAAACACACTCCATGAACAACTAATCAGAAAACACAATCTGTTTGTATTCAATACTTCAACTCACAAGTTTACAACCAAACCTCAATCTTGTTGAACAGGCTCAACAAGACGACTTCTACTTCTCTAGAAATAGGGTTCTAAACCTTGAGGTTAATTCTCTCTAAAACAAAAACGAATTCTTAAAAAAACTCTCTCCGAATAGCTATCTATCAACATCTATTTATACTAAATAATTACAAGATAACTATCAAAACAAAATTGATCTTCAGAATATTCTTTCATGCTTATCTTCAATCATTCCATCTTTATCTCCAACATTCTCGCATTCCATAATTATGATCACCAGCAGTATTAACATCGTTATGCACAAGCAGTACTAACATTGTTCCAGCAGCATTAACTTTTACTTGCAGTACTAACTTTGCTCTGGCAGTAGTATCTTTGTTCTGGCAGTACTAACCATACTTGGCAAATCTTCAGTTCCCAACAGTTTTATTCATAGTGCTAGTGACTATTCGCTTTTTACTAAATGTGCAAATGATGTGTTTGTAGTTCTTTTAGTGTATGTTGATGATATAGTTATAACTGGTAATTCTGAATCTGAAATTAACTGTGTTAAAAATCATTTGCAATCAAGTTTTAAAATAAAAGATTTAGGCTATCTAAAATTCTTTTTGGGTATTGAAATTTTGGAAACAGATAAAGGTTTATGTATGTCGCAAAGGAAATACTGTTTAGAGTTATTGAATGACTTTGGATATTTAGGGTGTAAACCAATAAACACTCCAATGAACATGAATCTTGTAGTTACTGATTCTGTTGGATCAGAATCAAAAGATCCTCCATTAAAGGATTTTACTGGATATCAGCAATTAATTGGTAGACTTATATATTTGTTAGCTACACGGCCAGATATTTCCTTTGTTGTACACTGCTTAAGTCAGTTTATGCATTCCCCTCGTATGTCTCATCTGAAACTTGCACTTAGAGTTTTGAGATATTTAAAGGGTTCTCCTGGTAAGGGTATTTATTTCTCTGAATGTATAGCTACTGAATTTAAGCTTTCTGCCTATGTTGATGCTGACTGGGGAAAGTGTTTGTCAACACGAAGGTCAGTAACTGGGTACAGTTTGTTTCTAGGTAACTGTATGATTTCGTGGAGAAGTAAGAAACAGTCTACTGTTTCTCGCTCCTCTACTGAATCTGAATATAGAGCGATGGCATCTGCTCTATGTAAAATTATATGGATTGTTAGTATTTTGACTGAGTTAAATGTTAGCAATTTGCTTCCAATAAGTTTAAATTGTGATAACAAGTCAGCTATTCAAATTGCTAATAATCCAGTGTTTCATGAAAGGACCAAGCATATTGAAATTGATGTACACCAAGTACGAAATAAAGTTTCAACTGGAATGATTAAAACTATAAAGGCACCTTCTACTGAAAATCTAGCTGATATCTTTACAAAATCTCTTGGTGTAAATCAACACAATTATCTTATATCAAAATTAAATATGTTAGATCTTTTCCAGTGTCGAGATTGAGGGCGGGTGTTAAAAGATAATATTGAAACATGACCAATCTTGACATTCCAAATAATTAACTTATTTTTATTTGTATTGTTTAATTCTGCGAGGACTAAATGTGACGATTACTAAAAGTTTGAGGACGGCGCTGATAGGCTCGGTGTGCTAAAGGGTAGCGGAGCAAATAGGAGTTGTTGAAGGACTCTTTCGCAAAGGACTTAGATGCAAATATATACTCATATATAAAGAATGAGATTTAGGGTTTTTGTTCATTCAGATAGTTTTCGTTTTAGGCTTTCTCTCTCGATTACTGTAGTCGTCATTCTTCAGTATGTTTTAGCGTTTGTTATTATCCTTCAAATCTCTTGAAGGTATGATGTGTGTGAGAGAATATGTAGTGAGGTTTGTTTTGTAATATTGTTCTTAAATAAAGTTTAGTTTAATGTTTTGAATAATAACAACTTTAAATACTTTTTCCATTTAAGTGCTATAGACCAAATTTCAATTCATAAATCAATAAAAAGGTGAGTATTTAATTGCCAACTGTTAAAAATGTTGAAACGACGACTAGCCAAAAATATGAGTATTAATCCACTAGTTCCTTAAGATTCCAGTGACACCATTTTTTAAATTTTACTTTATCATTTTTATCTCCTTTATAAAAGAGTTCCATAAGCAAAATGGCTCCGACAACATGGCTCCGACAACATGGCTCCGGTGATGGTGGCGGTGGCGGTGGCGGTGGTTTGTTCAGATTTCAATCAGCTCCGACAACATGGCTCCGACAACAACAGGCAGATGCAACCGACAGCCGGTGGCAACATGGCTCCGGTAACGGTGGCGGTGGTTTGTCCAGATTCCCGTTTGTTTTTTTTAAAACAGATCTGAAAAGCCCTTAAATCTGATTCGGTCAGATAATTGGTCTTTAAGACCGTTTGTTTTTTCTTTTAAAAAAAGAGCTGAAGCCTCTTATTTCACAAGAGGTAAACCTCACTCTTAATACCTCTGAAACCCTAACTTCTCCATCCGCCTCCATCGCCACTTCTCCGTATTCACTAATCGGTCTGCAACTCCCTGAAATCATTCCTCCATCGACCGCCGTTCCGTTTCATCGTCGTTCTCACCGTTCTCGCCGTTCCGTTAAATTGTGGGTTACGTATAGAGTTCAGTTGGTTTCAAGAAATCTCATCATAGAAGAGATTTAGAGAGAGAAAGTGAAAGTGAAAGAGGAGAGAGAGATGGGGAGGGGGAAGATAGAGAACAACACAAACAGCATGTAACATACTCAAAGAGAAGAAATGGGATATTCAAGAAAGCCAATGAATTCGCCATTGTAGTGTATCCCTTCTTTTTCTCTGAACTTGAGGTTCAATGGGGAAGATGAAAGGAGAGAGGTTGTTAGCAAATGAAAACAAATAGAAACCCTAGCAGTTGGTGAGTTTATAGTGGGCTTATTAGGGTTTTTACAGGCCCATTTTGAGTTATTCCTATTTGGGCTTCTAGTGTTTAAATATTTTTTTAAATTTATTGATAGTAAAAATGTATGGTAATATAATTTAATTCAGACTTTAGACGTTACAAAAACAAACAATCTTATAATTCAGATTTCAGACTTCAGCACCACCTCTTATAAAAAAGAAGTAAAATAAGACTTCAGACCTCAGACCTCTTAAAAAACAAACGACACCTACCTCTTGTGAAATAAGTGGCACTCAGAGCTTTTAAGCTCTTGTTTTAATAAAGAAAACAAACGGTCTTAATGGCGAAAAGTTTGACCGAATATGATTTCAGAGTTTTTCAGACCATTTAAAATAAACAGGCACTTAATGTAAGATTTAGTGAGTGCATTAAAGATGGTCTAACAAATATAAAGACTTTACACATGGAATTCCATAAATCTTGCATACGTGTCGGGTACCACACAAAATAATGAGGACTAGAAAGGTAAAATATGGAATATTAATCAAAGTGAAAAGGTATAGTTTATAAAATTTTGAAAAAAGTAAATAGGACGATGGCGTGAGAGAATTTAGTTTATAGAGTTAATTGTGGATTTGGTCCTTATGGTTATATGATTTCTTTGATCATGGTCTTTATTTTATGTTTATTATGGATATGGTTTTCGTGGTATGTAATCTATTGTGACTAAGGTCCCTCGTCACTAACACCGTTAACTTTTAATGGTTAAAGAAATATTTTATAGGGGTATTATTGTCATTTTCACTTGTCACAAATATGAGGGAGCAAATCCACAATTGTTTTTTATGTTTGATTTTTTGGAATTGCGAACGACCTCTCTCACGTACGATACCACACCAAAATAGGAAAATATTATGTCTTCTATTTTGATTTCATTTTTTTAATCAAAATAGGAAAATATATTTTAGATATTTGATTAATAATAGAATGGTCCTCACTCTATAATTGCTTATTTTTAAGGTTTAACAAGCACCACATCTACAATTCACAATTCACTCTATTATCTAATAGATATGCAAACAAACCTTTAAAAGGGGAGAAAAACCTTTAAAATAAGAGAAAAGCCTTTAAAATAAGAGAAAAACAAACCTTAAAAATAACCCATCAAAGTAATAAGTGTTTGATATCCAACATTATATCTCAAAAAAACAACACATCAATGTAAGAAGTGTTTGATATCCAACATTAAATCTCAAAAAAACAACCCATCAAAATAATAAGTGTTTGATATCAACATTACATCCCAAAAAAGACAACCAATCAAAATAACAAATGTATGATTTCAACATTACATACAAAAACCAATTTAGTTACCACTTGACACTATTAAAAAGAAGAAAAATTTAAGTGTTAGAAACTCTAAATTTACAAATAAACTCTAAACTGGAAAAGTAAACTAAAAAAACAAAACCATCACAACAAGCCATCACTTTCAAATGATTTTTATTAAAAGTAAAACCATGTGCGAAAGAAGCAGGTACAACAAACATATTAAAAACACTTTCAAATTATGAGAGAGGTCGTTCCCAATTCCAAAAAATCAAACATAAAAATCAATTGTGGATTTGGTCCCTCATATTTGTGACAAGTGAAAATGACAATAATACCCCTATAAAAGATTCCCTTAACCATTAAAAGTTAACGGTGTTAGTGACGAGAGACCTTAATCACAACAGATTGCATACCACGAGGACCATATCCATAATAAACATAAAATACAGACCATGGTCAAAGAAATCATAAAACCACATGGACCAAATCCACAATTCACTCTAGTTTATATTTAACAAACTAGCTAGTAGCTAATGAATAAATCATGTTTGATAAAAGCTAGTTGATAAGCATGTAAAATGATTAAAAAGAACAAATTGAAAAATAATCCATTACAATATTTCATAATATAACTAAAAAAATTTATAATAATATAATATGTTAATTACAAACAAGATAGTGAAAAAAAATTAAATAATATAATATGTTAATTAAAAAAATCATTGTTATATATATACTATAAATTTTGAACTTTTTAAAACAAATTTTATAAAAAAATCTACATTATATTTTAATTTTTTATATTTAAAATGATATGTTTATCATGTATTTGATTATGTTTATCAGATAGTTATGAATTCAAAATGCAACTTAAAACAATTGTACTAATGCATCATTACTTGTAACCTTGAGTTTTAAATAAGGTGCATCAATAAACAGTATTTGATACATAAAAACTTGTTTTTAAGAGTTTTATCAAATGTTCTATAATACTATAAATCTACCCGTGTAATGCAGCGCGATACATCTTGATTTTATGTTTCACTTTATTTTTTGTCTTTGTCGATTTTATAATACAGTTTTGTGTAGTATTAAGAAAGCTATAATGTTTTCTTTATAAGTTTGTTTAGTCCCTCTGGTATACCCTAAACTACAAATTTCTTCCGTGTGGTATATCCGTTTCTTTGAAAGTCGTCCCTATGCTTTAATAACTGTAATTTTCGTCCCTTGAGTTTGCAAAATGTTTTGAAAGTGGTCCGTTATCGTTAACTCCGTTAAAAAAACTCAGTTAAGTGAAGGGTATTTTTGTCTTTTTACATTTTTTTGCTTTTTTCTGTTAAAATAAAATAAAAATAAAATATTTTATATTTTATATATTTATATATATATACATATACATATATTTAATTATTTATATTTTTTATATATACACATATACAAATATATCCATTGCGACAATCCTCTCCGTCGGTTCACGGCGGCCGTCGCCTCTACACAAGCAACCGCTCGTCAACACCAGATGTCGCCGATGAAGAAGATTCGTTGCCGAAGACTTGGAAATTGAGAAGGAATTGAGAAATCGCCATTAGCTTCGGCCATGGGTTTTTCGAAATAGACGACTAGATTGACGTTAAAAATGGAAGGAAAAAGAGGATAGGAATCAAAGCTGCAAGTTTAGGAAACGAACGCCAGGTGCCATGACTGCTCTTAGTGATGTAATCAACAAGTATAAAAGTGTTCAAAAGATCGATTTAAAGTGCAAGAAATTTAGGTGAGCAAGAAATCAAGGAATCAAACCTGTAAGGAATCAAACCTTCAAGAAATTTAGGTGAGCAAGAAATCAAGGATCCCTTTTGTTTGTTAGCAGAGCAAAGTGAGTGTCTGCAAGAAATTTAGGTGAGGAAGAAACTCTCTCTCTCTACCACTGTTGGTTGTGCACCCATACAAACCTCTTCTTTCCTTTATATCTCTCTAAATCCTCCATAATCTTCACTCAAGAAGCAGATTCATTTCTAATTTCAATCCAAAAGTGTGTGTTTTTGCATGTTTACTGTGTGTGTGAGAAAGAGAGAGAGGCAACGAAGGATCAATAATCAGTGTGTTTGTGGTCAATCAAAGAGTTTTTTTGTGATTAGTGAAGAGGATTAGGTGTGAAATGACGAGAATGCTACTGGTTCACGAGGAGTTCCCAATCGTCGGACCATTGCCAGAGATGGTGACCGGAGTAGGTCGGAGGGCTGACGGCGTTGGTTCACGGGGAGTTCCCGTTTACTGTGTATATATATATATATAGAGGCGGGTTCATACGAGAAGCGTACCTATTTAAGAAAACGTGGGGAGCACCGTCCATGTGCAAAATCATATGTGATTCACAACACAAACCGCGGGACAAGCCGCGCGCTTTCGCAAGCCGCGTAACAAACCGCGCATGTAATCACATATGATTTTAGTCCTTGTGTTGTGAATCACATGTGATTTTGTACATGGGAGGTGCTCCTCACGTTTTCTTAAATTATTACGCTCCTCGTTTGAACCATTCTCTATATATATATATATGTATAGAGGAAGGTTCATGTGAGGAGCGCGTCAAAACGTGAGAACGTGAGGAGCACTCCCATGCTTCTGATCACATATGATTTACAACGCTAAAAAATCGGAACTTTCTCGAAAATTCGCGCAAAAGTGGCGCGAGGCGTGGCGCGATGCTGCAGGTCGCGGATCACATGTGATTCAACACTGTAAATCATTAATGATTCATAACTGTCAATTCGAGTCCAGATCAGTTGTGAATCACATGTGATCCACAACTGCGAATCACATGTGATTCATAACTGTCAATTGCTCCTCACGTTCTCTTAAATTGGTACGCTCCTCGTTTGAACCCGCCTCTATATGTATATGTATATATATATATAATATAATATAAAATATAAAAATATAAAATATTTTATTTTTATTTTATTTTAACAGACAAAGACAAAGACAAAGACAAAAAAAATGTAAAAAGACAAAAATACCCTTCACTTAATTGAGTTTTTTTAACGGAGTTAACGATAAGAGACCACTTTCGAAGCATTTTACAAACTTAAGGGACGAAAATTGCAGTTATTAAAGCATAGGGTCGACTTTCAAAGAAACGGGTATACCATAGGGACGGAATTTGTAGTTTACTCTTTAATTTTTTATTTAATGTAACTTCGTTTTAATAATGATGTGTATTATCTAAAATTTAATAATAATTTTTAATACAAAAAAAATAATTAAGCTTTGTTAGAATTCAATAATTATTCTGATTATATTTTAAATTATTTATATTTAAAATGATATGTTTATCTTGTAGTTGGTTATGCTTATCAGTTAGTTATGAATTCAAATATACAACTTTAAACAGTTGTACTTATGCATTACTATTTGTAATGGTGAATTTTGAACAATATATATCAATAAACAGTAATTGATACATACAAGCTTATTTTCAAAAACGTTAGACCATTCTCATCAACAAACCAAACCAAACTAAAATATAATAAGACAAAAACTTTTTAATTAAAAGAAAAGAAAAAATAATATAAGGCAAACCAAACTCCCCCAAACGGTTTGCTGGTGCAAACTTTGTTTACGGAATAAAATAATATTTTTTATTAATAAAATAAGATTTTTAGATAAATGATATAAATATGTGTCAAAATCTAATTGGTTGGTTTACATTTTATTAGGATAAAACTTATTTGATTAAAAAGATAACTTTAATAAAAAAATTAAAAATTAAAAAATATACCAAAATTCATATTTTTCAATTCTCTACAAATAGAGACTAATCTTGACATATTTTCAGCATACCAATCTTTTGACAATGTTGTATGGATAGTGATATTATGTATTAGTATATATATATTTTTATTTTTTATTTTTATTTATATATATATATTCTAAAATATTAAATATATAATTTTTATACTATAATTCTTAAGATTGGTTTGGATTGTGAATAAAGTATAAAAAAGTTAGATTGGATAGATGGAAGAGAGAGAAATTAGTTTTTTAATAAATATTGGTTTGGTTTGTGAATAAATATAGTCTTATAATATAGTATAGATATAAATATTATAAATATAAATAGTATAAATAGAGATTATATAAAGAATTAAATATAGTCAAGCGAATAGTTGGATGTGGTTGAGCACCTAACCTCTCCTTCCCCTAGCTCCACCACTAATTATAACTATAATAATTCAATCAATTTTATTCAAGTTAATTTTTTAATGTTTACAATCCACAAACTAACATCAATAATTTATATTTATAATCTATTTTATGGTCCCATACTTTTTTCTTGTAAAATTTTCATTATATTGAAAGCTCTCCAAAAACACTATTCTTTTATTATTATGTTTTTATTTTTGTTATATCAAATTATTGTTTTAGTTGATGGATGTAAGATGATTTAAAATGAAGGAATAGAATTTTATTTAGGTTTTTGTGTTTATATATATGATAAAACAGACATGTAAACATGTTGGGGTGATTAAAACTGCAAATGGTAATTGAATCTTTTGGTTTTGGGTGTTTGGTTCATTGTTGTTGATGCTAAGGGTGTATATGGATTAATTTTGTTGAGTTAGAACACATTTTAACAATTTAAATTTAATGTTTGCGATTTCAAAAATCTTAATTTGATCCAACCCAATCTATGCAAAACTATAACTCAACCCATATCGTGTGAGTTGTGTTGTGTTGTGTTGTGTTGGGTTTTTACAATCTAGCCAAGTGTTGTGTTTAAGCAGAATAAAATCAAAATGAAAACATACAAAAAAAGGCTAACAAACTCAAAAAAGTTGAAATTCATGCAAAGTTAGTGTTTGGGTGAGTTTTCGGTCACTTGATACTTCGGGTGAGTTTTCGGTGGATACTGCTCGCAATTAAATAGTGTTAGTCCCAGCTGGCTAATAAGAACAAGAACATGTATTGTAGAAAGAGAGGGGGGGGGGGGGGGTTAAATACAATACACAATTTTTTCACTTTAATTAATTCTTTTATTGAAAATATTCAAATCAAGAATTACACATAAAACACATAGATCAATTAGATTGTTACGGAAAGAACAGATAAAATCTATTCTAACAACCTTCACAAAGTAATACTGAAAACTAAGCAACTTCTAAAATACAAAGATTGAAAGCTATAAAGTTTAAGGAGAGAAAGGAGCAGAGTGTCTTGAGCACAAAGTGATCTTCAAGAGTTCTTTTCTGCATGGAGAAGTCTTCATTTTTATATAGTGTCATGAGCATTTGATGCATGGGACAATTGTCACTTTGTCATTTGAATGTTAGGTTTGACTCTCAAAAGTTGATGTGTCTTTTCCTATGATGCTAGAAAAGTTTGATGGTGACAATATCTAAGAATGAGAAAAAGGACAAATGAACTTTTTTCCTCCATACCCAGACATTTCTTCTTTGATGAGAAATCCTTTTAGCAAAGACACAAGGGAGGATCCTCCTATTTGAGGATCCCACCGATTTGTCATGGACAAAGTAAGTGAGAGTCTTCTTAGGAAAGAGTCATGGGAGGATCCTCCAATTTTGAGGATCCCACCAATTTTCATGGAGACAATCGGTGGGATAGCCAAAGTTACCTCTTATGATGAAAATCTTCTTGGCAAGGAGATAAGTGAGGATTCTCCTGTTTGAGGTTCTTACCGATTATCATGGAGACAATCGGTGAGACAGCTTAGTTTGGGTTGAGAAGTCCATCTTCAATCCGCATTGGTAGATTTACTTCTTCTTGATTTCGGCTGATCTTTGACTTCATCGAACATAGACAGTATGACTAAGCTATTACAAAGAACCTAAAATTTCTCTAAGTAAAGAGATGTTTTTCAATGGAATGTAAGGAGATCAGGAGGTCATCTTCAAATCTTTGATGACCCAACACATAGACACTAAAATTTTGCTGGTAGATTCTTCTCCTACTAGATGGAATCAATTTGTTCCTATCAAAGTTGATGTCTTTGCTTTGGCGATTGACCTTGAATGAAATTCCAACCCGAGATAATCTTGATAGAAGGGGAGTCGACGTGCATTCCCTCTTATGTCTGGTTTGCGATTTAGAGATTGAATCGGCGGGACATTTTTTTCTCATGTAAATTGGCTCGGGATATTTGGAAGCAAATTGGTCGATGGTGGGGTTTGGATATTCCATAATTTAGTTCCAATTCGAAGTGGATTGGTTGGTTATTATCTTTACATTTGAAGAAAGTGGAGTTGGTTTGTATTGAGGAGGTCGTTCTAACGGCTTTATGGGCAATTTGGTCGTTTTGGAATGGGACTCTTGTTAGGCTTCCTAAGCCTAAGAAAGCGGCGTTGTGATATAGCATTGTGACTCTTTCATTTTTTTGGGTTACAAATTGTTAGCGCAAAATATTGTATTCAAGATTTATTGTAAATGCCTTGTAAAGTCAATGTAATTGTAAAGTCAAAGTAGTTTAAGTAGAAAGTCAATGTAATTAGGTTCAATGCTTTGTAATTAGGAAGTATAAATAGGTTTGCTTAAGCAAAGGTTAGAAACTCATATTGTAGTATCTTAGAGAGAGAAAGTACTAGATTTGGTGTTAACACAAATAGGTGTAGTAAGTCTAACATTAATTGGATGGGTTGGTTACCAAACCCCCTTCTTGCTATCTCTTACATATAATTTGTTTTTCTAGCTTCTTACTAGTTGCTATAATATCTCTTTTGTTCAAATAAAAATTATGGTTGAAATTATAATATAATTTTAAATATAACTAATTACGGATGAGTCTAATGTACATATACAAATCAATAACTTAATAATCATATTAAATTCATAGTATAAAAAGTCATCGTGCTCATCGAGTTGAATTGGTTTAGTTTTAATTTGTAACAATCGTGTCCTAGTTGTAAACTTTTGTAAAAGATGTGGCTAAAGCAAAAGACGAGAGAAATGGAGGACTTAGTTGCAAATTGAGAAAGGGTATAAAAAGGGAGTGAAATCCCTAATTAGGAATCATTTTGTGCATTGACTGCGGCTGGAAGGGAGGGTGCGGAGAAAGAAATCAAGATCGAGAGCATCGGCTGAGGAAAATTCGTTGAAGGTAAACCCCAATTCACTCTCTTAGTTTTGAGTTCATGTTGATCATTCCGTGTATTATTTGGGTGGTAAGAATCTATGAACCCCACTCTTTCACTGTGTTATCGCGTGTAAGTATTTTAATGGTGTTTTTGGGTTTTGACCGATCAAAGACCAAAAAGGATGAATAAAATGATGTTTTAAGTTAGATATGTAAACCCTAGCGTTATCTGAAAGTTTCTATGGCTCAATCGCCTTGTGGTATCGATTTTCGGAGGTTTTGGGATTTCTCAGTTCGAAGAGTCCGGATATCGCCTCGTCCGGATAGTGTGGAGTCCGGACAGTAGGGTTTCCAGATATGAGTCCGGAAAGTGTAGAGTCCGGACAGTGGGGAGTTACCGGATAGTGTTCCGGATAGCGAGTTTCCGGGTGCGGGGTGTTTTCCGGGTAGCTCATCCGGATAACGGGTTTCCGGGTGCGAGGGTGTTTTCCGGGTAGTTCATCCGGATAGTAGGTTTCCAGACGGGAGTCCGGGTAGTGGTCCGGAAAAGTGTAATCTGATGTGATTTGTTTGATCTTTTTAGGTGTTCGGTTCGATTACCTCTAAAGTGGGGCGCGTGTGCTTTTAATCTCGATAAGCAGGTGAGTTCCCTTGTAACCTTTTAATGAAAGATCAATTTGAACTTGCTTTCAATATCTGATGATGGTAACATAAATTTTGATACGTACCATGAAATGAATTATGATTGTTTCTATAATTCCGAGCATGTTTTACCGTATATTCATGATGTACGTGTTTTCATGATTATATGCTATTATGTGGAGTCGAGTTGCACAGTGGGGCTAGCGGTACCTTGGATCGTTGAGGATCCTTGGTTTGATGTTGAACCGTGTGCCTTGAATCCGTTTCTCGCGCACACGGAAAACAGCATCTACTCGGGGGTCGTGGGGATCTACTGGGGGGCCCGAGTGAGGACATCACATGGAGGTGATGGATGTGGAGACCACTCTGCAAATACCCTTGCGTATAGGTTAATTGTGTTTAACTTTTATTTTATTTTATATCATAATAGTTATGTGTTTTAAAGATGAGACTGTGTTAAACTGTTTGCGAGAGGGAATTCACTAGACCTCATGGTCTAACCCTCGTTTTTCAAAACTAAAACTATTTTTAGGCAAGAGGATTTGTGATGCTACTTCAAGAGGGAAGGAGAAGTTCAGAAGGCTTAGAGACGAATGTAGCGGGTCTAGAGCACTATAGTAATTTTGCTTAGCTTTAGACATCTCGACTGTGGAAGTGTGTTGTAACAACCCTACCAAAAATTTAACATGCATCTCATTAAAATAAACATCCCAACATCATGGACTTAAAATTTCATTACAATACTCGATAGGTTTGCGGAAACAACCTACACAACTGAGAAAATATTAAATTCTACTAGTGTTATCTCTCCTTAACGCAAGCTATGCTCAGCCTACTTGCCCGAGCCTCCTGCAACCCGCTTACCTGAAAAGGTTTTATTTTGAACATGCGAGGGTTAGACCATGAGGTCTAGTGAGTCCCTCCGAACAGTTATCAAATCATATAAAACAGTTTATCTTTCAGCATAAAACATTTATTCTCAACACGTCAAAATCATATACGGACTAAAGTCCGCCTCCTCGCAATCTGACACCCTGAAGCCACCCGAAGGTGACAACGAGTCAGCCTCATGCTGCCTTGCGGAGCCTCGCTCCTGGCATATAGGGACCTCCCTTCCCGCACGAGAGCTGGCGGAACGACTCTCCCGTCTTTGCCAGTTTACGTCCCCTTGATGTATGCATACATTCTACATAAAACTTTAAACAACTTTCATGCAATTAAAGCATAATAATAGAGCATGGCAATTCTCAACATTCATAACATTTTTGAAAACACTTAAAAAGCCACACATTTTAGTTTAGAAAAATCACCTGGCTTGCTTGCTCCAAAGCTCCTCACTTACACTTCCGATCTCTAGGTGAAACACCTATTATATTAATAACGTGCGTCATAATTCGTTCATTAAATACTCGAGTCAAATCCCGAACTCAACCCAAACTTATCTAAGTTGGTGGTTACACTTTCTAGTCCAAATCATAATTAATGGTCTTTGCTTACCCATCCGATTGACCTACTATACCGGATCCATTAATTTACCCGACTCTAGGTCCTTAACATAAAATTATAACACTTGATTCTAAATAATAAAACCGGATCGCGTTAATAATAATATGACCAAATTTAATAATTAGCCTATCACGCCCTTATTATAAAATTATAGACTTTAATAACTAATTAAGTCCAATACAAAAACTAAGCCCAATCTTAATAATTAAGCCCACAAGGACTTAAAATAATTCTTTCGGCCCAACAACCAACTCGGCCCAATAAACCAATCCCGGCCCAAACTTAAGTTACGGGCCCACTCCCGGAACATACCGACTTCCGATACACACGGTTCAAAACCAAACCCACATATTTCGCCATTATTCAAACTCTACCCCATAGTGACCACAATTCTTCTTTTTAATTGACACAAGCCATTCTCTAACCAAGAATCCACATACACACTTGATTTAATTATGACAACACGAATTATAATCAAAACTCGACATCAATACCCTTATTTGATTTCTCATTTCACATAGCCAAGTGCAACTAGAGACCTAACAAGTCTAACATTACTTGAAAAAAAAAGAGCAATGCAAATGGAAGGGTTTCTTACCGGAATAAAACCTCACGAAATGGAAGAGAAACTGCTGCCTAAGACTCCGACCACCACCACCGCCGGCCACCGCCGACCACCGCCTCCGGCGCCGGCGAACTCGCCACCTTTTCTCTCTCACGTTGCTCTCTCCCTCTTTTTCTCTCACGGTCTCTCTCTCTCTACCGTCCATCTCTCTCTCTCCGGTTGTCTCTCTCTCTCTCTCGCTCGTCGTCTCTCTCTCCGTCGCCGACTGCTTCTCCCTCTCACCGGCTGTGTCTTTCTCTCTTTCTCCGGCGTCTTTCCCTTCTCGACGACCCTCTCTCTTCTTCTCGTCGTCTCTCCCTCTCTCGCCGGCATCTCTCTTCTCGCCGGCATCTCTCTTCTCGCCGGCGTCTCTCTCTCTCTGCCGGCTGCACACACTAAACACACCCATAAGACCCATTTCTTCTTCCCTTCTTCTTGTCTCTTCTCAACATGCAACAGGAACAAAACCCACACAACTCTCCAATATGATTTCTTTCTCTTTTCTTTTCTTCTCTCACTCTCAATGTGCAGGTTTACACAAAACCCTAAAGCAAAATATGTTTTCTTTTTACCCTACAGCCAAAAACGGCGCACCCCAAGGAAAATAGAATAAGCTCTCTCAAATTTCCAAATCTTACCCTTATACTATTCGTAATAACTAAAAATAGCCCAAACTTCTATTTTTGACACTTTATTTAAATTAGGGTTATTACAATCTCTCCTCCTTAAAAGAATTCCGTCCCGGAATTCACTCCAAAGATAACCGGCGAAATTTTTTTTGGTCAATAAGCTTAAATCTCGACTCTCGGAATAAATCTTTCCAATAACAAAACAATACCACATACTTTCACGTCTTAGCTGCGCAACTCTGATTAAATTCACAATCCTTGCTTATAACAGGAAAATCCAATCATCTTATATTTTATCTCCCAAACAAGTCCAATAATTCAGGGGGTCTTACGAACCTTGGGTCCAATATTCCTTCGATTAACAACCATGACCATAAAATCAGACCTCTATAGACATAGAGCCATCCTGTATTTCTTACTTAGATTTATCTTATATGACTCATTAACGATCATTGTGCTAATCTCAATAACACTTTCCCACGAATTCTCGTAATCTATTTTATAAATCATAACATGTGAACAAAAGTTATAAGCATCTCAATACTTACCACTCCCTAATTATCCTTATCTGCTTCAAGACCACATTAACCATTTCCGAACCCAACTGCCTTTTTCGGCTAGTGCAAATAACCACTGATCCTTACCGCACAAAACAATACAATTTCCTTCTCTTTATGACAAACAACTTTAACTCGACCCACTCAATACAGTATTAATTATCAACCTGTTTCAAAGAGGAACTCCAATTGAGATGCAATTCACTTCTTTCTATTCACCATAAATTATCATATAATAACTTAGCGTCAACATCTCGCTATGCTGGTATTCACAATATCCATCAGTCAAAACTGATTTCTTAAGTAACAACTCCACTAAGTAACCCAACAATTTACAACTTCCAAAGTAATTTGAAAGTTACTTATTCCATCATACTATCATCAACTTCTCACTTTAATCTGTCTATTCTCCCTTCTCAATTCTTAGCAAGAATCTCGGTGGGATCGTAACACACCCTGTGATAACAAAAGAATGTCATCACTTAACAACTCTATAAACTTTTAATCAACCAACCAAAGGTTTATACATCTATCAACTAATGATCATACTACCACTCCGACTCCTAATCATCATCATGTCATCCTTTAAACATAACCAAATTTCCAACCGTTTCCTTCTAGGATTATTCCCTTACACATAAGAAATAACTCCCGCTCTTTAGAGATTTAGCATTTACTATAACACAGTTGACTAACACACTCTGCCTCCTCACTAACTTCCAATGGTCCCAACATATACCTACCTAGCGACTTTTACAACCAAAACACTTGGTTTCTCCTTTGGGTAATCTCCCGTTACTACTCCGTCATTCCATCCCGATCATAAACACACCACAACGTCAACTTACCCCTACGTGCTCGAACATCCTGGTTAACAATCATACATCTCACACGAAACCCCCCCCCCCCCCAAATGCTTCTATTTGATGCTTTCATTCTCTCTAACACCACATTACTACGACACTAGCTGATACATTTACCTTGGCAATTAATGCCATTACATAACGGTGCATTCCTCATTCATAACCTCACCCTGCAGACCAAATCTCTCATGGTTATTCTTACACACTTCAAACCTGTCTTCATATCATCCCGAATACTACAATCGAGTCTATCTCACTAAATAGTCCTTTCCCAACTTGTTGAACTATAATTCACGAGTTCTCAATTAGCTTCCACGCAACCATTCCAGTTAGCTCTTCTCGATCTGTGTCCTTACAAAACACAACACATCTCTAACCGACTGGTAAAATCTACACACTCATTTCGTTTGTGCTACACGCCTCCTCATTCTACGTATCTCTCCATACCTCGCAAATAGGACGCTTATTCAACATGATCACCTCCCATCCTCTTAACACCCCTATAAGGTGTCCTATCAATTTCTAACCTTTTGTTTCACGTCTTCGGCCTCGACCATCTTATGTAGCTATCGAATTCTACAGCAACCGACAACCTGAAACCTCTTTCTTAATTTATTCTTAAACATTGGTTCCTTTACGGAATCTAATCCTACCATCATATCATAATTACTTCGCAATACATCCCCCTCTTTTCTGAACTCACTCCTGTAACATCAATATTACAAGCTCACCTCACGACTCATACCCAACACCGTGGGCACTTCGCTTCTTCTTCACAATACTACTTATAACGAGTTGCTAAAACTATCACTTTGAAGGCTTCAAGTCCTTCCTCTAGACCCAACCGTCCCTTGACAATCGCACTTCCAGTTGTCGCGTAAGGGTGCAAACCCTCATACAACCGATACTATCATCCACTACTGACGGAACACATATCCCGATACTACAACGTCCTCTCCTGATTTGACCAACAACTCTCCACTCTCTGAGTTCTTTCTTAGCTTTAAAACGCCACATCCCACGACCTAGTGAGTTCATAGCCTTCATGCATGACACGCAATAAATAAATCATTTCGTACGTTTCATCAGTTTAAATAAACAACACTTGAAAACATCTAGGGTACACATGCCCCCCCATCACTCTTACAAATTCAATGCACTGCACAACGATCTCGAGAATCGTTCGCATGCAACTTGCCATAAACTTAATCTTACTCCGACCGAACGGTGTTATTACGACAGCATTATATTGCATGAAAATCTTTCCATTTGACACCATTCTGGAAGAATTACCGAGACAAGGTAAATCATTCGGTTCTCTCACTCACTTGTATGAGACCAATAAAACAATAGGTATTTGCTTGTAAAAGTTTTGGCTGACAAATGTTTTCCCGACCTTTTTGTAACAATTTAGCTTATCATAAAAATGTGGAATACTTTGCAAATCGTTATACTCAAAACTCTAATGTGCATCGTGGATGAAACCACCTTTTCTTTAAACATACGTGTGCACTTTCTGACTCGTTTTCGATTAAAATTCATATTTACCCATTTAACTTAACTCGTGAAAATTTCGGGTTACAATAAAGAACACCATGCATGAGACTCTACTTGCAATTGAAGGCTACTCTCTCAACTAAGGTCAATTTCTTTACTTCCACAGCTTACCTTTGACACTTTCCCTACTACCACGGTCGCCCTCTCGGTCATGCAACAACTTGCTGAACACGCTTTCCACCTCTCGCTTACTCAACCCCTTTCATACAATTTTGTTTTAGGCACTAACTCACTTTCCCTTTCTACATGGTTTCATTTCACTATATGCATCATATTTCATTAACCCTGCCATTTTAAAGCTCGATTAAATAAATGAAAGAAAATTTAAGTTCTATAACACTTTCAAGATTTCGACACTGATCTTTCTTACCATCCCGTCTGACCTATCCCATGATTTCTGGAACTGGGACCCTCCCGAAACTGGAGTCTTACTCAACTCAAACTTTCCCCCTATTCGAGTCTACGAAGAGCTACCTCTAGACAATTCATAACACTCTATGCAGTATTTCTTCTCTATGATGTATACATACATCACATCATAAATGATCTTTTACGATATCTCCCGACTATGGGTCTCAACTACTTCTCAAGGATCTTACTGACATTCTCCAGTACCGGCACGCGACATAAACACTAGCTTTTGACTACTATCGGAATAATAAGGCAGGTTAAGCACATACATGTACCTGTAAGTTCGCAATTACACTGGCCAGGTGGAATTTCAAACTTACCTTACATGACAGTCCTCAGTACCCTATTAGTCCTATCTCTATAATAGTGTCCTCCTAACGCATTTCCTATTTCTCAGTTGTGATTTCTACTCCCAAGTTTAAGTTTAGGCCCGTCCGGTCACCTAAATCCCTTAAACTACGGCTCTGATACCAACTGTAACAACCCTACCAAAAATTTAACATGCATCTCATTAAAATAAACATCCCAACATCATGGACTTAAAATTTCATTACAATACTCGATAGGTTTGCGGAAACAACCTACACAACTGAGAAAATATTAAATTCTACTAGTGTTATCTCTCCTTAACGCAAGCTATGCTCAGCCTACTTGCCCGAGCCTCCTGCAACCCGCTTACCTGAAAAGGTTTTATTTTGAACATGCGAGGGTTAGACCATGAGGTCTAGTGAGTCCCTCCGAACAGTTATCAAATCATATAAAACAGTTTATCTTTCAGCATAAAACATTTATTCTCAACACGTCAAAATCATATACGGACTAAAGTCCGCCTCCTCGCAATCTGACACCCTGAAGCCACCCGAAGGTGACAACGAGTCAGCCTCATGCTGCCTTGCGGAGCCTCGCTCCTGGCATATAGGGACCTCCCTTCCCGCACGAGAGCTGGCGGAACGACTCTCCCGTCTTTGCCAGTTTACGTCCCCTTGATGTATGCATACATTCTACATAAAACTTTAAACAACTTTCATGCAATTAAAGCATAATAATAGAGCATGGCAATTCTCAACATTCATAACATTTTTGAAAACACTTAAAAAGCCACACATTTTAGTTTAGAAAACTCACCTGGCTTGCTTGCTCCAAAGCTCCTCACTTACACTTCCGATCTCTAGGTGAAACACCTATTATATTAATAACGTGCGTCATAATTCGTTCATTAAATACTCGAGTCAAATCCCGAACTCAACCCAAACTTATCTAAGTTGGTGGTTACACTTTCTAGTCCAAATCATAATTAATGGTCTTTGCTTACCCATCCGATTGACCTACTATACCGGATCCATTAATTTACCCGACTCTAGGTCCTTAACATAAAATTATAACACTTGATTCTAAATAATAAAACCGGATCGCGTTAATAATAATATGACCAAATTTAATAATTAGCCTATCACGCCCTTATTATAAAATTATAGACTTTAATAATTAATTAAGTCCAATACAAAAACTAAGCCCAATCTTAATAATTAAGCCCACAAGGACTTAAAATAATTCTTTCGGCCCAACAACCAACTCGGCCCAATAAACCAATCCCGGCCCAAACTTAAGTTACGGGGCCACTCCCGGAACATACCGACTTCCGATACACACGGTTCAAAACCAAACCCACATATTTCGCCATTATTCAAACTCTACCCCATAGTGACCACAATTCTTCTTTTTAATTGACACAAGCCATTCTCTAACCAAGAATCCACATACACACTTGATTTAATTATGACAACACGAATTATAATCAAAACTCGACATCAATACCCTTATTTGATTTCTCATTTCACATAGCCAAGTGCAACTAGAGACCTAACAAGTCTAACATTACTTGAAAAAAAAAGAGCAATGCAAATGGAAGGGTTTCTTACCGGAATAAAACCTCACGAAATGGAAGAGAAACTGCTGCCTAAGACTCCGACCACCACCACCGCCGGCCACCGCCGACCACCGCCTCCGGCGCCGGCGAACTCGCCACCTTTTCTCTCTCACGTTGCTCTCTCCCTCTTTTTCTCTCACGGTCTCTCTCTCTCTACCGTCCATCTCTCTCTCTCCGGCTGTCTCTCTCTCTCTCTCGCTCGTCGTCTCTCTCTCCGTCGCCGACTACTTCTCCCTCTCACCGGCTGTGTCTTTCTCTCTTTCTCCGGCGTCTTTCCCTTCTCGACGACCCTCTCTCTTCTTCTCGTCGTCTCTCCCTCTCTCGCCGGCATCTCTCTTCTCGCCGGCGTCTCTCTCTCTGCCGACTGCACACACTAAACACACCCATAAGACCCATTTCTTCTTCCCTTCTTCTTGTCTCTTCTCAACATGCAACAGGAACAAAACCCACACAACTCTCCAATATGATTTCTTTCTCTTTTCTTTTCTTCTCTCACTCTCAATGTGCAGGTTTACACAAAACCCTAAAGCAAAATATGTTTTCTTTTTACCCTACAGCCAAAAACGGCGCACCCCAAGGAAAATAGAATCAGTTCTCTCAAATTTCTAAATCTTACCCTTATACTATTCGTAATAACTAAAAATAGCCCAAACTTCTATTTTTGACACTTTATTTAAATTAGGGTTATTACATGTGTTTCCGCTGCTATTTCTTCTGTAAATTCTAATTATAATGAGATGTGCTGGGACCCATTTTGTGATGTTTATTTTGTATGCCTTGTATGTTTTTTTTAGGTTGTTACATAATTACCTAATCCAATTTCAACCCAATCAATACAGTTTAACTTAATTTTAAATCACCTGTATGTCACATTATTTTAAGTTACTCGATTTTATGAGCACCCTTATACTTCCATAAAACAAAAACCGATAGCCATCAACTCTTGAGATTAATTAAAAAATTGTTTGCTTTTTATTTTTATTTTTAAGAGAGATTTTTCATGAGACTTTAAAATAACAATAAAAAGATTTAAAGTAAGAAGATGTTTGATGGGAAGTATTGAGGGGTGAAAAATAACAATAAAAAAACTGGTTTAGTTTAATATATTCTAATTATTATTTACTTCAAATCTATTAATTTGCATATTTAATCAAATTGGAGAAAATAAAAATCTTATTTTTATTTAGTTTATCTTTTAATGTTAAATGGAATATATTTTCTGTTTTGACTTTAGATTAAACTTATTTTATATTTTTAAGTTAGACAAAAGAAGCAATCACCATCACAAATCACAATGTTGTTAGGCCATCAGTACCCCATAAACCCTATCTTTCAAAGATTCCCCTCAACCTCAGCGCCACATCAGCTTTTCTCACATCCCTCACTCCATCCCTCACGATCCCTAAACATCAGTACCACATTCCCTCAAACCCTTTTGCCACCTCATTTATTTTAATTCTTTTATTTATACATTTAATTATTTAACAAAATAAAAATATTTATATATATTTTTAATAAATAAAAATAAGATAAATAATAAAAATTAAAATTCATATCATTCATTAAAAATAAAAATTACAAAATACAAAACACTACCAATTATGAAATTTTTGGAGTTGCTTTTTTCTCGCTAAAGTAGCCCTCAAAGCGTTTCCCGTAAGGTGATCATGCGGGGTTATGAAAAACTCGAAGTCTTTCTCAAATCGGTTTGAGCGTTCGATTTCGATTTCGAGATCGAGTTTTTTCATTTTGTATTCCATTTCGATTTCGAGATCGAGTTCTGTTTGGATTCATGATGAGAGAGGTGTGAAAAATAAGAGGTTGAGAGAATTTGAGAGAGTTTGAGATTGAGAGAATTTGATAGTGTGAAAAATAAGAGGCTGAGAGGTGTGAGAAATAAGAGGTGTGAGAAATAAGAGGTTGAGAGGTGTGAGAAATAAGAGGTTGAGGGTTAAATATATAGTGGGATTAAATTGAGAATTTTTTTTTTAAGAAAGAGCCGTTCAACGGTTATTTTTTAAAAAATTTAATTAAAATTTTTTTTTTTAAAAAACCCTCGGGATGGATCGGGATCCCATCCCCGAAAACCATCCCTTCCCGCATGCCCATCCCGCCCCGTACCCCATCCCGCTGCCACATCCCCCATCCCGAGCCCCTTCCCGCTATGGCTACGGAAGGCCTTACCCCTCTTCCAATCCAAGCAACACATACCGGCACAATTGATAACTTAATATTTTATAGAGTAAATTACATATTTGGTCCATGTGTTATAGTGGTTTTAACACTTTGAGTCCCTAAAATAAAATAATTATGTAAATCATCCTCGTGGTTTTAACTTTGTATTGTGTTGAGTCCCTAAAACTAACTCCGTCCAATTTCTCTCCGTTAAAGTGGTCATGTGCATGGCACATGATGGGTAAATCGGTCGTTTTATGTAATTTTCTCATTTTACATTAAAAAATAAAAACTAAAAAACAAAAACCTATAAGGTCTTGCCACATGTCCCTCTTTCCTCTCCATCCTCCCTTCCATTTCTTAAGATATTCCCGGCGATTTGCTGCACCACCACCACCACAACCTCATTCGTCTTCTTCTTCCCCAAAAACCCACATCCGATTCAGAAGTCTAAATTCAAAACCATAATTAAAATTGAAAACAAAGAGAAGAAAGACATTCAACATTTCAAGAACACAAGATTGATATAAATTCATTTAAAAAATGTGTAATACAGGCCCAAAATCTAATTCAAAAACCCAGAAGATTTACTTTCTATTAACAATGTCAACAATAGATGGTCTTAGCCTCTTGATCCATCTCCATGCAATCCATCTCCACTCCTATGGGGTTTTTGTTGGTTTAAAAGTTTGATGGTTTTTTCATTTCCATCACTCATCTCTCTTGAGCGAAGAAGGTGACTAGTGTTCAATTCCACTGTTTCTTCTTCCTCCTCTGGATCGTATTTGGGTGACCTTCATTTCCAGAAACAAAACCAGGTTGGGCTTAGACATATTCAGGTTTACACAAAATCGAAATCCCTGGTTGGGATTCCAAAACTTAAGAATCGATTCTTTATTAAAACTAACTGAAATCGCAATCAAACAAAAGAAGGTGTACACAAAATTGAAATCAAACAAAACCAGATTCATAATATCGTCTGGATACACTCTCTAGAGAAACGCAGATCGCAAACCCGATTTGAAAATCTATTTCTAGAGTTTGAGAGTCGATTTTTCATGGGGTTTTAATGGTTTGAGATCTGGTTCGTCTGGATATGGTTGGGACGAAGGAGACTGGCAGATGGTGACCGATGCTGTGTGTGGATGAGGAAGTCGCCGGAGGGAGGGTGGGGCGGTGAGGGTATTTACCTTTCACTGTCAGATCTGGAGTTGAGTACCAGATTTTAAGGGAAGAAGAGGGGATACGCCGGAGGTGGAAGGGGAAGGGTTACGCCGGAGGGAAGGGTTACGCCAGAGGTGGAAGGGGAAGGGTTACGCCGGAGGAGTTGAGTACCAGATTTTAGTCCATATGGTTTTTATTATTTAAAGTAAATTACATGTTTGGTCCTTGTGTTTTAATAAAAAAAGACATAAAATACCCATGTTCTTAACCTGTTTAACAGAAAACTTTAACGGAGTTAGAAGTTAGGGACTTAATACGTTATAAAATGTAAACCACGAGGATGATATACATAATTATTTCATTTTAGGGACTCGGAGTGTTAAAACCACTATAACACAGGGACCAAATATGTAATTTACTCTATTTGATATTTTCAAGTTACATGAAAAAAGATTAAGAGTAAATTATGGATTTGGTCCTTGAGGTTTGTAATTTGTTATGGTTTTAGTCATTTCTTTCATATATTACATAATAACCTTCTACCTACCTACCTATATATATATATATATATATATATATATATATATATATATGTGTGTGTGTGTGTATGTGTGTATATATATATATATATATCCTCTACCCATATATAAATGGTTCAGATTAAATCGTTCATCCTTTACTTCGACATCTCAGGTTTTACTTCGACATCTCAGGT
Organism: Saussurea involucrata; assembly: GCA_033807775.1. Lineage (NCBI taxonomy): Eukaryota > Viridiplantae > Streptophyta > Magnoliopsida > Asterales > Asteraceae > Saussurea > Saussurea involucrata. Next base: position 56,161,770 of record CM066322.1, on the reverse strand, counting down.
AATCCATGAACTGATTTTTATCTGTGTTTCGGTTTTGTTGTAGATTGGTAATCTATGAGAATAACTTAGGTTTTCATTCAACAATCGATTGCGTTGCTCATCATTCTTCGCTCCTGTATACACATGAGATCCTCTATCCGGTGATTCCGGTTCCCATTCACAGTTTCATCTATGTGGTTTTCAATAAAAAATATTGGTTTCCACGTTTTCGATCGATGTTTTGGTTTCCAACCGATTTGGTACCACAAGTTAGTTTTTTTATTGCAATCGATTATTTTGTATATCACTCGATTTCTTGTATAGCAATCGGTAACACAGTCTCATCTCTTTGCTATTTGTTTCAGGTTTTATAGTTGCAATCGAGTACCGCATTTTCATCTTTGCTATTTGCTATTTGTTTCAGTTGCAATCTGGTGATTTCCGTTCCCATTCAGGTCTGTTTTTCCAATCGATTTTTTAGTTTCAATCTTCACTCCATTGCTTACTTTTGTTTTCTTTGAAATATGTTTTATGTTTGCCTTTACATTTCAATCGAGTACCACAGTTTCATCTATGTGGTACCACAGGAAGATTTACGGTCAGGGTTTTTGGAGGTGCATGTCATTCTCTCTCTCTCTCTCTCTCTCTTTTAATCATATTGTCATATCTCATATAAATTCGAGGTGCATGACATTTTCTTATTTGGTTGATTTTGAATTTTAAGGATTGTGGAGAAGGGATATGTGATCAACTCAAAGAATGTTTCAGGCGATTCTGATTTTTGAGTATCCAGCAGTATACTCCTTGGTATAAGTTCCCATTTTCTAAAGTTTTATTTGGATTCATTATTTTCTTAAGTTTCGTTTGTTCATATACTATAAATATTTTAACTTGCTCAAGTAAAAAGCTTCTTATTTGGCACATCACAAGGAGGGAGTTTGCTTACCCAACCCCCTTGAAGTGGTCATATTGGATCTTTGGGAACCATCACAAACATCCGCCTATAAGATGTCTCATATAGTCCATCATGTGTTTATGGATTAGGCAAAAACATGACCAAGAGATTAGGTAAGATGATCTATCTCATCAACAAATTTATGAGTTTTGATCATTTCAGATTACTTGATTGATGATTGGATTAATTTTATAAAGACTTTTAAGAAAAATTCGTGGTTATAATTTGAAGATTCTTTGAGAGGGCTTCATTGAGTTCATTCATCAGAAGAAGTATAGTTTGTTCCGTTCTAACTTCTAATTTGCAGTTTCATAATTACTTTTGAAAATGGGAAATTGGGTTTATATGATGTGTTTTTTTACAATTTGAGCAAGTGATATTGTGAGTTTTATGGATTTTCTTTTTCAATTTTGATGTTGATTTAATGAAGGGGAATAGAGGAGTATGCCATTACCAACAATGCATCTAGGAGAAATAACAACGGTATTCTAGGTTGTAGATACGTGTGATGAGTTTTTAAGGTAAGATCTTTAACATTGTATTTTGCTATTGTATTTCAAGTATTTTTTTTCTTTTTGTGATGGACGTGCTATAAATCCTTGAGCACCATTTTTTGCAGATACCTGAACTCCATTTTTTGAAGTGTAGAACTCCATTTCCATATCCACTGTGTGGAAGAACCAGTGAAGTACTAGCCCCATAGCTTGAGGTACAAGGCTAAAGAAAGATTATGCATTATGTAATTTCTCTAATACATGGGTTTTTCCGACATTTTTTTAAACCTTTATGTAATGGTACGGTTAACAATATTGAACGTACTTGAATTTCTACAGGTATTCCACATATAAATTCATGGTAAAAACAATTTCTTCATGTTTTGCGGTTCGTGTTTAATTGTTCAACTTCAATCCTACTTTTGTTGAATCGATTGAGTTATACTTTTGTGGTGAAACCAGTGTTCTTGATACCAAAAGCTTGAATTCTCTTTTCTATTGTTATTAACTAACATTACATTTGAATTCTTAATCTATTGTTTAAATTTTGTTTTATGCACAAATTACAACAACAGAAAATAGGATGTCTTTAAGCAGATTAGTTTAATCTCTCTCTCTCTCTCACACACACACATAATCAGACATGGAATTGCCAATTCTTTCCCCTTTCATGGATCTGATATATCTGGTTTCTATTAATTGATGGCAGGGGCGGCCTCTGCGCTGTTCTGGTGTGGCGCGATTACCATGGTGACGTTTCTGCACTTTAGGCCGAACGTTTCTTCACCAAGTTTCTTGAAAAAGAGGTATGTTCGTTTTCGTTAGGTATTGTAAAGAGGTGTTATTATTGTTATTTCTTTGCGTTTCTATATGCTTCATTGTTGTTATTTCTCTTTCTGTTCATTTTATTCATGTTATTTCTCTTCCTGTGTAAGAAACATGGATTGTGAGCTTAGTTTAATGGATTTATTTAACGGCTTAGTGTATATATCTAATGGAAGTGGAATAGTGAATGGACTTCCAAACTCAAAGTGGAGGGGCCAATTAAGTTTCTTTTCTCTTAACACTTAATAGTTATATATATATATATATATATATATATATATATATATGGCTTGCTGGATACTGCATGTCTGCACAAGAAATTGCAGGGGCCAAGGTTTGATGTAGCGATGTAGGAAATGCGGGAAATATAGCCCACAGTCAAATTAAAGGGCCATTTATCAAATGCTTACTCGGTAACTTCTTACCAAGGATCTTACCTGGTAAGAGCTAAGGCAGGACTAAGAGTCCTACCATGGTTAACGCTTACCGGTGTCGCATATGATACCGTTTAGGTGGACTAAAATCTTACTCGGTTACCGGTAAGTGTTTACCCGAGTAAGCGTTTGGTAAACGGCCCTTAAGTCACAAAAGCCATATAATCCTTTATTTTTGCTGTGTAGGATATATTGGGTTTGTTTTGTTTATTATGGATGACTTCATATAAGTCTTGGTTGATTCAGGGAGTCGTTGCCAAAGAAATGGGCGATGAGGTTACGTGTGGTGTTACATCTAGCCGAAGCTCTTGAATATTGTACAAGCAAAGGCCACGCTCTTTATCACGATCTCAATGCTTACAGAATTTTGTTCAATTTGTTAAAAAAAAATAAGTTCACTTTATTTCCCATATTTTAAATTTGGATGTCGATATTCATGCATTAGAATTCTTGCAAGAAGGTAATCCTATACTTTCGTGTTTTGGTCTAATGAAGAATAGTCGAGATGGGAAAACCTATGGCACGAATCTTGCATTTACTCCTCCTGAGTATTTGAGAACCGGTACATTCTTATTCTAATAATTTTTCGAAAGGAAGATGCATTTTGAGGGAGATGTGCATATGTATGCATGATGTACAAGATCAAAATTAGCAAAGCGCAAACAGAGGGAGCAGGAGTCATGACATGGAGCGTTGTGGAAATTTTAGAGGAGGAACCAAGGAAGTCTATAGCATTAAGGTTGAGGAAGTCTACTTAAAGGTATTTTATGTCAAAAGTAAATTTAAAAGGTTTTTTATGTCATTAGTATGTTTGATAGGTTTTTTAAGTCAATAGTCTATTAAGTACATCTGTGTTAGGCTTCCTCTAGCTGAGTTGGTCATAGAATCGGTTTTGCTTAGTAATCAACATCCCATGAAGATTACTTGAATGACCTGTAACATTTTTAACATTTATTTTGTGGATATTTTACAATGATACCGTCGTGTTCTTTGTATGATTAGAGCTTTATTATTATTTTGTTTCAAGTAATCTATACAAATTGTCAAGAGTACATCAATTAGCGCATTTCATATAATGAAGCGTTATTCTTTATCCTTGATTTGATAATACCAAACACAAAGTTGTTGGAATCGACTATTATTTTCAACCTGCCACTTCAACCCCTATCACTTAACTTTCTATATAAATTAGATACGTAAATGTAAAAATTTTACTTCCCGCCGCATTGCGCGGGTACTCAGCTAGTATATATTGTATACGATTTGGTCCCTCGTGCAAACGACTGTCTGTTGACGTACATTAAGTTAGATGAAAACAATCATCTTTATCATTCTTTTATTTTATGATTTTTTAACTAATTTTTTTATTTAGGAACACGGGAACTAAACTTAAGGTCGATGAAATGATGAAGATCGGTCACCATCTTTGGCAAACTTCATCGTCTTCAGTGATACATCACCATCTCCGTCGATCATCACCCCTCCATCTAACCTAAACCAGCCCCCCTCCCCATTTTCCTTTTTTCGTTTTATCGAGTTATTCATACACCACCTTTTCCTCTACTTTTTCTATTTCTCTACCTCTCTCTCACTATCACCACCACCATGACCTCCTTCTTTCCCTTCCCTCCCTCACCGACCATCCTTTTCCATCACCAATGTTGTTACACCTCTTCCAAGCAACACATACACACACATTCAAACATTTAAGAAGTGTGTTCAGTAAGCATCCAACAGATTCAAACCTCTTACACCTCAATGAATGCATCTCATTCCAAATACAAAACCTGGAAAACGTAAGCAAAAGCGAATTAATTTTCCAATTTCGAGAAAAATGAAAAGTATCAAGAGTTTTGGGTACGAGAAGATGAACGGGGTTTGAAAACTTCCGCCATGGCTAGGATCTGGTTCCATTTTCACAAAGCAATGTCAATCCAACGATCTTATGGGCAGCTTTTTTTAGAACCGACGATCCCATAGATTTAGGATTGAGAGAGAGGGAACGAAGAGATGGAGTGTGTACATGTGCGTGTATGTGGGGCGCTTGAGATGTAGGTCAGTGTATAGACAAGGGCAGATGTAGTGGAGGGGAGAGATGGCCCCCTCATTGAAAAGAAAAAAAATAGGTTAAAAACTTAGATTTTTGTAACTTTCTACCTTAATGCCCCACAATAATTTCTCGTCCGGCCCCTATCAACAAAAAAATGTCTTCAAATCAACCAAAATTAACTCTCGAAATCAACTAAAAAACCAAAAAAGTTTCTCGAAATCGACAAAAAAAAACTTAAAAATTTCTTAAAATCAACCAAAAAAACCTTAAAACCCCATCGAAATATTGGATTTAGGCTAAAAATACATCAAAAAACTTTACAGGCATTTAAGCTACCTTAAAAGTGTTCCCATTAGATTTTTTTTTTTGATCCACCACTGTGTATAGAGATGGATGTTGACAGTGGGTGAGACGGGCGATCGATGTGTCGCCCCTGGTGAGAGAGATAGATGGAAGGGGGCGATGAACCTTCAAAAATTACAACTTAACAATCATAAATAAAGGTAAATCGACTATTTTTTGTACTTAACCGAAGTAGTAGACGTCTGTTTGCACAAACCACAAAGGATTAAATCATCAAATTCAAAACAAATTACATAAATAAAAAGTTATTCTGTAATAAATAAAAATAAAAAGACCAAATCCGTATCACGAACCTCATGAAATAAATGCGTAATTTACTATAAAATCTAGAAACCAATAAACATATAGGGTATATTAAAAAAAGGGAAATTAATTAAAATGCCACAAGTTTGACTAACTGTTACCGAAATGCCATAAATTTTTTTCATTTTGCAAAAATGCCACAATACTCGCAATGGGAGCCCGCGATCGCGGGCAGTGGCATTTTTGTAATTAACAAATACCCGCGATCACGGGATGAGCCCGCGGTGGCTTCAAATTTGATTTGTTTTGTTTTTTAATCTACACTTTCACCTCGTATACTTATTTACTAAATTTACTTTATACCTTTTACTTTTATAATTTAATTTTACATTTAACACATATAATCGTTTATTAACTAAAATACGTTAAAAAAATACGTTTTAATTTTAACAAGTTACACCATTATAATCGTCTATTCGATACGTTCGAAATGAACCAAATCTTGAATTTTTTTGGATTTATATATTTTAATATATATTATATAAACTACATAAAAATTTATTTTTAACGTATTTTCAATTTTGTTTTACACTCCTATCGCATTAACATAATAATCATATATTAACTAATTCATTAAATCGTTTTAAATTATTATTATTTGAATTTGTTTATAGATATCGTGAATGTCAATAGGAGAAGGTTTCACGAGAATAATATGAAATTGGGTTTTGACAAATTGGTATCACTGGACTCATTTAAGAATTGTGAAAATGGGTATTTGGCGAACGATGATTCATGTGTGTTTGGAACTGAAGTATTTGCAGTTACAGAGTATGCACAAAAAGATCGATGTCTGTCCATCACAAAGGCTCCGCCAATTTTTAATACTTACACTTGGACCATCGATAATAAAATAAATAAAACGTATTTTAACTATAAGAGTACCATAAATTAAATAATTAACAATAAGGGTATGAATTTTAAATATAAAAAAATAATTTTTATGTAGTTTATATGATATATATATTAAAATATATAAATCCAAAAAAATTCAAGATTGGGCTCATTTCGAACGTATCGAAGAGACGATTATAATGGTGTAACTTGTTAAAATTAAAACGTATTTTTTAACGTATTTTAGTTAATAAACGATTATATGTGTTAAATGTAAAATTAAATTATAAAAGTAAAAGGTATAAAGTAAATTTAGTAAATAAGTATAGGGGTTGAAAGTGTAAATTAAAAAACAAAACAAATCAAATTTGAAGCCACCGCGGGCTCCTCCCGTGATCGCGGGTATTTGTTAATTACAAAAATGCCACTGTCCACGGTCGCAGACTCCCATCGCGGGTATTTGTGTCATTTTTACAAAATGAAAGAAATTTATGACATTTCGGTAACAGTTAGTCAAACTTGTGGCATTTTAATTAATTTCACTTAAAAAAAACCAGAGAGAGAGAGAGAATGTGTCGGCTACAAACTTCAAAATAAAACCCATCGACAAACGAATACATATACAATAATACAAGTGGAGGTATATTTAAAACAAGGATTAAGTAATAATACAAAATATTAAATAATATAATACAAAATATTAAATAATACAATATATAACTAAGAGTGAATTGTGGATTTGGTCCCTGTGGTTTGATGGTTTTTGTGACTAAAGTCCCTATACTATGTTTATTGTGGATTTGGTCCCTGTGATATTCAACATTTCTTGGCCATGGTCCCTCTTACTAACGTTTTCGTTAACTTCGTTAAGTTAATGACCATTTTAGCCATTTTTTCTAAATTTTGTCCTTCTACTATAAAAAAAAGTAAAACAATATTTTTATACACACACAGATATATACATATAACTATAGACACAAATATATATATATATATATATATATATATATATATATATATATATATATATATATAGTATATACATATATAATTATACACAAATATATGTATATATATACATAACGATATATAACAATTTAATTTTATCATTTTATTGTAATGGTGGAAAAAGATATGGTTTTATTGTTATAATGTAATTAAAATTTTGATTTAAATAAATCAAATCATAAAATTGTATCTTATTTTATTTAGAGCGAAAAAATAAGATATTGTTTTATGATTTGATTTATTTAAATTAAAACATTAATTATGTTAAAGACGATTTAGTTTTTAATTTTTTAGGAGGAAAAATAAAGTTACGCAGAGAAAACTCTCTACGTAACTTTTGGGTATTTGGGGAATAGGGTTAGTAGAGTGTTTATTTGGAGACGACAATGGTATGGAATGACTATTTGAGGCAATTTCCCATTTGTTATTCATACTGAATGTTGACACTGAGGGCGTGCATACATATTCATAATGAATATAACACATTTATAGCATTTCACGTAGAAAACGATTAAAAACTATATCGAGATGGATGTCATATCGAAGAGCACGAAATTCTCGTTTTTTTATGTAATTTAGTTGATTAAAATATTAATAATTTTTAAGATAATTTATTTTAAACTTTATGGAGGTAAAAGTTTTTTAATTAAAAAAGAAAATAAAAAGTCAAATAAGGTAGGCGCTGATTCAAATTTCCAATTTTACCCTAATCACTTCTCAATTAATCTTATTTTGTTGTAACTATTGATTAGTATTCTAATTTTTGATCAATGGCTATGATTTGCCCTCTTGTGCACAATGAAAAATGAGTTTACATTTGAACTCATCCCTATATATATATATATATATATATATATATATATATATATATAGAGAGAGAGAGAGAGAGAGAGAGGGGAGAGAGGGGGGGGGGGGGGGGGGGAGGATAATTTGAAACCCTCTAAAAGGTTGAAACTTGTGAAACCCTTATCTTAACCCTTGATCTAATCTTGTAAACATTTTGTTTTTTAATTTATATTATTTAACCGGAGGGGTATTTAGGTAATTTTGAAACAACCTGTTTTTTTAATTATTTATTATTTCGGATTTAGAAAATTCATCTCCTGTAATAACCCAGTTTAAAATAAAGGAAATAAAAATAAGTTAAGTTTAGTGGCTAAAGAGTGAAAAAAAAATAAAGTTTAGTGCTCTTGTGGTTTTGGTATAAAATGAAGAGGAAACCCTACTAGTGATAACGCCACTTTTTAGCGTTATTTTCAGTTCTCAAACCAACGAGATTGGCTTGTACCCAAGTAAAAAGACGGGTATTTTACGGTTTATTGAGTGATTTACGCAGGTTATATAAAAGGCGGCATTCCTCGGAAATAGAAGCGAAAAAGAGCCCAAAACGAGTCAAAACGAAGCCTAACGGAAGCCCAAAAGCCAAGCCCAAGACCCGCGACCGAACCAGGACCCGACCCGTGAACCAGAACCGACCCAGAGCAGCCTCTGGGAGGCGCGCGACTTTCCACGCGACTTGCAAGTCGCGTGGAAGGCCGCGTAAGCCTCTGTTTGCGGATTTCAGCTTTTTATTTCGGGATTTAGGTCACTTTTTCGATATCGAACTTACGGCAGACGATCCAGGGCAGTTCGGGGGCGATTTCCAGAGCCACGTGACACCATTTGGAGCGAAGATTGAGAACCAATCGAAGAAACGTTCACGACGTGAAGTAGATTCAAGCACGGGAAAGGGAGTTCATCAATTCATCTTACACTATCACCACGATCACGTTACCATGTTTTATCATACTTTCGTTTCCTTTTCTTTTGTGTTTGAATCCCCCAACATCATGAACTAACTTTAAGATGTTGGGGGTTGGATTGAATTAGGATTGAACATATAGATGGATGACGAATGATTCTTATCAGTTTTTCCAATTAATGAATGCATGTGATTTTGTTCTTAATGCCTTTGTGAGCGTAGCTAACTTACAATTGTTTTATTGTTGTCAATTATGTTCGAGAGAATTAATTGAGATCTAGAATTAGGAATTACATGTCTAAAGGTAAGAAAGGATAGAGATATACCGAGTAAAACTTTAGTCTCATAATAACCTACGCTTAATGTGTTTTGAACTACATAGGGTGAGATCGGGAGATTAATCTTGTGTTGATTTCAAAATAAACTTCATGGTAGCTTGAGAAAGCACCATGTCTTACAAATATAACTGTTGTTACTTGAGAGAGAGCAATGGTTAAATCAAGGTTGAGTATTCATTTACGGAATTAACTGGTATTTGTCTTTAGTCTGATATTCATATGTGAAACCTAAGGATATCCAACCCTCAACTGTTTCTCCATCTGAATTCCAAAACTGCTTACTAGTTGTCTGGTGTTTGTTTGACTTTAATTTCTGCATTACATTAGTTTATAAAACCAACCTCCAATTTGACAGCCCAGTTAATATGTAACATCCCGAGTTTTCGTTGTTTTATTTTTGTGAATTATAATTAACTTGGGGGTTAAGTTGTAATTGTTTATAAGTGTTGGTTGAAATAGATTTTTATTTAAGGGTTGAAATGTCATTATTCTAAAGTTGGAGGTATAATTTGGAAATGGCCTATGACTCATGTTCAAACTTGTGAGGTGTCATTATCTTAGCTATGTTAACCAAGTAAAGGAGTTTTGTGTGTATCTTGTGTACTTGGATGTGTGTTACGACTTGAGATAGAGAAAAACGAGAAAAGGGAAAGAAGAAGGAATTAGCAAGGAGAAATAAGATTTCCAGTTGAGGTTTTGAAACTAATTGGAGAATCATAAGGTAATTATATCATTGAGTTCTTCATCTTCTTAGATTAAAGTTTTCTATGGAGTTTTTATGTTGGGTTTTGGTAAATTTGATGATAAAGAGAATCTGAGTTTTAGGATATGTTAAGATAGGTGTATAAAACATATCTGCAAATTGGCATACACAAACATGGATTAAAAGTATAAAAATCTGGGTTTTAGATGAACTTAGTGGACTGAGACTTGGATGAACATCATCGAAGTCGCAATAGGCAATTGCGACTTGGAGTTGGAGTCGCAGCAGACCATTGCGATTCAGCTTTGGAATCGCAACAGTTGGTTGCGATTCGGAGTGAAATCGCAATGGGCAGTTGCGACTTGGCACTGTAGTCGGATCAGTTCACTGCGACTTGGAATTGGAATCGCAATAGAGGACTGCGACTTCAGTTCACTGCGATTTGGATTTGAAATCGCAACAGTGGACTGCGATTTCAGTTCATTGCGACTTGAGATGTGATTTTAAGAGATTAAGGATTTTCAGTTGTAGAGGGTTCTGTTTAGATGATTAATAGCAGTATATGTAATTGAATAATACAATAAGCTGTGGTAGTGAAGAAAGGAGCCGTTACGTGTTAAAAAGGACTAAAAGAAGTAATAACGCATCAGGTGAGTTTATTCAACTCTCTTTAAAATTCAGTAATTAATCTTGAATTAAATGCTTTATATGTATGCATGAAGATGTTTTATGTGGATTTGATTTAAATTAGAGGTAAGCCAAGAGGGCGATTAAATGTTGTGTCATGTTGGTTACCATGTTAAAGTTTCCAAGATGAGTTATATATGAAATTGATGAACTAGTATTTATTATAAATCTTGCATGCTAAGTCTGATTATCTACTACATGAAATTACTATGTGGTTATGAACTCTAAATATAATTTGAAGCTTGATTGAGATATTAACTTCCATGCTAAGTTAAAGAGGAGATAATTAAGAGATTGAGATGAGGAGATATTAATATTCTTGATATTATATATATATAGAATATGTTCGGAGAAATGATATACTGTATGCTGGACGCATATAGTAGTATCGATTATTACATATATTATATTATGTGATTATGTGCTTTTACTAAAATAGGCATCCAGTCACCGAGGGCACTTGGGTACGGTATGATGGGAACCGATTACTCGCCATAGACCAAAGGGATGTAATTTTAGTAATTGGGTGAACCTTGAATCATGAGTCTCGATTTGAGTATCGCGATATTATAATCCCATGGGGACCATTGATTCTGAGGTGGAATGTGGAATAAGCAGAGTTTGCTTAATGATTCCCATTTCGATTTGGGAAGATCGGAGATTTCCCTGTGATGAGAGGAATATTTGAGATAGGCATAAAGTAAATTGTAATCTCTACTTCCTGATTAAGAAATAGGCAGGTTTTGACTTGTAATTTCTTGTGTGTGAATATTGACTGTGAATCTGGGATGATTCATAGTTAACTCTTAATTTGTTGTTACGATTAGATGAGTTAGTCGTAGGAATGGGAGTGGGGTAGATTCCCCGATTTGGACAGAAGTTGTCGTACGGTAAGATGGATGATAACAGCTTTGAGTTATCTGTTCATGTTTTGATTATTAAATTTTATTTTGATTTGAATATCCTCACTAGGCGAAAGCCTAATGTTTCAAGTTGAATCTTCTTACCAGGTACAAGCTCCGGGAAATAGCGGGAATGAGAGACGGGAACTTTTGGAAAGATTAAGACTTAGAGATACCGGAGGATCTAGAGATTTTTGATGTTTTTGGGACGGTTGTTTAGATAACTGGATTAATCTGATTGTTATGTTATGATTAGATTAATAAGTTATTTAAGTAATGACGTTTGTATATAAAAAACTTACATTTGATCCTCAGGTTATATAAGTTTGAAAGTTTTTGATCATAACCTGTGGTAAATTTTAAGGTTTAAATTGACCCTGTTTTTAGGGTGTTTTAGTATGGTATCAGAGCTTTAGTTTAAGTGAACTAGGTATGAATTTGAGATATCTAGACTTAAGCTGAGATGAGTTAGGTTATGATCCGTGAGTTTTTGGTAGAAATACTAAGAATGGGTAGTCTTAGAGTCGACAGAAATACGCGAAGTTGGTACTGTAACAATGGTAATGAGAATTCTCATGTATGATATGTTCGCAATTTCAATTAGCTACTGTTATTATGAATATATTATTACACAAGCATACTTGTTTCTGAATTGTTACAGTAACTGATTAGCGGTAAAGTATGTATTGTATGTTTAGTCGTATAAACCATTAACTGATGAGTATTCTTTTATGCTCCATCAGAACGATGGTGAATACGCCCCCGAGGTCTCCAAATTCTTCGATGAATAGGAATTGGTTAGACGATGCTGGAGAGAGACAAACTGGATTGGGCGGAGTTCCTGATACGCCATCAGATTTTCTTTCCTTGGGAGGAATGCGAAGTCGAGTACATCCAGGAGGTACTAGTAATGTTGATCAAACGTCGTCAGATTCAGGTATGGAGGGGCGAATAATGGATAATGTGACTCGGCTGATGAATACTTCAATGGAGAGGCAAGCAGAGATGATGAATACTGTAATGGGGAGACATGCAGAGATGTTTACGAAATTGATTAATGATCGAAATGTGGAGCCAAGGAGAACAGTGACCGATACTAATGTGATAAATCCGACTGTAAATCCAGGAGTGGAGACAGTTAGAAGGGTTGACAGAAACTGCTCTTACAAGACGTTCCTAAGTTGTAAACCACCAGAATTCAAGGGAGATGATAATCCAGTGGGTTGTATGAACTGGATAAGAGAAATCGAGCAGGCTTTTCGTGCCTGTGAATGTATAGATGAGAGATCTAAGGTGAGATTTGGATCACAAATGTTGCGTGGCAAAGCGTTGCAGTGGTGGAATGTGTTGTCATCAACTGTAACTGAAGCATCTTTGAATTCCGTAACTTGGAGTCAGTTTAAAGCAAAGATTTTAGAAGAATATTGTAACGAGCATGAGATGGACCGAATCGAAGAAGAGTTTCGGAATATTAAGAAGGGTAATATGTCGGTGAGAAAATATACCGAGGTCTTTATGGAGAAACTAAATCTTGTGGGGCACGTGGCTTCAACAGAGAGAGAAAAGATTAAGTATTATTTGAAAGGTCTACCAGCCGATATGATGACAAGGGTTCGCAGTTCAAAATCTGCTACCTTGAGGGAGACGATTGAGGAAGCAAAGGTGATCGAGGAAATGTATGTGAAAGACAAGGAGGAGAAAGCGCAAGTCGGAGAAAAGAGAAAATGGGAGGGTCGTTCCGAACCTTCTCCAAAATTAAGATTATTCGGAAAGAACATTCGCAATGATTCTCGTAGAGAACCGAGTTGGTGTTCAAAATGTAAAAGTAAACATTTTGGCCAATGCCGTGTGGTTGGAAATCAATGTTTCAAGTGTGGGAAGATGGGACATATGGCGTCAAATTGTACAGTGCCTGGGTCGGTTTGTTTTGAATGTCAGCAACCGGGTCATTTTCGAAAAGATTGTCCGAAGTTGAAAAGAGGAGGAGATCAGGGGAGAAAGCTGGATATTCCCAAACCAACCGGTCGTGCATTCCAAATGACTGCTGATGAAGCGAAGGGGTCAAAGGACGTGGTCTCGGGTACATTTCTTATAAACTCTATTCCTGCACGTGTGTTGTTTGATAGTGGCGCAAATTTCTCTTTTGTATCCAAAATATTTCAACATAAACTAGCTATGCCTGTTACTACTCTAGGAGATGCCTTAGTAGTCGAATTAGCTAATGGAGTTCAGACTTTGGTTAAGGAGAGCCTGGCCGATTGTAAGATTATGATAGAGGGAACAGAATTTCCGATTAACTTGTTGTTAATGGAAATTGGGAGCTTTGATATTGTAGTAGGGATGGACTGGTTGAGCAACAACCAGGCAGAAATTATGTGCGCAAAGAAGTTGATTCGAATTCCAATGGGCGAGAAAGATAGTGTATTTGTATTCGGAGAAAAACAGGAAGGAGAAATTCCGTTGATTTCAGTGATGAAGGCACGGAAATGTTTATCGAAAGGGTGTTGGTCTTATCTAGCCTATGTTATTGATACAAAGTTAGAAAAGAAAAAATATTCAAGATATCAACGTGGTGCGTGAGTTTCCGGATGTGTTCCCGGATGACCTTCCAGGGTTGCCAGTTGAAAGACAGGTGGAGTTTCGTATTGATATTATTCCTGGATCGACACCGATTGCACGAGCGCCTTATCGTTTAGCACCCGCTGAGATGAAAGAGATGATGACTCAGCTTCAGGAGTTATTGGATAAGGGTTTCGTAAGACCAAGTTCTTCACCTTGGGGAGCTCCAGTTTTATTTGTTAAGAAGAAAGATGGTACCATGAGAATGTGTATTGATTACCGAGAGTTGAATAAGGTAACTATTAAGAACAAGTATCCGCTTCCGAGGATTGATGATCTATTCGATCAACTCCAAGGTGCGGGATGCTTTTCAAAGATAGATTTAAGATCTGGATACCATCAAGTGCGGGTAAGAGATGAAGACGTTTCGAAAACAGCGTTTAGAACAAGATATGGGCATTATGAGTTCCTTGTGATGCCATTTGGGTTGACAAATTCTCTTGCAGTATTTATGGATTTGATGAACAGAGTGTGTCGACCATTTTTAGATAAGTTTGTCATTGTGTTTATTGATGACATACTTATTTATTCAAAGACTGAAGAAGATCATGAGCAGCATCTTCGTGAAGTCTTAGAAGTTTTAAGAAAAGAGAAGTTATACGCAAAGTTTTCGAAGTGTGAATTTTGGTTGAAGGAAGTGCAGTTTCTAGGTCATGTAATTACTTCTGAAGGAGTTAAAGTAGACCCTTCAAAGATTGAAGCGATGACGAATTGGGAGACACCTAGAAGTGCATCTGAGATAAGAAGCTTTCTGGGATTAGCAGGTTATTATAGAAGATTCATAAAAGATTTTTCTAAGATTGCATCTGCTTTGACGTTGTTAACCAGAAAGAATGAGAAGTTTGTTTGGACGGAGAAACAGGAAACAGCTTTCAGAATTTTACGTCAAAAACTGTGTGAAGCACCTATTCTTGCCCTGCCAGAAGGGACAGAAGATTTTGTTGTATATAGTGATGCTTCAAAGATGGGTTTAGGATGTGTGCTAATGCAAAGGGGCAACGTGATTGCCTATGCCTCAAGACAGCTTAAAGAGCATGAAAAGAATTATCCTACCCATGATTTAGAGTTAGCCGCAGTGGTGTTCGCTTTGAAGTTGTGGCGACACTATTTGTATGGAACGAAGTGTACTCTTTATACTGATCACAAGAGTTTGCAACATGTTTTTGATCAGAAAGAATTAAACATGAGGCAGTGAAGATGGTCGGGGGATTAAATTGTTTCAAGGAAGAGTTTGGGTGCCTAAAATGGGAGGAAATCGAGAGTTGATTCTCGAAGACGCTCATAGATCTAAGTATTCCATACATCCTGGGAGTACGAAGATGTATCGAGATTTGAAATTGCATTATTGGTGGCCAACAATGAAAGTAGATGTGGCTCGAAAGGTAGAAATGTGTACAACATGTTCATTAGTGAAAGTTGAACATCAGAAACCTTACGGAAGTTTCCAATCCTTGGAAATTCCGGAATGGAAGTGGGAGAAGATTACCATGGACTTTGTGACGAAGTTACCAAAGACGCAAAAAGGTAACGACACAATATGGGTAATCGTGGATAGATTAACTAAGAGTGCTCATTTTCTAGCAATGAAAGAGGCATCACCAATTGAGAAATTAGCGAAGTTGTATATTGATGAAGTGGTGTCAAGGCATGGTATACCGGTGTCGATAGTGTCAGATCGTGATAGTCGGTTTACCTCGAGTTTTTGGCGATCATTGCAAGAAGAATTGGGTACTAAAGTTAATTTGAGTACTGCTTTTCATCCACAGACTGATGGACAGAGTGAGCGGACTATTCAAACTTTGGAGGATATGCTCAGGTGTTGTGTTTTAGATTTTGGTGGTAATTGGGATACGCATCTACCGTTAGTAGAATTTGCGTATAACAATAGTTATCATTCGAGCATCGGGAGAGCACCCTTTGAAGCGTTGTATGGTCGTAAGTGTAGAACTTCGGTGTGTTGGCTAGAAGCCGGGGAGAAACAGTTTGCTGGTCCAGAGTTAGTACAGCAAACAGCGGATAAAGTAAAAGAGATTCGGCAGCATATGAAAGCAGCCCAAGATAGACAGAAGAGTTATGCTGATCCGAAGCGGAGACCAAAGGAATTTCAAGTTGGGGAGCGTGTGATGCTCAAAGTATCCCCATGGAAAGGTGTGATAAGGTTTGGAAAATGTGGGAAGTTGAGTCCTCGTTTTCTAGGACCTTTCACCATTGTTGAGAGAATTGGGTTACAAGCTTACAAGTTAGATCTTCCACCAGAGTTGGAAGGGGTTCATAATACTTTTCATGTATGTTATCTTCGGAAGTGTTTAGCCGAAGAGGAGGATGTGATTCCACTCACAGATGTGAGGATAGATGAAAAGAGTCGTTGTATAGAGGAACCAGAGGCAATTTTAGAAAGATCAGTTAGAAAGCTACGTAGTGGTAAAGAAGTAGCTATGTTGAAAGTACAGTGGAAACACCATAGAGGTACAAATGTAACTTTAGAGTCAGAGGAGAGTATGAGGGATAGGTATCCTCATTTGTTTACCTAGCTTTGATTTCGAGGACGAAATCATTTTCAAGTTGGGGAGTATTGTAACATCCCGAGTTTTCGTTGTTTTATTTTTGTGAATTATAATTAACTTGGGGGTTAAGTTGTAATTGTTTATAAGTGTTGGTTGAAATAGATTTTTATTTAAGGGTTGAAATGTCATTATTCTAAAGTTGGAGGTTTAATTTGGAAATGGCCTATGACTCATGTTCAAACTTGTGAGGTGTCATTATCTTAGCTATGTTAACCAAGTAAAGGAGTTTTGTGTGTATCTTGTGTACTTGGATGTGTGTTACGACTTGAGATAGAGAAAAACGAGAAAAGGGAAAGAAGAAGGAATTAGCAAGGAGAAATAAGATTTCCAGTTGAGGTTTTGAAACTAATTGAAGAATCATAAGGTAATTATATCATTGAGTTCTTCATCTTCTTAGATTAAAGTTTTCTATGGAGTTTTTATGTTGGGTTTTGGTAAATTTGATGATAAAGAGAATCTGAGTTTTAGGATATGTTAAGATAGGTGTATAAAACATATCTGCAAATTGGCATAAACAAACATGGATTAAAAGTATAAAAATCTGGGTTTTAGATGAACTTAGTGGACTGAGACTTGGATGAACATCATCGAAGTCGCAATAGGCAATTGCGACTTGGAGTTGGAGTCACAGCAGACCATTGCGATTCAGCTTTGGAATCGCAACAGTTGGTTGCGATTCGGAGTGAAATCGCAATGGGCAGTTGCGACTTGGCACTGTAGTCGGATCAGTTCACTGCGACTTGGAATTGGAATCGCAATAGAGGACTGCGACTTCAGTTCACTGCGATTTGGATTTGAAATCGCAACAGTGGACTGCGATTTCAGTTCATTGCGACTTGAGATGTGATTTTAAGAGATTAAGGATTTTCAGTTGTAGAGGGTTCTGTTTAGATGATTAATAGCAGTATATGTAATTGAATAATACAATAAGCTGTGGTAGTGAAGAAAGGAGCCGTTACGTGTTAAAAAGGACTAAAAGAAGTAATAACGCATCAGGTGAGTTTATTCAACTCTCTTTAAAATTCAGTAATTAATCTTGAATTAAATGCTTTATATGTATGCATGAAGATGTTTTATGTGGATTTGATTTAAATTAGAGGTAAGCCAAGAGGGCGATTAAATGTTGTGTCATGTTGGTTACCATGTTAAAGTTTCCAAGATGAGTTATATATGAAATTGATGAACTAGTATTTATTATAAATCTTGCATGCTAAGTCTGATTATCTACTACATGAAATTACTATGTGGTTATGAACTCTAAATATAATTTGAAGCTTGACTGAGATATTAACTTCCATGCTAAGTTAAAGAGGAGATAATTAAGAGATTGAGATGAGGAGATATTAATATTCTTGATATTTTATATATATAGAATATGTTCGGAGAAATGATATACTGTATGCTGGACGCATATAGTAGTATCGATTATTACATATATTATATTATGTGATTATGTGCTTTTACTAAAATAGGCATCCAGTCACCGAGGGCACTTGGGTACGGTATGATGGGAACCGATTACTCGCCATAGACCAAATGGATGTAATTTTAGTAATTGGGTGAACCTTGAATCATGAGTCTCGATTTGAGTATCGCGATATTATAATCCCATGGGGACCATTGATTCTGAGGTGGAATGTGGAATAAACAGAGTTTGCTTAATGATTCCCATTTCGATTTGGGAAGATCGGAGATTTCCCTGTGATGAGAGGAAGATTTGAGATAGGCATAAAGTAAATTGTAATCTCTACTTCCTGATTAAGAAATAGGCAGGTTTTGACTTGTAATTTCTTGTGTGTGAATATTGACTGTGAATCTGGGATGATTCATAGTTAACTCTTAATTTGTTGTTACGATTAGATGAGTTAGTCGTAGGAATGGGAGTGGGGTAGATTCCCCGATTTGGACAGAAGTTGTCGTACGGTAAGATGGGTGATAACAGGTTTGAGTTATCTGTTCATGTTTTGATTATTAAATTTTATTTTGATTTGAATATCCTCACTAGGCGAAAGCCTAATGTTTCAAGTTGAATCTTCTTACCAGGTACAAGCTCCGGGAAATAGCGGGAATGAGAGACGAGAACTTTTGGAAAGATTCAGACTTAGAGATACCGGAGGATCTAGAGATTTTTGATGTTTTTGGGACGGTTGTTTAGATAACTGGATTAATCTGATTGTTATGTTATGATTAGATTAATAAGTTATTTAAGTAATGACGTTTGTATATAGAAAACTTACATTTGATCCTCAGGTTATATAAGTTTGAAAGTTTTTGATCATAACCTGTGGTAAATTTTAAGGTTTAAATTGACCCTGTTTTTAGGGTGTTTATAAATAGTTCTTGTAGTAATTGTGATATTTAGTTCCTAGTTCCCCGTGATTCCATACTCGTACTTCCGTACACTATTACTTGACTTCGACCCGTACACTTGCGGTGAGAATCCGCGGGGTGTCAAAACCCCGTGTCAAGTTTTTGGCGCCGTTGCCGAGGAACTAGTTGCAGCTAATAGCACTACTAGCTATACACGCTATTAGATTGGGCATTTTATTTTCTTGTCATTTTATTTCATTCACTTTCAGTTTCTGGATTATTGACTTTGTTTTCTTCGTTTCAGGTGCTACTTGGTTTATGCCAAGGAAAACCCGAGGGAAAGAACTCGAGCCTATCGACCCAGAAATCGAAAGAACCGCCCGTCGTCTACGGTAAGAAGCTAAAGCTAAGCAAAACCTTAATTTCGAAATGTCAGACGACGAGAGACCACCTCGCCACAATAATCCACCACCACCTCCGGAAAGGGTGCCTATGCGTTCATTTGCCAATCTGAACGTGGCAACCGCACGGATAGGCATCCAACCGCCTGCCACCGCAGCAAACTACTTCGAGCTTAAACCGAGTACCATTGTCATGGTACAACAGAATCAATATGGAGGAGCGCACAAATTGATTCTGTAACACATTCAAGATCAATTGATTCTGTAACACCGCAACAAATAACCGACTGAAGATCCTCATGCACACCTCCGTGCATTCGAGAGGATCTGTAACACATTCAAGATCAATGGCATGAACGAGGATGCCATCAAGCTGAGGTTATTTGGGTTCTCTCTCAAAGGCCGAGCCGAGACATGGACCGAGAGCATCCAACCAGACTCGATCACCACTTGGGCACAACTGAAGGCAGCCTTTCTTCAGAAATTCTTTCCACCGGGAAGAACAGCGCAGCTAATGGCGGAGATCACCCATTTTTCTCAATGGGATCAAGAAACGCTTTATGAGGCGTGGGAACGTTACAAGGACATGATCAAGAAGTGTCCTCATCATGGGCTACAAGGTTGGGTCATCATCCAGACCTTCTTTAGTGGGCTCCACCCACAATTCAAGAATGATATCACAGTTGCGGCGGGTGGAGCATTGATGGATAGGTCTTATGAGGAAGCATGTGAGCTGATCGAGAACTTAGCCGAGCACAGTTTCTCTACTCCACGATCAGCTGTAAGAAGAGTAGCAAGTGTCCAAGAAAGTAACGAGCTTAATGAACTGAAAGCTCAACTGGCTGTCATCACAAATAGGCTGAATGGGGGAAATCTTCAAGAACCTGATCAGGTTCATTTTGTGGCAAACCGGAACCAATCGAGAAACGATCCGTTCTCGAATACGTATAACGAGGGGTGGAAAAGGCACCCCAATCTTTCATGGAATCAGCCGGGTCAACCACAGTCAGGTAATTTCCCTAACTCTTCTAATTTCTCTAATACTAATAGTGCTTATCGTCCTCCAGGTTTTCAGCAAAGGAATGAAGGACCATCCGGAGAGAAAAAGCCGGGACTCGAGGACATGATGATGAAGTTCATGTCTAAAATGGACACTACAGTCGGGGGGTTAGCAACTACAGTCGAGGGATTAGTCAGTACAGTCAACACTGTCAAAGCGGCTACCGAGCAAAACACCGCCGCCATCAAGATCCTCGAGAGGCAAGTGGGGCAGATTTCCGAAACCCTACAAAACCGAGCCCCCAGAAAACTGCCGAGTCAACCCGAAAGACAAAACCGGGAACACTGCAATGCCATCTACCTTAGAGATGGCAAGGAGCTGAATGAAGAGCCAGCAAAGGAAGCCGATGATGATGTAGAGATCATTGATATGGACGAGTTAGAAGCTGAAGAGAGTGGGAAGAGTGAAGAGAAAAAGAAAGAGGTGACACCACCGGTCAAGCCGGAAATCCCGAGAGTACCCTACCCAAGCAGGCTGAAAGCGAATAAAGACCAGGTTCATTTTTCTAAATTTCTTGATGTCTTTAAAAAGCTAACTATCAATATTCCTTTCGCAGACGCGCTCACACAAATGCCCTCCTACGCTAAGTTCATGAAGGAGATTATATCGAAGAAGATGGCACTTGATCACCAGGCCACCGTTGCACTCACTGAAGAGTGCAGCGCCATATTCCAGAATAAGCTTCCCCAGAAGCTCAAGGATCCAGGGAGTTTCTCTATCCCTATTCAAATTGGGGACTTTTCTTTTACTAAAGTTTTATGTGATTTAGGGGCTAGTATAAATCTGATGCCTCTGTCTATTTTCAGGAAACTTGGCCTGGGTGAGGTAAGCCCAACATACATGACTTTGAAGCTGGCTGATCGCTCGATAAGGTACCCGTACGGGGTGGTTGAGGATGTGCTGATAAAAGTAGGTAAGTTTTACTTCCCTGTCGACTTTGTAGTGATAGATATAGACGAGGATGAAGAAGTCCCGTTAATTCTGGGGAGATCCTTCTTGGCCACGAGTCGGGCACTGATTGATATGGAAGAGGGTGAAATCACGCTCCGAGTCGGTGGTGAGAACGTGAGATTCAAGCTGATGGAAAGAGGAAGTGGTGAAAGAGGAGGAGGACCGAAGATGAAAGAATCCGCAAAGAATCGTAGGTGTGGGCGATCTAACTCCGCGAATACTGAACCGAGTTGAAACCGCACAGTCGTGCCACGACTTTAAATAAGGCGCTGGGTGGGAGGCAACCCACCAAGGTTAGTTTCCTTTTCTTTTAATTTTTGAGTGTGTTTAAATAATGAAAAAGCCATAAAAATCAAAAAAAGTCAAAAAAATAACTGAACAGGGACATACGCGGCTTTACACGCGGTTTGCATACCGCGCAGAAAGTCGCGGGGCCCTCTGTTGGTTTTCTGAAACAGAGGGTTACGCGGTTTTCCACGCGACTTGCAAGTCGCGGGCCAAACCGCGTGAGTCCCTTTTGTCCTGTTTTTCGTTTTTCGTGCAGTTTTTGTTCCCTTTCTTGCTTTGTGTGTTTCCTGTTTTTGTTTTGTGTCTTTCCCTTGTCTTGCATGTGCTCCGTCTTCTCCTCTAAGTGCTCAACCAATCAAGAATCCTCCGGCCGAGCAAAACAGGTATGTTCTAAATCTTTCTGCTAAAAGAGTGGTGTTTGATGTGTGTTCTATTTTAATTGCACGAGATGCAACAAACCTAAGTTTCACTTAGGTTTGGGGTGCCTCATTTTTGAACCATCTACACACTCACATTAGACCCTGTGCCAACCTCGGTTGTATCGAGGTTTGGGGTTGGCTTTTATTTGGCAAACCTAGGCCATGGCCTAGGTTTGGGGTGCCCACTTCAGAAATTTTGGGATTTCTTTTTGCTTGCTACGTTAATGTTTACCCGCCCTTTTTATAACTGTAAATAACTGCACAATGATTGAGTCGCATCACCTACGACTTTGCTTGCACATTGGGGACAATGTGTGGGTAAGGTTTGGGGTTGCCCAATCGGGCCCAAGCTTATGCACGTAGATTTCCTGCATTTCTGAGTGTCTAGATCAAAGTAGCTAAATTTTTTGTTTTGAATGATTGAGACCGACCATTGGGGGAAGAATCTTGTGATAGCGACGGGACCGTTAGGGAAGGACCGGGAAAGGATATGACTAGGGACATTAGTGGAGACCACCCGATTGTGAGTTTTGAGCCAAAAGACGTCTTTCGCTTCGAGGGATTTATACACGTAATTCTTATACACTTGTCGAATTCCTTGTCGTGAATGTAGAATGATCTCGCTACATTATTGCATTGAGTAGCAAAGACGACCATCGGGATATTAGGTGAGGGTATAGTAGACCATATCGTGTGGACCTTAAGAAATGATTCCAGGCATTGTGTGTTTGTTTAACCTTTTTAGCTATCGTTTCCCTGTTTACCCTTAGTGTGTATCCATAGCCATTTTGCAGCCAAACACCCACCTTATTCCTTTCTAAACCCATCATTCACCCTTTAGCCAAAAGCCTTAGCCAACCCTTATCCGAAAGTGTGTCAATCGGAAGCAGTAATGAACCAATAGAGTGAGAGCATAAAAGAAGAACTCCGGCCAGCAATGAGAATAAAACGGGTCAATGTAACCCGAGAAGTAGAAAAGAGGACCAATGAAGTCCCAAAAAAAAAAAAAAAAAATAAAAATTGCAGTTACTTAGATATTATCTATAGCAGAAAATAAGAGAGTCAAAGCAACTCCAATAGTGACGAAGAGGGCCAAATAAGAGAGCGAAAAACTATAGAGTTCGGAACTGCCAATGATTGACATGCCAAGGATATTTGAACCTTCTTACCCGTCGTTTCATAACCATAGCCTTAGCCCCATTACAACCCGTGTAAAGACCTGGATGATCTTTTGGAAAATGTGATTACGGTTTACGACTACCTTTACCGATATTCCCTATCTTGCTACTTGATTCCGCCTGAGATCAAAATTTTGGACATTTGTGCGTCTTTCTTGAGAGTTGTCATGACATTTGAGCATTCTTGCACATAACCTCCTTAAACATGACAACACGAGCGATAACCTAGGTTCGAGTGCAAAGAGAGTATCCCGTGAGGTAGGGTCGAGGCGAAATGTTTTCCCTAGTATGTTTGGACCTAGTCTAACCCTGATGTGATCGGAACAGTCACGAATTCAACTCCCAATGGAAGGTCATAGGTCAAACGAAATGAGAATGAGGCGAGAGTGAGATAGATATTCACGGGTATGGGAAATCATCGATGCATCACTTGGTACCGATTGGAATTGTGCAATTATTATTCTTTCTGAGATATATGCTTTTATTCTGTTTTGTCGCTAATTTGCTTGGGGACAAGCAACGCTCGGTTTGGGGTTGTTGATAACGCCACTTTTTGGCGTTATTTTCAGTTCTCAAACCAACGAGATTGGCTTGTACCCAAGTAAAAAGGCGGGTATTTTACGGTTTATTGAGTGATTTACGCAGGTTATATAAAAGGCGGCATTCCTCGGAAATAGAAGCGAAAAAGAGCCCAAAACGAGTCAAAACGAAGCCTAACGGAAGCCCAAAAGCCAAGCCCAAGACCCGCGACCGAACCAGGACCCGACCCGTGAACCAGAACCGACCCAGAGCAGCCTCTGGGAGGCGCGCGACTTTCCACGCGACTTGCAAGTCGCGTGGAAGGCCGCGTAAGCCTCTGTTTGCGGATTTCAACTTTTTATTTCGGGATTTAGGTCACTTTTTCGATATCGAACTTACGGCAGACGATCCAGGGCAGTTCGGGGGCGATTTCCAGAGCCACGTGACACCATTTGGAGCGAAGATTGAGAACCAATCGAAGAAACGTTCACGACGTGAAGTAGATTCAAGCACAGGAAAGGGAGTTCATCAATTCATCTTACACTATCACCACGATCACGTTACCATGTTTTCTCATACTTTCGTTTCCTTTTCTTTTGTGTTTGAATCCCCCAACATCATGAACTAACTTTAAGATGTTGGGGGTTGGATTGAATTAGGATTGAACATATAGATGGATGACGAATGATTCTTATCAGTTTTTCTAATTAATGAATGCATGTGATTTTGTTCTTAATGCCTTTGTGAGCGTAGCTAACTTACAATTGTTTTATTGTTGTCAATTATGTTCGAGAGAATTAATTGAGATCTAGAATTAGGAATTACATGTCTAAAGGTAAGAAAGGATAGAGATATACCGAGTAAAACTTTAGTCTCATAATAACCTACGCTTAATGTGTTTTGAACTACATAGGGTGAGATCGGGAGATTAATCTTGTGTTGATTTCAAAATAAACTTCATGGTAGCTTGAGAAAGCACCATGTCTTACAAATATAACTTTTGTTACTTGAGAGAGAGCAATGGTTAAATCAAGGTTGAGTATTCATTTACGGAATTAACTGGTATTTGTCTTTAGTATGATATTCATATGTGAAACCTAAGGATATCCAACCCTCAACTGTTTCTCCATCTGAATTCCAAAACTGCTTACTAGTTGTCTGGTGTTTGTTTGACTTTAATTTCTGCATTACATTAGTTTATAAAACCAACCTCCAATTTGACAGCCCAGTTAATAGTTCTTGTAGTAATTGTGATATTTAGTTCCTAGTTCCCCGTGATTCGATACTCGTACTTCCGTACACTATTACTTGACTTCGACCCGTACACTTGCGGTGAGAATCCGCGGGGTGTCAAAACCCCGTGTCAACTAGCCCTGATTGGACTCGTGTTACTGTGTGCGACTGAAGGTGAAATTGGAGAAAGTACAATGGATTGGAGTGCAGGGATTTTCAAGGGTCACAACATTCAAGGTAATCACCCTCACTTGTTTTGCATTCCTTTGGATATTGAGTTGAGTAAATGCTTGTGTGTGGGTCAGTGAGGAACCGATTAATCTCGTTTTGATTGAAATCTTGATTCTGAGGGTTGATAAAACCCTGTGGGGGAATCGCCCTGGTTCCTCTTCCGGAAGAACGATACCGGATCCCGCAAGGGGAGTCCGGAAGAACGATACCAGATCCCGCAAAAGGAGTCTGGAAGATGGGACCGGATCCAGAAGGATCGGAACCGGAAGTCGGAACCGGATCCGGAAGGACCGGAACCGGAAGGTTGGGACCGGATCCGGAATGGACCGGAACCGGATTGTGGGAGCGGGTTCGACGGAGAACCGGATTTAGATCCGGTATGGGACCGGAATCCATGTATTTTTATAGGATCAGGAGTAGAGTCCGGGACTTTGGTTCCGAGTTCGGTTTTTCTGTTGAGTAAGTTGTGGGGATACGTTCCGTTATTGAGAGCGACTTGTAAAACCTTATTACTCTTAATCTTTTCAACCGCTTAGGTATTCCAAGTGAGAAACCGGAAGCTACGTGACAAGTATTGTGCAAGTCACCAGATGAGTTTTTCTAACTAAAAATACGTGTTTTAAAAACGTGTTTTCCGAAGTAAGTACAGGAACAGAAATGCCATGTTTTATTACATGATTATGCTTGTGTGTAAGTTTATTTGAGATGTATGCATACATTGTGGTCAGACGTAAATTGGCTAAGTCGGGGGTTGGGCCCTCCAGTGCTCATACCGGGAGGAGTGACCCGTTTATGCCATGGGAGGAGTGACCCAGTAAGGCAGTGTGAGACTGACACGTTGTCACTTCCGAGTGACTTCAGTGTGCCATTTACGAGTGTGATGTTGTTTAAAAGTTTTTATTCAAAGTTGCTTTTGAAAGTTATGAGCTGTTTTAAATATGTTTTGAGAACTGTGGTATTGAGGGAGCTCACTAAACCTCATGGTCTAACCCTCGCATTTTCCAAACTAAACCTTTTCAGGTAAGCACTTAGTAGAAGGCTCTAGTAAGGGCAAAGAGAAAGCGTGAGCGTGAAGCGTTGGACTAGAAAGAAGCAGTTTTACTTAGTATGTCAAGCATAGTCTATAGAAATCTCAACTGTGTAATAGGTTGTTTCCGCCAACCTTATGATGTACTCGTTGTATGAAGATGATATTTTGAGGCCGTTCCGGTGAGTTATTATATTTATGTTGTTTAAGTGTCATTTTTGAGTTGGGTTGTTACAGTTGGTATCAGAGCCATAGTTTAAGGGATTTAGGTGACCGGATGGGCCTAAACTTAAACTGTGTAGTAGAGCACAACTGAGATATAGGATGCTCTTAGGAAAGATCACTTTAAGTGCGCTAGTGATAGAGTA
Organism: Saussurea involucrata; assembly: GCA_033807775.1. NCBI lineage: Eukaryota > Viridiplantae > Streptophyta > Magnoliopsida > Asterales > Asteraceae > Saussurea > Saussurea involucrata. Next base: position 56,134,986 of record CM066322.1, on the reverse strand, counting down.
GCGAGGACTGTCATGTAAGGTAAATTTGTAATTACATCTGGCCAATGTAATCGCGAATTTACAGGTACATGAGCGTGCGCAATTGCTCTTGTTGGGAAGATCGATGAGTGTGGTAGTATGTAGCGGGTTTTGACCTTGCATTGATAGCAATGAGTTGAAGTATCGTGAGAGATCATTTATGATATGATGTATATATATCTTGTAGAAGAAGTGTTGTTTGGAATGTTATGAGTCGTCTAGAGGTAAATCTTCGTGGGTTCGAAGAGGATGAATGATTGATTATGGGTAAAACTCCTGGTTTCTGGTGAGTCCCAGTTCTTGAAATCGTGGTGTAGATCAGTTGGGATGGTAAGGAAGGACAGTGTCGGAATCTTGAAAGCGACAAATTCAAGAGCGAGTGGAGGATTGGAGCCCTGACTCTTTAGTCGAGCTTTTCAGTGGTAGAATCAATGACGGGAAGATATCAGTGGTGGATTGAAAACGTGTAGAGGTAGAATGTGAGGTAATTGGTCAAGACGAAAATTGTATGGGATGGTTGAGTAGGTGGGCTGTGGAACGCATGTACAGCAAGTTGTTGCAAGGACGAGAGGGCGACCGTTGGTCGAAGGTAGAGTGCCAATGATAAGTTGCGTGGGTACAACGGTTGACCTTGTTAGAGTGAATAGCCTTCAATTGCAAGTCGAGTTTCATGCATTGCGTCCTTATATGTGTTACATGAGTTTTTTCGTGATTAAAAGTAAATGCGTAAATAACAAATTTTGTCGGAAATGAGTCGACGTGTGCAAGCGTGTGTTTAAAGAAAAAGGCAATCCTATTTACGTCGCACAATAAAATTTTGAGCTTAGCGATTTGCCAAAATATCCCGCTCTTTTCATGATAAGATAAGTTTGTTGCAAAAAGTCAAGAAAACGTTTGGCTGCAAAGCTTTTATAACCAAAATGAGTATTGACATGTTGATGTCATATAAATGAGTGTGGGGGCCGACTGGTTTACTTCGTGTCGGTAATTCCTTTCAGAATTTTTGCCGTATAGAAAGATTTTCATTCAATATATTTCTGTCGTAACAACGTCGTTTTGGTTGAGTAAGATTGAGTTTTACTGAAAAGTTGCATGCGAACGATTCTCGAGATCGTTGTGCAGGGCATTGGAGTTATGAGAGTGTTGAGGTCATGCGTACTTAAGTTGTTTCTTTTAAATGATAAAATGTGCGAAATGATTTATTTATCAAGTCGTCATGCATGAAGGCTATGAACTCACTAGGTCGTAGAGTTATTACATTTTAAGATAAGGAAGGATTCCGAGAGTGGAGAGGTGTTAGACAAACCAGGGGTGAATGTTTGTAATTTTGGTATTCGTGTACAAGAAGAGAGGTGAACAGTGGAAGAGTCGGAAATGGACTTTGGTGTCGGTTGTATGATAGTCTGTACCCTTGTTCGGTAACTGGAGATACAGTTGTTGAGGGACGGTTGTGTCCGGAGGAAGGACTTGAAGTCATCAAAGTGTTGGTATTAGCAACTCGTTATGAGTAGTGTTGAGAGGTAGAAATGAAATGTCTTCGGCGTTGAACATGAGTTTTGAGGTGGTCTTGTAATATTGACATTGCACAAGTAAGTCTTGAAATTTTTCCCCTTCAAGTAAGGACGACGGGATATGAAGTTGATTATGATATGTTGGAAGGATTAGGTTATGTTAGGAACCTTTGCTGACGGAAAGGTTAGGGAAGCATCATCAGGTCGACTATTGATGTGGAATTCAACAACTGTGTAAGGTGTTTGAAGCCGAAGACTTGAATCAGAAGGTTGAAAGTTGAGAAAATCGCCCTGGTATGTGTAGACGCAGGGGGTCATCCAGGAAAGATATATACATGCATGATGGTGGACCACCTTGTATGGGTGTTAAGATGGTGAAGGGTTGTTATTTTGGATGAGTGTTTTACTTACGAGGTTTGGACGGTTCGTAAAAGGATGAGGTATTTAGCACAAACGAAGCGGGTGCATAGATTATATCGATCTGCAAGGGAATGTGCCTTGTCTTATGTAATGGTTTTTGGGATCGCCAAGAACCAACAAGGAACGAATATGTTTGAGTAAATAGGAAATCGTGAGTTGTGGTTCATCTCGATTTGGGGGAAAGACAAAGTCGTGAGATAGACTTGGGTATATATGTGGGTGGATATGAAGGCAAGATTGATTTTGTGTACAAATTGTTGGGGGAATTCGAGAAAGAGATGAGGAAGAGGTGATAGTAAGAACTTGGATAAAACGCAGAGATCGCGTGACAGCTCGCTTTCCGTAAGATATATTTCGACCCTATATGCCTGGGTATCACGAAATTCTCTAGGGGATAATCTCTTTGTTTCGGTGTACCGATCAAGGCAATGATCGATTCATACTTATACACCTTTAGAGAGTTGTAACCGACCTATATTGATATTGGTAATAATATCCCACTTAATGGGATTGATTGCGGAATTAATGACGGGAGTTACAAATGAGAAAAGCCTTCCAGACTCCGGCGCTACTTTCGTGCTAGTTCAACTAGCGCCAAAAGGAGCGCATGCAACATTCCAGAGCTTGGCGCTACTTTCGTGCTAGTTCAACTAGAGCCAAAAGGAGCGCGAGCAACATTCCAGAGCTTGGCGCTACTTTCGTGCTAGTTCAACTAGCGCCACAACTAGCCCCGACACACAGCTCATGAAACCACTTTGTAACTTGTCGATTTTAACCGTCCAACAATCCCGGGTTCTAGTTAGCTTACACGAGTGTGCACTTGATAACGCCACTTTTTGGCGTTATTTTCAGTTCTCAAACCAATGAGATTGACTTGTATTCAAGTAAAAAGGCGTGTATTTTACGGTTTATCTAGTGATTTATACAGGTTATCTAAAAGGCGGCAATCATCGAGAAAAGAAGCTAAAAAGAGCCCAAAACGAGTCCAAACGAAGCCTAACGGAAGCCCAAGACCCGCAACCGAACCAGGACCTGATCCGCGAACCTGACGACGACCCACGCTGTAAAAATGATACGCGCGACTTACCACGCGACTTGCAAGTCGCGTGGCAAGTGGCGTAACCCACTGTTTCGCGAATTCCAGCTTTATTAATCGGGTTTTAGGTCATTCAGACGATACACAACTTTCACACGACGGCCAGGGGCGATTTTGGGGCGATTTCTGGAGACTTTTCGGAGTTTTCGGAGTCACGATCGAGAGACGATCAAGGAGACGTTCAACACGCGAAGTAGAGACGAGCACGAGAGAAGGGAGTTCATCATCTTACCTTTCACGATTTCATCTTTTACGCTTAATCATGTTTACATACACTTCCATTATCTTTTCTTTTGTGTTTGAATCCACCACCGACATGAACTAACCGGTTCGTGTTGGGGGTTGGAATGAATTCGGTTTATTAAGCATGTAAACAATTGACTTGATATTTTATCAGTTTTTCCGTTATTAATGAAGCATGTGATTTTGTGTTTAATGCCTTTGAGAGTCTAGCTAGCTTTCAATTGATTTATTATTTTCAGTTGAGTTCGAGAGAATTAACTGTTAAAAAGAACTAGGAATTGCATGCCTAAGACGATAAATCGGTGATAGAGATATATTGAATAAGTCTTAGTCCCAATTGAACCGTTAGGTTGAAATCGAGAGATGAAATCTAGCCGTTTAATATAAATCTGGTACTTAATGTGTTTTGGAATCCATAAGTTGAGGTCGAGAGATTTAACTTGTCCTTTTCAAAATAAAATCCGTTGTTGCTTGAAAGAGAACAACGGTGATCTTAAAAGATTTGGGAATCATTAAACGGATAAATTGGTAATTGTTTTGAGTCAAGCGTTTGCATGTGGAAAACCTTAGGATTTCTAACCCCCAACTTTCTCTCTATCGAAGTTTCTAAGTCGTTTACTGTTTCGTTGTGATTTCGTATTCGTTGCAATTAAGTAGTTTTAAATCAAACCAATCTCCCAAATTCGACAGTTCACTTAATAGTTCTTATAGTAATTGTGATACTTAGTTCCTAGTTCCCGTGGATTTGATACTCGTACTTACCGTACGTTATTACTTGATTTCGACACCGTACACTTGCGGTTAGATTTAGGGGGGGGGGTGTAAACCCGTCTATCAAGTTTTTGGCGCCGTTGCCGGGGAACTAGTTGTAGCTGATAGCACTACCATCTATAAGAGCTATTAGATTGAGCATTTTTTTATTTGCTTTATTTCATCACTTTCAATTTTTAGATTACTGACTTTACTTTCTTTCTTTTCAGGTACCACTTGGTTTATGCCAAGGACGACCCGAGGGAAAGAGATTGAAGAATTCGTTCCGGAGATTGAAAGAACCGCTCGTCGCCTACGTCAAGAGACCAAAGCTAAGCGACAGTTACAAATGGGTGACGAGAGACCTGTAGGCGAGAGACCACCGCGCAACGATCCTCCACCTCTTCGCAATAATCCTCCACCACCTCCGGAGAGGGTACCTATGCGGTCATTTGCCAATCCAAATGTGGCAGCCGCACGTATAGGGATCCAACCTCCTACCACCGTGGCTAATTACTTCGAGATCAAGCCGAGTACCATCGTCATGGTACAACAGAATCAATTTGGGGGAGCACCGACTGAAGATCCCCACGCGCACCTACGAGCATTTGAACGAATCTGTAATACGTTCAAGATCAACGGGATGGAGGAGAACGCGATCAAGCTAAGACTCTTCAGTTTTTCCCTAAAGGGTAGAGCTGAAATTTGGATAGAGGGCTTACCATCGGATATTATCACCACATGGGCAGACCTGAAAGCTGCATTCCTCCAGAAATTCTTCCCACCGGGAAGAACCGCTCAACTGATGGCCGACATTACCCACTTCGCGCAATGGGACCAAGAGACACTCTACGAGGCATGGGAGAGATATAAGGACATGTTGAAGAAGTGTCCACATCACGGGTTACATGGTTGGGTCATAATCCAAACGTTCTTTGGAGGCCTTCACCCGCAATTCAAGAATGACATCACTGCTGCAGCGGGTGGGGCGCTCATGAACAAGACGTATGAGGAAGCAGTAGAGTTGATTGAGAACCTAGCCGAGCATAGCTATTCCACACCACGATCTTCCGTTGCACGAGTCGCTAGTGTTCAAGAGACGGACGAGCTTAAAGAGATAAAGGCTCAATTAGCCATGATCACGAATCATCTGAAGGGAGGCAATTCACAAGATCCCGAGCAAGTTCAATTCCTCCAAAACCGGAATCATCAGCCGAGGAACGACCCGTTCTCCAACACATATAACGAAGGGTGGAAAAAGCACCCAAATTTCTCGTGGAGTCAACCCGGTCAACAGCCAGGTAATTTTTCTAACTCTTCAAATTCTTCCAATACTAATAATGCTTATCGTCCTCCAGGTTTTCACCAAAGGAATGAAGGACCATCGATGGAGAAGAAACCGGGGCTGGAAGATATGCTCATGAAGTTCATGATGAAAATGGACAACACGGTCGAGGGATTAGCGAGCACGGTGAGTACAGTCAAAGCTGCAACCGATCAGAATACGGCTTCAATTAAGATTCTCGAGAGGCAAGTGGGGCAGATTAGTGAAGCTCTACAAAACCGACCTCCCGGAACATTCCCAAGCATGGCTGAAAGGAAACCGAGAGAGGAGTGCAATGCCATCTATCTGAGAAATGGCAAGGAGCTGAATGGAGAGCCATTACGAGAGCCGTTACCAAAGGAAGCCGAGAATGATGTGGAGATCATTGATATGGATGCATTGGAGGCTGATGAAGAGCGTATGAAGAAAGAGATCCCGAGGGAGGAAGAGAACAAGAAGATTGACGAGACTAAACCCAAACAATCACCGGTCAAGCCGGTGACACCGAACGTGCCCTACCCGAGCAGGCTTAAATCTCATAAGGATGATGTTCATTTTTCCAAGTTTCTAGATGTATTTAAAAAGTTAACGATTAACATCCCTTTTGCAGATGCCTTGGCACAAATGCCCTCTTATGCGAAGTTCATAAAAGACATACTATCCAAGAAGAGGGCAATCGATCACCAGGCCACCGTTGCACTCACTGAAGAGTGCAGCGCGATTTTTCAGAATAAGCTTTCCCCGAAGCTTAAAGATCCAGGGAGTTTTTCAATCCCTATTCAAATTGGGGATTTTACTTTTAATAAAGTTTTATGTGATTTAGGGGCGAGTATTAACCTGATGCCTCTTTCTATATTCAGGAAACTCGGATTGGGTGAGGTGAGCCCGACGTACATGACGTTAAAGCTCGCCGATCGATCAATCAGATACCCGTATGGAGTGATCGAGGACGTACTCATCAAGGTCGGTAAGTTCTATTTCCCATTCGACTTCGTGGTCATTGACATAGACGAAGATGAAGAGGTCCCGTTAATTCTGGGAAGATCATTCCTAGCCACGAGTCGAGCGTTAATTGATGTGGAGGAAAGAGAGGTGACCTTCAGAGTTGGCGGCGAGAGAGTGATATTCAAGATGTTCGAGAAAGTGGAAGGTCGAAGCAAAGAGGAACTCGGAGCTGATAAAGGAAGACCAAAGGAGGAACGATCCGCGGGGAATCGCAAGTGTGGGCGATTCGAGTCAGCGGATACGGAGCCAAGTTGAAAACCGCACAGTCGTGCCACGACTTTAAATACGGCGCTGGGTGGGAGGCAACCCACCAAGGTTTGTTATCTTTATTAATTTTTATTTTGAGTGTGTTTTTATTTCCGAAAAAAAACCCATAAAAATCGAAAAATCGAAAAAATCAAAAATAGCTGGAACAGAGACAGAGACATACGCGACTTGCCACGCGGTTTGCATACCGCGCAGCAAGCCGCAGGGTACCCTGTTGGTTTTCTGAAACAGGGACATACGCGGGTTATCCCGCGACTTACATCCCGCGCCAAAACCGCGGGAGCCCCCTGTTGTGTCTTGTTCGTTGTTCGTGCAATCTTTGTTCCTTTGTTGCTTTGTGTGTTTCCTTTTCTTGTTTTTTTTGTCTTTTGTATTTTGCTTTGAGTGTTTTGGTTTTGCATGCTCTCTCCGTCTCCTCTAAGTGCTCAAATCTTTTGAGAAGAATCTCCTCCGGCCGGACACAACAGGTACGCTCTCAACTTTGTCTGTTTAACGAGTGGTGTATGATGTATGGTCTTTATTAGTTAAGCGAGATGCCACAAACCTAAGTTTCACTTAGGTTTGGGGTGCCTCATTTTTCATCATCTACACACTCAACTTTTTACCCTGTGCAAACCTCGGTTTCACCAAGGTTTGGGGTTGGCTTTTATTGGCAAACCTAGGCCACGGCCTAGGTTTGGGGTGCCCATTTTAGAAATTTTGGGTTTTCTTTTGCTTGCTATGTAATGCCCTGCCTGTCCTTTTGATAACTGTAATAACTGCACAATGATTCAAGTCGCATCACCTACGACTTTACTTGCACATTGGGGACAATGTGTGGGTAAGGTTTGGGGTTGCCCAATCGGGCCCAAGTTATGCACGTAGATTTCCTGCACTTCTGAGTGTCTAGATCATAATAGCTAAAAATTTTGTTTTGAATGATTGAGACCAACCATTGTGGGAAGAATCTTGTGAGAGTGACGTGACCGTTAGGGAAGGACCGAGAAAGGACATGACTAGGGACACTAGTGGAGACCACCCGATAGTGAGTTTTGAGCCTAAAAAACGTTTTTCATTTCGAGGGATTCATACACCTAATTCTTATACACTTTTTCGAATTCCTTGTCGTGAATGTAGAATAATCTAGCTACATTATTGCATTGAGTAGCAAAGACGAACCTCGGGATATTAGGTAAGGGTATAGTAGACCATATCGTGTGGACCTTAAGATATGATTCCAGGCAGTATGTGTTTTGTTTTTAACCATTTTAGCTATCATTCCCTTTCACCCTTTGTGTGTATCCATAACCCTTTTGCAGCTAAACACGCACCCTATTCGTTTCTAAACCCATCATTAACCCATCAGCCAAAAGCCTTAGCCAACCCTTATCCGAAAGCGTGTAAATCAAAGGCAGTGATGAACTACGAAAGATAGAGCAGAAAAGAATAGAACAGGCCAGTCATGAGAATAAAACGGGTCAGTGTAACCCGAGAAATAGAAAAGATAGAAAAGAGGGCCAATGCTGCCCCAATCAAATAAAGAGGACCAATGAAGTCCCAAAAAAATATATATATATATATATAGTTAGTCAGATAGTATTTATAGCAGCTGAATAAGAGAGTCAAAGCGACTCCAATAGTGACAAAGAGGGCCAAATGATAGAGGTTGAAGTAGAAAAGTTCAGAACTGCCAATGATTGACACGCCAAGGATTTTTGATCCTCTTACCCTTCGCTTCATAGCCTTAACCTTAGCCCCATTACAACCCTTGTAAAAACCTGGATGATCTTTTGGAAGATGTGATTACGGTATACGACCACCTATATCGATAGTCCCTGTCTTGCTACTTGATTCATTCTGAGATCAATCTTTTGGACACTTGTGCGTCTTTCATGTTAGTTGTCATGAAATTATTGCGTATTCTTGTACATAACCTCCATAACATGACAACACGAGCGATAACCTAGGTTCGAGCGAAACGAGAGTATCCCGTGAGGTAGGGTCGAGGCGAAATGTTTTCCCTAGTATGTTTGGACCTAGTCTAACCCGAACGTAATCGGAACAGTCACGAGTTCAACTCCCAATGGAAGGTCATAGATAAAACGAAATAAGAATGAGGCGAGAGTGAGATAGATATTCACGGGTATGGGAAATCACCGATGCACCACTTGGTACCAATTGGGAATTGTGCAGATATTATTATTATTATTTCACTTATGTGTGCTTTATTTCTATTTTATCGCTAATTTGCTTGGGGACAAGCAACGCTCGGTTTGGGGTTGTTGATAACGCCACTTTTTGGCGTTATTTTCAGTTCTCAAACCAATGAGATTGGCTTGTATTCAAGTAAAAAGGCGTGTATTTTACGGTTTATCTAGTGATTTATACAGGTTATCTAAAAGGCGGCAATCATCGAGAAAAGAAGCTAAAAAGAGCCCAAAACGAGTCCAAACGAAGCCTAACGGAAGCCCAAAAGTCAAGCCCAAGACCCGCAACCGAACCAGGACCCGATCCGCGAACCAGACGACGACCCACGCTGTAAAAATGATACGCGTGACTTACCACGCGACTTGCAAGTCGCGTGGCAAGTGGCGTAACCCACTGTTTCGCGAATTCCAGCTTTATTAATCGGGTTTTAGGTCATTCAGACGATACGCAACTTTCACACGACGGCCAGGGGCGATTTTGGGGCGATTTCTGGAGACTTTTCGGAGTTTTCGGAGTCACGATCGAGAGCCGATCAAGGAGACGTTCAACACGCGAAGTAGAGACGAGCATGAGAGAAGGGAGTTCATCATCTTACCTTTCACGATTTCATCTTTTACGCTTAATCATGTTTACATACACTTCCATTATCTTTTCTTTTGTGTTTGAATCCACCACCGACATGAACTAACCGGTTCGTGTTGGGGGTTGGAATGAATTCGGTTTATTAAGCATGTAAACAATTGACTTGATATTTTATCAGTTTTTCCGTTATTAATGAAGCATGTGATTTTGTGTTTAATGCCTTTGAGAGTCTAGCTAGCTTTCAATTGACTTATTATTTTCAGTTGAGTTCGAGAAAATTAACTGTTAAAAAGAACTAGGAATTGCATGCCTAAGACGATAAATCGGTGATAGAGATATATCGAATAAGTCTTAGTCCCAATTGAACCGTTAGGTTGAAATCGAGAGATGAAATCTAGCCGTTTAATATAAATCTGGTACTTAATGTGTTTTGGAATCCATAAGTTGAGTTCGAGAGATTTAACTTGTCCTTTTCAAAATAAAATCCGTTGTTGCTTGAAAGAGAACAACGGTGATCTTAAAAGATTTGGGAATCATTAAAGGGATAAATTGGTAATTGTTTTGAGTCAAGCGTTTGCATGTGGAAAACCTTAGGATTTCTAACCCCCAACTTTCTCTCTATCGAAGTTTCTAAGTCGTTTACTGTTTCGTTGTGATTTCGTATTCGTTGCAATTAAGTAGTTTTAAATCAAACCAATCTCCCAAACTCGACAGTTCAATTAATAGTTCTTATAGTAATTGTGATACTTAGTTCCTAGTTCCCGTGGATTCGATACTCGTACTTACCGTACGTTATTACTTGATTTCGACACCGTACACTTGCGGTTAGATTTAAGGGGGGTGTAAACCCGTCTATCAGCACTCCACACCTCCTAACTCATGTTATAGCTTAGCTAACAACCCCATTATTACCGTTGTGAATCCAACTACATAAAATGACCGATGATTTCACTAAAATCACCAACATTCCTCCCCCATTTTAGTGCAATCCTTGATTCACAAATAAAATTACAATACAGGTAAACAAACTCATGCATAAATGAAAATATCTAAAAGATTGAATTTCCATCTTAGTACATTACACATTTTAAATACTCGAGAATCCGGGTGTCCTATGGATTGAACCCGTCAACCCATTTGAGTACCAGAAAACAACATACACATGAATTAAAAGACTCTCTAACGTATAAACTTGACACTATACATGCCATGTGTTCTTATCCATTCGTGAGTGCATCAAAGCCAAGTCCAAGCTTCTTGAAGCGGCCACACTTCCCACTCATATAGGTAGTTCTTTTCCTCATGCACCTGCACATGCATTTTTACAAAAGAACAATTACCTCCTTCACTTGCAGTACCGAGCACACACCTTGGGATGACCGTCTTGTGCTCCAATCTCTTAGAGTGAGCTTCCCCATTGAATTCAACTTCTAACGTTGTATTAGAAGGGAATTGGGTATCTCACCGTTAGAGATTTAGATGGACTTTAATCCCATCCCTATCACCGACTTGTGAACCAAGTCCCTAGCTAACCCCTTCGTCAAGTGGTCCGCTAGATTTTGTTGCGACCAAACAAATTCAACCGAAATCACCCCATTCGTGATTAGCTCACGAATCATGCTATGTCTAACACCTAAGTGTCTAGACTTGCCATTATACACTTGGCTATAAGCTTTAGCCAAGGTAGCCTCACTATCGCAACGGATAGAAATAGGTGATATTGGTTTCGGCCATAATGGAATTTCATGGACCAAATTCCTTAGCCATTCCGCCTCTTTACCGGCAGCGGCTAATGCCACAAATTCCGACTCCATAGTCGAACTCGTGATGCAAGTTTGCTTCTTGGAAGCCCGTGAGATGGCACCTCCCCCAAGCAAGCACACCCGACCACTCGTAGAAGAGTGATCTTCCAAATTGGTGATCCAACTTGCATCCGAATATCCCTCCAATATTGAAGAAAACCCGACATATGACATTACAAGTTTACAAGCCTTATGCTCCATCCCGGGCATAACAAAACCTTCCGGCTGTTTCATGTAAACTTCCTCCTCCAAATCACCATTCAAGAATGCCGTTTTGACATCCATTTAGTGAATAGCACCTAAAGCTATCAACAATCTAATCGTGGAGATCATTGCAACCGGGGCATAAGTAACAAAATAATCTATGCCTTCCCGTTGCCTAAAGCCTTGGATCACTAATCGAGCTTTGAACTTGTCGATTGATCCATCCGCTTTCATCTTCCTTTTGAAGATCCACTTGCAACCCAAAGGTTTGTATCCTGGTGGCAAGTCCGTTAATACCCAAGTATTATTTCCCATGATGGAGTCCATTTCATCATGTATTGCTTCTTTCCAGAAAGCAATATCTTGAGACTTCATAGCCTCATCAAATGATTTTGGATCCTCCTCAACACTATAACAGTAAAGGAATTGGGATCCAATCTCATCTCTTGATCCCTCTACCAAGTATACTTGGAAATCGGGACCAAAGGATTTTTCAATCCTTCCTCTTTTGCTCCTTCGAAGCATCGGAGATTCGGTTGGAACAATTGCTTGTTCTTCAACCTCACTAGTTTCACTACTACTTGGAACTATGTCCTTTGGCCTAGACATTAAAGAGAATCAAGTCTCATCAAAATTACATCTCCCGATTCTATAACGATGTGAATCGCTATAGAATCATTAGGTTCAATAACATAGAACCTATAAGCTTTGGAATGCACGACATATCCAACAAAGATGCATCACCCAAAGTCTTCCTTTTAGGTTCGGGTAATCGAACAACTGCTCGACAACCCCAAACTTGAATAAAACTCAAGTTAGGCCTTTGAACCAAAGTTCATACGGGGTAATCTTGTTCCTTTTATTGGGAACTCGATTCAACAAGAAACAAGCCGTTAGCATGGCTTTACCCCAAAATCCATCAAGCAATTCATTTGCAATTATAAAGCAATTCATAAAGTAACATAAACAGAATTTTAAACAAAAATTCACTTGCAATATAAACAGAATTTTAAACAAATTCATTTGCAACATAAAAAGAATTTAAACAAATTCATTTGCAGCATAAACAGAATTTTAAACAAATTCATTTGCAACATAAACAGAATTTTAAACACAAAATTCATTTGCAACAAAACAGAATTTTAAACACAAAATTCATTTGCAATATAAGCAGAATTTAAACAAAAAATTCACATGCAACATAAATAGAATTTTAAACACAATATAAAGCAATTCAATTGCATCATAAACAAAATTTGAAACAAAATTCTTTCATTCAAATTTAACTTAAACATGTTATTCAACATAAAACCAAATCTTACACAAGAGCCATCATATGACAAGATACACTTGTCCGACTCACAAACTCGCCTATATCCTAACTTATTCAGGATGTTACCAGAAACCAAATTCTTTCGAATTCGTGGTACAAACAAAACATATAAAAGTTCAACAAATTTGCTAGAACTAAACTCTAGCCTAACTAAGCCACGTCCAAAAATGGGAGCAACCGACTCGTTCCCCATGCATAGCATTGATCCGTCTTCAACCGGTTCCAAGGAAGTGAACCAACGACGATCTTTGCACACATGACTTGTAGCACCCGAGTCGATCCACCAAGCGACATCATCATCCTGCACATAAAATGATTCGAATATCAGTGGCACATAATCCAAATTTGAATTAAAACCAAAGTCAAGAAACTGACCTTGCCGTGGGTTTTGATCCTTGGATCCTTGCCCACTTCCACTCGTGCTTGCTCCACCCTTATTCTTGACAACCCGACAATCCCGCTTGAGATGGCCGGTCATCCCACAGGTCCAACAGGTTAATTTAACCTTTTTGTTGGGCCCTTTCTTGGCTTCGTTCAACTTCTGTTTTCCCTTGAAATCGTTAGATTTCTCCTCTTCCACCATGTTCACCGAAGGTGCGGAAACCTCCCTTACTTTAGGTTTCTCAGCCTCTTGCGCCCGAAGAGATTCCTCTATGCGCAAGTGACTACCGAGTTGCACAAGAGACAACTCTTCCTTCTTGTGTTTCAACATGTGTTTAAAGTCTTTCCAAGAGGGAGGAAGTTTATCAATTATGCTTGATACGGAGATGGATTCGTCCATCTTCATATTGTGTTGAGCATATTGGCCAAGAATGCGAAGAAGCTCATTGTATTGCTCCATCACTGGCCTTGAGTCCACCATCTTGTAATTGTTGAAATTACAAACCAGGAACTTCTTACTAGAAGCATCCTCCGCCATGTATTTGGACTCGAGAGAGTCCCATAGCTCTTTGGCGGATTCAACATTTTGATAGATATCAAAGAGGGAGTCACACATATCGTTTAAGATATGTCCATGACAAATGTAGTCGTCGTTCTTCCATTTTCCGCGACGCCGGGTCACCTCCAATGTTTCGTTCTCCATCACCTCCGGCATTGGGGTGCTCAGCACGTACACGACCTTCAATGTCGTCAGCAAGAAGTGCATATTCTTTTGCCATCTACGGAAATCAACGCCTTCAAACTTCTCAAGTTTAGTGAACTTGGAAGTCATGTCTCTCACGGACTGATCATTCGCCATCTCTCTCGTGATAAGCAAATATCTCTTACGATTGTTGGGGGAATTCGAGAAAGAGATGAGGAAGAGGTGATAGTAAGAACTTGGATAAAATGCAGAGATCGCGTGAGAGCTCGCTTTCCGTAAGAGATATTTCGACCCTATATGCCTGGGTATCACGAAATTCTCTAGGGGATAATCTCTTTGTTTCGGTGTACCGATCAAGGCAATGATTGATTCATACTTATACACCTTTAGAGAGTTGTAACCGACCTATATTGATACTGGTAATAATATCCCACTTAATGGGATTGATTGCGGAATTAATGACGGGAGTTACAAATGAGAAAAGCCTTCCAGACTCCGGCGCTACTTTCGTGCTAGTTCAACTAGCGCCAAAAGGAGCGCGGGCAACATTCCAGAGCTTGGCGCTACTTTCGTGCTAGTTCAACTAGCGCCAAAAGGAACGCGGGCAACATTCCAGAGCTTGGCGCTACTTTCGTGCTAGTTCAACTAGCGCCACAACTAGCCCCGACACACAGCTCATAAAACCACTTTGTAACTTGTCGATTTTAACCGTCCAACAATCCCGGGTTCTAGTTAGCTTACACGAGTGTGCACTCCACACCTCCTAACTCATGTTATAGCTTAGCTAACAACCCCATTATTACCTTTGTGAATCCAACTACACAAAATGACCTATGATTTCACTAAAATCACCAACACAAATGACCGTGAGAAACCTGGTCTGCGGTGTGATGTTGTGGGTGGAGGATGTATGGATGAGTTAGTGGCATCATTTGCCAAGATAAATGTGCAAGCCAGTGATACGGTAATGTGTTGTTAAAAGAGGTGAAACATCAGATGGAAGTCTTTTCGAGGATTTCGGGTGAGTTATACAATTTGTTAAACAAGTTGTTGGGACACGTGGTTTATAATAGGGATGGTGATTTGCCCCGACCTGGCGGGGAACCCGGTCCACCGACCCGGCCGGGGCCGGGTAATCCCCGGTTTTGCGGGTCCGGGGGCCGGGGCCGGGGAAACCCTGTTTGCTTCAACCGGGGCCGGGTGACCTACTCCCCGACCCGCTCGGTACCCGGTTTTAATATATATATATTAAATAAATTATATATTTTATAGAAATCCAAAATTAGGTCACAGACTCACGCATGCTTCACTCTTCACTTCTTCAGCTTCACTCTTCACTTCTTCCCCAATTTTCTTTCTCTTGAAAATCCCTATTTCCCAACAGTAGTACTAATTCGATTCCCCCTTTTTTTATTTATTCCTTTTCGAGGGTTTGTGAAAAGAAAGTGTGGAAAAAGTAAAGCAAGAGTGCAAGCATACTTTATATCCATGTGTTCATAGGAGATTAAAAAAAGCTGTTATATATATAGATATGTGAAACAACCCACACCAAACTATCTTGCTAGAAGATACATCTTTAATTTAAAACACCAAAAATGGCTCAACGTAATCACACTACCAAGATTACAAACTGGGTTTGCAGAAATAACCCTAACTACAGCTGAGAACATAACTATAAAACGAAAGGGAAGTCTTCTAATCCTTCTATACACAACCTCCGCCTCACGCCTTGCCAAACTTCTAAGCAAGCTTTCGACTACCTGCTTACCTGAAAAGGTTTTAGTTTTGAAAAGCGAGGGTTAGACCATGAGGTCTAGTGAGTTCCCTCCACACCAAGTCACACCATAAATATCGCAATTTATAAATCAGTTATGAAAGAGTTTATACAAATCATAACAAGCACACTTAAAATGATATGCACACAATGACACATGCTACTGCACACACTATAGTCACACACACCGTGACAGCGCAATAGAGCACACACGCTATAGTCGCACACACCGTGACAGCGCAATAGGGCATACACCGCCCATATATGAAACAAATTCATATATAATTATTATGGGACACCCCCCCCATTTCACACCAAAGCCAGAGCATGGTCACACACATGTAAATCACACATATTGCCACACACTTACTTTCCGCTTTGAAATAAAAGCAATTGAAAATCAAACAGTTAGATAATAACCATGCCACACACTTACTCTTCGCTTTGTAGCAGTTGAAAAACACACAGTTAGATAAAAATCATCAACCACACTGTATAAAATTTAGGTTCAGAAAGACTCACCTGCCGTCCTTGCGAGGAATTCTTACTCGCAACCGATTACCTCTTCTCACACCTACATTTGCACCCACACACAATACCAGATAAGACTCTGACTTACTGGATTAAATTCACTCCGGGTCTTAAAACAAAATTCTGGATCCACACCCAAAACTAGTTCCGGATCCACCATTTTATTTAATATCGGTCCATTGTTCACTACCGGATCCTTAATTATTTTTCAGCCCAAGTTCCGGAACCCACTTAAAATACTACCGGAACCCAAATTGATAAACAATACCGGAACTTAATTAATAAACCACTACCGGAACTTAATTCGATAAACAGTACCGGAGCCCAAATAAATAACACCGGATTCCAATTCCACTCACAAACAAATTCCGGTTATGGATTATTAGGCCCACTAACATATGAATTCCGGATGTTTACAATTTCGGTCCATTAATTTATAATTACCGGATCCAACAAGTTTTTAATACCAGATCTATTTTTGTAATTACGGCCCAACACCAACATCCATATTCCGGTTCTATTTAGTCAATTCCGGGACTTGTGGGCTTGGTCCAATTCCGGATCCCATCCAGCCCACTCCGGATCTACTTCAAGTTAATACTGGATCCACAATATTGGGCCCAATACTGGAACTCTTAAGATTCCGGATCCCACTAAATGAAAATACCGGATCTCTTATTTAATAAACAAATTCCGGATCTAATTCTAATTTTGTACCGGAACTTAACACACTCCGGTTCTTGCGACTCTTAAACAGTTCGATTTATTTCGACCTCTTTTCACACCAATCTTCTTCGATGTCAATCATTAGCATAGGGAAGAGTTATTAACAATTATATTAGCATCTAACCCAATCAATTTCAACCCACATAAAAAGGAGAACACACACAATATCCTATTTCTTTCTTTTCAAGATGAATAACTCAAAATTAGACTCTCTCACAATAGATCTTAAGATTAGAATGTAGAGGAGAAAGGATTGCAGATTACCTTGCTAGCTGATTCTTCACACGACTGATAATTCCTATCATCTTCCCTCTTGATGCAATCGCACCCATTAACACACCTCAGGCGCACACACATTCTCCTGAGAAATTTAGAATTCCTAGGGTTTTCTCACCTTTTATACTTTCCCACCCACACACTAAACTTTCTCCTTTTCACACTTTGCACCACAAAACTTTCATTTATTCAATTTAAGTACACGGTTAATACATCATCCTCCCCTCAAAAGAATTCCGTCCCCAGAATTCCATCTTCGAACAATCGTGGAAAACGATTCCTTAGCTTTCCAACCTTGCGATATATAACCGCCAACGGTTCCCCCACATACTCCAACTTTCGTCCACACGAGTGTCTTCTAACAATACGACCATGCCTTCCTTGGCCCAACACTTCCTAAGATTCGACACTGGAAATGTCGAATGAACTCCTCGAACTTACTCGGGCAACTTCAGTTTATACGCCACCTCACCTACACGCTCGGTGATGGCGAACGACCCGTCATAACTGGGTGTTAGTTCTCCCTTCTTTCCCACGCACAACGTCTTTTCACGATGAAACTATAAGCATCACACTGTCTCCCACACAGAATTCGATCAATCTCTTCCTTCTGCTTACATACCCTGTGGCGGTCTCGAGCCACGCTTAACTTCTCGCGAAATGTTTAACCTATCGGTGGTCAACCACATGACCTCCGGTCTCACCCAAAATCATTAACACATCTAGGCTCACGGTTTTACAACGCGTCAAACTAAGGGTTTCACACACAGTTTCACCTTCTTAAAAGAACGAATTCTACCGAAGTTAACGTCACAACAACACGAAACCCTTATTAACATAACGACGCTCAATTCGCCAACTGATCACAAAATCAGCCTTGAATATCACCTTAACCCGCAGTTAAGATTCTCTTCAATAGATTACACACAACTCTACCATTACTTTCCCAACACAAAATACGTCTAAGGCAGATTACACTTTCTCACATTAATTAAACTGACCATAATCCATTGATAACAATCAATTCACACGCTTTTACCACAACGTGACTTCTATACTACTACCACGTCCAATCCAATGGTCCTTCACCCCGAGCATTACATTCGACTACTTCCTTCCACTTCCTTCTCAAACATAAAATACGTTTCCAAAGAACGGCTCACTAGAAGGTGCACACTCCTGACCAATCACACAAGCTAGCTTTCCTCAACTCTTAAACCAATCACATACACACAAATCCTCTTCCTCCTACTCCTACTAGAAGATCATGCACCCGACGGTGACGTTCTGAAAATATTGCCTCTCACTTTCCGTGCCACTTGCCACACTTTCTACTTCCCGTTTACCCACTTATTCCAATCCACCGTCCCAATTACCTCAGGCTAGTATGGAACATTTCTTATACAACATTGACCCCACCATTCATGCAATTTCAACGGTTACTATGTCTAACCAACAGTTTCCCCACATCTCATACGAGAAATTCGACCAGGTCAATCCGAAATACACCCAATGCTCGAAGCGACCACACACTTCTCATTTCTCAAACGATATTAACCCACTCCTTTGCATTTCCTTTACATACAAGGACTAGCTCAACATTCCCAAAGATTTGTTATCTACTGCGAAACATCATAAACTAGCTAATCCAACGTCTTCACACATATTTTAATGACACAAGGCAAACTCACTCATCAACTTAACGCAACCAACGAGCACACAATTTCCTTATTAGCTAGCCACCAACTTCCACCTCATTCCTTATTCTCGGATAACAATATCACACGCCTGTTAATGCCAAAAATCGTCCAAAAGGATAACTTAAGGTTGATTGTGGAATTTAACAACTAAAGAAAGGAATATCTCGACAAAGCGTACGACAAAGGCAAAAAACATAAATGAGACAGAGATTTGGTGACGCGGGAAAAACCTCAACGAGGAAAAAACCCACGGACGACTGTGGAAGTCGTCGCTGCACTATGGTCGCCAAACAGGGGCGATATCCTTATGTTTCGGGTGTCGATCGTACAGAGATTACAATACAGATGAAAGGAAATACTTTAAATGTAAAGTAACAAGTGTTTTGAATGTAAAGACAATGTGCGTCGTGTGTAAAAACTGTATGTCGTGTGCGAATATCGTGCGTCGAGAGCGATTCTTCGAGAGAGAATTCTTTGCTTCAGGTATTCTTCAGAGTTCAGATAATTGTGTGTTGTAATGTGATGTTCTGCGATGCCCCGAAGTGTTGATTGAGCCTTTGCTTTTATAGTCTTCGGGTGCATTGATTGTCTTCTTGAATACTTCTGGTAACCGCTGTAACGGACGTCGTCTTTATTGTTGTTAATGACCTTTGTCGGTTATAGCCGTTGATCATAATTGACATTGATTCCTGCATTAAACAAGGGAAAAACATAACAGTAATATTGAACATTAGTCGGTCGAGGTCGTAAGAATCTACACGTCGGTCGCGCGATCTACACGACGTCATGGTCGAGTGTCGTGAGGTGAATAACTTTCGATTTTACCTTTGATCAGTGGACAAAGTACTATGAATTTAACTTGCTATGGAAAAGTGTAATAAATGATTTCCTTACCTTGGTCGTTGTCGAGACTGGTGAATTTTTACCCAAACAGTTTGCCCCCAAAATTTGAAAAATAGAGTGGCAAATTCGAATTTTAAAATTTTGTCAGTTGGATGACTAGGGTTGTAACACGTGTCGAAAGTTACCTTAGAACTAGATCGGTCCAATTTCAACTAGAGAGGAAGTCGAAAAGGGGATAAGGTCGTAACGTCATGCTGACGCACGATTATGCTTAACAGCTGTCATTGACAGGTGTCGTCGATCCGTGTGGTCATACGAAAAGGCAAGGGCACGTGTCGATCATCAGAGGGCTCAACCTGACATGATCATTTACATAAATAGCGACCCTTGACGGATCCTTTCCTTTTCACGATTTCGGAGAGATTTAAGAGAGAGATTTCTTAGCGATTCACTTCCAAACCTGCAAGATTTCGGTTAGGTTTAGAGTTTTCAAAGGTTTAGAGCGCTTATAAAAAAGGTACGACATCTTCTCTTTTTTTATATGCGTCATAAGTCCATCGCGAGGAAACCTAGGAAAAACTGGGACATTTGGGGTTTTTCCGAACGTCAAATTTGGTTAACGGGATTAGCGATGTCGACAGAGCCTCGGAGCACCATCAAAGATCAAGATGATCTTGACGACTTTAGGAGATTAGCCAAAATCCCAGCGGGGATTACTGTGAGCAAGGCCGGTAAGATTCGACGGGAGATGTGCCCTGACGGGTACGTCGTGATATATGATTACCCGTTTAAGATAGGCTTCCACTGGCCATATTCGCCTCTGGCCAAGGCATTTATGTGCGAATTTGACTTGTCGCCAGGGCAATTGATGCCCCAATTCTGGCGCGTAATTCAGGTAATCGAGCGACTTACTTCACATTGGGAGTCGCCGATGAATGTACGCGACCTGCTTACGGCTTATCAGGTCAAGAAAGATACGTATCGCCGTTATAGCCTGTTCTCCAAACACAAGGGTGATCGTACATTGGTTTTGAAAACCTAGGTCAACGATCGAAAATGGAAGACTAGGTATGTATTTGTGAGTGTGGCGACGCTGGACACCGAAAGCGATTGGATCAGGTCTGGTTGGAACATGACGGGTGAGTCCCCTGCTTTGGTCGAGCATTTTTATTATCTGTTTTGCTTTGTACTCCGACTAACCCTCTTTCTTTTATGTCCTCAGACATTAACTTCGACAAGGTGAAGCCTAATGATGACTCCAGGGCCAAGATCGAGAAGTTCCTTGAGATTAATGCTGACGACCGATCATTCGTCGTTCGTCATCTGGTGGACGAAGGCGACGACTTAGTTTTCCTGAGTGAGAGACTTCAAGGCGGTCGAGGGGGCGAGAAGGAAGAGGAGACAGAGGAGGAGGAAGAGGACGAGGAGGAAGAGGAGAGAGAGGAGGAGGTAGAGATAACTGGTAAGTGTACCCTACTCCGTTTGTCTTACTCTTTCTACTACTTCAGTTATCTGATCGTCTTCCTTTCTTGTTCTACAGGAGAATCCCAACCGAAGATGTCGTCTGCGATGTCTAATAAGGCGTCTCAAGCCGAAATGGCTCGTAAGGCGAGAGAAAAGAGGATGGAGGTCCCGACAGCTGGATCGGGAGTCCTAAAGAGAAAAGAGGCCCCGACTGCTGGGTCAGGTGTCCTGAAGAGGACAAGGATGACGGTCCCGAGGGAACCGTCTTCGAAGGCAGGTGGCTCGTCGAGAGTCATTAGTCCTGAGAAGGCGAAGGCGGCGACCGCGACTCCCGAGAAGACGAAGGTGTCTTCTGATGCGGTTGATGCGACGCCATTCAGCCCGGCGCTCCAGGCGACAAAGGGCGAGGGTCATACGGCCGCAGAGAAAGAAGTTACAACGATCAATTTTACATTGCCGTCGGATTTCTTAGTTGACAACGTCCTAGACGGGACGAAATTGTTTCCCAGTCTGGGGAAGTTTCAACTCCCGTCTTTCAAGGAGCGTTTTAGGGGGGTTTCCGTCGAGGATACGAGTGCGCACGTTGCCGGACTGGCGTTCATGGTAAGTCTCTCTTCCAAGACTCAGATTATTTTATCGTTGTTTAACTTGGTCAAATGTTCGCTAACATGTATCTTGTGTTTTTTCAGACGTTCCAGTGTTCCTTGGCCTTGCACGCCGAGACGTCGAAGGTCGAAGATCTCGTGTCCTGCGCTCTTAAGAGAGAGGACGCGGCGTTGGAAAAGGAGAAGTCTGCCCTAGCACGTGTCGAGGGCATGTCTAAAAAACTCGACGATGCCCTGGACGAGCTGAAAGCCGTCGTCCATGCGAGGAATGACGTGAACTCTTGCCTGAAGCAGTCCTTCTCTGTGATTGCCAACCAAAAGAGAGGAGCTGGACAAGAGGCAGGCGTTCTTAGACATGAAGGAGAAAGAAATCGAGGAATCCAAGTCTAAGGTGGCGAGCTTGGAGGAGGAAGTCGGGGAGTTGAATGTTAGGACCATAAATGTCCTACATATTAGAAAGATATATAAATAATTATTTAAAGCGTAATTAGTTTAATTATAGTGGTTAATTATTGTAAAAGCCTTAATTATTATTAATTGGGCTTAGATTAGATTGTTGGGCCATGGGCCGTTGTGTTTAAGGCCTAGGTATATAAGGTTTGTATTAACCTTGGAATTAGGTCAGAACGATTCATTAGAGAAATTAGAGCTTATTTGTTTAGAATCGTTTCCTTTACTATGGTTGTAATATTCTCATAAGGATACTTTGAATGAATACGAGAGGGATGACGAGTTGAAATCATCAATTGTTCGTGTTCATAACGATTGCTTTATTGTTACCTGATCAAACTGGAACTAACAATTGGTATCAGAGCAGAATCGGTGATTTGAAGAAAGAAAAGAAGCCAATCGAAAGCAAGAAAAAGAAAGAATTTTCGTAGCTTATTTTTCTGGAAAACGCAGCAGGCCGTTTCGCTTATTCCCGGAGATTGAACCGTCGGATCGTCGCGATTTTTGGACAGTAGCTTCACGACATACTGGTTTACATTCTGAACGGTTGGATTAATCGTTTGACGTCCAGAAGTCACCCAGATTATTTTCGAAATACAGCAGATTTTTCTTGAGAAAGTTGTTCTTCAATCGGGTTTGCAAAATCTTTCGTTGATTTATTATTTTGTTTGTTTGATCTCGATTGGTTACTCTCTGTTGTTTATCTGCGGTAACATCGATTCTCAAAGTTTTTAATCTTTCAATTGAAAAACCAATTCTTGAGTTTTTTTGGTGTTCTTGAATTTTTGTGGTGATTATTGATAAAGATGACATACTTTGCTTAGAAATCGATTTGGGTGTGTTTGTTTTTGTGTTATTGGTCAAAATCTAACCCTACAGAAGTGGAATCAAACAACCCTATCGAATTTTTCAATCAGCCGCAGTTACCGGGTAAGTTTCTTATAATCTAAAGTTAACCGGAAGTTTTGTTTTTTAATGCAAAAAGTCACCGGACAAAAAGTCACCGGACAAAAATTCTTTCCGGACAAAAAGTCACCGGACAAAAATTCTTTCCGGACAATTTTTTTTTCCGGTAACTATCCCAATTAGCCGCATGTGTTGACCATTTTGATTCCTTTGTTTGACTTTGGCATTCAGTTTGGAAGACCACGCTATTTTTTTTTGCCAACTATTTGCGGATCCTTTATTTTTTTAACCATTTTATATAAATACATTACAAAAATAACCATATTTTAAAAATTTTACAAAAATAACCACCCACTTCTCCTCAAGCATTGCATGGGGAGAAGTGGCCCACGACAAGACACCATATTAAATTAATTAAATCAGATATAAATTAAAATAATACTGATTTGACACAAGATTCCTTGATTTGACATAAGATTCTTTGACTTGACTGATTTGACAACACATTTACCATAAAAAACCAAAAAATACCTCGATATCCACCCGGGTTCGCGCCGGCCGGCGCTACCCTCCTCCGGCGGCGCGAACCGGAGTTTGACCGGCTTTGACCAAATTTTTTTTTTAAAACTTATTTTAAAAATACATTAATTTTTTAAAAAATTTAAAAATACATTTTTTAAGTTTTAATTAATTTTAAAAATGATTTCAATTAATACGTTTTATAATTAAAACTTTAAAAAAACGTTTTATAATTAAAATTTTAAAAATACGTTTTTTAATTAAGATTTAAAAATACGTTTTTTAATTAAGATTTAAAAATAAGTTTTTTAATTAAGACACAAATATTAAGTAATATTTAAGTAATTTTAATTAAATACGTTTTTTAAAATTGTTTTTTCTTCCAAAAATAAATTAAAGATCAAAAATAAATTAAAGATAAATTTTTAAAGATAAATTGTTTAAATCTTAATTAAAAAACGTATATTTAAAATTTTAATTATAAAACGTTTTTTTAAAGTTTTAATTATAAAACGTATTAATTTAAATCATTTTTAAAATTAATTAAAACTTAAAAATGTATTTTTAAATTTTTTAAAAAATTAATGTATTTTTAAAATAAGTTTTTAAAAAAAAAATTTGGTCAACGCCGGTCAAACTCCGGTCCGCGCCGCCGGAGGAGGGTAGCGCTGGCCGGCGCGAACCCGGGTGGATATCGAGGTATTTTTTGGTTTTTTTATGGTAAATGTGTAGTCAAATCAGTCAAATCAAAGAATCTTATGTCAAGTCAAAGAATCTTATGTCAAATCAAGGAATCTTGTGTCAAATCAGTATTATTTTAATTTATATCTGATTTAATTAATTTAATATGGTGTCTTGTCGTGGGCCACTTCTCCCCAAGCAATGCTTGAGGAGAAGTGGGTGGTTATTTTTGTAAATTTTTTAAAATAGGGTTATTTTTGTAATGTATTTATACAAAATGGTTAAAAAAATAAAGGAACCAACTATTTGCTGCATTTTATTTTCCATACTTCTCATACTCATCCATTTAGTTATTATTTTTCATCCATACATCTTGAGCATAAATCCCATATCTTGCATACATATATATACATTGTTTGCTAGTCTTTTGTTTTGTTTGCTTTATTTTTTTTCTTGGTTTGATTTTGATCGGTAAACAAGGTTTATCCAGTAAGCTTCCCATTCGGTTATCTCATCGCATCCGGTAAGTTCTTTCTCACCCGGTAAGTTGCTTTGTCCGGTAAGTCCTATTCTTATCATCCGGTAAGGTCTCACATCACCCGGTAAGTGCCCATCGCATCCGGTAAAATCATCCGGTAAGTACATTCTTCCGGATACCTTGAGTTTGGTTAATTGTTTCCGGAACCTCAATTCATCCGGATTCCCTATCCGGTAAGCTCCTCTTCATCCGGTAAAGTGTGTTTTTGGTAAGTTTTTGATTGGTAAGTTCTCGAAGCTTGATTTCGTTTGGTCCTATAATAATCAGATTTTAAAATTTTAAAACGAATTTATTTTATCAATTTGTTTTTCAAATTTTAATTTTTGATTTTTCTTCCGCAAGTTGTTATTCTTCAAATTAACACCGATCAACGATCAATTTTTCAGGTAACAATGTCAATGTACTGCTACAATCTGTATTGTAGTGAAAGTAAAAATCTTTATGAAAAGAATATCAAGCAACAAGAGGAATTTTGCAGCAAGTTAAACGAAAAACATAAACTGCAAATATCTGAAAGTTCTGATAAGTTTGCTAAATCTGAAGAAAAGGCAACGATCTTAGAGGCGGAAAACACTGAGCTGAAAAAGAAGCTATCTGTTCTATCATCACGAGATGATATCAGGAAGACTGAGAAAGAGCAAGACAGACGATATGAAAAGAATGTCAAGCAAGCAGATGACTTGATCAGCAAGTACGTCAAAGAACTGAAGGAACTAAAATCTCAAATCTGGAATAGTTCTGAGAAGCTTGCTGAAGAAGAAGAGAAAGGTAAACTCCTGAACTGTGAAAACCTTGAGCTTAAAAGTAAACTATCTACTCTTGAAAAGGTTTTTGAAAAGGAGAAAGAAAATTTTGCAAAGGAAAGGAAAATGTTTATAAAGCAATCTGATTCTTCAAACAAATCTCTTGATGAGAAGAAAGTCTTGAGCTTAGATATCTAAAGATTTCAACACAAATCTCCGACTTTGAAAAAGTCTTGATATTAGAAAGAGAAAAGTTTGAAACTGAACGCAAATCTTTTTCTAAAACGAATGGCGAACTTTCTTTAAAAATAACTGAGTTGGAGAAAGAATTAGACGTTCTAATCAAAGAGTCTGAAACGATGAAAGTTGAAGGTTTTAGAGCAAAATGTTTAAAAGATGATTTTTCAAAGGAGAGAAAGATTTTTCAATCCGAGATTTCTAAACTTACACATAGATTATCTGGTTTAGCAACCGAGATTTTGAAGGAACAAAAGGTTAAATCTGATTTACAAAAGAAATTTGACTTAATTCTCGAAGAACGAAATGCTTTATCCGTTAAAGTCAAGAAACTTGAAGAAAGCAAGTACAAAGGCGTTAAACCTTCTTATGCTTCAAGTTCAATTTCTACAAATCGTTCTTCAAAGAATTTTGTCAAATCAAATGAATTTTCAAAAGATCAGATTCGACCTTCCAATCTTTCCTATAATTCTTGTGTTGATAGAAAAGATAATCAAATTTTCAAGAAAGTAAACATGGTTTGGAGAGTTAAATGATCCTCTCCTACTCCAAAGCCATTCGTCTCTGTTAATAGTGACACGAACAACAAAGCTTTCCACGCTAAACCTTTTGTGAAAATTGATCGTGTTTACTCTGTCAATAAACTGATCAACTTATCTACACAGAAGCCGTGTTGTTCTTTTTGTGGAACAAGTGAGTTTGTGAAGAAAGATTGTGCTAACTATTGGTATGGTACTTATAGTTTCCCAGGTCCTCATAGGGCATCTAACTAACAAGGATCCATCAAAAGATGGATACCAAAATCTGTCTAAATCTGTTTTGCAGGAATGTCATGTGCATTTAAATTAGAAGATTTTTTCCACATGACTGCATTCAAAGGTTATGCCACTTTTGAGGTGGAGTACTATTCCATGAAAGGTAAGTGAACTTCAACTGAATTCAAAGATCGTGGTAATTCATTCTGGATAACTTACTTGTGTTTGTTATTCTCAAACTTTAACTTCCATGATTGCCACGTGTCAATTTTTTTGACTTAGTTATTTCCATGTCTCACATATTTGTTGATTTTTCGATGGAAATACACTCGTTTGAATTCCTAGTTGTTTTCCAGGTTCGCTATTTCTTGCAAATGATTCCATTTTTATCTGATATAATAATTGTGACTTGTTCTTCACAATTAAACTTTCTGATCATTGTTTCATTTCTTGCAAAATACTGTGCTTACTGAGTCTTTCTGTTTTGCGTTTGATCTTGTTTCTTGAAATTCCATTATTTCAAACAATGACTTCTGATTATCTCTGATCAGGACTCGTTCTTAAAAGTTTTGACTTCTAAACACTTCAGTTTAGAACTCGTACTTCACTGTTTACTTAACTGATTTACTCGATGCATGAAAGGAGTGTTAGGAATTACATCGTTTCTATGGCCTATCCAGAACCGGAAGGACCTACCCAAGAAACACGTCCCTTATAGACATCAGTGAGGGGTCTAGATGATAGATGAGTTTGGAGAGAAAAGAATAAATGGTGAGGCTGTGACAAGACTTAAAAGAATTATTGGTCCTTACCAAACCGAGTCAGTTATCTGGGTAACCACACAATCTATTTATTCTCGTTCTTTGGAGATGAATATTGAAACAGACATAGACCCAGTGTCGATAACTCGTGTCACCCCACCTATCCACTCAAGTATCTCTCAACAGATGCTTGTTTCATATATTCACGGAGATTTAGCACATAATCTATCTATTCCTCACTCGGAGGTCCTAGATATTGAAAAAGGAAGACATCAGCTCCGGTCTCCGAACTTCATATTCTAATCACTGAGTCTATTGATTTTTTAACTTGCGTCCCAAGTTAAATCAATATTTTGAGCCAAACAGATAGAATTTATTTTCTTTCTTTCACACATGTACGAGTCTTTGTGATTCCATTTGCATATCTTCGTGATATTGCCGGAACAGTTTGAGAAGTAATTTTTAAAATTTTACTTTAGTGATAACTGGAAGTCCTATCAGAGATACCCCATTGCCAACTCTGAACATAGGCCACACAATTTTTTAAATTGTTGTGATAACAGTTACTATGTGTTTCTGTGTTATAATTTTACCCCATTCTGGTTACTAAAATGTTTTATCTGAATTTTTGCTACTCGTCACTATTGTCTTTGAACGTGCATGATGCTCCGGATGCTCCTACTCATCATGAGGGGGAGAAAGGGTACAGATTCAAAGACACCGAATATCAAGTTGAGGGGGAGTTAGCAAAAGCCGAAGGGGAGTTAGCAAAAGCCGAGGGGGAGTAACTGTTGACCGATTTTTAATCGAATGATTGATCAGTTCCGAGATCCAAAGAGCTTAAAGTGCATACAAGTGATCAACTCTTCTCATCATTTATCAACTGGTGTTCGCTTCAAATTATTTCCTCCATCAAGCATATTGGTTCTTCAAGTTCTTTTAAAGCTGAAAACAAATTCAAGAGCTTTATTCAAGAACTTTATTCAAGGGGGAGCGTCGAAAGACATGAAGACAAGCAACGCCGAAGTGTTTAAAAGATTCAAAGGAAGAGAAGATCAAGATTTGAAGGTTTCAAGGCCGATTTTTATTTATATATCTTTAGGGGGAGATTGTTAGGACCATAAATGTCCTACATATTAGAAAGATATATAAATAATTATATAAAGCGTAATTAGTTTAATTATAGTGGTTAATTATTGTAAAAGCCTTAATTATTATTAATTGGGCTTAGATTATATTGTTGGGCCATGGGCCGTTGTGTTTAAGGCCTAGGTATATAAGGTTTGTATTAACCTTGGAATTAGGTCAGAACGATTCATTAGAGAAATTAGAGCTTATTGTTTAGAATCGTTTCCTTTACTTTGGTTGTAATATTCTCATAAAGATACTTTGAATGAATACGAGAGGGATGACGAGTTGAAATCATCAATTGTTCTTGTTCATAATGATTGCTTTATTGTTACCTGATCAAACTGGAACTAACATTGAAGGACGAGGTTAAGTCCATTTTTGCTTTAGGTCGACTTACTGCGCGTGCTGCGATCATGCGACGTCACCTTGCGGGTAAGGATCCCTTGGCTTCGGCGTCGGACGAGCTGGACCTCTTCTACAAGGAAGTCGGGACTGAGAGAGATCTCGATTCGGACGACGAGAAAGAGATCGAGGAAGAGGAAGGTCTTTAGGGCGATGTGTTGGGCAAGGATGCGACTGACGTGACCGATGCTCCTCCCCAGCCTTAGACAATATATTTTTGTTTTCTGCTGCTCGACTGTTGGTGGTCGAGCTTTTTTAGGATGTACATGACAGTTTGTTCAATGAATGAAAATTTAAATTTCTCTTGACCTTGTGTCTTACATGCTTTGTGAATACATACAACATCAATTGTGAAATTTATTGAGTATAGAACAAGAAATCGTGCGACTCAGGCATTCATCGTAATACATACGTCATAAGACTTTTAAATCGTGTTGGCAATCATAGACACGTGCGATCAAAACATTTATTCAAAACAGGAGACTCTTTTAAGTCAAGAACTTTAGATCGAGGGTCGTTAGACTTTACGATCATATAAATGGATCATACGATGAACCTGGATCGTATGTCCCTGTGATAGTATAATCAAGTCATAGATTTGATCATTTGTGTCGTTAGATCCTGCGAAACTAAAGTCGTATAGTAGACTTAATAGCTGATGTCGTGCGATCTGCGATAAAACAATGTCAGAGTTTGGTCGTTGGCTAGCCAACGACCCTCCGATGCTTAAGTCAGTAACAGTCGCGATGAATAAAAAATTGTATGAGAAAAGGAAAAAGGGCTTAGAAAAATACCTTTTCAGAATTTTCTTGTTTTAAGGGGTGTACTTGTCCCTCGTCATTTATCATTCTATTCCTTTCAGGAGCAAATAGGTTTAAATGACGGGTCGACACTGAGTTTTTGGGAATTGACGCCAAGGTCTATGTCGACCATGTCTTCGTGCGACCAGGCGAAACAGTAGGTATGTCCCTGCAAGAAAGACATTAGTTTATCTCTACGGTAGTGATAGAAAGACGAACCTGCCAAGACCTTATGATCAGGCTTGCTTTGATCCAGGATGACTTCCATGACTGGTAGACGGCCTATTTTTGAGTCTTCAGAGTAGTTTTATAGCAATCACGAGCGACTTTCGGCTCACTTTTGATTTCTTGGACTCCCCACGGCGTAGGGAATTTCATGGTCTGATGATACGTCGAGGGAACGGCTTTTATTTCATGGATCCATGGTCGACCTAAGATGATGTTATAGGCCAACGCACAGTCGATGACGCTAAACTTGGTCTGTTTGTTGATTCGTCCTGCATAGACGGGTAAGATGATCTCTCCAAAGGTGCTCGCCGCGTCTCCATTGAAACCGACCAAGGTTGTCGAACGTCGTGTGATTTCCGATCGATCGATTCCCATGGCCTTGATGGTAGCAAAGAAGATGACATTCGCTGAACTGCCTCCATCGACCAAGACTCGCTGGGTTAGACAATTACCAATTGTGAGTTGAATGATCAACCCGTCATGATGCTTCTGATACGAGTCACCGAGATCATCTTGGTCGAACGAAATCTTCATGGCTTCTAACTCCAGATCTCCTTTGGGTCTTGATGAGCGTAGGATGGGCCGGTCGTCAGGTGTCTGGCTGGCGTGGCGTTTGGCTACGGAGTATGTCAGACCACATACGTCAGACCCACCAGTTATGCAATTGACGACCTTCGTGTGATCGAGAGTTGGTGGTCGAGCGTCGTTAGCTGGAGTAACGATGTCGTCGATGATACTCTTGAGATTGCCTTTCGGGACGTGATATGCCAACTCCTTTTTGAGAGCTATACAATCGTCCGTCAGGTGACCGTGGTCGATATGAAAGTCGCACCACTTTGATTTGTCCTTCTTGCTGTCGTCCTGATCGGACTTCTTCGGCCATCGGATGGTCGTCTGGACGGCCTTCAAGGCCTCGACCAAGTCCTTAGTAGTTCCTTTGAATCTGTAAGAGGATATCTTAGGGTACTGAGGGAACTTGGTTTTGAACTCAGCCTTCGTCTTGAACCGGACGTTCGAGATTTGTCGCACAGGCTCTGACTTGGATGCTGCCTTTATTTTAAATTCTGGCTTCTTAACACTAAGCAACCTCTTGTCATCAGTGTGCTTACGACGAAAGGCAGCATCATCTTCTACCCTCATATAGGCAAGGGTTCTGGCTCAGACGTCTTCGAAGTTTTCCGGGGGATACTTGGTCAAGTTGGTGTATAGACCTGAGCTGTCGTCTAGACCACGCTTGTAGGCCTCGATCGCGGTTTTAACGTCACAGTTACGGACGCTGGTCATTTCCGTATTGAACCTATTGAAGTATCTTCGAATGGATTCATTGGCCTTCTGCACGACATAATATAGGTCGCTGGCCTGCTTCTCCATCTTGCGACTGCTGGCGAATTGCTGGGAGAATTGTTTGACCAACTCAGCGAACGACCCGATGGATTTGGGTTTGAGGTTGATCAACCACTGGAGGGCAGGACCTGTGAGGGTCG
Organism: Saussurea involucrata; assembly: GCA_033807775.1. Lineage (NCBI taxonomy): Eukaryota > Viridiplantae > Streptophyta > Magnoliopsida > Asterales > Asteraceae > Saussurea > Saussurea involucrata. The sequence goes on along the minus strand of CM066322.1, from coordinate 56,103,606 downwards.
CCTCGAAACTTTTGCTCATGCAGACTTCTTGATATACTTGAGGGATCGAGATCGTCCACATTAGTTGTTTATACTGCGCGATGTGCTCCGTCGGATCGGTTATCCCCGAATACTTGGGCGTGAAGGCGGGGATATTATACTTCTTCAGGACATCGACGGTCGCTATCGTGTCCGCGAAAGGCGATGCCTGATATCCCGATCGAGGCTCGACGTCAACGGGTACGGCTTCCCCTGGTAGCTTAGCGAGCAAAGATAGGACGCGCTCGTTCTGATCTTCTAGCATTTTCAACCGTTGGGCGACGGGGTCATTAGGATCGGGATTTGTGCTTGCCAACGGATCAACTCCCGAGCTGGTGCCATTGTCGTATGACGAGCCATTGGCGTCCCCGTTGAAAGGGATAAAATGAGGCTGCGACCCATTCTGAAACGGCTGCGATCCATTCGGAAACGGCTGCGACCCATTCTGAAATGACTGCGATCCATTCTGAAATGGTTGAGATCCATTCTGCATGGGTGGTGGCCTTATGTACTGAGGAGGAACCGTCCTGAACTGGGGATTTGGGTTGAATGCCCCCGGTTGTTGGTTCTGCATGAATGGACCTGGTCCCGGATTATGGACGAACGGAGCCGAACCAGGGTTATGGACAAATGGAGCGGATCCTGGATTCTGACCGAACGATCCTTGACCCGGATTTTGGATGAATGGTCGTGGACCATTCTGTGGTCCGAAGGGATTCCTCAGCCGCGCGATTTCCTCAGCTGCTCTTCGACTCTGCTCAGCCATGGCATTGATTTGATTTCGCGCAACTTCCAGCTCCTGGTACATCTGGGCAATGACATGCTCTTGATTTCTAGGGGCTGCCATTTTCCTGAAACAGAAAACAGAGGAGACTACAAGAAACCGTTAGTAGAACGCACGTTTGTCGAAGATTTTCTTTAGATGGGGTCCCACGGATGGCGCCAAACTGTTAATGCCAAAAATTGTCCAAAAGGATAACTTAAGGTTGATTGTGGAATTTAACAACTAAATAAAGGAATCTCTCGACAAAGCGTACGACAAAGCGTACGACAAAGGCGAAAAACGTAAATGAGACAGAGATTTGGTGACGCGGGAAAAACCTCAACATGGAAAAAACCCGCGGACGACTGTGGAAGTCGTCGCTGCACTATGGTCGCCAAACAGGGGCGATATCCTTATGTTTCGGGTGTTGATCGTACAGAGATTACAATACAGATGAAAGGAAATACTTTAAATGTAAAGTAACAAGTGTTTTGAATGTAAAGACAATGTGCGTCATGTGTAAAAACTGTATGTCGTGTGCGAATGTCGTGCGTCGAGAGCGATTCTTCGAGATAGAATTCTTTGCTTCAGGTATTCTTCAGAGTTCAGATAATTGTGTGTTGTAATGTGATGTTCTGCGATGCCCCGAAGTGTTGATTGAGCCTTTGCTTTTATAGTCTTCGGGTGCATTGATTGTCTTCTTGAATACTTCTGGTAACCGCTGTAACGGACGTCGTCTTTATTGTTGTTAATGACCTTTGTCGGTTATAGCCGTTGATCATAATTGACATTGATTCCTTCATTAAACACGAGAAAAACGTAACAGTAATATTGAACGTTAGTCGGTCGAGGTCGCAAGAATCTACACGTCGGTCGTGTGATCTACACGACGTCATGGTCGAGTGTCGTGAGGTGAATAACTTTCGATTTTACCTTTGATCAGTGGACAAAGTACTATGAATTTAACTTGCTATGGAAAAGTGTAATAAATGCTTTCCTTACCTTGGTCGTGGTCGAGACTGGTGAATTTTTACCCAAACAACGCCACTTAGACATCCATGCATCACCAAACGCAATTTTGCCACACTGAACAACTTATAAACAAATTCCGAGCAAAGATCTCCACTTACGCTCACCCCATATCAACACTGGTTCATCACTTAACTTCACAACAACTCATTATTACCATGCCTCGCATGCTTGCTAATTATAAGTTACCGCCATCTTATCCACACAACCCCATACACTAGAGGTTCAATCCTCACGATCATTTGTGCACACACTAGGCCATGCTTTCTCCACGCTAAACACAAATTGAAAGAGTTTGCGAAAACATTATGCAATAATTAGTTTTGCAAATCAACATCCACACACATATAACTGGAATTCTGCCTGGTCACTACACACCTGTGACCTGATCTAAGGCACACACCCGCCCTTGGGAATAGACCAAGTCCGCTCGAATAATCTATATGGGACAACCCCCCCCCCCCCCATGAATATAACACCAACAACTTGAGATTTATGCATAAATAAACCATATGCAATAACTCAATAATAGATACGTATGTACAAGTAACCAACAAGTACTATCAAGCCTTGATTTAGAAAACTCACAACTTTGCCTTTCTCCAAACTAGATGAACCACAAATTATGACCGTCTACTACACTCGATCGAGTCTTTACCCCCAACCGACTCTTTGGCATCCACATGAGACACGCTCAAATAAATCAAACGATAAGGCGCTCCCTTGCAAACCAACATAGTCCACATGTCCCACATGAGTTGTGCTAACTACTTCATTCATAAATGGCATATCAATCACCTAGGAAGGATCACCTATCCAACTATCAATTCTCCACCTTCAGGACACTCACAAAAAGGCGGTCCACCCTCTTGACAGATACACACCTATCCCAACCGACCTCTTATCTCCGCGCACACTCCCAACAAAATAATCAAGCCAGGGCTAACCTTTCAATTTCAAATCTCCCGACAACGAACTCAACGCTCGTCGTTGACTTCAACATCAATGCCTGACAATCAGCCTAAATACAAGTCTACCTCAACTCCGGCTCCCCGCCGATACCGTTTCATCCACATACTACAACGCTACCTTTCGAAGTATCTTGCCTACTTCGAATCACCCGGGACATACCTCCCGTCAACAGCCACATGTCAACTTACCAAACAAGAGTAAAGACTACCATCACTCAAGCATTTCTACAACCAAAGGCTGAGACTACAGTTAGACGCCGCCTTCCATAAACTGTAACACCAAGGTCACGAATCAACCATCGACGTCTCCACCGCATTTTCCACCCTCGGAACTTGCACATTCTTAGGCGCGATATCTCTTACTACCTAGCGAGTTCATAGCCTTCATGCATGCCAACACAATGATTTAAACCATTTCACACACTTGAAATATTCCACAAAACAAGTTTAGATATGCATGACACGACACCTCCACAAAGAACAACCACACACACACCGATCTCAAGGATCGCTCGCACGCAACCCATGATATCTCGCAACCTGGTCCATCTATTGAAAGTGCATACACTGAAACTCTCTTTGTGCAAAATTTTAAAATATAGTAAAATCGCCCACACTGGGATAGTCAACCGACTCTCACCCTCGCTGATATGTCAACAACGTGTTCACATCGGTTTCACCCATAAAACCATACGATCAAATATTGTTATGATTTCTTTACAACAAAGTTTAACTCACTCGTAAAAGAAGTGAAGTAATTCACTATTTCTCCAAGTTCGAAATTTATCACACCCCGTAAATAAATTTATCTTTTCCTTCAAGCACACACTTACACATGCCAACTCATTTTCAAAACCAGAAGTTTACCAGGTACACACACACTCACACATTCTGACATGAAGGACTTATGTAACTTGTTTGAAAACACAATGCATGACTCACTTTATATTGAAGGCTATTCGCTCGAGCAAAGTCAATCGTTTGCAGTTACAGCAAATCAACGCCGACACCCTACTTCCAACCAAACCATCAGGTTCCTTACATTTGAAACAACCTTCGGTACCGGTACTTCCCCACATACTTGGATGCTCCAACCTCACAGTTACCACCTGACTACTAACTCGTAAAATATACGGCTTCACCTCGGCCCCAAATAGGTTAACCAACACTAGTATTACCAATCCGTACGTCTATCATCTCTCCACCACTCTCGTCACTCTTCCACTAACTAGAGAGTAAGAAAGCACATCTCCACTATCCGATCCTTGAATTGAAACTCTCAAGATCTCAATTTACCGACATCAGGAACTCCTAAAATAAAGACTCATCAGAGTTTAGGAGTTCACCTCCAATCAATTATTTCCTTGAAGATCCCTAAAGATTCTACTTCACACGGACATTCACACCACCCAATCAAACAATACCCTTCTAGATAGTGTCATCAATCACTCAAGAATAATCTGTACAACACACCAAACCGTTGCTATCATGACAACGTTAAACTTTACACGCTACTGATACTCTCCACACACTAATTACCACTTCCCACACACTAACATCTCCATCGACTATCAGAACAACAGTGATCAAGCACACCCTTGCACCTGTAAATTCATAATGACACTGGCCAGATGTGATTTGAATTTACCTTACATGAGAGTCCTCGCCACCATCGTCCTAAATTCTCGAGGATTAAGGTCTTCCCTAAAGGCTTCCTATATCTCAGTTGTGTCCTCCTACTCCACAGTTTAAGTTTAGGCCTATCCGGTCACCTAAATCTCTTAAACTAGCACTCTGATACCAATTATACCAACCCACACCAAACTATCTTGCTAGAAGATACATCTTTAATTTAAAACGTCAAAAATGGCTCAACGTAATCACACTATCAAGATTACAAACTGGGTTTGCGGAAATAACCCTAACTACAGCTGAGAACATAACTATAAAACGAAAGGGAAGTCTTCTAATCCTTCTATACACAACCTTCGCCTCACGCCTTGCCAAACTTCTAAGCAAGCTTTCGACTACCTGCTTACCTGAAAAGGTTTTAGTTATGAAAAGCGAGGGTTAGACCATGAGGTCTAGTGAGTACCCTCCACACCAAGTCACACCATAAATATCGTAATTTATAAATCAGTTATGAAAGAGTTTATACAAATCATAACAAGCACACTTAAAATGATATGCACACAATGACACATGCTACTGGCACACGCTATAGTCACACACACCGTGACAGCGCAATAGAGCACACATGCTATAGTCACACACACCGTGACAACGCAATAGGGCACACACCGCCCATATATGAAATAAATTCATATATAATTATTATGGGACACACCCCCATTTCACACCAAAGCCAGAGCATGGTCACACACATATTGCCACACACTTACTCTCCGCTTTGAAATAAAAGCAGTTGAAAAGCACACAGTTAGATAATAACCATGCCACACACTTACTTTTCTCTTTGTAATAAAAGCAGTTGAAAAACACACAGTTAGATAAAAATCATCAACCACACTTGTATAAAATTTAGGTTCAGAAAGACTCACCTGCCGTCCTTGCGAGGAATTCTTACTCGCAACCGATTGCCTCTTCTCACACCTACATTTGCACCCACACACAATACCAGATAACACTCTGACTTACTGGATTAAATTCACTCCGGGTCTTAAAACAAAATTCCAGATCCACACCCAAAACTAGTTCCGGATCCACCATTTTATTTAATACCGGTCCATTGTCACTATCGGATCCTTAATTATTTTTCAGCCCAAGTTCCGGAACCCACTTAAAATACTACCGGAACCCAAATTGATAAACAATACCGTAACTTAATTAATAAACCACTACTGGAACTTAATTCAATAAACAGTACCGGAGCCCAAATAAATAACACCGGATTCCAATTCCACTCACAAACAAATTCCGGTTATGGATTATTAGGCCCACTAACATATGAATTCCGGATGTTTACAATTTCGGTCCATTAATTTATAATTACCGGATCCAACAAGTTTTTAATACCAGATCTGTTTTTGTAATTATGGACCAACACCAACATCCATATTCCGGTTCTATTTAGTCAATTCCGGGACTTGTGGGCTTGGTCCAATTTCGGATCCCATCCAACCCACTCCGGATCTACTTCAAGTTAATACCGGATCCACAATATTGGGCCCAATACCGGAACTCTTAAGATTCCGGATCCCACTAAATGAAAATACCGGATCTCTTATTTAATAAACAAATTCCGGATCTAATTCTAATTTTGTACCGGAACTTAACACACTCCGGTTCCTGCGACTCTTAAATAGTTCGATTTATTTCGACCTCTTTTCACACCAATCTTCTTCGTTGTCAATCATTAGCATAGGGAAGAGTTATTAACAATTATATTAGCATCTAACCCAATCAATTTCAACCCACATAAAAAGGAGAACACACAGTCTCCTATTTCTTTCTTTTCAAGATGAATAACTCAAAATCAGACTCTCTCACAATAGATCTTAAGATTAGAATGTAGAGGAGAAAGGATTGGAGATTACCTTGCTAGCTGATTCTTCACACGACTGGAGAATTCCTATCATCTTCCCTCTTGATGCAATCGCACCCATTAACACACCTCAGCCGCACACACACATTCTCCTGAGAAATTTAGAATTCCTAGGGTTTTCTCACCTTTTATACTTTCCCACCCACCCACCCACTAAACTTTCTCCTTTTCACACTTTGCACCACAAAACTTTCATTTATTCAATTTAAGAACACGGTTATTACAATATGTATATCTAAAACTAAGTTATTCATATGGGTTGGGTTGACCGGGGTTTGACCGGGGGTTGACCGGGTGAGTGACCAGAGCCGGGTACCTAATCCCCATACCCGCCGGGGACCGGGGCCGAGTCTATCAACACGAAACCGGGGTCGAGGCCGAGTCTATCAACACGAAACCGGGGCCGGGGTCGGGTGAGGGGATACCCGCCCCAAACCTGCCCCGTTACCATCCCTAGTTTATAACTTGGCGTTAGGATATGGCTATTCTCGGAATAAAATGACGGAGCGATAGTGGATGGTTACCCAAAGGAGAAACCAAGTGTTTTTGGTTGTGAGAGTCGCTGGGTGAGTATATTTTTGGGATCATTGAAAGCTTAAAGAAAATGTTGGATTGGTTAGCCTACGATGTAGTGTAGTAGATGCAAAATCTTTAAGGGATGTGAATTGTTTCTTATGTGCGAAGGAATTATCCGAGAAGGTAACAGTTTGGAAAGCAAGAAGGGTGTAGTGGCTTTGAACACCAGTGTCATTTTTGGGATGACTTGGTTGGGTACCTCAAGTTGGAATTTTGGTGCAACCGTTTGGTTAGGTATAGTAATGAGGAAGTGTTATCGGCGCATGTGGAAGGGTCGGAAGAGGGGGACAAGTGATGTTTGGTGGGCAGTGCTCCATGCTAACGTGGGGAGGTGAAGATAGTATGTCGGAATAAGTGAGTAGATTGGAAGCAGAAAGTTGGCAGTAACACCGAAAAGGTGGAGTAGTGAGTGTAGATTGTCATCGGTAAGTGTGCAAACTCCTGGTAAGAGTAGGAAGGAAGGGGATTTATGTATGTTTTATGTTCGGGAAAGAAGTGGAAAAAGGGTAGTTGATTGTAGTGCTTGGAATGAAGGATCATTAGATTTGAGTTGGTGATATGGTGTGAAGCGTTTAAACGAACTGGTCGTTCAGTGATAAGCTATTGGAAATAGTTTTGTTTGAACATGGTCACTCCTCCTCGTTGAGTAAGGGTAACCGAAGTTATGACATATATGATTGGACGCTCATGGAATGCAGTGAGAAATTGATGTGGCTTCAGGAAAAGTTCAATTCGGATAGGTGGACACTTCGAGGAGGGATTGTGGAGGTTTCATGCTATTAGCTACGTATAAGTGTGGGGTGATTAGGTGGTGAGAACGTATGAATTAGTTGACGAGTTGTAGCCGATGTGTTTCGGGAAAGGGAGTATGATCTGCGTAGACGTATGTCGGTTGGGAGAAATAATCTAGAATTGCATGTAATCCGATGAGGGAACTCTTGGGTATGAGTTTGTTGGGATGTTCAAGGTTGGCCATGTTGGCAAGTGGGTGATTGTTTCCTAGTAAAAGAATCACGTTATTGTGGCAGAGAATTCCACGAAGTTCCTTCTTTTTAGGAAGTGAAGTTGTATGTGAAAACCTTGTTTAGACGCGTTTTAAAATCGTGAGTCCACGTGTGTGGACAATCGGACAATATCAGGTACGGTTGACCTGGGATGTTATAGATAGTATTTAAGCGGGTATAGTGGATCGGAGAGGTTACAAGTATATGGTACAAGATTGCATGACATAGCAAAGTTGTGACTCACTGAGGGCGGTTCCGAAGTATGGAGTACGGTTATGTTTTCCTTCAGAACGGTTTGGGACAACCGAGTGGAACTAAGTTGGTTGGATTGAAAAGCATAAGACTTCTGAACCACGATTTTAAGAAAGGGGCAGTTTGATGCAGAAGACACCCCATAGTTTAGAGTGGTGCATTTAGGAGAAAAGTGAAGTGGACTACGTTTTTGGATCCGTTGAAATTATGAAAGTTGGATAGATAGTGTACGATCTTGTGGTGCCTGATGAGATTTTGGAGGAATTCATAGTGTGATGCACGTTTCTATATTGGAGAGAAAATGTTGGAAGCTGAGATGATGGCGACCTTGCAAGGAATACAGGCGATAAGGAGTTGACCTTCGTCATTATAAAATGAGTGAGGACAGTAGCTTACAAGTTGGAGTTACCGGAAGAATTAAAGGGAGTGCACCTAGCGTTCCATGTTTCGAATTTAAAAGGCGTTTGGCTGAGACAGAGGTGGCAGTACCATTGGAGGATATCAGAATTGGTGAGAGGTTGACTTACATAAAGGAACCCGTTGGGATTGTGGACAACAAGATTTTTGAGTTAAGGAACAAGAAGATCAGACTGGTAAAGGTTCAGTGACGGTTTCTTAAGGGACAAGAGGCAAATTTGGAAATAGAGGCGGACATGAGGTCCATGTACCCTCAGCACAGAATTCTTTTGAGGGAGGGATGTTGTAATAACCCAGTTTAAAATAAAGGAAATAAAAATAAATTAAGTTCAGTGGCTAAAGAGTGAAAAAAAATAAAGTTTAGTGCTCTTGTGGTTTTGGTATAAAATGAAGAGGAAACCTAATACCCTGATTAGACTCGTGTTACTGTGTGCGGCTGAAGGTGAAATTGGAGAAAGTGCAATGTGTTGGTCCTGGAGGGTTATACAAGTTTGTAGAAGGGGGGGGGGGGGGGGGGTTGAATACAAACACACAGATTTTTACTTTCTAAATTGTTTATTGATATAATCAAACAATTTACAACTTGTTGTGGAACAAGATTAAGGATTAACCTAATCTAAACAAGTTAAGAACACTAAGTTTCTTGCACTAGAACTAAGCCAGAAGGAGATCAGAATATTACGAGTAATATTCTAACACTAAGAGAGAAAGAAGAAGATGGCCGAGCACTTCATTTCTGAAGTAGGGTTCTTCTTATATACTGCATGCATTTAATGCAAAGCAATATACCTTTACACGTGGCAGCAGCTGATTGGTTGCATGGTTTAACCTTTGTAGACAACCTTAGTAGCCGCATGGTGTACAGTGTAGAATCAGAGTTGGTTGTACAATAATGGACAGAGGGGATGTCCTTTCTGACATTTTCGTACGGAGGCGTGCAAGGGGGAAAGACAAAAGTAACTTGTAAAGAAAGACTTCATGATCAGCGATTACTGAACAGTACTTTATCAGCTAGTGATAAAGTTCAGCGATAGCTGAAGTCTTCTACTTGTAACTTCACGTTGAGTGGACAATCTTGGCTTCGCTGATATCCGCATCAGTTCATTAGTAGACTTGTCGCTGTTCTTGAGCTTGATCTTCGACTTCAGCGTAGAACATAGTTGGCGTGAAACTTATCTTCAGGGATCATAAGTAAACAACTAAACTATCAGCGATCATCAACAAGACTGAACAGGCTCAGAGCTTATAGATGAACAGTGTTCGCTGAATGGTAAAATTAAAGAGCATGAGTTTCCTAGCAGCGGTACTGTTAGAGACATAGTACTTATCAGCGATAGTGAAACTCTAATACATATTGTCTACTTACAATTTTCACTAAGTGTTTAAAGGGTCATTATCAAATCACTGAGGGTTTGGATCAACAATCTCCCCCTATTTGATATTGACTTAGCAACTGAGAAAATTGCTAAATATGAAAACATAAGGATAAAAAGAACTTATAAAATATTTGTCTCTTTTACTATTTTCTGGTATCTTTTGAGTACTGATGAAGTAAAGTACATTCGCTGAAATTTTTCTTTAACTTCGTATAAGGTTACAAAGGGAAGTGGAAAAATTACAAGTACAACAAATAAAATTACAAGTACAAAAGATATTAGCTGATAAAGGATAGAAGAAATACAAGGAAATCCTATCAGCTATAAGGTTCTTCCTTAACGAGAAGTTCATCAAGGGTCTTTGTTGTGGGTATCATCCAGTCAGGGACCGTTACTCCTTGATCTCGTTTATTCTTTGCTTCAGCAAAGATTAAGGGCTTGAGATACCGTACCTGAAGGTCGTGTCTGAATTCACACCAATAGATGAGATCCTTGAGCTGTTCGATAGGAGTGATGGGAAGCTCAGAGATGAGTTGAAAGCGTTGTTGTCCATCATAGTCGTGAAAGAAGATACCATATGGTTCGCTTATGACTTTTCCAGGAATGAAGCGTTCACCAGGGGGCAGGGAGGTGTCAAGCGCTGAGAGGTCAGGTTCAGGACCAAGTACTTCATCACGTGAGAAGCCAATTCCTGTTTCGTTCCGAATAGGAGGACCTGAATTAGAAGATATTATCTTTTTCTTTGCAGAGGCCCTTCTTTGTCGAGTTTGAAGAGGAGGAGGAGGAGGAATATCCACAGCAGAAGAAACCAAGTCAATCTGAGAATTTATGATTTTCTCGACATGGCTCTTATATTGTGAGCTAGATCGTTGAATGGCTATTCGCATCTCCAACCATTCAGAGACACCATACTTCTTGATGGTAGCATCATAGATGTTTTCCTTGGTACCGTTTTCTCTGAATAGATCGACCTTAACAACTGGAACATCTATGGTCGTTTTTCCTCTGATGATCACCTTGTGAATTCTGGCAGCCCGATATCGATAGTGCAGTCTTTCTTTGCACCATTCCAAGGTAGAATCAGATACCTTGGTCTTTTCTTCGATGATCTTCTGGGCGACTTCCCATAACTGACGTTGGACTTCGATGGGAGTTCTTTTCAGTTCAGGATCTTTCACCGATTGTTGGACAAGCTGGATGGCATAAGCTTTATCTTTTTCTTCAGTTTCCCTTCTTTCGGCGAGTAACCTTTCAGCTCTGAGGTGATCAGTGAATTCTTTCTTTGATAACCTGAACTTTGTAGGAACAGGAGTAACTTTGGAGTGAGGGAGGATGATTCACTGATCCTTAAGCTTCTTGATCATTTCTTCTCTCTTTTTCTTACCCTCTTCACTCAGCTCTTGAGGAGCCAAGGTAGGTGTGCTTTTGTGAGAGATCAACTGTTCTTCAGGTTCATCGGTCTCAGAGATTAAATCCAAGACCGGGATTATGTCTTCAGCTCTTGTGGCTGGGATGATTGTTGGTACATCAGTAGGGACTTCAGCTGGATCCTCAAGCAGGGGAGAGGACTAGCTGAAACACAACGATCGTTTAAGTAAGATCATGGGAAGAAAGAGATAGAGAAAAGAATGGGGTTTAAGTGTATAGAGGTTTTATGGAGAGGAGAACTGAGATTGAGAAGGGATAGAGGAGGGATTCAGTATAAGGGAATAAAAGATATTGTACCTGACACACTGGCTTGCTGAAGAGAATAGCCAAGTTGTCTTCAGAGGCAACACCTTTATTTTTGCCTTTTGTCAGCTTCAGACGCTGCAGGCTTTGTCTTCTCCCCTGATGGTTCGTTTATCAAAATCCCTTTTAGAGCAGGGATCTTCTTGGCCTGAACAAAGAAGAAGTCATCATCATCATCGTCATCATCATTATCTTTGGGAGATGATGATGGTTCATCATCAGAGATGTCGACTGCTTCATCGTCTTCAGCTTCTTCTTCAGACTCGACCTCATCAGCGTAAGGAGTAGTAACATCAGCAACAACTTCATCATGTTGCTCTTCGAGTTGCTCCCCCTCAGATACATAGGGAGGTTTCTCGGTTCCCTCAGGGTTTTCAACTCCCTGAGGTTGTGCGGTAGAAGTAGCAGCAGCAGAAGTTTCATTTGTCTCCCCCTCAGCATTATTGGGAAGACCTTCATCGTTCTTCTCCCCCTCTTCCATATGATGAGTAGGGGAGGTAATCGGAATATCAGAGGCATCGGCAGTCATAGGATCACTGTCTTCTAGGCCAGTGATACCCATGCAGGTTTCAATCACTGCTATTCTGTCTTCCAGGCCAGAAATATCAGGATTGAGGCTTTGAAGATCCTCTCGATCAGCCTGAGTGAAATGCCAAGGAGCACAAGTTGGGGCGTTTAGGCGATCGAGTACTTGTTGGAGTAGATCTTTGACAGTGCCAACCTCAGTCTTGATAGAAGTCACCTCACCCTGAAGAGTTCCAACCATTGTTGTCAACGATGTGACTTCATTGGACAGCGTGGTGAAGTTTGTAGAGAGGGTGGTGTGCGCCAAGCTGAGGTTGTTGACGACGGTGGAGTGGTCAGCGATTGTAGTAGCAAAGCTTCCAATATGACCTTCAACTTTCTCCATGTCAGCAATGGAGGCTTTCTTAGCTACCTCGGTTGTCAGCGTTTTGAGATTTTTTCCAGCGTCTGTAACCGCTGAAGAGTTGGTGGAGAGAGTGGTGTTGTAAGATTCCACATTTGTCACCAGATCTTTCTGGGAGTTTTGAATATCTCCCAAATTAGGACCTGTAACAGTAAACAACTTGTGAACTAAGGAAAGCTCATAAGTTTGGGGTTGAGAGAGAGGAGTGTTTATGGTTTTGTGTATACCTGCAGGCTGGTTGGCGAAGTTGTCGAAACCTCGTAGACCTGAGTAGTGTTCCATATCGCCTTCGAAAGTGCCTTGGCGCATGGAGGTGCCTGCAGATCCTAAGTTTGCATCCATCATCATGTGTAGAGTATCAGCAGCTGAATCATGTATGATGACGGGCGTTCCAGAGAACGAGGGGAAAACTGGTGGAGTGTCCAAAGAAATGGAGGGAGGAACGAAGGTTGAGAAGATTGGTTGGGAGCGAGGTTCAGTGTTGGATCCGCTGAGAATCACTTTAGTCTGTATAGATTCTGAAGGAGGGGAGTTCAGTTCTAAGTTAATAACATCAGCGTTTAGAGACGCTGAGGTTGGGATGGAAGGGGTGGCCTTTTCAGCTGTGGCAGAGCGTACCATGAAAGCATCCAGCGTAGTCTGTTGAGAGTCAGATGCTAGGTCTTCAGTCGTTGATGGCTTGGGGGGTTGCTCTTTGGTTTTCTTGATCCTTTCGGAATCAAGTTGGGAAGTAGAGTGTTTCCTTTTACGAGAAGGAGTGGTTTTTGCAGCCTGGGTATCAGCGGTGGGGATTTCCGCTGAAGGAGCCGCAGAAGTAGAAGAAGGAGGATTAAGAATAGATAAGAGAGTAGAGAGACGTACCTCGTTTGGTAGAGCTTTGAAGTCGAGCACCTTAGAGCCAACCTGAGAGAGTCTCAGGTCACTCACTTTTGGGTATTTATCTCCAAGTACGTGTAAAAAGAGAGCACTGACAAACCATGGATATGGAACACATGTTGGTCTGTCAGCCATGCCCACCCTGAACGCCAGATCTTCGTAGAAGATTGACGCCCAATCAACATGAAGACCCTTCAGCAACGAGTATCCCATGGCCTGTTGAGGTTGGGATGTTTGGTCAGTTGACCCAACTTTTGCTGTCAGGCAGCTAATCAGATGAGCAAAGATGAAATTCATCTCGATAGGCATCATTGAGTTCTTGATGGCGGTTAGCTTCTTGTCAGGGTTTTTGTCTCTCCCTGTGTCCCATGTGTAACCCATTGCATCAAAGAATGCAATCAGGGTTGCCCTATCAGCAGGGTTCTTTTTGGGATCTGGTAGAGGGACAAAACGGTTTTCTTTGGTACTGCCAGGAAGGTTTAGAGCACGCCTGATATGATGCGGGGTGATCTTGGAAGTTCCATGTTTGGTGTCACAGAGAAAAACATCAACCAGATTCTTGGGATCTTTGGGTGAAGGCACCTGAGCTCTTTTGGCAGTATACCAGAACTGAGCTAGAAGATATCGATGTGCAGGGGGTGCGGTAGTAAGAGCCGTCGATATAGCACAAGTCTTGAGAAAGTTCACAGCGTCATCCAGATGTGTGACCTGTTTCCTTTCAGGGAATTCGAAAAGAGCATAGGGATTATTGTGCTGAAACGTAACTTTCTTAAGATCGAATTTAACTTGAGGAGCCTTTGTGAACTCAGTGATCTCAGCGGCAATGGGAGACTTTGTAGTAGCAGTGTCAGTAGCAGATGCCATTTCTGAGTAACACATATAACCATGAAGAAAATGAACAAACAAATGTCTTAATGTAGAAAGATTTTCCAAACAGATGTTTTTGAATTTTGTCCATTTCATTCAGACAAAAAAATGTCTTAATGAAGATTAGGGTTTTTCTTGTTTTGAAAAAGAAATGCAAAACATAGAGAGCATTTGTTTTTCCAGTTTATGTTTGAAGAAGAGATTCTGGAAAAGCATATGAAGAACAAGTTAAAGATTTTTGTTTTAAACTTGAAGAACAACCATGAAGGTTGTGTTTATAAAATCATGAAAAGAAAATGATTTCATTTTAAAAAGGTTTCTTTTGTTTGATCTGTTAATAACAAGAATAAGATCAAAAACAAGTTTATAAAAGGTAAATAATAAGAATATTAACCTTAGATGAAGAAGACGAACAATTTCTGGAAAACGAGGAATTCGAAATGCAACAGTGATTTCTTGTTTGTAGGAGAAGTTGTTCGCGTAAAGGAAAAATATAAACTCAAAGGGTTTATATAGAGAGAGTAGAGAGAGAAAAACTATGAGCGGGAAACATTTTTCATGATGACACGAACACGTGTTTGCATTTGATTGGAAGAGAAAACGAAACGTGCAAACGTTTGTCAGAAAAAGAACGTGCCAGGATTTATCCGTTTGATTACGTCACAAACGTCCTTTCATATTTTAGGATGTCTCTGAGGATTTGAAAACCTCATGAACCTTTTTGAAAACATGAAGCACTGAATAGAAATATCAGTGTTAGATTTAGAAATTTCAAAAGTATCACTGAAAGGAAGAGATATTCAGCGATGCAATTTGTTTTGAAATCTTTCAGTTCTAGGCGAACGTCAGCGAGCAAGAGAGAACGTACCTTGATATCAGCGAATCAATTTTGTTTAGATAGTAGATGATAGAATGGGTTATACAAGTTGGTTTTATCCTATTACTGATCAAATGCGAACCGCTGAAGATTTTATTCTTGAAAGTTCAGCATTCCAAGCTCGCTGATGAGAAAGTTGAATCTTGTCTCATCAAGAGGTTTGGTAAATAGATCAGCTAACTGAAAGTCAGTAGGGATAAAATGAAGTTCTATATCACCATTCATCACATGATCTCTGATAAAATGATACCTGATTTCGATGTGTTTGGTCTTTGAGTGTAGCACTAGATTATTGGCTATAGCGATGGCACTTGTGCTGTCGCAATAGATTGGAATTTTTGAGAGTTGTAAGTCATAGTCCAGTAGTTGATTTCTCATCCACAAGACCTGAGAACAACAGCTTCCAGCAGCTACATACTCAGCTTCAGCGGTTGAGGTGGACACTGAGTTTTGCTTTTTACTTGTCCAACTCACCAGTTTTCCACCCAGGAGCTGACAGCCTCCTGTGGTGCTTTTCATATCCATTTTGCAACTTGCAAAATCACTATCTGAATAGGCGATTAGATCAAACCCTGAGTCCTTGGGATACCAAAGACCTAGGTTAGGAGTACCCTTAAGGTAACGAAAGATTCGCTTTACAGCGATCATATGAGATTTCTTAGGTTCAACTTGATATCGTGCACACAAACAGGTTGCGTAGATAATTTCAGGTCGGCTAGCTATGAGATACAGCAGAGAGCCGATCATCCCACGGTACGTCGTGACATTAACAGGTGTTCCAGAAGGATCCTTGTTTAGTGTCAGCGGCGGTGCCATAGGGGTTTTCATAGCTGAGCTCTGAGTTAAATCAAATTTCTTCAGCATATCTTTAACATACTTTCCCTGATTAATGAAAGTTCCTTTTTCATTTTGTTTTATTTGAAGACCAAGGAAATATGTTAGCTCACCCATCATACTCATTTTATATTCAGCTTTCATTCTTTCAGCGAATCGAGTATACAAGTCAGGGTTAGTGGAACCAAATATAATATCATCGACATATATTTGAACAAGAATAATATGACCTTTTACTTTCCTGAAAAATAGAGTTTTGTCAATCTGACCACGCTCAAATTTTTCAATATGGAGATAAGTAGAGGGAGTGTCATACCATGCACGAGGAGCTTGCTTTAAGCCTTAAAGTGCCTTATCCAGTTTATAAACATAACTTGGATGCTTAGGATCTGAGAATCCTGGAGGTTGTTCCACGTAGACTTCTTCATTCAGCTTTCCATTTAGGAACGCTGACTTAACATCCATTTGATAAACTTTGAAGTCTTTGTGTACAGCGTAAGCTAAGAAGAGACGAATGGCTTCTAGTCTTGCTACTGGAGCAAAGGTTTCGTCTTAATCTATACCTTCCTCTTGTCTGTATCCCTGAGCAACAAGTCGAGCCTTGTTGCGGGTTACAGTTCCATGTTCATCCAACTTGTTTCGATAGACCCATTTAGTGCCTATCACTGATTTGTCAGATGGGCGAGGAACAAGCTTACAAACTTTGTTTCTTTCAAATTCAGTCAGCTCTTCTTGCATAGCGTTGACCCAGTTTGGATCTTGGAGGGCATCATCTGTTTTCTTTGGTTCAATCAGAGAAATAAAGTTAACAAATAAGCAAATATTACCTGCACTTCGTCGAGTCTGAACACCAGCGTTTGGATCACCAAGAATCTGATCAATAGGGTGATTTATAGTCCATCGCTGAGCAGGAGCATAAGTCGCTGGCTCAACCTGAACTTGAGGAGCTGAAGATGTATATCAGCCAATAGAGGAAGAGGTGCAGATGGAATTTCATTCACTGATTGCTGATAAGTAGATGGTATTTCTGAGACCGAAGGTTCAGAAGCAGGCATAGTGTTTAGAGGAACAGCTGAGACCTATGAAGTTTCAGATTCACTATTCTGCATGCTTGGGATGATGGTAGGACCATCATCTTCAGCGGAATGAGTATGAGATGGAGGAGTGGGAATGTCTTCTGAATCACCAAGATGAGAAAACATCCATTGATTTAGTTCTTCAGTATCAGCAGAAGGTCTAGAATTCGCTGAACAGGATTCATCAAAAGTGACGTGGATAGTTTTTTCAACAGTTTGTCTTCTACGATTGAAGACTCTGAAGGCTTTGGAGACTGAGGAGTATCCAAGAAAGATTCCATCATCAGCCTTAGGATCAAACTTTCCAAGGGCATCTTTGTTGTTCAGTATGAAACACTGACATCCAAAGATGTGAAGAAAGTTAATTGAGGGCTTTCTCCCATGAAAAAGTTCATAGGCTGTCTTCTTGAATCTTTTGACGATCAGCGACCTGTTTTGAGTAAAACAAGCAGTGTTGACAGCTTCTGCCCAAAACTGAGTAGGCAGGTGAGAATCGCTGAACATTGAACGTGTAGCTTCAATGATAGTTCAATTTCGTCTTTCAGCGACTCCATTTTGTTGCGGTGTTCTCACTGAATAAAAGTTGTGAGAAATACCCTTGTTTTCAAAGAAGGAATCAAGAGAACTGTTTTTGAATTCAGTCCCATGATCACTCCTTATTGAGCGAACGGTCATGTTGTTCAGGACTTCCATTTTCCTAACAAAGGTGATGAGTTATTTAGGGGTGTCACTCTTAGAACGGAGAAACATTACACAGGTATAGCGAGAGAATTCATCAACTATGACCAATGTATATTCTTTTCCAGCGATGGATTGTTTGTTAACAGGACCATACAAATCCATATGGAGAAGTTGTAGAGGAGATGACACTGATAAGACTTGCTTTGACTTGAAGCTTGCTTTGGTCTGTTTCCCTTTCTCACACGCTGAACATAAGGACTCTTTGGCGTATGAGTGTTGAGGTAGACCAGTGACCAACTCTTTAGAAGAAAGAGTATTCAGTGTCTTGAAGTTGAGATGAGAGAGCCTCTTATGCCATAGCCAGTTGACATCAGATGAGGCTTTTGAGAAGAAACATGAGTTCTCAGTGGTTGTAGAGTCCATGTTTATAAAACATTTTCTAAACGATAACCGCTTAGAGCTATCTTCTCCTTTTTGTCAGTGGCAAAGCAGGATTCCTTAGTGAAGATCACTTTGTTATCCTTGTCACATAGCTGACTTATGCTTAGAAGATTATTCTTCAGTCCTTCAACATATGCAACTCTTCCAAAAGTTGTTGTACCATTAGAGAGTACACCAAACCCTCGGGTATAGCCTTTTCCGTTTCCACCGAAGGTCACTGAGGGACCCTTCTCTTCCTTATACTCAGTGAGCAGGTTCTTCTTACCAGTCATGTGTCTAGAGCATCCGCTATCGAGATACCAGATACCCTTCTTAACCTGCACACAAAGGAAGATTAGTTCGACTTAGGTACCCATTTCATTTTGGGCTTAGATTTGTCAGTGGTGGTAGAGGAAGTGGAAGGTTCAGCATTCTTCGCAGCATTTAAAGATTCAGCTTTGTTGTCAGTTTTCACTTTGGTTAATTTCTTAACCTCGGTGGTCTTCTTTGCCTTGGGGGCATTAATCTTCACCTTAGCTATCTTTTCAGCTTTGGTGGCTGTGGGGCACTTACTAGCAACATGATTTGTAAGTCCACAGTGATAACATTTCCTATAGCTAAAAGTAGCTTTAGGACCATTTGCATGCTTACCCGTTAATTTTAAATGAGCAGGGCCAGCACCAAGTATACCTTTGGCATTGGAAATGGGAGGAACAGTCAGTTCTTCGGATTTCTTACCAATGATATCCACTTTGATTCTAGGAGTAGATCGCTGAATGAATCCAGGGGTCATATTCTTAGAAGCAGAGGGATAGCTCACTGAAGCTTTAGAAGCATTCAGCTTGGGTACAAAGGTACCCTTCTGAGGTTTTGGATAAACAATTTTCTCTTTACCTTTAGAAGCTAAGGTAGAGATTTCCTCAGGGATAGGAGTTTTTGAAGAGGAACACTGAGAAGATGAAGTGTCAGGGATAGAGGAGACAAACATTCCAAATTTAAGCATGGAATGATCAGTGGTTGGTTGTTCAGCGTCAGCCTTATAACCAAGACCACGTTTGTCACTCAGGGGAATCTGAGACTTAATTATCTCAGTGATCGTTGTTGAGGATTTACACCATCTTTCAACAGTAGCTTTTTCAGCTTTTAATGCAGCGATAGCTTCTTCTCGTTCGATTTTGACTAGCTGATTTATATGAACTTGATCTCTTAAATCTTCTTCAATTTTAGAAAGCTTTTCTATTTGAAGATGACAGTTTTTAAGTTGTTCAGCGAAATCAAGGTTTTGATTTTCAATAACAGTTTTGCCATTCATGGCTTCATATAAACTCATAGTCAGGAGATCGATCTTTCGAAGACTATCAGCTTCATCAATATCTGAAATATTGGTAAAGAAAGAAGGTGATACCTTGGAGGTAGAGGATGAAGCAGAGGGAATGTCAGACTTTTCTTCCTCTTCTTCGATTTTGGCCATGAGATAGAGATTGGCTTCATCATCATCTTCAGAGTCAGATGATTCTTCTTCATCAGAAGCAGCCCAATCATAGTCAGCCATCAGGCCTTTGCCTTTCTTCTTAAAGCCTTTCATCTTTGCGTACCTTTCTTTCAGCTTTTGATACTTATCATCTCTAGCCCTGGGGTTAGAGGATTTCTTGGAGAAAGTTGAGTTCCTATCTTTTCACAGTTATAGCAAGTAGCAGTAGCCTTATCAACAGGGGTTGATGATCTAGGCTTGTCAGTGATAGCAAGAGGTTTGTTCTTTCTGAAAATTTTCTTTTTGGCGAATCTCCTGAACTTATTAGATAGGAGAGCCATAGATTCATCAAGATCTGAAGAGTCAGGATCTGATGAGCATTCAGAGTTAGTCTCCAACTCAGTGATAGTAATAGAAGATCGCTGAGTGGAAGGTGACTCTGAGATTAAAGCAACGGGGGTGCTTTTGGAATATTTTACAAGATTCTTCTTAAGATGACTCGATTGCTCATGATTGAGCATCGTGCCATATAAGGTTGAAAGAGTCATTGATTTTAGATCCTTTGACAGCTTGAGACACATTGAATAACTGTCCCAGCTTTCAGGTAAACATTCTAAGAACTTTGTCAGAACTTCAAAGTTAGAATATTCCTTACCAACGGTTTTCAGATCTATTATTAAACAGTTAAACCGCTGATGTACTTCAGAGAGAGATTCATTCTTACCATAAATGAAGCTTTCGTACTGTCTTACCAGGTTGATCTTACGTGAGTCCTGGACTTCAGACGTACCTTCATACTGAACACAGATTGTGTCCTACATGGCTTTGGAGGTTTTCAGGTTCATGACGGAATGGTAGACTTCGTCAGGAAGAGCCATGGAAAGAATGGATCTGGCTTTGGTGTCGATAGCCACTTTCTTCTTGTCTTCATCAGTACACATATGAATTTCCTTGGGAATCAACCTTTCAGGAATGGCAGCTCTATCAGCAGTGCCTGGTACTTCAGGGTCAATTCTAACTGGAATATATGGGCCATTTTCGATGTAATAAGGCATAGTAGGGTCTACACCTTCTAAGAAGAGTATCATCCTATTTTTCCATAGATTGAAATTATCTCTGGAAAATCTGGGAGGTTTTGCAAGAGAACCATTATTAATGTAGTTAGTGTTTGTGTTGGTAGCCATTATGAGAAATAGCAAGGAAGAGAAAAGATTAGTATAAGCAAGATCTTGTTTATGAGATTAAACAAATCTGCTCTGATACCACTTGTTGGTCCCGGAGGGTTATACAAGTTTGTAGAAGGGGGGGGGGGGGGGGGGGGTTGAATACAAACAAACAGATTTTTACTTTCTAAATTGTTTACTGATATAATCAAACAATTTACAACTTGTTGCGGAACAAGATTAAGGATTAACCTAATCTAAACAAGTTAAGAACACAAAGTTTCTTGCACTAGAACTAAGACAGAAGGAGATAAGAATATTACAAGTAATATTCTAACACTAAGAGAGAAAGAAGAAGATGGTCGAGTACTTCATTTCTGAAGTAGGGTTCTTCTTATATACTGCATGCATTTAATGCAAAGCAATATACCTTTACACGTGGCATCAGCTGATTGGTTGCATGGTTTGACCTTTGTAGACAACCTTAGTAGCCGCATAGTGTACAGTGTAGAATCAGAGTTGGTTGTACGATAATGGACAGAGGGGATGTCCTTTCTGACATTTTCGTACGGAGGCGTGCAAGGGGGAAAGACAAAATTAACTTGTAAAGAAAGACTTCATGATCAGCGATTACTGAACAGTACTTTATCAGCTAGTGATAAAGTCCAGCGATAGCAGAAGTCTTCTACTTGTAACTTCACGTTGAGTGGACAATCTTGGCTTCGCTGATATCCGCATCAGTTCATTAGTAGACTTGTCGCTGTTCTTGAGCTTGATCTTCGACTTCAGCGTAGAACATAGTTGGCGTGAAACTTGTCTTCAGGGATCATAAGTAAACAACTAAACTATCAGCGATCATCAACAAGACTTAACAGGCTCAGAGCTTATAGATGAACAATGTTCGCTGAATGGTAAAATTAAAGAGCATGAGTTTCCTATCAGCGGTACTGTTAGGGACATAGTACTTATCAGCGATAGTGAAACTCTAATACATATTGTCTACTTACAATTTTCACTAAGTGTTTAAAGTGTCATTATCAAATCACTGAGGGTTTGGATCAACACAATGGATGGGAGTGCAGGGATTTTCAAGGGTCACAACATTTAAGGTAATCACCCTCACTTGTTTTGCATTCCTTTGGATATTGAGTTGAGTGAATGCTTGTGTGTGGGTCAATGAGGAACCGATTAATCTCGTTTTGATTGAAATCGTGATTTTGAGGGCCGATAAAACCCTGTGGGGAAATCGCCCAGGTTCCTCTTCCAGAAGAACGATACCTGATCCCGCAAGGGGAGTCCAGAAGAACGATACCGGATCCCGCAAGGGGAGTCCAAAAGATGGGACCGGATCCGGAAGGATCGGAACCAGAAGTTGGAACCGGATCCGGAAGGACCGAAACCGGAAGGTTGGGACCGGATCCGGAATGGACCGGAACCGAATTGTGGGAGAGGGTTTGGCGGAGAACCGGATTTAGATCCGGTATGGGACCGGAATCCATGTATTTTTATAGGATCAGAAGTAGAGTCCGGGACTTTGGTTCCGGGTTCGGTTTTTCTGTTGAGTAAGTTGTGGGGATACGTTCCGTTATTGAAAGCGACTTGTAAAACCTTATTACTCTTAATCTTTTCAACCGCTTAGGTATTCCAAGTGAGAAACCGGAAGCTACGTGAGAAGTATTGTAAAGCCCGTGTTCCGGTGTGTCCTATTTTTATAAAAAATTATTTTGTGTTTTCGCTTGACGTTGTTGGTTAACGGGATTAGCGAGAAAGATCAAACCTGTTATCAGTGGGGAAAACCTTAATCAAAGTGCAAGGGTTGAAAAGGGCAGGGACGAAAGGTGTCTTTTAGGAATTTTGGTGCCATGGGTTCGGCCCATGCACAACCGAGCCCCCCTCATTGTTTTTTTTGGTTGTTTGGTGTCGTGGACGAGAATGAAAAGAAAACAAAAACCCTTCCCCCATCTCCCTTCTCGTTTTCTTTTGCGGCAACAAAACCCTACACCACCCTTCTTGCTGCCGCCGTACAACCACCAGCACAGCCGCCGCTAGCGGCTTCCGGCGAGAAGAGAAGCAGCGAGAGAGAGAGAGAGTTGGAGAGAGAGGGACACGACCGGGAAGAGGACGAAGTCGGGATATCATCGTGTTGCTGCTGCGTTCTCCTCTAGAGGTAAGGTTCTCTCTTCCGTTTTCTTTCTTTCGCATCGCGTAAAACCATCACGAAACCACCACCATGGCTGCCGCCGGTGGATTGCCGCCGTGCACCACCAGGTGGCTGCATCGTGCGTGGGTGGGGACTGCTAGGTCGGAAGGGTGTGTGCGACCTCGCGGGTCTTAGTGCCGAACCACCACCACCGCCGGTGGTGGCTGCCGCCGCCGACCACCACTTCCGGAGATGGCAGTGGGTGGTGCCTGGTTTTTACAGCCAGTAGTTGTTCAAACCCTAAACCGAAAGCATGAAGATATAAACCGAAAATCGAAGTTATCATTTTATGTGGAATGTATGAATCTGTCACTGTTTTGCGACGGCCATAACTTTTCCGTCGTAGCTCGGATTGAGACGAATCCGGTTCCCATGGTTCACATTCTGTGCCGGGCACACTTTTCGTGTTTTAGCGGAAGTCTGGTTCGGCCTCTAACTAGGCGTAAAATGGCTGTTTTCACAGAAGGTCTGCACATGACAGCTTCGTGTCCTGTTTTTAGAAAATTCATAATAAATTGTAGAAAAATCGTTAGAGCGCGTACGATATGTCCCTGGAACCCTAAGACATAGAACTAACTGTTTATGGAATTATAATTCTGGGTTGATGAGTTTAAGAGGGGCTAAACAGGTCCCGAACAGACCTGTAAATCTTAGAGTAAAAGCTGGAAAATTGCATGTATGGGCTCATAGTTGTGACTTTGGGTTAGGACTTCACTTTGACGTTTGATATCACTTATTTAGGTGGAAAGAGGTGAGTTGGAGTTGGCCGGCTCGTCTTGCTGTTGAGGACATCTACTTTGCTTTTGAGGTGAGTTCTCTCACTATATAGGATGGGAATTATATTTGTGTTACTATAGCTCGAGTGTGATAGTTATGATTGTTTGTTGATATTATTGTGTTATGGGGTATATATAATTGTGCATATATATTGAACTGTGATTGATGTACTTCTTGATGGGTGTTCCAAGAAGTATATGGCTTATAATGAGTTGCGATTATATTTTCTTGATGGTCGTTCCAATAAGTATAAGGCTTATTATTAATTGTGACATATCTTCTTGATGGGTGTTCCAAGAAGTATATGTGTTTGTATAATGAGTTGCGATTATATTTTCTTGATGGTCGTTCCAAGAAGTATAAGGCTTATTATTAATTGTGACATATCTTCTTGATGGGTGTTCCAAGAAGTATATGTGTTTGTATAATGAGTTGCGATTATATTTTCTTGATGGTCGTTCCAAGAAGTATAAGGCTTATTATTAATTGTGATATATTTTCTTGATGGATGTTCCAAGAAATATATGTGCTGGTATACTTGGTATATATAAATTTGGGTGAAAGACGTGATTGCATGGTATGAGCTGGTTGTGATAACTAGCTGTTTAAGGGTGATGCTGATATAATTGCGATCTTATATATGGTTTGAATTCACTAAGCCTTGTGCTTACCCCTTCCCAAAATCTTATGTTTTCAGGTGCGAGTAGCAGTCGGGCATGACGGTACACACGGGCGCAAGGCGAAGGCTGTTTAAGTTTAACTTTTAAAATGGGGATTTAATTATATAACTTTTCCGCTGCTTAAATTTCATTTGACGGTTTTAAATAACGACGTTTATTCTTATTGTAATGGGATTTGTTAACTTTTGGTTTGATTATAATGAAATGAATTATTTTTAAAATTTTAAATTCCTTGTAATTTTTGGGACGTTACAACTTGGTATCAGAGCACAGCTTGAGTGAATCAAACACATCTCGGTGTGTTTGGTCTCAAGTTGCGGCTATGAAATCTCAAATTCTTTTACTAAAATCTTTTTGAATAAAAGAAAAAGGAAAACCCGTTTGGGAAACGGTGATTGAGGGCGCAGTGTGTACAGTCGGCCGGCGCTAAGTGGGAAGGTACAGTACTTAGTGTATTTATCGCTTTCTGGATCATAGGGTATGCATGCTAGATTGCCTATGTTGTTTACACTGTACTGTATGATGATTGCTTGCTAGTAGGAATCAATGCTAGTTATAGTAGGTTGTTAAGTGAAGGCCCTATAGGTGGTATGCAGTAAGAATCATATAGCCTTAGAATATTTGATTTAGTTCTATTGCGCAGCTCTTGTTTGAGTCCAACCGTTCTAGGATAGAATCTTGTATTCGAATGTCTATTTGATTCACGCTGCATGCGACTGGGTATTCGCGAGGCAACTCGTTATGGCTAATAGGGATTCTGTGGTAGCAAGGGTAGTGGGATGAGATGAAATTCCTAGTGAGCTGGGAAGAGTGTTTACATATGAGTATGTATGCTAGATTGCTTTCTAGAACATAAGGAGTATGTGTGCTGGATTGTTTGGTGCTTATTACACTGTACTGCATGTTTGTTGCTTGCTAATAGGAGTTCATGCTAGCCTTGATAAGTTGTTAAGTGAATGCACTATAGGTTGTATGCGGTAGGAACCAAATAGCCTTAGAATGTCGGATTTAGTTCTATTGCGCAGCTCTTGTTTGAGTCCAACCGTTGTAGGATAGAATCTTATATTCGAATGTCTATCTGGTTTTACACTGTGTGCGACTGTGCATTCGCGAGGCGACTCATCATGACTAGTGGGGATTTCGTCATAGCAAGGGTAGTGGAGTTGGGTGGAATTCCTAGGGAGCTAGGAAAAGTGTGTACATATGCCGGTGCGGGCATATGTGTGTAGTTATCGGCGAGAAACTACTTGGACCCATCGGATGGAACTCGGAACGAGTGATGATAGGTGTGGAAGGTAGTAGTAGAGCTCCTACTATCGGAAACACAAGATCAATGCTCGAGTCGGGGAAAGTCACGAGGAATCCAAGGAGTTGAGCGTGAGCGTTGTTAGTGTGAATTATTATGTGCTAATAACTCGTTGAAATATCTACCCAGAATAGCCATCACAAGGAGGAACGACTATAGTAAACCTACTAGTACAGGTGTGTACTTGATTTGCTTTGATGGGATGATCGTTGGGTTAGTGTCGAAGGTTATAAATTAGTAGTCGTTGGAATAAAAGGACAATTCTAGTATTAATCACTTGGAGTGACGATGAGGATGATGTTTGTTTCGGGCCAAGATGGATGATTGTGCTAGAATCATAGGCTTATAGAGCCGACTTTGTTTTGAGGAAAAGTCGTAAGATGTTTTGACGTGAATTCCAACTTGCCCTAAGAGGTTTAAATGTCCGGATGACGATAGTGGACCGGAGGAATTTGGAGTAGTACGAGTCGAGACATAGAATGCCGTCTAAGTCATGCACAAAGTTTGATTTTTGAAAATAAAATTGCATTATCTAATTCTTGAGTTTCCAATCCTTATATGGATTGTGTTTTAAAATTTTGGGAAATGTTTAGCACACGCACAAAATTTTTGATTTATGGTTTCGAAAGTGCATGAAACCTTTTCATCACGAGAGTTACAAACTTTGTTGGTGATTTATTTAATATGAGTTTGTGTTTCCAAGTATATTATTTTAAATAGTTCAGGGTATGGATCGATTTATTTGTGACCTAAATGATGCATGGGAGAATATTTTTTTTGGTAACATTTTATCATGGGTTGTTTGGTGCGCTTTTTAATCAGCTAATTGTTTTATTGTCAATGAATCGTTTCCTTGTTTTGTATAAATAACTGACGCGCACAAATTTTGATTGGTAAACTTCGTTCCATATCATTAGGATGGTCAGAAAATAAATTTTTAGTAAATTGCAGTTTGGGCTTCTTTTGAAGTACGTGTGAAAAAATTGTTGCACACCGTTGAATTGAGCAGTTACCTTGCATGCATGTCATAAATCAATCCATACCAGAACCGTGGTGGTTCGTTTTTAAAAGAAATTATTCATTACGCTTTGTGTTTTGTATGTAAACTGAACGGCAATGGAATGATTTCCAACATGATTTTGCTATGTGAGACGAGCGTGTCCATTTTTGCGTAACTACCGACCTGGTAATAGTAGTTTTATTGCATACGGTCTTTTTGAAATGAAAAATCTTGACGTTGAAAATATTTTGTAAATGATTTTGTAAACCATTGGGAAATGCGCTTTTAAGTGTTTTGTGTCATTTTGAGAACTTTAAGGGCGTGAGTCCTTCTGGAAAACTCTTTTGTTAAACCCGTATTGAGTTTTAGGACTAATGTTGATTTTAGAGTATTGTTTGCTTAAACTTTATTTAAATGACCGACTTATAGGTCTAGCAAGCGTGGAGCATTTTGCTCGGTTTTGACTTTGAGATAGTCATGGGTCAATTGCACGGTTTTAATGGCTCGATATGGAGTCTTGTCGATGGGTTGTTTTGTTGCACAGTTTGCATTTATTGCACGTTGAGTATTTACATGTTTGGGTGAGTGAATCATTTCGGGATGGGCATGTTGTTGGTAGACTGTTTTGCATTGGATCCTTGGTCACGTTAGTCAGTTGTTGGTAATGGTCGGTTGGGTATCTCGGGGTGGGACCCCGGTATTCATGTGTTATGACCTTGACTTTCCAGTAGGCACTAGGAGGATATAGTCTTGAGCACTTACCTGGGAGGTAGGTGTTAAGGTATATCTTGATACGGTGTAACTAGGCTTCGTAGAGCGAGTGTGGAGGATAAGTAGACGGTGGAAGGTTGGGTATTCCGGGCGGATTGGTACTGTAGGCCGAATAGTATCGGTTAGGGAATGATGCCCTTTGTTATTAAGAACATAATTGCGCAGTAACCTTTTTGAGGTAAGTAGTATATTTAGGTGTCGACTTTTGGGCTTGAGGCCAAACACCTTTAGTGTAATCGGAGAATTGTAGTCGATTTTAAAGTAATTGTGGTGATGGTAGTAGTAACCTGAGATGCTTACTTGTGATGGATGGTCGTGGTGGAATGACCTTCGTGGGTGATTATAAATTTACTGGTTTGATGATTCGTGTAAGGTAAATTTTGGGAGTCTATTAGAACTTGTGGAAGTTAATCGACAGTTAATGGTGAGTATGATCGAATTCGAGTACCCTGTAGGGTATATTGGTGAGCAACTTTGGAATGGTTAGAGCTTGAGATTTGACTCGGGATGTATGGAATATCTAAAGTTGGGAGACAACCGAAGTCGCTTGGCTAGGAATGATTCCAATTGTC
The DNA here is from genome assembly GCA_033807775.1 of Saussurea involucrata. Lineage (NCBI taxonomy): Eukaryota > Viridiplantae > Streptophyta > Magnoliopsida > Asterales > Asteraceae > Saussurea > Saussurea involucrata. Next base: position 56,075,405 of record CM066322.1, on the reverse strand, counting down.
GGGGTGTTCTGCTGATCATAATTTCAGTGTCCTTGAAGGAATACGTTAGTAAGAAAAGTATTCGAGAAGTTTTAGAAGGGGTTTCAAGTGGACTTGGGAACCCGAGGCTGAGATGCGAGAGAACTACCCGGAGCTAGTTGCGGACGTAGACTTCGAGGACGAAGTCTAATTCAAGCGGGGGAGAGTTGTAAAGCCTGTGTTCCGGTGTGTCCTATTTTTATAAAAAATTATTTTGTGTTTTCGCTTGACGTTGTTGGTTAACGGGATTAGCGAGAAAGATCAAACCTGTTATCAGTGGGGAAAACCTTAATCAAAGTGCAAGGGTTGAAAAGGGCAGGGACCAAAGGTGTCTTTTAGGAATTTTGGTGCCATGGGTTCGGCCCATGCACAACCGAGCCCCCCTCATTGTTTTTTTTAGTTGTTTGGTGTCGTGGACGAGAATGAAAAGAAAAGAAAAACCCTTCCCCCATCTCCCTTCTCGTTTTCTTTTGCGGCAACAAAACCCTACACCACCCACCTTGCTGCCGCCGTACAACCACCAGCACAGCCGCCGCTAGCGGCTGCCGGCGAGAAGAGAAGCAGCGAGAGAGAGAGTTGGAGAGAGAGGGACACGACCTGGAAGAGGACGAAGTCGGGATATCATCGTGTTGCTGCTGCGTTCTCCTCTAGAGGTAAGGTTCTCTCTTCCGTTTTCTTTCTTTCGCATCGCGTAAAACCATCACGAAACCACCACCATGGCTGCCGCCGCAGCCATGGCTGCCGCCGGTGGATTGCCGCCGTGCACCACCAGGTGGCTGCATCGTGCGTGGGTGGGGACTGCTAGGTCGGAAGGGTGTGTGCGACTGAGTCGTTTTTGTGGGGTATGTGCGGCCTCGCGGGTCTTAGTGCCGAACCACCACTACCGCCGGTGGTGGCTGCCGCCGCCGCCGCCGACCACCACTTCCGGAGATGGCAGTGGGTGGTGCCTGGTTTTTACAGCCAGTAGTTGTTCAAACCCTAAACCGAAAGCATGAAGATATAAACCGAAAATCGAAGTTATCATTTTATGTGGAATGTATGAATCTGTCACTGTTTTGCGGCGGCCATAACCTTTCCGTCGTAGCTCGGATTGAGACGAATCCGGTTCCCATGGTTCACATTCTGTGCCGGGCACACTTTTCGTGTTTTAGCGGAAGTCTGGTTCGGTTTCTAACTAGGCGTAAAATGGCTGTTTTCACAGCAGGTCTGCACATGACAGCTTCGTGTCCTGTTTTTAGAAAATTCATAATAAATTGTAGAAAAATCGTTAGAGCGCGTACGATATGTCCCTGGAACCCTAAGACATAGAACTAACTGTTTATGGAATTATAATTCTGGGTTGATGAGTTTAAGAGGGGCTAAACAGGTCCCGAACAGACCTGTAAATCTTAGAGTAAAAGCTGGAAAATTGCATGTATGGGCTCATAGTTGTGACTTTGGGTTAGGACTTCACTTTGACGTTTGATATCACTTATTTAGGTGGAAAGAGGTGAGTTGGAGTTGGCCGGCTCGTCTTGCTGTTGAGGACATCTACTTTGCTTTTGAGGTGAGTTCTCTCACTATATAGGATGGGAATTATATTTGTGTTACTATAGCTCGAGTGTGATAGTTATGATTGTTTGTTGATATTATTGTGTTATGGGGTATATATAATTGTGCATATATATTGAACTGTGATTGATGCACTTCTTGATGGGTGTTCCAAGAAGTATATGGCTTATAATGAGTTGCGATTATATTTTCTTGATGGTCGTTCCAATAAGTATAAGGCTTATTATTAATTGTGACATATCTTCTTGATGGGTGTTCCAAAAAGTATATGTGTTTGTATAATGAGTTGCGATTATATTTTCTTGATGGTCGTTCCAAGAAGTATAAGGCTTATTATTAATTGTGACATATCTTCTTGATGGGTGTTCCAAGAAGTATATGTGTTTGTATAATGAGTTGCGATTATATTTTCTTGATGGTCGTTCCAAGAAGTATAAGGCTTATTATTAATTGTGATATATTTTCTTGATGGATGTTCCAAGAAATATATGTGCTGGTATACTTGGTATATATAAATTTGGGTGCAAGACGTGATTGCATGGTATGAGCTGGTTGTGATAACTAGCTGTTTAAGGGTGATGCTGATATAATTGCGATCCTATATATGGTTTGAATTCACTAAGCCTTGTGCTTACCCCTTCCCAAAATCTTGTGTTTTCAGGTGTGAGTAGCAGTCGGTCATGACGGTACACACGGGCGCAAGGCGAAGGTTGTATAAGTTTAACTTTTAAAATGGGGATTTAATTATATAACTTTTCCGCTGCTTAAATTTCATTTGACGGTTTTAAATAACGATGTTTATTCTTATTGTAATGGGATTTGTTAACTTTTGGTTTGATTATAATGAAATGCATTATTTTTAAAATTTTAAATTCCTTGTAATTTTTGGGACGTTACAACTGGATTGTAAGATCCCACATTGGTTGGGGAGGAGAACTAAGGTTTCCTTATAAGAGGGACTTGATACCTCCCCTATCAGACGCGTTTTAAAACCGTGATTCCAGGTGTGTGGACAAAGCGGACAATATCTGGTACGGTTGGTCTGGGATGTTACAGATGGTATCAGAGCCGGGAACCGGACTGGTGTGCCAGCGAGGACGCTGGGCTCCCGAGGGGGGTGGATTGTAAGATCCCACATTGGTTGGGGAGGAGAACTAAGGTTGCCTTATAAGAGGGACTTGATACCTCCCCTATCAGACGCGTTTTAAAACCGTGAGTCCAGGTGTGTGGACAAAGCGGACAATATCTGGTACGGTTGGTCTGGGATGTTACAAGTATTGTGCAAGTCACCAGGTGAGTTTTTCTAACTAAAAATACATGTTTTAAAAACGTGTTTTCCGAAGTAAGTACAGGAACGGAAATGCCATGTTTTATTACATGATTATGCTTGTGTGTAAGTTTATTTGAGATGTATGCATACATTGTGGTCAGACGTAAATTGGCTAAGTCGGGGGTGGGCCCGCCAGTGCTCATACCGGGAGGAGTGACCCGTTTATGCCATGGGAGGAGTGACCCAGTAAGGCAGTGTGAGACTGACACGTCACTTCCGAGTGACTTCAGTGTGCCATTTACGAGTGTGATGTTGTTTAAAAGTTTTTATTCAAAGTTGCTTTTGAAAGTTATGAGTTGTTTTAAATATGTTTTGAGAACTGTGGTATTGAGGGAGCTCACTAGACCTCATGGTCTAACCCTCGCATTTTCCAAACTAAACCTTTTCAGGTAAGCACTTAGTAGAAGGCTCTAGTAAGGGCAAAGAGAAAGCGTGAGCGTGAAGCGTTGGACTAGAAAGAAGCAGTTTTACTTAGTATGTCAAGCATAGTCTTTATAAATCTCAGCTATGTAATAGGTTGTTTCCGCCAACCTTCTGATGTACTCGTTGTATGAAGATGATATTTTCAGGCCGTTCCGACGAGTTATTTAATTTATGTTGTTTAAGTGTCATTTTTGAGTTGGGTTGTTACATCTCCTAAAATAATGCTTAGTGGATCATGATAAACATGGTATTTTCGGTTATCTAAATTTAAACATGATTTGATTTTATTAAATTTAGAGTAATTATCTCTTGATTTGTTCCAGAACACTTTTAATTTTTGATCGGAAAACTATTCTGTCATTCAAATGGAGAATTCCGATATGCCAGATTCAGCAGCGAAGGAAAAAATCACATCGTTGAATTCTAACGATATGGAACTTAAGAAGACCGACGACGATATGGAAGCCGACAAATTGAACATCAACAGATTGATCCAGATGTTGATATAGATAGACATTTATGGTTTTTAACTATTCTGTAATTTTCCTTCAATCATGAATTCAAAATCATGATCAACCATTGATGTTCATAAAAAATTTCAATACCATGAGTGCATAAAGTTATTCATGCATCCATATTCATGTTTATGTATTCATGAATTCGCATTCATGAATGTGGATTCATTAACTTCACAGAAGACACTAAAACGAAATTAGAAACAATCTTAATCTGACAGAAAGTTGTCAGATTAAAATTAGAAGCAGATGGCGGCGCAAGAACAAGAGCAGCAAAAAAATTCTTCAAGCAGATCCAAAATCGAGTAAGATCAAGCAACCAAATCCAAATTCGATTGTAGGAATGAGTTATATATCCATAATCGAACCCAACAACAGCTCCAGATTCAAAGAAAATCGATCTAAGAATACCACAGAGGGGTGACGGCGCAAAAAAAACCCTACTTTCTTCAAAAATCAAAATAGGAGCCCTAAATGAAATGCAAATCAAAAAATGATTATAGACCTGTAGAGAGCATCCATAATCGATCCAGAATACATCAAAACTCGGTTCTGCTTCTGTCTTGGGTGTTTCATCGTCAATGTCGAGTAGTGGTTTGACGGGTACGATTGAGAGGCGGTGGTTGAGAAGTGTTGGTGGTGAGGTTGAATAAGCCGACGCAGAGAAGTAGGAGGAAGAGAGACGCAATGAAAGGATATCGACGTTCTTTTAGAAGATTTTGAACGGAGATGGCCATTGTCGGCGGCGCCGGTGCCGTATCGGATCTGCAGCGACGAAGGAATCCGATGATCTACGGTGACTGTGTGTGGGAGAACGCGTTGAAGTGCTTTAATATGTAGAACGGTTTTCCGGTGATTTGATTTTCCGGTGATGGTTTCCGGGATAATGTTGCAGTTTAATCGGCAACCGTATACGTGATTGAGAGAATCACGGGATATGATTTCTGTATATCTATATCTATACTATCTTATAAAGCATATAGACTAAAAGTCTTAAAGTCTTAAAGTCTTAAATCTTTTTCTTTTAATTATATTCCTTTTCTTCCTATATTTAAGCAATAAAACTGAAAATTAATTATTGTAGTTATCTTTTCCTATCTCTCTAACAACTTAAACTTAAATCTTTTTTTATTTAAAAAATTAATTAAATTCATTTTCTTCCTTTATTTAAGCCTGAAAAATATATAATTATTTTGAAAAAAATATGATTATTCATTTTAGAGAAAAATATATTAAATTAAAAATCCAACAAACATATTATTAAATCATTTATGAAACTTGAAAATTTCGAAAAACAATTTATGAAACATAAAAATCTTGAAGTTTTTGAAAATATAATTTATAAAACTCAACCAAACAGTTTATGAACATGAAAAAAATCGAAAAAACGGTTTATAGAAGTTAAAAAAATTCATACAATACACTATAATTTAATAAAAATAATTAATGTGATTACATGAATATAAAAACAATTAATTACTATCACAAGATATATTTTCAAAAGTCTTAAAGTCTTAAAGTCTTAAATCTTTTTTTATTTAAAAAAATAATTATATTCCTTTTCTTCCTTTATTTAAGCATGCTGATTCTGCTTTTTCTATATTATTTTTAATAAAACTAAAAATTAATTGTTGTAGTTATCTTTTCTTATCTCTCTAACAACTTAAACTCAAATCTTTTTTATTTAAAAAATTAATTAAATTTCTTTTCTTTCTTTATTTAAGCCTGAAAATATATATAATTATTTTGAAAAAAAATAAGATTATTTATGTTAGAGAAAAATATATTAAAATTAAAAATCCAACAAACAGATTATTAAATCATTTATGAAACTTGAAAATTTCGAAAAACGATTTATGAAACATAAAAATCTTGAAGTTTTTGAAAAAATAATTTATAAAACTCAAACAAACAGTTTATGAACATGAAAAAAAAAGTCGAAAAAACGGTTTATAGAAATTAAAAAATTCATATAATACACTATAATTTAATAAAAACAATTAATGCGATTACATGAATATAAAAACAATTAATTACAATCACATGATATATTTTCAAAAGTCTTAAAGTCTTAAATCTTTTTTTATTTAAAAAATTAATTATATTCCTTTTCTTCCTATATTTAAGCAATAAAACTAAAAATTAATTGTTGTAGTTATCTTTTCTTATCTCTCTAACAACTTAAACTCAAATCTTTTTTATTTAAAAAATTAATTAAATTTCTTTTCTTCCTTTATTTAAGCCTGAAAAAATATATAATTATTTTGAAAAAAATAAGATTATTTATGTTAGAGAAAAATATATTAAAATTAAAAATCCAACAAACAGATTATTAAATCATTTATGAAACTTGAAAATTTCGAAAAACGATTAATGAAACATAAAAATCTTGAAGTTTTTGAAAAAATAATTTATAAAACTCAAACAAACAGTTTATGAACATGAAAAAAATCGAAAAAACAGTTTATAGAAGTTAAAAAATTCATATAATACACTATAATTTAATAAAAACAATTAATGCCAAAGTTTCAGTGTGATATCAAGTGGGAGGACTTGATGATTAGAGAATAGATTGGGTGAGATATAAGCTGCATCTGGTTTCTTATATTGACATTAAATTCCAGGTCTATCTTTTTGAAATATTTGACGTTTTCCAAACAATATTGGTGAGTGAATTTTGGAGTTATAGAATTGATTGGTGAGTGTTGTCATAAAAACAATATTGATGGGTTGCTATTGAATAAACTACATCATTACAGCATATAATTTAGTATGACAATGAGAGATACCTTCAAACTTTTATAACGGAAGCACCTCGTGGTCTTCTGCAAGCTACTGCATATCCCCAACTGCATTAAATGCCTTACTTTGAAACCATGATGTAATTAGAGATCCTTCTTGTTTCCTAAATTGGTATTGATGCTCTCTTATAATGGCTACAACATAAAGTGAACGAGTTATGATTTTTGTGAAGTCATAAATAAACTTTAGTAAAATTGACTTGGTTTCTCTTTAAAAGAAAATAGACAAGAATCATGACAAAACTAGGCAAAAGCATAATTGAGGTCAAAACAAATTTTGTTGCATTTTTTCGTGTAAACAGCAAATTACCCGCCAAAATGACAGTAAGAAACCGGTAAATGATTCAGGTCATTCAAAGTAGTTCAAAATTAGCTAAAAGAATCCTCTAGAGGCTATTGGAATGTGTGTGTGTGTGTGTGTGTGTTTTCCTGACAATAGGAGTTACTTTTGCTTTTTCTGTTTTGCATTTATTAGTGATGTTAAAAACCAAACCAACCAACTCAAGTCTCAGGGTAGGATTTAGTACTGGTATTAAACTTGTAACAATATTCTTAGTAAGTTTGAATTTGGAAAAAAGTGTTTTGAATATTGAGGATAATCGTCGATGTTGTAGGACCCTAGGTTTGACCTTTTCAAGGAAAAAGTTCTTAAGCAGGGAACACCACGACCTCAAAAGTCACTTGGGAGGGGGATGGCAAGAGTATAATTCAATTCACTCTCTTAAAAAATATATTCATAGATTTAATTACAATCACCTTAAACATAAAATCAAGTTTACTTTGATGTTCGAACGAGTTAACTGCAACAAATCACCCTACATGCATATTACTAAAAGTGTTCGGACTATTAGGCAAACTCTAAGATACTTCTCCGTCATAACAAAATAGGATGCTTGTTATAATATAACTCATACATTTCAAATAGAAGCATGCCATGTAAACCAAAATCAATGCCACAATATCTTTGTAATCTAATTTACGTGTGTAAATAGCCAAATCTAATTCCGAAAAGGAGTCCACTCCAAAAATCTAGAAAGAATTTAGGGAGTTTATTTCAGCAACTAGAATAGGAAGAAGTATGGTACACCTTTGACATTATTACTTACTCCAATTGATTTCATTTCGATGTCACATAATATTGTAAAATTAAAACTAAAACAAGACAGTCAATCAACTTATCAATAAAAGAGGTTGCGATTTTCTAAGAAACAAACCTTGAAAAACGTCGAGAGGAAGACGAAATTTGGGGATTTGACGTCGATTTGACGAACGATGATGAACGGGGTCATACAGAAGCAGAGAGCTTGGTGGTGATCTTGGGAGATAGAGAATGAAGATGAGAGCAGAGTACGCCATGAAAGAAAACCCTAGGTCAAAAAATGAAGTAGTGGATCGATTCCTATTTCTCAAATCGACGATTGATTACTTTAAACGGTTATCGGGTTCGGGTAATAGGCCCATTTATAGTTTACCCAACATATGGCCCATTTTTAAGTTTATATATAATTCAGTGTGTTTGGACTTTGGATAGGACAATTGTTAGACGAAATTGGATTAGGGGTTAGACCATCTTCAATGAACTCTCTATTTTACTCTCTATATCCTCTCCAATAAACTCTCTATTTTACTCTCTAAAATAGAGAAGTGAATAGTAACTCTATATATATAAAGAGTTACTATTCACTACTCTCTATTTTTTTCTAACTTCTGAAATTACAAATGACCCTTCTATTTTTTAGATTCTTGTATTTTTATTTTATTTGTTGTCTAATACCAATTTTAATAAAATTAGATTTAGATTTATCTTTTAAGTTTTAAATTAATTTAAATTTATCCAACTAAATATGAATTATAACGTTGTTAAAATGATATGATAAAGTTAATAAATATAAGGGTATTGCGAAAATAAAAAATATAAGGATGCAATTTATAAAGTTAATAAATATAAGAGTATTATTGAAAATATATGTAATCAAAATAAAAGAGAATATACTTAGAATATTCTCTTTTAAAGAGTAAAATAGAGTAATACATTGGAGAAGATTTAACACATTCTCTATTTTACTCTTTATAATAAAGAGTAAAATACAGAAATACATTGGAGATGCCCTTAGGCAGTGCTGATGGTTTGGTGCACAATGATTAACAAACTATTATGATATACCAAAAAGTTCAAACCAAAGGGAGTTTACACATCAATTGTGGTTTATCGAGAAGTTTTGAGTGATGGTTGTATATGATTAAAGCATGATTGTAATTTCTATTTTGTTTAAACAAAAATTTAGACTTTTTGGATAAGAAATTGCATTAAGTTTTCATTTTTTTAATCTACGATATATCCCGTCGCATTGTGAAAAACTTTTAATACAATATATGAACCACCAAATATTTTGCAAAATTTTATGTTTAAAACTTAAATGTATCTTGATAGAACTTTAACATCCCCGCCGCATTGCGCGGGTACTCAACTAGTATAATTTCATTAACAAAATAGATTTGATTTTGGCTGTTGTGTTTTGACGAATATACCCTTTAGCGGGTGATTATTTTCTTCAAAAATAATTATTTAATGTAATCAATAAATTGATTTGGTTAATCTAATCTCAACCGTAGGATGTATAATCTATGTCTATAATGTGGGTTTCAAGGGTTTCAACCTTTGAGAGGGTTTCAAATTAAGGGACCTATATATATATATACACGAAGGATTGTGTGAGAAGAAGAGTTACAGTGAGAAAGTAAGAATGAATCTTGACCCTTGATCACTTTTAATCTTAAACCCGCCCATGAATCGTGCTTGGTATAGGAATTGAACTAAAGCATCTCGGCGCATGCATCTCATCTCGATGGATCTCATCCTAATTTGTATCCAATGGTGGAGATCCATTCTCACCGTAACTTTAATTCTCACCGGAACTCAACCTTATCGTGTCAGAAAATAGTTAAGGTGAGAAGCGTAAGAAGGGATCTGGAACCTTTATCACGTTTAATCTCTCACCCCATCAATGAATTGCTCTTGTCACGAAAATTGATCCGGTGCATCTCATTAGTGTTGATTTTCAATTATCATTGATCCGAGGGTCTTGATCCTTTCTGAAGGATCGTGTGAGCATAAGATTTAAGGTGAGAAGGTAAAAAGGAACTTGGACCTTTGATCACTTTTAATCTCAAACTCACCCATGAATCGTGTTTGATATGGGGATTGATCCAATGCATTTTGTTGCATCTCATCTCAGTGCATATCATCCTAACATGCATCCAAGGGTGGAAATCCCATCTTACCTTTCTCATCATAACTTTAACCCAACCATATATATATATATAGAGAGAGAGAGGCTCACTAAAATGTAAACTATGAAAAATGTGTAAACTATGTAAACTAATCTAGACCGTAGATCGTTTCAATCAATGGTCTTAATAGGGGCGGTGGCAATAACGTAATAATCTATGAAACCGGTGGCAAGATGGTCCAATTAAAAATATGAAAAGGGTAAAAGAGTAAACTGGCGTGCGACAGAAATTGAAATCGATAAGGAAACCGTGAAATTAGGGATAACTTCCATATTTACGGCCTCAACAATCCAAAAAGAGGTTATTATTCTGTGAAAACAATATCGAGATTCTATGAAAACTTGGTACGAAAACCTTTGAAGATTCTTGTGGTGCGATTCGGTTCATAGAAATGGAGGACCAGAACAGAGGCGTACGAGTTTAGGGTTTTCATATGGTTTTGGTTAGTGGAGTCTATTTTCATATGATTTGGGTTAACAGCAAACGTCAAATTCATATGAAAATTGTATTTTATATGACAAATTTTCATTTTCATATCTTTCACTTTCCACATATCAAAAGTCAGATTTCACATACCCAAAATTAGAGTTCACGTACTTGGAAGTATTCATTTCATATGAAATCAACATTTTTTACAGGTAAGTTATGAAATACCCAAAATTCATCAAAGTGGAAACTGAAAGATATGAAAACCCCTTTCAAATTGGGGGTTTTCATACCCTTCGGACACAAATTCAAAGATCAATTTCAAATGAGGTTTTCATACCATTCATTTTTTATGTGATGTGAAATCTGAATTTGGTATGTGGAAACTGAAAGATATGAAAAATACAAGATTTTCATAGAAAATAAAGTTTTCATATGAATTCTTCACTGGAGTAGCATCGATTGCATCATCATCATCATCATCTTCGTTGCAACCGTATGTAAGAATGAAATCAACGAATACATCATCAACAAGCATGTCGCCGTGAATGGTTTCTTCGTCGTTTTTTTCTTCATCCATATTGATCGACATAATCACAAATGCGAAAACACATAAATCAAGGTTTGGAACAGTAATGATGAAGAGACAAAAATGAAGAAGACGATGGTGAACAGTATCCGTATTTTTCTTCTTCCATGTTAGTCGACATGATGACAGCAAGTGGAAATGAAAGAGAAAAATCCAAATTGGTACGAAAATCTGGAACAAAAAACAGTTATGGGGATGAAGATGGGTTTTTCAAAACGGTTCAATGAAGAAGATGATGACGCATAAATCGGATATGATCAAAAAAATAAAAATATATATACCACTTCCTAAAATAAAGGATTGTTATCCTTAATTATGTAATTTCCGAAAATAAAAGAAAAGGAATGAAAGACTAATTTACCCTTAATGACATATTAATCTAGATTAAAAATCAATGGCTAGGATGAGTTTACATAGTTTACACACATTTAGTAGTTTACATTTTATTATCCCTCTATATATATATATATATATATATATATATATATAGGTTGAAAACCGTGAAAGTCAATCTAAACCATTAATTGATTTTAATCTATGGTCATTAAAGGCAATGACCGTTTTCAAATAATTTACAAGTTTGCGGTTTATTACATATTGAAATTGTAATTAAAGGGTATATTGGGTTTTTTTTTCATGAATACAATCATGGATTAAGTTGGGCTTCTCGGCCCGCCCCCTTTTGTAACCTAAAAGTTTATGTATTTTCTACCATATTTCTCGAACAACCATGACAAACAACGTCAATTAACCTCTCCGACCACCGACCTGGAATCCTCATCAGAGCTCTACGCTTCTACGGATTATGTGCCTACACAACGAGATTTAACCGTCCCTCCAAGACCACTAATGAAATATTTCTTACTGGTACAAGGTTCTATACACCGAGATTAGTCATCCTCATCGCACCGAAGCAATCAAAACGAATTCAAGGCTCGAACTCGTGTTTAAGGTTCGATGTAATAGATCTATATATTAGGGTTTGATGCTCTGTTCATACAATCAAATGTAGTAAACTTGTTTTTCTTTTTCCTGAAGCAACCAAAACAAATTCAAGGCTCGAACTCGAGTTCAAGGTTCGATGTAATAGATCTATATATTAGGGCTTGATCCTCTATTCATACGGTTCAACTGTAGGAAGCTTGTGTTTCTTTTTCGTGAGTGTCCATGAACGTGAAGGTTTTGTCGGAATCGATGATGTTTCCGTCGTTGCCGTTTGATAACGCCACTTTTTGGCGTTATTTTCGGTTCTCAAACCAATGAGATTGCCTTGTGTTGATAGCAAAGAAGCCGGATTTTATGGTTTATCGAATGAAATGTGCAGGTTATATAAAAGGCAGTAATCATCGAGAAAAGAAGCTGAAAAGAGCCCAAAAAGAGCCAAAACGAAGCCCAACGGAAGCCCGAGATCCAAGCCCAAGACCCGCGCCCGAACCAAGACCCGAAGCTGAACCAAACAACATCAGAAAAGCGTGCGACTTACGCTGCGACTTGCAAGTCGCGGCACAAGTCGCGGATGTCCCTGTTCCAGCCTATTATTGTGACGTTTTTCCGGATTTTAGGTCATTCGCGGGATACTTCGCACACGACGAACGGGAGCAGCTGAGGGGCGATTTCTGGAGACTCTTCACGTCTTTTGGAGCCACGATAGAGGATCGATTGGAGACATGTTCACCACGGAAAGTAGATACGAGCACGAGAGAAGGGAGTCCACCATTACACTCATCACGTTCATTATCACTATGTTTGCACACGTTTTTCCATCTTCTTTCTTTATGTTTGAATCCACCACCAACATGAACTAAATTCTAGATGTTGGGGGTTGGAATGAATTCGATTTAGCATATGAACAGATGATTTGAATTCTTTTATCAGTTTTCCCTAATTTAATGAAGCATGTGATTTAGTCTTTAATACTTTTGTGAATTTGGCCAATTTACATTTGATTTGTTGTGAACAATTAAGTTCGAAAGAATTAATTGTTAATCTAGAACTAGAAATTGCATGCCTAAGGTTAGAAATTTGGATAGAGATATCAAATTAAACCTTAGTCTCATTAAATCTTGTTTTTAATATGTTTTGAGTTCCATGAGTTGAGATCGAGAGATAAAACTTGTGTTTCCAAAATAAAACCCGTTGTTGCTTGAGAAAGAACAACGGTGATTTTAAGATTGGGTATTCATTAAGGGGAATAACTGGTAACTGTTTCGAGTCAAGTGTTTGTATGTGAAAGTCTTAGGATTTCCAACCCTCAACTGTTTTCTCTATCTGAAGTTTCTTAAGCTGTTTACTGTTTTGTGTTTGATTTATTTTGCTTGCAATTAATTAGTTTAGTACCAACCACTCAAAATTGTGACGTTCAGTTAATAGAGTTTATAGTAATTGTGATACTTAGTTCCTAGTTCCCTGTGTTCGATACTCATACTTTCTAGTACTATTACTTGATTTCGACCCGTACACTTGCGGTAAGATTTATGGGGGTGCATACCCGCCTATCAAGTTTTTGGCGCCGTTGCCGGGGAACTAGTTGCAACTGATAGCACTACCAGCTATAAGCGCTATTACATTGAACATTTTTTTATTTACTTTGTTCCATCACTTTCAATTTCTGGATTGCTAACTTCGCCTACTTTCTTTTCAGGTACTAATTGGTTTATGCCAAGGAAGACCCCCGGGGAAGGAAATTGAACCACTTGATCCAGAGATCGAAAGAACCGCCCGCCAGATACGTAAAGCATCCAAAGCCCAAAGGCAATTAAAGATGGGCGACGAGAGACATGTTAACAACCCACCTCTGCCTCCTCCGGCGAGAGTTCCGATGCGGTCATTTGCCAATCCAAACGTGGCAGCCGCACGCATAGGCATCCAACCGTCCACTACTGGGGCGAACTACTTCGAGATTAAACCAAGTACCATTGTCATGGTACAGCAGAACCAGTTTGGGGGAGCACCGACTAAAGATCCCCATGCACATCTTCGTGCATTTGAACGGATCTGCAACACGTTCAAGATTAATGGGATGGAGGAGAGCGCGATCAAGCTAAGACTCTTCAGTTTTCCCTAAAGGGTAGAGCTGAAATTTGGATAGAGGGCCTACCATCAGATCTTATCACTACATGGGCAGACCTAAAAGCTGCATTCCTCCAGAAATGCTTCCCACCGGGAAGAACCGCTCAACTAATGGCCGACATTACCTACTTCGCGCAATGGGACCAAGAGACTCTATCTGAGGCGTGGGAAAGGTATAAAGACATGTTGAAGAAGTGCCCTCATCATGGGTTACAAGGCTGGGTGATTATCCAAACTTTCTTTGGAGGACTGCACCCGCAGTTCAAGAATGAAATCACAGCCGCATCAGGTGGAGCACTAATGGAGAAGACATATGAAGAAGCAGTTGAGTTGATCGAGAACTTAGCCGAGCATAGCTACACTACTCCACGATCTTCTATCAGACGGGTAGCTAGTGTTCAAGAATCGGATGAGCTGAAGGAAATAAAAGCTCAACTAGCTGCGATCATGAACCATTTGAAAGGAGGTGGTCCGGAAGAACCGGAACTGGTTCAATTTCTTCAAAACTGGAACAACCAACCGAGGAATGATCCTTTCTCGAATACCTATAATGAGGGGTGGAAGAAACACCCGAACTTTTCATGGAGTCAACCCGGTCAACAACCACAAGGTAATAACTCGAACTTTTCTAATTCTTCTAATGCTAACAATGTTTACCGTCCTCCAGGTTTCAACCAAAGGAATTTCAATGAGGGACAATCTGGGGAGAAGAAACCGGGGCTAGAGGATATGATGATGAAGTTCATGACCAAGATGGACAGCACGGTTGGAGAGTTAGCGAGCACGGTTAACACGGTCAAGGCGGCTACTGAACAGAACACTGCATCCATCAAGATCCTCGAAAGACAAGTGGGGCAGATTTCGGAAGTTTTACAAAACCGACCCCCAGGAACGTTTCCGAGTCAGACTGAAAGGAAACCGAGAGAAGAATGTAATGCCATCTATCTGAGAAGTGGAAAGGAGCTGATCGAGGAGCCTACACGAGAACCACCATCAAAGGAAACTGATCCTAAAGAGAAAGAGGTTGAGACTGTAGACATGGATGAGTTGGAGGCCGATGAAGATATTGAGATGGAAGAGAACTCGAAGAGTGAAAAGAAGAAGCAAGAGCAACCACCAGTCAAGCCGACAGTTCCAAAAGTGCCATACTCAAACAGACTGAAAGCACATAAGGATGATGTTAATTTCTCTAAATTTCTTGATGTATTTAAAAAGTTGCATATTAACATCCCTTTTGCAGGTGCGTTGGCACAAATGCCCTCATACATGAAGTTCTTAAAGGAAATCCTCTTCAACAAAAGGAAGATTGAGGAGCATGCGACAGTTGCACTCACTGAGGAGTGCAGCGCGATCATTCAGAACAAGCTTCCCCCAAAGCTTAAGGATCCAGGGAGTTTTTCGATCCCTATTCAAATTGGGAATCTTTCTTTTGATAAGGTGTTGTGTGATTTAGGAGCTAGTATTAACTTAATGCCCTTATCTGTTTTCAGGAAACTTGGCTTGGGTGAAGTGAAGCCAACATTCATGACCCTTAAGCTAGTGGACAGATCGATAATATATCCGTATGGAGTGATAGAGGACGTATTGATCAAAGTCGACAAGTTCTACTTTCCGGTGGACTTCGTGGTGATCGACATAGATGAAGACGAAGAAGTCCCGCTGATATTGGGAAGATCTTTTCTGGCCACGAGCAAAGCGCTGATTGACATGGAAGAAGGCGAGATGACCTTAAGGTTCGGTGGTGAGAAAGCAGTTTTCAAGATGTTCGAGAAGGAGTGATCAGAAGGAAGGTCGAGCCACGAACGAAACCAAGGCGCTGGGTGGGAGGCAACCCACCGAGGTTTGTTTGTTTTCATTTTTCTTTTTAGGAACTGCGTTTTTAGTGTGTTTAATTAAAAAAAAATTGAACAGAGACATACGCGGGTTTGGCCGCGGTTTCCAAGTCGCGCGCCAAACCCCGCATGTCCCTATTTGGTTTTTCCTTTCCTGCTTCATGTGTTTCGTTTCTTTGTTTTCCTTCGCCGTTTTCTTTGTTTCCTTTCGTCTTGTGTTTTGTTTGCTTTGTTTTTCTGTGTTCGCTTCTCCGATGTCTTCCAACGAGGTCGCACCAACCTTTTCAAGAGAATCTCCTCCGTCCGGGCAACCAGGTATGTTCCTAATCTGTATGTAACGAGTGGTGTATGATGCTTTGTTTTCTTATTAGTTAAACGAGATGCAACAAACCTAAGTTTCACTTAGGTTTGGGGTGCCTCACTTTTCAAACATCTACACACTCACTTTTAATCTGTGCAAACCTCGGTTTCACCGAGGTTTGGGGTTGGCTTTAGTTGACAAACCTAGGCCACGGCCTAGGTTTGGGGTGGCCCAATTTTAATGAAATCGCTCTTTGATGGTTGTTCTTTAATGTTATATCTTGCATGTCTGATACCTGTAATAACCGCACAACGATACTTGTTTTTAGTATCGCCCAGGCCGATACTTGCACATTGGGGACAATGTGTGGGTAAGGTTTGAAAGGGTTGCCCAATCGGGCCCACGTGTATGCACGTAGATTTCCCGCACCTCTGCATGCTTAGATCACAATAGCCAAAATTTTTGTTTTGAATGATTGAGGCCGATCATTGTGGTGAGAATCTTGTGATAGTGACGTCACCATTAGGGAAGGACCGGGAAAGGATATGACTAGGGACATTAGTGGAGACCACCAATTAGTGAGATTTGAGCCTAAATGACGCCTTTCACTTCGAGGGATTTAAACACTTAATTCATATACACTTCTTCGAGTTCCTTGTCGTGAATATAGAATGATCTCGCTGTATTATTGCATTGGGTAGCAAAGACAACCATCGGGATATTGGGTAAGGGTATAGTAGACCATATCGTGTGGACCTTAAGAGATGATTCCAGGCAGTGTGTGTATGTGTAACCCATTTTTAGCTATTGTTCCTTTCGACCCGTTATGTGTGTATCCATAACCCATTTTTGTAGCCAAACACTCACCTTGTTCGTTGCTAAACCCACCTTTAAACCCAAGCCAAAAGCCATAGCCAACCCTTATCCGAAAGTGTGTCAATCAGAAGCGGTAACGAATAGCAGAAGATAGAGCGGAAAAGAAATAATACAGGTCAGTCATGGAAATAAAGAATAGATAGAAAAGAGGGACAATGCAGCCCCAAGCAATTAAAGAAGGCCAATGATGCCCCGCCAAAAAAAAGTTAGTTTAGCTATTATCTACAACAGGAAATAAGATAGTCAAAGCAACTCCAGCAATGACGAAAGGGCCAAGTGATAGGAATTGAAGCTATAGAGTTTAGAATTGCTAAAGTTTGACACACCAAGGATCGTTGAACCATTTTCCCTTTCGTTTCTTAACCATAACCCAAGCCCCGTTACAACCCTCGTAAAGATCTAGATGATCTTCTGGAAAACGTGATTAAAGTATACAACTACCCTTACCATTATTCCCTGTCTTGCTACTTGATTCCCTTCTGAGATCGACCTTTTGGACATTTGTGCGTCTTTCATTAGAGTTGTCATGTAAATTTCGAGTATTCTTGTACATAACCTCCTATACATAACAACATGTGCGACAACCTAGGTTCGAGAGAAATGAGAGAATCCCGTGAGGTAGGGTCGAGGCGAAATGTTCTCCCTAGTATGTTTAGACCTAGTACGACCTTAATGGAAACGGAGCAGTCATGAGTTCAACTTACAATGGAAGGTCATAGATCAAACATAATAAGAATGAGGCGAGAGTGAGATAAGCAATTCACGGGTATGGGAAATCACCAGTGCATTACATGGTACCAATTGGGAGTTGTGCAGTTATTATATTTCACTGATATATGCTTTTATTCTATTTTTATCGCTAATTTGCTTGAGGACAATCAACGCTCGGTTTGGGGTTGTTGATAACGCCACTTTTTGGCGTTATTTTCGGTTCTCAAACCAATGAGATTGGCTTGTGTTGATAGCAAAGAAGCGGGATTTTATGGTTTATCGAGTGAAATGTGCAGGTTATATAAAAGACAGTAATCATCGAGAAAAGAAGCTGAAAAGAGCCCAAAAAGAGCCAAAACGAAGCCCAACGGAAGCCCGAGATCCAAGCCCAAGACCCGCGCCTGAACCAGGACCCGAAGCTGACCCAAACAACATCAGAAAAGCGCGCGACTTACGCCGCAACTTGCAAGTCGCGGCACAAGTTGCGGATGTCCCTGTTCCAGCCTATTATTGTTACGTTTTTCCGGATTTTAGGTCATTCGCGGGATACTTCGCACACGACGAACGGGAGCAGCTGAGGGGCGATTTCCAGAGGTTTTTCGGAGGTTTTGGAGCCATGGTAGAGGATCAATCGAGGACACGTCCACCACGGAAAGTAGATTCGAGCACGAGAGAAGGGAGTCCACCATTACACTCGTCACATTCATTATCGTTATGTTTGCACACGTTTTTCCATCTTCTTTCTTTATGTTTGAATCCACCATCAACATGAACTAAATTCTAGATGTTGGGGGTTGGATTGAATTTGATTTAGCATATGAACAGATGATTTGAATTCTTTTATCAGTTTCCTATTTTAATGAAGCATGTGATTTAGTTTTTAATGCTTTTGTGAATTTGGCCAATTTACATTTGATTTGTTGTGAACAATTAAGTTCGAGAGAATTAATTGTTAATCTAGAACTCGAAATTGCATGCCTAAGGTTAGAAATTTGGATAGAGATATCAAATTAAACCTTAGTCTCATTAAATCTTGTTTCTAATGTGTTTTGAGTTCCATAAGTTGAGATCGAGAGATAAAACTTGTGTTTCCAAAATAAAACCCGTTGTTGCTTGAGAAAGAACAACGGTGATTTTAAGATTGGGTATTCATTAAGGGGGATAACTGGTAACTGTTTCGAGTCAAGTGTTTGTATGTGAAAGTCTTAGGATTTCCAACCCTCAACTGTTTTCTCTATCTGAAGTTTCTTAAGCTGTTTACTGTTTTGTGTTTGATTTATTTTGCTTGCAATTAATTAGTTTAGTACCAACCACTCAAAATTGCGAAGTTCAGTTAATAGAGTTTATAGTAATTGTGATACTTAGTTCCTAGTTCCCTGTGTTCGATACTCGTACTTTCTAGTACTATTACTTGATTTCGACCCGTACACTTGCGGTAAGATTTAGGGGGGTGTATACCCGCCTATCAAGTTTTTGGCGCCGTTGCCGTTAGATCTCAGTACCAGAAAACCATAAGGTATCTTTACAGTTTTTCACCGACAGTGATTTTCCAGAGGTTTATTAGTAGTAACCTGAAAAGAGGACGTTAAACCGCCGTCTGAAAAACTATGTTTGATTTCATTAGGTGAAATAGATTATAGAAAATTGCGTTTGATTTCATTAGGTGAAATAAATTATAGATGAAAGTTGTATTTGATTTCATTAGGTGAAATAGCATATTTATAAAATTGTGATTTATTTAATGTGGTGGAATAAGGTTAGTATGTGTTTCACCTAGTGAATCTGTCTTTGTTGGGTCTAGAAAGCCCCAGTTATATTGAAAGTTTTATAAAGTCAAATATGTCCATGTAAAGTCAAAGTCAAGTCTATTTTACTTTGTAATATGTTATATGAGTTTAATGGGAGTTTAATGGGCTTGGGCCTATGTCATGTATTAGGCTAAGTATATAATGTGTAGTTTGGGTCATTTGTAAAGTGCAAAAATGTAGAGTGAGAGAACGTGTTTGTAGAGAGAAAGTCCTCTAAAGCTTCAAAGGTTGCAAATCTAATATGAGGATGGCTATTGTTCTCTCATCTCTAATATCCATTGTAATCACTTTTTAATGAATAAGAACTTCACTGTGTTCTATCATTCTTTCTTATTCTTACATTTATGGAGAGAATTCTTGATTGTTGTTAATTACGGGTCCTACAATTGGTATCAGAGCTTAATCGAATCAATTTTAATTCGATACGATCATTTTTGCAACAATTCAAGAATTCAAGATCTAATTTGAAGATTTGGAGATGTAAGATCTTTATTATTCGTGTGCTACAATTCAAGGTAAATTTTCTGTGATTTCTTTCATCTTGAAGATTGATTTTGAGTTTTGAAGAAGATTTTATAGATCTTGATGGGTTCTTGGACAAAAGACGAGGTATAAAGTTCTAGATCTACTTCTTAATCATTTTCTGCACTCAAATTGCTCGATGAAATGTCTACAAGAGATTTGGTATTGAATTTCATGTTCAAAGTCAGATCTGAAACGAGTTTTAGATCTTTGATTGCTTAAATTCAACTTTCTGAATTGATCAATCAGAAACTTGACTCTTTGCAATCTTTGTTCTAAGAAGATTTATGGAGATCGGCTTATCGTTCTACATCAAATCGATTTTGTGATCATTTGGTTTGATTGGAAGATGTTATGAATTGGAAGAGGATTTATGGATCTGAAGACAGATTCGCATTTGACTTTCAAGTTCTGTTGATCAGTTCAAAACAGAAAGTTATGTCAATTTTGTCTAGCAAAAGACCTTGTGAAATGTGCAGATCATATTCATATTTCGTAGTTGATCAAGGCTGTCTAGTGGTGAATTAAAAAGGATTTGTTTGTTGTTAGTTGCTGCTGTTTGTAACAGAATTCGGTTGCGTTTAAAAAATAATGTTGTTGTCCACAGAAAGTTTCTGCATCAAGTTGTCATCTGTATGCTGTCAAACAACAGCTATAAAAACAGAAAATAGTTGTTTGCTGTCCAAAACAACAGATTTGGGTTTGTTGTCAAAGAAAAATTTGTTGTTTGGTGCTGTCAATTCATAACAGAAATTGCAACAGAAAGATGTAACAGAGAGCAACTCATGTTGGTTTAAAAGTGCAGATCGATCTTTGCGCTGTCCTAACGGAAAGTTAGATGTTTTTGCTGTCGAAACTGTCAAATTGCTGCTGTTTGTTAAGTTCTAAAACATAAAACAGAAAATGTCAAACAGAAAGTAGTTGCTCGATATGTGCAGCAGGTCAGATCATGGGATGTCAGAATTATTCAAAGATCGTTGTGTTAGGACAGATTGTTCAGACTTCGATTAATGCCAGTTCAGGGTTCTTGATTGTTCAGAATTTCGTTCAAAGCAACTCACAATTCTGATTTATGCTATCAAAATTCAGAGATGATTTAGTACGTAAGTTGACAGCTTATTCAGAATTTGTTCAACGACTATTCAGAATTCCGAGAATTTGTTCAACGACTATTCAGAATTCTGAGAATTTGTTCAACGACTATTCATAATTCTGATTATGTTATTCAGAAGAGTTTGCTCAGACCATTCAGAGGTGTTCATGTTCAGAAATATGATCGTGTTTAGTCAGAAGTCTGATCTAGTTTATTCAGAATTCTGATCAAGGCCATTTAGAACTTTTACTTAGACTTTTCAGAGCAAAAGTGTGATACTTGACAGCTTTGCGCACCTATCGTATTTTACTCAGAACTCTCTCCTCAAAGCTCCAAATTTGACGAGTCCAAATGCGTTGGATTCCTATGACATAGATGAACATTTTTCATGTTTTGAGTTTGTTCTGAATCGATGTGCTTAATGGTCAGATTCTGTGTTAAACTCAGTGGACACTTGCTGGACAGAAAGCTGTGTTTTTCACTCATTTTCTCCCGGTTTTTAGAAAAGTATTTTATCTTCTGATTTTGTGGATCCAAGATGAGCTATTGAAGTGTGTTGAGACACTCCCTCTTCTGATCTTAATGTATTAAGCTCTTGAGCTTAATGGTCATTCAACTCGTATTTCAAAGACAGATTCTTTGTTACAAACTGAAAATTTGCATTATGGTTTGTCACGTAGCTCACACATTACTTTCTTGTGGGCTTAACGAATGTGCTGAGTTTCATCAGATGGAGCTGAATACTTTCTTGTGCATTCAATCGAGCTTATTGCACAATGAATCCGATTTTAAAGTTGAAACTTGTGAAGAAGAAGAGCAAATTTTGAGGGGGAGCTTGGATGGATTTGCAAGGTGTGAAGATGTGCAACACTAAAGTTTTCAAAGAAATCAAGGGGGAGATAATTTGAAGATGCTTTCTTTATAAAACTTTAGGGGGAGATTGTTGGGTCTAGAAAGCCCCAATTATATGGAAAGTTTTATAAAGTCAATGATGTCCATGTAAAGTCAAAGTCAAGTCTATTTTACTTTGTAATATGTTATATGAGTTTAATGGGAGTTTAATGGGAGTTTAATGGGCTTGGGCCTATGTCATGTATTAGGCTAAGTATATAATGTGTAGTTTGGGTCATTTGCAAAGTGCAAAAATGTAGAGTGAGAGAACGTGTTTGTAGAGAGAAAGTCCTCTAAAGCTTCGAAGGTTGCAAATCTAATATGAGGATGACTATTGTTCTCTCATCTCTAATCTCCATTGTAATCACTTTTTAATGAATAAGAACTTCACTGTGTTCTATCATTCTTTCTTATTCTTACATTTATGGAGAGAATTCTTGATTGTTGTTAATTACGGGTCCTACAGTCTTTTTCATATGGTGAATATGTGTTTAATCTGATGAATGGATCTGTCTGTTCCATATGGTGTGTATTTCAAATGGTGAATATGTGTTTCATATGTTGAAATTGTGTTTCATCTGATGAATGAATTTGTATGTTTTATCTGGTAAATCTTGTTATCAAAATGACAATTATGCCCTTTTCATATGGTGAAGCACCTTTTAATCAAAACCATAGGATCAAAACCAAACTACGGCTTGGATCGGTTCTCATGGTTCTCAATCTTTTGTTGGTTCTTACATGATTTAACCTCTATACATGTATATTTATTGGTCATTCAAAGGAGAATTCGTTCATTTGTGATAACTGTAAGATCCAATCTCAACCTCTCATTATTAATAACCAATGACTAATATTAATAATGTTAACTTTAGTAATTACCCATTAATTTTCATTTTTTTAAATTTATGGCTAATATTTAAGGGTAAAGTAGTCTTTTTATATTCATGGATAATTTTTTGATAATTTTTTAATGGATAATATTATTGCTAATTATCATCTTTTCTCTCTCCTATTTCCAGCGAACGTTACCAGTTTCAAACTCGTATTTCTTGTGATACATGTTGTGATACATTACTACTTTACGTACGCTACTATTATGATACCCTCAAAAAACTCTATGAACACTTTGAACATTACAACTATGATACACTCTATGAACCTTGCCACTGTGATACAAGTTATGATACCCTCTGTGATACATTGCCACTTTATATACGATGCTATTCAAAAACTCTATGAACATTACCAATTATGATACACTCTATGAGCATTGTCATT
Organism: Saussurea involucrata; assembly: GCA_033807775.1. Taxonomy (NCBI): domain Eukaryota; kingdom Viridiplantae; phylum Streptophyta; class Magnoliopsida; order Asterales; family Asteraceae; genus Saussurea; species Saussurea involucrata. The sequence continues at coordinate 56,052,077 of CM066322.1, read as the reverse complement.
TTGATACAAGTTGTGATACAATATGGTTTCATGATTCTTAGCTTTAGTGATACATTCTTTTGCATATTGTGATACATCGTGATCCATTTTTTAATGGTGTTGGAAGAGACCTAAATTTTGTTACGGGAATCAGATAAATTAATATTTGAAGTTTTTAATTGCATGAGATAATGATTTTTTCTGTAATGGTAATTAATTTATTTTGTTGTTATCCGAATCTAAAAATTACTAATTCAACATTTATTATATAAATAATAAATATACATAATTATCTTAAATGAGTGGCTTAAATTAAATCTCACAGTTATCACAAACGAAAGAGTTCTTATTTGATTAGGCCCCTATATATATGTGTATTTATATATATGGTTGGGTCCGGTGAGAAGTTGAGTTAACATTAGAGGTGTGAAGCGTAGTTATCAACCGTTGAATAAACATTATGATGATATGCACCGGATCAATCCGCGTATCAACGCTATTCATGAGTGGATTTGAGATTAAAAGTGACCAAGAGTTTAAATCCACTTCTCACATTCTCACGTCAAGTTAAAGCGAGAAGGTAAGAAGATATTTGAACCCTTGATCATTTTTAATATCACCTCACCCATGGATAGTGTTTCTCACATAAATTGATCCGGTGCATCGCCGTGCATTTCACGAGAGGAGTGCATCTAAGGGTGGAGATATTTTTTTTACTTTGATGGAAATTTTAAACAATTGAATTTGGATCACTTATTTACCGACCCCTTATCCAATTTACTATAACTTACTTTATCGGATAACATTATAGTAGTTCATTAAAACGAATTTTTATTCACAATTTACCCGGTAAACATTTACAGGGTAGAAGTTGTCACCATCACTTACCGAATAAGACTACTTTCTTTATTATTGTTAATAAGGGGGTGTTTGGGATTGCTTATTTAAATGACTTATCTGTTTATTTCATATCGTCGCCGCAGATAAATTATTTTTAGTGTTTAGATTGGAAAAAAAATTATGACTTTTTGTCACTGCAGATAAGTTGTTTCTAATAAGTTAGTTCATACTAACTTATCAACTTATTTGAAACGACATATGATTTTTTTGGTTATTTTACATGTATAAACAACTACAAACACCCCATAAATAACAACTTATTAGCTTATTACGTTTTGGTACCATAATAAGTTAATTCAAACACTTTTTTATAAAACTTTTTTTGTTATCACCACATAATTTGATAAGCACTTTTAAAAAAAGCAGAAGTTGTCTTAAATCAACAATCCCAAACACCCTCTTAGGTAAGATTTTTGACGCTTACTATATTCATCCAATAAAAAAAATGACTCAATAAGCATTTCATGATTACCACCTTAATTTAAATGCTTTTTCATCACGTATTTCCATCTATCTCCATATGTGTTGGTGGATCAATTAAATGGTATTTATGATAACAATAATTCACTATTTATGGTCATCATCTTATGCCGCCCCCACAAATCAAATATTTAACCATAAATTTAATATCCCTCTATTTTCTATCTCATTGAGACGTAGACGTAACAATTAGAAAAGAGTAATGGGCGCGATTAGGGCTGTAAACGAACCGAACGTTCAGCGAACCGTTCGGGAACCGTTCGGCGGGAAGTTCGTTTATGTTCGTTCATTTATTAAATGAACGAACATGAACACGTTTTTTTTGTTCGTTTAGTTAAACGAACGAACATGAACAAATGTCCCGTTCGTTCATTTACGTTCGTGAACGTTCGTTCAATTATGTTCGTTTACGTTCGTTCAATTATGTTCGTTTACGTTCGTTTACGTTCGTTTATATTTTATATTACAACATTTATATATAAATATTTATATGTATAATAATAAAACAAATATGTATTAAATTTGGGCCATTTTAATTTTACAGGTCTGGGCTTTTTTAAATAACAATTAAAACAAATGAAATTATGTGGACCTTAAGCCCTAAACCAATTTGGGCCTTTTGTTTGAGAACCTAAATACCTAAGAAATGATCGACCATTTTCAGCTGATCGATTCGAATTTCTACCTAAATCGTTGGGTTGGGGGTCTGCAAACAGAAGAAGACAAGTGAAACTTGAAGACCGAAGAAAACCCTAAATCATCGCTTCATATAGGTTCGATTCTTTCACACATTTGTTCAGTTTCTACCTTCTTCTACCTTCTTCAATCGTTGCTTCTTAATGTCTTTTTCAAACCACAGCCCACAGGTTCGATTGTTAATCGTTGCTTGTTAGTTCGATTGTTAATCGTTGCTTGTTAGTTCATTTGTAGCCCTGTTTGTTTTGTTAATCGTTAATCGTTGATCGTTGCTTGTTAATATATCTTAACCAATTGTTAATCCTTGCTTGTTAATATATCTTAGTATATGTTAAGTTCATAAAAGTATATACTAAAATATACACAATCTGGGATAAATGTACACTTGTGTTAATATGTTTTCAACCATTGTGTGTGTATTTATATATATATATGAACTATAAAGAACTTATTTACCAATTGTGACCTTTATTCAAATGGTTCTTGAGATTGTTTCCCTTTTGAGAAAAAAACATCGAGTGTCTACTCTGATGTGTGATGTATACATTGGAGACTTCTATCAAACATGGTATTTTGTGGTTGATCCGTTGGTAAATCACTTGTATGATTGAAAGAATTCTATGGGCAGAGATGCAGCCCCAGCTTTCCTTCCTAATACTAATACTAATACTAATACTAATACTAATACTAATACTAATAGAGTAGATTACATGTTACTTCCACTCTGTCCAACAAGTCAAAGATTAACCCGGGTTATAAATATACTACTTGATTAAGGTTTATTCTATTGAAGCACTTATGTTTCTTTGTCTCTAGCTTGTTTCTGCACACAATTCACAGACTTACCTTTAATAATTATGTTGTGGCTTTGCTTCATTAAGTGTTCCCAGACAACCCATCATAGGATTCTATCACAGTAATCTGGCCCCTTTTATAACATCATTTACCTATGAATTAAGTCATATATAATTAACTAGTCTAGGCCTTAATCATTCGGGCTTTAAAATCTTCTTAATCAAAATATTGCTTCTTTCTTGTGGTACTTACCTAGTGCATGATCTATGCTCAAGTAAAGTTTGAAACATTTATTGTGTATATTAAGCTGTAGCCAGAGTACAGTAAGGAACCTCTTGTAGAGCTAGCTAGATACCTTCAAATTATTGTGCCCACAAAGGCATATAGAATTGTTAGATCTGAAACATATAGACTAACGATCGAAACTGAAACCGAAACAAATCAAGGAACCGATTACTAACTCAAATTGAATAAACACTTACCGGATAAGAGTGCAGACCGAGTCAACACTAATCATTGAATGACTGATTAAAAATACTTCCCCTAGCTTACTAGATTAGCATCTTGGCCAGACTGGTACGAGAGGTTATAACAAGAGTGAAAGTGGAGTTAAGAGTGGTTATAACAAGCTAAGTTCTAGAGTTGGTTTGGGTATCAAGAGTGGCACGGCAAAGTATGATCAACATATCAGAAGCGTTGACACTTTTGCTAGTGTGAAGTCTGAGTTAGAGGTTTACTTAGAAGAAGGCGTGTACATTGGTGATTTGGGTGTATATTTTGATGCCTTAGAGTGGTGGAAGGAGAAAACTCTGAAGTTCAGAATTTTGTCTAAAATGGCCGCTGATGTTTTGGCAATTCCGCTCACTACTGTTGCTTCAGAATCAGCTTTTAGTGCTGGTGGAAGAGTCATTGATGCCCATCACGCCTCTTTAGGAACAAAGACAGTTGATATGCTCATTTGTGGAGCAGATTGGTATCGTCATCATTATGGGTTACACAAAAAGAAAGTCAAGGTAATTTTCGTAATCTTATTTATTATAATACTTGGTTTCTTACGATAACTAATAATTATTTTGTTTGTTTGTTGAAATCTTGTAGGAAACTGATGACATAATATATGTTGAACTTCCGTGAGGTGACTGGTGGCCACTCTTTTGGTAGATATTTTGCATTTTGATAAAATAATTTTGCATTTTAGATGTCTGACTTTTAACAATTGTTTTTTTGTAGGAAATTGAAGATATGATATATGTTCATCTTCCATGAGGATTGAAAATAGGTGGCGTTTTTGTTACCAAGGTAATTTCTTAATATGATCGATTCTAATACTTTTTTTTTACAATAAGTCAATTACTAATAATTATTTTGTTTGTTTTTTTGTAGGAAATTGATGATATGAAGATAGATGGTGTTTTTGTTACGTTTTCCTCGTGTAATGTAGATAGACAAATTGATAATGTTTTTTTTTGTTCAAAATGGTTGATGAATGGGGATTGTTTTGTGTACGTTTAAACTATGGATAATTGGTGTGTAATACTAATAGTTAATGGAATGACAACTAATGGTGTTAGTTTATGTTCGTTTATGTTCGTTCGTTTATGTTCGTTTAGGCTTGTTCGTTTATGTTCGTTCGTTTATGTTCATTTAGGGTTGTTCGTTTATGTTCGTTCGTTTATGTTCATTTAGGGCTGTTCGTTTATGTTCGTTTAGGGCTGTTCGTTTATGTTCATTTAGTCTGTTCGTTTATGTTCGTTCGTTTGCGTTCGTTCGTTTATGTTCGTATAACTTCTTAGCGAACGAACATGAACGAACACGAACACACCTGAATTCTAAACGAACGAACACGAACACAAAAAAAATTGTTCGTTTACTGTTCGTGTTCGTTCGTTTGTTCGGTTAACTTAAACGAACGAACACGAACAGACCTCCGTTCGTGTTCGTTCGGTTCGTTTACAGCCCTAGGCGCGATCATCTCATATCCACTCCCATACAAACTATAAACTATATAAGAGTAATATGTTAAAATAGAAAAAGGAGAAAAGAGAATATAAAAAAAATATTTAAATTTAAAGAAATTTCTTGTATGTTAAATAATTAGAGAAAAAAGAGAAATAATACTTTAATCATTTCATCAAAAATTGAATTAAAATGTGTAGGAGAGAGAAATAATATTTTATTAATGTATTGATTATTTTAATAATTTTAAGTAATGTTACAATCTCTACAATAGAATAGCTATTAGAGTTGAAAATGATTATTTTAGAGATTTTGGCTTTTAATTAGGAATGACAACGGGCCGGTTTTTAGGGTCCTCGTCCTTGAAACCGATAAGCATCCTCGTCCCCGTAACCGTACCGATCCTTGACATCGGGTCCCTGGGGTTTCCCCGATCACTGTTGGGGAACCCGTTAAGAAAAAAAAATCATTGTTACCCGTTGGTTTCCCCTAAACCAGAACCGAACCCGAACCAATATCGAACCAAAACGAAAAAACATAAGTTTCTTAAACATAAATTAAATGAGTAATATATTTTTTTATTAGAATTGGAGACTTCATACTCGTGTTGGACATTTGATTAGAATTGGGTTTGCGTTTTTAATATATATATATATATATATATATATATATATATAGAGAGAGAGAGAGAGAGAGAGAGAGTCTTAATAAATTGTAAACCGTCATTTTCGTGTAAACCGTCGATTTCATAGGTTTTTTTGATGAATTTTTTTTATGGAATTGTTTGTTTTGATGAAATTGTTTCATATCATTCATTTCTTGATGATTTTTTTTTAATGAAATTTGTAGTTTCATATGTTTTTTCATACTTATGAAACTGTTTCATATTTTTTCGTTTCCACCTGTAAAACTACAAATTTCATAAAAAAATTAATCAAGAAATGAATGATATGAAACAATTTCATCAAAATAAACAATTTCATAAAAAAAATTCATCAAAAAAACATATGAAATCGATGGTTTACACGAAAATGATGGTTTACAATTTATTATCCCTATATATATATATATATATATATATATATATATATATATATATATAGAGAGAGAGAGAGAGAGAGAGAGAGAGAGAGACTTGAGATCATGTGAGACCAAGCTATTTCCGTGAGACCCGTAAGACCACAAAAATAACACTAAGCCTTCACAACAAAAGGAAGATTGAGGAGCATGCGACAGTTGCACTCACTGAGGAGTGTAGCGCGATCATTCAGAACAAGCTTCCCCCAAAGCTTAAGGATCCAGGGAGTTTTTCGATCCCTATTCAAATTGGGAATCTTTCTTTTGATAAGGTGCTATGTGATTTAGGAGCTAGTATTAACTTAATGCCCTTATCTGTTTTCAGGAAACTTGGCTTGGGTGAAGTGAAGCCAACATTCATGACCCTTAAGCTCGCGGACAGATCGATAATATATCCGTATGGAGTGATAGAGGACGTATTGATCAAAGTCGACAAGTTCTACTTTTCGGTGGACTTCGTGGTGATCGACATAGATGAAGACGAAGAAGTCCCGCTGATATTGGGAAGATCTTTTCTGGCTACGAGCAAAGCGCTGATTGACATGGAAGAAGGCGAGATGACCTTAAGGGTCGGTGGTGAGAAAGCAGTTTTCAAGATGTTCGAGAAGGAGTGATCAGAAGGAAGGTCGAGCCACGACCGAAACCAAGGCGTTGGGTGAGAGGCAACCCACCGAGGTTTGTTTGTTTTCATTTTTCTTTTTAGGAACTGCGTTTTTGAGTGTGTTTAATTAAAAAAATTTTGAATAGAGACATACGCGGGTTTGGTCGCGGTTTCCAAGTCGCGCGCCAAACCGCACAGGTCCCTGTTTGGTTTTTCCTTTCCTGCTTCGTGTGTTTCGTTTCTTTGTTTTACTTCGCCGTTTTCTTTGTTTCCTTTCGTCTTGTGTTTTGTTTGCTTTGTTTTTCTGTGTTCGCTTCTCCGATGTCTTCCAACGAGGTCGCACCAACCTTTTCAAGAGAATCTCCTCCGTCCGGGCAACCAGGTATGTTCCTAATCTGTATGTAACGAGTGGTGTATGATGCTTTGTTTTCTTATTAGTTAAACGAGATGCAACAAACCTAAGTTTCACTTAGGTTTGGGGTGCCTCGCTTTTCAAACATCTACACACTCACTTTTAATTTGTGCAAACCTCGGTTTCATCGAGGTTTGGGGTTGGCTTTAGTTGACAAACCTAGGCCACGACCTAGGTTTGGGGTGGCCCAATTTTAATGAAATCGCTCTTTGATGGTTGTTCTTTAATGCTATATCTTGCCTGTCTGATACCTGTAATAACCGCACAACGATACTTGTTTTTAGTATCGCCCAGGTCGATACTTGCACATTTGGGACAACGTGTGGGTAAGGTTTGGGGTTGCCCAATCGGGCCAACGTGTATGCACGTAGATTTCCCACACCTCTGCATGCTTATATCACACTAGCCAAAAATTTTGTTTTGAATGATTGAGGCCGATCATTGTGGGGAGAATCTCGTGATAGTGACGTGACCATTAGGGAAGGACCGGGAAAGGACATGACTAGGGACATTAGTGGAGACCACCAATTAGTGAGATTTGAGCCTAAATGACGCCTTTCACTTCGAGGGATTTAAACACTTAATTCATATACACTTCTTCGAGTTCCTTGTCGTGAATATAGAATGATCTCGCTGTATTATTGCATTGGCTAGCAAAGACAACCATCGGGATATTGGGTAAGGGTATAGTAGACCATATCGTGTGGACCTTAAGAGATGATTTCAGTCATTGTGTATATGTGTAACCCATTTTTAGCTATCGTTCCTTTTGACCCATTATGTGTGTATCCATAACCCATTTTTGTAGCCAAACACTCACCTTGTTCGTTGCTAAACCCACCTTTAAACCCAAGCCAAAAGCCATAGCCAACCCTTATCCGAAAGTGTGTCAATCAGAAGCGGTAACGAATAGCAGAAGATAGAGCGGAAAAGAAATAATACAGGTCAGTCATGGAAATAAAGAATAGATAGAAAAGAGGGCCAATGCAGCCCCAAGCAATTAAAGAGGGCCAATGATGCCCCGCCAAAAAAAAGTTAGTTTAGCTATTATCTACAACAGGAAATAAGAGAGTCAAAGCAACTCCAGCAATGACGAAAGGGCCAAGTGATAGGAATTGAAGCTATAGAGTTCAGAATTGCTAAAGTTTGACACACCAAGGATCGTTGAACCATTTTCCCTTTCGTTTCTTAACCATAACCCAAGCCCCGTTACAACCCTCGTAAAGACCTGGATGATCTTCTGGAAAACGTGATTAGAGTATACGACTACCCTTACCATTATTCCCTGTCTTGCTACTTGATTCCCTTATGAGATCGACCTTTTGGACATTTGTGCGTCTTTCATTAGAGTTGTCATGTAAATTTCGAGTATTCTTGTACATAACCTCCTATACATGACAACATGTGCGACAACCTAGGTTCGAGCGAAATGAGAGAATCCCGTGAGGTAGGGTCGAGGCGAAATGTTTTCCCTAGTATGTTTAGACCTAGTACGACCTTAATGGAAACGGAGCAGTCATGAGTTCAACTTACAATGGAAGGTCATAGATCAAACAGAATAAGAATGAGGAGAGAGTGAGATAAGCAATTCACGGGTATGGGAAATCACCAGTGCATTACATGGTACCAATTGAGAGTTGTGCAGTTATTATATTTCACTGATATATGCTTTTATTCTATTTTTATCGCTAATTTTCTTGAGGACAAGCAACGCTCGGTTTGGGGTTGTTGATAACGCCACTTTTTGGCGTTATTTTCGGTTCTCAAACCAATGAGATTGGCTTGTGTTGATAGAAAAGAAACGGGATTTTATGGTTTATCGAGTGAAATGTGCAGGTTATATAAAAGGCAGTAATCATCGAGAAAAGAAGCTGAAAAGAGCCCAAAAAGAGCCAAAACGAAGCCCAACGGAAGCCCGAGATCCAAGCCCAAGACCCGCGCCCGAACCAGGACCCGAAGCTGACCCAAACAACATCAGAAAAGTGTGCGACTTACGCTGCGACTTGCAAGTCGCGGCATAAGTCGTGGATGTCCCTGTTCCAGCCTATTATTGTGACGTTTTCCGGATTTTAGGTCATTCGCGGGATACTTCGCACACGACGAACATGAGCAGCTGAGGGCGATTTTTGGAGACTCTTCACGTCTTTTGGAGCCACGATAGAGGATCGATTGGAGACACGTTCACCACGGAAAATAGATACGAGCACGAGAGAAGGGAGTCCACCATTACACTCATCACGTTCATTATCACTATGTTTGCACACGTTTTTCCATCTTCTTTCTTTATGTTTGAATCCACCACCAACATGAACTAAATTCTAGATGTTGGGGGTTGGAATGAATTCGATTTAGCATATGAACAGATGATTTGAATTCTTTTATCAGTTTTCCTATTTTAATGAAGCATGTGATTTAGTTTTTAATGCTTTTGTGAATTTGGCCAATTAACATTTGATTTGTTGTGAATAACTAAGTTCGAGAGAATTAATTGTTAATCTAGAACTAGAAATTGCATGCCTAAGGTTAGAAATTTGGATAGAGATATCAAATTAAACCTTAGTCTCATTAAATCTTGTTTCTAATGTGTTTTGAGTTCCATGAGTTGAGATCGAGAGATAAAACTTGTGTTTCCAAAATAAAACCCGTTGTTGCTTGAGAAAGAACAACGGTGATTTTAAGACTGGGTATTCATTAAGGGGAATAACTGGTAACTGTTTCGAGTCAAGTGTTTATATGTGAAAGTCTTAGGATTTCCAACCCTCAACTGTTTTCTCTATCTGAAGTTTCTTTAGGTGTTTACTGATTTGTGTTTGATTTATTTTGCTTGCAATTAATTAGTTTAGTACCAACAACTCAAAATTGCGACGTTCAGTTAATAGAGTTTATAGTGATTGTGATACTTAGTTCCAAGTTCTCTGTGTTCGATACTCGTACTTTCTAGTACTATTACTTGATTTCGACCCGTACACTTGCGGTAAGATTTAGGGGGGTGCATACCCGCCTATCAAGTTCCTAGTTCCCCGGCAACGGCGCCAAAAACTTGATAGGCGGGTATACACCCCCCTAAATCTTACCGCAAGTGTACGGGTCGAAATCAAGTAATAGTACTAGAAAGTACGAGTATCGAACACATGGAACTAGGAACTAAGTATCACAATTACTACAAACTCTATTAACTGAACGTCGCAATTTTGAGTGGTTGGTACTAAACTAATTAATTGCAAGCAAAATAAATCAAACACAAAACAGTAAACAGCTTAAGAAACTTCAGATAGAGAAAACAGTTGAGGGTTGGAAATCCTAAGACTTTCACATACAAACACTTGACTCGAAACAGTTACCAGTTATTCCCATTAATGAATACCCAATCTTAAAATCACCGTTGTTCTTTCTCAAGCAACAACGGGTTTTATTTTGGAAACACAAGTTTTATCTCTCGATCTCAACTCATGGAACTCAAAACACATTAGAAACAAGATTTAATGAGACTAAGATTTAATTTGATATCTCTATCCAAATTTCTAACCTTCGGCATGCAATTTCTAGTTCTAGATTAACAATTAATTCTCTCGAACTTAATTGTTCACAACAAATCAAATGTAAATTGGCCAAATTCACAAAAGCATTAAAAACTAAATTACATGTTTCATTAAAATAGGAAACTGATAAAAGAATTCAAATCATCTGTTCATATGCTAAATCAAATTCATTCCAACCCCCAACATCTAGAATTTAGTTCATGTTGGTGGTGGATTCAAACATAAAGAAAGAAGATGGAAAAACGTGTGCAAACATAATGATAATGAATGTGACGAGTGTAATGGTGGACTCCCTTCTCTCGTGCTCGAATCTACTTTCCGTGGTGGACGTGTCCTCGATTGATCCTCTACCGTGGCTCCAAAACCTCCGAAAAACCTCTGGAAATCGCCCCTCAGCTGCTCCCGTTCGCCGTGTGCGAAGTATCCCGCGAATGACCTAAAATCTGGAAAAACGTCACAATAATAGGCTGGAACAGGGACATCCGTGACTTGTGCCACGACTTGCAAGTCGCAGTGTAAGTCGCGCGCTTTTCTAATGTTGTTTGGGTCAGCTTCGGGTCCTGGTTTGGGTGCGGGTCTTGGGCTTGGATCTCGGGCTTCCGTTGGGCTTCGTTTTGGCTCTTTTTGGGCTCCTTTCAGCTTCTTTTCTCGATGATTACTACCTTTTATATAACCTGCACATTTCACTCGATAAACCATAAAATCCTGCTTCTTTGCTATCAACACAAGCCAATCTCATTGATTTGAGAACCGAAAATAACGCCAAAAAGTGGCGTTATCAACAACCCCAAACCGAGCGTTGCTTGTCCTCAAGAAAATTAGCGATAAAAATAGAATAAAAGCATATATCAGGGAAATATAATAACTGCACAACTCCCAATTGGTACCATGTAATGCACTGGTGATTTCCCATACCCGTGAATTGCTTATCTCACTTTCGCCTCATTCTTATTCTGTTTGATCTATGACCTTCCATTGTAAGTTGAACTCGTGACTGCTCTGTTTCCATTAAGGTCGTACTAGGTCTAAACATACTAGGGAAAACATTTCACCTCGACCCTACCTCACGGGATTCTCTCATTTCGCTCGAACCTAGGTTGTCGCACATGTTGTCATGTATAGGAGGTTATGTACAAGAATACTCGAAATTTACATGACAACTCTAATGAAAGACGCACAAATGTCCAAAAGGTCGATCTCAGAAGGGAATCAAGTAGAAAGACAGGGAATAATGGTAAGGGTAGTCGTATACTCTAATCACGTTTTCCAGAAGATCATCCAGGTCTTTACGAGGGTTGTAACGGGGCTTGGGTTATGGTTAAGAAACGAAAGGGAAAATGGTTCAACGATCCTTGGTATGTCAAACTTTAGCAATTCTGAACTCTATAGCTTCAATTCCTATCACTTGGCCCTTTCGTCATTGCTGGAGTTGCTTTGACTCTCTTATTTCCTGTTGTAGATAATAGCTAAACTAACTTTTTTTTGGCGGGGCATCATTGGCCCTCTTTTCTATCTATTCTTTATTTCCATGACTGACCTGTATTATTTCTTTTCCACTCTATCTTCTGCTATTCGTTACCGCTTCTGATTGACACACTTTCGGATAAGGGTTGGCTAAGGCTTTTGGCTTGGGTTTAAAGGTGGGTTTAGCAACGAACAAGGTGAGTGTTTGGCTACAAAAAATGGGTTATGGATACACACATAATGGGTCGAAAGGAACGATAGCTAAAAATGGGTTACACATACACACAATGCCTGGAATCATCTCTTAAAGTCCATACGATATGGTCTACTATACCCTTACCCAATATCCCGATGGTTGTCTTTGCTACCCAATGCAATAATACAGCGACATCATTCTATATTCACGACAAGGAACTCGAAGAAGTGTATATGAATTAAGTGCTTAAATCCCTCGAAGTGAAAGGCGTCATTTAGGCTCAAATCTCACTAATTGGTGGTCTCCACTAATGTCCCTAGTCATGTCCTTTCCCGGTCCTTCCCTAATGGTCACGTCACTATCCCGAGATTCTCCCCACAATGATCGGCCTCAATCATTCAAAACAAAAATTTTGGCTAGTGTGATCTAAGCATGCAGATGTGCGGGAAATCTACGTGCATACACGTGGGCCCGATTGGGCAACCCCAAACCTTACCCACACATTGTCCCCAATGTGCAAGTATCGGCCTGGGCGACACTAAAAACAAGTATCGTTGTGCGGTTATTATAGGTATCAGACATGCAAGATATAGCATTAAAGAACAACCATCAAAGAGCGATTTCATTAAAATTGGGCCACCCCAAACCTAGGCCGTGGCCTAGGTTTGTCAACTAAAGCCAACCCCAAACCTCTGTGAAACCGAGGTTTGCACAGGAGTAAAAGTGAGTATGTAGATGTTTGCAAAGTGAGGCACCCCAAACCTAAGTGAAACTTAGGTTTGTTGCATCTCGTTAACTAATAAGGAAACAAACATCATACACCACCCGTTAACACACAGAGTTAGAACATACCTGTTTGCCCGGACGGATGAGGTTCTCTTGAAGAATTGGTGCGACCTCGTTGGAAGACATCGGGGAAGCGAACACAGAAAAACAAAGCAAACAAAACACAAGACGGAAGGAAACAAAGAAAACGGCGAAGGAAAACAAAGAAACAAAACACACGAAGCAGGAAAAAAAACCAAACAGGGACCTGCGCGGTTTGGCGCGCGACATGGAAACCGCGGCCAAACTCGCGTATGTCTCTTTTCAAATTTATATATATATATATATATATATATATATATATATATATATATATATATTAAGCACTCAAAAACGCAGTTCCTAAAAAGAAAAGTGAAAACGAACAAACCTCGGTGGGTTGCCTCCCACCCAGCGCCTTGGTTTCAGTCGTGGTTCAACCTTCCTTCTGATCACTTCTTCTCGAACATCTTGAAAACTGCTTTCTCACCACCGACCTTTAAGGTCATCTCGCCTTCTTCCATGTCAATCAGCGCTTTGCTCGTGGCCAGAAAAGATCTTCCCAATATCAGCGGGACTTTTTCGTCTTCATCTATGTCGATCACCACGAAGTTCACCGGAAAGTAGAACTTGTCGACTTTGATCAATACGTCCTCTACCACTCCATACGGATATATTATCTATCTGTCCACGAGCTTAAGGGTCATGAATGTTGGCTTCACCTCACCCAAGCCAAGTTTCCTGAAAACAGATAAGGGGATTAAGTTAATACTAGCTCCTAAATCACACAACACCTTATCAAAAGTAAGCTTCCCAATTTGAATAGGGATCGAAAAACTCCCTGGATCCTTAAGCTTTGGGGGGAGCTTGTTCTGAATGATTGCGATGCACTCCTCAGTGAGTGCAACTGTCGCATGCTCCTCGATCTTCCTTTTGTTGGAGAGGATTTCTTTTAAGAACTTCATGTATGAGGGCATTTGTGCCAACGCATCTGCAAAAGGGATGTTAATATGCAACTTTTTAAATACATCAAGAAATTTAGAGAAATTAACATCATCCTTATGCGCTTTCAGTCTGTTTGGGTATGGCACTTATGGAACTATCGGCTTGACTGGTGGTTGCTCTCGATTTTTCTTTTCACTCTTCGAGTTCTCTTCCATCTCAATATCTTCATCGGCCTCCAACTCATCAATGTCTTCAGTCTCAACCTCTTTCTCTCTAGGATCGGTTTCCTTTGATGGTGGTTCTCGTGTAGGCTCCTCAATCAGCTCCTTGCCACTTCTCAGATAGATGGCATTACATTCTTCTCTAGGTTTCCTTTCAGTCATGCTCGGGAATGTTTCGGGAGCTCGGTTTTGTAAGGCTTCAGAAATTTTCCCCACTTGCCTTTCAAGGAGCTTTATGGGTGTCGTGTTCTGATCAGTCGTCGCTTTGACCGTGTTAACCGTGCTTGCTAGCTCTCCAACCGTGCCATCCATCTTTGCCATAAACTTTATCATCATATCCTCCAGCCCCGTTTTCTTCTCCCCAAATTGCCCTTCATTGAAATTCCTTTGGTTGAAACCTGGAGGACGGTAAACATTGTTAGCATTAGAAGAATTAGAAAAGTTGGAGTTATTACCTTGTGGTGGTTGACCGGGTTGACTCCATGAGAAGTTAGGGTGTTTCTTCCACCCCTCATTATAGGTATTCGAGAAAGGGTCGTTCCTCGGCTGGTTGTTCCGGTTTTCTAAAAATTGAACTTGTTCGGGTTCTTCCGGGCTACCTCCCTTCAAATGGTTCATGATTGCAGCTAGTTGAGCTTTGATTACCTTCAGCTCGTCATTCTCTTGAACACTCGCTACCCGTTTGATGGAAGATCGTGAAGTGGCATAGCTATGCTCGGCTAGGTTCTCGATCAAGTCGACGGCTTCTTCATACGTTTTGTTCATGAGAGCTCCACCCGCTGCAGCAGTGATTTCATTCTTGAACTGCGGTGCAGTCCTCCAAAGAAAGTTTGGATAATCACCCAGCCGTGTAACCCATGATGAGGGCACTTCTTCAACATGTCTTTATACCTTTCCCACGCCTCATATAGAGTCTCTTGGTCCCATTGCGCGAAGTGGGTAATGTCGGCCATTAGTTGAGCGGTTCTTCCCGGTGGGAAGAATTTCTGGAGGAATGCAGCTTTTAGGTCTGCCCATGTAGTGATAAGATCTGATAGTAGGCCCTCTATCCAAATTTCAGCTCTACCCTTTAGGGAAAAACTGAAGAGTCTTAGCTTGATCGCGTTCTCCTCCATCCCATTAATCTTGAACGTGTTGCAGATCCGTTCAAATGCATGAAGATGTGCATGGGGATCTTCAGTCGGTGCTCCCCCAAACTGGTTCTGCTATACCATGACAATGGTACTTGGTTTAATCTCGAAGTAGTTCGCCCCAGTAGTGGGCGGTTGGATGCCTATGCGTGCGGCTGCAACGTTTGGATTGGCAAATGACCGCATCGGAACTCTCGCCGGAGGAGGCGGAGGTGGGTTGTTAACAGGTCTCTCGTCGCCCATCTTTAATTGCCTTTGGGCTTTGGATGCTTTACGTATCTGGCGGGCGGTTCTTTCGATCTCCGGATCAAGTGGTTCGATTTCCTTCCCTCTGGTCTTCCTTGGCATAAACCAATTAGTACCTGAAAAGAAAGTAGGCGAAGTTAGCAATCCAGAAATTGAAAGTGATGGAACAAAGTAAATAAAAAAAATGTTCAATGTAATAGCGCTTATAGCTGGTAGTGCTATCAGTTGCAACTAGTTCCCCGGCAACGGCGCCAAAAACTTGATAGGCGGGTTTACACCCCCCTAAATCTAACCGCAAGTGTACGGATCGATGTCAAGTAATAGTACAAAAAGTACGAGTATCGAACACAGGGAACTAGGAACTATGTATCACAATGACTATAAGATCTATTAACTGAACTGTCGCAATTGGAGGACGGTTTGAAAATTGTTTAAAAACTAATTAGAACTAAAATAATACTAGAATCGCTTAACGGAAGGTTTTGGAAGAACTTTGATATAGAAAAGGTTGAGGGTTGGACTTCCTATGGCTATACTATTGATGAACGAATACCCGAACAATGATTATTACTGATTGTCTTTATGAACCCTAGTTTGTAAAAGTCACTGTTATTCTCTCTCAAGCAACAACAGATTTTATTTCAAGACACGTAGGTTTTATCTGTCGATCAACACATAAGGTTTAAAATTCGTTAGTTCAAACTATTTCGAGCAGAAAGTGATTCGGCTATCTCTACCCGAATCTCCTTTCCGGCACTTAATTATTTGATCTAGTTCTTAATTAATTTTCTCAAACTTAATCAAAAACCATGAAAGTCAATTGAAGGTGATCAGACGACAATTGATAATTAAAACTGAATTCAAATGCTTCATAAATCAAATCAGGTCAAAACAATCATCCGGTTACACGTCATCCATCGTAAAATCCATAGTTGTTCCAACCCCCAATATCTAAGGATTAGTTCATGTTGGGGTGGATAAAAACACTAGAAAAAGGGTAGAAAGTGGTGTGTGAAATCATAGTGATCGTAAACGGTAAGAATGTACGATGAATCCCTTCTCTCTCGGCTCTAATCCACTTCGCGTGGTGAACTGTCTTCAATCAATGCTCTATCGTGACTCCAAAATACGTGAAAGTGCTCTGAAAATCGCCCTTTCGCTGCCTACCGTCGCACGTGTCGAGATAATGCCCTAATTTCGGAAAATGAAAGGTATAGAATTTGATCCAGAGGGTTACGCGGTTTATCCCGCGGCTTGCAAGCCGCGGGGAAAGCCGCGCGTGTTTCTGATGCCTTCGGGTCAAGTCTGGTTCGCGGATCTGGGTACGGTTCTTGGGCTTGGATTGGGCTTCGTTTTGGCTCTCTTTTAGACCTTTTCCGCTTCTTTTCTCGATGCTCGTCTTATTTTGGATAACCTACACATTTCACTAGATAAACCATAAAATCACGCCTTTTCGCTTCAACACAAGCCAATCTCATTGGTTTATGGACTGAAAATAACGCCAAAAAATGGCGTTATCAACACCCCAAACCGAGCGTTGCTTGTCCTCAAGCAAATTAGCGATAAAAATAGAATAAAAGCATATATCAGTGAAACACAAATAACAGCACAACTTTCAATTGGTACCACGTAATGCACTGGTGAGTTCCCATACTCGCGAATGCTTATCTCATCTTAGCCTCATCTTTATTCTTTTTGATCTATGGCCTTCCATCGTGAGTTGACTCGTGACTGCTCCGATTACATTAAGGTCGCACTAGGTCCAAACATACTAGGGAAAACATTTCACCTCGACCCTACCTCACGAGATACTCTCATTTCACTCGAGCCTAGGTTGTCGCACATGTTGTCATGTATAAGGAAGTTATGTACAAGAATACTCAATAATTACATGACAACTCTAATGAAAGACGCACAAATGTCCAAAAAGGTTGATCTCAAAAGGGAATCAAGTAGCAAGACAGGGACTATCGGTAATGGTGGTCGTATACCCTAATCACATTTTCCAAAAGATCATTCAGGTCTTTACAAGGGTTGTAACGGGGCTAGGGTTATGGCTAGGAAACGAAGGGTAAAAGGGATCAAAAATCCTCGGCGTGGCAATCATTAACAATTCTGAACTTTCTTGCTTCACATTCTATCATTTGGCCCTCTTTGTCACTATTGGAGTCGCTTTGACTCTCTTATTTAGCTGCTGTAATTACTATCTAACAAACTGTATTTATTCTGCTTTTTGTGGGGCGTCATTGGCCCTCTTTATTTAATTGGGGCTGCATTGGCCCTCTTTTCTAGCTCTTGGGTTATACTGGCCCAATCTATTTTCATGGCTAACCTGTATTTTTCTTTTCTGCTCTATATTCTGTTGTTCATTACTGCTTCTGATTGACACACTTTCGGATAAGGGTTGGCTAAGGTTTTTGGCTAGGGTTTCATGGTGGGTTTAGAAACGAACAAGGTGAGTGTTTGGCTGCAAAGATGGTTTATGGATACACACATAATGGATCGAAAGGAACGATAGCAAAAATTGGTTAAAATACACACATTGCCTGGAATCATCTCTTAAGGTCCACAAGATATGGTCTACTACACCCTTACCTCATATCCTGATGGCCGTCTTTGCTACTCGATGCGATATTATAGCGAGATCACTCTATAATCACGAAAAGGAATTTGAAAAAGTGTATATGAATTTCGTGTTAAAATCCTTCGACATGAAAAACGTCTTTTAGGCTCAAATATCGCTATTGGGTGGTCTCCACTAATGTCCCTAGTCATGTCTTTTCCCGGTTCTTCTGTAACATCTCGATTTTTATAAAAGATGACGTTTGGGTTTATTAAATAATTTGAGTATAATTATTTGATAAGGTATGGTTTATTATATGATAGATTAATTTTAGAGTTTAACCCCGAATAAGTTACGTTATTTGTTTTACGGAGTTATAAGTTAAGGGGTAAACTTTAATTTTAATTTATAAGTCGGAGGGTATAAATTGTCAATTGCCGAAAGTTGAGGGGACTGTTTGGGTAATTGTGATGAAAGTTATTACCACCACCGTCTCTTTTAGCTAAAAGAGAGGTGAGGTGTATTCCTCTTATCCATTGTGTCATAGTGTGTGTGTGTGTGTATTTCGGTGAAAGAAAGAGAGGGAGAGAACCGAGAAAGAAAAGAAGAAATTAGAAGAAGATAAGCAAACTGTTTCAACGGGAATTTTAGAATCAATCTGAGAAAACAAAGGTATATCGTCTTTTAAATTTACCTCTTTTGGTGTTTATAACTTTCTAATGGTTTAGAAATGGGTTTTGGTGATTTTGGATGATTATGAGAATCTGAATTTATAGATATGTTATGTTAGGGGTATTAAACATATCTGCATATTTACAGAACCAAACATAACTTAAAAGTATAAAATCTGGGTTTTAGATAATTTCAGTGGGTTGAGACATTCAAGCATGTCGCAACAGTGCACTGCGACAATCATGAATTGCGACTTGCACTGTGCATTGCGACAAGAGATTTTAATATTTAGTTGGTTGCGACTTAAGACAAAGATTTTTTTTAGATGATAAGGATTCTTAGTTTTAGAGAGTTCTGTTCTGTAATTTATCAGTATATGTGTATATTGGATATTACAGTAAACTGTGGTGGTGAAGACAGAAGTTCCTACGTCTTTAAAAGAAGTGTGACTTCATACCAGGTGAGTTTATTCAACTCTCTTTAAAATTCAGCAATTAATATTAAAATAGATATATAATATGTATGTCTGAACATGTTATTAAGGACTCGTCTTAATTAGTATTGAGTCCAAACAGATGACTAAAAGTTATGATATGTTGATTCTCGTGCTAAAATGCAATGAGGGGATAGTTGAGAAGTCGAGGTGTCAAGACTATTAATATTCTTTATAAATGTTTGTATATATAGAATATGTTTTGGAGATGAATATATTGTATGTTATGCACATATAATAGTAAGGGTAATAATACTTATGTATTGTGTGGTGATTGCTAGAAATAGGCATCCGGTCATAGTAGGGCACCTGGATACGGTCTAATGGGAACCGAAATACTTGCCATTTGACCAAGGGATGTAATTTCTAGTGAATGAGCGTATCTTGAATCATCGTGAGGGCCCCGGTTGTGTATCGCGATATATTAATCCCATTGGGGTCAGTGATTCTGAGATGGTGAGGACGTGAAATGTGGAATAGGCAGATTTTGATTTGTAATTCCCATTTCGAATGGAAGATCGGAGATTTCCATTTTTAGGGAAGATCAGAGATTTCCCGTTGTGAAAGGAAGATTAGAGATAGGCATAAAGTAATTTGTAATCTCTACTTCCGAGTTAAGAAATAGGCAGGTTTTGACTTGTAATTTCTTGGTTAAGAGTTTTGACTTTGAATCTGGGATGATTTATGGTAAACTCTTGGTAGTAATATTATGGCTAGACGAATTAGTCATAAGTATGAGAGTGCGGTAAATTCCCAGTGTTGAAAGGAGTTGTGCTACGGTAAGATGGGCGAGAACATGTTTGTTTTATCTGTTGAGATTTTAATTGTTAAACTTTAATTTGATTTGAATATTCTCACTAGGCGAAAGCCTAATGTTTCAAGTTGAATTTTCTTACCAGGTACAAGCTCCGGGAAGTAAGCGGGAATGAGAGAAGAGAACTTTTAGGAAGACTCAAACTTAGAGATAATGGAGGATCTAGCATTACTTTTGAGGCTTTTTGGGACAAAGGATTAGATAACTTAATTAATCTGATTGTGATGTATGATTAGATTAATAGGTTATTTAAATTAGTTGTGTTATATATAAAACCTTCACATTTGATCCTCAGGTTATAGAAGTTTGAAGTTTTATGATCATAACTTGTAGTAATTTTTAAGGTTTAAATTGGCCTTGTTTTTAGGGTGTTACAATATGGTATCAGAGCATTAGTTTAAGTGAACTAAGTATGTTGAGGAGGTACTTAGACTTAAGCTGTGATGAACTAAGTTATGATTTGTGAGATATGGGTAGACGTGCTAAGGCGGGATAGTCGTAGAGTCGAAGGAAATACGTGAAATTAGTACTGTGACAATGGTAATGAGGATTCTCATGTATAATATGTTCACAATTCCAGTTAGCTACTGTTATTATGAAAATATTGTTACGTAAGCATGCTTGTTTATAAATTGTTACTGTGACTAACGATCGGTAAAGTGTGTTTTGTATGTTTAGATATGTATAACCATTTCTAATGGTTATCCCTTTGTGTTATAGTAGAACGATGGTGGATACGCCACCAAGGTCCTTCAATTCTTTGAAAGACAGACCAGTAAATGATTGAAGATTGGAAGGACAACCTGGAACTGGCGGGACTTATGAAAGTCCGCCGAGACAAACTTTTATAGGTAAATTGAAATGTGTAGAGATAGAATGTGAGCTGATTGATCAAGACGGAAATAGTAAGAAATAGTTGAGAAAGTGGGTCGTGGAATGCATGTATAGCAAGTGTTACAAAGCCGAAGGGCGACCGTGGGTCGAAAGTAGAGTGTTAATGATAAGTTGACTGAGTAAAACGATGACCTTGTTTGAGTGAGTAGCCTTCATTTACGAGTAGAGTTTTATGCATGGTATCTTAGTGTATGTTACATGAGTTTTCTTGATTTTAAAACAAATGCATAAATATCAATTTTAATCAAGATTGAGTCAACACGTGTAAGTGTGTATTTAAAGAAAAAGGCAATTTCATTTTTACGTCGCACAATGAAATTTTGGAGCTTAGCATTTTGCAAAATACTTCATATTTTACATGAAAAGTTAAATTGTAGCAAAAAAAAGGTCAAGAAAAGCGTTGGTCAGCAAAAAACTTTTATAACCAACAAAAGTATTGACTTGATGGTATTATATAAAGGAGTGTAAGAACCGATTTACTTACTTCGTGTTGGTAATTTTCAAACTTTTGTTTTATGAAAAGATTTTCATTTAAATATATTACTGTCATAACAACATCATTTTGGTGGAGAAAGATTAAGTTTTATGGAAATTAGTATGCAAACGATTCTTGAGATTGTTGTGCAGTACATTGGAGTCATGAGAATGTTGAAGTCAGGTGTGCCCAAGTGTTGTTCCTTAAAATGAGAAAATGTGCGAAATGATTTATTTATCAAGTTGTCATGCATGAAGGCTACAAACTCATTAGGTCGTAGAGTATTACATTATAAGCTAAGAAAGAACTCCAAGAGTGGAGAGGTGTGGGATAAATCATGGGAGAATGTTTATAGTCTTGGTATTTGTGTTCAAAAGGAGAGGTGAATAATGGGAGGATAGAAAGTAGACTTTAGTGTCGGTTGTAAGAAGGTCTGTACCCTTGTTTGATAATTAGAAATTCAGTTGCCAAGGGACGGTTGCGTTCGAAGGAAGGATTAGTAGTCATTAAGGTGATGGATTTAGCAAACTCGTTATGAGTAGTGTGGTAAGACAAAAAGGAAAATATCCTCGAGATTAAATAAGAATTTATGGTGATCTTGTGATATTAACATTGCACGAATAAATTTGAGAGGGAGACGATGGGATGTGAATTGGATTATGATATGTTGTAAGGATTAGGCTCAGTTGAGGACCCTTGTTAAAGAATTGGTTAAGAAAGTATAGACAGACGACTTTTGACGTTGAAGTCGATAGTTGCTTAAGATGTATGAGGCCTTTTGCCTGTCACAGGGTGCGGTCTGGATGCGTCCCGCGTATGCCTGTGCGGGCAGGAACAAAACCGTGAGCGGTG
This sequence comes from Saussurea involucrata, assembly GCA_033807775.1. Classification (NCBI taxonomy): domain Eukaryota; kingdom Viridiplantae; phylum Streptophyta; class Magnoliopsida; order Asterales; family Asteraceae; genus Saussurea; species Saussurea involucrata. The sequence goes on along the minus strand of CM066322.1, from coordinate 56,029,873 downwards.
TCGGCATGCTGTTATGCAGAGGGTATCCGTAAAGCGGACAATATCGTGGGTTGGGGATGGTATACATTCAACCACGTTTGGGGATTTTTTTTGTGATTGATAAATAAATCACGGGTCAAAGAGGTTTTGGTTAATTTATTGCATCAGTGAAAACTATGTGGTCAAAATACGTTTTTAGAGTTTATCGTAGTTGTGCAATAATTACGTTGTGTTATGTGCTTAATCGCATTTTATTTAATAAATGCCGATTAATTATGGGTCTTATGTGTGAGGACCGTTTGATGATCTTGTATTCTTAGTACCTTTGGTACTAATAAACTTTGGTAAAGATCTATATATTGTTGGGTATAAAAGAGTTGTATACACTTGTACATATAGATACATGATGTGAGTTAGATACACTTTAATTGCATGAGTTGATGTTGATAAATGATCTTTAGATCCTTAGAACAGATGGTTCGGTTTTGGACTCGATTGAGTCTTAAGGGTATTCGCCGGTTTCATAAGCTCGACGTAGGCTTGAGGATTGGAATTACATGAATTGTATTATAATTAAAGCTTACATGATGTGAATGCATTGGTTATTCTTTTGAGATCATGTATGAATGTTAAGTTTTGAATCGGAAGATTAAAAGTTGAAGGATCACTTTGTGGGGGTGTTAGGATAGTGAAAGACTGTTGTTTGAGATAAGCGTTTTACTTACGATGTGGATAGTGGGCATGAAGGAAGTGAGTGTATAGATTGTGTCGATCTGTGAGGGATTGTGCCCTGTCTATGTAATGGTTTGGAATCACAAAGAGCTAACAAGAAACGAGTAAGTTTAAATTAATAAGAAATCCGGGAGTTGTGGTTCAACTAAAGTTGGGGAGGAATATTATAGTGAAATAGACTCGGTTAATCATACGGGAGGACATGAAGGTAAGTTTGAATTGTGTTCGAATTGCCAGGAGAGACCTGGTCTACTGCGAGATGTATGGGTGGAAAATGTACGAACGAGTAGTAGCAGTAATTGCCAAGTTAAATGTATCAATTAGTATGTAATGTGTAGTTAGAAGGAGGAAACATCCGATGGAAGTCTTTTCGGAGATTTCGGATGAAAAGTACTAATTGTCAGTAAAGTTGTTGGATCATGCGGTTTGTAAGATGTCGTGGTAATATGGCTAATATCGGAATAGAATGTCAGAGCAATAGTGGGTGTTTATCCAAAGTGATTTTGGTTGTGTGAATCGATAAGTAAATTCATGCTTTTGAAATCATTGAAAGTTTAACGAAAATGATGAGTGCGTTAGTCAAAATGTGGTGTAGTAAATATAAAATCTTTAAGGAATGTGAATTGCTTCTTATGTGTGAAAGAATTGTCTTAGAAAGCATTAATTGAAGATCAAAGAATGAGTAGTAACTTTGGACGGTGATGTCGTTTCAAGATAACTTAGTTGAATACCTTAAGTTAGAATTTTGGTACAACTGTTTGGTTATGTATAGTAATGAGAAAATGTTATCGGTATGCGGAAAAGTTGGGAGAAAGAGACAAGTAATGATAGAAAGGCCGGGCCTAAGAATGTAGTTATACTACAAGTTCAATTGAATTATCACCCTTGATATACTACACTTTAGTGCTTGGTTGTATTGTGGTCGCATAGTGATAGGCGGGTTTACACCCCCCTAAATCTAACCGCAAGTGTACTGGTCGAAGTCAAGTAATAACGTACGGAAGTACGAGTATCGAACCAAGGGAACTAGGAACTAAGTATCACAATTACTATAAGAACTATTAATTGAACTGTCGAAATTGGATGATTGGTTTTATAAACTAATTAATTGCAATAAATAAAATCAAATCAAACACAAGACAAACAGAACAGCTTTGTAAACTTTGATAGAGAGAAAAGTTGAGGGCTGGAAATCCTCAGGTTATACACATGCAAACAATCGACTCAAAACAATTACCAGTTAATCCCCTTAATGATTCCCAAATCTTTTAAGATCACCGTCGTTTTCTTTCGACTAACAACGGATTTTATTTTGAAAAGGATAAGTTCAATCTCTCGATCTCACTTATGGATTCCAAAACACATTAAGTACTCGATTTATGTTAAATTGGCTAGATTTTATCTCTCGATATCAACCTAACGGTTTAAATGGGACTAAAGCCTACTCGGTATATCTCTATCACCTTTCGGGCTTTAGGCATGCAATTTCTAATTCTAAATAGCAATCAATTCTCACGAACTTAATTACTAACAATAAATCAATTGTAAACTGGCCAAATTCACAAAAGCATTAAGAACAAAATCACACACTTCATTAAGTAAGGAAAACTGATAAACGTTCAAATCAATTCGTCACATGCTTATAAACTGAATTCATTCCAACCCCCAACACGAACCGGTTAGTTCATGTCGGTGGTGGATTCAAACATAAGAGAAAAAGGTGCAAAAGTGTATGTAAACATGATCAAATGTGAAAGATGAAATCGTGATAGCAAGTGATGAAAACTCCCTCCTCTCGTGTTCGTCTCGACGTTCCGTGATGAATGTATCCGTGATCGGCTCTCTAACGTGGCTTCGAGGACTCCGAAAAATCGCCCAAAGTCGCCCCTGAACTGCTCCTGATCGTCTCCCGTAGAAATCATACCGAATAATGACCTAAACCCCGGATAAAATAGCTGAAAATCGCGAAACAGACACTTACGCGACCTGCCACGCGACTTGCAAGTCGCGTGGTAAGTCGCGCGTGTTGTATTTGCTGCGTGGCTCGTTTTCTGGTTCGCGGGTTGGGTCCTGGTTCGGTCGCGGGTCTTGGGCTTGGCTTTTGGGCTCCCGTTAGGCTTCGTTTTGACTCGTTTTGGGCTCTTTTTAGCTTCTTTCTCGAGAAATGCCGCCTTTTAGCTAACCTGCATAATTCACTAGATAAACCGTAAAATACACGCCTTTTTACTTGAATCCAAGCCAATCTCGTTGGTTTGAGAACTGAAAATAACGCCAAAAAGTGGCGTTATCAACAACCCCAAACCGAGCGTTGCTTGTCCCCAAGCAAATTAGCGATAAAATAGAATAAAAGCACACAGTGAATTTAGTAATGACTACACAATTCCCAATCGGTACCAACTGATGCATCGGTGATTTCCCATACCCGTGAATGTCTATCTCACTCTCGCCTTATTCTTATTTCGTTTGATCTATGACCTTCCATTGGGGGTTGAACTCTTGACTGTTCCGATTACATTAGGGTTAGACCAAGTCCAAACACACTAGGGAAAAAATTTTGCCTCGACCCTACCTCACGGGATACTCTCTTTGCACTCGAACCTAGGTTGTCGCTCGTGTTGTCATGTTTAAGGAAATTATGTACAAGAATACGCAATAATTGCATGACAACTCTATTGAAGACGCACAAATGTCCAAAAGTTTGATCTCAGAAAGAAATCAAATAGCAAGATAGGGAATATCAGTAAAGGTAGTCGTAAACCGTAATCACATTTTCCAAAAGATCATCCAGGTCTTTACACGGGTTGTAATGGGGCTAAGGTTAAGGCTAAGAAACGAAGGGTAAAAAGGATCAAAAATCCTCGGTGTGTCAATCATTGGCAATTCCTGAACTCTCGTTGCTTCACATTCGCTTCCTTGGCCCTTTTCTTCACAATTGGAGTCGCTTTGACTCTCTTATTTTGCAGCTCTAACTATTATCTAAATAACTGTATTTATTTATTTTATTTTATTTTATTTTTTTTGGGCAACATTGGCCCTCTTTTCTATTTCTTGGGTTACATTGACCCAATTTATTCTCATGACTGGCTTGTTCTATTCTTTTCTGCTCTATCTTTCGTAGTTCATTACTGCTTTTGATTTACACACTTTCGGATAAGGGTTGGCTAAGGCTTATGGCTAAAGGTTTAACGGTGGGTTTAGAAGTAATTAGGGTGCGTATTTGGCTGCAAAGGGGGTTATGGATACACACAAACGGGTGAAAGGGAACGATAGCTAAAAATGGTTTAAAAATAAAACACATAATGCCTGGAATCCTATCTTAAGGTCCACACGATATAGTCTACTTTACCTTTATCTAATATCCCGATGTTCGTCTTTGCTACTCGATGCAATAATGTAGCGAGATCATTCTACATGCACGACAAGGAATTCGAAAAGTGTATAAGAATTACGTGTATGAATCCCTCAAAATGAAAAACGTCTTATTAGGCTCAAAACTCACTATCGGGTGGTCTCCACTAATGTCCCTAGTTATGTCCTTTCCCGGTCCTTCCCTAACGGTCACGTCACTATCATAAGGTTCTTCCCACAATGGTTGATCTCAATCATTCAAAACAAAAATTTTAGCTATGCGATCTAGATACTCAGAAGTGTAGGAAATCTACGTGCATAAGCTTGGGCCCGATTGGGCAACCCCAAACCTTACCCACACATTGTCCCCAATGTGCAAGCAAAGTCGTAGGTGATGCGACTCAATCATTGTGCAGTTATTACAGTTATCAAAAGGACGGGCAAGGCATTACATAGCAAGCAAAAAGAAATCCCAACTTTCTAAAATGGGCACCCCAAACCTAGGCCGTGGCCTAGGTTTGCCAAATAAAAGCCAACCCCAAACCTCGGTGAAACCGAGGTTTGCACAGGGTTTAAAAAATTGAGTGTGTAGATGTTGAAAAATTGAGGCACCCCAAACCTAAGTGAAACTTAGGTTTGATGCATCTCGTGTAACCAGGAATAGACTAACACATCATACACCACTCGTTTAGCATAAGGAGTTAGAACATACCTGTTTTGCCCGACCGGAGGATTCTTGACTGGTTGAGCATCAATCGGAGGGGATAGGGAGAACATGCAAAACAAAACAAAGAAAAACAAAGCACAAGGGAAAAAAACTGGGAAAGAAACACACAAAGCAAGAAAGGAATAAAAACTGCACGAAAAACAAAACGAAGAAGCAGGGACTCCCGCGGTTTAGCCCGCGACTTGCAAGTCGCGTGGCAAACCGCGTAACCTACTGTTTCAGAAACAAACAGAGGGTCCCGCGGCTTGCTGCGCGGTATACAAACCGCGTGGCAAACCGCGTATGTCCCTGTTTCAAAAATCTTTTTGGCTTTTTTCGATTTTTATGGCTTTTCGGAAATAAAAACACACGCAAAGTAAAAATAAAAGGAAACAAACCTTGGTGGGTTGCCTCCCACCCAGCGCCTTATTTAAAGTCGTGGCACGACTATGTGGGTTCAGCTCGGCTCAGTATCCGCAGACTCGAATCGCCCACACTTGCGATTCCCCGCGGATTGTTCCCTCTTTACTTGACCTTTACCATCTCTAGATCTGCACTGTCCACTCTCGAACATCTTGAAGTTTACCTTCTCGCCACCAACTCTGAAGGTAATCTCTCCTTCCTCCATGTCTATTAATGCTCGACTCGTGGCCAGGAAGGACCTCCCCAAAATCAGCGGGACTTCCTCATCTTCATCTATGTCGATGACCACGAAATCTACCGGGAAGTAGAACTTACCAACTTTAATCAGCACGTCTTCAATCACCCCGTATGGATACCTTATCGATCTGTCTGCGAGCTTGAGTGTCATGTATGTTGGGCTCACCTCTCCCAATCCGAGTTTCCTGAAAACATATAACGGCATTAAATTAATACTCGCCCCTAAATCACATAACACTTTATTAAAACTAAGATCCCCAATTTGAATAGGGATTGAAAAACTCCCTGGGTCTTTGAGCTTCTGGGGAAGCTTATTCTGGAAGATGGCACTACACTCTTCAGTGAGTGTAACTGTGGATTGATGATCGATCGCCCTCTTTTTGGAAAGGATCTCTTTCTTGAATTTCATGTAAGAGGGCATTTGAGTGAGAGCATCTGCAAAAGGGATATTGATCGTTAGCTTTTTAAACACATCTATAAATTTTGAAAAATTGACCTCATCCTTGTTTGCTTTCAGCCTGCTCGGGTAGGGTATTCTTGGTGCTGCCTGCTTGACCGGTGGTGTCACTTCTTTCTTCTTCGGTTCACTTTCCTCGCTTTCTTCAGCTTCAACTTCCTTCACCTTCTGAATCTCTTTTTCCTCAGGCTCGACTTCCCTTGCTGGCTTCCCATTCAGTTCTTTGCCATTTCTCAGATAGATGGCATTGCAATGTTCCTGGTTAGTCCTTTCGGGTTGGCTCGGGAACGTGCCGGAAGGTCGGTTTTGTAGGGCCTCGGAGATCTGCCCTACTTGCCTCTCGGGGATCTTGATTGCAGCTGTATTCTGATCAGTTGCGGTTTTCACCGTGTTCACAGTGCTTGCTAGCTCTCCAACCGTGCTGTCCATTTTCGACATGAACTTCACCATCATCTCCTCCAGCCCCGGTTTCTTCTCTCCGGTTGGTCCTTCGTTTCTTTGATTAAAACCTGGAGCACGATAAGCATTATTAGCATTAGAAGAATTTGAAGAGTTAGAAAAATTACCTGGCTGTTGACCGGGTTGACTCCACGAGAAATTTGGGTGCTTTTTCCACCCTTCGTTATACGTGTTGGAGAACGGGTCGTTTCTCGGCTGATGATTCCGGTTTTGCATATACTGGATTTGCTCAGGTGCTTCCGGAATTCCTCTATTCATCTGATTTGTGATGAATGCCAGTTGAGCTTTCTGTTCATTCAGCTCATTACTCTCTTGGACACTTGCAACTCGTCTTACCGCTGATCTCGGAGTGGAGAAACTATGTTCGGCCAAGTTCTCAATCAGCTCGCACGCTTCCTCATACGACTTGTCCATTAGTGCTCCACCCGCGGCGGCCGTGATGTCGTTCTTAAATTGCGGGTGGAGTCCACTGAAGAAGATCTGGATGATGACCCAGCCCTGTAGCCCATGATGAGGACACTTCTTGATCATGTCCTTATAACGCTCCCAAGCCTCATATAACGTTTCCTGATCCCATTGAGAAAAATGGGTGATCTCCGCCATTAGTTGAGCGGTTCTGCTCGGTGGGAAAAACTTTTGGAGGAAGGCTACTTTCAACTGTGCCCAAGTAGTGATCTGATCTGACGGTAGGCCTTCTATCCATATTTCAGCTCGACCTTTTAATGAAAAACTGAACAGCCTCAGTTTGATTGCGTTCTCCTCCATCCCGTTGATCTTGAAGGTGCTACAAATGCGCTCGAAAGCCCGGAGATGAGCGTGAGGATCTTCGATCGGTGCTCCTCCATATTGATTTTGCTGCACCATTATGATGGTGCTCGGCTTTATCTCGAAATAGTTAGCCGCAGTGGTAGGTGGTTGAATACCTATGCGGGCCGCTGCCACATTCGGGTCGGCAAACGACCACATAGGGACTCTTTCCGGTAGCGGTGGTGGATTGTTGCGGCGAGGTGGAGGGTCATTGCGCGGAGGTGGTCTCTCGTCGTCGGACATCTCGAATTTCAGATTCCTTCTAGCTTTCGCTTCTTTACGTAGACAACGGGCGGTTCGTTCAATTTCCGGATCAAATTTCTCGAGCTCTTCCCCTCGGGTCTTCCTTGGCATAAACCAATTAGTACCTGAAATGAAAAATGAACAAAATCAGCAACCCAAAAATTGAACGTGACAAAATGAAATAACAAGAAAAGAAAATGCTCAATCTAATAGCGCGTATAGCTGGTAGTGCTATTAGTTGCAACTAGTTCCCCGGCAACGGCGCCAAAAACTTGATAGGCGGGTTTACACCCCCCTAAATCTAACCGCAAGTGTACGGGTCGAAGTCAAGTAATAACGTACAGAAGTACGAGTATCGAACCAAGGGAACTAGGAACTAAGTATCACAATTACTATAAGAACTATTAATTGAACTGTCGAAATTGGAGGATTGGTTTTATAAACTAATTAATTGCAATAAATAAAATCAAATCAAACACAAGAAAAACAGAACAGCTTTGTAAACTTTGATAGAGAGAAAAGTTGAGGGTTGGAAATCCTCAGGTTATACACATGCAAACAATCGACTCAAAACAATTACCAGTTAATCCCCTTAATGATTCCCAAATCTTTTAAGATCACCGTCGTTTTCTTTCGACTAACAACGGATTTTATTTTGAAAAGGATAAGTTCAATCTCTCGATCTCACTTATGGATTCCAAAACACATTAAGTACTCGATTTATGTTAAATTGGCTAGATTTTATCTCTCGATATCAACCTAACGATTTAAATGGGACTAAAGCCTACTCGGTATATCTCTATCACCTTTCGGGCTTTAGGCATGCAATTTCTAATTCTAAATAGCAATCAATTCTCACGAACTTAATTACTAACAATAAATCAATTGTAAACTGGCCAAATTCACAAAAGCATTAAGAACAAAATCACACACTTCATTAAGTAAGGAAAACTGATAAACGTTCAAATCAATTCGTCACATGCTTATAAACTGAATTCATTCCAACCCCCAACACGAACCGGTTAGTTCATGTCGGTGGTGGATTCAAACATAAGAGAAAAAGGTGCAAAAGTGTATGTAAACATGATCAAATGTGAAAGATGAAATCGTGATAGCAAGTGATGAAAACTCCCTCCTCTCGTGTTCGTCTCGACGTTCCGTGATGAATGTATCCGTGATCGGCTCTCTAACGTGGCTTCGAGGACTCCGAAAAATCGCCCAAAGTCGCCCCTGAACTGCTCCCGATCGTCTGCCGTAAGAATCATACCGAATAATGACCTAAACCCCGGATAAAATAGCTGAAAATCGCGAAACAGACACTTACGCGACCTGCCACGCGACTTGCAAGTCGCGTGGTAAGTCGCGCGTAGTGTATTTGCTGCGCGGGTCGTTTTCTGGTTCGCGGGTTGGGTCTTGGTTCGGTCGCGGGTCTTGAGCTTGGCTTTTGGGCTCCCGTTAGGCTTCGTTTTGACTCGTTTTGGGCTCTTTTTAGCTTCTTTCTCGAGAAATGCCGCCTTTTAGCTAACCTGCATAATTCACTAGATAAACCGTAAAATACACGCCTTTTTACTTGAATCCAAGCCAATCTCGTTGGTTTGAGAACTGAAAATAACGCCAAAAAGTGGCGTTATCACATAGGATGATAGTGGTGTGAGGATGTAGTGATGGATTGCCGTAATTATTGAAGTATTCAAAAGTGATGAGTATGCACAATTTAAAGTGTGTGTGGAATTTCAGGCAGTATATGTTAACATTATTTTGAGATCTGGAGATTGAGTTACGGTAGATGACAGTATGGTAGAACAAGCAATAAACGGATAGAGATTTAATGATAAATAGTTACTCTAAGGAGGTTTGCAAATCTAAGATTGGGGAGCGAGTAATGCTGAAAGAGGTAAAGTTCAGAAAATATGAAAGATGAATCTTTATTCTTTCTGGACTTTTATCTGTGATTAAATATATAAGACTAGAAATTTAAAGGAATGTATGACATACTTCATGTTGGTAAAACGGGATTCCACTTACTAAGGTAGTAACGGATGAGAAAAGTCGCTGCGTGAAGGAATTGGAAGCGATTTTAGAGAAATCTTTTGAGAATTTACAATCTAAGAATGTGGTTATAGGTACAATGGTATTATATCATTGAGGTACAGTTGTGACTTTAGAGTTGGAAGAAGATATGAAGGTTAGAGGTCCTCATTTGGTTACCTAGTTCTGATTTCGAGGACGAAATCGTTTTCAAGTTGGGGAGTATTGTAACATCTCGATTTTTATAAAAGATGACGTTTGGGTTTATTAAATAATTTGAGTATAATTATTTGATAAGGTATGGTTTATTATATGATAGATTAATTTTAGAGTTTAACCCCGAATAAGTTACGTTATTTGTTTTACGGAGTTATAAGTTAAGGGGTAAACTTTAATTTTAATTTATAAGTTGGAGGGTATAAATTGTCAATTGCCGAAAGTTGAGGGGACTGTTTGGGTAATTGTGATGAAAGTTATTACCACCACCGTCTCTTTTAGCTAAAAGAGAGGTGAGGTGTATTCCTCTTATCCATTGTGTCATAGTGTGTGTGTGTGTGTATTTCGGTGAAAGAAAGAGAGGGAGAGAACCGAGAAAGAAAAGAAGAAAGAAGAAGAAGATAAGCAAACTGTTTCAGCGGGAATTTTAGAATCAATCTGAGAAAACAAAGGTATATCTTCTTTTAAATTTACCTCTTTTGGTGTTTATAACTTTCTAATGGTTTAGAAATGGGTTTTGGTGATTTTGGATGATTATGAGAATCTGAATTTATAGATATGTTATGTTAGGGGTATTAAACATATCTGCATATTTACAGAACCAAACATAACTTAAAAGTATAAAATCTGGGTTTTAGATAATTTCAGTGGGTTGAGACATTCAAGCATGTCGCAACAGTGCATTGCGACATTCATGAATGTCGCAGCCTTAAGAGCAACTTGGCGATGAAGTCGCAATAGAAGGTTGCGACTTGGTGGTGAAGTCGCAATAGAAGATTGCGACTTGGTAGTGAAGTCGCAATAGAAGGTTGCGACTTGGGGTTGAAATCGCAATAGAAGGTTGCGACTTGGGGTTGAAATCGCAATAGAAGGTTGCGACATGGTGACCATGTCGCAGTAGTTGATTGCGACTTGCACTGTGCATTGCGACAAGAGATTTTAATATTTAGTTGGTTGCGACTTAAGACAGTGATTTTTTTTAGATGATAAGGATTCTTAGTTTTAGAGAGTTCTGTTCTGTAATTTAATATCAGTATATGTGTATATTGGATATTATAGTAAACTGTGGTGGTGAAGACAGAAGTTCCTACGTCTTTAAAAGAAGTGTGACTTCATACCAGGTGAGTTTATTCAACTCTCTTTAAAATTCAGCAATTAATATTAAAATAGATATATAATATGTATGTCTGAACATGTTATTAAGGACTCGTCTTAATTAGTATTGAGTCCAAACAGATGACTAAAAGTTATGATATGTTGATTCCCGTGCTAAAATGCAATGAGGGGATAGTTGAGAAGTCGAGGTGTCAAGACTATTAATATTCTTTATAAATGTTTGTATATATAGAATATGTTTTGGAGATGAATATATTGTATGTTATGCACATAATAGTAAGGGTAATAATACTTATGTATTGTGTGGTGATTGCTAGAAATAGGCATCCGGTCATAGTAGGGCACCTGGGTACGGTCTAATGGGAACCGAAATACTTTCCATTTGACCAAGGGATGTAATTTCTAGTGAATGAGCGTATCTTGAATCATCGTGAGGGCCCCGGTTGTGTATCGCGATATATTAATCCCATTGAGGTCAGTGATTCTGAGATGGTGAGGACGTGAAATGTGGAATAGGCAGATTTTGATTTGTAATTCCCATTTCGAATGGAAGATCGGAGATTTCCATTTTTAGGGAAGATCGGAGATTTCCCGTTGTGAAAGGAAGATTAGAGATAGGCATAAAGTAATTTGTAATCTCTACTTCCGAGTTAAGAAATAGGCAGGTTTTGACTTGTAATTTCTTGGTTAAGAGTTTTGACTTTGAATCTGGGATGATTTATGGTAAACTCTTGGTAGTAATATTATGGCTAGACGAATTAGTCATAAGTATGAGAGTGAGGTAAATTCCCAGTGTTGAAAGGAGTTGTGCTACGGTAAGATGGGCGAGAACAGGTTTCTTTTATCTGTTGAGATTTTAATTGTTAAACTTTAATTTGATTTGAATATTCTCACTAGGCGAAAGCCTAATGTTTCAAGTTGAATTTTCTTACCAGGTACAAGCTCCGGGAAGTAAGCGGGAATGAGAGAATAGAACTTTTGGGAAGACTCAAACTTAGAGATAATAGAGGATCTAGCATTACTTTTGAGGCTTTTTGGGACAAAGGATTAGATAACTTAATTAATCTGATTGTGATGTATGATTAGATTAATAGGTTATTTAAATTAGTTGTGTTATATATAAAACCTTCACATTTGATCCTCAGGTTATAGAAGTTTGAAGTTTTATGATCATAACTTGTAGTAATTTTTAAGGTTTAAATTGGCCTTGTTTTTAGGGTGTTACATCTTCCCTAACGGTCCCGTTACTATCACAAGGTTCTCCCCACAATGGTCGGTCTCAATCATCCAAAACAACAAATATTGGCTACAATAATCTAACCATTCATAAGTGTGGGACGTCAACGTGCATACACGGGGGCCCGATTGGCAACCCCAAACTGTAATACCCCGGATAAATCCGTTAGTTAAAAATATTATTCCGTTAAATTATTTAACTTTAAAGTTACTATTTTGGGAAAGTTGAGATGATTTATTAAGTTAAGGGTACTTTGGTTATTATGGAATAGATTGGGGTCTAAAAGGGTAATTAGTGTGGATAATATCTGAATTAAGAGTACAGATGTATTCATTATAGCAAAACTCAGATTGAAGGTGTGTGTGTGTGTTGGGAGCAAAAAGAAGAAGAAAGAAAAGAGAAAGAAGGGTAAAGGATCAAATTGGAGTTATTGAAGCTGATTAAGGTATGTTTCTAGTACAAATTATGTTTATAATGGTTAGTAGGAAGTATCTATCGGAGTAGAATAATCGAAATCACATCTGGTAATGTTTTCTGTCGAATCTGGGTGATTTTTGGGCAAACCGACAGTAGTGTCCGGACACAGTATGAATGTGTCCGGATAGTTTTGTTGTTGGTGTCCGGATGATAGTTGAAGGTGTCCGGACAAGTCTTTTTCCGGATAAGTTCTCTTTTCTTGATTGTCCGGATGAAGTATGTTTCCGGATAGTGCCTGGATTACTTATGCTGTCCGGAAAAGGCATGCTGTCCGGATTATTAGTTTTGTCCGGAAAACTCTGTTGTGTCCGGATACTTTTGTTGTTTGGCCAATTTTGAGAGTTTAGATGCTGTCGAGTATCCAGTAACCTGTATTTTGTTAACCATTAGATAGGGAGTGAATGAGGACTGACTATCCTGTGGTCTTGACTTGAGTACGGGTTTGGGGGCAACATTTGAGGGTTTGAGTTCTTTAGAGTTGTTAGCCTTAGTAAGACTTATGTGTTTTATGTGGTAAAGAGATGTCTGTATCTATGTGTTACAGATCCTGTGAATTCTGGGTAAAGCACTGAACCGGTTAAGAAGGCTTGGAAACGTGTTAATAAACAATCAGGTGAGTTTTATTTTAAAAACGTTTTCAACTGGGATATATATATATATATATATATATATATATATATATATATATATATATATATATATATATATATATATATGTGTGTGTGATAGATCTATATGAGGTGTATGGCGTGGATTGATAATGTGACCGATGATACGATTATGTGTTTATATGTGAATTATAATATAGTGAGATATTATATTTACATGAGTATTATAATGTGTTATAATACGTTGGCCGGGTTTAGGACCGGTGTGCTTGGCTATAGAATCCGTATAGCGTTGTTTGGCTGTAGATGTTGTACAGCGTTGTAAATTATTAGTTGGCTTGCTACCAACTAATATGGCCAGGAGGAATGAGATGGGAAGGTACATGATATGTGAGCTTGATTAGACATATATGATTGTGTTGCGTGATTTATATGAATGAAGTTTATATAAATGATTTTTAAACTAACAGGGATTCTTCTCACTTAGACCACAAGGTCTAACCCTCATTTTGTTTTAAAATATGTATTCCAGGTGGTGGATCATGTAAGAGCAAGTAATTAGAGTAACCAAGGGATGGCTTTTGTGAAGAATTATAAGAAGAAGATTTTGGCTTGTTTAGCAGTTGTATCGAAATATTAAATGTTATGTATGTAAATAGTACAAAGTTTGTAGTAGAATGGTTTCTTTTATTTGTAAAAGACTGCGGGACCGAACATGTAATATGATGTTTCTTTTGTTATATGAATGTTATGTTACATTATGTGAATTGTTGTGTATATGGGATTTGGGTTGTTACAAATGGTATCAGAGCTTTAGTTTAAGGGATTTAGGTATTTGTATCTGTACCTAGACTTAAACTGCATGTGAAGTAGGATGTCCCTATCATTATAGAACCTTGGGATGATGAAGTATAAAAGGTAAAAGGAACATCATGTAAGGTAATTTCATATTACACCTGGCCAGTGTAATTGTGATCTTACAGGTACATGTTTGAACTGGAATACCTTGTTATATGGGGTATGTGCTTATGTGTATATTAACCTTGTTTAAATCTACAGAATGGCAAGCGGTACACGGAATTCGAATCGAGGAGGAGGAAGAAATCAGAATAGTACGAATCCGCCGATAGGAACGGGGGACAGGGGAGGCAGAACTGGGGGCAGAGCCGGGGGTAGAGCTGGAGGTCGAGCCAGAGGCAGAGTCCAGTCATAGGGTACAGAGTTTGTTACCAGGGATAATCTAATGGCAGAAATGGGAAGATTGCAGGCTAGCATACAAACAATGTTTGATCGGAACCGTCATAATGAAACTGGAATACCGGATCCCGGACCGGAAGATGAAATGCCAATCACATCGACTGTTGTACCAGTACAAAGGAGGTGCGACTACAAAATGTTTTTAAGCTGTAGACCTCCAACCTACTCAGGAGACAGGGATCCAGTGAAAGCAATGAGATGGATGAAGGAAATAGAAGCCATTTTTAAGACGAGTAAGTGCGCTGACGAAGATAGAGTATTGTATGGAACCGCAATGTTAAAGGGGGATGCTTTGTATTGGTGGGAATCCTTTATTCATTCTAAAGGATCTGATATTTATTCTACCCTCTCTTGGGAAGAATTTGTGATATCCTACAGGAACGCATTTTGTCCCCAAGCAGCCGTCAAACAACTAGAAGGGGAATTTATGAACTTACAACAAGGAAACTTATCCGTTCGAGACTACACCGCTATCTTCCTGGAAAAGTCTCGGTTCGCAGAATACTACGTTGCTATGGAGGCGATGAAGACGGAAAGGTTTATCTTCGGGCTGAACTCAGAGGTTAGAAGGCTAGTGACTACAAAAGGACCGATACATTCTCAGCTGCAGTTGATGCCGCGGAGAATGTTGAACGAGATATGAGAAGAGATGCTGGCGATAAAAGTATCGGGAAGAGAAAGTGGGAAGGACCACAATACGATCCGAAGAAGTCCCGATTTCAGAGGTATGATAACCGTCCGCCGTTTCGACCAGCGGAAAGACCATGTCGGAAGTGCAACCATGTTCATCAAGGAAATTGCCAAGGTGATTTACGAGCATGTTATAAGTGTGGGAAGACTGGGCACGTCCTTAAAGATTGTAAGGTAACGCGGTTATGTTTCTTATGCAATTCTCCGGATCACCTTCAGTCGGACTGTCCGCGGGGGAGGATACAGCAAGGTGGGTCTCGGGCAGGCCAGCGATTGTTAAACCAGTAATACCAAGACTGGAACCGCAAGTAACCAGAGGCCGCGCATTTCAAATGACCGAGAAAGAAGCGGAGGAAACTCTGGATGTGGTCACAGGTACATTTTTAATAAACTCTACACGTGCTAAGGTGTTATTTGATTCCGGTGCAAACCGATCGTTTGTGTCTCCTGCATTTGCTGCTTGCCTGTGTTTGAAACCTAAAATGCTAGAACATGCTCTATCAGTAGATACGGCAAATGATAATCAAGTGTCAGTTAAAGAAGTATTTGATGACTGTGTGATAAATATAGAGGAGTGTAGAGTTCCGATACAATTGTTTCCTATAACTTTGATAGAGTTTGACGTCGTAGTGGGAATGGACTGGTTAGCCGAGAATCAGGCTAACATAGTATGTGATAAGAAGTTAATAAATGTGGTATTACCTGAGAAGGGACCGGTAGTGATTTATGGTGATCGTAGGAATCTTCAGTCTAGTCTTATATCTATGATAAAAGCCCGTAAGTGTGTGAATAAGGGTTGTCAGAGTTACTTGGCTTATGTGATAGATATTAAGCCAGAGAAGAATAGGATGGAAGATATTCCTATTGTTAGTGAATTCCCTGAAGTTTTCCCTGAAGACTTGAATAGTCTTCCTCCGGTTAGACAAGTGGAATTCGGTATAGACCTGATTCCTGGAGCCACTCCTGTAGCCCGTGCACCTTATCGTCTGGCACCTCCAGAGATGAAAGAGATGATGGCACAATTACAAGACCTATCCGATAAAGGCTTCATCAGACCTAGTTCTTTACCGTGGGGAGCACCAGTGTTATTTGTGAAAAAGAAGGATGGTTCGATGAGAATGTGTATCGACTACCGAGAACTGAATAAGCGCACAATAAAGAACAAGTATCCGTTACCCCGAATTGATGACCTCTTCGATCAGTTAGTTGGAGCTTGCTATTTCTCCAAGATTGATTTGAGATCCGGTTACCACCAGTTGAAAGTTAAAGAAGAAGACGTTTTAAAGACAGCCTTTCGTACAAGGTACGGCCACTACGAATTCTTAGTGATGCCGTTCGGACTGACGAACGCTCCAGCTGCCTTTATGGATTTAATGAATTGGGTATGTAAGCCGTATCTTGATAAATTCGTTATTGTATTTATTGATGATATCCTTATCTATTCCCGATCCAAAGAGGATCACGCACAACATTTTCGTTTGGTTCTGGAGTTGCTGAAGAAAGAAAAGTTGAACGCTAAGTTCTCTAAATGTGAATTCTGGTTGCGAGAAGTTCAGTTTCTGGGGCATGTCGTTTCCGAGAAAGGTATACAAGTTGATCCGATGAAAGTGGACGCAGTTGAAAAGTGGGAACCGCCGAAGACAGCAACTGAAGTACGTAGTTTTCTGGGTTTAGCCGGCTACTATCGGAAATTTATAAAAGACTTCTCTCGTATCGCAACGCCTTTGACTAAGCTGACCCGGAAGAATCTAAAGTTTGAATGGAAAGCAGAACAAGATGAGGTATTCCGGATATTGAAAGAGAAACTGTGCAGCGCGCCGATTCTATCACTACCTGAAGGTTCTGAAGACTTTGTCGTTTACAGTGATGCGTCTAAACTGGGATTGGGTTGTGTGCTTATGCAGCACGGAAAAGTTATAGCTTATGCTTCTCGCCAACTGAAGGATCATGAACGGCAGTATCCTACGCACGATATGGAGCTTGCTGCAGTCGTCTTCGCGTTAAAGATTTGGAGACATTATCTGTATGGTTCCAAATGTCAGATTTTTACCGATCATAAGAGTCTCCAACACCTCTTTGATCTGAAGGAACTGAATATGAGACAAAGGAGATGGCTAGAGTTGCTGAACGATTATGACTGTGAACTCCTTTATCACCCGGGAAAAGCGAATGTGGTGGCGGATGCATTGAGTCGTCAAGATAGGAGTGGAACAATAAAAGTTATTTCGCTACGAACTGAACTCCTACCCAACATATTTGACGAAATAGTAACTCGACATGGAATTCCAATCTCGATCATTTCTTATCGTGATAGTCGTTTTACTTCAAGATTTTGGAGAAGTTTTCAAAGGGAAATGGGGACACACATAAGGTTAAGTACGGCATATCATCCCCAAACAGATGGTCAGAGTGAACGAACGATACAAACTTTAGAAGATATGCTCCGGGTTTGCATTGTTGATTTTGGGGGATCATGGGATAAGCACTTACCGTTGATCGAGTTTCCATATAACAACAGTTATCATTCCAGCATTCAAGCGGCACCGTTTGAAGTATTGTATGGTAGAAAATGTCGAACGCCTCTGTGTTGGAATGAAGTGGGGGAGAAACAGTTAGCAGGGCCAGAAATAGTTCAGTTAATCGCCGATAAAGTTACTCAGATTCGAGAAAGATTGAAAGTGGCTCAAGATAGACAAAAGAGCTACGCTGACCGCCGTCGAAAGCCATTGGAATTTCAAGTTGGGGATTACGTAATGTTAAAGGTTTCGCCGTGGAAAGGAGTCATTCGTTTTGGACGACAAGGTAAACTTAGCCCAAGGTATATCGGACCGTTTGCAATTACAGAAAGGATCGGTGAAGTAGCTTATAGATTAGATCTTCCACCGGAATTGAGCAGAATCCATAATGCGTTTCATGTATCGAACTTCCGAAAGTGTTTGGTTACTCCAGATCAGTCAGACTCCCTACCAGAAATACAAGTCGATGAAAGACTGAATTATGTGGAAGAACCGGAAGCTATAGTTGATCATAAAGTTAAAGTGTTGCAGAACAAGGAGATTAGGCAAGGGAAAGTTCAGTGGAGGCATCATAGAGGTCAGGATGCTACATGGGAATCAGAGACGGAAATGAGAGCCAAATACCCACATCTTTTTACTTAACTGAATTCCGGGACGGAATTATTTTGAGGGGGAGATGATGTAATACCCCGGATAAATCTGTTAGTTAAAAATATTATTCCGTTAAATTATTTAACTTTAAAGTTACTATTTTGGGTAAGTTGAGATGATTTATTAAGTTAAGGGTACTTTGGTTATTACGGAATAGATTGGGGTCTAAAAGGGTAATTAGTGTGGATAATATCTGAATTAAGAGTACAGATGTATTCATTATAGCAAAACTCAGATTGAAGGTGTGTGTGTGTGTTGGGAGCAAAAAGAAGAAGAAAGAAAAGAGAAAGAAGGGTAAAGGATCAAATTGGAGTTATTGAAGTTGATTAAGGTATGTTTCTAGTACAAATTATGTTTATAATGGTTAGTAGGAAGTATCTATCGGAGTAGAATAATCGAAATCACATCTGGTAATGTTTTCTGTCGAATCTGGGTGATTTTTGGGAAAACCGACAGTAGTGTCCGGACACAGTATGAATGTGTCCGGATAGTTTTGTTGTTGGTGTCCGGATGATAGTTGAAGGTGTCCGGACAAGTCTTTTTCCGGATAAGTTCTCTTTTCTTGATTGTCCGGATGAAGTATGTTTCCGGATAGTGTCCGGATTACTTATGATGTCCGGAAAAGGCATGCTGTCCGGATTATTAGTGTTGTCCGGAAAACTCTGTTGTGTCCGGATACTTTTGCTGTTTGGCCAATTTTGAGAGTTTAGATGTTGTCGAGTATCCAGTAACCTGTATTTTGTTAACCATTAGATAGGGAGTGAATGAGGACTGACTATCCTGTGGTCTTGACTTGAGTACGGGTTTGGGGGCAACATTTGAGGTTTTGAGTTCTTTAGAGTTGTTAGCCTTAGTAAGACTTATGTGTTTTATGTGGTAAAGAGATGTATGTATCTATGTGTTACAAATCCTGTGAATTCTGGGTAAAGGGCTGAACCAGTTAAGAAGGCTTGGAAACGTGTTAATAAACAATCAGGTGAGTTTTATTTTAAAAACGTTTTCAACTGGAATATATATATATATATATATGTGATAGATCTATATGAGGTGTATGGCGTGGATTGATAATGTGACTGATGATACGATTATGTGTTTATATGTGAATTATAATATAGTGAGATATTATATTTACATGAGTATTATAATGTGTTATAATACGTTGGCCGGGTTTAGGACCGGTGTGCTTGGCTATAGAATCCGTATAGCGTTGTTTGGCTGTAGATGTTGTACAGCGTTGTAAATTATTAGTTGGCTTGCTACCAACTAATATGGCCAGGAGGAATGAGATGGGAAGGTACATGATATGTGAGCTTGATTAGATATATATGATTGTGTTGCGTGATTTATATGAATGAAGTTTATATAAATGATTTTTAAACTAACAGGGATTCTTCTCACTTAGACCACAAGGTCTAACCCTCATTTTGTTTTAAAATATGTATTCCAGGTGGTGGATCATGTAAGAGCAAGTAATTAGAGTAACCAAGGGATGGCTTTTGTGAAGAATTATAAGAAGAAGATTTTGGCTTGTTTAGCAGTTGTATCGAAATATTAAATGTTATGTATGTAAATAGTACAAAGTTTGTAGTAGAATGGTTTCTTTTATTTGTAAAAGACTGCGGGACCGAACTTGTAATATGATGTTTCTTTTGTTATATGAATGTTATGTTACATTATGTGAATTGTTGTGTATATGGGATTTGGGTCGTTACACAAACCTTACCCACACATTGTCCCCAATGTGCAGGCAAGTGGTACAAAGTGTAGATACATATTGTGTGTTGTTATTACAGTCATCCAACAGAAATAAAGAGAACAGTACAGTACATCATCAAGAACAAACAAAACAAGAGAGCATGAAAACAAACCCATCTACCGGCGTGAGGATGATGAAGCACCCCCGTCTCGCCATCCTCTCACTCTCCTCCTTCCTTCGGGTTGCGCAGGTGGTGCTTGCGGTGCTGGTGGTGGGAAGCCAGCTTGGGCGAGATGCGCATCGTAGCCATCCATGCGTAGGTTCATGCTACGGAACTCATGCTCCACTCGTGCATCCACTCTCCGCACTTCGGTCGTCATGTGATCCATAAATCGGCGCATGTAAGGAGGTGTGTCGCCGCCGTGCACCGCTGCCTCTGCTGGTGGTGCCTCCGGGTCGAAGTCGGGATCACTGTCTGAGGCACTCTCGGACGACATATCGACCGGTTCGGCAAGACGCCGCCTCTGAAAATTTGGGTCTGCTCGCCTCCTCTCCTCTAACTTTCCCGCCGCCGTGATTTGGTGCTTATACTGTGTCTTCGAGAAGTCCTTCTTCGATGCAGTGAGGTGTCCTATCGGGACACCGGCTTCCCTACAAAAATGAGTTATCAAACAAGGAAACGGTAAAATACCGTCGAGGGTCATACCGGCGTCTAATATCTCCATCCAAATGATGTGGCCGATATCCATCGACAGATTGTTGTGTACTGAATAGGGGACCTCCGCCACTTGGCTGTCGGCGGTGGTGTTGTGGGAGGAAGGCTTTAGCGAAGCCTTGATGAATAGCATGAGGAAGGCTTTATCTCTAATTTGCTTGAGGACAAGCAACGCTCGGTTTGGGGTTGTTGATAACGCCACTTTTTGGCGTTATTTTCGGTTCTCAAACCAATGAGATTGGCTTGTGTTGATAGCAAAGAAGCGGGATTTTATGGTTTATCGAGTGAAATGTGCAGGTTATATAAAAGACAGTAATCATCGAGAAAAGAAGCTGAAAAGAGCCAAAAAAGAGCCAAAACGAAGCCCAACGGAAGCCCGAGATCCAAGCCCAAGACCCGTGCCCGAACCAGGACCCGAAGCTGACCCAAACAACATCAGAAAAGCGCGTGACTTACGCCGTGACTTGCAAGTCGCGGCACAAGTCGCGGATGTCCCTGTTCCAGCCTATTATTGTGACGTTTTTCCGGATTTGTAGGTCATTCGCGGGATACTTCGCACACGACGAACGGGAGCAGCTGAGGGGAGATTTCCAGAGGTTTTTCGGAGGTTTTGGAGCCACGGTAGAGGATCAATCGAGGACACGTCCACCACGGAAAGTAGATTCGAGCACGAGAGAAGGGAGTCCACCATTACACTCGTCACATTCATTATCATTATATTTGCACACGTTTTTCCATCTTCTTTCTTTATGTTTGAATCCACCACTAACATGAACTAAATTCTAGATGTTGGGGGTTGGAATGAATTTGATTTAGCATATGAATAGATTATTTGAATTCTTTTATCAGTTTCCTATTTTAATGAAGCATGTGATTTAGTTTTTAATGCTTTTGTGAATTTGGCCAATTTACATTTGATTTGTTGTGAACAATTAAGTTCGAGAGAATTAATTGTTAATCTAGAACTAGAAATTGCATGCCTAAGGTTAGAAATTTGGATAGAGATATCAAATTAAACCTTAGTCTCATTAAATCTTGTTTCTAATGTGTTTTGAGTTCCATGAGTTGAGATCGAGAGATAAAACTTGTGTTTCCAAAATAAAACCTGTTACTGCCAAAAATCGCACCAAAGGGACAACTTAAGGTCGATGTGGACTTAATCAACTAAAGAAAGGATCTTTCGATGAGACGTGCGACGAGGGAAAAATAAATAAGACAAAGGATTTTGATGACGCAGGAAAAACCTCAATTGAGGAAAAAACCTGCGGACGACAGTGGGTGTTGTCACTGCACTATGGTCGCCAATCAGGGGCGATGTCCTTCGGTACTGGCGTCGGTCGTACAAGGGTTACAATACAGATGAAGGAAATGCTTCGAAATATAAAGTACAAGCGTTTGAATGTAAAAACAGTGTTTTTCGTGTGTGAATACAAAGTGTAAACTGTTGGTCGAAGGTTGATGTCGTGCGTCGGGAGCGATAACTTGAACTGTTCTTCGAGTGTTCTTGAGTTCGTAGCGTGGTTCTTGAGCTTGAATACTTGTAATAGATTATTCTGCAGATGTTATTTAGATGATCTTCAGGTGTTCTTCTCCTTAGATGCGCGATGATTCGGTTTTAGCTTTATAGTCTTTGGGAGCTTTGATTAGCTCATTGATTGCTTCATTAACAGCTTTAATTGCTGCGACGGTCTGTAACGGCTGCCGGCGTGATGATCCTTAATGGTCTTTGTCCGTTACGGTTATCATTGTGTAACAGCTCGCGTCGGATAACGGCTTGCATCGGATGTGGCCGTTGCTCCTTTAATAGCTTTGATTCCTGCATTAAACACTTAACAAAACGTAACAGTCATGGTTAACGTTAGTTTTGATTGAGGTCGCATGGCTTTACGCGACGGTCGTGCAGGACGGACGTCGCTATGGTCGTACGTCTTGGGAAACATTCGACTTACCTTTCACGATGGACGACGGACGTTCTCTGGGTCTTTGTTGGGACCTTATCTTAATCCAAGATGTATTCTATGACGTGCGTCTTACCTTTTCTGATCGTGGTCGTACGACGTGATTTTTTGCCCAAACAGTTTGCCCCCAAAATTTGAAAGAAGGATGGCAAATTCGAGTTTAAATTTTGTCAATCAGTCGCGCAAGAAATAGAACAAGGGAAAAGATTACCTTGATCGCTTTGGAACTAGACTGGTCCGCTTTTAACTGAACGAGAAGTTGAAAAGGGAACGAGGTCGTGATGTCATGCTGGCGTACGATCATGCTTGCTAGCTGTTATTTTAAAAAATGTCGACGGAGTCCAGAGGTGCTATTAGAAATGAAGAAGATCTCGACGACTTTAGAAGTCTAGCGAGGATTCCCATGGGGATTACCGTAAGCAAGGTTGGCAAGGTTCGACCGGAAATGTGTCCCGATGGGTACGTCATTACATACGAATACCTGTTTAAGATGGGCTTCCACTGGCCGTATTTGCCTCTAGCCAAGGCACTTCTGTGTGAGTTTGACCTATCGCCAGGGCAACTGATGCCCTAGTTTTGGCGAGTCATTCTAGTCACCGAGCGACTTACTTCGCACTGGGAGTGGCGTATAAAGTCATGAGCGATCAATATCGTCGTTATAGTTTACTTTCAAAGCTTAAAGGTGATCGTACCTTAGTTTTGAACACTGCTGTCAATGATCGCAAATGGAGGACGAAGTATGTACTTGTGCGGACAGTGATTGGATTAGATGCGTAGATACTGCACAACTGGCGACGATGTCTCATACTGCGCAACTGGCGACGGTGTCTCATACTGCGCAACTGGCGACGATGTTTTCTGCTGCCACGTCGACCCTTTTGTCAGCCGACAAGGGTGAGGGTGTAAAGACGGGAGAGAATGAGGGAGAGTTTATGGTGACAAAAGCCTTTGCG
The DNA here is from genome assembly GCA_033807775.1 of Saussurea involucrata. NCBI lineage: Eukaryota > Viridiplantae > Streptophyta > Magnoliopsida > Asterales > Asteraceae > Saussurea > Saussurea involucrata. The sequence continues at coordinate 56,006,364 of CM066322.1, read as the reverse complement.
TTGTCGTCAACCCTCCTGATTGACTATGTCCTCGTCAGGGCAGAGTCACTTCCGCATCTGGGGAAATATCAGCTCTTATCTTTCAAGGAGCGTTTTCGAAGGATCTCTGTTGAAGAGACCGGATTGTGTTTAGCCGAACCGGCATTCTTTGTAAGTTTTTCTTTCGAAACTTGTGTCATCGATGTTCTTTCGTTGGGCATATAATATGTTTCTTCTGTAATTTGCAGATGCTTCTGTTTCCTCACATTGAATATGTGAAGGCAGAGGAAATGTTGGAGTGGAGATCGATCGTTGAGAAGGATATATTCCTTCCTCCAACCTTAACATTAATCTTAAGAGCCACATTCTCAGAAGGTCGAGGCGTAAGGGGTTGGAAGACCACTCCTAATATACTCGTTTGATCCTTGCATCAGTTCTTCGGGATTGGCAGGGCTTCGAAGGTCGAGACTTTTGGGTAGAGCTCGCCATCGACGCTCCTCTCTAGATTTAGGAAATGCTATGTCTTTTCATGTTTCGACCGTTGGTGGTCGAACCATTTTAACTTTGTATACTCGACCGCCGGTAAATGAAACTTTGAACTTTTGTTTGAACTTGCGTTTTATATATTTGGTAAACAAATACCATATCAATTATGAAATTGAATCAGGTGATCATGCGACTAAGGCATTCATTGCAATACGATAATCAGGACGTAAAACAAATATAAGAACACGCGATCAAAGCATCCATTCAGGATATGAAAGCTAACAAACTTAGAGATAAGTTGTTTAGGCTTTGCGATTGTACGACTAGATCGTACGATGAATTTGTATCGTATTCCTGTTTGGGCAAAAAATCACGTCGTACGACTACGACCAAAACAGGTAAGACGCACGTTACAATCCAAATCTTGCATTAAGATAAGGTCTCGACAAAGACCCAGAACACCATCGTCGTCTCTCATAAAAGGTAAGTCGATAGTTCCTTACGACGCTCGACCACAGTGTCGCCTGTCCCACACGACCATCGCATAAGATCACTGTACCTTCGACCAAAGCTAACGTTAACCTTGACTGTTACGTTTGTTAAGTATTTAATGCAGGAGTCAAAGCCATTAACAGCAAGCGACCATAACGGACGAGGATCATTATGGATATTCACTCCGACAACCGTTTCCAGCCATTGTAGCCGTTGATCAAAGCATTAATGGAGCTAATTGATGACGCGAAGACTATAAATATCAAGCTCAATCAACATTTCAAGACATGGAATATCCGACGATTAACAACCGAAGCAATATTCAAGAACAACAGAAGCAAAGAGATTTATCTCGAAGAATAGCTCTCGACGCACGACACCAGCCCTCGACCAGCAGTTCACGCTTTGTTTCGTACACGACAGACACCTATTTTTACGTTCAAACACTTGTACTTTACATTTCGAAGCATTTTCTTCATTTGTATTGTAATCATTGTACGACCGACGCCAGTACCAAGGACATCGCCCCTGATTGGCGACCATAGTATAGCGACGACACCCACTGTCGTCCGCAGGTTTTTCCTCGTTTGAGGTTTTTCCTGCGTCATCAAATCTCTTGTTTCCTTTATTTTTATCCTCGTCGCACGTCTCGTCGAAAGATTCTTTCTTTAGTTGTTTAAGTCCACATCGACCTTAAGTTGTCCCTTTGGTGCGATTTTTGGCATTAACAGTTTGGTGCCATCCGTGGGACCACATCTAGAGAAAATCCTCGACGAACGTGCATTCTACTAATAGTTTCTTGGAGTTTCTTATGTTTTCTGTCGCAGGAAAATGGCGAATAACGGGAATCCAGAACAAGCCGTTATACCAGGGCACGCAAGCTTAGAAAATGCACAAAACTCCCCAGCTGCTGTCGATGAGTATCATTTGGAGGAAATCGTTCTAGATCAAAGCAAACCCGATCAGAAGATTCTTGTGGGCTCATCCCTTAATCCCCACATTAAAGAAAAACTCATATCCTTTTTGCGGGAACATGCTGATTGCTTCGTCTGGTCACATGAAGATATGGTCGGTATTGACCCCAATGTCATTGCTCATAAGCTTAACGTCGATCCTTCGTTCAAACCTATCAAGCAAAAACGTCGCAAGTTCGCTCCTGAAAGAAATAAAGTAATAAATGATGAGGTCGACAACCTCCTCAAGACAGGAAAGATTCGAGAGGTAAAATATCCTGATTGGCTCGCCAACGTCATGGTCGTAGCCAAGAAGAACGGAAAATGGAGGGTCTGTATCGACTTCACCGATCTCAATAAAGCCTGTCCAAAGGATCCATTCCCGTTACCTCATATTGACGCCATGGTCGATGCAACTGCGGGGCATGAGTTATTAACGTTCATGGACGCCTATTTTGGATACAACCAAATTTTAATGCACGTGACGACCAAGAGAAAACCGCTTTCATGACGGATCGAGGTATTTATTGTTATAAAGATATGCCTTTCGGGCTAAAAAATGCAGGTTCTACCTACCAACGGCTGGTAAACAAGATGTTCAAAGACCATCTTGGAGACACGATGGAGGTATATATCGACGACATGTTAGTGAAGTCGAAGCAAGCGATTGATCACATTGATCACCTCAAGCAATCGTTCGACATCCTCCGGAAGTATAACATGAAGCTCAATCCGACGAAATGTTCCTTTGGCGTTAGTGCCGGGAAGTTCCTGGGTTATATGGTCACTCGTCGAGTCATTGAGGCTAACCCCGACCAAATCAAGGCCATCATTGAGATCAAATCTCCTCAAAATTTCAAAGAAGTCCAGAAACTCACCGGTCGAGTAGCAGCTCTAAACAGGTTTATCTCCCGATCTTCAGATAAATGTCATCTATTCTATAATGTCCTCAGGAAAAATAGGGGCTTCGACTGGACCAATGATCATGAACAAGCCTTGCAAAAACTCAAGGAATACATGGCGTCGCCTCCTCTGTTGTCAAAACCTCACGATCATGAGATTCTACAGCTGTATTTGGCTGTCAGTCCAAATGCAGTAAGTGCTGTTTTCACATGAGAAGGTGAAAAACAGCAATTGCCGATCTATTATGTAAGTAAATCTCTTCTAGATGCAGAAACCAGGTATTCCTCTATGGAAAAATTGCTCTTGTCGCTAGTCACAGCTGCTAAAAAACTGCGACACTATTTTGAGTCGCATCCCATTACTGTTGTAACTAACTTTCCTCTTAAGTCTGTCTTAAGAAAACCTGAGTTGACAGGTCGCCTGGCAAAATGGAGTATATATCTCAGCAGTTACGACATCAATTTCAAGCCTAGGACCGCGATCAAATCGCAAGCCTTGGCAGACTTCATCGCTGATTTCAGCCTTGAATTGGAGAAACAAGCAGAACTCGAAGTATCAACTGTGGCAACTCACGACGACGTGCCTTGGATTTTATATGTCGATGGATCATCCAACATTAGAGGCTCTGGATTGGGCGTCGTCTTAAAGTCGCCACGGGGGGGGGGGGGGGGAGATGGTATACTCGGTCCGATGCGACTTCAAAACCACCAATAACGAGGCTGAGTATGAAGCCCTGATCATGGGAATGAATATGGCCCACGACTCGGGGGCAACCGCACTGCATGTCAAGAGCGATTCCCTGCTGGTAGTAAATCAGGTCAATGGAGAATTCGCAGCCAAGGATTCAAAAATGAAAGCATATCTAAGCGTGGCAAAAGAAATTTCCAAAAAATTTAAATCTTTTTCTATTGAACAGATTCCGCGAGACCAGAACACTCAGGACGACGCATTGGCAAACCTTGGGTCCGCTTTAGTTGAACCAATATTTGATGTTATTCCTATGATTCACCTGGCAACGCCGTCCATTGGAAACGCATACGTCATCCAGATCGAAGACGAAGAAGATGATTGGTCACGCGACATTCAAAATTTCCTCGTGCACGACCAACTTTCCGAAGACAAAATGGAGGCTCAAAAAATCAGATTCAAATTATCTAAGTACGTCATGATCGGAAATAAGCTTTATCGGCGATCATCGACGGGCTTAAATTTAAGGTGCGTCATCAGCAAAAATCAAGCCCATAAAATCCTCCAAGAGATGCACGACGGCGAATGTGGTAATCATTCAGGAGGTCGTAGCTTGGCTAATCGTATCTCCCGACAAGGGTATTTTTGGCCGACATTGCGACAAGACGCTATCAAGTACGTCCAGAATTGCGACCCCTGTCAACGACACTCAGGTATGTCTCATAAACCTTCGGAACCTTTGCATTCGACACTTATCCCATGGCCCTTCATGAGATGGGTAATGGATATTGTCGGCAAACTACCACCCGCTCCAGGACAAAAGGTATTCCTCCTCGTACTTACTGATTATTTTTCCAAGTGGGTCGAAGCGGCTGCTTTCTCCCAAATCAGGGATAAAGAAGTTATCTCTTTTATCCAAACTAACATCATATGCAGGTTTGGGATTCCATCCGAAACTGTCTGCGACAATGGATCCCAATTCATAAGCGACAGGACCCAACAGTTCTGTGAAGATAGGAACATCAAGCTGACGACCTCGACTCCCAGATATCCCCAAGCCAATGGACTTGCCGAGTCGAGTAATAAGACTATTGTAGCCTCGATCAAGAAACGATTAAAAGCTGCAAAAGGAAGATGGGTTGAAGAACTCCCTTCAGTCCTATGGGCAAATCGCACGACACCCCGCACGTCTACAGGACAAACCCCCTTCTCTCTCGTCTACGGTTGTGAAGCCGTCCTACCAATCGAAGTTCATCTCCCGACTTTGAGGCACACTTCCATCGACCACAACTTGGTTGATTTAAGTCATGACCTCGACGCCCTAGAAGAGCTCAGAGAATCCGCCTTGATCAGGATGGCATCGCAGAAGCAAGCAGTCGAGCGACATTTCAATAAGCACGTCAAAATTAAAGTCTTTCAAGAAGGCGATTACGTCCTCCGTCGAGTATTCCCAAACACCCATGAGCTCAACGCAGGTAAGCTTTCTACTAAGTAGGAAGGACCTTACCGCGTCTCCGAAGTCGTTGGTAAAGGAGCCTATCGACTTCAGACCCTCGACAATCAAGAAATCCCGCAAAGTTGGAACGCGACGCATCTGAAAAAATATTTCTTTTAGAGTCGCCTTCCTCTCATGCAAAGTTTTTTTTTTTTCACGCGATAGTGAGCGTCGTGAGATCGACCGACCTCTAACGAACTTTGTCGCAGGTACGCACGACATGAGTACCCGAGTGTGTGACTTAATTGTTTTACCAAAGGGGCATACATTCTAGAATTTCATCATACGATACAAACTCATTATACGAATCTAATCGTACGATCGCAAAGTCTCAACGATCCCTCGATCTAAGTTTCTGGAACTTGGAAAAACTTTGTATGTTCTAACACATCGATGATATATATTTGTGTTTACTATTACAGTCTAAATACATGCTTTATGTTTCAACCGTTATATTGCAATAAAAGCCTAAGTCGCACGATCCTCCGTTTATTTCATACTTAACGAATCCTATGATCAAAATTACAAACACGAGTTCAGCAAAAGAAGGAACTTCATTGAACGATTACGTATGAACGACCGATAGTCGGACAAGTAAATACAAAGTCAAAATTCGTTGCATACCAACAACCCGAACATAAAAAGCCTAGCTCGTAAACCCAAAAATCAACCCTAGAACTAAAGAAGCACGTCGATGGCAAGCTCTGTTCAAAAATCGCGATCTTCGAAATCCTATCAATCTCGAAGAACTGATGCAAGGATCAAACGAGTATATTAGGAATTATCTTCCAACTCCTTACGCCTCGACACTCTAAGAATGTGGCTCTTAAGATTAATGTAAAGGTTGGAGGATGGAATATATTCTTCTCGACGATCGACCTCCACTCCAACATTTTCTCTGCCTTCACACACTTGATGAGAAGAAACAGGAACATCTGCCAAATACAGAAGGAACACGTTAGCAAAACGTTCAGCTAAAGAACATCGATAACACAAGTTTTGAAAGAAAAACTTACAAGGAACGCTAGTTCGGCTAAACACAGCCCTGTCTCTCCAATAGAGATCCTTTGAAAACACTCCTCGGAAACTAAGGGTTGATGTTTCACCAGATGCGGAAGTGACTTCATCCTGACGAGGACGTAGTCAAACGAGAGGGACGGTGACAGCACAAAACTGATCACCATAAGTTCCTCCTCGTTCTCTCCCGTCTTTACACCCCCGCCCTTGTCGGCTGACGAAAGGGTTGACGTGGCAGAAGACATCGTCGCCAGGTGCGCAGAATACACAGACATCGTAACCAACATCGTCAACGATTCGAGTATCGCAACCCTTGATAGATCTCCAACCACCCAAGATTCGAACAAAGTCGAGATTCTAGAGAAGGGCCTCATCAGAAACGGAAAACTTTTAAAATCCCTAAGCAACCCATTGTGGTCTCTATTTATGCAGGAAATCGCAAAAAGTCGAGTCCGCTGATGATCAACACGCGTCCGTACCTATCCGAATCTCCAACACCTGTCCTCGACAGCTGGTAAGCATCATCGTGCATCAGTATGACGTCATAACTTTTCAACTTCTCGTTCAATTAAAGGCGAACCGGTCTAGTTCCACGACAACCAGGTAAGTCCCTCAACCCAGGTCACGAGCCTAAGCATTCGACAAGCAAAATTTAAAACTTAAATTTGACATTCAATTTTCAAATTTTGGGGGCAAACTGTTTGGGCAAAAAATCACGTCGTACGACTACGACCAAAACAGGTAAGACGCACGTTACAATCCAAATCTTGCATTAAGATAAGGTCTCGACAAAGACCCAGAACACCATCGTCGTCTCTCATAAAAGGTAAGTCGATAGTTCCTTACGACGCTCGACCACAGTGTCGCCCGTCCCACACGACCATCGCGTAAGATCACTGTACCTTCGTTAACCTTGACTGTTACGTTTGTTAAGTATTTAATGCAGGAGTCAAAGCCATTAACAGCAAGCGACCGTAACGGACGAGGATCATTATGGATATTCACTCCGACAACTGTTTCCAGCCGTTGATCAAAGCATTAATGGAGCTAATTGATGACGCGAAGACTATAAATATCAAGCTCAATCAACATTTCAAGACATGGAATATCCGGCGATTAACAACCGAAGCAATATTCAAGAACAACAGAAGCAAAGAGATTTATCTCGAAGAATAGCTCTCGACGCACGACAACAACCCTCGACCAGCAGTTCACGCTTTGTTTCGTACACGACAGACACCTGTTTTTACGTTCAAACACTTGTACTTTACATTTCGAAGCATTTTCTTCATTTGTATTGTAATCATTGTACGACCGACGCCAGTACCAAGGACATCGCCCCTGATTGGCGACCATAGTATAGCGACGACACCCATTGTCGTCCGCGGGTTTTTTCCTCGTTTGAGGTTTTTCCTGCGTCATCAAATCTCTTGTTTCCTTTATTTTTATCCTCGTCGCACGTCTCGTCGAAAGATTCTTTCTTTAGTTGTTTAAGTCCACATCGACCTTAAGTTGTCCCTTTGGTGCGATTTTTGGCATTAACAATGCCCCTGTGGAGGGATGATCAAGTTAGAGACCTGATCGTTTATGTCGTGCGACCTTGCGAATTTAAAGTCATATAGTAGACTTAATGACTACTGTCGTGCGATCCTGCGATAAGCCGTCATGCGATTCTGCGGTAAAACGATGTCAAGGGTTGGTCTTTGGCTGACCCACGACCCTCAGATGCTTAAGTCAGTAGTCGCTTTGTGAAAAATTTCGAAAAAGTCGTATAAATAGCGAAAGAGCTGAGACGTACCTTTCGATGGGGGTATTGCCCCCCTGTCGTTTATTATCCTATTCTTTTTAGAGAAAAGGATAGGTTTTTAATGACAGAATGACACGGCGATCTGGTGAAATATTTGCGTGCGACATGGCACCGTAGGAAATTTATCCCTGTTGAAAGCATGTATTTTTAGGGATAGAAGAACGAACCTGTCAAGGGTTTGATCTTGTTATTTTAGTTCACTTCCGCGGCTTCAAGGTGGACTTGTAGCAATCACGAGCGACTTTTGGCTCGCTCTTGATTTCCTGGATCCCCCATGGCGTAGGGAATTTCAACATCTGATGGTACGTCGAGGGAACGGCCTTCATGTCATGGATCCATGGTCGACCTAATATGATGTTATAGGCCGACGCACAATCGATGACGCTGAACTTGGTCTGCTTGTTGATCCCTCCGGCATAGATGGGCAAGATTATTTCTCCAAAGGTGCTCGACGCTTCTCCATTGAAACCGACCAAAGTCGTCGAACGTCGGATGATTTCCGAGCGATCGATTCCCATGGCTTTGATGGTGTTGAGAAAAGTGACGTTTGTTGAGTTGCCCCCGTCGACCAAGACTCGACGAGTTAAACAGTTGCCAACCGTGAGTTGAATGATCAACCCATCATGATGCTTCTGGTACGAGTCGCTGAGGTCAACGTGCTCGAACACAATCTTCATGGCTTCTAGCTCCAAATCTCCTTTGGGTCTAAATGAGCGAGGAATAGGCCGGCCGTCGGGCGCCTGACTGGCATGACGTTTGGCTGTGGAGTATGTCAAACCACACACGTCGGAACCATCGGTGATGCAATTGACGACTTTTGAGTGCTCAGGGGTCGACGGACGATGGTTATTAACTGGAGTAGCGTCATCGTCGATGATATCTTTGAGATTTCCTTTTGGGAAGTGATATGCGAGCTCCTTCTTCAGTGCGATGCAATCGTCTGTCGCGTGACCATGATCGATGTGGAAGTCGCACCACTTTGATTTATCTTTCTTAGCATCATCCAGGTCGGACTTCTTTGGCCATCGAATGGTCGCTTGGACGGACTTAAGAGCTTCGACTAAGTCTTTTGCGGATCCTTTGAATCCGTAAGAGGATATCTTGGGGTATCGAGGAAATTTAGTCGCGGTCTTGGCCTCTGCTTTCGCCTTGAAACGAACATTTGAAATCTGGCGCGCGGGCTCGATTCTGGAAACAGCTTTGGCCTTGAATTCCGGTTTCTTGACGCCTAACGACTTCTTGTCGTCAGTGTGCTTGCGACGAAAGGCTGTGTCGTCTTCGACTCTCATATATGCTAAAGTTCGAGCTCTGACGTCTTCAAAATTCTCTGGGGGATATTTAGTCAGGTCGGTGTATAGACCCGAACTATCGTCCAAACCACATTTGTAAGCTTCGATCGCGGTCTTAATGTCACAATTGCGGATACTGGTCATTTCAGCATTGAATCTATTGAAGTAGCTTCGAATAGACTCATTAGCTTTCTGCACGACGTAATACAGGTCGCTAGTCTACTTCTCCATCTTACGAGTGCTGGCGAATTGCTGGGAGAATTGATTAACCAACTCGGCGAACGACCCAATGGATTTGGGTTTGAGATTGATCAACCACTGGAGAGATGGACCAGTGAGAGTTGCACCGAAGCTCTTGCACATGCATACTTCTTGATACATAAATGGAATTGAGATCGTCCACATAAGCTATTTGTATTGTGCAACGTGCTCGGTTGGATCGGTCACACCAGAATACTTAGGAGTGAAAGCGGGGATGTTATATTTCTTTGGGACCTCGACAATGGCGATCTCGTCGATGAAGGGCGACGCCTGATACCCCGAGCGAGGCTCGACGTCGACAGGCACGGCTGCCCCAGGCAATTTGGCGAGCAAGGACAGGACGCGCTCATTTTGGTCTTCTAACATCTTCAAACGCTGGGCGACGGGATCGTTATGGCCGACGGCTGCCCCTGCTTGAGGGTTAACTCCTAAGCTGACGCCATTGTCGGGTGTTGAGCCATTGGCGTCCCTATTGAACGGGACGAAATATGGCTGCGACCCATGATGAAACTGCTGCGGTCCATTCTGAAACAGTTGCGATCCTTGCTGAAAAGGCTGCGAACTGCTGTGAAATGGCTGAGATCCACCTTGAGATCCATTCTGAAATGGCTGCTGGAATGGCTGTGACTCCTGCTGGAAGGGCTGCGACCCTTGCAACGGTTGCGACCCATTATTCATGGGTGGTGGCCTGAGATGCTGAGGGGGAATTGGCCCGAATTGGGGATTTAGGTTGAACGGTTCCGGTTGCTGATTTTGCATAAACGGACCTGGATGCTGATTCTGCGCGGATGGACCTGGCCCTGCACCTGGATTTTAGACGAATGGTCTGGGACCAGTCTGATTGAATGATCCTGGAGTTGGATTATTCATGAACGGCCTAGGACCATTTTGAGGTCCGAAAGGATTCCTTAGCCGCGCAATTTCTTCAGCTGCTCTACGACTCTGCTCTGCCATTGCATTGAGTTGACTCCTGGAGACTTCAAGCTCCTGAAACATCTGAGCAGCGGCTTGCTGTGGATTTCCAGGGGTTGCCATTTTTTCCTGTAATAGAAAACAGAAGAAACTCCAAGAAACCGTTAGTAGAATGCACGTTCATCGAGGATTTTCTCTAGATGAGGTCCCACGGATGGCGCCAAACTGTTAATGCCAAAAATCGCACCAAAGGGACAACTTAAGGTCGATGTAGACTTAATCAACTAAAGAAAGGATCTTTCGACGAGACGTGCGACGAGGGAAAAATAAATAAGACGAAGGATTTTGATGACGCAGGAAAAACCTCAATCGAGGAAAAAACCTGCGGACGACAGTGGGTGTCATCACTACACTATGGTCGCCAATCAGGGGCGATGTCTTTCGGTACTGGCGTCGGTCGTACAAGGGTTACAATACAGATGAAGGAAATGCTTCGAAATGTAAAGTACAAGCGTTTGAATGTAAAAACAGTGTTTGTCGTGTGTGAATACAAAGTGTAAACTGTTGGTCGAAGGCTGATGTCGTGCGTCGGGAGCGATAACTTGAACTGTTCTTCGAGTGTTCTTGAGTTCGTAGCGTGGTTCTTGAGCTTGAATACTTGTAATACATTATTCTGCAGATGTTCTTTAGATGATCTCCAGATGTTGTTCTCCTTAGATGCTCGATGATTCGGTTTTAGCTTTATAGTCTTTGGGAGCTTTGATTAGCTCATTGATTGCTTCATTAACAGCTTTAATTGCTGCGACGGTCTGTAACGGCTGCCGGCATGATCATCCTTAATGGTCTTCGTCCGTTACGGTTAGGGCTGTAAACGAACCGAACGTTCAGCGAACCGTTCGTGAACTGTTCGACGGGAAGTTCGTTTATGTTTGTTTATTTAATAAATGAACGAACATGAACACGTTTTTTGGTTCGTTTAGTTAAATGAACGAACATGAACAATGGTCTCGTTCGTTCATTTATGTTCGTGAACGTTCGTTCATTTATGTTCGTTAATGTTCGTTCGTTTATGTTCGTTTACGTTCATTTATGTTCGTTTATGCTTGTTTATACATAAACATATTTATATAATATGAAATTAATGTGTAAAATCATCAAGTAAATTGATCTTTTAGAATTTATTTTTCATACCTCATAAGTTAACCCGGCTTTTCATTTTGTTAAGGTATTTTTTACGAACGAAATGATGAGTATGGTGGTTTTTTTTGTTCATTTGGGTTCGTTCGTTTATGTTCATTTAAAGTCGTTCGTTTATGTTCATTTAAGTTCGTTCGTTTATGTTCGTTTATGTTCATTTAAGTTCGTTCGTTTACGTTCGTTTAACTCTTAATGAACGAACATACACGAACACGAGCAAACAAAAATTCTTAACGAACGAACATGAACACAAAAAATCTCGTTCGTTTACCGTTCGTGTTCGTTCGTTTGTTCGGTTAAGTTAAACGAACGAACATGAACAAGCCTCCGTTCGTGTTCGTTCGGTTCGTTTACAGCCCTAGTTACGGTTATCATTGTGTAACAGCTCGCGTCGGATAACGGCTTGCGTCGGATGTGGCCGTTGCTCCTTTAATAGCTTTGATTCCTGCATTAAACACTTAACAAAATATAACAGTCATGGTTAACGTTAGTTTTGATTGAGGTCGCATGGCTTTACGTGACGGTCGTGCGGGACGGACGTCGCTATGGTCGTACGTCCTGGGAAACATTCGACTTACCTTTCACGACGGACGACGGACGTTCTCTGGGTCTTTGTTGGGACCTTATCTTAATCCAAGATGTATTCTATGACGTGCATCTTACCTTTTCTGGTCGTGGTCGTACGACGTGATTTTTTGCCCAAACAAAACCCGTTGTTGCTTGAGAAAGAACAACGGTGATTTTAAGATTGGGTATTCATTAAGGGGAATAACTGGTAACTGTTTCGAGTCAAGTGTTTGTATGTGAAAGTCTTAGGATTTCCAACCCTCAACTGTTTTCTCTATCTGAAGTTTCTTAACTTGTTTACTGTTTTGTGTTTGATTTATTTTGCTTGCAATTAATTAGTTTAGTACCAACCACTCAAAATTGCGACGTTCAGTTAATAGAGTTTATAGTAATTGTGATACTTAGTTCTTAGTTCCCTGTGTTCGATACTCGTACTTTCTAGTACTATTACTTGATTTCGACCCGTACACTTGCTATTACAAATAAGAGGAAGAACATGACTGAAAGCCATCTCTCTGTATTTTCATTACTTGCTTAAGAAAGGAAAACTATACAGGGTATTTATACAAGGCTTAACCGACTTACTAAAAGGAAGGGTACAAGCAAAATAGCATTAAGTACAACTATTCTAATACGCCCCCTCAAGATGGACTCGTAAAGATGTCTTTAAGAGCCATCTTGGATGTGATAGGCTGTATCTTAGACTTTGGTAGCGGCTTAGTAAGGATATCAGCAAGCTGAAAACGACTTCTGATAGGCATTAGTTTAATGGTGCGATCAAGAACTTTATCACGTACAAAATGACAATCGAGTTCAATGTGTTTAGTACGTTCGTGAAAGGTAGGATTGGAGGCTAATTGAATGGCTGAATTGTTATCACAAAAAACCAAAGTTGGATCTTTTCTAGCCACGCCAAAATCTCGCAACAGATGTTGTAACCAGACAATTTCACACGTCACAGCAACAATAGCTCGATATTCTGCCTCGGTGGACGAACGAGATACGATAGACTGTTTCTTGGATTTCCACGAGATCAAGGAATCTCCAAGAAAAACACAAAAACCGGTAATGGACTTACGTGAATCTGGACACCCAGCCCATTCAGAATCACTGAAAGCCTTTAGCTGAACCGACGGCTTAATAGCACAAGTATCCCAAGACGCATCACTAAAAGCCCTGAGTTGTAAAGAATGTTTGGCAGAAAGAAACAACCCTTGACCTGGATTAAGTTTCAAATATCGTAGAAGATGGACAGCAGCTTGCATATGAGGAACACGAGGATTAGTTAAGTATTGACTAAGTCTATGAACGGAATAGGCGATGTCTGGTCTAGTGATGGTTAAATACATAAGGCGCCCAAGCAGCCTTCTGTACCTGGTTGGATCAGGAAGAAGCTCTCCAACATAACTAGACAACTTAGTTTTTGGATCCATAGGATAATGTGTCGGTTTGGCAGCCAATAAACCAGCATCTTCAAGAATCTCTAGAACATATTGTCTTTGCGAAATGAATATACCAGCCTTGGATCTTGCTACTTCAAGGCCCAAAAAATGCTTCAGCTGTCCAAGATCTTTCAGTTTGAAACGGTCACTAAGGCATTTCTTTATTGCATCGATTTCACTGATAGAAGCACCGGTGATCACGATGTCGTCAACGTAAACAAGTAAAGCCATATAGGAAGAACCTGCACCCTTATAGAACAAGGAATAGTCTGCTTTTGACTGAGTAAATCCAAGTGAGGCGAGAAAAGTTGAGAATTTGGCGTACCATTGTCTCGAGGCCTGTTTCAATCCATATAGTGACTTGTTTAATTTACAAACCATTCGAGTGGTGGAAGAAGACGCCCCCTGAAATTTATAGCCTTTAGGTAGTTCCATGTAAACTTCTTCATCAAGATCACCGTTCAATAATGCATTGTTGACATCTAATTGTATAAGAGGCCACGAATTTTGAGCTGCTAGTGCGAGGATCATCTTGACCGTAACGAGTTTGGCAACAGGGGAATACGTGTCAAGAAAATCAACCCCTTCTTGTTGATTAAATCCCTTTGCCACTAGTCTCGCCTTAAGCCTTTCAACCGTTCCATCAGCATTACGTTTTATCTTATACACCCATCGACAACCAAGAGGCTTTCTATTCCTTGGAAGTGGTACAACATTCCAAGTATTATTGAGCTCCAATGCATGCAACTCATCTTTCATTGCATCTTGCCACTCTTTACTTGTCGTTGCTTCATCATAATTCTTTGGTTCCACTTGGGACGATAAAGCGAAAACATAAGCTTTATGTTTAGATGTCAATCTATGGTAGGATAGAACATCTGATAGAGGATAACGACATGTATCCTTCAAATTATCATGCACCAAATTGCAATGATAATCACGCAAATAAGATGGTGGATTGCGAACTCTTGTTGATCGCCTACCATGCTCATCATTAGAATTTTGTTCTTGAGTAGCATTTTGTTCTTGAGTGTCAACTGATGGAACGTCGTCGCGGGAATCCGTGACTGATGACAGTTGTATGTCGTTATCTAAGGAATGAGCCTCGACAGTCGGTAGAATCAAATGGGGAAAAGGAGAAGCATGGTCAACACTGGAATGTCGAAAAGGAAATATACTTTCATGAAAAACGACATCTCTGGAGATGAATATTTTTCGCGTCTCCAAGTCAAGAACTTTATAAGCCTTCATACCAGTAGGATACCCCAAAAAAACACATGGTTTGGCTCTTGGTTGAAACTTGGTTCGATGGGAAACATTGGTAGATGCAAACACCAAACACCCAAATGTTCTAAAATTCGAGTACTCTGGATTAGCTTTGTACAACCTCTCATAAGGAGAAACATTTTGTAGCACATATGACGGTGTTCTATTTATCAAGTAGACTGCTGTGAAGACACAATCTGACCAATATTGAGAAGGAACATGTGACTGGAAAAATAACGCCCAGGCAACATTCAACAGATGTTGATATTTTCTCTCCACGACCGAGTTCTGTTGTGGCCTTTCTACACAAGAAAAACTGATGCAACACACCCCTCCTATGAAAGAACTCAGTAAACTGTAATTCCTTGGCATTATCGAATCTGAACACCTTGATCTTAGTATCAAATTGAGTAAGGATCATGTCAAAAAATCTAGGAACAACCACTTGAGCATCAGATTTGTTTTTGATCAAATATACCCACGCAAACCTTGTAGAATCGTCAACCAATGTTACAAAAAAACGAAACCCTTGATAGGATTCAATATGATAGGGACCCCATATGTCACAATGCACTATATCAAAAGGATTATTTGCAATCTTATTGAGAGAAACAAATGGTAAGCGTTTCTGTTTTGCAAGAGGACAAATGGAACAAACATGTTTATCAACTAGACTTCCAAGAGAAAGTTGACTACTAAGTAACTCTAACTTCTTGTTAGATGGATGACCAAATCTTTGGTGCCAAGTATGAACAGAAACTGCGTTGATCTTTACCGCTTCTCTTGCTTGTAGCATGTACAATCCACCTCGTTGTTCACTCTTGCCAATCATCTTCTCGTTGTAGATCAGTTGTATAAAGGCATATTCGTGATGAAATAGAACCATAACATTTTTGTCTTTAGTTAAGGCACTGATAGATATCAAATTAAAATGGAACTCAGGTACGAATAACACATCTTTGAGCAAAAGTTGATCAGTCAACTTGGCATCACCAACATTTTGAACCGTAATAGTGTTTCGGTTAGGCAAAACTACTTCCATGTTGCTAATCTTCCTCATGCTTTTAAACAAGGCTAAATCCTTACAAATATGTTGAGTTGCACCTGAATCCATAACCCAAAAATTTGATTTATAGCAGGTTGAATTAACAGACATGATGTAACATTTACCTAGAGTAATTTCTGGATCATTCACAGCAGATGTAGTAGCAACATTAACACTGGACATTCTACCAGAGAGTGCAGCCATTAATTCCTGACATTGAATGTTGGTAAGACCATTCACCACATTATTGAGACCATGTATTGATTGTGCATTGTCGACACCAGATGAAGAAACATTGTTACCAGATACATAATTGGAGTTGGTAACGACAGAATTAGCTGATGTTGTTGTATTTCGTTGCTGAAATTTGTAACCAGGGGGGAATCCATGGAGCTTGTAACATTTTTCTTGTGTATGTCCGTTTCTTTTGCAATGTGTGCAAAAAGGAGGTTGATCTTTCTTGAAACCCTTGTAAGGCTGGTTCGTAAGACTTCGTGCTTTGAAATTGTTACCTCAAATATTGAACGCCATAGATTGAGTATTATCAGGATTGATGCTACCAACACTTCTTTGCCTCTCCTCTTGTATCACAAGAGAGAAAATCCGATTCACGGATGGAACAGGATCCATAAGAAGAATCTGTCCACGTATCTGTGAATATGAGTCATTGAGTCCCATCAAAAAACTCATAGTGTGTCCTTCGCACCTCCACATGTACATTTGCCACATGAACAATGACTGCCAAAATTCGATAGTTCCTCCCATAGAGTCTTCAGTTTCGTAAAGTAGACACTCACAGTATCTTGTCCCTGTGAGAGATTCATGAGATCACGCTTAAGTTGAAAAATCCGTGGACCGTTACTTTGCTGGAAACGTTCTCGAAGTTCCTTCCAGATCTCATACGCTGATTCTGCATATATCACACTTGCAGATATGTCTTTGGATATGGAATTTAGGATCCAAGAAATCACAATGTTGTTACTCCTAATCCACGCCTTAAGTTGTGTCTGGTCTGTGGCATTTGGTTTTGGTAGTGTTCCATCGATAAAAGCCGTCTTGTTTTTAACAGATAAAGCTATCTCCATTGCTCGGCTCCAAGAGGCATAGTTGTCCTCTGTAAGTGTCTGTGAAACAAGAACAAGCCCTGGGCTATCCGAATGATGCAGAAAGCATGGATTATCTTCTTGCATAGTCGTTGTATTGGTTGAAGATCCAGTCATATTAATCCTCAAAATCAAAAGTTTGAGAAAATAAGGAATCGTAAATCAAAACAGAACTGTGATTTAATACGAACAAGGAGACGCAGATCACAATAGATCTGTGATTTGAATTGAACGATAATGAACAGAAGGAAGAGATTGTATATCTGTACGAAAGAGTGATTTAGAAAGAGCAGATCAAAAAACAAAATCAGATCTGAATTAGAAAAGAAACAGGAAAACAAGAGCCAAAACCCTAGATCGAGGGATTAGAAGATAGATTCGAAGAATCAAGATGAATGAGAGAAACAAAAGTCAAATCGAAGAAACAAGAATCAAGATGAATGAGAGAAAGAAAATAAAAAAAAATCAGATGGAGAACCTGGCGACTGAAAATTGCTCTGATACCATATTACAAATAAGAGGAAGAACATGACTCAAAGCCATCTCTCTGTATTTTCATTACTTGCTTAAGAAAGGAAAACTATACAGGGTATTTATACAAGGCTTAACCGACTTACTAAAAGGAAGGGTACAAGCAAAATAGCATTAAGTACAACTATTCTAATACTTGCGGTAAGATTTAGGGGGGTGTATACCCGCCTATCAAGTTTTTGGCGTCGTTGCCGTTAGATCTCAGTACCAGAAAACCATAAGGTATCTTTACAGTTTTTCACCGACGGTGATTTTCCAATGGTTTATGTAGTAGTAACCTGAAAATAGGACGTGAAGCCGTCGTCTGAAAAACTATGTTTGATTTCATTAGGTGAAATAGATTATAGAAAATTGCGTTTGATTTCATTAGGTGAAATAAATTATAGATGAAAGTTGTATTTGAAAATAATACTTTCTGAAAATCTGAGTTCTGCTTGGAAAGTCTTTGGAATTGGAGTTCAAAAACTTTGTTATCTTCACAAGCTTTAGTCTTCATCTTCAATTCTTTTTCAAGATCCGAAATTCTTAGAGCTAGACCCTCTCTTTCTTTCTTATGTTCTTCTCTTTCATCTTTTATTAATTTTTCTAAATCTGATAGTCTCTTTGTAAGCTCAGTGATCTTCTCAAAATCTTCTATCACATCCTTCATGTCTTCCTTTTTCTCTAAATCAACTTTCTTTTCTTCCGCTTTTGACGGTTCCTCTATGTGAATTTCTGATGTTGTCTGATTTGTATCCTCCTTATCAGCATTCTTCACTTTCTTTACCCTGAAATCAACATACGATCCATGCATTAGCTTCGTTAATTCCTTCCACAACAACATAGGATTATTTTTGAAAGCATTTAATCGAGCACAAGTATATTGTGGAAGTTTGGAAATAACAAGGATCAAATATATTGTTGCATCTTTATCAGCTCTCTTCCGATATATCTCTTCTTCAGTAAAATCTTCTTCCCGTTTATAAAGGATCAACGGGCCTTCGGTGAAAGATTTTATCATTAAATCTCCATTTTCTCTTCTCGAAATGAAATCCATGAAGTCGACCGTCCATTTCACAAAATCTGAATCCTTGTTAAGCATCGGAGGACGATTACCTGAAGCTTGAAAATTCATCAAAAAAAAAAAGATTTTCGATGCTCGTGATGCTCACTTTCATCGAAAAAGGGGGAGAATGTCTACATCAATTTCATGTCAAAGAAAGTTTAAAATCAAAGATTCGTTTTAATGTCAACGGGGAGATTTGTAGAAAGAAGACGTCATTTCAAGAAATGATAGGGGGGGTTTTATTCTTCAAGAGTTTTTAAGAAATCGATTGATCATTTAAGTGATCTCTTTCTTTTGAACTCGCGCGTTTATGAAGATCGACACTGAAGAATGAAATTCTCAAGTCAATGGAAATGGGGAGAATTCTTCAAGAGTTTGAGGAAAATCGATTGATCATTCTGTGATCTCTTTTTCTTGAACTTGTGCTTATTTGTATTAAAAAGCTTTGTGTGAAGTTTCATATTCTCCTGTTCGAAGAAAGAAGTTCGTTATTTGCCGTTTGAAGATTGGATGACGTTTTGACTTTGACAAGCTTTGATGAAGACCGAAGATTCAAGAAAGCTAAAGCTTGCTGATCGCATTTGTTTAAACCTTGAATCCAAGGGGGAGATTGTTAGTGCAATATGTCTTCAAGGTTTAAATATAGAAAGGTCAAAGTCAAAGTCAATGTATTGAGTTGTATTGTGTTGTTTACACCTTGTAATGTGTTTAGTATAAATAGGTTTTGTTGTGTATTAGTTGGTAGGACTCTTAGAAACATTCTCATAATTCACATTCATATCTGAGAGAGAGAAAGTGCTGAACTCATATCTTGTATACAGTGTTCTTGATCAATGGATGACAAATTCACATCTTCTCTATCTTAATTGATCTTTAGGGTTTATCAGATTTCATTAGGTGAAATAGCATATTTATAAAATTGTGATTTATTTAATGTGGTGGAATAAGGTTAGTATGTGTTTCACCTAGTGAATCTGTCTTTGTTGGGTCTAGAAAGCCCCAGTTATATGGAAAGTTTTATAAAGTCAAAGATGTCCATGTAAAGTCAAAGTCAAGTCTATTTTACTTTGTAATATGTTATATGAGTTTAATGGGAGTTTAATGGGCTTGGGCCTATGTCAGGTATTAGGCTAAGTATATAATGTGTAGTTTGGGTCATTTGTAAAGTGCAAAAATGTAGAGTGAGATAACGTGTTTGTAGAGAGAAAGTCCTCTAAAGCTTCAAAGGTTGCAAATCTAATATGAGGATGGCTATTGTTCTCTCATCTCTAATCTCCATTGTAATCACTTTTTAATGAATAAGAACTTCACTGTGTTCTATCATTCTTTATTATTCTTACATTTATGAAGAGAATTCTTGATTGTTGTTAATTACGGGTCCTACAATTGGTATCAGAGCTTAATCGAATCAATTTTAATTCGATACGATCATTTTTGCAACAATTCAAGAATTCAAGATCTTTATTATTCGTGTGCTACAATTCAAGGTAAATTTTCTGTAATTTCTTTCATCTTGAAGATTGATTTTGAGTTTTGAAGAAGATTTTATAGATCTTGATGGGTTCTTGGACAAAAGACGAGGTATAAAGTTCTAGATCTACTTCTTAATCGTTTTCTGCACTTAAATTGCTCGATGAAATGTCTACAAGAGATTTGGTACTGAATTTCATGTTCAAAGTCAGATCTGAAACGAGTTTTAGATCTTTGATTGCTTAAATTCAACTTTCTGAATTGATCAATCAGAAACTTGACTCTTTGCAATCTTTATTCTAAGAAGATTTATGGAGATCGGCTTATCGTTCTACATCAAATCGATTTTGTGATCATTTGTTTTGATTGGAAGATGTTATCAATTGGAAGAGGATTTATGGATCTGAAGACAGACTCGCATTTGACTTTCAAGTTCTGTTGATCAGTTCAAAACATAAAGTTATGTCAATTTTGTCTAGCAAAAGACCTTGTGAAATGTGCAGATCATATTCATGTTTCGTAGTTGATCAAGGCTGTCTAGTGGTGAATTAAAAAGGATTTGTTTGTTGTTAGTTGCTGCTGTTTGTAAAAGAATTCGGTTGGGTTTAAAAAATAATGTTGCTGTCCACAGAAAGTTTCTGCATCAAGCTGTCATCTGTATGATGTCAAACAACAGCTATAAAAACAGAAAATGGTTGTTTGCTGTCCAAAACAACAGATTTGGGTTTGCTGTCAAAGAAAATTTTGTTGTTTGGTGCTGTCAATTCATAACAGAAATTGCAACAGAAAGATGTAACAGAGAGCAACTCATGTTGGTTTAAACGTGCAGATCGATATTTGCGCTGTCCTAACGGAAAGTTAGATGTTTTTGTTGTCGGGGATGTCAAATTGCTGCTGTTTGTTGAGTTCTAAAACAGAAAACAGAAAATGTCAAACAGAAAGTAGTTGCTCGATATGTGCAGCAGGTCAGATCATGGGATGTCAGAATTATTCAAAGATCGTTGTGTTAGGACAGATTGTTCAGACTTCGATTAATGTCAGTTCAGGGTTCTTGATTGTTCAGAATTTCGTTCAAAGCAACTCATAATTCTGATTTATGCTATCAAAATTCAGAGATGATTTAGTACGTAAGTTGACAGCTTATTCAGAATTTGTTCAACGACTATTCAGAATTCTGAGAATTTGTTCAACGACTATTCAGAATTCTGATTTTGTTATTCAGAAGAGTTTGCTCAGACCATTCAGAGGTGTTCATGTTCAGAAATATGATCGTGTTTAGTCAGAAGTATGATCTAGTTTATTCAGAATTCTGATCAAGGCCATTCAGAACTTTTACTTAGACTTTTCAGAGCAAAAGTGTGATACTTGACAGCTTTGCGCACCTATCGTATTTTGCTCAGAACTCTCTCCTCGAAGCTCCAAATTTGACGAGTCCAGATGCGTTGGATTCCTATGACACAGATGAACATTTTTCATGTTTTGAGTTTGTTCTGAATCGGTGTTCTTAATGGTAAGATTCTGTGTTAAACTCAGTGGACACTTGCTGGACAGAAAGTTGTGTTTTTCACTCATTTTCTCCCGGTTTTCAGAAAAGTGTTTTATCTTCTGATTTTGTGGATCCAAGCTGAGCTATTGAAGTGTGTTGAGACACTCCCTATTCTGATCTTAATGTATTAAGCTCTTGAGCTTAATGGTCATTCAACTCGTATTTCAAAGACAGATTCTTTGTTACAAACTGAAAATTTGCATTATGGTTTGTCACGTAGCTCGCACATTACTTTCTTGTGGGCTTAACGAATGTGCTGAGTTTCATCAGATGGAGCTGAATACTTTCTTGTGCATTCAGTCGAGCTTATTGCACAATGAATCCGATTTTAAAGTTGAAACTTGTGAAGAAGAAGAGCAAATTTTGAGGGGGGGCTTGTATGGATTTGCAAGGTGTGAAGATGTGCAACACTAAAGTTTTCAATGAAATCAAGGGGGAGATCATTTGAAGATGCTTTCTTTATAAAACTTTAGGGGGAGATTGTTGGGTCTAGAAAGCCCCAATTATATGGAAAGTTTTATAAAGTCAAAGATGTCCATGTAAAGTCAAAGTCAAGTCTATTTTACTTTGTAATATGTTATATGAGTTTAATGGGAGTTTAATGGGCTTGGGCCTATGTCATGTATTAGGCTAAGTATATAATGTGTAGTTTGGGTCATTTGTAAAGTGCAAAAATGTAGAGTGAGAGAACGTGTTTGTAGAGAGAAAGTCCTCTAAAGCTTCAAAGGTTGCAAATCTAATATGAGGACAGCTATTGTTCTCTCATCTCTAATCTCCATTGTAATCACTTTTTAATGAATAAGAACTTCACTGTGTTCTATCATTCTTTCTTATTCTTACATTTATGGAGAGAATTCTTGATTGTTGTTAATTACGGGTCCTACAGTCTTTTTCATATGGTGAATATGTGTTTAATCTGATGAATGGATCTGTCTGTTCCATATGGTGTGTATTTCATATGGTGAATATGTGTTTCATATGTTGAAATTGTGTTTCATCTGATGAATGAATTTGTATGTTTTATCTGGTGAATCTTGTTATCAAAATGACAATTATGCCCTTTTCATATGGTGAAGCACCTTTTAATCAAAACCATAGGATCAAAACCAAATTACGGCTTGGATCGGTTCTCATGGTTCTCAATCTTTTGTTGGTTCTTACATGATTTAACCTCTATACATGTATATTTATTGGTCATTCAAAGGAGAATTCGTTCATTTGTGATAACTGTAAGATCCAATCTCAACCCCTCATTATTAATAACCAATGACTAATATTAATAATGTTAACTTTAGTAATTACCCATTAATTTTCATTTTTTTAAATTTATGGCTAATATTTAAGGGTAAAGTAGTCTTTTTATATTCATGGATAATATTTTGATAATTTTTTAATGGATAATATTATTGCTAATTATCATCTTTTCTCTCTCCTATTTCCAGCGAACGTTACCAGTTTCAAACTCATATTTCTTGTGATACATGTTGTGATACATTACTACTTTACGTACGCTACCATTATGATACCCTCAAAAAACTCTATGAACACTTTGAACATTACAACTATGATACACTCTATGAACCTTGCCACTGTGATACAAGTTATGATACCCTATGTGATACATTGCCACTTTATATACGATGCTATTCAAAAACTCTATGAACATTACCAATTATGATACACTCTATGAGCATTGTCATTTTGATACAAGTTGTGATACAATATGGTTTCATGATTCTTAGCTTTAGTGATACATTCTTTTGCATATTGTGATACATCGTGATCCATTTTTTAATGGTGTTGGGAGAGACCTAAATTTTGTTACGGGAATCAGATAAATTAATATTTGAAGTTTTTAATTGCATGAGATAATGATTTTTTCTATAATGGTAATTAATTTATTTTGTTGTTATCCGAATCTAAAAATTACTAATTCAACATTTATTATATAAATAATAAATATACATAATTATCTTAAATGAGTGGCTTAAATTAAATCTCACAGTTATCACAAACGAAAGAGTTCTTATTTGATTAGGCCCCTATATATATGTGTATTTATATATATGGTTGGGTCCGGTGAGAAGTTGAGTTAACATTAGAGGTGTGAAGCGTAGTTATCAACCGTTGAATAAACATTATGATGATATGCACCGGATCAATCCGCGTATCAACGCTATTCATGAGTGGGTTTGAGATTAAAAGTGACCAAGAGTTTAAATCCACTTCTCACATTCTCACGTCAAGTTAAAGCGAGAAGGTAAGAAAATATTTGAACCCTTGATCATTTTTAATCTCACCTCACCCATGGATAGTGTTTCTCACATAAATTGATCTGGTGCATCGTCGTGCATTTCACGGGAGGAGTGCATCTAAGGGTGGAGATATTTTTTTTTACTTTGATGGAAATTTTAAACAATTGAATTTGGATCACTTATTTACCGACCCCTTATCCAATTTACTATAACTTACTTTATCGGATAACATTATAGTAGTTCATTAAAACGAATTTTTATTCACAATTTACCCGGTAAACATTTACAGGGTAGAAGTTGTCACCATCACTTACCGAATAAGACTACTTTCTTTATTATTGTTAATAAGGGGGTGTTTGGGATTGCTTATTTAAATGACTTATCTGTTTATTTCATATCGTCGCCGCAGATAAATTATTTTTAGTGTTTGGATTGGAAAAAAAAATTATGACTTTTTGTCACTGCAGATAAGTTGTTTCTAATAAGTTAGTTCATACTGACTTATCAACTTATTTGAAACGACATATGATTTTTTTGGTTATTTTACATGTATAAGCAACTACAAACACCACATAAATAACAACTTATTAGCTTATTACGTTTTGGTACCATAATAAGTTAATTCAAACAGTTTTTATAAAACTTTTTTTTATCACCACATAATTTGATAAGCACTTTTAAAAAAAGCAGAAGTTGTCTTAAATCAGCAATCCCAAACACCCCCTAAGAGCATCTCCAATGGCAATTGTGAAAGGCTTGATGAAAGGCTTGATGATGACTTGATGATTGGAGTAACAACTTGAAACTCACATTACTTCTCAAAGGCTTGAGAAAGCTCAAGCGTTTGAAGTATTGGTTGTGAAAAGGATCATCAAGTCTTTCAAGTCTTTGGTGGGCCCCACATATTTTTTTATTTTTCTCAAGTCTTTATGAAAGACTTGATAATTGTGGATGCCCTAAGAGGTAAGATTTTTGACGCTTAGTATATTCATCCAATAAGAAAAATGACTCAGTAAGCATTTCATGATTACCACCTTAATTTAAATGCTTTTTCATCACGATTTTCCATCTATCTCCATATGTGTTGGGGGATCAATTAAATGGTATTTATGATAACAATAATTCACTATTTATGGTCATCATCTTATGCCGCCCCCACAAATCAAATATTTAACCATAAATTTAATATCCCTCTATTTTCTATCTCATTGAGACGTAGACGTAACAATTAGAAAAGAGTAATGGGCGCGATCATCTCATATCCACTTCCATACAAACTATAAACTATATAAGAGTATCTTTAATAGTTATATTAAAATAGAAAAAAAAGGAGAAAAGAGAATATAAAAAAAATTAAATTTAAAGAAATTTCTTATATGTTAAATAATTAGAGAAAAAAGAAATAATACTTTAATCTTTTCATCAAAAATTGAATTAAAATGTGTAGGAGAGAGAAATAATATTTTATTAATGTATTAATTATTTTAATCATTTTAATTAATGTTACAATCTCTATAATAGAATAGCTATTAGAGTTGAAAATGATTATTTTAGAGATTTTGGCTTTTAATTAGGAATGACAACGGGCCGGTTTTTAGGGTCCTCGTCCTTGAAACCGATAAGCATCCCCGTCCCCGTAATCGTACCGATCCTTGACATATAATAAATAAAGAACTAGCATGCCACGTGTCGTCTTCTGGTGAGCCGACTTCAGTATTTTTCCGCCTAAACATGTATCTAGACGCAGTTTACATTATAAGTTCATTAGCACATCCACATTCACTCCTCCTTAAATATCTTCTTAATTCAATTTTTTTAATTTATACGTTACATTTACTACCCTTATAATTAGGTATGTAGTTTACTTTTAATCCCTTACTTTTTTATTTTTCATTTTACTCTTATCATATTAACATAAATAATGTATATGAACTAAAATGCATTAAAAAATATTTCTATTTTTTTACAAATTATACCATTGTAATCGCTTCGTCAATACTTTCGAAATGAACCCAATATTGAATATTTTTGGATTTAATTATATTATTAAATATCATAAATATATGTGAATTAATGTGTCGTGATTAGTATGTGATTTGTTGAAATTAGTTTGGGATTTGATACAAATAATCACTAGATTGTCGTGATTTTCTTTTTGCAATTTCATATCAATTTTTACTTCAAAGTCGAATTCTTTAGACGAATTACAATTCTATCAAATTTCATTATGTCAACGAAACACCTTTAGAATTAGCATAAGAGATTTAATTACTTGAAAAAAAATATATCACTTATCAACTGACATTTGGATTATGAGTTCGAATCTTTTTCAAAAATATAAATATGCAAATATTTTAGTATAGTATATTTTATTATTTATACTTTCTTAATCATGATTATATTATTTCTTCTAATTTTAATTGAACTACATTATATCAGTTATCAACAGATGGTTAGGTAATGATATTTTTAAAGTCAAATTGTTATGCTTTCCGTCAATTCACTTTAAATTAATCTTTCATAATAGTTGATAAGTTTTCTGGCATGATTTAATTTTTTTTAATTACCCCGTGTAATACACGGTTCGAACCTAGTATATATATATATATATATATATATATATATAGAGAGAGAGAGAGAGAGAGTCTTAATAAATTGTAAACCATCATTTCGTGTAAACCGTCGATTTCATAGGTTTTTTGATGAAATTTTTTTATGGAATTGTTTGTTTTGATGAAATTGTTTCATATAATTCATTTCTTGATGAAATTTTTTTATGAAATTTGTAGTTTCATATGTTTTTTCATACTTATGAAACTGTTTCATATTTTTTCGTTTCCACATGTGAAACTACAAATTTCATAAAAAAAATAATCAAGAAATGAATGATATGAAACAATTTCATCAAAAAAATTCATCAAAAAAACCTATGAAATCGATGGTTTCCACGAAAATGATGGTTTACAACTTATTATCCCTCTATATATATATATATATATATATATAGAGAGAGAGAGAGACTTGAGATCATGTGAGACCAAGCTATTTCCGTGAGACCCGTGAGACCACAAAAATAACACTAAACCTTCACAACAAAAAACTGTGAAGGTAAACCTTCACAGTGTTTTTGTTGTGAAGGTTCGCTGTTTTTCATACCTTCACAATGAATTACTGTGAATGTTTAGTGTTATTTTGTGGTCTCACGAAAACATGTTGGTCTCACGTGAACCCAACCTTATATATATATAGAGGGGAGGTTTCTTTTGCAAACCACTCAATTCTTACAAACTATAAAACCACTTTATAACCAATCAAATTAATTAATTTCAGTTTTTTAATCTTTTAATTTATTATAAGCTATAAGGGCTAAAAGGTAATTACCTAATTGCAATAATTATTTTATTATTAATTATTAAATCTTAAATATAGCAACTTAGCAACTTACCAAAATGTATGGGATTACGTCCACCAATGCAGATTCATTATATCAAATTCAAATTTAATTTAAATAATCGATATATTCCATGATCACTATTTGATTTACCATTATCTTTCATTGCTTATTCATTATCTCAAATTCAAATATAATTAAACCAATCGATATATTCCATGATATCAAATTGATTTACTATTATCTTGTACTAATTCGATAATTAATCAGTAATCAGTATATATTTATGTTTATCATCATCATAACAAATATGTGATTCCAATGCCTCACGACTAAGTTTAGCAAAACTAAGTAATTTTGAGTAGCCTCATAAAAATCGTTGTCGTATATCCATTGTTTTTTGACCGAATCATGGACGAATCATGTCCTGTTAATGAGATTTTCGTAAATGACGTGTTTTCGCATGAGGACAATATCCAACATGAAGCCGATGTCGATACTGTTGCTGATGTCGATGTTAATGATGATGAAACTTATCCGATATCCGAACCAGAAACATTTGATTCGCCTGTTGTTCAACATGATACAGGTAATCATGTTTATCACTGTAAAACCGTTATATTTCTATTGTGTATTTCGTATTTTGGTATACACCCATTTCGGTTTTTGTTATATTCATGAGGTTTGTTTTTATTAATTTAATTGAACCTTTCCGAAAATTGGATGTAACTCCATGATTCTTCGTTTCTTGCTTGTTCAAATTCAGTTGCTAAAATAAATGTAACCACATGAATATTTGTTGCTATGTTACATACTGTTAACAGATAATGATATTTTCATTTGTACTTAATAGCCTTCTTTGCATCACCAACATGCATATACATGTTCTAATTGTACACTAGTAATTCAATCAATGTTGTAATGTTAAAGTTTGTTATTTCTAACCCTACCAATTAGAACATAACCCAAACAGATGTCAAAGTTTGTTTACCAGTTTGATGAATCACAAATTCCAAATGCCTGAATTTTTTGTTTGTGCCAGAAAATAATAAATGTGTTTTGTTAAAGTAATTTGATATGAATTCATTAGTTGTATAACATCCTCTCACTTTCTTTATATTTCATATATATTCAATAAATCTTGACATGCATCTCATTTAGTGTTAATTGACATTTAGTTTTTATATTAATCCATCATGATTTTGTTCGTTTAGAATTTTTTGTGTTTGACGTATATTCATGAATTGTGTAGACCCAATCAATCAGGATATGAAAGAAGGGTCTGATGGGAAAAAGTATTGGAGGCCAAGCGTACAATTAGAATCTACCCCTAAGATTGGTGACTTTTTCACTAATATTAACGATGCTGAAGATTTTTATAGGAAATATGGACAATTATCTGGTTTTGATATTAGGTTGTCCAACAAAAAGAGGAATAAGTCGGGGACTATTACAAATAGGTATTTTTACTGTAGCAAGGAGGGGATTCCTACACCTAAGTCGTTTGACACCATAGATGTTGTTACCGGTGCCCGTAAGAGGCTTAATACTAATTTAAAAAGGACTGGGTGTAAAGCATGTCTTAAGATTCATTTTGTAAAGGATCGTAATAGGTATGAGGTTTATAAATTCATTGAATGGCATAACCATGTATTATTAGATCAGGATGAGATGATTTTTTTACGATCAAATAGGCAACTTAGTTATGCCGAGCAAAAGAGTGTGTTTCATTCATGTAGTCAAAAGATTGGTGTTATCAAGGGTCTTAGGATTCGTAATTCGTTGAAAGGAGGATGTCGGAAATCAGGTGGAATGAAGAGAGATTATCATAACTACCGACGTGATATGAGTACCTTCGTCGGTAGTAAGGATGCCCAAATGTTGATTAACACTATGGCTAGTCGTCATAAGATATGTCCAGATTATTTTTTTGAGTACATGGTTCACGATAGCGAGCTGCATGCTATTTTCTGGGCTGATGAAACCGCTCGTCTGAATTATGCCGAATTTGGTGACGTTATTTCATTTGATGCTACATTTCGGACCAATAAGTAAGTTTTATTTTATTTATTATTTATATTTGTGTATTTATTATTCAATATTAGTCATTGAATTATAACATCTTTCAGACATGCAATGAGTTTTGTGCCATTTGTCGCAATCGACAACCATAAAAGTACTGTTGTTGTTGGTGCCGCGTTGATAGCCGGTGAAACTGTTGACAATTACAAATGGATCCTGAAGGCCTTTTTGAAAGCTCATGGCCGACAACCTAAATTTGTAATTACCGACCAGTGTGTTGCCATGAAGCAAGCCATACCAGCTATTTTGCCTGATAGCAAGCATCGTCTCTGTATGTGGCATATCACCAAGAAGGTCGAAGCTAAGGTATGATTCTGATGTTTTTGTCTTTTATGTTTGCATCTTTTTAATGTTAGAATATTTACATTAATTTTTTATTATTTTTCGTTGTATTCTTTTTTGTAGATTGGTACGAACCTTAAATATAAAACCTCGTTTGTGCCTGAGTTTAATAGCCTAGTGTGGGATGTGAATCTGGATCCATCAGTTTTTGAGGTTAAATGGAATCAGACGATGGAAAAGTATGGCTTGGACCAAGATTCATGGTTTCAAGAGATGTATGAAATCAGGGATTCTTGGGTTCCTGCATACTTTAAGGATGCCCCAATGTCTGGCCTTATGAAAACCACATCCAGGTCCGAGAGCATTGATGCCTTTTTTAATGTGTACCATGCATTTTTCCATGATCTTGTGTTGTTTCTTCGTTCATTTGATAATGCGATTGAAACTCAAAGAGCCGACAATGCGGCGGATCAAGTTAAAACCAAATCTACCGTACCACGAATTCTTACTCCTAGCGGACTTGAGGAACATGCAGCATTAGTATACACTCGCGACATTTTTTTTGAGTTCCAAAACGAGTTGACTGAAGGTATGTATTCTTGTGTGTGGGAAGCTTGTTCCGATGTTGGTGGCAATAAGGTGGTCACAATTACAGAAGAAGACAATCACGGTCAGGTGTTATCCAGACACACTGTAAGTAATTATATATATTATTGATATATATAAACCTAGTTATACTTTTTTATTATTAAAGATGAATCATGTTTATTTATTTTTTGTTTAATTTTAATACAGGTTGTTCGTGACGTGAAGCTTGGTACAATTGACTGTAGTTGCAACTTTTTTGTCCGGAATGGTATACTATGTCGGCATGCGTTAAAGGTTTTGGTTAATGCATAGGCAACGTTTATTCCTGATATGTACATTCTTAGGCGTTGGCGCCGTGATTTGGTCCCGGTCGAGTGGTTACCTGCCAAGGTTAGGTACGGTGAGATTGATGCTGAAGCTGAAAAAATGATTGGTAATGCACATATAGTGTTTGAGGGTATTCTCGAGAGTGTGAGGAATGATAAGGACTCAATAGCAGACTTTTTGTCCGTTTTGGAAAGGTACAAGGATGAGAGAGTGACTGAGGCGCCGCGACGTAGTAATTGCGAGAAGAGAAATGATAATATTCAAGAATTCATGGGAGTTAGAGATGTTGATAATGTTGAGGTATTTCCCCCATCCGGTGTCCGTAACAAGGGTTGTGGTACGGGCAAACGACTCATCGGTGTACGTGAGAAAGCCATCAAAAAGTCCAAGAAGCCAAAGCGAGTTTGCAGAAAGTGTGGTGAATCAGCAAAGCATGATTCTCGCAATTGTCCCAATTCATGAAAAACAGTTTTTTTTTGAGCTTTTTATTTTGAACCAAGTTTGTTTTAGTAGTTGGAACTTCAATCTTATTTATTTAAGTCTGTTTTATTAATTTGAACTACAAATCTGTTTATTTAAATCTTTTGAGTTATGTATTATTTTTTTTCATGTTACGATAATTATAATTTACCAATTAATCATCACTTTTTTTAAAGAATATTAAACTTCATTTTTTAAATTATATATCCCATATAATCATCATGGAGAAGGAGTTGAAACAACTACGAAGGGTGCACAGAGAGTTATTCGAAAAGTATGAGAAATTTGTGGAAGATAACATTAAGTATATTGAAGAGATTCAAGCACTCAAAGATACTGTGAAGGCCATATCGGATGCATAAATGTACCAAATCCCTTAGAGTATCGTTTTTTTGCCCTAAACCCACGAATATAGTCTTTTGGCTTTTTTTGTTATAAATGTGTTCGATGCCAAAATGTGAATATAGTTCTTCTTTTTTGGTGGGTTCGTAGGGATTTATAATATAGGGTTAGTACTTTGAATCCGTATGGCGATGTACATGCCTATGATGTTTATATATAAGTTTGTCAAATATAATCTAATGTTTATAAGTTTGTCAAATTGTCTTACTAATTTCATTTTATTTCCATTACGTAATATGATTTTTACCCTTTTAAAGTCTTTATGTGAATCCAATATTTAAATTGACACTCCAGGAAAATGACTTTGTAATTTCATACAAAGGATTCATGATTCTTGGGATATATTGGTTATTTCATTTGATTTGTCAACATATTTATGTTTTTTTGTTATTCTGTTTATGATGGTTGAAGTTGAATCAATGAATAGTTAACTATGAATTTATGTTACATTCATTGCATTAAATGTTGTTCACTGAAAAAGCAGACCCACAGTACCAAGATGCATGAAAACTCCACATGAATACTCCAACCATGAATCTAGTATTATATGATTCATGAATCAGATCATATCAATGAATGAACCTACAAGTCTTCAATTTTACTTCATTAATATACAAGTAATAAATTTTCCTGAATCTCTACAATGATTGATTTTTCAAATCATTCAATGTAGCCACACCAGATACTTTTAAATCCACAAATTGAAATGCATAATCAAGATATATAGCAAAACAAACCATGGTATTTGATATCCAAATATCTATTTAAAGTATCAAACCAACACAAAAAACAAATCCATAATACTAGACCGTAATTCAAAGTAAGTCATCAATCAAAATCATCAAGTCATCAAACCATGAAACGTTATCACAGTCATTCCCAACGACTATCAACTGACTGCCGAATGAGCTCGTTCTTGATATCGGCAGCCATATCCGTGATTCGTGTGATCTCCTTAACAACAGCGTCTCTTTTCAGATTTTTTCCATGCTTTGCAATTTTTGTCGTGTACCTTTTCCGCAAATCAGCCAACTGACTTGTTTGTCGTTGACCTTCTTCCACGAAACCAGGCTTCCAGCTCCTAACATCCCCCATAAATGTCTCCATGCTCCGCATCATGAACACTCCACTGTCATGAGTGTTGTGACTTGTTTGCCAAACCATCACTAAACGTTCTTGTTCTACCGCAAGAAGCTGTTGTGCAGATCCATGACCAACGGTGTACAAGTGTTTCACAACCATTCTTTGCTGAAATGTTTAAATAACAGCACAGTCAATGAATAATTCGTACTTAATAGTCAAACAAACTTTTGTTAATTTAGAAGGTCAGTTAATATTACCAATACATCTGTTATTCCACCGTATCGTTTTTTAGCGCCTCTCCGTTGTAATGTTTCCATTTCCTATTGTCTAGTATGATGAAAGATGGTGATTTGAGATTGATTACCACAAGATAATAGTATGCACCATCCAACATTGGGAAGAAGGCCTGTGAAGCAGTGATTAAATTTTACACGACAAGTATTATTATATGTAATTCATTATTAATAAACACTATACGTACCACATCTATATCCTTTAACTTGTGTATATGACCTTGTGAATGCCTTGTTGTTGAATATAACGCCTCCTTGAAAACATTGTACTGCTCATCAATGTTGTAGCATCGTGCCCGCAACATATGATCTATCTGTCATTCATAATTAGTAACACCCAATTGTGTACATGGAAAAATTAGAATTGAAAAATAAAGTCATATACTTACCATTATATCTATTCTAAAAAAGTAGCGTCTTGGTGAGTTCCTGCTTCTCAATCGCTCCTCAAAGTTCAGTATTGATGTCCAACCGTTGATTATTGACGTGTCCACATACATGTTTCCCACCGCAAGTGACTCCATTCCTCTCCTGGTTATGTTTGTGCAGTTAATTGCACTAAACACTACGTCACTG
The DNA here is from genome assembly GCA_033807775.1 of Saussurea involucrata. Lineage (NCBI taxonomy): Eukaryota > Viridiplantae > Streptophyta > Magnoliopsida > Asterales > Asteraceae > Saussurea > Saussurea involucrata. The sequence goes on along the minus strand of CM066322.1, from coordinate 55,973,112 downwards.
ACATACACAAGTTATTCGTATTCAGTTTCATATATTTTTGAACAGATTTATTATAAGTGCCCTAAATAAAAGTTTTATAACCACCAAAATCATGATTCCATATCATAAAACCATATCATGAATTTTATGATTACATACACTTTTAAGAACATTGGATGTGTTTGGATTCATGATTCTTTTTAATAACAACTAAGATATCATCACTCTTTTTAAACCCATATTCATGATTCATTGGATGTGTTTGGATTCATGATTCTTTTTAAATCCATATCATGAATCGCATGATTCCATATCATGAATCTTACATATTAATGGGTTGTGTTATTAGAGTAAATTGTCATCATACGATGTATTTTTTTTGTTTTCTTCTTGTTTTCATGACATAATCATATGATTACATGCATACAGTGACCTAACATTTTATAATTTGGATGTTAAATATAGAAGAGGTCATAATTGACTGAATATAATAATTAGGGTTGAATAACACTTACTACTTGCTTCTGAACATTGCCACTGCCCATTCATGTACTATGTCGTCTTCCGTCGTCACGTTGAAGTCCACAACGCGAACTGCGTACGGTGATTTCAGGTGGTCTCCTGGTTTGATGGTTCTTTTTGAAGCTCGTGGGATCACGTTGATATCATCAGTTTTGAACTCTCTTTTTGGTTCTATAATCTTATATTTCCCTCTAGCTTCATCTGTTATTGCTGATACCCTAACAGCCTTATCCGTACTTGTTGGAACTGTGTGCTTATCTTGACTAATTCCCATAGCTAATGGTCTTGTGTGCGTATTTTGACTGATTCCCAAACTTCTTTGAACTGTATGTTTATCTAGATTGATTCCCATATCGAAATCAAGTGGATCTATTGTAACACCCCAAAACAGGGGTTAACAAAAACTTCCATAAAACGGAAGAGTGGTACTCATTACTAAAGTAAAAGTATACATAAATCATTACATAACCATTAATACGAAGATTTAGTTAAATACGACTAGTAATGGATCACTAGCTTATCAGGTAACAAAAGGTGTCGGAAAGTTCTATCATATTCTTCAAATCTTTAACTCTCCAACAATGATCCCATGCTCACAACCCCAGTCTAAACTTCTTGTATCCGGGACCACTAATATCTGTAACATATAAAACACATAACAAGTGTTAGGCTTTTAAAGCCTAAGTGAGGTTTACACATAGCACATAGAGCATAATCATAGCATGTAGGAATAACAATTCGATACATTCACAAATTGGATTCCATGGAGAAGGTCCATATCGCTACCCAGTTACATCATAATCGAAGATATACCTTGATCGATACCCCACGGCATTGTCACAAGGCATAACACAACGGAAAACCCCACGGTATCCGAAGGTATGAACGAAATACACTTACCCCACGGTATGTATGAATATATCTTCCAATGCATACTAGGTGCTCCTCCAATTAAGTGGATACCAAATATGTTACTCCAAATAAGATTCAAAACATATTAAGCACTTTAGCAATGGTCCAACCATTTATCATAATCCATACTACTTCCATGTAGTTCATATACATCCACATGTATTAATTCACATTCCATAAGAATTCAACAATAAACCACCATGTTTACATTTCAAGAATAAATCCATTTGGACCATTAAGCCATCAATTCATCATTAAGACATCTATTAAGTCATCATCTCAATATCACATACAATGGATATATAATCCAACCAAACTCTTAACATCAACATTTATTATGGCATACAAAGTAATAAACACAATTAAGCCACATTAATTTACTTGAACTCCTCTTATTTCCCTCTTAACCATTAAGAGCATATTATTCAAGATTTCCCATTAACTATACCAAAATCAAGATGAGGAATAGTATATAAATGTAATACAAACAATTAATTACAAGTTACTCACCTTTAATTCTTCAATTGCTAACACCCTAACTTGAATACTTGAACCTAATTGCTCCAAGAAGAAGATGAATATTGCAAGCCCTATTTGAAGTTTAATTGTTAAGATTCATATAACACTTACTTGGATAAGATTAGGATTAAGAGATGAAATTACCTTAGGTTTTATGAAGAAATCGTTTGCAAGATGAGGAGCAGAGCTAAATTTCGATTTTGAGAGTTCTAAGTGAAAAGTGAGATGAGTAATGACTAAGGGGTGGGTTTAACCCTCTATTTGGCACGTCAGGTAATTGGCGCCAGTCGTCGGCGCCACTCCATTGGCGCCGGCTTCTGTTTGCCAAATCTTACAACTTCTACTAATTTGGCCGTAACTTCTTCGTTAGAACTCCGTTTTTGCTCCGGAAAGAACCGTTGGACTCGTATTCAAAATACCCATCCAACTAATCCGTAAAATCTAATATTTAACTTTATCATCTTTTTTTCATTTATTTCCTTAAGGAATAAACTTACTGATTTCTATCGGGAGTTCTCAAATAATAAGTGACAATCACGGAAATTACTTAGGAAACCAATTATAATCTAAGAAGTCAAAATATAAAGAAATATTAGGACTATTTTTTTACTCACAAGGATTTTCCGGGTGTTACAATTCTCCCAACCTTAAAATGATTTCGTCCTCGAAATCTATATCCTTTACTACCCAAAGTCAACCGACTCACTGTCGGCCAAAATTCAACAATTCCTAACAGGAATCTAAGTTCTATCCACACGGTCTATAAAGACAATTCTTCGAACAATTGTTTATTAACAAAGCCCCTACACATACGTTGTACTCATGTACAGATAAACGTTCCAACCATAGAGAAACTCCCAACCATACGACTTCAGTCATCTCCCAACCTTAAAATGTTCTATACATCTTGATTTCAGTTTCTAACTCTAACTCAATTTAAGGCTCAATTAATACTGAGACCAACCGAATCTCTAATTTCAATTGCCCTTATCGTTAACGGCCATTCTCATTCAAAGAGCTCTAATAGACTCCAAAATCCATCTCAATAATTAATCATCAAACGGACAGGTTCACTAATCATGCACAAAGGTTAGTTCACTAAAACCACTCATCACAAATGAGTATCTTAAGGTTACTACTACCATCACCATCATTCTTTTTAAAATTAGCTACAATTTGCCGATTACACTAAAGGTGTTTGGCCTTAAACCCAAAAGTTGACACCTAATTATCACCAACCTTTGCACTTTAACCAAACCCACACATGGGTTCCATTCACAAATAAAAATCTAGAAGGAACAAGGATTCATCTTTCATATTTCCTGAACCTTACTTCTTTCCTCATTAACTGCTCCCCAACTTAGATTTGTAAGCCTCTTTAAAGTAACCGTTTATCATTAAACCTTTATCCGACTATTGCCTAGTCTTCCATACCGTCATCATCCACATCTCAATTTCCATATCTCAAAATAACATTAACGTATGATGCTTGAAAATCCATACTCACTTTAAATTGGGCATACTCACCACTTTTGAATACTTCTATCTCTACGGCACCCATCACTACATCTATGACCCACACGTTTCTTCAGTAAAAAGTACTACCACTTCCTCACATCAATATCGTACTATGCGACCACATTGCAACCAAGCACTAAAATATTTTATATCAAAGGTGATAATTCCGTTGAACCTGTAGTATAACTACATTCTTAGGTCCGACCTTTCTATCATTACTTCCTACGTTAGCATGAAGTACTAACCTCCAATCATTATTTGTCTCTTTTCCCCAACTTTCCCACATACCGATAACACTTTCTCATCTTTATTAAACTTCCTATGATTCAAAATCATTAACTTATTTAGCGACTCACACAACCAAAATCACTTTGGATAAACTCATACTACCGCTCGACATTCTATTCCAATAATAGCCAAATCACTACACTATCTTACAACCACATATTCCAACAGCTTTATTGACAACTAGCACTATTCATCTGGAATCCCCGAAAAGACTTTCATCTAATGTCCCCTCCTTATCACTTATTATTACTTCTTTGTGACTCCAAACCATTATATATACAGTGCACACTACATCACAAATCGACATAGTCCATACCCTTACTATGTTCGTGCCTATTTCTTCATTATATATAAACCATCTACATCATAAGTAGAATATTCATCTACAACAATAGTCTTTCACTATCCTAACACCCCTCCACAAGGTGATCCTTCAACTTTTAAATCTTCCGATTCTAACTTGACATTCATACATGATCTCAAAAGAAGAAATTAATGTATTCACATTACGTAAACTTTAATTATAATACAATTCATGTAATTCCAACCCTCAAGCCTATGTCAAGTTAATTAAACCGACGAATACCCTTAAGACTCAACCGAATTTAAAACCAAGCCATCCGCTCAAAGGATCTATTGATCATTTATCAGTTATCAACTCATGAAATTTAAAATACATCTAATCCCACATCATGCAACACACGCCTCGAGACATGATAATCTCACGACCCCTTCATTGCTACTTTCCCAATGAAGTCAATTCATATATGTATCTATATGTACACGTATGTACAACTCTATATACTCCACAATATATTTATATATATTTATATATATATTATTATTTTGCCATAGGTCACTAGTCCCAAAGGTACTAAAAATACAAGACCATCAAACTGTCCTCACACATAAGACCAATAGTTAAACCAACACTAAAAATGCGATTAAGCATATACCACACCAAAATTATTGCACAACCACAATAAACTTCTAAAAGCGTATTTTGACCACCTAACTTTTACTTCTGTAGCAATTTAACCAAAACCTTTTCTATTCGTGATTTATTCGCCAATCACTCAAAATCCACACATGTGGTGTTTCACAATATATGTATTGTCCGCATTCTATAACATTCTGTAACATTCTCAAGTCCATCGTACACGATATTGTCCGCTTTACGGATACCCTCTGCATAACAGCATGCCGGCACCGCTCACGGTTTTGTTCCTGCCCGCACAGGCATACGCGGGACGCACCCAGACCGCACCCTGTGACAGGCAAAAGGCCTCATACATCCAACACAACTGCCGACTTCAATGTCAATAGTCGACCTATCGATACTTCTTTAATCTATTCATCAACAAGGACTGAACTTAATCCTTTCGACAAAACATAATACAATTTACATCTCATCGTCTTCATTTCAAACTTATTCGTGCAATACTAATATCACAAGATCACCATAAATTCTTATTTAACGTCGAGGGTATTTCCTTACTGTCTCACCACACTACTCATAGCAATTTGCTAATTCCATCACCTTGATTACTACTAATCTTTCCTCCGGACACTACTGTCCCTTGCCAACTGTATTTCTAGTTACCAAACAAGGGTATAGACCTTCTTACAACCGACGCTAAAGTCCACTTTCAACTCTCCCATTGTTCACCTTCCTCCTAAACACCATTACCAAAACTTACAAACATTCTCCCATGGTGTAACATCCCTTATCTTTAAAACACTCATTTAACGGAAAGTAACCTTAAAATACAGCGGAAGATTTGTAATTAAAACATTTAGATAAAATCCCATAATCTTATAGAAAAGAGTACAAGTTTGCAACTTAAAACCAATAAGTTTGAGACAAACAATATTCAACTGAAAAGCTTAGAGAATCCAAAACTATCATTCATCAAAAGAAAATATAAGCTGCTGAGCTGCCGCAAATCCAAAAGCTTCAAGCTGGAGCCTTTCCTTTATTCTTCGAAGATGTACCTGCCACTAAAAGATGAATAACAACGGGGTAAGCTTTCGCTTAGTGAGCATGCACCTATACCACATATCATCATGCATACATACTCGCATAAACATAGCAATCACATACATGTAACATCCTTCCATTCCTTAAGGCACAAAGCCAATAAGGAAGGTCATAACTAGACACTGGTACCAGGCCTCTTCATACATAACATATTCCCTAGGGGTATTACTACCACCATAGGTACTCTTTCCTTTGGCAAAGCCAACATACACATAATCACACATGCAATCCAACTACATACACATAACTTACATAATATAGGTAGAGTACTCACCTGTCAAGATGTCAATTACCAAGTACTTCACAGTGTATAATAATCACCTCGTACCACCTATAACATTCATACATACACATATCATAACAAGCCCAAAAATGGAACTCTAATTCTATCCCAACTCTCATCCCGAAATGACATAGCTAGGATAGTCCAAATACCATAAAACTTTGCCAAACATCCCATTTCATACACCCCATTTCTATTGATTTCTAAACATAATACACATACCTTGCAATTCTAGACCGCGAACAACAATCCTCCTAGAACCTTTCACAACTTGAATCTTCCAAAATCACCAAATCTTTCGCCTGGAAAATACAGAAACTTCGGACACTTGGTTCTCTCTACTGGGAACTCCGATGCCAAATCCCTCCGGTCAGAATGTAGATTAGAGGGTCGTGAAGTCGCTGTCCAAATTTCACGACGATCCAACGGTTAACGAAGGAGAATCGGTCGATCTTTCACAGCAGCTCACAAGAACTCCGAAAATCCCTTTCACAGCAACTTCGGACACTTGGTTCTCTCTACTGGGAACTCCGATGCCAAATCCCTCCGGTCAGAATGTAGATTAGAGGGTCGTGAAGTCGCTGTCCAAATTTCACGACGATCCAACGGTTAACGAAGGAGAATCGGTCGGTATTTCACAGCAGCTCACAAGAACTCCGAAAATCCCTTTCTCTTTTCTCTCTTCTTTGCTAAAGAAACAAATGGCTGCAAATGAGGGTGTTTAGGGTTTCCATCCCCTTTACATACATGCCAAAACACACCCTCATCTTACAAAATTGATAAACTGGCCCCTAGATTCCTGAACACGTACATAATGACCCAAAAATTAACTCAACCCCAAAAGAGACAGTTAAATCACGTAAATTGGGAAACGCGGTGTTACAACTCTCCCCCACTTACCAGGATTTCGTCATCGAAATCGATCAGACTTGGAAGAGTTCCGGATAATTCGATCTCATCTCAGCTTCCGGTTCCCATGTCCATTCTGATCCTTTTCGGTGTTCCCACTGAACTTTCATTAAGCTGATCTCCTTGTTTCGCAAGGATTTGGTCTTCCTTTCCAAGATTGCTATCGGTCTCTCAATATAATTCAACCGTTCGTCGACCTGTATGTCATCTATAGGGACATGCGCCGACTCGTCAGCTAAACACTTCCTCAACTGAGATACGTGGAAGGTGTTGTGTATCAGACTGAGTTCCGGCGAAAGCTCCAGCCGGTACGCAACCTTCCCAACCCGTGCTATCACCTTGAAAGGTCCGATAAACCTAGGGCCTAGCTTGCCCCTCTTCCGGAATCGGATCACCCCTTTCCAAGGTGATACCTTCAACAAAACATTATCTCCCACGTTGAACTCCAGATCCGACCTTCGCTTGTCGGCGTAACTCTTTTGACGACTCTGTGCGGTTCGTAGCCTATCCCGAATCATCTCAATACTTTCCGTCGTTTTCTGAACCACTTCTGTGCTGCTTAACTCCCGCTGGCCTACCTCTCCCCAACAGATAGGAGTCCTACATCTTCTCCCGTACAACATCTCATACGGAGGCATGCCAATACTGGCATGGAAACTGTTGTTGTATGAGAACTCAGCCAATGGTAAATACGTATCCCAGCTGCCCCCAAAATCCAAAACACAGGCTCTCAACATATCCTCAAGAGTCTGAATTGTTCTCTCGCTTTGCCCGTCCGTCTGTGGGTGAAAGGCTGTACTGAACTGAAGTCTCGTACCCAAATCTTCATGGAACTTCCCCCAAAACCGCGACGTAAACCGAACATCCCTGTCTGATATCACTGTTACCGGTACCCCATGCCTTGCTACAATTTCACTGACATAGATGTCAGCTAACTTTTCTGCAGATGAACTTTCACGGATCGCGATAAAATGGGCACTCTTTGTCAGCCTATCTACAACCACCCAAATGGCATCATGATTCCTAGGTGTTCGAGGCAACTTGGTAATCAGATCCATTGTTATATGCTCCCACTTCCACTCTGGTATCTCTAATGGCTGTAACTTCCCGTGCGGTCTCTGATGCTCTGCTTTGACCCTTAAACAAGTCAAACATTTCTCCACGTACTTAGCCACGTCCCTCTTCATCCCCGGCCACCAGTAGTCAGTCTTCAGATCTCTATACATCTTAGTAGCACCGGGATGGATAGAGAACCTTGACTTATGCGCCTCGTCCAGAAGTGTCTGCCTTGCCTCACACGATACTGGAACCCATACCCGACCGTACCGAGTCAATAGACCTCGACTGTCGGGCACTAACTGATCCACCTGTCCCTTTATCCGTTCCTTCTTCTGGTTCTCACCCTTGATCGCTTCCTCTTGAGACCTTCTTACCAAGTCGTGAAGCGACGTTGATACTGTTAGTCTCATCAACGGTACCCGAAGTAGAACACTACTCGCTCTTCTACTCAAGGCATCCGCTACGACATTTGCCTTCCCCGGGTGATAAAGAATCTCGCAATCATAATCCTTCACCACATCCAACCACCTCCGCTGTCTCATGTTCAAATTCTGTTGATCCATGAAATAACGAAGACTCTTGTGGTCCGTATAGATAGTACACTTCACCCCATACAGGTAGTGCCGCCATAACTTGAGAGCGAACACCACTGCCGCAAGCTCCAAATCGTGAGTCGGGTAATTCACCTCATGCGTCTTCAGTTGACGAGACGCATAGGCAATCACCATTCCCCTCTGCATAAGAACGCAGCCTAGCCCGTGATAAGACGCATCACAGTAGACTGTCATGTCTTCAACTCCCTCCGGTAGTGTCAACACCGGAGCCTCGCATAACTTTCTCCTTAAGGTTTCGAACGCTGTTTTCTGTTCCTCTCCCCAAACGAAACGTTCGTTCTTCCTCGTCAGCTTCGTCAACGGAACTGCTATCTTGGAGAAATCCTGGATGAACCGGCGGTAGTACCCGGCTAATCCAAGGAAACTCCTAATCTCAGTGGGAGTCTTCGGGGTTTCCCACTTCATCACTACCTCCACCTTCGCTGGGTCTACCTTGATACCCTCTCGGTTCACAAGATGTCCAAGAAATTGAACCTCTTGTAACCAGAAATCATACTTGGAGAACTTTGCATATAACTGCTCCTTACGCAAAATCTCCAAAACCTCTCGTAGATGCTCCATATGATCCTCCTTCGACTTGGAGTAGATCAGTATATCGTCTATAAACACGATGACTGACCTATCCAACATCGGTCTGCAAACTCTATTCATAAGATCCATGAATGCCGCCGGTGCGTTCGTCAGTCCAAATGGCATCACGATGAACTCGAAATGCCCGTACCTGGTTCTGAACGCTGTCTTGTGAACATCCTCTTCCCTGACCTTCAACTGGTGGTACCCTGAGCGAAGATCTATCTTAGAGAACCAAACGGCTCCCTGAAGTTGATCGAAGAGATCGTCGATCCTCGGCAACGGGTATCTGTTCTTCACCGTAAGCTTGTTAAGCTCTCTATAGTCGATGCACATCCGCATCGACCCGTCCTTCTTTTTCACGAAAAGGATAGGGGCTCCCCAAGGTGAACTACTGGGGCGGATGAAACCCTTATCCAACAGTTCCTCCAGCTGCTTAGACAGTTCATGCATCTCCGGAGGTGCCAAACGGTAAGGAGCCTTTGCTACCGGTGCCGCCCCCGGAATCAAGTCTATTCGGAACTCCACTTGCCTCCCGGGAGGAATGCCAGGCAAGTCATCCGGGAAAACATCCGGAAACTCGCTGACCACTGGTACATCTGCCACTGTTCTCTTCTTTTTCTCCTCCCGTTCATCAACAATATACGCCAAGTAACTGCTACCACCATGGTGCACATATCTTCTAGCTTTGGCCAAAGTGCACACCTTTGGTACCCCTTTTCTTCCTTCACTCGAGATAGTTAATTCTCCCCCACTTGGGGTTCGAATCACTACCTGCTGTTTTTCACAATCAATGTGCGCTCCATTCCGACTAAGCCAATCTATCCCAACTACTACATTTATTTCCCTCATCGCAATAGGAATAAGATCTATACTAAACTTCACTCCGGCTATCTCTATTACATTACCTTTATACACATCACTCACAAAACGAAACTCCTCGTCCGCTATTTCTACTTCTAGCGGACTCTCTAACTTGTCCTTTACAATAGCAAAGTCTTTACAAAACGATAAAGAAACAAAAGATTTAGTGGCTCCCGAGTCAAATAAGACAAGGGCAGGTGATGCATTAACAGGAAAAATACCTGTCACGACATCTGGCTCCTCCTTTGCTTCATCTACGGTCATCTGGAACACTCGCCCCCGAGTCCTGGGTGCGTCATTCTTCTTTCCCAATCCACCCTCTAGCATCTTCACCGGTGCGGTTCCCGAGTTCTGGACCGACCCGGTATTCATTGGGCACTCGTCAGCAAAATGGCCCGGCTTGTAGCACTTAAAACATATCTTTGCGGTCGCCTTGCAGTCTCGACTGATATGACCCGGTTGCCCGCATTTGTAACAGGTTCCGGAGCCCATACGGCATTCTCCCGGATGCTGTCGTCCACACTTCCCACAGCGGGGATGCTCTCTCTTGAACTCTTTCTTTACCTCCGGTTTATGACTCCCAGTTTTGAACCTCTTAGTCTGCTGAGGTTGAGTCTGAACCGTTTCTGCCCTTCTTGTCTTTCTTTGGCTCTCTAATTCGAGCTCTCTAGCCCGAGCCGCCTCGTGCATCTGCTGAAAATCAGTGCACCTTGCCATAACAACAAATTCTCTAATCTCCTGTTTCAAAACTCTCCCATATCTGTACATTTTGGCCTTTTCATTCCTGACATACTCAGGACAGAAAAGGGACCGCTCCAAAAACTTGTCAGTGATCTCGTTCACCGACTCCGTAGTTTGCTCCATAGATAGAAACTCATTTGTGAGTCTCTCTACCTCAATTTGGGGCACATACTGTTCCATGAACAGTTCCTTGAACTATTCCCAAGTCATGCTATCCACTTGTTCTAGCGTCCGAGCACGAACAATAAGGTTCCACCAGTCTTTCGCTGCCTTCCTCAGAAGGTTCGATGCGTAGCGAACCTTGACTTCCTCGGTACAAAAACTGGTGCGGAAAGCACCCTCCACCTCAGCTATCCAACGAGTGCTGGTTACGGGGTCCTTCTGCCCCTCAAACTGTGGCGGCTGACAGGCCGAGAAATCTCTGTAGCTTGTCCCCCGTGGTTGTACGCCTGACAAGCCCCCTGATCCACTGGCCCTGCTGGCCACAGCTGCCTCTACCTGACTACGAATTTCATTAGCCAGTTCCTGCTTTACCTGCTCAAAGAGACTTGGGAGTAACTCGTGAAGAACCTCCCCGACCTCAGCAGCGATCACACCTCTCAGATCAGGAATTTCCTGATCCTCTTCAATAATCGGTCTCTTGCCTTGCCTTCTAGTGTTCACCATTCTGATACATAAACATGATACTTTAGAATAATTCATCTACATCCCCCCCCCCCCCTGAGCAAACTCCTAGCATAGTCCAGAGGTCCTAGCTTAGTTGTCTTTCTTTCTAACATGCTCCTTAGAAACCTTCTGCTTATACTTTCTTAACAAAATCCCTTTCTAGCATGTTACTACCCAACCCTCAACCTTGTCTGGTTCATAGAATTCTTTTGCAACTATATCAAGTCCCGGCATGTACAATGTAATTGCAATGGTATGGGCCCTTATACCATTATAATTACACCCTCCATGTTTAGACTCAACACCGTCACTAAGGTTCCAATTCCCAGCTTAGTTGGTACCTTTAACATATATATCACAACATTTTCCATATCTACCACTTATCATATAAACATTATAATCATATTCTAATTCTAATTCACATTATGCATCAACAAAACATACTTGAAATCATAACCTTGTCACATTGACCATATCTAGCATACATAAACATAATTACTCATCCAATACAGTTATAAAACTGGTCTTTCACAAAACTGAACATGCTTTATCATAAATCCTAATATGGAATAGTGTGCTCACCCCCGTCTTGATGCTCTGGACCGCAGCTCAGCCGTGAAAACTTTTTCTTTTAAAACACCCTTTCCTTATAAACCATTTTCTTACACGAAACAGCTTTTTTTTTAAAGGTTACTTATTTGAAAACTTGAGCACTTGGGTTTAAGTTCAAACACTCACCACTTGTGAATGCCCGAATCCCTTAAACCAAGGCTCTGATACCAACTGTAACATCCCTTATCTTTAAAACACTCATTTAACGGAAAGTAACCTTAAAATACAGCGGAAGATTTGTAATTAAAACATTTAGATAAAATCCCATAATCTTATAGAAAAGAGTACAAGTTTGCAACTTAAAACCAATAAGTTTGAGACAAACAATATTCAACTGAAAAGCTTAGAGAATCCAAAACTATCATTGTAACGTCCCAAAAATTACAAGGAATTTAAAATTTTTAAAACATGCATTTCATTATAAATTAACCCCAATTTAATAATTCGCAATTCAAATTAAATTAACGTCGTTAACTCAAACAGTCAATAAAGTTTACGCAGCGGAAATTTCATAAAATAAAATCTAAAGGTTTAAAAGTGAAATTTTAAACACTCTCAGCACCCCGCGCATAGTGTGTGTACCGTCAAGCCCGACTGCCGCTCGCACCTGAAATCACAACATATTGGGAAAAGGTAAGCTAATCGCTTAGTGAGTCCTACCACACACGCAGGTAGCAACCCCACGAATATCGCCCCTACTCGCAAGTAGGCAACGTCACCATCACCACAAATATAAAACCACATAATGATAAATGCATAAATACGAACCTCGGTACCACCGAGTACACCAAAAATATATCCACACAAGCTCAGTCCCACCGAGCCCTCGGTCCCACCGAGTAAAGACATTGATACCAGCTCAGTCCCACCGAGCCCTCGGTCCCACCGAGTAAAGATAATACAATTGTACTAGCTCAGTCCCACCGAGCCCTCGGTCCCACCGAGCCCCCCAGTCCCACTGAGGTGTACGCAAGCACAAATAATCGACATATAATTTCAACAATCACAGCTAAATCATCCCAACCAAATTGGTCCACGTAAACACGTAATAACACATAGCACAAAAACAACGATATACATGAAATTCCTAACTACGCAGTGAAAGAACTCACCTCAAAGCAAAGCGACGCGCTCCCGAGCCGCAACACCAGCACGTCAACCTTCCTCACATTTTCCCACCTAATTACGCACTAAAAACGTCAACGGAAGGTCCCAACTCACGACACTTTTACTAGTTTAACGAAACTAAAAATTCCAGCTTTTATACTAAAAATGCAGGTCTGTTCGGGACCCATTTTACCCCTGCTAAACTGATCAAACCAAAAATCTAATTCCACATTCAGGAAGTTCAATGTCTTACGGTTCCAGGGACGTATCGCACGCGTCCTAACGATATTCCTAGCACTCTATATGAATTTTACAAAAACACCTCTCAGAGCAGCTAAAACAGAACCTTTCAGTACAAAACGACGATTTGACCTAAGCTACGTTCCGAACTGGTTTTTGCACAAAACATAGAAAAGTTACTAGACTCAAAATGGGAACTTTTGGCACCGATTTCGCCCCAATCCGAGTTACGAGGAAAAAGTTACGGTTTAAGCAAAACAGTGGCAGATTACTAAATTTTCACATGGAATGACACTATTGATTATTAACCCATTAAGTCGTGGCTTAATCCCAACAGACCCGAAAAGCATATGAACTACTGAATATGGGTTACCCTAGGCTGGACAACAGCCGTGCACCACCCCCTGCCGCCTCCGGCGGCGGTGGTGGTTGGCGGCGTTTCTTTGACATACGATAACAACAAACGAGAAATAGACGAACTTACCTCGACGAACCCTTCTTCCTCCTCTTTTCCGACCAAACCTGCCGGTGATCGTCTCCTTCCTCCTCTCTCCTCGTCTCCGGCAGCAACCTCTATCACCCTCTTGGTTTCTCTCTCCCTCTCTCGACTTCTTTCTTTCACTCTCTCTCTCTAGTTCTCTTCTTGGCCGAACACAACAAGAAAGGGGGAGGGGATGACTAAAGGTTGTGGTGGTTACTAGCATGAAACCGAAGGGAAGGGGAAGGGGAGGGGGTGACTCTTGGACGATCCCTTGCCAAACTTTGGTGAGATGCCCCAATTAGCCCCTCAACTTTCCTTTCCTTGCAAAAACCCACAAAGGTTGACTCATTTAACTTTTTGGTCCGATTCGACTACCCCGCTAACGGAAACCACATTAAATCAAACTTAAAAAGAAAAGAATTAATAGAAAAATTACATACCGGGATACGGGCTTTACAACTCTCCCCCACTTGGATTAGACTTCGTCCTCGAAGTCTATGCCCGTGCATAGCTAAAGATAGTTCTCCCACATCTCAACCTCAGGTTCCCAAGTTCACTTGAGACCCCTTCTAAAACTTCTCGAATACTTTTCTTACTAACGAACTCCTTCTAGGACACTGAAATTATGATCGATAGAACACTTCACCAATTGGAATCATTCCTAGCCAAGCGACTTCGGTTGTCTCCCAACCTTAGATATTCCATACCTCCCGATTCAAATCTCAAGCTCTAAACATTCTCAAGTTGCTTACCAATATACCCAACTGGATACTCGGATCCGATCATTCCTACTATTAATTGTCGATTAACTCCTACGAGTTCTACTATACTCCCACAAATTACCCTACAAGAATCGTCAAACCAGTAAATTTAAAATCACTCACGAAGGTCACTCCACCATAACCATTCACCACAAGCAAACACCTCAGGATTACTACTACCATCAACATAATTTCCTTAAAATCGGCTACAATTCCCCAATTACACTAAGGTGTTTGGCTTCAAGCCCAAAAGTCGACACCTAAATATACTATTTACCTCAAAAATTCTACGCATATATCCTCTTTATTACAAAGGGCATCATTCCCTAACCGATACTATTCGGCCTACAGTACTAACACGCGTGGAATACCCAACCTTCCACCGTTGACGTATTTCCTACACTCGCTCTACGAAGCCTAGTTACACCGTATCAAGATACACCTTAACGTCTACCTCCCAGGTACGTGCTCAAGACTATATCCTCCTAGTGCCTACTGGAAAGTCAAAGTCATAACACATGAATACCGGGGTCCCACCCCGAGATACCCAACCGACCATTAAGACCGAGCAATTGACCCATGACTATCACGGACAAAATTCGGAATTTCCCCCGAAACTCTCTCGCGTTTGGCATTTTCCTCCAAAACTGCCACCTCCTGAGCACTACCTATCGACTCGAGAAGAGGTGCAACCACTGTTAACCGTTGACACAAGCCCCGCAGTGGCTCACCATCCAGATGTCGACTAAGTGCGTCCGTAACAACATCCGCTTTACCGGGGTGGTAAAGTATCTCACCATCATAATCCTTGACCACGTCAAGCCACCTCCTTTGACGCATGTTGAGGTTTTGCCGGTCATCAAGTACTGGAGGCTTTTATGGTTAGTGTATACACTTGACGCCATACAAATAGTGCCTCCAAATCTTGAGAGCAAACACCATCAAATCTTACATACCCTCGGGCAAAGTCAACATCGGAGCCTCGCATAACGCCTGCGTAGCTCCTCAAAGCTCTTTGCTGCTCTTCACCCCAACTAAAAGCCGCAGATTTCTTCGTCAATCGGGTCATCGGTAAAGCAATCTTGGAGAAATCCTGAATGGATCTCCGGAAGTACCCTGCTAACCCAAGAAAACTCCGTACTTCAGTGAGAGTCTTCGGCACTTCCCACCGCATCACAGCCGTAATCTTGGCCGGATCCACCATAATACCATTCTGGTTCACGACATGCCCTCGAAAGTGGACCTCTCGTAACCAGAACTCGCACTTGGAGAGCTTAGCATACAGCTTCTCCCGCCTCAAAACTTCCAAAACTTCTCGCAAATGCATCTCATGCTCTTCCTTCGACTTCGATTACACAAGAATATCGTCGATGAACACGATCACCGATCGATCCCACATAGGGCTACATACCCGGTTCATGAGGTCCATGAACGCTGCGGGTGCATTGGTGAGCCCGAAAGGCATCACCACAAACTTGTAAATGGCCCTAACGTGAACGAAAGGCCGTCTACTCCGTATCCTCTCTCCTCACCCGCATCCGATGATACCCCGATAACTCATCGGAAAATACGTCAGCAAACTCCCGTACAACCGGCACATCCTCCGCAGTCTTCTTCTCTCCGACGCCGCGCGTGTCTATCACATACGCTAATTACCCCTAGCCACTGTGCTGCAAGTATTTCCGAGCTCTTACACCCGAACATAACGCTGGGGTCCACCTGGGTGAGTCGCCCTGAACTAGCATTTCTCCCCCGCTTGGGGTTCGAACTTGTACTTGTTTGCGACGACAAACAATCTAAGCATCAAAAGCATCCATCCAATCCATGCCCACAGTCACGCACAACTCCCGCATAGCGATCGGAATCAAATCAATCGGGAACCTCACACCAGAGATCTCCAAAGTGCACCCCCGGTACACGTCAGTAACCGTCAGGGTCCTGTCTTCAGCAACTGCAACCACAAGTGGACAGCCTAACCGTCCAACAACCCGGCCCCAAACACTCACTGACTATGTGAGACACGGAAGGATGAGTAGCCCCGCTATCAATTATCACCCCAGCAAGCACCGAGTTAACCAAGAACGTACCTGTCACCACTTTATATGTAGCTTGTGCCTCCTCCACTCCCAGTTGATGAACTCTACCTCAGGCCGCCTCCATCACTACAGCAAGTGAAGCATACTGCGCAGTACTCACGAACTCCCTGATCTTGGTACGTAACATATCCTTGTACCGTGTCCTCTTCATGTCCTCAAAAGCAGCATGCTAAGGATAGAATAATGTCATTTCCGTGAACTTTCGGTTCACCTCCTTTATGGCCTCCGCAGTCTGAGAGAGCTCCAAGAACTCTTTGACATTCCTCTCCATCTCCACTAGAGGCACATGCTATACACGAAACATACGACAAACTCCTCCCAGGTCAAGTAGTGCGCCCGTTAAGCGTCAAAGTAGTAGCACACCAGTCTTTCGCTCCGTCTCGTAACAGATTCACCGCGAAGCGAACCTTCTAGTTCGCAGGACAACCACCGGTAAGGAATGTGCACTCCATAACCGATCCCGACTCTCTTGTTCGGGGCTGCCCACCCGCAGGGGGTGGAATCGCCGCGATGCGCTCCTCCATCGACACTATTACCTCATCACGAATGGCGGTAATAATTTCGGGGATCGCCTCCTCCAAATATGCGTCACCTCGACCGCAAACATCTCACGAATCTGATCAGCAATAATTCCAGCATCAGCATCTGGATCAGCATTGTTGTTCCTCCTTAACGAGCTACTAGCACACATTAAAACCTGCTAACTACGCTCACACTCAACTCTTCGGATTCTCCGTGACTTTCCCCGACTCGAGCACGGATCCTGTGCTTCAGATAGTAGGAGCTCTGCTACTACCCTTCACACCTATCCTTACTCGTTTCGAGTCCTGTCCCGGGACGTCCAAGTAGTTGCTTACCACAAACAAACACATATGCCCATTCCGGCATATGCAAACACTTTTCCTAGCTCCCTAGAAAAGTCGTAATACCCCACTACCCTTGCTAGAACGGAACCCCCACTAGCCCTGACGAGTCGCCTCGTGAACGCACAGTCGTATACAGTGGAAACCAGATTGACATTCGAATATAAGATTCTATCCTACAACGGTTGGACTCAAACAAGAGCTGCGCAATAGAACTAAATCTAACATTCTAAGGCTATTCGGTTCCTACCGCATACAGCCTATAGTGCATTCGCTTAACAACCTATCAAGGTTAGCATAAGTTCCTAATAGCAAGTAACAACCATACAATACCACAAAATCCACGTAAGCAATCTAGCATACATACTCCTATGTTCTAGAAAGCAATCTAGCATACGTACTCATATGTAAACGCTATTCCCAGCTCACTAGGAATTTCATCTCATCCCACTACTCTTGCTACAACGGAATCCCTGTTAGCCATAACGAGTTGCCTCGCGAATACCCAGTCGCACGCAGCGTGAATCAAATAGACATTCGAATACAAGATTCTATCCTAGAACGGTTGGACTCAAACAAGAGCTGCGCAATAGAACTAAATCAAATATTCTAAGGCTATATGATTCTTACTGCATGCAACCTATAGGGCCTTCACTTGACAACCTACTATAACTAGCATTGATTCCTACTAGCAAGCAGTCATCGTACAGTACAGTGTAAACAACCTCGGCAATTTAGCATGCATACCCTATGCCTAGAAAGCAATAAATACACTAAGTGTTGTACCTTGGCGTCGGCTGACTGTACACACTGCGCCTACGATCACCGTTTCCCAAACGGGCTTTCTCCGTTCATTTATTTTCAAAGATTTTAATAAGAGAGTTAAAAAAAAACTTCATAGCCGCAACTTGAGACCAAACACACCGAGATGTGTTTGATTCACTCAAGCTGTGCTCTGATACCAAGTTGTAACGTCCCAAAAATTACAAGGAATTTAAAATTTTTAAAACATGCATTTCATTATAAATTAACCCCAATTTAATAATTCGCAATTCAAATTAAATTAACGTCGTTAACTCAAACAGTCAATAAAGTTTACGCAGCGGAAATTTCATAAAATAAAATCTAAAGGTTTAAAAGTGAAATTTTAAACACTCTCAGCACCCCGCGCATAGTGTGTGTACCGTCAAGCCCGACTGCCGCTCGCACCTGAAATCACAACATATTGGGAAAAGGTAAGCTAATCGCTTAGTGAGTCCTACCACACACGCAGGTAGCAACCCCACGAATATCGCCCCTACTCGCAAGTAGGCAACGTCACCATCACCACAAATATAAAACCACATAATGATAAATGCATAAATACGAACCTCGGTCCCACCGAGTACACCAAAAATATATCCACACAAGCTCAGTCCCACCGAGCCCTCGGTCCCACCGAGTAAAGACATTGATACCAGCTCAGTCCCACCGAGCCCTCGGTCCCACCGAGTAAAGATAATACAATTGTACTAGCTCAGTCCCACCGAGCCCTCGGTCCCACCGAGCCCCCCAGTCCCACTGAGGTGTACGCAAGCACAAATAATCGACATATAATTTCAACAATCACAGCTAAATCATCCCAACCAAATTGGTCCACGTAAACACGTAATAATACGTAATAACACATAGCACAAAAACAACGATATACATGAAATTCCTAACTACGCAGTGAGAGAACTCACCTCAAAGCAAAGCGACGCGCTCCCGAGCCGCAACACCAGCACGTCAACCTTCCTCACATTTTCCCACCTAATTACGCACTAAAAACGTCAACGGAAGGTCCCAACTCACGACACTTTTACTAGTTTAACGAAACTAAAAATTCCAGCTTTTATACTAAAAATGCAGGTCTGTTCGGGACCCATTTTACCCCTGCTAAACTGATCAAACCAAAAATCTAATTCCACATTCAGGAAGTTCAATGTCTTACGGTTCCAGGGACGTATCGCACGCGTCCTAACGATATTCCTAGCACTCTATATGAATTTTACAAAAACACCTCTCAGAGCAGCTAAAACAGAACCTTTCAGTACAAAACGACGATTTGACCTAAGCTACGTTCCGAACCGGTTTTTGCACAAAACATAGAAAAGTTACTAGACTCAAAATGGGAACTTTTGGCACCGATTTCGCCCCAATCCGAGTTACGAGGAAAAAGTTACGGTTTAAGCAAAACAGTGGTAGATTACTAAATTTTCACATGGAATGACACTATTGATTATTAACCCATTAAGTCGTGGCTTAATCCCAACAGACCCGAAAAGCATATGAACTACTGAATATGGGTTACCCTAGGCTGGACAACAGCCGTGCACCACCCCCTGCCGCCTCCGGCGGCGGTGGTGGTTGGCGGCGTTTCTTTGACATACGATAACAACAAACGAGAAATAGACGAATTTACCTCGACGAACCCTTCTTCCTCCTCTTTTCCGACCAAACCTGCCGGCGATCGTCTCCTTCCTCCTCTCTCCTCGTCTCCGGCAGCAACCTCTATCACCCTCTCGGTTTCTCTCTCCCTCTCTCGACTTCTTTCTTTCACTCTCTCTCTCTAGTTCTCTTCTTGGCCGAACACAACAAGAAAGGGGGAGGGGATGACTAAAGGTTGTGGTGGTTACTAGCATGAAACCGAAGGGAAGGGGAAGGGGAGGGGGTGACTCTTGGACGATCCCTTGCCAAACTTTGGTGAGATGCCCCAATTAGCCCCTCAACTTTCCTTTCCTTGCAAAAACCCACAAAGGTTGACTCATTTAACTTTTTGGTCCGATTCGACTACCCCGCTAACGGAAACCACATTAAATCAAACTTAAAAAGAAAAGAATTAATAAAAAAATTACATACCGGGATACGGGCTTTACAATCATTCATCAAAAGAAAATATAAGCTGCTGAGCTGCCGCAAATCCAAAAGCTTCAAGCTGGAGCCTTTCCTTTATTCTTCGAAGATGTACCTGCCACTAAAAGATGAATAACAACGGGGTAAGCTTTCGCTTAGTGAGCATGCACCTATACCACATATCATCATGCATACATACTCGCATAAACATAGCAATCACATACATGTAACATCCTTCCATTCCTTAAGGCACAAAGCCAATAAGGAAGGTCATAACTAGACACTGGTACCAGGCCTCTTCATACATAACATATTCCCTAGGGGTATTACTACCACCATAGGTACTCTTTCCTTTGGCAAAGCCAACATACACATAATCACACATGCAATCCAACTACATACACATAACTTACATAATATAGGTAGAGTACTCACCTGTCAAGATGTCAATTACCAAGTACTTCACAGTGTATAATAATCACCTCGTACCACCTATAACATTCATACATACACATATCATAACAAGCCCAAAAATGGAACTCTAATTCTATCCCAACTCTCATCCCGAAATGACATAGCTAGGATAGTCCAAATACCATAAAACTTTGCCAAACATCCCATTTCATACACCCCATTTCTATTGATTTCTAAACATAATACACATACCTTGCAATTCTAGACCGCGAACAACAATCCTCCTAGAACCTTTCACAACTTGAATCTTCCAAAATCACCAAATCTTTCGCCTGGAAAATACAGCAACTTCGGACACTTGGTTCTCTCTGCTGGGAACTTCGATGCCAAATCCCTCCGGTCAGAATGTAGATTAGAGGGTCATGAAGTCGCTGTCCAAATTTCACGACGATCCAACGGTTAACGAAGGAGAATCGGTCGATCTTTCACAGCAGCTCACAAGAACTCCGAAAATCCCTTTCACAGCAACTTCGGACACTTGGTTCTCTCTACTGGGAACTCCGATGCCAAATCCCTCCGGTCAGAATGTAGATTAGAGGGTCGTGAAGTCGCTGTCCAAATTTCACGACGATCCAACGAACACGAAGGAGAATCGGTCGGTCTTTCACAGCAGCTCACAAGAACTCCGAAAATCCCTTTCTCTTTTCTCTCTTCTTTGCTAAAGAAACAAATGGCTGCAAATGAGGGTGTTTAGGGTTTCCATCCCCTTTACATACATGCCAAAACACACCCTCATCTTACAAAATTGATAAACTGGCCCCTAGATTCCTGAACACGTACATAACGACCCAAAAATTAACTCAACCCCAAAAGAGACAGTTAAATCACGTAAATTGGGAAACGGGGTGTTACACATGGTTTATCCAACACCTCTCCATTCTCAGAGTTCTTTCTTAGCTTATAGTAATATTTTACGACTTAGTTCGTTCATAACCTTCATACATAACAATGTATTAAATGTATTATTTCGCACATTTCCTCCTTTTAAAGAACAACACTTGGAGCAACTTGGGTACACATGACCCCAAGATTCTTATAACTTTAGTGTACTGCACCACGATCACGAGAATTATTTGCATACTACTTTCCGCAAAACTTAATCTTTTTCAACCAAAACTATATTGTTATGACCGTAGTATATTTAATGAAAATCTTTTCATACGACAAAAGTTGCAAGAAATTACCGACACAAAATAAGCTAGTCGGTTCTCACACTCATCTATATTTAACTTTTCTTATAAAGTATAATGTATTTTGCAAATTACTAAACTCAAAATTTGACTGCGCGACGTAAATGGTATTACCTCTTTCTTTAAATACCCACGTGTACCTACTGACTCATCATCAACTAAATTGTTATTTATGCATTTGTTTTGAAATCACAAAAACCCATGTAACACACACCCGAGGACACCATGCATAAAACTCTACTTGCAATTGAAGGCTATTTGCTTAAACAAGGTCTATCGTTTAACTCACGCAACTTATCATTGACGCCCTATTTTCAACCAGTGGTTACCCTCTCAACATTCTAACACTTGTTATACATGCCTTCCAAGGCTCACTTACTCAACCATTTCATACTATTCCCATCTTGATCAAACATCTTACATTCTATTTCCACACATTTTAATCCACTTATTTAAAGTTGTCTCGGCGGACTTTCATGAGTCCCGCCAATTCCAGGTTGTCCTTCCTATCCTCGATCATTTACCGATCTGTCCTCTAAAGAATTGAAAGACCTTGGTGGCGTTTTTACCATCATTATGTTATAAAACAAAAAAATAACCCTGGGAAATGGTTATATGAATATAGACACACGAAACGTACCTTACCGATCATTAGTCACCAGAACAATTTAGAAACAAGTATGCTTATGTAACAATATATTCATAATAACAGTAGCTAATTGCGATTATGAATGTATCATACATGAGAATCCTCATTACCGTCGTTACCGTACTAATTTCACGTATTTCTGTCGACCCTAAGGCCATCACATCTTAATACTTCTACCCACTCTCACGATTCATAACTTAATTCATCTCAGCTTAAGTCTAAGTATTTCCTCATCATACTTAGTTCACTTAAACTAAAGCTCTGATACCAACTTGTAACACCCCAAAACAGGGGTTAACAAAAACTTCCATAAAACGGAAGAGTGGTACTCATTACTAAAGTAAAAGTATACATAAATCATTACATAACCATTAATACGAAGATTTAGTTAAATACGACTAGTAATGGATCACTAGCTTATCAGATAACAAAAGGTGTTGGAAAGTTCTATCATATTCTTCAAATCTTTAACTCTCCAACAATGATCCCATGCTCACAACCCCAGTCTAAACTTCTTGTATCCGGGACCACTAATATCTGTAACATATAAAACACATAACAAGTGTTAGGCTTTTAAAGCCTAAGTGAGGTTTACACATAGCACATAGAGCATAATCATAGCATGTAGGAATAACAATTCGATACATTCACAAATTGGATTCCATGGAGAAGGTCCATATCGCTACCCAGTTACATCATAATCGAAGATATACCTTGATCGATACCCCACGGCATTGTCACAAGGCATAACACAACGGAAAACCCCACGGTATCCGAAGGTATGAACGAAATACACTTACCCCACGGTATGTATGAATATATCTTCCAATGCATACTAGGTGCTCCTCCAATTAAGTGGATACCAAATATGTTACTCCAAATAAGATTCAAAACATATTAAGCACTTTAGCAATGGTCCAACCATTTATCATAATCCATACTACTTCCATGTAGTTCATATACATCCACATGTATTAATTCACATTCCATAAGAATTCAACAATAAACCACCATGTTTACATTTCAAGAATAAATCCATTTGGACCATTAAGCCATCAATTCATCATTAAGACATCTATTAAGTCATCATCTCAATATCACATACAATGGATATATAATCCAACCAAACTCTTAACATCAACATTTATTATGGCATACAAAGTAATAAACACAATTAAGCCACATTAATTTACTTGAACTCCTCTTATTTCCCTCTTAACCATTAAGAGCATATTATTCAAGATTTCCCATTAACTATACCAAAATCAAGATGAGGAATAGTATATAAATGTAATACAAACAATTAATTACAAGTTACTCACCTTTAATTCTTCAATTGCTAACACCCTAACTTGAATACTTGAACCTAATTGCTCCAAGAAGAAGATGAATATTGCAAGCCCTATTTGAAGTTTAATTGTTAAGATTCATATAACACTTACTTGGATAAGATTAGGATTAAGAGATGAAATTACCTTAGGTTTTATGAAGAAATCGTTTGCAAGATGAGGAGCAGAGCTAAATTTCGATTTTGAGAGTTCTAAGTGAAAAGTGAGATGAGTAATGACTAAGGGGTGGGTTTAACCCTCTATTTGGCACGTCAGGTAATTGGCGCCAGTCGTCGGCGCCACTCCATTGGCGCCGGCTTCTGTTTGCCAAATCTTCCAACTTCTACTAATTTGGCCGTAACTTCTTCGTTAGAACTCCGTTTTTGCTCCGGAAAGAACCGTTGGACTCGTATTCAAAATACCCATCCAACTAATCCGTAAAATCTAATATTTAACTTTATCATCTTTTTTTTTTCATTTATTTCCTTAAGGAATAAACTTACTGATTTCTATCGGGAGTTCTCAAATAATAAGTGACAATCACGGAAATTACTTAGGAAACCAATTATAATCTAAGAAGTCAAAATATAAAGAAATATTAGGACTATTTTTTTACTCACAAGGATTTTCCGGGTGTTACATCTATCTCCTTTGTATGACTATCTGTTTTACCCTCATTACACTTCGCTGCCAAGACTGATGCATCACTACTTGAAGTAGCGTACACTCCCGCCACCATGACCTTTTTGTGGCGTAACCTCATCATCAAAATTAGGAGGTCTCATGGTGTTCAATGATCTCATACGGTTTGATTTCTCCACAGACAACCTTTCAATCCCGTCAACTTCCTTTATGAATGTTGGACTGCTCCACAGCCTATCATCCATTTCATTTTCCTGTTGGCTTAACACAAGCCAATTTGATGGATTTCCCTGTGGGGATTCATTACCTCGTGCATGTGGTGCGCATGCGCTACTAGGCTCACTATTGAACAGTGCACTGACTGCATTTTGTAGGGAAATGATGTATGCATCGTCTTTGTATTTTTCCATCCCATTCTCTATGTCAAAGTCCAAGGTAACCTTAAGTGCAATTAGTCTTGATATTTTATCTTGTATTTCCTTGATGAATTCCTGAAAATGACATTACAATCTAGTGTTAATTGATTATTTTTTAAACATATGTAATGAAATCAGGGTTTTACCTCTTTTGATGGACCGGTAGTCTTTTCTCTTTCCATGAGGGTCTCAGATGAAATGGCTTCTGTTGAGTTTGGGGCATTGTGCGTGGGTGCATCATATCCCGATACATCATTAACATTTGTCGTTGCCTTTGACGATTCTTCTTTATTCCCTACTAAACTTGCACCCTTCACCTTTAAAGAATCATTCCCACGTTCATCGTTAATATTTGTAGTTGCCTTTGAAGAATCTGCTTTATCACCTCCTAAGTTTGCCTTTGATGATTCGCCTGTAATCTCATTATCCTTTAATGGCAGCAAACCAAAACCTCCATCTCTTAATTCTATCATTTCCCTTTTTTTAAGCATCCCCATATTCCAAACAGATATTGCTATGCCAGTCTTGTAAAATTCATCCCTTGGACTAAAAGTTGAGTCGACGTATAGTAGCTGAAAGAATAAAAGAATTGTTAGTATTGTTGTTGGTTTAAATTCATTACATTTAAATTACAAATTATACAACAAAACTAACCGCAAGATAGGTTAATGGTCCTGAGTAGAAACACAACAAATTATCTCGTCTCCATCTTTTCTTGCTTGACTTTACTTTATCGTACATAAACTTGCACCAATCCACCTTTTCGATCATTTCTTGGCTCTTCAGTTTAGATAGAAAATTCAAGTTCACCGTTCCCATACTGTTACCTTCAATCAGCAGGTTTACAAATAACACCAGGAAGTTGATTTTGAAATGAAATCCAGAATCTTCATTTTCACTGATTAGGTCGGCTACATGCTTCGGTCTTATCTTAGCTACCTCAAATTGTTTTTTCCAGGCCGAGATAAGGTTTTGATCATTTGGCACATCATTCTCAGCCAGTAAATATATCCCGCCTTTTGGTAATCATGTTAACTTATGAATTGAATCTACCGTAACAGGAAGAAACCCATTGCTTACTCTTATTCCCATTTCTGTGGTGTCAAGATTATCTACTAGGTAGAAACCAAGCTTTGATGGCACCCCATCGATTTCCATGCTCAGTAATGACTCTACTCCCATCTCCCTAACTGTCTCCTGTTGGGCACTGCTCAACGCAACAATCGCATCATGCAATGCCTTTGGTGATGTCCTTGTCCTTAGTACTTCCAAACCTCTTCTCAATCGGGATCCTGAATTCTGGTGACGTTGCTTCATCTTTAATGTCCCTTTCCTATTATTACTTGACCTATGTAGTTTTGTTTTTATCCTGGTACTCCCTGCTGACCTTTGATGGACTGTGTAATCATATATTTTTGCATCATAAAACATAACAAATGTAAATTTCTAGTCACGAAAAAACTTTCATGAAATACAAAACTACAGCCAACATTTTATTCACTTCTTACTACTCACCTTGAACAGCAGGTTTTTCCTTTTTATGTGGTGTATTCATACGCATCATCTCCTTTGTCTGGCTTCTGGTTCTCCTAGAGGCACTTGCAGTATCGACATTCCGCTCTGTCAAAAAGATTCGATTACTAACATTTCTCATATAATATGTATAATTTGTATTAGATAATAACAAAAAAAATTGCACAAACGTTTGCGTTTCTTCGGATACGAATCATGTCCTTGGTCCCCAATTATTGCAGAGTCTGTTCCTGCACCATTAAGTTTGTTAATTGATTTTCAGTATTACCCAAATAGGACTACATAACTTTGGAACTGAGTAGTAACATTAATAAAACTTAATAATTAAATGGTTTTCTCAACCACATTTTGTACCTTTATCTCCTTCCTTTTCTGTCACTTGCAAATCTTCCATCAGTAACTCAACCCCCGACACGTTAATGTATTCTGAATCAGTTTTTGTATCTACCCAATAAACATTCGTTATTAAATACAATTTCAACACAATTTTATGAATCACTTTAAAAATATAATTGTCAGAGTGAGTACCTTTTCTTTTCCTTGAACGTCGAACAGGGTTCAAACTTTGAACATCAACTTCCATTGCAGTTGCTAGTGTTTCATGAATTGTGAACAGGACAATGATGTATACATTTCAATCATTTGATTTGTATATTAGTTAATGAATACTGTTTACTAAGATGCCATGACATGGAATCATGCAAAAGACCACACATACATTAAATATATTTGACATTCAATACATGGTAACATATTTAATTTCATATAAACATGAATACGAATTCATTTTTCATATTAACACATTACTAGATCTGCATCATTTGACCAGACATAATGTAATGTTGGTTCATATGTTTTCTGGGATTAATATAGACCACCCTAAAATAATCAATCTCACAGCATATTCATCATAACTATTGAATGAACAATCATCCAATTGAGCACACATACAGTAATCATAATTCAATTCATAGATTCATGAATATATAAACATTTTTTATATTAACATATTACGTAATGTTGAGCCCAAATACAACAATGTGGTTTCATAGTAGTATAGTGTAAATTTAACATCACTCTACAATCATGAATCAACAACAACTTCAATATTCACACATTACTGAATTTCAAATACAGTAAAATTGTTTCACATGACTAAACCTAATATCATTTTTAATCCTCCCAAATAAACTAAATCTGCATCATTTGACCACATTGTTATGAATCAATTTAAAAAACTTTTTTGTCAGAGTGAGTACCTTTTATCAATACCAACATTCTGTAATGTTGTTTCATATGTTTATTGTCAATAACCTAGACAACCCAAGAATCATGAAAGTCAATAGCATATTCATCCTAACAATTGATTGAACATTCACCACTGGATGGATTCATGAATATAGAATCATTTTTGGGTATTAATATATTACTTAACTGATGGATTCCTGAATATAGAATCGTTTTTGGGTATTAACATATTACGTAATGTTGAAATCAATGAATCAAAGTTTATAATATATTCATCATGGACATTCATATGATTTTCCCCAACTTTTAACTAAGCCCATAAGGCTGTATAATGATGTATTCATCATATTCTTAGAATTTTTCTTATTTTCCACAAACAAAAAAACCCTAGTCTAATAAAGTGTCGTACCTTCTGGTGTGTGTGAATATCGTACCCCTTGCTTGTTCATTTCGATTTCTCCTTTCTTCTGCACTGAATCTTGATTTGCATGTTGCTCCATGTCGATTAACATGGGATTCTCTGCTGTGTTCTTGAAATTAGAAAATGAATACTTGATTCTGATTCTTTCACTTGGTCGCCTCACTGCGATTGAACAAAAAACCCTAGAATCAGTTGAATACAGAATGCAAATATATATAGAGATCGAATTCTTCTACGATTTTACCTCTATTGGGATGAATGTATCCTGCCATTTATTTTATTTTGCTTATTCTGCTCGGATTTCCTCCCGAAACGATTACTATGAATCGGCGATGTAACCGGGGGAAGTGAATCCCGTAATTTCTGCGGATGATTACCGGAGATGACGAATCATCGTGTTTTGACTATAATACCCCTAAGCGCCTATTTTCTTTCTGAAATTAATTGTTTCAAGCTCACTAATTACGAATTTTGCACCGCACTAATCTTGAACGTCCATAATTTTTAATCTGACTAATGGATGGTAAATAGATAGGTTCTATAGTTTGTAAGAATGGGGTGGTTTGCAAATAATACCACCCCTATATATATATATATATATAGACTTAAGATCCCGTGAGACCAAGCTATTTCCGTGAGACCCGTGAGACCATAAAAATAACACTAAACCTTCACAACAAAAGACTGTGAAGGTAAACTTTCACAGTGTTTTTGCTGTGAAGGTTCGCTGATTTTCTTACCTTCACAATGAATCGCTGTGAAGTTTTAGTGTTATTTTGTGGTCTCACGAAAACAGGTTGGTCTCACGTGAACCCAACCCTATATATATATATATATATATATATATATATATATATATATATATATATATATATATATATATATATATATATATATATATATGGTCTGTTTCCGTTACAAACCAAATAGATTGTACAAACCCTGCAAACCAATCTTAGTCGTTCATCAACTCTAATCAATATCTGATTTTATTATGTTTCCTAATCTAAAGTCATGATCATAATTAATGAACGTTATCATCTTCCATATATATCACAATCATTATTAATGAATCATAATAATTACCATAAATATATTTGTTGTTTCCTAATATAGTGGTTTGTAGGGTTTGTACAATCTATTTGGTTTGTAACGGAAACGCACCCTATATATATATATATGCGGGTTCAAACGAGGAGCGTAACAATTTAAGAAAACGCGAGGAGCACCGCCTATGTACTGAATCACATGTGATTCACGTATAAAATCACATGTGATTCACACATGATCGGGGGGCTTCCGCCCATGTAGTGGATCACATGTGATTCACGCCTAAAATCACATGTGATCCGGGTGACTTCCACGCGACTCGCGAACCAGGTCACCCGCTACACGATTTTTTCGGGAGTAGTGGATCACATGTGATCCAGTACATGGAAGGCGCTCCTCGCGTTTCTCGTAAATAGGTACACTCCTCGTTTGAACTTTCATATATATATATATATATATATATATATATGGAACTAGAAAGAAAGACTAGGTTCACTTATATATCCCGAGGAACATCTTCTCAAAGTTTGGTTGCAGTGAGATATTGATCCAATCATATAGAGTAAGTTACATTTTTATTCCTTGTGGTTTGTTGAAAATTTCTAATTTTATCCATATGGTTTTGAAATTACAATTTTCATTCTTATAGTTTATAATTCATTATCTTTTCCGTCCTTATGACTTAAATTTAATTGCTTTTTTCATCCCAATTGTTTACAATTTAATTCTATTTTAGTCCTTCATACTTAAAAGTAGCGTTTTGGCCTCAGGGACGAAAATAAAAATAAAGTGCAAACCATAAGGACTAAAACCGAAATTTTGAAACCACAAGAATTAAATTTGCATTTGTTAACAAACCACGGGGACCAGAAACTTAATTTACTCTATATTTCCGTTGGGCTTTCATTTGTCGTGTTTGCAAATTACACTACTAAAAACAGATAATTTTAGACGGATCACTGTGGATAAGAGTACCCAAAAAAAAGTAAACTTTAGTTGACTTCTGCCACTGAATTTTAAGAAAATATATATACTTTTTTTTACTATTTTACTTTTTCTTATCGTAAATAAGTTGTTTTTATAAGTTATCCATAATAACTTATTTGCTTTTCCTTTTCAAGTTATTTATCTAAATTACATTTATGTTGTTTTATGTATTTGTTTTATAATTTGTTTGGTTTATATGTATTTGATTCATAATGTGAAAATTTTTACATGTAATTTATGTTTTACAAACATGTTAAAAAGTTTCGCACTATGAACCAAATATATGTGAAACAAACACATTATGAAACAAATATATGTTAATTAGTATTCTAAATTTAATCTTAGATGAGAAAAAAAATCATATAAAATAATACATGACACACTAGTAATTAAAATTCTCACAAATTTATGAATTCTCAAAAAAAGTTCCTCGTACTTTTAAAAAAAAAAATAAACAGAGCTTAAATTGTTGTCATACAAAGTGATATTTAATAACAAGGATAAATTGTTTAAAATAAAACCAAATTTTAGTTGATTGATATTTTGGGAATTAGTTTTCAAAATATTTATGTTAGGGATATTTTTTCTGAGTTCCTCTAGTTTAAAATGATTCATTTTATCATATGGTATTGTTTTAAAAATCCATTGTTTTTTTTTTAGTTTCATGAGAAAGAATGTTGTGGGATTAGATTAATTGATAATACGATTTGGACATTTAGGAACCCTCCTTAAAGATCACCAATTCAAATCCTGCAAGAATTATGTGGAACTTTCTCACTATTTTATAAGATCTCTCGAATTAATCGAGGTACACATAAACTAGGCCACACACCAATTATTAACATAATAAAAAGACAACCATATGGTCTCATTGAATAACAAGAAAATATATTCATGGTGATTTTGAGGGCATCATGGTCCCTATTTTAGTTGCAAGCAATACCTCTTGTGGGGTGTCCTTCCCTTCTTTGGGACATGTATTTTTACTTTTGAAGGGAACCTATTTTTTAATTTTATCTTTCTCAAATACTATTCTGTATATGTACACACTCTTTGCTTTTGGTCATCTTAAAAGTTTCAAAAAGTGCTATTATCTCAACCCTTCAAGCCTTGAGTTACACAGAATCTGTATTGTGAATATGTGATTTGGGTAATTTAAAATTCCACTCTTGTTCCAAAGCAAAAACTCAACTATTTGACTCTAAGATGGCGTTTGTTTTCTAAGAGGTCTGAAGTCTGAAGTCTTATATCGCTTCTGATTAATAAAAGATGGTGCTTTAAGTGGTTATAACACATTAGGTTACATCTTCTAATTTCAGGCGTATTTCAGACTTAAAAGCCTCTGAAATCTAGAAAGAAAAAAACAAACGGCCTGAACGATTCAAACTTCAGACGTATTAAGAGGTTTAAAAAAAACCTAAGATTGTCCTATTGCTCATACATAAATTAGATAAATTATATTTTATAGGTAGTTATTAATTATTATAGGTAATTTAAGGTGGTTAAGTAGTTACTTTAAAATAAAAACAATTGTCAAACCGTTACCAACAAATATGATCAATAATAGTTACATAATTTGAAGTGAAATTATTCAAAAGGTTACAAGTCTTCCAAGTAAAAGTTCAAAAGGCCACACACCTTATGAATAGAATATTAGAAGGCAACATGCATTCAGTTCATGCGTGTCAGTTAGACCTGGCAAAAACTGACACGCCACACTAACTCGACATGAAATAAACGGGTTTGGATAACACATTTCAACCCGTTTAAGTAAGCGGGTTGACACGACACGACACGAAAATTAAACGGGTAAGGTCAGGGTCAAAAATTCCAACTCGAAAATGACCCGAATAACTCGTTTATATATATATATATATATATATATATATATATATAGAGAGAGAGAGAGAGGGGTTCAAAGGAAAACCTCAAAAAAAACGGAAAATTGAATAACACCCTTGGGGCCCTTCATCTGGACGGTGTGCATTTGTGCATACAGGTAAATTAAGTTGATTTTTTGGTTTTTATGCATAAGTGCATTATGCATTTGTGCATGTTACAAATTACCTGTATGCACAAGTGCATACCGTCCAGATGAAGGGCCCCTAGGGTGTTCTTCAGTTTTCCGTTTTTTGAGGTTTTTCTTTGAACCTGACCCTATATATATATATATATATATATATAGGGGGGCATTCAAGGGAGAACTAGTTTGTTTGTGGTAACTGTGAGAACCAATATGAGCCACATATTAAGCAATAAATTAGAAAATTATTATTTTTGGTAATTTTGTTTGAAATTTAAATTAAAGGGTATTTTAGGTTTTTTAAAAATCTCTTCTCTCTCCTCTCTTCTCTCCTATCTCCTCTCTCCTCTCTTGCAGGCATGTTGCCTTCGGTGATACCCAGACCATTATGATACCCAGACCACTGTGATACCAACCACCAGAAGATCACTGTGATACCCACCACCGAAATCAAACCCACCACCAGAAGATCACTGTGATACCCAGACCATTGTGATACCTAGATAATTTATAACACCCAAACCCTAAAATCAAAATCAACTGTGATACCCAAACCACTGTGATACCCTTGTGTTACACCCAAACCCTAAAATCAAAATCAACCCATAATCATCAAAACACAAAATCATAGTACAATATCAAAATCAAACCTAGATCTTAAAATCAAACCTAGATCTGGAACTTAAAGAAGGTATGGAGGCATCTGTGATACCAAATTCCAACCCAGATATGAAAGTGTGTGTGTGAGTTCCATCGTCTCCATCATAGACACCACCGCCACTAACCCAGAAAAATCACAGGTGCCGACGATGTTGACGGTGGGAGTGGTAGTGGTCATGGTTGCATAATCTTCTCAACGATCGACGACCTAATCAGTTCGAATCGTCGAGTGGTTGTAGAAAAGAATTTGTCGGCGGCGGTGGTTGTAGAGCATAATCCGTCGGCGAACCAAAGTCATGGTTGCCATCGCCGTTGGTGTCGTAAACGATGAAGTCATCGCCGGCGAAGAAGAGAGATGTTTTCATAACATTGAGATGGGTTTCTTTTTCGTATACAAACCCTTCTTCAATGGCCGGTCAATTTAGAGGGAGAGAGAGAGAGAGATGCCTAGAGAGGAGAGAAAATTGGAGATATTTTAGGAATTAAGGATTTAATTAGATTTGGAAACAAATTTACTAAAACACCCTTTTGTATTTATTTAAAATTTATATTAATTATCTTAAATGTGTGGCTGAAATTGGTTCTTACGGTTACCACAAACTAATTAGTTCTCATTTGATTAAGCCCCTATATATATATATATATATATATATATATATTATAAGTTTTCTTTTTAATGCTTTGGATTTTTAACGTTTTGTATTTTTAATGTTTTGGATTTTGTTAGAACTTATAAGTTTGAACTATAAATTTAGATTTCTAATGCTTTCATTTGGACTTTGGATTTGTAATTTTTTGTGAATTTTCGATTTTTAATTTTTAGTTTTTTAAATGTTAAACGGGTTAGGCGGGTCGTGTCGGGTTAGGGTTGGGGTTTTCTGACCCGTTTATTAAACGGGTCGGGTTAGGGTTAGGCACTTTCAACTCGTTTATTAAACGGGTCGGGTTAGGATTAGGGCTTTTCAACCCGTTTAACTTTGAACCCGACACGACACGTTTGTCAGGTCTAGTGTCAATTCAAGGTTCAAGGCAGAACATATAAACATGCGCTTCACACCATCAAAATTGTCTTAATGCTCAACCTTGAATCTTCACCATCAAAATTGTCTTAATGCTCAATCTTGAATCTTCATATATTTTAAAGCCCATCTTACTTGCACTAAAATATTTGATGATAGCTACTTTTTATAATGATATTTCACTTGATTGAGACGTTGTTGTTTTCTTTTATCAAAGTCTAAACATTGTGTTACGACTATGACTTTTTTTAGTTTACTTATTTATATTTGTAATATTTTTTACCTTTATAGTACTAGAGTTATAAGCTTTGTAGAGTGCATGCAGAATTATGTTGTACCTTATGAAGATTGGTTATTATAGGCAACAAGGATGACCCAGAAATTTAAGATCAAGGGGGCTAGAAATAACTCTACATATTATCATTAAAACACTATACTAAAAGGATACTTTATATTTGTAACAGCTCGAAACCCAATATAACGATAACATATAAATTATAGTCAAAATGGTCCCAAAAATATACCAAGATAACATCGATCACATCTCAAGGTTCGCACTTCGCAGCATACACATCTCCATCTGAGATTTATAATAAGATTAATGTTGAACTACAAGGCTCTGCTAATTCATGCTTCTTCCACGGCATCACATTATATCTTCCCTTTTGATGAACTCAAACTATACACTCGTCTGAAAATGATTTTAAGTTTGAAAAACGAGGCTTAAAGGTCTATGAATTCCCTATCAAATAACATAATTAAACAATTTATCTTAATAGAACCACCGTCACTCCACTGTGACGTCAACAATCAGACCCCCGGTAGATTGCCCATGGCCCCAGAAGATGCTCATCTAATGTGCTCGTGAAACGAATTTAAGGCACATGGAAGAATATAAACTCCCAAGGGATTATCACGATCCCAAGGTACACTAATCTCACTGTGCAACCCAAATGTAAAACCATATCAAAAGATCATAAGATATACAACAACTGAATAGTGATCATTCGAGGATAAACAAGTTTAGATTAACGTTTGTCCAAGATTTCCAAGTATATAAATTCATGTTAAAATCATAAATTTTTCATGATTAACAACAACATCTAACCATTCAATCAAACGTGGCATCAAAATATGCAACACTAATTCTAATTATAAAACTATAATAAAAGTTTACAAACCGTTGTAAAATAAAAAGATGTATCGATGAGTATATCATCTTTTATTTTGTTTCTCCTTGTTAAAAACAACAAGAAATTGTTTTGTTTTAGTTTTTTTTTCCTTTTTTCTTTTTTTATTCACAAATCTTGGAACACAAAAGGTTGCTTAATTTACATGGCATGGTATTGGTAGTGACAAATTCATCAGACGCAATGGGCTTTATGGATTGGCCCATCCATTGCAGGACAAGACTTACCCCACCGAAATACATTCCGGACAGAACAGAACAAGATAGAACATGGATCATTGTTTCATGTTTGGCAGGACTTTTGTGTGGAACAGACAGGAACAGAGTGGAACAAAAGTGGAACAAGCCTGTTCCACCCCTACCCATGGAACAAGGTGGAACAGACTTCTGTTTTACCAATATAATCTCAAAATAAAATGCAATTCTTTTCTAAAACATCAAATACGCCTTCTTTTTATATTTTATTCATTATTTAAATTTTATTTATTGTATTTAATTTTTGTTAAATTTCCCCCTAACGTTCTCAAAATATTATTTTTATATGGTTTATATGTTTTGATTAATTTATGTAAATTATCAAATACTAATATTAAAAATAATATAGAAAATGTTAGAAAATAAAAATTGAAAACTCCATTCACTTTTTATTTTGGGGTCACTTTAATCATCTTGAAAATTACTTTCTAATAATATATGTTTATTATAAAAAAAATATTTATTTCATTACAATTTAATAAATTACATAATTAATCAAAATATATAAACAAATTATTAGGGGTAAACTGGTCATGTTATTTGCTCTGTTCTGTCTAATTCTGACTTACCAAATGTTGAACAGATGTTCTGTCCTGTCCTGTTCTGTTCTATCCCGTCTGCGTATCAAACGCACCCTTTTTCCGATTAAAGACCTCATCTAGGCTTGAGGCGGTCAAAAATGGGTCCGGATCAAGTTCTAGTTTGATCAGTATAATTTATTTATATATTTAATTACAACAAAACCCACCTGCAACCTTCAATCCATCTCCTCTAGGTTTTGATGTCCTTATGCGTCTGCCTCTCTTGATATTTTTGATGCATTCTTCTAAAATTTATGGGTTTTGATGTTCCATGAAACTTTTGAAGTCCATGTGAAAGTAAAGGTTGGTTTGAGCATTAAAGATTTGATCCCACCAACAATCCCTCCCTTAAATCCCACCAACAATAAAGATTTAGTTCTAAACTTCAATTAAGAAAATTTAGGTTTGAAAAATATTAAGGCTTAATATTTTTGTGAATGAATTTGTTCTGATTTAGGTTTGATATGTTTATAAATGAAGTAGTTTGGAATTGAGTTTAAAAATATAGAATGAGGGTCCAATGGTAATATCTAACATTCAAATTGTTTATTCCTCACAATAACCAAACAACAGTTTATGTTATATTATACATATAATGACATTTTTATTTATACAAGTCTTAATAGAAAACGAATCGAACAGTCCCTTGTTGTTCCTACCAAACATATTTGCACCATGATTGTGTTCCTCCAATCGTTCATCGAGATATCAAGGCTAATAATATCCTTATTGGGTTGGAACTTGAGCCGTATATTGCGGATTTCGGCCTTGCGAAGCTAGTTGATGATGGTGATTTTGGTCGGTCCTCTAATACAAATGCGGGTTCCTACGGATACATTGCTCCTGGTATGCATTTCTTTCGTTACATTCGTGATTCCATATCCTTATTTGAAGTATTAATGCAGCAAAATCGGCTTTATAGAATACCAAAAACGTCTAGATATCTTCTTAAAAACTACTCTATCGGATAAATTTATGACCAAATAATTGTGCGTCCTATATAAAGTGTTGTAAATACGTTGTTAAAACGTATTTGGGCATTGTTTCACTAATGGCTTTATTAAGAGTGTAGGCATTATCATCAGGTTTACTTTATGAACTAGTGTGGGTCCCGCGCGTTGCGCGGCAACGATAAATATTTTAAGTACTTGACCAAGTTAAGATAAAACATAACTTTTCTGTTAATAGTTAATGAGATACAATTTAAAAAAAAATGTATTTTCATAAGTGGTACATTTTCATATATTGATAACCGTTTGTTGTTACCAAGACTTTGAGATGTATCGGCAATATGGGACAATTTAAACTCAACCACAATCCAGCATTTGAAAATACTCAATTATCAAATACCTTTGCCTGATCACCTCAAATATCATTGGTTTTTCCTATTATGTATATTGATTGATGTTGACATATTGACGTTTTAATAAATATTTTTATAGAAATATAATTATATATTTTGAAAATAATGGTTGGAAAAAATACATATATAATCAACTCACTTTTTAATTTTCAATCCATTTTCTACTCATTTATAAAGCACCCGTTTTTCTAATTTACACTCTTCATAACAATGGGGAATAACCTAAATCAAAGCATAAAAATTTTAAATTTAGATGTGTCATATCACCTATCCAATTTTTTTTAACGTCTCAACAATGTGAGATAGCTAAAAATTGACCACCCCACCATTTGTAAAATGCTCAAATTTCATGGTGTTACTTCATGATCTTTAGCTCAATTATTGGTTTTTTAATATTTTTATTGATTGATATATGAATCCATTGATTTTTTATATAATAAGAATTTTTTTGTCGCAAAAAATTCATCCAAAATAAAACAATATATGAATCATAAACCTATGGATCATAGATGGGCACAAAGGTACCACATTCACATTTATTCTAATTTTTCAAATATTCACCAATATGAGATAGACAATAACTCAGCCACACAATTCACCACCTGAGAATACTCATATCTCATGGTGTCATCTCATAACCTTTTGGTTCTTTTAATATATACATATACATATATATATATAAAAATATATTGATAAGTGATGATATTTTTTTTGTAAAAAAAGTCATCTAAAATAATACAACCTTATGTGTCAAAACCCATGAATAGACACAAATGTATCACATTCACCTTTCTTACACACATCTTTATTCTGTTTTTCAACTTGTCACCAACGTGAGATAACTAAAAGTAAACTACAATTCACCATTTGAGAAAATACTCAATTTTCATGATGCAAAAAAAGGTCATCCAAAATAAGACAATTCTATGAGAATGGACACAAAAGCATCACATTCACCTTTTTATACACCTCTTTATTTAAAATTTTAAACTTTTCACCAATGTGGGAGAGCTAAAGCTCAACCACAATCTATCATTTGAGAATACTCTCATGATGAAAAATAAAGGTCATCCAAAATAAGATAACTCTATGAGAATGAAAACAAAGTCATCATATCCATCTTTCTTATACACACATATTTGTTCTAATGTTTCAACTTCTCACCAATGTGGGATGGTTATAACTCAACCACAATCCACCATTTGAGAATACTCAATTCTCATGGTGCCACCTCATTCCTCTTGGATTTTCCTTATATAAAGATATAAAGATAAAGATATATTGATTGTTAGCGTACCAAAAGAAAATAAAGAAAATAAGATTTATATATTGATTATTTAAGGTGGCGTTTGTTTTTTAAGAGGTGCTGAAGTCTGAATTCTGGTTTCACTTCTGATTTTTAAGAGGTGGTGCTGAAGTCTGAAATCTGAATCAGTTAGACTGTTTGTTTTTGTCTGTTGACAAACATCTGAATATATATAATTGCCTATTTTATCCCTTAGAACCATTCTTAAGCATATTGTACAGAACTTGTTACAATTATATGTTTGATGTGCTTTTTTCTTCCATATTGATACATAAACAAAATAGCATATTGATATATATATATATATATGTCTAGAATTAAAAGCAAACAGCAGCAGCAAACAAAATAGCATATTGATAATTTGATATACATATTGATGTGCTGGATTTTGAAATGGTAAACTCATTTCCAACACATATCAACAGCAAACAGCAACAGTAAATAGTTGTAACAGTTCAAGGCTTCATTTTGCAAAATGGTACGAACAGCAGCAAGAAGGTAGTTCAAGGAGATGCCTTTGATACGTTTCAAAAAGTAATCTAAAATAATCACATGTATACTATATCATCCATATTATGAACATTCATGTTTTTTATCTTTGAAACGGTTGAATCTCTTTATTAAACTGAAAAAACAATTCAAATTGAAGTGGATTCGAAACCAGCTGCAATCTACTCATTCATACAATACCAAAGAAATAGAACTAAAATACTGGAATTTAAGCATTAACAATCTAATCCTGCAAGTGAACTTGTAATTCAGAGGAATTTCTAGCCCTAATATACATAAAAACTGCAAATTGGGGAAAATCACCTGAAGCAAAAGTCGCTTTGCTACAAACAAATATCAATGTTTTAAAACAAAAAATAATCCTTAATCTAAATAGAAATATATCGAAAATTAGGAACTACAAGCAACAAGTGATTCGTGATTGTAGTTTGGGTACCGAAATGGTATATAGAAGAGAAATTGATGTTTACCGAAATCGTGTTGAACAAAACCAGAAAATAAGCAATAATCGGTACACAAAGGAGAAATCGATTGACCTGAGAGGAGAAGAAAAGAAATCGATCGGCCTGAGAAAAGAAGGGAAGAAATCGATCGACCTGAGAAAAAAGAAGCAGACGACCAAATTTGTGCAGACGAACGACGATGGAGCATCTGAAAAAAGTCGACTAATATTTTTATAACTAGCATATCCTTTGTGTATCCATTTCTTCCCTTCTTTTTCTGGTTATTTGCGTGGGAGGGAGGAGGCGGCTGGGAGGGAGAGACAGGAAAGGAGGAGACGTCTAAGCGATTAAGAGGTCAGGACACCACTTTCTCATTTAGATGTATTTTAGAGTTAAGACCATCTGAAAGTAAATAAAAAACAAACACTCTGAATATGTTTGTATCTGACCGATTAAGGGAAAAGTGACTTTTAAGAGCCGAAAACGTATAAACAAACAAGGCCTAACTGTTTATCGTATATATTGATTTTAAAGCCATATTAAACTTGGGTTTAAATTATTTTAAAATAATCAAAAAAATAATATAAATATAACTTAATCATCCTTGGGCTTTCTATATTAAACCAAACACCATTTCACATTTTTCAACATCAAACAATTCTTTTATATACACATCTTCATTGGCTAAGTTTCTATCTTCCTACCAATGTGGGACATCCTAAACAATATTATTGTTCCATCTTCACTTAAACTAATATTTAAAAAATCAAAATTATGAGAAATTAGAAAAATGGCAATGGAGATTGGAGGCCTCTCATTGTGCCATGTCATCATGTTGACATTTTCCTTCATAAATATATATTGATTGTTAGCGTACCAAAAGAAAAAAAAATATTTATATATTGATTATTTAATTGTTTACTGTATATATTGATGTTAAAGTCATATTAAACTTGGTTAAATTATTTTAAAATAATCAAAAAAATAATATAAATATAACTTAATCATCCTTGGGTTTTGCTATATTAAGTCAAACACCATTTCACATTTTTCAACATCAAACAGTCCCTTTATATACACATATCCATTGCCTAAGGGGCCGTTTACCTAATCACTTACCTGGGTAAGTGCTTACCGGTAAAATTCAACACTATCACCTACTTCCTAGGTAAGATTTTAGTCCACCAAAATGGCATCGTATGCTACAATTTAGCCGGTAAGCGCTAACCGTGGTAAGAGTCGTCGCACTCACTTACCGGGTAAGACTCTCGGTCCTTGTTTTCTACTCTCGGTCCTTGCTTCCGCTCTTACTGAGTAAGATTCTTGGTTCTTGCCATATTCATCCGGTAAACTAATATGACTTGGTAAACACTTACCGGGGTAAGCGTTTTGTAAACGGCCCCTAAGTTTCCATCTTTCTGCCAATGTGGGACATCCTAAACAATACTATTGTTCCATCTTCACTAAGACTAATCTTTAAAAAATCAAAATTATTAGAAATTAGAAAAATGGCAATGGAGACCTCTCATTGTGCCATGTCATCATGTTGACATTTTCCTTTATAGATATATATTGATGATTGATATATTGATTGTTAGTGTACCAAAAGAAAATAAAAAAAAATAAGATTTATATATTGACTATTTAATTGTTTATTGTATATATTGATGTTAAAGCCATATTAAACTTGGGTTTAAATTATTTTAAAATAATCAAAAAAATAATATAAATATAATTTAATCATCCTTGGGTTTTGCTATATTAAGCCAAACACCATTTCACATTTTTTAACATCAAACAATCCCTTTATATACACATCTTCATTGCCTAAGTTTTCATCTTCTTACCAATGTGGGACATCCTAAATAATACTATTGTTCCATCTTCACTAAGACTAATCTTTAAAAAATCAAAATTATGAGAAATTAGAAAAATGGCAATGAAGGCCTCTCATTGTGTCATGTCATCATGTTGACATTTTCCTTTATTGATATATATACTAGTTTTTCGAACATAACCGGTAAAACTATAAAAGAAACATAGCAAAAATAATGGGAAATTGACCAAAATAGCCATATCACAAATACATATTGAGAAAATAGCCAAACTCTCTCCGGATTCACCGAAATAGCCACGGGTCCGCACCCGGATCCGGTGCGGACCGCACTCTTACCCCAAAACGGTTTCGTTTCAGCCAAAATACCCTAAACCCTAATTCTCGGACTCGGCACCGCAAGTGCGGACCCGAGTGGCTGAAACTCTAATTTGTGAAACCTCAAACCCTAATTTTTTTCATATATATACGATTTTTCTCAGAGTTTTTTCAAATACGAAATTTACCAATTTGTTTGAAAAAAAAAATTAGTTGTGTAGATTTTCCAGAAATGAGTTCCTTACCTGATAAAATTAAGCTACGTATTTGGCCTGGGGGTTCTTGGCAACTGAACGGGACGGATTGGGAGTATGCTTCCGCATTCCCGGTAATGCGAGTCATGGTGCCAACCAACATCACACCTTCTAAGCTTGTTAGGTGTGTTCAAAGCAGATGTGGATTCGACCCTAATTTTGGTACGACTAAAATAGTGTACCAATTTTCTGGCCAACTTTATGAGTTACGAGACACCAACGATGTACAAGCTTTTATGGAATCTGCTGCGGCTGTAAGAAATCCACCAACACTTTGTGTTTATATCGAGCTTGCTGACACAAACAATGTTGGTGGTTGTTCCAACAGCGTACGGGAGCCGGATGTGTCTGTTGCTGAGGAGAGTCAATCTTCTTTTTATGTTAGTGGTGGTTCGAACACCGTACGAGAGTCGGATGTGTCTGATGTTGAGCAGAGTCAAGCTTACGTGCCTCATTTTCAGTCTGAAGATGAGCATGTGTATGGGTATAATCATGATTTTCTTAGTCCAGTTAATTATGGTTATAGTGACTATAACCCCGAATTTGTTCCGGAGACCCAAGAACCGGTAGAAGAACCACATGAAGAAGAAGACGACGACGAGTCCCATGTTTACCGTTTGGATATTCCTGGTATAAATCTAAATGAAGAAGACGATGAAGAAGACGATGAAGAAGATGGTGAAGAAGATGAAGAAGAAGAAACCAGTCCTATTAAATCATACGGTGGAATAAATGGTTTTTTTGGCCAACCTCCTCCCCTTCAAGATCGGGATGACCATTTCATAACACCTAACCAAGAGCCCGTAGCATATAATCGTAGTAACTTAGTGAATGAAGGGGACTTCTTCCCCACAAAATACGACCTGACCCTCGCCCTCGGAAAAAAGTTTGTTGAAGAGGGTTTCCAGTATTATGTGGAGATATCTTCAAATACCCGATTCGAAGCGAAGTGTAGGGATGGTAACTGTGATTGGCGTGTGTGTGCTGCAAATATCAAAGATGCCACTATGTTCAAGGTACGCAGGATGAAGGACATACACGTTTGTTCAAGAACCCAGATGCATCCTAACCACCGTAACGCCAATATGAGAGTATTGGGTAATATAATCCTGCCTAAAGTACAGGATGAAAGCCGTAAACTCTGTGGATCCGACATTGTGAAGGACATCAAGGAGCAATACAACGTAGATATCTCGTATTCGCAAGCGTGGCGTGCGAAAGCTTTTGCGCTAGCCTTGGTGTGGGGCGACCCCCACGATTCTTACAGGCGACTCCCTGGGTTTTTCTATAATTTGGAGCTTCAAAACCCTGGTACCTTTTCCCGAATAGAGAGATATATTACAGGACGTTTTCACCTTTGTTTTTATGCCCTTGGTTGCGCGGTATATATTATTTCCTCTTATACAGTCTACACTTTCACTGTACTATAGTATTCTAACGTTTTCAGCATAACTTTTTGTAGATCCGATCGTTTACGAGCTATTTGCGCCCGGTCATTATAATAGACGGCGCTCATTTGAAGGGGCCTTACTTGGGCACAATGTTCTTAGCCTTTGCTATGGACGCCAATAATCAAATTTTCATGCTCGCTTTCGGAGTTGGTAGGTCTGAGAGTGGAGAGGGATGGTCTTATTTTTTGGCCAACCTGAAGCAGTGTATCGGCGAACCGGAAGGGTTGGTGTTCATTTCGGACAGGGCCGGTTCAATACGCCAAGCTATCAATACGGTGTACCCACGTGCCCATCATGCGCTCTGTTGCCGCCATCTCATGATGAACATGAAAACCAGGGATAATAGGATCGACCATTATAAGACTATGTTTTGGAAGGTCTGTAAAGCGTACACGGTGCATG
This sequence comes from Saussurea involucrata, assembly GCA_033807775.1. Classification (NCBI taxonomy): domain Eukaryota; kingdom Viridiplantae; phylum Streptophyta; class Magnoliopsida; order Asterales; family Asteraceae; genus Saussurea; species Saussurea involucrata. Next base: position 55,929,047 of record CM066322.1, on the reverse strand, counting down.
GTTTCGATCTTAGAATGGCAGCTCTACAAGCTGCTCTACCTGTGGGAGTCCAAGTTTTGGAATCCGATACTACGCCAGAAAGATGGTCTAGGGCCTATTTTCCTGCAATCCGTTACAACATAATGACTTCAAACAGTGCCGAGTCTGTCAATGCACTGTCCCGTTACGCTCGGAGGTTACCTATCGTGTCCCTCATGGATTACTTTCGATCAATGCAACAAGACTGGTATGCAAAGCGTCGAAACAAAACAGGTTATCATCTATACGTACATCAACCTACATACAATCTACTGTTGTTACAACAAAGTGAGATTATTTTCAGTATTTTGACTATTTTTGTTTCTGCAGCAAAATGGGTAGATTTTCTAACCCCATATGCAATGAAAAAAGTTAAAAGGAGACAAATGAAGTCGGCGAGGTTTACTGTCCATGAAATTGGTCATGGTTTATACGAAGTATGCGATATGCGCAGGGACGCGAAGGTGGCTTACAATAATCGTAATTGCACTTGTATGAAGTGGCAGATGTCCGGTTTACCTTGCAGTCATGCAATCGTCGTTGCAAGACATCTCCGGTGTACAGATGTCACCCACCTGGCGCTTGGTTACTTCACGACGGCTACCTGGCGAGCAACATACTCTGAGGTCATACATCCGGGTGGGCCTCCTAAAACGTGGGTTGTTCCAGACCCACCACTTATGACCGTTAAACCTTCGGTGATGCAGAAACGCGTTGGTAGACCGAGCAACCATGACCGTATCCCATCCCGTGGCGAGGATCCGACACCGAGAAGATGTTCTCGGTGTAAACAAAGCGGACATAATCGATCAAACTGTCATGCAGAATTTCCAGTGAATCAAGGAGCATCCGGTAGCCGGCAACGTCGAAGAGCCTCTGGTAGCCGCCAACATCAAGGAGCATCCGGTAGCCGACAAATTCAAGCACAGGCAACCCAGGAGACCAACTACGGAAGTTCTAGGCATCATACTTTCGATCTAAACTTTGATTTGAACGAGTAAACCTGTTTGAAGTCTCAATTTATGTCTGTTACGTTCAATTGTCTTTCAAGCTTCTTGTCCTTATGTTTACTGTTGATTTCAATGTACTTTGTTGTGTGTAAAATAAAGTAAACATGAAAGTTTCATTTTATTGATACTCATAAAGCATGGAAACTAGTACATTTGTCCTGCATTTTGGTGATCCATGCAACCTTTTCAGCAATAACCTCCTCCATTCCCGTGTAGCTCTCTGTGAGCTCTGTAATCTCCTCTTCTAGTTCGCGAATCTGTTTTTGCAGATCCCGAAGATCCCGCTTTCTTTGTGCCAGATCTTGTTTCTTCTCCTCCAGGCAGTCCTTATTCCCTTGAATAATCAACCTGTTTTGGTTCCACATACGTTTTACGCTTTCAATCTCGGCGTTCTCGTCATCAATTGACCGTTTTACGGGGGATGGCATTCTTTGAGTTCCTGTAAGATCCTCCGACTGGTTAGATTGATACATTGGTGGTTCATTCAAGCGATGGTCGGTGTAGTATTGCTCCCATGCATGATCTGTCTCCTCTTCCGTGAATGGATAATCGGCCCTAGTTCGGCCCCATTCTGCCCACTCCTCAGTTGTTACCGGTACCCACCAGGTACTCCTGTAAGCTCCATATTTTAAGGGTTGGTTGTCGTTTTGTCGTGAAGTTCCAGCCCCATTGGTGGACCTTTTCCCTTTTGACCTTGAACCCCTAGCCATAATAGTGGCACGAAATGGTAGAGAAGGTTTGCAAACGTTGTGGATGGTAGAAAGGATAGATAACAACTTGTGAATTACTAATTCATCAGACCACCTACTTATAGTCGTGAGAAGGTAGGTTCGCACTTGCGGATGCAGGTAGGTTCGCAAGTGCGGATGCGGGTAGCTTCGCAAGTACGGAGCTGAGCAGGTAGGTTCGCACTTGCAGAGTTGAGAAGGTTCGCACTTGCGATGTTGTGGCTATAAATACCCAAGTTAATTCCAACTTAAGACTCACAACACTCATACGACTTTGTACTCTCATCTTTCACCAAGCAAATGGCATCTTCTTCAAACCCACAGTCTTCACAAGTAATGCCGGATAGGTTAAAGAAGGAGGTAAAAAAGTGAAAAGGAGATCGAGGAATTAACTGTAGAGTGGAAACAGTTGTTGGCTAGGAAGGAGGGACATCTGAAAAGGATGGAAGATGAAGAAAATGAGATAAAAAGGATGAAGAGGGAAATCAAAGATAAGGAGTCCCGTATTCGTCAAGAAAACTTACACGTCCACAACATTGTACAAGAGTTCGCAGTTCTTCAAGCACAGATAACCGAGAAGCAAGCCTTCATCGATAGGTGTAATGCACTTTATCCTTAGGTGGTGGTAGTGTTGTTGCAGTTTCTATGTTGTTGTTTCATGATGTGTCTTGCATTTTCTATGTTGTTTTTTCATGTTGTACTTTGCATTATCTATGTTGTTTTTTCATGTTGTAGTTTGGTCATGAATAAATGATTTTGGTTTTTAGTAACACTTTCGCAAACGTTGTAGATCAGGTCTTTCATAAGTATGTACTTATCTCTTAATAATTGTAGTTTCGATGAATTCATTGTGTTTATATTGAGAATTGTGTAACTATTGTGAAGTGGATTGAGGTAAAGATGTATGCAAGTAAAGACCAAATAATAAAAGTGAAACACCAAACAATAAAAATTATACCGTAAATAATAAAAGCTATACAACTTTTAAAAGCTAATTCGACACGGAGGACCAAAATCGATTTGCCATTTCTCTCCGCCAAGCCATGATATCGATATGCTTGTTAGGTAGTTGCCCGTTAACCCTATCTGTCAAAAATCGACACGTGAAAGCACCACAGTCGCCTAGCCGACCAGTCTGCTGGGGAACATCCTCTGCATAACTCCATCCGAATTGTTCCATCCGCGCAGCTCGTTCATTGTATTGTAGGCACCTGAATACGAACGTCATATTTCGCTTGAATATCTCAAGCAACGCACCAATTCTAGTAGAAATGGTCTGATAACTATCATATACAATCAGTTGCATGGTCTGTAAGGACAACTCCCCGACCCAATGGCTGTTATCGATGTTCATGGGAATAAGAACCTGAAAACATAAAGTTAACATTAGTTAGATAGTATAAATTCATAATGTTTGAAATAGGGAAACTTAGATTACATACGATGTTGATAGATTATGTCCAAGACGGAAATCCGTCCGTCAAAGTCATTGACCCGTCCATTTGCCTGACTACCTCAAGTATGTTCCCAAGTATCATCCTTCCCCACCACTCTGGGACGACCATCATCCAGTTGCTCTCTAGAGAACGTGAAGTGAGCGCCATTCGAACCCATGCCTCGATATGCTATAAATAAACCATTCAATGATAAGCTACAATGATGCTTTTTTGGTATTCAAATTGTAGGACTATAATAACATATGAATGTACTAACCGGGTCTTCAAGCCATCCATGGTTTTCATAGCCCAATAATTGCCCCCAAAACGTTGGTTCTACAGTAAGATGAGGTAAATAAGGAATCCTCATACCGCCAGCAACTGGTTTTGGAGGTAGAGTTGCTCAACATATAGGGGAGCGGTGGCTTGAAGACTCGTATCCTGACGTTGCAGCCTACTGGTGCCAGCCGGATGGGGCCTGACGGGGGTAGTATCAGGGCACTGCGTATAAGGAGACGAATGCCATCTCGAAGGGCGAATCTGGCATGCCTCCCTACCAAGGGGCTCCTCCTCCATCTGAGGTGGGTTTGGGTCAATGACAGGACTGGTGAACAAGGGTGACATGCCCACGCCAGCTTGATGAAGCGGCATTGATGTTGTTGCAATTTCACGAAGCGACATTGACATGCCCATGGAACCGCCAGATTGCGGCCCGATCGTAGGTCCTGGTGGACGAAACGACGCATCCGGCTGTGATGGCCCGGGAGAAAAGATAGAGTCAAACCAGGACCTAGTCGTAGGAGAAAAAGGAGGAGGAGGGGGTGCCTGTGATGGCTCCTGCGTACAAGTACCAAAATGTTAAACGGTGTTAGTAAGTTTGCATACCAAAATGTTAAACGGTGTTAAATGAAATACTTACATTAAAACGCACCTGAATCCCGTCAACACACGCCTCAAGCCCAACACAAGCCTGCTGAATCAGACCCACCCGCGCCCAGTTCGAGTCATCAGACGGAAACTCCCAAGGGGGCATATTTGAGAAACGGACTGGTCGTGTTGAAGCCCGGAATCCCTGATGATGTCCCGTGGTGAAGCCCGGAATCCCTGATGTATCGTGCTCCTGATCGTTAACGGCCTCGTCCTCGTCATCATCGTCGTCCTCGTCATCGTCATCGTCGCCGTCGTCGTCAAGGTCACCACCGGCTTCACCGCGGAAGAACATCTGGCTGGACCTATACCACTCCATTCCCTCCTCTTCAGCTGTGGCGGCCAGTCTATTGAGTGGTTGACCCTGCCCCTAATATATGCAAGAGTTGATGAAATATTAGAATTTAAGGGGTTATCTTCATACAAACCTCCAACATTGTAAAAATTTTTACCCGCGCCGTCACCAACAAAATATCACTAATTTCGGGTGTATATAATACTTTTCGTTTCCTAGCCCACCCACTTATCCTAGGAACCCGGTTGTGCTGCACGAAATACTTACTCGAGCGAGGAAAAGTCTCGAGAATCCATATCTGTGGAAAAAGTAATGTTACGCCTACAAAGTCATTAACAATTGTAGAAATATTTAATATTTTGGTAACTAACCTTGAATGGCTGGATAAAGCCCGTTAACGTCAACTTCGGCTTCTTTTCACACCGACGCTCAATAAAACCTTTCATCTGCGTATATGTATAATCCCAGATGAAACTGCCCCAAGGATATCGGTTCCAAGCCCCAAGATTCTCTATCAACGCAAGGACGGTGGACGAAATGGGCAAATGATGTTGTCGGCCAAGGAAGAACTCCTCCACCATCATCATCAAACATACTCGGACAACATCAAAGTCCGAGTAACCGTCTCTACCAACTTAGTTGCTGAAGGTTTCAAACAAGGCCTTGAGGCGGCCAATGGTCAATTTACCGTTCCCAAATAACCTATGAACAAATCCCCCAGGCCTGGGTCCAGGAAGGCCCGGCATCGGGCCAAAAATGAGTCCCGACATAAAACAGAACTCCTCCGGGCCATACCTAAGTGTGTGCCCGTGAAAACGGTAATATAATGAATCCCTCGGCTGACCACCAGGGAGGGATATCTCCTTCTTCAAAATGGTAAGAACAAGCGCAGGGTCGTTATTGAAGTCCTGAGAATCCAGCAACGCACCAAAACAAGTGGCGCGAAAAAGATCAAGCCTATGCTAGGTTAACTTCTCACGGATTTCTCTCAACCGGCATAGCTTTGACTTAATCGTCAAAGACTCACTAATTTCCTGCATATATAAATATCCAAGTTTAGGGGGCTAAAGTGCCAATTTTCAAAGTTTAGGGGCCTAAACCGTCATTTTTCAAACTATAGGGACCAAAGCTGTAATTTTCCAGAAAATATATTTTTGTAAATGCATGGGACTACTTGCCTAGAAAGTTGGGGGAAATCCAAGTTTAGGGGCCTAAAGTGTCAATTTTCAAAGTTTAGGGACCTAAACCGTCATTTTTCAAACTATAGGGACCAAACATGTAATTTTCTAGAAAACAGATTTTTGTAAACTAATGGGACTACTTGCCTAGAAAGTTGGATGAAAATCCAAGTTTAAGGAGCTAAAGTGCCAATTTTCAAAGTTTAGGGGCCTAAACCGTCATTTTTCAAACTAGAGGGACCAAAGCTGTAATTTTCCAGAAAACAGATTTTTCTAAACTAATGGGACTACTTGCCTAGAAAGTTGGGGGGAAATCCAAGTTTATGGGCCTAAAGTGCCAATTTTCAAAGTTTAGGGACCTAAACCGTCATTTTTCAAACTATAGGGACCAAACATGTAATTTTCCGGAAAACAGATTTTTCTAAACTAATGGGACTACTTGCCTAGAAAGTTGGGGGAAAATCCAAGTTTAGGGGGCTAAAGTGACAATTTTCAAAGTTTAGGGGCTTAAACCATCATTTTTCAAACTATAGGGACCTAAGCTGTAATTTTTCAGAAAACAGATTTTTTAAAACTACTTCATACAATACATACATTAATAAACTTACACAAAGTTTACTACAAACTTAGATTAAAAATATCATGCCTTTTACAACACAATACTAAATAACAAAATAAAATTTAAACAACATTACATACTCCAAAATAGAACAAATGTGAACAAAAACATTATTTAAAATTTAAACAACATTACATACTTCATACAATACATACATTAATAAACTTACAGAAAGTTTAATACAAACTTAGATTAAAAAAACGAAAGATGCGAACATTGTGTTAATAAAACTTACCTCGTCCGACATTATGTTAAAAAATGCGTGTATCCCACTCTCGTTGACTTCACGTGGCAAAATGTAAGTTTTTCTAAACTAATAGACCAACGTTTTTTTTTTTTGAGAAAGGGGGGACCAGTTTTTTTTAAAAACAAATGTGGGGCACCATCTTCTTTAAAAAGGAAACGCAATGGCGGTGGTGCAGGAATTAGGGTTTGCTCCGCACTCGCAAGTGCAGATGCGCAGCCCATAGTGCGGATGCGCAGCCCATATGTCGGAGCCCATATGTCGAGCCCAGTTTTAATTTGAAACGGCGTCGTTTCTGGGTGGAGTGCGGTCCGCACCGGATCCGAGTGCGGACCCATGGCCATTTTGGTGAACCGGGAGAAAGAATGGCTATTTTCTCAAGTTTGAGGATTGGTATGGCTATTTGTGTCAATTTCCCAAAAAAATAATACCATACATAACATGGTAAACCTATTTTTTGCTTATCAAAATAGCAAAATTTATAGATAACATCAAAATCTATTATATATAATCCGTTTGATTTTTCATAATAGTTGATTGTTTAGCCCATTTTCTGTTAGAAATCAAGGATATATACATGATTTATATTAAAGTGGTAATTAAAATGTAATTAATTAGATATATTTTTGTGTTATGCATCTACTTAATTCCAATGTCATAAAAAAATGATTTTCTGTATAATACTAAAACAAAGATTTCTAATATAGAAACAAGATTACCATCTCCCAGCCACTTCTTCAATCTATAAACAATCTCCATCAACATCCATTTTTGTAACTCCACAATTGCCCCCATCATAAGGGGGTGGCAGTAGTAGCGGTGGTGGTGGCAGCGGTGGCGACGTGAGGCGGTGATGATGGTGGCGGTGGTTCAAGCAGTTTTTCCACTCCCAAGGGTCAGTTCCAAATCATCTGCTCCAACTTCATGTATCCTTTCCCCTTCCCATGCCTTCAACCTGCTACTCTCGAACTCAAATTCACAACCACCCCCATTTTGCACTACCACTGATCCATTCTGAAAAAACCCTTGTTGGCTCAACGGTTTCACAAGGTTAAACGTGGGCGAAGTTGGTGCAGCAGCCATGGTCTGGAAGCTCACCCATCTTCCGGAATCCACAGTCGAAGCATCAGACTCGTCACATTCTGGAATCGTTGCCGGAGGAACACGGTGGCGGCGTGTAGGGCTGGTAGGAGCAGAAGCAGCGAAAAGAGGGTGGCGAAAAGTCTGTAATGCACTTACAGATAGCATTTCCCAGTCGGGTTTTCGCTTTGTTCCACGAGAAGTAGGGGAGGAGATGGGTGGTGTGACAGGGGCACTATTGGAAATTCTGAGAGGGGGTAATGAAGATAAGTTGCAGAGATAAGGGAGAAGGTAAGATGAATGGTTAGGCGGGTTTTCGCAACGGGTTGGGCTTGGGAAAGAAGAGGATGTCGGGCTGGCTTGGTACGATGGGGCAGGGCTTGGGAAAGATGATGACATTGGGCTCGGTTGAATCGATGAACAAGTGCTTATGTTGGTTGACATGCCAGCCATTTCATTTTGAGATGGCTTGCATCCCTGTAATCAAACAAGATTCAATAATCAGACATTTTATGATTAAACCCATCAAGCTCAATCTGAACATTCAAACACTAATTCGATCATATAATTATTCTACAATCGAGCAATTAGGGTAACAAATTTGAAATTTTTCCGCATTTCTAATCATTTTCTTTGCTAATGTGAGCAATAAATGCAATACACCCATTCAATTCGAGTATTGAAGAGAACTCCAGATTGAATTTTAATTACATAAATCGATCATAAACACATAAAGCTGCTCAAGAACAAGCTATTTGCAGCAAAACCTGCAAGAACTTTTCTGAACATTTTCTCTGCAGATTTAAGCAATAAATTGCAACAAGACCATATTTAACAGGTTTTTTTAGGAGAATTAAATGTCTTAAACAACTACATACAAACAATATAATCAAAATCCAACCCTTTCAAGCATTTCATATTCTTCTATCTGCAGTATTGCTGCTGTAAGTTGCAATAAACCAAACCCTAGAAATTTACAGCTGCAATATAAACCAAATCCTAGAAATAACTTTTTAGTAAGGATCCAACTTGTTCAATTAGAATATCTCAATAACATCAATCAATGTATAAATAACATAATTTCTCTAATAAATTCATCATATAAACAGCACTTCAGCAGTCGAAAGGGGGATTTAGAAGTCGGTAGATCTAGCAAAAACCCTAAATAAGAAAAAAATGAAATTCGATTTATTTCACAGAAGCAAACCTTGGGATAAGTGGTGCCGTCTTCTTCAACGATCCAACCAGCTTCGGCACAGAGTGCTTTTAAGACCTCATTATTGTCACAGTGTTTGGGGAGTCTATAGTTCCCCTGAGATCGAAGTCCGGCGTAAATCTTGGCGGCGATGGCTCTTCTTCTCCGCTCTCGTCTCTTGTTATTCTCTCTCTCCTTCCAGGAAGGGAGCCGTCCAGATGAACCGACGCCGGTCATTCTTTGATTGCTCCGGCGACTACTCTCTTTTCGTGTGTAGAACTTTTCTGTGTGGATTCACGAGGACTTGGACTTTCTTTCGATCCAATTCGTCCAACTGGAGATTGGTCAGTCTATAATAACATTAAGAGTAAACTACACTTTTGGTCCCTGTGGTTTAGTGATTATAACACATTTGGTCCCTACAATTTAAAAAATATACTTTAGCCACTGCAATTTGCTATTTGGTCCGGATTTGGTCCCTCGTCGTTAAATCTGTTAAAAATCTCGTTAGATGAGGGGTATTTTAGTCTTTTTCACTTTTAGTTTATTTTTCTTTAATAAATAAACTGTAGGGACTAAATGTATTATACCATTATTATTATTTTTTCTTCAATATTCATCTTCTCCGTATAAATTATCAAGAACACCATGAGGAACACCAAAACCCAGATTTATCTCAATTAATATCCAAAAAAAACTAAATTAAACACAGATTCATCTTTTCAATCAAACTGATATCCAAACAGCCATGAGTCACTAAGCAGTTGAGAGCTGATTAGATGATGGAATCTGATAAGAAACAGGAGCTGCAAAAACTGATGAGGTTGATTATAAATTTGAAGGAACATTAGCTGCTGTAAATTGTCCAATCCCCTTATAACACCATAGGACAGCTGAAAATGCAGTAAAAAAATACTCTTTTGTAGGAGAAAGATGATGAATTAAAATACATTCCATGAATGCACAAATTGAATTAAAATCCATTCCATGAATTAGTGGTGGCCAAATTCCGGGTTCGGGCCGGGTCGGGTCGGGTCGGTGGAAAAATCGGGTTCAAACAGTAAAGGCTAAAACCGGTTCTGGCGAAAACCGGGCCGGGTTTAACCCGAAAATCCCTGGCCCGTTTACTATTATGGAAAACCGGTTTGTATAAAACCGGGCTGGGCCGGGCCCAAACCCGGTTCTTGATCGGGCCGGCTTATTTTCTTGTTTTTTTAAAAAAAAATTTATTTGTATAATAATTAATTACTAAACTTTAAAAAGTAAAAAATTGGATTGGGTCACTAAAATACACTTTAAAAATACGCTTTAATTATAATATATATCACTAAAATACACTTCTACGTTTTATAATTTATATATAATTTTAAGTTACAAACTTACAAGTTACAATACATAAATTCTAAACACCCGAAGGTCCCGCTCCCGAACTCCCACCCCCATCACCCCATCCCCATGGATTGTAATTGTATGGATTGTATGGAGCGTAGTATGGATTCTGATCTGGATTGTAATCTTCAAGAGTATTGTACTTCTGCAGTCGTGTAACAGCAGTCCGATCGTCAAGGCGGTCGGTGTCTGGTTCTTCTTCGTCATCGTCGTATCGGGAGACTTCACCGACACTACTAACATCAGAATTGTCGGTTACGGTTCCCGACGTACTTAGATTTTCATCGGCTTCGTTTTCGGCTAAGTTTTCTTCCACGCCGTCTAGATCATTCTCCAGGTTCGTTTGATCTTGAATGCGGTCTTCTCCATCCAAGTAATCCTTCAGACATATGCAGCACTCTACCGATTGCGGGGTTAATTTTGTCCGACGCTCCGATATGATCCTGCCACTAAGAGAAAAAGCCGACTCCGAAGCTACGGTACTAGCTTGGATTGTTAGTATATCAAGTGCAATAGTCGCCATAATCGGGAAACTCGGTTGTTTATTTTTCCACCATTCTAATAAATCTAGTGATTCAACATCTACGACGTTTGTGGAGGATGCCGTTATAAAATTAGTACGTACGTATTGATTGAATTCACCCAAATTATCCCCATCATATCTAGCTTTTTTAGTAGATTCCATGGCAACCGATTGCATTAAAGTTGACATTAAGTCTTGTCGGTTTCGGCCACGGCTGCTACTAGAACCCGGTGAAAACATTTGAGGTGTAGGGGTTTGTTGGCTTCCTCCCCCATAATTAACTCTATAAATCTCAAATAATTGATGAAAATCATTATTAAATTGGTGTATGCGGTTCCTTGAAAAAGAATTATTTGTAGAAGAATCCAAACCAAACGAGAAACATATTGATTGTATTAAAACTTCGACACCCGTAACATTTAAATACGGGTTTAATGCCGCGGCACAAAGAAAAGTGAAGGGGATCTCTTTAAAATATTTTACCAATTTTGCTTTCATTGGTTTCACCACGTCGTGAAAGTACAAATCCGTTTCGTATTGAGCAATTTTACTTGCCAAAATATATATTTGATTTAAAAGTAAAGGGCTTGTTGGATAATAAATATCGGATAAGATAGTTGTTGCAGTTTTGAAATCGCCCAAAATATCGTGAAAGCCATAAATCATTTTCCAATCATCATCAGTTATCGTGTTTTCCGGGTAATAAACGTTATAAAATGCTTGAAAATATATTGTTTTGTCTTATTAAATTATCCATCATTTTCCAAGTCGAATTCCATCGAACCGCCATATCGTGTGCCGGTCCCAAAGCTTTAAAACCGACTTGTGTGCAATATTCTCTATATGCGTTTTGCATTTTTTTACCTTTTGTGAAAATCCGGCTTAACATAAGCCTAAACTTAGTTAAAGGCTCATTAAGGCAACCTAAGCCGTCTTGAACGGCTAAGTTTATTATGTGTGCGCAACAACGTGTATGAAATAATTTTCCCTCTAAAATAGGGGATAAAGCCAAACGTAATTTTTCTACGCATGCCGTATTATTACTAGCATTATCAAGCGAAATACTAATAACTTTATTTTTTAAATTATAATATTGAAGACATCTCATAATTATAGAAAACTGACGCTCACCCGAATGTGGCGAACCAAAGTGCTCAAACGTGATTACACGTTTGCATAATTGCCACGATCCCGGCACAATCCAATGTGCCGTTATGCATATATAAGATTGTGGCAATCCGAATGGTGCGCTCCATACATCACAAGTTAAAGAAACTTTGTTGGGTAAGTTTAAAAACATTTCTCGCGTATTGTTTTTAGTCGTATTCCAAAGTTTTAAAGCATCACGCCGAAGAGTTTGACGACTTACCGAACCCTTGTAGCGTGGTTGGAACCCTTGTTTGATCATGTTGGTAATGTGACGATTGTCAAAATGTCCGAATGGCAACCCCACTTGAATGACACATTTCATTTGCATTTGTCGGGCGATATCCTCATTATACGACCATGCTTGACCGGAATTGTCAAGTATGGGTTGACTAGGATCGTCACCCGATTTCAACCTCTTGCATCTCTCGTCGAAGTGGCGCCTTAACGTGGTATTTGAGGCGGCTTGAAGGAAATCTCCACACCGTTTGCATTGCGCTTTTTTTGTACCGTCGGAAAACGTCACCAAGTTGAAATGCTCCCAAACCGGTGCTTTTCGTCCATGCTCGGCAAGAACGGTGTAATTTTGTTCGGCCATTTTTTTGATAGTAGAGACTAGAGAACTAGAGATTTTATAGTAGAATTTGTGAGAAACGAATATAGCGAGAGCCGAGAAATGAGAATTGTATGCGTTTTTTGCGTTTTGTAAGCAATGTAAGGTGGTGATATGAACCATAACACCCCTAGTATTTATATGGGGTTAGAGGGTGAAAATTGAGCAAAACAAACGGTCAAAAATGGTCTCCAACAGCTAGTTTTTTTTTGAAAAAAATCGGGTCGGGCCGCGAACCGGTTTCGGGTCGGGCCGAAGAAATCTCTAAAAACCCAAACCGGTTCCGGCCTTCGGGCTGGAAACCGGTTTCTGACCGGGTCGGGCTGGGCCCGGTTTTTGATCGGGTCCGGTTCGGGTTGCCCGATCGGGTCCGGTCGGGTCGATTTGGCCATCATTACCATGAATGCATCATCTCCAACAGCTGAGCAGAAGAAACACAGAAGCATCACAAACATGACTTATGACAGCAAAAGCATAACTCCATCTTCCCTTCCAGCTGAAAATCATAATTCCAAACACCATCTTGCCAAACCAGTACAAAAAAAGAATATACCTACAAAGAACCAAGATAGAACATAAATATCCAAAAAAATTCCTGGTAAAACGAATGAATCATCGATAACATTTGCTCCAATTGAAACCCCCAATCTATCAAATGGAAGATTCAAATACCCTAAAAGAAACTGATAGAAGAACCCCCATCACCACTGCCCCGCTGTTCTCCGCCTAAACCGCCACTAGAAGAACCCCCTGGTTCTTCCTCTACCGCCGTTCACCATCACCATCGATCGATCCCTGGTTCTTTCTCTCGTTTGAAACTCTCGCTCCCAAAACCCTAACAAAACAATTCGATCGATTTCACTTTATGTTTGTTTTTTTACAAGTTGGAAGCTTTGAATCCAACGGCGATAATGAAGGAGTAAGGTGATGTTGTGATTGATGTTGAATACGAATTCTCAGCGCCCAAATTCTTTGATTTCATTTTAGGAGAAACTGAAGATCAGATGCGTGAAGCACAACTTTGGTTTGATTCAGTGTTTACTTATATATTATAATAATATATATATATATATTAATTTATATATATAATATTAATATAAATTAGACAAAATTACAATTTGGTCCCTATAGTTTTAAAAGAATTGTAAAACTTCTCCTGTAAAAGAAAAAGACGAAAATACCCCTACCATTAACTGAGTTTTTAAACGGACTTAACGATGAGGGACCAAATCCGGACCAAATAGCAAATTGAAGTGGCTAAAGTGTAATTTTTAAACTGTAAGGACCAAATGTGTTATAATCACTAAACCACAGGGACCAAAAGTGTAGTTTACTCTAACATTAAACTTTTTGGAAATTGCATTGACACCCGCAATTTATGTCTAAATGGCAATCTTACCCCTTTGGTATTTTAGCAGATCACAAACCATTTACGTTTTCTTAATTAAGATTAATATTTCCTTATTAGTATTAATTAGAGAAAACTACATAAATTGTCCTTGGTTTTCTAGAACTCGGCCACTCACTCCAGTTTCAAAATTATCCTACAAACTTCATCGCTTTTATTTGCTTTCATCTATCACCGATTTTTTAGCAACAAATATTGAGTCAATTGTCCTAAAGTTCTATTTTTTCACTAGCCAATTTGTGTTGTGGCAATGGCGTGAAATAGAAATTAATCAAACAGAGTATGGCCATATATGTTGGTACTCAAAGCTTTGGTGTAATATTAGATCACGTTGCAAACTTTTTTTTCTTCTTCTTTAGACTGTATTTAAAATATAGTTAAAAATGTGTTATAGAATCTTGTGTTATGGGATGAAAAATGGGGGTTTGGTATTGGGTACATTGATGTTCAAGTTCATCGTCTAAATTCATGTCATTATAGAATATGTTAATACAAGCGTCTTGGGTTTTGATTTATGATTTTGTATACAATTTTTTGAAATGAATCAAAACGTAAATGTTCTTGATTTTTATCATTCATATTGTTGCTTGAAGTTTTTGTTCTTTTTTGTTTTTGAACGGCAAATATTTTATTAAGACTAGCAAGGCGCTAGGGAAAGAAATTACATAGAAGAAATGGCGATATTGGGGTTTTGCAACCACCCTATCCAATTAATCTTAGGATTTCTACTCATACTAGAAATCCAGAAATAAGAAAAAGTTACAATATTGTCCCACAACACCGCCTTCATAGGCTTAGGATTTTCAAACAACGTTCCATCCCTATGGGACTAGATCAACACCAAAATGTCTTCTTGATGTTTCTTGCGTGAAAATTGTTTTCTTGATGATAGGATGAAAGACTTTATGTAATTTATTAAATAATTACAAAGTTTAACATAACGTCTAATTTGATCACTAACTTTTTATGTATATATTTAATAACTAAAGTTTGACTTCATATGTCATTGTAAAATTCCAACACTTACACTAGGTGCAATGGTTGAAGTCATCACTTGAATACAATGACATATTATTTTTATTATTGAAGTCGAGTTTGTTGATATGACATACACATCATGTGAAAACGATTTACAATTTTTACTATGCAAGTATATAACAAAAATCGATAACATTTTCAACTTTAAGCCGTGAATGTAAGAAAATATATTTGTAGAGCTAAATTGTTTGTTAGGTAATTGTTGAGGGAGTTGTTTGTAAATTAACGAAAATAAAATATATCCATTGGCTGACTCCGTTATCCGGGGGAAGTGGTGACGTAGATTTGTTAAGCTGGAAGCAAACAGCATCACGTGCGGACAAAGGAATGGGGCTAGGATCGAGTGCGGTTGTCGTGGGGACCGCCATAGGCACATCACACGCTTCTTACTTCAATTCACGTGGGCTTCGCTTCGACAACAGCACGTGCAACAGAATAGCTGTAACACGAGTGGAGTAATTGTACAGTGGTCCATACTCCCTTTTTTTTTCTTTCTTTTATTTAAATTGACTCAAAGGAAAATTGAAAATTGAACTCCTATCATTTTTCTTCGGGTTTTGCACAAATAGCCAACAGGTCCGCACTACACGCTCCTAGGACCTGCTCAATCTGATAGTTTTTCTTTAAAAAAAATTATAGTGCGAACCTGGGTCAAAAATAAATTTTAAGGAAAATCGACTTTCTAGGGGTAATAAGGAATTTACACGTGTTTGATTGCGGTCCGCACTCTTCGAGTCGGGTCAGAGTGCGGACCCGTTGGCTATTTTAGTAAACCGAAAGAGTGTATGGCTAAGAGATCAATCTTTCACTTGGGTTTGGCTATTTAAGTCAATTTCCCTTTTTTCCCTTTTCTCTTCGAAGTTCGAACAATTATATTTAGATTTAATTTAATACACTAATTAATTTCATATTTATAAGATTTTCATAAGTTTTATTTTAATAGATTAAATTAATGAATTAAACTTGGTGTCATGATGTAATTGAATGAATAAAGTATTTATAAAACATTAATTAATGTGAAGTTGAAGAAAACAAATGATAAGGTTATTGGGACCACAGCGGGTATGTGGTTAATCCGAGGACCATGCATCGGACGGTTAGGATGTCTTGTCTTATTATCCACCGATCAGCATAACTAAACTCGTGATTTTTGGCTCACTATGAATCAAATGGATTTTGATATTTACCATGATTATTTGAGTGTAACAGTTTTACAGAGTTTAAAAAAATGTAAATATTTCTAGTTATAAATCGTTAAGGGTGCGTTTGGTACACTGGACAGGATAGAACAGAACATGGTTCACTGTCCCACGTTTGACAGGACTTTTATGTGGAATAGACTGGAACAAGATGGAACAAACTGAACAGACCTATTCCACCTCCACCCCATGAAACAAGCTGGAACAAGGTGAAACAGACTTATGTTTTACCAATATAACTTTAAAAAAAATCTAATTCTCATCTAAAACATCAAATAAACCTTCTATGTCATATTTTATTCATTCTTTAAATTTAGTAAGGGTAAATTGGTTAATGTTATATGTTTTGTTCTGTCCAGTTCGGTCGTACCAAACGTGGAACAGTTGTTCTATCATGTTCTGTTCTGTCTTGTCTCATCTTATCCTGTCATATGATGTCTGCGTACCAAACGCACCCTAAAAGAATAAGAATATGATGTGTAATTTCTGAGTTTTTGTACTTGTTTGCTTTTTTGTAATTACAATAGGGTTTTAGTGAGAATTAATGTTCCGAATTGTCTATTTTCTTTATAGTCGTATATATATCACAAAAGATACATTTTTTATGGAAATGATCCTTCTATATATGTTGTTTGTTTTCCTCTCATTAAGGGGCGTCACGTTCCCTTCACACTAGGGTTGTTGATGGTTTATTCGTCATCTACAAATTTTGTCCCCAACATTTGATGGTTTACTTGTCTTATTTATTTCTATTATTATGTTTTGTAATCAACAAGCAACACAAGAACCAATTGCATGGCTCATACAATATGTAAATACACATGGTTAGGTTCTTATAAAGCTTATTGGTAGAAACTAGGGAGTATGTAAATAGATTATGATGAGTTCTTTGTTCATGAAGTGCATGTCGCGATGCAAGAATTAGGCTTTAGTGATGGTCATCTAATGTACTACCATTTATCTTTATTCAAAAATATATATACTATCACTTATAAATGTCAGATAGAGGCTTAGATTTTGGTCTTTAAGTTTTACGTAATGAAGAGGATGTGTTAAACTTGTGGGATATATTCCTTAGTTATGTCAAATGCAATAAAAATATAACACAACTCACAAAGGTCAAACAGAAAAGACATAGATCTAGGATATTATGTTATTTTTAAAACCAATGTACATTTTGGTTCTTTGTGCTTATTCTCAAGGGGAAATTTGAGTTTATATACTTAATGAGACCCCTTATATGACAAAATCATAATCCAAGGACTAACTTAACCAGAAAATTGTATACCTTTCATAAACTAAATTTGTCACCCTTTTCTAAACCACATTGGTTTGTTCTTACAATAGCTAGTTCAACATTCAAAGATCTAACATGCTCCATAACAACTTTAGCAAGTTAACAAAAAAATGATCTTACTGTACTCATCTTGTAAAAAAAATTTGTTTTTATCAACGTAATTTACTAATTTTAACCGGTACATAATTAAAGACCTTTAAAACAAATTAGGTAAAAAAACTCAAAACAATACACTAGTAAATGACTAGAAGCAAGACAAATGTATACGGTAAGTATCCACCTATATTAAATTTTGGATACAGATTTTAAATCGTTTTTTATTGGACCAAATATGTGTCTCCCATAGAAGATGAAAGAAGAATAGACAAGAAATCAAAGACAAAGAGAAGAAAACACAAGATAGGAATCCACATCTATCTGATTAAAAGTATTTTCAATCTACAAGTTATCGGCTCTTGCTTTGATGGATATTTAAAGGTTGTTTTTTTACTTCAATAAACCATGAATAATCTCCAAAACGAAGACACATTTGTAGGTCAACCAAACCATTAAACAAACACTTCAATTATTCGCAGAAAATAAAATAAAATTTAATGGGTCAAATAAGATAGATGAAGGGCATAACTTAAAAAAGAAAAAGTGAAAAAAAAATCTCTTAAAACTTATTGAAACATAATCTAAAATATATTTTTTCAAAAAAATATCTACATAAGAACATTATAACAAATTTTAGTGGGTTTTATGTCCAAATATACTTGTAACACCCGGAGATTTAAAGTAGCCTTGTATGATTTGTAGTTGGTATTTTGAGTTATGAATTGCAATTGACAAATAGATTTAATACTTTAACCTTTTAGACTCGGGAATCATTCACGTGATGATTCAGATGAAAAATCGGGGTTCGGTACAGTATGGGCGACAATACTCCCGACTGTGACACGAAGTCAAGGTCGCAGGGCAAAGTCGCGAGTGGGGAGGAGCCCAAGGTACATGCCGAGTGACAGTGCCCGGCGATAGTGCATGGGTTCACTATTACATGTCACACTCGTGCGGAGTGTACCACAAGGTGGTGCAAGGGTGCGACTATGCCATGGGCATAGTCGCACGTCACAATGGCTAGCGAGCTGTGCGAGTATAAAAGGAGGGCCAGTCGGGATTTAGATCAGTTTTGTGGTTTTTGGCAGAGTAAAGCTCCGTTTTTCTCTCTAGGAAGTGTTAAGTTCTCATCCCCAACCTCTCTCCATCATTACTTCTCTCAACCACCAACTTATGGTCATTTATGCATGATTCTAGGTGTATTTAAGCTCTAAGTGTGAGGATTTAAGTCCCCTCAAGATTCAAGAGTTATCTCATCTTCTCAACTAGTTTATTGGATTTTAGGGTTTCAAGCTGTAAACCCCAATAAGTTCATTCTCATTTTAAAACTTTATACATGTTAAAATGTGTTTTTTAACCTTCTAAACATCTCTTCACTAATTATTTCTTGATTTGGATGTACTTTTACCAAAACCTAATTTTTTGGAGATTTTAGGGTTCTTGGTTGATGAAATTGTTTGGAAAAGATATTTAAGTTATGTTAAAGAGTTATTTGTGGTTTCTATATGTTTGACTACACTTTTCTCACAAATTTGGAGTTTGAAAAATCTAGGTCAAAATTAGGATTTTGAAATGTTTTAAAGATTTTGAAGAAAGATTTATGGTTGATGGTTTCTTATGATTAAATAATGCTATTATTGGTGTTTGATGAATTTTTGGGAAATAAATGCCTTGTTATTGATTTTGAGGCCAAGATAAGGAAATATGGAAATGTTTATCTTATGATATGTTTTGGTACAAATTTACTTAGGTGTCGTTTGTCTTCTAAGAAGTGCTGAAGTCTGAAGTCTGATTTCACTTTTGATTTTTGAGAGGTGGTGCTGAAGTCTGAAATCTGAATCAGTTAGACTGTTTGTTTTTGTCTGCTGACAAACGTCTGAATATGTATAATTATATATTTTATCTCTCAGAATGTTATACTATTGAATTTATAAAAGTATCTATTCATTTTAATCAAATTATACTATCATCCATTTTTAACACATTCAAAAATTCAACTTAAATATGTCAATTGATTCAAATACAATACAAAACATGAACAAAGTCTCATAACAACTAAAATTAATCTCCATCTTGCATTAATTGTGTCGCAATTTATTTCCAAAGGCTACCCTCGTTTCGACCCACTTTATTGATCTCTTCTATACAAGTCTCTAGAAAGCATTTGATTATTTCATTGGTCCACCTTATACGTACATTCTCGTCAATTACTAAGCACATAAAAAAGTTTCAAGAATCAAGGAGAATTCACATACAACAAGCTCATACGTACATTCATATATCATATATTGACGTACAACAATATCATATATTGACATACAACAAGAATCAAGGAGAAATTCACATACAACAAGAGTTCTCATTTTCACTCTTCTCTTTTGATTTCGTAAAAAGCATAAAAATGCTTTAATGATTTATTAACGGATTTTACATGTTAAATATAACAGAAAGGTCCTTTGTGATCTATGCTTAAACACTAAGAATGGGTATGTTCAGTATCACTGATAGTATTCATTGTTCTTAATAATATTTCCTCAGCGATAAATGTCCATCAGTGATCAGGGTTAGCAACGGGTAGGGTATGAGTACGGTAAGGGTTAATCCGTTATCCAATCTATTTAAAATAGCGGGTAACGAAACGGGTAATTATCCATCTCATAAAACCCTTATCCATATCCATATCCATATCCTACCCTACCTATTAAAAATACCGGGTAACGAAACGGGTAATGAACAAATGGTAAAACAAAATTTTATTTTAAACTATAATGGATATCGTTAAATCTCAAATATATAAGTAAAACAAAAGCTCATAAATATAGTTACTATTTTATATCTAATATGCATGGGTTTCAACCTTTTCATGGGTTGCAAATTAGCCTTCCTCTCTCTCTCTCTCTCTCTCTATATATATATATATATATATATATATATATATATGTGTGTGTGTGTGTGTATGTATATATATTATATCGTAACGGGTAACGGGTAATGGATAACGAAAAAACCCGTTTATCCATACCCTACCCACTAAAAATTTGGGTAAACGGGTAATGGATAAGTGGATAAATGGATACAATTTTCTTTATCCATACCCTTATCCAATGGGTCGAAACATAACGGGTAACGGGTTTACCCTTACCCATTGTCAGCCTTATCAGTGATAACTTGAGTCTGTTCACTTATCATTGATGATCGCTGATAGTTTCAAATGTAAACACTGTTGTTTGTAATCTCTGAAGACAAGTTTCGCGACAAAGAGTTCATCGCTGACATCGAAGACAAAGCTGATGAACAAGTGACAAGTCTACTAATGATCTAATGCGGACATCAGTGAAACAAAGACTAGCCCGCACACGCGACATTTTAAGAAGAAGACTTCAACGATAGCTGACTTACATCAGGTCTTCTCTGGTGAAAGATCTACTCAGCGATCGTTGATCATGAAGCTTCTACTTCAAGAAACGTTTGTCTTATCTACTTGCACAACTTCGTACGATTTGTCATAAGGGACATGTCTTTGTCCTAGATCGTACAACCACTCTGCCACTACACTCTTCACCATGCGGCCCAAAGTATGTCTTGCCAAAAATCGGAAGCATGCGCCCAATCAGATGCTGACACGTGTAAAGTCCTTATGCTATGCCTTTAATGCATGGGGTATAAATAGGAGGAATGCTCATTCAGTTTGAAGGTGGCCTTAGCTGAACTTCTTAGTGCTTAGAAAAATATCCTTATTTTTCTATTACCTCTTTCTTTCTATTTTCTTGTGCAACAACGCTTAATATTCTCAAGTTTGTTTAGATTAGGTTCTACTTAATCTTATTCCTCAAAAAACTGTAAATTGTGTTTGATTTATCAATAAACAATTTAAAAAACCAAAATCTTGTGTGTTAGTATTCAACCCCCCCCCCCCCCCCCCCTTCTACAAACTGTTTACTTGTATAACCTCTTCGGGACCAACACAAGATGGTTTTATCAATGGTTATTATTAAACAACTTTATCATGATGAAAAGCTTAAAAAGTATCTCAACAAAATGGATTCTATCAGCAAGTTGTTTTTTTATCTTTTGATTTCCAACAACAACAAAAACAGGGAAGATTTCCAACAACAGCAAAAACAGTAATTTTTTTCTTAATTTCCAAGAGCAGCAAAAACAGTAATTCTTGATTTCCAACAACAGCAAAAACAGTAAGTTATCAACAAAAACAGAGAAGATTTGTAATTCTTGATTTCTAACATCAGCAATAACATGGAAATGGAGTTTGGAGTCGATATTGAAGACGAAAACGAGGGAAGAGAGGGAGGAGATGGAGTACCAGACCGCTGAAGGAAGAACGTGATGGATTACTCGATTGAAGGAAGAAAAGCGATGATGGAGTCGATATTGAGGAGGAGTCGATGACAATATAGAGGGGATACAGAGTTGTGATAAAAAAGAGACGGGCTGTATGGGAGACGTCTAAGCGATTTAGACCTTAGGTCAACTCTTGTTTATTCAGATGCTTTTTAGAGTTAAGTGCCCCTGAAAATTGAAAAAAAAAACAACCCCTCTTATTTTAGAGAAGTCTGACCGAGTTAGACTTTAGAGCTTTTTAAGGGCTGAAACCTTATTATATGTGGAGCTATTATTGCATATGACGAACTTGTTATTATTCTTGGTTTTAGTGTAATGAATCCATAGGCACTTGAGTTTTTACGTTCAATGATGGGACGGTAGTTTCCTTCATTGTAGCACGGAATAGGCATCGGGTCTCATGGTAAGTAAGATGTGGACCCGTATGGTCGGACATTGTCCCATGAGCAGTAAGGTGTAACTCAATGTGCTTGTATGTTTTCTTGGATTTGGAGATCTCAAAGTATGGACCTAGAGGGGTTGAGGTTGAGACTCCACAAGCAATAGACTTAGAGAAGTTAAGCTTCATATCCAATATGTTTATAAAATATGTGATTCGTTTTACTGACATGTCATGTGGCTTACTTTCGTGTTCCGTCACTGATGTTGGTAAACGGGTCTCCCCCGTCAAAACAAGAGGTATTGTGTAAATATTGATTTTCCACCCAAGGTTAATATTATGGTTTATCCGCATTACACTCCAATTATTTTATTATTATTATCGAATACAATTGTTTGTTCTCACTAACATTTTTTCTTAAAATGACATGTATATCATCAGGTCATTCTAGTGATGGAACTCCTCGGGTTTGAGGTGAAGAGTCGAGAAGTGGTGAAAGCATTTTTGGTGGAGTAACTAGTGGCGTTCCATTTTGGTTTAAACTGATATACTTTTGGAGAAGAGATAGAGACACCCGTTTATAATCTAAGTCATCGTGGTTTAGATTAGAAGGTTGTCTGATGTATCTTTTCATATTTGGTTTTGCAAACGCATTACTATTTCCCCGTGATAAGGTGATTTAGTCATTTATAGAACGTCATATTTCGCACTTATTCAGGTTTAAATTTACCCCTATTTTTTAGGGTGTTATAATATTTTCCCCATCAATTAACACCCATTACTTGATGTTAATAACTTTGATACAAGTATAAATGTTTATTTAGTTTTAGGCCATTATTGAAAAGTCTTTTAGAGAGTAGAAACTAGAGTCAACTCTAACATCAACATCCATCTAAATCTTGAGAAGATTAATTGCAGGTTGTGATGAAACTTGTATTAAATATGGAAAACTAATAAAACCCTTCTTTCCTTCCTTACCTTAACCATAACAATTTAATTATCTTCATTGCTTTTTATTTAAACAAAACCAAAATCTAAACAACTTCATCATCCACTGCAACTTACCCAACCGACCAACCGAAGAAGATAAGTTAGATACATCGAGTAAAACTCGTATCCCCCACACGTCCTCCAGCCATTGCCGTCTTCACATTAGATCTAAATACTTTCGGGTTGTCCCTTAGAACACCCGCAGCCTCATGATTTAAAGGATCTTCATGGTTTGGTTCCTGCACACAAAGTTTATTTTCTCAAAGCAAGGAGCGTAAATGGAAGAATTGGGAAATGGGAATCATACCGTGAAGAGATGATATAATCCATACACAATCGTGTTAATGTTGAGCACGGGTTTCCAATCTTCTCGTAAAATATTGAGGCACACATTTCCTTCCAAGTCGATATTAGGATGATACACCTGAGGTAAGTAATACATATTTTCAACATCCCATACATTTATTTATTTATTTATTTATTATATAAATAAACAATAGTTTTACCTTGGTTTTACATTTCACCTTTGGTGCCTCGTGTGGATAGATACCAGATACATTGAAGCTGAACAAAAATTTCCCTCCCCTGTCACACACAATAAACCAAGGCTAAAATTGATCTGAAAGATATATATTACATCAAATTTATCATATGTTTGTGTTGAAAGGATCACATACATGTAATACCCTTCATCAGGTTTAATGGAGATCTCAAAAGTCATCAGATCATCCTTGCCGTTTGGAAATGAGATGGTGCATGACTTGGGTAAGTTCAGCTCACTTATATCTACAACAACGTTATATGTCAGATGTAACCATATATATATATATATATCCTTATAGTACGCTAAATAGATACTCAGTTCACAAGTGTTAACCTTTATGAAGACGCAATTCCCCTGCACTTTGCTTCTTTAAGGGTCCCCTTGCGGTTGCATTTTCAGCCTCTTGTTTTTGCTTTTCCTTAACTTTAAACAACCTAATCATGGTTCCTGTGGGAACATTAGAACCACAGTTAATTTTGTAGACAAAGCTTACTCATTATAACCCATTAAAAAATTAAGTCATGTTCCCACAAAAAAGATAAGTCAAAATCTGATTTAAATAACTTATTTCACCAAGTCAAGCATGTAAATATCAACCAATTAATTTAAGTGAACTGTTTCCATGGAGACTGTAATGTCCTAAAACAATACCATTTACGTAGGGGTTTAACTGCAATCAAGACTGTAAAAGATCCTGCTTTCGTAATGCTAAACTGTAGTTTTTTTTATGTCCATGGGAGATTCGAACATAGACTAGCACACTTTTGACAGGATAGATTATAAATATTGCTAAGGATATGTACATTTGCATATTCTACTTACAATGCGTGCAGCCTATGTTGATTGACTCATGTACCCCTTTATATCCCACCTAAAGTAACCAAATGGGCAGACTTAGATCATACCTTTAAAACGTCCCTTTTCAATTTACTTTTATGGTTGTGAAACCATCTACATTGGCATGGGTTGTGAATGATAATCATCCACAACATGATCAAATACAATCAAAGAAATTTATGGCATCTTATAAGTGAGAACATATACATCTTTCTTTAAACAGGACTGGCTGAAAAAGAACGATGGATTATGGATAGATTTTTATAATTTGATTAATGAATACAACAAACAAGATTTAATTCCCTGTAGTGAAATTATTCTTTTTCATTCCTACAATTGTATTGTGATGTTGACACTGAAAATTAAAAAGAATTAAAAGAAGTCAAACTAAAACACATCCCCATAACTACAGATGGAAGTATTAGGCGACTCTTAGTCTCTTAGATTGGAGTGTGGTCCTAGATGGGCAACTGGCAAAATCAGCCAAACCAAGGGGACATATCGACACCCAACATCCAATTGAACCTATATAACCTGAAATTTTTAGTATTAACAAATTTTGGCCAGTTTTCACCAATTATATTTTGAACCTATGGGTTGCAATTGCCATCTATGCAGCAATTTATAAGTGGATAAAGCTAGTTCATTGAATTTTCATCGAAATCCTGGCTGATCCGAGAACAACTTGTTAAAAACTATTTTTTGAATTTTAAGGTAAAACCTATTACTAAAAAATATCAAATTGGTCATTGATCTTGCCCAAAATTTAACACCAGCCTTCTCTAACATGTAGTCAATGTCAGCCACAAAGTTCAATCCACCAAAATAAACGTTTTATTTTCCACAATGTATATAATCGAAGGATTCCAATTTCATGATTGAAGTCAAAAATCGATGTTCTCCTTTTCCCAAACAATGCAAGCATATGATATCTGCTTACATCTCTAATGCTACAATAAACAGTGAAGCAAAACAATAACTACAATCACATAATCCGATCGTAGTACATCTTTGTTCCAGATTCAGAGCTTGCTGCGAACATCATCATTAATCGTTCAGAAGCCTAAATATTAGTCCCACATCAGTTACCGTCGATCGTATACCCTAACATATGGAGCCTCGCTATGCAAGGTAAGGTTCTACCACAAACATTAACTAATTTTTAAACACTACAAACTCATATCTAACAATAAACGAAAAAAGATGAGAAAAAATACGCAAGGTTCTGATTCCAAACCCTAGCAAACAAAAATCAATCGTACAAAGAGAAGATACTTACGATCGGTAGGAGGTGATACGCTAGGTACGGATGGAGAATCAACGTTTGCCGGACGTTTAGGGGGTGTTTGGGAGTGCTTATATTTTTTACTTATTTGCTTATAGCTTCTCCCACCGCAAATAAGCTATTTGGAGTGTTTGGATTGAAAAAAATCAAAAGTGCTTATTTGCTTCTCCTCATCACCACAAATAAGTTGTTTTTGATAAGTCATTTACTTCTCCTTATTTCCTTATCTATCCAAATTACCTTTTTACCCTCAATTTTTAACAAACACTTTTTAAAAACTGATTTTTCTCACCACATAAGCAAATAAGCATAAGTTAAAAATATAAGCACTCCCAAACACCCCCTAATCGACGGAGTAAGGGAGCTGTGACCGTCGAAGGTGCCCGTTACAAGAAACAATAGATTTCGAAGAGGACTATTCGACAAGTTACAAAAAGTGCCAATAGGCTCTCGTCAAGAAAATATACAGTAATTTTTTTATTTTTTTTTACATTATATACATGATCTTTTGAAAATAAATAAATAAATGTATTATTTCATCATTTTTTGGTTTGGAGCCAATGGTGTGTAGCTCAGTTGGTAATGGATGGGGGCATCTTTGTACAAAAAACAGAAGTTCTCTGGTTTAAACCCAAGACACCTCCATAGCCATAACTGTTGAATGAGTCAAGTATGCCCCCTATATTATGGATAGGCAGCCGATTGTGGACCGGTTGAGATTGCCGGTATCAACCTTTTTGTACAATTTTTTTTGGGAAATTAATTAAAATACCCTAAGTCAAACCATGTTTTACTGAAATACCCCAAATCTCTCCCATGTTACAAAAATACCCCAAAAATCCGCGATAGAGCCCGCGATCGCGGGCTCCAGGCCACGTGTCACCAAAGTTTGCACACTTTGCCCGCGTTGGTCCCTCAAGAATGCCCGCGGTCCAGCTTTCCCCCCTCAAGAATGCCCGCGTGTGCAGTTTTGGTCCCTGCCCGCGTTTGACTCTCGTTGACCCCCGCGATCGCGGGCTACACGTGTCCAAAGTTTGCCCACTTTGATTGCGTTGGTCCCTCAAGAATGCCCGCGGTCCAGCTTTCCCCCCTCAATAATGCCCGCGTGTGCAATTTTGGTCCCTGTCCGCGTTTGACTTTCTTTGACCCCCTGCGATCGCGGGCAAAAGTGTCACGTGTCGGCACAGGATTAACCCTAAAATCCCTTTGACGAACCAAACCCTAAATTTGTTCTTCGGCCGCACTATATAAGGGGGGGGGGACAAAAAACCGGCCACTCTCATTTTTTTAATAACTCTCTCAATTTTTAATCAAACTCTCTCAATTTTCTCCCACTCTCTCAATTTTGTCGTGTGGAATACGCGTTCGGGTTTTGTGAAGATGTCTCGTATTACCTCTGTGTTATGTTTTCCTTATGTTTTTTGTTATTTTTTGTATGTTATTTTAAGTTAAGATATATGATTTGTATGTTGTTATAGTGTTTATAACTTATGTTTGAATATGTTCTATGTTTAACATGATATGTATGATTTTATGTTTGAATGTGATATTTGTATGTTATAATGTGTATGTTGTTATAGTGTGTTTTTTTATAAAAAAATTGTTAAGAGTGTTTTTTTATAAAAAAAATTGTTAAGAGTGTATTATTATAAAAAAATTGTTAAAAATGTGTTTTTTTTATAAAAACACACTCTTAACAATTTTTTATAAAAACACACCCTTAACAATTTTTTATAAAAACAGTTTTTTTATAAAAAATTGTTAAGAGTGTGTTTTTATAAAAAATTGTTATAGTTTTATGGTTTTATGTTTGAATGTGATATTTGTATGTTATAATGTGTATGTTGTTATAGTGTGTTTTTTCATAAAAAAATTGTTAAGAGTGTTTTTTTATAAAAAAATTGTTAAGAGTGTGTTATTATAAAAAAATTGTTAAAAATGTGTTTTTTTTTATAAAAACACACTCTTAACAATTTTTTTATAAAAACACACCCTTAACAATTTTTTATAAAAACAGTTTTTTTATAAAAAATTGTTAAGAGTGTGTTTTTATAAAAAATTGTTATAGTTTTATGGTTTTATGTTTGAATGTGATATTTGTATGTTATAATGTGTATGTTGTTATAGTGTGTTTTTTCATAAAAAATTGTTAAGAGTGTTTTTTTATAAAAAATTGTTAAGAGTGTGTTATTATAAAAAATTTGTTAAAAATGTGTTTTTTTTATAAAAACACACTCTTAACAATTTTTTATAAAAACACACCCTTAACAATTTTTTATAAAAACGGTTTTTTTATAAAAAATTTGTTAAGGGTGTGTTTTTATAAAAAAAAACACATTTTTAACAATTTTTTTATAAAAACACACTTTTAACAATTTTTTATAAAAAAACACTCTTAACAATTTTTATATGAAAAAACACACTATAACAACATACACATTATAACATACAAATATCACATTCAAACATAAAACCATAAAACTATAACAATTTTTTTATAAAAACACACTCTTAACAATTTTTTATAAAAAAACTGTTTTTATAAAAAAATTGTTAAGAATGTGTTTTTTAAGAATGACAACTTAGGTCCCTAAACTTTTAAGAATGCCAATTAGGTCCTAAACTTTTAAGAATGACAACTAGGGTTCCTAAACCGCACTTTATCTATATATAACAATATGATACGTTGAAATAAAATAAACCGCACTTTATCTATATATAACACTATTATACGTTGAAATAAAATACCACCGCACTTTATCTATATATAACAATATGATACGTTGAAATAAAATAAACCGCACTTTATCTATATATAACAATATGATACGTTGAAATAAAATAAACCGCACTTTATCTATATATAACAATATGATACGTTGAAATAAAATAAACCGCACTTTATCTATATATAACACTATTATACGTTGAAATAAAATACCACCGCACTTTATCTATATATAACAATATGATACGTTGAAATAAAATATCACCGCACTTTATCTATATATAACACTATTATACGTTGAAATAAAATACCACCGCACTTTATCTATATATAACACTATTATACGTTGAAATAAAATAAACCGCAACATCTATATAAAATAAAATAAACTGCAGCATCTATATATAACACTAACTATAACATCTGTGAATGACTATGTAGAAGGATTTCTTTAACATCGACTTGACGGTAAGATGCAAAGTTTCCTACATCGAGGAATTAGGAGCGCTCTTTAGGGGATTAGGTGATCGCGCGGATACCCTTGAGACCATCTATAGAGGGACACCGTTCGGGCCATGGATGGATGTGTCTTACTCTGGTGGCGACCCTACGCTAGTACACATGTTTCTACAGTTGGAGGTCGAGGGCGCCAACGCTGAGCCGGAGGAGATGCATTTTGATTTCTTCGGCTCTCAATTGCATTTTGGACGTCGCGAGTTCTGTCTAATTACAGGACTACGTTTTGGAGAGGCTCCCCCCTTCCTCCCTTAGAAGACTGCTCATTCGTTCCTAGGGTTTGGGGCATTTCAGCATCTCGTTTGAAGCTGAAGGCAGCCCGGGACATGATGAAAGAGGGCCTTAGTGCCCTAACCGACGACGATGTTGTCCGTGTATGCTTGGTGGTGATCGTGGATATGGGCTTCCTGGGCCGTGAGGTGTACATCCCAATATGCATTCATCCCAAACATTGGCTGCTCGGAGTGTTTGAGCTTGACGCTATGACCATGACCATATATGACAGCGATAGTGCCAGTCTCTTCAGAGACCAATTGGAAGACCAGATGAGAATGTTTAAAGATGTGCTATTTGACTTCTTTTGTCGGGTCAAGGACACGAGGCGTCGCGATAGGCCAGAGCTCTTTCGCCATAAGTTCGCCAAGAATACACCCCAGCAGGGCGGGATGAATGCGGATTGCGGTGTCTGGGTATGTCGTAATGCCATCATCTTGATAAATAACGATGTGGTATTTGTACACCCTGACCAGACCGAGGCCGAGGCCAAGGCATTTCGCATACATATGGCGGAGTCCATTTATGCGCATTGTCAAATAAATCAAACTTAGGTTGTTTATGTAACATTAAATAATTGTTATTTTTAGTATTAACTTATTTTGTTAAAGTATTGTGATTGACTTACTGTTTACTTCATTTGGTTTTTGCTAATTTCATCAATTTACTCAACTTTGAGTATCGATGTCTCTTTCACACATACTCTATTTTGGACGCATTATATATCATTTCGAAGATCTCATATAGAAGAACATAAACCTACTAAAAGTTAGTTATATATAACACATATATATAAATTTAAATGCGTCCAAAGTTTAGTAAAACTCATATTTCCAACATCTAGTAAGTAGGTTTATGAAACTTGCGATAATCCTAATACAGAGATTATTGAGGTATTGGTTCTTGTTGTCTGGAAGTGATTCATATGATGCAAAAATTGGTATCATGTAATGTAGAACAATATCTATATTATAGAAACTTGCATTTGATAGTACCATATAAATCTGATCTAAATTCTCATTAATTAGCTATGTAGTGTATAACTGTATATGCTATATATTAAAATATATAAATCCAAAAAAATTCAAGATTGGGCTCATTTCGAACGTATCGAAGAGACGATTATAATGGTGTAATTTGTTAAAATTAAAACGTATTTTTTTAACGTATTTTAGTTAATAAACGATTATATGTGTTAAATGTAAAATTAAAATAATGAAAGTAAAAGGTATAAAGTAAATTTAGTAAATAAGTATAGGGGTTGAAAGTGTAACATTCCAATTCAAATTCATCAAATTGGACGAAAGCGGGGTGAACAGTGTCAAATGCGGGTGAATTTTTCATAAATGGTCCCTGGAATTTTCAAAAAATGGTCCCTTGCAATTGAAAAGTCACAAAATAATCCCATCGCGGGATTCCTTCGCGATCGCGGGATGCCATTTTTCAAAAATGGTCCCTGCAAGTTTAAAAAAGTGTCAGAAATGGTCCCTGGCCCGCGATCGCGGGCTCCCATCGCGGAAAAAAGGGTATTTTTGCAAAGTGGGAGAGATTTAGGGTATTTCGGTAACAGTTGGTCAAACTTGGGGTATTTTAATTAATTTCCCATTTTTTTGGTTTGGTATAATAAGTACGGTTGTATATATATAACTAAACATAATGAATAGCAGTGGTTCTTGGGCAGGGTTTTGACAAAAATCAATCGTACAAAGAGAAGATACTTACGATCGGTAGGAGGTGATACGCTAGGTACGGATGGAGAATCAGCGTTTGTCGGACGTTTAATCGACGGAGTAAGGGAGCGGTGACCGTCGAAGGTGACCGTTACAAGAAACAATAGAATTCGAAGAGGACTATTCGACAAGTTACAAAAAGTGCCAACAGGCTCTCGTCAAGAAAATATATAGTAATTTTTTTTACATTATATACATGATCTTTTGAAAATAAATAAATAAATGTATTATTTCATCATTTTTTTGGTTTGGAGCCAATAGTGTGTAGCTCAGTTGGTAATGGATGAGAGCATCTTTGTACAAAAAACAGAAGGTTTATGGTTTGAACCCAAGACACCTCCATAGCCATAACTGCTGAATGAGTCAAGTATGCCCCCTATATTATGGATAGGCAGCCGATTGTGGACCGGTTGAGATTGCCGGTAAACAAATTTTTTTTTGGTTTGGTATAATAAGTACGGTTGTATATATATATATATATATATATATAATTAAACATAATGAATAGCAGTGGTTCTTGGGCAGGGTTTTGACACGTGGACTGCTAAAGATTTTATGGATAAATCAAATCCTGACAAATATGCAATATTGTAATTCTGAAAAACGTTTAAGTTTGGACTAAAACCATGCGGAAGGTGAAATACTCCAAAAAAATAAATTGTAACGGATAAAGGTTATTGTAAAATATATTTATATTATATTACTAGTATTTGCCTCGCCCGTTGCGCGACGATTAAATTTGTGTTTTAAGTTAATTATTTGATATTTAATAGTTGTTGAATAATTTTGTGACACATACAATAATTGATAAAAAGCAAACAAAAATTCCACAAATAGGGAATATTATCTTGAAGATAAAAATATGTCTATTAAGTTTGATACCTATTATAAATGTCGTTACTAAATGAATTTATCAAACGAATACACAATAATTGCATATTTATATTTTTGAAAAATGTTCGAACTCATAATCCAAAAGTCAGTTGATAAGTGATATCTTTTTGTCCAAGTAATTAAATCTCTTATGATAATTCTAAGGGTGTTTCGTTGACAGAATAAAATTTGATAGAATTGTAATTCGTCGAAATAATTCGACTTTGAAGTAAAAATTGATATGAAATTGCAAAAAGAAAATCACGACAATTTAGTGATTATTTGTATCAAATCTCATACTAATTTCAACAAATCTCATACTAGTCACAACACATTAATTCGTATATATTTATGATATTTAATAATATAATTAAGTCCAAAAATATTCAGTATTGGGCTCATTTCGAAGGTATTGATAAAGCGATTACAATTGTATAATTTGTAAAAAATATAAATGTTTCTTTAATGCATTTTAGTTCATATACATTATTTATGTTTATATGATAAGAGTCTAAAATGAAAAATAAAACAATAAGGGATTAAAAGTAAACTATATATCTAATTATAAGGGTAGTAAATGTAACGTACAAATTAAAAAAAATGAATTAAGGAGGAGTGAATGTGGGTGTGCTAATTGAACTTATAATGTAAACTGCGTCCAGATACATGTTTAGGCGGAAAAATACTGAAGTCGGCTCACCAGAAGACGACACCTAGCATGCTAGTTACTCATTTATTATATGTATAGATAAAATATTTAGATAAAAAATATAAAAATAATTTATTGAGCTTATTAATGTATTTCAGGGAAAACCGTAAAAAAACTAAAAAATTGAGGAATACCCTTGGTAGTCATCATCTAGACGGTATATACACGTGCATACAAGTAATTTGTAGCATGTACGTGGGCATTCACATGTACATAATGCATACGTGTATAAAAAGGAAAAAAAACTCAAATTACTTGAATGCATATGTGCATATGAACAGTTACCAGAATATTCCTCAGTTTTTCATTTTTTTGAGATTTTTCGCTGAACCCTTTCATTGATGTATAATTTTTAAATTTCAATTTTACCAATAATAGATTTTGAACTTATAAACTAATTAATAGCATACTAAAGAATAAGTTCAAATATGAGATGATTATTGAACTACAACAAAATACTCCACCATCATTGTTTTTATCCAAAAAAACATTTCATGGAGGTATGAGTTATTTCATTAAAAGCATCTCCAACAGCTTCTCTAAAATAGAGAAAAACAACATTTTGTTCTCTAATATGCTTCAATAGTTTCTCTATCTCATTTTCTAAAATAGATAACTATGGAAAAAAACTTCCAATATAAAGAATTCTCTATATCTCCAAAAATATGAGAGAAATATATTATTTTAATGATTTTCCTTAAAAAGTGTAAGAGAAATATTATTTTAATGATTTCCTTAAAAAAAATATGAGAGATAAATATTATTTTAAAGTTGAGAGAGAAATATATTGAATATTTTAATAATATAAGTAATGATTGGTTCTTTAAAATAGAGAAACTTTTGGAGTTAAAATAAATATTTTTTTAGAGATTTCAATTTTCATTCTCTATTTTAGAAAAATTATAGAGAAGGTGCTAAAGATGCTCTAAGAATAAAGAGAATATGGCTAATAGGTTAAAGCATCAACCAAAAATGGCTAAAACAATTAATTTTTCTAAAACTAATAACCATACCATGATCCTATTGCTATTTTAAAACTATACAAAATTCTAAAGATGTAGGCCTTTGAAAATTCCCTTAAGAAATTATTGATTCGAATTTTATAAAATCATTGAAATTTTTTCTGTATGTTCATTAAGGCCTTTGAGATTATTCAAAATATAGTCGAACATATATGGTTAAAGAAAACCATAATATAAACCAAAAGAAGATCGGAGGGTTGATGATAAAGATTGGATCGTACTACCAAACTCCTTTTTAAAGTGTTACATCAACTTTGCAATAACATCTTCCATATCCATACAAGATCAAACTTCTTTCTAAAGTAATAAATTATAATATAAATAATATATATAATTATAATATAAATAATAAATTAATTATTAAATATAGATAACTAAAATTTTACTTTTGTTTTCTTTTACTATATTTTGTGTAAATATAATTTATAATCTATTAGTATTTGTACTTTCGTAATTTTTTATATTAAAGTACTTTTATTTTAGTAGTTTAAATAAAAAACATTGCATAAAAATATCATTTATTTAACATAAATTGTGGGTAAGAAATTTTAATAAAAATAATGTTCAAATAAATTAATAAATGAATTAAATTTAATAAACATATTAATAAGAGTGAATTGCATTTTTGGTCCCTGTTGTAACGCCCCAAATTCCAGGCTAATTTGAACCTCAATTTTTCCACAAGTTATGATAATATAAACTTCAAACTTACAAAAATAGCAAGTGAATTAATCCTCAAGAGTACATTTACAGATACAGGATTCTACAAATAACTTATTAATCTAATTATGTTACTATAATCAAATTTACTAAGTTATCTAAGCAATCCCTCAAAATCTCCTTCTGTTAATGGACTTCCTTGCTATTCCAAAACGCTCGTCCCACAACACTTTATTTTCCCGAGCCGGTACCTGGTAAGAAAACATCATTTGAAACGATTAGGCCAACGCCTAGTGAGAACATTCGTTTCCATAATAATATTTGCAAAATCAATGTAAACAAGTTATAACAAACCTGATTACCCTTTTTCTTACCATACGTATAACTCTATTCCGTTAACACGATTTTCATTCAATCCCATGAATATGACTGACACACATTCCATCATCATATCATGTCTCAGAGCTACATTACAAATCTGCATTGATTCTAGAGTAATGTTTCTATTCCGGAAATCGCAATATACACATGCCCAGTTCCGTACACATCTATTCCAGAAACCGCAATATACACATGCCCATTTCTGTACACATCCTATTCCAGAGCCACACTACGAATCTTTCTCAGATTCTAGATTAATGCTCCCACCTAAGAAATCGCAATATACACATGCCCATTTCTTAGAAAAGGAAGTAGAGATTACAATTACATATGTCAATCCCTCTTCTTCCTTAGAAACCGGGAATTACGTTTATTCCAGGGTTTCTCACACACATCAGAATAATGACTAACTTCATCTATTCCACGTGCACATAACCATTAGTACCACACACATCAGAATAATGACTATCTTCATCTATTCCACGTGCACATAACCATTAGTACTACACACATGCCTAGTATCAAACTAGAACAATCATTAAGTCTAACAACCTACCATTTAGCTGTAAGTATGTTCAGGCCAATAGAACTGCATTTCAATTCCTAAACCGTACCTGTTTAGAAGTCAACAAGTCCTAAAGTTACTGAGTACTCCAAAAGTGACCGGACAGTACCAGTTTCCGGACACCTTAAACTATCCGGACAACACAAGTTTTTCGGATACCCAAGACTTACCGGATACATCAACTTTCCGGATACCCTCATCTTTCCGGATACATCAACTTTCCGGGTATTTCACTAATCCGGATGACACCCGGAAACCAAGGTAATCCGGATACCATCCAGTAACTATATTCATCCGGAAACTTACAAGAAAACAATACTTACCGGATACTTTGCTGCGTCCGGAGACATTCATCACCACGGTTTCCAGATACATGGTTTGTAACACCCTAAAAATCAGGGCAAATTTAAACCTTAAAAATTGCTACAAGTTATGATCGTAAAACTTCAAACTTCTATAACCTGAGGATCAAATGTAAGGGTTTTATATACAGTACATCTAATTCAAATAACCTATTAATCTAATCATACATCATAATCAAATAACCTAACAAATATATATATATATATATATATATATATATATATATATATATATATATTAAAGTTAAACCCACAAAGAATGAGATGACATCCTAAGGAATGAATATTCATCATTTCTTGAATTGTGCTTGAGTTTTGTGTATCACCATTGATGGACTGATGAAATATTGACAAAGAATGGTTGGTGTATGAATGGGGTTGAGACGTCTTTGTTGTAACTAATGGAGTTGGCTCATATTGGTCGATCCTCAAAGTTTAGGGGTTGGATAATTTTAAGCAAACACATTAACAATATGAATTTAAAAATTATAAGATTTAAGCATTTTAAAATCTTGAAGCAGATGGGATTTCGATTATCCCACATCAATGAGAAATCTTTAGTTTGAAGAATGAATGTGAGTATAAAAGGGTAAAACATTTCTTAGAAAATTAGAATGTTAGTTTGCTAAATATATATATATATATATATATATATATATATATGTATGTATTAAAGAAAGATAAAAGATGTGATTTTGAGAGTTAAGTATTTTAAAATTTTGATGTATAGTTTGATTTTGGTTATCCCATATTAATGTGACATCTTTAGTTTGAAGAATAGATGTGGGCATAAGAAAGAATGGTATCTTTCTTTTGAAAATGATAAGGTTAATAACTACCTTCATTTTTTTCAAAATAAACTCATTTATATGAAATCTTTATATATATTAAAGAAAGATGAAATACATATGAGATTGCATTATGAGAGTTGACTATTTTAAAATCCTTATATATAGTGTGATTTTGGTTATTGCATATTAAATAGACATGTTTAGTTTGAAAAGATGATTTTTTTTTCTTTTAAGAATGATAAGGTTAATAACTACCTTTTTTTGCAAAACAAAGGTAGTTATAAGAAATTTTTATGTATTTATAAGGAACCCACAAAGAATGAGGTGAGATCCTAAGGAATGAATATTTATCAATTTTTGAATTGTGGTTGAGTTTTGTGTATCCCACATTGATAGAGTAATGAAAGATTAACTATGAATGGTTGGTATATGAAGGGAGGTTGAGATGTCATTGTGATAACACATGGGGTTGGCTCTTCTTCGTCGATCCTCTAAACTCATTTATTGGCTCCTCTCAATCGTCTATACTCATGGGTTGGTTTATATATATCAAAGTAAACTCACAAAGAATGAGATAATATCCTAATGAATGAATATTTCATCATTTCTTGAATTGTGGTTGAGTTTTGTGTATCTTACATTGATGAAATGATGAAATAAATGGTGGTATATGAAGGGAGTTTGAGATGCTTTTGTGGTAACTCATGGGAATGACTCTTATTGGCCGATCCTCTAAACTCATGTTGTTGACTGTCTTGGCTGATCCTCAAAAGTTACGGTTGGTTCATTTTGACCAATGCTCTTTTAGCAAACAAGTTAACTATACAAAATAAAAAAATCTTTTAAGATTGCAATATTTTAAAATTTTGAAGTATGTGTGATTTCGGTTATTCCTCATTGATGAGAAATCTTGAGCTTGAAGAATGAATATGAGTATGATGTGGCATAACGAGAGTTAACTCTTTTAAATTTTTTATATAAAGTGTGATTTTGGTTATCCCATATTAAGAAGACATCTTTAGTTTGAAGAATAGATGTAGGTATATGATAAGATGGTGTTTTTTTTTAAATGATAAAAGCCACCTTCGTTTTGCAAAACAAAGGTTTTTATATAACATCTTTATGTATATAAAAGAAATATGAAAGACATAAGATTGCATTATTAGAGTTAAGTAACATGCGAGTACTAATGAAACGGATAAGACGATAGACACGAGGCAGGGGATTATTCGTAGGGATGATTGCCAGTCGAAATGAAAACAGCAAAAGTCAAAAGCAATGGCAGAGATTTGAAGAAATCGAGCGAGAGGTTACGTGGTAGCAGCTCAATGGCTAATCTTTCAAACAACTGATAAGGTTTCATCCTAAATTTTGTTGCTATTCAACTTATTTTCCTCTCATTAACGTTAAATTGCTTGTAATCGCAACATCACCTTCATTAATGGAAGCTCCTCCTCAACTCCCTTGTCTTCTTTTTCTACATTTAATAAGCTCCATTCTTCCTCTTCAACTGGGTACGCAGATCTCCCACAGATACGTATACATGAATACATCATAAAGTGTATATATTGATTTTATATATTGTTTATTTCGGTGCCCACAAAGTGTTTGTGAATATGCATGAATATGAATAAGCTTTTACACGTTCCCCCTCCCCAGCAAATGCGTTGTCCTTTTAAATATGTGAAGACCAGCAACCACTTCTCGTTTCTTGATTCTGTCAAAGCGATTCTCTGTAAATATCAATAATTATTTCATCAAAATATGTAAAGTGAAAAGGATGGTACTGGCAAGCAGACTCCAGCCATATTAAGCAGGTTGCTAAACTGGGAATGTTATACAACTCTTGATAGTGTTAGCTTTAATTCCATTTTTATCCAACGGTATGTGAATAGAATCATATAATTGTAAAGATTAATGGACAATATGAATATTGTTATGAGATGAAATTCCTTTTGAAACTTACTGATTTGTTGTTAATATGTATTTTATTTCTCAAAGACACATGGCTGTGGTTCCAATATGCTTCAAAATGTGTTATGAAGACCAAACTGTAGACAAGAGACCATGCTTCATCACTTTTACCACTGATCAAGATGTTTCTAGAAGCATCTCTCCTGTTTCAAATCACAGAATCAAGGCAGTATGTTTTTGCTATAACTCTGTTGGTAATTTGATGAAACCAAACAACACAAGCATGCTCAAATCTGCAAACCATTTAAGATCCATCTCTGCCACTGCATCGGAAAGGGAGAGACCTTCAAGGATCGCATTAGGGTCTAGTTCCAGAGAGAAGCAATTGAGATCACTGGATTCTTACTTTGGGAAATCCAAGAATGATACAAATCAGCCTTCTCCAAGTTCTTTAAACGATGACAATAGAAGTGCTGGATCCACTGAGAAAGGGCAATCTTTTGGTCAGGTTCTTGATAAAAGTGGCCAATTCAAAGCAGAAAGGGAGCTGTCTTCTGTTGATGAACTCAATAGAGGTAGCTTATACTAGTTTATACTTTATACTCTCTTTATCATACATTATTTGGGTCGAAATCTCATCCACAAATTCCATATGTGCTAGGATGATTTAGCAAAGTATAGAAAAACCACAAGGGTTGTGGCGTAGTGGTTAAGGCCCTGGGGATGTGGTGGAATATCCCAGCCCAGGGTTCGAATCAAGGCGTACACAACAATTGTGGCCACTGATGTTTAATCGGGGTTAATGTCTTAAGAGTCATAATTTGCCAAAGGATTAGTCTAGGACACCCTTCCAAAAAAAGCATAGAAAACTAGTTTTGGTGTACTTGTTATTTCACCATAAATCTCATCTTATTTCTAAGACCAACTTTCAGGTTATAAAGCTATTTTATGGTCATTCAGTTCCAGGTTCTGCTACTAGAGAAGGAACTCCGGACCCCACACCATATTTTATCAAGAATGGGCAAGGAATCCAAGCAAAAGTAGATGATCAGGGTGGTTCCAAGAGTGATTATGATGAAACTTCTGGTCTGTACATAATGTAAAGCACTCGTTACCTCTTAAGTTTTACTTTTCAGATTCTATATGTACATATATTCATTCATGAATCGACCTCATATCTGAAATTTCTTTTTTCTTTTTGGTTGCAGAAGCATGATGGCTTCCATAAATATTGCAGTTTATCTGTTTGAAATTGCGAGTCCAATAAAGAACTCTGACCTGGAACTCTTTTCACTTCCGGCACTCTATGGAGCAAAGATAAATCATTTGATCTTATATGGAGAATGGTGGAGGCTACTCACACCAATGTTTCTGGTACAAGATTGATGACTGGGTTCGTTCCATTCTAGAATTGTTTCATTCTAAGTAATTAACCATCCGGGCTTTCTAAAAATTAGAATGATTTATACAAATGATACACATAAGATATATAAATGTCTCCACCTAAGTTCCTTTGTATCAAACAAAGATCATTAAAACCCAAGGGCCTTTGGCGTAGCGGTATTGGAACCCTTGGCCTTGTAGGAGGTCATGGGTTCAAACTTCACCAAAGGTGAGTAGGGTGTGTGAGTTTATTTGTTTCATTTGCCGTATACAAATATTATATACTTAAAAAAAACAAAGATCATTAAAGTATGCGACTTTTATTACCTGTTGCAGCACACAGGGATTGTTCACATCGGGCTTAATTGTTGGGCGCTGCTCACATTTGGTCCTCAAGTTTGCAGGGTGTATGGTCGGTTTACCTTTTTCTTGATATACATACTCGGTGGACTCTCGGGCAACTTCACCAGCTTTCTTCACACCCCTGATCCAACTGTTGGTGGAACAGTAAGCATACTACAAATAATCATCCATTTTTGAATTTCAAGTTGGTCTTTCTTTCTGCATATATTAAGATTCATTCTGGTTTCAATATGATCAGGGACCAGTGTTTGCTATCATCGGAGCTTGGCTGATCTATCAATATCAGAACAAGGGTGCGACTGAGAAGCATGTTTTTGAAAACATGTATCACAAGGCAATCCTTGCTACTGCACTGGGCTTTGTTCTATCCATTTTTGGTCCAATTGATGAGTGGTGAGACCAACTTCAATTCACATTCTTTACCTTATACCTTTGGCTGCCATGTCTAAATGGTTTTAATCTCAGGTCGCATTTCGGATCAGTATTCACTGGCATAGCTTATGGCTTCTTCACATGCCCCACGTTACAAATGGACGATTCATCGGCTCAAAAAACTGGGAAAGATGATGGGATCAGACTCATACGACGAAATGTGGATCCTTGTAAATCACTTCTATTGTTCTCCATTTTTGTTCTGGTTCTGAGCTCTTTGTTTCTCATTACTGAACCTCCCCTGGGTTCATTAGTGTGATCTCCGCACCAAAAGGATATATATATATATATATATATATATAAAATCATAAGCCATGGTTCTGCTGTAGACTATGCATGCTTTTACGTGTATGTGTATGTATATAATACTAAAAGTGTAGTTTTTTTTGGTTTGCTGTAATTGAACAATTAAGTACTATTCGTGCAATTTTATTTCATTTTGCGCTTGGGTTTTGACTCAAATGACGTGGCTTCAAGTATGCTTAGGTGGACTAGGTGCATGAAGTCCACGTGTATGATGTGAATATGAATAAAGTTGAGGGATTCCTTTTTTAGTGTTTTCCACAAGGTTCTAAACGTTTCTGAACAACCAATTGAATCTTTTGGGGGACAACTTGTTGTACATCATGTGTTATAGGTTGTACTTTGAACATACGAATCCTCTTCAACAAACATTTGGGCATGGAGTAGTTGTTAATCTACAACATAGTTTAGATCCACCCAAAGCTTCTTTCCCTTCAATTCGACATCAAGGTCTCTGAAATCCAAGACTTAATTAACAATGGAGGTTGGAAAGATTGGTAGAGGTTTAATGGTGCTAATGTTGGCTGCCAACTTCGTAGTGAACGTAATCGTCATCGGACTTGCCGCCTGGTCTCTGGATAAGTACATCGACGGCGAACAGAACCACCCTCGTAAGCTCTCTTTCTATTTATCTGTTGATAACCTAATTGTTGTGAAGGATGGATTAAGACTTTAAGATAAGATGTTGATTGTGATGTAGATTTGGGAGGGAATCCATCAACGACGTATATGTTAGAGTTTGGATTACTTGGAGGTGCGATCGGAATGTGTTCATTGGCGATGGGTTTGATGCATCACCGAGCCTGGTGTAGCGCCAGTTTGGCTAGTGCGTCTTCTTCGGCGTTCATCTCTTGGGCTATTACTGCTATTGCTTTCGGGTAATAATGTTTGAATTTGGATTTCAACAAGAGTTTTGAGATTACTGAACTGATGTGGTTTTTTGAACATATATATATATATATGTAGTTTTGCTTGGAAGGAGATCAAAGTGGGAGGGAGAAGAGGAAAACGTTTGGTATGAACAGAAATTGAAGAAATCTAAATTGATGTTTGTATATACTGAAGTTTGATTGTAAAAGTGCAGCAAACACTGGAATTGTTCATCACGATATCGATGTTGAGCCAGCTGCTGTATCTGATGCTTCTTCATGCCGGAATATTTAGCCGGAAATATGGACCTGATTATCTCAGCTACAGGGAGGATGTCGTTGTTCACCGTGTTCCCATCCATTCCCAGTCGCAGGCTGCTGCCGACTAATACAAGATTCCATATTAAGCCACAACTCTATGTTGTTTTTTTATTGAATGAAATGTATAATGTTGATGATTAAGAAATACAATTCAGAAGCAACTATAAAAGGTCCCGACTTGTTTTACTTTAGTGAAATAATCACTTTATTTTTATATTTAATTGAATTCATTTTATATTAATTGGATTCATAAGACAATATGAGAATTTTAGTCAAGTTGTATCATCGTGGATAGAACAGTTGTTCAGCGTTTGGTACACAGAAGTGGAAAGAACAGAATAGATAACATTAGATAAAATATAATAAATAAAATTTAAAGAATGAATAAAATATAAAATAAAATGTGTATTTGATGTTTTAGAAAAGAATTAGATTTTATTTTAAGGTTATATTAGTAAAACATAAGCCTGCTTCAGCTTGTTCATGTTTAATGGGATAGGGGTGGAATAGGCTTGTTCCACTCTATTCCTGTCTGTTTCACATTGAAGTCCTGCCACATGAGAACAGTAGTCCCTGTTCTGTTCTATCTTGTCCAGTGTACCAAAGCCACGTATACTCATATAACCTAATTGAAAGGATGACTTGAAGTCAATGGGAATCTAAATGTCCCAAATAAATGCAGAAGCCATAGAGTCCCAGTCCCCATGCTAGTGTAACTGGTCCTGGAAATAATCATGTGAATTGCATCAACCACTTTTAAGAAGAAAATCATGCTTAAATAACTTGATACATAAAACCATTCCTCAAAATTTATTCGTCGTTAATTTTATCAATCCCATCAGATCAAGGGATCGGGGTCTCTAGTTTGCCATTCTACAATGGCAATTGTATGACGACCCCCACAAGCCACATATTTAGCGCACCATCGTCCTACTTCACTGCCACTCTCCTCATCTTCCGTGGGCGCAAGGTCAATGGGTACTTCTGATGGATGCCCGGTCGTCACCTTTCTACCATATCCCAATCTTCCATGATCCCCACGCCCAAACTAACACCATTCAATAAATAAACTCTTATCAGCAAAACACATAATCAAATCAAATCAAATCAATTAATTTCATCGATACCTACAGAAAACATACGACCATCGCGTGTCAACGCAACAGAATGAGTGCCACCACACGAGACCTGCATCATCACCCATAAATAGGATGTAAAAAGCTTCAGAGTTTATTATTAACGGAAAGTACAAGAAAATGAAGTCAATTAGTTATCTGACCTGAACAATATCCTCCTCGGCTAGAAGCTGGACTTGTTGAGGCACCATCTTACTGCTCTTATCGTCTCCAAATCCAAGTCTTCCATGTTCCCCTCTCCCCCACCCATACACCTGTTCAATAACATGCATATATATATATACACACACACACACACATATATCATCATATATCGACTTTTGGAAAGAACAGGAAAAGAATAACAAATGGAACACAAAGTACCTCTCCTTCATCTGTTAAAGCGGTAGAATGCCAACCACCAGCAGCAACATCAACCTGAAAGAAAGTACATGGGTCGATAAACAAATAGATCGTTCTTCAACCAACATTATGAAATCAAGCAATTTAAAGCTTATACAACGTATTAGAGGTGGAAAGAATAGAACTAACCAAAGTAAGGCCGGATAATCCTTGAACAGGAACTGGTTGTGATCTCGGCTGAGTATCCCCTGTTCCTAGCTGACCATATTCGTTATTCCCCCAAACCCAAAGATTCCCATCCTCAACAAGAGCCAAATTGTGGAAAGCCCCCACTGCAATCAACTTAACCCTCTCAAGACCTTGTACTCGAACGGGTGTTGAGATTTGTTTTCTACAATAAAACCATAAAATATGCAAGTATGTTAAAGTATTTAACATCTAAACAAAATAACTGTTGGCAGGATGTGCAGAAAATGAGAAGAAAAAGAAAAAGGAAATGAGCAATGTACATGTCTCCAGGAGGCCATGGTTGACCCCATGTCCATACGTGTCCTTCACGTGTGAGCACCACTGAATGCGTTCCTCCAGCAGCTACCTGCGTATAACATGTCGACTTATGTCAAATAAAAACGATAGCAATAAAAACTCTCCGTTTATATATCCAGAAAGAAGAATGACGAAAACAACAAAAAGGAAAAGAATCTTGATAAGAATGAAAAAGATAGACCTGGCGAACCGAAAGCTTTGATGCACATCTTTGAGGAATTACGATATCTCGCCTCAAAGTCCTACCAGAGTCACCTTTCTTCTCAAGCTCTTCTCCACACTGCCCATACTCATTTCCACCTGCACCCAAAAAGTCATAAAGACTAACATCACTAGGGTTTATAAAAGCTCAGATTCGCATTGCAGTTAAAGAAGTGAATTGTGAAACGAAACGGATATAAGAGTGGTGGTACCCCAAGCATAAGCACGTCCTTGATCATCAACAGCGAGACAATGCCAACCACCAATAGCTGCCTGAATGAACAACAGATGATGAATTAAATCAACGGATAAAACGTATTTTGTTCTTCTAATAACCAATCTGCGAATCACAATTTACCTGAACGATATTGACGTTGTCAAGAGCTTTAACCTGACTGGGGATGTTCTCAGTTTTAGTTGATGGTTGGTGCCCTAAAGTTCCTCTTTGATTCCAACCCCACATAAACAACTGATAACACATACACCACATCAGTT
This sequence comes from Saussurea involucrata, assembly GCA_033807775.1. Taxonomy (NCBI): domain Eukaryota; kingdom Viridiplantae; phylum Streptophyta; class Magnoliopsida; order Asterales; family Asteraceae; genus Saussurea; species Saussurea involucrata. The sequence goes on along the minus strand of CM066322.1, from coordinate 55,884,299 downwards.
TCAAAGCAAAATACTTGTTCTTCACCAAAATCTCAACTACAATATATCGCCATTGGGAGTTAAAGAGATGAATCCCACCTTCGAATATATGTACAAACCAAAAGAGATGCATACTTTAGAGTTTGTGATTGGGAATTAGTAATTAGTAATATCATGAAGAAAAAAAAATCGAACTTTTATAAACCCTAGCACAGTGATTGCTACCCCTATCCTCATCTTATATGTTTTTTCCAATTGCTATAGCTCTGAAATCATATAAGATAAAATCTGTATAATTTATTGATAAGGACAAAAGATAGTATGATCATAGATGTAGTATTTCTTGTAAAGTTACTTTTTGCAGATTCCGATGGAACAGAGACGACTCCATTAAAGCGATATTATTAGTAATAGCAACGAGAAAGCAAACAGAATGTAGTGAGTATGGAAAAAATATAAGAAGGATGAGATACCTTGCCGTCATCACAAATGGCGAGAGAGTTACGGCTACCGGCGACGACGGAACGGACGGTGACGGAATTGAAAGATGTGATGGAGGAAACCCATTCTTTCTCTTCATTGTCTCCTAGTCCTAGTTGTCCATCTTCTCCTGAACCCCTAAAAAGCAAGAAAGAAGAAGAAGAAGAAGAGTGAGATTGACGGTGGTAGGAGACGGCGGCGGAGGGAGGCGAGAGACGAACCAGGCGATAACGGCGGTGTTCTTGACAGCCATCAGAAAAAGAGTTTACGGAAGTAGCGATTTGCAGGAGAGTGTTTTGGGGACGATTAGATTATATTCCCCGTGTTTTTAGTTTCCTTTTTTTTTGCAATAAATAATTAAAGATATGTTATTTTGACAATATATAAATTATATGTCAATATGTAAGAATGTGACTTTTGATATCATTTTCATTTTGATGAATATATTTTAAGGGTTTTTTTTTTTGGCAATTGCTGAATAGTTTGATGGAGAATGATTAAGTAATCATAATGATTAAGAGGCTTTTATGATATTGTACAAAATGAAATATGATTGTTTGGTAACTGTTCAGAATGAAATTAGAGCGCTGAATGGTTAAGAGAGGCCCAATATACAAAATCATTTAGAGGGCTTTTGGAACCATTAAGAGGCGGCTATTTAACAAGATTCACCTCTTAATGATTCAAACATTGCCTCTTAATGAAACTATTAAGAGGTAAACAAACTACGTCTAATTTCTCTTCAATCATGGATATCTATAAGATTGTATGTACATCAACGAGTATACGAAGGTCTTGAAAACAACGGGCAGGAAAATTTCATAAAGATTTATAGATTTAAGAGTGTTTTCAACAGATGTCTTAAATTTTCTTTAAAATAAAGAATTATAAACTAAAATCTTCAAAAAAAATTATATTCATCTTTAACGAATTATCCATCTTAAAAAATTTAACATTGATTATAATATTTAAATATTTCATTCGTTTTTTAAAATATTTTTTTTCTCTCTAAAGATTTATCGTCAAAATTTTATATTAATACTCTCACATAGTAACCATGTTTTAGGCAATCTCCATATTTGGAGAAAATATTTCCCTTTCTATTTTTTTTAATTTTTAAGATAGTTTTATAAAAGCCGTTGAAACAGAATATTGACTCAAATTCTCGTTTTTTTTTTAAAAAAAATTGTTAGAGATGCTCTAACATTTTATAAGTATTATTTTGTGGGTTTTAAAAAAGGTTTCAAACATTTAAAACTCGGTAGTTGGAATAAGCACTAATTTGTTATCCTTGTTTTTTTTACAAAGATGTCTTCATCCATTACCAACTGAGCTACACGTCATTGGCGGTTATCCTTGTTGAAGTTGGTTTTTTTTCTTAAATTTTAAAATTCATGAAAGTGACATGTATTTTGGTTAATGTTTATTGTATTTTTTAATGTGTTCATTTGTTGAATTATAGTTAATTTTATAAATTTTAAATATAAATTCTTAAACAGTTATATTTTTTTATGGATTTAAAATTGACATTTACCAAAATAGGCTACAATATTTAAAATTATCTCAAGAGATAAATTATTTCATCTTTTTCTGGTGCTATGATATGCTGGTGTGAATCCGACTCAAGATTGCATGCATCTCTTTTATATGAGGGAAATGTTAATTGTTATCCCAAATATCAAATACATTGGTGGACCTATTGTGCTTTTAGATATTATTATTAAAAACAAAAGTTTAAAAACAAAAACAAAAATCTTAATATTATTATTATTAGATATTTTAACTGAAAACAAAAATCTTAATATTAAAAAAACAAAAGTTTAAAAACTTAGGGGTGTCAAATGACCCCCAATTCCATAAGGTACCTCCTCCCCTACAGACACCCGTTAAATCATCTTGTCGTAACATAAATTCTTTATCTGTCTTAATTGTGTATCTGCTTAATTTTGAATTGTGCTTTTAGATATTATTAGCACCAAACATAAAACAAGAATGTGAGGTTGGTAGAATGGTTAAGGCACTAAGGGCCCGTTTATCTAATCACTTACTCAAGTAAGTACTTACCGGTAAAATTCAACACTATCACTTACTTTCCGGGTAAGATTTTATTCCACCAAAATGGCATCGTATGCAACAATTTAGCCGGTAAGCGCCAACCGTGGTAAGAGTCGTCGCACTCGCTTACCGGGTAAGTCTGTCGGTCCTTGCTTTCGACTCTCGATCCTTGTTTCCGCTCTTACAGGGTAAGATTCTTAGTTCTTGTCATATTCATCCGGTAAGCTAATGTGACTTGGTAAACACTTACTCGAGTAAACGCTTTGTAAACGACCCTTAAGTTGTTATTATTGAGGTCATGGATACAATTCTTGTTTGTAGTAATTTTTTTTTTCACTTTTTAAACTTCAATTACCAAAAAAAGCTAAACAATATGCAATAAAAGTATTGAACTCAAGACTTCAATAATAAAATGACAAAGACTCACCAATCTGCTACTACTATTTTTGATTTTAAATTGTCCCCATCTTACTTGTATTTTTTATTTCTATATCTTTTCCCTTTCAATTTATCTATTAATTTTAAAGTTGTTTTTCGTTTCGTTTAATGAGAACACATATTTATATGAAATAAGTAGAAAAAGAAATATAATTAATCACATTTAACAATTAATACTTTGTATGAGTTTTTATTTTTAGAAAATATTGATAACACTTGAAAATCGGTTATTATTCCTCTGCATATGATGTTGTCAAACATGTTTATATAAGAAATTGATAAATATTGTTGCATTTGCTGTCAATTACGAAATCAACCAAAATAAGTCTCCCGTAAAGGTGGGATTTGACCCAAAACATGTGGGCATGACACGTAGCCTTGCTCAAAAAGTCAATGTCCATTCCGTTTGTAAAAATGTATTGTATCAAACCGATGCAATTGAATTTCATCCGGTATGTGTTGTTTTTTCTGTAGGTTAAACCGCATCTTTAGGCCTTTCATCAATCTTAAGGGTGCACCTGCTCGAAAAAAAATTGGGTCCACCATTGATCAAATATATGTTTTATATTGATCCCTCTTAATAGTACTTCTATTATAATATTCTCTATGATGTTAGATAGATTTCTGTAGTTTATTAGGGTGCATTTGGGACATTAGACATAACATAAAGAACATTGATTAATGTTCCATTTTGGTAATTGGCAGGATTTTTATGTTGAACGAAAAGAAACAGGGTAGAACAAACCTATTTTTTACCAATACATCTTCAAAATAAAACACAATTCTCTTGTAAAACATCAAATACATCTCTTTTTTTACATTTTATTCCTTTAAAAAAAATGATGTATTTTATACTATTTAAATTTTCAACTTACTTTCCTCAAAACATTATTTTATACGGTTTCTATATTAGGGTCCTAGTGGCGTGCATCCAGTAGGAATTGAACTTACGAATTCGCCTTTTGACTAATTTAAGTAATTTATTAAATATTAACAATAAAAAAATAGAAGAGGTATAAAATAAGAATTATTACATAAACTTTTTATTTTGGTGTCATTTTTATCATGTTGACTAAAAATTTCTGATGATATATTTTGTTATAAAAATATTTATTCTATTAATCAAAGAATATAAATATAAGTACAGTTCATTACGAGTAAATTGGTCATTTTCTCTTTTTATTTTGTCCATTTTTATCTTACCAAACGTTGAACAATTATTTTGTCATGATCTATTTTATTTTGTCCATCATGTCTAAATATCAAATACACTCTTAGGCTATGTTTGGCAAACTAGCTAATAAGAGCATCTCCAACAGTTTCCCCATAATTTCTCTAAAATAGGGAACCAAAAGCCAAAATCCCCAAAATAATATAAATTCATCTCCAACAGCTTCCCAATTTTGGAGAATCTAACATTAATTAAAATATTAAAATATTTCATTTATCTATTAAAATATTATTTCTCTCTCTACATATTTATTTTCAAAATTTCCTATTGGTCTTCTCACTTGGTAATCATTTTTGGAGTGATCTCCATATTTGGAGAAAAAAACCTTCTCTCTCAAACTTTCTCCATTTTGGGGATAGTTTTGGGGAAGCTGTTGGAGCACAATTTTAGCCCAAAATCCTCATTTTCTCCATTTTTCCCATTTTGGGGAAGTTGTTGGAGATGCTCTAAGGTAGTTGATGGCTGATAAGCTAGCTGATGAAAAAGTCACGTTTGGCAAAAGTAACTTATAAGCATGTAAAATTACCAAAAAGGACATCTTCAAATAATTATCAATTATAAATTTAATTATGTAATTAAAACAAATTTATAACAATATAATATGTTAATTAATACAACCAATGTAATAAAGAAAAATCAAATAATATAATATGTTAATTTAAAGAAATTTAAAATTTATTATTACATATATACTATAAATTTTGAATTTGTTAAAACAAGTTTTAGAAAAAAAAATATTAACTTACGATTTTAAATAACCGTTACATACAATATGAAAATAATCAGATAATAATTAAAAAATAATACTAATTGATAATTAAAATATATTCATTAATATTAAAAAATAAATAAAAATAATTTATATGATTAACAATAATACTAAATAATTAAAATTTAATATCATTGTATAATTAAAATTTAATTTAATAATTTTCAGTTAATATTTATTAATTAATTATAATTAAATTTAAAAAATTAATATTTATTAATAATAATAGTTAGTAATAATAATAAGGGACAATATTGAAATATTCACAAAATCTACTGAAACGCTACTTCAAGTAGCATTTCAAAAAGCTAGCTTATGGTCATCCAAACATGTACACAAAAAAGCTAGTTTTTTTTTGGCAAACAATGTCGTACGCTGTGTTCTCGAAACTCATTTTAAGAAGGAAAGGAAAGGAGACGGAGGGAAATGGGTGGAAAGTAAAAAAAACTCGTGTTCTCGAAACTTTTTTAGGAGAGAAAGGGAAAGGAAACGGAAAGAAAATAATTATAAGTTTCCTTCCAAAACTTTCCTCCCAAATGTGGGAGGAAAGGGAAGGAAAGGAAAGGAAAGGAAAGGAAAGACATTTAAAAAAATTACTGAAATTATTAAAATTACAAAACTACCCGATATTTTCTTATAAAAGATATATTTTTAAGGGTATATTAGTAAAAATGACATATTTCCTTTCCTTTCTCTCATGTTCAAGAACACGAAAAAATATTTTCTTTCCTTTCCTTCATTTTCTTTATCTTTCGAGAACACAAATGGAAAAATTACTTTCCTTTCCTTTCTTTTCTCTTCCTTTATTTTCCATCCATTTTCTTTCTTTTCTTTTCTCTCCAGATTAGAGAACACAGTGTTAATGATTTAGACGTTTTTGAAGTGGTCAACCTTAAACTTGTGCGTCAAATTTTCTTAATGGCCTTGACACACACTCAATAGTCTAATTTGTATCTCTATGTGTTCGATGTAATCGGTAAAATCAATAGTTCTTCTACTGTTTTTTAATTTCCATTACAATTTTCTTGGTGCTCAATAGTGAGAAAATGACGACGACGACGACGACAACGCATGTCGTTTTTTGAACAAGTCAAGGATGAACCCATTTTTCTCTAGTGCATGTCGTGTTTTTTTTTTCGTTTTTTGATGTATTTGTAACAACTTAATAGTGAATTCGTTAATATGTATTCATTGGAACTAATCTAACGAGTGAATGTCTTTAGGGAGTTTTATGGTAGGTAAAAAACTTATAATTAAGATCTTTAATTAATGCCATCATCAATGAGAGTATATTGGGGAAAGTGCACACATTAAAGTCATCTGGAAAACGATGGAGACCATCAACATCCATCCCTCATTAACCCACAATTTTTCACTGCCACATCAGCGTTACATCATTTTTTCCTTCCAACTCATTCTAACCTACAAACCCTCACATCCATCTCACACCACCATCCCATCTTTTATTTATTTTTATTTTTATTTTTATTTTTTTACAACTACTATTAATTTAAATAATTAATATTTTATAAGTAATTTGTAACAAATAATATATAATATTATAATTTATAAATCAAACTAATATTTTAACCTTACATAATAAAAATAAAAAAATGATAACTACTCGTTGCCTTGGTTGTTGTGTCCGTCTTGGAGGCGAACTTGGTTCTTCATCTTGATCGAGAAGCCTTTCTACAGCATTGGTTATTATTCCACGAAAAATAACGTAATTCATTTGACGATACGCGGCTAGATTAATTCCCCCGTCCGACGATGACGAAGACGAATCATAACATTCCGACGAATTCACTGATGAAGAAGACATTTTGTTTTTGTAGTAGAGAAAAGTTTGAGAGATTGAGAGAAAATTTGGTGGTGTGAAAAAATGAAGTGGGGAAGATGGGTATTTATAGGAGAGAAAAAACAAAAAAAAAGAAAAAAAATTAAAAAAAGAATAAAGAGGTAACGTCTAGAAAACAAAAAAAAAGAAAATAAAATAAAATTAGAGAACCCGCACTGGTTTGCAAACCAGCGCTGCTTGGAACCAGCTCCAACCCGAGCGGTGGCGATGGTGTTTAAAACCAGCCAGCCACAACCAGCCACAACCAACGCCACCGATGCGCATGGTCTTAGGTGAAAAGATTTAAAGATTTAATGTCGGGCCAGGTCCCTATAAAACCGGGCCTAAACGGTGTCATCCAAGACCGGGCCTCAGACGGGCCGAGCCGAGCTCAAGATGGGGTGGGCCCTTTAACCTTATGTATAACATGGGTAACCGGTCCCTAAACCGGGCCTTCACAATTTTTTTTATTAAATGTTATTATAATACATTTTAAAATACGTAATTGGGTCACTCAAATATACTTAAAACAATACGTTTTATTATGGTTTCGATTGAACAATACAATAACAAAATACATCGATTGAATTATAAGAAAATACACTTATTCCTCCCATGGTTGAAAGTATTGAAGAGATTCGGTCGAATCAAATCGGTTAAGAGTCGTTCCTTCATCGAGGTCATCAATATCGAGTCGTTTGTCGTCGTCATATTGTGATACACTACCGTTAGTATCGATAGTTGGTGGCGAACTTAGTCTTTCACGGATTTCATTTTCTTTGTTATTTTCTTCCACCACCTCGAGCTCCGCCTATAGGGATGTTTTGTCTTGAATTCTATCAATACTATCCAAGTAGTCATTCCAACAAACGCAACATTCTACGGACTCTGGGGCTAATCTTGCCCGACGTACGAAAAGGAGCATGCCATTAAGAGAAAAAGTTGACTCCGAAACTACAATACTAGCTTGGATTTTTAGTATATCACGAGCAATAGATGCCAAAACCAGAAATTGAGGTTCCTTTTCTTTCCAAAATTCTAATATTTTTAAATCTTCAGAATTTCTCGACTTGTTCTGTCCAAGGGAAATTAGTATGCACAAATATATGTAACTCATCAAGATCATAAAAACGGCTATATTTAAAAAAAATGGTCAAAATGTGAAAAAACGGTCATATTACCGTTATATAACGCCTATATTGGTTTGAAAAATCGGGCCGGGCAAGATTAACCCCGATCATATTTTGCAAAAATATTACCGTTATATAACGGCTCTTCCGTTATACAAAGCCACAAAGGACCTCAAATATAAGAGCATCCACAGTGGCGGAACCTCCAAAAACCTCATTTGCCATATTTGTTTATGTCATTTCAACTAAATAAGAACCTCAATAAACTCCAGAATCGAGATTCTTACAAAACCTGAAATTAAAAACTCCATAAACTCCACAATCGAGGTTTATTGAGGTTCTTACAATAAACTCCATAAACGAAACGATTAATGTTTATTGAATCAAGTAACATTGTATAAACGAAACGATTAATGTTTATTTAATGATTGCAGAGAGTTACAAGTATTGGATTGAAGAACTCGTCTCTCTCTAAACAATTAGGCGCATAAACTATAATTGATTAATCTCACCCTAAACTCACACAAAACAAACTATTTATACCTAGGGCTTAAGCCTAAAGCCCATAGCCCATTAACACAATAAGTCCATTTATCATTATAAGGCTTTTACAATTATAAATAAATAAATTCTATAATTTTTTATATAACTTTCTAATATGCAGGACATTTATGGTCCTAACATAATTCAAATGTAATTTTATTTATAGGTTATTATATAGATTTATTATAACTATATATTCTAAATTATAAAAAGTTCAAAATTAATTAATAAATTTTCACTTTTCTATATTAATTTTAATTTTCTAAGCAATATATTTGGATGCATTTAAAATATTCTTGATTCAAAATGTCCTTTTTCATTTTTTTTGAGGAATGACTCTTGTTCAGCACCTGAGTGTTTATAAGAACATGTGACTCGACAATAATTGATGTCTTATAGTGGAGGTTTTTATAAAAACCCAACAAGAACCTTAAGAAGAACCTCTATTGTAGATGTTATAATACTACACACTTTTACCACTCAACTACTTTTAGTTTTTGTTAATTAACTATTGAGTTTGATTGTTCCGATTTTCAAGGCTTGAAAGACGTTTCATTTTCAGTCTACAGCAACGGTGATGAAGCAAAGAATTCTAAGATAAAAAAAAGTGTTCCCATCCTCCATATTGCCCTCCACTTTTCTTTATCTATGTTTATTCTTCCAAATATGTTCATAGGTCATCTTGTTTTAAAAAACATTTTTCTCTTTATATATTCAATATGATACTCGTAAAAAAGCACTCATCTTATTCTAAGAAAACATTTATTCTTTGTATTCACAATGATATTTGTAAAAAACCCACATCTTTTCTGTAAATACCGGTGAGAGCTTTAGATTTGGTACGTTTAAGAAATCATCATTCTTGTTAGATACGAATTATTTAATGTTCATTTGTTATTGATAGGCATGAAATTATTGATTGTTCGTATTGTAAATGTTAGCCATAGTTTTTTTGTTTTTGATTTGCAATTGCTTTGATGTTGTTTAATTTTGACTTTTTCGTTCCTAGATCGAGATTGATTTGTACATATTATTTTCAACTTGTGTGGCATTATCAATGTATGTAACTTTAATATTTTAGTTATAGAAAACTTAATTTATTTTTTCTTTCAAGCTCCACGTATTAAAGTGAACACAAATACGATAATGTAGTTGTTTTGTCTCAAGAAATGCATAAATGCATCTTTTTAGGTGATGTAAGTTTATGTCATGATGTTATTCAAGGTTTGGTTTATTAGAGCATCTCCAACAGCTTCCCCAAAATGTGGAAAATGGAGAAAATAGGGAATTTGAGCTAATATTATGCTCCAACAGTTTCCCCAAAACTATCCCTAAAATGAAGAAAGTTGAAGAGATAAGGTTTTTTCTCCAAATATGGAGATCACTCCAAAATGATTACCAAGTGAGAGAACCAATAAGAACATTTGAAAATAAATATCTAGAGAGAGAAATAATATTTTCATAAATGAATGTAATATTTTGATATTTTAATTAATGTTGGATTCTCCAAAATGGGGAAGCTGTTGGAGATTAATGTATTTTTTTTGGGATTTTGGCTTTTGGTTCTCTATTTTGGAGAAATTATGAGAAATCTGTTGGAGATGCTCTTAGGCACCTGACATATTCTATTAATTAAATATATTCAAGTTTAAATGGTTAAAAAGTACCCGTTTTTCAAAGGTACTTTATAATTCATTGCTTTTTCGTTTCTAACTGAACGGGAAGATCATAATTGGGTTATTGATTATCTAAGTTTGCACATAGTAATTAGAATAGGGAAATTAATTAAAATACCCTAAGTTTGACCAACTGTTACCAAAATACCCTAAATTTTTTCAATTTTGCAAAAATACCCAAAATACCCGCGATGAGGTCCCGCGATCGCGGGATACGGTGACGTGGCACGTATTTTGGCCCCAGATGCCCCGCGAAGCCCCTCAACTTTGGCCGCGGTGCATTTTTGGTCCCTGCCCGCGATGGCCCGAATTTTACACTTTTGGTCCCTGAAAATTTACACTTTAAGCCCCTGTACTTAGACGAATCTTGCATGCTTTTACTATTTTTTTCACAATTATTGTACTTTGAAGACGGATTTGTGGTTGAAATTCATTTGCACTTTTGAGATTTCATCCATAAATATCAGTAATATGCAATTCACAATTCACACTTGTTTCTTGCTTTCTTTCTTGATTTCTCTCTTGCTTTCTTTCTTTGAATTGCTTTCTCTCTTGATTTCTCTTCTCTCATTTCATCCACAAATGGCATCGTCATCAAACCCTAAGTCTACTCCTGAAAAAATGCCACCTCAAATCGAGGTCGCCATAGCAAAAAAGGAAAAGGAGATAGATGAACTAACAGAAGAGTGGAAAAAAATTATGGACAGGAAGGCAGTCCATTTGAGAAAGATCGAAGAGGAAGACAGGGAGATCAAAAGGATGAAAGGGGATATAAAAGCTCGAGAGGCTCGTGTTCGTCGAGAACAAGAAGCAATTCACCATATTCTGCAAGACTTCGCAATTATTCAAGCGAAGGTAAACGAGAAGCAAGCTTGGATTGATGAAACTAAATCAATTTTTAAGTAGGTGGTGGTTGTTTTAGTTTTTTTGTATTTTTTTGTTGTTTTGTATTTTTTTACTGTGTTGTTGTTTTGTATTTTTTTGTTGTTGTTAATTTCTCTGAAAAATAGTTTTTAAGCCGCTGAACCACGGTTAGGTTGGATACATCATGTAAGGTCAAGTCAGAGGTTACCTCATTCGGATAAACAAACATGGGGTTTTGTTTGTTAATGATGCTAGATTTTGGTAGCCGTACTCTATCCAAGTGGGCCTACTCCTCTTGTAGAATATATGACAACCCTCAACTCATTCGCTAAAGTGTGTCCGGGTTGTGGTACACAATGGCCATACGTGGTTGCAAAAGCAGAAGCCGTTGAAGAAGGGTCAGAAAGATTGAAGATGAAGAGCATGTTGGATGGAATACAAACTAGCTGTGTATATATATCATTTACAAATCAGTGTTTAGATCAACGGTATCATATGGGTTTGTTCCATATGGTTCAAGCTGTGACGGGCCCGGGGTGTGACTGACAGAATGTCTCCTTGGCACGGTTGAAGGGGAGGGATTTGGACACTCTCCACGAGTGTGTCCTACGCATTGGCACCGAGTACATCTTCGTTGTATCGAACTTTCACCACGTGATGGACGTCGGTCGTTCTTTCTCGGTCTCCCGACCCTGTTCTTATCCATTAAAGGTGGATAGCATGGTGGAAGCGGGTCGGGTGGATACACCCATGCTGCAGGGGGTCCAGCTGGGTTTATTCGAGGTCAGAATGTCATTAACAATCGGACATCTACGCGCAAAACGAGAGAGTGCATTCACAGACTCTGCACTATTCGAGGTCAGAATGTCATACCGTTGTCCAGGAAAATGGGCCGCGGACCACCTCTCCGGTCCAGCATCGTCAAAGACTTTAGCTGCTTCCTTGACACTGTGTCGTAGCATATTCATGTACTTGTTAAACTCCCGATCCGTATATGCTCTGCATGCCGCCCAATATACATCCTTGTAGGTGGTAATACGTTTGTCCTTGGATTTGGCGTTCATCTCCAAATGTCGACAGCATATGGCGTGAGGGGCGTTTGGGTACATGGCAGAGATTGCGGCGCTTATGGAAGGAGCCCTGTCAGACATAAACACCAACCCTTGCGGGTCTCCGATAGCTTGTCTCAACATGGATATAAACCAAGTCTACTCGTCCCCGGTTTCAGACTTGCCTACGCCGAAAGCTACTGGAACGATGGAGTTATCCCCGTCCATGGCAACCGCCAGGAACATCATACCCAAGTAACGGCCCTTTAAATGGGCTGCGTCTATTATCAGGACACGACGTAGATTTGCCAGAAATGTGCGGATCTGCAAAAACATAGGTTAAAATGTTATAGTTTATAATGTGTAAATGTTATAGTTTATAATGTGTAAACATATGACGTGTTAAAATACGTACCGCGGGTCCAAGGGCCACGAAGCACATCTCAAACCGTCCACGTGAATCGGTCCGTAGCTGCGTGACAGTACCAGGGTTCTGCAGCTGCAAATTATATAAATATGTCGGGAGTCGTTCATACGAATCCTCGAACGTGCCTCTCACCATAAACAGTGCATGGCAGCGCGCACGCCACGCTTGGTGGTAATCAATCGTGACGCCGAACTGCCGGTGAACGTCGTGGACGATGTCCTTTGGACGCAATGACCTGCTAACATCAAGAAATTTGTTTTTCAGGATCGCACCCAAAGTCTTTTTGCCGGCTTGTTTGTGGTGGGGATTAAGTTGCGTCGTCGTACAAGTGTGTACGTCGTGCAACTTTCTAATCATTATCGCCCCTCCTTTGGGACCCGTGTGAATCGCGTACGACCTCCACTCACACTTTTCTGTAGCACATTCAACTACGTATTTGCTTTTGTCAGATGCCCGCACGCGACTTTGGAAACCCTCTTCCAAGAACTTGAGTCCGATCTGACTTGCTAAGAGATCCTTCGAATCGAATATCTGACCTGCTGTTAAACTTTCACTGCGAATATAAGGTGTAGGTTCGTAGCTTTGTGTCTGGGTATGGGAGTCTGTAAGAATAGGGGGCATATCAAAAAAGTCATTTATCTGACTACATGATTTTCTACTAGGGGTATATTCTTCGTGATCATCATTATCGGTGTCTGATCTGTCTATTTCAGAATTACCCGTTCTGAAAACGTGGGTTTCGTCATCAGCAACTCCAGCAGTACGCCATTCGTGTGGTTGTGGTGGTTGTTGTTGTTGAGAATCAGGCTGCTCTATTTGGAGGTCTTCGTCGTCGTCACCCTCCTCGTCACCGTCGTCGTCACCGTCGTCGTCACCGTCGGATACGCCGGGATACACAAAGAGTAATGGGGGTCTTTCTGAATCGACTGCAAGGTGCAGAAAAGTAGAGATATCCCCATCGTTGGATAAATCCACAAATGACCCATCGCCATTTTTAAACACTAACTTGCAAACATCAGAAGAGTTGATTCCACATTTTTGCATGACGTATGCAACAAACTTCTGATAAGTATAGTTTACTGACACTTTTACACCATGCTTAGATTTATAAGCAAAATTCCACTCATTGTTATCTTGCACCCATTCACCATCAAAACAGAAATATAGCTTAGCTTTTGCAACAGATGAACTCATTTTTTGAGTAGTATCTCAAACACAAAATATTGCAGAAAGAAATATCGCAACAATGAAATCGTTGTGTGAGGATTATGGCTTGCATTTTACGTCTATTTATCAATGAAACAACCAACATATCAGAAAACCAATCTCTCATTTCATCCACAAACTGGTATTCCAAAAACATTGATTTAACATTGATTCAAACATGGAAATGAATTTCAACCACAAATTGGTCTTTAAAGTGCAATAATTGTGGAAAAAAACAGTAAAAGCATGCAAGATTCGTCTAAGTTTAGGGGCTGAAAGTGTAAATTTCAGGGACCAAAAGTGTAAAATTCGGGCCATCGCGGGCAGGGACCAAAAGTGCACCGCGGCCAAAGTTGAGGGGCATTTGTTTTTGCTAAGATGTATTTAAAATGTAGCATATGAATAAACATATGTTATATGATGGCTTATGAAAGTAGAAAAGTATGTTGATCTTTCTATAAAAGATATTCGTTCTTATTGATCTCGTACTCCCTTTTCTTTACAGCTACTCGGACCTCGAGCCTAAAGGATGCCAACATTGAGCTTGATTGTAATACATATATAATCAATTTTGAATATAGCTAGTTAAGTTTAATTTCTAATCGGTAGATATAAACAAAACCTAGCTTTTTGCTCTTAAATTCTCAAAAGGAACGACGGGAATGTTTGGCGAATATATCATTACATATACGGAAAGAAATGAATCGGCATAAAATCTTTCATGGATAGAGAATATAATTAATAGATAGCCGTCGTTTCAACACGGTTTATAGTCGGCATAAATATTCTTATTCCATTAAGCCAATTCCTTCAAAATTCGTACATTTCGGCTCATTTTAATTTTGACTACATTCCATAAAACCAATGATACTCCAATATATATAATATTTCAATTATATTTTTATCTTCTTAAATTATAAATTATATTAATTTTAATTCTTTTGGTAATTGTCAAATGTAGAGTTTATTAAGCTAGCTTATCGAAGATCCAACGGCATCATTTGGAACGTGCTACATGTGCCAATTTGGATAGTCCAAAAGTTATGGGGGGCTGCTATCAGATAAGATTACGATATCTTGATTCAAGCTGCATCATCGACTAAAGGTCAATGGCATTCAAAGATGATGACAAAATGCCGAACCTTTTAGTGCATTTCAAACTGGTTTATATATATATATACAGAGTTCATGATCACATTTCATACCACCAACCATAACTTAACCAGCTGAGTTAATTCTTACAACTCAAATTGAAATGGCTACAATATCTTTAAGTCAAAGGTCAACCAATTTCCGACGCCCAAACCACCATAGCCCGGTGGTTGAGGAGATCGGTGGGTTGATACGTGTTCACAACGACGGCCACGTTGAGAGACCTCCGCTTGTACCTCACGTTTCTTGCATGGTGCCATTGGAGCTCGAGGTTGCAGCCACAGATGTCACCATAGACCAGTTTAATACCAACTTGTGGGCTAGGGTTTATTCCCCTACCAACCGTCGGTTATCATCAAAGCTGCCGGTGCTGGTTTACTTTCACGGCGGAGGGTTTTGTGTGGGGTCAGCTTCATGGGCTTGTTACCATGAGTTTTTAACAAACCTTACACGTGTCGCCTGTTGTGTGGTTGTATCAGTAAACTACCGTCTCGCTCCCGAAAACCGGCTCCCAGCTGCTTACGACGATGGGATCAACGCCATTTTGTGGCTAAAACAAGAGGCTTTGAAAGGAACCATTAACGAGCTCAAACGGTGCGATTTCACGAGCCTGTTTCTAGCCGGTGACAGCGCTGGCGCCAACATTGCGTACCACGTGGCTTCACGGCTGGTGTCTAGGCCCGTTTTGACACCGAAGGGGATGATTCTCATTCAGCCGTTTTTCGGGGGAGAAACAAGGAGTAAATCCGAGAAGCAGTCTACTCAGCCGGCTAACTCAGCCCTAACACTATCGGCTTCTGATACATATTGGCGGCTTGCGCTTCCTGTGGGGGCCATGCGAGACCACCCGTGGTGCAACCCACTTGTGAAGGGTGCACCGAGATTGAGTGATCTGAAGGCGATGAAGACGATGGTTTGTGTGGGTGAGTTAGACATACTAAAAGATCGAAACTTAGAATTGGCGGGGTCCTTAGCGGGTGCGGGTGCGGGTGCAGGTTCACGGGTGCAGTCCGTGGTCTATAAAGATGTTGGGCATGCGTTTCAAGTTTTGCAGAATTACCCAATGGCTCAGACCCGAACCCATGAAATGATGATTCATGTTAAGGCTTTTATCAACCAGTAACTAACTTAATTAACTACTGATCTTATTAATTAATTGTATAAAAACCTAGACGTACTTAAAAGTTTGATCTGTACGTTAAGTTGTTATATATATAAATAATATATAGTGATTAAACACGATGTTTGTAGATGGATTTAGCGTTAATTTTATAGTTAATTAGTTATGGAAGGAGAAAACGACGTGATGAGTTCCATTTTAGAAGAGAATATTTGGTATGAATTAAAGGAGTTTGACCATATATATATATATATATATATATATATATATATATATTCAAAGGAATCGTCTTTAAATAATGGGGCAGGCAGGCAGGCACTGTGCACTTTGAAGCAAAGCAACATTCTGTTTCTTATGATAGAGACTCGGTCAATTCAACTGTTTCTTTAATTAACCCATGGAAAACCGATTGGCTGTCTCTCTGTATTCTTCTTGCCCCCGATTCAATTCAACTGTTTCTTTATATTCTATCCTGTCAATTCAACTGTTTCTTTATATTCTATCCTTAATTAAGGGCTGTTTGGTGGTTTCCATTAAGTCATGTATGAATAAAGTTGTCTGTGTGGATTAATCTCTCTTTTTAGATTGGAAATGTTTTTGTTTGGGAGAGTCACTACACGGTTGTAAAGGGGTTTTTACACGGTTCAAAAACCGTGTAAAAATGTGACAAAACCGTGTAAAAGGAACTCAATTTTACGCGGTTATTAATCAAAACCCGCGTAAAAAGGTGACAAAACCGTGTAAAAAGAACTCAATTTTACACGGTTATTAGTCAAAACCGTGTAAAAAGATCACCTCTTTTTACACGATTTCTAATAAGAACCGTGTTAAAATGTCGCATCTTTTTACACGATCTAAACTTGTAACCGTGTAAAAAGCTATGACCTTTTGACACGGTTTTGGCAACAACCGTGTAAAAAAGGTGCATTCTTTTTACACGGTTATGCCTAACAACCACTACCAAAAAAATCATTATTTCCGACGGCATATTCCGTCGGTAATCGCTAAAATTTATCGGTAATCCGTCGGTATTCAGGGTCGAAAATTATCTGGTAGGTATTTGGTTTTCCGACGGATTTTAGCGACGGATTATTGACGGACACAATTAGCGACGGATTACCGACGGCGACCAAGTTTTACCGACGGATCACCAACGACCAATAAAAAAACTAAAAAATAATAATAATTAACTACCGACGGAAAATCTGTCACTAATCCGTCGGTAAAATTTGATTTTAAAAAAAAAAAGTAATTACATTTTTTATTTGCTTTCATGATCAGCCAACTAAGTTTCGTCATGATGAACGCTCAATTAACAGATTATCACAAATGTATGATATAATAACTAGTAGTGTGCTCGTACAACTATTGTAAATAGATAATAAAAAAGCCCTTAGGCTTGTAACTCAATTAGCAAAGGGATGTAGCTACTTTGCTCAAATACACATGTTTAAAGTTCACTCAAAGGTGAATGTAAACGATTCTGAAGTTTTGTGGTGAGCATACCCTTCATTGGGCACTTGGTCACGATCATGGCATTGGCCAGCTAACATCACGATCATGGCCATGGCCACCTAACATCACGATAGATGATTGGTGGCTTCACACATCGAAATCCGTAAGATTACACCCATCCATTAGCAGTGAAGGCAGAACCGGACAATTGCTCACCAAAGTACTCAACCATATCGTTCCTCTGCAACAATGATGAGTTTTGTTAAAACTTAAGGTAAAATGAGCCAAGATTTTGGTAGAAAGCTTATATTGCATTAGGCATTATCATATGATCAATTTAACAACAAGACAAAAACAGCACAATGACAATTGGTACAGCAAGCACAGAGTATGAAGGTGTCTACTTTATTTAGCATTAAAACAACAAATTCTACTTGGTAAAAGCATCTGCAATACATGATAAAGGTATATACCTTGATGGTATCGTAGTGATTCCACCCAACTTCAGATGAGAGGCGACCAAGCAAGCAGTAATTGTGTCCAGCTTATTGTGTCCAGCAGTAAGCCTCAAAACCCTGCATTTGTACAAAGAAGATATCATTAAAATGTCATTCCAACAAAAAAATACCCACATCAAGTTCAATTTTAAAACTTTGGTATATGCTAAAGGTAATTCTTCCTATGTAGCCCAACTCAGATAACACCAAAAAGACACACAACTATATTAAAAAGAATAGCTCACTTTAGTGCATCGGGGATAACCATCCTCTTCTTCCTGTTGTAAGGAGTATGGGCTCCCTCATAAACTTTCAACTTGGCTAGTGCAGCAGATCCACGTTTGGTCTTATGTGGAATCATCCTATAATAAAAAAACATTTCAAGTCATTTATATATAAAATGATGTATGTATACAAGTCATTTAAAATCATCTTTCTTTTCTTTCACAAGTTCATCCACATATCCTTGGCATTTACAATTAGCATTAGATAAACTGAAACAAAAAAAAAACACCAACAACACATAAATGGGTAACAAATGGACTTAAGCTTACCCCGGAACAACATTATCAAGCGCACCATTGGAACTGGAACTGGAATCGGAATCAGACTTGGGCTCTGGAATTGGTAGAGAAATGGAGAAATGGAGAGAAAATATATACATATCATTCTATTTATTAATAATGTACAACATCCAAATTGTTCCTTAACAAGAGAAATGAAACAAAAAAATTGAACTTTAGGATGAAGATTCACGAAGCATTTCAATCAACACCAAAGCTTGATAATCTATCAAAGGCATAAGCATAATAAGTAACAGGAGTAAACATAAACAGCTCTATGAAATCAAAATCACCCTCTTGGCACCTCAAATACCATCAAAATGAAAACATTTATTTATATTCCAACCAAACACAACAACCAATAATCCATGCCCCAAACCAATCATGAAACCTACACAAAACAAATATATAGAGGTAGGTAATGTGTCCTCCTTAACCAATGAATACCAAACAGATAAACTAATTAAAAAAACATGACAATACAAACAAAACCCAAGTAGATTATCATTCAAAATGGAAAATAAGCCTAATTCCCCAATAATTCAATCAGTAAAATACATCCCAATTAAATCCTAAAACATTCAACTAAACAAACACCAAGAATAAAATCAAACCACTGATTTTTCACCATTAATATTATTAAGAATAAGCCAATCCAAAAGCAAACCAAATAAATAATCGTTCAAAATCCAAAACCAAGCCTTAATCCCCATGATCAGCAAAATTATTCCACAACTCAATCCTAAAATTTAACTAAACAAACAAACAATCCAAATAGACCAAGTAAAGTGTCATGCAAAATCGAAACCAATCCTTAATCTCCGATAATTCGATCAGTAAAAATCATTCATCAAGTCAATCTAAAAAGTTTAAGAAACACAGATACACGGTAAAACAAAAGACTACATATCCAATAGAAGAGTCGGAGTCATCGACCTAAACCCAAAATCCCTAAAACACAATCGATTCAAATCAAAGCAGACAAAATCATAAATTTGTAACACCCTAAAAACAGGGCTAATTTAAAACTTAAATAATACACAAGTTATGATCATAAAACTTCAAACTTTATTAACTTGAGGATCAATAGTAAAGGTTTTATACACAAATCATCTAACTCAAATAACCTATTAATCTAATCATACAACATAATCAGATTAACTAAGTTATCTAGTCCATGTCCCAAAACATCAAAAGAATAACTAGATCCTCCGTCATCTCTAAGTTTGAATCTTTTCAAAAGTCCTCATCACACAATCCCGCTACTTCCCGGAGCTTGTACCTGGTAAGAAAATTCAACTTGAAACATTAGGCTTTCGCCTAGTGAGAGTATTCAAATCAAATTAAAATTTACAATTAAAACATCAACAGATAAATCAAACCTGTTCTCAACCATCTTACCGTACAACAACTCCTTTCAACACTGGGAATCTACCTCACTCCCATACTTATGACCAATTCATCTAGCCATAAGATCACTACCAAGAGTATACCATAAATCATCCCAGATTTAAAGTCAATACTCTTATCCAAGAAATTACAAGTCAAAACCTGCCTATTTCTTAATTTGGAAGTAGAGATTACAAATTACTTTATGCCTATCTCTAATCTTCCTTTCACAGTTGGGAAATCTCTGATCTTCCCTAAAAATGGAAATATCCGATCTTCCATTCGAAATGGGAATTACAAATCTAAATTTGTCTATTCCACATTTCACGTCCTCCCCACCTCAGAATCAATGGTCCCAATGGGATTAATATATCGCGATACACAACCGGGACCCCCGATGATTCAAGGTACACTCAATTACTAAAAATTACATCTCTTTGGTCAATGGCTAGTAATCAGTTCCCATTATACCGTACTAAGGTGCCCCCGATGACCGGATGCCTATTTTTAGCAACCACGACATAATACATAAGTATTATAACTCTTACTATGGTATGTGTATAACATACAATATTTTACATCTCAAAACATATTCTATATATATATAAAGAATATTAATCTCTGCACCTCGATTTATTAACTATCTCCTCTTTGCAATTTAGCACGGGGATCAACATAACATGCTCTTGATTTCATGCTCGGACTTATTACAAATTTAAACAAGTCCTTTCAGTTCATCACAAGAATAACTTAATATCATAGATTCATTTCAGTTAAGAACAAAATTACGTAAATCAGAAAAATTGCACCAACATGAGTATTGCGCAACCAACTGTGGCGCAATACTCACTTTGCGCAACCAACCCTTGCGAATTCTCTCATTTCTCGCAACCCAATGTTGCGAGATTCTCACTTCACCCCCACAGAGGTTAGCGAGATATTCAAAATGCGCAACCAACTGTTGCGAGATTCTCTAAATGCGCAACCAACTGTTGCGAGATTCTCACTTTACTCCAAAGAGCCTTGCGAGTTTCTCAAAATGCGCAACCCACGGTTGCGAGTTTCTCACTTTGCGCAGCCAAGGTTTGCGCAAAGTGTACTTTTCGCAGACACTGTTCATCTGTAAGGTTTTGAGCAAAAATACAACCACATGATATAAGCAACGGAAGCAATTTTAAACAAATTTATCATCAATGGTTATACAAACTATCAACCTATAAGGATACATCCGTTCTAGATAATTAACTACAAAAGATGAATCAAGAACACTTACTTGATTGTTGCAATTGTCGAATTCCACAATGATGAATCAAACCTTTTGATCTTGCTTCTTGGATGTCAAGGACCAATAGTATGAATCCCTCTAATGGCTCACACTTAAGAACACCAAATACCAATAATCAAGAAGAAGCTTTAATCCTAAACCCTTATTAGGGTTTACGATTTTTGGGAGGGAGAGAGGGGGGTCACGGCTACAATAGAGAGAGATAGATCCACACAAAAAAACTCCTTAGGGTTTTATCCCTATGAGTTTATTTATATACTTCTCTTGCTTGCCGACCAAGTCACAATTGCTTGTCGACCAAGTTACAACTGCTTGTCGACCAAGTTATCTATTTTACCCCCTTGAATCGATAAGCTTGTTAAAACTATTTTAACCAATTATCATTTAGTCCATGTATCTCATATAATTAATCTAATTAATTATATTGCAGCTTATAATTAATTTATCATCAAATGACAAATTAACAACTAACTGCTTTAACTCTCTTTTATTCTTCTGATTGTTTATTTGGGTCTTAAGGGCAACCCAAAAGGACCCTGCTATTATTAGAAATACTACCAATAGTTAATGACTATGGACACTATATCCAACAGTCTCCCACTTGGACAAGTTATTAACTCTATTTGGTTTAACACTTTCAAATAATCAGCAGAGAGCAAGCCATCCAATGCAGCTGCCGAACTCTGATAAAGATTCGGTCCTAAGATAAGTGATTTAGTGTTCCTTTATTCTACAAGATATCATATGAACCTGAGACATGGATAAATGTCTATCTCATGGATCAATATTATGTTTCCCGATTTCTGATATGTGTTGAATTCATCAGACTACTCAATTGAACATATAAATTCTAGTCAGGGTTTGGCCAAACACTTAATGTCAACACCAAATCATCGAGGGGCCCATGGATATCGCTTCTCCTGTTTAGGCAGAAGGAACAAATAAACTTTGACTTCACAGTTCATTTCTACTCATCATATTATACATGGACATACCCTGTATAGCTGCCAGTTACGGTCAGCGTTGGAGCATACCAAAGCATAACAGAATCCTAGAGCAAAACTCCATCTATATTCGTTTGAAGAACATAAAATATTATCATCTCAAAATTACTCTGACTTAATCCATGAAGTAAACTTTTGAGTGCGGGTTGTTCCAATACTCAAATCACCATTAAGTACTCATGAGTGTTAGTTGCATTCTCTATGCTTCTAACACTCCATGACAGTCTTGAATCATTACTTACTTCCAGGAGTATGACTGACTGTGGAGGTTTAAGTAAATTAATACTCAGGAAGTTGGTTCTAAACATGCAAAACAAAACACGATAATAAATTAAATGTAAATGGACACAATCCAGCATATATTATAATCTCCATATAATAATCTCCAAATCAAATACAATTTATTACGTTTTTAATGCATCAAACTAACAACTAAAACATTCCAGGTATATTGATAATTCTAACACCTATGGCTTCAGTATGATACTCATGTTTGGGTCGAGTTAATGCTTTCGTGAAAGGATCCGCCGGATTCTCTTCAGTTGGCACTCTACTCACCACGATCTGGTTTTCCGCAACCTTGTGTCGCACCAAGTGATACTTCCTCTGTATGTGTTTTGACTTCCCATGGTCTTTAGGTTCTTTAGTCAATGCGACTGCACCTTCGTTATCACAGAAGATTTCAATGGGTTTACCGATGCTTGGTACAACGCCCAGATCACCTATGAAATTCTTCAACCATGCAGCCTCTTTCGCTGCTTCACTAGCTGCGATATATTCTGATTCACACGTGGAATCAGCCACCGTGTCCTGTTTGGAACTTTTCCAAGTCACGGCCCCACCATTCAATAAGAACACCCATCCTGACTGCGAGCGGGAATCATCCCGATCTGTCTGAAAACTCGCATCAGTATAACCTGTTACTCGTAATTCATCTTTTCCACCATAGACTAAGAACACATCTTTAGTCCTCCGAAGATACTTAAGAATGTTCTTTACAGCCGTCCAATGACTTTCGTCTGGGTTCCCCTGATATCTACTCACCATGCTTAAAGCAAATGAGACATCAGGTCTAGTACATGTCATGGCATACATGATCGATCCTATAGCAGATGCATATGGAATTCGACTCATTCTGTCCAGTTCTTTACTAGTGCTGGGACATTGATCTTTACTCAATCTTATGCCATGTTGCATGGGCAAATACCCTTTCTTGGATTCACTCATATTGAATTTCTTCAATATCTTATCCAAGTATGTACTTTGTCTAAGTCCAATTAAACGCTTGGTTCTATCTCGATAAATTCTTATTCCAAGTATGTATGCTGCATTTCCCAAATCTTTCATAGCGAAACATTTCCCGAGCCAGACCTTTACATCTTGCAACATCTGAATATCGTTTCCTATGAGTAGTATGTCATCAACATACAAGACTAGAAATACAACATTACTCCCACTATCCTTAACATATACGCAGGACTCATCTTCGCTTCGAGAAAATCCAAACTTCTGGACCTTTTCATGAAAACAAAGATTCCAGCTACGGGACGCTTGTTTAAGTCCATAAATGGATCTTTCAAGCTTACACACCTTATCCGGATACTCGGTATGTACAAAACCTTCATGTTGTGCCATATACACATCCTCATCAAGTTTTCCATTGAGGAAAGCGGTTTTTACATCCATTTGCCATATTTCATAGTCATGAAATGCAGCTATGGCAAGCAATATCCTGATAGACTTAATCTTTGCTACTGGTGAGAAGGTTTCATCATAATCAATTCCTTGAGTTTGAGTGTAACCTTTCGCAACCAGTCTAGCTTTGAATGTGTGTACATTCCCATCCATGTCGGTCTTCTTTTTGAAGATCCACTTACACCCAACTGTCTTGCGACCTGGTGTATGATCAACCAATTTCCAAACTTGGTTATCGTACATAGATTGAATCTCGCTCTCCATGGCCTCTTTCCATTTGGCAGCCTCAGGGCCTGCCATCGCTTCCTTGTAGTTGGATGGCTCATCCACACTATCAAATGTTTTATCATTGACTAGTGTATCTCCTTCCTTTGTAATATGAAAACCATAATAAAACTCAGGAGGTTGACTAACTCTACTAGTTCTGCGAAGAGGTGGTGGAGGTATGTTAGTTTCCTCAACAGGTGGTTCTACCTCATGTTGAGGGCTAGTTTCAACTATAGGTTCATCATTGGTTGTTTCTTGGATTTCTTCAAGATCAATACAGCTCCCACTATCCCTTTTGGAAATGAGCTCCCTTTCTTGGAAGACTCCTCTTCTAGCTACAAATACTTTGTTCTCAGAAGGCCTGTAAAATATATATCCAAAGGATTTGTAGGGATAACCAATGAACTGACACTTCTCTGCTCTCGGTTCTAGCTTGTCGTTAGTTTCGCGCCGAACGAAGACTTCACAACCCCAGACCTTTATATGTGCCAACGAGGGACGAGTCCCAGTCCACATTTCAGAGGGTGTCTTGACAACCTTCTTAGTTGGAACGAGGTTTAAGATATGAGCTGCGGTTTCTAAGGCATAGCCCCAGAACGATATTGGAAGTGTAGCACGACTCATCATGGACCGAACCATATCAAGTAGCGTTCGATTTCTTCTCTCAGCAACACCATTGAGTTGTGGTGTTCTGGGAGGAGATAATTGCGGAACTATTCCACAATCCCTTAGATAGTCGTAGAATTCATGACTCAAGTATTCTCCACCCCTGTCGGATCGGAGCATCTTGATCTTCTTGCCCAGTTGGTTTTCTACTTCGTTTTTAAATCCTTTGAACACTTCAAAGGTGTCCGATTTGTTTTTCATTAGATAGATAAATCCATATCTACTGAAATCGTCAGTAAAGGTAACAAAGTATCTCTCACCGTTTCTCGTGGCAGATCTGAACGGTCCACATACATCTGTGTGGATTAAGTCCAACAGATCCTTACCCCTTTCCATTTTTCCTTTGAAAGGTGCTTTTGTCATCTTGCCAAGTAAGCAAGACTCGCATTCATCATCCGACTTTAAGCCAAATGGTTCCAAGATCCTGTCCGATTGGAGCTTGGCGATGCGTTTCTTGTTTATGTGGCCAAGACGATGATGCCATAACGATGATTTATCCAATTCACTATTGGAGGAACCAACATTTAGAGTTAAGTTATTATTATTTCTACCAACACAAATCACGCTTTCATACACACCATTACAAGGAGAGGCTTTAAAATAAAAACAACCATGTTTATAAACCAAAATGCAACCATCATCATTATCGAATTGAAATTCAAAACCATCCTTGTACAATGCATGAAAAGAAATAATGTTTCGAGCCATTTCTGGCGAGTAGCAACAATCTAATAACTTTATTGAAAAACCACTACTAAGCACGAGCTCAAAATCTCCAATCTTGGTAACAGCGGCAGTCATCCTGTTTCCCATGATCAGATTCAGCTCCCCATGCTTCATCGTCCTACTTCCCTTTAGTCCCTGGACATTAGAGCAAATGTGAGTACCACATCCCGTATCAAGGACCCAAGAGTTAGAAATCAAGGTACTATAGAGTTCAATTGTAAAAATACCTGAGGTGCCACACCCTTTGACCTTGTTCATTTTCAAGTCCTCCAGATATTTTGGGCAGCTTCTCTTCCAATGGCCCTTTCCTTGACAGTAAAAGCATATGGCCTCTTTAGGGTCACTTATGGGTGGTATGTCAGAAGAACTAGCTTTTCTCTTAAGGCCTTGGTTGCGTGGAACAACTTTAGCCTTTCCCTTCCCTTTGGGATGAGAAACTTTCTTCTTCTTATAGCCACCTTCCCTAATGGCCACGACGGGAGCAGTTGAGTGAGCACTTTGGGTCTTACCCATACTTGCTTCAGCAGATCTCAACATGCCATGGAGCTCCATCAAGGTCTTGTCCATATTGTTCATATTGAAGTTCACTATGAACTGTTTATATGCCCCACTAAGAGAGTTCAGCACCATGTCAATGGCAAGCTCTCTTGGGAAATCGACACCTAGATTGCCCAACCTGTCAATGTACGCTTTCATCTTTTGCACATGCGCACATACAGGGGCACCGTCCTGTTGCTTACATTCCATAAGCGACTTTACAACTTGGAACCTTTCTTGCCTCGCTTGCTCCTGAAACATTTCACGAAGCTGCTCATTTAGTTCAAACGCCCCCATGTTCTCGAAACTCTTTTGAAGTTCCGGGGACATGGACGCCAACATGAGACACGCGACTTTTGTGGATTCCGCGAATTGCTTGTTGTATCCAGTTACTGCTTCAGGGCTTGCATCATCATTAAGTATTGGAAGATCCTCGTCGAGCAAATACTCTTTGTCTTCGTACCTCAAGGCAATTCTCAAGGCACGAATCCAATCCAAGTAGTTTGGCCCAGTCAACTTATCTTTACTTAGGATAGAGAGTAACGTAAGGTTGGATGTTGAGTGAGTAGGAGGAGGAGGAGGAGGAATATTTTCAGCCATCTGTAGATATAGTTTTATTTTAGTTAGTTTGATATTCAACCCTTAAAATAATTTTCCAAAAATATTTAACAAGGCTAGGATCCATATTTTATCTTATGATGTGAAAAGGGATGCCGTAATCACATCACAAGGTTATTTTAGGTAAACAAATGCTATTTGTTAATTTCATTCACTATGAAACTCCTAGATCTTTTAAGATTCATTGACTTATGTCAATGACATGTTAATCTCGATTATGCTTATCTTCCTTTTGTGACTGGGATGCCGAGGATCACAAACAAGATAGTGAATCGACCATGGAAAAAACACATGGACCCCCCGGCTCAAGTACGCTTGAGAATCACGAGCGCCACATCATTTTCAACTATAATTTCACATTAACGTGTTGGCAAACCGCACACGCTCTGTTAACAAACTATAAGATTATGTGTGTTCTTCATCATGGGTAGCATACGACTTTCACATTTCTTAGTATATCTAAAACGGGATTTTCGTTTTATACTTCATAGTTAATACTTTTAACTTGTCACATTGACCTATCAAACCTTTTCGGTAATTCCACTAGTCCACACAAGAGGCGGTGAGTATGGTAACGCATGGCGTTTTAAAAACCCTTGACTCATTCGGTAACCATATTATAGGTAACCTCCTAAACCCCCTTTAGGGTGCTTATAGTGAGTACGCCTAGTCTCGGTTTGACTATCAATTTATAATTTAATTGTATATATATAATTAAGGTCTAATATATATATAAAATTGAATGGAATTTTAAACAATTTAAAATTATGATTATCTAATTAATTCTAATTAACCATGTGAGGACACATTTAATAATTAATATAATCGTTTCCATAATTAATTCCAATTAAACATGTGAGGACACATGCTAATAATTAATGTAAATATTTGACATACAATTTGTATTCACTATATAAATAATGTTAATATTTATCTTATTCATTATTTGCCAAAACTCAATTTATGTGTTTTCTTGGGCAAGTTAGGAAACTAGCCAAAACAATTTGGGTATAATATTGCATAAAAAAAACAACCACCCTATACCCTTTAGGGATATCGACAAATCTAAATTGCTAACAATTCAAACTTTTATGCAAGTAAAGTTTAGTTTCCCAAAAAAAAGGAACTTTTGAGGTTATGACCATGAAACCCTAACTTAGGGATTAAGCAATCCAATGGCCACAAAAAAAAAATGAAATCGATTTTTTTTTTCATAACCCCAAACCAACATAAACAGTTTTGCAAATTATATTGAAACTACCTTTGAGTTAATATCTAAGAACAATGGCTCTGATACCACTGTAAGGTTTTGAGCAAAAATACAACCACATGATATAAGCAACGAAAGCAATTTTAAACAAATTTATCATCAATGGTTATACAAACTATCAACCTATAAGGATACATCCGTTCTAGATAATTAACTACAAAAGATGAATCAAGAACACTTACTTGATTGTTGCAATTGTCGAATTCCACAATGATGAATCAAACCTTTTGATCTTGCTTCTTGGATGTCAAGGACCAATAGTATGAATCCCTCTAATGGCTCACACTTAAGAACACCAAATACCAATAATCAAGAAGAAGCTTTAATCCTAAACCCTTATTAGGGTTTACGATTTTTGGGAGGGAGAGAGGGGGGTCACGGCTACAATAGAGAGAGATAGATCCACACAAAAAAACTCCTTAGGGTTTTATCCCTATGAGTTTATTTATATACTTCTCTTGCTTGCCGACCAAGTCACAATTGCTTGTCGACCAAGTTACAACTGCTTGTCGACCAAGTTATCTATTTTACCCCCTTGAACCGATAAGCTTGTTAAAACTATTTTAACCAATTATCATTTAGTCCATGTATCTCATATAATTAATCTAATTAATTATATTGCAGCTTATAATTAATTTATCATCAAATGACAAATTAACAACTAACTGCTTTAACTCTCTTTTATTATTCTGATTGTTTATTTGGGTCTTAAGGGCAACCCAAAAGGACCATGCTATTATTAGAAATACTACCAATAGTTAATGACTATGGACACTATATCCAACATCATCGTCTTCTTCATTAAGCCAGTTTACAAAAACTCCTAAATAAGCCTACCAAATTCCAATTAATTCATACCAAGGCATTCAAACATAGATTAAAACATATCTATATCAAATTTAATAGCTAATTTTAAAAAGAAGTGAATAAACTCACCTTATCAGCTTTCTGAATACAGTGTTCTTCACAAAAACTCTTCTCAGCTTAATCCAAATCACAATTCTTCCAAAATCAAACTTTTTTTTCTTCTGCCTTCTTCTTTCTCGCTCTCTCTCTCGTTATCTCTATTCTCTCTGTTGCCGAACAAACTCACAAACACACACACAATTAGTCATTTAGACTAATTGTGTGACACCTCACAATCAAACAGATGAGTCATACTCAATTTACCCACCACACCTCAAATTTTAAAGAAATGACACAACAAACCCTCAAGTTTAATATTTCCTAAAAGAATCTTTAAACTTTCAACATTTGTATTTTAACCCTAATTGAATTATAATACTCTATATAATTCAACGTTACTCCAAATACAAATACATCCCAATCTTATTATAATAATAATAATAACGAAGATTTAGGATGTTACAAAATTGCATACAAGTATCGGAAAACAACCAAGGCAACTCGGAAAGAGGTTCGTGAGCACGAAGAGCAGAGGCAAGGCATGAATCAAAATAGATAGAAAAGCACATATGTATGTATTTACCATTAACGATTGAAGTAGAGTTGTGGGGGATAGTGATTGGAGCGGTGTACTTGGAGTTGAGCAAAGCATATAATAACTTGGACATTGGAATCGGTAGAGAAATGGAGAGAAATGGAGAGAAATCAGTATCAATTTTGGGGTAGGGGCTCATCGATCTGAATTTTAGGGGGAAGGTAAGGGTTTTGGGATATTTTGGGGGGAAGTAAAAGAGATAATTGGAGGGAAAGAAATTTTAGGGAAAATAAAAAATTAATAAGTTTTAGAATTTTTTACAATTATTATGTATGATATATTATAAAATATTTATGTTTTAATTTTAAAAACTCTTAAAAATACAATGTTAAATTATTATATAGAAATATTTATAGGCTTTTGTAACATCCCGAAATTTCGTTATGTTATATTTTAATATAAGTGAAGTTGTTTTGTAATTAAGTTGTAAGTTTGTGTTATCTTTACAAGTATTTAATCAATGGGGTTAAAAGTTAAATAACCAAAGTTTGATGGTATTGTGTAAAGTTAGAAACTAAAAGGTGTGTTTGGTCATTTAGGGATAGTGTGTATGGATAAGGGGCTAATACTTGAGAAATATCTCATTTCCTTTTGCTGGGTCGGTTTAGAGAAAATCAGAGAAAGAGAATAGAGGGAAAGGAGAAAGAAAGAAGAGAAGAGGAAAACCAAGTTTTGGTCTTCAAATTTGGTAAGAAATTCACCATGGATTCAGACAAGACTTGTTGTAAATGTTTAGTTGTGAACAAACCTATTTGTTGTTTAGGTTTCAGAATCATTGACAACAGATTGGAGTATTAATCTGTGCAAAAGTGGGTTTATCTTCTTTAAGGTGAGTCATTCTCTATTTTGACCTAAATCCTAGTTTTCTGTTAAATTAAACGTTAAGACATGTGTATAAACTATATTGGGACTGAATGAAAGTGTCGAAACAAGCTGAATAGAACAGATATGGATTTGGACTGTAAAAATAGGCTGCATGTCGTAGTTTTCGGATAAAAGAAAAGTATCCGGAAACCTCTGTTTGAAAGTTTCCGGACAAGACAAGGTTATCCGGTAAGTTTTACTTATTTTGTAGTTTCCGGATGAATTAGATACCGAATGGTATCCGGATCACCTTGGTTTCCGGATGTTGTCCGGAAAGTCATGTTGTCCGGAAAATCATGTTGTCTGAAAAGTTATATTGTCCGGAAAGTTGTATCGTCCGGACTGTTTATGTTTCAGACAGGTATCCGGATTGTTTATATTGTCCGGTAAGTAATGACGTCTGGATAGTTGTGGTGTCCGGAAACTTCTGATGTCTGGATGCAGTTTCCGGATGTGTTAGCGGAACCCCCGTGCTAAGTCGCCGAAGGGGGGATAATTGAGGATGAGGATACGATAGGTTATCTAGTATTATTAGAGTTGAGAATATGATATGAGATGTGACGTGATATGTTGTTAGGCATATACGCTAGTAAGTGTAATGGATCCATAGGCACGGTTATGTATTGTAACGAGAAATAGGCATAAAGCAATTTGTAATTCCCGTTGACCTGAAATGAGGAATATGCATAAAATAAATTGTAATTCCTATTTAGTAAAGGTGTTATGAAATGAGAAATAGGCATAAAGGAAATTGTAATTTCTATTTCATAGTATAGAAATCAAGGAATAGGCGTAAAGTAAATTGTAATTCCTGATTTCTAGGGGAAGATCAGAGGTAGACATAAAGTAACTTGTAATCTCTACTTCCAGGTCAAGAAATAGGCATAAAGCAATATGTAATTTCTTGGATAAGAGTAATAGTCTAGAATCTATAAGGATTCGTAGTAGGCTCTTGATTTGGATAATATGACCTACTGAATGTTAGTCATATTCATGGGATCGGGCATGATCCTGTCGTTGAGGTGAGCATATGTATGGTAAGAACGGTGGAGAACAAGTTTGTTTATATGTATTAGATATTTTCAAACTGTTAACGTCTTTAATTTGAAATTGGATGTTCTCACTAGGCGTAAGCCTAATCTTTCAAATTAAATTTTCTTACCAGGTACAGGCTCAGGAAAGTAAATGGGATGTGGGCCGAGAGCTTTTGATGTATCCAACTTAAGAGATAAGCGGAGGAGTTAACTAAAGCATGGAGGCTTTTTGATGGATTGTTTAGATAACTTAGTTAATCTAATTGTAGTGGACATGATTAGATTAATAAGTTATTGGGAGAATTCCATGTTGTAATTATGAAACCTCATAGTTAATTCTCCTCTTATATAAAAGTTTGGATGTTATTTTGTCATAACTGGTTTCATTTGAAGTTTAAATTAGCCCTGATTTTTAGGGTGTTACAGCTTTAATGGCTCTTAATTAATTGTTTTGATTGTTTACTGGCTCTTAATAGACTTGATAGGGCCTTTATGTGCTTTAGCGGCTTTTTATGATCTCTAATGGGCATCACTAGGCATTAATGGGTTTCAGTGATTTTTAATGAGTTGTATTGGGATTTGATGACTCTTAATGAACTTGATTGGGCATTTATGGGTTTTATTTTAATAGTTGTTAATTAAGAAACTGTATCATGTCTCTTAATGAATTATACAGGCCTTGATGGATCATGTTATACTAAGTAACTATTACGTGTTTGTATGCATGTGTGTACTACACGTATGTGTGTGGTGTGTATTAGACTTGATAAGACCCACTAAAGTGGTTCTTAATGAACTTGGTTGGATCTTTTATGACTTACTAAAGCCCAAAGGTCTTTGTTGTGTTATAATGGTTCTTAATAAGCTTTAGTGGCTCTTAATAGGCTATAGTGGGTCTCACTGATGCTTAATGAACTTGATTTGGCCTTGATGGGCTTTAACGACTCTTAATGGACTCTAATGGGTCTTTATGGGCTTAAGTGACACTTAATGAAACGTATTGAGCCTTCATGGGTTTATGAGTGACTCTTGGTAAAATGTATTAAGCTTTGATGGGTTAGTGGTTTTTAATGAACTTGATTGGGCCTTCATGGTTGGGTGAAAACCCAATTTTAAGTATTGGACATTCATGGGCTTTAGTGGTTCTTAATGAACTTGATTGGGCCTTGATGGACTTTAGCGACTCTTAATACACTCTAACGTATCTTACTATTGGTCCTTCACGGGTCAAGCTTCATAAATCATAACACCAATGTTTGACACGGTAAATGAACTATATTGGACATTGATCAACTTCGATGGGTCTAATGAACTGTATGGCCCTACATGGCTTCGATCGGCTAATAATAACACGTAATAATAATATGTATTGAGCCTCAATTAGTTGTCGTGTGTGGTAACAAACTATACGACAATAATCAAATGGAACCATAAAATTGTTAAACTTGCGAAAACTGAAAAAATACATGTGCATCTTTTAACATATGTTTGTGTTTAAGTCGTGAAAACATTACTAAATATTGTTACATGTGTTACGAGTGGTGGTAAGCTCCTATTAGATGCCTAAAACATTGCAATGTGATAAAACTAAATATTGTTGATATGATACAATAAATGATGATATATAAAAATTTACTTACGCCAAAAACCAAGTGATGATATTTTGGTCGAGCCAGCCATTTGTCATTAGATCTTTCAAGTCACTATACTTGACCACTATATGAATTTCTATAGGGCCAAAAACCCCTGCCTCAACCTGAGCCATTACCCCAATTTTCACCCACCCTTCATTAGACTGTATGCGTCTACGTAGACTCGTCATTGTATGTTCTTTATTCAAGGGCTTTAACGTTTAGTCATTTGTGGTTTTCTCTGGGGTTCAGATGCAAGGGCCACTCTCTTCGATTCAGCCTCGTCGTCTTTTTGTACCTATATTAACAATTCATATACATGCACATATATATATATATATATCTCTTAGTATTTTCTCTAGTTCTTTACACTCCTTTTAGATCTTCATAGTATATCCCATACTAAAAAAAAAAATTAGAATTAATAACAGAATTACATACTTTAAAAATCAAGAATTTAGAAGAAAAAATAAAACACCTGGAAGACATATTGGAAAAGAACAAACAAAAAGTCGAAATTAACGACGCTAAAATGTCTCAAGAAACCGAACACACTTACATTCAAACCATGGGATTCACAATAATGCTTGTATTTCAAAATCCAAACTTGTCCAATTCATACCAGTTTTGTTGAAATTTCCACTGGTATAAGAACAAACTTTTTCTGTTTCTTTTGGATTATATTTATTGGATTTAGAAAGAAGAACGGCTCCCCATCCTTCTTTGCAACCATCAACTTCTATAATTATATAATCTGTTACTAATGGTAATTCTAAAGGTTTTATGTTTTTAACCCTTTCTTTAATTGTTCTGACCAGTTTTATATCTTCTATATTAAAATGTCTTTGACCATTTTTTGTAGTTTTACTATATAAAGGTCCAACCAATTTTGATAAATCGGGTATAAATTTTCGAGCATAATTTATTAAACCTAAGAAAGCTTGTATCTGTTTAAGACCTTCGATCTTTTCTGGAAAGTCTAATATTTTTGTAGAAATATGTGTTTGTAATTCTATTTTTCCATCACCTATTTCTAGGCCTATGATCTTACATTTAGAAAAAACAGGACTCATAGGAGAAGATATAAAAAATTCAAAGGTAAAACACATATGTAAATTCAAAATTAAAAATCCTGATATAACAATCCGGACGGCCAACATATCATATAGCCCTTTAGATAAAGAAGAATTTAAAAAACAAATACCAGAGATGTTGGAACAAAAACTAATCAAAAAATCGGAAAGTCCTCATAGATCCGCAGCTTTTATGGTAAGAAACCACGGAGAAATAAAAAGAGGAAAAGCTAGAATAGAATTCTTAAAACACGACCAAAACAAAACATCCGTAGAAAACGAATCAATTAAATTACTCACAAATTTCTTAACACATGAATTAGAAAAAGGAGTAGAAGTTACAAAGAGTATAAATCACCCTATGATCTTACATTTAGAAAAAACAGGACTCATAGGAGAAGATATAAAAAATTCAAAGGTAAAACACATATGTAAATTCAAAATTAAAAATCCTGATATAACAATCCGGACGGCCAACATATCATATAGCCCTTTAGATAAAGAAGAATTTAAAAAACAAATACCAGAGATGTTGGAACAAAAACTAATCAAAAAATCGGAAAGTCCTCATAGATCCGCAGCTATATATATATATATATATATATATATATATATATATATATATATATATATATATATATATATATACGAGTTGAGAAAATACCTTAAGGGGAATAGGTGCACTCTTTGGTGGCACTTCAGTTGAGGTGGTCAAAGGGGGAGTAGGAGTAAAGTCACGAGTTGGATCTAGTGTTACATGTTTACGAGTGGTGGTAAGCTCCTATTAGGAAAAGAATAATAACGTCAGTAAACATGATGGGTATGAAAAAATCTTACTCGAACTTAACATGAAAGTTAAACATATATATACTGCTTGCAAGACCAAAAATTCTTGATCCCATTGAATGAAGTTGTTAAGGGCTCCACCTAGCGTAGTAATATCATCATTCGACAGCGGCACGGGCAGCGAAAACCTCTCACATCCGTCAATTACTAGCTCTACAAAAACTTTAATGAACCATTCCTCATGTGGAACACCATGTACAATGTCATTCTCTAGAGGATAGACAAAACCCTTAGCAACTACAGTTTTAGCTTTCTTGAAACCGTAAAGCAAATCGCACGGGCCGAGTAGCATGCTGTAAATAGAACATAGAAACATCATAATTTAAACAATAAGTAAACATATACAGATGAAGAGTTACCTTAATGGATAAGAGGCGTGGAGTGCAATCAGATGAGCCAACACTACTTTTACGCAACCCCGGGCTTCCACCTAAGGTGGCATCCTTCCTCACAAAATTATATTATTATTAAATCCCTATTAGATCAATTTCAGACGGGTGAACTACACGTATGTGGACTTAACTAATAGGGCAAAATTGCATGTAAATGTAACATATTTTAATCATATTTCTATTTTTGGTAACGTACTTTTAAAACTTTCATTTTAATACTTAAAATGTTACAATTTAATACTTAAAATGTTACATTTTAAACATCTAGATACATGTTTAATTTTTAAATAAGAAAAAAATTGTAATATATACATATTGTTAATAAGGAAGAAAATCTAAACAATTAAAAGAATTATATTATGTTTAGATGCAAATTAATTAATGACAAACTAAATGATAATATCTCCAAGTTTAGAATGGATAATCTTAACAAATTCAATAATAGTAATATAAAAAGGTATCTTAATTTAATAAATCCTAAGTGACAGATAAATAAGTAAAAAATATAAAGTTTAAAAAGATTTAGTGATTTTTACACGGTTTTTGAAAAAATAACCGTGTAAAAAGCTGGATCTTTTTATACGGATCTTTTTCCAAACCGTGTAAAAATATATGTGTTTTTACACGGTTAGTTTAAACAACCGTGTAAAAAGGTCTAAGACTTTTTGCACGGTTTTTCGTAAATAACCATGTAAGATGATTACACGTTTTCACACGGTTACTTTAGAAAACCGTGTAAAAATGTTTCAGACCTTTTTACACGGTTTTTCGCAAATAACCGTGTAAGATGACTATACATTTTTACACGGTTATTTTAAAAAACCGTGTAAAAATGTTTCGAGACCTTTTTACACGGTTTTTTTCTAATAACCGTGTAAGATGATTACACATTTTTACACGGTTATTTTAGAAAACCGTGTAAAAATGTTTCGAGACCTTTTTACACGGTTATATTACCAAAAAACCGTGTAAAAAGCTCTAAAAAACCGCAGGTACATTTTTACACGGTTTTTTCAAAAACCGTATAAAAATGGGCGTGTAATAAAGTCATTTTTGTAGTAGTGAGTGTTTTCATAGATGAAATAACCATGTTTTTTAATTGGGAGAGACCGGTTTGGACAAAACTTGGCTTTCTGCATAAAGCTCCCTCCTAAAAGCTTAATAAATAAGTCACTTTCTATATCATTAAGCCACTATCAAACAGTCATGTATAGCTGACTGAATAAGTTATGTGTCCCATTAAGCTCATTAAGCTGCTAACAAACAGGCCCTAAGTGATGATAACCCGTCTCATTAAAATGGATCGCGTAAAGATGTTACGGTATTATTGGTTTTCAAGGATCGGTCCACTTTTAATGGTTCGTTGGCCGATGGATGCTTAAAAGAAATGGTCTACTTAGAGCATCTTCAATGGAGTTTCTTACAATAATCTTCTTTTTGTATTTTTTTGGTACCACCTCATTTTCAATTCATCAAATTAAAATTTTACATAGAAATCTACAATGGTAGTTTCGTATAAGAACCTCATTTTTGTGGGTCCCATGTATTTGTCAACACCACTAATTATTATATATTTATAAATAAAAATCAAATATTTAATTTAAACACCAATAAAAATGAGGAAATTGTCACTTCACACAAACTTCATGGTAAGAACCAAAGTTTTTAAATAATAACTCAAAGAGGATGAGGTAGTTCCTACAAGACACATCACTTTTTACTTATTTATTTTGAACGGCATAAAGATACCATTTTATTACCACCGGCAATAAGAACCAAAAGTACAACAAACCAAACACGACCAAACAACAGAAGCAACCTGGTAAGGAAACCACGACAAAAAGGAAGCTAAATGCGAAGTTTGCGAGAAACAAACTGCTGCAACAACCCCAACACAACAACAAAACAAGCAGCCATGCACGAAAACCGACTGAACCATATTATTCAAAGGCCAAACCTGCTTAACGCAGACAACATGTTCGACCTGGACAACCCCTGCGGTTTAACCCAAACAGCAACCTGAGGATCTTCAACGCTACTAAGTTCCAGCTGATAGCTTAAAGAACCTTGCATTGGAGATGCTCTTAGTTAACCTTAAGTGATGTATTAGAAAAAAATATATAATAATAATTCCTTATTTAAAATGTATCTAGTCACAATCCAGATTCTTGACTTAAGCGATTTTCGAGCCTTCATGCATGTCTTTAATTGATGGTTTTATATTTCAGTTATGAGATCTATATTTCGTTAGGTGTCTTATTCTAATAATGTGAATTTGAGAATGTTCTAGGAGGGGATATATACGTCCTAGCGTTGTAGAAAGATTCTTACTAATCTTATATTCAATGAGACAATTTAAATTGAAATTTTAAAAACTATTAATTTATCTGTAAGATTTTCCGTATATTTTTTTTCTTCAGATTATCTGTACTTTCCAACATATCACAAGAATCGATCCTGTTGTGCCCCAAATTTTCATAAAGAAGCAACAAAATGGTATGATATATGAATTATAACCAATAGGCGACAATTTAACAGATTAATGAATCGACATTTTATCGAGATCTTCAAACGACACAAAATAAAAGCTTTTCGTTTGGTTATACATTTAACATGGAATTAATAATTCCAACAAAAAATACACGTCTTCTTGTTTTTCGTTTTTTTAGTTCTTGTTCTTTTTGTTTTCATTCATAAAACAACCTAACACATACAAACAAACAAATTTATCAACACCCATTTTCATCACATTATTATTGCATTCGTCTACTTGTTCATAACATAGAGAGAGGTACACGAGAAAATGTTAAATAAGCGAAAAAGTAAAAAAAAATGAAAACTCCATCTATAGTTAGATTAATTGATGTGAATCATGTGATTAAAGAGACAATTGTAACTTACTTTTAAAATTAAAAAACATCTCGCCTATTTTTAAATCGAAAATTATTAAATATGATCAAAATTCAAACGAAATAAATTACACAAAAAAAATCATATTTTTCTCGTTATTTAATATCCATATTTATATGTTTTTTATCTATCTTTTCATGATTTTCCAAATTTTTGTTTATTTATTGTTTTCTTCTAAATTTGACCCCTATCAAAAAATCTATAGGGTTGATAAACAATTTTCTTTAAAATTACAATTAAATAATTATTTTTAAAATTTCTAGATATTTCAGACTTTAGTACTAAGGCCATCCGTACCCCATGGAGGAATCTTTCAAATATTCCAGCTCCACATCAGCGCCACATCAGCTTTTCTCCCATCCCTCACTCAATCCCTAAACACCCGTACCCTATTCCCTCAAACCCTTTTGCCACCTCATTTATTTTAATTCTTTTATTTATACATTTAATTATTTAACAAAATAAAAATATTTATATATTTTTAATAAATAAAAATAAGATAAATAATAAAAATTAAAATTCATATCATTCATTAAAAATAAAAATTACAAAATAAATTTAAAAATCTACTCGTCGTCATTGTTGGGAACTTGAATAAATTTAAAAATCTACTTGTCGGTGTCTACGGATGATGATGATGCGGTTGGTGAACCGGGTTGTGGCGAATCCATATTGTTTAAAATATAGAGAATGGAAGAGTGTTTGAGAGAGTTTGAGAGGTGTGAGAAATAAGAGGTTGAGAGAATTTGAGAGGTGTGAAAAATAAGAGGTTGAGAGGTGTGAGAAATAAGAGGTTGATGGTTAAATATATAGTGGGATTAAATTGAGATTTTTTTTACAAAGAGCAGTTGAACGGCTTGATTTTTAAAAATTTAATTAAATTCTTTTTTTTAAAACTCTTCGGGATGATCCGGGATCCCATCCCCGGAATCAATCCCGCCCCGCCAACCCCGCATGGGCCGTAGCCCATCCCGCAGCCTCCCCTCGCCATCCCGAGCCCCATCCCGCTGTGGGTACGGATGGCCTAAGTAGTCACTAGTTAGAGCATCTCCAACAGCTTCTTCAAAATGAGGAAAATGGAGAAAATGAGGATTTTCGGCTAATATTTTGCTTCAACAGCTTCCCCAAAACTATCCCCAAAATGGAGAAAGTTGGAGAGAGAATGTTTTTTTCTCCAAATATGGAGATCACTCCAAAAATGATTACCAAGTGAGAGGACCAATAGGAAACTTTAAAAATAATTATATAGAGAGAGAAATAATATTTTAATAGATGAATGAAATATTTTAATATTTTAATTAATGTTGGATTCTCCAAAATGAGGAAGCTGTTGAATATGCTGTTAGTAGTTAGTACTTAATACGCACCTAGCCCATACCAGAATTGGCCCAATAAAGGGTTGAATATCTCTAGGCCCAGCCAACAAACGAACAACACACTGACAGATGAAGGGAACACACAGAAAAATTACAAAAAAAGACCCATAACGTATCCACCTCTCTTTAGAAACAAGAGATAAGGTATCGAAGCAGACTGCCACGTGTCACACCCTCACGGTGGTTAATGATAAGGCACTACATCCACCTTTATGTGGACATGATGCATGTATGTCATGAGCCACATGATCCAATGGCCACAACTACGTCGGAATTAAGATAGATTTGTTTTTGTCCGTTAGATGGCCACCACCATTATATATACCCATGTAGGAATACGGATTCAAATAACTCATTCAAATAAGAAGAGTACTAAAATGGCCTCCTCCATCTCCTCCTCTGCCGTCGCCACCGTCAGCCGGACCTCCTCCGCTCAAGCTAGCCTCGTCGCTCCGTTCACCGGTCTCAAGTCCAACGTCGCTTTCCCCGCCACCAAGAAGGCTACCAATGACTTTTCCTCCCTCCCAAGCAACGGCGGAAGAGTGCAATGCATGAAGGTACAGTACACACACATATATATCCAACCCTAGAAATCAAAATCAAAATCAATCGAAGCAGAAATTAAATTTTGGGGATTAATTACAGGTGTGGCCACCACTTGGTTTGAAGAAGTACGAGACCCTGTCATACCTACCACCATTGTCGGAAGCCTCATTGGCGAAGGAAGTCGACTACCTTCTCCGCAACA
Source organism: Saussurea involucrata (assembly GCA_033807775.1). NCBI lineage: Eukaryota > Viridiplantae > Streptophyta > Magnoliopsida > Asterales > Asteraceae > Saussurea > Saussurea involucrata. Next base: position 55,843,993 of record CM066322.1, on the reverse strand, counting down.
AATGGGTTCCCTGTTTGGAATTCGAGTTGGAGGTCAATTTCTAATTTCTAATCTTAATTTTGATTAAATCTCATTTCATTTCATGGATTATGAATTATAATTAATTTTGGAAATCCCCAATTGTATAGCATGGCTTCGTTTACCGTGAGCACAACAGCTCTCCGGGGTACTATGACGGAAGATACTGGACAATGTGGAAGTTGCCTATGTTCGGCTGCACCGATTCAGCTCAGGTGTTGAAGGAGCTAGAAGAGTGCAAGAAGGAGTACCCAAATGCCTTCGTCCGTATTATCGGATTCGACAACGTTCGTCAAGTGCAGTGTGTCAGTTTCATTGCCGCTAAGCCACCAGGCTACTAAGCAACCACTACACCAAAGCTTTCGATCAACCCTCTTCTAACGACTCGGGTTTGTTTGATTGTGTAGGGTTTTGTCATATTTTTTTCCTTCCTTCAAATTCATCAATTTCCTAATTTTCTGTTTGTTTCGTTGTTTGTTTCCGGATTTCCAATGGAATGAATAAGAGATGCCATATATATTATTAATTTGTTGTCCAATATAATATATAGAGGATCCGTAAAATGCAAACCTTGCATTTGTTGCACCCCTTACAAACCACAGTCTGCATATGTGCAGACTGGTTCTGCATATATGCATATGAATACGTGCAAGAATATACATATAATGGACATACATTCATATGAGACAATGCATATATGCAGAACCAGTTTGCACATGTGCAGACTGTGGTTTGTAAGGGGTGCAACAAATACATGGTTTGTATTTGATTTGTACCCATAATATATATATATATATATATATATATATATAGAGAGAGAGAGAGAGAGGGGGTCAGGTTCAAGGAAAAACCTCAAATAAACAGAAAACTAAGGAACACTTTGGTAGCCCTTCATCTGAACGGTATGCACTTGTGCATACAGATAATTTGTAACATGCACACATGCATATGCACAAATGCATAATGCACAAGTGCATAAAAATCGAAAAAACAACTTAACTTACCTCAATGCACAAATGCATACTGTCTAGATGGAAGGCTCACGGTGTTCCTTAGTTTTCCATTTTTTTAGGTTTTCCTTGAACTTCCTTCTATATATATATGTTTTCCATCATCCTTTAATTATCATGTTAATTCGGTGAGGTAATAAATGACATGGTAAGCAAGAATTCACAAATTGGAGCTTTTGTGAAACACCATTTTAAAGGGAAATGATAACGGAAAAGGAAAGATTGGTCAAGTTTTCTTCTTTATCCACACAAATTTGTGAACACACGTTCAAAGTTAAAACCGTTGCATTAAATTTGGAAATGGGTCTTTTTAGAATAACTAGTTGGATACCCGCACAATGCTGCGGGGTGTAATAATTAAACAAAATATAAGCAAATGATGGAGGGTATAAATTAAGGGCCTTTGGAGTTAGGAACAATAAAAATATAGTTTAGAGCCAAAATGTAAACTAAATCGCATGTGTAGTTTAAACAATGTTCCAGACTACGTCTAAAATCGAAAATTAACGCACCGCAAATTTTGATAAGCTTTTATGATGTCTATATCCAAATATGATGCATGCAAAGTTAAACAAAACAAACCTTCAAATACATAGAATAGATAAATCTATAGTTCATACTCCATTCAATATAAAGTAGAAATACGCATAACAAAATAGTCTAAATTTATAAAATACAATCAGGTTTTTAAGTCATTTAGCAGATTTTCCTGCTTTTTTCTCCAAACAGTGGTCTCGATTTGGCCCAACAATAACCTGTGCACAACGTTGGAAGGTAAACAAACTTCAAACTTGAACCAACACAAATCACATTTTGCATAATACTTGTAACATTTTATCATGAAACACCTTCAAACTGCTATATAATTCATTCATGAATCATGACAAAGAAACTAAAAAGCTTCCACTTTCACAAAAATTGTTGTTCATATAAACCATCTAGGAAGAAAAATCAAGCAAATATTCCGATGCCAAGCTTCTAACCGCTAGTCTTAATCTAAATCCCTGTAAAATTCAACCATTCATTTTCTTGTGAAAATTAAAAAAAATCATAACAAAACAGTAAAATTCGATGATTAATTCAAGAAATAAGCTGTTATTACTAAAATAAAATGTCAATCTAATCATAAATCATACAATCTACTTAAGTTGTGTATCTTTTGAATCAAATTCAACTAACCTGCCCCCATGATCACCGGTAGCAAGATGATCACCACTTTTATCAATCTCAATCACCGAGATTATATCAACAGTGGAAAATGATAAGCTCATCATTGTACTATGCATGTTAAACATGGAATAGAATGTAGCAACCTCATGCACATGAATAGGAGCAACTATTATCTCTTTTGCCACATTGAGCATGCACCAAAACGTAACGTATGTTTAGAGATAAGTAGAATGTGAAAATGAAGTACAACAATAGCCATAAGTATGTTGCAAGCAGAAACTCAAAGAAAAACAAGATCCTTTTAATGCATCAAGTGTAACCATGTAGCCTACTTTTCTAGTCTGACTATACAAAAGCTCCTCTATTATCCATGACAAAATATGCCTAGTTTTTTTACTCAAGTCCCGGTAGGATCCTTAAAGCTTTTGATAAAATCTAAATCAAACTCTCCGGTAAGTGTAGGCAATGACTCTTACCACGGTTAGCGCTTACCGGGTAAATTGTTGGTAAACGGCCCGTAAGTTAGAGTGTCGACTCTTACCGGTAAGCACTTACCGGGTAAGATTTTGAGTAAACGACCACTTAGGGGCCGTTTACCTAATCACTTACCCGGGTAAGTGTTTACCGGTAAAATTCAACACTATCACTTACTTCCTGGGTAAGATTTTAGTCCTTCAAAATGGCATTGATGCAACAATTTAGCTGGTAAGCGCTAACCGTGGTAAGAGTCGTCGCACTCACTTACCGGGTAAGACTTTTGGTCTTTGCTTCCGCTCTTATCGGGTAAGATTCTTGGTCCTTGCCATATTCATCCGGTAAGGTAATGTTACTTGGTAAGCACTTACCCGGGTAAGCGTTTTGTAAACGGCCAACATTAGGTACTTAAATATATGACCAAGAAAACAGGTTAATGCAACAAACATAAGTTTTATTCCTAAACTGAACTACATTACTAAGATTATATTCATAAGAGTGTGTTGCATCTTGTCTGTGTAAGACATCACACAAGATACTTCACCTCCAAAATTCATACACTTTGCTTTACATACAAAATAAAAGTAGATACATCCTATAGTTCATTAATTGTTGTCGAATATATGGTTCTGAAAGATATGGTTCAGTGTGCTAGAATCGATTTTCAAATGAAAAGGATTCCTAGGCCTGTATAAGTACTTAGCACGGAACACACACACACACATATATATATATATAGGAGTCATGGTAGTAAATCAATACAAATTGAAAGAAAAAAGGAGGTTCCAACATTAATAAACAAGAAATGGTCCGAGCAATTGAATCAATACAAATTGAATTTTTTTAATGAATTTGGGATTTAACAGTCTCATTGAGGAGTTTTATCAAAGAGATAGACAAACAATCTGGTTATTGATGCAAATAAATATCTAAAATGGAAAATATGAACCGAAAATCCGATTGAAAATGGAAGAATGAGAGATTATAGAAAACAGTACCTTTAAAGCGAGATATCGTTGATCTAATTTTAGATAACTTCCAGCTGGCCTCATCATCGTCTATTCTCACATTGTCAGCTTCCACAGAACTTCCAAACAAAAAACCAATTTTGGAAAAATTCAAGGTACCTCTTGATTTCCTATTAGTTAACCAAGGTGATTTCTCGAAAATCTTATAAACAGAACATGGGGTTTTTTCCTTCATACGATTCAATCTGTGTTCCTTACGATTAACACTATAATATTTTAACAGAAGAAAAAACTTCACCTTGAATGATATCTAACAAGAGAGAAGGAAATTGCAATATTCGGCATCTGAAACTGCATCATAGCTGTAATCAACTTAATCAAAGCATGAAAAGAAACATAAACAAAAAATTAGCACAAGCATAATTGAACAAAACCCATAGGAAACAAAAAGTAAATATTAATAGCAAGAAGACACATTCCAATAGACATTATGAGAGCTTCGAATGGAAGCTTTAATGTAGTTCCAAGTGATTCTGAAAAATATAACAGAGTCAAACTCATTGAAAAGAAAACATAGCAGAGACAAACCCATTGAAAAGGACACATAACCCTAATCCTAACACAAAAAAGTGAAGATGGAGATGAAACCGTATGAGAGAATACGAACAACAAAAAGGAAAATACCTCGAAAATCCTTTAAAGTTTTTGATTGAGTCTTTTTGATTTGAGGGAGTTTAGAGCTTAGAGATAAGCATTTGTGAGTTTAGCTTAGAGATAAGCACATTTTGTGAGTTTAAGTTGTTAGAGATAAGAATGGAACAGTCAATTTGATGAGGAAGTTACCGTGAATTTCTTAGTGGAATAATTTTCTCTATAATTTATATTAAGACTTTAAGACTTGGAATCAGAACATGGGTTTTTTCCTTCATATGTTTCAATATGTGTTCCTTACGATTAACACTATAATATTTTAATGGAAGAAAAAACTTCACCTTGAATGATATCTAACAAGAGAGAAGGAAATTGCAATCTTCGGCATCTGAAACTACATCATAGCTGTAATTAACTTAATCAAAGCATGAAAAGAAACATAAACAAAAAATTAGCACAAGCAGAATTGAACAAAACCCATAGGAAACAAAAAGTAAATATTAATAGCAAGAAGACACATTCCAGTAGACATTATGAGAGCTTCGAATAGAAGCTTTAATGTGGTTCCAAGTGATTCTGAAAAACATAAAAGAGTCAAACTCATTGAAAAGAAAACATAGCAGAGACAAACCCATTAAAAAGGACACATAACCCCCTAATCCTAACACAGAAAAGTGAAGATGGAGATGAAACCGTATGAGAGATTACGAACAGCAAAAAGGAAAATACCTCGAAAATCCTTTAAAGTTTTTGATTGAGTCTTTTTGATTTGAGGGAGTTTAGAGCTTAGAGATAAGAATTTGTGAGTTTAGCTTAGAGATAAGCACATTTTGTGAGTTTAAGTTGTTAGAGATAAGGATGGAACAGTCAATTTGATGAGGAAGTTACCGTGAATTTCTAGAAGAAGCCAGGTGGAATAATTTTTTAAATAAAAAAGATTAAGACTAAGACTTGGATTAATTTTTTAAATAAAAAAGATTAAGACTATTTTGAAAGGGTGTCTTAAGTAAGGGATCGTTTACCAAACGCTTACCCGGGTAATTACTTACCAATCAAACTTACACTATCACTTATTTACCGGGTAAAATTTTAGTCCGTCAAATCGGTTTCGTATGCAATGGTGAATGGAAATTGGAACATCCCACCACATCTTTTATAATATTTCCCGTGTAAATTTTGAATATAATTAGTGTTAGAAGTTATAATATCGGCCTATTATTGTTTCAAAAAAAAATAAAAAAATATCGGCCTGTTGAAGGATATGTGCCATCATCAAAAGGAATTGATTGAAAGAATATTTTTCTAGTATTAGATATTACCATAATTAATGTTTCCTTTTCGTTGTAAACTCCTCCCTATATAAAGGGCTTATGATTAATGAGAATTACGATTCATTCTCTCCATTCTATTGTGTTCTGTTTCGTTTTTCCTTTAACACGTTATCAGCACGTAAAGCTCAAATCGTTTCTTGAACGGTTGGTTTTCCCGATACCTGACGTTGTTGAACGACTTGTTGGAAAATTACGTAGTTACTCCGTTATCCATCGCTCGTTATCACCTTTGGCACAAATTCAAGTAAGTGTTTTCGTTAACCTGTTTATATTTAAATTCTCTTTGCTAGATCAGAAGAAATATATTGAAAAAGAAAAATAGGATTTTCTGGTTTTGCTTTTCGTTTCCTGCTGCATCATTAACAAAAAAAAATGGCCTCCTTTATTTGTTTTTTTATTATTATCTTTGACTCTTGGTTTATATATTCAAAAAGAAAAAAACATTGTTATTTTTTTCTCTAGAATTCAATTTACATACGTTATCTCAGGTTTGTTTTCTCCCATATCTACTAAAGGAATTTTTAATTGCCTTTGCCTTGAATCTCTCATGCTTTAATAATCAGTATCTTTAGTTTTTTTAGGCCGTGTTTTTGATTAAAATCTCTTAAAGTGATGCTTTAGTTATATCTTGCTCTTTGATCATTGCATGTATTAATATATGATTTTCACTTCTAATAAGTATTGAACTATTAAAATTTTGTTTTAATACCATTTAGTGTTAATGGTTTTTTTTGTTATGGATTTTCAAGATTTAAGATATACTATCATTATTTATTTTTGGTTACGAGTGAATCACATTTAGTTATTTAAAATAATTATGAATTTCACCAAAACTATTTAATTTTGATCCAAAAAAAAGGCCTACCTATGATAAAATAATTGAATATATATTATGATCCGGGTTTAAACTTTTATGTTATCAGATTTTTTTCATAGATCTTTTTATCTAGCTTTATAAAAAATATATTTACTTCATAAGGTTCTATAATATATAACAAATATCTTGGACTAAAAATGTGTAGATATGTGTTATCTTTATCTTGAATTTTTAAAAAAGAATTAACTTCATTACGATATGGTATTTTTATTTTAACAAATATCCTTTGGAAGAAAACATTTTTTTTTATTTTGTAATCTGATTTGAAAAATAAACACATCATAGGTATATGTTGGATCTTGTAATTTAAATACTTATTTGAACTTAGATATTATTTTATTTCCTACGTCACTAATATAATTTATTAGCCTTATTATGGTATAAGTTACCAATACACTTTTATTGTTGTTTTGATTTCTTTGATGTTTTATTTGATTTAAATTTAGTATTTAATTATTTTATTCAAGTGTTTATTTTATTCTAAGTTCTTACTTTTAATTCCATAGTTCTAAATATTATAATTATTTATCGAAATTATATTTCCAAGCACTCTACCTTTTGGTCTTATTCCCAAAAATTGCATATATATCTTTAAGTGTAAATCTATTATTTTTGCATTTTGGCAAAAACTCTTAAAATGTTTATTTTAATTATGAGTTTCTACTCATAAATTTTAACTTTCAAATGAATTTTTGGAAGTTACACTTACAACCCCCATATATTTTGGTATTTTACCAAAAGCTCCAAAAATGATTGGAATTATTTATCGAAATTATTTTATTCTAAGTTCTTACTCATTAATCCCAATCTTATAAATAACTTTTGGATGTTACACTTCCAACCCCTTAATATTTGGTATTTTACCAAAATATCCATAAATACCATTAAGTTGTTAAGAGTTTGAATTTGACTTTATGTCAAAACTAATGTTGATTGTCTAACGACAAAATCTCTTAAAATAATATTAAGGTATTGAAACATTGAAATTGGCTTCATAAGCCAAACTAATATTCATTTTGGTCCCATGCCAAAAGCTCTATAATTAACAATGTTATCTTCAAATTAAATAAATCGCAAGATATCGATTTGGATTTTGTCAAACGGGTGTAAATAACCCTAAGGTTTGTAGGGACTAAAGAAATCCATGTGATTTCCCCTACTACCTGAAAATCCAATAGATTAAGTGGTTTCTATTCGCAAATTGAAATAATGATGAAGTATTATCAACAAAATGTAAGCATACAAAAATTCAATATTATTATGATAATGAAATTTCATGCATGACATAATAATGATAAACCATAATTCACTATTTTAGAAAATAATATGTTCTCCATTTTCTACGACATCTTTGAATCAAAATTACTTGATTACCATAAGATAGGTTCGAAAAAACACAAGAAAAAACACAAAAGTCATCGAACCATTTTGACCCTAAAGAAAAAAACACACTAGATGTTAAGATACAAGTAAATATTTTAAAACTTTTGAGACGATACATCAGTCACAACCTTCAGAGAGAATAACTAGAAACCCTCAAGAACTGTGGGTAGTCCCAAAAAGGAAATTCGGGAATATTCAGTACCATATACTTCTCAAACTAATCATACAGTGGAAAGAAACCTACATACTTGATTACAAGAAGGTAACTGATTTTGACAAAGAAATGTCATGTCTCAAAGTGCATCTCAATCTTTGTGGTAAGGAACTCACAAAAGATTATGCGAATCATAACACCTTTTCATCTTTCCTATATCACCAATCATACTAATGAAACAGTATAAGCTGCAATAGAACCTTTAACAAACTCATTAACTTAATGCAAGTGGTTAAGAGTTGTAGCAATGTTTTTTTTAACAACGCTAGACATACCCGGATAAAGAAAATTCTTGGGGTTAATAAGGCAAGCGTTGGAGGTGGAAAGAACTCCAAAGGATAGTGAGTTGAACATATTAATCCACACACATATGCTAAATATATACCATATGGACAAGGTTGTGGAAAGGGTCAAATTCATGGCAAGAGTCGGGAACAAACGCCTAATAGAAAATGGGACAAGTTATAAATGAACTATGTCATATCTAAGATTGATTGAATATAAGTTTATTTGAATGAATTTTGACTATCATATTAATTGCATTTGCATATAAACACCCGGTCTTATAACCATTATAGATGTGAAGAAACACATAAAAAAACAAAACTCTCAACGTTCTTCGTTCCATGTAGGAATGTATCGAGGAGAACTTGATTTTTTTTGTGGCATCTCATACAATCCTAAGAAATAGATTATTTTCATTGAATTAATTATTTTAATCCTCCAAACACTTAGACGATAGACTGTCACTTGTTGCTTAATGACACAAGATCAATCACTAAAACACTATATTAATAGGAACCTTGTTAAGATATTCGTATCAATGAGAAATCATATTATAAGAATGGAAATGGGTATATGCACATAAACTCTAATGATATGAAAGCAACATACATTAGAGAAATTAATGTATCAAATTAATGGATTATCTATGTCATTAAAACATATTTTGTCACCAATAAAGAACTTTGGGACAATGACACATATATGTTTCGGCATGACCACGTGGAACACCATGGTCATGACATAGTGATCTATGTATTGGAAATACACTTAGATACATTTCTTCCGAGTGAAAGATAAAACGAGGGAATTAACCAAATTGTAACTGTTGACTTCTACTGCACAAGAAGCAACACCACCATCATAACATGCCCTCTCTAATACCTAGAACTTTTATATACCATGATCCTTAGCCAAATCAGGAATGAGACCATCCTAAAGCTAAGGACATAATATAAAAATATTTCATTCTTACAACGAATACAAGGTGATATTTATGGACATAAACATCCAGAATGCGGGCCATTAAAGTACTTTATGGTTCTGGTTTTGACACGATGAACACGTGTCGTATTATTGTCCACATGAAATGTTGCACTCCTAGCACTAGTTATACGTTTAAGGACTAACCACCCTGATTTTTTCATCAAGTCTGCATGACTTAGAATGCTGGAGAATTTACATCATAAGAATTTGATGATTATTGCATATGTATAGAGATTAATGTAGAGTTTCCTATACCCCTTTTGTATATATAAAATGGTCTCCTAGAATAATAAAAGTTGTCATCAAAAGAATATAGATGGTAGCTAGAGCATTGGTTATGCGCACCAATTTATCCAGATCTACATGGGGTTATGCAATATTACATGCAACTTTACTTATTCGTGTTTAGACCCACAACCAGCCAACCAATCTTATGCGTACCAGTTGGTAACTAGATATAAGCCTGATGTTTTACATTTACGTATGTTTGGTTGTGTTGTATATGTGCCAATTACGCCCCTACAGCGTACCAAAATGGGTCTTAAAGACGAGTCATCAAATGTTGGATATGAACCCCCAACAATTATCCGCTAATTAGAACCCTTGACGAGTGATCCCTTTACCGCTAGATTTGCGGGTTGTCACTTTGATGAGACAATCTTCCTGTTGTTAGGGGGAGATAGGAAAAAGGATTTTCCATGGGAACAACAGGAAGTGTCATTGAATATTTCAATTGTGTCTCATTTTGATCCCCAAAAACTTCACAATGTAAAGTTGAAACGTTTAATATTATCTAGAGTGACAAAATCACATATACGAGCTGCAAATATACTCGCAAGGTCAAAAGTCCCCGAACAAGGGCACAACGTCGCTGGAAGTACGTTGCAATCACACATGGTGGATGTGTGGTTGAGGTCGTAGCTCCCAAAAGGAAATGGGGGAAGCTACTTGGTTCGATAGATACTCATCTAAAGGAAGAGAAGAGTGAGACACAACTATATATCATCAATACATGAGATTATCTCTGATTAAATCTATGTCTATGAATCATTACTGGAGGATGCTCCGAAGTTAATACTGTTTCCAGAGATCAAAGAAATCTCAAATGAATATGAGTCGATGGACAGATCATACATACTCAATGATGATATATTTGTATATACCGTTGCTTATGAGATAATAGAGCACGATGTCATCGAACCATGCTCAGTTGAAGAATGTCAACAAAGAGCAAATTGGCCTAAATGAAAAGAAGCAATCCAGGATAATTATTTGACAAATGAACAGGTATTTGGTTCGGTAGTGCTAACCGACCAAGTGTAAAGCCTATAGGACATAGATAAATCATTTGTCAGGGAAGCGTAAGGAGAATAATTAAGTCATAATATATAAGGCTCTCCTTTGGCGCAAGGTTTCTCACAACGCACTGGATTGACCACAATAAGACTTACTCTCTTGTGATGGACATCGTTCTGCTAATTAATATAGCCAAGTAGTTTCCGAAGGACTGGAAATTGCAGCTCAACGATGTAGTTACTACATATCTCTATGGGGATCTAAATTCAGAGATATAAAAGTGCTTGATGGCATTATACCAATATCAAATAACTTTAAACTATGAAATACGATTACAATAAATATGAAACACTCACTTTATAGATTAAAGCAATCTATGCGGATGTGGTATGCCCGCCTGAGTAAATACTTGATTGGGAAATGATATATAAGAACGATGAACTGTGCCCTTGCGTATTTGTTTAGGAAAACAAGTTCCAGACTTTCGAAGTAGCTCTATATGTCAATGTTATGAACATAATAGACACTCTTGATGAAATAAGAGAAACCACAAGCTACTTGAATTCTGATTTTGAGATGAAAGATCTTGGGAAAACTTGGTTGTGTCTAGATACTTGAACTAGGACACTGAGTTTGTGGAATATTAATCCACCGATCCGCATATGTCCAGAAAATGATTAGGCGACTTAATATGGACAAAGCGCATCCGACTAGCACTCCCATGATCGATCAAAGTGTTGGATATAAGGAAATATCCATTTCGTCTAAAGGATGATGACGAATAGGTGTTGGGAGTTGAAATTCCATACCTAAGTACAATAGGCGCATTATTGTACTCAACATAATACACTTGACCGTATATTGTACTTCTCACTGAACTTGTCAGCTAGATTTAGCTCAGCGCCAACGCAACGTCATTGGAATGATTTCAAATTAATCTTTTGGCACCATTGACGTGGGCTTATAATTTTCCCTACGGAGATAAATGGAATTGATAATGGAAGTTCAATACCTACTTAAATTGTGAGTGGCAAAAGTATTGGCTCTTATAGAAAAACACCAAACAATGCCTTGGTATATATTTGCTGATATTAGGTATATGTTTGACTGATATAAAGGTTGTTCCCAAACTGGATAAGGAATTATCGTATGGAACATGCCGATTGCTTGGAAGTAAACTAAGCACACCCTTAATAGCTATCTTCTTATATTATCAACAATCTTACTCTCCATGAGACTATTCAAGAGTGTATATGGTTAAGGACTATCATTACACATATAAGAGGAGCTGGTAATTTTGAGTTTAACCATTATACAACTTGCATGTATGGAAATAATGCATCATGTATCGAAGAAATGAAAGTAAGATATATCAAGGGTTATAACACAAAGCGCATTTTGCTTAAGTTTTTATATAATCAATTCTCCTCAAGATTCAAGTGAACTGAATAAGATGTGAGGAAAATGTGACATGTTTGTTTACCAAATCAATACGTAAAACCATATTTGGGAAACATGTAGAAAGTATTGAAATGGAAATGTTTTAAACCTCCTTTGATTAATGCACGAATCAGGGGGAGTGGTAGACAAAAGGGGGAGTCTACTATATATGTAATATTGGTATGTTGTGCTCTTTCCTTCAACCAAGGTTTTATTTTTCCCATTGGATTTTGTTCCTTGGTGCAAGGTTTTAGTGAGGCAACATTTTATATATCATCTTGATTTCTATATCTCTTGATTGATACACAAATCAAGAAAAATGGTAAACTAAAGGAATTGTTTATTGGTGTCTTGTACTCTTTCCTTCGCCTAAAGTTTTTATTTTTCCCACTGCGTTTTGTTTCTTTGGCGTAAGGTTTTAATGAGGCAAAAACTATGCACCATCACTCATTTGATTCGGCACAAGGGGGAGTGTTGAAGGATATGTGACATCATCAAAAGGAAGTGATTGAAAGAATATTTTCCTAGTATTAGATATTATCATAATTAATGTTTCCTTTTCGTTGTAAACCCCTTCCTATATAAAGGGTTTATGATTAATGAGAATTACGATTCATTCTCTCCATTCTATTGTGTTCTGTTTCGTTTTTCCTTTAACAAACGCTTACCCGGGTAATTACTTACCAATCAAACTTACACTATCACTTATTTACCGGGTAAAATTTTAGTCCGTCAAATCGGTTTCGTATGCAATGTCGTCGGCGTCGAGATCAATCGGCGGTGAAGGAAGTGGGGAAAATTGTGCCGGAGTAAAATCTTGTTCAATCAAACCGGGACGTGTAAGTTGGTAAGGAATTGGTTGCGGATGGCCTAATGAGTTGTAAAATTGTTGCGGATATTGTGGCGGATATTGTGCAAACGCTTGAAAACCAAGCTCCGGGTCTTCTTGCGGTTGCGGTGTATCCGGTCGGTTACGACGGGATGTAGGTGTTTTGTTTGGATTCATGATGAAATTGAGAGAGTTTGAGAGAGTTTGAGAGAGTTTGAGAGAATTTGAGAGAGTTTGAGAGAGTTTGAGAGGTGTGAAAAATATAAGGGTTGAGGGTTAATATATATAGTGTGATTAAATTGAAAAAAAAAATTAAAAAACCCAAAATAGCCGTTTCCAAACCGTTGGAATTCAAATTTTTGAAAAAAAAATGAAAAAAATAAATAAATGGGAAAGCTCGAGCGGGTTTGGGAACCCGAGTGGGAAAGCCCGCACCCAAGCCCGGCCCCCGTACCGGTTGTGCAAGAAGCCCGCAGCAAGCCCGAGCAAGAAGCCCGAGCCGCTACGGGTGGCCTTATAATATTTCCCGTGTAAATTTTGAATATAATTAGTGTTAGAAGATATAATATCGGCCTATTATTGTTTCAAAAAAAATAAAAAAATATCGGCCTATTATGAAAGTCTTTATTGACTCAATATATTGTACAGATATACTATTACACAATAGTTTGCTGAACCAAAAAGTTGAATAGTTTTTGAACGATACTTTTTTAAAATATAAGGTCCAAATCTCATCATCCAGGTCCCATTTTAAAATTTCGTCAATTTTAACGTTTTTTTTATTTTATTCGATGCATCTTAGTTCTTACTTTAAGAGCATCCACAACAATGAAATTTCAATCCAATTGCAAATGGGACACATCAGCGCCATCTCAGCTTTGTAATTATCTTGAAATTATCCCCCACAACTCAGGCCATCAGTACCCCATCCCTCCTATCTGTGAAAGATTCCCTGCCACGTCAGCGCCACATCAGCTTTTCTTCCATCCCTCACCCCATCCCTCACGATCCCTAAACATCCGTACCCCATTCCCTCAAACCCCTTTGCCACCTCATTTATTTTAATTCTTTTATTTATACATTTAATTATTTAACAAAATAAATATATATATATATATATATTTAATAAATAAAAATAAGATAAATAATAAAAATTAAAATTCATATCATTCATTAAAAAATTAAAAATTACAAAATAAGAGGTTGAGAGAATAAGAGGTTGAGAGGTGTGAGAAATAAGAGGTTGAGAGGTGTGAGAAATAAGAGGTTGAGGGTTAAATATATAGTGGGATTAAATTGAGAATTTTTTTTTTTTTAAGAAAGAGCCGTTCAACGGTTATTTTTTTTAAAATTTAATTAAATTTTTTTTTTTATAAAACCCTCGGGATGGCTCGGGAACCCAACCCCGCTCACCATCCCGCCCCGCAACTCCATCCCGGGCCGTAGCCCAACCCCGCCCTCACCCCGCTGCCACATCCCCCATCCCGAGCCCCTTCCCCGCTAGGGTACGGAAGGCCTCAACAATAAAATTTCACCCACTTTCTAAAGTAACACATCATCATAAAAAACTATATTTTAATCAAATAACAACAAAACTACAATTAAATACTTTTTACTATAATTTAATATGAAATGTTTTATTAATTAAATAACTATAATTAAATACTATCTACAAAACATCACAAAACATGATTTGACATAAAACAATTTCTAATTTAGAAATTATTCTCTACAATTTCTTATACTATTCACTGACACATCAGCAAAAAGTACTGATTTGACATTTGCAAATTACCAAAACCAATTTATAATTTAGCAATCATACTCACAACCACTACAATTTCTAATTTAGCAATCTTACATGACACTTTTGCAATTCAAATGAAATCCTTGTTGTCATCTAGTATTTCGTTAAACCTGACAAAAACAGAGGTATGCACGTTTTAATTTACTTGATTAGTTAATAATCTTAATAGTTTATTCAATTAGCAATAAAATAAAGTTTCTTGTTTAATTTAAAAAAAACGTTGTCTATTAATATTCCGGTTCGGTTTCGGGATTTTCGGGAAAATCCTGGTACCGAATACCGAATCCTGAATCCCGATTTTGTCGAATACTTGGAACCGAAAACCGAACCGATTACATGATACCGGTTCGGGTTCGTTGCGGCCCCGGTTCGATTTGGAAAAATGGTACTCGAAACTCATCCCTATAGTAGAGTGTCCGGTCTCTATCTCTTATGGTGACATTGAGAACAATAGACATGTAAAAACTAAAAAGCATGTCTTTACTAATGTTAGAAGCTTCGAAACAGTTCCTGTTTAGATGAAATTTTCAAAACAAAAATCCCCATCTCTCTTTTAAATGTGTAAGATCATTGTTCTAAAAAACTCGCCGCACAACCGTCATGGCCTAATGCGCAGTTTTCGTGATGAGATATTTGATTTTTCTTTACGTTTTTAATGTTTTATTTGCAAGTTTTTTAATATATAATCAAATTTAACTTGTTTATTACTATTGACTCATTGAGTAAGACTATGAAACATATGTTTATATATATAATATTATATATGAATTAGAAATTTGACGCCATAAGTCACGCCTTGAAAACGTCATGGTTTCGCCGTGGCTCCTAAGGCTTGAGGGTTGGCCTCACCGCCACGCCTCACGCCATTTACAAACCTTGTGTAAGATAATAAATTATTCATGAATATAAGAATTTTCTCTAAAAAGATTGTTTTAGTACTATGTAGTTGTCGTCTTTCATATGTGCAAAGAGAAAGAGTTGCAAAGTTCACATGTAAATATGAATGATTTGGTTCGTGAGATGTTGTCATTATGTTTAGATAACAATATAACATTTGTTGGGACACTGATAATATTAATGTTGAAGTGATGGATATATGATATTTTTCTTCAGAATAGGTCATTATAACTTTAAGAGTAAATTACGTTTTTCGTCCCTATGGTTTGCTAAATATTGCTGATTTCGTCCTCGTGGTTTTGAAATTGTGGTTTTCGTCCTTATGGTTTGCAATTCATTTATATTTTCGTCCCTAACTCCAAAACACTACTTTTAAGTATGAATGACTAAAATAGAAAAGTATTATAAACCATTGGGATGAAAATAGCAATAGAATTTCAACCATAAGGACAAGACGATGATGAATTATAAATCATAGGGATGCAAATTGCAATTTTTAAAGCATAAGGACGAAAATAGAAATTTTTAACAAACCAGAGGGACTAAATATGTAATTTACTCTAACTTTAATAATGAAAAGATAATTTTTATTCAGATGATTACATATTTTTTTTCAAAAGATAAGTTTGGTGAACCGATCACATATAAGACGAAGTAAAAGAAATTAAAAACAGAATTAATCACAGAGATGGATCCAGAAATTTTTTCATACGGTGACACCATATTTTTTCATACGGTTTTTATCAAAGTGTCTTTAATCTTTTTACTAACGTTCAATATCGCCCGATGTGTTTTTAGCCAAATTCCGAAAACGAAAGAGTTTAGTTTGGGGTGATGTAAGATTCCCAATGAACCTTGTAAACCCTTTCTCTAACCTATTCCTATGAGGGATGAGTAAGTTTAGATTGGACAATTAACCAAAAATCTCCTCTGGGATCTTGCCAACCAGCTTATTGAAATCCACGTGAAGGACTTGGAGGTTGGGCAGTTGGATAAGTTTGTCGGAATGTTTCCATGATAAAGTTGTTATTGAGACGTAGCACTTGTAATTTAAAGAGACGGCCAAGAAAGCTTAGATTTCCTATGGAAGGAGACAAGGAACCAGACGATTACCAACAATGGCAGTGGTGTTCTACGCTGCATTTTGTAGTAACATGATGAAGAGAAAGGGGATAATTTTTTTAACTGAAATATAGTTAATTTTATAATTAAAACGAGGAAGGAAAAAACCAAATTACCCTTGATTTAACGGATTTTTTTAACAGAGTTAGTACCAAGGACGAAAAACGAAAGAAATTGCAAACTATAAGGACAAAAAAAGAAAATTATTATGTAACACCCATAATTTTCGGATAAGCATAATTTCGAATCAGTGAGAAACCGATCTTTTAAGAAAAATATGAAAGGTAATATTTTGGGTTAAATATTAGATTTTATGGTTTTGTTAGATGAGGAATTCGAATACGAGTCCAACGGTTCTTTCCGGAGCGAAATCGGAGCTATAACGAAGAAGTTATGGCCAAAACAGTTTCGGTACATCTTGTGCGACTATGACCAGCGACAATGACCGTGTCATTGTCGCGTGTCATTGTCGCGCCAAGGGTACAACCTACGGTACACCTTGTGCGACTATGACCAGCGACAATGACCGTGTCATTGTCGCGGACGGGTACCTGGTTGCTGTCAAATACGAATTTCATCCCCCAAACTTCATTTCTTCATATCTCTCTCATTTCAACTCCGATTTTGGAGATTCAAGTGGCTATGGTTCCGATTTTGAGAGCTCTTCAAGGATCTAGAAGGAGTTTGGAAGATCATTGGATGATTCAAGGGTGTTTGGTGATGGTAAGTCTCGAATCTCCTCCCTTTCTCTCCCAAATCGTTTTCCCTTTTCTCCCTCACAAACCCTAACTGATTTTGGGGCTTTTTCATGGAGATTAATGTGTTCCTCCTCCATTTTATGCTAGTGGTTTCATTCATTGATGCAAGAACAAGTCTCATCCACATCACTAGAGATTTTTGGGGTTTTCTAGGTTTTCTAGGTTTTCATCAAAACCTAAGTGGTGAGTTCATCCTCCTAGCTTCTATACTTTTATATGAGTTATAAATGTTCCATATGATCTCCTAGTGTTTTGTTTATTCAATTTTGGTTTGGATGATTTTGGAGAAGTTAGGTTAATATTGGGGTTTTGGTCAAAATGGAGATTTTAATATAAGATGTTTGGGGAATAGTTTTGAAGTGGTTGAATATGAATATTCATGGTTGGAAGTTATGAATTTAGGTTTTTGGAAGTTTTGGCTTAAGGATGCAAACTTCATCAAAGGAGCTTACGTTGGAGAAACTCTAGATTTAACTTAAATCTAGCAAGGTGAGTTCAAGTTACTTTGCGAAAACGTTGTACATGCCAAAATGAGTATTTTACAAATATGTGTGTGTTTTACTTGAAAAGATACATGGTTGAGTTATTTGGATAATTTAACTCTTTTGAAATGTTTGTTAGGACAACCTTAGGGGGGGGGGGTAAAGGTTGTATTTAAAAATATTTCACAAATAAAAATTCTCTTATCAAAATCAACAATAAATATTGCATGCACAACAAATATATAAATAAAATTAAGTGCACAACGGGAATATAAAGAGATAAGGGTAGAGAATGTTGATACCGACACCGAGATTTAAAGTGGTTCACCACCAACTGGCTGGCTAGTCCACTTGCCGAGACACTTCTCGACACACTGATTCACTATAAGTGTTCTTTATGGTAGAACACAAACCTTGATACAATGATAATAAAATCTCTTGCTTTTGCTCGAGAACGTGAATCACTCACACTATTCAAATACTTACAAGAGAATATATCTCACAATATTAATCACTCTTGTATAAGTATAACACTTGGATTTGTGAGAGGTTGATCACTCAAAAAATTATAACTTGATTAAGTTATTAAATGAGATGAGGAGCTGAGTAATCCTTTTTGAGCTAGGTATTCAATGTCTGTAAGTCTTAACATAAATGCTGAGAAGCTGCATGTATTTAAGCTGGACGTGGCAACGGTCAAAAGTTCACCGCGGTATACCGCCTATATGGGCGCGGTATACCGCCCAGAAAAGGTGATCCTGACAAAAGGAAGTCAACCTGCAAAAGCAACCTGCAACATGGTGTAGCAGAGCCGCGGTATACCGCCATACACCACGCGGTATACCGCCTGACAAAGTGGCTGACCAAAAGTAAGTCAACCTGCAAAAGCCTGCAACTCGTAACAGTGCCGCGGTATACCGCCGAGCATCACGCGGTATACCGCCTGAAAAAGGTGTCTGCGTCAGGAGTGACCATAGCTTAAAAAGGCAACTGAGTTCTTTTTCCTTACTTCCAAAAACATCAGCACATTCCTTTTGGCTAAATTTTGAAAGATTGATTTTTAAGGATAAAATCTTTTCTAAATAGATAAATCAGGGATTTTATTAATTTAAGAAATAGTTGGGTTAGGTTTTTGAAATATCCAAGTGGTATATTATTTTAGGGTGTTTATCATTATGAGATATATATAAATAATGACGACATAAACACCAGGCTTGGACTCTTCAGATAAAATCTTCATGTTGTCCAATTAACTGCACACTTGGATAAGATTGTTAGAAAAACAATAATACGGTGTGTTTGGAATCATCAAAATAAATATATAGAGATGTGGCACACTTGCACCAACAATCTCCCCCTTTTTGATGATGACAAACACAACCGCTAAACACGAGAGCATACTCGGTTTCTCTCCCCCTTTTGTCGAAGCAAAAAGGGTTAAGAAAGACGCTATGCTCCCCCTCGAGAGATGCTCCCCCTCAAAATATGCATGTAATTGAGAGTAGCATTATCTCATGGGTTATACTCAAGCATGCCTAAACCAAGTCTTAATTTAAAGAACGATTTTTTGTTTAGGGCTTTAGTAAAAATATCGGCCAAATTGTCTTCGGAATCAACTTTTTCAAGCACGATGTGGCCTTTTTGAACATTATCTCGTAGAAAATGATGTCGCAACTCAATATGTTTGGTACGAGAATGTAAAACGGGATTTTTACTTAGGTTTATAGCACTTGAGTTATCACACATAATTGGAATTTTGGATTGACGTACCTCAAAGTCGGTAAGTGTGTGCTTCATCCATAGAACTTGAGCACACGCTCTCGCGGCGGCCACATATTCCGCTTCGGTAGTGGATAAGGCTACGGAATGTTGTTTCTTGGAAAACCAAGACACAAGCGAGAGACCTATAAAGGCACATACTCCACTAGTGCTTTTTCGATCAACCAACGAGCCACCAAGATCGGAATCGGTGAAGCATGTTACTTCTAGCTCGGGTTGTTTTGGATACCATAGTCCAAGATTCGTAGTCCCTCTAAGATATCTAAAAATACGCTTGACGGCTTCATAGTGAGATTGTTTAGGCGAAGATTGAAAGCGAGCACATAAACACACACTATACATGATATCAGGTCTACTAGCAGTTAAATACAATAAGCTACCAATCATGCCACGATAAATCTTTTCATTAAAATCGGTTCCCTCTTCGTCACTAGATAATTTTAGATTAGTGGTCATCGGAGTTTCAACAGGTTTGACATTTTCAAAATTAAACTTTTTCAACATGTCTTTACAGTATTTTGACTGACTTATAAAAGTACCATTTTCACTTTGTTTTATTTGCAATCCTAAGAAGAATTTTAATTCTCCCATCATGCTCATTTCAAATTCATTAGTCATTTTTGTAGCAAATTCATTACAAAGATTTTCATTTGTAGAACCAAAGATAATATCATCAACATACACTTGCACAACCACAATATCATTTGAGCATATTTGACAAACAAAGTATTATCTATTTTACCCATAATATAACCACTTGTAATTAAAAAGGATTTTAATCTATCATACCACGCACGCGGAGCTTGCTTTAAACCATAAAGCGCCTTTTTTAATTTATAAACATGCGTCGGATTTTCAAAATTTTCAAAGCCGGGAGGTTGGGAAACATATACCTCCTCATTTATAAAACCATTTAGGAAAGCACTTTTGACATCCATTTGATATAATTTAAAATTTTTAGCATTTGCAAAAGCGAGAAGCATTCGAATAGACTCTAACCTTGCAACTGGTGCAAATGTTTCATCATAATCGATACCTTCTTGTTGATTGTACCCCTTTGCAACTAAACGTGCCTTGTTTCGGGTGACTTCACCGTTTTCGTCTACCTTGTTACGAAAGACCCATCGTGTGCCAATAATGGTTTGACCGCTAGGGCAAGGAACTAAGTCCCACACATCATTCCTAGTAAACTGGTTTAACTCTTCTTGCATGGCCATTATCCAATCCTCATCACCTAAAGCTTCTTCTATGTTTTTAGGTTCAATGGCTGAGATAAAGGCGTGAAAGGCACAAAGGGTATGGATTTGTGATCTAGTCGTTCTTTGGTTTAGGTCACCTATGATTTGATCTACGGGATGGCCTCTAGATGTTCTAAGGTTAGGATCATCTACTCCTTGTGGAACATAACATGGAGGGGCATCACTAGATTCTACATTGTTTGTAAGAGATTGGGTACCTAAGTCCAAGGTTCTAAGATGTTGGGCTAGTGCATCTCCTTCACAACCATTATCATTTACTAAGGGTGCACTAGGTTTAGGAGGACTTTCATCAAAGCTTACATTTAGGGATTCTTCTACAACCATGGTCTCTTTATTAAGGACTCTATAGGCTTTGCTATTCCAAGAATAACCAAGGAATACTCCCTCATAGGCTTTTGGGTCAAATTTGGTCAAATAAGATTTGGTGTCTAAAATAAAACATTTACAACCAAATACCTTAAGATGGGCTAAGGAAGGCTTTCTACCACGTAGGATCTCATAAGGGGTCTTATTTAGGATACTTCTAATTAGCACACGATTGAGGACATAGGTCGCGGTAGCTACGGCATCACACCAAAACTTTTGGGGAACTTGATGTTCATTAAGCATAGTCCTACTCATTTCTTGTAGGGTTCTATTTTTCCTCTCCACAACCCCATTAGATTGAGGAGTGCGAGGAGCAGAAAAATTGTGCGTTATACCATATTTGTCGCAAAACGCACCAAATTGAGTTTCATTATCGAATTCGCGTCCATGGTCCGTACGAATCGAAACAATCGTGCAACCTTGTTGGTTTTGAATTCGTTTTCCCAAAATCTTAAATTTTTGAAAAGCTTCATTTTTATGTTTTAAAAATAAAGTCCACGTATATCGGGAAAAATCATCTACAATTACTAAAGTGTAATAATTTCCTCCAAAACTTTGAATGGCCATAGGGCCAAAAAGATCCATGTGTAAAAGTTCTAAAACTCTTTTAGTTGAAATCACATTTTTTGATTTATGAGAAACATGAGTTTGTTTGCCGACACGACATGCATCGCAAAAATGATTATCAAATTTTAATTTTGGAAGGTCACTCACAAGCTCCTTATTTTTCAAATTTTGAATTAATCTAAGGTTAGCGTGACCTAAACGTCTATGCCACAAAGTCGAATTATCATATACGGAAGATAAACAAACATTTTCATTTACATCAGTTTTACAAACATAAAGATTTCCTTTTATAACCCCATTCAAAAGAACTTTACCATTTTTCAGAATTTTGCAAGAGTTTTCTTCAAAAACAACAATTATACCATTTTTGCACAGTTGACGAACACTTAGCAAGTTAAATTTCAAATTATCAACATGCGTAACATCTAAAAAAGTAACATTGTTGCAAGAAATTGTACCTTTCCCAATTACCTTTCCTTTGGAGTTTCCTCCAAAAATTACTAGTCCACCATCACATGACTCATATGATGAAAAAAGATTATGGTTTCCGGTCATGTGACGTGTGCATCCACTATCAAGAATCCAATCCATATCAAGATTTATCTACAACATTTAAAGTACAACTTTTATGGTCCCCACATCTTATGGGTCCTTGACAATTAGTTTCAATGTCAACCAACATGCATATATATAAAGTCAAACAGAATATATATATATAATACATTACACAATATTAATATATATATATAATACATCAAACAATATTAATATATATATAATATATTAAACACACAAAGTATATATATATGTAGTGCGTAGGAATATATATATATAAACAGTACATATATATAAACAATATAAAAGTACATATACTATTATATTACTTATATATAATATATACAATAAATCATATTCAAATTATATATATAATATGTAACACATTTAAAGCCATAAACGCATGCCACCGGGATTATCAACACTAAAGGAGCCTTTAGGAATCCACTTTGGTACCATTTTAATTTTACGATCATATTTATCAAAGACGTAAAAAGGAGCATGCATATTCACACTATTTTTTGGTCTAGAAAATTTACTATTATACATGCATGCATAAGATTTCCTAGACTTATAATTCACATTATTTATGTTGGACATATATGAGGATTTTTGCACATACGGTTTTCTCATTTCAACATTTTTAGGTGGTTCAAAATATCTTTTGATAGGCATACATAAGCACTTATCTTTACACATATCGGAACCAACGCCTTTTCTACAATTAGTGCTATTTGACATTTTTAACATTTTAAGCACTTTCTCATTGCTACTTTGAAAGGCATGTGCTAACAAATTATCTTTTTCATGTTTATCACATTTTTCTTTTAAACATGCATTTTCCTTTTTAAGCACATCACAACTAGCACATAAATCATTTTCAACTATTCTTTTCTCAAGGCATGCAATTTCTTTATTTAAAATGTCACAAGAATTGCAAACATATTTTTCACTTAATTTATTTTCTAAATTTATGATTTTTTCATTATCGCATGCAATTTTTTGTTTGCTATCATGAATTTCCTTTTTACTTAATAATAATTCTTCCTTTAGTTTTGCGTTCTCATCTTTATAATTATTTGTAAGCATAACCATTTTTTGAAAGGCATCATTTAACATATCAAGATCATCATCATCATTACTTTCATCATCGCTAGAGTAATTTGAGTAACACGAGTTTACCTCATCGTCGCCTTCCGCCATGAGACAAGTGGCTTCATACTCATTTTCATCTTCACTTGCGCTCCACGCGCCTCCAACGAAGGCTTTCTCCTTCTTGAGTTTAGGTTTATTTCTTTTTGGACACTCGTTGGCATAGTGATCCTTGTCTCCACATGAGTAGCAAAAGCCCTTCTTTTTCTTGGCTTCTTCATCATCGCTTGATTCGCCATTTTTATTTATTTTGTCGTTCCGTTTATGGAACTTTCGGCTTCGGTTTTCTCCACCACGGCGATAATCTCCTTTTCTTTGAAACCTATCATTTCTTGAAAACTTTTTGTTAGCTAAAAATTTAGAAAAATTTCTTACCAACATGGCTACATCGTCAAGATGTTCGGATTGATCCTTTGAGGAGTTAGCTTTCTCCTTCTTTTTCTTCTTCTCCTTCTCGTCACTTGAAGTTGAAGCTTTAAGCGCCAAAGATT
Organism: Saussurea involucrata; assembly: GCA_033807775.1. NCBI lineage: Eukaryota > Viridiplantae > Streptophyta > Magnoliopsida > Asterales > Asteraceae > Saussurea > Saussurea involucrata. The sequence goes on along the minus strand of CM066322.1, from coordinate 55,819,828 downwards.
TCTTTTTATCATGCTCCCGATCTTTGTTCCTTTTTAGTGCAATTTCATGCACTTTGAGATTTCCAATGAGATCATCTAATTTCATCATTGAGAGGTCACGGGAGTCTTCCAACGATGTGATTTTCGGCATCCACTCCGGAGGAAGCGCTCGAAGAATTTTTCGCACGTAATCTTCGTTTGGATAAGTTCTACCAAGACCTTTCAAGCTCACCATGATAAGGTTAAAACGTTTAAACATTGAGTCGATTGACTCATCTTTTAACATCTCAAACATTTCATAATCATGTACAAGAATATTTATTTTTGAGCTTTTGACTTGAGAATTTCCTCTATGAGTGTTATTTAGATTTTCCCAAATATCGTGAGCAGTTTCACAAGAATAAACACGTTCAATCTCATCTTTAGTAAGTGCCGAAAAAAGAATATTTTTAGCTTCAAAATTTAAGCAAACCCAAGCATCCTCAGCGGCGGACCATTCCGCTACTGGTTTTTCACTAATTACTCCATCTTTGGTTTTGGTGGGTTTATAATCTCCATTTTTAATAATGTCCCAAATTTTTCGACTTTTGCCACGAACGTAGCATTCAAAAAGATTTGCCCAAAGACCAAAATTTTCGGTGTCAATTTGCGGAATTTTTGTAGAGATAATTCCCTCAGAGGTTGCCATTTAAAATAGGAACAAGTTTTAAAAATACAACGATTTTTAAAAGAAACTTGCAACCTGCTCTGATACCAATTGTTAGGACAACCTTAGGGGGGGTAAAGGTTGTATTTAAAAATATTTCACAAATAAAAATTCTCTTATCAAAATCAACAATAAATATTGCATGCACAACAAATATATAAATAAAATTAAGTGCACAACGGGAATATAAAGAGATAAGGGTAGAGAATGTTGATACCGACACCGAGATTTAAAGTGGTTCACTACCAACTGGCTGGCTAGTCCACTTGCCGAGACACTTCTCGACACACTGATTCACTATAAGTGTTCTTTATGGTAGAACACAAACCTTGATACAATGATAATAAAATCTCTTGCTTTTGCTCGAGAACGTGAATCACTCACACTATTCAAATACTTACAAGAGAATATATCTCACAATATTAATCACTCTTGTATAAGTATAACACTTGGATTTGTGAGAGGTTGATCACTCAAAAAATTATAACTTGATTAAGTTATTAAATGAGATGAGGAGCTGAGTAATCCTTTTTGAGCTAGGTATTCAATGTCTGTAAGTCTTAACATAAATGCTGAGAAGCTGCATGTATTTAAGCTGGACGTGGCAACGGTCAAAAGTTCACCGCGGTATACCGCCTATATGGGCGCGGTATACCGCCCAGAAAAGGTGATCCTGACAAAAGGAAGTCAACCTGCAAAAGCAACCTGCAACATGGTGTAGCAGAGCCGCGGTATACCGCCATACACCACGCGGTATACCGCCTGACAAAGTGGCTGACCAAAAGTAAGTCAACCTGCAAAAGCCTGCAACTCGTAACAGTGCCGCGGTATACCGCCGAGCATCACGCGGTATACCGCCTGAAAAAGGTGCCTGCGTCAGGAGTGACCATAGCTTAAAAAGGCAACTGAGTTCTTTTTCCTTACTTCCAAAAACATCAGCACATTCCTTTTGGCTAAATTTTGAAAGATTGATTTTTAAGGATAAAATCTTTTCTAAATAGATAAATCAGGGATTTTATTAATTTAAGAAATAGTTGGGTTAGGTTTTTGAAATATCCAAGTGGTATATTATTTTAGGGTGTTTATCATTATGAGATATATATAAATAATGACGACATAAACACCAGGCTTGGACTCTTCAGATAAAATCTTCATGTTGTCCAATTAACTGCACACTTGGATAAGATTGTTAGAAAAACAATAATACGGTGTGTTTGGAATCATCAAAATAAATATATAGAGATGTGGCACACTTGCACCAACAATGTTTATCTTCATAAATGTGTAAAACGCCCATATTTGGGGCTTTTGAATATTTGGATGGTTAGAAATCATATTTTGTCGTTAAAAGGTTAATTGCTCAAAATGAGGTTTATTTGACGGTTTAATCATGTTAGTGAAAGTTGATTTTATAAACCATGTGGGAAATACCCGATTTAGTGTCAAGAGTTATTTTGAGAATTGTAAAGGTGTGAGTCCTTTTGGGAAAACCCTTTTTGCTTAACCGTGTCAGGTTTTGGGTTAATAACGGCTTTGTGGTACTTGTTTACCTAAATGGGGCTTAGATGCATTTTATTGCACATTATTGATATTTGCATGCTTGGGTGTTTTGTCATTCCGGGTTGAGCATGTTTTGGTAGACTGTGTTGCATTGGATCCATAGGCAAGTGAGTCAGTCTTTAATTGATGGTCTATCTCTTTGTGCACGAGAAGTGGACTATGGGGACGCATGGTTATATGCGTAGGCCGTGGGGGCCACTAGCGAGTAGGCAATAAGGGACATTGAAGTCCTTGAGGTGTAACTCGTCTAGACTGGATATGCAATAAGGTCGCCTGTAAGTCCTTGAGGTGTAACTCTACGGGGTATGCAATAAAGACAATCTATTTATGGATTGAGGTTGTGATGTCTTTATGGCATGGGAACTAAGGTCGGGGCTTGAGGTGTAATCCAGTAACATCACGAGTGACTTAACTTTGTGTGTCCGTCACTTTCGATGGAATCGGGTCTCCCCCGTCACCGAAAGGTGTGGTTTTGGGTATATGTTTTTATCCATATTTTCGGTGACGTACTTTATTTATACGAACTGTATTCATGGTTATTGGCAGGGTTCTATGCTTCATACTTATTGGATGTTTTGGAATATTGGAGTTTTGTCCATGTTTATAATTATTGAGATATTTACGTCTAAACATGTTTTGAGTGAGTTGGAGTTGGAATTCGTTTTAGAAAACGCTTTATACACTTTGGGAACTTTTCTCCTAGATTTTGTGTGCGTTGGAAAATGAGTCATTTATGCCCGCTTGGGAAACCCTTTGGAAATAATAATCTTTGTTGCAACTTTCAACGAAAGATTTATCTAAATCATGACTAAAACCACAACCTTCCGATTTATGATTTTTATGTAGTCATGATAAAATGCTTGAACTCACTAGGCGTAAGCCTAACCCTTTTTATTTGTCGGCATGTGCAACAGGCCCAGGTTGGGGTAACTCTAGCTACATTATGAAGTGGCGGGTGCTAGTAGTGTGCACGAGAGGTGAAGTGTTTAGTGAAGTCTTCCGCACTTGTTTGGACTAGCAACTTGTGTTGTGTTAAGTGACACCCGTTTAGGTTGTTTTATTTGGGGAATTATAATGTTTTTAATTCCAAGGTATTTTGAGGAATAAATTGTAGAAATGAATTTATCTATTTTTGTTGATTATTGAATTTTAAAGTTAGTTGCTCGTTCCAAATTTGAGGGTGTTACATTTTAAAGACCAGGGACGAAAATAGCAATAAACAACAAACATTGTAGTTTCTTAGTTGCTCATACCACGTCTTTCTCGGTCTACCCCTCCTCGGCCCCTACCGTCACCCTTTCTATCCTCCTTGTCGGAGTCGATACTTGTCTCAATCTCCCCTCTCTGAACTTATCCCTTACCAACGCAACTCCCAACACTGCCCAGAAGACCTCGTTCGGTACCTATCGAACTTGGTTTTACCATAGGTCCATCTAAACATACTCATTTATGCGACTTCTATCTTCCGCTCATGGGTTTCCTTATCGCCCAACACTTCATACAAGTATAGATTGTTCTCGTAATTGAATTTATGATCAACGTTGTGTTCTCGAATTAGGTAAGAAAAAAAGGAAGGAAAATAAATGAAGAGAAAAAATAACTTTTTATTTGTGTTACCGAAAGAAAAGAAAGAGGAAGGAGCGAAAATAATTTTTCATATTCTTGATTAGGAAAGAAAAGAAAAGAAAAGAAAGATGACATTTTTACCTACATGTCTTTTAAAAAAATATATTTTAAAATAAAAAGATGGTAGTTTTGTAGTTTAATAATTTTTTAAAGGAGTTTTAATTTCTTTCATTTTCTTTTCTTTTGGCCCACATTCAAAGACAAAGTTTTGAGAGAAAACTTATTATTATTTTATTTTATTTCATTTTTTTCTTAAAAAGGTTATAAGAACACAATGTTTTTTTCTCTTACCTACTTCCCGTTTCCTTCATTTTCGGAGGTGTTTGGGATTGTTTATTTAAAAAAATTTATGCTTAATTTTAAAAGTGTTTCTTAACTTATGTAGTGATAAAAAGTAGTTTTATAGAAAAGGATAATAAAGTAAACACGCAGTTTTAAATAAGTAAGGATAGAGTAATTTATAAAAAACAATTTATTTACGGTGTGGAAAAGTTATAAACATTTTTTGTTTTTTCAATCCATACACTATAAATGACTTATTTACGATGTGGAAAAACAATAAGCAAATAAGTCAAAAAAAAATGCAATCCCAAACACCCCTTCATTTCCATCGTAAAATAAGTTACGAGAATACAGCGCAAGGGACTGAAATTGTACGTTCGATATTCGAAAGATGAAGATTGCAAGTTTAGATATAGTATGGAGTAGGGTGTTCACGGGTTGGGTTGATCGGGTTAAAGACATTTCGACACATCAACCAAATGTTGGCGGTTTGAAAAAATTTCAACCCAATCCAACCCAAACAAAGATACAACCCAACCCAACCCAACCCGTTCGGGTTGATCGGGTTGTGTTTAAACAAGGTAAAATGAAAATTAGAAACATAAAAATAAAGAAAACATGTCTTTAAAATACAACCGATGATTCATACAATATTTATATAGTACATAGAAAAATGTGTAAAGCAAATATGATCAAATAACTTGACGTCTTCAATTTGCATATTTCTTAAATCTTAAACATATCGTCATCAACTATTTTTTTCAATTTGCATATATATGTCAACATTTAGTGTATATATATATATGTGTGTGTGAAGGAGTTATATAGAAATGCATAAGAGATTGAATATATATATATATATATATATATATATATATATACATGTGTGTGTGTCGGGTTCATCGGGTTGGGTTGGGTTCAAATTCTCGTAACCCGATATCAATCTAATACATACGGTTTGAAGATTTTACAACTCGATTGGACATCGAGTTACTTCGGATTGAGTTATTTCACATCGGGTTGGGTTGGGTTGGGTTGATCGAATTGGTAGGGTTGGTCGGGTTTTTAAGCACCCTTGTATGGAGACCCATTGAATAACTTTATCCTGAAAAAGTTCCAGATTCCTAGCCTAGCTTGCCAATTTTGAATAAATCGTCGGATTATCAGATTGCGTTTCTCTCACTCCATCAGATCGGAACATAAAAAGATCGAATCCTTAATCATAATCAACATATGGCATTGAAAGTTGGAAACTTTACAAGAGGTTTACACTTGGTTCACGGTAATCGTAACAACAAACCCCATCAACAACTCGATACACTTACCAACTTCGATTCTTGTTTTGAACCGACTGAAAGAACCCTTTTCGAATTTGTTAGATTTTAGGGTTAGGGTCTTAGCTCCGTCACCCAAGAGAAGAGGAATCGCAGCTGCTAAAATGTTGAAAGTCGAAGAATTAACACCTGAATTACAGGAGACGCTTAATGCCAACATGGATGACGTGAAAGCTAGGCGTCGTGCACGTGAGGCCTTCAAGGATGTTCAGCTTAACATTGATCATATTCTGTTCAAGGTGATTGATTATTTTCTGCAAGTTTTCCGATTTCTGGTTCGAGTATGATGGTTTAAATTGGTTGTGTAAAGTGGGATGTTGTTGAATGCATTTATTGATTCCAAAAGATTAATAATGGACAACACATGTATTGTGTTGGATTGATTGGTGGGATGTTTGTTGAATGCATTTATTGTGTGGCCAAGAAAAGTAAAGAACAATGGAAATAGACAAAGGTGCAATCTTTTGTTTCATGCTTTTCTTGCTGCAAAAGTGATGGAAACCAGAAAAATTTGATTCAAGATTGTGCCCAAATTGCATTTGTGTTTGGAGAATTCTAATTGGAACTTTGAATACTTATATGTGGAATAATTTTGGGCATTTAAATAATGGGATGGATGTTGGTTTATGCAAAAGACCAAGCAAAAATCCCCCTTTTTGGTAACCGTTAGTGTCATCGCTGGTGAACCTCCATGCCCAAAAGGGCATTGGTACCTTTGCCGTATCTAGAAAAAGGTTAAATTTTTGGCTAGAAATTTCATATTCTTGATAGAATAATAGATTGGGAATGTAATCATGTTCGGTGATACTTAACTCTTGGAATAACACTTGCTGATTGTTTCAAATGTTATACAGACGCCGAGTGATGGATTGAAGACAAAAGAGGTAAAACACCGTCAAACGTTATATCATCATTCAGCTCATCGATCCAACACTTAAACACAACGGTTAAGTTAATGCTAAAATACGTTTCAAGAATTTTCTAACTCACGGATGTTTTTTCTAGTCGTATGAGGTGAACTCTAGAGGGCTGGAAATTTTCTCGAAAAGTTGGCTTCCAGAGAAACAATCTCCCAAAGCCGTGATTTGTTTCTGCCATGGTTATGGTGACACCTGCACGTTTTTCTTCGAAGGTATGCATTCATAACAACTACTAGAAACCCGCAATTTTCAAGGCATCCAGATTGTGATATAATACTGTGGCATTTACAGGAATCGCTAGAAAGTTGGCTTCATCTGGACTTGGAGTTCTTGCCATGGATTTACCAGGATTTGGTCTTTCGGAAGGTCTTCATGGCTTTATTCCAAGCTTCAACAGTCTAGTAGATGATGTTATCGAACATTATTCGAAAATAAAAGGTATGATCCAATGGTACAAATCTATGGTAGAATCATTATTGTTGTTTGATGCTAACAAATAACCAAATTTATACTATAATTTTTGGGGTTGTAGAGAATCCAGAATTACGAGATCTTCCAAGATTCTTGCTTGGGGAGTCGATGGGTGGGGCAGTGGCTCTGAAAGTGCACTTGAAGCAACCCGAGTTCTGGAATGGCGCAATCCTTGTCGCGCCTATGTGCAAAGTACTATTCTGCCCTTGTGATTTCTCTGTACTATATTAACTATAACTAATTGGAAGAAGTGTAGATTGCAGACGATGTAGTCCCGCCATGGGCAGTAAAGCAATTTCTCATAGGTGTTGCGAAGGTTCTCCCAAAATCGAAGCTTGTTCCACAAAAGGATCTAGGTGATATGGCGTTCAGAGAACCGAAAAAGAAGCATCTGGTTCGTTTTAAGTTTTAACTTATTTGAATACATATATATGTGTGTATATATATATATACAACCAATTGTTAACTGCTGACTGTATACAGACGAGCTATAATGTTATTGCTTACAAGGATAGACCACGTTTGGGAACGGCTTTGGAGCTCTTAAACACGACCCAAGAGATCGAAAGTCAACTTGAAAAAGTACGTCTATAAGGATGCATTTGGTACTCTGGACATTATAGGTGAAACAAAAATAAGATGAATGAGATTGGTAAATTACTAAACTACCCATGTTGTGGCAGGTCTCGTTGCCGTTGTTGATCCTGCATGGAAAAGCTGATATAGTGACGGATGCGTCCGTCAGTAAAGCTTTGTACGAGAAAGCGAGGAGTAAGGACAAGAAACTTAACCTTTACGATGATGCTTATCATGCGCTTCTCGAAGGTGAACCCGATGACATGATTCTTCGTGTTTTTGATGATATTATTTCGTGGGTCGACGAGCATAGTGGCACGAAGTAGTAGTGCGTTCCTCGAGCAGGGCTAAAATTTATGAACAAAAAAGAAAAAAAAATGGTGAGATAAATAAATAAGAACACATTTTTGTTACAATTGAAGTAGAGAACTTCAAGAAGTTGTATTTGAAAATTAAATGTGCTTAAACCTTTATACACACTTAGGGGTTGTTTGGTTGGTTTTGTTCTTCAAGAAGTAGAGAACAAAAAAAATGTGCTTAATTCCTGTTCTTTATACACACTTAGGGGTTGTTTGGTTGGTTTTCCATTAAGTCCTGTATGAATAAAGTTGTCTGTGTGGATTAATCTGTCTGTATAGATTGGAAAGGTTTTTGTTTGGAAGGGTGTTTTCATATATGGAAGGACCATGGTTTTTAATTGGGAGAGACTGGTTTGGACAAAACTTGGCTTTCTGCATAAAGCTCCCTCTTAAAAGCTTAATAAATAAGTCACTTTCTATATCATTAAGCCACTACCAAACAGTCATGACTGAATAAGCTATGTGTCCAATTAAGCTCATTAAGCTGCTAACAAACAGACCCTTAGCCTATTTGTATCTATAGGTTTTCCCGTTACGATGTATGGTGTTTTTAGCTGAATTGCAATTTTTTGAGGGATTTTAAGTTTTTTTTGTCGATTTCTTGGGACTTTTTCTATTTTTCGGCTGATTTTAAGTGACTTTTCGGTTTTTTGGTTGATTTTTCTTATATTTTCTAATATCCTGGAGCATCGCTCAAGCCTCAATGTTTAACGGGTGCACCTTTCATACATAAAAAAATCTATTTGCGAAAATAAGTTGAGCGGGTGCACAGGAGCCCGCTCGGACATAATTAGGCCCGGCCTGGTTGTCAAGAGCAATGAAAAGGGGTAGGATAATTTCAAGTATTTGGGGTCTACGATTTAGATTAGATGGAGCGACATAGTACACCGTATCCATACAAAGCAGCTAAATTGGAAAACGGGCATGGGAGTTATATGTGACAAAGTCCTGTTAAAATTAAAGCAAAAATTCTACAAGACCTACTATGTCATATGGTTTGGAATGTTGAGAGATGAAAAACGTGCATTTGCAAAAAATGGAAGTTACGAATACGAGTATGTTGAGGTGGACTAGTAACAGAATTATGTTGGATAAGATATCGAGTTAGGTATTTTTGGTTGACCTAAGAGTTGTGTCTATCAGGTATAAGTTGCGAGAGGAAAGGTTGAGGTGGTTTGGGCATTTTCGTGTTAGGAGGATGGAGAGTGTCACAATCGAGAGGGTGAGGAGAAGAGGCAAGTTCAAAAGGGCGTTGTCGCGTTGATGAACAATTGAAATCAAGTATGGAGGCCTAGATCAGGTGCATTCACAATCTCAACCAATCTAATCTCAATTAAAATAATACTTTCTCTTTCTTCCACCAAACAATCTTCAACTCCAATCCAATCCTATTTCTTTTATCATTTAACCACAATCGCTCCCAATCTAAAATATCATTTTATAAAAATTATATATTTTAATTTTTTATCATATATAATTATTATTTTTTAATTTAAAAAATAAAAAATAGATTAAACGGATCACAACTAGTTAAGTAAAACATAATTATTATTATAAAAAAATTTGCCATACAATTGAAATTAAATAAAACAGATAACAAAAATAAATACGAAATTACATATCTGAAATATATAAGTAACCGTAGTTAATTATTGATGATCGAATTGAAAGAAACAAAAACTTTTAGGATAAAAGTATTGACATGAAGAGAAAGATTGGTGTGATAAAAATATATCAATATTGAGCTCTATTTGTAAGTAATTGAAAACCATGCATTTTGGTATATTTTTTAATTTTTGGTTTTTTTGTTAAAATCATTTTTTAATCAGATAAGTTTTATTCCAAAAAGAAAATAAACTAACCAATAAGACAATGACATTTGTCAATTTACTTTAAAATAAAATTCACAATTTGGGATTGTTGGGTGAGACTTGAGAGTTGAGACAGATTGTTTCAGATTGAAGCAATATTTTGATTTTTCCTTTAAAAAAATCAATTTTGTCTTATTCACAATCTGATTATTTAAGATCACCAATGCAGATGGTCTTAGATTTTCTTTTTTTTGTGGTCGGAGAGGGGGTGGTTGGGGGTAGATTGTTGGTTTGTTGTGTTAAAGAGGTAGGAAGTTTTCCCGTGCCTAATGTGTTTTTACATTTTGTAACAACCTAGATTTAAATAAAATAAAAGCTGACAATATAACAACCAAATCGGTCCCAAGGTAAACAGTACCTCAGACCTATTCTAATCTCGCAGCGGAAAAACACCTTCACAACTGAGATACTACGGGGACCTCGGCTTTCAATCTACAAGTCTTCGCTAGGCTCTAGCTTTTCTACAACGCCACACCCTTCCATCATCGCCAGATGAAATCCCAAACACGACTATCACCTGAAAATGGTTTTAGTTTTTGAAAAGCGAGGGTTAGACCATGAGGTCTAGTGAATTCCCTCTTAAAAGTATTCACAAGCCATTTAAGAAAACGTACTAATACGAGACAGTAACACATCAACATATACTCAACAAGGGTGTACACAGTGGCATAGACTATTTAACACCTTACAAAGCCAGGCACGGCAACTCGGCACCTTACAAAGCCAGGCACGGCAACTCAAGAAGTCCCCCACTGTGCAACCCGACTCCACCCATAGCAATAACCAAACAAGCATGTAATCAACATTCACGCATAACTGTACGTATAAACAACTTGTATGCAATTGTAAACATTTCTATGTCATGCACAATAAAACCTTTCCAAAACGTTTAGTCATGTCATCATGCTTGTAAACATAATCAGCTAAGAAACCATACCAAAACGTTTAATCATGCTCAAACCAAATTCAGATACGAAATCCTTAGCAAAACATTTCATTTGCATCAAAAAGGGTTAAGGGAACTCACCTTAGCCTTAGCACATCGACACACGCTCCGGGGCACTCTTTAGCTCAAACCGAACACCTGAATTGGCGCCAAAAAGGATGGTGTTAAACCATCTATTTATATCCCAAAACATCCCTACTAAGCCCCTATGACCAACCCCCAAACGATGCCTCGATCTTAGACCCGAAACACGAAGCGAACCGAAAGAGGTGCACAAAACAGAGGCTTGCGCCACTTGCCACGCGGTTTGCAAACCGCGTGACAATCCGCGTAAGTCCCTGTGGTCCCTCTCCACTCCGCACAACAAAACCAGTCCGAAAATCATAAATACTGGTCTTTGCTTGCTCATCCAAGTGAAATACTATACCGGATCCATTTAGTTATCCAACTCTAGATTCTCAACATAATAGTAATAATATTGGATCCTCAATCCCAATACTAGATCATGTTACTAATAATATGGCCCAATTTAAATAATTAATTAAGCTACCAATTACGTACTAGGCCCTTAATTTAATTATAGACTTTATTAATAAGTAGGCCCAACTTTAATAACTAAGCCCAAAAGGACTTAATAATTCTTTCGGCCCAACACATACTTCGGCCCAAATTAAATAATACATGGAAGCCCAAAGTAATTAGCGGATTAAATCTATAGTTAAATAATAGCTCGAAGTCCACTTAAACCAATTTATTTGACTATCAGATTGTTAATAAAGAGGGTTTGAAACCTATGCCTCGAACACGCTTTGCACCAGCGAGCTTTGCGCAAACCACCATCCATTCTTTTCTAGACCTCTCAATTAGACCCGATTAAGAGGGAATTAAGTCTTCCATTCTATCTCTAAAATTAATTAAGACATTTAATTAAAGTTATCCCCATTCATGCTCTTAACTAGAATTCACGATTCAAAACTTTAATTCGCTAGCTTAAGCGAGGAACAACCTTAAGAGTGATTACCAAGGTTCTCATTACAATTTAAACATCATAGCCGATTTCTTACTCAACTTACCCATTTTCAACATTTGATTTATAAATGTTTCTAACACCCAATTCTTCCTAAACATTCCATTTGATGAGGTTTTAAGCCTTAAACACATATTTTTAAATAATCCAGTTTCAACTACCCGTTAATCCAGCAAGGTATAAATAAACAAATGCTTTCTGTAAATTAACATCCCCACTTTGATTATCATTTAGAGTTCCAAATGAAAATCCTAAACACCATGAACAAAACTAAGGAGAAATGGCTTAGATAAAATACCTATATTTTGATGAGAGTTTCTCCTCCTTCTCCCAATTCGCATGAAACAGCAAACAGCCACTCAACCACCACCTCCGGCGACCACCACCGGCGACCACCACCACCGGCGACCACTAAAACTGCTCCAGCTTCCCTTTCTCATCGCATCTCTCTCTCTCTTCATCTCCCCCTCCTCCGTCGTCTCTCTCCCTCTCGTCGGCAGTCTCTCTCTCGTCGTCTCTCTCCCCTCCATCGTCTCTCTCCCTCTCGCTGCTCTCTCTCTCTCCCGCAACTCTCTCTCTCTCGCAGTTCTCTCTCTCTCCCTGCGCACACAGCAAACACACACACACACACACACACAATTTTCACTATTTGATTTCTTTCTCTTTTCTTCTCTCCTCTCACTCCCATTGTGCAGGTTTATACAAAACCCTAAAGCAAAAGCATGTTTTCTTTTTAAGTTTTCAGCCAAAAGCGACGCACGATAATAGAGAAAAGGAATCAGTTTCTCAAATTGCATATTCTACCCTCACACCAATTCATAATAAACAAAATGCCCCCTTATCTTTCCATTAAAATCAAAATTTTCAGTTTGGGTTATTACAATCTCTCCCCCTTAACAGAATTCCGTCCCGGAATTCACTCTAACACTAACCGGTGCAATTGATTATCAAAACTTAAATTTCAACTCTCGGAAAAATCTTTCTAACGACATACTTTCACACCTATGCTGCGCGACGCAGATTAACTCACAACTTCTGATTATAACCGGAAAACACTATCATCTTATATTTCATCTTCTACTCGGATCTGTTACTTCAGGAACCTCACGAAACTCAGGTTCTATGATTCTTTCGATTAACCGCAACGACTATAAAATCAGATATATATAAATAAAGTCATCCCGGCTTTCTTATTTAGATTGCTCCAAACAATTCCACTGAGTAACCCAACAATTTAAAATTTTCAAAATAATTTGAGAATTACTTACCCCATCCTACTATCATCAACCTTTTACTTTAACATAACGATCCTCACTTATCAATTCTTAATAAGAATTTCGGTAGAATTGCAACGCATCCTGTAATAACTAATACATGTCATTACTTAACAATCCATTAAATTTAATCAGCCAACCCAAGGCTTACACATCTAACATGACATTTCCAATCAATTAATGCTTACACTACCATTTCGACCCATAAACATCATCATGCCATTCGTTAGACTTTAACCATATCTATAATTGTCTCTTACTAGGGTCATTCCCCCTCACATACGAAACGTTTCACGGTCTTTAAAGTTCTAGCGTTTACTATAACACATTCTGACCGATCCATTTCCCATCTTCCTTTAAACTTCTAGTGATTCCAAAACATGCTTACTAAGCGACTCTTACAATCATAACACTTGGTTTCTCAGTTGGGTAACCACCCTCCATCACTCTGTCATTCCATCCCGAACATAAACATACCACAACGTCAACTTACACCTACGTGCTCCAACATTCTGGTTAGCAATCATACATCTCACACGAAACCCCCAAAATGCTTCTATTTGATGCTTTCTTTCTCTCCATCATCACATCACTACGGCACTAGCTGATACATTTACCTTGGCAATTAATGCCATTACATAACTGTACATTCCTCACTCATAACATCACACTGCAGACCAAATCTCTCATGGCCATTCTTACACAACTATCGACCTCCACAACAACAGGCAACCTGTAATTACTTTCTTAACTTATCCTTCAATATGGATCCTTTACGGAACCTAGTCCTTCTAACATATTGAATCATCTTCATGATCCGTCTCCCTCCTTTCGTAACCTACTCCTGTAACATCAACGTTACAAGCTCACCTCAAGACTCACATTTCCACGTCACGGGCATTTCATTCTTCCTTACCACACCACTCTTTAACGAGTCGCTACAAACCATCACCTTGACAACCGTACTCCCAGTTACCGAACAAGGGTACAAACCCTCATACAACCGATACTATAATCCACTACTGTCGGAACACATATCCCGATACTACAACGTTCTCTCCTGATCTGACTAACAACTCTCCACTCTCTGAGTTCTTTCTTAGCTTAAAAACGCAACATCCTACGACCTAGTGAGTTCATAGCCTTCATTCATGACAACGCACTAGATAAATAATTTCGTACCTTTCATCATTTTCAATAAGCAACACTTGAAAACATATTGGGTACACATGCCCCTGTCATTCTAAAAAAAAATTAATGCCCTGCACAACAATCTCGAGTATCGTTCGCATGCAACTTTCCATAAACTTAATCTTACTCCACCCAAAATATGTCGTTACGACGGAAATATATTAAGTGAAAATCTTTTCATACGACCCCATCCTGAAAGAAATTATCGACACAAAGAAAACTCGTCGGTTTTCGTACTCATAAATAACTTCAACATGTGATTACTCATTTTGGTTATAAAAGTTTTGCATTCAATCGTTTTCTTGACTTTTGCAATAATTTAACTTATCATGAAAAGAGTGAAATACTTTACAAATCATAAAACTCGAAACTTCATTGTGCCATGTGAATGAAATCACCTTTTTCTTTAAACATACGCGTGCACATTCTGACTCATTTTCGATCAAAATTTGTCTTTACACATTTAACTTAAATCGTGAAAATTTCGTGTTACATAAAAGGACACCATGCATGAGACTCTACTTGCATTTGAAGGCTACTCACTCTAACAAGGTTAACTGCTTTACTCACACAACTTATTCTTGACACCTCACTTATGACCAACGGTCGCCCTCTCGGTCATGCAACAACTTACTGAACACGCTTCCCACATCTCACTTACTCAATCCTTTCATACTTCTTTCGTCTCGACCAACCATCTCACCTTCTACCTTTACATATTCCAGTCTACTACAGATATCTTCCCTATATTGATCCTGACACTGAAAAGCTCGACTAACGCGTCAGGGTTCTAATCTCCCACTCGTTCTTGAATTGAAGCTTTCAAGATCTCGACACTTTCCCGTTTACCGACACGACTGATCTATCCCACGACCTCTATAATTGGGACTCTCCAGTACTAGAAGTCTTACTCAAAAGCAATCGCTCACCAACTTCGAACTCACGAAGATCTACCTCTAGACGACTCATAACATTCCAAACAATACTCCTTATCTACGATGTGTACATACATCACAACATAACTGATCCTTAACGATACTTCCCCAACACTGGGTCTCAATCTACTTCTCAGGGATCTTACTGGCGTTCTAAAGTGCTGGCACACGACACAAACACTAGCTTCTGACTACAACTTCGGAGTAATAAGGCAGGTCAAGCACATACATGTACCTGTAAGTTTGCAATTACACTGGCCATGTGGAATTTCAAACTTACCTTACATGACAGTCCTCAGTACCCTATTAGTCCTATCTCTGTAACAGTGTCCTCCTAACGCATATCCTGATTCTCAGTTGTGATTTCTACTCCCAAGTTTAAGTTTAGGCCCATCCGGTCACCTAAATCCCTTAAACTATGGCTCTGATACCATTTGTAACAACCTAGATTTAAATAAAATAAAAGCTGACAATATAACAACCAAATCGGTCCCAAGGTAAACAGTACCTCAGACCTATTCTAATCTCGCAGCGGAAAAACACCTTCACAACTGAGATACTACGGGGACCCCGGCTTTCAATCTACAAGTCTTCGCTAGGCTCTAGCTCTTCTACAACGCCACACCCTTCCATCATCGCCAGATGAAATCCCAAACACGACTATCACCTGAAAATGGTTTTAGTTTTTGAAAAGCGGGGGTTAGACCATGAGGTCTAGTGAATTCCCTCTTAAAAGTATTCACAAGCCATTTAAGAAAACGTACTAATACGAGACAGTAACACATCAACATATACTCAACAAGGGTGTACACAGTGGCATAGACTATTTAACACCTTACAAAGCCAGGCACGACAACTCGACACCTTACAAAGCTAGGCACGGCAACTCGGCACCTTACAAAGCCAGGCACGGCAACTCGGCACCTTACAAAGCCAGGCACGGCAACTCAAGAAGTCCCCCACTGTGCAACCTGACTCCACCCATAGCAATAACCAAACAAGCATGTAATCAACATTCACGCATAACTGTACGTATAAACAACTTGTATGCAATTGTAAACATTTCTATGTCATGCACAATAAAACCTTTCCAAAATGTTTAGTCATGTCATCATGCTTGTAAACATAATCATCTAAGAAACCATACCAAAACGTTTAATCATGATCAAACCAAATTCAGATACGAAATCCTTAGCAAAACATTTCATTTGCACCAAAAAGGGTTAAGGGAACTCACCTTAGCCTTAGCACATCGACACACGCTCCGGGGCACTCTTTAGCTCAAACCGAACACCTGAATTGGCGCCAAAAAGGATGGTGTTAAACCATCTATTTATATCCCAAAACATCCCTACTAAGCCCCTATGACCAACCCCCAAACGATGCCTCAATCTTAGACCCGAAACACGAAGCGAACCGAAAGAGGTGCACAAAACAGAGGCTTGCGCCACTTGCCACGCGGTTTGCAAACCGCGTAAGTCCATGTGGTCCCTCTCCACTCCGCACAACAAAACCAGTCCGAAAATCATAAATAATGGTCTTTGCTTGCTCATCCAAGTGAAATACTATACCGGATCCATTTAGTTATCCAACTCTAGATTCTCAACATAATAGTAATAATATTGGATCCTCAATCCCAATACTAGATCATGTTACTAATAATATGGCCCAATTTAAATAATTAATTAAGCTACCAATTACGTACTAGGCCCTTAATTTAATTATAGACTTTATTAATAAGTAGGCCCAACTTTAATAACTAAGCCCAAAAGGACTTAATAATTCTTTCGGCCCAACACATACTTCGGCCCAAATTAAATAATACATGGAAGCCCAAAGTAATTAGCGGATTAAATCTATAGTTAAATAATAGCTCGAAGTCCACTTAAACCAATTTATTTGACTATCAGATTGTTAATAAAGAGGGTTTGAAACCTATGCCTCGAACACGCTTTGCACCAGCGAGCTTTGCGCAAACCACCATTCATTCTTTTCTAGACCTCTCAATTAGACCCGATTAAGAGGGAATTAAGTCTTCCATTCTATCTCTAAAATTAATTAAGACATTTAATTAAAGTTATCCCCATTCATGCTCTTAACTAGAATTCACGATTCAAAACTTTAATTCGCTAGCTTAAGCGAGGAACAACCTTAAGAGTGATTACCAAGGTTCTCATTACAATTTAAACATCATAGCCGATTTCTTACTCAACTTACCCATTTCAACATTTGATTTATAAATGTTTCTAACACCCAATTCTTCCTAAACATTCCATTTGATGAGGTTTTAAGCCTTAAACACATATTCTTACATAATCCAGTTTCAACTACCCGTTAATCCAGCAAGGTTTAAATAAACAAATGCTTTCTGTAAATTAACATCCCCACTTTGATTATCATTTAGAGTTCCAAATCAAAATCCTAAACACCATGAACAAAACTAAGGAGAAATGGCTTAGATAAAATACCTATATTTTGATGAGAGTTTCTCCTCCTTCTCCCAATTCGCATGAAACAGCAAACAGCCACTCAACCACCACCTCCGGCGACCACAACCGGCGACCACCACCACCGGCGACCACTAAAACTGCTCCAGCTTCCCTTTCTCATCGCCTCTCTCTCTCTCTTCATCTCCCCCTCCTCCGTCGTCTCTCTCCCTCTCGTCGGCAGTCTCTCTCTCTCGTCGTCTCTCTCCCCTCCGTCGTCTCTCTCCTTCTCGCTGCTCTCTCTCTCTCTCTCGCAACTCTCTCTCTCTCTCGCAGTTCTCTCTCCTTGCGCACACAGCAAACACACACACACACACACACACACACACACAATTTTCACTATTTGATTTCTTTCTCTTTTCTTCTCTCCTCTCACTCCCATTGTGCAGGTTTATACAAAACCCTAAAGCAAAAGCATGTTTTCTTTTTAAGTTTTCAGCCAAAAGCGACGCACGATAATAGAGAAAAGGAATCAGTTTCTCAAATTGCATATTCTACCCTCACACCAATTCATAATAAACAAAATGCCCCCTTATCTTTCCATTAAAATCAAAATTTTCAGTTTGGGTTATTACAATCTCTCCTCCTTAACAGAATTCCGTCCCGGAATTCACTCTAACACTAACCGGTGCAATTGATTATCAAAACTTAAATTTCAACTCTCGGAAAAATCTTTCTAACGACATAATAATAACGACATACTTTCACACCTATGCTGCGCGACGCAGATTAACTCACAACTTCTGATTATAACCGGAAAACACTATCATCTTATATTTCATCTTCTACTCGGATCTGTTACTTCAGGAACCTCACGAAACTCAGGTTTTATGATTCTTTCGATTAACCGCAACGACCATAAAATCAGATAGATATAAATAAAGTCATCCCGGCTTTCTTATTTAGATTGCTCCAAACAATTCCACTGAGTAACCCAACAATTTAAAATTTTCAAAATAATTTGAGAATTACTTACCCCATCCTACTATCATCAACTTTTTACTTTAACATAACGATCCTCCCTTATCAATTCTTAGTAAGAATTTCGGTAGAATTGCAACGCATCCTGTAATAACTAATACATGTCATTACTTAACAATCCATTAAATTTAATCAGCCAACCCAAGGCTTACACATCTAACATGACATTTCCAATCAATTAATGCTTACACTACCATTTCGACCCATAAACATCATCATGCCATTCGTTAGACTTTAACCATATCTATAACTGTCTCTTACTAGGGTCATTCCCCCTCACATACGAAACGTTTCACGGTCTTTAAAGTTCTAGCGTTTACTATAACACATTCTGACCGATCCATTTCCCATCTTCCTTTAAACTTCTAGTGATTCCAAAACATGCTTACTAAGCGACTCTTACAATCATAACACTTGGTTTCTCAGTTGGGTAACCACCCTCCATCACTCTGTCATTCCATCCCGAACATAAACATACCACAACGTCAACTTACACCTACGTGCTCCAACATTCTGGTTAGCAATCATACATCTCACACGAAACCCCCAAAATGCTTCTATTTGATGCTTTCTTTCTCTCCATCATCACATCACTACGGCACTAGCTGATACATTTACATTGGCAATTAATGCCATTACATAAATGTACATTCCTCACTCATAATATCACACTGCAGACCAAATCTCTCATGGCCATTCTTACACAACTATCGACCTCCACAACAACAGGCAACCTGTAATTACTTTCTTAACTTATCCTTCAATATGGATCCTTTACGGAACCTAGTCCTTCTAACATATTGAATCATCTTCATGATCCGTCTCCCTCCTTTCGTAACCTACTCCTGTAACATCAACGTTACAAGCTCACCTCAAGACTCACATTTCCACGTCACGGGCATTTCATTCTTCCTTACCACACCACTCTTTAACGAGTCGCTACAAACCATCACCTTGACAACCGTACTCCCAGTTACCGAACAAGGGTACAAACCCTCATACAACCGATACTATAATCCACTACTGTCGGAACACATATCCCGATACTACAACGTTCTCTCCTGATCTGACTAACAACTCTCCACTCTCTGAGTTCTTTCTTAGCTTAAAAACGCAACATCCTACGACCTAGTGAGTTCATAGCCTTCATTCATGACAACGCACTAGATAAATAATTCCGTACCTTTCATCATTTTCAATAAGCAACACTTGAAAACATATTGGGTACACATGCCCCTGTCATTCTAAAAAAAAATTAATGCCCTGCACAACAATCTCGAGTATCGTTCGCATGCAACTTTCCATAAACTTAATCTTACTCCACCCAAAATATGTCGTTACGACGGAAATATATTAAGTGAAAATCTTTTCATACGACCCCATCCTGAAAGAAATTATCGACACAAAGAAAACTCGTCGGTTTTCGTACTCATAAATAACTTCAACATGTGATTACTCATTTTGGTTATAAAAGTTTTGCATTCAATCGTTTTCTTGACTTTTGCAATAATTTAACTTATCATGAAAAGAGTGAAATACTTTACAAATCATAAAACTCGAAACTTCATTGTGCCATGTGAATGAAATCACCTTTTTCTTTAAACATACGCGTGCACATTCTGACTCATTTTCGATCAAAATTTGTCTTTACACATTTAACTTAAATCGTGAAAATTTCGTGTTACATAAAAGGACACCATGCATGAGACTCTACTTGCATTTGAAGGCTACTCACTCTAACAAGGTTAACTGCTTTACTCACACAACTTATTCTTGACACCTCACTTATGACCAACGGTCGCCCTCTCGGTCATGCAACAACTTACTGAACACGCTTCCCACATCTCACTTACTCAATCCTTTCATACTTCTTTCGTCTCGACCAACCATCTCACCTTCTACCTTTACATATTCCAGTCTACTACGGATATCTTTTTTATATTGATCCTGACACTGAAAAGCTCGACTAACGCGTCAGGGTTCTAATCTCCCACTCGTTCTTGAATTGAAGCTTTCAAGATCTCGACACTTTCCCGCTTACCGACACGACTGATCTATCCCACGACCTCTATAATTGGGACTCTCCAGTACTAGAAGTCTTACTCAAAAGCAATCGCTCACCAACTTCGAACTCACGAAGATCTACCTCTAGACGACTCATAACATTCCAAACAATACTCCTTATCTACGATGTGTACATACATCACAACATAACTGATCCTTAACGATACTTCCCCAACACTGGGTCTCAATCTACTTCTCAGGGATCTTACTGGCATTCTAAAGTGCTGGCACACGACACAAACACTAGCTTCTGACTACAACTTCGGAGTAATAAGGCAGGTCAAGCACATACATGTACCTGTAAGTTTGCAATTACACTGGCCATGTGGAATTTCAAACTTACCTTACATGACAGTCCTCAGTACCCTATTAGTCCTATCTCTGTAACAGTGTCCTCCTAATGCATATCCTGATTCTCAGTTGTGATTTCTACTCCCAAGTTTAAGTTTAGGCCCGTCCGGTCACCTAAATCCCTTAAACTATGGCTCTGATACCATTTGTAACAACCTAGATTTAAATAAAATAAAAGCTGACAATATAACAACCAAATCGGTCCCAAGGTAAACAGTACCTCAGACCTATTCTAATCTCGCAGCGGAAAAACACCTTCACAACTGAGATACTACGGGGACCCCGGCTTTCAATCTACAAGTCTTCGCTAGGCTCTAGCTCTTCTACAACGCCACACCCTTCCATCATCGCCAGATGAAATCCCAAACACGACTATCACCTGAAAATGGTTTTAGTTTTTGAAAAGCGAGGGTTAGACCATGAGGTCTAGTGAATTCCCTCTTAAAAGTATTCACAAGCCATTTAAGAAAACGTACTAATACGAGACAGTAACACATCAACATATACTCAACAAGGGTGTACACAGTGGCATAGACTATTTAACACCTTACAAAGCCAGGCACGACAACTCGACACCTTACAAAGCTAGGCACGGCAACTCGGCACCTTACAAAGCCAGGCACGACAACTCGGCACCTTACAAAGCCAGGCACGGCAACTCAAGAAGTCCCCCACTGTGCAACCCGACTCCACCCATAGCAATAACCAAACAAGCATGTAATCAACATTCACGCATAACTGTACGTATAAACAACTTGTATGCAATTGTAAACATTTCTATGTCATGCACAATAAAACCTTTCCAAAACGTTTAGTCATGTCATCATGCTTGTAAACATAATCAGCTAAGAAACCATACCAAAACGTTTAATCATGCTCAAACCAAATTCAGATACGAAATCCTTAGCAAAACATTTCATTTGCACCAAAAAGGGTTAAGGGAACTCACCTTAGCCTTAGCACATCGACACACGCTCCGGGGCACTCTTTAGCTCAAACCGAACACCTGAATTGGCGCCAAAAAGGATGGTGTTAAACCATCTATTTATATCCCAAAACATCCCTACTAAGCCCCTATGACCAACCCCCAAACGATGCCTCGATCTTAGACCCGAAACACGAAGCGAACCGAAAGAGGTGCACAAAACAGAGGCTTGCGCCACTTGCCACGCGGTTTGCAAACCGCGTAAGTCCATGTGGTCCCTCTCCACTCCGCACAACAAAACCAGTCCGAAAATCATAAATACTGGTCTTTGCTTGCTCATCCAAGTGAAATACTATACCGGATCCATTTAGTTATCCAACTCTAGATTCTCAACATAATAGTAATAATATTGGATCCTCAATCCCAATACTAGATCATGTTACTAATAATATGGCCCAATTTAAATAATTAATTAAGCTACCAATTACGTACTAGGCCCTTAATTTAATTATAGACTTTATTAATAAGTAGGCCCAACTTTAATAACTAAGCCCAAAAGGACTTAATAATTCTTTCGGCCCAACACATACTTCGGCCCAAATTAAATAATACATGGAAGCCCAAAGTAATTAGCGGATTAAATCTATAGTT
The DNA here is from genome assembly GCA_033807775.1 of Saussurea involucrata. Classification (NCBI taxonomy): domain Eukaryota; kingdom Viridiplantae; phylum Streptophyta; class Magnoliopsida; order Asterales; family Asteraceae; genus Saussurea; species Saussurea involucrata. Next base: position 55,797,313 of record CM066322.1, on the reverse strand, counting down.
AAATAATAGCTCGAAGTCCACTTAAACCAATTTATTTGACTATCAGATTGTTAATAAAGAGGGTTTGAAACCTATGCCTCGAACACGCTTTGCACCAACGAGCTTTGCGCAAGCCACCATCCATTCTTTTCTAGACCTCTCAATTAGACCCGATTAAGAGGGAATTAAGTCTTCCATTCTATCTCTAAAATTAATTAAGACATTTAATTAAAGTTATCCCCATTCATGCTCTTAACTAGAATTCACGATTCAAAACTTTAATTCGCTAGCTTAAGCGAGAAACAACCTTAAGAGTGATTACCAAGGTTCTCATTACAATTTAAACATCATAGCCGATTTCTTACTCAACTTACCCATTTTCAACATTTGATTTATAAATGTTTCTAACACCCAATTCTTCCTAAACATTCCATTTGATGAGGTTTTAAGCCTTAAACACATATTCTTACATAATCCAGTTTCAACTACCCGTTAATCCAACAAGGTTTAAATAAACAAATGCTTTCTGTAAATTAACATCCCCACTTTGATTATCATTTAGAGTTCCAAATCAAAATCCTAAACACCATGAACAAAACTAAGGAGAAATGGCTTAGATAAAATACCTATATTTTGATGAGAGTTTCTCCTCCTTCCCCCAATTCGCATGAAACAGCAAACAGCCACTCAACCACCACCTCCGGCGACCACCACCGGCGACCACCACCACCGGCGACCACTAAAACTGCTCCAGCTTCCCTTTCTCGTCGCCTCTCTCTCTCTCTTCATCTCCCTCTCCTCCGTCGTCTCTTTCCCTCTCGTCGGCAGTCTCTCTCTCGTCGTCTCTCTCCCCTCCGTCGTCTCTCTCCCTCTCGCTGCTCTCTCTCTCCCACAACTCTCTCTCTCTCTCTCGCAGTTCTCTCTCTCTCCTTGCGCACACAGCAAACGCACACACACACAACTCTCACTATTTGATTTCTTTCTCTTTTCTTCTCCCCTCTCACTCCCATTGTGCAGGTTTATACAAAACCCTAAAGCAAAAGCATGTTTTCTTTTTAAGTTTTCAGCCAAAAGCGGCGCACCATAATAGAGAAAAGGAATCAGTTTCTCAAATTGCATATTCTACCCTCACACCAATTCATAATAAACAAAATGCCCCCTTATCTTTCCATTAAAATCAAAATTTTCAGTTTGGGTTATTACACATTTTACGTTATTTTATTATTGTGTTTAGGGTGTTCATCTAAACCATCTAATCATATAGCTGTTCATACCGTATTGCCCCACACGACAACGTGTGGCATAGAACTTTCATTTTTTAAACCGCATTTTTCGGTGTGGTTTGTAGTTTTGAATTATCAAACCACGGTTCAAACTGCACCGCTCAACATTTTTGTATATATTTTTTAAATATATATTATAAAGACATTATCACTAATTAACTTAACATAACGAATCATTATTGATTATTTATTAGTTTTCAGTTTTTCTTTTAATGTTTTACATTATCGAAATTCTTATTTGAGTTATTTTCTTTTGTCTTTTGTCACACCTCATCGTCGAGTTTATTTTAAATTTTACCTTTTAAATGTTTTTGAATTAATTACATGGAACTCTTTAGTTTGTTTTACGCTATTTTAATTACATATCTTGGACATCTTAAACTTTTTATCGTATGGAATGTAAAAAACTATCTTCCTCGTATTTATTTTGATGTTGTAATTTTTTAATTATTGAATTAAAATGCATTAAATACAAATTGTAGAAACCGTACCACACCGCATTTCGCAAGACGGTTTTTTAGGGTTTGAGGCATATATATAGTGCGGTTTGTATCTTCAAACCGCAGATGTTTTGCAGCCAAACCGCACCGCAAACACCGTTATTTATATGTGACTAGTCCTTGTGTTTTCTCCTTATGTCTTTTACCAGTGGCGGAACGCAATGAAGGCCAAAGGGGACCATGGCCCCTGCGGTTTTAGAACAAATACCATGTATTAGCAATGAAATTCACATATGTTAACTTAGTTGAGATGATTATCACCCCTTGCTTATTTGCGAGGGATCTTGGGTTCAAGTCCCTTGCTAGTTGGTACTCACTTTTTTGATCGGCAAATATTTTTTTTTGCTTTCATTATTAAAAAATCTTTTTTCCTCATTGTTTTTCTTTTATTACCAAATTTTATTATTTTTCTTTAATTACTAAAACTCTTTTTCCACATATGTGCGACACATATTTGTAACATATAATTTTTATAAGTTGTATAAAAATGTAGAAATTGGTTTGTGTTTTATATAAATAATGTAAAATATCTAATTTTTGTCTTACATTAGGCAATCTTTGTTTTTATCTTTGAGTGTTTTAAAATTTACTAATATATTATAGTCAAAAATATATATAACGCATTGAGGTACTTTCTGTTATTTGTATTATGGTTCTAGGCTTTAGTATTATATTAACAATTTCTTCTATTTCTAATAAAATTTGTTAGTATATCATAGTTAGAAAAAATAAAGACAAAATGACGTTATATTGTAATCTTTCTATTATTAGAGAATTAAATGAGCAAAATTTTTCTATTTTTATCTTTATAAAATTTATTAGTAGAAAACCAATGAATTTATATAACAAATATTTTGAGTTTCCGAATTTTTGTAATATCATTTTCAGCCTCGAGACTGTGATGTTCGTGTTCCGCCACTGTCTTTTACGGAAGCCGGGGTTTTCTTGGAAACGTCTATCTCACTATATGCATACTGCTTTTGAAACCGAAAAAAGACCCTGCATTCCCGTAGGATACCCTGTAATAAACGATAAAGTGATTCTAAGGGGCTGTTTGGTAGTTGCCGAATGGTTTGGTGCAGAATCATTAAGTGGTTAGAATTATTAAGACGCTTTTATATAGTACAAACTGAAATCTGGTTGTTTGGTAATTATTCAGAATGCAATTAAGCCTCTGAATGGTTAAGGGAGGCCCAAGGTACAAAATCATTCAGAAGGTTTTAGAACCATTAAGAGACAGATTCTTTTTTTGCCAAACAAGATTCACCTCTTAGCGATTAAGAGGTTGCCTCGTAATGGAACTATCAAGAGGTAAACAAACCCCTAAATAAACTTTTACTTTATTAATTTATTCTCACCAATATCAACATGAACAAGTTTTTTTTCAGTGCTTTGAATTGACTAAAAAGAATATCCAAATTTGTCTTTGCACCTTGTGTGTTTGAACGTGTTATAATTGCCTGAGCTTCACATGAATACGTCATGATTTGCTTGAATCTATCTGGGGTTGATTTATTTCCCATTTTTAGCCGATGGAGTTGTGTTTAATTGGTTAGATCAGGTATTAGTATCAATATGTAAGACTTCCAATTAATATGTTATCAACATATATAAAATTCAGATGCAGGAGTTTTCAAAGTAACTAGCATCTACATGTATGCAGCCAGACCCGACTCACCCGAGCCTGAGCCAATGATAACCAACTAGGCCAAGTGTTGGTCCGCTTTCAGAATCTTGGCCTTCAGATAACAAAACAACCATACATAACCACAAAGAAGCCTAAATCCACGATTACAAACATTCAACTTTCGGGAAAGCGTGTAATGTGACAACATGAAAGGTATGCAAAAATGGAGTTTTGTCAGCGCTATATTCAGACTGAATCTGTTGGAAATAAGCTAAACAGGTAATTTAATGAAGTGGTTACATGGCAGTTAGTACAAACCGGTGGGAATGGCAGTTGTGAAAAGCAACGGTTGATGGAAGGGTTGTGTTGTTTCACTAATAGTTGTGATGGTTCATTATCTTTATTTCTGTTTGTATATATATTCTCTGTAAGTTGGTGACTTAATTAAGAAGTTTGTTTCATGTGTTCTAAAGATATGTACAAGACATCAATATTGTAATATTTATGAAAGCATCTTTATGTGACTTTATGTGACTTTATGTGAACAGTTCTGGGTTTCATGTGAATAGTTCTGGGTTTTTCCAACAGAATCCTGTGAGATCCGGTCTGCATAGAAAAGAAAAACAAAAATGGAGTTTTGATGCTGTTGGGAATTGCATCTGTTGTTCCATCCTACATCCTGATGATTGTAGCTCTAAATCTGCAATGATAAGGGTGTTGGTGATTTAAGTGCCATCAATCATTTTTGGTGTAATTGTGATTTATTTGAGGTCCATTAAAGTTTACAAGGCAAACATAAGTAAGTTAGGAGGTGTGGAGTGCACACTCACTTTTCTTGTGGCAAATTAGTCAAAGCAACATGGCAAATTAGTTATTTTTTATGTTTTTAAATAATATCATTATTATTTGTGATTTTAATTTTAATAAACATTATTCTAAGATAACATTTTATATCTTTTATGTTAATTCATTTTATATATTTAAAATTAAATTATAAATAAAAAAATACTATTAAAGAAAATTGATTATAAGAATTAGTATAATGAATTATGTTTTAATTCATTTTATATATTTAAAATTGTGTTTTATATATTTTATTGTTTTGGTGTTATGAGTTTGAGTTGGTCTAAAAGGGAAGAAATGAAAGACATAAAAATAATATATCAAAAAAAGAAGATAAATGGCAAAAGTCGGTGGCGGAGATGGATGGTACAAAGAACGGACGATGATGGACCGATGGTTAGGAACGAGGTCGTTGGGTGCGGAAGGTTTTAATGGTATATAGGGTTGGGATTGGTAAAACAAATTTAGGTTTTATATTACTTTCTGATTTTCTAGTCGGTTATATATAGTGTTTTTAGGTTAAAATGATGTAGTCATGTAGATAACCAATATAATAATTGTATAAATTGCATTTTTGTCCTCTTAATTCACTATCAATTATGGTCCATCTTTTAAATTAATTACAAATTTGATCATTATGATTTTCATTTTGTTTCATTTTTGGTCCTACTAACTAAGTTTAGTTAATAAATATCAACTATTTATTAAATCATAAAATAAATTACAACTTTAGTCCCTATGGTTTGTCTATTTCTTTTTTTTATTCATATCATTTCAATTTTCATCTTGTACCTATTATTATATCAATTAATTAATATAATTTTAACTAAAATTACATGATACTTATTTATTTTGTAAATTACACTATTAAAAAGTCTTATTCATACGTTTAAAATAAGTTAAATATTGTATATTTTTAATCTTTTATTAAATTTTCTAATACCTATCTGCAAAACCGTCTACACTAATAAAAAATATTTTCTATTTTAAGTTGGGTTCAAGAAATGTATCATTCTTTCTTATTTATGTAAAATGAAAATCGAAATTGTAACACCCCGATTTTTGGAAGGTATCGATCTTTTAAGATAAATATGAAAAATAGGATTTTGAATTAAATCCTAGATTTTATGGTCTTGTTGGATGGAAAATTCAAATACGAATCCAACGGTTTTTTCCGGAGCGAAATTGGAGCTAAAACGAAGAAGTTATGGCCAAAACAGTGTTTAGGAAGAAACCGGGCGACCAGAGTCGCACGCGGGTTTTGGCGCTGATGTACTCGCGCGGAGAACCGCACGGAGCGTCTGATCTGCATAAAAACCCGATTTTCAGCCTCAAACTTCATTTCTTCATATCTCTCATTTCTACTCCGTTTTTTGCGATACGAGTTGTTATGGTTTCGTTTTTGAGAGGTTTTTGAGAGATTTTTTAGGATAGAGTGTTTTTTTTTGGAAGATCAAAGAGTATTTGGTGGTGGAGTGGAAGCAAAGATCAAGAGCTCATCATCATCACCTCCATCTTCAAGAAATTTAGGGTTTTCTAGGTTTTCACCAAAACCTAAGTGGTGAGTTCATTCTCCTAGTTTCTAAACCTTATTATGAGTTATAAATGCTCCATTGTTGACTTCTTAGTGTTTTATCTCTCCAATTTCGGTTTGGATGATTTTGAGAAAAGTTAGGTCAAATTGGGGTTTTGGGTCAAAATGGAGATTTTGATGTACTATGTTTGCGTGAACGATTCTAAGTGGTTGGATATGAATATTTATGGTTGGAAACTTATGAATCTAGGTTTTTTGAAGATTTGGCTTGAAGATTCAGGTTTCTTCAAAGGAACTCAAATTGGGGAAAATCTAGATTTGGCCTAAATCTAGCAAGGTGAGTTCAAGTTGATTTGTGAAAACGTTGTTGTTGGTGCAAGTGTACCACATCTCTATATATTTTATATATTTATTTTGATGATTACAAACACACCGCATTATTGTTTATCTAACAATCCAATCCAAGTGTACAGTTCTTGAAGAACACGAAGATTTTATCTGAAGAGTTCAAGACGGAAGATTTACGTTGTCATTAGTGTTTATAATTTATAATGATAAACACCCTAAAATAATATACCACTTGGATATTTCTAAAAACCCAATAAATAATTTATTTAAATAAAGTTTTTTTTTAGAAGATCCAGCAAGTTTTTGCTTTTTCTGACGCAGGTATACCGCGAAGGTTCAGGAGGTATACCGCGGCAGGCGTGGTGTACCTCTCTGATTGGTTAGAAGTTCTTTTTCTGACGCAGGTATACCGCGAAGGTTCAGGAGGTATACCGCGGGTACATATTCTGACGCAGGTATACCGCGGTGTTTAGCAGGTATACCGCGGGTACAGTTGGGCGGTATACCGCGATGTTTAGCCGGTATACCGCGGGTACAAGTTTACGTTTGTTTTTGCAGGTTTGACCTTTCTCTTCTGACAGTGTACTTTTTACTGCACGGTATACCGCGTGCCTTTGGCGGTATACCGCGGATTGCATGTTTCCGTTGGAGATGCTGATATATAAAGAAGCATGCTGGTGATGAAGAAGCATAGACCACAAAAACACAACAAGCAGCAACCAAACTCTCAGCTCTCTCATCTAATTAATATATATATTTTATAAAACCTTTTTTATAAAATATCCAAGTGATTATTATACAAGAGTGATTACCCATTGTGAGTTATACTCCTCTTGTAAGTATTTGAATAACGGGTGTGTGATCCTGTTTATCTCATAGCAGAGGCTTGAGAAACTATTACAAATTTCTTTGTATTTGGTTTGTGTTCTACCGTAAAGAATACATTTATTGGATCGTGTCGAGAAGTGTCTCGGCTGCTGGTTTATCACAGTTGGTGGTAAATCAGTAAATCTCTGTGTCAAGTATCTCTATCCCTTATCTCTTTATTTATTCCGCTGTGCTTTTAATTATATCTGTTTATATAATTGTTGTGTATTTATTATTTGTATACTCTGATTTATTTATACTGTTTCTGTACTGTATTTATTTATAAAAGAATTTTTGAAAGTAAAAGATTTTAAATACAACCTTCCCCCCCCCCCTAGGTTGTCTAACATTTGGTATCAGAGCGGGTCTTTCAAAAATTTTCTGTTTAAATATTTTTTAAATGGCTCAACTAACTAATTTTGTGTTTTCTAAACCTCCTTTGATAGATATTGAAAAGTTTGGCATTTGGGCCGAGCTATTTGAATGTCACGTTCGTGGCAAAAGTCAAAAAATTTGGGATATTATAGAAAATGGGAATTTTAGACCAACCAAAGTTGAAAATGATCTTATTGTTGATAAACCCATAAAAGATTGGACTCCCGCTGAAGAATCTCATTATTGTTTAAATTTTGAAGCTAAAAATATATTATATGCTGCTTTAACCTCTGATGAAATTGAAAGAGTTTATACTTATAAAACTGCTAATCAAATCTGGCAAAGCTTGAGCGACACTCATCGTGGAAATACTCAAGTTAAAAGCTCTAAAATAAATATTCTTGTTCATGATTATGAATTATTTGAAATGTCAAAAGATGAGTCAATCGACTCAATGTTTAAACGTTTTAACCTCATTATGACTACTTTGAAGGGATTAGGTCGTACTTATCCTAATGAGGATTATGTAAGGAAAATTCTTCGAGCACTTCCTTCGGAGTGGATGGCAAAAATCACATCCTTGGAAGACTCCCGAGATCTCGCAACTATGAAGCTCGATGATCTCATCGGCAATCTTAAAGTGCACGAAATTGCACTAAGAAGAAATCAAGTCCGGGAGCAAGTCAAAAAGAAATCCATAGCTTTAAAAGTCATTGCCTCAAAAGAAGAGGAAAAGGAAGAGGAGGAAGAAGCTAGCTCATCCGATGACGAACCCGAAAATCTTGACGATTTAGTCAAGTTGGTAAGAAAACTTTCTAAACTTTTATCTAACAAAAAGTTTGCTAATAATGATAGGTTTCAAGAAAATGGAGACTACCGTCGTGGTGGTAAAAACCAAAGTCGCAACGTCCATAAAAGTGAAGACAAATATGACGAATCTAGCGACGATGAAAAAGCCAATAAAAAGAAAGGCTTTTGCTATGTGTGTGGTGATAAGGATCACTATGCAAGTGTGTGTCCAAAACGAGCAAAACAAATCAACACACCAAAAGCTCTCGTTGGAGGCGCGTTGAGCGCAAGCATAAATGAGGCCAAAAATTTTTGTTTCATGGCCGACCATGATAATGAGGTATCTTCATCATATTCTTCTAAAAATAATTGTGATAGTAATTATAGTGATAATTATTATAGTGACGATGAAAATAATCTTGACGAATTATATAAATCATTTCATGATATGGCCGCTCTTGCAAATAGGTATAAAGATGAAATCTCTAATTTAAAAGAAACCGTATCCGCATATAAAAAGGAAATAGATGACGGTAAACAAAAATCTGCTTATGATTTAGATATTATCACTAAATTAGAAAATAAATTAAGTGAAAAAGATATTTGCAAATCTTGTGATATTTTAAAAAATAAAATTGCATGCTTAAATAAAAAGACACATGAAAATGTTGTATGTACAAAATGCGAGATTCTTGAAAATGAAATTGCATGTTTAAATGCTAAATGTAAATCGCATGAGAAAAATGACTTATTAGCAAATGCTTTTAATAGTAGCAATGATAAAGTGCTTAAAATGCTTAATATATCAAATCGTATAAATTGCCGAAAAGGCATTGGTTCAAATACGTGTATTGAAAAATGTGATTGTATGCCAATTAAAAAGGTTTTTGAAAAACCTAAATTTGTTGTTAAAAATAAAACGCAAAAACCTCCGTATGTTCCTAAAATGAATTATGTGAATTATATGTCGAGAAAATCACATGCGTTTATGTATAATAATAAGTTTGCGAATCCTAAGAAAAATGTTAATCCGCATACTTCTTTTTACGTCTATGATGAATACGATCGTAAAATTAAAATGGTTAGAAAATGGATTCCGAAAGGAATGTTTAATGTTGATAATCCCGGTGGGATGCGTTTGTGGTTTTAAACCATTTATATGGCTTTGTATGTTTGTCGTGTTTGTTTTATGTCGACAACATATTTTTTTGCAGTTTATGTTTTATACTAACTGTTAAAAGGACCCATAAGAAAAGGGTACCACGAAATATTTTCTTTGCCTTTTGTAGGTGTTTCCTGGCGAGGATATAATACGTGTTTCCTGGCGAGGATATAATACGTGTTTCCTGGCGAGGTTATAATACGCGGTTACCTGCCGAGGTTATAATACGTGGTTACCTGCCGAGGTTATAATACGTGGTTACCTGCCGAGGTTATAATACGTGGTTACCTGCCGAGGTTATAATACGTGGTTACCTGCCGAGGTTATAATACGTGGTTACCTGCCGAGGTTATAATACGTGGTTACCTGCCGAGGTTATAATACGTGGTTACCTGCCGAGGTTATAATACGTGGTTACCTGACGAGGTCATAATACGTGGTGATTTTTTTTATCACATAAAATTAACCGAAAATTGAAGCCTTAAGATCCGTTTTGGTGCAAGTGTTTCGTATTGGTTTGTATATCTTTGTCTCTATTGCTTTTTGCATTTTATTTTATCCCTCAAATTTTATAAAATCAAATTGATATCGCTATTAATTTGAGGGGGAGCGTTTTAGCTCTTTACCCATGAGTTTATGCTACCTCAATTATATGCATATTTTGAGGGGGAGCATCTCTCGAGGGGAAGCATACCGTCTTTCTTGACCCTTTTTGTTTCGACAAACGGGGGAGAGAAACCGCACATGCTCTTGCTTAGCGGTTGTGTTTGTCATCATCAAAAAGGGGGAGATTGTTGGTGCAAGTGTACCACATCTCTATATATTTTATATATTTATTTTGATGATTACAAACACACCGCATTATTGTTTATCTAACAATCCAATCCAAGTGTACAGTTCTTGAAGAACACGAAGATTTTATCTGAAGAGTTCAAGACGGAAGATTTACGTTGTCATTAGTGTTTATAATTTATAATGATAAACACCCTAAAATAATATACCACTTGGATATTTCTAAAAACCCAATAAATAATTTATTTAAATAAAGTTTTTTTTTAGAAGATCCAGCAAGTTTTTGCTTTTTCTGACGCAGGTATACCGCGAAGGTTCAGGAGGTATACCGCGGCAGGCGTGGTGTACCTCTCTGATTGGTTAGAAGTTCTTTTTCTGACGCAGGTATACCGCGAAGGTTCAGGAGGTATACCGCGGGTACATATTCTGACGCAGGTATACCGCGGTGTTTAGCAGGTATACCGCGGGTACAGTTGGGCGGTATACCGCGATGTTTAGCCGGTATACCGCGGGTACAAGTTTACGTTTGTTTTTGCAGGTTTGACCTTTCTCTTCTGACAGTGTACTTTTTACTGCACGGTATACCGCGTGCCTTTGGCGGTATACCGCGGATTGCATGTTTCCGTTGGAGATGCTGATATATAAAGAAGCATGCTGGTGATGAAGAAGCATAGACCACAAAAACACAACAAGCAGCAACCAAACTCTCAGCTCTCTCATCTAATTAATATATATATTTTATAAAACCTTTTTTATAAAATATCCAAGTGATTATTATACAAGAGTGATTACCCATTGTGAGTTATACTCCTCTTGTAAGTATTTGAATAACGGGTGTGTGATCCTGTTTATCTCATAGCAGAGGCTTGAGAAACTATTACAAATTTCTTTGTATTTGGTTTGTGTTCTACCGTAAAGAATACATTTATTGGATCGTGTCGAGAAGTGTCTCGGCTGCTGGTTTATCACAGTTGGTGGTAAATCAGTAAATCTCTGTGTCAAGTATCTATATCCCTTATCTCTTTATTTATTCCGCTGTGCTTTTAATTATATCTGTTTATATAATTGTTGTGTATTTATTATTTGTATACTCTGATTTATTTATACTGTTTCTGTACTGTATTTATTTATAAAAGAATTTTTGAAAGTAAAAGATTTTAAATACAACCTTCCCCCCCCCCCCCCCTAGGTTGTCTAACAGTTGTACATACCAAAAATGTTCATTTTAAAATGTTTATGTGGTTTACATGAAATTATCAATTATTGAGTTATTTGGTGGGCTTAATTATTTGAAGTGTTTATCTTTATAAATCTTGAAAACACCCACTTTTGGGATTTTTGGGTAATTTGATAGAATGAGTATAAATGGAAGTGTTTTGATACTTATTGCATAATTGGAGATTATTTGGTAAAATTGCACTTAGTGTTTTGTTGGAAACATGCATAATTTATATTGTGGTACGTTTTGAAAATACGAACATGTGGGTTATTGGATTTTGGTCATTCCCGGCCTTGTGAACATTTTAGAAGTTGTAAACCTTTTGGTTTTTGAAAAGATGTATTTTGGGTATTTTGATGGATGAATCTTAAGTATTGTTATTTTAAATGATTTATCTTACGATTGTAAATCCTTTGGTATAAATGCTCTTTGATGTGTACTTTGGAAATGGTGTGTCTTATTTAAGAGTGTGTTGAGTAATTCGTGTCTATGGAGCATATTTCGCATAAACGTGGGTTACATACGTTTTAATGCATCATTTAGTTTTTATGAGCGGTTATTGGTTTTGGTTGAGATTATGGCTCGGTTTATGACTTTATTGAGTCTTGATGACATTTGTCCGGATTTTAACAATTGAACGTGGAGCTTTGGTCGTCAGTTGCATTTATTGCATTTGATTTGAAGAGTACATGTTTTAAGTGTGTGTGTCGTTCAAGTGGAGTCATGTACTTTTAGACCGTAATGCATTGGATCCATAGGCATATGAGTCGGTCATATTTATATAGTGGAGAGTCTTGGTATTCTCACTTTGGGAAGTATGCCATTTTGGCATTTTGTGTCTCGGTGTTGTGGAGAGGAACCGTATTTGGACTGTACTTCGAAATTTTGGGTTTGTGGTTTGGTGTTTTAACACTTGTTCACGAGGGTTGAACATCTTGGGTTATCAAGTAAGGAGTCGAGACTCCAATTCTTGAATGCTGGTAAGTAGGCAATATGGGTCCAAAAGAAACCTTGAGGTGTAACTTACTAGAGAATGAACATGTAATAAGGTCGTGTATCCTTGAGGTGTAGCTGGGCACAACAGGCAATAGGGGATACAGTGGTGCCACCCGTCGCTGGGTGTGGGACTTGAGGTGTAGCTATATTTATAGCAGGCAATAAAGTCCGACTTGAGTTGGAGCTTATTAAAGCAGACAATAGAGTCACGGTCTGAGGTGTAGTTCAATAACATGGTTATGCGGCTTAACTTTGTGTCCCGCCACGTACCATGGAATCGGGTCTCCCCCGTCACCGAAAGGTGTTGTTTGGGTATTTATTTTATCCATGTTTTCGGTGACGTATGTAACACCCTAAAATCAGGGCTAATTTAAACCTCAATTGTAATAAGATTTAAGCATAAACCTTCTAAACTTTATACATAAACAGAGAATTAACCTTGAGGAGTCATATTTACAAATACTGAATTTTTCCAAATAACCTATTAATCTAATCATGTCACTATAATCAGATTAACTAGGTTATCTAAGCAATCCATCAAAAAGCCTCATTGTTTAATTAACTTCTCCGATATCCCAAAAGCTCTCGTCACACATCCCTTTACTTCCCGGAGCTAGTACCTGGTAAGAAAATATAATTTGAAACGATTAGGCTAACGCCTAGTGAGAATATTCGGTTTCAAAATAATATTCTTAAAATCAATGTAAACAAGGCATAACAAACCTGGTTTACCTTTTTCTTACCATAAGTATCAACATCTTACGATGACGGGGTTAAACCCGATTCCATGAATATGACCGACACCAAGTCAGTCATGATATCATGTTCTAGAGCCCACTACGAATCTCCACGGATTCTAGATTAATGCTCGTATCCAAGAAATCACAATTACACATGTCAGTTTCTTGGAAAGGAAGTAGGGATTACAATTACACATGTCAATCTCTTTCCTTCCTTAGAAATGGGAATTACGATTAGTCCACGCCTATTCCTCATTTCACCTAAACGGGAATTACGATTAGTCCACGCCTATTCCACGTTTATCACACACACTGGAATTACGATTAGCGCCACGCCTATTCCATGTGTTCATAAAATAAAACGAAATGGGATTTACCATTAAGCGCCCGGTCTAATCCTCATTTCAACCAACGGGAATTACCATTAAGAGTCCGGTTTATTCCACGTTTATCTAAATCACGGGAATTACGATTAGCGCCACGCCTATTCCACGTAATTACAAAACACTAGTGCCTATGGATTCATTACACTTATTCGTACTCGTGCAGGTTATTACTTAATATAGATTCATATACACATTTGCCCATTTAGAACAAATAGTTAAAACTCGTATAATCGTCCATCCGAAATTCATTCAGGAAATATCTCTTTATAAAAACATACCTTACCGTAATTTAAATATGAAATAAAAAGGGTAAGACCATCTGCATTGGTGAACTCCAGCAATCTGATCAAGAGTAGGACAAAACACTTTTTAAAAAAAATAAATAGAAAAGTAAATTAACAACCCAATCCCCTCCAATCCGCCTCACTCAACGAACCAAGATTAAGCAAGATTGATGTTTTATTTTTAAAAGAAATTGACACATGTCATGATTTTATTGGTTGGTTTAGATTTTTATTGAATAAAACTTATTTTATTAGAAAATTGACTTTAACAAATAAATTAAAAATTAAAAAATATACCAAAATTCATGGTTTTCAATTCCCTACAAATAGAGACCAATGTTGACATATTTTCACCACACCAATTTTTCTCTTCACTTCATTATTTAATAAACACCGGAAATGCGAATTACACCTTAATGTAATTCTCTCACACTTCCTATCGCCTGAAATGCAAATTACAACTCGATGTAATTTTCTCACACTTCATTATTTAATAAACACCGGAAATGCGAATTACACCTTAATGTAATCCTCTCACACTTCCTATCGCCTGAAATGCGAATTACACCTCAGTGTAATTCTCTCACATTTCAATACCTCACCATCCTGAATCACTGGTTCCCAATGGGATTTTATTCATCGATGATCACAACAACCGGGAACCCTCACAGATGATTCAGAATTCACTCCACCACTAGAACTACATTATAGGTCCCAGCTAGTATGCGGTTCCCATTAAACCGTACTAAGTTGCCCACTAGACCAAATGTAAATTTTAGCCATCGCAACACAATAAATATGTATCATCACTCTTTCTATCACATCCATAGTGCCAATAATATCAGATAAATCTCTATATTTAATAACTGATATAAACTCTTCATATGATAATATCTCATGCATATTCTTCATCATTAAATCATGTCAAGAGCATATAAATAGTAACATGAAAACATCACATAAAATCATCATGCATTTTTATTTCAAAAAGCATCAAAGTTCGCGACTACTGATTGCGGGTTTCATGAAATTCGCAAGCCAAAGCTGCGAATTTCAGAAGTTCGCAGGCTATGGTTGCGAATTTCAGAAGTTCGCAGGCTATGTTTGCGAGTTTTATCTGATTCTCGCAAGCCAAGGCTGCGAGATTCGTTCACTGCTCATCATCATCTACCTCTCATCAAGCTGTTTCTTACCAGATTAAGCATTAAGCACATAAAATGATATTTAAGCTCAATAAACACATACACAATTGTTTACATGTTAAGTTTTAAGCAAGAATCAATTAAACTCACCTCAAAAGTCGATTTATACACTGATTCACGTAAGAGCTTAACGAACAGCTTAATGGAAGCTTTATCAACAATCTGGAAATAAACAGACTTTTAAAAACTATACATCCTAACCACAAACAGTTAAGAAAACAAGTTCTTACCTCTAATTTCACCACTGATTTCTTTTTTTTTTCTTTTCCTTCCTTCGTCCTTTCTCTTTTTCTCTCGATCTTTCTGTTCTTCTTTTCTTTTTCTTTTTTTCTTTGTGAAACACTCCAACAACAACAATCAGTATTTTACAATACTTTTATCCTCATAATTTGACACCTCAACACCAATTAGATGAGTCATTAACTCATTTTCCCAATTAATACCTCAACTTCCAAAAATAACAATTTAACCCTTCTAGTTAACTTTCTTCATAAACTTTAAATAAATAATACCAAGTTATTTTTATACAATGGAATTTTCAGGATGTTACAATACTCCCCAACTTGAAAATGATTTCGTCCCCGAAATCAACTAAGCAAACAATTGAGGATATCGTTTCTTCATCTCTTCTTCCGACTCTAAAGTTACATTACTGCCTCGATGGTGTTTCCATTGCACTTTCAACATAGGTACCTCTTTACCACTACGTAGTTTTCTAACCGATCTTTCTAAAATTGCCTCTGGTTCCTCTACACAACGACTCTTTTCATCTATCCTCACATCTGTGAGTAGAATCACATCCTCCTCTTCGGCTAAACACTTCCGAAGATAACATACATGAAAAGTATTATGAACCCCTTCCAACTCTGTTGGAAGATCTAACTTGTAAGCTTGTAACCCAATTCTCTCAACAATGGTGAAAGGTCCTAGAAAACAAGGACTCAACTTCCCACGTTTTCCAAACCTTATCACACCTTTCCATGGGGATACCTTGAGCATCACACGCTCCCCAACTTGAAATTCCTTTGGTCTCCGCTTCGGGTCAGCATAACTTTTCTGTCTATCTTGGGCTGCTTTCATATGCTGTCGAATCTCTTTTACTTTATCCGCTGTGTGCTGTACTAACTCTGGACCAGCAAACTGTTTCTCCCCGGCTTCTAGCCAACACACCGGAGTTCTACACTTACGACCATACAACGCTTCGAATGGTGCTCTCCCGATGCTCGAATGATAACTATTGTTATACGCAAATTCTACTAACGGTAGATGCGTATCCCAGTTACCACCAAAATCTAAAACACAACACCTGAGCATATCCTCCAAAGTTTGAATAGTCCGCTCACTCTGTCCATCGGTCTGTGGATGAAAAGCAGTACTCAAATTAACTTTAGTACCCAATTCTTCTTGCAATGATCGCCAAAATCTCGAGGTAAACCGACTATCACGATCTGACACTATCGACACTGGTATACCATGCCTTGACACCACTTCATCAATATACAACTTTGCTAATTTCTCAATTGGTGATGCCTCTTTCATTGCTAGAAAATGAGCACTCTTAGTTAATCTATCCACGATTACCCATATTGTGTCGTTACCTTTTTGCGTCTTTGGTAACTTCGTCACAAAGTCCATGGTAATCTTCTCCCACTTCCATTCCGGAATTTCCAAGGATTGGAAACTTCCGTAAGGTTTCTGATGTTCGGCTTTCACTAACGAACATGTTGTACACATTTCTACCTTTCGAGCCACATCTACTTTCATCGCTGGCCACCAATAATGCAATTTCAAATCTCGATACATCTTCGTACTCCCAGGATGTATGGAATACTTAGATCTATGAGCGTCTTCGAGAATCAACTCTCGATTTCCTCCCATTTTAGGCACCCAAACTCTTCCTTGAAACAATTTAATCCCCCGACCATCTTCAGTCAACTGAAGATGTTGCTTACCCATTACTTCCTCTTTCAGATTTTCCTCTTGTAAAGCAATCACTTGTGCTTCTTTGATCTTTTCCATCAAACTTGACGTTACATCAACTCTAACATTTACCGATTTCAAACACCCACCATATTCTTTTCTACTTAAGGCATCAGCCACGACATTTGCTTTACCAGGATGATAATGCAATTCACAATCATAATCCTTAAGCAATTCTAACCATCTTCGTTGCCTCATGTTTAATTCTTTCTGATCAAAAACATGTTGCAAACTCTTGTGATCAGTATAAAGAGTACACTTCGTTCTATACAAATAGTGTCGCCACAACTTCAAAGCGAACACCACTGCTGCTAACTCTAAATCATGGGTAGGATAATTCTTTTCATGCTCTTTAAGCTGTCTTGAGGCATAGGCAATCACTTTGCCCCTTTGCATTAGCACACATCCTAAACCCATCTTTGAAGCATCACTATATACAACAAAATATTCTGTCCCTTCTGGCAGGGCAAGAATAGGTGCTTCACACAGTTTTTGACGTAAAATTCTGAAAGCTGTTTCCTGTTTCTCCGTCCAAACAAACTTCTCATTCTTTCTGGTTAACAACGTCAAAGCAGATGCAATATTAGAAAAATCTTTTATGAATCTTCTATAATAACATGCTAATCCCAGGAAGCTTCTTATCTCAGATGCACTTCTAGGTGTCTCCCAATTCGTCATCGCTTCAATCTTTGAAGGATCTACTTTAACTCCTTCAGAAGTAATTACATGACCTAGAAACTGCACTTCCTTCAACCAAAATTCACACTTTGAAAACTTGGCGTATAACTTCTCTCTTCTTAAAACTTCTAAGACTTCACGAAGATGTTGCTCATGATCTTCCTCAGTCTTTGAATAAATAAGTATGTCATCAATAAACACAATGACAAACTTTTCTAAAAATGGTCGACACACTTTGTTCATCAAATCCATAAATACTGCAGGAGCATTTGTCAACCCAAATGGCATCACAAGGAACTCATAATGCCCATATCTTGTTCTAAACGCTGTTTTTGAAACGTCTTCATCTCTTACTCGCACTTGATGGTATCCAGATCTTAAGTCTATTTTTGAAAAGCATCCCGCACCTTGGAGTTGATCGAATAGATCATCAATCCTCGGAAGCGGATACTTGTTCTTAATAGTTACCTTATTCAACTCTCGGTAATCAATACACATTCTCATGGTACCATCTTTCTTCTTAACAAATAAAACTGGAGCTCCCCAAGGTGAAGAACTTGGTCTCACGAAACCCTTATCCAATAACTCCTGAAGCTGAGTCATCATCTCTTTCATCTCAGCGGGTGCTAAACGATAAGGTGCTCGTGCAATCGGTGCCGATCCAGGAATAATATCAATACGAAACTCCACCTGTCTTTCAACTGGCAAACCTGGAAGGTCATCCGGGAACACATCCGGAAACTCACGCACCACGTTGATATCTTGAATATTTTTATTTTCTAACTTTGTATCAATAACATAGGCTAGATAAGACCAACACCCTTTTGATAAACATTTCCGTGCCTTCATCACTGAAATCAACGGAATTTCTCCTTCCTGTTTTTCTCCGTACACGCATACACTATCTTTCTCGCCCATTGGAATTCGAATCAGCTTCTTTGCGCACATAATTTCTGCCTGGTTGTTGCTCAACCAGTCCATCCCTACCACAATATCAAAACTCCCAATTTCCATTAACAACAAGTTAATCGGAAATTCTGTTCCCTCTATCATAATCTTACAATCGGCCAGGCTCTCCTTAACCAAAGTCTGAACTCCATTAGCTATTTCGACTACTAAGGCATCTCCTAGAGTAGTAACAGGCATAGCTAGTTTATGTTGAAACATCTTGGATACAAAAGAGAAATTTGCGCCACTATCAAACAACACACGTGCAGGAATAGAGTTTATAAAAAATGTACCCGAGACCACGTCCTTTGACCCCTTCGCTTCATCAGCAGTCATTTGGAATGCACGACCGGTTGGTTTGGGAATATCCAGCTTTCTCCCCTGATCTCCTCCTCTTTTCAACTTCGGACAATCTTTTCGAAAATGACCCGGTTGTTGACATTCAAAACAAACCGACCCAGGCACTGTACAATTTGACGCCATATGTCCCATCTTCCCACACTTGAAACATTGATTTCCAACCACACGGCATTGGCCAAAATGTTTACTTCTGCACTTTGCACACCAACTCGGTTCCCTACGAGAATCATTACGAATGTTCTTTCCGAATAATCTTAATTTCTGAGGAGGTTCTGAACGACCCTCCCATTTTCTCTTTTCTCCAACCTGCGCTTTCTCCTCCTTATCCTTCACATACATCTCTTCTATGACCTTAGTTTCCTCAATCGTCTCCCTCAAAGTAGCAGATTTTGAACTACGAACTCTTGTCATCATATCTGCTGGTAGACCTTTCAAGTAATACTTAATCTTTTCTTTCTCTGTTGAAGCCACGTGCCCCACAAGATTTAGCTTCTCCATAAAGACCTCGGTATAATTTCTCACCGACATATTACCCTTCTTAATATTCCGAAACTCCTCTTCAATTCGGTCCATCTCGTGCTCGTTACAATATTCTTCTAAAATCTTTGCTTTAAACTGACTCCAAGTTACAGAATTCAAAGCTGCTTCCGTCACAGTTGATGACAACACATTCCACCACTGCAACGCTTTTCCACGTAACATTTGCGACCCAAATCTCACCTTAGATCTCTCATCTGTACATTCACAGGAGCGAAAAGCCTGCTCGATTTCTCTTATCCAGTTCATACAAACCACTGGATTATCATCTCCCTTGAATTCTGGTGGTTTACAACTTAGAAACGTCTTGTAGGAACAGTTTCTGTCAACCCTTCTAACTGTCTCCACTCCTGGATTTACAGTCGGATTTATCACATTAGTGTCGGCCACTGTTCGTCTTGGTTCCACGTTTCGATCATTAATCAATTTCGTAAACATCTCTGCCTGTCTCCCCATTACAGTATTCATCATCTCTGCTTGCCTCTCCATTGAAGCATTCATCAGCCGAGTCACATTATCCATTATTCGCCCCTCCATACCTGAATCTGACGACGTTTGATCAACATTACTAGTACCTCCTGGATGTACTCGACTTCGCATTCCTCCCAAGGAAAGAAAATCTGAAGGCGTATCAGGAACTCCGCCCAATCCAGTTTGTCTCTCTCCAGCATCGTCTAACCAATTCCTATTCATCGAAGAATTTGGAGACCTCGGGGGCGTATTCACCATCGTTCTGATGGAGCATAAAAGAATACTCATCAGATAATGGTTTATACAACTAAACATACAATACATACTTTACCGCTAATCAGTCACTGTAACAATTAGAAACAAGTATGCTTGTGCAATAATATATTCATAATAACAGTAGCTAATTGAAATTGCGAACATATCATACATGAGAATTCTCATTACTATTGTTACAGTACCAACTTCGCGTATTTCTGTCGACTCTGAAACTACCCAATCTTAGTACTCCTACCCAGAACTCTCTGATCATAACTTAACTCATCTCAGCTTAAGTCTAGGTATCTCAAATTCATACCTAGTTCGCTTAAACTAAAGCTCTGATACCATATTGAAACACCCTAAAAACAGGGTAAATTTAAACCCCAAAATAAATGCTATGATCATTAAAGATACCAAACTTTTATAACAACAAGGATCTACAGCATCATTTTATATACAACATTTAAACTTGTCCTAAATAATCTTATTAATCTATTCTTACAACATAAATAGATTAACTAGATTATCTAAGCTTCGTCCCAAAATCTCCAAAAGAATTGCTGGATCCTTCAACACCTCAAAGTTTGATATGAAATTCACTCCCCAAACTTCTTTCCCGAACCTGAACCTGGTAAGACAATTCAACTTAAAACATTAGGCTTTCGCCTAGTGAGGTTAATCAATTCAAATTTAAAACTCAACAACTAAAACATCAGGTGTCTCAAACCTGCATCTTTCATCTTACCAAATCAAATTCCAACCACTATGACTATTTCACCTAGTCATTAAATAGAATAACAACATCAACTACTTATAATCCCACCAGATTTATAAGAAATTAAACTCAACAACCCATGAAATGCAAATTACAACTCGATGTAATTTTCTCACACTTCATTATTTAATAAACACCGGAAATGCGAATTACACCTTAATGTAATTCTCTCACACTTCCTATCGCCTGAAATGCAAATTACAACTCGATGTAATTTTCTCACACTTCATTATTTAATAAACACCGGAAATGCGAATTACACCTTAATGTAATCCTCTCACACTTCC
The DNA here is from genome assembly GCA_033807775.1 of Saussurea involucrata. Classification (NCBI taxonomy): domain Eukaryota; kingdom Viridiplantae; phylum Streptophyta; class Magnoliopsida; order Asterales; family Asteraceae; genus Saussurea; species Saussurea involucrata. The sequence goes on along the minus strand of CM066322.1, from coordinate 55,776,093 downwards.
TATCGCCTGAAATGCGAATTACACCTCAATGTAATTCTCTCACATTTCAATACCTCACCATCCTGAATCACTGGTTCCCAATGGGATTTTATTCATCGATGATCACAACAACCGGGAACCCTCACAGATGATTCAGAATTCACTCCACCACTAGAACTACATTATAGGTCCCAGCTAGTATGCGGTTCCCATTAAACCGTACTAAGTTGCCCACTAGACCAAATGTAAATTTTAGCCATCGCAACACAATAAATATGTATCATCACTCTTTCTATCACATCCATAGTGCCAATAATATCAGATAAATCTCTATATTTAATAACTGATATAAACTCTTCATATGATAATATCTCATGCATATTCTTCATCATTAAATCATGTCAAGAGCATATAAATAGTAACATGAAAACATCACATAAAATCATCATGCATTTTTATTTCAAAAAGCATCAAAGTTCGCGACTACTGATTGCGGGTTTCATGAAATTCGCAAGCCAAAGCTGCGAATTTCAGAAGTTCGCAGGCTATGGTTGCGAATTTCAGAAGTTCGCAGGCTATGGTTGCGAGTTTTATCTGATTCTCGCAAGCCAAGGCTGCGAGATTCGTTCACTGCTCATCATCATCTACCTCTCATCAAGCTGTTTCTTACCAGATTAAGCATTAAGCACATAAAATGATATTTAAGCTCAATAAACACATACACAATTGTTTACATGTTAAGTTTTAAGCAAGAATCAATTAAACTCACCTCAAAAGTCGATTTATACACTGATTCACGTAAGAGCTTAACGAACAGCTTAATGGCAGCTTTATCAACAATCTGGAAATAAACAGACTTTTAAAAACTATACATCCTAACCACAAACAGTTAAGAAAACAAGTTCTTACCTCTAATTTCACCACTGATTTTTTTTTTTTTTCTTTTCCTTCCTTCGTCCTTTCTCTTTTTCTCTCGATCTTTCTGTTCTTCTTTTCTTTTTCTTTTTTTCTTTGTGAAACACTCCAACAACAACAATCAGTATTTTACAATACTTTTATCCTCATAATTTGACACCTCAACACCAATTAGATGAGTCATTAACTCATTTTCCCAATTAATACCTCAACTTCCAAAAATAACAATTTAACCCTTCTAGTTAACTTTCTTCATAAACTTTAAATAAATAATACCAAGTTATTTTTATACAATGGAATTTTCAGGATGTTACACCTTTATCGCAACCAACGGTTGCGACACACTGCAACTATCGCAACTCATTGTTGCGATAATCATTCTTATCGCAACACCCATCTTTATCGCAACTCACTGTTGCGATGTTCATCTTTGTCTCAACTAACTGTAAATGTAATTAAACCAGAAATCTATACTTTTAAGCCATGCATGTTTCTACAAAAGTGCAAATATGCTTAATACTACCAGTATAAGAGACTTATAAACTCAGATTTCTCATATCTTTCTAAAATCCACAAAACCCATTTCTAAACCATATAGGAAGATTTATAAACATAAGAGAATTAATTCAAATGAAGATCATACCTTTGTTACACCAGTTTGTACTCTTAATTTGCAGCAGAAAAACAACTTTCCTTTCTTCTCCTTTCTTCTTACGATTCTCTCTCTCTCTTTCTCTCTTTTGCCGTACAACACACACACACACACCAAGACCATATGAAATATCTCATTTCTCTCATCTCTTTTTGTAACACCTTAGGCATATCCCACATCGGTCGTGGACAGGAGAGATGATGGGTATATTAGTAAACCTTGGCCTTACCAGACACAACGCGTTTTGGGGCCACAAGCATGCGGGTTCCTTGGGAACCCTGTGGTTAAGCGTGCTTGGGTGGGAGTAGTACCAGGATGGGTGACCTCCTGGGAAGTCCTTGCCAGGTCGCCAAGAACAAAGCCGTGAGCCAGTGGGGCAAAGCGGACAATATTGTGTCGTGGTAAGCGGGGTGTTACACTTTTAGTTAGAATGAGGCGGTGGTGGTGTAATTTTCACCACTTACCCAAATCAACCCTCACACTATCATCACTTGGCAAGTTTAACCCTTCAACTTATAAATTAAAATTAAAGTTTACCCCTTAACTTATAACTCCGTAAAATAAATAACGTAACTTACTCGGGGATAAACTCTAAAATTAATCTATAAAATAATTATACCCAAATTACTCAATAAACCAAACATAACACTTTTATATAGAAAATCGAGATGTTACAATACTCCCCAACTTGAAAATGATTTCGTCCCCGAAATCAAAACTAGGTAAACAAATGAGGATATCTAATCTTCATATCCTCTTCCGACTCTAACGTCACATTAGCACATCGATGATGTTTCCATTGTACCTTTAGCATAACTACATTCTTAGGTCGTACTTCTTAACCGATCTTTCTAAAATCGCTTTCGGTTCCTCCACACAACGACTCTTCTCATCCATTCTTATTTCAGTAAGTGGAATCACATCACATCAATATGAAATATGTCGTGTGTCCCTTCAATTTCAAGTCTTACATACTTAATCACAGTTAAAAGTCCAGAAAGAACAAGGACTCAACTTTCCACATTTTCTGGATCTTATATCCTTCAACATTACCCACTCCCCAACTTAAAACTCTGTAGATCTCCTTGGAGTAACTGTACAATCATCAAATCTTTACCCAATTATAACTTGATCTTATTTTAATCATTAAAGCACCTTTCAAAACAGTAACTAGTATAGCTAACTTTTAACAAAAAACATTATAGTACAAAAGGACAAGTTAGCATACTACTTCATAATACACATGCGTGTATATGATTAACAAGAAAATATATACCGAAAGTACACCCGACGATCCCTTAATTCCCTCCGCCATCATGTAATATACTCAGCCCGTTGGCCTTGGTATATTGGGTTTCTTCTTTTGATTTTCACTCTTCTTTAACTTTGGGCAATCTTTTCGATAATGGCCAGACTGTTTACACTCAAAACATGTTAGTTGTAACACCCGTAATTTTCGGAAAAGTACAATTTTGAATCAGAGGGAAACCGATCTTTTAAGAAAAATATGAAAAATAGGATTTTGGTTTAAATCTTAGATTTTATGGTCTTGTTGGATGGGGAATTCGAATACGAGTCCAACGGTTCGTTCCGGAGCAAAAACGGAGCTATAACGAAGAAGTTACGGTCGAAACAGTATCGGACCCAAAAGGAGGCCGCGCGGCCTGGTGCGCGACCTTAGGCCGCGGCCTAAACCGCGCAACTCTCTGGAGTCCGGACCTGCAGCATTAAGTCGCGAACTTTCAGCCCTAAACTTCAAACCTTCATAACTTTCTCACCACAACTCCGATTTGAGTGATTCAAGTTGCCATGGTTTCGTTTTTGAGAGCTCTTCAAGGATCTAGAAAGAGTTTTGAAGTGTATTGGATGATCCGGGAGTATTTGGTGGTGGTTGAGGTAAGCTTCTCACTTTTCTCCATTTAAGAAGTTAGGGTTTTGGTATTTTGGTGATTTTGGATGTTTTATGTTGGGGGAAACGTATGTAAGTGTTTGAGGATGATTATTTATGGTTATAAACTTATGGATCTAGGTTTTTGGAAGATTTGAGCTTGAAGGTTCGGATTTCTTCAAAGGAGCATACGTTAGGAAAATCTAGATTTAGCCTAATCTAGCGAGGTGAGTTCAAGTTGCTTTGTGAAAACGTTGTACATACCAAAATGTGTGTTTTAAAGTATTTGTGTGCTTTATTTGAGTTACTTTATTGAAATTAAAGTTAATTGCTCGTTCCAATTTTGTGGGTGTTACAAGTTGGTATCATAGCATAAGTTTGAGAGAATTAGGTGTTGATTTTTGGATACCTAGACTCAAACTAGCGTTGTTTTAAGTAAATGAGAGCGAGATTGCACCATTAGGCACTCTAAGATAAGATATTCGAAAGTTGTTGAGGTCACTAGAAACGAGAAGTCACGTCAAGAGTAGCAAGGATGATCATGTACGGTACGGTCAGAATTGCACCTGGCCAGTGTGATGGTGAACCTACCAGTTACATGAGAGTACTTGAACGACTCTAGCGTGATGACCGTTGGGGTAGTAAAGGAGTTCTAAGCGAGTGGTCGTTTGAAGAGGTTAACGACTTTAGCATTTGCTATTTGGAGTGGAAGTAAGCATGTTGATTGCTTTAAGTGGACCATTCAGGTCGAATTTGATGGTTGGATTGGAGTTATAGGCTTATTGGGTTGACCTTGATTCGAGGAGAAATGTGGGGTTAGTCAATGTGTGTGACTTTCCATTTTGCGTTAAGACGTGTGAACATCCGGATGACGATTGTGTGATCGAAGGAATTGGAGGAGTGTGACCTAGACGTTGCGTGCCGACTGAATATATGCACGGAATTTATTTTATTTTTAAAATAAATTGCATCAATTATTTTGTGTTTCAAATCGTCGTATGGACGGTGTTGTGAAGTCTTGCAAAAACGTTTGACACGCACAAGATTTTAAACCATGATTTTGAAACGTGCATGGAAAATTATCTTATTGCAAATAACTGTAAATCCTGTCGAGACATGCTTTATTCCTTGTTGTGTCAACTACTACTTACGGATACTGTGATATCCATGTTTTAATGTCGTTTATGGTTTTGGATAAGTAACCGCAACTTGCGACTTTAACATTGGATCTCCTCCACATATGTTAAGGTTCGGACGAAGAGTTACCTTCCTTATTTCGGTGTTGACCTTTAATGCGAATTTGGATTTTGCGAGTCTTGACGAAGAGGTGCTGTTTTTATCTCGTAAAAAGGAGATTTTGGAATTTTGATGATTTGGTCATAACATTGTTTTATGCGATTTAATTATTGAAAACGAAAACTTTGGCACCATTTAATTGGTTGGGTGTCGTTGAGTTCCATCGGGTTTGATGAAAGTCTTGTGGAGTATGATGGAATTTCGTTTTACGACATTTTGTGGTGCATGGGTGACACTTTGTCATGTGCATACTTGAATGAGTGTGTGCGTTAACATATAGGTTTGAGTGAGTATTGCATCTCATACGAAATTTGTTGAAAAATGTGCTTTATGTCGTATTACATCAAAAGGAGTGGTTTTGGAGTTTTAATGTCACACGGCTTCTCCTTTGAGGACCGTGGTAGCATATTTTGTTGCAACTAGATGAGTGTGCAAATTGAATTATACGTGGTGTGGGTAATTCATATAAGAGCATCATGATAGTACATCTCTAATGTCCTGTTTTATGCACTCTCATTAGTTGACATGATTGATATTCTTTCTCACGCATGCACTGTATTAATTCATTGACATGAATAGTTTTGTAGTCACTATTTTTAGACATTAGTGTGCATCGTTTGTGCGGTTTAAGGCTTAAAGATGACTTGAGTTGTGTTATGTGTTAATCAAATTATGTGCACGTATTGTTTCTGAGGTTTTGAGAAGAAAAAAAAAACACATTGAGGTGTGCAAGCTTAGTCAAAGGATTTTATTTACTTGTCATTATACGACTGAATGAGAAGTTTTAAAATTTGATTTAATGAATTTCTACTTTGAAAATTTAATATTTACTATCCGGTATGTGTTATACCATTTCATAGTGACTACTAAGAAAGTGTTTCAGATTGGCATGCAAAATTTTGATTGAGATTCATTTTCGATATTTAAACCGATATTTCTAAATGATGAAAATATCCTGTTATGGGATTTAAAACTGGGAGATGGCCCAAGTTATGTCGTGTTTTAACCAAGGTGTGTATATGAATTGTTCCCTTTCTCTGCGAACAAACTGACGCATGCAAAGTTGTTGATGAATTGCGGTTCATGTCGTTTTATGGTTAAAAGAGAATTTTGGGAATTAATGACGTGTAAATTCTTCTTTTGAAATTCGTATAAACAGGCTGATGGCCATTATTTTAGTGTCGGAGTTTACTTTGCGTGTGTGGCTTAAGTAAATCCGTGATGGGACCCTGGCGGTTCATTTTAAAAGTTGTCGAGTACGTTTTACGTTTCGGTAGTAGACTGATTTGTGATGAAAAGGTTTTCAAAAATGATTTTTCATACGTGGGACGAGTGCGTCCATGTTTGTGCATCCACTAGCTGAGTAGTGGTAAGTTTTTGTACGTATGTGATGTTAGTATAAAAACTTTCATGTTGAAAAATCTAGTAAAAACTTGATTGGCATATTTATTGAGTCTGTCACTTGAAAACCTTGAACTCTTAGGCTTGGTGAGGTTGAGCGACCCCGGTTGGGGGTGAGGGCGTGTAGAACCTTTCGATAAAAGATTGGGTTTCTAACGCGGGTGATGTCGTTTGCGGAGTGGAATCTTTTCCTATGGGCAACAAAAAGGTGAGACTTGCGGTGTCCCTTGTTAGTACTGTGGTGACCGTTCACTTCGGCAACCTTGTATTGGGTTGTCGGTATTGCGTGAAGGTCGTGTAGGACCTTATGGACACCATATTGATAACCTTGGTTTGTAAGAATGCTCGACGAGTGAAACTCGAGTGTTGAGTCTGTTGTGATTCAAAGTTTGGTGGTATAACTAGGGTCAACTTTTGGGCTTGAGGCCAAACACCGTTAGTGTAATCGGAGGATTGTAGTCCGATTTTAATGGAATGATGGCAATGGATGTAGTAATCTTAAGATGTTTAATTGTGATGAGCGAATTTAGTGAAACGACCTTCCTTGTGTGGTAAGAAAATCTGTCGGTTGGATATTTGATAATTTGACGTATCTTTGGAGTTGTGAAATTGAGGGGTCAGTGATGACCGTCGGTGTTGGCATTAATGGAATCCGTTAGGAGTGAACGCTAGTCCAAGTGGCGGAAATATTTGGGATTCAGAGGTTTTAATTGATATCGGTGGTGATTGAACTTTGGTCTATTTTGGAGATAAAATTTAAGATCATGTGGATGTGGAGTGATTGGGGAGCTCGAATTTGTCGTTGGGATAGTATGGATCACTTAAGGTTGGGAGACAACTTAAGTCTGGTGGTCGGAAGCCACTCTAGTAGATTAGGCTTTCGATTGGATGTATGTGTATTATGCCTAAGCAGGGACTCGTGTTAGTAACACCAAAAAGTTGTTATGTGCAATTCTGTGGGGATTAAGATTTGAATCTGGTTGAAGCAGAAGGAACTTGGAATGTGTTGGGCGTGGTAGCCATGGATCGTGTGAGAACTAGATTTCGAGGACGAAATCATTCTAAGGTTGGGAGGATTGTAACACCCGTAGTTATCGGATAAGTACAATTTCGAATCAGAGGGAAACCGATCTTTTAAGAAAAATATGAAAAATAGGATTTTGGTTTAAATCTTAGATTTTATGGTCTTGTTGGATGGGGAATTCGAATACGAGTCCAACGGTTCTTTCCGGAGCGAAAACGGAGCTATAACGAAGAAGTTACGGTCGAAACAGTATCGGACCCAAAAGGAGGCCGCGCGGCCTGGTGCGCGACCTTAGGCCGCGGCCTAACCCGCGCAACTCTCTAGAGTCCGGACCTGCAGCATTAAGTCGCGAACTTTCAGCCCCAAACTTCAAACCTTCATAACTTTCTCACCACAACTCCGATTTGAGTGATTCAAGTTGTCATGGTTTCGTTTTTTAGAGCTCTTCAAGGATCTAGAAAGAGTTTTGAAGTGTATTGGATGATCCGGGAGTATTTGGTGGTGGTTGAGGTAAGCTTCTCACTTTTCTCTATTTAAGGAGTTAGGGTTTTGGTATTTTGGTGATTTTGGATGTTTTATGTTGGGGGAAACGTATGTAAGTGTTTGAGGATGATTATTTATGGTTATAAACTTATGGATATAGGTTTTTGGAAGATTTGAGCTTGAAGGTTCGGATTTCTTTAAAGGAGCATACGTTGGGAAAATCTAGATTTAGCCTAATCTAGCGAGGTGAGTTCAAGTTGCTTTGTGAAAACGTTGTACATGCCAAAATGTGTGTTTTAAAGTATTTGTGTGCTTTATGTGAAATTATCTCTTGTTGAGTTATTTGGTGGGTTTTGATTTAATCAAAGTGTTGAACTTTACATATCTTGTAAAACACCCACGTTTGGGGATTTTGAGTGATTGATGAATAAATCACGAGTAAAAGAGGTTTTGTTAATTTATTGCATAAGTGAATAGAATTTGGTCAAGATACACTTTTAGTGTTTTTTTGATTATGCGATAACTATGATGTGTTACATTTTTTAAAGTGTGAACGTGTGGGTTGCGGATTTTGGTCAATCCGACCATATGAATGTTTTGAGAGTTATAAACCTTTCATTTTAGGGCCGATGGCCAATTGAGGAATTAAAAAAGTAAAGAGTTTGAGTAACGATGTATTTTGGTTTACGTAACCGTGTGAGTGTCATGTATTTAACTAAACGATTATTTTGGCCTTTAAAGGCTTGATTTATACTCAAATGAGTCTTTTGAGTGTTTGCCGGTTTAAGTGTTGGTCTTGTGTGTGAAGACCGTTTGATGGTTTTGTATTCTTAGTACCTTTAGGACTAATGAACCTTGGTGAGTTATATGCATTGTTAAGTTATGAAAGAATTACATATACGTGTACATGTAGATGCATATATGATTTGACTTCATTGGGAAGGTGGCGATGAAGGGGTTGTGAGATTATCATGCCTCGGAGCATGTGTTGCATGAATTGATGTTGATAGACGATCATTAGATCTTTTGAGCAGAGGGCTCGGTTTTAGACCCTGTTGAGTCTCTAGGGCATTCGCCCGGTTTTAATAAGCTCGACGTGGGCTTGGGGTTGGAATTGCATGAATTGCATTATATTTGACGTTTACATGATTTGAATGCATTGGTTATTCTTTTGAGGTCATGGATATATATTTAAGTTGAGTAAGCCTGTTTCGGATGGTGGGTTCCCAAGGTAAAGATCCAGAAGGATTGAACTTGGTGGTTTGGACTAAAGACCTAGTTTTGGTTGATGTCTAAAATGGGCTAAAGACCTAGTTTTGGTTGATGCCGGATATGGACTAAAGACCTAGTTTTGGTTGATGTCTAAAATGGGCTAAAGACCTAGTTTTGGTTGATTCCGAAGATGGACTAAAGACCTAGTTTTGGTTGATGTCTAAAATGGGCTAAAGACCTAGTTTTGGTTGATGCCGGAGATGGACTAAAGACCTAGTTTTGGTTGATGTCTAAGATTGACTAAAGACCGAGTTATGGTTGATGTCATATGTTTTCCCCATCCAAGGAGCTTACTTGTATTTATTAATCGTGGTTTAATTTATGTGTTTGCCACATTCGATGAGATCGGGTCTCCCCTGTCACCGAAGGGTGTTGATTTCGGGTATTTTATTTATCCGCGTTGTCGAGGTTATATCATATGCATATGGATCGTTTTACGTGATTGATGAGCGGGCTTTATGTTTCATCCTTGTATAGATGTTTTAACTATTTGTGTATTATTCGCATTGGCGATTAATTGAGAAATTATTATTTGATTATCTCTCGATGTGAGTTTTGGACTTGAGTCCTTTGCAGAGAAATGATTTTTATTGGAAGCTTTCCTCACAGGAATGGTGTGCATTTGGAAACTGGGTTGCCAGTGTATTTTATACAAACCCTTTTTGGAAATCATAAATTTAAGTTAAATCTTTTGGTTTATCAACTGATTTGCTCATGATGTAAACTCTTGAACTCACTAGGCGTTAGCCTAACCTTTTTATTCGTCGGCATGTGCAACAAGTTCAGGTTGGGGTTGGTTTTAGCTACACTGTGAAGTGATGAGTGCTAGTAGAGTGCACAAGAAGTGGTTTTGCTTAGTGAAGTCTTTCGCACTAATTTGGGATTAGCAACTTGTAATTGGGTTAAGTAACACCCGCCTTGAGTTGTTAGCTGTTTAATTTGTGATGTTTAAACATTGAGGTATTTTCTAGGATGATATGTAGAAGTAATTTATCATCTTTTAGTTACTTTATTGAAATTAAAGTTAGTTGCTCGTTCCAATTTTGAGGGTGTTACATTAGTCCTTGTATGGGACAATTCCCCATGGTGTGACCACTCTTACCACACTTGAAACATTCAAGCCAAGTCACTCTACACGGACCATAATGTTTACTTTTACATTTTTGGCACCAATTCAGTTCCTGACGAGGCTCAAAATAAGTGTTTTCAATAAGGGGTTTCGACCCATGTGAAGATTCCGATCGACCTTCCCCTTTTCTTTTCTCTCCTATGTGAGCTTTCTCAGCTTTATCTTTTGCATAAACCTCTTCCATAACCTTAGCTTCTTCAATTGTCTCTCTCAGCGTTGAAACTTTAGCATTTCGTACACGGGACATCATGTCCGCTGGCAAACCCTTCAAATACGCTTTAATCTTATCCTTCTCAGTTGGAGCCACATGCCCCACCAAATTCAGCTTCTCCATAAATGCTTCAGTATACTTCCTTACAGTAGAAGTACCCTTCTTCAGATTCCGAAATTCTTCCTAAATCCTATCCATTTCATTTTCATTGCAGTATTCTTCCAGAATCTTTTTCTTGAAAGACTCCCATGTCATAGCCGCTAAGACTGGAGCCGTCACAGTAGACGTCACTACGTTCCACCAAGTCAACGCGTTACCTCGTAGCATTTGAGATCCAAATCTGACATTCGACTTTTCATCACATTCACAAGCTCGGAAAGCTTGTTCCATTTCTCTGAGCCAATTCATGCATACCACAGGATTGTCTGCTCCGGTAAACTCTGGCGGTTTACAACTTAAAAACGTTTTATACGAGCAGACTCTTTCCACCCTTCTTTCAACCTCTACCACAGGATTACAAATTTGATTTATAACTCCAGTACCAGTCTCCGTTTGTCGTAACTCCGAACTTCGATCATTCAGTGCTTTCATAAACATTTCTGTTTGTTGTGCCATGGCCGCATTCATCATTCGGGTGATGTTCTCCATCATACGAGACTCCACCGTTGATTCCGGCGTTTCTTGAGTGGCGGTACTGGTACTAGTTCTGTGTATCCGACTGTCCGCTCCTCCCATAGAGGGTAACCTCGGCGGACTTTCATGAGCTTCACCTATTTCAGGTCGTTTTTCTCCTGACCAATCAATCACAGACCTATCCATCGAAGAAATACTCGGTGGCGTATTCACCATCGCTCTGATATAACATAAAGAAATAACCATAAGAAATGGTTACACATATTCAGACACACGAAACGTACTTTACCATGCATTAGTCACTGTAACAATTTAGAAATAAGCATGCTTGCGTAACAATATATTCATAATAACAGTAGCTAATTGAAATTGTGAATATACTATACATGAGAATCCTCATTACCATCGTTACAGTACTAATTTCACGTATTTCGGTCGACTCTAAGACTATCCCGTCTTAGTACTTCTACCCATTTCTCACATATCATATCTTAATTCATCTCGGCTTAAGTCTAGGTATATCACTATCATACCTAGTTCACTTAAACTAGTGCTCTGATACCATATTGTGACACCATAAAATCAGGGCTAATTTAAACCTCAATTGTAATAAGATTTAAGCATAAACCTTCTAAACTTTATACATAAACAGAGAATTAACCTTGAGGAGTCATATTTACAAATACTGAATTTTTCCAAATAACCTATTAATCTAATCATGTCACTATAATCAGATTAACTAGGTTATCTAAGCAATCCATCAAAAAGCCTCATTATTTAATTAACTTCTCTGCTATCCCAAAAGCTCTCGTCACACATCCCTTTACTTCCCGGAGCTAGTACCTGGTAAGAAAATATAATTTGAAACGATTAGGCTAACGCCTAGTGAGAACATTCGGTTTCAAAATAATATTCTTAAAATCAATGTAAACAAGGCATAACAAACCTGGTTTACCTTTTTCTTACCATAAGTATTGTTGGTGCAAGTGTACCCAGCTTTAATATTGTGATATATTTTTGGTACACATAAAATCACATCTCCATATTTATTTTGATGATTACAAAACACACCGCATTATTTGTTATCTAATATTTTATCTGAGTGTGCAGCTATTTAATTATCTCGATAAATTTTATCTGAAGAATCCAAGTCTGAAGATTTGCGTCATTTTATTTTAAAATGATAAACACCCTAAAATAATATACCACTTGGATTTTTCTAATACTGTCTTTTTAAATAAACCAAGTAACATCTTATCATCTTGCTGGATTGTGAAAGTTTTGTTTCTAGAAGACCTGCGCATGCGTACTGCTTCCTGCACCTTTTATCTGGGCGGTATACCGCGGTGTAAAGCCGGTATACCGCGGCGGCTTGATGTTACATCTCTGACTGATTGGAAGTGCTTATGTCTGGGCGGTATACCGCGGTGTTTAGCCGGTATACCGCGGGTACCATTTCCGTTGGTTTTTGCAGGGTTGACTTTCTCACTGCAGCGTACCTTTTCCTCTGCACGGTATACCGCGAGACTTAGCCGGTATACCGCGAAATGCCATGGACTGTTGCTCATCCAGTATAAATACATGCAACCACCAGCCTTCAATGCTACCAATTCACAATAACTCTCCCTGCATTTGATAAAGACTCTGCAGCATCTTCTCTTGATATTTAAACTGTTAAAATTATAAAACTCGTTTTTGAGTAAGAAATCTTGAGTTGATAGCAGATTAAAATCTCTCGATTAGTTGAATCAGCAACACAACTCAAGTGATCAAACTCTCTAAAAATATCCAAGTGATAAACCTTATTCAAGAGTGATTATTCATATTAAAATTATACCCTCTTGTAAGTGTTTGAATAGAGTGAGTGATCCACATAAATCTCTCAAAGTAGAGTGATTCGCGTTTGTTGTACTAAGGTTTGTGTTTCTACCGTAAAGAACACGTTTTCGTATTGGATCTCCGAGAAGTGTTATTTTCTCGAGGTGGACTAGCCAACCTTGTGTTTGGTGAACCACTTTAAAAATATCGTTGTCAAGTATTCTCTTTCCCTTATCTATTTACATTTCCGCTGTGCATTTAAATTATATCTGTTTATATAATTGTCGTTTATTTATTATTTCTATACTCTGATTTATTTATACTGTTTCTGTATTGTATTTATTTATAAAAGAATTTTTGAAAGTAAAAGTTTTAAATTACAACCTCACCCCCCCCCCTTAGGTTGTCTAACATTTGGTATCAGAGCAGGTCTTTCAAAATTTTCTGCATAAATTTCTCTTATTCTTCTAAATGGCTCAACAAACTAATATTGTGTTTTCAAAACCTCCTTTGATAGATACTGAAAAGTTTGGCATTTGGGCCGAGCTATTTGAATGTCACGTGCGTGGCAAAAATCAAAAGATTTGGAATATTATAGAAAAAGGGAATTTTAAACCCACCATTGTGAAAGATGATGTTTATATTGATAAACCTATAGATGAATGGACTACTTCTGATGAAACTCATTTTTGTTTAAACTTTGAAGCTAAGAATATATTATATGCTGCTTTAACAACTGATGAAATTGAAAGAGTATATACATATAAAACTGCAAATCAAATATGGGAAAGTTTAAATAATACTCATCGTGGAAACACGGAGGTTAAATCTAGTAAAGTGAATATTTTAGTTCACGATTATGAACTATTCGAAATGAAACAAGATGAGTCAATTGACTCAATGTTTAAAAGATTTAACCTTATTGTGACTACTTTGAAAGGTTTGGATCGCACTTATCCTAACGAGGACTATATAAGGAAAATCCTACGAGCCCTTCCTTCAGAGTGGATGCAAAAGATAACATCTTTAGAAGACTCCCGTGACCTTTCCATAATGAAGATAGATGACTTGATCGGTAATCTTAAAGTGCATGAAATTGCACTTAAAAGAAACAAAGATCGGGAGCAAGTTAAAAAGAAGTCAATCGCTCTCAATGTCTCAACACCAAAAGTCGAGAAGAAAAAGGAGAAAGCTAGCTCCTCGAAAGATCCATCCGAAACTCTCGATGAAGTCGCCATGTTGGTAAGAAACTTTTCCAAATTTCTTAATAATAATAATAAATTTTCTAACAATGGCAGATTTCAAAGAAACGGTAACTACCGTCGTGGTGGTGAAAATCGAAGTCGTAAGTTCCATAAACGAGACGAAAAAGTTAAGAAAAATGGCGACTCGAGTGAAGACGATAAAGCTAAGCCAAAGAGAGGCTTTTGCTACTCATGTGGTGACAAAGACCACTACGCCAATGAATGTCCGAAAAAGAACAAGTTCCAAAAGAAGAAGGAGAAAGCCTTCATTGGAGGCGCGTGGAGCGAGAGTGAAGAAGAAGATGACTATCAAGCCATTTGTCTTATGGCCGAAAGCGACGACGAGGTAAAATCTTCTTACTCGGATTACGATAGTGATTATGAAAGTGATAATGAAAATAATCTTGAAGAATTATATGAATCTTTTCATAAAATGGCCGCTCTTGCAAATCGTTACCAAGATGAGAATGCTATGTTAAAAGAAACTGTAAATGCATGTAGAAAGGAAATAAATAATGTTAAACAAAAATCTGAAAATGATATGGATATAATTGCTAAATTAGAAACTAAATTAGGAGAAAAAGATTTTTGTAAATCTTGTGATGTTTTAAATAAAGAAATTGCATGCTTAAATAAAAAATCACATGAAAATATTATTTGTACAAAATGTGATATTCTTGAGAATGAGATTGCATGTTTAAAAGCAAAATGTGATGCGTATGAAAAGGATGATTTATTGGCAAAAGCTTTTCAAAGCAGTAATGAGAAAATCTTTAACATGCTAAATATGCCTAACCGTATAAAATGTAGAAAAGGTATTGGTTCCGATACGTGCAAAGATAAATGTTCTTGTAAACCCATCAAAAGATTTTATGAATCACCTAAAGTTAATACAAGAAATCAATATGTGCAAAAACATCCGTATGTGCGTAAAATAAATAATGTAAATTATAATACGAGAAAACCGTATGCTCGCATGTACCATGATAAATATTCTAAACCCAATAATAATGCGAATGTAAATGCTTGTTTTTATGTGTATGATAAATATAATCGCAAAATTAAAATGGTAAATAAATGGATTCCAAAAGGAATGTTTAGTAATGATAATCCCGGTGGTATGCGTTTATGGTTTTAAATGTGTTATGTATATATGTTATATATATATATAGTTTAAATATAATTTGTTGTATATATTATATATATAAGTAATATATATTACTATGTACTGTTTGTTTATATACATATACGTATTACATATATATATATATATGGTGTTTGTTTAATATATTATATATATTTTGTCTTACCTGATATGTGTTATATATATATATTAATATGGTTTAATGTATTATATATATTCTGTTTGACTTTATATATATGCATGTTGGTTGACATTGAAACTAATTGTCAAGGACCCACGAGAAATGGGGACCATAAAAGTTACATCTTCATTATTGTAGATTGACCTTGATATGGACTGGATACTCGATAGTGGTTGCACACGTCACATGACCGGAAACAATAATCTCTTTTCATCATATAAGTCATGTGATGGTGGACAGGTAATTTTTGGAGGAAACTCCAAAGGAAATATAATTGGTAGAGGTACAGTTTCTTGCAATAATGTTCAATTTCTTAATGTTAATCATGTTGATAATTTACATTTTAATTTGTTAAGTGTTCGCCAATTGTGTAAAAATAATACAACTGTTGTCTTCGAAGAAGATTCTTGTAAAATCATAAAAAATGGCAAAGTTCTTTTAAATGGTTTTGTAAAAGGAAATTTATATATTTGTAAAACTGTTGTATCTGAAAATGTATGCTTATCTTCTATTAATGATGTTTCTACTTTATGGCATAGGCGTTTAGGTCACGCTAATCTAAGATTAATGCAAAACTTAAAAAATAAGGAGCTTGTGAGTGACCTGCCAAAATTAAAGTTTGATAATCATTTTTGTGATGCTTGTCGTGTCGGCAAACAACATCACGTTTCTCATAAATCAAAAAATGTTATTTCTACTCAAAGAGTTTTAGAACTTTTGCATATGGATCTTTTTGGCCCGATGGCTATTCAAAGTTTTGGAGGAAATTTTTATACTTTGGTTATTGTGGATGATTATTCCCGTTATACTTGGACTTTATTTTTGAGACATAAAAATGAGGCTTTTGAAAAGTTTAAAATTTTGGGAAAACGAATTCAAAACCAACAAGGTTGTACGATTGTTTCCATACGTACGGACCATGGACGAGAATTCGATAATGATGTACAATTTGGTGCCTTTTGTGATAAACATGGTATAACTCATAACTTTTCGGCTCCTCGAACTCCTCAGTCAAACGGGGTTGTTGAAAGGAAAAATCGAACGTTGCAAGAAATGAGTAGAACTATGCTAAACGAACATCAAGTTCCCCAAAAGTTTTGGTGTGATGCCGTTGCTACCGCGACCTATGTGCTTAACCGTGTCCTAATTAGAAGTATCCTAAATAAGACACCCTATGAACTTTACCGTGGTAGAAAACCTTCCCTAGCTCACCTGAAAGTTTTTGGTTGTAAATGTTTCATTTTAAACACCAAATCCTACTTAACCAAATTTGACCCTAAAGCCTATGAAGGAGTGTTCCTAGGTTACTCTTGGAATAGCAAAGCCTATAGAATCCTAAATAAGGAGACCATGGTAGTAGAAGAATCCTTAAATGTTAGCTTTGACGAGAGTCCTCCCAAACCTAGTGCACCCTTAGCAAATGACAATATCCGTGAAGGAGACGTCTTAGCACAACAACTTAGCAACTTGGATTTAAGTACCCATCCTTCCACAAATAATATTGAATCTAGTGATGCCCCTCCGTGCTTTATTCCACAAGGTATAGATGATCCTAACCTTAGAACCGCTCGAGGCCATCCCGTAGATCAAATTATAGGTGACCTAAACCAAAGGACAACTAGATCACAAATCCATACCCATTGTGCTTTCCATGCCTTTATCTCAACCATAGAACCTAAAACCATAGATGAAGCTTTAGGTGATGAGGATTGGATATTGGCCATGCAAGAAGAGTTAAACCAATTTACTAGGAATGATGTGTGGGACTTAGTGCCTAGCCCTAGTAGTCAAACCATTATTGGCACAAGATGGGTCTTCCGTAATAAGGTAGACGAGAACGGTGGAGTCACACGAAACAAGGCACGTTTAGTTGCCAAGGGGTACAGTCAACAAGAAGGTATAGATTATGACGAAACCTTTGCACCAGTTGCAAGGTTGGAGTCTATTCGAATGCTTCTCGCTTTTGCAAATGCTAAAGATTTTAAATTATTTCAAATGGATGTTAAAAGTGCTTTCTTAAATGGTATTATAAATGAGGAGGTATACGTTTCTCAACCTCCCGGTTTTGAAAGTTTTGAAAACCCGACACATGTTTATAAATTGAAAAAGGCGCTTTATGGTTTAAAGCAGGCTCCGCGTGCGTGGTATGATAGATTAAAAACCTTTTTAATTTCTAGTGGTTATATTATGGGTAAAATAGATAATACTTTATTTGTGAAATATGTTCAAAATGATATTGTGGTTGTGCAAGTATATGTTGATGATATTATTTTTGGTTCCACTAATGAAAAACTGTGTAATGAATTTTCTGCGAAAATGACAAGCGAGTTTGAAATGAGCATGATGGGAGAGTTAAAATACTTCTTAGGATTGCAAATCAAACAATGTGAAACTGGTATTTTTATTAGTC
The DNA here is from genome assembly GCA_033807775.1 of Saussurea involucrata. NCBI lineage: Eukaryota > Viridiplantae > Streptophyta > Magnoliopsida > Asterales > Asteraceae > Saussurea > Saussurea involucrata. The sequence goes on along the minus strand of CM066322.1, from coordinate 55,758,413 downwards.
AATCTAAATATTGTAAAGATATGTTGAAAAAGTTTAACTTTGAAAATGTCAAACCCGTTGAAACTCCAATGACCACAAACTTACAATTATCTCGTGACGAGGAGGGAAACGATTTTAATGAAAAGATTTATCGTGGTATGATTGGTAGCTTGTTATATTTAACTGCTAGTAGACCTGATATTATGTTTAGTGTATGTTTATGTGCTCGCTTTCAATCTTCACCTAAACAAACTCACTATGAAGCTGTCAAGCGTATTTTTCGATATTTACGAGGTACTACTAATCTTGGCTTATGGTATGCAAAGCAACCCGAGTTAGAAGTAACGTGTTTCACCGATTCCGATCTTGGTGGATCTATTGTTGACCGAAAAAGTACTAGTGGGGTATGTGCCTTTATAGGCCTCTCACTTGTATCTTGGTTCTCTAAGAAACAACAATCCGTAGCGTTATCTACTACCGAAGCGGAATATGTAGCCGCCGCAAGAGCGTGTGCTCAAGTCCTTTGGATGAAACACACACTTACCGATTTTGAGGTACACCTAACCAAAATTCCAATTATGTGTGATAACTCAAGTGCTATAAACTTAAGCAAAAATCCCGTTTTACACTCTCGTACAAAACATATTGAATTGAGACATCATTTTTTACGAGATAATGTTCAAAAAGGCCAAATCGTGCTTGAAAAGGTTGATTCGGAAGATAATTTGGCCGATATTTTCACAAAAGCCCTTAACAAAAAAGCGTTCTTTAAATTAAGGCTTGGTTTAGGCATGCTTGAGTTTAACCCTTGATAAATACTAACTCTCAAATATTGCATATTTTGAGGGGGAGCAACTTTCGAGGGGGAGCATAAGCGATTTTCTTAAACCCTTTTTGCTTCGACAAAAGGGGGAGAGAAACCGAGTATGCTCTCGTGTTTAGCGTTGTGTTTGTCATCATCAAAAAGGGGGAGATTGTTGGTGCAAGTGTACCCAGCTTTAATATTGTGATATATTTTTGGTACACATAAAATCACATCTCCATATTTATTTTGATGATTACAAAACACACCGCATTATTTGTTATCTAATATTTTATCTGAGTGTGCAGCTATTTAATTATCTCGATAAATTTTATCTGAAGAATCCAAGTCTGAAGATTTGCGTCATTTTATTTTAAAATGATAAACACCCTAAAATAATATACCACTTGGATTTTTCTAATACTGTCTTTTTAAATAAACCAAGTAACATCTTATCATCTTGCTGGATTGTGAAAGTTTTGTTTCTAGAAGACCTGCGCATGCGTACTGCTTCCTGCACCTTTTATCTGGGCGGTATACCGCGGTGTAAAGCCGGTATACCGCGGCGGCTTGATGTTACATCTCTGACTGATTGGAAGTGCTTATGTCTGGGCGGTATACCGCGGTGTTTAGCCGGTATACCGCGGGTACCATTTCCGTTGGTTTTTGCAGGGTTGACTTTCTCACTGCAGCGTACCTTTTCCTCTGCACGGTATACCGCGAGACTTAGCCGGTATACCGCGAAATGCCATGGACTGTTGCTCATCCAGTATAAATACATGCAACCACCAGCCTTCAATGCTACCAATTCACAATAACTCTCCCTGCATTTGATAAAGACTCTGCAGCATCTTCTCTTGATATTTAAACTGTTAAAATTATAAAACTCGTTTTTGAGTAAGAAATCTTGAGTTGATAGCAGATTAAAATCTCTCGATTAGTTGAATCAGCAACACAACTCAAGTGATCAAACTCTCTAAAAATATCCAAGTGATAAACCTTATTCAAGAGTGATTATTCATATTAAAATTATACCCTCTTGTAAGTGTTTGAATAGAGTGAGTGATCCACATAAATCTCTCAAAGTAGAGTGATTCGCGTTTGTTGTACTAAGGTTTGTGTTTCTACCGTAAAGAACACGTTTTCGTATTGGATCTCCGAGAAGTGTTATTTTCTCGAGGTGGACTAGCCAACCTTGTGTTTGGTGAACCACTTTAAAAATATCGTTGTCAAGTATTCTCTTTCCCTTATCTATTTACATTTCCGCTGTGCATTTAAATTATATCTGTTTATATAATTGTCGTTTATTTATTATTTCTATACTCTGATTTATTTATACTGTTTCTGTACTGTATTTATTTATAAAAGAATTTTTGAAAGTAAAAGTTTTAAATTACAACCTCACCCCCCCCCCCCCCCTTAGGTTGTCTAACAAGTATCAACATCTTACGATGACGGGGTTAAACCCGATTCCATGAATATGACCGACACCAAGTCAGTCATGATATCATGTTCAAGAGCCCACTACGAATCTCCACGGATTCTAGATTAATGCTCGTATCCAAGAAATCACAATTACACATGTCAGTTTCTTGGAAAGGAAGTAGGGATTACAATTACATATGTCAATCTCTTTCCTTCCTTAGAAATGGGAATTACGATTAGTCCACGCCTATTCCTCATTTCACCTAAACGGGAATTACGATTAGTCCACGCCTATTCCACGTTTATCACACATACTGGAATTACGATTAGCGTCACGCCTATTCCATGTGTTCATAAAATAAAACGAAATGGGATTTACCATTAAGCGCCCGGTCTAATCCTCATTTCAACCAATGGGAATTACCATTAAGAGCCCGGTCTATTCCACGTTTATCTAAATCATGGGAATTACGATTAGCGCCACGCCTATTCCACGTAATTACAAAACACTAGTGCCTATGGATCCATTACACTTATTCGTACTCGTGCAGGTTATTACTTAATATAGATTCATATACACATTTGCCCATTTAGAACAAATAGTTAAAACTCGTATAATCGTCCATCCGAAATTCATTCAGGAAATATCTCTTTATAAAAACATACCTTACCGTAATTTAAATATGAAATAAAAAGGGTAAGGTAAGAATAAACTCACTTGATAGCAGTAGCGTTACTCTTACTTTATTCCTTAAAACTGTAAGGGTTTCCGTCGAACTTCACAAAATCTGTATTACCCAAAAATATATATATTGGACTTGTATCAAACTACTGTACATGATTCTTAACATCCTAAATAACCAAAATTTCGTCACTTATCGCAACCCACTAATTGCGATAACACTTGTCGCAACCTACTACTTGCGACACAGTACTTGTCGTAACCCATTGTTGCGATATCCCTCTTATCGCAACCAACTGTTGCGATATCACATCTTATCGCAACCAACTTATTGCGACATAGTCCTTTATCGCAACCAACGGTTGCGACACACTCCAACTATCGCAACTCACTATTGCGATAATCATTCTTATCGCAACACCCATCTTTATCGCAACTCACTGTTGTGATGTTCATCTTTGTCTCAACTAACTGTAAATGTAATTAAACCAGAAATCTATACTTTTAAGCCATGCATGTTTCTACAAAAGTGCAGATATGCTTAATACTACCAGTATAAGAGACTTATAAACTCAGATTTCTCATATCTTTCTAAAATCCACAAAACCCATTTCTAAACCATATAGGAAGATTTATAAACATAAGAGAATTAATTCAAATGAAGATCATACATTTGTTATACCAGTTTGTACTCTTAATTTGCAGCAGAAAAACAACTTTCCTTTCTTCTCCTTTCTTCTTACGATTCTCTCTCTCTCTTTCTCTCTTTTGCCGTACAACACACACACACCAAGACCATATGAAATATCTCATTTCTCTCATCTCTTTTAGTTAGAATGAGGCGGTGGTGGTGTAATTTTCACCACTTACCCAAATCAACCCTCACACTATCATTACTTGGCAAGTTTAACCCTTTAACTTATAAATTAAAATTAAAGTTTATTCCTTAACTTATAACTCCATAAAATAAATAACGTAACTTACTCGGGGATAAACTCTAAAATTAATCTATAAAATAATTACACCCAAATTACTCAATAAACCAAACATAACACTTTTATATAGAAAATCGAGATGTTACAACGTATTTTATTTATATGGATTGCTTTCCATATTTTATGGGTTGTGATTTATGCCTCAACCGTGTTCGGGATGCTTTGAATAATAGAGATTTAGTCATGTTTTTATAACTTTGGAAATCAAATACTATTTCACCTTTCAAGTGAGTTTTGGTTTGAGTCCACTTTTGAGAATCGTTTTATATGGGAGCATTCGTCACGGAATTTGTGTGCGTATGAAAATGAGTGGTTTGCATGTAAAGTAAATCCTTTTTGGAACTCATGAGTTAAAATTGCATTTCACGTCTTACGAATTATATAATTAATCACGATAAAAACTCTTAAACTCACTAGGCGTAGCCTAACCTTTTTATTTGTCGGCATGTGCAACAGATTCCGGTTGGGATATAGTTCTAGTGACACTGTGAAGAGTTGAGAGCTAGTTGTGTGCTCAAGAAGTAAGTGGCTTGGTGAAGTCTTCCGCATTTTTGGGAATAGCAACTTTGTATTGGGTTAAGTAACACCCAACTTTTTGTAGTCTTGGCGTATGACTTAGGATATTGAATGTTGAAGTTATTATGTTCTTTTTATTAAGGTATTAACAAATAACAAGGATGGTTTGTAGAAGGGAATTTCATCTTTATTTGATTATTTTACCGAAGTTTTTATTTAGTTGTTATTTACAATTTTGAGGGTGTTACATAAATTATCCATATATTAATAACAAAATGTATCGTTTTTGGATAATTCATTTAATTAAATGTTTTTAAATGTGTATCAAATAAAAAACTTTATAATATAAATATTAGTTTATTTTTTAAAATATCAACATAAAATTATTGTAATGAATAATTAATAAACAGTTAACAATCATACATTTTCATTAGTTTATACCCAAAATGTTTTTTTTTTTGCATTTCTACCCTTTAGGAAAAAAAATACAATTTTCAAATTATTAAACTATATTCGAATTTTATATAATTTAAGTATTAATATATTTTTGAAATTATTTAATTAATATAGTTTAATAATTAAACTATACAGTTTAATTAAATTATACTTTTTATTATCTATACTATATATATAAGCATGAAACGGCGGTTAATGTTGAAATTTAAGTCGTATGATTTTTGATGCTATATGTACAAGTCTCACAGCTACTAAGAAATCCCCCCTCTCTCTCCTCTCTCACACGTTCCTATCAAAAATCAAACAATTTTCAATTTCTAAGTTAAATTTTATACCCTTAGAATTAGTTATCCAATTTACTTTTAATCCCTTACTTTTTCATTTTTTATTTTACACCTTTATCATATTAACATAAATAATCGTATATGAACAAGAATTGATTAAAAAAATACATTTCTTCTTTTACAAATTACATCATTGTAATTAGACCTGGCAAAAAATGACACGACACGCTAACCCGACACGAACCCGACACGAATTAAACGGGTTTGGGTAATACATTTCAACCCGTTTAAGTAAACGGGTTGACACGACACGACACGAAAATTAAACGGGTAAGGTTAGGGTCAACCATTTCAACTCGAAAACGACCCGAGTAACCCGTTTATATATATATAAGTTAAAAATTAAATATATGTTTAAGAAAAAATAATTATAATTTAATTATTATTATTATAATTATAATTATAATTAAAAGTAATTGGTTTATGGAAAAATAAAACAAATCAGAGGAACTAGTTTGGCTTCACTTATATACATGGTTCCAAGATTAATTTTGCTATAAAACTTCCGATGTGGGATACCTCAAGTGAACCAACCCATTTTTCTCATCAGATTTCATCCCACATCGCCCAAATTTCAAACCACAACTCTTACTCTCAACTATAAATACCCCTCATCCCTTCCACATTTTGAATTGCCATCCTCCTTTGTTTGAGTGAAACAATTGGCTTGAGCTGGTTTGCTTGTCGGTTGGCTTGAACTGAGTTAAAAATTTGATTGGAGCACCCTTTTAAATTCGGTGTACCTTTAAGTTTATTTTGCGATTTTTTGTGTTTGTGCGAACGTAAATGAACACGAACATATCTTTTTTCTAACGAACATGAACAAGTCTTTGTTCGTGTTCGTTCGGTTCGTTTACAACCCTATATATATTGAACAAAAATTCCTTCTTATGAAACGGGTTAACGGGTTTGCGGGTTTAATGGGTTAAGAGGTTAAACGGGTTAATCGTGTCGGGTCGGGTTAAGTAAACGGGTTAATCGGGTTTGTGGGTTTAATGGGTTAAGTGGTTAAACGGGTTAATCGTGTCGTGTCGGGTTAGGCGGGTTAAATCAGGTCGTGTTCAGGTTGCGATATTCTGACCCGTTTATTAAACGTGTCGTGTTCGGGTTTGACACTCCCAACCCGTTTAACCCGTGAACCCGACACGACCCGTTTGCCAGGTCTAATAAATGCATTTTTAAAAAAAAATATTATTACAATATTATCGTCAATAATTTCAAAATAAATTTATTATTAAATATTGTTTTAACTTAATAATATTGTGAAATATCATAAATACGTATCGAGATTTTTAAGAATGACGTGCCGAGATTTTTTTTAAACTTGTACATTTTACGCTTTTATATGTATTTATCTATTATACTCTTTTAAAAATAATTCAATTTACGGTTATTTTTGAACTTTTAAGAAGTACAAATCTTAATACATCATGTACAAGTTTAAAAGCTTTAAAACATTCAACGTTCAACATGATAACTAAAAATAAAATTATTTTTTATTTTTAAATTGCATTTTATACCATTATAATTAGTTATTTAATTTACTTTATATCTCATCTTCTTTCATTTTTCATTTTACATCCTTATCATATCAACATACATAACCGTTCATCAAAACCTTCAAAATGAGCACAAATGTTATGCGTTTGAAGACCCCACTATCGAACGGATATTTGTCAACTTTTTTGACCAATTAACCATATTGACCTTTAGTTTTATACATCTGATATGCGATTTAAAAGCGAATAAATATGAACATGAAACAAAATTATTTTTTCGAATTCTCGGCTTTAGATTCGAGATACTTCGCGCCGCATCGCGTGCGGATACGTATCTAGTTAAAGATTAAGTATATGAAAATGCGTGACTATTAATTTTTTATTTATATTTATTACGTTAATTTTAAGTTGATATTTTGAAGAAAGAAACTAATAACTATGTTATAAAATTTTTATTTGATACATATCTACAAAACATTTAGTTAAATGAAATACCTAGAAACGATACATTTTTTTAATTAATAGACATAAATAAATTTTGGTTCGGTTTACTTATGATTATGATCATAACTATTATCGTTTTTTTTATTATTATTATCATTACTATTTATTCATCTTTGAGAGAAAAATATGGAAAATTCTATATACACCATACCAATTCTATTTATTACATTATGGGTGGACCTAAATAGAGGCCTACGGTGGATAGTGTCTCCTTTACATGGTTCCATTATACTGAGAGAAATATGTTTCTAAAGGGTGTGGCAGTATCGTTTCGTTGTTTGTCCTGTATTTCTTAAAAATACACTTATAATAAAAGTCTGAGCTTGTTTAGTAAGCGTAATGCGCTTGATTAAAGTTTTCCCTTTTAAAATAGTGCAATTTTGCCTCTTTTTGTCAACAAAACTTGTTTTTTACCTTTTAGTATTATGTTTCTTATAGCGTTTGTTTAAAGATATATCTCCCTTTTCTTCGATTCGGAATTTCCAACAAATCCTTGACTCCTCGAATACAATGGGATTTCACACCTGGCGAATCTTTCACTCTACCTCCTCTTATTAAGACTATAGAATGTTCCTGCGAATTATGACCTTCGCCCGAAATGTGAGCAATTATATCATGTCGATTGCTTAAAGATGTATGGAGGGATCAGTAGTGGAAGGAATCGAATCCATGACTTTTTTAGAAACACAAGCAATTAACTAACCAAATAAAGCTACTATACTTTTGTTAAACATTTTTTATAGCTTTCATCATTATTAAAATAGTGTCACCGTTTATAAAAATGATGGATCTGTCTAACTGCCTCTCTTACACGTCATTTCCAAATCAATCTATCTATTTGTTATTAATATACGACTTGTCCAACTGAATTTGTTTATAACTTGAAATGCAAGTAACAAATAAAGAGATTAGAAAATTTCATAAAACAAGAAATCTGGATCACAAAAAATTATGGTAATGATCTTCTTGCATTGTCTTTGTTTATCTTATCAAAATGTGTAAAAGATCCCATACTTAAAAATGTCATTATGTATTTTACTTGTGTGTTAGATTTTGTTGATTTGTCTAATAAAAATATAAATAAGGCAAAGTCAAGTGGTAAGGTAACATGTATTTACAAGAAATAAATTAAGATTGATTTAGTAAATGTTATAATTTGTTATAATTAGGACTTCAATGTATTCATTATATTTTTACACATTTTTTGGTTTTATGTCAAGGGCATTAATAAGATATGTTATTTCAAATTCCAATTGTGATGAAACATCTTCAATATATTATATAGAATTAAAAAAAAATTAAGTTTGTTTTCAACGTCTTTTCTATTAATGATTAAAATATTAATTATACTAGAAGTGTACTTACACAAATACGCGATACATCTCGAATTTAATGTTTTTTTTTTATCTTTGTTGATTTTATTATAAGGTTTTGTTTGGGTTTAGAAAGCGATAATGTATTTTCATAAATTTGTTTAATTTAATTTAGATTTAATAATGATGTATTTCATTTTAGATTTAACAATATAATGTTTTTTCTTATAAAAAAACAAGTATTCTGTTAGTTTAAATGGTTATCCTAATTATCTTTTAGATTATTTATATTTAAAATGAGATGTTTATCTTGTATTTGATTATGTTTATCAGTTAATTACGAATTCAAACATGCAACTTTAAAATATTATACTCATACATCATTACTTATAATCTTGAATTTTAAGTAACATGCATCAATAAACAGTACTTGATGCATTAAAATTTGTTTTTAATAGTTTTTCTCAAATGCTTTATAATATAGTATACATATAGATATAGATTAGTGAAATATTTAAAACAATTCATAAAATATTATTTTTTATTTTATAAACATTTAATTTTTCTAGATTCTTATTTATAGGAAGAATCATTTTCTCTAAATTTAGAGAATTTCGATATCTCTCTCCCACCTTCTCTAGCTTAAAAAAAAATGGAGAATCGGAGATTTTTTTGGATTCCAACATTCCGCTAAACCAAACTCCCATTAAATTTTGTGTCAATAACAACAAACATATCAGAAATAAAAAGTTACAAAAGAGTATGATTAAAGTGTCTTCAGTTGTTCAAAACCATCTAATTTTAATAAAGAAAAAACCTAAAAAAAACCAACGTATTTTTACATTTTAAGTGATTAAAATTACTTAAATCAAACAAATAAAATTTTAAATCTGTTAATACCAAAAAAATCCAGTGAATTTTCATTTAAAGAAACAGTTATTTGTTCAAAAAAATTAACAATATATATATACATAATGATTCAAAATATTAATGACTGTGTTATGATTTGGACTCGATACGATTGTGATGAAGGAAGTGATGCGGCTGCACTGCACATATCTACGTAACACTAAAATCCAATCAGAAATCCAACCAACCTATTTTCATCTTGCTAAACGGATGACTCCATAACACAACAAATTTCCTCCAGTTAGATTACCATCGGTGGCAACGGAAACAACAACACCACCACTTCGGATTCTTCCCCAACAAAACGCTTCAGATCCACACTCTCTCTCACTTCATTACAAGCATTGCTTATACCTTGCTGATATAGGAACAATTTTGCAATTGAAGATGCAAGCTATAAACGTCGGTCTCAATGGTATCCATATCCAAAATCGTACTAGTAGGGTTTTGTCGACTTCGGTTGGTTTCAGGAACAAAAAAGGCACTGCGTGTATGATTGGGTCTGGTTTTGGATCGCGACTCAGGTCCGGTCATGCAGGCGCCGGTGCCGATGTTGGAAGTGTGTTCCACTCCTCTGTCAAGTCCAGATCAATCAAAGCTCAAGCTTCCGGTTTGTTTTGTGGGAATTATGCTCTCTAATTACTCCATAATTCAATTCAATTATGTGAACAGATATTCTGTATATCACTATGTTGGTGTTTTGACCTAATGTCTGTTGATTGTTATGTGAATAAATTAGTTTGGTTTAGTTGTTCTTCATAAAAGTTGAAGGTTATTTGAGATTTTGAATTCCTTAGGCGTTGTTTCAATTGAAGTAAGCTAAGTGATTTAAGAAGGAAATACAAGGGGAAGAACAAAATGGTATTATCAACTGTAAGTTTCAGAATTGTTGCATTCATGCTATGATTAGGCATGATCCAGTTGGTAACTATTAAGATATGCTTGTGGTTGGTACAAGATTGATGCAACAAAACCTCAGGAGTCACCAAAAGAACCTCTTTCCAAAATTCAGGTGAAGGCGTGAAGCATTGCCTACAAAGACTTCCTTCCTTGGCCCCTAATTATGCCCAAGTGTTTTAGGGCAGAGGGGTCTGTTGGGATCAACAAACAGACAGTAATAGTTGCTGGAGGAAAATCAAACATTATGTGATTCAACTATTTGCTTACGTTTACACTTGCTGCTAGTATTCATTTTACACCTTGTGCATTTTAGTAGTACAAACATGTTTCATAAAGCATGGCAGACTCCATTTTTATGAAGAAAATCAGACAGAAACTGTCATAACAATTAGACATTCAATTCGATTTATATTCACTGCCTGTGATACAATCATTACTCTTTAACAAGGCTGCACAATTAATCACAATGTAGATGGAGAGGTTGCTCCTCTCAAGAGCCAACCAAAATCTTCTGGATCAGTTTTGCCTTATGTTGGTGTTGCTAGTCTGGGAGCCATATTGTTCGGATATCATCTAGGGTACGCATCTTTATATCAAAGGAGTCTTACATACGATAAAAGCCTTTTCTTTTATGATGCATCTAATTCCTGCAAGCTGTTTCTTTTTCAGGGTGGTCAATGGTGCACTCGAGTATCTTGCCAAGGATCTTGGTATTGCTGAAAATGCTGTTCTACAAGGCACGTTTCACTGAATTTAGATAAACGGGATTTATGTTTTGCCTGTTCCCCTTTCCCTCCATTTGAATTATGTTCAGAGTATTTGCAAATCTTGGTTTGTATAGCACACTCAAATCTGCATCAAGAATAATGAAAAATATAGAATCCTAGATTTGCTTCAAAGTTGTAAATTTGAAGAAGCAATTGAAGGCATATTTTTATGTTAATGAATCAAATAATAGGATTATGTGATCCAAGTGCCAGGACATTGGCCCTAAGGTTTCAACTTTTTCTCATGCGTGCTTTTATGCAGGTTGGGTTGTTAGCTCGCTTCTTGCTGGTGCCACCGTTGGTTCATTTACAGGGGGGTCTCTGGCTGATCAATTCGGAAGAACAAAGACTTTTCTACTCGATGCAATTCCTCTTGCAATCGGAGCTTTTCTTTGGTTTGATATTCTTCCAATTTTATTGTCACCATAATTGCCACTGATTTTGTACAGAAAGTGGGGTCCATGAAGTCGTAGACCAGTTTTTAGTCTAATTAGACTCCATACCCATCAGTTATTGCCTATGATTTTGTATTCATAGATGCTCCTAATATGAGTTCATTTTTTCAGTGCTACGGCTACAAATGTACAAACCATGATAGTAGGCCGCTTGCTTGCCGGTATTGGAATTGGCATATCATCTGCTATTGTCCCTCTATACATATCTGAGGTAAACTTCTCACAACCTTTCTCTAGCTTTCTATTCAACAATCTTACATTTATGACCTGATACCTTTCTTTCAGATATCACCAACCGAAATTCGTGGCACTCTTGGATCTATCAACCAGTTATTTATTTGCGTTGGAATCCTTGCAGCTTTGGTGGCCGGATTACCCTTAGCCGGAAACCCATTATGGTAAGTGTTCCTCATTTTTCAAGCGTTTACGGTTAAGCAGCTTTAGTGCCCTGATTAGCATCAGTAAATGTTTATCTCTACGCCTGTTTTCCAGGTGGAGAACGATGTTTGCTATTGCAGTTATCCCCTCTGTTCTGTTGGCATTAGGAATGGCATTTTCTCCCGAATCTCCTCGTTGGCTTGTTCAGGTTTTGCATAAACTACTTTGTGGTGTGAGCACTCTTGCATACGTTACTTTGTGTCGTGAACACTGATCTGGGAGCATTTACTTGCAGCAAAGGAAGATTGGCCAAGCTGAGAAAGCGATAAAAACATTATATGGTGAGGGCAAAGTTGCAGAGGTTATGGCGGACTTAAGTGCATCTGGTCAAGGCTCTGAAGAACAAGATGCTGGTTGGTTTGATCTTTTCAGTGGCCGGTACTTCAAAGGTAGCGTTTTTATACACACACAAATTAGTTGTTTTTTTTGTTTTTATGCACTTTTGCATTATGCACATGTGCATGTTACAATTACTTGTATGCACAAGTGCATATCGTCCAGAAGAAGGGCTAGGGTGTTCCTCAGTTTTCCATTTTTTGAGGTTTTCCCCTGAACCTGACCCTACATATATATATATATATATATATATATATATAACTTCAATTTAACCTGTAGCAACGTGCTTATTGACATTATATCATGGAACACTTACATGTATCTCGTATGGCAGTTGTGAGTGTTGGTGCAGCCCTTTTCTTGTTCCAACAGATGGCTGGAATAAACGCTGTTGTATACTATTCCACCTCCGTCTTCCGCACTGCAGGAGTTGCATCGGATGTGGCAGCCAGCGCTCTTGTTGGGGCAGCAAATGTTTTTGGTCAGATGACCCTTTTCTGGTCTTTTTATTTAGAGACCACAAATGACAATGTACTTTCAAATGACGAAATATTTCTGATAATGATTTTATTGCAGGCACAATGATCGCGTCTTCATTGATGGACAAACAAGGACGGAAAAGTCTTTTAATCACAAGCTTTTCCGGAATGGTACACACATAATTATCTCCCAAATATATACTGCACTTAGAAGTTAGAAATCATGTAGATCATTCATACTCTTTTATTTTTTTATTTTTTTTATTGCAAGGCTATTTCAATGATGCTGCTCTCGTTGTCCTTCACTTGGAAAGTTTTGGCACCGTATTCTGGACCACTTGCTGTTATTGGAACTGTTTTGTAAGTTTTAAGACATCTTGGCTTTTGGCTAGTTATAGAAACTTTATTCTTCAATATAGTACTTCATTTTTCATTGATCATGACCATCCACATGTGCACTTGACATCAATTCCACAGGTATGTGCTATCGTTCTCGCTTGGTGCTGGCCCTGTCCCTGCTCTTTTACTACCAGAAATTTTTGCTTCGAGAATAAGAGCAAAGGCAGTTGCCTTGTCGCTTGGAATGCATTGGGTAAGTCTCTCGATCATACTACATATAAAATCAAGATTTTATTCATACAAGTTTACAAGATTCATCTAGTGCATATACACCCTTCTTTTTTGTTTTTGAATTGGCACATGTCCTCCATTTTTAACTCAATTGTCAGAGTCCCCTAGACTTGGACTAATGCTCCTCCATATATATATATATAAAAGGGAAAGTTGAAGAACACCCTGTTAGCCTTTCATCTGGACGGTATGCACTTTGGCATACAAGTAATTTGTAACATGCACAAGTGCATGATGCACTTGTGCATTAAAAAAAACATAATTTACGTGTATGCACAAGTGCATACCGTCCAGATGAAGGGCCACCAGGGTGTTGTTCAGTTTTCCGTTTTTTTGAGGTTCAGGGGAAAACCTCAAAAAAATGAAAATTTGAAGAACGCCCTGGTAACCGTTCTACTGGACGGTATGCACATGTGCATACAAGTAATTGAAGTTGTTTTTTTTGGTTTTTATGCACGTGTGCATGTTATGTACATGTGAATACCGAACAAATTGTTTACAAATTATTTGTATGCACATGTGTATACCGTCCAGATGAACGGCGGCTGCCGCCTGCCGGGGTGTTCCTCAGTTTTCATTTTTTTGCAGTTTTCCCCTGAACTTGATACCCTATATATATATATATTGGAACATCTCTTCTGTGCTCAAGGGCTCTATCGGAGAGTAATATGGGGGTTCCACATATTCACTCACATGGTATCAGAGCCGAGATCTATCACTCCGGAACAATTTGAGTGAATGGCAGTTGTTTTAAAGAAAACAGTTTTTTACAGATACAACGTTATTGATGAATGGTTATGTTGTGGTTGAGCAGATATCCAATTTTGTTATCGGGCTGTATTTCTTGAGCGTGGTAACTAAATTTGGCATAAGCAAAGTATACCTGGGATTTGCATCCATCTGTCTTCTTGCGGTAATGTACATAGCTGGTAATGTCGTTGAAACAAAGGGGCGGTCGTTGGAGGATATCGAGCGTGAACTTAGCCCAGCTATCTAAGGTTATGCATATTTTAGGTGTTGATCTAATCTTGATGCGAATAATAAGGCAGCTTAGCTTCTGCAGCTCACTAATCTTTATGCACCCAACTTTTCTGGTTTTCATTTTTATTCTTCATGGTTCAAAATCTGCACACATTGTAAATTTGTGCTACTATCGGGAACTTTTTTTTTTGATAAACGAGTCGGAACCCTCGGAAATTTTGTTTCACATAAAGCAAACATTACAAGAGAACTAAAAAGGCCTCAAAAGTTTATCATGAGAATTGTGACATCCTAGTTTTTTTTATGTAAGTTAGATTTCAGTGTTTTAAGTCTTAAATACAAGGTATTATGATCAGCTTAAGTGAATTAAAAAGGCACTAAGATCTGTCCAATGTTAGCAACTATAAATCATCATACTTTAATTGACAAGCTAGTGGAACAATAAAGATGAAGGTGTCTAGTTATACTTATGGTCCTTTGTTTCCAAATAGAAAGACACAAAATTCTCCGGGAAGCCCTATCTTCGAAGGACTTCTCGAGGCATGAATTAGAGTTGAGAGAAGAAAGACATGAAATGCTCGAAAGATGGAATCTATGAACGAGTTCTTTCGTGCAAGGACATAATCGAGTCGTTGTTAATGTTTAGAGCCAGGTGCTCTTGCAAGGCAAAACATGAGAAATCAAACCTAAAAACATGACAAAACAAACTAATTATGAGTTGCTAAGGCTAAATGTTTGTGTTGGCAAAATTATTGATGATAAAATAAATCTGCTAAGCATGGTAAAGCAAATTAGTTATGGGTTGTTAAGAGCTAGAAGCATGATGTGTCAAAATTCATTTATTTTAAGCATGAAGTGTTTAAACTCTCATGAGAGCATGCACAAACATGTGAGCAAGAAGAAAAAGTAGATAATACATTGTAATCACCTAAGTAATGGTTGAAATCAAACCAATATTTCCATCCCAGAGTAAGAAAACACTTTCAAAGGTTAAAGCAATACAAAGTTCGAAGTGCGAAATCAAAGTAGAAAAAAAAGCCAAGTGCATAACAAGTGGAGTATGTTTTGAGATTTAGGGCATGTTTGTTAGCAGCTTAATGAGCTTAATAGGACTCATAACTATTTGATAGTGGCTTAATGATATATTGATATAGAAAGTGACCTATTTATTAAGCTTTTAGGATGAAACTTTATGCAGAAAGCCAAGTTTTGTCCAAACCAGTCTCTCCCAATTAAAAAACAGGGTCCTTCCATCATTGAAAACACCCTCCCAAACAAAAACTTTTCCAATCTATACAGACAGATTAATCCACACAGACAACTTTATTCATACATAACTTAATGGAAAACCAACCAATCAGATCCTTAATAAGATACATATATACTATATAAATGTATTTTATGCATTATGAAGAATTTGATAAGATAAGATATTTTAACATGTTTGGTTTACATTAAATGATAATGTGTTTATATAGCCAAGACATATGTATGATGGCATTTTATGATATTAGTATGTGTTTTACACATTAAGGCATGAATGTTTTATGCATGTTATGTATGACCATAAATATCTACCGTACGGGATATAAAGTGAAGGGACGTCTTGCAAATGAACCCTAAACAGGCCTTATGAGACAACATTTATAGACCTTGGGGTTAACAAATCTTAAGGTAAGTATGTCATACTTACATGTGTAGTGAGGTCTCAAAAGGGTATTTTATACATGATGAAGAGTTTTATTGAATTATTATTCACACTGATCACTAAAGCTTAAAATTTATGTAGTCGATGTATGTATCTCAATGAAGGAGTAAATAGGGTTAGCATAAAGTATTATTCTAATCAATAGCAAATTTTGTTGTATTATAAGCTAATGAGTTACGTTTCCACATATGTTTCAACTTTGATGTAATAGTAAGATTTGAAATAAATAAAGTTAAATTTACTTCACAAACTAGACTTGTACTTACTGTCAAGAGTCACCTCTATCATTTATCTTATGAGGTAACCTTTTCAGCCGTCAAAATGGATTGATGGTAAACGTTTATAACCCGGTAAACACTTACCAGGTCAGATTTTCGATCTTTGTTATGTTCACTAGATAAGGTAATTAATAAATTGATAAAAGTTTACCAAGGTAAGTGTTCAATTAACCACTCCTTAGTAGTAAGAAAAGAAAGTAACCGCGCCCATTAGGATTGGGAGGTTACAAGAACGAGAGTGAAAAAGGTTAAAAACAAAGCAGGATGACTCTATTAGCAACAATTGTCAATAGGACCACTACCGGCAGCTAATTAAGACACTGGACAACATTATCCATAGTATCCTCGAAATATTCAATAAGATGCACATAGAAGACACAGCTTTTGACCAATAATCCTTTTCAGTCTTTAAATGCATGTTCATCATTATAAATTCTTTCTTTTTTGCTAGGCTT
Organism: Saussurea involucrata; assembly: GCA_033807775.1. Taxonomy (NCBI): domain Eukaryota; kingdom Viridiplantae; phylum Streptophyta; class Magnoliopsida; order Asterales; family Asteraceae; genus Saussurea; species Saussurea involucrata. The sequence continues at coordinate 55,741,562 of CM066322.1, read as the reverse complement.
TTAAATCATGACCAAAATTGATATTCCAAAGCTCAGCAGGCAGTTTGACTTAGCAGAGTTACTGACTTTCAAACCCAACAGTTGAAGCTTCAAGTCTTCAACTGTTGGGCTTGAAAGTCAAAAAACAAGAAAATAAAAGAAACTTGGGATTTTTGGTGCTTTAAGATATTATCATGCAAATTTATGGGATTATGGTCCAAATCTTGAACGCATTCGACAGAAAAGATCAGATGATCCACAAATTTCACGTTACGAAAAGACTGACACCAAGAAAACACACCCATAAACTTAGATGAATTCAATGGAAAGAGCCTTGTAGATTATGACCATTGTGTTTCCCAAAAGTTTGTAATCTCATGCTCATAACAATCTTAACCCTTGAGCTTGAAGAAGCCATAAATGTTGGCATCTTGTGTGATCAAAGCTACATGTTGGATTTCCTTTCCCATCTTTCTTTTGTGTCAAGCCTACAAATTAACATACCAAACCAAATGAGTAAAAACCCTTGAAGATGTAACCAGTTTTAAACAGCAAAAGTTACACATCATTACCCCCAGTGTAGCTTCTGTGGTTTCTTTGATGCTGCAACATCTTTCGGCATAGATGAAACGTTATTCTGATGGGTGTCTAACGAGGGAGAATTGGTGGTATATTGGGCTGTTTTACATGGGATTTCATTTGTACATTCGTCGGCATGATGATCGTGATCCTTCCCTTCAGAACTACCTGGCCCAGATGACTTCCCTGTAGACAAGTTTGCTTTCTTTTTTATCTTGGATTTCTCTTTTATTTGTAAACGCCTCTTGTGCAGTTCCTGTGGATGGAAAACACAGGTCATATCAGAATCAATGAGTCGTCTGCTAGACATCGCAACAAAATTAGATCTATAGAATGTCAAAAATATCTAATTGTCTAAATAGACTGCTTTACAGACTTAAATTTATAGGAGCAAACGATAAATCAACTTTATAATACACTTTTAGACGTCTTAACAAGTTTGTTATGACGTTTTTATAATAAAAGTCATTATTAGCTATTTTACATGAATCTAATGTGAAAAAATGTCCTAAAAACCTTGTTAAGATGTCTATAAGAAGTAAACTTATTATAACCATTTTGGATGACATAGTCCTATAAATGGTACATTAGAACACAAATTGTTGGCGTTCTGAAAATCCTGTTCTGTTGTAGTCAAAGTTCTAACAGTGTCATCAAAAACTCACATATTGAAACGAAAAAAAAGGCTAATTCACAACTACAGACTTGCATTTTGAAATTTTGGTCAAGGACGAATCATTCCACTCCATAGAGTGCAAGAATCATATCAAAATATACATAAAATTGTTGCTGATGCTTTTAGATGGGCACAGGAATCAAAATCATGATCGCAATTGAGATCGTAAACATTTAAACCATCGAATAGCAACGTTTTTAAGAGGATTTCATGGATTATTAACCTGGAATTTCGAAAGCTGAGCCCTGGAAACAGCTGAGGAGGGCCTGAATTTAGGGTTCAGACATGCAGAGGATGCGATTGCTGCTTCTCTCCTCTCGTCTTCCTCCATTTTCGTTTGACCTAACCGTCAATGACGCTTTTCATTTTGTCTTTTGAGCAATTTACGAAACGGCCCTTATTAATATGGAATTCGCTTGACATTATCTTTGCCCTTATTAATATGGAATTCGCTTGACATTATTTTTTTGACTCTATGATAATAAAAACATAAATCAGTTTTGTATCAATCTTAAATTCTACATTTTTAAATGGGAATTTAATTAAAATATCCAAAGTTTGGCTTTGACTTACCAAAATAACCATTTTTTTCAACTTTTGCCAAAATACTCATTTTTCCCGCGATATGTCCCGCGATCGCATGATAGGGTAATTTTCTAAAATTTTGATTCCGCTATAGTAGGATGAGTCCCGCGGCTACACCACAAATTTGTTAATTTCAATTGATATTTACACTTTCAACCCCTATACTTATTTACTTACTTTACTTTATACCTTTTACTTTTCTAATTTTAATTTTACACTTTCATCATATTAACACATATAATCGTATTATTAACTAAAATACGTTAAAAAATACGTTTTAATTTTAACAAGTTACATCATTGTACTCGTCTCTTCGATACCTTCTAAATAAGTCAAATATTGAATATTTTTGGATTTATTTATTTTATTATATATCATATATACTACATAAAAATATTTTTAATATTTACAATTCATACCCTTATAGGTAATTATTTAATTTATGGTACATTTTTTACTTTTTCAATTTTCGTTTTACACTCCTATCGCATTAACATAATAATCATATATTAACTAATTGATTAAATCGTTTTAAATTATTTGTTTTAAAAAATACGTTTTAACATATCACATTAACATACATAATTACATTAAAATATGTTAAGGAGTTCGATATATATATATATATATATAATCCAAATAATTTGACGATTTAATAAATTAGTTAATATATGATTATTATGTTAATGCGATAGAAGTGTAAAACAAAATTGAAAAAAATAAGAGATGTACCATAAATTAAATAACTAACTATAAGGGTATGAATTGTAAATATTAAAAATATTTTTTTGTAGTATATATGATATATAATAAAATAAATAAATCCAAAAATATTCAATATTGGGCTCATTTCGAAGGTATCGAAGAGACGAGTACAATGGTGTAACTTGTTAAAATTAAAACGTATTTTAGTTAATAATACGATTATATGTGTTAATATGATGAAGGTGTAAAATTAAAATTGGGAAAGTAAAAGGCATAAAGTAAAGTAAGTAAATAAGTATATGGGTTTAAAGTGTAACATTGAATTATAAATCACAAATTTTGGGGCAGCCGCGGGGACTCATCCTGCTATAGTGGGATCAAAATTTTCAAAATGAACCCTACCCGCGATCGCGAAAAAATGGGTATTTTGGCAAAAGTTGAAAAATGGTATTTTGGTAACTAAAAGTCAAACTTTGGGTATTTTAATTAAATTCCCTTTTTAAATCCCTCGTTGTCCTATCGTGATCCACTCTCTATCATCGTCCATCATCGACGTTGACCCTGTCATCGATCTCCTCTTTCTTATCATTTTTTTCGATTCTCCAACTTTCTTATATGTTTATACGTGCTCCATTAAAATTGTTGTAAAGAAACATATAAAAAAGATGGAGATTGGTGACAAGGGCCAACGACAACGATGGACAGTGTGGAGAACGGATAACAATAGGGCAACGAGGAGTGGTGAGAAGATGGGTCTCTCACATATAGTTTTATCTCCAAAAGCCCAAGAGGATTTAATCTACCGATGATTAAAAGTTTAACGAAAAATATTGGACAACGATATATCTTGGTTAAAGTTAATTGCCAAGTTTTATAATTTATATGCAATTTTTGTAATTATGATGAGTAAATTGGAGAAATTGTTGGAAAGAGATTGAAATAGATAGGTAAGGTTGAAGTAGTTTTTTTTTTAATAAGTAAGGTTGAAGTAGTTTGTTCTTTGAAATTAGGTGTTATATTTATCAAAGATTTTTTTGATAACAGTTTTTACATATTTATGAGTAAAATTAGATTATTGTTGTAGAATAAATGTGTCATCGTCTAAAGGATATGGCGATAGAGATAGGGATAGAGATAGATTAGAATTGAAATATTTTGTAGTTATCTACTTGTAACTCATCCCTATATAAAGGGCTTATGATTAATGAGAATTACGATTCATTCTTTCCATTCTATTGTGTTCTATTCAGTTTTCCCTTTAACACGTTTTAATAAGTTTTTTTTAAAGTTTATGATACAAGTAAACAATAATTTTCGAATGATCAAATTTCATATGTTTTAGACTGTTTTTTTAAATTGTGTTATTGATATGTCTATTGAATTAACCAATTAACTGTTATTTATATTGTACCTAGTTAGTTTTGTTTGAATGTATTTATTAAACATATTTTTTACGTTAGTTAAAAAAAACCTATTAGTTACTTTAATTTTGGCTTCACCTCATTTAATTTAATTTGGTTTAGTATAATCTTTATTGTTTGAACATATGATTTGTTATACATTCTCAATTAGTTACAATATTGACATGTTTATTTGATTAATATAATTATGTCAATGTTATTTACTTATTTGAGGCACTAATTTGCATTAGATTATTTAAATCTAACTAATATATTGTTATTAGATGTGATAATTGATTTATTTAAATATTTATTTAGTTTCTTATTTATCCACATAATCTAAAGGTTTATCTCATATAAATTTTTATGTTATTAATATTTATCTTGAGTATGAGTTCCTACTCATAATTTTTAACTTTATAATTAAGTTTTGGAAGTTACACTTCCAATTCTCATATATTTTGGTCTTTTACCAAAAGCTCCAAAAATACTAAAAGTTTAATGTTGACTTTAGGTCAAAACCAATATTTATTTGTCTAGTGGCAAAATCTCTTGAAATACTATTAAGGTATTGAAACATTGAAGTTGGCTTCATAAGCCAAAATCATATTCATTTTGGCATCATGCCAAAAGCTCTATAATTAACAATGTTATCTCCAAATTAAATAAATCGCAATATATCAATTGGATTTTGTCAAACGGGCGTAAATAACCCTAAGGTTTGTAGGGACTTAAGAAATCCACGTGATTCCCCTACTACCTGGAGATCCAATAGATTGAGTGGTTTTTATTCACAAATTAAAATATTGATGAAGTATTATCAACAAAATGTAAGAACACAAAAATCCAATATTATAATGATAATGGAAAATTTCATGCATAACATAATAATGATAAACCATAATTCACTATTTTAGAAAATAATATTTTCCCTATTTTCTACGACATCTTTGAATCAGAAGGATTTGATTACCATAAGATAGGTTCGGAAAAACACAAGAAAATACGCAAAAGTCATCGAACCATTTTGACCCTAAAGAAAAAACACTAGATGTTAAGATACAAGTAAATATTTTAAAACTTTTGAGACGATAGATCAGTCACAACCTTCAGAGAGAATAACTAGAAACCCCCCAAGAACCGTGGGTAGTCCCAAAAAGGAAATTCGGAAATATTCAGTACCATATACTTCTCAAACTAATCATACAGTGGAAAGAAACCTACTTACTTGATTACAAGAAGGTAACTGATTTTGACAAAGAAATGTCATGTCTCAAAATGCATCTCAATCTTTGTGGCAAAGAACTCACAAAAGATTATGCGAATCATAACATCTTTTCATCTTTCCTATATCGCCAATCATACTAATGAAACAATATAAGCTGCAATATAACCTTTAACAAACTCATTAACTTAATACAAGTGGTTAAGAGTTGTAGCAATGTTTTTTTAACAACGCTAGACATACCCGGATAAAGAAAATTCTTGGGGGTAATAAGGCAAGCGTTGGAGGTGGAAAGAACTCCAAAGGATAGTGAGTTGAACATATGCTAAATATGTACCATATGGACAAGGTTGTGGAAAGGGTCAAATTCATGGCAAGAGTCAGGAACGAACTCCTAATAGAAAATGGGACAAGTTATAAATTAACTATGTCATATCTAAGATTGATTAAGTATAAGTTTACTTGAATACACTTTAACTATCAAATTAATTGCATTTGTGTATGTAACGTCCCAAAAACATAATCATAAAATAAGCATTTGAATTATATAATAAACTTGTCTTTACATCATCAATAAAGTATACTAAACAAAATTGACAGCGGAAGTCTCTAAATCCACAGCCGAGCTCTATATCTATAGTCGTCATAAACAAAACTTGGAGTCGCTCTAAGCTCCAAAACCTCCATGCCATCTCTTAGTTCTTATTAGAAGAACCCGTTATACGCTTACCTGAAAATGGTTTAGTCTTAAAAAGCGAGGGTTAGACCAAAAGGTCTAGTGAATTCCCTCCATAAAACATTTATCACAGAATAAAATCATTCCATTGAAACAGTTCGTACACTTCACATTCACTTCATACAAGGTTAAACACAAGGTTCAGGGCTCGCATAAGCTATCACGAGTGGGGTCTAACGGACACCCTCTCGGCTACACCAGAGTCCAAATGGACCCCCTGTTCCTTCATGTAGGAGGAAACGAATTCCAACCTACAAGCTAACCTCCATATGCCCAAGGAATTATCAAATCCCCTGGCACCCTGACCCCACCGTGTAAACCGTCTCCACATAGCATGCATATACATTTTGAAATCACATTGACGTAAACTTTAACCAATCATTTCATTTGCTAAATAAACGTATGGTTCATGGAAAACATGCATAACTTTTATAAGGCAGTTCATGCTCGTAAAGAAACCATTTCAGTAAATATAGTATGTCATAAAAGGGTTGAGAGAACTCACCTGATACTAGAGTTGTACGTACACTGGTTATACTTTTGAGCTAAACGAACCGAACACCTAAAGATATGAGAATAATATCAGATTAAACTGCCCGATTCTACCTGTTGCTGAACTTTCCGGACATAACCTACTTTTCGGATACAACCTGCTTTCCGGACACTGGTACCCGAAAGCTGGTCTGGACTCTTCCTATAAACACCAACTCTCCGGACGACTCATCCGGTAACCAGGGCAAACCCGGAAACCTCTAATACCCGGACACCAAGGGGAAACATCCAGACACTCAACTAATCCGGAAAGACCCACACCCGGAAACCCTCAAGCAACTCAACCCGGACTCTAGCATGTTATCCGAAAACCACTGAAACCTCACGAACAACAAACGTCCGGAAACTACGGCCTGGATTAAAATTGATTCCCCAAAAGTGATTAAAACCTGATTTCTACCCATGAGTTGGTTAAACATACAACTAGGTTCATTTTCCAACCACAAAACGTCCACTTAAGCCCTTTTTAACCTTTAAATCGAATTACCAAGCCAAAACCCCTTAAAACACACTTTTAAGGAAACATGGATGAAAACTCATTGATTCAACCAATTCAGACTTAAGAATCCAGACTAAACAGGAAAGGAATACTACAACAACAGGGAGAAACGAATTTAGAAAGAATTACCTGGTTGATTCCTTCTCTCTTTTGATTTCTTCCCCAAAACTCCTTTCTCTTTCTCCTTTCTTCTCTAGCCGCCAACACCACCAAGCACACACAAAAATACTGATTTCTATCCAACAAGAGGCTGCCCTAGGGATTGGAGCCATTACATATATACTTTTCAAAAATTGCCTACAAGTGCCTCAATTCCAACTTTATTTTATCAGATTTCTGCCACCAAACCTTCACATTTCTGCAAGAAAACCCGGTTGTTACAGTGTATATACACCTGCGTTTATAACCATTAGAGATGTAAATGAACACATAAAAGAACAAATGCAAAACTCTCAATGTTCTTCGTTCCATGTAGGAATGTATCGAGGAGAACTTGATTGTTTTTGTGACATATCATACAATCATAAGAAATAGATTGTTATTTATTGAATTAATAATTTTTAATTCCTCCAAATACTTAGACGATGGACTGTCACTTGTTGCTTAATGACACAAGATTAATCACTAAAGCACTATATTAATAGAAACCTTGTTAAGATATTCGTACCAATGGAAAATTATATTATAAGAATGGAAATGGGTATATATACATCAACTCTAATGATATGAAAGCCACGTATATTAGAGAATTTAATGTATCAATTTAATGGATTATCTATGTCATTAAATCATATTTTGTCACCAATAAAGAACTTTGGGATAATGACACATATATGTTTCGGCATGACCACGTGGGACACCATGGTCATGACATAGTGATCTATGTATTGAAAAATACACTTAGATACATTTTCTTTCGAGTGAAAGACAAAACGAGGGAATTAACCAAATTGCAACTGTTGACTTCTACTGCACAAGAAGCAACACCACCATCATAATATACCCTCTCTAATACCTAGAACTTTTATACCCTGATCCTTAGCCAAAACAGGAATGTGACCATCCTAAAGCTAAGGACATAATATAAAAAAAATATTTCATTCTTACAACGAATACAATGTGATATTTATGGACATAAACATCCAGAATGCGGGCTATTAAAGTACTTTATGGTTCTGGTTTTGACACGATGAACACGTGTCGTATTATAGTCCACATGAAATGTTGCACTCCTACATTAATTATACGTTTAAGGACTCACCATGCTGTTTTTTTTTTCTCATCAAGTCTACATGACTTAGAATGCTGGAGAATTTACATCATAAGGATTTGATGATTATTGCATTTGTACCGCATGTGTATGTGTAAAATGGTCTCGTAGAATGATAAAAGTTGTCATCAAAAGAATTTAGATGGTAGCTAGGGCAATGGTTATGCACACCAATTTATCCACATCTGCATGGGGTAATGCAATATTACATGCAACTTTACTTATTCGTGTTTAGACCCACTACCAACCAACCAATCTTGTGCGTACCAGTTGGTAACTGGATATAAGCCTGATGTTTTACATTTATGTATGTTTGGTTGTGTTGTATATGTGCCAATTACGCCCCCACAGCGTACCAAAATGGGTCTTAAAGACGAGTCATCAAATGTTGGATATGAACCCCCAACAATTATCCGCTAATTAGAACCCTTGACGAGTGATCCCTTTACCGCTAGATTTGCGGGTTGTCACTTTGATGAGACAACCTTCCTGTCGTTAGGGGGAGATAGGAAAAAAGATTTTCCATGGGAACGACAGGAAGTGCCATTGAATATTTCAATTGTGTCTCATTTTGATCCCCAAAAACTTCACAATGTAAAGTTGAAGTCAAACGAATCAGACTCGATACCTGATATGTTTAATATTATCTAGAGTGACAAGATCACATATACGAGCTGCAAACATACTCGCAAGGTCAAAAGTCCCCAAACAAGGGCACAACGTCGCTGTAAGTACGTTGCAATCACACATGGTGGAGGTGTGGTTGAGGTCGTAGCTCCCAAAAGGAAATGGGGGAAGCTACTTGGTTAGATAGATACTCATCTAAAGGAAGAGAAGAGTAAGGCACAACCATATATCATCAATACATGAGATTATCTCTGATTAAATCTGTAACACCCCGCTTACCACGACACAATATTGTCCGCTTTGCCCCGCTGGCTCACGGCTTTGTTCTTGGCGACCTGGCGAGGACTTCCCAGGGGGTCACCCATCCTGGTACTACTCCCACCCAAGCACGCTTAACCACAGAGTTCCCAAGGAACCCGCATGCTTGTGGCCCCAAAACGCGTTGTGTCTGGTAAGGCCAAGGTTTACTAATATACCCAGCATCTCTCCTGCCCTCTAAAGGATGTGGGATATGCCTACCAGACACAAACGCGTTTTGGGGCCACAAGCATGCGGGTTCCTTGGGAACTCTGTGGTTAAGCGTGCTTGGGTGGGAGTAGTACCAGGATGGGTGACCCCCTGGGAAGTCCTCGCCAGGTCGCCAAGAACAAAGCCGTGAGCCAGTGGGGCAAAGCGGACAATATTGTGTCGTGGTAAGCGGGGTGTTACAAAATCTATGTCTATGAATCATTACTGGAGGACGCTCCGAAGTTATACTGATTCCAGAGATCAAAGAAATCTCAAATGAATATGAGTCGATGGACAGATCATAAATACTAAATGATGATATATTTGCATATATCGTTGCTTGTGAGATAATAGAGCACGATGTCATCGAACCATGCTCAGTTGAAGAATGTCAACAAAGAGAAAATTGGCCTAAATGAAAAGAAGCAATCCAGGATAATTATTTGACAAATGAACAGGTATTTGGTTCAGTAGTGCTACCCGGCCAAGTGTAAAGCCTGTAGGACATAGATAAATCATTTGTCAGGGAAGCGTAATGAGAATAATTAAGTCATAATATATAAGGCTCTCCTTTGGCGCAAGGTTTCTCACAACGCACTAGATTGACCACAATAAGATTTATTCTCTTGTAATGGACAACGTTCTGCTAATTAAGTTAGCCAAGTAGTTTCCGAAGGACTGGAAATTGCAGCTCGACGATGTAGTTACTACATATCTCTACGGGGATCTAAATTCAGAGATATATAAAAGTTCTTGATGGCATTATACCAATATCAAGTAACTTTAAACTATGAAATGCGAATACAATAAAATTGAAACACTCACTTTATAGATTAAAGCAATCTATGCGGATGTGGTATACCCGTCTGAGTGAATACTTGATTGGGAAACGATAAACAAGAACGATGAACTGTGCCCCTGTGTATTTATATAAGAAAACAAGTCCCATATTTTCATAGTAGCTCTATATGTCGATGTTATGAACATAATAGACACTCTTGATGAAATAAGAGAAAACACAAGCTACTTGAAATCTGAATTTGAGATGAAAGATCGTGGGAAAACTTGGTTTTGCCTAGATACTTGAGCTACGACACCGAGTTTGTGGAATATTAATCCACCGATCCGCATATGTCTAGAAAATGATCATGCGACCTAATATGGACAAAGCGCATCCGATTAGCACTCCCATGATCGGTCAAAGTGTTGGATATAAGGAAAGATCCATTTCGTCTAAAGGATGAGGACGAAGAGGTGTTAGGAGATGGAATTCCATACCTAAGTACAATAGGCGCATTATTGTACTCAACATAATACACTTGACCGTATATTGTACTTCTCACTGAACTTGTTAGCTAGATTTAGCTCAGCGCCAACGCAACGTCATTGGAATGATTTCAAATTAATCTTTTGGCACCATTGACGTGGCCTTATAATTTCCCTACGGAGATAAATGGATTGATAATGAAACTTCAATACCTACTTAGATTGTGAGCGGCAAAAGTATTGGCTCTTATAGAAAAACACCAAACAATGCCTTGGTATATATTTGCTGATATTAGGTATATGTTTGACTGATATAAAGGTTGTTCCCAAACTGGATAAGGAATTATCATTTGGAACATGCCGATTGCTTGGAAGTAAACTAAGCAAACCCTTAATAGCTATCTTCTTATATTATCAACAATCTTACTCTCCATGAGACTATTCAAGAGTGTATATGGTTAAGGACTATCATTACACATATAAGAGGAGCTAGTAATTTTGATTTTGATCACTATAAAACTTGCATGTATGGAAATAATGCATCATGTATCGAAGAAATGAAAGTAAGATATATCAAGGGTTATAACACAAAACATACTTTGCTTAAGTTTTTATATAATCAATTCTCCTCAAGATTCAAGTGAACTGAATAAGATGCAAGGAAAATATGACATGTTTGTTTACCAAATCAATACGTAAAACCATATTTGGGAAACATGTAGAAAGTATTAAAATGGAAATGTTTTAAACCTCCTTTGATTAATGCACGAATCAGGGGGGGTGGTAGACAAAAGGGGAGTCTACTATATATGTAATATTGGTATGTTGTGCTCTTTCCTTCAACCAAGGTTTTATTTTTCCCACTGGGTTTTGTTCCTTGGTATAAGGTTTTAGTGAGGCAACAATTTATATACCATCATGTTTTTTAACTCTCGCGATTAATGTACGAATCTAAGAGAAAACTAGACTAAAGGAAAAGTCTATGTATTGGAAATAAGTTAGTGCGTTGTACTCTTTCCTTCGTCATATTTTTATTTTTCCCACTGGGTTTTTATTTTGGCATAAGGTTTTAACGAGGCAACAGTTGTGCACCTTCACTCCTTTGACTCGGCACAAGGGGGAGTGTTGTAGGATAAATGTGTCATCGTCTAAAGGATATGACGATAGAGATAGGGATAGAGATATATTATAATTGAAATATCTTGTAGTTATCTACTTGTAACTCATCCCTATATAAAGGGCTTATGATTAATGAGAATTACGATTCATTCTTTCCATTCTATTGTGTTCTATTCAGTTTTCCCTTTAACAATTATCAATATATATATAAAGGAAAATGTAGGAGAGAGAGTTAAGGAGAAGGCTCCATTGATGCTTTAAAATTTTGTGAGATTTTTGATTTTTTTTAATAAAATGTTGCATTAATTGTAATAACCCAAAATAATGTAACATGTTTTTAAAATGAAAGTTAGGGATGGTAATTGAATATTGCACAAAGTATGGGGGTAAAATATAGAAATTAGGAAATCAATTCCCTTTTTCTTTTGTGATGAGCCGATTTTTTTGCTGGAAGAAAGAAAAGCAATTAGTTTTAGGGTTTGTGGAGGCTATCATCGAGATAGACAAAAAGAGAGAAAGAGGAGATGGTCTTGTGTGTGTCTTGTGTGTGCAACCGGCAGAGAGAGATAGAGGCGACGAGGAAGAGACAGCCGGCGAGGAGAGAGAGAGACGACAGAGAGAGAGACTGCGGGAGAGTGAGCAGCAAGAGGGAGAGAGAGTTGCGTGAGAGAGAGCAGCGAGAGAGAGATAGAGCTGCGTGAGAGAGATGGAGGCTGCGAGAGAGAGATAGACGACGAGAGATGGAGATGGTGGTTGGGTTCGCCGGCGACGGAGAAGATGACCGGAGGGGCGGCTGATGAGCGCCGGCATTCGGCTGCCGGTGGTGGTCGTCGGCGGCGGCGGTATGGCTGGACAGCAGCCTTCCTTTTCGTGAGGTTTATTTTGGGTAAGAAACGATTCCCTTGCGTTTTCTCTTTTGCAAGAATTGGTAGAGTTGTAAGTTGCTAGTTGTTCTCCGTTATATAAATTGAGAAATCGAATAAGGATATTTATCGGGTTTTAATTCAGATTCTTATTGTCAAAGATTAAATCAAATGTTTTTGTGGGTTCTTGATGAGGGTAGTAATGGATTGTAACACTAAAAATTTAGTATGTGCCATGGTCTAATTAAATGTCTTGATTAATTAATTTTAGAGATAGAATGGAAGGCGTGAGGTTGAGATGTATTTAGTTTGTTTGAAATAAAAGTCTAGTATCAATTGTAATCTGTGAGTTGAAATTACCTTTGTTTTACACATTGGATGAATGAAACCCAACAAGGAAGATTTAACTCCCTCTTAATCGGGTTTAATTGAGAGGTCTAGAAAAGAATGGGTGGTGGCTTGCGCAATGCGTGTTCGAGACATGGGTTTCAAACCCTCTTTAGTAGCAATCCGGTAGTCAAATAATTTGGTTTAGTGGACTTCGAGATATTAATTAACTATGGATTTAATTTGCTAATTAATTTGGGCTTCCATGTATTATTTAAATTCGGGCTTGGGTGTAAGCGAGTTAATCTAAGGTCCGGTTTCATATATATAAATCTGGGGTTCGTTTATTTTGAGATTGAGATTTATAATTCAGTGTTTTTACTAGTATGTTGAGATTCTAGGGTTGAGTAAAGTAAATGATCCGGTGTAGCATTTCACTTGGATGGATAAGCAAAGACCATTAATTATGATTTTTGGACTAGAAGTGGAATCTACCAACTTAGATAAGTTTGGGTTGAGTTCGGGATTTAACTCGAGTAATAAATGAACGAATTATGACATACGTTGTTAATATAATAGGTGTTCCGCCTAGAGATCGGAAGTGTAAGTGAGGAGCTTTGGAGCGAGCAAGCCAGGTGAGTTTTCTAAACTAAAACGTGTGGCTTTTAATATGTTTTCTGAAGCGCGAATATGATGAGAAATGCCATGTTTTATACTTATGCTTTTAATTGCATGAATATCGTTTGAAAATATATGTGGGATGTATGCATACATAGATTGTGGTGTAAATTGGCTAAGTCGGGGGGTGTGGCCCGCCAGATCATGCCGGGGGGTGTGTCCCGTTTATGCCAGGGGAGTACTACCCTATACGACAACATGAGACTGGCTCGTTGTCATCTACGGGTGACTTCAGGGTGCCGATTTACGAGGGACGGACCTTATTTCGTGAATGATTTTGGATGAACAGTTTTATGAATGATTTATGTTGAAAATGATAAACTGTTTTTGAATGCTTTGATAACTGCTAGGAGGGACTCACTAGGCCTTATGGTCTAACCCTCGCATTTTCAAAATAAAATCTTTTCAGGAAAGCAGGTATTGAAAGGCCCTAGCAAGTGAGCAAGGAGTTAGCAAGAGGAAGCCGGATAGTGTAGTGACACTATAGTAATATTTATTATTTCTCAGTTGTGTAGGTTGATTCCGCCAACCAGATTTTGATTTGATGTAAGAAATTTTGGGACCCGTTTCTGGGATATTCTATATTTATGAAATGCATGTTTAAAAATGTTGGGCTGTTACAGTTGGTATCAGAGCCATAGTTTAAGGGATTTAGGTTACCGGACGGGCCTAAAGTTAAACTTGGGAGTAGAAATCACAACTGAGAATTAGAAAATGCGCTAAGAGGGCACTAATGTAGATACATGAAATGCGTTAGGAGGACACTTTGTCGAGATAGAAGTAATAGGGTACTGAGGACTGTCATGTAAGGTAAGTTTGAGATTTCACCCGGCCAGTGAAATTGCGAACTTACAGGTACATGTATGTGCTTAACCTGCCTTATTATTCCGAAGTGTAGTCTGAAGCTAGTCACGTGTCGTGTTCTAGTAATTTAGAAGATCAGCAAGATCTCTGAGGTGTAGACTGAGATCCCTTGTTGGGGAAGTTTCATGGGAGATCATTTATGAAGTGAAGAATGTATACATCGTAGAGGCGAAATGTTGTTTAGAATGTTATGAGTCGTATAGAGATAGATCTTCGTGGGTTCAAAGAGATAAAATGATTGATTTTTAGTAAGACTCATGTTTCTAGAAAGTCCCAGTTCTAGAAATAGTGGGATGAGATCAATTAGAATGGTAAGGAATAACAATGTTGAAATTTTGAATGTATCAATAGAACCCTGACTTCTTAGTCGAGCTTTTCAAAGGCAGGGTAAATGAAATAAGATACCTATAGTGAAATGAAAGCATGTAGAAGTAGAAAATGAGATAGCGATTAAAACGAAATAGTATGAAAGGGTTGAGTAAGTGAGATGTGGAAAGTGTGTTCGGGAAGTTGTTGCATGACCAAGAGGGCGACCACTGGTCATAGGTAAAGTGTCAAGGGTAAGCTGCGGAAGTAAAGCGATTGACCTTAGTTGAGAGAGTAGCCTTCAATTGCAAGTAGAGTCTCATGCTTGGTGTTCTTTTATGTAACCCGAAATTTTCACGAGTTAAGTTAAATGTGTAAATATAAATTTTAATAGAAAATGAGTCAGAAAGTGCACGCGTATGTTTAAAGAAAGGGTGGTTTCATTCACGTTGTACATTGAAGTTTTGAGTCTAACGATTTGCAAAGTATTCCAGATTTTTAATGATAAGTTAAATTGTTACAAAAAGGTCGGGAAAACGTTTGTCAGCCAAAACTTTTACAATCAAATACCTATTGACTTATTGATATCATGCAAATGAGTGTGAGAACCGACTGATTTACTTTGTGTCGGTAATTCTTTCAGAATTGTGTCAAATGAAAAGATTTTCATGCAATATATTACTGTCGTAATAACATCGTTCGGTCGGAGTAAGATTGAGTCTTACAGATAGATGCATGTACACGATTCTTGAAATCGTTGTGCAGGGCATAGAGGTTATGAGGATGATGGGGTCGTGGGTACCCAAGCTAGTTGCGAAGGTGGTTTATTAAAATGATAAAGTGTGCGAAATGATTTATTTAATGCGTTGTCTTGCATGAAGGCTACGAACTCACTAGGTTGGGGAAAATATTATATTCTAAGATAAAGTAAGATTCCAAGAGTGGAAAGGTGTTGGACAAATCAGGGGAGGACTTATGTAGTTTTAGTACACGTGTTCAAGAGGAAAGGGGGACAGTGAAGGAGTCAGAAGTGAATCATAGTGTCGAATGTATGAGGGTCTGTACCCTTGTTCAGTATCTGGAGGTACGGTTGTCGAGGGACGGTTGGGTCCAGGGGAAGGACTAGAAGTCATCAAGATGTTGATTTTAGCAACTCGTTAAGAGTAGTGTTGAGAGACAGAAGCGAAACGTCCCCAGTGTTGGGTATGAGTTTCGAGGTGAGCTTGTATTATTGTTATTGCAGGAGTAAGTACAGAATAGAGGGAGACGTATTATGGAAGTGATAGGGATATGTTGGAAGGATATGTAGACCGATGAAGCATATGGCCCAATCGAAGCGAGTGTTTAGATTTCATCAGTCGGTAAGAGATGTGTTGTGTCTATGTAAGGGCTAGGATCGTAAAGAGCTAGCTAGAATGGTCGTGTTGAATTAATTGAGGACTCGTGAGTTGGGAAAGAACTACGTAGTGAGATAGACTCGATTGTAGTATACGGGATAAAATGAAGGAAAGTGTGAATTGTGTAAGAATGACCATGAGAGATTTGGTCTGCAGTGTTATGTTATGAGTGAGAAATGTATAGTTATGTAATGGCATTAATTGCCAAGTTAAAAGTATCAGCTAGTATCGTAATGAGGTGATGTTAGAGAGAGAAAGAAAGTATCAGATAGAAGCTTTTGGGGTTTACAGATGAGATGTACGATCTATTAACTAGATTATTGGAGCGCATAGAGTGTAAGTTGACTTTATGGTGGGAGATTACCCAAAGGAGAAACCAAGTATTTTGGCTGTAAGAGTCGTTGAGTAGGTATATGTTGGGATCATTGGAAGTTTAAAGAGGATGAAGAGTGTGTAGTCAAAATGTGTTATAGTAAATGCTAAATCTCTAAAGGGCATGAATTGTTTCTTATGTGTGAGGGAATGATCCTAGAAGGAAACAGTTGGAAGTTTGGTTATGTTTAAAGAATGACATGATGGTGACGATTATGAGTCGGAGTGAGAGTATGATCATTAGTTGATTTGAAACGTCATGATAGATGTATAAGCCTTTGGTGGATTGATTAAAATTTTATGAAATTGTTAAGTAATGACATTTATTTGTTATTACAGGATGCATTATGATTCTACCGAAATTCTTACTAAGAGTTGATGAGAGAAAATCGATAGGTTAAAGTGAGAAGTTGGTGATAGTGTGATGGAATATGTAAATTTCAAATTATTTTGGTAAATTGCGAATGGTTGAGTTACTCAGTGGAGTTGTTGGTTAAGAAATCAGTTTTGACTGATGGATTTTGTGAATACCAGTATTTTGGGATGTGATGCTAAGTTATGATATAAAGTGATTAAATATGATAATTTATGGTTGATAGAAAGAGATGAATTGCATCTAAATTGGAGTTTATCTTTTGAAACATGTTGATAATTACAATGGTATTGAGTGGGTCGAGTTAAAGCTGTTGTGATAAAGAGAATGAATTGTACTGTTTGGTGCGGTAAGGATCAGTGGTTATATTGCACTAACTGGGGGAAAGGCAGTAGAGTTCGAAAACTGCTAAAGTGGTCGTGAATGGGATAAGAATAATTAGGGAGTGGTAAGTATTGAGATACTTATAACCTGTGTTCACATAGTATGATTTATAGGATGGATTGCGATAGTTCGGGGGGAAGTGTTATTGAGATTTGCACTGATCGTTAAGGAAATTATTTAAAGTAAATCTAAGTAAGGAAGTCGGGATGGCCTTTTACGCGTCCATCTGATCTTATGGTCGTTGTGGTTAATCGAAAGAAGGATAGAATCCGATATTTGTGGCATTCCTGAAGTAATAGATTCGACTGAAAGATGAAAAATAAGATAATTGCATGTTTTGGGTTATGAATAGAGATTGTGAGTTAAATCAGAGTTGCGCAGCAAAGGCGTGAAAGTAGGTTGTTATTGTTTTGTTATTAGAAAGATTTATTTCGAGAATTGAGATTCAAGTTTGATAACCAAGGGCACCGGTTAGTGCTAGAGTGAATTTCGAGACGGAATTCCATTAAGGGGGGGGAGATTGTAATAACCCAAAATAATGTAACATGTTTTTAAAATGAAAGTTAGGAATGGTAATTGAATATTGCACAAAGTATGGGGGTAAAATATAGAAATTAGGAAATCAATTCCCTTTTTCTTTTGTGATGAGCCGATTTTATTGCTGGAAGAAAGAAAAGCAATTAGTTTTAGGGTTTTGTGGAGGCTGTCATCGAGATAGACAAAAAGAGAGAAAGAGGAGACGGTCTTGTGTGTGTCTTGTGTGTGCAGCCGGCAGAGAGAGAGAGGCGACGAGGAAGAGACAGCCGGCGAGGAGAGAGAGACGACACAGAGAGAGACTGCGGGAGAGAGAGCAGCGAGAGGGAGAGAGAGTTGCGTGAGAGAGAGAGAGCAGCGAGAGAGAGATAGAGCTGCGTGAGAGAGATGGAGGCTGCGAGAGAGAGATAGATGACGAGAGATGGAGATGGTGGCTGGGTTCGCCGGCGACGGAGAAGATGACCGGAGGGGCGGCTAATGAGCGCCGGCAGTCGGCTGCCGGTGGTGGTCGTCGGCGGCGGTATGGCTGGACAGCAGCCTTCCTTTTCGCGAGGTTTATTTTGGGTAAGAAACGATTCCCTTGCGTTTTCTCTTTTGCAAGAATTGGTAGAGTTGTAAGTTGCTAGTTGTTCTCCGTTATATAAATTGAGAAATCGAATAAGGATATTTATCGGGTTTTAATTCATATTCTTATTGTCAAAGATTAAATCAAATGTTATTGTGGGTTCTTGATGAGGGTAGTAATGGATTGTAACACTAAAAATTTAGTATGTGCCATGGTCTAATTAAATGTCTTGATTAATTAATTTTAGAGATAGAATTGAAGGCGTGAGGTTGAGATGTATTTAGTTTGTTTGAAATAAAAGTCTAGTATCAATTGTAATCTATGAGTTGAAATTACCTTTGTTTTACACATTGGATGAATGAAACCCAACAAGGAAGATTTAACTCCCTCTTAATCGGGTTTAATTGAGAGGTCTAGAAAAGAATGGGTGGTGGCTTGCGCAATGCGTGGTCGAGACATGGGTTTCAAACCCTCTTTAGTAGCAATCCGGTAGTCAAATAATTTGGTTTAGTGGACTTCGAGATATTAATTAACTATGGATTTAATTTGCTAATTAATTTGGGCTTCCATGTATTATTTAAATTCGGGCTTGGGTGTAAGCGAGTTAATCTAAGGTCCGGTTTCATATATATAAATCTGGGGTTCGTTTATTTTGAGATTGAGATTTATAATTCAGTGTTTTTACTGGTATGTTGAGATTCTAGGGTTGAGTAAAGTAAATGATCCGGTGTAGCATTTCACTTGGATGGATAAACAAAGACCATTAATTATGATTTTTGGACTAGAAGTGGAATCTACCAACTTAGATAAGTTTGGGTTGAGTTCGGGATTTAACTCGAGTAATAAATGAACGAATTATGACATACGTTGTTAATATAATAGGTGTTCCGCCTAGAGATCGGAAGTGTAAGTGAGGAGCTTTGGAGCGAGCAAGCCAGGTGAGTTTTCTAAACTAAAACGTGTGGCTTTTAATATGTTTTCTGAAGCGCGAATATGATGAGAAATGCCATGTTTTATACTTATGCTTTTAATTGCATGAATATCGTTTGAAAATATATGTGGGATGTATGCATACATAGATTGTGGTGTAAATTGGCTAGGTCGGGGGGTGTGGCCCGCCATATCATGCCGGGGTGTGTGTCCCGTTTATGCCAGGGGAGTACCACCCTATACGGCAGCATGAGACTGACTCGTTATCATCTACGGGTGACTTCAGGGTGCCGATTTACGAGGGACGGACCTTATTTCGTGAATGATTTTGGATGAACAGTTTTATGAATGATTTATGTTGAAAATGATAAACTGTTTTTGAATGCTTTGATAACTGCTAGGAGGGACTCACTAGGCCTTATGGTCTAACCCTCGTATTTTCAAAATAAAATCTTTTCAGGAAAACAGGTATTGAAAGACCCTAGCAAGTGAGCAAGGAGTTAGCAAGAGGAAGCCGGATAGTGTAGTGACACTATAGTAATATTTATTATTTCTCAGTTGTGTAGGTTGATTCCGCCAACCAGATTTTGATTTGATGTAAGAAATTTTAGGACCCGTTTCTGGGATATTCTATATTTATGAAATGCATGTTTAAAAATGTTGGGCTGTTACATTAATTGATTACAACTTTTCATTTTCTATTTTTTTCATTGGTTTTAATTAATAAATTTTGTATACTTAGTTAAACTATAATTCAACACTCACTAAAACCTATAAACACTATTGTATAACAATGGTTATTTTATTTTTATTAAATAAATTTATTGATGTTATTATTTATTTACTTTTACTTAGTAAACTTAAATAACTTAAATATTTTATAAACTTAAATCAATATATATCAATCAACATATTTGAATACTTATTTTATTAGAGTACCTTTTTTGTTAGTAAATTAACCATGATTATAAATCAATATTTATTTTTAAAATGTTTTATTATTAATCTAACAAATGCTTGATAATCAAAACATTTTATTTGGTATGATAATAATCAATTAATACTTTTTTTAATAGTATACCTTTTTTATTTAATTTTTTTTATTTTTCTTATTAGGCTAACAATGCTTATAAATCAAAATTTATTTTAAAAGTGATTTTTTTAGTGATTTTTTTTCTTAGTAATCTAGCAAATGCTTAGAAATCATACCCTTTAAATTGTTTTATTATTTGCTTAGTCAATTAATACTTTTTAATAGAATGCTTTAATTTTGTTGTTTTCAGTAAGTTAACTACGTTAATTTTAGTACAAATTTTGAATCATTATTTTGCAACCAAAAAGTTAAAAATGTATGAAACTATATCAGTGAAAATAATATGCATAAAAAATACTCGAATACATACATCGTATTATATTACATATTATTATCAAATTACGCTTCTTAATTTGCTTACACATTTCTAATATAAATTTCAGCACCGCGTATCGCGTGGTACCAAACACTAGTTTTTATATAAAGTCAATCTTATCATATTCAAATAGGTAAAATAGACAATTACATGTATTCAAACATTTATGGATTTATAAAATAAACAGTTTTATTGATTATACTTTTAGATTTCAACCAAATGGCCTTTGGCCTAGCGGTATCTGAATCTCTTTCCTCCTAGGAGGTTAGGGGTTCAAACCTCACCAAAGGTGAGGATGGTGTGTGAGTTTATTTGTTGCATTTACCGTATATAAATAATATGTACTTAAAAAATTAGACTTCAACGCGGCCTCTTATTAATAAACGTGTATAATAAAATTTTAGATTTCTAAACCTATGAGTCAACTGAGTTAACTTAACGGAGTCAGTGATAAAGACCGAAAACGTTAAAAAAATTTAACTATTTTTTTATAATCATTCATTTTATTGACTTATAATGTTAAAATTGATAAATCACATGTTCACTCTTTCATTTTTCTTTTTGTTAGTAAACATCTATCAAAGACAATGTCTTCTCAAATTTCTGTCTTTATCGCTCCAAAGAGTTGTCAATGTCTCACCCCAAGTGCAGTAGTTCAGCAATATTTTCAAAGGGCAGGGCTAAGACCTTCCGCATCAGGGTTGTGGGTTAGAATGGGTTGGATGGGGTTGGGGCTAAACACCATCGCACCCCTTGGGGTTGGCGCGGGATGGAACCCGCCCGGGTTGGGCAACCAGCTCGGGTTGGGGTGTTAATTTTTTTTTAATTATTTATATCCTATAAATACTAATATTAACCTATTTATTTTTTCACAAAAACAAATTTACTCTCAATCTCTCCCATCTTCCCCACTTATTTTTTCACACCACCAAATTTTCTCTCAATCTCTCAAACTTTTCTCTACTACAAAAACAAAATGTCTTCTTCATCAGTGAACTCGTCGGAATTTTATGAGTCGTCTTCGTCATCGTCGGACGGGGAAATTAATCTACCCGCGTATCGTCAAATGGATTACGATATTTTTCGTGGATTAATAACCAATGTTGTAGAAAGGCTTTTCGATCAAGATGAAGAACCAAGTTCGCCTCCAAGACGGAGACGGAGGGGACCGGATCAAGTTAGAGATCGTGAAGCTGCACACGACCGACTTGTTGCAGATTATTTTGCGGAAAACTGTAATTACAGTGACGAGTTGTTTAGGAGACGGTTCCGCATGAGCAGACGACTATTCCTACGAATAGTGGAGGATCTTGAGCGAGAGTATAAATATTTTCAACAGGGCTGGGATGCTAGAGGCAAAAAAGGGTTATCTCCTTTGCAAAAGTGTACCTCGGCAATTCGGCAAATGGCGTATGGGATATCCGCTGACGGCTTTGATGAGTACTTGAAGATGGCGGAGTCAACTGCACGTTTATGCATACAAAAGTTCAGCAAAGGTATCGTCAATCTTTACGGTAAGCGATACTTACGTAAACCTTCTTATGATGATATTCAACGTTTATACGCCGCACATGAAACTAGGCACGGGTTTCCCGGCATGTTAGGAAGCTTATATTGTATGCATTGGGATTGGGACAACTGCCCAACTGCATGGCGCGGGCAGTACGCCAGAGGTGATCATGGTCGACCGACTATTATGCTAGAGGCAGTGGCATCACATGATCTTTGGATTTGGCATGCATACTTCGGGGTTTCCGGGTCCAACAACGACCTCAATGTGCTACACCAGTCGCCGTTATTTAACGATGTACACAACGGGAAAGCACCGCAGTGCCCGTTTCAAGTAAACGGAGTACAATACAAACACGGCTACTATCTTGCAGATGGGATATACCCCGAATGGGCTACCTTTGTGAAATCATTCAAATGCCCTCCGGATCAAAGACGATTAAGGTTTAAAGCCGCGCAAGAAGCGGCAAGGAAGGATGTAGAACGTTGTTTTGGTGTGCTAAAACAACGCTGGCACATAATACAACACCCAGCAAGATCGTGGCACCCGAATAAAATACAAAAAGTAATGTACGCTTGCATCATATTACACAATTTGATATTGGAAGACGAAGGTAACGCGATTTTTCGTTTCGATGAAAACGCTAATCAAGTTGATGAGGAGGACGACGAAGAGATTAGCGACCAACAATATGACGCTAACGTGTTAGAAGTCCGAAACCGAGAAACGCATCATAACCTTCGGGCGGATTTAATCGAACACATTTCACGGCTTCCAAGACACAACGAGTAGTTATCATTTTTTATTTGAAATTTATGTATTTTTATTTTTTTTTATTTTTATTATGTAAGGTTAAAATATTAGTTTGATTTATAAATTATAATATTATATATTATTACAAATTACTTATAAAATATTAATTATTAATTCTAAACCGACCCCAAAGAATCAAATGAGATATTTTCTCCTTTTCATCTGATTTATCCATACACACTTTCCAAAATTGACCAATTACACCCCCAAGTTTCAATTTTCCAACAATTGACACCAAACCTTAATCCTTGTATTTTAACCTTTTTGAATTATAAAAATACAACATAATTCAAGGTTTTAAACCAAAATACAATTAGATCCCAATTCTCATTAAAATACTATTATTGAAAATTCAGGATGTTACATTAACCAATCTTATATATGACATAGTTCATTTATAACTTGTCCCATTTTCTATTAGGAGTTCGTTCCCGACTCTTGCCATGAATTTGACCCTTTCCACAACCTTGTCCATATGGTACATATTTAGCATATGTGTGTGGATTAATATGTTCAATTCACTATCCTTTGGAGTTCTTTCCACCTCCAACGCTTGCCTTATTAACCCCAAGAATTTTCTTTATCCGGGTATGTCTAGCGTTGTTAAAAAAAATTGCTACAACTCTTAGCCACTTGCATTAAGTTAATGAGTTTGTTAAAGGTTATATTGCAGCTTATACTGTTTCATTAGTATGATTGGTGATATAGGAAAGATGAAAAGATGTTATGATTCTCATAATCTTTTGTGAGTTCCTTGCCACAAAGATTGAGATGCATTTTGAGACATGACATTTCTTTGTCAAAATCAGTTACCTTATTGTAATCAAGTAAGTAGGTTTCTTTCCACTGTATGATTAGTTTGAGAATTATATGGTACTGAATATTCCCGAATTTTCTTTTTGGGACTACCCATGATTCTTGGGGGTTTCTAGTTATTCTCTCTGAAGGTTGTAACTGATGTATCGTCTAAAAAATTTTAAAGTATTTAATTGTATCTTAACATCTAGTGTTTTTTTTTCTTTAGGGTCAAAATGGTTCGATGACTTTTGCGTATTTTCTTGTGTTTTTCTGAACCTATCTTATGGTAATCAAATCCTTCTGATTCAAATATGTCGTAGAAAATGGATAATATATTATTTGCTACAATAGTGAGTTATGGTTTATAATTATTATGTTATGCATGAAATTTTATTATCATAATGATATTGGATTTTTGTATTCTTATATTTTGTTGATAATACTTCATCCATATTCAATATTTCAAATTGTGAAGGAAAACCACTCAATCTATTGGATCTCCAGTTAGTAGGGGAATCACGTGAATTTCTTAAGTCCCTACAAACCTTAGGGTTATTTACACCCGTTAGACAAAATCCAATCGATATATTGCGATTTATTTAATTTGAAGATAACATTGTTAATTAGTGAGCTTTTGGCATGAGGCCAAAATAAATATGAGTTTGACTTATAAAGGCAATTTCAATGTTTTAATACTTTAATAGCATTTTAAGAGATTTTGTCATGAGACTAGGGATGAGCATAACCGGGTACCCGGCTAAATTTCATGGAACCGAAACCGGAACCGGCGGTTCCTAGAATGAAGGAACCGGAACCGGAACCGCTTACATCGGTTCTCTATATTTTGGAACCAGTCCCGGAACCGGCGGTTCCGGTTCCGGGTACCCGCTATCAATTTTTTAAATTTATTTTTAACATTTCATACAATAAAAATGTTATTTTAAGTCTATTGCAAACTACAAAGTACCAACTTAAAGAAATAAACACAACAAATGGTGAAAAATAATTGTTGGGTCATCAAAGATTTGAAGACGACCTCATGATCTCCTTACATACTTTGAAAAACATTTTCCATACTTAGAGAAATTTTGGATGGTTCTTTGTAATGGCTTGTACAAGATAGCAAATGTTTGGTGAAGTCAAAGATCAACCAAAGTCAAGATTGAAGATTCTCTCATTGTGGAAGTGAGAGATCCCACATCAACAACTACAAGTCATTGTCCACCGATGGTGTTCCCACACATCGGTGGACACCTCTCCACCGGCCTCTCTCTGTGTCGGTGTAAAGCCCATGTCCTGGTATGGTTCGTTAATTTAAAATATTATTTTTCTCTTCTGCTCAGTTAATACAACTGTTTGTATTTAGTAATAAATACGTTTAACGGGAGTAGCACGGTTAGCCTGCGTTGTTAATTCTCAAGTTAATTGGTTTAGGGACAAGAGGTTGGAGTTGGGGGGCTATTCTTGGCTTTTGACAAAAGTGAGTATGGGTTCGGCCCATGCAAAAGGGGGACCGAAATCCCTATTTCTCCTTCTCGTTACCTTGCTTCGCACACAAATGAAATACTAAGCAAAACCCTAACATCTTCCTCTTCTTGTTTTGTTTATTGCTGCCGTGAACCCCCCCCCCCCACCACAACCAGCGCCACTGCTGGTGTTGGCCGGAGAGAGCGAGAGAACAGCGCGAGAGAGAGAGGTAGAGAGAGAGAACAGCGCGAGAGAGAGTGGTAGAGAGAGGTCGCCGGAATTTGCTGCCGTTCGCCGCTGTTGTCGCCGGAGACCACCGCCACCACTTCCGTTCGTCGGAGATTTCGAGGGAGAGAGGAGCAGGTGCGGGTGTGTGGTGTTGTAGCAAGGTAAGTCGTTTCCTTCGTCTCGTTTCTTTTTCTTTTCTTTTCCGGCAAAACAACCACCGCGACGCCATCGTCGCCGCCGCCGCCGTGCCCCGCTGCCGGAGGTGGCAGTGGGTGGTGCCCGTGGTGGAACCCAAAAACCACCTCTGGCCGTAACCTTAAACCGCCGTAGCAGAACCCGAATCGTATAAACCGAACGCGTAAACCGTTTTACAAAGTTATCATTTTATGTGAAAAACGTCCTTTTCTGCCACTGTTTTGCGTTAGCCGTAACTCTTTACTCGTAACTCGGATTGGGGTGAAACCAGTGCCAAAAGTTCCCTTTCCGAGTCTAGTAACTTTTCTGTGTTTCGTACGAAATCCAGTTCGGATCGTAGCTTAGGCCAAATCGTCGTTTTATGCTGGAAGGTGCTGTTTTTTTCACTGTTCTGCGAGCGGTTCTTATAAAATCCGTAATTAAATGTAGAAAAATCGTTAGGAGGTGTATAATATGTTCTTGGAACCCTAACTCAGAGTACTTTCTGGTCATGTATTTTAATTGAGGATTTTAAGGGTTTAAAGAGGTCGGATCAGGTCCCGAACAGACCTGTTTGGTTAGACCGAAAAGTCGTTTAAGTGACGGTTTAAGCGTGCGTCGTATTTTAGGGTCCGGGTCTCGTGTTAATACTTCTTTTTAACGTTCGTCTAGGTGTCGGGAAGTGATCTTGGATTTGTGGAGCTTGATTTATTAATTGTGAGCTAGGCGCGCTTACGAGGTGAGTTCTCTCACTATATTTAATATTGGTTGTTTTACATTACTGTAGCTCGTGTGTGGTAGCCTTAATTATTTGTGATGCGGGGCTAGATAGTGGGGTGGCTAGTTAGACCTTTGTTGACATGTATACGCGGGTGGCGTTGTCATGTATACGCGGGTGGCGTAGGGACTCGGGGGCCGGTGTTTGTATACGCGGGTGGCGTAGGGACTCGGGGGCCGGTGTTTGTATACGCGGGTGGCGTAGGAACTCGGCGGGGCCGAAGATTGTATACGCGGGTGGCGTAGAATCTCGGTGGGGCCCAAGATGTTATACGCGGGTAGCGTAGGGGTAGGTATGCATGTTTATGATTTGTTCGTAGACTTGTATGCTTGTTTATGTGCAACTATCTGTTATAGGGGTAGTGTGGAATAACGGTGTTATCTATGGTGGTTGAATTCACTAAGCTTCGTGCTTACCCTTTTCCCAATAAATCATTGTTTCAGGTACGAGTGGCTCCAAGGCGTGACGTGTACACACTGGCGCGCGTGAAGAGCTGATTATTATATCGTTTTATAATTATCATTTTTAAACTATTTATTCCGTTGTTTACTGTTTTTAGAGAATAATTATTCTTGGGTTGCAAACGAAACGTTTTGGGTTATTTAACGAGTTTAATTAATGAAATGTCATTTTTAAAAAAATTAAATTTTCTTGTAATTTTTGTGATGTTACAACTTGGTATCAGAGCACGGCTTGAGTGAATCAAACGCATTTCGGTGTGTTTGATCTCAAGTTTGCGGCTATAAAATTTTCTTTAAAGTTTTTTTTTTTGGGAAATAAAAAGAAGGAAAATCCGTTTGAGGAACGGTGATCGAGGGCGCAGTGTGTACAGTCAGCCGGAGCCAATGGGGAAAGGTACATTGCTTAGTGTTGTATTGCTTTCTAGGCATAGGGTATGCATGCTAGATTGCCTGTTGTTGACACTATGCTGTATGATGATTGCTTGCTAGTAGGAATCAATGCTAGTCATAGTAGGTTGTTAAATGGAGGCCCTATAGGTTGTATGCAGTAAGAATCATATAGCCTTAGAATATTTGATTTAGTTCTATTGCGCAGCTCTTGTTTGAGTCCAACCGTTCTAGGATAGAATTTTGTATTCGAATGTCTATTTGATTCACGCTGCATGCGACTGGGTATTCGTGAGGCAACTCGTTATGGCTAATAGGGATTCCGTGGTAGCAAGGGTAGTGGGATGAGATGAAATTCCTAGTGAGCTGGGAAGAGTGTTTATATATGAGTGTGTATGCTAGATTGCTTTCTAGAACATAAGAGTATGTGTGCTGGATTGCTTGGTGCTTATTACACTGTACTGCATGTTGTTGCTTGCTAATAGGAGTTTATGCTAGCCTTGATAGGTTGTTAAGTGAATGCACTATAGGTTGTATGCGGTAGGAACCGAATAGCCCTAGAATGTCGGATTTAGTTCTATTGCGCAGCTCTTGTTTGAGTCCAACCGTTGTAGGATAGAATCTTATATTCGAATGTCTATCTGGTTTTACACTGTGTGCGACTGTGCATTCGCGAGGCGACTCGTCATGACTAGTGGGGATTTCGTCATAGCAAGGGTAGTGGAGTTGGGTGGAATTTCTAGGGAGCTAGGAAGAGTGTGTACATATGCCGGTGCGGGCATATGTGTGTAGTTATCGGCGAGAAACTACTTGGACCCGTCGGATGGAACTCGGAACGAGTGATGATAGGTGTGGAAGGTAGTAGTAGAGCTCCTACTATCGGAAACACAGGATCAATGCTCGAGTCGGGGAAAGTCACGAGGAATCCAAGGAGTTGAGCGTGAGCGTTGTTAGTGTGAATTATTATGTGCTAATAACTCGTTGTAATATCTACCCAGAATAGCCATCACAAGGAGGAACGACTATAGTAAACCTACTAGTACAGGTGTGTACTTGTTTGCTTTGATGGGATGATCGTTGGGGTAGTGTCGAAGGTTATAATTTAGTAGTCGTTGGAATGAAAGGACGATTCTAGTAATAGTCACTTGGAGTGACGATGAGGATGATGTTGTTTCGGGCCAAGATGGATGATTGTGCTAGAATCATAGGCTTATAGAGCCGACTTTGATTTGAGGAAAAATCGTAGGGATTATTTGACGTAATTTCCCATCTTGCCTAAGAGGTTTAAATGTCCGGATGACGTTAGTGGATCGGAGAGATTTGGAGGAGTAGGAGTCGAGGTGTAGAATGTCGACTGAGTCATGCACAAAGTTTATTTTGAAAATAAATTGCATTAACTAATTCTTGTGTTTCAAATCATTTTATGGATGGTGTTTTGGAATTTTGGGAAATGTTCAGCACACACACAAGATTTTGAAATATGGTTTTGAAAGTGTATGAAATCGTTTTATCACGGGAGTGCAAACTTTGTTAGAATTTGTCTCATTTCGTTATTTTTTCCAACGGTTCTTTCGGGTAAGATGATATCCGTGTTTTGTGGTGTTTAAAATGTTGGGCAAGTGACTACGGCTTGTGACTTTAACATTGGATCCTTGGTCACGTTAGTCAGTCGTTGGTAATGGTCGGTTGGGTATCTCGGGGTGAGACCCCGGTATTCATGTGTTATGACCTTGACTTTCCAGTAGGCACTAGGAGGATATAGTCTTGGGCACTTACCTGAGAGGTAGTTCCGATGTGCCGGGCCTTGAGACGTACCTGGGAGGCAGGCGTTAAGGCGTATCTTGTTACAGTGTAACTAGGTTCCCTATGGCGGGCGAGGAAGATAAGTAGACGGTGGAAGATTGGGTATTCCACACGTGTTGTTAGTGTAGACCGAATAGTGTCAGTTAAGGGAATGATGCCCTTTGTAATTAAGAGAATAATTGCGCAGTAACCTTTTTTAAGTAAGTAGTATATTTAGGTGTCGATTTTTGGGCTTGAGGCCAAACACCTTAGTGAAATTGGAGAGTTGCAGCCGATTTTAAGGAAATTATGTTGATGGTAGTAGTAATCCGGAGATAATTGCTTGTGGTGAATGGTTATGGTGGAATGACCTTCGTGGGTGATTTTAAATTTATTGGTTTGACGATTCGTGTAAGGTAAATTTTGGGAGTCTAGTAGAACTCGTAGGAGTTAATCGACAGTTAATAGTAGGAATGATCGGATCCGAGAATCCAGTTGAGTATATTGGTAAGCAACTTTAGAATGTTAGAGCTTGAGATTTGAATCGGGATGTATGGAACATCTAAGGTTGGGAGGCAACCGAAGTCGTTTTGACTAGGAATGAATCCAGTTGTTGGAGTGTTCTTCCGATCATATTTTCAGTGTCCTTGAAAGAGATTTGTTAGTAAGAAAAGTATTCGAGAATTTTTAGATGGTGTAAGAAATTTAGATTCCAGTTAGTGAAAGTCCAGTGGCAACACCGGAAGAGACTTGGGAACCAGAAGCCGAGATGCGAGAGAACTACCCGGAGCTGTTTGCAGGCGTAGACTTCGAGGGCGAAGTCTGATTCAAGCAGGGGAGAGTTGTAAAGCCCATGTCCTGGTATGGTTCGTTAATTTAAAATATTCTTTTTCTCTTCTGCTCAGTTAATACAACTGTTTGTATTTAGTAATAAATACGTTTAACGGGAGTAGCACGGTTAGCCTGCGTTGTTAATTCTCAAGTTAATTGGTTTAGGGACAAGAGGTTGGAGTTGGGGGGCTATTCTTGGCTTTTGACAAAAGTGAGTATGGGTTCGGCCCATGCAAAAGGGGGACCGAAATCCCTATTTCTCCTTCTCGTTACCTTGCTTCGCACACAAATGAAATACTAAGCAAAACCCTAACATCTTCCTCTTCTTGTTTTGTTTATTGCTGCCGTGAAACCCCCCCCCCCACCACAACCAGCGCCACTGCTGGTGTTGGCCGGAGAGAGAGAGAACAACGCGAGAGAGAGAGAGGTAGAGAGAGAGAACAGCGCGAGAGAGAGTGGTAGAGAGAGGTCGCCGGAATTTGCTGCCGTTCGCCGCTGTTGTCGCCGGAGACCACCGCCACCACTGCCGTTCGTCGGAGATTTCGAGGGAGAGAGGAGCAGGTGCGGGTGTGTGGTGTTGTAGCAAGGTAAGTCGTTTCCTTCGTCTCGTTTCTTTTTCTTTTCTTTTCCGGCAAAACAACCACTGCGACGCCACCGTCGCCGCCGCCGTGCCCCGCTGCCGGAGGTGGCAGTGGGTGGTGCCCGTGGTGGAACCCAAAAACCACCTCTGGCCGTAACCTTAAACCGCCGTAGCAGAACCCGAATCGTATAAACCGAACGCGTAAACCGTTTTACAAAGTTATCATTTTATGTGAAAAACGTCCTTTTCTGCCACTGTTTTGCGTTAGCCGTAACTCTTTACTCGTAACTCGGATTGGGGTGAAACCGGTGCCAAAAGTTCCCTTTCCGAGTCTAGTAACTTTTCTGTGTTTCGTGCAAAATCCAGTTCGGATCGTAGCTTAGGCCAAATCATCGTTTTATGCTGGAAGGTGCTGTTTTTTTCACTGTTCTGCGAGCGGTTCTTATAAAATCCGTAATTAAATGTAGAAAAATCGTTAGGAGGTGTATAATATGTTCTTGGAACCCTAACTCAGAGTACTTTCTGGTCATGTATTTTAATTGAGGATTTTCAGGGTTTAAAGAGGTCGGATCAGGTCCCGAACAGACCTGTTTGGTTAGACCGAAAAGTCGTTTAAGTGACGGTTTAAGCGTGCGTCGTATTTTAGGGTCCGGGTCTCGTGTTAATACTTCTTTTTAACGTTCGTCTAGGTGTCGGGAAGTGATCTTGGATTTGTGGAGCTTGATTTATTAATTGTGAGCTAGGCGCGCTTACGAGGTGAGTTCTCTCACTATATTTAATATTGGTTGTTTTACATTACTGTAGCTCGTGTGTGGTAGCCTTAATTATTTGTGATGCGGGGCTAGATAGTGGGGTGGCTAGTTAGACCTTTGTTGACATGTATACGCGGGTGGCGTTGTCATGTATACGCGGGTGGCGTAGGGACTCGGGGGTCGGTGTTTGTATACGCGGGTGGCGTAGGGACTCGGGGGCCGGTGTTTGTATACGCGGGTGGCGTAGGAACTCGGCGGGGCCGAAGATTGTATACGCGGGTGGCGTAGAATCTCGGTGGGGCCCAAGATGTTATACGCGGGTGGCGTAGGGGTAGGTATGAATGTTTATGATTTGTTCGTAGACTTGTATGCTTGTTTATGTGCAACTATCTGTTATAGGGGTAGTGTGGAATAACTGTGTTATCTATGGTGGTTGAATTCACTAAGCTTCGTGATTACCCTTTCCCAATAAATCATTGTTTCAGGTACGAGTGGCTCCAAGGCGTGACGTGTACACACTGACGCGCGTGAAGAGCTGATTATTATATCGTTTTATAATTATCATTTTTAAACTATTTATTCCGCTGTTTACTGTTTTTAGAGAATAATTATTCTTGGGTTGCAAACGAAACGGTTTGGGTTATTTAACGAGTTTAATTAATGAAATGTCATTTTTAAAAAAATTAAATTTTCTTGTAATTTTTGGGATGTTACAGTCGGCCACCAATATCCCACCTATGAAGGCTCTCAAATAGGTGGGATCTCAAGAAGTCTTGACGGATGCTTTTCTTCAAGTGGAGTCACAAGTGTCATAATATACATCGGTGGGATCCTCAAAGTTGGAGGATCATCTCATAACTTCACTCCTAAGAAGACTCTCACCTACCTTGTCCATGACAAGTCGGTGGGATTCTCAAATAGGAGGATCCTCCTTGTGTCCATGCTAAAAGGTTTTATCTTCAAAGAAGGAATGTCTGGGTATGAAAGAAAAAGGTTCATTTGTCCTTTTTCCCATTCTTAGATATTGTCTCCATCAAACCTTTCTATCATTATAGGAAAAGACACATCAACTTTTGAGAGCCAAACCTATCATTCAAATGACAAAGTGACAAGTGTCTCATGCAACACATACTCTTGGCACTATATAAAGATGAAGACCTCTCCATGCAGTATATCTCTTGAAAGACTTGAAGATTACTCTGTGCTCAAGATATTCTACTCCTTTCTCTCTTTGAACTTTATAGCTTTCAATCTTTGTGTTTTAGAAGTTGTTTAGTTTTCAGTATTACTTTGTGAAGATTGTTAGAATAGATTTTATCTGTTCTTTCCGCAACAATCTAATTGTTCTATGTGTAATTCTTGTTGAAAGATTTTCAATAATAGAATTAAATTAAAGTGGAAAAATTGTGTATTGTATTCAACCCCCCCTTCTACAATACCTGTTCTTGTTCTTGTAAGCCATCTGGGACTAACAAGTGGTATCAGAGCAGAAAGTTTTATTCATAAACTTGATCTGCAATGGCTGCTTCTTCTTCCAAAAATGAAGTTTTCTCTCAAAACTTTTTTTCTGAAAACGGCTATATTGCCAAACCTCCCAAGTTTAACCCCAACAATTTTTCTTTGTGGAAAAGCCGGATGATGCTTTTCATGGAAGGAGTGGATAGTAGATATCCAACCATTCTCAGTGAGGGACCCATAGTCCCTAGAGTCTGGTCTCGCTATGAAACCAAGAAATCCGGTAAGGAAGCTATTGGCAAAGATGATTCTGATGATTCCTCTGATGAAGAAAAATCTGATGCTAATGGTCGTTACATTCTTAAGAATCCCAAGAAATATACTGATGAAGAAAAACGTCTTGTGTCTCTTGATTCTAAAGTCAGAACTATCATTGCTCTTTCTCTTCCTGATGAAGTGTACCACTCTCTGGTAAATCTCTCTACTGCCAAAGGTACAAATGAAGTTAAAAAGAGCAGAAAGATTGCTCTTGTTAGAAAATATGAACTCTTTTCTTATGAGAAAGGAAAATCTCTCTCCAACTACTATAACCGCTTTAACAGTCTTCTTAATGACTTAAATCTGTTAGGTAGAGTGTATGACAATGAGGAAATCTTGTCCAAGTTTATGAATTGTCTTCCTGATTTTTGGGAAAATATATGTACTTGTATAAAGACAACCAAGGATCTTGATCATATGCCTCTCACTTCTCTTTATGGAACTCTTTTCAACTATGAGCAGACTAAGCTGCAAATGAAGTCTGTCATCACAGATATTAAGGGCTCTTCCATAGCTCTCCTAAGTGACTCTTCCAAAAAGACTAAGTGTATTCCAAGAATCACCTACCCATCCGACTCTGACCATGATAGTTGGTACGTGCGAAATATGTGATTTAATCGCAGTGGGTTGCAAACTGTCCACAGTAGGAAATGCAAGTGTACACTGACCACTATGATCGTCACAGCAAGTAATAGTTGGTAAAATACCAGAATCGAATCCACAGGGACTGGGCAATCAAGACAATACGGTTCTCATGAGCTTCCTTTTACAAGTTTCAATTACAGAAGAAACAATAATTTGGTTTGTTTGATGAAACGTTATTTTAACGATTTTACTTAAGATTTAAAAGAAGGAATGTAGGTTAGATTTTCCCTAGATTTTATATTAAATACCTGATCCAAAAAATGATCCTTGTATTTGAGGTGGGCATTTTCGCTAGAAAAGCCCGGTTACAAAATACTCACACCTTTAGGTAAAAATCCCATACTCTTAGTATCTATTGTTTTGTCAATGGTAATCTCAAAATGGACCTTTTCAAGTCTCGATGGAATGTGTAGAGACAAATACTCTAAGTGTTTTTAAAATACACCAACTAGCTTGCCTACTACTCCAGTGGGTTGGGATTAGCTCACTGTGCCGACCTCACTTTCGTAAGTGTCATAAGAATTCTTTCGAATCCCCTAGCATCATCCAAGCTCGTGTCACTGCGTTCTACTCATTTCTGAGTTAAGAACTAGACTTTAGATCCTTACAAGTGATCGGCTTGTTTGCATCATTAGGCAATAATCGAGAGTGAATTACCAAAACAACAAATATTCCAAGTATAAAGATTACTCAAGCATTTTCTCTAAAATTCAGGTACTTCTCTTTCCTACATCCCAAAGGATGTTTAGCCCATAATTACTGAAGTAAAGAAAACAAAAGATGAGAAGATGCACATAAGTAAACTGAAAGTGACTTGTATTAAAACCGCAGTGGGGAACGAGGGTACGTCACTGCCACTAATTACTTGAAAACTACAATTACACTAGGAATCGAAAATACAGAAATTTAAAGAACTATTGCAGTAAATGAGAGCTTAACAACTAGAACTACACTAGCACTTAATGTGGTAGATGAGATATGCAAGATGAATTAAATGAAACCCAATGCCTCTTTATATACTAAGAGGAAAGGTTGGGTTTTAACAAAAGATGGGTTTTATCTAGAGAATAAGGACTGAAGATAGAAAACATCAAAATCAGCTTCTTTGAGTAACACTTCTATCCATAAGTATGTAGCTCTTTTACCCATGAGTCCCTTCACATTTTCCAAAAAGTCCACTTATAGTACCATTGATTTCCATAAACAATTCATCTTGTCATGCTTTTGGGAACATGCTTGTACTTCACCATCCCATGCCTCTGCCAATCGAACCTTCTATTCTCCAGACTTTTATTTTCAAACTAAGATTTGATTTTCTCTTGTCTTCTTCTTTGCTCGGCAGTGGGGTCCGGAGTGGGATGCACAAGTCACTGCAGATATTTCGTGAAAAGGCACCAAAACTCCACCAAATGATTTATAAAAACTATGGTTCACTCTTTTTGCTCATTTTTATGAATATTACCAAGAATGGGGGTTTTGAGAAGTGAAATGGCTAAAATTTGACAAAATAAAATAAAAATAAAAGAAAATAATAACTCTAAAAATAGAGTTATCAATAGTCAAGAAGATCCCAATGACCATTCGGAGGCATATCATAGTGATGCTGAGGATGAATGTGAGGAAACTTCAGTTGACAAATTATCTGATGAAATGGCCATGTTGGATGGGCATTCTAAATCCAAATCTCACCCCTCTTCTGGAAAATCTAAGTTTGATAGAAAATCATCCTCTTCTCTCTCCGAACACTCTTCTTTGGACAAATCTAATGAGGAATGTTTTAACTATGGTAAAAAGGGTCATTTTGCTTCTGAGTGTAGAAGTAAACACCTTGAAAGACCCAAAACTGCTTCCTCATGCCAATTTTCTTCAAAATTGGGAAGATCCAAATATGATTCCCAAAAGTTCAGCCAACACCTCTCTTCTGCAAATTCTGACCGGGCTGAAAGATACAAGGAAAAACACAAGAGAGAAAAGGAAAGAAATGAAAGACTTGTCAGAAGAGGAAAGGGTCTGCCTGCTAAAACTCATGAATTGGCAGATGAACCCACATTTGAAAGCAAAAATGACACCTCAAATGTCTGTTTCATGGCCAAGATAAATGACATGGATGATCTAGAAGACCACATTTCCTCAACTGCTCTTGTATCAGCTAAGTGATTCTCCTCCTCATCACAGGTACATCCATTTCTATCTCTTTCTTATGCTGAAAAGATTGAAACATTTGATTCTTTATCTATTGATCTTTTTGATGCTAAAACTGCTAAGAAAAAGGCAAATGCTAAAATAAAATCTCTTTCATCTCAACTGCTATTATGTCACTCTCAACTGGAAAACTTTGACAAAGTCAAAGCTGAGCTTGAAGATCTAAAATCCATCAACTTTTTTCTTGCCAGGGAGAAAAACAAAATATTTAAACGTTTTCAAAAGGAGCAAGAAATTATGAGAAAATGGACCTGTTCTTCCAAAAATTTAGAAAAGATTTTTCAAGATCATATTTCCTGTGATGACAAAACTGGTTTAGGCTTTGGAAAAATGGAAACTGATCAATCTTCAAAATCTCATGCTTCCACCTCATGTGCTTCACCTACTTTTTGTGAAACCTCCAATTCTAATTCTATTGGGTCTGTGTCCATGAATTCTGCCGACTCATCTGAAGCTTTAAAGTTTGGAATGTTTTTAAAGGCAAAAGATCCCATTTCCTTTCCAAAGGAAAAGGCTCAAGATTCCAATGACTCTTCCAATCATATTCATGACTTTCAAAAAGTATTGACTTTAGATGATGCATCATCCTACTCTTCCAACTCAAACAAAATATTTTCTAACTCTGAAAAAGGAAAGTCTCTGGGTGCCGATTCTTTCTTAAAAAGAAATCCTCCAAATTTTTCTAAAAATACCTATGTGACTTCTCCTACCGATTTTATTCCCAGATCGGTGAACCTCAAAATGACCACTTCAAAAGAGAAGATTCATTTCCTCTCGAATTCTGAAAAGGGAATTTAGGTGCTGCACCCCAAATCTTTGATTCCTCATCAAAGTCTTTGAAGATAACCAAAATGAGCAAAAGTAAGGAAAAATGTCAAGTTACTAAAAAGATTTTTCCTCAAAGAAAATGCTATATCTGTGGTGATACTTCTCATTTTGCCAAAGACTGTCCGAAAGAAAGAATTGATCTAAGTGACACCAATTCCCATTCTTCTAACCCAAAAGGACCCAC
The DNA here is from genome assembly GCA_033807775.1 of Saussurea involucrata. Taxonomy (NCBI): domain Eukaryota; kingdom Viridiplantae; phylum Streptophyta; class Magnoliopsida; order Asterales; family Asteraceae; genus Saussurea; species Saussurea involucrata. The sequence continues at coordinate 55,704,642 of CM066322.1, read as the reverse complement.
CACCAAATGGGTACCTAGGAAATAAATTCTTTGTGATTGCAGTTTTTGAGCTAAACAGATGGATCTATGTGGACCAGCATAAAAGTGACAAAACTGAAGAAATCATCAAGAAAACTAAGTGTAAAATGTTGAACTTTTGGATCTCCTCTTGTATTGAAAATCCTTCCCATTGTTACACTCACTAAGTGCCTACATTCTCTCTGCCGACATCATCATATCTCCCATCACCCACTTCATTACCTACACTCTATTTCCCACCATACATCTCACCCACCTTTTCTCATCCATCCCACTACTTACATTACCCAACCTCATTTCTTTATCATCTCACCATCCAACTTTCTCCCCTCTCCTACAACATCTTTCAACCAACTTCATCAGTTTCCTTCACTTGTGTTCCTCCATCTCAAAACATTTCTGATCAGCATGATTCTCCACCTAAAAAAAATATTGTGATCATCGGTGAGACTCCCACCGATCCAATCGGTGAAGACTCCCACTAAAATCTCCCCCTACACCCTTCTCCAATAAACCTCATCGGTGAGACACTCTATCTCACCAAAACCCTTCCTCTCACCAGAACCAACTTCCTATGTGACATTTTCTCAATATTTTCTCTTTCATAATGGTGATCCTCCTATCTCACCAATTTTCACACTTGGTCAGCAACCCAACTCTCCTTTTCCACAAAACCCACCTACTACAAACTCTTCTACAAATGTCATCCCAAACCCTTCCCTCTTAAAAGCCTCCCAACTTGATATTTCTTGGGTCATAAAAAATTGGAAGATGAAATTCCAATCTTTTATTCACTTTGAAGATTTTCTCCATGATGCCTTAGAAGATTTCATCCACCCTCTTCCAAAGATGCCTTAGAAGATTTTCTTCAAACTCTTCTGAAGATGCCTTAGAAGACTTTCTCCACACTCTTCTGAAGATGCCATAGAAGATTTCCTCCAACCTCTTCAAGAAATTCCACCGAATTTTTGTCCAACTCTTGCAAATTTTCGGTGGGTATGCTTAATTTTCGGTAAGGAAGCAACAAAAAAAAGTCAAAAGTCAAATATGGTGGCTTTCTTCGGTGGGATTTAAAACAATTTTTTTTAATATATATATATATTTTAAATGCCATCGGTGGGATTTTGATTTAAAAAAAAATATTATATATATATATATAATAATAATATTAATAATAATATATATATTATTATTAATATATATATATATATATATATTATAACCCCATCCCCTTTTTCCTTTCGGCCACTGAAACCTCCTCCCCCTTCCCTTTTTCTTTTTCATTTCTCTCCATGCCACAAGACAACCCCCTTCTTTTCTTGTCTGCCGATTTCCCCCCTCTCCCCCCCACTTTTTTATTTTTTGCCGATTCACCCCTTATTTTTTTTTATTTTTTCAGCCAAAAATCCTTTCCTCCCTTATTTTTTTTTCATGCTGTCGACACCCCCTCCCCTCACACCACCCACTTTCCAGCCGCCAAAATACCAACCCCTTTTCTTTCCTTTCTACCGATTTACCCCCTCCTTTCCCCCATTTCTTTTCTTTCCACCGATCACCCCCCCCCCTTCCCCACTATAAATACTCCTCCAAACCCCATTTTTCATCTCATCCTCCCATCACACCGAAAATCCCCAATCTTCATCTTCAATTTCGGTGGGATGGCTCCCAATTTCGGTGGGAAGACAACAAAACAAAAAACAAAAATTCAAAAAAAAAAATCTTCTCTACCGAAAATCCTCAATTTTCATCTTCAATTTCAGTGGGATGGCTCCCAATTTCGGTGGGAAGACCAAAAATAAAAAAAATAAAAAAAATGTCGGTGTTTCCAAATGTTTGTGGTGTTTCTTCTCCGTCGGACGCTGAGGGGGAGAAACTATCTGAGGGGGAGCAACTACCTTAAGGGAAGAAACTATCTGAGGGGGAGCATTATCAGCGTCCAACTCGATCAACACCAACCCTCAGTACAATCAACATCCAACTCAAATTTTTGTCAAACATATGGGAACCGGCGAACCAACTAAGGGGAGCAGATTTGTCTAACAAATGTAACTAAAGGGGGAGGACAACCAAGACAAAGAAAGAAGGGTGATGACTGCCGATAAGGAAGCTGAAGATGCTATGAGAAAGAAAGAAGATGCAAGATATGGGCAAATGCATCCTGAGGCTATCTCACTCAAACTCAAACCTCCTTCAAAGATTATCACCAAGTTAGATCTGGGCATATCTGTTTCTCCTATGATGGAAGTACATTCTATTTCATTCATATTGTTTATTCTTTATTCTTTCATTCATTTCATTCATTTGTAAATATCATATATACTTACACACACAAAAAAATGAACTGTGTGAAAAGAACCCAAAAGAGTAAAACAGGGTCAACATGTATTATTCATTGTCTTACTCATGTTTTTCTAAGTATGGATATCATCATCAAATAGGGGGAGATTGTTGGGTCATCAAATATTTGAAGACGACCTCATGATCTCCTTACATACTTTGAAAAACATTTTCCATACTTAGAGAAATTTTGGATGGTTCTTTGTAATGGCTTGTACAAGATAGCAAATCTTTGGTGAAGTCAAAGATCAACCATAGTCAAGATTGAAGATTCTCTCATTATGGAAGTGAGAGATCCCACATCAACAACTACAAGTCATTGTCCACCGATGGTGTTCCCACACATCGGTGGACACCTCTCCACCGACCTCTCTCTGTGTCGGCCAACAATATCCCACCTATGAAGGCTCTCAAATAGGTGGGATCTCAAGAAGTCTTGATGGATGCTTTTCTTCAAGTGGAGTCACAAGTGTCATAATATACATCGGTGGGATCCTCAAAGTTGGAGGATCATCTCATAACTTCACTCCTAAGAAGACTCTCACCTACCTTGTCCATGAAAAGTCGGTGGGATTCTCAAATAGGAGGATCCTCCTTGTGTCCATGCTAAAAGGTTTTATCTTCAAAGAAGGAATGTCTGGGTAAGAAAGAAAAAGGTTCATTTGTCCTTTTTCCCATTCTTAGATATTGTCTCCATCAAACCTTTCTAGCATTATAGGAAAAGACACATCAACGTTTGAGAGCCAAACCTATCCTTCAAATGACAAAGTGCTAAGTGTCCCATGCAACACATACTATTGGCACTATATAAAGATGAAGACCTCGCCATGCAGTATATCTCTTGAAAGACTTGAAGATTACTCTGTGCTCAAGATATTCTACTCCTTTCTCTCTTTGAACTTTATAGCTTTCAATCTTTGTGTTTTAGAAGTTGTTTAGTTTTCAGTATTACTTTGTGAAGATTGTTAGAATAGATTTTATCTGTTCTTTCCGCAACAATCTAATTCTTCTATGTGTTCTATGTGTAATTCTTGTTGAAAGATTTTCAATAATAGAATTAAATTAAAGTGGAAAAGTTGTGTATTGTATTCACCCCCTCCTTCTACAATACTTGTTCTTGTTCTTGTTCTTGTAAGTCATCTGGGACTAACAATAATCATATAAAAACTAATTATTACATAAATAAATTAGAAACTCCGGCGTATTGGGTCTTGACATCAACAAAACGACTTACATAATACATAACGTCCGTACGTCAAGACCTAACAAATAAAACATTTGGATCAAAACGAATAAAACACCTAACAAAACCAATAAAACATCAATAAATATTTAAATATAATAAATATATAAATAATTTTTATTAAAAAAATAGCGGGTACCCGTCGGTTCCGGTTCTGGGTACCCAGCGGGTCTGGGTACCCGGTCCCGAAACCGGTCCCGACGGGTACCCAGCAGGTAACGGTTCCAAAAAAATGAGAACCAGAACCGGAACCAGTCCTAGTCGGTTCCGTATTTTAGGAACCGGAACCAGAACCAATCACATCGGTTCCGGTTCTGGAACCGGCAGTTCCGGAGCGGTTCCAGTTCCAAAGACGGGTACCAAGTTCCGATGCTCATCCCTACATGAGACCATTAAATATTAGTTTTGACATAAAGTCAAGTACAAAATTTTAACATCTTAATAATATTTTCTGGAGCTTTTGATAAAAGACCAAAATATATGGGGGGTTGGAAGTGTAACTTCCAAAAACTAATTATAAAATTGAAAATTATGAATAGAAACTCATAATCAAGATACACATTTGAACTAGTGCATTTAAGAATGGTCTAATATTATACATTATAAGATTTTAATAGTTTTAGCAAGAGGCCAAGGGTTAAAACTTAAAAGTATAACTTCTAAAATTATAAGTAGAAATTTATCATTTGGATAAATATTTGAATTTATGATCACTAAATTACGAAAGTATTATCTCATCGTTTTCTTCAATAACAGGATAGACTTTATTTAATTGGATAACACTAAAAAGAAATAATAGATATATCAAAATAAAGTGATTTAATTGGCACACTCCAACAATAAATATATAAAATTGATAAGATAAACTTGCATAATATTAATAAACATTTGAGTAAAATAATTGAAGTACTCAATAATTTGAGTAAAACAACAAACAGTGTAAATAAAAAACAATAACAAATCCAATACGATTAAGTTAACTAGTCTAATATTTAAATCAAATAATTACGCATGTTTCAAAAAAAATTATAAATATAAATGAAATTGTTGTTGGCACATGTAAATATAGATAACATACATGTATAGATACCGAAAAGATTATAATCAAAATTAAAAAAACGTGAACATCTTCATCTATATCATATTCATCATCCAAGAATATAGTTGTAAAAAAAGCTATTATAGTAATTTTTATAAACTAAAAGGAAGAGTAAATATTGACTTAAATCATAAGCTTATATTTTTAACCTTACAAAAAAAAACTATATTGCCCAATGCATAAGCTTATATTTTTAACTTTTACAAAATGAATATTGTTTATAAAGATATGATGTTGCTTTTCTTCAAAATAAAAATAAAAACAAAAGGGAAAGTCAATGATAAATATCATGGACAAAGGCTTAGACATATGAAAACGAGGGGGTCAAAATAATACATATCAATATCCAAACAAAATGAATTAAAGAAGCCACTAACCTGTTCATTAAATTGATGTATCAATTTGAAGAATACCCACGTCATCCAAGTTCGTCTTCCGATTCTTCCCATTCATAAACGATCTTTTATAATTTGGTGTCATATTTAATAATCTTCTAAGAACATACGTGCTGATAACGTGTTAAAGAAAAATAGAAATAGAACACAATAGAATGGAGTGAATGAATCGTAATTCTCATTAATCATAAGCCCTTTAAATAGGGATGAAATACAAGTAGATAACTATAAGATCTAACTTATCTCTAATATGTTTATCTCTATCTATATCGTCATATTCTTTAGACGATGACACACTTATCCTACAACAAAATAAAGATTTTTGAGAGTTTTTGCTCAAATAGATGTTACGGAATTTATTTCTTCAATACTGAAAAACAAGAAAAATGATGACTTTCTCTAAATTGGGAGAATTATAAAAAATATTTGTTTAGGAAAGAAATAATCTTTGTTTTTCTTAAATTAAATATTTATGAGAAATAAATACACTAATGTTTTATAAATTATTATATTAACATACCTGAATAATATAATTTTCAAAATTAAAATATTATTAGAGCATCTCTAATGATATTTGAAGAAAGTTTGAAGAGGACTTGGAGATGAGTTGACTATTGGAGAATATAACTTAAAGATGACTTTTTTTATCAATCGTTTGAGGATTCGTATCCTCGAGCGTTTGAAGAAATGGTTGTGAGAGACTGAGAGGCAAAGAGAGAGAAAATGTATAACATGACACGACCAAGATTTTTTTATATATTTTTATTTTGTTCTAAGGCCATCCACAGCGCATAGATAAAAGCCCTCAACGCCACATCAGCGCCACATCAGCTAAGCCCTCAAGCCCTAAACACCCCCAGTGCATAACTAAAAGCCCTCAAGCCCTCAATGCCACATCAGCGCCACATCATTTTTTTAATTCTTTTATTTATACATTTAATTATTTAACAAAATAAAAATATTTATATATTTTTGAATAAATAAAAATAAGATAAATAATAAAAATAAAAATTCATATCATTCATTAAAAATAAAAATTACAAAATACAAAACACTACCAATTATGAAATTTTTTAATTTGCTCTTTTCTCTTTAAAGTAACCCTCAAAACGTCTCCCGTAAGGTGATCATGCGAGGTCATGAAAAACTCGAAGTCTTTCTCAAATCGTTTTGAACGTCGTCAACAACTGAGTAACACTTTCGTTCGTATTCGACCCGGACGTATTACTCGTTGATGTTTTTTTTGCCTTGTTTCTCCCGATGGGTCGTTGAAGTTGCTCGATGGAGTTGTCGTCATCGTCATCATTGGAAGGGTTGGTACGTTTTGAACCCCGCGATGAAGTTGTCGTCATCGTTGGAACGACTCCCCATTTTGGACATTTTTTGAGGACTTCCCAAGCTTGTTCTTTAGAGAAAGCAAACCCTTGTTGTGCTTGGTACCGTTCGTGTGCCACTCGTGAAATGTCGGCATCACTCATTTCGCTTGATCTATTATTGACCAAGTTGTTGTAGATGCCGCCAAAAAGAGCAATTTTTTTATTCAGGTCGTTGAACTTGGTGTTGAGTTGATGAGTTGTTCTATAATTGGCGCGACCCATCAAACTATAGAACACTTCCCCGATTCGGGTCAAAAAACCTTCTACATTTATGTAAATTCAAGTATAAGAATATTAACAAGCATAATAATAATAATAATAATATTAATAATAATAATAATAATAATAATAATAATAACAATAAAAATATTACCATGGGTTTGTGCGTTACCGATAACGGGGTCCTCCGAAACGTCAACCCACGCCGACACTAACGCGAGTTCCTCCTCGTTAGTCCACATCTGTTTGGGGGCTCTATTTTCATATTGTTTGCTTTTTCCTTTTCTCGATGGTCTCGGGTTTGATGGTTTCGGGTTTGATGGTTGTGTGTAGATGGATTGTGGTGTGTGCGGGCTAGTATGTTGGGTTTCCGGAACAATGTCGTCGGCGAGATTGATTGCAGGTGAAGGAATATTGTAGTTGGCCGGAGTAAAACCTTGTTCAATCAAACCGGGACGTGTAAATTGGTAAGGAAATTGTTGGTGAAATTGTTGGGGAAATTGTTGCGACCATTGTGGCGGATATTGTTGCGAAATTTGTGGCGGAATTTGTTGCGAAAATTGCGGACGATAACCTGGTTGTGTAAACGCTTGGAAACCAAGCTCCGGGTCTTCTTGCGGTTGCGGTGTATGTGGTCGGTTACGACGGGATGTAAGTGTTTTGTTTGGATTCATGATGAAATTTGAGAGAGTTTGAGAGAATTTGAGAGAGTTTGAGAGATTGTTGGTGTGAAAAAATAAGAGGTTGAGGGTTAATATATATAGTGTGATTAAATTGAAAAAAAAATTTAAAAAAAAATTAAATAAAAAGTAGCCGTTTGAATAAAAAATTAAATAAAAAATTAAATAAACAAAACATGTTCGGGTTCCTCGGGTTTTCAAACCCGCACCCCGAGCCCGAGCCCCAAGCCCGAGCCACCCCCACCGTTACCCGATGGAGCCCACAGCGAGCCCGTGGCCGAGCCCGCGGGCGCTGCGGAAGGCCTAAGTCATTCACATGGGTTAACCACATGTGGATAACTGTGATAAACTTAAATCTACATTTTTTATTTTATTTTAATTCTTAGTCAACCTTAGTACAAGTAACTTTTCCTACGGGATTGCTGTGTCCGACGGTGGACTGAAAAGCAAAAACAAAATAACACTGAATTACAGTGTGTTTGTGTTGTAGCATAGATTTTGATGGGAAAGTAGTTGGACCCTTTTGCTTCAACACCTCTTGTATAGGGTTGTACCTCATGCCTAATTACTTGTACCTTATCCCCCTTCTCTGTGATACACGCAGACGCTCCGTCTAATTTATATCGCCATTTTCTCTTTCAGACCTCACCCACCCACCTTCCGTCCGCCTTCCTTTCACCTCCCAATTTGTCTTTTTTGACTTCTTGTAAAAAACCCATCGGAATCTGACTCACCATCGTCCTTCATTACTCTCTGCTTACCGATGGAGGACGACTACTTTGGATTTTTCATGAAGGAGACCACCTTCTACAATCAGATTGTGCTCGGAACTTTACTGCCGGAAAAATTGTGGACCCCGCTCCCACATTTTGTTCAAGGCTGGCTGCGTAACTACATTGCCGCCACCCTTATTTACCTCATTTCTGGCGTCCTTTGGTGCTTCTACATCTATCACCTTAAGCGTAATGTTTATCTTCCCAAAGGTCAGATTCTTGTTGATAATTTGCTGATAAAATTTTACTTTTTTTTGGTTTTAAGTTGATAACTCTAAGCTTCAACCGACCGGGTTCTGTTCTTGAATCGAGTCGGCATTTTGTGATTTTAAGTTCAAACAGTAGTTTATGCACACCATGTGTTTGATACGAAGATCGGTTGATTTCTTCTTCTTCTTCTTATGTTCTTTTGTTTTTCTTTTGACTTATGATTTGGACCACACATTCCAGATTCATAGATAACAATTTTCTTTTATGGGTTTTGTTTGAATCAAATCTTTAGCATATGATAGCGATTAATGATTTAGCATCCTAGATTTTGTTGATCTTGATCCCCAATTTGACCATTCTACATATGTTTTAGGATTTGGTATGCCTATACTTTTAATTTAGGAGAGAGAGAGAGAGAGAATGCCAATTGATTGCTGCTACCCTAATAATAAGCAAGAAATTAGAAATGGTAGGGCTGCTGACGGAAGTAGATTTACTATGCTGCCCATAGTTGAAAGATGATGCACATCATCCCTGAAATCATGGAGCCCACTACTCGTTTTAGCGATTCCAGCTTCAGTCTTTTCCGATTCAAATTTATGACATAGATTTATCGACCTATATTCAAATGTTTGTTTACTTTTCTTATGCTTTTTCCATAGTTAAATGTGGGGATCAATTTTTCTTCACAATGTAAAAGTTGTCAAATTGGAAGTTAAAAAATGTAACTCATTTGACACTCAAAAGTCCAGTTTTAATTATTTTGGAATCAGATCATATTTCTGTTCTATGCTCTGTAGGATTTAATAATTATGTAGTTCCGGTAAAGAGAGAAAATCGTAAAAGGGGGAGGAGAGATTACAGCATTTTCTTTGAAGGGGATTAAAACAGAAGATAAAGAGCTACACAGAAGATAGAATTTTCATGAATTACGAAACAGATCATAATTTTTCTTCAGGTATTTCTAGAACAATATTGTTCCATTGAAATTTTTATTGGCTTGCAGATGCTATCCCTTCCAGAAAAGCAATGGTTGTGCAAATATATGTTGCAATGAAGGCCATGCCATGGTACTGTGTTCTTCCTACGATCTCCGAGTACATGGTTGAAAATGGATGGACAAGATGTTTTTCACGGATAAGTGACATCGGATGGGCTTCATACATTTGGTATTTCGGTCTTTATTTCATAATTGTCGAATTTGGCATCTATTGGATGCACAGAGAGTTGCATGATATTAAGCCTCTGTACAAATATCTTCATGCAACTCATCATATCTACAATAAGCAAAATACACTTTCCCCATTCGCTGGTGAGTACCCTTGTCTATGTGTTCTGGGTTCCTGCTTAAATATATAAAAAAACGTCAGGGTTCTTGCCATTTAGGCCTGTTAAACAAGAAAACATTAGGTGGTTCTTGATGTAGAAATCGGAGTAAGCTACGATTTTCATTTTCTCTTTGATAACAAAAAGGTTGATCCTTTAAGTTCTGAACCGATAAACCGATGTTATTCCTGTCTTGGATCACTACCCCTTTTTCAGGTCTCGGCATAAATAAGAATGTTTTTAGGGCTCTTGTCATTTAGGCATGCTAAACAAGAAAACTTTAGGGTTCTTGCTTTCTTGGTGTAGAAATGGGAATAAACTCAGGTTTTTTCCACTTCTTTTGGTGACAAAAAAAAAGGTTTGATTTTTTGTCTACCTTTCAGCTTCCTTGTGTAAATAAGGAAACTTTAGGGTTCTTGTCATGTATGCCTGTGAGAAAATTTTAGCGTTCTTGGTTAAGATTTGAGAATAAGCTTAGGTTTTCCATTCTTTTTAGCAACACTACCCTTTTTGGTTCCCTGCTTAAAAAAGAAAACCGTAGCGTTTTTGTCATTTCAGCCTGTAAACAAGAAACCTTCAGGGTGATTGATGTATTAATGGGCAAAAAAGGTTATGATTTGTAAGCTTTGAAGCAGCAAATGGATGTCTGATTGGTGAATTATTGTGTATCAGGACTGGCATTCCACCCTCTAGACGGAATACTGCAGGCAGTGCCTCATGTTATCGCTCTTTTTCTAGTGCCCACACATTTCACAACACACATCGCGTTGTTGTTCATGGAAGCTATCTGGACGGCCAACATTCATGATTGCATTCATGGGAAACTGTGGCCGGTAATGGGGGCGGGCTACCACACCATTCATCACACAACATACCGTCACAACTATGGGCATTACACAGTTTGGATGGATTGGATGTTTGGTACCCTTCGTGACCCTTTGGAAGAGGCTAAGAATGTATGATATTATTATTCTGTGTTGGCTTAGCAGCTGTTATTATCATTTTAAAAACTGTTTTTCTGTTTTCGATCGTAAATGACTGCCTATTTTGCCTAATGGTAAAATTAGGTTAGTTTGATTTGGTTTGGTTTGGTTTGGTTTGATTGGGAGAGAAGAGAAGTATGCTGGTGGTAGAGCTTTCCTTCCTCTCATGGTAGAATTTTTACATTTATCTTTTGACAGTAGAAACTGTGATCTGATCATTCTAATGTTTGGGGTGATCAGATCCATGTGTTTATGTAAAATTATCTGGTGAAATGTGTGGTGAAGAATCATGATCCCCTTGTTTCTGCTTAGATATTTGCTAAAAGAGAGGTGTGTAGATCTTGAATGGGGTCTCATGTCATTTTCTTGGAGATTGTTTTAATACTTTCAACCAATAGGATGTATTGAAAATAAATGATTAGGAGAGAAAAATAAAATTTTATTAAATGTATTGAGTATTTTAATAATATAGTTGTGTTTTGAATATTACTCTTTTTTAATTTGTCTATACGTTTCCATTAAATTGTTATAAAAGAAAATTTGAAAATAAAAACAAACATATTAAAAGAGGGAGACACAGAACCAACGATGATGATAAACTATACGGAGAACTGACGATAATATGACGATGAAGTAAAACGATGTCAAAGACTGTGGGGGGTTTTAAGGCGATCAATCGGTTGAGTTTAACGTGAGAAGCGTGAGAAATGGATCTAAACCGTTGATTACTTTTAATCAAATGTCCTTCCATGAATTGCGGCTTAGAACAGAACTGATCTGATACATCTCGGTGTATCTCATTCTAATGTACGTTCATTTCTCATCCAACAATTGATGACCACTTCTCATGTTAACATCAACTTCACACCGAAACCTAACCCGAGGTTTTAAATTGACAAGAGTTTGGAAAAGATAAATTTCATTGGACTCATCTAAAAAGTCAGAGCATCTTCAACAACTTTGCTAAAATAGAAAAAATTGAATTTTTGTTTTTTGAACATGTCCAACAGCTTTGCTATCTTTTTTGCTATAATAGAAAACACTTGAAAATTTTCAAAGTTTAGAGAATTCTCTAAAGTTTGATGGTAGGAGATATAAATAATTATTTTATTCAATTCCACCAATGACATTAAACTTTTATTATCTTATATTAAGCTTTTTCAAAGAAGTGTATTGGAAAAATAAATTAGAGAATATTATATTAATATAACTTGTGTTAAAATATCTAAAATAAAAAATATGTTAAAGATAAGTATAATTTTTTCTAAAAATTTTAACTTATAATTTTTTATTTTAAAAAAATTATAACAAACCTGTTTGGAATGCTCTCGTATATATTATATAGCATACATATTACCGGGGCGGATCCACCCTTTGAGGGTAGGGGTTCCGAGCCCCCAACAAACCCATTTTGATGTTTGTAATTAACCTATAAAAAATAATTTTTTTAATAAATCTTTTTATTGGGTCCCTAACAAGAAGAAAACAAGACCCCAATGTTTGACTCGACTTGGCTCATTTGAAATATAAAATATAAAAATTATAAATCTCAAGCCAATAAACGAGTTAATTATCGTGAGTACTAGCCCATAGACGAACATCAAACTTGGTATATAAAAAAATATTCGAGTCTGAGTCCTACATGAAAAAAATTATTCGAACTTGAGCCTAGTATAATTTTTTTGAGCCCAACTCAAAAAATCTACTACTCGTTAAATTATCCGTATTCAGTAAAAAATAACAAAAACTGAACTGAATAAGTTATCTTTATTCGCTAACCGAACCGTTTAAGCCTAAAACAAAAACCCGAAACCGTTTTGATCTATATTAATTATTCAGTTTTGAAAAAAAAAATGGGCACCTTAAAGTGTGCCTCCAACAATAAAATTCTCTGATCGGACACTGCATATTACCTACGTGGAAGAGCTTGCCTGATCAGCTAATTCCTGCCACGTAGATGATGACATGTTAAGATATGATGGCACCTCCCTTGCACTTGGGATGATAAAATTTTCTTCCAAATTCTAGCTCCAAGCACACCTGTTTTCGCCTGACAATTTTGCTACCATCACAATGTCAGCTACCATGTTTCTGTCTCCCACCATGCTCTCCAATGCTTCCAACTTCCCCAAAAAGATTCACTCCTCAAATCCACAAATTCATCACAATTCATTTTCTCTACCCACCCCTGAAATGCAACAGGAGAAAAAACATGAATTTAATCCAAACCCTTCCAATTCAGCCACAAAAACAGCCCCATGGATGAAGGGCCCTCTTGTTTTTGAACCCAATCAAGTTGTCGATTTCTCAAAACCCAAGAACAGGAAGAAGTCTTCTGATAACAAAGACGAAAAGGCCCAAAAATCATTGACCCATAAAGTTAGCGGCGGAAGAGGCAAGCACGCAATGAAGAAAATCCTGTACAGCATAGATAATCTCGAAGAAGAAAGTCGAGAATTAGGGGATACCGAGAACAATTTAGAAGAAATCGAGTTTGATTTGTCATTGGGGAAGTTAGGTGAGGATAATGATGGCGGAGATAAGCGATGGTTTCGCCGGAAACTGCCGTGGGAAAGGGAGGAAAGGATGGTGTTTAGAAGGATGAAGAAGGAGAAAGTGGTGACTGCTGCTGAGTCGAGCCTTGATGGAGCGCTGCTTGAAAGGTTAAGAAGCGAGGCTAGGAAGATGAGAAATTGGGTGAAAGTTAAGAAAGCAGGAGTAAATGAAGGCGTTGTTGAACAAATTAGGTTAATCTGGAATACTGATGAACTTGCTATGCTCAAATTCGATATGCCCTTGTGTCGAAATATGGATAGAGCACGCGAAATTGTGGAGGTTAGTAATGCTTCTTGATTCCTTACTCCATATATAACCAATGATTTCACTAAAATCACCAACTTCACATATCTTTTAATTCTCTGCAACATATGAATCAGACTCGCAAATTGAGGATGATAAGTAGCCGAAATTGAAGGATTCAAGATTTGGGTATACGTCGATCCGAACTCCATATCTAAAATCCCAGTTGTGCTTTTAGATTGAGGGCCTGTTTGTTAGTAGCTTAATGAGACTAGCAGCTTATTCGGTTAGCTATACATGATTACTTAATGATATAGAAAGTGGCTTATTCAATAAGCTTTTGGGGTGGGAGAGGGGGGGGATCTTTATGCAGACAGCCAAGTTTTTCCAAATTAAAAAATTACGCTCCTCCAATCTATGAAAAACCCCCCTCTCATACAAAAACCTTTCCAATTTATAAAGTCAGATTAATCCACATAGACAACTGTATCCATACAGGACTTAATGAAAAATCAACCAATCAGCCCCTGAGTGTCATATATCATGTTTTCCATTGGCAGATTAAGACAGGAGGTTTTGTGATATGGAGTAAGAAGGATACCCTTGTTATATATAGAGGATGCAATTATAGAGAAATGCACCCGAATTTTCATGGTGGTCAAGAGCTTAATTCTTCCGAAAGCGTTCCTTTTTTGCGTGATAAATTTAGCATGGACTCCACAAATCAAATGGTTGGTGGGAACTTTGGTGAAGAGGAGACCATGGTGGTCCAAGGGTCACTCTACGAAAGGGAAGCCGATAGATTATTGGATGGATTGGGACCTCGGTTTGTTGATTGGTGGATGCCAAAGCCATTGCCCGTTGACGCAGACATGCTTCCAGAACTTGTTCCTGGATGTAAGCCACCATCAAGATGTTGCCCAATGAATGCTGGATCTAAGCTAACAGACGCCGAGTTAACTCACTTGAGGAAGCTTGCTTACCCTTTACCTACCCATTTTGTCCTTGGTATGAACATTTTCCCTATATTTATATTGCTTTTGCTATTCTTTTTGACGATTGCTGTGTATTTAATCAAGATTGTAAGTGAATTTGATTTTGTTATTTCTTTTTTTGATGTACAGGGAGAAACCGAAACCTCCAAGGCTTGGCTGTAGCCATCTTAAAACTATGGGAGAAATGCCACATTGCAAAGATCGCGGTGAAATGGGGGATTCCTAACACAAGCAATGAGCAGATGGCTTCTGAGTTGAAAGTAAGTTTAGTTACCAACTCGAAACATTAAAATCTCTCTCATTAATAACATTGTTGATCCTAAACTTTCTGATACCGGAGAACATTGGGAAACTTAAGATAATGTCATTTGCATATGCAGCTTCTCACTGGCGGAGTGTTATTACTACGTAATAAATTCTATATAATACTATACAGAGGCAAGGATTTCCTTCCTCCTGGTGTTGCAGACCTAGTTGCTGATAGAGAAATGGAGCTGAAAAGTTTCCAGCTTCAAGAAGAAGCAGCACGCACTCACACAATCGAAACCTTTGACTATGTCGATGAACCATTATCAGATTCTAGCACCGTTGGTACATTACAAGAATTTCAGAGTATTCAGTCAGAGCATCAGGGATTCAAGCCTAGAATTACTGAGGCTGAAGTTCAAGTAGAAACGGAGAAGTTAAAATTAGAAAAAGAAATACGGAATCAAGAGCGCAAGTATTTCATTGTACGTATATTTAAAAAAAATGTATCATTTTGTTGAAAGAAAAATGAAGACACGCTAATGCAGCGAATTTCTGTTGCAGCTTAAGATGAAGATAGATAAGGTGTCTAAGGAGTTGGAAAAGTTAAACTCTTCATGGGAGCCCATTGAGCCGAATGAGGACCGAGAGATGATAACAAGTGAAGAGAGAGAATGTTTGCGAAAGATGGGGTTGAAGATGGATAGCACATTAGTACTTGGTAAGTAGAAACTCTCATACCCAATGAAAAGAGATAAAGTTCATGCTTTGAAGTCAAATGGACTAATTTGTTTTTTTGTAATTAATCTGATTATTTATGAAAATGTTGGATTTTAGGACGACGGGGTGTTTTTGATGGTGTGATAGAAGGTTTGCATCAACACTGGAAGCATAGAGAAATAGTGAAAGTGGTCACAATGCAAAGAGCGTATTCGAGGATCTTGTATACTGCACAAAGTCTTGAAGCCGAAAGTGGTGGGATACTTGTTTCCATAGAGAAGCTGAAACTTGGGTATGCTATAATTATGTATCGTGGGAAGAACTATAAACGCCCTTTAAAGTTATCAAGAAATCTCCTTAGTAAAAGAGAAGCGTTACGCAAGTCTTTGGAGATGCAAAGAATTGGGGTAAGTAAAGCTCTTGTTCTTCATGGTGTTTTTGTGTTATTTCTTTTCTGATAGAATCCATGATCCATATGAATATAATGGTTTTGTTTTGTCTTGTATTTCTGTTTCAGTCATTGAAGTTTTTTGCAAACATGAGACAGCAGGCAATCTATGAACTCAAGTGCAAATTGGATCAGCACAACTATGCTGAATGATGATTAAGAGAATCTGTATGATTTAGTGCTGAATGAATAATTGATTGTTGTTTGGTAAGTGTTCTGATGAGACAGTCTTAGGATTGTTTGATAAGCATTATGTATTACTAAATTAACATCTAAATGTATCACTTGGCAAATATAGATTACAACAACTGCTAAATAATATTACTAATTTGATTTTTTATAAATGTATTTTTGAACTTATTTCGTAGTTTTACTTTTTTTTTGGAAGGGTGTCCTAGGCTATGCCTAGACTAATCCCTTGGAAAATTATGACTGTAAGACATCAGCCCTGATTAAACCTCCGTGGCCACAATTGTTGTGTACACCTGGATTCAAACCCTGGACAGATGGGATATTCCACCACATCCCCCAAGGCCTTAGCCAGTACGCCACAACCCTTGTGGTTTCGTAGTTTTACTTTACATGGCATAAAAATAAATAGACAGGAAAAGTAGAGAAAAATTATAATGTCACCATGCTAAGCCCTTTTTTCTTCTGAATACGTCGATGCTCTTTCGGGACTTGTCACGTTTGTTTGACTTGTTGACTCTACTATCGAAACTATTCCTAGAAATTTCTGATGCCGTTATGTTCTGGTTATTATCGACATCTTTGCAGCCATTGTTGGCGGCTTTTGGTCTTCCAACAGCCAAACTGAACTTCTTCAAGTGTAGGATGAACTCCGGATAGTGCTCAAGGTTGCAATGGCCGCCCCCATCAACCCACAGTGGTTCGTACTTCTCCTTACAGAGCTCCCATAGCTGTTTTCCATGAGAGTAATCAACAACTTCATCTGCTGTCCCCTGTTTGTTTATACAGCCATTTTCGGATTTTTAGCATCTACAAATGATCACAAATATCTTTTGTCCATCTTATTTTAGATAAAAATGGAATAAATATCCTGAACAAAAAAAAAGATCTTTATAGGGTGAAACGTACATGAATGACCAGAACAGGACAGTTCACCAAACCAATCTTCTCGACGTTCTGAAACCAAAATAAACCAGAATGTGATAATATGCGGAACATTACTTTCCAAAAAAGCCCTTGAGGTTTCGGCAGATATTCAGGAGAAATGATCCAAGGCTAGCACTCCAGATGTAAAATTGTGATTATTACCTTATAAATGTCGAACCAATAGGTTCTTTTGACACGATAGAGTACCCTCAGCCCCGAGAGGATCGGGCTATGTAAAACCACACCTCTCAAGTCCGGTACACGTGACGCAAGGTCAATGGTTGGACCACTACCAACGGATTGACCGTATAGGATTAGTTCATCATCTTTAACCCCATACTTCTCCTTAAGGCATTTATATACTGCATCAATGTCCGCGTATGTATTACACTCGGATGGCTGTTACAAAAAGACAATGAACAAACAAAATTGTAGTTAAAGTAGCGTTTCAACAAGCTCCAATTAATTCGAAGCACTAGATGTTAGAACTAATCGACAGGAGTATTGTCCCACTTTGTCCCAATTATGCCCCTAATAATTTTCCAATTATTTCTAAAGCATGAGGTCATTTTATATTCTTATCTAACTTATCGAATAATTTTTACCAAATGTAACTAGCTTATCAACTAACAGCTAGCTTATCAGTCAACAACCAGCTTATCAACTAGTTTGTGGGGATGATAGAAACAAATAGAACCTAACCTTTCCGCTTGATTGCCCATAGCCCGAGTAGTCATAGCTGCAAATATACAAGAAAACAAAGATGTCGGAGGTAATAAAATGTTCGTTTTAACTAACAAGCAAGCATGTTCAAAACTATGACTATAAACCGAAGCATGTGCGTAATCAAATAAAAACGGTCTTTAATTCAACAAATAAACATCAGTAAAGAATCCAAATTCATACCGAGATAATCCATCGAACCAATTGTTGATCAAGATCAATTAGGATCACAAATATCCAACCAAGATACCAAAATGCCATAAATATAAAATTGAGATAGATGCTTTTAGTATTTTAGCTGCTGCATCTATTCCAATGATTTTGTATTGTTATGGTTATCACAATTATTAAATAACCAACACTAATTTGACAATTAAGAAGTCCACTATTGACTCTTGTTTTCGATCGGTTTGAGCATTAAATTAAGATCATGGAAGTAAGGCATCAACAATCAATTCTAATTCTAATGTTCAGTGGTTAGTTTCCAAGAAAAAGACAAACAAGAAGGTTACTTAGAACGCCCACATAATATATGGAATCATAAATTGTTGAAAAATTATGCAGAAAATCAATCAATCAATCAATTAATCAATCAGTGGATAATATGAAGCAGAAGTGAATACCCAACAACATTAACGCGAAGACGATGAGTCAATTCGACAAAAAGCTCCAACATCTGTCCCAAATCGGCGGCATTACCGTGAGAATAAAGAAGGGTGGCTCGAGCTTTGGGGTGTTTGATGTGTACGATAACTATTTCGTTCCCTTTTTTAGTCCGACGCTTCAACACGTCAACACCTTCCCTCTTGGGGACCTCAGGAATAAACAGCTGGCCGTCACCGGAAGCGTCACCGGCCACCGTGTAAGACGGAGGACTAGGTGGGAAGAAAGCGAGCTTGGCAGCGATAGATGATGTTACTCCTCCCATCTGTAAGTAGTTTTACGGTGGGGCGAGTTCGATTCATAAATTAAAGCTCGAAGTTGTTGAAATTGTTGTTGGTTTGCTGAAGAATCTAACAGATATGAATCTTGAATTGGTGGAGGAAAGAGAGTCGTGGGCTGCGATGTGTGAGTGATGTTTCTGTTGGTGGTGGGGAGCGGCGGCGCGTGTGAATGAGTGTCTGTCTGACTCAGGTGGTGGTTGGAGAGAGAGAAACGAGGGGAGTTTTAACTGACATCAGGTTTTATTTAGGGTGGAGAGAGAGGAGGTGACATCCGTCCAAGGTTAGAACACTTATCGATTATTTATTATTTTATATGTGACAAATCAGGGATGCTCACGGAGTCACGGGTTGGGTTGATCGGGTTGAAGACATTTCGACACATCAACCCAATGTTGGCGGTTTGAAAAAATTTCAACCCAACCCAACTCAAGCAAAGACACAACCCAACCCAACCCGTTCGGGTTGATCGGGTTAGCCGGGTTGGTCGGGTTGTGTTTAAACAAGGTGAAATCAAAATTAAAAACATAAAAATAAAAAAAACATGTCTTTAAAATACAACCGATAATTCAGACAATACTTAGATACTATATATAAAAATGTTTAAACCAAATATGATCAAATAACTTGACGTTTTCAATTTGCATATTTCTTAAATCTTAAACATATCGTCATCAAATGTTTTTCTCAATTTACATATATATGTTAACATCTACTATATATATATATATATATATATATATATATATATATATATATACACTAGCAGTGTGCCCGTGCAATGCACCGGGTGAGCAAGGTGAGAAGTTTTATTGTAAATGGAAATGAAAAAACAATGTAATTTCTCATTAGAAAAAACATATATGGATTATATCGTATATTTATGGAGAAATAGGAGTAATAAACGTGTAATAGTAGAGATTTACACACATTAGTAGGATCAACACGTATTATTTATGAGGAAGCCATGTCGGTAACTCAGCAGAAATGAGCATATACAATGAATGGGTTGGGTTTCGATGAGAAATTGAGTTAACGTGAAAAGCGTAAGAAGTGGTTATCAACCGTTGAATGAGAAATTAATGCACATTAGGATGAGATACATCGAGATAAGATGCACCTATTCAATTCTCTTATAAGCCGCAGTTCATGGGAGAGCATGAGATTAAAAGTGATCAACAGTTTAGATCCACTTCTCACGCTTTTCACGTTAACATCAACTTCTCACACGATCCTTCGCCTATAATAAATTATATCTACCACTTACATCATTGATAAATAGAAATTCATATTGCTGGTAATACTTACTAAACCCTAAACCCTTTTGATAAATAGAAATTCATAAACGCTTTTCACGTTAACATCAACTTTTCACACGATCATTCGCCTATAATAAATTATATCTACCACTTACATCATTGATAAATAGAAATTCATGTTGCTGGTAATACTTACTAAGGCTGTTAATAAGAGTGTATAAAAAGATTCGAAGTAAGTGTTGCACAACAATTTTCACGGAAATTTGATTGGTAATGAGAAGAAACAAGAAAACCTTGGTTGGGTTAAAGTTGATTAACATATAGTAAACAAGCAAGAAAACAAATTGCAGCAGGATTAGAATCAAATTAATAAGAAAGGTACATTCAAAGTAAATGTTTACCTTATCCAGTTTCAGGACGCGATAGATTCATCGGGTAACTAAAAGTAACGACTCTTACACGGTAAGCGTTTACGTGGTAAATTATTGCATACGATATCGTTTTAATGATGTCGTTTTAATGGACTAAAATCATACCCGGTAAATTAAGTTAAAGTTTTGACTCTTACCGGGTATTGAATCATAAGACTTTCAACAAAAGATAATACCCACAAACATAAGACTTTGACCAATCTGAAACACACTATTGAATTATTAAATTTCAACAAAAATGAATACCGACAAATATAAATTCCAAACCAGCTCATTATAATCACTTTTTTTTCAAAAATAAATTAATTATAATAAAAAAAGATTAGTTATGAAGAGAAATAGAGAGACTAACGTTCAGGGCCACCAAGTTTAGTAACTGTGTCAACAATTCTGGCATGAAGATCACTCATTTTTAGTTAAACTCAAGCCTATGTATAAGAAAAGAAAGAAAAGCATGACAATTGTTTTTGCTAAAACTCACACTTTACCATTAAGCCATTGTAGCATCCTTTTTTTCTCATTGATAGCCTTTTCCTACATCATCCTTCCACCACCGGTGTCTTTAGTTTGATATTTACTCCAATAACTTCTACAACACCTCTTGCTACCTTTTGGATGTTTTATTATCTGCACATCCTATTACCATTTAGCAGCTTCAAACATTTAGGACAACATAAGTGAATAAATATGAACTGATAAACATACAAGAACAATTGATTATTGAGGTGGTCTTGTACTCCTGGAACATGATACATAATACATCAAGCAAAAGCACTTACTAATCTTTGAGCTACCTACACTCAAAGAAAAATACCCATATGTCATGGAAAACAAGAGATGGCATATGCGGTGCTAATAATTAGAAATTGATAACAATGAGAGAATATAAAAAGATTAAGAATTATAATTTCCGTCCAAGCCACGTAAATCCCTCATCGACGAAGCAAAGCACAACAAAACAATGTAAACATTTGAACACATCATATAGTAAAAGTCAGAGCAAGAAAATTGCCAAAATCAAACATATACAATGCAAAGCATAAAGTTTCCTCACCATCTACAAAATGAA
This sequence comes from Saussurea involucrata, assembly GCA_033807775.1. Taxonomy (NCBI): domain Eukaryota; kingdom Viridiplantae; phylum Streptophyta; class Magnoliopsida; order Asterales; family Asteraceae; genus Saussurea; species Saussurea involucrata. The sequence continues at coordinate 55,683,236 of CM066322.1, read as the reverse complement.
GAAAAGAAGAGAAGAAGTGGTTTCGAAAAATTTTCTATCAGCAGTTTCGAAATCACTGTGTGCTTGCTTCAAAAACAAAATAGAAGTTATGAAACCAAATAGATAGCAGAATTGTTACCTTTGTTGAAGATCAAGAGCAGAATCGTAAAGAAAACACTATTATCCATGGATACAAATAAATGTGAAGACGCAAAGAAAAGTGAGAACAAGGTCGTTACCTCTACTGAAGATTGAGACGAACCGAAAGCGAAAAAGCTTCAGATACCTAAGAACCAAGGATGAAGAGAGAATGTAAGTAAACATGGTACTTCTACCACGATTAAATGAACAAAAAGATCAAATGCCACCAACAAACTTCATTAATTTCATATATGATAAATGCATAAACCAACAGGAACATAACTTCATGGCTTAAGCTAAGAGCACACATAGATTTTTGAAATTGTAAAAACTACATGGCTTAAATCGTATCCGTAATAAACCCTAATACCATATCTTAATACCTGATGATGCAGATCGATTTGAAGCAGGAGATCAGAACAAAAGAGGAGAGAATAAATTTTGAAATTTTCAATCGGCGAAGATAGAAGACAAAGAGGTCAGGGGTCGCCAAATCGAGTGAATCGGCGTGAATAGTAGCTTTAAAAACCTAAACCCTGTACGCCAAATAAAATCGAGTGATCGGATTTGAATGTGTTGAGTTTTTGTCCTGAAGAAAGAAGGGAAGTGAACTCTGAATCTGAAACTTTCTTCAACAATTCTCTCATCGTTGGTGGTGAACTGTTTTGAAAATTTGAAATACAAAACCCTGGAGAGTTTTTGTGGGGGGGGGAGGAGAATCAGCAGTGGAGTGGTATGGCTAGCGCAGAAGGGTATGGTATGGCTCTTGTGAGAGACGTGAAATGACCAGGTAGAAGGTTAGAAAGCATGGGTTGATTCTGTACTCTTTTAATAGAACCGATTTTAAAACTTTTGCGTCAAAGGCTTGTACCTCATGCTTCATAGTTTGCACTTAAGAGATTTTTCATTTTTGTGTTTTAAGTTGTTGTATCTTATGCATTATGTGTTGTCTTTAAGACATTTGGTGTATATGCTTATATATGTAGTATATATATATATATATATATATAGGGAAGGGTTCAATAGAGAAGTCCAAATATTTAGAGAAATAGAGAAATGATCTTGACCATGCATTCGGTCAAGATCGGCGGCTTTGACCGAGAAGCAGAGGATAATTCCTCGCGTGGTCTGCACGTGGTCTGCACAAGATAGAGGGGTAGTTTCGTAAAAAATACGCGGGACAGGTTTATATATGAATTTGTGATTCATATATGAACCTTTGTAATTCACATATAAAATATTTTTAACTAATTCATATATGAACCTTTGTGATTCATATATTAATCAGTTAATTTACTCATATGAGAATTAGTTAAAAAAAATCATATATAAATCACAAAGGTTCATATATGAACACAAAGGTTCATATATGAATTAGTTAAAAAAAGTTTATATGTAAATTACAAAGGTTCATATATGAACACAAAGATTCATATATGAATCAGTTAATTGGTTCAACTGATTCATATATGAACCTACAGTTAATTAGTTTCATATATGAAACACAAAGGTTCATATATGAATCACAAGATTCATATATGAATTAGTTATAAAGAGTTCATATATGAACGTATAGTTCATATGTGAATCACACAGATTCATATATGAACTCAGCTCGTGTTTTTTGTAAAAGTTACGAAATTGCCCTTCTATTTTTGGAACAGCCGCAACTTTTGACCAATTATAACCGATCTTGACCGAATGAATGGTCAAGATCACTTCTCTATTTCTCTAAATATTTGAACTTCTCTATTGAACCTATGGCTATATATATATATATATGTGTGTGTGTGTGTGTGTGAGAGAGAGAGAAGGAGTTATATAGAGATGAATAAGAGATTGAATATATATATATATAGTTATATAGAGATGTATACGAGATTGAATATATATATATATATATATATATATATATATATATATATATATATATATATATATATATCGGGTTCATCGGGTTGGGTTGAGTTCAAATTATCGTAACCCGATATCAACCCAATACATACGGTTTGAAGATTTTACAACTCGATTGGACATCGGGTTGCTTCGGGTTGGGTTTTTCCACGCCGGGTTGGGTTGGGTTGATCGGGTTGGTCGGGTTTTTGAGCACCCCTATGACAAATCATAGAGAGTGGTCAAAAATTATAAATAATAGAAAGTATTTTTTTTGCAACCGTTGGTTTATGGGTCAGCTTACGCGCACCGACTAATCCTCGGGCGACCACGGTCTACGAATGGCCTGGAGTTATGCAGGTGAACCTCTATGGCCACAAGGGTTTTGGTAGTGCCTGAATTTGAACCATAGGTAGATGAGTTTCCACTACATCTTCGAAAGACTTTACCAATACACCACAACCTAAGTGGTTAAAACTAGGGATGAGCGTTGAGCACCGTTTTCCCGAACCGAACCGGTACCGTACCGAACCCGAACCGATACCATGTATTCGGTTCGGTATTCGGTTCCGAACATTTTTCAAAATCGGTTTTCGGTACCGGGATTTTCCCGAAAAAAACCGAACCGAAATTTTTAAAAGCAAATTTTAAAAAAAATTAATTATGCTTATCATCTCCTAAATAAAGTTTATCTTGATTGTTGTTAACATTAATTTTTATTGTTTCTTGATGTATATATAGAGATTGAAGAGTTGATAAACGAACAAAATGGAAAAACGAAAATCGTAAACGAATATCGAAGATTGTTCAACTTTTGATTTGTTTTGAACCTTTTGATTGTTTGTGATTGGTTTTGAAACACATTTGAATCACTATGAAGGTATTTAGGTTTGCGATTGGTTTTGAGACGCATTTGATACATTTTAAAAATTTCGGTCCTAAGTGGTCCTAGTACCGATTTTTCCGTCCCGAAACCGAAACCGAACCGGTACCGTACCGATACATACGGTTCGGTTTTCGGTACCACTTTTTAGTCCCAAAAAATTTCGGTACCAACCGGTTCGGTACCGGTCCAGTCCCGATCTCATCCCTAGTTAAAACTAGTTTGTATGTGTTGTTTCGTAAATGAAAATAAACAATGCAGGGTTATTTTATAGATTAAACATTAAATAATGTTTTATGTATACAAAAATCATAAAATACGTATTTTATATATGAAATATATACTTACATGCACACATAAAAATATAACATGTAAAACAATATGAATAATAACTTAAAATCAAACTCATTTGATAGTTTTATTGATTTCATAGGTTTGGCTTTCACATGTTTCGTTTCACCTATGGACGAATATATGAAATTGATTTTCACGGTTTCTAACTCTAGCGGGTTTCTATTTGATTTATGAGAGAGAGAGAGAGAGAGAGTAGATCAAATGAGAAGTCGATCGATTTATGAGAATACGAGAAGTTCAATGTCACGTGTGATTATAAAGTAAAATCACATGTGGTATATGTGCAAAAGGATGGGTGCAGATATGAGAACTCTATAGCCTATCAACACAACATATTTGTATCACATGTGACTATGTGTTGTGTATTACATGTGATCATGAAACTTCTCATCTTCTTGTAAATTAACCATATTCTTTTTTTGATCCTGCACACACACACACACACACACACACACACATGTATATATATGGGCAAAAAGTTGATATCCGACAACCCCAACCAACCCCACATGAAACCCATCTCAATGATACCAATGTGATTGACATTTTTTGGCTCATTCATCATCACCTTATTATCAACGATGTAGATTAAATCAGTTTAAAACTTTACTCTTAACGAGACACACACACGACACTGATTTGATTATCTATTTTCTGATACACCAATTTTTAAAGAGAACCCATTATGTAAAAAGTTTTTACAATCAATCTCTCTAATGACCCTAATTATATTCACATTTTTCAAATATTTAACTCATAAAACCTAGCTGAAGTTATGAACATTTGTCTGAGAACAAACAAACAATTTTTTTTCATACCATATAATAAAAGAATGAGCTAAAAATCAAATACCTAGGTGACTAGGTCATGTTAATTAACAACTACAAACAATCTTATTTTTAAGTTTATTTAAAATCATGTTTGATTTGTGACAAACTTGCTAGCAAGCTACTTTATTAGAACATTCCTTGAGATAATATCTTGATAAGCTTAAAAGATTGTTTTTATTCATATTCTTTTAATTATGCTTTTAATATTTTATCAAAATGACTAAAAATCTCACATTTCTTAAAGAAAAACCAAGTATTTTTCATTGATTTTCACTAACTTTTTATTATTATTTGTTGGAGTTATTATCATAATAATTATAATTAGTATAGTAGTTAATTAATTATTACTGTACACAAATAGTTGCTATTAAATTTCTAATAATATTTTCTGTTATAATCTTTACAAAACGGATTCTCATCGTTAGAGGTGCTCAAAAACCCGACCAACTCGATCAACCCAACCCAACCCGACGTGAAATAACTCAACCCGAAGCAACCCGATGTCCAATCAAGTTGTAAAATCCTCAAACCGTATGTATTGAGTTGATATCGGGTTAGGAGAATTTGAACCCAACCCAACCTAACCCGATATATATATATATAGTAAAATAGTAAATGCTAACATATATATGCAAAATTGAGAAAAACAATTGATAGTGATATATTTAAGATTTAAGAAATATGCAAATTGGAGACGTCAAGTTATTTGATCATATTTGGTTTAGACATTTTTATATGTAGTATCTATATATTGTGTGAATTATCGGTTGTATTTTAAAGACATGTTTTCTTTATTTTTATGTTTCTAATTTTGATTTTACCTTTTTTAAACACAACCCGATCAACCCGAACGGGTTGGGTTGTACCTTTGTTTGGGTTGAAATTTTTTCAAACCGCCAACATTGGGTTGATGTGTCGAAATGCTTTCAACCCGATCAACCCAACCCGTGAGCTGTAACACCCTTGAATTGGGAAAGAGCAACTAATTAAAATTTTTGATATTACATCCGAAACAATAAGATTTATTCCTACAATTCAAATAGGTAAATGTACCTCAAATTACAATATATGGTTATCCTCAAACAACATACAATTCAAGTCTTGTTACCAAGACTAATAACCACAATCGGATATTACTTAACCCAAATATAAGTTGCTAATCCCAAAGATGAATGCGGAAACTTCACTTAATCTATTCACCTCACGAGCACTTTACTAGCACACGATCTTTCACACGTGTCACTAGAACTACTCCCAACCTGAGACTTGTTGCACATGCCGACAAATAAAAAGGGTTAGGCTAACGCCTAGCGAGTTCAAGAGTTTATAGCATGAATTAAATAATTCTTTAAAGAAAGTTTGCAATAAAGATTTTGATTTCCAAAGGAGTTTACAAAGGATATAAACGACTCATTTTCAACGCACCCAAAATCCATGAGAAATATTCCCAAAAGGTATAAAGCGTTTTTCCCAAATGAATACAATCCAAAACTCGCTCAATACGTGAATAAACCTTTAATAGGCAAACCTTTCAAATACGGTTGACAACAAATTACTCAACTCATAACTCATGGAAAACCATCCATTTAATTATACCTTTCATTGAAAACATAATACGAAGCAATATTCACGCAACCGTAAAATGTAATGAAATTCCAAATACCGTAAATACGGAAATGACCTGCTTTATTTAAACCCCAACATACATGAGGGAAATTCAATATTGAAATCATCCGAAAGCAGTCAAAGTATAAGACCAACAATAATAATAAAACGGGGACAACATAAGGTCCCAAATAGGTTGGTCAACGACGGGGGAGACCCGTATCCATTGAGAGTGGATGAACACAAAAGTACGCCACTCATACAATGTTACTCGTACGACACTTCACTGCATAAAAGCCCAAGTGTCCCATACGACACCTTACTAGTCACACCCAAAGAGACAGCTGACCTTAGTGGCGTATCAAACGCATATCACCAAAGGCTCGGCCCATGCGGGGATACAACCATGGCATTGCCCCGACATGGCGAAGGTCATATTCGCCCAACGTGCTCCAACCATGACTCAGCCCTCCTAGTGGACCTATTGAAGGTAAAGGTCATCAAACATGGGATTCGGTAAGTTCCGCAATACCCAATAGACCATCAAATAAAGACTGACTCATGTGCCTATGGATCCAATGCAACACAGTCTAATAATAATAAGCCCATCCTGGAATGACTAACGCACCCGGGCATTTAAATAATGATAATGCGCAATAAATGCGATATGATGCAATATATGCAATATGGTGCAACAAAGGCAAACCATAAATAAGACTCCACATCGAGCCATTAAAATCGGACAAATGTCCCCAAGACCATCTCAAGGTCAAAACCGAGCAAAATGCTCGAAAAATATAGAAGAAAGGAGTCTGTGCCTCAATATCTGCCATAAAAGGGCCGAGCCATAAACATATTAGACCCATAAATAACGGTCATCAAATAGCATAAAAATGCATTTAAACATCAATCGGGTAAGCAAGTACCACAAGATTATTATCAACCCAAACTCAACACGGGTTAAACAAAAGGGTTTCCCAAAAGGACTCACACCCTTATAATTCTCAAAATGGTTATTAACACTAAAACGTGCATTCTCCCAAATGGTTTATAAAATCATTTATACACATATGATTAAACCATCAAATAGACTCCATTTTGAGTAATAAATCTTTTAAGAGTATAATTATTATTTCTACACATCAAATACTCCAAAATCCCAAATATGGGTGTTTTACACATTTATGAAGATACACACTTCAAAAGAGTTAAACTATCCAAATAACTCAACATAGATATTTTCAAGTAAAACACGCAAACATTTGGAAAATACTATTTTTGGCATGTACAAAGTTTTCACAAATCAACTTGAACTCACCTTGCTAGATTTAGGCTAAATCTAAAATTTCTCCAAACGTAAGATCCTTTGATGAAGTTTGCATCCTCGAGCCAAAACTTCCAAAACCTAGATTTATGAGTTTCCAACCATCAATACCAAGATCTAACCATAAGGAATCATACCTCAAGCATAGAACATCAAAACCCCCAACTTATACCAAACCCTAGTTCTTAAAGATGAAGAAAACAAGGTTTCCTTAACCAATCATCACTAAAATCGTCCCACAACATCACAAGGTATAAAGAAGATGAAATCAACAACAATAACACTCTTGAGTAGGGAGAGATTACCTTTTTCCACTTGAATCCTCCAAAAATAGCTCCTAGACTCCCAAAGAGCTTCAATCTCTCAAATGGTCAACAATGGTGGAAGTAGGTTGATTTGAGTAGAGAAGATGAAGAGGATAGGGAAGGATTTGTGGTTGTTTTGGGGGAAGAATCCGATTTGGAGAGGGGAAGAGGAAGAGAGAAAATTGGGGTTGGAATGAGAATGAGAAAGAGAGTGAGAAAAGGGTTTCTTAAACACAAAAATATCTCAGATCGCTCGCGGACGTCCGCAGAAAACGTCGCGGACGTCCGGCCCTCAAAAAACCGAAATCCTTTGAAAACTTCTCTGTTGCTTCCGCGGCTCATCCGCGGACATCCGCCAACCGCGGACGTCCGGCCCTTGGCCCGCGGACGTCCGCTAGTCCCAAAAATGCTTTTCTATTTTCGGGGTGTTACAATCCTCCCAACCTTATAAGGATTTCGTCCCCGAAATATAGGCCCATTTTCAACGAAGGCTAACCGACTCAACGCCGACCATAATTCCTCAGTTCCTAACTGGAATCTAAATTTCCCCCACACAGTCTATAAGACAAGTCCTCGAACAATTTCTTACCAACAAAGCCCCTTCAAGTACATTGTACTTATGTCCGGGAGAACACTCCAACCACTGGAATAGCTCCTAGTCGGACGACATTTGGTTGTCTCCCAACCTTAGATGTTCCATACATCCTGATTTCAGTTTCAGACTCTAAGTCACCCCAAGGTTTGTTCACTAACGAACCCAACAGAATTTCCGATTCCGATTGCCCCTACATTAACTGTCGATTAACTCCAACGAGCCCCAACTGACTCCAAGTATCTATCCCAATATTAATCATAAAACCGATAGATTCTTAAGTCACACACAAAGGTTGTTCCTTTACAACTACTCATCACCATTGAGCATCTTAGGATTACTACAACCGTTACCATTATTTCATTTAAAAAAAATCGGACTACACCCTCCGAATACGCTAACAGTTCCCAAACTCCAACCCACAAAGGTTGACACTTAGTTATACCACCAAGCTTTGAACTCTAACAGGACTCCACATACGAGTTCCGTCTACCGAGTACTTCCACAAAACTAAGGTTATTAATACCATGTCTAAAGGGTCCTTCATGCGATAATTGTCCAAGACCCAAAAACCGGGTTGTCGACAAAACGGTTATACCAACCTCAAAATACGTTACCGCAAATATAACCCTCCAATTACCATAAGCACGTCGACTTTGCTACCGATATCATCTGGCCTATAGTCATATCACGTGCCTAAACGCCCAACTTTTCATAGTCGAGGTTCTATATAGCTTACTCTTAATCGGGGTTACTTAACCTTTCCCAAGGTCCTAATGAGTTCAAGGTTTTCAAGTGAATTTTATTTAACAAATATGCCAACCACAAAATTTGTCATATAAGCTTTCAACATAAATATTTTCGTATCAAGTTAACATACGCATAAAAACTACTACTATCAATTTGGTAGTTGCGCAAAAAAATGGACACGCTCGTCCCACATATGACAATTATATTGAAAGCATTTTCAACGCGGTTCGGGTTATTAACAAAACGCAAAAGCGTAATAAACAACTTCTTTACAATGAACCGCTACTGTCCCAGTATGGATTGACTCATGACATGCACGTAAAGTAACTGCCCACCTTTAATGGTGTGCAACAAAATTTCACACGTACCTCAAAAGAAGTTCAAACGGCTTTTAATTCTAAAATTCCTTTCTAGCCATAAAACGACATGGAATATTACCAATCCAAAATTTTCGCGCGTCAGTTTATTATACAAAAACGATGAAACGATTTGTGAATACACTTTGGTCAAAACATAAAATGACTTGCGTAAGTTACAACTTTAAAGACAAAGCCCGAACGTTTCCATCATTTAAAGACATTGACTCCAACATCATGAGGAAACCTCAATTCGGGGTAGGCATGCAAACTTGTAACACTTTCCTAGTAATTTCTTGAACAAAATGACATGCATCAAATAGTTCACGACAAAATTCAAAAGGTGAATTTCTTTAAATTCGTTTCCAAAATTTTCTCATCCGGTCATATAATGACACATGAGTAAAATGCTTCTGACAAGGTTTTCACACAACACGTGTTTTCCGAAACTTAGGAGAAAATAAGTGGTTATAAATTGTTGCCACCAAAAGGGTTCAAATCAACTTTCGACCTTAACTCATACAAACAGTGCGCATTAACGTTCAAAACATAAACAATTCCACGCACTCTAGGTTTAGGCAATTGATTTTTTCAAAATCTCCATGCGGAGTATTTACATCAAAGTTTCGCGTTCGAAATACAAGACGTTAAAACGTCAATGCCTAAAAATTTATTTGTTATAAATTACGCAAAATACACATTTTCTCCAAAACCAAAAGGTTTACAATTTTCCAAAATGTTCCTCGAACCAAAGTTGACCAAATGTCAACAACTCACACCTTTGTGTTTTCAAAGTGTAATGTATTGTGAACTATGCATGATCTTTACCACACTAACACATATCTTGACCAAACGGTCTTCATTTAAGCAAGAAGTTAATAAAACACTTGCACTCACGATTCCTCTATCAAAGTGTCAAGAAGCGATGGTTACCAAGCTATGCATACCCCTAAGTCGATATAACGCATTCACATGCAATGTTAACAAAATCAACTGACCAAATGCGCATTAAGTAAATTGTTTATGAAACACTATCAAAGTGTTCTTTCGTGCATTACTTATGTCAAGTACAAGTCAATCCACATACTGAACCAGTTGTAACAAAACGTGCTAACACAAATCTTTGAAAGAGAAATTACGCGACACTAAGGTTCCAAAACTTAACTCATTGGTCACCTTATGGCATAAAGTTAATATTTCTCAACAAAGATTGAGTGGGACCAAACGCCCAACATAACTCATAAATTTTCACACAATTAAATGGAGTATGCACATTGTGAAATTACACTCACGCGACTCAATACGTCGTAAAATAAAACTCCATGAAATTTAATGAGCTTAATGACCTCAAGTCAATAAAATGGCACTAAACATTGTGCTTTCAAAAAAGTCAAATTGCAAATAAGCAAATCATGACTAAAACGCAAAGGTTCCAAAATCCCATCCTTGTGGTAATACTATACCAACAATATTGATCATAGACTTGTATAAAACAAAGTCCCCAAAATAGCTTTACGTAGACATCCTGGAAGATAACTTTCCGTCCAAACTCTAACATATGTGGAGGAGATCCAATGTTAAAGTCGTAAGCCGTAGTTACTTGCTCACCATCTAAAACATCATAAAAAATATGGATGTCACTATATCCGAAAGTAATGTTGAACAATAATAAATAAAGCAAAACAAATCTCGGCGGAGTTTGCAACTCCCGCAATAAAATAGTTTCATGTAGGTTCAAAAACCCATAATTTGAAATCTTGTGTGTGTGCTAAACATTTTCCAAAATTTTGTAACACAATCCATATAAGGATTTGAAACACAAGAAATAATTGATGCAATTTATTTTTAAAATAAATTTTGTGCATAACCTAGTCAGCATTCAACGTCTCAACCCATACTCCTCCAAATCTCTCCTGTCCACTATTGTCATCCGGATAATCAAACCTCTTAAGGCAAGTTGGGAAATACATCAACAATCCTTACGGTTTCTTTCTCGAATCAAAGTCGATTCAATAATTCTATGGTTCTAATCCAACCATCAAATTTGACCCGAAACGGTCCACTTAAAGCAATTATCATGCTTATCGTCACCCTAAGTGACTAATGCTAGAATCATCAATCTTTTCCAACGACTAATAGCTTAAAACTTCATCACTACCCCACGATCATCACGTTAAAGTAGTTCAAGTACGCACATGTAACTAGTAGATTCACCATGACACTGGCCAGGTGTCATTATGAACGTACCGTACATGATTATTCTTGCTACTCTAGTCGAGAATTCTCGTTTCTAATAACTCTTATTGACCTCAAAACATCCTATCTTAATGTGCTTAATGGTGAATTTCACTCTCCTTTACTTAAAAGAACGCTAGTTTGAGTCTAGGTATCCAAAAACCAACACCTAATTCTCTCAAACTTATGCTCTGATACCAACTTGTAACACCCTCGAATTGGAAAAGAGCAACTAATTAAAAATTTTGATATTACATCCGAAACAATAGGATTTATTCCTACAATTCAAATAGGTAAATGTACCTCAAATTACAATCTATGGTTATCCTCAAACAACATACAATTCAAGTCTTGTTACCAAGACTGATAACCACAATCGGGTATTACTTAACCCAAATATAAGTTGCTAATCCCAAAGATGAATGCGGAAACTTCACTTAATCTATTCACCTCACGAGCACTTTACTAGCACACGATCTTTCACACGTGTCACTAGAACTACTCCCAACCTGAGAACTGTTGCACATGCCGACAAATAAAAAGGGTTAGGCTAACGCCTAGTGGGTTCAAGAGTTTATAGCATGAATTAAATAATTCTTTAAAGAAAGTTTGCAATAAAGATTTTGATTTTCAAAGGAGTTTACAAAGGATATAAACGACTCATTTTCAACGCACCCAAAATCCATGAGAAATATTCCCAAAAGGTATAAAGCGTTTTTCCCAAATGAATACATTCCAAAACTCGCTCAATACGCGAATAAACCTTTAATAGGCAAACCTTTCAAATACGGTTGACAACAAATTACTCAACTCATAACTCATGGAAAACCATCCATTTAATTATACCTTTCATTGAAAACATAATACGAAGCAATACTCACGCAACCGTAAAATTAATGAAATTCCAAATACCATAAATACATAAATGACCTGCTTTATTTAAACCCCAACATACATGAGGGAAATTCAATATTGAAATCATTCGAAAGCAGTCAAAGTATAAGACCAACTGTTGGGTCACCAAAGATTTGAAATTGACTCACCGATGTTTTCCCTAAAATCCTACTTAGAATATTTTAGTTTGATTCTTTGAATGACTTGTACAAAATAGCAATTGTTCGGTGAAGTCGAAGATCAACCGAAACCAAGCTTGAAGACTCTCTACTTGTGGAAAATAGAAGACTTTTCTCAACAAACACAACAAGTCAGTGTCCACCGAATTTGTCCTCACAATTCGGTGGACCTCCTCTCCACCGATGAAGACATCAAAAATCGGTGGACATTCTCACCACCGATAATAGCTTCAAAAATCGGTGGACTTCGTTCCACCGAATTTGCCCTCGCAAATCGGTAGACATCATCCCACCGATAAGATACTTAAATCGGTGGGATCTTTGTGAAAATGGTTTTCCTTCAAATGGTTCTTAAAATCTTGACAATATTATCGGTGGAATTCCTTCGGTGATATTGTCTTGGAGTACTCATCAAGACGATTATTTACTTTGGGACAAAATCTGCTTACAGGCAAAAGTAACCTTTTGTCTTATTATCTTTTTAGAAGATGTCCTTTCAGCATGGCTTATATTCCTTGTTTCAAGAAAAAGATGATGGTGACTTATCAGCTTTTTAGAAGTCCACTGGTACTTTTCAGAAGTCCTTTGGTATGTTACAAGTAACTGAAGGATATTCGTACTAAGCATTTAATGCTCAGTACCTTACCTTCACTATAAAATGAAGAAGACTCCTCCATGCAAATCACGCTTTCTGGATATCTCTCTCAGTGCAAGAAATTTCCATACAGCTCCAAAAACTTGATAGCTTTGTTCTAAGTGTTCTTAGTTGTTGTTGTTAGTATACTTTGTGCAAGATTGTTAGAATAGTTTATCTGTTCTTTTCCGCAACAGTCTTAAGTTTTCTGTGTGTAATTCTTGTTGAAAGATTTTCAATAATAGAATTAAAATTGTGAAAAAATTTGTGTATTGTATTCAACCCCCCCTTCTACAATACTTGTTATAGCCATCTGGGACTAACAAGTGGTATCAGAGCAGAAAGTTTAACTCATAAACTTGATCTGCAATGGCTGCCCCCTCTTCTTCAACTATTGAAAATGCTTTTCAAAACAACTCTTTTCAACTTTGAACAAACTAAGTTACAAAGGAAATCTTTCATCAAAGAAATAAAGGGCACCTATATTGCTCTTGTCAGTGAAAACTCCAGAAAATCTCAAAATGTTCCAAGAATCACCTATCCTTCATCAGATTCTGACAATGAAACCCAAAGCAACTCCTCTCACCAATCGGAGGCATATCTAAGTGATGCCGATGATGAAGGTGAAGAAATCTTGGTTAAGCAGTTGTCTGATGAAATTGCTATGTTAGCTGGTTTTAAAAACAGATCGTGTTTTTCGAACAAATTCAAATCTTTCAGAAAACCCTTCTCTTCTACAAAAGTTTCCTCAACTGATAAGACAAATGAAGAATGTTTTAATTGTGGAAAGAAAGGTCACTTTGCAGCTGAGTGCAGAAATTCATCTTCAAACAAGTTTTCCTCAAATTATGAAAAACCCAAAAATATCTCTTTCAAATCAAACCTTGCCAAGAAAGAAACTCAGTCTTCAACCAAAGATCATCAAGATAGGGCTGAGAAATACAAAGCCAAGTACAAGAAAGAAAAAGAGAGAAATGAGGGTCTCCTTAGAAAAGGAAAGGGTCTCATGGCCGAAATTCATGATTAGGAAGAAGAGACCTCTGACAGTGACAACAACTCTCCCAACAAATGCTTTATGGCCATCTCAGAAGATGTGGAAGATTCAGAAAAAGCAACCTCTCCAATGGCTCTTGTGTCGTCTGGGTGCTCGACATCATATGCTCAGGTACATCCCTTTAATGATATGTTAGATAGGGAAAAGATAGATGCTTATGAATCTTTAACTAAAGACTTTCACTCTGTTAAGGATGGTAAGAAAAAGAAATCTGTTCAGGTTAAAAATCTCACTTCTCAACTTGAAATCTGCATGTCTAAACTTGAAAAGTTTGAGGAAATCAAAGCTGAGCTTGAGGATCTGAAAACCATAAATCACATGATTTCCAAAGAGAAAAATAAACTTTTCAAGAAACTAAAAAGAGAACAAGAGGTTGTCAGAAAGTGGACAACTTCTTCAAAAAATCTTGAGCAACTTTTTCAGGACCAAATCAGTGGCAATAGCAAATTTAGGCTAGGATTTGGAAAAGATTCTCCCAAAACTTCATCTCATGCACTCACTCCTCTCTCAAATGTATGGGATGATGCTTCAGAGTCTAGCTCTTGTGACTCTGTCTCTTTAAACTCTCTTGATCTAGGTGAAGCTTTAAAATATGGAATGTTCATAAAAGCAAAAGAATCTTCTTCAAATCAGTCCACTGAGAAAACCATCTTCAAAGAGATAAAAAGCTCTTCAATAGCTCTTATATGTGAAAGTTCCAAGAAAAGTCAAAATGTTCCTTGTATCACATATCCCTCATCAGACTCTGACACCGAAAATCAGAACAACCGTTCTCACCAAACGGAGGCATATCTGAGTGATGCCGATGATGAAGGTGATGAAATTTCGGTAGACCGAATGTCTGATGAAATGGCTATGATGGCTGGTTTTAAAAATAAATCTCGAAATTTCAACAAACCCAGAACTTTCAGAAAACCATCCTTTACAAAAATGTCTTCTTCTGACAAGACAAATGAAGAATGTTTCAACTGTGGTAAGAAAGGACACTTTGCAGCTGAGTGCAGAAACAAGCGTGTGTCAAAAGTCAATTCTACGTCCTCTGACAAATATCCTTCCAAATTTGAGAAATCCAAAGATAAATCCTATTTCAAGAAAGATTCTCAATCCTCCTCACTCTCACATCAGGAACGTGCTGAAAAGTACAAAGCTAAGTACAAGAAGGAAAAAGAAAGAAATGAAGGATCTCAAAGGAAAGGAAAAGGATTGATGGCAGAGGCTCATGATTGGGAAGAAGAAGAAACCTCTGACAGTGATTCTCCAAATATGTGCTTTATGGCCATATCAGAAGAGGTGGAAGAAGAAAAGGCAAAGTCTCCAATGGCATTAGTTTCAACTGAAGGCTCATCATCATACTCTCAGGTACATCCCTTTAATGACATGACTGATATTGAAAAGATAAATGCTTATGAATCTTTAACTCAAGACTTTTACACTGTCAAAGAAAGCAAGAAAAGAAAATCTGCTCAAGTTAAAAATCTCAAATCTCAACTTGAATCTTACATGTGTCAACTTGGAAAGTTTGAGGAAATCAAAACTGAGCTTGAAAATCTAAAAGTCATAAATCATGTAATTGAAAAGGAGAAAAATAAATTGTTCAAGAAGTTAAAGAAAGAACAGGAAGTTGTCAGAAAATGGACAAATTCTTCAAGGAATCTTGAACAAATCTTTCAAGATCAAATCGGTGGTGATAACAAGTTTGGGTTAGGATATGAAAAATCCATGCTTGAAAAATCTTCCCATGCACTTGTCCCCATCACCGATACATGGGATGACTCTGAGTCAAACTCTTGTGATTCCATTTCTTTAAATTCTGTTGATCTTAGTGAAGCCTTAAAATATGGAATGTTTATAAAAGCCAAAGAATCTTCATCAGATCAAACCCATAAAGTGCAAGAATTGAAGGATAATGTTAAACCCATTCATGATGTGTTCAAAGATTTAACCATTGATAACAACTCTTCAAATCTTTCAAAATTGTCCTTCACCGATTTTGTCCAAAAGGGAAAGACCGAAGTTTTCTCAAGAAAGACCCATGACCATGCTTCAACCTCAAGAACCGAACTTTTTAGAGGTCCTCGCAATCCCCTTTTCGGTCCAAAGATTAAGATTGATATAATTGGAAGGAAAAAAGGAAAGGAACAAAAACCCAAAAGAACTTTCATCTACCGAAAATGTTATAATTGTGGTGATACCTTTCATCTTGCTAAGGACTGTCCAAAGGAAAGAATCGACAGATCCAAACCCAAGGTCTCTCACATTTCTAACCCAAAAGGACCCATTACCAAATGGGTACCTAAGAACTGACTTGATGTTGTCTTCAGGTTTTTGAGCACCAACAAGTTTGGTATTTAGATAGCGGGTGCTCACGTCACATGACTGGAAACAAACATCTCCTTGTAAACTATGTGTCAGAAAAGGGTCATTCTGTAACCTTTGGGGACAACTCCAAAGGTCACACTAAAGGGTATGGAACTCTCACAAATGGAACCCTTACCTTCAATAAAGTGGCATTTGTTGAAGGTCTCATGCATAATCTCCTAAGTATTAGCCAACTGTGTGATCTTGGATACAAAGTTATCTTTGAACTGCGTATCTGTACTGTTGTTGACAAGAATATGAAGGTTGTTCTCTCTGGAAGAAGGTTAGATAATGTGTATATCATTGATATGAGTCAAAACAACTCTTCAAATGTCTGCTTTGTGTCTGGCGATACAGTCAAAAGAAACTGGCTGTGGCATAAACGTTTGTCTCATCTTAACTTCAAAACCCTTCATAAAATATCAAACAAAGAGCTGGTGACTGGCATGCCTAAGCTGAACTTTGTCAAAGAAAAGCTGTGTGATGCATGCGAAAAAGGGAAGCTCACCAAGTCTTCTTTCAAAACCAAGCAATGCTCTTCCACCAATCTTCCACTTCAGATGCTGCATATGGATCTATGTGGACCAGTCAGCACTCCCAGTCTAGGAGGAAGAAGGTACATTTTTGTTATTGTTGATGAATTCTCTAGATATACTTGGGTGTCTTTTCTCAGGTACAAAAGTGATGCAACTGAAGAAATCATCAACTTTGTCAAAAAAAAATGAAATTCTGAATGGTCACTTGTCAGATCAGTAAGAAGTGACAATGGCACTGAATTCAGAAACAGTGGTTTAGAAGACTTCTTCAATGAGAAAGGAATCTCTCAAAACTTCTCTGCTGTCAGAACTCCACAACAAAATGGTGTTGTGGAAAGAAGAAACATAACTCTATGTGAAGCAGCAAGGTCTATGCTGAGTGAAGCAAATCTACCAACCTATTTTTGGGCCGAAGTTGTCAACACTGCCTGTTTCACTCAAAACAGGTCAGTGATAACAAAAAGACATGAGAAAACCCCGTATGAAGTCTTTCATGGAAGAAAGCCAAACATTGGTTTCCTTCATGTCTTTGGCTGTGTGTGCTTTATCCTAAATGATAGGGAAAATCTTGGGAAATTTGATCCTAAGGCAGATGAAGGAATCTTTGTGGGATATTCCTTGACCTCCAAAGCCTACCGAGTTTACAATCTTCGGAGAGAATGCATTGATGAATCTATCCATGTAAAGTTTGATGATTCAAGATCATCTTCTATGACAAATGATGATGAAGAACTACATAGATGGATATCATCATGCATTGGTGAATCCCCCATTCCAACCTCCATCGATCCACCTTGTATTCCACATATTCCCTCTATTCCAAACAATCAAGTTGTGTCATCATCTTTATCACCTGAAACCCCCTCTGCCGAAATTGCCTCCACCGAAGCCTATCCATCGTCCACCGAAATCAACCCCATCACCGAATCTTTTCCTGCCGATAATCCCTCTGACGACCCACCTTCATCACATCCTGCCAACACTCTAGCCTCGAACTTCCTTTCCACTTCAATTATTCCTCCACCGATGCCCCCTGCTCTTAAATGGACCAAAGATCATCCCATTGATCAAATCATCGGTGATCAGCAAGTTGGTGTTCAAACAAGGAGAGGCACCAGTAACATCTGTCTCTATGTGAATTTCCTATCTCTTGTTGAACCTAAAAAGATTGAAGAAGCCCTAAATGACCCATGTTGGGTTTCGGCCATGCAAGAAGAACTCTCCCAATTTCAAAGAAACAAAGTTTGGAGACTTGTGCCTAGACCTTCAAGGAAAACAATCATCGGCACAAAATGGGTCTTCAGAAACAAAATGGATGAAGATGGTACTGTCATCAGAAACAAAGCCAGACTCGTAGCTCAAGGCTACCGACAGGAAGAGGGTATTGACTATGATGAAACATTTGCTCCAGTTGCCAGACTTGAAGCTATCAGGATCTTTCTTGCTCATGCTGCTCACAAGAATTTCAGGGTATTTCAAATGGATGTGAAAAGTGCCTTTCTGAATGGAGAACTAGCTGAGGAAGTCTATGTGAAGCAACCTCCAGGCTTTGAAGATTCCACACATCCAGACTATGTGTACCGACTTGACAAAGCTCTGTATGGGCTCAAGCAGGCTCCTCGAGCCTGGTATGACACTCTTGCCATCTTTCTACTCAAGCATGGCTATACTAGAGGTACAATTGACAACACTCTCTTCCACAAGCAAACTTCAGGTAATCTCATTCTTGTTCAAATCTATGTAGATGACATTATTTTCGGTGCCACCGATGAGTCTCTGTGTGATGACTTTGCCTCTCTCATGAAAAATGAATATGAGATGAGCATGATGGGGGAGCTGACATTTTTATTAGGTCTTCAAGTGAAACAAATTTCAGAAGGAATTTTCATAAACCAAAGCAAGTACATTAAAGACATTCTGAAGAAATTTGGTTTTGAAAACTCCTCCCCCATGAAAACTCCCATGGCACCACCTTTGAAACTTGATGCCGATTTACATGGTGAATCTGTGGATGTTACCCATTATAGGGGCATGATTGGTTCTTTGCTTTATTTAACTGCTAGCAGACCAGATATCATGTTTGCTACTTGTCTTTGTGCCCGTTATCAAGCAAATCCAAAGAAATCTCATCTGGATGCTGTGAAACGGATTTTCAGGTATCTAAAGGGTACCATGCATCTGGGTCTTTGGTATCCCAAAGACTCAGGTTTTGAACTCATGGGGTATTCAGATTCTGACTTTGCAGGTTCTAAAATTGATAGAAAAAGCACAACAGGCAGTTGTCAACTTCTTGGTGGAAAATTGGTGAGCTGGTCCAGCAAAAAGCAAAATTCAGTCTCAACATCCACTGCCGAGGCTGAATATGTTGCTGCTGGAAGTTGCTGCGCACAGATTCTATGGATGAAAAACCAGTTGAGAGACTACAATCAGTTCTACTCCAAGATACCCATTCTGTGTGATAATTCAAGTGCAATTGCAATTGCAAACAATCATGTTCTTCACTCAAGATCCAAACACATCGATATCCGATATCATTTCCTTAGGGACCATATCTCCAAAGGTGAAATTGAGCTGCATTTTATTCCAACTAATCTTCAGCTTGCAGATTTGTTTACTAAACCTCTGGATGAGGCCAGATTCACCTTTCTCATCGGTGAACTTGGCATGTTGTACTTAGCATAGGTTAAAAAAATCCTCATTCGGTGGCAACAAGATCCTTTTTCGGCATGAGTATCTTCAGTGATCTTTTCGGTGATCTGATAATTCTCGGTGGAAACAAGATCCTCATTCGGCATGAATACCCTAAGTGATCTTTTCGGTGACTCATCTCTCGGTGGATCTCCTCGGTGCGCAAATCTGCCCTCTTCGGTGTCTCAATGTCTCGGTGGATCTATTCGGTAAGCAAATCCTCACCGATTCCATCTCGACATATCTTTCACCACCGATAATCACTTCATATTCCTCACCGATGTCCACCGAAATTCAATCCTATCCACACGTCACCCTATAACCCTAGCCTGTCAGACCCTTCACCTCCCCGTTTCGTGAAACGGGTTCCTGACCACAATTCCCAAAGTGGTCATGATTACCCCTTTTATTTTATTCTATTTTATCTGTTTAAACCGTTCCCCCCATGTTTCGAAAACCCTATATATACTCAACCCTCCTCTTTCTTTTTTCCTTTACGTTTCCTTCTTCTTCGTGCTTCCTCTATAACCTGCAACTACACCCTCTTCGTGCTCTCTCTCGTTCATCAATGGCGTCCTCCAAGAACAACCCCCCTACGTGTTTTGCCGATCTGAAATTCAACCCATGCAATCACGTTGCAAGATTTGAACCCGACCCTTCTCATCCGGAGTTTAACCACGTAATCAAGTTCTTCACTCGCTCTCCCCTTCTTCATGCCTTCACCTGTAATCCCAAAATGAGCAAAATGCTCATTGGGAAATTCTGGCTTACCTGTGTGTATGACTCCTCCAATGATGCGATCCATGCATCCATCCTTTCTGAAGACGAGGGTGATCACGACCTCACCTTTGGGGTCGATGACGTTCGCACTGAACTTAAAATCGATGCTTTCGATCCCTGTTACGAATGGCATTCCGATACCGTTCTCGAAGATGTCCTTAATACAACAGGTTACGTGGTCGATGACAACTCCAAAAGCTCCAAAGGTCCTGGAACTCTTATTCGGAGTCACATGGGTGGTGTATGGAACTTCTTCTTTGCCCATGTGATCCACTGCCTCTCCCGAAAGACGAGCGGCCATGATCAATCCCCTTCATACATCACCAAACTTGCCCATGCCCTAATCTTTCAACGCCGAGTAGATTTCGCCCAGTACTTCTTCACCGAATTAGTGGAATTGATCACACATCCAAAGAAGTGCCACGTTGCCTACCCCCGATTCATCTCTACGATCATCCATCACAAACTTGGCAAAGCTCTGGACGAAGACCGCAAGTCCCGATCTCCCAGATTCACTTATGACTGGTCTCCACCGATCGTCGGCAACAAAACTCTCAACGTCGGTGTTCTCGACACCGATCGTCCTTTACGCCGAGGTATGATCACTTTAGCCATCTCTCCAGATCTTCAATGGGGTGATTCTGAACTTCCAGGGTTTCAACACCCCGATATCCCCGAGGTCCTTCCTGCTGTTGTGACCTCTTCTCCACGTCCCAGAGTAAAGTCGGTCGGCGCGAAGAAGAAATCGGCGGCCGACACCTCCGCCGCTGCTTCCAGGACCATGACACCGATTAACCCATCGGTGGCTTCCCCGGTCCAAAAACCTTCTAAGCGGAGGCACTCTTCGTCCCCCCCGAAAAACCGTCTAAAAAGATCTCGGGGAAATGTCCGTGAGCCATCCCCTTCCAGATCATTTTTGTTCACCACCGACCATTTGGTTATCCCTAAGGCATCCCTAAATCTACCTCCTCCAACTCATTCTGTGAGTGAACACGCAGACTCTCCCCCCGAAAGTCTAGACTCTCCCTCCGATAGTCTGGACCTTGCACTGCACGCCCTTTCACCCGGTCATTTCTTGATCGATGATGATGCACAACCCGATCAGGGTTCCCCCCCATTAGATCCCCCCATGACTTCTTTGCAGGTCTCTTTGACGACACTGGTTCTCCCCGAACTTCCCTGTCGGCCGGAGCGATCCTTATTGAGTCCTCATCCCCCTCACCGACAAAATCACCTTTGAACCAAACTTCTCCCCGAAGTTCTCCCCTGGTTCAAACTCCCCACAGATCGCCTACGCCACACCGATCACCCTCCCCGGGTCAGAAATCACCCCGACAATCTCCCACTCCGCCACCGAGACCACTATTCCCCGATGAAATGTTATATCCCAGCAACATTCCCATTTCGGCGGAGGATCCCCATCGCATCCGCTACATAGTTACTGGGGATGTCGGGGGTGAAACCACTGTTCAAGCGCCCTCTTTGATTGAAGACTTACAAGAAAGTGCTCGACAATGTCGGTTTGTCGGCACCCAATTTGAATCTTTCAAACAGGCCACTCTTGCAATGATCGTCATGACAGGTTCCCGAATGTCAACTATCGAGTCTCGCCTACCGCAAATTCTTTCAGATGCTATTATCGATGCTCTCCGGCCCGTTACCACCGACATCTCCTCTTTGGTTTCCAAGGTGGAATCTTTGTCACAATCTCATGGGGATCTTGCCTTCTCCTTTGGTGCTTTCAAGGCAGCCTCCACCGTCAAAGATTCTGAACTTCAGAGGATGCTTCATGAAGCTAAGTCTCATCAAGACTTCAGCCAGGCCATTGCCAACTCTCTTCGCGACATTCATGCCACACTACAAGAGTTCGGCCAACTGGAGATGGATCTCGGTGACTTCACCATGGTTTCTGAAGAGGTACCGAAACGACTTTCTTTTCTTCATGAGAAATTTGACTACATTTTCAGACAGATGGGTATGAAGATTCTGGCTGGTGCTGAGGGGGAGAAAAAGACAACCCAACCCAAGTTGCCATCTCTTAAACAGTCGGTCATCCCTAAGCCTCCATCTTCCACCGATGACATCCCTGATACCACCAAAACTCACGCTGAAACCGCCGACATTGAGGGGGAGCAACTCTCTAAAGAAAAAGAGTTGGAGTTGGAAGACAAAGCAACAACTGAGGGGGAGCAACCTTCTGCGGCCGAAACAGACAAGGGAAAGAAAAGTCTTACTGCCGAACAATTGGCCGAACAAGAAAGAATAGAGAAAGAAAAGATGAAGTATGGGACTCGTCCCACCGATGCAGACAAACTCAAACTTAAACCTCCTTCATCACATCTGCAGGAACCCAATCTCGGTCTGACTCCTCAAGAAATTGAGGAAGCCAGATTAGCCCAAAAAGCCCTTGATGATACCAAGGCCCTCTCTTTAAAAGTTGCAGAGGAAGAAGCCAAGAAAGCCAAGTCTACCGATGCCGTGTCGGCACAGAAATCGGTGCTGAGTGAATTTGAACAAAAGAGAAATGAAGAAGTTAGATGGTACAAGAAGAAGATGCACCACCGATCCGATAGAACCCCGATCTCAGGTGTCAAGATCGCAACCTCCAGAGCCAACCCAAAAGACATCTGCCTTATCATTGATCGGGAAGATGGCTCCTTGAAAAGTGTGAGAGACTACCAACTCAAAACCTACGGTCTCCCCGAATGGTACGAGATCTCTCGACACTTGGCCAAAAATCCAAACCCAAAGAAGGACATCTTTGTCAAATACATTGATGGTCTAATGGCAAAGATGAAGGAGATCAAAAAGAAGTATAGCATCGTGCTGACCACCGATGAAAGATCGAAACTACAATCCTTGAAGGAAGAAGTGCGCCTTCCCAAAGTTCAGAATCCCCCCGACACTATCTTCAAGGATATGGCAAAGGAAGGAAAGATACCGAATGTAAGTAACTTAAGTCTTTCCCTTCCCACTTCGGCATCATATCCCACGACAACTCTGGGTCTGTCACCGATTCCAGGACTGTATTTCAACGATGGTTTCGGTAAACGAGCCTTCTTCAGATTCTCTCAAATCCCCGTTGCCGACACCATGTTTCTTGAAGGCCTCCACAACTTGTTCCCTCACATCCCTGATGCTCAACCCTACTACCGAATCCTAATGGATGAGATCAAGCGCCGACAATCGTCAAAGAAGTAGATTTTCATTTTACCTTTCGGTAGTTTTGATAATCTTTTGCTTCCTTTCCTCACCGATGTATGAGAATGACTTATGCAATTCAAGTGCTTCTCTTGTTTATATGTAGCTGTACATACCTTTTATTTTCTTGCTTTATATATACTGTATAGATATACTCAAAGAAACATAGATAAAAAAAAGAGGGTCTATGTGAAAAAGAACCCAAAAGAGTAAAAAGGGTCAAAATGCACTTATTTTCATTTGCTCTTTAATATTCTAAGGATAGAGATCAAATTCAAATAGGGGGAGATTGTTGGGTCATTACAGATTTGAAATTGACTCAATTAAACCCACTTAGATACTTAGAATATTTATTGGATTCTTTTGTGTAACTTGTACTCTTATATCAATTGTTCGGTGAAGTCGAAGATCAACCGAAACCAAGTGCGAAGACTATCTCATTGCGGAAGTGAGAAAATCGGCAGCAACTTTCAACAAGTTACATCACCACCGATATGCTTGTGCTATCGGTGGACAAGCATCACCGAATTGAAGAAATTCGGTGAGAAGCTTAAGAAGACTTCCATCGAAGTTTGTTCAGAAATCGGTGGGAGTTCAAGAAGACTACACCGAAATATTTTACACTTCGGTGAATCTCTCTCTTTTCTAAAGAAGTGAGATTTCGAATTGGTGCAGTTTCCAATACAGGAGGTCGGTAGCCCTATTCTCTAAAGACAAAAGAGAAGATCATTTATTATGAGACAATATCCAATTGTCAGATAAAGGTGGCATTTTGTCATTTTATCTATTCTCAGATAAGGTCTTTTTCTGGTACGACTGTCCTCCTGGTACCTTGGATAAGTTAAAAAGGAGATATCAGCTTTTCAGAAGTCAACCTCTACAATGAATGGAGGAGTGACAAGTGTCCCAAGCATTAAATGATGCATGGACTATAAATAGAGGTGAAGACTCTCCATGCAAATCACGGCTTCTGAAGATAACTAAGTGCAAGCTCCTTCCTTTCTTACTGAAACTGCATCTTGTGTCTAAGTGTCCAATTTGTTCTAAGTGTTTTTCAGTTTACTTTGTGTTAGATTGTTAGAATAGTTTAACTGTTCTTTTCCGCAACAATCTTTTGTTTTCTATGTGTAATTCTTATTGAAAGATTTTCAATATATTGAATTAAAACTTGTGAAAAATCTGAGTATTGTATTCAACCCCCCCCCCCCCCTTCTACAATACTTGTTGAGCCATTTTGGGACCAACAAAGTTATCTTTGAACTTTGTATCTGTACTGTTGTGGACAAGAACTTCAAAGTGGTGTTATCTGGAAAAAGGATGGAAAATGTTTATGTCATTGATATGGGACAAAGAAACAATTCATCCAATATTTTCTTTGTGTCATATGACACATCCAAAAGGAACTGGTTGTGGCATAAACGTCTTTCTCATCTAAATTTCAAAACCTTTCATAAAATCTCCAACAAAGAGCTGGTGACGGGTATGCCAAAGTTGAATTTTGTCAATGAGAAGCTATGTGATGCTTGTGAAAAAGGGAAGCTTACCAAAACTTCTTTCAAGACCAAGCAATGCTCTTCCGTTACTCTTCCTCTTCAGATGCTGCACATGGATCTATGTGGACCAGTCAGCACTCCCAGTCTTGGTGGCAAAAGGTACATTCTTGTTATTGTTGATGAATTTACTAGATATACTTGGGTCTCTTTTCTCAGGTATAAAAGTGATGCAACTGAAGAAATCATCAACTTTGTCAAGAAAAATGAAGTTCTGAATGGTCAACTTGTTCGTTCCGTAAGAAGTGGTAATGGCACTGAATTCAGAAATAGTGCTCTTGAAGACTTCTTCACTGAGAAAGGAATTTCTCAAAACTTCTCTGCAGTTCGGACTCCTCAGCAAAATGGAGTGGTAGAAAGGAAAAACAGAACTCTGTGTGAGGCTGCTAGATCCATGCTAAGTGAATCAAACCTTCCTACCTATTTTTGGGCTGAAGCTGTTAATACTGCCTGCTTTACCCAAAATAGGTCGGTGTTATCCAAAAGACATGATAAAACCCCCTATGAAGTTTTCCATGGCAGAAAACCAAATATTGGCTTTCTTCATGTCTTTGGCTGTGTGTGTTTTATCCTAAATGATCGTGGCAATCTTAGGAAGTTTGATCCCAAAGCCGATGAGGGAATCTTTGTTGGATACTCCTTATCTTCCAAAGCATATCGTGTGTACAATCTCAGGAGAAAATGCATTGATGAGTCCATTCATGTCAAATTTGATGATCTAAGATCATCATCTCTTTCAAATGATGATGACGAATTGCACAGATGGATCTCCTCATGCATAGGTGATGTTCCCATAGTCAACTCCACCGATACATCTTCCATTCCCTCAAATCCTTCCCCATCAAGTAACCAGGCTGGGTCACCACTCATAACTCCCACTGAATTTGACCATCCCACTGAAACTCTCTCTCCCACCGAAATTCCCTCTTCAACCATCACACATCCCTCTACCGATCCTACCCCTACCACCGAAAATCCAGCCCTCCACCGAACCACTGATCCCACTGCTTCGATTCATCTCACTCAAAATAATCCATCACCTTTGCCCCCAGCCACAAAATGGACCAAAGATCATCCCATTGATCAAATCATCGGTGATCAACAAGCAGGTGTTCAAACACGTAGAGGAGTTGGAAATATTTGTCTCTATGTAAATTTTCTCTCTCTTATTGAACCCAAAAAGATTGATGAAGCTCTCTCAGATCCCTGTTGGATCACTGCCATGCAAGAAGAGCTTTCTCAATTTGAGATAAACAAAGTTTGGAGATTGGTTCCCAGACCCCGAAAGAAGACAATCATTGGAACCAAATGGATCTTCAGAAACAAAATGGATGAAGACGGTACAGTTATCAGAAACAAGGCAAGACTGGTTGCTCAAGGATACAGACAGGAAGAAGGCATTGATTATGATGAAACTTTTGCCCCTGTTGCAAGACTTGAAGCAATAAAATCTTTCTAGCTCATGCTGCCTACCGAAATTTCAGAGTCTTTCAAATGGATGTCAAAAGTGCCTTCCTCAATGGGGAACTTGCAGAGGAAGTCTATGTGAAACAACCTCCTGGCTTTGAAGACCCAACTCATCCAGACTATGTGTACAGACTTGACAAAGCTCTTTATGGTCTCAAGCAAGCTCCACGTGCTTGGTATGACACTCTTGCCAACTTTCTTCTAAAAAATGGATATTCCAGAGGTAAAATTGACAACACTCTCTTCATCAAGGAAACCTCAGGTAATATTATTCTTGTCCAAATCTATGTTGATGACATAATCTTTGGTGTCACTGACGAATCTCTATGTGATGAGTTTGCTTCTCTCATGATGAGTGAATATGAGATGAGCATGATGGGAGAGCTCACATTCTTTTTGGGACTTCAGGTCAAACAATCTTCAGAAGGAATTTTTATAAACCAAAGTAAATACATTCGTGACCTTCTGAAGAAATTTAATTTTCTGGACAGCTCTCCTATGAAAACTCCCATTGCACCACCTTTGAAACTCAATGCTGATCTTAAAGGTGAATCTGTGGACGTTACCCTTTATCGAGGAATGATTGGTTCTCTTCTGTACTTAACTGCTAGCAGACCGGATATTATGTTTGCTACTTGTCTATGTGCCCGTTATCACATTCGAAGGCTGTAAAACGGATTTTTCGGTATCTCAAGGGTACTTTGCACCTGGGTCTTTGGTATCCCAAGGACTCTGGTTTTGAACTAATTGGGTACTCAGATTCAGATTTTGCAGGTTCTCAGATTGATAGAAAAAGTACCACAGGTAGCTGCCAACTTCTTGGTGGAAAATTAGTAAGCTGGTCCAGCAAGAAACAGAATTCAGTCTCAACATCAACTGCTGAGGCTGAATATATTGCTGCTGGAAGTTGCAGTGCCCAGATCCTATGGAAGAAAAATCAACTAAGGGACTACAATCAATTCTTTTCAAAAGTTCTCATTCTGTGTGACAATTCCAGTGCAATAGCTATTGCAAACAACCCTGTTCTTCACTCCAGATCTAAACACATAGACATTAGGTATCACTTCATCAGGGACCACATTTCCAAAGGTGAGATTGAGCTGCATTTCATTCCCACCGATTTGCAACTTGCTGATTTATTCACAAAACCCCTTGATGAAACCATGTTCAACTTTCTAATAAGTGAACTTGGAATGTGCAACCTACAAGTCTAAATAGGTGTTTTATTCTCCACCGATCTCACATCGGTGGACAATTTCTTCTGTTTCTTTCTACACCGAAATCTGTCATCTTGTCGGTAGCACTTTCTCTACCGAAATAGCTTACAACTTGGTCAAATACAACCACCGATTGATCCTCACCACCGATTCTCTTATATCGGTGGTATGCTCTTCCTTTCCTTTATGCTTATCAAGTGCGATTTTCTATGCTAAAAACCCTAGTGTCAGGATGATGTGTGACGTTTCCCATTCTAAGCCGTATTCCATCACATATCCCAAAACCTCATCATTACCTTTTCCATATTACTTTATTCATCTTTTAACCGTTCCCTCTCCTTTTTGAAACCCTAAACCTCTCTCTTTCCACTCTATAAATACTCATCTCCTTCACTTTCATTTTCTTTTCACAAACCTGTAACTACTCTAAACCTCTCCATCTCTTTTCTCTCAATCACTCACGATGGCGTCTTCAAGAACTATAGTGCCCACACGATTTGAAGATCTCAAGTTCAACCCATGCAATCACGTTGCTCGTTTCGAATCTGATCCATCTCATCCCGAGTTCTCTACGGTAACTAAATTTCTCACTCGATCCCCTCTCCTCCATGCTTTTACCCACAACCCAAAGATGAGCAAAATGCTCATTGGGAAGTTTTGGTTAACTTGTGTTTACGACCCGTCAAACGAAGCTATACATGCCTCCATTCTCACTGACGACGAAGGTGATCACGACCTTACTTTTGGGGTCGATGATGTTCGCCAAGCTCTCAAGATCCAATCCTTTTCTCAATATGATGACATATATGTGGACACCATACATGAAGATGTTGTTCAAACGATTGGTTACGTTCTTGACGATTCATCCAAAAGCTCCAAAGGTCCCGGTACTCTCTTTCGCAGCAAAATGGGAGGAGTGTGGAATTTCTTCTTTGCCCATATCATTCACTGCCTCTCTCGTAAAACCAGTGGGCATGATCAATCCCCGTCATACATCACAAAGCTCGCCCATGCCCTCATCTTTCAAAGACAAGTCGACTTTGCTCAATACTTCTTTACTGAACTCATCGAAGTGATTAAGCACCCCAAGAAATGCCATGTTGCCTATCCGCGTTTCATCTCGATGATCATTCAGCACAAACTTAACAAGGAGTTGGAGACCGATCGAAAATCTCAATCGCCCCGATTCACTTATGATTGGTCTTCCCCGGTCGTTGGTCTCAAAACTTTAAATGTCGGACCTCTCGCCACCGATCGCCCTCTACGACAAGGTATGATTTCACTCGCTCACTCTCCCGATCTACATTGGGGTGATACGGAAATTCCCGGATTTAAACACCCGGAAATTTCTGAGATCACTCCAACTGTAGTGGCCCCTTCTCCCAAATCCCGAGTTAAGTCGGGGGCGCACTAAAGAAAAAATCAAGGGCCCCCGATACCTCCGCCACCGATTTTAGGACTACGTCATCGATAAAACCATCGGTGGCTTCCCCGGTCCGCAAACCTTCTAAGCGGAGGCACTCGTCATCCCCCCCGAAGTCTTCTCTAAAAAGATCTCGGGTACCTTTGACCGAACAATCCCATCCTTGGGACTTTGTTAAACCCACAACCGACTCCTCTGCGGTCTCTCAAAAGACCACGGTTGTAGAAATGGAGCTCCCATCTTTTGCCTCTTCACCCACCTCTTCGGGTAAAAGAGATGACTTCGGGGCCTCTCCCCCCGAAGGAATTGATTTGTCACTTCACGACCTTTCACCCAATCAGTTTATGATTGAAGAAGATGCACCACCCAATCAGGGTCCCCCCCCCACTAAATCCCCCCCAAGTGATTTCTTTGATTTTTTTTGGAGGACACTGGTTCTCCCCGAACCATCCCGTCCACCGAGGAAAATCCCACCGAGTCTCCCTCCCCGAAAGATCAAGTATCTCTCCGGCGATCTCCTACCCCACACCGATCGCCTACCCCACAACGATCGCCAACACCAAAATGAAAAGCTTCTCCTCCACCAAGAGTTCTCTATTCCGATGAGTTGTCAACTTACCTTCCCACTCTCAACACGGAAATAGATCCTCTACGCCTACAATACTCTTTCCCAGAAATCGGTGGTCACTCCTCTACAAGCATTGGTCGGCCATCTGCTTTTCTACAATCCACCATTTCCTTAATTTCTTAGGCCAACTCTAGAATCTCGGTGCTAGAGTCTCAGTTGCCCCAATTACTTGCTGCTGCCCTTGCCGATGCACTCCAGCCCTTAAATAATGCCCTTGTTTCCCTGTCTTCGAAAGTGGACTCTCTATCCACTGCTTCTACCACCGAAAACTTATCGACGAAATCCGAATGGGAAATGGACTTGGGTGATTTTTCTCTAATCCCCGATGCCACCACTACAAGCATGGCTTTTCTTCACTCAAAGTTTGACAATGTATTTACACAGTTGGGTTTTAAGGTTCCGACTGCTGCTGAGGGGGAGAAAACCGTTGCTCCACCGAAACTACCCTCTCTCAAGAAATCTATCAGCAACAAGCCTCCACCGAAAACCTCCTCACCACCGAAACATACAGGTTCCACCGAATCAATCTCTACACCGATCAAGTCTCCATCGGCCGTGGAACTTAATGCATCAACTGAGGGGGAGCAATCTAGCAAAGCTCCCAAAATCAAAGGCAAGGAAGTCATTTCGGCAGAAGAATTGGCAATAGAAGAAAAGAAGAAGAAGGATTTGGCTAAGTATGGGGCCCGACCTGAAGGTGCTGAAACTCTTAAACTCAAACCTCCATCCCAAGCAACCACCACCGATCTCGGCCTTTCTCCTCAGGAACTTGAGGAAGCTAAACTTGCTCAAATTGCTTTAGATAAATCTAAAGCCCTCTCTCTGAAAGCTGCCGAAGAAGAAGCGGCAAAAGCAAAATCCACCGATGCCATCGAAATCCAGAAATCGGTACTGAGTGCCATTGAAGAAGAAAAGAATGACGAAATAAGTTGGTATAAGAAGACCATGCACCACCGAAGTAGCAGAGCCCAAATCTCAAATGTTAAAATTGCTACTTCCAAAGTCAACCCGAAGGATATCAGGCTGATCATCAACAGAGATGATGGTTCGCTGAAAAGTTTAACAGATGTTCATCTCAAAAATCTCGGCCTCACCGAATGGTATGAGATCTCTCAGCATCTTGTCAAAAGTGCAAACCCGAAGAAAGACACTTTTATCAAATGCATTGAAGGATTGATGGAAAGGATGAAGGAGATTAAAAGAAAACACAACATCATCCTTTCCTCCGATGAAAGGGCGAAACTTCAATCGATGAAAGAAGAAATCCGTCTTCCCAAAGTCAAGAATCCTACCGACAAGGTGTTCAAAGAAATGGCAACGGAAGGGAAGATTCCAATTGTGAGCAACTTAAATCTTTCCCTCCCTACTTCGGTGCCATATCCTACTACGACTTTGAGCCTCTCACCGATTCCCGGGCTGTTCTTCACTGATGGTTACGGTCGTCGTGCTTTCTTCAGATTTGCACAAATTGCCATAGCCGACACCCTGTTTCTTCAAGGCATCACCAGCCTATTTCCAAACATTCCCGAAGCTCAACCTTTCTTCCGAAATGTGTTGGAAGAAATCAAGCGCAGACAAACCACCGAGAAATAGGCTCTCACTCTCAATAGGTACTTGTAAAAGGTTGTTTCTCATTTTGATAAATGTACGAGAAAACTTATCTTAATACAAGTACCCTTCTATTTGAATTTACTTTCGGTACATAACTTTACTTTCATTTATTTATATATATTGTACATAGTATACATACTCATACAAAAGAAAAAGATCAAAAAGAACAAAAAAATGGTCTATGTGAAAAGAACCCAAAAAGAGTAAAAAGGGTCAAAATGCATTTTAATCTTTCATACTCCTAAATATTCTAAGAAAGGAGCTCAAATTCAAATAGGGGGAGATTTTTGGGTCACCAAAGATTTGAAATTGACTCACCGAAGTTTTCCCTAAAATCCTACTTAGAATATTTTAGTTTGGTTCTTTGAATGACTTGTAAAAAATAGCAATTGTTCGGTGAAGTCGAAGATCAACCGAAACCAAGCTTGAAGACTCTCTACTTGTGGAAAATAGAAGACTCTTCTCAACAAACACAACAAGTCAGTGTCCACCGAATTTGTCCTCACAATTCGGTGGACCTCCTCTCCACCGATGAAGACATCAAAAATCGGTGGACATTCTCACCACCGATAATAGCTTCAAAAATCGGTGGACTTCGTTCCACCGAATTTGCCCTCGCAAATCGGTAGACATCATCCCACCGATAAGATACTTAAATCGGTGGGATCTTTGTGAAAATGGTTTTCCTTCAAATGGTTCTTAAAATATTGACAATATTATCGGTGGAATTCCTTCGGTGATATTGTCTTGGAGTACTCATCAAGAAAATTATTTACTTCGGGACAAAATCTGCTTACAGGCAAAAGTAACCTTTTGTCTTATTATCTTTTTAGAAGATGTCCTTTCAGCATGGCTTCTATTCCTTGTTTCAAGAAAAAGATGATGGTGACTTATCAGCTTTTTAGAAGTCCACTGGTACTTTTCAGAACATTTAATGCTCAGTACCTTACCTTCACTATAAAAGGAAGAAGACTCCTCCATGCAAACCACGCTTTCTGGATATCTCTCTCAGTGCAAGAAATTTCCATACAGCTCCAAAAACTTGATAGCTTTGTTCTAAGTGTTCTTAGTTGTTGTTGTTAGTATACTTTGTGCAAGATTGTTAGAATAGTTTATCTGTTCTTTTCCGCAACAGTCTTAAGTTTTCTGTGTGTAATTCTTGTTGAAAGATTTTCAATAATATAATTAAAATTATGAAAAATTTTGTGTATTGTATTCAACCCCCCCCCCCCCCCCCCCTTCTACAATACTTGTTATAGCCATCTGGGACTAACACCAACAATAATAATAAAACTGGGACAACATAAGGTCCCAAATAGGTTGGTCAACGACGGGGGAGACCCGTATCCATTGAGAGTGGATGAACACAAAAGTACGCCACTCATACAATGTTACTCGTACGACACTTCACTACATAAAAGCCCAAGTGTCCCATACGACACCTTACTAGTCACACCCAAAGAGACAACTGACCTTAGTGGCGTATCAAATGCATATCACTAAAGGCTCGGCCCATGCGGGGATACAACCATGGCATTGCCCCGACATGGCGAAGGTCATATTCGCCCAACGTGCTCCAACCATAACTCAGCCCTCCTAGTGGACCCATTGAAGGTAAAGGTCATCAAACATGGGATTCAATAAGTTCCGCAATACCCAGTAGACCATCAAATAAAGACTGACTCACGTGCCTATGGATCCAATGCAACACAGTCTAATAATAATAAGCCCATCCTGGAATGACTAACGCATCCGGGCATTTAAATAATGATAATGCGCAATAAATGCGATATGATGCAATATATGCAATATGGTGCAACAAAGGCAAACCATAAATAAGACTCCACATCGAGCCATTAAAATCGGACAAATGTCCCCAAGACCATCTCAAGGTCAAAACCGAGCAAAATGCTCAAACATATTAGACCCATAAATAACGGTCATCAAATAGCATGTAACGTCCCAAAAATTACAAGGAAATTTTTGATTTTTAAAACATACATTTCATTATAAAACAATCATAATTTAGTAACTCACGTCTTAATTGAAATTAACGTCGTTGACTCAAACCGTCAACAAAGTTTATGCAGCGGAAAATTACATAATTAAATTCAAAGGGTTCGAAAGTGAAAGTTGAACAATCTTTGATACTCTGCGCTTGATGTGTGTACGGTCACGCCCGACTGCCGCCCGCACCTGAAATAACAACATATTGGGAAAGGGTAAGCTAAACGCTTAGTGAATCCAACCACACACGTAGGTAGCAATCCCCACGCATATCACCCCTACTCGCAAGTAGGCAACATCACCATCACCACGAATATCAAACCACATAATGTTTATTATATAAGCACGAACCTCGGTCCCACCGAGTACACAAAATACATTATTACAAGCTCAGTCCCACCGAGCCCTCGGTCCCACTGAGTAAAGATTGTTGTACTAGCTTAGTCCCACCAAGCCCTCGGTCCCACCGAGCCCCTCAGTCCCACCGAGGTGTACACATGCATAAAATATTCCACATACGAATTCAACAAATCACAACCAGTTATCACATCCCAACTAGTTCATGTAAGCACATAAATACACGTAATAACACATAACACAAAAGAACGACATACATGAAATCCCTAACTACGCGGTGAGAGAACTCACCTCAAGGCTAAGCAATGTGCTCACGAATCGCAACACCAACACGGCAATCTTCTTCACTTTTTCCCACCTATATACGTATAAAAAGTCAAAGGAAAGTCCCGACCCATAACACGTTTACTAGTTTTCAAAAGACTAAACATTCCAGCTTTTTATTAAAAATACGGGTCTGTTCGGGACCTGTTTTACCCTCTTAAAACTGATAAATACAGAAATCAAAATCCATAATTACGAAGTTCTAAGTCTTACGATTTTAGGGACGTATCGCACGCGTCCTAACGATTTTTCTATAATTTACTATGGATTTTACAAGAATGCTTCGCAGAACAGCGAACACCCGGACCTTTCAGTACAACATGGCAACTTCACCCTAGCTATGGTCCGAATTGGTCTTTCCGCAAAGCAGAGGAAACTTAATAGACTCCGAAACGAAACTTTTGGCACCAGTCCTATCCCAAACCGACATTCCAAGCAAAAGTTATGCATAAAACAAAACAGGGACAGAAAGCTGGAAGTTTTTCGGACCAGGCTGTATAAACAGCCCCATACGGCCCAGCTACAGGCTTAAACAGATTTTCGGCAAAACACAAAAAACTTTCCTGACTCGATTAGTGAACTTCGGCCACCGATTTCATTTCAATCCGAGCTACGAGTAAAAAGTTACGGCCACGACAAAACAGTGGCAGAAAATCGTCATTCACATAAAATGACAAAACACCAAACTTGCGACCACTTTTTCACCTAGCTAGAGGCTGAACCAGTTTTCCGCTAAAACACGGAAAACGTGACCGACCCCGACCTTGAACCGTGGGTACCAGATTCGGCTCAATCGGAGTTATGAAGGGAAAGTTATGGCCGTCGCAAAAACAGTGACTGAACAATTATTCACATGAAATGATGATTATAAAGGGAACGACGGCTTTATCGAATTGGCTTAATCGATTAAGTCACGACTTAAAGGGCTCTATGGGCATTAACAGGTCACAGCCACGCACCACCCACTGCCACCTCCGGCAGTGGTGGTCGCCGGTGGCGGTCCTTCAACGAAACACATAAAACAAGCCGTAACCCACCGTGAACTCCCTACTCTCTCGATCACCTTACCGCATGCAACATATGACTCACACCACACCACCACCACCCGACACCCAGCCACCACAGTGGCGGCGCGCGGCGGCGGCGCTGCCGCTGCCCTTTCGCCGGAAACCAAAAAAAAAACGAAAACCGAACGTAACGAGAACCATACCTTACAACGACGACTCGCAACCGTGCCTGGAATCCCTTCTTCTCGACCTCTCCGACAAAGGACGTTGACACCGGTGGTTCTCCGACGACCGTGGCGGCGTTTCTCCGACGACCTCTCTCTCTCTCTCACTTTTTCTTCCTCTCTCGGCTTCTCACACTCACGATCACACTCTCGGCAATTGAAACAAATGGAGAAAGAAACAAGCAACCAACAAAAAGGGGCTGTTGGTTGGTGCCGTGTGGAAACCGACGAGAAGAGGAAGAGGGGGGGTCGGTCCCCCTTTCCTTGGCCGTTCAAACCACAACAAACTCCATTGTCCACATTTGGCCCCTAGGCTCAACACTTTGGCACTTTTGGTCCCTGAATTTCTATAATATTGCAAAAGAGAGTAAGGTTCACCACACATAACATTCAAGGTCCCCTTTGACAACTTCCGTTAACAAGACTCGCTGTAAACGACAATAAAATAAATACATTAGGAATTTTAAAAACCATACCGGGACACGGGCTTTACATAGCATAAAAATGCATTTAAACATCAATCAGGTAAGCAAGTACCACAAGATTATTATCAACCCAAACTCAACACGGGTTAAACAAAAGGGTTTCCCAAAAGGACTCACACCCTTATAATTCTCAAAATGGTTATTAACACTAAAACGTGCATTCTCCCAAATGGTTTATAAAATCATTTAATATACATATGATTAAACCATTAAATAGACTCCATTTTGAGTAATAAATCTTTTAAGAGTATAATTATGATTTCTACACATCAAATTCTCCAAAATCCCAAATATGGGTGTTTTACACATTTATGAAGATACACACTTCAAAAGAGTTGAACTATCCAAATAACTCAACATAGATATTTTCAAGTAAAACACGCAAACATTTGGAAAATACTATTTTTGGCATGTACAAAGTTTTCACAAATCAACTTGAACTCACCTTGCTAGATTTAGGCTAAATCTAGAATTTCTCCAAATGTAAGCTCCTTTGATGAAGTTTGCATCCTCGAGCCAAAACTTTCAAAACCTAGATTTATGAGTTTCTAACCATCAATACCAAGATCTAACCATAAGGAATCATACCTCAAGCATAGAACATCAAAACCCCCAACTTATACCAAACCCTAGTTCTTAAAAGATGAAGAAAACAAGGTTTCCTTAACCAATCATCACTAAAATCGTTCCACAACATCACAAGGTATAAAGAAGATGAAATCAACAACAATAACACTCCTGAGTAGGGAGAGATTACCTTTTTCCACTTGAATCCTCCAAAAATAGCTCCTAGGCTCCCAAAGAGCTTCAAGCTCTCAAATGGTCAACAATGGTGGAAGTGGGTTGATTTGAGTAGAGAAGATGAAGAGGATAGGGAAGGATTTGTGGTTGTTTTGGGGGAAGAACCCAATTTGGAGAGGGGAAGAGGAAGAGAGAAAATTGGGGTTGGAATAAGAATGAGAAAGAGAGTGAGAAAAGGGCTTCTTAAACACAAAAATATCTCAGATCGCTCGCGGACGTCCGCAGAAAACCTCGCGGACGCCCGGCCCTCAAAGAACCAAAATCCTTTGAAAACTTCTCTGTTGCTTCTGCGGCTCATCCGCGGACATCCGGCCCTTGGCCCGCGTACGTCCGCCAGTCCCAAAAATGCTTTTCTACTTTCGGGGTGTTACATGAGCACCCCTACTCATCATGCATTTGCTTTTCAAAGAATTCCGCAATTATCATTTGTTTCTCGCGTCGTCACGTGGATACCCTGAGGGGCTTTTGGCCGTTGCTAAATGTTTTGGTGCAGAATAATTAAGTGGTCAGAATGATTAAGAGGCTCTTATAATATATGGCTAAATGAAATATGGTCGTTAGGTAAATGTTTAGAATGGAATTAGGTGGTGCTGAATGGTTAAGGGAGGACCAAGATACAAAATAATCCAGAGAGTTTTAGAACCATTAAGAGACGGATTTTTTTTGCCAAACAAGAATCACCTTTTAGTGATTCAGAGATTGTCTCTTAATGGAATTATTAAGAGATAAACATACAACCCCTAAGAGCATCTTCAACAGTTTCTCTATAATTTCTCTAAAATAGAGAACCAAAAATCAAAATCTTTAAATAAAATTACAATTCTCTCTAATAGATTCTCTATTTTAGAGATTTCAACATTAATTGTATTGTTAAAATATTATAAACTTTATCATTCCAATGCACTTTTAAATTATTATAGTTTAATCTTATTGATGGAAATTAATAAAATAATAATTTATTTCACCTCCCATCAAGTTTTCAAAAATTCTTTAAACTTGGAGGTTTTTCTTGTTTTCTCTATTTTAGAGAAACAAGATAGAGAAGCTCTTGAAGCCAAATAAAGAACAAAACCTCCATTTTTTCTATTTTAGAGAAGCTGTTGGAGATACCCTAAGCATTGGCTATCGAGGAATATTTCCTTATAAAGACATGAAAAATATAGTTAAATTAAGAAAATTGTTTTTTTTTAAGAGAAAGAAAATTTCTATCTGTTTACTTACTTTTGTGCCTTTTTTTTAACGGCGAAAATATATTAAAAAACTAGCAAAAAGCTAGAAGGAACTATTACAAGTAAGAGATAGATAGAAGAGGGTTTTGTAACCAACCCACCCAATTAATATTACACTTTCTACTCCTATTTGTAACCCAAAAGAACGACTGTGTTACAATGTTATCCCACAACGTACATTTCTTAGGCTTAGGAAGCCTAAAAAGGGTCCCATTTCGAAAAGACCAAATAGCCCATAACGCCGTCAGAACAACCGCCTCAAAACAGGTCGACTCCGTTTTATTCAAACGCAAAGATAATAACCAGCAAATCCACTCTGAATTTGACCTCAACTCCGGAATATCCAGACTCCACCAACGACCAATTTGCTTCCAAACATCCCGAGCCATTTGACAAGAGAAAAACAAATGACCCACCGACTCAATCTCCAAATTGCAAACCGGACATAAGAGGGAATGCACATCTATTCCTCTTTTATCAAGGTTATCTCGAGTTGGAATCTTGTTCAAACTCAACCGCCATGCAAAAACAATAATTTTGATAGGAACAAACCGATTCCATCTAGTAGGAGGAGATTCAACCACCAAAATTTTAGAATCAATGTAACTACGAGCAGAAGACACCGAAAACTCACCCGACCCGTCAAGAGACCAAAACCATCTATCCCTTTGATCAGAAAGACAGACAGTAGCTAGAATCTCTCGTAAAGCTGACATCTGCGACTCCTCTACACCCCCTCTCGGCTCTCTACGCAAAACCATCTATCCATTTGTGCCTTATTTGATATAAATCCGTACTCTTTTCCTTGTTTTTGTGATTTTTTTTAAATCTCTACTAAATATGTTGTCACAAAATCCATTTTCCCTTCCTTTTCTCATTAATTAGGTGCAGATACATCATTATTTTTTATTTATAATATAATCTTCCTAACTGCCATGCTTCTCCCTGCCAAATTTTGGGATTAGTAGTTACATATTTAATTTATCGTCAATCAAATAAAAAAAAGTCTGAAAACTTTGACAAATCAAATGATATCTTCTTTCAAACTTTTTACCTTTTATTTTCCATCGAACCTTTTCTTTTCAGATAAGTTCTATTATGCATGAAAGATGTACGGATATAAGTATCGTTTTAACCTCTCATAAAAATCTTTGGTGAAATGGTTGAGATCCTCCACTCTACTACGCAAATATAACGTGTTGTGTGAGCCCCCCATCGGGACCACTAAATCAAAAGCCGGAAAAATCGCATCTTTTTTTCAATTTTATATACCCATGGTGATTGACTTTATTCCTGTTAACTTTTCTAAGACGCGCCTATTTTTATTTCTAAATAATTAACAAAGAGATCTATTCTTATAACCACGAATTTATTTATAATAAAATGGTTTTATGACCATACATGTTTTGAATGAGTATTTTCATAATGTTAACGAGGTAGATAACATTTTTTTTGTATTTTTATCGTTAAGTTGTAAGAATTAAATAGATAACTAGAGACGTGAAAAAGGCTGCGAGGAAGAATTGGTATTGGATAGTGTTTTTCCGGTGTAAACAATATCACATTTATAAAAGACATTTTTACTATTTGAAAATCAATGTTCTAAAAAACGTACATTGACGCCGCCATGCCGTCACGTTATACTCCTTGGCGTGGAGTTCGTTATGGCGCGCCATAGCCCCCATGGCGCGTTATGGCGTGTCACGCATTTGGCCCGCCATGGCGCGTTATGCCTTCATGGCACGTCATGGCGTTACAAATTTTTGTACTTTCGATTTTTTGAATATATGTATTTCGAAATTTGATTCTAATTTGACCATTAGTATCGATTAGAATTTCTTTAGTTTATCGTTTTATATGAATTTAAACTGTTAATAACTTAATTCTTATTGTTCAAGACACTGACATAAACACGCACACACATATATATCATATATATATATATTTGTCGTCTTAAGTCATGTCTTGGAAAACGCCATGGTCTCGCCTTAACTCGTAAGGCTTGAGGTTTGACCTCACCGTCACACCACGCCTCACGCCATTTAGAACCTTGTTAAAAATACATACAAATTACAAATACATAATTTGTACATATAAATACCAAGCAAAAAAGATGTAGAACTGAAAACATCGTTATACGTTGAACAATTTTTTTTTAGTAAAATGTAAAGTCCACTTATTTTTACTCTACACAGTATTAATGTTGTATTCTCGAATTTTGGAAGGAAACGAAAAAAGAAAAGAAAGAGAAGGAAAAAAAAGAAAGTTTTTTATTTTATTTTGTTTAGAGTAAACTATTATTTTCGTCCCTGTGGTTTGAGGCTTATAACAACTTTCGTCCTTGATTTTTTAAAATTGCTTTTTTTGTCCCTGTGATTTTCATTTTGCTTCTATTTTCATCCTTCCATCGTTCAATCCAACTTTGTTAAATATGGGTGTTAAAAATCCCAAAAAAAAAAGATTTGAGAAAATTACATATTCAGTCGTTGTGATATATGTGTTTATTCTTAAACTTCATTTATTACTTTTTATTTCTTTATTATATTTTAACACTACATATATATATACATGTAATATATATATATATATATATATATATGTATATATATTTTAAATTTAAATATTAAATTCTTTTGATTAATTAGTAAAAAATTAAAGTTTAAATAAAAATATGGAATAGTGGAGTAAAATAGATTTAATAAAATAAAAAACAACCGAGTAGTATAAAATAAAACAATTTTTTTCTTTAATTCAATTAAACTTCTTCAGATATAAATTTAAAAATATAAAAAATAAAAAACTATTAATTTTAGGAGATTACAATCTATAAACTTTGAAAAAATTATCTATAAACTTTGAAAAAATTATATTGTTTACTTATCGATACTTTTAATGAAATTATTCGACTTTTTATTATTATTATTATAGTTAAAATAATTTTAAAAACCTCCAGTATAATTAATAAAAAAAATTATTAATTATTTAATTAATTTATTAATTTATTGAAGGTTTTTTTATTTTACTTTAAAAATCGATTGACTTTTTTTTAATTTCGTTTTAAAATGAGGTTGGTTTAAAGTGGGATATTGATAAGTAATAAAAAATCAAATAATTTCTTTAAAAATATTGATAAGTAATGATATATTTTTTTCCAAAGTTCTAGATTAAAATCTCTGGTTTTTATTAGTATTTTTATTGATATAGTTAATCTTTTATCTATTTTAAATTTCCATCTGAATAAGTTTAATAGGATTCGAAAAAAAATTGTTTTATCTTATACCAAGCGGTTGTTTTTTTAACTTTATTAAATGCATTTTACTCCCACTATTCCATATTTTCATTTAAACTTTATTTTTAATAATTAATCAAATTTGTTTAATATTTAAATTGAAACATAATTAATACTATATGTATATATATTTTTATTGATTTAGTTAATCTTTTTATCTATTTTAAATTATCAACTGAATAAGTTTAATAGTATTCGAGAAAAAAAAATAGTTTTATCTTATACCATTCGGTTGTTTTTTTAACTTTATTAAACGCACTTTACAATCACTATTACATATTTTCATTTAAACTTTATTTTTATTAGTTAATCAAAAAATTTAAATATTTAAATTGAAAACAAATATATATATATATATATATATATATACACACGTGTGTGTGTAGTGCTAAAGTATAATAAAAAAAAAGTGATAAAGGAAATTTAAGGATAAATATTTTAAACTCTCTATACCACAAGGACTAAATATGTAATTTCTCAAATATTTTTAACACCTATATTTAACAGAGTTGGATGAAGGGACGAAAATGTAAGCAAAATGGAAATCACATGGATGAAAATGCAGTTTTTAAATATTAGGGACGAAAATCGTTATAAATGTCAAATCACAAGGACGAAAAATCATAATTTACTATTTTATTTATGTTAGGGAAAGAGAATGAATACAAATAAAGTTTCATATTATTGAGTGGGAGAGAAAAAAAAGGAAAATGACACTTTTAAAAATGTACCCTTATTTATTTTATGATGAATTGTTATTGATGGCTATATATGTAATTTTTTAAATACTTTTAATTTTTATAAATTCTATTCATTTCTTTTTTTTCTTTCCTCCCACATTTGAGAGGAAAAACTAACATGATTTTTCTTCCCCTTCCTCTCCTTTCCATCCACAAAAAAACTCGAGAACACAATATTTTTCCATTTCTACTCTCCTTTCCTTTCCCTTCCTTTACTTCGTAAAAAATTACTCGAGAACACAACAAGTGCAGTGACTATATAAATTTTAGGCTTAAGATATAAGAAAATCTTCGACAAATTTTCTAAAATAAAGAAGATAGAGATTTTGATCTCTTTTTGGCTACAATAGTTTTTTTATATTGTTTTATAAAATAGAGAAAACTCAAAATTTTAAAAATCCTTTATAACTTAAATGAAAGACACATTATTTTTTTATTCTCTTCCATCAATAAGATTGAACTATTATTATTATTTTATATAAAATATTTAATAAAATAATAAAATATCTTAATAATATAATTAATATCGAAATATCAAAATAAAAAGCTATCGTTTGAGTTTTTTAATTTTTTACCTTTAGTTATTTATTTTAGAGAAATTCTGAAAATAAAATGTTTTTGGGCTAAGAATTATGATTAATGGTAATATGGTGGTATTGGTGTTGGACTTTATTGAATGTCCAAATTGCCAATTAAGACTAACTTTAATGGCAATCCAGCCCAATCTCTTTGGACTAAAAGACAAAATAAATTAATACAAAGAAATGATAAATTACATTATTTGAACACGGTCAAACCAATCCCAATTGCAATCCAATCTTGGATTGAGGATATTATTTTTTAGAGTCCTGTGGTTTACATAAATTTTGAATTTGATCCCTAAAGTACATTATCTACAGTGATGGTCCCTAACTTTTTAATTTACTTTCACTCATGGTCCTCCTATGTTTAATTTACTTGCACTAATGGTCCTCCTATATTTAATTTACTTTCACTCGTGGTCCTTCTATGTTTAACATAGAAAGACTATGAGTGAAAGTAAATCAAAAAGTTAGGGACCATCACCGTAGATAGTGTACTTTAGGGACCAAATCCAAATCTTGGGTATACCACAGGGACCACCGGTGTAATTCACTCTATTTTTTATTTTTTAAGTAAATATTTTACAAATGGCATTAGGTGATTGGTTTAATTAGATTTATTTAGATAAATCTTATCTTAATAAAAAGATAAGTTTAACAAAAAAAAATAAAAAATATACCAAAATCCATATTTTTCAATTCCCTGCAAATAGAGACCAAACTTTACATATTTTCAGCGCACCAATCCTTCTCTCTATTTCAATACTCTCTTATTTTCAGCA
The DNA here is from genome assembly GCA_033807775.1 of Saussurea involucrata. Taxonomy (NCBI): domain Eukaryota; kingdom Viridiplantae; phylum Streptophyta; class Magnoliopsida; order Asterales; family Asteraceae; genus Saussurea; species Saussurea involucrata. The sequence goes on along the minus strand of CM066322.1, from coordinate 55,639,943 downwards.
CACCAATCTTTTTTTATAGTTATAATTATGTTTTATAATATTAGATAGTTTTTTTATCTATTTTTTATATTCAAGAATAATAATAAAAATATTATATATATGATAATATGTTGGTGCAAGTGTGCCACATCTCTATATATTTATTTTGATGATTCCAAACACACCGTATTATTGTTTTTCTAACAATCTTATCCAAGTGTGCAGTTACTTGGACAACATGAAGATTTTATCTGAAGTTTCCAAGCCTGGTGTTTATGTCGTCATTATTTATATATATCTCATAATGATAAACACCCTAAAATAATATACCACTTGGATATTTCAAAAACCTAACCCAACTATTTCTTAAATTAATAAAATCCCTGATTTATCTATTTAGAAAAGATTTTATCCTTAAAAATCAATCTTTCAAAATTTAGCCAAAAGGAATGTGCTGATGTTTTTGGAAGTAAGGAAAAAGAACTCAGTTGCCTTTTTAAGCTATGGTCACTCCTGACGCAGGCACCTTTTTCAGGCGGTATACCGCGTGATGCTCGGCGGTATACCGCGGCACTGTTACGAGTTGCAGGCTTTTGCAGGTTGACTTACTTTTGGTCAGCCACTTTGTCAGGCGGTATACCGCGTGGTGTATGGCGGTATACCGCGGCTCTGCTACACCATGTTGCAGGTTGCTTTTGCAGGTTGACTTCCTTTTGTCAGGATCACCTTTTCTGGGCGGTATACCGCGCCCATATAGGCGGTATACCGCGGTGAACTTTTGACCGTTGCCACGTCCAGCTTAAATACATGCAGCTTCTCAGCATTTATGTTAAGACTTACAGACATTGAATACCTAGCTCAAAAAGGATTACTCAGCTCCTCATCTCATTTAATAACTTAATCAAGTTATAATTTTTTTGAGTGATCAACCTCTCACAAATCCAAGTGTTATACTTATACAAGAGTGATTAATATTGTGAGATATATTCTCTTGTAAGTATTTGAATAGTGTGAGTGATTCACGTTCTCGAGCAAAAGCAAGAGATTTTATTATCATTGTATCAAGGTTTGTGTTCTACCATAAAGAACACTTATAGTGAATCAGTGTGTCGAGAAGTGTCTCGGCAAGTGGACTAGCCAGCCAGTTGGTGGTGAACCACTTTAAATCTCGGTGTCGGTATCAACGTTCTCTACCCTTATCTCTTTATATTCCCGTTGTGCACTTAATTTTATTTATATATTTGTTGTGCATGCAATATTTATTGTTGATTTTGATAAGAGAATTTTTATTTGTAAAATATTTTTAAATACAACCTTTACCCCCCCTAAGGTTGTCCTAACAATTGGTATCAGAGCAGGTTGCAAGTTTCTTTTAAAAATCGTTGTATTTTTAAAACTTGTTCCTATTTTAAATGGCAACCTCTGAGGGAATTATCTCTACAAAAATTCCGCAAATTGACACCGAAAATTTTGGTCTTTGGGCAAATCTTTTTGAATGCTACGTTCGTGGCAAAAGTCGAAAAATTTGGGACATTATTAAAAATGGAGATTATAAACCCACCAAAACCAAAGATGGAGTAATTAGTGAAAAACCAGTAGCGGAATGGTCCGCCGCTGAGGATGCTTGGGTTTGCTTAAATTTTGAAGCTAAAAATATTCTTTTTTCGGCACTTACTAAAGATGAGATTGAACGTGTTTATTCTTGTGAAACTGCTCACGATATTTGGGAAAATCTAAATAACACTCATAGAGGAAATTCTCAAGTCAAAAGCTCAAAAATAAATATTCTTGTACATGATTATGAAATGTTTGAGATGTTAAAAGATGAGTCAATCGACTCAATGTTTAAACGTTTTAACCTTATCATGGTGAGCTTGAAAGGTCTTGGTAGAACTTATCCAAACGAAGATTACGTGCGAAAAATTCTTCGAGCGCTTCCTCCGGAGTGGATGCCGAAAATCACATCGTTGGAAGACTCCCGTGACCTCTCAATGATGAAATTAGATGATCTCATTGGAAATCTCAAAGTGCATGAAATTGCACTAAAAAGGAACAAAGATCGGGAGCACGATAAAAAGAAATCTTTGGCGCTTAAAGCTTCAACTTCAAGTGACGAGAAGGAGAAGAAGAAAAAGAAGGAGAAAGCTAACTCCTCAAAGGATCAATCCGAACATCTTGACGATGTAGCCATGTTGGTAAGAAATTTTTCTAAATTTTTAGCTAACAAAAAGTTTTCAAGAAATGATAGGTTTCAAAGAAAAGGAGATTATCGCCGTGGTGGAGAAAACCGAAGCCGAAAGTTCCATAAACGGAACGACAAAATAAATAAAAATGGCGAATCAAGCGATGATGAAGAAGCCAAGAAAAAGAAGGGCTTTTGCTACTCATGTGGAGACAAGGATCACTATGCCAACGAGTGTCCAAAAAGAAATAAACCTAAACTCAAGAAGGAGAAAGCCTTCGTTGGAGGCGCGTGGAGCGCAAGTGAAGATGAAAATGAGTATGAAGCCACTTGTCTCATGGCGGAAGGCGACGATGAGGTAAACTCGTGTTACTCAAATTACTCTAGCGATGATGAAAGTAATGATGATGATGATCTTGATATGTTAAATGATGCCTTTCAAAAAATGGTTATGCTTACAAATAATTATAAAGATGAGAACGCAAAACTAAAGGAAGAATTATTATTAAGTAAAAAGGAAATTCATGATAGCAAACAAAAAATTGCATGCGATAATGAAAAAATCATAAATTTAGAAAATAAATTAAGTGAAAAATATGTTTGCAATTCTTGTGACATTTTAAATAAAGAAATTGCATGCCTTGAGAAAAGAATAGTTGAAAATGATTTATGTGCTAGTTGTGATGTGCTTAAAAAGGAAAATGCATGTTTAAAAGAAAAATGTGATAAACATGAAAAAGATAATTTGTTAGCACATGCCTTTCAAAGTAGCAATGAGAAAGTGCTTAAAATGTTAAAAATGTCAAATAGCACTAATTGTAGAAAAGGCGTTGGTTCCGATATGTGTAAAGATAAGTGCTTATGTATGCCTATCAAAAGATATTTTGAACCACCTAAAAATGTTGAAATGAGAAAACCGTATGTGCAAAAATCCTCATATATGTCCAACATAAATAATGTGAATTATAAGTCTAGGAAATCTTATGCATGCATGTATAATAGTAAATTTTCTAGACCAAAAAATAGTGTGAATATGCATGCTCCTTTTTACGTCTTTGATAAATATGATCGTAAAATTAAAATGGTACCAAAGTGGATTCCTAAAGGCTCCTTTAGTGTTGATAATCCCGGTGGCATGCGTTTATGGCTTTAAATGTGTTACATATTATATATATAATTTGAATATGATTTATTGTATATATTATATATAAGTAATATAATAGTATATGTACTTTTATATTGTTTATATATATGTACTGTTTATATATATATATACCTACGCACTACATATATATATACTTTGTGTGTTTAATATATTATATATATATATTAATATTGTGTAATGTATTATATATATATATTCTGTTTGACTTTATATATATGCATGTTGGTTGACATTGAAACTAATTGTCAAGGACCCATAAGATGTGGGGACCATAAAAGTTGTACTTTAAATGTTGTAGATAAATCTTGATATGGATTGGATTCTTGATAGTGGATGCACACGTCACATGACCGGAAACCATAATCTTTTTTCATCATATGAGTCATGTGATGGTGGACTAGTAATTTTTGGAGGAAACTCCAAAGGAAAGGTAATTGGGAAAGGTACAATTTCTTGCAACAATGTTACTTTTTTAGATGTTACGCATGTTGATAATTTGAAATTTAACTTGCTAAGTGTTCGTCAACTGTGCAAAAATGGTATAATTGTTGTTTTTGAAGAAAACTCTTGCAAAATTCTGAAAAATGGTAAAGTTCTTTTAAATGGGGTTATAAAAGGAAATCTTTATGTTTGTAAAACTGATGTAAATGAAAATGTTTGTTTATCTTCCGTATATGATAATTCGACTTTGTGGCATAGACGTTTAGGTCACGCTAACCTTAGATTAATTCAAAATTTGAAAAATAAGGAGCTTGTGAGTAACCTTCCAAAATTAAAATTTGATAATCATTTTTGTGATGCATGTCGTGTCGGCAAACAAACTCATGTTTCTCATAAATCAAAAAATGTGATTTCAACTAAAAGAATTTTAGAACTTTTACACATGGATCTTTTTGGCCCTATGGCCATTCAAAGTTTTGGAGGAAATTATTACACTCTAGTAATTGTAGATGATTTTTCCCGTTATACGTGGACTTTATTTTTAAAACATAAAAATGAAGCTTTTCAAAAATTTAAGATTTTGGGAAAACGAATTCAAAACCAACAAGGTTGCACGATTGTTTCGATTCGTACGGACCATGGACGCGAATTCGATAATGAAACTCAATTTGGTGCGTTTTGCGACAAATATGGTATAACGCACAATTTTTCTGCTCCTCGCACTCCTCAATCTAATGGGGTTGTGGAGAGGAAAAATAGAACCCTACAAGAAATGAGTAGGACTATGCTTAATGAACATCAAGTTCCCCAAAAGTTTTGGTGTGATGCCGTAGCTACCGCGACCTATGTCCTCAATCGTGTGCTAATTAGGAGTATCCTAAATAAGACCCCTTATGAGATCCTACGTGGTAGAAAGCCTTCCTTAGCCCATCTTAAGGTATTTGGTTGTAAATGTTTTATTTTAGACACCAAATCTTATTTGACCAAATTTGACCCAAAAGCCTATGAGGGAGTATTCCTTGGTTATTCTTGGAATAGCAAAGCCTATAGAGTCCTTAATAAAGAGACCATGGTTGTAGAAGAATCCCTAAATGTAAGCTTTGATGAAAGTCCTCCTAAACCTAGTGCACCCTTGGTAAATGATAATGGTTGTGAAGGAGATGCACTAGCCCAACATCTTAGAACCTTGGACTTAGGTACCCAATCTCTTACAAACAATGTAGAATCTAGTGATGCCCCTCCATGTTATGTTCCACAAGGAGTAGATGATCCTAACCTTAGAACATCTAGAGGCCATCCCGTAGATCAAATCATAGGTGACCTAAACCAAAGAACGACTAGATCACAAATCCATACCCTTTGTGCCTTTCACGCCTTTATCTCAGCCATTGAACCTAAAAACATAGAAGAAGCTTTAGGTGATGAGGATTGGATAATGGCCATGCAAGAAGAGTTAAACCAGTTTACTAGGAATGATGTGTGGGACTTAGTTCCTTGCCCTAGCGGTCAAACCATTATTGGCACACGATGGGTCTTTCGTAACAAGGTAGACGAAAACGGTGAAGTCACCCGAAACAAGGCACGTTTAGTTGCAAAGGGGTACAATCAACAAGAAGGTATCGATTATGATGAAACCTTTGCACCAGTTGCAAGGTTAGAGTCTATTCGAATGCTTCTCGCTTTTGCAAATGCTAAAAATTTTAAATTATATCAAATGGATGTCAAAAGTGCTTTCCTAAATGGTTTTATAAATGAGGAGGTATATGTTTCCCAACCTCCCGGCTTTGAAAATTTTGAAAATCCGACGCATGTTTATAAATTAAAAAAGGCGCTTTATGGTTTAAAGCAAGCTCCGCGTGCGTGGTATGATAGATTAAAATCCTTTTTAATTACAAGTGGTTATATTATGGGTAAAATAGATAATACTTTGTTTGTCAAATATGCTCAAAATGATATTGTGGTTGTGCAAGTGTATGTTGATGATATTATCTTTGGTTCTACAAATGAAAATCTTTGTAATGAATTTGCTACAAAAATGACTAATGAATTTGAAATGAGCATGATGGGAGAATTAAAATTCTTCTTAGGATTGCAAATAAAACAAAGTGAAAATGGTACTTTTATAAGTCAGTCAAAATACTGTAAAGACATGTTGAAAAAGTTTAATTTTGAAAATGTCAAACCTGTTGAAACTCCGATGACCACTAATCTAAAATTATCTAGTGACGAAGAGGGAACCGATTTTAATGAAAAGATTTATCGTGGCATGATTGGTAGCTTATTGTATTTAACTGCTAGTAGACCTGATATCATGTATAGTGTGTGTTTATGTGCTCGCTTTCAATCTTCGCCTAAACAATCTCACTATGAAGCCGTCAAGCGTATTTTTAGATATCTTAGAGGGACTACAAATCTTGGACTATGGTATCCAAAACAACCCGAGCTAGAAGTAACATGCTTCACCGATTCCGATCTTGGTGGCTCGATGGTTGATCGAAAAAGCACTAGTGGAGTATGTGCCTTTATAGGTCTCTCGCTTGTGTCTTGGTTTTCCAAGAAACAACATTCCGTAGCCTTATCCACTACCGAAGCGGAATATGTGGCCGCCGCGAGAGCGTGTGCTCAAGTTCTATGGATGAAGCACACACTTACCGACTTTGAGGTACGTCAATCCAAAATTCCAATTATGTGTGATAACTCAAGTGCTATAAACCTAAGTAAAAATCCCGTTTTACATTCTCGTACCAAACATATTGAGTTGCGACATCATTTTCTACGAGATAATGTTCAAAAAGGCCACATCGTGCTTGAAAAAGTTGATTCCGAAGACAATTTGGCCGATATTTTTACTAAAGCCCTAAACAAAAATTCGTTCTTTAAATTAAGACTTGGTTTAGGCATGCTTGAGTATAACCCATGAGATAATGCTACTCTCAATTATATGCATATTTTGAGGGGGAGCATCTCTCGAGGGGGAGCATAGCGTCTTTCTTAACCCTTTTTGCTTCGACAAAAGGGGGAGAGAAACCGAGTATGCTCTCGTGTTTAGCGGTTGTGTTTGTCATCATCAAAAAGGGGGAGATTGTTGGTGCAAGTGTGCCACATCTCTATATATTTATTTTGATGATTCCAAACACACCGTATTATTGTTTTTCTAACAATCTTATCCAAGTGTGCAGTTACTTGGACAACATGAAGATTTTATCTGAAGTTTCCAAGCCTGGTGTTTATGTCGTCATTATTTATATATATCTCATAATGATAAACACCCTAAAATAATATACCACTTGGATATTTCAAAAACCTAACCCAACTATTTCTTAAATTAATAAAATCCCTGATTTATCTATTTAGAAAAGATTTTATCCTTAAAAATCAATCTTTCAAAATTTAGCCAAAAGGAATGTGCTGATGTTTTTGGAAGTAAGGAAAAAGAACTCAGTTGCCTTTTTAAGCTATGGTCACTCCTGACGCAGGCACCTTTTTCAGGCGGTATACCGCGTGATGCTCGGCGGTATACCGCGGCACTGTTACGAGTTGCAGGCTTTTGCAGGTTGACTTACTTTTGGTCAGCCACTTTGTCAGGCGGTATACCGCGTGGTGTATGGCGGTATACCACGGCTCTGCTACACCATGTTGCAGGTTGCTTTTGCAGGTTGACTTCCTTTTGTCAGGATCACCTTTTCTGGGCGGTATACCGCGCCCATATAGGCGGTATACCGCGGTGAACTTTTGACCGTTGCCACGTCCAGCTTAAATACATGCAGCTTCTCAGCATTTATGTTAAGACTTACAGACATTGAATACCTAGCTCAAAAAGGATTACTCAGCTCCTCATCTCATTTAATAACTTAATCAAGTTATAATTTTTTTGAGTGATCAACCTCTCACAAATCCAAGTGTTATACTTATACAAGAGTGATTAATATTGTGAGATATATTCTCTTGTAAGTATTTGAATAGTGTGAGTGATTCACGTTCTCGAGCAAAAGCAAGAGATTTTATTATCATTGTATCAAGGTTTGTGTTCTACCATAAAGAACACTTATAGTGAATCAGTGTGTCGAGAAGTGTCTCGGCAAGTGGACTAGCCAGCCAGTTGGTGGTGAACCACTTTAAATCTCGGTGTCGGTATCAACGTTCTCTACCCTTATCTCTTTATATTCCCGTTGTGCACTTAATTTTATTTATATATTTGTTGTGCATGCAATATTTATTGTTGATTTTGATAAGAGAATTTTTATTTGTAAAATATTTTTAAATACAACCTTTACCCCCCCTAAGGTTGTCCTAACATAATATATTAAATATATATATATATATATTTTTAAAAATATTTGAGATTGGATTGAATTGCTAATAAACTGTAAAAAAATGTAAGATTGGATTAAGATTGAAATTAGATAGGTGGAAGAGAGAGAAGTGAATTTTTTAATAGAAATTAGATTGGATTGAATTGCTTATAAACATAGTCTAAAAATATTAAAGAAGTGGATTGAACGCATTGCTTTTACACCCAAGCCCAAGGTTATATGTATGTAGGTCGTCGAATCAACCCTTCATTTTAAATAAAAACATAAGAGCATCTCTAACATTAAAAATAAAACACTAAAAATAGTGGGACCATTACACACTGAAAAAAAGAAAAAACAACTCCAACCCAACATCAATAATAATAAAATAATGTATGCATTAATTATTATACTATTTTATTAAAACAAAAATAATTATAATATATACTTGATTTTTACAACTAATAAATAATTATCACTTGAAATTTAAAATAATTTATTTAATGAAACATGGTTAAAATTAGAATTAGAATGACAATTTTTAATTAATAAATGTTACGTTACAAAGCACATTAAATTACGATAGTTCAATTCTAGAAAATAACACGCATCCAAAAGCAAATTAAATTACACTAGTTTTCCGAGTTAACATACTCGTCCCACAAATGATTGTGTTTTAGTTTATCTTGGTGGAACTGGAAGTCCGGAAATGATTATCCAAGCTTTTAACTTATGTTTTAGTTTATCTTTTATGCATTATAAATCTATGTTATTGTATTCAGTCTTAAGTTATTGTCTTGACATAAAATTATAGCCAATATTATGTTTTTTTACATTTTTTCTAATGAAATTGCATTCTGTTAAATGTTTTATGATTATTCATATTTTAGTTTTTACTAATTTTTATTTTTAATAAAACAAATTATTTATTTAAATATAATTTACAATTTGCAAACATAAAATAACTATATGTAAATTTAATACAAAATATTACTTAATCTATTAAATTATTAATCTATATATATATATATATGTAATTATAAAAGTTGAATATAACACTAATATTATTTTTACATGTCTACTTTATTGACCTTCAAATATAGATGGATGCTTTAATAACTTCTATTTTTTGTGTTTTAGTGGTGGGTTGGAAATAAAAACAACCTAAATTTAATGTTTTTAGAGGTGGGTTGGAGATGGTCTAAGTAGAGAATGATATGAGATTTTAAACATTTTTTGAGAAGTGAGAAGTTTCAGTATTATATGTGATTACATTTATTTGGGTGTGTTTAATTATATACGATTAAGCGTCTACGTGTGGTCAATGCAACATGTTTTTAATCATACATAATTAAACTTGTGTATCATACGTATAATCATATATGATATTGAAAATTGGGAAATTAAGTAAAATACCCCAAGTTTGACTTTGTTTTACCAAAATACCCTAAATCTCTTTCAGTTTGCAAAAATGCCACAAATTTCTGCGGTGGGCCCCGCGATCGCGGGCCCACACCCACGTGTCACAAAGTTTCAGCCAAAAGTCCTGCGGAGCCCCCCAACTATGCCCGCGGTGACAAGTTTGGTCCCTGTCCCGCGGTGGTTCCCCGCGATAGGCCAAATTTTTTTCATTTTTGGTCCTTTTTCACGTGTACTGTTTTTGGATGAAAATGAAAATGCTTTTGTTGTGTTTTTGGATGAAATTCAGTTCAGTTTCAAAAAATACAAACTGGACAAAAGAAATTTTAGCAAAACCAAGCTGCGTGAGCACAAGATTTTGGAGCTGCATTCGTGTCCGCAGGTCGCGCTCGCACACAAGTTCGACGATTTTAGCTTACGAAATCGTCAATCGGCACCCCCCCCCCCCTGCGCGCGGGTAGGTTTTGGAGTAAAATCATGCAAGGAGCTTGTCAACTCCTCTCATTTCTTTGGTTATAAACCAAAGAAAGTTTACTCTCTCTTCCTATGTGGGACACCTTCCCACACCCAACTTTGGTTTTTGCTAATTTCATCCAATTACTCAACTTTGAGCATCGATATCTCATTCACACATACTCCGTTTTGGACGCATTATATATCGTTTCGAAGCTCTCTCTCTCTCTCTCTCTCTCACATCTATATTTATACTACTTATATATGCATTTAGGCCAAATGTCTTAAAGACAATTTTTAAAGCGGTGAGTACAAGCTTTTATCTATACTACATTTTTTTGAATAGAAATGATTGCGGCACGATCGTGCTTCGGCTAAGCCATCACCCGATCGGGAGAACAATCATATCATTAAACTTTTGACCGTTACAGAAAACATTAATACAAAGCGAAATGAAAGACGGAAAAACACCGTAACATTTTGGACAAGATAAAAAACGAAAGTGTCTGGTAGTCAAGTGAGCCGCTTCGTTAACTTGTCTATCCACCGCATGAATCGAGATAATCTCCCGACGAACCTGAACTTCTCGAGGAAAGGCAAGGCCCCTGCAGTTCCAACTGGAGGCGATCAATGAATTGATTCCTCTTCTTTTTTGCAAAATCACAGCCAGAAGGTAAGGAGAAACAGTGGGAATGTGCCATCTTTCTTTGACGATTTCCTCCTTTTTGAAAGTGGGTATGGTCCACTTTACTTTCTTGATTTTTCCTATTTACTGATCATGCCAAGTAACCGAAATAAAATTAATTTCTTACCGTGGTTGTAGGGGTATCGGAATTTCCAACGTTTCCGATATTTCCACATTTTTGCTATCATTAACGTTACCAAGTACTCTTCAGAGGCTTTGACAATTTCACCATAGGCTTCGTCGTAAAAGTCGTGGAGTTTGGTGGCGATGGTCGGGAGATCTTCCATTGTATCACCGATAAACGTAATTATGGTCGTCGGAGTAGAGCCGAACGACTTCTTCTCAGATATGAGAGCCACAGAGGGATTCAAAGCCACATGGGGGATTTAGAAGTTGAAACTTCTATAAACCGAAGCACGTTGATGACGGAGAACTCACCGACGGTGGGTTTAATTTTGAGATCTGAGAGAGACAAGGAGAGAGAGTCACAACGGCAGCAGGCAGCAGCGGCAGCAGCGGCAGCAGCGGCGGCAGCAGGTTGCAGCGGCGGTAGTCGGCAGCAGCGGAGCGCAGCGGCGGCCGCAGGTTGCAGCGGCGGCAGTCGACGGCAGCGTAGCAGCAGGCAGCGGACGTTGGAGGCAGCAGCAGGCAGCGTCGGCCCGGACCCCTGGAAGCCAGCTGGGCGGCAGATCGTTAGCCGGGCGACGGCGGCTGGGGTTTTATCTATACTACTTATATATGCATTTAGGCCAAATGTCTTAAAGACAAATTTTAAAGTAGTGAGTACAAGCTTTTAATGCACAAAAATAGAAAATCTCTTAAATACAAGATTTAATGCTGATGTACAACTCCAAACTCTTTTTTTTACACACCAAAAAAATCGACAGCCTTACTGCCTCACCATATCCACTACAATACTTCTTCTACCTCTACACCTCCATACCCATAGTACAACCATACCGTCTACACCATGTGCATAGTACAACCATTCCTTTCTTTTGATCAGAACTCTAGACCATACCTTACTTTCTGAAATGGATGCTTTCATACGCTTCCTTCTCCATCGCTTGGTTAAATATAAATCGTGTGAGACGGAGAAAGAGTTAAACACCGAAGATCAGATCAATCTCCATCGCTTCTCTAATCTCCATACCTAAAATCAAATTGGGCGACCTATTTTGCTTCTCCAATCTCTATCGGTTCCTCACTGCATAATTTAGGTATGTTCTTCATCAATCTTTCCCTATTTTTCCCTTATTTGTCATGGTTTGATATTCAATTCAAGGACCCATCTTCTTTTCATAATTTTTACCATCCAGGAACTGAGAAAAACCCAACTGAACTGAACTTAGGGAATCATCTGTTTACATATTTTCTACGGCTAGAGTAGGTGTTTTATGACATGTTTGATTGTATTATATGACTGATTATTGGCTTTTTGTTTGATTTCCAAGGCTGATCTATCTGGTTCCAAGTTAAAGGTTAAGAAATTGAGGAGACACAATTGGGAGCTTTGAATTCTTCCAAATATATCTTGTACAAAGTTCACAATGCACATCAAGATGTATTTCAAGTATTTCTAATTACTTAGAAATTTTCTTTTAAGCAAATAAAAATTCCTATTTGGTTTGCGTTCTTTTTTTCCCAAAAGAATCTAAGGGTTTATTCTTTTATGGTTTTTTTATAAACCCTTAATTGGTTTATTCTTAATAGTGATTTTTGTAAATTGGGTGACTAAGCTTCTAATTTAATTTGGTCGAGTTAAGGCTTTGTTAGAGATTTTTCCAAAGGATTTCTGAGATAGACAATTTGTAATCGGGAGGTATGCCTTGTGTAATTATGTAATTCCTTTTGTTCTTCGAATAAAGTTTTTCAAGGGCTTTCGTGTGTTTTTAATCCTTGTTATGGTGTTAAAGTTTAATAATGTATTTGGGCATTTGTTCATATGTATGATAACTGTATAAATGGATCGCAGTTTGTTAGAAAAAGAAAACTCAGAATAAGATGTAGAATTGTGTCACCTTGGTAGGAACATGTCTCATTGTAAGCTTGATATATGCATAATAATGTGTATAAGCTTATCAGGTGCTCGATGAAATGCCTGAGAGGTGTTATTAAGCAAGTTATTGAGTACATCGATGGCAATTGTGTGATCAGATTTTAATGTTGAGTTTTGAAAACTGTAGATGTTCTTTTAACTTCAGAATTACACATTTCTCTGCCATGGTCATAGCTGATGGATTGTACAAATTTTACATTTAAAATTGCTAAGTTTTTGTTTAGTTTCTGGTGGGTAAATCTTCGTCAATAGCTTAACTCATGCAACAACTTTTGCTCTTAATACCAAGTGATAGCTGATAAAGCTGAACTTAATGGACTGAAAGTCCAAAACAGTGGTGCCTTATGATTTTTATGCACCATAGTAGAGAAAGTATGCTACCATATGATTTTTATGCAAAGTTATTAGAGTTGGCAAGGGTACTAAGTGCTTTTCCTCTGGGCACTCCAAGTTCAGGTTTATCAACAACAATTTTTCCAGAATTTTGTCCAGATTTGTGCTCAATTTCGGCCGCTGAGTTATGGTTTGGTTTGGTTTCATAATTGTTTTGCGATGGCCAGTGGCTAGAATGTCAAAATGGTTTTCATAAATCACAGCTTAGGTCTCTTGTCAACAGTGGTGAATTTCATTTGGTTCAATACCTCTTAGGGTGCGTTTGGTACACAGACATGATAGAACAGGACGGGACAGGACAAGACAGAACAGCTGTTTAACGTTTGGTAAACAGAACTGGACAGAATAGAACAAATAACATTAGACAAAATACAAATAAATAAAATTTAAAGGGTGAATAAAATATAACGTGTATTTGATGTTTTAGAAAAGAATTTGATTTTATTTTGAGGTTATACTGGTAAAACATAAGTCTGTTCCAGCTTGTTCCATGGGGTGGGGGTGGAACAGGCTTGTTCCTGTTTGTTCCACTCTGTTCCACATAAAAGTTCTGCCAAACATGGGACAGTGATCTATGTTCTGTTCTGTTCTGTCCTGTCCAGTGTACCAAACACACCCTTAAAGCTCCATTCCCAGTCCAGTGAGCAATTTATCACGATTTTCTCAATTCGTTTCCATATATCAATCTAATAGTGGTGGTTTCCATATATCAATCTAATACTTTTATGTACCAAAGATGTTGTAGCCTAGTGGTTCGGTAACATCCTAGGGGGGGTAAGTGGTGGAAGGCCTTACTACCCGGGTTCGAACCCCGTGGTGATCACGCAGAGGTATCCCCGAATCAAGGGGCTGTTCGTGGGCCTGCTGTTATGGGCCGAATCGTGGGCGGGTCGAAGAGGGATTAGTCTGGACATAGTTCAGGATACCCCCGAAATGCAATTGCCTTTCAAAATTTTTTTTACATACTTTAGCTATATAATATCCCTTTACAATTCGTTTCCTCAATTCGTTTCCATATAGAGATTGTTTCTGTAAGAATTTGCTTAGGTATATAATATCCCTTTACAATAAGAAATATGTAAAAGCATTACATGCTTTAGCTGCTTAGATTATAAGTGGAAACATTTCTGGACTTATTTATTTATGCATCATGTTTTTATTTTGGATCAATTACATCATCGATTAGAGTTAATATTTTACATTATCGTGAGAAAGGTAAGAAGGATCTCCACTAAGTTATAATTGAACACCAATACTAATGCGGTGCATCATGTGTATATTAAAAGTGATCAAAAGTGTAGATCCCTTAATTACTATTTGTCTCATGTTTAATGTGTCCGATGCTTAATAAATATACATTTACTCCATAAATAACCTTTTTAAAGAAGAATCACATTAATTATTCATTTTCCTTTGGCAAGCAAAAGGTTGATTATCGGTTACCCCGGCTGACCCCATGGAACACGCCCCACATGGAACACGCCACGTAGGAACCACATGTAGTAGTCATTTCAGAGCTAACTCAACGGCTGAGATTTTGGGGATGGGTTCAAGCCCGCCTCCCGCATTATTTTAACTTGAACCTGGTGTATTTGAGCTAAGTCAGTTTGCCCTTTTGCTAAATGGGCTACATTGCTTATAATAAAATCATTTTTATTATAAAGGCTTTCCATTTTTCTTTTTACAATAAAATCATACCTACTCACCCGGTGCATTGCACGGGCACATTGCTAGTATATATATATATATATATATATATATATAGAGAGAGAGAGAGAGAGAGAGAGAAATAATTTAGAGAGGAGTTGTGTTGGAGTTCATTTGAGAGATTTTGGAGGGAATTGTTGATTCAAGTTTGGAAGATATCAGAGAGTTTATGATAGGAATCAAGTAGAAGAAATTGAAACAATGAGGTAAGAGCATATTTAACAGATATGTTACAATATAATTTTTGGTTACTTAAAGGAGATTTATGCTCAAACAACTAAGGTATATGATATTGTAAATAGAAAAAAGAAGAGAAAGAGTGTAAAAAATCTTAGAAATCCTAAAAACTCTATACAAGAGAAAGAAATAGTATTTTATTTCTTTTCCACCAATAACGTGTATTGAAAATAAATGTTTAAAAAGAAGAAATAATATTTTAATAAATGTATAGAATATTTTAAATGAATAGTTAATGACTTAATGCTAGAATTATTAAAAAAACAAGAGTAAATTACATGATTGATCCCTGTAGTTTACATAAAATTGCACTGTGCATCCCTAAAACAAAATAATTATGAAAAACGTCCCTGTGGTTTGTATTTTCACACGCCTTTGATCCTTGTGGACTTGTGGTATACAATTTCACACTCCTTTTGTTCTTATGTTCTAACATCGTTAAAATAATCTTGTTAAGTAGGTTAATTTCAAGGGCATTTTAGTCATTTCATATTTTTTTTGTTTTCTATTAAAATTGCAAGGACTAAGAATGTAATCCATAAAAACCCTAGGTCCATCTCTCTCTCTCTCTCTCTCTCTCACACACACACACACACATCTTTTTTGATAATCTACATACAAATATTAGGCCATCCGTACCCGGGGCGGGATGGGCCTCGGGATGGGCCTCGGGATGGTGCGGGATGGAGCGGGGATGGGGTACGGGTCGGGATGGCATGCGGGAAGGGATCGATTTCGGGGATGGGATCCCGAATCATCCCGTTGATTTAGTAAAAAAAAATATTTAATTTTTTAAAATGTATATAACCCTCAACCTCTTATTTCTCACTTATATATTTAACTCTCAACCTCTTATTTCTCACACCTCTCAAACTCTCTAAATTCTCTCAACCTCTTATTTTTCACACCTCTCTCATCATGAATTCAAACAGAACACCTACATCCCGTCGTAACTGACCGAATACACCACAATCGCAAGAAGATCAAGAGCTTGGTTTCCAAGCGTTTACACAACAAGGTTATCATCCGCAATTTTCGCAACAAATTCCGCCACAATGGTCGCAACAAAATCCGCCACAATATCCGCAACAATTTCCCCAACAATTCCTTAACAATTTCACCAACAAATTCCTTACCAATTCCGCCACAATGTTTTACGTTATTTTGTAATTTTTATTTTTAATGGATGATATGAATTTTAATTTTTATTATTTATCTTATTTTTATTTATTAAAAAATATATAAATATTTTTATTTTGTTAAATAATTAAATGTATAAATAAAAGAATTAAAATAAATGAGGTGGCAAAAGGGTTTGAGGGAATGGGGTACGGGGTGTTTAGGGATCGTGAGGGATGGAGTGAGGGATGGAAGAAAAACTGATGTGGCGCTGACGTGGAGTGGAATCTTTGAAAGATAGAAGGGATGGGGTACTGATGGCCTTATATATACATATATACAACCATCATCACCCACCATTACAAGTTTCCAACCACCACCATCCACCACTACCACCCACCATTACAACCACCATTACAACCACCATCCACCATTATTATAAACAACGATACATAAGATATATAAGTACAAATAATATAGAAAAAAAACTTTATCAAGAAATCTTAATAAGAAGACCCACATTTCATCTCAATGACTTGATTAAGAATACACTCAAACACTTTGTCAAAGAAAGAGAAGAAAGAAAAAGATTTTTTTTAAAACTATATTGACACGTGTCATTTTCTAATTGGTCAATTAAAAATAAGAAAAAACAAAAAAAATAAAAACTCAGTAAAATTTAAGTCTAAAAAGAAAGAAATATAAAAAGACAAAAATGCTCTTAATGATAATTGAGGAAAGAGACGGCCATCAGTTCGAGGGACCAATTTCGTAACGAAATGCATACCACAGGTACCAAAAAGGTAATTTTTGAAGTTAAAGGACCAGTTTCGTAATTTTTGACATACCTTAGGGACCAAAATAGTAATTTACTCAATATAGTAATTGATTAGTTTGTATGGTTTGTAAAATTTACAGATTATGTATTTGATTCGTCCTCTATAATTATTGGTTAAGTATTTAAAAAGTCACGTTTGATGAGAAAAAAAGATATAATGACCTTAAACTAAAGATAGAATATCAAGTAATGACTACCAATTACCAAAAAGTTAAATTTTGATTGAAAATTTAACCAAAAATGTATATTCTTGTACAACTCAAAAAAGACTAAGGCTATGTTTATCAAACTAGCTGATAAGCTAGCTGGTAGCTGATAAGCTAGCTGTTGACTCATAAGCTAGCTGATGAAAAAGTCACGTTTGGCAAAACTAGCTTATAAACATGTAAAATGACCAAAAAATACATAATTTAAAAATTAATATTTATTAATAATAATAGTTAGTAAATACTAATAAGGGGCAATATTGAAATATTCACAAAAAGCTACTAAAACGCTATTTCAAGTAGCGTTTCAAAAAGCTAGCTTATGGTCATCTAAACATGTACACAAAAAAAACTAGCTTATAAGCTAGCTTTTTTTGGCAAATAATGCCTAATATTCCAATTTTATGACACAAGGAATACATTCAAAAGTGGAAACAAACATTTTGAAATAAATTTTCCGACTTTAATGCCAAAAGGAATAAAGCTTAGGTTTCAAATTCAAATTTTATAAATAGTTTGATCGAAAAATATAAAATCATGGAAAAAAATACAAAGTGGTTTTAGGGAAGAGAGGATTGACGGTAACAGTAACAAAATTGGGAAAAGGAGATGACAGTAAATCTCCATGCCACTTTTGACCATTCCCATACATTCTCTGCAAAAAGCATTCCTTCTCCCTTTCTTTCTTTTTTATTACTACTGCTACTTCTTATCAAAATGGGTGAATGATTATGAAAAAGTTGAGATAAGAAAGACCATGGAAGGTTGGAAAGTGAAGCTGTTGATCGCATAAAAATGCGGCCTATCTTCATCATCAATTCCAACTCCAGTTGTTCTCTCTAATCAGAATTATAATTCATAACCCTTGCCAAATAGAGATTGGATGCAAATTTTGAAACGAAAAATCAGTACCACCACTCTGTTATTGTAATTCTTTCTGGAAATTATCTCTCTACATTTTCCAAAAACAAGATCAAAATTTACTCAGGAATTGTCATCAGTACAGGCCTCCATGCTCGTCTAAGTAACCGCTGCCGTAACGTCCCCGGCAAAGCCCTAAGTCCCCTCGAACCGCCGCGCCGGCCAATTAGATCAGCATCATCGCCACTCCACCGATTCCTCTCTTCTCCACCGTCACGTCCGCTCTCTTCAAGCGGCGGTGGCGATGAAGACGACACAAACAAGTCCTTTAACTTTCTTCTTGCACCACTATCCTTCTCATCCTCCGACGAATCAACATCGCTTCCCCTCCGATCTACAAACTCATTAGTTGGCGGCAACCGCCGGGTTCCGCCGCCGCCGCGACTCAGCAACATCCGTAGCGTCTTCCTTCGACGGAGGTGAATGACAGGGCTTGTAGATGGACTCCGAGTCGGACTTCCGGCGACGGCACATTGTGTAGCTAGCATCTTAAATTTCTGCATCGTGGCCATTGATTCCGATCTAACAAAAACTTTAGGCAAACGAAATTGTTTGAAATCGATTGAAAAAGTGGATTAATTATGAAAGAAAAACCTAGATCTGAGATGCTTATCTTGTGATCTAGCCATGGCCATGGCCATAACCATAAAGATGGGTAGTATAGATTCTTTGTTTTTTCTACACACTTTGGAATTGGTAAAGACGATGAGAGAGAAGGATTAAAAGAAGCGAAGGATTAAAGTGACAGGAGATGATACCGACTAATTTATACCGTAGTCTGGAATAACTATGACACGTGGACCACAACATTGATAAATTGACTCAAATAGCTAAAGGGATAAAGAGTTTTGATAAAATAGCCAAAAACTTTCCCGGTTTACAAAAATAGCCAAATGGTCCTCATTCGTAATTGTGGATGCGGAGCGGTCGGATGAAAGGTTGACACGTGTATCCCAGAAGCAGTTAACCAAGTGCGGCCCGCACCGGGTCGGGTCGGATCAAGTGCGGACCAACCCGTTTCAGTGTCTTTTTTGTCTCGTAGTGATCCCATTGCGGTCTGCATTCACCGGATCGGGTCAGAGTGCGGATCCTTTGGCTATTTCTGTAAACCGGAAAAGTTTTTGACTATTTTGTGAAAATGGTTTTTGGCTTTGGCTATTTGAGTCGATTTCCCCCAACAACATCCCCAATCCATCCCCTGGGTCGCGCCGTAGGTGAATACTACTTCCATGTTCCATAGTATCTCTCTCCTATTTTTGAAAATAATTATTGCTAGAAAGCTCATGGTTAAAGGGTAGAGTTTATATGATAAGGCGAATGATATGCGAAAAAAAGAAAACATAGGATATATTATTAATTATTTTTTTAACCATTCATGTTTGTGTTTCCTTAACTGTTGGATGCCACAAATTACTATTAATTTTCTTGTTATAAAAGAAAAAAAAACGTAAATATTAACAAAAAAAATATGGATGATGGCTTTTAATTGGATCCATACCTTTAATTTATCAATCAACCAATACCTTTGACCTGCCTTTTAAAAAAAAAAACTTTGACCGATTAATGACACAATTCATTAAGAAGCAATGGAGTTTTAAAAATAATTTAATGTCAGTTTTTTAAACAGACCATTTAAAACTGCAATTTATATTCATTTACACCATATTTGTCAAAATAACACAATGTCTATCATATCTTTTAATTTATTTTAAATTTAAGAATCAACGAAAAATAACTTGACTTAATTTCATAGGTGCGTTTTTTTTAACTTATATATATATATTATTTAACTAAAAGTTGTTATGAAATCAAATTATAAGTTTTACATATTTAGGCTATGTTTGTCAAACTAGCTAATAAGCTAGCTGGTAGTTGAGAAGCTAGCTGTTGATTCATAAGCTAGCTGACGAAGAAGTTACGTTTGATAAAATTAACTTATAAACATGTAAATGACCAAAAAAGACATCTTCAAAAAATTATAAATTATAATATTTAATTATATGATTAAAATAAATTTATAACAATATAATATGTTAATTAATATAACCAATGTAGTAAAGAAAAATTAATTAATATACCATGTTAATTAAAAGAGTTTAAATTTTATTATTACATATTCACTATAAATTTTGAATTATTAAAATAAGTTTTAGCAAAAATAGATATTAACTTATAATTTTAAATAACCGTTATATAATATGAAAAAATAATCAAATAAGAAATAAGAAAAAAAATAGTAATTGATAATTAAAATATTTTGATATACAATAAAAAATATATAAAATAATTTACATGATCAACAATATCTCTAAATAATTAAAAATTTAATAATTTTCAGTTAATATTTATTAATTAATAATAATTAAATTTAAAAAATTAATATTTATTTATAATAATAGTTAATTAATAATAATGAGACTAATATTGAATTATTCACAAAAAACTACTCAAAAGCTATTTCAAGTAGCGTTTCAGAAAGCTACTCCAAGTAGTGTTTCAAAAATCTAGCTTATAAGTTAGCTTATTATCCTCAAAACTAGCTTATAATTTTTATTTTCTTTCTTTCGAAACGATGCCTTAGCTGTCAGAGTCTCAGTTGTATGTAAACTTTTTTAAATATTTTAGAACGAAATTAATATAAATAAATTTGAATACATAGTTGCTATCAAACCAAACCATCTTGCGGAATTGAACTCAAAGTCTCAAATCACCGGCTCGGCTTGGCTCTCAACCAAGTTGCCGGTAGCCCCTGAATCAGATGAAGCCGGATTACCACCGTCATCCACCACAATGTCAACCACCTCTGGTTTCTGAACATTCAACTCCTGATTCTGTATCCCTCTTAAGTTCTCCACCACTTCTCTCATCGTCGGCCTCATATCCTTCTCATGTTGCAGACACCGGAACCCTAACTCCGCCACCAACGTCATCATCCTCCTCACTAAACCATCGCACTCAAACCCAACTCTCTTGTCCACCAACTCATCCAACCTACGGTTTTGGATCCTGTCAACAGCCATGTTAGCCAAGTTAATATCGTGCCTGTGTCTGCTCGTGTCCACGGCTTGTAACGACGATAGGAGCTCCATCAACACCACCCCGAAGCTATAAACATCACTTTTATCCGTTAACCGATAGCATTGGTAGTACTCAGGATCCACGTAGCCCGGCGTCCCTTGTGGCGCGGTGGAGACGTGAGTCGCGTTGAACGGAAACAATCTCGACAACCCGAAATCGGCAACCTTGACTCGGAAATTCTTGTCGAGGAGAACGTTGCTGGTTTTCACGTCGCGGTGAATGATGTCGGAGTCGTGGAGGTAAGCCAATGCTTCGGCTGTTTCTATTGCGATGTTCAGCCGCAAGGACCAATTAGGCCAATTAGAGTTGGCAAGTTTTCCATGAAGATGATCGGCTACTGTGCCGTTGGCAACGTACTCGTAAACTAGGAGAAGTTCTCGGCTTCGTCTTGAAGTGCATCCGTAAAATTTCACAAGGTTTTCGTGATCTAACATCGTCAAGATTTCAACCTCGTTCATGAACTGCTCCACCCGCTTGAAACTGTTCTCGTATAAGCGCTTCACTGCGACTTCTCGACCATCCACGAGCTTACCTAAGAACATTAGAACAAAAACGAACCTATTGTTATACAACTGTCAGAATACATGGAACCATTAGATTACTCAATAAAAGGAGCCGTTGTTCCAACATATTTTATGGATAAATGGTCTACATATAGCGATATGAGACTCTAACTGCCCATCCAACGGAGGCTAGACAGTCATTTGGCTCTGATACCATGTAAGAATATGTGGGGAACCCAATTAGATTACTGATTACTCACAAAAGAATTCTTAGGATGTGGAAACAGAACAGAACATAGATCACTGTCTCATGTTTGGCAGGACTTTTATGACAGGACATGAAAGGACAAAACAACAGAGATCACTGTCTCATGCTTGGCAGGACTTTTATGTGGAACAAAGTGGAACAGTCTTGTTCCACCCCCACCCCATAGAACAAGGTAGAACAGACTTATGTTTTACCAATATAACCTCAAAATAAAATCTAAGGGGCCGTTTACCTAATCACTTACCCGGGTAAGTGCTTACAGGTAAAATTCAACACTATCACTTACTTCTAGGGTAGGATTTTAGTCCACCAAAATGGCATCGTATGCAATAATTTAGCCGGTAAGCGCTAACCGTGGTAAGAGCCGTCGCACTCACTTACCGGGTAAGACTCTCGGTCCTTGCTTTCGACTCTCGGTCATTGCTTCCGCTCTTACCGGGTAAGATTCTTAGTACTTGCCATATTCATCTGGTAAGCTAATGTGACTTGGTAAGCACTTACCCGGGTAAGCATTTTGTAAACAGCCCTAACTCTATTCTAAAACATCAAATACACGTTCTATTTTAAACAACTTATTAGAGGTAAATTGGTCAATGTTATCTGCTCTGTTTTGTTCAGTTCTATCCTACTAAACGCTGAATAGTTGTTCTATCATGTCTAAACGCACCTTACGGCAGCTATATTTCAAAATAAACCAAGGGTCAGTTATTTGTATTACCGTAGTAAACAGTTCCGAAACCACCATCTCCGAGTTCTCTTGAATCATCGAAACCATCAGTTGCTGCTTCCAGTTCGTTATAAGTAAAAACCCGAGTCCCGAAATAACTGCTGTTTCCAAACTCTGTTGTTGTAGAGGAAGTAAAAGAAGTGATGTTGGCCGGAAAATCCGTAGCAAGTCCTTTGATCGAAACAGCGGTCACACTTTCTTTGTTCTGTGTTGTTTCATCTGCTCCGATAGCTTGCCTTTTCTTCCGTTGTCTGCAAACGAACAATCCCAAACCGATGGCAATGGTAGCAAAAATCCCACCTGCAATCGGAAGGACTAGAATCCAAAGAAAAGGAGTCAGAATTCCAGTTTTATAACCCACAAAATATGTTTAAATGTCCTAATAAACTGTTTTATAAGACTTCATATATGACACACAATAAGTCATATAAAACAGATGTTTAGACATATTTGACGTTTATAATACAAGGATGTAACTCATACCAATAGTGAGGGACCTCTGTTTTGGTGCGGCACCGGCTTGGGTTGTGTTAGGCATGGTGCAAATATCTGTGATCAAAGGCGAACCAGGGCAAGCACATGATGTTCTATTCGTATCATAATTGTAAAAACAACGACCGCTAGACTGGGTGCATCGTCTGCAAGCTGTGGCGTCCACCTTCCACCTAACCTCAAATCCTCCCCGGAGAACCTGACTCAAACCAGTTGAATTTACCAATCCTGTGGATCCGATTGCTGTAACAGGAATAGGAATGATCACACTCTCTTTACAGACTCCAGGGCCTTGTTCTCCGGGCAAAACCAGAACTTTATCGATCCCATTATCATCACAAGAAAATGAGTTAAGATGAACCCCAGGAAGATTGTAAGAATCTGGACATCCATAGAGGAAAGTGAGATTCGTGTAAGTTGAAAAGTGGTCGAAAATCTGGTGATCAATGGTGGTGTTGACGAAATCATGTGGACAGATCGACTCCATTACATCTTCTCTAACGATCTTTAAGGACTGGGACGATTGGTCAATGCTGAGAACATGGTAAGTCATATTGTTTATGTCAATTGTAGGCGAATTGCTGCCATTACAGTTGAGCTCGAAGCCAGGATACCCGCAGTAGTTGGGATCTTCACGTCTATAGAAAGGGTATTGGATTCCGGAGATAGTTTTACAGGTGAAGGAATCAGCGCAGGTGTCGTGAGATTCATGTAGACGGCTGGAATTAGCTTGTGATTCCACGATTGGAATCAGCAAGGTTACCATGATTAAGGATGATGGAAACCAAGAATGGAATTGGAACTTCATTAGGAATGTATTGGATCAATGGTTTACCTCCATTTTTAAATTCATGAAGGTTTATTGCTAGTTTGTTCCACATTATGCACCTAACTACCCAACTAACTCAACCATATTCCAGGAGAAATTTGATCAATATAGGTCATGTTTTGGTAGGATTTTGTTGACTTTAGTTGTATAAAAAACAGAAAATATTTGACTTCTTAGTAAATTAGAAGATAGGATACAGTATTAGTTGACAAACAAATGGACCAAATCGACCCTAACAAGGCAAAACTAGCCCAGCTACAAGCCCATTAAGAATTACCAATAGAAATCCAATAAAGATTACCAAACATAGGCCCATTTCCAATTGTCCATACACACCAAAAAAGCAACCAAAAACAACATGTGATGGAAGATAGTGACAACATGGATGCATGTGAATTGTGATCATGAAAAAAGTGGTTTGCCATTTACCATTAAAGAAATCTTGGAAGGGATAGTTACAGCAAGAGAAAAAGATGGATCTTTTTTCCTAATTTCATGTGATTCTTTATTAAAGAAATCATCATTATAAGCTTTAATTAGGCTTTTAGAACATCAACTAGCTAATTAATCATGGAAGATCAACACTAACATTTTGAATCTGCTTCTTCTCCAGCATTTCAGAACATATCTGGCCCATCATGTGATAGAACAAATTTAGATCAGATAACTGTTCAATTGTCATCTTCCCCATCACAGCTCTTGCCAATTTCTCTCTTTCTTCATTCAATCTCAATCTCTCCATGTATGAAGATGCATTCCTAACTGTTGCTCCCATCTCCTTCAATCTGTTCTCTTGTTGCAAACTCAATGCTGTATTTGACTGATCAAAACCAATTCCAATATCCCATCATCAACCAATCATAAAAAAAGAATGAAAACCCGAATAAATTTTGTAGAATGAATCATTTCATACCTCAAGAAATTCTGCACCTGGTTTGAGATCAGACTCTTTTGGTTGTCGGGATCCTCCTTCGTATAAGTTTCTTGCAAGAGAGAAACTACGAGCGATAACCTTTCTCTTTTGCTCCAACTCTTTATCAAGCTTTAGAGACTTTGGTACCTTTGTTGTGCTATTAAGCTTATTTTGATATGCCACCACTGCCTTCACAAATTCCTGCACCCATTTTACAAGTAATTCAGTATAAATATACAATGGCCTAAAAAAGTAAAAATCCCTCATTTTGAAAAGAAATGGTTTAATAAATTCTACCTTATAAGCAGCAGTGCATCCAGGATAATCGAATTCATCTGAATTCGGTTTCCTCATTCGCTCAGGATGAAACTGTAAACCCATTATAAACTTACCCTCTTCTGGATTATAAGCATCCGGATCATAAAATCCTTCGATTAAACCATCTGGCGCAAACGCCATGGGCTTAAAACGTTGTGCTAGCCTCTTCACTCCTTGGTGATGATAACTATTAACCTGAATCTCCATTTTGTCCTCTAAAGAATCCTTAAACCATTGATGCAAAGGGGTTTCCTCCACGATCGAAACCTCATGTCGATGGCCATCGTAGTTGTCATAATCCATATGAATCACTTTGCTCTCTTTTGGACAACTTTTTTTGGTTAGTTCTTTCCCAATATCTTGATAAAGGGTACCCCCACATGCTACATTCAAGACTTGAGACCCTCTACATATTCCCAAATAGGGTATGTTTCTTTCTAGGCAAAGCTTGGCGAGTGAAAGCTCGATTGTGTCCTTTTCTTTATCAATGGCGGTGTCGCTAACGTGCACCCGTCGGATCTCCTCCAATTCTTCAGGGGAGAGATTGGTTTCTTCATCTTCGTAAAGCGATGGATCAATGTCCTCTCCTTCGCATAGAAGGACTCCATGGATTGGCTCGAAGCTGTGCAACAACGAATGAACCCCCGTCACACGGGGTACGATAACTGGAACGGCTCCATATCCGACTATAAGATCAAGATGATATTCGCCTAATCAAACGAATAACCGAAATTATTAGCAACATGATTCCATATTTAATATCATAAAACTGATTCATGACATAAAAAGTGAAATTAAGCGAAAAGCAGAAGCACATTCGTAACGAAAAGGATCCCAGATTGATTAATGAAAACGTACCGACGAAATCGACGAACTTGTTCTTGCGAAGGCTCCGTCTAGATACGATGATGACGCGAGGCAAGAGGACGGCGAGATCGGTGGTTGACATGGCAGTGTTTGAGGTAGAGATGAAGGCGGATGGAAGGGAGGAGGTTGTGGAGTTTGCTGATGACATGGAATGTATATATACTATATAGGAGAGGAGGACGTGGAACGGTGATACGAGGGTTTGTTGAGAAGACACGTGATATGCGAAACGAAACGGCTAGGGAGGGTCAAAACTGAGGGGAGTCTGACGTGGATATTTTGTTAACTAATTATACCACCGGTGGAGGCTTTATCCATTTATGCTTTTAATTTACGGATTACCAATAATCATCCTTTCCTAATTCTATAATATCGGTTTTGAGTGTAGTTTATATAATTTATATGTCGATTTTCAGCATTGTGATCATATCGTAATCTATTAAGATATGATCAACAACTAGTTATTTAAAAAACTAGAAGTCTACCCGCACAATACAACGCGATATATCTCGATTTTAATGTGTGGTTTTGAGAAAAACCATGCTTTTTATAAATTTGTTTAAAGAATAACGCTTTTTAAGGATTTCATGATTTGAATATTTGAAACTGGTTAGAGATAAAGATTAATTAATAAAAGTTCACGTTTTAAGGATTTGAAGATTGTTATAGATAAGTATTAATAAAGTAATTAGCATTAAAAGCGGTACATAAAGCTTCATTAGTTATTTTTAAGAGATTTTAAGTAATTAACATTAAATAGCAGTACATGAAGCTTTAGGAGTTGTTTTTAAGAGTTTTTCATAAATGTTTTATAATATAGTATAGATAAAGGGGTGAATTATGGATTCAGTCCTTGTGGTTTAGCAAAATTTATGATTAGCATCTCTAAACTCAAAAATTATGAATTTGGTCCCTATGCTTGTCATTTTGTTATAACTATGGTCCCTCTTACTAACTTTGTTAACCGTGAGTCCATTGACTTAGGAACATTTGAGTCTTTTTCTTTTGCATTTTCTCACATGTTTTACTAAAAACTTGAAAAAAAATTATATTAAATTTAATTATTTTATTTTATCTATATTCATATTATATATATTTTATTAAGATGAGGACGAGAGAGAAACTCAACCCAAATTGAAAACCTAAACCAATAAATAAAAACACAAAAATCAAAACGATAAATACAAATCAAACACTCATTTTCCATGATTTTTCTTTGGTGGCTGTGTCCGGATGTAAAAAAGAAGATGAGTATGGTTGAACTTAGAAGGTAAAACATATGAGAAAAATGCAAAAAGACTCGAACAAAATAATTAATTTTTTTATAATATGTATATAAAAATAATAATCAAATATAATATTATTAGTTTTCAATTTTTAATAAAACATATGAGAAAAATGCAAAATGACTCAAATGCCCCAAGCTAATGGAGTCACCGTTAACAAAGTTAGTAAGAGGGATCATAGTCATAACAAAATGACAACTATAGCAATCAAATCCATAATTTTTCGAGGTTAGAAATGTTAATCATAATTTTCATCAAACCACATGGACCAAATTCGTAATTCATTCAAAATAAAATAAAAAAGCAAAAGATTTTGTGTATTCTTATTACGGGTAATTTTAATAATTTAAATGGGAATTTAGAAAACCCTATCTTTATTATATATAAACAATTTGTCCATATTATTAAAAAATAAAATTGCCCGTAAATGGAAATAAGCCGAGGGTCAAGTATTAAGTAGGTAATGAACACCATTGTTTCGTACTATTAAATGCTTTTTGATAATCTATTTTTATCATCAATGTAATCCACTACCATTATAATATTTACAAACCAAATTCCAATTTTTCATCTAAAAATATAGTTGTCGACTATTTATTTGGTTTATTATGATTAAAATGATTTTTGATGGCCAAGGTGTTGAAATAATGTAGTAAAAAGAATAAAAATAAAGTTGTTGCCATTGCATTTTGTTGACTCTTTGATCATAATCCTCTTTTTCTTGTTGACTATAACATTTAATTACGTGTTTCTCCCCGCTCGTTTAATTAAATTGCAAAACACATTCTAAGTTTACGATTACTTGTTCATCCGATTGCTTGTTGATAAGTGAAAACCAAGCAAAACCCATATTGTGTTTTATTGGAACCTTTACATTCAAGGGTAAAGTAGTCATTTCAAATTTGTTAGCATAAGAAGAGGAAATTTCAAGAAAAGCTAGAAAGGATATACATGTTATTATCAAAAAGTGTTGGGTTGCTAATGGATCTAATCAAACCACAAGGGGGTCTAATGAAACTCTTTGAAAGCATGTTTTTGGCCTGTGGAGATCATGAAAGGACAATATTTTTTTTTGAAGGAAAACTTCAGGCAAATATATTAAAAACGCGAAAAGAAAGAAAGTACAACCGAGTCTAGGCCCTTGGTCGCACCCCTAAACACCAACACCCTTGGTACTCAACTTGTACCACACCACAATAAGCCAAAACCAACACAACTCACAAGAACCCCAACTCATGCATCTAAAGATGATACCCACCCATGAAGTACAAAAACACCCCCACCACAAGTAACCCACCAAGCATTCATCTCGTTCCACCATTGATTGTCTACCGAGGACAATACTTCATGGACAATGTTTCCTTGAAAAGATTGTTACAAATAATTGATAAAAGCGTATTAGTTTACAATTTAATTTTAAATAAATATAATTATTATACAATCTTTAAGGCAATTTCTTATGTTACAAGTATAATACTTTTACGTCATCGTAGTTTTTAAGATTTACATTTAGGGAAAGAAACACCACAAGTTTTCGAGACCTTCTTGGCACCAGGGGACTTCACATACCTCCCAAAATTTGGGTCTTTAACATAACGACACAAGCATGGCTTCTGCTCCTTGAGTTTGCTACAACACTTTGACGGTGGTGGGGTTCCGTTCACGATCGGATCCAAGCACGACACCAACTGGGTGGGGTCACACGTTGCCGCTTTGGTCTGGGCCACACCAACAAACAATGCCATCGCGAATAATGGAAGTGCGATCATGGGTAACAACTTCTTCATCTTGAAATTTAAATTTGGATATGTTAGCGAATACAATCAACTCATATTATTTATACGTGTTTGAAGTATTTACTTGTACGGGTGAAATTAGTTAAATTCATTCAATATGCATGAGCAACTTTAATTTACGAATTAAGATAGCCATAAAACAATAATTCGTATCACACGGATTTGACGATCATATGTTTTTTTGGTAACTGTAGGTTTACAAGGTAACTTACGCATGCCGACTAATCCCTAGACGACCACGAATAGCCTAGAGTTATCGCAAGTGAGCCTCTATGGCCACAAATGTTTTTGACAACACTTGATTTTGAAATCCGGAGAAGATGAGATTTCTCCTACATCCTTCTAAATTATACTTTCGTATAATTTAGCGCAACTTTTGGTATGTTTTGCTACAACTTTTGGTATCTTTTGCTACAACTTTTGGTATATTTTGGTTAACTTTTGGTAAATTATGTCCACCTTTTGTATACATCTATTTATGCTTTGGATACAACTTTTGTATATTTTGGGAAGAGTAATGAAAATGGTATATTCATTTCATTTTATAAATGTAAGTATTTTTTCGTTAAAAAAATGTCTAAGGATTTAATTGTTCAAAATATGAAAGCTTGTTGAGTTTTTTTCCCGGACTTTTTCCATTATACCGCATTAATTAGTTTTGGAGGTCATAAGGATGTATGTAATAGGTTTTAGAAAGTCCAAGGATTTATTTAATAGGGTTTTAAAAGTCCAGTGACTTATTTGTTCCAAAAAATTGTCCAATGACTTAATCATTCCAAACAAAAAAGTCCGTTAGGTTTTTCTAAACTTTTTACTTTTAAAATATACAACTTAATTTATTTTACATAACTTTTACGAGTAAACATCATATTTAGTCTATGACCAAAATATGTAGTTTAAAAAAATAAATTATTTTTTATTTTTTAATAAAAGAATATTTAAAAGGGGTAAATGACCAAAGTACCTCTTATTTAGTTGGATTTAACTAAAATAAATAACAAACGTTAGTGGAAGGGACCAAAACAAAGCAAAAGTACAAACAATAATGACAAGTTTATGTTAAATGAATTCTAGGGATCAAAGTCAATATTTTTAGAAAACCACAGGGACCAAAATTGAGGTTTACATAATATATTTTTTTTTGAAGACAAAGTGAAATGGACCATTACCGGGCTTCGACATTGCCATCACCCGACCGGGTCTCATTCATCTCATTAAACGAAAGGTTGTTACAAGTATTGTCGGTACAGATATTAAGGAAGGGGGGCATGCTATCAAAATAAACATTACGTTTAAGAATACAAGCGTGCCTAGCTAAAGAGTGGGCCGACCCATTTGCAAGACGATTGATCCAATGCACGGAGATGTGATCTTTCACGTTAAGTAAGTGTCTAATATCCTTGATGATGTCGCCAAACTCCGAGTTATCAACGTACGGTTCATAAATCGCATCGACAACTAACTTGGCGTCGGATTCAATTATGACATGGCTATCTAACCGCATGTCAATCCAATGTAGAGCATCCCGAATGGCTATAGCTTTGCATTCTCTAGTGGACGGACCAAAACGGCACGGAAAGGCGAAAACCGAGACGAATGCACCAGAACTGTCACGCAGAACGGCACCAACACCCGCTTTAAAGTTTGAGTTGAAGACCGCGGCGTCCACATTGCATTTAAGAAAACCAACTCGGGGTGGTTGCCATCGAGATAAGAGATGTGGTTCGGGTGAGGAAGCCTCCCGACTAGCGAAGTTCGATGAAACGCTCCAATCCGAGAGCGTAATTTTTGCGCAAAGAATCACCGACGAAGTGTCGCGAGGTCCGTTATTCCAAAGAACATCGTTTCGGCAAAACCATATGCTCCATAACAACATGAGAAAAAAAGTCTCGGGGTTGGCCGGGATTGTCAAGGAAGAATTTGAAGACAAGCTCATGGAAGGAGTTGGTCGAAATGGATAAATCGTCAATGGTTTTTCCAAGACCCGCCTCGTGCCAAATTTGCCTAGACAACGGGCAACCGATCAAAGCGTGCCAAACATTTTCCAAATCACGGTTGCAAAGCAGACAACAAGCTGAGATCCTAACACCCCTCGATTGAAGGGCGCATCGGGTAGGTAAAACGTCTCTAATGGCACGCCAAGTGAAAATTTTGACTTTGTTTGGGATGTTGGCATTCCAAAGAGAATTCCAATCGCCTAATAAAAGGTGATAAGAAGACGGGTCGATGCGTTCCGTGATAGTGCGGTAACTAGAATTGACGGAATAAATTCCATCATGCGACCAATGCCAAATGAGGGAGTCCTCCCGATTATTGGATGGGGGAGGAAGCTTGGAAATTTTAAGGCAATCCTCGTGAGAAAATAAATCATTGATTAAAGCGGTGTTCCATCCATGGCTATGGGGATCCATGAGGTCGTGAACGGTCAAATGGGCACGGCTATTATCCATCGGGGAAACAATAGTAAAACCGGAGTCGTCTTTAAGCCAATGATCTTTCCAAACATTTATAGAGAGACCGTTTCCAATCTTCCAACGGAGGCCCTCTTTGAGAACGAGTTGCGAGTGCCAAATGCTCCTCCATATGAAACTAGGAGCATTACCCAAACGAGCCGACATGAAACTACCATGCGGGTAATATTTGGCTTTAATGAGGCGTCCAACGAGGGATGACGGTTTATCAATAAGTCTCCATCCCTGTTTACCGAGCATAGCGAGGTTGAAAGCGGTGAAATCGCGAAAACCGAGACCACCAATTTTTTTTGGGGTACAAAGTTTATCCCAAGAGAGCCAATTGATGGACCGTTGCCCGTCGGGATTACGGCCCCACCAAAAGGAATTGATCATTTTTTCAAGATTTTGGATGACCGAGATCGGTAGAAGAAAAACATTCATATAATAGACCGGGATGGCTTGGGCGACGACTTGTATGAGGGTGGATTTTCCGATGGAAGAAATGGGTTTTTTGCTCCAAGAATGAAAGCTTAGACCAAAGTCTATCGCGTATGTGTCAGAAAATGGAATTTTTGGATCGACCCACAAGAGAGGGGAGACCCAAATAACGACCCGTATTTATTGGGTTGTGGATCCCAAGTATATGGGAAAACGCGTTCATAAGCTCGGGAGCCAAGTTGCTACTTCCCATAATGCCCGACTTGGAATAATTAATTGCTTGACCCGATGCTTCCTCGTGAGTCGTGAGCATAGCTTTGAGGTGCCGAATTTCAACAATCGAGGCCCTACAAAAAAAGAAAGCATCATCCGCGAAAAAAAGGTGAGAAATATTGTTTATTTTGTCATAAAGACTTTCCCGAGTTGGCTCGGAATCACCAGGACGACGACAAATACATCTAAAAAAAATGAAAGCTTTTTCAAATAATATGTATATATATATATATATATATGGTTGGGTTTACGTGAAACCATCCTGTTTTCGTGGGATCAAAAAGTCAATACTAAACCTTTACAGTGATTCATTGTGAAGGTAAGAAAAACAACAAACATTCACAGCAAAAACACTGTGAAGGTTTACCATCACAGTACTTGCACAGTCTTTTGCTGTGAAGGTTTAGTGTTAATTTTTTGGTCTCACGGTCTCACGGAAATAGTCTGGTCTCACATGATCTCAAGTCTATATATATATTCTGATAAACATTTTTAAGATGGATATATTGTTGAACGACTTTCAGAAAACCTTACAGTAAATGAATTTATATCCTACGTTCTTAGTTCATGTTTTTATTAAAAAATTACGATGTTCGTCCTCGTGCTCTAAAAACGACGACTTTTATTTCCGTGGTTTGTAATTTATTGTTATTTTCGTTCTTACAATTTATAATTTATTGTTGTTTTGGTCCATGTAATTTTTATTTTTTTACTATTTTAGTCCCCTGTACTTAAAGGTAGATTTTAGTCCAGGAGTGAAAATATCAATAAATTGCACGCTATAGTGACAAAAATCACAATTTTTAAACCATTGGGGCAGGAATCATAATTTACTCTATAGGATATTATATATGCACACATGATACACGGGTTCGTATATGAAATGATAGGTTCTCATTAAAGTTATTAAGAAATGATATTTTTTCTTCGAAATTAATGGATGTGTTGACATTGTATTTCCAAAGGTCACATAAGAGACTTTGCTATCATCTAGTAAATATGATTAAACAAAATCGATTTGATTTACAAGGTAATCATACAGATAAAAGTTCAAAGCTTACCCACAATCAAAATAATGAGACTAGAAGGTTCGCGGAAACCACTCGCTAGAAATCTTGATTGACCTTTAAAACTTGTTAGAACTTTTTTTTGGGAAGGGTATCCCAGGCACAGCCCGGACTAATCCCTGACAAATTTGAAACTTAAAGATGTCTTATCAATGTTGAGGACGCCTGAGATCGAACCCTGGGTGGATGGGATATTCCACCACATCACCCAGGGCGATCAACCACTGCGCTACAACCTGATTGACAACTTGTTAGAACTTGGTTACAATTTTAATCTTCGCACTAGTAATCATAATTGAAACTTTCCAATTTGGCTGGAATTGTGTTTGTAATATGGTATGTACTTGATTTAGCAGTAAAAGTTGATTAAGACCATATAATTATATATATGTATATATGTATTAATGAAATCGGTCGGAGTTGGATTCGGGCCGGTAAGTAAGATCACGCCCATAGGTAATTAGGTACACGCATGGGAGACGAGTTAAGAAATATTTTCTAATGAAAGCTATTGACTCATCAAACTTTGGCCCAAAGAGTATTTTAGTAAGTTCCGAATTCTATAGGTACGGGTAGAGCATAGCAGTTTCAGGTGAGGGCAGCTAGCGTGGACATCAGGTGAGTACTTTTAACCAAAGACTTTTATCAAGTGTGTTTGTCTACGCATATCCTTGTTTAAAATGTATATTTTACTTGATGTTATTAAACATGCTATTGGTGTGATTTACAAAAGTGTGATTTATAAATGTGTGGTTACTTAAGGGTGGGCATACGATGGCTTATGGTGTGAATATGGGGGGTGTGTCCCATAATGTGTGATATATATATATATATATGAATTCGTTTCATATAAATCTGTAAGGGCGAGTATGTGCCCTAACACGCTGTCACAGGTGTGTGTGACCAAAGCGTGGGTCATCGGCATGCGCCAAGTGTGGGTGTGTTTCAATTATAAAAGTGTGGCGTATATTTTCTTGTATCTAAATTATTGAATTTTGCTAATTGCGCGTGGGAACTTTCTCGAGGGAACTCACTAGACCTTGTGGTCTAACCCTCGCTTTTCAAATCTAAAACGTTTAAGGTAAGCAGATTGTAGAAAACTCGTCTAAGGGAAAAGAGAAGATGTGAGTCGAAGCTTGCGTCTAGAGGTAACCGTTCAATTTGGCCAACGTTTATCATGTGACGATGTATCACTTCGAATGTAAGCCATACGTTTGTCAGCAATGAAATGTTTCCACTACTTTTTAAAAGGTCTATATTAATTTATCGTACATGGTACTTCAAGGAAACGTTGGTGAAAGGTTTAAATAAAAATGTTAAATATCGTTAGAAAGTAATAAGAGGAAGTTAAAGGAAGCTAGGTTTATATCTGAATTATTGAGAAAATCTATTTGAATACGCATAGCATATGTGAGTCATATGAATAATCTTTAATATCGTTTCACATACGTGTCATCAAATAGATTTTTTGGAATTTTTTTTCAACACTTATATATGAACATCTCTTAATCTTCTCACGATATTCAATATTTTTATTTTTATTGAATTTCATAGCTTTTACATCAATGTTCTTCATTTATAATTTTTTGCTTGAAAATAATCTGATCACGTCTTGGTATTTGTTAAACGAGGATATTTTCTAATACATCAATTCGAAATATAGTTGACAAAAAGATTTAAAATATACAAAATTATCAAGTGTATAATTTTTGAAAATACTTTTTCTCGTAATTTTCAGTAAGTTCTTTTTTCAAAGGTGAAAAACAAGATACGGGTTTTCAATAAAAGATGAACTTAGAGTGTGTAAGGCAACGCTTAGGTAAGCTCTCAACATGTATTGTTGAATCAAATGATCGTAACCTTTTAACTCATCAATCAATTTCAAGAAAAAAAATAAACAAACAGAGAGTGAGTGAGAAAGGACGAGATTTGGGTTCCTATGTTTGAGTTCATACAATGACTTGTAATAAATTTTATGCTAAGTTATGAATCCATGGTTCCTAATTAGTTAGAAATCATTTTGAGTCGCTTGGTCAAAGTTCATTAATGTAACAGTGGTCCTGAGACCAATAATTTAGGCATAGATGCTCAAATATCGGGTCTATTTAGGCTCACAAGTCATATTCGGTCATAACTTGTCCCAATTGTTCGGCCTAATGACTATAAGCGGTCCTCTACACGAATTTTGTAACGGGATCGTCGGTCCTCGTAGCTTTTGAACACCATCTCTCTCTCTCTCTCTCTCTCTCTCTCTCTCTCTCTCTCTCTCTCTCTCTCTTCTCTTTGATCCATGCCTTCAATTATAATACAATTTAAAATAAAAACTAGGCTATTATAACTTATTCTATTACAAGATACAAAGAACTAGAAAACGACATGCAAGTCGCAAAAATAAAACTACAACCCGTCATTTAAAAACACATTTTAATTTACCAAAACAAGTAAACAACCACGGGTCTTAGGCTATACGATGTCCATAAATCATTCATAAAGACGATTAAACATACATGAACATGATTACAATCATATCATAATAAATAATTATACATTTATGACCATAAAGTGAATGATCACAAAACCAGACGTAATGATGTGTCAAACATGACCTTCAATACGTCCACGGATCGTGGAATTTTGGACAACCCTTAACCATCCCCTAATCACAATTTTAATACCATTAAGAATGTGCAACAGAAGCTAAAATTTCATGCTAAAACGTACTAGCAATCATGTAAACGTATAAAGTTTGAATATTTATAATGTAAAAACATGTTAAGAAGTAAAGGTTAAAACTTTATTGATATAATCTAGTAAATACATAAAGCTCCAAACTTTGTTAAAATAGAGGCATGAAAAATCAAACTCTATCATCAAGTAAGCATGTATGGACAAAAAGTTACAAACTTAATTTATGTGAAAACAACATGTTTACATGTATAAGAATATTAAAGAAACATATTATTATATAAAGTTGCAAACTTTATGCAATAAGATGTCAAACCCTATAAAGTGAATCCAAGAACACACATTAAAACACCAAAGAAATACATAAATAACCATAGGGAGTTAGAAAGGTATACCTTCATAAAAAGTAGAAGGTTAAAACTTGAGCTTTGAATCCAAAGAATGAATTCTCTTTTAGAATATGGTATTTTCTATGAAAATAAGTAGAACCCTTTCCTAAGAACAAACTTTGAAAAAGGGTATGGATGTATTTTAGAGGGGGTGGCAATAATTATAGATTGAGGTATGAAAAAGATGTATGATGATTATATCCTTTTTGCTGCCACCATTGAAATGGGAATATGCCAATTGGCTTAAGTAAATTGGACCTTAACCCTTTATGATCAACTGTAACTTTAAGGAATCATTGGTACTGAAATGTGAAAATTATTGGTTCATTTTCTGTAGGTCTGCAGCTCATGTTGTAAATTTGTGATCTCCTGATTATAAGATGAAATCTGAATATTAAAAGAGTACTAGGTGCTAGGTGAAATAATGCATATTTTGGATAATCCAACATGGAGTGTATTGCATTAAAAAAAACAGATATCTTACTGTTTTGGAAATACCAAGACCCAAATAGCTAAAAGCTCAAAGGTTGGTTTTCGATAAAAATACAATATTACCCAATAACAAATGAATTAAGTTCTATATCGAGATTCAAAGCGGAAATACGATTAACAATGTAAGATAATCAACCACTAAGAAATGTAAACAATGATCAAACCCAATAAAAGCATAATAAAGCATAAGTAAGAGAGACACCGAGATTTTTACGTGGAAACCCGGAAAGGGAAAGACCACGGGTAGAGGACGCCGAGAACTGATCCACTATCACTTTGATGATGATACACTTGAGAGATTTCAACTTACAATAATGGAGGAAATAAGTTAGGGTTTTTGAGGTTTGAGAGAAACTTGAAGACCAAATTTGATATATATATATATATATATATATATATATAAAGAGAGAGAGAGAGAGAGAGAGCAAAAAGGAAGCTTTAAAATCTGATTTCTACTTTTTGTCTTATCCTCGTTTAGGCCATCCCGCCTCGGGCTCGGGCTCGGGCTCGCCTGCGGGCTCCTGCGGGCTTGGGGCTCGGGCTCGAGATGCGGGTTTGAAAACCCGAGGAACCCGATGGTGTTTTGTTTATTTTTTTTTTTAAATTTTTTATTCAAACGGCTCTCTTTCAACGGCTACTTTTTATTTAATTTTTTTTTTATTTTTTTTTTCAATTTAATCACACTATATATATTAACCTTCAACCTCTTATTTTTTCACACCAACAATCTCTCAAACTCTCTCAAATTTCATCATGAATCCAAACAAAACACCTACATCCCGTCGTAACCGACCGGATACACCACAACCGCAAGAAGACCCGGAGTTTGGTTTCCAAGCGTTTACACAACAAGGTTATCGTCCGCAATGGTCGCAACAAATTCCGCCACAATGGTCGCAACAAAATCCGCCACAATATCCGCAACAATTTCCCCAACAATTTCACCAACAATTTCCTTACCAATTTACACGTCCCGGTTTGATTGAACAAGGTTTTACTCCGGCCAACTACAATATTCCTTCACCCGCAATCAATCTCGCCGACGATTTGTTCCGAAAACCCAACATACTAGCCCGCACACACCACAATCCATCTACACACAACCATCAAACCCGGAACCATCTAACCCGAGACCATCGAGAAAAGGAAAAAGCAAACAATATGAAAATAGAGCCCCCAAACAGATGTGGACTAACGAGGAGGAACTCGCGTTAGTGTCGGCGTGGGTTGACGTTTCGGAGGACCCCGTTATCGGTAACGCACAAACCCATGGTAATATTTTTATTGTTATTATTATTATTATTATTGTTATTATTAATATTATTATTATTATTATTATTATTCTTGTTAATATTCTTATACTTGAATTTACATAAATGTAGAAGGTTTTTGGACCCGAATCGGGGAAGTGTTCTATAGTTTGATGGGTCGTGCCAATTATAGAACAACTCATCAACTCAACACCAAGTTCAACGACCTGAATAAAAAAATTGCTCTTTTTGGCGGCATCTACAACAACTTGGTCAATAATAGATCAAGCGGAATGAGTGATGCCGACATTTCACGAGTGGCACACGAACGGTACCAAGCACAACAAGGGTTTGCTTTCTCTAAAGAACAAGCTTGGGAAGTCCTCAAAAAATGTCCAAAATGGGGAGCCGTTCCAACGATGACGACAACTTCATCGCGGGGTTCAAAACGTACCAACCCTTCCAATGATGACGATGACGACAACTCCATCGAGCAACTTCAACGACCCATCGGGAGAAACAAGGCAAAAAAACATCAACGAGTAATACGTCCGGGTCGAATACGAACGAAAGTGTTACTCAGTTGTTGACGACGTTCAACGACAAGATTGATGATACAATGGAATACAAAATGAAAAAACTCGATCTCGAAATCGAACGCTCAAAACTCAAACGAGATAGGTTGGAACAAGAACTCGAAATTGAACGCTCAAAACGATTTGAGAAAGACTTCGAGTTTTTCATGACCTCGCATGATCACCTTACGGGAGACGTTTTGAGGGTTACTTTAAAGAGAAAAGAGCAAATTAAAAAAATTCATAATTGGTAGTGTTTTGTATTTTGTAATTTTTATTTTTAATGAATGATATGAATTTTTATTTTTATTATTTATCTTATTTTTATTTATTCAAAAATATATAAATATTTTTATTTTGTTAAATAATTAAATGTATAAATAAAAAAATTAAAAAAATGATGTGGCGCTGATGTGGCATTGAGGGCTTGAGGGCTTTTAGTTATGCGTCGGGGGTGTTTAGGGCTTGAGGACTTAGCTGATGTGGCACTGATGTGGCGTTGAGGGCATGAGGGCTTTTACTAATGCGCTGCGGATGGCCTTAAAAGGAATAGAGTGGGAAAAGAAGTTGGACCCAAAAGGCCCAAATATGCTCCACATAGGAAGGAAGCTGACGACTTTCAAGCTGGTTGAACCACCATGAACTAGCATCAAACTAGCTGTGGACACTTTTGGTTTTAACCAAACAGTCCATGAAGCGACTTCAGGGCTACTTAGGCAGCTCCAAACTCGCTCCTAACTCCCCCTAGAAACTGTTGAATGCAAAAATCTTCACACTTATAAGTCAATATGGTGCTAAAACCATCCACAATGGAAGCTTCGCAACGCTTATTCAAAAGCTTTTCTACATATTCTTATGATGCTTATATAAGTACTTATCTTTATGTTCAAAGGCAACTTGATTATATAAAAACTTGGTTGGTACAGTAGTGAGTAGTGTGGAGCCTAAAATAGTATAGTGGAACCTGAATCATATGAGAGTGGAACATAAAGCATATGAGTTTCCTTAAAGTTTCATGCACCGCAACATGAAACTCTTGGAGAATGAAGAGGATGTTAGGAATTGGGGATTGGAGATGATCTGTGGATCGGGTAATCACTTGATCACGGAAAGTACGCTTTCTGAATACAATAATTTGACCCTTATTGCCTTAGGTATCACAAATTCCGTATGGGGATAATCCAAATGAAAATCTAATATCAAAGGTTGTAAGATCGACTGCTCATATATACCCGAATTCTCATTCACATATTTATATGAGAGATCGACAGCTACGAGCTATTAAAACGGATAATACATAACTCCACAACATGTGTAATCGTTAACGAATAAGATTTGAGAGCAGTTATAATTGACTCAAAGTCAGAAGCAACGAGTCCAGAGGCTCGGACTAGAGGCTCTGATCACATGGTCCAGAGGCTTTGATCTTCAATACGTAGGGTCCGTTTGGTTTGCAGCAATGAAATGGAATGAATTGGATTTCATGTAAGGATTTGGATTGGGGAGGATTTGGATTGGATTTGAACTCCATTATTTATATAAAAACATTAAAAATTATAAAAAATCATTAAAAATTATAAAATCATTAGAATAATTAAATTATCTTTTATTTAATTAGTTATTAGAAAACAAATGTTTTTAACATATTTTTAAACATTACTGTATACAAATCCTACGAAATCATTTGAAATCCTGGACATCCCGTGGGATTTCAAATTCGGACAATCTTGCAAACCAAACACGAGATTAGAATGGATTTGAAATCCAAATTCCCCCAAATCCATTCCATTCCTGAAAACCAAACGGACCATTGGAGAATTCGTGTGATGACTCAGAGCTCTGAACATAAGGCTCAGAGCCTATGAGTCCACACACATCTGAACAAAACTTGCCCTTTTAGTCAACATTGGGACCACCCGCCAGGGACAGAGCCCCTTGGACCCCACTAGAGGCGCTGCCCCTAGGACCAGCCCCCTTGACGCCCGCCTTATGGCGATTTAAGATGATAGAAGCAACATTTGTGAGTCTGCACTCCGCACCTCCTAACTCATTCAGGTTGATCTCACGTAAATCACAAGCACGCTAAAATGATTGATAACACTAAGATCACCAGTAGAGGATAATACCATGCAATCAAACTTTTTGTCTTAGTCATTGTCCTAGATGTTTATGTTCTTAATGAATGCACAAATCTCATGTGATTACTACCAAACTCGAGTGCCTCTAAATTTATTGGATTAACAGATTGATATTTCTTCTGTTTGGCAAAAGAATTTTCTACTTTGTCGTCATTGTTTGGATCCAGCTACAAAAACGATTTATTCTTTTAAGATTTTCACAAACAATAGCTCATGCAACGTTCATTTGGGAAAGAAAAACCAAGATTTTTCCAATAACTTAGTCATGTAGTTTAGTAGGCGACGCACACGAACAGAATCTCAATGATGAACATTGAGATAGATATCGGCAATCTTACTTGTGCATATCTACCCAGTTTACTCCAAGATTCATGGTAGATATAACAACATCATGAGCATCAAGCACAGACAGGTAAGTCGAAAAGGGAAACATATGCTGATAAATGGAAAGATCACAGTTTTAAGACCAAGAAAACATACACTAAGCTTCAGACATGAAGAAGTGAGATCAACTCCTTCAAATGACTTGCATAATTGAAAGATCACAGTTTTAAGACCAATAAAACATACACTTAAGCTTCAAATGCTGATAAACTGCAAAATATACAAATGGAGCAAACAGATACAAAGGCAGTCAAAAGAGTAGTTCTCTTAAAAGCATATGACCTTTGTTCTGGACTTAGAGTGCATCTTGACCTTGGAAGTCAGCTGTTTCTAGAAATGAAAGTTTGCTCTGACAGTATTGCTAGTCATAATAACTAGCAATAGTTCCATTGCATACAAAAAATAAATGTTTTTTTTTCTCTTGGTAAATCTACAAAAAAACAAGTTGATTTGAGATAGGAAGTTGGAATAAGGGAACTATTGTGCATGAATGATTGACATAACTACTATATATGGATTGCCTTCCAGAAAAACGCAAGGAAAGCGATTTAACCATTGGCATCTCTTCGTCAGGTTTTGAACGAATGATTTAAACAATTTATACCTATTCAAACAAAATCTCAAAATAATTACTGCAAATTTAGTAAATGAGAAAGAACATAAATGTGAATCCAATGAAAAACCTAAGAATGTACCACAACATGAAGAACCATTTGGTGTAGGCTGCAAAGAAGATTCTTCCTGTAAGCAAAGATAAATTTCACAAGAAGATGACTTCTATTAAAGGATACATGGGAAAGTGCATATTGCTTATGGTCATATAATAATTTTAAAAAACCTTGCAAAGAAACAAATAACTTCAGTGACATGTATTACCACACAACCCCAAACTGCAATATATTAAGTCAGATAGGATATTCCTTGAACTTCAATTTGAATTTTCTTTGTGAAAGAAACCACTTCAAGAAATGTTGTAGATCAGGGGATGTAGCGTATGGAAAGGACCATGCCATCTTTGTTTATTTAAATATCGGTCAAGATCAATTGAAGACGTCGGACAGATGATCACATAAACAGAGAAACATAAAGACACATAAATCGACACGAATTTTACATATAAACTCAGAAAAATCACAAGCTTTCAGATCAAAGATGAGTTTTTGATACAGGAACCTTTGTAAACTTACTGTAAAAATGTAAAATAAAAACCTAACCTGGTAATAACAATTTGGACAGAATAAAGTGCAAATGGCGCATTAAAGAATATAGCAAGGGTAAAGATATATTTACAAAGAAATAAGATGAATACTACTGTTGATATACAAAGATGAGGAAAAAAATAGGAGGTTCCTATAGAAACTATTGTTGCAAATAATACATTCAAATTCTTGGGGTTTTTGTCTGGTGGATAACTATGAGCTTGTACACATGCTTCTAGAGCTACCCGATTAGCCACGGCACCGGGTGCATTTCCCCATCCTGATTAATGACTCATTTTGATCTAAAAAATGAGGTTTTTGTCTGGTAAATAACTAGAATTGTACTGATTAGGAGGCGAAAATTGTGTTTATTATAGCAACTTTTCGCAAATCTCCAAAAAAATTAAAATAGCATAGCTCACAAATTCTCTTCAATCTAGTCTATTATTACTGTATTGAACACAACTTAGATTGAAGAGTATGCACACAAATGAAGACTTGTTTACAAGTAAAAGGTTAGCAATAAAGTTGGATGGTTCTCACCTCCTTCAACCTCGCCTACAAAAAGATTAATACAAGTTTTTAGTCTCCCTCCTCCTTTATCCGGGCTTGGGACCGGCTGGATCTACACGAGAGAGATCTAGGCGGAGTTAAAACGTGTGACTTCCAACATAACACAAAAACAAAACCATCATATTTTTCAAACTTAGCCTCAGAATGCAGGATCGGAAAGAACCACTGAGATGAGACCAACAACAGAGCAACCACTCAAACAAGACTGAAAAGAGGAAGGCCAAACACAACCAACGATATCCAGTCCATGTCAATTCAACTCCTAGTGACGTCCTACAATATACAATTTTAAAAGTTATTGATGGATTCCGGGCCACTACACTGCAAAAATAGATGTGATATAAGCCATATATCTAGTCAAGGGTAAGGTACTAGATCATGGCACATTTGTTCCCCCTCACAAGTCCCTCCACCATATATTAGCATTGCATTTGTTTGAATAAACTTTCATAAAGAAAACAAGTTGGCAGCCGAAAATATAATGCTTTCAGTCTACCATTAGATAATATTCCCTCCCTGTTCAAAGAATAGAAGCTCAATTATTTTCATCACATGTTGCTAACAAAAGAAAACACCTTTCTCTGCCTAAACAGTGACAGAATTATTTGATGTGATTTCAAGAGAAAACTACACTAAGAATGTAAATAACCACAACTCTGTACGTAGAGAAAATAAGGACAGATCAAATGACTGAAGAAATACCTGTTATCAGACCCTGTTTGCAAGCAGTTTTAATGCCATAGTGCCAACAGAAGAAGATACCAAAAGCCCAGACAGCCCAGAAAAGGATGTAATCCAATCGTGACTTCTAACGGTCTGGCACTACTTCATTCTCCTCCCTTCATGATCCTATGCTTTCACAATTCCTATTTGACATTAATGATTATTACCTACTAATAATTCAAGAAATAAACAAATGGGGAAATGAGAAGGAAAGATGGAAAAATAAAGGAAGGAAGTAAATAGACAATGAGAATGAGATTAAACTAGAGAAAGTAGAAACCACAGAAAGAGATAGGCT
The DNA here is from genome assembly GCA_033807775.1 of Saussurea involucrata. NCBI lineage: Eukaryota > Viridiplantae > Streptophyta > Magnoliopsida > Asterales > Asteraceae > Saussurea > Saussurea involucrata. The sequence continues at coordinate 55,595,833 of CM066322.1, read as the reverse complement.
AAGACATGTTCTGCGGCTAACACACATGTGCTCCATAACCAACCATATTAGCAACTCATGTGAAATCGAGGACGACAACCAACACAACCTGCAACAGAACAGGGACCATGAGTAGTAATGAATAATGGTAATGCCATCTATGGCCTTCAACCCTTTCAAAGATACTTGCAAACTTTAAAATGGGAAAATAAAAAAGAATAAATACAGGACATACTGTCTGCAATTCACCACAAAAATGAAAAAAAAAATAGTTTTCAGTTATTGCTTCAAGTTTAGCCAAACAAAAGAACATTGGTTGAACCAATAAAACGTCTTTTACCATTAACCCAGGGAATCACCCAAAACTGACGTGATGCTTCTGCTTATATTTACGTCAACAAGATTCACAGGACAACCACAGATAGCAACAAACCAGGATAGAAGATGGTCCAATAGAAGTTCTCAAGATGATGGAAAGACGGAAAACAAATAATGCTAAAATAAATAAAAAAACTATGATAAGAATTATACAAAACCCCAGCAGGTACCATATGCCACTGAAAAAGACCTATTGCACATTTAGTACAAGGAACATAGATGAGCCCGAGTCAACTACAAGGAAACTGTCACAAAACAATCACCTTCTAAAGCTAAATGATCCGTACTTCCCTTAAATGACTCAACCGTTCCAAGTAGATACTTGCAAGTTCGTACTGAAGCAATAACAACAATAAAATTAAAAAATATTCTACACCAGACCCCTGAAATTAAAGAAATCAAAGTCCACCAAAAAATTCCTTTCATTATCTTCGGAAGCATCATGTGAAAGTAAATAGAGCTTCTGCTATTAGTCAAAAGCATTCACAGTGCAGCCACAAATGAAAGGACGACAACCGTCCAATCCTGTTCAGTTTTCCATAGCTGCAAGACAAAAAGAACCAAATATTTGCTAACATTAACTGCTTGAATGATAATATTTTATCATAATTACTCGCATTTATGAAATAACCCATTGATTTGCCATAGGCTAGTTTGCGATCAAAATTGTATTTCACCTAGTCACCTAACGAAAGAAGATACCACAAGAACCTGGAAACATTTACCAAGCAACTTAAAAATAACTAACCAACACCCATGAACCAACAACTCAAGCTATGCCATAAATAAATACCTTCCAGATATCAACATTCCCAAGTACAAATAATGCTAGAAAGAACTTGATAACACCTCCAAGATGATAGAAGAACTAGAAAACCATTGAGAATAACATGATAAGTATTGAGGATAAAAATCTGGTCAAACAAACAACTTTAAAACTCTTAGATGGATGGGGTAACAAATAGATCTCAAATCTACTTTCCATAATAGAAAAAATACTGGGAAGAGACCCTTGAAACTATTTGTCCAAGTAACGAAAAGAACAACCTGAAAACAGTTATGGATCGAGATCTGGCCTAAACAATAGCTTTCAAAACGAGATCATCAATCACCCCGTATTTGTTTGGACAAAACCATTAATATCAGATTTAAGACCATTTACCAAAAGTAAAACCATTTGAGCTGTTGTTTTATCCACCAAAAGTATAAAGGTTCGGAACTAACAACACATCGTGTCCCGGATCATCATGTAATCTCTCTAATTGGTCACACAAGAAGGGAAACGAAAGCAACAAAAGGCTGTACTTAGAATGGTCACCAAATGAATCAGAGCAGTGGACAGCATACCAAGGACAATCATCACCACACAGCAACTTTGTAGAACCTAACAAAGAGAATAAGTGTAACACTTCCCCAAGCCAGCACCAAGTTGTCGATAGGAACTGAACTACTAGAAAACAAATGTATCAGAACATAGTAATCATGATGATCAACCCCATAGCCAATTAGCAGAAATTTAGACCTATAAAATACATTAACTAACCACATAAATGATCATGCAAGCACAACCAAAATGAATCAAAATCCAGAAGATAGCCACAGTTATTTACCAATAACCAAAACTATTGTTATGAACAACCTGATCCAACTGCAAACAGCCATAGATACAAGTGCTTGGTGAGCTCTTTTAAGATTGCAGTAACGAGATAAATTTACAACTGAAATTGATTATCAAATTCTATAATATCATATCATAAATTCCATGAATAATGATATCACCATAGACCGATAACTCTTGACAGTTCCGAGAAAACAAATAGCCTTGTACTAATTCCTCGCAGCAATGAACCAATAACCTGAGATCTGCCATAACAAAAAAGCTTTGCAATCCAAATATAATTATCATTGGAGATACAAGATGAAGTACCTGGAACCCGCTGTCATCTACTTGGAAATAACCCTATTCATCTCTCTTAGCAAACAACTTTGCAGTCAACGTTTTATCTATTATCCAATGAAGAAGATACAACAGCCGAGAATATTTTACCATGAACTCTTAGATGATGATAGCTACTCATAATTTCTAGCGACCATGAACCAAAAATCCAAGCTATGCACTAACAAATAGCTTTTAATCGAAACCGTTTGTCAAACATGCGAGAGGAAGAACCTGAAAACCTTTATGATCAGGCATCTATTCGAAATATCTGGCCTAACAAACGGCTTTGAAACCGAAATCATCAATCGATGTCGTAATAGTTACCTTCCCAGTCTAAATCATCAGACGTAGAATAAACAAGAGAGAGAGAGAATCTGCAAACCGTTGTGAATAAGGTTCATTCATAACACCTTTGAAAGCAAAACTTTCGATCCCCCTTAACAACTTCTAAACCGAAGTCACGAAAGATAGGATAGACGAGAGAAGAACCTAAAAGCCGTTGCAGTTCACAGATAGCAACAAACCAGGAAAGACATGGTCCAGTTGATGCAAACGCTTATTTAGACCTATTAGCAGAAAGAGCAAGACGATGGAAAGACAGAAAACAGATAATTCTAAAACAGGCCTACAGACAAAACACGATCTCATCATGCAAGCTTAAACATGATGGCATTTTAGAAATGAGAATGAACAGAATAGTGTAAGGGAAGAATATATAAAACCTAGTGATCTTGACAACTGAACCGCAGTGTTTGGCACCAACAAAACCAACAAGACAAAAGAAAACCCAGATGCCAATGATCCAATCATTTTCAATTTTGTTCTGAACCTGAAGTCACAACAATGCATATCTGAGACACCCAGAAACAGTAGGAAGAAAATAAAGCAGTTGTTACAATAAGAACACCGAAGACAGGACGATACGAGAAGCAATTAAATGATAGACGGTAGAAATGACAGAAAAAGACGGACCGAAACATTATCTGCTGCAAACACACACAAGCTCCACAGCGAACCAAACTAGCAGGTACTCATGTGCCATTGAGGAAGACGATCTACAGAGCCTTCAAGATATGCCCATCACATGGAACTAAAAGTCGGCACTAAATACCATGAGAGCAACCATATACCGACTAGATGAATGAGCACTAACAGGAATAAATAGAGCACACATGTCTACACCATCTGTGCAGGTCACCCCCAAACTGAAGTCTTCCATTTGCCCGTTATTGCGTCAGATTTAGCCAAGAAGAAAATAAATCACTGATTGAATCAATGAAACATCTTGCATCTTTTAACCCGAAGTATCACAAAAACTGGTAGCATGCTTCTGCTATATTTTTCCATTCCATAGAATTCACAGAACAACCACAGATAGCAAAACAAACCAGGAAAAACAATCGTCCAGCCAATGCAAACGCTTTTAAAGACCTATTAGCAAAAGAGCAAGAGATGAAGTTCTCAAGATGCTGGAGAGAGAGAACAAATAATGCTAAATCAAAAAAGATCATAGCAAATATACAAACACCATGCAAATGGTGATCTCAATGATTGGACCACGTTCAGCACCAAGCAATCCTACAGAGGAACTTCAATCTCATCAAGCAAGCTTTCACACAAAGGCGATTCAGAAATAACAGAAGAGTGTCAGGGGAGAATATATAGGTGCTAATGACTCACAAGCAGGAGCAACAATCCGATCATCTTCGACTCTGTCAGAGCCCTTGACAAGCTATGAAAACTAAATACATCTTGTATCCCTACAACAAATGTGTCATCAGCCCCAAAATGAAATATTCAGTTGGTGTTCTCTCCTAATTTTAAAGAAAAAAATGTAGTGCCAATGATTCACTGGTAATCAACTACAGCTCTCTCAGAACCCGACGGGAAAATATTTGTAAGAGAAAAGGAAATAAAAAAGAACAGATGAAACAATACCAAGAACACCTCAGACAAGAAATATATGAAACGAGATAAAATGCGAGAGAAGTGGAATTCGCAGAGAAGGTATACCTTAGCGAACCATATTAGCAAGCAGGTAACCATGTCACACGAAGACCTACATGATGTGTTTCATACAGCAAGGGGTCATGTATTAGCTCAAGGGAACTGCAAGAAAAAAACAATAATGCTAAAATGGAAGACAATCATAAGAATTATAGAAAGCCCAGAAAAGGAGATCTTGATAATTGGACCTACACATAGAACACAATATTCACGCAGGCTCACAATGGAAATGGAGAAATCAGAGATTAGAAAAAATAGTGGCAAGGAAGAAAAGCATTGCTGATCCGCTAGCAAGAACAACAATCTAATCAATTTAAGTTTTGTCTGAAACTGTGGTGACAACAGTGTATCCTTACATCTGTGAGACGCAGAAAAGGGAAAAGGAAGAAACAAAAAGCAGATGCAAAATAATGAGGACACCCAAAACGAAAATGAATGAAATGAGTTTTAATGAGAGAAAGGTAGAAGTCACATGAAGACGGACCATAGACAGGCTGCAGCTAACGCACAGGTGCTCCATAGCAATATTAGCTGGTAATCAATCATGTGCCATTTAGGAAGTCCTCTGCAAGATATGCACAGAGAACATAGATTAACCTCGTAAAAACATCAAGAACATCGACAAAAATATCACCCGAAATAAAAATAAAAGAAAGAACATTTGGATGTGAAAAACATCTTTCATCATTCACCCCATCGCATCTCGGAAAATTGAAATGATGCTTCACACTTCTATCTTCCATAAAAGGTTTACAGGATTCACAGGACAGCTTTACATCTCTGACACACTGTAAAAGGCCGGAAAAAGGCATATACAACGATGATGAGAACACACCAGAATTATACGAATGATATTTCAACGAGACAAAGGTAGATGAGATTAAATGAGAGAGGTAAAAGGCACAGAAAGAGATGGACCCAACACATCCGCTGCTAGGCCACAAGTGCTCCATAGCCAACTATATTATCAGGTAGTCATGTGCCATTGGGGAAGACGACCTATAGCATGCAACACAGGGGACATAGGCTGACGAAAAGTAAACATGAAGTGCAGACAATACTGGCATACACCGCTTGAATGAGAATATCTGGTCATAACTTCTCGCATTTATGAAACAGCGAAAGAACTTACCGCAGGAACCCGAATCATTTACCAAAAATGTAACTAACTAAAATCTCTTCAGATATCAACTCAAGCTATACCATAAATAACCTTCAGATATCAACATTCCAAGTACAAAAGATACTAGAAAAAGAACCTGAAAAAAGTTGCCCAATATGCAACAAGAATCAGAAAGCCTTCGAGGATAACAATCTGGCTAACCAACAGCTTTAAAATCGTAAATACTCATCGATGCCATAACAAATAGCTTCAAATTGACATCCCCAAATATAGAAGCTACTCGAAAGAGGCCCTTGACGATGTTTGTCCAGGTTACGGAAAGAAGAACCTGAAAGCCGTTAAGCAGAGGGATGTAGTCTAACAAACAGCTTCCAAATCAAATCAAACATGCAAGAAATAACATAAAATTTATGATCAGACATCTATTCAAAAGATCTGGCCTAACAAACAGCTTTGAAACTGAAATAATTGATCTCTGTCGTAATAAATATCTTTCCAGTCTAAATCACCGGATGTAGAATATACAAGAGAAAGAGAGCCTGGAAACCGTTGTAAATAAGGTTCTTTCATTACACCTTTCAAATCACAACTATGGATCAATCCCTAACAACTTTTGAACAAAAATCACAAAGATTGAATAGACGAGAAGAACCTAAAAGCCGTTGCAGATTACATTCTTCTGCTTTTATTTTCCATTAACGTCCATAGGACTCACAGAAAACCCACAGATAGCAACAAACCAGGAAGAACGATGGTCGAGTCGACACAAACGCTTATCGAGACCTATTAGCAAAAGGAGCACGATAAGAAGTTCTTTAAGACGATGGAACGATTGAAAACAAAAATGCAAAAACAATTAAGAGAATTATACAAAAACCGTGCAAATGGTGATCTCGATGATCGGACCACAGTGTTGGCACCAAACAGACCTTATAGGTGATGGTGTTCCTGATGGTCTAGTGAGGAGCAAAAATGGTAAAAACACGGTCTCAACATGCAAGCTTACACACGATGGTAATTAGAAATGAGAGAATAAACACGATGGTATCAGGAAAGAAACTTAGGTGCCGATTATTCAAAAGCAAATAGCAATCCTCTTCAGTTCTGTCAAAACCTGTGGGAAAAACAATTTATCTTCACAAAAAATGAAGAAAAAAGAAGAAAAATAAAAATAAAGAATAGATGGAACAGTAGAAGGAACACCTCAGTCCAGAAAGAATGTGAGGAAAGTGGAATTTACATAATGGACTGACATTGACCAAAACATCATCAATAGCCAACACAAGAAACAAAAGACACTTGATGCCTCTGATGATGATAAAAAAAAATCAGCACAAACTCGGACATGATCATGATGACCTGATCCTGCAATCACAACGGCAAACCAAGAAATCCAAGTATAGTAATTGGCATATCAAAAAAATGAAAAGTCCTGTCGTGGTCATCTCAGAAGATAAATGACACAAAAACAAGGCCAGAGACCTTACCAAAAACAGTGACATCATCAACTCTGAGCAGGCCAGTAACCAAACATTAACACTTGAAACACATCAAGCAATCAATGAAACCGTATAAACACAGAAGAAGATATCCGACAGACTGTTATAACGACAAAAAACATATTCATATATAAACTTGGGAAGACCATCAACAAAAAGGAAAACCATTTAAGGTTTCGTCATTTCCACCAAAACTATACAGCCATACATCCAATACCACATTGTTTCCTAAATCAATATACAATCTCCCCATCTAGACATAACTTTAAAGGGGAAATGGGAGTGACAAAATATCGTGGTCAGGACAGTCACCGAGAGGATCAGGAGAAGACTTGGACAATCATCATTGGGCAGAAAATTTTCTAGTACCTACCAACAAAGAAAACAAGCGTAACACGCTTAATATGCCGTAACATATAGCTCTCAAATTGAAATAGATTTAAAGTTGGAAGAGACATGAAGAACCTGGAATCCGTTACCTTTTGGAAAAACCTTTAAACATGAAGAAATTAAGACCAATTACTAGAAGCAAAATCATTTGAGGTGTTGAAATTTTTACCAAAAGTATAATGGCAGGGATCCAATACCAGATTGATCACTGAATCAACGTGCAAACTCTTCATTTGGCCATATAACCTTAAGAAGGGAAATGTAAGCAACAAAAGGAAGTAGTTAGGATTGTCACCAAATGAACCAAAATCCTAGACAGCATCAAGATCCGTTACCTTTTGGAAAAACCTTTAAACATGAAGAAATTAAGACCAATTACTAGAAGCAAAATCATTTGAGGTGTTGAAATTTTTACCAAAGGTATAATGGCAGGGATCCAATACCAGATTGATCACTGAATCAACATGCAAACTCTTCATTTGGCCATATAACCTTAAGAAGGGAAATGTAAGCAACAAAAGGAAGTAGTTAGGATTGTCACCAAATGAACCAAAATCCTAGACAGCATCAAGGAGTAGGACACCCAGAAAAAGTAGGAAGAAAATAAAGAGTTGTTACAATAAGAACACCAAAAACAGGATGATACGAGAAGCAATTAAATGATACAGTAGAAGTGACAGAAAAAGACGGACCGAAACATTAGCTGCTGCAAACACAAGCGAACCAAACTAGCAGGTACTCGTGCCATTGAGAAAGACAATCTACAGACTTCAAGATATGCACATCACATGGAACATAGATAGAATCAATGAAACATCTTGTATCTTTTACCCCGAAGTATCACAAAAAACTGATAACATGCTTCTGCTATATTTTACCATAAACTTCCACAGGATTCACAGAACAACCACAGATAGCAAAACAAACCAGGAAAAACAATCGTCCAGCCAATGCAAACGCTTTTAAAGACCTATTAGCAAAAGAGCAAGAGATGAAGTTCTCAAGATGCTGGAGAGAGAGAACAAATAATGCTAAATCAAAAAAGATCATAGCAAATATACAAACACCACGCAAATGGTGATTTCAATGATTGGACCACGTTCAGCACCAAGCAATCCTACAGAGGAACTTCAATCTCATCAAGCAAGCTTTCACACAAAGGCGATTCAGAAATAACAGAATAATGTCAGGGAAGAATATATAGGTGCTAATGATTCACAAGCAGAAGCAACAATCCAATCATATTTACCTCTGTCAGAGCCCTTGACAAGCTATGAAAACTAAATACATCTTGTATCCCTACAACATATGTGTGCATCAGCCCCAAAATGAAATCAATCAGTTGGTCTTATCTCTCCTAATTTTATAGATAAAAAAATGTAAGTGCCAATGATTCACTATCGATCAACTACAGTTCTTTCAAAACCTGTCGAGAAAAGGAAAGAGAGAAGGAAAGAAAAAAGAACAGATGAAACAATACCGAGAACACCTCAGACAAGAAATATATGAAATGAGATAAAATGCGAGAGAAGTGGAATTCACAGAGAAGGTACTCCATAGCCAACCATATTAGCAAGCAGGTAATCCATGTCCCACCGCAGAAGACCTACATGATGTGTTTCATACAACAAGGGGTTACGTATTAGCTCAAGGCAACTGCAAGAAAAAACAGTAATGCTAAAAAGGAAGACAATCATAGGAATTATAGAAAACACAGCGAATGGAGATCTTGATAATTGGACCTACACACAGAACACAATCTAATCACGCAGGCTCGCAAGGGAAATGGAGAAATCAGAGATTAGAAAAAATAGTGACAAGGTAGAAAAACGTTGCTGATCCGCTAGCAAGAATAACAATCCAATCAATTTAAGCTTTGTCTGAAACTGTGGTGACAACAGTGTATCCTTACATTTGTGTGACACGGAAAAGGGAAAGGAAGAAACAAAAAAGCAGATGCAACAATAATGAGGACACCCAAAACGAAAATGAATAAAATGAGTTTAAATGAGAGAAAGGTAGAAGTCACATGAAAATGAATGAATTAAATGAGTTTTAAACCTCATAAAACATCAAGAACGTCGACAAAAAATTCAGCCGAGCACCCTTATACCTCCAAATCGATGAGTAACAAATCTAAAGCTAAAGGGAAATGCCATTTATGAGTTCTGCCTTCCAAATAACTACTTGCAAACTTCAAAATGAAGGAATAATAAGAACAAAATACTGCAGATGTCCACACCAACTCCAAGTCACCAAAAAATGAAAGAAATCAGTTGTCAGTTATTGCTTTAAATTAGCCAAAATAAAAATAAAGGAAAGAACATTTGGATGTGAAACATCTTTCATCACTCACCCCATCGCATCTCAGAAAACTGAAATGATGCTTCTACTTCTATTTTCCATAGAAGTTTACGGGATTCACAAGACAGCTTTACATCTCTGACACACTGTAAAAGGCCAGAAAGAAAAGCATATACAACGATGATGTGAACACTCACCAGAATTATACGAATGATATTTCAACGAGACAAAGGTAGATGAGATTAACCGAGAGAGGTAAAAGTCACAGAAAGAGATGGACCAACACATCCGCTGATCCAACTATATTATCAGGTAGTCGTGTGCCATGGGGGAAAACGACCTATAGCATGCAACACGCAGAACATAGGCGGACGAAAAGTAAACATGAGAGCAGACACAATTAATGAGTAATGAGTAATGAGTAATGAATTGAAAGCAATATATCATCGAAGGTAGGAGATACAAAAAGAACCTAGAATCCATTACCAGGAACTTCTTCAATAACAATCTACTCATAATTTCACACACCTATGAACCGATATTCTGATGGGATCTGCCGTAACAAATAGGTTTGCAATCGAAATATAAATAGAAGATACAAAAAGAAGGAACCTGAAATCTACTGGCATAAACCGCTTGAATAAGAATAGCTGGTCATAACTTCTCACATCTATGAACCAGCTAAAGAACATACCGCAGGAACCCGAAATCATTTACCAAAAAGCAACCAACTAAAATCTCTTGTACCCATTAACCAACTCAAGCTATACCATAAATAACCTTCATACATCAACATTCCCAAGTACAAAAGATACTAGAAAAAGAACCTGAAAACAGTTGTCCAATATGCCACAAGATTCAGAAAGCCGCAGAGAATAACAATCTGGCCTAACCAACAGCTTTAAAATCGTAATTACTCATCGATGCCGTAACAAATAGCTTTCAAATTGACATCCCCAAATATAGAAGATACTCGAAAGAGGCCCTTGACAATGTTTGTCCAGGTTACGGAAAGGAGAACATGAAAGCCGTTAAGCAGAGGGATGTAGTCTAACAATCATCAATGTGACAACAAATACCTTTTGGCTAAACCTCTATATATGAAGAATTTAAGACCAATTACCAAAAGCAAACCATTTGAGGTGTTGAAACTTCCACCAAAAGTATAAAGGTAGGGATCTAATACCACATCGTCTCCTGAATGAACATGCAACTTCTTTATTTGGCCAGGGGAAATGAAAACAAGAAGAAACTGTAGTTAGGATGGTCACCAAATGAACAAGTTATCAAAGGCAGAAGATACAAGAACAAACCAAGAAATCCTCTACCAAGAACTCTTTCGATAGCAACCTATTTATAATTTGCAACACTTATGAACCAATATTCCGATGGATCTGCCCACAAATAGCTTTGCAATCGATATATAATTTATCGGCAATAGAAGATACAAAAAAAAGAACTTGAAATATGCTGACATAGACCGCTTGAATGATAATTAATAGCTTCTATGAACCAATAACCCTATTGATCTGCCGCAACTAATAGCTTCAGAGTCAAAAAAATATTATACCTAGTTACCTAACGAAAGAAGATACCACAAGAACCTCTAATTGTTCACCATGAACTCCTAAATAATAACTAACCATATTTTCTTGCACCCATGGACGGTAGTTACGCCATAACAAATAGCGTTCAAATATCAACATTCCCAAAGTATAAAAGATACCAGAAAGAACCTGAAAACCGTTGTGGATAATTGTCCGGCCTAGCTAACAGCTTTCAAATTGAAATCATCGATCGGGGCTGTAAGAGACTCCTTTTGACAAAACCATTAACTTCAAACAGAAGACCATTTACCGAAAGCAAGGTTGTCCTTTCCATTAAAGGTATAAAGGCATAGATCCAATACCACATTGTTTCCTGAATCAACAAGCAATCTCTCTATAAAGGCTTGCCATTTTCAATCAGAAAAGGAAGAGCTAGTCATAGTTTCTCCCACCTACAGACCAATAACCCAGTAGATCTGCTCTTAAAAATAGCTTTCAAATCATAATCATTTTATCAAAAGAAGAAGATACAAGAAGAACCTGGAATCCTTTACCAAGAACCATAACATGAGGGATCTGCCATAACAAATATAATTATCATCGAAGATGCAAGATGAATAACCTGGAATCTGCTGTCATCAACCTCTTGGATAATAAAATCAGAAGTTCTCGAATCAATATGTTATTTACTAGCCAAAGAAGAAGATACAACAACAGCCTAAGAATATTTTACCATGAACTCGATCATAGTTTCTAGTAACCATGAAGCAATAACCCAAGCTATGCAGTAACAAAAAGCTTTAAAATTTGAAATTCCGAACTATAGAAGATATAATAAAAGAACCTGGAAACCATTTGTCCAACATGCAAGAAAGAACATGAAATTTATGATCAGGCTTCTATTCAAAGGATCTGGCCTATCAAACAGCTTTGAAACTGAAATAAACGATCGATGTCGTAATAAATACCTTTCCAGTCTAAATGACCAGATGTAGAATATACAAGAGAAAGAGAGCCTGGAAACCGTTGTGAATAAGGTTCTTTCATAACACCTTTCAAAATCACAAAGATTAAATAGATGAGAAGAACCTAAAATCCGTTGCAGATTACATGCTTCTGCTTTTATTTTCCATTAACGTCCATAGGATTCACAGAAAACCCACAGATAGCAACAAACCAGGAAGAACGATGGTCCAGTCGAGACAAACACTTATTGAGACCTATTAGCAAAAGGAGCAAGATAAGAAGTTCTTAAGACGATGGAAAGATTGAAAACAAAAATGCTAGAACAAAAAACAATCAAGAGAATTATACAAAAACCGTGCAAATGATGATCTCGATGATCGCACCACGTGTTGGCACCAAACAGACCTACAGTAAAAACACGGTCTCAACATGCAAAAGCTTACACAGGATGGTAATTTAGAAATGAGAGAATAAACATAGGAATTGACCTCGAAACTATATGGCAGAAGGGGCATGTTCAACTTCAAAGACCAGTGAATAGTATCAGGGAAGAAATTTAGGTGCCAATTATTCAAAAGCAAATAGCAAACATCTTCAGTTCTGTCAAAACCCCGTGGGAAAATCAATTTATCCTCGCATCTCATTTATGCAAGAGAAAAAAGAAGAAAAAGATAGAATAAAGAATAGATGGAACAGTAAAAAGGAACTTACATAACAGACTGACATTGACCAAAACATCTTCAATAGCTAACCATTCCAGATTGATACTTGCAAGTTCAAAATGAAGCAATAACAAGAATAAAATTGCTAGACATATTTCTATGCCAAACCCCGAAAAAACTGAATAAACCGATGTTCAAATATTGCTCCTCATTAAGCCATCAAAAAGACCGGTAATTGCATAATAGAACTCCTCATATTCTTCTCCGTAAGCATCACGTGCAAGTAAATGAAGCTTCTACTTTACTTCCAACATGCAACACCAAGGTTGAAAAGCATTAATAGATCAACCACAAATGGAAGGATGATAAAAAAACAAGGAACGTGGAATTCATAGAGAAAGTACTCCATAGCCAGCCATATTAGCAAGCAGGTAACCCATGTCCGCCTAAGAAGACCTACATGATGTGTTTCATACAGCAAGGGAAACATAGATAAGCCCAAGGCAACAATAAGAAAAATAATTATTTGCTGAGACAGAAGACAATCATAAGAATCATAGAAAAACCAGCAAATGGTGATCTTGATGATTGGACCACCGTATTTGGTATCAACAAAACCTACACGTAGAGCACAATCGAATCACGTAGGTTTACATACAAGGGAAATGAAGAAATCAGAGATTAGACAAAAATAGTGGCAAGGAAGAAAACACATGTGTTGCTGATCCACTAGGAAGAACAACAATCCGATCATTTTCAGTTTTGTATCCTTCAATCTGTGACACACAGAAAAAGAAAGGGGGGAAAAAAGATGCAACAATAATAAAACTTAAGACCGAAAGGATACAAAAAGGTGGAATTCACAGAAAGAGATGGACCAAAGATGTCTCTTGCTAAAACACAAATGCTCCATAGCAATATTAAGCCTGTAATCAAATCATATGCCATTAAGGAAGTCCACTGCAAGATATGCAGCACAGGGAACACAGATGAACCCATAAAAACCTTGAGAACATCCCCAAAAAATTATCATCAAGCAGCCATACATCCAATACCACATTGTTTCCTGAATGACAAAATATTGTGGTCAGGACAGAGTCACCGAGAGGATCAGGAGAACACTTGCACAATCATCATTGGGCAGAAAATTTCTAGTACCTACCAACAAAGAAAACAAGCATAACCCCCTTAATTTGGCGTAACATATTAGCTCTCAAATTGAAATCGATTTATCATTGAAGTTAGAAGAGACATGAAGAACCTGGAATCCGTTACCAAGAACTCCTTCGATAACAATCTACTCATAAATTCACCCCCTATAAACCAATATCCTGATGGGATCTGCCATAACAAATAGATTTGCAATTGAGATACAATTATAAGATACAAAAAAAGGACCCTGAAATCTACAGCCATAAACAGCTTGGATGATAATATCTGGTCATCATTTTTTGCATCCACGAACCAAGAAAAGAATATACCGCAAGAACCTGGAATCATTTACCAAAACTCAACAAACCAAAATTTCTTGCACCCATTACCAACTCAAGCTATGCCATAACAAATAGCTTTCAGATATCGACATTCCCAAGTACAAAAGATACTAGAAAAGGAACTGAGACAGTTCATCCAAGATACCAGCAAACCACCTGAAACCGTTGAGAATAACAATCTGGCATATTTAGAATCCGAATTACTTGTCTATGCCGTAACAAATTCAAATTGACACCCTCTATATCCAAATATAGAATATACCAGAGGCCCTTAAAAATGTTTGTCCAGGTTACAGAAAGAAGAACCTGATAGATCTGGCCAAACAAACAGCTACCAAATCAAACTATCGGCCAGCGCCACAACAATAACTTTTGGCAAAACCTTTAAACATGAAGAAATTAAGACCAAATACTAGAAGCAAAACCATTTGAGGTGTTGAAATTTTTATCAAAGGTATAATGGCAGGGATCCAATACCAGATTGATCACTGAATCAACATGCAAACTCTTCATTTGGCCATATAACCTTAAGAAGGGAAATGAAAGCAGCAAAAGGATGTAGTTAGGATGGTCACCAAATGAACCAAAACCCTAGATAGCATCAAGGAGTAGGACAACTCCCAAATTGAAAACAAGTTATCAAAGGCAGAAGATTAGAGAACAACCTAAAAGCCGTTATCATGAACACCTTCAATACAACCTACTCATAACTTCCCAGGCTTACCATAAAAACCATCCGAAAGCCATCTCTCATTAACCTAGATAACCCTAGAAACACATAAAAGAAATTAGGATCGAAGTGCTCTTGATTGTGATGCCAAAAACAAATTGCATAAAATACAACATTAGAAACAACCAACTTTCACGTAGCTCTTACAGTCTTCACTCCAACCTACCAAGAGAAACGCAATGACCCGGACAACCCGATCCTACTGCAAACAGCCATAAATAGATGTGTTTGATCATGAGTTGTTCTAGAAACAACTTCAGATGATAACCAATCAGAAACATAACAGACAGCCCCGGCGTCGAGCCATAACATGTACACGAAATTTGTTTATCAAAATATAGTCTCATGTCATAATTCCTTGAACCATGATAAGAGATGACAAGTTCTCGATAACCCTGAGAGAGTTTTGCCACAACAATTGGCTTTGTGATCGAGACCAAGCTATTTGAAAACAAGAAGTTAGAGAAGAAGAACCTGGAGTTATTTATCAAGAATTCCTTGGGACAGTAATAGATAGTCATAGTTTTTCCCACCTACGGACCAATAACTCAGTTGATCTGATCTAACAAATAGCTTTCAAATTGAAACCGTAATATCATCAAAGGTAGAAGATACGAGAAGAACCTGGAAGCCTTTTACCAAGAACTTTGATACAATCTAATCATGATTCTGCTCACCAATGAACCAATAACCTGATGGATTTGCCATAACAAATAGCTTTGCGATCTAAATATAATTATCGTCGATGATAGAAGATATAAGATGAAGAACCTGGAAACCGTTGTCATCAACCGCTTTGATAATAAAATCAAATCGAAATTTCTCGCTTCTTGAACCGATCTGTCATCGCAAATAGCTTGCCGTCAAGAATTTATTTATCACCTAACGAAAAAGATACCACAAGAACCTGAAATCTTTTACCATGAACTCCTCGGACGATACCACAAGAAGAACCTGAAATAATTATTATACCCAGTTACCTAACGAAAGAAGATACCACAAGAAGAACCTCTAATTGTTCACCATGAACTCCTAAATAATAACTAACCATATTTTCTTGCACCCATGGATGGACAGTAGTTATGCCATAACAAATAGCATTCAAATATCAACATTCTCAAGTATAAAAATACCAGAAAGAACCTGAAAACCGTTGTGGATAAATGTCCAGCCTAACTAACAGCTTTCAAATTGAAATCATCGATCGAGGCTGTAAGAGATTCCTTTTGACAAAACCATTAACTTCAAGCAGAAGACCATTTACCGAAAGCAAGGTTGTCCTTTCCATTGAAGGTATAAAGGCATAGATCCAATACCACATTGTTTCCTGAATCAACATTCAATCTCTCTCTATTTGGGCACATAACCTTAAAGAGGGGAAATGATAGAGGCGATGCATTTAGGATGGTCACCAAATAGACCAGAACCCTAGACAGCATCAAGGACAATCATCACCGTGCAAAGTCAAGCCAGCACCAAAAGGTCAATAGGATCTGAACTATAGAACCAAATATCTCAGAAGACTACAATGACCATCAATAGAAATTATGATGAGCAACCCCACAGTCACTTGGCAGTGACAGATAGCTTTACAACTGAAATTATCAAAATCTATAATCTCATATCATGAATTCCTTGAATAATGATATCCTATCACCAGAGACCGATAAACCTGACAGTTCTGAGACAACAAATAACATTGTAATCATGACCAAGCTATTATCAAAAGAAGTTACAGAAGAACCTGGAATTAGTAATTCCTTGGACAAGGCTTGCCATTTTCAATCAGAAAAGGAAGAGCTAGTCATAGTTTCTCTCACCTACAGACCAATAACCCAGTAGATCTGCTCTTAAAAATAGCATTCAAATCATAATCATTTTATCAAAGGAAGAAGATACGAGTAGAACCTGGAATCCTTTACCAAGAACCCATCTGGTAACAATCTAGTCATAATTCTGCACACCAATGAACCATAACATGATGTCGTAATAAATACCTTTCCGGTCTAAATGAAGCTTCTCCATAAGCATCACGTGCAAGTAAATGAAGCTTCTACTTTACTTCCAACATGCAACACCAAGGTTGAAAAGCATTAATAGATTTGCAACCACAAATGGAAGGATGATAAAATGCAAGGAAAGTGGAATTCACAGAGAAAGTACTCCATAGCCAGCCATATTAGCAAGCAGGTAACCCATGTCCGCCTAAGAAGACCTACATGATGCATTTCATACAGCAAGGGGAACATATATTAGCCCAAGGCAACTATAAGAAAAATAATAATTTGCTGAGACAGAAGATAATCATAAGAATTATAGAAAACCCAGCAAATGGTGATCTTGATGATTGAACAACCGTATTTCGTATCAACAAAACCTACACATAGAACACAATCTAATCACGCAGGCTTACATACAAGGGAAATGAAGAAATCGGAGATTAGAGATTAGACAAAAATAGTGACAACAAAGAAAACAGATGTGTTGCTGATCCACTAGGACGAACAACAATCTGATAATTTTCAGTTTTGTATCCTTCAATCTGTGACACAGAAAAGGAAGGAAGAAAAGAAAAGAAGATGCAACAATAATAAAACCTAAGACCAAAGGATACAAAATGAGTTCAAATGAAAAAAAGTAGAAGTCACAGAAAGAGATGGACCAAAGACGTCAGTTGCTAAAACACAAATGCTCCATAGCAATGTTAAGCTTGTATCAATCATGTGCTGTTAAGGAAGTCCTCTGCAAGATATGCAGCGCAGGGAACACAGATGAACCGAGAAATTCCCTAAAAAATATCAGCCATATAATGAATCTAAAGCTAAATGGTATTGACACTTATGACTCTTCAACCTACATACACAGATACTTGGGCAGAGTCACAGAGAGGATCATTAAAGTTAGAAGAGACATGAAAATACCGTGGTCAGGACAGAGTCACCGAGAGGATCAGGAGAACACTTGGACAATCATCATTGGGCAGAAAATTTCTAGTACCTACCAACAAAGAAAACAAGCATACCCCCCTTAATATGCCGTAACATATAGCTCCTCAAATTGAAACTGATTTATCATTAAAGTTAGAAGAGTCATGAAGAACCTGGAATCCGTTACCAATAACTCCTTCGATAACAATCTACTCATAAATTCACACACCTATAAACCAATATCCTGATGGGATCTGCCATAACAAATAGGTTTGCAATTGAAATACAATTACTATCGAGGATATAAGATACAAAAAAAGGACCCTGAAATCTACCAAGGCAAACAAGAAACAGTTAGCAAGGTAAGAAGAACAAACAAAAACTATCCGAGAGCCATCTCTCATTAACCTAGATAACCCTAGAAACACAAAAAAGAAATTAGGATCCAAGTGCTCTTGATGGTGATGCCAAAAACAAATTGAATAAAATATGACATTAGAAACAACCAACTTTCAAGTAGATCTTACAGTCTTCACTCCAACCTACCAAGAGAAAGCGATGACCCGGACAACCTGATCCTAGATGTGTTTGGTCATGAGTTGTTCTAGAAGAAACTTCAGATGATAACCAATCAGGAACATAACAGATAGCCCTGGCGTTAAGCCATAACATGTAGCTTTACAAGTGATATTTGTTTATCAAAATATATAGCCTCATGTCATAATTCCTTGAACCACCATAACAGATAACAAAGTACTCGATAACCCTGAGAGAGTTTTGCCACAATAATTGCCTTTGCGATCGAGACCAAACTATTTGAAAAGAAGAAGTTACAGAAGAAGAATCTGGAGTTATTTATGAAGAATTCCTTGGACAGTAATAGATAGTCATAGTTTCTCCCACCTACAGACCAATAACCCAGTTGATCTGATGTAACAAATAGCTTTCAAATTGGAATCGTAATATCATCAAGGGTAGAAGATACGAGAAGAACCTGGAATCCTTTACCAAGAAATTTGATAACAATCTAATCATGATTCTGATCACCAATGAACCAATAACCTGATGGATTTGCCATAACAAATAGCTTTGCGATCTAAAATAATTATCATCGACGATAGAAGATAGAAGATAGAAGATAGAAGATGAAGAACCTGGAAACCGTTGTCAACAACCGCTTGGATGATAAAATCATATCGAAATTTCTCGCCACTTGAACCGATCTGTCATAGAGAATAGCTTTGCCGTCAAGGATTTATTTATCACCTAACGAAAAAGATACCACAAGAACCTGAAATCTTTTACCATGAACTCCTCAGATGATAATACCTAATCATAATTTCTCGCCACCATGACCCAACAACCCAAGCTATGTAGTAACATATAGTTTTATGAATAAGAAGAAGAAACTGAAAACCTCTAAACCGTTTCCAAATACGAGAAGAAGAACCTGAAAACCTTTATGAATAAGAAGAAGAAACTGAAAACCTGAATACTGGTTGGGATGAGGATGCCCGATGGGACTTTGGGGATATGTATATATATATAGGATAGGAGTATAGAAGGATGTCGGTTTGGGCGTTGACGCGTTGGTCAAAATTAAGGCGGTTTGGTTTGATCCATTCTGACGTGTTTTTAACACCTTTCCACGTTAACCGATGAAATATTTACGCGTGGCGCTTAAAAAGTATGTCCATATCTTTTTCAATAATTACACTGGTCCTCAGCGGGACCGCAATTTAATTATGAAACCAAATAATTAAATTCTCAATCTTACTACCTGTTTTGTATTACTTCTTATGAAATAGACATTAGCTAAATATGTTTCCAAAAATTCAATTGATGCATAGGTCTCATTATAGTAAGTATATAAACAAAAGAAAAGAATATGCATGCATAGATAGTAAATAATTAAATGGTGTGAAGATAAAATATGACATTTGGTAATTGTCTATAATTGAACCCAAACTTGGCCCATGGCTATGCTCTATTAATACCACATTACAAAAACATCTAAAGATGCGGCCTCTGCTCATCTAGACCAAACAAAAAGAAAAAGTTTTCAAAACATTTACCTGTTTACCATAAGCCTACAAAATCCCAACCATTCATTCTTCCATGAATGAAGTTTTTATTTGCTCATATCATATGCTACCATGCATTTTTTATAACATATATATTACATCAAATCGGGAGGAAAACCAACACAAAAATTTTGTGATTTACATCCTCACTTCTACTGTACCCAACTGTAATGTATTTACATCATTTCCAGTTTCTTCTTCCTCCTCTTCTTCTAGTTTGTGCAGTCTAAGATTGGATCAACCTTGATTACTTGGGTGTTGTATGATCCGCACAATCCACACTTGTGGTAAAGCCAGTGAAATGGAGCACTTCTCTTTTTATCGCAATCATTACATAGTATATCATGAGTTGTAATTTTAACTCATTATCAGTCGATCAGAATCTAATAATAACAATAATTCTGTCAATGGGAATAACATCATTACCTGACAGCGGTTCCTATACTCTTCTGACAACGGTTCCTATACTCTTCTGGGAGCTCCTCCGAAGCCATTAGAGCATCAAGCATGCCAAAATACACCTGCAACCCACAATATTTTAAATACATTAAAAAAATTGATTTCTATCTACTTACACAAAAATTTTATGGAAGAGGAGAGGAAAGCAAGCATTTCCTCACCGACATATCTCCCATAGATTTGCTGCAAATGTAGTGTGTGCATGCATATGCCTGCAACGAGGACAACAATAATAATTCAACATAAGATGTTTCAGATATGAAGCTGAAAAAAAGCATGTAAAGAGAGAGATGCATGGACCTACCTGGAAGCAAGCAGAGTGCATAAAATGACCACATGGAAGGGCTCTAACAGCTGCACTTGATGTAAACAAAAAATCACATCATATAGGGCAATTTGTTTCCAGGCCTTTTTCCCTACACTTGTGATCCACCAATTTTATCCCCAAACAGTAGTTGCAGTCTTTGGTGCCAATCGCTTCAGCTCGTCACATAGCTTCCGGTTAAAGAAACAAGTCTTTAAAACTGTCCATTCTTTATATTATATATATATATATATGTATATATATATATATATTGTTATCTCTTATAAATCAAAACAACAACCCCAAAAAATTGATCAGATGTGTAGATGCAAGAATGAGACGACGGGTGACACCTTGATGTGAAGGACACCATCAAATTGGAAACATTTCATCTCGATATCAGCACGAATTTTCGATGGTTGTGGGGTCATTCGTCTTCTGATATTTCTAACCAAAGCATCTTTTACATCTTCTGAAATGGCAGGAACCACCTTTGCCAGCTACAAAATGGGAATGCTAAGGACAATTACAATGAACAACATGATTAAAACACCTCAACTTGCATAAATACCTCCTTTCCATCCGAACCAATTTCTCTGACAACACGAGTAAGCGACTTAAGCACATAATCAGGATCTTTAACAATTGATTTGATCGCCTAAAAACAGTAAGGAAAACATTTATATAAACAAGTGTTAATAAGACCAAAGCTTCACAAGTCAATAAGATCTAACCTCAAATGCATGACCATAACAAAGGCCAACCAACGTGGATGTATAAACCCTGTCACAGATAACTTTGTATTTCATAAGAAACCTCTGTGTAGAATAAAAGACCAACAAATCAATACTAATCACTATTTCTTTGGTTAGGCTGGCTATCTATAAAAGCTTTTCTAACATATAAATATTAAATAAGCAAAAACAACCAGAAAAGAGAGAGAGAGAGAGAGAGAGAGAGAGAGAGAGAGGGAGAGAGAGATCAAGCAAATAAAAGACTAAGCACGCAGATTGTGTTTACTCACTTCCCCAAGCAGCAACACCGATCAACTCAATGTACTCTTAGCATTAACGGTTTTCATCTTCCAAATAGGGCATTCCTTGCGACTCCACACGCTAAAGAGATCATGTGTAAGGCATTTAAAGCATATCTGCTTTGTTGTCTTGCACTTGTAGGAGCCATAGTGATAAGTGTCAAATTGTTATATTATTTTACGTCAAAATCCCCTATAATTATTGTTAATTAGGTGACTAAAATACCCATAGTTGTTGGATTTTAGTGTTTTTATTGTTTGTTAATTTATTTAAGTGAAAAAGAAAAGAAAAGCAAAATGCTTAAATTATTAGTTAAGTTTAAAAAGTAACAAAGAGAAAAAGAAAAAAAAGGAATAAATTATATAATTAGTCTTTGTGATTGATGGCCACGTGCAGAAAAAAGGAACAAGAAAAGGGTTTTAAGTGTTAGACTATCAGCATCCAACCCCATCTAACCCACACTTTTTCACTGCCACATCAGTGTCACATCATTTTTCCCTTTCAACCCATTCTAACCCACAAACTCCCACATCCATCCCACACCACCATCCCATCTTTTATTTATTTTTAATTTTATTTTTGTTACAAGTATATTAATTTAAATAATTTAAATTTTATAAATAATTTATAATTTAATATAAGATAAAACAATTAATAAAATATTTCATAAATTGAAACTACAATTTTAACCTTACATAACCAAATTAAAAACATAAAAAATACATAATTTCAAATTAAAAAACTACAAATTTCACCAACCATATAGTTGTCGAAGCAACTCTTTGTGGGCAAAAACCGCATTTAACGCGCTACCCGTGAGATGATCATGTGGTCTGATGTAAAACTCGAGATCTTTCCGCATTTCTCTTTGTTTCAAAGCTTCCGCTTTTGTCTTTGCCGCTTCCGCTTTTGTCTTTGTCGCCTCGGCTTTGTCCCTCGCGGTTTTCAACATTTCCTCCTCCACGGTTACTATTTTTTTATTTGCAACGTTTATATTCTCGACATACGCCATAAGATTCTTCAACGCCTCGTCCTTTTCCGCCGTCTTTGTGGAGGATGACGCGGCACGTTTACCTTTATCTCTCCCCGTCGGTCGTGTCGGTTCTTGTACGAAGACATCCTCCTCCTCATGGCTTTCTTCATTGAGGTTGAACCGAACACGTGCGTCAGAAGACGTCGTGTTTGGGTTTGAATCCGACGTGGACTTACTCCGTTTTAAGGGCCTCGGGTTATCGTCCATGGAATGTACGATCTTCCACTTAGGGTGGTCTTTCACAATTCTCCAAGCCGTCTCGTGGGAGAAAGGCTTTTCGTTATTATCTGCCCGATACATCGTGTGTGCCCTCTCCATGAAGTCTGCGTCACCCCATCCGGATTTATATTGGGATCTTAGATTATTGTAGATCCCGTTAAACTTCATCATTTTTTTGTTCATGTCACCCCATTTGGATTGTACTTGGTCTTTATTGCGTTGATGTTGGCGACTTGAGTTGAAATAATTGAGTATTTTTCTCCAAAATTCTCCTACAAAAATAAATATATATATACATATATATATGAATACGTATATATAATAAAAATAAACACATTAATAAATATATATATGAATACGTATATATAATAAAGATAAACACATTAATAAATATATATAATAAAGATAATCACATTAATAAATATATATATGAATACGTATATATAATAAAGATAAACACATTAATAAATATATATATATATGAATACGTATATATAATAAAGATAAATACATTAATAAATATATATACCCGATTTTTGTGCGTTTCCAACGATGCTATCTTCGGAGACGTGAAGCCATGCATTTGCCAACAAAACCTCTTCTTCGGAAGTCCACGAAACCGCTTTCGTTCTATTTGCAAATTTCTTTTTCCGTTGTGTCGTGGTTCCCGCATCGAGTTGTGTTTCGGGAACCACATCGGGTGGGGTTTCGGGAACCGTTTCATCGACCTCAACGTCCTCCGAATATGTTTCTTGTTGTAGTAGTTGTTCGAATTGCCCACCTTGATTATATTGTGGAAAGCCACCTTGCATAAATGGTTGAAAGCCGCCTTGATTAAATTGTTGGAATCCACCCGAATTAAATTGTTGGAATCCACCCGAATGAAATTGTTGGAACCCAACCGGGAGGGTGTTGGGTGAATACATAGGGTATTGTTGTATGCTTCCATGGTAGGTTGATGGTGGTGGTGTAAGATTGAAAATATTTTCCGTCGGGGACGGTTGCGAGCTCGTGCCTCGCGATTTGGAACCTCGTCGTGGTGTTGTGAACCCTTGTGTTTCTTTATCCATTATGATTTTTTTGAAGAAAGAAATAATATTGAGAGAGTAGAATGAAGTTGGGAAGATGGGAGAGATTGAGAGTAAATTTGTAGAGAGATTGAGAGTAGAATGAAGTGTGTGAAAAAATAAGTAGGAAGTATATTAGTATTTATAGGAGAAATAAAAAATTAAAAATTAAAAAAAAAACCCAACGTTCCAGCATCCAACGGATAGATTTTCAAAAAAAAAAAATTTAAATTTTGGTAATTAACTCAACCCAGCTCGGGTTGCCCAACCCCAATCAACCCCAACCCCATCCAACCCCAAGGGGTGTGATGGTGTTCACTTCCATCCCCATCCAACCCGGGTGAACCCAATTGCCCCGATGCGGACGGTCTTATGGTCTTATGGTATGTTATGTTGTTGGCAGGCCCACGTAATGCAGGAAACAAAAGAAGAAAAGAAAAGAGAGTCCACGGCCCAAAAACCTTTCATGTGCAGCCCCATTCTCTCACGTCGGCGGCAAGCAAAGCAACATCAGTGAAATCGATTTGAAACAGAGGCATGCGCGACCTCTCCCGCGGCTTCAGGCCGCGTCCTATCCCGCGCGCTTCAGAAAATCGGTTTTTGTCTCTCTTTTGGCGGTTTCTCTCGGAAGGGTTTAAGGGGGATTGGATTTTTTGGAAGAGAAGAGGAAGGGCACAGCAGTGATCGGAGAGGAATCATCTTCAATTTCTCATTTAATTTGGTACTTTCTTGTGTCTTTGATTTGTTAATCTAGGTTAGTCATGTGTGGCTAATTTCTCTTAGAATTTGACTTTGAGTTATTTACTTTTGCAATTTTCATTTCATATGGTTGTTTGAGATGATGTAATCCAACTTTATTTTGATTATTCATCCAATTTCTAGGTTTAATGTTTATAAAATTAGTTTTCATGCTTTCTGATCAATTGTATGGAAATTGATTGTGGTTAAATTGTTTTCTAAATCCATAATTGTTTAGTTAACAATTGTTAGTAACAAGCAACAATTTGGGTTTTGTTAAAGATTTCCATTGTTGTTGTGAAATTGGATGAAACGGTATAAATATATTAACCGAGCTTATGTGTTAATATGTCCGGACTCGGGTTCCATACGTTTTTCATGCTAGTATAAATTAAGCTTTCAAGAGCTTATTTGAGGCTAATTATATACTAAGGTTTGAAAGGAGAGCTTATTCCTCTCAAATTATATATGATGGAATTGATTGCTAGAGCTTTTTAGCAATTATAACCGGGTTAATCAAAATAGTTGTGATATTCGTATACATCATCGATGATACAATCTTTGAATGGAATTGCATTTGTGTTTAATACCCAAAGTTGAATTCGTTTCCGTTATATTGTTTTTAACTTCGTTTAAATTTTGTTATGTTAAATTTCCGCGCAAACAAAACCCCCCTTTTTTGTAGTTATTATTAATATTTCGTTCTTGTACTTGGATTGATTGGAAATAATTGGTTAAAACCGAGTCTCTGTGGATTCGATCCGACTTACCGCTATTACAATTTTGGTTGTAATTAGTCGATAGTTGGAATTTATTATTTGGTGGACTCGGCATCCGTCACATAGCTAAGTTCTGCAACTACACTTGTTTGAAACTTACAGTAAAATTATTATGTTGGTATGGTGATCCTATTCAGTCAAGTATTTAGAGTTGCACTTTCAAGGTAGAGTCTGAGCTCAAAAGGGTGAAACTGGCCTCTTTAACTTTCTTTAGACTTTGCGTTTTAAATCCAGCTACATGCCATTTCTCAAGATCCCTGAATACCAGTAACTTATCAACCATGAGATCTAACCGTCTATTAGAAGACCATCAGGTTTATGAATATAACTACTTGTATGTAGTGATGTCTTGTTATTTTTCAAATCCAAACAAGGGCACTAAATATACTACTCCAGTTAATATGCATTACTTAGCAATCTAGTAAATTAAATTTCAATAATAATCCGGATCATAAAATTCAAAAGCTACCTCAAGATCGACATTCACAGTCTCCGCAACACGGCGCATGATGGAGTGCACAAGCTTGCTCTTACTATACCTCTCCTCACAAACTTGGATATCCTGTTCTGATAGCCTCTTTTTACTCAAATCAATATAGCCTTTCTCTGCATTAACACGAAGCACCATAGCAGGCTCGATGCGGCCTACTTTGATTAAATCATAATTAGTAACAAACAATAATCAACAATGTTTACCCAATATATTACAAGCAATTAGAGATTTAGAGATGGCAACATAAGCACACCAGCCGAACAGATTACCTGAATGAAAATAAGGACAAGAATGTGGTATTCATAGATCAAGCTCAAAAGTCTATTTTCTCATCAGCTGCTGTATTTCTGGTCTTCCACTTTGCTTCCAAATTTCGACCCCTCTCCATACATGCCTTGATTATCTGTCATGGCTTAATCACAACTTTAATAGTCAGTAATATACAAATGAATAGTACCAAATTGGAGGCTACATCAATGTTAAAATCCAAATGAGATCGATAAATAAAATTAAGTTCACAGATATCATTCACTTTAATTTATGTGTATTATACAAACAAAATTACTTGTTCAAACAAGAACACATAAAATTAATCCTTAATTTAATATGAGCAACTCATTTCTCATATTGACCTTGAATGTATATGCGATTTTAAAGCACATAAAACCATCAAATGACATCGTCTGATGGAGAATAAAACTAAATATGAAACAAGATTATTTCTTTCGAGTTCTCGGCTTTAGATTCAAAATGGCATGGATGTTTTTGGAAAAAACGTTTATTTGAGAGCTTTGTATTGGCCTAAATGCACAAGATCATGTGCAAATCTAGAATAATGTACTGGTACCTCCAAACATGGGTGATAAGCATTATTATATTCAACCTATAAGCATCCTTCTTGTTGGGCTGTGTCACGATATGTCCTGCAGCCAGAGCAAAATCCTAATATACATAGATAAGATCAATTATTAGTTTTTGAAATAAAGGGGGATCATGTTTACATGTATATGGATAAATAAACCTTCAATCCTCGATTAAGCACAACACAAAAACAAAATTGAAGTGAAAAGCAAATAATTAAAATGAAATTAGATGAAAAGGGAACGCAAACGTACCTGTAACACCCTAAAATTCAGGGCCAATTTAAACCTCAAAATACACGCGTTATGATCATCAAAATATCAAACTTTTATAAACCAAAGGATCGTAAGTAAGTTTCTATATATACACAAGGTAGATTAACTTAAATAATCTGATCAATCTAATTATACATCACAATAAGATCAACTAGATTATCTAAGGATTGTCCCAAAAGTCATCAAAAGAATATCCTGATCCTTCGTTATCGCCAAGTCTGATTTCCTTCAACTGAAATCTCACTTCCCAAACTATTTCCCAGAGCCAGTACCTGGTAAGACAGTTTAATTTGAAACATTAGACTTTCGCCTAGTGAGATTATCCAAATCAAATTAAAATTTAACAACTAAAATATTAACAGATATATCAAACCAGTTTCTAGCCATCTCACCATACCAAGCTCTTATCAACCATTGGAATCCACCTATTCCTTTACTTATGACTAATTCATCTAGTCATCATACTACCAACAAGAATTACTATAAATCCCACCGGACTTATAAATAACTCTAACTCACAGAAATTACAGTTTCCAAACCTGCTTCTTTCTGAATTAAGATTACAATTTCTCAACAATGAAGATATCTCATCTTTCGATTGAAATGGGAATTACAACTCTAAGTCTGCCATTCCTCATTTCATTTCCTCCCCACCTTGAATCACTGGTCTCTCAAATGAGATTTTAAATAATCGCGATCAACAACCACCAGAGACCCTCACGGATGATTCAAGATTCACTCTAACAACTAGAAATACATCCCAACGGTCCCTAGCTAGTAAACGGTTCTCATTATACCGTACTTTATGCCCACTAGACCAGATGTATATTTCTAGCCAACGCCACACAATAATTGTGTATCATCACTCTTTCTATTGTATACTAAGGCTATACAATTCAACATATATTCTATATCTCTATGTACAGAATATTAATTTCAACGATTATCCCTACTTTGCCATTTAGCATCGGGGATTAACATCTCAACAATTAACCACAGCTCTGGACTCATAAATAAGTCCTTATAATTTAACATATCATGGTTTTTACATCAACGACAGAGTTATAAACATATAACAAATAGCATATACATATCAGATTGCATTCCACATAAAAGCCTCAAACTACTACTGAAAGACCACAAAATTCGCAAGTCACTGTAGCGAAAAGCTACACTTTTCGCAAGCCAAAGCTGCGAAAACCTCCACTTTTCGCAACCCACTGTTACGAAAACCTCTACTTTTCGCAACCCTCTATTGCGAAAAGTCTAGAACTCGCAACCCTTGGTTGCGAAAACCTCACTTTTTCGCAAACCACTGTTGCGAAAACTTTACTGTTCATCGTCACTTTCACCTGTTAAGCCAGTCTCGATTTTTCTTAACCATTAAGCATTCTAAGTGATTTAAATACAAATACACACATCTATTAACATTCTCATTGCTTAAATTTAAAGAAAGTTGAATAACTCACCTTAATGGAACTGAGCTCTTGATCGAAATCTTCACAGCCTCAATTCAATCCTCCCAAAACAGCTCTAAACAAATAATTATGAAATTAATTAACCTTCTTACAAGAATCAGTAGGAAGATTCAAGTTTCTTACCACAAATTCAAACCAAAAGCTTACCTGCTTCTTCTCCTTCTCGATATCTATCTCTCTGACTCGTTCTCTCTCTTTCTCGCTATATCTCTGTTTTCTTTTCTTTTTAGAATACAAAACAAAAATCAGTATTATCAAATACTGATTAATTCCTAAGGTGACACCTCATGTTATAACATGAGTCATTAACCCATTTTCCACATAAACCCCAAACTTTCAAATAAGGACAATTCAACCCTCCAAGTTAATTTTCTCCAAAAATAAATTGTACCAAAATACAATTTATCTACTATTAACATAATGAAATTTTCGGAGTGTTACAATACTCCCCAACTTGAAAATGATTTCGTCCCCGAAATCAAACTAAGCAAACAATTGAGGGTATTGTTTCTTCATTTCTTCCTCCGATTCTAAAGCCACATTAACAACTCAAAGATATAATACCATTATACCTATAATCACTCTCTTAGATTGTAATTTATCAAATATTTCTCTAAGATCGATTCTCGCTCCTTCACATAACAATTTTTCTCATCAATTATGCTTCAATAACTATGACAATCCATCATTGCATCCATGACTTACACGTTTCTTTGATACAAAATGTTATCACCTTCTCACATTACTATCGCACCACATAAACACGCTGCAACCAAGCACTAAGGGGTTGTATATCAAAGGTGATAACTCCATTGAACTTGTAGTATGTCTACATTCTTAAGTCCAATATTTCTATCCTTGCTTCCCCACGTTAGTATGGAATACTATTTTCACGTATTACTTGTCTCTTTCTCCCAACTTTCCACATACCGATAGTATTTTCTCCTTATGAAACATAACTAAACAGTTTCACCAAGATTTCTAACTTAAAACATTCAACCAAGTTATCTTGAAACGACATTACCGTTCAAAGTTACTACCATTCTTAGATCTTCAACTAATAATTTCTCGTACATTTCTTTCACACATAAGGAGCAACTTATATTTCTTAACGACCTTGCCTCCGCTACACCACATTGACCGACATACTCATCATCTTTATTAAACTTCCAGTGATTCAAAGTACAACTTAATTGGCAACTCATACCATCAAAATTTCTTTGGATAAACACTCACCACTGCTCCGACATTCTATTCCGATATAAGCCATATTACCAAGTTATCTTACAAACCACATGCTCCATCAACTTTATTGACAACTAGTACTTTCCAACCGGAATTCCCGAAACTTCCATTCGGATACTTCTTCTTTCTAACATCACGTCTCATACTAGATGACACATGTATTTTGCCAATTAATGCTACTACTCGTTCGTACATTCTCCACCCATAATATTTACCACAGACCATGTCTCTCATAGTCATTCGTACATAATTAATTTTATAATCCTGTTTTCTCGCCCAAATACCCGAGTCTATATCACTAAATATCTCCTCCCCAACTTTAGTTGAACTACCACTCACGATTTTCTATTTAACTTGAAACTTATTCGTTCTTACTAGCTCTTTGTGATTCCAATACGTTGCATAGACAGGGTACAATTCCTCACAGATCAACACAATCTATACACCCCCTTTGTTCATCTCTAGAATTTCATTTTTTTTTAAATCTTCCACATCGTAAGTAAACACTTATCTAAAAGCAACAGTCCTTCACTGTTCTAACAATCCCACCAAGTGATCCTTCAACTTTTAAGCTCCTGATTTAAACTTAACATTCATACATGATCCCAAAAGGATAACCAATGCATTCACGTCATATAAACTTCAATTTTTTTTTTAATACTGTTCCTGCAAGTTCAACCCCAAGCCTACGTCAAGCTTATCAAGTCGGGTCAAAGTTCTTAAGACTTAACTGAGTCCAAAACCGAGTCATCTACTCAAAGGATCTAAAGATTATTTATCAATATTAACTCACGCAATTTAAATACATCTAACTCATATTATGCAACATACGCACCGAGGCGTGATAATCTTACGACCCCTTCATTGCTACTTTCCCAATGAAGTCAATTCATTTGCAAGTATACGTAAATGCAACTCTTTTTCACACTCCACAATGCCTATAATACGCCCAGGTTCATTAGTTCCAAAGATACTAAGAACAAGTAAAATATCAAACAGTCTTCACACTTAAGACCAACACTTAAACCGTCACTGGTTCAAATACAATGCAGTTAAGCATATAACACATCCAATACTCCATCTCGAGTCACTAAAACTGACAAACGTTCAAAAGACTCATTTGAATATAAATTAGGCCTTTAAGGCCAAAACAAACGTTTGGTTAAACACGTGTCACTCACACGGTTACATAAACCAAAATGCCTCTTTACTCAAAATCTTTACCTTATTAATCCCTTAATTGGCCATCGACCCCAAAATAAAAGTTTATCATTCTCAAAACATTCACATGGTCGGATTTACAAAAATCCCCCAAATGTGTCGCACACACTAATAACCACTTTGCGCATACCCTCTGCATAACAGCATACCGGTATCGCTCACGGTTTTGTTCCTACCCGCACAGGCATACGCGGGACGCATCCAGACCGCACCCAGTGACAGACAAAAGGCCTCATACACCTTACACAACTATCGCCTTCAAAGTCAAAACTTGACATGTCAATACTTCCTTAACCCTGAACTTAATCCTTCCTCCAGACACGACCGACCCTTGGCAACTGTATTACTAGTCACCGAACAAGGATACAGACCCTCATATTATTGTTACTAAAGTCCACTTTCAACTCTCCCACTGTTCATCTCTCGTTTGAATACAATTACTAAAACCACAAACTTTCTCCCAAGGTTTATCCAACACCTCTCCACTCTTGGAGTTCTTTCTTAGCTTACAGCGTAATACTCTACGACCTAGCGAGTTCATAGCCTTCATGCATGACAATATAATAAATAACTCAATCCACCCTTTTCTCATTTAAATAAACAACATTCGGAACAACGTGGGCACGCACGACCCCAATCATTTTCATAACTCCCATGTACTACACAACGATCTCAAAAATCGTTTGTATATAAATTTTCGTAAAACTCAATCCTTCTCAACCAAAAGATGTTGTTACAACAGTAATATCTTAAATGAAGATCTTTTCATACAACAAAAGTTTAAAATTTACTACCACAAAGTAAACTAGTCGTTTCTCACACTCATTTATATGATATCATCAAATCAATACCTTTGTTGGTTATAAAAAGTTTACTGATCAACACTTTCTTGACCTATTTGCTATCATACAACTTTTTATGTAAAGTATGAAGTATTTTGCAAGTTGCTAAGCTCCAAAATTTCGTTAGGCAGCGTAATTGAAATTGCCCTTTTTCTTTAAATACATACTTGCACATACTAATTCGTCCTTGAATAAAACTGTTATTTATGCATTTGGTTTGAAATCAAGAAAACTCATGTAACACACACTAAAACACCATGCATAAAACTTACTCGCAATGAAGGCTACTTACTCAAACAAAGTCAATCATTTTAATTACGTAACTTATCATTGACACTCTACTTTCGACCAGAGGTCGCCCTCTCGGCCTTATAATAATTGCTATACATGCATTCCATGGCCCCCATACTCAACCATGTCATACTAATTCCGTCTTAATCAATCATCTCATACTCTATCTCTGCACATATCAAATCACCTATTAAATATTGCCTTGGCGGACTTTCATGAGTCCCACTAATTCCAGGTTGTCCTTCCAACCCCCAATCATTTACTGCTCTGTCCTCTAAAAGACTTTGGTGGCGTATTCACCATCACTCTACTATAACTTACAGGGATAACAACGAGAAATGGTTATGCACTTACATACATACAAAACGTACTTTACCGATCGTTAGTCACTGTAACAATTCAGAAATAGACATGCCTGTGTAACAATATATTCATAATAACAGTAGCTAATTGAAATTGTGAACATATCCTACAGGAGAATCCCCGTTATCATTTTCACAACACTAATTTCACGTATTTCCGTTAACTCTAAAACTATCCCGTCTTAACACTTCTACCCATATCTCACATATCATAACCTATTACATCTCAGCTTAAGTCTAAGTATCTCATCAGCATACTTAGTTCGCTTAAACTAGTGCTCTGATACCATACTGTAACACCCTAAAATTCAGGGCCAATTTAAACCTCAAAATACACGCGTTATGATCATCAAAATATCAGACTTTTATAAACCAAAGGATCATAAGTAAGTTTCTATATATACACAAGGTAGATTAACTTAAATAATCTGATCAATCTAATTATACATCACAATAAGATCAACTAGATTATCTAAGGATTGTCCCAAAAGTCATCAAAAGAATATCCTGATCCTTCGTTACCGCCAAGTCTGATTTCCTTCAACTGAAATCTCACTTCCCAAACTATTTCCCAGAGCTAGTACCTGGTAAGACAGTTTAATTTGAAACATTAGGCTTTCGCCTAGTGAGATTATCCAAATCAAATTAAAATTTAACAACTAAAATATTAACAGATATATCAAACCTGTTTCCAGCCATCTCACCATACCAAGCTCTTATCAACCATTGGAATCCACCTATTCCTTTACTTATGACTAATTCATCTAGTCATCATACTACCAACAAGAATTACTATAAATCCCACCGGACTTATAAATAACTCTAACTCACAGAAATTACAGTTTCCAAACCTGCTTCTTTCTGAATTAAGATTACAATTTCTCAACAATGAATATATCTCATCTTTCGATTGAAATGGGAATTACAACTCTAAGTCTGCCATTCCTCATTTCATTTCCTCCCCACCTTGAATCACTGGTCTCTCAAATGAGATTTTAAATAATCGCGATCAACAACCACCAGAGACCCTCACGGATGATTCAAGATTCACTCTAACAACTAGAAATACATCCCAACGGTCCCTAGCTAGTAAACGGTTCTCATTATACCGTACTTTATGCCCACTAGACCAGATGTATATTTCTAGCCAACGCCACACAATAATTGTGTATCATCACTCTTTCTATTGTATACTAAGGCTATACAATTCAACATATATTCTATATCTCTATGTACAGAATATTAATTTCAACGATTATCCCTACTTTGCCATTTAGCATCGGGGATTAACATCTCAACAATTAACCACAGCTCTGGACTCATAAATAAGTCCTTATAATTTAACATATCATGGTTTTTACATCAACGACAGAGTTATAAACATATAACAAATAGCATATACATATCAGATTGCATTCCACATAAAAGCCTCAAACTACTAGTGAAAGACCACAAAATTCGCAAGTCACTGTAGCGAAAAGCTACACTTTTCGCAAGCCAAAGCTGCGAAAACCTCCACTTTTCGCAACCCACTGTTACGAAAACCTCTACTTTTCGCAACCCTCTATTGCGAAAAGTCTAGAACTCGCAACCCTTGGTTGCGAAAACCTCACTTTTCGCAAACCACTGTTGCGAAAACTTTACTGTTCATCGTCACTTTCACCTGTTAAGCCAGTCTCGATTTTTCTTAACCATTAAGCACTCGAAGTGATTTAAATACAAATACACACATCTATTAACATTCTCATTGCTTAATTTTAAAGAAAGTTGAATAACTCACCTTAATGGAACTGAGCTCTTGATCGAAATCTTCACAGCCTCAATTCAATCCTCCCAAAACAGCTCTAAACAAATAATTATGAAATTAATTAACCTTCTTACAAGAATCAGTAGGAAGATTCAAGTTTCTTACCACAAATTCAAACCAAAAGCTTACCTGCTTCTTCTCCTTCTCGATATCTATCTCTCTGACTCGTTCTCTCTCTTTCTCGCTATATCTCTGTTTTCTTTTCTTTTTAGAATACAAAACAAAAATCAGAATTATCAAATACTGATTAATTCCTAAGGTGACACCTCATGTTATAACATGAGTCATTAACCCATTTTCCACATAAACCCCAAACTTTCAAATAAGGACAATTCAACCCTCCAAGTTAATTTTCTCCAAAAATAAATTGTACCAAAATACAATTTATCTACTATTAACATAATGAAATTTTCGGAGTGTTACAGTACCAAGCTGGAAGAAATAGATGGCTCTTCTTTTCCTTCTTTGACAATACATGGTTGCAGTTATCGAAACCTTCTGCGATTTTCATCACCCAATTGAAAATTAACTTGTACTAAAATTAAAACTATGGCTTTTCTTGCATCAAATGCCTCCATAATCAGAGAAACAAAAATTGTTTGGTGAAGGTTTGAAGAGATTAAGAAGAACTGCTAACCATCAGTAACATCAGTTGCAACTGCTAACCATCAGTAACATCAAAAAACCAAAATGTGTAAATGTGTAGGAGATTGGACGTATAGAAAACCTTTCCATCAAATATATGGTAGAGATAGCCCAAATCACAAATAAATTTGGATGTATAACCATAAATTTTGCATATATAAATAAACATGGTTAAGTTACGTCACCCATAACTTGGACTCCTAAAACCCATTGAAACTTGAGAAATGTTGCTGGGTTTCTCCATGTTTGAAGCGTGACGACCACAATAGATTGGAGATGGATTTTGCAGTGGGTATTGTTCAAGCAGCAAAATACATCTCGTAGTTGCTGATTTTGAGTGTAGATTCTTCTAGAAAAGCTAGAATTCTTTAATGCTTCTGAAATATTGATCTTTGTGGAAGCTGTTTATAAACCCATATCGAAAATCGTCGAACAATAAATCTGAGAGGCGTTTGAATATCACCAGAGAGCGTTTCAGGATTAACAGAAGCGAGACACTTGATTTTGTGGAGAAGAAGACGGGAGGGAGAGGGCGTGTCATGAGGGAGGGGGAACTGTTGCAATTGATCGTGAGGTTAGAAAGGGAGAACTGATTTCAATGTTGCTGCAGGAAATTGTACATCAAGCTTAAAAATTTGTAACCTTGAAAGAAGTTTTTTTAGAAAAAAACTGTAACTATTCTTTTAATAAGATAGAATAGATTAATTAACTATCCTATTGACCAGTGTAACCGTTTTTGGATCGTTTAAATTGATGTTAACTTTTAATCAGAGTCGTTCAAATTCATTTTATTAACCATCGGCCCACTCTCTCTCCGGCTTGATTTATCTATCTCACAGACTCTCTCCACCCCCACGTTCAGAGGAGTTCAACCCCCCTGTTCCGTCTTTTTCCCCCATCTTTTCCGGTTTCACACGATCTTCCCCTCCCACGTCTCCCTATCTATCGCTGCCACTCTCTACTGAACCGACTATATATATTCGACGCCCGAATCTGTTTATAACTTAGGGTTCTTATCTTCTCTTGGTTTCCTATACTTTTAGTTTTAGTTTCTTTGAGTTTTTACATCTCTAATCTCCAAATCTGCTATTTTATTGTTGAAACAACAGGATTTCGTTACATAATCTGCAAAGAGGACTCGTGCTCACCCAACGCTGAAACAAACGGTATCCCATTTTCGTTGAATAATATGCTCGATTCTGATAAAAAACACAGCAATAGAAGAAAAAAACGCAGCAGAGGAGATGAAGTGATTTTGTTATCACTTTCTTGATTAAAATACAAGGAGAATACAAAGTATATATATATTGTACAGGGGAGGCAATTTGCCTTCAATAGGGTCCCTAAACTAAGCAATTGACAAATATAGATATGGTAATTATACCAACCATAAAAGGAAACAGAATACTGAATTTAATACCAAATCTCAACACTCCCCCTCAAGTTGGAGCATGAAGATTTCGAATGCCCAACTTGCCGACAAGAAACCGAAAACGAGCAGCTCCTAAGGCTTTGGTGAACAAGTCTGCCACTTGCTGCTCTGAAGAAATTGGACGAGGGATGATTTCTTTCGACTCCACTCGTTCGCGAACAAAAAAACAATCCATCTCGACATGCTTTGTGTGCTCATGGAATACGGGATTATTAGCTATGTGTCGAGCCGCTTGGTTGTCGCAAAACAGTGGGGTTGGACAAAGTTGTTGCTTCGATATCCTTGAGTAACCATCAAAGCCATAAAACCTCACTAACAGTCGTTGCCATGGCGCGATACTCAGCTTCGGCGGATGAGCGTGAGACAACCGACTGTTTCTTTGTCCTCCAAGAGACCGGTGCACCACCTAAAGTTATGAAGTACCCCGTGCACGAGCGTCGTGTCATTTGACAACCAAGCCAATCTGAATCGCAATAAGCATTAAGAGTGAAATTCCCGTCAGCCGGGAGGAATAGTCCCTGGCCAACAGTTGCCTTGAGAAAATGGATGACTCGTAATGCTGCGTCCATGTGTTGTTGGCGCGGGGAGGAGATAAATTGGCTCAAATAATTTACCGAAAATTGGATATCCGGTCTTGTGACAGTCAAATAAAGGAGACGACCTATCAGTCGTCGGTAACGAAGAGGGTCAATGGCAGGGCTGTCATCGTTGGTATTTAAGCGTAAATTTTGCTCCATTGGGAACTGGCTTGGTCGACTTCCTTGCATTCCGGTTTCCTCCAAAATATCAAGGGTGTATTTTCTTTGGCTGAGGACTATCCCGTTAGGGGATCGAGCAACCTCAATACCAAGAAAATATTTGAGAGGCCCCAAATCTTTTATGCTAAATAAGTTGTCCAAGTATTCTTTTACTTGAACTATATTGACGTTGTTAACTCCAACCATAATAACATCATCAACATAAATTAATGCCGCTACATAAATTCTTGCTCTCTTGTAAATGAACAGTGAGTGATCTGCTCGTGACTGTCGAAAACCAATGTTGATTAGAGCGCGAGTAAACTTATGATACCAATTACGTGATGCCTGACGCAAACCATAATAAGATTTGCGTAATTTGCATACACGAGTCTCACCTTCTTTAGCGAACCCCTGAGGTATTTTCATGTAAACATCTTCTTCCAAGTCACCGTGAAGGAAAGCGTTATTCACGCCGAGTTGGTGAATTTCCCACTTCTTCTTTGCCGCTATAGCAAGTAAGCTTCTCACAGTCACGAGCTTGGCAACAGGCGCAAATGTTTCATGAAAGTCGATTCCCTCAACTTGGGTGAACCCTTTAGCCACTAACCGTGCCTTGTATCGCTCAACTTCACCGGTTGGTTTATATTTGATCTTATAAACCCATTTCGAATCGACCGCCCTTTTTCCGGGTGGAAGTGGTTGTAAAGTCCACGTCCCATTTTCTTCCAGGGCCTTTATTTCCCTTTTCATAGCATCACGCCACTTCTCGTCTTTTATTGCCTGAGAAAAGTATTTTGGCTCATCGCGAGAAGTGATGGCCGCCAAATACGCTTTATGATTATTAGAAAACCGATTATAAGCGACAAAATGGGATAAGGGATATACCTCCGAGGATTCTTGATTGGTGGTGGACTGCGAATGGTCGATCGAGTTGGGCAGCTCCGTCTCATACAAATCCAAGTGTTTTGGTTGTCTTCGTTGTCTGTCCCCTCTTCTCAAATTTTCAGTCGGTTGCGGTTGAGGCCTGTCCACAGTCTCTTCACTAGGTTGATCCGAAGACGGACCCGAAATGTTATCAGCAGCTTGTGTGGGTGCGTTGGCGCCTACTGGGTTACTTGGAGTTGGTGACCCACTTTCCTCGCTAACATTTTCTTGACCGATTTCTTTTACCTGAGAAGGCCCAAGTTCGATCGGCTCCAACTCGTCAAAATGATTCTTGTTTAGAAAATCGGTTGTATTTTCTGTTTGGGTCTCTTTGTAAGGAAACTTATCTTCAAAGAATCGAACATCTCGTGTAGTGTATATTTGTTTACTTTCAATGTCAAAAACACGGTAGCCTTTTTGCGAGTACGGGTATCCAATAAACACACATTTTCTCCCTCTAATGCCAAACTTATCTCCCCCTTTCCGGTTATCCTTTGCATACACTAAGCACCCAAAAATCCGAAGGTGGTCATACACAGGCTTTTTGTTCAAAAGAATCTCGTATGGCGTTTTGTTTTGAAGAACTCTAGTGGGTAGACGATTTATTATATACGTGGCCGTCAAAACGCATTCCCCCCAAAAGTCTATGGGTAAACCTGCCTCAAAACGCAAAGCCCTTGCGACTTCTAAAATGTGCCTATGCTTTCTTTCGACAACCCCATTTTGTTGGGGTGTGTCGGTGCAAGAAGTTTCAAGAATAATGTCGTGTGTATTATAGTATTCAGTCATGTATGCAGACTGAAATTCTACCCATTATCAGTTCGAATTCTTTTAACACCTTTTCCAAATTGATTTTGAACCATATTGCAAAAGGTTGTCAAAAAATGGCTTACTTCAGACTTATGTTTCATTAGAAAAACCCAAACCCCTCTGCTAAAATCATCTACTATAGATAAAAAATAACGAGCTCCGGTAAAGGACGGGGTGCGATAACTACCTCAAATGTCACAGTGGATAAGCTCAAAACATGATGTAGTTTGTATGCTACTATGATGAAAAGGCAATCTAGTCAACTTTGCTCGTAAGAAAGAATCACAATGTTCATTATTGTAAAGACTACCAAAAATACTTGAAGTGTGTCCCAATCTTCTGTGCCAAATCTTTGAATCAATGGTGACTGGCATGGCTACTCCTTCCTTTGTGACAGGCTCCAAGCAGTATAGACCATCGCAGTTCCTACCCACTCCAATCAGGTTCCTCGAAAGTAACTCCTGCAATATGCAAAAGTCCGGAAGAAAGGTAAGGCTGCAATTCAAATCTTTCGTTAATCGACTAACCGAAAGTAAATTGCATTTAAAATCCGGAATATTTAAAACACGATTTAGTTTTAACCCATTAGGCATGACCACGTCACCAATACTTCTAACGGGCACAGAAACGCCGTTTGCGACTTTCACATCGCCTATACCTTGGGAGTCTCCTTCATTTTCTAACAAATTTCTGTGGTATGTGATATGTTCGGTTGCCCCAGAGTCGATGATCCAGGGCCCAAAAGTTTCTGTTTTACCTGCCATGTTTACGTGGGGAGTTCCTTCCTCACCGGGCTTGTTTGTCACGCATGCAGCCCTGCTGATGTACTCAGCAATGTCTCGAAATTGTTCCGCGCTAACCCCTGGAACTGGACTGCTGCCGGTTGCGATGTTGGCGGTCTTTCCTCCCCCTTTCGACTTATTCCATGAATCGTCCTTCTTTGGCTCACGGTACCCCTTTTCTCCCTTCTTTGGATACCCTTTGAGTTCATAACACTCGTCCACCGTGTGATACAACTTGTGGCAGTGGGTGCATTGCTTGGGCTCACGTACAACGTTTGGCTTGTCTCCTCCAGATTTCTCGAAACGTTTCGCCCCTTGCAATTGAAAGGCTGCTGATTCGATGCTTGGCCTCCTAGTAGCGGATATTTGACGTTGTCTCTCATCTTCTGAGACTAGATGAAACGCAGATCCGAGAGAAATTGTGGGTTTGGTGCTTAGTATTTGGGTTTTGACCGTCCCATAAGCGTCATCC
This sequence comes from Saussurea involucrata, assembly GCA_033807775.1. Taxonomy (NCBI): domain Eukaryota; kingdom Viridiplantae; phylum Streptophyta; class Magnoliopsida; order Asterales; family Asteraceae; genus Saussurea; species Saussurea involucrata. Next base: position 55,555,492 of record CM066322.1, on the reverse strand, counting down.
AGACCCATCAAGAACTCGTACAAGCGTTCCTTTTCTTTCATAGTTGTCAACTGTTTCGGCACATCACAATTGCACCCGTTACACTTGCACTTAGGGATCGGAGCAACCGATTCAAATTCATCCCATAACCCCTTAAGTTTAGTGTAATAAGCGGAGACCGACATGTTTTCTTGGCGTGTGAAAGTGATGGCCCTCTTTAATTTAAAGGCCCTTAGAGCACTATCACACCCAAAACGTTCTTAGAGATCTTCCCATACGTTTTAGCGTGTTTGACGCTATTCCTGATTTCTTTTTCCATAGAGGTATGTAACCATCCCCTCACCAAGGCATTGCATCGCTTCCACAACGTTAACTCCGATGTGCCCTCATCCGGCATTGGGAGCGAACCGTCAACGAAGCAAAACTTGTTTTTAGCGTAGAGGGCGTTGCTCATCTCATCAGCCCAATCCGCATAATTACCTTCATTCAACAAATCACTCGTAAAAATAATATTGGGGTTGTCGGATCCCGCAACGTAGTAAGGCGACATCACGTCTACCACGACTGGTTTGATTTCAGATGCTTCACCATCTTTCTTAGTCATGATGAACAATAAAGATGGGAAGGAAATGGATTGATATGCGGAAGCTGTGTATGGATCGATTAATCCTGCTCTGGTGCCATGATAAAAAACACAGCAATAGAAGAAAAAAACGCAGCAGAGGAGATGAAGTGATTTTGTTATCACTTTCTTGATTAAAATACAAGGAGAATACAAAGTATATATATTGTACAGGGGAGGCAGTTTGCCTTCAATAGGTCCCTAAACTAAGCAATTGACAAATATAGATATGGTAATTATGCCAACCATAAAAGGAAACAGAATACTTGAATTTAATACCAAATCTCAACAGATTCTTCTTTATTTTTTGTTATATCTGCTCGATTTTTTTTGTTTAAAATAGCATGGTTGAAGTCGATTCTTCTTCTTTTCTGTTTATTTTTTTTGGTGTTTGTGTTTTCACTTATGTGTCACAAACCCATCTATATTACTGTGATTTTCTGCCATGAACAGGGTTTGAGTTTCTGCCATGAACAGGGTTTGATTTTCTTGAACATGGTATCGGGAGTTTATGGGTTTTTTTCAGAAAGGCCAACCAAACCCCTCCTATCAGCGATCTTGGCGCTGGAAAACTGAAAATTTATGCCGCCAAAATACACATTCTCCTCAATAGTTTGTGGTACTATCGGATCGAAACGAAGAAATGTTAGTGTTGGACAAATATGAATTAATATTTGAATTATTAGATGCATATGTTTTCAAACGAGTTATATGGTTACCACTTACAAGCCTAAAACATCCTATGCTTTCTGCTTTGTACTTTTCTTGTCATGAAAGTAGTCTATGGGATTGAATAGTTGCAGACTTGTAGTTAAGTTGGTTTTTAAGTAGGAGAGTATCTTCTGACTGAATTGTTCTTTTCAGAAGTTGCCGAAATTTGTTATAATATAATAAAGCAAATGATTAAGATGATCCTTTACTTGATTAATGATGTTTACCTTTTAATTTTGTAAAATTTAGTGATAGTTGTGAGAGAAAGAAACATAGAGAAGTTGTAATGCTGAATGACGAAACATATGGGCACTTGAGTAGTTATTGCCTCATTGAATTGTATAGATTAGTTGTCTCTTTTCTTCTACCTTTTCAGTAACACCTAATATCAGTTTCCTACTATTGCATTACATTCCTTTTATTTTATCAACTCTATACATTATTTTTGTAAAAGGGATTTTATTTGAAGCCAGTTTTTCATTTCTCTCTTTTAATTCGTGTGTACTTCCATTTCCTTTGCTTGCTTGATTAAACACAACCATTCTGCATTGCTTCTCTCCATTTCTTAGTTTATTTATGCTGTTTAGAGTATCTATATGTCCAGATATAATGCTTCAAAGCACTTACTATTTGAATGATAAGCACTTACCATTTGAAAGATTTATGTTAGATCGGGATAAGTCTTGGTGTGTTTGCTATATGGTTGCTATCAGTTGTATGAACTATGTGAAGTTGTGGGTCGTGAACCTACTTAAGTATGTTCAAATCTGAAACTGTTTCTTCTTTTAAAGTTCTCACCGCGGACGTCTTTATGCATTTCAAACACCGTGCTTTGTTAATAAGGAGCAAGTATATGTGATATTTGATTCAGTTATATATATTAATTTGATTGTTTTCTTTGGGTAATCACTATTTATTTTCTCTTATAATTTTCAATGGTTTTTTGGTTGTGATAGGATATGCTTGGTTCTGGCATATGTGAGGCTACTTCGAGATCTTGAAGCTGAAGTATGTATTGCAGCTGCTGGAAAGGTCACCAAGTTCAGTTGGATTCTTAACCCAGAACTTGCAATTCAGCATATTCTTCCATGTGTAAAGGTTTGAGGTTCACTAAAAATCATGTTCTCTTGGATACTTATCTCTTGGATTTCGAAATCTTAATTCTTCCAAGAAAATCTTAAGCCTACATGTTGAATACATCCAAATTATCATTTTTGTTGAGCATTAAATGTTTAAGTATTGCATATCTGTTAGTTGACTATTATGTTTGGGCATTCTCTATTTTCTCATACACATGAAATGAGAAAAGAGCATGATATTCACATGATGAAACAAAATGTTTGCATTCACACGGTTTGCTATGTTTTTATTAAATAACATTATTGAATTAACCCGTGTTGGAAGCACATTCAATGGCATCATTAGTGTAACACCCCGAAAATCCTAACTCAAGCTGTAAACGAACTTATTTGGAATTCCTAAAGGACAAGGGTTGCTTTGGAGGATGGAGCACGTAATGCTTTTTGGATCGCATGAGAAATCGGGCAAAGATTTGGACTTGGTACCTGGACCGCGAGAGTGCCCGGCGATTGTGACATGGTCACTATCGCCAGGGCACAATCGCCCACTTTGTACCGAGAGTTTGGGGAATAGCGGGCGAGTATGCTCGGCGATAGTGACAATGTCACTATCGCCATGTCACTATCGCGAGCGGGTCCTGAGGGTTTTAAACCCACGCCTTTCAGCCTTCTTTCATTTCTATTCCATCTCTCTTTCTCTAAACTCTCCCAAGCGAACCCCTTTTCCCCATTTCAGTTTTTGAAGCCTCTAAGGCTCCGATTTTGGAGTTTTCAAGTGATTCCTTGCATCTTGATGAGGATGTGAAAACAAAGGTATGGGTTTATCTTCCTCATCTCTTTTGTTGGTCCCAATCTCTTAGTGTTCACCAAACCCTCTCCTAAAATCATTCCTTCCTTTTAAAGAAATGAAGATTGAAGCATATCTTGGTAAACCTAGAAGTGTGTAGTTGGTGGTTTCACTTGATGGTTGAGGTAATCTTCTCTTCTCTTCATTTTAGAAATTAGGGTTTTGATCTATTGGTGATTTTGGGTGTATTATGTTGGGGGAAATGATTCTAAGTGTTTGGGGTTAAATACTTATGGTTGGAAACTTATGGATTTAGGTTTTGGAAGTTTTGGACTTGAAGGTGCGGACTTCTTCAAAGGAGCATACGTATGGGAAAATCTAGATTTAGCTTAATCTAGCGAGGTGAGTTCAAGTTGCTTTGTGAAAACTTTGTACATGCCAAAATTTGTGTTTTAAAGTATTTGTGTGCTTTACGTGAAATCATCCCTTGTTGAATTATTTGGTGGGTTGTGATTTAGTCAAAGTGTTGAGCTTTATAAATCTTATAAAACACCCGTATTTGGGGATTTTGAGTGATTGATGAATAAATCACGAGTGAAGGAGGTTTTGTTAATTTATTGCAGAAGTGAAGGTTATTTGGTCAAAATACACTTTTAGTGTTTTGTGATTATGAGATAACTATGATGTGACACATTTTAAAGTGTGAACGTGTGAGTTGAGGATTTTGGTCAATCCGACCATGTGAATGTTTTAAGAGTTGTAAACCTTTATTTTGAGGCCGATGGCCTATTGATGAATTAAAAGATAAAGATTTTGGATAACGATGCATTTGGGTTTACATAATCGGGTGAGTAACACGTATTTGACCAAACATTTATTTTGGCCTTAAAGGCTTGATTTATACTCAAATGATTCTTTTGAGTGTTTGCCGGTTTTAATGACTCGAGATGGAGTCTTGGATGTGTTATATGCTTAAGTGCATTTTATTCGAATACATGCCGGTTTAAGTGTTGGTCTTATGTGTGAAGACCGTTTGATGATTTATTCTTAGTACCTTTGGGACTAATGAACCCTAGCGAGTTATATGCATTGTCAAGTAATAAAAGAGTTGCATATACGTGTACATATAGATGCATATTTGATTTGACTTCATTGGGAAGGTGGCAATGAAGGGGTTGTGAGATTATCATGCCTCGGAGCGTGTGTTGCATGATGTGAGTTAGATGCATTTAATTTGTATGAATTGATATTGATAAATGGTCATTAGATCTTTTGAGCAGAGGGCTCGGTTTTGGACTCGGTTGAGTCTCGAGGGCATTCGCCCGATTTTTAATAAGCTCGACGTGGGCTTGGGGTTTGAGTTGCATGAATTGCATTATATTTGATGTTTACATGATTTGAATGCATTAGTTATTCTTTTAGGGTCATGTATATATTTACGTCAAGTAAGCTTGTTTTGGATGGTGGGTTTCCAAGGTAAAGACCTAGTATGGTTGAACTTGGTAGTTTTAAATGGACTAAAGACCTAGTATGGTTGATGTCTAAGATGGGCTAAAGACCTAGCATGGTTGATGCCGAAGATTGACTAAAGACCTAGTATGGTTGATGTCAAAGATGGGCTAAAGATCTAGTATGATTGATGCCGGAAATGGACTAAAGACCTAGTATGGTTGATGTCTAAGACGGGCTAAAGACCTAGTATGGTTGATGCCGAAGATTGACTAAAGACCTAGTATGGTTGATGTCATCTTCTTTCCACATCCAATAAGCTTACTTACGTTTATTAATTGTGGTTTAATTTATGTGTTTGCCACATTCGATGAGATCGGGTCTCCCCCGTCACCGAAGGGTGTTGCTTTCGGGTATTTTATTTATTCGCATTGTTGAGGTTATATTACATGCATATGGATTGTTTTCCATGATTGATGGACGGATTTATGTTACATCCTTATTGGTTGTTTTAACTATTGGAGTTTTATTCGCAGTGACGATTATTGAGAAATTATTATTATTAATTAACTCTTGAAGTGAGTTTTGGATTTGAGTCATTTGCAGAGACACGATTTTCATTGGAAGCTTTCCTCTCAGAAGTTGTGTGCGTTTTGGAAAATGGGTTGTCGATGTCTTTCATACAAACCCTTTTAGAAAATCATTTATTAAGATGAAGCTGTAGATTTATCAAATGATTTGCTCATGATGTAAACTCTTGAACTCACTAGGCGTTAGCCTAACCTTTTTATTTGTCGGCATGTGCAACAGGTTCAGGTTGGGAATAGCTTTAGCTACACTGCGAAATGATGAGTGCTAGTAGAGTGCACGGGAAGTGAGATGCTTAGCGAAGTTTCCGCACTTTTGGGATTAGCAACTTTTATTGGGTTAAGTAACACCCGCCTAGAGTTGTTAGTTGTTTAAATTGTGATGTTTAAAGTTTGAGGTATATTCAAGGATGATATGTAGAAGAAATTTTATCATCTATTAGCTTAATTTATTAAAGTTAAAGTTAGTTGCTCATTGAAATTTTGAGGGTGTTGAAGTTGGTATCAGAGCATAAGTTTGAGAGAATTAGGTGTTGATTGTTGAATACCTAGACTCAAACTAGCGTTGTTTTAAGTAAAGGAGAGCGAGATTGCACCATTAGGCACTCTAAGATAGGATATTCGGAAGTTGTTGGGGTCACTAGAAACGAGGAGTCACGTCAAGAGTAGCAAGGATGATCATGTACGGTACGTTCATAATTTCACCTGGCCAGTGTTATGGTGAACCTACCGGTTGCATGAGAGTACTCGGACAACTCTAGCGTGATGACCGTTGGGGTAGTGAAGGAGTTCTAAGCGAATAGTCGTTAGAAGAGATTGACGACTTTAGCATTTGCCATTCGGAGTGGCGGTAAGCATGATTGATTGTATTAAGTAGACCGTTCTGGTCAGACTTGATAGTTGGATTGGAGACGTAGGCTTATTGAAGTGACTTGATTCGAGGAGAAATGTGGGGTTAGTCGATGTGACCTTCCACTTTGCGTTAAGATGCGTGACTATCCGGATGACAATAGGGTGATCGGAGAAATTGGAGGAATGTGACCTAGACGTTGAGGTGCCGACAAAATGCATGCACGAAATTTATTTTGCTTTTAAAATAAATTGCATCGATTATTTCTTATGTTCCGAATCGTCGGATGGGCGGTACTACTAAATCTTGGAAAAAGTTTGACATATGCAAGATTTTAAATCATGATTTTGGAACATGCATGAAATTATTTTACGACAGGCGGTTGTGAACCTGGTCAGGATTTATTTTATTCTTTGTAGTCGTCCACTACTACTTTCGGATATTGTGATATCCATGTTTTAATGTCGTTTATGGTTTTGGATAAGTAACCACGACTTACGACCTTAACATTGGATCTCCTCCACATATGTTAAGGTCTGGACGGAGAGTTACATTCCCTTGTTTCGATGTTGACCTTTAATGGGAATTTGAATTTTATGAACCTTGACGAAAGGGCGTCGTTTTATTTTGTGTTGCAACAAAAAGGGAAGTTTTATGATTTGGATGATTCGATCATAGCGTGGTTTTATGCGAGTTGTCTATTGAAAATGAAGAATTTGACACCATTTAATTGGTTTGATGTGGTTGAGTTCCATTGAGTTTTATGGAAGCTTTGTAAAGTATGACCGAGTTTCGTTTTATGATGTTTTGCGGTGCATGGGTGACACTTTATTGTGTGCATAACTTGAATGCTTGTGTGCGTTAATACATGGGTTTGAGTGAGTATTGCGCCTCGTGCGAATTTTGTTAAAAAATGCGTTTATGTCGTATTGCACCAAAAAGAGTAGTTTTGGAGTTTTAATGTTGCGTGGCTTCTCTTTTGAGGGTTGTGGTAGCATATTTGTTGCAACTTGCTAGATGTGCAAATTAATTTATACGTGGTGTGAGTAAGGCATATAAAAGCATCATGATAGTACATCTCTAATGTTCTATTTTATGCACTTTCATTTGTTGACATTGTTGGTATTCTTTCTCGCACATGCACTATATTGATTGATTGACAGGAGTACTTTTGTAGCCACTATATTAAGGCGTTAGTGTGCATCACTTGTGTGGTTTGAGGTTTAAAGTTGACTTGAATTATTTGGTGTGTCAATCAAATTATGTGTACGTATGGTTTTCTGAAATTTTGAGAAAAATATATTGAGGTATGAGCCTGGTCAAAGAATTTTATTTACTTGTCCTATTACGACTGAATGAGAAGTTTCAAAATTGGGTTAATAAACTTCTACTTTGAAAAATTAGTATTGACTACCCGGTATGTGCTATACCATTTCAGAATGACTACTAAAAAAGTGCCGCAAATTGGCATGCAAAATTTTGATTTGAGATTTCTTTTCGATGTTTAAACTGATATTTCCAAATGATGAAAATATCCTGTTATTTGATTTAAAAACTGGGAGATGGCCCAAACCAAGACGTGTTTTAACCAAAGTGTGTAGATGATTTGTTTCGTTTCTTTGTGAACAAAACTGAGACATGCAAAGTGGTTAATGAATTGCAGTTCATGTCGTTCATGGTTAAAAGAGAATTTTGGAAATTGATGTCGTGTAAATTATTCTTTTGAAGTTTGTATAAACAAGCTGCTGGCCGCTATTTTGATGTCGGAGTTTACTTTGTGCGTGTGGCATAAGCAAATCTGTGATGGGACCCTGGCGGTTCATTTTAAAGGGTGTTGAGTACGTTTTTACGTTTCGGTAGTAAACTAATTTGTGATGAAAAAGTTTTCAAAAATTATTTTCATACGTGGGACGAGTGCGTCCATGTTTGTGCATCCACTAGCTGAGTAGTGGTAAGTTTTTGTACGTATATGATGTTAGTATAAAAACTTTTGTGTCAAAAAAAAATCTAGCGAAAACTTTATTGGCATATTTATTGAGTCTGTCACTTGAAAACCTTGAACTCTTTAGGCTTGGTGAGGTTGAGCAACCCCAGTCAGGGGTGAGGGCGTGTAGAACCTTTCGATAAAAGATCGGGTTTCTAACGCGTGTATTTGTCGTGAGCCGTATGATGTCGTTTGCGGGAACGAATCATTTCTTGTGGGCAACAAAAGGTGGGACATGCGGTGTCCTTTATTAGTGTGGTGGTAGCCGTTCACTTCGGCAACCTTGTTTTGGATTGTCATTATTGTGTGAAGGTCGCGTGGAACCTTAGACCGTGGGGATGACCATGAATTGGTGGGACTATTTGAGGAATGAAACTCGTGTGTGGAACTATGTGATGAGCCGAGTTTTGGTGGTGTGATTAGGTGTCAACGTTTGGAGTTCGAGGCCAAGGATCACTAGTGTGATTGGAAAGTGTAGTCCAATTTTGATAAATGGTGGTATCGGTTATGATGAACTTAAGTTCGATTGTGACGAACGGTTTAGCGGGATGACTCTCTGCTTGTGGTAAAAGAAGTTGTCGACTAGATGATCGGAGTTAGACGTGTTTGGGAATGGTGTAACTGATAAGTCAGTGACGACCGTCAGTATTGGAGTCTAGTGGGATTCGTTAGAGGTAAGTGTCGGTTCGACAGTGAGAACCTTAGATTTGGAGGTTCGTTGATTTTAGATGTAATCAAGCCGTGGACTAATTGGTGAAATTAAGAGCGAGTGGACATGAATTGTTTTAGAGTCGGGATTCGTTGTCAGGAAGTATGGGACACATAAGGTTGGGAGACGACCGAGGTATTGTGGTTGGGAGATGATCACGTAAATGGAGCGTCCACCTGGACATGGGTACAATGTGCCGAGAGGACATTGTTGGTAAGAGTTTACTTGAAGTTGTCTTAGTAATTCGTATAGGGGGAAAATTTAGGTTTCAGTTGGAACATTTTCCGGACATAAGTGCAGTGTACTTGAAGGGGGGTTTCGTTAGTAAGAAATTGTTAGAGGATTTGTCGTTACAAACTGAAATAGGAATTGATGATTTATGGTCGACGTTAAGTCAGGAAGTTTTGAGTTGTAAAGGAGATAGATTTCGTGGACAAAATCTCTTTAAGGTTGAGAGGATTGTAACACCCCGAAAATCCTAACTCAAGTTGTAAACGAACTTATTTGGAATTCCTAAAGGACAAGGGTTGCTTTGGAGGATGGAGCACGTAATGCTTTTTGGATCGCATGAGAAATCGGGCAAAGATTTGGACTTGGTACCTGGACCGCGAGAGTGCCCGACGATTGTGACATGGTCACTATCGCCAGGGCACAATCGCCCACTTTGTACCGAGAGTTTGGGGAATAGCGGGCGAGTATGCCCGGCGATAGTGACAATGTCACTATCGCCGTGTCACTATCGCGAGCGGGTCCTGAGGGTTTTAAACCCACGCCTTTCAGCCTTCTTTCATTTCTATTCCATCTCTATTTCTCTAAACTCTCCCAAGCGAACCCCTTTTCCCCATTTCAGTTTTTGAAGCCTCTAAGGCTCCGATTTTGGAGTTTTCAAGTGATTCCTTGCATCTTGATGAGGATGTGGAAACAAAGGTATGGGTTTATCTTCCTCATCTCTTTTGTTGGTCCCAATCTCTTAGTGTTCACCAAACCCTCTCCTAAAATCATTCCTTCCTTTTAAAGAAATGAAGATTGAAGCATATCTTGGTAAACCTAGAAGTGTGTAGTTGGTGGTTTCACTTGATGGTTGAGGTAATCTTCTCTTCTCTTCATTTTGGAAATTAGGGTTTTGATCTATTGGTGATTTTGGGTGTATTATGTTGGGGGAAATGATTCTAAGTGTTTGGGGTTAAATACTTATGGTTGGAAACTTATGGATTTAGATTTTGGAAGTTTTGGACTTGAAGGTGCGGACTTCTTCAAAGGAGCATACGTATGGGAAAATCTAGATTTAGCTTAATCTAGAGAGGTGAGTTCAAGTTGCTTTGTGAAAACTTTGTACATGCCAAAATTTGTGTTTTAAAGTATTTGTGTGCTTTACGTGAAATTATCCCTTGTTGAATTATTTGGTGGGTTGTGATTTAGTCAAAGTGTTGAGCTTTATAAATCTTATAAAACACCCGTATTTGGGGATTTTGAGTGATTGATGAATAAATCACGAGTGAAGGAGGTTTTGTTAATTTATTGCAGAAGTGAAGGTTATTTGGTCAAAATACACTTTTAGTGTTTTGTGATTATGAGATAACTATGATGTGACACATTTTAAAGTGTGAACGTGTGAGTTGAGGATTTTGGTCAATCCGACCATGTGAATGTTTTAAGAGTTGTAAACCTTTATTTTGAGGCCGATGGCCTATTGATGAATTAAAAGATAAAGATTTTGGATAACGATGCATTTGGGTTTACATAACCGGGTGAGTAACACGTATTTGACCAAACATTTATTTTGGCCTTAAAGGCTTGATTTATACTCAAATGATTCTTTTGAGTGTTTGCCGGTTTTAATGACTCGAGATGGAGTCTTGGATGTGTTATATGCTTAAGTGCATTTTATTCGAATACGTGCCGGTTTAAGTGTTGGTCTTATGTGTGAAGACCGTTTGATGATTTATTCTTAGTACCTTTGGGACTAATGAACCCTAGCGAGTTATATGCATTGTCAAGTAATAAAAGAGTTGCATATACGTGTACATATAGATGCATATTTGATTTGACTTCATTGGGAAGGTGGCAATGAAGGGGTTGTGAGATTATCATGCCTCGGAGCGTGTGTTGCATGATGTGAGTTAGATGCATTTCATTTGTATGAATTGATATTGATAAATGATCATTAGATCTTTTGAGCAGAGGGCTCGGTTTTGGACTCGGTTGAGTCTCGAGGGCATTCGCCCGATTTTTAATAAGCTCGACGTGGGCTTGGGGTTTGAGTTGCATGAATTGCATTATATTTGATGTTTACATGATTTGAATGCATTAGTTATTCTTTTAGGGTCATGTATATATTTACGTCAAGTAAGCTTGTTTTGGATGGTGGGTTTCCAAGGTAAAGACCTAGTATGGTTGAACTTGGTAGTTTTAAATGGACTAAAGACCTAGTATGGTTGATGTCTAAGATGGGCTAAAGACCTAGCATGGTTGATGCCGAAGATTGACTAAATACCTAGTATGGTTGATGTCAAAGATGGGCTAAAGATCTAGTATGATTGATGCCGGAAATGGACTAAAGACCTAGTATGGTTGATGTCTAAGACGGGCTAAAGACCTAGTATGGTTGATGCCGAAGATTGACTAAAGACCTAGTATGGTTGATGTCATCTTCTTTCCACATCCAATAAGCTTACTTACGTTTATTAATTGTGGTTTAATTTATGTGTTTGCCACATTCGATGAGATCGGGTCTCCCCCGTCACCGAAGGGTGTTGCTTTCGGGTATTTTATTTATTCGCATTGTTGAGGTTATATTACATGCATATGGATTGTTTTCCATGATTGATGGACGGATTTATGTTACATCCTTATTGGTTGTTTTAACTATTGGAGTTTTATTCGCAGTGACGATTATTGAGAAATTATTATTATTAATTAACTCTTGAAGTGAGTTTTGGATTTGAGTCATTTGCAGAGACACGATTTTCATTGGAAGCTTTCCTCTCAGAAGTTGTGTGCGTTTTGGAAAATGGGTTGTCGATGTCTTTCATACAAACCCTTTTAGAAAATCATTTATTAAGATGAAGCTGTAGATTTATCAAATGATTTGCTCATGATGTAAACTCTTGAACTCACTAGGCGTTAGCCTAACCTTTTTATTTGTCGGCATGTGCAACAGGTTCAGGTTGGGAATAGCTTTATCTACACTGCGAAATGATGAGTGCTAGTAGAGTGCACGGGAAGTGAGATGCTTAGCGAAGTTTCCGCACTTTTGGGATTAGCAACTTTTATTGGGTTAAGTAACACCCGCCTAGAGTTGTTAGTTGTTTAAATTGTGATGTTTAAAGTTTGAGGTATATTCAAGGATGATATGTAGAAGAAATTTTATCATCTATTAGCTTAATTTATTAAAATTAAAGTTAGTTGCTCATTGATATTTTGAGGGTGTTACAATTAGTGCCATGATTGTGATTTTGAGTGGTATGATGTTTTGAGTAGAATGATAATCATGTAATTCATATGTGATTGTAGTTCTTCAAAACCTTATCATTTGCAATAATTCAAGTTTTTTTAATAAAATTGTTGGGCTTGCTCTGAACCCTTGACTCCATTTTCTTCATATACTTGAACTAATTTTTTTAGTGTGATTTATGGTTCTTAATTTTTATTTGATTTACAGTTAACCGATTTCTAGCTTTTCAACTATGTACTTTGAAATTGCAATAGAAATGGTATATTTTGTATAAGTTTGCTACGATCTGGTACCATGTATGGGGCATGAACTACTCTGTCCCAGTGTGGTACGTTGTGGATAAGAACTTACTTGCCCAATATATGTTTTGTCTTTTTGCTCTATGTCTTTTTGCCTTACCTTACTCTTATCTTTCCCACTCTATGTTCACACAATATGGATCATTCGGAAACCAAAGAAAAACTTTTGACGTTCTCTCTTTATGCTAAGCAACGATTGCCTTGGACAACAACTGTTGAGAGGGTGGTGGTGATGGCGGGGGTGCAACCGCGATTGGATGACGAATTTTAGAGGGCATTGGCGATGGCGACAGTTTAGTTGCAAAGGCATAAAAGGTTATTGAGAGAATTTTTTTTTGTTGAATCTACTACCGGGAAATTGTAGATGACAATCTATTTTTCTAGACAAATGTTAATTAGAAGTAAATAATTCAAACTGGACGTTACAAGTCCGTGAGCAAATTTTTTAATCTTCAAACTGATTGGTTTTAGATGTGGGAGCAAGAATGTGGACTATTTGGGTTCGGGTGAGAGCCGAGAGGGAGAAGAAAATTACACTACAAACAATTACATATTTATCATCTTTTGCAGTAAGCCTAGCTACTAATCTTTAATCTAAAGTAGACATACGAGACTTCTAAATTAAATAATGCTGGTAGGCAAGTAGTTTCTTGGAAAGGTGGCACAGTGCACAATGCAAAATTGAAAAAAATTGAAAAAAATCGCAAAAAATATATATTATAAATTATGATATTAAATAATTTATAATTAATAGTTAATATTAACAAGGGTATAATTGAAAAAAATCGCAAAAAACTCCTCGTAAGCTAATCCAAGTAGTTTGTCACTAAGCTAATCCAAGAAGCTTATCAATAAGCTAGCTTATGTACACCCAAACATGTATTAAAAAATAAACTAGATTACTTTTGCCAAAATATGTCTAAGTCACTCCCTTCTAAGTTATTAACTTATTAAAACAACTTATCAATTTTTTGGTAATTTTACATGTATAAGCAATCACAAACGCCCCATAAAAAACAACATATCAACTTATTATATTTTGGTACCGCCATAAGCTAATCCAACGGTTTGACATCACATAGTTGATAAACACTTTTACAAAAAAAACATAACTTGTTTTAAATAAGCATAAATAAGCAATCCTGGTGCATCTTCGGGCATATCTGTGACAGTCTTTGGAATAAATTACATAGCTGGGGAAAACGGCTCATCTCTAGTGCGGGTAGGGCCACTCTGATCAAGGTCGCGGCTCAAGCCATCCTGGTGTACTACATGAATGTATTTCTCTTCCCGGCGTCTACCATCAAAGAGTTGGAAAGAATGTTGAACTCCTTCTGGTGGGGTAGAAAATTTGATGGCTCTCGGTCTATTAACTGGCTCTCGTGGGACAAGATTTGTCCTTCCCAAAAGTTTGGTGGTTTAGGCTTTCGGGACTTCACTGCCTCTAACGTGGCAATGCTTGGAAAACAAGGTTGGCGGCTTGTGTCAAACCCCTCTTCTCTAGTCAACAAAATCTTCAAAGCCAAATATTACCCTAAAAGAGACTTTATGGAGGTCCGTCTGGGAAACTCTCCTAGTTTTGTTTGGAGAAGCATTTGGCACTCACAACTTGTGCTCCAAGAAGGTCTACGTTGGAAGGTGGATGACGGTCGGTCGATCAACATTTGGCGAGACCCTTGGCTCCGGGACGATAATAACTTTAATTTGGAAACGACCATGGACACCAATCTTGTTGAGTTGTGTGTACGTGATTTGCTCGATCCTCAATCCATGTCATGGAACGAGGATATGATTAAGCAGACTTTTTTGGATCGGGATCGTACGTGCATTCTTAATTTGTCGCCTCCCTAGGACTCGGGCCCCGACAAACTCATTTGGCATTGGAAAAATAGTGGTATTTACTCTGTCAGGACTAGCTACATTCTCATTTTAGTTCGACTGGTGCAGAACTCCCATCTCCACATAGATGCGGATTGGCAACGTATTTGGAAAGCCAATGTCCCCTTTAAAATCAGATTTTTTGCTTGCCGTGTTTTACGCGATGTCCTACCCACTAGGTGCTCCCTCCAACAGAAAGGGGTCCGTATCTCCCTTTTGTGCCCGTTATGCAACTGCAATATGGAAAATAATTGGCATATCTTTGTGGGGTGCTCTACAGTTTCCCCGGTTTGGTCGGCGGCGGGCCTTTGGCTCGATGTGGACAGGGTGGCGGGTGAAGTCGACTCTAGTGATTTGGTGTTCAAGATACTTAAAGATTGCCCGCGTCACATTGGGGATCAGTTCATTGTGCACCTTTGGAGTATTTGGTATCGCATATTGTTTATGGAACGAAGGCCCGAGGGACCCTTCGTCGGTCGTTCGGAGAGCCTCACGGACTCTTTCGGAGTGGTTGGCTGCCCGAAGGCTCTGTCAGGCGGATCAGGCCACCTCGTTTAATTCTGGCCCCACCTTATGGCACGCACTGAGAATTGGATTCTTCAAGTGCAACACCGACGCTGCCACTTTTGATCATTCTAACTCCGCGGGGTTGAGGGCTATTATCCAGGATAGTAGAGGGGCGTTTTGTCGCTGCTAGTGTTACTCCTTTTAACTCCCTCCCCCTGGTTAGAGAATGCGAGGCTAGAGCTCTTATTGGGTTGCTTCTCGGGGTCTTACCCACGTTATTTTTGAAACTGATGCCAAGGTGGTCGCGGATGCTATTTACGATCCGAGTCGGAACTACTCTAAGTTCGGAGATATCATTGAAGATATTTGTAACGCCCCAAATTCCGGGCTAAATTGAACCTCAATTTTTCCACAAGTTATGATAATATAAACTTCAAACTTACAAAAATAGCAAGTGAATTAATCATCAAGAGTACATTTACAGATGCAGGATTCTACAAATAACTTATTAATCTAATTATGTCACTATAATCAGATTTACTAAGTTATCTAAGCAATCCCTCAAAATCTCCTTCTGTTAATTGACTTCCTTGCTATTCCAAAACGCTCGTCCCACAACCCTTTATTTTCCCGAGCCGGTACCTGGTAAGAAAACATCATTTGAAACGATTAGGCCAACGCCTAGTGAGAACATTCGTTTCCATAATAATATTTGCAAAATCAATGTAAACAAGTTATATCAAACCTGATTACCCTTTTTCTTACCATACATGTAACTCTATTCCGTTAACAAGATTTTCATCCAATCCCATGACTATGACTGACACACATTCCATCATCATATCATGTCTTAGAGCCACACTACGAATCTTCAGTGATTCTAGATTAATACTCTTATTCCAGAAATCGCAATATACACATGCCCATTTCCATTCATATCCTATTCCAGAGCCACACTACAAATCTTTCTCAGATTCTAGATTAATGTTCCCACCTAAGAAATCGCAATATACACATGCCCATTTCTTAGGAAAGGAAGTAGAGATTACAATTACATATGTCAATCCCTCTTCTTCCTTAGAAACCGGGAATTACGTTTATTCCAGGGTTTCTCACACACATCAGAATAATGACTAACTTCATCTATTCCACGTGTACATAACCATTAGTACCACACACATCAGAATAATGACTAACTTCATCTATTCCACGTGTACATAACCATTAGTACCACACACATCAGAATAATGACTAACTTCATCTATTCCACGTGTACATAACCATTAGTACCACACACATCAGAATAATGACTAACTTCATCTATTCCACATGTACATAACCATTAGTGCCTATGGATCCATTACACTTTACTAACGTATAAGCATAACAACATATCACACCACATCTCATATCATATTCTTAACTCTAAGAATACTAGATAATCTATCACATTTTCATCCTCAAATGCCCCCCCCCCCTTCGGCGACTTAGCACGGGGGTTTCGCTACTCGGTTAGCGGATGGGGTCAAGGGGCAACGCCCTTGCGGGGTCTGGGGGCAGCGCCCCTAGAATTTTTTTAGAAACTTAACCAGACAAAACATCCAGAAACTGCATCCAGCCATCATAACCTAACATTTTTAATTTCTCAAAAAGTGTCCGGACAACAGGGGTTTCCGGATACTTCTAACTATCCGGATAAATGGACTTTCCGGATAACAATACTTTACCGGATACATAAACAATCCGGACCTCACAACTTTCCGCATAATACTTACTTTCCGGTCAATTCCTACTTTCCGGATATTATTCAAACCCGGACATCATTCGGACACTAAAGCCATCCGGATACCATCCGGTAACTAATTCCATCCGGATACTTATAATAAACTTAATACTTACCGGATACTTATCGCGTCCGAAAACATTCATCACCAGGGTTTCCGGATACGACTTTTCATCCGGAAACCTTCGAACTACAGCCTAAAATCCAATCTAATTCGATGTCTGTTTGATTCAGCTCATTCCAGACCATCCCATACAGTTCATAACCAGTTTATACAGCTATTACAAGGTTTAATTTAACAGGAAAACACTGATTTGTACAAACAACAAATGAACTCACCTTTTTGTTGCAAAACCCACTTCCTGCACAAATCTGAAGCCCAAATCTGCTGTTTATGATTCTGAAAATCAGTCCAATACACAGATTCGTTTACAATCATATAACTACAACAGATTTTATCAGCAACCATCACAAATTCCTTACCAATTTGATGATCCCTTTGCTTTTCTTCTTTTTTCTTCTTTTCTCTCTTTTCTCTCTGCCTTTCTCTCTTTCTGCCGACTTCAACAAGAACTAAAATGAGATATTTGCTTATCTCCGTTCTTATCCATACACATTTTTCCTAACTAACCAAACACACCTCCAAGTTTCATTATTTCCACAATTGACACCAAACCTTAATCCCTTGTATTTTAACCTTATTGAATTATAAAATTACAACATAATTCAAGGTTTTAACCAAAATACAAATAGATCCCAATTCTCATTAAAATAATATTATTGAAAATTCAGGATGTTATAATATTCGAAGCATTCTCCTCAATCACGACAATTTTTCGGTTCATGCCATTAGTCGTCAAGCTAACGAAGTGGCTCACGTTCTAGCGCGTCACTCTCGTTTCCTATCTTGTCCTAACATTTACCATGATATTCCTCTTTTCCTTGTTCCTTGTATTAACAACAGTTGTATTAATCTTAATTCTAATGAAGCGAATGATACTCGTTCGGGTGATGGCCTAGCCGAAGCTCGATGAGTCTCATTCCCATCCTTTTCAAAAAAAAAACAATCCCAAACACCCCCTTAGTAAAATAAAAATAAAATGGTTAACAATAATATAAATAATCTATACATATAATAAATAAGTAACTAGCATGCCACGTGTCGACTTCTGATGAGCCGATTTAAGTATTTTCCCGCCTAAACATGTATTTAGACGCAGTTTACATTATAAGTTCAATTAGACACACACATTCACCCCTCCTTAAATCTCTCCTTAATTCAATTTTTTAAATTTATATGTTACATTTACTACCCTTATAATTAGGTATGTAGTTTACTTTTAATCTCTTATTTTTTTATTTTATACTCTTATCATATAAACATAAATAATGTATATGAACTAAAATGCATTAAAAATACATTTCTTTTTTTACAAATTACACCATTGTAATCGTCTCGTCAATACCTTCTAAATGAGACCAATATTGAATATTTTTGGATTTAATCATATTATTAAATATCATGAACATGTACGAATTAATTTGTTTTATATCCCTTACGTTATTCATTTTTATTTTACACCCTTATAATATTAAAAATACATAATCATAGTTTAACTAAAACATATTAATAAATGCATTTTTTACAAATTATATTATTACAATATTCTCGTCAATAATTTCAAAATAAGTTTATTATTGATATTTTTTTAACTTAATAATATTGTCAAATATCATAAATACGTATCAAGATTTTTCAAGAATGACGTACCGAGATATTTTTAAAACTTGTACATTTTTCTCTCTTATCTATATTTATCTATTTTACTTATTTAAAAATAATTTCAGTTACGGTTATTCTTGAATTTTTAAGAAGTACAAATTTCAATACATCATGTACGAGTTTAAAAACTTTAAAACCTCCAACGTTCAACATGATAATTAAAAATAAAAGTATTTTTTATTTTTAAATTACACTTTATACCATTATAATTAGTTATTTAATTTACTTTATATCCATTCTCCTTTCAATTTTCATTTTACATCTTTATCAATCAACATACATAAACTAAAATACATTAAACAAATATGTTTTTTCTTTTTTTTTTATAAATTATACCATTATAATTGTTCATCAAAACCTTCAAAATGAGCACAAATGTTATGGGTTTGAAGACTCCACTATCGAACGAATATTTTTCATTTTTTTTACCAAATAACCATATTGACCTTTAATTTTATACATTTAATATGCGATTTAAAAGCGAATAAATATGAACATGAAACAAACTTATTTTTCGAATTCTCGGTTTTAGATTCAAGATACTTTGCGCCGCATCGTGCGCGGGTACATATCTAGTGACTAAATAAAATAACAAAAAAAGGAATGTATACAAGAACCCGAGTTCTTGTTCAAACACCTGATTTCTAATAAGAATATGTGTTTGGACAAAAACATATATTCACGGTGAAGGTATTAGGTTTGGAAGCTAAATATTTTGGTTTGGAACATAGGTTTAACTTAACCTAGTGAGCTGAGTTGAAGTTAATTTGTGAAAACTATGTACATGCCAAAAAAATGTTCATTTTAAGCCATTTACGTGTTATACTTGATATTTATCAGTTGTTGGGTTATTTGTTGAGTTTTGTACATTTGATGCATTTGTTTTAGAGTGTATTTGTTTTTATAAATCTCACAAAGTGCTCGTATTTGAGATTTTTTGACATTTTGATAAATAAATTATAAGTGTGAAAACGTTTAATGATTTATCGTATATATGTATGTACGCATGTATGTATGTATGTGTATTATACTATATAAATTAAAAATATATTATTATCACATATATATTATGTATATTATATATATAATAATAATAATACATATAAATCAAGAGTAAACTATGATATAATATATATTTTATATATTACATGTATCATTGTAATACCCTAAAATTTGGGAAAAAATGAAACCTGGAATACTCGTGGAAATAAACGAAAACGACAAACAAATCACCCAAAACAGGGAATAGTTGTACGACGTCTACACTACCATTTAATCAAGTGGAATAAACCCAACAACCTACTAATCTAAGCTATCAAAACTAGATTACAATCGGGTGTTGCTTTTCCACTTATCAAAAATAAAAGTATTCATGGTCCAACATGTGTGCCTAATCACACACTCCAAAAATGCTATACACTCTTCATGACTCTCCGCTCATCCCCGAGGAGTCCCACCGCTAGGTTGACCTGGCAATACGCCAATCCAAGAAAAGTGTTAGGATAAGGCCTAGTGAGGATTCGACAATAATTATTAGTTATAATAATTTTAACTAAGAAAATGTGGAATAAGGAAATTGTAACCTTGGGTAGAAGTTTTACTCCATTACGAATACCTCTTGAGTAGGCGAGGAATTCCGCCACAAACTAAATGGTTGAATGCAATTATAATTCACATAATACGTAAGTAAAACCAATCTTCTTACCATACATCCATTGGACGACGAACTCGGCTACTTAAAGCTTATGCTCGGGAATATCCAAGAAAACAACTAGCACATGAGAATTACACCTTACTGTTCATGAGACAATGCCCGACCATATAGGCCCACATCTTACTTATCATGAAGCCCGATGCCTATTTCGTGCTACAATGTGGAAAACTATCGTTCCATCATTGAACATATAAACTCTAGTGCTTATGGATCCATTACACTCATACTACATAACAATAATTTCCAACCATAACAATACCCACATCATAATAAACTTAGATCAAATAATCATCCATATCAACTATAAGTTCTCTTTCCATTTCAAGTAAATATGACAAATTAGCACAACTCATGAAATCCCGTAGTTGTTTAAATAATAGTTTTGTACTCTATTTCCAACCATAAGGGTGCGTTTGGCAGGCGGAACAGAACAGAACAGACAGTAACAAGGGCTATTGTCCCATGTTTGGCATGGCTTAAGGTAGAACATAACAGAACTAAATGGAACAAATGTGGAACACGCGTGTTCCACCAAAAACCCTGGAACAAGATGGAACTCAACTATTTTTGACCAAAATACCCTTTTTCTAATTTGCTTCAATCTGATACTTTTCTATCGATTTCTTCGGTTCTTCCCATCACGAGTTCACGACTTCAGCAAGAAAATCGATTTCTTCCCATCACGCAAAAGTTGATTTCAGCAAGAAAATCGATTTCTTCCCATCACGAGTTCACGACTTCGTCGGTTCTTCCCAATCGATTTCTTCCAATCCTCCAATCGATTCTTCCAGGTAACATTCTTGCTGAAATCGATTTTGCTTTTCTATGGTTCGATTTACTTTTCTGAAATCGATTTGTATGGTTCGATTTACTTTTCTGAAATCGATTTGTATGGTTCGATTTACTTTTCTGATTTCAAGGCTGAAATCAACTTTTGCTTCAATCGATTTACTTTTCTATGCTTCCAAAATCGATTTTTGGATGCTTCAAATCTG
Organism: Saussurea involucrata; assembly: GCA_033807775.1. Taxonomy (NCBI): domain Eukaryota; kingdom Viridiplantae; phylum Streptophyta; class Magnoliopsida; order Asterales; family Asteraceae; genus Saussurea; species Saussurea involucrata. The sequence goes on along the minus strand of CM066322.1, from coordinate 55,534,322 downwards.
AAAATCGATTTGGAATGCATCAAGTCTGAAAATCGATTTTGGAATGCATTTCTGAATTTTTTTGTTGTGATTTTTTTTACTGCTTGGATGCTTAAATCTGATTTTTTTGCTGTTTGGATGCTTCATTTATATTGATTACTTCGTAAAAAAAACACTAAACAGCTCACTGGGGGTAAATTGGTCATTTTGTCGGTCATGTTATGTTCTGTCCAGTTTAGTTATGTTCTACCAAACGCTGGACAGTTGTTCTGTTATGTTCTGTCATGTTCTGTTCTGTCCTGTCCTGCAACCAAACGCACCCTAAGAGAGTCATTTACTCATAAAATTATGAAAACAAACAAGTATTACAAAACCCTAATTTTTGACCCATAATGCCAAAGGTCATAGAATTTGAGGAAATGCATTTTTCATAAGTAAAATCCATAAATATACCAAGAACATCAACCTCTTTGTTTACAAAGTCTTCTTTTCAAAACAAGATCCCAAAATCCAAAAACCCCTTTTTAGGTCAACTTGACCAAGTCAAGAAATTAACAAATGTAGAAGCATTTAAAAGGTTAGAAGCACATATTTAACATGTAAGTAACCTGAATAGTGAGAAAGAACTCACCTTGAGGTTATGGTTCAAACCCTAAGAGTTGGTGGAGAAGATGGAGAAGTCTTGGACTCTCACTTTAAGCTTAAATACACCTAGAAACAACCATAAATGTCTAAGAATTGGTGGTTGAGAGAAATTAATGGTGGAAGAGGTTGGGAGTGAAGTCTTACCCTTTTCTCTTGAGAAAATCGGCTCTAAAGTGCTCCCAAAACTGATTCCAAAAGACCTAAAAATCGTCACTTTCTATTTATAGCAGCTATGCGGGCCGCGATAGTGACATTGGTCACTATCGTCGGGCATAGTCGCACAAACACTCCCCAGTTCGCGGTACGTTTCATGCGAGAGTGACACCGCGATAGTGCCACGGGCACTATCGCCCAGCCTGTACCGAGCCTCACTTGTTTCCTTTTTCAGTCCTTAATTCAAATCCATTTAAGCCCAACCTTAAAAGTATTCGATGCCATCACAATAATACATAAAATAACATTAGAGACGTTTTTATTATCGAGTTTTCGAGGTGTTACAATCATCTTTCGGCTAATGTAACAACCCATCCCAAACATACATCATATAATACAATTTACATGCCAAATATATACAACAAAAGATACATATTATATCATTTAGGGTCTCTTAGTCTCAAAACTGTACAACACATATTTCAGTACAACTTTTTACTAATAATTTACATCACAACTAACAAGACTATTGATTACAAAACACTTCATGAAAACTTCATAAACACACAGCTTCCAAAAGCATATCATAATTTATCCTTTCCTTTGCTTCTCTTCGCTCCTTGACCTGGAATCATATTTTTGAAAGCAAAATGAGGGTTAGACCAATTGGTCTAAGTGAGAAAATCCCTGTCAGTTTAGAAATCATTTTGTAAAATACAGATATACAACAAGTATTTGAATATCATGCATGACTCGTATGCACTGTGTACAACTCTTTCACATGGTCATATTAGTTGGTTGCGCTAAACCAACTAATCAATTTACTCCGCTGCACTAAAATACAACCAACTCCGTTGTCCCTCCGTACAGCCAAACTCCATCGACCCTAAGTCCGGCCAACGTGCAATCGTGTAGTGTAATGCTCATATAAATATAACATATATCTAATATATCATATTTCAATCATAAGCACATCATTACACTACCTACCACATATTTATCCAGTATATATATATATATATATATATATATATATATATAGGGTACAAATCAAATACAAACCATGTATTTGTTGCACCCCTTACAAACCACAGTCTGCATATGTGCAGACTGGTTCTGCATATATGCATTGTCCCATATGAATGTATGTCCATTATATGTATATTCTTGCACGTATTCATATGCACATATGCAGAACCAGTCTGTACATATGCAGAACTAGTCTGCACATATGCAGACTGTGGTTTGTAAGGGGTGCAACAAATGCAAGGTTTGCATTTTACGGATCCATAAATATCAGTGTTCCTTTCTTATCAAATATTGAAGTAGCTACATGTATTTTTGAATTTCTCATTTCATAATACATTAACTTTGTGTTTGCCATATTAAAAATTTAATATTTATATGTGTTTTTAATTTATTCTATTTATGTACATTTGATGCTCCCCCTATTCTAAATTTTCGCTTCGTCCCTGATTGTGTTAGTTTGTTGTGTGCTACCATATATATCATTAAATTGCGATACTAATATATGTTTCTATTGGTAGAGTTATTGCATGATATTTACTTTTCTTCCAGGTGCGGGTTCGAATCTCATGTATATTATTCTTTTTAGTATATCATTGCACAACCAATGACCCCTAGGAGTCAAACATCGACTTGGCTGGACTCGTCGAATTATTAACAATCATTGTCCTAAATTTAATATTCTTCTCTCTTTTGTTGAGTCTTGTAAACAATTATCTCATGCCAAAGTACCATAAAAATATAGTTGTTACTATAGTATAATGGGTGTATGATCTTTTAAATCGTTAAAATAATTCGGTAAAATGGAAACAATTAAATATTTACATGGTTAGAGGGAAATTCAAATACAAATCCTTGAATTAGTATACACCAATTAAATGAGATATTTAAGAAAATGAGGAGAGATCATTTATTATAATATAAATATTTATAAAAGATAATCAGAGTTCATTCATTATGATCAACATTTTAGTGAAAACGATCTAGATATTTATGATACCAAATATTCATTAGACTAGATGGACGATTAGATTGGTTTATATGATTTGTGCTAATTAGAGAGTTTGTATTTCATAATTTCCCTATACGTGATTAAAGTCATGCATTTAAAATCCCAATATATTAGATATGATTTATACACACATAAAATCTCATATAACGAGATATTCATACGATAAAAGTAATATATATTTCATGGATCTACAACATTTGGATCCAATTATATGATAATACTACATTCAACGACATCAATTTCCATAACATTGAGGTATGATCATACCGCAAGCCTGAATGACTCTACGAGCTCCAAATGAACTCAGGTATCGACCATAGCTCAAGGTTTGAACGTACTCACACAAGCATGGCTCTTGCTCCCTTAGCCTCCCACAACATGACCCAGATGGTGGTATGAAGAACAAGGCTGGTCCTAGACAAGGACTCAGTTTGAACAAATTGCAAACCTCTGCATCAGTCTTGTGTACCGTTGCGACCATCAGCAACGCCACCACAACAACGTAAACAAGATTGTTTTTCACCATGAGGAAGCAAAATGGAGTTTTAGTGGAGAGATATGGTTGTGTTTTATGGCAAGATTTGGTGCACAATTCTAAGGACCAAATAGTTGCAAAAAGTACAATGCAGGGGCACTTTTGACTTGTTTTTTTCAACTTTCGGTTACTAATTCCGTAAAAAATTTAACAACTTTGTCCCTTTAGCCATTGGCACTAAAAACGTTGTAATAGTTGGAACACATGATTATATATTATATTATCATTGATAATTTATATGATATATATATATATATATATATATATATATATATATTAATCGGATGAGGGCATATGTATATAAATTTCAAATATTGCTTGGTTTGACAAAATATTTTTAAGAGATTTCGATTTTGTGGAAAATTTTGAAATATGAGGAAATTGAAAGGATTTGATATTTTTGATGTGTATCATTTTTACAATGTAAAAAGAACTGAATTTAATTGTTAATAGATTTTTAGAGAAAATGAATTTTATATAATTAAACTACCATTTATTTTTAACTATTCCAAAATAAATGCTTTTAATACATTTTTACAAACTAATCCTATGAAAACTGATGAAAATATTACTTAATGTTTGTGAGATTTCATTTTCAGTTTTGGACTTTACATTATACTAAACAGGATTGTAATGAAATTCAATTTCAAATCCCTTCATATCCTACAAAATCCAACAAAACAAAAGGATTATTTAGTATCTTAGAGCATTTGCAGCCATGAACTTGTTTACAGGTTTATGACTTTGCGGCGTCAGATTTCTCTCCATCTCATCAGTTTCATCTTTCCGGTACATTTTATAAAAAAATTCACCCTCTATTATGGATGGGTTTATGGTTTATATAATAAAACGCTATAGGAATAAAAATTATAATAGTTAAAATTTACTTAGGTACCGTTTGGTTCACAGAAACTGGTGGAATCTGGTGGAATTGGAATGTCAGATTCCTTTGACCAGATTCTATTCCAGTGTTTGGTTCAGTCTTTTGTGTAAATGGAATCACTACAATTCCATTGAATTCCATAAATGAGCCATATAAGATTCCATCACTTAAACAAGGGATTTTAAAGGAATGGAATTGAATATTTTTCATAATGCCAAAATTACCCTTGCCCTAGTTTTATCACTTTTTAGCCGACAAGCCCATCTCACTTCTGATACGATTTCTTCTCCATCGCAACTGGACCTCTCCATCGCCATTGCAGTCGACGATCTGGTAAGTTAGCTTCTTCTCCATCACGAAGGACCGATTGTGCTTTCGATTTTAGCTTCTTCTCCATCACAAATGACCGATTTAGCTTCTTCTCCATTGCATCGTACATGGAGAAGATTTGTGCTTTCGATTTTATATTTGTGCGTTCGATTTTGTGCATCGTACATGTAGAATATTTGTGCTTTCTGTTAACAAACCAGATTTGTGATTTCGATTTTCTGCTCATTGTGGTCACAAACCAGAAGCCAGCATAAGAAAACAACCAAAGTCAGAAAGCTCTGCTGCTGAAAGCATCTTAAACTGCCTGTCAAAAAACATAAAACGTTGTTTTGTAATATCACAACTATTTGACACTTTCTTTTGTCATTATATAACGGATTGACATACAAGAATATCATAAATGCAGTAAATATGTCAACCCTCAAGAATGAGAATGTTTTCAATCTTAATTTGTTCCATGGTTTATGCTTATAATTTGTTCCATGGTTTATGCTTTCAATCTTAAAATCTGTTTCATGGTAGTTGATTTTAAAATTTTGTTTCATGTATGATATATAAACAGGAAATGGCCCGAATTAGTTTCACAACACGCAAACGTAGGATTATGCGACTATTTTTGGAAGAAGCTATGAGTGCTATTGTTTGGTTTTTCATTACAGTTTGTTGTTTAGTAGCAAAACATAGAAGAGATAGACCTCGTATTCAATATTCGTTGTCTAGTATGCATAGATCTGCAATATTTTATTAAAACATTTTTTGTTTAAAAAAAATAAAATTAACAAAAGGGTATTTTGGTCATTTACCCAAATTTCATTCCAATTCCAAAGCTACATTCTGTTAACCAAACAGACAGATTCAAATTCCTTTAACAGATTTCATTCCAATTCTGTCAACCAAACAGCTGGTCAAACTTGACAACATTTCATTCCAATTCATTCAAAGTCAAATTCCTTTGACAGATTCCATTCCATCCAAAAACATTATGCGAACCAAACGCCCCCTTAGTGTCTGTTTGGTTTGTAGGAATGGAATGGATTTGGGGGGATTTGGATTTCAAATCCATTCCAATCCGTGTTAGGTTTGTAGGATTATCTGGATTTGAAATCTTAGGATTTCTTTGAAATCCCTCAAACATAGAATTTCGAAATCCCACGGGGATGGCTAGAATTTCAACGAATTTTGTAGGATTTGTATCTAATAATGTTTAAAAATATGTTAAAAACACTTATTTTCTAATAATCAATTAAATAAAAGGTAATTTAATTATTTTTATGATTTTTTTAAAAAATTTAATGCTTCTTCTATAAATAATGGAATCCAAATCCATTCCAAATCCTACTTATCAAACACACAAAAGGATTTCAAATCCTCCCCAATCTAAATCCCTTCAAATCCAAATCCCTACCTGAAATTCAATCCATTCCATTCCAAAAAACCAAACGGCCTTTAGTATAGTTAAAAGACAATAACTAAAAAATATAATGATAATTTTAATAATAGTTTTTCAATAATAAATTATAATAAATAAAGGTGGCGTTCATTCGATCAAAGCTTTTATGCCCTAGCACTAATGACTATCTTTGGAAAGAAAAAGGCTAAATTAATAATAACCTTAAAATTAGAAATAATAATAAATAAAAATTACAATAATAAAGGATATAAAATGAACAATAATAAATATAATATAACACAATCAACAATAAACTTATTGAAGTTATCAGTTTTTACAATATAACTGGTTAATTGTAATTGAAGTACAATATAATGAAAATAAATATTATAATTATAAATTTATTAATAATTTTCTTTCAAAATGATTATAAATAGAGATTAATTTAGGGAAAAGTCTAAAAAAACCCAATGGACTTTCATGTTTGGAATGATTAAGTCACTGGACAATTTTTTAGAACAAATAAACCACTAGACTTATTAAAACTTATTAAATAAATCCTTACACTTTTCAAACATATCAAATAACTCCTTTTCAACTTAAATGGTAACCTGCAACCTGTTTAGCAGGTTAAAAATATAAATTAGAATAAAAAAAACCTAAGTAAACTCAACGAAGGCTTCATCTTACAATCAATCGGTCGATCATTCCTCCTCACGCTACACCACTTCCGTCGCACCATTGTATACCACAACCCCGTCGCCACCAGTGGTGGCGGTGATGGTGGTGGCGGCGACGATGGTGGTGGCGGCGACGGTGGTGGCGGTGGTGGTGGTGGTGGCGGCGACGGTGGTGGTGGTGGTGGTGGCGACGACGGTGGTGGCGGTGGTGGCGGTGGTGGTGGCGGCGGCGGCGGTGGCGGTGGTGGTGGCGGCTGGGGTGGTGGTGGTGGTGGGGTGGTGGCAGGGGTGGGGGTGGTGGTGGCGGTGGCGGTGGCGGTGGCGGGTGGCGGCGGTGGCGGTGGTGGTGGGGGTGGTGGTGGCGGTGACGGTGGTGGTGGTGGTGGTGGTGGCGGGGGTGGGAGTGGTGGTGGCGGTGGTGGTGGTGGTGGGAAACAAAGAAGAAGAAGAGGGTATTTTTGTCAAAAAGCTCCTTGTTCCACTTAGTTCCATGGTTTTTGGTGGAACACATGTGTTCCATGTTTGTTCTACTTAGTTCTGTTCTGTTCCATCTTAAGTCACGCCAAACATGGGACAAAAGTCCTTGTTCTGTTCTGTTCCTCTCTTGTCCCACAACCAAACGCAGCCTTAAAGGTCTGATTCTTCTGTTGTCTTTAGTTTCTTCATTTAATACTCTGTTGCCTTTGTTTGTGAGTAATTGTATAGGTAGACATCTTATCACATAATTTTATGAACTTTTTACATTATTAGACTTAGAGCATCTCCAATGGCATTTGTAAAAGACTTGAGGAAAGGGTTGATGATGACTTGATGATTGGAGCAACAACTTGAGGATGAGTTTACTTCTCAAAGGCTTGAGAAAGCTAAGTCTTTGAAGTAATGGTTGTAAGAGGGAAGTTCAAGTCTTTCAAGTCTTTGGTGGGTCCCACATATTTTTTTATTTTTCTCATGTCTTTATGAAATACTTGATGATTGTGGATGCCCTTAATAAGAGTACAGTAGCTTTCACATCACTTTATTAACAAGAGTACAGTAGCTTTGACATGATTTTAATATTATATTGTTCTTGGTAATACTTTGTGTATGTATAATTGTATATGTGCTCAATAATGATGTATAAGAGGTTGTCTATGGCGTGTAGCTCAGTTGTCAATTATTTTTTTACACTTTAACCAATTTTATAAGTCATAAGGATGTATGTAAGAGGTTTTAGAAAGTCCAATTGTTTATTTAACAGGTTCTGAAAAGTACAATGGTTTATTTGTTCCAAAAAATTATCCAAGGACTTAATCACTCCAAACAAGAAAGTTCATTGGGTTTTATTAGACTTTTTCCATTAATTTATTATATAATTAATGTATATTAAAAACATTTTAATTTAACGTATCATTTTAATGCAAACGGGGCCTAGAGAGATGAAGAAGATTTTTCCACCTCCATATGAAGAGGGCCGCTCTTTGATGTAGGAAGGGATTTAATTTTTTTTATACCGTAGTATCATATTTTTTTAGTAAACTACGATTTTCGTCCTTGTGGTTTAATGTTTATAACTATTTTCGTCCCTGATCTTTAAAAACTGCTTTTATCATCCTTATAGTTTCCATTTTGTTTCGATTTTCGTCCTTCATACTAACTTTATTAAATAAGCTTATTAAATTAAGGGTAATTTGATCTTTTAATAATATTTATCATTTTCTTATTTTTTTTAAAATATTGATACAGTAGAATCTATATATATATAAAAACAAAAACCAAGAAGAATGAGGTGGCACCCTCTAAAGCTTAAAATCTCTTCTATTTTTTTCTCAATTTTTTGATTTTTTAAATGTTGAATATGTAAAAGACATTTTCACCCCTATATGGAAAATATGTAATTCATTATTAAGATGGGTTTCTTGGTAATTTTACATGCTTAAGTTTAACTTTCAACTTTTGATTTGCTTCTTTATTTATTATCAAAAATTTCTTAATAAGGTTTGGTTTTTTATGTTGCAACAATAAAGAATGTTAAACTCTAGAACTTCCTTTTGGTGTAGAATGCATAAGATGAGAGTTGAAGAAGATATAGAAGACTATAAACAAGTATTTAGAAGTTATATTCTTGAAAAAATGTAAGTTTGTTATTACATATTTATTCCTTTGGTGAAGAATGAAGACAATCGACGAGAGCTGAAAAAGATATGGAAGACTATAAACAGGTATGTCGAAGTTATATTATTGAAAAAATGTGTTTTATTATTACATAGTTGTTTCTTTGGTGGAGGATGAATAATATGAGAGTTGAAGAAGATATGAAAGAATGTAAACAAGTATGTAAAATTATATTCTTGAAAAAAATGTGAGTTGTTATTACATATTTTTCATTTTCATATTGGTGGATTTGTTGTTATCATAGCAATTGTGTTTACTATTAAATTATATATATATATATATATATTTGAATAAATTTTTTATATTTTGTGATTACAAGATCTGATAAAAGAAAAAATCAAATTAAGCGTTATTGACATTAGTCGTGTATATGTGATAGATAATTGCGTTAACTTATTATCAAGATTTTTTCTAATGACATTAAAATTGTTATTTTTGTAAGAATTTATGGTGTCTACTACTTCATCCACAAAAATCATTCTCAAATTTTAGTGGAAAAAACCTTTCATGATCAAAGGTTGAAATATTTTTTTTGTTGAAAAGTTTTATGGATTAAGGATTAAAGGTTGAAATGTTTTTTTGTTGAAAAGTTTTATGGATTAAAGGTTGAAATGCTTTTTTGTTGAAAAGTTTCATAACTTTGGTTTGTAACAAGTTAAAAGAAATTATTTTATTTTAGATTTTCATTTTTTATTTACATAACAATCGATATGAATAATTTTTTTTATTCTCTTTTATTCCATTAGATTAACTTTAATTTTTATTTACCATTATTTTTTCTTTACAAAACAATCAATATAATATGATTAATTTTTTCTGTTTACGTGTAATTTTTTCTATTTTGTAGTGAGTCTATTTATTTGCATTTTATAGTATTAGTTTAACAATTAATTTAATTAAAAAAATTTAACTTTATTTACTATTCATTTTCTATTTGTATAACAATCAATACATTAATATCAATATGCTATTATGAAAAAAAAGGTTAAAGTAATGTATGTTGGCATTTTACTTATGATTGAATTATTGTTATGATTATTTATCGAGTTTTTAGTGTTTTAAATGTAAAGATATATACATATAACTAATTGATCAAATATTAATGTATTTTTGTATTTATTATATATATATCAATACACCTCATTATTGATATAACATTTGATATTCTTTTCTTAATTACCATAAATCAATAAATACAAAAGACATACTAATGCTTGAATTATTGTTTTTTTTTAATTGTATATTTATATCGCATTAATTGATTAAATATTTCTTATATTTTTGTAATTATTATAATCAATATACCTAATTAACTGACCTAACTTTTCATGATCTTCTTTAAATATTAAGAATATATATACATATATCAAATACTTATGATAATTTAATACATTTCATCATGAAAAAATTAATAAGAATGTTCAATCATATCTATATATTTGTTTTGTCATTTTGATTTATTTTTAATCTAAGAATGTTCAATTTTATCATCCTTTATTTCTTTTTCTTCTTATCATCCTTTATTTTGATAACAATATATGATAAAAAAAAACTATTAATATTGACATAAAGCACATTTGAGACTATTTCTTCTTAGCAATTGAAGAAACCTATCATTAATTCAATAAAACATTATGTTGATAATCTATCTATCTTTTTTATGAGATTAAAACTATTCTTTATCATCAATGAAGATTTGATTAGTTTTGATATGGTTTTAATTCATGAAATTGTGTGTTTTTATATTACTTTATTCTTATGTTAATACCAGCTATTAACAAATTTTGTTATGCTTATCAATTGGTTTTGTTGTTGTTGTTGTTTAGGGTCACTAATGACGACTCTGACAAACTTGGTCACTAAGTTTAACTGTTTTATTACAAGAAGGAAATGGTATATATGTGTTTTGCTAAATTTCAAGGTTTGTAACATTAATACATTCTTATTTATATGCATAAAATAAAATTTCTTTAACATTTGTGGAAAATGTAGGTTTTGTCGTTCATAAAGTTGAAAATTTTGGGAGCTAATGAATATTGAGTGATTAAGGTAAGAATTTGCCGATTCTAGAGTCTTTGAACTAAAAAAGACAAAGAACTAATTAATTTGGATATAGTTCTTATTGAAATGGTATGTCCACTTTGTAATACGGATCAATGTGTATCTACAAGTTTAAAATTACAATATTCAATATAAGGATTTATACCAACTTACTTTATTTTTATCTTATTTCAGGGAACCTAATAGCTACAGGAGTCTGGAAGAATTTGGTGTCGAAGTTTAAGCATCTGTTGAAGGAAGGTTTGGTGCATACCGTGAATGTAACGACCCAGACCATTTTGAAAGGGGCTTATGTTTTTATGTTAAGATTTGATATAAGTGAAAGTTGAGGGGCTAGTTGGTATTTTTGGGATGGAGTATAAAAGGGCTCAAAACCCTAGGAACATTCTCATTTCATTGATTTTAGTGTGTGTGTCGGCTGGATTTGTGAGGGGAAAGAAGAGGAGAAGTCCTTTGAAGGTTTTTGGTGCATTTGGAAGAAAGGAGCCATCAAACCTTGGGATTTGAAGAAGAAATAGCATTGGATTTCGTTTATCGCAAGCAATCAACCAGGTAACACCCTCTTGTTTCATCGATTTATCTTTAATTAGGGAGCAGAATGGTTAGTCTTGGGGTTTTTGTTCAAAAGTGAAGTTTGAAGCTAAAATGAGAGAAACCGGGTCTTATAGTGTGTTTCGATTGCTAAGAACTCAGTAATTGCTACGTTTAGGGATGTTGTTGCTATTGCTAATCTTTACCTCGAGAGAATCGAGCTAACCAGTAGATTTCAGCCTTAAAAAGGGTCCAGGTCGTCGTCCGAAAACTGCCCTGGACGTCCGGAAACCTTCTTGGGCGTCCGGACTCCTTGCTTGGGAGAAGGTCCCCGGAAGAGGAAGTTTTCCGGATAGGTTGGGTTTTCCGGGTAAGAGTTGTGTCCGGTAAGTTCGGTACCCGGAAAGGAGTATCGTCCGGAGAGTAGTAGTTACCCGGATAAGGGTGTTGTCCGGACTAGATTGTTGTCCGGTTAGATGGGTGTCCGGACTCTTTAGTGTCCGGAAAAGTGTGGTTGTCCGGATAAGTCTAGTCGTCCGGATAAGTATGCCGTCCGGATAGGTAAATCGTTCGGAAACCTGTAGTGTCCGGTAAGCTTGGACGTCCGGAAAAGTGTTGTTGTCCGGAAAGTATGGTTTTACCCGGTAGTCTGTCCGGGAAAGTTGTGTGTCAGATGAGAAGTGTCCGGATAGTCCTAGTCAGCTTATAAATCTGTCCCCTCGTTCAGGTAGACAATTTGGAAGTAAAGAGCAGAGTAGGGAAAAGCAAGCAAACGTATCAGGTGAGTTTTCTAAACTAAAATGTGTGGCTTTTAAAGTGTTTTTCTAAAGTGGTTACATGATGAGAAATGCCATGTTATTATTATGCTTTTAATTGCATGAAAGATGTTCAAAGTTCTATATGTGAAAGCTTATGTAAAGTTATGTGACAGTTTTATGAAAGGTTTTCGTGAAAGTGTTTATAAGTGAATGATTTTATGGGGCGGACCTATTCCGTGAACGATTATGGGGCGGACCTATTCCGTGGTTGTATGCATGCATTGTGATAGACGTAAACTGGCAAAGACGGGAGAGTAGACCTGCCAGTGCTCGTGCGGGAGAGTAGACCCTTTATGCCAGGGGAAGTGGCCCCAATATAAGACAGCATGAGACTGACTCGTTGTCACCTTAGGGTGGCTTCAGGGTGTCAGATTACGAGGGGCGGACCATATTCCGTGAATGATTTTATGAGATCAGTTTTATGAAAGATTTACGCTGAAAAGATAAACTGTTTTATATGCTTTGATAACTGTTAGGAGGGACTCACTAGACCTCATGGTCTAACCCTCGCATTTTCAAATAAAACCTTTTTCAGGTAAGCAGGTACAGAAAGGCTCAGGGCGTTAGCAAGAGAAAGATGGATAGTGTAGTGACACTATAGCTCATCTTAGTTTACTTCTCAGTTGTGTAGGTTGTTTCCGCCAGCCAATGTTGTTATATTGTAAGGAAATTTTGGGTTCCGATTCTGGGATACTCTATGTTATGTGACCTTGCGTGTTTATTTTAAAGAATGAAATGTTTAAAATTTTTGGGTTGTTATAGTGAAAATTTTCTAGGTGGTTGCAAATTCTTGAGATATATGGTTGTTAATTCAAATAAAAAAACCGTGTACTCTTTTAACAATAGTCAAAAAAATAGAATTGAAATGCATATTTGTATTAAATTTGCATGATTTATGAATAGATTTATATATATGTCTGTTGAAGGGGTGGATAATTGCATTGTTGATCAATAATCTTTTAATACTCAAAAACTATAACTTTTTTCCATATTGATCATTTTAATTTATATATTAACCTATTCTATTATTAAAAATAACATGTTTTCCGAATATTGCGCAACGCACGATATAGACCACTAGTATTATAGAAAAAATAAAACCTAAAACTAAAACCAATCTCTTCCTGTTCGCATCACCTCCCCATCCCCATTTTTTTTCCAACCATTGTCCAACCCTTTTTATATTTTTCAAGATCTCATATTATAGACTTACCGGTTGTGATTGTCCTAATCTCTCATGACCAACAGTGTCCCGGATTTGCAGTTTGATTCGTTTTCCGTCAACCTCCATGATCCTTATCTTAAAATCAATACTATAGACAAATCATTTTAAGTTATAAGTATGCATGGATACTACTTGAATTCAAATTTTCTAATAAGAAACATGCAAGTAAGATATTTTTCAAGAGCAACGATGGAAACCGGAAAGTCGGAAACAATTTACATACGCCAACTACGCAAGGACAGGTTGTTTAATTCTCAACGGCTGTGATTGATGTCTGCTGGGATCGAGAAAAAAAATGAAGAAGAAGGTGACTGAGATCGAAGGGATATATTTAATCATTGAGGTTAAACCCCACAGTCACCATCAGATTAATACCCCTAGGTTCCTGGAAATGGTTTTGGTTGAAAATTTGAAGAAGATGGTCCAAGGTTTTCTTCTTGGGTTTGATTCAACTTCATATGGGTTTGGACTTTTGATGATGAACAATGAACAAGTTTGTGATTTTAATTCAACCCATGATTAACCTCTTCATTTTGAGAGAATGTGAAACATCTATTTCTCTACAAAATCGATTAATAAAAAGAATGAGTAAATTTTAAAATTGTTATAAACAACAAACAGAAGAAGAGTAATATTGGTCATGAGGGAAGTGATGTATATATATATATATATATATATATATATATATATATATATATATATATATATATATATATATATATATATATATATATATAGGAGGCCATTCATGGAAGAACTGGTTATTTTGTAGTAACTGTAAAAACCAATTTCAGCCATAAAAAATCAATCGATAAATTAGGAAATTAATAATTTTGGTAATTTAATTTAAATTTTCAATTAAAGGGCATTTTAAAAATATCTTCTCTCCGATCTCCGACGATACCCCCAATAAACATACAAGAACAAATGTGATACCACCAATAAACATACAAGAACAAATGTGATACCCACTGTGATACCCCAATAATCATACAAGAACAAATGTGATACCCTCAATAAACATACAAGAACAAATGTGATACCCTCAATAAACATACAAGAACAAATGTGATACCCACTGTGATACCTCCAATAAACATACAAGAACAAATGTGATACCCACTGTGATACCCCAATAAACATACAAAAACAAATGTGATACCCCCAATAAACATGCCCCCAATAAACATCAGATCTGTCGAGAGTGAAGAAATCAGATCTGAAATCGGATCTGTTTGGTGCAGCCGACTGCCGGCGCTCCTCCGTCACCATCTCCGTCCACCGCCGCCGACGCCACCACCGACGACGACGACGCCACCGTCACCATCTCCGTCGTCTCTCTCTTCCTCTCGTCGTCTCTCTCTCCCCCGTCGTCTCTCTCTCTCTTCGTCTCTCTCTCTGCCCTTTTCAGACTCTCTCTCTACAGCCCGCCGACGCCACCGCCGCCATCTCCGTCCATCTCCGTCGTCTCTCTCTTCCTCTCGTCGTCTCTCTCTCCCCCGTCGTCTCTCTCTCTCTCTTCGTCTCTCTCTCTGCCCTTTTCAGACTCTCTCTCTACAGACGCCACCGCCGACGACGTCTCTCTCTTCGTCTCTCTCTCTCTCTCTCTCTCTCTTCGTCTCTCTCTCTGCACTTTTCAGTATCTCTCTACATCCTAAATGATATATTTTAGGGTTAACGAGATATTTTAGGATAGGATATATTTTAGGATTTGTTTAATTAGATATATGGACGAAATTACTATAATACCCTTTTATAATTATTTAAAATATAAATTAATTATCTTAAATGATTGGTCCATATTGGTTCTTACGGTTACCACAAACTAATTAGTTCTTATTTGATTACGCCCATATATATATATATATATATATATATATATATAGAGAGAGAGAGAGAGAGAGAGAGAGAGAGTGTGTGTGTGTGTGTGTTTGATTTGGGAAAGGAATTATTAGGAAAAAAGGAAGAAAAAGATTTTACATAGACCTGGCAAACGTATCGTGTCGTGTCGGGTTCAAAGTTAAACGGGTTGAGAGTGTCTGATCCTAACCCGACCCGTTTAATAAACGGGTCAGAAAATCCCAACCCTAACCCGATCCGCCTAACCCGCCACGGCCCGCCTAACCTGTTTAACATTTATAAAACTAAAAATTAAATATTAAAAATACGCAAAAATATTATAAATCCAAAATTCAAATGAAAGCATTAGAAATCTAAATTTTATAGTTCTAACTTATAAGTTCTAACCAAATCCAAAACATTAAAAATCCAAAACATTAAAAATCCAAAACATTAATAAGAATTATAATATATATAAACGGGTTATTCGGGTCATTTTCGAGTTAAAATTATTGACCCTGACCTTACCCGTTTAATTTTCGTGTCGTGTCGTGTCAACCCGTTTACTTAAACGGGTTGAAATGTATTACCCAAACCCGTTTATTTCGTGTCGAGTTCGTGTCGGGTTAGCGTGTCGTGTCAGTTTTTGCCAGGTCTAATTTTACAGTTTTATAAATGTTGGGGGAGAAAGATGGTGCAGGTAATGGGAGGAGGGAAAGATTAAAGAAAATGGGCGGGGGTTGGTGTCACGTGGGGGATGGGTTTGGGGTGGGTTAAGTGTTTTTTTAGTTATTCAATATATGCTTTAATTTAATAAAAATAAAGTAAAATAAAACTAAAATGTAAAATGACAAAGTTGCCCTTAATCTAATAAGCTTATTTAATAAAGTTAGTCTGAAGGACGTAAATCGAAACAAAATGGAAACTATAAGGACGATAAAAGCAGTTTTTAAAGATCAGGGACAAAAATAGTTATAAACATTAAACCATAGGGACGAAAATCGTAGTTTACTCTATTTTTTATATGCTTTTTATTGGTTTGTCTTTATTTTTTTATCGACGCTCAATATCGTTCGATGTGTTTTTAATCTAATTTCACCGTTTTGAGAAGTTTATCGATTTCGGGGGGTTTTCTGTTTTTATTTCAAGAGTTTTTTTCCCGCTTTTTTATTGAATTCAAAAGTTTTTTTGTTGCTTATGAGGTACAGTTGCATCTTCTAAAATAATACGGTTACACTTTTCACAAGTCTAATTTTTTTAATACGATGATACATGCTACCATTGACACCACTACAAGTTCGCCCCTACCTCAATGAGAATCAAAATTGTCAACCGGTCCATGGACCTTCTCCAAAACCCTATTCTAGATGCTCTTAGAGCATTTCCAACAGCTTCTAAAAAATTTCTCTAAAATAGAGAAACAAAAGTCAAAATCCCAAAAATATTACATTCATCTCCAACAGATTCCCTATTTTGGAGAAACAACATTTATTATAATATTAAAATATTAAATGCATCTATTAAAATATTATTTCTCTCTCTAAATATTATTTTCAAATATTTCTATTGGTGCTCATAATCATTTTTGGGGTTATCTCCATATTTGGAGAAAATATTCTCTCTCATACTTTCTTCATTTTAAAAATATTTTGGGAAAGCTGTTGGAGTAAAAATATAGCTTAAAATCCTTATATTCTCTATTTTCTTCATAATAGAAAAGCGGTTGAAGATGCTTTTAGTTTTGTAAAGACTAGAAAGTGAGTACCACCAAACCAAATTTCGGGTGTCATTTTCCTGTTATTTTTATGTTGAACTAGTCAGTATACCCGCACGATGCGGCGGGACACAATTCGATTAACCACAAACTCAAATCCTCAATTTTGGTACATGCTTTGTATTATTTTTTATCAAATATGCATTAGCTAAATATGTGTCAAAAAATTCAATTGATACATAGGTCTCATTAGACACAGATCTTCTCTTGATAATTTGCTAAGCTGCTTGCTCATCATTGTAATGAAAAGTGGGCACTGACAGCTCTTTCTCTGAGCATCTTTCTTCATTGTTGGAATTTGGATAAGGTCATCCGTACCCATACCCTTAAACCCTCTTGCCATCTCAGCGCCACATCAGCTTTTCTTCTTACCCTAAAGTGGAGTACCAATACCTATATAACCGCTACCCCCAACCCCCCACCCTCACCCTCCTCTCACACACACAAGACTCCGGTTCAACGGGTTCCCAAACCCGCTGCCAAAGCCCGCTGACGAAACCCGCCCCCCCTAGCGGTACCCGCCCAAGCCCTGGTGGAACCCGCTCCCAAGCCCGCTGCCGCTACCGATGGCCTAAGGGATAGGAACCTGCCTGTTGTGAGATCAACTTCATTGAAAGCTTCGTCAACAGAGTCTTCTATTATTTCTACAATAATGCTGTCCTGTTAAATCATCATATAAAGATATTAATGATTGTATCTAGATTTGTTTAGATAACAACTCATAAAATGATACTCCATAAAAGTTAGTAGATCTATCCAATACAAAAACATATTTAAGCATGTATTTCCAAGAAGCAGGTTTATTAAAATACTTGTGCAATTGCAAAACATCCACAAGTCATTCTACCAGGCTTGAAAATATAAAAGCCATATAAATTGAATGGCAAAAACACCAAGATGTTGTGAAGCCAATATATTTCTAAGTTCAAAACATAGACAGAAGTACTTCGGCGTCCAGTTGTACATGGACAGCTACATACACCAACCAACAGCCGCTGTCCACACGGTTGCAGCCTCAAGTATACTTAACCAAACAGCCCTGAAGCGCTGCCGTATTGCTGGATGCAGTAAGCTTCACGAATCAGACATGCATTATGTATTATAATATGATAACGTGTAAAATAAAAAATGACAGAAATAAGTAATATAAAACAATGTAAATGAATAACACTATTAAAGCATAAAATGCAGATTTCAAAAACAATTCAGGGGACACCATTTAGGAACTCTAGGAAGAGTAAATATGGAAAAGGAAGGTACTCTTTAAAACTTTTTAGGTACTCTTTAAAACTTTTTCTCAGAAGTAGCATAAATCTGTAGAGCTTATTAATTTGTTGTTTTCTTGTTA
Organism: Saussurea involucrata; assembly: GCA_033807775.1. Lineage (NCBI taxonomy): Eukaryota > Viridiplantae > Streptophyta > Magnoliopsida > Asterales > Asteraceae > Saussurea > Saussurea involucrata. Next base: position 55,515,942 of record CM066322.1, on the reverse strand, counting down.
TCTGCACAAAAGCATGGCATAATGTTACTTGTCTTGTGCTTGATGCTCTCTTTCAGTGATGGCAATAATAGAAGCTTAAGTTTTTTATGTGTTTGGTTTTTTATCACATACCCACATGGAGTATATGTGATGTAAGATTCTTGCAATGCAAATTCTGTTAGCCGTGCCTTCTAAATGCATAAATGGCACTGCATTGTTACTCCATCGGTTACAAAAGCTGTACATTCCAACTTCATAAAATGAGTTTCTTTTTAACTTCAAAATCAACTTTTTATGGTTTTGGTTCTACATTATGAAAAGGGTTTCAACAAAAATCATTTTGGAGTTAAAAACTTATCTTGAAGTCTGTTGCATTTGGGAATTGGAATAGATATTGATGATGATTATACACCCTCATTGGTTGAAAGTTTTTCATAGTAGCTTAGAGGTATTGACTTTGGTTCAAAAGAATTGGCCCAAAAAGCATAAGGTATTTTTTTTATTTGAAACGGCAGCCATTATATATAATATAGACCAACAATACAAATTACCAAACTTGCACCCCAAAAGGGCCTGGACAAAAACAAACAGCACAACAGCTAATTAGAGTAAAGCCACATACTTGATTGTTGGAAATTACTAATAGTTTAAACAATAATCAAGAAAGAAAAAGTTCTATAAGGTGGCCTAGAGTCACCTGAAACATGCATCATAAAAGGTTATTTAGCAAAGAAAAACATGGTTGCACAAGCCACATACTTACAAGATCCCTTGTTTTGTCATTATGAGAGCGTAGATAAGAGATTTAATATAGTCAAATAATTTTAACTATAAGTTGTAATTATTTTTTAAGACTTAGTGAGCTTGAATATGTTTTTAGCGATCTTATATATGAGTGATGACCCGTGTTGCGGTGAATTATTAGTCTAACTTGATTGTTCTGTTTGTTGATTACATACACTTTATATATATTTCAGTTGGTCAGAGCTTGTTATAGTTGGAATCAAATGCTGAATCCTCAACTTACTACTTATTATTGCATTTGATTCAACATTTAAGAAACATCCCGACATTCCTATGGTCAATTTGGTCGTAGGAAACATGCTTATGTTTTTTTAGATAAAAACTTTTGCATTGGTAGTTCTCGGTATAGAGTTTTCACATATTGCTCTTATGGTTCTTTAATTCTAAGTAATTTTATATCAGTTTTTGATCCAACATGTAACTCATTTGACCACAAAAGTCAAGACACATCTCTAGGACTCTAATTTTGGAAGAATTTACAATATAACGCGGTTGTTAAAAATTCTTTCACTGGGTGGTGAGGAGGATGTCAATTGTTGATTGTCTTTAAATCTATTATCCTTGACAGTTATGGTTTTCTCATCCCCATCACTTAATATTGTTTCTTTCGGGTTTGATGTTATTGTTTTCATTTTACCCCAAATATTAATATTTCCTTGGTTTCTGTCTATTTTATAAGTTTACCATGAAAGTAAGACGGTTTTAGCTATCTGTATAAACAGTAACGTTTTGAATTTCTAACTTCTGTTCATCCTAAAATGTCCCCTTAATTTTCTTATGCACTCTTGTTGTTGCTACACTGAATGTAATTCCCCGAACCTATAAACAAAGTCGACTGAACAACCCTAAATACAATTAAAATCATGGTGAGAAGTTACTCATAATAGCCCACAGTCCACATTACCACCGATTTAGAACAAGATATTAGACTTAGTTTCTCAGACTTGATGAACATAAGTGGAGAACAGGATATTAGACTTTGTTTCTTAGACTTGATGAACATAAGTGGACACTGGAAAGGGGAGAAAATACCGTGCAAACCAAGATAAAGTCAGGTGCTTCTAAGAACTCTGAATATAACCAAGCTACACAAAGTGGGAGGATTCCAAGTAAAAACAACACCTGCAATTGCAAAACCAAAACATGGAAACATTAACATTCACAGAAGGAAAAAAAAAAGTTTCAGAACCATAATAACCCTGAAACGCCAACAGTCATCGCCAACAGTCCCCTTGGGGAAACGCTGCAGAGGAGAATGGAGGACAAAAAGAAATTTGCTCTCAACAATGCTTCACTCTATAATACATTGGCACAAAAGGCAAAAAAGGATAGGTATTTTTCTTCATTAATTAATGTGCTTCAAAATTGCTACTTCAAATCATACCATCATGTTACAGAAACCAATAGGATTGCAGTTTCATGAAAGCTCTTTGCTTTCTGCTTTAAAGTAGCTAGAATGTAACATACTGAAATATAACTTCAACCAACACACAAAACTCTAGAGTGAAATTGTTGTTGTGAATCGGGTTTTTAAAAACAGAATCACAATTCAATCATATAACTTCAATTCAATCATATGCTCAAGTGGATAATACAACAACATCATAACAACATTGTATAATTATGAGAAGTTTCTGTTATGCAATTTAATAAAATACATTTAAAGTACCCCTTTGGAGACAGAGGTCCTACTGTAAAAAAAACGGAATATTTGAGTTTTTCATTTGAGAAACACATGTGCAACCAAGTAAACACAAAGGCAGACGAAAAGATTTAAATTTTTTCAACGAGCAGCAATAAGTGATTTGGGGTAATCAATTGCAGTTCCTTCACAAAATTCTTATTTTTGGTGATGAGAAGTTTCTGTTATGCACTTTAATATATAATACAGTTAAAGTACCCCCTTGGAGACAGAGGTCCTACTGTAAAAAAAACTGAATGTTTGAGTTTTTCATTTGAGAAACACATGTGCAACCAAGTAAACACAAAGATTTAAATTTTTTCACAATAGCAATATTGAAAGCACTCTTGAAATTTGAAGAAAAAAGATGGAATCGCCATGAGAAAACAAAACTAAAATACCTGCAACTGCAACTGGAGAAGATAAACCAAAGATGGAATCGCTCTGACAAAACAAAACTTAAATTGAGATGCAATTGATGAAATTAAACCAGTTAAGAGGGAAATAAGAGGGAAAAACCCTAGAAATGTTATCTGGATCAGAAATCTTACTGCAACCGGAGAAGATAAACCAAAGATGGAATCGCTCTGACAAAACAAAACTTAAATTGAGATGCAATTGATGAAATTAAACCAGTTAAGAGGGAAATAAGAGGGAAAAACCCTAGAAATGTTACCTGGAGCAGAAATCTTACTGCAATCGGAGGTCGACCTTCGTTGAACAGTGCAAGAGTTCATTGTTGATTACCAGAGGGAGAGGGGGATATATACCAAGAGTGAACGGACAGTTGTGGGTAAGAGGAGATCGTGGAGGAGCTGCGTGGGGGAGTTATTCACCGGAGAAGATGAAATCGTGGAGGAGTGGGGTAGTAGCCGCTGGAGAGGATGAACCGACTCTTGAAAGGGAGAACTGATTTCAATGATGCTGCAGAAAGTTGTACAGGCTAAAACAATTGTAATCTTGAAAAACGGTTTCTTTGAAAATAACTGTCACTGTTCTTTTTATAAAGAATAGATATCCCCTTTTATTAGTTATCACTATTTAAAGGAATACTATGCTTCTTATGTTCTCAAAAATTACAAATGTATAGAATGTTGTTAAATAAAAGAGTGAATTATACCGGTGATTTCTATGGTTTGTTTAAATTTTGTATTTGGTCCCTAAACAAACTATCTATAATTCTATATTGGTGGTCTTAAAATTTTCATTTTCATGACACTAATAGTCCCTACACTTAACAATGTTAGTTAGTAACCGTTAGAAATAACTAATCATCTGACAACTGATCTATCTCTGAATACAAAAAATTAGGGGTGAGCATAACCGGGTGCCCGGCCAAATTTCATGGAACCGAAACCGGAACCGGAACCGGTGGTTCTAGAACGAAGGAACCGGAACCGCTTAATTTTTTTAATTTTTTTAAACCTTTCATACAATAAAAATGTAATTTTAACTCTATTGCAAACTACAAAGTACCAACTTAAAGTAATAAATATAGCAAATGCGAAAACTAATCCGATAAAAATTAATTATTACATAAATAAATTAGAAAATCTCGAGTATTGAGTCTTGACATCAACAAAACGATTTCCATAACACATCACGTCTTTAGTCAACATCTAACAAATAAAACACTTGGATCAAAACGAACAAAACACCTAACAAAACCAATACCACGTCATTAAATATTTAAATATATAGATATTTTTTATTAAAAAATAACTGGTACCCGTCGGTTCTGGTTCTGGATAGGCATGGCAACGGGGTGGGGTTCCCCATCCCCGATCCCGGTTTGTAATTATGACCCCCGGTCCCGGCCCCGGGCGGGTACGGGAATTCCCAACCCGGCCCCGGTCAACTTTTGGTCAACACCCGGTCAAAGACCCGTCCCCGGTTTAGACCCGGTTCCCCGACCCATTTGTTTTTTTGGCTTTTTAACAGCTATTTTGCTACACGCCATTTTACAATTTTGATCATGGTGTACTTAGGGCTGTAAACGAACCGAACGAACACGAACGGAGGCTTGTTCATGTTCGTTCGTTTAACTTAACCGAACAAACGAACGAACACGAACGGTAAACGAACGAGATTTTTTGTGTTCATGTTCGTTCGTTAAGAATTTTTGTTTGTTCGTGTTCGTTCATTAAGAGATAAACGAACGTAAACGAACGAATAAACGGACGAACTTAAATGAACATAAACGAACGACTTTAAATTAACATAAACGAACGAACTTAAATGAACATAAACGAACGAACCCAAATGAACAAAAAAACAACCACCATACTGATCATCATTTCGTTTGTAAAAAATACCTTAACAAAATGAAAAACCGGGTTAACTTAGGAGGTATGAAAAATAAATTTTAATAGATCAATTTACTTGATGATTTTACACATTAATTTCATATTATATAAACATGTTTATATATAAACAAGTATAAACGAACGTAAACGAACGAACATTAACGAACATAAATGAACGAACGTTCACGAACATAAATGAACGAACGAGACCATTGTTCATGTTCGTTCATTTAACTAAACGAACAAAAAAACGTGTTCATGTTCGTTCATTTATTAATTAAACGAACATAAACGAACTTCCCGCCGAACAGTTCACGAACGGTTCGCTGAACGTTCTGTTCGTTTACAGCCCTAGGTGTACTAATGTGAAACATAAACTGCCTTTGAATGTATTTAAATCATGATTTTATTCATGAACTAACAATAATTATAACATTGAATGCCATGACTATAATCATGATTTACTTACTGCCTTAAACAGATTCATGATTAGAAATTTTTGAAAAAAATTTAACCATGTATGTATGCCTATTTAGGAAATAAATACTGAGAACACAAAAGAGTATTGACTTCCATTCTCATATATTAGCAAATTATGACTTTATGGTGTACTAATTGTGAAACATAAACTCCATTTCAAGAGAAAAGTTCACTTGCAAACAAACCTTTCGCCAATATAAATGATCGAGAAAACAGAGCACTTTGCAAGACATTAGACATCAAACACACTCACACTCACGATGAGGTTGAGGACGGTCTGGTCGATGGACGTGAGGTCTGGTGAATTCAATTGGTAATGGGTTTAGAACTTTAGGGTTTAGAAAATTAAAATTTATTATATATTTAATTGTTGTAAATGGAATTAGCCTACTATAGAGAGAAAACAAGAGAACCCTTATATTGAATGAGAAGTGTGTACAATGGTGAGGTCTCAACCCCTTTATATAGTGGAAGGGTTGAGCCAAGACATAATGAAAAAATGGAAGTTACATGGCCATTAACTCATACATAAAGTCCTTCATAATGGTGTTAAATGAGACACTCAATACCCATAAATTATGAGTTACAACACTCCCCCTTTGGGTGTCCTAATTTACACCAACTCACATCTATACTTCTATGTCTTGTATCTTCTGATAATCCATCAAACATTCGCCTCGTCAAAACCTTTGCCGGAGAAAAACCCTTTGAGACAAAACTCTGGTCGAAGGAAAAAATACGATATGGATGTCTTGAGCTCTTCATGCATTGGATAAATGTATGCGCCAAAACACTATACAAGTGTTTGAGTCATCTGACTAGGAAATATGTGCCTCATCAAAAACCTTGCCAAGAAAAACCCGATGGGAAAAAACTTGGTCGAAGGACAAAAGAGTACACAAAGTCAGTAGTAGAGAGGGAAATAACCATACACAGTGTGCCTCATTAAAACCTTGTTAGAGAAAACCCAGTGGGAAAAAAACTCTAAGCGAAGGACAAAAGAGTGCACCATGGTTAGAAGTATGTTGCTGGATACTCCCCCTGATTTCGATAATACTTAGTGAGAATGGGACCAAATTTGTGTCTCGTTAAAAAAACTTTGTCAAGGTAAACCCAATGGGACAAACCCTTGAACTAAAGATAAAAAGAGTACACTAGCATTCAATCGGGATGCTCCCCCTCACATGTATCCAATATGAAGTGAAGATTCACACAACATGGTGTTAAGCATTCATCAGGATGCAATCTTCACTTGCACAAAATAAGGTATGTCATTTAGGGTAGCTCAGAGAGCTTCCTAAGTCCAATTGCTTTGACATGTTTTTGGAACGAATACTTTGGCAGTGACTTGGTGAACAAGTCTGCATGATTCTTTTCTGATCCAATATGTTGTACTTCAATCTTTTGAAGTGCTTGTTGTTCATGTGTAAAAAACAACTTTGGCGAGATGTGTTTAGTGGTATCCCCTTTGATGTAACCGTGTTTCGCTTGATCAATAACAGCGGTGTTGTCCTCATAGATGACAATTTGTTCATCGGGATCATGAGCTAAATCACACGTACTTCGAATATGGCCAATAACTGCTCGAAGCCATACACACTCTCTAGTCGCCTCATAGAGTGCGAGTAACTCAGAGTGGTTCGTCGAAGTAGCAACTAGAGTCTGCTTACGAGATCTCCAGGATATCGCCGTGTTCCCAATGGTAAAGACATAACCTGATTGAGAACGTCCCTTATGCGGGTCTGATAAGTAACCTGCATCGGCGTAGCCGACAAGGGTCGCGTTGTTTGGAGTACCGATTGCGGTATCCTCACTCGATGACGCGTAGGGATAGAACAAACCCATATCCGTAGTACCCTTAAGGTAACGGAAAATGTCTTTGATGCCATTCCAGTGGCGGCGTGTTGGCGCGTTGCTATGTCGAGCAAGACAATTCACAGCAAATGAAATGTCCGGTCTAGTACATTGGGCCAAGTACAATAATGCGCCTATTGCACCCAGATATGAACACTCGGGGCTCAATATCTCTTCATCGTCTTCTTTTGGACGGAATGGGTCCTTCTTAATATCTAGAGAACGGACGATCATGGGAGTAGATGACGATTTTGCATCATGATGACTAAACCGTCTCAACACCTTTTGAGTGTAGTTTTCTTGATGGACTAAAATCCCATCTCTACGGTGCTCGATCTGCAGGCCGAGGGAATACCGTGTCTTCCCAAGATCCTGCATTTCGAATTCCTTCTTTAAGATTTCAGCAGTTTCCACCAACTCTTTCGAGGTTCCTATGAGATTCATATCATCTACATAGACTGCGATAATCGCGTATCCTGAAGTGAATTTCTTTATGAACACGCACGGGCATAGATCGTTATTCAAATATCCCAGGCCGATCAAGTATTCACTTAGACGGTTATACCACATCCGTCCAGATTGTTTCAATCCATATAGTGATCGTCTCAATTTAATCGAGAACGAGTTCCGTGGTTGGGAACTACTTGATTCAGGCAACTTAAGTCCATCAAGGACTCTCATGTATACCTCTGTGTCCAGATCCCCATAGAGATAGGCTGTAACCACATCCATGAGCTGCATATTTAGTTTTTCGGAAACTACTAAACTGATTAAGTAGCGGAACGTTATTATGTCCATTACGGAAGAATACGTCTCCTCATAATCAACACCAGGACGTTGAGAGAAACCTTGCGCCACAAGGCGAGCTTTGTATCTGACAATCTCATTATTCTCATTACGCTTCCTTACGAAAACCCATTTATTACCAATTGGTTTTACATTGGGTGGTGTGGGAGCGACAGGTCCAAACACTCTTCTTTTCGTTAAGGAATCCAACTCATCATGGATTGCTTGTTTCCATTGAGGCCAGTCCGTTCTACGTTGACATTTTTTTTCTACAACGGGAGAAAAATACTGGATTAGTTATCATATAAAACGACGGGTTTATATGTTTATGGTTTTGTATCAGTATAAACTATGTTTCGAAACGACTGGTTCGATAAACACTAGTTTTTTTTTATTTAGCACTAACTTTGCTTCGAAGCGACAGGTTCGAGAAACACAAGTTTTGCTATAAGGCTGGATGGTTCTCCTTGATCGATCGACAGGTCGATTGTGAGACACCGATTCAGCGAATATACATAGTATATAAACACATTCGGGGAAAACTATTATTTACTCAACCCCTTTCGGTAGCTCTACTCGAACACAACCAGGAAAGACGGTGAGGGTGGTAAGCGCAAAAACATTTTAAAAACCGACCTCATTAGAATAGAGATATCCGCCTATATCTTTCCTAGACATCGTATCCAAATAGGTGAGCCTATTTGGAGTTGATTCATAATCTTTCCAACTTAAATGTGTATATATATGGTTCTACAAACTTCATCTCAAAAAAAACTTTTTAAACATCGAAAAAAAAACATATTGCTAAAAAAAGGTTGAAGATAATATACATCCGAAAGAATGTTATTTTCTCGACTATGTATATTTGATTAACCATACAAATTCAACGTTTTTAATAGTAAATTGTACCTTGCTCCGGGTTGAAATGATGATCTACACGAGAAAACAATCTTGTATCCCTCCGTCTTTGAGCGAAAGTGCCGATAACGTGTTGTAAATGGAATTAGCCTACTATAGAGAGAAAACAAGAGAGCCAGTATATTGAAATGAGAAGTGTGTACAATGGTGAGGTCTCAACTTCTTTATATAGTGGAAGGGTTGAGCCAAGACATAATGGAAAAATGGGAGTTACATGGCCATTAACTCATACATAAAGTCCTTCATAATGGTGTTAAATGAGACACTCAATACCCATAAATTATGAGTTACAACATTAATAAATATATAAAAGAGTGAATTACACTGGTGGTCCATGTGGTTTGCCTAAATTTTGGATTTGGTCCCTAAAGTAAGCAATCTACGGTGGTAGTCCCTAACTTTTTAAACAACTTTCACTCATGGTCCTTCTATATTTAACACCGTTTGTTAACTGTGTTTATCATCCATCAAGTTAATTAAATCAAGGGAAAATCAGTCATTTAATTAAACAAAATATTTAATATGATTAAAACCAAATCAACGTGATCTTCATACGTTGATATCACGACTTTGGCCTCTATAAGATAACGACTTCAAGATAACACATTTTCAATTCTCGTCCCTCTTATCCCAGATTCTGCTTCTGTGTAACAATCACAGCCTTATGGTTTCTGTGTAAAAATCACAGATTATGCTTCTGTGTAAAATTCACAGCTTATGATACCTGTTTCTGTGTAAAAAAACACAGATTATGCTTCTGTGTTACAATCACATAAGGCCATTGCATACATAAAAGAGCGACAACCTTTTCATCACTTTGTCTGCTATAGCTTCTAATCTTTTTGTATCAGAAAAATGATTTAAATATGTAGTTAAATCCCAACTTGCGTTTTATTCTTGATGTTTCTTTAGGCTTCAGGCTTTGATGAGATGGACATACCTTGATATATGAATATTAATATAACCCCATATTCTTTCCTTCTTATTTCTTTTGTCTTGTTCACTTATGGATTGTGTGTATCTCTTAGCTTCTTCTTGCATATTTTACTTCTGCTTTTTCCAACAATGGCTTGTAATCTGCCAAATTCCCCTTTTCCGTTTTCTCTTCTTTCCAAAGGATTTGGTTGTTTATCCCGGCTTCAGACACTAATGATCAAGAAAAAGAAGCTACCTTTAGTCATGGAATCATGGTGCTCTGAAATTCTCCAATAACAATTGCAAATACATGTCTCTTGAATTATTGATAAGAATTCTATTAGTGAATTATGACATGCTTTTGCTACAAAAATCAACTTGCAACCCATAATTTCCAAAATTTTGAATTGGATGTGAGGATGTTCAGCTTGTTGACTGTATTGAACCTTATAACTGATAACTCTCCAAGTAACTTTGATGTTAGTTTTGAAAAACTACCGATTTTCTGTGAAAATCAGAGTGTTGGTCTTTTTTAGGGGGAATTGACACTTCACAGTTTATGGTTTCTGTTTATGTTTTAACATCACTATTTCTGGTTTTTTGTTTCAGTTCTGTTTTAACATCACAGATTTTCTGCGTAAAAATCAAAGATTTCTGCTTCTGTGTAAAAATCATAGCTTCTTTGTAAAGCTCAGCAGGTGCTGTAAAAAACACAGATTATGCCTTAAGCTTTAAATGTTAAAAAATGATTTATTTTGGTATGGACCATTTGGCTTAACTTTAGTTGTTTAATGTTTCCATAAATTTGATGGATATACATATGAGTTGCTGTTTACTTTTCCAAATGATGAATGTACATATGAGTTGTTTACCAATTACCATTTACTGTTTCCAGATTATGGCTTAATTGCATTTTACTGTTTTCAGATCATGGCTCTTGAGTTGCTGTTTCCCGATGTTGGCTTAACTTTAGTTGGTGTCTCCATATTATTGTTTACTCTTTTGCACTTGATTCAAACATCTTTTACACTTAATTGTATTTTATAGTCCAAACTCCAAGTATGTCATACAAAAATGGGATTTTCATTAATTACATTAATATTTACATAAGATAACAATGCTCTGTCAAATAACTCTAACTCAACTTCATATAATAGATCAACTAAAATACAGAAATAATGCCCATTGATCGAGTACACATTGGTTTTTACTTTCTTCGAACACATCACACGCTTGATCAACATTCCTGAAGTGAAAATAAATAGTAATCAAAGCATTCTTGACTGTAGCTCTAACCAAAACCCAGTCTTGATAACCAGTGAGAGCACTTCCCTACCGAAGTCGATTAACTCCGAAAAACACAAGCTCAAAACACTAGCAAAACTGAAATTATCTTGCTTGATAACCAACAAATGCATTCTTTGAAACATACCCAATGCAATATCTAAATGCCGATTATCTGCACAGTCCGTGATAACGACATTCCAAATAGCTTCATTTCTTTGAGGAATTTTGTCGAGCCGTTGGCATGCATAATCAACCTCCCCAAGGTTTGTGCATGCAGACAATAGCGTCATCCATATAAGAATTGGAGTAATATCCAGCCCCTGCGAATTCATACTCTTAAAGGCATACCAAAAGATTTTGCATGAATTATCAGAGCTTAAAGTGTAATGCCAGATTGCTAAAACATACAATCTCTAAGAACTACTGACAAATGAGGTGCATCACAAAGATCTGAAAATTAAACCGATCAATTCCATATCGCCACTGTTCTCTATCGATTCTGCTTGTGCAACCAATTTGTGCAAAAAAAAATTGTATTCGAAGGGTTTTCTGGATTGAAGGTTGCAATTCGAAGGGTTTCATCTTTGCAATTCATAGAGTCGATGAAGGTAGTCGAGGTTCAGGGTGATCGATGGTAGTCGAGGTTTAGAAATCGAAGGATATAACGGTGATATGTTAATCAGGGTTTGCCGATCGATGCAGGTACTCGAGGTTTGGAACAGTGATCTGCTTCCAAAAGTGGTCAATTTTGTTTTAATAGAAAGACTGATTTGCCCCTCATGTGAGGGGCACGTGATGGATGATAAGGCTGTTAACACACGGCGTTAAGCAAGAGGGACTACCAGTGAAACGAAATTAAAAAGTTAAGGACCACCACCATAGATAGCTTACTTTAGGGACCAAATCCAAAATTTGGACAAACCACAGGACCATCGGTGTAATTCACTCTATATAAAATATTTAATTTTTTTATTAATATATATATATATATATATACCGGGTCCGGGGCGGGGCGGGTCGGGTCGGGGATGGTCAACCCGGCGCCGGCCCCGACCCCGGTTTTCAACTAACGGGTTTCCCCGGCCCCGGCCCCGGTACCCGGTTTGGCGGGGAATCCCCGGCCCCGGTCGGGTCGGGTGAACCGGGTTCCCCACCGGGTCGGGCCAAATTGCCATGCCTAGTTCTGGACACCCAACGGGTAACGGTTCCAAAAAAATGAGAACCAGAACCAGTCTTAATCGGTTCCGTATTTTAGGAACCGGAACCAGAACCAGAACCAATCACATCGTTTCCGGTTCTGGAACCGGCAGTTTCGGAACGGTTCCGGTTCCAAAGATGGGTACCCAGTTCCGATGCTCATCCCTACAAAAAATCATGAATAATAAATCAAAAACAATTCGATTAAACTTTAACTTGCGTTGCATTACACTAATACGCTTTTAGTTCGTTTCTTGGTATTTTTTTACACATATAATTATCAATCTATTTTTGAAAGGCATATAATTATCAATTTTGATGCTTACATTTAGATACATAAAAAATTAGTCCAAACCTAGTTGCGTCGTATTTTATGTAACACCCTTAAAAATGGAAAAACAACTAAATAAAAACTTCGATAAAATAATAAAATTAGGATAAAATCTCCTCTACAAACCATCATTGGAAATACCTCAATAATAAATACATAACAACTTCAACAATCAATATCCTAAGTCCTACACCAAGACTACAAAAGATCGGGTGTTACTCATGTAAGGTTTTGAGTAAACATACAACCACATGATATAGGCAACGGAAGCATATTTTAATTTTTATCATCAATGGTTATACAAACTATCAACCTATATGAATACATGTGTTCTAGATAATTAACTACAAAAGATTGAATCAAGAACACTTACTTGTTTATTGCGATTGTCGAAAACCACAATGATGAATCAAACCTTTGATCTCGCTTCTTGGATGTCAAGGACCAATAGTATGAATCTCTCTAGTGGCTCACACTTAAGAACACCAAAATACCAACAACAAGAAGATGCTTAATCACTAAACCCTAAATTAGGGTTTACGATTTTGGGAGAGGGAGAAGGGAGATCGACGACTCCAAGAGAGATTGAAAAAACTCATTAGGGTTTAACCCCTAGCAGTTTATTTATAATCCTCTATTTTACACTTAGCCCCCTTGAACCGATAAGCTTGTTAAAACTATTTTAACCAATCAGTCCCCGCACTTTATATAATTAATCTAATTAATTATATTGCAGCTTATCATCAATTGAACTAATTGCTTTAACTCACTTTAATTCTTCTGATTGTTTATTTTGGGTCTTAAGGGCAACCCAAAAGGACCCTGCTATTATTATAAATATTACCAACAGTTAATGACTCTGGACACTATATCCAACAGTCTCCCACTTGGACAAGTTATTAACTCTATTTGGTTTTAACACTTTCAATAATCAGCAGAGAGCAAGCCATCCAATGCAGCTGCCGAACTCTGATAAAGATTCGGTCCTAAGATAAGTGATTTAATGTTCCTTTGTTCTACAAGATATCATATGAACCTGAGACATGGATAAATGTCTATCTCATGGATCAAGATTATGTTTCCCGATTTCCGATATGTGTTGAATTCATCAGACTACTCAATTGAACACATCAATTCTAGTCAGGGTTTGGCCAAACACTTAATGTCAACACCAAATCATCGAGGGGCCCATGGATATCGCTTCTCCTGTTTAGGCAGAAGGAACAAATAAACTTTGACTACACAGTTCATTTCTACTCATCATATTATACATGGACATACCCTGTATAGCTGCCAGTTACGGTCAGCGTTGGAGCACACCAAAGCATAACAGAATCCTAGAGCAAAACTCTATGTATCTCCGTTTGAAGAACATAAAATATTATCATCTCAAAATTACTCTGACTTAATCCATGAAGTAAACTTTTGAGTGCGGGTTGTTCCAATACCTAAATCACCATTAAGTACTCATGAGCGTTAGTTGTATTCTCTATGCTTCTAACACTCCATGACAGTCTTGAATCACTACTTACTTCCAGGAGTATGACTGACTGTGGAGGTTTAAGTAAATTAATACCCAGGAAGTTGGTTCTAAACATGCAAAACAAAACACGATAATAAATTAAATGTAAATGGACGCAATCCAGCATATATTATAATCTCCATATAATAATCTCCAAATCAAATACAATTTATTACGTTTTTAATGCATCAAACTAACGACTAAAACATTCAAGGTATATTGATAATTCTAACACCTATGGCTTCAGTATCATACTCATGTTTGGGTCGAGTTAACGCTTTCGTGAAAGGATCTGCCGGATTCTCTTCAGTCGGCACTCTACTCACCACGCTTAAAGCAAATGAGACATCAGGTCTAGTACATGTCATGGCATACATGATCGATCCTATAGCAGATGCATATGGAATTCGACTCATTCTGTCCAGTTCTTTACTAGTGCTGGGACATTGATCTTTACTCAATCTTATGCCATGTTGCATGGGCAAATACCCTTTCTTGGATTCACTCATATTGAATTTCTTCAATATCTTATCCAAGTATGTACTTTGACTAAGTCCAATTAAACGCTCGGTTCTATCTCGATAAATTCTTATTCCAAGTATGTATGCTGCATTTCCCAAATCTTTCATAGCGAAACATTTTCCGAGACAGACCTTTACATCTTACAACATTGGAATATCGTTTCCTATGAGTAGTATGTCATCAACATACAAGACTAGAAATACAACATTACTCCCACTAGCCTTAACATATACGCAGGACTCATCTTCGCTTTGAGAAAATCCAAACTCCTTGACCTTTTCATAAAAACAAAGATTCCAGCTACGACACGCTTGTTTAAGTCCATAAATGGATCTTTCAAGCTTACACACCTTATCTGGATACTCGGTATGTACAAAACCTTTAGGTTGTGCCATATACACATCCTCATCAAGTTTTCCATTGAGGAAAGCGGTTTTTACATCCATTTGCCATATTTCATAGTCATGAAATGCAGCTATGGCAAGTAATATCCTGATAGACTTAATCTTTGCTACTGGTGAGAAGGTTTCATCATAATCAATCCCTTGAGTTTGAGTGTAACCTTTCGCAACCAGCCTAGCCTTGAGTGTGTGCACATTCCCATCCATGTCGGTCTTCTTTTTGAAGATCCACTTACACCCAACTGTCTTGCGACCTGGTGCATGATCAACCAATTTCCAAACTTGGTTATCGTACATAGATTGAATCTCGCTCTCCATGGCCTCTTTCCACTTGGCAGCCTCAGGGCCTGCCATCGCTTCCTTGTAGTTGGATGGCTCATCCGCACTATCAAATGTTTTATCATTGACTAGTGTATCTCCTTCCTTTGTAATATGAAAACCATAAAAAAAATCAGGAGATTGATTAGCTCTACTATCTCTACTAGTTCTGCGAAGAGGTGGTGGAGGTATGTCAGTTTCCTCAACAGGTGGTTCAACCTCATGTTGAGGGCTAGTGTCAACTATAGGTTCATCGTTGGTTGTTTCTTGAATTTCTTCAAGATCAATACTGCTCCCACTATCCTCTTTGGAAATGAGCTCCCTTTCTTGGAAGACTCCCCTTCTAGCTACAAACACTTTGTTCTCAGAAGGTTTGTAAAATATATATCCAAAGGATTTGTAGGGATAACCAATGGACCGACACTTCTCTGCTCTAGGTTCTAGCTTGTCGTTAGTTTCGCGCCGAACGAAGACTTCACAACCCCAGACCTTTATATGTGCTAACGAGGGACGAGTCCCAGTCCACACTTCAGAGGTGTCTTTGCAACCTTCTTAGTTGGAACGAGGTTTAAGATATGAGCTGCAGTTTCTAAGGCATAGCCCCAGAACGATATTGGAAGTGTAGCACGACTCATCATGGACCGAACCATATCAAGTAGCGTTCGATTTCTTCTCTCAGCAACACCATTGAGTTGTGGTGTTCTGGGAGGAGATAATTGCGGAACTATTCCACAATCCCTTAGATAGTCGTAGAATTCATGACTCAAGTATTCTCCACCCCTGTCGGACCGGAGCATCTTGATCTTCTTGCCCAGTTGGTTTTCTACTTCGTTTTTGAATCCTTTGAACACTTCAAAGGTGTCCGACTTGTTTTTCATCAAATAGATAAATCCATATCTACTGAAATCGTCAGTAAAGGTAACAAAGTATCTCTCACCGTTTCTCGTGGCAGATCTGAACGGTCCACATACATCTGTGTGGATTAAGTCCAACAGATCCTTACCCCTTTCCATTTTTCCTTTGAAATGTGCTTTTGTCATCTTGCCAAGTAAGCAAGACTTGCATTCTCCATCCGACTTTAAGCCAAATGGTTCCAAGATCCCATCCGATTGGAGCTTGGCGATGCGTTTCTTGTTTATGTGGCCAAGACGATGATGCCATAACAACGATTTATCCAATTCACTATTGGAGGAACCAACATTTAGAGTTAAGTTATTATTATTTCTACCAACACAAATCACACTTTCATACACACCATTACAAGGAGAGGCTTTAAAATAAAACAACCATGTTTATAAACCAAAATGCAACCATTATTATTATTAAATTGAAATTCAAAACCATCCTTGTACAATGCATGAAAAGAAATAATGTTTCGAGCCATTTCTGGCGAGTAGCAACAATCTAATAACTTTATTGAAAAACCACTACTAAGCATGAGCTCAAAATCTCCAATCTTGGTAACAGCGGCAATCATCCTGTTTCCCATGATCAGATTCAGCTCCCCATGCTTCAACGTTCTACTTCCCTTTAGTCCCTGGAAATTAGAGAAAATGTGAGTACCACATCCCGTATCAAGGACCCAAGAGTTAGAAATCGAAGTACTATGGAGTTCAATTGTAAAAATACCTGAGGTGCCACACCCTTTGACCTTGTTCATTTTCAAGTCCTCCAGATATTTTGGGCAGCTTCTCTTCCAATGGCCCCTTTCTTGACAGTAAAAGCATATGGCCTCTTTAGGGTCACTTATGGGTGGTATGTCAGAAGAATCAGCTTTTCTCTTATGGCTTTGGTTGCGAGGAACAACTTTAGCCTTTCCCTTCCCTTTGGGATGAGAAACTTTCTTCTTCTTACAGCCACCTTCCCTAATGGCCAGGACGGGAGCAGTTGAGTGAGCAATTTGGGTCTTACCCATACTTGCTTCAGCAGATCTCAACATGCCATGAAGTTCCATCAAGGTCTTGTCCATATTATTCATATTGAAGTTCACTATGAACTGTTTATATGCCCCACTAAGAGAGTTTAGCACCATATCAATGGCAAGCTCTCTTGGGAAATCGACACCTAGATTTCCTAACCTGTCAATGTATGCTTTCATCTTTTGCACATGCGCACATACAGGGGCACCGTGATGTTGCTTACATTCCATAAGCGATTTTACGACTTGGAACCTTTCTTGCCTCGCTTGCTCCTGAAACATTTCACGAAGCTGCTCATTTAGTTCAAACGCCCCCATGTTCTCGAAACTCTTTTGAAGTTCCGGGGACATGGACGCCAACATGAGACATGCGACTTTTGTGGATTCCGCGAATTGCTTATTGTATTCAGTTACTGCTTCAGGGCTTGCATCATCATTAAGTATAGGAAGATCCTCGTCGAGCAAATACTCTTTGTCTTCGTACCTCAAGGCAATTCTCAAGGCACGAATCCAATCCAAGTAATTTGGCCCAGTCAGCTTATCTTTACTTAGGATAGAGAGTAACGTAAGGTTGGATGTTGAGTGAGTAGGAGGAGGAGGAGGAGGAGGAATATTTTCAGCCATCTGTAGATATAGTTTTATTTTAGTTAGTTTGAAATTTAACCTTTAAAAACAATTATCCAAAATTATTTAACAAGGCTAGGATCCATATTTTACTCTATGATGTGAAAAGGGATGCCGTAATCACATCATAAAGTTATTTAGGTAAACAAATGCTATTTGTTAATTTCATCCACTATGAAACTCCTAGTTCTTTTGAGATTCACCGACTTATGTCAATGGCATGTTAATCTCGACTATGCTTATCTTCTATTTGTGACTGGGATGCCGAGGATCACAAACTAGATGGTGAATCGACCATGCAAGAACACATGGACCCCTCGGCTCAAGTACGCTTGAGAATCACGAGTGCCACATCATTTTCGACTATAGTTTCACATTAACGTGCCGGCAAACCGCACACGCTCCGTTAACAAACTATAAGAATATGTGTGTTCTTTTCATGGGTAGCATAAGACTTTCACATTTCTTAGTATATCTAAAACTGGATTTTGTTTTTATACTTCATAATTAATACTTTTAACTTGTCACATTGACCTATCAAACCTTTTCGGTAATACCACTAGTCCACACAAGAGGCGGTGAGTATGGTAACGCAGGGCGTTTTAAAAACCATTGACTCATTCGGCAACCATATTATATGTAACCACCTTAAACCCCCTTAGAGTGCTTATAATGAGTACGCCTAGTCTCGGTTTGACTATCAATGTATAATTTAATTTTATATATATAATTAAGGTCTAATATATATATATATATATATATATATATATAAATTGAATGAAATTTTAAACAATTTAAAATTATGATTATCTAATTAATTCTAATTAACCATGTGAGGGCACATTTAATAATTAATATAATCGTTTCCATAATTAATTCCAATTAAATATGTGAGGACACATGCTAATAATTAATGTAAATATTTGACATACAATTTATATTTACTATATATAAATAATGTTAATGTTTATCTTACAATATTATTCAACTTAAATATATTTATATAAGATAAGATAATATGTAAGATTATCTATTCAATATTTGCCAAAATTGTTTATTGTTGTGTTTTAGGCAAGTTAGGAAACTAGCCAAAAACAATTAGGGTATAACATTGCATAAAAAAAAGACTACCCTATACCCTTTAGGGATTTCGATAAAACGTAATCGCTAATAATACAAACCTTTTATGCAAGTAAAAAATTAGATTCCAAAAATTATGTTTTGAGGTTATGACCATGAAACCCTAACTTAGGGATTAAGCAATCCAATGGCCACAAAATTTTGAAATCGATTTTGTAGCCTCAAAACCCTAAATTTCGAAAACCCTAATCCAACATAAACAGTTTTGCAAATCAAATTGAAACACTTTTGAGATAATATCTAAGAACAATGGCTCTGATACCACTGTAAGGTTTTGAGTAAACATACAACCACATGATATAGGCAACGGAAGCATATTTTAATTTTTATCATCAATGGTTATACAAACTATCAACCTATATGAATACATGCGTTCTAGATAATTAACTACAAAAGATTGAATCAAGAACACTTACTTGTTTATTGGGATTGTCGAAAACCACAATGATGAATCAAACCTTTGATCTCGCTTCTTGGATGTCAAGGACCAATAGTATGAATCCCTCTAGTGGCTCACACTTAAGAACACCAAAATACCAACAACAAGAAGATGCTTAATCACTAAACCCTAAATTAGGGTTTACGATTTTGGGAGAGGGAGAAGGGAGATCGACGGCTCCAAGAGAGATTGAAAAAACTCATTAGGGTTTAACCCCTAGCAGTTTATTTATAATCCTCTATTTTACACTTAGCCCTCTTGAACCGATAAGCTTGTTAAAACTATTTTAACCAATCAGTCCCTGCACTTTATATAATTAATCTAATTAATTATATTGCAGCTTATCATCAATTGAGCTAATTGCTTTAACTCCCTTTAATTCTTCTGATTGTTTATTTTGGGTCTTAAGGGCAACCCAAAAGGACCATGCTATTATTAGAAATATTACCAACAGTTAATGACTCTGGACACTATATCCAACAACTCAACCCAATACAAAATTGTTATTTTCAAAATGCAGTAGACTTCACCAAGTCACTTACTTTTTGAACACATAACTAGCTCTCCACTCTTCACAGTGTCACCAAAACTATTCCCAACCGGAACATGTTGCACACACTGACAAATAAAAAGGTTAGGCTACGCCTAGTGAGTTCAAAAGTTTTTATCATGGTTATATAATTCGTAAGACGAGAAATGTGCAATTTAAATCATGAGTTCAAAAGGATATACTTTAAATGCAAACCACCCATTTTCCAACGCATACAAATCTCGTGACGAAATTCTAATATAAAACAATTCTTGAAATGCACTCAACTCAAAACCCACTTGAAAAGTGAAATAGTATTTGATTTCCAAAACTATAAAAACATGAATAAATCGCTATTAATCATAGCATCCCAAACGCGGGTGAGGCATACATCATAGCCAAAAAATATGGAAAGCAAACCATATAAATAAAATGCGTCACCGAAAACATGGATAAAAGTAAATACCCAAACAACAGCTTTCGGTGACGGGGGAGACCCGCTTCCATTATATGTGGTGGAACACAAAATTAAGCCGCATAACAATGTTATTGAACTACACCTCAGATCGTGACTCTATTGTGTGATTTAATAAGCTCCAACTCGAGTCGGACTTTATTGTCTGCTATAATAAGCTACACCTCAAGTCCCACACCTAACAACGGCTGACACCACAGTATCCTTTATTACCTGTTGTGCCCAACTACACCTCAAGGATACACGATCTTATTGCTTGTTCATTCTCTAGTAAGTTACACCTCAAGGTTTCCTTTGAACCTTAATTGCCTACTTACTAGCATTCAAGAATTGGAGTCTCGGCTCCTTACATGATAACACAAGATGTTCAACCCTCGTGCACAAGAGTTAGCACATCAACCACGAAATTCCGGAGTACAACCCAAAGTGGTTCCTCTCCACAACGTCGGGACACAAAATGCCACATTGGCATACTTCCCAAAGTGAAAATGCCAAGGCTTTCTACTTATAAAGATATGACCGACTCATATGCCTATGGATCTAATGCAGTACGGTCTAAAAGTACATGACTCCACTTTAACGACACATGCACTCAAAACATGTACTCTTCAAATAAAATGCAATAAATGCAACTGACGACCAAAGCTCCACATTCAATTGTTAAAATCAAGACAAATGTCCTCAAGACTCATTAAAGTCATAAATCGAGCCATAAACTCAACCAAAACCAATTAACCACTCATGAAAACCAAATAATGCATTAAAATGTATATCATCCACGTTTATGCGAAATATTGTAACACCTCAAAATTTCCATAATTATCGTACATTTTGGGAGAACGTTTAAAATAATGGGAAAGTGTTATTTTAAACGAAATGTCGAAAGGGTTGAAAGTATACTTGACTAAAGTTTTTGGCCTAATTTGTGAAATTGTGAAAATTGGGTTTAGTTTAATCAATTGGCCATAGTGTTGGGCTAAAATGATAAATTGTGAAAAGTCGGATATGTATATTGGGAAGTCGGCTAGAATTGAGAATTATCTCAATTGCACTTCCAGGGAAGTCGGTGACCGAGAGAAAGAAAGAATCAAAGTTTTAGAGCTCGTTCGGTAAAGATTTCGATTCCCTCCTTCAATTCGATTTCTTTAAGGTTGGTAAACTTGAATAAATCTGCTCTTCAACTAGATTTATGAAATCGTATGGTAAATCAGGAGTGAAAGTGGATTTTCTGGGTTGAATCGAATTGTGCAAGCTTGGGTCAAATTGGGTTTACAGGTGAGTTCATCTCCTTTATTAAACTGGATGTTTTTATCAAATTCATGAGTAAATTGAACTTGTTAAGTGTATGGGAGATCTATGGTTACTGGTATAGGAGATAACTCGAGTAAATTGTCGATTGGTGCTGAAAATTGATGTACAGGTCGAAGTAGCCGGGTAAGTCTTTAGTGTCTGGTAAAATCCTATTCGATAGTGTCCGGTAAAATGTTAAATACCGAAAGTATCCGGTAAGTACTTATTCCCGGTAGTATCTGGTCAAATTTATTTCCCGGATAGTTGGTTTCCGGATGTCACCGGATTATTTGTGCTTTCCGGATACCAGTTCCGGATTATTTCCGGATTCTGATAGTTTCCGGATAGGAGTTCCGGACACATAATCAGGATAGTTTTTCGGTAGTGTCTGGTAACTAATGGGTTCCCGGTAAGTATTGATTTCTGGTAACTTTTGACAGGGAACATTTGGATTTCAATCCTAGCAACCATACTTATAACTTGATTTTAAGTATGATATGATTTGACATATGATTTGGTTTGATACACACATATGATAGGAAGTGTAATGGATCCATAGTCACTAGCATTATCTGAAAAACATGGAATAGGCGTGGCGCTTAATCGTAATTCCCGTTGATTTGAAATGAGGAATATGCCGGACTCTTAATGGTAATTTACATTTCGTATTGTGATGTGAAAACGTGGAATAGGCAGGGCTCTTAATTGTAATTCCCGTTTTCTTTTGGAAGATAAGGGATATGCATGACTCTTAATTGTAGTCCCTACTTCCATACCAAGAAATAGGCATGGCGCTTAATTGTAATTTCTTGGACATGAGCTATAATCTAGAATCTGTGGTGATTCGTAGTGGCGCTCTTGAACATGATATTATGACTTACTTAGTGTTTGTCATACTCATGGAATCAGGTGTGATTCCCGTCATCGAAAGATGTTATGTGTACGGTAAGAAAGTTTGCGATCAGGTTAGTTTATATGCTTTGTTTACAAATTTGGTTTTCAAAACTTATAAAGATTGTGATTTGAAAATCGGATGTTCTCACTAGGCACAAACCTAATCTTTTCAAATTAAATATTCTTACCAGGTACTAGCTCGGGAAAGGATACGAGGGGATGAGTGAAGAGGGGTACAAAATTATGCTTTTGGAAATGCAATGGAGAAGTTAGTTTCATCAAGATATTTTGGAGATACTGTAGACAACCTTATAATCTGATTTTGTTGATTTTGGATTAGATTAGTTGGTTGTTCACAATAGATCATTTGTAATTATGAATCTTGCCACTAATTCTCTGATAAATGAAGGTTTAGAAAGTATTGTAGAAAACTCTGATAAATTTTAAGGTTTAAATTTATCGTGAATTTTGGGATGTTTCAAATATGCTCTAGAGACTCGAATTACTCAACACAACTCTTAATTTAAGACACGTCATTTTCCAAAGTACACATCAAATTGCATTTATACCCAACGATTTGCAAGCGTAAGATAAATCATTTAAAATAACAATACTTAATGTCCATCCATCAAAATACCCAAAATACGTCTTTTCTCAAACCAAAATCATATTTTTTTCTATTTCTCTTGAAAGATCGATTTCTACATTGCTTGAAATTATACTTCCCCAAAAATTATGGGTGTTACACTTTACCAAACATTGAACTAATAGATTTTCAGAGGATATCTGATAGATTCAATAAAACGAAAAAAATAAAGTTTTCATTATCTATTTTACTCTAACTTATTCTATATAATATTCTTTAAAAAAAAGAGAAGTAGAGAAAACATCGAATTTAAGAATCTATACTATCTTATAAAGCATATTGAAGGAAAGTCATAAAGTCTTAAATACAACTTGTAAAGCATAAAGTACAACACTCTTAAACACAAAAGTCTTAAAAGTCTTAAAAATCAACTTCAAAAGCATGAGGTACAAGTTATTATTGCTCATTCCAAAAAATTAGTTGCGAGATTCCCGCTTCGGATCATATTCAAAATTCAAAATTTTCAATTTCAAACACGATTCACTCCCAGATAGAGCTAATTTCACATCTGTTGAGACCATCACCAGCTTCTCTTTCATCTTTAGACCTAATTTAAATTTTGAGATCATCTCCTGCTCTAAGTTGGCCTCCATCTTTTCTCAGACGGATCTCCATCATCTTCTACTTTGCCCGTTTTCTAAAGATTGCCATGGACAACAATCTTTTGACCTTCAGGTACCGTTTCCCTTTTTGTTTGATTTGAAATAACACGTTTGATATTTGTTTATCTTATTTCCCTTTTTGATCTGCTCTTTGTTTGGTATCGAGGCTGTGAGGTAACGCTTACCCAACATGAAAGTTCACGTCACCGCCATTTCTTCCCAAATTCGAACAGGGTTTTCCGGTAAACCATTGACTACTATGCCATCTCACTCTCCGCCTTAGATAATCGAACACACGGTGATAAAAAATATCTCCTCCGCAGTGCTGGACTTGGTTTTTATTGACCATCTTGTGTTTTCCTTAGCTTATGGCAACATTTTTTTACTGGATCACCCGTTTTGTATGTTGGTTTTGATTTGTTGAACAAACTTTTAATTTACAATCCTAAAAAGGTATTGTTTTGTAATCCTATGACCCATATGTAGTGGTTAACCGGTTATGTTGTTTCAAGAAGATACTATCATTATCATCACCTCCTTCACCACCATATGCTTTGTTCAAAAGTGGTGCAACTCTGGGCTTTCTAATATTCCATGACAAAAGCTTCATTAGCTTCGTTTTTTCTGTACCCTTATAACTTAAAGATTGTTCTTTATCTTGCTTTCCATATTCAATGCTTTCATGTAAAGATCGAGTTCTTAACATGTATGTGGTCTTTATCTATTGATAGTTTTAGTTAGTGCCTTCTTCAGTTTCAGATTCGGAGCTATCCTTCTCCATCTGCATCTTCATCTTGTTTCTTGTTTGATTTTTGAAACTTACACATCATAGAAGCGATGGTAGCAGGTGTGTTGGAGATACAGGGTGCACAATGTTTCTGTATGCAGTTTTTGAACTTCACTAACATCAAGTTTTACCTAAAATTTCCATTCAATTATATTTCAGGTTTAATTGAGGTATATAATATAGCCATGCTTGCAAAAATCTACAGGTACATTTAGTCTGGCCTTGTGGTTTGATTCCACATCTATTCCCTGGTAATTTCTATGCATATATAGATACTAATATAAGCATAAAAGAACAGCCATCTTACTATTATCAGGGTTGTACTTTGTGCATACTTACACGAACCTAATTTTTCTTGGGTTTTTGTGTAGTGATTTCATCTTCACATTACTCATTCAATGGTTTTGCATTCGAGCAGGGGGAGTACGATTCACAGTCCAAGAGGAAAGATTTTAAAATTTTTACTTCCCTTCTTATTTTGTGGATGTGTGTATGAGTTCAAGTAATGGCATAACTGAATGTTCTAAGTTTTGACCTTACTACTTAAATTATTACTATTGGTTTTATTTTTTGTTTGTTTACAACAATAATAATATTGATATAACAATTATTCTTTTAAGAATTACAATATGAGAATATGCTTTGAATGTCTTGTAAAATTGTTATGATCATGGGCTTAAATCATCCCCCTTGTGTGACAGACTCTTACCCGATTATGGATTAGTAGGTAAATTGTTGCTTATGATACCGTTTTGATTGACTAGAATCTTACTCAGTAAGACAAGTGGTAGTGTCAACTATTACGGGTAAGCACTTACCGGGCAACTGCTTGCATAAACAACCCCTTAATTCTAATTTTACATGATGGTTTGTATATTTGCAGCAACCAATTCAACACCTCAGACCCTATACTCTAAGCGATAACAGACGTGGACAAGATCCTCCTTCGAAGACAAATCTTGGGATGTTGAGTCAACAGGTACTTTGATTGTTTCGATTGTTTAGCATGTGGATTCTTAGGGTTTATAAAATTGGTATGTAAATTTGTGGCTCCTTCATCATGTTGTTATCGATCTCCATATCTTTCGTTTTGATTGCTTGATGTATTGTGTTTGTGATTGATCTAATAATTTGAGATGATATTTGGGGTTAATAGGTTTGATTTAGGGAGATCTGTTTTGGTCAGATCTATTGCAATAAACTCATAAGCTTTCTTTTTCAGTTTGAATTATGGGGTTCATTGGAGGTTATGAAAATCTGGGTGTAAGTCATTTAGCAAATTCAACATATCTCAGGTGCAATTTCAAGGTATGTAGGTTTTCATCTCCAATTTCTTATTTATTTCTATGTGTGATTTTGAATTTTAATGAGGTGATTTGTTGGATTTGAGGTATGAGTTGTGTGCAATAGTCGATGTACTTAATAAATCTGAATTTTTGAAAGTTTTTTATTTTCAAAATGTTGATTTAGGTCATTAGGTAGAATGTGGCTAGGCCTCCAATTTCTTATTTATTTCTACATGTTATTTTGAATTTTAATGTGGTGATTTGTTGGATTTGAGGTATGAGTTTTGTGAAACAGTCGATGTACTGGATACATCTTAATTTTTAGAGTTTTTAGGGTGGGGTGAATCGGGTTCCTCATTTGGTCCTGTATTCTTGTGATTTATGTTGCACAACATTTGGGGTCCCACCTTCATATCCCTTGACATCAAGCAAATAGGACCCTGATGCAGTGCAGTTGCTCCGTTTTTCAATTTGATCGATTGAGGTAATTACCTCAATTGTCCAAATTGAGGTAATTAGTTAGGAAAATCGTTTGTCAGCCTTCACCCTTATATATTTCTATTGACATCTTGCATTCCTAGGGATCCGTTTCTTATTATGTGCCCATACAAAAAGAAGATGGATAACTGGAAGTAGCAACAAGTAACCTCTTATAAAAGCGATAAAAAGCAAACTGGAGGACCGGTTCTTCAAAATGCAGCGCCGTTGCTCCAAGTGGCTTTCAAACAGACTTAAAGGTCGGAAACTTGGATGGACGGAGTGGCTAACGGACCCTAGAGCAGCTACGTAATCAACGGAAGTCGCGGGTCGATAGTAGGCAACAAAAGTCTCGAGGGCAGATCTACGCGCTGTCTGAATCGCTGCAGCAGTAAGGTCTGCTTCTGGACAGCCCAACTAAGCCCTCTGTTCGTTCTGTTCGGGTAAGACGACTGCGCACGTTCAGCAAGCTGTGCAGGGTGGCTCACGGCTGAATCTGGATAGCCGCAGGGCTGCAGTCATGAAGGCTGTTCCAGGACAGCCACTGTAGCTGTTCCTGAGCTTTGGTTTCAGCCGCTGAATCTGGACAGCTGCAGGGCTGCAATCTTGGGCAGCAAGGTTCGGGTGTTTAATCGTTCGACTATATGGTTTTTTGTTCATTGTCTCTGTGCGTTTGGTTCGTCCCTAGCGAACCTTTCTGTGGTTTTTTGGTCGTGTTTCTGTGGCTTCTGTTCATTGGCCATTTTTGTGCGGTCGAACTTTGTTGTACGTTTTGGTTTCGGTTGGTAATAATATGCTTTGCCTTTCAAAAAAAACAAGTAACCTCTTATTAAAGACGACTGGATGTTCAATTCAACCGAATGGTTGTGGTGTCATTTATATCTGAGATTTATTTTTCTTGGTTTGTGATTCTAATGCAATTCCAGGAAAGTGAGTTTTGTTACTTCTATTATTCTTGATTATTTATGGTTTTTTCACTTTGGACTAAACTCCAACCCTTTAATGCAATGCATCTTATAAAAATCTTATTGGTGTACAAATATCTCCAACATTGAAAAAACATCTGGTTGAATGTTGATTATAATGAATACATAACTCATATGGTTTATTATAAACTATATATTGCTTTTCTCAACTGTGCAAATATGGACTTGAACCTCTAATTGCTTTGGTATGATTAATAATGTCATGGCTAGAGCTTCTCCCAAATTTTGAAAAAATATCTGAATACGTTGTATGTGTTGCCACATTGAAAATAATAGTGCAACAAAATCATGAGGGGTGTTAATATGAATATTTGTGCATAACATTTTGTTGGATCAAACTCATTGTTTTACTAATACTTTTTGGTTCGTTTAAAATAGCTAATTTCTTATTGACCAATAGGACTACATATTATTGGCAAGCAAATGGTATTTTTTTATTAAGTGGCATAAGTGATAAAACAATTTTATTATGTGATTTTTTTGTGATTTATTATGTGATTTTTTGTGATTTTTCACAATTTTATTTAATTTGTAGAAAATGGATTTAGGGTGGTATGCTGAGCTTTTTTAATCACTACAACGTCCTCATGTTTGGTGGAATTTTTCATGTGTCCGAGTTGAATTTGTTTGGGAAGATGTAAATCAAGAAAAACTATATATCATCTTACTTGACCAAAATGTAAGTGAAATTAATCATATTTTAGTTTTGTTGAAAATATTTTTTTTAAAGATACTAACAATTATAAAATTACATATTATATATATATATATATATATATATATATATATGTTAGAGGGACAAAATGGCTGCAATTATTCCACGTACATTATTGGATGTCTATAGACAAAGAAATTTGGTGGGAAGTGTTTTCTTTTTGGAGCATTTCCAAATTCAGGAACCAATTATGACTATCCAATGTATGAAAAATATAGTTTTCTTCGTGCCGAGTGGGAAATTTTGATCAGTAGAAACACAAAAGGTTAAACCCATTGCCCGGGGGTGTTCAAAGAGGATTTGTGTTTTATCCATCGGTGCCTTCGATAAAAACACTTGTTGAAGACCGGACGGCGTTTACACATCAAATGTGGTTTATTGAAAAGTTTTGAGTGATTATTGTATATGATTAAAGCATTATTGTAATTCCCATTTTGTTTAAACATAACTTTTAGATTTTTTGGATAAGAAAGTGCATTAAGTTTTCATTTTTTAATTTATGATATATCTCGTCGCATTATGAAAAAACTCTTAATACAACATGTGACACCAAATATTTTGCAAAATTTAATGTTTAAAACTTAAATGTATCTTGATAGAACTTTAACATCCCCGCCGCATTGCGCGTGTACTCAGCTAGTTATTTAAACTTGATATATTGAAAGGAATTTAATAAATAAATCATACCAATAAAATTAAAGTGTTCTTATTTTAACTAAATTCTTTTTAAAAGGTGATGACAAATTAATATAATATTTTAAATTTTAATCATTTAGGGTGCGTTTGGTAGGGTGGACAGCATGGGACAGGACAGGACAGGACACACCTGTCCCATGTTTGATGCGACCAAATGTAGAACTAAGTGGAACCATCATGGGACAAGGGTGTTCTATGCTTACCCCCTAGAACTAAGTGGAACAAGGATTTTTTGACAAATATACCCCTTCCTCTTCTTCTTCTTCTTTCTTTCCCACCACCACCACCACCACCGCCAACGCCACCACCACCACCACCACTGCCACCGCCACCACCGCCACCGCCACCGCCACCACCGCCACCGCCACCACCACCGCCACCACCACCACCGCCGCCGCCACCGCCACCACCACCACCGCCACCGCCACCTCCACCGCCACCACCGCCACCGCCACCACCACCACCGCCACCGCCACCACCACCGCCACCACCACCACCACCACCACCGCCACCACCACCGCCGCCACCACCACCGTCGCCGCCGCCACCACCGCCACCACTAAACAAATCACTAGGGGTAAATGGGTCATTTAACCGGTCCTGTTCTGTCCTGTCCAATCCTATTTATGTGTTACCAAACACTGAACAACTGTCCTGTTCTGTTCTGTCCTGTCCTGTCCCGTCCCGTCCTGTCCCGTCCCATCCTGTCTGCGTACCAAACGCACCCTTACTATACAAAAGTTGTAGAAAATCCTAAGGAGTAAGGACTAAGACTATCCACAACAACAATCTCAACCAATCCAATCTCAATTAAAATATTACTTTCTCTCTCATCCACTTACATAATATTCAACTCCAATCCAATCTTAAAATTTTCATACTCCAACCACAATCCCCTGTAATCCAATCTAATCTACAATATTATTTTACAAAAATTATATATTTTATTTTTTATATTATTTTCATACTCCAACCACAATCCCCTACAATCCAATCTAATCTACAATATTATTTTACAATTTTTTTTATATTATTTTACAAAAATTATATTATTTTACAAAAATTATATTCTACAGGATGTTGAGAATTCGAAAGAAGATTTTGGAAGTTTGGATCCATAGCAGATAATTGAAAGAAAGTAGCAAGATAACAAGATGATTGAAATGTAGAGAAAAATTGGTGTGGTGAAAATATGTCAATATTGGTCTCTATTTGTAGGGAATTGAAAACCATGAATTTTGGTATATTTTTTAATTTTTAATTTATTTGTAAAAAGTCTGATTTTTAATTAGATAAGTTGTATCCTAAAAATCTAAAACCAACCAATAATAACTTGACATGTGTCAATTTCTTTTAAAAATAAAACATCAAATCTTGCGCAATCTTGATTCGTTGATTGAGAAGAGATTGGGTTGTTGATTTTCTTTTCTATTTATTTTTTTAGAAAGTGGCTTGGCCCAATTAATGTCCATGTAGCGTCAGGCTTTCAAAGAAAAATTTGGACCACTTTAATGCCATTTTAAATACCGCATTTCATACAATATTACTACTTTATAAAACTAATTTGACAACAATTTTTATCACATGACTCATGAATTGATTTTTCCACGGGATAATTACACGAAACAAAAACCGATTTTAATTTCTTTTCCATAACCATGAAATTCATCTATTTATACTTAAACTCAAAAGAGGTAGATTGACCAAATAATATCATATTACTGTGACATAACAGTTATTTAATGTTTGATAGATAGAACTGGGCAGAACAGAACAAATAACATTAGATGAAATACAATAAATAAAATTTAAAGAACGATCAAAATATAAAATATAACGTGTATTTGATGTTTTAGAAGAGAATTATATTTTATTTTGAGGTTATATTGGTGAAACATAAGTCGGTTCCACCTTGTTCCAACTTGTTCCATGGGGTGGGGGTGGAACAAGCCTGTTCCAACTTGTTCCACTCTGTTTATGTTTGTTCCACATAAAAGTCATGTCAAACATGAGACAGTGATCTTTGTTCTATCATGTCCAGTGTACCAAACGTATCCTTAAAGATTTTGATTTAGAGTCATTCACAATTTAGCATATACGGTTTTTCGAGAGCACAAACTGTTGTTATGCTCTTTAAACTTCAATAAAATTGTTGTACAATAATGATTGTTACACCATATGCTTTTGCAAGAGATAATGGATAGGTCATACTCAAATCAAATCACTTCCATATAAGTACGATTATCAAGGATAAACATATATGATTTGAGCTTTTAATTGGACGAGTATTTTATTTTCAAAATCCCCCAAACTAACTTTCCTTTAAATAAAGGGAAATTAATTAAAATACCCTAAGTCAAACCACGTTTTACTGAAATACCCAAAATCTCTCCCATGTTACAAAAATATCCCAAAAATCCGCGATGGAGCCCGCGATCGCGGGCTCCAGGCCACGTGTCACCAAAGTTTGCCCACTTTGCCCGCGTTGGTTCCTCAAGAATGCCCGCGGTCCAGCTTTCCCCCCTCAAGAATGCCCGCGTGTGCAGTTTTGGTCCATGCCCGCGTTTGACTCTCGTTGACCCCCGCGATCGCGGGCTACACGTGTCCAAAGTTTGCCCACTTTGCCCGCGTTGGTCCCTCAAGAATGCCCGTGGTCCAGCTTTCCCCCCTCAAGAATGCCCGCGTGTGCATTTTTGGTCCCTGCCCGCGTTTGACTTTCTTTGACCCCCCGCGATCGCGGGCAAAAGTGTCACGTGTCGGCACAGGGTTAACCCTAATTTCATTTTGACGAACCAAACCCTAAATTTGTTCTTCGGCCGCACTATATAAGGGGGGGGGGGGGGACCAAAAACCGGCCACTCTCATTTTTTTAATAACTCTCTCAATTTTTAATCAAACTCTCTCAATTTTCTCCCACTCTCTCAATTTTGTCGTGTGGAATACGCGTTCGGGTTTTGTGAAGATGTCTCGTATTACCTCTGTGGTATGTTTTCCTTATGTTTTTTGTTATTTTTTGTATGTTATTTTAAGTTAAGATATATGATTTGTAGGTTGTTATAGTGTTTATAACTTATGTTTGAATATGTTCTATGTTTAACATGATATGTATGGTTTTATGTTTGAATGTGATATTTGTATGTTATAATGTGTATGTTGTTATAGTGTGTTTTTTTATAAAAAAATTGTTAAGAGTGTTTTTTTATAAAAAAATTGTTAAGAGTGTGTTATTATAAAAAAATTGTTAAAAATGTGTTTTTTTTTATAAAAACACACTCTTAACAATTTTTTTATAAAAACACACCCTTAACAATTTTTTATAAAAACAATTTTTTTATAAAAAATTGTTAAGAGTGTGTTTTTATAAAAAAATTGTTATAGTTTTATGGTTTTATGTTTGAATGTGATATTTGTATGTTATAATGTGTATGTTGTTATAGTGTTTTTTTTATAAAAACACACTCTTAACAATTTTTTTATAAAAACACACCCTTAACAATTTTTTATAAAAACAGTTTTTTTATAAAAAAATTGTTAAGAGTGTGTTTTTATAAAAAAATTGTTATAGTTTTATGGTTTTATGTTTGAATGTGATATTTGTATGTTATAATGTGTATGTTGTTATAGTGTTTTTTTTTTTATAAAAACACACTCTTAACAATTTTTTTATAAAAACACACCCTTAACAATTTTTTATAAAAACAGTTTTTTTATAAAAAAATTGTTAAGAGTGTGTTTTTTATAAAAAAATTGTTATAGTTTTATGGTTTTATGTTTGAATGTGATATTTGTATGTTATAATGTGTATGTTAAGAGTGTGTTTTTATAAAAAATTGTTATAGTTTTATGGTTTTATGTTTGAATGTGATATTTGTATGTTATAATGTGTATGTTGTTATAGTGTGTTTTTTCATAAAAAAATTGTTAAGAGTGTTTTTTTATAAAAAAATTGTTAAGAGTGTTATTATAAAAAAATTGTTAAAAATGTGTTTTTTTTATAAAAACACACTCTTAACAATTTTTTTATAAAAACACACCCTTAACAATTTTTTATAAAAACAGTTTTTTTATAAAAAAATTGTTAAGAGTGTGTTTTTATAAAAAATTGTTAAGGGTGTGTTTTTATAAAAAAAACACATTTTTAACAATGTTTTTATAATAACACACTCTTAACAATTTTTTTTATAAAAAAACACTCTTAACAATTTTTTTATAAAAAAACTGTTTTTATAAAAAATTGTTAAGGGTGTGTTTTTATAAAAAAATTGTTAAGAATGTGTTTTTTAAGAATGACAACTTAGGTCCCTACGGTTTTAAGAATGACAACTTAGGTCCCTAAACTTTTAAGAATGCCAATTAGGTCCTAAACTTTTAAGAATGACAACTAGGGTTCCTAAACCGCACTTTATCTATATATAACAATATGATACGTTGAAATAAAATAAACCGCACTTTATCTATATATAACACTATTATACGTTGAAATAAAATACCACCGCACTTTATCTATATATAACAATATGATACGTTGAAATAAAATAAACCGCACTTTATCTATATATAACACTATTATAAGTTGAAATAAAATACCACCGCACTTTATCTATATATAACAATATGATACGTTGAAATAAAACAAACCGCACTTTATCTATATATAACACTATTATACGTTGAAATAAAATACCACCGCACTTTATCTATATATAACAATATGATACGTTGAAATAAAATAAACCGCAACATCTATATAAAATAAAATAAACCGCAGCATCTATATATAACACTAACTATAACATCTGTGAATGACTATGTAGAAGGATTTCTTTAACATCGACTTGACGGTAAGGTGCAAAGTTTCCTACATCGAGGAATTAGGAGCGCTCTTTAGGGGATTAGGTGATCGCGCGGATACCCTTGAGACCATCTATAGAGGGACACCGTTCGGGCCATGGATGGATGTGTCTTACTCTGGTGGCGACCCTACGCTAGTACACATGTTTCTACAGTTGGAGGTCGAGGACGCTAACGCTGAGCCGGAGGAGATGCATTTTGATTTCTTCGGCTCTCAATTGCATTTTGGGCGTCGTGAGTTCTGTCTAATTACAGGACTACGTTTTGGAGAGGCTCCCCCTTCCTCCCTTAGAAGACTGCTCCTTCGTTCCTAGGGTTTGGGGCATTTCAGCATCTCGTTTGAAGCTGAAGGCAGCCCGGGAAATGATGAAAGAGGGCCTTAGTGCCCTAACCGACGACGATTCTGTCCGTGTATGCTTGGTGGTGATCGTGGATATGGGCTTCTTGGGCCGTGAGTATAGCCAGTATGCTTCCGAGACGGTCCTTAGGGCCGTCGAGGACCTTGAGCTGTTTAACAGCTACCCGTGGGGTAGCCATATCTGGACACATTGCTACTCTATTCTGCACCGAGCCATAGCCAGACGCGTTGATCGACATGCAAAGATGAATCTTTGTGGTTTTACATACGCCTTCAAGGTTAGATACGTAGTATAACAATTGTTAATAATACATACAAACTGTTTGGCTTTTCTTTTTACGTACTTGCTCTTCTTGTCTAATTCCAGATATGGATCTTGGAGATGTTTCCCGCATCAATCCGATATTTCGTCAAGCGCGACGATCGAGTACTTAGGGGAACCCGTTGGGACAAGCGTGTTACCCTAAGTAGGTCGCTTTGGTTTCAGTTCTTCAATGCGTCTAGAAATGTAAGTTCTTTTACTATGTTTACAATTTGCATACGTTAGTCCCGCTTATTAATTTCTTTTATGTTTTATCATATATTTAGCAGCCACTCTTGCCTTTCGATCGCCTTGTGCCTACTGTCGACGAGATGGGCACAGATTGGTACAGAGACAGCGTGGCCTTTATTGACGCAGAGGCGGAAAGGGCTCGACGTCCCCCTACTTCCGAAGATGAGGAAGACGACGACAGGCCCCCTTCCGGTGGATACCAGCTGCCCCCTTCCTCCTCCTACCAGCCGGCCCGTTCCTCCTCCTACCAGCCGGCCCGTTCCTCCTCCTACCAGCCGCCCCATTCCTCCTCTTACAATCCATATGAGGCGGGCCCTTCCTACGAGCCACAACGTGGCTCTCATGAGCACCCGTGGGACTACGTCCACGGGCCGCTAGAGTCACGTGTACAGCTTCTGGAGGGATTCTACAGACAGTTTAGCGCTGTCAATGTTAGTGTTTAACTTAATTTGTTGGCCACGTTTATTTAGTTTGTATATTAATATTACGTTCTAAATTTGTTTTAGCTGTCGAGTACGACACCGATCTCCGCTCCGTTTGGACAGGGGGCACAGGCGACGTTTGCCACCACATCCTATCCGTCATTCCCTGAAAATGTAAGTGACATTGAGTAACCATTATAGTTATATGTTTGTTCCTAAGTTTGTAACTCTTATAATGATCAATGTCACGCAGGCCGGGATGTCGGGGGCCGGGATGTCGGAAACGCCGTTCGCCACCACATCCTATTCTACTATCCCGGAGAGTGTAAGTGACACTGAGTAACCATTATAGTTATATGTTTGTTCCTAATTTTGTAACTATTGTAATGATCAATGTCACGCAGGCCGGGATGTCGGGGGCATACACCTCGCAGATGCCGCCGCCGTTCGCCACCACATCATATTCTACTATCCCGGAGAGTGTTAGTGACACTGAGTAACTATTATAGTTATATATCGATAATCCTAATTTTGTAACTATTTTAATGATCAATGTCACGCAGGCCGGGATGTCGGGGGCATACACCTCGCAGATGCCGCCACCGTTCGCCACCACATCAATCACAAACATCTTTGGCGGTTCGGCCGATGACTATTACAGGCCGGAAATGCATACTGTAAGTTATTTTGGTAGTTTTGGTTTAATTGTGAACATTTCCTAAATTGTACTTAAAACATTGAGTAACGTAATTTTCAGACGGGGTCTCCTATTATCCAGGATCACTTCTCGGAGCACTTCTCGGAGCCTGACGATGACTCGATGGATGTTGTAGATCTACCACCACAGGTGACCCCGCTCCCTAAAAAGCGGTCGCATAAAATTTCACAATGGTTTCGTCACCCGTTTGGCCAACAAGGATCTACGACACCACCGCCCGCTAAAAACAAGCAAAGAAAGCGGGGGGAAAGAAGGGAGGAAAGAAAAAGGGAAAGGTGCCTTCACCGGAGCCTCAACCGGCATCAGAAATATTGAGGATGTGCCGGACTGGTCGCCTCCCCAACTTGACATTCACCCCTTACGGGGGCTTAGAAATCAACCACTCGTTTTTTGAAACATTGCTTGCGGATGACCCTGTGAACTCTGACTTAGATGATACGGTTAGTATGAAGTTAAATTATAGTCATATATAATCAAATATATTTATATTACATGTCTAACCATCTATTTTTATGCATAACACGTCGATTCTTGGGTTAGCCTGTTGCAAAAACATCGTGGCGTAGACACGAGGTGGACCATCATGCACACTATGTTCTTTCAGTGTATACTGATGGACCATCAAGGTCCCGTCTCCGTGATCGAAATATGCAATGGCTCGGAAGGGACCTCTTGGACTATCCTCGATAGGGTATGCAAATCGTTTTACTGTTATTTTATTTAATAACATATATGACATATATTGTAATATTTCAGGTGTACATCCCCATATGCTTGCATCCCAGACATTAGCTGCTTGGAGTGTTTGAACTAGATACTATGGTCATGACCCTATATGACAGCGAAAAGGACGGTCTCTGCAAACAACAATTGACAGAGCAGATGCAATCGTTTAAAACAAAACTATATACGTTCTTTTCATTGATCGGGGATCATAGACGTCGCGAAGTGTCAAGTATCTTTCGCACAAAGATGGCCGGCCAAGTACCCCAGCAGACCGGGTTATATGCGGATTACGGTGTATGGGTATGCCGTAATGTCCAAAAGTTGATAAATAACGAGGAGATATGGGTACCCCCTAACGAAACCGACGATGAGGCAATGAATTTCCGCCGACATATGGCGGAGTCAATTTATGCGCATTGTCTAATAGGGCCACGTTAGGTTGTTTATGTAACATTAAATAATTGTTATTTTTAGTATTAACTTATTTTGTTAAAGTATTGTGATTGACTTACTGTTTACTTCATTTGGTTTTTGCTAATTTCATCCATTTACTCAACTTTGAGTATCGATATCTCTTTCACACATACTCTATTTTGGACGCATTATATATCATTTCGAAGATCTCATATAGAAGAACATAAACCTACTAAAAGTTAGTTATATATAACACATATATATAAATTTAAATGCGTCCAAAGTTTAGTAAAACCCATATTTCCAACACCTAGTAAGTGGGTTTATGAAACTTGCGATAATCCTAATACAGAGATTATTGGATGAACAAGCATTTATTTCTTGATTATTGGGGTATTGGTTCTTGTTGTCTGGAAGTGATGATGCAAAAATTGGTATCATGTAATGTAGAACAATATCTATATTATAGAAACTTGCATTTGATAGTACCATATAAATCTGATCTAAATTCTCATTAATTAGCTATGTTTGACTACTTAAAGACTAATTTTCTGCCTAATGAAAGACCTTTATTCAAGAGCAGACGAATATTGCAGTTACTTTTTCAGTGGAATCATGCAAGCAACTTTTTCAGACGAAATCTATAAACACATTCAAATAATAATAATTTAAAACGATTTAATGAATTAGTTAATATATGATTATTATGTTAATGCGATATGAGTGTAAAACAAAATTGAAAAAAAAATAAGAGATGTACCATAAATTAAATAATTAACTATAAGAGTATGAATTTTAAATATAAAAAATATTTTTTTATGTAGTGTATAACTGTATATGATATATATTAAAATATATAAATCCAAAAAAATTCAAGATTGGGCTCATTTCGAACGTATCGAAGAGACGATTATAATGGTGTAATTTGTTAAAATTAAAACGTATTTTTTTAACGTATTTTAGTTAATAAACGATTATATGTGTTAAATGTAAAATTAAAATAATGAAAGTAAAAGGTATAAAGTAAATTTAGTAAATAAGTATAGGGGTTGAAAGTGTAACATTTCATTTTAAATTCGTAAAAATGGACGAAATGGGTTGAACAGCGCCAAAAATATCAAAATTTTCATAAATGGTCCCTTGCAATTGAAAAGTCACAAAATTAACCCCATCGCGGGATGAGCCCGCGATCGCGGGATTTCATTTTTCAAAAATGGTCCCTGAAAGCTTAAAAAAGTGTCAGAAAGGTCCCTGGCCCGCGATCGCGGGCTCCCATCGTGGATTTTTAGGGTATTTTTGGAAAATTGGAGAAATTTTGGGTATTTCAGTAAAAAATAGTCAAACTTAGGGTATTTTAATTAATTTCCCTTAAATAAATTAGATCTTAGGTCAAGCTTATTCATATAAAAAGAATAAATCCAAAACCGTACATAATTAATACTTTGACCTTTTCCCAAATTTTAAACTCTTTTAAAAGTTATAAAGGATCTCACAGATTTATAAAAAAATCAGCCAAATTTAAACTTTTCGGCTTAACGTGTTTACCAATTACCATTAATAATTTTTAAGACAATCTTGCAAGATCTTAACTTGGATTTGATTATTGGTTGATTATTTGAGATAAGTTTTCCAAGAAATAGAAGTTTCAAGATAATTTATGTTCTCTTGATTTTCAATTTTCTTTTTTATATATTGAGAGAATGATAAATATACTCAAACACATAAATAAAAAGATATATAGTTCATGCAATTTGGACTTTTTGTCAATCATCAAAACTGTTGGGTCATCAAAGATTTGAAGATGACATGATCTCCTTACATACTTTGAAAAACATCTTTTATACTTAGAGAAATTTTAGATGGTTCTTTGTAATAGCTTAGTCATATTGTCAAAGTTCGGTGAAGTCAAAGATCAGCCGAAATCAAGAAGAAGTAAATCTACCAATGCGGATTGAAGATGGACTTCTCAACCCAAACTAAGTTGTCTCACCGATTGTCTCCATGAAAATCGGTGAGATCCCAAACAGGAGATTTGTTGATCCAAACCCTCAGTGATTTGATAATGACCCTCTCTTATATACTTAGTGAAAATTGTAAGTAAACAATATGTATCAGAGTTTCACTATCGCTGATAAGTACTAAGATCTTCCAGTACCGCTGATAGGAACTCTCGCTCTTTTAAGTTAAACATTCAGCGAAACTGTTCACCATAAATGCTGAGTCTGTTCAGTCATTATGATGATCGCTGATAAGTTAGTTGTTTACTTATGATCCCTGAAGACAAGTTTCACGTCAACAAAGGTTCTACGCTGAAGTCGAAGATCAAGCTCAAGAACCAGCGACAAGTCTCCTAATGAACTGATGCGGATCAACGAAGACTCAGATTTGTCCACTCAACGTGAAGTATCAAGTACAAGACTTCAGCTATCGCTGAACTTTATCATTCGCTGAATAGAAAATGATAATCGCTGAATCAACGAAAGCTGATCATGAAGTCCTCCGTACAAAGTACTTTTGTCTTAACCCCCTTGCACGCCTCCGTACGAAATGTCAGAAAAGAACCTCCGAAAATCTGAAATCGTACAACCACTCTGATACTACACTGTTCATCCTTATGGCTACTAAGGTTGTCATCAAAAGTCAATGACATGCAACCAACCAGCTGATGACACGTGTAAAGTATATACTGACTTGCATTAAATGCATGCAGTATATAAAGAGATGAACTCACTTCTTTTGAAGTAACTTGCTAACTCTGGACAAGTTCAAATCTCTTATCTCAGATAGGTTATTATTAGTAATTTCCTTATCTCTCTTAGTGCAAGAAACCTTAGTGTTCCAACTTGTTTAGATTTAGGTTTATCCTTAATCTTGTTTCTGCAACAAGTTGTAAATTGTTAATGATTTATCAATAAACAATTTAGAAAAGTAAAATCTGTGTGTTTGTATTCAACCCCCCCTTCTACAAACTTGTATAAGCCTTCGGGACCAACAAGTGGTATCAGAGCAGATTTGTTTAATCTCATAAACAAGATCTAATCTAAGATATTTCTCTTCCTTGCTATTATCTGAAAATGGCCACCAATACAAACACAAATTATATAGACAATGGTTCTCTTGCAAAACCCCCTAGATTTTCCGGAGATAACTTCAACTTATGGAAAAATAGGATGACACTCTTCTTAGAAGGTGTAGACCCTACTATGCCTTACTATATTGAGAAAGGTCCATTCATCCCTGTAAGATTTGATGCTGCAGTTCCAGGCACTGAGAATAGACCTGCTATTCCAGAAAGGCTGGTACCTAAAGAAATCCATCAATGGACTGACGAAGATAAGAAGAAAGTGGCTATAGATACAAAAGCCAGATCCATACTATCCATGGCTCTTCCTGACGAAGTCTACCATTCCGTCATGAATCTGAAAACATCAAAAGCCATGTGGGACACAATATGTGTTCAGTATGAAGGAACGTCTGAAGTCCAGGACTCAAGAAAGATCAACCTGGTAAGACAATACGAAAGCTTCATTTCTAGTAAGAATGAAATTCTCTCTGAAGTTCACCAACGTTTTAATTGTTTAATTATAGATCTGAAAACTGTTGGTAAGGAATATTCTAACTTTGAAGTGCTGACAAAGTTTCTAGAATGTTTACCTGAAAGCTGGGACAATTATTCCATGTGTCTCAAGCTGTCAAAGGATCTAAGATCAATGACCCTTGCTACCTTATATGGCACGTTGCTGAATCATGAGCAATCAAGCCATCTTAAGAAGAATCTTGTAAAAGATTCCAAAAGCACCCCTGTTGCTTTAATCTCAGAGGAACCTTCTACTCAGCGACCCTCGGTCACTATCACTGAGTTAGAGAGTAACTCTGAAAGTTCATCAGATTCTGATTTTTCAGATGATGAATCCTTGGCTCTCCTAACCAAAAAGTTCAGGAGATTTGCCAAGAAGAAAATGTTTAGAAAGAACAAACCTCTTTCCATAGTTGACAAGCCTAAATCATCAGTTTTTGTTGATAAGGCTACTGCTACTTGTTTTAACTGCGAAAAGATAGGACATTTTGCTAACGAGTGCAGGTCTAAGAAAGTTTCTAGACCCTCAGCTTTTACAAAGAAATCCTTTGTTCCAAGGAATAAAGATGACAAATACTCAAAGCTGAAAGAAAAATATGCGAAGCTGAAAAGCTTTAAGAAAAAAGGCAAAGGCCTGATGGCTGACTATGATTGGGCTGCTTCTGATGAAGAAGCATCATCATCTGACTCTGAAGATGATGAAGCAAATCAATGTCTCATGGCCAAGATTGAAGAAGAGGAAGAAAGCTCAGACATTCCCTCCACTTCAACCTCTGCTATTCAGGTATCACCTTCTTTCTTTACCAATATTGCAAATATTGATGAAGCTGATAGTCTCCGTAAGATCGATCTCTTGACTAGAAGTTTATACGAAGCCATGAACGGCAAAACTGTGGTTGAAAACCAAAACCTTGATCTCGCTGAAAAGCTTAAAAACTGTCATCTTCAAATAGAAAAGCTTTCTAAAATTGAAGAAGATTTTAAAGATCAAGTATATTTAAATCAACTAGTCAAAATCGAACGAGCAGAAGCTATCGCTGCATTAGAGGCTGAAAAAGCTATTGTTGAAGGATGGTGTAATTCTTCAACAAAGATCACTGAGATAATTAAGGCTCAGATTCCTCTGAGTGATAAACGTGGTCTGGGTTATAAATATGATACTCCAAAACCAACCACTGAACGTTCAATGCTTAAATTTGGAACATTCGTATCCTCAGTCGCTGACACTTCATCATCTCAGTGCTCATCGTCCATTACACCAATCCCTGAGGAAACTCCTACCTCCTCAAAAGGCAAGGAGAAAATGGTTTATTCAAAATCTACCTCTGTCTCTAAAGACAAAGGTAAAGGAATTGTTATTTATCAAAATCCTCAGAAGGGTACTTTAGTACCATAGCTGAATGCTTCTAAAGCCTCAGTGACCTACCCCTCTGGATCTAGAAAGCCGATCTCTGGATCTATTCAACGATCTACTCCTAGACTCAGAGTGGATATCCTTGGTAAGAAATCTGAAGAACTGAATGTTCGTTCCATTTCAAAAGCCAATAGTTTGCTTGGTGCTGGCACTTCTAATTCAAA
The DNA here is from genome assembly GCA_033807775.1 of Saussurea involucrata. Taxonomy (NCBI): domain Eukaryota; kingdom Viridiplantae; phylum Streptophyta; class Magnoliopsida; order Asterales; family Asteraceae; genus Saussurea; species Saussurea involucrata. The sequence goes on along the minus strand of CM066322.1, from coordinate 55,473,940 downwards.
ATTAAAAGCTCAGCATTCAAATGGTCCTAGAACTACTTTTAGCTATAAGAAATGTTATCACTGTGGACTTACTGATCATATTGCTAGTAAGTGCCCCACAGCCACCAAAGCTGAAAAGATAGCTAAGGTGAAGATTGCCCCCAAGGCAAAGAAGACCAACCCTGGTGCAAATCAGGTCAAGGTGAATTCTACCACTGAGGTTAAGAAATTAACCAAAGTGAAGAAAGACAAAGCTGAATCTTCAAATGCTGCGAAGACCGCTGAACCTTCCATTCCAACTACTTCCACTGACAAACGTGTATACATGGTTAAGTGGGTACCCAAGAAAAACTAATCTTCCTTTGTAAATGCAGGTTAAGAAGGGTATCTGGTATCTCGATAGCGGATGCTCTAGACACATGACTGGAAAGAAAAACCTGCTCGCTGAATACAAGGAAGAGAAGGGTCCCTCTGTGACTTTCGGTGGAAATGAAAAAGGAGATACCCGAGGGTATAGTGTACTTTCAAATGGTACAACCTCCTTCAGAAGAGTCGCATATGTTGAAGGGCTGAAGCATAATCTTCTAAGCATCAGTCAGCTTTGCGACATGGATAACAAAGTAATTTTTACTAAGGAATCCTGCTTTGTCACTGACAAAAAGGAGAAGATAGCTCTCAGCGGTTATCGTTTGGAAAATGTTTATGTAATAAACATGGACTCAACAACCACTGAGAACTCCTGTTTCTTCTCAAAGGCCTCATCTGATGTCAACTGGCTATGGCATAAGAGGCTCTCTCATCTAAATTTCAAGACACTGAACACTCTTTCGTCAAAAGAGTTAGTCACTGGTCTACCTCAGCATTCATACGTCAAAGAGTCATTATGTTCAGCGTGTGAAAAAGGGAAGCAGACCAAAGCAAGCTTTAAATCAAAGCAAGTTTCCTCAGTGTCATCTCCTCTACAACTACTCCATATGGATTTGTTTGGCCCTGTTAACAAACAATCCATCGCTGGAAAGAAATATACGCTGGTCATAGTTGATGAATTCTCTCGCTTCACTTGGGTAATGTTTCTCCGTTCTAAGAGTGACACCCCTGAAGAACTCATCACCTTTGTTCGGAAGATGGAAACTCTGAACAATATGACTGTTCGCTCAATAAGGAGTGATCATGGGACTGAATTCAAAAATAGTTCTCTTGATTCCTTCCTTGAGAGTAAGGGTATTTCTCACAACTTTTCGTCAGTGAGAACACCGCAACAAAATGGAGTCGCTGAAAGAAGAAATAGAACAATTATTGAAGCTGCACGTTCAATGCTCAACGATTCTCACCTGCCTACTCAGTTTTGGGCAGAAGCTGTCAACACTGCTTGTTTTACGCAAAACAGGTCGCTGATAGTTAAAAGATTCAAAAAGACAGCCTATGAACTCTTTCATGGGAGAAAGCCTTCAATCAGCTTTCTTCACATCTTTGGATGTCAGTGTTTCATACTGAACAACAGAGATGCCCTTGGAAAGTTTGATCCTAAGGCTGATGATGGAATCTTTCTTGGATACTCCTCAGTCTCCAAAGCCTTCAGAGTCTTCAATCGAAGAAGACAAACTGTAGAAGAAACTATTCACGTCACGTTTGACGAATCCCGTTCAGCGAACTCTAAACCGAACGCTGATACAGAAGAACCGAATCAATGGATGTTTTCTCATCTTGGTGATTCAGAAGATATTCCCACTCCTCATGCTCATCCAGTAGAAGATGATAGTCCCACTATCATTCCAAACATGCAGAATAGTGAAGCTGAAACATCTTGGGTCTCAGCTGTTCCTATAAACACTATACCTGCAGTTAATCCAAATGTCTCAGAAATTCCATCTATTTCTCAGCAATCAGTGAATGAAGTGACAAATGCAAACATTCCTCTCTTAGCTGATAATCCAGAAGTAGCTGAAGCCTCATCTTCAGTTTCTCCAGTTCAGACTGAGTCAGCGACGTATGCTCTGGCTCAGCGATGGACTGTAAATCACCCAATCGATCAAATTCTTGGTGATCCAAACGCTGGTATTCAGACTCGTAGAAGTGCAGGTAATATTTGTTTATTTGTTAATTTTATTTCACTAACTGAACCAAAGAAGATAGATGATGCCCTCAGAGATCCAAACTGGGTCAGCGCTATGCAAGAAAAGCTGACTGAATTCGAAAGAAACAAAGTTTGGAAACTCGTTCGTAGACCAACTGACAAAACGGTGATAGGCACTAAATGGGTCTATCGAAACAAGTTGGACGAACATGGTACTGTAACTCGCAACAAAGCTCGTCTTGTTGCTCAGGGATACAGACAAGAGGAAGGCATAGATTATGACGAAACATTTGCTCCAGTAGCAAGACTTGAGTCTATTCGTCTTTTCTAAGCATATGCTGTACACAAAAACTTCACTGTACATCAGATGGATGTTAAGTCAGCGTTTCTGAATGGAAAGCTGAATGAAGAAGTTTATGTGGAACAACCTCCAGGATTCTCATATCCTAAGCGTCCAGGTTATGTTTATAAACTGGACAAGGCACTTTATGGCTTAAAGCAAGCTCCACGTGCATGGTATGACACTCTTTCCACTTATCTCCATATTGAAAAATTTGAGCGAGGTAAGATTGACAAAACTCTATTTTTTAGAAAAGTGAAAGGTCATATCATTCTAGTTCAAATATATGTTGATGACATTACATTTGGTTCTACTAACCCTGAGCTTTGTACTCGTTTCGCTGATAGAATGAAAGATGAGTATAAAATGAGCATGATGGGTGAACTAACATACTTCCTTGGTCTTCAGATTAAGCAAACTGAAAAAGGAACCTTTATAAATCAGGGAAAATATGTTAAAGATATGCTGAAGAAATTCGACTTAACTGAAAGTTCAGCTATGAAAACCCCTATGGCACCACCGCTGACACTTGATAAGGACACAAAGGGTGTTCCTGTCAATGTTACGTTGTACCGTGGGATGATCGGCTCACTATTGTATCTTACAGCTAGCCGACCCGATATTATGTTTGCAACATGCTTGTGTGCACGATATCAAGCTGAACCTAAGATATCTCATATGAAAGTTGTAAAGCGAATATTTCGATATCTTAAGGGTACAGCGAATCTAGGCCTTTGGTATCCCAAAGACTCAGGATTCGATCTAACCGCCTATTCAGACAGTGATTTTGCAGGTTGCAAAATGGATAGGAAAAGCACCACAGGAGGATGTCAGCTCCTGGGTGGAAAGCTGGTAAGTTGGACAAGTAAGAAGCAAAACTCAGTGTCCACTTCCACAGCTGAAGCTGAATATGTAGCCGCTGGAAGCTGTTGTTCTCAAGTCTTGTGGATGAGAAATCAGCTACTAGACTATGATCTTCAGCTCTCCAAAATTCCAATCTATTGCGACAGCACTAGTGCCATCGCTATAGCAAACAATCCAGTGCTACACTCAAAGACAAAACACATAGAAATCAGATATCATTTTATCAGAGATCATGTGATGAATGGTGATATAGAACTTCATTTTATCCCAACTGATTATCAGTTAGCTGATTTATTTACCAAACCTCTTGATGAGACAAGATTCAACTTTCTCATCAGCGAGCTTGGAATGCTGAACTTTGAAGGGTAAAATCTTCAGCGGTTCACATTTGATCAGCGATGTCTCAGGATAAAATCAACTTGTATAACCTATTCAATCATCTTCTCTCTGAATAAACTTGGTCTAACTGATATCCAGGTATGTTTTCTCTCTCTGACAAACGCATGAAAATGCAAGATTTCAAATCAAATGCATCGCTGAATATCTCTTCCTTAACAGCGACTTTTTGAAATTTCTTAAAACCTTCACTGATATTTCTATTCAGTGCTTCATGTTTTCAAAGAGTCCCTGAGTTTTTCAAAACCTCAGAGACAACCAAGAATATGAAAGGACAGTTGTGACGTCATTGCAACGGATAACACCAGGCACGATTTCTTTCTGACACACGTTTGCACGTTTCGTTCAAACTTCTAATCAAATGCAAACACGTGTCCGTGTCATGATGAAAACCTTTTCCCGCTCAAGGTTCTCTCTCTAAAACTCCCTATATAAACAAACTATTGGTTTATATTTGTCTTTTACGCGATCAATCTTCCTCCGCAAGAAAAGAATTACTGTTGCATTTGTGCTCTCAAATCTTCAAAGAACTGTTCATCATCTTCTTCATCAAAACATCAAGGTTAATATGTTCATATTTTTTTTCAAATGCAGATAACTTGTTTCTGATCTTATCATTGTTTTAAACAAGATCAAACAAAAGAACTTCTTAAAAATAAAATCATTTCTTTCATGGTTTTATGAACACAACCATTTCATGGTTGTTCTTCAAGTTTAAATGCAAAAATCTTAAACTTGTTCTTCATTCGTATCCAGTTTTTTTAGAAACTGGAATACAAGACTTTAGGGGTTTTACATTTCGTTTCAAAAATCATGAAAAACCCTAATCTTCATTAAGACATTTATGTCTGAATGAAATGGGCAAAATTCGAACCATCTTAATGGAAATTCTTTCCATATCAAGACAATTCTTATTTGTTAACATCTTTGGTTGAACTGATAATACAGAGAAATGGCAACTTCAAAGATCAATGTTACCGCTGAGACCATCTCCACTGACTCTGAGGAAGTGGAAATCATCAAAGCCCCTCAGGTTAAGTTCAAGCTGGATCAACTAGATTGGACCAAGGTCAACAACCTCTCTGCGCTTCTCGAATTTCCTCCTCGAAAGCAAGTCACACATCTGGATGATGCTGTGAATTTCCTGAAAAACTGCTGCATTTCAACAGCCCTGACCATCACACCTCCTGCAAGTCAGCTACTACTATCCCAGTTCTGGTACTCTGCCAGACACACTCAGCTACCCTCCGCCAAAGATGCATCCAAAACCATCGATTGCATACTCAGCGATACTGAGTATGGCACAATTAAGATAACCCCCGCAATCATTCGAAAAGCCCTGAACTTTCCCAATGCTACCAAAGAAAAACCGTTTGTTCCATTCCCTGACCATAAGAAGCATGCTGACAGAGAAGAAATCATTGCTTTCCTCGACGCAATGGGTTACATCTGGGAAACTGGAAGGGACAAGAAGCCCGAGAAGAAGCTGACGCTGATAAAGAAGTCCAAAATGCCCAGCGAGATGAATTTCATCTTCGCACACCTGATCAGCTGCATGACAGCGAAGACCGACTCCTCTGATCAAGCCGCTCAACCTCAACAGGCTATGGGATACGCACTGCTGAAAGGTCTACATATTGACTGGGCATCTATCATTTATGATGACCTAGTACAAAGAGTAGATTCTGCTGCTGACAGACCTGCATGGGTTCCCTACCCCCGTTTCATCAGCGCCATCTTCCAATATGGCCTGAAGGACAGCTATCCTCAAGAGGGTGACCTGAAACTTTCTCAGGTTGGCCCTAAGGTGCTCGATTTCAAACCTGTCGACAATGAGGTACGTCTCTCTACCCTTCTCTCTCTTCTTAACCCTAATTCTTCGACTTCTGTGGCTCCTTCAGCGACAATACCCATCGCTGATACCCCGGCCACACAATCCTCTCCTTCTAAGAAAAGGAAACACTCTTCAACCCAACTTGATTCCAAAAGGATCAAGAAAACCAAGGAGCAACCCCAGCAATCCCATGCTGAAGACTCCTCAGCTCATTCTGAAGAGCTGAAGGAAAGTTCCGTAGTACGCTCTGCCACACCCGTGCAAGCCATCCCTCCAATCCAGACTTCAGCGTCTCCAAACGCTGAGGTTAGAAACTTGGAACCTACCCAACCTCCCTCAGTCTCTCAAAAGACTGATGAAGTGATTCTCAGCGATTCCAACGCTGAACTCAGTACCCGAACCCCATTCTTATCCTTCGCTTCTCCCTCCACTCACTTGGACACTCCTCCAAAGAACACTGGAGATGCCATCATTCCAGAAGCCACCGCTGACGCTTCTCAACGAATGATGAAGACAGGATCTGCAGAGATCACCATACCTCACCGTACTTTTGAGGAAGATATGGAACATTATTCAGGAACCCGCATTTTTGACGAATTCGTAAACCCTCCTGCAGGTACACACAAAATCCTATACACTGTAACTAAACCCCAAACTTCTGAGCTTTCCTCTGTTCACAAGTTTTTATCTGTTACAGGTCCTAATTTGGGAGACATCAACGAGTCTCTGAAGTCCGTGGAAACAAAGCTGACCGGTCTCACCACCACACTCTCCAACAACTCTACAGCTGTAACAAACGCTGGAGAGAATTTGACAAAGCTAACTACGGTGGTGGAGAAGAAAGCTTCCACAGATGACATTAAGGGCCTTGATAAGACGCTCAGTGATTTTGCCAAAGTAATCTCTGACATCTATACTGGCTAAACCAGCCTCAAAAACTCAGTTTCGACCGTGTCCAGCGAAGTTACAAAGCTGAAAACATCGGTTGAACATCTCGAGGGGGATATGTTAGCTGTCAAGACCGACTTGGGTTCTGTAAAAACCGACGTTGGTTCTATGAAGACGATGATCGAGACGCTGGTCAACAAGGCAAATACTCCTGTTCCTGCCCCTGCCCCTGCCCCTGTATTGGAAACTTTCACAGCGGCGGATCGTAAAGAGCTGAAGAAGATCACTCCTGCTATATCTGGCCTTGAAGACAGATTAGCAGCGATTGAAAGTTGTATTAAAATCTCTGGCCAAGAAAACAGAGAAAATACAAATGCTGAGTCTACCCATTCCTCCCCCAATCATGAGAAAGAGGGGGAGAAGAGCGTTGAACATACCGAGGAGAAGAGCGCTGAGGATCTTGAAAAGAGCGCTGAAGACCTTTCCCATGATGAATCTATCAGGGGAGAGAAGAATGAAGATCTTATCGCTGAACCTCAGGGAGATGAAAACCCTGAGGGAACCGAGAAGCTCGCCTCTGTATCTGAGGGGGAGCAACTCAAAGACGAAGCTGAAGAATCCGAAGCAGAAGATGACGAAGACATCGACATCCCTGATAATGAACCATCCTCCTCTCCAAGGAATGATGATGATGATGACGAAGACTTCTTTGTCGTCAAACCTGCCCCAAAGATCAAAGCTCGTAAGGGAATTTCAATAAATGAACCAACAGGGGAGCGGACAAAGACAAAGCCCTCAGCCTCTGGCGCTGAGAAAGGCAAAGGCAAAGGCGTCGCTGAAGATGAAAATCTGGCGATCTTGCTTGTAAAGCCGGTTTGTCAGGTACACTAATCATATCTCACTCCATCCCTCCTCTATAAGTTCTACTACCCTAGCCTACACCTGAACATATTTCTCTTTCTCTTTTTACCCAAGTTCTTCTACCCATGTTCTTATTTGTAAGATCGCTGTGTTTCAGCTAGTCCTCTCCCCTGTTTGAGGATGTCGCTGAAGGTTCTACTACTGTGACTTCACAAATAAAGCCAGCTGCTGCTGATGAAATAATCTCAGTCTTAGATTTGATCTCTGAGACTGATGAACCAGAAGAACAACCTCTCTCGCACAGAAACAGACCTTCCTCAGCTCCTCAAAAGCTGAGTGAAGAGGATCAAAAGAGAAGAGAGGAAATAATAAAGCGATTCGAGGATCAGCGAATCATTCTAAGGCGTGATCAACTTCCTTCAGTTCCTCCAAAGTTCAAAATCTCCAAAGCTGAATACCAGGAACACCTTAGAGCTGAACGCCTTATCGCTGAAAGGAAGGAAGCTGAAGAGAAAGACAGAGAATACGCCATCAAGCTTACTCAACGATCAATCAAAGACCCCAAGCTGAAAAGAGTTCCCATTGATGTTCAACGTCAGCTCTGGGATGATGCTCAAGAAATCGTTAGAGAAAAGACAAAGGTCTCTGATACAACTTTGGAATGGGCTAAACAAATGCTGACCTATCGATCAAGACCATCCAAAATAATCAAAGCCAACATCAGAGGAAAAATGTACGCTGATGTTCCTATTGTTGAAGTGGATGTCTACAGAGATGACAAAACCAAGCAAACCTTCTATGCTGCTTCATTAGAAAAATTTGGTCTCTCTGAATGGTTAGAAACGAAATTAGCCATTCAGGGATCACGCTCAAAATTCAAAAGCCATGTTGAGATGATCTTAAACAAACAGATCGACTTGCTTTCATCTGCTGTGGATATTCCTCCTACTCTTCCTCGACCGAAGAAAGCCTCTGCTAAGAAGAAGAAAGTTTCTGATTCAGGTCCAATCATTCGAAATGAAACAGGTATTGGTTTCTCTCGTGCTGAAGTTCTTGGCCCTGATGCTGATCTTTCAATGCTTGACACCTCTCTACCACCTAGAGAAACCTTCATCCCTGGCACAGTGGTAAGTGATCCATATGGTATATTCTTCTTAGACTATGATGGAAATCCTCACTTTCAACGTGTCTCTGAGCTCCACATCGCTCCCATCGAACAACTCAGAGATCTCGTACACTAGTGTGAAGTCAGACGCGACATCAAAGCTAGACACCTGAAGCCCTTGATTTTTGAAGCTGCTCTGAAGTTAAAGAATCAAGGAGTAAATGTCCCTGACTGGATGATCCCCACTAAAAAGACCCTTGATGAACTTCTCATTAAGGAAGAACCCTTTGAAAACTGATATAATCTCCTTTTTCTCTATTGTATCAGTTATCCTTCTGTACTTGTAAATTATTTTCGCTTGTACTTGTAATCTTTCTGTTCTTCATTGTAACCTGATTCAATATTTTAAAGAAAGATTTCAGCGAACGTACTTTACTCCATAAGTACTGAAAAGATCCCAGAAAACAGTAAAAGGGACAAATATTTTATGAGTTCTTTTTATCCTTATGTTTTCATTAAATAGCAATTTTCTTTGTTGCTATGTCATAATCAAATAGGGGGAGATTGTTGATCCAAACCCTCAGTGATTTGATAATGACCCTCTCTTATATACTTAGTGAAAATTGTAAGTAAACAATATGTATCAGAGTTTCACTATCGCTGATAAGTACTAAGATCTTCCAGTACCGCTGATAGGAACTCTCGCTCTTTTAAGTTAAACATTCAGCGAAACTGTTCACCATAAATGCTGAGTCTGTTCAGTCATTATGATGATCGCTGATAAGTTAGTTGTTTACTTATGATCCCTGAAGACAAGTTTCACGTCAACAAAGGTTCTACGCTGAAGTCGAAGATCAAGCTCAAGAACCAGCGACAAGTCTCCTAATGAACTGATGCGGATCAGCGAAGACTCAGATTTGTCCACTCAACGTGAAGTATCAAGTACAAGACTTCAGCTATCGCTGAACTTTATCATTCGCTGAATAGAAAATGATAATCGTTGAATCAACGAAAGCTGATCATGAAGTCCTCCGTACAAAGTACTTTTGTCTTAACCCCCCTTGCACGCCTCCGTAAGAAATGTCAGAAAAGAACCTCCGAAAATCTGAAATCGTACAACCACTCTGATACTACACTGTTCATCTTTACGGCTACTAAGGTTGTCATCAAAAGTCAATGACATGCAACCAACCAGCTGATGACACGTATAAAGTATATACTGACTTGCATTAAATGCATGCAGTATATAAAGAGATGAACTCACTTCTTTTGAAGTAACTTGCTAACTCTGGACAAGTTCAAATCTCTTATCTCAGATAGGTTATTATTAGTAATTTCCTTATCTCTCTTAGTGCAAGAAACCTTAGTGTTCCAACTTGTTTAGATTTAGGTTTATCCTTAATCTTGTTTCCGCAACAAGCTGTAAATTGTTAATGATTTATCAATAAACAATTTAGAAAAGTAAAATCTGTGTGTTTGTATTCAACCCCCCTTCTACAAACTTGTATAAGCCTTCGGGACCAACAAGATTTCCCCCCTTATCTCCTTGCCAAGAAGATCTTCATCATAAGAGGTAACTTTGGCTATCCCACCGATTGTCCCCATGAAAATCGGTGGGATCCTCAAAATTGGAGGATCCTCTCATAACATCCTTCCTAAGAGGACTCTCACCTACTTTGTCCATGACAAATCGGTGGGATCCTCAAATAGGAGGATCCTCCCTTGTGTCCTTGCTAAAATGTTTTCTTCTCAAAGAAGGAATGTCTGGGAATGGAAGAAAAATGTTCATTTGTCCTTTTTCCCATTCTTAGATATTGTCACCATCAAACCTTTCTAGCATCATAGGAAAAGACACATCAACTTTTGAGAGTCAAACCTATCCTTCAAATGACAAATTGACAAGTGTCCCATGCATCACTTGTTCATGACACTATATAAAGATGAAGACTTCTCCATGCAGAATGTGAACTCTTGAAGATTACTCTGTGCTCAAGACACTCTGCTCCTTTCTCTCCTTGAACTTTATAGCTTTCAATTTTTGTGTTTTAGAAGTTGTTTAGTTTTCAGTATTACTTTGTGAAGATTGTTAGAATAGATTTTATCTGTTCTTTCCGCAACAATGTTTAGTTTTCTATGTGTGATTCTTGATTTGAATATTTTCAATTAAAGAATTAATTAAAGTGAAAAAAAATTGTAGTATTCAACCCCCCCTTCTACAATACCTATTCTTGTTCTTATTAGCCATATGGGACTAACAAGTGGTATCAGAGCAGAAAGTTTAATTTTAATAAACTTGATCTGCAATGGCTGCTTCTATCTCCAACAATGAAGCTTTCTCTCAAAACACTTTTTTTGAAAATGGATCTATTGCTAAACCTCCTAAGTTCAATCCAAACAACTTTTCTTTGTGGAAAAGCAGAATTATGCTTTTAATGGAAGGAGTGGATAGCAGATACCCTACTATTCTCAGTGAGGGACCTTTTGTCCCTAGAGTTTGGGATCGCTATGAAACTCAAAAATCTGGTAAGGAAGTTGTTGGCAAAGATGATTCTGATGATTCCTCTGATGAAGAAAAATTTGCTGCTACTGGTCGTTACATTCTTAAGAATCCCAAGAAATATACTGATGAAGAAAAACGTCTTGTGTCTCTTGATTCTAAAGTCAGAACTATCATTGTTCTCTCTCTTCCTGATGAAGTGTACCACTCTCTGGTAAATCTCTCTACTGCCAAAGAGACGTGGTCCACTCTGTGTGTTCTGTACGAAGGTACAATGAAGTTAAAAAGAGCAAAAAGATTGCTCTTGTTAGAAAATTTGAACTCTTATCTTATGAGAAAGGAGAATCTCTCTCCAACTACTATAACCGCTTTAACAGTCTTCTTAATGACTTAAAGTTGTTAGGTAGAGTGTATGACAATGAGGAAGTCTTGTGCAAGTTTATGGACTGTCTTCCCGACTTTTGGAAAAATATATGTACTTGCATAAAGACAACCAAGGATCTTGATCATATGCCTCTCACTGTTCTTTATGGAACTCTCTTCAACCATGAGCAGACAAAGCTGCAAAGGAAGTCTGTCATCACAGATATAAAGAGCTCTTCTCTAGCTCTCCTAAGTGACTCTTCCAAAAGAACTAAGTGTATTCCAAGAATCACCTACCCATCTGACTCTGACCATGATAGTCAAGAAGATCCCAATGACCATTCGGAGGCATATCTTAGTGATGCTGAGGATGAATGTGAGGAAACTTTCGTTGACAATTTATCAGATGGGATAGCCATGTTGGATGGGTATTCTAAATCCAAATCTCGTTTTTCTTCTGGAAAATCTAAGTTTAGTAGAAAATCCTCCTCTTATCTCTCCAAACACTCCTCTTTGGACAAAACTAACGAGGAATGTTTTAACGGTGGTAAAAGGGGTCATTTTGCCTATGAGTGCAGAAGTAAACACTTTGAAAGACCCAGAACGTCTTCCTCAGACCGACTCTCCTCGAAATCGGGAAGATCCAAATATGATTCCACCAATCTCTCCCCTTCCCAAAATTTCCACCAACCTCTCTATTCTGCAAATTCTGACCGGGCTGAAAGATACAAAGAAAAATACAAGAGAGAAAATGAAAGAAATGAAAGACTTGTCAGAAAAGCAAAGGGTCTGCCTGCTAAAACTCATGATTTGGCAGATGAACCCACATATGAAAGCAAGAATGACACTTCAAATGTGTGCTTAATGGCCAAGATAAATGACATGGATGATAAAAAATGCCACACCCCCTCAACTGCTCTTGTATCAACTAAGTGCTTATCCTCCTCATCACATGTACATCCTTCTCACTCTCTTTCTGATGGTGAAAAGATTGAAGCATTTGATTCTTTAACCATTGATCTTTATGATGTTAAAAATGCTAAGAAAAAGGCAAATGCTCAAGTTAAATCTCTCTCTTCTCAACTTCAAATATGTCTTTCCCAACTTGATCAGTTTGACAAAGTTAAGGCTGAGCTTGAAGATCTAAAATCCATAAATTTCATTCTTGCTAAGAAGAAAAACAAATTTTTAAACGTTTTCAAAAGGAGCAAGAAATTGTGAGAAAATGGACCAGTTCCTCCAAAAATCTAGAAAATATTTTTCAAGATCAGATTTCTTGTAATGACAAAACTGGTTTAGGCTTTGAAAAATGGAAACTGATCAATCTTCAAAAACTCTTGCTTCCAGCTCCTGTGTTTCACCACCTTTTTATGAAACCTCAAACTCAAGTTGAATTGGCTCTATGTCCATGAATTCTGGTGATTTGTCTGAAGCTTTAAAAATTGGCATGTTTATAAAAGCAAAAGACCCCATCTCTTTTCCAAATGAAAATTCTCAAGGTTCCAATGACTCTTCCAAACCTATCCATGATTTTCTGAAAATCTTGACTTTAGATGAAGCATCATCCTCTGAACTGTTAGTCCCAGATGGCTTAACAAGTATTGTAGAAGGGGGGGGTTGAATACAATACACAAAAATTTCACAATTTTAATTCTTATATTTGAAAAACTTTCAAAAGAATTACACACAGAAAACTTAAGATTGTTGCGGAAAAGAACAGATAAACTATTCTAACAATCTTACACAAAGTATACAACAAAACAACTAAGAACACTAAGAGCAAAGCTATTGAGTTTTAAGGCTTAAAAGAAGGTTTCTTGCACTGAGAGAATTTCTTTTAAAGCGTGAGAATTGCATGAAGAGCACTTCTCCTTTTATAGTGCCAAGGAGTGCCCAAGCATTAAATGCTTGGGACACTTGTCATCTTCACATATGCTGATAATGTTGACTTCAGGAGAACTGTGAAGTCCTTGTCACTTTTCACTAGGTGCAGACAGAGTAGCTTGAGCAGATAATAGGGACCTTAGCTGAAGGTGGATAAAAAGACAAACTGTCACTTTTCTCTGCTGGAGGATATTGTCCCATAATAAATGATCTTCTGTCTTGAGCCTTTAGCACCGAAGTGGTTTCCACCGAGATTTGACAAGTCTTCGGTGGAAAGAAGACTAGTCCACCGAAGTTGCAAGCAGGATTCGGTGGTAACTAGTCCACCGAAATTACGAGCATGTTTCGGTGGTGAGAGGACCACCGAAATTACAAGTATACTTCGGTGGTGAGAGAACCACCGAAGTTACATGTATATTTCGGTGGTGAGAGGACCACCGAAGTTACATGTATATTTCGGTGGTGAGAGGGCCACCGAAGTTACAAGTATACTTCGGTGGTGAGAGGACCACCGAAGTTACATGTATATTTCGGTGGTGAGAGGAGCACCGAAAGGGTCATCGGTGGGAGAAGGCCACCGAAGATGTCCTATAACTTCGGTGGAGAGAAGGCCACCGAAATGTCAAGGGATTTCGGTGGTGATGACTTGTTTGAAAGTTGCCGAGAGTCTTCTATTTTCCACAAGTAGAGAGTCTTCAAGCTTGGTTTCGGTTGATCTTCGACTTCACCGAACATTTGCTATCTTGTACAAGTCATTCAAAGAACTGAACTAAAATATTCTAAGTAGAAGTTTTAGGGAAAACATTGGTGAGTCAATTTCAAATCCTTGGTGACCCAACAATCTCCCCCTATTTGAATTTGAGCTCCTTATCTTAGAATATTCAAGAGTAAATAAAAGCAAGTGCGTTTTTGACCCTTTTTACTCTTTTGGGTTCTTTTCACATAGACCATTCTTTTTGATCTTTTTGACCTTTTTCTTTTGTATGTGTATGTATACTATGTACAGTATTTACAGGGAACAAAAAAAATGAAGTATGTACGGAAATAAAATTCAAATAGAGATACTTGTATTAAGATAAGTTCTCGTACAATTTTTACAAAAAGAGAAATTAACTTTTACAAGTACTAAATGGAGAGGACTTACTTCTTTGAGGTTTTGCGGCGCTTGATTTCATCCAGTAAGTTTCTATAGAACGGTTGAGCTTCGGGGATGTTCGGAAAGAGGTTGTGAATGCCTTCCAGAAATATGGTATCGGCTATGGACATCTGGGCAAATCTGAAGAATGCCCGACGACCGAGACCGTCGTTGAAGAATAATCCTGGTATTGGTGAGAGGCTCAAGGTTGTGGTAGGATAGGGAACAGAGGTGGGAATGGTAAGGTTAAGATTGCTTACATTTGGGATTTTACCTTCTCTTGCCATTTCCTTGAAGACTGAGTCAGGAGGATTTTTGACTTTGGGGAGGATGATCTTCTCTTTCAGAGACAGCAGTTTGGCTCTTTCTTCGGTGGAGAGAATGATGTTATGTTTTCTTTTGATCTCCTTCATCTTATTCATTAGACCATCAATGTATTTGACAAAGATGTCTTTCCTTGGATTTGGACTCCTGACGAGGTGTTGAGTGATTTCATACCATTCCGAGAGACCGAAGAGTTGGAGATGGCTTTCTTTCACACTCTTCATAGAACCATCTTCCCAGTTAATAATCAATCTGATGTCTTGAGGATTTGCCTTGGAGGTGGCAATCTTTACTGAAGAAATTTGTGACCTATAGCTCCGGTGGTGCATGGTCTTTTTGTACCAATTAATTTCTTCATTCTTTTGTTGTTCCAAGGCACTGAGCACCGATTTCTGTGTTTGGATGGCATCGGTGGACTTGACTTTTGAAGCTTCTTCTGTGGCAGCTTTGAGAGAAAGATCTCTGGATTTGTCTAAGTCGATTTGAGCTATTCTTGCTTCCTCGATTTCTTGAGCAGAGAGGCCAAGTTCGGTGGTGATTGGTTGAGAAGCAGGCTTGAGTTTGAGAGTTTCAGCGTCCTTCGGTCGAGCCCCATATTTTGTCAGATCCTTTTTCTTCTTTGCTTCTCTGGCCAATTCTTCGGCCGAAAGAATTCTTTTCCCTTTGTCTTCGGAAGCATTGCTGGACTGCTCCCCCTCAACTGATGCATTAAGGTCAAGAGCTTCGGTGGAGCCAGTATTGGTCGGTGAGAGTGAGACATGTTTCGGTGGAGAAGATGGTTTCGGTGGAGAGGATGGTTTCGGTGGTGAGGATGGTTTCGGTGGTGAGGATGGTTTCGGTGGAGAGGGTTTCGGTGATGAGGATGGTTTCGGTGGAGAGGGTTTCGGTGGAGGCTGGTTACTGGAAAGTTTCTTTATGGATGGAAGTTTCGGTGGAGCCGTGGTTTTCTCCCCCTCAGGAACAGCCGGCAACTTGAAACCCAACTCATAGAAGGCCTTATCAAACTTTGAGTGTAGGAAGGCCAGACTCGTTTCGGTGGTATGGGGAACCAAGGCAAAATCACCGAGATCCATTTCCCACTGGGAACGTTCAGGACTGGGTGAGTCGGTGGAAGGTTTGGAGAGGGACTCCACTGTGGTAGAAAGGGCAGATAATTTTTCTTGAATTGGCCGTAGGGCTTCGGTGATGGCATCAAGAAGAAGATGCGGTAGCTGAGACTCGAGGGTAGAGATGCGGGAATTGGCTTGGGAGATTAAGGTGATGGTAGATTTAAGAAAGGTAGAGGTGCGATCAATGTGCGGGGAAGTGTGGCCACCGATTTCGGGAAACTGGAAGAGTAGTCGGTGGGGGTCAGGCTCGGGAATGGGAATATGGAGGTAAGGCACCAAGTCGTCGGTTTGTAGCATTCGGGGGGGAGCAGATGATCGGGGGGGAGTAGGGGATCGGGGGGGTGATTGTTGCGAGGACGAGGGAGACTCGGTGTGATGTTCTTCGGTGGACGGGATGGTTTGGGGAGAACCAGTGTCCGCTAAAAGAAAATCAAAAAAATCAAAGGGTGCAATTGGGGGGGAACCCTTAGAGGGTTGTGCAATGTCTTCGATCGAAAACTGATCGGGTGTAAAGCTGTGTAGTGTGAAGTCAGAACCCTCGAGCGGAGAGATCTCGAGGTCATCCCCACCACCCAAGGAGTCGAGTGGGGAGGTATGTGGGGGGTTCTCCTGAAATGTAACTGAGGCCTTTCGAGAGGCAACAGAGGAGACGGTGGGGTGTGTAGCGGGTACCCTTGGCCCGGAGGGATGAAGTTCAACAACCGGCGATTTTGGAGAATCGAAGGTTGGATGAGTCGGTTGGGCCGATGGTTTCCGAGACCTCTTTGGAAGAGATCCCGAAGGGGAGGGTGAGTGCCTCCGCTTGTGAGAAGGGGTGTGAACCGGGGAAGTCTCCGAGGGATCTCTCGGTGACGTGGTTCGAGAAGCGGGAGCGGAGGTGCCGGTGGCCTTTTGTCGTTTCTTTTGAGTGCCACCCGACGTCACTCGGGACCGGGGAGAAGGGACCACAACATTTGGAGTGACCTCGGGAATTTCCAGGTGGCGAAACCCGGGAATTTCCGCGTCACCCCAACGAAGTTCGGGAGATAGAGCGAAGGAAATCATACCTGGGCGTAATGGGCGATCGGTGGCGAGCGGCTTGACGTTGAGGGTTTTGGTGCCCACAACGGGAGATGACCATTCATACGAGAACCGGGGCGAGGAAGAGCGGCGATCGGTCTCCAAAGCTTTGGAAAGCTTGTGTTGTAAAATCATGGAGATGAAGCGGGGAAAAGCAACGTAACACTTCTTGGGAGTTTTGATGACCTCGACAAGCTCTGAGAAGAAATATTGGGCGAAGTCAACTTTCCTTTGGAAGATGAGGGCATGAGCGAGTTTGTTGACGTGTGAGGGCGATTGGTCATGTCCACTTGTTTTGCGTGAGAGGCAATGGATAACGTGAGCGAAGAAGAAATTCCAAATGCCTCCCATTTTGCTGCGAAGAAGAGTACCGGGGCCTTTGGAGCTTTTGGAGGAGTCGTCGAGCACATAACCGGTGGTAAGAACAATGTCTTCATGGATGGTATCCAAATACATGTCTTCATAGTCGGAAAAGGCATCGATCTTGAGAGCTAGACGAACATCATCGACCCCAAAAGTGAGGTCGTGATCACCTTCGGTATTGGTGAAGATGGAGGCGTGAATGGCCTCATTGGAGGGATCGTACACGGAGGATAGCCAGAATTGACTAATGAGCATTTTGCTCATCCTGGGGTTGCATGAGAAGGCATGAAGAAGAGGAGAGCGAGACAGAAATTTAGCGATAGTAGAGAACTCGGGATGAGCGGGATCGGATTCAAGGCGGGCAACGTGATTGCATTGGTTGAAGCGGAGGTCTTCAAAACGTGTAGGAATTTGATATCGAGAGGATGCCATGAGAGAGATATGTTTGGAGGAGAGAGAGATGCAGGTTTGAATTGTGAGAAGGAGTGGGGAAGAAATGAAGGGGGGGTATGTGTATATATAGGGAAATGATAAGGCACTGTGATGATGATTTTGTATGGGAAGAGGGGACATGCGGCTCTTGAGGTGAAAGGGTTGTTGGAAATCGGGACAAGGAGCGGCGGATAGGCGAAGGGTCTGACGCAAAAGCAATTGAGTGGTCACAAGTGGGCTTTGGGAACCGTGTGAATCGGTGTAGACTCGGTGAAGCTTCGGTGGAGGAATCGGTGTTCGCTCGGTGGACGATCGGTGGAAGTTCGGTGGGACTTCGGTGGGACTTCGGTGGGACTTCGGTGGGACTTCGGTGGGACTTCGGTGGAAGAAAGGTTTACCGAATTTGGATAGTACTACCGAAATGGGGCTTCGGTGATAGAAAGGTTCACCGATTTTGGATAGTACCACCGAAATGAGGCTTCGGTGATAGAAAGGTTCACCGAATTTGGATAGTACCACCGAAATGAGATGATCACCGATTTGAGATGACCACTGAAATGAGATTTCGGTGGTGGACAGATTTCCACCGATTCTGAAAATTTTCACCGAAATGTGCTTCGGTGGTAGGCACGCTTCACCGATACTCGAGATTATTACCGAAATGAAAAAAGATAGAAAAGATTCGACACATAGGTTTATCCACCGATGAGAGATCGGTGGAGAGAGAGAAGTAGATACGAAGGTGTCCACCGATGTGAGATCGGTGGAGCATGAACATATATTTATTCTTGGAAATTGCACATCCCAAGTTCACTGATGAGAAAGTTGAACCTGGTTTCATCAAGAGGTTTGGTGAAAATATCAGCAAGCTGCAAATCGGTGGGAATGAAGTGTAGTTCAATGTCACCTTTGGAAATGTGATCTCTGATGAAGTGATACCTGATATCGATGTGTTTAGATCTAGAATGAAGAACAGGATTATTTGCTATAGCTATAGCACTGGAATTATCACACAGAATTGGGACTTTAGAAAAGAATTGATTATAGTCCCTTAGTTGGTTTCTCATCCATAGAATCTGAGCACATCAGCTCCCAGCAGCTACATATTCAGCCTCAGCAGTAGAGGTTGATACAGAGTTTTGTTTCTTGCTGGACCAACTTACTAATTTTCCCCCAAGGAGCTGACAGCTTCCTGTAGTACTCTTTCTATCAATCTGGGAACCTGCAAAGTCTGAATCTGAATAACCAATTAGTTCAAAACTCGAGTCTTTGGGATACCAAAGACCCAAGTGCAGTGTGCCCTTAAGATACCGAAAAATTCGTTTTACAGCCTTTAAATGTGATACTTTAGGATTGGCCTGATAACGAGCACATAGACAGGTAGCAAACATAATATCCGGTCTGCTAGCAGTTAGGTAAAGAAGAGAGCCTATCATACCTCGGTAAAGAGTAACATCCACAGATTCACCTTTTAGATCGGCACACAATTTCAAGGGAGGTGCCATGGGAGTTTTCATAGGAGAGCTATCTAGAAAGTTAAATTTCTTCAGAAGGTCCCGAATATATTTGCTTTGATTTATAAAAATTCCTTCTGAAGATTGTTTGACTTGAAGGCCTAAGAAAAATGTAAGCTCTCCCATCATGCTCATCTCATATTCACTCATCATGAGAGAGGCAAACTCATCACATAGGCATTCATCAGTGGCACCAAAAATGATGTCATCAACATAGATTTGAACAAGAATGATATTACCTGAGGTTTCTTTGATGAAGAGAGTATTGTCAATTTTACCTCTGGAATATCCATGCTTGAGAAGAAAGTTGGCAAGAGTGTCATACCAAGCACGTGGAGCTTGCTTGAGACCATACAAAGCTTTGTCAAGTCTGTACACAAAGTTTGGATGAGCTGGGTCTTCAAAGCCAGGAGGTTGTTTCACGTAGACTTCTTCTGCAAGTTCCCCGTTGAGAAAGGCACTTTTAACATCCATTTGAAAAACCCTAAAATTTCGGTAGGCAGCATGAGCCAGAAAGATCCTTATAGCTTCAAGTCTTGCAACAGGGGCAAATGTTTCATCATAGTCAATGCCTTCTTCCTGTCTGTATCCTTGAGCTACCAATCGGGCCTTGTTCCTGATCACAGTACCATCTTCATCCATTTTGTTCCTGAATACCCACTTGGTTCCAATGATTGTCTTGTTTCTGGGTTTGGGAACCAATCTCCAAACTTTATTTCTCTGGAACTGAGAAAGTTCTTCTTGCATGGCAGTGATCCAACAAGGATCTGATAGAGCTTCATCCACTTTCTTGGGTTCAGAGAGAGAGAGGAAATTCACATAGAGACAGATATTTCCAACTCCTCTGCGGGTTTGGACACCTGCTTGTTGATCACCAATAATTTGATCTATGGGGTGATCTTTGGTCCATTTTAGAGCAGGGGGTAAAGGTGATGGGGTATGAGGAGTAGAGTGAAATGGAGTAGTAGGATCAGAGGTTTGGTGTAAAATGGGATTTTCGGTAGTGGAAGCCATGAGATTTTCGGTGGGATTAGGGATAGAAGAAGGGCTTTGGTGTAGAGTTTCGGTGGAAATAGGGAGCTTGGTGTGAGAGATGGGTTGATCAATTTCGGTGGGAGAGAGTGATCCAGCTGGGTTTTTTGAGATGGAAGGATTTGAGGGAATAGAGGAGATATCGGTGGAAGTGACTAAGGGAGTATCACCAATACATGATGAAATCCATCTGTGTAAATCATCCTCATCACTTGAAAGTGAGGAACATCTGAGATCATCAAACTTGACATGGATGGACTCAACAATGCTTTTTCTTCTGAGATTGTACACCCTATAAGCTTTGGAGGATAAGGAGTATCCAACAAATATTCCCTCATCTGCCTTGGGATCAAACTTCCCAAGATTTTCACGATCATTAAGAATAAAGCAGATACACCCAAAGACATGAAGAAAGCCAATATTTGGTTTTCTACCATGAAAAACTTCATACGGGGTTTTATCATGTCTTTTGGATATTACTGACCTGTTTTGAGTGAAGCAGGCAGTATTCACAGCTTCGGCCCAAAAATAGGTGGGAAGATTTGATTCGCTCAGCATGGATCTAGCGGCCTCACACAGTGTTCTGTTTTTCCTTTCCACCACTCCATTTTGCTGAGGAGTACGAACAGCGGAGAAGTTCTGAGAGATCCCTTTCTCGGTGAAGAAGTCTTCAAGAGCACTATTTCTGAATTCAGTGCCATTGTCACTTCTTACCGAGCGGACAAGCTGGCCATTGAGAACTTCATTTTTCTTGACAAAATTGATGATTTCTTCAGTAGCATCACTTTTGTACCTGAGAAAGAACACCCAAGTATATCTGGTAAATTCATCAACAATAACAAGAATATACCTTTTGCCTCCAAGACTTGGAGTGCTGACTGGTCCACATAGATCCATGTGCAGCAATTGAAGAGGAAGAGTGATGGAAGAGCATTGCTTCGTCTTGAAGGATGTTTTGGTGAGCTTTCCCTTTTCACATGCATCACACAGCTTCTCTTTGACAAAGTTCAACTTTGGCATGCCCGTCACCAGCTCTTTGTTGGAAATTTTATGCAAGGTCTTGAAGTTTAGATGAGAAAGACGTTTGTGCCACAACCAGTTTCTTTTGGATGCATCATTTGACACAAAGCAGACATTTGAAGAAGAATTGGATTGCCCCATATCTATGACGTAGACATTTTCCATCCGTCTTCCCGATAATACCACATTGAAATGTTTGTCTACCACAGAGCAGACACAAAGTTCAAAGATAACTTTGTATCCAAGATCACACAGTTGGCTAATGCTGAGAAGGTTATGCATGAGGCCGTCCACAAAAGCCACTTTGTTGAAGGTTACAGATCCGTTAGAGAGGGTCCCGTATCCTTTGGTGTAAGCCTTAGAATTATCACCAAAGGTTACAGATGGACCTTTTCCCGGCACATAGTTGATGAGAAGAGACTTGTTTCCCGTCATATGTCGTGAGCACCCGCTGTCTAAATACCAAATTTGATGGTGCTCAAAAGCCTGCATGCAAACACATATTAGTTCTTTGGTACCCATTTTGTAATGGGTCCTTTGGGGTTAGACGAGCTTGATTCCTTAAGCTTGGATCTATCAATCCTATCCTTGGGACAGTCCTTAGCCATATGAAAAGTGTCACCACAGTTATAGCATTTTCTATAGATAAAAACCTTTTTAGCATTTTTCATGTTTTGGCTTTTATCATTTGTTCTTATAACCTTGTTAGAGGAGAACAGAGCAGGGGGCTTGGACCCAAGGATTCCTTTGGATAAATCTTTGGGAGTTGATTTTCTTAAAAGCACAGATCTAGGTACATAGGTGTTGTAAGAGGGAATGTTTGGGGTAGAACTTTTGGGATGAGAGCTTGCCATGCAGTTGACTACCGATTTTCCTTTGTCAACACAGGAAATCCTTTTTGAGTGAACAGGAGTTTCTCTTTTGGGGATCTTTGAGGGCTTCGGTTCGGTGTAGGTATCTATGTGAATAGATTTCAACACTTCATGAAGAGGAATTGGAGGGTCATAGATTGTGGGATCGGTGGGCACAAAGGAGATGAGATCGGTGGGTTTGGATCTTTTGGAAGAATTAGCTTTTGCAGAGTTTGAGGAGGAGGCTTCATCCATGACTGAAACTTTGAGCTGATCATGGATGGGTTTGGAAACGTCATTTGAATCTTGCTTCTCAATAATTTGCAATGAGGAGTCTTTGGCCTTTAAGGATATCCCATACTTTAAGGCTTCACACAGATCTAACGAGTTCAAAGAGATGGAATCACAAGAGCTGGAATCAGAGAGATCATTACAAGCATTGGTGGGGGGAACAAGAGCAAAAGTGGACTCACAAACATCAGTTTTTCCAAATCCTAGACCGAACTTGTTTGAACTACAGATTTGACTTTGAAAGATTTGTTCAAGATTTTTGGAAGAGCTTGACCATTTTTTGATGACTTCTTGTTCCCTTTTTAGTTTCTTAAAGAGAGAGTTCTTTTCTTTTGAGATCGCATGATTTATTGTTTTCAAGTCCTCAAGCTCAATTTTTATTTCCTCAAACCTTTTAAGCTTAGACATGCAAATTTCAAGTTCAGCTTTGAGCTCTTTCACTTGAACAGATTTTCTATTCTTACTGTCTTTAACAGAATAAAAATCTTGAGTTAAAGATTCATAAGCATTGATCTTTTCAATATCAGACATATTATTGAAGGGATGTACCTGAGCGTAGGCTGTGGAGCACCCAGTTGCCACTAGAGCCATAGGTGAAGTGGCACTTTCGGAAACTTCCATTTCTTCTGAGATGGCCACGAAGCATCTATTCTGAGAATCACTGTCGGAGGTGTCTTCGTCGTCCCAATCGTGGGTTTCTGCC
Source organism: Saussurea involucrata (assembly GCA_033807775.1). Classification (NCBI taxonomy): domain Eukaryota; kingdom Viridiplantae; phylum Streptophyta; class Magnoliopsida; order Asterales; family Asteraceae; genus Saussurea; species Saussurea involucrata. Next base: position 55,451,022 of record CM066322.1, on the reverse strand, counting down.
ATGAGACCCTTCCCTTTTCTCTCTAGACCCTCACTCCTTTCCTTCTCTTTCTTGTACTTGGCCTTATATTTCTCGGCACGCTCCTGATGATTTACGAAGGATGGTGGGGACTCCTTTTTGGGAAAGGTTGATTTGAAAGGCATGTGTTTGGATTTTTCCCTTTTTGAAGAGGGATAGTCAGAAGAAGTAAATTTGGACTTGGAGATACGCTTGCTTCTACACTCAGATGCAAAATGTCCTTTCTTGCCACAGTTGTAGCATTCCTCATTGGACTTGTCAGAAGAAGTTTTGAAAGATGAAGTTTTTCTAAGACTTCGAGATTTGTTGAAGGGACGAAACTTGTGTTTAGAGCCGGCCATCATTGCCATCTCATCCGACAACTGTTCAACCATGATATCCTCACCTTCATCATCAGCATCACTAAGATATGCTTCCGTTTGGTGGGTTACATTTGTTTGGCTGTCATTGTCAGAGTCAGATGAAGGATAGGTGATTCTAGGAAGATTTTGAGAATTCTTGGAACTTTCACTAACAAGAGCTATAGAGGAGCTCTTTATTTCCTTGATGAAAGATTTCCGTTGAAGCTTGGTTTGCTCAAAGTTGAAGAGAGTACCATATAATACGGTTAAGGGCATGAACTCAAGGTCCTTGGTAGTTTTGATACAAGTACATATATTTTCCCAAAAATCTGGGAGACAATCCATGAACTTGCACAAGACTTCCTCATTATCATAGACTCTGCCCAACAACTTAAGATCATTTAAAAGAGAGTTAAAGCGGTTATAGAAACTAGGAAGAGATTCTCCTTTTTCAAAAGAAAATAGTTCATACTTTCTGATAAGACCAATCTTTTTGCATTTCTTGACTTCCTCTGTACCTTCGTACAGAACACATAGAGTGGTCCACATTTCTTTGGCAGTTTCAAAGTTCACCAAAGAGTGGTAGACCTCATCAGGAAGAGAGAGAGCAATAATAGCTCTTACCTTGGAGTCAAGAGTAACTAAACGTTTCTCCTCATCAGTATACTTTTTAGGATTTTTGAGAATATACCGACCAGTAGCACTGGATTTTTCCTCATCAGAATCACTTGAGATTTCCTTTTCAAAGGCCTCTTTGCCTGGCCTCTGCGTGTCATAGCGAGCCCAAACTCTGGGGATAATGGGTCCCTCGTTGAGAATGGTTGGATATCTAGTATCCACTCCTTCCATGAATAGCATCATGCGGCTTTTCCACAAAGAGAAGTTGTTGGGATTGAACTTAGGAGGTTTTGAAATAGAGCCGTTTTCAGAGAAGTTATTTTGAAAAGAGTTTTCAACAGTAGAAGAAGAAGAGGCAGCCATCGCAGATCAAGTTTATGGAATTAAACTTTCTGCTCTGATACCACTTGTTAGTCCCAGATGGCTTAACAAGTATTGTAGAAGGGGGGGGGGGGGGGGGGGTTGAATACAATACACAAAAATTTCACAATTTTAATTCTTATATTTGAAAAACTTTCAAAAGAATTACACACAGAAAACTTAAGATTGTTGCGGAAAAGAACAGATAAACTATTCTAACAATCTTACACAAAGTATACAACAAAACAACTAAGAACACTAAGAGCAAAGCTATTGAGTTTTAAGGCTTAAAAGAAGGTTTCTTGCACTGAGAGAATTTCTTTTAAAGCGTGAGAATTGCATGAAGAGCACTTCTCCTTTTATAGTGCCAAGGAGTGCCCAAGCATTAAATGCTTGGGACACTTGTCATCTTCACATATGCTGATAATGTTGACTTCAGGAGAACTGTGAAGTCCTTGTCACTTTTCACTAGGTGCAGACAGAGTAGCTTGAGCAGATAATAGGGACCTTAGCTGAAGGTGGATAAAAAGACAAACTGTCACTTTTCTCTGCTGGAGGATATTGTCCCATAATAAATGATCTTCTGTCTTGAGCCTTTAGCACCGAAGTGGTTTCCACCGAGATTTGACAAGTCTTCGGTGGAAAGAAGACTAGTCCACCGAAGTTGCAAGCAGGATTCGGTGGTAACTAGTCCACCGAAATTACGAGCATGTTTCGGTGGTGAGAGGACCACCGAAATTACAAGTATACTTCGGTGGTGAGAGGACCACCGAAGTTACATGTATATTTCGGTGGTGAGAGGACCACCGAAGTTACATGTATATTTCGGTGGTGAGAGGGCCACCGAAGTTACAAGTATACTTCGGTGGTGAGAGGACCACCGAAGTTACATGTATATTTCGGTGGTGAGAGGAGCACCGAAAGGGTCATCGGTGGGAGAAGGCCACCGAAGATGTCCTATAACTTCGGTGGAGAGAAGGCCACCGAAATGTCAAGGGATTTCGGTGGTGATGACTTGTTTGAAAGTTGCCGAGAGTCTTCTATTTTCCACAAGTAGAGAGTCTTCAAGCTTGGTTTCGGTTGATCTTCGACTTCACCGAACATTTGCTATCTTGTACAAGTCATTCAAAGAACTGAACTAAAATATTCTAAGTAGGAGTTTTAGGGAAAACATTGGTGAGTCAATTTCAAATCCTTGGTGACCCAACATGAACCCATGCCTTCTAAAATTCTCAAAAGAAAATTTTTCCAACTCTAACAAAATTCTTTCTACATATGAAAAAGGCAAGTCTTTGTCTGCCGACCTTTTCTTAAAAAGAAAATCCTCAGATTTTTCCAAAAATAATTTTGTGGCTTCTTCCACCAATTTTGTTCCCCGATTTGTGAACCTCAAAATGTCTAATTCAAAAGAGAGGATTCATTTCCTCCCAAATTTTGAAAAAAGAATTTTAGGTGCTGCACCCCAAATTTTTGATACTTCATCAAAATCTTTGAACATAAAAGACAAAAATAAGGAAAAATGTCAAGGTTCTAAAAAGGCATTTCTTTATAGAAAATTTTATATATGTGGTGATATTTTTCATTTTGCCAAAGATTGTCCAAAAGGAAGAATTGACCTGAGTGATACCAATTCTTCTCATTCTTCTAACCCAAAAGGACCCACTACCAAATGGGTACCTAGGAAATAATTTCTTAGTGATTGCAGGTTCTGAGCTAAATAGATGGATCTATGTGGACCGGTATAAAAGTGAGATAATTGAAGAAATCATCAAGTTCATCAAGAAATCTGAAGTGTCAAATGGTGAACTTTTGGATCTCCTCTTGTATTGAAAATTCTTCTCATTGGCACACTCACTTGTGCCAACCTCTTATCTGCCGACATCTTTACATCTCCTATCATCCTCCTTCATTACCTACACTATTTTTTCCACCATACCTCTTACCTTACCTTTTTCTCATCCATCTCACTAAATACATTATCCCAACTGCATACCTCAAAAATATTCTTTCTTTCTTTGACAATCCTCCATCGATCCAATCGGTGATGTCTCCCACCGAAGCCCTCAAAATCGGTGGCTCTTTCAATAAAAAAATTAATGACCATCGGTGAGACTCCCACCGATCCTTTGGCACACTCACCAGTGCTCCATTGGTTTGATGCTCCATCTCACCGAGACCCTTCCTCTCTCCAGAACCAACTCCCTATGTGTCATTTTCTCAAGATTTCTCTCTCATAATGGTGATCCTCCTACATCACCAAATTTCATTCTTGGTCAGCAACCCAACTTTCCTTTTCCACAAAACCCTTCTACTACATACTCTCCTGAAGATGTTATCCTCATTTTCCTCCTCAAAACCTTTCCTCTTAAAATCCTTCAAACTTAATCTTTCTTGGGTCATCAAAAATTGGAAGATGGAATTCCAATCTTTTCTTAACTTTGAAAATTTTCTGAACATGCCTTAGAAGATTTCATCCACCCTCTTTTGAAGATGCCTTAGACCATCCACACACCTGCAAGACCTTACTCCTTTCACAAGTGTCACATCAGCTTTGCAATAACACATTCCACACACATGCAAGACCAAACTATTTTCTAAACTAATAAATTATAATATAAATTGTTGGGTCATCAGGATTTGAAGATGACCTCATGATCTCCTTTTATACTTTGAAAAACATTTTATACTTAGAGAAATTTTGGATGCATGGTTCTTTGTAATGGCTTGTACAAGATATCAAATGTTTGGTGAAGTCAAAGATCAACCAAAGTCAAGATTAAAGATTCTCTCATTGTGGAAGTGAAAGATCTTTTCTCAAACATACAAGTCATTGTTCACCGAAATTGTTCTCACAATTTCGGTGGTATTTCCACCGAAACTTCTCTCTATTTCGGCCTAGTCTCAAAGAAGCTTTTCCCAAAGATGATGTCATATATCTCAAAGATGATGTCACATATCTCAAAGATGTGTCACATATCCCAAATGACATTTCGGTGGGACCTCAAAGAAGCTTCAAAGATGCTTTCTCCAAAGATGTGTCACATATCTCAAGTTTCCATCGGTGGTGCTTTTCTTGAAAGAAAATCTGAGAAGCAAAAGGAGACAAAAGTGAGAGACATAATAAGACAAAATGAGAAGCAAATTCATTTTGTCTTGGAAGAAATCTTACAACCTTTCTTCGGTGGTGCATTTGTTGAAAGAGATTTTGAGAAGCAAAAGAAGACAAAACTGAGAGACATAAGAAGACAAATTGAGAAGATATTTTCTACATGGATAAAGTGACCTTCTGTCTTATTATCCATTTCCATGCAAAGCTCTTTTCTCATGCATGAGCTCTTCTGACTGTACCTTGTAAAAGGTGACAAGGACTTCACAACTTTCCAGAAGTCAACATCCTCAGCAAGTGTGAAGATGACAAGTGTCTCAAGCATTCAATGCTTGCACACTCCTTGTCACTATAAAAGGAAGAGCTCTCCATACTGAAACACACACATCTTGAGAGACTTTGAAGATTACTGTGAGCTCTTGATATTCTACGCAAACTGGAAGAATTCTCTAAGTGCAAGAATTTCCAGTTTGCTTGAAAAACTTTATAGCTTTGTTCTAAGTGTTCTTAGTTATTTTGTTGTATACTTTGTGTAAGATTGTTAGAATAGTTTATCTGTTCTTTTCCGCAACAGTCTTAAGTTTTCTATGTGTAATTCTTGTTGAAAGATTTTCAATAAAAGAATTAAAATTGTGAAAATTTTGAGTATTGTATTCAACCCCCCCTTCTACAATACTTGTTATAGCCATCTGGGACTAACAAGTGGTATCAGAGCAGAAAGTTTAATCCCATAAACTTGATCTGCGATGGCTGCCTCCTCTTCTTCAACTATTGAAAACTCTTTTCAAAATAACTTTTCTGAAAATGGCTCCATTTCAAAACCTCCTAAGTTCAATGCTAACAACTTCTCTTTGTGGAAAAGCCGCATGATGCTGTTCATGGAAGGAGTGGATACTAGATATCCAACCATTCTCCAAGAGGGACCCTTTATCCCCAGAGTTTGGGCTCGCTATGAAACGCAGAGGCCGGGTAAAGAAACCATGGAAAAAGATGATTCTAATGATTCGTCTGATGAAGAAAAATCTGCTGCTACTGGTCGTTACATTCTTAAAAATCCTAAGAAATATACTGATGAGGAAAAACGACTTGTGTCTCTTGATTCTAAAGTTAGAACTATCATTGCTCTCTCTCTTCCTGATGAAGTGTACCACTCTCTGGTAAATCTCTCTACTGCCAAAGAGATGTGGTCCACTCTGTGTGTTTTGTATGAAGGTACAAATGAAGTTAAAAAGAGCAGAAAGATTGCTCTTGTTAGAAATTATGAACTCTTTTCTTATGAGAAAGGAGAATCTCTCTCCAACTACTATAATCGCTTTAACAGTCTTCTTAATGACTTAAAGCTGTTAGGTAGAGTGTATGACAATGAGGAAGTCCTGTGCAAATTTATGGACTGTCTTCCCGATTTTTGGGAAAATATCTGTACTTGTATAAAGACAACCAAGGATCTTGATCATATGCCTCTTACTGTTCTTTATGGTACTCTTTTCAACTATGAGCAGGCGAAACTGCAAAAGTTTATAAAGAACTCTTCTCTAGCTCTCCTGAGTGACTCTTCCAAAAAGACTAAGTGTTTTCCAAAAATCACCTACCCATCTGACTCTGACCATAATAGTCAAGAAGATCCCAATGATCATTCAGAAGCATATCTTAGTGATGCTAAGGATGAATGTGAGGAAACTTCAGCTGATAAATTATCTGATGAAATGGCCATGTTGGATGGGCACTCTAAATCCAAATCTCATCTCTCTTCTGGAAAATCTAAGTTCGATAGAAATTCATCCTCTTCTCTCTCCAAACACTCTCCTTTATATAAATCTAATGAGGAATGTTTTAACTGTGGTAAAAAGGGTCATTTTGCTTCTGAGTGTAAAAGTAGAAACCTTGAAAGACTTAGAAGTGCTTCCCACCGATTTTCCAAAAATTTCAGCCAATCTTCCTCTTCTGCAAATTTTGACCGGGCTGAAAGATACAAGGAGAAATACAAGAGAGAAAAGGAAAGAAATGAAAGACTTGTCAGAAGAGGAAAGGGTCTGCCTGCTAAATCTTATGATTTGGCAGATGAACCCACATCTGAAAGCGAATGACTCCTCAACTGCTCTTGTATCAGCTAAGTGCTTCTTCTACTCTTCACAGGTACATACTATGTGTTTTATCTATCTTTTATGAATTCTCTTATTTCAAACTCTTTTGCTATGTGTTCATAATTTCTGCCATCACATCTGAAAACATAAATTTTGGAAATTTTATTTGGCTAGTCTCTGGGTGTTGTTTCTGTCTTAAAAGGAAATCCTCCAAAATTTTTCCAAAAATAACTTTATGACTTCTCATACCGATTTTCTTCTTAAATCTGTGAGTTTCAAAATGTCCAATTCAAAAGAAAGGATTTATGTACTCCCAATTTTTGAAATATGAATTCTATGTGATGCACCCCCATTCTTTGTTATCTCTTCAAAATCTTTGAGCAAAAGTTAGGAAAAATGTCAAGTTTCTAAAAGGAACTCTCTTTATAGAAAATGCTATATCTGTGGTGATATTTCTCATTTTGCCAAAGACTGTGTGAAATAAAGAATTATTCTGAGTGATATAAATTCTTGTCATTCTTTTTCTTCTAACCCAAAAGGACCCACCTTCAAAATGGGTACCTGGAAATTAAATTCTTTGTGATTGCAGATTTTGAGCTGGGCAGATGGATCTATGTGAACAAGTGAGAAAGTTGACAAAACCTTCAAGATCTCCTTGTTTTTGAAAAGCCTCCCAGTTCTCATCTTACTGCTCTACCCACTAAAGAATAGGCGTTGTTTAGGATGCATTGGTTTAGGGTATTGAAATTATTATTATGATTATTATGATTATTATATTATTATTATTATTATTATAAATATGTATATATATACATACTTTCGGTTTCACCGATGTGTATATATATATATATTAAAATAATAATAAATAATAATAATAATAATTTAATAAAACTAATTACTAATTTCTTCCACCAAAATACTTTCTTACCATGCAATCTCACGACCACCGAAAAGTACAAAATCTGGTATCACCTTTTCTTAAAACCACCAAAATTGAATTTCATCCACCGAAATTCAAATTTCATCCACAATTTTTTTTAAACCATTTCCCCATTCTTCACCGAATTCATTTTTCTCTTTCACCGAATCTTGTTCACCAAATTTCTTTTCCACCCTTCTACCCTTATTTTCTGCTGAGAAGAAACCCAACCAGCCCACACCGATTTTCTTTCCACCAAAAATCTCATTTAAACCCTTCTCACATCCATAAACTTTTCTTTCTTTTTGTGGCCACCTTTATTTATTCACCCTCCTCTTCTATTTTTTAAACCCATTTCTTTTCTAAACCTCACCACCGAAATTTTCCTTAACCACCAAACCAAAACCATATCCCACCATACTTTACTTCCCATCATATGTTTTGCCTCCTCGATCGGTGGTACCCCTCAAATTCGGTGGAACCCTTCAAATTCGGTGGTGAAACCCTTCTAAATTCGGTACAATCCTTCAAACTCCTCGGTGGAATCCTCACACCGATCCACCACCGAGTCTACACCGATCCACACCGATTCCACACCGAATCTCCACCGATCCACCACCTCAAATCCCTCCACCGATCCACCACCTCAAATCCCTCCACCAATCCACCCACTACAAACTCTTCTACAGATGTCACCCCAAATCCTCAAACTCAATCTTTTTGGGTCATCAAATTGGAAGATGAAATTCCAATCTTTTCTTCACTTTGAAGATTTTCTCCATAATGTCTTAGAAGTTTTACTACTGATTTTCCACCGAAAATCCTACCGAAAATAGCCAATTTTCGGTGGACTCTCCTTCATTTTCGGTGGAAAAGCAAAAAAAAAAAAAAAAAAAAAAAAAAAAAATATCCTACCGATTTTCCACCGAAAATCCTACCGAAAATAGCCAATTTTCGGTGGATTTTGCTCAATTTTCGGTGGAAAGGTAGTAAAAAAAAAAAAAAAAAAAAAAAAAAAATCCTACCGATTTTCCACCGAAAATAGCCTATTTTCGGTGGATTTTGCTCAATTTTCGGTGGAAAGGTAAAAAAAAAAAAAAAAAAAAAAAAAAAAAAACAACTGGTCTTGGTTCTGGCCGATCTTTTCATTTTCTCTTGGTGTTTTTCCTACGTCGGCCGCTGAGGGGGAGAATTCATCTGAGGGGGAGCAACATAAACCCTCAGTACTCATATACAGCGACCAACTTGAAAAAATGAGGAAATCGACGGACCGGTCAAGGGGGAGCACTTCAGTCCGGGCGGATCTAACTGAGGGGGAGAAACACAAAGACCGTCTGATCTAACTGAGGGGGAGCAAAACAAAGACAAAGGATGCTGATGCTAAACATGAAAAGATGCCAAGATGCAACAGTTGGGCAGAAGTATCCTAAGGCTGCTGATCAAAATGAAGAATCCTCAAGCCAGACACAAGTTTCAACTCGCCCCTCCAAAGATGCAAGTAATATTCATTCTGTTTATACTGTTTATACTTCTTTCCTTTTCCTTTCGATTATTTGTACAGCTATACCTTTTTATTTTTTTTCTTATATGTAAATATCATATATACATACACACACAAAAAATAAAAAAAATAAAAAAAATGGACTGTGTGAAAAAGAACCCAAAAGAGTAAAGAAGGGTCAACTTGCATTATTCACTGTCTTACTCATGTTTTTCTAAGTATGGATGTCATCATCAAATAGGGGGAGATTGTTGGGTCATCAAGATTTGAAGATGACCTCATGATCTCCTTTTATACTTTGAAAAACATTTTATACTTAGAGAAATTTTGGATGCATGGTTCTTTGTAATGGCTTGTACAAGATATCAAATGTTTGGTGAAGTCAAAGATCAACCAAAGTCAAGATTAAAGATTCTCTCATTGTGGAAGTGAAAGATCTTTTCTCAAACATACAAGTCATTGTTCACCGAAATTGTTCTCACAATTTCGGTGGTATTTCCACCGAAACTTCTCTCTATTTCGGCCTAGTCTCAAAGAAGCTTTTCCCAAAGATGATGTCATATATCTCAAAGATGATGTCACATATCTCAAAGATGTGTCACATATCCCAAATGACATTTCGGTGGGACCTCAAAGAAGCTTCAAAGATGCTTTCTCCAAAGATGTGTCACATATCTCAAGTTTCCATCGGTGGTGCTTTTCTTGAAAGAAAATCTGAGAAGCAAAAGGAGACAAAAGTGAGAGACATAATAAGACAAAATGAGAAGCAAATTCATTTTGTCTTGGAAGAAATCTTACAACCTTTCTTCGGTGGTGCATTTGTTGAAAGAGATTTTGAGAAGCAAAAGAAGACAAAACTGAGAGACATAAGAAGACAAATTGAGAAGATATTTTCTACATGGATAAAGTGACCTTCTGTCTTATTATCCATTTCCATGCAAAGCTCTTTTCTCATGCATGAGCTCTTCTGACTGTACCTTGTAAAAGGTGACAAGGACTTCACAACTTTCCAGAAGTCAACATCCTCAGCAAGTGTGAAGATGACAAGTGTCTCAAGCATTCAATGCTTGCACACTCCTTGTCACTATAAAAGGAAGAGCTCTCCATACTGAAACACACACATCTTGAGAGACTTTGAAGATTACTGTGAGCTCTTGATATTCTACGCAAACTGGAAGAATTCTCTAAGTGCAAGAATTTCCAGTTTGCTTGAAAAACTTTATAGCTTTGTTCTAAGTGTTCTTAGTTATTTTGTTGTATACTTTGTGTAAGATTGTTAGAATAGTTTATCTGTTCTTTTCCGCAACAGTCTTAAGTTTTCTATGTGTAATTCTTGTTGAAAGATTTTCAATAAAAGAATTAAAATTGTGAAAATTTTGAGTATTGTATTCAACCCCCCCTTCTACAATACTTGTTATAGCCATCTGGGACTAACATAAATAATATAGATAATTATAATATAACTAATAAATTAATTATAAAATATAGATAACTAAAATTTTACTTTTGTTTTCTTTTATTTTATTTTGTGTAAATATAATTTAGCAGTTTAAATAAAAAATATTGCATAAAAATATCATTTTTTAAATAAAGCGTGGATAAGAAATTTTAATAAAAATATTAAAAAAATAATGTTCAAATAAACTAATAAATGAATTAAATTTAATAAACATATTAATAATAATTAATGTTTAAACAAACAAACAAACTAATTAAATTAAAAAATGTGTTTGTTTAGTATATTTAATTACTTGAAAGACCTTGCAAGTTTAGCAAGATGAGGGTGGTCTTGCAAGGCCTTGCAAGACACATGGCATGTCATGTCATCTTGCAAGGGCTCTTGCAAGACGTGTGTGGATGCTCTTAGAAAGTTTTTTTCAAACTCTCCTGAAGATGCCTTAGAAGATTTCCTCCAATCTCTTCAAAAATTCCACCGATTTTTTGTCCAATCTTTTGCAAATTTTCGGTGGGTATGATAAAAATTTCGGTGGGGAAGCAAAGCAAAAAAAATCATCGGTGAGATGCATTAGTTGCAACAAAAAAAATTAATATATATTTATGCATCAGTGAGTTAACCCCCCCCCCCCAAAAAAAAAAAACACCCAAATGCATCGGTGAGTTTCAACCAAAATAAATAAATTATATTAATAATAAAATACATAACTTTTCGGCAGAAAATTTTGAAATCCACCATCTTGATGACATCATGCTGATGTCATCTCTCAAAAAAAAATCTAAATACACTCATCCTTAGCCACTCAAAATCCCTTTCTCTCTCTCCTTTTTTGTGTGTCGGCAGCTACCCACGCCAAACAAACCCAGTTTTTTTTTCCTTTGTGCAAATTCTTTGTTTGCCGAAAATCCCCACCTGCCGAAAGTTACCCCTACCCCTTCTTTTCATTTGCTGCCGAAAAGAAACCCCCCTTATTTTCTTTCCTGCCGAAATTCTTCCCCCCTCTTTTCTTTTTGTTGCCGAAAATTCACCCCCACCCCTTGGCCGAAACTTTTGCCTAAATCCCCCCTTCTTTTATTTGCTGCCGAAACCCCCCCCCCCCATTTTTGCCGAACTTCTTGACCAATAACCATCCCCACCTTCCTATTTTTTTTGTATCTCTTTCACCCATCCCCCCCCCCCCCCTTTTTTTGTGGCTGCCGAAACCCACACTCTCCACCCTTACGGTTCCAATTTTAAAAAAAACATCTCTCTCTTCCTCTTCCCTCATCCCCATAAATCTCTCTCTTTCCTAAACACTCAACCTCTCCCATCACTCTCTCACTACCTACATCCTATTACCCACCATACCTTGTATTCTAAGTCATGGCCGATTTTCCTGCCTATTTTTCAACGTTTCTTAGTGTTCTTTTTTCTACGTCGGTCGCTGAGGGGGAGAATTCATCTGAGGGGGAGCAACATCAACCCTCAGTACTCATATCCAGCGTCCAACTCGAAAAAAATGGTGGACCGGTCAAGGGGGAGCACATCAGTCTGGACGGATCTAACGGGGGGGGGGGACACAAAGACCGACTGATCTAACTGAGGGGGAGCAAAACAAAGACAAAAGATGATGATGTTGAACAGGAAGAGCTGAAGATGCCAAGAGAAAGAAAGCAGATGCAAGAGATGGTCAGAAGCATCCTGAGGCTAATTCACTCAATCTCAAACCTCCCTCAAAGATTGCCACCAATTTAGGTCTGGGCAGACCTGTCTCTTCTATGATGGAAGTACATTCTATTTCATTCATATTGTTCATTCTTTATTCTTTCATTCATTTCATTCATCTGTAAATATCATATATACACAAAAAATGGACTGTGTGAAAAAGAACCCAAAAGAGTAAAACAGGGTCAACATGTATTATTCATTGTCTTACTCATGTTTTTCTAAGTATGAATGTCATCATCAAATAGGGGGAGATTGTTGGGTCATCAAAGATTTGAAGATGACCTGGTCTCCTTACATACTTTGAAAAACATTTTTTATACTTAGAGAAATTTTAGATGGTTCTTTGTAATAACTTAGTCATACTGTCAAAGTTCGGTGAAGTCAAAGATCAGCCGAAATCAAGAAGAAGTAAATCTACCAATGCGGATTGAAGATGGACTTATCAACCCAAACTAAGTTGTCTCACTGATTGTCTCCATGAAAATCGGTGAGATCCCAAACAGGAGATTTCCCCCCTTATCTCCTTGCCAAGAAGATCTTCATCATAAGAGGTAACTTTGGCTATCCCACCGATTGTCCCCATGAAAATCGGTGGGATCCTAAAAATTGGAGGATCCTCTCATAACATCCTTCCTAAGAGGACTCTCACCTACTTTGTCCATGACAAATCGGTAAGATCCTCAAATAGGAGGATCCTCCCTTGTGTCCTTGCTAAAATGTTTTCTCCTCAAAGAAGGAATGTCTGGGTATGAAAGAAAAATGTTCATTTGTCATTTTTCCCATTCTTAGATATTGTCACCATCAAACCTTTCTAGCATCATAGGAAAAGACACATCAACTTTTGAGAGTCAAACTTATCCTTCAAATGACAAATTGACAAGTGTCCCATGCATCACTTGTTCATGACACTATATAAAGATGAAGACTTCTCCATGCAGAATGTGAACTCTTGAAGATTACTCTGTGCTCAAGACACTCTGCTCCTTTCTCTCCTTGAACTTTATAGTTTTCAATCTTTGTGTTTTAGAAGTTGTTTAGTTTTCAGTATTACTTTGTGAAGATTGTTAGAATATGATTTTATCTGTTCTTTCCGCAACAATCTTTAGTTTTCTATATGTAATTCTTGATTTGAATATTTTCAATAAAAGAATTAATTAAAGTGAAAAAAATTATGTATTGTATTCACCCCCTTCTACAATACCCGTTATTGTTCTTATTAGTCATCTTGATAGAAGTTATTAACAACTCACAATGTTAATAACATGGCTTGATAGAAGTTATTAACATGGCTATGTTTATGAAATTGTTTCAAGTTGATAGACCACAACTTAAATCTTGATAGAAGTTATTAACAACTCACAATGACGTTAAGTCTTATCAAGAGGTTACAAATTTCACTTTTTACCTACTTCTCCGGTCATCTACCACCAACTTAACTTAACCCGACCGACCCGATTAACCCGACTGGTCCGAACCCCGATTAACCTGAAATTTGGCCATCCAAAAACCCGATTAACCCGATGGTCCGAACCCGATCTTATATGTCGGTTTCTTCGGTTCGGTTTGGGTTGGGTTTTTCCCTACCCGAACCCGTCCGAAACCCGAAGATTTAAAAAAAATATTTTTAATATAATTTATAAATATATTAAATATTATTTGTATTTCTAATTAGAAGCTTAATACTTTTATTTCATTATTTCAATTTTCATCTTCTCATCTCATCACTTCCATCCTAAAACTGGGCTAAAAACACCTAAAAAGCCAAAAAAACTGGGCTGAAATCTGGGCTTGGAATCAGGCCCAACCCGCGAAACCCGACCGATCCACCCGAAACCCGACCGGGTTGGGGGGTTTTGGACCGAACCCGACCCGACCGGACCGATGCTCTGCCCTAAGTATTTCTAGTGCAACCAGAAACTGGTTAAGCCGGTCGTATTTGTCCATGAATGACGGGTTCCAAAACATTTGATGACTCGAAATAAATTAAATAAAATGTTTAACCAAAACAAAAAAACTGTGAAAGTTGGTTGCTATTTTGTGAAATCAACCCTTTTATAACAACGTATTTGTCAATTAGTTTCATGACAAAGAAATATCAAGGACAACATACAACTTATAATTTTATAACTACAAACCTACATATGATCTCGTTAAAAACACACCATAAGTTTTTTTTAAACATTGATACAAACACTCAACATCGATCCATGACGATAATTTATTTCATAATCTTATTTAATTAGTTAATTAGTGAACATTAAAAGATGTTCCTGAAAACACATAAGGTGTCATCTAGCACTGTGGAAGGCTAACACCACACTGGCTAGCAACCCTCTGGGCGGTGGCGGGACTGACATACTGGCGGAGGAAAGGGTTCCGGAGGTACCCACAGAAGCAAGACCTTTGTTCTCTAATCTTACTGCAGCAGGCGCCCGATGGTGCTCGTGATGACGAGATAGCATCGCCACACGGCACAAGTTCCATGTAGTTGCAATTCACCGCAGCCGTTCTCGGGATAGTTATAAGCACCATCATGGCTGCAACCATAAAGACGATCATGGTCATATTGGTGGGTGCCTTCATTTTCATTTTTTCTGTTAGCTAAGCTAGCTGGAGAGATTTGTATATATGAAATGTGTTGTATAATATGTTGGTGGTTAATTGGGGCACAATTTATAGACCATTGGAGGGGTTGAGAGATTAGTTAATGGTTGAGTGACCCATTATCGTTGGTCGGATTTTCTACCGAAAGATGTAAAAACATTTCATGTGGAAAATTAAATTTTGTGACAGAAGCTGTGCTGTCTTCACGTACGTAATTATTGTACAAATTTTGATAAATAGTTGATATATCAAATATAAGAGGTGGGATAATGTGAGAATAATTGAGTTTGATGCGGACAGTGAAGATATGTATGCAAACGTAAGGGTGTGTTTGATACGTAAACATGATAGAACATGACAAGATATGACAGGACATAACAACCGTTAAGCGTTTGGTAGACAGAATCGGACAGAACAGAACATATAACATTAGATAAAATACAATAAACAAAATTTAAAGAATAAATAAAATATAAAATAGAACATGTATTTGATGTTTTAGAAGATAAAATATAAGTCTGTTACACCTTGTTCCATGGGGTGGGGGTGGAACAGGCCTATCCCAACTTGTTTCACCTTGTTCTTGTTTGTTCCACATAAAAGTTCTGCCAAACATGGAACAGTGATCTCTGTTCTGTTATATTCTGTCATGTCCAGTGTACCAAACACACCCTAAATGACTATAGATGAATGTGTTTGGATAGGGGCGGATTCAATGTATAGCGTAAGGTGGATGGGTACTCATTAGAAAATGAAAAAAGTAAAATTTTAAGGTTAAAAGTAATTTTTTCTAATTTCTACCATAGATTCTCCCAATTATTTTTCGAATGGGATCCCATCAACAAAAAAAATATTTCGAAATTAATCAAAAAAATCAAGATAACTCTCGATAAAAAAACTAGAAAAGTCCCTCAAAATCGCCAAAAACTTAGAAATCCTTTGCAATCAACTAAGAATACTTTAAAAATCTTTCGAACGGTGAAATTAGGCTAAAAATATATTAGACGACTTTGTGGGCCTTTAATCAATTCTAAAATCTAAAGGTGCCCCCACCGGAAAAACCTGGATCCGCTACTATTAGGCATGGCAACGGGGCGGGTATGGGGCGGGGACCCCCATCCCCGGCCCCGGCCCCGGTTTGTAATACCCTCCCCCGGCCCCGGCCCCGCCCCGGTTTGTGATACCCTCCCCCGGCCCCGGTCAAACCCCGGTCAACCCCCCTAAACCCTTAATAACTAATAAAATATATAATTTTTTTAATATATATATATATTTAATAAAAATATACATTTTTTTTAATATATATATACCGGGTCCGGGGCGGGTCGGGGACCCCCACCCCCGGCCCCGTCCCCGGTTTTCTTAAATGGGGAATCCCCGGTACCCGGTTTGGCGGGGAATCCCCGGCCCCGGTCGGGGCGGGTGGACCGGGTCGGGGCAATTTGCCATGCCTAGCTACTATGTTTGAATATGTGTCGATCAAGGTATATAGTGAAGGTGGATGAAGGTCTAAGTCTCCCTTTAAAGGAGACAAAGTGCTCTTCTTTTACAAAAACTTGTGCTATAGGTTCCGTCCGATCAAAGAGATGAATGGATTTGAGATGTTCTTACAGTTCACATCACCAAAGGGTCTTTGACTTGGCAAAGGTTCCAACTTTCAACCTTTCTTAATAAATAAACAAGTGAACTTTTAAAAATCGATTATAATCCAAAAAAGCTATCTGAAACCCGGTTACAATAGTTGTAAAGTAATAAAGAAAACATATACCAATTTTACCATTCTCAAACTCTACGTCATTCAGACCCTTCACCACCTTTCGTCACCTCCTCGTCGTTTACTCTCTATCATCGTCGTTGGCTCCTACATCGATCTCCTCCATTAAATTGATGTAAAAGAGGGAGAATCTAAAGGAAAATATAGATCAAAAAAGCGATATCGATAGTAGGGGCCAACGGCATCGATGACAAGTATGGGGAACGAGCAATGATGGGGCAGCAAGGAGTTGCAAGGGGGAGCGATGTCGTTATGTACGAAAGGCTTGGGAACTGTAAAAATTATTTAGGTCTTTTTTTATTTTAAAATATTCCTAATCGGTTACATGTAACTTGTTTTGGATTAAAAAGATGTAGGTAATCAATTTTTAAAAATCAATTCAATAGTTTATTTATCTAAAAAATATTTACGTACTTAATCATTTAAAATAAAAATAAAAATCGGCTTATTCTAAACATACCCCCCCTCACATTTCCACACCCCCTCCCTCACAGTGTTTAATTTTTAATTTTTTGATTTTAAAGTTACATTTCACACCCTTATACTTATTTAGTTAATTTACTTTATGCTTTTTGGGTGCGTTTGGTACGTAGACAGGATAGGACATGACCGAACAAGATAGGACAAAATAGGTGTTCCACGTTTGGTAAAATAGAACTGGACAGAACAGAACAGATAACATTGGCCAATTTATCCTTACTAAATTTAAAGAATGAATAAAATATGAAATAGAAGATCTATTTGATGTTTTATAAGAGATTAGATTTTATTTTGAGGTTATATTGGTAAAACATAAGTTTGTTCCAGCTTGTTCCATGAGGTGGGGGTGGAACAGACCTGTTCCAGTTTGTTCCACCTTGTTCCAGTCTGTTCCACATAAAAGTCCTGCCAAATGTGGGACAGTGGACCCTGTTCTGTTCTGTCTTGTCTTGTCCAGTGTACCAAACGCACCCTTTAGTTTTCTATTTATCATTTTACATTTTCATTATATTAACACATATAATCGTATATTAACTAAAATACGTTAAAAAAAATATTTTTTTAATTTTAACAAGTTACACCATTATAATCGTCTCGTCGATACCTTCGAAATGAGCCCAATATTGAATATTTTTTGATTTAATTATATTATTATATGTCATATATTGTACGTTGTTGATATATAATAAAATAATATGCTAATATGATATGTTAAGACGTATTCTTTATTCATTTAAATCAACAAATTTTTATTCCAAAAAATTCCAACTTTGATTATTCATTTAAATCAATATATCCACGAGTACAAGTACGCTCTATATATTCTTCATACACATTTAATCTACGTTTGTATGGGACAATCCATGTACTTGCATCTTGAAGTCGATAATGTGTCCAATGGTGTATGAGTGTGGGCATTAGGTATTCCGTTTAATACCACTTTTATGTAATGATTACCATTAACATGCACTATTGCAATTGACACGTGTTGGGATGATGACGGCGGTTGTGTCCTGAATGGTAAGTATGTCACACTACCTGCCATATTGAGAACATGTAGTATGACATTGAACCTTGAAGCAGTTAGAATTCCCATTTCAGGCATAGCGATCCAATGCGTAGCTGGTGCAAAGACGCCCTTCTGGAAAAAAAATCAACGCTTCGTAAATTCTTAGGCACTCGTTGCCGATCACATAAGAGTAATATTGTTGATACTCAGTTAGTTCAACCATTAACTCTTTACGGATATTGTCCCATGCGTCTTTATGACCACCCAAACAAGTAGATATGGCTCAAAATCCACAATTTCCATCGCCCAATACATCTTGTATTTGTATGATGTATGGATGAAATAAACTCGAGATTTGATCAAGATATGGATTTGGGGGGTGGGGGTGGGTGGGTTGTCGTTGGAAGTAGGAGCTATGCCTCGCTGATTCTTGATGACCAAAATCTTCAGAGTTGATAAATGTTGGCGCGTTAGAACAATTGCGTCTACGAGGGTCTTCAAAATCTTTTTCTTTAAAGCTTGATTCTTTAGAGAAGGACGTCCACGAGTGGTTCTATGAGCCGAGGTTTCATCAAACAACGGTTTTGATGGCATTATTATATTCTTTAACTTTTTTAGCAAGCTTTTATGACCAGGAATTGATTGTTTATTGAAATTTTCTCTAAACATCTGAACTTCATCGTCACATTGAATATCGTCATATATCGAATTGTTTTTACTTTATTTCAAATCAATAATTTTACTTTATTTCAAATCAAATTATTAAAACGTTCGAGATATATATATATATATATATATATGGAAAAGATCAAGGAAAAACCTTGAAAAATAAAAGAACCGGAGAACCAAGACAAAACGAATGTAAAAGTATATCAAAATGAATGTCAAATTAAAGATAATAACGTAATCATTTTTTTGGTGTAATTTGTTTCGCTCCAATTTTTGTTGTTTTCGTTGATTTTCGATTTTAAAAATTAGGAGGAAATGTTTTTATATTTTGAATAAAGTGGTTATAACCACCATTTTGATCTCATCCGTTGGATCATCCTAATCTAACAGTTCATGTGAGTTCTTCGGTTCTTTTATTTTTAAGGTTCTCTCTCGATCTCATCCCTATATATATATATATATACATATATATATAGGGGCTTAATCAAATGAGAACTAATTAGTTTGTGATAACCGTGAGATCCAATATGAGCCAATCATTTTAGATAATTAATGTTATTTACTAAAATAAAATAAAGGGTAAATTGGTAATTTTTTTTTTGACAACTCATACTTTAAACCCAAAAATTGTTCCAACCTCCATTAACTCAAATAAACCACGACAACAAATATAATACGCTCCTGTGCTTAGTTGAAACCTAGGCAAATCTTCTCCTAGAATTTCTTCCCATTCCATGTTCATTTGCAAGGTCTGATCATAGGCTACTTCATCATCAATATACACAAGGCTTGCACCACATACATATATCTCCAATCCTTTTATCACAACAATAGACACAACAACGAAATCTAGATGAAGAACCAGATGGGTTGAAGGCAAGTGGTGTTCGGCTTCTTGTGTATCATCTCCTTTCAGATCTCACCACCGCCAATATTTCCTTTACCATCGGCGGCCATTCCCGTCCCTCTCCCTCGACCACCATCATCAACGGTACGTTAACCTTGTCTCGTCCAGAAACAGATCTATGAACCCAACGGTATCACAAGACGTATAGTGGGTATCACAACGGGTATCACAACACGTATAGTGGGTATCACAACAACATACAGTGGGTATCACATGTGGTATAAGAGTAGGATATCACGATGTATTTTCTTTTTTACAAAGTGTATCACAAAATATCATGTGGTATTGTTTTACTAAGTGTATCACATTATGTTTTTTTCTTTATTTTCGTTATGTTGTTAAGGGAATCACAGTATACACCATGTGTTTGCCGGAAAAATTTTCGCCGAAAAAGAGTTCGCCGGAGGGAGGAGAGAGGATATTTAACAATACCTAAAATGTCCCTTAATTAAATTCTAAATTCAAAAATACCAAAATTAATAATTTCCTAATTTATGGGTTGATTTGTGGTTGAGATTGGATCTCACGGTTACCACAAACTAACTAGTTCTCCCTTGAATGACCCCCTATGTATATATATATATATATATATATATATATATATATCGAATTCGTTAACGTATTTTAACGTAATTATGTATGTTAATGTGATATGTTAAAACGTATTTTTTAACATATTTTAGTTAATATATGATTATTATGTTAATGTGATAAAAGTGTAAAACGAAAATTGAAAAAGTAAGAAATGTACCATAAATTAAATAATTAACTATAAGGATATGAATTGTAAATATAAAAAATATTTTAATGTAGTATATATGATATATAATTAAATAATTAAATAAAAAATATTCAATATTGGGCTTATTTCGAACGTATCGAAAAAACGATTATAATGGTGTAACTTGTTAAAATTAAACGTATTTTTAATATATTTTAGCTAATATACGGTTATATGTATTAATATGATTAAGGTGTAAAATGAAAATTAAAAAAGAAAAAAGTATAAAATAAACTAATTAAATAATTATAGGGGTATGAAATGAAATTATAATTATTGTGTGTGTGTGAGAGAGAGAGAGAGAGAGAGAGTAGCTCGTAGGGGCCCAGTAGGAGATGGGCTTGAAAGAGCATCCACAACAATACAATTGTAAATGGGTCACATCAGCACTACATTAGCTTTGCAATTATCTTGAAATTATCCTCTACAACAATGAAATTTCAACCACTTTCTAAAGTGACACATCATCATAAAAAACTATATTTTAATCAAATAACAACAAACTACAATTAAATATTCTTTACTATAATTTAATATGAAATATTTTATTAATTAAGTAATTATAATAAAATAAATTAATTAAATAAAATATTAAATTTATAAAACATTAAATTAAAATACAAAGTAAAAATATTACATTAATCGTCATTTTCTTCTTCTCTAAATCTTTGTCAAATTTCTTCAATCAAATCTGATTGTAAACAATGATTTGTTGATCGATTACGTACTTGTATGTGATTTTGGAGATAGTTTTCGTACTCGGGAAGTATGCTACGAGAGATTTGAGGCGTCGTTATAGTAAAATTAACATCGTCATTTATATCATCAAATTGAAGAAAATGATCATGAAGTTGATGGAAATGGATCCCACAACAATGAGCGAACCACAATGGAGATTGTACGAACATCAACTTGAAGAACTTCTAAAAGAACAATGATATATTTTTATGTGTTAAATTTGTATTTTTTTAATATGTAATTTGTTTTATTGTACTTTAATATACATTATATTTTGCATTTTTTAATATTTATGCCTTTAAATTTATGAATATTTTTATTAACAAATAAAACTATTCATAAATTTTTTCATAAACATTCTCTACAAAAATCACAAAACATGATTTGACATAAAACAATTTCTAATTTAGAAATTATTCCCTACAATTTCTTATACTTCACTGCCACATCAGCAAAAAATGCTGATTTGACATTTACAAATTATCAAAACCAATTTCTAATTTAGCAATCATACTCACAACCACTACAATTTCTAATTTAGCAATCCTAGTTGGCACTTTTGCAATTCAAATAATATTCTAATGAAATCCCTTGTTGTGGATGCTGTAAGGGGGTATAGAAAATTTAATAAATAGTTTCAAAAACTTGAAAATAAAACATAAAAAATTTGTTAGAGTTTTGTTTTTAACTTTAATAAAATACTATTGGTAAAGGTGCTAATGACACAAAAAGTGATTGCATTGTTTTCATAAACAATCATTTTTTGATTTAAATATATATATAATATATATATATATATATTATTTATTTGTTTTTTATATATATATTAGAAATATAGAAATATATATATATATTATTATTCTTTTTGTTTATATATATATATATGGGTGTCAATTTTATACCGAGACAAACCAACCAATTCTCATACCAACCGTACCAATTTAATTGGTACCAATTTAGTTGGTACCGACCTAATTGGTTGGTATATCGTACCAACTATTTAATCTTGGTTGGTACGTGGTATGAGAGCCACAGAGGGATTCAAAAACAACTAATGAAGCTTTATGTACCGCTTTTAATGCTAATTATTTGATTAATACTTATCTCTAATAACCTTCAAATTCTTAAATCGTGGACTCTTATTAATTAATCATTATCTTTACCCATTTTCAAATCCTCAAATCAATGAACTCCTCAAAAACGTTATTTTTTAAACAAAATTATAAAAAAATTGACCGTTTTCTCAAAACCACACATTAAAATAAATTAGAAAGTTAAAATCAAGATATATCACGCTGCATTGCGCGAGTAGACTTCTAGTTATAATAAATGAATCTTCAATATTTCCAAAACATCTTATTTAATTGATTTATATGAATAATATCACTTGTATTTAAAACTTGCTAGACTCCTATAAGCATCGTTCATATTATATTCATTTTTTTATTTCTTTTCATGTATAAAGTAAGACTGAGTCAAGAAAATTACAAACACCCGTGATACATAGCTTACGCCTTTATAGGCCCTAGGTCTTTTCGACAAAAATTGTGATTTTGATTTGATATTTACACTTTCAACCCCTATACTTATTTACTTACTTTACTTTATACCTTTTACTTTCATAATTTAAATTTTACATTTAACACATATAATCGTTTATTAACTAAAATACGTTAAAAAATACGTTTTAATTTTAACAAGTTA
Source organism: Saussurea involucrata (assembly GCA_033807775.1). Taxonomy (NCBI): domain Eukaryota; kingdom Viridiplantae; phylum Streptophyta; class Magnoliopsida; order Asterales; family Asteraceae; genus Saussurea; species Saussurea involucrata. The sequence continues at coordinate 55,428,249 of CM066322.1, read as the reverse complement.
CACCATTATAATCGTCTCTTCGATACGGTCGAAATGAGCCTAATATTGAATTTTTTTGATTTATATATTTTAATATATATCATATACACTACATAAAAAATATTTTTTATATTTAAAATTCATTTTTAACGTATTCTCAATTTTGTTTTACACTTCTATCGTATTAACTATAAGAGTACCATAAATTAAATAATTAACTATAAGAATATGAATTTTAAATATAAAAATTATTTTTATGTAGTGTATATGATATATATTAAAATATATAAATCAAAAAAATTCAATATTGGGCTCATTTCGAACGTATCGAAGAGACGATTATAATGATATAACTTGTTAAAATTAAAACGTATTTTTTTAACGTATTTTAGTTAATAAACGATTATATGTGTTAAATATAAAATTTAAATTATAAAAGTAAAAGGTATAAAGTAAAATAAGTAAATAAGTATAGGGGTTGAAAGTGTAAATATCAAATCAAAATCACAATTTTTGTCGGAAAGGCCTAGGGCCTATAAAGGCCTAGCTATGTAAGCTATGTATCACGGGTGTTTGTAGTTTTCTTGATTTTAGTCCCTGCAATCTCATTACCTTTTTGCCAAACTTCTCTATACATACATGCTATCCATTCCTTAAAAAAACACCAAAAACCTTTCTTCATTCTCCACCTCTCGGCCGTAAACCACCCACCAAACACCCTTCCTATTTCAATTTATCGGTTTAAAACACTTAAAAATGGCGAATTGGGGTGAAGATTTTCAATGGTATCATAATTCAAATAATGAGGTATTTCATCCACTACTTTATATATATATATATATATATATATATATATATTTTATACATATATATATATATTATGTTATCCCGTTTCATATTTTTTATGTGTTTGTGTAGGATGATAATGTTAATTCAAACAAATCAATTGAAGCTTGTGAAATCCCTCAACCATCCGCATTTTCTACTGATATGGTATCTTTATGTTTCATTTTATCTTGTTAAATTATCTGGTAAAGTTAGTAGTTTGTAACAAAAAAAAGTCAATTTCAGGTGTTTAATTATCGTAAAGATCTAATTGGTTGGGTACGCAATATGTGATATTCACTTGGTTTCGTTATTGTTATTAAAAGAAGCAACGATTATAAAGTAGAATTTCAATGTGATTGTAGTGGTAAGCACAGGAGTAACAAAACCTCTAGTAAACATACTGACACAAGAAAAACAAATTGTCCATTTCACTTGGTAGGGAATCATTTGGGTAATGATTGTTGGACTTTAGCTACGATATGTGATGCACATAATCATGATTTTGCATTACATTTGGAGGGACATGCATATGCAAGACGATTGTCTGAAAATGAAGCTCGATTGGTGGAAGATTTGTCAACAAACAATGTGAAGCCTAAAAATATTTTATCTGAATGACACATGGTTGAAATATAAAGAAATGTTTGTATCTGTTTGGACTGACAAATTTCTCCACTTTGGAAATCAGACAAGTAACAGAGTGGAGAGTCAACATTCCAAGTTGAAAAGTTACTTGGATTCAGCGCAATCAAGTCTACCGACATTTATGAGCAAGATCAATCAAATCATTCAGTCACAAGATACAGAAATTAAAGCAAGTATTTAAGTGAGCAAAAGTGTCACGAAACATCGTCATCGCATAACACACTTCAAACAATTGTGTGGTTTCGTTTCACATTATGCATTAAACATAATATTCCAAGAGTATGAGTGAGCTCAATCTGTTGGCTTATTTTCTGAAAATTGTAGTTGTCTACTACGTACAAGTTATGGGTTGCCATGTGCACACGAACAAATGCAATACTTGAACAAAGGTCATCCTATCCCAATTGATTCAATTGATGTATTTTGGACGACGCTTGATTTATCACCGTGCCAATCTTTACAAGATGATGACGTAGGTTGTGAAGCTAAAGTCCAAATGTTTACTGAGGAATTTAACAAGCAATCGAGATCTGGTAAGTTCAGTTTTCCGAGGAAGATAAAAGAGATAGCCAGTGCATCAGAAACATGGGTTCGTGAACCTGTTGTTAACAAGACTACTCGTGGACGGCCCTCGTTGAAGGATAAGCTTTTCAGAAAAACTCATGTTGATCCCTCATTTGCAACTCATGTTGATCCGTCTGTTGCTACTTGTAACGACCCATACCTTTTTCGAAATGTTTTGCGTTTGGTGTGGAGTTTTAAGCAGAAGTAGAAGTTGAGGGGCTAGTTGGTAAATAGGAGTTGGGGTATAAAAAGGCACAAAACCCTAGAGAACATTCCATATTACTGATTTTAGTGTGTGTGTCGGCTGAATTTGTGAGGGAAAGAAGAGGAGAGGTTCTTGAAGGTTTTTGGTGCATTTGGAAGAAAGGAGCCATCAAACCTTGGGATTTGAAGAAGAAATAGCATTTGGATTTCGTTTATCGCAAGCAATCAACCAGGTAACACTCTCTTGTTTCATCGATTTATCTTTGATTAGGGAGCAGAATGGTTAGTCTTGGGGTTTTTGTTCAAAAGTGGAGTTTGAAGCTAAAATGAGAGAAATCGGGTCTTATAGTGTGTTTCGATTGCTAAGAACTCAGTAATTGTTAAGTTTAGTGATGTTGTTGCTATTGCTAATCTTTACTTAGAGAGAATCGAGCTAACTAGTAGATTTCAGCCTCAAAAAGGGTCCAGGTCGACGTCCGGACTCCTCGATGCGTTAGAAGGTCTCCGGGTGTGGAGAATGTCCGGATAGGAAAGCTACCCGGTTAGGTATTATGTCCGGTAAAGTCTAGTATCCGGTAAGTTCGATATCCGGAAGAGGGTATCGTCCGGAATGTAGTAGTTGCCCGGATAGGGTGTTGTCCGGAAAGGGTGTTGTCCGGATAGAGTGTGTCCGGAAAGGGGGTTGTCCAAAAAGCTTAGTGTGTGTCCGGAAAGGTGTGTGTGTGTCCGGATAATTGGGAGATCAGCTTACGTTTTGTCCATTCATTCAGGGAAACCGAGTGAAAGTGCCTATCTGAGTAGGAAAGGAAAGTAAGCGTGCCAGGTGAGTTTTCTAACTAAAATACGTGCCTCTTAACGTGTTTTTCTAAAGTGAATACATGATGAGAAATGCCATGTTTTGTTTTTATGCTTTTATTGCATGAAAGTTGTTTAAAGTTTTATGTGAGATGTATGCATACATTGTGTAGACGTAAATTGGCTAAGTCGGGGGGAGGTTCCGCCAGTACTCACGTCGGGGGGAGGTTCCGTTTATGCCATGGGAAGTGATACCCAGTAAGGCAACGTGATACTGACTCGTTGTCACTTTCGGGTGACTTCAGGGTGCCATTTACGGGAGCGGATTTATCCGTGGAAGTTTTTAATGTTCAGTTATGTGAAAGTTTATTATTGAAAGTTTTATATATGAAAGTTATGCAAAGTTTAAAATGATTTTGAGAACTGTCAGGAGGGACTCACTAGACCTCATGGTCTAACCCTCACATTTTCCAAACTAAACCTTTTCAGGTAAGCAGATAGTAGGAGGCTCAGGTAAGTGAGCAAAAGCATGATAGAGGACAGATGCAGATAGAGACAGTGCCACTTATACTTGTAGTAGCTAGTTCATTCTCAGTTGTGTATAGGTTGTTTCCGCCAACCTATTTTTGAGACTTATGTAAGAAATTTTGGGACCCATTTTTGGGATGTTCTAATTCATATGATTTGCATGCTTATTTTAGACTGGGTTGTTACACTACTCATGTTGACCCGTCTTTTACAAGTGAAAGACCCCTTAGACGTAGTAGTTCGAACGCGTCAACATTTGTTGACTTGGAAAAAATGAGTTACCAGGAACCACCGAGACACAGTTCTTTCATGGGCAAAAACTATAATGTACATCCATACATTAATCAATTTCCAAAGATGTTTCACCCTTACATTACGCATGTACATGATGTGAGAGGTGATGGAAATTGTGGATTCCGAGCAATAGTTGTCTATCTGGGTCTTCATGAAGATGCATGGCCCACAATTCGGTCTAACTTGATGGAAGAGTTAGATACACACAAGACAGAATACTGGAACGCTTTTGGAGGTCAATACTGGAATATTGTTTACAACACTTTAAACTTCTTTCAATCAGATGGAGGTGCACCAATTGAACACTGGATGACAATGCCTGAAATAGGTGTCTTGATTGCTTCAAAGTATAATGTGATATTACACGTTATAAATATGGCTGGCTGTATGACGTACTTGCCGCTTAGGTCCACTCCGCCAGCGTGGTATCAACATGTTGCTTTTACAATTGGGTACGTTAATGGTAACCATTATGTGAAATTAGATATGGCAGAAGGATACCCGTTCCCTACTATAACTCAACATTTTTTCCACTTCCGTTATCCGTGTGCTGCAGGATGGGCTACCCCGTATTCAAATCGAATACAGAAGTACCAGCAACTTTTACGTGTTAATTGTACTACGGATAATGTTATTTTAGAATAATCGAATGTAATATAGATTATTTTATGTTGTATTTATATGTTAAATCGCAATGTTTATGTTTTATTTTTATAATTATATAATTGACACCCCTATATATATAAACAAAAAGAATAATAATATATATATATTTCTATATTTCTAATATATATATATATATATATATTTAAATCAAAAAATGATTGGTTATAAAAACAATGCAATCAACATCATATTTTTTTATAATTTTTTTAGTGGCGTTAGCCTTTTTTTTATGTCATTAGCCTCCCCTTTATTTATTGGTCGTTGCTTGAGTCTTCACGTAAGTACGTCAATAGTCGTCCACTCGTCCGTGGAAAAGGCGTGAAATTCCACAAATGCAACCCATAAGAAATTTCCACCTTGTCTTTTTTATATCAATGTCATTTCTATATTATAATTAAATAATTTATTTCTTATGAATTTATATTTTAATAATAATGTTTTTCTCGGTCAATAGGATCATGATGGATTCACGATTTTTTTTTGGAGAAGGATATCCACAAATTTACCTGATATAAATTTAGCCGAATTCCATCTTCAACAATTATTGTTAGAAAATACACAAGCTTTAAAAAATTATAATATTACTAGTCAGTATATCCACGCGATGCGGCGGAAAATAAATTTTTATTAGAAACTACATGTTTTTGGCCCAACACTATATGGGTTACCGGCATATCCCAAATGCAGTATCAAAGCTAAGGAACTTTAAACCCAAGTAAAACATCGAATAGAACAAATCTTGTTAATACGATTCATCGGTTTAATACAAATCTTTGATTCAAAATGTGTTCAAGTATTACAAAACAACATAACTATAAGCCAACCAAGGTTTATTTTACAATGACAAACTCTTTTCTTTCGGCAAAAGATCCAATGAAATATACTCGCGTTGTGAATTGTATGTCCAAGTGCAAGACCTTCGTCACATTGCTCGTTTAAGTGAGAACCGGATTGGTCATCATAGGGTCTTCGTTTTATTAAAACCTCAAGGAGGACATGTTGATTTCACAAATTATCTTGTCATGAGTTTGTCAACTACTCTGTTGAACCAGTTAATTGAAACCTCTAATGTAATGTATAAACTTTCAAAAGTTATAAGAAAAACTTTCAAAAGTTATAAGAAAAGTTAGAACTATTCCATAGGATTTGATTGTTTTCTTCATCTATGAATAGTTTATTTGCACCGAATAGTTTACGTGCATTGTTACGTAATTTGTTGGATTAAACCAAAAATCTTACATATCCCATCAATATATATATATATATATATATATATTAGTTATATACCTGCGCAATGCAACGGGATACAAAAGTTCTATGAAGATAAATTCAATTTTTACAATTACACCACGTATAAGGTTGTAAGCGCCATCAACACATCAAACCGCATCCCATATCTTTTGTTGACAACATGGCTAGTAGAATGAACTTTATGCCTCGATATAGTTCGCCTTTTGTTTCTTGCATAAACCTACATTAACTTTTCAAAGCCTTAGAGCATCTCCAACATGTTTGCTATAATTTCTCTAAAATAAAGGATCAAAAATTAAAATCTTTAAAAAGAGTTGTATTCATCTCCAACAGTTCTGCTATTTTAGATATTTTAACACAAATTATATTAATATAATATTCTCTAATTTATATTCCCAATACATTTAAAAAAACTTAATATAAAATGATAAAAGATTTATGTTATTAGTGGATTGAATAAAATAATTATTTCTATCTTCTATTTAGAACATTATAGAGAATTCTCTATATTTATAGATTTTTCTTTTAATCTCTATTTTAGCAAACAATATAACAATGCTATTGGAGATGAATAGCAAACAAAAACCCATTTTTTTCCTATTTTAGCAATGCTATTGGAAACTTGTTAAATGCTTATCAAGTCATTTAGCTTATCGGAGCCTTTGGGGATGTAATTAGTTTGCAGAAACATCATAGTTAGAGTTAGAGGATATACCTCATTCACAACATACTGATGCTTTATCTGATTTAAAATATCAGGTACCCAACAAAAATATTGAATTGATTGTGAAACAATACGAACATTGTGTTAAAAAACCGTCATTACTATAATTGGCCTTTTAAACCCATCTCCTAAAATGAGGCCCATTTTCAAAACAATCACAGCCCACCCAATCTACCAGCCAACTCCATATAGAAAAAAAACCCAAAATGAGCAAACAAAAACTTTGAAATATACCCATCCAGATAATCCTCTTCCGTTCAAATCAAAGTACCACCTTCTGATGAACTAAAAGCCTGAGAAGGTCCATTTGGCAAATAAACAATTTATAAACAAATTATGGGATCCCAAGGCATAAACCAGAAATTGAATAATTGTTCCATTTAGGCAAATTAGGCCGAAGACAACATCAAATATCGACTTTCAAGAGAACATTCGAGAAATTTGCAATATGGCCACAAACCATTGCAAAAAAACCAATCCAGGCCTGAAAGCATAGAAAATTAAACCTACAATAGCAGATGCCAGAGATCATTAAACAACTAAGTGCATATTCTAAACAAAACTGAAGCAGCAGGCTAGTAACATCAATAAACCATCAGAGCTGAGACATAACCAAGACAGCAGGGCAGCAAGCTAATAACATCAATAAACCATCAAAAAATTATGTTTTAACAAAATAGAAATTACTTTGTTGAATTTCTGGGTTTTTCCTTGGTTTCTTGAATTTCCTATGGTAGATCATACTTTGTTGCATCCATTGCAAATGTTAAGCTCATATGCATAATAGCAGATCACCATGCTTGTTTCATCATGAATGTATAATCTATAAAAAATCAAATGAGCTTCAAAAGCAAAAGTAATAGAAAAGCTAAAAATTCGTTTAAAGACAGAGATTGCACTCAAAATCACTTAAGAAAAACCTGTTCGGATAGAGTTGGAGAATAAGATGTCCCGTCCCATTCATTCAAAAAGAAATAAACCGGATCATTTGCCTTACCCTGAAAAAACAGACTTGGAAAATAAGATGGTTCTTGGAAACAAAAACAAACAGTGTCTAAATGAACCATAAATTTAAAAAAGAGATAATAACAAAAAGTTAACAATAAGTGACTACTAAACCTTATGGTTGGGCTTTTATATGAACATGAGGATTTCATATAGCTAATCTCAAGAAGAGCCTAGACCATCCACCTCAAGATAATGTTAAACGAAAATAGATCAATGTACATATATAGATGATACAATGAACAAATCCTGCACATTTGAAAACAACCAAAATAAGAACCTTTAAGCAAAGAAATTTGGGGGAGAAAGTACAAACCCTTTTTAAATTCCCATGATAAGATCAACCGTCTTCCTTGTTAGGGGAAACCAAAGAACACGATCATTTTTTTGGATGAAACACATGTGAACGAAACTGAGGCTGAACATTCTGATGTAGAGGTGGTGGATGCAGAAGTTGAATACAAGTTCCTGTCAACCTGCACCATTTCATCATTATATCTCCTTCCCATAAACTGCTTGGCATCTAAAAAATAAAACGATACAAGCAGCAAATATCATTTATAGTCCTAAATCTTTAAAACATACACTCAAAAATATTCATCATGCATTAGGCAAGGGATCATTATCTCCCATTTCTAACCGAGCAAAGGTCGTTTACCAAAAGCTTACTTGGATAAGCGTTTACCAAGCCATATTACCTTACCGGATGAATATTAAGAATCTTACCCGGTAAGAACTAAGGGCTGGTTTACCAAACGCTTACCCGGTTAAGCACTTACCAAGTCACATTACCTTGGCGGATGCATATGACAAAGACCAAAAATCTTACCCGATAAGAGTGAATGCAAGGACCGGTGAATATGAGAGTGTTACCCGGTAAGTGACGACGATGACACCTACCATGGTTAGCGCTTACCTGGTGAATTGTTGCAAACGAAACCGGTTTGTTGGACTAAAATCTTACCGGTAAGTAAGTGATAGTGTTGAATTTACTGGCAGACGCTTACCCGAGTAAGTGTTTGGTAAACGGCTCCCAAGTAAGAAACGAGATTCTTACCCGGTAAATGACAACAAAGACTCTTACCATAGTTAGCGCTTACCGGAAAAATTGTTGCATACGATATTCTTTTGGTGTACTAAAATCTTACCCGGTAGGTAGGTGATAGTGTTGGATTTTACCGTAATTGTTAGGTAAACGACCCCTAAATATGCCTTTCAAACAACATGGTGACACAACGCAAATACACAAGTCGCCCCCATCTGCTCCCTATTACATATGTGTACTCTCACAATCAAATTAATGACATCATTCCAATATTACTAACTTCATATCCACAATAACACTGTTTAAGAAATATGTAATTGTAACACTTTTTAATTAGCTGAATGACAATTGAGAAAAGGTTAGAATGGGTATTTTGGGTTTGCAAAGCATTTGAAACAGGAAATAGTAAAGTATGCAGAATCTTACAAATGGCTCAAAATGTAGATTCATCAGAAAAAAAAGCTTTCCTTGTACATTGAGTTTTCATATCCTGGGAGCAAAAACTGAAGCTGATTTCTTGTTCATCTTCTTGACCAGGTTATGCCTCAACTTGGATCCAAAGTCGAAAACACTCAAAATCGACCTAATCTGGGGATTCTATGGTCGAGAACAACCACAACGGTGGTGGTGGCCATTCTTCGACCAATCGAGCTAGTATTGAACTCCGAGTAAGTTCTTACCTTCAATAATTCGAAACCCTAGTATTGAACTCCTGCTCCCATTTCTCGATCTAGAACACTACTTCAAAGAGCATTCTGATTTCTAGCCGCTATCTAAAAAGTAGGAAAAAGGGAAAAACAAAAGACGAAATGAAACGATTACTACATCAAATCAAACATGAAGTTTCAGAGAAGCGTCGCAATCAATTGAGTACAAATTGAAGCAATAATTAAAGTATCAAGACTTGATTATCGAAAACAAATATTACATTATCAGCTCGGTTATAAGCTAATGTGCTTTAGATCTACAAATGTATCTGGAAAGAAATAATTCTGGAAACCCTAAGCTTCCAATCCTTAAAAAACACAACAATAAAAATTTCAACCAGAGAAATACAAACACGATAAAACTGATGAGATGTTCGAATCGGAGGTGATGAAAATTGATTGAGTTCATGATACTTGAATTTGATGTCATGCGCGTTTCTCTCTCTAAAAATTAAGTAATTGTGCTTTAAAGGGTGGTACAAGATGTTTAACTTGTTGTTTTTAAGAGTTTGGGGTTAGATGTTTTATAAAATAACTAGTGGTGTACCCGCACAATGTGACGGGTGTGTAACAAGAACGCAAAGAAAAGTTGGTTTTTACCAAATAAAATGCGTAGTTGCTTGTCTAATCAACAATGAGAATACATAAAAGATAAATTGACGTTATGTTTCTTAGTTTGAAAAACATTCTAGCAAAACTTGTTTAAATGCCATCTTTAGTTAGATTTTTCCTTAGTTTATAAATATTCTAACTGTACGATATACCATTAATTAATATAAAGAATAACAATACACATAAATATAGATAGATAAATACATCCTGGTACCATGTTTAGTAATTAAATTAGATGACAAGCAACCATTAAGAAAGCCATCTCAAATCTTATTAATAATATTCTTGACCACATTCAGTAAATATACAATCTAACAACATGAACCATAAACAACAAGCTGAATCTTTTTGATGGATGATCATGAACATACAAACAAATTTCTGCCACAAATATATTATAAAGTATGATTCATACAGACAACACCCTCAAACTAAAGAGTTAGGGGTTGTGTTTATAAACGCTTATCAAGTAAGCATTTAATAAGTCACGTTACCTTATCAGAGAACATTGTATGTATCGAGAATCTTACTGGTGAGAGCAATGGTAAGGAACAAGAGTCTTACCTGGTAAGTGTTTACCGGATAAATTGTCGCATACAATGCCATTTTTATGGACTAATATGTAAATTGTTGCATACAATGTCATTTTTATGGACTAATATTTAAATTGTCGCCTACAATGCCCTCTTTGTGAACTAATATCTTACCCAATAAGGTAAGTAATAGTGTCAAAGCTTACCGCTAAACGCTTACCAGGTAAGTGTTAACTACCAAACGAAAGACTTACCTACAAATTTTTCCAAGGGAAATATGTCGCTAAAGGGTGATTCGTCACAAAAGTTGGAGGGTAAACTTTTGGTGGGTAATGCAAATCAGTGACAGATTACCCATGGATTCTCTGGGTGATCCATGGGTATTTTCTCGAAACATTGATATTTTCTAGATAATCACCGACGAAAATTTCTATGGGTGAATTTTGTGGGTAAAAGTCTTTTGTTTTGTAGTGGTTTGGGTAAACAACTCCTTATATAGAGATATTACTGGAATCTGGTTGCTTTTAAAAACAAAAATAGAACATGTTCTTGCCTACCCACAAGTTGTAGTAACTAAATCTAGCAGCAAAACAAGATTAGCCTTTGGTTTATCACTACTAATATTATGTTCATACTTATCATTCAAATTCATGCTTGTTGCACAAACTCATCTCAATGTTCCTTAATTAGGAGCAGCATCAAGCTTCAAAGGCAAATTCAAAACACCAGGCGTGTAATTAAATTAAACCTGCAAAAACAATAAACATTAGTAAAAAATGGTTTTATCCTGGTACCCCCCCCCCCCCTCACCTTAAGTAATAATCCCATAGACCCATAGAAACCAAAATTTCCTGAGAGAATCAACATTGAGGCAAATTAATGCCTATGGGAGAAGGGTAGATGGAAAAAAATTAATGGCCGAACATAAATGACATAAATATCTTAGCTAGCTGATTCAGCCATGGACCTACCGAATAAACCAATATCAAACACCCAATATATAGCCCATTAAGCCACAAACGAACAACTTCTTAAAATTAATGGAAAACCAACCAAACAACTTCAAAATCGAAACCAAATTTGCAAACTTTAAAATAAGTTAATTAACTGTAAATTTAACGGTATGATTTATGGTTATTAAAAGGGAAATTGACTCAAATAGCCGTTTCACCCAAGCAAATTGGTGTACTGGCAGTTTCTCTCTGTATTGACCCAAATGTCACTACATCCGCAATAGTTACGGACTTGTCTAAAAAACCTCTAAAAATGAATATGATTGATTTTTCTTTAGAAAAAATTATGATCCAGATCCGTAATTGTGCACCCAGGATGCCAGGTGTATAATTTTTTGAATAAGAAAAATTGATCGAATTCTATTTTTTGTATGTTTTGCGATTGTAAAGTAGTGATATTAATTTAGCCACAACAACTCACTCAAAAGCCAAGGAAGGGACACTGCTTCAAGCATGTTCTGGTATTAGTTTAGCCACAAGTTCCAAAGATGCACCTTTTAGCTCTGTCATCAATGTCCTCATATATCAACACACACATATTCAAATGGAAACACCAACATGAAAAAGGGAAAGGAAACAACTTACTAACCTTGATGCTTTGAATTGAAGAGTGGTGGCAACGGACGGCCATCTGGTAGAAGAGTGTTTGGATCACGAAGTTCATCAAAGAATGGGTGAATACATGCCTCCAACTGTTCAAAACAATTTATCATATTATGTAACTTTATTACAACAAAAGCTAAGTAGTGGTCAATCCAGTAAGGCAAAGATCAAGGAAAAGGTGAGATGCACTTACAACATTGCACCTCAAGTTTGGGGAGTATTACAGCAGTCTTGAAACAAGATCTACAGCTTCCGGGGGTGTCCGCTTGTGAAAAATTTATGTATGACGAATAGATGTCAATTAAGTTGTGCAAATTACAGTTATAGCAGGTCGAAGTGGACATGATAAGCAAGTAACTCACCTTGTGCCATGGGTGAGCTTTGATTTGTGGGAACTTAAACTCTGTGTAGTTTGGATTCATACACTTGATTTCTTCACACGGGTTGGAGTACCAAGAACCTATAAGAGATGATAAAAGAAACAAGCAAATGACAACAGGAACAACGAACTTTGGAAAATAGAGATTCTTTTGTATAACAGAATACCGATAACTCGCCTTAATAATTTCTACAAGTTGAGTGCGAAAAGACACATAAGGAAATTATAAAAGAACACAAACTCTACAAAACATCATCATAATTAACATCTAAAAAAAGAGTTGTCACTAAGAAGCAAAAACCTGTCACAGAAGCAAACATATTACCAGAACTTTTGCAACACTAAATAAACAAGTCACAAAAAGATTAGCAGATAATAACAATATACAGAAAACATAGCAAATTAGTAGAGGGTGGTATTTCTGCATTGAAATCAAATTATAACCAAGCAAACATATTACCAGAACTTTTGCACTTCCAAAGTCGCAGAGTTTTAGCTGGTGAGTATGAGGATTGACTTGCAACAGATTTAATAATTTTTAGTTATTAAACTCCACGCCCTCATTTGTCTTTGTTTGGGGGATAACATTTAGATGCATACCAGAAGATTTTGAGGCTTAATGTCTCGATGGCAGACATCGATTTCGCACAAAAATCTGTGTTTGGACAAATCCCACAAAAACCTGTGCTAAGAACTTGAAATCGATGTGAAAACCGTAAACTCAAATCGAAACAAAATCTGAACAAGGTACACATAGAAAATCAGAAACCAGTCAACCATACAATCAAGCAGACAAACCAAAATCTTCACAAGATTATCACCACAGCCTTCACGTTTCTCCACGGGATTTTCTTCCCTTTCCAAACCAAAAACCTAAACTAATTTCAAATTAAAAAACAAAGATAAAATCTTACTTGGAGATTAGATGGAATCGGTTATGTAGATCCATTCTCAACGAAAAGTTTAGGAGATTCGGTACATAGAAGAAAGCGAGATATGGAGGAAGAGAGCAAAACATATGGAGTAAACCCTAAATCTTCACCTGCATAAATGGTGGATTGAAACGTGAATCGTCGTCTTGGGGGCTGTGGATTGACAGAGAAGGATAGAGGCGCGCCTCTGTCTTGGGAGGGTAATTTTTCTCAACCGGTAACGATAATCTGATTGGAGGGTTAAGAGGCAGATCTTGGAAAGAAAGAAGTTGGTTTCTCACTCTAAAAATTTAAGTAATTATGCATTAAAGTGTTGTACATCTAGCTTGAGAGGTTGTTTTTAAGAGTTTGGGGGTTAAATGTATTATAAGATAGTATAGATATAGATATAGATATATGTTTATTTATACACCCTATATACATATATTAATAAAATAAAATATAATCGGTGCCGAGTAATGCCATCCCCGACCCCGACCCGACACCGCTTCGGGTATTAAAATAAATCTCCGTTCCCACCCTGTCACCCGTTAACCTGGGAATTCCCCGCCCCGCAACGGGTAAAATTTCCATCTATACATGGAACCCTATTTATAAATTACAGATCCTTACCCTCCGGCCTCCATCATACCTCATCGACGCCCCATCGTTAAACTCCACAAGTGAGACGAACGAGTCCCCTTCCCCATCTCCTGTATTCGGCGAACCAGCAACACTTACTATCGGTCACCATGTTCGGCTCCCCGCACCTCCTTCTGGCGTAACATGTCGCCTTTTCCGTGAAAGAATGAACATGAGAGAGTTCAAGAAACAACATTTGAATGTTCAAACTTAAATCAATAGCCTAAATCGTGACCTAAAGCCATTATGAATGTTTAACGAATAAGAGATGAGTGAAAGTGTTGGAATTTGATTTTGTTTTTCTAATTCTAATGTTCGGGTCTGCTTCCATTCGTAACCAATCCCCTACCAGCGAGAAAGTCCAAATCCACTTATGTTTGTGACCCATTCCCTTTTTCAACGTAATAGGGTCGTCTTCTCATTCTTCTGTGATTAATAATTGCACAATCTGTCGACGTAACATGGTTGGCATCTCCAAGTTTTGTTACTTCGAGGGTTTTGTTAATTCATCGGGATGGAGAAGTGTAGTAAATGACATTTTAGGGAATGAACCAGTGCAAGGTGGTAGATGTATTTGTTGGTGGAAAAGTATGTACATTCTAGGTTTTATTACTTTGCTTTTTTTGCCAACCCACAAAGAGTTCCTCGTATTTTTCGTCTGCATCTCCGACTATTTCATATATTTTTGTATATGATTTTTCCATTATAAATAAACGATTTCAGTAAATCATTGCTCCCTTTCTCGATTTCCTTCTACATTTCTGTAGAATTAAACCGCACTTAACTATTTCCTTCTACATATTTTTGAGACCTAGATTTTAAAAGTTATTTGATTTTTAAGATTTTAATTTTGGGTTGATTTTGATTAGTGTTTTGCCGGAGAAGACGATATGTTAGCCGGAGAAGACAATGTTAACTACAATAATGGTTCCGGTTGTTTTTATTGGGTAACATAACAAAAAATTGATAAAAGACGAAAATACCCTTTATTTGACGGGATTTTTTTAAGGCCGTTAGAGGGAGGGACCAAATCCATTCGTTTTTACATATCACAATGGCTACCTTATAATTTTGAAACTGTAGGGACCAAAAGTGTTACAAACAACAAACCACATGAACTAAATTTGTAATTTACTCTTATTATTATTATCTTTCTTATTAGTATTATATATGTCATATTGTTATTATTTGTATAAGACAACAAACATAATATATATATATATATATATATATATATATAGGGTATGGCTTAGGGGAAAACCTCAAATAAACGGAAAACTAAGGAACACTCTGGTAGCCATTCATTTGAACGGTATGCACTTGTGCATATAAGTTATTTGTAACATGCATTTGTGCATAAAACAAAAAAATAACATAATTTACCTATATGCACAAGTGCATACCGTCCAGATGAAGGGCCACCAGGGTGTTCTTCAGTTTTCCGTTTTTTGAGGTTTCCCTAAAACCTCTCTCTCTCTCTCTCTCTCTCTATATATATATATATATATATATATATATATATATTTAAATGAGTTGGTTTCCAGATCAATTCTCTTCTAAAACCGTAATTCACGAGAAAACATTTAATTAAAAGTGATCAACGGTTCAGATTTATTTCTCACGTTTTTCACGTTAACCTCAAGTTTGTAACGACCCAGACCTTTTTCGAAATGTTTTGCGTTTGGTGTGGAGTTTTAAGCAAAAGTAGAAGTTGAGGGGCCAGTTTGTAAATATGAGATAGGGTATATATGGGCACAAAACCCTAGAAGAAACTTTCCATTTACTGAATTTGATTGTTGTTGACGGCTGGGTTTGGTGAGAAAGGAGGAAAGGGTTTTCTTGAGGGTTTTTGTGCATTTGGAGGAGAAGAGTCTTCAAGTCTCGAAATCAGAAGGAAGAGAAGGATTTGGAATTCGTTTCTGCGAGAATCATACCAGGTAATCTTTAATCCATAACTCCATTTAGGATTTGGCAGATGATTATTGAAGTAGTTGAGAGTTTTCTTTGGTTAAAGTCATTTGAGGCCAAATAGAGGGATTTAATCACCTTTAATTATGTTTTGATAATGATAACTGATGGAAAATCAATTACAGATCATTTATTGACAGTTTATTAGCTTATCTTGAGGATTAAGAGGCATGTATTAGGATTTTCAACCATTAAACTCGTCCAGCGCTCGTCCAGACACCTTCAAGCATGAGAGTGTCCGGGTGAGTGTCCGGATAGCTTCTTGGTCGGGTTGTGGAGGTGTCCGGATATTGTGTTGTCCGGATGAATTAATCGTCCGGAAAAGTGTGGTTGTCCGGAAAAGTAGTGATGTCCGGAATTGAGTAGAGTGGCAAGTGAGAAGTGTCCGGATAGTTCTAGTCAGCTTATAAATCTGCCCCTTCGTTCATGTAGGCAATTTGGGAGTAAAGAGCAGAGTAGGAAAAAGCAAGCAAACGTATCAGGTGAGTTTTCTAAACTAAAACGTGTGGATTTTAACATGTTTTCTAAAGCAAGTACATGATGAGAAATGCCATGTTTTATTCTTATGCTTTAAATTGCATGAAAGTTGTTTACAGTTTTAAATAAGATTTGTGTATGATTTATGGGGCGGGCCTATCCCGTGTATGATTTATGGGGCGGGCCTATCCCGTGTATGATTTATGGGGCGGACCTATTCCGTGAATGCTTTTATGTGAAAGTTTTATGTGAGATGTATGCATACATTGTGTAGACGTAAATTGGCTAAGTCGGGGGGAGGTTCCGCCAGTACTCACGTCGGGGGGAGGTTCCGTTTATGCCATGGGAATGAGTCCCAGTAAGGCAGCGTGATACTGACTCGTTGTCACCCTCGGGTGACTTCAGGGTGCCATTTACGGGAGCGGATTTATCCGTGAAAGATTTTTACTGTTCAGCTATGTGAAAGTTTATTATTGAAAGTCTTGTATACATTTGAAAGTTATGAGAAAGTTTTATGCAAAGATATTTGAAAGTTAGAAACTGTTTTTAAAAGTTTTGAGGACTGTCAGGAGGGACTCACTAGACCTCATGGTCTAACCCTCGCATTTTCCAAACTAAACCTTTTCAGGCAAGCAGATTGCATGAGGCTCAGGTAGTCGAGCAAGAGCAGGATAGAGCACAGATGCAGATAGAGATATCGTCACTCGTATTCTAGTAATAGTTATTCTCAGTTGTGTATAGGTTGTTTCCGCCAACCTAAGTTATTTAGTCAGATGTAAAGAAATTTTATGGATCCAGTTTTGTAATTGTTTAATATTAATGCTAGTTATGCTTAATTTAGACTGGGTTGTTACAATTGGTATCAGAGCCATAGTTTAAGGGATTTAGGTGACCGGACGGGCCTAAACTTAAACTTGGGAGTAGAAATCACAACTGAGAATCAGGAAATGCGTTAGGAGGACACTATTATAGAGATAGGGCTAATAGGGTACTGAGAACTGTCATGTAAGGTAAGTTTGAGATTCCACCTGGCCAGTGTAATTGCGAACTTACAGGTACATGTATGTGCTTAACCTGCCTTATTATTCCGAAGTGGTAGTCAGAAGCTAGTGTTTATGTCGTGTTCCAGTACTTTAGAATGTCAGCAAGATCCCTGAGGGGTAGACTGAGACCCCCTGTTGGGGAAGTTTCATGAGAAGTCGTGGTGATGTAATGTACATATACATCGTAGAGAAGAAATGTTGTATAGAGTATTACGAGTCGTCTAAAGGTAGCTTTTCGTGGATTCGGAGAGGAAGAATGCTTGAGTTTGAGTAAGACTCCTGTTTTGAAAGAGTCCCAATTCTAGAAATCATGGGATAGATCAGTCAGGATGGTAAGGAAAGTCAGTGTCAAAACCTTGAAGGTATCAATGGAGCCCTGGGTTCTTGGTCGAGCTTTCCATTAGCTGGATAAATGAAATAAGATACCTATAGTGAAATGAAACCATGTAGAAATGGAAAGTGAGATAGTTGGTCAAAACGAAATAGTATGAAATGGTTGAGTAAGTGGACCGTTGAATGTATGTATAGCAAATCGTTGCAAGGCCGAGAGGGCGACCACTGTTCGAAAGTAGAGTGTCTACGATAAGTTGCGTGAGTAAAGCGATTGACCTTGTTTGAGTGAGTAGCCTTCAAATGCAAGTAGAGTTTCATGCGTTGAGTTCGTATACGTGTACATGAGATTTTTCATAATCGTGTAAATATCAAATTTGATCGGATATGAGTCGGCGTGTGCAAGTGTATGTTTAAAAAAATACAAATTCATTTACATCGTACAATGAAGTCTTGAGGTTTACGATTTGCAAAATATTCCACTCTTTTCATGATAAGCCAAGAAAACATTTGAATGCACAACTTTTATGACCAAGATAAGTATTGACATGTTGAAGTTATATAGTGAATGTGAGAACCGACTGGTTTACTTCGTGTCGGTAAGTCCTTTCAAAAAATTTGTCGTATGAAAAGATCTTCATCCAATATTTATTTCTGTCGTAACAATATATTTTGGTTGAGTAAGATTAAGTTTTATTTGAGTAAGATTAAATTGCATGCAAACGATTCTCGAGATCGTTGTGCAGGGTATCGAAGGGGTCGTGTGTACCCAAGTTGTTTCCAAGTGTTGTTTCTTTAAAATAATCAAAAGTGTGATGATTTATTTATCGCGTTGTCATGCATGAAGGCTATAAACTCACTAGGTCGTAGAGTACTACATTTTAAGCTAAGGAAGAACTCTTAGAGTGGAGAGGTATTGGACAGATCAGGGGAGAATGTTCGTAGTTTTGGTACTTATGTTCAAGAGGAGAGATGAGCAGTGGAGGAGTCAGAAGTGGACTTTAATGTCGGTTGCATGAGGGTCTGTACCCTCGTGTGGTGACTGGAAATACAGTTGCCGAGGGACGGTTGTGTTCAGGGGAAGGACTAGAAGTCAGCAAGGTATTGGTATTAGCAACTCATTATGAGTAGTGTGGTGAAGTAGTGATGAAGTATCCGCGACGTTGAATAATAGTTTTAAAGTGATCTTGTAATGTTAACGTTTCACGAGTGAGTTTGAAATGAGGACGACGGGATGTGAATTTGATTATGATATGTCGGAAGGATTTGGTTCAGTAAGGGACCCTTGTTGAAGAATAGGTTAAGGAATTAGCAACAGGTCAACTATTGACGTTAAAGTCGGCAGTTGTGTAAGGTGTATGAGACCGAAGACTTGAATTAGAAGGTTGAAAGTTGAAGGACCACTTTGTAGGGTGTTAAGATAGTGAGAGGCTGCTGTTTAGATAAGCGTTTTACTTATGAGATGAATGGTTCGTAAAGAATGAAGTATTTAGCACAAACAAAGTGAGGGTATAGATTATGTCGATCTGTGAGGAAATGCGCCATGTCGATGTAATGGTTTGGTATTGCAAGGAGCTAGCAAGAATCGAGTATGTTAGAATCAATCAGAAACTCGGGTGTTGTGGTTCAACTAGAGCTGGGGAGAGACAATGTAGCGAGATAGACTCGTTATTTATGCGTGAGGTCTTGAAGATAAGTTTGAGTTGTGTATGAATGGCCATGAGAGTTTTGGCCTGTAGTGTGATGTTACGAGTGAGGAATGTACAGTTATGTAGTGGCAATAATTGCCAAGTTAAATGTGCCAGCTAGCGTCGTAGTGATGTGATGTTAGAGAAAGAGGAAGCATCAGATAGAAGTTTTTGGGAGTTTCGGATGAGGTGTTCGAGTGTTAACCAGGTTGTTGGAGCACGTAGGGTGTAAGTTGACGTGGTGATATGATTATGTTCGGGATATCATCACGGAGTGGTGGTGGGTAGTTACCCAAAGGAGAAACCAAGTGTTTTTAGTTGTAAGAGTCGCTAAGTAAGCGTATTTTGGGATCATTGGAAGTTTAAAGAAGAGGATGGATGTATTAGTCAAAATGTTGTGGAATAGATGTGAAATCCTTAAAGAATGTGAGTTGTTGCTTATGTGTGAACGAATTGTCTGAGAAAGTAAAAGTTGGAGTTTAAAGAATGTATAGTGACGTCGAACTCTGGTGTCAGTTCGAGGTGATTTAGTCGAAAGCCTTAAGTTAGAATTTTAGTGCAACCGTTTGGTTATGTATAGTAATGAGACAACTTTTTGCAGCTTGAGAATTGTCGGAAGAGAGGGACGAGTAATGTTGGTGGGCAGTGCTCCACGCTAACGTGGGGAGGTGAAGACAGTATGTTGGAATAAGTAAGTAAATCGGAAGTAGTAAACTTGACAGTAATGCTGATAGGCATAGTGTTGTGTAGATTGTCCTTGATAAATGTGCGAACTTATGGAAAGAGTATTGAGGAAGGAAATTGTGTATGATTTCGTGTAGGAAAGAAGTGGATAAGACAACTGAATGAGTTAAGTTAGTGACTTTGTGAGAAACGTTCAACGAACTGATCGTTCAGTGTAAGCTATTGAGAATAGTAGGGTGTGATCGTGGTTACCCCTCCTAGTTGAGTGGGAGTAACCGAAGTTATGTTATATGACTGGACGCTTGTGGCAAGCAGCGATAAATTTATGAGCCTTCAGGACAAGTGCAATTCGGATAGGTGAGTACTCCAATAAGGAATTATAGAGGTTTCCTACTATTAGACACGTTAAGTGTGAAATGATGAAGTGGTGAGAACGTACGAATTAGTTGTCGAGTTGTAGCCGATGTGATTCGGGAAAGGAGCATGATCTGCATAAGACGAATGTAGGTTGGAAGAAGTAACCTAGAAATTTCAGGCATACCGAGGAGAGGACTCCTGGGAGTGAGCTTGTCGAGATGTACAAGGTTGGCCTTGTGCCGAGTTGTTAGTAAGTGAGTCTTCCTGGTGGAAGATCCTCGTTGTTGTGGCGGGAATTTCCGCCAAATTCTTTCTCTTAAGGAAGTATAAATGTATGAGAGACCTTATTTAGACGTGTTTAAAACCGTGAGTCCCGATGTGTGGACGGAGGCGAACAAATGGAGGCGCGGTTGGCCTTGGTTTTATCAGGTAGTTTTAAGCGAGTATGATGATCGAAGAGGGTACAAGTTAGTAGTGCAAGAGGGCACGGTTTAGAAAGTGGTGTCTCGCCGAGGACGGTTTCAAAGTATGGGGTGCGGTCATGTTTCCCATCTGAATGGTCTGAGGCAACCGAGTAGAACTGAGTGGTTGGAAAAAAAAGGGCATTGAATTTTGAGAGCAAGGTAAGGTGGACTATGTCTGCGGATCCGTCGAAGCATGGAAGTTGGATAGATAGTGTGCGATCTTGAGGTACTCGATGTGAATTTGAGAAGAAATTCGTAGTGTGATGCACGTCTCGTTTGTGGAGAGCCGATGTGAGAAGTGAGATGATGGCGACCTTGCAAGAGATGCAGGCGATAAGAAGTTGACCTTGTCATTAGTGAGCGAGTTAGAGCAGCAGCATACAAGTTAGACTGGTCAGAAGAGTTAAAGAGTGTTCATCCGACATTTCATGTCTCAGAATTAAAGAAGTGTTTGTCAGGGGTCGTTGTGACTGTTCCGTTGAGGGGACATCAGTATAGATGGGAGGTTGACTTACGTAGAAGACCCGATATAAATCGTGAGCGGTAAGGTTTGCTAAACTAGGAACATAGAAGTTTGTCTAGTAAAAGTTCAGTGGAGTTATCATAAGGGACGAGAGACAACGTGGGAAGTAGAATCAGATATGATGTCCAGATACCCACACCTTTTCGAGAATGGAATTCCGAGGACGGAATTCTTTTGAGGGGGAAGTGTTGTAACGACCCATACCTTTTTCGAAATGTTTTGCGTTTGGTGTGGAGTTTTAAGCAAAAGTAGAAGTTGAGGGGCCAGTTTGTAAATATGAGATAGGGTATATATGGGCACAAAACCCTAGAAGAAACTTTCCATTTACTGAATTTGATTGTTGTTGACGGCTGGGTTTGGTGAGAAAGGAGGAAAGGGTTTTCTTGAGGGTTTTTGTGCATTTGGAGGAGAAGAGTCTTCAAGTCTCGAAATCAGAAGGAAGAGAAGGATTTGGAATTCGTTTATGCGAGAATCATACCAGGTAATCTTTAATCCATAACTCCATTTAGGATTTGGCAGATGATTATTGAAGTAGTTGAGAGTTTTCTTTGGTTAAAGTCATTTGAGGCCAAATAGAGGGATTTAATCACCTTTAATTATGTTTTGATAATGATAACTGATGGGAAATCGATTACAGATCATTTATTGACAGTTTATTAGCTTATCTTGAGGATTAATAGGCATGTATTAGGATTTTCAACCATTAAACTCGTCCAGCGCTCGTCCGGACACCTTCAAGCATGAGAGTGTCCGGGTGAGTGTCCGGATAGCTTCTTGGTCGGGTTGTGGAGGTGTCCGGATATTGTGTTGTCCGGATGAATTAATCGTCCGGAAAAGTGTGGTTGTCCGGAAAAGTAGTGATGTCCGGAAAAGTGTGGTTGTCCGGAAAAGTAGTGATGTCCGGAATTGAGTAGAGTGGCAAGTGAGAAGTGTCCGGATAGTTCTAGTCAGCTTATAAATCTGTCCCTTCGTTCATGTAGGCAATTTGGGAGTAAAGAGCAGAGTAGGAAAAAGCAAGAAAACGAATCAGGTGAGTTTTCTAAACTAAAACGTGTGGATTTTAACATGTTTTCTAAAGCAAGTACATGATGAGAAATGCCATGTTTTATTCTTATGCTTTAAATTGCATGAAAGTTGTTTACAGTTTTAAATAAGATTTGTGTATGATTTATGGGGCGGGCCAATCCCGTGTATGATTTATGGGGCGGGCCTATCCCGTGTATGATTTATGGGGCGGACCTATTCCGTGAATGCTTTTATGTGAAAGTTTTATGTGAGATGTATGCATACATTGTGTAGACGTAAATTGGCTAAGTCGGGGGGAGGTTCCGCCAGTACTCACGTCGGGGGGAGGTTCCGTTTATGCCATGGGAATGAGTCCCAGTAAGGCAGCGTGATACTGACTCGTTGTCACCCTCAGGTGACTTCAGGGTGCCATTTACGGGAGCGGATTTATCCGTGAAAGATTTTTACTGTTCAGCTATGTGAAAGTTTATTATTGAAAGTCTTGTATACATTTGAAAGTTATGAGAAAGTTTTATGCAAAGATATTTGAAAGTTAGAAACTGTTTTTAAAAGTTTTGAGGACTGTCAGGAGGGACTCACTAGACCTCATGGTCTAACCCTCGCATTTTCCAAACTAAACATTTTCAGGCAAGCAGATTGCATGAGGCTCAGGTAGTCGAGCAAGAGCAGGATAGAGCACAGATGCAGATAGAGATATCGTCACTCGTATTCTAGTAATAGTTATTCTCAGTTGTGTATAGGTTGTTTCCGCCAACCTAAGTTATTTAGTCAGATGTAAAGAAATTTTATGGATCCAGTTTTGTAATTGTTTAATATTAATGCTAGTTATGCTTAATTTAGACTGGGTTGTTACAAAGTTCTCACACGATTCTTCGTCTATATTAAATAATCGTAATAATTTATTAAAGTTATTATAATTTAATATTAAAGACTTTTCTTCTTTAGTTTTATAATCATCATATTGTCTTTGTTTAAAGTTTCAATAATTTAAATATTTAAGTGCATATATAGAACCTAAATTTCAGCTATACATGTTAATTCGATTTTAACATGAGGTAGTCCATATAAATGTATCGTCATATCTTTCAATGAATCTATATATAGTTATGAGTAGGCATTGGGTACTTCTCAAATAATTGTACTTTTTTTATATGAATTTTTATCGTTTGTGTGTCTAATTGCAATGACAACGTGTTAGGACGACGACACTGGCGTTTGTGAACAAAGTGATAAGTATGACGTACAATTGTCATGTCGAGAACATGGAAGATAACATTGTATTTTGAATGAGTTGCAAGGTTCTTTTCATTTATATTCATCCAATATGCTAAATTGTTGCAATTACATGCTTATTAAAAACATCTTGCATCTATTTTATGGCATCAATCAATGCCAAATGTGGAAATTCACGCCATTTCTTTGATTATCTTCAATAAATTTAAATGAATGAAAAATACATTTTCCGACTTGTTAGGGCATCTTCAATGGGTCACACTATATTTTACACCAAATTTCAAAAGTAGTGTAAATTTTAGTGTTAATAGTAAATTATCACCAATGGGTAACACTATTTTGTAAAGGTGATATAAAAGTAGTGTAAATGAATAGTGTTACACCAAATATAGTGTAATATTATTCATTACATTAAATTTAGTGTGAAAAATAAAGACCCCATTTGAGATGTGAATAATGTAATTTACTTCAAATTTAATGTTTAGTGTAAGATTTAATGACCCATTGGAGATGGTCTTACTAAACGACTCTAAAAAATATAACATTGTTTTTGTAGAAATGTCATAACAATTTGCAGTTGAGTTCTTCCTACATTATTAGTCGCCAAAATTTCTGGCTTGTCTTAGTAATATTTATCGCGATGACCAAATAGAAGCTTATATTACTTTTTTTTAATATATACCACGTACCATTATTACATGACCCCAACTAGTTAGTTTTGGATCGTATAATGATAACGACATAATCAAGCAAACGTCCCAAATTTGACACTCAATCGATGAAATACTCATTAAAATAGAACACTTGATTGACTTTTTATTAACTTTCATTCTTGCATTTATAATATTAATTAACAACCATACACATTACACCTTATTGTTGAAAAATTCTAAGGTGAAAAGCATACACATTATAATGTTATTAAACATTCTTGAAATTCTTAGAGCATTTCCAATAGCTTCCCCATTTTAGAGAAAATAGAGAATATGAGGATTTTGAGGTATGTTTTTGCTCCAACAGTTTCCTCAAAACTATCACTACAGCAAAAGGCACTTATTAGTATGCCTATTAGCGTCCTAAAAAACCATCTAATAGGACCCTTCATTTTATAGGACCAAAAATATGTGCGTCCTAACTAAAGGCGAAAGTTTAAAAGACAAAATTTGGTGACCTAACAAGTTGTATGATTTTGAAACAAATTCAAGCGTCCTATAAAATGTTTTATGTAACACTAAAAGAGTCCTAATACAATATCAAATAGAACCCTTATGAGCGTCCTAAAAAGTGGTTTTATAGGACAAAATTAAATGTTGCAAATGACTTGTATTAGTACCAAAATGTGTGTCATAACAAGTTTTATAATTATAAAACAAATATAAGGGTCCTATAATATGTAGTTTGTAACACTAAAAAGCGTCATATTAGAGTATAAAATAGGACACTTATAAGTGTCCTAAAAAGTGGTTTTATAGGACAAAATTGAATGTCGTAACAAGACTGATATTAGTACCAAACATATGTCTCATAACAAATTCTAAAATTATAAAACAAATTCAAGGGTCCTATAAAATGTATTATGTAACACTAAAAAGTGTCCTAATAGATATAAAATAGGACACTTTTTGTGGTCCTAAAATATATTTTCCTACTATTACGTATTAGATTTAGAAACACATATGTGCGTCCAAAGAAATGACTTTATAGGACCAAGATATATCCTAATAAGTTTTATCCCTATACAACAAAATTTTAGAGTCCTATAAAAACTTATTATGTAGCAATAGTATATTTATATAATATTTCTCTAAAAACATATACGAGTCATAAGAGTTTGAGTATTATTCGGTATCACTACAACTCTACAAGAAATCGATTCTACAGTGACAAAAGCTATAGCGACGACTTAAGAATCGTCGCTGAAAAAAACCCTACAGCGACGACATGTCGTCGCAATAGGAATAATTGTTTTTTAAACATTTTTAATGAAAATGTGTTTTCTAGCATATAACTGAAGAGTTTATTTTTTAAAATAATAGGTACGTACAGCGACGACTTGTCGTGGCAATAGGTTTCCAAAAAAATTAAATATCTTTTAGGAAATGAAAATGTGTTTTCTAACGTATATTTGATGAGGTAAAATTATTTTTAAATAATAGAACTCTACCGCAACGACATGTCGTGGCAGTAGGTGTCCAAAAAATTAAAAACTTTTTTAATAAATGAAATCGTGTTTTTAAACGTATACTTGAAGAGTTAAAACTCCTTTTAAATAAAAATAACTCTACAGCAACGACATATCGTGGCAGTAGGTGTCCAAAAAAAATCAAAAACTTTTTTGATAAATGAAATCGTATTTTCTAACGTATACTTGAAGAGTTAAAATTCCTTTTAAATAAAATAACTCTACAACAACGACATGTCGTGGCAATAGGTGTCCATAAAAAATTAAAAACTTTTTTGATAAATGAAATCGTGTTTTCTAACATATACTTAAGAGTTAAAATTCCTTTTACATAAAATAACTCTACAGCAACGACATGTCGTGACAGTAGGTGTCCAAAAAAATTTAATTTTTATACAGCAAAATGCAGATCAAACAAAAACAAATTAATTATAAAATAGAGTAAATTACACGATTGGTCCCTGTGGTTTACACAAAATTGCACTGTTGGTCCCTAAAATAAAATAATTATGGAAAACGTCCCTGTGGTTTACATTTTCACACGCCTTTGGTCCCTATAACTTAACACCGTTAAAAGATTCTATTATATAGATAAACTAGGAGGGTAATTTAGTCATTTCACATGTTTTTGTTTTCTATTAAAATTATAGGAACCAAAGGTGTAAATTGCTCCTTTTTATGAAGACGACAGGGACCAATATGTAATTTACTCCATCACCGAACCCTCGTCTCCTTCTCCACTTACCTGAGACTAAATTGATCATCAGAGGGCCTTTGTACCATTTGTTCATGATCCCTTCGATTTCTCTCCCTGATAGGAGTAAATGAGTTCCGACACAAAAATATTATTTATTGCCTAAAGTGAAGCATATGTCAAATGGAAGAACCGGAAGCCTTCTACGAGAACTAAACCCTTGAACAAGAAACTCCGCCGCCGCTGCCGAAGCCGGAGAGTATTTCATTCCCTACCCAGATCAAGTTGTCGAAAACTGCTACCTCTTTTCTTTCTCCGATGAAACCCCCATCTATAGATGAGATGAATAGATGATGAAAATGAAGGAGATCCACGATGTAACAGAAGCAACAATAGCAGGAGCTCCTTTATTTTCATCATCTAAAGAAGCAGGAGCTCCTTCATCGTCTCCAAACCCTAGATCTGCAACTTCCCCTCATCTTCTCATTATACCTCAAATTTCTTGTTTTCTTATTTCTTAGATTCAGATTTAAGGTTTTTAGTTAAAAATACTTGATTTAGGGTTTAATTTCACATGTTTTATATAACAAATTTGTTGAACGAAATTGTACAAGTTAATTGTTCATCTTAACTTGTTCTTTAAGATCACTGTTTTTGTTATTGGTTCTATTTTTAATCTTCAAGTATTTTGTTCTTGATTTTAATCCAACAAGAGGCTAAATTAAACAAGTTCCAACAAGAGGCTAAATAAGTAAAAATGGTTAACAATAATTAGCAAAAAAAACAAATAGCCAAGATGGAGGATGCAGAATGATGGTAACAATCTTGAAGATGATCGGGATTGAATATCTTGGCCGAAGTTGCTTGCCGGAGGGAGTAAAAGAAAAAGGGTTTGGAAATTGGATATGATGATTTTTGCACCATTGTTTTATCAAATCTTTAATCAAGTGATTGGTGTTAAAATCGTATGCGAAATAACTTCTTGAGTTCTGGAACATGTTATGTTTCCAGATTTTAACCATTCTCGAATCATATGCCTGTCATATATATGCAAATTATCACCAAAATAATCAAATTAATGCAAAAGAAATCATGTAAAATTAGAATTTATCGGGAAAATCTCGGTTATTCACTAATTTATCGGAGAAGGGGCAAGGGAATTGACGAGTAGTGGCCATAAATGTGAAGGGGTCACCGTGAGTGGCGGAGATGGAAGATGATGAATAACCTGTGATCAGAGAAATGAAGAAGACGATGGGGGCGGTGATATGTGGCTGGAGAAATAAGGAAGATGGAGTGATGTAGATGAAGACTATTGGTGAAAGGAAGAAGATGAAGATAAGAGTAAATTACATTCTTGGTCCTTATGGTTTTTAAATCAAAGAAGAAATTTTTAATAGAAAATAAAAAATAATAAAAAGACTAAAATACCCTTACAGTTAACTCACTCTAACGGAATCGTCTAACGGCGTTAGGATAAAGGGACCAAAGGCGTGTGAAAATGTAAACCACATGGACGTTTTCCATAATTATTTCATTTTAGGGACCAACAGTGTAATTTTGTGTTAACCACAGGGACTAATCGTGTAATTTACTCTATAAAATAATAACTCTTATAAATAAATCACCAAACAACAAACCTAAATCTATAAGCTCTAAATTAAAAACTCAAATCTATGAAACCTAAATAAAAGACCACACAAAGGAGAGAAGAAATCAAGATAACCAAATCAAAGTAGAAAGGGAAATAATGTCAGGGAGGAATAGAACAGGGGTCTAAACTGAAAATATAATTGATTCAATTTTGGGGAAGAAAGGGAACCTGCAACCTCTTTGTAGAAAACCCTACAAAGAGATTTTTGGGGGTGTTTGGGATTCTTGGATGGGAAAAATTAAAAACTGTTTGGAGTGTTTGGATAGAAAAAATTAAAAACTGCTTATGACTTCTACTCACCACAAATAAGTTGTTTTTGAAAAGTCAATCCTAACCTACTTATTTGCTTATGCTTATTTCCTTGTCTATCCAAATTACCTTTTTATCCTCAGTTATGAATGTTTATAAGTTATTATTTTTATTTTTAAATTATTAATGTTATTTAAGGTAATATTATTTTTTTAAAAACTATTGATGTTAATTTTTTTGGTCATTTTACATAAATAAGCAAAATTTTGCCAAACACTAAAAAACTCCTTATTTGCTTATCATGTTTCCACACAACAATAAGCTAATCCAAACAATTTTTTAAAAGGGAAATTAATTAAAATGCCACAAGTTTGACTTTGACTTACCAAAAAGCCACAAATCTCTTTCACTTTGCCAAAATGCCATTTTTTCGGCGATGGGAGCCCGCGATCACGGAACAGGGACCATTTTTGACACTTTTTGAAACTTGCAGGGACCATTTCTGACACTTTGAGCCCGCGAACACCCCGCGTACACCCGCGGATTTTGAATTGAAATGTTGCACTTTCAACCCCTATACTTATTTACTTACTTTACTTTATACCTTTTACTTTTATAATTTTAATTTTACATTTAACACATATAATCGTTTATTAACTAAAATACGTTAAAAAATACGTTTTAATTTTAACAAGTTACACTATTATAATCGTCTCTTCGATACGTTCGAAATGAGCTCAATCTTGAATTTTTTTGGATTTATATATTTTAATATAGGGAAATTAATTAAAATACCCTAAGTCAAACATTGAGTTACCAAAATACCCTAAATTTTTTCAATTTTGCAAAAATACCCAAAATACCCGCGATGAGGTCCCGCGATCGCGGGATACGGTGATGTGGCACGTATTTTGGCCCCAAATGCCCCGCGAAGCCCCTCAACTTTGGCCGCGGTGCACTTTTGATCCCTGCCCGCGATCGCAGCCCGCGATGGCCCGAATTTTACACTTTTGGTCCCTGAAATTTACACTTTCAGCCCCTGAAAATTTACACTTTCAGCCCCTAAACTTAGACGAATTTTGCATGTTTTTACTGTTTTTTCCACAATTATTTCACTTTAAAGACCGATTTGTGGTTGAAATTCATTTGCATGTTTGAATCAATGTTAAATCAATGTTTTTGGAATACCAGTTTGTGGATGAAATGAGAGATTGGTTTTCTGATATGTTGGTTGTTTCATTGATAAATAGACGTAAAATGCAAGCCATAATCCCCACACAACGATTTCATTGTTGCAATATTTCTTTCTGCAATATTTTGTGTTTGAGATACTACTGAAAAAATGAGTTCATCTGTTGCAAAAGCTAAGCTATATTTCTGTTTTGATGGTGAATGGGTGCAAGATAACAATGAGTGGAATTTTGCTTATAAATCTAAGCATGGTGTAAAAGTGTCAGTAAACTATAATTATCAGAAGTTTGTTGCATACGCCATGCAAAAATGTGGAATCAACTCTTCTGATGTTTGCAAGTTAGTGTTTAAAAATGGCGATGGGTCATTTGTGGATTTATCCAACGATGGGGATATCTCTACTTTTCTGCACCTTGCAGTCGATTCAGAAAGACCCCCATTACTCTTTGTGTATCCCGGCGTATCCGACGGTGACGAGGAGGGTGACGACGACGAAGACCTCCAAATAGAGCAGCCTGATTCTCAACAACAACAACCACCACAACCACACGAATGGCGTACTGCTGGAGTTGCTGATGACGAAACCCACGTTTTCAGAACGGGTAATTCTGAAATAGACAGATCAGACACCGATAATGATGATCACGAAGAATATACCCCTAGTAGAAAATCATGTAGTCAGATAAATGACTTTTTTGATATGCCCCCTATTCTTCCAGACTCCCATACCCAGACACAAACCTACAAACCTACACCTTATATTCGCAGTGAAAGTTTAACAGCAGGTCAGATATTCGATTCGAAGGATCTCTTAGCAAGTCAGATCGGACTCAAGTTCTTGGAAGAGGGTTTCCAAAGTCGCGTGCGGGCATCTGACAAAAGCAAATACGTAGTTGAATGTGCTAGAGAAAAGTGTGAGTGGAGGTTGTACGCGATTCACACGGGTCCCAAAGGAGGGGCGATAATGATTAGAAAGTTGCACGACGTACACACTTGTACGAGGACGCAACTTAATCCCCACCACAAACTAGCCGGCAAAAAGACTTTGGGTGCGATCCTGAAAAACAAATTTCTTGATGTTAGCAGGTCATTGCGTCCAAAGGACATCGTCCACGACGTTCACCGGCAGTTCGGCGTTACGATTGATTACCACCAAGCGTGGCGTGCGCGCTGCCATGCACTGTTTATGGTGAGAGGCACGTTCGAGGAGTCGTATGAACGATTCCGACATATTTATATAATTTGCAGCTGCGGAACCCTGGTACTGTCACGCAGCTACGGACCGATTCACGTGGACGGTTTGAGATGTGCTTCGTGGCCCTTGGACCCGCGGTACGTATTTTAACACGTCATATGTTTACACATTATAAACTATAACATTTACACATTATTAACTATAACATTTTAACCTATGTTTTTGCAGATCCGCACATTTCTGGCAAATCTACGTCGTGTCCTGATAATAGACGCAGCCCATTTAAAGGGTTGTTATTTGGGTATGATGTTCCTGGCGGTTGCCATGGACGGGGATAACTCCATCGTTCCAGTAGCTTTCGGCGTAGGCAAGTCTGAAACCGGGGACGAGTGGACTTGGTTTATGTCCATGTTGAGACAAGCTATCGGAGACCCGCAAGGGTTGGTGTTTATGTCTGACAGGGCTCCTTCCATAAGCGCCGCAATCTCTGCCATGTACCCAAACGCCCCTCACGCCATATGTTGTCGACATTTAGAGATGAACGCCAAATCCAAGGACAAACGTATTACCACCTACAAGGATGTCTATTGGGCGGCATGCAGAGCATATACGGATCGGGAGTTTAACAAGTACATGAATATGCTACGATACAGTGTCAAGGAAGCAGCCAAAGTCTTTGACGATGCTGGACCGGAGAGGTGGTCCGCGGCCCATTTTCCTGGACAACGGTATGACATTCTGACCTCGAATAGTGCAGGGTCTGTGAATGCACTCTCCCGTTTTGCGCGTAGATGTCCGATTGTTAATCTTATGGACTACTTTCGGGCCTTTCCACAAGAGTGGTACCAAATTCGACGCCTAAAAGGAGCTGAGATGCAAAATGCACTCACACCAACGACGGAGAATATCGTTCAGTACAGGGCGCGTCGTGCGGCGACATGGCCGGTAAGAGCAATCGGGTATGGGAAGTACGAGGTGCATGATGACTATATTCACGCGATTGTGAATATGGAAGACCACCTTTATTCGTGTCGCGAATGGGATAAATCTGGGTTACCGTGTGGCCATGCCATCGCTGCAGCAACATATATGGGTCGTACAGATTGCAACGACTTGGCTGTACCTTTCTTCACGTCCGAATATTACCGGAAAACATACGTGGAGGTAATAAACCCAGCTGGACCCCCCTGCAGCATGGGTGTATCCACCCAACCCGCTTCCACCATGCTATCCACCTTTAATGGATAAGAACAGGGCCGGGAGACCGAGAAAGAACGACTGACGTCCATCACGTGGTGAAAGTTCGATACAACGAAGATGTACTCGGTGCCAATGCGTAGGACATACTCGTGGAGAGTGTCCAAATCCCGCCCCTTCAACCGTGCCAAGGAGACATTCAGTCAGTCACACCACGAGCCCGTCACAACTTGAACCATATGGAACAAACACATATGATACTGTTGATCTAAACGTTGATTTGTAAATGATAATCCTATCGTATTAACATAATAATCATATATTAACTAATTCATTAAATCGTTTTAAATTATTATTATTTGAATGTGTTTATAGATATCGTGAATGGTAATAGGAGAAGGTTTCACGAGAAGAATATTAAATAGGGTTTTGACAAGTTGGTATCACTAGACTCATTTAAGAATTGTGAAAATGGGTATTTGGCGAATGATGATTCATGTGTGTTTGGAGCTGAAGTATTTGCAGTTACAGAGTATGCACAAAATGATCGATGTATTTTCAACGTAACTTAGATTAAAATTATCTCCTTCAGTTCAGTCCCGTCCCTTGCAATTGAAAATGATATTGTTGTTGATATGGAATTATCATATATATTATTATAGGGAAATTAATTAAAATGCCACAAGTCAAAGGTTGTGTTACCGAAATGCCACAAATCTCTCCCAGTTTACCGAAATGCCTATGTAGCTATATATATTCATATTATATATACACACATACATATGCTATCTAGTTTGAAAGGAATTGACCTTCCAGGGCTTCATTATAGAGATCCTCAATCTTCCTATTACTCGTTGCAAAATCCTCCACCTCATAAAATCTTCCTATTACTCGGTAAACTGGGAGAGATTTGTGGCATTTCGGTAACACAAACTTTGACTTGTGGCATTTTCAATTAATTTCCCATTATTACATATAAGCAAAAGGAATATCTTACCCTTTAAGCACAACCAATATGGATCACAAATTAGATTACCACTCTCTTCAGTACTAATGCCAATCAAGATTTTGACACCTTAAAACATAATCCACAAGCTTGAATTCAATTAACCCACACTTGGCATACTTAAACACAAAGATTATTGATTGGAACACCTAATAAGAACAAAGATAAAACATATATAAAAAGAAACATCACCAACAGGCTCTTCATCTTCAATCTTTCTGACCCTTGGCTAGGTTGTTTGAACCTTTTTTCTACGCTGACCAACAGGCTCTTCATCTTCAATCTTTTTTACCCTTCTTCAACGGCTTCTGCTTTTGCAACCACGTATGGCCATTGTGTACCACAACCCGGACACACTTTAGCAACCACGAATGAGGTAACCTCTGACTTGACCTTGCATGATGTATCCAACCTAACCGTGGTTCAGCGGCTTAAAAACTACTTTTCAGAGAAATTAACAACAACAAAAAAATACAAAACAACAACACAGTAAAAAAATACACACAACAACACAGTAAAAAAAATACAAAACAACTAAAACAACCACCACCTACTTAAAAATTGATTTAGTTTCATCAATCCAAGCTTGCTTCTCGTTTACCTTCGCTTGAATAATTGCGAAGTCTTGCAGAATATGGTGAATTGCTTCTTGTTCTTGACGAACACGAGCCTCCCGAGCTTTTATATCCCCTTTCATCCTTTTGATCTCCCTGTCTTCCTCTTCGATCTTTCTCAAATGGACTGCCTTCCTGTCCATAATTTTTTTCCACTCTTCTGTTAGTTCATCTATCTCCTTTTCCTTTTTTGCTATGGCGACCTCGATTTGAGGTGGCATTTTTTCAGGAGTAGACTTAGGGTTTGATGACGATGCCATTTGTGGATGAAATGAGAGAAGAGAAATCAAGAGAGAAAGCAATTCAAAGAAAGAAAGCAAGAGAGAAATCAAGAAAGAAAGCAAGAACAAGTGTGAATTGTGAATTGCATATTACTGATATTTATGGATGAAATTTCAAACATGCAAATGAATTTCAACCACAAATCGGTCTTCAAAGTACAATAATTGTGGAAAAAAACAGTAAAAGCATGCAAGATTCGTCTAAGTACAGGGACCAAAAGTGTAAATTTTCAGGGACCAAAACTGTAAATTTTCAGGGACCAAAACTGTAAATTTTGGTCCATCGCGGGCCATCGCGGGCTGCGATCGCGGGCAGGGACCAAAAGTGCACCGTGGCCAAAGTTGAGGGGCTTCGCGGGGCATTTGTACCCAAAGTACGTGCCACGTCAGCCCTAGCCCGCGATCGCGGGATCCATCGCGGGTATTTAGGGCATTTTTGCAAAATGGAAAAATTTTAGGGTATTTCGGTAACAGTTGGTCAAACTTGGGGTATTTTAATTAATTTCCCTTTAATATATATCATATACACTACATAAAAAATATTTTTTATATTTAAAATTCATACCTTTATAGTTAATTATTTAATTTATGGTACATCTCTTATTTTTTTTTCAATTTTTTTTACACTCCTATCGCATTAATATAATAATCATATATTAACTAATTCATCAAATCGTTTTAAATTATTATTATTTGTATGTGTTTATAGATATCGTGAATGGCAATAGAACAAGCTTTCACGAGAAGAATATGAAATGGGGTTTTAACAAGTTGGTATCACTGGACTCATTTAAGAATTGTGAAAATGGGTAGGAAAAATTAAAAACTGCTTATGACTTCTACTCACCACAAATAAGTTGTTTTTGAAAAGTCAATCCTAACCTACTTATTTGCTTATGCTTATAAGTATAAGGGTTGAAAGTGTAAATATAAATTCAATTTGGTGAGTTTTGTGACTTTTGAATTCATATTTACACTTTCAACCCTTATACTTATTTACTTACTTTACTTTATACCTTTTATTTTCATAATTTTAATTTTACATTTAACACGTATAATCGTTTATTAACTATAATACGTTAAAAAAATACGCTTTAAAATTAACAAGTTACACCATTATAATCGTCTCTTCGATACGTTCGAAATGAGTCAAACATTGAATTTTTTTGGATTTATATATTTTAATATATATCATATAAACTACATAAAACTATTTTTTATATTTAAAATTCATACCCTTATAGTTAATTATTTAATTTATGGTACTCTTATAGTTAAAATACGTTTTATTTATTTTATTATCGATGGTCCAAGTATAAGTATTAAAAATTGGCGGAGGTTTTGTGATGGACACACATCGATCCTTTTGTGCATACTCTGTAACTGCAAATACTTCAGCTTCAAACACACATGAATCAATATATACTTCATAACAGTTTCAATTCTCTCTAAAATATCAGCGTACAGTACTAGAAAAATACATAATTAAATATATGTATTTCGTTATTAAATTATGAACATGAAAGCAAAGGGAAACGTACACAATCGCTACGTTGTTTCGGTAGAAGCAATAAGCCAGGGTTAAAACACCTTCAAAACAGTGTGGAAACATGAAAAATCGGATGAAAACTTCAGAGATTTACCTCGATGTTACACAGGGTGGAGATCGAACAGCTTGAAATCAGCAATCGAGTAATTAAAATGCACAATACGACTTGGATAGATTTTGAAATCAAATCAAACCAAACCAATTAATAACATGTTAGTGATCAGTTAATAAGTATAAGAATTAAGAACATAATCAATTTCAAGTAAGAAAATCACCGTTTAACATTCCAAACCTGAGTGATTGCTTGATTAATAAGTGAAAATCGAGCCCTAAAAATATGAGAGGAGCATAAGAGCAGGACAGGGGAACGATGAGTGATGAAGTTCTAAAATCACGAGTGTGTGTGCACCGAAGTTAGATCATTATACATTTTAGAACTAATTTTAGAACGATGAGTCAATTGCTTTCTTCACTCGATGCTCATTCTTGGAGACATGATCTGATTTATCTTTTTTTTGCTGCTGTATGCCTGTATAAATCAGTAGTGGGCCAGGGACTTAACTAAAAGTGGGCTGCCATTGTGGGCTAAGCGCCTACTTATTTTTTATAGTTAAATTACTTGTATAATTGCTTAATTTTTTTAATATATTTTATATTTTATTATTTAAATATAATTGTTTTTTATTATATTTTATAATCCTTCATCTTCTATAAAGGACGTTTTTGTAAGTGTCATAATAGACTTAGTTTTATAGGATGCTTTTTTAAAAGTGTCATAATATATAGACTTGGTTTTATAGGACGCTTTTTTAAAAGTGTCCTAAGGCCATCAGTACCCCATCCCTCTATCTTTCAAAGATTTCAGCTTCACATCAGTGCCACATCAGCTTTTCTTAATCCATCACTCAGTCCCTAAACACCCTTACCTCATTCCCTCAAACTTTTTTGCCACCTCATTTATTTTAATTCTTTTATTTATACATTTAATTATTTAACAAAATAAAAATATTTATATATTTTTTAATAAATAAAAATAAGATAAATAATAAAAATAAAAAT
This sequence comes from Saussurea involucrata, assembly GCA_033807775.1. Lineage (NCBI taxonomy): Eukaryota > Viridiplantae > Streptophyta > Magnoliopsida > Asterales > Asteraceae > Saussurea > Saussurea involucrata. The sequence continues at coordinate 55,391,657 of CM066322.1, read as the reverse complement.
TCATACCATTCATTAAAAATAAAAATTACAAAATACAAAACACTACCAATTATGAAATTTTTGAATTTGCTCTTTTCTCGCTAAAGTAACCCTTAAAGCGTTTCCCGTAAGGTGATCATGCGGGGTCATGAAAAACTCGAAGTCTTTCTCAAATCGGTTTGAGCGTTCGATTTCGAGTTCTTGTTCCAACCTATGTCGTTCGAGTTTTGAGCGTTCGATTTCGAGATCGAGTTTTTTCATTTTGTATTCCATTGTATCATCAATCTTGTCGTTGAACGTCGTCAACAACTGAGTAACACTTTCGTCCGTATTCGTCCCGGACGTATTACTCGTTGATGTTTTTTTTGCCTTGTTTCTCCCGATGGGTCGTTGAATTTGCTCGTCATCGTCATCATCGGAAGGTTGGGTACGTTTTGAACCCCGCGATGAAGTTGTCGTCATCGTTGGAACGGCTCCCCATTTTGGACATTTTTTTAGGACGTCCCAAGCTTGTTCGTGAGTGAAAGCAACTTTATGGTGTGCTAGATCCCGTTCGTGTGCCGTTCGGGATATATCGGCCTCACTCATCCCGCTTGATCTATTATTGAGCAAGTTGTTGTAGATGCCGCCAAACCAATTAATTCTTTTATTGAGGTCGTTGAACTTGCTATTGAGTTGATGGGTTGATCTATAACCTGGTTCACGACCCAAGCGAGTAAAGAACACATGCCCGATTCGGGCCCAAAAACTTCCTACATTTATGTAAAATTAAGTATAATAATAATAATAATAATAACAATAAAAATAATTACCGCCGCTTTGTGCGTTACCGATAACGGGGTCCTCTGAAACGTCAACCCACGCCGACACTAACGCGAGTTCCTCGCCTTTACTCCACGTTTGTTTGGCGGCTTTCGTTGGTCTCGGATTTGATGGTTCCGGGTTAGATTGTTGTGTCGGGATAGATTGTGGTGTGTTCGGGGTAGAAGGTTGGGTTTCCGGAACAATGTCGTCGTCGAGATTGATTGCAGGTGAAGAAAGATTGTAGTTGGCCCGAGTAAAACCTTGTTCAATCAAACCGGGACGTGTAAATTGGTAAGGAAATTGTTGGTGAAATTGTTGGGGAAATTGTTGCGGATATTGTGGCGAATTTTGTTGCGACCATTGTGGCGGAATTTGTTGCGACCATTGCGAACGATAACCTTGTTGTGTAAACGCTTGGAAACCAAGCTCTTGATCTTCTTGCGATTGTGGTGTATTCGGTCGGTTACGACGGGATGTAGGTGTTCTGTTTGGATTCATGATGAGAGAGGTGTGAAAAATAAGAGGTTGAGAGAATTTGAGAGAGTTTGAGAGGTGTGAAAAATAAGAGGTTGAGAGAATTTTAGAGAGTTTGAGAGGTGTGAGAAATAAGAGGTTGAGAGAATTTGAGAGAGTTTGAGAGGTGTGAAAAATAAGAGGTTGAGAGAACTTTAGAGAGTTTGAGAGGTGTGAGAAATAAGAGGTTGAGGGTTAAATATATAGTGGGATTAAATTGAGAAAAAAATTTATTTATTTTTGTTTAAAAAGAGCCGTTCAACGGCATTATTTTTAAAAATTAAATGAATTTTTTTTAATAAAGCTTCGGGATTAATCGGGATCCCATCCCCGGAATCCATCCCGCCCCGCCAACCCCGCAAGGGCTGTAGCCCATCCCGCAGCATCCCGCAGCCATCCCGAGCCCCATCTCGAATGGGGTACGGATGGCCTAATAGACTTGGTTTTATAGGACGCTTTTTAAAAAGTGTCATAATAGACTTGGTATTATAGGACGTATAATATAAGTGTCATATTAACTCTTTTTATAGGATGCTTTTTGAAAAACATTTTTTTAGACATTACAATATATGATGTTTTTCAAAAAATGTCCTATTAGACTCTATAATTATAGGACACCATATCAGGTTAATAGGACTCATAGATTAATTGTCCTATCATATTGTATCAATAAGGTGCGTTTGGTAGGGTGGACAGCATGGGACAGGACAGGACAGGACACACCTGTCCCATGTTTGGTGCGACCAAATGTAGAACTAAGTGGAACTAAGTGGAACCATCATGGGACAAGGGTGTTCTATGCTTACCCCCTAGAACTAAGTGGAACAAGGATTTTTTGACAAATATACCCCTTCTTCTTTCTTTCCCACCATCACCACCACCCCCGCCACCGCCGCCACCGCCACCACCGTCGCCGCCACCACCACCGCCACCGCCGCCACCGCCGCCACCACCACCACCGCCGTCGCCGCCACCACCACCACCACCACCACCACCGCCGTCGCCGCCACCACCACCGCCACCGCCACCACCACCGCCACCACCGCCGCCACCACCACCACCCCGCCACCGCCACCACCACCACCGCCGTCGCCGCCACCGCCACCGCCACCACCACCACCACCGCCGCCACCACCACCACCTTCTTCGCCGCCACCACCACCACCACCGCCACCACCGTCGTCGCCGCCACCGCCGTCGCCACCGCCACCACCACTAAACAAATCACTAGGGGTAAATGGGTCATTTAACTGGTCTTGTTATGTCCTGTCTAGTCCTATTTATGTGTTACCAAACACTGAACAGCTGTCCTGTCCTGTTCTGTCCCGTCCTGTCCTGTCCTGTCCCGTCCTGTCTGCGTACCAAACGCACCCTGAGGACACTTACCCGAAAGTGTCCTATTATGTTTTTTATAGGACACTTCTAAAAAGACGTCCTAAAAAAGCGTCATATAATCCACTTTTTGTTGTAGTGTATCCTTAAAATGGAGAAAATAGGAGAGGGAAAAAGTTTTTCTACAAATATGAAGACAAACCCAAAAATGATTACTAGATGAAGCCAACAACAGAAATATTTGAAAACAAATATTTGAAGAGAGAAATAATATTTTAATAGATGGATGAAATATTTTAATATTATAATCAATGTTTTCTTTTCTAAAATGGAAAATCTATTGGAGATGAATGTAATTTTTTTTGGAAATTTTGATCTTTGGCTCTCCATTTTGAACACTACAAAAATAACGAGCTTTAGCGAGGGCCAAATCCCTCGCTAAAGCTCGAATCCATCGCTGATGGTAGGCGAGTCAAACGGAGGTAGCTGATGCTATCAGCGACGGATCAGCGACGGACATCAGCGACGGATTAGCGAGGGATTATAATCAGTGACGGATTAGCGAGGGATTTTAATCAGCGACGGATTATTACCTTCTAGATGCTCTTACAAGTCATCCAAATTAATCTTCTAGAGTTTTGTACAATAATATTGATTATTACCTATTTACCTTAAACTTTATATAAAATGATAGTTTGAAGTTAATTTCGTAAGTCCAGAAAAATACATTAAACCAGTAAAATGGATTTTTATAAGAATTTATGTTGTAAAGTTTTAAGTATTAAAAACAATCTGACAAGAAAAGAAATACAGATCTACCATGACAGTTGCAGCAATTTCAAACAACCGTGAATTATTATTGGACCACCACCTCTATTATTCATTCTGATTTGCTCGCCGGCCGGAAAACACTAATTCGGTAGAGGTTTTCTTCAATTCTATTTCTACACACATCTCATCTTCATTTCACAGCATTTGATAAACTCACACATTGAATTATACGAAGAACCATTCATCCCCAATGCTTCCGTTGCCTTTCCCCCTAACACTTTCACCTTCTCTCTCATTCTCTTCCCTTCTTCACCCTCCATCAACCTCCTCGCCATCTTCTCTATCTCCTCCCTCCCTACCACCTTCTTCGTCGGCAACACCGCCGGCCGGACCCCCACCATCACCTCCTCCGCCACAATGGTGGCGTTCAATCTCTGCTCTGCGTACAATGGCCATGCAATCATCGGCACCCCGCTTTTATACTTTCCAAAACCGAATTCATCCCACAATGTGATAGAAACCCTCCTACCGAAGGATGGTTCAGAATCTTCACCTGTGAGGCCCACATCGGCAACACCAACCCGACCCGCTGTGTTCGGGTCAAGAATCCTTCTGGAAGGTACGCCGGCGGTCCACCTGGACCGGTTGTTCCTGCAGTGAAGAAAGCGCTGTCAGTGGAGCCGCCCACAGGTGGACGTATCACCCACAGAAACCTCGGTCGGCTCAGCTCTAAACCCCAAGCCAGCTCGGTTGTTTGCTCAGCCGAGAGTGTGCCTCCACTCCCAAACGATACGAAAAGCACGGATTCAAGCGGCTGCATGTCAAGCCACTCGATCACCTTACTTTTCTCTGAACCGGCCACAATATCAACCTCTCTTGTCAACGGTCCAATATCATAAACCGGTACCTTTACTACAGACCGTAATATCTCATTGTACTTTAACGCTTTAATCGATTTACCTTCCAAATCTGTCCATGTGTTTATTGTTTAAACCTTCAACATCATCTTTATTAAACTGAACTAATATGAAACAATACAAAACTTCAAGAGATATGAAAATACAAAGCTATAAACCCTAACTAGCTATAGAAATATTCTAGAACTAGGAAGAGACTAAAAAATGAGAGAGAATACAACTGAAATGTATTGAGAAAAATGAGTCGTGTGTTATTTGATGGGAAGAACGACCGACGTCCATCACGTGGTGAAAGTTCGATACAACGAAGATGTACTCGGTGCCAATGCGTAGGACATACTCGTGGAGAGTGTCCAAATCCCGCCCCTTCAACCGTGCCAAGGAGACATTCAGTCAGTCACACCACGGGCCCGTCACAACTTGAACCATATGGAACAAACACATATGATACTGTTGATCTAAACGTTGATTTGTAAATGATAATCCTATCGTATTAACATAATAATCATATATTAACTAATTCATTAAATCGTTTTAAATTATTATTATTTGAATGTGTTTATAGATATCGTGAATGGCAATAGGAGAAGGTTTCACGAGAAGAATATTAAATGGGGTTTTGACAAGTCGGTATCACTGGACTCATTTAAGAATTGTGAAAATGGGTATTTGGCGAATGATGATTCATGTGTGTTTGGAGCTGAAGTATTTGCAGTTACAGAGTATGCACAAAATGATCGATGTATTTCCAACGTAACTTAGATTAAAATTATCTCCTTCAGTTCAGTTGTAACAACCCAGAAATATAATAGAACACACATAGCATTTAAGCATAAATTTACCAAACTGGGTCCCAAAAATTCACAATTTTCGTTACAACATACATAAACTAAGGTTGGCGGACACAACCTATGCACAACTGAGAATAATCTAACTTCTACTAGAGGCACCTGCACTACCACTAGCTGCTTCCGTACTCTATCTTGCTGCTTACTCATTTATCTGAGCCTCCAATATAACGCTTACCTGAAAAGGGTTTTGGTTTTGAAAAGCGAGGGTTAGACCATGAGGTCTAGTGAGTCCCCCCCTAAAACATTTTCACAAGCCATTTAAAGAAACATTCATTTCAAAACAGTAATGTATCAATCATGTTCTCAAACAAGGGTGTACACAGTGGCATGGACTAATATCACCTTACAAAGCCAGGCACGGCAACTCAACACCTTACAAAGCCAGGCACGACAATTCGACACCTTACAAAGCCAGACACGGCAACTCAACACCTTACAAAGCCAGGAACGGCAACTCGACACCTTACAAAGCCAGGCACGGCAACTCAAGAAGTCTTCCACTGTGCAACCCGACTCTACCATGGCAGTTTCACAAAACATGCGGTTTCACACACTTGAGGGCAATCCTCCTTTAATAGCAAAATATTACTTTTCATGGAAAACATTCGTAAAAGCTTGTAGATAAATCATGCTCATAAACATACCCTGATCAGTAAAACATAAAGCTTTCATTTACGTAAAATTCATGTAATTTAACGAGGCACTTTCATATAATCATTTTCCTTTGGAAACACGTAAAATCAAGTATTTTAGTTAGAAAAACTCACCTGGCTAGCTTGCTCCAAAGCTCCTCACTTACACTTCCGATCTCTAGGCGGAACACCTATTATATTAATAGCGTCCGTCATAATCCGTTCAATTATTACTCGATTTAAATCCCGAACTCAACCCTAACTTATCTAAATTGGTAGATTACCTTCTAGTCCAAAAATCATAACTAATGGTCTTTGCTTACCCATCCAATTGACATACTATACCGGATCCATTAATTTACCCGACTCTAGGTTTCCCCCGACATAAAATTATAACTCTCGATTCTAAATATTAAAGCCGGTTCATGATAATAAAATATGACCAAATTTAATAAGTAGATTATCGAATGCGTACTAGACCCATTTAAATAATTATAGACTTTATTAATTAACTAAGCCCAATTTTTATAACTAAGCCCAAAAGGACTTATTAATTTTCTCGGCCCAACACTCAATTCGGCCCAATAAACCAATTCGGCCCAAACTTGAGTTACGGGTCATCTCCCGGAACATACCGACTTCCGTTACACACGATTCACAACAAAACCCACATTCTTAAGAATTCACATAACAATGCTTAACTTGACCATATAAATTAGGAAAACTCTATTAACACTTTACTTGCTTTCTCACTTTACATAACCGAGCACAATAAGAATTTAACCAATCTACATTACTTGTTAAAGAGAAACGCAAGGGAACGGTTTCTTACCCACGAAAAACTTCACGAGACGGAAGGTTTCAGACCAGCCATGCCGCCGCCGACGACCACTGCCGGCAGCCGACTGCCGGCAGCCGACTGCCGGCGCTCCCAGCCGCCCCTCCGGCCATCTTCTCCGGCGCCGGCGAACCCCGCCACCTTCTCTCTCTCATCGTCTATCTCTCTCTCTCGCAGCCTCCATCTTCCTCACGCAGCTCCATCTCTCTCTCGATGCTCTCTCTCTCTCACACGACTCTCTCTCTCTCCCTCTCGCTGCTCTCTCTCTCCGGCTGTATCTCTCTCTCTCTCCGGTTGTCTCTCTCTCACTCTCGACTCCTTCTCTCTCGCCGTCTATCTCTCTCTCGCACTCTCGATCTCTCTCCCCGTCTGTCTCTCTCTTCTCGTCTGTTTCCCTCTCTCGCCGGCGTTCTCTCTCACTCGCCGGCTGTTTCTCTCTCTCTCTCTCTCGTCGCTTCTCTCTCCTCGTCGTCTCTCTCTCTTCTCGATTTACTCCTCACGAAAATACTCCAGGCCTCCCATGGAGGTTTCTTTCTCTTCTTCTTCTCTATCTCTCCCTCTCGATGTGCAGTAAAAACACCCACCACCCTAAAGCAAAACTTGCTTTCTCTTTTCTTCCAACAAAACGGCGCACAGGAATAAAACAATAGATTAGGTTTTCAAACTTTCAACTTTAACCCCCCTACACTTCACAATAACCAAATGTACCCCTAACTTCCATTTAATTTACATGACTCATTACTTGTTTTGGGTTATTACATCAGTACCGTCCCGTCCCATCCAGTTCAGTCCCGTCCAGTTCCGTCCCGTCCCATCTAGTATGCGTACCAAACGCTACCTAAGAGTACCGTAAATTAAATAATTAACTATAAAGGTATAAATTGTAAATATTAAAAATATTTTGATGTAGTGTATATGATATATATTAAAATATATAAATTCAAAAAAATTCAAGATTGGGCTCATTTCGAACGTATCGAAGAGACGATTACAATGGTGTAACTTGTTAAAATTAAAACGTATTTTTTTAACGTATTTTAGTTGATAAACGATTATATGTGTTAAATGTAAATTTAAATTATGAAAGTAAAAGGTATAAAGTAAAATAAGTAAATAAGTATAGGGGGTGAAATTGTAAATTTCAATTGGAAATTGTGATTTCGAATTGAAATTTATACTTTCAACCCCTATACTTATTTACTAACTTTACTTTATACCTTTTACTTTCATAATTTTAATTTTACATTTAACACATATAATCGTTTATCAACTAAAATACGTTAAAAAATACGTTTTAATTTTAACAAGTTACACCATTGTAATCGTCTCTTCGATACGTTCGAAATGAGCCCAATATTGAATTTTTTTGGATTTATATATTTTAATATATATCATATACAGTTATACACTACATAAAAAAATATTTTTTATATTTAAAATTCATACCCTTATAGTTAATTATTTAATTTATGGTACATCTCTTATTTTTTTTTTTCCAATTTTGTTTTACACTCCTATCGCATTAACATAATAATCATATATTAACTAATTCATTAAATCGTTTTAAATTATGTTAATATATGATTATTATGTTAATGCGATAGGAGTGTAAAACAAAATTGAAAAAAAAAATAAGAGATGTACCATAAATTAAATAATTAACTATAAGGGTATGAATTTTAAATATAAAAAATATTTTTTTATGTAGTGTATAACTGTATATGATATATATTAAAATATATAAATCCAAAAAAATTCAAGATTGAGCTCATTTCGAACGTATCGAAGAGACGATTATAATGGTGTAATTTGTTAAAATTTAACGTATTTTAGTTAATAAACGATTATATGTGTTAAATGTAAAATTAAAATGTAACAACCCGAAATTCTAAGTAAGTATCGAAAGTTTGGGGGCCGAAGTTTAAAGAATGAAAGTTGGACTTGAGGGGCCTTAGGGCAATTAGTGGATAGTATGATGGCCTCAAATCCCTAGGGCAACCCCCTTTTGTTCTAAAAATCAGTGTTGGAGGTGTTCTTTATGTGTTTGGTGGCTAAGAGAGAAAAGAGAAGGAGAAAGGAATTTTGGGGAAGAAATCAAAAGAGAAGAAATCGTCAAGGTAACCCATTCTAATTTCATCTTCCTTATTGTTGTGTGAATCCTTTCTCACTTGTTCTAGATTCATAAGTCTGAATGGGGAGATTCATTGAGTTTTCAATCACTTTTTCCTAAAAAGTGGGTTTCTTGGGTTTTGTCTTAATAAATCGATTTAAGAGGGTTAAAGATGGATTAAGTGGGTGTTTGGGGTTGGTGGATGAACCCTTATAGTTGTCTAATCAAACTAATGGCTTAAATCGGAGTTTAAATCGGTTTTAGAATTTCTAAGTTCGAACAGCAGCGTTTTCCGGACACCAACGTTTGAAGGTGTCCGGATATGTTGCATGTGTCCGGATATGTTGCATGTGTCCGGATAAGTGGTGTGTCCGGAAAAGTGTAGTGTCTGGATAAGTGGTGTGTCCGGAAAAGTGTAGTGTCCGGATAAGTGGTGTGTCCGGAAAAGTGTAGTGTCCGGATAAATTCAGTGTCCGGAAAAGTGTAGCGTCCGGATAAGTATAGCATCCGGAAAAGGGTATCCGGACAATGAGGCTGAGCTATTTACCTGATGTGGATCTTTTGCCTTAGGTGTTCGGTGGGTGTAGCTTGAAGGTGTTTAGGAAGTGCATTGTACGACAATCAAGGTGAGTTCCCTAAACCTATTTACGACGCAATGTGTTAATTGTTCTTTTACTGATAATGGTTCACTTTGAGCACGAAATGTTTACCAAATCGATATGCATGTTTTTACATGAAAGCTCATACTTTATTCAAAGAATATTTAGCATGATGAAATGATTATATGGTTTACGAGATTCTAAGTTGTATGAAGTATGACATGTTATGTATGCTATGAGGAGTCGGTCTGCACCATGGGATCGGTATGCTCTGGGATTCGATGATCCCTTGGACATGGATGATGAGCCGATAGGTTGGAATCTGTTTCCCTCCTATTCGGGTAGAGGGGAGTCTGCTTGGGTCCCGATACGAGGCGAGAGGGGAGTCTGCTGGGGCCCCGATCGCGGCGAGAGGGGATTCTGCTTGGGCCCCGATCGTGGTTAGTTTATGCGGTCCTCATCACGGTGCAGTACCATGTTTGACGTTATGTGAAGTTTGATGATGAGTTTTATAAACGATTTTCCCAATGTTTATATATGTTGTTTTCGGAGGGAATTCACTAGACCTTTTGGTCTAACCCTCGCTTTTCAAACTAAACCATTTTCAGGTAAACAAGTAGTAAGAGGCTCAAGTAAGTGAGTAAGAGCATGATAGAGTACAGATGCAGCTAGAGACAGTGCCGATGCCACTTGTAGTAGCAGTTGTTCTCAGTTGTGTATAGGTTGTTTCCGCCAACCTTAGTTTGGGAATGATGTAACAGACTTTGGGATCCAGTTTTATTACAAGAGTATGATTTAATGCTATGGTTATCTTGTTATGTTCTTGGGATGTTACAAATGGTATCAGAGCCATAGTTTAAGGGATTTAGGTGACCGGACGGGCCTAAACTTAAACTTGGGAGTAGAAATCACAACTGAGAATCAGGAAATGCGTTAAGAGGGCACTAATGTAGATACAAGAAATGCGTTAGGATGACACTATTATAGAGATAGGACTAATAGGGTACTGAGGACTGTCATGTAAGGTAAGTTTGAGATTTCACCTGGCCAGTGAAATTGCGAACTTACAGGTACATGTATGTGCTTAACCTACCTTATTAACCTATCTAGTGCTCATGTCGTGTTCCAGTACGTTAGATTGTCAACAAGATCCCTGAGGGGTAGACTGAGACCCCTTGTTGGGGAAGTTTCTTGAGAGGTCACCTATGATGTGATGTATGTATACATCGTAGAGAAAGAATGTTGCGTAGAATGTTATGAGTCGTCTAGAGGTAGCTCTTCGTGGATTCGGAGAGGATGGACGTTGAGTTTGAGTAAGACTCCTGTTTCGGGAGAGTCCCAGTTCTAGAAATCATGGGATAGATCGGTCGGGATGGTAAGAAAGGACAATGTCGAAATCTTGGAAATGTCAATGGAGCTTTGAATTCTTATTCGAGCTTTTCAAGGACAGAGTAAATGAAATAAGATACCTATGGTGAAATGAAAGCATATAGAAGTGGAAAGTGAGATAGTTGGTCAAAGCGAAATAGTATGAAAGGGTTGAGTAAGTGAGATGTGGAAAGTGTGTTCAGCAAGTTGTTGCGTGACCGAAAGGACGACCATTGGTCGTAGGTGGAGTGTCAAGGATAAGTTGCGTAAGCAAAGCGGTTGACCTTGTTAGAGTGAGTAGCCTTCAATTGCAAATAGAGTCTCATGCATGGCGTTCTTTTATGTAACATGAAATTTTCACGATTTAAAATAAGAATGTAAATGTCAACTTTGAACAAAATGATTCAGCTTGTACGAGTGCACGTTTAAAGAAAAAGCGATTTCAGTACGTCGCACATTGAAATTTTGAGGTAAACGATTTGCAAAGTATTCCACACTTTTAATGATAAGTTAGATTGTTACAAAAAGGGTCAAGAAAATGGTTACTTGCAATTCACTTATAACCAAAATGCTTATTGACTTTTTGATGTCATACAATTGAGTGCGAGAACCGACTGGTTTACTTTGTGTCGGTAAATTTTTCAGAATTGTCTCATACGAAAAGATTTTCATGCAATATACTACTCTCGTAATAACATTGTTCGGATTGAGCAAGATTGAGGTTCACGGGAAGATGCATGCCAACGGTTCTCGAATCGTTGTGCAGGGTTTTGAAGTTATAAGAGTGATGGGGTCACGGGTACCCGAGTTGTTTCTAAATGTTGTTTACTTAAAATGATAAAATGTACGAAATGATTTATCTATTGTGTTGTCATGCATGAAGGCTATGAACTCACTAGGTCGTAGGATGTTGCATATTAAGCTAAGGAAGAACCCCAAGAGTGGAGAAGTGTCGGTTGTATGAGGGTTTGCACCTTTGTTCGATAACTGGAAGTACGGTTGTCAAGGGACGGTTGTGTCCGGAGGAAGGACTCGAAGCCTTCAAGGTGATGGTTTTTGCAACTCGTTATGAGTAGTGTGAGGAGGAAGAATGAAATGTCTATAGCGTGGGAGTATGAGTTTCGAGGTGAGCTCGTAATGTTGATGTTACATGAGTAGGTTTCGAAAAGAGGGAGGCAGATCATGAAGTTGATTATGATATGTGGAAGGATTAGGTTCCGTAAGGAACCCCTGTTATAAAATAAGTTAAGAAGGTAGTTACAGGTTGTCAGTTGATGTAGAAGTCGACGGTTGTGTAAGATAGTTGAGGCCGAAGACTTGAACCAGAAGGTTGAAAGTTGATAGAACACCTTGTAGGGGTGCTAAGAGGATGAGAAGTTATTGTTTTGATTAAGCGTTCTTTTTACGAAGCATGGAGGGTTCGTAGAATGATGAGGTATGTAACACGAGCGAAGCTAGTGTGTAGATTCTAGCATCCAGTGAGGGACTGTGTCCAGCTTATGTAAGGCCTTGGATCGTAAAGAGCGAGCAAGAACGATTACAATTGAGCTAATTGGGAACTAGAGAGTTATAGTTCAGCTAGAGTGAGAAAGGGCAAAGTAGCGACATAGACTCGATCGTGTATGCGAGAAAACGTGAAGGCAAGTTCAGATTGTGTACGAATGACCATGAGAGACTTGGTCGGTAGTGTGATGATAGGAGTGGTGGATGTACGAACCACTAGTAGTTTCAATTGCCAAGATTTTTGTGTCAGCCGGTGATGTAGTAAGGTAATGTTAGAAAAGTAAAGGATTAAAAGGAAGTCCGTTTGGGATTTCGGGTGGAGTGTACGTTTTGCAACCCCAGTTGTTGAAGTACGTGGTTTGTAAGTTGGTGATCATTTTGACTATTATCAGAATGGAATGTCGGGGCAGAATTGGGTGATTGCCCAGCTGTGAGATCAAGCTTTGTGGTTATGTATGTTGTTAAGTATATTCTTGAAGGCAGAGTAAATGTACAGAAGATGATGAATAGATTAGTCGAGCCGTAGTATAGTAGCTGAGAAATCGTTAAAGAATGAAAAAATTGTTCCTTATGCGTGAGGGAATGATCCTAGAAGGAAATAGTTGGAAATGTTGGTCATGTTTAAGGAATGACATGATGATGATTATGGGTCGGAGTGGTAGTATGATCATTAATTGATTTGAAATGTCATGATAGAGGTATAAGCCTTTGGTTGGTTGATAAATTTTTTTATAGATTTGTTAGGTAATGACGTTCATTTGTTATTACAGGATGTGTTACAATTCTTGGGGAAGTGTTATTGAGATTAACACACTGATTGTTAAAGAATTATTTAAGGTAAATCTAAGTAAGAAAGCCGGGATGACAGTATATATATATATCTGTCTGATTTTATGATCATGGTGGTTAATCGAAAGAATTGTGGAACCCGAGTTTCGGGGTGTTCCTGAGTTATTAGATCCGTTTGTAATAGAGATTCCAAAGGGGGTGGATTATTAGAGTGAATAGGGGACGTTACTAAGAAACACTTTGGGGTCGTTGGAAGTTTAAAGAGGATGAGGGTTGTGTTAGTCTAGTGTGGTGGAATAGATGTGAATTCCTGAAAGAGTGTGAGCTGTGGTATATGAGTGAAAGAATTGTCTGAGAAAGTAAAAGTTGGAGAGTAAAGAATGTGTAGTGACGTCGAACTCTAGTGTCGTTTCAAGACGACTTGTTTGAATGCCTTAAGTTAGGACTTTGGTGCAACTGTTTGGTTATGCAAGTATTGAGAAAGTGTTATCAGCATGTGGATAGGTCAGGAGAGAGGGGCAAGTAATGTTTGATGAGCAGTGCTCCACACTAACGTGGAGAGGTGAAGATAGTATGTCGGATTAAGTGAGTAATTTGGAAGTAGTAAATGTGGCAGTAATACCAGAAGGGTGCTGTGTTATGTGGATTGTCAGTGATAAATGTGCGAACTTTTGGAACGAGTTTTGAGGAAGGGATTTGTGTATGATTTTGTGCAGGAAAGAAGTGGATTAGACAACTGAATGAGTTAAGTTAAGTGACCTTGTGAGAAATGTATAAATGAATTGGTCGTGCAGTGATTGAGCTAGTGAGAATAGTATGGTGTGACCATGGTTACTCCTCCCAGTTGAGTGAGGATAACCGGAGTTATGTGTTATATGTCTGAGCGAACGTGGCAATCAACGAGGAATTTATGTGTTTTAGGATAAGTTTAATTTGAGTAGGTGAACACTTCAACGATGGGTTTGGAGGTTCCTACTCTTAGTTGCGTATAAGTGTGGAGTGGTGAAGTGATGAGGATAAGAGAGTTGGTTGACGAACTGTGGTCGAGGTGGTCTGAGTAAGGGGAATGTTGGCCGCTTAGACGATTGTTGGTTGAGGGAAGTGATCTAGGATTGCTTGTATTACGACGAAGGAACTCTGGGTTGTGAGTGGTCGGGACGTACGGGTTTGGCCTGGTGCCAAGCTGTCAAGTGTGTGTTTGTCTCTTGGTAAGTGAATACTATGTTGTGACGGAGATTTAGCCAGGTTCCTCCTTAAAGGAAGTATAGATACTTGAGAAGCTTTAGTTAATCTTCTGTTGTCAAGACCGATCGGGTAGGAACAATAGCCTACGAGTTAGGGGTACCGTAAGAATTGAAGTAAGTGCACCCATTGTTTATTGTTTCGAATTTAATGAGGTGTTTGTCTGGGTCAAAAGTGGTTCTACCTTGGGGAAGTGTCAGTTTTGGTGTGGACAAGATACCCGCATCTTTTCCCAATAAGGAATTCCGGGGACGGAATTCTTTTAAGGGGGGGAGTGTTGTAACAACCCAAAATTCTAAGTAAGTATCGAAAGTTTGGGGGCCGAAGTTTAAAGAATGAAAGTTGGACTTGAGGGGCCTTAGGGCAATTAGTGGATAATATGTATGGCCTCAAATCCCTAGGGCAACCCCCTTTTGTTCTAAAAATCAGTGTTGGAGGTGTTCTTTGTGTGTTTGGTGGCTAAGAGAGAAAAGTGAAGGAGAAAGGAATTTTGGGGAAGAAATCAAAAGAGAAGAAATCGTCAAGGTAACCCATTCTAATTTCATCTTCCTTATTGTTGTGTGAATCCTTTCTCACTTGTTCTAGATTCATAAGTCTGAATGGGGAGATTCATTGAGTTTTCAATCACTTTTTCCTAAAAAGTGGGTTTCTTGGGTTTTGTCTTAATAAATCGATTTAAGAGGGTTAAAGATGGATTCAGTGGGTGTTTGGGGTTGGTGGATGAACCCTTATAGTTGTCTAATCAAACTAATGGCTTAAATCGGAGTTTAAATCGGTTTTAGAATTTCTAAGTTCGAACAGCAGCGTTTTCCGGACACCAGCGTTTGAAGGTGTCCGGATATGTTGCATGTGTCCGGATATGTTGCATGTGTCCGGATAAGTGGTGTGTCCGGAAAAGTGTAGTGTCCGGATAAGTGGTGTGTCCGGAAAAGTGTAGTGTCCGGATAAGTGGTGTGTCCGGAAAAGTGTAGTGTCCGGATAAGTGTAGTGTCCGGATAAATTCAGTGTCCGGAAAAGTGTAGCGTCCGGATAAGTATAGCATCCGGAAAAGGGTATCCGGACAATGAGGCTGAGCTATTTACCTGATGTGGATCTTTTGCCTTAGGTGTTCGATGGGTGTAGCTTGAAGGTGTTTAGGAAGTGCATTGTACGACAATCAAAGTGAGTTCCCTAAACCTATTTACGACGCAATGTGTTAATTGTTCTTTTACTGATAATGGTTCACTTTGAGCACGAAATGTTTACCAAATCGATATGCATGTTTTTACATGAAAGCTCATACTTTATTCAAAGAATATTTAGCATGATGAAATGATTATATGGTTTACGAGATTCTAAGTTGTATGAAGTATGACATGTTATGTATGATATGAGGAGTCGGTCTGCACCATGGGATCGGTATGCTCTGGGATTCGATGATCCCTTGGACATGGATGATGAGCCGATAGGTTGGAATCTGTTTCCCTCCTATTCGGGTAGAGGGGAGTCTGCTTGGGCCCCGATACGAGGCGAGAGGGGAGTCTGCTTGGGCCCCGATCGCGGCGAGAGGGGAGTCTGCTTGGGCCCCGATCGTGGTTAGTTTATGCGGTCCTCATCACGGTGCAGTACCATGTTTGACGTTATGTGAAGTTTGATGATGAGTTTTATAAACGATTTTCCCAATGTTTATATATGTTGTTTTCGGAGGGAATTCACTAGACCTTTTGGTCTAACCTTCGCTTTTCAAACTAAACCATTTTCAGGTAAACAAGTAGTAAGAGGCTCAAGTAAGTGAGTAAGAGCATGATAGAGTACAGATGCAGCTAGAGACAGTGCTGATGCCACTTGTAGTAGCAGTTGTTCTCAGTTGTGTATAGGTTGTTTCCGCCAACCTTAGTTTGGGAATGATGTAACAGACTTTGGGATCCAGTTTTATTACAAGAGTATGATTTAATGCTATGGTTATCTTGTTATGTTCTTGGGATGTTACATAAAATAATGAAAGTAAAAGGTATAAAGTAAATTTAGTAAATAAGTATAGGGGTTGAAAGTGTAACATTTCATTTTAAATTCGTAAAATTGGACGAAAGCGGGGTGAACAGTGTCAAACGCGGGTCAAATTTTCAAAAATGGTCCCTGGAATTTTTCAAAAATGGTCCCTTGCAATTGAAAAGTCACAAAAATAATCCCATCGCGGGATGAGCCCGCGATCGCGGGATTCCATTTTTCAAAAATGGTCCCTGCAAGTTTAAAAAAGTGTCAGAAATGGTCCCTGAGCCCGCGATCGCGGGCTCCATCGCGGAAAAAAGGGTATTTTGGCAAACTGAGAGAGATTTAGGGCATTTTGGTAATACTTGGTCAAACTTAGGGTATTTTAATTAATTTCCCGTAAAATAACTACTTAAATCAATTTTCCAATTTTTAATTATAGTGTAAAATAACTACTAATCTATATGTATAATAACCTTTATTCTTACTTTAAATTTTATTAGTTTTTTTTAAATGTATTTTTTTGACTTTTATATATGTAGGTTGATAATTTTACAAGTTAGAAACTATATGATAAAAATAGGGAATTTAATTTTACACTTTCAACCTCTATACTTATTTACTTATTTTACTTTATACTAGTCTAATTTTAATTTTACACCTTCATCATATTAATCGTATTATTAACTAAAATATGTTAAAAAATACGTTATAATTTTAACAAATTACATAATTGTAATCGTCTCTTCGATACCTTCGAAATGAGCCCAATATTGAATATTTTTGGATTTATTTATTTTATTATATATCATATATACTACATAAAAATATTTTTAATATTTACAATTCATACCCTTATAGTTAATTATTTAATTTATAGTACATCTCTTATTTTTTTCAATTTTGTTTTACACTCCTATCGCATTAACATAATAATCATATATTAACTAATTATTTAAATCGTCAAATTATATGGATTATATATATATATATATATAGAGAGAGAGAGGGGTAATAAATTGTAAACCATTAAATTGGTGTAAACTATGTAAACTAATCCTAGCCTTTGATTGCTAATCTTGATTAATCTATCTAAAAGGGCAATTCTGTCATTTTCATATATGAGTTTATTTTCGGTAGTTATCTATTAATTAAATTAACCCGTTATTTGAGGAAATGATTTATGTTAATCAATTTTTTATTTGTTTTGATTATATCCGATTTTATTTACTTTTTTTTTGATATTATCCGATTTTTGTTCATCGTCATCTTCATTCAACCGTTTGAATACCATCATCATCTCCATAACCGTTGTTGTTCCAGAATTTTGTTCCAAAATCGTTCTTTCTATTAGTTTAATATCCATATTGTTATGAAATGTCATAAAAAAGATATGAAAACATACACATTGATTAATTAGGTTCTCAAATCCGGTGTACATAATGCATTAATGATACACTACTGGTATGAAATCTAACTTAGGGTATGAAATTCCTTATTTCACATCACAAACGATACGATGGCATTAATTCAACATTAATCAGTCCCAGATTTATGAAAACTGACTTAGGTGTTTTTTTCATACATTGTTAAAAAGTGTATGAACCCATAAATTTCACATCACACTCGACATATATTTTCATACCAATGACGCACCCAGATTTTTCAAGAACTTTCATATGAACAATATTCCCAAATAAACAACACGCAATAAATTAGGGCTTTTTTCATAGATGTTAAACTCTAAAGTGATGCAATCGTAAAATGTTTCATACATAATCATAAGTCAGTCCCAGATTTATGAAAACTGACTTAGGTTTTTTTTTCATACATTGTTAAAAAGAGTATGAACCCATAAATTTCACATCACTCTCGACATATATTTTCATACCAATGACGCACCCAGATTTTTCAAGAACTTTCATATGAACAATATTCCCAAATAAACAACACACAATAAATTAGGGCTTTTTTCATAGATGTTAAACTCCAAAGTGATGCAATCGTAAAATGTTTCATACATAATCATAAGTTAGGGATTAAAAATTATGGGTATTTTCATACATTCTGTTTGTTCACCTTCAATCGCAACCCCCTCCATATCCCGTCACTCTCATTCTATGAAGAACATCCAAACCATTGCAAGTAATTGTATGAAGAAACCCTCACCTCGAATGCCCCTGTTTTGTTCTTCCATCGTCTTCAATCGAATAAAGCAACCGAATATTCAGATGATCGTAGTCGATTACGGTTTCATAGAAACATGTTCTGAAGTCCATGGAATCTGGAATGGATCGAGGTGATCCCTGATTTCACGGTAACGTGATTTGTTTCCAATAGTGTATCGCATCCGGAGTACCTATTTTACCCTTTTCATAATTCAAGTTGGACCATTTTGCCACTGATTTCATAGAATATTACAACCTTGCCACCGCTAGGATCTTGTCCATTGATTAAAACAATCAAAGGTCTAGATTAGGTTTCATAGTTTACACCAATTTTATGGTTTACAATTTAGTGAGCCTCTCTCTCTCTCTCTCTCTCTCTATATATATATATATATATATATATATCGAACTTCTTAACATATTTTAACGTAATTATGTATGTTAATGTGATATGTTAAAACGTATTTTTTAAAACGTATATATATTTATCGAACTCCTTAACATATTTTAACGTAATTATGTATGTTAATGTGATATGTTAAAACGTATTTTTTAAAACGAATAATTTAAAACGATTTAATGAATTAGTTAATATATGATTATTATGTTAATGCAATAGGAGTTTAAAACGAAAATTGAAAAGGTAAGAAATGTACCGTAAATTAAATAATTACCTATAAGGGTATGAATTGTAAATATTAAAAATATTTTTATGTATATATGATATATAATAAAATAAATAAATCCAAAATATTCAATATTGGGCTAATTTCGAAGGTATCGAAGAGACGATTATAATGGTGTAATTTGTTAAAATTATAACGTATTTTTAACGTATTTTAGTTAATAATACGATTATATGTGTTAATATGATGAAGGTGTAAAATTAAAATTAAGAAAGTAAAAGGTATAAAGTAAAGTAAGTAAATAAGTATAGGGGTTGAAAGTGTAAAATAGAATTTTATAAGTCAATTTGTGAGTGTGTCGCGGGGACTTATCCTGCTATAGCGGGATCAAATGTTTCAAAATGAACCCTATCCCGCGATCGCGGGACATATCGCGGGATTTTTGGGTATTTTTGTAAAAGTTGAAAAATGGGTATTTTGGTAAGCCAAAGTCAAACTTTGGGTATTTTAATTAAATTCCCTAAAAAATATCCTGAGTGAATAAAAAATTCATTTTTAGAGAACACTCCAAATTTGATGATTTTCACATTTTCTTCATTTTGAAGAAGGTTTTGTTGATTTGTTGGAGAAAAAATTTCTAAAATATCTATTTTGGAGAATCTTTAATGGTCTTGTTATCTATGCATAAGGTTGAGTTCCGATTAGAGATGACCAAATGGGTCTGACCCGGCCCGGGACCGGTGGAGGACCGAGACTGGGACGGACTTGGGATCGATCCAGTCTGGGACTGGTTGGGAGAAGTTTTGGCTCGCTTGTCCTTAATAGGTTACCATTTTCATTCAAAAACAAGGTCCAACCCGACCAGAGACCGGTTATGGAACCGGTTCTCATAACCAGTCCTTGTAAAACTTAACTGGACCTTCGTATTTAGGTCGGGACCGGTTACAAAGTCACTATTTGGGACCGGGATCGATTTGGGCCCGACTCGAGACCGCTTTTTGGCCATCTCTAGTTCCGATGAGAAAAAAAATATGGTGAGAAAGTGAGAATGTAAAAAGATATATGGACCCTTTGATCAACTCTAATTGAAAATCCATAAGAGCACAATTCATGGATAGGTTTGAAATTAAAAATAATCAAAGTTCACATCCCTTCTTACTATTCATATTTTAACTAATTTTCTCACCCGATCTTTCGTCTATATATTAAATCATATATAAAAGATGTTGAAAGAAATATATGTAATAAGAATACTACAGCACTCCAATCAGTCCAATGAATGTTCTTATCTAAAAAATAATTTTTTAACCTTTTTCAGTCACATTAGTTAACCTACAAAATTAAGAAGCTATATAAAAATCCATTAGTTCTTGTAAGAGATGTTTTGTGGGTCCCATGTATACCTTTTTTAGGGAAATTAATTAAAATACTTCAAGTTTGAATTCCCTTTACCAAAATACCCTAAATCTCTTTCAGTTTACAAAAATGCCACAAGTGCCCGTGATGGGGCCTGCGATTGCGGGCTAGGGCGTACGTGGCACGGAGGTTCGGCCAAAGTGTCCCGCAGAGCCCCTCAACTATGGCCGCGGTGACATCTTTGGTCCCTCCACCGCGATGGGCAGAAAATTTACAATTTCAGTCCCTGTGCTTGAACGAATCTTGCATGCTTTTACTGTTTTTTCCACAATTATTGTACTTTGAAGACCAATTTGTGGTTCAAATTCACTGGTTTGTTTGAGATTTCATCCATAAATATGAGTGATATGCAATCCATAATTCACACTCATTTCTTGCTCTTTCTTGATTTCTCTCTTGCTTTCTTTGTTTAAGTTGCTTTCTCTCTTGATTTCTCTAATTTCATCCACAAATGACATCATCATCAAACCCTAAGTCTACTGCTGAAAAAATGCCACCTAAAATCGAGATCGCCATAGCAAAAAGGGAAAAGGAGATAGAGGAACTAACACAAGAGTGGAAACAAATGATGGACAGGAAGGCAGTCCACTTTAGAAAGATCGAAGAGGAAGATAAGGAGATCAAAAGGATGAAAGGGGATATAAAAGCTAGGGAGGCTCGTATATGTCGAGAACAAGAAGCAATTCACCATATTCTGCAAGACTTCGCAATTCTTCAAGGTAAACGATAAGCAAGCTTGGATTGATGAAACTAAAGCAATTTTTGAGTAGGTGGTGGTTGTTTTAGTTGTTTTGTATTTGTTTTTTGTTGTTTTGAATTTTTTTTTACTGTGTTGTTGTTTTGTACTTTGTTGCTCATGAATAAAGGTTTTTAATTTGTCTGAAAAGTAGTTTTTAAGTAGTCTGAATTTTGTCTGAAAAGTGGTTCATGTGAAAAATACAACTCATAAATGTTATACAAGATTATTTCATAGCAAACACATACTAGTAAATACAGTACAAATTTATCCAAATTTGAGGCTACTGCTAGACGATGGTTTGGTTTTTGACAACCCGCGTCTACTTCTTACATACTCTGGCGAGACGAGTCTCAAAGTGTTAAGCTCCACTTTCTCGATGTACACTTCAATCACAGTACGGTCGTCAACATACTGGCGTATGTTGGCTACATCTTCGTCGGTACTCAATTCTACCAGTCCAATCAAGAAGTCTGCATTCGACCTCTTAAAATACAACCTATTATATTTTGGTTCTTCACAGCTCCTTCGTGATCTGTTCAAGCAGTTGCATAGAAAGATCCTCCACATCTAACATGTCAACATAAATTTCTAGACCACGAAAATAATGTCTTTTAGGTGGTTCCGTAAAGTAACCACCATGGTGGACTTTCATGGTGAACAACTGTGGATATTAATCTGTTGATGAAATTAATTAATATAGTTAGTTCGTAGAAACAAGCAAAAAACTCAATGAAACATGAACACTAACCATATAACTCTTTGCCAGTGTCTGAAAGCGATTCAGATAAACGTCTAAAGCACCAAACATGAAGGTTTGGGGATGCCATGTAATAATATGTTATCATTTATGTGTTTTACGACTAATCTAGCCTAGGTTATTTATAGGAAAATGTGGATGCTTTTACTGCACTTAGGTCCCTGTCTTTGCTCTAATACAACTTAGGTCCCTGTCTTTTCTCTAACACAACTTCGGTCCCTATCAACGCTATCATATGATATAGTTCTATATAACCATTACTATTCTCTCCATTTAGACTACTACCATTATGATCATCATCCCATGTTCTGTTTCAAGTACCTTTCAAAAGATAACTGGTCCCAATCAATGTTCAGATCAACGCACATAAGTTATGTTTGATAAATTACAACGCACTAAACATACAATATTTATCGTCTCAATCAATGTTCAGATCAATAGTATTATATGATATAGTTCCATGTGGTTCATGTGAAAAATACAACTCATAAATGTTATACAAGATTATTTCATAGCAAACACATACTAGTAAATACAGTACAAATTTATCCAAATTTGAGGCCACGGCTAGTGAATAAAGCTGTACAATGTCCCCACCTAAACAGCCGAGTACACAAGAATTCCGAATCTCTGTGCACTTGACATCCCGTATAGGTTGGCTGATTGGAGTTTTAAGCCGCTGAACCACGGTTAGGTTGGATACATCATGCAAGGTCAAGTCAGAGGTTACCTCATTCGGATAAACAAACATGGGGTTTTGCTTGTTAATGATGCTAGATTTTGGTAGTCGTACTCTATCCACGTGGGCCCGCAACGAGCCTGTTTTTGAATTCTTATGGCACGTTTAGATCAACAATATCATATGATATAGTTCCATGTGGTTCAAGCTCTGACGGACCCGCGGTGTTACTTAGTTGAGTGCTTGTGCGTCTACTCCTTGGCACGGTTGAAGGGGCGGGATTTGGACACTCTCCACGAGTATGTCCTACGCATTGGCACCGAGTACATCTTCGATGTATCGAACCTTCACCACGTGATGGACGTCGGTCGTTCTTTCTCGGTCTCCCGGCTCTGTTCTTATTGATTAAAGGTGGATAACATGGCGGAAGCGGGTCGGGTGGAGACACCCATGCTTCAGGGGGTCCAGCTGGGTTTATTACCTCCACGTATGTTCTCCGGTAATATTCGGACCTGAAGAAAGGAACAGCCAAGTCGCTGCAATCTCTACGACCCATATATCTTGCCGCAACGATGGCATGGCCGTACGGTAACCCAGATTTTTCCCATTCGTGACACGAACAAGTGTGGTCGGTCATATGCACAATCGCGTGAACATGGCTATCCTGAACCTCGTACCTCCCATACCCGATTTCTCTTACCGCCCATGTCGCCGCGCGACGCGCCCTGTTCTGAACTATCTCCTCCGCCGTTGGTGTGGGTGCATTTTGCATCTCAGCTCCTTTTCGGCGTCAAAGTTGGTACCACTCTTGTTGAAAGGCCCGAAAGTAGTCCATAAGATTAACAATCGGACATCTACGCGCAAAACGAGAGAGTGCATTCACCGACTCTGCACTATTGGAGGTCAGAATGTCATACCATTGTCCAGGAAAATGGGCCGCGGACCACCTCTCTGGTCCAGCTTCGTCCATGACTTTGGCTGCTTCCTTGGCACTAAATCGTAGCAGATTCATGTACCGGTTAAACTCTCGATCCGTATATGCTCTGCATGCCTCCCAGTAGACATCCTTTTGGGTGGTAATACGTATGTCCTTGGTTTTGGCGTTCATCTCCAAATGTCGACAGCATATGGCGTGAGGGGCGTTTGGGTACATGGCAGAGATTGCGGCGCTTATGGAAGGAGCCATGTCGGACATAAACACCAACCCTTGCGGGTCTCCGATAGCTTGTCTCAACATGGACAGAAACCAAGTCCACTCGTCCCCGGTTTTGGACTTGCCTACGCCGAAAGCTACTGGAACGATGGAGTTATCCCCGTCCATGGCAACCGCCAGGAACATCATACCCAAGTAACGGCCCTTTAAATGGGCTGCGTCTATTACCAGGACACGACGTAGATTTGCCACAAATGTGCGGATCTGCAAAAACATAGGTGGTTTTCCTTTGTAAATGTTATAGTTTATAATGTGTAAACATATGACGTGTTAAAATGCGTACCGCGGGTCCAAGGGCCACGAAGCACATCTCAAACCGTCCACGTGAATCGGTCCATAGCTGCGTGACAGTACCAGGGTTCTGCAGCTGCAAATTATATAAATATGTTGGGAGTCGTTCATACGACTCCTCGAACGTGCCTCTCACCATAAGCAGTGCCCGGCATCGCGCACGCCACGCTTGGTGGTAACCAATCGTGACGTCGAACTGCAGGTGAACATCGTGGACGATGTCCTTTGGAAGCAATGACCTGCTAACATCAAGAAATTTGTTTTTCAGTATCGCACCCAAAGTCTTTTTGCCGGCTTGTTTGTGGTGGGGATTCAGTTGCGTCCTCGTACAAGTGTGTACGTCGTGCAACTTTCTAATCATTAACGCCCCTCCTTTGGGACCCGTGTGAATCGCGTACATCCTCCACTCACAGTTTTCTCTGGCACATTCAACTATGTATCTGCTTTTGTCAGATTTCGGCGTGTGACTTTGAAAACCCTCTTCCAAGAACTTAAGTCCGATCTGACTTGCCAAGATATCCTTCGAATCGAATATCTGACCTACTCTTAACCTTTCACTGCGAATATAAGGTGTAGGTTCGTAGGTTTGTGACTGGGTATTCTGGTCTGGAAGAATAGGGGGCATATCAAAAAAGTCATTTATCTGACTACATGATTTTCTACTAGGGGTATATTCTTCGTGATCATCACTATCGGTATCTGATCTGTCTATATCAGCATTACTCGTTTTGAAAACGTAGGTTTCGTCATCAGCAACTCCAGCACAACGTCCTTCTTGTGGTTGTGGTTGTTGTTGTTGCGTCTCCGGAACATAATCAGGAATACAGTCGTTAAGACCATATGCATGATCGAAATGAACTGTTGGGCCGTGGGACGCCTGAGAATCAGTCTGCTCTATTTGGAGGTCTTCGTCATCAGCGTCGTCGTTACCGTCGTCGTCACCGTCGTCGTCACCTTCGTCATCGTCTTCGTCGGATTCGGCGGCATACACAAAAAGTAATGGCGGCCTTTCTGAATCTGCTGCAAAGTGCAGAAAACCAGAGATATTCCCATCGTTGGATAAATCCACAAATGACCCATCAGCATTTTTAAACACTAACTTGCAAACAACAGAAGGGTTGATTCCACATTTTTGCATGGCATATGCAACAAACTTCTGATAAGTATAGTTTACTGACAATTTTACACCATGCTTAGATTTATAAGCAAAATTCCACTCATTGTTATCTTGCACCCATTCACCATCAAAACAGAAATATAGCTTAGCCTTTGCAACAGATGAACTCATTTTTTCAGTAGTATCTCAAAAACAAAATATTGAAGAAAGAAGTATGGAATCGGTGTGTGGATTATGGATTGCATTTTGCATCTATTTATGGATGAAACAACCAACATTGATGACAACCAATCTCTCATTTCATCCACAAATTGGTATTCCAAAAACACTGATTCAACATTGATGAAAACATGCCAGTGAATTTGAACCACAAATTGGTCTTCAAAGTACAATAATTGTGGAAAAAAACAGTAAAAGCATGCAAGATTCGTTCAAGCACAAGGGCTGAAATTGTAAATTTTCTGCCCATCGCGGGGAGGGACCAAAGATGTCACCGCGGCCATAGTTGAGGGGCTCCGCGGGACACTTTGGCCGAACCTCCGTGCCACGTACGCCCTAGCCCGCGATCGCGGGCCCCATCGCGGGCACTTGTGGCATTTTTGTAAACTGAAAGAGATTTACGGTATTTTGGTAAAGGGAATTCAAACTTGGGGTATTTTAATTAATTTCCCCTTTTTTTAATTATTATAATTTTATAATAATACCAAATATAAGTTCAAAACAAAATGTCAATTCACAACAAAATTAAGGTTAAAACCAATGTTTTTGTACATAAACTTAAAGGTTGTGAGGTTTTTATTAAAACCTTCGATTAGATATGCTCTTAATATTTAGATGTATATATAAACTATAGATGTGCATTTAACCTATCCGATATTTAATTTACATTTGCAATGGATTAATGTTTAAGCTTTAAACATATATAACTACGTATTCTCAAAGGTTTTAAAATACAACCATTTATGATACTAAATATACACTACAAGAAAAATAATCTTGAGATAAGGTTTTGTTTTCAAAATGTCGAAAGCTTCTTTGAAGTCATTAAAGAGGTTTTTCAATTTCGTCAAAGATCTTCTAGGTAGCTAAATGTTTTAAGGCATCTTCAACCCAACCACTAAAAAAACAACATTAAAAACAGTAAAAATGGTGGGTCCTTGAACACTAAAAAAATCCAACTCCAATGATACGTATTGATTATGTATCTTAATATGATATGTTAAGACGTATTCTTTATTCATTTAAATCAACAAATTTTTATTCCAACAAATTCCTACTTTGATTATTCATTTAAATCAATATATCCACGAGTACAAGTACACTCTATATATTATTCATACACATCTAATCTACGTTTGTATGTGACAATCCATGTACTTGCATCTTGAAGTCGATAACGTGTCCAATGGTATATGAGTGTGGGCATTGGGTATTCTCCGTTTAATACCACTTTTATGTAATGATTACCATTAACATGCACTATTGCAATTGACACGTGTTGGGATGATGACGGCGGTTGTGTCCTGAATGGTAAGTATGTCACACTACCTGCCATATTGAGAACATGTAGTATGACAATATGACATTGAACCTTGAAGCAGTTAGAATTCTCATTTCAGGCATAGCGATCCAATGCGTAGCTGGTGCAAAGATGCCTTTCTGAAAAAATTCAACGCTTCGTAAATTCTTAGGCACTCGTTGCCGATCACATAAGAGTAATATTGTTGATACGAGGTTAGTTCAACCATTAACTCTTTGCGGATATTGTCCCATGTGTCTTCATGACCACCCAAACAAGTAGATGTGACTCGAAATCCACAATTTCCATCGCCCAATACATTTTGTGTTTGGTAACCTTTTTAGCAAGCTTTTACGACTAGGAATTGATTGTTTATTGAAAATTTCTCTAAACATCTGAACTTCATCGTCACATTGAATATCATCATATATCGAATTGTTTTTACTTTATTTCAAATCAATAACTTTATTTTATTTCAAATTAAATTATTAAAACGTTCGATATATATATATATGGTTAGTATATTTTGAAACCGGTAAAAAATGTTGCAACCAGTGCAACCTATGATCTATCCCTTGATTACTAGATGGATGGTTAAGATTAATTCCTAATTTTTTTTTAAATTTCAAATTTTCAATTGTAAACATTCCATTAATAAGACGCTAAAGGGCATATTCGTCAATTCATTTCTTATGCAAATCAACCAAGATTCTCCCATATCATAATCCCAAAATTGACTCTGCAACCGGGATTCAGTTTCCTATTTAACTGCTATAAAATTCGTTTTACAATTTTGCAACCCTAATCAATCGACTATGGCGGAAAGATTCAGAAGTTTGTTTTGAAATCTCACATAAAGTTCTTATTGTATAACAATGTTTATCTGTTGATGATTTCTGAATAGGGTTTTACTTTTTGTTTCATTTCGATCAACAGGAGGAAGAAAAAGCCAGAGAATCATGCTAAAATACTCATTTTCTCGCTTCAAAAACACTGAAGCAAACCCGATACTCATCGATTTAGATGATTCAGACGAAGTGCTTCCGTTTCCAGAACAAAATAATCATTTGGAACAAGAGCCATTGCATGCACCAGAAGAAATGATTGTGGATGTCGTCGGAGCAGATGAACCACGTACACCAGAATCATTGCCTGTTACAATCACTGAAACATCATCGAATGAAGGTATTTTAACCTACATTGAACTTTTGTCGTGTTAATAAAAAATAGGGGAAAAAACCGTGTTCTTCACCCACCTGATATGTTAATGTTTGTTAAAATGTGTTACTCCCTCCGTCCCAAAATAAGTGTCCACATTTCTATTTATATTTGTCCTAAAATAAGTGTCCACTTTCAAAAGATAGATAACTAAATTCCCATATTTATCCTTAGTTAATGCAAAAATATATAAGAGTTGTGAAGAGAGAGAGAGAAATTAAATAAGGGTAAATATGTCATTTGGTAACAAAAAGATGTAATAATTATGTATGTCTAAAACTATGTGCCAAGTCAAATGTGGACACTTATTTTGGGACGGAGGGAGTATTATTGTGTGGTATAATAAGGCTATTTACACATACTGTTTTTTTGTGATTTATTAGAACTGATTCTTCATTTGGTAACAATTAAAATCTAACTGATAAATAACATCAAGGTTCACTGTAGTTGCTTGGGAATGTATAAACTAATTCATGAAGAACCTGGGTTCCTGTATTTTCAATGAAATTGATTTGGGGAAAAAAGTAATGTTTGTTTTGCTTTAAATCAAATACTCAATTACGTGTTATTCAATGAATATGGTAATCATATGTAGTTATATTCAATCATGATTTGAAATAGTGAACTGAGCATGACTTATGAGGTAATGGGTTGTTAATCACGAATTAGTAAACGATGTGGATATGCATATGTGTCAATGATGATTATCACAAAGCCTGGGTAATTAAGAAACACAATTTCAGTGTCACATTATAGTGAATATTGATTCATGATTCTATATAATTCATGATTATCACAATCATGAAGTTATATAACAAGTAGTCAAACATTATATTGAAGGTTGATTCATGATTCTGTAGTAATCATGATTATGATAATCATGAATAATAAGATAATATTATGAGTTACTGGGTTATTAATCCCGAGTTAGTAAACAATGTGGATTTCACTATGGATGAATGTTGATTATAACAAGCATGAATTCCTAAGAAACAAAAGTGACGTGAATCGTGTTTTATGGTGAATGTGCATTCATGATTCTATATAAACAATGATTATTATAATCATGAATAAACAAGAAACACTTCTATTATTCAGGGTTTAGGGTAGTCATGAATTTTAAGGAAAATCCCCAATGAGCGAGGAAAAGAAACCGAAGAAACTTAAGTGCGAAACATCAGTGGATGCATCTAATCAGGGTATGAAATTATGATTTTAATATGCCTTTCTTTACGAATACATGCATTTTGAGTAGTCATTAACTTAATATAGGTTGTAACTTTACTATTAATGCTATGTATTTACCTGTAGATATTCCTTTTCTGTTGGGAAATATACCATCCTCATAGAGAGTACATCGCGCTGCACCAGAAGTTCAAGTACATTGAGACATGTGACTCCAGGTTCCAGCAGTAAAGCAGAATCTTCTTATACGCCTGTCGATGATGCTTCGAAAAAACCTAACACTAAAGTGAAACTGGAAGGTATGTAGATCTGGTTAACCTTAGGCTTTTACATAGGAAATTCATTTTTTATTAATATTCATATATTACAATCTATAATATAATGATATCATATAGGGGCCCACGCTGATGGAGCAGTTGACGAGAAGGGAAAACAGAAAACGGACACACAACAGAAGGCTAACAGGACTTGTTCATCAGGTTCAAGAAGATAGATTCATAAGTTTGGGACCCTGAAAACAATAACTTCACCAAAGACCCTATACGAGACTATCAGTGGCTTAAACATCGTGAAAACAAGAACTTCACCGAAAAAACTACCTTTAGAAGTCTGGCATATCGGATTGTTGCGGAAAAGAGAAACAAAAGAGCTTCAAGACAGAGGTTTCGGTCTATTATGCGAGCAATCATTGCGAATTTGCGCAGGGGTTTCATCAACAATTATTTTGCTGTTACTTCCATCCATTGTATAAGTTTTTTGGGATTGAACTATTGTGAGTGGAAATTGATTAATTTTGATTTGCTGTGAATGAAAATTGATTTGAATGCTTAATCATACTAAGAAAACAATCTATGGGTCTCCAACAATAATTAATCCAAAAGTGATCTGGGGAATACTTGGGAACTTGAGTATGTGTTAACTATATAACATGAATGCTTAATCATCAGAATAGCAATGCATTGTGGTTCATGAAAGGTTAGTCACCATTCAACTGTATGTGAATTCAGTTTCATGAATGCGAAATCACCAACTCATATTCTAAAAACTGTTACACCTACATTCCAATCTGACCTGGTGCTTATTTGGGAATTCTAGTATGCTTAATCATAATAATAAACCGAATTGGTAACATGAATAAGTTATTTATCATTGTTAGAGTATTATTGTTAATATGTATAGTTCAGGGTCCTTTCTGTCATTATGTGTAACTTACCTTGTATAAATAGATCTCTTAGGGTTCATTATTAGGTTAGACTCTCTTTTGTAATTCTCTCTCAATATATGAAAGCCGGCCGATTCAGCCATCTCAAGTCTCTCTCTCAATCTATCAATCGACTCTCCATTTCTAACATGGTATCAGAGCTGTAGGTACGTATCATTCGATCTTATTTTCGGAGTTTTACATATTTGGTTCACTACACTCTGTTTTGCTTCGAAAAACCATCTTATGCTATTTTTCGAACAAAACACCAAGTTTTAAAGTTGCCCAGAATAGTGTCACGAACCTGCGTACTAAATTTCAGCCAAAGCCGATCAATTTTGTAGATTCGACTCAAGAACATCTTGAATCTCATAACTATCGCAACCCTCGGTCTCATAACTATCGCAACCCTCAGCATCATAACTATCGCAACCCTCAGCCTCATAACTATCGCATTTGTCACTTGCGACAAGATCTTCTATCGCAACCTTCATCATTTGAATAGTATCTTATCGCAATTCCCTACTGCGAAAACTTTCCTTATTGCGACAACTTTCCCTATTGCGACAACTTTCCCTATTGCGACAATACCTTGATTGAGACACTAGTGTGTTGCGATATCAGTTGCTTGCGACACCAGTGGACTGCGACAAACCTGCTTTCTCAATGGCTCATAACTTCAGTCACTCCAATCCCATCTCAGTCGTTCTCAATGGGAACAACTACGTCTTGTGGCATCACCATATGTCCATTCTCCTCAAGTCTCATGGACTCTATACCTATGTCACTGGTACATCTACCATTCCTGTTCAAGAGGAAAAAGAAAGTGCAGTCGACTTTGCAAAACGTATGAACGATTGGGACATCGCAAATGCTCGCATCCTCGGGTTCATAAACGCTTCTACCACAACTGAGATCAATCAGCAATTCCTTGGCTATACCACAGCAAAATGACTATGGGATTTTCTCGCCAACAGGTACACTTCTACAGGCTTATCTCATCAATATCAACTGTGGACTACCTTCCAGAACAAAAGGCAACAACTGCCTGATCAGTCTATCAACTCCTACATCTCTGAGATGCAAGCTCTTAGAGATCATCTGAACCTGGGTGCACCTCAAATCTTTGATGAAACTGCTAGGAAGTTTACTGCTTACTTTAGCCAATTGCATTTGGTTACTATTTTCATGGGTCTCACTGATCGCTTTGAGAACGTTCGAGCCTCGCTTCTACATCGGCATCCATTACCTACTCTTGAAGAAGCTATGGCTGAACTGCTACGTGAAGAAACTCGTCTTCAACAACGTTTTCCACTACCATCAGATATTGTGCTCTACACTTCCAACTCAGGAAAACCAAAAGGTAAATGGGGCAACAATGACCAGTTTAAATCTGCGGGAAAGGGGAACAACAGTGAATGCACATTCTGTCATTCTACTTCTCACCTTCTCCTCGACTGTCCAGTTCAGAAATGTCGTTGGTGTGGGATCGTACACCCACGTCACTATGGGTCTGATTGCCCAAAACATCCAAAGCACTCTAGTAATCAAAGGCAGTAGTCCCGAGTTCAATCAGTTGCTGGCTCCATCACTCAAGATTCCCCATCGCCAGCAGTTCCGGCACAGCATAGCAACAACTCCACGCCTGACCTTATGGAACTCATGCGTCGAAATCAAGAGCTCATGGAGCAACTCATGACAGGTTCTATGGGTATGAATTCTCAATGCACTACCTCCGCATCAGGTAACCCTTGTCTATTTGACTCTGGTTGTTGTAACCACATGACACCCAAGGCTGACGGTTTTGTCTCTAAACAAACTTCCAGCATGTTCTCCTCAGTCCGTACCTCTGATGATACTCGCTTACCTGTATCTTTCAGTGGGACTGTTTCTACCCCCAACATTCAATTATCTGATGTGCTGCATATTCCTAACTTATCTCTGAGTCTGATTTCAATTACACAGCTTATGGATGTCGGTCTAATCGTTTTGTTTCATCCGTCTGGTTGTGTTGTACAGGATCCAAAAACAGAGCAGATCCTTGGAGTAGGCCGTAAAGTTGGTCGGATGGTCGAAGTGGTCTACCTCCGTCTCCCATTACCTTCATCAAACTTTGCGGCTTCAATTTCTAGTACTCCTTCTTTTGAACTATGGCATGGCGCCTTGGCCATTTATCTTTAGCTAGAATAAAAGTGTTAGCTAATTCATGGTTGTTAGGAAACACTTCCTCTGAAAATGTTTCTTGCTTATCTTGTCAACTTGGCAAACATCATGCTTTACCTTTCCAAACCAATGATTTTAAATCTGTTTCTTCTTTTAATCTTATTCATTCTGATGTATGGGGACCAGCACCACACCCATCTATGGGAGGTGCTCGATATTTTGTTATCTTTATCGATGATCACACACGTTTTACATTGATTTATCTCATGAAAAACCGCTCGAAGTTACCTAAAATTTATATCACCTTTGCTCGTATGATTCTAACTCAATTTTCCAAGCCTATAAAGGTTCTTCGAGCAGATAATGCTATGGAATACAAAGAATCGTCTCTTCTCTCTTTTCTTCAATCTCAGGGTACTCTTTCTCAGTACTCCTGTCCCGGCACCTCTCCACAAAATGGCCGTGCAGAATGCAAACACCGTCACATCCTTGACACTGTCCGTACTTTGTTAATATCAGCCAAGTGTACTGAACGCTTTTCGGGTGAAGCAGCCTTCACGGCTGTCTACACCATAAACCAACACCCGACTCCTATTCTCAATCAAAAGTCTCCGTATGAAGTACTCTATGGCGTCTCTCCTCCCTATGAACTACTCAAAGTGTGGGGTTGTGCTTGCTTTGTTCAGCTGCAATCTCATGAACACACCAAACTTGAACCTCGTTCTCGTTTGTGCTGCTTCCTTGGCTATGGAATTGAACATAAAGGTTGTCGTTGTTGGGATCCAGTCTCTAAGAGACTTCGTATATCCCGTCATGTCACCTTCTGGGAACATCTTCCCTTCTCTACGGTGTCAAAATTTCAAGACACACCCACTCCTTCTACTTCTTTCTTCACAGACACATCTATCTCATTGGACTCACTCCAATTAGATCCCATGCACTCCCCACCATCTGATCCACCCTCTTTAGTCTCATCTCCACAGGAGCCTTCACCTGTCTCATCTGGGCCTTCACCTGTCTCCTCTGAGCCTTCATCTGTCCCATCTGATCTTGATCAATCATATGCACCAACTCCAAGGACTACTTCTGAGCCATCTGCTGAGTCTATGGATCCTAGTTCCTCTCAACCACAAGATGAAGCATGACGCTCCGATCGGGTAAGACAAGTTCCTCCTCACCTTCGTGATTATCATTGTTATGCCACTTTACTGTCCAACCATGAACCCACTTCCTACAAGGAAGCCTCCTCTAACCCTGTTTGGCAGCAAAATATGACTGAGGAACTTCAGGCTCTTGACAAAGCAAATACATGGGAGTTTGTACCTCTCCCACCGGGAAATTCACCCATTGGTTGCAAATGGGTCTTCAAAATCAAAACCAAGTCTGATGGATCCATTGATCGATATAAAACACGCCTTGTTGCAAAAGGCTTCAACCAAGAATATGGCATTGACTACGAGGAAACGTTTGCTCCTGTGGCTCGTGTCACATCAGTTCATAGTCTTCTTGCCATAGCAGCCACCAAAAGATGGCCACTTTACCAGATGGATGTCAAGAATGCCTTTCTAAATGGCGATCTCGAAGAGGATGTCTATATGAGACTCCCTCCAGGTGTGACCTCCCGTCAGGGTCATGTATGTCGACTTCGAAAATCCCTCTATGGCCTCAAACAAGCCCCTCGTGCTTGGTTTGAAAAATTCAGCAATATTGTCATCTCCTTGGGGTTCTCTCCGAGTAACTATGATTCTAGCTTGTTCACTCGGACCACTGCTGCAGGTACTATCTTACTCCTATTGTATGTCGATGATATGATCATTACCGGTAGTGACTCTATAGGTATCACCCATCTCAAACAGTCTCTCAGCTCATGCTTTGAGATGAAAGATCTTGGTAAACTACACTACTTCCTTGGCCTTGAAGTTCTGTCAGACTCTTCCGTCATCTATCTCTGTCAAGCCAAGTACATTTCAGATATGTTGTCCAAAGCTGGGATCACGGACAACAAAGTTGCATCTACACCCATTGAGAAAAAACTGCACCTTGCTCCCAATGCCGGCACCCCGCTGCGGGATCCTATACGGTACCGTCAACTAGTTGGTTCTCTGGTCTATCTGACCGTTACTCGACCAGATCTTGCCTATGCAATTCATATCGTTAGCCAGTTCATGGTTGCTCCATGCTCAGATCACTATGCCGCTGCTCTTCGTATACTTCGGTACCTCAAAGGGACAATGTTTCATGGGCTTCACTTCTCAGCCACATCATCCTTAACTCTTCGTGCCTTTTCAGATGCTGACTGGGATGGTGACATAACAGACCGTCGTTCCACCACCGGCTATTGTTTCTTCCCTGAGGACTCTCTTATCTCCTGGCGCAGCAAGAAACAATCACTGACAGCTCGGTCCAGTACTGAGGCGGAATATAGAGTCTTAGCTGACACTACACAAGAACTCGTATGGCTACGCTGGCTACTATCTGATATGGGTGCTCATCAATTTCCCCCAACACCATTATGGTGTGACAACAATAGTGCTATTCAGATTGCTCACAATGATGTCTTTCATGAGCGTACAAAGCACATCGAGATTGACTGTCATTTCACTCGTCAACATGTTCTTCGCAAGACGGTTAAACTTCTTCCAATCTCAACCATTGATCAGACTGCAGATATCTTCACCAAAGCTCATCTTCCAGGGCGTTTTCGGGCTCTTGTTTCCAAACTCAATTTGGCTCATTCTTCCCCTACTTGAGTTTGAGGGGGGGGGGGGGGGTGTTAGAGTATTATTGTTAATATGTATAGTTCAGGGTCCTTTCTGTCATTATGTGTAACTTACCTTGTATAAATAGATCTCTTAGGGTTCATTATTAGGTTAGACTCTCTTTTGTAATTCTCTCTCAATATATGAAAGCCGACCGATTCAGCCATCTCAAGTCTCTCTCTCAATCTATCAATCGACTCTCCATTTCTAACAATCATGAATGCTTAATCACCAAATCCATTTCTCAAAACTGTTACACCTACATTACAATCTGACATGGTGGTTATTTAGGGATTCTAGTATGTATGAATTGTTTTTCGTGAATGCTTAATCATTATAATACATTGAATTGTGTTTCATTAAAGGTTCATCACCATTGCACTGCCACTGTGTATGACATAAATTTCATCGGCAGTTTCATCGTCTGAGTTGTAGCAACCTTCCAACCGTGATGACTCAAAACAATTCTAACCTCCTTCAACGATTTGAATAGAGTTAGAATGCATTGAATCAAACGTTTTCACATCATCAATATTCTTCTGCGGCAACGAACACAATGACAATACATATTCATCAATTGGTTCATCAACTTTGCCATCACCTTTGACTTGGTTTAAAGGCACACACACATCGAGATTGATGTTGGCTTCATCTTCATTCACTTGTTTACTCATGTTAATGTCGTTTCTCATTCGGTACGTATGAAGAAGAAGTTCAACTTACTAAATCGACAAGTATATGATTTCGTTTTGTCTACAATCTCCAAGGAAAACGTTTTTCCTTCAAAAACCATACACAAAATTTATTAAATCCTAACATATGTTGGATATTCAGTTTAGGAAAGCGATAAATGATTCAAGATAAAACCATATACCTAATTAGATGATACGTATGTACTCATTAATTTTAGGAATAGATTTCACAAAATCTGTAAATTTAAAATAATTAAAAAATATCAATAATTATACATTGACTTATCTACCCCTACGAATTACTAATTAATGTAAATTAAAATAAAAAAGATCAAACGTGAATCAACGGTGATGATG
Organism: Saussurea involucrata; assembly: GCA_033807775.1. Taxonomy (NCBI): domain Eukaryota; kingdom Viridiplantae; phylum Streptophyta; class Magnoliopsida; order Asterales; family Asteraceae; genus Saussurea; species Saussurea involucrata. The sequence goes on along the minus strand of CM066322.1, from coordinate 55,355,341 downwards.
AAGGTTGCAAGGGTTTCAACATTTTTTAGGGTTGCAAAATATCCTTCCTCTCTCTCTCTCTCTCTCTATATATATATATATATATATATATATATATATATATAGAGAGAGAGAGAGAGAGAGAGAGGGGAAAGTTCAAATAAAAACTCATTTTCAATTGTGAACATGAGGACGGATCTTAATCATTCCATCTCTATTGATCTAATGACCCATATTAAATAGATTTTTTAATTGAAATTATTAATTAAGGCGATTAGGGGTAAAATAGGAATATAATTTAAACACACGCCTACCATGTTTGACTTTTTATTTTCTTTTTTAATTAAAAACTTTTACCCCCCCCCCCCTTAAAGTTTAAAATAAATTATCTTAAAAATTACTAATATTTTAATCAATCAAATTACATCAAAAAAACAAGAATTTCGTGCTCCTCGATATGACATCCATCTCGATATAGTTTTTTTTGTTTTAACCGTTTTACGTCAAATGTCATATATGTGTTATATTCACTATTAATATTTATGTACGTTCAAATGTGTACAACATCTCGACACCATAAGTTCGTAACTCGACATCACCTTCTACAACACTTTATTCAACGTCCTAAGGCATTATGTTCTTCATTACCTTAACCCAACACCCATCGAGATGAACCGGGAACCTATCGAGTTTCGATTGTGAACCGAAGAACAAAAGAAAGTGTGTCACGTTTCCACACCTTCACGGTCACCCATGTATTATTCTTCATGAATAATGTATCATTCAATATGAATAATACATCATTCAGGGTGAATAATACACGATTTATGAATTCGTTTATTATTCATCCTGAATGTTATATAGTTCATCCTGAATACTGTATTATTCATCCTGAATATTGTATTATTCATCATGAATAGTGAATGAACGTTCACCTTTGTTATTCATACTAAATGTGGACACTTGGAGATGTGCATACATATTCATAAAGAATAAAACCAAGTTTCGATTGTGAATCGGAAAACAAAAGAGAGTGTGTCATGTGTTCACACCTTCACGGGTCATTCATATATTATTCATCATGAATAATGTATCATTCAGGATGAATAATACAATATTCAAGGTGAATAATACATGATTCATGTTTAATAATACATGAATCGGGAATTTGTGTATTATTCATCCTGAATCTTGTATTATTCATTTTGAATTCTGTGTTATTCGTCATGAATAGTGAATGAACGCCCCCCTTTGTTATTCATACTGAATATGGACACCAGGAAACGTGCATACATATTCATACTGAATATAACACATACATAGCATTTCACGTAAAAACAGTTAAAATGAAGAAAAAACTATATCCAGATGGATGTCATATTGAAGAGCACGAAATTATCGTTTTTTTATGTAATTTGTTTGATTAAAATATTAATAATTTTTAAGATAATTTATTTTAAACTTTAAGGGGGTAAAAAAATTAATTAAAAAAGAAAATAAAAAGTCAAAGATGGTAGACGCTAATTTAACTTTCCAGATTTGTCCCTAATCACTTCTCAATTGGTTTCATTAAGTTTTAACCATTCATTAATTTTCCAAATCTTGATCAATGGTTGTGACTTGTCATGTTCACAGTTGAAAATAAGTTTTCATTTGAACCCACCCCTATATATATATATATCGAATTTCTTAACGTATTTTAACGTAATTATGTATATTAATGTGATATGTTAAAAACATATTTTTTTAACATATTTTAGTTAATATATGATTATTATGTTAATGTGATAAAAGTGTAAAACGAAAATTGAAAAAGTAAAAGATGTACCATAAATTAAATAATTAACTATAAGGGTATGAATTATAAATATAAAAAATATTTTTATATAGTATATATGATATATAATTAAATAATTAAATCAAAAAGTATTCAATATTTGGCTCATTTCGAATGTATCGAAGAGAAGATTATAATGGTGTAACTTGTTAAAATTAAAACGTATTTTAGCTAATATACGATTATATGTGTTAATATAATGAAGATGTAAAATGAAAATTAAAAAAATAAAAGGTATAAAGTAAACTAATTAAATAATTATAGGGATATGAAATGAAATTATAGTTATTGTGTATGTGTATGTGTGTGTGTGTGTGAGAGAGAGAGAGAGTAGCTCATAGGGGGCTCATAGGGGGGTATAGAAATGTTTGGGGATAGGGATAGTAACATCCTAAAAATCTGATGGCTTTCAATAAATAAAAAATAGTTTCAGAAACTTGAAAATTTAAAATAAAAAATTGAGTAAATTACACTTTTGGTCCCTGTAGTTTGCATCTACTATCAAGTGTAGTCCTTATTTCAAACTAACTACAATTTTGATCATTGTGGTTCCTATTTCATTTAAGTGTTGGTCCTTATTGAGTTTGATTCCATTATGTCCTGTTAAATTATAAACCCACCCAGATGCAAAATGGTCCAACCTCATTTAACCCTTTCCACCTCTTCCCTGACAAAGATGGAGATCTCAGGCGAATATGACGATCTCCCCCTCCCATTATCTTCTCCGGCGAACCATCCCCTCCGGTCATCTTCCCCGACGAACCATTCCCGACGGTCATCAAACAAACAAAAAAACATAATTCCTTACAAACCAAAACCCCCAAAGATCATGAATACAACTAATGAGGACCAATATGAACCCAAATCAACAAGCAAATCAAAACCATAAATCAATCCAAATAAAACCCTAAAATCAAAATCAACAAACAAACCCAGATTCAAAATCAGAACCATAAATCAATCCAAATAAAACCCTAATCAAAATCAACAAACAAATTCAAAATCAGAATCATAAATCAATCCATAATCAAAACCTAAAATCAAAAACTAAATTAAACCCATATATCAAAACTTAAATCAACGAAGCCAAGGAACGCATACGACGATGAACCAAATATTTTAACCTATTAGATGGTTGAAGAATCCGACGCCAACGGTGGTAGATGATTTATCCGGTGATGTGAACGGCTTACGATGGAAATACGATTTAGTGGCATTCAGAACTTTTTGAGATGAGAAAGAAGTGAAAGGTGTATATTCTAAGGTATTGTTGATCGCCGACGTTTGATTTTTGATGAGATGTTTTGCTAGAGTTCGTCGAAGCGCCATTGCTAAATGAGGTTTTGAGACAAAAGTGAATCGAAGGTGATGTAATAGTTAATGAAAGATGGATGGTTCGAGGTTTATAATAGGAAAAGAAACTGTTAATCGGAGAACCACCTCTCCCTATCCGACACAATGATCCAACCACCTCCATCTCCGTTTTCTTCTTTAACGGAGAACCTAGATGAAAACCCATGTTAATGCCAAAAATCGTACAAAAGTACAACTTAAGGTCGATATGAACATTAAACAACTAAAGAAACGCATCTCAAGCCAAATAACACGATCGCAAGGAAAAAGTAAAAGAGACAAGAGATTTGGTGACGCGGAAAACCCCGAAACGAGGAAAAAAACCGCGGTCGACTTGGTTAGAGTCGACAGTGCACTATAATCGCCAAACAGGGGCGACAATCCTTTGGAAACAAGTATTTTGTGTACAATAAGTTACAATTATAGAAAAAGTAAACTTAATCGTGTGCAAACGACATGTGTCGTGCGTAAATCGTGCGAAAAAATATGCTTGTCGTGCGGTTTGTACTGCTGTCGTGCGAAGATGCTTTTGCGGTATTCGTGCGAATGTCTTGTGAATTACTGTATTTCTGGTGTAGAGTCGCTAAGTGTTAGTCCCAGATGGCTATAACAAGTATTGTAGAAGGGGGGGTTGAATACAATACTCAAAATTTTCACAATTTTAATTCTATTATTGAAAATCTTTCAACAAGAATTACACATAGAAAACTTAAGACTGTTGCGGAAAAGAACAGATAAACTATTCTAACAATCTTACACAAAGTATACTAACAAAATAACTAAGAACACTTAGAACAAAGCTATTGAGTTTTAAGGCTTAAAGGAAGATTTCTTGCACTGAGAGAATTCTGAAAGCGTGTCTTTTGCAAGGGGATGTCTTCTCCTTTTATAGTGCCAAGGAGTGCCCAAGCATTAAATGCTAAGGACACTTGTAAACTTCACACTTGCAGAGGATGTTGACTTCTGGAGGGTTGAGAAGTCCTTGTCACTTTTCACTAGGTTCAGACAGAGTAGCTCATGCAGATAAAAGGGACTTTAACTGAAAGTGGATAAAGAGACAAACTGTCACTTTTATCTGCTAGAGGATATTGTCCCATAATAAATGATCTTCTGTCTTAGACTTTAGCACCGAAGGAGTTACCACCGAGATTAAGACTGACCACCGAAATTGCAAGAACATTTAGGTGGTGAGGAGGACCACCGAAAGTGTCCAGGTAATTCGGTGGAGCTTGAACACCGAAATTGGCAAGGCTCTTCGGTGGATGACGAGTCCACCGAAACTGTCCTGGTAATTCGGTGGTGAAGAGGCCACCGAATTTATCCAGGAAGTTCGGTGGTGATGACTTGTTTGAATGTTGCCAAGAGTCTTCTATTTTCCACAAGTAGAGAGTCTTCAAGCTTGGTTTCGGTTGATCTTCGACTTCACCGAACATTTGATATTTTGTACAAGTCATCTAAAGAACCAAACTAAAATATTCTAAGTAGGAGTTTTAGGAAAAACATCGGTGAGTCAATTTCAAATCCTTGGTGACCCAACAATCTCCCCCTATTTGAATTTGAGCTCCTTTCTTAGAATATTTAAGAGTATTTGAGAAGTAAAAGCATTTTGACCCTTTTTACTCTTTTGGGTTCTTTTCACACAGTCCATTTTTTTTTGTGTGTGTATGTATATATGATATTTACATATAAGATAAAATAAAAAGGTATAGCTGTACAAATGAATGAAAAAATGGAAAGAAGTATAAACAATATGAACAAAGCAGATGTTACTTGTATCATTGGAGAGGAGAGTTGAAACTTATGTCTGACTTGAGGATTCTTCATTTTGATCAGCAGCCTGTTGATTTGTTGGAGAACTTTATCTTTCAGGCACTTTTGCTTTTCTTCAGATGTTTCAAATCTTCAAGCCATTCACTTGCTCCAAAAGATTTCAGCCAAATGAGTCTGTGGTTTCTGGAAAGAGACAAACCCATTATGGTGAGAATCTTTGAGGGAGGTTTGAGATTAAGTGAATAAGCCTCAGGATGCTTCTGCCAATCTGTAGCATTTTCTATCTTTTTCTTGGCATCTTTGGCATCATTATCATGTGTCTTTGATTTGCTCCCCCTCAGTTGGATCAGCCGGTCTTTGTGTTTCTCCCCCTCAGTTTGATCCGTCTGGACTGATATGCTCCCCCTTGACCGGTCCGCCCGATTTCCTCATTTTTTTTTTCAAGTTGGTCGCTGTATATGAGTACTGAGGGTTTATGTTGCTCCCAGTCAGATGAATTCTCCCCCTCAGCGGCCGACGTAGGAAAAACACCAAGAGAAAATGAAAAGATCGGCCAGAACCAAAACGATTTTTTTTTGTTTGCTTTCCCACCGAAAAAGAAGGAAATTCCACCGAAAATTGGTTATTTTCGGTAGAAAATCGGTGAGATTTTTTTTTTTTTTGAAAAAAACATGCCCACCGAAAATTTGCAAGAATTAGACAAAAATTCGGTGGAAATTCTTGAAGAGGTTGAGGGAAATCTTCTAAGATATCTTCAGCAGAGAGTGGAGAAAGTTTTCTAAGGCATTATGTAGAAAATCTTCAAAATGGAGGAGAGATTGGAATTTCATCTTTCAATTTTTGATGACCCAAAGAGATTGAGATTTAGGATTTGGTGTGACATCTGCAGAAGAGTTTGTAGTGGGTGGATTTTGTGAAAGGAGAGATGGGTTGCATACCAAGAGTGAAAAAGATGGAAAAAGGGATGGGATGAGGAGATGACACATAGGAAGTTGGGTTAGGTGAGAGGAAGAGTATATGAGAAGCTAGATAAAATTGGTGGGGAGAGAATCGGTAGAGGAAATGGTAGAGGTCTACAACTTTGGTGAGATGAGATCATGGTGATGACATCATTAAAAGAAAAAGGTGTCTACCATGCATGGGATGACATCATTTGGAGGGGTTCTTTCCTATGTTTCTAGATAGGAGAGGAGATTTGTGAGAGAGGAATAGTGTCCACCGATGAGAATTCGGTGGAAACTTAGGACACATAGTTATTGAAGATTACACATGCCAAGTTCATTTATGAGGAAATTAAACCTGGTTTCATCTAGAGGTTTGGTGAACAAGTCGGCAAACTGAAGATCTGTAGGAATGAAGTGTAGCTCAATGTCACCTTTGGAGATGTGGTCCCTGATGAAATGATATCTGATAATGATATCTGATATCTATGTGCTTTGATCTGGAATGAAGAACTGGATTGTTTGCAATAGCTATTGCACTGGAATTATCACACAGAATTGGGATTTTAGAAAAGAATTGATTGTAGTCCCTGAGTTGGTTTCTCATCCATAGGATCTGAGCACAACAGCCGCCAGCAGCTACATATTCAGCCTCAGCAGTAGAGGTTGACACAGAGTTTTGTTTCTTGCTGGACCAACTTACCAATTTGCCACCAAGAAGTTGGCAGCTTCCTGTAGTACTTTTTCTGTCACAAACTGGGAACATGCATAAACTGAATCTGAATACCCAATTAGTTCAAAACCTGAGTCTTTGGTAAAAAATTTGAAAAGATGGAATCGGTGGGAAGGTTTGGTGCATGGCAAGATGGAAAGGTTTGGAATCGGTGGAATCGGTGGTGTGTCTGTGAAGGGTTCCACCGAATTTGAAGGGTTCCACCGAATTAGAGGGGTTCCACCGAATTTATATTTCGGTGGAAGGTTAGAAGAATGGGATGGTGTCCTTGGGATTAGTTGCTACAAGTTGCAATTTCGGTGGAAGAGCATGCAGGTTCGGTGGAATGGGGTTCTGAAGATGGAGATGAGTGGTTTCTTGAAAGTGAAAGAAAAGGAGGTGATAAAGATGATCAAGAAAAGAAGAGAAATGCATGCAATGTTTAAGGATGCATACGTGTCATCACAAAAAGATGGATTGTTATTGTCTTGGAGTTGATTGATGGAGGAGAGAGAAAAGGTGGTGAAAAAAGAATATTTGGTGGAAGATGATGAATTTTTGGTTCGGTGGTTAAGGAAAATTTCGGTGGTGAGGTTTAGAAAAGAAATGGAATTTTAAGAGATTGGAGATGGTGATGTCATGAGAATGACATCATCATGATTATGATGTCATGAGAGTAAAGAATTCTAAGGTTTTGTCAACTTTCTCACTTGTTCACATAGATCCATTTGCCCAGCTCAAAATCTGTAATCACAAAGAATTTATTTTCTAGGTACCCATTTGGAAGGTGGGTCCTTTTGGGTTAGACGGAAAAGAATTGGACAGTCTTTGGCAACAAGAGAAGTATCACCACAGAAATAACATTTTCTATAAAGAAGGATCTTTTTAGAATTGTGATATTTTTCTTTATTTTTGCTTTTAAAAAATGTCCTCAAGAATTTGATGTGGACACAAAGATTTGGGGTGCAACACCTAAAATACATTTTTCAAATTTTGGGAGGACCAAAAACTTTTCCTTTGAAAAGGACATTTTGAGATACACAGAACTGTGAATAGAATCGGTAGAAGAAGACACATAGGTATTTTTAGAAAAAGTGAAGGATTTCTTTTTAAAAAAAATTGGCACCCAGATACTTTCCTTTTTCAGAGATAGAAAATATTTTGCATGAGTTGGAAGAGAAGGATGCATCATCTAAAGACAATAGATAAGGAATTAAATGCTTCAATCTTTTCAGCATCAGAGAGAGATAGAAATGGATGTACCTGTGATGAGGTGGGGAGACACTTAGCTGATACACGAGCAGTTGAGGAGGTGTGGCCTTCTGAATCATCCATGTTATTTTTCTTGGCCATGAAACAGACTTTTGAGGTGTCATTCGCTTTCAGATGTGGGTTCATCTGCCAAATCATGAGTTTTAGCAGGCAGACCCTTTGCATTTCTGACAAGTCTGTCATTTCTTTCCTTTTCTCTCTTGTATTTTTCTTTGTACCTTTCAGCCCGGTCAGAATGAGCAGAAGAGGAGAGATTGGAGGAATCATGTTTGGATCTTTCCGATTTTGAGGAAAATCGGCCCGAGGAAGAAGTTTTGGGTCCTTCAAGAAGTTTACTTCTGCACTCAGAAGCAAAATGACCCTTTTTACCACAGTTAAAACATTCCTCATTAGATTTGTCCAAGGAAGAATGTTTGGAGAGAGAAGAGGAGGATTTTCTACCAAACTTAGATTTTACAGAACGGAGATGAGATTTGGATTTAGAGTACCCATCCAACATGGCCATTTCATCAGATAAATTATCAGCTGAAGTTTCCTCACATTCATCCTTAGCATCACTAAGATATGCTTCTGAATGATCATTGGGATCTTCTTGACTATTATGGTCAGAGTCAGATGGGTAGGTGATTTTTGGAAAACACTTAGTCTTTTTGGAAGAGTCACTTAGGAGAGCTAGAGAAGAGTTCTTTATAAACTTATGCAGTTTCGTCTGCTCATAGTTGAAAAGAGTTCCATAAAGAACAGTCAAGGGCATGAACTCAAGGTCCTTGGTAGTTTTGATGCAAGTACATATATTTTCCCAAAAATCTGGAAGACAATCCATGAACTTGCACAAGACTTCCTCATTATCATAGACTCTGCCCAACAACTTAAGATCATTTAAAAGAGAGTTGAAGCGATTATAGAAGCTAGGAAGAGATTCTCCTTTTTCAAAAGCAAAGAGTTCATAATTTCTAACAAGAGCAATCTTTCTGCTCTTTTTAACTTCATTTATACCTTCGTACAAAACACACAGAGTGGACCACATCTCTTTGGCAGTAGAGAGATTTACCAGAGAGTGGTACACTTCATCAGGAAGAGAGAGATCAATGATAGTTCTAACTTTAGAATCAAGAGACACAAGCCGTTTTTCCTCATCAGTGTATTTCTTAGGATTTTTAAGAATGTAACGACCAGTAGCAGCAGATTTTTCTTCATCAGACGAATCATCAGAATTATCTTTTTCCATGGTTTCTTTACCAGGCCTCTGCGTTTCATAGCGAGCCCAAACTCTGGGGATAAAGGGTCCCTCTTGGAGAATGGTTGGATATCTAGTATCCACTCCTTCCATGAACAGCATCATGCGGCTTTTCCACAAAGAGAAGTTGTTAGCATTGAACTTAGGAGGTTTTGAAATGGAGCCATTTTCAGAAAAGTTATTTTGAAAAGAGTTTTCAACAGTAGAGGAAGAGGAGGCAGCCATCGCAGATCAAGTTTATGGAATTAAACTTTCTGCTCTGATACCACTTGTTAGTCCCAGATGGCTATAACAAGTATTGTAGAGGGGGGGGGGGGGGGGGTTGAATACAATACTCAAAATTTTCACAATTTTAATTCTATTATTGAAAATCTTTCAACAAGAATTACACATAGAAAACTTAAGACTGTTGCGGAAAAGAACAGATAAACTATTCTAACAATCTTACACAAAGTATACTAACAAAATAACTAAGAACACTTAGAACAAAGCTATTGAGTTTTAAGGCTTAAAGGAAGATTTCTTGCACTGAGAGAATTCTGAAAGCGTGTCTTTTGCAAGGGGATGTCTTCTCCTTTTATAGTGCCAAGGAGTGCCCAAGCATTAAATGCTAAGGACACTTGTCAACTTCACACTTGCAGAGGATGTTGACTTCTGGAGGGTTGAGAAGTCCTTGTCACTTTTCACTAGGTTCAGACAGAGTAGCTCATGCAGATAAAAGGGACTTTAATTGAAAGTGGATAAAGAGACAAACTGTCACTTTTATCTGCTAGAGGATATTGTCCCATAATAAATGATCTTCTGTCTTAGACTTTAGCATCGAAGGAGTTACCACCGAGATTAAGACTGACCACCGAAATTGCAAGAACATTTCGGTGGTGAGGAGGACCACCGAAAGTGTCCAGGTAATTCGGTGGAGCTTGAACACCGAAATTGGCAAGGCTCTTCGGTGGATGACGAGTCCACCGAAACTGTCCTGGTAATTCGGTGGTGAAGAGGCCACCGAATTTATCCAGGAAGTTCGGTGGTGATGACTTGTTTGAATGTTGCCAAGAGTCTTCTATTTTCCACAAGTAGAGAGTCTTCAAGCTTGGTTTCGGTTGATCTTCGACTTCACCGAACATTTGATATTTTGTACAAGTCATCTAAAGAACCAAACTAAAATATTCTAAGTAGGAGTTTTAGGAAAAACATCGGTGAGTCAATTTCAAATCCTTGGTGACCCAACACTAAGGAAGTTGACGGAGAGAATTCGAATGATCCCGAACTGGTTGCAGCATAGACTCTTTTATAGCTTCTGCTGGCCATTAATGAACAAAAGAAACGGCTGTTGACCATTAATGGTTAGTATAATCGTAAGACCGTCTTAAGATCTGGACGTCGGTCTTATGAAACATATGACTGTCGCTAAAATATAAGACCCTGTATATGGTCGTAACTGTCTTGTAAGACCTTATCTTAGTGTATGAATGGTCTTATGAAAATGTCGCAAGACTAGGATGAAAATGTCGTAAGACCAGGTCGTAAGATCGGGTCACGGGACCAGAGCGATATAAGACCGATGAGAGGAGACTGCCGACGTAAGATCGACGAGTCATAACTGGCGACATAAGACTGGTGACGTAAGACTAGTAACATAATACTAATGACGTAAGACTAATGTAGTGAGATTAGCGATGTGTGACGTGCAACACGTGACGTGCGATCATTAGATGACTATTGACCCAATATGTCTTTTAATAACCAATTATCGTGTGTCGGGGATATGGCAATAATGGGTATTACCTTTGTCGGTCGGAGGTAGATATTCTTTAGTCATGTCGGGGGAATTTCCCAAGTCGGTCGAATGTGTGATTTTTTACCCAAACAACCCACCCCTTCCTTTTCTTCTTCATCGATGAACACTAAAAGCAAAATTGTGACTGCAGGAGATGCAACAAAATTACGGCTGCAAGAGATGAAGGGTGTTGTTGTCGGAGGGGTGTTTTGGATCACAGGAGGTTTTTGCAGGAAGCTTTGACCTGTTGTTTTTTATATATATGTATATATATAACTAATATATTAATATCATAATATATTCTTTAATTTTATTTTAAAGGAATATGAAATAAAAACTAAAAAGACAAAAATACCCCTAAATTAATGGACCTATTTAATAGAAGTTAGTTGGAGGGACCAACATTGAAAAATAATAACAACCACAATGATCAAAATTGTACTTGATAGTAGATGTAAACCACAGGGACCAAAAGTGTAATTTACTCTAAACGTTATTTATTAGTCGTAGATTGAGTCTTCACGTAATTACGTCAATAGTCGTCCATTCGTCCGTGGAAAAGGCGTGAAATTCCACAAATGCAACCCATAAGAAATTTCCACCTTGTCTTTTTTATATCAATGTCATTTCTATATTATAATTAAATAATTTATTTCTTATGAATTTATATTTTAATAATAATGTTTTTCTCGGTCAATAGGATCATGATGGATTCACGATTTTTGTTTCTTTCGAGAAGGTGCGTGCATCTTTAAATTGAACCAAATATCCACAAACTTACCTTATATAAATTTAGCCGAATTCCATCTTCAACAATTATTATTAGAAAATACACAAGCTTTAAAAAGTTATAATATTACTAGTCAGTATACCCGTGCGATGCAGCGGAAAATAAATTTTTATTGGAAACCACATGTCTTTGGCCCAACACTCTATGGGTTACGGTATATCTCAAATGCAATATCAAAGCTAAGGAATTTTAAACCCAAGTAAAACATCGAATAGAACAAATCCAGTTAATACGATTCATCGGTTTAATACAAGCCTTTGATTCAAAATGTGTTCAAGTATTACAAAACAACCAGGGACGGAGCCAGGAATTTATGATAGGGGGGTCCAAAATTTTGAAGTCGTACTTTGTTGTCAAATAATAACGATTAAATATTGTATTCAAACAAAATAATTCTTTTGATAAAAAAAAAAGAACTTACATCTTAGACGAACCCGTGAATCTTCCAATTGTCGTAAGCATCGTCAATCCACTTTCTCATCGACTAATCTGTTGAAAATAAAACAATTATTTAGAACTTAGACACAATAAAGTTAAAAATTGTAAGGAATGTACCTTCTGTATTTTAAGTTGAGAGCAGGTCTTTGTTTCATGGAATAGAAATCATCTATTATCTTATCCGTGGAAAATAAGCACCAGTCTCCCTTTCAATATTAAGAAGCAAGCAACTTTTTAGAAATTCATCATCCATGGTACTATGAAGTCTTGTCTTCACAATTTTCATTGCTGAGAAAGCTCTTTCAGTAGTTGCCTTAGAAACTGGTAGAGTTAAAATAAGTCGAACCAATCTGGCAACTAAAAAATTAAAAGCACTAACATAAACATATCATATTATTTTTTACATTATTAAACAATATATAAATTATAAATACATAATAATATTACCTTGGTGGATGGTAAAGTGGTGGTTTGAATTTTGATTCTTTGAGGAATCTTGGAATCCAGATGTCAGACAAGATGATGATTGATGAGTATTTTATGTCTTGGAGCAGAAAGTAATAGGTTTGATAAATAAATGGAGGTGGCGGCTAAATAAATGAAGGTAGGCTGCACAAATTAAAACTGAAATATGATTGGACCAAAATATTAGGGGGGGGGGGGGGGGGGCTTATCTTTTTTAATTATGTCTTACAATATTTTTTAAGTGAGAACCGGATTGGCCATCATAGGGTCTTCGTTTTATTAAAACCTCAAGGAGGACATGTTGATTTCACAAATTATTTTATCATGAGTTTGTCAACTACTCTGGTGAACCAGTTAATTGAAACCTCTAATGTAATGTATAAACTTTCAAAAGTTATAAGAAAAACTTTCAAAAGTTATAAGAAAAGTTAGAACTATTCCATAGGATTTGATTGTTTTCTTCATCTATGAATAGTTTATTTGTACCGAATAGTTTACGTGCATTGTTACGTAATTTGTTGGATTAAACAAAAAATCTTACATATCCCATATAAATATATGGAGATAGGCATGCATGAATGCAGTAAACTGAAAACCATACAAAATCATATATATATATATATATATATATATATATATATATATATATATGTATAGAGAGAAAGAGAGAGAGCAATGCATGAATGAAGAGCGACTTTGAATGACTCACAAGTGCCAACACAGAGAAAGATCAAGTAATCTTGAGACTCGTACACATTTTCAAGCCCGACTTCTTGTAAAGCCTTGTAAATCACTTCATACATCATTCACATCGTTTTATTCTGTTAGAATTGTTGTACATAGCAGTCATTAATGAGCATCTTGTTTATATTTAGTCCTATTTTGACAAGACTCATATAGAATCTACCCGTCAAAAGAGAATCCTTTGAACTGCGGTGCTTGTAGGACTACCCTCCGACCATTGGAATCACAATATATGCAACAAACATCTCTTTCGCTCTGATCTTATTCGCAATATTTAGAGCAATTTCTATATGTATTTAATTGTTTGCACCTATTAAAACACACATATATTGTCACTTATAATACATAATTAATAGTTACAGTAAAAGAATCGGAGAACAAGTGAAGCATAATTGACACTTTTAACACAATTTAAGCATATCTAAGAAGCAATATACAACTTCATCTTAAAACTGAAGTGCAGACGGTTAATTTTCCTTACCTAAAGTTTTATAATTACCCAAGTTAAACGAAGAACCAAGAAAGTACTGGTTTTCTATATATATGAAATGCTGAGCAACATGAATTACCTTCACATATGCGGTATGTATGCTCATGTCTATAAGCACATTCTTCCCGCACACCAAGTGTTTGGATAAAATTTCACCAGTCTCGACCACGACCAAAAAAGGGAAAACATTTATTACACTTTTCTATAATGAGATCAAATCATAAGCACTTTATCGTCTGACCAAAGTTTTAATTGAAAGTTACCCACGACACTCGACCGTCGTAAGAAACCTTACGACCTCGACCGACTAACATGCGATATTACTGTTACTTTTTCACTGTTTAATGCAGGGTCAATGTCATTGATGATCAACGGCTATAACCGACAAGGACAATTATGAGCATTAAACCCAGTGGTCGTTACGACCGTTATCAGGAGTTTTTATGGAATCATTCAAGACGTTCGAAGGCTATAAATACAAAGCCTCAATCATCATTTCGGATATCTTGAATCATCTGAACTCTCAAGAACACTCGAAGCAAAGAATTCTCTCTCAAAAGATCGCTCACGACACACGACGCACGACTTACACACACGACGCTTAGTTTCTACACACGACGCACTTGTTTTTACATTCAATACACTTGTTTAGTTTACATTTAAAGTCTTTCCTTCATTTGTATTGTAACCTTTGTACTCTCGACACCTGAAACACAAGGACATCGCCCCTGTTTGGCGACTATAGTGCAGCGACGACATCATCACTGTCGTCCGCGGTTTTTTTCCTCGTTGAGATTTTTCCCGCGTCACCAAAATCTCTGTCTCATTTACATTTTTGTCTTTATCGCATTGCTTTGTCGAAAGATTCCTATCTTTAGTTGTTAAGCTCCACAATCAACCTTAAGTTATCCTTCTTGACGATTTTTGGCATTAACACCAAGTTCTGTTGCGGTGCAACACAACATTACTTACCAGTTCCTGACATAAATAAAAGAAAATCCGAAAACGAAAATGTAACGTCCCATAGACCAAACCACCGGATAACCCCAAAGCAACAAACCGACCCAAAAACCTATCTTAAAATCATGGTGGAAGTTATATTTAAGCGGGTCCACAAATCTAAACTTTCTATCCATGTAGGGCGGGTTGTTAAAAGTTGTAGTACCTTGCTTGTGGCATCTTTGGGGTCTTTAATAAAACCTTTGACCGAGTTCGATTCAGTTGAACAGAACACCTACATAGAAGAAAATAACTTTATTAAAGTTGAAAAGGAGAGTTGTGAGGTTTAAAGTCGCTCAAGAACAAATAATACCTGGACATGCCAACCGTTTGGATCTTGTTCACATGTGCAATGAGCATCATCTATTCCTAAACTGTCGGGAATCCTATCTAGTTTGAGTAAAGAATCATCAGAAGATACAAAAAATCCACTCATATAAAAAAACTATAAGCAATAAAAGCCATGACCATGAATAAAGTTTATATTTCATACCAAGCATCAGAGTGCGATATATCTAGACCAATATTCCATTGATGCCCATTTTCATATATTGTTTCACCACTCAGTTCCGAACCACGACCTGACAAGCATGAGAGCAAGAAACCCAGATCTGTGATTATTTCAAGAAGACAACTCAGAATAACTTAGCAGCTCATTAAGAATATCCACACACTTGAGTTAATTCTTCACTAAGACATAACATTAAGAGCATTTGAATTATAGTCTTAGCTACTACCTCCGTTTCTCAAATCAGATACACCACTCTCTAACATTTTTGTGGCTAAAAAGGCTTCAAAGTTACTTATCATGTCTTATTACAATCTAACCTTTAACTCAAGGTAAAACAAAAGAACATAATATTAAATTTGTAATGTTCAGTGTGGGTTTCATTTTCTTACTCCAAATTTAATAAATGTCTAAAAGCTACTGAACTTAACAAAGTAAACATAAGTTATGGTGATACAATATGACACACATAAATGCTTTTGCAGTTTGGGGAGAAAAATTAGGGCTTTTGCAGTTTGGGGAGAAGGTGGAAAAGAAGACCGGACGTGGTGAGAGGGGGAGAGAGGGGATTTTAAGGCCTCATTTTAAACTTGTACAATGTGTAATAGAATTTGTAATCTTGAAAAACAGATTGTTGAAAAAAAACTGTAATAACATTTTAATTAAGTAGTACTAGTTACGTACCCGCGCGCGATGCGACGCAAAACATCTTGAAATCGAAGTTGAGAACTGTAACAACCCAAACCAATATAGACAACCACGACATTCATAGATAAAATAACATCTGCCAAAACCTGGCTACACCAAAAATTTAATAATATTCAACGAGGGTTTATGCGGAAAATAACCCTATTACAGCTGAGAATAAATCTAAGTTGCCAAAATGGAAGTCTTCTACTCCTAAGATGCAAGCTCCAGCTCACATCTTCCCTTTCCCTTTTCCCGAGCCTTCCATCTGATTACCTGAAAGGTTTTTAGTTTCGAAAGCGAGGGTTAGACCATGAGGTCTAGTGAGTTCCCTCAAAAGTCACACCACAAAATAGTACAGTTTATGTAAAAACTTTCAGTAAAGATAATTGTACGAAAATTGGTTATGAACACACATAATGGCCAACACACTATGACAAGCTAATGGCACACACTATGGTCACACACACCGTGACCGTGAAAAGGGCACACACCGCCCATATATGAAACACATTCATATATCCACCCATATGGGACACACCCCCATCTCACACATTTGCCATAGCTCGTCCATACATAAATAGTTTCCATCCACACAATTAAGTCACACTTTTCGTTTATGATCAATTTATAATACGAACACTTACCATTTAATTATGCATAAGGTTCCACACTTTAAAGGAATTAAGATCAGAAAAACTCACCCGTCGTCCCGCTTAATCCTCTCACTTAGTCTGATTCTCCCTTCAACTGCACCTATAAGGTACACACTACCACGATAAGTCACTTGGTTGAATTACCCATTCACACGGTTAACCCCTCGGACTAACAGCCTGCACTACAGTGTCACACAGTACTTTCCGGACACCTTATCCGGACAACCAAAGCTTTCCGGGTAACCACACTATCCGGAAGACTTATCCGGATATCCCTATTATCCGGAAGATCTTACCCGGGTAGTAGGAACTATCCGGACGACAAAACTATCCGGAAGAAATGATCCGAGCACTCTCGGATTCCATGGGTTTTCGGGTAATTACCGGGAACCGTATAACCCGGACACTGCCCACATCCGGACACCTCCAAACATCCGGACACTACCCTGAACTGAGGGTTTCCGGACGCGACGAAAAAACCCAAAAACGCAGAAAATTGCATATTCTCATGTCCTAATTCCCTCAACACCTCCAGATTAGCAATATGGGTCGATAGCTACACATTATCCCAAACTACAACACCCCTTACGCAGATTTAATGGGGAAATACAATAAACTCATAAAATCTAAGTTTCTTTTCCAATTTCTCACAATACACACACTAACTTAAAGAGGGATAGGATTTAATTTACCTGGATGATTCTGGAGTTCTTCCCAAAACTCAACTGAAAATCGCAGCTCCTTCTTCCTCTATTGCCAAAATCCCTTTTTTGTTCTTTCTCCCAGCCACACACACAACACACACTAGACAAATGCTTAATGAGAAAATAGGGTTTCATTTTCTCTATATATACTTCCTCAAAAGAACACAAAACTTCCAATTCTTCACACTTGGGCCACAAAACTCTTAAATTCCGAAAATCCAACCCAAACTTCCAAATATCGACTTACTTAGATCTCGGTTATTACAATATCCACCCCTCAAAAGAATTCTGTCCCCGGAATTTCATTTTCAAACAAACGAGGATATCGAGTCCTCATGTCTGACTCCAATTCCCAAGTTGCCTCTTGCCCCTTATGGAATTGCCACTGAACTTTCACTAGAGATACCTCTTTATTCCTCGTCTTTCGAACCTTGCGATCCGAGATTGACAACGGTTCTTCTTCACAACTTAGCTTCTCATCCACACTGATGTCTTCCAATGGTACCGCCATACTTTCTTCGGCCAGTCACTTTCTTAAATTTGACACATGAAAGGTCGGGTGTACTCCCCGAAGTTCATCAGGCAAATCTAACTTGTACGCCACCCCAACCACACGCTCGGTGATGGCGAACGGCCCAACGTACCTAGGCCTTAGCTTCCCTCTCTTCCCAAAACGTACAACTCCTTTCCACGGTGACACCTTGAGCATCACTCTATCTTCTACTATAAACTCAATCGGTTTTCTTCTTTTATTCGCATAAGCCTTCTGTCGATCTTGAGCCACCTTCAACTTATCTCTTATCACACTAATTTTATCGGCCGTCAGCTGCACTAACTCCGACCCCGCTAACTGCTTCTCTCCCACCTCATTCCAACACAACGGTGTCCTGCACTTATGCCCATATAATGCCTCAAACGGTGCTGCCTGAAGACTGGCGTGATAACTATTGTTATATGAAAACTCAATCAACGGCAGATGAGATTCCCATGAGCCCTTGAAATCGATCACACAAGCACGCAACATGTCTTCCAAGGTTTGTATAGTTCTCTCGCTTTGCCCATCCGTCTGAGGATGGTAGGCAGTGCTCATCAATAGCTGCGTCCCAAGTTCTCGCTGAAGACTTTTCCAGAAAGAGGACGTGAAACGGCTATCGCGGTCCGAGACTATAGACGAAGGCACCCCGTGCCTCGTTACTATTTCATTTACGTACAACCTTGCTAACCTTTCTAGCGAATCCTTATCCCGAATTGGTAGAAAGTGAGCCGACTTGGTGAGACGGTCCACGATCACCCAAATGGCGTCATACCCTTTCGGGGTCCATGGTAACTTCGTGACGAAGTCCATAGTGATACAATCTCATTTCCACACGGGGATCTCTAAGGGTTGTATCTCCCCGTACGGTCTTTGATGCTCCGCCTTGACCTTCAAACACGTCACTCACTGCTCGACAAGATAAGCGATGTCCTTTTTCAACCCTGGCCACCAATACATCTGCCTCAGATCTCGATACATTTTATTAGTTCCCGGATGAATCGAATACCGCGATCTATGAGCTTCCTCTAAAATACGGTCCCGCAAGCCTCCTAGCTTAGAAACCCACACTCGGTTCCCCAAACATTTCACATCACTACCGTTAGGCACTAGGGATGTCACATAACCAACAATCCTCTCACTTTTCCACTTCTCCTCTCTTAAAGCTTCCTCTTGAAATTTCTTAATCTCTTCCAACAGGTCAGGAATTACGTTGACTTGAAAGGCTACCACTTTAGTTGGCTCCCTCCTTTCCTTCTGGCTCAACACGTCGGCCACGACGTTCGCCTTTCCTGGATGGTAGAGGATTTCACAATCATAGTCGCTTAACAACTCCACCCAACGACGCTGCCTCATATTTAATTCCTTTTGATCGAACAAATGCTTAAGACTTTTGTGATCGGAATAAATCTGACACTTAACCCCGTAAAGGTAGTGCCTCCAAATCTTAAGCGCAAAGACCACCGCTGCTAACTCCATATCGTGCGTAGGGTAATTCTTCTCATGCTCTTTCAATTGATGAGATGCATACGCGATTACCTTTCCATTCTGCATTAGCACACATCCTAAACCCAGCTTGGACGCATCGCTGTAGATTACGGATCCTTCCGACCCGTTAGGCAAGGACAAAATCGGAGCACTGCTCAACTTGTCCTTCAGTTTGCTAAACGCTTCTTCTTGAGCCTCCGTCCACTCGAACTTAGTACTCTTCTTGGTTAAGGCGGTCAATGGCGTAGCTATCCGGGAAAAATCCTGGATAAACTTCCGATAGTAGCCCGCTAAACCAAGAAAACTTCTAACTTCCGATGGCGACCTTGGTGGCTCCCACTCTTTAATGGCCTCCACCTTGGCTGGATCAACTTTGATGCCTTCCCCCGACACTACATGGCCCAAAAATTGGACTTCTCGAAGCCAGAATTCGCACTTGGAAAACTTTGCATACATCTTTTCCCACCGTAGTAATTCTAACACCACACGAAGATGATCTTCATTCTCACTCTAGGATCGAGAGTAGATGAGGATGTCATCAATGAACACTATCACACACTTATCCAACCACGCACTGCACACACGGTTCATTAAATCCATGAAGACTGCCGGAGCATTAGTCAAACCAAAGGGCATGACTAAAAACTCATAGTGGCCATACCTCGTGCGAAACGCTGTCTTCGGCACATCTTCTTCCCTCACCTTCAATTGGTGATACCCGGACCTTAGATCTATCTTCGAAAAGAAGCTCTCTCCTTGTAACTGGTCAAACAGATCATCGATCCTAGGAAGTGGGTATCTGTTCTTAACGGTTACCTTGTTAAGCTCACGATAGTCTATGCACATCCGCATAGACCCATCTTTCTTTTTGACGAAAAGCACTGGCGCTCCCCAGGGTGAGGAACTAGGGCGTATAAACCCCTTATCCAACAACTCTTGTAGTTGCGTCATCAGTTCCTTCATTTCCGCCGGTGCTAACCGATACGGCGCATGCGCTATCGGGGCCGCACCCGACATCAAATCGATTCTGAATTCAACTTGACGATCCGGGGGTAAACCTGTTAGGTCATCAGAAAAACCTCCAGAAATTCTCTCACCACGGGGACATCTTCTAGTCCCTTCTTCTCTTTCTTAGCGTCTAACACATACGCCAAAAACCCCTGACACCCTTTCTCTAGACAACGCCTCGCTTTCATTACAGAAATAAGACAAGACTTACGCTCTCGTCTATCCCCATAGATTACCACCTCCAACAAGTCCGGCAAGGTCATACGAATCATTTTCTTATTGCACACAATGCTAGCATTATTACTAGCCAACCAATCCATTCCCAAGACAATGTCAAACTCTCCCATGCCCACGGGGTACAAACACAATGGGAAAGAGTGACCCTCAACCTCTATATTACATCCAACATACATCTCTCTAACCAAAACCCGCCTATCGTCAGCAATCTCTACTTCAAACCCACACTCCAACCGTTTAGGCTTAACACCCAATCGTCGGGCAAAATCCGACGATACAAACGAAGTTTGCACCCGAATCAAACAACACTTTGGCAAGAACAGAATTTACAAGAAAGGTACCTGTCACAACATCAGGTATCTCCACGGCCTCATCAGCCGTCATTCGAAAAGCCCTTGCCCTGGTCTGAGCCGATTCCACTTTTATTTCTCCCCCTTTTCCTCCTTGTTTACCACCGAAACCACCCAAATCCCCTCTTTTCAGTTGAGGGCAATCCGGCCTCAGATGATCCACAGACCCACACTGATAACATGCTCGGGGGTTCCGACAGTCGCACGCCATATGCCCCAACTTTCCACACTTAAAACACCCCTCAGGTTCAGCACATTCTCCACGGTGGACTCGGTTACACTTTCCACACGGTTTTCCCCAAATTTCGACCCTCCCCGGAACTCCGGTTTGAACACTTTATCCCGTTTTGAGTCACGTGCTGGTACTTCCCACTTTCTCTTTTCTTTACCCCTTTCCACATCTTGACGGTCCTTTTCCTTTTCAACCATTTCCGCTGCAT
The DNA here is from genome assembly GCA_033807775.1 of Saussurea involucrata. Classification (NCBI taxonomy): domain Eukaryota; kingdom Viridiplantae; phylum Streptophyta; class Magnoliopsida; order Asterales; family Asteraceae; genus Saussurea; species Saussurea involucrata. The sequence continues at coordinate 55,333,927 of CM066322.1, read as the reverse complement.
TGATGGCTGCCTGAAAAGTAGTTGGGTTTCTAGCCGTAACCAGTTCCCGTACACTACTTTTTAACTCGAAAATGTACCTCTCAACTCGGCGCTCTTCGTTCGGTACATATAGCTCGGCAAATCTCGCCTTCTCCATAAACTTTGTGGTATATTCCCTCACCGACATCCCACCTTGTTCTAAGCCCATGAACTCTTCCTCCAATCGTTTCACTGCCGCCAGAGGGCAGAACGATGCTTTGAATTTTGAGACAAATGTCTCCCACGACATACTCTTTGCAATCTTTGACCCTTCTCCCGCGGTCTCCGCATCCCACCAGAACACTGCTTCCGACTTTAGCATGGATAGAGCATACATCACCCTGTCGCTATCGGCACACTTACAGGTGTCGAACGCTAGTTCCATTTCTCTGATCCATTTCATTGCCAACACAGGATCGCATTCTCTCTTGAAAGTGGGTGGCTTACAAGAAGCGAATGCCTTGTAGCTACAACCTCCACCCAGCACCCGATCATTTACCGCCAACGGATTGGACTGAACCGGACTTCCCGAAGCAGAACCATGCGAGATAGTCACCCCTTCTTTACTACCACTTGGCTCTTTACTCCCCGATGCCGACTCGTCTTGCTTTGCCAACAATGCCTTCAACGTATCCTGGATTTCACCCAAAGCAGTGGCAAAATTTTCTTGAGTCACAAAAGCCTGAGCGCCACCACGCCCACGACTTCCACCTCGACTCGCTCCCCGTCTGGACGCAGAGCTCTCCTGATGAGATGCTTCTGGTTCTTGCGGAACTCCCGCACTCCTTGTCCCACGGGTAACACGTGCCCTTACTACAGCTCTTTCCACATTTTCAATCACCTGAGTAGCTGCTCGCCGGGGTGCTCCTACTCGTCCCCTTCCTCGACCTCTTCCTCGGCCTCTACCCCTACCGCGGGTAGCCGCCGGCACATGTGGTGCTTCCATCTCAATTTCCTCGTCAACGGGTTCCGATGCACCCCTCATGGATCTCCTCAACATGATTACTGACTGACAAGGAAAACACACAAAAATATTAAATCTACTGATCCAAATTAATAAGGCAATTAAGCACATACATGTACCTGTAAGTTCGTAATTACACTGGCCAGGTGTAATCGCCAACTTACCTTACATGATAGTTCTCACTACCCCATTAATCATTCTACCCAGTCTCGCTAAGGTCCTCCTAGTTCTCAGATGTACTACTTGACTAATACAGTTTAAGTTTAGGCCCGTCCGGTCACCTAAATCCCTTAAACTAAGGCTCTGATACCAACTGTAACAACCCAAACCAATATAGACAACCACGGCATTCATAGATAAAACAACATCTGCCAAAACCTGGCTACACCAAAAATTTAATAATATTCAACGAGGGTTTATTCGGAAAATAACCCTGTTACAGCTGAGAATAAATCTAAGTTGCCAAAATGGAAGTCTTCTACTCCTAAGATGCAAGCTCCAGCTCACACCTTCTCTTTCCCTTTTCCCGAGCCTTCCACCTGATTACCTGAAAGGTTTTTAGTTTCGAAAGCGAAGGTTAGACCATGAGGTCTAGTGAGTTCCCTCAAAAGTCACACCACAAAATAGTACAGTTTATGTAAAAACTTTCAGTAAAGATAATTGTACGAAAATTGGTTATGAACACACATAATGGCCAGCACACTATGACAAGCTAATGGCACACACTATAGTCACACACACCGTGACTGTGAAAAGGGCACACACCGCCCATATATGAAACACATTCATATATCCACCCATATGGGACACACCCCCATCTCACACATTTTCCATAGCTCGTCCACACATAAATAGTTTCCATCCACACAATTAAGTCACACTTTTCGTTTATGATCAATTTATAATACGAACACTTACCATTTAATTATGCATAAGATTCCACACTTTAAAGGAATTAAGATCAGAAAAACTCACCCGTCGTCCCGCTTAATCCTCTCACTTAGTCTGATTCTCCCTTCAACTGCACCTATAAGGTACACACTACCACGATAAGTCACTTGGTTGAATTACCCATTCACACGGTTAACCCCTCGGACTAACAGCCTGCACTACAGTGTCACACAGTACTTTTCGGACACCTTATCCGGACAACCAAAGCTTTTCGGGTGACCACACTATCCGGAAGACTTATCTGGATATCCCTATTATCCGGAAGATCTTACCCGGGTAGTAGGAACTATCCGGACGACAAAACTATCCGGAAGAAATGATCCAAGCACTCCCGAATTCCATGGGTTTCTGAATAATTACCGGGAACCGTATAACCCGGACACTGCCTACATCCGGACACCTCCAAACATCCGGATACTACCCTGAACTGAGGGTTTCCGGACGCGACGGAAAAATCCAAAAACGCATAAAATTGCATATTCTCATGTCCTAATTCCCTCAACACCTCCAGATTAGCAATATGGGTCGATAGCTACACATTATCCCAAACTACAACACCCCTTACGCAAATTTAATAGGGAAACACAATAAACTCATAAAATCTAAGTTTCTTTTCCAATTTCTCACAATACACACACTAACTTAAAGAGGGATAGGATTTAATTTTCCTGTGATTCTGGAGTTCTTCCCAAAACTCAACTGAAAATCGCAGCTCCTTCTTCCTCTATTGCCAAAATCCCTTTTTTGTTCTTTCTCCCTGCCACACACACAACACACACTAGATAATTGCTTAATGAGAAAATAGGGTTTCATTTCCTTTTATATACTTCCTCAAAAGAACACAAAACTTCCAATTCTTCACACTTGGGCCATAAAACTCTTAAATTCCGAAAATCTAACCCAAACTTCCAAATATCGACTTACTTAGATCTCGGTTATTACAAGAACTCAAAACGGCAATCATGTTTTATTTTTTGTTCTATTTCTTCCCAATGTTAATTTCATGGATCTATGTGGTCTTGTATCATAAATTGGATAGTATATAAATTGGGGGCATTATTCAGTTTTAGGAGTTGATTAATAACGTTTGAGGTGGAAAGCATAGTGTGAATGGCCATCATTGGAGCATGAAATGGGATATCAAACCATTTAAAGAAGAAAGAGATTAGGGTGTTCAAATCGCAATGGGTGCAGTGGTAAAACTCCCATTTTTAACCTTCACCACCAAATCATTCTTGTGATGAAACATGGAACGTGCCAATATTGATTTGTAGTTTAAACATCCAATCACAGGCCTCAAACATCATATGCATTATACGGAAATACATAATCTAACTTGAATGTTTTGAATGTGTTGTGGAAAATCGGTTAACTACAGTGGATTTGAAATTTAATCAATATTATAAAACGTCATGTAAATCGTAAAAGATATCATAGAACCCAAAAAGCAATCCCTTTAAGTTTCACTCTACACAAAAATAGTACCAATAGTAAGTTCATAAAAGCTAAGAACTAAAATTTTCAATCCAGGAGCATACTAAAAACAATGTTGGTTGGATTCATAGCGACCTGATTCTTGGCAGTATACGTAAAACCAACATAAGAGGGTGTCATCCTATTGCCCTGATCATTGGCAATGATCTTAGCACGATCATGTTGCCAAACATGCAATTCCACTCGGAAGGTAATGGGTTACTCCTACAACACGTCCTTGTACAATGCTTAAGGCTCGCCAATGGGACCCTCCAATAAGTCTATTGGAATTAGCTCTGTATCAATGAAATCTCATCATCCATACATAACGAATTGATATGGTATATTCATATCATACTATATGAACAGTAAAAATTAGTAGTCTTATTGAGAGAGGGAGACATGAAGGAACAGTGGCGAGAAACAACGGAACCATCAAAACTCTTATAATAAAAGAGTTGATCTATGGTGATGCATCCATCCCAAAGGTACATAAAGCTAATGACTTGAAGCCAATGAGTGAAACATTATACACTTTTGAACAACAATTCAGACATTTTTTTTCTTTCTAAAACAAGGTAAAAAGTTAATTAGATGTGTTTTCACCATCTAAAAAATGTCATTAACAATTTAGTACCCAAGATATACAAACACCATTATTCAATCATCCCCAAGACCATTTGTTTATGCTTCCATGCTTACTATTGCTATCACCTCAACTGCTTTGACTTGCTCACTTTCTTGTAGTGTTGCAAATAATAAAGAACAAGAACAAATTGCAAATGAGAAGTGTGCAAGAACATAACTGCATTAGAAAAGTGTTTGCAGTTGAGTTATTAAAAAGATCGCACAAAACCTGAATTAAAAGAACTTAACCGAAAACATACTTCTTGGTTTGCAATAACCTTTACCCTGCCATTTTCAAAGACTTCAAAATCAAAAGTTCACAACTCTAGCTAGCAAAAATCGATATTTTGTAATTAATGAAATAACAATTATTAGATAATCAGGGGGAGGGGAGATTCTACCCTCAAAGAGATGAGCAGTTGTTCCCACGAAGACCCGTGATGTGAGAATTACCCACTCGTATATGCATCAAAGCAAGAAGTAAACTCCAGTTTAGAAGTTTTATATGAAAAGAACAAGCAAAAAACATATGACCCATGCAACTTGGAGGCAGGTTCTGTGTGGGGCCGGTAATCAACTGTTGCCCAATAAGAAATAAGTCAGTTGTGGAATGAATATATTAACTAATTATGCACTGTTGTATATTACTATGTATCTCATACTAACCCGACTTAGACAACCCTAAATTACAAATAATGCAGGAAAAAGCAATCAAACAAGCACAAATATACCTTCTCAGGTACAGGAGTTGTATTTCCTTCTTCCAGTCGCGTTATTTTGTCAACACTTCCCCCTTCCGTAGCAACGTTTTTATTTGCAACACTGTTAATAAAACCACCTAATCAGTAACTCTCATAGTGTTTTTCTTTTGTGTGTGTAGAGATAGAGAGAAATAAAGAGACCAAATCTTTTCATGGCAATTTCCCTTCTATTTCAATACAAATCGGACATTACTATGAGGTTCGTTTCCATAGCAAATGACAGGAAATTTTATGACCCAATGATCATTATAGCATACGAGAAATCATATCTAGTAAGCAAACGAATGAATAAAGATAAGTTCTTACCATAAATAAGAAGTAATGTCTATTCTTTGAACTGCGCAACATGCCGCTAAATTTTGTGACAGTTTACTCCCTCTTTTCCAAGACGGCCTTGACACAACATATGAACCCTTGAAAGACGATAAAAAGATCCATCAAAACTCCAGTCATAAGTTGGATTCCTCACATTTTCATAAACTAAACATAAAAACAAACTATATCATCCAATTCCTCAATAAGAATTAAATCAATCCCCAAATGTCTAAACGAAATAAGAACCCCATGTAGTCAAAATAGTGATTATACCAAAAGACATCAAGGGAAAAATTATGACAGCACAAATGCACTCTCAGGCCACTATAGAGTTTGTGTGGATGTTAATGTTAGGGCTCCATGGGATTAGTCGAGGTATTCACAAGCTTGGTCCAGACACCCACGATTACAAATGCAACCACATAGAGCAGATTCGCCATGTCTCACATTCATTAATTTAATATATCTATAGACATATTAACTGACTTACAAATACTCCTTCTGTCCCAAAAGGCCAAAATAAACCAAAAAGAATAATAAATTAAAGAATGGTAAGTTCAGTGAATTAAAGTTCAGTACCTTTCAAGTTTGGATTATCCTCCGCCTCCTTTGCCTCGTATTCTGAACTCTCAAACAATGTTGAATGTGAGTCCAGGCTCTTACTGTTGTCGTCTACTTGAGATTTTGTGCTTAAACCTGCTCCAAATAAAATGGTAAAGTTGTTATCTACTTATTCCATAGCATATTTTATATTTAGAGGATGTCTTATATTTCACATAACATACTTAATCAAGACGGGAAGACCTACGAAAGTAGAATCCATATTGTTCTTGCACTTATGCCATAGGTCCAAATAAATAGGTGATGATTATTTTTTAGGGAAATTAATTAAAATGCCACAAGTTTGACCCAGACTTACCGAAATGCCACAAATCTCTCTCATGTTACCATAATGCCACAAAAAACCGCGGTGGGCCCCACGATCGCGGCCCCCAGGCCCACGTGTCACCAAAGTTTGGCCAAATAGCCCGCGTTGGTCCCTCAAGAATGCCCGCGGTCCAGCTTTGCCCCCTCAAGAATGCCCGCGGTCCAGCTTTGCCCCCTCGGCACAGGGTTAACAGATTTTTCGAATTTACAGTTTGGTCCCTGAAGTTTGTTGCAAATTTAAAAAAACATTAATGGTCCCTATAGTTTTTAGGCTATCATTTTATGTGGTTTTTAATGTATTGTTTCCTTTCCATTTTAATGTTTTTAATATAGAAATTCACTTAAGTTATTTAACAAGGAAATAAATTAACAACATCATATAAAAATTATTGCAAATCATCTTCCCAACCGAAACGGATACAGTGCATGTAAACAAAGAAATCTATTACTGGAAGGCGTCCTGGAGTCCTGTGATCAAGTTAACCTTTTCCTTGATCACGTCCTCCATTCCCATGTAGTCCGATTCGAGTTCTTCTAGTTCCTCTTCAGCTTCCTTAATCTCTCGTTGCAACTGCCGAACGTGAGCCCTAGCCATGGCCAGTTCTCGTTTCTTCCCCGCTAGATACTCCATTTTCCCCTGCTGAATCCCCCTGTTATGGTTCCACATACCCTTTACCTTTTCGATATCGGCGTTCGCCCCATGAATAGCTTTTTGCACTGCGGGAGTAATTTGTTGACTTTGTCGAAGACCCGTCGGCATAAAATCATACATTGGTGGGGTTCTCATGCCATTATCGAAGAAGTAATTGTCGGATGCCATCTCCCAGTCTGCTTCCTCCTCAGGCGTGAATGGAAAATCGGCCGCAGTTCGCCCACAATTTCTCCACTCCTCGTCTGTTTCCGGTACCTTCCAGGTACTCCGGCGAGCTCCATCGTTCAGTGGTTGGTAGGCTCCCGAACGTGAAATTCCAGCCACATTCGCCGACCTGTTCCCCCTTGATCTTGAACCTCCAGCCATGGTGTTAAGAAAAGCGAGTGTGTTTATAAACGGTGAGGAGAATGTCTAAAAGATAGATAGGAAGTTGTGAATTACTACTTCATCATGCCATCTACTTATAGCCGTGAAAATGTATGTTCTTCATCAGATATGGTCAAAGATTTCGTCTGAAAAAGTTGCCTGCATGATTCGTCTGAATAGTTCACTGCAAGATTCGTTTGAAAAGAGCCTGTAAGATTCGACTGAAAAAGTAACTGCAATATTCATCTGGAAAAGAGCCTGTAAGATTCGACTGAAAAAGTAACTGCAATATTCGTCTACTCTTGAATAAAGGTATTTCATTAGGCATTAATTTTTGCATCCAATAATCTCTGTATTAGGATTATCGCAAGTTTCATAAACCTACTTACTAGGTGTTGGAAAATTTTGGTAAAAATATGGGTTTTACTAAACTTTGGACGCTTTTAAATATATATATACGTGTTATATATAACTGACTTTTAGTAGGTTTATGTTCTCCTATATGAGAGCTTCGAAACGATACATAATGCGTCCAAATTGGAGTATGTGTGAAAGAGATATCGATACTCAAAGTTGATTAATTGGATGAAATTAGCATAAACCAAATGAAGTAAACAGTAAGTCAATCACAATACTTTAACAAAATAAGTTAATAGTAAAAATAACAATTATTTAATGTTACATAAACAACCTACTAATTAGACAATGCGCATAAATTGACTCCGCCGTATGTCGGCGGAAATTCATGGCCTCATATTCGGTTTCGTTAGGGTGTACCCATATGTCCTCGTTATTTATCAACTTTTGGACATTACGGCATACCCATACACCGCAATCCGCATATAACCCGGTCTGCTGGGGTACTTGGTCGGCGATCTTTGTGCGAAAGATACTTGACACTTTGTGACGTCTATGATCCCCTATCAATGAAAAGAACGTAGTGTGCATGATGGTCCATCAGTATGCACTGAAAGAACATAGTGTGCATGATGGTCCACCTCGTGTCTACGCCACGATGTTTTTGCAACAGGCTAACCCAAGAATCGACGTGCTATGCATAAAAATAGATGGTTAGACATGTAATATAAATATATTTGATTATATATGACTATAATTTAACTTCATACTAACCGTATCATCAAAGTCAGAGTTCACAGGGTCATCCGCAAGCAATGTTTTGAAAAACGAGGGGTTGATTTCTAAGCCCCCGTAAGGGGTGAATGTCAAGTTAGGGAGGCGACCAGTCTTGCACATCCTCAATATTTCTGGTCCCTCAAGAGGATCCGGTGAAGGCTCCTTTCCCTTTTTGTTCTTTCGTCCCTTCTTTCCCCCGCTTTCTTTGCTTGCTTTTTAGCGGCCGGTGGTGTCGTAGATCCTTGTTGCCCAAACGGGAAACGAAGAAATTGTGAAATGAAGTGCGACTGCTTTTGAGGGAGCGGGGTCACCTGTGGTGGATCTACAACATCCATCGGGTCATCTTCCGGATCCGGATCCGGCTCCGAGAAGTGGTCATCGATAATTGGCGGTGTGACGTACGACGACGGACCCGGCATTTCCGGCCGGTAATAGTCTCCGGCCTGTCCGTGAAAGATATCTGTGTCAAACGGCACCATTTGGGATATGTGACCCCCTGCACCCGACATCCCGGCCTGCATGACATTGGTCATTATAAGAGTTACAAAATTAGGAACTAACCTATATCTATAACTAACATATAACTATAATGGTTACTCAGTGTGACTTACACTCTCCGGGGTAGTAGAATAGGGTGCCGATGTGTAGGCCCCCGACATCGCGGCCTGCGTGACATTGATCATTAAAATAGTTAGAAACTTAGGAACTAACATATAACTATAACTAACATATAACTATAATGCCATAAATAAGTGTGACTTACACTCTCTGGGAATGACGGAAATGATGTGGTGCCAAACGTCGTCTGTGCCCCCTGTCCGAACGAAGTGGGGATCGGTGTCGTACTCGACAGCTAAAACAAATTTAGAACGTAATATTAATATACAAACTAAATAAACGTGGCCAACAAATTAAGTTAAACACTAACATGGACAACGCCAAACTGTCTCCAGACTCCCTCCAGAAACTCTAATCGTGACTCTATCGGCCTGTGGACGTGGTCCCACAAGTACTCATGACAGCCACGATGTGGCCCATAGGAAGGGGCCGCCTGATATGGATCGTAAGGGGGCGGCCGGTAGGAGGAGGAAGGGGGTCGCAGATAGGAGGAGGAAGGGGGCCGTGGATAGGAGGAGGAAGGGGGTTGCTGCTGATATCCACCGAAAGGGGGCCTGTCGTCGTCTTCCTCATCTTCGTCAGATGTGGAAGGAGAGGGACGTCGAGCCCTTGCCGCCTCTGCGTCAATAAAGGCCACGATGTCTCAGTACCAATCCGTGTCCATCTCGTCGGCAGTAGGCTCAAGGCGAGCGAAAGGCAAGAGCGGCCGCTAAATATATGATAAAACATAAAAAAAATTAATAAGCGGGACTAACGTATGCAAATTGTAAACATAGTAAAAGAACTTACATTTCTAGATTCATTGAAGAACTGAACCCAAAGCGACCTACTTAGGGTAACACGCTTGTCCCAACGGGTTCCCCTAAGTACTCGGTAGTCGCGCTTGACGAAATATTGGACTGCTGCGGGAAACATCTCCAAGATCCATATCTGGAATTACCCAAGAAGAGCAAGTACGTAAAAAGAAAAGCCAAACAGTTTGTATGTATTATTAACAATTGTTATACTACGTATCTAACCTTGAAGGCGTATGTAAAACCACAAAGGTTCATATTTCCATGTCGATTGGAGTCTCGTCTGGCTATGGCTCGGTGCAAGATTGAGTAGCAATGTGTCCAGATATGGCTACCCCACGGGTAGCTGTTAAACAGCTCAAGGTCCTCGACGGCCCTAAGGACCGTCTCGGAAGCATACTGGCTATACTCACGGCCCATGAAGCCCATATCCACGATCACCACCAAGCATACACGGACAGCATCGGCGTCGCTTAGGTCAGTAAGGCCCTCTTTCATCATGTCTCGGGCTTTCTTTAGCTTCAAATCAGATGCTGGAATGCCGAAAACCCTACGAACGAAGCCGCAGTCTGCTAAGGGAGGAAGGGGGGAGCCTCTCCAAAACGTAGTCCTGTAATTAGACAGAACTCACGACGCCCAAAATGCAATCGCTCACCGAAGAAATCAAAATGCATCTCCTCCGGCTCAGCGTTGGCGTCCTTGACCTCCAACTGTAGAAACATGTGTACTAGCGTAGGGTCGCCAGCATAGTAAGACACATCCATCCATGGCCCGAACGATGTCCCTCTAAAGATGGCCTCAAGGGTATCCGCGCGACCACCTAATCCCCTAAAGCACGCTCCTAACCCCTCGATGTAGGAAACTTTGCACTTTAGCGTCAAGTCGATGGTAAAAAAATCCCTCTACATAGTCATTCACAGATGTTATAGTTAGTGTTATATATAGATGCTTTAGCTTGTTTGGTTTATTGTGTTGATAATTATTCGTTTGTTTTAGTTTTAGAAAAGAAACCACTCAATCTATTGGACTTCCAGGTAGCAGGGGAATCACAAGGATTGCTTAAATCCCGACATACCTTAGGGCTATTTACACCCGTTTGACAAAATCCAAATAGATATGTTGCGGTTTATTTTATTTCAACATATAATAGTGTTATAAATAGATAAAGTGCGGTTTGTTTTATTTCAACGTATCATAGTGTTATATATAGATGTTGCGGTTTATTTTATTTCAACGTATCATAGTGTTATATATAGATGTTGCGGTTTATTTTATTTCAACGTATCATAGTGTTATATATAGATGTTGCGGTTTATTTTATTTCAACGTATAATATTGTTATATATAGATGTTGCGATTCTTAAAATGAATTTAAGTGTGGCATGTGAAGTTTAGGGACCTAATTGGCATTCTTAAAAGTTTAGGGACCCTAGTTGTCATTCTTAAAAGTTTAGGGACCTAATTGGCATTCTTAAAAGTTTAGGGACCTAAATTGTCATTCTTAAAAGTTTAGGGACCTAAGTTGTCATTCTTAAAACCATAGGGACCTAAGTTGTCACTCTTAAATGTTTAGGGACCTAATTGCATTCTTAAAAGTTTAGGGACCTAAATTGTCATTCTTAAAAGTTTAGGGACCTAAGTTGTCATTCTTAAAACCGTAGGGACCTAAGTTGTCATTCTTAACATTTTTTTTATAAAAACACATTCTTAACAATATTTTTATAAAAACACACTCTTAACAATTTTTTTATAAAAAAACACATTCTTAACATTTTTTTATAAAAAAATTCTTAACATTTTTTTATAAAAAAATTCTTAACAAGTTTCTTTTTATAAAAAATACATTCTTAACAAGTTTTTTTTATAAAAATACATTCTTAACATTTTTTTTATAAAAAACACACTCTTAACAATTTTTTATAAAAACACATTCTTAACAATTTTTTTATAAAAACACATTCTTAACAAATTTTTTATAAAAACACACTCTTAACAATTTTTTTTTATAAAAACACATTCTTAACATTTTTTTATAAAATACTCTAACACCTATAACAACATACACATTATAACATACAAACATCACATTCAAACATAAAACCATACATATCATATATCTTAAGAATGTTAAACATAGAACATATTCAAACATAACAAAAGTTATAAACACTCTAACAACATACAAATCATATATCTTAACTTAAAATAACAACATACAAAAAATAACAAAAAACATAAGGAAAACATACCACAGAGGTAATACGAGACATCTTCACAAAACTCGAGCGCGTGTTCCACACGACAAAATTGAGAGAATGTGGTAGAAATTTGAGAGAGTTTGATTAAAATATTGAGAGTTTGATTAAAGAAATGGTGTGGCCGGTTTGGTCCCCCACCGTCTCTTATATAATGCGGCGATGAGTAGTAAAAAATTAGGGTTTTTGTCTTCAAAAAATTTTAGGGTTAACCCTGTGCCAACACGTAGCGGGTTAGCCCGCGATCGCGGGATCCCAACGCGGGCAGGGACCATAACTGTAAACACGGGCATTCTTGAAGGGGCAAATCTGGACCGCGTGCATTCTTGAGGGACCAACGCGGTCTATTTGGCCAAACTTTGGTGACACGTGGGCCTGGGGGCCGCGATCGCGGGGCCCACCGCGGTTTTTTGTGGCATTTTGGTAACATGGGAGAGATTTGTGGCATTTTAGTAAGTCTGGGTCAAACTTGTGGCATTTTAATTAATTTCCCTATTTTTTATCATTGATGCAACAATTACTAATATTGTCAGAAAACAAACTTATATTTATATCCGTGATCATGGTTATAATTAACTACAATGACCTAATACTTAAAGTGTAGGCATTCACATTACTATCATGAAGCAGTTCCAAGTAAAACTGAGTTCATAACCAATACTACTATATTTACCTATACTAATGTGGTAAGGTTTTCATAACACAAATTGTCAATAGTCATGAACTCGTACAAATCAGTATCTGTTGGTATTTTTAATATATTTTAATTATACCCTCGATTAAATATTAAACCACGAAAAGTAATAGAATTAAGATGAAGTAGAATAAAGGAAAGGAATTCCTATAAAAGACGAATTCAACTAGCAAAACCGAGTGAGCACGAGATTTTAGAGCTGCATTCGTGTCCGCATGTCGCGCTTACACACAAGTTCGACGATTTTAGCTTACGAAATCGTCCATCGGCACCCCCCTGCGCGCGCGGGTAGGAGTTAGAGTAAAACCATTTAAGAAGTTTTTTATATATGTTAGAAATGAAGAGTCGATTGATAGATTGAGAGACAAACTTGAGATGGCTGAATCGGCCGACTTTCATATATTGAGAGAGAATTACAAAAGAGAGTCTAACCTAATAATGGACCCTAAGAGATCTATTTATACAAGGTAAGTTACACATAATTACAGAAAGGACCCTGAACTATACATATTGACAATAATACTCTAATACCCCCCTCAAACTCAAGTAGGGGAAGAATGAGCCAAATTGAGTTAGGAAACAAGAGCCCGAAGACGCCCTGGAAGATGAGCTTTGGTGAAGATATCTGCAGTCTGATCAATGGTTGAGATTGGAAGAAGTTTAACCGTTTTGCGAAGAACATGTTGACGAGTGAAGTGACAGTCAATCTCGATGTGCTTTGTACGCTCATGAAAGACATCATTGTGAGCAATCTGAATAGCACTATTGTTGTCACACCATAATGGTGTTGGGGAAAATTGATGAGCACCCATATCAGATAGTAGCCATCATAGCCATACGAGTTCTTGTGTAGTGTCAGCTAAGGCTCTATATTCCGCTTCAATACTGGACCGAGCTATCAGCGATTGTTTCTTGCTGCGCCAAGAGATAAGATTCCCCGAGAAAGAAACAATAGTCAGTGGTGGAACGACGGTCTGTTATGTCACCATCCCAGTCAGCATCTGAGAAGGCACGAAGAGTTAAGGATGATGTGGCTGAGAAGTGAAGCCCATGAAACATTGTCCCTTTAAGGTACCGAAGTATACGAAGAGCAGCGGCATAGTGATCTGAGCATGGAGCAACCATGAACTGGCTAACTATATGGACTGCATAGGCAAGATCTGGTCGAGTAACGATCAGGTAGACCAGAGATCCAACCAGTTGACGGTACCATGTAGGACCCCGCAGAGGGGTTCCAGCATTGGGAGAAAGATGCAGATTTTGCTCAATAGGTGTAGAGGCAACCTTGTTGTCTGTAATCCCAGCTTTGGACAGTAGATCTGAAATGTACTTGGCTTGACAGAGATAGATTCCGGAAGAGTCTAATAGAACTTCAAGACCAAGAAATTAATGGAGCTTACCAAGGTCTTTCATCTCAAAACGTGAGCTGAGGGAATGTTTGAGCTGGGTAATGCCTGCAGAGTCACTGCCGGTAATGATCATATCATGAACATACAGTAGTAGTAAGATAGTGCCTGCAGTAGTGGTCCGAGTAAACAAGCCAGAATCATAATTACTCGGAGAAAACCCCAATGAGATGACAGTATTGCTAAATTTTTCAAACCAAACACGAGGAGCTTGTTTGAGGCCATAGAGGGCTTTTCGAAGTCGACATACATGACCCTGACGGGATGTCACACCTGGAGGGAGTCTCATGTAGACTTCCTTTTCGAGATCACCATTTAGAAAGGCATTCTTGACATCCATCTGATAGAGTGGCCATCTCTTGGTGGCAACGATGGCTAGAAGACTACGAACCAAGGTGACCCGAGCCACGGGAGCAAACGTTTCCTCGTAGTCAATGCCATATTCTTGATTGAAGCCTTTTGCCACTAGATGTGCTTTGTAACGATCAATGGAGCCATCAGACTTCGTTTTGACTTTGAAAACCCATTTGCAACCAATGGGTGACTTGCCCGGTGGGAGAGGTACAAACTCCCATGTATTTGCTTTGTCAAGGGCCTGAAGTTCCTCAGTCATAGCATGCTGCCAAACAGAGTTAGAAGTGGCTTCCTTGTAGGAAGTGGGTTCATCGTTGGACAACAAAGTGGCATAACAATGATAATCACGAAGGTGAGGAGGAACTTATCTTACCCGATCAGAGTGTCGTACTTCATCTTGTGGTTGAGAGGAGCTAGGATCCATAGACTCAGCAGATGGATTAGAAGTAGTCCTTAGAGTTGGTGCAGATGATTGATCATGATCAGATGGCATAGATGGAACAGATGAAGGCTCAGATGAGACAGGTGAAGGCTCCTATGGAGATGAGACGAAAGAGGGTGAATCAGATGGTGAGGAGAGTATGAGATCTAGTTGGAGTGAGTCCAATGAGATAGATATGTCTGTGAAGAAGGAAGTAGAAGGAGTGGGTGTGTCTTGAAATTTTGACACCGTAGAGAAGGGAATATGTTCCCAGAAGGTGACAAGACGGGATATACAAAGTCTCTTAAAGACTGTATCCCAACAACGATAACCTTTATGTTCAATTCCATAGCCAAGGAAGCAGCACAGACGAGAACGAGGTTCAAGTTTGGTGTGTTCATGAGATTGCAGCTGAAAAAAGCAAGCATAACCCCACACTTTGAGTAGTTCATAGATAGGAGAGACTCCATAGAGTACTTCATACGAAGACTTTTGATTGAGAATAGGAGCCGGGTGTCGGTTGATGGTGTAGACAGCCGTGAAGGATGCTTCACCCCAAAAGGGTTCGGGACACTTGGCTGATATTAACAAAGTTCGGACAGTGTCAAGGATGTGACGGATTTGTTGATAAGAAATTGTTCGAGGATTTCTTTTATAGACTGTGTGGAGAAAATTTAGATTCCAGTTAGGAATTGAGGAATTATGGTCGACAATAAATCGGTTGGCTTTGGATTGTAAAAGAAGTAGATTTCGAGGACGAAATCATCCTAAGGTTGGGAGGATTGTAACACCCGTAATTTTTGGATGGTCCAATGTCGAATCAGTGTGGAACCGATCTTTAAGAAAAATATGAAAAATAATATTTTGGGTTAAATCCTAGATTTTATGGTCTTGCTGGATGGGGAATTCGAATACGAGTCCAACGGTTTTTTCCGGAGCGAAAATGGAGCTATAACGAAAAAGTTATGGCCAAAATAGTGTTTAAGAGGAAACCGGGCGGCAGTGCCCTGCACGCATGGTGGCACGCGGAGCTTTAGTTCAGCTTAAAACGCGAATTTCACCCCTCAAACTTCATTTCTTTATATCTCTCTCATTTCAACTCCGATTTTGGCGATTCAAGTTGCTATGTTTCCGATTTTGAGAGCTCTTCAAGAATCTAGAAAGAGTTTTGAAGTTCATTGGAAGATTCAAGGGTGTTTGGTGGTGGTAAGTCTCTCAAATCTCTTTCCTTTCTCTCCCAAATCGTTTCCCCTCTTTCTCTCACAAACCCTAACTGATTTTGGGGCTTTTCTTAGAGATTAATTTGTTTCTTATCCACTTTATGCTAGTGATTTCATTTATTGATTCAAGAGCAAGTTCCATCCACAACACTAGAGATTTTTGGGGTTTTCTAGGTTTTCATCAAAACCTAAGTGGTAAGTTCATCCTCCTAGCTTCTATACTTTCATATGAGTTATAAATGTTCCATTGATGATCTCCTAGTGTTTTGTTTCTCCAATTTCGATTTAGATGATTTTATGTGATAAATGGAGTTTATTTATTATAAAAATGCATTTGTGGATGTTTTGGAAATATGCATATAGTACATCATGTGATGTTTTGAAAATGTAAAGGTGTGAGTCCTTGGAAATGAGGGTTTTCCCGATCCAAAGTTTTATTTCGGGTTTTCATGGAATTGAAGTATTTACCGGCAAACGGTGTGTGTTGTTATATTTGATGTCATTTTATAACTTTCATAAACTACCTTTTGGAGTTAGTTGAGCTTGTGGCTCGGTATTGAATTTTATTAAGTCTTGGGGACATTTGTCCAGTTATGGTAACTCAAGATTGAGTTTTGATAATGAATTATGTTATTGGGGAATTGCATGTTTTGAATGCATGTGTTTATTTATTTGGGGTCGTGTAATATTTAGACCTTGATAGCTATGGATCCATAGGCATTTGAGTTTCCCTTAGTCTCGCGGGCAAGAGGTCGGAATTGATTGAACTCAGTTTTACGAGACGTTAGTTTATTTTGTAGCACAAAATAGGCATCGGGTTCCATGATAAGTAAGGCGTGGACCTAGATGGTCGGGCGTCGTCTCATGGGCAGTAAGGCGTAATTCCATATATGTGCTTAGCACGGGATAGGCATCGGGTTCCATGATAAGTAAGGTGTGGACCTATATGGTCGGGCGTCGTCTCATGGTAGTAAGGTGTAATCCCTAATGTGCTGTTGTGGATTTGGAGTGACCCAATGTATAGACCTGGAGTGGTTGAAGTTGGGAACTCCCTAGTCTCGCGGGCAATAGATCTGGAGTGATTGAGCTCAGTTTACGAGAGTAATCCACGTGTGTGTTTTTTTTGCATAGTAAGTGACCCACTTTAGTGTTCCGTCACGTGCGATGTATACGGGTCTCCCCCGTCACCGAAAGGTGTTGTTTTGGGTATTTGTTGCTACTCATGTTTTCGGTGACATGTTATATTTATATGGATTGTTTTCCATGGTATGCAAGTTGTGGTTTATATCTCATCCGTGTGTGATGTTTTGGGTATTTGTGTTTATCCATGTTTTCGGTAACATGTCATATTTATGAGAATTGCATTTCCATGTTATATGAGTTATGGATTATGTTTTTACCGCGTTTGGGATGTTTTTGGAATAATGACAAATTGAATTATGGATTTAATTATTTTGAGTATCAAAGGGTATTTCATTCTATTACGTGGATTTTGGGAATGAGTCTATTTTGGAAATCATATTGCATTGAAGATTTCATTTATGGGAATTGTGGGATTTGGAAAATGGGTGCTTTACATTTAAAGTAAACTCTTTTGGAATCATGACTAAAAAGCTACACTCCTCTCGATTTATGAATTTATATAGTCATGATAAAATGCTTGAACTCACTAGGCGTTAGCCTAACCCTTTTTATTTGTCGGCATGTGCAACAGGTCTCAGGTTGGGAGTAGTTCTAGTGACACGTGTGAAAGGTCGTGTGCTAGTAGAGTGCTCGCAAGGTGATTTGAATTAGTGAAGTCTTCCGCATGTATTTGGAATTAGCAACTTGTGTTGTGTTAAGTAACACCCGTTTAAGTTAATTTATTGGGGGAATTATAATGTTTTAAATTCCGAGGTATTTTAAGGAATGAATTGTAGAAATGATTTTATCTTGTTGGGTATTTTATTGAAATTTTATTTAGTTGCTCGTTCCAAATTTGAGGGTGTTACAAAACTGAAGCAGCAAAATTTGATGAAGGTAAGGGAAGGCGGAGGTAGACCACTTCAATCATCCGACCAACTTTACGGCCTACTCCAAGGATCCGCTTGGTCTTTGGATCCTGCACAACACAACCAGAAGGGGAAATAAAATGATTAGACAGGCTTCCATAAGCTGAGTGATAGAAACCAGACTCAGAGATAAGTTAGGTATATGCAGCACATCAGGTAATTGAATGATGGGGGTAGAGACAGTCCCACTGAAGGATACCAGTAAACGAGTATCATCAGCAGTATGGACTGATGAAAACATGCTGGAAGTTTGTTGTCATGTGGTTACAACATCCAGAGTCAAATAGCCAAGGGTTACCTGATGCAGAGGTATTGCATTGAGAATTCATACACATAGAACCTGTCATAAGTTGCTCCATGAGCTCTTGATTGCGACGCATGAGTTCCATAAGGTCAGGTGTTGAGTAGTTGTTATGCTGTGCCAGAACTGCTGGCGATTGAGAATCCTGAGTGATAGAGCCAACAATAGATTGAGGCCTGGACTGTTGCCTTGGGTTACCCGAGTTCTTTGGATGTTTTGGACAGTCAGACCCATAGTGACGTGGTTGTGTGATCCCACACCAGCGACATTTTCGAACTGGGCAGTTGAGGAGAAGATGGGAAGTAGAATGACAGAATGTGCATTCACTGTTGTTCCCCTTTCCCGCGGATTTATACTGGTCATTGTTGCCCCATTTACCTTTTGGTTTTCCTGAGTTGGAAGTGTAGAGCACAATATCTGATGGTAGTGGAAAACGCTGTTGAAGACGAGTTTCTTCACTTAGCAGTTCAGTGATAGCTTCTTCAAGAGTAGGTAATGGATGCCGATGTAGAAGCGAGGCTCGAACATTCTCAAAGCGATCAGTGAGACCCATGAGAATAGTAACCACATGCAATTGGCTAAAGTAAGCAGTAAACTTCCGAGCAGTTTCATCAAAGATTTGAGGTGCACCCAGGTTCAGATGATCTCTAAAAGCTTGCATCTCAGAGATATAGGAGTTGATAGACTGATCAGGCAGTTGCCTTTTGTTCTGGAAGGTAGTCCACAGTTGATATTGATGAGATAAGCCTGTAGAAGTGTACCTGTTTGCAAGAAAATCCCATAGTCCTTTTGTTGTGGTATAGCCAAGGAATTGTTGATTGATCTCAGTAGTGGTAGAAGCGTTTATGAACCCGAGGATGCGAGCATTTGCGATGTCCCAATCATTCATACGTTTTGCAAAGTCGACTGCACTTTCCTTGTCCTCTTTAACAGGAATGGTAGACGTACCAGTGACATATGTATAGAGTCCATGAGACTTGAGGAGAATGGACATATGGTGATGCCACAGAACGTAGTTGTTCCCATTGAGAACGACTGAGATGGGATTAGAGTGACTGAAGTTGTGAGCCATTCGAACTGATTCAGGGATTTGATAAAGCAGGTTTGTCGCAGCCCATTCTTGTCGCAATCAACTGATATCGCTACACACTAGTGTCTCAATCAAGGTCTTGTCGCAATAGGGAAAGTTGTCGCAACAGAGTATTGTGATAAGGTACTATTCAAAGGATGAAGGTTGCGATAACAGAACTTGTCGCAAGTGAAGGTTGCGATAGAAGGTTTTGTCGCAAGTGACAATTGCGATAGATGGTTGTCGCAAGTGAAGGTTGCGATAGATGGTCTTGTCGCAAGTGACAATTGCGATAGTTATGAGGCTGAGGGTTGCGATAGTTATGAGACTGAGGGTTGCGATAGTTATGAGACTGAGGGTTGCGATAGATATGAGACTGAGGGTTGCGATAGATATGAGACTGAGGGTTGCGATATTTATGAGACTCAAGATGTTCTTGAGTCGAATCTACAAAACTGGTCGGTTTTGGCTAAAATTTGGTACGCAGGTTCGTGACACTTTTCTGGGCAACTTTAAAGCTTGGTGTTTTGTCCGAAAAACAGCAGAAGATGGTTTTTTGAAGCAAAACAGAGTGCAGTGAAAACAAATATGTAAAACTCCGAAAATAAAATCGAATGATACGTACCTACAGCTCTGATACCATGTTAGAAATGGAGAGTCGATTGATAGATTGAGAGACAAACTTGAGATGGCTGAATCGGCCGGCTTTCATATATTGAGAGAGAATTACAAAAGAGAGTCTAACCTAAAAATGAACCCTAAGAGATCTATTATACAAGGTAAGTTACACATAATTACAGAAAGGACCCTGAACTATACATATTGACAATAATTCTCTAACAATATATATATTTAAGTGTGTCCAAAGTTTAGTAAAAACCATATTTTTTACTAAAGTTTTCCAACATTATCTAAAAACATCTATGAGGAATTGGTTGTTCCAAGAGTATATTACGTTGCTTCATTAGTCCTCAAGAGTGGCAGACCCTTCTCATATGAACTACTATTATGTCCCTTGTTCTTCCGGATGTAGCAACACATCCACCACAGAATGTTCCACTTCGATTATATAGTAGGTTTAAAATGTTGTCGTTTAAAACTGACCATTCTTCCTCTAGTTCATACATATATACCCATGGTTGTCCGTATCAGAACAACATCTAAAAGAGCGTGGAAAGCCATCATGACTTTTGCACGTCCAATCGAGAAACAGAAAAGTAGTTCTTTATATATCCCACTACTGAATAGAAAATCTAGAAGAAACATGAAAGGAACCAAGGACCTCATCATAAGAACAAAGTTTAAAGCTTATTATGCAAGATTGCAGAAGCGAGATTACGTGAAATTCATTCAACTCACTATCAATTGAGGCACTGTCCATATCATGATCACAAAGAACAAATATCCTTTTCAATGATCTAATACAAGGGTTTTAGAGTTTGAGAATTTTTTTTATCAAAGAAGGGGATTATTGGATGAATCACTAATTTTTAAGCATAGTAAAATACCCCGGGTACCTAAAAAATAAATAAAATGAGCCTGTGTTTCTAATCATGTAACACGTTAAAACTATGAGATCAGTCTAAACATGATGTGGCAAACAAAATTCCAACATTTTAACTTCTCCAAATGCACATGGAACAAGTTTTATATATACCATATCATCAAAATGATCTCGCTTTAGTAGAACAACAATGTAATGTCCCATATCCCATATAACACAACACATCACACAATGTAACACAAATAGATATAACAAACGAACTTCACTTTACATGTACGGTCCAATAGTCTTTTACAATAGAAAGAAAAACATTTGTAATACAATCCTTGTACTATTTACATACATAACATTTAACATTTCGATACAACAACTAAACAAGTCAAAAGCTTCATCTTATAGTCCTTCTCACTAGCCGTCCATCTCATACTCTACATACTTGCCCTTACTTGATCCGCCACCTGGAATACATATTTTTAAAACAAAAATGAGGGTTAGACCTGATGGTCTAAGTGAGAAACCCCTGTTAGTTTAAAAACCATTTATATAAACTTTATTCATATAAATCACGCCACATAATTGCATATATCCAATTAAGCTCACACATTATGTACCCTCCCTTCTCATTTCCTCCTGGCCATATTAGTGGTAGCAAGCCAACTAATAAAATACAACGCTGCACAACATCTACAGCCAAACAACGCTATACAGATTCTATAGCCAAACACACCGGTCTTAAACCCGGCCTACGTATTATAACACATTTATAATACTCATGTAAGTATAATACCTCAACATATTATAATTCACATATAAACACATAGTCATTAACTATTACATTCGCAATCCACACATATACGTATTCCAGTTAAAAATGTTTGTAAAGTAAAACTCACCTGTTTTGGTTATTACACACGTTCGCAAGCTTCTTTCAAAACGATCTTATCTCTTACCACGACTCCACAGAATCTGAAACAAGTTAAGATATACACATAGCTTTACTAACCAACACATAAAGCCTAACCATTTCCCATCCTCAACTGTCCCATTATACTGCACTTAACTCACTACCGGGACTACACAGGGTACCGGGACTTATACAGTACCGGGACTCTTCAGTACCGGGAGTTCCTATACCGGGAGTCCACACTACCGGAAGTTGCTATACCGGAAGTCGACTCTACCGGGAGTTCATACTACTGGGACTACACCGGAAGTCCACACTACCGGGACTTCACCGGAAGTCGAATATACCGGGCTTTCACCGGGAGTTCTCAAGAACACAGTCGGTTCCAATTTACCCAGTTTCAAATTAAACCTATACAACCTCAAATTAAACATTCTAATCCGATAGAAATGGTCTATTGATGATTACAAACACAATATGTAAAAGACTTACCTCAAGATTTCTTCTTAACACCAACGATTGAAGCCCTACTCGTACGGTTTCCTATTTCGCTTTCTTTCGCCTTCGGACTCCCGCACACATATACAATCTTTCTAAATCTGGATAATGAAACTACTGATGACAGAAGGTGTATATCACTTCTAATTAATTACCTTTTAGACCTTCAACTTCTCACTAATGTCCCAAACACCCTCAAACTTACCCTGAACATCATAAATTATTGTTAAATTATCTAACGGACTTACCCGGGGTATTACATCATCTCCCCCTTAAAAGAATTATGTCCCGGAATTCAGTTAGGCAAAAAGGTGAGGGTATTTGGCTCTCATTTCTGATTCAAATTCCCACGTAGCATCTTGACCTTTATGATGTTTCCACTGAACTTTCACTTGTCTGACCTCCTTATTCCGCAGCACTTTAACTTTAAAATCAACTATAGCTTCTGGCTCTTCCACATAATTCAGTCTTTCGTCGACTTGTATCTCTGGTAGGGAGACTGCCTAATCTTGGGTAACCAGACACTTTCGGAAGTTTGACACGTGAAACGCATTATGAATCCTGCTCAATTCTGGTGGAAGATCTAATCGGTAAGCCACTTCACCGATCCTTTATGTTATTGCAAACGGTCCGATATACCTTGGGCTAAGTTTACCTTGTCTTCCAAATCGGATGACTCCCTTCCACGGCGAAACTTTTAACATTACGTAATCCCCAACTTGAAATTCCAATGGCTTTCGACGGCGATCAGCGTAACTCTTCTGTCTATCTTGAGCCACTTTCAATCTTTCTCGAATCTGAGTGACCTTATCGGATGTTAGCTGAACTATTTCCGGCCCCGCTAACTGTTTCTCTCCCACTTCGTTCCAACACAGAGGCGTTCGGCATTTCCTACCATATAGTACTTCAAACAGTGCCGCTTGTATGCTGGAATGATAACTGTTGTTGTATACGAATTCGATCAACGGTAAATGCTTATCCCACGATCCCCCAAAATCAACGATACAAGCTCGGAGCATATCTTCTAAGGTCTGAATTGTTCGTTCGCTCTGCCCATCTGTTTGAGGATGATACGCCGTACTTAACTTTATATGTGTCCCCATTTCTCTTTGAAAACTTCTCCAAAATCTTGAAGTAAAACGACTTTCACGATAAGAAATGATTGAGATTGGAACTCCATGTCGAGTTACTATTTCATCAATGTATAACTTAGCTAATCTCTCCATCGAATCGGTTTCCTTTATCGGTAGGAAGTGTGCAGACTTTGTCAATCTGTCGACGATCACCCAAATCGAATCAAATCCCTTCGGTGTTCTTGGTAGCTTTGTGATGAAATCCGTAGTAATCTGTTC
The DNA here is from genome assembly GCA_033807775.1 of Saussurea involucrata. NCBI lineage: Eukaryota > Viridiplantae > Streptophyta > Magnoliopsida > Asterales > Asteraceae > Saussurea > Saussurea involucrata. Next base: position 55,310,298 of record CM066322.1, on the reverse strand, counting down.
CCACTTCCACATAGGTATTTCTAGTCGTTGTAGTTGCCCATACGGCTTTTGGTGTTCAATCTTTACTTTCTTACAAGTATCACATCTTTCCACATACTGAGCGATCCCTCTTTTTATCCCCGGCCACCAATAGAATTGCTTTAGGTCTTTATACATCTTGTTTGTACCTGGGTGAATAGAGAAACGGGATTGATGAGCTTCTTGTAAAACACGATCACGTAACCCACCCAAACGAGGTACCCACACTCTGTTTCCCAGACACAATAACCCACGATCATCTTTTACTAGCAATGCTGACATCCCCGCTAACCGTTCTGATTTCAGATGTTCATCCTGATAAGCCTCCACTTGACACTTCTGCAGTTCGTCAAATATGTTGGGTAGGAGTTCAGTTCGTAGTGAAATAACTTTTATGGTTCCACTCCTTTCTTGACGACTCAATGCATCAACTACCACATTTGCCTTTCCCGGGTGATAAAGGATTTCACAGTCATAATCGTTCAGCAATTCTAGCCATCTCCTTTGTCTCATATTTAGTTCCTTCTGATCAAAGAGGTGTTGGAGACTCTTATGATCGGTAAAAATCTGACATTTGGAACCATACAGATAATGTCTCCAAATCTTTAACGCAAAGACGACTGCAGCAAGCTCCATATCGTGCGTAGGATACTGCCGTTCATGATCCTTCAGTTGGCGAGAAGCATAAGCTATAACCTTTCCGCGCTGCATAAGTACGCAACCCAATCCCAGTTTAGACGCATCACTGTAAACGACAAAGTCTTCAGAACCTTCAGGTAGTGATAGAATCGGCGCACTGCACAGTTTCTCTTTCAATATTCGGAATGCCTCGTCCTGTTCTGCCTTCCATTCAAACTTTAGATTCTTCCGGGTCAGCTTAGTCAAAGGTACTGCAATCCGGGAGAAGTCTTTTATGAATTTCCGATAGTAACCGGCTAAACCCAGAAAACTGCGTACCTCCGTTGTTGTCTTAGGCTGTTCCCACTTTTCAACTGCTTCCACTTTCATCGGATCGACTTGTATGCCTTTCTCAGAAATCACGTGCCCCAGAAATTGCACCTTCCGTAGCCAGAATTCTCATTTAGAAAATTTTGCATACAACTTTTCCCTCTGAAATCTAGGCTTCCTTGAATCCTGTGGTGGTCCTTCCCATTACCTTTTCCCCAAGCTCTTATCACCAGCATCTCTTCTAATATCTCTTTCAACATTCTCCGCGGCATTAACTGCAGTCGAGAAGGTATCGGGTCCTGTTGCGGTCACTAACCCTCTAACTTCTGAGTTCAACCCAAAGATGAACCTTTCCGTCTTCATCGCCTCTGTAGCAACGTAGTATTCTGCAAACCGAGACTTTTCCAGAAAGCTAGCGGTGTAATCTCAAACGGATAAGTTTCCTTGTTGTAAGTTCATAAATTCCCCTTCCAGTTGTTTGACGGCTGCTTGGGGACAAAATGCGTTCCTATAGGCTATCACAAATTCTTCCCAAGAGAGGGTAGAATAAACATCAGATCCTTTAGAATGAATAAAGGATTCCCACCAATACAACGCATCCCCTTTTAACATTGTTGCTCCATACAATACTCTATCTTCGTCAGCGCACTTACTCGTCTTAAAAATAGCTTCTATTTCATTCATCCATCTCATTGCTTTCACTGGATCCCGATCTCCTGAGTATGTAGGAGGCTTGCAACTAAGAAACATTTTATAATCGCATTTTCTCATTACCGGTAAGACCGTAGGGGTGATTGGCATCTCCTCTTCATGAGCAGGATCTGGTCCTTCTGTTTCAGTATTATGAGATTGGTTTAACATAGCTTGAATGTTGGTTTGTAATCTTCCCATTTCTGCCATTAAATCATCCCTGGTAACGAACTCTGTGCCATGAGGCTGGACTCTGCTTCCAGCTCGACCTCCAGCTCTACCCCCAGTTCTACCCCCGACTCTGCCCCCAGTTCTGCCTCCCTTGTCCCCTGTTCCTATTGGCGGATTAGTTCTGTTTGGATTTCTTCCTCCTCCTCGATTTGAATTTCGTGTACCGCTTGCCATTCTGTGGATCCAAACAAAGTTAATATACACATAAGCACATACCCTATATAACAAGGTGTTCCAGTTCAGACATGTACATGTAAGATCATAATTACACTGGCCAGGTGTAATATGAAATTACCTTACATGATGTTCCTTCTACCTTTTATACTTAACATCCCCAGGTTCTAAATTAATAGGGACATCCTACTTCACATGCAGTTTAAGTCTAGGTACAGTTACTAATACCTAAATCCCTTAAACTAGGGCTCTGATACCAGTTGTAACGTCCCATATCCCATATAACACAACACATCACACAATGTAACACAAATAGATATAACAAACGAACTTCACTTTACATGTACGGTCCAGTAGTCTTTTACAATAGAAAGAAAAACATTTGTAATACAATCCTTGTACTATTTACATACATAACATTTAACATTTCGATACAACAACTAAACAAGTCAAAAGCTTCATCTTATAGTCCTTCTCACTAGCCGTCCATCTCATACTCTACTTACTTGCCCTTACTTGATCCGCCACCTGGAATACATATTTTTAAAACAAAAATGAAGGTTAGACCTGATGGTCTAAGTGAGAAACCTCTGTTAGTTTAAAAACCATTTATATAAACTTTATTCATATAAATCACGCCACATAATTGCATATATCCAATTAAGCTCAAACATCATGTACCTTCCCTTCTCATTTCCTCCTGGCCATATTAGTGGTAGCAAGCCAACTAATAAAATACAACGCTGCACAACATCTACAGCCAAACAACGCTATACAGATTCTATAGCCAAACACACCGGTCTTAAACCCGGCCTACGTATTATAACACATTTATAATACTCATGAAAGTATAATACCTCAACATATTATAATTCACATATAAACACATAGTCATTAACTATTACATTCGCAATCCACACATATACGTATTCCAGTTAAAAATGTTTGTAAAGTAAAACTCACCTGTTTTGGTTATTACACACGTTCGCAAGCTTCTTTCAAAACGATCTTATCTCTTACCACGACTCCACAGAATCTGAAACAAGTTAAGATATACACATCGCTTTACTAACCAACACATAAAGCCTAACCATTTCCCATCCTCAACTGTCCCATTACACTGCACTTAACTCACTACCGGGACTACACAGGGTACCGGGACTTATACAGTACCGGGACTCTTCAGTACCGGGAGTTCCTATACCGGGAGTCCACACTACCGGAAGTTGCTATACCGGAAGTCGACTCTATCGGGAGTTCATACTACCGGGACTACACCGGAAGTCCACACTACCGGGACTTCACCGGAAGTCGAATATACCGGGCTTTCACCGGGAGTTCTCAAGAACACAGTCGGTTCCAATTTACCCAGTTTCAAATTAAACCTATACAACCTCAAATTAAACATTCTAATCCGATAGAAACGGTCTATTGATGATTACAAACATAATATGTAAAAGACTTACCTCAAGATTTCTTCTTAACACCAACGATTGAAGCCCTACTCGTACGGTTTCCTATTTCGCTTTCTTTCGCCTTCGGACTCCCGCACACATATACAATCTTTCTAAATCTGGATAATGAAACTACTGATGACAGAAGGTGTATATCACTTCTAATTAATTACCTTTTAGACCTTCAACTTCTCACTAATGTCCCAAACACCCTCAAACTTACCCTAAACATCATAGATTATTGTTAAATTATCTAACGGACTTACCCGGGGTATTACAAACAAACCCAAGTATAACAAAGAATTATTATGAAAAACAAAGAATTGAGATTTTTTATTTCCTTTACAATAACAACTATAGCTAGTATGGTTTCATGATTGTGGGTTTAAAAGTATGTTAAAGGAAATATGACTTTCTAGAGTTTCACATAAAACTTTGATAAAATGGATTAGCACATCAACAACAAACATATAAAAACCCTCTGTGAACATAGACAACAAGTAACAACATGTTTAAATATTAATAAATCACCTATAAATAGTTAGAGAAAGTTAAATAAACACACCGAAAATTATTTAAAACTAAAGGTGGGTTGAAGCTTTTACTTTGATTCCAGACGATGCACCTTCCTCTGATACTTTCACGTTCGACTCCGAATCAATTTCCATCTAAAACGATTCTTCCAAATACTAAAAAGGAATCTGTAAAGGGGATCAGAGAATCATTAAATTGAAGTTCCCATCAATTGCCCGAACTCTTGCTTTTTTGCTTCTAAATCAAATTAAAAACATGAAGAGAAGTATTGTGCTACATCCTTTCTTTATTTTTCGTCTTATGAAAAAAATTGTGCTAATTTTCTAATTTGCATTCTTTAAGAGCATACACAAACTATATTGCAATTTATATGACATTAAATTGTCACTACATCATAATCATTACCATACATCCTCCTACAAATATAATGATTTTCAATGGAGACCCTTAGAAAACAATCAAAACCCTTAAAAGATAGTCACAAAAAACTATCAAAAGCAACGCCATAATCCCAATTGTAGATTTATAGGAAAAGTATCATCTCATGAAACAACTACACAATCGCAAAGATGAAAAGTATCTCCATATCTGGAACAAAGTTGTCTCTAAGATTAATTTGGTAAGCATTATGTGAGACTGATTCAACCATCAAAACAGGACAAAATTAACCCATTTTTAAGATTAAAAAATCACTAAACCCTAAAATGTGAACAAAGGCAGTGGCAAGCACATACTTAGTCGAGGCTTCGCCCCCAAGAATTTCATCAAACAATTGATGGGCAAATGTTAATTAGTGAAGTTCATGCACAACTCTCTTGAATCCACAATTGCCTAAAAGATCCACCGGAAAGAAGCCATTTTGCAAACCCACAACTTGCTTCCTACAAAAATTCCGTATTCATTAAGGTTTGTTTATGTTCGCTAAGCATCTTAATAAACTAACACAAATAAGCTTATTTTCTTGATACACGTTCTTTGTACGGATGAAGAGTTTACAAGATAGGATGCTTTTAACAACCGACTTGAGGCGGTTTTCAACATCAGAGAAATGGAGGAGTGGGGTCTTGAGAGAAAAATTAGGGTTTTGCAGTTTGGGGAGAACGTGGAGAAGAAGCCGACGAGTAGAAGCCGATTTCCTCCACCATATGACGTGAGGATAGAAGAGAAGGGGAGAGAAATTAGGGGTTTTGAGAAGTGGGGAGGGAGAGGTCGTGTAGGAGAAAACAACTGATTTCAATCTTGCAGCAGAAAGTTGTACATCAGGTAAGAAAATGAGTAATCTTGAAAAACTGAATGTTGAAAAAAACTGTAATACCATTTTAATTAACTAACTAGTAATGTACCCACGCGATGCGGCGGGATACAAAAATTTGTTGTAAACCGAGAAACGTTTTTTAACAAAACATTGTTACATGAGAAGGCAAGTCGTCACGCATGGGCATCATCAAGATTATTAACACCTAATCTCACCTATCAAGTTGTCTCAAAACTACAAGTTAAAGAATCCAAAAAACGACAACGAAAAATATTTCACCACTTCAATGCTAAGTAGAGATTCAGGCTTCTATGGCCTTCAACAAAAGATTAAATGCCACATAATAGAGGCTTCTCCATTTGAATCAACTTTATTTTGCCAAATATACTTTTGATGGCAAATGTCAATCGTTATGTATTTCCATAATGCTCATTTATTAGAAGAAAATTGTGCTAAAATATACATTTTGATGGCAAATATTCGATAAGCAACCCATATGTTTGATATTATTTTGTTGTAATTCTTTTTGCACTCCAAAACCAACTAATATAATTGCAGTAGAAAAAGAGGATTTGACATAAAAAAAAATTCCTTCCAACTACACTTTTTTCAAACATTACGAAAGATGTAAGAGATCATTTTCTAGACTTAAATGCTACTCCGTTGACTATGTTATTTTGCCATTAGTAACCTTAAATAATTGTTCAAACTCAAACAAGTCAATTTTGCAGATGTAGATCTAAACTAACCTATAACACATGTCATGGATTTTGTTTCAAAGTCAAATATGATTACAATGTTATGATATATATACACATTAAATTCCTATTACAATGCATAGACTTTTTTCAAGAAAAAAGGGTTTTCCGCTAGTCTCACTCTCACCCATTGAGACCCGCTCAACAATGAAACTCTCGAAATCAAAACTGATAACTCGAAAAAGGCAATTATGTTTCATTTTTTGTTCTATTTCTTTCTTTCTCCATGTTAATTTTACAAATCTACATGGTCTTATATCGCAAATTAGATAGTATATAAATTAAAGGTTAATATGGTCGATTGGATATGAAGCTTTGATGTCTTATATGTAGATGTTGATAAAGTCGAAAATCCTAACTTCAATCACAACTTCATTTTTTTTCTTGTATGCTTTCAATTATTACTATGATTTTTAGACAAGGGTATATCAATTTCTTTGATGATTGAGCATTATTTGTTTAACCAAAAATGACAATATCTCAATCCAACTATATGATAAATCTTTGTTTTATTCTTACATTTAAATTAAAGAACAAAAGAAAAAAATTACATAAGTTATTTCGGGGACTTAGTATCTTCTTTTATACAAAATTGGAACAAATGAGTCCAACAATTGTGTGAATAATCAAAATATAGAGTTTAGGTTATTCGATTGTTTCAAGGCAACTAAGTAATTGCAAAATGGGTGTTTCATATTTATATGAAAGGGCCTGCTAGTTGAAATCATTGAATTTCTACAACATTTGAAAATTAGATGACGATTCTTACAATTCATTGTTTCAGATGTATGGTAACCTAAGTTACCTAACAACATGCTTATTCAAGGACTTAAAATGCCACAAGATAAAATATTTTCCGTAAAAGTTGTAGACTACAAGCACCGTTTGCACATGGTTTTGTTCATTAAGTTAATTCATTCAAACGGAGAGGGATATATACAATTATCAATACAATGAGTAAAAGCAGAAAAAGTAACTACGTATTCGATAACTAATGTTGTTGAATTATGTCAATGTTGAGTCCCTTAAGTTTCACCACTGCCTCAACACGACCCTTGAGCATAAGTACCTCCTCGACCCCATGTAACATTTCAAGTGTTTGTTGACTATCTTCCAAATTTACTTGTTATGTGTGTGAATTCATGTTTCGTATTGCAAATACTAAATCTGTAAAGCACACCTCTGATCCGGTGAATAATGCCTGGCTCCTTTTCTACTAACTGTGAGGTAGTTATGGGACTGGCTGACAACTTCGTGAACAATTGCTTCACCTGCTCCAACACATCCTTGTGTTCAACAGCTCCAAAGGCAGAAATAACCTGAAGCAAATAAGTCAACAAAAGAATTATGTTGTCAACTATAAAAACCTGAAGGCATAACAAGGGAGAATAGTGTTAATAGTTGAACTGTAATTTGAAGTCTAAAAAATACTAATTTGTAATTTCTCATAAGGGACGTTGAAACGATGCTTGGCTAATAAACCTTATCTGAAGGATGAATTGTTTTGATTACAATACATGCCAGAAAATATTAGAATAATGCAATTGATTTTATTCACGGTAAATCCTAAACCCTAAAAGTGGTACGCAGATAGAGTAGCGTGGTTGCATTCGACAACTAATTTTATTTTAAGGAAACAAAAATACATTATATGCCACAATTTTACAGCTAAAAACTAAGATCTTAGAACAGAAATTAGCTGTTGTGGCAACATCCCAATCATACCTGGCAAGTGGCAACATTAGTACATGAACTCGTGAGAGTGTTTAAAAAATAACGGACCATTCACTTTATTAACAAAATAGATAGTATCGTACTGTGCTTTTTGTGTCCTTCAGGTTTAGGCTCAATAAGAAGTATTCCTGAAGTGTTCCTAAACCATAAGCTTACGACAGCAGAGCTTTATGTTAGACCCTCAACCGGTACATGAATTTTCTTTTTTCATTTTATCAAGTTGTGTTTCATCAATCTCAACTTTTGCGTTTGGTGCGTTATAATCCCATACCACCTTATTCCAACTGCCTTTGTTACCACTCCTTGGATCCTACAACCCTTTCACATACAAAACCTTTTATCTGATAACTAATCAGTCAAGATGTCACTGCAGTCAACCACATGATGCACTCAAACATCATTACCTGAAACCCCGATGCATGTTGTTCACGAACTCTTGAAGCTCATCATCACCAGTCCCGTCTGCAAAACCTATTCCATCCTATGGGATATTATGGCTGACACTTTTAAACTTATTGCAACCTTTGGAAATCAATTCAACTTCCTAGTATTATGTTGAACCTTGCAGTCCACCTTCTACCTAGTACATGTTCTACAATGCTGAAAGTCTATGGTCTGATTTACAAAATTTATACAAGTTTTACAACTTTCAGGTAAAACCAAAAAAACTTGGAAACATTTGAAGAACTGTTTGTGAATCACTTCTTTAAAATCATTGTGGCAACCACAACTCGGGATTGTTGCAACTATTTGTCTAATCTATATCAATATCAATACTACAATATTAAAATGGTAATACGGTTATTTTCAAGATTCAAGATTACTCGTTCTTTTGCACAATGTACAAGTTTCAAAGCATATAAGAGGTTACCCCTTGAAATATCTTTACTTAGAGCTCAGACTCTCCCCACGTTCCTCCAAAAACCGCAAACCTCCACTTCCCCACTACCTGCACGACCCTCCTAATTTTGAGATTAACCCTACAAAATAAATGGTATTTCAAGATGTTAAGTTTTTTAAATAATTTTCAAATAAAAAATCTTACATTATTAAACAATTAAGGATCTAGCCAAAATACTGAAAGATTTGTCCCATAACTTCAACAGTTGCAAAAATTGTAGTTTCTTATTCGAAGCTGGTGATTGAAATTGAACCCCACAGAATGAAAATTGATCATCACACTGTAAGCAAACTAAACATTCAGTATATATAACGAGCAACTGTGAGATAAAAACTAAAACCAAACCAAAATGGAAAGGCATAGCTTCAAATCCGTACATCCTGATCGATTGAAAGAGATATAGGGAAGATTGATGTTTGGATGGAGCCATCCTGTATAGCCTACATAATGAAGTATGTCATTCTGAATCCAAATGTAAGTTTGTTCCACATTCAGTTGTTTGGTTTCGTCACATATTAGTTTAGAACCAAGAAAGCGAGATTTAGTAAATTCCCAAACAAAAGTTGATGAGCCGCTTATTAGTTTTCGCCACATACCGAATCCAAAACGAAATCCTTTCACCCATCTCCTATTAGTTTTCACCAATTAACATTTTATTCAATCAGTCTCGGCTTAATTTGTTGCCCTCATCATCACCTGTGGAAGGACACCAAATTCAAAAGTGGGATCCAAAATAGCAACTGTTGAAAGCAGACCCAAGAACAACCGATCAAAACCAACCAATACAGCCTAAGCATCCAATTGCAAGATTTTAACTTAATTCAGTTCATGCTAAAAGGCACGAATTAAAGACGGGTGATTTGTTAGATAACTTAGCACCAAGATTATGCAGAAAGATTAGCCCATCGTCTACCCAATTCCGTTAAAATACGACAACAATATAATTTTGGTGTTGAATCTAACAATAAACATTATGCAGAAAGATTGACCCACCTTCTACCCAATTTCGTTAAAATACGACAACAATATAGTTTTGTGTTAATAACTGGTTCCATCACCTGACTACACTTGGTCCCCTTAGCATCGGGGAGAAATCGAGTCACCTAATTCGGACCAACATTTGTAAATTAGAAACATCGTAAACATTTCATTCCAGAAATGAAAAATGAAAAATGAAAATATTATTCTCACCACAAGAATCGGAGGCTTGTAGTTGAGCCCTTACTGCTTAATCCTGAGGAGCAATTCCTCTTCTAAAGCCATAACTGGATCCAAAACATAAGCTACCTGCCCTCCGGTATCAGGCAAGCCAAGAACATTAGATTGACCAAAATACCCATGGATCGAGAATAGCACAACGTTGAATATGCTTGGAACCCTGCTAAAGAATTTCTCCAGGTTTACAGGGTCGGGTGCTTGAAGAACCTCCAATAGTAATCGAACTGTTTCTCTCACCCTTTCTGCATTATCTCCCCAACCCTTGTCAAAACCCAATTCTTTAAACCTGTATACATCGTGGTTTTAAGTTTCCGGCCACGGGTTTAAATAAATTCATATAAATAGACAAAATTTCAAAGAAACTTTACCTAAGTTCGAAGTAATGAACTTTGATGCGAAGTTGACTCCATTTCCAATCGATGAAGATAATTTCATGGTAGGCATATTGAAGTCCACTGCACCACCTATGGAAACATTGAGAGGCAAAGAACCAAATTCTCTCTAGAGAAATGTTGGTGAGTGAGAGGCAGGAAGATTGGGAGCGGGATGTGCCGATGTGGTGAGTAATACAGGGGTCGTGGGGAGGGGGGTTAGATACAAAAGCTTGACCGATCGTGAAGATGGGGTAGGGTTTCTTGAAGGATATATAAGGAGTGGAGAGGTAGGAGAGATCGAGAGAAATCAGGATTGTGGTGATGGGGAAGGAGAGAAATGAGGGGACGTGGTCACGATGAGAAGGAGACGGGAGGGAGAAGTCGTGGCAGGAGAAGAACCACTTTCAATCCTATGCTGCAGAAAGTTGTACGGTAGGCATAAAAATTGTAACCTTGAAAGTAGTTTTTTTGTGCTGGACGTGGGAGATGACTCGTGGATTTCAAAGGTCTGCTTTCAAAACTTGTACGGTATGTAATAGAAGGAGTAACCTTGAAAACTGAATGTTGAAAAAAAACTGCCAAATCCCCTTATTCTTTTAATAATGTAGTATAGATATAGATAGATATAGATATTATAATAAAGAATAAATTACGTTTTTCATCCCTATGGTTTGTTAAAAGTTACGGATTTCGTCCTTGTGGTTTTAACATTTCGGTTTTAGTCCCTATGGTTTGCAATTTATTTCTATTTCCGTCCCTGAAACCAAAATACTAGTTTTAAGTTTTAACTATGAAGAACTAAATTAAAAATGAATTGTAAACCATAGGAATGAAAAAAACAATTAAGTTTAAATCATAAGGATGAAAAAGGTAATGAGTTATAAACCATAGGGATTAAAATCACAATTTCAAAACCATAAGAACGAAAATAGAAATTTCCAACAAACCACGGGGACTAAAAAAGTAATTTACTCTATAATAAATCATTATTGTAATCAATCAATCAATATATATATTTAAAAGAGCACAAAAGATGATGTAGCGTCTTAAGAATTGAGAATTCCTCATTTCTTGAATTGTGGTTGATTATAAGGTATTCCACATTGATAGAGAGACAAAAGATTGGCAATGAAATTGTGGATATATAAATGGAGGTTGAGATGTGTTTGTGGCAACTCATAGAATTGACTCATTTTGGCCGATCCTATAAACCAATGTTGTTGGCCTTTTTTAGCCGACCCTCCAAACAATATGTTGGCTCATTTTGGCCAACCTAAAAGTTTAAATCTATATATATATATATATATATATATATATATATATATATAAAAGGAAACTCCACAAAATATTGGGTGGCATCCTAAGAATTGAGATTTCCTCATTTCTTGAATTGTGGTTGCTTCTAAGGTATCCCACATTGATAGAGATACAAAAGAATGACAATAAATTGTGGATATATAGATGGAGGTTGAGATGTCTTTGTGATAACTCATGGTGTTGGCTCATTTTAGCTGATCCTCTAAACAATGTTTTTGGCCTCTTTAGCCGACTCTCCAAATAATATGTTGGCTCATTTTGGCCAACCTAAAAGTTTAAATCTATATGTATCTAAAAGGAAAATTCACAAAAGATGAGGTGACATCCTAAGAATTGAGAATTTTTCATTCTTGAATTGTGGTTGAATTTTTTTATCTCACATTGACGAGAGAAAGAAGATTGAAAGACGAACGTGTGCATTTGAAAGGAGATCATACTTTGTAACAAGCGGCCATATTATTGGTTTAAATGAATTAACGTTTTTCTTTTGCCAATAAAAGTTTGAGAATGATGCCTATTTGGTAACTAGATCTATTTTTGTTTATATAATATTTGAGGAGGTGATATTAGTAGATGTTTTATATTATTAAAAATTTATGTATATCTATATCTATATATATTTAAAAGAAAATTTCACAAAAGATGAGGTGACATCCCAAGAATTGAGAATTCCTCATTTCTTGAATTGTGATTGTTTTTAACGTGTCCCACATTGATAGAGAGATAAAAGGTTGAAAATGAATTGTGGAAATATAAATGGAGTTTGAGATGCGTTTGTGATAACTCATGGGTTGACTCATTTTGGTTAATCCTCTAAACCAATGTTGTTGGCCTTTTTTGGCCGACCTTCCAAAACAATATGTTGGCTAACTACCAAAGGGTCTTTGGCCTAGCGGTATCGGAGTCTCTAGCCTTCGAGGAGGGTGTGTGAGTTTAATTGTTGCATTTGCCTAATATAAATATTATATACTTCAAAAAAAATGTTGGCTAACTTTGGCCAACTAAAAGTTTAAAATATATATTTATATACATCTAAAAGAAAAACCCTAAAATTGTAGTAGAATCTTTAGAATTAAGAATTTTTAATTCTTGAATTGTGATTGGATTTTTTGTATCCGACATTGATGAGAGAAAGAAGATTGAAAGAAGAAAATGTGTATATTAAAAGAAGTAATTTTTTATAGCAAATCATGATGAGATTTGAGTTTTTTTTTCTTAAATCTTAAAATGTGGTTAAGCTTGTTTATCGCACGTTGATGAAAAGAAAGAAGGAAATATGTATATGAAAGGAGAAGGTCATTTTCTGTAGCAAGTCATTTTAAGAATTCCTTAAATCTTGAAATTTGTTTATGTATATGTATCTCACATGGGTGAGAAGATGATGGTTGAAAGAAGAAAGTGTGCATATGAACGGAGGAGGTCATACTTTGTAACAAACTATCATATTATTTGTATAACTATTTTTTTGCCAATAAATATCAGTGTTTAAAATCATTTGAAAATCAAATCATCAAAAGGAGGTGGGTATAAGAATGAACAAGTATAAAATACAGAACATTTTCATGAATAATTCATCGTTATATTATTTAATCTACATGATATAACAATTCATTATATCAAAATCTATCAATTTTATCTTTATACATATAAAAGTAACAACTAAGGGTATTTGAGGTGGTATTGGGAGAATTGAATATTTTCAAATATTGCAAAGTGGTATTACTTTGGTTATCCCACATTGATTAAGAAAAGTTAGATTTAAAAATGAAGATAGCTATAAGAAAGGATGAGGGATGATTTTGATGATTAAAATGTTTTATTGGATAGAAAAATCTTTTAACCAAACCTCATTAGAGATGTTTTATAAAACATTACATAAATCTTTATATATAAACCCAAAAAAATACTTACATCTTTATCTTTCTTTCTTTCTTTATATGTACGAAAGAAAGAACCAAGGGTATTTGAGTTGCATTATAATGTTGTTTTAGTCATTCCACTTTGATGAGAGAATGCTAGATTAAAGATTCATATATGACTATAAAAAACGATGAATGAATGTTTTACATAAATATGAAATTTGGTGAGTTTAATAATTCCATATTGGTGATAGGATGGTTTTTTTAATGAAACGTGTGATCTTATATTGACAAAATGAGATTACGTCAAATTGTTGCATTTCAAAAGGTTGGCTAATTTTTGTTGAACCTTTGTAGCAACAATAGTGATATGGTTGTATGACATGTCTTTTGAATTTCAACAGACATAACAATAAAATTGTAACTGATACATCGTAAACTCTTCATAACAAGAAACAATTATCAATATAAGAAAATGTACCACTTACGAAAATACATTCTTCATTTTAATTTGGATATAATTAACTATTAACCAAATAATTACGTTTTAACTTAGCTTGGACAAATATTTCTTTAAAATGTCTTTCGTTACCGCGCAACGCGCGGACCACACACTAGTATATATATTAAAGAAGAAACCAAAGAGAATGACGTGGCATCTTCTAAGCATCATAAGACTATTTTTCTTTTTTCTAAGATTTTTGATTTTTTAAAATATTAATATGGTAAAGACTTTTTCGTCTCTATAGCAAAAAGATAAAATTCATTGAGTTAGGGTTATTTTGGTAATTTTAAAAAGTGTAACATCCTAATCTTTTCATCTTCATTTTAAAGGTAAAACCTCCAAATCTTTTCAACTTCATCCTTAAATGTGAAAAAACTCAAAACCCTTTCATTTTGCATCATGATTTGCATCACTATATGTCTTCTTCTTCCTCTCTATATCACTTGATGTATTATTCATTTCACAAATCATGCATTCTTTTCAACAAAATCGTTTTTCAGATAAAATACACTTTTTCTCCCTCTCCGTCAATCACTTGATTTTCTTCTTTCATTTTATAAATTGTTATTCTTCAACAAAATTGTTTTTCAGGTTTTACTTTGAGAATACTAATTCGGGTTATATTTTTTATTGACTTTTGTTGGGATTTTAGATCTATTTTTACTGTTATCTTCTATATTTTATTAAAAAAAATTTCTAATGGAAGGGGTTTGTTCATGACGGTGGTTTTAGAGTTTTGATGGCAACAGTGGTTCAATAATCGAATCTTGCATGTACGTATTACAATTTATGACACAACCACAACAAAATTCAATATGTTCTTTTTTAGTGGTTGTTTTTATTTTATTTTCAGGTTTATTTCGAGAAGACCAATCTGAGTGTCTTTTGACTTTTGTTGAGATTTTAGAGTTCTTTATTCGTTTTCTATATTTTTCTTAAGTTATTTTACTAATCATTTTAACTCATGATTAAAAACATTTTTTTATTTACATATACTTAAATATGATCATATGTGTATTTTTACTATATAACAATTGAATACAATAACAAATTGATTATAATGGATATAAATAAAAATAAGATGAAGAGGATGACTAAACACATCAATTTAATAACTCTTAATTTACACATAAAACAAATCCTTATTGCAATCAGTATACATAAATGAAAAACTTATAATAGTTTACTAAAATATAACTTTTCATTTATTATTATTTACATAATACTTCTATCGATATATCTATATAAAAGAGAATTATCAAAAGATGATGTGGCATCTTGTAATAACCCAAAATAATATTTTGATTTAAATAGAAGTAAAGGGTTGTAATGGTTTATTGCAACATAGTAGAGGGTAAAAAGCTGAAATTTGAGAATTTATTCTTTTGCTGTACGTCACCTTTTGGGCTGAAAGTTAAGAAAGCAATTTTTGTCTTAGGGTTTGTGGTTGCGGCTGTATATCGAGAGGGAAGACAAAAAAAAAACTTCCATGTGAGAGTTGTGTGTTCTTCGTGAGGGAGAAAGAGGAGGGAAAGAAATGGTCTTGTGTGTTTATTATGTGGGTGCGCCGGGAAAGAGCCGACGATGAGAGAGAGAGGCGACGAGAGAGAGACGCCACCGGCGAGGACAGAGAGAGACTGCGGGAGAGAGAGCTTCGTGAGAGAGAAAGAGAGAGAGCTTCGTGAGAGAGAGAGAGAGACTGCGGGAGAGGGAGAGAGCAGCAAGAAAGAGAGAGAGCTGCGTGAGAGAGAAAGAGAGAGGGAGAGAGCAGCGTGAGAGAGATGGAGGTTGCGAGAGATGAAGGTGGTGGCTGGGTTCACCGGCGACGGAGAAGATAACGGTGGTTGGGTTCGCCGGCTGGGTCGCGGATAAAGAATATCGGCAGTCGGCTGCCGATGGTGGTCGCCGGCGGTGGCCGGCGGCGGCCGGCAGTGGTGGTCGCCGGAGGTGGTCGCCGGAGTTCTGGGCAACAGTTTTCCATTTCGTGAGGTTTTATTCCGGTAAGAAACCCTTCCATTGCATTGCTCTCTTTTTCAAGTAATGTTAGATTTGTTAGGTCTCTAGTTGCACTCGGCTGTGTGAAATGAGAAATCAAATAAGAGTATTAATATAGAGTTTTGATTATAATTCTTGTTGTCATAGTTAAATCAAGTGTTTATGTGGGTTCTTGGTTAGAGAATAGCTTGTGTCAATTAAAAAGAAGAATTGTTGCCAATATGGAGTAGAATTAGAATAATGGCGAAATATGTGGGTCTGTTCGTCGGTTTTTCGGAACCGGGTGTACCGGAAGTCGGTATGTTCCGAAAATTGAACCGTAATTCAATTGGGCTCCTCATTCGAAAGTGTCGGGTCGAAAGATTAATGGATGGGCCGGAAGATTTATTCTTCCTTTTGGGCTTAGTTAATTATTAAAGTCTATAATTATTTAAAGGGGCCTAATACGTAATCGATAGTCTATTTATTAAATTTGGGCATATTATTAGTAACGTGATCCGTTTTGTTATTTAGAATCAAGTGTTATAATTTTATGTTGAGATCCTAGAGCCGGGTAAATTAATGGATCCGGTATAGCATGTCAATTGGATGGGTAAGCAAAGACCATTAATTATGATTTTTGGACTAGAAGGTAATATACCAATTTAGATAAGTTAGGGTTGAGTTCGGGATTTAACTCGATTAAAAGTTGAGCGAATTATGACGTACATTATTAATATAATAGGTGTTCCACCTAGAGATCGGAAGTGTAAGTGAGGAGCTTTGGAGCAATCAAGCCAGGTGAGTTTTCTAAACTGAAATGTGTGGCTTTTAAAGTGTTTTCAAAAATGTTATGAATGTTGAGAATTGCCATGCTCTATTATTATGCTTTAATTGCATGAAAGTTGTTTAAAGTTTTATGTAGAATGTATGCATACATCAAGGAGACGTAAACTGGCAAAGACGGGAGAGTCGTTCCGCCAGCTCTCGTGCGGGAAGGGAGGTCCCTATATGCCAGGAGCGAGGCTCCGCAAGGCAGCATGAGGCTGACTCGTTGTCACCTTCGGGTGGCTTCAGGGTGTCAGATTACGAGGAGGCGGACTTTAGTCCGTATATGATTTTGACGTGTTGAGTATGAATGTTTAAAGATGAAAAGATAAACTATTTTTAAATGCTTTGATAACTGTCAGGAGGGACTCACTAGACCTCATGGTCTAACCCTCGCATTTTCAATTTAAAAACCCTTTTCAGGTAAGCAGGTTTCCAGGAGCTCGGGCAAATAGGCTGAGCTTAGCAAGAAGAGTCGAGAAGCATAGCGACACTCTAGTTATTTGTAACAACCCAAATCCCATATACAGAACAATTCACATAATGTAACATAACATTAATATAACAAAAGAAACATCAAGTTACAAGTTCGGTCCCGCAGTCTTTTACAAATAAAAGAAACTATCCTACTACTAACTTTGTACTATTACATACATCACATTTAATAAGATTATACAACTGCTAAACAATCCAAAATCTTCTTCTTATAACCCTTCACAAAAGCCATCCATTGAATACTCTAATTACTTGCTCTTACTTGAACCACCACCTGGAATACATATTTTAAAACAAAATGAGGGTTAGACCTGATGGTCTAAGTGAGAAATCCATGTTAGTTTGAAAACCATTTATATAACTTCGTTCATATAAATCAAGCAACACAATTACATATATCCAATTAAGCTCACATACCATATACCTTTCCTTCTCATTCTTCCTGGCCATATTAGTGGTAGCAAGCCAACTAATAATATACAACGTTGTACAACAACTACAGCCAAACAACGCTATACAGGTTCTATAGCCAAACACACCGATCTTAAACCCGGCCAACGTATTATAACACATTTATAATACTCATGTAAATATAATACCTTCTATATTATAATTCACATACAACACATAATTATCAACAATTCCATTCCCAATTCCACACATATACGTATTCCAGTTAAAAATTGTTTTCACGATAAAACTCACATGTTCTGGTTATTTCACACGTTCGTAAGCTTCTTTCAAAGCGATCCTATCCCTTACCACGATTCCACGGAATCTGAAACAAGTTAATATACACAAATTGCTTTACTAACCAAATACGAAAAGCCTAACAATTTCCCATCCCCAACTGTTTCATTACACACCTGAATTGAACTCACTACCGGGACTATACAGGGTACCGGGACTTCCTAATACCGGAACTCTCCACTACTGGAAGTTTGTTATACCGGGAGTTAACTCTACTGGGATTCCACACTACCGGGTTTCCCCACTACCGGGAGTCCCACTACCGGGAATCCCACTATACCGGGACTTCACCGGGAGTCTCAAGAACACTGTCGGTTCCAATTTACCCAGTTTCAAAATTAAACCTATACAACTTCAATCTAACCATTCTAATCCGATAGAACTGTCTAAAGATGATTACTAACATAAAAGACCAAAGAGCTTACCTCAAAATCGAATTCAACCCAGTCGATTGATGCTCAGACCGTAACTTTCTTCTTTCGCTTTCTTCGCCTCCAAACTCCCGCACAACTCTCACTCTTTCTAATTTTAGGTATCTGAATAACATCTGAGGTTGATGAGGTAATATCAATCCAAATCTTACCATATGAACCTTGAACTTCTCACATATAACCCAAACACCCCTAATCTTATAATTATTCCAAACATACCCTAAACATCTAACATTAAATTTAACTTTATTTAACGGAAAATGGGAATTTAACTAACGGACTTACCCGGGGTATTACATCATCTCCCCCTTAAAAAGAATTCTGTCCCGGAATTCAGTTAAGCAAAAAGTTGAGGGTATTTGGCTCTCATTTCTGATTCGGATTCCCACGTAGCATCTTGACCTCTATGATGTCTCCACTGAACTTTCACTTGCCTGATCTCCTTATTTCGTAGCATTTTAACTTTATAATCAACTATAGCTTCCGGCTCTTCCACATAGTTCAGTCTTTCATCGACTTGTATTTCTGGTAGGGAGACCGACTGATCTGGAGTAACCAAACACTTTCGGAAGTTCGATACGTGAAATGCATTATGAATCATGTTCAATTCTGGAGGAAGATCTAATCGGTAAGCCACTTCACCGATCCTTTCTGTTATTGCAAATGGTCCGATATACCTTGGGCTAAGTTTACCTTGTCTTCCAAATCTGATGACTCCTTTCCACGGCGAAACCTTTAACATTACGAAATCCCCAACTTGAAATTCCAATGGCTTTCGACGGCGGTCAGCATAGCTCTTCTGTCTATCTTGAGCCACTTTCAACCTTTCTCGAATCTGAGTAACCTTATCGGCGGTTAGCTGAACTATTTCTGGCCCCGCTAACTGTTTCTCTCCCACTTCGTTCCAACACAGAGGCGTTCGGCATTTTCTACCATACAGTACTTCGAACGGTGCCGCTTGTATGCTGGAATGATAACTGTTGTTGTAAGCGAATTCAATCAACGGTAAGTGCTTATCCCACGATCCCCCAAAATCAACAATGCAAGCCCGGAGCATATCTTCTAAGGTCTGAATTGTTCGTTCACTCTGCCCATCTGTTTGGGGATGATATGCCGTACTCAACTTTATCTGCGTGCCCATTTCCCTTTGAAAACTTCTCCAAAATCTTGAAGTAAAACGACTATCACGATCAGAAATGATAGAGATTGGAACTCCATGTCGAGTTACTATTTCATCAATGTATAACTTAGCCAATCGCTCCATCGAATTGGTTTCCTTTATCGGTAGAAAGTGTGCAGACTTTGTCAATCTGTCTACGATCACCCAAATAGAATCAAATCCCTTAGGAGTCCTAGGTAGTTTGGTGATGAAATCTGTGGTAATCTGCTCCCACTTCCACATAGGTATTTCTAGCCGTTGTAGTTGACCAAACGGCTTTTGGTGTTCGATCTTTACCTTTTTACAAGTATCGCATCTGTCCACATACTGTGCAATCCCTCTTTTTATCCCCGGCCGCCAATAGAATTGCTTTAAGTCTTTATACATCTTGTTTGTACCTGGGTGAATAGAGAAACGGGATTGATGGGCTTCTTGTAGAACACGATCACGTAACCCACCCAAACGAGGTACCCACACTCTGTTTCCCAGACACAATAACCCACGATCATCTTTTACTAACAATGTTGACATCCCTGCTAACCGTTCCGATTTCAGATGTTCATCCTGATAAGCCTCCACTTGATATTTCTGCAATTCGTCAAATATGTTGGGTAGGAGTTCAATTCGTAGTGAAATAACTTTTATTGTTCCACTCCTTTCTTGACGACTCAGCGCATATGCCACCACATTCGCCTTTCCAGGGTGATAAAGAATTTCACAGTCGTAATCATTCAGTAATTCCAACCATCTCCTTTGTCTCATATTTAGTTCCTTCTGATCAAAGAGATGTTGAAGACTCTTGTGATCAGTATAAATCTGACATTTGGAACCATACAGATAATGTCTCCAAATCTTTAACGCAAAGACGACTGCAGCAAGCTCCATATCGTGCGTAGGATACTGCCGTTCATGATCCTTCAGTTGGCGAGAAGCATAAGCTATAACCTTTCCGCGCTGCATAAGCACACAACCCAGTCCCAGTTTAGACGCATCACTGTAAACGACAAAGTCTTCTTCTTTAACTTTCAACTAGTGATAACCGGATCTTAGATCAATCTTGGAGAAATAGCAAGCTCCAACTAACTGATCAAAGAGATCATCAATTCGGGGTAGCGGATACTTGTTCTTTATCGTGCGCTTATTCAATTCTCGGTAGTCAATACACATTCTCATCGACCCATCTTTCTTTTTCACAAACAACACTGGTGCTCCCCACGGCGAAGAACTGGGTCTGATGAAGCCTTTATCGGATAGGTCTTGTAATTGTGCCATCATCTCTTTCATCTCTGGAGATGCCAGACGATAAGGTGCACGAGCAATAGGAGTGGCTCCAGGAACTAAGTCGATACCAAATTCCACTTGTCTAACCGGAGGAAGACTATTCAAGTCTTCAGGGAAAACTTCAGGGAATTCACTAACAATAGGAATATCTTCCATCCTATTCTTCTCTGGCTTAATATCTATCACATAAGCCAAGTAACTCTGACAACCCTTATTCACACACTTACGGGCTTTTATCATAGATATAAGGCTAGACTGATGATTCCTACGATCACCATAAATCACTACCGGTCCCTTCTCAGGTAATACCACATTTATTAACTTCTTATCACACACTATGTTAGCCTGCTTCTCGGCTAACCAGTCCATTCCCACTACGACGTCAAACTCTATCAAAGTTATAGGAAACAATTGTATCGGCACTCTACACTCCTCTATATTTATCACACAGTCATCAAATACTTCTTTAACTGACACTTGATTATCATTTGCCGTATCTACTGATAAAGCATGTTCTAGCATTTTAGGTTTCAAATACAGGCAAGCAGCAAATGCAGGAGACACAAATGATCGGTTTGCACCTGAATCAAATAACACCTTAGCACGTGTAGAGTTTATTAAAAATGTACCTGTGATCACATCCGGAGTTTCCTCCGCTTCTTTCTCAGTCATTTGAAATGCGCGACCCCTAGTTACTGGCGGTTCCAGTCTTGGTATTACTGGTTTAACAATCGCTGGCCTGCCTGAAGATCCACCTTGTTGTATCCTCCCCCTTGGACAGTCCGACTGAAGGTGATCCGGTGAATTGCATAAGAAACATAGCCGCGTTACCTTACAATCTTTGATGACGTGTCCGGTCTTCCCACACTTATAACACGCTCGTAAATCACCTTGGCAATTTCCTCGGTGGACCCGGTTACACTTCTGACATGGTCTTTCCACTGGTCGAAACGGTGGACGGTTATCATACCTCTGAAATCGGGACTTCTTCGGATCGTATTGTGGTCCCTCCCACTTTCTCTTTCCGATATTTTTATCGCCAGCATCTCTTCTCATATCTCGTTCAACATTCTCCGCGGCATCAACTGCAGCTGAGAAGGTATCGGGTCCTTTTGCAGTCACTAGCCTTCTGATCTCTGAATTTAGCCCGAAGATAAACCTTTCCGTCTTCATCGCCTCCGTAGCAACGTAGTATTCTGCGAACCGAGACTTTTCCAGGAAGCTAGCGGTGTAGTCTCGAACGGATAAGTTTCCTTGTTGTAAGTTCATAAATTCCCCTTCCAATTGTTTGACGGCTGCTTGGGGACAAAACGCGTTCTTGTAGGCTATCACAAATTCTTCCCAAGAGAGGGTAGAATAAACATCAGATCCCTTAGAATGTATAAAAGATTCCCACCAATACAATGCATCTCCTTTTAACATAGCTGCCCCGTACAATACTCTATCTTCATCCGCACACTTGCTTGTTTTGAAAATGGCTTCAATTTCCTTCATCCGTCTCATTGCTTTTACTGGATCCCGATCCCCTGAGTACGTAGGAGGTTTGCAGCTAAGAAACATTTTGTAATCACATTTTCTCATCACCGGTAAGACCGTAGGGGTAATTGGCATCTCCTCTTCATGAGTAGAGTCTGGTCCTTCTGTTTCGGTATTATGAGTTTGGTTGAACATAGCTTGAATATTGACTTGTAATCTTCCCATTTCTGCCATTAGATCAGCCCTGGTAATGAAATCCGTACTATTTTGTTGGGTTCTGCCTCCGGCTCGACCTCCAGCTTTACCCCCAACTCTGCCCCCTGTTCTTCCTCCCCTGTCTCCTGTTTCTATTGGCGGATTAGTTCTATTTGGATTTCTTCCTCCTCCTCGATTCGAATTTCGCGTACCGCTTGCCATTCTGTAGATTTAAACAAGATTAATATACACATACGCACATACCCCATATAACAAGGTATTCCCGTTCAAACATGTACCTGTAAGATCATAATTACACTGGCCAGGTGTAATATGAAATTACCTTACATGATGTTCCTTCTACCTTTTTATACTTCATCATCCCAAGGTTCTATAATGATAAAGGACATCCTACTTCACATACAGTTTAAGTCTAGGTACAGATACAAATACCTAAATCCCTTAAACTAAGGCTCTGATACCATTTGTAACAACCCAAATCCCATATACAGAACAATTCACATAATGTAACATAACATTCATATAACAAAAGAAACATCAAGTTACAAGTTCGGTCCCGCAGTCTTTTACAAATAAAAGAAACTATCCTACTACTAACTTTGTACAATTACATACATCACATTTAATAAGATTATACAACTGCTAAACAATCCAAAATCTTCTTCTTATAACCCTTCACAAAAGCCATCCATTGAATACTCTAATTACTTGCTCTTACTTGAACCACCACCTGGAATACATATTTTAAAACAAAATGAGGGTTAGACCTGATGGTCTAAGTGAGAAATCCATGTTAGTTTGAAAACCATTTATATAACTTCGTTCATATAAATCAAGCAACACAATTACATATATCCAATTAAGCTCACATACCATATACCTTTCCTTCTCATTCTTCCTGGCCATATTAGTGGTAGCAAGCCAACTAATAATATACAACGTTGTACAACAACTACAGCCAAACAACGCTATACAGGTTCTATAGCCAAACACACCGATCTTAAACCCGGCCAACGTATTATAACACATTTATAATACTCATGTAAATATAATACCTTCTATATTATAATTCACATACAACACATAATTATCAACAATTCCATTCCCAATTCCACACATATACGCATTCCAGTTAAAAATTGTTTTCACGATAAAACTCACCTGTTCTGGTTATTTCACACGTTCGTAAGCTTCTTTCAAATCGATCCTATCCCTTACCACGATTCCACGGAATCTGAAACATGTTAATATACACAAATTGCTTAACTAACCAAATACGAAAAGCCTAACAATTTCCCATCCCCAACTGTTTCATTACACACCTGAATTGAACTCACTACCGGGACTATACAGGGTACCGGGACTTCCTAATACCGGAACTCTCCACTACCGGAAGTTTGTTATACCGGGAGTTAACTCTACCGGGATTCCACACTACCGGGCTTCCCCACTACCGGGAGTCCCACTAACGGGAGTCCCACTACCGGGAGTCCCACTACCGGGAATCCCACTATACCGGGACTTCACCGGGAGTCTCAAGAACACTGTCGGTTCCAATTTACCCAGTTTCAAAATTAAACCTATACAACTTCAATCTAACCATTCTAATCCGATAGAACTGTCTAAATATGATTACTAACATAAAAGACCAAAGAGCTTACCTCAAAATCGAATTCAACCCAGTCGATTGATGCTCAGACCGTAACTTTCTTCTTTCGCTTTCTTCGCCTCTAAACTCCCGCACAACTCTCACTCTTTCTAATTTTAGGTATCTGAATAACATCTGAGGTTGATGAGGTAATATCAATCCAAATCTTACCATATGAACCTTGAACTTCTCACATATAACCCAAACACCCCTAATCTTATAATTATTCCAAACATACCCTAAACATCTAACATTAAATTTAACTTTATTTAACGAAAAAAGGGAATTTAACTAACGGACTTACCCAGGGTATTACATTATTAGTTTTTCTCAGTTGTGTAGGTTGTTTCCGCCAACCATTTTTGGATATTATGTAAGAAATTTTAGAGATGCGATTTTGGGATATTTAATTTATATGAAATGTATTGTTTAGAAATGTTTGGTTGTTACAGTTGGTATCAGAGCCATAGTTTAAGGGATTTAGGTGACCGGACGGGCCTAAACTTAAACTGGGGAGTAGAAATCACAACTGAGAATCAGGAAATGCGCTAGGAGGGCACTATAGTAAATATGTGAAATGCGTTAGGAGGACACTACTATGGAGATAGGACTAATAGGGTACTGAGGACTGTCATGTAAGGTAAGTTTGAGATTTCATCTGGCCAGTGTAATAGCAAACTTACAGGTACATGTATGTGCTTAACCTACCTTATTAACCTACCCAGTGTTTGTGTCGTGTTTCAGTACGTTAGAATGTCAACAAGATCTCTGAAGTGTAGACTGAGACCCCTTGTTGGGGAAGTTTCATGGGAAATCTTTATGAAGTGAATAATGTATACATCGTAGAGGCGAAATGTGTTTAGAATGCTATGAATCGTATAGAGATAGACCTTCGTGGGTTCGAAGAGATCAAATAATTGATTTTGAGTAAGACGTTTGTTCTAGAAAGTCCCAGTTCTAGAAATAGTGGGATGAGATCAGTTAGAATGATAAGAAGTGACAATGTTGAAATTTTGAACGTATCAATAGAACCCCGACTTCTTAGTCGAGCTTTTCAAAGGCAGTGTAAATGAAATAAGATACCTATTGTGAAATGAAAGCTTGTAGAGGTAGAAAATGAGATAGTGATTAAAACGAAATAGTATGAAGGGGTTGAGTAAGTGAGACGGGGAAAGTGTGTGCAGCAAGTTATTACATGACCGAGAGGGAGACCGTTGGTCGTAGGTAGAATGTCAAGGATAAACTCAGCGAGTAAAGCAGTTGACCTTGTTAGAGTAAGTAGCCTTCAAATGCAAATAGAGTCTCATGCATGGTGTCCTTTTATGTAACATGAAATTTTCACGATTTAAGTTAAACGTGTAAAGATAAATTTGTGATCGAAAATGAGTCAGAATGTGCACGAGTAATGCATATGTTTAAAGGAAAGGATGATTTCATTCACCTGGCACAATGAAGTTTCGAGTTTTATAAATTGTAAAGTATTTCACTCTTTTTGTGACGAGTTAAATTATTGCAAATGTCAAGAAAACGATTGAATGCAAAACTTTTATAACCAAAATGAGTAATGACATGTTGAAGTTATTTACGGGTACGAAAACCGACTGGTTTACCTTGTGTCGGTAATCTCTTTCAGGAAGTGGTCGTATGAAAAGATCTTCACTTAATATATTTCCGTCGTAACGACATAATTGGGTGGAGTGAGATTAAGTTTGTGAAAAGTTGCAGGCGAACGATCCTCGAGATCGTGGTGTAGGGCATTGAAGTTTAAAGAGCGATGGGGGCATGTGTACCCAATATGTTCTCAGGTGTTGTTTAATTAAAAATGATAGAAGGCGCGAAATGATTTATTTATTACGTATGTCAAGCATGAAGGTTATAAACTCACTAGGTCATCGGGTGTTACATTTTTAAAGCTAAGGGAGAACTCCGAGAGTGGAGAGTTGTTGGTCAAATCAAGAGAGAACGTTGTAGTATCGGGATAGGTGTTCCGTCAGTAGTGGATTATAGTATCGGACGTAGGAGGGTTTGCACCCTCGTTCGGTAACTAGAAGAACGGTTGTCAAGGGACGGTTGTGTTCGGAGGGAGGGCTTGAAGCCTTTAAGGTGATGGTTTTAGCGACTCGTTAAAGAGTAGTGTAGTAAGGAAGAATGAAATATCCGTGAGGTGGAAATGTGAGCCTTGAGGTGAGTTTGTAAGATCGCTATTACAGGAGTGAGTCCAGAAAGAGGGAGACGTATTGCGAAGTAATTATGACATGATGGTAGAATTAGGTGCCGTAAGAGAACCCATGTTTAAGATTAAGTTAAGAAAGTAATTACAGGTTGTCTGTTGTTATAGAAGTCGACAGTTGAGTAGTGTGGCCGAGGCCGAAGACGTGGAGCAGAAAGTTGAAAGTTGATAGAGCACCTTGTAAGAGTGTTAAGAGGAGGAGAGTTTTTGCTCTGAATAAGCAGTTTAACTACGAGGTAAGGAGGACTAAGTAGCGAGATAGATTCGAATGTAGTATACGGGAGATTATGAAGGAAAGTGTGAATTGGGTACGAATGACCGTGAGAGATTTGGTCCGCGGTGTGATGTTATGAGCAAGGAAGGTACAGTTGTAAGGGTATTAATTGCAAATTTTAAACGTGCCAGCTAGTATCGTAGTGAGGTGATGTTAGAGAGGAAGGAAGCATTAGATAGAAACTTTTGGGGTACGGATGAAATGTTCGATCTATTAACCAGAATGTTCAAGCACGTAGGGGTAAGTTGACGTTGTGGTATGTTTTTGCTTGGGATGAAATGACAGAGTGATGGAGGGTGACTACCCAATTGAGAAACCAAGTGTTATGATGGTAAGAGTCGCTTAGTAAGCATGTGTTGGAATCACTAGAAGTTTAAAGGAAGATGAGAAATGGATCGGTCAGAATGTGTTATAGTGAACGCCAGATCTTTAAAGAACGTGAAATGTTTCGTATGTGAGAGGGAAGGACCCTAGTAAGAGTCAGTTAGAGATATGGTTAAAGTTTAGCGAATGGCATGATGACGTTTATGGGTCGAAATGGTGATGTAAGCATTAATTGTTTGGAATTGTCAGGTTAGATGTATAAGCCTTGGGCTGGTTGATTAAAATTATGGAATTGATAAGTAGTGACAACTATTAGTTACTACAGGATGCGCTGAAATTCTACCGAAATTCTTACTAAGAATTGATAAGGGAGGATCGATATGTTAAGGTGAGAAATTGTTAATAGTGATAGAATAAGCAACCTTCAAATTATTTTGAAAATCGTGAATTGCTGGGTTACTTAGTGGAATTGTTTGGAGTAATCTAAATAAGAAAGCCGGAATGACTTTAAATATATTTATCTGATTTTATGGTCATTGTGGTTAATCGATAGAGTTTTAGAACCCGAGTTTCATGGTGTTCCTGAAGTAATAGATCCGATTTGGAAGAGAAAGCATGGGATGATTGTATGTTTCAGTTATAAGCAAAGATTGTGAGTTTAATCAGGATTGCGCAGCTAGGGCGTGAAGGTAGGTTACTATTGTTTTGTTATTAGAAAGACTATTTTGAGAGCTGAGATTTAAACTTTGTTAATAATTCTCGCCAGTTATCCTTGGAGTGAATTCCGGGACGGAATTCCATTAAGGAGGGGAGATTATAATAACCCAAAATAATATTTTGATTTAAATAGAAGTAAAGGGTTGTAATGGTTTATTGCAACATAGTAGAGGGTAAAAAGCTGAAATTTGAGAATTTATTCTTTTGCTGTACGTCACCTTTTGGGCTGAAAGTTAAGAAAGCAATTTTTGTCTTAGGGTTTGTGGTTGCGGCTGTATATCGAGAGGGAAGACAAAAAAAAAACTTCCATGTGAGAGTTGTGTGTTCTTCGTGAGGGAGAAAGAGGAGGGAAAGAAATGGTCTTGTATGTTTATTATGTGGGTGCGCCGGGAAAGAGCCGGCGACGAGAGAGAGAGGCCACCGGCGAGGACAGAGAGAGACTGCGGGAGAGAGAGCTTCGTGAGAGAGAAAGAGAGAGAGACTACGGGAGAGGGAGAGAGCAGCAAGAAAGAGAGAGAGCTGCGTGAGAGAGAAAGAGAGAGGGAGAGAGCAGCGTGAGAGATATGGAGGTTGCGAGAGATGAAGGTGGTGGCTGGGTTCACCGGCGACGGAGAAGATGACGGTGGTTGGGTTCGTCGGCTGGGTCGCGGATGAGGAATACCGGCAGTCGGCTGCCGGTGGTGGTCGCCGGCGGTGGCCGGCAGTGGTGGTCGCCGGAGGTGGTCGCCGGAGTTCTGGGCAACAGTTTTCCATTTCGTGAGGTTTTATTCCGGTAAGAAACCCTTCCATTGCATTGCTCTCTTTTTCAAGTAATGTTAGATTTGTTAGGTCTCTAGTTGCACTCGGCTATGTGAAATGAGAAATCAAATAAGAGTATTAATATAGAGTTTTGATTATAATTCTTGTTGTTATAGTTAAATCAAGTGTTTATGTGGGTTCTTGGTTAGAGAATAGCTTGTGTCAATTAAAAAGAAGAATTGTTGCCAATATGGAGTAGAATTAGAATAATGGCGAAATATGTGGGTCTGTTCGTAATCATCGGTTTTTCGGAACCGGGTGTACCGGAAGTCGGTATGTTCCGAAAATTGAACCGTAATTCAATTGGGCTCCTCATTCGAAAGTGTCGGGTCGAAAGATTAATGGATGGGCCGGAAGATTTATTCTTCCTTTTGGGCTTAGTTAATTATTAAAGTCTATAATTATTTAAAGGGGCCTAATACGTAATCGATAGTCTATTTATTAAATTTGGGCATATTATTAGTAACGTGATCCGTTTTGTTATTTAGAATCAAGTGTTATAATTTTATGTTGAGATCCTAGAGCCGGGTAAATTAATGGATCCGGTATAGCATGTCAATTAGATGGGTAAGCAAAGACCATTAATTATGATTTTTGGACTAGAAGGTAATCTACCAATTTAGATAAGTTAGGGTTGAGTTCGGGATTTAACTCGATTAAAAGTTGAGCGAATTATGACGTATATTATTAATATAATAGGTGTTCCACCTAGAGATCGGAAGTGTAAGTGAGGAGCTTTGGAGCAAGCAAGCCAGGTGAGTTTTCTAAACTGAAATGTGTGGCTTTTAAAGTGTTTTCAAAAATGTTATGAATGTTGAGAATTGCCATGCTCTATTATTATGCTTTAATTGCATGAAAGTTGTTTAAAGTTTTATGTAGAATGTATGCATACATCAAGGAGACGTAAACTGGCAAAGACGGGAGAGTCGTTCCGCCAGCTCTCGTGCGGGAAGGGAGGTCCCTATATGCCAGGAGCGAGGCTCCGCAAGGCAGCATGAGGCTGACTCGTTGTCACCTTCGGGTGGCTTCAGGGTGTCAGATTACGAGGAGGCGGACTTTAGTCCGTATAAGATTTTGACGTGTTGAGTATGAATGTTTAAAGCTGAAAAGATAAACTGTTTTTAAATGCTTTGATAACTGTCAGGAGGGACTCACTAGACCTCATGGTCTAACCCTCGCATTTTCAATTTAAAAACCCTTTTCAGGTAAGCAGGTTTCCAGGAGCTCGGGCAAATAGGCTGAGCTTAGCAAGAAGAGTCGAGAAGCATAGTGACACTTTAGTTATTAGTTTTTCTCAGTTGTGTAGGTTGTTTCCGCCAACCATTTTTGGATATTATGTAAGAAATTTTAGAGATGCGATTTTGGGATATTTAATTTTAATGAAATGTATTGTTTAGAAATGTTAGGTTGTTACACATCTTGAGAGAATTTGAAACATTAGTTATTATTTTCTCCAAATTTGAGTTATTTGAAAATAAAAATGTATTATTAAATGAATGAATCTTTCATTTACATTTTACATTTTACATGTAATCTCTCTCTCTCTCTCTCTCTATATATATATATATATATATATATATATATATATATATATATATAGAAGAATCATCAAAAGACGATGTGGCATATTGGAATGTTTTAATCTAAAAAAAATGATCCTAAAGAGATGATGTGGCAATTCTAATACTTAGAATGTTTTCTCTAATTTTTTCAATTTTCTGATTTGTTTAAAATGTTGAATATGCTAATGACTTTTTGATCCCCATATGTAAGTTATACTTTCATTAAAAATGAGGGTCTTTTTAGTAATTTTACAAACCCATTGTAATTTATGTTATTAAACCATTTATTTCCCCCTTTTTATGTTATTAATTGATCATTCAATTTATTGCATTTATGTAAAATAACTTTTTATTTTTCTTTCTTTATGAACTAACCATTCATTTTCCTTTCTTTATTTTAATTAATCATTAATTTCCCTCATTTAAGTATAAGTGTTTTTTGATTTTGTTGGCTATGAAATTGTTTTTTCTAACCTTTTTGTCATACAACAATCTAGCTCCCAATCTCTCCCTCTAACACTAGATTTGTATTGCTAAAAGAATTAATATTTGTTTATTGTTAAGTTATTTTTTATTGTATTGACTTTATATGGTTTTTATGTTGTTGTTTTTGCAGTAAGTGACAAGGAAAACAAGCTATATAAAGATCTATAAATATGCCGAAGAACATCAAAACTTTATCATCAAAACACACATATTATTATTACATGTAAGTCTTTCTTTCGACCATTCCTTCAATCTTAATGTATTCTTGATTTTGTCTATTTTTGTAATTTAGTGAATTATTGTTACCTTAATTCCCATTTATATGTTTCTTTTTTCAGGAGTGTAACCGATAATGTTAAAATAACATTTGAGTATTGGTTATTTTGATGTTACGTTATTACTCGCAAAGGACAACAAATCTTTATTTTTATATTCGCTTCTTGATTTGGTATATACTATATATGTTTTTAGTGTTCATTTGAAAAATCAATTGTTCTAATAAAATGTAAATCGGCTAATATTCTTCAAAGTTTGTTTTATTGACCTCCAATTATTTTGAATTATGTTCAAAAACTAGATGATTTCATTTTGTGAATTTACTTTTTTGTTTTATACAACTAATACTTTTTAACATTGAAGTTTTGCTACAATCTAATTAGATCGATACCACTGTCAATAATGTATATGTGGCAATCAATTTAGAAAATGAAGCTGATGAATCACATTTACATAAGAAAGTGAAAATTGACTGACAATGTTATGTAATCATGTTCATGTGACCCATACACCAATACAAACTTTGACCTAAACGAAAAAAGGAGGTGAATTGTGGATAAAAACATTTTCTTAAAATATAAAGACTTCTACATTTTTTTCTTATAAAAAATTAATAATATTGATAAACATAAACACTTTATTGCATTTAATCATATGCTGTATTTTTTTTATACAAATAATCATATTATTGGTTTTTAATATGAAGATTATTTAAATTACTTATTTTAATGATAATATAAGTATTTGATAATATAATTTTATTGGGTAATTATCGATACAATTTGTATATATATTATTTCTATTTAAAAATATAGAATATTTGTTATAAATTTTATTTATTGTAGTGTTGTGTCTTTAATTATCAGAAATCTTCCACCACGTTGATGATTTTTGTTTTATTTTTCATTTTTATGTTATTTGATTTATTTTAAACGACATTTATTAATGTTGTATATAATATTTAAATTTTGGTTATTACTAATAATTTTCATAGTACATCCAACATATTTCATAACGAATATGCTTAAAGTCAACATATTATATATTTCAACTGCAAATTTGTATATTGATTTGCAACATATTTCATATCAATAAATATTAACATAAAATTTGATCATCGCGCAACGTGCGATGTCGAACGCTAGTTTTAGTATATATATATATATGGCATTCGTTCACCTTCTCCCATTAGATCGAGTTGATATTAAAAGTTTGCCATCTTTGCAAGGTGATGATGATAGGAGGAGGTTTTATGGTATCAAATCAATGATGGTGAATTGGTGATGAAGAAATTTATACCTTCCACTTAAAATTTCTATAAAAACTAGTTATTGTTTATTCTTAATAATAAAAGAATATTATTTTATCTCTTATTTTAGATTAAATATTGAATGAAAATTAACCGTTTAATTAACAAATGTTGTGAATGATAAACAAAAAACTTAAGTTAAAAATTATTTTATCCAACGACATGATGAAATAAATTTAATAATTGTGATTTGAAGGTCAAACAATTTTAATATCGACTGCAATCTGTTAAAGCCTTCCAAGTCCATGAGACTAGGGTAGTTGTTTGGGAACCCTTGAACCACGTAGACTTGCCAACTTGGGGCCCGTCAACCGACAGTTCAAGGATAAAGGGGCTAGCCAGCTTAAAGAAGGACACAATGACGTCAACTCGTAGATGAACCTCCTTTAGCAAATGCACATCAACATTCTATTACATGTACTATAGTACAATTTATACAAGATATTTTCTTTATGTATTTACTCTTCAAATCATTTATTTATTGCATAGTTGGGATTCAAACCCAGATTTGATAAAATATCAAAATTAAACGTTATGGTTTGAATGCAATTTTCAAATTGAACTAATTATCATCATAACAGCCGTCATGACGTGTTGTAGCTTATATAAGGTTTGTATCTAATGACCTAATATCATATTCACATCTTAAAAAACATCATGACTTCTAAGACTTGAAGCTTGACTTTATCATCATCGTAGCTAGCGCTACCTCATTAATACACAAACCAGGTTGGTGGGCAATAATTAATGTGTAGAGTAAATGAAGCCGAACTAATTTAGCGGCACGAAATGAATTGACCAATACTGAAATCGATAAGAAAAATATTAACACATTACTTTTAGTTAGCTTGAATATAACATAATAATATTTGGCAAAATTTAACTGCTTTTTAATATGTTTATTTAGGTTTTATATCCTCATCTTATTAAAAACAATTTATCATTTGGTCTCTTAATTTCGTTTAATAATTATTAGAGTACTTTCAACTTAAATAAATTACATTTAACTTTAGGAGCTTGAGTGTGGGTCCCTCTAACTCTAAGAGGAGATCAAAAGTATATATACATCCATCAATAAATAAACTTATACATCCTCTTAACTTAACTTTCGGTTAGCATTGAATCTTTGACTTCCTAGGAAGCCAATAGCTTGGATACCATTAGACCAAATGTCATTTGGTATCAAATTCATCTTTATGACTTATAAAACGAGTTAATGTGGTAAATTCATGAAAAATATGAATACCCGACATGTTTTTTTCGCACAAATAAATTCATACACTTGCAAAATGAAAGAAATATACAAGTCCTCTTTTTATTTTCTGTTAGGACAACCTTAGGGGGGGTAAAGGTTGTATTTAAAAATATTTCACGAATAAAAATTCTCTTATCAAAATCAACAATAAATATTGCATGCACAACAAATATATAAATAAAATTAAGTGCACAACGGGAATATAAAGAGATAAGGGTAGAGAACGTTGATACCGACACCGAGATTTAAAGTGGTTCACCACCAACTGGCTGGCTAGTCCACTTGCCGAGACACTTCTCGACACACTGATTCACTATAAGTGTTCTTTATGGTAGAACACAAACCTTGATACAATGATAATAAAATCTCTTGCTTTTGCTCGAGAACGTGAATCACTCACACTATTCAAATACTTACAAGAGAATATATCTCACAATATTAATCACTCTTGTATAAGTATAACACTTGGATTTGTGAGAGGTTGATCACTCAAAAATTATAACTTGAATAAGTTATTAAATGAGATGAGGAGCTGAGTAATCTCTTTAGAAGCTGGGTATTCAATGTCTGCTTGTCGTCTTATAAATGCTGAGAAGCTGCATGTATTTAAGCTGGACGTGGCAACGGTCAAAAGCTCACCGCGGTATACCGCCTATATGGGCGCGGTATACCGCCCAGAAAAAGTAGCTGACCAAAAGTAGGTCAACCTGCAAAAGCAAACCTGCAAAACGGTGTAGCAGAGCCGCGGTATACCGCCATACCCCACGCGGTATACCGCCTGACAAAGGTGGCTGACAGCAGGAAGGTCAACCTGCAAGAACCTGCCATATGTAACAGAGCCGCGGTATACCGCCGAGCATCACGCGGTATACCGCCTGAAAAAGGTGCCTGCGTCAGGAGTGACCATAGCTTAAAAAGGCAACTGAATTCCTTTTGTTTTATTCCAAAAAAAGTCAACATTCTAAAATCAATTTAAATCAAAGATTTAAAAATAGTGTTGGGTTAGGTTTTTTTAAAATATCCAAGTGGTATATTATTTTAGGGTGTTTATTATTATGAGATATATGATGACGTAAACACCAGTCTTGGACTCTTCAGATAAAATCTTCATGTTGTCCAATTAGCTGCACACTTGGATAAAATTGTTAGAAAAACAATAATACGGTGTGTTTGTAATCATCAAAATAAATATATAAAATATATAGAGATGTGGTACACTTGCACCAACAATCTCCCCCTTTTTGATGATGACAAACACAACCGCTAAACACGAGAGCATACTCGGTTTCTCTCCCCCTTTTGTCGAAGCAAAAAGGGTTAAGAAAGACGCTATGCTCCCCCTCGAGAGATGCTCCCCCTCAAAATATGCTTATAATTGAGAGTAGCATTATCTCATGGGTTATACTCAAGCATGCCTAAACCAAGTCTTAATTTAAAGAACGATTTTTTGTTTAGGGCTTTAGTAAAAATATCGGCCAAATTGTCTTCGGAATCAACTTTTTCAAGCACGATGTGGCCTTTTTGAACATTATCTCGTAGAAAATGATGTCGCAACTCAATATGTTTGGTACGAGAATGTAAAACGGGATTTTTACTTAGGTTTATAGCACTTGAGTTATCACACATAATTGGAATTTTGGATTGACGTACCTCAAAGTCGGTAAGTGTGTGCTTCATCCATAGAACTTGAGCACACGCTCTCGCGGCGGCTACATATTCCGCTTCGGTAGTGGATAAGGCTACGGAATGTTGTTTCTTGGAAAACCAAGACACAAGCGAGAGACCTATAAAGGCACATACTCCACTAGTGCTTTTTCGATCAACCATCGAGCCACCAAGATCGGAATCGGTGAAGCAAGTTACTTCTAGCTCGGGTTGTTTTGGATACCATAGTCCAAGATTCGTAGTCCCTCTAAGATATCTTTCCCAATTACCTTTCCTTTGGAGTTTCCTCCAAAAATTACTAGTCCACCATCACATGACTCATATGATGAAAAAAGATTATGGTTTCCGGTCATGTGACGTGTGCATCCACTATCAAGAATCCAATCCATATCAAGATTTATCTACAACATTTAAAGTACAACTTTTATGGTCCCCACATCTTATGGGTCCTTGACAATTAGTTTCAATGTCAACCAACATGCATGTATATAAAGTCAAACAGAATATATATATATAATACATTACACAATATTAATATATATATATAATACATCAAACAATATTAATATATATATATAAAACACACAAAGTATATATATATGTAGTGCGTAGGTATATATATATATAAGCAGTACATATATATAAACAATATAAAAGTACATATACTATTATATTACTTATATATAATATATACAATAAATTATATTCAAACTATATATATAATATGTAACACATTTAAAGCCATAAACGCATACCACCGGGATTATCAACACTAAAGGAGCCTTTAGGAATCCACTTTGGTACCATTTTAATTTTACGATCATATTTATCAAAGACGTAAAAAGGAGCATGCATATTCACACTATTTTTTGGTCTAGAAAATTTACTATTATACATGCATGCATAAGATTTCCTAGACTTATAATTCACATTATTTATGTTGGACATATATGAGGATTTTTGCACATACGGTTTTCTCATTTCAACATTTTTAGGTGGTTCAAAATATCTTTTGATAGGCATACATACGCACTTATCTTTACACATATCGGAACCAACGCCTTTTCTACAATTAGTGCTATTTGACATATTTAACATTTTAAGCACTTTCTCATTGCTACTTTGAAAAGCATGTGCTAGCAAATTATCTTTTTCATGTTTATCACATTTTTCTTTTAAACATGCATTTTCCTTTTTAAGCACATCACAATTAGCACATAAATCATTTTCAACTATTCTTTTCTCAAGGCATGCAATTTCTTTATTTAAAATGTCACAAGAATTGCAAACATATTTTTCACTTAATTTATTTTCTAAATTTATGATTTTTTCATTATCGCATGCAATTTTTTGTTTGCTATCATGAATTTCCTTTTTACTTAATAATAATTCTTCCTTTAGTTTTGCGTTCTCATCTTTATAATTATTTGTAAGCATAACCATTTTTTGAAAGGCATCATTTAACATATCAAGATCATCATCATCATTACTTTCATCATCGCTAGAGTAATTTGAGTAACACGAGTTTACCTCATCGTCGCCTTCCGCCATGAGACAAGTGGCTTCATACTCATTTTCATCTTCACTTGCGCTCCACGCGCCTCCAACGAAGGCTTTCTCCTTCTTGATTTTAGGTTTATTTCTTTTTGGACACTCGTTGGCATAGTGATCCTCGTCTCCACATGAGTAGCAAAAGCCCTTCTTTTTCTTGGCTTCTTCATCATCGCTTGATTCGCCATTTTTATTTATTTTGTCGTTCCGTTTATGGAACTTTCGGCTTCGGTTTTCTCCACCACGGCGATAATCTCCTTTTCTTTGAAACCTATCATTTCTTGAAAACCTTTTGTTAGCTAAAAATTTAGAAAAATTTCTTACCAACATGGCTACATCGTCAAGATGTTCGGGTTGATCCTTTGAGGAGCTAGTTTTCTCCTTCTTTTTCTTCTTCTCCTTCTCGTCACTTGAAGTTGAAGCTTTAAGTGCCAACGATTTCTTTTTATCATGCTCCCGATCTTTGTTCCTTTTTAGTGCAATTTCATGCACTTTGAGATTTCCAATGAGATCATCTAATTTCATCATTGAGAGGTCACGGGAGTCTTCCAACGATGTGATTTTCGGCATCCACTCCGGAGGAAGCGCTCGAAGAATTTTTCGTACGTAATCTTCGTTTGGATAAGTTCTACCAAGACCTTTCAAGCTCACCATGATAAGGTTAAAACGTTTAAACATTGAGTCGATTGACTCATCTTTTAACATCTCAAACATTTCATAATCATGTACAAGAATATTTATTTTTGAGCTTTTGACTTGAGAATTTCCTCTATGAGTGTTATTTAGATTTTCCCAAATATCGTGAGCAGTTTCACAAGAATAAACACGTTCAATCTCATCTTTAGTAAGTGCCGAAAAAAGAATATTTTTAGCTTCAAAATTTAAGCAAACCCAAGCATCCTCAGCGGCGGACCATTCCGCTACTGGTTTTTCACTAATTACTCCATCTTTGGTTTTGGTGGGTTTATAATCTCCATTTTTAATAATGTCCCAAATTTTTCGACTTTTGCTACGAACGTAGCATTCAAAAAGATTTGCCCAGAGACCAAAATTCTCGGTGTCAATTTGCGGAATTTTTGTAGAAATAATTCCCTCAGAGGTTGCCATTTAAAATAGGAACAAGTTTTTAAAAATACTGTTGGACAACCTAAGGGGGGGGGGGGTAAGGTTGTATTTAAAATCTTTTTCTTTCAAAAAATCTTTGAACAAATAAATACAGTACAAACAATACAGTAAAAATAAAGCAGAGTATAAACAAGTAAATATACAACAATTATATAAACAGATATAATTTAAATGCACAGCGGAAATGTAAATAGATAAGGGAAAGAGAATACTTGACAACGGTATTTTTAAAGTGGTTCACCAAACACAAAGTTGGCTAGTCCACCTCGAGAAAATAACACTTCTCGGAGATCCAATACGAAACGTGTTCTTTACGGTAGAAACACAAACCTTAATACAACAAACGCGAAACACTCTTCTTTGAGAGATTAATGTGGATCACTCACTCTAATTCAAACACTTACAAGAGGGTATAAATTTTAATATGAATAATCACTCTTGAATAAGGTTTATCACTTGGATATATTTAGAGAGTTTGATCACTTGAGTTGTGTTGCTGATTCAACTAATCGAGAGATTTTAATCTGCTATCAACTCAAGATTTCTTGCTCAAAAAAAATAATTTTATCAGTTTAAGTGATTTAGTGTGAGTAAGAAAGCAGCAGAATAATAATCAAATGCTGAGGGAGAATTTATTGCTGAAGTTGGTGTAGCATTGAAGGCTGCTGGATGCATGTATTTATACTGGATGATCAACAGTCTTGGGGATTTCGCGGTATACCGCCAAACCATCGCGGTATACCTGCGTCAGAGAAAGTACAGCAGAGGAGAAGGTCAACCTGCACAAACAAACGGCATATGTACCCGCGGTATACCGCGTTGCACATGGCGGTATACCGCCTGATAGGGTTTCTGACAATAGAAGCTTCAAATGCAGAGGATGTGACAGATGAACAGTACCCGCGGTATACCGCGAAGACCTTGGCGGTATACCGCCTGAAGTTTTGTCCAATGAGAGCAAGGCAACGCAGGGTTACAACGGCTGAACACACTTCTTGCAATTAATGAAGAACAGTAGCAGCATATATATATATATATATCAAGTGATTTAATATATATAAAAAAATATTGTATATATATATTTGATTCAAATATATTTATATAGATACGAAATATCCAAGTGATAAAATATTTTAGGGTGTTTATCATTTTAAAATAAAATGACGAAACTCTTCAGACTTGGATTCTTCAGATAAAAAATTATCGAGATCATTTAAATATCTGCACACTCAGATAAAATATTAGATAACAAAATAATGCGGTGTGTTTTGTAATCATCAAAATAAATATGGAGATGTGATTTTATGTGTACCAAAAATATATCACAATATTTAAAGCTGGGTACACTTGCACCAACAATCTCCCCCTTTTTGATGATGACAAACACAACGCTAAACACGAGAGCATACTCGGTTTCTCTCCCCCTTTTGTCGAAGCAAAAAGGGTTTAAGAAGGTCGCTTATGCTCCCCCTCGAAAGATGCTCCCCCTCAAAATATGAAATATTTGAGAGTTAGTATTTATCAAGGGTTATACTCAAGCATGCCTAAACCAAGTCTTAATTTAAAGAAGGCTTTCTTGTTTAGAGCTTTAGTGAAAATATCGGCCAAATTATCTTCCGAATCAACCTTTTCAAGCACGATTTTGCCTTTTTGAACATTATCTCGTAAAAAGTGATGTCTCAATTCAATATGTTTGGTACGAGAATGCAAAACGGGATTTTTACTTAAGTTTATGGCACTTGAGTTATCACACATAATTGGAATTTTGGTTAGGTGTACCTCAAAATCGGTAAGTGTGTGTTTCATCCATAGGACTTGAGCACATGCTCTTGCGGCGGCTACATATTCCGCTTCGGTGGTAGACAAAGCTACGGATTGTTGTTTCTTAGAGAACCAAGATACAAGTGAGAGACCTATAAAGGCACATACCCCACTAGTACTTTTTCGGTCAACAATAGATCCACCAAGATCGGAATCGGCGAAACACGTTACTTCTAACTCGGGTTTCTTTGCGTACCATAAGCCAAGATTAGTAGTACCTCGTAAATAACGAAAAATACGCTTGACAGCTTCATAGTGAGATTGTTTAGGTGAAGATTGAAAACGAGCACATAAACATACACTAAACATAATATCAGGTCTACTAGCAGTTAAATATAATAAACTACCAATCATACCACGATAAATCTTTTCATTAAAATCGTTTCCCTCCTCGTCACGAGATAATTGCAAATTTGTGGTCATTGGAGTTTCAACGGGTTTGACATTTTCAAAGTTAAACTTTTTCAACATATCTTTACAATATTTAGATTGACTAATAAAAATACCAGTTTCACATTGTTTTATTTGCAATCCTAAGAAGTATTTTAACTCTCCCATCATGCTCATTTCAAACTCGCTAGTCATTTTCGCAGAAAATTCATTACACAGTTTTTCATTAGTGGAACCAAAAATAATATCATCAACATATACTTGCACAACCACAATATCATTTTGAACATATTTCACAAATAAAGTATTATCAATTTTACCCATAATATAACCACTAACAATTAAAAAGGTTTTTAATCTATCATACCACGCACGCGGAGCCTGCTTTAAACCATAAAGCGCCTTTTTTAATTTATAAACATGTGTCGGGTTTTCGAAACTTTCAAAACCGGGAGGTTGAGAAACGTATACCTCCTCATTTATAATACCATTTAAGAAAGCACTTTTAACATCCATTTGAAATAACTTAAAATCTTTAGCATTTGCAAAAGCGAGAAGCATTCGAATAGACTCCAACCTTGCAACCGGTGCAAAGGTTTCGTCATAATCTATACCTTCTTGTTGACTGTACCCCTTGGCAACTAAACGTGCCTTGTTTCGTGTGACTCCACCGTTCTCGTCTACCTTGTTTCGGAAGACCCATCTTGTGCCAATAATGGTTTGACTACTAGGGCTAGGCACTAAGTCCCACACATCATTCCTAGTAAATTGGTTTAACTCATCTTGCATGGCCAATATCCAATCCTCATCACCTAAAGCTTCATCTATGGTTTTAGGTTCTATGGTTGAGATAAAGGCATGGAAAGCACAATGGGTAAGGATTTGTGATCTAGTTGTCCTTTGGTTTAGGTCACCTATAATTTGATCTACGGGATGGCCTCGAGCGGTTCTAAGGTTAGGATCATCTATACCTTGTGGAATAAAGCATGGAGGGGCATCACTAGATTCAATATTATTTGTGGAAGGTTGGGTACCTAAATCCAAGGTACTAAGTTGTTGGGCTAAGACGTCTCCTTCACGGATATTATCATTTGCTAAGGGTGCACTCGGTTTGGGAGGACTTTCGTCAAAACTAACATTAAGGGATTCTTCCACTACCATGGTTTCCTTATTTAGGATTCTATAGGCTTTGCTATTCCAAGAATAACCTAGGAAAACTCCCTCATAGGCTTTGGGGTCAAATTTGGTTAGGTAGGATTTGGTGTTTAAAATGAAACATTTACAACCAAAAACTTTTAGGTGAGCTAGGGAAGGTTTTCTACCTCGGTAAAGTTCATAGGGTGTCTTATTTAGGATACCTCTAATTAGGACACGGTTAAGCACATAGGTCGCGGTAGCAACGGCATCACACCAAAACTTTTGGGGAACTTGATGTTCGTTTAGCATAGTTCTACTCATTTCTTGCAACGTTCGATTTTTCCTTTCAACAACCCCGTTAGATTGAGGAGTTCGAGGAGCCGAAAAGTTATGAGTTATACCATGTTTATCACAAAAGGCACCAAATTGTACATCATTATCGAATTCTCGTCCATGGTCCGTACGTATGGAAACAATCGTACAACCTTGTTGGTTTTGAATTCGTTTTCCCAAAATTTTAAACTTTTCAAAAGCCTCATTTTTATGTCTCAAAAATAAAGTCCAAGTATAACGGGAATAATCATCCACAATAACCAAAGTATAAAAGTTTCCTCCAAAACTTTGAATAGCCATCGGGCCAAAAAGATCCATATGTAAAAGTTCTAAAACTCTTTGAGTAGAAATAACATTTTTTGATTTATGAGAAACGTGATGTTGTTTGCCGACACGACAAGCATCACAAAAATGATTATCAAACTTTAATTTTGGCAGGTCACTCACAAGCTCCTTATTTTTTAAGTTTTGCATTAATCTTAGATTAGCGTGACCTAAACGCCTATGCCATAAAGTAGAAACATCATTAATAGAAGATAAGCATACATTATCAGATACAACAGTTTTACAAATATATAAATTTCCTTTTACAAAGCCATTTAAAAGAACTTTGCCATTTTTTATGATTTTACAAGAATCTTCTTCGAAGACAACAGTTGAATTATTTTTACACAATTGGCGAACACTCAACAAATTAAAATGTAAATTATCAACATGATTAACATTAAGAAATTGAACATTATTGCAAGAGACTGTACCTCTACCAATTATATTTCCTTTGGAGTTTCCTCCAAAAATTACCTGTCCACCATCACATGACTTATATGATGAAAAGAGATTATTGTTTCCGGTCATGTGACGTGTGCAACCACTATCGAGTATCCAGTCCATATCAAGGTCAATCTACAATAATGAAGATGTAACTTTTATGGTCCCCATTTCTCGTGGGTCCTTGACAATTAGTTTCAAAAGTCAACCAATATGCATATATATTAAGTCAAACAGAATATATATATATATAATATATTACACAATATATAATACATCAAACCATATTAATATATATATATAACACATTAAACAAACAAAGTATATATATATAAGAATTAAAAGAATTAAATAAAATGTATATATATATGTGCAGTACGTATGTATATATATATATGAATAGTATAAAAAGTACAAATAACAATATTTTACTTATATATAATATATAACACATATACATAACACATTTAAAACCATAAACGCATACCACCGGGATTATCATTACTAAACATTCCTTTTGGAATCCATTTATTTACCATTTTAATTTTGCGATTATATTTGTCATACACATAAAAACAAGCATTTACATTCGCATTATTATTAGGTTTAGAATATTTATCATGATACATGCGAGCATACGGTTTTCTCGTATTATAATTTACATTATTTATTTTACGCACATACGGAGGTTTTTGCACATATTGATTTCTTGTATTTACTTTAGGTGATTCATAAAATCTTTTGATGGGTATACAAGAACATTTATCAACACAAGTATTGGAACCAATGCCTTTTCTACATTTTATACGGTTAGGCATATTAAGCATGTTAAGAACCTTTTTATTACTACTTTCAAAGGCTTTAGCTAGCATGTTATCTTTTTCATATGAAGCACATTTAGCCTTTAAGCATGTAATCTCATTCTCAAGAATATCACATTTTGTACAAATAATATTTTCATGTGATTTTTTATTTAAGCATGCAATTTCTTTATTTAAAGCATCACAAGATTTACAAAAATCTTTTTCTCCTAATTTAGTTTCTAATTTAGCAATTATATCCATATCATTTTCAGATTTTTGTTTAACATTTTTTATTTCCTTTTTACATGCATTTACAGTTTCTTTTAACATAGCATTCTCATCTTGGTAACGATTTGCAAGAGCGGCCATTTTATGAAAAGATTCATATAATTCTTCAAGATTATTTTCATTATCACTTTCATAATCACTATCGTAATCCGAGTAAGAAGATTTTACCTCGTCGTCGCTATCGGCCATAAGACAAATGGCTTGATAGTCATCTTCTTCTTCACTCTCGCTCCACGCGCCTCCAATGAAGGCTTTCTCCTTCTTCTTTTGGAACTTGTTCTTTTTCGGACATTCATTGGCGTAGTGGTCTTTGTCACCACATGAGTAGCAAAAGCCTCTCTTTGGCTTAGCTTTATCGTCTTCACTCGAGTCGCCATTTTTCTTAACTTTTTCGTCTCGTTTATGGAACTTACGACTTCGATTATCACCACCACGACGGTAGTTACCGTTTCTTTGAAATCTGCCATTGTTAGAAAATTTATTATTATTATTAAGAAATTTGGAAAAGTTTCTTACCAACATGGCGACTTCATCGAGAGTTTCGGATGGATCTTTCGAGGAGCTAGCTTTCTCCTTTTTCCTCTCATCTTTTGGTGTTGAGACATTGAGAGCGATTGATTTCTTTTTAACTTGCTCCCGATCTTTGTTTCTTTTAAGTGCAATTTCATGCACTTTAAGATTACCGATCAAGTCATCTATCTTCATTATGGAAAGGTCACGGGAGTCTTCTAAGGATGTTATCTTTTGCATCCACTCCGAAGGAAGGGCTCGTAGGATTTTCCTTATATAGTCCTCGTTAGGATAAGTGCGATCC
This sequence comes from Saussurea involucrata, assembly GCA_033807775.1. Lineage (NCBI taxonomy): Eukaryota > Viridiplantae > Streptophyta > Magnoliopsida > Asterales > Asteraceae > Saussurea > Saussurea involucrata. Next base: position 55,266,144 of record CM066322.1, on the reverse strand, counting down.
AAACCTTTCAAAGTAGTCACAATAAGGTTAAATCTTTTAAACATTGAGTCAATTGACTCATCTTGTTTCATTTCGAATAGTTCATAATCGTGAACTAAAATATTTACTTTACTAGATTTAACCTCCGTGTTTCCACGATGAGTATTATTTAAACTTTCCCATATTTGATTTGCAGTTTTATATGTATATACTCTTTCAATTTCGTCAGTTGTTAAAGCAGCATATAATATATTCTTAGCTTCAAAGTTTAAACAAAAATGAGCTTCATCAGAAGTAGTCCAGTCATCTATAGGTTTATCAATATAAACATCATCTTTCACAATGGTGGGTTTAAAATTTCCTTTTTCTATGATATTCCAAATCTTTTGATTTTTGCCACGCACGTGACATTCAAATAGCTCGGCCCAAATGCCAAACTTTTCAGTATCTATCAAAGGAGGTTTTGAAAACACGATATTAGTTTGTTGAGCCATTTAGAAGAATAAGAGAAAAATATGCAGAATATTTTGAAAGACCTGCTCTGATACCAAATGTTGGACAACCTAAGGGGGGGGGGGGTAAGGTTGTATTTAAAATCTTTTTCTTTCAAAAAATCTTTGAACAAATAAATACAGTACAAACAATACAGTAAAAATAAAGCAGAGTATAAACAAGTAAATATACAACAATTATATAAACAGATATAATTTAAATGCACAGCGGAAATGTAAATAGATAAGGGAAAGAGAATACTTGACAACGGTATTTTTAAAGTGGTTCACCAAACACAAAGTTGGCTAGTCCACCTCGAGAAAATAACACTTCTCGGAGATCCAATACGAAACGTGTTCTTTACGGTAGAAACACAAACCTTAATACAACAAACGCGAAACACTCTTCTTTGAGAGATTAATGTGGATCACTCACTCTAATTCAAACACTTACAAGAGGGTATAAATTTTAATATGAATAATCACTCTTGAATAAGGTTTATCACTTGGATATATTTAGAGAGTTTGATCACTTGAGTTGTGTTGCTGATTCAACTAATCGAGAGATTTTAATCTGCTATCAACTCAAGATTTCTTGCTCAAAAAAAATAATTTTATCAGTTTAAGTGATTTAGTGTGAGTAAGAAAGCAGCAGAATAATAATCAAATGCTGAGGGAGAATTTATTGCTGAAGTTGGTGTAGCATTGAAGGCTGCTGGATGCATGTATTTATACTGGATGATCAACAGTCTTGGGGATTTCGCGGTATACCGCCAAACCATCGCGGTATACCTGCGTCAGAGAAAGTACAGCAGAGGAGAAGGTCAACCTGCACAAACAAACGGCATATGTACCCGCGGTATACCGCGTTGCACATGGCGGTATACCGCCTGATAGGGTTTCTGACAATAGAAGCTTCAAATGCAGAGGATGTGACAGATGAACAGTACCCGCGGTATACCGCGAAGACCTTGGCGGTATACCGCCTGAAGTTTTGTCCAATGAGAGCAAGGCAACGCAGGGTTACAACGGCTGAACACACTTCTTGCAATTAATGAAGAACAGTAGCAGCATATATATATATATATATCAAGTGATTTAATATATATAAAAAAATATTGTATATATATATTTGATTCAAATATATTTATATAGATACGAAATATCCAAGTGATAAAATATTTTAGGGTGTTTATCATTTTAAAATAAAATGACGAAACTCTTCAGACTTGGATTCTTCAGATAAAAAATTATCGAGATCATTTAAATATCTGCACACTCAGATAAAATATTAGATAACAAAATAATGCGGTGTGTTTTGTAATCATCAAAATAAATATGGAGATGTGATTTTATGTGTACCAAAAATATATCACAATATTTAAAGCTGGGTACACTTGCACCAACAAATACAACGATTTTAAAAAAAACTTGCAACCTGCTCTGATACCAATTGTTAGGACAACCTTAGGGGGGGTAAAGGTTGTATTTAAAAATATTTCACGAATAAAAATTCTCTTATCAAAATCAACAATAAATATTGCATGCACAACAAATATATAAATAAAATTAAGTGCACAACGGGAATATAAAGAGATAAGGGTAGAGAACGTTGATACCGACACCGAGATTTAAAGTGGTTCACCACCAACTGGCTGGCTAGTCCACTTGCCGAGACACTTCTCGACACACTGATTCACTATAAGTGTTCTTTATGGTAGAACACAAACCTTGATACAATGATAATAAAATCTCTTGCTTTTGCTCGAGAACGTGAATCACTCACACTATTCAAATACTTACAAGAGAATATATCTCACAATATTAATCACTCTTGTATAAGTATAACACTTGGATTTGTGAGAGGTTGATCACTCAAAAATTATAACTTGAATAAGTTATTAAATGAGATGAGGAGCTGAGTAATCTCTTTAGAAGCTGGGTATTCAATGTCTGCTTGTCGTCTTATAAATGCTGAGAAGCTGCATGTATTTAAGCTGGACGTGGCAACGGTCAAAAGCTCACCGCGGTATACCGCCTATATGGGCGCGGTATACCGCCCAGAAAAAGTAGCTGACCAAAAGTAGGTCAACCTGCAAAAGCAAACCTGCAAAACGGTGTAGCAGAGCCGCGGTATACCGCCATACACCACGCGGTATACCGCCTGACAAAGGTGGCTGACAGCAGGAAGGTCAACCTGCAAGAACCTGCCATATGTAACAGAGCCGCGGTATACCGCCGAGCATCACGCGGTATACCGCCTGAAAAAGGTGCCTGCGTCAGGAGTGACCATAGCTTAAAAAGGCAACTGAATTCCTTTTGTTTTATTCCAAAAAAAGTCAACATTCTAAAATCAATTTAAATCAAAGATTTAAAAATAGTGTTGGGTTAGGTTTTTTTAAAATATCCAAGTGGTATATTATTTTAGGGTGTTTATTATTATGAGATATATGATGACGTAAACACCAGTCTTGGACTCTTCAGATAAAATCTTCATGTTGTCCAATTAGCTGCACACTTGGATAAAATTGTTAGAAAAACAATAATACGGTGTGTTTGTAATCATCAAAATAAATATATAAAATATATAGAGATGTGGTACACTTGCACCAACAATCTCCCCCTTTTTGATGATGACAAACACAACCGCTAAACACGAGAGCATACTCGGTTTCTCTCCCCCTTTTGTCGAAGCAAAAAGGGTTAAGAAAGACGCTATGCTCCCCCTCGAGAGATGCTCCCCCTCAAAATATGCTTATAATTGAGAGTAGCATTATCTCATGGGTTATACTCAAGCATGCCTAAACCAAGTCTTAATTTAAAGAACGATTTTTTGTTTAGGGCTTTAGTAAAAATATCGGCCAAATTGTCTTCGGAATCAACTTTTTCAAGCACGATGTGGCCTTTTTGAACATTATCTCGTAGAAAATGATGTCGCAACTCAATATGTTTGGTACGAGAATGTAAAACGGGATTTTTACTTAGGTTTATAGCACTTGAGTTATCACACATAATTGGAATTTTGGATTGACGTACCTCAAAGTCGGTAAGTGTGTGCTTCATCCATAGAACTTGAGCACACGCTCTCGTGGCGGCTACATATTCCGCTTCGGTAGTGGATAAGGCTACGGAATGTTGTTTCTTGGAAAACCAAGACACAAGCGAGAGACCTATAAAGGCACATACTCCACTAGTGCTTTTTCGATCAACCATCGAGCCACCAAGATCGGAATCGGTGAAGCAAGTTACTTCTAGCTCGGGTTGTTTTGGATACCATAGTCCAAGATTCGTAGTCCCTCTAAGATATCTTTCCCAATTACCTTTCCTTTGGAGTTTCCTCCAAAAATTACTAGTCCACCATCACATGACTCATATGATGAAAAAAGATTATGGTTTCCGGTCATGTGACGTGTGCATCCACTATCAAGAATCCAATCCATATCAAGATTTATCTACAACATTTAAAGTACAACTTTTATGGTCCCCACATCTTATGGGTCCTTGACAATTAGTTTCAATGTCAACCAACATGCATGTATATAAAGTCAAACAGAATATATATATATAATACATTACACAATATTAATATATATATATAATACATCAAACAATATTAATATATATATATAAAACACACAAAGTATATATATATGTAGTGCGTAGGTATATATATATATAAGCAGTACATATATATAAACAATATAAAAGTACATATACTATTATATTACTTATATATAATATATACAATAAATTATATTCAAACTATATATATAATATGTAACACATTTAAAGCCATAAACGCATACCACCGGGATTATCAACACTAAAGGAGCCTTTAGGAATCCACTTTGGTACCATTTTAATTTTACGATCATATTTATCAAAGACGTAAAAAGGAGCATGCATATTCACACTATTTTTTGGTCTAGAAAATTTACTATTATACATGCATGCATAAGATTTCCTAGACTTATAATTCACATTATTTATGTTGGACATATATGAGGATTTTTGCACATACGGTTTTCTCATTTCAACATTTTTAGGTGGTTCAAAATATCTTTTGATAGGCATACATACGCACTTATCTTTACACATATCGGAACCAACGCCTTTTCTACAATTAGTGCTATTTGACATATTTAACATTTTAAGCACTTTCTCATTGCTACTTTGAAAAGCATGTGCTAGCAAATTATCTTTTTCATGTTTATCACATTTTTCTTTTAAACATGCATTTTCCTTTTTAAGCACATCACAATTAGCACATAAATCATTTTCAACTATTCTTTTCTCAAGGCATGCAATTTCTTTATTTAAAATGTCACAAGAATTGCAAACATATTTTTCACTTAATTTATTTTCTAAATTTATGATTTTTTCATTATCGCATGCAATTTTTTGTTTGCTATCATGAATTTCCTTTTTACTTAATAATAATTCTTCCTTTAGTTTTGCGTTCTCATCTTTATAATTATTTGTAAGCATAACCATTTTTTGAAAGGCATCATTTAACATATCAAGATCATCATCATCATTACTTTCATCATCGCTAGAGTAATTTGAGTAACACGAGTTTACCTCATCGTCGCCTTCCGCCATGAGACAAGTGGCTTCATACTCATTTTCATCTTCACTTGCGCTCCACGCGCCTCCAACGAAGGCTTTCTCCTTCTTGATTTTAGGTTTATTTCTTTTTGGACACTCGTTGGCATAGTGATCCTCGTCTCCACATGAGTAGCAAAAGCCCTTCTTTTTCTTGGCTTCTTCATCATCGCTTGATTCGCCATTTTTATTTATTTTGTCGTTCCGTTTATGGAACTTTCGGCTTCGGTTTTCTCCACCACGGCGATAATCTCCTTTTCTTTGAAACCTATCATTTCTTGAAAACCTTTTGTTAGCTAAAAATTTAGAAAAATTTCTTACCAACATGGCTACATCGTCAAGATGTTCGGGTTGATCCTTTGAGGAGCTAGTTTTCTCCTTCTTTTTCTTCTTCTCCTTCTCGTCACTTGAAGTTGAAGCTTTAAGTGCCAACGATTTCTTTTTATCATGCTCCCGATCTTTGTTCCTTTTTAGTGCAATTTCATGCACTTTGAGATTTCCAATGAGATCATCTAATTTCATCATTGAGAGGTCACGGGAGTCTTCCAACGATGTGATTTTCGGCATCCACTCCGGAGGAAGCGCTCGAAGAATTTTTCGTACGTAATCTTCGTTTGGATAAGTTCTACCAAGACCTTTCAAGCTCACCATGATAAGGTTAAAACGTTTAAACATTGAGTCGATTGACTCATCTTTTAACATCTCAAACATTTCATAATCATGTACAAGAATATTTATTTTTGAGCTTTTGACTTGAGAATTTCCTCTATGAGTGTTATTTAGATTTTCCCAAATATCGTGAGCAGTTTCACAAGAATAAACACGTTCAATCTCATCTTTAGTAAGTGCCGAAAAAAGAATATTTTTAGCTTCAAAATTTAAGCAAACCCAAGCATCCTCAGCGGCGGACCATTCCGCTACTGGTTTTTCACTAATTACTCCATCTTTGGTTTTGGTGGGTTTATAATCTCCATTTTTAATAATGTCCCAAATTTTTCGACTTTTGCTACGAACGTAGCATTCAAAAAGATTTGCCCAGAGACCAAAATTCTCGGTGTCAATTTGCGGAATTTTTGTAGAAATAATTCCCTCAGAGGTTGCCATTTAAAATAGGAACAAGTTTTTAAAAATACAACGATTTTAAAAAAAACTTGCAACCTGCTCTGATACGATTTTAAAGCAGCATATAATATATTCTTAGCTTCAAAGTTTAAACAAAAATGAGCTTCATCAGAAGTAGTCCAGTCATCTATAGGTTTATCAATATAAACATCATCTTTCACAATGGTGGGTTTAAAATTTCCTTTTTCTATGATATTCCAAATCTTTTGATTTTTGCCACGCACGTGACATTCAAATAGCTCGGCCCAAATGCCAAACTTTTCAGTATCTATCAAAGGAGGTTTTGAAAACACGATATTAGTTTGTTGAGCCATTTAGAAGAATAAGAGAAAAATATGCAGAATATTTTGAAAGACCTGCTCTGATACCAAATGTTGGACAACCTAAGGGGGGGGGGGGGTAAGGTTGTATTTAAAATCTTTTTCTTTCAAAAAATCTTTGAACAAATAAATACAGTACAAACAATACAGTAAAAATAAAGCAGAGTATAAACAAGTAAATATACAACAATTATATAAACAGATATAATTTAAATGCACAGCGGAAATGTAAATAGATAAGGGAAAGAGAATACTTGACAACGGTATTTTTAAAGTGGTTCACCAAACACAAAGTTGGCTAGTCCACCTCGAGAAAATAACACTTCTCGGAGATCCAATACGAAACGTGTTCTTTACGGTAGAAACACAAACCTTAATACAACAAACGCGAAACACTCTTCTTTGAGAGATTAATGTGGATCACTCACTCTAATTCAAACACTTACAAGAGGGTATAAATTTTAATATGAATAATCACTCTTGAATAAGGTTTATCACTTGGATATATTTAGAGAGTTTGATCACTTGAGTTGTGTTGCTGATTCAACTAATCGAGAGATTTTAATCTGCTATCAACTCAAGATTTCTTGCTCAAAAAAAATAATTTTATCAGTTTAAGTGATTTAGTGTGAGTAAGAAAGCAGCAGAATAATAATCAAATGCTGAGGGAGAATTTATTGCTGAAGTTGGTGTAGCATTGAAGGCTGCTGGATGCATGTATTTATACTGGATGATCAACAGTCTTGGGGATTTCGCGGTATACCGCCAAACCATCGCGGTATACCTGCGTCAGAGAAAGTACAGCAGAGGAGAAGGTCAACCTGCACAAACAAACGGCATATGTACCCGCGGTATACCGCGTTGCACATGGCGGTATACCGCCTGATAGGGTTTCTGACAATAGAAGCTTCAAATGCAGAGGATGTGACAGATGAACAGTACCCGCGGTATACCGCGAAGACCTTGGCGGTATACCGCCTGAAGTTTTGTCCAATGAGAGCAAGGCAACGCAGGGTTACAACGGCTGAACACACTTCTTGCAATTAATGAAGAACAGTAGCAGCATATATATATATATATATCAAGTGATTTAATATATATAAAAAAATATTGTATATATATATTTGATTCAAATATATTTATATAGATACGAAATATCCAAGTGATAAAATATTTTAGGGTGTTTATCATTTTAAAATAAAATGACGAAACTCTTCAGACTTGGATTCTTCAGATAAAAAATTATCGAGATCATTTAAATATCTGCACACTCAGATAAAATATTAGATAACAAAATAATGCGGTGTGTTTTGTAATCATCAAAATAAATATGGAGATGTGATTTTATGTGTACCAAAAATATATCACAATATTTAAAGCTGGGTACACTTGCACCAACAAATACAACGATTTTAAAAAAAACTTGCAACCTGCTCTGATACCAATTGTTAGGACAACCTTAGGGGGGGTAAAGGTTGTATTTAAAAATATTTCACGAATAAAAATTCTCTTATCAAAATCAACAATAAATATTGCATGCACAACAAATATATAAATAAAATTAAGTGCACAACGGGAATATAAAGAGATAAGGGTAGAGAACGTTGATACCGACACCGAGATTTAAAGTGGTTCACCACCAACTGGCTGGCTAGTCCACTTGCCGAGACACTTCTCGACACACTGATTCACTATAAGTGTTCTTTATGGTAGAACACAAACCTTGATACAATGATAATAAAATCTCTTGCTTTTGCTCGAGAACGTGAATCACTCACACTATTCAAATACTTACAAGAGAATATATCTCACAATATTAATCACTCTTGTATAAGTATAACACTTGGATTTGTGAGAGGTTGATCACTCAAAAATTATAACTTGAATAAGTTATTAAATGAGATGAGGAGCTGAGTAATCTCTTTAGAAGCTGGGTATTCAATGTCTGCTTGTCGTCTTATAAATGCTGAGAAGCTGCATGTATTTAAGCTGGACGTGGCAACGGTCAAAAGCTCACCGCGGTATACCGCCTATATGGGCGCGGTATACCGCCCAGAAAAAGTAGCTGACCAAAAGTAGGTCAACCTGCAAAAGCAAACCTGCAAAACGGTGTAGCAGAGCCGCGGTATACCGCCATACACCACGCGGTATACCGCCTGACAAAGGTGGCTGACAGCAGGAAGGTCAACCTGCAAGAACCTGCCATATGTAACAGAGCCGCGGTATACCGCCGAGCATCACGCGGTATACCGCCTGAAAAAGGTGCCTGCGTCAGGAGTGACCATAGCTTAAAAAGGCAACTGAATTCCTTTTGTTTTATTCCAAAAAAAGTCAACATTCTAAAATCAATTTAAATCAAAGATTTAAAAATAGTGTTGGGTTAGGTTTTTTTAAAATATCCAAGTGGTATATTATTTTAGGGTGTTTATTATTATGAGATATATGATGACGTAAACACCAGTCTTGGACTCTTCAGATAAAATCTTCATGTTGTCCAATTAGCTGCACACTTGGATAAAATTGTTAGAAAAACAATAATACGGTGTGTTTGTAATCATCAAAATAAATATATAAAATAAATAGAGATGTGGTACACTTGCACCAACATTTTCATTTCTCATCATAACTTTCATTCTCACCGAAGTCTAGCCCTATGATATAGTGGTTTAACTTTTTGCACTCTCCTGGTGTGGCTTTAGAGCATCCACAGCAGGAGGTTCATCCTCTCCACATGGCTAGAAGAAGCGGTCCACCAATTTTTGTTGCCATTGAGAAGGAATGGTTCATGATGAGGTGTACAAGGAGAGGTTCATCTGCATGAACCGGTTTATCATGAAAGAAAATGGGACCCATTTATTTTTTAATTAGAAAAATCTATAATACAATCAATTGTTTTTGTATTTTTAATTTAAAAAATATGCAGCTGTAGGTCATAAATACGTATATTTAACAAAAATAGTTATTATTATTTACAAATATTGTTTTATTTATTTTAAAATTTACAAACCTTAAACCAATTTCACTTTCCACTATCAAACCGTTCCTTAATTTCACCTTCTAAAATTTACTTTAATTATTTTCTTCAACATCACTCTAATTGTTGCTTAACATCTACTTATAAATTAATTAATTGTCTTTTAGTTATAATAAATAAATTTAACCAATAAAATTTTATATTATTATAGTTTTTATTAATTTAACCATGAACCGGTCCATGATTGAGTGTGAAAGGTTTATAAAATGTGTAGGAAAGAGAAAACTGGTGTGACAGAGAGAGAAAGTTGATGTGGCACAACCATAAACCTTTTAAGAGATCTATGATTGTGGATGCTCTTACTCTTACTTTCTAGAGTTGCTTACATGCCACCATTTACGGAAGAAGTGTGATGATCTTTTTATTATGACAGCAAGGCAAACGTGTAGGATGATCTTCTTTAATGTATGTGGTTACGAGATGTTATTTACCTTTGGGTTAATATAACAAATATAAAAAATCTTACGTGGCAAGAAGCTTTGTAAGAACAAAGAGTTTTATCCCGTAAATGAGACAAAAGATTATTTCCTGGTTAATGTTTATCAGATAAAAGACACATATCAAAAATTTATTTTGATGACCAAAAATGTTAACCGTAAAATATTTGAGGACGATGACCGTAAACCTTTGATAACCAACCCTTTACTCTATCGTGGGGGATAGCTGATTCGTCACATTTCTAAAACCAAGTTTTTCTCATTAATTAATTTATGACGCCAAATCCAAATTTCCAACCCAATGAAAACCCTCACTATACCATTTATGAGTCCAGCCCATTCCTAAATTAAGAGTCCAAGCTCCTTTAAGTTTAATTTTTTTTAACCGTGAGTTTTTGGACCAACTTTCACGTACCAACTAGTTCTCGGGTGACCACGAATGACCTGTAGTCATCGCATGTGAACCTTCAACAGCTGATAACCACTTCTCACGTTTTCTGCGTTAATCTCAACTTCTCACAGGAACTTAACCCATATGAAGATAATATATATAAAACCTATTTGTTGATCATTATACAAATTTATGTACTTATATAAAAAATAGACTTACTAAACAAAATACAAAAAAAAAACATATATCATAAACTACAAAAGATAAAAAGTGAAAGAAAATTAATGAATATATTTTATAAATTTTAATTACATATTTAAAAATGCATTTATAAGTTTATTAAAACAAAATATAATAAACTAGAAAAGGAAACTATAACAATACAAAAATGGAGACAAATAAGTTATTTAAATACTTAAGCTTCTTATGGATTCTCAAGCTTAACAAAAATTATGAAGAGAGTGGTAATTAATATAAGAACCTATTAAAGAATTTGCGAATCTTGTAAAGAATGGGTAATAAAGTTTTGTAAGTAGTTTAATGGTTTATGTATTTCATAAAACTATAATGTGAGTTAATTGTTTTATATCGGCCCACATATAATACAATATTAAACCGTCTATGTAATCCGGTTGATAAAATGACGAGACAATTTTGTTTAAATATATAACATGTCCTGTATTTTATTTTAAACCCTTCTCTGGTCTTAACTGTTGAGTGAGCTAAGTCATCACATTCAGTGGTGGATCCATAAATTTTGAAGACGAGGGTCGGAATTTAAATAGCATAATATAAACTAATTTTTCTTGTAGTAATGCAGGGTTAAACCTTTTCTTCATGGGAGGTCAAAAGAGGTATATATCGATGAAGAAACAAAATTTTAATATAGAAAAAAGACTTTATGGGTGTCAAATAACCGCGCAAGGAAAGAGTAGATACGTCTGTGCTGACATTAGTGTATTTGGAGGTTAGTTTCGTGTGTCGCAAGTTGGGGTAACCGTTAATCAACTTCTTTTGACCAAAAATGCAATATTGAACAAAGAGTCTTGACCAAAATATTTCAAGAGATCAAATAGGACTTAAGCTAAAATTCAATCATCACCGAATCCTTAATGGGGTGTTTGGTTAGAGGTACTAAGAAGTAATAATGGTAATGAAAATAAATGAAACTAGGTCCATTCCCCTTACAAACCTAAATTTCCATTCCGAGTTGAAGAGGAGATGAAAATTCATTCCTTGGCATTTTCATTTCAGTCCAAACCAAACAACCCCTAAATCAGTAGTTTATAAATATATTTTTTGATCAGGACTTATGAAAAATAGTAAGTTTAAATTTCATTTACGATGTGTTTTCTTATCTGAAGAGAAAAGTAAAGATATTGATGGAAAAAAACAAGAGGGAAAATAAATTAGTGAAGGAAAAATAAGTTTTTCATCTGTGTTCTCGAAAGGAAAGTAAAGAAAAACAAAATTTTATTTTCTTAAGATGAGAGAAAGGGAAGGAAAATTTGATATTTTTACAAAAAATTACTTTTAGTATAAAAAAGATTGCTAGTTTTGTAATTTTAATAGTTTGTGAAAAAGGTTTTTGAGAACACAACCACTATTTAAGAAAATTTGTTTAATTAATCAAGAAACAAAAAGGTTAACCTTTAAAAACTCATTAATCATATCTTCTTGAGATGAAAGCTCCAATATATCGTATAAGTACTTTCCGTCATCACCATTATCGAAATTCATAACCGGGTCGGGTATATATGACCCACACCCGGATCCATCTTCTTCAAACACCACCACCAGATTCTGGCTAACATTCAAATCTGGAGCAAAGACACAATCCCCACCAAAAAGATCCTCATTGTTCTCAGACAACGACGTCGTTCTCCAGCAAAACTCTTGACCAAATTCAAACACCCTCATGCCACCTCCATCATGATCATCATGGACATCCTCATGATCGGTATCCAAACTTGTAAACCAATCATGACGTTGGCGTCGATGATGATCATGATCATGCTTTAACGACAACGAAACATGACCATGATGATGATGATGATGATGTTTGTTATTATTTTCTGTAGTAACGGCGGCAAGAGGAGGAGGAGAAAGAGAAAGAGTGTTTCGAGAACGAGATTTGGCGAGCTTTTTGAGGTGGGAATTGAGAGTGTGTAAAAGCTTAGCTTCGGGTTTGATCTTCTTGGATTTTTGGTGGTTGTGGTGGCGGTGGTGGTGGTGGTGATGGTGGTCGATTACGACATTGTTGGGTGGTTTAAGGTCATTGAAATCGTAGGTGACCCTTTTCTTTCCCATATATGGTGTAATGTAATGTGATGAGAAGATGAATGAATGAATGAGGGAGTTAAGAAAGAGGCAACAAATGAATGATGTTTTATGAAGTTGTCCGCAATTCGCATGCAAATCTTCCGGATAATATGCATACATTTTCATAATTTAACGCGTACGGAAACAACCTCGATCACCGTCAAACCCTCTCCCTAATTCTACTTGCTATTTTTGGTTCTTCGGTTTTATGAACGCGTATGTGTATGTATATGTACACAATACATGGGTGGGTTCATCCTCAAAAAACAGAATAATGTGGATAAATATATATATATATATATATATATAGTGGAATAAACTGTTTTTTAATTAGATAAAACATGAACGTGATTTGAAACTTATATTTATTGATGTTTTTTTTGGGATTTTTTAATGAGCATTTAAATTAACAACTCATATTAATTCTAACTACAACTTATAATTAATGTATATATTTACGTGTGAAGAAGAAGAATCATGCGAGAAGTTATACATTATACGAAAAACGAGAAGGGTGATATCATATATGATTACACGGTAGGGATGAGCATCGAGCACTGTTTTCCCGAACCGAACCGGTACCATGTATTCGGTTCGGTATTTCGGTATTCGGTACCGGAATTTTCCTGAAAAAAACCGAAATCGAACCGGAATTTTTAAAAGCAAAGTTTTTTTTAAAAATTTAATTATGCTTATCATCACCTAAATAAAGTTTATCTTGAATGTTGTTAACATTAATTATTATTGTTTCTTGTTGTATATATAGAGATTGAAGAGTTGATAAACGAACAAAATGGAAAAACAAAAATCGTAAAAGAATATCGAAGATTGTTGAACTTTTGATTTGTTTTGAACTTTTTGATTATTTGTGATTGGTTTTGAAACACATTTGAATCACTATGAAGGTATTTTGGTTTGCGATTGGTTTTGAGACACATTTGATACATTTTAAAATTTTCGGTCCTAAGTGGTCTTAGTACCGATTTTCCCGTCCGGAAACCGAAACCGAAACGGTACCGTACCGGTACATACGGTTCGGTTTTCGGTACCACTTTTTTGTCCCAAAAATTTTCGGTACCAACCGGTCCGGTCCCGATCTCATCCCTATTACACGACATGTGGGTGTGTTATTAAACGTCTATGTATTGTCAATGTAACATGTGTTTAATCATATATAATTAAGCTTGTGTATCATATAAGATAACACACTTTTCACCTCCTCGCATAAGGTTTAGTTTCTCGTTTGAACTTATCCCCACGTGTGAATATACTTATACTTGTATGTAGATGTCATTTATAACGTATATTTATTTATAGACACAATTTGTAATCCTTATTTTGTGTATACACACAACCCTAGTGGATATATATATATATATATATATATATATATATATATTAATATATATATATGATCTTCCAAGTTTATGAACATTCTGCTTTTACACAAATTGTGAGATTTGTTTTGAGCAATGTTGAAGTTTCAAATGGCTGTGGAAGCATGGCAAAAGTAGGCTAATATTTTGAGTAGACTGTTGACATTGTGGAAGATATTATTACTGTTGAAAACTATAAACCTAAATTGATTTATGAACTTTGAGAAAATAAATTACTTACAATGTAAACCTCATTACATTTACTCTCAACACTCAAATGTTTATACACTAGATAAACCTCTCTACAATGAGAGAAAACATAAAGAAGGAAAAAGAGAGAATGAGAATGCTCTCTAAATTGTAAAAGGGAATTATGAAGAAACCCTAAAAACGTATTCTATTTATAACAACTGATAATTGTCTTTCAGTCCTCAAATGTCTGTTATTTGTACCGCTACCCTTATCATCCTTGACCATTGCAGCGCCATCCAGAAGTTTGTTCCAATTGACAGAAGTGGCCCTCGCACATATTACAAGTATACAAAGTATAAATAAAATAAATAATACATGTCAAGATTGGTACATATTTATATATACTTTTAACAATTACCAAACGTCTTCATTAACTTTTATTCATTTTAAACTAATGAACATATCACTAACAATGATCCATGCCTCAAACCAAATTTCATGGTAAATCACATCCACATATTGTTTGCTCTAGCATCTTGCTATTTTTTAATAAAATTTTGTTGTTGTTAAGAAAAAACCACATACACAATTTCAAATCCAATCAAAGTAATCAAACAATTTCATTATTTCTAATGAATTTAAACCTATCTAATCAAACAATTTCAAACTCAAATAAGCAAATAAACACTTCACAATGGTATACTGGTATTTTAATACTTGAATAAAATGAAAGAAAAAGAAACCGGATTGCCGGACCGGACTCACTGGACTGGAGACAGAGTCGAGATAGGCAGAGGGTGCAGTAGAGAGGAAGAGAGAAGATTAGGATTGTAAGAGACCGTTGATCGGCAGTGGGTAGTCGGCAACGGCAGAAGCCGTCTGCTTTCACGCTTGAGAGACCGGAGAGTGGAGACGTCGTGTATCGTGTCCGAAATGTGGTAGAGAGGAGACGTTGTTGCTTTTTGGACTTTGGAGTTTAACTTTGGACTTTAGCCTAATATAATTGGACTAGACATGGAAGTACGGGGGCCCAAACAATTTTTTTTTTGGGTGTTATGTAATGTTAAAGTTGTGGGTCAGAAATGGCAATTTTTAAAAGTTGAATACCAAATGTAAAATTTGCAAGACTAAGGGTCGTTTACCAAACTTTTACTCGGGTAACTGCTTACCAAATCATATTACCTTAATGGATGAATATGACAAGGACCAAGAATCTTACACGTAAGAGCTCAGACAAAGACCGAGAGTCTTACCCGGTAAGCGATGGCGAAGACTCTTACCACAATTAGCGCTTACCGGAAAAATTGTTGGATACAATACCGTTTTGGTGGACTAAAATCTTACTCGGTAAGTAACTGATAGTGTTGAATTTTTCCGGTAAGCGCTTACCCGGGTAAGCGTTTGGTAAAAGGCCCCTAAATATGTAAATTTCATATAAAATCATTAATTTTAGTTTAAAATCAATCCGCTTGTTTCCAGTCGAGATGGTTAAATGGGCCTGACTATCAAAAAACAGCCTGATCCGGCCCGAGGCCGCCCGATTTATTATTTAAAATTTATTTTTTAATGTTTTTTAAGTATATTTTTAAATAAAAAACGTACTTGTTAGTGTATTTGATTGACCCACTTATAATAAAAACGTATTTGTTAGTGTATTTGATTGAACAAATTCTTCAAAAAACGGTTTATATAAGTTAAAAATCGATTTAAAAAAAATAAAAAAATAAGTCAGACCAATTTGGATCCAACTTGAGACCAAGACCGATTACAAGATTACTATTTGAAATCGGAATCAATATGACCCGACCCGACCCGTTTCGAGACCGATTTATAACCATCTTTAATTTCCATTTTTCACTAACAATATTTAAAGATTAGCTTTTAAATTGGGTCCACAAAAATTTGAGCCCAATCTTACTTACTTTTGAGGCCTGGATAAGAAGCCACGTTAATAAAATCCATGTAATTTATTTCGAAATTAAAAGCTGCTATTTTATTTACCGAACAAAAATAAAACCATATCCTGATATTTTTCTTACTTTATCATTTCATATATTTTTGTTGTTTTAATTTGTAAAATTTTAAATATGATATTTTATTTTGTTTATTACTCATTTCATGTGATCTATAGTTTTAGTACGAGTAAAAAAAGTCTTCCAAAAGATTTGGACGACTTTGGTTTTATATATAATATACGTATAGATGACACATTAACCAAACCAAAGTTGTCGATATTGGGTTAGATTGGAATGTTACAGTTTCTATCGTGGACCAAAACAATACAAGTTTGAGAAAATAAAGTTGATTTTTGGCAACACTGACCACCCCACACGAAACTCGCCTAAAACGACACCAGTGTGAGGGGATATTTGTTGGCTCACGTAGCGGCTGACCTGGGGGGATAGCCCGAGATTCAACTCGGAACATGTCTTGTATTTGAGCAAGAGCACCCCGCCATTTACCAACTCAGCTACACAGATGAGGCACCAAAACAAGACAAAATTTATAGCACCATTTCCATGTATAGATTGCATGAAAAATATAATAGAGTAGTATTTTGTGTAACAACTTTTCAAGATCTTTATGCTTATGTATGTATGATATTTAACATTTCAAACATTTAATAACCGATTTAAGTACGTCGATATTATTAATGTAAAAACTTTCTATATATATAAATTTAGTTTTAAAATATTTTAATCTAAAAAGTATGATTCCGTGATTTAAGATCGAAACCTGTCATTCGTAAGACACGTTGGCCGTCTCAACTTTCACAAGAAATTCTTTTCCAATAGCCTTGCATTTGCTGATGACATAGTAAAGACAAAACTTATTATCAAAAGAGTTTGGATAATAAGTCACATAAGATTCTGCTCTTGCTAAGGTACAAATATGAAAAACCATGTTTCTACGGCTGTCGAATGATCTTTTCTATGAACAGGAAGAGAGACAAAAAACTTGGATTTTCATTACCTTGTGAACAAATATTAATCTTTAATGACAACTTTATGTAAAAGGTGCTTATTAACTTATGTGGTGTTTGTATTAGCTTATGGTGGTACCAAGACGTAATAAGCAAATAGATTGTTATTTAGGGGGTGTTTGAGATTGCTTATATATATAAAATAACTAAAAAACTAATAAGGTGTACATGATTGGCATTGCAATTTGCAAGAAGCAAAGAGACATTGTTTAACTTTTGGTGAATGAAAGATGTTATGGACAATTGTATATAGGTGGGGCCCAATCCAAAATTAGAGGCTGATTGTTAAAATGCCAATCAACCATCATCAGGGCTTCAATGTCTCCCTTGACTTTCTTTTTTATCCACTTGTATTGTATCATTCCACCTCTGAAAGAATAGATATATACCCCTGCCTAAATCCACAACACCCTCCTCCTTAATCCAAATTCCTTTTTATTATTTTATCCAAAAAACTTTAAGGTACATATTATCTCATCCCAATTTCTATTCTATTCTATTCATCTTCTTTCTGTCTCTGTTGGTTGCACTCAAAGATTGTACCTTTTGCCTTCACTGCTTGTACTTTCTCTTCTGTGCAGGGTATGTGATGCTGTGAATGATTGTACCTTTTTCCTTCTGCTCATGATTCCTCAAGTAATTTCTCCAATTCTATTCTGCCACTCAGATTTCTGGGTATTCTGTTCATTACTAGTTTCAATTCTGTAGCATATGTGTGTCATGCTGTTACCCGTGTTCTCGAATCTAGGAAGAAAAGAAACGAAAAGAAACCAAGTGACGAAAGGGATTTTAATTTGTGTTCTTGACATGTTGGGGCAACATGTGCCTGTCTTTGAAGAATAATCCTGAGGTTCCACATATTCTCATACTCATATCGAACACAAAAAAAAGGAAAGAAAATATGTCATTTTTACAAATATACCCTTTATATTTGTTTTGATGGTGCTAAATTGATGGATAGATTTGTAATTTTACTAAAATGTCCAATGGTTTCATTTCTTTCCTTCCCCGTTTTTACTTAACGTTTGGATGAAAGTTTTGAGAGGAAATGTCCGATGGTTTCATTTATTTTCCCTATCATTTTTTTCCTTCCCCTTTCGTGTATTTTTCTGTTTGCCCTCCTCTACTTTTCCTTCAGAAAATGGTTTCGAGAACACAGCGTTAAAGATTGTACTTTTGTGGTCGGAAAGTCGGAAGTTCAAGTAACAGCCTTGCTAGTGGTGCACCGGGTGTGCATGCTTAAATAGATACGAGTTTGTTAGACATCGTTAGACTAAATAGAAACTAAACTAAGCCAGATTTCGTTACATTTTTATCAGTGTTCAAAAAAACCCGCCGCGTAGCCGCCATGGCACAAGGCTTGTGTCGCAGCCACGTTAAGTCCGTGACACGCCATACATTAATCCCGTGGCACGCCATGGCCTAATGTGTAGTTTTCGTAAAGCGACATTTGATTTTTTTTTACATTTTGAATGTCTTATTTCCTAGTTTTTTAATATATAACCTAATTTAACTTGCTTATTTTTATTTGACTAATTGAGTTTGTAGTACAAAACATATATTTTAATATATAATATTATATATGAACTAGAAATTTGACGTCATAAGTCATGCCTTGTGAAAAGCATGGTTTCGCCCAGGCTGCTAGGCTTGACGTTTGGTCTCGTCACCACGTCACGCTTCACGCCATTTAGAACCTTGATTTTGATATATTTTGGCATCTCTTTACTTAACTATTTGTATTACAGCCGTCCCCAAGAAGCGAAAGCTATCAACATAAAGAGAGCAAAGACAAATCTCCGATGAGGAAATCTGAAGTAGATTGTGTGGAAATTGAGCTTTCTGATGCCAAAAAAGCAGTACAAGATCTAGCTTTAAAGATCGAAGAAGCGAATTCGAGGGCTAAAGGACCGCAGAGAAAACCAAAATGGCGCGAACAAGAAGAAGCAGAAACATCGGTAAACAACAAGGAGGATGCTCGGTACACAGAAGTCATTAGAGAACTTGAACATGTGAAACAAGAATTGCACAAACTTAAGCTCGATATGGCTCGTGTTTTAAAGGAGAAGAAACACGCAGAAAGAGCATCAAAAGCATGGAATTCTAAAGCGGCCACATTTTCAGCCTCCGTGGGATTGATGAAGAAAGAGATTCAAGAACTCGGCGAAGAGCAAGCCCTTGCTGAGTTGGCACAAATGGAAGCTGTTAAAGAACGCGAAGCCATTGAAGCTCAGAGGAAAGAAGACGCTGAACGGATTCAGAGCCAAACTCGATTGTTGGAAGCTAAAAAGAAACCAGAAGAGAATGAAATAACCACACAGCTTCAACTAACACTTTCTGATATAAACTTGTTAGATAGTGAGCTGAATATGGCTAAAGAAATGGAAAAAATGGCAAGAAAGCAAGAAGGGTCTCCATTAAACACGATAACCGACGAATTAGAGGCGGCAAAACGAGAACTTGCCTCCGTTAAAGGAGAAGGGTTTAACTTCATGACCACCATGGATGTGATCAGAGATGAACTCAACCATGTTCGAGATGAAACAGCTCGATTACAGAAAGCAGAACAGAAACGAGAATTAACTGTTCAAAACCTCAACTCAAAGATTCTGAGAGCAAAAGCGAAACTAGAAACTCTTACGGCTGCAGAAAGAAAATCCAACACAATTGCATCGAATTTATCGATCACACTCCAACAATTAAGAGCAGAAGCGGAGATAACAAAGAAAGAGAAAGATGCTATCATGGAAGAAATCGAAAACATGAAGATGGAAAGTCAGAAAACTGAATCTGAAATACAAGTAGCAGAGGAAAGATTAGAAGCTGCCATGGAAGAACTGAAAGCAGTGAAATCATCAGAATCTAAAGCTTTAAGTGATCTAAGAAATCTGATCAACGCTACAGTAGAAGCTAGAGATATGGCTTCGATGAATAGTTCGACGATAAGAATCACTGATTTCGAATACGAGTATTTAAAGGGAACGGCTGGTGGAGCTGCAGAGGTTGCTGATAAGAAAATAGCAGCAGCTCAGGCATGGGTGGAAGCTTTAAAGGCAAATGAAAGGGAGATACTGATGAAAGTAGAGATGGCCGAAAGAGAAATGAAAGAATCAAGTGTGGAGGCAGTGGAAGCGGAGGCCGCAGATGGAGGCAGTCCACCGGAGGTAGGGAGAGGGGAGAAAGTGGTGGCAACTCCTCGGAGATCGGTGGCGTATAGAGTTGGGAACATGGGGTCTGGTAAACGAGTGAGGTCGCAAAAGTTTACGGTCTCCGGCAGCACAGCACGGTATACGAGTAAATCGAGGAAAGAAAAAATGATGCCAAAATTGAGGAAGATGTTTAGCAACAAGAACATTGCAATGGTTGGATGAATGGTTGGTTGGTTGGATGGATGATGGGTGTTTTTGTTGACATTGTGTATGATGAATAAAGATCATTGTGTGTAGATGTAGGGTTGGAGGAGGTTCTTCATAAGTCTACCATTGATCTTTCTTTATCAAAGTAATAACATTCATTCCTACAATAAATGGAGGTTGTTCATGATTCAACTTTTAACCATTCAATTTATATTTTTATCAAAATGACCAGCATCCTGCAATTCTGACACCGTAAGACAATTTTAATTGCGGTATCAGACTTTTTTCTGACACAATCTAAAAAGTACGGTTTAACGTTTTAGCTTGCAGGACACAAATTTTTGGGTCGCAGCTTGCGGGATTCTGGTATGGTTTGCGATTTTCTTTTTCTCTTACACGTGTCTTTCTTTGTGCAATACCTCAAGACTTGCGGTAAAGGGGATAATGACACGTGGCCTCGTATCCCT
This sequence comes from Saussurea involucrata, assembly GCA_033807775.1. Classification (NCBI taxonomy): domain Eukaryota; kingdom Viridiplantae; phylum Streptophyta; class Magnoliopsida; order Asterales; family Asteraceae; genus Saussurea; species Saussurea involucrata. The sequence continues at coordinate 55,245,069 of CM066322.1, read as the reverse complement.
TGCGGTGTTGTCCATTTTATAAAAAAATTGTACTTTTTTTGCGTCAGAAAAAGCTGACATCACATGTAAAAAATTACCTTGGTGTGTTAGACTTTCAAGATATTGGTCATTTTGGTATAGAATTAAATTGGATGGTAAAAGTTGAACTTGATTGTGTGAGGCCATCCGTAGCCCAGGGTTCACAACCCTCTTACCCTCTGCGCCACATCAGTTTTCCACTTTAAACCCTCTTGATCCTTTTTGAACCCACAAATCTCGTACCCCAACCTTTTGAACCTCTTGAACCCACATGCCACCTCATCTAATTTTTTAATAAAAAATCATAACATTCATAAAAATAAAATTAAAAATTACAAAATAAAATGAAAAATTACAAAATAAAATTCAAAATTACAAAATATTAAAAATCTACTCGTCGTCGTTGTTGGGAAGTCGGATACGCCAAATATGTTCGACCAAAATCCGACCGAAGGTTATTATGAGTCTCTCGGTTTTTGACTTCTCGAACATTTGTCGCGCGTTGTGCCTCAGTGATTTGTGTTTCATCCGCTACCACGGCGTTTCCATTGGCACAAATGGCATGGCCTTCGTCTTCGAGTATCATATTGTGTAATATGAGACAAGCGTACATAATATTCGCCAATTTATTCTTATGTCATCCGCGTGCCGGGTACTTAAGTATATGCCAACGTTGTTTAAACACGCCAAAAGCTCGTTCAACATCTTTGCGTGCCGGGTAGTTAAGTATATGCCACCGATTCTAGCATGATTGTCGGATGTTCATGATCACCTCTCATGAATTGACCTCGCCATGCGTTCGGACAATTTGTCCAAGCCCAATGAGTACAGTCTATGCTGCCGAGCATGCCGGGAAATCCGTGTTTAGCTTCATGCGCGTGGTACAACTTCTGAATATCATCGTAGGCTTGCGTAAATATTTGTCACCATGGAGTTCAACAATACTTATGCAGAAAGTGTCTCGTGATACCTGAATATCTGAATATCATCGTAAGTAGGTTAATAACTCCTTCCTATCCCATGTCTTCAATCAAACCGCCGTTGAACGTGTCAACGTGGCATCACCAACGGAATACACCTTCTCTCTGTAACTCCCACTTTCAGTTTTTTTTTCTCGAATGCCGCCATTGTTAAAACCTTCCCATCATCTCCAGATTCTCACTAATACAAGCAAGATGATCCCAGCCCTTTACGAGTACGTCTTTCTTGCTCATCGTCTATTGTTCCCTCTCGTTTCCGTAGCGCAACTAACAGTGACTTACAAGCTTTTAAGTCGCTTTTATCTCCTTTTCCTCTACATTTTAATTGGTAATTTGAGTAGTTATTTCGTTAAAGCTTGGTATATATATGTTTCTTCCCTTCAATCCAAATGTTTCTGTATGATGATCGATGATTACTTGGATATTTTCTTCCTAGAAATTGAGATGCCTAAATTCAGTTTCAGGTTTCCCTCATGTGGGTTTAATGGGGTTAGGGAATTCCATATGATTTTAGGTTTTCATGCTATTTGTTTCCTGGGCGTCTTTGTATTCTGATCATGGCCGACATATTTGTATTACTGTACATAGAGACATTTTGTCGTTGCCGCTAGGTTTTGGGGATGGAAATTGCATATTGTAGTAGGAAATCAAGTAAAATTAGTTTGAAATTGAAGCTAATTTCTGGCTTCCATAGGTTCACATAACTTTTATAATGTTCTGAAAATATATATTTTACTGGAGAAATTTACTTTCAATGGTTGGAAAATTGTAAGAACTTAGAAGAACACATGTGTTGGCATAAAAATAGGTGAAACAACACTTTGGTTTTACTGAAAATAGATACAAATACTTGTGTTGGCAGATCTGGAGTGTTCTTTTGCCATTTTGCGTGTGAAATGAATTGTCAAGTAGTTCGAAATAAGTTAAGGATTAGGTGTGTTAGACTACTCTCCGAATGCCAAGTTTTTGGCTCAAACTCGAATTTAAAGAGAACTCCGAAAGTTGGATGGAAAATGAACTTTCTGTTTTTGATCAAGTGACCATCCACTTTACACATCCAACATATAAATAAAGAGTTCCAAAACGAAACGGGTCTGCAAAGAGATGATGAGCCAAACATAAAAGCCCAAACAGAAAATGAAAAATAACAAAAAAAACACAAAGGTGTCTCAAAACATGTTTATACGGCGTATTTTGGCCTCAAAAATCCTGTAGGCCCCTTTGGGTCCTACCCAAGGCGTGCTCCTCATTCTATGCTTTGAACCGTATCGTGGGCCTAAAACAGTGACCCGTAGCAAAAGTTACATGCGATTAAATGTGACACCCCTGGTTGACCCTTTAATGCCTTCCATGAACAGTAATGCCCGGTCCTCCACGCTTAAGCCCGCATCACTAGAGCTTATTTAACTGAAGAATTAAATAAAGACCCAAACCAAACCATACGAGCTCACCTGGAATAAGCGATCATGGGCCAAAACCATGGTTTTTATAGGCTAGGTCAGAAAGGAAATCACACCAAATCCGAACATACTAAACCATAAATGACAAAGAGCCCTTTTGCCCAAGTTCCCATATAAAGATTATGAGATTACTTGGATCAAGAATTAGTAAAACCTATTTCTGCATTCTGTTGTATTAGTTGGTTTTAATAATCAAAATCATTTTATATTGTATTTTATTGAATTCGTCCACGTAAAATCATATAATTCTTTTACCACTTAAATAGCTGATTCTTCAGGGTTATACTGGAAGCACCAAAACAGAAGGCTAGATTTCTGCCATAACCAACAGATCATTATATCACCTACAGAAAACCAAAAATAATACCTACAAATTTATGTACATATCGACTGTATTCATATGTGAATTTAAGTCTTATTCTGTCTTACATTTTTTTTTCACACGGCTTGAGTATATCGTTATATTCTTTTATATACCTTTCTTCAGACTAGTATGATGGATTCACAGCAAGCTACTACACATACTGTAAGGTCTCATGGACTAGTAGTGGCAAGGACTCACATGCATGATTGGTTGATTCTTTCACTACTAGTAGCAATTTTGATCATTCTCAACCTTATCCATCCTTTCCATATTTTTGTTGGAAAAGACATGATGGATGATCTCAAGTATCCGATGAAAGATAGCACCATCCCATTTTGGGCCGTTCCAGTGAGTTTAACTTTTCATCTTTCGACACACAATGCCAAACTAACAAATGGTGGATTCTTTTATTTCATCTTTGTTCAATTAGCTATATGCAGTTTTCTTGCCAATGGCCGTCTTTCTGGCCTTCTATTTCCGTAGAAGAGATGTTTATGATCTTCATCATGCCGTACTAGGTGATTGTATGTTTCAGCTTGTCATTATACTCGATTGAATGAACCGGAATAATTTGATCTTAATTTTATTTCACAGGGCTTTTGTTCTCTTGTTTTATAACTGGGGTTTTAACACAAGCTATAAAAGATGCAGTTGGTCGACCTCGCCCAGACTTTTTCTGGCGTTGTTTTCCAGATGGAAAAGATGTATGCTGGTTCTCAATTTCTTGCTCTTTTCTCCTTTTTGTCGATGTTTTTTATGCTGTTAACCGTCATCTTTCAGTTGTATGATAAATGGGGAGATGTTATATGTCATGGTGATATCAATGTCGTAAGACAAGGCTACAAGAGTTTTCCCAGTGGGCATACTTCATGTGAGCGAAAGATGCCCTCTTTATACTCCAATCACTTATCTTCTAGAAGTTTCAGCACTCTTTATACCATCTACTAGAAGTTTCAGCAACACAAATATTTTTGTGATTTTATTGCAGGGTCTTTCGCTGGTTTGGGGTTTTTGTCTCTCTATTTATCTGGAAAAATAAAAGCATTTGATCGCAAAGGTCATGCTGCAAAGCTGTGCGTGGTTTTTCTTCCGTTGCTTGTTGCATCTCTTGCTGCTATTTCTAGAGTGGATAACTATCGGCACCACTGGGAGGATGTGTTTGCTGGAGCTCTTATAGGTGTGTTATGATATAGTTTTATTTATGTATTTATAATTTATATAATATTTATATACCACAAAACTCACACACACTCTTTTACCTTTTGGTGAGGTTTGAATCCTCGACTTCCAAGAAAGCTGGGATCTACCGGTAACCTGGATAATGACCCTTTGTTGTAAACTGTATTTCTAGTTGGTCTTAAGAAGCTCTCATTATGATGTATTGCAGGTATCACTGTGACTATATTTTGCTACTTGCAGTTTTTTGCACCACCATATCATAGCGAAGGTATAAATATTGATGCGAATTTTTGTATCCTTGTTGCTTCTTCTTCACTCGCATGTTGATGACATTTACATGTGGTTGTAAAGGTTGGGGACCTTATGCATTTTTCCGGGCTTTAGAGGAGTCGTGTGCAAACACTAGCCAAGTTTCTTGGCCTCCTGCGACTGATAACACCATGGGTGACGTAGAAATTGAACAACACGAGAGGTGTAACAATTCGGCAGACGATCTTGAATCTGGTACTAGGCTGTAGACTGTAGTCATGATGTTTTTGGTAATGCTAGAAAAGTAGCTAGGTTGATTTGTTTATATGGTTTGTAAATTTGTGTGTATCTGGCTGAAAACCCAAGTGTATAAGAAAATTTTGAGCATACCATCTTTCAACACCATGATAACCCTGAAATTTTATGAATATTTTTAATTATTATATCCGGAAAAAGAGTTTTGGCTCTAAACCCCCAATCTAAATAAATTGCAATAGTTAGATATGCACAGCACAACGGGCCTGAAATTGGACTGAGGACCGTGTCTTCAAAGATCGGTTATGGAAGCATTCTAGCCAAATCAGATAGAGTTTTTGGATCAGAGATCAGTTAACACTTAAACATTGGTTCTTATTAAAAGCCCGGTTCATGACCAATCTAAGCCGGAAATATAACTAGTTTATACATACATATATGTACATGTATATAAAAAAAATGGGCTTAGTCAGTGTCGGTTGGCGCCAAACCAAGATCGATTGTCGGAGAACCAAGATTGTTTTTAATGCTTTAAACTGGGTCTGTCATGGATCGATTTAAGAAGCAGTTCTTAGCCATATGGTTCTACAAATATCATGTTTATTGTTATATGGTTTGTTTTGATTTTATTCTTTTTTCCATATCAGAAAAGGTGAATGATTGTGCGAAAAGTTGAGGTTAACGTGAGAAGTGAATCTGAACCGTTAAATCATCTTTAATCAAATGTCGTCCCATGAATTGTGCCTTAGAAGGAAATTGATTTGGTGCATCTCGCTAATGTGCGTCAATGTCTCATCCAACGGTTGATAACCATTTATCACGTTTCTCGTGTTAACCTCAACTTCTCACCGGAACTAAATAAACAAAAAAAGCCATTTATAAGTTTTTTGGGCGAGATCCACAAAGGCACAAACAACGGGGGTTAAAAGAGGGGAAAAAAAGAGATCTATTTTCGCAAATCAAGCGCATTGGGAAGGGCATTCCAGTCTTTTGACACCAAAACCCTAAATCTTCTCTTCTCCTCTACTATAACTATAACAATCATCCTTCTCCTCGCCGTTCCAAATCTTCGATCCCCCAAACCCTACACAGCCGAGAGAGAAATGAAGTACAATCCACGAGTCACCAGCTCTCGCCGGAAATGCCGGAAGGCGCACTTCTCAGCGCCGTCGAGCGTCCGCCGTGTGTTGATGAGCGCACCCCTCTCCACAGAACTTCGCAGCAAGTACAGCGTCCGGTCAGTCCCCGTCCGAAAAGACGATGAGGTGCAGGTAGTTCGTGGAACGTACAAGGGCCGTGAAGGTAAGGTTGTTCAGGTGTACCGTCGCAAGTGGGTTATCCATGTGGAGAGGATCACTCGTGAGAAGGTCAATGGGCAGACCGTCAATGTAGGAATCAACGCTTCCAAGGTTGTGGTCACCAAGTTGAAGCTTGATAAGGACCGGAAGTCGTTGCTTGAAAGGAAGGCTAAGGGCCGTGCTGCTGATAAGTCGAAGGGAAAGTTCACCGTCGATGACGTGGCTGCCGGTGCCTCTCTTCAAGAGATCGATTAGGTTTTCATTTCCTTGTTTATCTTTTAAATGTTCCTTTTTAATATGTTATGCTATATTGAGGATTGTTTTTTGGAGTTCCTGTTGTTGATCCTACAGCGTTTATCATATTAATGTGTTTAACCGTACTCTACTTGATGAATCTGCTCTGTTTAATTATAGGTCAATACTTTTACTGTTCTGTTTTGATTTTGTTTGACCGCATGCTAACAGGCATTTAGGTTTGTAGTTCTGAATATAGATTAAAGTGTTATAATGTTCTTCCAGATGGTTCAATCCAGGGTATATATTGGTTTGGTATTAGCTAGATGATTGCTTTATGTCTATTATTGGACCGTGAGATGCTATTCTATGAAAATTGTATCAGAAGTTCAGCAAATTTAATGTGGTGTGGCAAAAGAAATCTAGCTGGTTGTATCTGTTCTCATGGAGTCATGATTACAAAGCTGAATCCATTGTCTATAGTTAGCAGTAGCAGTTGCAAGACTGTCCATTCATACGATGCTTCTGGACCTAGTTTTGATTCAGGTAGGAGTCATGGTTACAAAGCTGAATCTATTGTCTATAATTAGCAGTAGCAGTTGCAAGACTGTCCATTTATAATGCTTCTAGACCTAGTTTTGATTTAGGTTATGCCTGAAAATTCCAATTTCAGCAAAATGGGAATCAGGTTGGAATTTGAGCATAATCTTTTTGAATATATCGAAATGAAATCCCAATTCCAGCGTAAGCTTTTGGAACCCACGTCCTTCAAAATATAACAAGCTATGACAATTGTGAATCATGCCAATTAGATTTGTTGGAAGGTTCACTCACTTCGTTGAAGGGTTTGCATATTAAGATATTGTTGCAGGATTTCTGGAGCCGATGTGAGTCATGGGTCTATTGTTTATGCCTAAACCAAGTAAGAGGCTTTGGTGCTTGTTGTTTCATAGATGCTTTCTTACCTTGAAACCTTGTTCAAGGGATTTGGTGGAAGAAATTGAGCAAAGTAGCCAAGAGAAATTTAGACAGAGTTTGTGGTGTGTTTTGTTGTATTACTTGTTGGCTTATTGAATATTTAGAAAGGAAAGAGTCTTCACTCATCCATAGGAGTCTTTATTTTCTATGGAGCATTTTAGATGCTGGGTATCTCTATAGATTTCTAGTGGCCATTTTTGGGATAGGCACTTGAACAAACATCAACAACTTGTCTTTGGGGCACTTGCCTTTTCCAAGTTGTATGAAGTTGGTCTTAGGCCAGCCACCTAGTGTGCTTATGGGGTGGGGTGGGGTGGGGTGGGGTGGGGTGGGCCGGCTCAGGGTTGCTGGTTAAAGAAGTTTGCAACCAGTGACGTTACATGTTTGCAGCCTTTGTGTTGCTGATTCTAAGTGACTGAAGGGTGCTTTCATATAACTTTTGGGTATGTATATGCCCTCTGATCAGCTAGTCTGCAAAGTTGTTTGTGATGGTACGCACTATGTAGTAATGATGCTCACTTGATATGAAGTTTCTGGATTTAACATAAAATTCCCTTTTCTAAGGACCGGTCTGCTGCTGATATATTGACAGGTTTTTCGACAATGTTATGTTTATAAATGCATGGTATCATGTATTATTCCATGACAATTAATTGGCTTAATCTGCTTATCAATAGATCTTTATGAATCTCATTTGGGCTCTTTTTAGTGATTATTGTTTGTATTTTACATTGTTGTTTTGAACTCTTTATAGGAAACCCAAATGGTGTGATTTGTGACCCTGCATTTGTTTTTTTGCATCAATTTTAGGCTCTTGTGGCTTGCTTTTAAGCTTTTATCCAATCTCCCAGGGTTTTTTAAAAGAGGCACAATATTGCTGTAAATTTTTTCTAAATAGCTTCATAGTTCATACTCATCTTATTTTTTTCTAGTTAAAACAAATGGTCTTTTGTTTTGTTTTTCTTTTGCTTGAGTTTATTGTTGTATTTAGATCTTTCTTGGTAATTGGGGTAACCCAAAAAGGGTGACTTTTTATCTTTTAATAGTTAGAGTAAATTACATAAATGGTCCCTCGTCTATGCCTCGTGTTCAGTGCTCGTCCCCCCCAAAGCTGAAAGTACACTAATGGTCCCTAAAACGCAGTTTCGGAGCTCAAAGTGGTCCCTCTCCCTAACACCGTTAGTAAGGTTCCGTTAACTCTATCATGTGTACCTCATGTGTACCTCATGTGAGGGGCATTTTCGTCTTTTTACCTATCTTCTGAATCATGAACACCGCCTGTTACACACCACCACCACCATCACACCACCACCAAACCCAAACACAAAAGTAATAACAAATTCAAACCCATCAATGCAAGAATAACCAAATTTTCAAGATTTCTTTAGGGGGTGTTTGGGAGTGCTTTTTTAGTCCAAAAGTGTTTTTGGTCAAAAGTGTTTTTGGTCAAAAGTGCTTATTGACTTAGGGGCTGTTTACCAAAATTTTCATTAAGTCCTGTATGGATAAATTTGTCTGTCTGGTTAAATTTATCTGTCCGGATAAATTGTTCTTGTTGTTTACTTTTTTTATCTGAATCACAAGTCTGAATAACAGAAATGACGAATTTACCCCTATTGAGAAAAAAGATAACAAAGAATCAAAAAGCTATCCATAATAAACAATGAACAATGAACAAAATCAGAACAATGAACAATCAAAGAATCAACAAACTATCCACAATCAAAATCTAAACAATGAACAAAAATCTGTGAAACTACCTTCAATGAACAAACTCAGAACAATGAGCAAAATTTATGAAACTATCAACAATGTAACTACCAAAATTTATGAAACTACCAACAAAGAGCAAAGTTGATGAAACTACCAAGAATGTAAACAAGGAAACCTGCAGAAAATCAACAGCTCTGAGAGGGTAAGCAAGACACAAATGAAAAAAAAAGAAATCCATAACTCTAGCTACGGTTTGAAGGGAATCGACAGGTAGGATAAGGAGTCGCCGCAACCGAAGACAATCGCCGCTAGAGTGAGGTGCTGGTGCTGCCGATGCCGCCTGCGTCGCCGGAGAAGAAACCATGGCCGGAGAAATCTTGGAGAGCGAACTGGGAAATGGAGGCGATGGAGGCGACAATTGAGAGAGAGAGAGGGAGAAATGAGAAATAGGGTTATGTTATTTCAAGGGTAAAATGGTCACTTTTTTCATTCTTTCATCTTAATGTGGACAAGAGCTAAAAATATACTGAGCGAATAAGCCGTTAGCTGTCTCATTAAGTCATAAGTAAACACCTAAATTTGTCTGTGCGAATAAGCTATTTCCTTCATTAAGCCCAATAAGTTACAAGTAAACAGGCCCTTATTGCTTTTGGAAAAGGAGTTTTTAAAAAAGTGTTTGGATTAGTTTTTGAGATAGGAAAGTGTAAAATGACCAATAAGTCAATAAGTCAGGAAAGTGTTGCTTCTTGAAAATGACTTTTCCAAGGCAAACCAAAAAGTTGGTTTAAAAGTGCTTTTGCATTTTAAAAAGCTTTTATCCAATCTCCAAACACCCTCTTAATCTTTAAAGAGTTCTTAGGTTTTGTTACTCTTTGATTCTCCAAATGGGGTTTTTTTTCTTTTGAAAAGCCATCGTTTAATACTACCAAAACCAATTATGCCACAAGTTTCAACAACACCACATAGACCCATAAGCCTACACCGAACAGCAGCAACACCAAAACAGAAGCTAAGACCCACAAAAAAGGAAAAAAAACCAACAACACCAATGTGGAAAAACAGAGGTAAAACCGGATCGGTTTGCCAGAAGAAAACCAACCTTCAGACGGCAGCTTAAATGGGGTTTTTTGATGTTAAATTCGGCGAACAAGAACTGATTCATGCTGTTGTGCCATTGGTATACTTCTTGCACACAACACACCGAAGAACACAACTTGTCCCTAAATCTATTTTCAAGCTTTTTAGCAAACTCGTTTTTGCCCTATTTTACCCTGCACAATCTTTGTTCATTTGGGTGAATCAGTTTCTCTCAATAATTTGGCTTTATGGTGGTTTATACCAGTAAATGTGATAATCAGCACTGTAATCGGCTGTCTTTTGGGGTTGCTGGTGGCGGTGATTTGTCAGCCGCCATCGGAGTTTTTCAATTTCACTGTCATCGTGAAATCAAAAATTGAGCTAAATCGTAAGCACAAACGTTGCCATGGCGGTGTTCTGATCCCTTTTGTCGGTTTCCAGATTTGCAGATCTGAGCTTCTTAAACAAATTTAGGGTTTGGTGGTGGTGTTAAGATGTTGATGGTGGTGGTGTTGCAGGTAATCAGGTATGGGTTTAGGGGAAAGAAATGGTATTTTTTATTTTTATTATTTTTTTATTATATAATGTTAGATTATTAAATTATTAAGAAAATAAAAAACAAATAGAATGACTGAAATGCCCCTCACGTCAGGGGCACATGTGAGCTCTAACGGGAAAAAATGGACGGCGTCAGTGAGAGGGACCACTTTAGGATTTGAAACTAATTCATACACGTTTCTCATTCTTGGTGAGGTTTGAAACCTTGACTCTTTTAGAGGCCAGACTTTATGGTCGATGACCTTTTGGTGTGGAATGCGTTGTTTTGCATTCTCTTAGCGGAAAGAGATGTGGCTTTTGAAAAACATTTGTTCACACATATGCACACTATAAGTTAGGGATGAGCTTGGGACTAGATCGGTACCAAACCTGGACCGAACTGGTTGGTATTGATTTTTTTGGACTAAAAAGTAGGACCAAAAACCGAACAGTATGTATCGGTTCAGTTTCGGTTTCGGGACGGGAAAACCTGAACTAGGACCACTTAGGACCGAAAATATGAAAGTGTATCAAAACTAGGGGTGGCAAAAAGTGACCCAACCCGAACTCAACTCAATAGTAGCAGGTTGGGTTGAAATTTTTAACCCATTTAAGTTAAATGGGTCAACCCGCCTAATCCAATTAATAAATGGGTTGGGTTGGGTTGAAATTTTCGACCTGTTTTCAACTTGATTTCAACCCATTTACAATCTGCTTTGAACCCATTTACAATCTGTTTGTTACCCATTTATGACTTGTTTTTAATTTATTATCATTATTTAATTATAATCAATATATATCTATAAAGGAAAACCTAAACATGATGACATGACATAATGAGAGGCTGTCATTACTATTTTTCTAATTTATCTTAATTTTGAGTTTTTTTTAAGATTAGCCTTGGTGAAGAGATGAAAAATTAGTATTGTTTAGGTTATCCCATATTGATAGGAAGATGGAAAATAAGTTACTGTATAAAAATGGTTGATTGATGTTGTTATAAAATGTGAAATGGTGTTTGGCTTAATATACTAAACCCAAGTTTAACGATTAAATTAAATTTTTACTATACTTTTTTATTTTTTAGAAGGATTTAAGTGAAGCGTGATGCTTTGAACATCAAGATATAGATTAAAGAATTAAAAAATCTAAACTTTCATTGTTTTTTTTTGTAAATGCCAATGCTTATAAATTGAAGAAGATTTTATTATATGAGTTTATATATTTTTATTTTTTTTATTTTTTTAGATAGGTAACAATATATATATATCTATATAAAGGAAAACCTAAACATGATGACATGACATAATAAGAGGCTTTCATTGCTATTTTTTTTAATTTAACCTAAGTTTGAGTGTTTTTTTTTAAATTAGCCTTGGTGAAGAGATGGAAGATTAATATTGTTAGGTTATCCTACATTGATAGGAGATGGAAAATTAGTTAATGAATATGTATATATAAAGTGTTGGTCGATGTTGTTGAAAAAAATGGTGTTTGACTTAATATAGCTAAACCCAAGTTTAACGATTGAATTAAATTTTTATTAAATTTTTATTAAATTTTTTTATTTTTTTAGAAGGATCTCAAGTGAAGCGTGATGGTTTGAACATCAAGAAACATATTAAAAAATTAAAAAATCTAATTTTATCATTTTTTTTGTAAATAACATCAATATATATCTATAAAGGAAAACCTGAACATGATGACATGAGACAACGATAGGCTTTCATTGTTATTTTTCTAATTCATCATAATTTTGAGTTTTTTAAAAAAAAATTAGCCTTGGGGAATAGATGGAAGATTAATATTGTTTAAGTTATCCAATATTGGTAGGAAGATGAAAAATTAGTTAATGAATTGTTGAAAAATGTGAAACGATGTTTGACTTAATATAGCTAAACCTAAGTTTTACGATTAAATTAATTTTTTATTATACTTTTTTATTTTTTTAGAAGGATCTCAAGTGAAGCTTGATGGTTTGCACATCAAGAAATAGAATAAAGAATTAAAAATCTAATTTTTTCATTATTTTATTTGTAAATAACATCAATCAATGTATATCTATAAAGGAAAACCTAATCATGATGACATGACGCATTGGGAGGCTTTCATTGCTATTTTTCTAATTTATCCTAATTTTTCAACATCAAAATGTAGATTAAAGAATTAAAAAGCTAAGTTTTTCATTGTTTTTTTTGTAAATAACAGTGCTTATAAATATAAAAAAAATTATTATATGAGTTTATAATTAATTTTTTTATTTTTTGTATTTTTTAGTTAAGTAACAAATGTTTATAGATCAATACTTTTATTTTTATTTATTTTATTTTTTCCACCAGACATGTAGCGGAAACTGATAGAAAGGGACGATAAGCTCAACATATGAGAAGTTGTCCTAATGAAATAGAAAGCTCTAGCTATGAGTAACTCAAATCTAGGCGTGATGTGCGAGGGTCAATATTCAAATGAAAGCAAGGGGCTGATTGCCTTCATGAAGGAAAGATGTATACATGCGGTCGGAAGAGCAGCTCTCTCGAAAGCAACCAATCCAAGAATTGATGGATTTGGTAGTGTCAGTCACAACACTAGAACCGAGTTAAAGTAAATAAAAAATGTGCTAATTTTATCAATGAAAAATAATTTTCGCTTATTTATGACCTTTTAAACCAAAAAAGCATTATGATGAAGATCAAATCTATGGTTGAGTGTCTATATACATGAATAAAAAGCCTAATATATTTCATATTAAAAATCTAATCAACAATTTATATCTAATTTTTTTAATACATGCATTGTTTTATATTGTACTTTATTAGTTAATTAACACATTATATTTCTTATATTATAGCTTAACATATGTCATGATAAAAAAAAAATCGTTACCGCGCAACGCGCGGTGGATACACTAGTTAATAATTAAAAACTTAGTAAAAAAACTAAATATGATTCCACTAAATGACTAAACAGAACTCCTTTCCATTCCAATATTCCATGCCATCGTTCAAACTCAAATTCTAAAATCTCTAAACCCTAGCTGCCGACACTTCCTTCAAATTCCAGCCAAGAGATCGACGCCAACCCATCCACGCCGACGCCATTTCACTGTATGGTTGTGTTTTTTGAAACTTTGAACAATTTATTTGATTTTGTGTTTGTGACTTATGTATTTGTCATGAAATTATGTTTTAGCCCTTTTTTATTTTATTTAAAGTTTTAAATTTAAATGGTTCAACCCAGGTTCAACCCATTCATTAAACAGGTTGGGTTGAGAAAATCATAAACGGGTTACGGGTCAAACCGCTACCAACCTATTTAAGTACCCCAACAGGTTGGATTGGGTTGAAAATCTCAACCCATTTACTTAAACAGATTGGGTTGGGTTGAGGTTTTCAACCCAATTAATAAATGAGTTGAATCTGAACCCAACCCAACCTGACCTATTTACACCCCTAATCAAAACCAATTGCAAACGAAAATATTTTTGTAATGTTTCAAATGTGTATTAAAATTAATCCCGAACACTCAAAAGTTCAACAAGGTACATTTTCATATCTTAAATTTTTTGATGGTGGGGTTGACTTTTTTATAGTGATGAAAAATTTGGAGAAAATATGGTTAGTTTAGAAGATGATATATCTTGATTAGGAAAATATAAGGTTAGCTTAGGTGATGATATGCATAGTTTAGAAAATTTAATAATTCAATGCTCCTTGATATTCCGGTTCAGGTTCGGGTTTTTTTTTTTGGAGAAAATACCGGTACTGAATATTGAATTTGTCAAAATCTTGGAACCAATAACCGGTCCGATTACATGGTTCGGGTTTGGTCCGGTCCCGGTTCAGTTCGGGAAAATGGTTCTCGAGGCTCATTCCTACTTTACGTTGTGATGGTGTCACAAGTTTGATATACAAACAGAAGCATACAGTGTGGTCTTTACATTGTTGTCATCTATACAGATCATATACAGTGAAACACCAAAAAAAGCACAACAAAAATGGATTGGGCACATTAGTTTAGTGTATGGCATTGGTATTAAAATCCAGCTTAATGTAGATTGGGCATGCCAGTAAGCCAAGTCTTGGTTTCACCGGGAAGCAATCTTGGCTTTTAGCCTCATTTAACTCTTTATTTTATTTGTTAAAACAATAAAAAAAGGTGAGTCCTAAAATTGATGTCTGATGCATTTTTATATCATATATAATTATGTGTTTTTTATATCATAATCATGTGATTTAATATAAAGCATGGTTTTATGGTTGTCATGTATTAAAAGAAATGATAAATAATTAGTTAAAGGTGTAATAAGGAAGCAAGGGGTGTGGGTTGATTAAGAGAAGCCAACAGCTGAGCTGAATGAGTATCATCAAATACTTACTTGGAGCTGACGCTAAACACTTTTCTTTTCTCTTCTCTTCTAGTGTCAATTTTTATTCAATTTCCAACTAATTTCATTCTCACGTCTAATAGCGACCCTCTCTCTAACACCTAACCATCACTCTTTCTATTATCCAATCATTTGTTGTTTTTCTAACTCAAATATTTTATGCCATTAATACCAGATTAAGAAATATATATATATATATATATATATATATATATATATATATAATCATAAAAAAGTAGAAATGTATATTTTCGTTTATTCCAAAATTGTTTTTTTTTCTTCTGGTAATTGACTAAATCTTTTATGTTTCAATAAAAATAACTAATTTAATTCCAAAAAAGTTTTGGTTGTTAAGAAAACACGAGTATTTGTAGATGTATTGTGAACTCTTCACCAAAGGTAAGAAAGATATCAGAGGGGGATTATTCATTTTTTTAGTGAAAAATCAGTCTTACGATTGTTAAATTGCTTGAATCTCATAACTTTAATTTAATTTTTTTGTTATTAATTTAAGAAAATATATATATACACAATGCACACGAAGTCAAATATACACACGTATAAATATACAATCATACATATTGCATCCTCATGCTCATAGTACAAGCATGCACCCCAACACACATGTACATCCCAACGCTATGCTTATAGATTTTACCCAACAAAAAACTCTATAGACACCGTAATTACCTCTATGCCCCTGTCCTAGTTAGTAATTCCATTCCATGCCTTCTCAATTTTTTTTATTGTTTTTTAATTATTCCGATAAAAAATCATGTATAACAATCATAAATAAGTAATTATCTGTATTTTTTTTATCAAAAAAACAAACTTAACAATGGCATAAATATAATAAATGTACGTTAAAGAGATTATAAATCAAGGGTCAAGTTCAAAGAAAAATCTAAAAAAAAAAACGGAAAACGAACACCTTGGTAGTCCTTTATCAGGACGGTATGCCTCCAATGCATACAAGTAATTTGTAACATGCACACGTGCATATGCATATGTGCATAAAAACTAAAAAACAATATAATTTACCTGTATGCACAAATAGATACCGTCTAGATGTAGGACTACTAGAGTGTTCTTCAGTTTTCTGTTTTTTAAAGGGTTTTTTCATGAATCTCTCTCTGTGAATCAAATAACCACATATATCGATGTATTGTTTTAATAAATAATAAAAATGTAATATTTGATTTTTTGTATAAATAATGTAGTAATAAAAAGGAATGGAATGGAATGGTGTAGGTGTAGGTTGGTGAAGGTCGTCGTTTGTTAGAAGTGGAGGCACTGGCATTGTTGTTGCTGTTGCTGTTGCTGTAACGGTTTCAACGTCCGCCTCAAGCAACTCATTCTCATTATTAACAATCGCCCCTCCAATTCCATCCTTGCTTCCTTACAAAGCCTATCCAATTCCGCGATACACCAGATCTATTTCCCTTCCCTTTCTTCTTTATACCATTTCCTCCTCCCTGAACTTACTATTATTGCCCTATTCCACTTGCAGGTATGTATGTTTCTTCTTCAATGCTACTTCTTCTTCTTCTTTCCTAATTCCTTCTTGAATTACTTGTCATTCTAATGTCGTCTTTGAATTTGTTGCAGAGATAAAACTTCATCTGTTTCTGTAGAAATGGAGATGGAGAAGAAGGAGACTGGTTCATCCACGGATAATGATGGTACTAATTTATCTGGAAATCTGTTTCTGTCTTCTACGGCATCTCAAAACGATCAATTAGAATTCGATTTCAGTTCCGGTGAACTGTTCAACCCTGCCTCGTTTTGTACATCGATTTTCCCGCCAAAATTCATTCCGCAGTCGCAGCTCTCCTTCTCTTCTCCGTCCGACTGCTCTTTCGATGATGATGCCTTCAGCGCCAACGCGATCGCCACCGAGAACCGGCTTAGCCAAGCCAGCTTCATCCTTGAGTACCAGCAGCTCTACAATTGCTACACCATGTGTCTCGCCAGCCTCCAGGACTCTGTCAAAGAGGTTGACGCTCTTCGTCAAGAGAATGAGGCTCTCCGCCTTGCAAACAACGATCTGCTGCAGAGATTGAATCTCTTCTCGCAGGCTTCGATGCAGAACTGCCTCGTCTCCTCTGTGCGTACATCTCCGTCTCCTTCGTCTACCTTAATGGGAGACTTCAACCGTCTTGGCATCGGAGCCGGATTTTGCGAAAGTAATGCCTCTGTTGAAAAAGTTCCTAGCGTAAGCCCGACGAGCGTGATCGAACCAAAACAGTTCGCCAGGCACAATGGCGAGAGAGTTTCAATGCCTAAAAGCATTTCGGTTCGTTCCAGAGGTTATCTGAAATCTATTTCTTCTCAACGACCGACTCGCCAACAAGGCACACCTGCTTCGTTAGGTCAATCGGTGAGTGGCTGTGTGATCTATACAATGCCAGAATTAGGTCAGATGCTCATCATTCACTTGTAGAGAACAAGTGATTCAAACACATGAGGCATCACTCTGGCTCCAAAAGAATCAGATATCATACATATCCTTTACTTCATCTCTTCCAAGCAATTTGAATTTTCGGAACTAGTTTCCAATCCAAAATCTGATTTACATTTTGAAACACGAATACTGAACTAGAATTCATAACAAAAATGCCAAGTTATCACAAAATCCGGATCACTATTTTCTGTACATCCGACCTTAAATTATGTTCATGTATGTTAGCTTAAAAATGAGGAGTGTGTTTTCTAACCTTACCAGCTTACCTAATGATATAAGTTGTTATAATTGTGGTTTAACACAGCAACGCGTACGTGTTCCTGGGGAGAAGAAAGCAGGAGAGGGATTGGAGTTCGACGTATACAACCAGGGAATGTCGAAGACTGAGCTGTGCAACAAGTGGCAGGAAACTGGAAGCTGTCCTTACGGAGACAATTGTCACTTTGCACACGGAATAAGTGAGCTGCGACCTGTGATAAGGCACCCTCGCTACAAAACCGAGGTGTGTCGTATGGTGCTTGCTGGTGACATCTGCCCTTATGGTCATCGTTGTCACTTTCGTCATTCCCTCACTGACGAAGAGATGCTTCTGGCTGTGAATCCACGCTGATTATTTGGAAATATTGAACGGGGATGAGGTTATGTAAATGAAAGGTCCGTATATGATCTTTTAATTTCACTAAAATAAGTAATTGTGCAGAGTAATTAAGTATATACCCTAGAATTGAAGATTATTAATCAATGATTATACCATTTTAAGAGATTTTCATTCTCGAGAGTATAGCTATTGTTATGTATCAATTTTTACATATTAAGGAGATGTTATGCTACATTTCTCAATTAGGTTCCTGTAATTGATTTGGATCCCAATCAATCGAAAATTAAGCTGATTGAAAGTGTTTAAGCTTTAAGGCATTTTTCAAATACATTATATATGATGAATTTTTTATAGGTTGATAATTTGGTCTGCAGTAGCTTGTTTATCCTTCTATACCTGCTGCTGCTTTGAATACCCTACTATTTTGGTGCTGCTAGTAATTATATGGCAATCTAGTTGTCTGTGCCATTTGTATTGTGTTTTGAACTAGTTGTGACCGGTGACTCATATGTTTATTTGCATGATGTTTTTGGCTGTCGGGTGCCTGCCGAGACCTTCGGATAGATGGATGCTCAATTTGAGTACAACTTTTACAAGAATAGATTATTGGAGTTCCATGTCAGCTAGACTTGAATCATTTATCGTTTGTATACATGTTGGAACATTCATTCTATCTTCAAGGGCCCTTTTAAAGTGTAACACGGGGTTCCCATCTTCTCACGTAGATAAAAATAAAATAAAAAAATGTATGACATTTTTTTGGGGGATTGAAAACATGTAGTGAAGCAAATTATTGTTTGAAACATATTTGGATGGGATAGTTGAATGAAAATGTTTGGTTGATTTGTATTATCATCAGAAAATGAAAAGTTGGTTGCATGCACTTTTTACCTTTCAAAGCATATATTCGGGTTGTTGAGTGTGTCTAGATCATGTCCGACCGACTTATGATGTATGATCCAACCCAAAACAAAATTACAAGGCAGGGTGGTTCATTTCCCGAGTAAGATTTTAGTCTACCAAAATGACATCGTATGCAACAATTTAGCCGGTAAACGCTAACTGTGGTAAGAGTCGTTGCACTCACTTACCGGATAAGACTCTCGGTCCTTGCTTCCACTCTTACCCGGTAAGATTTTTGGTCCTTGCCATAATCGTCCGATAAGCTAATGTGACTTGGTAAGCACTTACCCGAGTAAGCGTTTTGTAAACGGGCCCTAAGAAAACATAACATACTTTTATGTACGGGTAGTAACATTTTAATTATAAGTTTTAACATGTATTACATGTATTAGAATATATTTCATGATTGGTAATTACCTTCATTCTAAATTTCTTATTTATATTCACTTTATCATATTAATATTGATATCTTTTGCATTGACCAAGGCCATGAATGAACCCACTTGCCGCCTCAGCGTCACATCAGCTTTTCTCTTTCCTACCCTTCTTACCTAAAAGTGGAGTATCACTACCCAATGAACCCACTTGCCACCTCATCTTTTTTAATTATTTTATTTATACATTTAATTATTTAACAAAATAAAAATATTTATATATTTTTTAATAAATAAAAATAAGATAAATAATAAAAATAAAAATTCATCTCATTCATTAAAAAATTAAAAATTACAAAATATTAAAAATCTACTCGTCGTCATTGTTGGGAACTTGGATACGCCAAATATGGATACTCTTCTTCTAAATCTTTTGTATCGGAGAAAAACCTTGTTTGTTTCTGGCGTCCACCCGAAGTGTAAAATACGGATACTCTCCTTCTAAATCTTCAACTATTCGTTCGAATAGTTGCCTGCTCATCCTGAACCGCCGTCTAAACATATCCGGTGTATAAACCGGGTTGTTGCCAAAGTAGTCCCGCAAAAGCCGCTCGTTTGCAGTTACTCGACCTCTTTCTATGTTCCCGGCCCTCGGTTCTCTTCTTGACGATGAGGCGGTGCTACCATAAATTAATTTTGCAGCTTCTCGAACCAACCCTACAAAAATTTCCCTTTGATGATGCAAGTACTCGTCGGTGTCTATGGATGATGATGATGATGCGGTCGATGAAGCGGGTTATGGCGAATCCATATTGTCTAAAATTGAAGAAATAAATGGAAGAAAGTATAGAGTTGTTTGGTGTGAAAAAATGAAGATGATAGAGGTTAATATATATAGTTTGTATAATTTGAAAAAAAAAATAAAAAAAATTTAATAATATAGCCGTTGGTAAACGGTATTATTTAAACAATATAAAAAAAACTAAAAAAAACTAAACCACAACGGGTTGATCGGGTTGGTGAACCCGGTAGCCTTCCCGCTACCTACCCGATCCCCCCCCCCCCTATGGCTGCCCGATTGCTACCCAACGAACCCGATGCCATGATGGACTGAGCCCGTACCCGATGGCGGTACGGGTGGCCTAATGTTTTGTATGAAAAGTTAGGCCATCCGTACCCCAGGTTCACAACCTGTTGAACCCTCTGCGCCACATCAGCTTTTCACTTTGAACCCTCTTGGACCTTTTGAACCCACAAATCCCGTACCCCAACCTTTTGAACCTCTTGAACCCACATGCCACTTCATCTAATTTTTTAATAAAAAATCATAACATTCATAAAAATAAAAATAAAATTAAAAATTACAAAATATTAAAAATCTACTCGTCGTTGTTGGGAAGTCGGATACGCCAAATATGTTCGACCAAATCCGACCGAAGGTTATTATGAGTCTCTCGGTTTTTGACTTCTCGAACATTTGTCGCGCGTTGTGCCTCAGTGATTTGTGTTTCATCCGCTACCACGGCGTTTCCATCGGCACAAATGGCATGGCCTTCGTCTTCGAGTATCATATTGTGTAATATGAGACAAGCGTACATAATATTCGCCAATTTATTCTTATGCCATCCACGTGCCGGGTACTTAAGTATATGCCAGCGTTGTTTAAGCACGCCAAAAGCTCGTTCAACATCTTTACGTGCCGATTCTTGTGCGGCCTTGAACTTTATTCGTTTAGTATCATGTGGGCACGTAAACGCTTTTACAAAAGTAGCCCATTCCGGGTATATCCCATCCGTTAGATAATATCCGTTCTTGTAGGTGACTCCATTAACCTCAAAAGGGCACTCGGGTGCTTTTCCGTCATAGACATCGTTGAGGATGGGCGACTGATTGAGAACATTGATGTCGTTGTTGGAACCGGCAACACCAAGAATGCGTGCCAGAACCATAGATCTTGGGAGGCCACCGCTTCTAGCATGATTGTCGGATGTTCATGATCACCTCTCATGAATTGACCTCGCCATGCGTTCGGACAATTTGCACACGACCAATGAGTACAGTCTATACTCCATACGCCAATTGTCGAACAGCGGATACACACTTTTGTATCGGAGACAAACCTTGTTTGCGTAGTCCGTCAATCCGTTGTGTAAAATACGTATACACTCCCGATAAATCTTGAACTATCCGTTCGAATAGTTGTCTGCTCATCCTAAACCGCCGTCTAAACAAATCCGGATTATACACCGGGTTTTCGCCAAAGTAGTCCCGCAAAAGCCGGTCGTTAGCATCTACCCGACCTCTTTCTATGTTCCCGGACCTCGGTCTTCTTGACAATGAAGCGGTGCTACCATACCGTCTATCTACAGCTTCTTGCAACAAATCGGCATAACGATCAAATAGTTGACCGAATTCCTCGTCGGTGTCAATGGATGATGAAGAAGCGGACGATGAACCGGGTGGCGAATCCATAAAGTTTATATTGGATTGAAAGAAATGAAAGAAAATATTTAAGGATTGAGGTGAGTGTTTAAATTTTGGTGTGAAAAATGGATGAGATTTGAGGTTGATTTATAGTGTTTAAATTGGAAAAAAAAAATTAATTGGAAAAGAGCCGTTTGATATATAGCCGTTGAAATTTTTTTTTTGAAAAATTGAGAAAATATTCGGGTAGCAACGGGGTGGGGAACCCGCTGCCCCCGTACCCAGTTGCCGCCCAACCCGCTGGCCACCTGGCCTTACCCGCACCCCAACCCGCTGGGCTACGGATGGCCTTAGGCATTGTTTTGTTTTATGACTTTTATCTATCTCTCTTTTTCTCAACATAAACATAGGTACATGTGAGTGGAGGTTTGATATAAATATAATATATATATATGTATAGTTTTTATATATATATAGAGTGAATTGCATTTTTGGTCCCTGTGGTTATCTGATTTCTTTGAAAGAGGGACCTAAACTTCAGTATCTCAAGAAGTGGTCCCTCAGTTTCCGTATTTGCTCCAAATCCAGTCCCTGGTCACTAACCCCGTTAAACGTCCGTTACTATTGATTATAATAATGATTTTCAAAGTTACATTTCATACCCCTGTAATTATTTACTTTGTTTACTTTATACCTTTTACTTTTCTAAATTTAATTCTACATAAAAATATTTTTAATTATTTACAATTCATACCCTTATAGGTAATTATTTAATTTATGGTACATTTCTTACTTTTTCAGTTTTCGTTTTACACTCCTATCGCATTAACATAATAATCATATATTAACTAATTGAGTAAATCGTTTTAAATAGTTCGTTTTAAAAAATACGTTTTAACATATCACATTAACATACATAATTACGTTAAAATATGTTAAGGAGTTCGATATATATATATATATATATATATATATATATATGATATGTTATAACGTATTTTTTTAAAACGTATATATATATGTTAAGGAGTTCGATATATATATATATATACGTTTAAAAAAAATACGTTATAACATATCATATATATATATATGATATGTTATAACGTATTTTTTTAAAACGTATATATATATATATATATATATATATATCGAACTCCTTAACATATTTTAACGTAATTATGTATGTTAATGTGATATGTTAAAACGTATTTTTTAAAACGTATATATATATATATATCGAACTCCTTAACATATTTTAACGTAATTATGTATGTTAATGTGATATGTTAAAGCGTATATATATATATATATATATATATATATATATATATATATATATATATATAGGCTGGGTATCTTTTGCAAACCAGTGTATTTGTACAAACTCGTACAAACCATACCTAGCTTAATGATTTTGTAAATTTGGCTTCATGAATATGTATATATATATATATATATTTTGGCTTCATGAATATATAATTTGGCTTCATGAATATATCATTTGGCATTTTTAGCTAATTTTTTTACAAAAATAAGGGTATTTTAGGGCTCCACCGAAAAAAATTAGTTAAAAATGCCAAATGATATATTCATGAAGCCAAATTATATATTCATGAAGCCAAAAAATATATATATATATTCACGAAGCCAAATTTACAAAATCATGAAGTTAGGTATGGTTTGTACGAGTTTGTACAAATACGCTGGTTTGCAAAAAATACCACCCCTATATATATATATATACGTTTTAAAAAATCGTTTTGACGTAACCAGTCACGTTTTACAAAGTCGTTTTGACGTAACAAGTCACGTTTTAAAAAATCGTTGTAAAGTCAATTATGCAATGCAGCGAGACGTATAATCCAAATAATTTGACGATTTAATCATTTAAATAAAAAAATTTAATATTTGGCTCATTTCGAAGGTATCGGCGAGACGATTATAATGGTGTAACATGTTGAAATTAAAAAGTATTTTTTAACGTATTTTAGTTAATATACGATTATATGTGTTAATACGATGAAGGTGTAAAATTAAATTCAGAAAAGTAAAAGGCATAAAGTAAACAAAGTAAATAATTACAGGGGTATGAAATGTAACTTTGAAAATCATTATTATATTCAATAGTAACGGACGTTTAACGGAGTTAGTGACCAGGGACTGGATTTGGAGCAAAATTGGAAACTGAAGGACCACTTCTTGATATATTGAAGTTTAGGTCCCTCTTTCAAAAAAGTACTATAACCACAGGGACCAAAAATGCAATTCACTCTATATATATATTTAAACTATACATGTTATGTTTTTTTGGAAAGAGTATTCCAGGCACAACCCGGACTAATCCCTGACAATTTGAAACTTAAAGATGTCTTATCAATGTTGAAGACGTCTGGGATCGAACCCTGGGTAGATGGGATATTCCACCACATCACCCGGGACGATCAACCACTGCGCTACAACCTGATTGACTACCTGTTATGTTTTGTATACCAAAGACCAATTTGATTTGCTTGTAAATGCACTTGACTGAGTTGACTCATCAATAGTGAGTATTAATGAACAAATAGATAACTATATGTAACAACCGGGTTTTATTTGAGAAGAATGGGAGTTTAGTGTTTGCCATGCTTAAATTGCAAAGCTAAGTTAAAGGACCATCTTGGTTACTATTGAAAGTTTAGTGCTAATTGTCTAGTAAATGGAAGTTTACTTGGAGGGGCCAAATGGAAATTTTGTGAGAAGGTATATAAAGGCACATTCTCCTAGGGTTGAATGAAAAATCAGTATTTGGGTTTGACATTTGGCGGCTAAGAGATTAGAAGAAGGGAAGAAGGGTTTGGGAAAGAATCAAGAGAAAAGGGAGAATCAAAGAAGAAATCGCAAGGTACTGCATCCTAAATTCGTTCTCCTACTTATTGTAGTACTTCTCTTCTTGTTGTTAGGGATTCTTAAGAGGCTGATCCTTGTTGATTCCTTAAGTTTTCACCATTTTCCTTTATAATGAGTTTTCATGGGTTTTGGCTTATTCAATCGATTTAAGGGATTAAAAATGGATTAAGTGGGTGTTTGGGGTTGGTGGATGAACCCTTATAGTTGTCTAATCAAACTAATGGCTTAAATCGGAGTATTAATCGGTTTTAGAAATTCTAAGTTCGAACAGCAGCGTTTTTCGAACACCAGTGTTTGAAGGTGTCCGGATATGTTGAAGATGTCCGGATAAGTCTGGCGTCCAGATAAGTCTGGCGTCCGGATAAGTCTGGCGTCCGGATAAGTCTGGCGTCCGGATAAGTCTGGCGTCCGGATTAGTATGGCGTCCGGATAAGCTTGACGTCCGGATAAGTGCTGTGTCCGGGAAGGGATATCCGGACAGTAGAACTGGGTTATTTTCTGATGTGAATCTTTTGCCTTAGGGGATTCTGTGGGTGTAGCTTGAAGGTGTTTAGGGAGTACATTGTACGACAATCAAGGTGAGTTCCCTAAACCTCTTTTACGACGTAAATGTTAAATGATTCTTTTACTGATTATGGTTTTAACAAGCATGAAATATTTATGAATTGATATGCATGAAAGAAATGTTTGATATGCTGAAATGATGCGCCTGATTTATAAAAATGTCAAATGCTTTTATGAAACGTATATGCATGCTATGTGATGTCAGTCTGTACTGTGGGATCAATGAGCCTCGGGATCTGATGATCCCTTGGATATGTTTGACGAGACGGTAGGATGGAATTCGTTTCCTCCTAGGCGGGTATCGGGGAGTCTGCTTGGGCCCCGATACGAGAAGGGCGAAAGGGGAGTCTGCTTGGGCCCCGATCGCGTATGGTTAAGGGATCCATTACACAGTACAGTACCATATGTGATGATTTATGATGCATTTTCACGAAAGGATTTTATATTGTTTATGCATGTTCTTTTACGGAGGAAATTCACTAGACCTTTTGGTCTAACCCTCGCTTTTCGAAACTAAACCATTTTCAGGTAAGCGTTCCGCAAGTTCCTCGGGGAGGAAATAGGAGGGACATAGCTCATTTGGAGATTAGAGCGACTCCAAGATTTAGACGACGGACATAGATAGAGCTCGGTTGTGGATTTTTGTAGACTTCCGCTGTCACTTTATTATTAAGCTCGTTATTGATGTAGTGAACAAGTTAAACTTTTGTAATGTAAAACGCTCAGTTTCTATGATTTGATGCTTGCCAAGTTTTGGGACGTTACAAATGGTATCAGAGCCATAGTTTAAGGGATTTAGGTTACCTTTAGGGCCTAAACTTAAACTGTAAGACGAAGATCACAGCCGAGACATAGGATTGCCTCTAGGAACGATCACTATAATGCGCTTATGAATAAGGTGCCAAGGACAAACGTGTAAGGTAAGTTTAGGATTACACCTGGCCAGTGTAGTTACGAACTTACAGGTACATGTGCGTGCTTACAATACCTTATATAGCATTCTATGATGTCATGTCTAGCAAAGGTTAATTATTGCTTTCTTTCAGTATTCGCGAATGGTTGGGAGGAATTTGAGGAGTAAGTCGGTACCTGTTGTACCAAGGAATCAGGAGGAAGAAGTCATAGAGAACGGACCGGTTAACCGCGGAAGGGGTCGCGGGAGAGGTCGCGGAAGAGGTCGTGGAAGAGGTCGTGGAAGGACAAGGAGTGTGGAAATTCCTGTCAATCAGGAAGACTCTGTTCAGGAAAGTTCTGCTACTGTAAGAAGAGGGAACCCAACGAGGGGACGTGGTCGAGGCCGGGGTTCCACATTTGTCACTCGAGAAAATTTGGCTGCTGAGCTGGGTAAGATTCAAGAAACTTTGCAGACTCTCCTTACTAAACAGAATGAGTCAGCTTCGGTAAGCAAAGAGCCGACTGAGAACAAGGAGAGTGCAGAATTGTCAAGCCCGGTAGGGACTGGTACTCGGGGCCACTCGAAAGCTTTATCCTTGGTAATGAATGAGTCAGCAGCTAAGGGTTGTAACTTCAAGGTCTTTGCTTCATGCAAGCCCCCTACGTTCGAGGGCGAATGTGATCCGGTTCTGGCAATGAAGTGGGTGAAGGAAATGGAGCTGGTTTTCGATACTTGTAAATGTGCTGATGGGGACAGGGTGATGTTTGCCTTGTCCACGTTGAAGTCTGATGCAGTGTATTGGTGGGAAGCCGAAACTGGGGGAAAGGGTTCAGCGATGGCCAAGGGGATGTTGTGGGAATCGTTTGTTGACAGGTTTAAAGAGCAGTTCTGCCCACTCGCGGCAGTGAAAAGGCTGGAAGAAGAGTTTCTGGGTTTAGAACAAGGAGGAATGACGGTACGGGAGTACACTTCTAAGTTTATTGAGAAGTCCCGTTTTGCTGACTTGTATGTACCAACGGAAGGTCGAAAGGTGAACCACTTTATCCATGGTCTGAGAAGTAACATTCGGGAGCTAGTCCTGACGAGAAACCCCACTACCTTTCAAGCGGCCATCAATACGGCCGAGTTGATTGAGATGGAAAAGAACCGTCAGACTTCTGAAAAGGGGGGCGACAAGCGTAAATGGGATGGGTCGGGCAGTGACTACAGGAAGGGGAAGGTGTTCCGACCAGATAACCGTGCAAATAGAGATACCGTGGGAAAACCGTGTACGAAATGCAACAAGGTGCACCGGGGTGATTGCATGGCAGGTTCAAACTCATGCTACCGGTGCGGCTTGCCTGGTCACGTGTCAAGGGACTACCCTAAAGGGAAATCATGTTTTCAATGTGGAGCTACTGGTCACACCAAGTATGATTGCCCGCAGTTAAAGAAGGGAGGATCAACTCAGTATGGGGAACGTCATGGAGGAAAGAGCAGTGATAAAGGAGCAGAGTCGACGCGTCCGAAGGGACGTGCTTTCCGCATGACTGCGGATGAGGCGGAGGAAACTCTAGATGTCGTGGCAGGTACGTTTCTAGTGAACTCTCTATGTGCCAAGGTGTTATTTGATTCAGGGGCAAACCGTTCTTTTGTATCGTGTGAATTTATGAAATGTTTGGGGGTGAGGCCTAGGCGTTTAGAGAGAGCTCTAGAGGTGGAAACTGCCAACGATGGTTTGGTGTATGTTAAGGAGGTGATAGAGGATTGTGTCATAGACATAGAAGGAAGATTGATACCTATGAAATTATATCCCATGGCAATGGGAGAGTTCGATGTGGTGTTAGGTATGGACTGTTTAGCCGCGAATGATGCGAACATCGTTTGCAACAAAAAGCTGATCAGGATTCAATCGCCGAATGGGGATCCCATAGTAATTTATGGGGACCGCCGTAATAGAAAGAATAGCCTGATCTCTATGATTAAGGCTACTAAGTGCTTGAAGAAGGGGTGTAGGGGATTCTTGGCGTATGTGTTGGATGCCAAGAAAGAGAAGCGTGGGGTGGGAGATGTACGGGTAGTAAACGAGTACCCGGAAGTATTTCCGGACGACTTGACCAGTCTACCCCCGGATCGTCAGATCGAGTTCCGAATTGATTTGATGCCCGGAGCTGCATCGATTGCCCGCGCACCTTATAGATTGGCACCATCCGAAATGAAAGAAATGATGACTCAGTTGCAAGAACTGTTAGACAAGGGATTCGTCCGACCAAGTACATCACCATGGGAGCACCTGTGCTCTTCGTGAAGAAGAAGGACGGTACTATGCGGATGTGTATTGATTACCGAGAACTCAACAAGGTCACGATCAAGAACAAATACCCGATACCTAGGATTGACGACCTGTTCGATCAGTTACAAGGAGCCAATTACTTTTCCAAGATAGACTTGAGGTCAGGTTATCATAAACTCAAGGTACGGGAGGAGGATGTGCCGAAGACTGCCTTCAGAACCAGATATGGACACTACGAATTTCTGGTGATGTCGTTTGGATTAACCAACGCCCCGACAGCATTCATGGACTTAATGAATAGGGTATGCCAACCCTATTTGGATCAGTTCGTGATAGTGTTCATAGATGACATCCTGATATTTTCAAGATCGGAAGGGGAGCACGAAAGCCACCTTCGTACAATTCTCGAACTATTGAAGCAAGAGAAGTTGTATGCGAAGTTTTCCAAGTGCGAGTTTTGGCTGAGGGAAGTACAGTTCCTCGGGCACGTGGTGTCTGAGAAGGGGATCATGGTCGATCCGGCCAAGATTGAAGCCATTCGAGACTGGGAGCAACCCAAGAATCCGTCAGAAGTTCGAAGTTTCCTCGGACTGGCAGGTTACTATCGGAAGTTCATCAAGGACTTTTCGCGCATCGCCACGCCACTGACCTCTCTAACCAAGAAGAATGTCAAGTTCACTTGGTTGGAGAAGCAGGAGGAAGCCTTTCAAAAGCTAAAGGAGATGTTGAGCAGTGCTCCGGTGTTGTCATTACCTGACGGTACGGGTGATTTCGTAGTTTTCAGTGATGCGTCGAAGCTCGGTTTGGGTTGCGTACTCATGCTGCGGGGAAAGGTGATCGCATATGCCTCGCGGCAATTAAAGTATCACGAAGTTCGGTACCCCACTCACGATCTGGAGCTGGCGGCAGTGGTCTTCGCTTTAAAGATTTGGCGGCATTACCTGTATGGGACGAAGTGCCAGATCTTCACGGACCACAAAAGCTTTCCCCCAGGATTGTGGCCATGAGGGCCGAGATCACATTCAACCTGCTAGCTGAAATAAAGGAGTGTCAGGCTGAGGCGCTCGAAGCTGAAAATCTTAAGAAGGAGAGAATGGTGGGGCAAACGTCTATGTTAGTGGAAGATAGTCGAGGGGTGAGGTGTCTGAATGGGAGAATCTGGGTTCCGAAACTCGGAGGGCTCCGAAAGCTGATTCTCGAAGAAGCTCACAAATCGAAGTACACGATTCACCCCGGAACTAACAAGATGTACGGAGACCTGCGACGAGACTATTGGTAGCCGGGAATGAAAAAGGATGTGGCTCATTTAGTGGACACCTGTATGACATGTTCCCGAGTAAAGATCGAGCATCAAAGACCGTACGGGAAACTCCAGTCGTTAGAGATACCGAAATGGAAGTGGGATCAGATCACGATGGATTTCGTGACCCATTTGCCTAGAACTCCGAAGGGTTATGACGCTATTTGGGTGATTGTGGATCGACTCACGAAATCAGCCCACTTTTTGCCTATACGAGAGTCTTATTCGTTAGAGCAGCTAGCCAAGTTGTACGTTGATGAGATCGTAACCCTCCATGGCGTTCCTTCGTCGATAATTTCCGACCGAGATAGCAGGTTTACATCCAACTTTTGGAGAAGCTTCCAAAGAGAAATGGGTTCGCAGATCAAGATGAGTACCGCTTATCACCCTCAGACCGACGGTCAGAGTGAGCGTACGATCCAAACATTGGAAGACATGTTGAGGGCATGTGCTTTAGATTTCCAAGGCTCTTGGGAAAAGCACCTACCATTGATCGAATTCGCTTATAATAACAGCTACCATTCGAGCATCAAGGCCGCGCCGTTTGAGGCACTCTATGGTAGAAAATGTCGGACACCTTTGTGTTGGAACGAAGTAGGTGAAAGACAGTTAGCCGGACCGGAATTGGTACAGCTGACTTCGGACAAGATAGTCCAAGTGCGCGAAAGGTTGAAGGTCGCTCGCGACCGCCAAAAGAGTTATGCGGATAAAAGACGAAAGGACATAGAATTCCAGGTCGGGATTTTGTTTTGTTAAAGGTGTCCCCGTGGAAGGGAGTGGTACGATTTGGGAAACGGGGGAAGCTAAGCCCACGTTACATCGGACCATTCGAGATCATGGAGCGGATTGGGGAGGTGGCGTATAGGTTGGATCTGCCGGAAGAACTGCGCAACATCCATAATGCGTTTCACGTGTCTAATCTAAGAAAATGTCTAGCCGACGTGACTAAAACGGTTCCGTTAAATGACATTAAGGTGGACGAGAGGTTGAACTTTGTAGAAGAACCAGAAGCTATCACGGATGTTAAGGTAAGGAAGTCACGGAGCAAGGAGACTAAGCTGGTTAGGGTGAAATGGCGACACCACAAGGGCCCGGAGGCTACGTGGGAGCTGGAATCGGAAATGAAGTCGAGGTACCCACATCTCTTCCAATAAGGAATTCCGGGGACGGAATTCTTTTAAGGGGGGAGTGTTGTAACAACCGGGTTTTATTTGAGAAGAATGGGAGTTTAGTGTTTGCCATGCTTAAATTGCAAAGCTAAGTTAAAGGACCATCTTGGTTACTATTGAAAGTTTAGTGCTAATTGTCTAGTAAATGGAAGTTTACTTGGAGGGGCCAAATGGAAATTTTGTGAGAAGGTATATAAAGGCACATTCTCCTAGGGTTGAATGAAAAATCAGTATTTGGGTTTGGCATTTGGCGGCTAAGAGATTAGAAGAAGGGAAGAAGGGAAGAAGGGAAGAAGGGTTTGGGAAAGAATCAAGAGAAAAGGGAGAATCAAAGAAGAAATCGCAAGGTACTGCATCCTAAATTCGTCCTCCTACTTATTGTAGTACTTCTCTTCTTGTTGTTAGGGATTCTTAAGAGCTGATCCTTGTTGATTCCTTAAGTTTTCACCATTTTCCTTTATAATGAGTTTTCATGGGTTTTGGCTTATTCAATCGATTTAAGGGATTAAAAATGGATTAAGTGGGTGTTTGGGGTTGGTGGATGAACCCTTATAGTTGTCTAATCAAACTAATGGCTTAAATCGGAGTATTAATCGGTTTTAGAAATTCTAAGTTCGAACAGCAGCGTTTTTCGGACACCAGTGTTTGAAGGTGTCCGGATATGTTGAAGATGTCCGGATAAGTCTGGCGTCCGGATAAGTCTGGCGTTCGGATAAGTCTGGCGTCCGGATAAGTCTGGCGTCCGGATTAGTATGGCGTCCGGATAAGCTTGACGTCCGGATAAGTGTAGTGTTCGGATAAGTGCTGTGTCCGGGAAGGGATATCCGGACAGTAGAACTGGGTTATTTTCTGATGTAAATCTTTTGCCTCAGGGGATTCTGTGGGTGTAGCTTGAAGGTGTTTAGGGAGTACATTGTACGACAATCAAGGTGAGTTCCCTAAACCTCTTTTACGACGTAAATGTTAAATGATTCTTTTACTGATTATGGTTTTAACAAGCATGAAATATTTATGAATTGATATGCATGAAAGAAATGTTTGATATGCTGAAATGATGCGCCTGATTTATAAAAAGGTCAAATGCTTTTATGAAACATATATGCATGCTATGTGATGTCGGTCTGTACTGTGGGATCAATGAGCCTCGGGATCTGATGATCCCTTGGATATGTTTGACGAGACGGTAGGATGGAATTCGTTTCCTCCTAGGCGGGTATCGGGGAGTCTGCTTGGGCCCCGATACGAGAAGGGCGAAAGGGGAGTCTGCTTGGGCCCCGATCGCGTATGGTTAAGGGATCCATTACACAGTACAGTACCATATGTGATGATTTATGATGCATTTTCACGAAAGGATTTTATATTGTTTATGCATGTTCTTTTACAGAGGGAATTTACTAGACCTTTTGGTCTAACCCTCGCTTTTCGAAACTAAACCATTTTCAGGTAAGCGTTCCGCAAGTTCCTCGGGGAGGAAATAGGAGGGACATAGCTCATTTGGAGATTAGAGCGACTCCAAGATTTAGACGACGGACATAGATAGAGCTCGGTTGTGGATTTTTGTAGACTTCCGCTGTCACTTTATTATTAAGCTCGTTATTGATGTAGTGAACAAGTTAAACTTTTGTAATGTAAAACGCTCAGTTTCTATGATTTGATGCTTGCCAAGTTTTGGGACGTTACACTATATTTCAAAATTTGAAAAATAAAATGTTCTTTTTATTGAAAACAAATAAATAAGTATTTGATAAATATTTTAAATAATTAACAGTGAAGAAGCAGTTGAAATGGAGACATCTTGTTAACAATTGGTTTCAAACTCATAATTATTTATTTATAAGATGTGATTAATATCGACTAAACCAAAATTTGACGTTACTTGAATACATTTCATTATGCTTTTGTTTGTTTGTTCATATTAAAGAAGTGACGTTTACTAAACACTTTTATTGGTAAGAACTGGTAAGCGTTTATCGGTTCAAGTTTCTTGTTGGGTGAACATAATAACAACTGAGAATCTTATCCGGTAAGAGGGAAGACGATGAATGAGAGTCTTACTCAGTAAGTGATGGTGATGACTCAACCGCAGTAAGTGTTTACCGAGTTATAGAGGCTTACCAACGATCTATAATGATGGTCGGGATATTACTGCATAAGGTAAAAATGAAAGTGATGATTCTTGCCCGTAAGCACTTATCCGATAAGTGTTTGGTGAACGACCCATAAGTTGATTCCATGAAGACCCACTTCTAGTCATCTTAGGACACAAGGGATTCTCGCAAATAGTTGCTCTCCAACACCCCCCCTCTCAACTTTTAACCCTTATGATGTGTTCTCGAGATTTTTTTTACAAAGGAAATGAAATTGAGGGAAAATGGGGAAGTAAAAACATTAGGGCTGAACATGGTATGGTGCCATGTTTTTTTATCTCAGTACCATGCACCAATCAATTATAATTGGTACGTTAAAAATTATATTGTGTACCAACCAATTCTACTTGGTACCAATTAATTGGTACCAAAACCACAAGGCTTGTGGCGTACTGGTTAAGGCCTTGGGGGATGTGGCTTAGAAACTCATCTACCCCGAGTTCGAATCCAGGCGTTGGCAACTTGTGGCCATTGAGGAATTATCTCAGGACTGCATGCTTAGCAGTCAATCAGTGTCAGGGATTAGTCTAGGCAAAGCCTAGGATACTCTTTTAAAAAAAACTTAATTGGTACCAACATTTTTCAGTTGGTACATGTTGGTACGGTTTTGTACCAACATTTGAAAGTTGAAATTACAATTAAATGAATTAATACAAATTGATGATACAAACCAGCTGATTGTCTAAATAACATGTTGTTTAGCGTTGCATTTGTGAATAAAAGAGATTTAGGGAGTTAGGCTTTCATATAATCATATTTGCGTAGTTGCACTAAGAATAAAAGACAGAAGAGTTAGGAGATTAGAGGCTTAGGCATTGTTTGGCAAAAAAAAACTAGCTTATAAGCTAGCTTATTTTTCTGGTACATGTTTGGATGACCATAAGGTAGCTTATAAGCTACCTTATAAGCTAGCTTTTCAAAACGCTACTCTCACTAGCGTTTCATGAGCTTATGGAACTTTTGATTTTTTTCTTCCAAAAATACCCTTGTCTTTTTATGTAAATAACAAAACTATCCATTCCTTTTGTTAAAAAACACTATTTTAATTAATATTAAATGAAAAGTAATTAAATTAAATTTTAATTATACATTTGATATTAAATTTTAATTATTTAGAATTATTGTTAATCATATAAATTATATTTATTTATTTTTTAATATTAATAAATATATTTTAATTATTAATTAATATTATTTTTTAATTATTATTTGTTTATTTTTTCATATTGTATGTAACGGTTATTTAAAATCATAAGTTAATATATTTTGTTTTCTAAACTTGTTTTAACAAATTCAAAATTTATAATATATATGTAATAATGTTTTGAATTTCTTTTAATTAACATATTATATTATTTAATTTTTCTTTGTTATATTGGTTGTACTAATTAACATATTATATTATTATAAATTTATTTTAATTACATAATTAAATTTGTAATTGTTAATTATTTGAAGATGTCCTTTTTGGTCATTTTACATGTTTATAAACTACTTTTGCCAAACGTCGGTTTTTCATCAGCTAGCTTATCAGCTACCACCTAGCTTATGAGTCAACAACTAGCTTATTAGCTACCAGCTAGCTTATCAGCTAGTTTGCCAAACATAGCCTTAGAGCATCTCCAACAGCTATGCTAAAATAGAAAAAAGTGAGATTTTAACTACTTTTTTGCTCTAACAGCTATGCTATATCATATGCTAAAATAGAGAAAAGAAGAGAGAAGGTTAAAATCTCCAAATTTGGAGAAAACTCTAAAACTCTATATTTAAGAGAGAGAAATAATATTTATTCTTTCTCACCAATAGGAGGCATTAAAGTTGTATGTTTAGAAGAGAGAAATAATATATTATTAAATGTATTGAATATTTTAATAATATATTCAATGATAAAATTGTTAAAATAGAGTAGCTGTTGAAGTTGGATGTAATATTTTAAGAGATTCTAGTTTTTTATACTCTATTTTAGAAAAAATTATAGCATAACTCTTGAAGATGCTCTTAGAAATAGAAAGTTAATGACCTGAGTTTAGTGAGTCGTAAGTCAATATCCAACAACTCATCTTTGAGGCCCATTAAAAAACAATCAGATCAATATTTTATCTACATTAAATTATTAATAAATATATATTTTATTTTATTTCCTATTTAATAAATAATCTTTATATCTTTATATAAAAGGAAAACCCAAGAGGAATGAGGTGGCACAAAGAGAATTGAGTATTCTCAAATGGTGGATTGTGGTTGAGTTATAACCATCCCACATTGGTGAGGAGTTGAAACATTAGAACAAATATGTGTGTATAAGAAAGATGGATGTGATGACTTTGTTTTCATTCTCATAGAGTTATCTTATTTTGGATGACCTTTATTTTTCATCATGAGAGTATTCTCAAATGATAGATTGTGGTTGAGCTTTAGCTCTCCCACATTGGTGAAAAGTTTAAAATTTTAAATAAAGATGTGTATAAAAAGGTGGATGTGATGCTTTTGTGTCCATTCTCATAGAATTGTCTTATTTTGGATTACCTTTTTTTGCATCATAAAAATTGAGTATTCTCAAATGGTGAATGGTAGTTTACTTTTAGTTATCTCACATTGGTGACAAGT
The DNA here is from genome assembly GCA_033807775.1 of Saussurea involucrata. NCBI lineage: Eukaryota > Viridiplantae > Streptophyta > Magnoliopsida > Asterales > Asteraceae > Saussurea > Saussurea involucrata. The sequence continues at coordinate 55,209,734 of CM066322.1, read as the reverse complement.
TAAAAAATAGAATAAAGATGTGTGTAAGAAAAGTGAATGTGATGCATTTGTGTCCATCCATGGGTTTTGACACATAAGGTTGTATTATTTTAGATGGCCTTTTTTACAAAAAAAATATCATCACTTATCAATATATATATATATATATATATATATATATATATATATATATATATATGTATATATTAAAAGAACCGAAAGGTTATGAGATGACACCATGAGATATGAGTATTCTCAAGTGGTGAATTGTGTGGCTGAGTTATTGTCTATCTCGTATTGATGAATAGTTGAAAATTTAGAATAAATGTGAATGTGGTACCTTTGTGCCCATCTATGATCCATAGGTTTATGATTCATATATTGTTTTATTTTGGATGAAATTTTTGCAACAAAAAAATTCTTATTATATAAAAAATCAATCGATTAATATATCAATCAATAAAAATATAAAAAAACAAATAACTGAGCTAAGGTCATGAAGTAACACCATGAAATTTGAGTATTTTACAAATGGTGGGGTGGTTGAGTTTTAGCTATCTCACATTGTTAAGACGTTAAAAAAAATTGGATAGGTGATATGACACGTCTAAATTTGAAATTTTTATTGTTTGATTTAGGTTATTCTCCGTTGTTATGAAGAGTGTAAATTAGAAAAATGAGTACTTTATAAATGAGTAGAAAATGAATTGAAAATTAAAAAGTGGGTTGATTATATATGTATTTTTTCCAACCGTTATTTTCAGAATATATAACTATATTTCTATAAAAATATTTATTAAAACGTCAATACGTCAGCATCAATCAATATACATAATAGGAAAACCAATGATATTTGAGGTGATCAGGCAAAGGTATTTGACGTGATATTATGATAATTGAGTATTTTCAAATGTTGGATTGTGGTTGAGTTTAAATTGTCCCATATTGCCTATACATCTCAAAGTCTTAGTAACAACAAACGGTTATCAATATATGAAAATGTACCACTTATGAAAATACATTCTTTTTAAAAAAAATTGTATCTCATTAACTATTAACGGAAAAGTTATGTTTTATCTTAACTTGGTTAAGTACTTAAAATATTCATCGTTGCCGCGCAACGCGCGGGCCTCACACTAGTTAAAAATAATATATATATATATATATATATATATATATATATATATATATATATAAGTCGGTACGGTACGGTATTACCATGGTATACGATTTTCAATACCACGTACCAACCAAGTTTAATTGATACCAATTTAGTTGCTACCATTTAAATTGATATAATTGATATTGAATTTGTTGGTTTGTCCTAATACAATTTTGATACCCCTAAAAAGCATCCATGTCCTCAAAAGTTTTTAACGAAAAACTGAAATGAATAGTGAAATTGATGGAAAATGGGGAAGTAAAAACGCTGTCTCTAAAACTCTACTCCTACCTTGGGAAGAAAGGGGAAAAAATAACCATTAAAAGAATAGCATAATTACAAAATTATCCATCCTTCCATTTTAGCAGCTCTATTAAAATAGAAAAGATTTAAGTTTTTATTTCCTAAATACAAAAGTATTCATCCTTCTATTATTTTCTAGAGTAAATTACACTTTTGGTCTCCGTGGTTGCCACCTACTATCAAGAGTAGTCCCTCTTTCAAACTAATTACAATTTTAGTCATTGTGGTTGCCATTCTTTTTCAATGTTGGTCCCTCTGTTTAACTCTGTTAAAACACTCTGTTAAGCCAAGGACATTTTGGTATAAATCGAAACCCTTGCCAGAAAATCGAAAATCAGAAAATCGAAGCATCCAAAATCAGAAAATCGAAGCATAAATCGAAACCCTTGCCAGAAAATCGAAGCCTAGAATGTTATCTGGAAGAATCGACTGAAGAACGATTGCCACAAATCGAAGAAGAAGTAGTAGCGATGGAGGCGCAGTAGTAGCGATGGAGGCCGTGAAGAGAGGAATCGTATCTGATTAGGTTTTAGAAATGGGCATTTTGGTAAAATAAATCTCTGTTCCATCGTGTTCCACCGATTTTGATGGAACACGCGTGTTCCAATTTAGTTCCATCCAGTTCCTGTCTGTTCCTCTTTAAATCATGCCAAACATGGGACAAGAACCCTTGTTCCTGTCTGTTCCTGTCCTGTCCTGCAACCAAACGCAGCCTAAACAAATAACCTAACCCCCTCGCTCAACCTCCGGCGACCATCTAGTTCGACGAGCCCCCTGATGAACAACTTAATAATGTTTTCTCTTCTTCCATCATCATATTCTACTTCTTCCTATCTTGATCTTCCTCCTCATCATCACTTACCCATTTCGCCTTCCTTTTACACCTCTCATCTTCCATTAATACTTCAGACCCAACTCCAAACACTTCTTCAGATTTCTTTTGATCTATTGGTCCGAGATTGATTTGGGTTTGTTTTTCGTTTTGGAACCCAATCCCAAATCCTCTATCAAATACTCTAATCCAAAATCAAACTCAAACAAATATCAAAAACTCAAACCAAATTGAATTCAGATTTCCAAAATCAAACCCCACTTCCAAAATAAACCCAAATGCAAAATCAAAACCAAATTCCAAAATAAAAGAACAACCCTACAAGAAGCATCGCGCTATAAGAAGTAGACCATCGTTGATGAAGCTGAACCATCGAGGGAGCTTTTTTGGAGTTCTGGTCGTGCTTTTGATTTGTGCTTGATTTGGAGTGATCTGTCGCTGGAGAACAAGAACAAATGGGTTGTTGTCAGAGAAGACTACCGGTAGGGGAGGGGAGGGGTTGTCATCGAAGAAGAAGACCGGAGGGGGGGAGAGGTTCAGTTGCCGGTTGCTGTCGAGGAGATAGAAGGTTCAGTTGCCGTGATGGTGCTCACAATTGAGTTAGGGATGAAGAGGATATATATATATATATTAAAAATATTATATAATAAAAAATATTATAATGATTTACAATATAATAAGAAAATCAGCATTTCATTTAATTTTTAAATTGAAAAAAGGATAAAAAGACAAAAATACCCTTTAATTAACATACCTTTTTAATAGTAGTTAGTTATAGGGACCAAAATTGAAAAAGAATGGCAATCACAATGACCAAAGTTGAATAGGAATGCCAACCATAACGACTAAAATTGTAATTAGTTTGAAATAAGGACTACACTTGATAGTAGGTGTCAACCACAGGGACCAAAAGTGTAATTTACTCTATTTTCTATAATAGATAAAACTTGATGATAGAATACAATAATAATTATTTTATTCAATGATATTAAACTTTTATCAATTTATATTAACTTTTATTTATTGAAAATATAAATTAGAGGATATCATATTAATATAATTTGTGTTGAAATCTCTAAAAAAGAAAATTTGTTGGAGATGAATACAATTATTTTTAAAGATTTTAACTTTTAATTCTTTATTTTTTTTAAAATTATAAAGTTTTTTTTATCGAAGATGCTCTAAATATATAATTGCAAAAATTAGAAAATATATATAATATAGACCCAGCCGAGTCTAACCACTTTTGGTTAGATCTCGACCGTTTAAACCAACTTTTGATCTTGACCGTTTAAAATCAATAAGCCACTAATTAAGCCCTTCATTAGGAGTTGATTACTAATATTGTAACTCCCGCACCACTCCATTCAACTCCCCCTCTCCTCCACACGCCCTGTATTTCTCACGAACCCTAAACCCTCACCCCTGATTTCTCTCCGACTTCAACCTTCACGTTCCTCCTTCCCCGGTATCTAAACCGCAACCCACTCCCCGCAAACGGTTATTCAAAGCCTACGTCCTCCCAATCATTTCCCACCTACAACACCATTTTCAACCTCCTCCCACGTTCCACACCATGTCCCTCTCACGGCAAAAGTATAAAAATTGATTGAAACCATTGGAAGTTGCAGCAGTTGAAGAAGAAAGGAAGAGGTAGGTCACAAGGTAAGAGATTTAGTACCAAAGGAAGTGTACGATTGGGATTCAGAGGTGATGGTGAGTGCGAGTTTCAAGGCTTTCAGCGGTCGGAGGTCTGATTGGGAATCACGGTACCACTTTTGGAGAGATTTGATCATCAAGATTGCTCGACATCTGCACATCTTCATTATTCGTCCTTCAGTGGTCAGTGGTGCAATGCCTAATTCTCACTTTTTAACCTAGGGTTATAGGGGAAACCCAACCCTCCTTCATTGACGTTGGTTCTTTCTTTTCTCGGGGTAAAAAATGTATGGTTCAACCAGGGAGGCTTGACCCCTTTATGCCTTGACCATTATTGGTTAGTTTCTTTCTCTTTGTTTGGTATTTACATGTTTCCTTCAATAGATGATAACAAGGCACAGTTAGGGTTATCATTTCTTGATGATTCACCGGAAAAGCCTCCTCTTCCACTTCCACCTCCTTGCCTCAAATTTCTTTTTTTCTCAGGTATTCATTCAATTTGTATCTATTCAACATTTGTTTTCCTATCAAAAGGTACATCTACTTTTGTTTGCATCTATAACACGTTTCATCTTTTTGTAAAACCGACTTTGGAGCCTGTGAGTTTGGATGGAATTACTCTGCTAAAGGTATATCTTCTCCTATATTTCCGCTTTTGACTTTTGACATCAAATGTGTTCAGATGCTAACTTCATAATTGATTAAATTCTAAAAAATCAACATTAAATGCTTCAAACTCTTTATCTTTATAGAAATTTTAGTGCCAAATTCATTAAGCAAGAGGTGGTAAACAATCGTTGTATTGTTCTATTTGTGGTATTCATTAAGCAAGAGGTGCCAAATTCATGGGGACTGATTTGTTTGAAGTGATTATTTCTTGTAGTGGCGAGTAAGTACTCACGAAGTTTTTGCTTCCTCCCCCAGCTTCAAGTGTATAACGCCGGCAACCTTTCATGTAGCAGCAATCTTATCGATCCAAAAAGTGGCCAACTCACCCAGATATTCCACAAAGTAAGACATCTGCTCCAGTCCCCTTGTCTAAATCACCACTTCCGTCCAAAGACAAAATTATCGTGTCTACACTTTTAGATGTAAACTATAAATACCCACAGGTAGAACATGTCTTGAATTAATGAATTCCATCATCTTTACTTATAAAGAAAAAAACATGTCTGGATTATGCTCTAATGATTCTACTCAACTCTTCTTTTTCCATTTATAGGAGAAATCTATGAAAGTTGTCAAACTTTTATGTGATGATCACTGGACTTCGTGCATTGTCACAATGAGCATATTCCAAGTGATTTGTGGAGTCCCGCGGGTTGTTGGCTCTCTGTTGTTTGCTCCAGTGGTGTGTGCGAGTGTGACCTACTAAGTCGTAGGTTGCGTCAGAGGTCGTGCCAGGCACTGTTTGGGGAACTTATAAAACGGTTTTCCCATATATACAGAACATGGGTTATCATGCAGTAATTTCGGCTTTTATCAAGATGGGTGAAATTGAAGAATCATAATGCTTTATGAGGAGTGGCTTTCAGTCAATACAACTTACGACGCCAGAATTGGGAATCGATTATTGGGTTGTATGTTCGAAAAGGGCATTCGGAAAAAAGCGAATCTTTTTTCAAAGAAATGTTGGAATCTGGAAAGGCGAAACCAAAACCAAAGAATCGAATTTCACACAAAGAATCGAATTTTTGGAAACCAAAACAGGTAAATATTATATCGTTTTTCAAGAGGTGTGAGCAAGAACACGGTGAATGGAGCAAGGACACGGTTTTTGGAATGTTGAAGGAATCAGGTGTTCTTGAAGATGACTCTTCTACGTTAAAGTTACCTTCTTTGAAAGATTCAAATGCTGGAAATGAACCGCCAAAAGTTAAAGAAAGCCAAGATTATGATGATGAAGACGTTTCTAAACGAGCTGCAGGCTGGCGTGTGAGAAAGTTTCCCTCTTGACATCTGGAAGCCGTTTTTGGAAATATACAAAAGATTTCACACACGTTTCTGCTTTTTATGTGGCATGTTTGCTCTAAAGTGGGTTTTAATTAATTAATTTATATTTGTGGTTTGATTTGTTGCCGAAAGTTCATAAAATTACCAATCTTGATGATTCCTTCCAGTTGTTTGATGAAATGCCGCAAACGCAACATATTCTTATCGGTTTAGATTAAAATACTTGGTTACGTAGTTTGATTACTTATTTTACTTGAGCTAACAGGTTTGTTCATTTGAAAAAAATTACTAGATTATCCTATTATTATTAATTAAATTGCCAACAATCCCATTATTTTGTATTATTTACTTTTATCTTAGAGGTTAGTATTCACTTGGAAAACATTGAGTTAACCTCTTATTGACCAAATGTTTTTTTACCTAATGAAGCCTAGGGACCAAATGAGATAGCACGTGGTTATTCCAAGGGGCATTTACCAAATGCTTATTCGGGTAAGTACTTATCAAGTTGCATCGCCTTACCGGATGAATATGGTAAAGACCAAAAATTTTACCCGGTAAGAGCGAGGCAAGGACCAAGAGTCTTACCCGGTAAGTGAGGCCGACGGTAGTTGCCACAGTTAGCGCTTACCGGGTAAATTGTTACATACGATGTTGTTTTTGTTACCAATTACCAAATATGCTAGATAAAAATCAACCTAAATTTCAAGTTGGGGACTATCATGCATCATTATTCATGTTTCTCCAATTTTTCCTTTGAGTTGACATATCACTCCACCAAGCGATGGTAACCTGTAACAATTAAGCTTATTGATGCATAGATTAAAGTCATATCTTATATCCGACCAACGTACGAATATAATACTAGTTTCTTTTGTTTATGTCATGTTCAAAATAAACCGAATAAGAATTTCCATCCCCATCGCCCCCCCAATCCCTTTTTTTTCTCTCCCTAAATTGGCTTAAACCCTTTTATTTCTATCGTAACTGATTTTAATACTTCATAAGAAGTGTGAAGGAAACCACATGGGGTGGTGGCGTAGTGGCAAGGGCTTGGGGGATGTGGTGGAATATCCCATCCACCCCGGGTTCGAGTCCAGGCGTCAGCATTCTGTGGCCAGGTTTAGTCATGGGCGGACCTAGCCTTTAGGATACGGTGGCACGTTCTGTGGCCAGGTTTAGTCATGGGCGGACCTAGCCTTTAGGATACGGTGGCACGTGCCACCGTATCGTTCTTCCGGTGAAGGGTAAAAATTTTTAGTTGTGTGAAGAATGCAACCGTATCGTTTTAAAGGGTGCAACCATATCGTTTTAAATGGTGCAACCGTATAAAAAAAACTCTTAAAATCAACCAAAAATCCCAAAAAAGCTCTTAAAATCAACCAAAAAAAACCCGGAAAGTTCTCTCGAAATCGATTTTTTAAAGTTCCTCGAAATCGAGAAAAAAATTTAAAAAATTCTCTCAAAGCGGTGGAATTAGGCTAAAACAACATCGGGCAATGTGGAAAATTTTTACGTTCGTCAAAGGTGCCACCGTAAGAAAAAATTTCTGGGTCCGCCTATGGGTTTAGTCTCAGACGGCCGCTTTGTACGCTTGTTTCCAAATTGTCAAGGATGTAGTCTAGGCAAAGCCTAGATGAACCTTATCAAAAAAAAAGTGTGAAGGAGCCATCAAAGAAGGTTTAAAGTTTAAACCCAATAAAACATAAGAAGGTGCAACCGTATTGTTTTGGAATGTGCTACCGTATTATTTTGAAAACTTTAAGAAGGTGCAATCGTACCTTGTAATCAACAAAAAAAACTCTTGAAATCAACCAAAAAATCGAAAAAAGTCATCGAAATCGATAAAAAAAAACTTAGAAATTTCTCAAAATCAAGCAAAAAGTTTTTAAAAAATCTCTCGAAATGGTGGAATTAGACTAAAAGCACATCAGACAATATTGAATGTCGATAATGTTTGGGTAAAATTTCACCAGTCTCGACCACGACCAAAAAAGGGAAAACATTTATTACACTTTCCCATAATAAGATAAAATCATAAACGCTTTATCTTCTGACCAAAGTTGAAATCGAAAGTTACTCACGACACTCGACCGTCGTAAGGAACCTCGACCGACTAACATACGACATTACTGCTATGTTTCCACTGTTTAATGCAGGATCAATGTCATTAATGGCTAACGGCCATAACCGACGAAGATCATTATGAGCATTAACCTCAGCGACAGTTACAACTGTTACTTGAAGCTTTTAAGGAGTCATTTAGAGCATTCGAAGACTATAAATAAAAAGGCTCAATCATCATTTGCGCACAACCGAACTCTCAAGAACACTCGAAGAAAAGAATTCTCTCTCGAAAGATTGCTCACGACGCACGACACTTAGTTTCTACGCACGACTCATTCATTTTTTACATTCGATACACTTGTTATTTTACCTTTCAAGTCTTTACTTCGTTTGTATTGTAACCATTGTACTCTCGACACTTGGAACATAAGGATATCGCCCCTGTTTGGCGATCATATTGTAACCAAAATCTCTGTCTCATTTACGTTTTTGTCTTTATAGTATTGTTTGTCGAACGATTTCCTTTCTTTAGTTGTTATGCTCCACAATCAACCTTAAGTTATCCTTCTGGACGATTTTTGGCATTAACAGTTTGGTGCCCACCGTGGGGCCCCATCTAGAGAAAATCTTCGACAAACGTGCGTCTTACTAACGTTTTCTTGGAGTTTCCTCTCTTTTCTTTTTCAGGAAAATGGCAGGTGATGAAAACCAAGAGCAGATTATTGCCGAGATGCATTGGGAGCTTGAAATGCGCGCCGTCAGATCGATGCCCTTGCTGATCAAAGTCGTAGGGCAGCTGAAGAAATCGCGCGACTGAGGAATTCATTCGGACCACATAATGGTCCTAGACCATTCGTTCAGAATCCAAGTCCAGGATCGTTCGGTCAGAATCCAGGGTCCGATCTCTTCATCCAGAATCCAGGTTCGGGTCCATTCATGCAGAATACAGGACCAGGACCATTCGGCCAAAGTCAGCAGCAAGGCCCATTCATGCAGAATCAGCAGCCGGGATCGTTCATCCCAAACCCCCAGTTCGGGCCAATTCCCCCTCAGCATCTGAGGCCGCCACCCATGCAAAATGGATCCCAGCCGTACTTCGTCCCTTTCAATGGGGACGCCAATGGTTCGTCGTATGGAAATGGCACCAGTTCTGGATTCAACCCCCCAGCAGGTGCGAATTCAGATGTAACACCCCAAAAATTGGAAAACGAAAAAGTGGTTCACGGACGTCCGCGAGGCATGGGCCGGACGTCCGCGGTTGGCGGATGTCCGCGGAAGCAACATAAAGTTTTGTGAGAATTTCGGCCAAAGGGTGCCGGACGTCCGCGAAGTGCCATGCGGACGTCCGCGGGGCATCTAATGCAAAAGTTTTGGGGTTTTAATCCCTTTTTCCTCTTTCTCTTCCTCATTTCATCTTCAACCTCAAGAACCTCCCCCTCTCTCTCTAAACTCGTTTTCTCTCAAGAAAACCCTAAACCTCCCCTCTCCATCTTCTTCCCCAAATCAAACACTCACCATGGATTGGAAACCTTAACCCATTCAAGAAATCTCCCACTTCATCTTCTCCATCAATTTCTAGGGTTTCACCCCGACCCCTTTCCACTCCATTTGAAGATTAGGAGTTGTGGCTCGTTTTGGTGGTTCTAGAGATACCTTGGTTAGTGGATTCAAGTATGGTTAAGGTAATCTCCTCTCCTCTTTGATTATGAAGTTAGGGTTTTGTTTAAGTGGGTATTGTTGGTGTAAATTGGTTGGATGATGATTTCTTATGGTTAGATCTAAATAGTTGTTGGTTGGAACTTATGGATCTAGGTTTTGGAAGTTTTGGCTTGAGGATGCAAACTTCATCAAAGGAGCTTACGTTTGGAGAAACTCTAGATTTAGCTTAAATCTAGCAAGGTGAGTTCAAGTTAGTTTGCGAAAACTTTGTACATGCCAAAAATAGTATTTTCCAAATATTTGTGTGTTTTACTTGAAAATATCCATGGTTGAGTTATTTGGATAGTTTAACTCTTTTGAAATGTTTATCTTCATAAATGTGTAAAACACCCATATTTGGGGCGTTTGGATATTTGATTGGTTAGAAACCATAATTTTTCTTTAAAAGATTAATTGCTCAAAATGAGGTTTATTTGATGGTTTGATCATGTTAGCGTAATCGATTTTATAAACCATTGGGAAATGCACTTTTAGTGTTATGGGTCATTTTGAGAATTATAAGGGTGTGAGTCCTTTGGGAAAAACCCTTTGTTTAACCCGTGTTGAGTTTTGGGGTTAATGATGATTTTGTGGTACTTGTTTGCTTAAACAATGTTTAAACGCATTTTATGCGATGATGACCGTTATTTACGGGTCTAGCAAGCTTGGAGCACTTTGCTCGGTTTTGACTTTGAGATAGTCTTGGGACATTTGTCCGGTTTAAATGGCTCGATGTGGAGTCTTGTTTATGGGTTGCTTTTATTGCACCATTTTGCATATTATTGCACGTTTGGATATTTACATGCTTGGGTGAGTGAGTCATTCTGGGATAGGCATGTTGTTTGTAGACTGTGTTGCATTGGATCCATAGGCATGTTAGTCAGTCGTTGGTAATGGTCGGTTGGGTATCTTGAGGTTGGACCTCAGTACCTATGTTTTATGACCTTAACTTTCCAAGTAGGCACTAGGAGGATATAGTCTTGGGCACCACCTTGGAGGTATGTGCAGAGATCCACGCCTTTAGGATTGATACCTTGGAAGTAGTCCCAATGTGCCGGGCCTTGAGGCGTTACCAGTTAGGTGGATAGACGCTAAGGTGTATCTTCAATTACGGTGCAACTTGGGTTTCGTAGAGCAGAGTCGAGGAATAGGCATAACGTAACTTGTAATTCCCGATTTCGATGGGAGGACAGAGATAGGCATAACGTAACTTGTAATCTCTACTTCCAGTTGTACGATGAACGTTGTATGGGTGGTATACTTATGTGTTACCTCCACCTTCAACGGATACGGGTCTCCTCCGTTTATGGTATTTGGATTTTAATACATTTTACGTTTGCGTGAGTATTGCTTCGTATTATGTTTTCAATGAAAGATTATATTTAAATGGATGGTTTCCTTGTTTTACGGGTTGAGTATGTATTGCCAACCGTATTTGAGGGTTTCGCCTTAACTAGATTTTATTCGCGTATTTGGGTGAGTTGGGGTTCGTAACTCATTTTGGAAAACGCTTTACACTTTTCGGGAATGGTTCCCATGGATTTTGGGTGCGTTGGAAAATGAGTCATTTATGCCCGTTTGGGAAACCCTTTTGGAAATGATAATCTTTGTCGCAAACTTTCATTTAAAGATTTATTTAAATCATGACTAAAACTACTACCATCTGAAATATGATTTTATATAGTCATTGTAACACCCGGAAAATCCTTGTGAGTAATAATAGTCCTAATATTTCTTTATATTTTGACTTCTTAGATTATAATTGATTTCCTAAGTAATTTCCGTGAGTGTTACTTGTTATTTGAGAACTTCCGATAGAAATTCGTAAGTTTATTCCTTAAGGAAATTAATGAAAAATAGATGATAAAGTCTCGAATTATTGTTGCGCAAGCGAAAGATATGTAGTCAAAATTACGCTTTTAATATTTTGTGGATGTGCAATATTTATGAGGTATTATGTTTTAAAATTGTGCACATGTGAGTTGGGGGATTTTGGTAAAACTTTGTTTTGGGGCCGATGGCCAATTAAGAGATTTAAAAAGGGTAAAGAATTGGGTAACAATGTATTTTGGTTTATGTACTCGTGTGCGTGGCACATGTTTAACCAAACGTTTATTTTAGCCTTAAAGGCTTGATTGATATTCAAATGAGTCTTTTGAATGTTTGTCAGTTTTAATGACTCGAGATGGAGTCTTGGTTGTATTATATGCTTAACTGCATTTTATTTGAATAAGTGTCGGTCTTAAGTGTAAAGATTGTTTGATAACTTTTGCGTTTTAATACCTTAGGAACTAACGAACCTTGGCGGGGTATATACATTGTGAAGTATATAAGAATTGCATATACCTATATAAATTTACTTCGTTGGGAAAGTAGCAATGAAGGAGTCATAGATTTATTATGCCTCGGAACGTATGTTGTATAATGATCATTAATTCTTGGAGTAGATGGCTAGGTTTTGAACTCAGTTGAGTCTTAAGAGCATTGACCCGATTTAATAAGCTCGTTATAGGCTTGGGTTGGGATTACATGGATTGTATTAAAATAGAGGTTTGCATGATGTGAATGTTTTGGGTATTCTTTTGGATTTAATTACTGTTAAGTCTTAAATCAGAATAATAAAAGTTGAAGGACCACTTTGTAAGAGTGTTAAGATTTTGAAAGACTGTTGTGTTATAGAAGTGTTTTACTTGCGATGCGGATGGTTTACTTGCGATGCGGAGTGTTAAGATTTTGAAAGACTGTTGTGTTATAGAAGTCTCTTAATCCTAGTTCAATTCAAACAACAATTAGATGAATCTCACCAATTAAATTTGATTTAGGGCAATATATCTTCATCTTTCTTCTTGGAGTGTTTGAGTTTAAATCATCAAGTTGGGGTTATACCAATTGAAGAATTAAGGTGAGTAACTTGTAATTAATTGATTGTATTACACTTATCTACCATTCTTTATCTTGATTTTGGTATGGTTAATGAGAAATCTTGATGTATAAGCTCTTAATGGTTAAGAGGGAAACAAGAAGAGTTCAAGTAAGTTATGGTGGATTAATTGTGTTTTACTTCTTAGAATGCCATGGTAAATGTTAGTGTTAAAGGTTTGGGTTTGATTATACATCATTGGTATGTGATTATGATGATGGCTTAATTTATGTCTTAATGAAGCAAAGATGGCTTAATGGTCAAAATGGACCTATTATTGAATTGTAAACATGGATGTTTATTATTGATAGCATATAGAATATGATTTTATACATATGGATGTATATGAACTACATGGAAGTAGTATTGATTATGTTAAATGGTTGGACCATTGTTAAGTGATTAAATATGCTTTGAATGTTATTTGGACTAACATATTTGGTATTCACATAATTGGAGGAGCACCTAGTAGGCATTGGAGGATATATTCTTACACACCGTGGGGTAAGTGTAATTGATTCATACCTTCAGATACCGTGGGGTTTTCCGTTGTGTTATGCCTTGTGACAATACCGTGGGGTACCGATCAAGGTATATCTTCGATTATGATGTAACTAGGTAGCGATATGGACCTTCTCCATGGAATCCAATTTGTGAATGTATCGAATTGTTATTCCTACATGCTATGATTATGCTCTATGTGCTATGTGTAAATCTCACTTAGGCTTTAAAAGCCTAACACTTGTTATGTGTTTTATGTATTACAGATTTTAGTGGTTCCGGACACAAGAAGGTCTAGAACGGGGTTGTGAGCATGGGATCATTGTTAGAGAGATAAAGATTGGAAGATTGATGATAGAACTTTCCGACATCCTTTTTATATTTGATTGCTATAGTAGTGATCAAATAAGCTAGTGGTCCAATAGTAGTTATAATTAACTAAATCTTTGTATTATTGATTATGTAATGTTAATTAGGTATACTTTTACTTTAGTAATGTGTACCACTCTTCCGTTTTATGGAAGTTTTTGTTAACCCCTGTTTTGGGGTGTTACAAGTTGGTATCAGAGCATTAACTTAAGTGAACTAAGTATGCTGAGGAGGTACTTAGACTTAAGCTGTGATGAGTTAAGTTATGATTTGTGAGATATGGGTAGAAGTACTAAGAAGGGATAGTCTTATAGTTGACAGAAATACGTGAAATTAGTACTGTGACAATGGTGATGAGGATTCTCATGTATAATATGTTCACAATTCCAGTTAGCTACTGTTATTATGAATATATTGTTACGTAAGCATGCTTGTTTCTAAATTATTACAGTAACTAATGATCGGTAAAGTACGTTTAGTATGTCTATATTCGTATAACCATTTCTTATGGTTATTCCTTTGTGTTATAGCAGATCGTTGGTGGATATGCCACCAAGGTCCTTTAATTCTTTAGAGAATAGATAAGTAAATGATTTGGGGGTTGGAAGGACAACCTAGAATTGGCAGGACTTATGAAAGCCCGTCGAGGTAACCTTTAATAGGCGGATGGAAATGTGTAGAGATAGAATGTAAGATGATTCATCAAAATGGAAATAATATGAAATGATTAAGTAAGTGGGCCGTGGAACGCATGGATAGAAAGTGTTACAAGGTCAAGAGGACGACCACTAGTCGGAAGTAGAGTGTTAATGATAAGTGATGTAAGTACAACGATTGACCTTGTTTGAGTGAGTAGCCTTCATTTACGAGTAAAGTTTTATGTATGGTGTCCTAGTAAGTGTGCTACATGAGTTTTCTTGATTTTAAAATAAATGCATAAATAACAATTTTTATTCAAGAATGAGTTGCTTGTACAAATGTGTATTTTAAGAAAGAGACAATTTCATTTTTGATGCACAATGAAATTTTGGGTTTAGCAACTTGCAAAATATTTCGTATTTTCTGTATATATGAAAAGTTAATTGTAAAAAGGGGCCAAGAAAACGTTGGCTAGCAAAACCTTTGTAACCAACAAAAGTATTAACTTGAGGATATCAAGTAAGATCCGACTAGCTTGCTTTGTGTTGGGAAAATTCTTTTAAATATATTACGGTCATAACAACATCGTTTTGGTTGAAAAAGATTAAGTTTTTTTTTTTTTTGGAAAGTAGTGTGCAAACAATTCTCGTGATCGTTGTGCAGTACACTGAAGTTATAAGAATTTTGGGATCATGTGTACCCAAGTTGCTCCAAGTATTGTTCTTTAAAATGAGGAAATGTGCGAAGTAATATATTTAATACATTGTTATGTATGAAGGCTATGAACGAACTAAGTTGTAAAATATTACTATAAGCTAAGAGAGAACTCTGAGAATGTAGAGGTGTTGAATAAATCATGGGAGGATGTTTGTAATTTTGGTAATTGTGTTCAAGAGGAAGGTGAACAATGGGAGAGTTGAAAGTGGACTTAGTGTCGGTTGTAAGAAGGTTTATACCCTTGTTTGGTAACTAGAAATACAGTTGTTAAGGGACGGTTGTGTCCGGAGGAAGGATTAGTAGTCATCAAGGTGATGGAATTAGCAAATTGTTATGAGCAGTGTGGTGAGACAGTAAGGAAATACCTTCGACGTTAAATAAGAATTTATGGTGATCTTGTGATATTAGTATTGCACGAATAAGTTTGAAATGAAGACGATGAGATGTAAATTGTATTATGTTTGGTTGAAAGGATTAGGTTCAGTCCTTGTTAATGAATAGATTAAAGAAGTATCGATAGGTCGACTATTGGCTTTGAAATCGATAGTTATGTAAGGTGTATGAGACCTTTTTGTGTGTCATTGTGTGCGGTCTGGGTGCGTCCCGCGTATGCCGTGCGGACAGGAATAAGACTGTGAGCGGTACCGGTAAGCGGTTATGCAAAGGGTATGCGCAAAGCAATTAATATGGGGTACGACATGGTTAAGGATTTTGAGTGATTGAAGAATAGATCACTGATGATAGAAGTCTCGAATTATTGTTGCGCAAGCGAAAGATATGTAGTCAAAATTACGCTTTTAATATTTTGTGGATGTGCAATATTTATGAGGTATTATGTTTTAAAATTGTGCACATGTGAGTTGGGGGATTTTGGTAAAACTTTGTTTTGGGGCCGATGGCCAATTAAGAGATTTAAAAAGGGTAAAGAATTGGGTAACAATGTATTTTGGTTTATGTACTCGTGTGCGTGGCACATGTTTAACCAAACGTTTATTTTAGCCTTAAAGGCTTGATTGATATTCAAATGAGTCTTTTGAATGTTTGTCAGTTTTAATGACTCGAGATGGAGTCTTGGTTGTATTATATGCTTAACTGCATTTTATTTGAATAAGTGTCGGTCTTAAGTGTAAAGATTGTTTGATAACTTTTGCGTTTTAATACCTTAGGAACTAACGAACCTTGGCGGGGTATATACATTGTGAAGTATATAAGAATTGCATATACCTATATAAATTTACTTCGTTGGGAAAGTAGCAATGAAGGAGTCATAGATTTATTATGCCTCGGAACGTATGTTGTATAATGATCATTAATTCTTGGAGTAGATGGCTAGGTTTTGAACTCAGTTGAGTCTTAAGAGCATTGACCCGATTTAATAAGCTCGTTATAGGCTTGGGTTGGGATTACATGGATTGTATTAAAATAGAGGTTTGCATGATGTGAATGTTTTGGGTATTCTTTTGGATTTAATTACTGTTAAGTCTTAAATCAGAATAATAAAAGTTGAAGGACCACTTTGTAAGAGTGTTAAGATTTTGAAAGACTGTTGTGTTATAGAAGTGTTTTACTTGCGATGCGGATGGTTTACAAAGGAGAAAGTATTAGGCATGAATAAAGTGAGGTATGGAAAATGTTGATCTGTGAAGGATTGTACCGTGTTTTAGTATTGGTTTGGATTCACAAGGAGCTAGTATGAACGAATAAGTTCAAGTTATTTAGCAAATCGAAAGTGGTAGTTCAACTAAAGTTGGGAAGGAGATATTTAGTGAAATAAACTCGGTTAAAATGTGTATGAATGATTGTGAGAAACCTGGTCTGTGGTGAAAGACTATATGTGAAGAATGTACGAGTGAGTATTGGTATCAACTGCCAAGATAAATGTGTCAACTAGTATGTATTATGAAGTTAGAACTAGGAAGCATCTAATGGAAGTCTTTTCGGGGATTCCGGATGAAAAGTACCACTTTGCCATTAAAGTTGTTGGGGCATGTAGTTTGTAAGATGGAGTAGTGATATGGCTAATATCGAAACAGAATGTCGGAATGGTATTGGGTGTTTACCCAAAGTGATTTTGATTGTGTGAGTTGCTTCCTATAATAGAAAGATTGGACTTAAGAATGTAATCATATTACAGGTTCAATGGAATTATCACCTTTGATATATAATATTTTAGTGCTTGGTTGCGACGTGGTCGTGTAGTACGATATTGATGTGAGGAAGTGGTAATACTATATACTGAAGAAACGTGTGGGTCATAGATGTAGTGATGGGTGCCGTAGATATAGAAGTATTCAAAAGTGGTGAGTATGCTCAATTTAAAGTGAGTATGGATTTTCAAGCAGTATACGTTAATGTTATTTTGAGACCTGGAGATTGAGATGTGGATGATGACGGTATTGAAGACCAAGCAATAGTCGGATAAAGGTTTGATGGTAAACGGTTACTTTAAGGAGGCTTACAAATCTAAGTTGGGGAGCGGATAATGAGGAAAGAAGTAAGGTTCAGGAAATATGAAAGATGAATCTTTGTTCCTTCTAGATTTTTTATTTGTGAATGGAACTCATGTGTGGGTTTGGTTAGAGTGCAAAGGTTGGTGATAATTAGGTATCAACTTTTGGGCTTAAGGCCAAACATCTTTAGTGTAATCGGGGAATTGTAGCCGATTTTAAAAAGAATGATGGTGATGGTAGTAGTAACCTTAAGATACTCATTTGTGATGAGTGGTTTTAGTGAACTAATCTTTGTGTATGGTGAATGAACCTGTCTGTTTGATGATTAATTATTGAGATGGATTTTGGAATCTATTAGAGCTCTTTGGATGTGAATGGCCGTTAACGATAGGGACAATTGAAATTAGAGATTCGGTTGGTCTCAATATTAATTGAACCTTAAATTGATTTAGAGTTTGAAACTGAAATCAAGATGTATAGAACATTTTAAGGTTGGGAGACGACTGAAGTCGTATGGTTGGGAGTTTCTTTATGGTTGGAACGTTTATCCGTACATAAGTACAACGTATGTGTAGGGGCTTTGTTAATAAACAATTGTTCGAGGAATTATCTTTAAAGACCGTGTGGATGGAATTTAGATTCCCGTTAGGAATTGTGGAATTTTGGTCGACAGTGGGTCGGTTGACTTTGGGTTGTAAAGGATATAGATTTCGAGGACGAAATCGTTTTAAGGTTGGGAGAATTGTAACACCCGGAAAATCCTTGTGAGTAATAATAGTCCTAATATTTCTTTATATTTTGACTTCTTAGATTATAATTGATTTCCTAAGTAATTTCCGTGAGTGTTACTTGTTATTTGAGAACTTCCGATAGAAATTCGTAAGTTTATTCCTTAAGGAAATTAATGAAAAATAGATGATAAAGTTAAATATTAGATTTTATGGTCTAGTTGGATGAGGAATTCGAATACGAGTCCAACGGTTCTTTCCGGAGCAAAAACGGAGCTATAACGAAGAAATTACGGCCAAATTAGTGGAAAACGAGAAACAAACAAACAGAGGTTGGCGCGGATGGTGGCGCCGATGCACTGGCGCGGGCGCTGGCGCCGAGCACCTGACGTGTTGAAAGGGGGTTAAAACCCACCTCTTGGTCCTTGTCACTTATCCTTTCATCTTAGAACTCAAAAATGGGATTGTTTGCTCTGCTTCATACGATTTTCTCCATCTAAACTAAGGTAAATCCACTTCTCTTAATCCCAGTTCAATTCAAACAACAATTAGATGAATCTCACCAATTAAATTTGATTTAGGGCAATATATCTTCATCTTTCTTCTTGGAGTGTTTGAGTTTAAATCATCAAGTTGGGGTTATACCAATTGAAGAATTAAGGTGAGTAACTTGTAATTAATTGATTGTATTACACTTATCTACCATTCTTTATCTTGATTTTGGTATGGTTAATGAGAAATCTTGATGTATAAGCTCTTAATGGTTAAGAGGGAAACAAGAAGAGTTCAAGTAAGTTATGGTGGATTAATTGTGTTTTACTTCTTAGAATGCCATGGTAAATGTTAGTGTTAAAGGTTTGGGTTTGATTATACATCATTGGTATGTGATTATGATGATGGCTTAATTTATGTCTTAATGAAGCAAAGATGGCTTAATGGTCAAAATGGACCTATTATTGAATTGTAAACATGGATGTTTATTATTGATAGCATATAGAATATGATTTTATACATATGGATGTATATGAACTACATGGAAGTAGTATTGATTATGTTAAATGGTTGGACCATTGTTAAGTGATTAAATATGCTTTGAATGTTATTTGGACTAACATATTTGGTATTCACATAATTGGAGGAGCACCTAGTAGGCATTGGAGGATATATTCTTACACACCGTGGGGTAAGTGTAATTGATTCATACCTTCAGATACCGTGGGGTTTTCCGTTGTGTTATGCCTTGTGACAATACCGTGGGGTACCGATCAAGGTATATCTTCGATTATGATGTAACTAGGTAGCGATATGGACCTTCTCCATGGAATCCAATTTGTGAATGTATCGAATTGTTATTCCTACATGCTATGATTATGCTCTATGTGCTATGTGTAAATCTCACTTAGGCTTTAAAAGCCTAACACTTGTTATGTGTTTTATGTATTACATATTTTAGTGGTTCCGGACACAAGAAGGTCTAGAACGGGGTTGTGAGCATGGGATCATTGTTAGAGAGATAAAGATTGGAAGATTGATGATAGAACTTTCCGACATCCTTTTTATATTTGATTGCTATAGTAGTGATCAAATAAGCTAGTGGTCCAATAGTAGTTATAATTAACTAAATCTTTGTATTATTGATTATGTAATGTTAATTAGGTATACTTTTACTTTAGTAATGTGTACCACTCTTCCGTTTTATGGAAGTTTTTGTTAACCCCTGTTTTGGGGTGTTACAAGTTGGTATCAGAGCATTAACTTAAGTGAACTAAGTATGCTGAGGAGGTACTTAGACTTAAGTTGTGATGAGTTAAGTTATGATTTGTGAGATATGGGTAGAAGTACTAAGAAGGGATAGTCTTATAGTTGACAGAAATACGTGAAATTAGTACTGTGACAATGGTGATGAGGATTCTCATGTATAATATGTTCACAATTCCAGTTAGCTACTGTTATTATGAATATATTGTTACGTAAGCATGCTTGTTTCTAAATTATTACAGTAACTAATGATCGGTAAAGTACGTTTAGTATGTCTATATTCGTATAACCATTTCTTATGGTTATTCCTTTGTGTTATAGCAGATCGTTGGTGGATATGCCACCAAGGTCCTTTAATTCTTTAGAGAATAGATAAGTAAATGATTTGGGGGTTGGAAGGACAACCTAGAATTGGCAGGACTTATGAAAGCCCGTCGAGGTAACCTTTAATAGGCGGATGGAAATGTGTAGAGATAGAATGTAAGATGATTCATCAAAATGGAAATAATATGAAATGATTAAGTAAGTGGGCCGTGGAACGCATGGATAGAAAGTGTTACAAGGTCAAGAGGACGACCACTAGTCGGAAGTAGAGTGTTAATGATAAGTGATGTAAGTACAACGATTGACCTTGTTTGAGTGAGTAGCCTTCATTTACGAGTAAAGTTTTATGTATGGTGTCCTAGTAAGTGTGCTACATGAGTTTTCTTGATTTTAAAATAAATGCATAAATAACAATTTTTATTCAAGAATGAGTTGCTTGTACAAATGTGTATTTTAAGAAAGAGACAATTTCATTTTTGATGCACAATGAAATTTTGGGTTTAGCAACTTGCAAAATATTTCGTATTTTCTGTATATATGAAAAGTTAATTGTAAAAAGGGGCCAAGAAAACGTTGGCTAGCAAAACCTTTGTAACCAACAAAAGTATTAACTTGAGGATATCAAGTAAGATCCGACTAGCTTGCTTTGTGTTGGGAAAATTCTTTTAAATATATTACGGTCATAACAACATCGTTTTGGTTGAAAAAGATTAAGTTTTTTTTTTTTGGAAAGTAGTATGCAAACAATTCTCGTGATCGTTGTGCAGTACACTGAAGTTATAAGAATTTTGGGATCATGTGTACCCAAGTTGCTCCAAGTATTGTTCTTTAAAATGAGGAAATGTGCGAAGTAATATATTTAATACATTGTTATGTATGAAGGCTATGAACGAACTAAGTTGTAAAATATTACTATAAGCTAAGAGAGAACTCTGAGAATGTAGAGGTGTTGAATAAATCATGGGAGGATGTTTGTAATTTTGGTAATTGTGTTCAAGAGGAAGGTGAACAATGGGAGAGTTGAAAGTGGACTTAGTGTCGGTTGTAAGAAGGTTTATACCCTTGTTTGGTAACTAGAAATACAGTTGTTAAGGGACGGTTGTGTCCGGAGGAAGGATTAGTAGTCATCAAGGTGATGGAATTAGCAAATTGTTATGAGCAGTGTGGTGAGACAGTAAGGAAATACCTTCGACGTTAAATAAGAATTTATGGTGATCTTGTGATATTAGTATTGCACGAATAAGTTTGAAATGAAGACGATGAGATGTAAATTGTATTATGTTTGGTTGAAAGGATTAGGTTCAGTCCTTGTTAATGAATAGATTAAAGAAGTATCGATAGGTCGACTATTGGCTTTGAAATCGATAGTTATGTAAGGTGTATGAGACCTTTTTGTGTGTCATTGTGTGCGGTCTGGGTGCGTCCCGCGTATGCCGTGCGGACAGGAATAAGACTGTGAGCGGTACCGGTAAGCGGTTATGCAAAGGGTATGCGCAAAGCAATTAATATGGGGTACGACATGGTTAAGGATTTTGAGTGATTGAAGAATAGATCACTGATGATAGAAGTCTCGAATTATTGTTGCGCAAGCGAAAGATATGTAGTCAAAATTACGCTTTTAATATTTTGTGGATGTGCAATATTTATGAGGTATTATGTTTTAAAATTGTGCACATGTGAGTTGGGGGATTTTGGTAAAACTTTGTTTTGGGGCCGATGGCCAATTAAGAGATTTAAAAAGGGTAAAGAATTGGGTAACAATGTATTTTGGTTTATGTACTCGTGTGCGTGGCACATGTTTAACCAAACGTTTATTTTAGCCTTAAAGGCTTGATTGATATTCAAATGAGTCTTTTGAATGTTTGTCAGTTTTAATGACTCGAGATGGAGTCTTGGTTGTATTATATGCTTAACTGCATTTTATTTGAATAAGTGTCGGTCTTAAGTGTAAAGATTGTTTGATAACTTTTGGGTTTTAATACCTTAGGAACTAACGAACCTTGGCGGGGTATATACATTGTGAAGTATATAAGAATTGCATATACCTATATAAATTTACTTCGTTGGGAAAGTAGCAATGAAGGAGTCATAGATTTATTATGCCTCGGAACGTATGTTGTATAATGATCATTAATTCTTGGAGTAGATGGCTAGGTTTTGAACTCAGTTGAGTCTTAAGAGCATTGACCCGATTTAATAAGCTCGTTATAGGCTTGGGTTGGGATTACATGGATTGTATTAAAATAGAGGTTTGCATGATGTGAATGTTTTGGGTATTCTTTTGGATTTAATTACTGTTAAGTCTTAAATCAGAATAATAAAAGTTGAAGGACCACTTTGTAAGAGTGTTAAGATTTTGAAAGACTGTTGTGTTATAGAAGTGTTTTACTTGCGATGCGGATGGTTTACAAAGGAGAAAGTATTAGGCATGAATAAAGTGAGGTATGGAAAATGTTGATCTGTGAAGGATTGTACCGTGTTTTAGTATTGGTTTGGATTCACAAGGAGCTAGTATGAACGAATAAGTTCAAGTTATTTAGCAAATCGAAAGTGGTAGTTCAACTAAAGTTGGGAAGGAGATATTTAGTGAAATAAACTCGGTTAAAATGTGTATGAATGATTGTGAGAAACCTGGTCTGTGGTGAAAGACTATATGTGAAGAATGTACGAGTGAGTATTGGTATCAACTGCCAAGATAAATGTGTCAACTAGTATGTATTATGAAGTTAGAACTAGGAAGCATCTAATGGAAGTCTTTTCGGGGATTCCGGATGAAAAGTACCACTTTGCCATTAAAGTTGTTGGGGCATGTAGTTTGTAAGATGGAGTAGTGATATGGCTAATATCGAAACAGAATGTCGGAATGGTATTGGGTGTTTACCCAAAGTGATTTTGATTGTGTGAGTTGCTTCCTATAATAGAAAGATTGGACTTAAGAATGTAATCATATTACAGGTTCAATGGAATTATCACCTTTGATATATAATATTTTAGTGCTTGGTTGCGATGTGGTCGTGTAGTACGATATTGATGTGAGGAAGTGGTAATACTATATACTGAAGAAACGTGTGGGTCATAGATGTAGTGATGGGTGCCGTAGATATAGAAGTATTCAAAAGTGGTGAGTATGCTCAATTTAAAGTGAGTATGGATTTTCAAGCAGTATACGTTAATGTTATTTTGAGACCTGGAGATTGAGATGTGGATGATGACGGTATTGAAGACCAAGCAATAGTCGGATAAAGGTTTGATGGTAAACGGTTACTTTAAGGAGGCTTACAAATCTAAGTTGGGGAGCGGATAATGAGGAAAGAAGTAAGGTTCAGGAAATATGAAAGATGAATCTTTGTTCCTTCTAGATTTTTTATTTGTGAATGGAACTCATGTGTGGGTTTGGTTAGAGTGCAAAGGTTGGTGATAATTAGGTATCAACTTTTGGGCTTAAGGCCAAACATCTTTAGTGTAATCGGGGAATTGTAGCCGATTTTAAAAAGAATGATGGTGATGGTAGTAGTAACCTTAAGATACTCATTTGTGATGAGTGGTTTTAGTGAACTAATCTTTGTGTATGGTGAATGAACCTGTCTGTTTGATGATTAATTATTGAGATGGATTTTGGAATCTATTAGAGCTCTTTGGATGTGAATGGCCGTTAACGATAGGGACAATTGAAATTAGAGATTCGGTTGGTCTCAATATTAATTGAACCTTAAATTGATTTAGAGTTTGAAACTGAAATCAAGATGTATAGAACATTTTAAGGTTGGGAGACGACTGAAGTCGTATGGTTGGGAGTTTCTTTATGGTTGGAACGTTTATCCGTACATAAGTACAACGTATGTGTAGGGGCTTTGTTAATAAACAATTGTTCGAGGAATTATCTTTAAAGACCGTGTGGATGGAATTTAGATTCCCGTTAGGAATTGTGGAATTTTGGTCGACAGTGGGTCGGTTGACTTTGGGTTGTAAAGGATATAGATTTCGAGGACGAAATCGTTTTAAGGTTGGGAGAATTGTAACACCCGGAAAATCCTTGTGAGTAATAATAGTCCTAATATTTCTTTATATTTTGACTTCTTAGATTATAATTGATTTCCTAAGTAATTTCCGTGAGTGTTACTTGTTATTTGAGAACTTCCGATAGAAATTCGTAAGTTTATTCCTTAAGGAAATTAATGAAAAATAGATGATAAAGTTAAATATTAGATTTTATGGTCTAGTTGGATGAGGAATTCGAATACGAGTCCAACGGTTCTTTCCGGAGCAAAAACGGAGCTATAACGAAGAAATTACGGCCAAATTAGTGGAAAACGAGAAACAAACAAACAGAGGTTGGCGCGGATGGTGGCGCCGATGCACTGGCGCGGGCGCTGGCGCCGAGCACCTGACGTGTTGAAAGGGGGTTAAAACCCACCTCTTGGTCCTTGTCACTTATCCTTTCATCTTAGAACTCAAAAATGGGATTGTTTGCTCTGCTTCATACGATTTTCTCCATCTAAACTAAGGTAAATCCACTTCTCTTAATCCTAGTTCAATTCAAACAACAATTAGATGAATCTCACCAATTAAATTTGATTTAGGGCAATATATCTTCATCTTTCTTCTTGGAGTGTTTGAGTTTAAATCATCAAGTTGGGGTTATACCAATTGAAGAATTAAGGTGAGTAACTTGTAATTAATTGATTGTATTACACTTATCTACCATTCTTTATCTTGATTTTGGTATGGTTAATGAGAAATCTTGATGTATAAGCTCTTAATGGTTAAGAGGGAAACAAGAAGAGTTCAAGTAAGTTATGGTGGATTAATTGTGTTTTACTTCTTAGAATGCCATGGTAAATGTTAGTGTTAAAGGTTTGGGTTTGATTATACATCATTGGTATGTGATTATGATGATGGATTAATTTATGTCTTAATGAAGCAAAGATGGCTTAATGGTCAAAATGGACCTATTATTGAATTGTAAACATGGATGTTTATTATTGATAGCATATAGAATATGATTTTATACATATGGATGTATATGAACTACATGGAAGTAGTATTGATTATGTTAAATGGTTGGACCATTGTTAAGTGATTAAATATGCTTTGAATGTTATTTGGACTAACATATTTGGTATTCACATAATTGGAGGAGCACCTAGTAGGCATTGGAGGATATATTCTTACACACCGTGGGGTAAGTGTAATTGATTCATACCTTCAGATACCGTGGGGTTTTCCGTTGTGTTATGCCTTGTGACAATACCGTGGGGTACCGATCAAGGTATATCTTCGATTATGATGTAACTAGGTAGCGATATGGACCTTCTCCATGGAATCCAATTTGTGAATGTATCGAATTGTTATTCCTACATGCTATGATTATGCTCTATGTGCTATGTGTAAATCTCACTTAGGCTTTAAAAGCCTAACACTTGTTATGTGTTTTATGTATTACAGATTTTAGTGGTTCCGGACACAAGAAGGTCTAGAACGGGGTTGTGAGCATGGGATCATTGTTAGAGAGATAAAGATTGGAAGATTGATGATAGAACTTTCCGACATCCTTTTTATATTTGATTGCTATAGTAGTGATCAAATAAGCTAGTGGTCCAATAGTAGTTATAATTAACTAAATCTTTGTATTATTGATTATGTAATGTTA
The DNA here is from genome assembly GCA_033807775.1 of Saussurea involucrata. Lineage (NCBI taxonomy): Eukaryota > Viridiplantae > Streptophyta > Magnoliopsida > Asterales > Asteraceae > Saussurea > Saussurea involucrata. The sequence continues at coordinate 55,184,025 of CM066322.1, read as the reverse complement.
ATTAGGTATACTTTTACTTTAGTAATGTGTACCACTCTTCCGTTTTATGGAAGTTTTTGTTAACCCCTGTTTTGGGGTGTTACAAGTTGGTATCAGAGCATTAACTTAAGTGAACTAAGTATGCTGAGGAGGTACTTAGACTTAAGCTGTGATGAGTTAAGTTATGATTTGTGAGATATGGGTAGAAGTACTAAGAAGGGATAGTCTTATAGTTGACAGAAATACGTGAAATTAGTACTGTGACAATGGTGATGAGGATTCTCATGTATAATATGTTCACAATTCCAGTTAGCTACTGTTATTATGAATATATTGTTACGTAAGCATGCTTGTTTCTAAATTATTACAGTAACTAATGATCGGTAAAGTACGTTTAGTATGTCTATATTCGTATAACCATTTCTTATGGTTATTCCTTTGTGTTATAGCAGATCGTTGGTGGATATGCCACCAAGGTCCTTTAATTCTTTAGAGAATAGATAAGTAAATGATTTGGGGGTTGGAAGGACAACCTAGAATTGGCAGGACTTATGAAAGCCCGTCGAGGTAACCTTTAATAGGCGGATGGAAATGTGTAGAGATAGAATGTAAGATGATTCATCAAAATGGAAATAATATGAAATGATTAAGTAAGTGGGCCGTGGAACGCATGGATAGAAAGTGTTACAAGGTCAAGAGGACGACCACTAGTCGGAAGTAGAGTGTTAATGATAAGTGATGTAAGTACAACGATTGACCTTGTTTGAGTGAGTAGCCTTCATTTACGAGTAAAGTTTTATGTATGGTGTCCTAGTAAGTGTGCTACATGAGTTTTCTTGATTTTAAAATAAATGCATAAATAACAATTTTTATTCAAGAATGAGTTGCTTGTACAAATGTGTATTTTAAGAAAGAGACAATTTCATTTTTGATGCACAATGAAATTTTGGGTTTAGCAACTTGCAAAATATTTCGTATTTTCTGTATATATGAAAAGTTAATTGTAAAAAGGGGCCAAGAAAACGTTGGCTAGCAAAACCTTTGTAACCAACAAAAGTATTAACTTGAGGATATCAAGTAAGATCCGACTAGCTTGCTTTGTGTTGGGAAAATTCTTTTAAATATATTACGGTCATAACAACATCGTTTTGGTTGAAAAAGATTAAGTTTTTTTTTTTGGAAAGTAGTATGCAAACAATTCTCGTGATCGTTGTGCAGTACACTGAAGTTATAAGAATTTTGGGATCATGTGTACCCAAGTTGCTCCAAGTATTGTTCTTTAAAATGAGGAAATGTGCGAAGTAATATATTTAATACATTGTTATGTATGAAGGCTATGAACGAACTAAGTTGTAAAATATTACTATAAGCTAAGAGAGAACTCTGAGAATGTAGAGGTGTTGAATAAATCATGGGAGGATGTTTGTAATTTTGGTAATTGTGTTCAAGAGGAAGGTGAACAATGGGAGAGTTGAAAGTGGACTTAGTGTCGGTTGTAAGAAGGTTTATACCCTTGTTTGGTAACTAGAAATACAGTTGTTAAGGGACGGTTGTGTCCGGAGGAAGGATTAGTAGTCATCAAGGTGATGGAATTAGCAAATTGTTATGAGCAGTGTGGTGAGACAGTAAGGAAATACCTTCGACGTTAAATAAGAATTTATGGTGATCTTGTGATATTAGTATTGCACGAATAAGTTTGAAATGAAGACGATGAGATGTAAATTGTATTATGTTTGGTTGAAAGGATTAGGTTCAGTCCTTGTTAATGAATAGATTAAAGAAGTATCGATAGGTCGACTATTGGCTTTGAAATCGATAGTTATGTAAGGTGTATGAGACCTTTTTGTGTGTCATTGGGTGCGGTCTGGGTGCGTCCCGCGTATGCCGTGCAGACAGGAATAAGACTGTGAGCGGTACCGGTAAGCGGTTATGCAAAGGGTATGCGCAAAGCAATTAATATGGGGTACGACATGGTTAAGGATTTTGAGTGATTGAAGAATAGATCACTGATGATAGAAGTCTCGAATTATTGTTGCGCAAGCGAAAGATATGTAGTCAAAATTACGCTTTTAATATTTTGTGGATGTGCAATATTTATGAGGTATTATGTTTTAAAATTGTGCACATGTGGCGAGTGCTAGTAGAGTGCACGAGAGGTGACTTGTTTAGTGAAGTCTTCCGCATTTGTTTGGACTAGCAACATGTGTTGTGTTAAGTAATATCCGATTAAGTTATTTTATTGTGGACTTATGATGTTTTAAATTCCGAGGTATTTTAAGGAATGGATTGTAGAAGTGATTATATCTATTTTGGTTATTTTATTGAATTTTAAAGTTAGTTGCTCGTTCCAAATTTGAGGGTGTTACAAGTTGGTATCAGAGCATAAATTTGAGAGATTTAGGTGTTGAATTTGGATACCTAGACTCAAACTAGCGTTTGTTTAAGTAAATGAGAGTGAAATTCACCTTTAGGCACTTTAAGATAGGATGTTACGAGGTCAATGGATGTTGTTAGAAACGAGAATCGCGTCGAGAGTAACAAGGATGATCATGTACGGTGCGTTAATAGTGACACCTGGCCAGTGTCATGGTGAACCTACTAGTACATGAGCATACTTGAATTACTTTAATGTGATGATCGTTGGGGTAGTGAAGGAGGTTCTAAGCTAGTAGTCGCTGGAATAGATGGGCGATTCTAGTATTAGTCACTTGGAGTGACGATAAGCATGATATTTTCTTTAAGTAGACCGTTTCAGGTCAAGATTGATGGTTGGATTAGAACCATAGAATTATTGAGCCGACTTTGATTTGGGGAAAAAACCGTAAGGTTAATTGAGGTAATTTCCGACTTAGCCTTAAGAGATTTGAACATCCGGATGACATTAGTGGACCGGAGGATTTTGAAGAAGTATGGGTTGAGACGTTGAATGCCGACTAAGTCATGCACAAAGTTATTTTGAAATCAACTATTTCTTGTGTTTCCAATCCTTATATGGATTGTGTTATGAATTTTGGGAAATGTTTAGCACACACACAAGATTTCAAATCATGGTTTTTAACGTGCATGAAACCATTTTATTGCGAGAGTTGCGAACTCCGCCAGGAATTGTTTTGCTTTATTTCATTGTTGTTCAACATTTGTTTCGGATATAATGATAATCATATTTTTTTATGATGTTTAAGATGTTGGGCAAGTAACTACGGCTTGTGAATTTAACATTGGATCTCCTCCACATATGTTAGAGTTTGGACGAAAAGTTATCTTTCATGATGTCTGTGTAAAACTATTTTGGAGAATTTGTTTAATGTGAGTTGTTAAACAATGTTGTTTGTATGGTATTACCATAGAAGGGATTTTGGAATTTGGCATTTTAGCCATGATTTTGCTTAATGCAATTTGACTTTGGAAAGCACAATGTTTGGTGCTATTTTGTTGACTTGGAGTCATTGAGTTCGTTGAATTTCATGGAGTTTTGTTGTACGACGTTTTGTGTCGTGTGGGTACAATTTTACAATGTGCATACTCTATTTACTTATGTGAAAAGTTTACGAGTTATGTTGGGCATTTGGTCCCACTCGAGTTTTGTTGAGAAATGTTAATTTTATGCCATAAGGCGACTAAGAAGAGATGAGTTTGGAACTCTAGTGTCGCGTAACTTTTCTTTCAAGAGTTTGTGTTATTAAGCATTTTGTTGCAAATAGTTCAGTGTATGGATTGATTTATACGTGGCTTAAGTGATGCATGAAAGAATATTTTGGCGACATTTCATAATAATTGCTTGGTGCGCTTGCAGTCAGTTAAATGTTTTAGTATCATTTCATGAAAAGGCGTTATATCGAATTAGGGGTATGCATAGCTTGGTAACCATCGTCTTTCGACACTTTGATAAACGAGTCGTGCATGAAAATGTTTTATTAACCCCTTGTTTAAATGAAAGGCCATCGGGTCAAATCATGTTTTAGTAGTGTGGGGATCATGGATGGTTTACGATACGTGATATTTGAAAAACACAAACGTATGAGTCGTTGACATTGGTCAATTTTGATTTGCCGAATACTTTGGAAAATTGAAAACCTTTTGGTTTTGGAGGAAATGTGTGATTTGAGTATTTTTGACAAATACATTTTAAGCATTGACGTTTTAACGTTTTGTGTTCCAAGTACGAAACTTTGAGGAAAATGCTTCGTGATGAAGATTTTAGAAAAAATTGTTTGTGTAAAACTATGGTACGTGTAATTTCTTATATTTGAACATTGACGCGCACCGTTGGTGCAATTCGAGATTTGAAGTCGGTTTGACTCTTTTTTGGTGTCAATCATTTACTAGCACTTGTTTCCTCCTAGTTTTTGGAAAACACATTGTTGTGTGCAGTTTTGTCAGAAACATCTTACTCGTGTGTCATTATATGACCGGATGAGGAAAAATTAGGAAATCAATTTAAAGAATTCCATCTTTTGAAATTTTGGAGTGAGTTAATTGGTGCATGTGTGTCATTACAAGAAATTTCTAAGGAAGTGTTACAAGCTTGCATGCCTACCCCAATTTGAGATTTTATGATGTTTTAGTCGATATTTTCAAATGATGGAAACGGATTGGTTTTTGTCTTTGATTATGGAACCTACACAAGTCAGTTTGTATTTTGACTAAGGTGTAATTATGAATCGTTTCATCGTTTTTGTGTAATAAACTGACGCGCGCAAATTTGATTGGTAAATCTTGTTCCATGCCATTTTATGGTTAGAAAGGAAATTTTGGAGTCAAATGTCGTTTGGACTTCTTTTTGAAATACGTGCACATCTTTTGTTGCACCCTGTTTAGAGCCGGGCAGTTACTTTACGTGCATGTCATGAGTCAATCCATACTAGAACCGTAGCGGTTCATTTTAAATAAGTTGTTTGTTACGCTTTAGCGTTTTGCTGATAATCTGAACTGCAATGAAATAATTTTCAAATATGATTTTCATATGTGGGACGAGCGTATCCATTTTTGCGCAACTACCGAATTGATAATAGTAGTTTTGTGCGTACGACTAATTTGGCATGAAAATCTTTGTGTTGAAAATTTTGTGAAAGGTTTTGTTGATTGGCATATTTATTGTATAATGCACTTGAAAACCTTGAACTCGTTAGGACCTTGGAAAGGGTAAGTGCGTGTAGCACTTCGACGGTGGAAGGTTAGGTATTCCGCGCGTGATTGTACTGTAGGCCGAATGGTATCGGTTGAGGGGATGATGCCCTTTGTAATTAAGAGAATAAATTCGCAGTAACCTATTTTGAGGTAGGTGGTATATTTAGGTGTCGACTCTTGGGCTTGAGGCCAAGCACCTTTAGTGTAATCGGGGGATTGTAGTCCGATTTTAAAGGAATGATGGTAATGGTAGTGGTAATCTTAAGATGCCCTTTTGTGGTAAGAGGATTTAGGGAAATGACTTTCCTTATGTGGTAAGAGAAACTGTCGACTTGATGATTGGTAATTGGACACATCCTTGGGATTGTGTAACTGATGGGTCAGTGACGACCGTTTGTGTTAAAATTGGTGGAATCCGCTGAGAGTAGATACTAGTTCATTAACGGGATTATTTGGAGATTCTGAAGCTTTGGTTGATGTTGGTAGTGATTAAACGTTGAGTTTGTTTGGAGAGAAAATTTAAGAACATGTGAATGTGGTATGATTGGGAAGTATGGAACATCTAAGGTTGGGAGACAACCGAAGTCGTCTAACTAGGAGTTATCCCAGTGGTTAGAGTGATCTTCCGGACATAAGTACAGTGTACTCGAGAGGATATTATCGGTAAGAATTTGTTTGAGGAATTGTCTTTATAGACTGTGTGGGGGAAATTTAGATTCCAGTTGGGAATTGATGAATTATGGTCGACGTTGAGTCGGTTAGCCTTGGGTTGCGAAGGATATAGATTTCGAGGACGAAATCATTTTAAGGTTGGGAGAATTGTAACACCCCGAAAATTGGAAAACGGAAAAGTGGTTCACGGACGTCCGGCGGACGTCCGCGGTTGGCGGATGTCCGCGGATGGTCCGCGGAAGCAACATAAAGTTTTGTGAGAATTTCGGCCAAAGGGTGTTGGACGTCCGCGAAGTGCCATGCGGACGTCCGTGGGGCATCTGATGCGAAAGTTTTGGGGTTTTAATCCCTTTTTCCTCTTTCTCTTCCTCATTTCATCTTCAACCTCAAGAACCTCCCTCTCTCTCTCTCTCTAAACTCGTTTTCTCTCAAGAAAACCCTAAACCTCCCCTCTCCATCTTCTTCCCCAAATCAAACACTCACCTTGGATTGGAAACCTTAACCCATTCAAGAAATCTCCCACTTCATCTTCTCCATCAATTTCTAGGGTTTCACCCCAACCCCTTTCCACTCCATTTGAAGATTAGGAGTTGTGGCTCGTTTTGGTGGTTCTAGAGATACTTTGGTTGGTGGATTCAAGTGTGGTTAAGGTAATCTCCTCTCCTCTTTGATTATGAAGTTAGGGTTTTGTTTAAGTGGGTATTGTTGGTGTAAATTGGTTGGATGATGATTTCTTATGGTTAGATCTAAATAGTTGTTGGTTGGAACTTATGGATCTAGGTTTTGGAAGTTTTGGCTTGAGGATGCAAACTTCATCAAAGGAGCTTACGTTTGGAGGAACTCTAGATTTAGCTTAAATCTAGCAAGTTGAGTTCAAGTTACTTTGCGAAAACTTTGTACATGCCAAAAATAGTATTTTCCAAATATTTGTGTGTTTTACTTGAAAATATCTATGGTTGAGTTATTTGGATAGTTTAACTCTTTTGAAATGTTTATATTCATAAATGTGTAAAACACCCATATTTGGGGCGTTTGGATATTTGATTGGTTAGAAACCATAATTTTTCTTTAAAATATTAATTGCTCAAAATGAGGTTTATTTGATGGTTTGATCATGTTAGCGTAATCGATTTTATAAACCATTGGGAAATGCACTTTTAGTGTTATGGGTCATTTTGAGAATTATAAGGGTGTGAGTCCTTTGGGAAAAACCCTTTGTTTAACCCGTGTTGAGTTTTGGGGTTAATGATGATTTTGTGGTACTTGTTTGCTTAAACAATGTTTAAACGCATTTTATGCGATGATGACCGTTATTTACGGGTCTAGCAAGCTTGGAGCACTTTGCTCGGTTTTGACTTTGAGATAGTCTTGGGACATTTGTCCGGTTTAAATGGCTCGATGTGGAGTCTTGTTTATGGGTTGCTTTTATTGCACCGTTTTGCATATTATTGCACGTTTGGATATTTACATGCTTGGGTGAGTGAGTCATTCTGGGATAGGCATGTTGTTTGTAGACTGTGTTGCATTGGATCCATAGGCATGGTAGTCAGTCGTTGGTAATGGTCGGTTGGGTATCTTGAGGTTGGACCTCGGTACCTATGTTTTATGACCTTAACTTTCCAAGTAGGCACTAGGAGGATATAGTCTTGGGCACCACCTTGGAGGTATGTGCAGAGATCCACGCCTTTGGGATTGATACCTTGGAGGTAGTCCCGATGTGCCGGGCCTGGAGGCGTTACTAGTTAGGTGGGTAGACGCTAAGGTGTATCTTCAATTACGGTGTAACTTGGGTTTCGTAGAGCAGAGTCGAGGAATAGGCATAACGTAACTTGTAATTCCCGATTTTGATGGGAGGACAGAGATAGGCATAACGTAACTTGTAATCTCTACTTCCAGTTGTACGATGAACGTTGTATGGGTGGTATACTTATGTGTTACCTCCACCTTCAACGGATACGGGTCTCCCCCGTTTATGGTATTTGGATTTTAATACATTTTACGTTTGCGTGAGTATTGCTTCGTATTATGTTTTCAATGAAAGGTTATATTTAAATGGATGGTTTCCATGTTTTACGGGTTGAGTATGTATTGTCAACCGTATTTGAGGGTTTCGCCTAAACTAGATTTTATTCACGTATTTGGGTGAGTTGGGGTTCGTAACTCATTTTGGAAAACGCTTTACACTTTTCGGGAATGGTTCCCATAGATTTTGGGTGCGTTAGAAAATGAGTCATTTATGCCCGTTTGGGAAACCCTTTTGGAAATGATAATCTTTGTCACAAACTTTCATTTAAAGATTTATTTAAATCATGACTAAAACTACTACCATCTGATTTATGATTTTATATAGTAATGATAAAATGTTTGAACTCACTAGGCGTTAGCCTAACCCTTTTTATTTGTCGGCATGTGCAACAGGCTCAGGTTGGGGTAGCTCTAGCTACATTGTGAAGTGGCGAGTGCTAGTAGAGTGCACGAGAGGTAACTTGTTTAGTGAAGTCTTCCGCATTTGTTTGGACTAGCAACATGTGTTGTGTTAAGTAATACCCGATTAAGTTATTTTATTGTGGACTTATGATGTTTTAAATTCTGAGGTATTTTAAGGAATGAATTGTAGAAGTGATTATATCTATTTTGGTTATTTTATTGAATTTTAAAGTTAGTTGCTCATTCCAAATTTGAGGGTGTTACATCAGATCCCAATGATCCCGTCGCCCAGCGATTGAAGATGTTGGAAGACCAAAATGAGCGCGTCCTGTCATTGCTCGCCAAGCTACCAGGGGCAGCCGTGCCCGTCGACGTCGAGCCTCGTTCAGGGTATCAGGCGTCGCCTTTTGTTGACACGATCGTGACTGTCGACGTCCCGAAGAAGTATAACATCCCCTCTTTCACGCCCAAGTATTCGGGGATAACCGACCTGACAGAGCATATCGCGCAGTATAAGCAGTTAATGTGGACGGTCTCGATCCCACATATGTATCAGGAAGTCTGTATGTGCAAGAGTTTCGGGGCGACCCTCACAGGTCATGCCCTCCAATGGTTGATTAATCTCAAACCCAAATCCATCGGGTCGTTCGCTGAGTTAGTCAACTAGTTCTCCCAGCAGTTCGCCAGCAGTCGTAAGATGGAGAAGCAGACCAGCGATTTGTACTATGTCGTGCAAAAGGCTGGAGAGTCGATCCGGAGCTATTTCAACAGGTTCAACGCAGAAATGATCAGTGTCCGCAACTGTGACGTCAAGACCACGATCGAAGCCTACAAACGTGGTCTGGACGAAAGTTCGGGGCTATACAACGATCTGACCAAGTACCCTCCGGAGAATTTCAAAGACGTTCGCGCAAGAACCTTAGCTTATATGGGGGTGGAGGACGACGCTGCCTTTCGTCAGAAGCATTCTGACGACAAGAAGTCGTTAAGTGTAAAAAAAACCAGAGTTCAAGACGAAGGCGGAGTTCAAAACTGCGACCAAATTCCCTCAGTACCCTAAGATATCCTCCTACGGATTCAAAGGGACTACTAAGGACTTGGTCGAAGCCCTGAAAACCGTCCAGGCGACCATCCGGTGGCCGAAGAAGTCCGACAAAGATGACGGTAAGAAAGATAAATCGAAATGGTGCGACTTCCATGTCGACCATGGTCATGCGACAGATGATTGCATAGCTCTCAAAAAGGAGCTAGCATATCACGTCCCGAAGGGCAATCTCAAGGATATCATCGACGACGTCGTTACTCTAGCTAATGACGTTCGACCGCCAACCCCCGAGCATGCAAAGGTCGTCAACTGCATCACTGGTGGTTCCGACGTGTGCGGTCTGACGTATTCCGCAGCCAAACGTCATGCCAGCCAGGCACCTGACGACCGTCCTACCCCGCGTTCATCCCGACCCAAAGGAGACCTGGAGTTGTAAGCCATGAAGATCACATTCGACCAAGACGACCTCGGCGACTCGTATATGAAGCATCATGACGGGTTGATCATTCAACTCACGATTGGTAATTGTTTAACCCAGCGAGTCTTGGTCGACGGAGGCAGTTCAGCAAACGTCATCTTCCTTGATACCCTCTAAGCCATGGGAATCGATCGATCGGAAATCACCCGACGCTCGACAACCTTGGTCGGTTTCAATGGAGACGCGACGAGTACCTTTGGAGAGATCACCTTGCCTGTCTACGTCGGAGGAATCTACAAGCCGACCAAGTTCAATGTCATCGATTGCTCGTCGGCCTATAACATCATCTTAGGTCGACCGTGGATCCATGATATGAAAGTTGTTCCCTCGACGTATCATCAGACCATGAAGTTTCCTACGCTGTGGGGAATCCAGGAGATCAAAAGTGAGCCGAAGGTCGCCCGCGATTGCTACAAGACGACCATGAAGCCGCAGAAGCAGACCATCTAGCAATTACAGGTCCAAGATGCTCCTGGGATAGCCGACGACTATCGCCTGGAGGAAGTCGTCCTGGACCAGAGCAAGCCTGACCAGAAAGTCTTTGTAGGTTCGTCTCTCGACCCCTACCTTAAAGACAAGCTAATATCTTTCTTGCAGGAACATGCCGATTGTTTTGCCTGGTCGCACGAAGACATGGTCGGCATAGACCCCAACGTCATTTCCCATAAGCTCAATGTCGACCCGTCATTTAAACCTATCAAACAAAAGTGGCGGAAATTTGCTCCTGAAAGGAATAAGGTGATAAATGACGAGGTCGACAACCTACTCAAGACTGGGAAAATTCGAGAAGTAAAATACACCGACTGGCTTGCGAATGTCGTGGTCGTTCAAAAGAAAAATGGCAAATGGAGGGTCTGTGTCGATTTTACAGGTCTCAACAAAGCATGTCCAAATGACCCTTTTCCATTGCCACACATCGATGCCATGGTTGACTCGACAGCGGGACATGAACTGTTGACGTTCATGGATGCTTATTCTGGATACAATCAGATCTTGATGCACGTCGAGGACCAGGAGAAAACTGCATTCATGACGGATCGAGGTATTTATTGTTATAAGGTTATGCCTTTTGGACTAAAAAATGCAGGTTCTACCTACCAGCGCCTGGTGAATAAAATGTTCAAAGACCATCTTGGCGACACGATGGAAGTTTATATCGACGCCATGCTCGTCAAGTTGAAGCAAGCAGTCGACCACGTCGAGCATTTGAGGCAGTCGTTCGACATCCTTCGGAAGTATAGCATGAAGCTCAACCCGACGAAGTGCTCCTTCGGTGTTAGTGCCAGGAAATTCCTGGGCTATATGGTCACTCGTCGGGGGATCGAGGCTAATCCCGACCAGATCAAGGCCATCATCGAGATTAAATCTCCAAGAAATCTCAAAGAGGTTCAAAGACTCACTGGTCGGGTGGCAGCTCTGAACAGGTTTATCTCTCGATCCTCAGATAGATGTCATTTATTTTACAATGTCCTCAGGAAAAATAAAGGCTTCGACTGGACCGAAGATCATGAGCAAGCATTGCAAAAACTAAAGGAATATATGACATCACCACCTTTGCTGTCGAAGCCTCACGATCATGAGGTCTTGCAGCTATATTTGGCTGTTAGTCCTAACGCAGTAAGTGTCGTCCTGACAAGAGAAGATGAAAAGCAGCAACTGCCGATCTACTATGTAAGTAAATCTCTCTTGGACGCTGTTAATGCCAAAAATCGCACCAAAGGGACAACTTAAGGTCGATGTGGACTTAATCAACTAAAGAAAGGATCCTTCGACGAGAAGTGCGACGAGGAAAAAATAAACGAGACAAGGAATTTGATGACGCAGGAAAAACCTCAAACGAGGAAAAAACCTGCGGACGACAGTGGGTGTCGTCGCTGCACTATGGTCGCCAAACAGGGGCGATGTCCTTGGGTACTGGTGTCGATCGTACAGAGGTTACAATACAAATGAAGGAAATGCTTCGAAATGTAAAGTACAAGTGTTTGGAATGTAAAATAAGTGTATGTCGTGTGTGAAAGCAATATGTAAACTGTTGGTCGAGGGCTGTTGTCGTGCGTCGAGAGCGATACTTGAGTTTTCCTTCGAGTGTTCTTGAGTTCGATGTAAGATTCTGGCTTTCAATACTTAATCTCCAGAGTTGGGATGTTCTTTGCTATGAGTTTGGATGATTTTCTCTACTATGTGGTGATATTTGCTGAAGTGTATTGGATGTTAACCGATGTCCCCAAAAATGAAGCTTTAGCTTGTCTTTTATAGCCTTCGCGTCATTAATTAACTCCATTAATGATTCAATCAACGGGTGGAAACGGTCGCCGGAGTGATTATCCATGATGATCTTCGTCCGTTACGGTTATCGATCGTTGATGGTTGCGTCGGTTATATTCGTTGCTCTTTAATGACTTTGACTCCTGCATTAAACACTTAACAAACGTAACCGTCAAGGTTAACGTTAGCTTTGGTCGTCGGTACAATGATCTTACGCGATGGTCGTACGGGACGGGCGATACTATGGTCGAGCGTCATGGGGAACGTACGACTTACCTTTTACGGGCGATGACGGATGTATTTATGGTCTTTGACGGGACCTTATCTTAATACAAGATTTGGATTATGACGTGCGATTTACCTGCTCTGGTCGTGGTCGTACGACGTGATTTTTTGCCCAAACAGTTTGCCCCCAAAATTTGAAAGAAGGATAGCAAATCCGAGTTTTAAATTTTGTCAATCAGACGCATAGGAAATAAGACAAGAGTTAGAAATTACCTCAATCGCCTTGGAGCTAGACTGGTTCATTTCTAACTGAACGAGAAGTTGAAAAGGGAACGGGGTCGTGACGTCATACTGACACACGATGATGTTTACCAGCTGTCGAGGATAGGTGTCGACGATCCCTGCGGTCATACGAAAGGACGGGGACGCGCAACGGTTATCCAGGGATTGGACCTGACATGATCGACTGCATAAATAAAGATTACGATGAATCCTTTCTTTTCTTACGCTGAGTTTATTTTGGAAAGAAATTCCGCTTTGCTCTTCTTGCCATTCTTCTTCCGAATCCCTTTGATTTAGCGGAGATTGTTTGGGATTTAGGGCGTTTATATAACACATTGCTTCTTCCTTTCAGCTTTCACTGCCTTCTTTCCCCTGGTAAGAAATGTCGACTGACCCAGAGAGTTCCATCGTTAGCCAGGAAGATTTAGACGACTTTAGGCGTCTAGCGAAGATTTCTTTAGAAGTAGAGCTAAAAAGACTGGGGACTGTTCGTCCTAAGGATTGCCCCGGGGGGTATTTCATGATATACGAATATCCTTTCAAGATTGGCTTCGAATGGCCGTTTTCGACTTTGACTAAGAATTTGATGCGATGCTTTGGTTTGTCGCCGGGGCAGTTGATGCCTCAACTCTGGCGGGTTCTTTTGGTTATTGAGCGTTTGTCTACGGATTGGGACCCCCCTATGTCTTGGAATGATTTCTTGGCAGCGTACCAAGTTAAGGGAGATAAGTGTGGGCGTTATAGCCCGTATTCCAGATATAAAGACGATCGTGCCTTAGTTTTGAATACTGGAGTGAACGATCGGGGGTGGGGGTCCAGGTATGTGTTCGTACGTGTTGATTCGCTGGACGCCGCCAGCAAGTGGATCCGTCCCGACTGGAATATGGGAGGTATACTCTTTTTCGATCATAGTATGGTTTTTCTAACCTTTTATTTACTCTTCTCCTTTTGTTGTCTTCAGATATAAAGTTCGGTGTTCCGCACCCGAATGAAGGTTCCCGTGCCAAGATTGACAGATTCCTTAGTTACAGCGTCGAGGACCGATCTTTCGCCACGTGGCAACTGGCGACCGAGGACGTGGTGGTGGACTTTGTGGAGGAGGGAGAAGGAGAAGGAGAGGAGGAAAGTGGACGACAGGAACCGACAGGTGGGTGTACTATGGTTTCCTGTCTTTTACCACTTATTTCTTATTCCTGTCTGACGCTTCGCATTTTTCCTGATCAGTGCCAACTGAAAGGAAATTAGTTTCTAGGTCGAGAGGGAAGCAAATCATGCATGCCCTTCGAGGAGGAGATGTCTCGACAGCTGGGTCGAGCCAGAAGAGAACCAAGAGTACGGTCCTGAGGGAACCGTCGTCGAGGGTTGATGACTCGTCGAGAGTTGTTCTGCCTAAGAAGGCGAAGGCGTCATCTAGCCGTCCTGGCGTGATGGACGCGACACCAGCAAGTTCTGCGCCTCCGGCGACGGTGACGAAACCGGTGTCTCAAGTGTTGATCCCAATACCTGCCGACAGGGGCGAGGGATCGTCGGCCGAAGTTATGACGGTCAATTTTACATTGCCGTCTGACTTTATGGCGGATGGTGTCCTAGACGGGACGGCGTCGTTCCCTTATCTAGGGAAGTATTTGCTCCCGTCTTTCGGGGAGCGTTTTTGCGGAGTTCCAGCCGGAGAGATGAGATCTCGGGTTGCCAGTCTGGCGTTCACGGTGAGTGTCAATCTTTCATGACTTGTGTAATCTTTGTCGAATGTTCTTGAATGCACCTTTTATTTTTCACAGACGTTCCAGTCTTCCTTGGCGTTACATGCTGAGACGTCAAGAGTTGAAGATCTGATGGCGTCTGCTCTTGAGAGAGAAGCTGCAGCGTTGGAAAGGGAGATAGCGGCTTTAGATAGGGAGAAGTTGGCCATGGCGCGTGCCGATGAGCTGGCTGTCCAACTTTTCGATGCTCAATATGAATTGCAGGAGATTCGTGCGGTAGGAGTGGCAGATGGAGGCCCTCAGGTCGGGACTTCGAGCGGGGATACGACCAATGTTCCTCCTGTCGTCTAGAATTTTTCTTTCCTTGTTTGTTTTTGCCACTTGACCTATCGGGGGTTGAGTATGTATACAGTGGTTTATGAATATATATCTTTTGCTTATGCTTTATTCGAATCACGTTTGATTATAAAGTCGAACATAAGATACATATGAAATCTTGCGACTAAGGCATTCATTGTAATACGATGACAAGAACGTAAAAAAACACGCGATTAAAGCATTTTCTAAGTTAATAGACTTAGGGGTAAAATCGTTTAGACTCTGCGATCGTACGACCGGATCGTACAGTGAGTTTGTATCGTATGCCCCTGTGGAGAAATAATCAAGTTAGAGACCTGACTGTTTATATCGTTCGACCTTGCGATATTAAAGTCATATAGTAGACTTAATGATTACTGTCGTGCGACTCCGTGATAATCTGTCATGCGATTCTGCGATAAAACGATGTCGGGGGTTGGTCGTTGGCTAGCCAACGACCCTCCGATGCTTAGGTCAGTAAATGTTTTGCGAGAAAAAATCGTATGAGAAAGAGTTATGAGAAAGAGTTAGAGAACGTACCATTTCAGACTCTCTCTATTTGCCCCCTGTCATTTATTACCGTTTTTTTTTGGGAGGAAAAGATAGGTTTTAAATGACAGAATGACACGGAGAAATATTGTCCGGCGGTTGACTACGTTGTCGTGCGACGAGGCACCATAGTAGATTTATCCCTGTGGAAAAGATCTTAATTTAGGGATAGAAGAACGAACCTGTCGAGAGCTTGATCTTGCGACTTCAGTTTATTTTCTCGGCTTCAAGGTAGACTTGTAGCATTCACGAGCGACTTTTGGCTCACTCTTGATCTCCTGGATTCCCCATGGCGTCGGGAATTTCAACATTTGATGATACGTCGAAGGAACAACTTTCATATCATGGATCCATGGTCGACCTAAGATGATGTTATAGGCCGACGCACAATCGATGACGCTGAACTTGGTCTGCTTGTTGACTCCTCCAGCGTAGACGGGCAAAATTATCTCTCCAAAGGTGCTCGTCGCTTCTCCATTGAAACCGACCAAAGTCGTCGAACGTCGGGTGATTTCCGAGCGATCGATTCCCATGGCTTTGATAGTGTTGAGAAAAATGACATTTGCTGAGCTGCCCCCGTCGATCAAGACTCGACGCGTTAGACAATTACCGACTGTAAGCTGAATGATCAACCCGTCATGATGCTTCTGATACGAGTCGCCAAGGTCGACGTGGTCGAACACAATCTTCATGGCTTCTAGCTCCAAATCTTCTTTGGGTCTGGACGAGCGAGGAATAGGCCGATCATCGGGTGCCTGACTGGCATGACGCTTGGCCGCAGAATACGTCAGACCACATACGTCTGAACTACTGGTGATGCAATTGACGACTTTCGCGTGTCCAGGGGTCGACGGTCGATGGCTATTAGCTGGAACAGCGACATCGTCGATGATATCCTTGAGATTTCCTTTTGGGAAATGATATGCTAGTTCCTTCTTCAATGCGATACAGTCGTCTGTCGTATGACCATGATCGACATGGAAGTCGCACCACTTTGATTTGTCTTTCTTAGCATCGTCCAGGTCGGACTTCTTTGGCCATCGAATGGTAGTTTGGGAACTTTTCAGAGCTTCGACTAGGTCCTTTGTATATCCTTTGAATCCGTAAGAGGATATCTTAGGGTACTGAGTGAGCTTAGTCGCGGTCTTGGCCTCTGCTTTCGTCTTGAAACGAACATTTGAAATTTGGCGCGCTGGCTCTATTCTGGAAACAGCCTTCGTCTTGAACTCTGACTTCCTGGCGCCTAACGACTTCTTGTCGTCAGTGTGCTTGCGACGAAGGCGGCATCATATTCTACCCTCATATATGCTAAGGTTCGAGCTCGGACGTCTTCAAAATTCTCCGGGGGATATTTGGTCAGGTCGGTGTATAGACCCGAACTATCGTCCAGACCACGCTTATAGGCTTCGATCGCGGTTTTGACGTCACAATTGCGGATGCTGATCATTTCGGCATTGAACCTATTGAAATAACTTCGAATAGACTCATTAGCTTTCTGCACGATGTAATATAGGTCGCTGGTCTGCTTCTCCATCTTACGACTGCTGGCGAATTGCTGGGAGAACTGATTAACCAACTCAGCAAACGACCCGATGGACTTGGGTTTGAGATTGATTAACCATTGGAGAGTTGGACCAGTGAGAGTTACTCCAAAACTCTTACACATGCATACTTCCTGGTACATAAATGGGATCGAGATCGTCCACATGAACTGCTTATATTGCGCGACGTGCTCAGTCGGATCGGTCACACCCGAATACTTGGGAGTGAAGGCAGGAATGTTATATTTCTTCGGGACCTCGACGGTGGCAA
Source organism: Saussurea involucrata (assembly GCA_033807775.1). Classification (NCBI taxonomy): domain Eukaryota; kingdom Viridiplantae; phylum Streptophyta; class Magnoliopsida; order Asterales; family Asteraceae; genus Saussurea; species Saussurea involucrata. The sequence goes on along the minus strand of CM066322.1, from coordinate 55,167,107 downwards.
TCTCGTCGATGAAGGGCGACGCCTGATATCCCAAGCGAGGCTCGACGTCGACAGGCACGGTTGCCCCAGGCAACTTAGCGAGCAAGGACAGGACACGCTCATTTTGGTCTTCTAACATCTTCAAACGCTGAGCGACGGGATCGTTAAGATCGGGATTTGCCCCTGTCGAGGGATTGGCCCCTGGGCTAGTGTCATTTCAATGCGATGAACCATTGGCATCCCCGTTGAACGGGACGAAATATGGCTGCGACCCATAGTGGAATTGCTGCGGTCCATTCTGAAACTGCTGCGATCCTTGCTGGAAAGGCTGCGATCCACCTTGAGGTCCATTCTGAAATGGCTGCTGAAATGGTTGCGACCCATTATTCACGGGTGGTGGCCTTATGTGCTGAGGAGGAACTGTCCCAAACTGAGGATTTGGGTTGAACGACCCTGGCTGTTGATTCTGCATGAACGGGCCTGGATGCTGATTCTGCGCGGATGAGCCTGGATTCGGGACAAATGGTCTAGGGCCATTCTGGTCGAACGATCTTGGAACTGGGTTCTGCACGAACGGTCTAGGACCATTTTGAGGCCCAAGAGGATTTCTTAACCGTGCGATCTCCTCAGCTGCTCTGCGATTCTGCTCCGCCATTGCATTGAGCTGATTCCTGGCGACTTCGAGCTCCTGATACATCTGAGCGACGGCTTGCTGCGGATTCCCAGAGGCTGCCATTTTCCTGCAACAGAAAATAGAAGAAAACTCCAAGAAACTATTAGTAGGGTGCACGTTCGTCGAAGATTTTCTCTAGATGAGGTCCCACGGATGGCGCCAAACTGTTAATGCCAAAAATCGCACCAAAAGGACAACTTAAGGTCGATGTGGACTTAATCAACTAAAGAAAGGATCTTTTGACGAGACGTGCGACGAGGAAAAAATAAACGAGACAAAGAATTTGATGACGCAGGAAAAACCTCAAACGAGGAAAAAACCTACGGACGACAGTGGGTGTCGTCACTGCACTATGGTCGCCAAACAGGGGCGATGTCCTTGGGTACTGGTGTCGATCGTACAGAGGTTACAATACAAATGAAGGAAATGCTTCGAAATGTAAAGTACAAGTGTTTGGAATGTAAAATAAGTGTATGTCGTGTGTGAAAACAATATGTAAACTGTTGGTCGAGGGCTGTTGTCGTGCGTCGAGAGCGATACTTGAGTTTTCCTTCGAGTGTTCTTGAGTTCGCTGTAAGATTCTGGCTTTCAATACTTAATCTCCAGAGTTGGGATGTTCTTTGCTATGAGTTTGGATGATTTTCTCTGCTATGTGGTGATATTTGCTGAAGTGTATTGGATGTTAACCGATGTCCCCTAAAATGAAGCTTTAGCTTGTCTTTTATAGCCTTCGCGTCATTAATTAACTCCATTAATGATTCAATCAACGGCTGGAAACGGTCGCCGGAGTGATTATCCATAATGATCTTCGTCCGTTACGGTTATCGATCGTTGATGGTTGCGTCGGTTATATCCGTTGCTCTTTAATGACTTTGACTCCTGCATTAAACACTTAACAAACGTAACAGTCAAGGTTAACGTTAGCTTTGGTTGTTGGTACAATGATCTTACGCGATGGTCGTACGGGACGAGCGATACTATGGTCGAGCGTCATGGGGAACGTACGACTTACCTTTTACGGGTGATGACGGATGTCTTTATGGTCTTTAACGGGACCTTATCTTAATACAAGATTTGGATTATGACGTGCGATTTACCTGCTCTGGTCGTGGTCGTACGACGTGATTTTTTGCCCAAACAGACGCCGAAACTAGGTATTCCTCTATGGAAAAACTACTTTTATCGCTTGTTACAACTGCAAAGAAACTACGTCACTATTTTGAATCGCATCCAATTACTGTCGTGACTAGCTTTCCTCTTAAGTCTGTCTTGAGGAAGCCTGAGTTGACAGGTCGATTGGCGAAATGGAGCATATATCTCAGTGGTTACGATATCGATTTCAAGCCCAGTACAACAATTAAATCGCAAGTATTGGCTGATTTCATCGCCAACTTTAGTCCTGAGCTGGAAAAAGAAGCAGAACTCGAAGTGTATACTGTGGCGACTCACGACGACGTGCCTTGGACCTTACATGTCGACGGATCGTCCAACATCAGGGGTTCAGGAGTCAGGACTAGGAGTCGTCTTAAAGTCGCCACAGGGGGGCAAGATGGCGTATTCCGTTCGATGCGACTTCAAAACCACCAACAACGAAGCTGAGTACGAAGCCCTGATCGTGGGGATGAATATGGTCCACGACTCGGGGGCAACCACGCTACATGTCAAAAGTGATTCTCTTCTGGTCGTGAACCAGATGAATGGAGAATTCACGGCCAAAGATTAAAAAATGACAGCGTACCTAAAGGTAGCAAAAGAAAATTCAGAAAAATTTAAATCATTTTCTATTGAACAGATTCCAAGGGACCAGAATACTCAAGCCGACGCTTTAGCAAACCTTGGGTCTGCTCTAGTCGAGCCAATATTCGACAACATTCCTATGATCCACCTGGCGACGTCGTCCATTGAAAATGACGATGTCGTCCAGATCGAAGTCCAAGAAGATGATTGGTCGTGCGACATCAGAAATTTTCTTATGCACGACCAACTCCCGGAAGACAAGATGGAAGCTCGGAGAGTCAGGTTCAAGGCATCCAGGTATGTCATGATCGGAGATAGACTCTATCGGCGATCATCGACAGGCTTAAACATGAGATGCGTCACCAGCAAAAGTCAAGTTCAGAAGATCCTTCAAGAAATGCACGATGGGGAGTGTGGCAATCACTCAGGAGGTCACAGTTTGGCTAATCGTATCTCTCGACAAGGCTATTTTTGGCCAACACTGCGACAGGACGCCGTTAGGTATGTCCAGAACTGTGATCCTTGTCAACGACATTCAGGTACGTCGCATAAACCTTCTGAACCTTTACACTCGACACTGATCCCATGGCCCTTCATGAGATGGGGGATGGTGTAACGACCCGGTTTCCCCAAACATGCTTCAATTAACATACATTGCATAACTTCATTACATTCATTATAAAAGATACATAATAAACCACAAACGGTCCCTTCGGTCTCGAAACTACAAAATACATTAAGCTTCCTAATCAACACCCATCAAAAGCTTCCTACACTTCATCCTCTCCTGCCGATCCTTAACCTTGGATGCTTAAAATACGCTTCCAAGCCTTTCTCCGAGCTATCCGATCCTTTATCCAAATACCTCAGAATCTTAAATCGTTTCCAAGCAATCCAATTGAAGCCTTAACCCTAGCTTTCTTCTTTTCTCCTTCTTGCTCTCTCAACACACACACACACAACACCTACTGAAATCTGGATAATTGTTGTAAAATGAAAATATCTGGATATAGCTTAAGGGATAATATCTATCCATACTTACCATATAGACCTTGAACTTCTCAATAATGACCCAAACACCCCTAAACTTATAATTTATCCAAACATACCCTAAACATCTAACTTTAAAGTTAACTTTATTTAACGGAAAGGAGATTTTAACTAACGAACTTATCCGGGGTATTACATTATCTCCCCCTTAAAAGAATTCCGTCCCGGAATTCGGTTAAGCAATATACGAGGGTAACTACTATCATGTCCTATCCAATGGTCCTTCACTCTGATCATTACATTCGACTACTTTCTCCCATTCTCTTCTCAACATAAAACACGTTTTCTCCAAGGATAGCACACTAGAAGGTACTCACTCTTAACAGATCCTATAAGCTAGCTTTCTTTCGCCTCCAAACCAATTGCACGCACCTAATTTCAACAACTACTATACTTTACTAACAACTTCACCATACCTCATATCAGAAGCTTAATCGAGTCAATCCGAAATCACACTCAATGCTCAAAATAACTTCACATTTTCCATTTCTCAAACGGTAATACTCTATTCTTTAGCTAACCATCTATTGCCACTCCATTCTCTTATTCTTGAATAACACTACTACACACCGCCTAGACATCCATACCTCTCCCCACATACTTTTGACACCTTCACACAACTTACAAACAAATTTCCGAGCAGAGGTTTCCACTTATACTCACTCCATATCCTCACAAATCCACCACTTAATCTCACGAAATTCATTACTACTACACCTCGCACCTTCACTAATTATAAATTGCCACCATCTTATCCACATTACCCCACACATTTAAACAATACCTTTCTTGATAGCGTCAACGATCACATTAAGTATAATCTACACAACATACTAAACTGTCGCCTTCATGACTAGGTCAAGACTTTACGCACTATCGTTACCTTCCACACACAATTCATCACGTTCTACATATTGCTATTATTCTTTACACTCAAGCCATCACACTCTACATACTAACAAATTAGAACAACAATAATTAAACACACCCTTCTATATCTCTAACACAATTATCAAATATTTTTTCTAACACAAATAATAAAATTGAAAACACAAAAGAATCGGTTTGCACCGAAGTCAGATAACACCTTATCACGTATAGAGTTTATAGAAATATACCTGTAACCTCATCAGGACTTTCTTCCACCTCTTGTTCCGTCATCTGAAAAACTCGACCCTTTGCTTTCGGTACCTCAGACCCTTGTTCCTCTCCCGGTCTAACACTGGTTGGTCTTACCGTCATACTACCCTGCTGTGCTTTCCATTGCGGACAATCTGCCTGAATATGATCCGGGGAATTGCAAACGAAACATAATCGAGTTACCCGACAGTCTCTAACTATGTGACCAGTCTTTCCACATTTGTAACAACTTCGGGAATCTACATAACAGTTTCCTTGATGCTCACGGTTGCATTTTGGACATGGTCTTTCAACTGGTCTGAAAGGTGAATAACTATCAGACCTCGGGGATTCATATTCTTCCGAATCGTACATCGTTTCTTCTAGTTTTCTTTTCCCAGCACTCTTATCACCAACGTCTCTCCTATTATCTTGTTCCACATTTTCCGCGGCATCTACTGCGGCTGAGAAGGTATCGGGTCCTCTTGCAGTCACTAGCTTTCTAATTTCTGCATTTAACCCAAAAATAAACCTTTCCATCTTTAGAGCCTCCGTGGCAACATAGTACTCTGCAAAGCGAGACTTCTCCAGAAAGAGAGCGGTGTAATCCCTAACCGATAAACTTCGCTGGTGTAGGTTCATGAACTCCTCTTCCAATTGTCTAACTGCTGCTTGAGAACAAAACTGTCCTTTGAATGCTGTTGTGAATTCGTCCCAAGTAAAAGTAGAGTATACATCCGACCTTGTGGAATCAATGTGAGCTTCCCACCAGTACAGAGCTTCTGCCTTCAACATCGCCGTTTTGTATAATACTCTGTCCTCATCCGCACACTTACTGGTCTTGAAGATGGCTTCTATTTCTTTTAACCATCTCATTGCCTTCACTGGGTCTCTATCTCCTGAGTAAGTTGGAGGTCTACAGTTTAAGAACATCTTGTAATCACACCTTATTGACACTGGTATGACCGTAGGTGTAATGGGCATTTCGTCTTCCAAACCAGGACCTGGTGTTTCAGTATGACGAGCTTGGTCGAACATAGTCTGGATATTTGCTTGAAATCTTCCCATCTCCGTCATCAGATCATTTCTTGTAATAAACTTCGTACCTTGCCCCTGAACTCTACCTCCGGTTCTGCCCCTACCTCTTTCTCTTCCTCTTCCCCTTGTCCCGACTGTTGGATTCGTTCTATTAGGATTTCTTCCTCCCTCTCTAGTCGTATTTCTAGTACCGCTTGCCATTCTGTAGATTCAGACAAGATTAATATACACATAAGCACATACCCCATATAATAAGGTATCCCAGTCCAAACATGCACCTGTAATATCACAATTACACTGGCCAGGTGTAATCTGAAATTACCTTACATGATGTTCCTTCTACCTTTTATACTTAGCATCCCAAGGTTCTAATATATCAAGGACATCCTACTTCACATGCAGTTTAAGTCTAGGTACGGGTACAAATACCTAAATCCCTTAAACTAGGGCTCTGATACCATTTGTAACGACCCGGTTTCCCCAAACATGCTTCAATTAACATACATTGCATAACTTCATTACATTCATTATAAAAGATACATAATAAACCACAAACGGTCCCTTCGGTCTCGAAACTACAAAATACATTAAGCTTCCTAATCAACACCCATCAAAAGCTTCCTACACTTCATCCTCTCCTGCCGATCCTTAACCTTGGATGCTTAAAATACGCTTCCAAGCCTTTCTCCGAGCTATCTGATCCTTTATCCAAATACCTCAGAATCTTAAATCGTTTCCAAGCAATCCAATTGAAGCCTTAACCCTAGCTTTCTTCTTTTCTCCTTCTTGCTCTCTCAACACACACACACACAACACCTACTGAAATCTGGATAATTGTTGTAAAATGAAAATATATGGATATAGCTTAAGGGATAATATCTATCCATACTTACCATATAGACCTTGAACTTCTCAATAATGACCCAAACACCCCTAAACTTATAATTTATCCAAACATACCCTAAACATCTAACTTTAAAGTTAACTTTATTTAACGGAAAGGAGATTTTAACTAACGAACTTATCCGGGGTATTACAGATGGACATTGTCGGCAAGTTACCACCTGCTCCCGGGCAAAAGGTATTCCTTCTTGTGCTTACAGATTATTTTTCTAAGTGGGTAGAAGCAGCTGTTTTTTCCCAAGTTCGGGACAAGGAAGTCGTCTCTTTTATCCAGACTAACATTATATGCAGGTTTGGGATCCCATCCAAAATTGTCTGTGACAATGGATCCCAGTTCATAAGCCACAGGATTCGACAGTTCTGTGAAGACCGCAACATCAAGCTAACAACCTCGACGCCCAGTTATCCTCAGGCAAATGGACTTGCTGAGTCGAGAAATAAGACCATTATTGCTTCAATCAAGAAAAGGTTAAAGGCTGCAAAGGGAAAGTGGGTCGAAGAACTCCCTTCGGTCCTGTGGACAAATCGCACGACGCCCCGCACGTCCACAGGACAAACCCCTTTCTCTTTGGTCTATGGTTGCGAAGCAGTTTTGCCGATCGAGGTCCAGCTCCCCACCTCGAGGCATACTTCCGTCGACCATAACTTGGTCGATTTAAGTTATGACCTTGACGCCCTTGAAGAACTTAGAGAATCAGCACTAATCAGAATGGCATCGCAAAAGCAAGCGGTCGAGCGATATTTCAATAAGAATGTCAAAGCAAAGGTTTTTCAAGAAGGCGACTATGTCCTCCGACGAGTGTTCCAAAGCACTCAAGAGCTCAACGCGGGTAAACTTTCCACCAAGTGGGAAGGCCCTTATATCGGCTCCGAACCCTCGACAATCAAGATGTCCCACGTAGATGGAATGCAACACATCTAAAAAGGTATTTCTTCTAAGTCCTTTTCCTTCTTTCATACGATTTTTTATTCATCACGACGATTACTGACTTAAGCATCGGAGGGCTAGCCAACGACCAACCTCTGACATTGTTTTATCGCAGGATCGCACGACATAAGTTACTAAGTCTATCATACGACTTTAGTAAAATCGCACGACATAAGCAGTCAGTTCTATTAGACGACTCGATTGTATGATTACAGGAACACATGATTCAACTTCATCGTACGATCTAGTTGTACGATCGTAAGGTCTAGTGACCCTACGATCTAAGTTTTTTAACTTAGAAGAATTTCATGTTCTGAATAAATGATTTGATCGCATGTGCTTATGTTTGCTTACACGATTTAACAATATAAAAGTCTTACGACTTATGTTCCAATCGTTGTACTACAGCGGATGCCTAAGTCGCACGACTTCTTGTTCATTTTGTACTTAATGAATTTTACAATTGATGTTACATCTGTCCATGACATGCATGAGTCTAAATAACACACAAATTCAAAAGAAATGTAAGTTCCATTCAGCCTGAACTGCCCTTTTAGCAGTCGCAGTCGACACCTTCGCCTGAGATTCTCCTAGAAACAACGAAGAGAGAAATGTTACACGATAGACGTAAGTGAAAAGATCGAGGTCGAGCAGAAAAGAACAAGATATACTTACCGGTCATCTCTTCTTCTTCTTCTTCTTCTTCTCTCGACTCTTCCTCTTTCTCCTTTGTCTCCTCCTCTTCCTCCTCCTCCGCACGTTTCTCCCCCCGATTCTCTTCCAGATACACCAAATCTTCGTCGTCGTCGTCCACAAGGTGTCGTGTGAAGAACGACCGCTCAATAATGCTGAATTCCAAGAATGCGTCGACTTTTGCTTGAGAGTTGGCGTAGGGCTTCACGCCCTCGAACTTAATATCTGTCAACACGTAGAAGACATGTTAGAAACAAGTCAGGAACAAGTTAAAACCAACACACGACACACGATACATGACACACGACACGCGACAAAAAGATAAGAAAATCTCACCCGACATATTTCAGCCGACCCTAATCCAGCCGCTCTCAGAGTCGAGCGTTGATACACGCACGAATGCGTACCTAGTCTTCCACTTACGGTCATTAACAGCGGTCTTCAAGACCAGGGTACGATCGCCCTTATGCTTGGAGAACAAGTTGTAGCGTCGACATCCGTCCCTCTTGACTTGATAAGCCAAGAGGAGGTCGCGCACATTCATGGGAGACTCCCAGTTTTTGGTAAGGCGCTCGATCACTTGTATGACTCGCCAAAATTGGGGCATTAATTGGCCCGGCGCTAAATCGAACTCGAGCATGAATGCCTTGGCTAGAGGCGAATAAGACCATTCGAAACCTATCTTAAAAGGGTATTCGTATATAACAACGAACCCCTCTGGACACTTATCGGGTCGAACCTGACCTACCCTAATCAACGTAATCCCCGCAGGGATTTTTGCTAAACTTATAAGATCATCGAGACCTTCTTGGTCTCGGATGGAACTAGCAGGCTCAGTCGACATATCTAATCATGTTAACCAAGTTTGCAGGTCTGAAAAAACCCAAAGGTCCCAATTTTTCCTAGGTTTTCTAGCAATCGACTTACAACGCATGCAAATACCAAGAAATCGTACCTTATATAGGCGCTCTAAAACCTCGAAAACTCTAAGTCTAATCAAGATTTTGCAAATTTGGAAATGGTTCGCCGAAGAATAGCAAGAAATCAAGAAGAAATCTCTCTCTAAAATTCTCTGAAAGCGTAAAACCAGAAAAGATCCACCGCGGGTCTCTATTTATGTAAACGATCGTGTCAGGTCGAGTCACTCGATGATCGACACGTGCCCTTGCCTTTTCGAAAGCTCGACAGATCGTCGACACCTGACACTCATAGTTGTCAAGCACGATCGCACGTCAGCGTGACGTCACGATCTTATCCCTTTTCGACTTCCCCTTTAGTTATAATCAAACCGATTCAGTTTCCTAGCCAACGACTTTCGACACGTGTCATGACCCTAGATGTCCGACTGACAAAAATTTAAAATTTGAATTTGCCACTCCATTTTTAAATTTTGGGGGCAAACTGTTTGGGTAAAATTTCACCAGTCTCGACCACGACCAAAAAAGGAAAAACATTTATTACACTTTCCCATAATAAGATAAAATCATAAACGCTTTATCTTCTGACCAAAGTTGAAATCGAAAGTTACTCACGACCCTCGACCGTCGTAAGGAACCTCACGACCTCGACCGACTAACATACGACATTACTGTTATGTTTCCACTGTTTAATGCAGGATCAATGTCATTAATGGCTAACGGCCATAACCGATGAAGATCATTATGAGCATTAACCTCAGCGACAGTTACAACCGTTACTTGAAGCTTTTAAGGAGTCATTTAGAACATTCGAAGACTATAAATACAAAGGCTCAATCATCATTTGCGCACAACCGAACTCTCAAGAACACTCGAAGAAAAGAATTCTCTCTCGAAAGATTGCTCACGACGCACGACACTTAGTTTCTATGCACGAGTCATTCATTTTTTACATTCGATACACTTATTATTTTACCTTTCAAGTCTTTACTTCGTTTGTATTGTAACCATTGTACTCTCTATACTTGGAACATAAGGATATCGCCCCTGTTTGGCGATCATAGTGCAACGACGACATCCCTAGTCGTCCGCGGGTTTTTTCCTCGTTGAGGTTTTTCCCGCGTCACCAAAATCTTGCGTCTCATTTACGTTTTTGTCTTTATCGTATTGTTTGTCGAACGATTTCCTTTCTTTAGTTGTTAAGCTCCACAATCAACCTTAAGTTATCATTCTAGACGATTTTTGGCATTAACAGATAAAAAGATAAAAACACGTCGATAAAAACCGTGTTTTTTGTAATTAGTTTTTTATATTATATGGTGTCACCGTATGAAAAAAAATTTAGGTCTACCCCTGTGTCCAATAATAAAATAACAAAACTGCCCTCATGCACCGAACATGATGGCAATTAACGAAAAAAGATTGACAAAGTTAGGTACAAGGGCCAAAATGAAAACAAAAGACATATCATATGATTTTTTTTAATAATAAATGAAATTTAAGGACTAAAACCAAGAATTTCCACGATACTATAAGGACTATTCTCATAATTTTCTCATTTGGAAATAAATAAATGGGAAATTAATTAAAATACCCCAAGTTTGACCATCTCTTACCAAAATACCCAAAATCTCTCCCAGTTTACAAAAGTACCCAAAAAATCCGCAATGGCCCCCGCGATCGCGGGCCCAGGCCCACGTGGCAAACTGTTTCGGCCAAAATATTTAATGGTTTTTAGGGAACTTTAGACACATTTAAATATATATATATATATATGGTATATATAATTAACTCTTAGCGGGTTTATGTTCTCCTATATGAAAGCTTCAAAACGATATATAATGCGTCGAAAACGGAGTATGTGTGAATGAGATATCGATACTCAAAGTTGAGTAAAAACCATGAAATTTGCAAAAACCAATTTGGGTGTGGGAATGTGTCCCACATAGGTAGAAGGAATAAACTTTCATTGGTTTATAAGCAAAGAAGTGAGAGGAGTTGACAAGCTCCTTGCATGGTTTTACTCCAACACCTACCCGCGCGCAGGGGGGGTGCCGATTGACGATTTCGCAAGCTAAAATCGTCGAACTTGTACGCGACCTGCGGACACGAATGCAGCTCCAAAATCTCGTGCTCACGCAGCTCGGTTTTGCTAAAATTTCTTTTGAACAGTTTGTATTTTTTTTTAACTGAACAAAGACACAAAAAACAGGGACCAAAAATGTAAATTTTTTTGCCCTATCGCGGGCAGGGACGAAACTTGCCAACGCGGGCAAAGTTGGGGGGCTTCGCGGGGCTTTTGGCCGAAACAGTTACCACGTGGGCCTGGGCCCGCGATCGCGGGGCCCATCGCGGATTTTTTGGGTACTTTTATAAACTGGGAGAGATTTTGGGTATTTTGGTAAGAGATGGTTTGACTTAGGGTATTTTAATTAATTTCCCCAAATAAATTTGGTGGATCCCAAAATAATTTCCGAATAAGAAAAATAAGAAAAGCCTAAAATCCTTTCAATTTCCCGCTTAGTTTCTTCGTCAACTCTCTTTCTACCGGCGCCGGTGACGAAGAAGGCTCCACGGCACAAACCAGGTACTGCATTTTCTCTCCCTCGTTCTTGCTGCGTTTTTCATTATATGATACGATATAATGATCGCATGCTACAAAGTACGAGTCTCATCATTGTATGCTTGATACTTTAGTTATTGATAATTTCATTTTATCGATTAGGGGTTTTATTGATATTGTATTCGACTGCGCCGTTTATGCTTTTGATTTTTGATTTTTCGTAATCGTGTGGTCGATAACTTCCTTGATTTTGACATTTCATGGAGAAGTAAGGGGTTTTGTTTGTAGAATTTAGAAATGCATTGATTTGATCATACAAAAAAATTATATGTTCCATCAACGACATTATCGAGAATGACCTTCCATGCCTAATCATAGCAAGTGTTATTTGAACAATGTTCAACTTCAAGTTGATATGAGTTCTTCCTCTAAGCTGCAAGAAAATTTCATGACAGCATTGAACTCTACTTGAAATACTGAAAAGTAGAAAGATGTTAGTGTTGATTTTGTTAAAGAATTTATAGCAGGGATTTGTAAAGTAAAATTGAAATGTATTCCCCTTTTGGAGTATTTTGTACATGTGTTCATTTAATTGATACTGATTTTTTTATTTTTTTCATATGATTATATGAACTTCCCCCCCCCCCCCCCCCCCCCTCTTTTCTCCTTCCAAATAATACAATTCCTCCCTATGCGGCTATGCATGACAATTTTCTGGTATTAATGAATGTGTAATGAATTGTAATCTGGGAAATACAATTAGCTATATACATTCTGCTTTTGTTAAGAAAAGAAAACTTTAACAATTATTTTAGACAAACATTCCGAATGAGGGTTAGAAAGACATGTATGTACTTATTTCTTTCTTTGCTTTAGCTAATTTTTTCTGCTCTTGGTGTGAAGGTGAAGCCTATTATCTCTGGTGAGAATTTTCAGAGATCCTAGTCTCTGGGGTTTTAATTCTTGATACTCAAGTTGTTGTCCCATTTGTTTGCCATATTTTGTCCTACATATTTGGTATCAGAGCTTAAATCCTAAGACTGTAGCAGTAACAACATCAGCAAACTTAGCCATCAAAAGCCTCTCTAAACCCTAAGGGGATAGCTAAAACTTCAATAAGCTAGATGTACCCTAAACTCTAGTTGCAAAATGATGTAGACCGAACTAATTTGAGGAATATAGAATCGTATTGAACATCAATTGAATGTTTACAATAGGGTTTCTGGCTTTCGAGAGGCCAGATTCTCTCCCAAGGCTCTCGCCCAAAACAAACTTGACAAAACCTGATCGATAACCCTAATGACCCAAAACACCCCCTATTTATACTAAGCCACTAAGCACAACTCTTGCATTACTACTTATACTAGTGCATTATGCACTTGTACCACAACCTACCATATTTGACCATTTGACCCACTACCTAAGGTATAACAATACTCCCCCCCAAAACTTCCACCTTGTCCTCAAGGTGGAAAAAAATCAAATTGGACCTCAATCCAACAATTGATATCAATGATTGTTGGTTGTAATGACAGTGGTGGCAGCAACGGTGGTAATATCGACGGCGGTCGTAGCGGTGGCGGCCACGGTGGTGGCAGTTTCCAATAGCCATAGGCCAACCATTCTCCCCCTTTTGCTGAGAAAGAGACAGAGTTTGACAAGGAGAAAAAGGCTTGTATTATTTTGAGGATTAAAAAGAGCTTCCCTCTGTATATGTCGTTAAAGGCAGTTTTGGAAACCACACAGTACCCAGCTTTGAAGTAAGAAAGATGATCGGTCTGATCCACCGGGTTATGGCTTGTCTGGAAGATTGTATAGTTTCCCATCTTACGATCAACAAAAATCTCCCACGATCCGTGTTTCAAGATCCTCTCCACCAGATTTTCATATCTCATTTTAAATCCCAGCCTTGCTTTTATACTATATTTGGGCCGAATTGATAAAACTTGGTTGAACTTGGGCCACATAGAATAACTTTCATTGGGCTTTGTCGACTTATTTGTTTTCTTCTTCTCCCACTGGGCTTTCCCGATCGAGGCCTGGTTATTGTCCTTGGTTTCGCTTGGCGGTGGAAGAGAAGGTGACAAACGAAACTCCAGCGAGGTTGACACCGGTAATGGCAGAAAAGAGAACGACGATGGCAGTGATGGCTTCGGCGGCATCGGTGATGGCTTTGGCGGCACCGATGATGGCGGATAGGATGGTGACAAAGGCGGCATCGGCTCTAATGGGCTGTTAACAAACCCCACTCTTCCTATGTCTCGATCTTTTTCTTTTATATTTTCGACCTCCTTCCCTCTCTCAGTATTTTCCCTTTCCTCCTCCTCCAAACATTTCTCTATATTGTCCCTCTCCATGGTCACACCCTGTTTTAGGGTTAAAAAACCGTTCACCAGATGAACACCTGATATCGAGCAAAATTGACGAAGGACCATCGACTTCAGATCCTCCCAGCGTCTAAAAGGTACCCTATGATGTTCCCATCGACCCCATCGCAAGGCAATTCCTTCAAAGGCACTAATGGCCGCTTCAATTTGCTCCTCTTCCCTGAGCAGATTTGATATAAAATATTTTTCTGTTGCAAGGATCCACCCCCTTGGGTCTGTTCCGTTGAAAATTGGTATTTCCAATTTCCCCTCCTTAATAATGGAAAAACAACTTGCCTCTAATTCTTGTCCCGTTGGATGCATCTTCCCCTTTTCCATTTTCATTAGATTTTCTGATCTCCTACGCTTCTCTTCTTGAAGTTTAATCAACCTCGATCCCGGTGATTCATCTCCCTCCGATGGCGATGCTGAATTGATCTTACTCGCAGCCATGTCCAGACTTAACTTGTCGAGCTGCTGGACGATTTTCTCTAATGTCTTCTCCATCAATTGTTGATTCTTCTCAATCGAACCAACACTACTTTCCAATTTATCCATCCTCGAATTCGCGTTCCTAGTCGTCATGATCGGATCGAACACGCTCTGATACCATTTGATGTAGACCGAACTAATTTGAGGAATATAGAATCGTATTGAACATCAATTGAATGTTTACAATAGGGTTTCTGGCTTTCGAGAGGCCAGATTCTCTCCCAAGGCTCTCGCCCAAAACAAACTTGACAAAACCTGATCGATAACCCTAATGACCCAAAACACCCCCTATTTATACTAAGCCACTAAGCACAACTCTTGCATTACTACTTATACTAGTGCATTATGCACTTGTACCACACCCTACCATATTTGACCATTTGACCCACTACCTAAGGTATAACACAAAAGTATTAGCAAAAGGCATACAAGATGAGGGGGAGGATGATTGAATTAAAAAACAACCCTATACTTTGAGTTGCTGACATTTATTTTTTTGTTTTTCCTACATCAGGAACGATAAGTTTCATCCAAATTCTTTTTGGATTTCTTATAGGTGATCGTTATATATTTATGAGACATTGACGGATTTGGTTCGTTACTTCTGTATATTGATGTTTATGTATGTACAAGTATTCATATATGTATTACATTTGTGTGTGTGTGTTGTTATGCAACATAGCGTATCTGTCGATAGGATTTTAATTCTTATGGACGATAAAATCTGTTGCATGGATTTAGTTTTCTCTTATGCAGGATAAAGGGGATCCCCATACACATCTATAATGCAATATTAATGACCACCAATTGGATTGTGGTTCTTATTTAGCGTGATATTTGTCATGATTATGGATATTTGTGATTTTTGTTCATACAAGTTTTTTTTTCATACTTCCATGTTGTGATTAGTTGCAAGTTCAATTGGATACAAGTTTGTGTCTTTTTGGATTAGTTCGGAAGTGTTGACTCATATCTATTAATAAGATTTTGGTTCACACAACCTTTTGCAGAACAGCCTTTTTAGAAAGCTTCTGTAACTAATCATGCTGGAGATTTTGGTTTCATATTATGGATTATAGAGTTTTATTACCAGGAATCTTCAAACTTTCTGATGTTGTTCCAAATAATTAATAACCTGATTTCTAGTAAATGAATCAATTTAACTCTTCATGTGAAGCCTCTTATCTTGGGTGGGAGTTTATGGAGATCCTAGTCTCCAGGATTTTAGTTCTTGATACTCTAGTTATTGTCCCATTTGTGTGCTGCAATTTTTCCTACATCATATTTGGTATAAGAGCTTGGATCCTAAGACCGCGGCACTAACTACATCAGCAAACCTAGCCATCAAAAGCCTCTTAAAACCCTAGCCATCAGAAACCTCTGTATACCCTAAGGGGATAGCTAAAACTTCAATAAGCTAGATGTAAACCCTAGTTGTGAAAACTTGATGAGAGGATAAAAAAACAACCCTGTACTTCGACTTGTTGACATTCATTTTTGTGTTTTATCCAACATCAGGAGCATTAAGTTTTTTATTCCGGTTCTTTTTGGATTTCTTATAGGCAATCGTAGTTATATTTATGAGACATCGATTGATTTGGTACTTTATTTCTAAATATTGATGTTTATGTATGTACAAGTATGCGTCTGTATATATGCATTACACTTTTTGTGTGTGTTATGCAACATAGCGTATCCGTGGATAGGATTTCAGTTCTTATGGAGGATAAAATCTGCTACATGGTTTTAGTTTTCTCTTAGCGGGATAAAGTTCCATGTATGTTGTATTATAACATCATTTACATGGAGGGGATCCTCATATACTTCATGAATTATTAGTTAGCACCATTACTATGGTTCTTATTTAGTGTGATTGTTATATATGTCATGCTCACAAATATTTGTGATTTTTTGCTCATACGAGTATACGACTATACTAGTCTTTTTGTACTTCCATGTTGCGATTAGTTACAAATATTTGTATTTTTTGCTCATAGTAGTCTTTATTTTGGGACGGAGGGAGTACAAGTTTGTGTTTTTTTGGAATTAGTTTGAAAGTATTCTCCACAATTCTATTAATAAAAATTTGGTTCATCGACCTTTTGCAGAACAGCCTTTTTAGAAATCAAGATGGGGACTTGGTTTAATATTAAGGATTTTAGAGTTTTCTTAACAGAGATCTTCAAACTTTGTGATATTGTTCAAAATATTCAATAACCTGATTTTG
Source organism: Saussurea involucrata (assembly GCA_033807775.1). Classification (NCBI taxonomy): domain Eukaryota; kingdom Viridiplantae; phylum Streptophyta; class Magnoliopsida; order Asterales; family Asteraceae; genus Saussurea; species Saussurea involucrata. The sequence continues at coordinate 55,150,422 of CM066322.1, read as the reverse complement.
AGTAATGAAATTAATTAAACTCTTGGTGTGAAGCCGATTAATTGGTATTCAATTTGTTGGTCTTCTATTTCTTTTTCCCTGTGTTTCTATATTCGTATCTGTTGGTTCACACTCTCTTTCCACCCACCTTTTCTTTCCATGCTTGTACATTTCTTTTAGTTGAAAGTGTTGTAACTTGTAAGAAAACATTGGCCTGCTTTAACATAAACTAGTGTTCAAGTATTGCAGAAACCACAATACAGGGAAGTGGACAACTTAGGGAATGGCTGATGGAGAGGATAACTTGCCAAAGGATGCAAAGATGATTAAAACATTGCTGACATCAATGGGGGTTCATGACTACGAACCTCGTGTTGTACGCCAGTTCCTAGAACTGTTTTATCGCAATGCGGTGGATTTGCTGATGGATGCAAAGACTTACTCAAACCATGCTGGCAAGTCTTGTATTGATTCTGCTGATGTCAAGCTCGCTATTCAGTCTAAACGCTATTTTAGCTTCACCGATCCCCCTCTACCAGAGGTACCTTACCTACCAATGCTAAAATATGTAGGATCCCGCGGGCATTCTTTCTGTGATGGCGAAAGAAGCTCATATACTGTTTTATCAGGTCAAAACAGCAGCAGAGAAGAGGAACAAGCGGGCAATTTCAAGTGTAGGGACCACACTCCCTCCAGAGCAAGAGACGTTGATCGTTTCAAACTACTACAAGCAGCTTCAAATCCAAAAGAAGCAACCCAGTGAAGCTGTTGAAGAAGAAGAAGAAGAGGAGATTGATGAGAGGACCAATCTGCCACCAAATCCTGGTGCGTTTGCGAAACCAGCACAAGAGCAAGTGGTTAGGAAATAGTCTTTCGTTTCCCCTGGGCCAGAAAACCCCAAGGTAATGTTCCTGGGAGAGGCTGGAACGTTTGTGCATAAATTATAGACGAGTTTGAATGGGTAAATCGTTCGTTCTTGTTTATGTGGTGTTTGTGCAGTACATGTTGGATGTGAAAGACTGCATCAAATAATGCAAAAGGGTATGCTATTTCAGGTTTAGTTTTTGATTTTATTGAGTATTATTTAGGCAATATATTATCTTTTTGTTGTTTGGATAATATCATCTGATTCTAATTGTTTATATCAGTTATAACAAAAACTATTAGTTTTCTTATATAAACCGAATTTAACAAATATTCGAGAAAACTGATTATCTTGCTAATTACAATTTCAAACAACATAAGCATATATATACAAAGTTTGGAATCTGAAATTGGCATGAAATGTAACATAGTATATATATATATATATATAGAGCATCCAGAAGCTTCATAAAAAAACTTATCATATAGTTTTTCTGGCCATATATAGATAGTGAAAAACCTTCCTTCCAACAAAAATAACACTTGTTTTACTCAACTCCCTAAGTTTGTGTTGTGGGTCCCACTTTTTTAGATAAGAAAAAACTCGAATATTGTTATATGAACACCTATTTAAATCATATATTGAAAAACTTGAAATGATGTCTTGATAATGATGATATTAATAAATAGGTGTTCTTTTAGCAAATAATAGATGTGACTAACATACCAACAAAACTCACTATTGTGGATGCTCTTGGTACTATAGACATGGTCCAAGACTTGTAACACAACGACAAGTATGTATACATAGATGGCTATTGCCTTGATAACAACCATGCACTAATATCACTTGGAATACAGTTGGAACGTTCCAGAATGGTATTAGATATACTTGAAAATTAATAAATCACATTTATATTCCCTCTAATATCACAATCTGCTCTTTTTCAAAACTGAATAACATTACAAAGTGTGCTTCATTTTAATTTTATTCCACACCTATGGCATATAAAAACTTACATAACTCAGTTCTTGTGTTGCATCCGACCACTTTCGGCACCCGCATATGGATCAATTGTCACATTTATGACTGCAGGCTTTCGTGCAGAAAACGATTCAGTGAGAGCCGATTTAAGCTCATCAGGAGTCCCAACAAGATACCCTTTTCCACCAAAAGCTTCGATTAGAACATGGTATGCTGCACCAGGCACAAATGAAGTGGGTGCTGGATCGTCTTTAAAAGGCCCCGTAATGTCTTCAGGGCTTCTTCGATCACCACCATATACACCCCCATTGTTGAACACTATCACCACCACAGCCAACTGATATCGAACCAAAGTCTACAAATACACAAACCCATATCAATAAATATTCCATGCCAATGGCACGTAAAAAGGGATTATTAAAGAGAGCAAACCTCGACTTCCATAGCACTGAACCCGAACCCAGAGTCCCCTTCAACAGCAACCACAAGCCGATCAGGTGAAGCCACGGCTGCAGCAATGCAATAACCTAAACCAACCCCCATTGTTCCCCATGTCCCTGCATCTAACCTGGTCCGCGGCTCCATCTGAACCAAAACAGACCTACCAACATCCATCGTGTTAGCCCCTTCAGACACCAATATAGGAGCAGGACTACCTAACGCACTTATCGCATCTCTGATAATCCTCATTGGGGTCAAGAAATTAAAAGGCACAATATCTTTCGCTAACTGAGCCTCCATTCGTGACACATTCTCCTTCGCCTTATTGGCTATGGCTTCAACCCATGGATGAGACCGCCCCAAACAAAAAGGGTCGTCCTTAATCTCTTTGTTCAATACTTTAAGAGTCCTTTTTGCATCCCCAACCAATCCTAAATAGGGCTTTCGAAGCTCAATCTCTGCTTCATCTATATCAACCAGGATAAATTTAACATCTTTCGACCACTTTGGAGGCTCTCCAAAGTGCAACAACCAATTCAATCGTGCACCGACAACAACAGCAACATCACATTTACCTATGGCAAGGGAACGCGCAGCTGTAGCTGCTAATTCATGGGAATCTGGCAACAAACCCTTACCCATTGGAGTTGGCAGGAATGGAATTCCAGTCTTTTCAACCAAATCCTTCAGTTCCCCCTCAGCCCTAGCTATGGCTGCCCCTTTACCAAACACAATCAAAGGTCTCTCAGCTTTCCTAATCAAAGATATGGCTTTAGCAATTTCATCATTTGATACATTTTTAATTGATTCTATCTTTCTACTACTCTCTGCATCATCAAGCAACTTATTTGCTTCTAATTCGGTTACAGTTTGGTGAAGCACATCGGAGGGGATATCCAAGTAGCACCCACCGGGTCGACCCGACCTAGCATGATCAATTACACTAAAAACACAATTGGGGATTTCCTTTATATCTTTTGCTTTAACAGAAAATTTAACAAAAGGTTTTACCGCAGCGATCTGATCGAGTTCCTGGAAATCACCTCGGCCGAAATCCTTCTGATCGCAGGATCCCGAGATCATGACCATGGGCCAGCCGTTGACGGCGGCGTTGGAGAGTCCGGCGAGGCCGTGGACACATCCGGGACCGGAGACGGTGAGTAGGATGCCGGGGACACCAGTAAGGTATCCGTATGCTGACGCGGCGTACCCCGCCGATTGCTCGTTGTGGAAAGCGATGAATCTGATTCCTAAGGAGACGGCGCGGTTGGCTAAGGAAGTGACAGGTATGCCGACGACGCCGAACATGCGGTCGATGCCGGCGCGTGCTAGGGCTTTGGCAACTAGGAGATTGGAGTCGACTAGGGTTGATTTGTCACCGGATTCTGCCATTGAATTATGGAGTAGGAAGAAGTAGTAGGAGAGTGAAGAAGAAAAGGGTTAGAAAAAGGGGAGAATGGATCTGATGGAAATCAAAATAGGATTTGGCAAGTGGATCGAAGCCGCCAGCGAAGACGATGGCGATTCAGAATGGAGTTGCAGACTTCAATTTCATTTTGGTTTTTGGAGTGAATCTCCCAACTGACAACCGACCATACTCTCCCACTACAAAATATCCGATAAATACAAATTTGAGGTGACAGTGATTCATCATTTTAAATAAATTATTCTTACATATTTAATATTAAATTAATTACTAATATATCAAGGAAAAAAATATATTATAAGGCACATTTAAATATCATTTGGTAGGGATGGGATGGGGTGGGGAGAACTGTTTGTGTAAAATTTTACCAGTCTCGACCACGATCAAGAAAGGAAAACATTTATTACACTTTTCCATACTAAGACATAATCATAAACACTTTATCATCTGATCAAAGTTGAAATCGAAAGTTACTCACGACACTCGACCGTCGTAAGGGACCTTACGACCTCGACCAACCAACATACGATATTACTGTTACGTTTTCACTGTTTAATGCAGGGTCAACACCATTAATGGCCAACGGACGTAACCGACGAAGATCATTACAAGCATTAAACCCAACAGCCGTTACAACTGTTACTCAAGGATTTATGGAGCCATTTATAGCCCCGAAAGCCATATAAACAAGGGTTCATCATCATTTGCGCACATCTGATTGAAAGAACAATCACACAGAGAAAGTACTTGAAGCAAAGAACTCTCTCTCGAAAGATCGCTCTCGACGCACGATTTCTACGCACGACGCATTTGTTTTTACATTCGATACACTTGTCTACTTTACATTTAAAGTATTTCTTTCACTTGTATTGTAACCATTGTACTCTCGACATCCGTAACATAAGGACATCGCCCCTGTTTGGCGATCATAGTGCAGCGACGACATCCATAGTCGTCCGCGGGTTTTTTCCTCGTTGAGCTTTTTCCCGCGTCACCAAAATCTTGCGCCTCATTTACATTTTCTGTCTTCGTCGTACTGTTTGTCGAATGATTTCCATTCTTTAGTTGTTATGCTCCACAATCAACCTTAAGTTATCCTTCTGGACGATTTTTGACATTAACAGTTTGGCGCCCACCGTGGGCCCCATCTAGAGAAAGTCTTCGACAAACGTGCGTCTTACTAACGATCTCTTGGAGTTTCTTCTTTTTCTGTTTCAGGAAAATGGCAGCCCATGGAAATCAAGAGCAGCTCATTGCCCAGATGTATCATGAGTTGGAAGCCGTGCGAAATCAAATCAACGTCCTTGCTGATCAAAGTCGAAGGGCAGCTGAGGAAATCACGCGGCTGGGGATTCAAAATCCGAATGGATCATTCGGACCGCAGAACGGTCCAAGGCCATTCGTTCAGAATCCAGGTCCAGGACTGTTCGGTCAACAGCAAGGTCCATTCATACAGAATCAGCAGCAGGGATCGTTCATCCCAAATCCGCAGCAGGGATCGTTCATCCCAAATCCCTAGTTTGGGCCGGTTCCTCCTCAGCATCTAAGGCCACCACCCATGCACAATGGGTCTCAGCCGTACTTCGTCCCTTTCAATGGGGACACCAATGGTTCGTCATATGGAAATGGCACCAGTTCTGGATTCAATCCCTGGATTCAATCCCCCGGCAGGTGTGAATTCAGACCCCAATGATCCCGTCGCCCAGCGGTTGAAGATACTGGCAGACCAAAATGAGTGTGTCCTGTCTTTGCTCGCTAAGCTACCGGGGGCAGCCGTGCCCGTCAACGTCGAGCCTCGTTCGGGATATCAGGCGTCGCCCTTCATTGACATGATCGCGACTGTCGACGTCCCGAAGAAGTATAACATCCCCTCTTTCACGCCCAAATAATCGGGAATAACCGATCCAACGGAGCACATCGCGCAGTATAAGCAGTTAATGTGGACGGTCTCGATCCCGCATATGTACCAAGAAGTCTGTATGTGAAAGAATTTCGGGGCGACTCTCACAGGTCTTGCTCTCCAATGGTTGATTAACCTCAAACCCAAATCCATCGGGTCGTTTGCTGAGTTAGTCAACCAGTTCGCCAGTAGTCGCAAGATGGAGAAGCAGACCAGCGACCTATATTATGTCGTGCAGAAGGCCGGTGAATCCATCCGAAGTTATTTCAACAGATTCAATGCAAAAATGATCAGCGTCCGTAACTGTGACGTCAAGACCGCGATCGAAGCCTACAAGCGTGGTCTAGACGACAGTTCGGGTCTATACACTGATCTAACCAAATATCCTCCGGAGAATTTCGAAGACGTCCGAGCCAGAACCCTAGCGTATATGAGGGTGGAAGACGATGTTGCTTTTCGTCGAAAGCACACTGACGACAAGAGGTCGCTAAGTGTAAAAAAGCCAGAGTTCAAGACGAAGGCGGTGTCCAAGTCAGAGTCTGCGCGACAAATCTTGAACGTCCGATTCAAGACGAAAGCGGAGTTTAAGACCGCGACCGCAACCAAATTTCCTCAGTATCCTAAGATATCCTCCTATGGATTCAAAGGGACTGCTAAGGATTTGGTCGAGGCCCTGAAGACCGTCCAGGCGACCATCCGGTGGCCGAAGAAATCCGACAAAGATGACGGTAAGAAAGATAAATCAAAGTGGTGCGACTTCTACGTCGACCACGGTCATATGGCGGACAACTGCATAGCTCTCAAAAAGGAGCTAGCATATCATGTCCCGAAGGTCAACCTCAAAGATATCATCGACGGCGTCGTTACTCCAGCTAATGACGTTCGACCGCCAACTCCCGATCATGCAAAGGTCGTCAACTGCATCACTGGTGGGTCTGACATATGCGGTCTGACGTATTCCGCAGCCAAACGTCACGCCAGCCAGGCACCTGACGATCGACCTGTTCCTCGTTCATCAAGACCAAAGGGAGATCTGGAGTTAGAAGCCATGAAGATTTCATTCGACCAAGACGACCTCGGCGACTCGTATCGGAAGCATCATGACGGGTTGATTATTCAACTCACGATTGGTAACTGTCTGACCCGACGAGTCTTGGTCGACGGAGGCAGTTCAGCGAACGTCATCTTCCTTGATACCATCAAGGCCATGGGAATCGATCGATCGGAAATCACCCGACGCTCGACCACCTTGGTCGGTTTCAATGGAGACGCGACGAGTACCTTTGGAGAGATCACCTTGCCTGTCTATGCCGGAGGAATCAACAAACAGACCAAGTTCAGTGTCATCGACTGTGCGTCGGCCTATAACATCATCTTCGGTCGACCATGGATCCATGACATGAAAGTTGTTCCCTCGACGTATCATCAGACCATGAAGTTCCCTACGCCGTGGGGAGTCCAGGAGATCAAAAGTGAGCCAAAAGTCACCCGCAACTGCTATAAGTCGACCCTGAAGCCGCAGAAGCAGGCCATCTAGCAATTACAGGTCCAGGATGCTCCTGGGACAGCCGACGACTATCGCCTAGAAGAAGTCGTCATGGACCAGAGCAAGCCTGATCAGAAGGTCTTTATAGGTTCGTCCATCGATCCCTGCCTTAAAGACAAACTGATATCTTTTTTGCAGGAACATGCCGACTGCTTTGCCTGGTCGCATGAAGACATGGTCGGCATAGACCCCTCCATCATTTCCCATAAGCTCAATGTCGACCCGTCATTTAAACCTATCGAATAAAAGCGCCGTAAATTTGCTCCTGAAAGGAATAAGGTGATAAATGATGAGGTCGACAACCTACTTAAGACTGGGAAAATTCGAGAAGTAAAGTACCCCGACTGGCTTGCCAATGTCGTGGTCGTTCAAAAGAAAAATGGCAAGTGGAGGGTCTGTATCGATTTTACAGATCTCAACAAAGCTTGTCTGAAAGACCCTTTCCCGTTGCCACATATCGATGCCATGGTCGACGCGACAGCATGGCATGAACTATTGACGTTCATGGATGCTTATTCTGGATACAATCAGATCCTAATGCACGTCAAGGACCAAGAAAAGACTGCATTCATGACAGATCGAGGTATTTACTGTTATAAAGTTATGCCTTTTGGACTAAAAAATGCAGGTTCCACCTACCAGCGTCTGGTGAATAAAATATTCAAAGACCATCTTGGCCACACGATGGAGGTGTATATCGACGACATGCTGGTCAAGTCAAAGCAAGCAATTGACCATGTCGATCATTTGAGGCAGTCGTTCGATGTCCTCCGAAAGTATAGCATGAAGCTTAACCCGACGAAGTGTTCCTTTGGTGTTAGTGCCGGGAAATTGCTGGGCTATATGGTCACTCGTCGAGGAATCGAGGCCAACCCCGACCGGATCAAAGCTATCATCGAGATCAAATCTCCAAGAAGTTTCAAAGAAGTCCAAAGGCTCACTGGTCGGGTGGCAGCTTTGAGCAGGTTTATTTCTCGATCCTCGGATAGATGTCATCTATTTTACAATGTCCTCAGGAAAAATAAAGGCTTCGACTGGACCGACGATCATGAGCAAGCACTACAAAAATTAAAAGAGTACATGACGTCGCCTCCTTTGCTGTCAAAGCCTCACGACCATGAGGTCTTGCAGCTATATTTGGCTGTTAGTCCTAATGCAGTAAGCGTCGTCCTGACGCGAGAAGATGAAAAGCAGCAACTGCCAATTTACTATGTAAGTAAATCTCTCTTGGACGCAGAAACCAGGTATTCCTCTATGGAAAAATTGCTTTTATCGTTAGTCACAGCTGCTAAAAAATTACGACACTACTTTGAATCGCATCCTATTACTGTCGTGACTAACTTTCTTCTTAAGTCTGTCTTGAGGAAACCTGAGTTTACAGGACGTTTGGCAAAATGGAGCATATATCTCAGTGGTTACGACATCGATTTTAAGCCCAGGACCGCGATCAAATCACAAGCTTTGGAAGATTTCATTGCTGATTTCAGGCCCGAGCTGGAAAAAGAAGCAGAGCTCGAGGTGTCTAATGTGGCGACTCACAACGACGTACCTTGGACCTTACATGTCGACGGATCGTCCAACACTAGGGGTTCAAGGCTAGGCGTCGTCTTAAAGTCGCCACAGGGGGGCAAGATGGTGTATTCCGTGCGATGCGACTTCAAAACCACCACCAACGAAGCCGAGTACGAAGCCCTGATCGTGGGAATGAATATGGCCCACGACTCGGGGGCAACCGCGCTACATGTCAAAAGTGATTCTCTCCTGGTCGTGAACCAGATGAATGGAGAATTCGCGGCTAAAGATTCAAAAATAGCAGCGTACCTGAAGGTAGCAAAAGAAAATTCCGAAAAGTTTAAATCTTTTTCTATTGAACAGATTCCAAGGGACCAGAATATTCAAGTCGACGCTTTAGCAAACCTTGGGTCTGCATTGGTCGAACCAATATTCAATAGCATTCCTATGATCCATCTGGCGACGTCGTCCATTTAAAATCACGATGTCGTCCAGATCGAAGTCCAAGAAGATGATTGGTCGTGCGACATCCGAAATTTCCTTATGCACGACCAACTCCCAGAAGACAAGATGGAAGCTCGGAAGATCAGATTCAAAGCATCCAGGTATGTCGTGATCGGAGATAGACTCTATCGATGATCATCGACAGGCTTAAACCTGAGATGTGTCATCAGCAAAAGTCAAGTTCAGAAGATCCTTCAAGAGATTCACGATGGAGAGTGTGGCAACCACTCAGGTGGTCGCAGTTTGGCCAATCGTATCTCTCGACAAGGCTATTTTTGGCCAACGCTGCGACAGGACGCCATCAGGTATGTCCAGAAATGTGATCACTGTCAACGACATTCAGGTACGTCCCATAAACCTTCTGAGCCTTTGCACTCGACACTGATCCCATGGCCCTTCATGAGATGGGGAATGGATATTGTCGGCAAGTTACCACCTGCCCCAGGGCAAAAGGTATTTCTCCTCGTACTTACGGATTACTTTTCTAAGTAGGTAGAAGCAGCTCCTTTTCCCAAGTCAGGGATAAGGAAGTCGTCTCTTTTATCCAGACTAACATCATATGCAGGTTTGGGATTCCATCTGAAATTGTCTGCGACAATGGATCCCAGTTCATAAGCAAAAGGACTCGACGGTTCTGTGAAGACCGCAATATCAAGCTGACGACCTCGACACCCAGGTATCCCCAGGCAAATGGGCTTGCTGAGTCGAGCAATAAAACCATCATGGCTTCGATCAAGAAAAGATTAAAAGATGCAAAGGGAAAGTGGGTCGAAGAACTCCCTTCGGTTCTGTGGGAGAATCGCACGACGCCCCGCACGTCCACATGACAAACCCCTTTCTCTTTGGTCTATGGTTGCGAAGCAGTTCTGCCAGTCGAGGTCCAGCTCCCAACCTCAAGGCATACTTCCGTCGACCACAACCTGGTTGATTTAAGTTACGACCTCGACGCCCTTGAAGAACTTAGAGAATCAGCACTGATCAGATTGGCATCGCAGAGGCAATCCGTTGAGCGACATTTCAACAAGAATGTCAAAGCTAAAGTCTTTCAAGAAGGCGACTTCCTCCGACGAGTGTTCCAAAGCACTCAGGAGCTCAACGCAGGTAAGCTTTCAACCAAGTGGGAAGGTCCTTATCGTATCTCAGAAGTCGTGGGTAAAGGTGCCTATCGGCTCCAAACCCTCGACAATCAAGATGTCCCACGTAGCTGGAATGCAACACATTTGAAAAAGTATTTTTTCTAAGTCTTTTTCCTTCTTTCATATGATTTTTTATTCATCGCGACGATTACTGACTTAAGCATCGGAGGGTCGTTGGTTAGCCAACGACCAACCTATGACATTGTTTTATCACAGGGTCGCACGACACCAGTTATTAAGTCTATCCTTCGACTTCAGTACGCTTTCGCAGGATCACACGACAAAAATAATCAAGTCTACTATATGACTTGATTACCTTATCGCAGGGACGCATTTGTCACACGACTTAATGATGCGATCACGAAATCTGATGACTTCACGATCTAAGCTTTTTACTTAGAAGAATTTCCATGTTTTGATAAATGTCTAAATCGCATGTACCTATGTTTTCTTTACACGACCTTATAATCCACGTTTTAACTTAAAGTCAATGTATTACAATGAATGCTTATGTCGCATGTCTTGATGTTCATTTTTTATACGATGAATGTTTACTGGATGATACCGCACAAGTGTACAAGACGAAACAATCAAACAGTGAGTAAGAAAAATGTTTTTTCATTCACGAAAAGTCAATTACATCCATGTAACTCGACCACCAACGGCCGAGTGGTAGAGACAAAACATAAAATCTTCTAAGTCTGAGGAAGATCGTTAGTCGCGTCCTTGCCCGAGGCTTCGCCCTGGAAGCCTTCGTTTATCTCCTCCTCCTCGGCCTCCTTCTCGTCGTCTGAGTCGAGGTCCCTCTCGGTCCCGACAGTCGACAAGAAGAATGATAATTCGTCCGACGCTGAGGCGAGAAGATTATTCCCCGACATACGCTGCCTCATTATCGCCGCACGAGCGGTGAGTCGGGCCACGGCAAAGACAGACGCCGCCTCGTCCTTGAGGTCTCCCCAACTTCTTTTTCGCTCGTAGCCAGAGATTCCTTAACCTTGTCCAGCTCCGCCCTCTGCTCGACGATCAAGGACAAGGACTGCTTCAGACGAGAGTTCGCCTCGTCCCTCGCACGTCTGACAGCCTCCGACTCATTCTGGGCGTCGTCAAGTCGTGCCGACAGGTCCTCGACGTGTGCCAGAGCGGACTTCTCCTTGTCCAGTGCCGCATTCTCTCTTACGAAAGCAGAGGACACTAGACCTTCTATTTTCGCCGCTTCGGCGTGTAGAGCCAGAGAGGACTGAAACGCCTGAAAAACACAAGAACACGTTAGTAAAACACTCGACAAAGTTTTAAATTACAAAAGAAAAACAAGTCTTGAAAGAGAGACTTACCATAAACGTCAGTCCGACGACATGGGATCCCGTCTCCTCAATCGAGACTCCCGGAAAGCGCTCCCTGAAAGAGGGGAGCTAGTATTTCCCCAGATTGGGAAACAGCGTCGTCCCGTCTAGGACATTATCCGCCATAAAGTTTGACGGCAACGTAAAGTTGACCGTCATAACCTCAGCCTCTCCCGTCTCAGGACCCTTGCCCTTATCGCCCGACGAAGGGATCGACGTGGCAGTAGGAGATGCAGCCGATTTCTCCGGAGGCGCAGAATTGACAGGTGTTGCGTCGATCGCATCAGAAGACGTCCTCGTCTTCTCAGCGGATGCAATCTACACCTTCGCCTTCTCAGGCGTGACGACTCTCGATGAGCCGCCCGTTTTCGAAGACGGTTCCCTCGGGACTGACATCTTTGTCCTCTTCAGGACCCCGGCCCAGTTGTCGGGGCCTCTTTCCTCTTTTCTCTCGCCTTGCGAGCCATTTCGGCTTGGGCCGCCCTCTTGGCCATCGCAGACGACACTTTCGGCTGGTATTCTCCTGTAAAGCAAGAAAGGAAGAACGATTAAGCGACTGAAATAATGGAAGAAATAAGTCGATCAGAGTAGGGTACACTTACCAGTCATCTCTACCTCTTCTTCTTCTCTCGACTCCTCTTTCTCTTCTTCCTTCTATGTCTTCTCTTCCTCCTCCTCTTCCTCTCGTCTCTCCTGACGATTTTCGCCTAAAAACACCAGATCCTCGTCCTCGTCTACTAAATGTCGCGTAACGAACGATCGGTCGTCAGCGCTGATCTCCAGAAACTTCTCGATTTTGGCCTTGGAGTCGTCGTTGGCCTTCACGTCCTCGAATTTAATGTCTGGGGGCACATAAGAGAGAAAGGTTAGTTGAGAAACAAAGCAATAAAGGTAATAAAAACACGCTTGATCGAAAGCTAAAACTCACCCGTCATGTTCCAGCCGGACCTGATCCAATCGCTGTCGGGGTCCAGCGTCGCTACTCGCACGAATGCGTACCTGGTCTTCCATTTGCGGTCGTTGTGGTTCTGATTGTTCCGATTATTAGGAGGAGGACCATTGTTCGCATTTGCATTTGGAATTGGTTGACCATTACCCATGGCCATCCCTTCTTCCTAATCATCTTGAACGTGGATGTTTTCAGCCATTCTGTCTCGTGCTTGTCTTCTTAGATTTCTTGCAGTCCGTTCTATCTCCGGGTCAATCGATAGTAATTCCCGAAAGAGTCTCCTTCTTGGCATAAACCAGGAAGTAACCTGAAACGGAGAAGATAACAATCTCAAGACCCAAAGATATATGAACTTTCAAAGTAAGATAAAAAAAAATAAAACAGGGTGTCTAATGTAATAATTTCAACAGCTGGTAGTGATATTCACACAAAACAGGATCCCCAGCAACGGCGCCAAAAACTTGATAGGCGGGTTTACACCCTCCTAAATCTACCGCAAGTGTACGGGTCGAATCAAGTAATAGTACTTTAACAGTACGAGTATCGAACCAAAGGAACCAGGTGTAAAGTACCACAATGACTGTATAGACTATTAATTAGACTAACGCAAATTGATTTGGGTTGTTGAATATCGAAACACGATTAAAAACTTTAATTAATTTAGCTAAGAGAAGGAGTTGGAGGGTTGGATTCCTCAGGTAAACAATTACTTAACTCACAGATTTGACACGATTGACATAACTCCAAGATGACTGGTATAATCACAATCCATCACTATACTCTATCAAGCTATAGCAACATTCATTCAACATTTTGTATCATCATTCGATCTCAACAAAGGTAATTGAACAAACAATGATTAAAAACCCACAAAGTACGAATTATCATATTTCTATCTCAAATTCGACTAAGACATGAAGGATTAGATAAACCTCAAAACTTTTCTCAAACGTTAAAAGATTCATTAAATCAAATAATAGTTGACCGGACTATTACAAGCATTAAGAACAATCCTACATGTTTCATCCATAAGAATCAAATCGATCGTATCTACTGTAAAGCTAAATAATCATCCAACCATGATTCAAACCAACCCCCCAACATGAACGGATTAGTTCATATTGGGGGTTTCACAACTCAGAAAAGAAATAATAAAAACGAAAGTAAACATGTTGGTTCTAAAAGAAATGAAATCTAAAACTCCCTGAAAAGCTTAATCCTTCGATGAATGAACTCGATTCGCCTTTTGATTCTCGTATCTTGATGTTTTTAGCCCTCTTCTTCTCTTCAAAAATCGTCTTCTATCTCCCAGAATCGCCCTAAGAGAGTCTCCAAACGTAACTGATTGATTCCCCTCAACCCTAGCAGAAAAAGGCTTTAAAAACGTATCAGGGCTTTGGCGCGTTTGTGGGCGCGTTTGGAGGCGCGCTCAGAGGCGCACAGAGCACTGGAATGTTTTACAAAAATAAGCCTGCGCGTTTGTGGGCGCGTTTGGAGGCGCGCTCAGAGGCGCGCAGAGCACTGTTTGGTCCAAAAATCTGATTTTTCTCCTTTTTGCACTGGACTGTTGTAGACTTGCTCCGATTGCTCCAAAACTCTTCCAACATCAATTATTAATAAAAACCTGTACTTTCTCATAGAAACCATTAAATTCTACTATTTTTACTCGGGAACTTACAACAAACAGAACGACTTCGGGATCAAAATAATGTCGGAAAACGACATTATCAACAACCCCAAACCGAGCGTTGCTTGTCCCCAAGCAAAATAGCGACACAAATAAGCATTCAACTACAATCCAAACAATCGCAATTTCGTGTTGTCGAGAATATCAATTGCGATCTCTAGTCAACTCAACAACCACCATGAATTACCTGTGAGATGGACGAACAGTGAGCAGACCTAGCTATGGAATCTAAACAGCAAAACCTTGGGAACTGGATTTATCAGGGACCACACTACACTTAAGTGCACCTACACTAAACACACACAGAGAGGATTTCGCCTTGACCCTACCTCACGGTTCTCTCTCTTCGCTTGAGCCCTAGGTTTCACAAATGTTGTCATGCTTTCAGAAGTTGGGTACAAGAATTCACAAAGCATGCATGAACAACAATTAAACAATAACGCACAGTTGTACACAAATTGATCTCAGAAGGAATCCATTATCAAGACTAGGACATAGAAACGTTGCTTCGCCACTCTTTACAAACTCTCCATGTTAAATTCAGATCTTTAAAAAGGTATGGTTGCTGCTTCTGGGTGGAGATCAAAGGATTTATGATGATATTTGATGATCCTCCCTTCTTTCTTTCGTTCGGGCTTCCTAACACTTCACTCAAATTCTTTAAACAGACCCCTCAGTTTTATTTAGCTCTTTTTTTTGGCAAAACCATTCATGACTGAATTACTGGGTTTGCGGGTTTTTTTTTACTGAGGGGGTTACAACGGGTTTTCATTTGAGAACCTTGAGTGGTGAAAAGCAGTGGAATTAGCAGCAACCAATAAGCTTGATGAGTTCTCACATGGTTTGTTCACAGAGATAGGCAGAAGCTTCACTTCTATTCCTATGGATGTCTTTGATAATGGATGCAAGTTATAGCGAGATCAGCTACAACAACGATCAAAGGATTAATGATAAGTGTATCGAGTAGTGTGTAGTCTCTCAGAATCGAAGTTAGCACGTGTATGGCTCAACAAACTCACGGGTGGTCTCCACTAATGTCTCTAATGTGTGCAGTCGCCTAGATCCACCCTCGTGCTATATTATCCCTTCTAACTCCTCCCCCCAAAGTTGGTGTCTTCGAACTCTCACACTAAATCATGCTCAACTGGTCGCCCATTCCTCACTATAAACAAGGTGATTATTCAATCCACTAAGATCAACCAATGATAGACTCGACACATCACCCCAAACCAGATATAAATATTGTCCCCAAAGGAAACAAATAGCTCACAGAATATAATCACGAAATAGCGATACAGTACAACTAACAGTAATTATGCCACCCCAAACCTAATCTCTAGATTAGGTTTGTTTTCACAACAAGGAATCATAAAACGATAAAGTTCAAGTGAGAACAGGGACCCCAAACCTGGGTGAAACCGAGGTTTGCAAAGAGGTGTTATGTAGATACCTTTCAGGATGCATGTGCGGATCACTGTTCACATATTCCTGCCCTTCCTTATCCTGCCTTGCTCTTGGTAATATCGGAATTGCTATCAGGGATCAAAAACTAAACACAAACACACAAAACACAAAAACAACACACAAAACAAAAGAAAGCACACAAAAATAAGAAACTAACCAAAATAAAAATTAAGATTTAACCTATGGTGGGTTGCCTCCCACCCAACGCCGTATTTTCTGTCGTGGCACGACTGTGTGGCTCTCAATTTGGCTCGATATCGCTTGCGGAATTCACTCTCCCACACATACGATTGTTCCTTATTCCCTCTACATGTGTTTTCCCATTCTTACCATTTTCTAATCCATTTTGCCCCGTTCTTGGTTCACCTCTATCTTATACTCTCTTGAGAACATGGAAGGTTACTTTCTCATTCCCAACTCTAAAAGTCATTACCCCTTCTTCCATGTCTATCAAATCCTTGCTTGTGGCTAAGAATGGTCTTCCCAAGATCAACGGTATCTCAACATCTTCCTCCATATCTAGAACTACGAAATCAACTGGAAAATAAAATTTTCCAACCTTTACCAAAACATCTTCCACGATTCCATAAGGGTACTTCACCGATCTATCTGCAAGTTGAAGTGTCATGTTCGTTGGCTTCACTTCCCTCAAGCCAAGTTTCCTGAAAATGGACAAAGGCATTAAATTAACACTTGCACCAAGATTACATAATGACTTACTGGAACTAGATTTTTCTATTTGAACAGGGATAGTAAAACTCCCTGGATCCTTAAGCTTCGGAGGAAGCTTGTGCTGAATGATAGCACTGCACTCTTCAGTAAGTGCAACCGTGGCATGTTCCTCGATCCTTCTCTTCTTGGACAAGATATATTTCATGAACTTGAGATAACTTGGCATTTTTGCCAATGCCTCCGCAAATGGAATATTGATGTATAATTTCTTGAAAATGTCAAGAAATTTCTGGAATTGTTCCTCATCCTTATGTGCCTTCAGCCGATTCGGAAATGGTAGCGGTGGCACATACGGGTTGACTGGTGGTTGCTTCTTCTTCTTTTCTCCATCCTCCAGGTTTTCCTTCGTCATACCTTCTTCACCGGCTTCCTTCCCCTTATCTCTATTCTTTGACATTTCACTCTCTATCTCCTCGTCTACCTTGATGGGACCTATTTTAGTACCTTTAGCTTTAGTGTCATCAGTTAAAGGTTCTCGGGTAGGGTCTATAATCAACTCCTTTCCACTTCTCAGATAAATAGCCTTGCATTCCTCTCTTGGTATTCGTTCAGTCTGACTAGGGAATTGACCTTGAGTCCGGGATTGTAGTGCTTCAGCTATTTGTCCGACTTGTCTTTCTAGCATTCTGATTGAGGCAGTATTTTGGTCAGTTGTCGCCTTCACATTACCCACTGTACTTGTCAATCCTTCAACCGCACCTTCCATCTTTGACATGAATTTCATCATCATGTCTTCTAAACCTGGATTCTTTTCTGATGATTGCCCCTCTTCATTTCTCCTCTGATTGTAACCTGGGGGACGATAAACGTTGTTAGACTGAAAAGAAGTTGAAGAGTTAGAATTGTTACCATACTGCTGCTGATGTTGCTGCTGTCCCATTGTTTCTTTAGCTGTGCCTTGCTGAGGTTGACTCCAAGAAAAGTTAGGATGTCGCTTCCATCCCTCGTTATAGGTGTTAGAGAATGGGTCATTCCTCGGCCGATTATTTTGATTCTGAACGAACTGGACTTGTTCCGGCGATTGATATTCTTGAGAATTCTGAACATTCGGTTGCATAGTCGTTCCTCTCATTTGATTAGTCAACGCAATCAACTGTGCTTTTATAGCCTTCAACTCTTCTGTTTATTGCACGCTTGCAACTTTTCTAACAGCAGATCTTGGAGTGGAATAGCTATGTTCTGCTAGATTTTCTATCAATTCGACCGCTTCCTCATAGGACTTGTTCATTAAAGTTCCACCTGCAGCAGCTGTGAGGTCATTCTTAAATTGAGGATTCAATCCCACGTAGAATGTTTGTATAACCATCCACTCTTGTAACCCATGATGTGGACACTTCTTGAGCATCGCTTTATATCTTTCCCATGCCTCGTACAACGACTCCTGATCCCACTGGGCGAAATGGGTGATATCCGAAAGCAATTGGGCCGTTCGCCCCGGTGGAAAGAACTTGTTGAGAAAAGCCGTCACCATATCATTCCATGTTCGAATCGACCCCGGTGGTAGATTCTCTTCCCAAGTAGTGGCTCGATCCCTCAATGAAAATGGGAACAACCGTATCTTGATCGAGTCTTGATCCGCCCCATTTACCTTGAAGGTATTGCATATCTTTTCAAATGAGCGCAAATGTGCATGAGGGTCTTCAGTTGCTGCACCTCCAAACATGTTCGATTGCACCAATTGGATAGTGCCAAGCTTGATTTCAAAGTTGTTTGCAGCTATCGGTGGTGCGTATCCACGTTGTGCAGCCCCTATGTTTGGATTGGTGAAATTTCTCATTGGTACCCTTTGTGGTGGTGGCGGTGGTTGATTGACATTGTGATGGACATTGTGATGGATCCCATGATTGGCGGTGTGATTGAGATTATGGTTTATCCCATTGTCAACACCATTGTTAACATTGTCATTAACGCCATGATTAACATTGTTGTTGGCATTGGCATTGTTGTGGTTCTGATTGTTCCGATTATTAGGAGGAGGACCATTGTTCGCATTTGCATTTGGAATTGGTTGACCATTACCCATGGCCATCCCTTCTTCCCAATCATCTTGAACGTGGATGTTTTCAGCCATTCTGTCTCGTGCTTGTCTTCTTAGATTTCTTGCAGTCCGTTCTATCTCCGGGTCAATCGGTAGTAATTCCCGAAAGAGTCTCCTTCTTGGCATAAACCAGGAAGTAACCTGAAACGGAGAAGATAACAATATCAAGACCCAAAGATATATGAACTTTCAAAGTAAGATAAAAAAAAAAACAGGGTGTCTAATGTAATAATTTCAACAGCTGGTAGTGATATTCACACAAAACAGGATCCCCGGCAACGGCGCCAAAAACTTGATAGGCGGGTTTACACCCTCCTAAATCTACCGCAAGTGTACAGGTCGAATCAAGTAATAGTACTTTAACAGTACGAGTATCGAACCAAAGGAACCAGGTGTAAAGTACCACAATGACTGTATAGACTATTAATTAGACTAACGCAAATTGATTTGGGTTGTTGAATATCGAAACACGATTAAAAACTTTAATTAATTTAGCTAAGAGAAGGAGTTGGAGGGTTGGATTCCTCATGTAAACAATTACTTAACTCACAAATTTGACACGATTGACATAACTCCAAGATGACTGGTATAATCACAATCCATCACTATACTATATCAAGCTATAGCAACATTCATTCAACATTTTGTATCATCATTCGATCTCAACAAAGGTAATTGAACAAACAATGATTAAAAACCCACAAAGTACGAATTATCATATTTCTATCTCAAATTCGACTAAGACATGAAGGATTAGATAAACCTCAAAACTTTTCTCAAACGTTAAAAGATTCATTAAATCAAATAATAGTTGATCGGACTATTACAAGCATTAAGAACAATCCCACATGTTTCATCCATAAGAATCAAATCGATCGTATCTACTGTAAAGCTAAATAATCATCCAACCATGATTCAAACCAACCCCCCAACATGAACGGATTAGTTCATATTGGGGGTTTCACAACTCAGAAAAGAAATAATAAAAACGAAAGTAAACATGTTGGTTCTAAAAGAAATGAAATCTAAAACTCCCTGAAAAGCTTAATCCTTCGATGAATGAACTCGATTCGCCTTTTGATTCTCGTATCTTGATGTTTTTAGCCCTCTTCTTCTCTTCAAAAATCGTCTTCTATCTCCCAGAATCGCCCCAAGAGAGTCTCCAAACGTAACTGATTGATTCCCCCCCAACCCTAGCAGAAAAAGGCTTTAAAAACGTATCAGGGCTTTGGCGCGTTTGTGGGCGCGTTTGGAGGCGCGCTCAGAGGCGCACAGAGCACTGGAATGTTTTACAAAAATAAGCCTGCGCGTTTGTGGGCGCGTTTGGAGGCGCGCACTGTTTGGTCCAAAAATCTGATTTTTCTCCTTTTTGCACTGGACTGTTGTAGACTTGCTCCGATTGCTCCAAAACTCTTCCAACATCAATTATTAATAAAAACCTGTACTTTCTCATAGAAACCATTAAATTCTACTATTTTTACTCGGGAACTTACAACAAACAGAACGACTTCGGGATCAAAATAATGTCGGAAAACGACATTATCAGACATGGATGACGCGCCAGAATTGGGGCATCAGTTACCCCGGCGAGAGGTCGAACTCGCACATAAAAGCCTTGGCCATAGGCGAATAGGGTCACTCAAAACCTATCTTAAAGGGGTATTAGTATATCACGACATACCCATCAGGACACATCTCCGGTCGAATCTGACCGGCCCTACTCATTGTAATCCCCACAGGGATCTTTGCTAAACTCTTAAGGTCATCGATATCCTCTTGACTTCGAATGGTACTCTTTGGTTCAGTAGACATTTCCAATCCTATGGGCCAATTGTGCAGATCTGAAAAACCCCAAAGGTCCCAGTTTTTCCTAGGTTTTCTCGCGACAGACTTACGACACATAAAAAGACTAAGAAGTCGTACCTTATATAGGCGCTCTAAACCTCGAGATGCCTAATCAATTCAAAGATTTTCGCAGGTTTGGAAAGAATTCTCTGAAAGATGGCAAGAAACCGGGAAGAAATCTCTCTCTAAACTCCCTGAAAGCGTAAAATGGAGAAGATCCACCGTGGGTCTCTATTTATGTAAACGATCGTGTCAGGTCGAGTCACTCGATGATCGACACGTATCAATGCCTTTTCGAAGACTCGACGGATCGTTGACACCTGGCATTTACAGCTGTTAAGCACGATCGCACGTCAGCGTGACGTCACGATCTTATCGCCTTCTCAACTTCCATAGTTCAAATCGAACCAATTCAGTTTCCTGACCAACGACTTTCGACACGTGTCATGTCCCTCGACATTCCCTTAGACGAGAATTTTAAAAAGATTTTCTTTTGACAAAAAATCAAAATTTGAAATTTGAAATTGCTTTTTCATTTTAAATTTTGGGGGCAAACTGTTTGGGTAAAATTTCACCAGTCTCGACCACGACCAAGAAAGGAAAACATTTATTACACTTTTCCATAGTAAGGCATAATCATAAACACTTTATCATCTGATCAAAGTTGAATTCGAAAGTTACTCACGACACTCGACCGTCGTAAGGGACCTTACGACCTCGACCAACCAACATACGATATTACTGTTACATTTTCACTGTTTAATGCAGGGTCAACACCATTAATGGCCAACGGACGTAACCGACGAAGATCATTACGAGCATTAAACCCAACAGCCGTTACAACCGTTACTCAAGGATTTATGGAGCCATTTATAGCCCCGAAAGCCATATAAACAAGGGTTCATCATCATTTGCGCACATCTGATTGAAAGAACAATCACACAGCGAAAGTACTTGAGGCAAAGAACTCTATCTCGAAAGATCGCTCTCGACGCACGATTTCTACGCACGACGCATTTGTTTTTACATTCGATACACTTGTCTACTTTACATTTAAAGTATTTCTTTCACTTGTATTGTAACCATTGTACTCTCGAAATCCGTAATATAAGGACATCGCCCCTGTTTGGCGATCATAGTGCAGCGACGACATCCATAGTCGTCCGCGGGTTTTTTCCTCGTTGAGGTTTTTCCCACGTCACCAAAATCTTGCGTCTCATTTACATTTTCTGTCTTCGTCGTACTGTTTGTCGAATGATTTCCATTCTTTAGTTGTTAAGCTCCACAATCAACCTTAAGTTATCCTTCTGGACGATTTTTGGCATTAACAAGAACCATGAAAAACGAAAAAACCGAAGAATTCATCCAAGCCGTTAAATTAAGTTGATCCAATGGTTATAATCTCAAAGGTGATGGATTGGTCGTTGTGGCTCTCGTGCCCATCCGTGGGGTGATTCGGTTCGGCTATAGGGGAGGTCTTAAAATGGAGTACTGTCGATCCAGAACCTGCATAGCAAAGGAGTTTCATGAGCTGGGATTCCTACGGCATAGCACCGGGTCGCAGAAGGCAACAGGGGGGGTCAAAAAACTATAATTTGTAATGTAATGTTTATTGTGTATTTTGTGTAATATTTGTATTTAAGTAAACGTTGCATGCTTTCAATATATCCATGTATTTTATTTGTCAATTAAATTATATTTACACAAAATATAGTAAACGAAAACAAAAGTAAAATTTTAGTTATCATATTTTATAATTAATTTATTAGTTATATTATAATTATATATATTATTTATATTATAATTTATTAGTTTAGAAAGGAGTTTGGTCTTGCATGTGTGTGTAATGTGTTATTGCAAAGCTGATGT
Source organism: Saussurea involucrata (assembly GCA_033807775.1). Taxonomy (NCBI): domain Eukaryota; kingdom Viridiplantae; phylum Streptophyta; class Magnoliopsida; order Asterales; family Asteraceae; genus Saussurea; species Saussurea involucrata. Next base: position 55,128,205 of record CM066322.1, on the reverse strand, counting down.
GACACTTTAGAAATGAGTATGGTCTTGCAGGTGTGTGGATGGTCTTATAACCACTTTCTTAAAAAATAAAAGAGTAAACTCTAATTTAGGTCCCCGTGGTTTACTGATTTCTTTGAAAGTGACCTAAACTTTGATAAGTCTATAAATCGTCCCCGTGGTTCTCATTTTGCTCTAAAAGTGGTCCCTCATCATTAACACCGTTAATTTTTTCTGTAAGTGGTGGCCGATGGGGGTATTTTTGTCTTTTCTTTTATTTCTATAATTCTATTTAAATATTAAATATCTATATATATAATAAATAAATAACTAGCATGACATGTGTCGTCTTCTGGTGAGCCGACTTTAGTATTTTCCCGCCTAAACATGTATCTGGACGCAGTTTACATTATAAATTCAATTAGCATACCCACATTCACTTCTCCTTAAATCTCTCCTTAATTTAATTTTTTTAATTTATACGTTATATTTATTACTCTTATAATTAGGTATGTAGTTTACTTTTAATCCCTTACTTTTTTATTTTTCATTTTAGACTCTTATCATATAAACATAAATAATGTATATGAACTAAAATGCATTAAAAACATTTTTATTTTTTACAAATTATATCATTGTAATCGTTTCGTCAATACCTTCGAAATGAGCCCAATATTGAATATTTTTGGATTTAATTATATTATTAAATATCATAAATATATACGAATTAATGTGTCGTGATTAGTATGAGATTTGTTGAAATTAGTATGAACTTTGATACAATTAATCACTAAATTATCGTGATTTTCTTTATGCAATTTCATATCAATTTTTACTTCAAAGTCATCTTCCTTCGACGAATTACAATTCTATCAAATTTCATTCTGTCAACGAAACACCCTTAGAATTATCATAAGAGATTTAACTACTTGGAAAAAAATATCATTTATCAACTTACTTTTGGATTATGAGTTCGAACTTTTTTCAAAAATATATATATGCAAATATTTTAGTATAGTATATTTAATTATTTATACTTTCTTAATCATGATTATATTATTTCCTCTAATTTTAATTGAACTACATAATATCAGTTATCAACAGATGGTTGGTTAATGATATTTTCAAAGTCAAATTGTTATGCTTCCCGTCAATTCACTTTAAATTAATCTTTCATAATAGTTGATTTGGTTATAATTATATAAAAAAAATTGATTGATATTATTATAAAATATAAGTATACGATTGATATAGATATTTAAGGCGCCACGTTTACCAAGTCACATCATCTTACTGGATGAATATAAAAGGACCAAGAATCTTACCACTGTTAGCGTTTACCGGGTAAATTGTACATATAATGCCGTTTTGGTGGACTAAAATCTTACCCGTTAAAGTTTTTACCCCGTTAACGTTTACCGGCTTAAAGACGTTTACCAACAATTAATTTGAACGACTGAGAATGTAATCCATTAAGGTGAATGAAGGTTGTGTGCTGGTAAGTGTTTAGTAAACAAGCATTAAATGTTTTTCACATAGAGAAATATGTATTTTATAGCTATGCCATTAATTTTTTTCTCTTATTGTACTCACATTCTAGCATGCATTCATTTTAGCTTTACATCCCGTCGCATCGTGCGGACACGCATCTAGTATAATAATATATATAGATGTATATGTATGTGTGTATTCTTCTTAGCAAATGGAGTCCTTGACTCCACCACCACAACCACCACCGTCCACCGCCCCTTCCTTCACCATTTTCAAATATCAAAATCCTACTCCACCACCACCGTCCACCGCCTCTTCCTTTACCGGGATACCTCTTCAATGGCCAACCTCCTTTCCTTTTGTTTCTTCCTTCTCCTCCTCACAATCTCTGCTACAAACCTACTACGCCAGACCACCTTCGTTGTACGAGTCCAACACGACGCCAAACCATCACTTTTTCCGACTCTATCAATCCTCCCTCTCTGCACTTCCCGACCACACCGGAGACCTTTCTTCTTGCATTATACACACCTACGACACCGTATTCCATGGCTTCCCATCCAAGCTCTCTGCTCTAGAAGCTTCCAAACTCGAATCGTCTTATGGTGTCCTCTCTGTAAGATTTGTAAATGATCTCTTCTCTCCAAACTACTCCACCACTACTGCTACTCCCCCATTTTCAACCCAAATGCATTCAAGACATTAAGCAAACAAACCAATAATTTGATTATTTGAAGCAATAATTTGAAGAAACAATAATGACTTAATCGGATAATTTGGCAGCGATTGAACCATGGATGTTCAGATCCACAATCGGTGGTGATTCATGGTACGCTAATGCATTCTCAAGGGATACCGAAACCGCTCTAACCAAAGCCCCAGAAGAATCCTTTTTTAATCGGCAGCAAAACTCTGATATCATCTCCGCCGCTAACCACCCGATGTTTCCCTCTTTTATGGTGAAGCAGATTGATTATTGCAGTACTACTCATTCGGCGTCGACGATAACCGCCAGTGGATCCGGGTCTGAACACGAAACCCCTGGATCTAAACGTCGGGGACCAAACCTCGGTGTAAAAACGGCCAAGCGGAAGTCACGTGCGTCGAAACGGTCGATGACGACGTTTATCCAGGCGGGCCCGAGTAATTTTAGGCAGATGGTTGGTTCAGCAGGTGACAGGAGTGAAGGTAGAAGGTAACGGACAGATGCCGGTTTCCACGGTGGTGAAACCGAAAACACTCCGACAACCCTTTATCAATAAGTTACAAGGACTGTTGCCGACGTTGGACGCTTCATGTTTTTTGCTTGACCATCACATTAATAATACACAGCGGATAGGTGTTTCCAGCAATGGGTACTCCCGACCTCCGGCGATGGCCGGTGGTGGCGGTGGCGGAATCGATTTTGACTCTTTTTCTAGCTTTCCTACATCTATATATTATTATATATTTAATATTTGAATAAAATTATAGAAATAAAATAAAGGACAAAAATACCCCTGCCACAAACAGAAAAAATCAACGGTGTTAATGATGAGGGAACTTTTCCAGAGCAAAATGAGAACCACGGGGACGATTTCTAGACTTATCAAAGTTTAGGTCCCACTTTCAAAAAAATCGGTAAACCACAAGGACCAAAATTAGAGTTTACTCAAAATTACTTGCCCTCTATTTTTAAATCCAAAATTGGCAAAATATAGCAAAAATTGAAATGAAACAAATTACTCCAAAAAATCCATCATTTTAGTATCTTTAACTTGACATTCATTTTGATATATTTTTTCACCCGTTTTTTCGTGGTTATCTGGTTCTTTTTTATTTTAAGGTTCCCTCTTGATCTTTATCCTCATTTGGTATATTTCAATTTCATAGAGTGAAATGAGTTTCATGATATATATTTTTTTATAAGGAGCACGAAATTGTTTGAATTATCCATCTCGGCTTTTTAACGTTGATGACACTTTTCCTACAAGTTCAATTTATAGAAGAGAGTTGAACAAAAAGCTCTCAAAACCCTCTGTGGTTTTTTAGTCCTCTTCCACAGGAGATCCTCTCCATTTAAATCAACTACTTCGGCGACCCTTGTTCTAGCACTCTCACAGATTCTCCTTCCTCCCTTTCCAGCCACTCATACCATGTCTACCCCAAGTGACACCATCGAAGCCTTGGCGTCTCTCACCACAAAACTGCAAGTCTCGAGCGACCGAACGAACGAGGGAGTTGTAGAAGTTACTGACGACTTATCGGTTAAAGATGTAGAGGTTCTCGACCTCGACGGTTTCACCACCACTGCCCTGGTAACTCGTATCTTCTCCCGAAAGGTTTGCAACACATCTTTTCTTAAAACGATTTTCAATCTTATGTGGAAGTTCCGGAATCCATGGCAAGTTCGTTTTCTGGGAAACGACTCAACTAGTTCTTTTTTCGGTTTCTCCTTCTCTTCTTCTTCGGACCAAGAATGGGTCCTTCAAAGAATGCCCTGGTGTTTTTCGAGGGGGTTCCTGGTGGGAGCTCCATGGCCTTTATCTGGAGCTTGGAAGGATGCTCAACTAGACACCGTCCCACTCCATCTTTACATTATCAACATCCCACTCAAACTTTTTTCTGAAAACAACCTCTCAACTTGGATTCATATGGCCGACCCAAACGCTGAGCTCCGGTGGAAAGGAACAAACATTGACATGATGAAGGCAAGCACCCGAACCCGAGTAAACCTTCCGGTGGATAAACGTCCGTTCATGGGACTCTTTGTACCATTTGAGGGACGCAAACACTGGATCCAATTCAAGTTCGAGCGCCTTCCTATCATTTGCTATAAATGTGGGGTTTGGGGCCATGATAAACAAGAGTGTAACAGCAAACTCGTGGCTATACGAGACCCGGAAGGAAAACTCACTCAACTATACGGTCCATGGCTCCATGTGGACTATGTAGGTACGTGTTTCACATCGATTAATGGGAAGGAAGAATGGAAAGTTAACGATTTGAAGACCCACGAAAAAAAACAATGCAACCAAGAGGCATCGGCAAACACCTCAAACGGGAAAAACTCAGATAACCGTTTTCGACCACCGGAAAAAAACACCCAGACGAAACATCCTGACTCCATGCAAGCCCAAGGTAAGGACAAAATCACTTTCTACTTTGGACAATGCACTTCTCCCAAAAATGGTAACCATATCCCTAGTTTTTCTAAGGATAATATTTTAGCCAAAAATGATGGTATGGAAAGGACACTTTTTCAGCCTTTGGAAGAAGAAATCAGGGATACAAAAGGAGTTGAAAGTACTCCTGTTCCTACCCCATACGTTGTCAACTTCATAAGGGACAAAACACCTCCAAATGGCACAAAGGACAAGCTTGATGAGACTAAAGGACAAAAGGAAAAAGCTGAAAAAAAACTTTTTGCTTCAAGAACTTTCAAACACTCCACCTCTCACAAGTCAAACAAGAGACCCTACTCTCTCTCCTAATACCAACGACCATAAATGTGGGGACCCACCTACACCCCATTTTCCAACTTTCCAAAAACCATTCCATGCACAAACCGTATCAACATCATCCCATGCAAACCCACATGATAAAAATACCATGTATGGACACTCTATCTCCTCTATTACCGACAGTCAAAAGGAGGGGGACCCACCAATCCACAACCCACCGAATTACCCAACTACACCCCATGCAAATTATGCTTCAAATCCACCCCATGCAACCTCTGATGTTAAAAACCCTACGTATGGAAGTGGGTCGTCCCACCCCATGCCGGCTAGAAGTTTGTCACAAGGTTTGACCGACAATCTAGAGACACAATCCAGGAAGAGAATATCTATCAAAGACAGGCCACACAAGGTTACAGGGAAAAAACACAAGGTGGAGGAACGATCGGAAACGGAATCGGGTTTGGATAAGCTTGATGTTTTCGGAACTTTGACAAAAGAAACAACATAATCATCCTTACCAGAGGCGGGACCCGTCCTACGGGCCTGCCTAAAAAAATGAACGTCTTATCTTGGAACTGCCGAGGTCTTGGCAACCTCGTGCGGTTTCGGCTCTTAGGAAGCTCGCTAGAGCTTCTCGGCCACATGTGATTTTTCTCTTTGAAACTCTTGTATCGCAATCTAAAGTTAATAGTCTTAAAAATCATTTGGGGTATGACTCGTGTTTTGCTGTTAGCTGTAATGGCCGAAGTGGTGGCCTTTGTGCGTTATGGAATGAAAAAACTAAATGTTCTCTTTTGTCGCTCTCGCAAAATTACATTGATTTGGAAATCTCTGATTGTAACCATGGGGCTTGGCGAATTACCAGCTTCTATGGTTTTCCCAAAAGGAGCCGAAGACGGGACTCGTGGAATCTTCTTCGGACTCTCGCCGGTCATTCAAATCTCCCGTGGGTAGTCATTGGGGACTTTAATGATCTTCTTTCGCAAAGTGAAAAACGAGGCTTAAATGAACACCCGGAATGGTGCATCCAAGGGTTTCGCGATTCCCTTTTTGACTGTGGTCTCATGGATCTCTCTATGCATGGTTTTCCATTCACTTGGTGTAGACATAAAGGAAAAGCTAACGAAGTCATGGAACGTCTCGATCGCGCGGTTGGCAACCAAAATTGGATGGACCTCTTTCCGGACCACTGGGTGGAAAACATGATCAGCCCTATTTCCGATCATTCCCCGATCGTGTTACACACCCAGGTTCGAAATCCTTCTACTCACAATTATTACTTTCGGTTTGAAAACAAATGGTTGCAGGAACCCTCCTTCCCGCAAGTTTTTTCGGATTGTTGGTCCAATCTTGGAGACAAGGAGCTTCCTTCTAAACTCTCGGGCCTTGCGAAAAGTTTGGGTCGACGGGGGCGCAATCTAAATGCCTCTTTCAAGAAAGAGGTGAAAGAAGCTTATGCCAAACTCGAGAGACTTCGGGCCACCACGGATCCATCTGCCCAAGCAACTTATGATGAAGAGAGAAAGCACTTGATATCCACACTCTTAAAAGAAGAGGAACATTGGAGGTAGAGAGCCAAACTTTTCTGGCTCAAAGAGGGAGACCGAAACACGAAGTTCTTCCACGCGTTTGCAAATGGAAGACGTAGAGCAAACCAAATCGTGAAACTTAAGGACGACACTGGCCGTTGGGTGGATGATGCGCAGGGATTACAACATCTTGTGACCCATTACTTTACCCGCCTCTTTTCTGCTAGCACGGGTAATCCCGAAGAGATCACCAAGACGATTATGAGACGCCTAAATGAGAGGGACACTGCTAGGCTTGATCTGCCTTTCACGAAAGACGAATTCCGCGAAGCCCTCTTCCAAATGCACCCGGATAAGTCTCCGGGGCCAGATGGCTTCAATCCTCGTTTTTCCAAAAATTCTGGCCGTATGTGGGTGATGATATTTTTACAGCTGGCTCAAAGTGGCTTGAAGACGGGGTCCTTCCCAACGGTGTAAACGACACCATCATTGCTCTCATTCCGAAATGTGAATCACCTTCAAACCTCAAAGAATATAGACCCATTGCCCTTTGCAATGTTATTCTGAAGATCGTTACTAAGGTTCTGGCCAACCGGATAAAACCGATTCTCCCCTCCTTGATTTCGGAAAATCAGACTTTCCTTAAAGATAGACTTATTACCGAAAATGTCGTCATCGCCTTTGAAATGCTCCACTCTATGAAACGCAACACCCGGAGAAAGAACGGTGAAGTGGCCCTTAAAATAGACATCAGCAAAGCCTATGACAGACTTGACTGGATCTACCTGCGCCGCATTCTTGAGGCTTTCGGCTTTTCGGCCAGGTGGGTTAATATGACCATGATCAGTGTTGAATCCGTAAAATATTTTATTCGGGTAAATAACGATCTCATTGGCCCGATGCTCACCCACCGAGGTCTACGTCATGGTGACCCACTCTCCCCGTACCTTTTCATCCTCGGTATGGAAGGCCTCTCAGCCTTCTTAAATCATGAAGAAAGAGTGAATTCCATTCACGGTTGCCAAGTGGCTCGAGGAGCCCCACCGATTACTCACCTTTTCTTTGCAGATGATGCTTTTCTTTTTTGCAGGGCTACTATTGACGAAACTCGTCACATTAAGCATATTCTTTCGACGTACGAAGCCGCCTCTGGCCAAGCCATAAATTTTGATAAGTCTGGAATCATGTGTAGCAACAATGTGGCGATGGACCTCAAATTTGGTAGTTCTAGTATTCTTGGGATCAACAAAGACATAAATACGGGTCGTTATCTGGGTCTCCCTTCTCTAGTTGGACGGTCAAAAAGATGCATCTTCAGACATATCTGCGACAAGCTGTGGGGAAAACTGAACAACTGGGGAAAACGACCTATTTCTAATGCAGGTAGAGCCACTCTTATAAAAGCTGCGGCACAGACAATCCCGGTGTATTACATGAACGTCTTCCTTATCCCGGCTTTCACCATTGAAGACTTGGAGAGGATCCTCAACTCCTTTTGGTGGGGAAAAAAGCTTCCTCTCCCCGTTCTCTAAACTGGCTCTCGTGGGAGAAACTTTGTGTTCCAAAAAACTCGGCGGTTTGGGATTTCGCGACTTTACAGCTTTCAATCTCGCCATGCTGGGAAAACAAGGTTGGCGAATTGTGTCTAACCCTACATCTCTAGTCAACAGGATCCTCAAAGCAAAATATTACCCGCGAGGGGACTTCATGGAGGCCCGTTTGGGAAACTCCCCTAGCTTTATCTGGAGAAGTATTTGGCACTCGCAACTTGTTCTCAAAGATGGCCTCAGATGGAAAATTGGTGACGGAAGAGCTATAAATGTTTGGTCCAAACCGTGGCTTCGGGACGACAGAAGTTTCAGATTAGAAACCCATTCGGCTCCCACGGTTTCGGTCATGTGGGTTCGGGACCTAAAGGACCCAAACTCCGCCTCTTGGAATGTGGACTTGATCACCCGGACATTTTCAGCTTGGGACTATTCCTGCATTTTAAACTTGGCGCCCCCCTCGGATACCGGGATGGGCAGGATTGTTTAGCATTGGTCGACAAACGGAATCTACTCTGTAAAAACTAGCTACAAGCTGATCATGGAAAGGCTCACCCCAAATTCTCAACTTTACATCGAAGCGGATTGGAATCGCGTGTGGAAAGCCGACATTCCCTCCAAAGTTAAGTTCTTTGTGTGGCGGGTGCTTAGGAATATCCTCTCAACTCGGCACTCCCTTCAAAAGCGAGGTATCCACACCCCCTTACAATGTCCTCTTTGTGATCGCAATGAGGAAAATCTTTGGCATGTGTTTGTGGGTGCCCTTCGGTAATCCCGATTTGGAGCGGGGTCGATCTTTGGTGCAAGATTGATGGCCTAGCTTATGTGGTGCATTCCCTTGAGGAGCTTATTTTCAGTTTCTTCAAGAATAACACGCGACATTTAGGCGACCAGTTCCTCATGATATTATGGAGTTTATGGCACCGAAGGAATGACATTGTTTGGAATAATGGTCCTCATGACCCGAGGAATGTTATCCAACGTGCCTTGAGCTCTCTTTCAGACTGGATGGTCTTTCGGAACCTCTCCAAACCGAACCCGCCTGGTTCCACTTCCCAATGCTCTTCCATTTGGCATCGTCCAAAATCGGGGTCCTACAAATGCAACGTTGACGCGGCCACCTTTTCGGCTTCAAGCTCGGCGGGTTTTGGTGCAATTATTCGAAATAGTAGAGGCGAGTTGATCCTGGCTAAAGCTTCTCCGCTTAGGTTCCTCCCTACGGTTCACGAGTGTGAGGCGCTGGCTCTCCTCGATGCTATCACTTGGGTCACCACGCTTGGCTTTAACCACATGATTTTCGAAATTGACGCCGCCCTTGTAAATGATGCAATTCAAGAATTGACTCGGAACTTATCGGAGTTTGGTGATATCATCGACAAAATCCAATCCCTTCTCCACGTTAACGGAAACTACAAGATCACCGCCATTGGGAGACAAGCAAACGAGGCGGCTCACTTAATGGCCCGTCATTCTCGTTTTTTAACTTGTTCTGACATCTTTCATCATGTTCCGCCTTTTATGGCGCATTGTATCAACGATTATTGTCCTTGTGACCTTTCTAATGATATTATGGGGATTCCTACGATGAACGGCTCGGCCAAAAATCAGTAGCTCCCTCCTTTTGTTTAAAAAAAAGAGTTGAACAACCATGAGCTTAGGACATTGTGCCACCACTTCATTATCTCGCCGTAGTGGAAAATTTTACGATTTTTAAAAGTGTTTTTGACTATATTATGCCATGACTCACTTTTTTTTAAATTTCTATGAGCAAATTATATCAAGACAGAATGTGTTAATATGCATGTTATCTCACATGAAAATTGTTTCATATGTTGGGTTTTTATTATTGACAATATGATTAAAGATCAACCAAAATATAATTTAGATAAGTTGTGCAACACCCGAAAAATTTAAGTAAGTGGCATTAGAAAATTATCTCACTTCATGTAGTTTTGTGTGTAGCTAAGGTCGAATTTAAATTGGAGGCTCTTTCTGGATCCTAAACCTTTTGCTTAAACACTTGGATCAGATTATCGAAGGAGAATCGGATTTGGCAGGCCTAGGGCGAGATTTCCCACGACTGACATGTGTCATAGTCACTCGTCTGTCGCTGAGAAGGTGGGAGCTTCGGTACAAATAGGGCGACATTGCCCCGCGATTGTTCTATTATATTTTTGTTGGTTTAGCTTCTAATATACCATGTGCAATTGAAATTTGTTTATTTTAATATCCAATATTATCTATGACTTGTCTAAAACTTGACATAACCTAAAAAATATGTTTCTAATATATTTTTTTTTTCAAACCATACACTCTAAATACATTTATAAAACTATAGACTCAAAAATGGAGCTTCAAAAGATATATTCCTGAAAATATGATCTACATTCTTCCCCAAAACCTACTTTTAAGCAAGATTTACTAGATCAATCCGATTTGGTTTATTCTTCAAAATAAGATCAAACCCAAAAAAAATTCGGTTTTAAAAAGATCTCTAAAATTCATCCTAGCAACTTGATCATCCTCACCCACCATTCGAGATGGTCAACCCGGTTAACCGAACAGTTGCTTACAACATCCAAAGCCTTGAACCACTCATTTCTTAACCAACAAAGGTGGGCCACAATTACATAAACCTATCATCTGTAATAAGCAGTCTGAAAAAGCCAAAGCCTGCATGAAAACCTAAGGACTAGATTCCACACATCATTGGTTTTCTATGTTAACTTTGTTTTTTTGTTTTTTTCCTTTTTAAGCAACAAAGGTTCCATCATATTACTAGCGCTAACAAACATCATACTTCATCTCCAATCAAACAAACACACCCGATGCTCAAACCAATCGACCCAACACAAATGCAACTGTTGCAACACGTGACCCAACCGATCCTCCAAACATGAATGTTGGATATGAACGAATATGATCCAAGTAGCAGAACAAAGCCGGGTGTCGCCATGTCTTTGCTTCCCCAGGGGCTTCTTCCACATCCTGGGAGATACCAATTTTTCTTTGATTGAAGTTTTCCACCTCTTGCACCAATTCTTCTTTGGTGTTATTGCATGATGTGATCACCTAAACCAAATAAAATGAGCAAAAGGATAAAGGCTAACCACTCTAGTGGCATGAGAAACATGTGTCAATGATCATATGCATGCATGATACTCCCTACATCCCAAAATAAATGTTCCCAAGTAAAAAGACAGTTATAGAAATGTGATAAAAATAATTAATTTGATTCAAGGTATTCAAACAAAATGTTAATGTGAGATATGTGATTAACGTTCGTCGTCATGACTCACAAGTCTCATGAGATTTTGAGGAAACTTTTTGTGCGACAAATATGTAGATAAGAAAACCAAAGTGGGATTAAAATATTATATTTTAATTTTAATCGAAGCTCAAAATATATTTTTATTATCAAACTAACCATTAGTTTCACTAATAAATACCAATATTGTATCATATACATGCGTAAAAAATAGATCACACAATTCTTTCACGAAAAATAGTATCATGAAAAATTTAAGATCCAAAAAATAATATTACAAAATCTTAAATTATATATCCTTGAACTTTGTACAATGATATTAATATATAATTAGTTCATTTTGATTTTTGATGTAATAATGTTTTTATAAAATGTTTGTAAATGTAATACAATAAAAATGTTTTTGATAATAAAACATAGATGTAATAGTATTTTATCAAACATTTCTACATGCAAGTACAATATGAATGTTTTGGATAATAAAAATGTAGATGTAATAATATTTCATAAAACATTTGTAAATGTAAGTACAATAAAATTGTTTTTGATAATAAAAACATTAATACTAAAAACTTTTCATTAAAAAGACTATCAAATAAATAAATAAAAATGTGAAACAAAAAGGTCTGATGATAAGAAAAACATTAATACTTACTAAAGCTTGAAAATAAAAAGACTATCAAATTAATAAATAAAAATGACAAACAAAAAAAGGACTACAAAGATTCGATCTTGGGTGCAATGGATAACTCATAGTGCCTTGACCACCTGGACAACCCAATGTATTTGTACTATTTTCCTAAAGTATATGTTAAAGCAAGTTTGGTAGTTAGGGGGGCTCAACACCAGCCAGCCCCCCTGCTAGCTAAGCCACTGCTTAGGGGCGTCTACTAAACGCTTACCAGGTAAGCGCTTACCTTACCGGCTGAGCATGACAAAGGCAGAGAATCTTACCCGGTAAGAGTCATAGCGAGGACCGAGAGTCTTACCGGGTGAGAAAAAATTCTCTTATCGGGTTTAAGACACTTACCAACAATTCATTTTAATGTCCGAGAATGTTAACCGATAAGGTAAGTGAGGGTGATGTCTCTTGCTTACTAGTTCGTAGTGGTCATTTATAGCTGTTTTTCCAAAGCTTACAAGGTAACCCTTTACCGGACGCCCCTTACTTTTGAAAGTGAGTACTTGTTTTGGGACAAAACTAAAATAGAAATGTGAACGCTTATTTTGGGACATCATAATTGAATGATATTTCTGACATGAGATTTTTAATTGTGCTTTACAATTACTGACATCAATATTGCATTAAAAATGTGAGCTTACTAGGGCTTTAGCTCTAACCAAGACTCTTTTAAAAGTATGCTATCAGTAGATGACTGAAAGGAACAATACAATAAGTGAGGCAACAACGACTGAGTCCCATAGAAATTCAAATTGAGGCATTATTTCAATGAGTAAAATTAATTGTAAGATTAGATCGTTATCTGTTTCATGATACTAGAAGTTCTATTTTCCATTGCTTAGATGTAATAAGTAATCCTGGGATGAATTTCGTGTTATATTGAGGAATTAAAGTTTGGGTCTTTACAGCAGAGAATACAAGTATTAGAGGATAACATGTAATGTAGGGTATATAACCATATGTAAAAGGGCATTGTAACTTAAGAGAATGGGAGTGAGGAAGCTCACCAGTAGACCACCAGGAGCTACAAGTCTTGACATAGATTCCCAATACATAATCCTGTAATTTAACAACAACAAAAAAAAACTGTAATTCTCATACATGAGACCAAAAACATCCCCACCCTTAACAAATACACACATAAATACCATCATAAGTTTTGGTATTAATTTATGATTGCAGAAATTATGAACCATGACTACTAACCTTTTGATGGGTCCATCAGGATGTAGACCAATAGCATCTAAAGTTCCCTTGTCCATAACCAGCTGAAACTTTTTATCTAACTTTGTTTCAAGAACATCATCAACCTGGAAACCAAAAAGGATGTGACAAACGCTTCGATATAGAAGATAAAGGAGGCCTGAAATAAGTAGCATTAAATAACCTTAAAGCTAAATGCAGATTAGAAGATGCCAATGTAACTTTGGACTTCAAAGGTTAATTGAGTTGAACGGTTCAGAGGTTATCTAGACACAACATAAATGATCAATATGGCTGGCTATCTAGTTGAAAGAAATGTCCACTCATCTATACATAGCATTGTCAACACGAACCCCTACTTTGCACATTAAAAGTTTTGATTACTAAAAGCAATGTGTTACATTAAATGAGCCTGCTGAAAGCATAAGAAAAACCTACTTTCAGCCCGTTATAGCTCACAGAGCAAACAGGGTCGGTAGTATCATATTTTGAAATTGTTCCAAGAGCAAAACCAAGGAGAACTAGAGATCATCAAGGTGAAAACATAGAATCTTAACTCAAAAACTTTCACCTTCAGTAATCTATTGGGATGACTTCGAGAGCCAAAACACCTTTAACCTCATCGATATAAAGACTGGAACTTTTGTCATCATGGTGGAATTAGTTCCAAGTTAACTCGATCTACGATCTTTACATTGCCCAATCAAAACTAAAATAACCCATAATGAGAAGATATAATTCTCTCTCAATATCTCTAGCCAAGAAGCCAGAGAGCTAGTTTGAAGGTTTATGGATTTAAAATCAGCATATATGCAAGCACGGACAAGACTGTCCATATGACATCCTGGTCAAGCGAACTCAGCTTTCATTTGTGTGCTATTAGTCTATCACTCCAAAAGATTGCAGTGATTAAAAAAGTGGTTTATAGGATAGTTATTTGTAAAAAAATCACTGTATAATTACCTATATAAAAACGGATAGCACACTGAGTAACACAACCACTATACTTATCTAAGACACCACAAGTACCGGGAAATTCTGATCCTAATCATTAACAAATGCTAGACAAAGGATTGTGTGAGAAGAAGAGTTTAAGGTGAGTAGGTAAGAAGGGACATGAACCCTTTATCACTTTTAATCTCAAACCCACCCATGAATCATGCTTGATACGGGGATTGATCCGGTGCATCTCGATGCATCTCATCTTGGTGCATCTCCTCCTAATGTGCATCCAAGGGTGGAGATCCCTTCTTACCCTTCTCACCATAACTTTCATTCTCACCGGAATCCAACCCATACATGCTAATCAGTCTCATAGTTAGCACACGCTAGCCAATTAAGCATGCATACCAATATGAATATTTACTATATCTTTCAGTTAGTACTACGGCTAAAAACATGATTTGAATTTGAAGAGAGAAGCATCCATAATTGTTTATATCGTATGCTACTGCTATAAATATACAATCTTCCCAAGATCCTTACCCCCCACCCAAAAGAAATACAAACAGAGAGAAAAGAGAAAATAATGCACAAGAAGATCCCAGTTTGTAAGAACAAATTTCCACGGTACACCTCCATGCAGGACCCATCAACTAAGAATCCTACATTGAAAATGCTTACTGCATAACCTATGCAAAAAAGATCCCTACCCCCCCCCCCCCCAAAAAAAAAACAAAAAAAGGAGAGAAATAGAACACAAGAAGCCCTATCTAAGAGCAATACTTTCTCAGTTTCTTGACTCCATTATTGGATTGGAGTAAGCCTATGTGTACAAATTTTCATGGTACACCACCACACAGGACTCATCAACTAAGAATGCTACATAGAAAATGCTTACTGCATAGGTTAGCAAAAACAGTTCCATGCTAGTGTGCATCATACCAAGAGTTTGATGCTAGTGAATCCATCACGACGAGCAAGGCTTCGAGCAAGGTTAATTGCTCCTTCACTATAATCTGTTCCAGTGAGATCAGAGAACCTATATCCCGGTAACATCAAAAGTTAGTTCCACTAAATCAAACTATATGATAAAGGAAGACTGAAATAACCATGTTATTAGATCCCTCTTATTCACAATTGCAGGACAATGGGATGGCATGTGTCTATATGAGCTACATGCTTCAAGAATAGTGCAGACCAAATACATCCAATGTGCATTTAGAGTGCAGATCTTGGTGAATTGCTACACCATATATTTTAAGAAATATGTCAGATGAAGAAAGAAATAGAAAAGTCACAACACCAAATACATAGGTTTCATTCATCTCTCTACGCTAATGAGCTTAATATCCATTGTACATAGTTAAGGACATACACTTGATTTGTTCTACCAAACCCCTTCAAGTTGTGAGTAAATGTAATACACGCATCTAGTTTAAAATATATTATATCGTAAATTCTCCCGCTATCAAAAACACGGTGAATACGTCAACCTAGCATATGGTATAATTGGATGCTACTCATCTTTCAATATCTTTACAAAAAGTGAATGAAATGACATGAGAAAATAATAAAATAAGGTTTCCATTGAAATTGTATGGTACCATCACAAAAAATGAGGAATTTATATTATGTATACCCCTGCTTATAGAGCTCTTGAAGAAGCAGCCCATTGCCAGTCCCAACATCGAGTACACTCCAAGCTGCTATTTCTTTCTCCTCTTGGCTAACAGACTCAGAATCATCATTGTCATTGTGATTTTGAACTTGTCTTTGAGAAATGTCTACACATAATCCTTTCGTCCAGGAAGCAACCATTTCCATGACATCTGCACCAAACCTACAAAATAGAAAGATTTTTTCTTCTAAATTATGTAGGGAAATAATATCATATAAGACCAAACAGGTGCACAAAAAGAGTTCTCCAAAATGAATCTCCCCAATGAGGTATAAGTTGAAGTCAATCAAATAAACATAGAAAGTAAAACTAACAAGTCGTCAACAACATACCAAACTTCACCAGCATCCCCATGTTCACGAAAATTTGTCAATTCGTCTGCATATGTTGCATCCCAGAAGCTTTGGTACCCCAGCATCGATGTAATTGTTTCCGCATCAGGTTCTTCCTTGTCAGAGCTTTGAAATCACAACAAATGCATATTCAATAGAAAAGAGTATTAGCCTTTTGTACTTTGTAGCATATATGTTTAAGCAGGTTCTCTCTCAGCAAAAACTACCATGAGTAAGAAACCACGTTAAAGGTGTTTAAACTTTAGAGTTCATAAATAACATGACTAGTTAACCTTCTGGTGACAATCCAAGTTTCTTCCTAGAGGATGCGGCAACCACATCACTATTCATCAAAATTACGAATAAGTCAGGATTTAAATGTCTATCTTTGAATCCTATTCATATTGATTTGGCATCATGCTCCATAGAATAGGTCAACATTATCATAGTTCAAAACAAACCTACATCAAAATAACTTTCACCATACCTTGCTCACAAATTTATAAATGTTAACGAATCACAACTTCAAAACAAAAATGATGAACAAAATGACACCCTCAGGTAATAAGTTCATCCGGATCAGTAGCACAGATACCATACTGAAAGATATTATCATATTATGTGCAATGTCAATAGCTATTAACAAGTCATACATCCTCTAGGCCCAAAACCCTTAACCTTGGTCCCACTGGTCAAGGTGAGCATCTTCCTAATAGAGATACGAGCAAATTCGTATATATGAGTGATCTTATCATCTATTAGTCCGAATTTTACCTCAAGGAATACCATCCACTTCTGCTGATAAAAAAAAAAAAAAAACACGAAGAACGAAGAACGAACTACTCAAACTTCATTGTATCATTGCAAACAATAATCAACAAAAAACTGATTTACAAATAATAGTACGGAGTTCAATGAAAGTCGAAGGTAACCTAACCTATAATCAGAGGCGGCACGATACATGGCCGCTGCTAGAGCTTCAGATGCATCGGCGTGACGTTGATCATCATCAAGAGTACTACCATAGTCACTCTTGATGGACCAAGAGTCAGCCGCAACGGAACGGTCGTCATCGGAGATCAGATCGGCGGTTGATAGGGCTCTTGCCTGTGAGATATCGGTGTCTTCCGGAGGTAACCGAATACCGGCCATACCCGGAAGAAGAGGAATTGAGGGACAAATTTTGAAGATTTAGGGAAATAGAAGCCCTAGGGATAGAATTTGGGGAGAGAATGGTGATGGTAACGTACTGCTCTGAAGAATCAGGCGAACAGATGGTGCTGCAAACCAATTTAGGAACAAACGATCTTTTTCTCACGGAAATTTTCCAGAAAATTTTATATATCACAAAACCAATAATTCTTTTATTTTTTTCGCAACTATACATTTAAATAAACAACTTATCAACGGGTAAAATTCTATTTCAATAAAATAAAGAAACAATGCAACTTTTCGCCAAAAGATATTGCAAATTTCTTATTAAAATAAGATGTGAGTTTAAATATAGCTAGTTAATTAAAAAATCTAATATATATATGATATAGATAACTCTGCAGCCACTAAACCTAAGAGCATCTCCAAAAAAAATTCCAAAATTTCTTCAAAATTGAGAACCAAAAATCAAAATTCCAAAAAAAATTACATTCATCTCCAACAAATTCTCCATTTTGGATAAAAAAATAATGATTATAATATTAAAAATTTGTATTTATCTATTAAAATATTATTTCTCTCTTTAAATATTATTTTTCAAAGATTTCTATTGGTGCTCTCACTAAGTAATCATTTTGGGGGTTAACTCCATAATGAGAAAGCTGTTGGAGATGCTCTAAGCGTACCACTAAACCACCTAATAAACTAAGGGACTACTATATGTAGTTGTGGTGGCACCTCAGGGAAATATTTCAGGATTGTCTTATTCTCTTTTTTAATCTACGGCCATGAGTTGCCAAGAATACTTCTTGTTTTGAATGTAGGGTGATGATGCAATCACTTCTTATTTAAATATAAAGATTATAGCTATGGCAAGGGCTAAGTTATTTAGAGAAAACTCTTTTTCCTCTTTTCTTCTTCTCTGCTTCTTTTATATTTTTTCTGTAATCCCTGTTTGGTTGAATCGATCCTCAAGGTAACTCTAACAAATTGGTGCTTTCATTGACCTGGATGCGTATGCACACCCGTGCTAAATCCATGGAAGAACACAAAGCTGCTACATAGGCCAACACCCTGGCTATTGCAGACATCACCACCAAACTTACAGATCTTCTCTCACGATTTCCTGTTCCACAAGTTCAACAGGAACCCAAACCCTACTCCGTTTGGCCTCCTCGATGTGAACTATCCTTCTTCAATGGCCTTAACCCCTTGGATTGGATCTTTCAGGCTGAAAGGTTTTTTGCTTACCACTCTACACCCGATGAACAACAAATTGATCTTGCCAGTTTTTACAAGACTGGTCAGGCCCTCACATGGTTCCAATGGATGTATTGCAACAAACAGCTATCCTCATGGTCTGGTCTCACTGAAGCTATACAACGGAGATTTGGCCCATCTTCGTTCACTGACCTTCAAGGTACCCTGTTCAAGCTCTCACAGACTGATTCTGTTCTTGCCTATCAAACAGCTTTTGAAACATACAACAACCGCACCACTGATTTAACACATGCATCTCTTCTTAGTTGCTTTATTCGGGTCTAAAACCGCATATACGAGGTTAGGTAATTCTACATAAACCCCTTGATCTTAAGACTGCTATTGATTTGGCCAAATCGGCGGAAGAAAATTTATCTTCCAACAGAACTCCCTTCAATCGCAACTTCCAATCTAGAACACATATTTCATCGGTTCCTCCAGTTATCACACATCCACCATCACCCACCCACAATACCCCCTTGTTGGCATTACCTTCTATTCCCCCACCCCCTAAACCACCCATCCACCTATTCGACGATTGACGGAACGCGAACAATAAAATCGTCGTGCTCAAAGGTTATGTTTCAATTGTGATGAACGATTCCAGCCAGGGCATAAGTGTAAGAACCGTTTCCTGTTACAGTTACTAGATGGGGATGAGGATACGGACACCACGACAATTAAACCGGAATTTACACCATCACATTAACCCATTGATTATGGACCGAAGATCTCTCTCCATGCTCTCACAGGTACCGCTCATCCTCACACATTCCGTTTTTACGGTTCTATAAATGGTTCCCCGGTCTCGATTTTAGTCGACACCGACAACACCCATAAGTACCTCCATCCCCGAATAGTGCAGTTTCTTCGATTACCGATGGATACCATTCAGCGGTTTCCGGTAGCTGTGGGTAACGGCGAAAAATTATACACATCTGGATGGTGCTCCCAAGTTCCACTGTTGTTACAAGGCCATGTATTTGCTATCGATTTCCACGTGCTAAACGTTTCGGGTGTCGATGTCGTTTTGGGCGTTCAATGGTTAGCCACATTGGGTCCAATAACCACATACCACAGTAGCCTAACCATGCAGTTTACCCTACACAATCAACCTATTACACTACAGGGTCTTACTCATACTTCCCCACCATCTCCTATCACCCTTAACCAACTTCGTCGCTTACACAAAACTGATTCAGCTGCTTCCTACTTCCATTTACACCTACTTCCACATCCCCTAACCTTGGCTTCCACTCATGAGTGCAACCTACCAGCTAATCCAACTGAATTCACAACCATCCAAGCGCTCCTACAACAATTCGCACCGCTTTTTCAACCACCACAGAGCCTGCCTCCTCCTAGAGAATTCGATCACCACATTAATCTTCAACCCAATTCCAATCCAGTTAATGTCAAACCATACCGGTATTCGTATTTGCAGAAATCCGAACTCGAACGCCAAGTACGAGATATGTTGAAAGACGGACTGATTCGACCCTCTACAAGTCCATTTTCCTCTCCGGTCTTATTGGTAAAAAGGAAAGACGGTACATGGTGTTTTTGTGTCGATTATCGGGCCCTAAACTCTACTACCATTAAAGATCGTTTTCCCATTCCCACAGTTGATGAACTCTTAGATGAGCTTCATGGTGCCAAGTATTTCTCTAAAATGGATCTTCGTAGTGGTTATTTTTAGATTTGTGTTCATTCCCCGGATGTTCCCAAGGCAGCCTTTCGAACATATGACGACCATTACGAGTTTCTCGTCATGCCTTTCGGGCTCTCAAATGCTCCAAGTACCTTCCAAGCTACGATGAATAAATTGTTTCAACAACAATTCTAAAAGTGTGTCCTTGTCTTTTTTGACGATATACTGATTTATAGCACATCTTGGGAACTTCATTTGCAACAGTTAACCACTGTCATGCAAATTTTGACCGATAATGCCTTCTTTGCTAAATTGTCGAAATGCGCTTTCGGACAAACCCAAATTGATTATCTGGGCCATATCATCTCTGAACACGATGTTGCAATGGATCCAGGAAAAATCTCTACTATGTTAGCTTGGCCTCATCCTCAATATATCTCAGCCATACGTGGGTTCTTGGGGTTAACCGAATATTATCGTCGTTTTATTAAAGGCTACGCTTCTATTGCGGCCCCATTAACAGATTTGTTACGCAAGGACTCTTGCATTTGGAATTCTTCGGGCGAGACTGCATTCGTCACACTCAAATATGTGATGACCACAACTCCTGTTCTGTCTCTTCCAGATTTCTTCAAACCTTTTACAGTTGAAACGGATGCCTCTAGCTTTGCTATTGGTGATGTTCTTACACAAGACCACCACCCTATCGTATTCTTTAGCAAACACCTCTCCTCCCGTATGCAACACGCTTCTTCTTATTCTCGAGAGATGTTTGCCATCACGGCCGCCATCACGAAATGGCACCAATACCTACTAGGCCGCCCTTTCACAATCCTCACCGACCATCAAAGTCTCCGTCAACTTGTTTCTCAGACAATTCAGACTCCGGAACAACAAAAGTGGCTCACTAAACTATTGGGATTTGAATTCACTATCGTTTACAATTTTGGTGTTAACAATAAAGCAGTCGATGCCTTGTCAAGCTGGTCCCCTGCTGCCACAGGGACATTGTGTGTTATCTCTCGGCCGATTATTGGTTTCCTGGATCGCATTTCGTACGGCCTTACTCACTTATCACACATCAAAGGCAATTCTTGAGCAGCTCAACCAACAATCAGATACATCTTCGACCTTCACATATCATGACGGTATTCTTTTCTTCAAAGGTCGAATTTATGTACCTGATACGGATGGTTTACGGACACAAATCATATCGACCCATCATGACTACCTTGTTGGCGGCCACTCCGGCATTCGTGCTACTCTTTTACGGATATGCACATGTTTTTATTGGCCCGAGCTCTGGTCTGATACCCAAGCTTATGTCAAAAAATGTTCGATTTGTTTTCATGTTAAACCAATCAACACCGTTCCGACAGGTCTGTTACAACCACTTCCTGTCCCAAGTCGTATGTGGGATGCAATCTCGATGGATTTTATTACGGGTCTTCCATCATCTCAGGGTAATACTTGCATAAGGGTTATTGTGGATAGGCTTTCCAAATACGCTCATTTTTGTCCCGTGCCAGAAACGATCACCGTTGCTAAGTTAGTTGAACGTTTCATCACCGAGTACGTTCGACTTCATGGTTTTCCTACTTCGATTGTATCCGATCGGGACAAGTTGTTCACCAGCAACTTCTGGAAAGAACTCTTCCGTCTGCAAGGTACAACACTTAACATGAGTAGTGCCTATCACCCACAAACAGATGGCCAATCTGAGGTAGTCAATAGATGTCTAGAAACATATCTCCGAGCCATTACTAGTGATTATCTTACCAAATGGACCCGTTGTTTACCATGGGCTGAATATTGGTATAACACATGCATCCACAGTTCAACCGGCCACTCCCCGTTTCACATCGTTTACGGGCATCCCCCACCGTTAATCACATATTTCATCTCCGGCTCCACTGCAGTTGCTGATCTTGAGTCCTGGCTTACTAACCAAAACAATTTTTTGGATAACGTGAAATTCAATTTACATTGTGCTCAACTCCACATGAAAAATCAAGCTGATAAGCATCGACGAGATCCGGAATTCTCTGTTGGTTCGTGGGTGTTTGTGAAACTACGGCCATATCGACATCACTCGGTCGAGGCTCGACCATGTCCAAAACTTGACAAACGGTACTTTGGCCCATTTTTTATCACCTCACGTGTTGGCAAAGTGGCTTATCGGTTGTAGTTACCGCCTTCCGCAAAAATTCATAATGTGTTCCATGTTTCGATTTTGAAACTGTGTCCTCAACCCGATACAACTGTTCCATCCCCATTTCCACCCACATTCGATCACGGTCAGCCCGTCTTCTTCCCTCAAGGAATACTGAAGACACGACGCATCAATGTCGATCATCCTTGGGAAACTCAACTATTAGTTCACTGGTAACACACAACATCTGATAATGCCACTTGAGAAGAACTCCATCAATTTTTTTTGGTCCCAAAGGGGTTATAAAAGTTTGTAGAAGGGGGGGTTGAATACAAACACACGATTTTTATCTTTCTAAATTGTTTATTGATATGTATCAAATAATTTACAGTTTGTTGCGGAACAAGATTAAGGAATAAACCTAATCTAAACAAACTATGAGAATCACTAAGATTTCTTGCACTAGAAATAAGAGAGAAGGAAATAAGAATACTTAAGACAAATATTCTAACACACAGTTTCAACAAGAGAAGGAATGACCGAATTCTTCAAGAGTGAAGTAGGGTTTCCTTTATATACTACATGCATTTAATGCACAACAGTACACCTTTACACGTGGCAGCCTCTGGTTGGTTGCATGGTTTGACTTCAGTAGACATCCTAGTGGCCGCATGATGAACAGTGTAGAATCAGAGTTGGTTGTACGAATCTGGACAAAAGGGATATCCGTTCTGACAGATCGTACAAAAGGCGTGCAAGGGGATAAGACAAAAGTTACTTGTAGAGGAGGCTTCATGATCAGCGTTCGCTGAATGATTCTTTATCAGCGAATGATAAAGTTCAGTGTTCGCTGAAGTCTTCTACTTGAAACTTCACGTTGAGTGGACATGTCTTGGCTTCGCTGATATCCGCATCAGTTCATTAGTAGACTTGTCGCTGGTTCTTCGGCTTGATCTTCGACTTCAGCGTAGAACATGATTGACGTGAATCTTGTCTTCAGAGATCATAAGTAAACAACATAAACTATCATCGATCATCAGTAAGGCTGAACAGGCTCAGGGCTCACTGATGAACAGTGTTCGTTGAATGCATAAATTAAAGCATGTTTTCATCAGCGATACTAAACAGACTTAGTATATTTTCTTTGATGACAAAACATTAATAAATATTGTCTACTTACAATTTTCACTAAGTGTTACTCAGAGTCATTATCAAATCACTGAGGGTTTGGATCAACAATTTCAACTAAGCTTTCCTCAATTCCACCTTGAGCACAAGGTGAATCTCCTAGGAGATGGCATTGATATAGATATTCTGCAGCCACTAGACCTAATCGTACCACTAAACCACCTAATGAACTAAGGGACTACTATATGTAGTTGTGGTGGCACCTCAGGGAAATATTTCAGGATTGTCTTATTCTCTTTTTTAATCTAGGGCCATGAGTTGCCAAGAATACTTTCTGTTTTGAATGTAGGGTGGTGATGCAATCACTTCTTATTTAAATATAAAGATTATAGCTATGGCAAGGGCTAAGCTATTTCCAGAAAACTCTTCTTCCTCTTTTCTTCTTCTCTGTTTCTTTTATACTTCTTTTGTAATCTCTGCTTGGTTTAATCGATCCTCAAGGTTGAAAGGTTTTGTTAAACCGTACTACCACATGATATAGGCAACGGAAGCATATTTAAAATTGAATCATCCATGGCAATACTAACAAACAACTTATAAAGATGCATACGTTCTAGATGATTAACTACAATAGAAAGAATCAAGAACACTTACTTGTTTCTTGTGATTGTCGAAAACACAAAGATGAATTAAACCTTGTTCTTGATTCTTGGATGTCAAGGATCAATAGTGTGAATCCCTCTAGTGGCTCACACTTAAGAACACCAAACCAACAATCAAGATTGAAGCTTTAACCCTAAACCCTTGGAAGGGTTTACGATTTTGGGAGGGAGGAGAGGGGAGGCTACGGCCTTGTGAGAGAGAGAGAGATCACACCAAAAAAAATCATCCTAGGGTTTGATCCCTAGCATCTTATTTATAACCTCTCTATTTACAAGTAGCCCCCTTGAACAGGCAAGCTTGATAAAAACTATTTTAACAAGTTATCATTTAGTCCCTATAATTAATCTAATTAATTATATTGTAGCTTGTATTTAATTTATCATCAAATGACAAATTAATAATCTAACTACATTAATTCCCTTTCATTCTTCTGATTGTTTATTTGGGTCTTAAGGGCAACCCAAAAGGACCCTGCTATTATTAGAAATATTACCAATAGTTAATGACTCTGGACACTATATCCAACAAAGGTAACTCTAACAATATATATATATATATAGAAACAGAGGGTTAGATTTTGGTAGAAATTTCAAAAATATAGGAATCGTATAACACTTCAGCGACATTTAATCGTAAAGGTGCACGGAAGAGTAGTCATTGCATCGGGGGCCCAGGGCTGGTCAGGATAGAGTTTATTGCATCGACGATGTTCTTTAAGGTGTGTTGCTATGTCTTAAAGTTTTCATGGTTATTTTTTGACTTTTGTTAATATGAGTTAAGGTGTGTTAAGATTGCAGTAAGGAGTGTTAAGATGTGCTAAGGTTCTCCTGTTAATAATGTTAAGAATGTGGGTATTAAGATTGCAGTAAGGAGTGTTAAGATGTGTTAAGGTTCTCTTGTTATTATATGTTAAGATTGTGGGTATGTTAACCTATATTTATAAATGTTCATAGTTGTTATGGTGTGTCTATTGTTGTTTGAAGTTGAATATTTTCATGTTAACTTATGTTAACATGGTCACTTTAAGGTGTTGTAAGTTATTTCACGAAGGTTAAGTGATGTTAACCTTTGTGTTCACCTACAACTGTAACACTCAAGTTCCCTTTGATTACCCAAACGTCACCGTGTCCATAACATCGTAAGATCAAAAGGCATGATTCATCAAAAGGTTTTTTTTATTGAATTCCTACTGTATCACCTCTACAATAGAAGTAAACTTAAACCGGGAAAACATAAGCAAAATAAGTACATAATATTAATCATCACCCTAAAGAAGAATTGTAAAGTGTTTACATCATAGAAAGAAGGATGGTAGATAACAACCTACTAATATAAACCAAACTAGGTGAAGATTAACATCGGATGTCACTACGATCACCAAAAAAATCCTATCCAAATGTGACGCCAAATAATCTCGAAAGTAATATCTCAAAAAATGTCTCTATCAGCAATCATCGCTCCACTCAACCATTAGTGGTTCTGTCACCTAAAGATCCTGATATACATGTCATTATAAGAAAATTTGTTACACTTAAATTCTAGTGATATCAAACAATTTATAAGTGAAGTTAATAAACATTAAATTGGAAACATAAAGCATTATCAAAATTTGATAACTCAACAATTCATTTAAAGAAGATTATAAAGTCAACAACACATCTTAATTACTATGATGGTGGTACTGAGAGGGGGGTGTCAGGATCGATTCTTAACAAGAATTAAACTTCTTAGAAACAGAATTTAGAGAATCTTGCGGAATAGAACTCTAAATCAATTAAAGAACAATCAATAGAATTCAACACACTGTATATATCAAACTGTATTACTCACAAGCTTTACACCAAACCTCAATCTTGATGAACAAATCTCACCAAGACGACTTCTACTTCTCTAGAAATAGGATCTATGATCTTGAGGTTAATTCTCTCTGAATAGCTAAACAACCTTTTGAATAACTGTTCTCTATATCGTGTATCTTGTATATTATGTCTATTTAGTCTAATAGCTATCTATCAATACTATTTATACAAAAGTAATTACAAGATAACTATCAAAAGTAAATTGATCTTCTGAATCTTCGTTAAACATATCTTGATCAATTCCTTCTTTGTCTCCAAAAGTATCGCATACCAAACTTATCAAGTCAGCAGTATTAACAATGATTTGGCTCAGCAGCATTAACGACCTTCAGCAGTATTAACCTTCACAGTCTTCTAGCAGTAGTATCTCAGCTCAGCAATACTAACCATGTCTTGCAGTAGTAATTTGGTCTAGCAGTACTAACCATGTCTAGCAGTAGTAATTTGGTCTAGCAGTACTAACCATGTATACGCAGTAGTAATTTGGTCTAGCAGTACTAACCATGTATACGCAGTAGTAATTTGGTCTAGCAGTACTAACCATGTATACGCAGTAGTAATTTGGTCTAGCAGTACTAACCATGTATACGCAGTAGTAATCTTGTCTAGCAGTAGTAACTTCGTCTAGCAGTAGTAACCTTGCATAAGCAGTAGTAATGAAGAACTGGCAGTAGTAAAATTATCTTGGCAGTACTAACCATACTTAGCATATCTTCAGTTCCCAACAATCTCCCCCTAACTTGACTTTTAGGAAAAGAAGTCAAGTTCTTCAGATGATGCTTCCAAAACCTAGTCATCATATAAGCATAGATCAGGACTTACACCTAGACTCTGATTTACAATCCTTCTTACCAAGAATCTTCCCATAGCAGAGTCTTTGTTGCAGACCAATTTTACATGTAACATCCCTTTCAGTCTTTTCATGCAGTGATTGTAGATTTCATCCACCAGATAATACTCCTGATATGTGTTGTCAATTGATATAACATACACTCCACAATTTTCATAGAGCATCCAGTTGGTTACTGCTTGAAAAGGTCTTGCTGTTATGTGCTGAACTACTTCTGGTCTGAACATTAGGCATAGGTATTCTAACACCATCTTTGTGATAGACATACCTCTTTCTGTCAACATGTTACCATAGATCTGCATGCCTACTTTGAACATCTCTTCCAAGTCAGATCTTGAGCATCTTCTTATAACTTGTCCCCATGTTCTGTAGACTTCAAACTGCCCATCAGCTCTCTTGAGTCTGATATACTCCTTTCTCTCATCTATCAAAGTATCCCAGTGACTGATTTCAGGAGGCTTTGAGTCTAATGGAGTCACTTTTATTGGTTCAATATCAACCATAGTGATGTACAAGTCACATTGTTCATTGCTAAGTGATTGTGCATTACTGGATTGACCTGTCTTACTATCTCCTTGTCCTTCATCCTTGGCAACTTCTTCCTTTTCTTTCTCTTCTACCACTGGTTTCTCAACAGGTTCTACTCTTTGCTTCTTTACACACTTCTTTTTAATAGACACAGACTTTGTTCTCTTTCTGCTGAAAACCATCTTTGCATCCTTAGTTTCTTCCTGTTTCTTGGCAGTTGGAGGTGTATCATGTTTGGCTTTGATTAAAGCCTCTGCAACCTCCTCTTCTTCTACTGTAAGCTTCTCTGTTACTGTTTCAGCTTCTGTTTCTGTTACTGCTTTCTTTGTAGATTGAGCAGCATTAACTGTTTCTGCTGCTTGCTTAGAGTCAGCAGCATTAACAGTTTCTGCTGCTACTTCAGTTTCAGGCTCATCAGCAGCATTAACTGTTTCTGCTGCTTGTTCAAACTCAGCAGCATTAACAGTTTCTGCTGCTGTGGTTTCTGCTGCTGTTGTAGTTTCTGCTTCTTTAACAAGCTCTTCCACCTTTTCTGTCTCCCCCTTATTCTGTGCACTGGACTCCCCCCTAAAATGTGCATTATCAATTTCCATCTCAGTCTCCATCTGAACTGTCTCCCCCTCAACTTGTGGACCCTTCATATTCAGTTCTGCTTCTGATTCTGACTCTGACTCCCCCTTTTTGGGAGCATCATCAGTTGGAATTCTTCTTCTCAGCACAAATCTTGCCTTTTTCTTTCTGTGCAACAACTTGGTGACCATCTTCTTGAGCTTCTCAATTTGAGACTGTTGGTAGGTGACCACAGTCTTCAGTTGCTCAATCTCCTTCTTCTGTGCCATAACATCCAAGTTGACATTTCCAATGGTTTCCATCAATTCAACATAGTTATATCTATCCTCACCTTGTTTAGAAGTGTTTACCTTCTTTACAGGATCACTGGAAGTAGCCATCAATTCCTCTTTGTTATGTCTATCCTCACCCTTTTTATAAGTTTTTACCTTCTTTAAGGGATCCTTGGAAGTTTTAGCAGAAGCCTTCTGCCTAGCAGAAGCACTAACTGCCCCCTTGGTTTCTTGGCACCTGGGTCCTCCTAATGATTTCTCATTTAGAGTTGCCATGGGGAAGGTCTTATTTATGTTACCACTGTCCTTCTCTGTGCTAGCAGAAGTAGTGGCAGCCTTAGCACCCATATGCTCATCCCTCTCCTTAGAGAGCACCTTCTTGGGGTTGGGAGACACCCCTGTGGTTTCCCTGTTGATATTCTCAATTGGAGAATGCTCCAACTGAGGGCTTAAAGGCTTAGGGCTCTGAGTAGGTACATCAAGGGAAGGAACCTTGTGCACCTTTCTTCTTTGAAACTTGTTAGATAAAGCAGGAGTGGGCTTTTGAAGTATGTGCTGAGGGATATTTATAGTGAGTGAAGGTAGGGGTTGGCCATCAGTGGGATGATCTAATGAGGGCCTTGATCCTGATGCCATACCTTCAGAGGGGTGGGACACAACCATCATTGTAGAGAACAATGGTGTGTCAACTCCTTCCGAGTCCCTAGGAAGTCTTTTCATATTTGAAAAAACCTTCCCTTTAGGGGATTTGGGTACATATACCTCAGTAAACTGAGGTAAGTCCATCAATTCCTTGTTAATAACTTCTTGCACAAACCTTGGATACATGTAAAAGCTCTTTTTGGATTCCAAGTTTGATACAAGATCATTAAAGATCATAGCTGAAAAATTGTACTTTCTGGCAGTGGATAAGCAGACCAAGGCATATGCAATGGGACTGCTGAACTCACTCCATCCAGTAGTTTTCTTGGAAATACAGTGCATCAGGGTATGAACAAGAAATCTCCATTGGTTGAAAAATTTTGACTTGTAGAATTTAAAAACACCAATGGGACCTTCATACCCCATTCTTTGTAAAGTCGAATATAGGTCATCAGAAGATAGAGAGGTTATACCTGAGGCATCATCCAAGTGAAGAGAGATGCGAATAACCTCCTCTGTGACTTTCAAGGGTTTATCACAAACCCTTGTTCGAATGGTTTTCTGCCCTTCTTCGAAACTAACAGTGGCATTCTCCCAAAATTGCGTCTGATGTTCGATATAGATGGTTGGGCTCACCGTTAGGGCATAGGAGATGTGCGAGGATTTAAGAAAATCGACTATATCGTGGAATCCCGCAGCTTGTTTCGGCTTCTGAAGCATGGCTATTTCATTGTGCTCATCAACAAACTCCATGATTCCTGAGGATTCTTGAAAGAAAAACACAAAGATTATGGGGAGAATAGGTTAGAACGAGAGAGAAGAAGTTAATGCGAAGAGTCGTTATGAACTTTGGCGGGCAAACAGGGGTATTTATTGCAGTATTTGCCCTAGATTTTCAAAAGCAGTATTAACGACATAAGCAGTATTAACTACTGAGCAGTATTAACTGCAAGCAGTATTAACTGCACAAGCAGTATTAACTGCTGAGCAGTATTAACTACACAAGCAGTATTAACTGCTGAGCAGTATTAACTACACAAGCAGTATTAACTGCACAAGCAGTATTAACTGCTTAGCAGTATTAACTGCAAGGGCAGTATTAACTCTGCACTTTGCATTGCTAGTCAAATCCTCAAATGTCATCTTACCTTCTGACACATCACCTTTACCACTTCTCTTACCTTCTGCAGGATTATTTCCAAAAGTAACATGTCCTCCATCAATTCTTTTGAAATTCTTGAGGCAGGCCATGTTACCTGTCATGTGCCTGGAGCAACCACTATCAACATGCCAGATGCTCTTCCCCTTGAGCTGTTGGTTGCCCTACACATCTGATAAATCAATTAGTTTTTATTAGGGACCCAAGCCATAGTGGTCTTGGGTCTCCCTTGATCATCAAAATACTTACATTCTGTTTTGATGAGCTTGTCAAAGTGAGGAACATCAGTGCTTGAGTACTTTGTTTTGATGATAGGTCTAGAAGCAGTACTAACTGATGCAGAAGTACTAACTTTGTTAGCAGCACTAACATTGCTTCCAGAAGTACTAGCCTTCTCAGCAGTATTAACTAACTTAGCAGTACTAACACTAGAAGCAGTATTAATTGTTGAAGAAGTACTAACTGTGTTAGCAGTACTAACACTGCTAGCAACATTATTGCTTCCTGCAGTACTAACATTGTTAGCAGTACTAACTGAGGTAGCAGTATTAACAGAGTTAACACTGCTAGAAGCAGTATTAACAGAGTTAATACTGCTAGCAGCAGTACTATCTGAAGAAGAAGCACTAAAAGTATTAGCAGCACTAACATTGGACTGATTACTAGCAGTATTAACACTGCTAGCAGCACTAACTTTGGAATGATTACTAGCAGTATTAACACTGCTAGCAGCACCAACTTTTGAAGAAGTACTAACAGTGTTAGCAGTACTAACACTGCTAGCAGCAGTATTGTTTTTAGTGCCTTTTGGAACCCACATAGTACCACATTCCTTTTCAGTCGTTTTCTTTATGTGGCTTTTGGGTTTATCTTGTTTCTTTGCCACATTTTTCTTTGCAGACTTTTTATAGCCACCATTCTTTCTGTAACCACCAGGTTTTTGAAAAGATCTTTGAGCATTAAACCTTTGGTTAACAGGATTGAAATAACAGTGTTTGGCTAAATGATTTAGCTTACCACAGATGAAACAAGGTTTTGGCCTGTTGATTCTGTTCAGATCAACTCCTTGTCTCATAGCCCACTGGTTATTCCAGTTCCTTTGATTTCCCCTCTGATTATCATGTTTTTGGGGCTTGTTCTCTTTAGATTTCCTGCAAGAACACTGTTTACAAGTATTAGAGTTCACAACTTTGGGCTGTGTGGAATGAACTCCCTTTTCCTTTTCAGTCCTTTTGATCTCATTGTTCTTAACACATGGAGTTTCACATTCCTCATCAGAGTCTACTTTGTCAGTCTCATCCTCAACAACTACTGTTTCTTCACAAGGATCTATATTAATCTTTAATTCAGGATCCTTCCTATCCTTGGTCTCTAACAAATCAGACTTAGGAGGTATGTAGTTGTTATTGTAGGGTGGAGGTGTGGCATTGTACCCTATCCCTACTTTCATCTTGTCATGGATTTGAGCCTTAATGATGGTATCCATGGTTTTAGAAGCACAGGTAAACTTTTCAACATCAAGTTTAACCTTCTTAAGCTCTTCTTTTAATTTCTCATTCTCCTCCCAGACACTTTCAGCTTAATCTCATACTCATTCTTCTCCCACTTCCAATAGTTAGTATCATAGTGGTGTTGAAGTTCATTAGCTTGAAAAGCTCTAATCTGTTCCTCAAACCTTTCTACAATCCTAACATAATCTTTCACATCTTTCTCTAGCCTCTTAAGGTTATCACACATACCCTGATTGTGATCCCTATATCTTTTAACAACATCAATGCAAGCTTGAGAACAGAGTTTAGATTGTACCTCAGTGGGAATATCAGATACTTCTGCCATAAGAGCTTGATTCTGACAGGCTTCCTCAGCTTGATCACTCCAATCAAATCCCATTCCTTGTTGAGAAACAAGGGCTTGAGAGGAGCTTCTGTTTTGGTTTCCATTTTGAGCCTGTTGATGTGATCCTCCACTTCTGCATTCTCTGGCAAAGTGTCCCATCTTGTGACACTTATAACACTCAACCTTGGACTTGTCAAAGCCTGCACCATCTTCTCTTCTCTGGGAAAAGTTGTTTCTCCCAGTCCTTTTGATGAATTTCTTCACCCTCATTGATAGCATAGCCATCTGCCACTTGATGTCCATCTCTTCCAGATCATCAGCATTAATCTGCTCTAAATCATCATTGATTAGAGAAGAGTGAACATGACTAGAAAAGAATGCTTCTAGTACAGAATCTGTAGTCTTCTCTTGATTAGTTCCACCAGCAGCATTAACAGAACCTGCAGTATTAACAGAATCAGGATTAGCAGCATTATCAGAGGATGAAGATAATAAAGCAGCATTATAAACAAATCCAGATGGCCTTTTCTTGGCTTCAACTTCAGCCTCAAATACTCTCAGATCATTGTAGAGGTCATCTAGCTCTTTGTCCTCCAATTGGTCATTCTGTCTGAATGAGACTGTGAACATGGTCCATTCTTCTCCCAATGATCTAAGGAACTTTCTATTGACATCATCAGCATCCATGTGTACACCCACAGTTGCTAATTCTCCAATCAACTTGTTAAATCTGTCAAAAGTTTGAGTCATAGACTCATTCTTTGCAGACATGAAGTTCTCATATTGTTGCCTGAGAATAGCCTTTTGATTTCTCTTTGTGCTCTTTGTGCCAGTAAATCTTTTCTCCAGAGCATTCCACAACATCTGTGCATCTGTGCAGTGTTGGAATTGATGTTGGTACTCATTAGGAATAGCCAAAAGCAGAGTGCTTAAGGCCTTCATCTCTGTTTGTCTGACCTTCTTTTCAGCATCTGTCTTGGGAGGAGGTCTCTTTCCATCTGCTCCAATCTTTCCTTCATTACATGGGCCATTTTCTATGATGTCCCATATTGCATAATCAGTAAGAAGAATGTACTGCTTGATTCTCAGTTTCCACATGTCAAATTCATTGGGTTTGAGCATGGGAACCTTTGAAACAAGAGTACTGTGAGTATCCATTGAATTGTCCATAGCTTCTAAGATACCAAAGCTCTGATACCACTTGTCAGGATCGATTCTTAACAAGAATTAAACTTCTTAGAAACAGAATTTAGAGAATCTTGCGGAATAGAACTCTAAATCAATTAAAGAACAATCAATAGAATTCAACACACTGTATATATCAAACTGTATTACTCACAAGCTTTACACCAAACCTCAATCTTGATGAACAAATCTCACCAAGACGACTTCTACTTCTCTAGAAATAGGATCTATGATCTTGAGGTTAATTCTCTCTGAATAGCTAAACAACCTTTTGAATAACTGTTCTCTATATCGTGTATCTTGTATATTATGTCTATTTAGTCTAATAGCTATCTATCAATACTATTTATACAAAAGTAATTACAAGATAACTATCAAAAGTAAATTGATCTTCTGAATCTTCGTTAAACATATCTTGATCAATTCCTTCTTTGTCTCCAAAAGTATCGCATACCAAACTTATCAAGTCAGCAGTATTAACAATGATTTGGCTCAGCAGCATTAACGACCTTCAGCAGTATTAACCTTCACAGTCTTCTAGCAGTAGTATCTCAGCTCAGCAGTACTAACCATGTCTTGCAGTAGTAATTTGGTCTAGCAGTACTAACCATGTCTAGCAGTAGTAATTTGGTCTAGCAGTACTAACCATGTATACGCAGTAGTAATTTGGTCTAGCAGTACTAACCATGTATACACAGTAGTAATTTGGTCTAGCAGTACTAACCATGTATACGCAGTAGTAATTTGGTCTAGCAGTACTAACCATGTATACGCAGTAGTAATCTTGTCTAGCAGTAGTAACTTCGTCTAGCAGTAGTAACCTTGCATAAGCAGTAGTAATGAAGAACTGGCAGTAGTAAAATTGTCTTGGCAGTACTAACCATACTTAGCATATCTTCAGTTCCCAACAGGGGGATTCCATAGATAGTGGCGGAACATAAAAGTAGGTCACAATCACACATCTAAGTTATTGAGCCCCCACTACGGAGCATTGACCATCAAATTCAACTACCCACTGTCTAGAATTGAGTCCCCCAACGAACCTAGATATGGCCATTCACTAGGAATAAATCGTTACGGATCATACAATCATCAAGTTCAACTACCCAAGGTATGTAACTTGAGTCCCCCGGTAATTAAATATACGTTTCTAGCTAAAATAAGGGAGTAAATTATCCCATCATAAACTCAAGAATCGACTCGTATATATATAGATCAATTGCATTACATTCTAATAATCAATAGTATTCTACATGTGTCAATCCACATCAAACACATAATCTTTTATGCATATCAAGTGCCTAAAATTGAGAAATCCCTATTTTATCGATAAACCAAAATATGCCAAAGTCCAAGAGATTATGTTCTCAAAAGATTTTATATTGAAAGTACATTATTCACTAGGAAAATGTTATTTCACAATCATCAAATATCCAAGTCCATGAATGTAACACCCTAAAATCAGGGCTAATTTATAACAAGATTTAAACATAAACTTCCAACTTTATATCTGAGCAGAGAAATATTTATGAGGTCATATTTACAAATACTGAATTCTTCAAATAACCTATTAATCTAATCATGCCACTATAATCAGATTAACTAGATTATCTAAGCAATCCATCAAAATCTCAATATTCATTATCTTATCCGCTAATCCAAAAGCTCTCGTCCCACATCCCTTTATTTTCTCGAGCTAGTACCTGGTAAGAAAACATCATTTGAAACGATTAGGCTAACGCCTAGTGAGAACATTCAGTTTCAAATTAATATTTGTACAAATTAATGTACACAAGGTATAACAAACTTGGGTTACCCTTTTTCTTACCATACGCATAACCATCCTTTGATAACGGGTTAAACCCAGTTCCATGACTACGGCCTGACACTAAGCCAGTCATTTCTCATGTTCTGATTCCATGACTACGACCTGACAATAAGCCAGTCGTTTCTCATGGTCCGATTCCATGACTACGACCTGACAATAAGCCAGTCGTTTCTCATGGTCCGATTCCATGACTACGACCTGACAATAAGCCAGTCATTTCTCATGGTCCAGAGCCCACACTACGAATCTTCACTGATTCTAGATTAATGCTCTTATCCAATAAATCGCTATAACACATGCCCATTTATTGGAAAGGAAGTAGAGATTACAATCACTCATGTCAATCTGTTTTTCTTCCTTAGAAATCGGGAATTCCGAATAAATCTACGTCTATTCCACGATTTCCCACACACACTGGAATAACGATTAGTACCACACGCCTATTCCATGTGATCATAAAACACTAGTGCCTATGGATCCATTGCACTCAACCGTATCAGGAATTACGAATAAATTTACGTCTATTCCTTACGTTTCGCTATAAACAGTAATAGCAACGATACTTTACCGATCCTACACTATCCCATAAAACTAGTGTATATGGATCCATTACCTTTAACCATATTCGTGCAGGTTATTATTTATTATAAAATTCCTCATAGCATTCAGTATGAGCAAATCTCATATATAAAACATATACTACACACTTGCTTAGCATCAAACTAAAACAACCTTTAAACCTAACACGCTACCATCCAACAGTATGTATGTTCAAGCTACTAGGATTGTATTTCCTTTCCTCAATCATACTCTATCCAAGAGTCGACAAAACATAAAGTTACCGGATACTCAAAAGTATCAGGAACCTCAAAAGTGACCGGACAACCAAAGTTTCCGGACACCCTGAAACTATCCGGATAACATAACTTTCCGGATACACATAGCTTACCGAATGTATAAATCTTTTCGGACACTAATATTTACCGGATACTAATACTGTCCGGATACTTACCGGAAACATACTCAATCCGGACGACATCCGAAAACCAAAGAAATCCGGATACCATCCGGTATCTAATTTCATCCGGAATCTACAAGAATTCAAGACTTACCGGATAGATTTGCCATGTCCGGAAACCTTCATATCAGAGGTTTTCGGATACTATCATTTTATCCGGAAACCACAACCTGCAGCTCAAAATCTCGATCCAGATTCATGTCTGTTTCATTCAGCTTATTCTAAACCAATCCATTCAGTCCCAAAACAGTTTATACAGATATATTAAGGTTTAATATAACAGAAAACATTGATTTGTACAAAAATGAATGAACTCACCTTAATGAAGAAAAACCCACTTCTCTTCACAAACAAACTCCAAATCAGAACAATACCTAGATGAAATTAGCTTATATTATGGATATCTTCTTGCTACTGGAATTCAAATCTACAAAACCCTTTGTATTCTTACCAAAATTTCAGCTTTATTTCTTCTTCTTTCCCCTTTCTTTCTCTTCTTCTTTCTTTCTTCTTTCTCTCTTCTTCTCAACCGATTCAGCCCAAATGAATCAGATATTTTCCAAATAACCCAACTTATCTAATCCCAACTTTCTAAAATGACCAAACACACCTTTAACTTTCAACTTTCCACAAATAGCATTAAAACTTTGATCACTTATATTTTAAACCCCATTGAATTATATAATTACAAAATAATCCAAGGCTTAAACCAAAATACAAATAGACCCCTATTCATATTTCATAATATAATGGAAAATTCAAGAGGTTACAATACTCCCCAACTTGAAAATGATTTCGTCCCCGAAATCAAAGTTAGGTAAACAAGTGAAGATATCGAGTCTTCATATCCTCTTCCGACTCTAAAGTCACATTAGCACCTCGATGATGCTTCCATTGTACCTTTAACATCACCACTTCCTTATTATTACGTAACTTTCTAATTGATCTTTCCAAAATTGCCTCCGGTTCTTCCACACAACGACTCTTTTCATCCACTCTTACATCAATAAGTGGAATCACATCATCCTCTTCGGCTAAACATTTACGAAGATAGCAAGCATGAAAAGTATTGTGGATCCCTTCCAATTCATGTGGAAGATCCAACTGATATGCTTGCAATCCAACTCTCTTAGTGATGGTGAAAGGTCCTAGAAAACGAGGACTCAACTTCCCACGTTTACCAAACCTTATCACACCTTTCCATGGGGACACTTTAAGCATCACGCGCTCCCCAACTTGAAAATGACCTAAAAGTTTATCAGTCTTCTTTGGTTATTAATCCAAATACTATTACCGGACAAAGTTATCAGCAAATGAATTAAGACACGGTTATTAGGAGACAAATTAATCTCGAATCGGATTAGGTCACTATCACCATTGAAATTAAGCTTATGACTTAAATCAATAATGGGATTTGACTACCCATAATATCTTCCATTTGATACCGGTTTATTGCCATGAACACATCATAATACTAGTAAATTTCGTCTGAGGATTTCAACTTATTAACCAAATGCCACGAATTCGTCGCGCGATACTTAAAATTCTTTTATGTGCATAACATCGTCATTTACCGATTTGGCCATTTTGAATATCACCACTCCCGTGCCCCAAATATTGAACCTATTCAAAGTTAATTCAATAACTCAAACTCAAATAGTCAAATCAATAAGTGACCATTTAAAACAAGACTAATAAAATCTTTGAGGATTTCAATTCATATAATCGGTCATAAGTCTTAAAACATACCGCTAATGGTTCAAATTTCTTAAGTTCACAAATCGATAAACCAAACATCACATAAAACATAAAAGAACTTCGTATGACTACATTCTTAAGTCCGATCTTTCTATCATTGCTTCCCCACGTTAGCGTGAAGCACCACCCTCCAAACATTACTTGTCTCTTTCTCCCAACCTTTCCACATGCTGATAACATTTTCTCATTACTATACATAACCAAACAGTTGCATCAAAATTCTAACTTAAGGCATTCAACCAAGTCATTTTAAAACGACACCACTGTTCGAAGTCACTACACATTCTTTGATCTTCAACTAATACTTTCTCGGACAATTCTTTCACACATAAGAAGCAACTCACATCCCTTAAGGATTTTGCATCTACTACACCACATTTTGACTAACACACCCAACATCTTCTTTAAACTTCCAATGATTCCAAAAATATACTTACTTAGCGACCCACATAACCAAAAACACTTTGGATAACACCCAATATCGCTCCAACATTCTATTCCAACATTAGCCATATTACCACGCCATCTTACAAACCATATGCTCCAACAACTTTATTGACAAATAGTACACTTCATCCAACATCCCCGAAAAGACTTCCATCTGACACTTCCTCTTTCTAACATCATATTACATAATGATTGACACATTTATCTTGTCAATTGCTACCACTACTCGTCTGTACATTCTCCACCCATTACATCTCACAGCAGACCAGATCTCTCATGGTCATTCGTACACCATTCAAACTTACCTTCATGTTCTCCCTCATAATTACCCGAGTCTATTTCACTACTTTATCCCTCCCCAACTTTAGTTGAACCACAACTCACGAGTTTCTAATTAACTCAAACTTATTCGTTTCTTGCTAGCTCTTTGTGATTCCAAACCATTACATAAACATGGCACATTCCCTTACAGATCGACATAGTCTATACACTCACTTCGTTCGTGCCAAATACTTCATCCCTTACGAACCACAACCTCGTAAGTAAAACGCTTATCTAAAACAACAGTCTTTCACTGTCCTAACACTCCTACAAGGTGGTCCTTCAACTTTTAACCTTCTAATTCAATACTTCGGCCTAATACACCTTATGCAACCGTCGTCTTCATCTCAAATTTACTCGTGCAACATTAATATCACAAGATCACCTTAAAACTCTTATTCAACATCGAGGATATTTCATTCCTACTTCACCGCATTACTCATAACGACTTGCTAATACTAATGCATTAATTACTTCTAGTCTTTCCTCCGAATACAACCGTCCTTAGACAACTGTATTTCCGTCATCGAACAAGGATACCAACCCTCGTACAACCGGCACTAAAATCCACTTCCGATTCTTCCACTGCCCACCTCTCTTATTGAGCATGAATTTTCAATATTACATTTTGTAACAAATCTATAGACTAAAATTGAAATTATGAAATTACCTGAAAGATTCAATATATAATCAGATTACAATCCCACTTCCCCTTCCAAATGATGATCAATGGTGATTTTCTTCTTAATTGCTAGGGAACTCAATCTTCCCTTTTTCTCTTCTTGAACTTTCTCGTACACTTTCCAATCACCTATTATCTTTTGGCTCTTAGATTTCAAAAAAAAACCACTGTTGTCAAAAATAGTCTTACCAAATGGTACATATTCAACTAACTCAACGAAATAAGTAGATAATGATTAAGTTATCCTACTTTCACTCAGAAATCTCCAAAGTTTGTAAACTTTCATTTGCTAGGTCAACTTGCAAAGTACCTTTCGAAAATAGTAACTGGTATAGCTAACTTTTAACAAAAGATTGAATTACAAAAGACAAGTTAGTACTACCATTACATAACATACACACTTATATATTAAACAACAAGGAATGCATCATAAACTACACCCACTCATTCCTTAACGTCCTCCACCGTCCTACAAAACATTCATCTTGTTAATCTTGAAATGTTGGATTTCTTCTCTTGATTTCCGCTATTTTTCAACTTTGGACAATCCCTCCGATAATGACCAGGTTTCTTGCATTCATAGCAAGTTGACCCTTGAATATGACAGTTTTCAATCTTGTGACCAACTTCCCCGCACTTAAAGCATTTCACATACAATTTGGTTTCTTGACAGGATTCAATACAATGACTCTTAACAAAAGTTTCCAACTTCTGGCAAGGTTCTGATCTATCCTTCCACTTTCTTTTCTCTCCTACTTGAGTTATTTCAACTCTATTTCCAGTATACACTTCTTCTATTCTATCATCAGTATTCGACACTGGATTAACAGGTGGAATTACAACACCGGTACTCACCTCTGGTCTTTGTAACTCATCGATACGATCATTCAACATTTTTGTAAACATCTCCTGTTGTTGAGTCAATGCAACATTCATGACTCGCATCGCGTTTTCCATTATACGGGACTCCATATTAGATTCTGTTGTCACCGAATCAGAAATACCGGCATTAAGTTGATAAGTTTGACTTCCTTCTCCTCCTTTGATAAGAAACCTTGATGGATTTTCATTAACTTCATCTCTTTCAGGTTGACCTTCCACAATTTCATTTACCACACAACCCTCCAAAGAAGTAGAAGGCTCAATTGGTGTATTAACCATCGTATTCTGATAAGCACAAAAAATAACCATAAGAACTGGTTATTCACAATCTAAACACAAAGAACGTAACTCAATGTTTGTTAATCACTATAACCCTTAGAAACTAGTATACTTACGTAACAATATATTCATAATGCCAGTAGCTAATTGGAATTGTGAACATATTGTTGGGTCACTTAGATTTGAAGATGACCCCAGTCTCTCAATTTCACAGTTCATACTTAGAATAATTTTTAGGTTCAAGCAGTTTAATTGTATAAAAATGTTCGGTGAAGTCGAAGATCAACTGAAGAAACAAAGTAGAAGTATATCTTCAAAGCGGATTGAAGATAGACTTCTCAACCAAAGATTAAGCTGTTACTTGAAGACTTCCTAAAGTCTTAGGCCAGTTCACTTGAAGTTTTTGAAGACATGTTGGAAGATGAAATGTTCGGCAAGATCTTTGAAGAAGATAACATGTTAGGCAAAATCCTTGAAGACATGTTAGGCATATCTTCGGCAAGATCTTTGAAGAAGATAACATGTTAGGAAAAATCCTTGAAGACATGTTAGGCATATCTTCGGCAAAGAAGTCTTCGACAAAGAAATTTCAGCAAGTATATTTACTTTATCTGCAGAATATATTCAGGATATCTTGCATTGATAGAGACATCATCCGAAGATCAGAAAAAGGTTCTTTGGATTTCTTATCTCTTTCAAGTAACTTCAGCTTCAACAAGCAGGTCAACGCTTGAAGACAAAAGTAAAAAGACAAAATTACTTTTCAGAAGACCTGCTTCCTATCTGCCTTCCATGCTCTCTTTGACAAGTGTCCATTGCATTTAATGCATAAGGCACTATAAAAGGAGATCATCTTCAACCTTGCAACTCACCAGTTTACAGACTCTCAAGCTTTCAAGTGCTGGCGCATTACTCTCTCTCAAAAGTTCATTTGTTTTCTAAGTGTTTTACAACTGTTCTTATTCTCTGTGTGACTTTGTGTTAGATTGTTTAAGCAGATTTTATCTGTTTTGTTCCGCAACAATCTTTAAGTTTTCTATGTGTAATTCTTGATTTTAAATCAATAAAGAATTAATTAAGTGAAAAATTTTGTGTATTGTATTCAACCCCCCCTTCTACAATACTTGTTTACCATTGCTAATCCATAGCTGGGACCAACAAGTGGTATCAGAACAGGTCAGCTTAATCTAATAAGCTTGATCTGATCTGCAATGGCTTCATCTTCTTCTTTAAACAATGTTTCTTCTCAAAACTCAAATGTTGGATCATACGAAAATGGCT
The DNA here is from genome assembly GCA_033807775.1 of Saussurea involucrata. Taxonomy (NCBI): domain Eukaryota; kingdom Viridiplantae; phylum Streptophyta; class Magnoliopsida; order Asterales; family Asteraceae; genus Saussurea; species Saussurea involucrata. The sequence goes on along the minus strand of CM066322.1, from coordinate 55,086,711 downwards.
CCATAGCCAAACCACCAAAGTTTAACCCTAATAACTTCTCTCTGTGGAAAAGTCGTATGATGCTCTTTCTAGAAGGAGTTGACAGCAGATATCCTACTATACTCCATGAAGGACCTATTGTCCCAAGAGTTTGGGATCGTTATAATGCCAAAAATAAAGATGAAGATGGTGATGATTCTTCTTCTGATGAGGAAGAACGAACACCAGCTACTGGGAGATACATTGTAAAGGACCCCAGTAAGTACACTGATGAAGACAAACGTCTTGTAGCTCTTGACACTAAAGTCAGAGCCATCATTGCCCTCTCTTTGCCTGATGAAGTTTATCACTCTCTTGTAAACTTTTCTACTGCTAAAGAAATGTGGTCTACTCTGTGTGTTCTTTATGAAGGAACTTCTGAAGTGAAAAAGAGCAGAAAAATCGCTCTTGTTAGAAAATATGAACTGTTTGCTCATGAAAAAGGAGAATCGCTTTCTGACTACTATAACCGTTTTAACAGTCTGCTTAATGATCTTAAGCTGTTGGGTCGCATTTATGACAATGAGGAAGTCTTATGCAAATTTATGGACTGTCTTCCTGAGTTCTGGGAAAACATCTGCACATGCATTAAGACAACCAAGGATCTTGATCATATGCCTCTCACAGCTCTTTATGGTACTCTCTTTAACTTTGAGCAAACCAAGCTCCAAAGGAAGTCTGTCATTAAAGATATCAAAAGCTCTTCCCTAGCTCTTGTAAGTGACTCTTCCAAAAGATCTGTGTGCATTCCTAGAATTACACATCCTTCTGATTCTGACCATGATAGTCAGGAAGATACCAATGATCATTCAGAGGCATATCTTAGTGATGCTGATGATGAAGGTGAGGAAACCCCCGTTGACCAACTGATAGATGGCATAGCCATGCTGGCAGGTTACTCTAAACCTAGATCCCGTTTCTCCTATAGTAAATCTAAATTTTATAGAAAATCTTCTCAAAATTTCCCCAAGCACTCTTCAACTGATAAATCAAATGAGGAATGCTTTAAATGTGGGAAGAAAGGTCACTTTTCCTCTGAGTGCAGAAGCAAGCTTTCTGAAAAATCAAAGAACTCTTCATCTAGTCGTCCCTTTTCAAAATCTAACAGATCCAGACTCGATTCAAATCACTCCTCTTCTCAAAGATCTGGCCAACCTGGTTCCTCTGTGAACTCTGACCGTGCTGAAAAGTACAAGGCTAAATACAAAAGAGAAAAGGAGAGAAATGAACTTTTTTCCAAAAAGGGAATGGGTCTGCTGGCTGAGTATCATGACTTGGTAGATGAACCCGCATTTGACAGTGATAAGGACATGGCCAATATTTGTTTCATGGCAAAGATTGATGACATCAGTGACTGTGAGGAAACTCCTTCCACTCTTGCTCTAGTCTCGACAGGATGCTCTTCCTCATCCACTCAGGTACATCCCTTTCACTCTCTTACTGATGCTGAAAAAGTTGAAGCATTTGACTCTTTAACTGTTGACTTCCATGATGCTAAAGATGCTAAGAAAAAGGCAAATGCTCAGATAAAATCTCTTTCTTCTCAACTTCAAATCTGTCTTTCTCAACTAAAACATTTTGACAAAATCAAAGCTGAGCTTGAAGATCTGAAAACTATAAACTTCACACTTGCTAAAGAGAAAAATAAGTTGTTCAAAAGACTTAAAGAGGAACAAGAAACTGTGAAAAAGTGGACTAACTCTTCTAAGAATTTAGAAAAGATTTTTAAAGACCAAATGAACTGTGATGACAAATCTGGACTTGGCTTTGGCAAAATGGACATTGACTCTTCCTCAACTATTCATGCTTCCACTTCCTTTGTGCTTCCTCCATTCTATGAGTCCTCTGAACACCATTCAAGTGATACTCATTCAATGAACTCTGTTGATCTTTCTGAAACCTTAAAGTTTGGGATGTTCATTAAAGCTAAAGGTGATGCCTCAACTTCTAAAGTTGAAGAAGCCCAAGGCTCTAATGACCTTCCTAAACCTGTTCATGAGCTGATGAAATCCCTACACATAGATGAAGCCTCTTCCTCTGAACCTAAGCCTTCAAAGATCCTAAAGAGAGAACCTCAACCTTTTCAAAACAGATTTTCCACTTCTGACAAAGGAAAATCAGTTGCCGAGTTCCATCCCAAAAGAAAAACTCCAAAGAAATATTCTGGTAACTCTTCCACTTTTCCCATTCCTCGATCTGTGCTTTTGAAAAAGTCAGATTCCAAAGAATCCTGTCATTCACCAACAATTTACAAAGGAATCCTAGGAACCACACCTCTTGGTTCATCATCTTCAGCCAAGATCATAAAAATCAATGCGAAAGGTCAAAACAAGGAAAGTGGTAATAATGTTAAATAGGTTTTTATCAATAGAAAATGCTATAACTGTGGTGACACTTTTCATATGGCTAAAGATTGTCCTCTTGAGAGAATGGACAGAAACTCATCTAAAGATCTCTCTGTTTCTTCTTCTCACCCAAAAGGACCCATCTCCAAATGGGTACCAAAGAACTAATTTTTCTGTGACTGTAGGTTTATGGACATCAACAGATCTGGTATCTGGATAGTGGATGTTCACGTCATATGACTGGAAACAAATCTCTTCTTGTTAACTTCGTGTCGGCTAAAGGTCCATCTGTTATCTTTGGCGATAATTCTCGTGGCAGCACTAAAGGCTACGGAACTCTCTCCAATGGTTCCGTCACCTTTAATAAAGTAGCGTACGTTGAAGGCTTGATGCACAACCTCTTGAGCATAAGCCAGGTGTGTGATCTCGGTTATAAAGTAATCTTTGAACTGTCCATTTGCACGGTGGTTGACAAAGACATGAAAGCTGTACTTTCCGGGTACTGAAAAGAAAATGTCTATGTTATAGACATGGGACAGAGTTCATCTTTTGGAACAAACATCTGCATTGTCTCTGAAAACTCTGCTAAAATCAGTTGGCTTTGGCACAAGCGTCTCTCTCACCTCAACTTCAAAACCTTGAACTCTCTCTCCTCTAAAGAGCTCGTGTCTGGAATGCCAAAACTGACCTTTGTGAAAGAAAAGCTGTGTGCTGCTTGTGAGAAGGGAAAGCTCACAAATCCTCATTCAAGTCCAAGCAATGCTTCTCCATTTCTCAACCTCTTCAGATGCTACACATGGATCTGTGTGGACCAGTCAGCACTCCAAGCCTTGGTGGAAGAAGGTACATTCTTGGTATTATTGATGAATTTACACGCTACACTTGGGTATTTTTTCTCAGGTACAAAAGTGATACTTCTGAAGAAATCATAAAGTTCATCAAAAGATCTGAAGTGATGAATGGGCAGCCGGTGAGATCTGTGAGAAGTGACAACGGCACTGAATTCAAAAACAGTGTGTTGGATGACTTCTTCAATGAAAAGGGCATATCTCAGAATTTTTTAGCTGTTCGGACTCCACAACAAAATGGTGTGATAGAGAGAAAGAACAGGACGCTGTGTGAAGCTGCCAGATCCATGCTGAGTGAATCTCACCTTCCGACCTACTTTTGGGCCGAAGCAATTAATACTGCATGCTTTACCCAAAATAGGTCCATTATTGTAAAAAGACATAATAAGACTCCCTATGAAGTCTTTTATGGTAGAAAACCAAACATCAGTTTTCTTCATGTCTTTGGGTGTGTCTGCTACATTCTGAATGATAGAGAAAACTTGGGCAAGTTTGATCCTAAAGCAGAGGAAGGCATCTTCATGGGTTATTCTCTCACCTCCAAAGCATACAGGGTCTACAACCTTCGGAGAAAATGTATTGATGAATCAATACATGTCAAGTTTGATGACCTCAAGGTATCATCTCTCTCCTCAGATGATGATGAATTAAATAGTTGGATCACCTCTTGCATTGGTGATGCTTCTCCTTCTCCACCTAACCCAACTATTCCCATACCTTCTCCTCAAAATCCTACCTCTCAGGATAATAATCTTTCCTCATCCTCACACCCTTCTTCAAACCACGAATAAAATCCTCTGCCGCTCCAAACTTCCCAAAACCAAAATTCTCTTCAAAACACCACTCTATCTCATCCCTCAAATATCCCTTCTTCATCAAATCCACCCCATACTTCTTCATTCAATCCTCCTGAAGATCTACCCTCCACCTCTCATCCACAACCTTCCTATCCTACAGCTTTGCCTCCTGCTATAAAATGGACCAAGGATCATCCAATTGATCAAATAATTGGTGATCAACAGGTTGGTGTCCAAACCAGAAGAGGAGTAGGCAATATCTGTCTATATGTGAAGTTCTTGTCCCTTATAGAGCCAAAGAAGGTTGAAGAAGCTCTAGCTGATCCATGTTGGATCACTGCCATGCAAGAAGAACTTTCTCAATTTGAGAGAAACAAGGTCTGGAGATTGGTTCCTCGTCCTCCCCGAAAAACAATCATAGGAGCCAAGTGGGTATTCAGAAACAAGATGGATGAAGAAGGCACTGTCATCAGAAATAAAGCCAAACTGGTTGCTCAAGGGTACAGGCAAGAAGAAGGAATTGACTATGATGAAACCTTTGCTCCAGTTGCCAGACTTGAAGCAATCAGAATTTTCCTTGCTCATGCTGCATACAAGAACTTCAGAGTCTTCCAGATGGATGTCAAGAGTGCCTTCCTGAACGGAGAACTAGCTGAAGAAGTCTATGTGAAGCAACCTCCTGGATTTGAAGATCCATCTCATCCTGACTATGTGTACATATTGGATAAGGCTCTCTATGGGCTTAAACAAGCTCCTCGTGCCTGGTACGATACTCTAGCAAACTTTCTTTTGAAGAACAAGTATACTCGGGGTAAGATTGACAACACTCTTTTCATCAAACAAAGCCCAGGTAATCTTATTCTTGTTCAAATCTATGTGGATGGTATCATTTTTGGTGCCACCGATGAATCACTATGTGATAAGTTTGCTTCTCTCATGATGAGTCAATATGAGATGAGCATGATGGGGGAGCTAACATTTTTCTTTGAAACGATTAGGCTAACTCCTAGTGAGAACATTCAGTTTCAAATTAATATTTGTACAAATTAATGTACACAAGGTATAACAAACCTGGGTTACCTTTTTTCTTACCACACGCATAACCATCCTTTGATAACGGGTTAAACCCAGTTCCATGACTACGACCTGACACTAAGCCAGTCATTTCTCATGTTCTGATTCCATGACTACGACCTTACAATAAGCCAGTCATTTCTCATGGTCCAATTCCATGACTACGACCTGACAATAAGCCAGTCATTTCTCATGGTTCAGAGCCCACACTACGAATCTTCACTGATTCTAGATTAATGCTCTTATCCAATAAATCGCAATAACACATGCCCATTTATTGGAAAGGAAGTAGAGATTACAATCACTCATGTCAATCCTTTTTTCTTCTTTAGAAATCGGGAATTCCGAATAAATCTACGTCTATTCCACGAATTCCCACACACACTGGAATAACGATTAGTACCACACGCCTATTCCATGTGATCATAAAACACTAGTGCCTATGGATCCATTGCACTCAACCGTATCAGGAATTACGAATAAATTTACGTCTATTCCTTACGTTTCGCTATAAACAGTAATAGCAACGATACTTTACCGATCCTACACTATCCCATAAAACCAGTGTATATGGATCCATTACCTTTAACCGTATTCGTGCAGGTTATTATTTATTATAAAATTCCTCATAGCATTCAGTATGAGCAAATCTCATATATAAAACATATACTACACACTTGCTTAGCATCAAACTAAAACAACATTTAAACCTAACACGCTACCATCCAATATTATGTATGTTCAAGCTACTAGGATTGTATTTCCATTCCTCAATCATACTCTATCCAAGAGTCGACAAAACACAAAGTTACCGGATACTCAAAAGTATCAGGAACCTCAAAAGTGACCGGACAACCAAAGTTTTCGGACACCCTGAAACTATCCGGACAACATAACTTTCCGGATACACATAGCTTACCGAATGTATAAATCTTTCCGGACACTAATATTTACCGGATACTAATACTGTTCAGATACTTACCGGAAACATACTCAATCCGGACGACATCCGGAAACCAAAGAAATCCGGATACCATCCGGTATCTAATTTCATCCGGAATCTACAAGAATTCAAGACTTACCGGATAGATTTGCCATGTCCGGAAACCTTCATATCAGAGGTTTCCGGATACTATCATTTTATCCGAAAACCACAACCTGCAGCTCAAAATCTCGATCCAGATTCATGTCTGTTTATTTCAGCTTATTCTAAACCAATCCATTCAGTCCCAAAACAGTTTATACAGATATATTAAGGTTTAATATAACCTAAAACATTGATTTGTACAAAAAATGAATGAACTCACCTTAATGAAGAAAAACCCACTTCTCTTCACAAACAAACTCCAAATCAGAACAGTACCTAGATGAAATTAGCTTATATTATCATGCATGTGTATCCAAATATGTTCTTGACATTTTAAAGATCTTCCATATTGCACCCCAATGGAATTTAAATCATAATTTGATCATGTGATAAAGATTGAAAAACATTCTTTTACAGTTAATTAACGCTTTTTATGGTTTTCTTTTCCAGTTTTATAAAATCAACAAGTCGATTTTGATCAATTAAGATGCATATTTCATTATAAGAACATTGGATCTTTGAATTTTCCTTGGCTTCTTTGCTCTTATCGGGCAATGCAGTGGGTTATTGGATGAGATAAGAACGGTGATTTCCCCACTACGGAAACAAAAACCGTCATCATATTCACATCTCCATGACGGCGTTTAACACCATCAACGCCATTCTTAACATCAAAATTCAACACCGAACCTTCATCGTCATCTTCTTCATCCTTTTCAAGTAGGTTTATTATTTTCTATATCATATTTTTTGTTTTCATTCTCTGTTGCTTATACTTCCTGTGAACACCCTCTAATCTCAGATTGTGATTAATGTATTGTAGGTTTTAATGTTAAGGGTGTTAATGAAGCAACAATTATCAAATGCATGTTCGACGAGATAAGTTTCATTTGCAGCAATGTGTGATTTCAATTTTAAGTTTTGCCGTGTCTAGGATTCATTTCAGTTTGAAATGAATGCAGGTAATTCCGGCAGCGCAATTTGAATGAACTGTGTTGCATTGTTATTTCATTGTCTGTGGTTGGTTGCATCAACATGTGATTCAAAAATGTGATTTCAATGATAACTTTTGTTGTGGCTAGGATTCATTAGTATTACTCGAGATAAGCATACACTTTTGGGTGCAATCGGCAATGAATACAAAATGAGATAAACCAAATAATGAAATTGTTACAGTAATGAAGAATGAGGTTTGGGCTTCATGTTAATAGGATTGGATATGCTCGCCAATTATATGATGAAATGTTAGGATACTAGGAGTCATTAGTATTACAAGCAAATAAATCTTCACTGTCTCCTGCAAGTTTCATTGAACACGTAATTAAATGAACCCAAATCAGTTTCATCGTAATTGCATTGGACAGAACACTAATGAACCAAGATGCTCTTGTGGATTTTGGACAAACCTCATTCGTTTTTTATTGGATATTATAATTGTATTGGACAATATAGTAATGAACCAGGAATAGTAATGAACCAGAAAAAGATGCAGGAAAAAGTTGGTTTGAAGTTGATCAAAACCTTCACACTTTTCATGCAGGAGGCAGATCACATCCAAAAATAGAGGAGGTTTGCGATAATATGAACGAAATATCAATAAAACTCAAGGAAAACGGACATTCTCAATTAGTTTTATATGGTGGGACGATGAGGAGAAGGATAAGATATTGTAGATGTGATGAATGGTTAGCATGTTCAATGAACCCAATTAGTTTCATTGTAATTGCATTGAACATATTTCTAATTACTATTTTACAATGCCAATTTCACGTTTAATAGTTCGGTCGAATTGCATGATAGTAAGTTGGTTATTGAAATTCAAATGACATGTACACCAATTTGAAGCACGAAAAGAATTGTTAATTAAGTTGATACTGGTCCATGTGTTTGATTGCATTAATTCTTAGTTAAATAGTACTTGACACATGAGTTTAATTGCATTAATCAATAGTAAAATGTTACTGCTGCATGAGTTGAATTTCATTAATCACTACTAAAATATCGTTTGCATTACCATAGTATAATGGTGTTGCTATGAAGGCACATCTTTAGAAGACATAAAAACTATAAACTCAAACCGAACGTTTACCGGGTAAGTGTTTATCAAGTCGCATTATCTTACCGTATGAATATGGTAAGGACTAGGACTCTTACCGGTAAGTGAGGGGCGACGAATCTTACCACGGTTAGCGTTTATCGGGTAACTGTTGCATACAATGCCCTTTTATTGAACTAAAATCTTACCCGGTAAGTAAGTGATAGTATCGAATTTTACCGGTAAGCGCTTACCCGGTAAGAATGATAACAAGGACCGAGAGTCTTACTCGGTAAGCGAGAGTAACGAATCTTACCCGATAAGCGCTTACCGGATAAATTGTTGCATACGACACCGTTTTAATGGACTAAAATATTACCCGGTAAGTTAACTTTAAAGTGTCGACTCTTACCGGGCAAGTATTGGGTACACGACCCCTTAGTTTCTGTAAATTTGTTGTTGGTTTGGATGCCCAACATGATCTATGTTACTGTCCTGTTATTTTATCATCTACAACTTACCAGATTTTTTTTCAGATTGGTGCTTCTTATCGGTCACAGTTTAGATTTGTTCATGATTTGGTTTTGTATTTGGAAGTCAGAATTGACTTTTTGCGTACTTAAAGATGTATGAATCTAGATTAAAGTCATGTCGTGTATCCGACCAACGTACGGGTATAACACTAGTTTAATTGATGGAGAGGCAAGAAAAACTTAAAAGTAACACCCCGTTATATATTTTGCAACTTCAAAAATCAATTGTTACATACGAAGGAGTAAATAAAAAATAGCAATTTCCATATTGCTTTAGGAAAAAAAGAATCATCTTGTATCTATATATATATATATATATGTATATAAAAAAATAAAGAGAAGGCCCTTTGGGCCAAAAAACGATCGATCATCTGGAAGAAATTGGTTCTTCAGCAATTGTCTCCAACAACGGCTTCTTCGATCTACACATTGAGATCATATGCTTAAACTCCGGCGAAGACAACTCTTCTATGTTCTCCAAACTCAACCTCGGCGGTGTAGGTGCATTTTCCGGCAGGATCCTGACGTTTCCGATTTTCTTAGCACCAGATTTGGCGGCAAGGAAAAGAGCCCCCAAATCAGCGGTGGCGACGACTGTGTTGAGCCTGTTCATCGGGAACATGACGTAGACGGAGGCGATCTCCAGATCTTCGTCGGCGTTCAGGGCGGAGAAGCGAGCTCCGATGCGGAGCGACTTGGAGTTCACAAGGAATGTGTTGGGCGATTCCAGCATCAGCTCGGCGGCTTTGATTGGTTGCTGCACTCTACGGATTTCCCCATTGAGGTAAATTACCTTAGTGCCCTTAGAGTGTTTGGTTAAGGTGCAAGAAACGTAGTTACCCATGACGACGACGTTTGAAGAAAAAGTGGTATAGAAGATGGATGGATGATGGGTAATGGAAGATGGAGTGATGGCGAATGTGATTGAGGGTATATATGGAGTTGGGAGTTTGACAAATTTTAATTAAAAAAAATAAAGAAATGTTTTAATTTTTAAATAATAAAATAAATAGAAGGTGACAGTTGGAATGAAAGTGTTTGTCAATGAGAACTCCGCGTCCCAGAAATTAAAGGTAACAATATCGATCTGGCTGCGGTGGTACAACTAATTCAACGGAAGGCAACCGATGGAAGTTGGAGTACAACAACACTTATCACTTTATTCGTCAAACACTTGATCTTCGTCAAGTCTTTGAAAAAATGAATGTGAGAGGCTAAAGAGAGAGAGTATATTATGGTACAACCAACATATTTTTTATAGATTTTTATTTTTTCAAGTCTTTCACAATGGTTTCACCATTATGGATGCCCTAATCATTTGCTTATAATAATAAATATTTAAAATAAAACTTGCTCTCATTTTGTTACAGATTTTCGACGGAGTTTTTTTTTAAAATTAAAATACAAATTATTTTGATAAACATTTTTTTAATAATTTATTGTTGTTGGGTTTGGTCCTAATAACTAGGTTGGTGTTATGATGAAGTATGTTCCAAGTTTATTTGATGAATCATTGTTGTTGTTACTTTGGTTTGGATGATTAAAAAATTAATATAGGTTTTGATTTGAGTTGATATAAATGTATTATATTTTGAATATGTTGAACATAATTTAACTAATCGATATGAAATAATATAAGATCAAAATGTACTCGTCAATTTTGCATTTCTTTTAAAATAATGATGATGTAAATGTAAAAATAATATCGTAAAAACCAAACAGTATTTTAGTGTTGAAGGAAACAACAAAGTAAATTAAACATGCAAAATAATATCATGGAAGCATAACTTATGGAAAAATAAATGAAGTGTTTAAATTGAGAAATGGAAAACTTAAAGGTTACTTGTGAAACAAATGAAATGAAAGGAGTAGGTCGTTATCCACTTCGGTTATGGGGGTTGTGTTGTGTTTGTGTATGCCGCCAGGGTCAAAGCCTCCATCAACTTTGCGTCTCTTTAAAGCATCACCCAACATTACCATTTCCAAAAATAATTATACATAAAATAAATATATAATATAACCAAGGTTTATATTTCGGTGAAAACTCCTCATTTTTATGAGAACGCATTTAAAACCGTCGATCTTTTTTTTATCCAACAAATAAATATATAATATAACCAAGGTTTATAAAATGAAATTTGGTTGTTTGGTACTTGTTTTTACAAAAACATCTTTGACCTTGGGTTTCTTGGTTGATTTATGTATACCAATTAATTATTCCAGTGACTACAAATGATTTAGAGTTATTATAGATGAATCGTTATAGACTAGATTCAAACTTAAAAAACATTAATGTTTACTACATCTATTTGAACCTTACTAGTGAGCCAGAACCAAGTGATTATATGTATATTTCATCTTTCCTTTAGGCCATCAGTACCCCATGAGAGCATCTTTCAAATATTCCAGCTCCACATCAGCGTCACATCAGCTTTTCTCTCATCCCTCACTCAATCCTTAAACACCCTTATCACATTCCCTCAAACCCTTTTGCCACCTCATTTATTTTAATTCTTTTATTTATACATTTAATTATTTAACAAAATAAAAATATTTATATATTTTTTAATAAATAAAAATAAGATAAATAATAAAAATAAAAATTCATATCATTCATTAAAAATAAAAATTACAAAATAAATTTAAAAATCTACTCGTCGTCATTGTTGGGAACTTGGATACGCCAAATATGTTCGATCAAATCCGACCGAAGGTTATTATGAGTGTCCCGGTTTATGACTTCTTGAACATTTGCCGCGCGTTGTGTCTCACTGATTTGGCTTTCGATATCATTCGTGAAAAGTCGTTTTTCACGTCACCACAAATAGCATGGTTTTCGTCTTCGAGTATCATATTGTGTAATATGACACAAGCGTACATAATGTTTCTCAATATTGTCGGTTCCCATCCGCGTGCCGGGTTATGAAGTATATGCCAACGTTGTTTAAGCACGCCAAAAGCTCGTTCAACATCTTTACGTGCGGATTCTTGCGCGGACTTGAACTTTTGTCGTTTAAGGTCTTGTGTGCACGTAAATGATTTTACGAAAGTAGCCCATTCCGGATATATCCCATCCGTTAGATAATATCCGTGCTTGTAGGTGGCTCCATTCACCTCAAAAGGGCACTCGGGTGCTTTTCCATCATATACATCGTTGAAGATGGGCGACTGATTGAGAACATTGATGTCGTTGTTGGAACCGACAACACCAAAGTATGCGTGCCAGATCCATAGATCTTGAGAGGCCACTGCTTCTAGCATGATTGTCGGGTGCTCATGATCACCTCTCATGAATTGACCTCGCCATGCATTCGGACAATTTGCCCACGCCCAATGAGTACAGTCTATGCTGCCGAGCATGCCGGGAAATCCGTGTTTAGCTTCATGCGCGGCGTACAACTTCTGAATATCAATAAAAGTAGGCTTGCGTAAATATTTTTGACCATACAGTTCAATAATACCTGTGCAGAATTTGTACACACAATCTCGTGACGTTTTCTCTCCCATACGGATGTACTCGTCAAGTGCGTCAGCAGCTACTCCATACGCCAATTGCCGAATAGCGGAAGTACACTTTTGTATCGGAGAAAAACCTTGTTTGCCTAACCCGTCAAACCGAAGTCTAAAATACCGATACCCTACTTCTAAATCTTCAACTATTCGTTCGAATAGTTGTCTGCTCATCCTGAACCGCCGCCTAAACATATCCGGTGTATAAATCGGGTTGACGCCAAAGTAGTCCCGCATAAGCCGCTCGTTTGCAGTTACTCGACCTCTTTCAATGTTTGCGGCCCTCTCTCTTGTTGACGATGAGGCGGTGCTACCATACAGCGATTGTGCAGTCTGTCGCAAAATTTCCCTTTGTAGATTCAACAACTCGTCGGTGTCTACGGATGATGATGATGCGGTTGGTGAACCGGGTTGTGGCGAATCCATATTGTTTAAAATAAGAGGTTGAGAGAATTTGAGAGAGTTTGAGAGGTGTGAAAAATAAGAGATTGAGAGAATTTTAGAGAGTTTGAGAGGTGTGAGAAATAAGAGGTTGAGGGTTAAATATATAGTGGGATTAAATTGAGAAAAATAATTTTTTTTTACAAAGAGCCGTTCAACGGCATGATTTTTAAAAATTAAATTAAATTTTTTTTTTAAAAACCCTTCGGGATGAATCGGGATCCCATCCCCGGAATCCATCCCGCCCCGCCAACCCCGCAAGGGCCGTAGCCCATCCCGCCCATCCCGCTGCCCATCCCGAATGGGCTACGGATGGCCTTAGGGGTTGTTTGGCAGTTGCTGAATGATTTAGTTCAGAATGATTAAGAAGTCATAATGGTTAAGAGGCTTTTGTGATATAGTGCAAAATGAAATATGGTTGTTTGGTACTTGTTTAGAATGAAATCAGAATGCTGAATGGTTAAGGGTGGTCCAAGATGCTAAATCATTAAAAGAGTTTTGAAACTGTAATAACCCCATTATGGGCATCTTGATTTTTAAGGGAAGTTAAGGGGCATATTTAATTATTCTGAAAACTTACAAGGGTAAAAGTGGAATGTTTAGAAAGTCTTTTAATTATTTTAGGGTTTCTTGTGTGTGTGTGCTCATTACCTGCGGCGCATGAGAGAAAAGAGAGATTAGAAAGAAAGCAATGTCATATGGGTGTTCTTCCTGCAAATCGAGAGAGAGGAGAAGAGAGAGAGAGAGACAACCGGAGAGTGAGAGAGAGAAACCGACGAGCAAGAGAGAGAGGGACAGCCGGAGAGAGAGAGCTTCGTGAGAGAGAGAGAGAGACTGCGTGAGAGAGAAAGAAGAAAGGGGCTGTGTGTGTGTTTTGTGTGTGCAACCGGCAGAGAGGGACGACGGGGGAGAGAGAACGCCGGCGAGAGAGAGAGGGAGACAGACGGGAAGAGAGGAACGACGGGAGAGTGATCGTGAGTGCGAGAGATAGATAGAAGTCGAGAGAGAAGAGAGACGACGAGGAGAGAGAGAGGCAGAGAACGACAAAGGTGGTGGCTGGGGTTCGTCGCCGGCAGATCGCCGCTGCAGGTGGTCGCCAGCGGTGTGCTGTTGCTGGTGGTCGCCGGCGGCGTGCTGTTGCTGGTGGTCGCCGGCGGTTGGCTGGCGGTGGTGGTCGCCGGCGGTGACGAGATTTGGCAGCGGTCTTCCTTCTCGTGAGACTTTATTTAGGTAAGAAACCACTCCCTTGCGTTTCCTCTTTTGCAAGTAATGCTCGATTTGAGAGTTTGTAGTTGTTCTCGTTTTGTAAGCGGAGAAATCAAATTAGAATATTAATAGAGTTTTGACCTCCTAGTGAGAGATTTGGTCCGTAGTGTGATGATTATGAGCAAGGAAGGTACAGTTGTAAGGGTATGGACTGCAAATTTTAAACGTGTCAGCTAGTATCGTAGTGAGGTGATGTTAGAGAGAAAGGAAGCATTAGATAGGAACTTTTGGGGTTTACGGATGAAATGTTCGATCTATTAACCAGAATGTTCTAGCCCGTAGGGGTAAGTTGACGTTATGGTATGTTTTTGTTTGGGATGGAATGACAGAGTAGTGGTGTGAGGTTACCCAAAGGAGGAACCAAGTGTTTTTGGTTGCAAGAATCGCTAAGTAGATATATGTTGGGATCATTGAAAGTTTAAAGAGGATGAAGAGCGTGTTGGTTAAATTGTGTAATAGTAAATGCGAATCTCTAAAGAGCATGAATTGTTTCTTATGTGTGAAGGAATGATCCTAGAAGGAATCAGTTGGAAAGTTAGTTAAAGTTTATCGTATGGCATGATGATGTTTGTGGGTCAAAATGGTAATGTAAGTATTAATAGATTGGAAATGCCATGATAGATGTATAAGCCTTTGATTGGTTGATTAAAATGTTATGGACTCGTTAAGTAGTGACATTTATTTGTTACTGCAGGATGTGTTGCATCCGACCGAGATTCTCACTAAGAATTGATAAGGGAGAGTCGTATGTTGAAGGGAGAAGTTGATGATAGTATGTTGGAATAAGTAACTCTCAAATTTATTTTGAAGGTTATGAATTGATGGGTTACTCTATGGGAGTTGGTAGTTAAGAAATCAGTTTTGACTGGAGAATGTTGTGAATACCAAAATAGCGAGATAATGATATTAAAGGATTAAATGTGATAAATTATGGTTGATAGAAAGAGATAAACTGCTTTTCGATTGGGGTACTTCATTTGAAATAAGATAATGGCATGTTTTGGTTATGGATAGAGATTGTGAGTTGAATCAGAGTTGCGCAGCGAAGGCGGGATAGTAGGTTGTTATTATTTTGTTGTTAGAAAGATTCATTCCGAGAATTGAGATTTAAGCTTTGATAATCAATATTCGTCGGTTATTTTTGGAGTGAATTCCGGGACGGAATTCTGTTAAGGTGGGGAGATTGTAATAACCCCATTATGGGCATCTTGATTTTTAAGGGAAGTTAAGGGGCATATTTAATTATTCTAAAAACTTACAAGGGTAAAAGTGGAATGTTTAGAAAGTCTTTTAATTATTTTAGGGTTTCTTGTGTGTGTGTGCTCATTACCTGCGGCGCATGAGAGAAAAGAGAGATTAGAAAGAAAGCAATGTCATATGGGTGTTCTTCCTGCAAATCGAGAGAGAGGAGAAGAGAGAGAGACAGCCGGAGAGTGAGAGAGAGAAACCGACGAGCAAGAGAGAGAGGGACAGCCGGAGAGAGAGAGCTTCGTGAGAGAGAGAGAGAGACTGCGTGAGAGAGAAAGAAGAAAGGGGCTGTGTGTGTGTCTTGTGTGTGTGTTTTGTGTGTGCAGCCGGCAGAGAGGGACGACGGGGGAGAGAGAACGCCGGCGAGAGAGAGATGGAGACAGACGGGAAGAGAGGGACGACGGGAGAGAGATCGTGAGTGCGAGAGAGAGATAGAAGTCGAGAGAGAAGAGAGACGACGAGGAGAGAGAGAGGCAGAGAAAGACAAAGGTGGTGGCTGGGGTTCGTCGCCGGCAGATCGCCGCTGCAGGTGGTCGCCGACGGTGTACTGCTGCTGGTGGTCGCCGGTGGCGTGTTGTTGCTGGTGATCGCCGGCAGTTTGATGCCGGTGGTGGTCGCCGGCGGTTGGCTGGCGGTGGTGGTCGCCGGCGGTGACGAGATTTGGCAGCGGTCTTCCTTCTCATGAGACTTTATTTAGGTAAGAAACCACTCCCTTGCGTTTCCTCTTTTGCAAGTAATGCTCGATTTGAGAGTTTATAGTTGTTCTCGTTTTGTAAGCGGATAAATCAAATTAGAATATTAATAGAGTTTTGACCTCCTAGTCTTAATGTCAAGATAAATTATATGTTCATGTGTGTTCTTGGTTATGGAATAGCTTGTATCTATTAAAAGAGGAATTGTGTTAAATTGTGTAGAATTAGAAGAATGGCAAAGGATGTGGGTTTTGCTCGAAATTGCCGGTCTTCCGAAACCGTGTGTACCGGAAGTCGGTATGTTCCGGGAGTTGGCCCGTAACTCAAGTTTGGGCCGGGATTGGTTTATTGGGCCGAATTGGTTGTTGGGGCCGAGAGAATTATTAAGTCCTTGTGGGCTTAATTATTAAGATTGGGCTTATTTTATTATTAAAGTCTATAATCATTTAAAAGGGGCCTAGTGCATAATCGATAGTCTATTTATTTAATTTGGTCATGATATTACTATTATGATCCGGCTTTGATATTTAGAATCTAGAGTTATAATTTTATGACGGGGAAAACCTAGAATCGGGTAGTTTAATGGATCCGATATAGTATGTCAATTGGATGGGTAAGCAAAGACCATTAATTATGATTTTTGGACTAGAAGGTAATCTACCAATTTAGATAAGTTAGGGTTGAGTTCGGGGTTTAACTCGAGTAATAATTGAACGAATTATGACGAACGCTATTAATATAATAGGTGTTCCGCCTAGAGATCGGAAGGGTAAGTGAGGAGCTTTGGATCAAGCTAGCCAGGTGAGTTTTTCTAACCAAAATACGTGATTTTACGTGTTTCCAAAGGAAAATGATTATATGAAAATGCCCTGTTAATTTACATGGATTTTACGTAAATGAAAGATTTATGTTCTACTGATCAGGGTATGTTTATGAGCATGATTTATTTACGAGCTTTTACGAATGTTTTCCATGAAAAGTATTATTTTGCTAATGAAGGAGGGTTGCCCTCAAGTACGTGAAATCGCATGCTTTTATTGAACTATCATTGGTGGAGTTGGGTTGCACCGTGGGGAGGGCTACTTGGTTTGCCGTACCCGGCTTTGTAGGGTGTTGCCGTACCCGGCTTTGCAGGGTGTTGCCGTACCCGGCTTTGCAGGGTGTTGCCGTACCCGGCTTTGCAGGGTGTTGCCGTACCCGGCTTTGTAGGGTGTTTGCCATGGTCTTCTCCGCTGTGCATACCATTGTTGAGTACATGATTTGATACGTTACTGATTTGAAATGAATGTTTTCTTTAAATGATTTGCGTTATTGATTTGAAATGAACATGTTTCTTTAAATGATTTGTGAACATGTTTTAGGGGGAACTCACTAGACCTCATGGTCTAACCCTCGCTTTTCAAAACCAAAACCCTTTTCAGGTAAGCGTTATATTGGAGGCTCAGATAAATGAGTAAGCAGCAAGATAGAGTACGGAAGCAGCTAGTGGTAGTGCAGGTGCCTCTAGTAGAAGTTAGATAATTCTCAGTTGTGTATAGGTTGTTTCCGCCAACCTTAGTTTACGTATGATGTAACGAAAATTTTTGGGACCCAGTTTTGTAAATTTATGCTTAAATGCTATGTTTGTTCTATTGTAAATTTTGGGCTGTTACAGAAACCATTAAGAAGCATACTTTTTTTTTTGGCAAACAAGATTCATCTTTAAACGATTCAGAGATTGAACCATTAAGAGGTAATCAAACAACCCCTTACCCTACTTTAGTAGGGAGGGTATTAGATATGCTCCAGACATTTGATTTGGTTTCCTTTTTTATATTTGCAACTAGATATATTTTGATTATTTAACTTTAATAATTTGGAGATATCGTTATAGGCAAA
Source organism: Saussurea involucrata (assembly GCA_033807775.1). Taxonomy (NCBI): domain Eukaryota; kingdom Viridiplantae; phylum Streptophyta; class Magnoliopsida; order Asterales; family Asteraceae; genus Saussurea; species Saussurea involucrata. The sequence goes on along the minus strand of CM066322.1, from coordinate 55,068,939 downwards.
AACCAGATTCTTAAAACAACAATTTTGAATTAAAATGCATCTTAATTTCACTATCAAACAAAAATGACAAATAACATATATATTAACTAAATAGATACAGGATTAAACGAAAATGCATTATTATCATTGAAATATTTAAAGTACCTCTAAATAAAAACAAATATGTGAAGTGAAATATAATTATAATTATAACTTTTAATGTTAGGCATTGTTTGGTGAAAAACTATTTTTCTGCATACATGTTTGGATAACCATAAGATAGCTTATAAGGTAGCTTTTTGAAGTAACTTTTCAGTATTTTTTTGTGAATATTCAAATATTGTTGTTATTAATATTAATTATTATTTATTAACTATTATTATAAATAAATGTTAATTTTTTAAGTATAATTATTATTAATTAATTAATATTAACATAAAATTATTAAATTAAATTTAATTATACATTGATATTAATTTAGTTATTTAGAGTTATTGTTAATCATATAAATTATTTTTATTTATTTTTTAATATTAGTTAATATATTTTCATTATCAATCACTGTTTATCTTTTCAATTATTATTTGATTTTTTTCAGTTGTATGTAACGGTTATTTAAAATCATAAATTAATATATATTTTTCTAAAACTTGTTTTAACTAATTCAAAATTTATAGTATATATATGTAGTAATAATTTTTAAATTTTTTTAATTAACATGTTATATTATTTAATTTTTTTACTATATTGGTTCTATTAATTAACATATTATATTGCTATAAATGTTTTAGTTATATAATTAAATTTTGTAATTGATAATTTTTTGAAGATGCCTCTTTTGGTCATTTTACATGTTTATAAACTAGTTTTTGCCATGACTTATTCATCAACTAGCTTATCAATTACCAGCTAATTTATTAGGCAACATCTAGCTTATCAGCTAGTTTGCCAAACATAGCCTTAATTTTTTTTGAAAGGGTATCCGAGGACATTGCCCCGACTAAGGGGGTGTTTGGGAGTGCTTATATTTTTAACTTATGCTTATTTGCTTATAACTTATCTCCGTTCCAGAAAAGTCACTTTGGATCTACTTCTCAAAAAACTCCTTATCTGCTTCCTGGGAACGTGATAAGCATTTTTTTTTGAAATCCAAACACTCATGTGCTTCCTGGAAACACAATAAGCAGATAAGGAGTTTTGAAACACACTCCCAAACACCCCTAATCCTGGCAAGGTGAGGCAATTCCCTCAGCTGCTAAAACGTGCAGCCCTGAGTTTATCCCCATTGGCCACAAGTTGGAAGCGCCTGAATTCGAACTTGGGGTAGATGGGTTACTAGCCATATGTTTATAAGCTAGTTTTTGCCATGACTTATTCATCAACTAGCTTATCAATTACCAGCTAATTTATTAGGCAACAGCTAGCTTATCAGCTAGTTTGCCAAACATAGCCTTAATGTTAATGTTAATGTAATGATTGTTATATATAAAAAAATCTAACTTTGGATTCAGTACATTCAAAATGAAAGATGTTGTACTTTTTGGACAATTAAGTTTCTATTTTCCTTTGACAATTTATAAGGCCATCCGCAGCGCCTTTCGGGCTCGAGCTCGGGCTCGTGCGGGCTCGGGCGGGCAGCGGTGGGGGGCATGCGGGCTTCATGCTCGGGCTCGGCGTGCGGGCTTTCAAACCCGAGAAACCCGAGAGCTCTCCAACGGCTCCTTTTATATTTTTTATATTTTTTTTTAAATCTTGAAAATAAATAACTACCAACGGCTACTTTTATAAAAAAAGTTATTTTTTTTTCAATTTAATCACACTATATATATTAACCCTCAACCTCTTATTTTTTCACACCAACAATCTCTCAAACTCTCTCAAATTTCATCATGAATCCAAACAAAACACCTACATCCCGTCGTAACCGACCAGATACACCGCAACCGTAAGAAGACCCGGAGCTTGGTTTCCAAGCGTTTACACAACAAGGTTATCGTCCGCAATGGTCGCAACAATATCCGCCACAATGGTCGCAACAAAATCCGCCACAATATCCGCAACAATTTTACAACTCATTAGGCCATCTGCAACAAATTCCTTACCAACTTACACGTCCCGGTTTGATTGAACAAGGTTTTACTCCGACCAACTTCAATCCTCCTTCACCCTTCATCAATCTCGCCGACGACATTGTTCCGGAAACCCAACATTCTAGCCCGCACACACCACAATCCATCTACACACAACCATCAAACCCTCAACCATCGAGAAAAGGAAAAAACAAACAATATGAAAATAGAGCCCCCAAACAGATGTGGACTAAAGATGAGGAACTCGCGTTAGTGTCGGTGTGGGTTGACGTTTCGGAGGACCCCGTTATCGGTAACGCACAAACCCATGGTAATATTTTTATTGTTATTATTATTATTATTATTATTGTTATTATTAATATTATTATTATTCTTGTTAATATTCTTATACTTGAATTTACATAAATGTAGATAGTTTTTGGACCCGAATCAGGGAAGTGTTCTTTAGTTCGATGGGTCGCGGAAATTATAAAACAACTCATCAACTCAACACCAAGTTCAACGACCTCAATAAAAAAATTGCTCTTTTTGGCGGCTTCTACAACAACTTGGTCAATAATAGATCAAGCGGAATGAGTGATGCCGACATTTCACGAACGGCACACGAACGGTACCAACGACAACAAGGGTTTGCTTTCTCTAACCAACAAGCTTGGGAAGTCCTAAAAAATTGTCCAAAATGGGGAGCCGTTCCAACGATGACGACAACTTCATCGCGGGGTTCAAAACGTACCAACCCTTCCAATGATGACGATGACGACAACTTCATCGAGCAACTTCAGCGACCCATCGGGAGAAACAAGGCAAAAAAAACATCAATGAGTAATACGAGCGGGTCGAATACGAATGAAAGTGTTACTCAGTTGTTGACGACGTTCAACGAGAAGATTGATGATACAATGGAGTACAAAATGAAAAAACTCGAACTCGAACGAGATAAGTTGGAACACGAACGAGAAATCGAACGAGCAAAACGATTTGATAAAGACTTCGAGTTTTTCATAACCCCGCATGATCACCTTTCGGGCCCCGCTTTGATGGTTACGGTAGCGAGAAAAGAGCAAATTAAAAAATATCATAATTGGTAGTGTTTTGTATTTTGTAATTTTTAATTTTTTAATGAATGATATGAATTTTTATTTTTATTATTTATCTTATTTTTATTTATTAAAAAACTAGTCTTTGGCTCGCCCGTTGCGCGACGATCAAATTTGTGTTTTAAGTTAATTATTTGATATTTAATAGTTGTTGAATATTTTTGTGACACATACAATAATTGATAAAAAGAAAACAAAAATTCCACAAATAGGGAATATTATCTTGAAGTTAAAAATATGTCTATTAAGTTTGATACTTATTATAAATGTTGTTAATAAATGAATTTATCAAACGAATACACAATAATTGCATATTTATATTTTTTAAAAAGGTTCGAACTCATAATCCAAAAGTCAGTTGATAAGTGATATCTTATTTTTTCCAAATAATTAAATCTCTTATGATAATTTTAAGGATGTTTCGTTGACATAATAGAATTTGATAGAATCGTAATTCGTCAAATGAATTCGACTTTGAAGTAAAAATTGATATAAAATTGCAAAAAGAAAATTACGACAATTTAGTGATTATTTGTATCAAATCCTATACTAATTTCAAAAAATTCCATACTAATCACGACACATTAATTAAATCCCATATACACATTAATTCATATATATTTATGATATTTAATATTATAATAAATCAAAAAATATTCAATATTGGACTCATTTCGAAGGTATTGGCGAAGCGATTACAATGGTATAATTTATAAAAAATAGAAATGTTTTTAATGCATTTTAGTTCATATACATTATTTATGTTTATATGATAAGAGTATAAAATGAAAAAAAAATGTAAGAGATTAATAGTAAACTACCTACATAATTATAAGGGTACTAAATGTAATTTTATAAATTTAAAAAATTGAATTAAGGAGAGATTTAAGGAGGAGTAAATGTGGGTGTGCTAATTGAACTTATAATGTAAATTGCGTCCAGATACATGTTTAGGCGGGAAAATACTGAAGTCGACTCACCAGAAGACGACACGTGGCATGCTAGTTACTTATTTATTATATGTATAGATATATAAATATTTTTATTTTGTTAAATAATTAAATGTATAAATAAAAGAATTAAAAAAATGAGGTGGCAAGAGGGCTTGAGGATAGTGCTGGGGTCTTTAGGGCTTGAGGGCTTAGCTGATGTGGCGTTGAGGGCTTTTATCAATGCGTTGAGGATGGCCTAAGTTTGTATCTTTTGTAGAAGATTATTTTAAATACCGACAATACTATATGTGAAAAGTCGTTCATAGTTTAATAACTATGTGATAGATTCCTGATAGTTATTTCGTCGCTAGTTAATCATTTAAATAAGTGTTAATCAATTTATTTATTAAAATATAAAAAAAGTTATTTACGGAATTATCGGCCAGTGATGACAAAGTTGTTCGTAATCAACTGGTAATTAAATGTATTTGCGACGACACTTATCCACAAATTACTGTTGGATCAGTCATTTAATGAAGGTCAACTGTTTGATAATGATCAATAAAAATGAAAGCAACGTTTTGTATATATTGTAATCTTCAGATGGAACAATCCTTAATTCATATACAGAAATGCAATATCAATTTTGACATGTAATATGAAAAATAAAAAGTCGTTAATTAACTTGTTTTTAATTTTTTAATTATAAACCTGGCCAAATTCTTATGTGAATATGACCTTATATTAATTAATTAATTAATATTTAAAATCTATTCTACTTTATGCTATTATCTTTATTTTCAAGATACCGTTATTTTTAAGATATTCAATAAAATAAGCATGATTTACAACTTTAAAGCTCACCTCTGCCATGTTCTCTTAAAAATCAAAAAATTTAAATTTTTAAGTTATACTTTATATCCTTAGAATTAGTTATTCAATTTACTTTTAATCATTTACTTTTTAATTTTTTATTTTACATATTTATCGTATTAACAAAAATAATCGTATATGAACTAGAATGCATTAAAAATACATTTGTTTTTTACAAATTATATCTTTGTAATCGTCTCGTCAATACCTTCGAAATGAACCTAATATTGAATATTTTTGGATTTAATCATATTATTAAATATCATGAACATGTACGAATTAATTTGTTTTATATCCCTTACATTATTTATTTTCATTTTACACCCTTATTATATTAAAAATACATAATCATAGTTTAACTAAAATATATTAATAAATGCATTTTTTTACAACTTATATTATTACAACATTCTCGTCAATAATTTCAAAATAAGTTTATTACTGAATATTTTTTAACTTAATAATATTGTGAAATATCATAAATACATATCAAGCTTTTTCAAGAATGACGTATCGAATTTTTTTAAACTTGTACATTTTACGCTCTTATCTATATTTATCTATGATACCCCTTTAAAAAATAATTGTATTTACGATTATTCATGAATTTTTAAGAAGTACAAATCTTAATACATCATGTACAAGTTTAAAAGTTTTAAAACCTCCACGTTCAACATGATAATTAAAAACAAAATTATTTTTTCGAATTCTCGGCTTTAGATTCGAGATATTTCGCGCCGCATCGAGCGCAGGTACGTATCTAGTATATTATAATGAAAAAAAAACTTGAAGAAGTTGCCACAACATTACTCCACGTTGCGCCCAATAAATGACTTTCATTTGTATTCATATTCATTTATTCACCGTCACACACTCACGTGTGATGATAATTAGTCGGAACTCGGTACGAAGCATGATTCTTCCATCCAACTTTTTTATTAGCTTTCAAACACATATCATTTTATGTACGTTTCAACGACATACAAAAATGAACATGACAAAATGGTTTGAATTATTGCGCAAAGTATTAATAGTTGAAAGAAAGAAAGTAAAACCAACTCATTAATTGATTCAAGAAATGATCCGATGAATAGACCGATGGATCCAAAGATGCATAAAAAATTTCAAGACTGAAGCTTGGTCTAGGTCAAGTCTGTGCCACGATGTAAGGATTCAAAGGCTTTTTCAAACCGAAAAAACTCTGTTAATCCAGAACAAATCTGACCTGAAAAAACTCGATCGCACCCTCTTTCAAACATAAAGCATGGACCGACCATACTCGAGCAGCTCACGGATACAAAAACTCGAGTCGAGCCTAACAAAGCCCGTGTCTTTTCTATGCTCACTGAAAATAGGCTTGGAAGATCTGACTCAGGTCCAGGAAAACCGAATGTTTTGGTTTACCCATTAATCAAATTTGATGGAGTAATTAAGTCAATAAGACTATAAGAGCATCTCCAATGCAAGGTTCTTACAAGCAAAAAGTGTAGTGGCTTAAAACTACTATTGTGGAAAGTGCTTATAAAAATTCAAACTTCTTTAGGTTCTTAAATAAGAAACTTGGTTCTTACCATGAAGTTTGTGTGAAATGACAAGTTATTCATTTCTATTGGTATTTAAATTTTAAATAATTAATATTTATTTATTAATATCTAATATATATTGATGTTGACAAATAAATGAGACCCACAAAAATGAATTGAAAATGAGATGCCACCAAAAAGTGCAAAAAAGAGGTTCTTATAAGAGCATCTCCAATGCAAGGTTCTTATAAGCAAAAAAGGATATTGTTTGTAGGAACTACCATCGTGAAGAGTTCATATAAGAACCTCATCCCCTTTGGGTTCTTATTTAAGAACCTTGGTTTTTACTATGAAGTTTGTGTAAAATATCAATGTCATCATTCATATTGGCACTTAAATTTAATATTTGATATTTATTTATAAATATAAAATAATTGTTGATGTAGACAAATACATAGAACCCACAAAATTGAGGTTTTTATAAGAACTACCATTGTGGACTTTTATGTGAATTTTTAAATTAATGAGGTGGAAATGAGTTGACACAAAAAAAACACAAAAATGAGGTTCTTATAAGAACGCTCTAAATGAAATGAATGATGACAATTGATACAAAAACCGAGATATATCAAACATCAAGATTAATGAAGTCGCCCAATTGAACTAAAATGATGATTCAATAGGGTGGGTTTAAAGAAGAAAGTCAAATAACGTGAGAATGTAAAAGAGAAGGTTAAATAGAAGATTTTTATGTAAACCATTGAAGAAATCCGAGATAATATTCCATTTGAATATGGATATGTGAACTGATATTACAGATTATTCATTTACGCATTTTCAAATGAATGTTTTCAATGATTTACACATAAACCCTCACTTAACCTTCCCAAAACATTTATTCGTCTTAATTGAACTAAAATGATTTTTCAATATGTAATTAATAAATCTTCTTTTTGATATATACAAATATATACAAAGGGACACAAACAAGTAACGAAGACATGTCAAAATCATATTAAAGCATTCTATTTCGCCTCTCTATTTTATATATTCTTATAACAAACAAAAACATCGTTATCCACTTTTTATATCGTTACTTTTACGTCTCTTGTTTGTTAGTATGTATGTATTTTCTGTCATCAAATCTTATTTTTCTTTTTGTAGTCGTTGTAAATAACATATTTGATCCCAATTATCGGTTTTAATTAGTGACTAGCTTCTCAGACCATTCTTATTGGCATTTTGCTTCTAACAACCCGTATTTCTTGTCGAAAACATATAAAAGACCTTACGGTGTGATCGATTTCAGTCTAGAATGAGAAGCAGAACAATTAATTTTCCATTCACATACACCCATTTTCTATGCAAAGTGTAGTGTTTTGCTACCATTTTTCTAAGAACGACAAACGGACAGACAGTTAGTCTCCTTATAGTTAGCGAGTAGAATGCAAAACGAATAAGTGAACAAAGATGATAACAGATTAGAGTATTTACTATTTCTTTACGAGTTGGAACAAATTCATCAAAATTGTTCTTGGGTCGAATCCAACATAGAAATAGATTTGATTGATGTGAGTTCATAAAATTCATTTAGTATCAATATTTTAATTTAATCAATTGTTGGAAATAACTAAATGGGACCATTCTATAGAACATCATGTTTTTTTAATCACACGTCATAATATCACGAGTGAAATTACGACTCTAAGCAGTTTATATTCGGATTCGATCTATGATCAATCTAAACCGAACGTTCATCGACGGGAATGTATGATAATATGATGTAAATGGACTTTTAGGTTAAATATTTGAAAATTATTAAAAGTTGCAGTATTATCGTAATATAAAATTAAATAAAGATTTAACTATTAAAAAAATACAAAACAACAAAGATTTACAAAAAGTGGGCTGCCAAATTAATTGATGAAGAGTGGGCTGGGCTGGGCTGGGCTTGGATAAATGCTTAGCATTGCAAAATGCAAACCTTGTTCATCTATATTTGGATTGGACCCATGACATTCTCTTGCTCTAAATATACTTCGGTTGCTCTACATGTTTGTTTTGTAATTGATACATACGAACAATCCTATTGAACACCAATGAACATCGTATGGTTATGAACACAATGTTTTGAATGCCTTATGATTAAGAACTTATTCTTATGAACACCAATGAACATCGTTTTATTAATGCAATTCAGATTAATATGGTGAACAAGTTGGCTGTATTTTGGGAACATTTCACATATGAACTTGCAATATGTTCACTTTGATTAACCATTGTTCACGCTAAAATTAACATAATCATTCTACAATCTTGAAATATAGGGATATGAAATATGATGATATCTTATGATTCCTAAAAGCATGCTAGTAACTTAGAAGAATGAATCTAATTTATAACATCTCATAAAAGTAATTGACACATAAAAATTACCTATTTTTCCTTCATAATTAAATAAAACATTCGAATTAACCTCTACCAAATAATGGATCTTATTGGTCCAGTAAGCTCACAAGTTAAACCATATTATTGGTTAACAAAAGATCACACCTCTCTCTCTCTCTCTCTCTCTCTCTCTCTATATATATATATTATTGGTTTTCATCAGGATTTTCAATTTGACAAGTAATGTTCAACCACCATTGGTAATTTCTATAGTGTTTAAACATAAGTTTCGAATTTTATTTTCATTAAGGTGATGCATCAAGTTTTTCATTTTCACTTTACAGTAAAATTTTAAATCACGCCACATCAAACGGGTTACACAACTAGTGTTGGGTTGATTTGGGACATAAGTGATACACACAACTTAGGTAAACGCCCACCTTTAATGGATCGTAAATATTCGACTTTTAGATTTGAAATCCTTGTCTTCCATTATAGCCGTTGTAACAAAAGATAGTGGACCCTAAAAATTCGACTGCTAGATTGGAAATCCTGGTCTTCCATTATAGCCGTTGTAATAAATAAAATCACGGTCTTCCTTTATAGCCATTGTAATAAAACTTTCTCAACATATAAAAATAAATGTGTATGTTCGTTCAAATCTCAAAATTCTAAAATCACTGAAACAAGAATAAAGAGGTCTCTTCACCTTTCTGTGTCAATATGATGATCAATATCATATCAAACTATCTATTTTGCTCCGATCATTATTCATGCCAATACTTTTACTTTAAGTCTCCTTCGGCAACGCCATCTTCCCCCTTCTCCTCCGAAATCCTCTTTTCCCCTCCCTCCTCCACATCATCAAGATCGTCCTCTTCTTCTCCTTCCTCCTGGTCATCCATGTCGTCAAGATTGTCCTCTTCCTCCACGTTGTAAAGATCATCATCTTCACGACATATTTACTAATTTGTAAATTTGCGAATTTTACAAGTTATGCAAAATTTGAGAATTTTATAAATCCTTAGTTCGAATCTGTATTAATTTACTACTAGTCATTGTACCCGCGCGATACAGCGGGACGCAATTCGATTATGAAACTAAATACTCAAATCCTCAATCTTGTCACCTGCTTTGTATTATTTCTTGTCAATCGTGCACTTATCGGGTCATTTACTTTACCGGTGAAGATGACAATGACTGATAATCTTACTTGCACGCAATGTTGCACGAATATATCGATTTTAAAACCCAAAACTCTAAATGGCAATTCTATTTCATGAGTTTTCAGTTGTCCGTACTTTTTAGTGTTAGGTTTATGGTTTTGCGTGGGGTTTAAATTAAAGGCTAATATGGTCATTAGTTGAGATTTTAAAATGAAATTGTTAGACATGGGATTTTCAAAGCCATAACATTTGTTGTTCTTATATTTTAAAGACCAACTTATGCATTAGTAGTTTGTACTTTGCAACTTGTAATTTACAAAATAGAATTCAAATTTTTTGTTTGAATAAACTAAAAAGTAAAATCATTTATAAGCAATAAGGCATATAAGGTAGTGCTGAAAATATCCATTTGCACAAATGTAATGCAATAAAGACACAATGACAATGGTAAATCATAATGTACCCATATGTAAAACTTGATTATAAATCAGGGATTAAAATTTATTGCAATTACACTTTAAAAGATTACTATAAATTAATAGTACTTTAAATATAATCTTCTACTCTTAGTTGATTAAGGATTATGGTTCTCCCTCAGTTCCAAAACACCAATTACACGCTGAATTTTTTACATCAAACGTAAGACATCCCAATGTAGATTTGATTGCATACTTAAACACCAATATCATTCCAGTGAATGGCGATCTCTCTCTTTCTGATTAATAACAACAAAGTTGTCATCAGTACCAGCATACAAGTAAATACCTGCACAGACCATGAGGTATATGAGAAAGCAAACTTCTAACGTACCCTTGACTTATTCAATACCACCACCTGGGCAGAATAATTTGTTTTTCATATCGATGATTTTTCTCACTCTGTCGTCAACAGAACATCTCTTTGCAGCAACCATTGCTTCTCTCTGTTCCGCGTTTAAGTAGAATGTAACACCTCAAATTTCCATTGTATTATTTTAATATGAATGGGATCGATTTGTAATTTAGTCTAAATTTGTGGACTAATTGTAATTATTAACTCCAGGGTTGATTTTGTAATTTGACCAAAACTTAAAGTTAATACTGAAAATTAACTTGAGGGACTAGTTGGGTCATTTGTTGATAGTTGAGATTACTTAAGAGTAAGGTAAACTGAATTGAGAAAATATCTCAATTCAGTATTTGGAAGTCGGTCACTTTTACAGAGAAATCGAAAGAAGAAGAAAAGAGAAAGAAGGTACGTTTGGAATTTTGGTAAGGATTTTGAATCATCTCACTTGTTCTTCTCAATCTGTTTAGTAAGATCAAGTTAATTTCTTCTGCTATTAGATTGGTCGATTCAAAGAAGGAAAGATTTGGAGTTGCAGGGTACAAAACTTCATCACGTGAGTTCATCTCTTCACATTAAACATTTGTAGTTGAAAATGAATCAGATTTAGAGTGTAAAATGTCTGTATGAATTGGTAAATCTGTATGGAAATGATATGGGTCTTTAGATTGTATTAAGATGAGCTTATTGAGTAAAATTTGATTTTATTTGAACGAGTCAGTATCGTAGTCCCGGTATTTAATAAAATTCCGGAACCGGGTATTTAATTCCGGAAGTGGACCGGATCTGGAATTGGATTAGATTCCGGAAATGGACCGGATCCGGAATGGGATTGAATTACGGAATTGGTTTGGACTTCCGGTACACAAATGAGATCCGGAAACGGGTTCCGGTATTGGGCCAAAAAATGGGATCCAGAACCAATTACGGTAATTGGGCTTTGGCATGTTGGATCCGGAATCAACAAATTACCAGAACTGGGCTTTGGCATGTAGGATCCGGAATCAACAAAATACCGGACTTGGGTTTTTGTATATGGGATCCGGAATTATTAAAGTTACCGGAAGTTGGTTTGGTGTTTGGATCCGGTATCAAATACCGGAAGTGGGCTTGGGGTTTGGACTTGTTATTAAATATCGGAATTGGGCCTAAGTTTGAAGTACCAGAATTTAAATAACAAAACCGGAATGGACTTAATTTTGGGTTCCGGTATCAACAAAACCGGAATGGGCCTCAAATGTGATCCGGTAATTAATTCCGGAATTGGGTCTCAAATGGTGATCCGACAATTAATTATGGATTTGGGCCTTGTGTGTGTGGGGATTCGGTAATATATATTAATTCCGGAAATTTGGTGTTAGGATCCAATTTTGGTTTTAAATTTCTAGGATACAAATTCTATTGAAATGGTTATCTCATTTTGGATCGAGGTTTCGGAATACTTTTCTAAAATTAATTTTAGAAGAAGGACGTTTGAGGGTACAATAGGCTATCCGGTATTCATAGAATCAATAGTGTTATGGGATGTGGTGTTTATGTTTTGATACATATGCATGAATAAGTGTAATGGATCCATAGGCACTGATAAGTATTATAACGTGGAATAGGCATAAAGTAATTCCCATTGACCTGAAATGTGGAATAGGCATAAAGTAATTTGTAATTCCCGTTTCGTAAAGGTGATATGAAATGACAAATAGGCATAAAGGAAATTGTAATTTCTATTTCATAGTATGATGTGAAATGCGGAATAGGCATAAAGTAATTTGTAATTCCCGTTCACGTGGAAATGGAGAATAGGCATAAAGTAAATTGTAATTCTCATTTCGTAATGTAGAAATAGAGGAATAGGCATAAAGTAAATTGTAATTCCTGATTCTTATGGGAAGATCAGAGATAGGCATAAAGTAACTTGTAATCTCTACTTCCAGTCCAAGAAATAGGCATAAAGTAACTTGTAATTTCTTGGATAAGAGCAATGATCTAGAATCTGCATTGATTCGTAGTAGGCTCTTGATTGGAATGATATGACTTACTGAATGTTAGTCATATTTATGGGATCTGGTATGTTCCCGTCATTGAGACGAGCATGTGTACGGTAAGAATGGTGGTAAACCAGGTTTGTTTATATGCTTTGGATATTTGAGTTTTCAAAGTTGTTAATGTTTTAATTTGAATTTGGATGTTCTCACTAGGTGTAAGCCTAATCGTTCAAATTAATTTTTTTACCAGGTACCAGCTCAGGGAAATAAAGGGATGTGGGACGAGAGCTTTTGAAGTATTCAACTTTTGAGACAAACAGAGAATTTCGCTAACGCGATGAGGCTTTTGATGAATTGCTTAGATAACCCAGTTAATCTGATTATAGTTGACATAATTAGATTAATAGGTTATTTGGAGAATTCAATATTTGTAAATATGAACCCTCATAGTTAATTCTCTTATTATATAAAAGTTTGGATATTATTTTGTTATAACTTGTTACAAATTGAGGTTCAAATTGGCCCTGATATTTAGGGTGTTACAATATGGTATCAGAGCTGAAGTTTAAGCGAACTAGGTATGATAATGAGATACATAGACTTAAGCTGAGATGAATTAAGTTATGATTCGTGAGATATGGGTAGAAGTACTAATACGGAATAGTCTTAGAGTCGACGGAAATACGTGAACTTAGTACTGTAACGATGGTAACGAGGATTCTCATGTATAGTATGTTCACAATTTCAATTAGCTATTGTTATTATGAATATATTGTTACACAAGCATACTTGTTTCTAAATTGTTACAGTGACTAATGAACGGTAAAGTACGTTTCGTGTGTTTGGATATGGGTAACCATTTCTTATGGTTATTTCTTTGTGCTATATCAGAGCGATGGTGAATACACCAACAAGGTCCCCTAATTCCTCGGAAGATAGGGCAGTAAATGATTGGTCGGGGGAGAAGCAACCAGATATGGGCGGAACTCATGAAAGTCCACCGAGGCCACCTTTTATAGGAGGAACGGACAGTCAAGCACAAAGAACGAGTACCGGTACCTCTAATCCGGTAACGACAGAGTCTACGATGGAATCTCGCATGATGGAGAACATGATGCGAATGATGAATACGGCACTAGCACAACAACCTGAAATGTTTATGAAAGCATTAAATGATCGAAGTGCTGAGTTACAACGAACGAGGACAGATACTGGTGTAGTAAATCCAATTCGTAATCCTGTGGTGAATGTAAACAGGAGGGTGGAAAGAGTTTGTTCTTATAAGACATTTCTGAGTTGTAAACCGCCAGAGTTCACCGGAGCAGACAATTCAGTGGCATGTATGAATTGGCTCAGAGAGATGGAACAAGCTTTCCGAGCCTGTGAATGTGATGAAGAATCGAAAGTCAGGTTCGGTTCTCAAATGTTGCGAGGCAGCGTCTTAACATGGTGGAATATCGTAACATCTACTATGAAGGCTCCAGTCTTGGTTGCTATGACGTGGGGGTCGTTTAAGAAAAAGATTCTGGAGGAATATTGTAATGAAAACGAGATGGATAGGATTGAAGAAGAGTTTCAGAATCTTAAGAAGGGTATTTTGACTGTTCGGAAGTACACTGAATCCTTTATGGAAAAACTGAACTTAGTGGGGCATGTGGCTCCAACCGAGAAAAAAAAGATTAAAGCCTATTTGAAGGGCTTACCAGTGGATATGATGTCGAGGGTACGAAACTCTAAGGCTTCGACGATGAGGGAGACGATCGAAGAAGCCAAAGTTATAGAGGAAGTGTATGCCAAGGATAAAGAAGAAAAGACACATGGGGGAGAGAAACGAAAGTGGGAAGGCCGGTCGGATTCTTCTCAGAAATTCAAATCGTTTGGCAAGAACGTCCGTTATGAGTCTCGCCGGGAACCAAATTGGTGTCAGAAATGCCGAAGTAAGCATTTTGGCCAGTGTCGGGTAGTCGGGAGTGAATGTTTCAAGTGTGGGAAGACTGGACATCTAGCGGCAAGCTGTCCTATTCAAGGGCCGATTTTTTTCGAGTGTAAACAACCCGGACACTTTCGAAGAGATTGTCCGAAGTTAAAGAAGGGTGTAGACCAGGGAAAGAAACCAAATGCTCCTAAACCAATGGGCCGAGCATTTCATATGACGGCGGAGGAGGCGAAGGAGTCTAAAGATGTGGTTTCTGGTACATTTATCGTTAATTCCATTCCCGCGCGCATTTTATTTGACTGTGGTGCCAATCTGTTGTTTGTATCAAAATCGTTCTATCACAAGTTATCTATGCCTGTCACTACCTTGGAAGATGCCTTAGTAGTTGAGATAGCTAACGAAGGTCAAGTCTTAGTTCGTGAAAGACTTGAGGGTTGTTTAATTTCGATAGGGGAAATGCAATTTCCGATTGACTTGTTGTTGATGGAAATTGGGGGATTTGATGTGATTGTGGGTATGGATTGGCTTACAATCAACCAGGCAGAAATTCTTTGTGCAAAGAAATTAATTCGGATTCCGATGGCTGATAATGATGATGTATTCATCTTTGGAGAAAAGAAAAAGGGGAAGTTTCGTTAATTTCTGTTGTTAAAGCGCGTAAGTGTTTGGTTAAAGGATGTTCATCCTATCTAGCGTATGTTCTAGATGTGAAGTCAGAAAAGAAACAAGTGGAAGACATAAAGGTAGTACGTGAATTCCCGGACGTATTTCCCGATGATCTTCCAGGTCTACCATCTGAACGACAGGTGGAGTTTCGTATTGATCTTATCCCTGGATCGTCACCAATAGCGCGTGCCATATCACTTAGCGCCAGCCGAAATGAAAGAGATGATGTCTTAACTGCAAGAGCTGTTGGACAAGGGATTCGTTAGACCAAGTTCTTCACCTTGGGGAGCTCCGGTATTGTTTGTTAAGAAAAAGGATGGCACTATGAGAATGTGCATCGACTATCGGGAGTTAAATAAGGTGACGATTAAGAATTAGTATCCGCTTCCAAGGATTGATGATTTGTTTGATCAACTCCAAGGTGCGGGATGCTTCTCAAAGATTGATCTGAGGTCGGGATATCATCAGGTTCGAGTACGAGATGAAGATATTCCCAAGACGGCGTTCAGAACGAGGTATGGGCATTATGAATTTCTTGTAATGCCGTTCGGGTTGACTAACGCTCCAGCCGTGTTCATGGATCTGATGAACAAAGTATGTCGACCATTTTTAGACAAGTATGTCATTGTATTCATTGATGACATACTTGTTTATTCGAAGAATGAAGTCGATCATGAATGCCATCTTCGTGAAGTCTTAGAGGTGTTGAGAAAGGAGAAATTATACGCAAAATTTTCTAAGTGTGAATTTTGGTTAAAAGAAGTACAATTTCTAGGGCATGTGATTACTTCGGAAGGAGTTAAGGTGGATCCGGCAAAGATAGAAGCAATGACGAACTGGGAAACACCGAAGAGCGCGTCAGAAATAAGAAGTTTCTTGGGTCTAGCAGGGTACTACCGGAGGTTTATCAAAGACTTCTCAAAGATTGCTTCTGCTTTGACCATGTTGACTCGGAAGAATGTAAAGTTTGTCTGGACTGAAAAGCAAGACTCAGCTTTCAGAACTTTACGTCAGAAGCTGTGTGAAGCTCCTATTCTCGCACTACCGGAAGGAACGAAAGATTTGGTAGTATATAGTGACGCGTCAAAGATGGGTTTAGGGTGTGTGTTGATGCAACGAGTCAAGGTGATTGCTTACGCATCAAGACAACTCAAAGAGCATGAGAAGAATTACCCTATCCATGATTTAGAATTGGCAGCGGTCGTGTTTGCATTAAAGCTGTGGCGTCATTATCTGTATGGAACGAAGTGCACACTTTACACTGATCACAAGAGCTTGAAGCATGTCTTTGATCAGAATGAGTTGAATATGAGACAACGACGTTGGTTAGAACTACTTAAAGATTATGATTGTGAATTGCATTACCATCCCGGTAAAGCAAATGTTGTAGCTGATGCTTTAAGTAGAAAAGAATATAGTTGGTGCTTGAAAACGACTAACGCCAGAATTGACGTGACATCAAGTTTGGTTGAAAGGATAAAAGAGGCACAAGCAGAAGCTTTATTAGAAGAAAATCTGAAAGATGAAGTCACGAGCAAGCTGCACCTTCAACTGACGGAAGATAGTCATGGGGTCAAACTATTCCAAGGCCGCGTTTGGGTGCCAAAAGCGGGAGGAAATCGGAAGTTAATTCTCGAAGACGCCCACAAGTTTAAATATTCTATACATCCTGGAAGTGCTAAGATGTATAGAGATTTGAAGCTACATTATTGGTGGCCAGCTATGAAAGTAGATGTGGCACGAATAGTAGAAAAGTGTGTGACATGTTCGTTAGTAAAAGTCGAACATCAAAAGCCTTACGGAAGTTTTCAATCTTTGGAGATTCCGGAATGGAAGTGGGAGAAGATTACCATGGATTTTGTGACAAAATTACCGAGAACGTCAAAGGGTAACGACACTATATGGGTAAACGTGTGTCAGGATCGAATCTTAACAAGACTAATAATACTTAGAATTCAGAATTAAAGAATCTGCGGAATAGAACTTTAATTCACACAATCAAAGAACAATATATCAGAAAACACACAGCTGTTTGTATTCACTGATTCGACTCACAAGCTTACAATCAAACCTCAATCTTGATGAACAGGCTCAATCAAGACGACTTCTACTTCTCTAGAAATAGGGTTCTAAACCTTGAGGTTAATTCTCTCTAAACAAAATCGAATTGTATCTCACGTATATATCTCTCACGTATATTTTCTATATCCAAAAGCAGAGTGCTTAAGGCCTTCATCTCTATTTATCTGACTTTTCTCTCTGCATCAGTCTTTGGAGGAGGTATTTTGCCTTCTGGTCCAATTCTTCCTTCAGCACATGGACCATTCTCTATGATATCCCAGATGGAATAATCAGTAAGCAGAATATACTGCTTGATTCTAATTTTCCACATGTCAAACTCATTGGGTCTGAGCATGGGAACCTTAGAAACAAGAGTACTGTTTGATTCAATAGAATTGTCCATAATAATTGTAGAATTCTAAGAAACACAGGCTCTGATACCACTTGTCAGGATCGAATCTTAACAAGACTAATAATACTTAGAATTCAGAATTAAAGAATCTGCGGAATAGAACTTTAATTCACACAATCAAAGAACAATATATCAGAAAACACACAGCTGTTTGTATTCACTAATTCGACTCACAAGCTTACAACCAAACCTCAATCTTGATGAACAGGCTCAATCAAGACGACTTCTACTTCTCTAGAAATAGGGTTCTAAACCTTGAGGTTAATTCTCTCTAAAACAAAACGTATATCGCGTATCTCGTATGTATATCAGAATAGCTATCTATCAACATCTATTTATACTAAATAGTTACAAGATAACTATAAAAAATAAATTGATCTTCTGAATCTTCTTTAAGCATATCTTCATCCATTCCATCTTTATCTCTAAAATCTTCGCATATCAAACTTATCACATCAGCAGTATTAACTTCATTCAGCATGAGCAGTACTAATATTCTCCAGCAGCATTAATTCATTCCAGCAGCATTAACTTATTCCAGCAGCATTAACTCATTCCAGCAGCATTAACTCATTCCAGCAGTACTAACTCATTCCAACAGTACTAACCTTGCTTCAGCAGCATTAATGCATCAGCAGTACTAACATTCTTCCAGCAGTATTAACTTTGTCTTGCAGTAGTAACTTTGTTCTGGCAGTACTAACCTTTACTGGCAGTAGTAACTTTGTTCTGGAAGTAGTAATGTTGTTCTGGCAGTATTATCCATACTTAGCAAATCTTCAGTTCCCAACAATCTCCCCCTAACTTGACTTTTAGAAAGAGAAGTCAAGTTCTTCAGATGATGATGCTTCCAAAACTTAATCTTGAACACACAAGTCAGGATTCAATCCCAAACTTTGATTGATGATCCTTCTTACCAGGTATCTTGCCATCTTAGAATCTTTGTTACCCACCAACTTAGCTTTTAGCATTCCATTCAACCTTGTCATGTTGTGCTTGTATATTTTATCCACCAAATAATACTCATGATATGCATTGTCAAGTGTTATGACATACACACCACAGTTTTCAATAAGCATCCAGTTGGTAACAGCTTGAAATTGCCTTTCTGTCAAATACTTAACTGCTTCTGTATTGAACATTAGACACAAGTATTCAAGTACCATTTTGGTGATGGACATTCCATTCTCAGTCAGCAAATTTCCATAAAGCTTCATTCCCACCTTGAACATCTCTTCCAAGTCTGATCTAGAGCACATCCTTATAAGTCTTCCCCATGTAGAACAGACCTCAAACTTCCCATCTGCTCTTTTTATTCTAATGTACTCCTTTCTCCCATCTCTCAATGTGTCCCAGAAGATGATCTCAGGAGCCATAGAAGCTAATGGTTTAACTTTGATTGGACTAGTATCAACCACAGTAATATACATATCACATTGAGCATTTGTTGGTGATTGTACATTGCTTGGTTGACCTGATGGAGTTGCCACTTCTTCTTCAGCAACTTTTTGATCAGCTTTCTCTTTCACAACTTCCTCCTTAGCTTCTTCTACAATGGATTCCACCCTAGGCTTCTTTACAACTTTCTTCTTTGAAGCTATATACTTTGTTCTTGGTCTTTTGTTTGACACCATCTTGGTTCTTTTGAGTGATTTAACAGCTTCAGGAATGGTTTCAGCTGTTTCCTTTGTTTCTGCTGCTTCAGGGATGGTTTCTGCTGCCTTATGTTTTTCAACAACATTAACCATTTCTGCTGCTTGAATGGTTTCTGCTGCTTTTTGACTAGCAGCATTAACCATTTCTGCTGCTCTACCTGTTACTGCTTCTTTTACAATCTTTGATACTGTTGCTTCAACACTATTCCTCACAATCTCAAATACCTTTGCTTCAATCTCAGATTTAGTTACTGTAGATACAGATACTGCTTTCTTCTCACTTTCAGATACTGCTGCATCAACAAGACTCTTCATAATTTCAGCTACTGCTGCTTCAATCTCAGATACTGCTTCCTTCTCATTTTCTGCAGTTTCAGTTACTGCTGCTTTCTCACTTTCTGCTTCCTTTGCAACTTCTGCAATCTGCTCAGCCTCCCCCTCAACCTTATGCTCATTCTCCCCCTCAACCTTTGCATCCTCCATGTTTAGTTCAGTTTCTAACTCCCCCTTTTTGGAAGCATCAGTGGTTGATCTTCTCCTTTTCAGAACATACTGAGCTTTCTTCCTTCTTTGCAACAGCTTGGTGATCATCTTCTTATTCTTCTCTATCTTGGTGTGTTGATAAAGAACCACCTTCTTAAGCTCATCAATCTCCTTCTGCTGATTCATGACATCAATGTTGATGTTGGCAATCGTTTCCATCAATTCCTCATAAGTATATCTATCCTCACCTGGTTTAGAAGTGTTTACCTCCCTTTCAGGATCATTGGAAGTTTTAGTAGGTGTCTCTTGCCTAGCAAAAGCACAACCTACTCCCATGGTTTCTTGGCGCCTGGGTCCTCTGAATGTTTTCACATTCTGAGTTGCCGTGGGGAAGGTCTTAGTGATGTTACCACTGTCCTTCTCTTTGCTAGCAGAAGTAGTGGCAGCCTTGCAGCCCACATGCTCATCCTTCTCCTTAGAGAGCACCTTCTTGGGGTTGGGAGACACCCCTGTGGTTACCCTTTTGATATTCTCCATTGGAGAATGCTCCAATAGAGGGCTTGTAGGCTTTGGGCTATTAGGAGATACACCAAGGGAAGGAACCTTGTGTACCTTTCTTGTTTCAAACTTCTTGGTGATTTTGGGAGTGGGTCTTAAAAGAATGGACTGTGGGATTTCTTTGGTGATGGAAGGTTGGGATTGGTCATCAGTGGGTGTGTCTAATGGGGGCCTTGACCCTGATGCCATACCTTCAGTGGTGTGGGACACAACCATCATTGTAGAGAACAATGGTGTGTCAACTCCTTCCTAGTCCCTAGGAATTCTTCTCATATTTTAGAAAACCTTCCCTTTAGGGGGTTTTGGCACATATACCTCAGCAGACTGAGGTAAATCCGTCAATTCATGGTTAATTACTTCTTGGACAAACCTGGGATACATGTAAAAGCGCTTTTTGGATTCTAGGTTTGCCACAAGATCATTAAAAATCATGGCTGAAAAATTGAACTTTCTGGCAGTGGCTAAGCAGACCAAGGCATAAGCAATGGTACTGCTAAACTCACTCCATCCAGATGTTTTCTTTGAAATACAGTGCATAAGAGTATGAACAAAAAATCGCCATTGGGTGAAAAACTTTGACTTGTAGAATTTAAAAATTCCAATGGGACCTTCATACCCCATTCTTTGTAAGGTCGAGAAAAGTTCATCATTAGAGAGATAGGTTATACCTGAGGCATCATCTAAGTGAAGAGTGATGCGAATAACCTCCTCTGTGACCTTCAAGGGTTTGACACAAACCCTTGTTCGAATGATTTTCTGCCCATCTTCGAGTATAACAGTAGCATTCTCCCAAAATTGCTTTTGATGCTCGATATATATGGTTGGGCACACTGTTAGGGCATGAGAGATGTGTGTGGACTTGAGAAAATCCACAATATCATGAAATCCTGCGGCCTGCTTTGGCTTCTGAAGCATCGCAATCTCATTGTGCTCATCGACAAACTCCATTGTCGTCATTCTTCCTGAGGATTTGGATAGAAAACACAGAGATTCTAGGGAGAAAAGGTTAGAACGAGAGAGAGAGATAAATTGAATGCAAAGAGACGTTATGAACTTTGGCGGGCTGAAAGAGTATTTATAGCAGTACTAGCCCTGATTTTCTTTAAAAGCAGTATTAACGACTTAGCAGTAGTAACGACTGAGCAGTATTAACTGCAAGGCAGTATTAACTGCAAGGCAGTATTAACTACACAGCAGTATTAACTACACAAGCAATATTAACTACTAAGTAGTATTAACACCAAAGCAGTATTAACTACAAAGCAGTATTAACTACAAAGCAGTATTAACTACACATGCAGTATTAACTACAAAGCAGTATTAACTACTAAGCAGTATTAACTACAAAGCAGTATTAACTACTAAGCAGTATTAACTACACATGCAGTATTAACTACTAAGCAGTATTAACTACAAAGCAGTATTAACTACTAAGCAGTATTAACTACAAAGCAGTATTAACTACTGTCAGGATCGAATCTTAACAAAACTAATAATACTTAGAATTCAGAATTAAAGAATCTGCGGAATAGAACTTTAATTCGCACAATCAAAGAACAATATATCAGAAAACACACAGCTGTTTGTATTCACTGATTCGACTCACAAGCTTACAATCAAACCTCAATCTTGATGAACAGGCTCAATCAAGACGACTTCTACTTCTCTAGAAATAGGGTTCTAAACCTTGAGGTTAATTCTCTCTAAACAAAATCGAATTGTATCTCACGTATATATCTCTCACGTATATTTTCTATATCGAATAGCTATCTATAAACATCTATTTATACACAATAAGTACAAGATAACTATCAAAAATAAATTATGAATCTTCTTTAAGCATATCTTCATTCATTCCACTTTTATCTCCAAAATCTTCGCATTCCAACCTTGTCACATCAGCAGTATTAATCTTCATTCAGCATGAGCAGTACTAATATTCTCCAGCAGCACTAATTCATTTCAGCAGTATTAACTCATTCCAGCAGCATTAACTTGTTCCAGCCGTATTAACTTGATCCAGCAGTACTAACTTGATCCAGCAGTACTAACCATGACAAGCAGTACTAACTTTGATCCAGCAGCATTAATGCATCAGCAGTACTAACCTTGTTCCAGCAGCATTAATATATCAGCAGTACTAACAATGATCTAGCAGTATTAACTTTGTCTTGCAGTAGTAACCATTGCATAAGCAATATTAACTTTGATCTGGCAGCACTAATGTTGTTCTGGCAGTACTAACCATACTTAGCAAATCTTCAGTTCCCAACAATCTCCCCCTAACTTGACTTTTAGAAAGAGAAGTCAAGTTCTTCAGATGA
Organism: Saussurea involucrata; assembly: GCA_033807775.1. Taxonomy (NCBI): domain Eukaryota; kingdom Viridiplantae; phylum Streptophyta; class Magnoliopsida; order Asterales; family Asteraceae; genus Saussurea; species Saussurea involucrata. The sequence continues at coordinate 55,045,989 of CM066322.1, read as the reverse complement.
TGATGCTTCCAAAACTTAGTCTTGAACACACAAGTCAGGATTCAATCCCAAACTTTGATTTAAGATCCTTCTTACCAGGTATCTTGCCATCTTAGAATCTTTGTTACTCACCAACTTAGTTTTTAGCATTCCTTTCAACCTTGTCATGCTGTGCTCGTATATTTTATCCACCAAATAATACTCATGATATGTATTGTCAAGAGTTATGACATACACACCACAATTTTCAATAAGCATCCATTTGGTAACAACTTGAAATTGCCTTTCTGTCAAATACTTAACTGCTTCTGTATTGAACATTAGACACAAGAATTCAAGTACCATTTTGGTGATAGACATTCCATTCTCAGTCAGCATATTTCCATAAAGCTTCATTCCCACCTTGAACATCTCTTCCAAGTCTGATCTAGAGCACATCCTTAAAAGTCTTCCCCATGTAGAACTGACCTCAAACTTCCCATCTGCTCTTTTTACTCTAATGTACTCCTTTCTCTGATCTTTCAAAGTATCCCAGAAGATAATTTCAGGAGCCATAGAAGCTAATGGTTTAACTTTGATAGGACTAGAATCAACCACAGTAATATACATATCACATTGAGTATTTGTTGGTGATTGTACATTGCTTGGTTGACCTGATGGAGTTGCCACTTCTTCTTCAGCAACTTTATGATCAGCTTTCTCTTTCACAACTTCCTCCTTAGCTTCTTCTACACTGGGTTCCACCGTAGGCTTCTTTACACCTTTCTTCTTTGAAGCTATAGACTTTGTTCTTGGTCTTTTGTTTGACATCATCTTGGTTCTTTTGAGAGTTTTAACATCTTCAGGAATGGTTTCAGCTGTTTCCTTTGTTTCTGCTGCTTCAGGAATGGTTTCTGTTGCCTTATGTTTTTCAGCAACATTAACCATTTCTGCTGCTTGAATGGTTTCTGCTGCTTTTTGACTAGCAGCATTAACCATTTCTGCTGCTCTGTTCATTACTGCTTCCTTTACAATTTTTGATACTGCTGCTTCAACACAATTTTTCACAATTTCAGCTACTGCTGCTTCAATCTCAGCAGCATTAACTGTTTCTACTGCTTTTTCTGTTACTGCTGCTTTCTCACTTTCAGATACTGCTGCTTTCTCACTTTCTGCAGTTTCAGATACTGCTGCTTTCTCACTTTCTGCTTCCTTTGCAACTTCTGCAACCTGCTCAGCCTCCCCCTCAACTTTATGCTCATTCTCCCCCTCAACCTTTGGATCCTCCATATTTAGTTCAGTTTCTAACTCCCCCTTTTTGGAAGCATCAGTGGTTGATCTTCTCCTTCTTAGAACATACTGAGCTTTCTTTCTTCTTTGCAGCAGCTTGGTGATCATCTTCTTATTTTTCTCTATCTTAGTGTGTTGATAAAGAATCACCTTTTTAAGCTCATCAATCTCCTTCTACTGATTCATAGCATCAATGTTGATGTTGGCAATGGTTTCCATCAATTCCTCATAAGTATATCTATCCTCACCCTGTTTAGGAGTGTTTACCTCCGTTAAAGGATCACTGGAAATTTTAGTAGGTGTCTTTTGCCTAGCAAAAGCACTGCCTACTCCCATGGTTTCTTGGCGCCTGGGTCCTCTGAATGTTTTCACATTCTGAGTTGCCGTGGGGAAGGGCTTATTGATGTTACCACTGTCCTTCTCTTTGCTAGCAGAAGTAGTGGCAGCCTTGCAGCCCACATGCTCATCCTTCTCCTTAGAGAGCACCTTCTTAGGGTTGGGAGACACCCCTGTGGTTTCCCTTTCGATATTCTCTAATGGAGAATGCTCCACTAGAGGGCTTGTAGGCTTTGGGCTTTTAGGAGATACATCAAGGGAAGGAACCTTGTGTACCTTTCTTCCTTCAAACTTCTTGGTGATTTTGGGAGTGGGTCTTAAAAGAATGGACTGTGGGATGTCTTTGGTGATGGAAGGTTGGGATTGGTAATCAGTGGGTGTGTCTAATGGGTCTAATGGGGGCCTTGACCCTGATGCCATACCTTCAGTGGTGTGGGACACAACCATCATTGTAGAGAACAATGGTGTGTCAACTCCTTCCGAGTCCCTAGGAATTCTTCTCATATTTGAGAAAACCTTCCCTTTAGGGGGTTTTGGCACATATACCTCAGCAGACTGAGGTAAATCCGTCAATTCATGGTTAATTACTTCTTGGACAAACCTGGGATACATGTAAAATTTCTTTTTGGATTCTAGGTTTGCCACAAGATCATTAAAAATCATTGCTGAAAAATTGAACTTTCTGGCAGTGGTTAAGCAGACCAAGGCATAAGCAATGGTACTGCTAAACTCACTCCATCCAGTTGTTTTCTTTGAAATACAGTGCATAAGAGTATGAACAAGAAATCGCCATTGGGTGTAGAATTTTGACTTGAAGAATTTAAAAACGCCAATAGGACCTTCATACCCCATTCTTGGTAAGGTCGAGAAAAGTTCATCATTAGATAGATAGGTTATACCTGAGGCATCATCTAAGTGAAGAGTGATGCGAATAACCTCCTCTGTGACCTTCAAGGGTTTGTCACAAACCCTTGTTCGAATGATTTTCTGCCCATCTTCGAAAATAACAGCGGCATTCTCCCAAAATTGCTTTTGATGCTCGATATATATGGTTGAGGACACTGTTAGGGCATGAGAGATGTGTGAGGACTTGAGAAAATCCACAATCTCATGAAATCCTGCGGCCTGCTTCGGTTTCTGAAGCATCGCAATCTCATTGTGCTCATCGACAAACTCCATTGTCGTCATTCTTCCTGAGGATTTGGATAGAAAACACAGAGATTCTAGGGAGAAAAGGTTAGAACGAGAGAGAAAAATTTAATGCAACGAGACGTTATGAAGTTTGGCGGGCTGAAAGAGTATTTATAGCAGTACTAGCCCTGATTTTCTTTAAAAGCAGTATTAACAACTTAGCAGTATTAACGACTGAGCAGTATTAACTGCAAGGCAGTAGTAACTACACAGCAGTATTAACTACACAAGCAGTATTAACAACAAAGCAGTATTAACTACTAAGCAGTATTAACAACAAAGCAGTATTAACTACTAATCAGTATTAACAACAAAGCAGTATTAACTACTAATCAGTATTAACAACAAAGCAGTATTAACTACTAAGCAGTATTAACAACAAAGCAGTATTAACTACTAAGCAGTATTAACTACACAAGCAGTATTAACTACTAAGCAGTATTAACTACTAAGCAGTATTAACTACTAAACAGTATTAACTACTAAGCAGTATTAACTACTAAGTAGTATTAACTTCAAAGCAGTATTAACTTCAAAGCAGTATTAACTACTAAGCAATATTAACTTCAAAGCAGTATTAACTTCAAAGCAGTATTAACTACAAAGCAGTATTAACTACACATTGGCAGTAGAAAATATGTACTAGCAGTAGTAACTCTGCACTGACAGTAGTAACTATACTTACACTTTGCAGCACTTGTCCATCTAAGTCATACTGAGGTTCTGAGAAAACTAGTTAGTAATACCAAATAAACAAAGATTAAGCCCACACTGGCTACCAAGAAAGTGAATCTACCCACATCAAAAGCTTTTGTGAATAGATCTGCAAACTGGTCATTGGTATGAACTTTAGCAACTTGAATCAATTTCTTTTCATTACAGTCTCTAATAAAGTGATACCTGATCTCTATGTGCTTTGTTTTTGAGTGTTTGACAGGATTGTTAACAATGCTAATGGCACTGTTGTTGTCAATGAAGATTGGAGTGTGAAGAAATGTTACCCCATAGTCCAACATCTGATTCTGAATCCATAACACCTGAGAACAGCAACTTGCAACAGCTATATACTCAGCTTCTGTTGTGGATAAGGACACTGTGGTTTGTTTCTTACACTGCCATGATACAAGTCTTGCACCCAAAAACTGACATCCACCTGAAGTAGACTTTCTATCCATGTTAGCTCCACCTAAGTCACTGTCTGAGTATGCAAGCAAGTCAAATGAAGATTCATAAGGATACCAAAGACCTAATCTAGGTTGCCCTCTTAGGTATCTAAAAATTCTTTTGACTGCATGCATGTGTGATTGCTTAGGTGTAACCTGAAATCTGGCACAAACACATACTGGAAACATAATGTCTGGTCTAGAGGCTGTGAGATACATGAGTGATCCAATCATGGATCTGTAATGATGGACATCCACATCCTCCCCCTCAAGATCTGCAGTGATCTGTTTGTGTGTCTCCATTGGTGTGCTTGCTGGCTTTGAGTCTGTTAAACCATATTTGTCCAGGATGTCTTTCACATATTTGGATTGGCTTATGAAAATCCCATCTTTCCTATGTTTCACCTGAAGCCCAAGGAAGAAAGTAAGTTCTCCCATGGAACTCATCTTGAAGCTCTTGTGCATTAACTCTTCAAACTCTTTACACATGTGATCATTTGTGGATCCAAAGATGATGTCATCCACATAGATCTGAACAAGTAGTGTGCCTTTCTTTCTCCTCTTAATGAACAAGGTCTTGTCAATGACTCCTCTTTCAAAGTCATTTTTCAGGAGATAGGTAGACAGGGTGTCATACCATGCTCTTGGGGCTTGATGTAAACCATAAAGTGCCTTCTTCAGCTTGTACACTCTGTCAGGGTGCAATGGATTCTCAAATCCAGGGGGTTGACAGACATATACTTCTTCATCAATACTTCCATACAAAAAAGCACTTTTTACATCCATTTGGTAGACCTTAAACTTCATGTATGAGGCATAGGCTAGAAATAGCCTAATTGCTTCAATCCTTGCCACTGGAGCAAAGACTTCCTCATAGTCTATTCCCTCTTCCTGAGTATACCCTTGTGCAACCAGCCTTGCTTTGTTTCTGATCACAATTCCTCTGTCATCCTTCTTGTTTCTGAAAATCCACTTGGTGCCAATTGCTCTATGACCTTTTGGAAGGTCCACCAAGTCCCAAACATCATGTAATTTAAACTGTAGCAGCTCCTCTTGCATTGCTTCTATCCAACTTGGATCTTTCATAGCATCATAAGCCTTTTTGGGCTCAATTTGGGATAAAAAGCAAGTAAGTACAGTATTAACCGTATTCTGCTGATCTTGTAGCTCTTGAAGTCTGCTTTGCTTCCTAGTCATCATTGGAGAAGCAATGTCTCCTATAACCAACTCAGGAGGATGATTTTTCTGAGTTCTTGATGGATGACCAGGTTCCTCAACTAAGTTTCCATCCAGATTTGACTCATTTAAGTCTGGATCTTCTTCAGCTTCTTCAGTTACTTCAGACTCTCTTGAAGTCTGATTTTCCTCTATTCTTCTCTCTTCTTCACTCTGAATGGGTTCAGCTTCCTTTTCTGGTTCACAAAAATCAACAGGATCAATGGTAGGGAGTGGAAATATCACAGACTGAACTCTGTGATCTGATGGTGGTGCATCCCTTTGTCCTGCATTTACATCACTACTGAAACCCAAAGAATTAGTGAGTGAATCAATGTCAAACAGCCAATCAGGACCTGAACCAATAGGATTTGGTGTGTTCTCATTGCATTTGACATTGTCACTTTCTTCAATTATTCTAGAAGAGATATTAAACACTCTGTAAGCCTTACTCTGAGATGAGTAACCAACAAGAAAGCCATCATCTGCTTTGCTATCAAACTTACCTAAGTGAGATTTGGTATTGAGAATTGTACAAGGACACCCAAATGGTTTGAAAAATCCAATAAATGGTTTCTTTTTCAGAAAAAGCTCATAAGGTGTCTTGTTTTTAGGCTTTATTACCAACACTCTGTTTTGAACATAACAAGCAGTATTAACTGCTTCTGCCCAAAAAGTAGTGGGTAATTTTGAATCAACTAACAGAGATCTAGCAGCCTCAATCAGTGTCCTATTCCTTCTCTCAGCAACACCATTCTGTTGTGGAGTCCTAGGAGCACTGTATTGTCTCTCAATTCCTTTTTCCTCACAAAAGGTGTTTAGATCAAGGTTTTTAAATTCAGTCCCATTATCTGATCTAATGACTTTCACTTTTTGATTTGATTGGTTTTCAATTCTAAGAATAAAAGTTTTGATCAGTCCACTTGTCTCATCTTTAGTTCTCAGAAAATATACCCAAGTAAATCTAGAGTAATCATCAACAATAACTAAACAGTATGATTTCTTGCCAATGCTCATGACATTTGTAGGGCCAAACAGATCCATATGCAACAACTGAAGAGGATTTGAGATAGTGTTTATCTCTTTGGACTTATGAGAAGTTTTGTGTTGTTTGCCTTTGAGACATGCAACACAATGATCATCACATGAATAGACTTTTGATGGTAAACCCCTAACAAGATTATTTTTAACAAGTTTATTCATTGTTTTAAAGTTCATGTGACACATCCTTCTGTGCCAAAGTGATGATTCATCTATTGAAGCTTTTGAAACTAAACAGTTTAGAGATGAATCAGATGAAACACTTTCTAAATCTAAACAATACACATTATCCTTTCTAGGAGTTCTTAATAGTATCATGTTTTCATCAACTACCTTGAATCCAGGAGCAAGAATAATGCATTCTGAATCAGTAAATAATATACTATGTTTCTTGTCACAGACCTGTGATACACTTAACAGGTTGTATCTCAATTGCTCAACATAGTAAACATCCTCAAATGTCATCTTACCTTTTGACACATCACCTTTACCACTTATCTTACCTCCTGCAGGATTATTCCCAAAAGCAACATGTCTTCCATCAATTCTTTTGAAATTCTTGAGGCAGGACATGTTACCTGTCATGTGCCTGGAGCAACCACTATCAACATGCCAGATGCTCTTCTCCTTGAGCTGTTGGTTGCCCTGCACATAAGATAAATCAATTAGTTTTTATTGGGAACCCAAGCCGAAGTGGTCTTGGGTCTCCCTTGCTCATCAAAGTACTTGCACTGGGTTTTGATGAGATTTTCAAACTTAGGTACTGCAGAATTGGAGTACTTTGTCAATATGATTGGTCTAGCAGCACAAAAACTAGAAGCAGTATTAACCTTAGAAGAAGTACTAACAGAGTTAGCAGCACTAACAGAGTTAGCAGTACTAACAGAGTTAGCAGCACTAACAGAGTTAGCAGCACTAACTGAGTTAGCAGCACTAACAGAGTTTGCAGCACTAACAGAGTTAGCAGCACTAACAGAGTTAGCAGCACTAACAGAGTTAGCAGCACTAACACTGCTAGCAGCAGTATTGGCAGTAGTATTGCTTCTAGCAGCACTATCCTTGTCAGCAGTACTATCTGAGGTAACAGTACTAACATTAGTGCTTTTGAGGACCCACATATTGACACATTCCTTTTCAGTCTGTTTTCTCATGTGGCTTCTGGATTCAACTTGTTTCTTAGCCACATTATTCCTTGCAGGCTTCCTATAACCAGAAGATTTTTGAAAACTTCTTTGAAAACTTTTCTTTTGGTTAATAGGATTGAAATAACAGTATTTGGCAAGATGATTCAATTTGCCACAAATAAAACAAGGTTTTGGTCTGTTAATCCTTTGCAGATCAACTCCTTGCTTTTGTGCCCACTGGTTATTCCAATTTCTTTGATTTCCCCTCTTTTTATCATGTTTTAGGGCTTATTCTCTTGAGATTTCTTGCAAGAACAATGTTCACAAGTATTAGAGTTCACAACAGTGGTTTGTGTATAATGAACTCCTTTTCCCTTTCCAGTCCTTTTCATCTCATTGTTCTTATCCCATGGACTTCCACCATCCTCATTGGTCTTTATGTAATTCTCTAAGGGAATCTCACCACTGACATTCTTGTCCCTTTTCTTAGACTCTTCTTTTTCAGTTTTATTCTCCACAACAACTTCATCTGATGGATCTATTTTAGTAGCTCCTTCAGGTAAGTCCTTTTTATCCTTGGTTTCTAACAGGTCTGACCTAGGAGGGATGTAGTTGTTGTTGTAGGGTGGGGGTGTGGCATTGTACCCTATGCCTGGTTTCAACTTACTATGGATTTGAGAGTTTATTATGTTGTCCATGACTTTAGAGGCACAATTAAACTTTTCTATATCAAGTTTAACTTTCTCAAGCTCTCCTTTTAGTTTCTCACACTCTTCCCTGGATTCTTTAAGCTGGAACTCTAGACCACCCTTTTCCCATTTCCAGTAGTTTGTATCATAGGTGTGTTGAAGTTCATTGGCTTGAAAAGCCCTAATCTGTTCTTCAAACTTCTCAACAATTATTACATAGTCTTTTCTGTCCTTTTCTAATCTCTTAAGGTCATCACACATTCCCTGATTGTGATCTCTATACCTTTTAACAGTGTCTATACAAGCTTGAGAACAGAGATTAGATTTTACCTCAGCGGGAAGATCTGAAACTTCAGCCATAAGTGCTTGATTTTGGATGGCCTCTTCTGCTTGATCACTCCAATCAAATCCCATTCCTTGTTGAGAGACAAGAGCTTGAATAGAGTTTCTGTTTTGATTGGAGCTTCCAGCCTGAGTTTGTTGATGGCTGTTGTGAGATGTTCCACCTCTGCATTCCCTGGCAAAGTGTCCCATCTTGTGACACTTGTAGCATTCAACTTTGGACTTGTCAAATCCAGCACCATCTTCTCTTCTTTGAGAAAAGTTGTTACTCCCTGTCCTTTTTATGAATCTCTTCACCCTCATAGACAGCATAGCCATCTGCCACTTGATATCCATCTCTTCAAGATCATCAGCATTAATCTGTTCTAAGTCATCATTAATCAATGAGGAATTAACATGACTAGAAAAGAAGGCTTCTAGTACTGAATCATTGATCTTTTCCTGATTGACTCCTCCAGCAGCACTAACTGATTCAGTGTTAGCAGTAGAATCAGGTGATGCTGAAAGAAGTGCAACATTGTGTACATATCCAGAGGGCTTCTTTTTGGCTTCAACCTCTGCTTCAAAGACTCTAAGATCATTGTAAAGATCATCAAGCTCTTTATCTTCCAGTTGGTCATTCCGTCTGAAGGACACAGTATACATTGTCCACTCTTCACCTAATGATCTTAAGAACTTTCTGTTAACATCATCAGCCTCCATCTTGACTCCTACTGTGGCCAATTCTCCAATCAGCTTATTAAATCTATCAAAAGTTTGAGTCATAGACTCATTCTTAGTAGAAGTAAAGTTTTCATACTGCTGCTTGAGAATTGCCTTCTGATTCCTCTTGGTACTTTTGGTGCCAGTGAATCTCTTTTTCAATGCATTCCACAGAATCTGAGCATCAGTGCAGTGTTGAAATTGATGCTGATATTCATTGGGGATAGCCAAAAGCAGAGTGCTTAAGGCCTTCATCTCTATTTGTCTGACTTTTCTCTCTGCATCAGTTTTTGGAGGAGGTCTTTTGCCATCTGGTCCAGTTCTTCCTTCAGCACATGGACCATTCTCTATGATATCCCAGATGGAATAATCAGTAAGCAGAATGTACTGCTTGATTCTAATTTTCCACATGTCAAATTCATTGGGTCTGAGCATGGGAACCTTAGAAACAAGAGTACTGTTTGATTCAAAAGAGTTGTCCATAATGATTGTAGAATTCTAAGAAACACAGGCTCTGATACCACTTGTCAGGATCGAATCTTAACAAGACTAATAATACTTAGAATTCAGAATTAAAGAATCTGCGGAATAGAACTTTAATTTGCACAATCAAAGAACAATATATCAGAAAACACACAGCTGTTTGTATTCACTGATTCGACTCACAAGCTTACAATCAAACCTCAATCTTGATGAACAGGCTCAATCAAGACGACTTCTACTTCTCTAGAAATAGGGTTCTAAACCTTGAGGTTAATTCTCTCTAAACAAAATCGAATTGTATCTCACGTATATATCTCTCACGTATATTTTCTATATCGAATAGCTATCTATAAACATCTATTTATACACAATAAGTACAAGATAACTATCAAAAATAAATTCTGAATCTTCTTTAAGCATATCTTCATTCATTCCACTTTTATCTCCAAAATCTTCGCATTCCAACCTTGTCACATCAGCAGTATTAATCTTCATTCAGCATGAGCAGTACTAATATTCTCCAGCAACACTAATTCATTTCAGCAGTATTAACTCATTCCAGCAGCATTAACTTGTTCCAACAGTATTAACTTGATCCAGCAGTACTAACTTGATCCAGCAGTACTAACCATGACAAGCAGTACTAACTTTGATCCAGCAGCATTAATGCATCAGCAGTACTAACCTTGTTCCAGCAGCATTAATGTATCAGCAGTACTAACAATGATCTAGCAGTATTAACTTTGTCTTGCAGTAGTAACCATTGCATAAGCAGTATTAACTTTGATCTGGCAGCACTAATGTTGTTCTGGCAGTACTAACCATACTTAGCAAATCTTCAGTTCCCAACAACTACTAAGCAGTATTAACTACAAAGCAGTATTAACTACATATGCAGTAGAAAATATGTACTAGCAGTAGTAACTCTGTGTTGGTGCAAGTGTGCCACATCTCTATATATTTATTTTGATGATTCCAAACACACCGTATTATTGTTTTTCTAACAATCTTATCCAAGTGTGCAGTTAATTGGACAACATGAAGATTTTATCTGAAGAGTCCAAGCCTGGTGTTTATGTCGTCATTATTTATATATATCTCATAATGATAAACACCCTAAAATAATATACCACTTGGATATTTCAAAAACCTAACCCAACTATTTCTTAAATTAATAAAATCCCTGATTTATCTATTTAGAAAAGATTTTGTTCTTTAAAATTCAATCTTTCAAAATTTAGCCAAAAGGAATGTGCTGATTTTTTTTGGAAGTAAGGAAAAAGCATTCAGACCCCTTTTTAAGCTATGGTCACTCAACAGGGTTCTGATCCATCTGACGCCGGTATACCGCATGGTGCTCGGCGGTATACCGCGGCTCTGCTGGTACGAGTTGCAGGCTTTGCAGGTTGACTCTCCTTTTTGTCAGGATCACTTTATCTGGGCGGTATACCGCGCCCATATAGGCGGTATACCGCGGTGAGCTTTTGACCGTTGCCACGTCCAGCTTAAATACATGCAGCTTCTCAGCATTTATGTCAAGACAAGTAGACATTGAATACCCAGCTCTTGAAAGAATACTCAGCTCCTCATCTCATTTAATAACTTATTCAAGTTATAATTTTTGAGTGATCAACCTCTCACAAATCCAAGTGTTATACTTATACAAGAGTGATTAACATTGTGAGATATATTCTCTTGTAAGTATTTGAATAGTGTGAGTGATTCACGTTCTCAAGCAAAAGCAAGAGATTTTATTATCATTGTATCAAGGTTTGTGTTCTACCATAAAGAACACTTATAGTGAATCAGTGTGTCGAGAAGTGTCTCGGCAAGTGGACTAGCCAGCCAGTTGGTGGTGAACCACTTTAAATCTCGGTGTCGGTATCAATATTCTCTACCCTTATCTCTTTATATTCCCGTTGTGCACTTAATTTTATTTATATATTTGTGGTGCATGCAATATTTGTTGTTGATTTTGATAAGAGAATTTTTATTTGTGAAATAATTTTAAATACAACCTTTACCCCCCCTAAGGTTGTCCTAACAATTGGTATCAGAGCAGGTTGCAAGTTTCTTTAAAAATATTTGTGCTTTTTAAAAACTTGTTCTTGTATTTTAAATGGCAACCTCTGAGGGAATTATTTCTACAAAGATTCTGCAAATTGACACCGAAAATTTTGGTCTTTGGGCAAATCTTTTTGAATGCTACGTTCGTGGCAAAAGTCGAAAAATTTGGGACATTATTAAAAATGGAGATTATAAACCCACCAAAACCAAAGATGGAGTAATTAGTGAAAAACCAGTAGCGGAATGGTCCGCCGCTGAGGATGCTTGGGTTTGCTTAAATTTTGAAGCTAAAAATATTCTTTTTTCGGCACTTACTAAAGATGAGATTGAACGTGTTTATTCTTGTGAAACTGCTCACGATATTTGGGAAAATCTAAATAATACTCATAGAGGAAATTCTCAAGTCAAAAGCTCAAAAATAAATATTCTTGTACATGATTATGAAATGTTTGAGATGTTAAAAGATGAGTCAATCGACTCAATGTTTAAACGTTTTAACCTTATCATGGTGAGCTTGAAAGGTCTTGGTAGAACATATCCTAACGAAGATTACGTGCGAAAAATTCTTCGAGCGCTTCCTCCGGAGTGGATGCCGAAAATCACATCCTTGGAAGACTCCCGTGACCTCTCAATGATGAAATTAGATGATCTCATTGGAAATCTCAAAGTGCATGAAATTGCACTAAAAAGGAACAAAGATCGGGAGCATGATAAAAAGAAATCTTTGGCGCTTAAAGCTTCAACTTCAAGTGACGAGAAGGAGAAGAAGAAAAAGAAGGAGAAAGCTAGCTCCTCAAAGGATCAACCCGAACATCTTGACGATGTAGCCATGTTGGTAAGAAATTTTTCTAAATTTTTAGCTAACAAAAGGTTTTCAAGAAATGATAGGTTTCAAAGAAAAGGAGATTATCGCCGTGGTGGAGAAAACCGAAGCCGAAAGTTCCATAAACGGAACGACAAAATAAATAAAAATGGCGAATCAAGTGATGATGAAGAAGCCAAGAAAAAGAAGGGCTTTTGCTACTCATGTGGAGACAAGGATCACTATGCCAACGAGTGTCCAAAAAGAAATAAACCTAAAATCAAGAAGGAGAAAGCCTTCGTTGGAGGCGCGTGGAGCGCAAGTGAAGATGAAAATAAGTATGAAGCCATTTGTCTCATGGCGGAAAGCGACGATGAGGTAAACTCGTGTTACTCAAATTACTCTAGCGATGATGAATGTAATGATGATGATGATCTTGATATGTTAAATGATGCCTTTCAAAAAATGGTTATGCTTACAAATAATTATAAAGATGAGAACGCAAAATTAAAGGAAGAATTATTATTAAGTAAAAAGGAAATTCATGATAGCAAACAAAAAATTGCATGCGATAATGAAAAAATCATAAATTTAGAAAATAAATTAAGTGAAAAATATGTTTGCAATTCTTGTGACATTTTAAATAAAGAAATTGCATGCCTTGAGAAAAGAATAGTTGAAAATGATTTATGTGCTAATTGTGATGTGCTTAAAAAGGAAAATGCATGTTTAAAAGAAAAATGTGATAAACATGAAAAAGATAATTTGTTAGCACATGCCTTTCAAAGTAGCAATGAGAAAGTGCTTAAAATGTTAAATATGTCAAATAGCACTAATTGTAGAAAAGGCGTTGGTTCCGATACGTGTAAAGATAAGTGCTTATGTATGCCTATCAAAAGATATTTTGAACCACCTAAAAATGTTGAAATGAGAAAACCGTATGTGCAAAAATCCTCATATATGTCCAACATAAATAATGTGAATTATAAGTCTAGGAAATCTTATGCATGCATGTATAATAGTAAATTTTCTAGACCAAAAAATAGTGTGAATATGCATGCTCCTTTTTACGTCTTTGATAAATATGATCGTAAAATTAAAATGGTACCAAAGTGGATTCCTAAAGGCTCCTTTAGTGTTGATAATCCCGGTGGCATGCGTTTATGGTTTTAAATTTTTTTTGTATATATATATATTATATACATATATATATATATTCTGTGTTTGAAAATTATGAATCAACTCCGAATAGGCTCACCTATTTGGATACGGTGTCTAGGAAAGATAAAGGCGAATTCTTCGAATTCTAATGAGGTCGGTTTTTAAAGTGCCTTCGCGCTTACCACCCTCACCGTCTTTTCTGGTCGCTTCCAAGTAGAGCTACCGAAAAGGGTTGAGTAAATAATTTTCTTGTCTGTATATTTTTTGTGAAAATATATTTATTATTATATGTGGTTTTCTATGCTTTCTAGACTAACTTCCAAAGGACCCATAAGATGTGGGGACCATAAAAGTTGTACTTTAAATGTTGTAGATAAATCTTGATATGGATTGGATTCTTGATAGTGGATGCACACGTCACATGACCGGAAACCATAATCTTTTTTCATCATATGAGTCATGTGATGGTGGACTAGTAATTTTTGGAGGAAACTCCAAAGGAAAGGTAATTGGGAAAGGTACAATTTCTTGCAACAATGTTACATTTTTAGATGTTACGCATGTTGATAATTTGAAATTTAACTTGCTAAGTGTTCGTCAACTGTGCAAAAATGGTATAATTGTTGTTTTTGAAGAAGACTCTTGCAAAATTCTGAAAAATGGTAAAGTTCTTTTGAATGGGGTTATAAAAGGAAACCTTTATATTTGTAAAACTGATGTAAATAAAAATGTTTGTTTATCTTCCGTATATGATAATTCGACTTTGTGGCATAGACGTTTAGGTCACGCTAACCTTAGATTAATTCAAAATTTGAAAAATAAGGAGCTTGTGAGTAACCTTCCAAAATTAAAATTTGATAATCATTTTTGTGATGCATGTCGTGTCGGCAAACAAACTCATGTCTCTCATAAATCAAAAAATGTGATTTCAACTAAAAGAGTTTTAGAACTTTTACACATGGATCTTTTTGGCCCTATGGCCATTCAAAGTTTTGGAGGAAATTATTACACTCTAGTAATTGTAGATGATTTTTCCCGATATACGTGGACTTTATTTTTAAAACATAAAAATGAAGCTTTTGAAAAATTTAAGATTTTGGGAAAACGAATTCAAAACCAACAAGGTTGCACGATTGTTTCGATTCGTACGGACCATGGACGCGAATTCGATAATGAAACTCAATTTGGTGCGTTTTGCGAAAAATATGGTATAACGCACAATTTTTCTGCTCCTCGCACTCCTCAATCTAATGGGGTTGTGGAGAGGAAAAATAGAACCCTACAAGAAATGAGTAGGACTATGCTTAATGAACATCAAGTTCCCCAAAAGTTTTGGTGTGATGCCGTAGCTACCGCGACCTATGTCCTCAATCGTGTGCTAATTAGGAGTATCCTAAATAAGACCCCTTATGAGATCCTACGTGGTAGAAAGCCTTCCTTAGCCCATCTTAAGGTATTTGGTTGTAAATGTTTTATTTTAGATACCAAATCTTATTTGACCAAATTTGACCCAAAAGCCTATGAGGGAGTATTCCTTGGTTATTCTTGGAATAGCAAAGCCTATAGAGTCCTTAATAAAGAGACCATGGTTGTAGAAGAATCCCTAAATGTAAGCTTTGATGAAAGTCCTCCTAAACCTAGTGCACCCTTAGCAAATGATAATGGTTGTGAAGGAGATGCATTAGCCCAACATCTTAGAACCTTGGACTTAGGAACCCAATCTCTTACAAACAATGTAGAATCTAGTGATGCCCCTCCATGTTATGTTCCACAAGGAGTAGATGATCCTAACCTTAGAACATCTAGAGGCCATCCCGTAGATCAAATCATAGGTGACCTAAACCAAAGAACGACTAGATCCCAAATCCATACCCTTTGTGCCTTTCACGCCTTTATCTCAGCCATAGAACCTAAAAACATAGAAGAAGCTTTAGGTGATGAGGATTGGATAATGGCCATGCAAGAAGAGTTAAACCAGTTTACTAGGAATGATGTGTAGGACTTAGTTCCTTGCCCTAGCGGTCAAACCATTATTGGCACACGATGGGTCTTTCGTAACAAGGTAGACGAAAACGGTGAAGTCACCCGAAACAAGGCACGTTTAGTTGTCAAGGGGTACAATCAACAAGAAGGTATCGATTATGATGAAACCTTTGCACCAGTTGCAAGGTTAGAGTCTATTCGAATGCTTCTCGCTTTTGCGAATGCTAAAAATTTTAAATTATATCAAATGGATGTCAAAAGTGCTTTCCTAAATGGTTTTATAAATGAGGAGGTATATGTTTCCCAACCTCCCGGCTTTGAAAATTTTGAAAATCCGACGCATGTTTATAAATTAAAAAAGGCGCTTTATGGTTTAAAGCAAGCTCCGCGTGCGTGGTATGATAGATTAAAATCCTTTTTAATTACAAGTGGTTATATTATGGGTAAAATAGATAATACTTTGTTTGTCAAATATGCTCAAAATGATATTGTGGTTGTGCAAGTGTATGTTGATGATATTATCTTTGGTTCTACAAATGAAAATCTTTGTAATGAATTTGCTACAAAAATGACTAATGAATTTGAAATGAGCATGATGGGAGAATTAAAATTCTTCTTAGGATTGCAAATAAAACAAAGTGAAAATGGTACCTTTATAAGTCAATCAAAATACTGTAAAGACATGCTGAAAAAGTTTAATTTTGAAAATGTCAAACCTGTTGAAACTCCGATGACCACCAATCTAAAATTATCTAGTGACGAAGAGGGAACCGATTTTAATGAAAAGATTTATCGTGGCATGATTGGTAGCTTATTGTATTTAACTGCTAGTAGACCTGATATCATGTATAGTGTGTGTTTATGTGCTCGCTTTCAATCTTCGCCTAAACAATCTCACTATGAAGCCGTCAAGCGTATTTTTAGATATCTTAGAGGGACTACGAATCTTGGACTATGGTATCCAAAACAACCCGAGCTAGAAGTAACATGCTTCACCGATTCCGATCTTGGTGGCTCGATGGTTGATCGAAAAAGCACTAGTGGAGTATGTGCCTTTATAGGTCTCTCGCTTGTGTCTTGGTTTTCCAAGAAACAACATTCCGTAGCCTTATCCACTACCGAAGCGGAATATGTAGCCGCCGCGAGAGCGTGTGCCCAAGTTCTATGGATGAAGCACACACTTACCGACTTTGAGGTACGTCAATCCAAAATTCCAATTATGTGTGATAACTCAAGTGCCATAAACCTAAGTAAAAATCCCGTTTTACATTCTCGTACCAAACATATTGAGTTGCGACATCATTTTCTACGAGATAATGTTCAAAATGGCCACATTGTGCTTGAAAAAGTTGATTCCGAAGACAATTTGGCCGATATCTTTACTAAAGCCCTAAACAAAAAATCGTTCTTTAAATTAAGACTTGGTTTAGGCATGCTTGAGTATAACCCATGAGATAATGCTACTCTCAATTATATGCATATTTTGAGGGGGAGCATCTTTCGAGGGGGAGCATAAGCGACCTTCTTAAACCCTTTTTGCTTCGACAAAAGGGGGAGAGAAACCGAGTATGCTCTCGTGTTTAGCGTTGTGTTTGTCATCATCAAAAAGGGGGAGATTGTTGGTGCAAGTGTACCACATCTCTATATATTTTATATATTTATTTTGATGATTACAAACACACCGTATTATTGTTTTTCTAACAATTTTATCCAAGTGTGCAGTTAATTGGACAACATGAAGATTTTATCTGAAGAGTCCAAGACTGGTGTTTACGTCATCATATATCTCATAATAATAAACACCCTAAAATAATATACCACTTGGATATTTCAAAAACCTAACCCAACACTATTTTTAAACTAAACTAAATCTTTGATTTAAATGAATTTAGAAATGTTTTGAATTTAAAATTGAATTATTTAATTTTAAGCCAAAAGAATAACTGTTGACTCTTTTGGAATAAGGGAAAAAGAATTCAGTTGCCTTTTTAAGCTATGGTCGTTCAATCAAAGGAGCTGTTTTTTTTTCAGGCGGTATACCGCGTGGTGCTCGGCGGTATACCGCGGCTCTGTTACGTGTGACAGGTTCTTGCAGGTTGACCTTCCTGCTGTCAGCTATTTTTTTCAGGCGGTATACCGCGTGGTGTATGGCGGTATACCGCGGCTCTGCTGCAAGTGCTGCAGGTTGCTTTTGCAGGTTGTCTTCTCTATGTCAGCACCTTTTTTCTGGGCGGTATACCGCGCCCATATAGGCGGTATACCGCGGCACCCTCTCGACCGTTGCTGCTTCAAGTATATATATCATGCAGCATTCTCAACTCCATGCAAGAATTGAATACCCATCTTTTGGAGAAACTCTCAGCTACATCCACTCATTTAAATCACTTATTCAATATATTTTTTGAGTGATCAAACCCTCAAAAATCCAAGTGTTATACTTATACAAGAGTGATTAATATTGTGAGATATATTCTCTTGTAAGTATTTGAATAGTGTGAGTGATTCACGTTCTCGAGCAAAAGCAAGAGATTTTATTATCATTGTATCAAGGTTTGTGTTCTACCATAAAGAACACTTATAGTGAATCAGTGTGTCGAGAAGTGTCTCGGCAAGTGGACTAGCCAGCCAGTTGGTGGTGAACCACTTTAAATCTCGGTGTCGGTATCAATATTCTCTACCCTTATCTCTTTATATTCCCGTTGTGCACTTAATTTTATTTATATATTTGTTGTGCATGCAATATTTGTTGTTGATTTTGATAAGAGAATTTTTATTTGTGAAATATTTTTAAATACAACCTTTACCCCCCCTAAGGTTGTCCTAACACTTTCTGTTAACATCATCAGCCTCCATCTTGACTCCTACTGTGGCCAATTCTCCAATCAGCTTATTAAATCTATCAAAAGTTTGAGTCATAGACTCATTCTTAGTTGAAGTAAAGTTTTCATACTGCTGCTTGAGAATTGCCTTCTGATTCCTCTTGGTGCTTTTGGTGCCAGTGAATCTCTTTTCCAATGCATTCCACAGAATCTGAGCATCAGTGCAGTGATGAAATTGATGCTGATATTCATTGGGGATAGCCAAAAGCAGAGTGCTTAAGGCCTTCATCTCTATTTGTCTGACTTTTCTCTCTGCATCAGTCTTTGGAGGAGGTCTTTTGCCTTCTGGTCCAATTCTTCCTTCATCACATGGACCATTCTCTATGATATCCCAGATGAAATAATCAGTAAGCAGAATATACTGCTTGATTCTAATTTTCCACATGTCAAACTCATTGGGTCTGAGCATGGGAACCTTAGAAACAAGAGTACTGTTTGATTCAATAGAATTGTCCATAATAATTGTAGAATTCTAAGAAACACAGGCTCTGATACCACTTGTCAGGATCGAATCTTAACAAGACTAATAATACTTAGAATTCAGAATTAAAGAATCTGCGGAATAGAACTTTAATTCACACAATCAAAGAACAATATATCAGAACACACACAGCTGTTTGTATTCACTAATTCGACTCACAAGCTTACAACCAAACCTCAATCTTGATGAACAGGCTCAATCAAGACGACTTCTACTTCTCTAGAAATAGGGTTCTAAACCTTGAGGTTAATTCTCTCTAAAACAAAACGTATATCGCGTATCTCGTATGTATATCAGAATAGCTATCTATCAACATCTATTTATACTAAATAGTTACAAGATAACTATCAAAAATAAATTGATCTTCTGAATCTTCTTTAAGCATATCTTCATCCATTCCATCTTTATCTCCAAAATCTTCGCATATCAAACTTATCACATCAGCAGTATTAACTTCATTCAGCATGAGCAGTACTAATATTCTCCAGCAGCATTAATTCATTCCAGCAGCATTAACTTATTCCAGCAGCATTAACTCATTCCAGCAGCATTAACTCATTCCAGCAGTACTAACTCATTCCAGCAGTACTAACCTTGCTTCAGCAGCATTAATGCATCAGCAGTACTAACATTCTTCCAGCAGTATTAACTTTGTCTTGCAGTAGTAACTTTGTTCTGGCAGTACTAACCTTTACTGGCAGTAGTAACTTTGTTCTGGAAGTAGTAATGTTGTTCTGGCAGTATTATCCATACTTAGCAAATCTTCAGTTCCCAACAGCGTGGATCGATTGACCAAGAGTGATCACTTTTTGGCAATGAAAGAAGCATCACCAATAGATAAATTGGCGAAGCTTTATATTGATGAAGTAGTATCGAGGCATGGTATACCGGTGTCTATAGTTTCTGATCATGATAGTCGGTTTACCTCGAGGTTTTGGCAGTCACTACAAGAAGAATTGGGTACAAGGGTCAATTTGAGCACTGCTTACCATCCACAAACGGATGGGCAAAGTGAAAGAACCATTCAAACTTTGGAATATATGCTCAGGTCGTGTGTATTAGACTTTGGAGGTAACTGGGATACGCATCTACCATTGGTAGAGTTTGCGTATAATAATAGTTATCACTCCAGTATCGGAAGAGCACCTTTTGAAGCTTTGTATGGTCGGAAATGCAGAACTCCAGTATGTTGGTTAGAAGCTGGAGAAAAGCAATTTGCTGGTCCTGAACCTGTACAACAAACGGCTGATAAAGTAAAAGAGATTCGGAAGCATATGAAAGCGGCTTAAGATCAACAAAAGAGTTATGCCGATCTGAAAAGAAGACCGAAAGAGTTCCAAGTTGGGGAGCGCATAATGCTTAAGGTATCCCCGTGGAAGGGTGTGATAAGGTTTGGTAAACGTGGAAAGTTGAGTCCTCATTTTCTAGGACCTTTCAACATATCTAAGAGAGTCGGACTTCAAGCTTATCAGTTGGATCTTCCATCTGAATTGGAAGGCATCCACAATACCTTCCATGTCTGCTATCTTCGGAAATGTTTAGCCGAATAAAATGATGTCATTCCGCTTACTGATGTAAGAGTGGATGAAAAGAGTCGTTGTATAGAAGAACCGGAAGCGATCTTAGAGAGATCAGTTAAGAAGTTGTGACATAAGGATGTGGTTATGTTGAAAGTAAAATGGAAACATCACCGAGATGCTAACGTGACGTTAGAAGCAAAAGAGGATATGAAGATTAGACATCCTCATCTTTTTACCTAGCTTTGATTTCGGGGACGAAATCATTTCCAAGTTGGAAAGAATTATAACACCTCAAATTTCCATTGTATTATTTTAATATGAATGGGATCGATTTGTAATTTAGTCTAAATTTGTGGACTAATTGTAATTATTAACTCCAGGGTTGATTTTGTAATTTGACCAAAGCTTAAAGTTAATATTGAAAATTAACTTGAGGGACTAGTTGGGTCATTTGTTGATAGTTGAGATTACTTAAGAGAAAGGTAAACTTAATTGAGAAAATATCTCAATTCAGTATTTGGAAGTCGGTCACTTTTACAGAGAAAGCAAAAGAAGAAGAAAAGAGAAAGAAGATACGATTTGGAATTTTGGTAAGGATTTTGAACCATCTCACTTGTTCTTCTCAATCTGTTTAGTAAGATCAAGTCAATTTCTTCTGCTATTAGATTGGTCGATTCAGAGAAGGAAAGATTTGGAGTTGCAGGGTTCAAAACTTCATCAGGTGAGTTCATCTCTTCACTTTAAACATTTGCAGTTGAAATTGAATCAGATTTAGAGTGTAAATTGTCTGTATGAATTGGTAAATCTGTATGGAAATGATATGTGTAGATCACAGATTGATAGGTAACAATAAAATCAATAAGAAATAACAAGAACAATTGATGATTTCAACTTGTCATCCCTCTCGTATTCATTCAAAGTATCGTTCAGAGAATATTACAATCAAAGTAACAGAACGATTTCTAAACAATAATCTCTCTAATGAATCTCTAGGAATGCTAATCAATTGCTTACGAATGTCTAACCTAATTCTAAAGGTTAACAAACCTTATATACTTAGGCCTTAAACAAACAAGGCCTAAGCCCATCAAGCTAATCTAAGCCCATTTATGATTAAAGACTTTTACAAAAAGATTAATTAAACAAATTAAGCTCTATATAATTATTTATATATCTTTCTAATATGTAGGACATTTATGGTCCTAACAATCTCCGCCTAAAGATATATAAATAAAAATCGGTATTGAAATCTTCAAGTCTTGATATTCTCTTCCTTTTGAATCTTTGAATTCCTTCGGTGTTGCATGTCTTCATGTCTTTCGACGCCCCCCTTGAATAAAGCTCTTGAATTTGAATTCAGCTTTAAAAGAACTTGTAGAACCAATATGCTTGATGGAGGAAATAATTTGAAGCGAACACCACTTGATAAAGGATGAGAAGAGTTGATCACTTGTGAGCACTTTGATCACTTGTCGGATTTCGGAACTTACCAAATAACGGTAACTCCCCCTCGGCTGATCAATCAACAATTACCCCCCCTCGGCTTTTGCATGGGGACTTCTTTACTCCCCCTCGGATTTTGCTAACTCCCTCTCAACTTGATATTCGGTGTCTTTGAATCTGTACCCTTTCTCCCCCTCATGATGAGTAGGAGCATCCGGAGCATCATGTATGTTCAAAGACAATAGTGACGAGTAGCAAAAATTTCAGATAAAACGTTTAGTAACCAGACTGGGGTAATCAACTAACATAGAAACACAAAAGTAATTGTTATCACAACAATTTGAAAGATTGTGTGGCCTATGTTCAGAGTTGGCAATGGGGTATCTCTGATAGGACTTCTAGTTATCACTGAAGAAAATTTTAAAAATTTAACTTCTCAAACTGTTCCGGCAATATCACGAAGATATGCAAATGGAATCACAAAGACTCGTGCATGTGTGAAAGAAATAAATCATACCGATTTGGCTCAAAAATTTGATTTAACCTGGGACGCAAGTTAAAAATCAATAGACTCAGTGACTAGAATATGAAGTTCGGAGACCGGAGCTGATGTCTTCCTTTTTCAATATCTAAGACCTCCGAGTAAGGAATAGATAGATTATGTGCTAATTCTTCGTGAATATATGAAACAAGCATCTGTTGGGAGATACTTGAGTGGCTAGGTGGCGTGACACGAGTTATCGACATTGGGTCCATGTCTGTTTCAATATTCATCTCCAAAGAACGAGAATGAATAGATTGTGTGGTTACCCGGATAACTGACTCGGTTTGGTAAGGACCAATAATTCTTTTAAGTCCTGTCACATCCTCACCATATTCTTTTCACTCCGAACTCATCTATCAATCTAGACCCCTCACTGATGTCTAAAAGGGATGTGTTTCTTGGGTAGGTCCTTCCGGTTCTGGATAGACCATAGAAACGATGTAATTCCTAACACACATTCATGCAACGAGTATAGTAGTTTAGTAGACAGTGAAGTACGAGTTCTAAACTGAAATGTTTAGAAGTCAAAGAAATTAAGTCCGAGTTCTGATCTGAAGTAATCAGAAGTCATAAAAATCATTTGAAATATAGAATTTCAAGAAACAAGATCAAGCGCTAAACAGAGTGACTCAGTAAGCACATTATGTTCAAAAATGAAACAATGATTAGAAAGTTTAATTGTGAAGAACAAGTCACATTTATTATATCAGATAAGAATGGAATCATTTGCAAGAAATAGCAAACTTTGAAAAACAACTAGGAATTCAAACGAGTGTATTTCCATCGAAAAATCAACGAATATATGAGACATGGAAATAACTAAGTCAAGAAAAATTGACACGTGGCAATCATGGAAGTTAAAATTGGAGAATAACAAACACAAGTAAGTTATCCAGAATGAATTACCACGGTCTTTGAATTCAGTTGAAGTTCACTTACCTTTCACAGAATCCCCTCAAAATTAGCATAACCTTTGAATGCAGTCATGTGAAAAGAATCTTCTAATTTAAAATCACATGACATTCCTGCAAAACAGATTAGTAGGATTTTGGTATCCATCTTTTGATGGATCCTTGTTGGTTAGATGCCCTATGAGGACCTGGGAAACTATAAGTACCATACCAATAGTTAGCACGATCTTTATTTACAAACTCACTCGTTCCACAATAAGAACAACACAGCTTCTGTGTAGATAAGCCGATCAGCTTATTAACAGAGTAAGCACGATCAGATTTCACAAAAGGTTTAGCGTGGAAAGCTTTGTTGTTCTTATCACTTTTAACTGAGACGAATGACTTTGGAGTAGGAGCGGATCCTTTAACTCTCCAAACCATGTTTACTTTCTTAAAAAATTGATTATCTTTATTATCGACACGGGAATTATAGAAAAGATTAGAAGGTCGAATCTGATCTTTTGAAAAACCATTTGATTTGACAAAATTCTTTGAAGAACGATTTGTAGGAATTGATCTTGAAGCATAAGAAGGTTGAACACCTTTGAACTTGCTTTCTTCAAGTTTCTTGACCTTAACGGATAAATCATTTCGTTCTTTGAGAATTAAATCAAATTTCTTTTGTAAATTAGATTTAACCATTTGTTCCTTCAAAATCTCTGTTGCTAATTCAGATAATCTCTTTGTAAGTTTAGAAATCTCAGTCTGAAAAATCTTTCTTTCGATTGCAAAATCATCTTTCACATTTTTTGCCCTAAAACCTTCAACTTTCTTTTTCTCAGACTCTTTGATTAGAACGTCTAATTCTTTCTCCAAATCAGTTATTTTCAAAGAAAGTTCTCCATTCTTTTTAGTAAAAGATTTGCGTTCTAATTCAAACTTCTCTCTTTCTGAAATCAAAACTTTTTCAAAGTCGGAGATCTGTTTTGAAATTTTAAACACATAAGCTCAAGTCTCTTCTTCTCTTCAAGAGATTTGGTTGAAACACCAGATTGCTTTTGAATAAGCAATTGTCTTTCTTTTGCAAAACTTTCTTTCTCCTTTTCAAAAACCTTTTCAAAAGTAGTTAGTTTATTTTTAAGCTCAAGGTTTTCACAGTTCAGGAGTTTACCTTTCTCTTCTTCTTTAGCAAGCTTCTCAGAACTATTCCAGAGTTGAGATTTTAGTTCCTTCAGTTCTTTGATGTACTTGTTGCACAAATCATCTGATCGTTTGATAGTCTTTTCATGTAGTCTTGCTTGCTCTTTCTCAGTCTTCTTGATATCACCTCGTGATGATAAATCAGATAGCTTCTTTTTCAGCACAGTGTTTTCAGACTCTAATGTTGTTGCCTTTTCTTCAGATTTAGCAAGCTTCTCAGCACTTTCAGATATTTGCAGTTTCTGTTCCTTCAGTTGTTTGATGTTCTTGCTGATCGTTTCATCTGCTTGCTTGATATTCGTATCATACATTCTTATATAGTCTTTACACTCATGATTGAAGCAATACTTCGACATTGATACCTGAAAAAATATGATCGTTAATCGGTGTTATTTTGAAGAAAATTTTGCGGAAGAAAAATCAAAAATTAAATCAGAAAAACAAATCAAAAAAAAATCGTTTTAAAAAATTTAAAATCTGATTATTATCGAATTCGAACGAACAAAATCACTCTTCGAGAGTGAAATCTGCAAGATAAACAAACCAAGTTAGATCAAGACGACAAAATGAATCACAAAAACTGATAATAGTCGCTAATAATAGCAAATCGTCGCAAATAATCTCAAGCGTCACAAAAAATCGCAAATCGATTGTTAAGAAAAATCGCAACTTTTGTTAAAAAAAATTATCAATCACGAGACGTGCGGTAACTCGGGTACCGACGAGAACTTACCAACCAAACTTACCGGGTGATTGAGTGTCCGGATGAAAGTTGGCTTACCGGATAAAGATGGATTCCGGATAAAGTTGACTTACCGGATGAAGATGGTTTACCGGGTGATATGAAGTTCCCGGACAAATCAAGTTTCCGGATAAAACTGTCACTTTCCGGTTGAAAATCGCTTTCCGGATACAACCCATTATCCGAATGATTTTATTTGTGTATCCCCAAAGCCGCCGTATTTGACTTTGTTTTCTTGTAAATTCACCTTCTGCCATTGTCTCAAGCACGATACTTTGAATGAATACGAGAGAGATGACAAGTTGAAATCATCAATTGTTCTTGTTATTTCTTATTGATTTTATTGTTACCTGTCAATCTGGGATCTACACAATCAAAGTAACATAACGATTTCTAAACAATAATCTCTCTAATGAATCTCTAGGAATGCTAATCAATTGCTTACGAATGTCTAACCTAATTCTAAAGGTTAACAAACCTTATATACTTAGGCCTTAAACAAACAAGGCATAAGCCCATCAAGCTAATCTAAACCCATTTATGATTAAAGGCTTTTACAAAAAGATTAATTAAACAAATTAAGCTCTATATAATTATTTATATATCTTTCTAATATGTAGGACATTTATGGTCATAACAATATGGGTCTTTAGATTGTATTAAGATGAGCTTATTGAGTAAAATTTGATTTGATTTGAACGAGTCAGTATCGTAGTCCCGGTATTTAATAAAATTCAGGAACCGGGTATTTAATTCCGGAAGTGGACCGGATCCGGAATTGGATTAGATTCCGGAAATGGACCGGATCCGGAATGGGATTGAATTCCGGAATTGGTTTGGACTTCCGGTACACAAATGAGATCCAGAAACGGGTTCCGGTATTGGGCCGAAAAATGGGATCAGGAACCAATTTCGGTAATTGGGCTTTGGCATGTTGGATCCGGAATCAACAAATTACCGGAACTGGGCTTTGGCATGTAGGATCCGGAATCAACAAAATACCGGACTTGGGTTGTTGTATATGGGATCCAGAATTATTAAAGTTACCGAAAGTTGATTTGGTGTTTGGATCCGGTATCAAATACCGGAAGTGGGCTTGGGGTTTGGATTTGTTATTAAATATCGGAATTGGGCCTAAGTTTGAAGTACGGAATTTAAATAACAAAACCGGAATGGACTTAATTTTGGGTTCCGGTATCAACAAAACCGGAATGGGCCTCAAATGTGATCCGGTAATCAATTCCGGAATTGGGTCTCAAATTGTGATCCGGTAATTAATTATGGATTTGGGCCTTGTGTGTGTGGGGATCCGGTAATATATATTAATCCCAGAAATTTGGTTTTAGGATCCAATTTTGGTTTTAAATTTCTAGGATACAAATTCTATTGAAATGGTTATCTCATTTTGGATCGAGGTTTCGGAATACTTTTCTAAATTTAATTTTAGAAGAAGGACGTTTGAGGGTACAATAGGCTATATGGTATTCATAGAATCAATAGTGTTATGGGATGTGGTGTTTATGTTTTGATACATATGCATGAATAAGTGTAATGGATCCACATGCACTGATAAGTATTATAACGTGGAATAGGCATAAAGTAATTTGTAATTCCCGTTGACCTAAAATGTGGAATAGGCATAAAGTAATTTGTAATTCCCGTTTCGTAAAGGTGATATGAAATGAGAAATAGGCATAAAGGAAATTGTAATTTCTATTTCATAGTATGATGTGAAATGCGGAATAGGCATAAAGTAATTTGTAATTCCCGTTCACGTGGAAATGGAGAATAGGCATAAAGTAAATTGTAATTCTCATTTCGTAATGTAGAAATCGAGGAATAGGCATAAAGTAAATTGTAATTCCTGGTTCCTACGGGAAGATCAGAGATAGGCATAAAGTAACTTGTAATCTCTACTTCCAGTCCAAGAAATAGGCATAAAGTAACTTGTAATTTCTTGGATAAGAGCAATGATCTAGAATCTGCATTGATTCGTAGTAGGCTCTTGATTGTGAGGATATGACTTACTGAATGTTAGTCAAATTCATGGGATCTGGTATGTTCCCGTCATTGAGACGAGGATGTGTACGGTAAGAATGGTGGTAAACCAGGTTTGTTTATATGCTTTGAATATTTGAGTTTTCAAAGTTGTTAATGTTTTAATTTGAATTTGGATGTTCTCACTAGGCGTAAGCCTAATCGTTCAAATTAAATTTTCTTACCAGGTACCAGCTCAGGGAAATAAAGGGATGTGGGACGAGAGCTTTTGAAGTATTCAACTTTTGAGATAAGCAGATGTAAAGCCCGTATCCCGGTATGTATTTTCTTTTATTAATTCTGTTCTTTTAAGTTTGTTTTAACGGGGTTTCCATTAACGGGGTTAGACGTTTGGGACCTAATTGTTAAACATGTCAAAAAGTTGGTTAGTTTGCGAGAAGGATGTAGTTAAGGGACTAAAATGGTTAAAGGGCCAAATTTGTGTTGTGATCAGCCCATGCAACCCAAACCAAAACCCATAATTCTTTTTGGTGTTGGTTCGTGACTTAGGAAGCAAGGAAAGAAATAAGAAAAAAAAACAAAACCCTAAAGTCTCTCTCTCCCTCACGTTTTGGTTCCTCTCGGCTGAGTTTTCCCCTCCCTCTCTCGTCGACTTCGTTTGCTGCCGCTGCCGTGCAACCCCACAGCCACCGCCGGCGCCCCAGCGCAGCCCAGTCGGAGAGAAGAGAGAGTGTTCGCGAGAGAGAGAGAAAGGTGCGAAGAGAGAGAGGTGAGAAGAGAGAGAGTTCGCCGGAGAGAGAGAGACGCCGGAAAAAGGAGAGAGTCGTCGCCGTTTCTGCCGGAAAAGGGTGGAGGAGAATTCACGTCGAGGTAATCCCGTGTTCCCGTTCTTTTTCGTTGTGGTTTCGTTGTCGGAACGCCGTAAACCGCCACCACCACCGCCGCAGCCATGGCTACCGGCGGTGGGGCCGCCGCTGCACGCCGCCATAGTGGCGGCAGAGGGGTGGGTGCAGGGGTGTGCAGGGTGCGGGTGTGTGCGGGTGCGTTTTGCGAGTGTGTCGGAAGTGGGTGACGTTGGGAGGTCTCGCCGGAAGGGTTACCGTAACCATCGTCGCTGCCGCCAACCACCACCGCTGCCGGAGTCGGATGTGGGTGGTGCTCGGTGGTTGTCCAGCCTAGTATGACCTTTCTCCAGTAAGATTATAGGCTGTTCGGGTCTGTTTGGGTTAAGCTATAACTTAATGGATTCATAATCAACATTTGTCATTTCATGTGAAATTCACAGTTTCTGCCACTGTTTTGTGAAAGCCATAACTTTTTATAGAAACATAGTTTTGGGGTGAAATCAATGCCAAAATCTCCCATTCTGAGTCTAGTAAGTTTCTTATGTTTTACGGTAAAACCAGTTCGGACCATAGCTAGTGTCCAATTGTTGTTTTGTACTGAAAGGTCCTGTTTTCACTGTGCTGCAAGTTGGTTTTGTAAAATCCATAGTAAATTGTAGAAAAATCGTTAGAGCGCGTGCGATATGTTCCTGGAACCCTAAGACATAGGACTTTGTGATTATGGAAAAATATTTCTGGATTTATCAGTTTATAAGGGGTTAAACAGGTCCCGAGCAGACCTGTGT
Source organism: Saussurea involucrata (assembly GCA_033807775.1). Taxonomy (NCBI): domain Eukaryota; kingdom Viridiplantae; phylum Streptophyta; class Magnoliopsida; order Asterales; family Asteraceae; genus Saussurea; species Saussurea involucrata. Next base: position 55,017,112 of record CM066322.1, on the reverse strand, counting down.
TTTTAGAGTAAAAGCTAGAAAATGTATTCTATATTTTAGTAGTCGTGGTTTTGGGTTGAGCTGTCACTTTGACATTTGTTAACACTTATTTAGGTGGAAAAAGGTGAGCTGGTGTTGGCCGGTTCGTGTTGCTGTTGAGGACATAAGCTTTGCTTTTGAGGTGAGTTCTCTCACTATATAGGATGAGAATTATATTTGTGTTACTATAGCTCGAGTGTGATAGTTATGATCGTTTGTTGATATTATTGTGTTGTGGGGTATATATAATTGTGTATATATATTGAACTGTGATTGATGTACTTCTTGATGGTTGTTCCAAGAAGTATATGTGTTTGTATAATGAGTTGTGATTATATTTCCTTGATGGTCGTTCCAAGGAGTATAAGGCTTATTATTAATTGTGACATATCTTCTTGATGGATGTTCCAAGAAGTATATGTGTTTGTATAATGAGTTGTGATTATATTTCCTTGATGGTCGTTCCAAGGAGTATAAGGCTTATTATTAATTGTGACATATCTTCTTGATGGATGTTCCAAGAAGTATATGTGTTTGTATAATGAGTTGCGATTATATTTTCTTGATGGTCGTTCCAAGAAGTATAAGGCTTATTATTAATTGTGATATATTTTCTTGATGGATGTTCCAAGAAATATATGTGCTGGTATACTTGGTATATATAAATTTGGGTGCAAGACGTGATTGCATGGTATGAGTTGGTTGTGATAACTAGCTGTTTAAGGGTGATGCTGATATAATTGCGATCCTATATATGGTTTGAATTCACTAAGCCTTGTGCTTACCCTTTCCTATTTTAATGTGGTTTCAGGTGCTTGTGGCTCCAAGGCGTGACGGGTACACACTGGCGCGCGTGAAGAGTTTATATAATCATGAGATTAGAGTTATTATTAAACAATTTAATTTCCGCTGTATATTATTACCGAGATAATTTATTATTGAATTTGCAAACGAAACGGTGTTGGATATTTAATAAGGTTTTATTTATTAAAATGCCTATTTTCAAATTTAAATTCCTTGAAATTTTTGGGACGTTACAACTTGGTATCAGAGCACAGCTTGAGTGAATCAAACGCATCTCGATGTGTTTGATCTCAAGTTGCGGCTATGAAATTATTCTCTTTAAATTTTTTTTTTTGGAAAAAAAAAATAAAAGAAAGGAAAACCCGTTTGGGAAACGGTGATCGAGGGCGCAGTGTGTACAGTCAGCCAGAGCCAAAGGGAAAGGTACAGTACTTAGTGTATTTATCGCTTTCTAGTTCATAGGGTATGCATGCTAGACTGCGTATGTGGTTTACACTGTACTGTATGATGATTGCTTGCTAGTAGGAATCAATGCTAGTTATAGTAGGTTGTTAAGTGAAGGCCCTATAGGTTGAATGCAGTAAGAATCATATAGCCTTAGAATATTTGATTTAGTTCTATTGCGCAGCTCTTGTTTGAGTCCAACCGTTCTAGGATAGAATCTTGTATTCGAATGTCTATTTGATTCACGCTGCATGCGACTGGGTATTCGCGAGGCAACTCGTTATGGCTAATAGGGATTCCGTTGTAGCAAGGGTGGTGGGATGAGATGAAATTCCTAGTGAGCTGGGAAGAGTGTTTACATATGATTATGTATGCTAGAGTGCTTTCTAGAACATAAGAGTATGTATGCTAGATTGCTTGGTGCTTATTACACTGTACTGCATGTTTGTTGTTTGCTAATAGGAGTTTATGCTAGCCTTGATAGGTTGTTAAGTGAATGCACTATAGGTTGTATGCGGTAGGAACCGAATAGCCCTAGAATGTCGAATTTAGTTCTATTGCGCAGCTCTTGTTTGAGTCCAACCGTTGTAGGATATAATCTTATATTCGAATGTCTATATGGTTTACACTGTGTGCGACTGTGCATTCGCGAGGCGACTCATCATGACTAGTGGGGATTTCGTCATAGCAAGGGTAGTGGAGTTGGGTGGAATTCCTAGGGAGCTAGGAAGAGTGTGTACCTATGCCAGTGCGGGCATATGTGTATAGTTTTCGGCAAGGAACTACTTGGGCACTTTGGGACGGGACTCGAAACGAGTGAGGATAGGTGTGGAAGATAGTAGTAGAGCTCCTACTATCTGAAGCACAGGATCCGTGCTCGAGTCGGGGAAAGTCACTAGGAATCCAAGGAGTTGAGCGTGAGCGTTGTTAGTGTGAGTTATTATGTGCTAATAACTCGTTGTAATATCTACCCAGGATAGCCATCACAAGGAGGAACGACTATAGTAAACCTACTAGTACAGGTGTGTACTTGATTTGCTTTGATGGGATGATCGTTGGGGTAGTGATGAAGGTTCTAAACTAGTAGTCGTTGGAATAGAAGGACGATTCTTGTATCAATCACTTGGAGTGACGATAAGGATGATGTTTGTTTCGGGCCAAGATGGATGATTGTGCTAGAATCATAGGCTTATAGCGCCGACTTTGATTTGAGGAAAAATCGTAGGGATTATTTGATGTAATTTCCCAACTTTCCTAAGAGGTTTAAATGTCCGGATGACGTTAGTGGACGGGAGAGATTTGGAGGAGTAGGAGTCGAGGCGTGGAATGCCGACTAAGTCATGCACAAAGTTTGATTTTGAAATAGATTGCATTAACAAATTCTTGTGTTTCAAATCATTTTATGGATGGTGTTTTGGAATTTTGGGAAATGTGCAGCACACACACAAGATTTTGAATTATGGTTTTGAAAGTGCATGAAATCGTTTTATCACGGGAGTGCAAACCTTGTTAGAATTTGTCTCATTTCGTTATTTTCCAACGGTTCTTTCGGGTAAGATGATATCCGTGTTTTGTGGTGTTTAAAATGTTGGGCAAGTGACTACGACTTGTGACTTTAACATTGGAACTCCTCCACATATGTTAGAGTTGATACGGAAAGTTACATTCCACGATGTCTGTATAAAGCTATTTGAGTGATTTGGTTAAAATAAGTTTTGTTTTACGGCATGTTGAGTCGCGTGGGTTTAATTTCACGAGGTGCATATCTTATTTGTTTATGTGACTGTTTGGGGAAATCTTGGAAATCAATTTAAAGAACCCCACCTTTTGAGATTTTAGTCGATATTTTCAAATGATGGAAACGGATTGTTTTTTTTTATCTTTAAGTTTGAAACTTACATGAGACAGTTGTGTTTTAACAAAAATATATTTGTAAATCGTTTCATCATTTTGTATGACTAGCCGACGCGCGTAAGATTTGTTGGTGAACCCTGTGCCACGACATTTTATGTTAAAAAAAAATTGGGGTCAAATGTCGTGGAACTGATTTTTTGAAATTATGTGCACACTTTTGTCGCACCCGGTGTAAGGTCGAGCGGTTACTTTAAATACATGTCATGAGTCAATTCATACTAGAACTGTGACGGTTCATTTTCAAAGAAATTATTTATTTCGCTTTACGTGTTGTGAGTAAACTAAGCTGCAATGAAATGATTTTCAACATGATTTTCATATGTGGGACGAGCGCGTCCATTTTTGCGTAACTACCGACCTGGTAATAGTAGTTTTATTGCTTACGGTCTTTTTGAAATGAAAAAATCTTGACGTTGAAAATATTTTGTAAATGATTTTGTAAACCATTTGGGAAGTGCGCTTATAAGTGTTATGTGTCATTTTGAGAATTTTAAGGGTGTGAGTCCTTTTGGAAAACTCTTTTGTTTAACCCGTGTCGAGTTTGGGACTAATGTTGATTTTAGAGTATTGCTTGCTTAAACTTTATTTAAACGCATTTTGACCGACTTATGGGTCTAGCAAGCGTGGAGCAGTTTGCTCGGTTTTGACTTTGAGATAGTCATGGGTCAATTGCACGTTTTTTTATGGCTCGATGTGGAGTTTTGTTGATGGGTTGTTTTGTTGCACAGTTTTGCACTTATTGCACGTTGAGTATTTACATGTTGGGTGAGTGAGTCATTCTGGGATAGGCATGTTGTTGGTAGACTGTTTTGCATTGGATCCTTGGTCATGTCAGTCAGTCGTTGGTAATGGTCGGTTGGGTATCTCGGGGTGGGACCCCGGTACTCATGTGTTATGACCTTGACTTTCCAGTAGGCACTGGGAGGATATAGTCTTGGGCACTTACCTGGGAGGTAGTTCCGATGTGCCGGGCCTTGAGACGTACCTGGGAGGTAGGCGTTAAGGTGTATCTTGATACAGTGTAACTAGGTTTCCTAGAACGAGCGTGGGGGATAAGTAGACGGTGGAAGATTGGGTATTCCACACGTGTTGTTAGTGTAGACCGAATAGTGTCGGTTAAGGGAATGATGCCCTTTGTAATTAAGAGAATAAATGCGCAGTAACCTTTTTGAAGTAAGTAGTATATTTAGGTGTCGACTTTTGGGTTTGAGGTCAAACGCCTTTAGTGTAATCGGAGATTAGTAGTCGATTTTAAATAATTATGGTGATGGTAGTAGTAACCCTGAGATGCTTAATTGTGATGAATGGTTATGGTGGAATGACCTTCGTGGGTGATTATAAGTTTACTGGTTTGACGATTCGCGTGAAATAAATTTTGGGAGTCTATTGGAACTCGTGGAAGTTAATCGGCAGTAATGGAAGGAATGATCGGATTCGAGTATCCGGTAGGGTATATTGGTGAGTAACTTTAGAATAGTTAGAGCTCAAAATTTTGAATTGGGATGTATGGATTATCTATGGTTGGGAGACAACCGAAGTCGTTTGACTAGGAATGAATCCAGTTGTTGGAGTGTTCTTCCGATCATAATTTCAGTGTCCTTGAAGGAGTTTTGTTAGTAAGAAAAGTATTCGAGAATTTCTAGACGGGGTGAGAAATTTAGATTCTAGTTGAGGAAAGTCCAGTGGCCGCACCGAATGGGTTCGAGTGGACGTGGGAACCCGAAGAGGAGATGCGCGAGAACTATTACGAGTTATTCGCCGGTCTAGACTTCGAGGACGAAGTCTAATCCAAGTGGGGGAGAGTTGTAAAGCCCGTATCCCGGTATGTATTTTCTTTTATTAATTCTTTTCTTTTAAGTTTGTTTTAACGGGGTTTCCATTAACGGGGTTAGACGTTTGGGACCTAATTGTTAAACATGTCAAAACGTTGGTTAGTTTGCGAGAAGGATGTAGTTAAGGGACTAAAATGGTTAAAGGGCCAAATTTGTGTTGTGATCAGCCCATGCAACCCAAACCAAAACCCATAATTCTTTTTGGTGTTGGTTCGTGACTTAGGAAGCAAGGAAAGAAATAAGAAAAAAAAACAAAACCCTAAAGTCTCTCTCTCCCTCACGTTTTGGTTCCTCTCGGCTGAGTTTTCCCCTCCCCCTCTCGTCGACTTCGTTTGCTGCCGCTGCCGTGCAACCCCACAGCCACCGTCGGCGCCCCAGCGCAGCCCAGTCGGAGAGAAGAGAGAGTGTTCGCGAGAGAGAGAAAGGTGCGAAGAGAGAGAGGTGAGAAGAGAGAGAGTTCGCCGGAGAGAGAGACGTCGGAAAAAGGAGAGAGTCGTCGCCGTTTCTGCCGGAAAAGGGTGGAGGAGAAGTCACGTCTTGGTAATCCCGTGTTCCCGTTCTTTTTCGTTGTGGTTTCGTTGTCGGAACGCCGTAAACCGCCACCACCACCGCCGCAGCCACGGCTGCCGGCGGTGGGGCCGCCGCTGCACGCCGCCATAGTGGCGGCAGAGGGGTGGGTGCAGGGGTGTGCAGGGTGCGGGTGTGTGCGGGTGCGTTTTGCGAGTGTGTCGGAAGTGGGTGACGTTGGGAGGTCTCGCCGGAAGGGTTACCGTAACCATCGTCGCTGCCGCCAACCACCATCGCTGCCGGAGTCGGATGTGGGTGGTGCTCGGTGGTTGTCCAGCCTAGTATGACCTTTCTCCAGTAAGATTATAGGCTGTTCGGGTCTGTTTGGGTTAAGCTATAACTTAATGGATTCATAATCAACATTTGTCATTTCATGTGAAATTCACAGTTTCTGCCACTGTTTTGTGAAAGCCATAACTTTTTATAGGAACATAGTTTTGGGGTGAAATCAATGCCAAAATCTCCCATTCTGAGTCTAGTAAGTTTCTTATGTTTTACGGAAAAACCAGTTCGGACCATAGCTAGTGTCCAATTGTTGTTTTGTACTGAAAGGTCCTGTTTTCACTGTGCTGCAAGTTGGTTTTGTAAAATCCATAGTAAATTGTAGAAAAATCGTTAGAGAGCGTGCGATATGTTCCTGGAACCCTAAGACATAGGACTTTGTGATTATGGAAAAATATTTCTGGATTTATCAGTTTATAAGGGGTTAAACAGGTCCCGAGCAGACCTGTGTTTTTAGAGTAAAAGCTAGAAAATGTATTCTATATTTTAGTAGTCGTGGTTTTGGGTTGAGGCGTCACTTTGACATTTGTTAACACTTATTTAGGTGGAAAAAGGTGAGCTGGTGTTGGCCGGTTCGTGTTGCTGTTGAGGACATAAGCTTTGCTTTTGAGGTGAGTTCTCTCACTATATAGGATGGGAATTATATTTGTGTTACTATAGCTCGAGTGTGATAGTTATGATCGTTTGTTGATATTATTGTGTTGTGGGGTATATATAATTGTGTATATATATTGAATTGTGATTGATGTACTTCTTGATGGTTGTTCCAAGAAGTATATGTGTTTGTATAATGAGTTGTGATTATATTTCCTTGATGGTCGTTCCAAGGAGTATAAGGCTTATTATTAATTGTGACATATCTTCTTGATGGATGTTCCAAGAAGTATATGTGTTTGTATAATGAGTTGTGATTATATTTCCTTGATGGTCGTTCCAAGGAGTATAAGGCTTATTATTAATTGTGACATATCTTCTTGATGGATGTTCCAAGAAGTATATGTGTTTGTATAATGAGTTGCGATTATATTTTCTTGATGGTCGTTCCAAGAAGTATAAGGCTTATTATTAATTGTGATATATTTTCTTGATGGATGTTCCAAGAAATATATGTGCTGGTATACTTGGTATATATAAATTTGGGTGCAAGACGTGATTGCATGGTATGAGTTGGTTGTGATAACTAGCTGTTTAAGGGTGATGCTGATATAATTGCGATCCTATATATGGTTTGAATTCACTAAGCCTTGTGCTTACCCTTTCCTATTTTAATGTGGTTTCAGGTGCTTGTGGCTCCAAGGCGTGACGGGTACACACTGGCGCGCGTGAAGAGTTTATATAATCATGAGATTAGAGTTATTATTAAACAATTTAATTTCCGCTGTTTATTATTACCGAGATTATTTATTATTGAATTTGCAAACGAAACGGTGTTGGATATTTAATAAGGTTTTATTTATTAAAATGCCTATTTTCAAATTTAAATTCCTTGAAATTTTTGGGACGTTACAACTTGGTATCAGAGCACAGCTTGAGTGAATCAAACGCATCTCGATGTGTTTGATCTCAAGTTGCGGCTATGAAATTATTCTCTTTAAATTTTTTTTTGGAAAAAAAAATAAAAGAAAGGAAAACCCGTTTGGGAAACGGTGATCGAGGGCGCAGTGTGTACAGTCAGCCGGAGCCAAAGGGAAAGGTACAATACTTAGTGTATTTATCGCTTTCTAGTTCATAGGGTATGCATGCTAGACTGCGTATGTGGTTTACACTGTACTGTATGATGATTGCTTGCTAGTAGGAATCAATGCTAGTTATAGTAGGTTGTTAAGTGAAGGCCCTATAGGTTGTATGCAGTAAGAATCATTTAGCCTTAGAATATTTGATTTAGTTCTATTGCGCAACTCTTGTTTGAGTCCAACCGTTCTAGGATAGAATCTTGTATTCGAATGTCTATTTGATTCACGCTGCATGCGACTGGGTATTCGCGAGGCAACTCGTTATGGCTAATAGGGATTCCGTTGTAGCAAGGGTGGTGGGATGAGATGAAATTCCTAGTGAGCTGGGAAGAGTGTTTACATATGAGTATGTATGCTAGAGTGCTTTCTAGAACATAGGAGTATGTATGCTAGATTTCTTGGTGCTTATTACACTGTACTGCATGTTTGTTGTTTGCTAATAGGAGTTTATGCTAGCCTTGATAGGTTGTTAAGTGAATGCACTATAGGTTGTATGCGGTAGGAACCGAATAGCCCTAGAATGTCGGATTTAGTTCTATTGTGTAGCTCTTGTTTGAGTCCAACCGTTGTAGGATAGAATCTTATATTCGAATGTCTATATGGTTTACACTGTGTGCGACTGTGCATTCGCGAGGCGACTCATCATGACTAGTGGGGATTTCGTCATAGCAAGGGTAGTGGAGTTGGGTGGAATTCCTAGGGAGCTAGGAAGAGTGTGTACCTATGCCAGTGCGGGCATATGTGTATAGTTTTCGGCAAGGAACTACTTGGGCACTTCGGGACGGGACTCGAAACGAGTGAGGATAGGTGTGGAAGATAGTAGTAGAGCTCCTACTATCTGAAGCACATGATCCGTGCTCGAGTCGGGGAAAGTCACTAGGAATCCAAGGAGTTGAGCGTGAGCGTTGTTAGTGTGAGTTATTATGTGTTAATAACTCGTTGTAATATCTACCCAGGATAGCCATCACAAGGAGGAACGACTATAGTAAACCTACTAGTACAGGTGTGTACTTGATTTGCTTTGATGGGATGATCGTTGGGGTAGTGATGAAGGTTCTAAACTAGTAGTCGTTGGAATAGAAGGACGATTCTAGTATCAATCACTTGGAGTGACGATAAGGATGATGTTTGTTTCGGGCCAAGATGGATGATTGTGCTAGAATCATAGGCTTATAGCGCCGACTTTGATTTGAGGAAAAATCGTAGGGATTATTTGATGTAATTTCCGAACTTGCCTAAGAGGTTTAAATGTCCGGATGACGTTAGTGGACGGGAGAGATTTGGAGGAGTAGGAGTCGAGGCGTGGAATGCCGACTAAGTCATGCACAAAGTTTGATTTTGAAATAGATTGCATTATCAAATTCTTGTGTTTCAAATCATTTTATGGATGGTGTTTTGGAATTTTGGGAAATGTGCAGCACACACACAAGATTTTGAATTATGGTTTTGAAAGTGCATGAAATCGTTTTATCACGGGAGTGCAAACCTTGTTAGAATTTGTCTCATTTCGTTATTTTCCAACGGTTCTTTCGGGTAAGATGATATCCGTGTTTTGTGGTGTTTAAAATGTTGGGCAAGTGACTACGACTTGTGACTTTAACATTGGAACTCCTCCACATATGTTAGAGTTGAGACGGAAAGTTACATTCCACGATGTCTGTATAAAGCTATTTGAGTGATTTGGTTAAAATAAGTTTTGTTTTACGGCATGTTGAGTCGTGTGGGTTTAATTTCACGAGGTGCATATCTTATTTGTTTATGTGACTGTTTGGGGAAATCTTGGAAATCAATATAAAGAACCCCACCTTTTGAGATTTTAGTCGATATTTTCAAATGATGGAAACGGATTGTTTTTTTTTATCTTTAAGTTTGAAACTTACATGAGACAGTTGTGTTTTAACAAAAATATATTTGTAAACCGTTTCATCGTTTTGTATGACTAGCCGACGCGCGTAAGATTTGTTGGTGAACCCTGTGCCACGACATTTTATGTTAAAAAAAAAATTGGGGTCAAATGTCGTGGAACTGATTTTTTGAAATTATGTGCACACTTTTGTCGCACCCGGTGTAAGGTCGAGCGGTTACTTTAAATACATGTCATGAGTCAATTCATACTAGAACTGTGACGGTTCATTTTCAAAGAAATTATTTATTTCGCTTTACGTGTTGTGAGTAAACTAAGCTGCAATGAAATGATTTTCAACATGATTTTCATATGTGGGACGAGCGCGTCCATTTTTGCGTAACTACCGACCTGGTAATAGTAGTTTTATTGCTTACGGTCTTTTTGAAATGAAAAAATCTTGACGTTGAAAATATTTTGTAAATGATTTTGTAAACCATTTGGGAAGTGCGCTTATAAGTGTTATGTGTCATTTTGAGAATTTTAAGGGTGTGAGTCCTTTTGGAAAACTCTTTTGTTTAACCCGTGTCGAGTTTGGGACTAATGTTGATTTTAGAGTATTGCTTGCTTAAACTTTATTTAAACGCATTTTGACCGACTTATGGGTCTAGCAAGCGTGGAGCAGTTTGCTCGGTTTTGACTTTGAGATAGTCATGGGTCAATTGCACGTTTTTTTTATGGCTCGATGTGGAGTTTTGTTGATGGGTTGTTTTGTTGCACAGTTTTGCACTTATTGCACGTTGAGTATTTACATGTTGGGTGAGTGAGTCATTCTGGGATAGGCATGTTGTTGGTAGACTGTTTTGCATTGGATCCTTGGTCATGTCAGTCAGTCGTTGGTAATGGTCGGTTGGGTATCTCGGGGTGGGACCCCGGTACTCATGTGTTATGACCTTGACTTTCCAGTAGGCACTGGGAGGATATAGTCTTGGGCACTTACCTGGGAGGTAGTTCCGATGTGCCGGGCCTTGAGACGTACCTGGGAGGTAGGCGTTAAGGTGTATCTTGATACAGTGTAACTAGGTTTCCTAGAACGAGCGTGGGGGATAAGTAGACGGTGGAAGATTGGGTATTCCACACGTGTTGTTAGTGTAGACCGAATAGTGTCGGTTAAGGGAATGATGCCCTTTGTAATTAAGAGAATAAATGCGCAGTAACCTTTTTGAAGTAAGTAGTATATTTAGGTGTCGACTTTTGGGTTTGAGGTCAAACGCCTTTAGTGTAATCGGAGATTAGTAGTCGATTTTAAATAATTATGGTGATGGTAGTAGTAACCCTGAGATGCTTAATTGTGATGAATGGTTATGGTGGAATGACCTTCGTGGGTGATTATAAGTTTACTGGTTCGTGACTTAGGAAGCAAGGAAAGAAATAAGAAAAAAAAACAAAACCCTAAAGTCTCTCTCTCCCTCACGTTTTGGTTCCTCTCGGCTGAGTTTTCCCCTCCCCCTCTCGTCAACTTCGTTTGCTGCCGTTGCCGTGCAACCCCACAGCCACTGCCGGCGCCCCAGCGCAGCCCAGTCGGAGAGAAGAGAGAGTGTTCGCGAGAGATAGAAAGGTGCGAAGAGAGAGAGGTGAGAAAAGAGAGAGTTCGCCGGAGAGAGAGAGACGCCGGAAAAAGGAGAGAGTCGTCGCCGTTTCTGCCGGAAAAGGGTGGAGGAGAAGTCACGTCGAGGTAATCCCGTGTTCCCGTTCTTTTTCGTTGTGGTTTCGTTGTCGGAACGCCGTAAACCGCCACCACCACCGCCGCAGCCACGGCTGCCGGCGGTGGGGCCGCCGCTGCACGCCGCCATAGTGGCGGCAGAGGGGTGGGTGCAGGGGTGTGCAGGGTGCGGGTGTGTGCGGGTGCGTTTTGCGAGTGTGTCGGAAGTGGGTGACGTTGGGAGGTCTCGCCGGAAGGGTTACCGTAACCATCGTCGCTACCGCCAACCACCACCGCTGCCGGAGTCGGATGTGGGTGGTGCTCGGTGGTTGTCCAGCCTAGTATGACCTTTCTCCAGTAAGATTATAGGCTGTTCGGGTCTGTTTGGGTTAAGCTATAACTTAATGGATTCATAATCAACATTTGTCATTTCATGTGAAATTCACAGTTTCTGCCACTGTTTTGTGAAAGCCATAACTTTTTATAGGAACATAGTTTTGGGGTGAAATCAATGCCAAAATCTCCCATTCTGAGTCTAGTAAGTTTCTTATGTTTTACGGAAAAACCAGTTCGGACCATAGCTAGTGTCCAATTGTTGTTTTGTACTGAAAGGTCCTGTTTTCACTGTGCTGCAAGTTGGTTTTGTAAAATCCATAGTAAATTGTAGAAAAATCGTTAGAGCGCGTGCGATATGTTCCTGGAACCCTAAGACATAGGACTTTGTGATTATGGAAAAATATTTCTGGATTTATCAGTTTATAAGGGGTTAAACAGGTCCCGAGCAGACCTGTGTTTTTAGAGTAAAAGCTAGAAAATGTATTCTATATTTTAGTAGTCGTGGTTTTGGGTTGAGGCGTCACTTTGACATTTGTTAACACTTATTTAGGTGGAAAAAGGTGAGCTGGTGTTGGCCGGTTCGTGTTGCTGTTGAGGACATAAGTTTTGCTTTTGAGGTGAGTTCTCTCACTATATAGGATGGGAATTATATTTGTGTTACTATAGCTCGAGTGTGATAGTTATGATCGTTTGTTGATATTATTGTGTTGTGGGGTATATATAATTGTGTATATATATTGAACTGTGATTGATGTACTTCTTGATGGTTGTTCCAAGTATATGTGTTTGTATAATGAGTTGTGATTATATTTCCTTGATGGTCGTTCCAAGGAGTATAAGGCTTATTATTAATTGTGACATATCTTCTTGATGGATGTTCCAAGAAGTATATGTGTTTGTATAATGAGTTGTGATTATATTTCCTTGATGGTCGTTCCAAGGAGTATAAGGCTTATTATTAATTGTGACATATCTTCTTGATGGATGTTCCAAGAAGTATATGTGTTTGTATAATGAGTTGCGATTATATTTTCTTGATGGTCATTCCAAGAAGTATAAGGCTTATTATTAATTGTGATATATTTTCTTGATGGATGTTCCAAGAAATATATGTGCTGGTATACTTGGTATATATAAATTTGGGTGCAAGACGTGATTGCATGGTATGAGTTGGTTGTGATAACTAGCTGTTTAAGGGTGATGCTGATATAATTGCGATCCTATATATGGTTTGATTTCACTAAGCCTTGTGCTTACCCTTTCCTATTTTAATGTGGTTTCAGGTGCTTGTGGCTCCAAGGCGTGACGGGTACACACTGGCGCGCGTGAAGAGTTTATATAATCATGAGATTAAAGTTATTATTAAACAATTTAATTTCCGCTGTTTATTATTACCGAGATTACTTATTATTGAATTTGCAAACGAAACGGTGTTGGATATTTAATAAGGTTTTATTTATTAAAATGCCTATTTTCAAATTTAAATTCTTTGAAATTTTTGGGACGTTACAACAGAGAATTTAGCTAACACGATGAGGCTTTTGATGAATTACTTAGATAACCCAGTTAATCTGATTATAGTTGACATAATTAGATTAATAGGTTATTTGGAGAATTCAATATTTGTAAATATGAACCCTCGTAGTTAATTCTCTTCTTATATAAAAGTTTGGATATTATTTTGTTATAACTTGTTACAAATTGAGGTTCAAATTGGCCCTGATATTTAGGGTGTTACATAGAAAAAAACCAACATTTGTTTCACTGAAAAGAAATGTCTGGTTAACTTAATACTTGAATAGGTGTAGCTCAGAGAGATTGATAAGAATTTCCAAGATCTAATTTCAGTTTACAACCATTTAAAAAGAACACCTAAGTAAATAAAGGATTTTAAAGCTTTTATTACTTAGAGGCGGTTTACCAAACACTTACCTAGGTAAGCACTTACCAAGTCACGTTACCTTAAGGAACAAATTCATCCTAAAAAAGTCACAACCCACATCAGATCAATCCTCACCGGCAAAAATTAGAGAAGTCTAATCAGGAATGAAGTAGCCTCTCCACTTAAAGAATTCAAGCCCATTGTAAACATCAAAAAAGACATAATGGAGTCAAAATGCTGCAAAAGGAGACTGTCAGAAAAACCAATAAAGTGGGTTAAATGGAACGGAAGAAAAGGTCCACTATAGAACCGTTAAACCTTACAAAGTAATTGAAAACCCGTGTGGATTTTGTAGCAAATCGGGAATGAACTGAACTCTGGCCAGTTAAACTCAAGATGCAAAAATATACTCTAGTTTTTCCTATTTCTTCGAAAACAAAAGTCCATTATCAACTCAAGCCCTTCAGTATAATGTCCCTTGCCCAATTGTTTCTGGTGCCAACTGGCGGAACACAAAGTTATCCGGCCTGAAGATCTGCCCATTGGGACCAGATCTGATAATGTCCATAGTCCCAGGCTCAAGATCCATACGCAGAGCATGAGGAACATAGCTGTAACTTATCGTTAATATTTGAAAAAATGATCCCTACACTACAACAGTTACAAAATAGGTTCAAGTACATATTATGTCATATCTTCGTAGGTGACTATTATGGTAAATAAAGATTAAAAAAAAGATGAATGCTTTAATACAAGTAACCATGACAAAAAAACAATTTTTAAGGCCTAAGCAGAGGGAATAAAAATTCGTTTACATGGAAATAACAAATAAACATCTATAGAAGCAAGAAACCAGTAAATAACACAATAAACCAACATGTATATTTTTTATCCAAATGCTTACCCGGTAAGCACTATTTTTTATCTTACCATTTGAGATTCTAGTCAATTGGAATGGCATCATATGCAATAATATATCTAGTAGGTGCTAAGCGGGTAAGACTTGTTCCCTGTCATTGTTCTTACCAGGTAAAATTCTAGGTCCTTACGAAGAGCATATGAACATTACTAAAAACGATGTCATATAGCAACACACGGTTCTTAATCTATTATTATTATCTAGATATGGAATTCTAAATTCATCGACTGGAAAAACCAAGGTTTACTTATGTTTCCATGATATGAAACAAAGGGAATTGCAGTTTTTCCAATTATGTTTCCATGATATGACACAAGGTTTACTTACTTTAACCTTGTAAGATCTTGAGCGCTGCCGAGCAGAACTTCAAGCACTGCTCTACTACGAGGATGAATAAGAGCGAGTGAAAGTATTTTTCTAAGAATTTAAATAAAGTATAAAATGCAAGGTTCTAAATAGCGTGAGGTGTGACGTGGCGGCGAGGCCAAGCCTCAAGCCTTAGGAGCCGCAGAGAAGCCATGGCGTTTTCAAGGCGTGACTTATGGCATCAAATTTCTAATTCATATATAATATTATATATAAAAACATATGTTTTGTAGTGTTATTCAATAAGCGAATAGTAGTAAGCAAGTTAAATTAGGTTATGTATTAACAAAATTTGCACATAAGATATTAAAAATGTAAAGAAAAATCAAATATCACATTATGAAAACTGCGCATTACGCGATGGCGTGCCACAGGCTTAATGTGGCGTGAAACACAAGCCTTGGTGCCATGGCGCGCCATGGCGTTTGCGCGGCAAGTTTTTTAGAACATTGATAAAATGTCATACAGTTTTCATAAGCACATAACCAAACCAACTATAACGACCAGCGAAAATGACAAACAATGTTTTATCCATCATAAGTAGAATTTTTAATCTTATCTGAATAATGTAGATGTTCACGTAACCTCGATGTGTTCTGGAAAACAAATTGTAACATCCTGAATTTTCAATATTAGCGATTTAATGAGAATTTGGATCTAATTGTATTTTTGGTTTTAAATCTTGAGTTATGTTGTATTTTATAATTCAATAGGGTCAAAATACAAGGGTTCAAAGTTTGGTGTTACTTTTGGAATTATTGGAACTTGGAGGTATGTTTGGTAAATAGTGTAAAGTATGTTTGGATATAATATATGAAAATCAGATATTATCCTATTTGGTTCTTTGGGGTCGGTCAAGAGAAAGAGAGAAAGAGAGAAAAAGAGATAAGAGAAAGAAGGGAAGAAAGGCAAGAATTTGTCTTCAAATTGGTAAGAACTTGCCTTAGTTTCTGATAAAAATCTGTTGTAGTTATATGATTGTAAACGAGTCTGTGTATTGGAATGATTTTCAGAATCATAAACAACAGATTGAAGTTTCAGATTTGTGCAGGAAGTGGGTTTTGCAAGCAAGAGGTGAGTTCATTTGTACTTTGCTTAAATCAATGTTCTTATGTTAAATTGAACCGTGAAATAGTTGTATAAAGTGATTATGAACTGTATGGTTGTACTGGGAATGAGCTGAATCAAACATACAAGAAGTTAGATTAAATTTTAGGCTGTAGACCCGACTTTTCCGGATGAATCGTCATATCCGGAAAAGTCCAATCATGAATGTTTCCGGACGCAGGAAGTATCCGGGTAGGTTGTATTTTAATATAAGAATCCGGATGATCATAGAGTACGGATGTTGTCCGGATTTGGAATATTATCCGGAAAAGTAGGAATTTACCGGAAAGGATGTGTTGTCCGGGTGTTGGGATTGTCCGGGGAAATCAGGGTATCCGGAAAATAGAAACGTCCGGATAAGATGGGTTATCCGGAAACTTTGGGTTGCCCGGACACTTTGTGCAGACTGGGCAGTTTTTAGTTCTGTTAATTGTGAATCGTTATGATCTAGTGATTGAGACATAATTAGTTTAGCATGAACATACGTACATTCGAAGGGTAGTATGTTAGGCTTGATAACTGTGTCGGTTTGATACTAGGCAGGTGTTTGGTATAGGTAAAGGAGATTGGCTCATACTAAATGATATGAGAAAAATCTGTATGGTATAAAGGTGATTTGCTCATACTGAATGATATGAGAAATCTGTATTAAGCATTGACTTGCACGAGTAGATAGTGTAATGGATCCATAGGCACTAAAGTTTGGTAATCACTTGGAATAGGCGTGTGGTATTTCTCGTTTAATCGTTATTCCAGTGTGTGTGGGAAATCATGGAATAGGCGTGTGGTATTTCTCGTTTAATCGTTATTCCTGGTTTCTAAGGAAGAGAGTGAGGTTGACATAAGTACTTGTAATCTCTGCTTCCTTACTGATAAATGGGCGTGTGTAATCGCGGTTTATTAGTGGAGAGCATTGATCTAGAATCTTTGAAGATTCGTAGTGTGGCCCTGGAGTATGATATGCTGATGGATTTGTTGTCAGTCATAGTCATGGGATTGGATAAAATTGTATAATGAAATAGAATTATACGTACGGTAAGAAAGGAGTAATCAGGTTTGTTGTAACTTGTTTACATTGATTTTTTGCATTTGAAACGAATGTTCTCACTAGGCGTTGGCCTAATCGTTTTATATGATGTGTTCTTACCAGGTACATGCTCAGGCAAATAAAGGGTTGTGGGACGAGCGTTTTTGGAATAGCAGAAGTGGCAATTAACAAAGAAGAGATTTTTGGAGGATAGCTTAGATAACTCAATTAATCTGATATTAGTGACATGATTAGATTGATAGGTTATTCGAAGTATCCTGTATTGTAATTACACTCTTGATGGTTAAATCCCTTTGCTATCTATATAAGATGAAATTTTATTGTCATAACTTGTAAATTAAGTTTTAAATTGGCTTGGATTTTGGGGTGTTACACAAATGGTTTTTGTATATGAGCAAAGAGTAGGCAGACAACTCAAGGATTTTGAATAAAAAAACTTAATAATACCTAAGAACCATATAATAGAGCTTTCTGTACATATCTGGATCTGACAAGTACAGGCGTTCCTCAGTGTTGCTTTGCCGATATGCTTTTGAAGGCCAATGGCAATTTTCCGGAGGTATATTTCTTGAAAATGTCTCCAACATTGTATACACTCAAGTTACAACATTTACTAGTTTCATGATGTAAGAAAATCTCCAAAAATCAAAGAATAAACTTGTATAGCACCTCTTGTATAGTTCTATGATGAAATCATCCAATTTTGGCAGATGTTGCATTCCTGCAGATAAACCTATATACCAAGCTCATAAGTTCAGATACAAGCAAAAACTAATCATAAGAGAATAATGAAAAAACCCACAAAAGACTTGAAAGAGATTAGTAAAGCATAAGCTACAAGATACAGATTGTTGAAGAATAAATAATTTCGTCTAAAGATTTTGGTAATTATATACATGAATGTAATCATTGTATTGAGAACAACAATTACCAAAATCTTGATTACAATGATTACACTCATGTTGGTAATCATCGTATTGAGAACATTAATTACCCATCCAACGGAAGTATGCCTCTTTCGGATTCATCTTGATCTATTTTAATAGCATGGTTGTTCTGAAATACCCCTTCAATGGAACATCTTACTATACCATCTTCATCTCTTTTCCTGCCTTCCATGTCGGCAGAATTCAATAATACCTCACTGTTGACATCAACATCACCCTCAAAATCCACTGCAACACAAGCAACAATTTTTGGAATCAAAAGTTGGTCAAACAAAAGAAAGAAAAAGAAAAATTAAAATTATAACACCCATACATACAAAGGCTGTCAATGTAATTTTAAGTAGCACATTCATGTTAGAGATCACATATGAGATCTAGTTGTCAATTTTTCCATTGCTATGACCTGTTTGTTTTCTGTTCTCAAGATAATATCACACCGAAAGAATTGCCTCAATTATGGTGGCAAGTCTTTGACATTAAAGTAAAACAAAGACTCTTTTGCACCAAGTCACCAACAAGGATCAAGTGGCACCATATTTGTTTTAAATGGACAATTTGGGTAATCCCTACCTTCGGTGTGCAATTGATAAAACACCAAACTTCTATTAGATGTCCAATCATAATTAACCAACAAAAAAAATCAAAAACCAACAGAAATAGATATGAATACGAATATCAGTGGCAGAAATCAGACAATTGAAAACTAAAACTACTTGCATAGAACCAAAATTCACACACACAATCAAGCATTACCCTTTCATATACTTTTCCCATTTAGCTACTAAATCAAATATGAAAATTATCTTACAAAAAGATGAAGATGTTTTGAATATGACATCACCTAATGAAAATTTTACGCTGCCCCAGAACATAAATAAAAAGTTATTGTTCGAACGAGCCCTTGTGTTTCATCCTCGTTGGAAGGACTGCATTTCTATGGAACTTCTGAAAGAAAATTTATGTTTTTTTGGCAAATAAAATTGAAGAAGTGACATGGGTTTGGATTGAAAGTTGAGGAAAAGAAAGAGAAAGGGTCAGAACTTACTCAAATTCCGATTGAAATTGTGATGATCCCAGTATGAGCATCGTTTTGAGCCGATAGTGATGAACAGAAAGAGGGAAAAAGGGAGGGAGGTGTAGTTGGGGATTGTATATGGATGGAAGGCAACGTAGGGAATGTCGAACGTGGAGGAGGGGGAGAGAAATCAGGGGTTTTGGGAAGTGGGGGAGGGAGAGGACGAGAGGACGAGAGGTCGTGGAGGTGTTGAAAAACTGAAATTGTTGGATAGGGGATTTTCAAAGCGGAGGAGAGGTTGCACAGAAGAGAGGGACGTGGGGAGAGAATGCTGCAAATCTGATTGTGAAAAACTGATGTTTAGAAAATAACTGATAGTTTAGAAAAACAATGTTTAAAAATAACTACTTTATTCTTTTAATAAAGTAGTATAGATAGATATAGATAGATAAGGGTGTAAAATGAAAATGAATAATGTAAGGGATATAAAACAAATTAATTTGTACATGTTCATGATATTTAATAATATGATTAAATCAAAAAATATTCAATGTTGGGCTCATTTCGAAGGTATTGACGAGACGATTACAATGGTGTAATTTGTAAAAAAAGAAATGTACTTTTTAATGCATTCTTGTTCATATACGATTATTGAGAACTATAAGTCTACTCGCACAATGCAGCGCGATATATCTCGATTTTAATATTCTAATTTATCTTAATGTGTGGTTTTGAGAAAACGGTCATGTTTTTTATAAATTTGTTTGGAGAATGGCGCTTTTTAAAGAGTTCATGATTTGAGGATTTGAAAGTGGTTAGAGATAAGGATTAATAAATAAGAGTCCACGATTTAAGGATTTGAAGGTTGTTAAAGATAAGTATTAATCAAGTAATTAACATTAAAAGCGGTACATAAAGCTTCATTAGTTGTTTTTAAAAGATTTTAAGTAATTAGCATTAAATAGTGGCACATGAAGCTTTAGAAGTTTTTTTAAAAGTATTTCATAAATGTTTTATAACATAGTATAGATGTATACAGTTTGAAATAAAACATGACTATAGAATATTTTATTTGGTATTGAAATCATGTAATATGTTGAAGATAAATTACTATTCCCACAAAAAAATCTCACAAACTGATAAAAGCATCTTCAACTTTTACGTTAAAATAGAGAAAAGATAGATTTTAATAATTTTTATCGTAAAAATCTCCAAATTTAAAGAAATCTCTAAAACTTTATAGAAGAGACCATAAATGTCCTACATATTAGAAAGATATATAAATAATTGTTATAAAGTTTAATTAGATTAATTAATCTTTTTGTAAAAGCATTTAATCATAAATGGGCTTAGATTAGGTTAATGGGCTATGGGCCGTTGTGTTAATAGGCCTTGGTATATAAGATGAGTGTTAACCTTGAATTAGGTTAGACGATTCATTATTATTCATGAGAGCTTAATTATTTAGAGAGAGATAGTTAGGATTTTTATTCAAACCTTTGTAACTATCTTGATTACGAATATGAGAGGGATGACAAGTTGAAATCATTATTTGTTCTTGTTATTTCTCATTGAATCGTTGTTACCTGTCAAACTGGAACTAACAATTGGTATCAGAGCAGAATCTGTGATTTGAAGATACGAAAGAAATCAAACGAAAGCGAGAAAATGCAAGAAAATTCGCAGAAAATTTTCTGGAAAATCACAGCCAGCCGTTTCGCCTATTCCAGGAGATTGAACCGTCGGATCGTCACGATTTTTGGTCAGTAGCTTCACGACACTCTGTTTTACATTCTGAACGGTTGGATTAATCGTTTGAGGTCCAGAAGTCACCAAATTATTTTCGACAGACTGCAGTAAGTTTCTTGAAGAAAATCGTTCTTCAATCGTGTTTGCTAAGTTTTTCATCGATTAAATATTTTTCTGTTAAATCTCGATTGTTTACTCGTTTATATCTGCTGTTATCTGTGTTTACATCAATTCTCAAAGGCTTTAATCTTTCAATTCAAGTTAAAAATCAATTCTTGAATCTTTTGGTGTTCTTAAGTTATTGTGGTGGTTATTGAAAAAAATAGGATATATTTTGCTTAGAAATCGATTTGGGTGTGTTTGTTTTTGTGTTTTGGTCAAAATCTAACCCTACAGGAGTGAAATCAAGTAACCCTATCGAACCCTGATCCGAATTGCAACACCAGCCGCAATGTCCGGATAAAACATCAAGTTTCCGGGTAAGTTTCCTATTATTTCAAAGTCTTTCCGGATGACACATATCACCCGGATGGTGTCACTTTCCGGGTGATTCTTTGTTGTTACCGGATAACTTTTGTTTTAGTTACCGGATGCTATCAAGTTTCCGGCTAATCTCAACTTTCCGGCTAACAATTCTTCCCGGATGAAACCTCTATTTTCCGGATAATTTTGTTTGTCATTAATTTAGCCGTAATTCTTGACTTTGTTTTTCTTCTTTGACTCACATTTTGCTGCAGTGATTGTGTTTTGTGTTTCCTTATTTTTTTCTGTTCATCTTATGCATGCCACGCACGCACACATTGCATCCATACACACAACATACATCTTACATATTGTGTCTTTGTTTAGGATTTGCAATTGCATACATACAAATCAATTGTGAATTGATCTTATTTCTCATCCGGTAAGTGCTAATTTCTTGCAAGAATCTCATTCATCCGGTAAGTTCACTCAAGTGTCATCCGATAAGTCCTATTCTTATCAACCAGTAAGTGCAATCTTCATCCGGAATCTCATTCCATCCGAATCCCTTCACATCCGGTAAGTTGTTTTTGCCGGTAAGTTTTCACTGGTAAGTTCTCGTCGGTACCCGAGTTACCGCACGTCTCGTGATTAAAAGTTTTAACGAAAGTTGCATTTTTCACGATCGATTTGAATTTTTTTTTGTGACGTTTGAGACCATTTGCGACATCTTGATCTAATTTGGTTTGTTTTCTCGCAGATTCCACTCTCAAAGAGTAATTTCGTTCGTTCGAATTCGATAATAATCAGATTTTAAATTTTGAAAACGAATTTATTTTAAATTTGTTTTTTTTTATTTTTCTTCCGCAAATTTTTCTTCAAAACAACACCGATCAACGATCATATTTTTCAGGTAACAATGTCTTATTCATCTCAGTCTGAAGCAACTTGTCAAGACGAAGATGAGGTGATGGAGATTCTGAGCGAAAAGAAGTATGCGTCCAAGTCACCTGCTGATCCACTAGTTCTTACTTTTTCAAAACGAGGCAAATCCTCCAGCCGTAGTTCCAAACGTGCATAAGAGCCAAGTGAATCTAAGCCAAAATCGGAGGAAGAAGATGATAGTGATTCTGATCCTGAAATCGCAGCCTTTAAGAAATCAGTGGCTCGGCTCTCCACATCCTTCCAGCAGCATTTCTAGAAGAAGGTAGATGAGCACAAGTAGCCTGATAAGAAGGAGAAGACTGAAGAAGAGCAAACAATACTATATGAAAAGAATATCAAGCAGAAAGATGATTTGATCAGCAAGTACGTCAAAGAACTGAAGGAACTGAAATCTCAAATCTGGAATAGTTCTGAGAAGCTTGCTGAAGAAGAAGAGAAAGGTAAACTCCTGAATTGTGAAAACCTTGAGCTTAAAAGTAAATTAACTACTCTTGAAAAGGTTTTTGAAAAGGAGAAAGAAAATTTTGCAAAGGAAAGGCAAATGTTTATAAAGCAATCTGATTCTTCAAACAAATCTCTTGATGAGAAGAAGAGTCTTGAGCTTAGATGTCTAAAGCTTTCAACACAAATCTCCGACTTTGAAAAAGTCTTGATTTCAGAAAGAGAGAAGTTTGAATTAGAACGCAAATCTTTCTCTAAAAAGAATGGAGAACTTTCTTTGAAAATATCCGATTTGGAAAACGAATTAGACATTCTAATCAAAGAGACTGAAAAGGGAAAAGTTGAAGGTTTTAGGGCTAAATGCTTGAAAGATGATTTTGAAAAAGAGAGGAAGATCTTTCGGACCGAGATTTCTAAACTTACACAGAGATTATCTGGATTAGCAACCGAGATCTTGAAAGAACAAATGGTTAAATTTGATTTACAAAAGAAATTTGACTTAATTCTCAAAGAACGAAATGATTTATCCGTTAAGGTCAAGAAACTTGAAGAAAGCAAGTTCAAAGGTGTTCAACCTTCTTATGCTTCAAGTTCATTTTCTACAAATCGTTCTTCAAAGAATTTTGTCAAATCAAATGATTTTTCAAAAGATCAGATTCGACCTTCCAATCTTTTCTATAATTCTCGTGTTGATAAGAAAGATAATCAATTTTTCAAGAAAGTAAACATGGTGTGGAGAGTTAAAGGAACCACTCCTGCTCCAAAGCCATTTGTCTCTGTTAAGAGTGAAAAGAACAACACAGCTTTCCACGCTAAACCTTTTGTGAAAACTGATCGAGTTTACTCTGTTAATAAACTGATCAGCTTATCTACACAGAAGTTGTGTTGCTCTTATTGTGGAACAAGTGAGTTTGTGACTAAAGATCGTGCAAACTTTTGGTATGGTACTTATAGTTCCCAGGTCCTCATAGGGCATCTAACCAACAAGGATCCATCAAAAGATGGATACCAAAATCCCTCTAATCTGTTTTGCAGGAATGTCATGTGCGGTTTTTTTTTAATTTCTTTTATTCATATCACATGACGAGCATTTAAAGGTTATGCCACATTTGAGGGGGAGTACTATTCTATGAAAGGTAAGTGAACTTCAATTGAATTCAAAGACCGTGGTAATTCATTCTGGATAACTTACTTGTGTTTGTTATTCTCCAATTTTAAATTCCATGATTACCACGTGTCAATTTTTTCTTGACTTAGTTATTTCCATGTCTCGCATAATTGTTGATTTTTCGATGGAAATACACTCGTTTGAATTCCTAGTTGTTTTCTAAGTTCGCTATTTCTTGCAAATGATTCCATTCTTATCTGATATGTTAATTGTGACTTGTTCTTCACAATTAAATTTTATAATCATTGTTTCATTTTTGCAAATACCGTGCTTACTGAGTCATTCTGTTTTGCGCTTGATTTTGTTTCTTGAAACTCCGTTATTTCAAACGTTGACTTTTGAACAATTCAGTTCAGAACTCGGTCTTAATTTTTAACGACTTCTGATTACCTCAGATCAGAACTCGAACTTTATCTTTATGACTTCTGAATAATTCAGTTCAGAACTCGTTCTTAAATGCTATGACTTCTGATCACCTCAGATCAGGACTCGTTCTTAAAATGTTGTGACTTCTAAACACTTCAGTTTAGAACTCGTACTTCAACTGTTTTACTAAACTGTTATACTCGATGCATGAAAGGAGTGTTAGGTCTTACATTGTTTCTATGGTCAAGCCAGAACCGGAAGGACCTACCCAAGAAACACATCCTTTATAGACAACAGTGAGGGGTCTAGATTGTTAGATGAGTTTGGAGTGAAAAAAATATGGTGAGGCTGTGACAGGACTTAAAAGAAATATTGGTCCTTACCAAACCGAGTCAGTTATCCGGGTAACCACACAATCTATTCATTCTCGTTCTTTGGAGATGAGTATTGAAACAGACATGGACCCAGTGTCGATAACTTGTGTCACCCCACCCAGCCACTCAAGTATCTCCCAACAGATGCTTGTTTCATATATTCACGGAGATTTAGCACATAATCTATCTATTCCTCACTCAGAGGTCTTAGATATTGAAAAAGGAAGACATCAGCTCCGGTCTCTGAACTTCACATTCTATTCACTGTGTCAATTGATCTTTAACTTGTGTCCCAAGTTGAATCAATTTTTGAGCCAAATCGATATAATCTATTTCTTTCACACATGCACGAGTCTTTGTGATTCCATTTGCATATCTTCGTGATATTGCCGGAACAGTTTGAGAAGTTAAATTTTCAAATTTTCTTCAGTGATAACTGGAAGTCCTATCAGAGATACCCCTTTGCCAACTCTGATCATAGGCCACACAATTTTTTAAATTGTTGTGATAACAGTTACTTTTGTGTTTCTGTGTTAGCTTATTACCCCGTTCTGGTTACTTACTGTTTGATCTGATGTTTTTGCTACTCGTCACTATTGTCTTTGAACGTGCATGATGCTCCGGATGCTCCTACTCATCATGAGGGGGAGAAAGGGTACATATTCAAAGACACCAAATTATCAAGTTGAGGGGGAGTTAGCTAAAGCCGAGGGGGAGTAACTGAAGTCCCCATGCAAAAGCCGAGGGGGAGTAACGGTTAAGTTCCGAAATCCGAAAAGACTTCAAAATGCTTACAAGTGATCAACTCTTCTCATCGTTTATTAAATGGTGTTCGCTTCAAATTGTTTCCTCCTTCGAGCATACTGGTTCTACAAGTTCTTAAAGTTGAAGATTTGAAGACTAAGAGCTTTATTCAAGGGGGAGCGGTAAAAGACATGAAGACAAGCAACGCCGAAGTGTTTCAATGACTCAAAAGGAAGAGAAGATCAAGACCTGAAGGTTTCAAGACCGATTTTTATTTATATATCTTTAGGGGGAGATTGTTAGGACCATAAATGTCCTACATATTAGAAAGATATATAAATAATTGTTATAGAGTTTAATTAGATTAATTAATCTTTTTGTAAAAGCCTTTAATCATAAATGGGCTTAGATTAGGTTAATGGGCCATGGCCGTTGTGTTAACAGGCCTTGGTATATAAGGTGAGTGTTAGCCTTGAATTAGGTTAGACGATTCATTATTATTCATGAGAGCTTAATTGTTTAGAGAGAGATAGTTAGGATTTTCATTCAAACCTTTGTAACTATCTTGATTACGAATATGAGAGGGATGACAAGTTGAAATCATTATCTGGTCTTGTTATTTCTCATTGAATCGTTGTTAACTGTCAAACTGGAACTAACAAAGATAAATAATACTTTATTCTTTTTCCAACAATAAAAGATAGAAATTAAATGTGTAAGATAGAGAAACAATATTTTATTAAATATATTGAATATTTTATTAATATATTTCATGAAAGGATTGCTAACCTAGAATATTATGTTAGAGATGAATATAGTTTCTTTTAAAAGTTTTGACTTTTCATACTCTATTGTAGAGATGGTCATCAGAGCCCGGGCCGCCAGGTACCCGACGCCCGGCCCGACCCAGCTCAACCAACCAAAAGCCCGGACCCGAGCCCGTCAGACGTAATCGACCTGATATTTGGCTGATTCGTCAGCCCGGCCCGGCCCGATCCGAAGCCCGATCAAGGCCCGGACCCTAGCCCGGACCGACTTGGCCCGCCTTCAATTCAAAAAATCCAAACGTTAGCAAAAGGTCATATGACCGTTTCCCACCAATTTCTAGCCGTTTTTTTAACTTTTTAAGCACTCCTCACACTATAAATAACATAGTTGGTGTTACATACCAACTTACAAAACGCAAAAAACGCAATTCTCGCTCAAAAATCTCGATTTCTCGCTACCTCGTGATCGTTTTTCGCAACTTCTCTTTCTCTCAATCTCTCAATTCTTCCATCTTTCACTCAAAATGGCCGACGGTGATGCATCAAACGAACAAATTAGAGAAATTTTTGCCGAACACGAACGGAAATCCGATGTTTGGGAATTTTATAATATGGTTCTCACAAACGGGGAAAAAGACACAATGCAAATTGTGCAAAGCTCTCTTGACGACCACGGGAAACTCGACGTTAAAGAGGGACACCGCAAAATCGTGCAAAGCTTTGAAGTCCGGAGGTGATTCAAGCCAACCCATATTTGACAATCAAGGTCAAATATGGTCGTACGATGCCATGTTGACCCGAGAATTGACAACTAAATGTGTAACACCCTAAAATCAGGGCAAATTTAAACCTGAATTTAACGGGTTTACATACTAATATCCATAACATAAACGTTCGTAACTAGTGAAAATAATGACAAGAGTTAATTTTACACCAACTTGTCGTCACCAGAAACTCTTCACTCATCTCATTATTTCCCTGAGCTCATACCTGGTAAGAAAATATAATTTGAAACGATTAGGCTAACGCCTAGTGAGAACATTCAATTTCAAAGTAATACTTTTAAATCAATGTAAACAAGGTTTATCATCTTGACTTACACTCGTTCTTACCATACTCGTACTCATCTCATAATAACATAATCATACTCAATCCCATGAGTATGACTATCATCTGGAAAGTCATAACACCATATTCAAAAACCTACTACGAATCATCACAGATTCTAGTTTATCGATCAAGCCTAGATAATTATATTCAATCGTCATACCTTCTCCTTAGAATGGAAATAGAAATAGCACTTATATATTGCCTATTTCTAATCCGTCGAAAACACAGGAAAACAACACTTACACTTTGTCTAATTCATATTTCCACATCTCAATTACAATTAGCAACTCTACTTTGCCTATTCAATCATTCAACCTGAATAGCAATTATATGCCTATTCAAACATTCAACCTGAATAGCAATTATACTATGCCTATTCAAACATTCAACCTGAATAGCAATTATACTATGCCTATTCAAACATTTCAAGGATACACGAAAATAGCAATTATACCTTGCCTATTCCTCCTTCTCAATGATACACGGGAATAACATTTGTCTATTCCTCCTTTTTCAAGGATACACGGGAATAACATTTGGTCTATTCCTCCTTTTTCAAGGATACATGGAAATAACAATTGTACCTTGTCTATTCCAGAGCTCACACTACGAATCTCCATGGATTCTAGATTAATGCTCATATCATATTCCAGAGCCGCGCTACGAATCTCCATGGATTCTAGATTAATGCTCATATCCAAGAAATCGCAATATACACATGCCCATTTCTTGGAAAAGGAAATAGAGATTACAATTACACATGCCAATCCCTTCTTTTCCTTAGAAATCGGAAATTACATTTATTTCATGATTTCTCACACACATCGGAATAACGATTAATCCTCATCTATTCCACGTGTTCATAACCACTAGTGCCTATGGATCCATTACACTTACTATACATCTGCATAGTATCAAACTAAAACAGTCTTTAAGCCTAACACACTACCATTCAGCTGTAAGTATGTTCAAGCTGCTAAGATTATATTTTAATTCCTAAATCGTACCCCTTTCAGAAGTTAGCAAAATCTAAAGTTACTGAGTACACAAAAATGACCGGACAGCAGAAGTTTTCGGATACCTCATTCTGTCCAGAAATCATAACTTTCCGGCTACCACAACTTTCCGAGTAATACATAACTTTCCGGATAAAACATAACTTACCGGGTACTTATCTAATCCGGACGATATCCAGAAACCAAGGTAATTCGGATACCATCCGATAACTAATTTCATCCGGAAACTACAAGAACTCAAGACTTACCGGATAGCTTTGCCATGTCCGGAAACCTTCTTATCAGAGGTTTCCGGATACTATCATTCATCCGGAAACTTCGACCTGCAGCTTAGAAATTCAATCCAAAACCCTGTCTGTTCCATTCAGCTTGTTTTAAACACAACCATACAGTCCCAAAACAGTTTATACAAGAGTTTTAACATTTAATTTGACAGAAAACAAGGTTTTAAGCAAAAAGTGAATGAACTCACCTTTGGTTTTTAACCCACTTTTCTGCACTAAATCTTCAATCCAGCAGCACCTTTGATTCCTCAGATTATCTAAATTTTCCAGCTGAAGAGATCTGCTTATCTTCTTCTTTTCCTTTCTTTTCTCGATTCCCTCTCTCTTTTCTCTCTTAAGCACCATAAACACACACATACACACACTTTCACTTAATGGAGAAAATATCTTCTAATTTGCTCAAGAGAATGAAATGAGGCGGTGGTGGAAAGGATAATAACCACCCAAACCCCAAACTTTCATCTATTGGCAACTTTAACCCTCCAACTTCCAAATTAAAATTGCAGTTTATCCCTTAACTTATAAATCCAATAAAACACATAACATAACTTACTCGGGGATAAACTATAAATTTAATCTATCAAATAACTGCATAACTTATCAAATAATTATACTCAAATTATTTAATAAACCAAACGTAATCCTTTTATAGAAAAAATCGAGATGTTACAATACTCCCCGACTTGAAAATGATTTCGTCCTCGAAATCAAAGCTAGGTAAATCAATGAAGATATCTAATCTTCATATCCTTTTCAACTTCTAATGTCACAATAACACCTCGGTGATGTTTCCATTGTACTTTCAACATAAACATATCCTTCGGTCGTAACTTCTTAACCGATCTTTCTAAATCGCCTCCGGTTTCTCCACACAACGACTCTTCTCACCTACTCTTATTTCAGTAAGTGGAATCACAACATACCAACATAAAATAGGTCATGTATCCCCCAAATTTCTAGTCTTATATACTTAATCACAATTAAAAGTTCAGGAAGAACAAGGACTCAACTTTCCACGTTTTCTGGACCTTACATCCTTCACCAGTACCCGCTCCCCAACTTAAATTTGCAAGCCTCCTTAAAACAACAGTTATCATCAAATCTTTATCCAACCATAGTTGATCTTCTTTAATTATTTCAATCATTAAATCATCTTTCAACAATAATAACTAATACAGCTAACTTTTGATACAGACCAAAATACAAAAGATAAGTTAGCATTACTAACATAATATACATACACCTATGCGTAGAATAAACAAGGACAATATCAAAAACGTATCCATCCATTCCTTAACGTCTTTCATCGTCACGTGAAAAGTTTCAATCCTTTGATGTTGAGATGTTGGGTTTCTTCCCTTTATTCCCGCTATTTTCAGCGTTGGGCAATCCCTTCGATAATGACCAGGCTTCTTACATTCATAGCAAGTTGGTCCTTGGATGGGACGGTTCTCTATTTGATGACCACTCTTTCCACATTTAAAACATTCCCTTGATATCACCCAACACGGCCCAAAATGTTTACTCTTACATTTCTGACACCAATTAGACTCTGGTCGAGTCTCAAGTTGAGTGTCCTTACTAAGGAACTTCAGTCCTTGTGAAGGTTCCGATCGACTTTCAAATTTTCTTTTCTCTCCCATTTGAGCCTTCTCCGCTTTGTCCCTTGTATAAACTTCTTCTACCACCTTTGCTTCCTCAATCGTTTCCCTCAGCGTTGAAGCTTTTGAACTCCTAACTCGGGACATCATATCAGCTGGCAAACCCTTCAGGTAAGCCTTAATCTTTTCCTTCTCAGTTGGAGCCACATGCCTCACTAAGTTCAGTTTCTCCATAAAGATTCGGTATACTTCCTAACAGATGAAGTGTCTTTCTTAAGAGTCCGAAACTCTTCTTCAATCCTATCCATTTCGTTTTCATTGCAGTATTCTTCCAAAATCTTTTTCTTAAATGCCTCCCAAGTCACAGCAGTCAAAACTAAAGCAGTGATTGTAGCCGTCACTACGTTCCACCAAGTCAGCGCATTACCTCTTAACATTTGAGATGCAAATCTGACCTTTGACTTTTCATCACATTCACAAGCTCGGAAAGTCTGTTCCATTTCTCTTAGCCAATTCATGCAAGCTATTGGATTATTTGCTCCGATAAACTCTGGCGGTTTACAGCTTAAAAACGTTTTATATGAGCAGACTCTTTCCACCCTCCTTTCTGTCTCTATCACCGGGTTACGAATTGGATTTATTACTCCAGTATTAGTCTCCGTTCGTCGTAACTCCGAACTCCGATCATTTAATGCTTTCATGAACATTTCAGATTGTTGTGCTAGTTTCGTATTCATCATTCGCATCATGTTCTCCATTATGCGAGACTCCATCGTCGATTCCGGCGTTTCCAGGTTAGCTGTACTGGTACTCGTTCGGTGTACCCGACTGTCCGCTCCCCCTATAGAAGGTAACCTCGGTGGACTCTCATGAGTTTCACCTATTTCAGGACGTTTTTCTCCCCGGTTTAATACCGCTCTTTCTTCCGAAGAATTAGGGGACCTCGGTGGTGTATTCATCATCGTTCTGATATAACACAAAGAGATAACCATAAGAAATGGTTACACATATCTAGACATACGAAACATACTTTACCGATCATTAGTCACTGTAACAATTTATAAACAAGTATACTTGTGTAGTAATATATTCATAATAACAGTAGCTAATTGAGATTGTGAATATATTATACTTGAGAATTCTCGTTACCATTGCTACCATACTAATTTCACGTATTTCCGTCGACTCTAAGACTATCCCGTCTTAGTACGTCTACCAATATCTCTCACATCATAACTTAATTCATCTCAGCTTAAGTCTAGGTATCTCATGATCATACCTAGTTCACATAAACTAATGCTCTGATATCATATTGTAACACCCTAAAATCAGGGCAAATTTAAACCTGAATTTAACGGGTTTACATACTAATATCCATAACATAAACGTTCGTAACTAGTGAAAATAATATCAAGAGTTAATTTTACACCAACTTGTCGTCACCAGAAACTCTTCACTCATCTCATTATTTCCCTAAGCTCATACCTGGTAAGAAAATATAATTTGAAACGATTAGGCTAACGCCTAGTGAGAACATTCAATTTCAAAGTAATACTTTTAAATCAAAGTAAACAAGGTTTATCATCTTGACTTACACTCGTTCTTACCATACTCGTACTCATCTCATAATAACAGAATCATACTCAATCCCATGAGTATGACTATCATCTGAAAAGTCATAACACCATATTCAAAAACCTACTATGAATCATCACAGATTCTAGTTTATCGATCAAGCCTAGAGAATTATATTCAATCGTCATACCTTCTCCTTAGAATGGAAATAGAAATAGCACTTATATATTGCCTATTTCTAATCCGTCGAAAACACAGGAAAACAACACTTACACTTTGTCTAATTCATATTTCCACATCTCAATTACAATTAGCAACTCTACTTTGCCTATTCAATCATTCAACCTGAATAGCAATTATATGCCTATTCAAACATTCAACATGAATAGCAATTATACAATGCCTATTCAAACATTCAACCTGAATAGCAATTATACTATGCCTATTCAAACATTTCAAGGATACACGAGAATAGCAATTATACCTTGCCTATTCCTCCTTCTCAATGATACATGGGAATAACATTTGTCTATTCCTCCATTTTCAAGGATACACGGGAATAACATTTGGTCTATTCCTCCTTTTTCAAGGATACATGGAAATAACAATTGTACCTTGTCTATTTCAGAGCTCACACTACGAATCTCCATGGATTCTAGATTAATGCTCATATCATATTCCAGAGCCGCACTACGAATCTCCATGGATTCTAGATTAATGCTCATATCCAAGAAATCACAATATACACATGCCCATTTCTTGGAAAAGGAAATAGAGATTACAATTACACATGCCAATCCCTTCTTTTCCTTAGAAATCGGAAATTACGTTTATTTCATGATTTCTCACACACATTGGAATAACGATTAATCCTCATCTATTTCACGTGTTCATAACCACTAGTGCCTATGGATCCATTACACTTACTATACACCTGCATAGTATCAAACTAAAACAGTCTTTAAGCCTAACACACTACCATTCAGCTGTAAGTATGTTCAAGCTGCTAAGATTATATTTTAATTCCTAAATCGTACCCCTTTCAGAAGTTAGCAAAATCTAAAGTTACTGAGTACACAAAAATGACCAGACAACAGAAGTTTCCGGACACCTCATTCTGTCCGGATATCATAACTTTCCGGATACCACAACTTTCCGAGTAATACATAACTTTCCGGATAAAACATAACTTACCGGGTACTTATCTAATCCGGACGACATCCGGAAACCAAGGTAATCCGGATACCATTCGGTAACTAATTTCATCCGGAAACTACAAGAATTCAAGACTTACCGGATAGCTTTGCCATGTCCGGAAACCTTCATATCATAGGTTTCCGGATACTATCATTCATCCGGAAACTTCGACCTGCAGCTTAGAAATTCAATCCAAAACCCTGTTTGTTCCATTCAGCTTGTTTTAAACACAACCATACAGTCCCAAAACAGTTTATACAAGAGTTTTAACATTTAATTTGACAGAAAACAAGGTTTTAAGCAAAAAGTGAATGAACTCACCTTTGGTTTTTAACCCACTTTTCTGCACTAAATCTTCAATCCAGTAGCACCTTTGATTCCTCAGATTATCTAAATTTTCCAGCTGAAGAGATCTGCTTATCTTCTTCTTTTCCTTTCTTTTCTAGATTCCCTCTCTCTTTTCTCTCTTAAGCACCATAAACACACACATACACACACTTTCACTTAATGGAGAAAATATCTTCTAATTTGCTCAAGAGAATGAAATGAGGCGGTGGTGGAAAGGATAATAACCACCCAAACCCCAAACTTTCATCTATTGGCAACTTTAACCCTCCAACTTCCAAATTAAAATTACAGTTTATCCCTTAACTTATAAATCCAATAAAACACATAACATAACTTACTCGAGGATAAACTATAAAATTAATCTATCAAATAACTGATCATAACTTATCAAATAATAATACTCAAATTATTTAATAAACCAAACGTAATCCTTTTATAGAAAAAATCGAGATGTTACAAAATGTGTCAATTAAATGGGGTTGCCGTTTGGACATTTCAACAATCCTCTCATGACCAAGATGATCCAAAAGTGTCTACAACCTCGCTACCAACCAGTAAGTCATCAAACTTTTAGACGTGAGGCACTACAATTATGGAAAAACGCTAAAAATGAAATGCGAGACACGTTTTCTCTAATGTCTAACAATGTTTCTTTAACTTGTGATGTGGGGAGCGCACCACACGGGTTGCCAACTTCTTATATATGTATAACGGCAAGTTGGATGAATGGGTGGCAATTAGTCAAACGTGTAATCACGTTTGAACCGTTTGGTGCGCCACATTCGGGTGAACGTCAATTTACAATTATTAGAAAAGCACTTAATTGTTATAATTTA
This sequence comes from Saussurea involucrata, assembly GCA_033807775.1. Classification (NCBI taxonomy): domain Eukaryota; kingdom Viridiplantae; phylum Streptophyta; class Magnoliopsida; order Asterales; family Asteraceae; genus Saussurea; species Saussurea involucrata. Next base: position 54,983,370 of record CM066322.1, on the reverse strand, counting down.
ACAAATAAAATCGTTAGCATTTCATTTGATAACGCTAGTAATAATAATGCATGTGTGGACCGTTTAAGGAATCTTTTAACCCCGATGTTGGATGGTGAAATATTTCACACACGTTGTGTTGCCCACATTATCAAATTAGCCGTTCAAGACGGTTTAAATACTTGTAGTGTCATACTAAATAAATTTAGACTTATGTTACGTAGAATTTGTTCATCAATAGGAAAAACCATGCATGCGGCTTATAGAAGATATTGCATACAATGTGGTTTTAAAGCTTTGGGACCAAACCATGATATGCCCGTTCGATGGTATTCGACGTATTTAATGATAAAAAATTTGTTTGCATAAAAAAATTATATACATGCATTTTATAAAATTTATTACCCAAATACCACTATTGGAGATTGGGAATGGGAAATGATTGATGAATTATACGATATTTTGGGCGATTTTAAAAACGCAACAACTTATTTATCCGGTGTTTATTATCCAACAAGTCCTCTAGTTTTAAGTCAATTACATATTTTGTCAAAAAAATTGTGGAATACGAGTACAAAGAACAATGGGGGAGCTTTGATGCTTGAAATGAAAAAAAATGTTAAAATATTTTAGACACGTCCTTGTCTTTTCTTGTTTCCGCGACATTAAACCCGTATCTAAATATTACCGGTGTTGAGGTTTTAATTACACAAATTAGTGAATCTTTTGGTTTAGATACGGAAACAAATTGTAGTTTTTCAACGAGAAGAAAAGTTTCATTTAATCGCCAATTTAAAGAATTATTTGAAGTTTATAAAGTCCAACATGGGGGAGGAAACCAATCACAAACCTCGCAACAACCACAATTTACGAGGGCTAGTTCTAGTGGTAGTAGTAGTCGCCAAAGCCGGAAAGACTATATGACCTCTTTTATTAAACGAGGTGCAAAATGAATCAAGTAAAAAAAACAGATATGAAAATGATATCAATGAGTTACAAATTTACATTAATAGTAGATGGACTTGGGATACAAACATCGATTTTGAAGATATAAATATGTAACATCTCGATTTTTGTATAAAGTGTTAAGATGTGTTTTTTGATAAACTTATGATTTATTATGTGATAGATTAATTTAAGAGTTTAACCCCAAATAAGTTACGTTATTTATTTTACGAAGTTAAGTTAAGTGGTAAACTTTAATTTTAATTTAGAAGTTTAAAGGTAAATCTTGTCAAGTGTTGATAGTATGAGGGCTGTTTGGTTAAGGTGATTAAAGATCACCAACCCCACCGCCTCATACATATCAAATGGTTAAGAAGTTATCTTCATTTTCATTTAGAGATAGTGTAAGTGTGTGTGTGTGTGTGTGTTTCGGTAAAAACAAAGAGAAAAGAGAGAGAGGGAACCGAAAAAGGAAAGAAGAAGAAGAAAACGAGAATATTGCAGCTGGACATTTAAGGAACAATCTGTGAAAACAAAGGTATGTTGCTAATCACAATTTTGTTTATAAATAAGATGCATAAAGATGAATTCTTTGGGTTTAAGAATGGGTTATGATGATTTTGATGATTATGATAAATCTGGGTTGATGTTTATGTTCAAATAGTAGTATTGAACATATCTGCAAGTTTATAGAAACATGCATGGTTTAAAACTAAAGATTTAAGGGTTATTATGTTTTTCAGTTAGTTGAGATATTTATGAACTCAGTTGGTTGCGACAGTTATGATAGTTGCGACAGTTATGATAGTTGCGATAGTTATGAGTATCGCAAGCTTTGGGTTGCGACAAGAAAGTGATATCGCAACAGTTGGTTGCGATAAGATGTGGTATCGCAACAGTAGGTTGCGATATGGTGTTATGTCGCAACAGTTGGTTGCGACAAGTGGGAGTTGTCGCAATAGTGGGTTGCGACAAGGTATATCGCAGCTAGTTGGTTGCGATAAGTGTTGATAATTTTGGTTATTTTAGGATTCTTAGTCTTTAAGGGTTCTGTACGGTAGATTAATACTAGTACATTATGTATATGAGTATTTCAGATCTCTGTGAAGTTGGTGACAAAAGTTCATACAATTTAGAGAAGAAAAGAAAGATACTACTGCTATCAGGTGAGTTCATTCTTACCTTACTTTTTATAACGTATTTAAATTACGGTAAGGTATATTTTATGAAGAGATGTTTACTGAATGAATTTTGGGATAAACGATTATACGAGTTTTTAACTATTTGTTTTAATGGGCAATTGGGTATATAAATTTATAGCAATGACCCGTGAGTGATAATATTAATTGTTGGACTTATGTTCTGAGGAATTGACATATTAAATATGATTTGCTCATACTGAATGATATGAGGAATCTACGTATGATATGAGGAATCTACGTGGTAGAAATGTGATTTGCTCATACTGAATGATATAAGGAATCTATGTGGTATAAATATGATTTGCTTATACTAAATGCTATGAGGAATCTATATTAAGTAAGTAACCTGCACGAGTACGAATATGTATAAAGGATTCATAGACACTAGTGTTTTGTTATCATGTGGAATAGGCGTGGCACTAATCGTAATTCCCGTGATTTGAATAAATGTGGAATAGGCCGGGCTCTAAAGGTAATTCCCATTTTGTGTTATGATGTAATAAACATGGAATAGACCGGGCTCTTAATGGTAATTCCGTTGGTTGAAATGAGGATTAGACCGGGCGCTTAATGGTAAATCCCATTTCGTGTTATGATGAGAAATCGTGGAATAGGCGTGGCGCTAATCGTAATTCCCGATTTCTATGGGAAGATAAGGGATAGGCCGGGCACTGAATGGTAATTCCTACTTCCACTACAAGAAATAGGCATGGCACTAATTGTAATTTCTTGATATGAGCAACGATCTAGAATCCGTGGAGATTCATAGTGGGCTCTTGAATGTGATAACATGACTGACTTGTGTTGGTCATATTTATATTCCCGTTGACTAGAAATGAATGATTAGGCAACATAGAATTGCTATTCATGTTGATTGATTGAATAGGCAAAGTAGAATTGCTATTCATGTATAAATGAGGGAATAGGCAAGGTATAGTTGCTATTCGTATTTGAGATGTGGAAACACGAATTAGACAAAGTGTAAGGGTTGTTTTCCTTTGCTTTCGGCGGATTAGAAATAGGCAATATATAAGTGCTATTTCTGCTTCTATTCCAAGGAGAAGGTATGGTGATTGAATGTAAATCTTTAGGCTTGATCGATAAATTAGAATCCGTGATGATTTGTAGTAGGCTATTGAATATGGTGTTATGGCTTTTTGAATGATAGTCATACTCATGGGATTGAGTATGATTCTGTTATTATGAGATGAGTATGAGTATAGTAAGAACGAGTGTAAGTCAAGTTTGATAAACCTTGTTTACATTGATTTAAAAGTATTATTTTGAAACTGAATGTTCTCACTAGGCGTTAGCCTAATCGTTTCAAATTATATTTTCTTAACAGGTATGAGCAGGGAAGTAATGGGATGAGTGAGGAGTTTATGGTGACGACAAGTTTGATGTAAATTGACTCTAGTCTCTATTTTCACTTGTTAAGAATGTTTAATTATGGATATTAGTTATGTAAACCTTTTTAATTCAGGTTTAAATTTGGCCTGATTTTTAGGGTGTTACAATATGGTATCAGAGCTGTAGTTTAAGAGAACTAGGTATGATAATGAGATACCTAGACTTAAGTTGAGATGAATTAAGATATGATATGTGAGAAATGGGTAGAAGTACTAAGACGGGATAGTCTTAGAGTCAACGGGAATATGTGAAGTTAGTACTGTAACAATGGTAATGAGGATTCTCATGTATAGTATGTTCACAATTTCAATTAGCTACTGTTATTCTGAATATATTATTACACAAGTATACTTGTTTCTAAATTGTTACAGTGACTAATGAGCGGTAAAGTACGTTTCGTGTGTTTGGATATGTGTAACCATTTCTTATGGTTATTTCTTTGTGTTATGTTAGAACGATGGTGAATACGCCACCAATGTCCCCTATTTCTTCGATGGATAGGGCCATGATTGATTGGTCAGTGGAAAAGCGACCTGAAATAGGTGAAACACATGAAAGTCCGACGAGGTTACCTACTATGGGAGGAGCGGACAGTCGGGTACACAGAATGAGTACCAGTACCGTTAACACCGAGACGACGGAGTCTACGATAGAGTCTCGTGTGATGGAGAACATGACACGAATAATGAATACAGCAATGGCTTAACAAACAGAGATGTTTATGAAAGCGCTGAATGATCGAAGTTCGGAGTTACATCGAACGGAGACTGATAGTGGAGTAAGAAATCAAATTCTTAATCCTGTAACAGAGGTTGAAAGGAGGGTGGAAAGAGTCTGCTTATATAAAACGTTTCTAAGCTGTAAACCGCCAGAGTTTACCGGAGCAGACAATCCTGTGGCATGCATGAATTGGCTCAGAGAAATGGAACAAGCTTTCCGAGCTTGTGAATGTGATGAAAAGTCGAAGGTAAGATTTGGGTCTCAAATGCTACGAGGTAACGCGTTGACTTGGTGGAACGTAGTGACGTCTACTGTGACGGCTCCAGTCTTAGCGGCTATGACATGGGAGTCGTTCAAGAAAAAGATTTTTGAAGAATATTGTAACGAAAATGAAATGGATAGGATTGAAGAAGAGTTTCGGACTCTGAAGAAGGGTACTTCTACTGTTAGGAAGTATACTGAATCCTTTATGGAAAAGCTGAACTTAGTGGGGCATGTGGCTCCGACTGAGAAGGATAAGATTAAAGCTTATTTAAAAGGTTTGCCAGCGGACATGATGTCCCGGGTAAGTAATGCTAAAGCTACAACGTTGAGAGAGACAATTGAGTAAGCCAAGGTTATGGAAGAGGTTTATGCAAAAGATAAAACTGAGAAAGCTCGCATAGGAGAGAAAAGAAAAGGGGAAGGACGATCAGAATCTTCGCATGGGTCGAAGCCCTTTATTGATAATACTTATTTTGAGCCTCGTCAGGAGTTAAATTGGTGCCAAAATGTAAAAGTAAACACTATGGTCCATGTAGGGTGACTTGGCTAGAATGTTTCAAGTGTGGCAAGAGTAGTCATACCATAGGGAATTGTCCCATACAAGGACCAACATGTTTTGAGTGTAAACAACCTGGCCATTATCGAAAAGATTGCCCAAAGCTAAAGAAGAGTGGAAATCAAGAGAAGAAACCCAATATCCCAAGGCCAACGAGCTGAGTATTGTATGTGATGGCGGAGGGAATTAAGGGATCGTCGGGTGTACTTTTGATATATATTTTTGTAAATCGTATACGTGCATGTGTGTATTATGAAATAGTATGCTAGCTTGTTTTTTTTTACTATAATCTTTTGTTAAAAGTTAGCTATACTAGTTACTGTTTTGAAAGATGTTTAAATGGTTAAAATAATATCAAGTTCTAGTTGGATATAGATTTGATGATTTTATAGTTGCTCCAAGAAGATTTGCAAATTTTCAAGTTGGGGAGTGGGTAATAGTGAAAGTTACACGATTGAGATAACGTGGGAAGTTGAGTCCTTGTTCTTTCTGGACCTTTAACTGTGGTTAAGTATGTAAGACTTGAAGTGAAGGAATACATGATATATTTTATGTTGGTATGATATGATTCCACTTACTGAAATAAGAGTAGGCGAGAAGAATCGTTGTGTGGAGAAACCGAAGATGATTTTAGAAAGATCAGTTGAGAAGTTACGACCTAAGAATATAGTTATGTTGAGAGTACAATGGTGCTTATGTGACCTTAGAAGTTGAAGAGGATATGAAGATTAGATATCCTCACTTGTTTACCTAGCTTTGATTTCGAGGACGAAATCATTTTCAAGTTGGGGAGTATTGTAACATATCGATTTTTGTATAAAGTGTTAAGATGTGTTTTTTGATAAACTTATGATTTATTATGTGATAGATTCATTTAAGAGTTTAACCCCAAATAAGTTACGTTATTTATTTTACGAAGTTAAGTTAAGGGGTAAACTTTAATTTTAATTTAGAAGTTTAATGGTAAATCTTGTCAAGTGTTGATAGTATGAGGGGCTGTTTGATTAAGGTGATTAAAGCTCACCAACCCCACCGCCTCATACATATCAAATGGTTAAGAAGTTATCTTCGTTTTCATTTAGAGATAGTGTAAGTGTGTGTGTGTGTTTCGGTAAAAACAAAGAGAAAAGAGAGAGAGGGAACCGAAAAAGGAAAGAAGAAGAAGAAAACAAGAATATTGCAGCTGGACATTTAAGGAACAATCTGTGAAAACAAAGGTATGTTGCTAATCAGAATTTTGTTTATAAATAAGATGCATAAAGATGAATTCTTTGGGTTTAAGAATGGGTTATGATGATTTTGATGATTATGATAAATCTGGGTTGATGTTTATGTTCAAATAGTAGTATTGAACATATCTGCAAGTTTATAGAAACATGCATGGTTTAAAACTAAAGATTTAAGGGTTATTATGTTTTTCAGTTAGTTGAGATATTTATGAACTCAGTTGGTTGCGATAGTTATGATAGTTGCGATAGTTATGAGTATCGCAAGCTTTGGGTTGCGACAAGAAAGTGATATCGCAACAGTTGGTTGCGATAAGATGTGGTATCGCAACAGTAGGTTGCGATATGGTGTTATGTCGCAACAGTTGGTTGCGACAAGTGGGAGTTGTCGCAATAGTGGGTTGCGACAAGGTATATCGCAGCTAGTTGGTTGCGATAAGTGTTGATAATTTTGGTTATTTTAGAATTCGTAGTCTTTAAGGGTTCTGTACAGTAGATTAATACTAGTACATTATGTATATGAGTATTTCAGATCTCTGAGAAGTTGGTGACAAAAGTTCATACAATTTAGAGAAGAAAAGAAAGATACTACTGCTATCAGGTGAGTTCATTCTTACCTTACTTTTTATAACGTATTTAAATTACGGTAAGGTATATTTTATGAAGAGATGTTTACTGAATGAATTTTGGGATAAACGATTATACGAGTTTTTAACTATTTGTTTTAATGGGCAATTGGGTATATAAATTTATAGCAATGACCCGTGAGTGATAATATTAATTGTTGGACTTATGTTCTGAGGAATTGACATATTAAATATGATTTGCTCATACTGAATGATATGAGGAATCTACGTATGATATGAGGAATCTACGTGGTAGAAATGTGATTTGCTCATACTGAATTATATAAGGAATCTATGTGGTATAAATATGATTTGCTTATACTAAATGCTATGAGGAATCTATATTAAGTAAGTAACCTGCACGAGTACGAATATGTATAAAGGATTCATAGACACTAGTGTTTTGTTATCATGTGGAATAGGCGTGGCACTAATCGTAATTCCCGTGATTTGAATAAATGTGGAATAGGCCGGGCTCTAAAGGTAATTCCCATTTTGTGTTATGATGTAATAAACATGGAATAGACCGGGCTCTTAATGGTAATTCCGTTGGTTGAAATGAGGATTAGACCGGGCGCTTAATTGTAAATCCCATTTCGTGTTATGATGAGAAATCGTGGAATAGGCGTGGCGCTAATCGCAATTCCCGATTTCTATGGGAAGATAAGGGATAGGTCGGGCACTGAATGGTAATTCCTACTTCCACTACAAGAAATAGGCATGGCACTAATTGTAATTTCTTGATATGAGCAACGATCTAGAATCCGTGGAGATTCGTAGTGGGCTCTTGAATGTGATAACATGACTGACTTGTGTTGGTCATATTTATATTCCCGTTGACTAGAAATGAATGATTAGGCAACATAGAATTGCTATTCATGTTGATTGATTGAATAGGCAAAGTAGAATTGCTATTCATGTATAAATGAGGGAATAGGCAAGGTATAGTTGCTATTCGTATTTGAGATGTGGAAACACGAATTAGACAAAGTGTAAGGGTTGTTTTCCTTTGCTTTCGGCGGATTAGAAATAGGAAATATATAAGTGCTATTTCTGCTTCTATTCCAAGGAGAAGGTATGGTGATTAAATGTAAATCTTTAGGCTTGATCGATAAATTAGAATCCGTGATGATTCGTAGTAGGCTATTGAATATGGTGTTATGGCTTTTTGAATGATAGTCATACTCATGGGATTGAGTATGATTATGTTATTATGAGATGAGTATGAGTATGGTAAGAACGAGTGTAAGTCAAGTTTGATAAACCTTGTTTACATTGATTTAAAAGTATTATTTTGAAACCGAATGTTCTCACTAGGCGTTAGCCTAATCGTTTCAAATTATATTTTCTTAACAGGTATGAGCAGGGAAGTAATGGGACGAGTGAGGAGTTTATGGTGACGACAAGTTTGATGTAAATTGACTCTAGTCTCTATTTTCACTTGTTAAGAATGTTTAATTATGGATATTAGTTATGTAAACCTTTTTAATTCAGGTTTAAATTTGCCCTGATTTTTAGGGTGTTACAAAATATATTATAATGGTGGGAAAACAAGCAAGAAGTATTTCCGGTTTTGGCAACTATGGCACGTGATATACTAACAATCCAAGCTAGTACCGTAGCTTTGGAGTCCGCTTTTTCTCTTAGTGGCAGGATCATTTCCGAACGTCGGACAAGATTAACACCGGAGTTCGTGGAATGGTGTGTTTGTTTGAAGGACTACTTAGATAGTATTGAAAGAATTCAAGACAAATCAGACCTAGAGGCGGAGCTCCCGTGCGTGGAAGAAAATCTCGAAGAAAACGGTATCTCTGAAGGACTACCGTCGCAGTTAAGTACCGATAATGAAAGTATAGGTTATGTATCATCATACGACGAAGACGAACGAATCGATGTTGATAACCTCGAAGAAGGAATGACCTTTAACAGACTTTCCTTGACCGGAACACTTCAATACTATGAACCATGAGATGATTAAGTGTATTTTTCTTTATAATTCAATGTACTTTTTAATGTATGGTCTTTATAATTCAATGTATTTTTTTAAAGTATGTTCATTATAATTCAATGTATTTTTTTTAAATGTTCTTTATAATTCAATGTATTTTTTTAAAGTATGTTCTTTATAATTCAATGTATTTTTTTAAATGTTCTTTATAATTCAATGTATTTTTTTAAAGTATGTTCTTCATAATTCAATGCATTTTTTCTAAATGTGTTTTTAATCGAACTATAATAAAACGTATTTTTAAGTATATTTGATCGATCCAAATACCCAATTAATTAGATAATTTGAATAACATTTAAAAATTAAAAAAACATATTTTTTGTGAATGCCCGGTTTAGGGCCCAAGTCGGGCCCGACCAAAGCCCGGACTTTGGAATAGTGTTTCGGCCCGGTTCATCCCGAGACCCGATCTGGCCCGATTTTTTGGCCACCTCTACTCTATTGTAAAAAAACAAAAGTATAGGATACCTATTGGATAGTAATAGCCTTTTAGGATTAGGGACCAAGTTTGTAATTTTCATGAAATCATAGGGATGAAATTTGTAGTTTACTCTAAACATGAAAAAAACAAAATTGAGATATTTTAAACAATCGGGGGCACAAGTGAAAAATAAGATAAAAGAGGGTAAGAAATGGCAAAAATGCAAAGAGAAAAGTTACACGAGTTAAAAAGACGGTGGGCCGTTGCAAATGCACTCGATCGGAAGCAGAAGCTCCTCAAACTCTGTTGTCGTCGGACAGCAAGCAAATTCTCCCTACCCTTCTCCTGATCGTCGGCAAAATTACTGCCGATTAGCTACAAAATTCCATCAGGATCCCTAACCCTAGAAAAATTACAATGATTTGAAGTTGCCCCCTTTTCACAACCCTAACTAATTTATACTCATATATACATGTACATGGCTGCTGATAGCTCTCCTGATTTCGACAGAACTGACATCTCGCCTATGGTATCGTTTTCTGCTTTCAGTTTTTTCTATAACTTGTAACTCTCATTGGTGTTTTTCTGTTTTGGTTAATGCAAACTTTTTGATCGAATTATGACGAGGGCACAGCTTATGTGTTTGATTATTGAATTTATATGTGAAATTATTGTTCTTTCGAAGTCGAATTTGGTGTGCCTGCCTGATTTAATTTTAGTTTGTAATGTATTTTTTTGATTCTGACAGCGAATGCATATTTAACTATATACTACAACCTAGGTTAAAGGGGGTGCCAAGCAGAAATTCTCAACATATTGCGGTAGTTAACTGGACATATACTTAGTGTGAATATTTATGCTTAATGAATTGCAGTTGGTGATTCTGAGTTACCTATGAACTAAGTTTGACCGAAAGAAAAGTTGCTTCTCAATTAGCTATTTAATTCATCAGAAACTTGCAATTGCTGTTGAATCCCTTGACCGGAATAGGAGGATTTATAGAAAACAGTCACCTTAGTGTCTGATTGTATTCTGGGATGAATATGTATGGCTTAAAAGCTGATTTAGAATGCATATTTTCCATATCTTAAACCCAAACTTGTCCCAGTATCATAATGCGATTGAAGAATTTCCAAATATGTACTTTTAACTCTTCATGCCTCTGTGATATTGATCCTCTTTTTGGGGGGAGGGTTTAAACATATTGCTCATTGTTTCATAAGTAATTTAACGATCTGGTGGAGTTTAAATCTTTACTGTTATTGAACCTATTTTTTTATGATTTAGGTGCCAAGTGATGACGATTCCATCGCGAGCAAGAGAAAAGAAGTGGCAAGTAATGAGCTTGAAGGGAGTAGGAGAAAGAAGAAGAAGAAACAAGGTGGTACTCCCCGTCCTGCTTGCTCTTGGGTGCATTTTAGGTATGGAAAAAGCTTATGATATACAAGATACTTGTGTCTTTTAGTATGGCATATTGACATGCTGATGTATGAAAAATAATCTAGCCGCGAGTTCATAAAGGAGTACAGTGCGTCCCATCCTGAATCCTCTGGTCTGAAAGTGGTAAGCATTGTGGTCTTGATTCAACTATAGCACACCTAATTTGGCAAAGGAAACATCTTTAACAGGAGTTGATATTATCATCTTTTAGGCGACAAAAGCAGCCTCTGCTGCTTGGAAAGTGATGAGCCTTGAAGAGAAAGAAAAATACACCAAACGTGCTCGTGAAGTGTGGGATGACTACTTGAGTTCCGCTCCTGCCCGTGAACCAAAGCCACGAAAACAGGTCACATATTTCTTATAGATATGTCTGGTAGTTAAATTTTTATAATCTACTTATCTTACATGCTTCATGATGCAGGCCAACCTGGTGACGAGGTGCTCTCCTGGCCGTTTAGTGAACGTGATGAAACAATTTACACCCGACCAGAAAGAAGCCGTGAAGAGCATGGGATTTGGTAGCCTCCTTGATCTTAAATGTAGAACTTTACGACGTAGTCTGTGCCTTTGGTTACTGGAGAGGTTTAACACCATTAGGCGTAGCCTAGAGATTTGTGGTAAACGCATTCCCTTATCTGCCCGTGATGTGGAACTTGTTATGGGGTTGCCATCTAGTGGTAAGGATATTGTAAACTCAGGGCCTGATGACTTAGTAGCGGATTTGCGTCTAAAGTACAATGCTTCAAATCGGGGAATTTCTGTGCGTTTCTTGGAGGAGAGGTTGGGAGAACCAGAAGCAGGAGATGACTTTAAAAGAGCATTTCTTCTCTATGTGTTGGGAACTCTTTTGTGCCCTACAGCAAGGCTAGACGTTAGCCCTTCGTTTCTCCATTTTTTGACAGATATGGATTCCATTCATGAGTACAACTGGGCAAAATTCTTGCTTGACAAGCTAGTTAGGGAGGTAGCTCGCTTTCGCCAAGGAAAACAACGAGCAGTTGGTGGTTGTCTTTTGTTTCTCCAGGTCAACTACATCTTCAAGTGTTTTTTTACATTGTTCTATGTTTTATCGATGATCCTAGGTTCATGTTTTGTGTTGTTAATTAACATTGACAGCTCTTTTACTACGAGAGTGTTGCCATTGGGGGACCTTGTGAGCTTGGCCCTGTTGTTGTTCCGTGCTTATCCTTGTGGACTGAGGAAAATATTTCCGAGAGAGAGAAACAAGAGAAAGAGCTCGGTGGTTATGGATCTGGAGAGGTAAGCTGTATGTTTCAGAATGTAAATTATTACTTCCACATTTTGGAATATAGAATTCTTTATGCATGCTTTATTGATTTATGCTGTTGTGCAGGTGATTTGCAAGGAGAGGGGTCTTGGGTTGAGTTTGTTTGTTGAGAAAGCTAATGTCGATGTGCTCCCATTGAGAGAGGTTGCTCTTAGAGCTAATCGTAGCATTCGGGCCCCACAGGAAGAAAACCTGGTAACTATTATTGTCTTCTTTATTTTTTAAGATTTAATTGTATAGCAGTTGCTGATTATATGATCTTGTGTTGATGCAGGGAAGTGTGGCGATGGCTTACAAGGATGAAAGTACAATGCCAACGAAGATTGAAGGGTACGGGTTCAATAACACAATCGATTACTCAAACATGAACGACCATAACGATGTAATGACATATAGTCAAAGTACATGCCCTCTTTCAAGTTGCAACTTCTCTGGTCTTTATGAACAGTTATCTGATCACTTCAGCACTAAACACTGGGATTGTGGGCGCCGATTCCAGTACAATTGTCCATTACCTGTTTCGTTAGGCATGGATGAAACCTTTCTTGTACTTCAAGCAGAAGAAGATGGTCTTCTTTTTGTACTCAATAAAGGGACCGAAAACATTGGTCATACCATCATGGTCACTTGTATTGGTCCAAGCTCATCCAACGAACGTTTCTTATATTATCTGGTATCAGAAAGAGGAAGCAGCTCGCTAAGATTGAAGTCGTATACGCAAAATTTACCGGGTAGGGTTGACGGGGTTCCTCCGGCGGATTTCCTTCTGGTTCCATTCGGGTACCTTAATTCATCTGGGGAGCTGAATTTGGAGGTCTGTATATGGAACTCACAAGATTGAGTTGGAGATCGATTTTAAAGACTTTGAAGATGATGGTTTTTTGTTTTCTTGGATTAGGAATTGTATGTAGTAGGATGATATTATGTTTTTTATTTATTTTTCTTTTCTTTTGTTTTGATTTTATATTTGAAACAATGAGGTAGTATATGCCATATAAGTGTTGAAAATAATGAAGAAATTATCTGAATATAGTTTTTGAAGCTTACAACTGGACGCAGATTATTATAGGTCTCTTTTTGTTAGATGTTGGGGGTGTTTACTCAACGCTAGTTGCCTCTGAACGGGTAGGAGACACTCACTAGGTTAGAGAGATAGAGATAGGCAGTATTTACCAACAATTTTATCATATCATTTGTTAATTGGTTAGCGTTTACCTTGTAGGATATTCTTTTTTGATGACATGGAATCTTATCAGGTAACATAAATAAGGGTAGAGAGTCTGTTTATTTATGATTAGCAAACTTGCTAATAAGTTGGTTGATAATCGATAAGTTAGTTATTAGCTGATAAACTAGTTGACTTGACGTGTGATTTAAGAAGTGTGCTGTTATTTACACCCCACCTTGGGTGTAAATTACTTTGAAATAAGCAACTTTTGACTATTCATTATAGTCTTCCAAAGCATCATGACTACTTGAATTCAAGTCCAAAAACATAAATTTATATATATCATATATATGTACACACACAAAAACACACACATATATACATATATATATACACAGAGAAGCATACCCATATCATCTCCCAACCAAAGATAATATACACAACACAGTCACACCATCTCCATCAGATAGTGAAAGGGAGAATGAGGGAAATCAAAGATGATTTACCTCATGACCCACCAAGAAATTCTTCAAAAAGATCATCAAGACCTCACAGAGAATTGTTCAAAAATATTCTGCACCGAAAAAGGCGGAAAGCTTTGCAATTGTGAAATCATCTTTGGTTGGAAGGTGGTATGCGGATGATGGAGTTCATGTGACTATATATATATATATATATATATAGGGGGCCATTCAAGGAAGAACTAATTAGTTTGTGCTAACTGTAAGAACCAATTTCAGCCACAAATCAAACGATAAATTAGGAAATTAATAATTTTGGTAATTTAATTTAAATTTTCAATTAAAGGGCATTTTAGGTATTTTAAAAATATTCTCTTTCCTCTCTCCTCTCTCCTCTCTCCTACGAAAACCAACTACACAATAAGCATTGTGATACCCAAAACAAAAACCAGTTACACAATAAGCATTGTGATACCCAAAAGAAATAAATACCATTGTGATACTCAAAATACATAAATACCATTATGATAAAATACAATACTCATTGTGATATCGATTGCAATACCCATCGTGATACCGCTGTAAAATCCACTAACACCCAATATGATACCCATTGTGATACCCATTGCAATACCCATTGTGATACTCCAAGAACATCTGTGATATCACTGTGATACCCCCAGTGTGATACTCAGAATACATACAACAACAAATGTGATATCACTGTGATACCCCCATTAAACATACAAGAACAAATGTGATACCCACTGTGATACCCCGTGTGTTACCCTAAAATCAAAATCAAACGATAATCATCAAAACTCAAAATCATAAATTGGACTTAAAAATCAAACCCAGATTATGAAATAAAGAAATTTTTCTCTCGTTCTCGGATTATGGTTACCAGCCGCCTCTTCTGCCAGCGATGAATCCGGGAGCCGTCAACCACTGCCGCCGCCGACCCATAATACCGGCGCTTTCTTTCTTTCTTTCTTTTACAACCACCAAACGCCGCCGCCTTCTTCCACCAGACGCCGGCAACCCCTCTCTTGCACTAAACCGAACCAAAAATCGAGCAGATTTGCAGATGGAGTCGGAGATCGATTGGAGATGGAGTTGTTGTTTGTCTCGATCAAGAAGACGAGAGGGAGAGAAGAGGGCAGGTCGCCGGATGGTCAGATGGTTGGATGGTGGTTCGCCTGCAGAACAAAAGTCGACTGGCGCCGGCGCCGGCCAGAGTCTTTGTCGGCGGGTGGTTCGAGAGAGAGAGAGAGTCTTTGCTGCACATTCTTGAAGAAAGAAAACAAATTAGGGTTTATCTAGGAGAGAGGTGAGAGGAAACGTAAAAATCAAGAAATATTTTAGTATTTATTATTTTAATTAGATATTCAAATTTTTTTTACTAAAATACCCTTTTACATTTATTTAAAATTTATATTGATTATTTTAAATGAGTGGCTAATATTGGTTCTTACAGTTACCACAAACTAAATAGTTCTTATTTGATTAAGCCCCTATATATATATGTCATATATACACACACAAAACATACTACACAGAGAAGCATATATGTGTGTGTGTGTGTGTGTGTGTATATATATATGCATATGCGGGCCTATTCATGGGTGATCCTAGTAAAAGGTAATAACTGTTAGATCCAATCTCAACCACAAATCAGAGATAAATTAGGAAACTATTTTATTTTGGTAATATTGACTTAAATTTTAATCAAAGGTCAATTTAGGTATTTTAAGAGTATCCTCTCTCCTCCCTCCTCTCTCCTCTCCGGCGAAATTTTTTCCGACAAACACATGACACACTGTGATATCACAGTGTTACACAAATCTTCAAACATTAACTGCAGTGTTACATAATATCACAGTGTTACACAAATCTTCAAACATTAACTGCAGTGTTACATAATATCACAGTGTTACACAAATCTTCAAACATTAACTGCAGTGTTACATAATATCACAGTGTATCACAAATCTTCAAACATTAACTGCAATGTTACATAATATCACAGTGTATCACAAATCTTCAAACATTAACTGCAGTGTTGCATAATATAACAGTGATACAACCGAAATCGAAATCAAACCCCATGTGATACCCAACTAACCAGAAGATCATTGTGATACAACCACTGTGATACCCGCTGTGATACCCACAAATCAGACCTACAACGGAGATCACTGTGATACAACCACAAATCAACCCGTTTGCCTTCTTCCAAAAGCGGCCTGCTCTGCTGTACTTACCTATCGACCCATTTTGGGATCCCAGATCTTGGGATTTCAAAGTACCTGTGTAGAAAGACGAGGATCGGTTAGAGGAGTTAGAGTTTCTATTCTAACGGTCCATGACGACATCGCTCCAAAACACAACCATCTCGGCGTTCTCTCTCCGGCCATGGTGTTGATACTCCTTCGAGAGATATTCGACATTGTTTCTCCGGATTTTTTTGCTGATGGATCGTTGTTTGGTGGAATCGTTGTTTGATGGAAGTAAACACCATCTTTCATGGCCATAAAATGTACCATACGGCAAAGAGAAACCATGGATGGATCTTGAAGAAAGGAATGAGAGATTTTAGGGTTATGAAGAGAGAGGAGAGAGAGAGAGTGTGTGAAAAAAGGACGTATAAGATAAGAGGGGATATTTTAGGATTTATTAATTAATTAGAGTAATAAAACAATTTACTAAAATACCCTTATATATTTCTTTAAGATTTATATTAATTAACTTAAATGTGTGGCTCACATTGGATCTCACAGTTATCACAATCTACCAAGTTCTCATTTGATTAGGCCCCTATGCATATGTGTTGTGTTGTGTTGTGTATATAAAGATCAGAGAGTGAAAGAGTGGACCCACAATATTTATGTATTACAATTAACATCCCTAGTCCTTGTATTTTTAATAGAAAATAAAAAAAATTATGAAATGACTAAATTGCCCTTTTAGTTAACCTAATTAACAAAGTCATGTTAATGGAGTTAGGACAGAAGGACCAAAGGGGTGAGAAAATGTAAACCACAGGGACCAAACACGTAATTATTTCATTTTAAGGACCAACAGTGCAATTTTATGTAAACCACAGGGACCAATCGTGTAATTTACTCTAGATTTTTTTTAAATATATTCTAATAAATTTAAAACTTATGGTGAATATATATTCATTAGGCCATCAGTACCCCATGAGAGCATCTTTCAAATATTCCAGCTCCACATCAGCGCCACGTCAGCTTTTCTCTCATCCCTCACTCAATCCCTAACAATCCCTAAACACCCTTACCCCATTCCCTCAAACCCTTTTGCCACCTCATTTATTTTAATTATTTTATTTATACATTTAATTATTTAACAAAATAAAAATATTTATATATTTTTTAATAAATAAAAATAAGATAAATAATAAAAATAAAAATTCATACCATTCATTAAAAATAAAAATTACAAAATACAAAACACTACCAATTATGAAATTTTTGAATTTGCTCTTTTCTCGCTAAAGTAACCCTCAAAGCTTTTCCCGTAAGGTGATCATGCGGGGTCATGAAAAACTCGAAGTCTTTCTCAAATCGGTTTGAGCGTTCGATTTCGAGTTCTTGTTCCAACCTATCTCATTCGAGTTTTGAGCGTCGATTTCGAGATCGAGTTTTGAGCGTCGATTTCGAGATCGAGTTTTTTTATTTTGTATTCCATTGTATCATCAATCTTGTCGTTGAACGTCGTCAACAACTGAGTAACACTTTCGTCCGTATTCGCCCCGGACGTATTACTCGTTGATGTTTTTTTGCCTTGTTTCTCCCGATGGGTCGTTGAATTTGCTCGTCATCGTCATCATCGGAAGGTTGGGTACGTTTTGAACCCCGCGATGAAGTTGTCGTCATCGTTGGAACGGCTCCCCATTTTGGACATTTTTTTAGGACGTCCCAAGCTTGTTCGTGAGTGAAAGCAACTTTATGGCGTGCTAGATACCGTTCGTGTGCCGTTCGGGATATATCGGCCTCACTCATCCCGCTTGATCTATTATTGAGCAAGTTGTTGTAGATGCCGCCAAACGAATTAACTCTTTTATTGAGGTCGTTGAACTTGCTATTGAGTTGATGGGTTGATCTATAACCTGGTTCACGACCCATGCGAGTAAAGAACACATGCCCGATTCGGCCCCAAAAACTTCCTACATTTATGTAAAATTAAGTATAATAATAATAATAATAATAATAATAACAATAAAAATAATTACCACCGCTTTGTGCGTTACCGACCACGGGGTCCTCCGAAACGTCAACCCACGCCGACACTAACGCGAGTTCCTCGGCTTTACTCCACGTTTGTTTGGCGGCTTTCGTTGGTCTCGGATTTGATGGTTCCGGGTTAGATTGTTGTGTCGGGATAGATTGTGGTGTGTTCGGGGTAGAAGGTTGGGTTTCCGGAACAATGTCGTCGTCGAGATTGATTGCGGGTGAAGGAAGATTGTAGTTGGCCGGAGTAAAACCTTGTTCAATCAAACCGGGACGTGTAAATTGGTAAGGAAATTGTTGGGGAAATTGTTGCGGATATTGTGGCGGATTTTGTTGCGACCATTGTGGCGGAATTTGTTGCGACCATTGCGGACGATAACCTTGTTGTGTAAACGCTTGGAAACCAAGCTCTTGATCTTCTTGCGATTGTGGTGTATTCGGTCGGTTACGACGGGATGTAGGTGTTCTGTTTGAATTCATGATGAGAGAGGTGTGAAAAATAAGAGGTTGAGAGAATTTGAGAGAGTTTGAGAGGTGTGAAAAATAAGAGGTTGAGAGAATTTGAGAGGTGTGAAAAATAAGAGGTTGATAGGTGTGAGAAATAAGAGGTTGAGGGTTAAATATATAGTGGGATTAAATTGAGATTTTTTTTACAAAGAGCCGTTGAACGGCTTGATTTTTAAAAATTAAATTTTTTTTTTAAAAACCCTTCGGGATGAACCGGGATGGGGAACCCGGATTCCATCCCGCCCCGCTGATACCGCAACACCCGTAGCCCATCCCCGCCATCCCGCATGCCATCCCGAGCCCCATCCCAAATGGGGTACGGATGGCCTTATAGTCTATGTGTTTGTTTCACGGTTGCCAAAAAAAAATTAAGCAAAATCTTTGCTTTATTTATTATTTTATTTATTATCTTACGTTTTCTATGTGTTTGTTATTTATAATTTGTTTTAAAAATTATTAAATAAGAAATTAAACTATTTATAATTTTCATTTTACACACTCATTTTTTTTAACAAGTCTCGTTTTTTACAAATCTCGTTTTTTACAAATATTTATTATTTACCAACACTATTTATCTATATAAATTAACTATTTTCTCTAATATACTATCATATAACAATCATCAAATATTTTTATCTATAATTAATAAACAAGTAATGATTAAATAATAATTATTAAAAAAAATGTTGACCAAATTAAATATAAATATATATTAAATTAAAAGAATGATTAAGAAATGATTAAAGTTAGTGAGGATAGGATAGGATAGGATGGGGATGGGGATGGGGATGGGGATGGGGATGGGTGTATTTAAGAAAAAAAAAAAAAGGGTGTATATAAGATAACCCAAACAAATGATTTGGAAAAGTCCAAGCCCCGAAGCATGGCTAAAAAACCCGGGCCTAGTAAGCCCACCGAACACTGGCACGACTCGACTGTTGTCTCTGTGCATTTAGCTGTGCTGCGAACTCAGAGAGAAAGACGGCATACAATCCGGCGACGGAGGCGCCTTTGCTCATCGATAGAGGTAGAAGAATGCGTTCATCGTCTTTCTCACTCTCCGGATCAGGTGAGTTATAATTCGATTGGGAGGAACATGCAATGCTTCAATTGTCTTTTGAGTTCTTATTGGATGAAATTTTACAAGTTTTTGTGCATATACAGTCGATCATTTGTAAAGATAAGAATGGCTTATTTGCTTACAATTTTAATTACAGGCTTCATTTGTCGTCACTCAACCTCTGCTTAGAATCGGGTTCCCTATGATGGAAACCTTGAATTTCGAGTTAGCTAGGTCTCATACTGTTCGGCATCACTCAATTGGAATTTAAAGTGCAAATCTAACCGTTTTGACCCAAATGTGAGTGCATATATATTTAAATCTATGACTGATGTAAAAACTTACCATTAAACTCACCACTTGAAACACTGAATTGAATGATTAGTTGCTAATTGAAGCGATATGAAATTCTCAACTCCTAGGCAGCTTACAGGAGGCCTTGAACTAGAGTTCGGTATGCGGTGATGAACTCAGCTACAAACCTATTCTCAAAATGTCATTATTTTGTATTGTCCTTGTGTACTAGTCTTGATATATTCTATGGATATATTTTCTTGATATAAGGTAGCCTAGAACAGAACCTCATATGAAGATGGTCTGAATTACTCGGATATACTTGTTGTGTTTGCTATTGGACATAAAGTGCAATGAACTATTAGATTAGAATTGTATTATGTGCATATGATTTATAGGCCTATTCAGATTTAGTTGTATTATCTGTGAATGATTTAGTTGTAAAACATATAACCAGACTTATTGCTAATATATTTAGGATGTAAACTTTCTGGTACAAAACAAAAACAACGAACAAAGTACTTACATGATTCAACAATTTGCCTACTTCTCCAAGTTCTAGTAATCTATATATTTCACGAATTTGCTAAACTGCCCCTTCTGTCAGAAGAAAATCAGGACAAAAGAGTTATCATCACAATTGACTGCCATTCGTGGTGCAACTGTTTTCTTATCATACACAGTTTATCTGATCAGGTTCCATATCCAGCAACTTTTGGTTCAAGAACTTGCATCTGTATTTGATATGTCAGTTGAGATGAAATCACAAGCACAGGAACTCCAGCGCTACTTAATTGTGGCTCTAAAGGTATATATCTCTGATGCTATAGATCTGCTTAATCGTCAAGATTATCACATACAAGTTGCAGTTATGTTTTTTTCTGCAAGTTCATTCATGCATGTAGGAATATGCATGTTCAATGCTTAATTTTGAGTTGAGCTTTTGAGATGGCTTAAATAAAAAAAGATTTAGCTAATTGCATATCTCCATGTCCATAGCTGGCCCCACCAGCCCATTTTGAACTAGAGCCCTTCCTTAATGAAGTCCTGGACTTGATGCTCTTTGTGAACCTGCAAACGACAAATCAAAAAAAGGAAAGATGGGCTAGAGCTGGAAGGTGATGTGGTGGTCCTCTTATCGAGCCACATGTCAAGAATAAAACCACGAGCGTGTCTATTCATGATCCTTCCATCCTCCATCCGTAAGCCTCTCGACTTTCTCCACTATCAAAGTTTCCCCTAGGCATCACATAAGCAGACAAAATCAGGTATATAAAGGTAGATTCTGTCAATGGAATCTCTGAGGTTTTCGCTTTCTTGAGCACCTTTAGTCCCCCCACCCCCACCCCCACCCCCCGCACACACACACAATAATATTCGTTGCGGTTTCACGTTTTACATTCTTGATATCATTAGATTTCTCATCAGATTACCCAACTCCACCAGGAGATTACCAAAGCATGACGTTAAGAATGATCATCTGAAGTTCATTGTTAATATGATATCCTTATGAGTGGTGTATTAGGTCCAAAAACCATTGAAATTAATGACTACAAGCTTTAAGGGATGACCAGTTGTATTTGAACTGGCAGAGTGGAAATGAGATTCAAACTTATCACTTCTCATGTATACCTAGGGACACAGGCCAGATACCATTGAGGCTATGAAGTAAGTGGTTGGTTCCGGTGAGAAGTTGAAGTTAACATGAGAAGCGTGAGAAGTGGTTATCAACCGTTGGATGAGAAATTGACGCACATTAGGATGAGATGCACTGGATCAATTCCCTTCTAAGCCGCAATTCATGGGAGGGCATTTGATTAAAAGTGATCAACGGTTTAGATTCACTTCTCACATTAACCTCAACTTCTCACACAATTCTTCGCCATGAAGTAAGCACTTCAAGTTAATACATGATTCTTCTGAAGCTCACCATACACCCTTCTGAACTGCTTGATCATCATTTTTTATCTGTAGGGGTCCTACAGCATAAAGTCTAAGTAACTTACATTTTGCTTCATCAAATATCTGTCATGATCATTGTGTATCCCTCAAAGATAAAACTCGGCATTTTGTTCCCCTTGGCTATAGAATGTTATCATTTGGCCATCTATGCATCCTAATATCATTGGATGTACGTAAAAACTTAATAGCAGAATCTTAGTGAGATTTTTGAGAAGTTAACTTTGCTTTCTCTAGGGGGCAATTTGCTTATACTGAATAGTTCAGGGGAACTAATTGAAGTTAGTACCCCACAAGCAACTTTCATGCAAAGAAGGAATAAAATGATGATAGTATTAGAATCACATCTCCATACCAGCATCTTTTTTAGGCAGCTTCAGAAACTTTTGAATGTGGCTTATAACTAAAGACCATAGAGCTGTAGAGCACTAGAATGAGCAAAAAATTGGACAGAAAAGTTAGTAGGATGTCCAAGGGGGGTGTTTGGAAAAGGATATTTGTTTCGTATTACTTACATACAAGTCAATGGTATATTTGTTTTATTGTGTTTTCGAAAATCTACATCAAACAAAGTAACAAACGGTGCTGCAATTTTATGAAAAAACATATATTGGATTTTTTTGGGTATAAATATGTGTATCCATGTTCTCGTATCAGTACAGATTCACATAACTTAACTCGTATTAAACGACTCAATAGATTTTCAAATATCAAATTTCTGTGCCAGTTTATATGCTATCCATGTTCTCGTATTAGTACAGATTCACATAACTTCACTCGTATAAAACGACTCAATAGATTTTCAAATATCAAATTTGTGTGCCAGTTTATATGCTATCTTACCATGTGGGGAAAAGAGGATTGTTCATTTTAAAATAAGCTTCTAATTTATTTTTTTATTATGAAAAGGGTTATACCTTTTTACATTGTGTAAATGACTGAATCTAGAAAAAAAAATTAATTTTCATGGCATGAAGTACAAGCCATTGTGTTATTGTTTTGAATTTAATAATTTTGATGTTTCACCTAAAAAAATTATTCCCATGATTGGTCGTTCTGAAAGTAAGCTAGAGAGACACTAATTCGCCCCTACATATTGAATTGTGCTACAACACTCATCTCACAATTTACTATTCTTTTCATACAGGGCATAATGAAAAAACAACCGAACAATTATCTCACAATTTACTAAATGTTATATCCGTACAAAGATTGCTTCAAAAAAGGAAAACTAAATTTCAAGCATTGCTTAGGAATATCAAAGGGATGACTGTTTTTTTATCATTGACTTGTCTTCAATTATTGGTAGTAGTTGAAGTACGCATAAGGAAATTGTAAAAAAAGGAAATAGAATTCTAACTTTATAGAAAGATGGATAGAATCTACCAGCAGAAGGCCATTATTGTGTGTGCTTAGTATTATAGTAATTGAAAATCAAAAGGGAAAACCCCACATCTAATTAGTTAGACCAACAATCACTATGAAATGTAAACAAAAACGAATAACTAAAAGGGTTCAAGATTAGGGGTTGCAAATGCAAACAAGTCGAATGGAAATCAATGATTGAAGAGTAGATCCCGGAATAGTATTCTATATACTCGTATATTTTTCAATGGTTCATATATGACTACTGTATATTCTTATACTTGTAATTTACAAAATATTAGCAAAACGAAATATCACGCTCTTCATACTTTTATTATACCATCATATTTGAATCTAGTTTCATTTATTTATATCATTTTCCTTGTTTTATTTATTATATATGTTTCTAAGTTCTCATTTACCTCATATCAAGTACAAGTAGGATCCACAATTACAATTCCATGAATAGGGTATATTAGTTTTGCACCAGTGGTTTTTCTTAGTAGTAAAAGGTAAAAAGACACTTGAACCCATGCTTACTTGCCCTTTTATAAATACCAAACTATCAAGTGCATACCATCTAGACCCAAAAAGCTTCTTTCATCACTCTCTCTCTCTCTCTATCTAACAATTTCTTTCTGCAAAAAAAAATGGGAGCACTTGATTATCTTTCTAACTTTTGCAGTGCCACAAGCACCAGAAGCAGAAGCAGAAGCAGAAGAAAACCAATGCAGGCATGCATACTCATCCTTCTTTCTCACCCTCTTGCTAGATCTCTTTCTAACAGAAATGGGTTGTGGTTTTGTTTCCCAGACGGTCGAAATTAAAGTCAAAATGGACTGTGATGGATGTGAAAGAAGGGTCAAGAATTCTGTTAAATACATGAAAGGTCTCTCTCTCTCTCTCTCTCTCTCTCTCTATATATATATATATATACTGTTTTATTACATGAATGCTTTTTTTAGTTGTTTTTTTCTATCATTTAGTATGAAATTCAAGATTGTTATATTGTTTTTGTACATGTTAATTAACAAGGTGTGAAGAGTGTGGAGGTTAACAGAAAGCAGAGCAGGGTAACAGTTAGTGGAAATGTGGATCCAAACAAGGTGTTAAAGAATGTCAAAAACACTGGAAAAAGAGCCGAATTCTGGCCATATATACCCTACAATTTGGTCAGTTATCCGTACGTGACTCAAGCCTACGACAAGAGGGCTCCGGCTGGCCACGTTAAGAACGTCGTTCAGGCCCTATCCGCCACAAACACTACCGATGAACAAATCACTCATCTCTTCAGTGACGATAACCCTAATGCTTGTTCCATCATGTGACCAAATTAAAAGTTCAATTCCTTTTCGATTTTTTCGGTTTTGGTAATATGAGATGTATGTTCAAAATAACAAGTAATTAACTTTTTAAATCGTTGTACTTGGTTTTTTATTACGATTTTTGAAAATGTTCAGTCAAATTATAAAAGAATAAAATAAATAAGTATTAGTTTTATGGTTCGAGATATATTTATTTGTGTACAACGTATTGGTTAATCCTTTGTGTAGGTTATAATACCGTAACGATGAACATTGAATTTAAAAGATATATAGGTGGAGGTTCAAACGAGAACATCTCTATTTTGCGAAAACGCGAGAACACATTTATCACATGTGATAATACACGTGAGGGCACCCGTTGGTTGCACATGACTTTACCCATGACCTAAATTCGCACCAAAGGCCATATGCGTCACTGATTAGTATCACATGTGCATCATATGTGATGATTACAATATTACATTGATAATACACGTGACGGGGGCCTAGTGGTGTGCGAGCGACTTGCCCCGCAACCTAGGTCGCGCCGAACGTCGTCAGCGTCTCCAATTTAGCATAACATGTTCATCATATGTGATAAACTATAGTATCACATGTGATTGTTATACTAAAAAAATGTTCTCGCATTCTTGTTTGAACTCTTCCCGATAGTTCTTTTATTACTATTTTTGTTCTTTCTTTTTATATGTATGACTATCCGAAGTAGTGTAATTTTTTAATGTTATGTTACTTGCATGCATATAATTGAAACTACATATGTAAAGAAGACAAACTTATTCAAAATGTTGGATTTGAGAATCATATTTTGAGCTATTAATTTTAAATATTATATTTATATTAAATATGTATATGTATATGTAAACTTCATACTATAAATTGTTACATCGAATAAAGGAAATTTATTGGAACAAAAAATGGACCGGCTAAGGACAGACTATCTATCAGGCTTGGCACAAAAGCACTTCGAACAAAACAAAAGAAAATAGGCTTTTTTTACTTATTTTTTTATTTGGATCTTTCGTGAATCTAAATAGAAATGGAATTTTTTTACGTGTTGAATATAAAAAACTAACTAAAAATGTGTTATATATAACATTTTAAACTTATAATTAAAAGGCATTTCAATTATTTAAACATATTCTAATAATAACCAATGACAATAAATAAACGCACAAAATCTAAGACGATACACCACATACAAAGCATCCTAGAAAAAAGTATAGGACGCTTTAGTTAGGGGGGGACTTTATTTTCGAAAGGGTTTAAAGCATTAACAGAACAAGATTCTACTTCTCTTTTCAAAAGTTTTTTAAAAGTTTTTTTCTTATTTTTCTTGTTTTCTTTTAAGTGTTCAAGACAATGTAGATTATTTTATCGTAAAAGTTCAATTGAAAACCTGTTTTTTGTTGAGAACCTGGAAACCATCCATAGTGCGTTACGTGTTCCTCTTAAGAATGATTGTGGACGTTTTTCTCTTAAGGATGTATATGAATGTGTTATTCATCATGAATCTTTAACATTAGTGATATATAACATGTTCATATTCATCATGAATATGTCATGTGTATCATTGTGGGGAGACTCCCTCTTCATGAAAATGAGATCCCTAAAATAAATATTTGTGTTAATAAAAACCACATATTTTTATAGATGTATAATGAATACATTTTTTTAATTGATTAAATGATAATTTTGCACTTAATAATACAATGAATAATTAATTTTGTCGTCTCATAACTAATGGTAGAGTTGAAAATGGATATTTTCGTGAGCAAGATAAAATATAATGTGATTTATTTTAGGACAGATGGAATAATTCTTTTAGCGTTTGTTTACTAAACTATGTACACCATACACAACTTAGTAATGTTCTTGGTTTAAATCTAATGGAGTTAGGTGGAACCGTGCCGACTCGATCATTCATTTGATGTTGAATTTTGTCATCCAATACACTCCAATTTCAATGGAACAACCGGCTTAATTCAATGGATAACTAGATATTACTTGTAGTTAATCTAAGGGGTCGTTTAACAAATTTTTACCGGCAGAAGTCATCATTCTCACTTACCTTATTGACTAACTTTCTCAACCATTAAAATGGATTGTTGGTAAGTGTTTTTTACTTGGTAAACGTTTTTTACTCGGTAAGTGCTCATCGGGCAAAAGTCTTTTCCTTCACTTATCGAGTAAGATTATCGATCTTTCTATGCCTCTCACCATGTAAGATTTGGCTCATTGTCATACTTACAAGGTAAGATAAGTGACACATGGTAAATATTTGGTAAACAACCCCTAATATTCTACCAATTATGCATATATTTGCTAATTAAAAAAACACTATATACAAATATCAACTTGTTGAAATTTTGTATCCAACCTGATCCAACAATAATTAGATATCTAATTTTAGTCTGTTGATTTCAATTTAAACTATTTCCATCAGGAAAAACAAATGATATTTTTTACATACAAGGAAAAAAACCTAGAATGTATTTACAATGAGTATTTATCTTAAGATGTGTTTGGTTAAAGCTATTAAACAGTAATAATGATAATGAAAATAAAAGATTTTTTTTAATTTTATATTATATAATGAGTTCATCTTCTCATAATTCTAAATTTTCATTTCAGATTAAATTTGGGGATGAAAATTCATTCTAATTTTCATTCTTTGTCATTTTCATTTTCATGTGTAAACCAAATTAACACACCCTTAGTTTAGTTTAACTGATATGTTTAAAGTTGTTGATGATAACTAAAATGTTTTTAATATAAATTCATTTTTTCTTAGTTTGAGTACTTATATAATTATATTTGTGAAAACTTTTGATTACCCGAATAACATTCTACTTGCCATTATATTCCACTTTTTTTGTCAGGTATTTGTTTCTTCGCACAACTTTTAAGGCCTTCCGTAGCCCATTCGGGGTGGGCAGCGGGAAGGGATGGTTTTCGGGGGATGGGATCCCGATCCATCCCGAGGGTTTTTTTTTTTAAAAAAAAGATTTTAATTAAATTTTTTAAAAAATAACCGTTGAACGGCTCTTTCTTAAAAAAAAAAATCTCAATTTAATCCCACTATATATTTAACCCTCAACCTCTTATTTCTCACACCTCTCAACCTCTTATTTCTCACACCTCTTATTTCTCACACCTCTCAACTCTCTCAAATTCTCTCAACCTCTATATATTAAACAATATGGATTCACCACAACCCGGTTCACCAACCGCATCATCATCATCCGTTCCCAACAATGTTCGAGAAGTCATAAACCGGGACACTCATAATAACCTTCGGTCGGATTTGGTCGAACATATTTGGCGTATCCAAGTTCCCAACAATGACGACGAGTAGATTTTTAAATTTATTTTGTAATTTTTATTTTAATGAATGATATGAATTTTAATTTTTATTATTTATCTTATTTTTATTTATTAAAAAATATATAAATATTTTTATTTTGTTAAATAATTAAATGTATAAATAAAAGAATTAAAATAAATGAGGTGGCAAAAGGGTTTGAGGGAATGGGGTACGGGTGTTTAGGGATCGTGAGGGATGGAGTGAGGGATGGAAGAAAAGCTGATGTGGCGCTGATGTGAAGTGGAATCTTTGAAAGATGCTGTGGATGGGGTACTGATGGCCTAAGATAGCTTGTTAGATCTTATGCCTTTAATAGGGGGCTTCTTAAACATTACTAGATACAAATTCTCAAATTAAAACGATAAGGCCATGAGTACCGGTACCCAATGAACCCAGTTGCCACCTCAACGCCACATCAGTTTTTCTCTTTCCTACCCAATCCTTACCCAAAAGTGGAGTACCGCTTATCCACCAAACCCAATACTACCCAATACACACAAACCCTTACCCGCTCCCCCCCCCCCCCGTATGGCTACCCGATCCAACCCCTCCTTACCCGCTGTGCCACCTCACCTTACCCGCTCCCGTACCCGCTACCGGTACTCATGGCCTAATAAGTATCAAGACTTTAGAGGTGTAAATGAACATTTCTTTACTTGCATCAACAATAATCATATTAGAATAGTGATGGAAATGCACCTCAGTTTCCTGACCCCAATCTAAAACTTGTTTTAACCAATTCAAAATGTATAGCATATTAATTAACATATTATATTGTTATAAATTTGTTTTAATTATATAATTAAATATTTTATAATTTTTTGAAGATGTTATTTTTGGTAATTTTACATGTTTATAAGCTAGTTTTGTCAAACGTGACTTCTTCATCAGCTACCAGTTAGCTTATGAGTCAACAACTAGCTTATCAGCTACCAGCTAGCTTATCAGCTAGTTTGCCAAACATAGCCTAATTAGAATAATTAGCCCATTGCCCTTGGGCTCGTGTATGTTGTGAGATAATAACCCTGAAATTTTGTTCAAATTTTCCACATTACCTATAATGTACACTGTGACTCGTTTTCTAAATATTTCTTAAGAATAATAAGGTTTAAATTATTACCAAAGATGTTGTAGCCCAGTGGTTCGGTAACATCCTGGGGGGGTAAGTGGTGGAAGCCCTTACTACCCGGGTTCGAACCCCGTGGTGATCACGCGGAGGTATCCCCGAATCAAGGGGCTGTTCGTGGGCCTGCTGTTATGGGCCGGATCGTGGCCGGGTCGAAGGAGGATTAGTCTGGACATAGTTCAGGATATCCCCGAAATGCAATTGCCTTTCAAAAAAAAATAAGGTTTAAATTATTAATAAACAGAAGTAAAAAAAATCCTTACTTTAGGTTTTGGATGTGGTTTACTTCACACAAAAATCAAATAAAAATTACAAAACGAACTTTTAACTAAAAGAAAAGAAATTTGAATAAAATGAAAGCAATGTATTAGAGGGTCTTAGATTGTATGTTTTGAAAATACTATTAAGAATGAGAACCAAATAATAACTTGATTAAAGTTATGAATAATTAGGTAATCCTTTTAATTTTTCTTCAAATATGACTATTTATTTTGGTATTAAATAGTCAGGATTATAATTAGTTTCATCATATGATTATTTTAAACTAAAGATTAAATAATAATTTTTAGAGTATTATCATATCATATTTGGAACATAAAAAGACAAGTCAAAGTTTGGTCTCAAAACCAAAGAAAGCCCAAATCTCATGCTCAATCAACTAAACCAATAAAAAAAACTATTAATTATACTTTTTTCGATATGAGTTAGCTCAAATCAATCTAGAAGTTAACCCCCCTCCGAAAATTTTACAAATGAAATCATATCGACAACAAATTTATGATTTTGGCATAACAACAATGCCATTATCAGTTGAAGCAACATGTGTACGAGGACTTTCAGTTACAATATTCCCGTTCTCGTCATATGAAAGCTTCCCAGAAAACTCGAGTGGCCGACATCGTTCCCCCATTATGATTGTACGCTTCCACACTGCCTCTTCATCGTCGTCGTCACATCTTCCTTCGTCCTCTTTCCTCCACGAAATCATCTTGACCATTAATAACGCTTTACTACTCAAACCAGTCCCTAACTTGGAACTCCTCGACTTTTTGTCACCTAGATGCACTGTGCTTTTCTCTCTTTTATACGTATTTGATCTCTTGAACTGACCATGTGAGCCACATAGAAAAGCAATGACTGAGAACACCGATACAACCCCTACCATAACGGCAAAAAATGTGATGCCTGGGAAGGGCATTATTGTCTTTTGGATAAAGATTAGTTGTCTTGCCATGGCTAGAGTTTAGAAGAAAATAATGAAATGCATATAAAGGGGAAAGGGAGGGTCGTTGCTTTATATGGAGTAACCATTAAGATAATGGACCAAAAGACCCCATGTTTGGTCAAGTCAAATTACTAAAAGGCCCACGTTTCGTAAGAAAAAGAACACCCACAAATTCATTATCATCAAATTTCGTATTAACTACGATGAACAAACTTAAAGGCTCTAAAAGCATCTCCAGCAATTTTTTTTATTTTGGAGAAAATAGAGAATATGAGGATTTTGAGCTATAATATTACTCCAATAGCTTTTCCAAAACTATTTTTAAAATAAAGAAAGTAAAAAGAGAGAAGTTTTTCTCAAAATATGAAAATAACTCAAAAAATATTAATAGATGAGAGCACCAATAGAATTCTTAGAAAATAAATATATATAGAAAGAATTAATATTTTAATATTATAATCAATATTTGTTTCTCCAAAATAGAAAACTGTTGGAGATGAATATAATTTTTTTTAAAGATTATGATTTTTTATTCTCCATTTTAAAGAAATTTTAGAAAATTGAGAGATTATCTAAAGATTATTTATGTACTTTAATAAAAAATAAATTTAACTTTTTTTGCAATGGTTAAAAGAGTGGAAGAGGGACAGGTTGGTAATTTTGGTTTGTCCACCAGCAGTAGCGGCCGAAAATGACTCAACGTGAACCTCGGGGCGAGTTGACTTGACGACTTTCGCATTGACTGACGGTTGACACGCAACTTGACGTCTCCTTATCTGTCCGTTAGCTGGTTTTGGTTTCATGTCATACTCAACTTTTAAATTTGTACTGTTTATGTAAAATATTTTAGAATTATAAAAGTTTTGCAAAAAATAAATAGTCTTTAGGTGGGGTAGTACTTTTGCAAAAGTAATCTTCCAAGGAAAGATAAGGATAGAAAATATATTATGCGCCTCTGAATTAAAATATATGCCTTCTTAACCAGATATATTAATAATTAAAGAGTAAACTACAAATTTCGTCCCTTCAATATATCACTTCCTTTGAAACTCGTCCTAGTGCTTCAATAACTGCAATTATTGTCCCTTGAGTTTGCAAATCTCTTTGAAAGTGATCCCTACTCACTAACTTCGTTAAAATTATCCGTTAAAGTCAGGAGTATTTTCGTCAAACCATGTTTTCTCTCTCTTTTTGCAATTTCCCTCTTGTTTTTCTTATTCTTGTTAAAGCCATAAAACATTAAAGGCCTAATTGTAATTTCCTTTAATTATATTGAAGGGTGAGAGTGTATATATATATATATATATATGGTCCACTTTCTTTGCTAACCAACCTATTAGTATTAATCGTGCTAACCGATTATTGACCAATCATAATGCTCCATTTTGTCTTGTTTAGTTTCACGCTAGTTACTTCAAATGAGGGTAAAATGAGCATTTGAATTTAATATTTTTTTTCTTTTTTATAGCCATATATTTTTCAAATCATGTTACGATTCTCTTGCTTTATTTGTGCCATTTTTTCTCTTAATTAATAAACAAACTTATCAAAATCCTTGATTTTCAAAATATGTTTTATTTAAAATAAGTTTTTTAATTTCAAAGAAGATATCGATCAACATAGAAGAATTTAAATAACTAATATGTTTTTTAATTCGGTTATTCGATTTTTGATAATTACAGATTAAAACACCTACAAACATAGACGATTTCCCTATTTTTAAGAAGAATCATATGCACAGTTTATGTGCACATATGCACATAAGCAAATTGTTTAATAATCTGGTATGATAGTTTATGTGCACATATGCACATAAACAAATATCGTTTATACCATAAGAATAATCAAACCAACAGGGCATAATGCACATATGCACAGTTTATGTGCACATATGCACATAATCAGATTGTTGAATAAATAAGTACGACAGTTTATGTGCACATACGCACATAAACAAATAGCGTGTATACCATAAGAATAATAAAACCAACATGCCAAAATAATCATAGCATAAACAAATATTGTCTATACCATTAGAATAATCAAACCAACAGGCCAGAATAATCATATGCATAGTTTATGTGCACATATGCACATAAGCAAATTGTTGAATAATCAAATATCACAGTTTCTTGAAAATCAAAAATACCAATGACCCTATAACAGAGATTTGTATGCTAGTTATATAATGATTTCGAACCCCATTTGTAGTCGATTTATATGAATGAACCCTAGTTTTAGTCGAACCCAACGAATGAACCCTAATTTTAGTCGAACCCAACGAATGAACCCCAATTTTTATCGAACCCAACGCATGAACCCTAATTTTTTCGAACATTAACAGTGGTCGAACCTTATTGTGTTCGATTTATACGTAACTATACTTGATTTCGAACCTAATTTTACTCGATTTATACCTAAATGGAATCGATTTCGAACATACCTCTCATCACTTTGTTGCCGCCATGATTGTCGTTTGACATTAGCTTCCAATATCGTCGTTATTTGCTTCGAAAATTTCGTTGATCGAAGATATCAAAAGAGGATTTGTTGATCTTAGTCGAGAATGTCGTGGATTTTTGGTTGAGCGTGATGTTGTTGAAGATACTGCCGATTTCCTTTTTTTAGAAGAGATGATATTTGTGATAACCATGTCCTAATAATTAGGTGATTCCATTTTTAATCTTTGTTATTTTGGACAAAAATGCCCCTCTGCACTTATGCACAAATGTCAACCTTCTCTTTTTTAATTTTGAATAATATTATAATCCTTGATTTAATTATAACCGTTGATCTTAATAATCCATGGTTGTGATCGGTTAGCACGGTTAGTACCAATAGGTTGGTTAGCAAAAGAAGTGACCTCTATATCTATCTATCTATCTATCTATCTATATATATATATATATATATATATATATGTGTGTGTGTGTGTGTGTGTGTGTGTGTGTGCGCATGTGTGTGTGTGTGTGTGTGTGTGTGTGTTCTTCAGTTCAGGTTAGAGGTGGCCAAAAATCGGGTTCGGGCCGGGCCGGGAGACAAACCGGTTCCAAACAGTAACCGTGAGAACCGAGTCAGGTGAGAACCGGGTCGGTCGGGCCGGGTTTAAACCGAAATCCCCTGACCCGTTTAATGGTATGTAGAACCGGTTTTCATAAAACCGAGCCGGGCCGGGCCAAGAACCGGTTCGGAGTTGGGCCTGCGATTTTTTTGTTTTTTAACTGCTTTCTTTGTATAATAATTAATTACTAAACTTTAACAAAGAAAAATTGGATTGGAATCATTGGATAAGTAAAATACACTTTAAAAATACGTTTTATTTATAATATATATCACTAAAATACACTTTTACGTTTTATAATTTATATATAATTTTAAGTTACAAACTTACAAGTTACAAGTTACAATACATAAATTCTAAACATTCGAAGGTCCCGCTCCCGAAGTCCCACCCGCTCCCGAACTTCCACTCCCATCACCCGGATAGTAATTGAATTGATTATAATTGAATGGATTGTATGGAGCGTAGTATGGATTCTGATCTGGATTGTAGTCTTCAAGAGTATTGTACTGCATCAGTCGTGTAATAGCCGTCTGATCGTCAAGGCGGTCGGTGTCTACATCTTCGTCATCTACGACACTACTAACATCAGAAGTATCGGTTACGGACGACGTACTTAGTAGTTCATCCGTGTCGTTTTCGAATAAGTTTTCTTCCACGCCTTCTATATCATCCTCCAGGTTCGTTCGATTTTGAATGCGGTCTTCTCCATCCAAGTAATCCTTCAGACATACGCAACACTCCACCGATTTTGGGGTTAATTTTGTCCGACGCTCCGATATGATCCTGCCACTAAGAGAAAAGGCCGACTCCGAAGCTACAGTACTAGCTTGGATTGTTAGTATATCAAGTGCAATAGTGGCCATAATTGGGAAACTTGATTGTTTACTTTTCCACCATTCTAATAAATCTAGGGATTCAACATCTACGACGTTTGTGAAGGATGTCGTTATAAAATTAGTACGTACGTATTGATTGAATTCACCCAAATTATCCCCATCATATCTAGCTTTTTTAGAAGATTCCATGACAACCGATTGCATTAAAGTTTGCATTAAGTCTTCTCGGTTTCGGCCACGACTGCTACTAGAACCCGGTGAAAACATTTGAGGTGTAGGGGTTTGTTGGCTTCCTCCCCCATAATTAACTCTATAAATCTCATATAATTGATGAAAATCAGTATTAAATTGTTGTATGCGTTTCCTTGAAAAGCTAGAATTTGTAAGAGAATCCAAACCAAACGATACACATATTGCTTGTATTAAAACTTCGACACCCGTAACATTTAAAAACGGGTTTAATGCCGCGGCACAAAGAAAAGTGAAGGGGGTCTTTTTAAAATATTTTACCAATTTTTCTTTCATTGGTTTCACCACGTCGTGAAAGTGCAAATCCTGTTCGTATTGAGCAATTTTACTTGCCAAAATATAAAGTTGATTTAAAAGTAAAGGGCTCGTTGGATAATAAACACCGGATAACATAGTTGTTGCAGTTTTGAAATCGCCCAAAATATCGTGAAAGCCATGAATCCTTGTCCAATCATCCTGAGTTATCGTGTTATCCGGGTAATGAATGTTATAAAATGCTTGAATATATTGTTGTTGTCTTAATAAATTATCCATCATTTTCCAAGTCGAATTCCATCGAACCGGCATATCGTGCGCCGGTCCCAAAGCTTTAAAACCGACTTGTTTGCAATAATCTCTATATAAGTTTTGCATTTTTTTATTTCTTGTGAAAATTCGGCGTAACATAAGCCTAAACTTAGTTAAAGGCTCATTAAGTTTACTTAAACCGTCTTGAACGGCTAAGTTTATTATGTGTGCGCAACAACGTGTATGAAATAATTTTCCCTCTAAAATAGGGGATAAAGCCAAACGTAATCGGTCTACGCATGCCGTATTATTACTAGCATTATCAAACGAAATACTAATAACTTTATTTTTTAAATTATAATATTGAAGACATCCCATAATTATAGAAAACTGACGCTCACCCGAATGTGGCGAACCAAAGAGCTCAAACGTGATTACACGTTTGCATAATTGCCACGATCCCGACACAATCCAATGTGCCGTTATGCATATATAAGAATCTGGCAATCCGCATGGTGCGCTCCATACATCACAAGTTAAAGAAACTTTGTTGGGTAAGTTTAAAAACATTTCTCGCATAATTTTTTGAACCTTATTCCAATATTTTAAAGCATCACGCTTAAGAGTTTGACGACTTACCGAGCCATTGTAGCGTGGTTGGAACCCATTTTTGATCATGTTTGTAATGTGAGGATTGTCGAAATGTCCGAACGGCAACGCCATTTGAATGACACATTTCATTTGCATTTCTCGGGCGAGATCATTATCATACGACCTTACTTGACCGGAATTGTCAAGTATGGGTTGAGTTGGATCGGGACCCGATTTCAACCTCTTGCATCTTTCCTCGAAGTGGCGCTTTAACGTGCTATTTGATTCGGGTTTTAGGAAATCTCCACACCGTTTGCATTGCGCTTTTTTTGTATCGTCGGGAAATTTTACCAAGTTGAAATTATCCCAAACCGGTGCTTTTCGTGAATGATCGACAACAATGGTGTAATTTTGTTCGGCCATTTTTTTGATAGTAGAGACTAGAGAGTAGAGACTAGAGAATTGTATGTGTTTTTTGCGAGAAACGAATATAGCGAGAGCCGAGAAATGAGAATTGTATGCGTTTTTTGTGAGAAACGAATATAACGAGAGCCGAGAAATGAGAATTGTAAGCGTTTTTTGCGTTTTGTAAGCAATTGTAAGGTGGTGATCACTCCATAACACCCCTAGTATTTATATGGGGTTGGAGGGGAGTTTTTTGAGCCAAAAAACGATCAAAAATTGGTTCCCAACGGTCACAAACGGCTAGTTAACGGCTATACTTTTTTGAAAAAAAAAACGGGTCGGGCCACGAACCGGGTCACGAACCGGTCCCGGGTCGGGTCGGGCCGGGTCAAGAAAATTCCTATATACACGAACCGGTCCCGGCTCTCGGGCTTGAAACCGGTTCTTGACCGGGTCGGGCCAGAACCGGTTCTTGGCCGGTTTCGGGTCGGGTCAGCCCGTCGGGTTGGGTCGGGTCGGGTCGATTTGGCCACCTCTAGTTCAGGTGGTGCGATAGAGAAACCCAATTTGTTCCCTTGATCAACCACAAAGTTCGGAAACCTAGTTCTTCAGTTCATGGATACACACTACACATACATACACCACATATATATGTATACACACACTGTGTGGTGGTCTTCCTCATCACCCCCGTGAATCTCCTTATGTTAATTTATTTATACATATAATATAATAAGATATACTTTTTATGATATTATGTGATGAAGTCAAAATAGTTTTTGTGCTTTAGAAATGTTATCAAACTTGAAAAAATAAACAAAAATTTATCAAACAATAATTAATTTATACTAGGGGGTAAATTGGTCATTTGTGTCATTCAGACTGTTGATTTAAAAAAATAAGTAAACAACATCACATTTTTATCTAGACAGATAAATTTATCCAGAGAGACAAATTTATCCTTACAGGACTTAATAGAAAACTTGCTAAACAACCCCATACATAAATATACATACAGACACACTATACACATACAACACATATATTTCGGATGGTTACAACGTCGTTGTAGGGGATGATTACAAACTCAAAGTCTCGCCGGAGATGGTGACCGGAGCATGTCCACGAGAACCACCACCACCACCTCCGCCCATCTCCACAGAATCGTCACCATCTCCGGCGACATACCCTCACCCCTCACCTTCCTTTCCCACCGAGTACAGCTACATCTCCACATAACCAATCTCCGACGACATACCTTCAGTTCCGTTGCCTAGTTTTTTCCGTTGCCTTGTGAAGGACGATGCCACAACCAATCTCCGGCGAATTCTGGGTTTGAGCCTGGTTTGATTCATACCCACACCAGTCCAACAAGTAGTGATTTTGTTGACTCGGAGGCACACTGGTAAGGTCGTCGGTATATTCAACGGAATGGGGGTGGGTGCTGCAATGGGTGGTGAGGAAGACCACCGTCCACAGAAGACCACCGGATGAGTTGCAGGTTGGTCGGAGATGCAGGTTGATCGGAAATGGCAATGTGGGTTTAGAGATCACAATGGGGTTAATGACGGAGATATACACACACACACACACACACACACATATATATATATATATATATATATATATATATATATATATATATATATATATATATATAGTCTTAGGTTCAATAGAGAAGTGCAAATATTTTGAGAAATAGAGAACTGATCTTAGCCATTCATTCGGTCAAGATCGGTTATAATTGGTCAAAAGTTGCGGCTTTGACTGGTCAAAAGTTACGGCCGTTCCAAAAATAGAAGGACAATTTCGTAACTTTTACAAAAAACACGGGCTGAGTTCATATATGAATCTGTGTGATTCACATATGAACTATACGTTCATATATGAACCTTTGTAATTCACATATGAACTCTTTATAACTAATTCATATATGAATCTTGTGATTCATATATGAACCTTTGTGTTTCATATACGAAACTAATTAACTGTAGGTTCATATATGAATCAGTTAATTGGATTAACTGATTCATATATGAATCTTTGTGTTCATATATGAACCTTTGTAATTTATATATAAACTTTTTTTAACTAATTCATATATGAACCTTTGTGATTTATATATGAATTTTTTTAACTAATTCTCATATGAACAAATTAACTGATTCATATATGAATCACAAAGGTTCATATATGAATTAGTTAAAAATATTTTATATGTGAATTACAAAGGTTCATATATGAACACAAAGGTTCATATATGAATCACACAAATTCATATATGAACCTGTCCCGCGTATTTTTTACGAAACTACCCCTCTATCTTGTGCAGACCACGCGCAGACCACACAATGAATTATCCTCTGCTTCTCGGTCAAAGCCGTCGATCTTGACCGAATGCATGGCCAAGATCACTTCTCTATTTCTCAAAATATTTGTACTTCTCTTTTGAACTTTTCCATATATATATATATATATATATATATATAGGACGGTAATCAAATGAGAACCACAAAAAGATTAAGAACCGTGAGGAGTGATCTAAGCCTTAATTTGGTTTTGATCCTAAGGTTTTAATTAAAAGCTGTTTTTAATTTGAAAAAGGGCATAATCGTCATTTTGATAACAAGATTCATTATATGAAACATACAACTTCAGATTCACCATATGAAACACAATGATTTTCCAGCCGAAACACAATCCAAATGAAAATCACATATTCACCATATGAAACACATACATTCACCATATGAAATACACAATTCACCATATGAAATGCACCATGTGAAATACACAATTCACCATGTGAAATACACAATTCACCATGTGAAATACACAATTCACCATATGAAATACAGTTTCATCAGGTGAAACACAGATTCTTCATCAGTTTCATCAGATGAAACACAGTTTCATCAGGTGAAACACAGATTCTTCATCAGTTTCATCAGGTGAAACACAGATTCTTCATCATGAAGAACAAAATTGATGCTTTCACCTTCTTCACCTTCTTAATGTTCATCGTCTCCGTCGCTCGTCTCGTGGTGGATCCGCCTTTAACCAATTCGTTTGCCGTTGGCCAAGACTTCTCACAAATCTGTTTTCCGAAGCTGAGGAGGAACATAAGCCAAAGAAGAGGAAGACGAATTACAGTGGAGAAGATTGGATCTTATGGATCTCCATCTGTGCTTTGACAAACAACACACATAATCCCATCTTCTTCTTCATCTCTAATCTCATCGATTTCTCTTATGTTTGTTCGTTTTTCGGAAACGAAATTATTATTATTATCTTCGTCTGGTTTCTCGGGAAGGAAATTCGGGTGAACGGTGGTGATTCTTTTCTTCGCCGGCAAGCAGTAGGTGGCGGCGGCATCGAGATTGGTAGGAAACGAAGGTTGGTGTCGGGATTCTTTTCTATCTTTTGCCGGCAGACGATTTTCGATGTGATCAATGGTGGGTTTTTCTTGGTGCATAAGCCTGAATCGTTTGTGAGGAGGCAAGATATGGAAGTTGTTCGCCATTGTTATGAGGTGTGTAGCAGAAGAGAAATAGATGGGTGATGATTGAAAGAATGGCGATTAGGGTTTCTTAAAGGAATGATTTGGAGAAAAAAAACCCAGGAAGAAGAGAAGAAAAACTGATTTGGGGGAACATAGTTTTAAAATAATGTCCAAACTACCCTTTCAATGTCCTTACAAATTGTCAAAACTACCTTTACTTTTTGTTTTTATTACAAAAAGGGTTTTCTATTTAATGACCATTGATTTGTTCTAATCAATGGATTAGATTAGTCCTCAAGTCCTTAACCTTTTTTTGGTCCTCACTAGATTTAACCCCTATATATATATATATATACTAGGTTTGAACCCGTGTATTACACAGGGTAATTTAAAAAAATTAAATCATGTCAGAAAACTTATCTTACAGATATGAATGATCATCGAAAGTACGATGCTACTTTTCCAAGTATTTTTTCCTTTAGAGTTGTTTTTTTTGCAGCTGGTTACAAAATGTCCTTGTTTTAGGCAGTTTTCACAAAGGATGTTTTGGAAAAAATTAATAAAAAATATGAATAAATATTAAAAATTTATAATTGAGAAGTTATATACAGTACAAAGTGTTTGGATTAGCTTATTGCTGTATCAAAACGTGATAAGCTAATAAAGGAAATAATGCAATCATGATTAAGAATGTATAAATAATTAAATATACTATACTAAAAAATCTGCATATTTATATTTTTGAAAAATGTTCGAACTCATATTTAAACAGCAACTTGGTGCAAATCCCAGCAGTGTAAATATCTACTGTAAATTGATCAATTAATTTGCATAATTCATTCTGATGTCATATGACTTCTTCTCTCATATCTTAATTGTTCATAGTTTAGTAGCAAAAAAGGATCAAAACAACATTCTCCAACAACATAAATGGAAACATGTTCATATTAACAATAAAACATAGCTTAATTATTAAAGAGATAGTAAAATTGTAAAAATCTAAAAGATTCTTAGAAATCAAAATCAACCCAAAAAAAGAAAAGATGATTTCAAAAAATAAAACAAACCCAAATTAGTTTCAGTCAAATCCCAATTCCCCAAATTGGTCCAAAAACAGTAGTTTTGATTATTTTTTCGTGAAAGAAATCGACACAACATAAATTCATAAAATAATCAGTTATGAACATTGAGAAGAAACCCATTTAATTTAAAGCTTTTTTCTTGGCAAAAAACATTAAGGTTCTGATTGTATCCCACCTCAGTTGGATTGTTGTGTACAACGAAACCTCAATAGGGTTCTTCTCAACCAAAAGAAACAAACAAAAACCCTTGAATCTTTTGGGGTCTACAAAAGATTGTTGGATGATAGAATATGGAAAATGGGTTTAGGTGGATATATATATCAAGATTTAACTTTCCAATTAGGAATCTTCACAAAATTTGAGGACTCAATTTGATTGTACCTGTGAGAGGAGCACGAAGCAGGTGATGAGAGGAGAGGCAAATTGATCACAATTAATTTGCAGCAGAGAATTTGCAGCAAAGAAGGACACTAGAGCAGAGAAGGAGACGAGTTCAATTTTATTAGGGGTAAAATAAGATTATTTTTAAGATATACGTTTATTATGGGTAAAATAAGTTTATTTTGGGATAAAAATATAAGGGTAAATCTTTTTGAATTAGAACTGAATAATTAACATTAATTAGTTAAAATGAAGTTAACTCTATAATAAAATTGAATTTAAAAAATCAAACTATATCAATAATTTGAATTTAAACTTAAAAGTAAGGGAAATTAATTAAAATACCCTAAGTCAAACATTGAGTTACCAAAATACCCTAAATTTTTTCAATTTTGCAAAAATACCCAAAATACCCGCGATGAGGTCCCGCGATCGCGGGATACGGTGACGTGGCACGTATTTTGGCCCCAAATGCCCCGCGAAGCCCCTCAACTTTGGCCGCGGTGCACTTTTGGTCCCTGCCCGCGATCGCAGCCCGCGATGGCCCGAATTTTACACTTTTGGTCCCTGAAATTTACACTTTCAGACCCTAAACTTAGACGAATTTTGCATGTTTTTACTGTTTTTTTCCACAATTATTGCACTTTAAAGACCGATTTGTGGTTGAAATTCATTTGCATGTTTGAATCAATGTTAAATCAATGTTTTTGGAATACCAGTTTGTGGATGAAATGAGAGATTGGTTTTCTGATATGTTGGTTGTTTCATTGATAAATAGACGTAAAATGCAAGTCATAATCCCCACACAACGATTTCATTGTTGCAATATTTCTTTCTGCAATATTTTGTGTTTGAGATACTACTGAAAAAATGAGTTCATCTGTTGCAAAAGCTAAGCTATATTTCTGTTTTGATGGTGAATGGGTGCAAGATAACAATGAGTGTAATTTTCCTTATAAATTTAAGCATGGTGTAAAAGTGTCAGTAAACTATACTTATCAGAAGTTTGTTGCATACGCCATGCAAAAATGTGGAATCAACTCTTCTGATGTTTGCAAGTTAGTGTTTAAAAATGGCGATGGGTCATTTGTGGATTTATCCAACGATGGGGATATCTCTACTTTTCTGCACCTTGTAGTCGATTCAGAAAGACCCCCATTACTCTTTGTGTATCCCGGCGTATCCGACGGTGACGACGACGGTGACGAGGAGGGTGACGACGACGAAGACCTCCAAATAGAGCAGCCTGATTCTCAACAACAACAACCACCACAACCACACGAATGGCGTACTGCTGGAGTTGCTGATGACGAAACCCATGTTTTCAGAACGGGTAATTCTGAAATAGACAGATCAGACACCGATAATGATGATCACGAAGAATATACCCCTAGTAGAAAATCATGTAGTCAGATAAATGACTTTTTTGATATGCCCCCTATTCTTCCAGACTCTCATACCCAGACACAAAGCTACGAACCTACACCTTATATTCGCAGTGAAAGTTTAACAGCAGGTCAGATATTCGATTCGAAGGATCTCTTAGCAAGTCAGATCGGACTCAAGTTCTTGGAAGAGGGTTTCCAAAGTCGCGTGCGGGCATCTGACAAAAGCAAATACGTAGTTGAATGTGCTAGAGAAAAGTGTGAGTGGAGGTTGTACGCGATTCACACGGGTCCCAAAGGAGGGGCGATAATGATTAGAAAGTTGCACGACGTACACACTTGTACGAGGACGCAACTTAATCCCCACCACAAACAAGCCGGCAAAAAGACTTTGGGTGCGATCCTGAAAAACAAATTTCTTGATGTTAGCAGGTCATTGCGTCCAAAGGACATCGTCCACGACGTTCACCG
Organism: Saussurea involucrata; assembly: GCA_033807775.1. Lineage (NCBI taxonomy): Eukaryota > Viridiplantae > Streptophyta > Magnoliopsida > Asterales > Asteraceae > Saussurea > Saussurea involucrata. The sequence continues at coordinate 54,940,705 of CM066322.1, read as the reverse complement.
GCAGTTCGGCGTCACGATTGATTACCACCAAGCGTGGCGTGCGCGCTGCCATGCACTGTTTATGGTGAGAGGCACGTTCGAGGAGTCGTATGAACGACTCCCGACATATTTATATAATTTGCAGCTGCAGAACCCTGGTACTGTCACGCAGCTACGGACCGATTCACGTGGACGGTTTGAGATGTGCTTCGTGGCCCTTGGACCCGCGGTACGTATTTTAACACGTCATATGTTTACACATTCTAAACTATAACATTTACACATTATAAACTATAACATTTTAACCTATGTTTTTGCAGATCCGCACATTTCTGGCAAATCTACGTCGTGTCCTGATAATAGACGCAGCCCATTTAAAGGGCCGTTACTTGGGTATGATGTTCCTGGCGGTTGCCATGGACGGGGATAACTCCATCGTTCCAGTAGCTTTCGGCGTAGGCAAGTCTGAAACCGGGGACAAGTAGACTTGGTTTATGTCCATGTTGAGACAAGCTATCGGAGACCCGCAAGGGTTGGTGTTTATGTCTGACAGGGCTCCTTCCATAAGCGCCGCAATCTCTGCCATGTACCCAAACGCCCCTTATGCCATATGCTGTCGACATTTGGAGATGAACGCCAAATCCAAGGACAAACGTATTACCACCTACAAGGATGTCTATTGGGCGGCATGCAGAGCATATACGGATCGGGAGTTTAACAAGTACATGAATATGCTACGATACAGTGTCAAGGAAGCATCCAAAGTCTTTGACGATGCTGGACCGGAGAGGTGGTCCGCGGCCCATTTTCCTGGACAACGGTATGACATTCTGACCTCGAATAGTGCAGAGTCTGTGAATGCACTCTCCCGTTTTGCGCGTAGATGTCCGATTGTTAATCTTATGGACTACTTTCGGGCCTTTCAACAAGAGTGGTACCAAATTCGACGCCTAAAAGGAGTTGAGATGCAAAATGCACTCACACCAACGACGGAGAATATCGTTCAGTACAGGGCGCGTCGTGCGGCGACATGGCCGGTAAGAGCAATCGGGTATGAGAAGTACGAGGTGCATGGTGACTATATTCACGCGATTGTGAATATGGAAGACCACCTTTGTTCGTGTCGAGAATGAGATAAATCTGGGTTACCGTGCGGCCATGCCATCGCTGCAGCAACATATATGGGTCGTACAGATTGCAGCGACTTGGCTGTACCTTTCTTCACGTCCGAATATTACCGGAAAATATACGTGGAGGTAATAAACCCAGCTGGACCCCCTGCAGCATGGGTGTATCCACCCGACCCGCTTCCACCATGCTATCCACCTTTAATGGATAAGAACAGGGCCGGGAGACCGAGAAAGAACGACCGACGTCCATCACGTGGTGAAAGTTCGATACAACGAAGATGTACTCGGTGCCAATGCGTAGGACACACTCGTGGAGAGTGTCCAAATCCCGCCCCTTCAACCGTGCCAAGGAGACATTCTGTCAGTCACACCCCGGGCCCGTCACAGCTTGAACCATATGGAACAAACCCATATGATACTGTTGATCTAAACACTGATTTGTAAATGATACATATACATACATACATACATATGCTTCTAAATGAACATTGATAACACAGCTAGTTTGTAAATGATATATATATTCGTATTATATATTTACACACATAAAGAAAATAGGAGTTTGATATGATAAGCAAAAGAAAGAAGAAAGGTTGATTGTTACCATGGCAGTGAATGTTAACTCTGAGTACACATGTCTGTTTATATAGCAAGAAAGATTAGTAGCAAGAATGGAAGCAGGTTTCTAGCTTTTTAGATATATATATATATATATATATATATATATATATTATGTATATATGAAGAAGAAGAAGACTTAAAAAAGGAGACCTTTATCTGTAAGATCTGGAAATGATCATTTCTTGACATTTTTGTTGGAACAAACACATATGATACTGTTGATCTAAACACTGATTTGTAAATGATATATATACACACATACATATGCTTCTAAATGAACATTGATAACACAACTAGTTTGTAAATGATAAATATATTCATATTAGATATATACACACATACATATGCTTTTAAATAAACATTGATAACACAGCTAGTTTGTATTTCATCCAACATGCTCTTCATCTTCAATCTTTCTGACCCTTCTTCAACGGCTTCTGCTTTTGCAACCACGTATGGCCATTGTGTACCACAACCCGCACACACTTTAGCAAATGAGTTGAGGGTTGTCATATATTCTACAAGAGGAGTAGGCCCACGAATGAGGTAACCTCTGACTTGACCTTGCATGATGTATCCAACCTAACCGTGGTTCAGCGGCTTAAAAACTACTTTTCAGAGAAATTAACAACAACAAAAAATACAAAACAACAACACAGTAAAAAATACAAAACAAGAAAAAAAATACAAAACAACTAAAACAACCACCACCTACTTAAAAATTGATTTAGTTTCATCAATCCAAGCTTGCTTCTCGTTTACCTTCGCTTGAATAATTGCAAAGCCTTGCAGAATATGGTGAATTGCTTCTTGTTCTCGACGAACACGAGCCTCCCTAGCTTTTATATCCCCTTTCATCCTTTTGATCTCCCTGTCTTCCTCTTCGATCTTTCTCAAATGGACTGCCTTCCTGTCCATAATTTTTTTCCACTCTTCTGTTAGTTCATCTATCTCCTTTTCCTTTTTTGCTATGGCGACCTCGATTTGAGGTGGCATTTTTTCAGGAGTAGACTTAGGGTTTGATGACGATGCCATTTGTGGATGAAATGAGAGAAGAGAAATCAAGAGAGAAAGCAATTCAAAGAAAGAAAGCAAGAGAGAAATCAAGAAAGAAAGCAAGAACAAGTGTGAATTGTGAATTGCATATTACTGATATTTATGGATGAAATCTCAAACATGCAAATGAATTTCAACCACAAATCGGTCTTCAAAGTACAATAATTGTGGAAAAAAACAGTAAAAGCATGCAAGATTCGTCTAAGTACAGGGACCAAAAGTGTAAATTTTCAGGGACCAAAACTGTAAATTTGGTCCATCGCGGGCCATCGCGGGCTGCGATCGCGGACAGGGACCAAAACTGCACCGCGGCCAAAGTTGAGGGGCTTCGCGTGGCATTTGTACCCAAAGTACGTGCCACGTCAGCCCTAGCCCGCGATCGCGGGATCCATCGCGGGTATTTAGGGCATTTTTGCAAAATGGAAAATTTTTAGGGTATTTCGGTAACAGTTGGTCAAACTTGGGGTATTTTAATTAATTTCCCTAAAAGTAAATCCCGTATTTTTTGGATTACGGATTTTTTTTGAATTTATTATTAGTATGGATATGTACGTATGTATCTAAAGATATTCAATATTAGTCAAAATGAAGTTAACCCTAATCACGACACATTAATTCATATATATTTATGATATTTAATAATATAATTAAATCCAAAAATATTTAATATTGGGCTCATTTCGAAGATATTGACGAAACGATTACAATGGTATAATTTGTAAAAAATAGAAATGTTTTTAATGCATTTTAGTTCATATACATTATTTATGTTTATATGATAAAAGTCTAAAATAAAAAATAAAAAAGTAAGGGATTAAAAGTAAACTACATAGGTAATTATAAGGGTAGTAAATGTAGGGTATAAATATTAAAAATTGAATTAAGGAGAGATTTAAGGAGAAGTGAATGTGGGTGTGATAATTGAACCTATAATGTAAATGGGTCCAGATACATGTTTAGGCGGAAAAACAATGAAGTCGGCTCACCAGAAGACGACACGTGGCATGCTAGTTACTCATTTATTATATGTATAGATTATATAGGGGAGAGATCTTTTACAAACCACATTTATTTTACAAACTTTACAAACTAAAATTAACCAATCAAATTTTTTTATTTTATTTTTATATAATTTCAATTTGCAGGGTAGAATTGACAATCCATATTTCCACATTACACGCATATATTTATGGAATTTTTTATTTTTGAATTCATCCATAATTATAGATAACTAATCATGTTTATCTTTAATTTGTATATATTTTTAATGTTCTCACTTTCTTCTTTTTTTTATTAAACGAATATATATTAAATCTAAATTATTGTATTCATAGGAATTACATTTTGTTTTTTAATTAATTTTTCTAATTACCATTTTATCTTCTGATTTTTTTTCCTAATTACGATTCTATATTTTAATTATTTCTAAATAGTTTGTTTCTTTTTAATTATGGTTTCACTTTAATTTCATTAAATTTTCATTATGTTTCATCATGGTTTCAATAAGGTTTCATTATGATTGCAATAAGGTTTCATCTAGATCATGAAATATGTTTTAGAAATTTGTAAGAAGGTAAAACTGTTTTACTATATTTTATTATGGTTTTAATAAGGTTTCAATATGTTTTACTATGGTATCAATAAAGTTTCATTACGACTTCACTATGGTTTCGCTATTGTTTCACCATATCAACGATGAAATAAGATTTCATTATATTTCACTATAATTTTAATAAGATTTCATTATGTTTCACTATAATTTTAATAAGATTTCATTATATTTCACTAATAGTGATTTATAATATATTAAAAAAATCTAGTTCAAAAATATATATATATTAAAAAATCATCTCAAGATTAAAAAAAATTATCTTCACAATTTTGATCATGTCCCTAAAATGGCGTGAATTGATGCTATTTCCAATATTAGAATTTCATGATTAATTTTACATTTTTGTCCTTTTGATACAATTTTATGAATGTAATAAAATATTTTTAATTTTTATTATCCAAAATAACTCAATTTAGATCTTGACCATTAATTGATAAAATCTATGGTATGTAGGTGGGTTGCAAAGTTTGTAAAATAAATATGGTTTGCAAATGAAACCACCTCTCTCTCTCTCTCTATATATATATATATATATATATATATATATATATATATATATATCAACATAACTTAAAGGAAATTACAATTAGATCCTTAATATTTTATGGTTTTTACAAGAATAAGACAGAACAAAGGAAAACTACAAAAAGAGAGAAAAAACATGGTTTGACGAAAATACCTCTGACTCTAACGTATAATTTTAACGGAGTTAGTGAGCAGGGACCACTTTCAAAGCGATTAGCAAACTTAAGGGACGATAATTGCAGTTATTAAAGCATAGAGACGAGTTTAAAAGAAAGTAGTATATCTCATGGACGAAATTTGTAGTTTACTCATAATTAAAAGAAAAAAAAACGAGATTCTATTCCCTTTGAAAGTCGTAGTGCATAGAAAGAATTTAAGAAAATTCTAAAAAGTAAGTTTATATGTATATTTATTGATGTATATTATTTAAAATTCAAGATTACAGATAATGATAATTGATGTATGAGTATAACTTTTTAAAGTTATATGTTTGAATTCATAACTAACTGATAAATATAATTAAATACAAGATAAACATTTCATTTTAAATATAAATTTTTTAAATATAATTAAGATAATTATTGAAAATTCTAACATAATACTTAATTGTTTTTTTATAAAAAACATTATACTATTAAACCTAAATTAAATTAAACTAAGCAAATTTATTAAAAAACATATTTGGAGGGGTTAACTACGGATCGTGTGAAAAGTTGAGTTAACGGTGAGAATTGTGAGAAATGGATTTGAACTTTTGATCTTTTTTTAAGAGAATTGCGGCTTATAAGAGAATTGATCTGATGCATCAAGGTGCATCTTATCTTGGTGCATCCCATCTTAATGCGAGTCAAGTTCTCATCCAACGGTTCATAACCACTTATCACATTAACCTCCACTTCCTACCAGAACCCAACCCTAAATACATGAAAGTCACATGCACAATTTGGAGGGAGATTTTTCATGTTTTTCAAGATTCACCCTACAATTTAAGTGATTTTAACACTTGTAAAAAGAAAATTGCTTCTTGAACCCGTTTCATGCTCATGTCATGTCAAAGTATGACACGAAACAGAAAAACAAAAACAAAAACCAAAAAAAAAGGTAACAATGACAAGTGCTAGGAAGGGGGTTGAATGTAATTTGGAAAATCTTGCTCTTAAATATTAAGATAAATAAAATCTTAATATTTGATGCGTTCTTTTAAGTTATGATTCAATATGGCATTATATACATGTGAAACAGTAATTTATTTGAAACTTATAGACCATCCACACCCTCCAAGATCATACCCCTTTCTAAAGTGTCATATCAACTTTACAATAACACTTTTCGCACACATGCAAGACCAAACTCTTTTTTAAAGTAATAAATTATAATATAAATAATTATAATAATTATAATATAAATAATATAGATAATTATAATATAACTAATAAATTAATTATAAAATATAGATAACTAAAATTTTTACTTTTGTTTTCTTTTACTATATTGTGTGTAAATATAATTTAATTAACAAATAAAATATATGGATATATTGAAAACATCCAACGTTTACTAAAATACAAATATTACACAAAATACACAATAAACATTATATTACTAATTATTTCCTTCTTCTAAAAATCGACTCCAAATCTCTTGTATGACGTTGAAGATAGTTCTCATACCCAGGAAGACGACTTTGAGAAATTTCAGGCATGAACAAACTAAAACTAAGATCATCATCCATATAATTGAATTGACGAATATATGAATCACGTTCACCTTCAACAATCATGTTGTGCATAATTATAAATGCTCTCATTATTTCACCAATGTGTACGTTTATCTATTAATATTTGTATTTTCGTAATTTTTATATTAATGTACTTTTATTTTAGTAGTTTAAATAATAACATTGCATAAAATATTATTTTTTTTAAATAAAGCGTGCGTGGGTAAGAATTTATTTTAATAAAAGTATTAAAAATATTATGTTCAAATAAACTAATAAATGAATTAAATTTAATAAACATATTAATAATTAATGTTTAAACAAACAAATTAATTAATTAAATTAAACAAAAATGCATTTGTTTAATATATATTGTTTGTGAAAGATTTTTCTAATTATGAAAGAAGTGGGTTCTCTTGCAAGACTTTGCAAGCCACATGGCATGCCATGTCATATTGCAAAACATGTGTGGATGCTCTAAATATTTTTATTTCACATTAAAACTACATATTTTCTCTGATATATAAAGTTGGTTAAGTTATATTCAACGTGAAGAAACTAGTTTGTGAAGCTTCAAAGCAAAAGCAAAAACACATCTTCCTTGCATTTTCAAAACAAAAAGCTCAAACATATACAGGGATGGACCTGTAGGTGGGCACGTGGTGGCACGTGCCATCGTATTAATTCTCTGGCGAAGGGTAAAATTTTTCATTTTCGTGAAGGTGCCACCGTATCGATTTAGGATGTGCTACCGTATTATTTTGAAAACTACAAAGGTGCACCTAAACTAAAAAAATGCCCAAATCTTATACCCATTCAACCAAAAAACCATAAAAATCTCTTGAAATCAACAAAAAAAATCTCTCAAAATCGATAAAAAAAAAACTTAAAAATTCCCCGAAATCAAGCAAAAAACGTTAAAAATCTCTCGGAACGGCGGAAATTGGCTAAAAACACATCGGACGATATTTTTGGTAAAAAGATGTAAGACACTTCGATAAAAACGGTATGAAAAATATGGTGCCACCGTAAGAAAAATTTCCTGGGTCCGTCCCTGAACATATATACCTTTCATTTGCTCTAAAAAGATAATTGAATATTTTTTTAAAGTACTATTACATTAAAGAAAAAAAGAATTATTAAATGATAATTATAATGGTGTATGTAATACCCTAAAATCAGGGCTAATTTAAACTTCAATTGAAACCAGTTATGACAAAATAACATCCAAACTTTTATATAAGAGGAGAATTAACTATAAGGTTTCATAATTACAACATGGAATTCTCCCAATAACTTATTAATCTAATCATGTCCACTACAATTAGATTAACTAAGTTATCGAATCAATCCATCAAAAAGCCTTCATGCTTTAGCTAACTCCTTCACTTATCTCTTAAGTTGGATACATCAAAAGCTCTCGGCCCACATCCCATTTACTTCCCTGAGCCTGTACCTGATAAGAAAATTTAATTTAAAAGATTAGGCTTACGCCTAGTGAGAACATCCAATTTCAAATTAAAGACGTTAACAATTTGAAAATATCTAATACATATAAACAAACCTGTCCTCCACCATTCTTACCATACATATGCTCACCTCAACTACAGGATCATGCCAGATCCCATTAATATGACTAACATTCAGTAGGTCATATTATCAAAATCAAGAGCCTACTACGAATCCTTATAGATTCTAGACTATTGCTCTTATCCAAGAAATTACAAATTGCTTTATGCCTATTTCTTGACCCGGAAGTAGAGATTACAAGTTACTTTATGTCTACCTCTGGTCTTCCCCTAGAAATCAGGAATTACAATTTACTTTACGCCTATTCCTTGATTTCTATACTATGAAATAGAAATTACAATTTCCTTTATGCCTATTTCTCATTTCATAACACCTTTACAAAATGGAAGTTACAATTTACTTTATGCATATTCCTCATTTCAGGTCAACAAGAATTACAAATTACTTTATGCCTATTCCTCATTACGATACGTATCGTGCCTATGGATCCATTACACACTATACACAAGTGTAGTATTATCTTAAACCAAACCCTTTAGCCTAGCACACTAACATTCATCCATAAGTATGTCCAAGCTACTAGGATTGTTTTTCAATTTGTCCATTATACCTTGTCCAAGCGTTATCAAAACTCCCAAATTACCGGATACCCAAAAGAATCCAGAATATCAAAAGTGACCAAAGAACTATAGTTTCCGGACAACGCAAAACTATCCGGGTAATTCAACTTACCGGATACTAATCCTATCCGGGTATTTACCGGAAACCTAAACAATCCGGATAACATAGCTAATCCGGATAATACAACTTTCCGGATAATATCACTTTCCGGGCAATATAACTTTCCGGACAACATCCGGAACCGAGGTAATCCGGATACCATCCGGTATCTAATTCATCCGGAAACTACAAATAATTAATACTTACCGGATGTTCTTGCCTCGTCCGGGCACCTTCGCACAGGGGTTTCCGGACACTATTCTTTTATCCGGAAACCTCGACCTGCAGCCTATTTTTACAATCCAAATCCATGTCTGTTCCATTCAGCTTGTTTTAACACATTCATACAGTCCCAATACAGTTTATATGTAACAACCCACTCCAAAGCATGCCAAATTAAGACATTATATATATCGCCAAAACATGACCAAAGGTTCACATCAACAAAATTCCAAAATTTGGGTTTGCGGAAATAACCCTATTCCAACTGAGAGTATCTAAATACTGAAATGTAGGGAAGTCCACTAATGCAAGCCACGCCCGCCCTCACGCCTTCTCTTTACCACTAGAGGAACCGCACTTAACCTGCTTACCTGAAAAGGGTTTCAGTTTTGAAAATGCGAGGGTTAGACCACAAGGTCTGGTGAGATCCCTCGGTTACATCCACACCACATATAGCAATTAAAGAGTTATGCGAAACATAAATCAATATGAAGTTTAATTAATAACATTCACACAATTGACCAAATCGTCCATCCCGTCACACACACCCGTGGCTTGATCCCAGGGCGCTCAATCACCCTCGTATGGGACACCCCCCATAAGCATCACACTATGACAGATGGGACACACCCCCCATAAGCATCACACTATGACATATGGGTCACACCCCCCCCCATAAGCGTCATACCACAACATATGGGACACACCCCCCATAAGCATCACACTATGACATATGGGCCACACCCCCCATAAGCGTCATACCACCACATATGGGACACCCCCCCCCCCCCCATAAGCATCACACTATGACATATGGGCCACACCCCCCATAAGCGTCATACCACAACATATGGACACACCCCCCATAAGCATCACACCTTAATGATTGGGACACGCCCCCCCCCCCATATACCTCGCACCAAGCATAAGTAATTTATATGCAACATATATTAAGCAAACGCAGATGTACGAGTAAATGAACAAGTACCATCAAGCTTCAGTTAGAAAACTCACCTGATACGCTTACGGTCCTTTCCTACTCTGACCCGCACTTCCCGATGGTCTACCTGAGCGAAAGGGTAAAACGCATAAGCTGTCAACTCAACTATCCGGACACACTAGTCTCTCCGGGCACACTCACTTTCCGGAAAACACCCTGTCCGGACAACACATATCCGGACAACACATCCTATCCGGACAACACATCATATCCGGACAACTCTTATCCGGACAACACCTACCCGGACAACACACCTTATTCGGACAACGCCTCTATCCGGACAACACTCCTATCCGGACAACACTCCCATCCGGACACACTCACGATTATCGAATACTTACCCGGACACCTTCAACTGATCGAAGTGTCCGGACGTCCAGGAAATGGTCCGGACGCTCATCTGACTCTTACTTGGGCTGAGAAATCACGGATACGACCGAGATCTCACAGATAACGATAAGCAACCACCCCAAGGTCACTAAACACAACAATTACCGAAATCTTAACAGTAATAACGCAGTAAAATGCCCAATTTCTCCCATTAAGCTTCAAACCCAACTTTAACCAAAAACCCACAAAAAAACTCAATCTTTAACAACAAATCCGCAGATTAGATGTGAAGAGAGGGAATTACCTGATTGATTGGATATGGAATAACACCTTCCTTTTCCACTCCAAGAATCTTAGATTCCTTTCTTCCCACTTGCTCTAGTTTTCTTCCTTCTTCCTTCTTTCTTTCTCTCTTCTTCCTTCTCTCATTTCTACCAACAGCCGCCAACCACAAAGACTCAGGAGAAAAATCACTCTCCTAGGGTTTTGTGCCCAATATATACCTTACCCACATTTACAAAATACTCCCCTCAACTTCCATTTAATAAACACCCCACAAGACTTGGGAATCTTCCCTTTTTGGACACGGTTACTACATTATACACATGTCTTAACGTTTAATTTAACAAAGAACAAGGATTTAGGTCAAAATAGAGAATGAACTCACCTTTAAGGAGATGAACCCACTTCTGTTCTCAACCTAAATCCAAACTGCTATCAATGATTCTGGAACCTAATCAATAAATAGATTTATTCATAACTAATCAATTACAACAACCATATCTGAATCCATGGTGAATTCCTTACCAAATTTTGAAGATAATAGCTTGAGTTTTCCTCCTTCTCTTCTTTCTCTCTTTTCTTTCTAATTTTCTTTCTCTCTGCTTTTGTTGCCGACTCCAAAGTCTGAATTGAGGTAACATCTCAATTCAGCCCAAGCCCATCTATTAATATCCCAATTTTCCAATACACACCCTCAAGTTTCCAACTTTACACAATAACCTCAAACTTTGGTTACTTAACTTTGGTTACTTAAATTTACACAATTGATAAATTGATGTTGTAATAGTATAATAAAATTTATACTAAAATAATAAAAGTAAATGTAAGATACTTAGCTTTTTAAAAAGAAAATATAATCTTTATATAACTGAAATAAAGTGGAAAAAAGTTAGCGACGTTTATTGAAATATTGCGGTAAATAGCATTTCAATAAGTTCACAAATAACCTCTTCAACTTTTTTTTTCAAATATTTTCTAAATTTATAAAAATTAAAAATCAAAATCTTTAAGAAAAATACATTCATCTGTTAACAGGCTTTTTAGGAGGCGCATAAAGCATTGGATAGCGGAGCAGAAACTACTGTTTTCTATAACGATGTGATGAAGTAACACATAGGGAGGTCGTTTAAGGGCCTTAAAAAAGAACAAATAACAGAGTGCTTCTTGGAGAGGAGCACAATATGTAGCTAACTTGAAACAACATGAAGGAGAAGGAGCAGTAAAAAGCATGTGTGCCCTTACTAGTTAAAAAATTCATATTAATTATAATATTAAAATATCATATTTATCTATTAAATTAATTTTTTTTTCTAAATACTTATTTTTAAAGTTTTCTATTGATGCTCTTCTTATATAAAAATTAATTTTTAGATAATCTCTATATTTGTAGGAAAAACTCTTTATATCTCTCATGATTTCTTGATTTTGAATCCAGTTTTTTAAAAATTGTTGGAAGCAAAATATCGGCTCAAAATTCATATTTTCTCAATTTTCGCCATTTTCTAATAAACTAAGCTAAAATCAGTAAACTTAAAACAAGCTTTAAGATCGATTATAAACTTGTACACAACAATCACAACAATGGTGGTGGATACACGAGGAAGTAAACATCAATTCGGTTCAAGATCTATTAGAGGTCAAGTTTAACATGACAGGAAACATACTGCAACCGAAGATGTGGCAGGAAACGACTTTGAGCATCTTATACTTCATTTGGTCTCAAAGAAATCAAGTGGTGTTTAAAGGTGAAAAAAGCAAATTGGAAGACAAATTCTTTGAAATGCAGAGGCGCTGTTTCGAATGAATTGCGAGAAGGTATCGAGGCCGAATTCTAGATTGGAACGTGTGGCTAACAGACCCAAAAAACGCGCTGTGAAGCTTCTGATATGCTGTGCACAGTGTTGGTCCGTTCTGTGCAGAACCGATCGAGGCGTTATTCAGGACAGGTCGTGAGGAGCTGTTTCGTTGCAGTGTGGCAGTGGCTGTTTGGATTCAGCACTGATATTGACGCTCAAACATCCCTGTTTCGTCCTTCTGTCTGTCTTGGGATGTTGTTGTAGGTGCAGTGACATAGCTGTCGTACGAGTCTGCTGCTGTGTTTCTGCGTGTTCGAGTTATGCAGGTTCGTGTCGAGGGTGCAAAGTCTCCTGTTGTCTGTGCATTTTTGGGTTTGGTTTCTGATGATACAGTGCATATGTTTTGATATGCAATAGTTTTTTTTATGGTTTGCTACGGTTTGCTCCTGGCAAAAAGAAAAAGTTTTAAGACATGTTTAAGGAAATTAAGATGCACACTGCACACACAATCATCCTTTCCATATATAACTAGTTCATCATCAAGAAATTAAGAAAACTGTTACACCATTACGATCCTATAAGAAGAAGATACAGGAGTATTTAAGGATACTAAAAAATACCAAGAATTTGTAGTAAAAGTTTCTTGGTATATATATATATATATATATACAAGTTTTATTTAAACATGAAGATCGATCGTAGATCGAGGTACACGTATTAGTGTAGTGATTAATTAAATAGGGATGGCTCTATTGACGGTGGGGTAAACGACGGTGGCTGGGTGACCCATGATACGCCGCCCTGTCGTGTGGCGGAAGCAGTAGACCAACGCCCCCACCGGCCACTCCACTACCCCCGCCACCGCAAATGCTATGAAGCCAAGCGTCGGAGCCACCACCTTGCACCGGCACGGGTTGGTCCTTGTCCCACGAAATCCAACTGCCATGTTTAGCTAACTGATAGAAACAGAAGTGTTAATTGTGTTGTAGAAGATGATGAAGGTTTTATAGGGATATTTGTGTCGTGATATGAGAGTAACACGTGGGTGATTATTGAGTGCGGTACCGCATCTATGGATGGATAATGTTTACAATTGGGCGTTACTCTCCTACTCCTATCGACTTATTATAAAAACACGAGTTGATTAGATATTTTCTCATAAAGATACATATATCATTTATATACTTGATCTTCGTTACCGACAAAAATGACTTGTAACAAACTTTCATTTACTCTTTATATCTCTCATGATTTCTTGATATTGAATCCAGTTTTTGAAAAATTGTTGGAAGCAAAATATGGGCTCAAAATTTATATTTTCTCAATTTTTGCCATTTCAGATAAGTTGTTGTAAATGTTCTACTAATAAACTAAGCTAAAATAGAATAAACTAAACAACATATTTTCAGTAAACTTAAAACAAGCTTAAGATCGATTATAAACTTGTACACAACAAAAGGCGAAATGCAGACGATTTCCTTAATTACCAAATGAATAACTAGATCGGCTTAAAATTCATATTTTCTCAATTTCGGTATCCACGTTCCGTGTCTCTGTGCACTTTGCGGGAACAACCCGGAGAACAATTGGCACCTTTTCCTTGGGTGTCCGGTCTCCGTGAAGGTATGGAAAGAGGCAAATCTCTGGGATTTCATTGACGAGATCGCGACCGATTCGGAGGATTTCTCCTCCTTCCTTGCGACGGTTTTGAGTGACGGAAACGATGAGATCCGTACTTGTTTTCTCATGATCTGCTGACCATTTGGAAGCTTAGAAATCATGCTTGGTTGAACGCTGCTGTTAAAAGTCCTAAATGGGCGGTTCGACTTGCAAAAACCACTCGGGATGACTGGATATCGGTCAATGGTATTAACAATCGCGACTGTGCAACCGTTGAAAAGTGCAATATGTGGCATCCCCCTCCACAAAATATCTTAAAGTGTAACGTCGATGCGGCTACTTTCACCTTATCCAATCAATGGGGCGCCGGAATGATTCTTCGCAACCACAACGGTACCGTCTTAGCCTATCGCTACACGCTTGACTTGGGGTCACCATCGGCAAAAGAATGTGAAGCTATGGCACTTTTACAGGCTATCGTTTGGGTCACTAATATGGGCCACGAGCAGGTTATCTTTGAATCCGATGCGAAACTTGTTGTTGACGCCATCAATACTAATTCGGAGAATTTTTCGGAGTTCGGAGCTCTCATTGAAAGAGGCAGATCTCTCCTTGCCCACTCGACGGACTTTCATGTTAAATTCGTTCGAAGAAACGCAAACGAAGCGGCTCACGTTATTGCTAGAAATGCTCAAAGTTTGTCGAACACTAGTACCATGTGTAATATTCCTAGTTTCTTGGCTGTTCATATCCAGCCCCACTGTAACTTGATGCATTAATGATATCAATCCCCTTTTATTTCAAAAAAAAAAAAAAACTAGCTAGGCTGAAGATTGGTCGGTATTAATGGACATGCATCTTATTGTCTTTTTTGGAGTATATAATACAAAGTGATATATGTTTTAATTTATAAGTAAAAACTGGACTTTATGTACGTTATAATGAAACGATTTTATAAGCCATCAAAAATATATCGACTTCTTATACAAAAATCTAATTTATTACCTCGTCTTGTGTGATTAATATTTTTGTTCGTTTAATAGTTTCAATTATAAAAAAGTTAATTAATATATAAAAATCAATGTTAATTAAAAAAACGTATATGAAGACTACAAAAAGAAAAAGTTTAAGAAATGTTACAGGAAATTAAGATGCACATTGCACACACAATTAGGGGTGATCACGGGTTGAGTTGAACGGGTTGAAGACATTTGAACAACCCAATCCAACCCAACCCAAACCGTACGGGTTGGTCGGGTTAATTTTTGGCACATCAAAATATTCTCGTAACCTAGAATATGTTGTTTTCTCTACTTATAATTCTTTTTCAGCATCAATTATTTGATACACTTTGTCATATTTCTTAAATCTTAAACATATCGCTTTCAACCGTTTTTCTCAATTTACATATATATGTTCACATTTACTGAATATATATAGGGTCCGTTTCTTTTGCAAACCATTCCATTCTAACAAACTTTACAAGCTGAAATCCGCCAATCACGTAATTTCTTTTTTTGTTTTCTTTTTTTAATACATTTAATCCATAATGGGTATTTTAGAGATTCTAACATATTTTTATTTTATTTTCAAAATATATTATTTAATTTATATTTGAAGGTTTCCAAATATCATGAAACCGAGATACAAAATCTTCAACAACTTCATGATGCAACCTAAATACAAAATCTTCAAGAGATGCAACCCAGAACTTCATGATGCAACCCAGATACAAAGTCTTCAGCTTCATGATACAAAATCTTCAGCTTCATGATGCAACCCAAAACTTCATGATGCAACCCAGATCTTCATGATGCAACCCAGATCTTCATGAAATCCACATCTTCATGAAACCCAGATTTATGGAGAGAAAAAAACCTAAACCAGATTTATGGAAGAAAAAAACATAAACCCATTTCAAGGAACAAAAACAAATTTGATACATAGACAGCAGAATCAAGATGAAGCAAAAAAAACCAGAAACATAAAGTTGGATGAATGAATTCCAGAAAAAAATACCCAGATTCATGAAACGAAAACATACTCAAATCTTCATGAACTCAAAAACGAAGCATATCAACATATTAGAAAACCATAAACGAAATATGAAAAATACAATAAATAGATTTGAATAAACAACCGAACTCAAGAAGAAGCCTCACCGCCGATTCAGACCTGCATAAACAACTGAAAAACCAAAAATAGATCTGAAACAAGATGTCTCCCTTGATGGCTTACTAAAAATCTAGAAAAAAAACCCAGAAAGTCATTTGTAATATGTCCGCCGACGCTGAGACTCGTGTAAAGTGTAACAACCCACCCAAACAAACACGCCAAAGCTACTAAATTAAATATAAACGCCAAAACGGCCCAATCATAAGTCACACATTCGAGATTACAAAACTAAGGTTCGCGGAAATAACCTTAATTACAGCTAAGAAATGTATCTAAGTATTAAAAGGAAGGTCTTCTAGTTCCACTAGACTCAAGCTCCAGCTCACATCTTCCCCTTGCTCTTACTCGAGCCCTCGACTACCTGCTTGTCTGAAAAGGGGTTTTCCATTTTGAAAAACGAGGGTTAGACCACGAAGTCTAGTGAGATCCCTCAAGATATCAAAGTCACACCACACATGTCCAATAAAAGAGTTTATGAGAAATTATGAACAGTTACGCCCTTATCAGTTTTAAACAAACACCCGCATGCTGATGATCCACACTTTGGTCACGAACACACTTGTGACAACGTGTTAGGGCACACACCCGCCCTTAGTAGTTATATGAAACATGTTCATATATTTCGTATGAGACACACTCCCCATAAGGCGTCATAATAAACCACCCCTAGTCCCGACCCATGCATACCATAGTATAAATAGCACACCTTCAACTTGTATAATTTAAACCACATGGACACATATAATACAATATAAAATGTACGAGCAATAAAAGTAAGTATCGTCAGAACTTCGGTTTAGAAAGACTCACATGGCGTCCACGCTATTTCCTCCTCACTTGAAAACGCTACTCTCAACTGTGCACCTACATATCGATTCAATGCACACGATAGTGAAAAGCCACTCGAACATCACTCTCGAGTTCCCTAAGGCACTCTCCGCTCAACCCACGAAAGAATCCTCAATAGATTCGGTAATGACACAAACATTGGGAGTTATCCGGACTACTACCCGACTCCTGCAACTTTCCGGTAATTTAACTGGATACCCAATTTCCGGGAAACCCCCTTTCGGAACTATCCGGATTCCCAAGATTCCCGGTAACTCCCGGTTTCCGGGACTCGATCGTCCGAACACCCACAATCCTCGGATGAGTCCGGGTATTCCCGGCCGAAGACTTCCTGATTTCCCCCAAGCCCGGGCGAGAAGTCCGGATCCTACTCTTTTCCGGTAATCGTCCGGATGACGCTATTGGACGCTTTCGGAGAGATTCCAAAATCGAGATTTCTAACACTCCAGATAATTTCACGCCTTATGATCCATTGTTTGATCCAATCATTAGCAAACCCCAAATTAAACATTCATTTAACCCATTACCACTCATATTTCTCTCAGACTATTACACTCTTCTCCTTAACCTCACCCTCCAGACATTAACAGAGAAAACACATACTGATTCGATCCAAGAAAACATACATTTCAAAGAGAAAAGTATTACCTTGAAGAAGAGAACACCACACACACTTGATGCTCTTGAATGCTTCAATTTCTTGATGAACCTGACAAGGAGTTTCCAAATCGTTCTCCTCTCCAGCCACCTCCACAATACGCACAATAATGAGGGGTGAGGGTTTTAGGGGTCTTAACCCTCTTTTCCCTTATTTACACAAGGATCCCTCAAGTCTCACCTTTCACACCTTAGCCACCAATTTTACTTTACTCCTCCCACCAACCACACCACTTCATTAATTAATTCAAAATAGACATGGTTATTACATAAACCCCGTTGCAATCCCGTGTGTTTTTCTCATCATGGACCTATACGTGCGTTTTGCACGACGATACCTGTGGAATAAGCTATAACACGAAAACGACGGTGGCACCGCGTCTTCTTGCGATGGTTTTCCAGGAAGAAAGAAGAAAGAGAGGAGGAAGAGGTTGTTTCAGAGAGTGGGTGTGATTGAAAAGAGATAAAGGTCAAATGTCTTCTTTACCCTCACAACCCTATTAAAAAGAGCAAAAAAGTTCAATAATTTACATTAATGTTATCCCTTGTTTCTGAACCGTAGATCAAATGAATGAAGAGTGGAGATCGAGTTTGTTGGAATTGACTGGTTTGCAAAAGAAACACCCTCTATATATATATATATATATATATATATATATATATGTGTGTGTGTGTGTGTGTGTGTGTGAAGGAGTTATATAGAGATGGATACACTACACCAAATGTTGCCTTAGACAACATAGGCTAATTGCCTATGTTGCTTAAGATAAGCTTAGGCAATAAATGCTAATATATGTTGCCTAAGTTTCCTCTTAGGCAACGTATCGTTATATGTTGCCTAAGTGAGACCTTATGCAACATATGAATAATTATATGTTGCCTCAAGTATCTTAAGCAACATCTTCCATTATGTTGTCTTAGTTGTGTAATCTTAGGCAACATATTTTATGTTTCTATGTTGCCTAAGGTAAAAAATTATAAATAAATATAGGTAGTTGAAAATCTAATAAGTTCTGTACGGATGATTGATACCTACTTTTACTTAGGCAACATATAATCTATTGTATTTGTTGCGTAAGAGTTGGCTTAGGCAACATATATTCTTGTTTCTATGTTGCCTAAGGTCCAAATATAGATAAATATAGGTAGTTGAAAATGTAATAACTCGTGTACGGACGATTTAAGGTTGACGCAATTTGTGAATTATCTAGATTCTTTCAGATGTTGTGTGCTCGAGAGTTGAAGAAGTCGGATGTGAATATGTGTATTTTTAAAAAATTGTATGTGTAATTTTATATGTGTATTTTTTAAAAATTATGTGTAATTTTTAAAAATTGTATAAGTCATAAAAGATCTTGTCGGGTTATAATGGACCTTAATAAACTTCAGTAGTTCTTAATAAGTTGTAGTGGGTATTAATGGTCTTATAGAGTTCAATACACACCACGTGCATAAATGCAATACATACATGCATACAAACAAACAAACACACACATAATAAGCCACCCTTGTTATTTTTTGGGCCTTAATATGACATGGAGTGTCTTATTGAGCTATAATGTTTCTAAATAAGCTTTTGGTGATTCTTAATAGGCTATAGTGGGTCTTGGTGGTCTTATCGAATGCAATATACACCACAAGCATATATGAGTACCGACCTAGATACAAACACGTAATAAGTCAACATTAGTACTATTGGGCCTTGATAAGTCATACACGGTATTGTTGGCCTTTAATGGTTCTTAATAGGATTTAGTGGTTCTTAATAGACTATGGTGGGCCTTAGTGATCTTATAGAGTCCAATACATACCACATGCATACAAACACATGTGATTAGCTACCATTGGTATTTTTTAGCCTTAATAAGACAAGGAGTGTCTTATTGGCCTACAATGGTTCTTAATAAGCTTTTGGTGATTCTTAATAGGCTATAGTGGGTCTTAGTGGTCTTATTGAATGCAATATACACCACATGCATATATGAGTACCGACCTGGATACAAACACGTAATAAGCCAACATTAGTACTATTGGGCCTTGATAAGTCATAAAAGATATTGTTGGCCTTTAATGGTTCTTAATAGGAATTAGTGGTTCTTAATAGACTATGGTGGGCCTTAGTGATCTTATAGAGCCCAATACATACCACTTGCATACAAACACACGTAATCAGCTACCATTGGTATTTTTGGGCCTTAATAAGACAAGGAGTGTCTTATTGGCCTACAATGGTTCTTAATAAGCTTTTGGTGATTCTTAATATGCTATAGTGGGTCTTGGTGGTCTTATCAAATTCAATATACACCACATGCATATATGAGTACCGACCTGGATATAAACACGTAATAAGTCAACATTAGTGCTATTGGGCCTTGATAAGTCGTAAAAGGTATTGTTGGCCTATAATGGTTCTTAATAGAATTTAGTGGTTCTTAATAGACTATGGTGGGCCTTAGTGATCTTATAGAGCCCAATACATACCACATGCATACAAACATACGTAATAAGCCACCATTGGTATTTTTGGGCCTTAATAAGACAAGGAGTGTCTTATTGGCCTATAATGGAGGAGGATGCGAGACAAGATAGAGAAGCAAGGAAAGTATTGGAGGAGAAAGTGAAACAGTTTGAAGCCTACTAAGAACCATTATAGCTCGTTTGATGGTTATTATTAACTATACTGAAGCACAACCAGATATTGATAAGTTCAATGAAATTTATGCAATAGACTACCCGGAAGGTTGCTTCGAGCATCGTATCGCGACGTTCCATCAGACTTTTATCGACAGTGGTCCTACACCGCGTATTGATATACCAAATGTTGGTCCCAGCTATGGATTAGCAATGGTAAACAAGTATTGTAGAAGGGGGGTTGAATACAATACACAAAATTTTTCACTTAATTTAATTCTTTTATTGAAAAACTTCAAATAAGAATTACACACAGAAACTATTGATTGTTGCGGAACAGAACAGATAAAATCTACTCAAACAATCTAACACACAGTCACACAGAGAATGAAGAACAATTGTAACACACTAAGAAAACAAGTGAACTTCTTGAGAGAGAAAGGCCAGCACTTGAAAGCTTTGATAGAGTTTGTAAACTGGTGAGTTGCAAGGATGAAGATGATCTCCTTTTTTAGTGCCTCATGCAATAAATGCAATGGACACTTGTCAAGGAGGGCTTGGAAGGCAGAACGGAAGCAGTCTTCTGAAAAGTGATTTTGTCTTTTCACTTTTGTCTTCAAGCGTTGACCTGCTTGTTGAAGCTGATGTTTCTTGAAGAAGATAAGAAGTCCAAAGAACCTTTTTCTGATCTTAGGATGATGTCTCTGTCAATGCAAGATATCCTGAATATATTCTGCAGATAAAGTTAATATACCTGCTAAAATTTCTTTGCCGAAGACTTCTTTGCCGAAGATGTTCCTAACATGTATTTTGCCTAACATGTTATCCTCTTCAAAGATCTTGCCGAAGATATTGTCTTCAAGATTTTGATCTTCTTCAAAGTTTTGCTTCTTCAAAATCTTGCCTAACATTTCATCTTCTTCAAAATTTTGCTTCTTCAAAATCTTCAAGTGACCTGGCTAAGACTTTAGGAAAAGTCTTCAAGTAGCAGCTTAATTTTGGTTGAGAATTCTATCTTCAATCCGCTTTGAAGATATACTTCTACTTTGTTTCTTCGGTTGATCTTCGACTTCACCGAACATTTTTATGCAATTAAACTGCTTGTAAAGAACCTAAAAATTATTCTAAGTATGAACTGTGAAATTGAGAGACTGAGGTCATCTTCAAATCTAAGTGACCCAACAATCTCCCCCTATTTGAGGATGACATCCATACTTAGAATCTGAGAAGTAAACACTGAATAATTCATTTTTGACCCTTGTTTACTCTTTTGGGTTCTTTTCACATAGTCCATTCTTTTTGGATTTTTTTTATTGTATCCGACATTTACAAGTAAAAAAAATGGTAAAGTATACTGTACAAACTATTAACAAAAATGTACTTGTATTGAAAACTTGAAAGAGCAATAATCATAAGTTTACAAGTACATATCAAAAGCATATAAAGATGATCAATTCATCCTTTTCTGTAGTTCAGCTAGGATGGCATGTTGTAGTGGAGGGATTGCAGTTGTGTCAGGGGTAATGATAAGGATGGCTTCAAGGAAGATAGAGTCAGCCATAGATATCTCCTCATATCGGAAGAATTGTTGTGTGCCTTGGGCATTGTTGAAGAAAATGCCCCGATACGGTCTGTATAACACAGAAGGAGATTTTCTGGTGGGGACTGAAGGAGGCGTTAGGTTCAGGTTCTTGATATCAGGAAGAATTCCTATAGCAGCAAGATCTTGAAAGATGGTTTGGTGGAATTCTTTCCTTATCTTCTTTAGATTGTCAAGAAGTCCGCTGATATATATCTTTGCATCAACTAGGTTCGGACTTTTTGAATCTTTAAGACATTCAACGATTTCGTACCATTCTAACATACCATAAGAATCAAGGTCATGAAATCTTACCGGTGTGATGGAGTTGTCAGCTCGAGTAAGTATCACATAGACATCATGTGATTCTTTGTGAGTAGCTAGTTTGGCTTTGACAATTTTAGAGATACTGGTCCTTCCAAGTAACCTTTTCTTGCACCATGCAAACTTTTTGGAGAACTCAGATTGCTCCCCCTCAACTAGTGTACCTGCATTTTCAATGGTTTGCTCCCCCTGAGTTGGTGGATCTGGTTGTGCCGATTTGGATGGGTCAGAGGGACCAGGTGTTACAGAGGAACCCGGTCGGTCGCTGGTAAATTTGTTTGGGCTTTTCTCCCCCTCAGCGGCAGACAGGTAATAACGTTTCACCCATCCAGCAAAGGTGGTGAGTGTGCGAGCCTGATCTTCAGGAAGAGCATCCATCTTGTGGTGAAGAGATGTAAGAGAACTGAGGATCTGAGAGTTGATGTCCTTTTGGCTTTGAAGTTCAGATTGGAGCCTATGAACATCTTGGTCACGAGTATCTGAGGCAGCTTGCATGGCAGTCATGGATAGAGTGAGACTGGCATTTGAGGCTAGGAGAGACTGAACCTGAGATTGTAAGCTTGAGATGGAATCCTGGATGGAGTCAAGTTTGCGTGCTACATATCTGGTGGTTGAGGCTCCAATAAGTGGAGGACGACGAGGAGACGAAGACCTTGAAGATGAAGGAGAGGATGACACCACCAGCATGTTAAGGATAGGATCGTCTGTAGGATCCCCAGAAAGTGGTAGAGTGGTGGATGAACCAGCAACATTAGAGCTTGAATGCTCAATTGAGTTGTCTTTGGAAGAAGACAACTTAACTTCTTCGGTGGCAGTTGCTGAGTGAGAAGGAGGATCACCTGGAGACTCTTCAACAAGAAAGTCAAGTAAACATGTAGGACCCGTAGGGGGTCGTGCAGAAACATCGATCGCAGAGCGATCGGGTGATAGGCCGTGCAGTGAGAAAGCAGTACCTTGGGCTGGAGAGAGACCCAAGTCATCTTCAACCACCAATAAGTTGGTAGAAGAAGGAGCAGTGTGGGTCCCCAAATTTTCAACCGCAACCTGTTGGGAGGAGACGGAGGAGCTAGCTAAGAGGTTAGCAAGTTCCCTGGGCCCGGTAGGGACAATTTCAATAGTTCCCGATTTTCGAGAATCGGTAGCTGGACGGTCTGGTTTGGCCCTTAAGGATGTCCTAAGTCTTTTCAGGGAAGACTCAGGAGGGGATTTGGAGTGCCTCCGCTTTGAAGAGGGTTTTATGACTGGGGAAGCCGCCGAAGGTTTGGTCGGCGGCAAAGTCATGGAAGAGAGTGCGGAGGTACCGGAAGCCTTAGATTGTTTTGAAGTGCTCGCCGGTATCACTCGGGAAGAGGGAGGAGGGTCCACTACATTGGAGGGATTTACGGACAGTTGAGAAGGTGGAGTGTCCGGATTATCCCCCCATTGTAGATTGGGAGAGTTAAGGATAGAAATCATACCTAGAAGAAGACCATTGTCCGTTGCCTTTGGTGGACGTTGAAGAATTGCCTTCGTGATGGTAGGTGCAAGAAAATCATAGGTGAACTTTGGGTTTGCCGACTTGCGATCAAGATCAAGTAATTTACCCAATTTATGTTCAATGATGATGGAGAGGAACCTGGGGTAGGCAACATGTGGCCTTTTTGGAGGAGTCACAACTTCAACAATTTCATCAAAAAAATAGCGTGCAAAATCTATTTTTCTTTGAAACATAATGGCATGAGCAAGATTGGTGATATAGGAGGGGGATTGATCATGACCTCCAGTTTTGCGACTTAAGCAGAAAATAATATGAGTGAAGAAGAAATGCCATACCCCACCCATGTATTTGCGCAGGAAAGTGCTAGGGCTTTTGTACTTTGCATCGACGGTGTAGTTCATGGCTTGTACCACATCTTCATGTTCGTTGTTAAGCGGAAAAGGTGCATACGAATCGTAACTGTCAAGATGAAGAGCGGCACAGACATCTTCCACATCAAAGGTAAGATCATGATCACCGGTGTCCGAAAGAATGCACGCGGAAATGGTTTTGGGTTCACCATCATGCACAGAGCAAGTTAACCAAAAATTGCCAAGTAGCTTTTTGCTCATTTTGAGAGATTTGGAGAAGGCATAAAGTAGAGGGGTTTGTTGTAGAAAGTGAGAAATAGGTAAGTGATCGGGATAGTCTGGATCATTTTCAAATCTCGCAATATGATTGCAAGTCTTGAAGACAAGATCTTCATAGCATGTGGGAATGATGAATTTTGAAGATTTGGGGTTAGGATTGGGAGAAGAAGTGGACATGGGAGAAAATTGAAGAGAAGAGATTGGAAGAAATGAGAAGGAAAGTGGTGTTTTTATAGTGGGAAATAGATGAAGAAGGAAGAAAAATGTATGATGGGTAAAAGGAAGTGAAGGGATTGAGTGTATGGGGAAGAGAGAATTATGGGGAGTTGGAAAAGTAGGAGAGAGGGTGTAAGAGAAATTTGAAACAAATGGGTGTTAAGGGTATAGGGAAGTTCGGCAAAGGGGGGGGGGGGCGCCGGGGGGGGGGGGGGGTCGGGAAGGGGGTAGCGGGAAGGGGGGGGTCGGGGTTTCGGCAAGGGGGTGCGGCAGGGTGGGTGCGGCAAGGAGACCGCCGAAGGGGTTGTTTGGTGCGGCAATGTGGGTTCGGCAAAATGGTCAAAAAAATATGATTTGCCGAACGAGAAGGTAGGAGAAAAATATGGTATGGCTAGGTTTTGGGAGATATGTTTTAGGAATATGGTATGGCTAGATATTTATAGGAGAGGGTAAAAAAATAGGTTGTGTTTGTATAGGGTAAGGTTTGAGGGTAGGTTGTTTTTGTTTAGATGAAAAAGGAGGGTGTGGATTAAAAGTAAAAATAGATAGGTAAAGAGATGGATGGTTATGATGGAGAGTGACTTGGATTGAGAGAGGTAAAAAGGTGTGTTAGTTTGGTGAGAGAGATATGGTAAAAATAGAAAATGAGGGTTAGATGGGAAAGGAGGTTGACTCTGCTGATAGAATATCAGTACTTGAAAAAATCGAACTGATAAAAAAAATTATTATATATATATATATATATATATTTTTTTTGATTTTTAACCAAACTATATATCTAAGTTTAACATACCAAGTTCTCCTAAGAGAAACTTGAACCGAGGTTCTTCAAGAGGCTTTGTGAAGAGATCTGCTAGTTGAAGATCGGTGGGGATGAAATGCAGTTCAATATCACCTTTGGAGATGTGATCTCTTATGAAGTGATACCGAATATCAATGTGCTTGGATCTGGAGTGAAGCACAGGATTGTTTGCAATGGCAATTGCACTGGAGTTGTCACACAGTATTGGGACTTGAGAATAGATCTGATTGTAGTCCCTCAGTTGATTCTTCATCCACAGTATTTGAGCACAACAGCTACCAGCCGCAACATATTCAGCTTCAGCCATGGAGGTGGAGACTGAGTGCTGCTTCTTGCTAGACCAACTAACAAGTTTACCACCAAGGAGTTGGCAGCTTCCAGTAGTGCTCTTTCTATCAATCTTTGATCCTGCAAAGTCAGAATCTGAATAACCCATTAGATCAAAACCTGAGTCTTTGGGATACCAAAGACCCAGATTCATGGTACCTTTCAGATACCGAAAGATGCGTTTAACCGCAGCCAAGTGAGATTCCTTAGGATTGGCTTGGTAACGCGCACACAGGCAAGTAGCAAACATAATATCAGGTCTACTAGCAGTAAGATAAAGAAGTGACCCAATCATTCCTCTAAACTTGATGACATCAACAGACACACCATTAGGATCAGCATCAAGTTTTAGAGGTGGTGCCATAGGAGTTTTCATGGGAGAGCAGGTATCAAATTGAAACTTTTTCAAAAGATCACGAATGTATTTGCTTTGGTTTATAAAGATACCTTCAGAAGATTGTTTTACTTGGAGACCCAAGAAAAATGTTAGCTCCCCCATCATGCTCATCTCATATTGGCTCATCATGAGAGAGGCAAACTCATCACACAGTGATTCATTGGTGGCACCAACAATGATGTCATCCACATAAACTTGAACAAGAATAAGATTACCTGATTTTTGCTTGGTGAAAAGAGTGTTGTCAATCTTACCTCGAGTATAGTTGTTCTTCAGAAGAAAGTCAGCTAGAGTGTCATACCAGGCACGAGGGGCTTGTTTAAGGCCATAGAGAGCCTTATCCAATCTGTACATATAGTCAGGATGAGAGGGATCTTCAAATCCAGGAGGTTGTTTCACATAGACTTCTTCAGCAAGCTCTCCATTTAGGAAGGCACTCTTGACATCCATCTGGAAGACTCTAAAGTTCTTGTATGCAGCATGAGCAAGGAAGATTCTGATTGCTTCAAGTCTAGCAACTGGAGCAAATGTTTCATCATAGTCAATTCCTTCTTCTTGCCTGTACCCTTGAGCAACCAGTCTGGCTTTATTTCTGATGACAGTGCCTTCTTCATCCATCTTGTTTCTGAAGATCCACTTGGTTCCGATAATTGTTTTTCTGGAAGGACGAGGAACCAATCTCCAGACCTTGTTCCTTTCAAACTGAGAGAGTTCTTCTTGCATGGCAGTGATCCAACATGGATCAGCTAGAGCTTCTTCAACCTTCTTTGGCTCTATAAGAGACAAAAAGTTTACATAGAGACAGATATTGCCTACTCCTCTTCTGGTTTGGACACCAGCCTGTTGATCACCAATTATTTGATCGATTGGATGATCCTTGGTCCATTTTATAGCAGGAGGCAAGGCTGGGGGATAGGAAGGTTGTGGATGAGAGGTGGAGGGTAGATCTTCAGGGGGATTGAATGAAGAAGCATGGGGTGGATTTGATGAAGAAGGAATATTTGAGGGACGAGAGAGAGTGGTGTTTTGAAGAGAATTTTGGTTTTGGGACGTTTGGATCGGCAGAGGATTTTCTTCTTGGTTTGAAGAAGGGTGTGAGGATGAGGAAGGATTATTATCTTGAGAGGTAGGATTTTGAGGAGAAGGTATGGGAATAGTTGGGTTAGGTGGAGAAGGAGAAGCATCACCAATGCAAGAGGTGATCCAACTATTTAATTCATCATCATCTGAGGAGAGAGATGATACCTTGAGGTCATCAAACTTGACATGTATTGATTCATCAATACATTTTCTCCGAAGGTTGTAGACCCTGTATGCTTTGGAGGTGAGAGAATAACCCATGAAGATGCCTTCATCTGCTTTAGGATCAAACTTCCCCAAGTTTTCTCTGTCATTCAAAATGTAGCAGACACACCCAAAGACATGAAGAAAACTGATGTTTGGTTTTCTACCATAAAAGACTTCATAGGGAGTCTTATTATGCCTTTTTACAATGATGGACCTATTCTGGGTAAAGCATGCAGTATTAATTGCTTCAGCCCAAAAGTAGGTCGGTAGGTGAGATTCACTCAGCATGGATCTGGCAGCTTCACACAGCGTCCTGTTCTTTCTCTCTACCACACCATTTTGTTGTGGAGTCCGAACAGCCGAAAAGTTCTGAGATATGCCCTTTTCATTGAAGAAGTCATCCAACACACTGTTTTTGAATTCAGTGTCGTTGTCACTTCTCACAGATCTCACCAGCTGCCCATTCATCACTTCAGATCTTTTGATGAACTTTATGATTTCTTCAGAAGCATCACTTTTGTACCTGAGAAAAATACCCAAGTATAGCGTGTAAATTCATCAATAATAACAAGAATGTACCTTCTTCCACCAAGGCTTGGAGTGTTGACTGGTCCACACAGATCCATGTGCAGCATCTGAAGAGGTTGAGAAATGGAGAAGCATTGCTTGGATTTGAATGAAGATTTTGTGAGCTTTCCCTTCTCACAAGCAGCACACAACTTTTCTTTCACAAAGGTCAGCTTTGGCAAAATGGGCATTGACTCTTCCTCAACTGTTCATGCTTCTACTTCCCTTGTGCCTCCTCCACTCAATGAGTCCTCTGAACTCCACTCAAGTGATACTCATTCAATGAACTCTATTGATCCTTCTGAAGCCTTAAAGCTTGGGATGTTCATAAAAGCTAAAGGTGATGCCTCAACTTCTAAAGTTGAAGAAGCCCAAGGCTCTAATGACCCTCCTCAACATGTTCATGAGCTGATGAAATCCCTACACATAGATGTTTTGCTTCTTCAAAATCTTGCCTAACATTTCATCTTCTTCAAAATTTTGCTTCTTCAAAATTTTGCCTAACATTTCATCTTCTTCAAAATTTTGCTTCTTCAAAATCTTCAAGTGACCTGGCTAAGACTTTAGGAAAAGTCTTCAAGTAGCAGCTTAATTTTGGTTGAGAATTCTATCTTCAATCCGCTTTGAAGATATACTTCTACTTTGTTTCTTCGGTTGATCTTCGACTTCACCGAACATTTTTATGCAATTAAACTGCTTGTAAAGAACCTAAAAATTATTCTAAGTATGAACTGTGAAATTGAGAGACTGAGGTCATCTTCAAATCTAAGTGACCCAACACCAAACGATGATGATGATGAGAACGATGAAGATTACAACGAGGAAGAGGACGAGGACGATGTGCTTGGAATCAACGATGGTACATATTCAGATAACGATGTTAATGAGTTTCATAATACTAACGATGAATATCGTCATGACCGGATTATTGATTGTGATGCAATGAACTAATTATGTTTAAAAAATTTAACCTTTACGTTAACCGTTTTCATTTTTTTTCCATTTAGTTAACAGTTTAATTATTAATTATGTTTTCTACTCTCTTTTTTTTTCTCCAAACTTCTTTATTTTATTATGATAATTCTAAACATTTTATGTAAACTAGTTTTTTGACAGAATTCTCCCTTCATCACAAATAAATTGGAGATTTCACTTTGTGTTGTCCAATTTTTTTTAAGTTTTACTTTTTTTTAGTTTGTTAACTATCCAAGTTACCTATTCTTGAAATTGGTATTTCAAATTATTAATTTTGATTCTAATATATACTTATTTTTTATTCGTCGAGTGAAACTTCAGATATTTGACGATAATAAAAGAGAAAAGTCTTAAAAAAATCTAACAAACTATCTGATTTTGAATGGTTAAGTCATTTTTTTTAATGATAAAAAATCAGAAATTTATTTTCTTAATATATTCAGGGACTTGATCATTCAAATTTGTTTGATTTCTTTAGACTTTTCTCAAGTTTATATCACATTAACGTTTTACAGGTTACAAGAATGTATTTAACCGGTTTTAGAAAACTTAAGGGTTTTTGATTAAAAAAATTGTTTAAGGATTTAACCACTCAAAATCAGATAGTTTATTGGATTTTTTTAGACGTTTCCTCTAATTAAAAGGTATTTTTGTTTATATTTCTAATGTCAAATATACACATATCAGACATCTGAATGAAAATGAAAGGATGATAAGAATACTGAGTTCAACAAATGATTTGCTTAACTTTCATTTCCCACAGCCAACTTTTCATTTCCCATGCCCAACTTTTCATTTCCCACTAAACCCTAAACCCACGCCCAACTTTTCATTTCCCACGCCCAACTTTTCATTTCCCACACAATTTTCACTTCCCAAGTGTTTCCCTCCCCTTTCCCCAAATCTGGTTTTATTAGGTTAAAAAACAAAACAAGATGAAAATTGAAAACCCTAAATCTCCTTTGTTTCCCACGCCTCCATCGCCACCACCACCACCAGTCATTGTCGCCACTAGTACCACCAGTCGCCACCACCACCACCACCAGTCGCTGTCATTGTCGCCACCACTACCACCAGTACCACCAGTCGCCACCACTACCACCAGTTGCCACCACCACCACCAGTCGCCACCACTACCACCAGGTACGACGCATTCTCTCTTCCCAATCAATGTTGAGAGTTAAGTTGGTGTTTATGTGCTATTTTACAAAATTTTGAAGTTTTATGCAATGATTTGTGGTTGATTTCATAGTCTTACACAGTTAATTTGTGGTTGATTTCATAGTCTTAAACACTGTATGTTGAAAAAATCTTAATATGTAAAAAAGCACATTGTATGTTGAAAAAATCTTAATATGTAAAAAAACACACTTTTTAATATGTAAAAAAGCACACTGTATGTTGAAAAAATCTTAATATGTAAAAAATCTTAATATGTAAAAAATAAATTATCAAACAGTGGGTTTTTGTTTTGGTTCTTGTTGACTTGTGGTTGGTTTCTTGTGGTTTATTAAGTCTATATATTTAATTTTATCTGCTGTTTATAATTTTATTAAGTCTATGTATTAATCTGTTTTGGCTAAGTGTGTATTTTATAAGTCTATATATTTAATTTTATCTGTTGTTTATAAATGTATTAATCTGTTTTGATCTGCCAAATGTGTATTTTATAAGTCTATATATGTTTTTATATATACATGAATTGAAGATTGATATGCCTCCAAAAAGAAGTAAAGCCTTCAATTTAGCAAAGGCATCGGCCTTGGAGAGGACTACCACACGTTCAGAGGGCGATTCGGTGGATGTCTCGTTAGAGGTGGCACATTTCGTTTTCGTCCAACGCCGATTGTACCCTCCGACTTCGGGGTCACCAACTACACCGGTGTCACCAACTACAGATGTGACACATCCCGACACCGAGGCGAGCACTTCTACTAGTGGGACACCGGCTTTAGATATACGTATTAATTGTCGTCGCACCCGCATCCATGTTGAACCGACAGAAGAGTCGGTGACAAAGAAGGCAAGACGGGGGATTATCACGGGAAAGGCGATCAAGAGAGACATCGCAAACAATGAGAATAAACGTCTCCCACTCAAGTGGAACATGGATAAGGAGTTGTCTGACACAAACGGTGTCATTAGGATCGCAAAGCAAATTGGGAGCATTGTTCGGGAACATATTCCGATGTTGACCGAATATTATTTTAATCTCGAGGAAGATGATTTTAAGATTGTAGTTGATCAACTTAGCGTAAGTACATTTTGATTGTTAGTTCTTAATTTTATTCTATGATTTATACCTCTTATTAATAATGATTAACTTTTTATTTCATATTGATTTGTATTTGCTTTTCAGGTTTTTTTTTAGATTGATTTGGATGGACCTCCGGGTGAAGCCTTATTTGAGTGGATCCACGCAACTGCGTGTCGCGCATACAATAGGTGGAGAACTGATTGTCACACGTTGTACAAGCATCAAGGTCGTCTTCCCATTCCGAAAAACTTTGTACATCGGCCAAATCAGTGGGACTTTTTGTGCACGCTTTTTGAAGAAGAAACATGGAAGGTATTTAACTAGTATATAATTAAATATACAAATTATTGTTGAGTTTAGATTGTAAAATAAGTGTTTCTCATGTTGTAGAATAAATCAAAGAGGATGTCGGAAGCAAGATTGTCTAAAAATAGGGTCGAGCATAAATCGGGACCAATTTTGTTCAAGTTTAGGGCTAATAAACTTGAAGCTAACGGACATGTGGCTCCTTATCTCGGTACAAATGCCGAGACCACTAAAAGCGAAGACCGTAAAGTAAGTATTTATAGTAT
Source organism: Saussurea involucrata (assembly GCA_033807775.1). Taxonomy (NCBI): domain Eukaryota; kingdom Viridiplantae; phylum Streptophyta; class Magnoliopsida; order Asterales; family Asteraceae; genus Saussurea; species Saussurea involucrata. Next base: position 54,908,844 of record CM066322.1, on the reverse strand, counting down.
GATGATTTGTAAAGAACTTTTTATCCATATTTAGGTTACACACTTGCACTAATTATAATTAAAAGCAATGTCTTTTATAGTTTTAAATATGTTAATAATTGTTTGAATCGTATTTATAGAAATTTGTTGAGGAAGCGATTGAGAAGATAAAGAATGATTCTGACGACACTTTAGATTCTACTGTTCTTCCAATGTGTTGCCCAATTGAAAAAGAAATATCAATAATTGAGGAAATAGTTGGTTCTTCAGTTGGGACGGTTGTTCGAGGTATGGGTTGCTTGGCAGTTCGAGCTCCGAGGATGAGAGGTCCGACGAAGGGAACCTTTATGCCCGTTGATGATTTGCGGCGAAAACTTGCCGAACGTGACGAGGAGATTCGCTTACTAAAGGAGGCACAAGATGAAGCAAAAAAGGAAGCCGCCGAACAAAAAAAGATGATATTATCTTTGATGCAAATTTGCGGTGTTGCTAGCGATGCAAACTCCAACTCAACAACCTCGACAAGCAAGGCTTTAGGTTAATTTTTATTTTTATGTTTTCGTATTTGTTGCCGACTTTTGGACTTGTTTAGGAAAAACATTATCGTTCAATTATAGAATTATTAGTTTTATTTGGTTATTGGAGTTGTTTGTCGATTCACACGATTTTGTTTGTTTATGGAAGTTTGTATAAAACATGCGAGTAAAAAAATCATCATGGTGCACAAAATGTACAATAATTTTTTTTTATATAAAACATCTTAGGCAACATATGCAAATAGTATATGTTGTCTAAGTTGATATCTTAGACAACATATGCAAATAGTATATGTTGTTTAAGTTGATATCTCCGCTTAGGCAACATATGTTGTTTGCTTATGTTGCCTAGGTTCTTATGCAACATTGAGAAGGTAACACTTTTTAGGCAACATAGGCATGTTGCCTAAGCCTTAGGCAACATATAAACCCCGCAACATTTTTCATTTGTTGCCTAAGTGAGATTTGGTGTAGTGATAATAGATTGAAATATATATATATATATAGAGAAGTTACGTAACGGTGTAATTGTCTAATATACATATTAATAGAGACTTAACAATCATATTAAAGTTAAGAAATAATAGTATATCGGGTTCATCGGGTTGGGTTGAGTTCAAATTATCGTAACCCGATATCAACTCAATACATACGGTTTGAAAATTTTACAACTTGATTGAAAATCGGGTTGCTTCGGGTTGAGTTATTTCAAGTCGGGTTGGGTTGGTCGGGTTTTTGAGAAACTCTACACACAATCATCCTTTCCATATATAATTAGTTCATCATCAAGAAAGAAAACTGTTACACCATTACGATCCTATAAGAAGATACATGAGTATTTAAGGAAATTAAAAAATACCAAGAATTTGTAGTAAAAGTTTCTTGGTATACATACAAGTTTTATTTAAACATGAAGATCGTAGATCGAGGTACACGAATTGGTGATTAATTAAATAGGGATGGCTCTATTGACGGTGGGGTAAACGACGGCGGCTGGGTGACCCATGATACGCCGCCCTTTCGTGTGGCGGAAGCAGTACACCAACGCCCCCACCGGCCACTCCACTACCCCCGCCATCGCAAATGCTATGAACCCAAGCGTCGGACCCACCACCTTGCACCGGCACGGGTTGCTCCTAGTCCCACACTGCACGCATAACGGAAATCCAACTGCCATCTTTAGCTAGCCGCTCTCTTAATTTATCTGCTTATCTTTGCACCAGATCTGACGTTAACCGAACGAAACTTTAACAGAACTTTGAGGCCACCGTTAATTGTTTGTAGATTATAGAAGATGATGAAGGATTGGGTGGCGAGTTTAGGGTTTTATAGGCATATTTGTGTAGTTTTATATTGTTTATAGGGTGGCAGCTGGGCTGCTACGCGTCGTGAGATGAGAGTAGATTCGGTGTACACGTGTGAGAAGATTATTGAGGGCGTTGCCGCATTTATGGATGGATAATGTTTTACAATTGGGCGTGACTCTTCTACTTCTGTCGACACTTGGACTAGTTTATTATAAATAAACACTAGCTAATTAGATATTTTTCATAAAGATACATTTATCGTTTATATGCTTGAATAAAATATCTTCGTCGGTTGAAAAGTGTTACCGACAAAAATGACTTGTAACAAAGTGTTAAGAGACATTATTGAAATTGACAATCTTGACATTTGGAAATTGAAGAATTACTAAGTTGAAATGTTTTAAGTGTTTCAGGGTGTTATATGAAAAAGGTAATTCTAAAAGGTCTGATAAAGTGACAAGGTACTAAAAGAGCTGGACTGCGCCTCATGTTATTTAGAAGATGAAGGGTAGCGGAGTTCGACTTTAAAGTGTAAGGACTGAAGCTGTAATATCTGGAGGGGTCAAAGTGAAAATACAAATTGGAAGTATTTAAAGTTCAAATCTCTTCAGTGTATTCATTCAGACAAGTTTACTTCACAATTTACTCTCTACTTTCTCTCTAAATGTCTTACTGAAGATACGTTTAGGGTTAGAACTTCTTCATGTTGTAAATTTCTTTTATGTTGTAAAGTGTAAATTCTTTTTCAATATATTAGATTTACGATTTTGTACATGGTATCAGAGCTTCAAGGCTCGATCCATCTTTTGTTCTTCGTATTAAGTCTGAATCGCTTTTCGTTTTTTGGCTGTTAATCTAGTGTATCGATTGTGTGCATTTTATTCTTCTACCAGAGTTACTTTTGTAACCATGACGGTTCTGTGAGCCACAACGTCGTCGACCAGGCTGTTTGTTTCGAACTTCTTAATCTTTGTGATAAGTTGTTTGTGTGAAGAATCTGTTGTTCTTACAAGTTTCAAAAGATTTTTCAACTTTCTTTTCGTAAAATCTGAGTCTATCTTTCAACTCCAGATTGTTTCTTTGTTCTTTTTCAGATCTACAAAATATTCAGATCTACGTTTTAATATTACATATAATGCTTAGATCTTTGTAGATCTTAATCTGTTCTTGTACACATCTTCATAGATCTGCACTTATCTCCATAGATCTGTGCACCTCTTTGTAAATCTGTACTTATTTTTTGCAAATTTGCTCTGCAAGTTATATACAGATTCCGATCCATTGTTATTGTTGTGTATATACTTATCTGTTACTATCTGTTGGTTGTCTGTTCTTCTTCTTAAAGTCAGAATCATCTGTTCAGATCTGTATTTTCAATATACATAACTGTTCAGATCTGTTATTTTTCTTTATTATTAAGATATGTGTTTCATATTCATATATGTTATTAACTGTTGTCTTCTTATTGTGGTTTTTTTAACGGATTGAACTTGAAACAATGATGCTCATGGTACTGATCTGGCAAACTCTTTGAGTTTTGTTGGAAAATCTAGAGCTAGTTCTACTAAAAGAGTTTCGATCCTTTTCTCGTCTTGTGTTGGTTCAGATCTATATTGTGTCATATACATATCTGGTGTGTTAGTTCTTATTGCTTCTCTAGATCTGAATCTCTTCTCTTTAGATTTGGTTCTGATCTAGGGTTTCCTTCTGGCCTTTGGTAAGACTGGATCTGTCCTCTTGATCTGAAACATTTTTTGTTTGTGGATCGATTGATCCTTAACAGATTACTTGGATTTATTGCAGATCTGAGGTGTTTACCTTTTCATCTTCTCTTGTTTCATATGTACATGTAGGATCTGGTGTGCTTGAATTTGGTCTTGCCAACTAAGTTGTTTTCTCAAAAATTCAAAGTATTTCTGATTCAAACATGTATAGTTGTGGTCACGGTTCCGGTCAGATCTGGAAGTTGTCATCTCTCAGATTTTGATCATTTTTCCGTTGCTGCTGTGTTTCTTTTTAGAAGTATTCATATATCTTAAATCATTAACTCTCTAACACTCTCTGTTTCTTCCGTTCAGGTGCGATATGTGGCCTCTCTCGGGCCCTGCCTCTGTTCTTATCTGTTCTATATTACCTGTTGTGATTGTTTGTCTTGACTTGTTACTCTGCTTCTGCTATTTTTTTTCTTTTTGTCTTTTCTTCTGTAAACAAAACATACTTTGAGAGCTTTGAGGTGTGGCTTGACCTAGCACTCTGAGTGTTTTAGGAATACTGCTCATCACCTCAAATCTCTTTGAGTGTTGTTCTTCTGTTGTTTTGGAATCATGTCTGACGAAGAAGACGCTTTGGTAAACACTGGGTATCTCAGATCACCAAACTTGACTTTGGTGATCCCTTATACCTACATCCCAGCGATACCACTGGGGCTTCTTTACTTCATCTAAGGTTAAACGGGACTGACAATTACAAGGTTTGGTCCTGTGCAATGATCCTCGCTCTTCAAACAAAAAATAAACTCGGATTTATAGATGGATCTTGCACTAGACCTACCACTGACCTTGTCCTGGCTAAACAATGGGACAGCTGTAACTCAGTGGTTTTATCTTGGATCTTAAGTTCTGTTACTGAAGAGCTATATCTTGGTCAAGTTTTCTCTAAAATTGCTTCTCATGTCTGGTTGGAACTCAAGGAAACCTATGATAAAGTGGATGGCTCCGTTACTTTTAATCTACATAAGAAAATTAACTCTCTAACACAAAACGGGTCATATGTCTCTGACTACTATCATAGGTTAAACTCTCTATGGAAACAGTTTGACGCCTTAGTCAAACTCCGTGCCTGCACCTGTAATGCTTCCCATGATTTTACTAAACACAACCACCTTTTAAAACTTATGCAATTTCTAATGGGACTTGACGATGTTTACCAGCCAGTAAGGAGCACCATTCTCACAACTGACCCTCTTCCTTCTGTAAAAACAGCTTTTTCTATTGTATCAAGAGAAGAATCTCATAGAGGAACCTCTAGATCCTCTTCTAATAAAACTCAATCATCTGCTTTTTTTGGTAAAACCTCTGAAAACAAACGAAAACCTATAAGACCTCCAAATACAAATCTTTTATGTAAACATTGTGGCATGATTGGTCATACCATAGAAAGGTGTTACAAGCTAATAGGTTTTCCCCAAAAAGATTTTCAAAGAAAACCAAATGTAAATGGAAAATTTAGACCATCTTCCAACAATGTTGACACATCCCATACTCACAACACTATCAATACTAGTCAATCCTCTAGCACTTCCAACACGAATCCATCTATAACCCAAGAGCAAGTCTCTAAACTACTTACTCTTCTTAGCACCAGCTCCTCAAATGTGGCTTCCGCCAATATGGCAGGTATGTCTCTTTCTTCTTCATCTATACCAAATTGGATTATAGATCTGGGGGCCACTCAACACATGACTTCATCTCTCAGTAGTCTGAGTAATGTGGTTGATGTGTCGGATTTGAGTCTCATTGTTAATCATCCCAATGGATCTAAAGCAAAAATAAATAAAATTGGTGATATGAAACTTACTGATGAACTGGGCTTGTTTGATGTCTTAGTTGTACCTGAGTTTAATGTGGATCTATTATTTGTTCACAAGCTAGCTAGAGATAATAAGGTGTTTATTGGGTTTGATGAACACAAATGTTACATTCTGGATTGTCAACGAACGAGGTTGATGGGGACTGGTAATGAGGCTGCTGGTCTATATTTCTTTAATCTGCCTTGTAAGAGTAAGTCTTCTGGTCATAATACTACCATTAGCTGTCATGTTTCATTTCAGCTATGGCATAGTAGGTTAGGACACCCCGCTGATCCAGTCCTGAATGTTTTAAATGAAAGATTAAACATAAAATTTGACTCTTCCTCTCCTTGTGAAATCTGTCATAAAGCTAAACAGACTCGGAAAAAATTTGACTTAAGTGATCATAAGTCAAAGGAAATAGGAGAATTGATACATTTAGATGTTTGGGGCCCTTATAAAATCTCTAGCAAGGATGGTTTTAAATACTTTCTAACTGTTGTTGATGATTTTTCAAGATCTGTTTGGGTTTATCTATTAAAAGGAAAGGATGAGGTTTATGATAACATTGTTAATTTTTCTAACCTCATTCAAACCCAGTTTAGCAAAAACATTAAAACGGTTAGGAGCGATAATGGAACTGAGTTTTTAAATCAAAAGGTTTCAACATTTTTTAATTCTCGCGGGATTATTCATCAAACTTCCTGCACTTACACTCCACAACAGAATGGTGTAGTGGAGCGTAAACACAGGCATTTACTAAACGTCGCTAGGGCTTTAATGTTTCAGGCTGGGGTTCCATTGTACATGTGGTCTGAATGTGTTCTCGCTGCCACCTATTTGATAAATAGAACTACATCCTCCATCTTAAATGGTAAAAGTCCTTATGAAGTTGTCTATGGGTTTCCTCCTATTCTCACTCATTTAAGAAACTTTGGGTGTTTGTGCTTTGCAGTTAAACAAAACAATTTTGATAAGTTCAGCTCTAGGACTGAAAAGTGTGTTATGCTTGGATATTCAAACTCCAAGAAAGGTTATAGATTGTATAGTCTTAATACCAAACAACTTTTGGTTTCTAGAGATGTAACATTCTATGAAATTGTTTTTCCGTTTAAAATGAGTGAAAATGTGGAGGCTTATGTTGAAAATTTAAATACTTTGAATTTTTTTGATAATGTTACTAGTTCTACTGATGATCTCTCTGGAAATCTGCCCAATGAGGAATTTAGGGCTCGGTCTATAACTCAAGTTGGTTGTCCTGACTCCTCCGGCAGTATAGGTAATGTTGACAACCAATTAACGGGTGTTGACACTACCTTGTCTGCTAGGAATCAAGGAAATTTAGAAACTGATATTGAGCATGATACTCATGATGTTGTAGACTCCCCTCCTGAGGGTCATGATCTGCATAATCTAAGTGTTGACTCTTCTTCTCCTTCTCAATCAATACGACAGTCTAGTAGAGTTCCTAAGTTTCCCCGAAAATTTGATGACTTTGTAGTAGAAGGCAAAGTAAAATATGGTATTGAAAGAGTAGTAAATTACTCTCATCTCACAAAAGAAAATTTTTGCTTTGTGTCAAATTTAAATAAGTCCATTAAACCAAGTAGTTATTCTGAGGCTTGCAAAGATCCTAATTGGGTAATTGCAATGAATAATGAAATGGAAGCTCTTAATAGGAATGGTACTTGGATTGTTACGGATCTTCCACCAGGAAGAAAACCTATAGGGTGCAAGTGGATTTATAAGGTTAAATATAAGTCTACTGGGGAAATAGAGAGGTACAAGGCTAGGCTTGTTGCCAAAGGCTATAGTCAGAGCGAAGGTCTTGATTATGAAGAAACCTTCTCTCCTGTGGTTAAAATGGTAACTGTTAGATGTGTTGTAGCATTGTCTGTCCAGTTTAATTGGCCTTTATATCAACTTGACGTGAACAATGCTTTCTTATATGGTGATTTAACAAAAGAAGTTTATATGACTTTACCTGAAGGGTATTTTTCTTGTGATGATAATCAAGTTTGTAAATTGGTGAAATCTTTGTATGGGTTAAAACAGGCTCCTCGTCAGTGGTATGAGAAGCTGTCGAATTGTTTGTTTGATTTCGGGTTTGATCAAAACAGTAGCGACTATTCACTGTTTACTCTTAAATCTGGGAATTTTTTTATTATTTTACTTGTATATGTAGATGATATTGCCATAACTGGAAATAGTAATAGTGAGATTCACAGAGTTAAAAAACACCTACAAACAAATTTTATGATCAAAGACCTTGGAAATTTACAATTCTTTTTAGGAATAGAAATCTTAAAAACTAAGGATGGGTTGTGTATGAGCCAAAGAAAGTATTGCTTAGAACTATTAAATGATTTTGGTTACTTAGGTTGTAAGCCGATCAATACCCCAATGGACATGAATTTAGTAGGAACTGAATCATCAGGTTCTTCTTCTGATCCTCCATTAACTGATATATCTGGTTTTCAACGGTTAATTGGAAGACTCATTTATCTGTTGGCTACAAGACTTGAAATTGCATTTGCAGTGCATTGTCTTAGTCAATTTATGCATGCACCGCGTCGGTCTCATCTGAACTTAGCTTTTAGAGTTCTACGATATCTAAAGAGGTCTCCAGGTAAGGGTGTTTCGTTTACTATTTCTGATTGTTTCAAATTATCAGCTTATGTGGACGCAGACTGGGGTAAATGTTTGTCCACAAGAAGGTCTGTGACAGTGTATTGTATATTTCTGGGTAATTGTTTTATTTCTTGGAAAAGTAAAAAGCAAACTGCTGTGTCTCGGTCTTCAGCAGAATCTGAATATCGAGCCATGGCATCTGCTACTTGTGAAATACTTTGGATTCTAGAAGTTTTATCAAGTCTTAATGTCACTGATTTACTTCCTGTAAATCTTTTGTGTGATAATAAGTCTGCAATTCAAATTGCAAACAATCCAGTCTTTCATGAGAAAACAAAACATATTGAGATTGATGTTCATCAAGTTAGAAATAAAATTGCTAGTGGAGTATTGAAAACTGTTAAGGTTGAATCTTTGGAAAATACTGCAGATATATTCACTAAGTCTCTCTCTTCATTTCAGCATGATTATTTGTGCAAGAAATTAAGACTGGTAGACTTATTCCACTGTCAAGATTGAGGGCGGATGTTAAAAGACATTATTGAAATTGACAATCTTGACATTTGGAAATTGAAGAATTACTAAGTTGAAATGTTTTAAGTGTTTCAGGGTGTTATATGAAAAAAGTAATTCTAAAAGGTCTGATAAAGTGACAAGGTACTAAAAGAGCTGGATTGTGCCTCATGTTATTTAGAAGATGAAGGGTAGCGGAGTTCGACTTTAAAGTGTAAGGACTGAAGCTGTAATATCTGGAGGTTTCAAAGTGAAAATACAAATTGGAAGTATTTAAAGTTCAAATCTCTTCAGTGTATTCATTCAGACAAGTTTACTTCACAATTTACTCTCTACTTTCTCTCTAAATATCTTACTGAAGATACGTCTAGGGTTAGAACTTCTTCATGTTGTAAATTTCTTTTATGTTGTAAAGTGTAAATTCTTTTTCAATATATTAGATTTACGATTTTGTACACAAAGATTCTTTTACTCGTGTGGTGAGGATGTTTTGGATTACAATGTACATGATTTGTAGGTAGTGATGGATCTAGATTTCCTTTTAAAGGGAAAAACATTTTATTACCAACCAAACACGCATTATACAACAATGTATAAAGAACCAACACGACTATACAGAACAAAATAGACCCAAAGCATAACGACTAGTCGCGTCGGTTTGCCAGAAATAAACCAACACACTCTACCACAACCCGGCCAAAGGACGGCTGAAGCATCACTATTGTGCAGCAACGCCTGGGCTGAATCCAACGGTGATTTGCAGCAGCATCAGAGCTGAACCCAACCAGCCCCTGCCATCGAGATGGATCTAGATCATCTTTGGTTTAGTGAATAATTATTAAAGGTCCATAAAATCGTTCCATATATTTTCAACCTAAATCTACCCGTTTAAGATAGTTTTAAAGTTTTTTTAGTTAATTTGGAACGATTTTTAAGTTTTTTGTTGATTTCATGGACTTGTTTAGGTTTTTTTGTTGATTTCCAAAGATTTTTTTTTGTTTGATTTCGAGATATGCTTTTTGTTGGTGGGAACACATGTAGAAAAATTGCCGGGAGACTATGTTAGAAAGTTAAAAAAAATTGTTTTTAAAAAGATTTTATTGGGGGCCATCCCCCACCTCCAAACAGACCGGATCCGCCACTACTTGCATCAAAGTGGTTATCTTGTATCAGATTTATTTGCAGACCAATTTAATTAACTTTCAATATTCAACTTCTTTTCTACAAATATAATGGTCATCTAATCGTGCATAAAATATATATATATGCTTTTTGAGTAGATTGGTGTCGCAGTCTAGATCGTTGTCTAGGTGGTTAACCCTCCTCTCGTTCTAGACGGTTTGTGCCTCTGTTTGGGTCCTTTTTGTTGTCTTTTATTCGGTGGCTTTCATCCTTTTTAAGATGGTGTTTTCCTTACTTTTGTTCTTGATCATAGAAATATTCGTTTTGGAGTAGTTTCCTGCGGCTTCTTATTTGCTTTTTTGTCCTTAATAAACTAATGATCTTTAGACAAAAAATTGTCTAAAACAAATATGAGCATTAAGTTTATTCGTAGTATAAGTTTATAGCAAGTCCAAAAAGTATCAATAAAATTTAATTAAATAAGTTTTGAACGAAATTCAAAAAGTATATGGTTTATGGTAGGAAATTAATTGATGTAAATAAACATGAAAACAAAAGTATAAAGAAATGTATTTTAATTTCCTCCATTTAACTGGATTGAAAATTAAAAAATTGTGGAAAAATCACCCATTATGTAATATAAAATAAAATTTATATTATTAATATTATTAATTATTAGTTTAATACCTCTAACTAAACACCCTTTAATTTTTCATTTTACAAAACATTAATTTGAACAATAATAATAACCCGTGAGCACCCCTGGAAACGATTATGACTCATTTAGGGTGTGTTTGGTACACCGACAGGATAAGACAGGACAAGGTGGGATAGAACAGAACAGAACATGACAGAACAGTTGCTCCACATTTGGTAAGACAGAACTGGACAGAACAGGAACAATTAGCATTGACCAATTTACCCTTACTACTTTTAAAGAATGAATAAAATATGAAATAGAAGGTTTATTTGATGTTTTAGAAGAGAATTAGATTTTATTTTGAGGTTATATTGGTAAAACATAAGTCTGTTCCACCTTGTTCCAGCTTGTTCCATGGGGTGGGGGTGGAACAGGCATGTTCCGGTTTGTTCCACCTTGTTCCAGTCTGTTCCACATAAAAGTCCTGCCAAACGTGGGACAGTGGACTCTATTCTGTCATGTCCTATTGAGAGTACCAAACGCACCCTTAGGTTGCATTTGGTTCGCAGAATGTTTTTGGATGGAATGAAATCTGTCAAAGAAATTTGACTTTGAAGGAATTGGAATGGAATGTTGTCAGGTTTGACCACCTATTTGGTTGACAGAATTGGAATGGAATATGTTAAATAAATTAGAATTTGTCTGTTTGGTTCACAGAATGTAGCTTTGGAATTGTAATAAATTTATTATAAATGACCAAAATACCATTTTTCATAAGTTTTAATTTTTTAAAACAAAAAATAAAATAATCATTAAATATATTTTTTAACTAAAAATACTTTAATAAAATAATTTTTAAATACTTTAATGCGGAAAAAAATATAATATACACAACCCAGATAAAATATATTGTCAAACAAACAAAATTATATTTTGAAAAAATAAGATATATTTCGAGAAAATAAAAAAATGTATTAAATTATATTATATAAAATTAAATTAAAAATAAAAATAAAATATAAAATATAAAATATAAAATATAAAATATAAAATATAAAATATAAAAATAAAATATGAATATGAATATGAATATAAATATAAATATAAATATAAATATAAAATAAAAATATAAAATATAAAATAAAAACCTAAAGTATTAAATTAAATTATGTTATATTTAAGTTAAAAAGTATATTTAGAATTATGAAAATACAACATTCCATCAATTCAATTCCATCAAAATCCTTCAAGATTGCTAAGGAATGTCAAATTCACTTATTTATGGAATCTGATTGAATTGGACATTTCATTCCGTCAAAAAAATTGAACCAAACAAAGGAATGGAATTCGATCAATGGAATTCGATCAATGGAATTCGACATTCCAATTTTTCATATTACATCAGAATCCGTGAACCATACAGTCTTCGTGGGAACCTATTTAAGGGGGTGTTTGGGAGTGCTTATATTTTTGACTTATTTGCTTATAGCTTCTCCCCACTGCAAATAAGCTATTTGGAGTGTTTGGATAGAAAAAACCAAAAGTACTTATTTGCTTCTTTTCACCACAAATAAGTTGTTTTTGATAAGTCATTCCATAACTACTTATTTACTTCTCCTTATTTCTTTATCTATCCAAATTACCTTTTTACCCTTGATTTTTAACAAACACTTTTTAAAAACTGTTTTTCCTCGTCACATAAACAAATAAGCATAAGTTAAAAATATAAGTACTCCCAAACACCCCCTAGTCTCTTGAGAAACTGAGCTGAATAAGGGGGTGTTTGGGAGTGCTTATATTTTTTGACTTATTTGCTTATAGCTTTTCCTCACCGGAGATAAGCAGTTTGGAGTGTTTGGATGACAAAAAATTAAAACAGCTTATGACTTTTCCTCACCACTGATAAGTTGTTTTTGAGAAGTCAGTCCAGAGCTACTTATTTGCTTCTGCTTATTTTCTTGTCTATCAAAATTACCTTTTTACCCTCATTTTTTAACAAACCCTACAAACACATCAGTTATACCATCGCCTCCATCACCGGCGACAACCACAACCACCGCCGCTCACCACACCGGCAACCAGTCCAGCCGCCACCATTTCTCGCCGGCAGCCGCCATCTGCATTCTCCATCTCCCCTCTGTCGATCTCTCTCACCTGCACACTCACTCTATCGATTTCATTCCTAATCGCTTCCACCACCTACAGCAAGTCGCCGCCGGCGACTTGAACCTTAATCGAAACCACCGCCGGCCATTCCAGACTTCCCTCTCCCTCTCTCACGCTGACCTATCTCCCTCACAATTTCTCTCCCTCTCTCGCTACTTCTCACAACGCCATCACAACCACATCAGCCATCCATCCTGATACGGATTCGTATACGAGCGGAACCTAGGCTAAACCTAGCGGCGACGATGCTTGGCCAACCAAGAAATCGGCGACGGCGCTAGGGTTATCGGCTAGCCGATAAACACAAGAACAACGTTCAATAGAAATCTTTTATTCAAACTGTAACAATCCAACCAGGAATTACAACCCTTTAAATAGGAAAAAAACAAACGAAAAGATAGAAACAAAATCCCACAATAAAAGGAAACGATAATGATAAAAAGACTAGAAAATAAATAACTTGGATAGGAAGTTTTGGTTGGATTGGATCTTTGAAACACCCGGCCCTTTTAGCCACTTTCGGTAAAACCGGCATTGGACCCGGCTTGGCCGTGCCCTTGTCCTCGATCCGTATCATCCTCCCCCTCTAAAAACCGGCTCGACCCCGAGTCATCATCCAAATCGTCTTCGGCCGTATACGGGGAGAGATCTGCGACATTAAAAGTAGCAGAAACACCATAATGACCGGGTAAATCCACTTTGTACGCGTTATCGCTAATTTTCTTCAAAATACGAAACGGACCGTCAGCGCGTGGGTGAAGCTTCCCATAACGGCCTGGAGGAAAACGTTCACGTCGTAAATATATCCACACAAGATCACCTTCGTCGAACACGGCCTTCTTTCGATGTTTGTTGGCGCGGGTTTGATATTGAACATTATGTTTGATAATCTGTTCCCGCACCTGTTCATGCAACGCCTTTATTTGTTTTGCCCGCTCGTCCCCCTCGGCGCTAATTGGGCCATCAACCAGCATGGGAGCCAAATCAAGAGGAGTAAAGGGGTTGCGTCCGTAAACAATAAAAAATGGGCTCCGACCCGTGGAGCTATGGTTCGAGCGATTGTAGGCGAACTCGGCTTGAGGTAAAGCTAAGTCCCACTGTTTAGGCTTGTCGTTGACCAAACAGCGAAGAAGATTACCAAGACTCCGATTTGTGACTTCGGTTTGGCCATCCGTTTGCGGGTGATGCGAACTGCTAAAATTAAGTTTGGCGCCCAAACGCTTCCACAACGTACGCCAAAAGTGGCTAACAAATTTGACATCCCGGTCGGACGTGATGGACCTGGGGACGCCGTGAAGGCGTACTATTTCAGCAAAATATAAACGAGCCACTTGAGAAGCATCGAATGTTTTGGCACATGGAATAAAGTGTGCCATCTTTGAAAATTTATCAACCACCACCATAATGGAATCCTTCTTTCGTTGTGTTACCGGTAACCCGAGAACAAAATCAATGCTAACATCTTCCCAAGGACCGTCTGGGGTAGGTAACGGAGTATATAGGCCCTGATTAGTGTGATGAGTTTTGGCAATATGGCACACACGACAACGGTTAACAACCTTTTGCACATCTTTAGATAAATGAGGCCAAAAAAAACGATCTGCCACTAAAGCAACAGTCTTTGTTTTTCCGAAATGTACCGCAAGAGCACCTTGATGACATTCCAAGATAATGGCCTCTCGAGAGGAAGAGACGGGAACACAAAGGCGACGGCCCTTGAAGAGAAGGCCGTCCCTTTTCACAAAATCTCGAAAAACACCGGTGCCACATTTAACCCATAAGTCTTTAAAATCAGGATCGTCTTGGTATAAATGAGTAAAAGGGGCAAACCCGGAAACCTGAAAAGTGGTGGATGTTATCAAGGCGGGTCGGCGACTAAGGGCATCGGCCACAGTGTTGGCCGTTCCGGCTTTATGTCGAATAACAAAGGTAAAGTCTTGAAGCATTTCCACCCACTTGGCGTGTCTCGGATTGAGCTTTGCTTGTCCCTGAATAAATTTGAGAGCTTGATGGTCGGAATACAAGATAAACTCGGCCGGTAAAATATAATGACGCCAATACTCGAGACTTCTAATAATGGCGTAAAACTCTTTATCATAAGTGCTATACCGACGGCGCGTGTCATTTAGCTTCTCACTGAAAAAGGCAATTGGCTTGTTACGTTGACTTAGAACTCCTCCAATTCCGAGACCCGAAGCATCACATTCAACCTGAAATACGTGATCAAAACTTGGTAGTGCTAAAACAGGGGCCTCGGTCACGGCTATTTTAAGCCGTTCGAATGCATCTTGTGCCACCCCAGTCCACACAAATTTACTGTTTTTCAAACACTCGGTAATTGGGGCGACAATGGTACTAAAACCCCGAATGAACCGTCTATAAAAAGATGCAAGTCCGTGAAAACTTCGAACATCATGTAAGGACTTAGGCGTTGGCCAAGTAGTGATGGCTGAGACCTTGTTGTTATCCATGCGAATTCCTTGACCCGAAATCAAATAACCCAAAAAGACAACCTCGTTTGTTAAGAAGTGACACTTTTTTTTGTTAGCATATAACTTTGTTCCCGCAAGACGGTAAAAATCTCCCCAAGGTGACGGAGGTGTTCGGCCTCACTGTTACTATATACCAAAATATCGTCGAAATAAACGATGACAAACCGACCGATAAACGGCTTAAAAATATGGTTCATTAACCTCATGAAAGTGCTCGGGGCATTAGACAACCCGAAAGGCATCACCATCCACTCATAGAGCCCGTCGCGTGTTTTAAACGCGGTCTTCCATTCGTCCCCGGGACGCATACGGATTTGGTGGTAGCCACTCCGTAAATCAATCTTAGAAAAAAAACACGCCCCATGTAAGTGGTCGAGAAGGTCATCAAACCGTGGGATAGGAAAGCGGTATTTGATAGTGATTTTATTGACGGCCCGACTATCAATGCACATGCGAAACACACCCCCGGGTTTTGGAACCAGTAAGGCGGGTACGACACACGGACTCATACTTTCCCGGATAAGCCCTTTTTCTAATAGCTCGGTGACCTGGCGATCTAATTCCGCGAATTCTGTTGGGTTCATTCTATAAGCGGGTTTGTTGGGGATGCTAGCTCCCGGCAAAAAGTCGATGCAATGCTGGATTTCGCGGACGACGGGTAAACCGTCAGGGATATCTTCGGGGAAAACGTCCCCGAAATTGGTGAGTAATGGGGCGACGGCCGGTGGGGCGGGGTCCGCTGTCGAGATTTCTTCGACCATAAGCAAACCAAAAACCACTGTTGGCGGTAAAGACTGAGCGAGGCCCACGAACTCAGCCTTTGACGCCAAGATACGATCAGGAGGCTCATCCCTCGGATTTAACGGTGCGAGAGTAATATTAAGGCCATCTTTCTTAAATGTATACGTATTACGAAAACCATCATGTTTCACACGTCGATCATATAACCAGGGACGCCCTAAGAGAATATGGCAAGCATCCATGGGTATAACTTCACACCATAGCTCATCCGTGTATTTGTTGCCAATAGAGAATGTTACGAGACACCGATGGGTAACCTTGACGATATTGCCTTTTTTAAACCACGTAAGTTGGTATGGCTCTGGGTGGTTCTGCATAGGTAAACCCAATTTTTCCACCATGGTGGTAGCCACCATATTTTCACAACTACCGCCATCGATGATCACGGTACAAACTTTCCCTTTGCTTGTGCATTGAGTGCGAAAAATATTATTTCGGAGCCAAGTTGTGTCATCCTCGGGGTCGGCTAACATCGTGTTAAGTAGTCGACGGGTAACAAGCATTTCACCCTGATCGGGGTGAACAATCTCAGCCTCATCCTCGTCTTCGGTGTCGTATACGGGTTTAGAATCATCAATAAGAGCAAGGACATGTTTATTCGGGCAATCCCGTTTGAGGTGACCAATCCCTTGGCATTTAAAACATCGCAAGGATGAACCTGTTGAGCTTGTCGGGACCGCGGGTGTGGCGGGTGGGGCGGCTTTGCTTGGGCCGACCCGAACCGGAGTTGGAACGGCGGGTGGTGTGTGGCTAGAGGAGCCAAACCGAGTGATTGGTTTTGATTTTGCCAGTATTTGTTTTTCCACCCTTTGTGCTAGCCTGCATACATCAGAAAACGAAAAATATTGTTGCAAATAAACAACGTCCGAAATTTCGGGGCGGAGGCCACCCAAAAATCGAGCAATGGTTTGTTCTTCATCTTCCGTAATCCCGCAACGCATGCGCATACGTTCAAACTCAGAAATAAACTCTTCGATCGTAAGTGTTTGTTGTCGCAAATTATGGAAGTCTAAGTAAGAATCCTGTTTGTGATTGACCAGCAAGAATTTTTTTCGCATGAGTCGTTTCATCTTGTCCCATGAATCGACTCGGTGTTTACCCTCCCTGTAACGTTGGTTTTGCACAGCTCCCACCACAACGATGCATATTTTTTTAGTTTTATAGCAACAAGTTTTACCTTAACACTGTCGAAAATCTCCCGCAAATCAAAAACACGTTCGACCGTTTGAAGCCAATCAAGAAAATCGTCCGGTTGCATCCGGCCTTCAAACTCCGAGATTTCTGTTCGTAGACCAAGCGACCGAAGAGGGTCAACTGGGGGTTGCGTGGGTGGTGGTGTCTATTCTCGACGGGGGCGGCGTGCAAAATTGTTATGGAAGTCGTCGTCCTCGTAATCATCCCACACGACCGATTCGGTTTTTTCACTTTCGTCCGGTTCATACCTGGCATATTGATTGTCTTCAAGTTCACGAATCCGTTGTCGTAGATGTTCAATCCCAGCGTCGCGAGGATCACGTTGATCATAACCGTTGCCTCCGGCGGCGAATCGACGGTGTTGATGACGACGATCTTTCCCATGTGCGGACATCCTGAGGGACCTGATCTGCTGATACCACTTGATACAGATTCGTATACGAGCGGAACCTAGGCTAAACCTAGCGGCGACGATGCTTGGCCAACCAAGAAATCGGCGACGGCGCTAGGGTTATCGGCCAACCGATAAACACAAGAACAACGTTCAATAGAAATCTTTTATTCAAACTGTAACAATCCAACCAGGAATTACAACCCTTTAAATAGGAAAAAAACAAACGAAAAGATAGAAACAAAATCCCACAATAAAAGGAAACGATAATGATAAAAAGACTAGAAAATAAATAACTTGGATAGGAAGTTTTGGTTGGATTGGATCTTTGAAACACCCGGCCCTTTTAGCCACTTTCGGTAAAACCGGCGTTGGGCCCGGCTTGGTCGTGCCCTTGTCCTCGATCCGTATCACATCCTTATCGATTTTCTGCCCTAACAGTTCCTTTGCCCCTGTCGATTCAAACAGCCGCTGCACCATCCTCCCTCACCATCGATTTCTCTCAGACCTGCAAATATTATCAATGGTTGTATGTTAAAAAGCAAAATAAATAAGAATGTCTTTTTCGGTCATTTTACATAAATAAGCAAAATTTTGACAAACACTAGAAAACTCCTTATTTGCTTATCATGTTTCCACACCACAATAAGCTAATCCAAACACTTTTTTAAAAACTCACCAAATAAGCAAATAAGCACTTTTAAAAATAAGCCTAAGTTAAAAATATAAGCACTCCAAGCACCCCCTAAATATTCATGTTCATTCTGCAACTTGTCTCTGAGTCGGTCAACGATCTTTGATCCTAGGTTCCTTATTTGGTGGGAGGATTAACTTGTCGAACACCATGGGAGATCCAATCGTGTCTTCTGTAATCAATCAAGTCATGGAAAGATCCACATCTCTAGCAGCACAAGATTTCGCGGTCCTATGGGGCCTCAAGTCCGATCTCCGCTCTCTGCGCACCATCTTCACTCAGATCCAACCGGTGCTAGCCGACGCTGAAGCCAAACAGAGGAAGAACAGAGCTTTACAAGATTGGCTCAGGAAGCTCAGAGCTGCATCTTTCGACGTCGAAAACGTATTGGAAGAGGTCTCCACCGAAGCTCTGCTGCGACGGCTTCACGTCGAAAGAGGAATCAAAAACAAAGTAAGCACATTCTTCTCCGCTAGTAATCCGCTCAAATTCCGTATTAGAATGGTTCAGAAAGTCAAAGACATAAAAGAATTGTTGGATGCTATTGCCGCTGAGAGAATCAACTTTGAATTGGAAGAAGGTATTACTGATTTGGAAGTTGTTGATGATATAGATACTAGGTCAATTAGCTCCATTGATTCTGAGATTGTAGGAAGAGATGAGGAGAAAGAAATGATTGTTAACAAGATATATCACAATTTGAACAGTCTAGGTCATGATTTGGTTCATGTTTATGCCATATGGGGTGTTGGTGGTTTGGGTAAAACCACACTTGCTCAACTAATTTACAAGGATTCAAGGGTAGATAAGCTGTTTGACTTAAAACTATGGTTACATGTATCCAATGATTTTAGCATTGTAAACCTAACTAGAGAAATTTTGAAGTCTATAGAAGGGGATTTGTCCAATCTCTCACATATGGAACTGGAAACATTACAGCAACGGCTCCAAGAGAAGTTACAGAGGAGGAGATTCCTCCTGGTTTTCGATGGCGTTGAAAATGAGAACAAGGAGAAGTGGAATGGATTAATGAAACCATTGAGGCATGGATGTAGAGGCAGTACTGTTATGGTAACAACTAGAAGCAAGAAAGTTGCTGACATGATGGCTACTCTTCCTACATTAGTACACCCACTGGGTTCCTTATTGGAAAATGATTCTTGGCTGTTATTCAAGCGTTACACATTTGGCATTCAAAGGGACCTAGATAGAATAGAGTTGGAAACAATTGGCACATCAATTGTGAAGAAATGTGAGGGTTTGCCTTTAGCAGTGAAGGTCATAGGAAGCTTAATGTGCCTCAAAAGCAGCATAAGTGAGTGGTTGTCTGTGCTGCACAGTGAAGTTTGGGACTTGGCTGATGAGGGAACTCATATCTTACCATCTTTGAAGTTAAGCTATGATAACTTGCCTCCACACATTAGACAATGCTTTGCTTTGTGTTCTATATTTCCAAAAGACCATGAAATGGATAAGCAGTTGTTGGTAGAGCTTTGGGTGGCTTATGGGTTTGTTCCATCGAGAGGAGATGCTGATTTGTATGATTTGGGTGAAGAAATCTTTAACACTTTGGTATGGAGGTGCTTCTTGCAAGATGTTAAAGAACGCATTTTTGAGGGTACTACAACGTGCAAAATGCACGATGAAATGCATTCCCTTGCACAATCCGTTATGAAATATGAATGTTCAAGTATCGTGCCAGGGGAAGTACTGAAATGCCCAGAAGAGGTTCTTCACTTGTCTTCTAATGACATCTTACATTTATCAAATGAGGTGATGGCCAAAGCAAAATCCTTGCGATCGCTGGTTACTTTGGGGGGGTTTTCTGGAGTTCCTACCCCTCACTGCATCTTTGAGCAGAGATATCTCAGAGTATTGCATTTAGGGTCAAGTTCGGATATGCTCACAGATTTGCCAGAGTCCATTGGAAATCTAAAGTTTCTTAGGTATCTTAACGTCTCACGCTCCAAAATAGTCGTTTTACCTAAGTCCATCGTTCAACTCCAAAACCTGCAAACTCTGAAACTGACCTATTGTGAACATCTGTGTGAGTTACCTGAAGGTATCAGATACATGAGAAATCTTCGAAATTTGAATATACACGGGTGTTGCTCTCTTGATCATATGCCTCATGGAATGGGACAGTTACGACACCTACGAAGACTCAGCACATTTCTTGTGGGTCAAGGGGAGGGAGTCAAAATAAGCGAGCTGCAAGAGTTAAATCTTCTAGGAGGAGAGCTTAGCATAAAGAGCTTAATGAATGTAAGGGATTCATCACAAGCAGAGAGTGCTAACCTGAAGAAGAAACAGAATATAAATAGTTTAAATCTATCTTGGGGTTGGAAGAATGGCTGCAAAGACAACTTACCAGAAAACAATTCAGAAGAGGTTTTGGAAGCTCTTCAACCCCATTTGAATCTAAAGATGCTAACAATATCTGACTATCAAGGCTCAAATTTTCCATTTTGGATGGTGGGTTTGGTAAATCTGGTTAGCATTGCATTTGAGGGCTGCAGAAGATGCGAAAATCTCGCTTTTCTTGGGAAACTACCTTTCCTTAAGGTTCTTGAACTGAAAGAGATGGATGCTCTTAGATATCTAGATGATAAGGAAGGCGACAACGAAGACCTATTTCCTTGTTTGGGGAAACTAACCATAATTGACTGCCTCAATTTGACTGAATTGCCTTATATCCCGAACCTGACATCATTGCAAATAATCAGAAGTAATGAGAAGATTTTTAAGTCAGTGGGAAAGCTCACTACTCTTGCCTTCTTTGAAATCAAGGGCGAGATGAAGTCGCTTCCAGACGACATGCTTAGCCATCTAACATCCCTGCAAGAATTCTCTGTTGACAACTGTGTTAATTTAGCAAGTTTTCCGGAACTGAAAGAGAACAGTAGGCTTGATGGTTTAAAGAAACTTAGGGTTCATCATTGTCATAGTCTTACTTCTTTTCCTTCAGATTGGTTTAAGGGCACCCCCAATCTCAGATCATTAAATATTTTGGATTGTTCAAGATTTGAGACTTTACAAGAAGGATTGCAGCATCTAACAGGTCTGGAGAAATTGCAAGTTTGGAGTTGCCCAAATCTGAGGTACTTACCAGATGGGCTACAAAATCTTGACTCATTGAAGTCTCTGGTTATTGGGGATTGTGAACTAGTGAAGGTGAGGTGTGAGAAAGAGGGAGGTGGGGATTGGTCTAAAATTGCTCATCTTCCCTACCTCAAGATTGATGATCAAGTGATACAGTTCTTCTGACAACTGAATCAGTGGATGTGATGATGGATGTAAACAGTAATCTTCTACTATTCTGAATTCAGGTGCTTCTTCAATTATATTTATGAACTCAGCAAGCATTTTGATCATTTGCTTATCGGTTTCTAGCAACTAGAGTTGAAGTGATTGCAGTTATTCAGTTCATCTATACAGTTTGTTGTGTGTTGGTTTATTTCATTGTTGAGTATGATTAATGGCTGAATAGAGATCCTATAAACATTTCAAAAACTGCAATATATAAAGCACCATTTGTTGTAATTTATGGTCTCTGGAAAACTTACAATCCGTCATGGTGCGTAATGGCAAGAGTCATCCCCATCACTTAGCTTATCGGATAACATTCTCGACCATCAAAATAGATTGTTGGTAAGCATAGATTCTCGATCCTTGTTATGACTCTTACCGGGTAAGATTCTGAAGAGGCGTTTGGTTTGTAAGAATGCTTTTGGAAGGAATGGACACTCTATAAAAGGAATTGGAATGAAAATTAATCACGGTTGACCATATATTTGATGGACAGAAATTGGGATGATATCTGTTAAATGAATTAGAATATGTTGATCAAGTTTCGTCTATTCGATAGGTTGTGAAAAGAAGTTCAAATGTGATCGAGGAACATTTACGTATAACGAATGGAAAAAAATTCATGTTTTCCTGTTTGTTGATGTTGTTATTAGACATGGACACCTTTTGTAGTCTTTCGTAGGGGTGTAAACGAGTCGAGCTTTTAACGAGCTACTCGAGCTCGAGCTTAATAGTTATCGAGCTCGAGCCGATCTCGAACACAAAATAAAGCTTGATTAACTTAACGAGTCGAGCTCCATAACACCAATGTTCGACTCGACTCTTTAAAAACTCGATTAAACTTCATGAGTCGATTCAAGCCAAGCCGAACCATTCGAGCATACACTTTTTTGAGCCAAACGTTTTTTTATATTCTTACAAATTATATTAATCAAAATATAAAAATTGTCGAGCTTAAGTAAACATACGAGTTAATCGATCTCGAATTCGAGCTCATAAATGAGCATCGAGCTCGAGCTCAAACATTGAAAAAATATTCGAGCTCGAGTCGAGAAGCCTGATGTTATTTTGTTGAGGCGAGCTCGAATAACGTGATACTCTAACTCGGCCGGTTCGCCTTGCTCTTCTTCCTTTAAACAAGTAAGATGTGAAGTAGATATTAAAATGGACATTGGATTTTTAGATCTCCATTTACAAGCAGTCAAGCATTGCACATTTTAATTAAAACCAAACCAAATAAATCCAGTTAATCTCATACAGAATAGGGTCTAGAGAGGGTAAAATGGTAAAATGTACGCAAACCTTGTCTCTAAACTAAACAGTATAGAGACCGTTTCTATAAAGACAATAGACCGACCCATATCTGGTGCATTACATGCTTGTACCTGATGCAACAACAGATGGTACGTGACAATTGAAACCATGATGCAACAACTATAACATCACCATTGCATTTGATGAAAGCAGTTTTCTTTAAAAACTTCAATACCACTACAAGTTTAAATCAACCTACAACTACTTTTGCTAGCACAAAACTTAGATACTTGCTCTTGTATGATTTGTGTCATCAGCTCTTAATCTAATAATACAACACTGCCATATACACCTGAATATATCGTTCTGATCCTTTCCCTATATATACCCACCCTTCGTTTCTCCAGTTCATAATGCTTTAATCGTCTTGCGTTGCCACATCACAGTTTCTGAATCAAACCTCAGCTCCCAAGTAGGCCAGTAGTGCAAGTCTTGTTTCAATGTCAGCACCTGTGGCTTCCCGTTGAGGCGCACCGTTTTCACACGAACAAATTCTCCGTTTTCTATTTCCTGAAATGGAAACCAGGTCTCGGGGTTATATACAGATACTTTTTTTGTAGAATAACACACCTTGATTTTGCTTCAACGATAAGACGTACCTTTGTTACATCAACAAAGGCATTCAAATCAGGAGTTGGCTTCCCATTGACTTCAACAATCCATTGAAGAGCATAAAGGCCATATCTATGCACAGGGCTCCCATGAGACCACCTGAAAATTTTGATAGATTGTCATTACTTCAGTCCCCTATTAGCTAGAAACAGACCATCAAACCTATATATATATATATATATATATATATGAACCTCGTCTCTCTTTATAAATAGAAGGCAACCAAGGGATTAAAATTATTACACATGCCTTGTCACGTATACACCATGGCCTTCATCAGGCAAAAACCCGAGAGCACGCACTGCTGGGTGAGAGTCCTGTAAAAAACATCCACACCAATTGATCACGCGTGTGGTTCCATTGCCGTCTCTCACATCTGTTCCCACAAGAAGATCGATTTCACGCCCCTGAGAAACCACAAAGCATTACTATCAACAACATATTCGGTGTTTCTTGGAAATGTGGATGGATTGAAAATCAGTCTACACATAGGCTAACCTGACGAAAGATGGTCAATTCGAGTTTCCCTTCGGTGTCATTGTGCTGATCCAAGGCTTGGCATGCATCTTCAATATCACGAAAGCATGTAATTGGCTTTTTATTGATTGCCAGCACCATATCACCTTGTGCTAATAGATTCTCAGCTTTAGATCCCGCCAAACAACCTTTGACGCGTAACACTTGACGTCTAACGGGATCTTTTTTCACAAGAGCTTGGATCCAGTGGTCGCTGAGCCCAAAACTTCTGGCCTTCGATAGCAAAGTAGGATAAAGCTCAACCTCTAAGATTCTAACAAGAGGCATTGGTCTTTTGATGCCATTTATGAGAAGAGGCGGTCCTTTTGCACCAGATACAATCTTTTTAAGCATTAAGCTTATCGTATATATAGGGATACCCCTAACAAACTGATGATCTTCGGTTGTATTACACCCGTATTTCAACTGCAAACCAAAATCTACTATAAGTTCTTACTCATGAAAAACTCCTTTCAGCAAAGAGTAGAAACTATCAAACTACAAACCTGAGTTGAAAAGCTTCCCCATATGGCTTTAACCCTTCCTTGCTCATCAGTAAGCACTCCTGAAAAACTGCTGCCAAAATCTGCATGCAAGCCAAAAATGACTACCATTTCTGAGATAATATATTCTGGAGTAAACTACACTTTTGGTCCCTGTGGTTTCTTGTTTATAACACATTTGGTCCCTACAGTTTAAAAATCACAGTTTCGCCATTGAGGTATGCAAAAACGACCGAATGTGGTGCCTGCCTCTAACAGCCGTTAACCGTTAAGTGAGGGGCAGTTTGGTCTTTTTTCCAATTTTCTCATTTTTTGCTTTAAAAAATATACTCAGGGACCGAATTTGTAGTCTTTGTAAGTTTATCTCATTTTCTATTAAATATTAAATTTCTTTTATATTATCTACTAAACATATGACATGTGTCCTGCTCAACCATTTATTAAAGAAAAATGAGATAAAAATTGAAAAAGACTAAAATACCCCTGACTTAACGAGTTCTTCTAACGACCGTTAGAGAGAGGGACCAAATCCGGTCGTTTTTGCATACCTCAATGGAGAATTTGTAATTTTTAAACTGTAGGGACCAAATGTGTTATAAACAAGAAACCACAAGAACCAAAAGTGTAGTTTACTCTATATTCTGCAACGGCCAACGGTGAATAATGGAAAGGTACCAGTGTCGAGCTCGATTACTTCCATGTTGGTTGCTCTGTAACGTGGAGAATCAGCTGAGCTAATGTTTAGAGCAGCACATGGGTTGGTAACGACAGATTTTCTAGATGTTGCCTGTAAGCTTCTACTTAACCCCACTAAATAGACACAGTCACCACGCCGTAAAGCAGGTTCTGACATGAAAAAAGATAAAAACGTAATCAAAATTCGTGTGGAATAACTACAAAGAAAAAAATATTAACTTACCAGGAAGAAGTTCAGCAGCTCGCACTGCAGAAGCCCCGGCAGATCCTAGTGCAGAAGGGTCATATGCAACAAGAGCATAGTTGTGAACAGGATGAAGAAAGACAACCTCGCCGGGAATTTCCACTGGGAAGGCAGCGAAGGAGAGCATAATGTCAGATGCTGATATGGCAACGGTGTTCTTGTCGACTGCAACCAATCCCATGTTTTCGGAATGATGTATGATGACCCCGGTTCCAAAAAAGTGCTGCGAGTGGACCCCATCAAGCATACATGATGATGGTACATAAACCTGATAAGTCAAACACCAACGGGAAGCCTTTGAGCATAGGCTACAAGAAAGACATGAACGATGAGTAATGAGTTAGTTGATCCCTGAAATAATTACCTCAAACATGACAAGAGTGGGCTCTATCTCACGCTCCGCAACAGAAGCATTGCCGAAATTAGCTGCGTCTTCCCGATCTTCCTGGCTCTCAATTTTTGGTTCGTTTAAGGTATAATCAGCAAGCATACTTCCATCAGCAGATAGCTCTTCCCCAACTCTGCGTTTTTTTGTTCCACTGTCAGCTTCAGCTTCAGCTTCAGCATGTGATTCAGTGCTGCTACCGTTAACCAATTGTTTACCAACATCTTCATGCAAGTGTTCAGCACCGGAAACTCCATGATTTATCAGGCCTTGCTCGATATTTTTTGTCCCAAAAGATAGAAGTGGGCAGTCAAGAGGCAGAGCTTGCTTTCGTATCCAGAGACCGGAATTGTCATCACGAGTGTAAATCTGAGGGGAGGCATACCACTCATGCCGATCAACCGTAACTAGAACAGACTGCAGCCGAAAGAAAGCCATAAGATTCCACCTCCTCAAATTTTAGGAATTCACACACACAGATACAATATTAAAAAGGGCTTCTACAGATGGTTATCGTGTTAGGTTTTAAAATAATTGTGTAACTACCTTTCTCCTATAACGATCCATGTAACTTATATATTCCATTGGAATTCTAGCTCCTCTAGAAAGCTTTGATAGAACACTGACAAGGTCTTCAAGCTGTGAAATCTCTTCACCTGCAAACTTCTTTATAATGGCATGCCTTGGAACTCCGGCTCTAAAAAGCATATAACTGTAGATGGTACAACAAGCATATTTAATTGAAAACGGTTCAGGTTTCAAAATTCACCCTAAGCGGAATCTGTAAAAGAACTTACCCAGGTTCCGAGACATAGACGAGACCACATTGAAAACGGAAATTTCTAGCCTGTTTAAGAAGGAAAGATAGTTAGAGTGTATGATGAGAAAAATAGCAGAATCAAAGAGGCAATAATCAGACCAACCTGTTGATAGGAAAGAGGGTGTATCACGGCACCACTAACTTCCAAGAAGTAGTGTGGAGTTATCGAATGTAAATCCTGAACCTGGAGATAGCATATGGAGAGCTGATGAAATTTTACAGCAATAAATGAATACTAAACACAATGCCAAATTCTAGTAGCTCACCGTCAATTGAACCGTCAAAGTTCTGCCACCCCTTTCGAGTTCTAACTCAACATTTTGGCCAACACTATCATCAAGTAGATTCTCCACCTTCAGAAACTGAGTAATTACCTGCATGAAGATTTGTACAACTAAGGACATAATTTCAGATGATGTTTAAGATGAACACCTAGATTACAAGTCAAATGATAAATGATTTCAACGCAAGCTCGCAGTAACACATGCTGATCATATTTATTAATAATATTAAGCATTAGATGATTTTTAACAAGCAACATGAAGCCATGGTCCTCAATTAAAATAGTTACCATCAGATATGAACAAATTGTACGCACCTCACGGTTCATGCGAACAAGCACATCACCTGGCTCTAACTTTTTATGAGCTGGGCCACCAGGCACCTACAAAATGACCATGTTTTTATAAGCCACTAAAGTACTGATGAACCTATACAATCTAGTAATTCCACAATAGAAATGAAAAAACGACTTACTACAGCATCAACAACGAGCATTCCAGTTTCGCTTAGAGGAGATGCGTGGCGCACCAACTAGTTCAATCAACAACTTAGATAAGCTTCAAAAAAAACACGGAAAAATATAGAGAAATAAAAAGAATCTATGGACCTGCTCTGTTTCACTTTGCAGACCAAGTCGACGGGTCTCATCAAATCCTTTATGGAGAAACGTTGCCTATATCAGACATATCATGCAACGGTAAACAACGGCCCACGGATATAAAGACATGATATTCACAGTAATTCACTCCTTCACAGCGGTTATAAAAACATTAACCAAAAGAATGACATTGAAATAATGTATCTAGATAAATGGAACCACCGATCCATTTGGCACCAAAAGTACTCCCCAATTTTGTCACAAAATTGGACAAAAGAACCATATATAGTCATGAAAATCAAAAGGAAAATTTCACATATAGGTTTTGGCAAAGTGTGCTTGTTCAAAGAGTAACATGGTTAGCAGTTTAACATGGTGATTACCTCTCCTTCAAGTGTGCTTGTTCAAAGAGTAAGGTTTTCGAGACATACATGATAAGTAGCAGTACTTCATATCCAAAAAAATGGTAGTAATACTGATGCAAACACTAAAAAGTAATTTACTTCAGATGACAAGACAAAT
Organism: Saussurea involucrata; assembly: GCA_033807775.1. NCBI lineage: Eukaryota > Viridiplantae > Streptophyta > Magnoliopsida > Asterales > Asteraceae > Saussurea > Saussurea involucrata. The sequence goes on along the minus strand of CM066322.1, from coordinate 54,881,009 downwards.
TTGCTAAAAAGCGACGATCAAAGTTTATGAAATTATGAATGCCCATCACCTAAAAAACTGTAACAGTCAAAACTCTACTACAACTGTGAACATAAGTTGGTAGGTTTTGTATCTCCTTGAAAGTCAAAGAAGAAACTCACAAACCTGAAGCGTACCACGAGGTATTGTAACAGCCTCCCATTTATCTTGAAAAGAATCTCTTCCCTTCTGCAAGAAATTTAAAGCTCTCACCACCTGTAAAATCAAAGAAAAATATTTTTGTTAACCTGAACCTTACCCTATATGTATGTGTCTTTGTCTTTATATATATATAGGGGATTAATCATTAAGAACTCCAAAGTTGTGAGATCCATGAGAACTTCTACCTTACGGTTTTGTTTCACATGATTTTGGGTATAAGACTAGAAGCATATATCATACTTACTCGTTCCAAAGGTAAGAAAAATGCTGAAGCACTTGACGACTTGCTGCCAGCATTCAAGGCAACTGCTCGTCCTTGCCAATCAATGACCGGGGAACCACTTGAACCACCTTTAGTACCTGAAGCCGCCTGTTGTAAGCCAAGGAATGAAAAAGAAAAAAAATAACAACTTTGTTACCATATAGTTGAGTTGCAACAATCAGATGTGGTCAGAAATATCAGTACAGAATATCCAAGAAACCTCTGCAACTTCTAGCTCTTCATTCAGTGTCTAAAAGACAATCAAATATGACATGTAAACCAAGAAATCTTTTATGGGCCATCTAACGAGGAATAGAACAGAAAATGAATATGAAAGAAAAGCTTAGGCTGGTGCAGGTTGAGAAGAAGCTGAGGCCCCACAACGTGAGATGGCTTGGTCATTTCCAATGTAGACATTGGATGCATTGGTTACACAGCGTGCGTGAGAAGGTTCAACTTAAATCATATAAATACCAAACTACATGGACAATATCAACAAAAAGCAGACCAAGTATATAAAACTCAAAAGGGGAGCCAGTAATTGTGCAAAAGTATAGAGGAATGCATCACGACTTTTGCTTAACCAGCCGGATCCCAAACTAATAGCAACGGTATGAAGAAGCTCACCTGCATGTAAAATGTATTGAAATCGTTGTAGCCATCCCTGCAGCAGGTAGCAGACTCATTGTTAATACTTCATAAATAGTGGCAAAACTTTCATGTACTTTTCAAGCTAGATTTTATACTTAATCTAGAATAGCTGAATGTAAACTGCATCCTTTCAATGAATTCAGGTACGTAGATAAGGAAATATTTATGTTGAAGGACGTTACTTTTTATAATACGGAGCATCCCTATCCAGACGAGCAAGGGTACCAGCCAAAATAGAGACCTGTAAATTCAGAGCAAAGGTAAATAATATCATACATGAACAATATTAAACTAAGATAAAGTAAGCTGCAAAAGTAGCCAATGGAATAGCACCATAACAACACAGTCAAACAATTTATAAAGCACACGTATAGTAAAGGAGGAACTAGAACACTTCGTCACAAACACCAATTAATAACTTCAAAATAGAATCATGCATTAAAGTTTAAACATTGGCCCAAGGTGATATTGAGTATAAGTAATACAAAATACTTTGAAAAACGAAAGTTTCACTCGTAAAATACAACGGTGGGAAGTGAATTTATGAATATAAAATCTCCATAAACATAATAATCATAATCTCCATAAACATGATTTATATATACCTTCTCTCCACTATCATTACCAACAACTCTAATTTCCAATCCAACACAAGCAGCGTCTGGAGCAAGAGGAATCTCCTCGTAGCTCAGAAATTGTATTGCAGCAGGATCATAACGAAAAAATCCAAAATCGTGAACCTAAAAATTGAAAGGCATAATATCAGTATCATGCAGAAAATGGCTCTTTGAGCTTATGCATTCAGCAATATTCTAAACAGGAAAGTCAACAGGTGTGTAATTTTCAAATGTTATACATAATATTAGTCCTGATGTTGACAAACTAATAACTCATGCCGTAAGATGAAAAACACAAAGATAGAATATCAAGTTATATATAGAGGAAAATCACTGAGCATGTGTTCATGAGACCGACTATGCCTTAATTCAGTAATAGAAAAACAAAGTACAAAAGAAAACAAAATGGAAATACTTTCTAAGAACATTATAACTAAAAAAGCACAATGGCATCGTATGGCTATGGTAGCCTGTACGAATGAAAAGACAAGAAAAAATCTGACTAGACAACTAAACATACCTGCTATATGTGAAAATTATATAAAGCTCAAATTTTTATACAAGTAGATCAGGATTAAAGTTTTGAGACCACTGATACATCTTGCATCCTATTCTGATGGTGTGACTCCCCAATCGACATAACATTTTTTCACTGCTGTAATCAATCTTTGTACTCAATTATACTCTAAAAGGAAGAACTACCTGATAATAGATCAACTCTCTGGTAGAAAGCATATACAGGTCGAAAAACAATAAAAAGGATACAATAGTAATCATATGATGATGATAAAGACAAATGAGAGAGGATTTTCTAAAGGGCGACAAATAACTAGAAGTGTCTTTTACAGGGCGTGATAGTAAATATATTGATACTTGGTTTTATTCCCCAAATTATAACCAACTTAAAAAGATATGAAAGTCTTGCATATATGCTCATTATCATCTTTAACATTCTTTAATTAGGTTTAGATACAAAAACAAGGATTGAAATGCCTTCTACTACACCTCCGCTTTAAGATTGATCCAGTAGCTACTTATAATGTTGAACATTTTAAGTGGGTTCTGCATAAAATAGCATATCAAAAGCTTACTAAAAACAATTAAAAGGTTCAAACCATTGAATTGCTCAGTTACACCAAGATACAGGAAAACTATTGTTAATTCTAAAATAAGATATGACCAAAAGAGGAAAGTATGCAAAATCTATGTAGCTGCATATAAGACAGAAACACACACATTTAGTGAAAATGAAATTGAAATGCCAAAACCCACCACAATGGAAAACAAGAAATCCATGATCCATCAAGCAACTCACCGGGTCTCTGTATATCGGATAGACTGGAATCTCTTCACGATTTACAAACATGGCTTCAGCTACCACAGGACCTATAAATGTATAATCAATAAAAGAATATAAATAAAAAAGGTAAAACCTTGAAAGAACTTGCTTTCCCATCACAATATCACACGAGGAAACATTAGAAAACGGCCTTCAATTGGGGAAAAAGGAAATGCTATTACCTGGTTTAACCACATGACGATTGGTTAGTATAATTCCGCGACTCTTATCAACAACAAACCCCGTAGCATAGCTTGCACCAGCGGATTCGGTATCGAAAGCTCGACAGGCAGTAGTCCGAAGCACCACCACCGCCGGAACCACCTTTTGCAGCGCCTTCCTCCAATCCTCAGCGGTAGCGAGGTTTTCCTTAAACGGAGGATCGATTTCCATAGACAGATCATCCTTCATTACCGATCCTAACCTTTCCGATGAGTCCCCCATCTCCTAAATTTTTCGAAATCCAATCTTCGTGTGTGTGTGTTTCAGGCAAAAATTATTGATTCGTAATTTAGGGTTTATGTGATAAGGCGATGTTTGTTGAAGGGCTTATACACATAAATGGTAGTACTATTATATATCTAGCAGTTGAAGGAAACTCCGGCGGCGACGGAGATGAAAGCTCTTCTCTCTCTTCTAGTGAGAGAGATAAAGAGTTGACGACGAGATAGATACACTCCCTCACTCCATTCGTCTCTTTCCGTTCATACTGCAGCTTTTCAACTTGCAAAAAGAAACTCCCTTAACTTCGGCAGTTGACCTTTCAAAAAAATTCAAATAACTCACGTTCTGTATTACTATTTTTTTATAGAGTAAATTACATGTTTGGTCCATGTGGTTTAGTGGTTTTAACACTCTAAGTCCCTAAAATGAAATAATTATGGATTGCATCCTTGTGGTTTTCATTTTATAACGTGTTGAGTCCCTAAAATTAACTCCGTTCAATTCTGCTCCATTAAAGTACCCATGTGCAAGTCACATGATGGGTATTTTGGTCATTTTATGCATTTTCCTCATTTTAAATTAAAAACTAAAAAACAACATCAATAAAAATTAAAAACTAAAAAACCACCACCACCACCAAATCTCGAACACCACCACCACCAAATCTCGAAAACATCAAACCCCAAATCTGATACCTTTGAAAACATCGAACCCCAAATCTGTCAAAAATCGAACAAAGATCGACCAAAAACTAACCCTACCCACCAAAACAAAGATCGACCAAAAAGGTCAAAAATCGAACACCGACAATGAAACAAAACCTAAATCGATGATAGATTTGGATTAAACACTCTAGATCGATCCTAAACACACCATTAATTACAAAAATCCATTCCAAATCGATCCAAGGATCGAAAAACGGCTGAAGAGCTCTACAAACAGGGAAAACGAAAAAACCTAAAAACGAAGAACACATGAAAAAACCTAAAAACGAAGAACACACGAACACAGATCGACGGTGGTGTTGCAGAGACGAAGAACAGGTCGACAGTGGTGTTGCAGGGACAAAGAACACAGGTCGGCGATGGTGTAGTTGCAACTATGGAGGTGGAAGGGGAAGGGGGTTAGCCGAGGGGAGGGAGAAGAAGAAGTGGGCCTGAGGGTGGTACAGTGAAGGTGACGATGGTGACTGAAAGTGGAGGCAGGCGGTGGTGCGGTGGTGGTGAGGCTTTGGGAAGATGAGGTCAGTTGTGAAGAAATTACAAGCTTGGTCCTTGTTGTTTATAAAAAAGAGTTTAGGTTAAAAAAAGGTAAAAAGGTTAAGAAAATGGTAATTAGGCGAAATGACAAATTTACCCATCATGTGCCTTGCACATGGGTACTTTGACGGAGCAGAATTGAACAGAGTTAATTTTAGGGACTCAACACGCTATACAATGTAAACCACGAGGATGCAATTCATAATTATTTTATTTTAGGGACTCAGAGTGTTAAAACCACTAAACCACAGGGACCAAACATGTAATTTACTCTTTTTATATCAATTCTAATTTGTTGATTTATATATTTTATTAGTATTATTAAAACAAAATAAAAAGGTTAAAAACAACAAAAATAATGATAAAAATAAGTGTTAACAGGAACTTATAAATAAAACAACCATTGTAAATGCTCAGTGTAGTATGATTAAGTGTCTAGAATGGTTAAGAAACTTTGTATGATTTAGTGTCAGATATAAATGATTGTTTGGAAATTGTTTTGAATCAACCGTCTGAATGGCATAAAATTGTCATTTTACCCCCAATTTTGTGTTTGAATGAAAATTAATGTATAACAAAAGTTCTGGCTGAAATTTCTAAATGAAAATAGAAAATAATGAATGGTCCAAACCAATACATAATATCATATCAATCCAAACAAACATAACAATGTAAGTTCAAGTTTTGGCATAACAAAACATCACATGAAATGCAAGTTCAAACACAATATTTTGCGTACAACATCTAATTTGAAGTATTTAACACCGATTGATTTGCAATCTCATTACGCAAATTAGACATGTAATCATTGTTTTGGGACCACAAGGAGTTGCATCATCTCTACTTCATCGTCTCCCTTCATTTTTTCTTGTGCTTCCTTAATGATCATGGGGTTATTGTCATAATCCACGAATAGTTGATCTTGCATATTACACATTCTTATAAAGTTATGGATCGTGAAACAATTAATTGCAATGTTTCTTTGTATTTGAAAAGGATAAGGGTCGTTTGCTTCAAAATCAGGAATCTTGCTTTCAATACATCAAAAACATGCTCGATAACATTTATGAGTTGTGTGTGGGCATGATTGAATCTTTTTATTCTTTGGTCAAGCCGAGAAAAAAGGGATTTTAAAGAACAATTTAATAGCATTCATTGATAACACAATGTTCCCATAGATATCAAAATGTTGAAAACATGAAAAGGATTTTAAACTCTTGAAAGTTGTTGCTTATCTATGATCTAATGACAATTGTATGTTTGATGCTTCTATGTCCCGTCTTTTGATCAAGTGTCTTAAGAGATTTTTACAAGGTCTGCTTCTATTGGATGATGTAGGTTTTGCTCTTGATTCTTATACAAACCCCTTTTTAAATTTGAACAATATCGTATTTTGTGAATCTGTCAAACCACTAGAAGCTTTGTCTGTTGTACGTAGAACCAATGCATGTATTAATGATTTTATGTTTTTTTATCTTGGAAATACTTTATTCCTATATGGGATAATTTGAAATTTGAGGTTTTACAATCATCTTGGAAAAACACAAATTTTCAAATGAAAACCATTAGAATGACATATTTTTCTATATAAGAACACGCCCCGTTTATTTCAAAAAAAAAAATCAGGCCCCGCAATTTTATGAAGGATACATACTTTGGTGAGGTATAAGAACCATCCCTTTCCCCATTATTCAACCTTTTTCTAATTAGTTTATGTCATTATTGAAAACATTTCTAAATCAACCTCTAAGTTTCTCCCTCACATTTTACCCAAATCCTCATCAAACCCTAACGTGGGTCCATCCTTTCACTCGTCAAACCCTAAACCTCAAATGAGAATGAGAATGAGAATGAGAATGTGAATGGCGAATGCAAAATTAATTTAAGTTGTTAAATAAAAAATCCACCTTATTTGACATGTAGTCAAATAATGTTGGCGGGTTGAGTTTATGTGAGAAGTGTCAAATTTAATGAGAAGTGTGAGGAGTGGTTATCAATTATTGGATGATAAATGGACGAACATTAGGATGAGATGCACCGAGATAAGATACACCGGATCAATTCCCTTTTAAGCCGCAATTCATGAGAGGGTATTTGATTAAAAGTGATGTTTAAAAGCACTTGTCACTAAAAATGACACTTCTCACACGATCTCATGCCTAATGTTGATTTGTATTGTTATATTAAATTTAAAGACGCTATGTAAGCTTTTATAGGCTATCTGGTTGTTGGGACATTGTTTGCAAAGTTTTGTCTATAGATAGCAAAATAAAGATTTTAAAGACTAATTTGTTTAAAATATGAATCTTAAAAAAAAAGTTAGGACCCTTAAAGATGCTATGTTTATTTATTATGTTCATAACATCGATTTATACCATGGATAAAAAGACTTGGTTTTGGAGAATTTTGTTTGGAAGACAGTGCGTTGTTCACATCATATAATTAAGATATAACATACACTACTAAACAGAAGTCGATTTCCGGCGGATTTTTTCGGCGGATTTTCCGCCTGATATTTTCCGGCGTCTTTCCGGCGGAAATTAAAAAAGTCAAATTCCGTTGACTTCCGCCGAAAATCACAAAAAAATAAAATTTTCGCATTTTTTTAAACGATCGACTTATTTTTCGGCGGATTTTCGGCGGAATGCAATTAATTATTTTTGAAATTAATATCCGTCGGAAATAAGTCGGAATTCCGCCGAAAAACTTTTAATTAATTAAGAAAATAATTTTTTTAATCATCCGCCGAAAATCCTAAACTCTTAAAAATTTAAAAATAATAAAAAATAATTTACGATCCGCCGGATATTAATTTTAAAAAATAAAAAATAGTTTTTTTAAAATTAATATCCGTCGGAAATAAGTTGGAATTCCGCCGAAAAACTTTTAATTAATTAAGAAAATAGTTTTTTTAATCATCCGCCGAAAATCCGCCGAAATCCTAAACTCTTAAAAATTTAAAAAAAAATAAAAAATAATTTACGATCCGCCGGATATTAATTTTAAAAAATAAAAAATAATTTTTTTAATCATCCGCCGAAAATCCGCCGGAACCCGTAACCTTTAAAAATAAAAAAAAAGAGTAAAGTTCACTTTTGGTCCTTAACGTTTGTCCATTCTAACATTTTTCGTCCCTCAACTTCAATAAGGTGCATATGGTCCCTGACGTTTGTATTTTCTTAACGTTTTTGGTCCCTCTCGTTAACGGTTGTTGTCTTTTTCCGTTAAATCCAATTAAATGAGGGGTATTATTGTCATTTTACCTATTTTCTTTAATTTCTTGCTTTTATAAAAACCATCAAAATCTAGGGACTTGTTATGTAATTATTCCCCCTCCTTTCTCTTTCTCTCTCTCTCTCCTCTTCATCGCCGCACCATCAAAACCCCTATCGTGAACTTCTCAGACCGCCGCTACACCATTCCACTCTCCACCACCGATCTCCTGCAACCACAATAATTTCATCTCTCTCTCTCTATCTATCTCTGTACTCCCTACACCATCGACACCCATTCCCCAGCCACACCATAATCTCACTCTCCACCCACCACTCCTCCGACCACGAAGTGTGGTGCAGGTGGGTTTGTATATATATATACATATATACATATATATATATATATACATATATATACATATATATATATATATATATATTAAAGTTGGTGGGGCCAGTGAAAATAAGTTGATAGGTACCCAGTCATCTTGTATTTATAGAACCAACGGTAACCATACGATTCTTATTACTGATTTTAACCGCCAAAAAAATGCTTTCCGCCGGAGTTCCTCTCGTCGGCGGCAACCAACTCCTCCTCCACCGTAGAAACCCTAACCTACTTCTCCACGCTTTCAAACCAATCGCAGTCAGTTCCTTCATCGTTAGATCATCCTCTTCAAGCCTTAAAGAACTCGACACTTCATCATCATCATCGGCATCTGTGGTGCAGCAGGTGGGTTATATATATATATATATATATATATATATATATATATATATATATATATATATATATATATATATATATATTAAAGATACTAAACTAAAAAGTGTGGTGCAAGTGGGTTTATATATATATATATATATATAAACCCACTTGCACCACACTTTTTAGTTTAGTATCTTTAATATATACACTTTTTAATTTATTATCTTTAATATATATATATATATATAAATTAAAAAGTGTGGTGTAGGTGGGTATATATATATATATATATATATAGAGAGAGAGAGAGAGAGGATATATATTATAGATAATTACATAACAAGCCCCTAGAGTTTGATGGTTTTTATAAAAGCAAAAAAATAAAGAAAAGAGGTAAAATGACCATAATACCCCTCATTTAATTGGATTTAAAGGAAAAAGATAACAACCGTTAACGGGAGGGACCAAAAACGTTGAGAAAATACAAACGTCAGGGACCATATGTACCTTATTGAAGTTGAGGGACGAAAAATGTTAGAAAGAACAAACGTTAAGGACCAAAAGTGAACTTTACTCTAAAAAAAATAATAAACTAATTTACGATCCGCCGGAAATCCGCCAGATATTAATTTTAAAAAATAAAAAATAATTTTTTAATCATCCGCCGGATACCCGTAACCTTTAAAAATAAAAATAAAAACTAATTTACGATCCGCCGGAAATCCGCCGGATATTAATTTTAAAAAATAAAAAATAATTTTTTTAATCATCCGCCGGATACCCGTAACCTTTAAAAATAAAAAAAATAAACAAATTTACGATCCGCCGGAAATTCGCCGGATATTAATTTTAAAAAATAAAAAATAATTTTTTTAATCATCCGCCGGACATTAATTTTTTAGAAATATTTTTAATTATATAAATATTAAATTAAATTAAATTTTAATGATAAATCAAACCTTGTGGGCTTAATGTACCGTTATGGGTAGGGGTGTAAATGATGCGAGTCGAGCTCGAGTATCAGGTAACTCGACTCGACTCGTTAGTATGTCGAGTCGAGCTCGAGTTCGAGTCGAGCACATTCAAGTCGAGTGTTGACCGAGCTTTGACCGAGTCGATCTCGAGTCGAGTGTTGACCGAGCTTTGACCGAGTTTTTGATAAACCATCGATGTGGGACAGAAAAAACTGAAAGAGATGCTCCAAGCCTCCCACATCGCTAGACTAAGAAACTTTTAAGACCTCCAAGACACTATATATTTTCTTTCCTTAATATTAAGATGTTAATTTTTTATATTTGTTAATTTATTTAATTTTAATTTTTCTATTATTTATAATTAATAAATATAATAAGTAATAATATAGACTTTATTATATATAAAATTAATTCGAGTATCTCACGAGTTTATCGAGTCGAGTATCAGGTAACTCGACTCGACTCGTTAGTATGTCGAGTCGAGCACATTCGAGTCGAGTGTTGACCGAGCTTTGACCGAGTCGATCTCGAGTAGCTCGCGAGTTGTCTCGTCTCATTTACACCCCTAGTTATGGGCTTTAATTGTTCATTTTGGCTTCAATGGACCCTTGTGGGCTTAATGTACCGTTATGGGTTTTAATGGAATGTATTGGGCTTTAATGGACCGTATCGATCTTTATGGGTCGTAGTTTGATTTAATGGACCATATTGATCTTTAATTGATTATCTGGGATTCAATGTACCGTTGTGGGCTTAATAGATCGTTATGGGCTTTAATAGACGTATTGGGCTTTAATTGACCATTATAGCTTATGGAACGGTTTTAGCTTTATTGGACCGTATTAGGTTGCAAATGGATTTGACAGGAGTTTATTGGATCCAAATGATATTTTCCGGCGTCTTTCCGGCGGAAATTAAAAAAGTCAAATTCCGTTGACTTCCGCCGAAAATCACAAAAAAATAAAATTTTCGCATTTTTTTTAAACGATCGACTTATTTTTCGGCGGATTTTCGGCGGAATGCAATTAATTATTTTTAAAATTAATATCCGTCGGAAATAAGTCGGAATTCTGCCGAAAAAATTTTATTAATTAAGAAAATAATTTTTTTAATCATCCGCCGAAAATCCGTCGAAATCCTAAACTCTTAAAAATTTTAAAAAAATAAAAAATAATTTACGATCCGCCGGATATTAATTTTAAAAAATAAAAAATAATTTTTTTAATCATCCGCCGAAAATCCGCCGGAACCCGTAACCTTTAAAAATAAAAAAAATAATAAACTAATTTACGATCCGCCGGATATTAATTTTAAAAAATAAAAAATAATTTTTTTAATCATCCGCCGGATACCCGTAACCTTTAAAAATAAAAATAAAAACTAATTTACGATCCGCCGGATATTAATTTTAAAAAATAAAAAATAATTTTTTTAATCATCCGCCGGATACCCGTAACCTTTAAAAATAAAAAAATAAACTAATTTACGATCCGCCGGAAATTCGCCGGATATTAATTTTAAAAAATAAAAAATAATTTTTTTAATCATCCGCTGGACATTATTTTTTTAGAAATATTTTTAATTATATAAATATTAAATTAAATTAAATTTTAATGATAAATCAAACCTTGTGGGCTTAATGTACCGTTATGGGCTTTAATTGTTCATTTTGGCTTCAATGGACCCTTGTGGGCTTAATGTACCGTTATGGGTTTTAATGGAATGTATTGGGCTTTAATTTACCGTATCGATCTTTATGGATCGTAGTTTGATTTAATGGACCATATTGATCTTTAATTGATTATCTGGGATTCAATGTACCGTTGTGGGCTTAATAGATCGTTATGGGCTTTAATAGACGTATTGGGCTTTAATTGACCATTATAGCTTATGGAACGGTTTTAGCTTTATTGGATCGTATTAGGTTGCAAATGGATTTGACAGGGGTTTATTGGATCCAAATGATATTTTTCGGCGTCTTTCCGGCGGAAATTAAAAAAGTCAAATTCCGTTGACTTCCGCCGAAAATCACAAAAAAATAAAATTTTCGCATTTTTTTAAACGATCGACTTATTTTTCGGCGGATTTTCGGCGGAATGCAATTAATTATTTTTAAAATTAATATCCGTCGGAAATAAGTCGGAATTCCGCCGAAAAACTTTTAATTAATTAAGAAAATAATTTTTTTAATCATCCGCGGAAAATCCGCCGAAATCCTAAACTCTTAAAAATTTAAAAAAAATAAAAAATAATTTACGATCCGCCGGATATTAATTTTAAAAAATAAAAATAATTTTTTTAATCATCCGCCGAAAATCCGCCGGAACCCGTAACCTTTAAAAATAAAAAAAATAATAAACTAATTTACGATCCGCCGGAAATCCACCAGATATTAATTTTAAAAAATAAAAAATAATTTTTTTAATCATCCGCCGGATACCCGTAATCTTTAAAAATAAAAAAAAAACTAATTTACGATCCGCCGGAAATTCGCCGGATATTAATTTTAAAAAATAAAAAATAATTTTTTTAATCATCCGCCGGACATTAATTTTTTAGAAATATTTTTAATTATATAAATATTAAATTAAATTAAATTTTAATGATAAATCAAACCTTGTGGGCTTAATGTACCGTTATGGGCTTTAATTGTTCATTTTGGCTTCAATGGACCCTTGTGGGCTTAATGTACCGTTATGGGTTTTAATGGAATGTATTGGGCTTTAATGGACCGTATCGATCTTTATGGATCGTAGTTTGATTTAATGGACCATATTGATCTTTAATTGATTATCTGGGATTCAATGTACCGTTGTGGGCTTAATAGATCGTTATGGGCTTTAATAGACGTATTGGGCTTTAATTGACCATTATAGCTTATGGAACGGTTTTAGCTTTATTGGACCGTATTAAGTTGCAAATGGATTTGACAGGGGTTTATTGGATCCAAATGATCGTTAACGAGTCCAACAGGGGTTTATTGGATCCAAGTGACCGTTAATGGATCCTGTTGGGATTTCAGTAATCTACTAGGTGTTTAGTCAACTCAATTGAACTTTAATGGACTTATGGAATGGTTTAGGCTTTAATGGACCGTATTGGGCCTTTATGAATCATATTGTGCTTTAATGAACCGTATTGGCCTTTAATTGATCATTTTGAGCTTTAATGGACCCTTGTGGGCTTAATGTACCGTTATTGGCTTTAATGGGATGTATTGGCCTTTAATGAATCATAATAGGTTTTAATGAACTGTAATAGGTTTTAATGGACCATATCGAGCTTTATGGATTCTAGTTTGCCTTAATGGACCGTATCGGGCTTTATGGATCCTATTTTGCCTTAATGTACCATATTGGTCTTTAATTGATCATCTGGGCTTCAATGTACCATTGTGGGCTTAATAGATTGTTATGGGCTTTAATGGACCATTTTGGGCTTATAGAACGGTTTGGGCTTTAATGGATCGTATTGGGCCTATATGGATCCTAATTTGCTTTAATGGACCATATTAACCTTTAATTGATCATTTTGGGCTTCAATGGACCCTTGTGGGCTTAATGTACCGTTATGGGGTTTAATGGAATGTATTGAGCTTTAATGGACCGTATTGGACCTTTATAGATCCTAGTTTGCTTTAATGGACCGTATCGGGGCTTTATGAATCGTATTGTGCTTTAATGGATCGTATTGGACTTCAATGGATCGTATTGGACTTTAATGGACCGTAATGACCGTTAATGGATCATATTGGGATTTCAGTTATCTACTAGGAGTTTAATCAACTCAATTGAACTTTAATGGGCTTTAATGGACCATTATGGGCTTATGGAACGGTCTGAGTTTTAACCGTATCGGCCTTTTATGGATCGTATTATGCTTCAATATATAATAATAATAAGAAATAATATATAATAATAATAACTACTACATATTAATAATAATAATATTAATATATATCAATAATAATAATAATAACTAATATATAATAATAATAATATTAATATATATTAATAATAATAACAATATATATTAATAATAATCTAATGATTTCCGACGGCATAATCCGCCGGATTAATGGTAAAAAAATAAATACCCTGTTAGGGTTTTCATATTTCACAGTAGAAACCAAATTTCACATTTCACGTTTCCTTCTCCCCGCCGATTTTCACATTTGCCGGACCCCCCCCCCCCCCCCCGGTCCGCCGCCATCGCCATCGCCGTCCGCCACCACCATCGCCGTCCGCCACCGCCTGAGCCTGAGCCGTCCGCTACCGCCACCGCCTGAGCCAGTCCGCCATCGAAGGTATGATCAGTATCTTTCAAGTGTTTTGTTTCAAGTGTTTTGTTTATTTTGATCTCATTTCTGTTTCGTAAAAAGATTTCATTTTTAATATTATCATGTTTGATTTAAGCATTCAGAACAAATCATGTTGATCAATTAGACTGAAGAATTGTTAAATGCATTGAATGTCTTAATACTGTAATTAATTATAGGACACATTCTTAATTTTTGTGTTTGAAATTTTTTTGTGTTAAATGCATTGAATGCAATTTTTGTGTTTGAAAATTTTGACTTCAGTAATTCTTAATTTTGAAAAAAGAACATAAAATTTTGCTTTGATTTTCATAGTAGTTTTATAGAACAATATCTGAAAAGTAAGGTATAAAAAACCTAATATGATTTTGTCCTATTAACAATATCTAAAAATAAAGGTGTCATAAGAAACATGTCAAGACATCCAAAAATTGTCCTACAAACTTGTAAAACACCTTTAGATAATACACTTTATTGTTTGGTCATGTAAATTAAGGGTCTGTTTGTTATCAGCTTAATGAGCTGAATGGAACTTATAGCTTATTCGATCAGCTATACATAATACATGACTGTTTGGTTGTGGCTTAATGATATAGAAAACAGCCATCCTATCCATGTCCTTTAGTAATTTCCCACCTATTTGGATATAATCCCATATGCACCAAACCGTAGAGACAGTTAGTCATACATGACTGTTTGATATTGACTTAATCTAGACAAATAATGTATCCATACAAGATTTTATGGAAAACCAACCAAACAGACACTTAAACTATTGTCATACAAACTATAATCTGTTCTACCGAATAAAAAACAGTACTTACGCTTGTTTCTCTCCTCGAACATACCACCAAAGCTTGGTATGTCGCACTTGGTGCCACATCCCTCTTTCTACTCGGAACCAAATGTTCGAGAAGTTTGAGGTTCGTAGTGTATATTTAAGTAATTAAATCCTTGGTAGTATTCTTGGAAACTTAAAAATAACTAAACATGTACGTGCAACAATACTACCAATGGGACCCGGCGTTGCACTCTAAAATTCGTCAAATTTGGGAGAAGAAATGTGGGAAATGCTACAATGACAATCTTTCATATGCACGAAATAGAGCCATCCGTCTGTGCAACCAGAGTGGTCGTCGTTATGATGAGAACGACCCAAATAGAAACATGGACTTGTTGCGGCCGTTCAATCCTTCCTGGATAGATGAGAATCAATGGAACAGAATGATCGATGCCTGGAATTCCGATCGTTGGAAGTCGATTTCAGTGACGGCACGCTCGAACATGATGACTGAGATTGATGGAGAAATATCGAAGCACACTAATGGCTGTATTTCTTTCGGGGCGACATCTGCAAGATTGGTATGACCTTCATATGTTATAATTAACCAATTGCGTTACTAGTTTGTTGTTTGCTTAACATGTTATAATTCGCCATTGTTTGTATTATTTGATCTTTGCAGACGAGAGCTAGGGGAGGCGTGCCACCGTCGGGTATTGAACTCTTCGACCATACCCATATGAAGAAGAAGAAGAAGCATCGGTCGGGAGCGAATGACACATCTTCCGAATCTGGGGAGTATGTGACGACGCGGTGTAGCCGTTTTGCGGTAAGTATTTTTTGACCAAGACTTTACAATATCTACATAGTTTGTGTTTAACTATAAACATTATAACTAGGTAACTAGCTATCTTATATATCTAGTTTGGGTTGCCATTTGTTGGGCAAACGTTAGGATTGTTTAACTTTAAGCTTTATAATTGTTTTGTTATATATCTTGCCGTTAATATCTATCTAGTTTGGGTTGCCATTTGTTGGGCAAACATTAGGACTGTTTAACTTTTAGCTTTATAATTGTTTTGTTGTATATCTTGCCGTTAATATCTATCTAGTTTGGGTTGCCATTTGTTGGGCAAACATTAGGATTGTTGTTTAACAGGAAAATGGAAACGTCCTATTTACAGTCGTTATGCTGTCGAAAATGACTTGTATAATTTTGTAAAAACCACAGGGTGGGTATCGGGCGGGTGCCATAGAGAGATACGACGATGACCTTACCAATCATCCGCCACTTGATACCCAATTATGGCATGACGTGACCGGGGGAACGAAGAAAGGTCGTTCCTTTGGGTTTGGAAACCATCTAGATCCCAATGCGATCTTGAGTGGGTCATCTTCGACAACTGGTGCGTCGTCTTCCTCCCAGCAGGTGTGTACCAGTTTTTTTCATTAAATGATGTTATCAATTTGATTTTTAGTTCATATTAAATATTCTAAAGTCTTTTTTTATTTTGTAGCACATCGTTGAGACCTTAATGAGCCAAGTGCAAGAGTTGAGGGCACGAGAAGAGGAACGTAAGTTAGAGGATGAGAGACGTCGAGAAGAGGATGCGAGACGTGAAGAGGCCCGTCGTTTGGAACGAGCACAATATGAAGAGATGTGCGAGTTGATCAAAAATCTCAGTCAAAGTACGCCGCCTCCGCCTCCGCCTCCATAGCGATTTGAAACTTTTATAATTGTCTTTTGTGTTATTTGAACGAATTTGGAACAACGATTTGGTCGTTTTGGCCCAAACAATGTATTGGGCGTTTTAATTTATGATATATAGCATTTTAGCAGATTATACAATTTGTAGCAGGTTTTTATCTGATTCCATGAAAAAAATAAATTTTAAATTAATAAAAAAAATTAAAATTAATTTAAATTATTTTCGGCGGAATATTCCGCCGGAAATCCGCCGAAATATTACCGAAAATATATTTTTTATTAATTGATAAATAAATAAATAAATATATTTCAGGCGGATTTCCGACGGATTTTTCCGCCGAAAATCAGGTTTTTTTTAGTAGTGATAAATTTTCTTTAACTATTTGTAATTGTATAAAAACAAAAGCCCTAAAATGTTGGAGCGTCCTTTTCTTAAGGAACAAAAGACACTAACACAAAATAATCGTTAACTTCTCTTAAATATTTCGTTAAAAGATTTGTTCGTCGGTTTAAGTAAGTTATACGTAAATCCTCCGGCAATTCCTCCAATGAGCGGACCGAAGATGTATATCCAAATTGCTTTGTAGTTATGCCTCACAATGGCTGGTCCAAGGGTCCTTGCTGGATTCATCGATGCTCCAGAAATCGGTCTAAATTTAAATAAATAAATAAACAAATTCCATTAGATATATTCCAGATAATTAAAAATAATTTGCCTATAAAAAAAACTCCTTTCATAAAGAAGAAACTTACCCTCCTACCAAGACGTTTGTTGTTATGGTCATGCCAACCATAATCCCTCCAAGCTCTTTTTTCTGCAAATTCAAATTAAAAAAAATCAATTTTTATTCATTGTTCATAAAATCTATTTTCATTTTAAGTAAAAAAAACTAGCCATTTCAAATGCATATATAATTGGGAAATTAATTAAAATACCCTAAGTTTGACTTTTACTTACCAAAATACCCAAATCTCGTTCACCTTGTCAAAATGCCACAAAAATCCGCGATGGGGCCCGCGATCGCGGGCTAGGGCGTTCGTGGCACCCAGGTTTGGGCAAAATGTCCCGCGGAGCCCCCCCACTATGGCCGCGGTGACAAGTTTGGTCCCTGTGGGCCACGGAGGTTGCCCGCGATAGGCCAAAAAATTACATTTTTGGTCCTTTTTGTTTTCTTTGGTCGCAAACACAGTTCAGTTACAAACTGGTGGCCAAAAGAAATTTTAGCAAAACCAAGTTGCGTGAGCACGAGATTTTGGAGTTGCATTCGTGTCCGCATGTCACGCTCGCACACAAGTTCGACGATTTTAGCTTACGAAATCGTCAATCGGCACCCCCTGTGTGCGGACACGAATGCAGCTCCAAAATCTCGTGCTCACGCAGCTTGATTTTGCTAAAATTTCTTTTGGCCACCAGTTTGTAACTGAACTGTGTTTGCGACCAAAGAAAACAAAAAGGACCAAAAATGTAATTTTTTGGCCTATCGCGGGCAACCTCCGCGGCCCGCAGGGACCAAACTTGTCACCGCGGCCATAGTGGGGGGGCTCCGCGGGACATTTTGCCCAAACCTGGGTGCCACGAACGCCCTAGCCCGTGATCGCGGGCCCCATCGCGGATTTTTGTGGCATTTTGGCAAAGTGAACGAGATTTAGGGTATTTTGGTAAGTCAAAGTCAAACTTAGGGTATTTTAATTAATTTCCCTATATAATTAGGTTCAATTTTAAAGTAAACAAATTAACTTATTTTAAATTGAGTAAATTGTGATTTTCGTTCTTTTAGTTTGTTAATAATTTCATTTATGGTTTAAGAATTGCGATTTTCATTTATATGGTTTGCAATTTGTTGTTATTTCCGTCCTTAACTAATTCTTACTTTTAAATATAAGGGACTAAAACAGTAAAAACTTGTAATCCACATGGACCATAACAACAATAAATTGTATATCACAAAGACAAAATAATAAAAAGTTACAAACCATAGAAATGAAAACCGTGATTTTAAAACAAATAGAAAGAAAATCGTAATTTTTAACAAACCACATGGACTAAAAACGTAATTTACTCTTTTAAATATAACTAGATGTTCACTAGAAGAAAAAAAATATCATACATAAAACTTACCGCTCTACGATCGGTAGTGGCACCTGAAACAACAAACATTAGGACGAAAGTCACGATGATCTCAACTACAAATGATTGCATGATCGAGCCAGAGGGTGTAGTTCCAAAAAAACCTTTGGGGGTTATATTTATAATTAACGACAATGTTCCGCTAGCAAGAATCGATCCTAGCAATTGCGCTATAACATAAAGAAGCACCTACATAAAAATGTGAATTCATTAAGGGGTTAATGTGAAACGTGAAATTTCCATGATAAATATGGTATGAGTTATAATTCAAAAGGCTCAGCTACCCTATTTTGAGTTAAATACATTAGATTTTTTAACTAAAATTTATATTTCACGGTGTATAGGTATAAGATTTGAAGGGCAAAATTGCAATACCTCTTTAAATGGAAACAAACCCAATAGGGCCAAAGTGATGGTCACGACGGGATTGAAGTGGGCGGAGACATGACCAACAGTGTAAATCGTAATCATAACGATTAGGCCCCATGTCACACATACCCCCGGAAATGTGATTGTGCCGCCGTATAGCTTATTCACCGTTACTGATCCACAACCGATAAAAATAGTGACATATGTCCCAATAAACTCGGCTAACAACTGTATAACACGACAAATAAACCAAAAAAGTGGGTCTAAGACTCATAGATGTATTATATTAGTTGCATTCTATATCACGTACGTACCCTTTGGACAAAATCAATAGTGCGATTTGAAGAAACATTGAGATCTGAATTTAAGGCAAAATTGCCTTTTTCCACTTCTGAGATGTTTGAATCTACGATACCATCACTCCTAAGTGCCATGATCCCAAATAAACGATTGAAGAAATGTAAAAACGAATGAAATTAGGAATTTAAAAGGTTATAGGTTGACATTGGCACATAGGCCGAGTCTTGTGCTTACTATGATTAGTTTTTCTATACCATTTTTAGAAACTTAAAGTTGAGAAGCCAATAATTTCGTTGTACTTGTGGGTTCTCTCACATGTCTTGTTCTAACAATCAATACTGAAGAAAGCAAGTGACTAAAACATACGAGTTTTACTTATTTCTCTACAGTAACAATTTTAAGTTCATTTATTTTCTTTTATAGAGTCAACTCCTCCTTATGAGTTTCGATCTAAGAGTGGGCCCTCATTTTATGATATACGGCCTAGCTAGACTTTCGCCGATGGTTGGCGTCCTCGTCTATGTTCACCCATCATTGAACATTATATTATCATGCACATACATGTTGGAAAAATGTAAACAAGCAACGCATTTCAAACACCAAGTATATAACACATATGAGAAATAACTTTCATTTGATGTATATATCTCATTTTACAGAAGGCTGAGATACTCACCTTGATCATAATTAAAACATACTTCTAAAACCTTTTACCATGTTCTATTGATTGCATAAATAAATAACATTTGATTACTTTAAAAGTTCTTGGTATTTAACAAGTTAAACATGTATTTGCTTTGAATTTTGACTTAATGGATGACTTAACTTAGCAAAATTGTATCTGTATGGTCTAGGGCCATGCCCAATATGGCCTAGGTTTTTTTTCCTTACGGTCTTGAAGTCCGATTTCGTTAAAACTTGTTTTATGTTCGATTTCGTTCTCAAAATGTGGTTAATTTATAACTTAAACAAATATAGTTCTTTACTAGTTACTCACCATTCAAAACTCCTATAATGTTTATTGACATCAAACCTTATTCATTTGATCAACTGCTTTCATCCGATTTAGCAGCTAATTCAATATTTTTTAACCAACAACTGAATCAATCTTCCATAGTTACAAAAACAAAAATTGACCCCACTTATATTTCAAATTAATATGTATAATTGTCAAAAAAAAATTGAAAGACAATTGCATTTCGGGGGTATCCTGGACTTAGTCCAGAATAATCCCCCTTCGACCCGACCACGATCTCGGCCCAAGCAACAGGCCCACGAAGCGTGATCACCACGAGGTTCGAACCCGGGTAGTAAGGGCTTCCACCACTTACCCCCAGGATGTTACCGAACCACTGGACTACAACATCTTTGGTTGTATAATTGTCAATTGTACCAAATTTATATATTAAATGGATGTCACTACAACCTAAAAATAGTTGTTAAATTTATTTATTTTTGCATTCACAATGATTGACCAATTATACTTTTTTGACAAGTTTGTTTTTGAGTTAAGGAGGGAGGGTTTTCCATGTTTTTTGACCTTGTTTTTCTTTTTCCTTTTCTCACTAGTTTTGTTAGATAGGTTCTATTATATGTCCAAAATGAAAGAAAATGTTACTTCTTGGTCCTCAAGTTTCTTATTTCACAAGTGTGTATAATCTTTACTGATTTATACCATAGTTGATCTATGTGATGTGGCGTCGTATGGACTCTTCTAAGACCTTCCGTAATGGAACCCTCAAGCCACCTCAGCGCCACATCAGCTTTTCTCCTTACCCTAAAGTGGAGTACCGGAACCCTCAAGCCCTCTTGCCACCTCATTTTTTTAATTCTTTTATTTATACATTTAATTATTTAACAAAATAAAAATATTTATATATATTTTTAATAAATAAAAATAAGATAAATAATAAAAATAAAAATTCATATCATTCATTAAAAAATTAAAAATTACAAAATACAAAACACTAAAAATTATGATATTTTCTAATTTTCTCTTTTTTCGCAAAAGTAGCCCTCAAAACGTCTCCCGAAAGGTGATCATGTGAGGATATGAAAAACTCGAAGTCTTGTTGATATCGTTTTTCTCGTTCGATTTCTCGTTCGAGTTCCAACCTATCTCGCTCGAGTTCGAGATTTTTCATTTTGTACTCCATTGTATCCTCAATCTTCTCGTTGAACGTCGTCAACAACTATGTAACACTTTCGTTCGTATTCGACCCGCTCGTATTACTCGTTGATGTTTTTTTGCCTTGTTTCTCCCGATGGGTCGTTGAAGTTGCTCGACCTCGTTGACGTCTTCATCGTCATCATCGGAAGGTTTGGTACGTTTTGAACCCCGCAATGAAGTTGTCGTCATCGTTGGAACGACTCCCCATTTTGGACATTTTTTGAGGACTTCCCAAGCTTGTTCGTGAGTGAAAGCAACCCCAAGTTGTGCTCGGTACCGTTCGTGTGTCGTTCGTGAAATGTCGGCCTCACTCATTCCGTTTGATCTATTAGTGACCAAGTTGTTGTAGATGCCGCCAAAAGAATTTATTTTTTTATTGAGGTCATTGAACTTGGTGTTGAGTTGATGAATCGTTCGATAATTTCCGCGGCCCATAAAACTAAAGAACACTTGCCCGATTCGGGTCCAAAAACTTTCTACATTTATGTAAATTCAAGTATAAGAATATTAACAAGAATAATAATAATATTAATAATATTAATAATAATAATAATAACAATAATAATAATAATAACAATAAAAATATTACCACCGGTTTGTGCGTTACCGACAACGGGGTCCTCCGAAACGTCAACCCACGCCGACACTAACGCGAGTTCCTCGTCTTTACTCCACATCTGTTTGGCGGCTCTATTTTCATATTTTTTGTTTTTTCCTTTTCTCGTTGGTGTCGGGTTTGATGGTTCCGGGATAGATTGTTGTGTGGAGATGAATTGTGGTATGTGCGGGCTAGAATGTTGGGTTTTCGGAACAATGTCGTCGTCGAGATCGATTGCGGGTGAAGGAAGATTGTAGTTGGCCGGAGTAAAACCTTGTTGAATCAAACCGGGACGTGTAAATTGGTAAGGAAATTGTTGGGGAAATTGTTGCGAAAATTGTGGCGGAAATTGTTGCGGAAATTGTGGCGGAAATTGTTGCGAAAATTGCGGATGATAATCTTGTTGTGAAAACGCTTGGAAACCAAGCTCTGGGTCTTCTTGCGGTTGCGGTGTATCCGGTCGGTTACGACGGGATGTAGGTGTTTTGTTTGGATTCATGATGAAATTTGAGAGAGTTTGAGAGAATTTGAGAGAGTTTGAGAGAATTTGAGAGATTTTGGTGTGAAAAAATAAGAGGTTTGAATTAATATATATAGTGTGATTAAATTGAAAAAAAATTAAAAAAAAATTAAAAAATAAATAAATATAAATATAGCCGTTGCTAGCCGTTGGAGTTTATTTATTTTCAAAAAATTTAAAAAATAAA
Organism: Saussurea involucrata; assembly: GCA_033807775.1. Taxonomy (NCBI): domain Eukaryota; kingdom Viridiplantae; phylum Streptophyta; class Magnoliopsida; order Asterales; family Asteraceae; genus Saussurea; species Saussurea involucrata. The sequence goes on along the minus strand of CM066322.1, from coordinate 54,858,280 downwards.
ATAAAAAAACAAACAAATCATTCGGGATCAACGGGTTTGGGAACCCGCATGCCAAGCCCGCCCCTCCCCTATTGGAACCCTCCCAAGCCCTCAACCTACCCGATCCCGAGCCCGAGACCGATACGGATGGCCTAAGCCAAGACCCCTTCCAATCCAAATAGACAGTGGCATATTGACAAGTGTCCTCATTGTTATGCCAATCACAAGATTCTTTTCACATTAAATGAAAAGATGAATTAATCAACCAATTGACAATACACTTGATATGTGAAAGTAAGACTAAACAAACCTGAATAAATAACATTGTGTCACATGAGGGTTTAGCCATCATGTACAAAATCATATATAATTCATGCAATTTTGTCTCATGATTTAAGTCGCGACCAAAGTCGTTCGCGTCCTTTTTTTGCCGTTAATGTAAAATCACATGTGATTTTGCATATGATTTGTTGTATTCGTGTTTTATTAAATAGCAGTCGTTCTCGTTTGAACATTCCTATATATATATATTTATGTGTATATGTTGTTTTTACTTTTTTTATAGAAAAAGACAAAAAGAAGATAAAAAAACTAAAATAGTTCGTGATTTAACAGAGTTAATGAAAATATTAGTTAAAAAGACCATGATCAAGACATATTAAATATCACAAAAACTAAATACACAATAAACATACCATAAAAAAACCCAGTAAAAAAATATCAAAACACAAGACCAAATCACAATTCAGTCTTTCAAAAACTTATAGGGAATCTCTTAACCGCATACTAAGATCATCTTCAACAGTTTTCCCAAAATTTCTCTAAAATGGAGAACTAATAGTCAAAATCTCAAAAAAAGTTACATTCAACTCCAACAGATTTCTCATTTTGGAGAAAAAAACAATGATTATAATATTAAAATATTATTTTTCTCTCTAAATATTATTTTTTAAAGATTTCTATAGGTGCTTTCACTAAGTGGGGGCCACAAAGAGGTAAGGGTGGGTTGGGCTTCCCTTAAGAAAGTTTATATAGGCCCATCTCATATATATAATATAACCCATTAGTCTCTTGAGTTTACACTTTACCCTGCTCCCCTCATCGACAACCAGGCCAGCTCTCTGCCTCCATCTCCACCTGAGCTCCTTCTCAACGACCCGCCCTCTGTGGCTGTCCGTTTCTGTGCCCCCGATTGCCGTCAAAACCGCCTCTCTCCGCGGCTGTGTTCCCGATCGCTGTCAGAAACGCCTCTTTTCTCCCATTGGTAATAGTCTTTCAATTCTTCCGTTCTCGCTACTTGCTAGTTGCTAATCACTGGGGATGGTTGCTATTGCTAAACCACCTATTGAAAAATCAGAATCAAGATTAAAAGGAAACCCTAACTTCAACTTCATTTGTTTGAACAGAACAAAACATTGCTTTGTTAGGTTTGTTTGAACAGCGTAGAAGCAATTGTTGCGTACCATATTTTTCTGATGGACTACAATCTTAACCGGTAAAATAAGTTAATAGTGTTGACTCTTATCAGTAAGCACTCACCGGATAAGCGTTTACCCCTAAGTGTTGATTGTAATTTGTACATTTAACCTCTGTTGATTTGGAGTAGTAGTAGTGAATGCTAGATAGAAAATAGGAATCACTTGATATGTGGATTTTGAGCTTTTTTGTAAGTTTGGGTATGGAAACAAAGATTTGAGTGTATTTGCAAATTGCAATCAAACTCATAAAACATATTGTCTTAGATAAACCCTATAGGTTAATTGTGTGTTGGATCTTGGATGTAGACACCGTCAGTCCGGCAGATCATACAACATCCTTAGAAATCTTAATCCTTTTGTTGTCAAGGGTTTATAACTTTTAAGCTTTCTCGCCAATACGATATCCATGGAAGATGCAAGAGGATGTTCTAACATGAAATTTGTCTCTGCCTGCTTTGAGAGTAGATGCACAAGACAAGCAATTAAAAGGTTTAAGGTGGCAGTAAGAGAGCTTGGTATCAAACAAGAGTTAAAAATAACCATTTTATCATTAGCACAAAGCATCATTCCTCGAAGCATATTGTTATGCACTGACCCAATCCCAAGCCCAATAATAGGATGCGTATTCTAGAAGGGCTAGTTTTGGTATCGAGTCTGTTATGGCTGTTAATAAATAGGGCGAGGTGGGAGAGTGGAGGGAGGCAGAAAATCAGTGAGTTCTATATGGGAGAGTTCTAGCCTCTAGAATGCTAGTTTGTTATTAGTTTTTCTTGTTAATTGAAGCATCTTACACTGTCCTTATCATTTGGTTTCTATTTCAGTTATTCAATCGATTCAGTTCATAGCATCCTAATTGCATTAAAATTGTAATTCTGGACCAGTTTCAGTTTACTTACAAAAGGCTGCCACGGTTCTTGCATTTTGCTTTCAGTTGACCATCTACTCTTAACTTGCCGAAATAGTCATTTGTTGTTTTGTATGATTTTCATTTATGTGGGCAATTTTTTTGGATTCAGATGAAGACTGTTTCTGGAACAATTGTATCTTCGAAGCCAATCAATCTCTCGAAAGCTGCCAATATCTTGTCAAAATTTGTAAGCTCCGATAATGGAGCTTCTCAATCGGTGTCTACTTACCTCCGCCGCACTAGTGCAGCATTTAACGAACTTGTATACTTTAAAAAGCACCACATGCGGAAGAAACATCGGCCAATGGAAGAATCTTCATCCAAATCTGATATAAACCCTAGAAATTCAGAAGAAGATGTGGTGAGGGTACTAGAAAACGGTGGTGGGGTAAACAAGAAATTTGATCATGATGCGGTTGAGATTGACGAAAAGGAGAACGGAAACGTTGAAGATAAACTCGAAAAGAAAGAGAAAAAGAAGAAGAAAAGCAAGGGTATTTTGGGAAATGGGGAGTTTGAAGAAGATAATGAGATTGTGAAAGAGAAAAAGGAGAAGAAGAAGAAAAGCAAGGGTAGTTTGGGGAATGGGGAGTTTGAAGAAGATAATGAGATTGTGAAAGAGAAAAAGAAGGAGAAGAAGAAAAGCAAGGGTATTTTGGGGAATGGGGAGTTTGAAGAAGATAATGAGATTGTGAAAGAGAATAGTGAAGAGAAGAAGAAAAAGAAGAAGAGGAAGAATGCAGAGGTTGAGGGGGATGAAATTGACAATTCTTCCAAAAAGAAGAAGAGAAGGAGAATTGAAGTTGATGATGAATAGGTAGGTCTCAGAATTTGGTAGAAAATATTTTGTGCTATTTTATGTAGTAAATTTAAGATTGTGATTTCATTGTTGACCAATTTGTTTAGCTTATGCCAATTTTGATGATTATTTACAAACTAATCTCCTAGTGTTTTGTCAAGATTTATAAGAACACGGTGTTTGTATTTTTAAAGCCGGGAATGGCGCGAAACAAGTCATTTGTAGTCTTGCATGTATAATTTGCCAAAAGATTAGTCTTGGCATAGCTTAGGCCATGAGTACCCGTACCCTTTGAACCCTTGCCACATCAGCGCCACATCAGCTTTTCTCATTCCTACCCTCCTTACCCAAAAGTGGAGTACCAGTACCCAATACTACCCACCCCTCACACACCCCTCTCGGGTTCACCGGGTTCCCGAACCCGCAGCCCTCGAGCCCGCTCCAAACCCAGTCCCCCCGTACCCCTACCCTCTCCTACCCGCGCCCTTACCCGTCTTCCGCTACTCATGGCCTTATGACAAAAAGAAAAGGTCATTTGAAGGTTATTAATTTTGATTTCCGAATCAATTTCAAATGTTTTATTACTCTTATCTTTCATGCTATTCGATTCACTAGTTGTTTATGATAAAAACAGGGATACAAATAAATAGGGAAATTAATTAAAATACCCTAAGTCAAACATTGAGTTACTAAAATGGCCTATGTTTTTTCCATTTTGCAAAAATACCCTAAATACCCGCGATGGATCCCGCGATCGCGGGCTAGGGCTGACGTGGCACGTATTTTGGCCACAAATGCCCCGCGGAGCCCCTCAACTTTGGCCGCGGTGCACTTTTGGTCCCTGCCCGCGATCGCAGCCCGCGATGGACCAAAATTTACAGTTTTGGTCCCTGAAACTTTACACTTTTGGTCCCTGAAAATTTACACTTTCAGCCCCTGTACTTAGACGAATCTTTCATGCTTTTACTGTTTTTTCCACAATTATTGTACTTTGAAGACCAATTTGTGGTTCAAATTCACTGGCATGTTTGAGATTTCATCCATAAATATCAGTGAAATGCAATTCATAATTCACACCATTCCATCCTTCTTTCTTGCTTTCTTTCACTTGCTTTCTTTCATCAGTAACCAAATGGCATCGTCATCTAACCCATCGTCTACACCTGAAGGAATGCCACCTAGACTCCAGAAGGCGATAGCAGCAAAGGAAAAGGAGATAGACCAACTGACAGAAGAGTGGAAACAGATTATCGCCAGGAAGAAAGTCCACTTGACAAGGATCGAAGTGGAAGAAAAGGAGATCAAAAGGATGAAAGGGGATATAAAAGATAGGGAGGCTCGTATTCGTCGAGAAAAAGAAGAAATTCACCATTGTACGCAAGACTTCGCAATTCTTCAAGCGAAGATAAGCGACAAGCAAAGTTGGATTGATCAAACTAAAGCAATTTTTCAGTAGGTGGTGGTACGGGTGTTGCTTTAGTACTTTGTTGTTTTGTATTTTTTTTACTGTGTTGTTGTTTGTATTTTTTTTGTTTTTTGTATTTTTTTTACTGTGTTGTTGTTTTGTATTGTTTTACTGTGTTGTTTGTATTTTTTTTTGTTTTGTATTTTTTTACTGTGTTGTTGTTTGTATTTTTTTGTTGTTGTTAATTTCTCTGAAAAGTAGTTTTTAAGCCGCTGAACCACGGTTAGATTGGATACATCATGCAAGGTCAAGTCAGAGGTTACCTCATTCGGATAAACAAACATGGGGTTTTGTCTGTTAATGATGCTAGATTTTGGTAGCCGTACTCTATCCACGTGGGCCTACTCCTCTTGTAGAATATATGACAACCCTCAACTCATTTGCTAAAGTGTGTGCGGGTTGTGGTACACAATGGCCATACGTGGTTGCAAAAGCAGAAAGATTGAAGATGAAGAACATGTTGGATGGAATACAAACTAGCTTTGTTATCAATGTTTATTTAAAAGCATATGTATGTGTGTATATATCTAATATGAATATATTTATCATTTACAAACTAGCTGTGTTATCAATGTTCATTTAGAAGCATATGTATGTGTGTATATATATCATTTACAAAGCGTTTAGATCAACAGTATCATATGTGTTTGTTCCATATGGTTCAAGCTGTGACGGGCCCGGGGTGTGACTGACAGAATGTCTCCTTGGCACGGTTGAAGGGGCGGGATTTGGACACTCTCCACGAGTGTGTCCTACGCATTGGCACCGAGTACATCTTCGTTGTATCGAACTTTCACCACGTGATGGACGTCGGTCGTTCTTTCTCGGTCTCCCGGCCCTGTTCTTATCCATTAAAGGTGGATAGCATGGTGGAAGCGGGTCGGGTGGATACACCCATGCTGCAGGGGGTCCAGCTGGGTTTATTACCTCCACGTATGTTTTCCGGTAATATTCGGACGTGAAGAAAGGTACAGCCAAGTCGCTGCAATCTGTACGACCCATATATGTTGCTGCAGCGATGGCATGGCCGCACGGTAACCCAGATTTATCCCATTCGCGACACGAACAAAGGTTGTCTTCCATATTCACAATCGCGTGAATATAGTCATCATGCACCTCGTACTTCCCATACCCGATTGCTCTTACCGGCCATGTCGCCGCACGACGCACCCTGTACTGAACGATATTCTCCGTCGTTGGTGTGAGTGCATTTTGTATCTCAGCTCCTTTTAGGCGTCGAATTTGGTACCACTCTTGTTGAAAGGCCCGAAAGTAGTCCATAAGATTAACAATCGGACATCTACGCGCAAAACGGGAGAGTGCATTCACAGACTCTGCACTATTCGAGGTCAGAATGTCATACCGTTGTCCAGGAAAATGGGCCGCGGACTACCTCTCCGGTCCAGCATCGTCAAAGACTTTGGCTGCTTCGTCGGCACTATATCGTAGCATATTCATGTACTTGTTAAACTCCCGATCCGTATATGCTCTGCATGCCGCCCAATAGACATCCTTGTAGGTGGTAATACGTTTGTCCTTGGATTTTGCGTTCATCTCCAAATGTCGACAGCATATGGCGTGAGGGGCGTTTGGGTACATGGCAGAGATTGCGGCGCTTATGGAAGGAGCCCTGTCAGACATAAACACCAACCCTTGCGGGTCTCCGATAGCTTGTCTCAACATGGACATAAACCAAGTCCACTCGTCCCGGTTTCAGACTTGCCTACGCCGAAAGCTACTGGAACGATGGAGTTATCCCCGTCCATGGCAACCGCCAGGAACATCATACCCAAGTAACGGCCCTTTAAATGGGTTGCGTCTATTATCAGGACACGACGTAGATTTTCCAGAAATGTGCGGATCTGCAAAAACATAGGTGGTTTTCATTTGTAAATGTTATAGTTTATAATGTGTAAACATATGACGTGTTAAAATACGTACCGCGGGTCCAAGGGCCACGAAGCACATCTCAAACCGTCCACGTGAATCGGTCCGTAGCTGCGTGATAGTACCAGGGTTCTGCAGCTGCAAATTATATAAATATGTCGGGAGTCGTTCATACGACTCCTCGAACGTGCCTCTCACCATAAACAGTGCATGGCATCGCGCACGCCACGCTTGGTGGTAATCAATCGTGACGCCGAACTGCCGGTGAACGTCGTGGACGATGTCCTTTGGACGCAATGACCTGCTAACATCAAGAAATTTATTTTTCAGGATCGCACCCAAAGTCTTTTTGTCGGCTTGTTTGTGGTGGGGATTAAGTTGCGTCCTCGTACAAGTGTGTACGTCGTGCAACTTTTTAATCATTATCGCCCCTCCTTTGGGACCCGTGTGAATCGCGTACAACCTCCACTCACACTTTTCTCTGGCACATTCAACTACGTATCTGCTTTTGTCAGATGACCGCACGTGACTTTGGAAACCCTCTTCCAAGAACTTGAGTCCGATCTGACTTGCCAAAAGATCCTTCGAATCGAATATCTGACCTGCTTTTAACCTTTCACTGCGAATATAAGGTGTAGGTTCGTAGGTTTGTGTCTGGGTATGGGAGTCTGGAAGAATAGGGGGCATATCAAAAAAGTCATTTATCTGACTACATGATTTTCTACTAGGGGTATATTCTTCGTGATCATCATTATCGGTGTCTGATCTGTCTATTTCAGAATTACCCGTTCTGAAAACGTGGGTTTCGTCATCAGCAACTCCAGCAGTACGCCCTTCGTGTGGTTGTGGTGGTTGTTGTTGTTGAGAATCAGGCTGCTCTATTTGGAGGTCTTCGTCGTCGTCACCGTCGTCATCACCGTCGTCGTCACCGTCGGATACGCCGGGATACACAAAAAGTAATGGGGGCCTTTCTGAATCGACTGCAAGGTGCAGAAAAGTAGAGATATCCCTGTTGGTGCAAGTGTACCCAGCTTTAATATTGTGATATATTTTTGGTACACATAAAATCACATCTCCATATTTATTTTGATGATTACAAAACACACCGCATTATTTGTTATCTAATATTTTATCTGAGTGTGCAGCTATTTAATTATCTCGATAAATTTTATCTGAAGAATCCAAGTCTGAAGAGTTTCGTCATTTTATTTTAAAAATGATAAACACCCTAAAATATTTTATCACTTGGATATTTCGTATCTATATAAATATATTTGAATCAAATATATATATAATACATATATTTTTTTTTATTAAATATATATATAAATCGCATGATATATATATATATATGTTGCTACTGTTCATCATTTAATGCAAAAGATTGTTCAGCCGAAAGAAGCCATCCAGCGCCACTGCCCTTGTGTACGACTGTCAGGCGGTATACCGCCGTGTGCAACGCGGTATACCGCGGGTACCATTACCGTTTGTTCTTTGCAGGGTTGACCTTCTCTCTGACAACTGACAAGTACTTTTTACTCTGCACGGTATACCGCGGGAGATAGCCGGTATACCGCGAATGCTTCTGCCCTGTTGCCCATCCAGTATAAATATCTTGCAACCTCCAGCATTCAAAATCACCAATTCACAATAACTCTCCCTGCATTTGATAAAGACTCTGCAGCTTCTTCTCTTGATATTTAAACTGTTAAAATTATAAAACTCGTTTTTGAGTAAGAAATCTTGAGTTGATAGCAGATTAAAATCTCTCGATTAGTTGAATCAGCAACACAACTCAAGTGATCAAACTCTCTAAAAATATCCAAGTGATAAACCTTATTCAAGAGTGATTATTCATATTAAAATTATACCCTCTTGTAAGTGTTTGAATAGAGTGAGTGATCCACATAAATCTCTCAAAGTAGAGTGATTCGCGTTTGTTGTACTAAGGTTTGTGTTTCTACCGTAAAGAACACGTTTTCGTATTGGATCTCCGAGAAGTGTTATTTTCTCGAGGTGGACTAGCCAACTTTGTGTTTGGTGAACCACTTTAAAAATATCGTTGTCAAGTATTTTCTTTCCCTTATCTATTTACATTTCCGCTGTGCATTTAATTATATCTGTTATATAATTGTTGTATATTTATTCTTTTATACTCTGTTGTATTTGTTCTGTATTTTATTCCGTATTTATTTGTAAAAGAATTTTTGAAAAGTAAAAGATTTTAAATACAACCTTACCCCCCCCTTAGGTTGTCTAACATTTGGTATCAGAGCAGGTCTTTCAAAAATTTCTGCATAAATTTCTTCTATTCCTTTAAATGGCTCAACAAACTAATATTGTGTTTTCAAAACCTCCCTTGATAGATACTGAAAAGTTTGGCATTTGGGCCGAGCTATTTGAATGTCACGTGCGTGGCAAAAATCAAAAGATTTGGAATATTATAGAAAAAGGGAATTTTAAACCCACCATTGTGAAAGATGATGTTTATATTGATAAACCTATAGATGAATGGACTACTTCTGATGAAACTCATTTTTGTTTAAACTTTGAAGCTAAGAATATATTATATGCTGCTTTAACAACTGATGAAATTGAAAGAGTATATACATATAAAACTGCAAATCAAATATGGGAAAGTTTAAATAATACTCATCGTGGAAACACGGAAGTTAAATCTAGTAAAGTAAATATTTTAGTTCACGATTATGAACTGTTCGAAATGAAACAAGATGAGTCAATTGACTCAATGTTTAAAAGATTTAACCTTATTGTGACTACTTTGAAAGGTTTGGATCGCACTTATCCTAACGAGGACTATATAAGGAAAATCCTACGAGCCCTTCCTTCGGAGTGGATGCAAAAGATAACATCTTTAGAAGACTCCCGTGACCTTTCCATAATGAAGATAGATGACTTGATCGGTAATCTTAAAGTGCATGAAATTGCACTTAAAAGAAACAAAGATCGGGAGCAAGTCAAGAAGAAGTCAATCGCTCTCAATGCCTCAACACCAAAAGTCGAGAAGAAAAAGGAGAAAGCTAGCTCCTCGAAAGATCCATCCGAAACTCTCGATGAAGTCGCCATGTTGGTAAGAAACTTTTCCAAATTTCTTAATAATAATAATAAATTTTCTAACAATGGCAGATTTCAAAGAAACGGTAACTACCGTCGTGGTGGTGAAAATCGAAGTCGTAAGTTCCATAAACGAGACGAAAAAGTTAAGAAAAATGGCGACTCGAGTGAAGACGATAAAGCTAAGCCAAAGAGAGGCTTTTGCTACTCATGTGGTGACAAAGACCACTACGCCAATGAATGTCCGAAAAAGAACAAGTTCCAAAAGAAGAAGGAGAAAGCCTTCATTGGAGGCGCGTGGAGCGAGAGTGAAGAAGAAGATGACTATCAAGCCATTTGTCTTATGGCCGAAAGCGACGACGAGGTAAAATCTTCTTACTCGGATTACGATAGTGATTATGAAAGTGATAATGAAAATAATCTTGAAGAATTATATGAATCTTTTCATAAAATGGCCGCTCTTGCAAATCGTTACCAAGATGAGAATGTTATGTTAAAAGAAACTGTAAATGCATGTAAAAAGGAAATAAATAATGTTAAACAAAAATCTGAAAATGATATGGATATAATTGCTAAATTAGAAACTAAATTAGGAGAAAAAGATTTTTGTAAATCTTGTGATGCTTTAAATAAAGAAATTGCATGCTTAAATAAAAAATCATATGAAAATATTATTTGTACAAAATGTGATATACTTGAGAATGAGATTACATGTTTAAAGGCTAAATGTGCTTCATATGAAAAAGATAACATGCTAGCTAAAGCCTTTGAAAGTAGTAATAAAAAGGTTCTTAACATGCTTAATATGCCTAACCGTATAAAATGTAGAAAAGGTATTGGTTCCGATACATGCAAAGATAAATGTTCTTGTAAACCCATCAAAAGATTTTATGAATCACCTAAAGTTAATACAAGAAATCAATATGTGCAAAAACATCCGTATGTGCATAAAATAAATAATGTAAATTATAATACGAGAAAACCGTATGCTCGCATGTACCATGATAAATATTCTAAACCCAATAATAATGCGAATGTAAATGCTTGTTTTTATGTGTATGATAAATATAATCGCAAAATTAAAATGGTAAATAAATGGATTCCAAAAGGAATGTTTAGTAATGATAATCCCGGTGGTATGCGTTTATGGTTTTAAATGTGTTATGTATATATGTTATATATATATATAGTTTAAATATAATTTGTTGTATATATTATATATATAAGTAATATATATTACTATGTACTGTTTGTTTATATATATACGTATTACATATATATATATATATGGTGTCTGTTTAATATGTTATATATATATATTTGTGTTTGATGTATTATATATTAAAGTTGTTTAATATATTATATATATTTTGTCTTACTTGATATGTGTTATATATATATATTAATATGGTTTGATGTATTATATATATATATTAATATTGTGTAATGTATTATATATATATATTCTGTTTGACTTTATATATATGCATGTTGGTTGACATTGAAACTAATTGTCAAGGACCCACGAGAAATGGGGACCATAAAAGTTACATCTTCATTATTGTAGATTGACCTTGATATGGACTGGATACTCGATAGTGGTTGCACACGTCACATGACCGGAAACAATAATCTCTTTTCATCATATAAGTCATGTGATGGTGGACAGGTAATTTTTGGAGGAAACTCCAAAGGAAATATAATTGGTAGAGGTACAGTCTCTTGCAATAATGTTCAATTTCTTAATGTGAATCATGTTGATAATTTACATTTTAATTTGTTAAGTGTTCGCCAATTGTGTAAAAATAATACAACTGTTGTCTTCGAAGAAGATTCTTGTAAAATCATAAAAAATGGCAAAGTTCTTTTAAATGGTTTTGTAAAAGGAAATTTATATATTTGTAAAACTGTTGTATCTGAAAATGTATGCTTATCTTCTATTAATGATGTTTCTACTTTATGGCATAGGCGTTTAGGTCACGCTAATCTAAGATTAATGCAAAACTTAAAAAATAAGGAGCTTGTGAGTGACCTGCCAAAATTAAAGTTTGATAATCATTTTTGTGATGCTTGTCGTGTCGGCAAACAACATCACGTTTCTCATAAATCAAAAAATGTTATTTCTACTCAAAGAGTTTTAGAACTTTTACATATGGATCTTTTTGGCCCGATGGCTATTCAAAGTTTTGGAGGAAATTTTTATACTTTGGTTATTGTGGATGATTATTCCCGTTATACTTGGACTTTATTTTTAAGACATAAAAATGAGGCTTTCGAAAAGTTTAAAATTTTAGGAAAAAGAATTCAAAACCAACAAGGTTGTACGATTGTTTCCATACGTACGGACCATGGACGAGAATTCGATAATGAAGTACAATTTGGTGCCTTTTGTGATAAACATGGTATAACTCATAACTTTTCGGCTCCTCGAACTCCTCAGTCAAACGGGGTTGTTGAAAGGAAAAATCGAACGTTGCAAGAAATGAGTAGAACTATGCTAAACGAACATCAAGTTCCCCAAAAGTTTTGGTGTGATGCCGTTGCTACCGCGACCTATGTGCTTAACCGTGTCCTAATTAGAGGTATCCTAAATAAGACACCCTATGAACTTTACCGTGGTAGAAAACCTTCCTTAGCTCACCTGAAAGTTTTTGGTTGTAAATGTTTCATTTTAAACACCAAATCCTACCTAACCAAATTTGACCCCAAAGCCTATGAGGGAGTTTTCCTAGGTTATTCTTGGAATAGCAAAGCCTATAGAATCCTAAATAAGGAGACCATGGTAGTAGAAGAATCCTTAAATGTTAGCTTTGACGAGAGTCCTCCCAAACCGAGTGCACCCTTAGCAAATGACAATGTTTGTGAAGGAAATGTCTTAGCCCAACAACTTAGTACCTTGGATTTAGGTACCCAACCTTCCACAAATAATATTGAATCTAGTGATGCCCCTCCGTGTTTTATTCCACAAGGTGTAGATGATCCTAACCTTAGAACCGCTCGAGGCCATCCCGTAGACCAAATTATAGGTGACCTAAACCAAAGGACAACTAGATCACAAATCCATACCCATTGTGCTTTCCATGCCTTTATCTCAACCATAGAACCTAAAACCATAGATGAAGCTTTAGGTGATGAGGATTGGATATTGGCCATGCAAGAAGAGTTAAACCAATTTACTAGGAATGATGTGTGGGACTTAGTGCCTAGCCCTAGTAGTCAAACCATTATTGGCACAAGATGGGTCTTCCGTAACAAGGTAGACGAGAACGGTGGAGTCACACGGAACAAGGCACGTTTAGTTGCCAAGGGGTACAGTCAACAAGAAGGTATAGATTATGACGAAACCTTTGCACCGGTTGCAAGGTTGGAGTCTATTCGAATGCTTCTCGCTTTTGCAAATGCTAAAGATTTTAAATTATTTCAAATGGATGTTAAAAGTGCTTTCTTAAATGGTATTATAAATGAGGAGGTATACGTTTCTCAACCTCCCGGTTTTGAAAGTTTTGAAAACCCGACACATGTTTATAAATTAAAAAAAGCGCTTTATGGTTTAAAGCAAGCTCCGCGTGCGTGGTATGATAGATTAAAAACCTTTTTAATTATTAGTGGTTATATTATGGGTAAAATAGATAATACTTTATTTGTGAAATATGTTCAAAATGATATTGTGGTTGTGCAAGTATATGTTGATGATATTATTTTTGGTTCCACTAATGAAAAACTGTGTAATGAATTTTCTGCGAAAATGACAAGCGAGTTTGAAATGAGCATGATGGGAGAGTTAAAATACTTCTTAGGATTGCAAATAAAACAATGTGAAACTGGTATTTTTATTAGTCAATCTAAATATTGTAAAGATATGTTGAAAAAGTTTAACTTTGAAAATGTCAAACCCGTTGAAACTCCAATGACCACAAACTTACAATTATCTCGTAACGAGGAGGGAAACGATTTTAATGAAAAGATTTATCGTGGTATGATTGGTAGTTTATTATATTTAACTGCTAGTAGACCTGATATTATGTTTAGTGTATGTTTATGTGCTCGTTTTCAATCTTCACCTAAACAATCTCACTATGAAGCTGTCAAGCGTATTTTTCGATATTTACGAGGTACTACTAATCTTGGCTTATGGTACGCAAAGAAACCCGAGTTAGAAGTAACGTGTTTCGCCGATTCCGATCTTGGTGGATCTATTGTTGACCGAAAAAGTACAAGTGGGGTATGTGCCTTTATAGGACTCTCACTTGTGTCTTGGTTCTCTAAGAAACAACAATCCGTAGCTTTGTCTACAACCGAAGCGGAATATGTAGCCGCCGCAAGAGCATGTGCTCAAGTCCTTTGGATGAAACACACACTTACCGATTTTGAGGTACACCTAACCAAAATTCCAATTATGTGTGATAACTCAAGTGCCATAAACTTAAGTAAAAATCCCATTTTACACTCTCGTACAAAACATATTGAATTGAGACATCACTTTTTACGAGATAATGTTCAAAAAGGCAAAATCGTGCTTGAAAAGGTTGATTCGGAAGATAATTTGGCCGATATTTTTACAAAAGCCCTTAACAAAAAAGCGTTCTTTAAATTAAGACTTGGTTTAGGCATGCTTGAGTATAACCCTTAAAATTACTAACTCTCAAATATTTCATATTTTGAGGGGGAGCATCTTTCGAGGGGGAGCATAAGCGATTTTCTTAAACCCTTTTTGCTTCGACAAAAGGGGGAGAGAAACCGAGTATGCTCTCGTGTTTAGCGTTGTGTTTGTCATCATCAAAAAGGGGGAGATTGTTGGTGCAAGTGTACCCAGCTTTAATATTGTGATATATTTTTGGTACACATAAAATCACATCTCCATATTTATTTTGATGATTACAAAACACACCGCATTATTTGTTATCTAATATTTTATCTGAGTGTGCAGCTATTTAATTATCTCGATAAATTTTATCTGAAGAATCCAAGTCTGAAGAGTTTCGTCATTTTATTTTAAAAATGATAAACACCCTAAAATATTTTATCACTTGGATATTTCGTATCTATATAAATATATTTGAATCAAATATATATATAATACATATATTTTTTTTTATTAAATATATATATAAATCGCATGATATATATATATATGTTGCTACTGTTCATCATTTAATGCAAAAGATTGTTCAGCCGAAAGAAGCCATCCAGCGCCACTGCCCTTGTGTACGACTGTCAGGCGGTATACCGCCGTGTGCAACGCGGTATACCGCGGGTACCATTACCGTTTGTTCTTTGCAGGGTTGACCTTCTCTCTGACAACTGACAAGTACTTTTTACTCTGCACGGTATACCGCGGGAGATAGCCGGTATACCGCGAATGCTTCTGCCCTGTTGCTCATCCAGTATAAATATCTTGCAACCTCCAGCATTCAAAATCACCAATTCACAATAACTCTCCCTGCATTTGATAAAGACTCTGCAGCTTCTTCTCTTGATATTTAAACTGTTAAAATTATAAAACTCGTTTTTGAGTAAGAAATCTTGAGTTGATAGCAGATTAAAATCTCTCGATTAGTTGAATCAGCAACACAACTCAAGTGATCAAACTCTCTAAAAATATCCAAGTGATAAACCTTATTCAAGAGTGATTATTCATATTAAAATTATACCCTCTTGTAAGTGTTTGAATAGAGTGAGTGATCCACATAAATCTCTCAAAGTAGAGTGATTCGCGTTTGTTGTACTAAGGTTTGTGTTTCTACCGTAAAGAACACGTTTTCGTATTGGATCTCCGAGAAGTGTTATTTTCTCGAGGTGGACTAGCCAACTTTGTGTTTGGTGAACCACTTTAAAAATATCGTTGTCAAGTATTTTCTTTCCCTTATCTATTTACATTTCCGCTGTGCATTTAATTATATCTGTTATATAATTGTTGTATATTTATTCTTTTATACTCTGTTGTATTTGTTCTGTATTTTATTCCGTATTTATTTGTAAAAGAATTTTTGAAAAGTAAAAGATTTTAAATACAACCTTACCCCCCCCTTAGGTTGTCTAACAATCCCCATCGTTGGATAAATCCACAATTGACCCATCGCCATTTTTAAACACTAACTTGCAAACATCAGAAGAGTTGATTCCATATTTTTGCATAGCGTATGCAAGAAATTTCTGATAAGTATAGTTTACTGGCACTTTTACACCATGCTTAGATTTATAAGCAAAATTTCACTCATTGTTATCTTGCTCCCATTCACCATCAAAACAGAAATATAGCTTAGCTTTTGCAACAGATGAACTCATTTTTTCAATAGTATCTCAAACACAAAATATTGCAGAAAGAAATCAAGAAAGAAGTATGAAATCGGTGTGTGGATTATGGATTGCATTTTACATCTATTTATCAATGAAACAACCAACATTGATGACAACCAATCTCTCATTTCATCCACAAACTAGTATTCCAAAAACACTGATTTAACATTGATGAAAACATTCCAATGAATTTCAACCACAAATCGGTCTTCAAAGTACAATAATTGTGGAAAAAAACAGTAAAAGCATGCAAGATTCGTCTAAGTTCAGGGGCTGAAAGTGTAAATTTTCAGGGACCAAAAGTGTAAATTTTCAAGGACCAAAACTGTAAATTTTGGCCCATCGTGGGCCATCGCGGGCTGCGATCGCGGACAGGGACCAAAAGTGCACCGCGGCCAAAGTTGAGGGGCTTCGCGGGGCATTTGTACCCAAAGTACGTGCCACGTCAGCTGGATCCCGCGATCGCGGGATCCATCGCGGGTATTTAGGATATTTTTGCAAAACTGAAAAAATTTAGGGTATTTCGGTAATAGTTGGTCAAACTTGGGGTATTTTAATTAATTTTCCAAATAAATATATAAATTTTGATAGGAATAAGTTTAAAAATAAATATGATAAAAATAGGGATACAAATAAATATATAAATTTCCATAGGAATAATACATTACCATTAAAATCAAATAATATTCAACAATTACATAAAAAAAACTAAAACCAATGAATCGAAACTATCCAAAATCTAAAAACACAAAAGCTTGACAACTAGAACTCGAGATGATCATTGAGTTCTTATCATGAAGTCGCCAAAAGATCTTGTCGTCGGCTTTAGCAAATTGTAGACAAATCCTCCGGCCACTGCTCCGATGATCGGACCAAAGATATAGGCCCAAATTCCTTTGAAGTTATGCTTTACAATCGCCGGTCCAAGACTTCTTGCCGGATTCATCGACGCTCCAGAAATCGGCCTGAATCATTAAACCCCATTTCAATTTTCAAAAACTTAAATTAAATTAAAACAAAAGTAATTAATTACCCTCCCACAAACACATTCAACATTATAGTCATCCCAACCGCAATTCCACCTTGTTTCTTCATCTGCAATTTCATTAAAAATATATATATATATATATATAAGTTACGAATTCGATATATAAATAACTATTCGTAAAACAAAATTTAAAAAAGAAAAAAACATACCGCTCTATGATCGTTAGTAGCACCCGAGATAACAAACATTAAGATGAACGTGATAATGATCTCAACAACAAATGATTGTAGGGTCGAACCGACCGGTGTCGTTCCAAAAAACGCTTCCGGAGTCACATTCATAATCAACGATATCGTTCCACTCGCAAGAATCGACCCCAACAACTGCGATATTATGTAAAATAACACCTACAAATATATAAAGATCCAAATATCATTAGGCCCAGAATGCAAAATATATATATAACACTTGAACAACTAAAAAAGCGGTAATCAAAATTTAAACATACATAAATAACAAATATAAACCACAAGGGTTAGTGGTCTAGTGGTTAAGACCTTAGGGAATGTGGTAGAATATCTCATCTGTCCAGGGTTTTAATCCAAACGTACACAACAATTGTGGCTACTGAGTTGTGGCCATCAGGACAAATTTCTTGCAGTTATAATTTGTCTGGATTAGTCTAGGCATATTATATGATATAAATATATACCTCTTTAAATGGAAACAAACCCAACAGAGACAAAGTGATTGTGACCGCCGGATTAAAATGAGCCGAGACATGACCGACGGTATAAATCATGGCCATAACGATCAAACCCCAAGTCACACAAACTCCCGGAAAAGTTACAGTGCCGCCGTAGAGTTTATTAACCGCAACCGATCCACAGCCAGCAAAGATAACACAGTATGTACCAATGAGCTCTGCTAATAACTATAAAAAAATAACAAGCGATTAAACGATATAATTATTACATGATCGATATAAACACATTGCAGAATATTCAAGTTTATCGACATACCCTTTGAGCTAAATCGATTTTAGGATCAGTTGAGAGCATCAAAGAGAGATCGCCTTTTTCCATTGCCGAGACATCGGATTCTTCACCACCGTTAGCCATGATCGAGAAGAAGTAATATCGCAAAACCAAACTGATCGAGATCGACGAAACAAAGAGAGATTAAAAGAAGAATGATGGAGGAGTTATGGTGTTTATCATATATATGTGGAAGGTTGATGGTTGCATATATATATATATATATATATATATATTGGGGAATGGATGTCTATATATATGATTTGTTACCCTTTATTTAAGATATATGGAAAGTTGATAAGGAAACTACTTCGATATTTATTTTATCCGTTATGATCTTTATTTATAATTTCGTATTTATTATAAAATATCCAATATTAAATGCTAAAAAATTGATTTTGTGTTTTATTTAAATTAAAATAATTTAATTTTGATCTCTTGATAATGATTTTTGAGTTTTATTTTTCGAAAATATAGGAGATGGGTTTATAAAGGTTCCATTTATAGTAAATTGTACCCTAGTATCACACTAATTAATTATTTATTGTTATCCAACAAGTTTTAGTTTAAATGCATAATTTATTTTATTTTATTTAGAGGATTTGTAGGTATGATCGTAGTTATCATCATCAAATTCGAAACTAACAAACTACACATTTTACATGGTTATTTAAAATTTGAAATTTTGACCATCGATTTTGATAAGATACAAGACATTTGAAATATTCAAGGGGCTGAATGAAAGAAGTTTAAAATACAAGGTTTGATTTGGAAATAATATTCAATCTCGGTTTACAAAAAATTGTTGCCTTTTGAGCAAATTTGTATTGTTTATCCAAGAAATAACCAACTATAAGGGTATTAAATGTAATTTATGAATTAAAAAGATTGAATTATAAGAGATTCATGGAAAGTGGAATTCAAGTGGGAGTAACTGTGCTTTAAGGGTGCGTTTGTTACACAAACAGAATAGAACATGACAGGATGAGACATGACAGAACAACTGTTTAGCGTTTGGTAGACAGAACATAACAGATAACATTAGATAAAATACAAATAAAATTTAAAGAATGAATAAAATATAAAATAGAACGTGTATTTGATGTTTTAGAAGAGAATTAGATTTTATTTTAAGGTTATATTGGTAAAACATAAGTCTGTTTCACCTTGTTCCAGCTTGTTCTTGTATGTTCCACATAAAAGTCCTGCCAAACATGGGACAATGATTCCTGTTCTGTTAGGGTGCGTTTGGTACGCAGACAAGATAGGACAAGACAAGGTGGGACAAGACAGAACAGTTGTTCCACGTTTGGTAAGACAGAACTGGACAAAACAGAACAGATAACATTGACCAATTAACCCTTAGTAAATTTAAAGAATGAATAAAATATGAAATAGAAGGTTTATTTGATGTTTTCAAAAGAGAATTAGATTTTATTTTAAGGTTATACGGTAAAACATAAGTTTGTTCCACCTTGTTCCATAAGGTGGGGATGGAACAGACTTGTTCCAGTTTGTTCCACCTTGTTCCAGTCTGTTCTACCTTGTTTCAGTCTGTTCCACATAAAAGTATTGCCAAACGTGGGACAGTAGACCATGTTTTGTTCTGTCATGTCCAGTGTACCAAACGCACCCTAAAAGTTCAAATTAACCGTAATTTTAATATAGTAGTGTAGATCATTTGATTCCTTTTTTTACAATTTATTATTTTATATAAATTGTTAGATATGGAGTAAACTATAAATTTGGTCCCTAGGAAAATAACATTTTTTGTTGCTACAGTTTTGAAATTATAATATAATTTTTGTGGTTTGCAAAAAAAACGTTTGAATTTAATCTTCTTTCTAATAGCTGCTAAAAGATTTTGTTAGATGAGTTGTAAATTATTTCTTTTATCAAATTTTGTCTTTCATCCAATCAATCATAAGAACCAAAACCATAAAATCAATTTTAATTGAATAAAGGATAATAAAAGCTAATAAGAAAATGAAATTGTACCTAGTTTAACAAAAAAAAACATAATAAATAATGTGTATTTACTATTACTTAAAATGACTATAATAGTATCTTGCAAATCGGTATTAATAATTAATAATTAACATTATGGTTTATAAGAGCATGAACCTCTTTAGAGGTTTATGAATTCGTCACATCAGTTTTCTCTCTCTGTCACATCAGTTTTCTCTTTTCTACACATTTTATAAACATTTCACTCTCAATCATAGACCGGTTCATAATTTATATAATATAAGACTATAATAATAAAAATTATAATTGTTAAAAATTACTTATTATAATTAAAAGATAGTAATAACTAATTACGAAAATAGTAGCTATATTAATAAAAAGAAATAAAATTAAAAATATAATAATTAAAAATTACTTATTATAATTAAAATATAAAGATTCAAATTACTTATCATAATTAAAAAATAAAAATTTGAGTTGCATAATTAAAGATAGATGATAATAATAATAATAGTTAAAGTAATTAAATCACATTATTATAAATAATCAAACATATTTTTAACTAAAAAACAAAAATTATATATACATAAACCCATAAACAGGTTCACTCCCAATGGTCACCAAAAAAATAAACCGGTACATTGAAGTACACGTGGCATGATGGACCTTCCATTGAGGATGCCCTAAAAATCACATGTGTGCTTATGATTTTGAATTTTCTTCCAATCTTATCTATTTATTCACCACTTTTGACCAATGCTTTTTTTAATTAATTGGAATCGATTTTCATGTGACCCTAAAGTAGTAAAAGTTGAAACGTAGATTTGGGTTTAGTTCATTTGTTTTATTTTGAGGTTTTAAAATAATATTTAAATATATAATTTAAATCGATTATGAAACTAGTTAAATACGTATTATATTAACCGATTAAAAAGCTTTTAACTATTTCAATATTTGTTGCTAAATCATGACAATATTACATTGATAACAACAATTAATTAAATCGTGATTGGCCACATTATCCAATCATCTAATAGTTTATTTACGATTAATTTTAGATGACATATCATATTCATGTATTTTTTTATGGTTTTACAGCGTTATCGAACACGATGAAAACAATTGAAACCAACGATAAAGATAAAAGGTTCGAATTTGTTCCCATATCAAATGAGCAAATGGGGAAGAGGAATTTGTTTTTCAAGATTTTTGGGAAAATGATTTGATTTGTTTATGTTGGATTTGATTTTCTTTTTTGATTATTTAAAGATTGATAAAACTTGAGGGATGCAAATGAGATTGAACAAAAGTTTAAGGGGCCAAATGTAAACAGAAAATTTTAAAATCAAATTTGTCAGAAGTGGGATTTGAACCCACGCCCTCTCACGAAGACCAGAACTTGAGTCTGGCGCCTTAGACCACTCGGCCATCCTGACACTTTGATGCTAAATCTTCCATTCCATTTCTATTATCAAGTATTTAGGAATGAAATTTGTGATTATATTCAACTGAAAACTAAAAAGTTGCAAGTAATCCTTTTATTCATGAAATGAATCTGCCATTCTAGTATTGCTTATATATATATATATATATATATAGAGAGAGAGAGAGAGAGAGAGGGAGGTTTAGGGGGAAATCTAAAGAAAAACAGAAAACTAAAGAACACCCTGATGGCCCTTCATCTGGACAGTATGCACTTGCGCATACAGATAAATTATGTTGTTTTTTTGGTTTTTATGCACAAGTTCATTATGCACTTGCGCATACAGGTAAAAATGAATTACACTAATTAAAATCCTTTGTTATGTGTTAAAATTTATGTATAAGTTAGGAATGAAGCATTCTTCACACAAAAAGTTATATAAACTTTATGTAAAATTTGGTGTTGAATGATGTCTCTCCATCTTTGAAGGTTAATATGGTCTCCAAATAAAGAGAAACTATAAAAATATCAACAATCTTTTAAATTATTCAATATTATGTTCATTTTTAATAGAAAATATCATACTATGTGTATTTGTTTTTAAGAGGTTGCCTCTTAATGGAACTATTAAGAGGTAAATAAACAGCCCCTAAAATTCAGACATATACAATGAAATTTACTCTAAATATTCTCAATTTTTATTTTAAATAATTCGCTATCTAACATAAAAATCCCAAGTTAAAAAGACGGTGTTACTCAAAACACCGTGCATTCTTTGTCATGTAATTAACATAAAATAATTCTTGATAGCAAAGTATGATATTTCTGAATTCCCAAAATTAAATGTATTCGTGTACTAATGATTATATAACAACAATATCAATGGCGTTATTGGGTCCGAAACAGTGATTCATTATATGTGGGGTTGTAAACGAAACTGAATGGTTCGTGTTCGTTCGTTTAACTTAACCAAACAAATGCGAACGGTAAACAAACGAATTTTTTTTGTGTTCATGTTCGTTCGTTAAGAAAATGTGTTTGTTCGTGTTCGTTTATGTTCGTTCGTTAATATGATAGACGAACGTAAACAAATGAACATGAACGAACGAACACAGATGAATAAAACAAACACCATTACTCATCATTTCATTTCTAAAAAATAACATAACAAAATGAAAAACCGGGTAAACTTAAGAGAGATAAAAAAGAATTCTAAAAATTTAATTTAATTAATGATTTTACATATTAATGTCATAGTTTATAAATATATTTGTTGGTGCAAGTGTACCACATCTCTATATATTTATATATATTTATTTTGATGATTACAAACACACCGTATTATTGTTTATCTAACAATTCTATCCAAGTGTACAGTTCTTGAAGAACACGAAGATTTTATCTGAAGAGTTCAAGACGGAAGATTTACGTTGTCATTAGTGTTTATAACTAATAATGATAAACACCCTAAAATAATATACCACTTGGATATTTCTAAAAACCTTTTAAATAATATTTTAAATAAGAAATTTTGGTTCTAGAAGTATCTGCCATGCGTACTGTTTCTGCAACCACTTTCTGACGCAGGTATACCGCGAAGGTAGAGCCGGTATTCCGCGGTGGTACGGCCGGTATACCGCGGGTGTTCAGCCGGTATACCGCGGCAGGCGTGGTGTTTGTCTCTGATTGGTTGGAAGTTCTTTTTCTGACGGCGGTATACCGCGAGTCCTAGCCGGTATACCGCGGGTACGTATTCCAGAAGTCAACTTTGCATGAGAGCCGTTGAAGTGTCAGCGTACTTTGTACTGCACGGTATACCGCGTGCTTTTGGCGGTATACCGCGGATTGCATGTTTCCGTTGGAGATGCTGATATATAAAGAAGCAAGAGAGCAACAACAACAGCAATATCAACAATCCAAACTCTCATCTCTCTCACTCTCACTTATTTTATATATATATATTTTATAAAACTTTTTTTATAAAATATCCAAGTGTGAGATATTATACAAGAGTGATTACCCATTGTGAGTTATACTCCTCTTGTAAGTATTTGAATAACGGGTGTGTGATCCTGTTTATCTCATAGCAGAGGCTTGAGAAACTATTACAAAATTCCTTTGTATTTGGTTTGTGTTCTACCGTAAAGAATACATTTATTGGATCGTGTCGAGAAGTGTCTCGGCTGCTGGTTTATCACAGTTGGTGGTAAATCAGTAAATCTCTGTGTCAAGTATCTCTATCCCTTATCTCTTTATTTATTCCGCTGTGCTTTTAATTATATCTGTTTATATAATTGTTGTATATTTATTATTTGTATACTCTGATTTATTTATACTGTTTCTGTACTGTATTTATTTGTAAAAGAATTTTTGAAAGTAAAAGATTTTAAATACAACCTTACCCCCCCTAGGTTGTCTAACATTTGGTATCAGAGCAGGTCTTTCAAAAATTTCTGCATAAATTTCTTTTATTCCTTTAAAATGGCTCAACAAACTAATATTGTGTTTTCAAAACCTCCCTTGATAGATACTGAAAAGTTTGGCATTTGGGCCGAGCTATTTGAATGTCACGTTCGTGGCAAAAGTCAAAAAATTTGGGATATTATAGAAAATGGGAATTTTAGACCAACCAAAGTTGAAAATGATCTTATTGTTGATAAACCCATAAAAGATTGGACTCCCGCTGAAGAATCTCATTATTGTTTAAATTTTGAAGCTAAAAATATATTATATGCTGCTTTAACCTCTGATGAAATTGAAAGAGTTTATACTTATAAAACTGCTAATCAAATCTGGCAAAGCTTGAGCGAAACTCATCGTGGAAATACTCAAGTTAAAAGCTCTAAAATAAATATTCTTGTTCATGATTATGAATTATTTGAAATGTCAAAAGATGAGTCAATCGACTCAATGTTTAAACGTTTTAACCTCATTATGACTACTTTGAAGGGATTAGGTCGTACTTATCCTAATGAGGATTATGTAAGGAAAATTCTTCGAGCACTTCCTTCGGAGTGGATGGCAAAAATCACATCCTTGGAAGACTCCCGAGATCTCGCAACTATGAAGCTCGATGATCTCATCGGCAATCTTAAAGTGCACGAAATTGCACTAAGAAGAAATCAAGTCCGGGAGCAAGTCAAAAAGAAATCCATAGCTTTAAAAGTCATTGCCTCAAAAGAAGAGGAAAAGGAAGAGGAGGAAGAAGCTAGCTCATCCGATGACGAACCCGAAAATCTTGACGATTTAGTCAAGTTGGTAAGAAAACTTTCTAAACTTTTATCTAACAAAAAGTTTGCCAAAAATGATAGGTTTCAAGAAAATGGAGACTACCGTCGTGGTGGTAAAAACCAAAGTCGCAACGTCCACAAAAGTGAAGACAAAAATGACGAATCTAGCGACGATGAAAAAGCCAATAAAAAGAAAGGCTTTTGCTATGTGTGTGGCGACAAGGATCACTATGCGAGTGTGTGTCCGAAACGAGCAAAACAAATCAACACACCAAAAGCTTTAATTGGAGGCGCGTTGAGCGCAAGCATAAATGAGGCCAAAAATTTTTGTTTCATGGCCGACCATGATAATGAGGTATCTTCTTCTAAAAATAATTGTGATAGTAATTATAGTGATAATTATTATAGTGACGATGAAAATAATCTTGACGAATTATATAAATCATTTCATGATATGGCCGCTCTTGCAAATAGGTATAAAGATGAAATCTCTAATTTAAAAGAAACCGTATCCGCATATAAAAAGGAAATAGATGACGGTAAACAAAAATCTGCTTATGATTTAGATATTATCACTAAATTAGAAAATAAATTAAGTGAAAAAGATATTTGCAAATCTTGTGATATTTTAAAAAATAAAATTGCATGCTTAAATAAAAAGACACATGAAAATGTTGTATGTACAAAATGCGAGATTCTTGAAAAAGAAATTGCATGTTTAAATGCTAAATGTAAATCGCATGAGAAAAATGACTTATTAGCAAATGCTTTTAATAGTAGCAATGATAAAGTGCTTAAAATGCTTAATATATCAAATCGTATAAATTGCCGAAAAGGCATTGGTTCAAATACGTGTATTGAAAAATGTGATTGTATGCCAATTAAAAAGGTTTTTGAAAAACCTAAATTTGTTGTTAAAAATAAAACGCAAAAACCTCCGTATGTTCCTAAAATGAATTATGTGAATTATATGTCGAGAAAATCACATGCGTTTATGTATAATAATAAATTTGCGAATCCTAAGAAAAATGTTAATCCGCATACTTCATTTTACGTCTATGATAAATACGATCGTAAAATAAAAATGGTTAGAAAATGGATTCCGAAAGGAATGTTTAATGTTGATAATCCCGGTGGGATGCGTTTGTGGTTTTAAACCATTTATATGGTTTTGTATGTTGTCGTATTTTATTTTATGTCGACAACATGTTCTTTATTTATTTTTGCAGTTTATGTTTTATACTAACTGTTAAAAGGACCCATATGAAAAGGGTACCACGAAAATTTTCTTTACCTTTTGTACGTGCTTCCTGGCGAGGATATAATACGTGGTTACCTGCCGAGGTTATAATACGTGGTTACCTGCCGAGGTTATAATACGTGGTTACCTGCCGAGGTTATAATACGTGGTTACCTGACGAGGTCATAATACGTGGTTTTTTTTTTTTTTTCTTCACATAAAATTAACCGAAAATTGAAGCCTTAAGATCCGTTTTGGTGCAAGTGTTTCGTATTGGTTTGTTTATCTTTGTCTCTATTGCTTTTTGCATTTTATTTTATCCCTCAAATTTTATAAAATCAAATTGATATCGTTATTAATTTGAGGGGGAGCGTTTTATTATCTTTACCCATGAGTTTATGCTACCTCAAATATATGCATATTTTGAGGGGGAGCATCTCTCGAGGGGGAGCATACCGTCTTTCTTAACCCTTTTTGCTTCGACAAACGGGGGAGAGAAACCGCATATGCTCTTGCTTAGCGGTTGTGTTTGTCATCATCAAAAAGGGGGAGATTGTTGGTGCAAGTGTACCACATCTCTATATATTTATATATATTTATTTTGATGATTACAAACACACCGTATTATTGTTTATCTAACAATTCTATCCAAGTGTACAGTTCTTGAAGAACACGAAGATTTTATCTGAAGAGTTCAAGACGGAAGATTTACGTTGTCATTAGTGTTTATAACTAATAATGATAAACACCCTAAAATAATATACCACTTGGATATTTCTAAAAACCTTTTAAATAATATTTTAAATAAGAAATTTTGGTTCTAGAAGTATCTGCCATGCGTACTGTTTCTGCAACCACTTTCTGACGCAGGTATACCGCGAAGGTAGAGCCGGTATTCCGCGGTGGTACGGCCGGTATACCGCGGGTGTTCAGCCGGTATACCGCGGCAGGCGTGGTGTTTGTCTCTGATTGGTTGGAAGTTCTTTTTCTGACGGCGGTATACCGCGAGTCCTAGCCGGTATACCGCGGGTACGTATTCCAGAAGTCAACTTTGCATGAGAGCCGTTGAAGTGTCAGCGTACTTTGTACTGCACGGTATACCGCGTGCTTTTGGCGGTATACCGCGGATTGCATGTTTCCGTTGGAGATGCTGATATATAAAGAAGCAAGAGAGCAACAACAACAGCAATATCAACAATCCAAACTCTCATCTCTCTCACTCTCACTTATTTTATATATATATATTTTATAAAACTTTTTTTATAAAATATCCAAGTGTGAGATATTATACAAGAGTGATTACCCATTGTGAGTTATACTCCTCTTGTAAGTATTTGAATAACGGGTGTGTGATCCTGTTTATCTCATAGCAGAGGCTTGAGAAACTATTACAAAATTCCTTTGTATTTGGTTTGTGTTCTACCGTAAAGAATACATTTATTGGATCGTGTCGAGAAGTGTCTCGGCTGCTGGTTTATCACAGTTGGTGGTAAATCAGTAAATCTCTGTGTCAAGTATCTCTATCCCTTATCTCTTTATTTATTCCGCTGTGCTTTTAATTATATCTGTTTATATAATTGTTGTATATTTATTATTTGTATACTCTGATTTATTTATACTGTTTCTGTACTGTATTTATTTGTAAAAGAATTTTTGAAAGTAAAAGATTTTAAATACAACCTTACCCCCCCCCCTAGGTTGTCTAACAATATTTATATATATAAAGAAACGTAAACGAACATAAATGCATGAACAAAACAATTGTTCATGTTCGTTCATTTAGCTAAACGAATAAAAAAATGTGTTCATATTCGTTAATTATTAAATAACGGATTTTCCACCAAACGATTTATAAATGGTTCGCTAAACGTTCGGTTCAAATATATGGTAGATAATTTGGTAGATTATAAGACAATGAGTCTTGGATAATAACCTCATTTCTATCTAAATTTTCAAACATCAACAATTTTGTTTTCATTCTTCAACATTCTCATCATCAACTTCAATATTCTCATTTCTCAACTTCAATATTCTCATCATCATTCTTACTCTCATTACTCAACTTCAACATTCTCATCATCATTCTTATTCTAGTCTCTTTATATCAACCAAATGTATTCTAAAAACGTTCAAAACAGATCTCTACTCAAGAGGTTTTTGACGGTATGACATGCTTTCAATAAGTTTGTTTTTGATTAACCACCTAAGAGCATCTTCATGGTCTCATCGGATTCTTCAAAACTTCTCCAAAATAGAGTCAAATTTCCAAATAACGTTTGCCCAATTCTAACATATTTTCAATTTTAAAGAATACAACACTAATTATATCATTAAAATATTCAATATATCTAATAAAATGTTATTTTTTCAAACATTTAATTTAAAATTCTCTTCTTGATAGGAACGATTATTTCTCACTTCTAAGTAGAGACGGTCAAAAAATCGGTTTCGGGCAGGGCCGGTAAATCGGTTCCGATCCCAAATAGTGTTATCGTAACCGGTCCCGATCCCGACCAAAATATTTCGGTCCGGTTAAGCTTTACAAGGCTCGGTTACGAGAACCGGTCCCAGTCCTGGACCGAGCCCGAATTGGTCCTATTTAATTTATTTTTAATTTTTAAAATTGATTTTTTACATAATAAAAATATTTTTAAAGAACTTGGTCCATCAAATACACTAACAAATACCTTTCTATTATAATTATGTCAATCAAACACACTAACAAATACCTTTTCAAAAAATACGTTTTTATTATAAATAGATCTAAAAACAAATTTTAGATAAAATATTAGGTTGGTCCCGGGCCGGTCCCATAACCAGTGCTAGGGTGGGCCAAGTCTTGTTTTCAGTGGAATATTGTAAGGGCATCTCCAATTGGTCGCACTATATTTTACACTAAATTTCAAAAATAGTGTAAAAAGTAGTGTAAATTTTAGTGTTAATAGTAAATCATCTCCAATGGGTAACATTATTTTTTAAAAGTGATGTAAAAGTAGTGTAAATGAATAGTGTTACACCAAATATAGTGTAATACTATTCATTACACCAAATTTAGTGTGAAAAATAGAGACCCCATTGGAGATGTAAATAGTGTTTTTTACACTAAATTTAGTGTTTGGTGTAAGATTTAGTGACCTCATTGGAGATGGTCTAAGTGGCGGCCTCATTTTGACCATCCCTACTTCTAAACCATCATTTTTAGATATTTATGTATATTTTGAGAAATTTACCTTTTCTCCTGTACTTTCTTCAAAGTTCTAAAGAATCCAATGGAACAAAAAGATCTCCAAAATCTCCAATTTGGAGGATCAAAACCTGTTCAAAAATGTTCTAACGCTTGTGGGTCCCACTTTTTAAAATGAAAATGCTTACAATTATCATTGTGGATGCTCTAAATCTGTCAAGCTTGAGGTAGTTTTGATGAGCAGATAAAACATGAGTAGATGGAGAGAAATAAAAACTACATGTCTTGATATAATATTGTACCTTAAATAAATGGTTTTCATGAACAAATAAACACCAGAAATATCTTGCATAGTTACATTACATGTTAATAGGAATCCTGCAACTCATTTCAAAGAAATAGGGCCCATTGCAACACGGCTTATGACAAAAAGCTACAGATGTCAGGTCGATCGTGAGCAACCCCAGCCAAGATACTCGATTATACACAGAATAATTTGCAAGAATCATCGGTCATATTTTATTTATCATTCTGCAATAGAAGACAGAAAAGTGTCGGTAAGGAATGCCAAAAGATCCGTTACAGTGAACACTTAATTACCATATGAACTTGTCCTTTACCCAAACAGACCCATGACTTGTGAAAGAGTGTGAACGAAACATCATATGTATTTAGATGAGATTGCAAGAAGGGAGGATACTGAATAAAACTGGTGCCTTTCTAATGTCACAAACTAAAAACTCAGCAGCTAAGAAAATTTACCTTACAAACATAATATTCTGGCCAGTTATTATGCCGAAAATTTAGGAACTTGGCTCAGAACTACGGCAGGCATCGACGACCTGAAATTAAAGAAACAAAATCGAAATTCCATATTAACGGAAAGTTTCAAAACAAAGGCATTACGGACAAAATGTTTCCATTTATGAGCGAAAAAGCCTGGAAATGTTGGACATAAGTAGATTCAGAATGCCCTAATGATCACATCTCCATAAACCCCAGTACATTATACTTGTTTGCACTTTAAACAAGTCAAACAGATGGAATAGCAAAAAGAAAAGACAATAAAGTCACAAACTAAAGAAAATTAAGTCCTTATTTCACAAGGAAAAGTAAATGTAATAAAGCCTAAGAGCATTAATTTAACAAGCACATCATAAAACAGGGAAACAAGATAAAAGAAGTATATGTTTAAAAGATGATGAAAAACTTACTGCTCCTCGACTCGCATTTTCTTTTGGGCATTTTTCTTGTTCTTTCGGTTTCGCTTCTTGGCTGAAGTTTGACTAGCAACCGTTGGTTGTGGTAAAGTAGGAGATGCCAATGAAACCGGAGGAGTAGCAACTATTCCAGATGGTGCCTCTGAGTTTGGCGGCCGAACCATATTAGAAGCAAAATGATTTGCTATTATACGAGCAAGTTGCTCCAAAGACGGTACTGGTATTTGAGAGGAAATAGGTGCACCGCCAGTCCCAGCATTTGGGGCCGGTGCCAAACTCGTAGGCACCGGAAGAACCGGAGGGAGTGCCTGAGATTCTTCTGGAATATTCCTCGGAGGCATGGTAGTGTCTTGTTCCAAGGATGGCTCAGGTAGTGCAATTTTGTTCAGCATTTTCGTTTCTTCCTCAACCTTTCCCTCATTCGAACTGATGCAATTGTCAACTCCAGTTTGTAATACCACATTGGCACCGTGGTCAACTCCAGTTTGTACTACCGCATTGGTGTTGTTGTCAACTCCAGTTTGTACTACCGCATTCGTGCCATTGTGAGCACCTGGTATGTCCATCATTTCTGCATGATTTCTGAACTTACAGTTAATTATCTCCGACATAACGTTTTCTGAGTCAGAATCTGCACAAGAATCAACACATATTAGCAATGATGTATATGAATACCATAAGAGAAAACCCTTCCAATCGACACAAAAAATAAATATGCTTTCAAGTTTCATAAAGTACCTTCTATTTCGATATAAAGCAAACGCTACCAAAATTTTCAACTCAAAACATAGAAACTTGATAGAACATAAGTTGAAACTAGGGAAGTACCTAAAAATTTAAGAATAAAAGCACGTGCTGCTGATTGTTCAGCTTCTTTTTTGCTTTTGCAGTCATCTCCTGTGCAAGAAACATCATTGAAAACCAAAGAAGAGCGGAAAACAGGAATTGGCGTATCTATTTGTCTGGTCTCATACGTGGGTCTCTGTATATTCTTCCTAGCAGCATACTCCATCAGAATAGACTTGCAAAAGGATTTATCCTGGATCATGCAAAAAGTTATAAGAAACGCCGACTTGAAAAGAGAACTTATGTCAAAAAAATATTCAAACATGTACAAGATAACACAACATAATACAAAACAACTGGTTATGAGTTGAAATAAAGTAAAAGTACATCTCTAGTATAGCGATTCTTTCCCCTCCGCATATGCAACATGTCATGGAAAAATGAATGGTCTGTATGGAGCTATGCCATTAAGCTAAACCAAACCAATTGTCTGTATAAGACTAGAGAACTAGAATGATTCTTTTTCCCTCCTACTATCTGGAGTGGGAAAAAGGGATACAAGCTGGAGCTCACACCTTATAATTTTACAAGTAAGATGTCTCTCCTCTGATAGAATATTTTTTAGCTTTGTTCCAAATTCTACTTAACCCCTATAGATTCTCATCGACATTGTACTAGCTCTGTTAATACTTAATGTGGGATCACTGGGGTTATGCAAAGAGATATAGAAAGAGATTCAGTACATGACATTAGAAATCCAAGTGGAACAATACACTAACAACATTAAAACCATATACAACAGTTAAAATCAATATCAATGTATGTGCCAAACCTCATGAACAAGGCGTAACGCATCATTCTTTAACTTATGCATTGTAGCAAAATACGCGATCTTAGAAGCATCCATCTCGGCCGCTTTACGCTGTTGAAACGTGTTTGGAGATGTATAGCTCACCCCATCCGCCCACACATTAGACCTGAACTTCGGTAGATGGCCAGATCCTTCATTATGAGTGTGATATATTGGGAGTTGCTTCCAAAATTTTTGAGCATATTCATTCAAAAGACACCTGTACAGGTGTGGTTTCTCACCTACACGAAACAAAGAAAAAAAATATGAAATTACATATCTATCAGCCAAACTGAAGTTTTGAATAACTGACCCATCCGATCATTGTAATTACATGTTTGTGAATGTGTTTGTGTGTTATCAAGTTCTAAGCTTTTACGTATGTAGTGTGCAAAAACCGTTCGTTAGGTTGCTCTATGTCAAATGAGTTGTTTTTGCATTTAAAACTGAACAAGGATGTTCACTTTTAGAAAAGACGATGAGAATAGTCAAAGTTAACGACCTATAATACAAATAATTTATTTCAAGTTTTCAACCGTTTCATAAAATAGTTTTGGTGTGACAAAATTTCATTGAGTAATGTCTAATTATCACGGTAAGAATGGATGCAAAGAACATGGACTAAAAATCATATAAGAACAATTCTAAAAGCAAGTCAAAAACATCTAGATGTTACATAGTAGGGAGGGTAGTTACGAGTGGTGTTTCAGACCAAATCTAGCTACGCTTTTATCATATACCAGTTGTGGCCAGCTAAATGAAAATTAAACGCATGGAATATAAAACGATCATGCAGATGGAAAGGAAGAAGAGAAAATAATACAGCACCATTAACATATCTGGTGTTTAATGCGGAGATCCAACACATTTCTATATAAGAAACTTTTAATCAAGTCTTTTTTAATCCCATGCTCCTTACTCTTTCTTACAGAAACAGCTTACATTAAATGTTTACGTTGTCCCTTGTAATCATACCACTTGATTCTGCCTCCTCTTATATCATGGCTAATATCTTCATATATCCGACATTTGTTTTCTTGTATCACATCCAATGGCAATGTGAAATTAAGAAAAAAGTATTATGAAAAAGTTTTTAGGAGTAAAATCAGCAGCTAAAATAATACACTAACATGGCTGAGACTCTGAGAGTCAACATGAAATTTGCATGCAACAGGAAGAAGTTGATGGGCAAAGTAAGCAATTGTAATCTAGTTGTTTCAGGAAGGTATATCAATGCAGATCTTTGTGAGAATACTACGCATATCAAATTATATATTTATATATGCTTTCTTACTAGCTTATAAGGGCTACTAAGGACACCTTGCGCTTGCATGAAGCATATCTATGACAGCAGACACCCTTTCCGGTATATGGTGATCATACCTCCATTAACGAACATTCAGATAAACCATAGATACGACTTTGAATGTAGTTATAAAGCATTTAGACAAAACTCTTAAAACAACTCTTTAAGCATTCAGTGTTGTTGATTAATGCATCTCCCCTAAAAAATCAAGAGCACATGTATCTCCTCCATGCGTACAAGTTCTTACAACTCTTTAAGCATTTAGTGTTGTTGATTAATGCATCTCCCCAAAAAATTCAAGAGTACTTGTATCTACTTCATCCGTACAGTACTTAAAACTCTTTGAACTCTAGAAAACCAATTAATAACCAACTAATAAACACATTCACATAGCCGATACTATTTTCCATCGTTATCTTTATCCCAAAAAAAACTTCATCATTCTAAATAAAATCTTTATTCTTAAATCTAATACAAATATTTATGATAAAAATTTGAATTAAACAAATTATACCAAAAAAAAACTAAAATGTTATAATCTTTAATACACACCTGTATCGATATGTTTTTTTCCAGAGTTTTTTACATTCAAAGTCATATTCAACCACCACTTGTAATTTCTACTCTGTTAAAAACTAAATTTCGGAATTTTCTTTTATTTAATGACAATTTCATTAATTCTCCACTCTGTTAACAAGCTCTTACAATATTTTAGTTGATTATTTGTCTACGTCTTTGCGTATGCTAGAACCCTTTGAATCTCTCTAAAAAAACCTAGGGTTTGGTAGTACATGCCTGGCCTATATGCAAACGAGGCAAAAGAGTGTGTCGAACCCTAGATGGGTAGACCCGGACTCTGGTACATTAGTAGAAATGTGCAACCCCCACTGAATCTCTAGATAGCCAGGGGGTGGCTCTTAGTGTTCGATGGCCCGTTTCTAGTTCGACAGGCGACTCCGACAGATTAATCACTTTGTATCGCAAAAATTATGGCATCATACTTAGCGTTCTCCAAAAACCTTAATAGATAAAACAATGGAGAAAGAGATAGAGAAATGAGATGAATATACCGGCGGCAACAGGCTGGTTTGATGCATCGACTCTCTGTGGCTCCGACATGGCTGATCGATCTGCTTTTTCTCGAGAAATCGGAGTCGGAGATGAGGGTTTTCACTACACTGGTTTACCCGGGGGTTATTTTGGGGATTGATTGATGATATTTTTTAAGTTGGATGTCACCATTTTCAAAATATTCACAAACAGCTCTGTAGTATGTATTATTGTCAAAATAATCATTCATCTTTTGGAAACTTAACATACGTACCCTAAAACCCTTCAAAAGAAAGTTACCCTTGTATTCAATTCCATATA
Organism: Saussurea involucrata; assembly: GCA_033807775.1. NCBI lineage: Eukaryota > Viridiplantae > Streptophyta > Magnoliopsida > Asterales > Asteraceae > Saussurea > Saussurea involucrata. The sequence continues at coordinate 54,823,790 of CM066322.1, read as the reverse complement.
TGGAACTCGTTTTTATCTTACGTCCATCGTTCATTTCAATGTTATACAGTCAGCTACATGTAAAAACGGAAAACGTCATTGCATTTTTACATATTAAAAGCAAAGTTTAACTAGTTACAACACAATTTTCGAGGAAAAAAAGAATGTTCTTAACTTTTTCTTGATCTTGCATGTCGACTTTAGCTATAAAATGAAAGTAACGGGTCGTTTGCTTACAGGGTAAGTGTCTATCTGCAAGAGTCACCACCCTTGCTTAACTTATCGGGTAACGTTTTTAGCCATCAAAATGGATTATTGGTAAACATTTCTTATTCAGTAAGTGCTAACAGGGTAGGAGGCTTCTCCTTCGCTTACCGGGTGAAATTATCGGTTATTTTTATGCCTCTTATCAGGTAAGAGTATATCAGTTCTTGTCATGTTGGTCTGGTAAATAACATCTGGTAAGCCTTTGATAAACAACCTTTAAATCATAAAAATATTTTCGGTTACCATACATGCATGCAATATGCCCTATAGGGGGGTAAACTTAACAATGGTGGAAAGTAGAGGGGCATTTGGTGAATATAAGAATTTAACTTAAAAGAGTTGTTGGATCATGGGTGTGATGCTGCTGCCTGCTGATGTTACAAAACCTTATACCTTACCCATGGACAGCCCAAGAAAAGGAATCTACAATTTGGCCCTTCTAACAAAATAGCAAATAATATAGACCTTTTGTTATATGACACTTTCTAAAAAAAAAAGGTTATATTTTATAACTTTCCTGTTTTTAGCATTATTTATGAGAGCTTGCTTTTACTTAAATTGTGGATTACAAATGTAAAAAACTTATATTTTGGTATCGATATGTTTAATGTGAAATTGGTAAAAATTGGTTTATTTAGCAATAAAATGATTCATTCATAATGAATGGTAACCTACACGCTACATATATACAACCAATTATTGTTTGTCAATATTTCCTTTTGTGTTTTTTTTCTTCAATATTTTCCTTTTGTGTTTTTTTTCTTCAATATTTTTCTTTTATGTTTTTTAACTATTTTCTTTTTGTGTTTTTTTTTTCATTTACCAAACACACACGCATATATATATATATATATATATATATATAAATAAAGACGGGTTCAAACGAGAAGCTAAACCGAATGTGAGAAGTATGATATCATATATGATTCACTAAGAGGATGGTGTAAGGAAAAATAGGGGGAAGTGGATAACGATTTGGCGACCAAGAAAGAGGAGGTGAAAAAATGGGAGGCTAAAATCCAATCAAGTGTTTTGGAAGAAGACGAAAGAAAGAGATGGTTAGACGCGAGGAAGGAATGGTTATCGTTGGAGGAAAAAACCTTGGCGATGGCCAAACAAAAGGCCAAGCTAAATTGGATCAAGGATGGCGACGAGAACTCTAAGTTCTTCCATGCGGCTATAAAAAGCCGTCGAAGGAAGAATTCCATATGTTGTTTGAAAATAGATACGGTCTGGACGGAGGAGCCAAAAAAGATAAAGGAATATGTGTTTGAATTTTTTAAGAAAAAGTATGCAAGTCAAGGAGGCGGCATCCCAAAGTTGGTTTTGGATCGGGAGAAAAAACTTTCGTTGGAGGAAGCTTCCTTTCTAGAGAGAAGGATGACTGAAGAGGATGTGTGGCTCGCAATAAAAGAGTGCGGCAACAACAAGTCACCGGGACCGGATGGCTTTACGATAGGTTTTCTTAAGAGGTTTTGGGACATTGTGAAAGGTGACTTAATGGCGGTAATAGAATGGTTTTGGGAAAAGGGTGAAATAAGCGAGGGTTGCAATTCCTCCTTTTTGACCTTAATTCCAAAAAACTCGTGTTCGATTAGTTTAAATGAGTATAGACCAATTAGTCTTATAGGGATTCTCTACAAAGTGGTCTCTAAAATCTTGGCGAAAAGAATGAAGACGGTTATGGGAAGGTTAATTAGTGTGGAGCAAAGCGCGTTTTTAAAAGGCCGGTCCATTCTTGACGGGATCCTCATAGCAAATGAGACAGTAGAATTTTTGAGAAAATCTAAGAAGAAAGGATTGATTTTCAAGATCGATTTCGAGAAGGCCTACGATATGGTGGAATGGTCCTTCCTCTTGGATGGGTTGAGAGATATGGGGTTCGGCTCTAGATGGCGTATGTGGATTGAGGCATGCTTAAAATCGGCAAAGGTTTCGGTTTTAGTAAACGGGGCTCCTACAAGCGAATTTCATATGGAGAGGGGTTTAAGGCAAGGGGACCCCCTTGCTCCTTTTCTTTTCTTAGTGGTAGCCGAAAGTCTCCACTTAATGATGAAGGAGACAAAGACAAAAAGTTTGTTCGAGGGCATAAAAGTGGGCAAGGATGACACGGTGATTTCCCACCTCCAATACGCGGATGATATCATCTTCTTTGGGGAATGGAACACACGAAACATTCAAAATCTCATGAAAATCTTGAAGTGCTTTCATGCGGTCTCGGGGCTAAAATTGAATGTGAGTAAAAGTAAACTTTATGGTGTGGGCGTCTCGGAGGATGAAATCCAATCATGGGAGAGAGACTTGGGGTGCGGTAGTGACACGTTGCCATTTATTTATCTCGGCCTCCCGGTAGGTTCGTCAATGAGGCGGCTCTCGGATTGGAAACCGGTGATCGACAAGTTGAAAACCAAATTGGCGGATTGGAAAGCAAAAGCGATCTCGTTTGGAGGAAGATGGACGTTGGTAAGATCGGTGCTTGGTAGTGTTTCCTTATACTATTGTTCATTGTTCCGTACCCCGATATGTGTGTTGAACTTGTTGGAAAGTGTGAGATGTACTTTTTTTTGGGGTGGGGGGAAGGGAAGTAGTGAGGAAGAGAGTGGGAGGAAATGTCTTACTTGGGTGAGGTGGGATAAGGTGGTGGGTTCCTTGGGGCGGGGAGGTTTAAACATCGATAGGCTAAAAGACGCGAATTAGAGGTTGCTCGAGAAATGGTGGTGGAGGTTCCACAATGAAAGTGAGGCATTATGGGTTAAGGTAATAAAAAGTGTGTATGGTTGGGATGGGGGGTTGAGAGAAGGTGAACAAAGAGGGGTGGGGGGAGATCGACTTGGGCGAACATAATCAAGGTGGGTAAGGAGATTGACAAAATGGGTATCCAATTCTCGGAATCTTTCGGCAAGATTGTAGGGGATGGTTCGAACATAAGATTTTGGGAGGATCATTGGGTGGGGAATGGTAGTCTTAAGGAGAGGTTCAAAAGATTATTTCATCTAGAAACCGGTAAAAGAGCGTTGGTATCGGAAAGAGGTGAGTATATTGGTGAGGATTGGGTTTGGAAGTGGTGTTGGAGAAGAGAACCGAGGGGTAGGGAAATAGGTGAGTTGGAGGAGCATCGAAATGTCTTGGCGGGCCAAGCTCCTAAAGGAGGTGTAAAGGATCAGGCGTAATGGATAGGCATGGGAATCACCCCCGACCCGTCGGGTAACCCGGTCCACCCGCCCCGGTCGGGGACGGGGATTTCCCGTAAAACCGGGTATCGGGGACGGGGATCCCCGCTTTTCTAAAACCGGGGATGGGGACGGGGACGGGCATCTCACTCCCCGCCCCGCCGGGTACCCGTATTTTATAATATGTATAATATATATATATATATATATATATATATATATATATTATGAAAATATATATTTAAATATATAGTAATATTTTTTGTCCAAAAAATCAGTAATAATTGCATATCTTTTTAATCATTAATGTATGTATACATACACATATACATCAGACGCCTATATTATATATATATATATAAGTAAAGGTATATATATATATTTTCTTTTATGAACCCCATCAACTACTGAACTACATCTCCATAAAATTGAATCCCAACACATTGATCATTTTCATATTATATAGAGGGTTGCCTTCTGTTTTGTCTTCTATTTCGTTGGCTTACTGATGGCTTTAGGTTTGTGCCTTACAAATCCATAGTTTTTTTTTTATTTTTTGGCCCTGGAATGTTTGATAGGTGTTGTACGTTTCTAGTTGGTGCACCATTTTGGTGGTTTGTTTCATAAAGTTGATGCATTTCTAAACAAAATATTTTGTAGTTTTTGTTATTTTTTTATATTTTGTTGTAAATGTAATATGTTTACCTTTCTGCCATATTACTCGATAAGTCGATATGTTTTGGTACGCGTAACGTTATTTTTTTTGGATTAGGTTGATTTTCTTTTGGTTTTAGGTTGTTAATTACTATATGATATTTAATTTTGTATTAAAAATAACTTTTTTTTGTATTAAAATAATTATTTTTGTATTAAAATAAAAAAAATTCGATTGGGGAAAAAATCCCCGTTTCCCCGTTGGGGATCCCCGTTCCCCGGTGGGGATGGGGATGGGGATATGATCATATTCCCTGGCGGGGATGAGGACGGGGATGGGGATGAATATAATGATCGGGGACGGGGATGGGGATTGAGGTCCCCGCCCCATACCCGCCCCATTCCCATGCCTAGTAATGGAGGCTTGACCCTCAAGGTGGGTATACGGTTAAATCTTTGTGGGGTATGCTAGAGGAGAACCGAACATTGGTGGATTCAAATACAGCGGAAACGAAGTGGATAAAGTCTATTTCGAAGAAAATTTGTATCTTCGTGTGGAGGGCAAAACTTGGCAGAATCCCGTCAATATCAGTCTTGGATAACATGGGCATTGACTTAGATTCCTTGCTTTGCCCAATATGCGGTAAGAAGGTCGAATCGATAGATCACGCGCTCGTCAATTGTGAAGATGTGAAGAAATTATGGCGGCCCATAGGAAGATGGTGGAACATCGATGTGGAGTCGGCAAGTACGGTACAGGAGATTCTTGAGATCGGTAACCAATTAGGTAACGACTCAAAAGGTTTGAGGAGATGGACAGCGGTGGCGTGGAGTACTTTGTATCTTGTATGGGTGAATCGGAACAAAATGGTATTCGATAAGGTTAGTGGCTCTCTTGTGGATCGCGTAATCGAATTCCAGTTAAAATCGTTCGAATGGATCTCTAGAAGAGACAACGACTTAGCTTTGGATTGGGTCTCATGGCTCTCGAACCCCACCGGTCGGTAATACGAGACGACTGCAGTTTTTGACAGTAGGTTGTTGGTGCAAGAGGTGATGTGTATCGTCACCGAATAGGCGTTAGATACTGCAGGTGCTGCGTAGCGTGGCTGCTCCCATTCCATATGTTGAACATTTTTGGTTGAGGTAATAAAACTGCAGTTGTTGAAGCAGCAGGTGTGTAGATCGGTTCCCCATTAAGCGACTGCCCACATTAAGCCAACACAGCGGCTGTATGTGGACAACCACCTTGATCGGAGCAGGTGCTTTGCGGCAGCAGAAAAGATCGGAAGAATGAGTTATCTGAAGTCTCGTCACAGATTGGACGACGTGTTGACAAGGCAGGCTAAGCATACAGCCCTATTTTCCCCTTGTAAACAAGTCTGTGTGTTTAAAGCTTGCCTTGCTTATTGACTATAACTTAGTGCAACTTGGTATAGTTGCATGTTCATGAGTGGTAATGGTATTTGTGAGATATGTTATGTATTAGCTTGGTTGTATGACTGTACAAGCTTTGGGTGTTTTAATGAAATTATTTGTTGTTCAAAAAATATATATATATACATATATATATATATATATGATTCAACACATGTTGGATTGGCAATACATAGACATTTAATCATATATGATTAGACACACTCACATGTTGTGTAATCATATATAACGCATACTGTTTAATTTCTCGCATGATCCTTCCTCTATGTATATATGGTTATAAATCAAAAAATTTGATTCAAGAGCTGATAAAGACAACAATTTTGAGTTGTAGGTAAGAAGACTTGATTGGTTACACTGAATTATGACAATCCAAAAGGGAAAATAAATCTTTGAGGTATGTATGGATAAGGTCTTGTTTGTTTTATGTAAAAAAATATTTTATCAATCTTTTATGTCTTATTCGATAAGAGAGGGAGTTGTTCATATTGTTTGTTTGTTCAAAAAATATAGAGTTACTTGTGTCTTACTGCCATCTTATCTAGTAAGAGGTAAACCAACTCCTTATTTGCCTCTTATTGTTCTCCAAACCCTCAACGACAACGTTTCTTAACCTTTTTCTCATACGATCCTTGTTAAATCGATCATCACCTCTCTCAATCGATTAACATTAAACGATATTTGCTCTGGGTCAATCCTTACCAAATCAATCATCACCTCTCTCAATTAATCCTTTTCATTTAAATGAATACTAATTTTATAATTTAAATGTAAAATTCGTTACGATGATGATTAAATATGTAAAATCGTATATATTTATTTATATAAATTCAACACTATAATATTTATCAGTTTACAAAAACAAATAGTATTATTGATTCAGATTTCAGACTTCAACATTATATCTTATCAATCAGAAATGAAATAAAACTTCAGACTTCAACATCTCTTAAAAAACAAACACTGCCTAGATGTTATCGTTTCGTGATATTTATGTTATAGTTGACTAGAAGTCTACTCGGGCAATGCAATGCGATATATCTCGATTTTAATGTTCTAATTTATTTTAATGTGTGGTTTTGAGAAAGTTGTCATGTTTTTTTTAGAAATTTGTTTAAAGAATGACGCTTTTTAAAGAGTTCATGATTTGAGGATTTGAAAGTGGTTAGAGATAATGATTAATTAATAAGGGTCCACAATATAAGGATTTGAAGTTGTTAGAGATAAGTATTAATCAAGTAATTAGCATTAAAAGTCGTACATAAAGCTTCATTAGTTGTTTTTAAGAGATTTTTAAGTTATTAGCATTAAATAGCGGTACATGAAGCTTTAGGGGTTGTTTTAAAAAGTTTTTATAAATGTTTTATAATATAGTATAGATAAATAAATTTATGTTTCAAATATATATAAGGGAATTTAATTAAAATACCTAAAGTTTGACTTTGACTTGCAAAAATACCCAAAATGCATAGTCCCAGATGGCTACAACAAGTATTGTAGAATGAATACAATACTCAAAATTTTCACAATTTTAATTCTATTATTGAAAAACTTTCAACAAGAATTACACATAGAAACTTAAGACTGTTGCGGAAAAGAACAGATAAACTATTCTAACAATCTTACACAAAGTATACTAAACAAAACAACTAAGAACACTTAGAACAAAGCTATGAAGTTTTTAAGCAATATGGAGATTTCTAGAAAGCGTGGTTTGCATGGGAACACCTTCATCCTTTTATAGTGTGAATAAGTGTACTAAGCATTAAATGTTTGGGACACTTGTCATCAGGATATTTGCTGGAGGATATTGACTTCTGAAAAGTTGATATGTCTTTATCACCTTTTTCTAGGTACTAGTAATAGAACCCATGCTGAAAGGGACTTTAACTGATAATGGATAAAACGACAAACAATCACTTTTATCTAGCAAAGGATATTGTCCCATAATAAATGATCTTCTTGATGTGTATTCCAAGACAATCACACCGATGGAGTTCCACCGATATAACTGGCATTGGACATTGAAACTATCTGCAAAGAAAACCATTGAAACAAGGATCCCCCCGATTTGAGCCTCATGATCGGTGGGATGCTTCCACCGATGTGAGGAAGTTCGGTGGGGAGGTTGTCCACCGATGTGTGAAAACAAAGTCGGTGGACAATGACTTGTATGTATGTTGAGAAGAAACTTCTTATTTCCACAATGAGAATGTCTTCAAGCTTGGTTTCGGTTGATCTTCGACTTCACCGAACAGTTGATATATTGTACAAGCCATTACAAAGAACCATCCAAATTTTGTTCTCTAAGTATAAAATGTTTTTCAAAGTATAAAAAGAGATCATGAGGTCATCTTCAAATCTTGATGACCCAACAGAATGGACTTGGTTTTTGTCCATGTTGAGACAAGCTATCGGATACCCGGAAGGGTTGGTGTTTATGTCCGACATGGCTGCTTCCATAAGCGCCACAATATCTGCCACGTACCCAAACGCCCCTCACGCCTTATGTTGTCGACATTTGGAGATGAACGCCAAATCCAAGGACAAACGTATTACCACCCACCACGCCGTCTACTGGAAGGCATGCAGAGCGTATACGGCTCGGGAGTTTTACTGGTACATGAATGTTCTACGAGTTAGTGCCAAGGATGCAACCAAAGTTATGGACGATGTTGGACCGGAGAGGTGGTCCACGACCCATTTTCCTGTACAACGGTATGACATTCTGACCTCCAATAGTGCAGAGTCAGTGAATGCACTCTCCCATTTTGCGCGTAGATTACCGATTGTACAACTTATGGAGTACTTCCGGGCCTTTCAACAAGAGTGGTACCAACTTCAATGCCGAAAAGCAGGTGAGATGCGTAATAGACTCACACCAAAGGCGGAGGAGCTAATTATCCTTAGGGTGGGACAGGTGTCGGTATGGAGGGTAAGCGAAATTGGGTATGGGAGGTACCAGGTTCGTGATAACCTACTTGACGCGATTGTAAATACGACCGACCATATTTGTTCATGTTTTCAATGGCAAAAATATGGGTTACCGTGCGACCATGTCATCGCTACTGCAAGATATATGGGTCGTAGAGATTGCAGCGACTTGGCTGTAAATTTCTTCACGTCCGAAACTTACCGGGCAACATACCAGGAGGTAATAAATCCAACTGGACCCCTGAAGTATGGGTGTCTCCACCCGACCCTCTTCCGCCATGCTATCCACCGTTAAACACTAAGAACAGAGCCGAGATACCGAGAAAGAACAATCGAGATCCATCACGTGGTGAAGGTTCGATACAGCGAAAATGTACTCTGTGTCAATGCGTAAGACATACTAGTGGAGAGTGTCCAACTCATGCCCCTTCAACTGTGACAAACAATAGACGTTCAGTCAGCCAACGAAGTAGCACGCAGGGCCCATCGGAGCTTGAACCACATGGAAGTATAAGATATGATAGCGTTGATCTGAACATTGATTTCCCTTGATTGGGACGATAAATCTTATATGCTTAGTGCTCTTGTTTTATATATAACATTATTTTATCTACTTTATCGTCGCGTGTAATTTATCAAACATAAGTGATCTACGTTGTAATTTAACAAACAAAAGAGACCCATGAGATCCTTAAAATGAAATGTTATAAGTTTGACTATCCTTAACGAAACAATATTACCTTTTTAGCAACAAAAGCTCCCAAAGGTTAACAAAAGACCAATAGTAGCAATAGATTTGCCTTCTCCAAGAGAGTTAAAGAGTGTTTCCTCCTATTTAATTTCTAGGCTTTATACACCTTAAATTGATTTATGTATTTCAAATACCCAAACCTACCTATCTTAACAACAAACTGCACAAAAACCTCACATTTACATACACATTTCACTCTCTAATTTATACTCTTTTTCCTTAACTTCTTTTGTTTCTTCTGCAACTCCTCCTTCAACTTGAGATTTTGCGAAAACAAAAAATCTTTCTCCTTCTCGAGTGATTTAGTCTTCATTTCCTGTAACACCCCGAATTTTCCATGATATTTTAATTAATATAAATGGGATCGTGTTGTAATTTAGTCTAAGTTGCGGACTAATTGTAAATGTAAAGTTCAGGGTCAAATCTGTATTTTGACCAAAGTTTAAAGTTAAAGTTGGAAATTAGAAATAGGAAGGTTGAATTGGTCATTTCTTGATAGTTGAGTATACTTAATATTGCGGTAAGCTGATTTGAGATATTTTATCTCAAATCAGTTCTTGTAAAGTTGGTCCAGAGTAAGAAACAGGGAGAGAAAGAAAGAAGCAGAAGAAGACTTTGGTAAGAAATTCTACTATAAGTTGAAATCAAGTTTGGTAGATGTTTTGGAGTTTTGAGCAAAGTTATCTGTTGAATAGGTGATTAGGAGCCTTGACAACAGATTAAGCTGGGTTTGTGCAGAAAGAAGAGGGTTCATCTTCTTCAGGTGAGTTCATCTCTTCATCTTAAACGTTAGCAGTTGAAATTGAATCAGGTATAGTATATAAATTATCTGTATGAACTGGTAAATTTATATGGAAAGGAAATCGATCAATAAATTGTATTAAGGTGAGTTTATTGAGCAATTTTGACGAAATAGAACACTGGGTATCGAGGATCCAGAATTGGACCTAAGGGATCCGAAATTGGGCCTAAAGATCTGGAATCAAGGATTTCCGGAACTAGTTTGGGATCCGAAATCTGGTGAGTTCTGGAATTTGTTTCGGTTCCGGTATGGGGTTCGGTTCCGGAAGTGGTTAATTCCGGAATTGGGCCGAAATAAAGATCCGGAAACAAGTTCAAGTAATTGGGCTTAGTGTGAGTAGTTCCGGAATTAAAATAAAATACCGGAAGTTGGTTAGGAAATTTGAGTTCCGGAATTTAGCAATACCGGAATTTGATAAAGTGGGTACCTGAATTGGGCTTAATAATTTAGGTTCCGGAATTTAACAAATTCCAGAAGTTGGATCGGAATTTGAACAAAGACCGGAATTGGGCTCGTTGATGATGGATTCAGTACTTTACCGAAAGTTGGGCCGGAATAAAAGAAGTCCCGGAATGGCTCAAGTGATCCGGTAAATTTTTAAGCAAAAACCGGAAGTGGGCTTGAAGCCCGGTATTGTTTAATTTTTGTTGTTAATTCCGGAACCTGCTTAGTGGACCGGAACCGTATATTTTCCGGAATGGGCTTCATGTTTGGGCCCGGTTTTAAGGATTTAAATGGGACCCAATTCTTTAGTAATATAATTAGAAACTTGATTTTGATTTAGGATCCGATAAGAAATTAAATTCCGGTACTAGGTTTTAAGATCTGGAAAATGGTAAATCCCGGAATGGATTTGAGTCTAGTATTAAATGGACCTAAATTGGACTTAGAATCCAGTTGGGGATTTGGTTTTAAATTAGAATCTGTATTCGAACAATTCAAATTCGAGTTCGGAATACTTTCTAATTATAGTATGTGGAATAAGAAAACAATCGAAAATAAATAAGCAACGAATTGTTTAATATTCTTAGAGTTAAGAATATATTACGAGAGGTAGTGTGATATGTTTTTGTACATGTACGTGAGTAAGTGTAATGGATCCATAGGCACTATTAGATAAATGCGGAATACACCGGGCACTGAAGGGTAATTCCCATTTTTGTTTTGTGATCAGAAAAGTGGAATAGACCAGGCTCTTAATGGTAATTCTCGTTCGTCTATAATGTGGATTGTAATCCCATTTCGGGAGGCGATAGCCTATAATGTGGATTGTAATCCCATTTCGGGAGGCGATAGCCTATAATGTGGATTGTTAATCCCATTTCGGGAGGCGATAACCTATAATGTGGAATAGGCATAAAGTAAATTGTAATTTCCATTTCGAGAGGTGATTATTAACGTGGATAATTCCCGTTGGCCTATAATGTGGATTGTTAATCCCATTTCGGGAGGCGATAGCCTATAATGTGGATTGTTGATCCCATTTCGGGAGGCGATAAGAAATGATTGAATAGGCAAAGTAGAATTGCTATTCAAGTTGTAATGATTGAATAGGCAATGTAGAATTGCTATTCAAGTTGTAATGATTGAATATGCAAAGTAGAATTGCTATTCGTATTGGAAAGATTGAATAGGCAAAGTAAAACTGCTATTCATATTGAAATGGTGGAATAGGCAAAATATAGTTGCCATTCGTATTGACTGTAGTGAATAGGCAAACATAACTGCTATTCGTGATTAAGACGTGGAAACGGGAAAAAGACAAAGTGTGATTGTCGTTTCCGGTTGCTTTCGGTGGATTAGAGATAGGCAATATATAAATGCTATTTCTGCTTCCATTCCAAGAAAAGGTATGACGATTGATTGTAAGTCTTTAAGCTTGATCGATAAACTAGAATTCTTGATGATTCGTAGTAGACTCACGAATTTGATGGAATGACTTTCTGAATGTTAGTCATATTCATGGGATCGGGTATGTTCCCGTCATTATGAGACGAGTACGAGTATGGTAAGAATGGTGGTGAACAGGTTTGTTTATATGCTTGAATACATGAGTTTTCAAGTTGTTAATGTTTTAATTTGAATTGGATGTTCTCACTAGGCGTAAGCCTAATTGTTCAAATTCAATGTTCTTACTAGGTACGAGTTCAGAGAAGTAATGGGATGTGGTACGAGTGCTTTTGGTATTCAACTGTTGATGATAAGCGGAGAACTTATGTTGGTGCAAGTGTACCCAGCTTTAAATATTGTGATATATTTTTGGTACACATAAAATCACATCTCCATATTTATTTTGATGATTACAAAACACACCGCATTATTTTGTTATCTAATATTTTATCCGAGTGTGCAGATATTTAAATGATCTCGATAAATTTTTTATCTGAAGTATCCAAGTCTGAAGAGTTTCGTCATTTTATTTTAAAATGATAAACACCCTAAAATATTTTATCACTTGGATATTTCGTATCTATATAAATATATTTGAATCAAATATATATATACAATATTTTTTTTTTATATATATATTAAATCACTTGATATATATATATATATATATATGCTGTTTGCTACTGTTCATCATCTGTTGCAAGAAGTGTGATCAGCCGAACCACCCTGCGTTGCCTTGCTCTCATTGGACAAAACTTCAGGCGGTATACCGCCAAGGTCTTCGCGGTATACCGCGGGTACTGTTCACCATCAGCATCATCTGCATATGAAGCTTCTTTTGTCAGACAACTTTTTCAGGCGGTATACCGCCATGTGCAACGCGGTATACCGCGGGTACTTGTAGCCGTTGATCTTTTGCAGGTTGACCTTCTCCTTGCAGTACACTTTTTCTGACGCAGGTATACCGCGATGGTCTGGCGGTATACCGCGAAATCCCCAAGACTGATGATCATCCAGTATAAATACAAGCATCCAGCAGCCTTCAATGCTACACCAACTTCAGCAATAAATTCTCCCTCAGCATTTGATTATTATTCTGCTGCTTTCTTACTCACACTAAATCACTTAAACTGATAAAATTAATTTTTGAGCAAGAAATCTTGAGTTGATAGCAGATTAAAATCTCTCGATTAGTTGAATCAGCAACACAACTCAAGTGATCAAACTCTCTAAAAATATCCAAGTGATAAACCTTATTCAAGAGTGATTATTCATATTAAAATCTCTACCCTCTTGTAAGTGTTTGAATTAGAGTGAGTGATCCACATTAATCTCTCAAAGAAGAGTGTTTCGCGTTTGTTGTATTAAGGTTTGTGTTTCTACCGTAAAGAACACGTTTCGTATTGGATCTCCGAGAAGTGTTATTTTCTCGAGGTGGACTAGCCAACTTTGTGTTTGGTGAACCACTTTAAAAATATCGTTGTCAAGTATTCTCTTTCCCTTATCTCTTTACATTTCCGCTGTGCATTTAAATTATATCTGTTTATATAATTGTTGTATATTTACTTGTTTATACTCTGCTTTATTTTTACTGTATTGTTTGTACTGTATTTATTTGTTCAAAGATTTTTTGAAAGAAAAAGATTTTAAATACAACCTTACCCCCCCCCTTAGGTTGTCCAACATTTGGTATCAGAGCAGGTCTTTCAAAATTTTCTGCATATTTTTCTCTTATTCTTCTAAATGGCTCAACAAACTAATATCGTGTTTTCAAAACCTCCTTTGATAGATACTGAAAAGTTTGGCATTTGGGCCGAGCTATTTGAATGTCACGTGCGTGGCAAAAATCAAAAGATTTGGAACATCATAGAAAAAGGGAATTTTAAACCCACCATTGTGAAAGATGATGCTTATATTGATAAACCTATAGATGACTGGACTACTTCTGATGAAGCTCATTTTTGTTTAAACTTTGAAGCTAAGAATATATTATATGCTGCTTTAACATCTGACGAAATTGAAAGAGTATATACTTATAAAACTGCAAATCAAATATGGGAAAGTTTAAATAATACTCATCGTGGAAACACGGAGGTTAAATCTAGTAAAGTAAATATTTTAGTTCACGATTATGAACTATTCGAAATGAAACAAGATGAGTCAATTGACTCAATGTTTAAAAGATTTAACCTTATTGTGACTACTTTGAAAGGTTTGGATCGCACTTATCCTAACGAGGACTATATAAGGAAAATCCTACGAGCTCTTCCTTCGGAGTGGATGCAAAAGATAACATCCTTAGAAGACTCTCGTGACCTTTCCATAATGAAGATAGATGACTTGATCGGTAATCTTAAAGTGCATGAAATTGCACTTAAAAGAAACAAAGACCGGGAGCAAGTTAAAAAGAAATCAATCGCTCTCAATGTCTCAACACCAAAAGATGAGAAGAAAAAGGAGAAAGCTAGCTCCTCGAAAGATCCATCCGAAACTCTCGATGAAGTCGCCATGTTGGTAAGAAACTTTTCCAAATTTCTTAATAATAATAATAAATTTTCTAACAATGGCAGATTTCAAAGAAACGGTAACTACCGTCGTGGTGGTGAAAATCGAAGTCGTAAGTTCCATAAACGAGACGAAAAAGTTAAGAAAAATGGCGACTCGAGTGAAGACGATAAAGCTAAGCCAAAGAGAGGCTTTTGCTACTCATGTGGTGACAAAGACCACTACGCCAATGAATGTCCGAAAAAGAACAAATTCCAAAAGAAGAAGGAGAAAGCCTTCATTGGAGGCGCGTGGAGCGAGAGTGAAGAAGAAGATGACTATCAAGCCATTTGTCTTATGGCCGATAGCGACGACGAGGTAAAATCTTCTTACTCGGATTACGATAGTGATTATGAAAGTGATAGTGAAAATAATCTTGAAGAATTATATGAATCTTTTCATAAAATGGCCGCTCTTGCAAATCGTTACCAAGATGAGAATGCTATGTTAAAAGAAACTGTAAATGCATGTAAAAAGGAAATAAAAAATGTTAAACAAAAATCTGAAAATGATATAGATATAATTGCTAAATTAGAAACTAAATTAGGAGAAAAAGATTTTTGTAAATCTTGTGATGTTTTAAATAAAGAAATTGCATGCTTGAATAAAAAATCACATGAAAATATTATTTGTACAAAATGTGATATTCTTGATAATGAGATTACATGTTTAAAGGCTAAATGTGCTTCATATGAAAAAGATAACATGCTAGCTAAAGCCTTTGAAAGTAGCAATGAGAAAGTTCTTAACATGCTTAATATGCCTAACCGTATAAAATGTAGAAAAGGCATTGGTTCCAATACTTGTGTTGATAAATGTTCATGTATACCCATCAAAAGATTCTATGAATCACCTAAAGTAAATACAAGAAATCAATATGTGCAAAAACCTCCGTATGTGCGTAAAATAAATAATGTAAATTATAATACGAGAAAACCGTATGCTCGCATGTACCATGATAAATATTCTAAACCTAATAATAATGCGAATGTAAATACTTGTTTTTATGTGTATGATAAATATAATCGCAAAATTAAAATGGTAAATAAATGGATTCCAAAAGGAATGTTTAGTAATGATAATCCCGGTGGTATGCGTTTATGGTTTTAAATGTGTTATGTATATATATATAGTTTAAATATATTTTGTTGTATACATTATATATATAAGTAATATATATTCTATGTACTGTTTGTTTACATATATATACGTATTACATATATATATATATATAATATGGTGTTTGTTATATATATATATTAATATGATTTGATGTATTATATATATATATATTAATATTGTGTAATATATTATATATATATATATTCTGTTTTACTTTATATATATGTATGTTGGTTGACTTTTGAAACTAATTGTCAAGGACCCACGAGAAATGGGGACCATAAAAGTTACATCTTCATTATTGTAGATTGACCTTGATATGGACTGGATACTCGATAGTGGTTGCACACGTCACATGACCGGAAACAATAATCTCTTTTCATCATATAAGTCATGTGATGGTGGACAGGTAATTTTTGGAGGAAACTCCAAAGGAAATATAATTGGTAGAGGTACAGTCTCTTGCAATAATGTTCAATTTCTTAATGTTAATCATGTTGATAATTTACATTTTAATTTATTGAGTGTTCGCCAATTGTGTAAAAATAATACAACTGTTGTCTTCGAAGAAGATTCTTGTAAAATCATAAAAAATGGCAAAGTTCTTTTAAATGGCTTTGTAAAAGGAAATTTATATATTTGTAAAACTGTTGTATCTGATAATGTATGCTTATCTTCTATTAATGATGTTTCTACTTTATGGCATAGGCGTTTAGGTCACGCTAATCTAAGATTAATGCAAAACTTAAAAAATAAGGAGCTTGTGAGTGACCTGCCAAAATTAAAGTTTGATAATCATTTTTGTGATGCTTGTCGTGTCGGCAAACAACATCACGTTTCTCATAAATCAAAAATGTTATTTCTACTCAAAGAGTTTTAGAACTTTTACATATGGATCTTTTTGGCCCGATGGCTATTCAAAGTTTTGGAGGAAATTTTTATACTTTGGTTATTGTGGATGATTATTCCCGTTATACTTGGACTTTATTTTTGAGACATAAAAATGAGGCTTTTGAAAAGTTTAAAATTTTGGGAAAACGAATTCAAAACCAACAAGGTTGTACGATTGTTTCCATACGTACGGACCATGGACGAGAATTCGATAATGATGTACAATTTGGTGCCTTTTGTGATAAACATGGTATAACTCATAACTTTTCGGCTCCTCGAACTCCTCAATCTAACGGGGTTGTTGAAAGGAAAAATCGAACGTTGCAAGAAATGAGTAGAACTATGCTAAACGAACATCAAGTTCCCCAAAAGTTTTGGTGTGATGCCGTTGCTACCGCGACCTATGTGCTTAACCGTGTCCTAATTAGAGGTATCCTAAATAAGACACCCTATGAACTTTACCGAGGTAGAAAACCTTCCCTAGCTCACCTAAAAGTTTTTGGTTGTAAATGTTTCATTTTAAACACCAAATCCTACCTAACCAAATTTGACCCCAAAGCCTATGAGGGAGTGTTCCTAGGTTATTCTTGGAATAGCAAAGCCTATAGAATCCTAAATAAGGAGACCATGGTAGTGGAAGAATCCCTTAATGTTAGTTTTGACGAGAGTCCTCCCAAACCGAGTGCATCCTTAGCAAATGATAATATCCGTGAAGGAGATGTCTTAGCCCAACAACTTAGTACCTTGGATTTAGGTACCCAACCTTCCACAAATAATATTGAATCTAGTGATGCCCCTCCATGCTTTATTCCACAAGGTATAGATGATCCTAACCTTAGAACCGCTCGAGGCCATCCCGTAGATCAAATTATAGGTGACCTAAACCAAAGGACAACTAGATCACAAATCCTTACCCATTGTGCTTTCCATGCCTTTATCTCAACCATAGAACCTAAAACCATAGATGAAGCTTTAGGTGATGAGGATTGGATATTGGCCATGCAAGATGAGTTAAACCAATTTACTAGGAATGATGTGTGGGACTTAGTGCCTAGCCCTAGTAGTCAAACCATTATTGGCACAAGATGGGTCTTCCGAAACAAGGTAGACGAAAACGGTGGAGTCACACGAAACAAGGCACGTTTAGTTGCCAAGGGGTACAGTCAACAAGAAGGTATAGATTATGACGAAACCTTTGCACCGGTTGCAAGGTTGGAGTCTATTCGAATGCTTCTCGCTTTTGCAAATGCTAAAGATTTTAAGTTATTTCAAATGGATGTTAAAAGTGCTTTCTTAAATGGTATTATAAATGAGGAGGTATACGTTTCTCAACCTCCCGGTTTTGAAAGTTTTGAAAACCCGACACATGTTTATAAATTAAAAAAGGCGCTTTATGGTTTAAAGCAGGCTCCGCGTGCGTGGTATGATAGATTAAAAACCTTTTTAATTGTTAGTGGTTATATTATGGGTAAAATTGATAATACTTTATTTGTGAAATATGTTCAAAATGATATTGTGGTTGTGCAAGTATATGTTGATGATATTATTTTTGGTTCCACTAATGAAAAACTGTGTAATGAATTTTCTGCGAAAATGACAAGCGAGTTTGAAATGAGCATGATGGGAGAGTTAAAATACTTCTTAGGATTGCAAATAAAACAATGTGAAACTGGTATTTTCATTAGTCAATCTAAATATTGTAAAGATATGTTGAAAAAGTTTAACTTTGAAAATGTCAAACCCGTTGAAACTCCAATGACCACAAATTTGCAATTATCTCGTGACGAGGAGGGAAACGATTTTAATGAAAAGATTTATCGTGGTATGATTGGTAGTTTATTATATTTAACTGCTAGTAGACCTGACATTATGTTTAGTGTATGTTTATGTGCTCGTTTTCAATCTTCACCTAAACAATCTCACTATGAAGCTGTCAAGCGTATTTTTCGATATTTACGAGGTACTACTAATCTTGGCTTATGGTACGCAAAGCAACCCGAGTTAGAAGTAACGTGTTTTGCCGATTCCGATCTTGGTGGATCTATTGTTGACCGAAAAAGTACTAGTGGGGTATGCGCCTTTATAGGTCTCTCACTTGTATCTTGGTTCTCTAAGAAACAACAATCCGTAGCTTTGTCTACCACCGAAGCGGAATATGTAGCCGCCGCAAGAGCATGTGCTCAAGTCCTATGGATGAAACACACACTTACCGATTTTGAGGTACACCTAACCAAAATTCCAATTATGTGTGATAACTCAAGTGCCATAAACTTAAGTAAAAATCCCGTTTTGCATTCTCGTACCAAACATATTGAATTGAGACATCACTTTTTACGAGATAATGTTCAAAAAGGCAAAATCGTGCTTGAAAAGGTTGATTCGGAAGATAATTTGGCCGATATTTTCACTAAAGCTCTAAACAAGAAGGCGTTCTTTAAATTAAGACTTGGTTTAGGCATGCTTGAGTATAACCCTTGATAAATACTAACTCTCAAATATTTCATATTTTGAGGGGGAGCATCTTTCGAGGGGGAGCATAAGCGACTTTCTTGAACCCTTTTTGCTTCGACAAAAGGGGGAGAGAAACCGAGTATGCTCTCGTGTTTAGCGTTGTGTTTGTCATCATCAAAAAGGGGGAGATTGTTGGTGCAAGTGTACCCAGCTTTAAATATTGTGATATATTTTTGGTACACATAAAATCACATCTCCATATTTATTTTGATGATTACAAAACACACCGCATTATTTTGTTATCTAATATTTTATCCGAGTGTGCAGATATTTAAATGATCTCGATAAATTTTTTATCTGAAGTATCCAAGTCTGAAGAGTTTCGTCATTTTATTTTAAAATGATAAACACCCTAAAATATTTTATCACTTGGATATTTCGTATCTATATAAATATATTTGAATCAAATATATATATACAATATTTTTTTTTTATATATATATTAAATCACTTGATATATATATATATATGCTGTTTGCTACTGTTCATCATCTGTTGCAAGAAGTGTGATCAGCCGAACCACCCTGCGTTGCCTTGCTCTCATTGGACAAAACTTCAGGCGGTATACCGCCAAGGTCTTCGCGGTATACCGCGGGTACTGTTCACCATCAGCATCATCTGCATATGAAGCTTCTTTTGTCAGACAACTTTTTCAGGCGGTATACCGCCATGTGCAACGCGGTATACCGCGGGTACTTGTAGCCGTTGATCTTTTGCAGGTTGACCTTCTCCTTGCAGTACACTTTTTCTGACGCAGGTATACCGCGATGGTCTGGCGGTATACCGCGAAATCCCCAAGACTGATGATCATCCAGTATAAATACAAGCATCCAGCAGCCTTCAATGCTACACCAACTTCAGCAATAAATTCTCCCTCAGCATTTGATTATTATTCTGCTGCTTTCTTACTCACACTAAATCACTTAAACTGATAAAATTAATTTTTGAGCAAGAAATCTTGAGTTGATAGCAGATTAAAATCTCTCGATTAGTTGAATCAGCAACACAACTCAAGTGATCAAACTCTCTAAAAATATCCAAGTGATAAACCTTATTCAAGAGTGATTATTCATATTAAAATCTCTACCCTCTTGTAAGTGTTTGAATTAGAGTGAGTGATCCACATTAATCTCTCAAAGAAGAGTGTTTCGCGTTTGTTGTATTAAGGTTTGTGTTTCTACCGTAAAGAACACGTTTCGTATTGGATCTCCGAGAAGTGTTATTTTCTCGAGGTGGACTAGCCAACTTTGTGTTTGGTGAACCACTTTAAAAATATCGTTGTCAAGTATTCTCTTTCCCTTATCTCTTTACATTTCCGCTGTGCATTTAAATTATATCTGTTTATATAATTGTTGTATATTTACTTGTTTATACTCTGCTTTATTTTTACTGTATTGTTTGTACTGTATTTATTTGTTCAAAGATTTTTTGAAAGAAAAAGATTTTAAATACAACCTTACCCCCCCCCCCCTTAGGTTGTCCAACAACTTAGACGATGCGAGGAGGCTTTTTGATGAATTGCTTAGATAACCAAGTTAATCTACTTATAGTTGATATGATTAGATTAATAGTTATTTGGAGAATTCAATTTGTGTTTAAAGGAACCCTCACGGTTGACTCTCTGCTTATTTGTATGAAGTTTGGAAGTTTTTCTAGTATACCTTGTGAAAATTTGAGGTTCAAATTGGCCCTGTTTTTAGGGTGTTACATTTCCAACTCAACGTACTTTTGCTTGGAATGTTCTTCGCGCTCGACCATCAGTTTTTCTATACGTTGGAACTCCGTCGCGAAGAAGGACGATCGGAGCTGAGAAAAGAGCTCCTTCAGCGGCGAAAATGGCGTTGTTGTTCTCTAATCCTGCTCCGAACCCATTTTTCTATATTAAATACATTAATTAATTTCTATATTATTGTAAAGAAATACCTGAAACAACTCAGACAATACGTGTGAAAAAAAATAGTAAAAACATGCAAAAACACCTTAAAACCCTAAATACATAAAATGATAGCCTAAAAACTAGAGGGACTAAAACTGCAATTTTCCCCCAAATCGCGGCCCCCATCGAGGGGAGGGGCCAAAAGTGTAACATTCGGACCATCGCGGGCCAAATCGCGGACCTCATCGCGGGTTGTTTGGGTATTTCTGCAAAACAGATTGAGATTTTGGGTATTTTTGTAAGTCAAAGTTAAACTTTGAGTATTTTAATTTAATTCCCTATATATAATCCTTTTAACAGTTGTTATAAAAAAAGTATTACTCACAATTATTGTCATTTTAATATTTTGCATGAGTGTCCTTAGTCCTTTACATGGTTTTAGAAATTAAATTGATGATTTTTATTTGGTTCAGTTTTATGACTATAGAAAAATCATTCGTGAACGAATTTATTTGCATTATAAACTTTTTTTAAATAGATCATAATCGACTATATCTCTATATACTATAAGGCCATGCGTAACGCTGCGGGTATACGCTCGGGCTCGGGCTCCTGCGGGCTCCGCAGGGTTGTGGTACGGGGCGAGCGGGCTTGAGGCTCGGGCTCGGGTAGCGGGTTTGAAAACCCGAGAAACCCGAGTCTTATTTGTTTTTTTTTAATTTTTTAATAAATAAATTAAAAATAAAGCCGTTGCAACGGCTACTTTTATAAAAAAAAAATTCCAATTTAATCCCACTATATATATTAATCCAAACCTCTTTATTTTTTCACACCAAAATCTCTCAAATTCTCTAAAACTCTCTCAAACTCTCTCAAATTCTCTCAAATTTCATCATGAATCCAAACAAAACACCTACATCCCGTCGTAACCGACCGGATACACCGCAACCGCAAGAAGACCCGAAACTTGGTTTTCAAGCGTTTGCACAACAAGGTTATCATCCGCACTTTTCGCAACCAATTCCGCCACAATTTTCGCCACAAAATCCGCCACAATTTTCGCAACAATACCCGCAACAATTTTCGCAACAATTTCGCCAACAATATCTGCAACAAATTCCTTACCAACTTACACGTCCCGATATGATTGAACAAGGTTTTACTCGGGCCAACTACAATATTCCTTCACTCGCAATCAATCTCGCCGACGACATTGTTCCAGAAACCCAACATTCTAGCCCGCACACACCACAATCCATCTACACACAACCATCAAACCCGGAACCATCAAACCCGAGACCAACGAGAAAAGGAAAAAAACAAACAATATGAAAATAGAGCCCCCAAACAGATGTGGAGTAAAGAGGAGGAACTCGCGTTAGTGTCGGCGTGGGTTGACGTTTCGGAGGACCCCATTATCGGTAACGCACAAACCGGTGGTAATATTATTATTATTATTATTATTATTATTATTATTATTATTGTTATTATTATTATTATTATTATTATTATTATTAATATTATTATTATTCTTGTTAATATTATTATACTTGAATTTACATAAATGTAGAAAGTTTTTGGACCCGAATCGGGCAAGTGTTCTTTAGTTTGATGGGTCGCGCCAATTATAGAACAACTTCATCGAGCAACTTCAACGACCCATCGGGAGAAACAAGGCAAAAAAAACATCAATGAGTAATACGAGCGGGTCGAATACGAACGAAAGTGTTACTCAGTTGTTCACGACGTTCAACGAGAAGATTGATGATACAATGGAGTACAAAATGAAAAAAACTCGAACTCGAACGAGATAGGTTGGAACACGAACGAGAAATCGAACGAGAAAAACGATTTGAAAAAGACTTCGAGTTTTTCATAACCCCGCATGATCACCTTACGGGAGACGTTTTGAGGGTTACTTTAGCGAGAAAAGAGCAAATTAAAAAATTTCATAATTGGTAGTGTTTTGTATTTTGTAACTTTTATTTTTAAATAATGATATGAATTTTTATTTTTATTATTTATCTTATTTTTATTTATTAAAAATATATAAATATTTTTATGTTGTTAAATAATTAAATGTATAAATAAAAGAATTAAAAAAATGAGGTGACAAGAGGGCTTGAGGGTAGCGCTACGGGTCTTTAGGGCTTGAGGGCTTGAGGAGAGGGTTAGGAGAAAAGCTGATGTGACGCTGATGTGACATTGAGGGCTTGCGGTACTCATGGCCTAAGAAAAGGGAGAGATTTTAGAGAGCGCGTCCTGATCCACGCACAGGCGCGTCTGCTTTCCTTTCCCCACTCGCACCGTCCTATCATTTCAGAACCCACTCCCCTCCCCCGTCCCTCTTTCCTCCGCCATCTTCCACGGTGACAACAACTGTTGTTTGTAAAAACCCAGCTACCAAACACATCATCAGATTCTTCGCTACACTTCACCACATCCGAACACCTCCTCCATCTGTTCTACCTCCAATCGACGACTCCGATTGTCCATTTCGGCACTCCTTTTAGCATCAGAACGGTAGAGATATTTTCTACGACGCCGTTTCTGGTGCCTCTGCAGGTATACATTTCTCGATTTGGGCTCTGCTCTTCGATTTTAGTTTCTTTTAGCCCCTAGGGTTTTGTATTTGGTTTGATTTTAGTTACTATATGCAACAAATCAAGAAGCTTACTAAGAAAATTTTAACATCAATTTCACCATTCTTGAATCAATATCATGTTCGCATTGTTATCCCTGACATAATGTAGGTTTTTCAAGAGGGGTTTTGAATGTATATAAGAATGTAATGACCTCTAGTGATTATAATTAGGAGGCAAATACGATATAAGGAAATTGGGATTGTTTAAAAACCTAAAATGGATGATGGATCAATTTATCAGTTAATTTGGTAAATCCAAATTACATAGTTGATTCATGGATGGATGTGGATCAATTCCTCTGTTCTTGTTTATGATTCTGCTTCTATAAAATTTATCTCAATTTGCATTTATCTAAAAATTCTCTTTCGAAATGCACAAAGTTCAGCACTTTTTGGTTCTGAGTTGTGGTGTAGGTGCTATTGCTACCAATTTTGTGTCCCTCTTAGATGTGATCAAGACAAGATTGCAAGTTCACGGCCTACCCGATATACCTTCCGGACACAA
The DNA here is from genome assembly GCA_033807775.1 of Saussurea involucrata. Lineage (NCBI taxonomy): Eukaryota > Viridiplantae > Streptophyta > Magnoliopsida > Asterales > Asteraceae > Saussurea > Saussurea involucrata. The sequence continues at coordinate 54,799,813 of CM066322.1, read as the reverse complement.
AGGTGGATTAAAGATAAAAAGATTGTGGATTCTTTCTTGATCAGAAGCAAGTGGCTTTATAAAAACTTGAAGAAAAAAGTGAGAACCATTGTTAGTATATATCTACTACAATATAGTGGAGAGTGATCATTTACAAAGACACACTAAATTATGTCAACATAACTCTTTTTTAAAAGCACTCCAAAACCCAAAGCCCCTGGACCAAATGACCCCGCCTTTCCTCAATTAGCCGCCAATGTTGCTTAGTATTACTCAAATCTTGTAAGTTTAAGGTTGTAATAATAAGTTTCTATCCATTTGAACTTCTTCTAAGCAGCATGTGCCCCCAAGTTCCAACTACAAGTGTGACCATGGTCCGAATGTGGTTAATTCAGCATGTTAGCTTTCTGTTTCAATAAGTGGTTGCAGAAGACAATCAAATGTGATTTGACGAGTTTGACCATTATGTCAGGTCTTTCTATTTGATTATTCTCACAAATACAAAATGAAAGAGGATTAGACGATATGTAAGACAAAAACTTATATTTATATGCACATTTAGGATCATGATGTGATTGTTTATAATACCTATTATAATGTAGGAAATGATTTTAATGAAGTCCTAAATATTATATTATGTATGCATAAAAATATGTAATTGTGAAAATGTAAAAATACCCTGATGTATATTTATGTATATATATATATATATATATATATATATATATGTATTGTATATGTTTTATGTGTGTATCTTAGGAGTAAACTATGATTGTGCACATAAGTGTTGGAATAAAACTTGCTATGATGAACAAAAATCATAGGTAATATATAAATATGCTTGCTATTGATTGATACTTGCAACTTTTGTTCATACAAATCACAAATACATTGACCCTATTTATACACATTGAAAAGGTGCCATCGAACCATCGCAATGGTTCGGTAAAGGTTGTGTTGTTTCATGAAGCATCACACCTCTTCATGAATGGTCACACCCTTTCACTAAAATAACTACTTATAAATATATATATATATATATATATATATATATATATATATACACTTTCTGACTTACTAATTTTAACCCAAAAGTTTAGGTTAACTATCAACACTCCCCCTTAAACTAAACTTTGGTTTAAGGTAGGTCTTCAACTTGCTTTTATCTTGCTCTTCACAGCAGCGTTGGTCCTTCATCATCATTAATTAGATAAGACTCTTCTTGCTTGTCTTTATTGTCTTTCCACTTCGTACATTCCCTCGCAAAATGGCCGAAGTCACCACATTCATAACATCTGAAGGTGCTCTTGTCTTTAGTTCCTTGACTCGTACTTCTTCCACGTGCATTTGGACTATTCTTCCATTTCAGGCTTTCCTTGGCTTCGTTGTTGAAATTTTTACCTCGCCCTTTACCACGACTTTGGTTGTTTGAACTTGCCATCAGAAGTTTGTCTTGATCATTTGCCTCTGGCGTGTCTTGACTTTTGATTCGTTCTTCAAAGGCTGTTAATCTTCCAACGGCTTCTTCAAACGACATTTTGTCTAAATCTTGATATTGTTCAATAGTTGCCACGATCGGTAAAAACTTCTTTGGAACCGAATTGAGTAGTTTCCTCACAATTATCTTGCTTTCGAGCGTAGTTCCAAGATTACTAAATTTTGCCCTTATATTGCTCAATTTGCTTGCAAAACCACTTACAATTTCACTTTCTTTCATCTTTAATGACTCTAGTTCACTCCTCAAAGTTTGCGAACGTGCTTTCTGAACTAAGTCTACTCCAATGAACAGAACTTTGATTGAGTCCCAAACTTCCTTTGTAGTCGAGCACTGTGCTACCTGCATTAGAACATCTTCGGGCAATGTTTGAAAGATCATTGCCTTTGATATATGTGCTTTCTTCTCATCCATTGCATTTTCAGCATTAATTGTTTCCCACAGACCATGGGCCTTCAATATTGTTTCCATCAACAATGCCCACGTCGTGTAGTTTGTTTCAGTCAATTTTGGACATTGTAGTGAAACATTTCCTTGTTCTCGAACTGATGCACTGCTTGATGCGTTATCATGTTTGTCACCTTCTTTTTCTACCATGCTTGCTTGCTTTTAACTTGCTTACTTCTTACAAATCAGAACCGAGATGGTTTCTGGTTTTCTTGCTCTTGTGTTTAATCAAAAGATCAAAACACTTACTTACTACTGGCCAACTTGCTAACCAGGTTTTCTTGCTAAACTTGCTCAATATTGACCAACTTGCTAATCAATATTGTATTTCCAGACCCACTTGCTAATCTGGCTCTTGCTTGCCTTGATCAAAATAATTGATCCTTTCTTGCTGATGATCGTATGATCAGTTTCTTACTTGCTTTGAAACTCAAAGATTTCTCTTTGAAACACAAGGGTTTCTCTTGCCTGAAACCCTACTTGCAACTTTTGTTCATACAAATCACAAATACATTGACCCTATTTATACACATTGAAAAGGTGCCATCGAACCGTCGCAATGGTTCGGTAAAGGTTGTGTTGTTTCATGAAGCATCACACATCTTCATGAATGGTCACACCCTTTCACTAAAATAACTACTTATAAATATATATATATACACTTTCTGACTTACTAATTTTAACCCAAAAGTTTAGGTTAACTATCAACAATAAGGTTGCCAATTTAGACTCATGAGCTACAACATTCAACAATGAGTGGTACATAGACTGGGGTACTTATTAAACATCAGAGACCTGTGGTTTAGAAATTTCTAACTTAAAAATTATTCCTTATATGTTGGAGGAGGTTATCGTCTCTCTTTACTACTTGAAGTTGCATCTTCTAGATACTACTAAAAGCTGTGATGGTTTGCTATCCCCTTCACCGAACAAAACTGCCAAACGAAGTCAATTGAATCAGAAGACACGTCCATTTTCTAAGAGCCATGACGCATGTGAAGATCACATCCAAATGTAGTGTGTAACTTGCAGCCTATGTTGCACAACCATAGACTCGAGAATTGGCAAATGAATAAAAATTTTGGTGGTGTGTGATTTGTTTTTCTCGTTTATGGAAAAAAGATAATGGTATTTTAAAAAGAGTTGACTACATATTGTAGCAAGCGATGTCAAGAAATCCTCTTCTAGGATTAGTTATACTAATTATTTGTAAGCTATAAATAGCTAAATACATGTAGAAGATAACTTTAGAAATTTAAGAACGAATTTTATGTGGCTGAGCTATATGCTTTGGGAGTTTGCTTCTGTCAACCATAGTAACATTCAACTATAATCATGATTTTTTTTCTTTTGATAAAGGTATTCAACAAATTTTATAACAAGTGGGTCTCTTTGTAAGTCTAATATGTTTTTTCTGCAGGCTATTCCATCATTCCCAATTTCTTTTAGGTGCAAGACTGGTTGTACACTAATGGTGAAGATGCTTCAGCGACTCAATTTCAAGAACGATTGGATCTACTAAAAGCTATCGGCGACCCTATTTTTTCAGGCGTGTAATGAATATCAGTAAGGCCAGAGGCGTTGCAAAGTGCTAGAAATATTTAAATAACAACCGATTAAGTTGTTTCAAATTATCGCACCCTTGCTTATGGCTTCTATACTTGGAATTATGAATTTGTGGCTGCTAAACTATTCCACCTGACACTTGATTATCATTATTCTGTGCAGGTCGTTAGTGGGTGGGAGTCAAAAAAACCATGGCTTCCAAAAGATAAAATTGATCTAGAGAATCCCGGTTCTGTCTCGTAGGATTTGTAGCTCAGCAGTCTACCAGGTGGGTTTGTTTTATGTACTTGCCAAAAAATGGATAAATCCTCAATCCCTATGTCTTTTGTCAACTACAGCATAAGCACATACAGCAGGTTCCAAATCCAACTATCTGAATTCATACATTTAGTATCCAATCATAACATTGCACTTTACATTGCCCTTTACAGGACCCGTGGGCAAGGGGCCGTCTAAGGACGGCCGAGAACACACCTAGTATATATATATATATATATATATATATATATATATATATATATATATATATATTTCTATTTGATGTAAATACAACTGAGTTATCTTGGCAATAATATATGAAGGTTGTTTATAATAAAAGCTTTACATGGCATTTGAGCAATTTGGCTTTCGTGCAACATGACAATCACAGAAAAAATAAATTATTTTTTGAAAGGTAAACAAATTTTATTCCAAATGCACAAAATTACATATGTACACGAAGAATACACCCAATACACAAAAGGCACACAACCAATAAACACAACCCACAGTTGCACAACCCCACAAACTATGTAAACAACTAAACAAAATAGTTAAGCACAAACCAATTAAGCATAGCACAATCCAACAGCCACAAGCAGCCCCTGCAGCTTAACAGACCAGACCAGAAGCTGTCAACAACAGCTTAACAGCTATCTTAACCCCGAAACAGCCCCTCCACGTCTCAATCAGACCAGGACAGCGAAGTCTTAATGGTGTTTGTTCAATCTTTTAAAGTTATATATATATATATATATAGCCATTGGATATGGGTTGGAACCGATATATTAAATTGGTTTGCCGCATAGTATTTATTGATGGTCGGAGAGTTACAAATACCTGAAAATCAACTGAAAATCAATGTATTCATTACAATTGACAAGTTGATTTGTGTAACACCCCAAAAATTGGAAAGAGCAACTAGACAAAACTTTGATTTAATAAACAAATAAGAACAAAATTCTTTATACAAACCACCCTTAGAAATACCTCAATAATAAAGACGTAACAACTTCAACAATTCAATATCATAAGTCTTACACCACTTACTTATTGAACTCACATCTAGCTCTCAACTCTTCACAGTGTCACTAGAAATATTTCCCTGTAACAACCCAAAAAATACAACAGGACGACATGGCATTAAATCATAAACGTTACAAAACTGGGTCCCAAAATTTTCGTTACATCAGTCTCAAAACTAAGGTTGGCGGAAACAACCTATACACAACTGAGAACATTCTAGCTTCTACAAGTGGCACCGACACTGTCTTTATCTGCGTCTGTACTCTATCCTGCTCTTGCTCACTTACCTGAGCTTCCTACTACTTGCTCACCTGAAAATGGTTTAGTTTTGAAAAGCGAGGGTTAGACCAAAAGGTCTAGTGAATTCCCTCCAAAAACAACATACATCAACAATATAAAATCATTTTATACAAAAACATTAACATTCTCCACATAAGCATCATTCATGGTACTGCACAGGGTTCAAGGATCACATTAGCTACCACGATCGGGGCCCAAACGGACTCCCTCTCGGCTCATCCCGGAGTCCAAGCGGACTCCCTTCCATACGAGTAGGAAGGAAACAAATTCCATCCTACAAGCTCACCACAAATGCCCAAGGGATCATAGGATCCCAAGGTACCCTGACCCCACTGTGCAGACCGACTCAACATAGCATACACATAGCTTAACGTAAGTCACAAAGCGTGAAGTCTTTGTACATCATTTCATCTTGCTAATAGCCGTCCTTTAAAATAAAACGTACATTTCATGGAAAACATGCGTAACAGTTGGTAAAACAGTTCATGCTCATAAACGAACCATAATCAGTAAAATCATTTAACATAGTACTTCGTGTAAAAAGGGTTTAGGGAACTTACCTGATAGCAGTAAATTTCCTAATCACGTGTCTCGTTCCGAACCGATCTTACACCTAAATCAATCGTATAATTTAATTTAATAAGTCCAAAACCCAAGACCCCAAAGACAAAATTCATTTCGAGCCTCAACACCTTAATTATCGGATTATTTAGAATTAAGCCCATTTCAATTTAAATTCCGGCCCACGATGCATCAATACCGAAATAATTGTCCACTTTTGGATTCTATTCCTATTGTACACATCTTCTCTTTGTTTTCGGGGCCTCTAGTGAGTTACAGACAGAGTTCGAAAAGGTCAAATCTTTGATCATTCCAATTTTTTCGTAAAATCTCGTCTAATAACTAATAATAAGTTAAGTTTCTATTACAATACGGAACAAAAAGGACAGATCCTTTCAACAAGACCATAGAAAGAGTGGGCCTCGTCAAAATAATCAGTAACGGGTTTGGGCTTCTAGATGGAACTACGGATCATTGGATTTGTTCCGGATCCATTCGAGACCCCATTCCGGATCAGATTGTTTAATCAATTCCGGATCTGGTTGCTACGGTCCAACAAGTTCCAGATCAGACCTAATACCGATTCCGGATCAGAAATTTTCGGATCTGGTCCGAGAGGTCATTCCGGATCCAATCTGAGTTGGACTCCGGATCCATTAGAGAAAGACCCAATTCCGGAACTCAAGGTTCCGGATCTCTTACTTGGTTCCGGATCCACATAAAATTACACGTTCCGAAATCTGCGGTTTATCGAACTCCAGAACAAACCTTCCTACTTAGCTCAAACATTGTGGATTTTAACGTTACATTCTCTCTTATAAATTGATACATGCTACACTTTAACCTCAAAACCATTTAAACCCTTAATTTCATTTCTTAACACTTTGATTAAGAGTTTAAAACCTCATTGTGTTCTTACTACGATTGCACAGTTCTATAATGAAGATAAACCAGAAATTTCTTTACTCATCTACTTAAAATGCAAGAAATAACATTGAGAGATTGATTTCTTACCAAAAGTTAGCTTCTCCTAGCAATTTCAATGCCAAAACTGATTTCTCCTTCTTTCCTGCTTCTCTTCTCTTCTACGCCACCAACACATAGTGCACAAAAATGTTTACTAATTGGAAACCTAGGGATTTGAGTCCTTTTATATCTTTCATAAATTGCAAATATGTCCCTTATCTTAAACTTTCATTTCTTAAACATTAGCCACCAAACTTTCACATTTGCTAAGAAAAACTCGGTTGTTACATTCCCAGCCGGAACCTGTTGCACATGCCGACAAATAAAAAGGTTATGGTAACGCCTAGTGAGTCCAAGAGTTTACATCATGATTAAAATAACTTATTAAATGAAAGAGTATTTATTTAAATCATGGTTCCAAAAGGGTTTTATAATAACAATGCAAACAACTCCTTTTCCAACGCTCACAAATTCCAAGACGAAAGTTTCAAAATGTATATATCGTTTCCCAAAATGGATTCCGATCCAAACTCACTCAAAACGTGAATAAACATTTAAATCTCGATTCATTCGATCAAGGATGAGGCATAATGTCCAACCAATGTAACATGGACAACAATCTAAAGGAATATACAACATTACAAAAAATACGGATAAAACCTGATACTCACGCGAGCATAAAAAGTGAGCGAACTCCAAATACCGAAACATGGAAATGACATGCTTCATTCAAACCTCAATATACGTGGAGAGAAATCCAATATTAAAGTTATCATTTGCAGTCAAACGCACAAGACCAACGATAATAAAGTAAGGACAATAATATCCAAAATAGTGTTGGCCGACAACGGGGGAGACACGTATCCATTGAGAGGAATGACTATGCACTCGAGCATGTAATCATTAATATATGCAATAAGATGCAAGAAGTTGCAATAAATGCAAACCATAAATATGACTCTACATTGAGCCATCAAAATCGGACAAGATGTCCCCAATACTCCTTTAAAGTCAAAACCGAGCTAAATGCTCAAAACCTATTAGACCCATAAATAACAGTCCTCATAATGTAAAATGCATTTAAACGACACTTATGTAAACGTATAACTCAAAAGCATGATTAACCCAAATTCATCATGGATTAGGCTAAATGATAAATGAACTTATACCCTTATAATTCCAAAATGTCTCATAACACGGAAATGTGCATTCTCAAATGGGTTATAAAATCAATTACACCAACATGCTTAAACCATTGAATAAACTCCATTAGAGCAATAAATCATTTAAGGACATATTTATGATTTATACTTATCAAAATATCCGAAAATCCCAAATATGAGTGTTTTACAAGGGTTATAAAGTTAAACACTTCAAAAAGTCAAAATTCACCAAATAACTCAACAATGATAATTTTATGTAAAACGCACAAATACTTGAAAAATAACATTTTTGGCATGTACAACGTTTTCACAAATACACTTGAACTCACGTTGCTAGATTTAGGCTAAATCTAGATTTTTCCCCCAACTTGCTCATTTTAAGAAATTTGAATCCTCAAGCCAAATCTTCAAAAAACCTAGATTCATAAGTTTCAAACCATAAATATTCATATTCAATCATTTAGAATTGGTCCCCAGACATTTAATATCAATATCTCAACTTATACCAAACCCTAATTTCCATAGATGAAGAAAAAAGAAGATTACCTCAACCACAACAAAAATCCACCAACAAAACACCTCTAGATCACCAATAACACCACAAACTCAAACTCTTCAAAATGGACAAAAAGGATGGATGAAACCCTAGAAAGCTTTGGGTGAAGAAGATGAAGTGAAAGGGCTTCAAGATTTGTTTTCCAAAACAATGGTAGATGAAGAAATCACTTGTAAATCTCGAATCTTGTGGCTAAATGACTCAAAATTGACTTTGGGGGCTTAGGGTTTCGGTTTGGGAGAGAAATGGATGAGGAGAAGAAGTGGGGAAATGAAAAATGGGGTTGAAATGGAGAAAATCGCGTTTTTATGCTCCAGGTGCCCGAAGGCTAAAGTGACGTGCGAGAGTGACAGTTGTCACTTTCGCTGGGCACTCTCGCCGTGGTCCTATGACTCTCGGTACAAAACCGGCGAGAGTGACATGCGATTGTGACAGGTGTCACTGAAACACCATAAAAACGGAGTCAATTTAAACCTTGAAATTTCCACCAGTTATGATCAAAATTTTCAAACTTATATAACCTGAGGATCAAATGTAAGGTTTTTATATACAACTGACATTACTCAAATAACTTATTAATCTAATCACTTCATAACAATCAGATTAATCGAGTTATCTAAACAACTGTCCCAAAGACTTCAAAGTATATCTAGATCTGTTGTTATCTCTAAGTCTTAATCTCTCCAAAAGTTCTCTTCTCTCATTCCCGCTACTTCCCGGAGCTTGTACCTGGTAAGAAGATTCAACTTGAAACATTAGGCTTTCGCCTAGTGAGAATACTCAAATCAAAATAAAATTTAATAATTAAAACATGAACAAATAACTCAAACCTGTTCTCACCCATCTTACCGTACGACAACTCCTTTCCAAATCGGGGAATCTACCCCAGTCCCATTCCTACGACTAACTCATTTAATTGTAACAACAAAATAAGAGTTAACTCTGAATCATTCCAGATTCAATCATTCCAGATTCACAACCAATATTCACACACAAGAAATTACAAGTCAAAACTTGCCTATTTCTTAATCAGGAAGTAGAGATTACAAATTACTTTATGCCTATCTCTAATCTTCCTCTCATCACAGGGAAATCTCCGATCTTCCCGAAACAATGGAAATCTCTGATCTTCCATAAATCGAAATGGGAATTACAAATCAAAATCTGCCTATTCCACATTTCACCTCTGCATCAATGGTCCCAATGGGATTATAATATCGCGATACTCAATCGGGACTCACGATGGTTCGAAGTTCACCCAATTACTAAAATTACACCCCTTTGGTCTATGGCGAGTAATCGGTTCCCATTATACCGTACCCAAGTGCCCTCGGTGACCGGATGCCTATTTTAGTAAAAGCACATAATCATATAATATAATACAATCGATACTACTATATGCGTCCAACATAGAATGTATCATTTCTCTGAACATATTCTATATATAAAATAAAGAATATTATTACTCCACATCTCAATCTCTTTATTACCCCTTCTCTGAAACCTGATATGATGATCACCATCTCAATAGTTATTTATATTTTCGAACTCATAGATAGGCCTTTATAGTATATCTCAATTTGGCTTTTCAATCACATTTAGAGTTCATAATCATCTAACATATTGCATATAACAGATAATCCTGCTCATTATAAGGAATATGAATAATTCCTGTTCATCAACTTCTTAACTATCCCCTCATAGTAATTTAACACGAGAGTTAATATATATCAGTTGTTAATCTATATCTTTGAACTCATGGATGGACTTTTATAGTTTATCTCAATAAAGCTTCAAATCATATTTAGAGTTCATAACCACATAGTAATTTCATGTAGTAGATAATCAAACTTAGCATGCAAGATTAATAATAAATACTAGTTCATCAACTTCATAGATAACTCATCTTAGAAGTTTTAGCATGGGAATCCACATAACACAACCTTTAATCGCCTTCTTGGCTTATCTCTAATTTAATCCAATCCACATAAAACATATTCATGCATATATATAAAGCATCTAATTCAAGATTAATTACTGAATTTTTAAAGAGAGTTGAATAAACTCACCTGATGCGTTATCACTCCTTTTAGTCCCTTTTTAACTCGTAAGGCTCCTTTCTTCACTACCACAGCTTACTGTATTATTCAGTTTACATATACTGATATTAATTTTCCAAAACAGAACCCTCTATAACTGAAAATCCTTACTTTCTAAAAATTACATCTCAAGTCGCAATGGACTGAAGTCGCAGTCCACTGTTGCGATTCCATTTCCAAATCGCAACCAACTGTTGCGATTCCATCTCAAGTCGCAACTCACCATTGCGATTCCACCTCAAGTCGCAGTCCACGGTTGCGACTACAGTACCAAGTCGCAATCAACGGTTGCGACTCCAACTCCAAGTCGCAACGGTCTATTGCGACTCCACTATCAAGTCGCAACTGCCCACTGCGACGACTATGAATGTCGTAACTCAAGGTTGCGACTTCGATGATGTTCATCCAAGTCTCAGTCCACTCTGTTCAATTTTAAACCCAGAATTTGCAGTTTTACTCTATGTTTGTTTCTGATACTATGCAGATATACTTAAGGTTATAAACCAAACCTACTCATGTATTCAAACTCCCCAAAACATCTATAAATCATAACAACCCATCTCTAAACTTATCTTAACAATTATGAACATGAAAATTAGAATAGTTTACCTTTTGATGTCTTCAATAATACACAAGATTAGCTGATTTCTGGCTATTCTCCTTCTCTTTCTCGACTTCTCTATCTTGATCTCTTGGTTCTCTTTCTCTTCAACCGAATACACACACCAACACAACTCATACACTCATTCTTAGTTTGTAATGGCTTAGTTAGTTGACACCTCTCATTTAATTGCATGAGTCACTAAACTATTTACCAAACAAACCCCCAACTTTAGGAGAATGACACTTCAATCCTCAAACTTTAAAGGAATAACATAACACACCTCATACATAAATAAAACTCATAACAATACCCTTAAGTTTAATATTCTCAAAAGAAATCTTTAAACTTTCAACATATGTATTTTTAACCTTAAATTGAATTATAATACTCCATATAATTCAAGGTTACTCTAAATACAAATACATTCTAAATCTTATTAAAATAATAATATCAAAACTTAGGATGTTACAGTCACTCTCGCCGGTCACTTTAGCCGATGTTGTACCGAAAGTTGTTTTGGCCATAACTTCTTCGTTTTAGCTTCGATTTTGCTCCGGAAAGAACCGCTGGACTCGTATTTGAATTCTCCATCAAACAAGGCTATAAAATATAGGATTTAATCCAAAATCCCATTTTCATATTTATTTTAAAATATCGATACCTTTCAAATATCGGGGTGTTACAATTTGTACTATGACACTAATTTGTTTTCAAATATAAGATTATTATTGCAAAATGGGAAGGACCATGATTACAATATTTTGAAATCGGAAGTCATGTTTCTTTATTTGATATGAAATTTTGTGGTGATTTGATTAAGAAACTATTATAATGAGGTCGTGAGGGTATTGAATATCTGTTGTTGAAGTTTGTTTTTGTCAGTATGATTATGCTAATTTATCATGTAAGTGATCACTTGAGAGTGTTGAAGTTTGTTTTTCTTTGTCTTCGTTTCTTTACACACTCACCCTTGTGGTTGTTTGTTGCTATAAATTAACATATATGGAGCCATCGAGAAATTTATGTAAGGGTTAAAGCATCGGGAAACTTGGTCGAGGTGAAAAACAATGGTGGGTTTGTTAGTATATGTGGGGAAAGAGGTTGAGAAGAAACTAAACCAAACTTACAATGGGGTGGGTTTTGAGAATAAAATGAAATCGAACTTCCAAGGGGAGTGAGAAGAAACCGACACTCGCCTAAGACTGTTGTGGTGATTTGGAAGGAAGACGAGCAACTACGGGTTTATTGTTTCAGAGAAGATTATAGGGTTGGGTTCCAGATAGAATTGGAGATTAACGTGAGAAGTGGTTATCAACCGTTTGATGGGAAATAGATGCACATTAGGATGAGACGCACCACATTAATTACCTTCTAAACTGCAATTCATGGTAGGACATTTTGATTAAAAGTGATTAACGATTCAGATCCACTTCTTACGCTTCTCACGTTAACCTCAACTTCTCACACGATCTTTTGTCTAAGATTATATGTGTGTATATAAGGTTGGGTTCCGGTGAGAAGTGCCAAATTTGGTGAGAATCGTGGGAATTGGTAATCAACCGTTGAATGAGAAATGAACGAACATTAGGATGAGATGCACCGTGATAAGATGCATCGAGATGTACCAGATCAATTCCATTTTAAGCACCAATTCATGGGAGGGGATTTGATTAAAAGTGGTCAACGGTTTAAAAGTACTTCTAATTAAACACCTTCCCATGAATTGCGGCTTAAAGAGAATTGATCCGATATATCTCGGTGCATCTTATCACGGTGCATCTCATCGTAATGTTCGTTCATTTCTCATCCAACGGTTGATAACCACTTCTCATGCTTCTCACCAAACTTGGCACTTCTCACCGGAACCCAAACACACACACACACACACACACACACACACACACACATATATATATATATATATATATATATATATATATGCTTGGATTCCGGTGAGAAGTTGAGGTTAATGTGAGAAGCGTAAGAACTGGTTATCAACCGTTAGATGGGAAATTGATGCACATTAGGATGAGATGCACCGAAATAAAATGCATCGAGATGCACTAGATCGATTGCTTTCTAAGCCGCAATTCATGAGAGGGCATTTGATTAATAGAGAGGAATGATTCAGATCCACTTATCACGTTAACCTCAACTTTTCACACGATCATTCACTAATGTATGTATGGAACTAATCAAGAGAGAACTGCATATTGGGATGACATAATATGTCCAAGTAGCTTATCAAAAAACTAGTTTATGTTCATTCAATTAGAGGTGTCAAATTTGTACCATGACAAGTCAACCAATTAATTACCAAACCGTACCAATTGAATTGATACCAACTAAATTGGTACCAATTAAATTGGTTGGTACCACCGTACCAACTTCACAAATTTGGTTGATACGTGGTATTAAAAATCGTATACCACGGTAATACCATACCATACCGACTTATATATATATATATACATTTTATTTTTAATTATTTATTAAATAAAAAATCAATGGAATGACATATATTCAATTACTAATGTACTATTATTTATACATATGATGATGAGATAACTTGATTTTTTAAAGAGATTTAACTATTTAGTAAATTAATTTTTTTACTATTTTACGATTTAAGGTAAATGACTATAAGGTTTACTGTCCCTCAAACTCAAAGAACTCAACTTAGACTTGTTATTATTTTACAACTAAAAAGTTTTACGGACAACATGGTTTAGACAACAATAAACTTTTGAAATATTGGTACAAAACCGAAAAAATTTGGTAACAATTACAGTTGGTTTGTACACGATATAAATTTTTGTGTGCCAATTATAATTGATTGGTACACGATATTAAAAAAAATGGTACCATACCATATTCACCCTATATTCAATCATATATTCAAAAATAAGTTAACTCATTTTGTCTAACAATATTTTAGAACATCCACATCAATCTTGTAAATTGTATTACGACATGATATGTCCATGTAAATTAGAATAATAATATTAAGAGCATCCACAACAAGGATTTCATAACAATTTCATTTGGATTGCAAATTTGACACGTAGGATTGCAAAATTAGAAATTGTACTGGTTGTGAGTATGATTGCAAAATTAAAAATTGGGTTTGATAATTTGCAAATGTCAAATCAATACTTTTTGCTGATGTGGCAGTGAATAGTATATGAAATTGTAGGGAATAATTTTTAAATTAGAAATTTCTTTATGTCAAATCATGTTTTGTGATGTTTTGTAGAGAATGTTTATGAAAAAATGTATGAATAAATTTATTTGTTAATAATTTTTTTTGAAAGACAAATATTAAAAAATGCAAAATATAATTTATAAAAATACAATAAAAAAATTACATATTAAAAAAAATACAAACTTAACACATAAAAATACATCATTGTTCTTTTAGAAGTTCTTCAAGTTGATGTTCGTACAATCTCCGTTGTGGTTCGCTCATTGTTGTGGGATCCATTTCCATCAACTTCATGACCATTTTCCGATTTTCCCGTTTGTTCTTACGTTTTTCTGTTTCCACAAATGATGTGTGGAATTCTCTCATCACCTGAATTTTTTCCTTTTCAATATTCAGACGTTCTAACATTGTTACTTGTTCGTTTTCGGTAGAACTTGATGAAAAATGACTTTTTTTTACCTTTATCCTTCGAGGCTTTCTTTTCCAACGGGCGGGAATTTGATGAACGTCATATTTATATTCGTCAATTTGATGATATAAACGATGATGTTAATTTACTATAACTACGCCTCAAATCTCTCGTACCATACTTCACGAGTACAAGAACTATCTCCAAAATCACATACAAGTACGTAATCAGTCAACGAATCATTGTTTACAATCAGATTTGATTGAAGAGATTTGGCAAAGATTTAGAGAAGAAGAAAATGACGATTAATGTAATATTTTTACTTTGTATTTTAATTTAATGTTTTATAAATTAAAATTTTTATTTAATTTAATTTAATTTAATTATAGTTATTTAATTAATAAAATATTTCATATTAAATTATAATAAAGAGTATTTAATTGTAGTAGTGTTGTTATTTGATTAAAGAGTTAATTACTGTTTTGGTCCCTGTGGTTTGTCAAAAAATACGAAATTGGTCCCTAAACTTCATTTATTACTGTTTTGGTTCCTGTGGTATGCATTTTGTTACGAAATTGGTCCTTATGAGGGACCAAAACCGTAATAAATTCTTATGCAGAAAGTTACAAAAATGGTCCTTATGAGGGACCAATTTCGTAACAAAGTGCATACCACAGGGACCAAAACAGTAATAAATGAAGTTTAGAGACCAATTCTGTATTTTTTGACAAACCACATGGACCAAAACAGTAATTAGCTCTTGATTAAAATATAGTTTTTTATGATGAGATGTCACATTTGCAATTGGGTGAAATTTTATTTTTGTGGGGTATAATTTCAAGATAATTGCAAAGCTGATGTGACGCTGATGTGACCCATTTGCAATTGGGATGAAATTTCATTGTTGTGGATGCTCTAACTAGATAAAGTATTAATATTTTTATTTAGTTTTTAGCATTGTATTAAACATAATTTATTTTAAATAAATTATATTTTTTATGAGATTGTTTTAGGGGGTGTTTGGGATTGCTTATTTTTTTGACTTATTTGCTTATTGTTTTTCCTCACAGCAAATAAGTTATTTTTAGTGTTTGGATTAAAAAAAAGAAAAGTGTTTATGACTTTTTTTCCACCATAAATAAGTTGTTTTTGATAAGTTGATCCATTTTAATTTATTTGAAAGTGCTTATAACTTATTTATGTAAATTACATTTTTATCCCAACTTTTTTTTATCATAACATAACATAAGTTATAATTTATTTTAAAAAAAACCATAAGTTATACACAATTTTGAAAATAAGGATAATTTGTTTTAAATAAGCGATCCAAACACCTTTAGGCTAGGGTTTCTGACTGCTACGACGACCCTCCTCCAACTTCCGTCGGAAAATCATGACGATAACCAAACAGAATCGCCGTCGTCGTGAATCTCCACCACGCTCCTCACGGAATAACGACCGTCGAACCAGCCAAAAGTCCGATCATTCATCACACCCAGCCTCGCAACGTCCCGCGTCAAATTCGGAGCCGAATCACCACCGGATAAACCACCAACCACCAACAAGTAAGCGTCCTATTTTTGCTTCCTACGTTGACACCCCTAATTTACCCTTTAAAGTGAAACTACTATGTGAAATTATCGCAAATACACCGTCGTTAGACGTAACTAGGGTTTTAGATGATACCGGAATTAGGGTTTCTACAGAAACTGTTGAAGACGTCCTTAAATTATCGTATGCACACCCAGGCGCAGTCGTTAAGTTTTTCCGATGGTCGGGATATCAATTAAACGATAAGCATAGCCCTTATGCTTGGAATTTAATCGTCGATATGTTAGGAAAGAATTGTATGTTTGATGCAATGTGGGATGCAATCAAATCAATGAAGAAAGAAGGATTACTTTCATTAGCTACATTTGCTTCTGTTTTTGGTAGTTATGTGATGGCTGATAGGGTGCAAGAAGCCATCATGACATTTGAAGTAATGGATCAGTATGGTTGTGCACGTGATATTGTAGCTTTAAACTCTCTTCTCAGTGCAATATGTAGAGATGGAAAAACTGTAGATGCCAAAGAGTTTTTTAATGTAGTTAGGACTAAAATTAGGCCTGATGCTGATACGTATGCGATTTTGTTAGAGGGATGGGAGACTGAACAGGATGCAGCTAACGCGATAAAAACTTTTGAAGAAATGGTAGTTGGAATCGGGTGGGATCCTAACAATTTTCCTGCTTACGACTCTCTTTTAAACACGTTGCTCAAGGGTTCTGATGGGTTGCGGGAGGCTATGAAGTTCTTTGAATCTTTGAAGGATAGGAGGTGTTATCCAGGGATGAGGTTTTTTAAAGCTGGGTTAAGCGAATGTGTGACAAAGGGTGATGTTCAGGCTGCTGAGGTGATCTGGGATGCAATGGCTGTGCAGAATGGTTGCAAACCTGATACTGAAATGTATAATCTGATGATATCTTTGTATTCAAATGTTAAGGAATTTGATCTAGCTAGAAGGTGGTTAGATGATATGGTTTTTAATGGGGTGTTCCCTGATTCCGAAAGTTATAATCTTTTTTTCCAGTTTTTGACAAAGAGTAGGAAAGTGAAAGAAGCTGGACCAGTATTTGCTGAGATGATTAAGAACGAGTTTGTGCCAACCCACACCAATTGTTGTTTAGCGGTTAAGGTGTTCATAGATGAGGGGGACCCTTATATGGCGATAAAAGTTTGGAAATGCATGATTGAGAATTACAACAAGTCAGAGGAGCTTGAGGAAACTGGCAATTTTTTGGTTGGTGGGTTACGTGATTTTAATCGTGTTCCTGAAGCAGTGAAGTATGCTGAAGATATGGTAGATCGAGGGATCAAATTGAGTCCTGTTATATTATCAAGATTAAGGCAGAGTCTTGCGAAAGCTGGTAAGGGACCTGTTTACGATAATCTTTTGAGGAAATGCAATCTTCATTTGTAATCTTAATCTTGTTTTGGGGGGTAATTCTGTAATTCTTTATCTGCAACATGAGATGGTTGCTTTGTTCCTTACTATGAGCTTTTTATCGGATTCGGCTGTGGTTATAATCAATCATGTTTCTGGATCGAGATGAAGTTTTGGCTGTACAAGATGTTATATAATGCTCTCCATTTATGATAGAAAAGTATTGGGTGTTTGTGAAAACCCTTTGCCAAAATCAGTGTTGTGGTTAAGAAGAAAAGGAAAGCAAAATGTATATGATTGTTTACAAATAGATAGATGACTTTCTTTAAGGCTGCTTCTTTATTTGTTTTATGCATTTATATGGCTTGCTTTGCTTGTGATTTTTTTGGTAATTTGAGTTGGTGGCTTTTATCATAGTGGGGGCAGTGTATATTTTCTCTTTATGGTAATTGTAAATATTTGGATTTTTGGGCTATTGTTGGAATGGTTGAAGTTTACATGAGAATGATAAATCACATGTGATGACGAAACTTAGGGGCCGTTTACCTAATCACTTACTCGGGTAAGTGTTTACCAGTAAAATTCAACACTATCACTTACTTCCCGGGTAAGATTTTAGTCCACCAAAATGGCACTGTATGCAACAATTTAGCCGGTAAGCGCTAACCGTGGTAAGAGCCGTCACACTCACTTACCGGGTAAGACTCTCGATCCTTGCTTCCGCTCTTACCGGGTAAGATTCTTAGTCCTTGCCATATTCATCCAGTAAGCTAATGTGACTTGGTAAGCACTTACCCGGGTAAACGTTTTGTAAACGGCCCCTAAGTTTTTATGCTTCATTAAGTTAAATGAGATTTATTTGTATTCAAGATACACTCTAGCTAGAGAATTACTAAGCTCGAGCTCTAATCATTTACTACTTAGCTTATTTATTTTTAGAAATGTTACTATTTAATTTGATAATCTTTTATTAATCATCAATTATCTAAAATAGTATTTTCAAAAAATTATATCACTATCTAAAGCTCAAAATGGATTTAGTTCCATTTTTTGGGATAAAAATCTTATTTTACCTAAATTTTCAATTACATACATAAAAGATTTATAAATATACCTAGACTCTGAAATTATATTAAACCGTTTTTATGGGACAAAAAATATGAAAAAGAAAACAACTCACAACACATGTAATTATAAGAAATAGCACATGTTACTATTTTAGAATTTCACGATAAATATATGTATTAAGCGAATGTAACGTAAGCTGGAATAGCTTAGTTGGTTAGAGCGTGTGGCTGTTAACCACAAGGTCGGATGTTCAATAACACATACATCTTCAACTACAAAATATACTCACCTACATACATATACATATAGGGGTGAGCAAAACCCGAGTGCCCTAATCCAACCCGAACCGAACTTTGGACCAAAAAAACAAACCCGATACCCCGATCCCCGAAGTTTTATACGGATAAGTAGGATCGGGTTGGGTTTAGGGTTTACCCACCCGAATATCCGATTTGTTGTTTTAAAATAAATTTTATAAAATTATAATATAAATATATAATTACCATCCAAAATCCCAAAATCAATTTCTTATTTCGTTCGAGTTCAGTTCGAGACTTCGAGTTCTAACCTAAAATCGACACCGAGGCCGAGACTTCCACAAAACTCCATCGTCGGATGCCAGGCGGCCACCCGACAGAACTCCATCGACACTAAGGTTTTGATTTTTCTTTGCTTCCTAGGTTTCGATTGCTTCTTCAGTTCACAATGAACGAAAGTGTGGAACTCATTATTATGGATAAAGGTTGTTCTAAAATAGAATTCCACTAATGTGTTATGGATAAAGGTTGTTCTAAATAGGGTTGTAAACGAACCGAACGAAGGCTTGTTCATTTTCGTTCGTTTAACTTAACCGAACGAACACGAACGGTAAACGAACGAGATTTTTTGTGTTCATGTTCGTTCGTTAAGAATTTTTGTTTGTTCGTGTTCATTTATGTTCGTTCATTAAGAGTTAAACGAACGTAAACGAACGAACTTCAATGAACATAAACGAACGAACTCAAATGAACAAAAAACAACCAGCATACTCATCATTTAAAACACTAACAATGATGAAAAACACTGTTAAAAGTAAATTAAATCATTCAAAATACAATCATACGACTTAATTTTCGATCTTCTAAAGTCACAACGACTAGAATACATTCAACAAGTTGAATGGCATGGTAGAGGTCACATTTTTCGTTTTTGTTTGTTAAGCGATATTCTACACCTTTTTAATAAATAAATTAGTTACATGGAGAATAACTTGGACGTAGAAGAAAAGAAAGAAGATGATTTAGAAGATCTTAGCAACGTCCCTCATCAATCCTCTGTTGGCATTACAAAAATCCATGTACTCTTGATATGAAATAAACCCATCTCCATCTGTATCGATTTCAGCCATCATACGTTGCACTTCTTCGGGTGACACAGAGCCAAGCGCCTTCAAAGTGTCACCAAGCTCCGATGACGAGATCTTGCCATCCCCATTGGCGTCAAATCGTTTAAAGATTCGCTCGAGGTCCGCCTGATCCTCATCAGCCATTTCGGTTTCTCAACTGTAGTTATCGAGACTTTTTTTTAGGTAAAAGATTAAGAATGAAATAGGTTTATAAAATGATTGTCAAGGGCAAAGATTGTGGTTGGCCTTCCACTTCGGAACCTAAACAGAGAATGCATCATTGGATTGTCCGAGATGAAGGGGTTAAACATGGTCTTTTGAACTTTGTTTTTCAAAAGATTTATTTTTTGTTGTATTAAAATAAATACACTAGAGCATTTTTATATATCATTTAAAACATAATGTATTTGTGACATACTTTCAAATCATTCATTTTGATACCTTAATTTGATACCTCAAACATTTAAGTACATGATTTACATATGAAAATGCAACACATTTCGGTCTTGTAATTATTTTGTGCAACATACTTTAATATAAGAAGTGTTGTACAACATTTGAAGCGGTATGTATTATCATACATTTGATTTATGGTATGTCATATACAAAAATATTACTAAGACAAGAGAACACCATTTTTAGCCTATCTTCTATTTCGTGGTTCCATCAACATTTTATCTCGCACCATATATCTTTTTTCAATCTAAAAAATAAATAACAAATTAATAATATTTTTAAATTCATTTTTGTTTTCTGGTAAGAAAATAAATCAAAAATAACATCTGTTTTATTTCTTTGTCTTGTATCCGCATAAAAAGAAATATTAATTTAATCTGTTTTATCTTTTCTGTTTGTTTATACCAGTATTCTAATTTATACCAGATACATCTCTTGTAGTATTTTATCTCTCTTTGTTATAGTAGTTTACTTTTTTTATTCTAAAATTTTATAAAATGATCGTCCATAGATTTAGTAGAAGATAGTAACTTGGGAGCATATTAACATTTAGAAATGAGACCCAATAGTTCTTACCCTTTTTAAACCTACTTTCTGATAAGTTATAAAAAGTTTGTTTAGTTTGATTTTACATTGACAAACATTGTTTTAGGGAAGAGATATCTAAAAATCAGTCTCAGGCCTAGTCGGTTCCTTCAAAATCCTAGAGCCAGTAACCGATCCGATCCGATCCCAATGCAGTGCCAAACCTGGTCCTATACATATCCGTTCCGATTCTGTAGGACTTTTATGTGGAACAAACTGGGACAGACTTATGTTTTACCAATATAACCTCAAAATAAAATCTAACTCTCTTCTAAAACATCAAATAAACATTCTATTTCATAATTTAATCATTCTTTAAATTTAGTAAGGGTAAATCGGTCAATGTTATCTGTTCTGTTCTGTCCAGTTCTGTCATGTCTGCATACCAAACGCACCCTAATCGATTCCGGGTTGGGGCACCCCTTGAAACTCCTAAAACTTGTAACCGGTCCCAAACTGTCAGCATCAAGTTATAAACTGGTCTTGGGCTGGACCCAATTTGGCAATCTCTATTATATGATACTGGAGGCATAGCAGCAGAAAATGAAACATTACCTTCAAATTTATCATGGTTTCTATGAAGTCAAGAAAGAAATGACTTGACTTTTATTATCACCTCTGATAGTGTCATTCTTCATCAGACAAATATAACTAGACTAGATGGGGAGTTACAATACCACAATCACGTTTACCCCTTGTGGAAAAATGATGAGATTAATATACAACTATGCAACAGTCTCCAGCAGAGCATTCATAACAGCTTCTCGTGTCGGTAATGCTGGAATCGCACCTCTCTCCGTCACAGTAATTGCACCACAAGCATTTGCAAACCTAAGAGCATCTCGTAGCCGATTCTCATCCTGTATATAAACCCATAACCTTAATAAATCGAACCTTAAATTCAAGTATCTTTATAATGCACATTGCATTGCACAACATGTTCACTTTCTGGGTCTCATTTATATGGTTTGAGAAAAGAATGAAAATGTGATACCTGCAGCAATGAGACATCTGCAGCAAGTTTTGATAATACTCCAGCTACGAAAGCATCACCGGCACCAGTTGTATCCACAGGCTTCACCTTCAAACCTTTCACTCTCCCACTAAACTCCTAAAATACACAAAAAGATTATAAATATAAACAATTGGTAATTTCAAAAAGCCACCAATTCTGGTTTTACGATGGATTCTTAAGTGGGTGTATGCGATAAAATTCCGAGCTTTCATTTTGTGGCTCAGAATATAGGAGAGATACTGATGCAGCTCAACATGAAACCATATTCATGGCTCGTATGGAAAGTTAAAGAGCACATGTATTTCCATTATTTAATTTTTGAATTAGTTTATAATTCCTTTCCTTTTTATCTTTTAGTCCTTGAATTGGGTTAGGATTCTAGTTTCCTTTTCGTTCCAAGTTTTTAGTCTTTAAATAGGGTGATTACAGTTGTAGCTAATCAGTTTTTTGGTTAATACAATTTCGAGTTCTTTGAATTCTTCCACTCATATGTCGGTATTCTGTTGAATCAACGATATACGAGGTTCTCGATTTAATCTTCGGCATTCTAAGGAATCAACCAAGGTATAAAATCCAACGTGATCCACCATCCACGCTACATCAGATTGGTATCAGATTCGAAACGATCCTATACAATGCCACCCCGACGACGTATGCACGACGCTGCTCAGAACAATATCACCCAACGAGAAGAAATCAGACAGTTACGCCAGCAAGTGGACGAATTGGTCCAGCAACTCGCTGCAATAAACCACCGACCACAGACCGAATCCGATCAAGACGAGACCCACCAGACCATCATCGGGACAACCGAAGTTGGGAAGCAGGCTTCAAAGTCGACATTCCCGAATTTAATGGTCGCCTCCCAGCAGATGATTTTCTTGATTGGCTACACACGGTGGATGAAATCCTGGACTTCAAACAAGTCCCTGATCACCGTCGGATACCTTTGGTAACCATGCGGTTACGTGGACGTGCACAAGCATGGTGGCAACAGTCAAAAAAAGGACGCCTACGTGCCGGTAAGGAAAAGATCTCATCGTGGGAAAAATTAAAAAAACACATGCGCGCCGCTTTCCTCCCATATAATTATGAACGGGAGTTATATCAACGTTTTCAACTCCTCCGTCAAGGAACTCGGTCTGTCGATGATTATACGACGGAATTTTACGAGTTGTTATCTCGTATTGATCTCGGGGATTCTCCGTTCCAATTAGTATCTCGTTATATTGGCGGTCTACGTTTACCACTCCAGGACATTCTTAACATGTTCGATCCGGTCACCATCTCCGAAGCCCATCAACGGGAGTTGCAAGCAGAAAAACAACTATTGAGGCGTTCAAACCCGACTTTTCAACATCGTCTTCTACTCCAGCTCGCCGGTCCGGGCCACGCACGATACCCCCCACCCTCTCTACTCCAGGGCAACCGGTGCAAACTCGTACAACATCGGGTCCTCGTTGTTTTAACTGCGGCGAAACAGGCCATCACCAAGTTGATTGTCGCAAAGTGAACCCCAACCAACGGGGCCTACTCGTTACCGATGTCGTCGATGATGAATCCAATGATGTGGAACCGCCACCACTTAACGATGAGGCAGACCCATATGGAACAGAATATGTTGATGGCGATGTAGGTCCTCTTTTGATGTTACGACGAACATTCTTGAGCCCCAAAGTCCACGATACTGATTGGCGCCGTACGGCTCTTTTTTCGTCAACTTGCACCATCCAAGGGAAGGTTTGTCGTTTCATCATTGACGCAGGTAGCTGTGAGAATGTGATCTCCGAGTCGGCTGTCTCAAAGTTGGGGCTCCCCGTGGAAAAACACCCCAAACCATATAAACTCGCTTGGTTGAACAAAGGTACGGACATCACTATTTCTCGTCGTGTGCTGGTTACATTCTCTATTGGTTCCACGTACACGGACGAACTGTATTGTGATGTTGCCCCCATGGATGCATGCCACCTTCTCCTTGGTCGTCCGTGGCAGTTTGACCGCGAAACTATCCACAATGGTCGTGACAACACATACTCTTTCCTCTTTCAAGGTTAAAAAATTGTGTTATTATCTAATAAACCGACTTCACCTGGGGACCTACAAATCTTCTGTCCAGATCACACCTCGAAACGGCCATGGCAGAATCAGGCATCGTCTACATGTTGTTTGCCACACCTACTTCCTCCTCCGCAACTTCAAACACACCGGCTACACTTCAACCTCTTTTACATGAATTTTCAGATGTCTTCCCCGCCGAACTTCCTCCTAACCTGCCCCCTCTACGTGACATACAACACCAGATTGATCTTGTTCCAGGTGCGACGCTACCTAACCGACCTCACTATCGGATGAGCCCTAAAGAACACGAGGAATTACGACGCCAAGTAGAGGAACTTCTTGCCAAAGGTCATATTCGAGAAAGCCTTAGTCCTTGTGCCGTACCTGCCCTTTTAACACCAAAAAAGGATGGCACTTGGCGTATGTGTGTTGACAGTCGCGCCATCAACAAAATCACGGTTCGTTATCGTTTTCCAATTCCTCGTCTTGATGATCTACTTGATCAATTAGGGGGCGCAAAAATATTTAGTAAGCTGGATTTAAAAAGTGGGTACCACCAAATACATGTTCGTCACGGTGATGAATGGAAGACCGCTTTTAAGACTCGGGAAGGCCTGTACGAATGGCTTGTTATGCCTTTCGGGCTATCTAATGCGCCTAGTACCTTTATGCGAGTAATGAATCAAGCCTTACGACCGTTCATCGGTAAGTTCGTCGTGGTTTACTTTGACGACATTCTTATCTACAGCACTAGTGTCGGTGACCACATCTCTCATCTACGTGACGTCTTGACGGTATTGCGTCAAGAAAATTTTTATGCGGCCATCAATAAGTGCTCCTTCATGACCGACACAGTTTTGTTTTTAGGATACGTGGTCTCTAAAAACGGTCTCGCCGTGGACGGTGCCAAGGTCGAAGCAATACAAAACTGGCCCCAACCCCGCTCCATTACGGACATACGTAGTTTTCATGGTTTGGCATCATTTTATCCCTCACTTTAGCAGCATCATGGCACCACTTACCGATTGCATCAAAGGTACCAAATTCATCTGGACCGAGAACGCTGCTGCTGCGTTTATCGAGATCAAACAAAAGTTGACGACGGCCCCACTCCTTGTCCTCCCGGACTTCTCACTCCCATTTGAACTACACTGCGATGCATCCAAAACAGGCATCGGAGCCGTACTTAGCCAATCCGGGCGCCCCGTTGCCTACTTTAGCGAGAAACTCTCCGGCTCCAAGCTTCGTTTTAGCACCTATGATCTTGAGTTCTACGCGGTAATCCAGGCGGTCAAACATTGGCGACACTATCTATTCCATCGAGAATTCGTTCTTTTTACCGATCACGACTCCCTAAGGTATCTCACGAGCCAAGATAAAATCTCAGCTCGACACGCGTCTTGGCAAGCATATTTCCAGCAGTTTACATTCGTGGTGAAGCATAAAGCAGGCATATCCAACCGGGTCGCTGATGCCCTTAGCCGACGTCACACTATGTTGGCCGAAATGCGAGTCTCTATACCAGGATTTGACTCTTTCCTCGATCTTTATGCCACTGATCCGTTTTTTTCTGCCATCCTTGACAAAATTCACACGGGCGAACAAACCAATTTTGTCTTACAAAACGGGTTTCTCTTTCGTGGGCTCCAACTTTGCATCCCGGAAAGTAGCTTACGACTAAAAATTATCCAGGAACGACACAATAAAGGCCATGTGAGGCGTGATCGCACCCTCCACTTGATATCAAGTTCATATTATTGGCCCACCTTGCGTAAAGAAGTCGAACGATTTGTCGATCGATATCGTGTGTGTCACATGGCCAAGGGTGCCTCCACCAATGCCGGCTTATACCTTCCCTTACCCATTCCTACCCAACCGTGGTCTGATGTGAGCATGGACTTTGTGCTTGGACTCCCACGCACACAACGGGGTTGTGATTCGATCTTTGTTGTGGTCGACAGGTTCTCCAAAATGGCACATTTTATACCATGCAAACGTACCGCCGACGCTGTCTATGTCGCCCACCTATTCTTTAAAGAGGTGCACCGTCTTCATGGGTTGCCTACCTCCATCGTGTCTGACCGTGATACACATTTCCTTAGCCACTTTTGGCGTAGTCTATGGCGCACGGTTAACACTACCCTTAATTTCAGTAGCGCGTACCACCCACAAACCGATGGCCAGACCGAGGTTGTGAACCGTTCTCTTGGAAACTTGCTACGTAGTTTGGTCGGCGATAATATAAAATCATGGGACATAAAGTTGAGCCAAGCTGAGTTCGCACATCAACCGCAGCACAGGTTATAGCCCTTTTCATGTTGTCTACGGTATCGACCCACGTGGGCCGCTTGACCTCATTACACTACCTAGTAAGATACGTTCACATGCCACCGCCGATGACTTCGTGAATGACCTGCGCCTTATCCATCAAAACACCCATGCCCACCTCGTCGACGCAACAACTAAGTACAAATCTCAAGCCGATAAGAAGCGTCGTGAGGTTGAGTTTTGCGTAGGTGACTATGTTTGGGCAGTTCTAACAAAAGATCGTTCTCCTGCACACGAATATAACAACACGAATATAACAAGCTTGCTGCTAGGAAAATTGGACCGCTGGAAATCATTGAGAAGGTTAATCAGAACGCTTATCGCCTCCAACTTCCAAGCCACATCCGCACATCTGATGTTTTCAATGTCAAGCACTTGATTCCGTACACCGGTGACAACTCTTCCGATGACAATGCGCCTCCTGATTCGAGGACGAATCTTTCCCCACCTGAGGAGGATGATGCAGCTCAACATGAAACCATATTCATGGCTCGTATGGAGCACCCCAAAAAGTTAAAGAGCACAGGTTGACCAGAAAAGTCAATTGTGTCAAGCTTATCTAGTATTTTCCATTATTTAATTTTTGAATTAGTTTATAATTCCTTTCCTTTTTATCTTTTAGTCCTTGAATTGGGTTAGGATTCTGGTTTCCTTTTCGTTCCAAGTTTTTAGTCTTTAAATAGGGTGGTTACAGTTGTAGCTAATCAGTTTTTTGGTTAATACAATTTCGAGTTCTTTGAATTCTTCCACTCATATGTCAGTATTCTGTTGAATCAACGATATACGAGGTTCTCGATTTAATCTTCGGCATTCTAAGGAATCAACGAAGGTATAAATCCAACGTGATCCACCATCCACGCTACATCAGATACACATAGATTAGTTTTGTTTTTGAGGGATACCTTGGTGTAATATCTGCAACCATCTGGTCCTTCTGTCACAAGTAGCAACTTAAGATTTGGATGGTACAATGTACGGACAACATTATCATCATATGGATCTTCTCCGTTTGTCAGAAAAGCAATCTCCTCTTCACTTATCTGATTAGGAACAATAATCAAAACCATTAGACATAGCATCTGTGATGGAATTACACATTACAAGTTGCATAAAAGTTCCCCAGAAGGTTAAAGATGGGGAGGAATTACCTTGATAATATCGGCTGTATCCCATATGCTCAAGATTCCTTCCCTGGCCTTCTCTGCAGATGGCCACAAAGGAAGCCTCAGATTGGGGTCGTAAGACAAAAGGACACCAGCATCCTTTGCAACTTTTGTCGCAGCAATATGAGCCGATTTGCATGGTTCCGTGATCAAACTGATGGAACCATAATGAAAAATCTTTGCCTGCCAAAGTAACAATATATGTTGATTTTTCACTTGTATGCATATTTGTTCTTTTTAAGACCTTATCTTCTTCTTGCTATTAGGAGATTTACATACACATACCTTTCTTATTAAATCTAGATCAAGCTCAGATTCTTCTAACAGCATATCAGCACTAGGATTGCGATAAAACATGAATTCACGTTCGCCATCCTTTTTCAGTGTCACAAAAGCTAAAGCAGTTCGAGCACCAGGATCAAAGCGCATTCCTTCATCATTCACATTGTTTTCTTTTAGAATATCAGCAAGCATGTAACCAAACTCGTCTTCTCCAACCTGCAAAGTAAATCAATCAACAAGAAAACATTCGAGAGTAGCTTTTATTCTTTGTAATCTCAAGATAATTGTTGGCTAACCAATACTTTCCCATTTCATGTAACTTGATACATTTGAATGGAGTATCTTGAGATGTCGATTTTCCCATCGTTTATCATTATTTCAAGGACTTATTAGTTACTAATTTTGTTTCAACATATGCAGGTTCGATATTATTTATTAACTTCTGGAAAATCAAATGAACATAGTGGAATACCTTCCCAATGAAAGCAGCCGAACCACCAAGGCGGGCAATACCCACAGCAACATTCGCAGGTGCACCACCAGGTGCCTTTTTAAAGGCAGGAGCTTCAGCTAATGCAAGCCCACTTATTGTAGGGACAAAATCTATTAACATTTCCCCAAAGCAGACCACAAGTGAGGATTCATCAGTTTCAGGTGATTCCTGAATACTTGACAGCACTTTTCCTGCAAGTAATGACATCACAAATCACAACTAGAAACATACATAAGAACTAAAATTAGAAAGGATAATGGGAAATATTTCTTGAACCTTGAAAAACTACAATAGTTTCTCCTTTATTCCCTTCAAATGATCACTTTTCTGAACCAGTTCATAACAAAAACTACCAGATTCCATCCTTTCGAGTTATGGCTTATGAAATTAATGTTTCAGTTCCGTAATAAATCAGAGACAACACTAATTAGGGACAACATTAATGCTTAATCATGGCTAAATAGGTTATATGAATTCATTTCCCCTTTTCAAGCATTTGATTGGAGAGAAATTTTCTTACAATGAGGCTGTCAACCATGCAAACTACAACATCTTCTTTTGTAATTTGAATAAATCTCCTCTGCTCACCAAAAAAAAGGAAATACACTCATCTAAGTCAAGCCTAATAATTCAAACGCAAAATTCATACATATCTTAAACTCTCAGCGCGAAAAATTCTAACCAAATTAAACATTACACGAAGTAGCACAAAGAGAACAGATTACGGTTTATTTTGCAGAAACTTCGTAACAGTTATAATAATATCAAAACACAACCCGCTTGAAATCCAAACTAGATGCACTGTAGAGTAATTAGTAGTGTCATTAGCCACTAGTAGATCCGAAATAACATATTCAAAGAAAGATCAATCGTACCTGAGCGTGCGCAAGGTGGAGATGAATACCGATACGACGGATGAGTCGATGGCGTTAATGTCAAGCCGGAAGCTTTTACAGTACTACACAGTCTCGAATCGGCGGAACTTGACAACCGATTCGACCAAGAAGACGGTCGAAAATTGAATGAAATGGCACCGAAGCAGAGAGCAGATGACTGAACTAGAGCCATAAAACACAGAGTTGATGGATGATTGTGTATCAAGCAATTCTGCAGATATCCGAATCCTCAGCAGCAAGTAATCAAGTTTCGTTACAAATTAAAAACAGCTTAGGAGTAAAGATGCCAATGGAATCCGGTTATTGGAGTTAAATTCGCATTGGAAAAACCGTAGGAATTTCAAGAAAAACCAGAAACCCTAGTTCAGAAGGGGCCACCTGGCCTGGTAAGAGAGAGGGATTGGCGGAGAATGCCAAAGCGGAGGGAGGATCTAGCCAACGGCCTTTGCTGATAACGGCAATTTAACGTTCATTATTGCTTGTTTTTAACTTTAAACAATAAATGTAGTTTAATTGTGAAATTTTTTGGTGGAGTGTTTGAATTATTTTTAAACCGTTGATTATTTTTAATTAAATATTTTTTTTATGAATTGTGATTTAAAAATGAATTGATCTGATACATCTTGATATATCTCATTCTAATGGATGTTTATTTCTCATTTAAAGGTTGACAATGATTTCTCATCAAATTTGACACTTATTATTGGAACTAACCCTAATTTCTTTTCCTTACTTTATAAATATAAATTATCATAATAGTTTATATTTGTATTTTTTATTAGAGTAAATTATGTTTTTCATTCATGTGCTTTGCTAAAATTTGTGGATTTCGTCCCTGTTGTTTTAAAATTTTCGTTTTCATCCTTATGGTTTGCAATTCATTTCTATTTTCATCCCTGAGGCAATAAAATTTAAATCATAAGAACGAAAAAGATAATGAATTATAAACCATACAAATGAAAATCGCAATCAAAATCATAAAGACGAAAATAATTTTTGTAACAAACCATAGGATTTACTCTTTTTATTATAATATTCGTTTTTCAATGTCACTACTCACTTGGTCATATCATTTGATCAATCGTAACTTTTTTTTTTTGAAAATAAAATTTCAGGCAAATATTATAAAGACGAAAAAAGAAAAAAGGAAAGAGAAACAACCGAGTCTAGGCACAAGGCCAACCACCAAACACCAAACCGACTTGGCAACTGAACTATACCAAGCCACAAACAACCAGAAAAAACACAACTCACAAGAGATCAAACGCATACAAAATAAAATGAACCCGCACCCAAACCAAGAAAACCACCCACACTTCAAACAACAACCGAACACCTTAAGTCGTACGTCCATTAGCAATCACAGATCGGGTCCTACCTTTCCACGCCACCCGTAGTTGAACCACCTCCTTTATGCTCTTGACCACTTGGTCAACCGTTCTTTTCTTGCCTTGGTACAATCTCCCATTTCTTTCGCGCCATATGAAATAAACAGCAGCTCCAAGAAATAACTTTGCCGCAAACTTTATTGGTCTATCACTAGACATAGTTAGAACTATGTCCTTCCACCGGTTCGGCCAAACATCAACATTTACCTCTCTTTTGATCCGGGTCCACACATCTAACGAGAACCTGCAAAGAAAAAATAGATGGTTGTGCGAATTCATGCCTTCTTCACAAAGGGGACACGTCCATGCAGCATCCTCCCGACTCCACGCCGCTAACCGATCTTGTGTAGGGAGTCGATTGTAACAAGCCACCCAAACGCAAGTTTTGGGATATGACCCGAAAACCAAACACAATTATGCCAAGGAATTATCGGGTATGGCCCATCCAGCGATTGCCAAGCCGCATTAACCGAAAACTCCACAAGATTATTGTTGGGATCAACCCAACTCGGCATGTCCCTATTTCCAAGCTCAAGCACCGGTAACTGATAATTAATGAGAATCGGGTGTCTTTGTATCCATCAATCGTAACTTTTCCTTTAATATTTGAACGATATTAAGCCTCAAAGTAAATACTAGTATCAAATTATTATATAAGTTAGTATATATCTTGATTTTTTTTATTAATCTTTTTTCAAAAGAGGTAAGATTCGGTAAACTTAATATAATTGATTTAAGAATAATTTTTTATGGAACAAATATATAAATATGTGTCGATTATACATTTCCTTCTACCTCTAGTTTAGAAATAAATAAAAAACTAAGATATTTTTACATTTGAGTAATTAAGTCGTTGAATTCTTTTTAAATAGATCATTGAACTTAGTGAAACTAAACATATAAATCTTGAATTATTAAAGTTGAAGAAAACCCAACAATTTTTCATATTTTAAATCATTAAGTCCTGAACAAATTTTTAATAAATAATTATTATGCTTATAAAACAAACATGTATCAACAACACAGTAGCAAAATACAACGAATCAATAAAACGAAAAAAATACACCATTTTATTAACCATTATATATTGTTCAGTTTCAAATGACAATCATATGTGTGTATTATGAGCATGTAACCGTCATTTGAATCTGAAAAGTAAACAATTATTAGTTTCTCTTATCATTCTCGTTTGAATCTGACAAATAAATAATTGAAAGTGGAAATTTTATATAATCGTTACCTTTTATTGGTTTATCGTTATTGACTTGTTGATACATCAGTAAAAAAATGATATATTTTTTTTATTTTATAAGTTGTTTTCATTCAAAAAATATTTAGAGACTTACTCGTTCAAAATATAAAACTTCATTGGTTTCTTCGGTTTTAATAATTAAAATTTTATTTGTTCAACTTAGTAAATTCAAAGATTTATTTATTTAAGAAAAAAAAATAAAGACTTAATCATCCCGAAAATAAAAGTAACTTCGATATTTTAGACTTTTTCTTTTGATTTTCATACATTTTAAGCTCAACTTCTAATGTTACAACTTTTAAATTGTGATACAACCATCAAAAATAAAACATCATTACTGATTAACAAAAACTAATATTTGTTATTAATTTATGTGAGAAAAAGATACATTACCTAAAATTAAATAATGGTTAAAGTGAAACGACCCGATCTAAAAAAAAGCATACTTAGCATTTAATTTAAATAATTACAAAACTGGGTCCACAAAAGTTTCATTTCATCTGTCTAAATAATTTAGGTTGGCGGAAACAACCTATACACAACTGAGAAAAACTAATAACTAGAGTGCCACTATGCTTCTTGACTCTTCTTGCTAAGCTCAGCCTATTTGCCCGAGCTCCTGGAAACCTGCTTACCTGAAAAGGTTTTAATTTGAAAATGCGAGGGTTAGACCATGAGGTCTAGTGAGTCCCTCCTAACAGTTATCAAAGCATTTAAAAACAGTTTATCTCTTCAGCTTTAAACATTCATACTCAACACGTCAAAATCATATACGGACTAAAGTCCGCCTCCTCGTAATCTGACACCCTGAAGCCACCCGAAGGTGACAACGAGTCAGCCTCATGCTGCCTTGCGGAGCCTCGCTCCTGGCATATAGGGACCTCCCTTTCCGCACGAGAGCTGGCGGAACTACTCTCCCGTCTTTGCCAGTTTACGTCTCCTCGATGTATGCATACATTCTACATAAAACTTTATACAACTTTCATGCAAATAAAGCATAATAATAAAGCATGGTGATTCTCAACATTCATAACACATTTTGAAAACACTTTAAAAGCCACACGTTTTAGTTTAGAAAACTCACCTGAGGCTCTTACTTCTCGTTCCTAAACCGTTCCAAACTTCCAAATCGACTTCCCTGAATAAACGGGCATAAAACAACAACTCAGGTTTTCCGGACAACCCTACTTTTTCGGACGCTAAAGAGTCCGGACACCCATCTAACCGGACAACAACCTAGTCCGGACAACACCCTTATCCGGGTAACTACTACATTCCGGACGATACCCCTTTCCGGATATCTAACTTACCGGACACAACTCATACCCGGAAAACCCAACCTATCCGGACAACTTCCTCGTCCGGGGACCTTCTCCCAAGCAAGGAGTCCGGACGCCCAAGAAGGTTTCCGGACGTCCAGGGCGGTTTCCGGACGACGACCTGGACTCTTTTTGAGGCTGAAATCTACTGGTTAGCTCGATTCTCTCGAAGTAAAGATTAGCAATAGCAACAACATTACTAAACTTAACAATTACCGAGTTCTTAGCAATCGAAACACACTATAAGACCCGATTTCTCTCATTTTAGCTTCAACTTCACTTTTGAACAAAAACCCCAAGACTAACCATTCTGCTCCCTAATCAAAGATAAATCGATGAAACAGGAGAGTGTTACCTGGTTGATTGCTTGCGATAAACGAAATCCAAATGCTATTTCTTCTTCAAATCCCAAGGTTTGATGGCTCCTTTCTTCCAAATGCACCACCACCTTCAAGAACCTCTCCTCTTCTTTCCCCTCCCAAATTCAGCCACCACACACACTATAATCAGTGAAATGAGAATGTTTCTAAGGTTTTGAGCCCTTTTTATACCCCAATCCCAAAATACCAACTAGCCCCTCAACTTTCACTTATTAACAACACTTGACGAAAAACGTAAAATTTTCCCAAATTGGTCCGGGTCGTTACAACACTCCCCCCTCAAAAGAATTCCGTCCCCGGAATTCCATTCTCGAAAAGATGAGGGTACCTTTCCACTTCCCACGTAGCCTCTCGTCCCTTATGATATCTCCACTGGGCTTTAACCAGTCTGACCTCCCTATTCCTTGTTTTCCGAACTTTACTGTCTACGATCTCAATCGGCTCTTCCTCAAACATCAATTTCTCATCCATGCTGACATCTTCTAACGGAATGGCTACATCGGTCCCGGCCAACATTTTCTTCAGATTGACACATGAAATGTTGGATGAACTCCTCTTACTTCTTCCGGCAAGTCCTACTTGTATGCCGCTGCTCTAACTTGCTCATTAAAGACGAAAGTCAACTCCTTATCGCCTGTAATTCTTGCAAGGTCGATCTCACTACAGCTACCCTCATCTGTTCCTCATAACAGAGACGCACATCACACTACGAATTCTTCCAAAATTTCATCTAGTACCTCAAGATCACGCGCTAACTATTCAACTTTCATGACTCCGACGGACCCACAGACGTAGTCCACTTTACACATCCCTCAATTCTTCGAGGTTCCACAGTCTTATGTTTTCAATCCATCCACTCAGTTCTAATCGGCTGCCCCAAATCGTTCAGATGGGGAAATGTAAATGCACTCTATGCGTGGAACCGCCTTCGGTGAGTCATCACTTGCGAAAACGTGCCATCCTGCACTATTTACTTGTACCCTCTTCGATCACTACACTTGCTTAAAACTATCTGATAAAACCAAGGCCAACCACGCCTCCATCCACACCTCGGGACTCACGGTTTTAAACACGTCTAGTTAAAGTCTCTCATACATTTATACTTCCTTAAGAAAAAGAACTTGGCAGAAATTTCCCGCCACAACAACGAGAATCTTCTGCCAGGAAAACTCGCTCACTGACAACTTGGCACCAGGCCAACCTTGTACATCCCGACAAGCTCACACCCTTGAGCCTCTCCTTGGCATACCTGAAATTCTAGATTACTTCTCCCAACCGACATTCGTCTATGCAGATCATACTCCTTTCCCGAATCCCATTGGCTACAACTTGTCAACTAATTCGTACGTTCTCACCACTTCATCATTTCACACTTAACGTGTCTAATAGAAGGAAACCTCTATAATTCCTTATTGGGGTACTCACCTATCCGAAATGAACTTATCCTGAAGGCTCATCAATTTCTCACTGTTTGCTACAAGCGTCCAGTCCTATAACACAACTTCGGTTACTCCCACTCAACCAGGTGGGGTAACCACGATCACACCCTACTGTTCTCAATAGCTTACACTGAACGATCAGTTCGCTTGAACGTTTCTCACAAAATCACTAACTTAACTCATTCAGTTGTCTTATCCACTTCTTTCCTGCACAAGCTCATACACAATTTACTTCCTCAATACTTCCTCCAAAAGTTAGCACACTTATCAAGGAAAATCTACACAACACTGCGCCTATCGGCATTACTGTCAAGTTTACTACTTCCGATTTACTTACTTATTCCGACATACTGTCTTCACCTCCCCACGCTAGCGTGGAGTACTGCCCACCAACATTACTCGCCCCTCTCTTCCGATAATTCTTAAGCTGTAAATGCTGTCTCATTACTATACATAACCAAATGGTTGCACTAAAATTCTAACTTAAGGCTTTCGACTAAATCACCTCGAACGTCACCAGAGTTCGACGTCACTGAACATTCTTTAAACTCCAATTTTTACTTTCTCAGACAATTCGTTCACACATAAGCAACACTCACATTCTTTAAGGATTTCACATCTATTCCACCACATTTTGACTAATACATCCATCATCTTCTTTAAACTTCCAATGATCCCAAATATGCTTACTTAGCGACTCTTACAACTACAACACTTGGTTTCTCATTTGGGTAACTACCCACCACCACTCCGTGATGCTATCCCGAACATAAACATATCACCACGTCAACTTACACCCCACGTGCTCCAACAACCCGGTTAACACTCGAACACCTCATCCGAAACTCCCAAAAAGGCTTCTATCTGATGCTTCATCTTTCTCTAACATCACATCACTACGACGCTAGCTGGCACTTTTAACTTGGCAATTATTGCCACTACATAACTATACATTCCTCACTCATAACATCACACTGCAGACCAAAACTCTCATGGCCATTCATACACAACTCAAACTTATCTTCAAGACCTCACACATAAATAACCGAGTCTATCTCGCTACATTGTCTCTCCCTAGCTCTAGTTGAACCACAACACCCGAGTTTCTGATTAATTCTAACATACTCGTTTCTTGCTAGCTCTTTGCAATACCAAACCATCATATCGACAGGGTACATTTCCTCACAGATCGACATAATCTATACCCTCACTTCGTTTGTGCTAAATACTTCATTCTTTACGAACCATCCATCTCGCTAGTAAAACGCTTATCTAAAACAGTAGCCTTTCCCTATCTTAACACCCCTACAAAGTGGTCCTTCAACTTTCAACCTTCTGATTCAAGTCTTCGGTCTCATGCAGCTTACACAACTACCGACTTTAACGTCAATAGTTGACCTGTTGATACTTCCTTAGCCTATTATTCAACAAGGGTCCCTTACTGAACCTAATCCTTCCAACATATCATAATCAAATTCACATCCCGTCGTCCTCATTTCAAACTCACTCGCGTAACTACAACATTACAAGCTCACCTCGAAGCTCATATTCCCACGCCATAGACATTTCATTCTTCCTCCCACACTCCTCATAACGAGTTGCTAAAACCGTCACCTTGAAGGCTTCAAGTCCTTCCTCCAGACACATCTGTCTCTTAACAACCGTACTTCCCGTTACCGTACAAGGGTGTAAACCCTCATACAACCCACACTATAATCCACTTCCGACTCTACCACTGTTCACCTTTCCTCTTGAGCACAAATACTAAGGCTACAACATTCCTTCCTGATTTACCCGACACTTTTCCACTCCTGAAGTTCTTCCTTAGCTTAACATACTATATCCTATGACCTAGTGAGTTCATAGCCTTCATGCATGACAACGCAATAGATAAAATCATTTACACATTTTATCATTTTAAATAAACAACATTTGAAACTATCTTGGATGTACTCGACCCCATCACTCTTATAACTTCAATGCCCTGCACGACGATTCGAGAATCGCTTGCATGCATTTCGACCTTACTCTTACTCAATCAGAACGATGCTATTACGACAGTGATGTATTGAATGAAAATCTTTTCATATGACATAATTCTGCAAGAACTACCGACACAAGGTAAACCAGTATAAAACGTTTTTAAAAGATTCATCGTAAATCCTAACATAACCTCCAGCATGGTACTGCACTGTGCTTTGGATCACATAAGCATTCCGCGGTCGGGGCCCAAGCAGACTCCCCTCTCGCCTCTTTCGAAGCCTACGCAAACTCCCTTCTACTCGAAATAGGAGGAAACGAGTTCCAACCTACCAGTCCGTCATACATATCCAAGGGATCATCAGGTCCCGAGGGTCATTCTCTGATCCCACAGTGCATACCGACTCCACAAAGCACATCATTCATTTCATAAAATATGCACTTTTAAATCCTTTAAATCATCATTCTCATTTCATCATACATAACAGGCTTTCTTAAGTAAAACACGTAGTTCGTGGAAAACATGCATGACAGTTACAAACAGTTTATGCTCGGGAATGAAATCATAATTAATTTAAAACATTTAACACTCTGTGTTGTAAAAGGTGTTGGGAACTCATACTCAATTATATAACTTCATCATGTCAACTCTCATTTGGTTATAAAAGTTTTGCATTCAAACGTTTTCTTGACTTATCATGGAAAAAGTGGAATATTTTGCAATCGCAAACCTCAAGACTTCATTGTACGATCTAGATGGATTTGTATTTTTCTTTAAACATACGCTTGCACACG
This sequence comes from Saussurea involucrata, assembly GCA_033807775.1. Lineage (NCBI taxonomy): Eukaryota > Viridiplantae > Streptophyta > Magnoliopsida > Asterales > Asteraceae > Saussurea > Saussurea involucrata. The sequence goes on along the minus strand of CM066322.1, from coordinate 54,761,972 downwards.
CCGACTCATATCCGATCAAATTTGATATTTACACATTTACTTTACTTATGAAAAATCTCATGTACACATACACGAACTCAATGCATGAAACTCTACTTGCAATTGAAGGCTACTCACTCAAACAAGGTCGATCGCTTTACTCACACGACTTATCCTTGACACTCTACCTTCGACCAGTGGTCGCCCTCTCGGCTTTGCAACAACTTGCTATACATACATTCAACGGTCCACTTACTCAACCATTTCATACTACCTTCGTCTCGATCAAATCATCTCATATTATACCTCTACACGTTTTCAGTCCTCTACAGAAATCTCTCTTCACAGATCCTGCCACGGAACAACTCGACTAAAGGGTCAGAGCTCTAATCCTCTGCTCGCTCTTGAATTGGCACCTCCAAGATCTCGACACTGTTTTTCTTTATCCTTACAACGGATCTACCCCACGATCTTGTAAAGCCCGTATCCTGGTATGGAATTTCTTTCATTAATTCTTTTCTTTTAAGTTTGATTTATTGTGGTTTCCGTTAACGGGGTTAGTCGAGTTGGGTCGAATCGTTAAAGTGTCGGAATTTTTGGTTATTTGCGAGAGGGTTGCTAGTCGAGGGACTAATTGTGTCAAGGGCCAAAAACCTTGATGGATTTCGGCCCATGCAAAAAAAAAAACGCAGCCTTGTGATGTTTTTTGTTTTGGTAGCGTGAAGGGAAAGAAAAGCAAAGAACAACCCTACGGCCATCCCTTTTTCCCCCTCACCCTTTGTGGTTGTCGTCGGCCGGAGGAAGAGAAGAGAGAGAGAAACCGAGAGGAGGAGGAAGGAGGTCGCCAGCGTAGGAGAACCACCGTCGGTTTCGGTGTGGGTACGGTTGTGTCGTCGCGAGGTAAGATTTCTTTTCGTCTTGTTTCCTTCTTGCGTTGTTGCCGAAACCGCCACCGCCGGTGGTGGCTGCCGCCGCCGCCGACCACAACTGCCGGAGGCGGCAGTGGGTAGTGATTGGTGTTGTCCAGCCTTCGTACGTCCGTGATATCTAAACCGTAACCCAATCGCGAAAACATCTAAACCGTTTTAAAATCACTTTATGTCCCTATTTTGCGTCGGCCATAACTTTTTCTCCGTAGCTCGGTTTGAGGCGAAACCGGTGCCTACGGTTCAAGTTTTGGGTCGGGCACGTTTTCCGTGTTTTAGCGGAAAACTGGTTCGGTCTCTAGCTGGGCGAAAAAGTGGTCGCAAGTTCGGTGATTCGTCATTTCATGTGAAAATTTCTGGAATCTGCCTTGATCTTGCGAAAGCCTTAACTTTTCACTCGTAACTCGTTTTGACGTGAAATTGGTGCCCAAAGTTCCCAATTTGAGTTGGGGAGGTTTTTCGTGTTTTGCCGAAAGTCTGATTAAGCCCGTAGCTAGGCTGTTTTGGGCTGTTGGCGCGGCTGGTCAGAAAACGGACAGTTTTTATGGTCGTTCGTATTTAATTCGTAATAAATTGTAGAAAAATCGTTAGGAGGCGTATAATATGTCCTTGAAATCCTATCTCAGAGTACTTTCTAATCATGAAATAATATTGGGAATTTTCTGGGTTTAAAGGGGTCGAAACAGGTCCCGAACAGACCTGTTTGGCGAGAACGGAAAATAGTTTTAGTGACGGTTTAAGCGTGTGTCGTGTCGTAGGGTCCGGGTCTCGTATTGACACGTTTTAACATGCGTTTAGGTGCTGGGAAGTGACCATAATTGTGAAGCTTGAATTGTATTGTTAAGCTAGGCGCGCATTCGAGGTGAGTTCTCTCACTATAACTAATCGGTTATTTTTACATTACGTTGTGTATGTATGTGGTAGTTCTATTTGCTTTTGATGCGGGGTTAAATAGTGGGGTGTCTAGTCGGACCTTTATTGTTGTGACTACGCGGGTGGCGTAGGAGTTCGGCGGGGCCGAGGGTTGTATACGCGGGTGGCGTAGTAATTCGGTGGGACCGAAGGTTGTATACGCGGGTGGCGTATGAACCCGGGGGTGCCGGGTTGCGTTTGCACGATTGTCGTGTGGTCGGTGGGACCGACGTATGCCTATTAGGTGGGGTGGTGTGAGTATGCACGTCTATGATTTGTTCGTAGGCTTGTATGCTGTTTATGTGCAATTATCTGTTGATGGTGGTGTGGAAATAACTGTGTTACTTATGGTGTGGAATTCACTAAGCTTCGTGCTTACCCTTTCCCAATAAACTGTGGTTTCAGGTACGGGCGGCTCCAAGGCGTGACGAGTACACACTGGCGCGCGAGGAGAGCTGGTTGCTTTATGGTTTTTAATAATTAAACGTTTATTCCGCTGGTTGTTATTATGAAGATATTAATTATGAGTTTACAAACGAAACGTTGGGATCATTTAATGAGTTGTTATAAATGAAATGTTTATTTAAAAATTTAAATTTGCTTGTAATTTTTGGGACGTTACAACTTGGTATCAGAGCACGGCTTGAGTGAATCGAACGCATTTCGGTGTGTTTGATCTCAAGTTTGCGGCTATAAAATTTTCTTTAAAGTTTTTGGGAAATAAAAAGAAGGAAAAATCCGTTTGAGGAACGGTGATCGAGGGCGCAATGTGTACAGTCAGCCGGAGCCAAGGGGGAAAGGTACATTGCTTAGTGTTGTATTGCTTTCTAGGCATAGGGTATGCATGCTAGATTGCCTCTTGTTGACACTATGTTGTATGATGACTGCTTGCTAGTAGGAATCAATGCTAGTTATATAAGGTGGTTAAGTGAAGGCCCTATAGGTTGTATGCAGTAAGAATCATATAGCCTTAGAATATTTGATTTAGTTCTATTGCGCAGCTCTTGTTTGAGTCCAACCGTTCTAGGATAGAATCTTGTGTTCGAATGTCTATTTGATTCACGCTGCATGCGACTGGGTATTCGCGAGGCAACTCGTTATGGCTAACAGGGATTCCGTTGTAGCAAGGGTAGTGGGATGAGATGAAATTCCTAGTGAGCTGGGAATAGTGTTTACATATGAGTAGGTATGCTAGATTGCTTGGTGCTTAATACACTGTATTGCATGATTGTTACTTGCTATTAGGAACTTATGCTAACTTTGATAGGTTGTTAAGCGAATGCACTATAGGTTGTATGCGGTAGGAACCGAATAGCCTTAGAATGTTGGATTTAGTTCTATTGCGCAGCTCTTGTTTGAGTCCAACCGTTGTAGGATAGAATCTTGTTGGTGCAAGTGTACCACATCTCTATATATTTATATATATTTATTTTGATGATTACAAACACACCGTATTATTGTTTATCTAACAATTTAATCCAAGTGTGCAGTTCTTGAAGAACACGAAGATTTTATCTGAAGAGTTCAAGACTGGTGCTTTACGTCGTCATCATTGTTTATATCTAATAATGATAAACACCCTAAAATAATATACCACTTGGATATTTATAAAACCTTAAATACTGTTTTTAAATTAAAGATATTTAAATTTTATTTAAAACTAAAGTTTTATTAAAATTATTAAAATAATCCTTTAAAATAATTTGTCAACCTCAAATCTGGTTTCACATCTTCTTTTACTGTTCATTCATTAATTGTGAAGAAGTTTCAGCCGAAAGCAACCAGCGCTGCCATGCTCCCCTTGTACGATGTGTCAGGCGGTATACCGCCAAGGACACCGCGGTATACCGCGGTACTGTTCATGCGTCAGGTTCCAGCTCATAGATCCGTTGGAAGTGGGTTGCTATATATAATGATGCTGATGGTGATGAAGAAGAACAACAAAAAATAGCACAACACAACAAGCAGCAACCAAACTCTCAGCTCTCTCATCTAATTAATATATATATTTTATAAAACCTTTTTTATAAAATATCCAAGTGATTATTATACAAGAGTGATTACCCATTGTGAGTTATACTCCTCTTGTAAGTATTTGAATAACGGGTGTGTGATCCTGTTTATCTCATAGCAGAGGCTTGAGAAACTATTACAAATTCCTTTGTATTTGGTTTGTGTTCTACCGTAAAGAATACATTTATTGGATCGTGTCGAGAAGTGTCTCGGCTGCTGGTTTATCACAGTTGGTGGTAAATCAGTAAATCTCTGTGTCAAGTATCTCTATCCCTTATCTCTTTATTTATTCCGCTGTGCTTTTAATTATATCTGTTTATATAATTGTTGTATATTTATTATTTGTATACTCTGATTTATTTATACTGTTTCTGTACTGTATTTATTTGTAAAAGAATTTTTGAAAGTAAAAGATTTTAAATACAACCTTACCCCCCCTAGGTTGTTTAACAATTGGTATCAGAGCGGGGCTTTCAAAAATTATCTGTTTAAATTTTTAAAGTTATATCTTTTATTTAATGGCTCAACAAAATGCTTGGTTTTCTAAATCTCTTCTTATTGATTTCGAAAATTTTGATCTTTGGGCAAATTCTTTTGAACGTTATGTTCGTGGGATAAATCAAAATATTTGGGATATTATTATTAAAGGAAATTTCAAACCCACAAAATTTCAAAACAACAAAGTTGTTGAAAAACCTAGCTCGGAATGGTCCGAAGAAGATAAGGATAATTGTTGTTTAAATTATGAAGCCAAAAATTTTCTCTTTTCGGTTCTTACTAACGATGATATTGAGCGTGTTTATCTCTTTGAAACTGCTCGTGATATTTGGGAGAACTTGAACATCACCTATGGTGAAAACTCAAAAGAAAAGAGAGACGAAACCCGAGATCAAAGAAATGAAGAAACTTGTCTCATCGTCGACTGCGAGAAAGAGGTATGTACTTCATACTCAAGTTATTCTAGTTGTAGTGATAACGATGATGATATTGATATGTTAAATGTCTCTTTTCAAAAATTGATTGTTCTCGTAAATAGTTATAAAAATGAGAATGCTAAATTAAAAGAAGAATTATTATTATGTCAAAATGAGTTGAATAATTGTAAACAAACCATTGCATGTGATAATAAAATCAAAAATGAGTTAAATGATAAAGTTATCACTTTAGAAAAGAAAGCATGCGAAAATATTGTTTGCAAATCATGTGATGTTTTAAATGAGAAACTTGCATGTTTAGATAAAAGAATAGAAGAAAATGACATATGTGCAAAATGTGATATTCTCATAAATGATAATGCTTGTTTAAAAGCTAAATGCGATTTATATGAAAAAGATAATATGTTAGCTAAAGCATTTCAAAATAGCAATGATAAAGTGTTAAAAATGCTAAATATGTCTAATCGCATAAATTGTAGAAAAGGTATAGGTTCAAATACATGTGTTGAAAAATGTAATTGCATGCCTATTAAAAGATGTTATGAACCACCTAAGTTTAATACACGAAAGCCGTATATGCAAAAACCTCCGTATGTACCTAAAATGCATAATGTAAATTATTATGGGAGGAAACCGTATGCTCGTATGTATAATAGTAATTTTTCTAGACCTAATGCGAATATAAATGCTTCATTTTATGTGTATGATAAATACAATCGCAAAATTAGAATGGTTAGAAAATGGATTCCGAAAGGAATGTTTAATGTTGACAATCCCGGTGGGATGCGTTTGTGGTTTTAAACAAATTTTGTGGATTGTATGTTGTCATGTTTTATTTTATGTCGACAACATATTTTAATTTTTTTTTTGCAGTTTATGTTTTATACTAACTGTTAAAAGGACCCATAAGAAAAGGGTACCACGAAAAATTTTCTTTGCCTTTTGTAGGTGTTTCCTGACGAGGATACAATACGTGTTTCCTGGCGAGGATATAATACGTGTTTCCTGGCGAGGATACAATACGTGGTTTCCTGACGAGGATACAATACGTGTTTCCTGACGAGGATATAATACGTGTTTCCTGGCGAGGATATAATACGTGTTTCCTGACGAGGATATAATACGTGTTTCCTGACGAGGTCATAATACGTGGTAATTTTTGCTCACATAAAATTAACCGAAAAATCGAAGCCTTAAGATCCTTTTTTTTTGTGCAAGTGTTTCTTTTAGGTTATTTTGTTTTATGTCTATTATATGCTTTATTTTATGCATTTTTTTTTCCCTCAAATTTTTTTTAAATCAACAATTAATATCGTTATTAATTTGAGGGGGAGCGTTTTATTATCTTTACCCATGAGTTTATGCTACCTCAATTATGCATATTTTGAGGGGGAGCATCTCTCGAGGGGAAGCATACCGTCTTTCTTGACCCTTTTTGTTTCGACAAACGGGGGAGAGAAACCGCATATGCTCATGCTTAGCGGTTGTGTTTGTCATCATCAAAAAGGGGGAGATTGTTGGTGCAAGTGTACCACATCTCTATATATTTATATATATTTATTTTGATGATTACAAACACACCGTATTATTGTTTATCTAACAATTTAATCCAAGTGTGCAGTTCTTGAAGAACACGAAGATTTTATCTGAAGAGTTCAAGACTGGTGCTTTACGTCGTCATCATTGTTTATATCTAATAATGATAAACACCCTAAAATAATATACCACTTGGATATTTATAAAACCTTAAATACTGTTTTTAAATTAAAGATATTTAAATTTTATTTAAAACTAAAGTTTTATTAAAATTATTAAAATAATCCTTTAAAATAATTTGTCAACCTCAAATCTGGTTTCACATCTTCTTTTACTGTTCATTCATTAATTGTGAAGAAGTTTCAGCCGAAAGCAACCAGCGCTGCCATGCTCCCCTTGTACGATGTGTCAGGCGGTATACCGCCAAGGACACCGCGGTATACCGCGGTACTGTTCATGCGTCAGGTTCCAGCTCATAGATCCGTTGGAAGTGGGTTGCTATATATAATGATGCTGATGGTGATGAAGAAGAACAACAAAAAATAGCACAACACAACAAGCAGCAACCAAACTCTCAGCTCTCTCATCTAATTAATATATATATTTTATAAAACCTTTTTTATAAAATATCCAAGTGATTATTATACAAGAGTGATTACCCATTGTGAGTTATACTCCTCTTGTAAGTATTTGAATAACGGGTGTGTGATCCTGTTTATCTCATAGCAGAGGCTTGAGAAACTATTACAAATTCCTTTGTATTTGGTTTGTGTTCTACCGTAAAGAATACATTTATTGGATCGTGTCGAGAAGTGTCTCGGCTGCTGGTTTATCACAGTTGGTGGTAAATCAGTAAATCTCTGTGTCAAGTATCTCTATCCCTTATCTCTTTATTTATTCCGCTGTGCTTTTAATTATATCTGTTTATATAATTGTTGTATATTTATTATTTGTATACTCTGATTTATTTATACTGTTTCTGTACTGTATTTATTTGTAAAAGAATTTTTGAAAGTAAAAGATTTTAAATACAACCTTACCCCCCCTAGGTTGTTTAACAATTGGTATCAGAGCGGGGCTTTCAAAAATTATCTGTTTAAATTTTTAAAGTTATATCTTTTATTTAATGGCTCAACAAAATGCTTGGTTTTCTAAATCTCTTCTTATTGATTTCGAAAATTTTGATCTTTGGGCAAATTCTTTTGAACGTTATGTTCGTGGGATAAATCAAAATATTTGGGATATTATTATTAAAGGAAATTTCAAACCCACAAAATTTCAAAACAACAAAGTTGTTGAAAAACCTAGCTCGGAATGGTCCGAAGAAGATAAGGATAATTGTTGTTTAAATTATGAAGCCAAAAATTTTCTCTTTTCGGTTCTTACTAACGATGATATTGAGCGTGTTTATCTCTTTGAAACTGCTCGTGATATTTGGGAGAACTTGAACATCACCTATGGTGAAAACTCAAAAGAAAAGAGAGACGAAACCCGAGATCAAAGAAATGAAGAAACTTGTCTCATCGTCGACTGCGAGAAAGAGGTATGTACTTCATACTCAAGTTATTCTAGTTGTAGTGATAACGATGATGATATTGATATGTTAAATGTCTCTTTTCAAAAATTGATTGTTCTCGTAAATAGTTATAAAAATGAGAATGCTAAATTAAAAGAAGAATTATTATTATGTCAAAATGAGTTGAATAATTGTAAACAAACCATTGCATGTGATAATAAAATCAAAAATGAGTTAAATGATAAAGTTATCACTTTAGAAAAGAAAGCATGCGAAAATATTGTTTGCAAATCATGTGATGTTTTAAATGAGAAACTTGCATGTTTAGATAAAAGAATAGAAGAAAATGACATATGTGCAAAATGTGATATTCTCATAAATGATAATGCTTGTTTAAAAGCTAAATGCGATTTATATGAAAAAGATAATATGTTAGCTAAAGCATTTCAAAATAGCAATGATAAAGTGTTAAAAATGCTAAATATGTCTAATCGCATAAATTGTAGAAAAGGTATAGGTTCAAATACATGTGTTGAAAAATGTAATTGCATGCCTATTAAAAGATGTTATGAACCACCTAAGTTTAATACACGAAAGCCGTATATGCAAAAACCTCCGTATGTACCTAAAATGCATAATGTAAATTATTATGGGAGGAAACCGTATGCTCGTATGTATAATAGTAATTTTTCTAGACCTAATGCGAATATAAATGCTTCATTTTATGTGTATGATAAATACAATCGCAAAATTAGAATGGTTAGAAAATGGATTCCGAAAGGAATGTTTAATGTTGACAATCCCGGTGGGATGCGTTTGTGGTTTTAAACAAATTTTGTGGATTGTATGTTGTCATGTTTTATTTTATGTCGACAACATATTTTAATTTTTTTTTTTGCAGTTTATGTTTTATACTAACTGTTAAAAGGACCCATAAGAAAAGGGTACCACGAAAAATTTTCTTTGCCTTTTGTAGGTGTTTCCTGACGAGGATACAATACGTGTTTCCTGGCGAGGATATAATACGTGTTTCCTGGCGAGGATACAATACGTGGTTTCCTGACGAGGATACAATACGTGTTTCCTGACGAGGATATAATACGTGTTTCCTGGCGAGGATATAATACGTGTTTCCTGACGAGGATATAATACGTGTTTCCTGACGAGGTCATAATACGTGGTAATTTTTGCTCACATAAAATTAACCGAAAAATCGAAGCCTTAAGATCCTTTTTTTTGGTGCAAGTGTTTCTTTTAGGTTATTTTGTTTTATGTCTATTATATGCTTTATTTTATGCATTTTTTTTTCCCTCAAATTTTTTTTAAATCAACAATTAATATCGTTATTAATTTGAGGGGGAGCGTTTTATTATCTTTACCCATGAGTTTATGCTACCTCAATTATGCATATTTTGAGGGGGAGCATCTCTCGAGGGGAAGCATACCGTCTTTCTTGACCCTTTTTGTTTCGACAAACGGGGGAGAGAAACCGCATATGCTCATGCTTAGCGGTTGTGTTTGTCATCATCAAAAAGGGGGAGATTGTTGGTGCAAGTGTACCACATCTCTATATATTTATTTTGATGATTACAAACACACCGTATTATTGTTTATCTAACAATTTAATCCAAGTGTGCAGTTCTTGAAGAACACGAAGATTTTATCTGAAGAGTTCAAGACTGGTGCTTTACGTCGTCATCATTGTTTATATCTAATAATGATAAACACCCTAAAATAATATACCACTTGGATATTTATAAAACCTTAAATACTGTTTTTAAATTAAAGATATTTAAATTTTATTTAAAACTAAAGTTTTATTAAAATTATTAAAATAATCCTTTAAAATAATTTGTCAACCTCAAATCTGGTTTCACATCTTCTTTTACTGTTCATTCATTAATTGTGAAGAAGTTTCAGCCGAAAGCAACCAGCGCTGCCATGCTCCCCTTGTACGATGTGTCAGGCGGTATACCGCCAAGGACACCGCGGTATACCGCGGTACTGTTCATGCGTCAGGTTCCAGCTCATAGATCCGTTGGAAGTGGGTTGCTATATATAATGATGCTGATGGTGATGAAGAAGAACAACAAAAAATAGCACAACACAACAAGCAGCAACCAAACTCTCAGCTCTCTCATCTAATTAATATATATATTTTATAAAACATTTTTTATAAAATATCCAAGTGATTATTATACAAGAGTGATTACCCATTGTGAGTTATACTCCTCTTGTAAGTATTTGAATAACGGGTGTGTGATCCTGTTTATCTCATAGCAGAGGCTTGAGAAACTATTACAAATTCCTTTGTATTTGGTTTGTGTTCTACCGTAAAGAATACATTTATTGGATCGTGTCGAGAAGTGTCTCGGCTGCTGGTTTATCACAGTTGGTGGTAAATCAGTAAATCTCTGTGTCAAGTATCTCTATCCCTTATCTCTTTATTTATTCCGCTGTGCTTTTAATTATATCTGTTTATATAATTGTTGTATATTTATTATTTGTATACTCTGATTTATTTATACTGTTTCTGTACTGTATTTATTTGTAAAAGAATTTTTGAAAGTAAAAGATTTTAAATACAACCTTACCCCCCCTAGGTTGTCTAACAAATCTTATATTCGAATGTCTATCTGGTTTCCACTGTATACGACTGTGCGTTTACGAGGCGACTCGTCAGGGTTAGTGGGGGGGTTCCGCCCTAGCAAGGGTAGTGGGGTATTATGTTTATTCCTAGGGAGCTAGGAAGAGTGTGTACATATGCTGGTGTGGGCATATGGGTATAGTTATCGGCGAGAAACTACTTGGGCGCTTCGGATGGAACTCGGAACGAGTGATGATAGGTGTGGAAGGTAGTAGTAGAGCTCCTACTATCGGAAACACAGGATCAATGCTCGAGTCGGGGAAAGTCACGAGGAATCCAAGGAATTGAGCGTGAGCGTTGTTAGTGTGAATTATTATGTGCTAATAACTCGTTGTAATTTTTACCCAGAATCGCCATCACAAGGAGGAACGACTATAGTAAACCTACTAGTACATGTGTGTACTTGTTTTGCTTTGATGGGATTATCGTTGGGGTAGTGTCGAAGGTTATAATTAGTAGTCGTTGGAATAAAAGGACGATTCTAGTATTAGTCACTTGGAGTGACAATGAGGATGATGTTTGTTTCGGGCCAAGATGGATGGTTGTGCTAGAATCATAGGCTTATAGAGCCGACTTTGATTTGAGGAAAAATTGTAGGGATTATTTGACGTAATTTTCCCATCTTGCCTAAGAGGTTTAAATGTCCGGATGACGTTAGTGGGTCGGAGAGATTTGGAGGAGTAGGAGTCGAGGCGTAGAATGCCGACTGAGTCATGCACAAAGTTTGATTTTGAAATAGATTGCATTAACAAATTCTTGTGTTTCAAATCATTTTATGGATGGTGTTTTGGAATTTTGGGAAATGTTCAACACACACACAAGATTTTGAATTATGATTTTGAAAGTGCATGAAATCGTTTTATCACGGGAGTTGCAAACTTTGTTAGAATTTGTCCCATTTCGTTATTTTTTCAACGGTTCTTCCGGGTAAGATGATATCCGTGTTTTGTGGTGTTTAAAATGTCGGGCAAGTGGCTATGGCTTGTGACTTTAACATTGGAACTCCTCCACATATGTTAGAGTTGAGGCGGAAAGTTACATTCCACGATGTCTGTATAAAGCTTTTCGAATGATTTCGTTAAAATAAGTTTTGTTTTACGACGTGTTGAGTCGTGTGAGTTTAATTTCACGAGGTGCATATCTTATTTGTTTATGTGACCTTTTGGGGAAATCTTGGAAATCAATTTAAAGAACCCCACCTTTTGAGATTTTATGAGGTTTTAGTTGATATTTTCAAATGATGGAAACGGATTGGTTTTTATCTTTAAGTTTGAAACTTACACGAGACAGTTGTGTTTTAACAAAAATATATTTGTAAACCGTTTCATCGTTTTGTATGACTAGCCGACGCGCGTAAGATTTGTTGGTGAACCCTGTGCCACGACATTTTATGTTGAAAAAGAGGAATTTTGGGGTCAAATGTCGTGGAACTGATTTTGAAATTTTGTGCACACTTTTGTCGCACTCGGTGTAAGGTCGAGCGGTTACTTTGAGTACATGTCATGAGTCAATCCATACTAGAACCGTGACGGTCCATTTTTTTAAAGAAATTATTCATTACGCTTTGTGTTTTGTAAGTAAACTGAACAGAAATGGAATGATTTTCAACATGATTTTTCTGTGTGAGATGAGCGTGTCCATTTTTGCGTAACTACCGACTTGGTAATAGTAGTTTTATTGCATACGGTCTTTTTGAAATGAAAAATCTTGACGTTGAAAATATTTTGTAAACGATTTTGTAAACCATTTGGGAAATACGCTTTTAGGTGTTATGTGTCATTTTGAGAACTTTAAGGGTGTGAGTCCTTTTGGAAAACTCTTGTTTAACCCGTGTCGAGGTTGGGACTAATGTTGATTTTAGAGTATTGTTTGCTTAAACTTTATTTAAACGCGTTTTGACCGACTTATGGGTCTAGCAAGCGTGTAGCATTTTGCTCGGTTTTGACTTTGAGATAGTCAGGGGTTAATTGCACGGTTCTAATGGCTCGATGGGGAGTCTTGTTGTTGGGTTGTTTTGTTGCACAGTTTTGCACTTATTGCACGTTGAGTATTTACATGTTGGGTGAGTGAGTCATTCCGGGATAGGCATGTTGTTGGTAGACTGTTTACAATGGATCTTTGGTCACGTTAGTCAGTCATTGGTAATGGTCGGTTGGGTATCTCGGGGTGAGGCCCCGGTGTTCAGGTGTTATAGCCTAGGCTTTCTAGTAGGTGCTAGGAAGATATAGTTGTGGGCACTTACCTGGGAGGTAATTCCGATGTGAGGGGCCCTGAGGCGTTACCTGAGAGGTAGGCGTCAGGGTGTATCCTCGGTTCAGATAAATTAGCTTTGTAGAGCGAGTGTGGGGGATACGTCGACGGTGGGAGGTTGGGTATTCCACGCGTGTTGGTAATGTAGGCCGGGTAGTATCGGTTAAGGGAATGACCTACGTGTGTGTTAGTTGACTTGATTGTGGGGGATATCTATTTGTGTTAGTGTCTAGGATAATACCACGCTTATGTGATTTATTATAATCGGTTGGACCGATGTTCGGCGGGTGGCCGATGTTTGTTATCGTAATCGGTTGGACCGATGTTCGGCGGGTGGCCGATGTTTGTTATCGTAATCGGTTGGACCGATGTTCGGCGGGTGGCCGATGTTTGTTATCGTAATCGGTTGGACCGATGTTTGGCGGGTGGCCGATGTTTGTTATCGTAATCGGTTGGACCGATGTTCGGCGGGTGGCCGATGTTTGTTATTGTAATCGGTTGGACCGATGTTCGGCGGGTGGCCGATGTTTGTTATTGTAATCGGTTGGACAGATGTTCGGCAGGGGGTCGATGTTTTGTTAATATAAGTTATTGAAAATCTTGGGAGTCTATTAGAACTCGTAGGAGTTAATCGACGGTTAATGGTAGGAATGATCTGATCCGAGTATCCAGTTGGGTATATTGGTAGGCAACTCTAGAATGGTTAGAGCTTGAGATTTGACTCGGGATGTATGGAATATCTAAGGTTGGGGGACAACCGAAGTCGCTTGGCTGGGAATGATTCCAATTTTTGGGGTGTTCTGCCGATCATGATTCTAGTGTCCTAGAAGGAGTACATTAGTTAGAAAAGTATTCGAAAAGTTTTAGAAGGGATTTCAAGTGGACTTAGGAACCTGAGGTTGAGATGAGGGAGATATATCCGGAGCTATTCGTAGGTAAAGACTTCGAGGACGAAGTCTAATCCAAGTGGGGGAGAGTTGTAAAGCCCGTATCCTGGTATGGAATTTCTTTCATTAATTCTTTTCTTTTAAGTTTGATTTATTGTGGTTTCCGTTAACGGGGTTAGTCGAGTTGGGTCGAATCGTTAAAGTGTCGGAATTTTTGGTTATTTGCGAGAGGGTTGCTAGTCGAGGGACTAATTGTGTCAAGGGCCAAAAACCTTGATGGATTTCGGCCCATGCAAAAAAAAAACGCAGCCTTGTGATGTTTTTTGTTTTGGTAGCGTGAAGGGAAAGAAAAGCAAAGAACAACCCTACGGCCATCCCTTTTTCCCCCTCACCCTTTGTGGTTGTCGTCGGCCGGAGGAAGAGAAGAGAGAGAGAGAGAGGAACCGAGAAGGTTAGAGAGAGAAACCGAGAGGAGGAGGAAGGAGGTCGCCGGCGTAGGAGAACCACCGTCGGTTTCGGTGTGGGTACGGTTGTGTCGTCGCGAGGTAAGATTTCTTTTCGTCTTGTTTCCTTCTTGCGTTGTTGCCGAAACCGCCACCGCCGCCGACCACAACTGCCGGAGGCGGCAGTGGGTAGTGATTGGTGTTGTCCAGCCTTCGTACGTCCGTGATATCTAAACCGTAACCCAATCGCGAAAACATCTAAACCGTTTTAAAATCACTTTCTGTCCCTATTTTGCGTCGGCCATAACTTTTTCTCCGTATCTCGGTTTGAGGCGAAACTGGTGCCTACGGTTCAAGTTCGGGGTCGGGCACGTTTTCCGTGTTTTAGCGGAAAACTGGTTCGGTCTCTAACTGGGCGAAAAAGTGGTCGCAAGTTCGGTGATTCGTCATTTCATGTGAAAATTTCTGGAATCTGCCTTGATCTTGCGAAAGCCTTAACTTTTCACTCGTAACTCGTTTTGACGTGAAATTGGTGCCCAAAGTTCCCAATTTGAGTTGGGGAGGTTTTTTGTGTTTTGACGAAAGTCGGATTAAGCCCGTAGCTAGGCTGTTTTGGGCTGTTGGCGCGGCTGGTCCGAAAACGGACAGTTTTTGTGGTCGTTCGTATTTAATTCGTAATAAATTGTAGAAAAATCGTTAGGAGGCGTATAATATGTCCTTGAAATCCTATCTCAGAGTACTTTCTAATCATGAAATAATATTGGGAATTTTCTGGGTTTAAAGGGGTCGAAACAGGTCCCGAACAGACCTGTTTGGCGAGAACGGAAAATAGTTTTAGTGACGGTTTAAGCGTGTGTCGTGTCGTAGGGTCCGGGTCTCGTATTGACACGTTTTAACATGCGTTTAGGTGCTGGGAAGTGACCATAATTGTGAAGCTTGAATTGTATTGTTAAGCTAGGCGCGCATTCGAGGTGAGTTCTCTCACTATAACTAATGTCGGTTATTTTTACATTACGTTGTGTATGTATGTGGTAGTTCTATTTGCTTTTGATGCGGGGTTAAATAGTGGGGTGTCTAGTCGGACCTTTATTGTTGTGACTACGCGGGTGGCGTAGGAGTTCGGCGGGGCCGAGGGTTGTATACGCGGGTGGCGTAGTAATTCGGTGGGACCGAAGGTTGTATACGCGGGTGGCGTATGAACCCGGGGGTGCCGGGTTGCGTTTGCACGATTGTCGTGTGGTCGGTGGGACCGACGTATGCCTATTAGGTGGGGTGGTGTGAGTATGCACGTCTATGATTTGTTCGTAGGCTTGTGTAACACCCCGCTTACCACGACACAATATTGTCCGCTTTGCCCCACTGGCTCACGGCTTTGTTCTTGGCGACCTGACAAGGACTTCGCAAGGACTTCCCAGGAGGTCACCCATCCTGGTACTACTCCCACCCAAGCACGCTTAACCACAGAGTTCCCAAGGAACCCGCATGCTTGTGGCCCCAAAACGCGTTGTGTCTGGTAAGGCCAAGGTTTATTAATATACCCAGCATCTCTCCTGTCCACGGCCGATGTGGGATATGCCTAAGGTGTTACACACACCCCCCCTTAGGGACTCATCGTCCTCGATGAGGTTTGCCCCACCATCCCGAACGGCACAGGAGTGGCTCTGATACCATTTGTAACATCACAAACAACCGTACCAGATATTGTCCGCTTTGTCCGCACACCTGGACTCACGGTTTTAAAACGCGTCTGATAGGGGAGGTATCAAGTTCCTCTTATAAGGCAACCTTTGTTCCCCTCCCCAACCAATGTGGGATCTTACAATCCACCCCCCTTGGGAGCCCAGCGTCCTCTCCCCCAGTCCACCGTACACGATATTGTCCGCTTTGCGGATACCCTCTGCATAACAGCATGCCGGCACCGCTCACGGTTTTGTTCCTGCCCGCACAGGCATACGCGGGACGCACCCAGACCGCACCCTGTGACAGGCAAAAGGCCTCATGCAAGGAAGGTATCCATCCACCCTTATAAGGAGGACTTCGTTCCCCCTCCTAGCCGATGTGGGATCTCACAATCCACCCACCTAAGTGGGATCAGCGTCCCCGCTGACACGTCGACCCGGTGACCGGCTCTGATACCATTCTGATACATCCCCCAGTCCACCGTACACGATATTGTCCGCTTTGCGGATACCCTCTGCATAACAGCATGCCGGCACCGCTCACGGTTTTGTTCCTGCCCGCACATGCATACGCGGGACGCACCCAGACCGCACCCTGTGACAGGCAAAAGGCCTCATGCAAGGAAGGTATCCATCCACCCTTATAAGGAGGACTTCGTTCCCCCTCCTAGCCGATGTGGGATCTCACAGCTTGTATGCTGTTTATGTGCAATTATCTGTTGATGGTGGTGTGGAAATAACTGTGTTACTTATGGTGTGGAATTCACTAAGATTCGTGCTTACCCTTTCCCAATAAACTGTGGTTTCAGGTACGGGCTGCTCCAAGGCGTGACGAGTACACACTGGCGCGCGAGGAGAGCTGGTTGCTTTATGGTTTTTAATAATTAAACGTTTATTCCGCTGGCTGTTATTATGAAGATATTAATTATGAGTTTACAAACGAAACGTTGGGATCATTTAATGAGTTGTTATAAATGAAATGTTTATTTAAAAATTTAAATTTGCTTGTAATTTTTGGGACGTTACAGATCTCTAGAACTGGGACTCTCCAGAAACAGGAGTCTTACTCAAAATCAGTCATTCATCCTCTTCGAATCCACGAAGATCTACCCCTAGACGACTCATAACATTCTATACATCATTTCTTCTCTATGACGTATACATACATCACCTCATAAATGATTTCTCACGATACTTCCCCTACAATGGGTCTCACCCTACCCCTCAGGGATCTTACTGATATTCTAAAGTACTGGAACACGATATAAACACTAGCTTCTAACTACCACTTCGGAATAATAAGGCAGGTTAAGCACATACATGTACCTGTAAGTTCGCAATTACACATCAGTTAATGGTTTATACAACTAAACATACAATACATACTTTACCGCGAATCGGTCACTGTAACAATTTAGAAACAAGTATGCTTGTGTAATAATATATTCATAATAACAGTAGCTAATTGGAATTGCGAACATATTATACATGAGAATTCTCATTACCATTGTTACAGTACCAACTTCGCGTATTTCTGTCGACTCTAAGACTACCCATTCTTAGTACTTCTACCCAAAACTCACGGATCATAACTTAACTCATCTCAGCTTAAGTCTAGGTATCTCAAATTCATACCTAGTTCGCTTAAACTAAAGCTCTGATACCATACTGAAACACCCTAAAAACAGGGTCAATTTAAACCTTGAAGTTTACCATAAGTTATGATCAAAAGCTTTCAAACTTATATAACCTGAGGATCAAATGTAAGGTTTCTATATACAAACGTCATTACTTAAATAACTTATTAATCTAATCATAACATAACAATCAGATTAATCCAGTTATCTAAACAATCGTCCCAAAAGCATCAAAAATCTCTAGATCCTCCAGTATCTCTAAGTCTGAATCTTTCCAAAAGTTCTCGTCTCTCATTCCCGCTATTTCCCGGAGCTTGTACCTGGTAAGAAGATTCAACTTGAAACATTAGGCTTTCGCCTAGTGAGGATACTCAAATCAAAATAAAATTTAATAATTAAAACATGAACAGATAACTCAAACCTGTTCTCACCCATCTTACCGTACGACAACTCCTTTTCAAATCGGGGAATCTACCCCACTCCCAAATTTCCTACGACTAACTCATTTAATCGTAATAACAAAATAAGAGTTAACTCTGAATCATTCCAGGTTCACAATCAATAATCACACACAAGAAATTACAAGTCAAAACCTGCCTATTTCTTAATCAGGAAGTAGAGATTACAAATTACTTTATGCCTATCTCTAATCTTCCTCTCATCACTGGGAAATCTCCGATCTTCCCAAATCGAAATGGGAATCATTAAGCACAACTGCTTATTCCACATTCCACCTCAGAATCAATGGTCCCCATGGGATTATAATATCGCGATACTCAAATCGAGACTCATGATTCAAGGTACACCCAATTACTAAAATTACATCCCTTTGGTCTATGGCGAGTAATCGGTTCCCATCATACCGTACCCAAGTGCCCTCGGTGACCGGATGCCTATTTTAGTAAAAGCACATAATCACATAATATAATATATGTAATAATCGATTCTACTATATGCGTCCAGCATACAATATATCATTTCTCCGAACATATTCTATATGTAAAATAAAGAATGTTAATATCTCCTCATCTCAATATCTTAATTATCTCCTCTTTAGCTTAGCATAGAAGTTAATATCTCCATAAAGCTTCAAATCTTATTTAGAGTTCATAACCACATATCAATTTCATGTAATAGAAAATCAAACTTAGCATACAAGATTAATAATATGTAGTAGTTCATCAATTTCATAGGTAACTCATCTTAGAAACTTTAACGTGGAAATCAACATAATACAATTTTTAATTGCCCTCTTGGCTTATTTCTAATTTAATCAAATCCACATAAAACATATTCATGCATACATATAAAGCATTTAATTCAAGATTAATTACTGAATTTTAAAGAGAGTTGAATAAACTCACATGATGCGTTATTACTCCCTTTAATCCTTTTTAACACGTAACGGCTCCTTTCTTCACTACCACAGCTTACTGTATTAATCAATTACATATACTGATTTTAATTTTCCAAAACAGAACCCTCTTCAACTGAAAATCCTTAATTTCTAAAAATTACATCTCAAGTCGCAACCAACTGAAGTCGCAGTCCTCTATTGCGATCCCAAATCCAAATCGCAGTCAACGGTTGCGATTTCAACTTCAAATCGCAACTCACCATTGCGATTTCGACCCAAGTCGCAACTAACTGTTGCGATTCCAAAGCCATGTCGCAATGGTCTGCTGCGACTCCAACTCCAAGTCGCTATTGCCTATTGCGACAATCATGAATGTCGCAACTCAAGGTTGCGACTTCGATGATATTCAACCAAGTCTCAGTCCACTAAGTTCATTCTAAACCCAGATTTTTGTACTTTTAATCTATGTTTGTTTATGCCAATTTGCAGATATGTTTAATACACTTATCATAACACATCCAAAAACTCAGATTCTCATTCTTATCATATTTTACCAAAACTCAAATTAAAACTCTCAAGAAAGCTTTTAACTAAGAAGATGAATAGCTCAATGATATAATTACCTTATAAATCTTCAAACCAAACCAGATTAGATAAATTCCCAGCAAGTCTTTCTTTTCTTCCTTCTCTTTCTCGATTTCTCTATCTCAATCTCTCTCTCGGTTTCTCTTTTTCAAACCGTAACACACACACAAAATCCCTTACACACTCTCACAATTAGATTAAGTTAACCACTAAGTGACACCTCACTTAAAGTAACACATGAGTCATAAGACTATTTCCACAATAAACCTTTAACTTTCAAAGAATTGCACAACAACCCTCAACATGAAAAATCTATTTCAAACAACACTTATAAACAATTACAAACTTAACCCCCAAGTTAGTTTATAATTCACAAAATAATATAACTGAAAATTTTGGGATGTTACACTTGCGGAGCCTCGCTCCTGGCATATAGGGACCTCCCTTCCCGCACGAGAGCTGGCGGAACTACTCTCCCGTCTTTG
This sequence comes from Saussurea involucrata, assembly GCA_033807775.1. NCBI lineage: Eukaryota > Viridiplantae > Streptophyta > Magnoliopsida > Asterales > Asteraceae > Saussurea > Saussurea involucrata. The sequence goes on along the minus strand of CM066322.1, from coordinate 54,742,185 downwards.
CCTGTTTACGTCTCCTCGATGTATGCATACATTCTACATAAAACTTTATACAACTTTCATGCAAATAAAGCATAATAATAAAGCATGGTGATTCTCAACATTCATAACACATTTTGAAAACACTTTAAAAGCCACACGTTTTAGTTTAGAAAACTCACCTGAGGCTCTTACTTCTCGTTCCTAAACCGTTCCAAACTTCCAAATCGACTTCCCTGAATAAACGGGCATAAAACAACAACTCAGCAAAAGTATCCGGACAACTCAGGTTTTCCGGACAACCCTACTTTTCCGGACGCTAAAGAGTCCGGACACCCATCTAACCGGACAACAACCTAGTCCGGACAACACCCTTATCCGGGTAACTACTACATTCCGGACGATACCCCTTTCCGGATATCTAACTTACCGGACACAACTCATACCCGGAAAACCCAACCTATCCGGACAACTTCCTCGTCCGGGGACCTTCTCCCAAGCAAGGATTCCGGACGCCCAAGAAGGTTTCCGGACGTCCAGGGCGGTTTCCGGACGACGACCTGGACCCTTTTTGAGGCTGAAATCTACTGGTTAGCCCGATTCTCTCGAAGTAAAGATTAGCAATAGCAACAACATTACTAAACTTAACAATTACCGAGTTCTTAGCAATCGAAACACACTATAAGACCCGATTTCTCTCATTTTAGCTTCAACTTCACTTTTGAACAAAAACCCCAAGACTAACCATTCTGCTCCCTAATCAAAGATAAATCGATGAAACAGGAGAGTGTTACCTGGTTGATTGCTTGCGATAAACGAAATCCAAATGCTATTTCTTCTTCAAATCCCAAGGTTTGATGGCTCCTTTCTTCCAAATGCACCACCACCTTCAAGAACCTCTCCTCTTCTTTCCCCTCCCAAATTCAGCCACCACACACACTATAATCAGTGAAATGAGAATGTTTCTAGGGTTTTGAGCCCTTTTTATACCCCAATCCCAAAATACCAACTAGCCCCTCAACTTTCACTTATTAACAACACTTGACGAAAAACGTAAAATTTTCCCAAATTGGTCCGGGTCGTTACATAAAGTACCTTGTTTTAAGTGTATAAAAAAAGATAACTTAATTAAAATGAACCAAGTTCGTAATTGTGTTACAGAAATACTCCATCTCTCTCCCGGTTTATAAAAATACTTATTTCTCCCGCAATTTGACCCTCGATCGCGGATTAAAATAAAAAATTCAAAAACATTCACGATTTGTTTCCTCAATCGCGGATTAAATGTGAACCCTTTTTTAAAACTCCAAATCGAGGACCAAATCGAGGACTCCAAATTTGGTTTCATGATTATAGTGAACCCTTTTTTAAACTTGGATTTGGTTTCATGGTGGATGGCGGATAGAGCACTGAGAAACAGAAGTAATAATATAATTTTACATACACATTAGAAGGGTGCATAAACAATTATATATTTTCAACCACAAGGCTTGTGGCATACTGGTTAAGACTTGTGGGGGATGTGGCTAGTAACTTATCTACCCCAAGTTCGAATCCAGGCGCTTCCAACTTGTGGCCACTGGGGATAAACTCAGGGCTGCACGCTTTAGCAGCTGTGGCAATTGCCTCACCTTGCCGGGATTAGTCGAGGCAATGTCCTCGGATACCCTTCAAATAAAAAACAATTATATATTTTCTTTATTATATATTAAACCATCCATAAACAATTTATGATTTTTTTGTGCCTTATGGTGGATCGCGGACAAATTTGTGCCACATTGCAGACCTATCTTATTTTTTTAACTGAGTCTGCGATCGAGGGTTAAATAGCGGAAAAATTGGGTAGTTTTGTAAAGTGAGAGAGATATGGGGTACTTTTGTAACCTAATTTTGAACTTTGTCCATTTTAATTAATTTCCCTAAAAAAATCTAACTACATAAATAAACTGTGTTTTATTATTGAAAATAAAAAAATAAAAAATAAAAATAAATTTTAAGAGCATCTCCAACAGCTTCCCCATTTTGAAGAAAATAGAGAATATAGGGATTTTAGGTTATTTTTTTGCTCCAACAGCATCCCCAAAACTATCTCCAAAATGAAGAAAGTAAGAGAGAGAGAATAAGTTTTTCTCTAAATATGGAGTTAACCAAAAAAATGATTACTAAGTAAGAGCACCAATAGAAATCTTTGAAAAATAATATTTAGAAAGACAAATAATATTTTAATATATGAATACAATATTTTAATATTATAATCAATGTTTTTTTCTCTAAAATGGGAAATCTGTTGGAGATGAATGTAATCTTTTTTGAAGATTTTAATTTTTAATTCTCTATTTTGGAGAAATTTTAGAAAAGCTGTTGGAGATGCTCTAATCGTGCCCGCTTACCCCTCGAAACAAAGTAGAAGGAAGATGATTAAAAACTCTTTGATTCCGTTTTTGTCATATGATGTATAAGTTATAGGTACATGATAATTTCAATTTTGGTAATTATTAATCGGAAGAATGCATTCTTGTTATTGACAATTTTGCAATAAATATAACTATTTATCATAGTTTGTTATTTAAAAATATTATTATTTATTGTTTTAATTATTTACAAGATACAATTATTATTTTGAAGTTGTTCTATTCTTGATTTATATATATAATCGGTCATTGTTTTCCATTGGGTGATATTGAAGATACATGCATGTAAGAAATCATATCCAACCAAATACATTGAAACATAAAGTTGATGAAAATATGAGAAAAAGTTATGATAATCCTTTAGAACCAGGAACATCAACCCATCCTAATCGAATCTTGATCTCCCCGGATACCACGTTTCGTAATCGAAGAACCATGGTTTGGATAAGTTTTCCGTTTGTCCATGTTATGTGGCTCTCTTCGGCTATGCAGTTGGTCCTTGTCGGTTTTACTGTTGCAATGATGGTCTCGTTAGGGAGGCCATCTAAACGCATTCTTAATGCTTCAAGAAACGGGTTGATATCAAATTCAGCATCTCCCATCTTATCATCTTGTGAAAATACATCCTTATCATAAACTTCCTGCAATTCATCCAACTAAACATATGAATTTTTGTGTTTATTATATATAGTTGATGCTGAATTTCCTCATCTTTTCAACTTCGGACAATCTTTTCGAAAATGACCCGGTTGCTGACATTCAAAACAAACCGACCCAGGCACTGTACAATTTGACGCCATATGTCCCATCTTCCCACACTTGAAACATTGATTTCCAACCACACGGCATTGGCCAAAATGTTTACTTCTGCACTTTGCACACCAACTCGGTTCTCTACGAGAATCGTTGCGAATGTTCTTTCCGAATAATCTTAATTTTGGAGAAGGTTCGGAACGACCCTCCCATTTCCTCTTTTCTCCAACCTGCGCTTTCTCCTCCTTATCTTTCGCATACATTTCCTCTATCACTTTTGCTTCCTCAATCGTCTCCCTCAAGGTAGCAGATTTTGAACTACGAACTCTTGTCATCATATCTGCTGGTAGACCTTTCAAGTAATACTTAATCTTTTCTTTCTCTGTTGAAGCCACGTGCCCCACAAGATTTAGTTTTTCCATAAAGACCTCGGTATATTTTCTCACCGACATATTACCCTTCTTAATATTCCGGAACTCATCTTCAATTCGGTCCATCTCGTACTCGTTACAATATTCTTCTAAAATCTTTGCTTTAAACTGACTCCAAGTTACGGAATTCAAAGCTGCTTCCGTTACAGTTGATGACAACACATTCCACCACTGCAACGCTTTTCCACGTAACATTTGAGACCCAAATCTCACCTTAGATCTCTCATCTGTACAATCACAGGCACGAAAAGCCTGCTCGATTTCTCTTATCCAATTCATACAAACCACTGGATTATCATCTCCCTTAAATTCTAGTGGCTTACAACTTAGGAACGTCTTGTAGGAACAGTTTCTGTCAACCCTCCTATCTGTCTCCACTCCTGGATTTACAGTCGGATTTATCACATTAGTATCAGCCACTGTTCGTCTTGGTTCCACGTTTCGATCATTAATCAATTTCGTGAACATCTCTGCCTGTCTCCCCATTACAGTATTCATCATCTCTGCTTGCCTCTCCATTGAAGCATTCATCAGTCGAGTCACATTATCCATTATTCGCCCCTCCATTCCTGAATCTGACGACGTTTGATCAGCATTACTAGTACCTCCTGGATGTACTCGACTTCGCATTCCTCCCAAGGAAAGAAAATCTGTTGGCGTATCAGGAACTCCGCCCAATACAGTCTGTCTTTCTCCAACATCGTCTAACCAATTCCTATTCATCGAAGAATTTGGAGACCTCGGGGGCGTATTCACCATCGCTCTGATGGAGCATAAAAGAATACTCATCAGTTAATGGTTTATACAACTAAACATACAATACATACTTTACCGCGAATCGGTCACTGTAACAATTTAGAAACAAGTATGCTTGTGTAATAATATATTCATAATAACAGTAGCTAATTGGAATTGCGAACATATTATACACGAGAATTCTCATTACCATTGTTACAGTACCAACTTCGCGTATTTCTGTCGACTCTAAGACTACCCATTCTTAGTACTTCTACCCAAAACTCACGGATCATAACTTAACTCATCTCAGCTTAAGTCTAGGTATCTCAAATTCATACCTAGTTCGCTTAAACTAAAGCTCTGATACCATACTGAAACACCCTAAAAACAGGGTCAATTTAAACCTTGAAGTTTACCATAAGTTATGATCAAAAGCTTTCAAACTTATATAACCTGAGGATCAAATGTAAGGTTTCTATATACAAACGTCATTACTTAAATAACTTATTAATCTAATCATAACATAACAATCAGATTAATCCAGTTATCTAAACAATCGTCCCAAAAGCATCAAAAATCTCTAGATCCTCCAGTATCTCTAAGTCTGAATCTTTCCAAAAGTTCTCGTCTCTCATTCCCGCTATTTCCCGGAGCTTGTACCTGGTAAGAAGATTCAACTTGAAACATTAGGCTTTCGCCTAGTGAGGATACTCAAATCAAAATAAAATTTAATAATTAAAACATGAACAGATAACTCAAACCTGTTCTCACCCATCTTACCGTACGACAACTCCTTTTCAAATCGGGGAATCTACCCCACTCCCAAATTTCCTACGACTAACTCATTTAATCGTAATAACAAAATAAGAGTTAACTCTGAATCATTCCAGGTTCACAATCAATAATCACACACAAGAAATTACAAGTCAAAACCTGCCTATTTCTTAATCAGGAAGTAGAGATTACAAATTACTTTATGCCTATCTCTAATCTTCCTCTCATCACTGGGAAATCTCCGATCTTCCCAAATCGAAATGGGAATCATTAAGCACAACTGCTTATTCCACATTCCACCTCAGAATCAATGGTCCCCATGGGATTATAATATCGCGATACTCAAATCGAGACTCATGATTCAAGGTACACCCAATTACTAAAATTACATCCCTTTGGTCTATGGCGAGTAATCGGTTCCCATCATACCGTACCCAAGTGCCCTCGGTGACCGGATGCCTATTTTAGTAAAAGCACATAATCACATAATATAATATATGTAATAATCGATTCTACTATATGCGTCCAGCATACAATATATCATTTCTCCGAACATATTCTATATGTAAAATAAAGAATGTTAATATCTCCTCATCTCAATATCTTAATTATCTCCTCTTTAGCTTAGCATAGAAGTTAATATCTCCATAAAGCTTCAAATCTTATTTAGAGTTCATAACCACATATCAATTTCATGTAATAGAAAATCAAACTTAGCATACAAGATTAATAATATGTAGTAGTTCATCAATTTCATAGGTAACTCATCTTAGAAACTTTAACATGGAAATCAACATAATACAATTTTTAATTGCCCTCTTGGCTTATTTCTAATTTAATCAAATCCACATAAAACATATTCATGCATACATATAAAGCATTTAATTCAAGATTAATTACTGAATTTTAAAGAGAGTTGAATAAACTCACATGATGCGTTATTACTCCCTTTAATCCTTTTTAACACGTAACGGCTCCTTTCTTCACTACCACAGCTTACTGTATTAATCAATTACATATACTGATTTTAATTTTCCAAAACAGAACCCTCTTCAACTGAAAATCCTTAATTTCTAAAAATTACATCTCAAGTCGCAACCAACTGAAGTCGCAGTCCTCTATTGCGATCCCAAATCCAAATCGCAGTCAACGGTTGCGATTTCAACTTCAAATCGCAACTCACCATTGCGATTTCGACCCAAGTCGCAACTAACTGTTGCGATTCCAAAGCCAAGTCGCAATGGTCTGCTGCGACTCCAACTCCAAGTCGCTATTGCCTATTGCGACAATCATGAATGTCGCAACTCAAGGTTGCGACTTCGATGATATTCAACCAAGTCTCAGTCCACTAAGTTCATTCTAAACCCAGATTTTTGTACTTTTAATCTATGTTTGTTTATGCCAATTTGCAGATATGTTTAATACACTTATCTTAACACATCCAAAAACTCAGATTCTCATTCTTATCATATTTTACCAAAACTCAAATTAAAACTCTCAAGAAAGCTTTTAACTAAGAAGATGAATAGCTCAATGATATAATTACCTTATAAATCTTCAAACCAAACCAGATTAGATAAATTCCCAGCAAGTCTTTCTTTTCTTCCTTCTCTTTCTCGATTTCTCTATCTCAATCTCTCTCTCGGTTTCTCTTTTTCAAACCGTAACACACACACAAAATCCCTTACACACTCTCACAATTAGATTAAGTTAACCACTAAGTGACACCTCACTTAAAGTAACACATGAGTCATAAGACTATTTCCACAATAAACCTTTAACTTTCAAAGAATTGCACAACAACCCTCAACATGAAAAATCTATTTCAAACAACACTTATAAACAATTACAAACTTAACCCCCAAGTTAGTTTATAATTCACAAAATAATATAACTGAAAATTTTGGGATGTTACACTTGCGGAGCCTCGCTCCTGGCATATAGGGACCTCCCTTCCCGCACGAGAGCTGGCGGAACTACTCTCCCGTCTTTGCCTGTTTACGTCTCCTCGATGTATGCATACATTCTACATAAAACTTTATACAACTTTCATGCAAATAAAGCATAATAATAAAGCATGGTGATTCTCAACATTCATAACACATTTTGAAAACACTTTAAAAGCCACACGTTTTAGTTTAGAAAACTCACCTGAGGCTCTTACTTCTCGTTCCTAAACCGTTCCAAACTTCCAAATCGACTTCCCTGAATAAACGGGCATAAAACAACAACTCAGCAAAAGTATCCGGACAACTCAGGTTTTCCGGACAACCCTACTTTTCCGGACGCTAAAGAGTCCGGACACCCATCTAACCGGACAACAACCTAGTCCGGACAACACCCTTATCCGGGTAACTACTACATTCCGGACGATACCCCTTTCCGGATATCTAACTTACCGGACACAACTCATACCCGGAAAACCCAACCTATCCGGACAACTTCCTCGTCCGGGGACCTTCTCCCAAGCAAGGATTCCGGACGCCCAAGAAGGTTTCCGGACGTCCAGGGCGGTTTCCGGACGACGACCTGGACCCTTTTTGAGGCTGAAATCTACTGGTTAGCTCGATTCTCTCGAAGTAAAGATTAGCAATAGCAACAACATTACTAAACTTAACAATTACCGAGTTCTTAGCAATCGAAACACACTATAAGACCCGATTTCTCTCATTTTAGCTTCAACTTCACCTTTGAACAAAAACCCCAAGACTAACCATTCTGCTCCCTAATCAAAGATAAATCGATGAAACAGGAGAGTGTTACCTGGTTGATTGCTTGCGATAAACGAAATCCAAATGCTATTTCTTCTTCAAATCCCAAGGTTTGATGGCTCCTTTCTTCCAAATGCACCACCACCTTCAAGAACCTCTCCTCTTCTTTCCCCTCCCAAATTCAGCCACCACACACACTATAATCAGTGAAATGAGAATGTTTCTAGGGTTTTGAGCCCTTTTTATACCCCAATCCCAAAATACCAACTAGCCCCTCAACTTTCACTTATTAACAACACTTGACGAAAAACGTAAAATTTTCCCAAATTGGTCCGGGTCGTTACATAAAGTACCTTGTTTTAAGTGTATAAAAAAAGATAACTTAATTAAAATGAACCAAGTTCGTAATTGTGTTACAGAAATACTCCATCTCTCTCCCGGTTTATAAAAATACTTATTTCTCCCGCAATTTGACCCTCGATCGCGGATTAAAATAAAAAATTCAAAAACATTCACGATTTGTTTCCTCAATCGCGGATTAAATGTGAACCCTTTTTTAAAACTCCAAATCGAGGACCAAATCGAGGACTCCAAATTTGGTTTCATGATTATAGTGAACCCTTTTTTAAACTTGGATTTGGTTTCATGGTGGATGGCGGATAGAGCACTGAGAAACAGAAGTAATAATATAATTTTACATACACATTAGAAGGGTGCATAAACAATTATATATTTTCAACCACAAGGCTTGTGGCATACTGGTTAAGACTTGTGGGGGATGTGGCTAGTAACTTATCTACCCCAAGTTCGAATCCAGGCGCTTCCAACTTGTGGCCACTGGGGATAAACTCAGGGCTGCACGCTTTAGCAGCTGTGGCAATTGCCTCACCTTGCCGGGATTAGTCGAGGCAATGTCCTCGGATACCCTTCAAATAAAAAACAATTATATATTTTCTTTATTATATATTAAACCATCCATAAACAATTTATGATTTTTTTGTGCCTTATGGTGGATCGCGGACAAATTTGTGCCACATTGCAGACCTATCTTATTTTTTTAACTGAGTCTGCGATCGAGGGTTAAATAGCGGAAAAATTGGGTAGTTTTGTAAAGTGAGAGAGATATGGGGTACTTTTGTAACCTAATTTTGAACTTTATCCATTTTAATTAATTTCCCTAAAAAAATCTAACTACGTAAATAAACTGTGTTTTATTATTGAAAATAAAAAAATAAAAAATAAAAATAAATTTTAAGAGCATCTCCAACAGCTTCCCCATTTTGAAGAAAATAGAGAATATAGGGATTTTAGGTTATTTTTTTGCTCCAACAGCATCCCCAAAACTATCTCCAAAATGAAGAAAGTAAGAGAGAGAGAATAAGTTTTTCTCTAAATATGGAGTTAACCAAAAAAATGATTACTAAGTAAGAGCACCAATAGAAATCTTTGAAAAATAATATTTAGAAAGACAAATAATATTTTAATATATGAATACAATATTTTAATATTATAATCAATGTTTTTTTCTCTAAAATGGGAAATCTGTTGGAGATGAATGTAATCTTTTTTGAAGATTTTAATTTTTAATTCTCTATTTTGAAGAAATTTTAGAAAAGCTGTTGGAGATGCTCTAATCGTGCCCGCTTACCCCTCGAAACAAAGTAGAAGGAAGATGATTAAAAACTCTTTGATTCCGTTTTTGTCATATGATGTATAAGTTATAGGTACATGATAATTTCAATTTTGGTAATTATTAATCGGAAGAATGCATTCTTGTTATTGACAGTTTTGCAATAAATATAACTATTTATCATAGTTTGTTATTTAAAAATATTATTATTTATTGTTTTAATTATTTACAAGATACAATTATTATTTTGAAGTTGTTCTATTCTTGATTTATATATATAATCGGTCATTGTTTTCCATTGGGTGATATTGAAGATACATGCATGTAAGAAATCATATCCAACCAAATACATTGAAACATAAAGTTGATGAAAATATGAGAAAAAGTTATGATAATCCTTTAGAACCAGGAACATCAACCCATCCTAATCGAATCTCGATCTCCCCGGATACCACGTTTCGTAATCGAAGAACCATGGTTTGGATAAGTTTTCCGTTTGTCCATGTTATGTGGCTCTCTTCGGCTATGCAGTTGGTCCTTGTCGGTTTTACTGTTGCAATGATGGTCTCGTTAGGGAGGCCATCTAAACGCATTCTTAATGCTTCAAGAAACGGGTTGATATCAAATTCAGCATCTCCCATCTTATCATCTTGTGAAAATACATCCTTATCATAAACTTCCTGCAATTCATCCAACTAAACATATGAATTTTTGTGTTATATAGTTGATGCTGAATTTCCTCATCTTTTCAACTTCGGACAATCTTTTCGAAAATGACCCGGTTGCTGACATTCAAAACAAACCGACCCAGGCACTGTACAATTTGACGCCATATGTCCCATCTTCCCACACTTGAAACATTGATTTCCAACCACACGGCATTGGCCAAAATGTTTACTTCTGCACTTTGCACACCAACTCGGTTCTCTACGAGAATCGTTGCGAATGTTCTTTCCGAATAATCTTAATTTTGGAGAAGGTTCGGAACGACCCTCCCATTTCCTCTTTTCTCCAACCTGCGCTTTCTCCTCCTTATCTTTCGCATACATTTCCTCTATCACTTTTGCTTCCTCAATCGTCTCCCTCAAGGTAGCAGATTTTGAACTACGAACTCTTGTCATCATATCTGCTGGTAGACCTTTCAAGTAATACTTAATCTTTTCTTTCTCTGTTGAAGCCACGTGCCCCACAAGATTTAGTTTTTCCATAAAGACCTCGGTATATTTTCTCACCGACATATTACCCTTCTTAATATTCCGGAACTCATCTTCAATTCGGTCCATCTCGTACTCGTTACAATATTCTTCTAAAATCTTTGCTTTAAACTGACTCCAAGTTACGGAATTCAAAGTTGCTTCCGTTACAGTTGATGACAACACATTCCACCACTGCAACGCTTTTCCACGTAACATTTGAGACCCAAATCTCACCTTAGATCTCTCATCTGTACAATCACAGGCACGAAAAGCCTGCTCGATTTCTCTTATCCAATTCATACAAACCACTGGATTATCATCTCCCTTAAATTCTGGTGGCTTACAACTTAGGAACGTCTTGTAGGAACAGTTTCTGTCAACCCTCCTATCTGTCTCCACTCCTGGATTTACAGTCGGATTTATCACATTAGTATCAGCCACTGTTCGTCTTGGTTCCACGTTTCGATCATTAATCAATTTCGTGAACATCTCTGCCTGTCTCCCCATTACAGTATTCATCATCTCTGCTTGCCTCTCCATTGAAGCATTCATCAGTCGAGTCACATTATCCATTATTCGCCCCTCCATTCCTGAATCTGACGACGTTTGATCAGCATTACTAGTACCTCCTGGATGTACTCGACTTCGCATTCCTCCCAAGGAAAGAAAATCTGTTGGCGTATCAGGAACTCCGCCCAATACAGTCTGTCTTTCTCCAGCATCGTCTAACCAATTCCTATTCATCGAAGAATTTGGAGACCTCGGGGGCGTATTCACCATCGCTCTGATGGAGCATAAAAGAATACTCATCAGTTAATGGTTTATACAACTAAACATACAATACATACTTTACCGCGAATCGGTCACTGTAACAATTTAGAAACAAGTATGCTTGTGTAATAATATATTCATAATAACAGTAGCTAATTGGAATTGCGAACATATTATACATGAGAATTCTCATTACCATTGTTACAGTACCAACTTCGCGTATTTCTGTCGACTCTAAGACTACCCATTCTTAGTACTTCTACCCAAAACTCACGGATCATAACTTAACTCATCTCAGCTTAAGTCTAGGTATCTCAAATTCATACCTAGTTCGCTTAAACTAAAGCTCTGATACCATACTGAAACACCCTAAAAACAGGGTCAATTTAAACCTTGAAGTTTACCATAAGTTATGATCAAAAGCTTTCAAACTTATATAACCTGAGGATCAAATGTAAGGTTTCTATATACAAACGTCATTACTTAAATAACTTATTAATCTAATCATAACATAACAATCAGATTAATCCAGTTATCTAAACAATCGTCCCAAAAGCATCAAAAATCTCTAGATCCTCCAGTATCTCTAAGTCTGAATCTTTCCAAAAGTTCTCGTCTCTCATTCCCGCTATTTCCCGGAGCTTGTACCTGGTAAGAAGATTCAACTTGAAACATTAGGCTTTCGCCTAGTGAGGATACTCAAATCAAAATAAAATTTAATAATTAAAACATGAACAGATAACTCAAACCTGTTCTCACCCATCTTACCGTACGACAACTCCTTTTCAAATCGGGGAATCTACCCCACTCCCAAATTTCCTACGACTAACTCATTTAATCGTAATAACAAAATAAGAGTTAACTCTGAATCATTCCAGGTTCACAATCAATAATCACACACAAGAAATTACAAGTCAAAACCTGCCTATTTCTTAATCAGGAAGTAGAGATTACAAATTACTTTATGCCTATCTCTAATCTTCCTCTCATCACTGGGAAATCTCCGATCTTCCCAAATCGAAATGGGAATCATTAAGCACAACTGCTTATTCCACATTCCACCTCAGAATCAATGGTCCCCATGGGATTATAATATCGCGATACTCAAATCGAGACTCATGATTCAAGGTACACCCAATTACTAAAATTACATCCCTTTGGTCTATGGCGAGTAATCGGTTCCCATCATACCGTACCCAAGTGCCCTCGGTGACCGGATGCCTATTTTAGTAAAAGCACATAATCACATAATATAATATATGTAATAATCGATTCTACTATATGCGTCCAGCATACAATATATCATTTCTCCGAATATATTCTATATGTAAAATAAAGAATGTTAATATCTCCTCATCTCAATATCTTAATTATCTCCTCTTTAGCTTAGCATAGAAGTTAATATCTCCATAAAGCTTCAAATCTTATTTAGAGTTCATAACCACATATCAATTTCATGTAATAGAAAATCAAACTTAGCATACAAGATTAATAATATGTAGTAGTTCATCAATTTCATAGGTAACTCATCTTAGAAACTTTAACATGGAAATCAACATAATACAATTTTTAATTGCCCTCTTGGCTTATTTCTAATTTAATCAAATCCACATAAAACATATTCATGCATACATATAAAGCATTTAATTCAAGATTAATTACTGAATTTTAAAGAGAGTTGAATAAACTCACATGATGCGTTATTACTCCCTTTAATCCTTTTTAACACGTAACGGCTCCTTTCTTCACTACCACAGCTTACTGTATTAATCAATTACATATACTGATTTTAATTTTCCAAAACAGAACCCTCTTCAACTGAAAATCCTTAATTTCTAAAAATTACATCTCAAGTCGCAACCAACTGAAGTCGCAGTCCTCTATTGCGATCCCAAATCCAAATCGCAGTCAACGGTTGCGATTTCAACTTCAAATCGCAACTCACCATTGCGATTTCGACCCAAGTCGCAACTAACTGTTGCGATTCCAAAGCCAAGTCGCAATGGTCTGCTGCGACTCCAACTCCAAGTCGCTATTGCCTATTGCGACAATCATGAATGTCGCAACTCAAGGTTGCGACTTCGATGATATTCAACCAAGTCTCAGTCCACTAAGTTCATTCTAAACCCAGATTTTTGTACTTTTAATCTATGTTTGTTTATGCCAATTTGCAGATATGTTTAATACACTTATCTTAACACATCCAAAAACTCAGATTCTCATTCTTATCATATTTTACCAAAACTCAAATTAAAACTCTCAAGAAAGCTTTTAACTAAGAAGATGAATAACTCAATGATATAATTACCTTATAAATCTTCAAACCAAACCAGATTAGATAAATTCCCAGCAAGTCTTTCTTTTCTTCCTTCTCTTTCTCGATTTCTCTATCTCAATCTCTCTCTCGGTTTCTCTTTTTCAAACCGTAACACACACACAAAATCCCTTACACACTCTCACAATTAGATTAAGTTAACCACTAAGTGACACCTCACTTAAAGTAACACATGAGTCATAAGACTATTTCCACAATAAACCTTTAACTTTCAAAGAATTGCACAACAACCCTCAACATGAAAAATCTATTTCAAACAACACTTATAAACAATTACAAACTTAACCCCCAAGTTAGTTTATAATTCACAAAATAATATAACTGAAAATTTTGGGATGTTACACTTGCGGAGCCTCGCTCCTGGCATATAGGGACCTCCCTTCCCGCACGAGAGCTGGCGGAACTACTCTCCCGTCTTTGCCTGTTTACGTCTCCTCGATGTATGCATACATTCTACATAAAACTTTATACAACTTTCATGCAAATAAAGCATAATAATAAAGCATGGTGATTCTCAACATTCATAACACATTTTGAAAACACTTTAAAAGCCACACGTTTTAGTTTAGAAAACTCACCTGAGGCTCTTACTTCTCGTTCCTAAACCGTTCCAAACTTCCAAATCGACTTCCCTGAATAAACGGGCATAAAACAACAACTCAGCAAAAGTATCCGGACAACTCAGGTTTTCCGGACAACCCTACTTTTCCGGACGCTAAAGAGTCCGGACACCCATCTAACCGGACAACAACCTAGTCCGGACAACACCCTTATCCGGGTAACTACTACATTCCGGACGATACCCCTTTCCGGATATCTAACTTACCGGACACAACTCATACCCGGAAAACCCAACCTATCCGGACAACTTCCTCGTCCGGGGACCTTCTCCCAAGCAAGGATTCCGGACGCCCAAGAAGGTTTCCGGACGTCCAGGGCGGTTTCCGGACGACGACCTGGACCCTTTTTGAGGCTGAAATCTACTGGTTAGCTCGATTCTCTCGAAGTAAAGATTAGCAATAGCAACAACATTACTAAACTTAACAATTACCGAGTTCTTAGCAATCGAAACACACTATAAGACCCGATTTCTCTCATTTTAGCTTCAACTTCACCTTTGAACAAAAACCCCAAGACTAACCATTCTGCTCCCTAATCAAAGATAAATCGATGAAACAGGAGAGTGTTACCTGGTTGATTGCTTGCGATAAACGAAATCCAAATGCTATTTCTTCTTCAAATCCCAAGGTTTGATGGCTCCTTTCTTCCAAATGCACCACCACCTTCAAGAACCTCTCCTCTTCTTTCCCCTCCCAAATTCAGCCACCACACACACTATAATCAGTGAAATGAGAATGTTTCTAGGGTTTTGAGCCCTTTTTATACCCCAATCCCAAAATACCAACTAGCCCCTCAACTTTCACTTATTAACAACACTTGACGAAAAACGTAAAATTTTCCCAAATTGGTCCGGGTCGTTACATAAAGTACCTTGTTTTAAGTGTATAAAAAAAGATAACTTAATTAAAATGAACCAAGTTCGTAATTGTGTTACAGAAATACTCCATCTCTCTCCCGGTTTATAAAAATACTTATTTCTCCCGCAATTTGACCCTCGATCGCGGATTAAAATAAAAAATTCAAAAACATTCACGATTTGTTTCCTCAATCGCGGATTAAATGTGAACCCTTTTTTAAAACTCCAAATCGAGGACTCCAAATTTGGTTTCATGATTATAGTGAACCCTTTTTTAAACTTGGATTTGGTTTCATGGTGGATGGCGGATAGAGCACTGAGAAACAGAAGTAATAATATAATTTTACATACACATTAGAAGGGTGCATAAACAATTATATATTTTCAACCACAAGGCTTGTGGCATACTGGTTAAGACTTGTGGGGGATGTGGCTAGTAACTTATCTACCCCAAGTTCGAATCCAGGCGCTTCCAACTTGTGGCCACTGGGGATAAACTCAGAGCTGCACGCGTTAGCAGCTGTGGCAATTGCCTCACCTTGCCGGGATTAGTCGAGGCAATGTCCTCGGATACCCTTCAAATAAAAAACAATTATATATTTTCTTTATTATATATTAAACCATCCATAAACAATTTATGATTTTTTTGTGCCTTATGGTGGATCGCGGACAAATTTGTGCCACATTGCAGACCTATCTTATTTTTTTAACTGAGTCTGCGGTCGAGGGTTAAATAGCGGAAAAATTGGGTAGTTTTGTAAAGTGAGAGAGATATGGGGTACTTTTGTAACCTAATTTTGAACTTTGTCCATTTTAATTAATTTCCCTAAAAAAATCTAACTACATAAATAAACTGTGTTTTATTATTGAAAATAAAAAAATAAAAAATAAAAATAAATTTTAAGAGCATCTCCAACAGCTTCCCCATTTTGAAGAAAATAGAGAATATAGGGATTTTGGGTTATTTTTTTGCTCCAACAGCATCCCCAAAACTATCTCCAAAATGAAGAAAGTAAGAGAGATAGAATAAGTTTTTCTCTAAATATGGAGTTAACCAAAAAAATGATTACTAAGTAAGAGCACCAATAGAAATCTTTGAAAAATAATATTTAGAAAGACAAATAATATTTTAATATATGAATACAATATTTTAATATTATAATCAATGTTTTTTTCTCTAAAATGGGAAATCTGTTGGAGATGAATGTAATCTTTTTTGAAGATTTTAATTTTTAATTCTCTATTTTGAAGAAATTTTAGAAAAGCTGTTGGAGATGCTCTAATCGTGCCCGCTTACCCCTCGAAACAAAGTAGAAGGAAGATGATTAAAAACTCTTTGATTCCGTTTTTGTCATATGATGTATAAGTTATAGGTACATGATAATTTCAATTTTGGTAATTATTAATCGGAAGAATGCATTCTTGTTATTGACAGTTTTGCAATAAATATAACTATTTATCATAGTTTGTTATTTAAAAATATTATTATTTATTGTTTTAATTATTTACAAGATACAATTATTATTTTGAAGTTGTTCTATTCTTGATTTATATATATAATCGGTCATTGTTTTCCATTGGGTGATATTGAAGATACATGCATGTAAGAAATCATATCCAACCAAATACATTGAAACATAAAGTTGATGAAAATATGAGAAAAAGTTATGATAATCCTTTAGAACCAGGAACATCAACCCATCCTAATCGAATCTCGATCTCCCCGGATACCACGTTTCGTAATCGAAGAACCATGGTTTGGATAAGTTTTCCGTTTGTCCATGTTATGTGGCTCTCTTCGGCTATGCAGTTGGTCCTTGTCGGTTTTACTGTTGCAATGATGGTCTCGTTAGGGAGGCCATCTAAACGCATTCTTAATGCTTCAAGAAACGGGTTGATATCAAATTCAGCATCTCCCATCTTATCATCTTGTGAAAATACATCCTTATCATAAACTTCCTGCAATTCATCCAACTAAACATATGAATTTTTGTGTTTATTATATATAGTTGAACTTACGATTGACGAACAGAATTAGTAATCGTACCAATTTGATTGGGAGAGGTTCAAAAATGAGAAGAGTCAGATGTTCATCCCACACAGGATTGGTGCTATTCTTGATGACGGCGGTCTTGAGTTTTTGTTGAGCCAATCGGAAAATGACGTAAGGATCGCTGCCTCTGATATCCCTGGAAGCAAGGTTTACTCCTTTTAGTACATGAATGCTTAACAAACCCACCAACTGCTCCATTTTTGTGATAAAACCAACAAGTGGAGATCGGAGCTAGGGAGATATGGTGGAACAATAGAGAGCAAACAAAATCAAGGATCTAATTACTTTAATTTGTTTTTACTCGATTATTTGAATGTTCGTACTTTTGGCAAATAAAAACATCGAGTGTGGAGAAAATAAGGTAGTTGTAGAGAACTAATTGCATTTTTTGCTAGTTTTCAAAATTTCCGAAAAGACCCTCAATTGTGGTTAAACTTATAAGTTCATGTCATCATGATCTTTAGGATTAGCAATAAAGGATCAAGTAGGAAGTTTTATTTTTAGTGACAAGTGTTTTTAAATTGTTGATAACTTTCAATCAAATAACATCCCATGAATTGCGGCTTAAAAGGGAATTGACCTGGTACATCTCGGTCTATCTATCTCGGTACATCTCATCCTAATGTTCGTTCATTTCTCATCAAACAGTTGATAACCATTTCTCATGTTTCTCAACAATTTTAGCACTTCTCACTAAAACCCATCCCTAGCAACAAATTGACATTAGAAACTGAATCAATTAGATTGCTTTTGTACAAGATTACAAACACTTGAATAATAAACTTCAAAGAAAATACCAAGAACCCTTTGGTTCGTGTTCAAATGATTACATCAACAAATTTATAAAAAAACTCAGACACTATTTCATATATTCAAAGCAAAAATTACAAACCCTAAATCTAGAACAATCTATTCAAACTAATTCTAGAGAGATAATGTAAACGAGTGTAACAACCCAAATCTAAAACAGGACATGCATAGCATTGAATCATAAACATTGCAAAACTGGGTCCCAAATTTTCATTACATCTGTCTCAAAGCTTAGGTTGGCGGAAACAACCTATACACAACTGAGAATAACTACTACTAAAAGTGTGAGTGGCACATCTTCTATCTGCATTTATACTCTAGTCCTGCCCTGCTCGCTTGCCAGTGCCTCCTACTACACGCTTACCTGAAAATGGTTTAGTTTTTGAAAAGCGAGGGTAAGACCAAACGGTCTATTGAATTCCCTCCGAAAACGACTTTCAACAACAGTAATAAAATCATTTCATAAATACATTAATCATCTCCACATAAAGCATCAATCATGGTACTGCACAGTGTTCAAGGATCTCATTAGCTAACCGCGATCGGGGCCCAAGCAGACTCCCCTCTCGCCTCATATCGGGGCCCAAGCAGACTCCCCTCTATCCGAGTAGGAAGGAAACGAATTCCCTCCTACAAGTTCGTCACAAATGCCCAAGGGATCATCGGATCCCGAGGTACTCAGATCCCACTGTGCAGACCGACTCCACATAACATACACATAGCTCATCATAAATCATGAAACGTGAAACCTTTATAAATCGTTATAAATCATTTCATGTTGCTAAATAGTCCTTTAGTTAAAACATACGTTTCGTGGGAAAGCATACGTAACAGTTGGTAAACAATTCATGCTCATAAATGAACCATAATCAGTAAAATATTTAGCATCTCATTTCGTGTAAAAAGGGTTTAGGGAACTCACCTGTTCTTCCCGTTTCACGACCTCTTACTTAGGCTTCCGATCTCTAGGTGGAAACACCTATAATTTTAATAAACGCACGTCATAAATCTTTAATTTATTACTCGAGCTTGCTCCCGAACTTGACCCAACTTTATCTAATTGATAAAATACTCTTCTAATCCAAAATCATAAATATTGGACTCTGCTTTCCGGCTCAAGACATAAATTCCGGATTCTTATAATTTAGTCAAACTCCGGATCGCTTTCAAAACATTACCGGATCTCGTATCTATACTAAATATCGGATCCCATGACTATATTTAGGACCACGGCCCAATCTAATAACATATCGAATCTATAGCCGGACTAATAGTTATATACTGGATCACGCTAGGCCCAACTGAAGTAACTTCCCGGGTCTGATAATTAATTCCGGGCCTTAGGCCCAAGTCCGGTTCTTAGATAAAAGTTCCGAATCTCAAAATCAACCCAACTACCGGAACTTAAGTTCTCTTATACCGGATCCACATTAGGCCCATACCGGAACTGTTCCGGTCCATACCTTTCGGATCTGGTCCACGTTTATTAAAATTCCGGATCTGGTCCATAAATCATTCCGGATCTACAATAATTAGATTCCGGATCTAGCCCCAAGTCCCGGTATTTTATTAAACTTCCGGATCAATAAATAAACCAATTCCGGTTCCTTTGACAAAACTCTGGATCCCTTAGTTTGGATTTCGGATCTCGCTTTGGCTCATTCCGGATCTATTAGGATTCCGGATCCTAAAGAGACAATACCGGATCCCACTAAATGGCGATGTGATACTGAAGCATTAGGGCCAAAGATTGATCCATTTCCATCGATTAGTAAACCCCTTTCTCACAAGATGAGTATTCTTAACCCCAAAAAGATTTGTCCAGGTTCTTTTAAACACTCTCTCTTAAAATTCTCAAGCAAAAAAATTCTCAAACACCCTATCAATCAGACATAACTTTAAAATAAGGTTTGAGATTAAGGGTTACCTGCTAGAACAATGTAAAACTCAGATTTCCATTTCTCTTTCTTCTTCCAATTCTGATGATTGACGAATTCTCTACTCCACTGCACTTGAACAGTTCTTCTCCTTCCCTATCTCTCAGCCGCCACTCCCATACAATAGAATTTTCTCTTAGGGGGCGTTTGGTTCGCAGAATGTTTTTGGATGGAATGGAATCTGTCAAAGGAATTTGACTTTGAAGGAATTGGAATGGAATGTTGTCAGGTTTGACCAGCTGTTTGGTTAACAGAATTGGAATGGAATCTGTTAAAGGAATTGGAATCTGTCTGTTTGGTTCATAGAATGTAGCTTTGGAATTGGAATGAAATTTTGGTAAATGACCAAAATACCCTTTTGATAATTTTAATTGTTTTTTTCAAAAAAAAACGTTTTAATAAATAGTCATTATATACTTTATTTATATACTAAAAATGTAACAATACTCTACACACTGAATTGCAAAACATGAGTGGAGAAAAGAGTTTATTTGCTTTTTTTGACAGAATCATAAAATGAACACTGAATTGCAAGAAACCAACACTGAATTGCAGCCAAATTACCTCTCAATAGCAGAACCAGATACAAAAAACTCAAAATACGAAAGATTAAAGAGAAGCATAAGGAGAAACAAGTAATAACAACAACACAACTGCCCACTAAATATGTAAATCGCTGGTTAAAAGAGATGTTTCAAACTGAGTTTGTAGAAAAAAGTCGATGTTTCAAACTGAGTTTGCAGAAAACGATTGGGCTCGATGACAAGAAGAAAAGGAGGAGAGAACGAACCTATCGATGTTGCTGTCGATCGATGGTGAAGAAAATGACCGTTGCCGTCGATGGAGAAGAAAACGACTGGCTCGATGGAGAAGAAAACGATTTGGGGTCGATGGAATGGGAGTGTCGGTTGCAGGTATATCAATTAGGGCAAGGGTATTTTTGGAATAAAAATAGTGAGACATTCCATTTCTTTAAAATCCTTACATAGTGTGATGGAATGTCAAGAATGGAAAATAAGGAATTCAATGGAAAATTTTGAGATTCCAAGCTACAAAAGATTGAACCAAACACTGGAATGGAATCTGGTCAATGGAATGTCACATTCCAATTCCACCAGATTCCATCATTTTCCAGTGAACCAAACGCCACCTTAGGGTTTTGTGCCCAATTCAAGAGTTATTATATATTTTTTTACTAAATTACACTTCAGCCCTTAGACTTTAAAATTATGACACTTCCTTCCCAAAACTTATTCTGTTCACAAAAATCTCGGTTATTACAACGAGAGAACGACATATACAAAGAAAAGAAAAATAAATGAAAATCTCATCTAAAAACCTAAACCATTGTTTATATATTATAAACCAATTTGCACTTTAGTCCCTTGACTTCTTAAACTGTGCTCCGCTACCCTTTATCTTCACAAGAAAGTGAGGCGCCACCCTTGTACTTCTAGATCCAAACTTCCAACTTTTATTTAACTTTCAACTTTTATACAACTAACCCCTCAAGTATCTGAAACAATACAACACCATAAATTAATAGATGTCAAGATTGAAACAAGTTACTTACCTTTTAACACCCTCCCTCAATCTTGACATCTAAATAAATCCAACATATATAATTTATCGCAAAGATAATTATGTTGGTTTATTCCAAGAGATTTAGTAAAAATATCTGCAGGATTTTCTGTTGAAGGAACTTTGACAGTTTTCAACAATCCTGAAGAAACCTTTTCTCTTACTTGATGAACGTCGATTTCAATGTGTTTAGTTCGTTCATGAAAAACTAGATTGTTAGCAATCTGGATTGCAGAATTGTTATCACAGTTTAGATTTACAGGTAGTAAATCCGTTATTTTCAGTTCTTTCAAGACACTAAGTACCCAAATTATTTCACATAGAGCTGATGCCATTGCTCTATACTTAGATTCCACAGAAGAGCGAGAAACAGTTGTTTGTTTCTTACTCTTCCAAGAAATCATACAATTCCCCAAAAAAAGACAATAACCAGTTACTGATCGACGTGTGGACAAAACACTTGCCCCAATCAGCATCGACAAACACATTTAATTTGAAATCAGAAGATACAGAAAAATTAACTCCTTTACCTGGTGAAACTTTCAGATAACGCAACACCCTAAGAGCTAACTTTAAGTGAGATAATCTTGGTGAATGCATGAATTGGCTCAAACAATGATCAGAAAAGGCAATATCTGGTCTTGTAGCTAATAAATAAATCAACTTACCAACTAACTTTTGAAAACCAGTAAAGTCCTTTAAGGGAGGATCTTTTGAATTAGAACTACATGAATCTGTCACAACTAAGTTCATATCCATTAGAGTACCAATTGGTTTAACTCCCAAATATCCAAACTCATTTAAAAGTTCAAGACAGTACTTACGTTGTGACATACAAATCCCTTTTTCAGTTCTAAGAATTTCTATGCCTAAAAAGAATTTTAATTCACCCAGATCCTTGATCTTAAAATTTGATTTTAAATGTTCCTTTACCTTGTTTATTACATTGATACAATTTCCAGTTAGTATAATATCATCAACATATACTAACAGAATAAGAAAAATAGAACCTACACTTTTAGAAAACAAAGAATAGTCACTTGAGCTTTGATGAAAACCATTTTCAATTAAACAAGATGACAGTTTTTCATACCATTGCCTAGGAGTTTGCTTCAAACCATACAAAGACTTAACCAATTTGCAAACTCTGTTGTCATTAGTAAAAAAATATCCAGGAGGTAAATACATATAAACTTCTTCAGTTAAGTCACCATACAAATAAGTATTATTTGTAACACCCGTAATTTTAGGATAAGTACAATTTCGAATTAGGGGGAAACCGAACTTTTAAGAAAAATATGAAAATAGGATTTTGGTTTAAATCTTAGATTTTATAGTCTTTTTGGATGAGGAATTCGAATACGAGTCCAACGGTTCTTTCCGGAGCGAAAACGGAGCTATAACGAAGAAGTTATGGCCAAAACAGTATCGGACCCAAAAGGAGGCCGCGCGGCCTGGTGCGCGACCTTAGGCCGCAGCCTAAACCGCGCAACTCTCTGGAGTCCGGACCTTCAGCATTAAGTCGCGAACTTTCAACCTCATTCTTCAAACCTTCATAACTTTTGCATCCCAACTCCGATTTGAGTGATTCAAGTTGCTATGGTTTCGTTTTTGGGAGCTTTTTAAGGATCTAGAAAGAGTTTTGAAGTATATTGGATGATCCAAGAGTATTTGGTGGTAGTTGAGGTAAGCTTCTTATATTCTTCATCTAAAAAGTTAGGGTTTTGGTATTTTGGGGGTTTTTGGATGTTTTATGTTGGGGAAAACATATATATGTGTTTGGAGATGATTATTTATGGTTGGAAACTTGTGGATCTAGGTTTTTTGGAAGATTTTGCTTGAAGATGCAAGTTTCTCAAAGGAGCTTACGTTTGGGGAAAACCTAGATTTAGCCTAAATCTAGCAAGGTGAGTTCAAGTTGATTTGTGAAAACTTTGTACATGCCAAAACTTTTATTTTCCAAATAATTGCGTGTTTTACTTGAAAATATCAATGGTTGAGTTATTTGGATAGTTTAACTCTTTTGAAATATTTATCTTCATAAATGTTGTAAAACACCCATATTTGGGGCTTTTGGATATTTTGATGTGTAGAAATCATAATATGTCCTTAAAAGATTAATTGCTCAAAATGATGTCTATTTGGTGGTTTAATCATATTAGTATAATTGATTTTATAAACCATGTGGAAATGCACAAATTAGTATCAAGGGTCATTTTGAGGATTTAAAGGTGTGAGTCCTTTTGAGAAAACCCTTTTTGTTTAACTTTGTCGGGTTTTGGGTTAATAACGATTTTGTGGTACTTGTTTACCCAACTGATGTTTAAACGCATTTTATGCGATGATGACCGTTATGTAAGGGTCTAGCGAGTTTGGAGCATTTTGCTTGGGTTTGTCTTTGAGAAAGTTTGGGGACATTTGTCCGGTTTTAAATGGCTCAATGTGGAGTTTTATTTATGGTTTGCATTTATTGCAACTTGATGCATTTTATTTCTCATTATTGATATTTACATATTTGGATGTTTTTGTCATTCCGGGTTGAGCATGTTTTGTAGACTGTGTTGCATTGGATCCATAGGCATGTGAGTCAGTCTTTATTTGATGGTCTATCTCTTTGTGCACGAGGAGTGGACTATGGGGATGCATGGTTATATGTGTTAGGCCGTGGGGCCACTAGCGAGTAGGCAATGGGGGACATTGGAGTCCTTGAGGTGTAACTCGTCTAGACTGGATATGCAATGTGGTCCCTGTAAGTCCTTGAGGTGTAACTCTACGGGGTATGCAATAAAGGCAATTTATTTATGGTTTGAGGTTGTGATGTCTTTATGGCATGGGAACTAGGACCGGGACTTGAGGTGTAATCCAGTAACATCATAAGTGACCTAACTTTGTGTGCCCGTCACTTTCGATGGAATCGGGTCTCCCCCGTCACCGAAAGGTGTGGTTTTTGGGTATAAGATTTTATCCATATGAAATGTCTTCATGATTCATTGGCAGAGTTCTATGCTTCATCCTATTTGGATGTTTTAAATATGGGAGTTTTGTCCACGTTTATATTTCTTGGGATAGTTACGTCCAAACACGTTTTGAGTGAGTTGGAGTTGGAATTCATTTTGGAAAACGCTTTATACAATTTGGGAGCTCTTCTCATAGATTTTGTGTGAGTTGGAAAATGGGTGATTTGCATTTAAAGTAAACTCTTTTGAAATCATGACTAAAACTACACCCCTCTCGATTTATGAATTTATATAGTCATGATAAAGTGCTTGAACTCACTAGGCGTTAGCTTAACCCTTTTTATTTGTCGGCATGTGCAACATGCTCAGGTTGGGAGTAGATTTAGCTACACTGTGAAGTGGCGAGTGCTAGTAGAGTGCACGAGAGGTGATTTGTTTAGTGAAGCCTTCCGCATTTATTTTGGGATTAGCAACTTGTACTAGTGTTAAGTAACACCCGACTTTAAGTGGTTCATAGTATGATTTGAGTTTTAAATTGTGAGAGTTGTTTTGTTTATCTTGAAGTAATTCCAGGAATGGTTTGTAGAAGGAATTTTATTTTCTTAAGTGATTATTTTATCGAAATTTTATTTAGTTGCTCTTTCCAAATTCGAGGGTGTTACAAGTTGGTATCAGAGCATAAGTTTGAGAAAATTAGGTGTTGATTTTGGATACCTAGACTCAAACTAGTGTTCCTTTAAGCAAACGAGAGTGAAATTCACCATTAGGCACTTTAAGATAGGATGTTTCAAGGTCAATGGATGTTGTTAGAAACGAGAATCACGTCGAGAGTAGCAAGGATAATCATGTACGGTGCGTTTATAGTGACACCTGACCAGTGTCGTAGTGAACCTACTAGTACATGTGCATACTTGAGTTGCCTTAATGTGATGATCGTTGGGGGTAGTGAAGAAGTTTCTAAGCTAGTAGTCATTGGAATAGATGGACGATTTTAGCATTAGTCACTTAGAGTGACGATAAGCATGATATTTGCTTTAAGTAGACCGTTTCGGGTCAAGATTGATGGTTGGATTAGAACCATAGACTTATTGAACCGACTTTGATTCGAGGAAAAACCGTAAGGTTAATTGATGTAATTCCCAACTTGCCTTAAGAGGTTTGAATATCCGGATGACAATAGTGGACTAGAGGGATTCGGAGGAGTATGAGTTGAGACGTTGAATGCCGACTGAGCTATGCACAAAATTTACTTTAAAAATAAATTGCATCAATTATTTCTTGTGTTTCAAATCCATATATGGACTGTGTTATAAATTTTGGGAAATGTCTAGCACACACACAAGATTTTAAATCATGGGTTTTGAACCTGCATGAAATTATTTTTATTACGGGAGTTGCAAACCCCGTCGGGACTTGTTCTATCTTGTTGTTGTCCAACGTTACTTTAGGATACAGTGATATCCATATTTTACGATGTTTAAGATGTTGGGCAAGTAACTACGGCTTATGACTTTAACATTGGATCTCCTCCACATATGTTAAAGTTTGGACGAAAAGTTATCTTCCATTATGTCTATGTAAAACTATTTTGGGAAATTTGTTTAATGTGAGTTTATTAAACAATGTTGTTTATATGGTATTATAACGGAAATGGGTTTATGGAATTTTGGCATTTTAGCCATGATTTTGCTTATTGCTTTGACTTTTGGAAGCATAACGTTTGGTGCCATTTTATTGGCTTGAGGTCGTTGAGCTCATTAAATTTCATGAAGTTTTGTTTTACGACGTGTTGAGTCGTGTGAGTGTAGTTTCACAGTGTGCATACTCCATTAATTTATGTGAAAATTTATGAGTTATTTTGGGCATTTTGTCCCACTCGAGCTTTGTTGAGAAATGTTAATTTTAGGCCATAAGGCGACCAAAGAGATAAGTTTTGGAACTTTAGTGTCGCGTAATTTCTCTTTCAAAGATTTGTGCTAGCACGGCTTGTTGCAACTTGTTCGGTATATGGGTTGATTTATACTTGACATAAGTAATGCCTGAAAGAACACCTTGATAGTACTCTTCGTACAATTTGCTAAGTGCGCTTTCGGTCAGTTAAATATTTTATCATCATTTTTGGTGTAAATGCATTTTATCGACTTAGGGGTATGCATTTTATCGACTTTGATAAACGAATCGTGAGTGAAAATATTTTATTAACTCATTGAATAAATGAAGGCCCTTTTGGTCAAAGTATGCATTGGTGTCGTGGAGATCATGCATAATTCACAATACGTTATATTTTGAAAACATGAATGTGTGAGTTGTTGACATTCGGTCAAAATTTCTGGCTTGATGAACATTTGGAAAATAATAAACCTTTTTGGTTTTGGAGAAAATGCGTATTTTGAGTATTTCATAACAAATAAACTTTTAGGCATTGATGTTTTAACGTTTTTCGAATGCGAAACCTTTGATGTAAATGCTTCGTAATGGAGATTTTGGAAAATCAATTGCCTAAACCTAGAGTGCGTGGAATTGTTTATGTTTTGAACATTAATGCGCACTGTTTGTATGATTTAAGGTCGAAAGTTGATTTGAACCCTTTTTGGTGTCAACAAATTATAAGCACTTATTTCCTCCTAAGTTTTGGGAAAACACATTGAGGTGTGCGAGCCTTGTCAGAAACGTTTTACTCATGTGTCATTATATGACCGGATGAGAAAATTTTGGAAACGAATTTAAAGATATTCATCTTTTGAAACCTTGTCGTGAACTATTTGTTGCATGTTAATTCATTTCAAGAAAAACTTCTAGGAAAGAGTTATAAGCTTGTATGCCTACCCCAATTTGAGGTTCCCTCATGATGTTTTAGTCGATATCTTCGAATGATGGAAACGTATTGGTTTTTTTTTTTTTTTAAACTTGGAACTGACACGAGTCATTTTATGTGTTGACCAAAGTGTACTTCTGAATTGTTTCATCGTTTTTGTGAAATAAACTGATGCGTGCAAACTTTGTTGGTGAATCTTGTTCCCTACCATTGTATGGGTAAAGGGGAATTTTTGGAGTCAAATGCCGTTTAAACTTCTTTTGAAGTACGTGCAAACCTTTTTGTTACATACTATTTAAAGTAGGCAGTTACTTTACGTGCATGACATAAATCAATCCATACTAGGACCGTAGCGGTTCATTTCAAAGAAGTTGTTTGTTACGCTTTTGCGCTTTGTTAATAATATAAACTGCGTTGAAATGGTTTTCAACATGATTTTCATATGTGGGACGAGCGTGTCCATTTTTGCGCAACTACCGAACTGATAGTAGTAGTTTTTTTATGCGTACGATTAATTTGATATGAAAACTTTTGTGTTGAAAATTTCTATAAAAAGTTTTGATTGGCATATTTGTTAAATAATTCACTTGAGAACCTTGAACTCATTAGGACCTTGAAAAGGTTAAGTAACCCCGGTTAAGAGTAAGTATGAGTAGCATTTTGACAGTGGAGCGTCGTGTATTCCGACACGTGATGGTATTGTAGGCCGAGTAGTATCGGTTGCAAGGTTGACGTACTTTTGTAACGGAAGGATTAAGTTCGCAGTATCTTATTTTGAGGTTGGTGGTAACCGTTTTTGTCGGCAACTTTGTTTTGGGTCTTGGCCAATTTTCGCATAAGGGACGTGTAGGACCCTTTAGGCACCATATTGATAACCTTGGTTTTGTAAGAATGCTCGACGAGTGAAACTCGAGTGTTGAGTCTGTTGTGATTCAAAGTTTGGTGGTATAACTAGGTGTCAACTTTTGGGCTTGAGGCCAAACACCGTTAGTGTAATCGGAGGATTTTAGTCCGATTTTAAAGGAATGATGGTAATGGTTGTAGTAATCTTAAGATGTTCAATTGTGATAAGTGGACTTAGTGAAATGACTTTCTTTGTGTGGTAAGAAAATCTGTCGGTTGGATATTTGATAATTGGACGTATCTTTGGAGTTGTGTAATTGAGGGGTCAGTGATGACCGTCGGTGTTGGCATTAATGGAATCCGTTAGGAGTGAATGCTAGTCCAAGTTGCGGAAATATTTGGGATTCAGAGGTTTTAATTGATTTCGGTGGTGATTGAACTTTGGGCTAGTTTGAAGATAAAATTTAAGAACATGTGGATGTGGAGTGATTGGGGAACTCGAATCTGTCGTTGGGATAGTATGGATCACTTAAGGTTGGGAGACAACTTAAGTCTGGTGGTCGGAAGCCACTCTAGTAGATTAGGCTTTCAGTTGGATGTATGTGTATCATGCCTAAGCAGGGACTCGTTGTGAGTAACACCAAGAAGTTGTTATGTGCAATTCTGTGGGGATTAAGATTCGAATCTGGTTGAAGCAGAAGGAACTTGGAATGTGTTGGGCGCGGTAGCCATGGATCGTGTGAGAACTAGATTTCGAGGACGAAATCATTCTAAGGTTGGGAGGATTGTAACACCCGTAATTTTTGGATAAGTATAATTTCGAATCAGGGGAAAACCGATCTTTTAAGAAAAATATGAAAAATAGGATTTTGGTTTAAATCTTAGATTTTATGGTCTTGTTGGATGAGGAATTCGAATACGAGTCCAACGGTTCTTTCCGGAGCGAAAACGGAGCTATAACGAAGAAGTTACGGCCTTGTGGCGTACTGGTTAAGACTTGTGGGGGATGTGGCTAGTAACCCATCTACCCCAAGTTCGAATCCAGACGCTTCTAACTTGTGGCCACTAGGGATAAACTCAGGGCTGCACGCTTTAGCAGCTGGGGCAATTGCCTCACCTTGCCGGGATTAGTCGGGGCAATGTCCTCGGATACCATTCCAAAAAAAACAGCATCGGACCCAAAAGGAGGCCGCACGGCCTGGTGCGCGGCCTAAACCGCGCAACTCTCTGGAGTCCGGACCTTCAGCATTAAGTCGCGAACTCTCAACCTCATTCTTCAAACCTTCATAACTTTTGCATCCCAACTCCGATTTGAGTGATTCAAGTTGCTATGGTTTCGATTTTGGGAGCTTTTCAAGGATCTAGAAAGAGTTTTGAAGTATATTGGATGATCCAAAGGTATTTTGTGGTAGTTGAGGTAAGCTTCTCATATTCTTCATCTAAAAAGTTAGGGTTTTGGTATTTTGGGGGTTTTGGATGTTTTATGTTGGGGAAAACATATATATGTGTTTGGGGATGATTATTTTTGGTTGGAAACTTGTGGATCTAGGTTTTTTGGAAGATTTTGCTTGCAGATGCAAGTTTCTCAAAGGAGCTTACGTTTGGGGAAAACCTAGATTTAGCCTAAATCTAGCAAGGCGAGTTCAAGTTGATTTGTGAAAACTTTGTACATGCCAAAAATTTTATTTTCCAAATAATTGCGTGTTTTACTTGAAAATATCAATGGTTGAGTTATTTGGATAGTTTAACTCTTTTGAAATATTTAACCCATATTTGGGGCTTTTGGATATTTTGATGTGTAGAAATCATAATATGTCCTTAAAAGATTAATTGCTCAAAATGATGTCTATTTGGTGGTTTAATCATGTTAGTATAATTGATTTTATAAACCATGTGGAAATGCACAAATTAGTATCAAGGGTTATTTTGAGGATTTAAAGGTGTGAGTCCTTTTGGGAAAACCCTTTTTGTTTAACTTTGTCGGGTTTTGGGTTAATAACGATTTTGTGGTACTTGTTTACCCAACTGATGTTTAAACGCATTTTATGCGATGATGACCGTTATGTAAGGGTCTAGCGAGTTTGGAGCATTTTGCTCTGGTTTGTCTTTGAGAAAGTTTGGGGACATTTGTTCGGTTTTAAATGGCTCAATGTGGAGTTTTATTTATGGTTTTCATTTATTGCAACTTGATGCATTTTATTTCTCATTATTGATATTTACATATTTGGATGTTTTTGTCATTCCGGGTTGAGCATGTTTTGTAGACTGTGTTGCATTGGATCCATAGGCATGTGAGTCAGTCTTTATTTGATGGTCTATCTCTTTGTGCACGAGGAGTGGACTATGGGGACACATGGTTATATGTGTTAGGCCGTGGGGCCACTAGCGAGTAGGCAATGGGGGACATTGGAGTCCTTGAGGTGTAACTCGTCTAGACTGGATATGCAATGTGGTCCCTGTAAGTCCTTGAGGTGTAACTCTACGGGGTATGCAATAAAGGCAATTTATTTATGGTTTGAGGTTGTGATGTCTTTATGGCATGGGAACTAGGACCGGGACTTGAGGTGTAATCCAGTAACATCATAAGTGACCTAACTTTGTGTGCCCGTCACTTTCGATGGAATCGGGTCTCTCCCGTCAC
Source organism: Saussurea involucrata (assembly GCA_033807775.1). Lineage (NCBI taxonomy): Eukaryota > Viridiplantae > Streptophyta > Magnoliopsida > Asterales > Asteraceae > Saussurea > Saussurea involucrata. The sequence continues at coordinate 54,711,345 of CM066322.1, read as the reverse complement.
CCAAAGGTGTGGTTTTTGGGTAAAAGATTTTATCCATATGAAATGTCTTCATGATTCATTGGCAGAGTTCTATGCTTCATCCTATTTGGATGTTTTAAATATTGGAGTTTTGTCCACGTTTATATTTCTTGGGATAGTTACGTCCAAACACGTTTTGAGTGAGTTGGAGTTGGAATTCAATTTGGAAAACGCTTTATACAATTTGGGAGCTCTTCTCATAGATTTTGTGTGAGTTGGAAAATGGGTGATTTGCATTTAAAGTAAACTCTTTTGAAATCATGACTAAAACTACACCCCTCTCGATTTATGAATTTATATAGTCATGATAAAGTGCTTGAACTCATTAGGCGTTAGCCTAACCCTTTTTATTTGTCGGCATGTGCAACAGGCTCAGGTTGGGAGTAACTTTAGCTACACTGTGAAGTGGCGAGTGCTAGTAGAGTGCACGAGAGGTGATTTGTTTAGTGAAGCCTTCCGCATTTATTTTGGGATGAGCAACTTGTACTGGTGTTAAGTAACACCCGACTTTAAGTGGTTCATAGTATGATTTGAGTTTTAAATTGTGAGAGTTGTTATGTTTATCTTGAAGTAATTCCAGGAATGGTTTGTAGAAGGAATTTTATTTTCTTAAGTGATTATTTTATCGAAATATTATTTAGTTGCTTTTTCCAAATTCGAGGGTGTTACATTATTTACATCCAATTGACACAAAGGCCAATCATATTGAACAACTAATGCAATAACACAACGTACAGTCACCATTTTAACAACTGGAGAAAAAGTTTCCTCATAATCTAATCCCTCCCGTTGAGAATACCCCTTAGCAACCAACCTAGCTTTATATCTTTCTATCTCACCAGTGGACTTATATTTTATTTTATATATCCACCTACACCCAATAGGTTTACGGCCAGGGGGTAGATCACTTAAAACCCAAGTTATATTCCTATACAAGGCTTCCATTTCGTCCTTCATAGCACTTACTCAGTTTTGATCGTTACAAGCCTCATAAAACTTATTAGGTTCAATAGCCTTATTCAATGTGGAAACAAAACAAAAATTATCTTTATTAAGAAATGAATAGTTGACAACTTTTTCTATTCCATATTTGACCTTTCGTTCAACAACATAGTCAATAAAACGTTTAGGCAAATTTGAAGGACGACTCGATTTTCTAGTAGAGGCAATATTAAGATCAATAGTAGATGTACCCTCAGCAGGGGAACTCAACCTCACATCATTATGACGAACACGTAAGGGACTAAATTCAGTACCACACTGATCATCGGCAACCAAACCAGAACTCCCAGAACCATGTGGTTCTGCAGCCCTGTTACTATCTATGTTAGTACCGTTCAAATCAGTAGTACTGCCAGGAGTTACTCCGATAGCTCTATTCAAATTAGTAGTATTGCCAGGAGTTACTCCGGTAGCTTTATTTGGGCCACCAAGATGATCAGGGCCACTGTTACTATCAGAATTGGAATTAGTCCCAAGTTGAGTTTTCTCCCTATTCTCATCATAGGGTGTTTCAGAAGTGAACTCATTAGATTGAAAAAAAATAGAATAAAAAAAGTTTAAAGTATTCAGATTATTTGAATCTAAAGCCTGTTTGGTTGCACCCATTTTAAATGGAAATATAGTTTCATAAAATTTAACATCCCGTGAAATTACAATTTGCTTGGAATCTAGACTGTAAAGTCTATTCCCCTTCTTTGAATTGGAATATCCCAATAGAACACATTTTTCAGCACGTGCAGAAAACTTATCAATAATATTAGGTTTAATTGCAAAACAGAGACATCCAAAATTTCTTAAATGAGAAAGCACAGGTGCAAAACCAAACACAAGTTCGTAAGGACACTTTCCATTTAAAACAAAATACGGAGTTCTGTTTATAAGATATGTGGCAGTGAGAATACACTCACTCCACATATTCAATGGAATGTCTCCTTGGAACATTAAAGCTCTAGCAACGTTTAACAAGTGTCTATGCTTGCGTTCTACTACCCCATTTTGTTGGGGAGTATATACGCAAGATGTTTGATGAACAATACCATTGACTTTAAAAAACTCTACTAACCTATTATTAACAAACTCAGAACCATTATCACTTCTGAACACCTTTACAGATTTGCCAAATTGATTCAGGAGTAAACTGTAAAACCCAACAATACTATCAAAAACTTCATCTTTATGTTTCAATAAGTAAACCCACACATAACGAGTAAAGTCATCTACCACAGTTAAAAAATAACGATAACCTTCTCTACTAGACACACGATAGGGACCTCACAAGTCAATATGAACTAAGTCCCCTAAGTTGGTGGTTTTATGTTCACTAAGGTTAAATTTGTCTCTAGCTTGTTTAGCTTCATGACATACCTCACAAGGAACAGACATACTACCATCACTTAGATTCAATTTATTTTTCAACACAGTTAAAACTTGATCGGCAGGATGTCCTAAGCGACTGTGCCAAAGTTGACGAGAAACATTACAATATATGGACATATTGGAACTATTAATATTGTTACTAAAATTCCTAGAACCAATAATATCATTTTGATTAACTTGATCAAATAAGTACAAACCTCCCCTTTCACTACCAGTCCCCACAACTTTCATCGCAGGAAAATCCTGGATCAGAAAAAACTTGTACTCATTAAACCCAACAAAGATTTTATTATCTCTAGCTATTTTATGCACAGACAATAAATTCACATGAAAATCAGGAATAACAAGCACATCAAACAATGTAACTTTATCATTTAGTTAAAAATTTCCAATTTTATTAATGATAGCTTCATCACCATTTGGTTGAGTAACCTTCAAATTAAGATCAGAAATATCAACCACATTGTCTAAACAAGAGACCGAAGAGGTCATATGCTGGTTGGCACCAGAATCGATGATCCAACCATATTTGTTTAAATTTGAAGATAATTTGGAAATACTTGCCATACCAGAAAACATACCAGCCATATTGACGGCAAGACCATCAGTCTGTTTCTGATCAATGAGCGACAACAATTTGTTAATTTGCTCTTCAATGAAGGATGAGGAGTTAGAAGGACCACGACCAGTCCCATCAACAGTGTTGGCATTGCTATTAAAAGACTTGACATGTTGATTTGTTTTACTTTTGGTGAACTGGAAATATTTTGGAAAACCAATTAATTTGAAACATCACTCAATGGTGTGACCATTCAAACCACAATGTTTACATTGCAAATTAGGTTTCTTGTTTGCTTTTTATTATTGTTAGAAGTTTTCCCAAAAAAAGCAGATGTCTGAGCCTTAGTATCAGAAGACGTACGAGTCACACCACGATGTGACTCTTCTCTTGATACCAAAGAGAAGGCAGTTTTAACCGAGGGAAGAGGATCATTCATTAAAATGTTACTTCTCACATTAATGTACATATCATCTAGACCCATTAAAAACTGCATCAGTTTCAACAGTTAAGTATGTTTTGAAAAATCATGAGCAGCATTGCATGAACATGAAGGTAACTTTATTAAGGCATCAAATTGTTTCCAAAGAGAGTTGAGTTTGTGATAATATTCAGAAACAGGAGCACCATTTTGATTCAAAGAATTAATTTTCTGATGTAAGTTGAAAGTCACAAATCCGTCAATTTTATCATATGTCTCTTTAAGTTCATCCCAAACTTCAGAAGCAACTCTTGAAAAGACTTGACTAACAAACAACTCATCATAAATAGAACTAAGAATCCAAGATAAAACCACAGAGTTGCATCTGTCCCACTGCTTATCTAGAATCTCAGTAGGACGAGACACAGAACCATTTATGAAACCCAGTTTATTTTTGGTTTCTAATGCCAAAATCATAGCACACGACCACACTTTATAATTCTCAGTACCACTTAACTTTATACTCATAATAGGAACGCCAGAAGTATCACTCGGATGGAGATAAAGTGGATCTCCAAAATCAAGTTTAGCAATCAGAGATTGCTCTACTTGATTTTTGGACCCCTCTCTCTCTCCAACGGTCATGATAGCAGCTGAGATAAAAAATCACACAAGGTAAAACCTAGGAGACCACGCGACAGGATTCCTTGCCACTCGAGGTGGTAGGTCAAGTCAATCTCCTACCTACCAAGAAGAAAAGAGTAGAGAGGAGAACATACAAGCGATAAGGAAGAGAGAACTTACAGTGCAGTCAGCAACAATAGAGAGGGACAACAGGAACAACTTACAGAGGTTCTTGTTAGAAGAGCACATCGGAATGTAAACAAAAAACGTCTCTGAAATAGAGACCATGAACTATACATGAACAAGTAAACAAAAAACACCAGACAAGAGAAGGTCCAAAAAGTGAGTGGAGAAATAACAAAACCTCCGCTTATCTGGAACCTTGACCAGATCTGGAGTATAACTAGGGGTGTGCAAAACCCGAATAATCCGAAATCCGAACCCGAACCCGAACCGAAAATAAAGTATTTTTGCAAAACCCGAATACCCCGAAATTCGAAAATTTGAAACCCGACTTTTGGGGGAATATTTGGGTTCGGGTCGGGTTTGATCTTTGGCCACCCGACCCGTCTGAAAACCCGAAATAATATACATATATATTTTAAATATTATATAAATTATTTATTTATCTAATTATCTTTAGAAAATCGTAAATTATAGTCGGTAGAAATGTTTTTTAATTTTTAAACTTATTATCGATTTCATCAATCTCTCGTTTGATTGAATAAATCCTTAAAATTGATTGAATTTATATATACTTTTGTATTATAATAATACCCGAACCCGACCGACATTAACCCGAAGCCGAAGAAATCCGAAATCCGAAACCTAAAGTTCGGGTCTGTAACAACCCGGATCCCAAACATACAACAAATAACATATATTTCATAATGTCGTTACATAACAAAGATACATTATATAACAAATACGGTCCCTTAGTCTTTACAATCCAAAATAAGGTATTCCATTACAACTTTTCGCTAATTAAATACATTATATCTAATAACAAGGTTGTAAACGCAAAACACATCATAGTCTTCAGCATATAATTCTTCCCAAAAGCTAGCCACCGAATACTCTATTCACTTGTTCTTACCCGATCCATGACCTGGAATACATATTTTTAAAACAAAATGAGGGTTAGACCTAGTGGTCTAAGTGAGAAAATCCCTGTTAGTTTGAAACCATTTACACAAACACCATATACATATCACAAGTATAAATACCAATTAGGACTCATGCAATTGTACACTTCCCTGTCTCATTTCCATGGCCATATTAGTTGGTTGCAAGCCAACTAATAAATTAACTCCACTGTACGACAATTACAGCCAACACCGCCGTACGAATATTACGGCCAACACCACCGGTCCTAAGCTGTAATACCCCGGGTGAGTTCGTTAGTTAAACCCTCTTTTTGCTAAATTATTTAACTCTATAATTGATGTTTAGGGTAAAATGAGATGAATTTATAAGTTTAAGGGTATAATATTTAGTAATGAAAAGTGTAGGGGCTGAAGCAGTAAATTTGGTTAATAATATCTGAATTAGGGTCCATATATTTTTATTATTCAACAATCAAGAGAGTGTAGTGTGTGTTTTGGAGACTAAAAGAAGAAAAGAAGAAAAGAAGGGTAAGGCTTCAAATTTGATCCATTGGAAGTGTTTGAGGTATGTTTTCTTTACATATTATGTGTATAATTGATAGCTGAATGTTTCTATCGGAGTAGAATAGTTAGAATTACATCTGGTAATGAATCAGCGGATTTCTAGGTAGAAATAGGGCAAACCGACAGTAGTGTCCGGACACAGTAAGAAGGTGTCCGGGTAATTTTCTTGGTGGTATCCGGATGGTGTTCTAAAGGTGTCCGGACGGTTTCCTTATCCGGGTAAGTTTCCTTTTTCCTATGTTTTCCGGATAGAATTGGATACCGGATAGTATCCGGATTACTTTGGTGTCCGGATGACGTCCGGATTGTATAGGTTGTCCGGAAAAGTCATGTTGTCCGGAAACGTCATGCTGCCCGGAAAAGTGGTGTTGTCCGGATAAACTGTGGTTTTCGGATACTTTAGCTGTTTGACCAATTTGGTGATTTCGGATACTTTTGAGTGTTCGGATATAGTTTCCAAATGTATTTTGAGTTAAGTTGCCCCTTGACCCCGCAAGGGCGTTGCCCCTTGACCCCATCCGCTAACCGGGTAGCGAAACCCCCGTGTTAAGTCGCCGTAGGGGAAACAATTGAGGATAAGAGTTTGATAGGTTAATTAGGATTCTCAGTTGCTAAAGAGTCTCATGTGTTCTATATGTTAAAGAGATATTGTATCTGATTGTTACAGATTTTGTGAATCCTGAGTAAAGGACTGAATCTGTGGAAAAGGCTTGGAAGCATTTTGTTAAGCTAACAGGTGAGTTTTTCTTCAAAATGTTTTTAAACTGGAATACATATACGTGTAGATTGAAAAGGGTGATAGATAATGTGATTAGGTGTTCATAAATGACAATATGATATATTGAGATATATATTGTATTTATATGTGCATTACACTACACGAATATATGTTAGCCGAAATTATGGTCGGCGGTGTTTGCTGTAGTTGTTGTACAGCGGTGCTGTAGTTGTTGTACAGCGGTGCTGTAATTGTCGTACAGCGGTGTTGTTGGCTCGCAACCAACTGATATGGCCAGGGGAAATGAGAATGAGAATGAGAATGAGGATGAATTGAACACAGTGCACGAGTCTTGATTGGTATTTAATTACGTATGATATACATGTGTTTATATAAAAGATTTCATATAAATGGATTTTATAATGATTGTGAAAGGACAGGGGTTTTCTCTCTTAGACCGCTAGGTCTAACCCTCATTTTGTTTTAAAATATGTATTCCAGGTCGTGGATCGAGTAAGGACAAGTAGGAATGGTAATCGATGGATAGCTTTTGGAAGAAGTGTGTTTTTGAAGATTATGGCATGTTTTACAGTCATGTCTTGTTATTAGTTGTAATGTATTTAGCGAAAGAAAAGTTTGTAATGAAATTATGTATTTTGTTTATGACTAAAGGACCGAAGTTGTAATGTGATGTATCTTAGTTAAATAACGACGTTATGAAATTTATGCTATATGAACTATGTTTGGGATTGCGGGTCGTTACATAAGCCCGGCCAACTCACTACCATGTAGTGTAATGCTCATGTAAATACAATATCTCAATATATATCATATTTCACACATAAACACATAATCATATCATCTATCACATATCCGATATACACATATATGTATTCCAGTTTGAAAACATTTTGAAGTAAAACTCACCTGTTTGTTTATCAACACGCTTCCAATCTTTTTTCAAAATACAATTCAACCTTCACCCCAAATCCACAGAATCTGAAACAAATAGGTACAAGTATCTCTTTACCAAATAGAACACATAAGACTTACTAGAGCTAAGAACTCTAGATAGTTCAATTCCTCCAAATGTTACCCCCAAGCCCGAACTTAAGTCTAGTCCACAGAATAGTCAGTCCTCATTCATTCCCTATCAAAGAGTTAACAAAATACAGGTTACTGGATACTCAAAAGCATCTAAACTCTAAAAAATGACCAAACAGCTAAAGTTTCCGGAAACTACAAAAGTATCCGGACAACAGGACTTTCCGGACAACACAACTAATCCGGACAACCCCAACTTTCCAGACAGCATGTCCAATCCGGACGTCATCCGGAAACCATAGTAATCCGGACTCCATCCGGTATCTAAACTCGTCCGGAAACTTAATGAAAAGAGGAACTTACCGGAGGCAAGATTCGTCCGGACACCTGCATGAAGAAACTACCGGACACTATCAACAAAACTACCCGGACACATTCATTCTATCCGGAAACCTCTGTCGGTTTGCCTATTTTCAACCCAGAGTTCGACTGAAATCACCCCCAGTCCAGATGTGATAATTCTAATCCGATAGATACTTCCTAATAGCAATTACAAACATAAAACGTACAGAAACATACCTTAGTATTACTTCCAAGTACACCAAATCAAATCCCTTAGCCACAAAACCTTCTTTTTTCTTCTTCTTCTCCAAACACACACACACACACACACACACACACACACACTCTAATTCTGGATATTTCTGAGTTGTGAAATATCAGAATGTTGAAATGGATAATATCTACCCAATTTTACACAATTAGTCCTTGAACTAATCACTAATGACCAACATACCCTAAACTTATAAATTAACCCAAACTTACCCTAAACATTAATTATAAAGTTAATTTTATTTAACGGAACTAGAATTCTAACTAACGAACTTACCCGGGGTATTACATCATCTCCCCCTTAAAAGAATTCCGTCCCGGAATTCGGTTAAGAAAAAAGGTACACGGGTACTTAGTTCTCATTTCTGATTCTGATTCCCAAGTAGCATCCTGACCCCTATGATGTTTCCACTGAACTTTCACTTGTCTGATTACTTTGTTCCGCAACACTTTATCTTTGTGGTCAACTATGGCTTCAGGTTCCTCCACATAATTAAGCTTTTCATCAACTTGTATATCTGGAGTAACCAAACACTTTCGAAAATTTGAAACGTGGAACGCGTTGTGAATCCTGCTTAACTCTGGCGGAAGATCTAACCTTGAGGCTACTTCTCTGATTCTTTCTGTAATTGCAAATGGTCCGATGTACCTTGGGCTCAGTTTACCTTGCTTCCCAAATCGAATGACTCCTTTCCAAGGAGAGACTTTTAACATAACAAAATCTCCAACTTGGAATTCTAACGGCTTTCGGCGTCGGTTCGCGTAACTTTTCTGTCTGTCTTGAGCTACTTTCAATCGTTCCCGAATCTGAGTAATCTTATCCGCGATTAACTGAACTATATCTGGCCCCGCTAGCTGTTTCTCTCCCACTTCGTTCCAACACAAAGGAGTTCGACATTTTCTACCATACAGAACTTCGAACGGTGCCGCTTGTATGCTGGAATGATAACTGTTGTTATAGGCAAATTCGATCAATGGCAAGTGCTTATCCCACGATCCCCCAAAATCAACAATGTAGGCCCGTAGCATATCTTCTAATGTCTGAATTGTTCGTTCACTCTGACCATCGGTTTGAGGATGATATGATGTACTTAACTTTATCTGTGTACCCATTTCTTTTTGAAAACTCCTCCAGAACCTTTAAGTAAAACGACTATCCCGATCGGAAATAATCGAGATTGGAACTCCATGTCGAGTTACTATTTCGTCGATGTACAACTTGGCTAGTCGTTCCAACGAATCTGTTTCTTTTATCGGCAAGAAGTGAGCAGACTTCGTCAATCTATCCACGATCACCCAAATGGCATCAAATCCCTTCGGAGTCCTTGGTAGCTTTGTAATGAAATCTGTAGCAATCTGATCCCATTTCCACATAGGTATTTCTAATCGTTGCAACTGACCAAACGACTTTTGATGTTCAATCTTTATCTTCTTACAAGTAGTACAACCATCCACATGTTGAGCAATGCTTCTTTTTATTCCCGGCCACCAATAGAATTGTTTTAGGTCTTTATACATCTTATTCGTACCTGGATGAATAGAGAAACGAGATTGATGAGCTTCTTGTAGTACCCGATCACGTAAACCACCCAAACGAGGTACCCAAATTCTGTTTCCCAGACACAATAACCCCCGATCATCTTTTACAAGCAATGCTGATATCCCCATTAACCGTTCTGATTTCCAATGTTCTTCCTGATATGCTTCTACTTGACATTTATTCAATTCGTCAAAGATGTTAGGTAGAAGTTCAGCTCGTAGTGTAATGGCTTTTATCGTCCCACTCCTTTCTTGACGAATCAGTGCATCAGCTACCACGTTCGCTTTTCCCGGATGATAAAGAATTTCACAGTCACAATCATTCACCAGTTCTAGCCATCTTCTTTGCCTCATATTCAATTCTCGTTGATCGAAGAGATGTTGGAGACTCTTATGATCAGTATAAATTTGACATTTAGAGTCGTAAAGATAGTGTCTCCAAATCTTTAGTGCGAACACAACTGCTGCAAGTTCCATGTCGTGTGTAGGATACTGTCTTTCATGATCTTTTAACTGACGAGAAGCATAAGCAATAACTTTTCCACGCTGCATTAGTACACAACCTAATCACAGTTTGGAAGCATCACTGTAAACAACAAAATCATCGGAACCTTCAGGTAATGCTAGTATCGGTGCACTACAGAGTTTTTCTTTCAATATTCGGAATGCTTCATCCTGTTCTGCTTTCCATTCGAACTTTAGATTCTTCCGGGTCAGCTTAGTGAGAGGCGTAGCGATACGAGAAAAATCTTTTATAAACTTTCGATAGTAACCGGCTAAACCCAGAAAACTTCGTACTTCGGTTGGCGCTCTCGGCGGTTCCCACTTTTCAATCGCTTCCACTTTCATCGGATCAACTTGAATGCCTTTCTCAGAAACTACATGCCCCAGAAACTGAACTTCTCGTAGCCAGAATTCACATTTAGAAAATTTAGCATACAACAGTTCCTTCTTCAACAATTCCAGAATCAAACGAAGATGTTGTGCGTGCTCCTCTTTGGATCGGGAGTAGATAAGGATATCATCGATAAATACAATAACAAATTTATCGAGATATGGCTTACATACCCGATTCATTAGATCCATAAAAGCAGTCGGAGCGTTCGTCAGTCCAAATGGCATCACCAGGAATTCATAGTGACCGTACCTTGTGCGAATAGCAGTTTTCAGAACGTCTTCTTCTTTAACCTTCAGCTGATGATAACCAGATCTTAGATCAATCTTGGAGAAATAACAAGCTCCAACTAATTGATCGAAGAGGTCATCAATTCTGGGAAGCGGATATTTGTTCTTGATCGTGCGCTTATTCAGTTCCCGGTAATCAATACACATTCTCATCGAACCATCTTTCTTTTTCACAAACAAGACTGGTGCACCCCACGACGAAGAACTGGGTCTGGTGAAGCCTTTATCGGATAGATCTTGCAGTTGTGTCATCATTTCTTTCATCTCTGGAGGTGCCAGACGATACGGTGCACGGGCTACAGGAGCGGCTCCAGGAATCAGGTCTATACCAAACTCTACTTGTCTAACGGGCGGAAGACTATTCAAGTCTTCAGGAAAAACTTCTGGAAATTCACTAACAATAGGAATATCCTCCAACTTTTTCTTTTCTAGCTTAGTATCTATCACATAAGCTAAGTAACTCGGGCAACCTTTACTGACACACTTACGAGCTTTTAACATAGATATAAGGCAAGGCTGATGATTCCTACAATCACCATAAATCACTATCGGCCCCCTCTCAGGTAATACAACATTTATTAACTTCTTATTACAAACTATGTTAGCCTGATTCTCGGCTAACCAATCCATCCCCACTACCACATCAAACTCGATCAAGGCTATAGGAAATAACTGAATCGGTATTCCGCACCCTTCTATATTTATCACACAACTATCAAAAACTTCTTTAACCGACACTTGTTTATCATTTGCAGTATCTACCATTAAGGCATGATCTAATACTTTAGGCTTTAAATGCATATAAGCAGCAAATGAAGGAGATACGAACGATCGGTTTGCACCGGAGTCAAATAACACTTTAGCACGTGTAGAATTTATTAAAAATGTACCTGTAACCACATCCGGAGTTTCCTCCGCTTCTTGTGCCGTCATCTGGAATGCACGACCCCTTGTTCTTGGTGGCTCTATTCTTGGTACCACCGGTCTGACAATTGCTGGTTTACTGACGTACCCCCTTGCTGTATTCTTCCCCTCGGACAATCAGACTGAATGTGATCCGGAGAATTACATGAGAAACAAAACCGCGTCACTTGACAGTTTTTATCTATATGTCCGGTCTTCCCACACTTATAACCAATCCGAGGATCCACTTGACAATTTCCTTGGTGGATACGGTTACATTTTGGACAAGGTCTTTCCGTTGGTCGGAAAGGCGGACGGTTATCATATCGCTGAAACCTAGACTTCTTCAGATCATACTGAGGTCCTTCCCACTTTCTTTTCCCCACATTCTTATCACTAGTACTTCTCCCTTTATCTTGCTCCACGGTTTCCGCGACGTCTACTGCGGCGGAGAAAGTTTCTGGTCCTTTAGCAATCACAAAACTTCTGACTTCTGCATTCAATCTAAAGATAAACCTTTCAATCTTCATGGCCTCCGTAGCAACGTAGTATTCCGCAAAATGAGACTTTTCCAGAAAACGAGCGGTGTAGTCCCGAACTGACCAATTCCCATGCTGCAAGTTCATAAACTCCCCTTCCAATTGTTTAACTGCGGCTTGAGGACAAAACTGTTTCCTGAAAGCTATAACAAATTTTTCCCAAGAGAAGGTAGAATATATGTCAGACCCTCCCGAAGAAATATGGGCTTCCCACCAGTATAAAGCATCGCCTTTTAACATTGCGGTTCCATAAAGTACTCTATCCTCTTCAGCGCATTTACTAGTCTTGAAGATAGCTTCTATTTCCTTCAGCCACTCCATAGCTTTCACTGGATCCCGATCTCCTGAGTACGTAGGAGGCTTGCAACTGAGAAACATTTTATAATCACACTTTTTCATTACTGGTACGACAGTAGGTGTGATAGGCATCTCATCTTCCAGGTTAGGATCTGGTCTTTCTGTTTCAGTATTACGAGGCTGGTTAAACATGGCTTGAATATTTGCTTGTAACCTTCCCATTCCAGCTGTTAGATCGTCCCTTGTTACAAATTCAGTACCTCGCGGCTGAACTCTACCGCCTGTTCTGCCTCTACCTCTTTCTCCCCCTCTTCCTCTTACCCCAACTGTTGGATTTGTTCTATCATGATCTCCTCTTCCCCCTCGATTCGTTTGTCTAGTACCACTTGCCATTCTGTTGATTCAAACAAGGTTAATATACACATAAGCACATACCCCATATAACAAGGTATTCCAGTTCAAACAGGTACCTGTAAGATCACAATTACACTGGCCAGGTGTAATCTGAAATTACCTTACATGATGTTCCTTCTACCTTTTATACTTAATCATCCCAAGGTTCTAAAATAATAGGGACATCCTACTTCACATGCAGTTTAAGTCTAGGTACATATACGAATACCTAAATCCCTTAAACTAGGGCTCTGATACCATCTGTAACAACCCGGATCCCAAACATACAACAAATAACATATATTTCATAATGTCGTTACATAACAAAGATACATTATATAACAAATACGGTCCCTTAGTCTTTACAATCCAAAATAAGGTATTCCATTACAACTTTTCGCTAATTAAATACATTATATCTAATAACAAGGTTGTAAACGCAAAACACATCATAGTCTTCATCATATAATTCTTCCCAAAAGCTAGCCACCAAATACTCTATTCACTTGTTCTTACCTGATCCATGACCTGGAATACATATTTTTAAAACAAAATGAGGGTTAGACCTAGCGGTCTAAGTGAGAAAATCACTGTTAGTTTGAAACCATTTACACAAACACCATATACATATCACAAGTATAAATACCAATTAGAACTCATGCAATTGTATACTTCCCTGTCTCATTTCCATGGCCATATTAGTTGGTTGCAAGCCAACTAATAAATTAACTCCACTATACGACAATTACAGCCAACACCGTCGTACGAATATTACGGCCAACACCACCGGTCCTAAGCCCGACCAACTCACTACCATGTAGTGTAATGCTCATGTAAATACAATATCTCAATATATATCATATTTCACACATAAACACATAATCATATCATCTATCACATATCCGATATACACATATATGTATTCCAGTTTGAAAACATTTTGAAGTAAAACTCACATGTTTGTTTATCAACACGCTTCCAATCTTTTCTCAAAATACAATTCAGCCTTCACCCCAAATCCACAGAATCTGAAACAAATAGGTACAAGTATCTCTTTACCAAATAGAACACATAAGACTTACTAGAGCTAAGAACTCTAGATAGTTCAATTCCTCCAAATGTTACCCCCAAGCCCGAACTTAAGTCTAGTCCACAGAATAGTCAGTCCTCATTCATTCCCTATCTAAGAGTTAACAAAATACAGGTTACTTGGATACTCAAAAGCATCTAAACTCTCAAAAATGACCAAACAGCTAAAGTTTCCGGAAACTACAAAAGTATCCAGACAACAGGACTTTTCGGACAACACAACTAATCCGGACAACCCCAACTTTCCGGACAGCATGTCCAATCCGGACGTCATTCGGAAACCACAGTAATCCGGACTTCATCCGGTATCTAAATTCGTCCGGAAACTTAATGAAAAGAGGAACTTACCGGAGGCAAGATTCGTCCGGACACCTGCATGAAGAAACTACCGGACACTATCAACAAAACTATCCGGACACATTCATTCTATCCGGAAACCTCTGTCGGTTTGCCTATTTTCAACCCAGATTTCGACTAAAATCACCCCCAGTCCAGATGTGATAATTCTAATCCGATAGATACTTCCTAATAGCAATTACAAACATAAAACGTACAGAAACATACCTTAGTATTACTTCCAAGTACACCAAATCAAATCCCTTAGCCACAAAACCTTATTTTGTCTTCTTCTTCTCCAAACACACACACACACACACACACACACACACACATACACACACTAATTCTGGATATTTCTGAGTTGTGAAATATCAGAATGTTGAAAAGGATAATATCTACCCAATTTTACACAATTAGTCCTTGATCTAATCACTAATGACCAACATACCCTAAACTTATAAATTAACCCAAATTTACCCTAAACATTAATTATAAAGTTAATTTTATTTAACGGAACTAGAATTCTAACTAACGAACTTACCCGGGGTATTACAGGGTCTTGATTTTCATATCCAAAATCCGACCGGGTTTTCGGTTTGTCCACCCGAACCCGCCCGACCCGCCCGATGCACACCCCTAAGTATAACAGAGAAGAAATCAAAGAAATACATGAAATAGATCTAATCACTATTAGATCTAGCCTCACGAGAAATGTATCTCAGATCCTCAGCTGAACATGTACAAGTAGTAAAGTAGTACAACAGAACTACACCACAAGAACAAGAACATAACAGAAATCTAAGATCGGTAAAGAATACGAGTAAACCTACAGGTAAAACATACAGATCTAGTCAAAATAAGGGTAGGTCTACAAGTAAATCATATAGATCTAACCAGATATATACAGATCTATATGTAAACCATACAAGTCAAGTAAACAGAAAGAAAGATATGAGGAACGGTCTGAATAAGAACCAACAGATCTATATTGGACTCGTACGGATCTAAAAAGAAACGTACGCAACAATAATAGCAAGTGAATGCTCCAATCACACACAATTAGAACAAATCCACTAAAAATAGAAAGAACTCTTTATGATTATACAAAGATATTCAGATCCAGAGAAAGGATAGGAACAAGTCACTGAGATAATAACAAAAACTCTTAACGAGCAGATTTAAATCTATACAGATATAATCTTCTCCTTTAGAGAGATGAACAATGAAAAATACAAAAGAAATATTTGAAATAAGAAAAATGATTTGAAGAAACTTCAGATTAAACGAAATCTAAGCAGGTGAACACGATTTGAACAACTCAGCATAAAAAGGATCTGAATCTGTATGAACATTTTTGAAAAAACAAAGAAAGTGAGAGTTTGAAAAAGAAACACAGATCTGAGTAAAACACCTCAGATCGAAAATTTGATTTGATTTTCTTTAGAACCGTAAATATGAACAAGATGAGCGAACTCACCAAACTGAAGACGATGAACAGATTTGTTGATGTGGTTCATCAAGAACGAAGAACAGATCGAGAACTAAGCTCTGATACCATGTTCAAATGATTACATCAACAAATTTATAATAAAATTCAAGACACTATTTCATATATTCAAAGCAGAAATTACAAACCCTAAATCTAGAACAATCTATTCAAACTAATTCTAGAAAGAGAATGTAAACGAGAGAACGACAGATACAAAGAAAAGAAAAATGAATGAGATTCTCATCTGAAACCCTAAACCATTGGTTATATATTATAAACCAATTTGCACTTTAGTCCCTTGACTTCTTAAACTGTGCTCCGCTACCCTTTATCTTCACAAGAAAGTGAGGCGCCACCCTTGTACTTCTAGATCCAAACTTCCAGCTTTTATTTAACTTTAAGCTTTTATACAACTAACCCCATCAAGTATCTGAAACAATACAACACCATAAATTAATAGATGACAAGATTGAAACAAGTTACTTACCTTTTAACAGTTCGCTCCCATGAAAACCATTGAAATAGATATCAACACAGGTACAGTCAAATGCCTACAATACCCAAGGTTTAAAAAGGCGTAAGGCGTGGCGTGGCGGTGAGGTCAAGCCTCAAGCCTCACAAGACTTGTGGCGTACTAGTTAAGGCTTGTGGGGGATGTGGCTAGTAACCCATCTACCCCAAGTTCGAATCCAGGCGCTTCCAACTTGTGGCCACTGGGGATAAACTCAGGGCTGCACGCGTTAGCAGTTGGGGCAATTGCCTCACCTTGCCGGGATTAGTCGGGGCAATGTCCTCGGATACCCTTCAAAAAAAAAAATATGGCGAGGACGCGTCGTTTTTTAAGGCGTGAACTAAGGCGGCAAATTAATATTTCTTATATATTATTATATATGTATAAATAGATGTTATATGTTTTTAATTAATGAATACAATTATATCCAACAATTTAATATATATATATATATATATATGTGTAATAGTGTAATTGCCGGAAAATATGATCTGCCGTTGCTCGTGTAATCGCTTAATTGTGTAATCGTGATTTCAATTTGAAAAACATTGACTGAACCTTAATTCTAAATAAGTCAACAAATTAAGTTTTAACTTTTTTAGTTTTTACCCTCTTACTTTTAACTTTTCAGTTTTAACCTTTAACAAAATTTAAGTTTAAAAAAAAAAGACAAAAAAAATTACAAATTGTAAAAAATACAAGTGACGTCTTACAAAAAACTGACGCTATGGCGTGCCATATCGCGTCTTAAGCCGCCATATCGTGAGCCACGCCTTACAGAAACGTTATGGCCCATATCGTAACGGCGGAGACGCGTCTCACGCCATATCGCGCCATGGGGCGCCTTTTAGAACCTGACAATACCCTTTAAAATATAGTACTTGAATCTACAACATACCATTGGATACCGGAAATGCAGCGAAAGCAGTCGAATGAACTATATACGATTACGCCCAGGAACATCAATCCATCTCAACTTAATTTCAATCTCACCACATTCGACATTTCTTAATCTAAGAACCATGTTTTGGATAACTCGACCATCGTTCCATGTTATGTAGCTTTCCTCGGCTAAGCAGTTGGTCCTCGTTGGTTTCACAGTTGTGATGATCGTGTTGTTTGGGAGATCATCGCTCAAACGCATCCTTACTGCTTCCAAGAATGGCTTGAAGTCGAACTCTGCATCCCCCATTTTATCATCCGCTGAAAATAGATCCCTATCGTAGACTTCCTGCATTTCTTCAACAACTCAAATCAAAACACTCCATTGAATTTGATATTTGAAGCCAAAAACCATAAAAAAGACAGGTTAAAAACTTTGATATAGCAATTGCTGCAAGGAGATATGCAATTAATGCCAAGAACACCATGGAGTGCAGACTTCTTTTTGAGAATTGTTAAGATCAAGCTCCCAATGCACAAAGGTCACAATCATAATTTGAAATTTGAAATTTGAGATTTGAAATTAAGACAAATATTTTACGGAAGAGATTGAAGAACAGCTTACAAGTTTAACAGGGAGAGGCTCTAAAATCGAGAGAGTTAAATCTTCATCCCACACAGGATTTATGTTTTTCTTTACCACTCGAGTCTTCAATTTCTACACAAAATTTAAGAAAAAGTTAGAAGAATTTTCTCAAAATTCTGATGGTTTTCAGTGCTACACTCCTCCTAAATCTCAATTTTCCATCTAGAAACTTCTAGAAGGTCAATTTCCCACCGCCTCACACCGAGATTATTTTCCGGCCACCGCAACTAGGCAACTGATCATTGCTACATTGGGCGGAAACAACTAGGTTGACGATCTTAAACAAATCAAACCCTAACATCGGCGGCCACCACAAGCCGTCGTACAACAACAACCAGTTTTCCAGTGGAATCAACATCTCAACCAAAGGAATCCAAAAAACTTCAACACCGAACATATTCCGGCAAGAGAATTGAAGAGTGTAAATTGAAAATGAAATAGAAAGTTGACCTGTTTGCCCATTCGGATGATAACGTAAGGATCGCTGCTACGTAGATCTCGAATTGCAAGGTTTACACCCCTATGGACATGAACTCTCAGCAAACCCAACAAATCATCCATCGACATATGTGCTTCCGATCAATAAAGAAGCAAATCAGTGAAATTAAGCTAGCTGAGAATTCAGGAATGATGGTGAGTGTTTGACAATGGAGAATTCTCAATGGAGGTTAAGGGTTTATATATTGGGCAGCTAGACAAAGCCTCTGGTTCGAACCACTATAGAAGAAGACGCGGAAATGGTTTAAGTTTTACAGAAGGCAAAAACAGGTCAACTTTCACAAATTAATAATTAGTTCGATTTACCATATAAACCGAATTATTGATTCTTTTAATTGCATTTATTGACAACTAGACGTCTACTCACGCAATGCAGCGCGATATATCTTGATTTTAATGTTCTAATTTATTTATTTTCGTTGCCGATTTTGTAAACGATTTTATGTGTTTTGAGAAAACGATCATGATTTTTTATAAATTTGATTAAAGAATGACGCTTTTTGAGGAGTTCATAGTTTGAGGAATTGAAAGTGGTTAAAGATAAAGATTAATTAATAAGAGTCCATAATTTAAGAATTTGAATGTTGTTAGAGATAAGTATTAATCAAATAATTAGCATTAAAAGCGGTACATAAAGTTTTATTAGTTATTTTTAAGAGATTTTAAATAATTAGTATTAAATAGCGATATATGAAGTTTTAGTGGTTGTTTTTAAGAGTTTTTCTTAAATGTTTTATAATATATTATAGATAAACTTTTTAAAAGATTGAAATTTCCTTTAATTAATGGATAGACCTAACGTTAGTTAAGGTTGTGTATAATTGTGGATACATTTTTTTTTGGAGCGGATATGCCTTTAATTTGAAGTGATTAAAATTCTTGTAAAGTTGTTTAATGTATTTTTAGCGAATTTCACCATTTTAAGAAACATTTTATGTTTTTTTTTTCAAAGGACTTTTCAATTTTTATGGTTGATGTTCAAAAGAAATGTAGTGTTTTAAATTTAATAATATATGAATATTAAATAAGTGTTTAATATAGATCGGGGATAAAATAATTATTTTTTATATTCAAATGATTTATTTAGCATAATAATTTTTATTTTTATTTATACAAACAATTTAATCAATACAAATAATTTAATTTACATAGAATATAATGGAAAATCAAACTAAAACATTGTGAACACTGGTGCAATTTAATCATTGGGTGATCTCAAGATCTACGAATACTACATGATCTATTAATATAATTTACTCTTATTTTCAAATTCAAAGGTGGGTCCTCCAACGAAAAAGACAAAAAGAAGACAACATCATACAATGTCGTGAATTGATTTGTGTGTTTTTGCTTAGGTCGTGATGATATATTCTACTTGGTTTAAATATTAATTAAAATAAAATATAAAATAATAAACAAAGAATAAAATAAAATTTTAAATGCTGAGAAAAATATAATTTACCAGTTTATAAGCTATTGTTATTAACAAGAACATGTCCTAGTTTCAAACTTTATATAATTTAAATTAAAAATAAATATTTTTATATCAAAAAAATTATCAACTCCAAAGTCCAACCGGCATTAAAAAAATTCACACTGAGTAATTTATTTAAAATAACTCATTTATTTTGTAATTAAATATCATAGGTACATATATAAAGATAGACACACATACAAATCCATTCTACAAGTAACATCTGTGGGAATATTATAAGCAATAATATTGTGTCATAATTCCTGAGAATATGGAGAAAAATGACAAAATACACCCCCCCCCCCCCCCCCCCCACACACATATATATATATATATATTTAAATAATAAATGATAACTATGTGAGAAATAGAGAAATGATCCTAGCTTTTCATCTGGTCGTCATTTGCGGCTTTGAATGTGAAGCGCCAGATAATTCTTCGTGTGGTCTGCAGAAGATAGAAGGGTAGTTTTGTAAAATACACGAGACAAGTTCATATGTGAACATGTGTAATTCACATATGAACTAACGTTCATATGTGAATCAGTTAATTAATTCATATGAGAATCAGAGAATCAGTTCATATGTAAATCTGTTAATTAGTTCAACTGATTCACATATGAACATACAGTTAATTAGTTAATATGTGAATCAGTTAATTAGTTCATATATGAATCACAAAGGGTCATATTTGAATCAGTTAAAAAGAGTTCATATGTGAATTACACGGGTTTACATATGAACATATAGTTCATATGTGAATCACACAGGTTCACATATGAACTCGTCCCGTGTATTTGTAAAAGTTAGAGCATCTCCAACAGCTTCCCCAAAAAATTTCCAAAATGGAGAAGCGAAAGTCAAAATCCCCCAAAAAATTTACATCCATCTCCAACAGATTCTCCATTTTAGAGAATTCAACATTAATTATACTATTAAAATATTTAAAATATTATTACCTCCAACAAATTTTTAGAAGGAAAATAATTAAATATTATTTCTAACACTTGGTAATGATTTTTGGGGTAATCTCCATATTTGGAGAAAATTGTATTCTCTCTCCTACTTTCTCCAAAATGGGGATGGAGATGGGGAAGCTGTTGGAGCATATTTTAGGATCAAAATCCCCATATTCCCCATTTTCTCCAAAATGGGGAAGCTGTTGGAGATGCTCTTACGAAATTGTTCTTCTATTTTTGGAATAGCCCCAACTTTTGACCAATCAAAGCCGCAATTTTTGACTAGTCAAATCCGATCTTGACCGTATGAATTACCAAGATTACTTCTCTATTTCTCACACACTTAGCATTTCTCATTTGAACATAATCCTATGGCTATATATATATAGTCATACTAAATTGTAACCCATCATTTTCGTGTAAACCATGTAAATCGTCGATTTCATAGGTTTTTTTGATGAATTTTTTTGATGAAATTGTTTATTTTGATGAAATTGTTTCATATCATTCATTTCTTGATGAAATTGTTTTATGAAATTTGTAGTTTCATAGGGTTTTTTCATTTTTATGAAACTGTTTCATTTGTATTTAAGAATCTCATGTTGCTACTATAGTTGAATGAACATCGGATTGTTGCCATTAAACTTTACACTTAATTATCTCTCCACATCTGTCTGTTGAACTTTACAATCTTTACATCCCGCAGCATTGCAAACCACATGGTTTAAGCTCTTCAAAGTTTGAGTAGTTGTTCTTGTATATGAATCAGGAATTTTGAGGAAGCTGCTACTTTTGTTCTTACTTTTTTTTTACATTTTGTTCTCTCAAGCTTGTTGCTTGTTATAATTTTTTCATAAGTAGAAGCGCAAGTACATCAAGAACTCAAGAAGCTTTACCATTGACATTATGTTTTTGTTCATTTCAAATACTCACAAGCAGGTATGTCTACTTTTACCGTTTTACGTTCAATCACACACAAGATATGCTTTTAATGCATATATTCTTTGTTTTTCTTTGGCTTTTCGATTTTCTTTGGCTGCAAACAGATGGAGGAATGGTATTTTGTTGTTGATTTATCTAGCCTCATGGGGACATTTTCCGGAGATTGGCATTTGACAATTAGGTTGTTTTCTATTATAAGGTTAATACGGTTCAGATATGATATTCCTTTGATGCTCCATTATCAGATAATGGGTTTGTTTTTAGATATGGTTTTGATGGTTTTTTGGTTTGGACCTGCTTTTTGGTTCATATGCTTACCATCTCTGTAACATGATATTCATTAATATTGTGTATGTTCTTAAGTTGTATAGGACTTAATCCCTCAAAATTGGTTTTCATTTACCTTTTTTAATATTATTTGCTTATGACAATTGCTTTTAGGTTATGTTTTACTATAAATGTTTCATGAGTTTTTCATTCTTTATTTAATCAAAATTTTCATTCCGCTGCATTGCACCGGGTAGATAACTAATATATATATATAAAGGGAGGATCAAACGAGTACAATAACTATTTAAAAGAATGTGAGAACGAAGAAAATCATTAGTGATATTACATTAAGGCGCAAAAAAGCCACGCGGACCTGAAGCCGTGGCCAAAGTCATTTTTCCGTGCGTTGATATAAAATCACTAATGATTTTGTTCGTTTTCGTGTTCTTGTAAATAGATATTGTTCTTGTTTTAACCCGACTATATATATATATATATAATATTAAAGAAATATTTTAAAATAAGAAATATTGTTTTAAAAAATAAAGTGAAGTGAATATGTCTTTCCTTTGTTTAAGATGAAAGGAATATTTATATGATATCTTATAAGAAATTGTATTGTTGGTTGCCGGCCAACCTCCCAACCTTTTCATTTGAAAAACAAGATTCTCATCATATAAAGTCAATCTCTCTCTCTCTCTCCCTCCCCACCTCCACCTCCACCTCCACCTCCACCCCACATAATATATATATATATATATATATATATATATATATAGGTGGGTTCAAACGAGAACGTTAACTATTTACGAGAATACAAGAACGGCCGCACATGTACAAAATCACATGTGATTCACGCACAAAATCACATATGATTTTACACTACCTGAAAATCTGGACTTGAATCACATGTGATTTTGTACAAAATCCAGGTAGTGTAAAATCACGTGTGATTTTGAACAAATCGCGTACAAAATCCAGGTAGTGTAAAATCACATGTGATTTTGTACGTGAATCACATGTGATTTTGTACATGGGCGGCTGTAACACCCCGAGTTTTCCAAGTAAGTAACCAACCTTATTCGTATAATCAGGATTTTAGTAATTATGGGTTTCGTACGTGGGGTACAACGTCTTGCATGCATGTCATCATGATGTGAGACCAACCTCGAGAAAAAGGGAGAATCGGGGCCGAATTGGATTTTGGGCAGCAGCGGGACAGAGGTCCGCGACTATGCCCGGCGACAATGCCCAGGGCATAGTCGCTGGGGCATTGTCGCATAGGAGGGACATCAGGTCCGAATCAAACAGAAGATGGTACGTGGGTCGCGACTATGCCCGGCGACAATGCCCAGGGCATAGTCGCGATGTCATAGTCGCGGTCGGGGTGCTGAATTCGATTAAAACCCCTTTCAATCCCAAATCACTTCTCACTTCTCCCATTTCACCCCTTTCTCTTCCAAACCGAAACCCTAAGTCTCCAAAGCCGATTTCAAGCTTTTGAACCCCAAGATTTGATGTTTCAAGTGAGATTCTTCATCTTTCACGTCTATGAGAAGCTAAAGCAAGAACCCTCTCCACTTCAACTTTTTCACCAAGTTTTCTAAGGTTTACTCAACCCTCACCTAAACCCTTCCCTTTGATGAAATGGAGAATGAAGTTCATATTGGTGACCTAGAAGTGTTTGGTTGGTGGATTCGCTTGATGGTTGAGGTAATCTTCTCTTCTCTTCATTTTGGAAATTAGGGTTTCGATCTATTGGTGATTTTTGGTGTAATATGTTGGGGGAAATGATTCTAAGTGTTTGAGGATAAATATTCATGGTTGGAAATTGTGGATTTAGGTTTTTGGAAGATTTGGAGCTTAAGGATTCGTGTTTCTTCAAAGGAGCTTACGTTTGGGAAAAATCTAGATTTAGCCTAAATCTAGCAAGGTGAGTTCAAGTTACTTTGTGAAAACTTTGTACATGCCAAAATGTTATTTTTCCAAGTAATTATGTGTTTTACCTGAAAATTATCAATGTGGAGTTATTTGGTGGATTTTACCTTTTGATGTATTAACTGTGGTAAATGTAGTAAAACACTACTTTTGGATAATTTGAAAAAATGTGATAGATAAATCCTATATGAAAATGGGTTATTGATTTATGTGAAAAATGGAGTCTAATTGTTATGAAAATGCATTTTGCGGATATTTGGAAATATGCATATAGTACTTCATGTGATGTTTTGAAAATGTAAAGGTTGAGTCCTTTTTGGAAAGGAGGGTTATCCCGATCCAATGTTTTATTTCGGGCTTTCATAGAATTGAGGTATTTACCGGCAAACGGCGTGTGATGTTATATTTGATGTCATTTTGTGACTTTTCATAATCTATCTTTTGAGTTAGTTGAGCTTGTGGCTCGGTATTGACTTTTATCAAGTCTTGGGGACATTTGTCCAGTTTTGATAGCTCAAAGTTGAGTTTTGATCACGAATTACGTTATTGGGAATTTGCATGTTTTGAATGCATTTGTTTATTTATTTGGGGTCGTGTAATGTTTAGACCTTGTTAGCTATGGATCCATAGGCTGTTGAGTTTTCCAAGTCTCGCGGGCAAGAGATCGGGATGATTGAGCTCAGTTTACGAGACGTCAGTTCTTTTGTAGCACGGAATAGGCATCGGGTTCCATGATAAGTAAGGCGTGGACCTAGATGGTCGGGCGTCGTCTCATGGGCAGTAAGGTGTAATTCCATATATGTGCTTAGCACAGGATAGGCATCGGGATCCATGATAAGTAAGGCGTGGACCTATATGGTCGGGCGTCGTCTCATAGGCAGTAAGGTGTAATCCCAAATGTGTTGTTGTGGATTTGAAGTGACCCAATGTATAGACCTGGAGTGGTTGAAGTTGGGGGCTCCCTAGTCTCGCGGGCAATAGATCTGGAGTGATTGAGCTCAGTTTACGAGAGTAATCCACGTGGGTGTTTTTATTGCATAGTAGGTGACCCACTTTAGTGTTCCGTCACGTGCAATGTATACGGGTCTCCCCCGTCACCGAAAGGTGTTGTTTTGGGTATTTATGTTTATCCATGTTTTCGGTGACGTGTTATATTTATGAGAATTACTTTCCACGTTATATGAGTTGTGGATTATGTTTCATCCATATTTTGGGATGTTTTGGGATAATGGCAAATAATTATGCGTTTAATCATTTTGAGTATCAAATGTCATTTCACCTTTTCGTTGACTTTGTGAATAAGTCTATTTTGGGAAATCATATTATAATAAAGATTTTAGCATGGGAATTGTGTGAGTTGGAAAATGGGTGATTTGTATGTAAAGTAAGTTTTTTTTGAAGTCATGACTAAAAACTACACTCCTCTCTATTTATGAATTTATATAGTCATGATAAAATGCTTGAACTCACTAGGCGTTAGCCTAACCTTTTTTATTTGTCGGCATGTGCAACAGGCTCAGGTTGGGAGTAGCTTTAGCTACACTGTGAAGTGGTGAGTGCTAGTAGAGTGCACGAGTGATGATTTTGATTAAGTGAATCTTCCGCATATGTTTGGAACTAGCAACTTGTGTTGTATTAAGTAACGCCCGTTTTAAGTTTTAGTTGTGGAAATTAAAATGTTTAAATTCCGAGGTATTTCCAGGAATGAATTGTAGAGATGATTTTATCAACTTTTGGTTATTTTATTGAAATTAAAGTTAGTTGCTCGTTCCAAATTTGAGGGTGTTACAACGGCCGTTCTCGTGTTCTCATAAATAGTTATAGCGTTCTCGTTTGAATCTTTCTCTCTCTCTCTCTCTCTCTCTCTCTCTCTCTCTATATATATATATATATATATATATATATATAGGGACAATAAATTGTAAACCTCTAAATGTGTGTATACTTTGTAAACTTTGGATTTCATAGGTTCTCTTGATGAAATTGTTTATTTTGATGAAAGTGTTTCATATCATTTGTTTCATGATGAAATTATTTCATATATTTGTGTTTTTATGTAAAAACGTCAAAGTTTCATCAAAGTTTTCATCAAAATAAACAATTTCATCAAGAAAATCTATGAAATCCAAAGTTTAAACGAAAAAAAGTTTACAAAATAGTGAGCCTCTCTCTCTCTCTATATATATATATATGGAGGTTCAAAAGAAAACACTTTCATTTTACGAAAATACGAGAACACTCTTATCACATGTGTTAATACACATGAGTGCACGATGTGGTTGCGGATGACTTGGCCCATGACCTAAAGTTGCACCAAAGATTGTTTGTCACTGATTTAGTATAACATGTGTATCATATGTGATGGATTACAGCATCACATCAGGAATACCTTTATCACATGTGATAATACACATGATGCGACCTAGTGGTATGCGAGCGACTTGGTCTGCAACCTAAGTCGCGCCGAACGTCGTCTGCGTTTGCGATTTAGTATCACATGTGATAAATTATAGTATCACATGTGATTGATTATGGCAAAAGATGTTTCGCGTTTTCGTAAAATGACGGTGTTCTCATTTGAACCTTTCCCTATACAATATTTTGCTATGAAGTTTCAAGTGTAAAAATATGATTTTACCGGGGTCTCGTCTCTCTCTATATATAGACATATATATGGAGAGACTTAGGATCGCATCTGAATACGAGTTATGATGAGAATGTAAGAACAAACTTTTAATCTACTTTCAGTTATCTTCATTGTTGATCTATTTTTATCACCATGACCAAAACTTCAATAAGTTCATACATTTGAAGAGTGATGGACCCAAGATTTTTACCGAGTGGTTGCACACCGTGCAACGTGTATTTAGCCGAATTCCATCTTTTGAAGGGATTTTTAAAGTTTTCTTTGGTTAATGTCAAGATATTTTAAGTTATTTGGTTGATTTCGAGAGAATATTTTCGGTTTTTTGGTTGATGTTTCTTGTATATTCTAATCTCGCGAAGCACCATTCAAAGTTTAGTGAGTGCATTTTTCATATTGCAAAGAAAGAAAAAAATCTATTTATGCAAATAAGTTAAGCGGGTGCACAAGACTCCTTAAGGGGAATAATAAGTCCGCCCCTGCATATGAAAGTGATTGTAGGTATGTAAAAGTTTGTGAAGGTGAGTGAAAGTAAATATTAAGGTTGATCAACATAATTGGAGGTTCATGTTTTTTGTTAGCAATCAATTGAAAGTCCACCATTTTTTGGCTGTTAGATAAAAAAATCAACACCTCCAATAATTAAGAAATATTATTGGTATGGTTGGTCTTTTTTAGGGTAACATTGTTGTAGTTTCTTGAGTTTTCTTGTTTCTAGACATTTTGGTGTAATTAGTTGCAGTACTAGAGTGTACAAGATGTAATGCATGAGACACTGTTTTATGCAAGAATGTGTCTGTGTCAATGGTAACTGAATATGTCAACAGATACCATCAAGGATCATTTAAATATTGATGCTAATACAACTCTTTCCAAATCTTGATCTTCAAGTTTCAACTACTGCCTAATTTTATACAAAGGTTCATAGGTTCATGTAGATTAGAGGAGAAGGCTGGAAGTTTCAAGATCACAAGTGATTACTAAAATCACATGTGATACAACATGTCTAAAAGGAAGCGGGCGAATCAGTCAGCGCGACCAAGGGTTGCGTGAAAGCTTGGCCACTCTATGGCTGGTCAACACAACATGTTTGTATCACAAGTGATTACGTGTTTTGTATTGCATGTGAACTTGCAACTTTTCGTCATTTCATTTAATAATATATATATATATATATATATATATATATATATATGTGTGTGTGTGTGTATATATATATAGAACCCAAGAAGATATTTGGTCCTAAACATTTTATATAGCAACCAACTGAAGAAGAAGAAAAAGACAGCTTCCGCAGTGACCGGATTAATTTGCTAAAGTCTGATAGTCTGATTGTAAATATTTTATTCTCTTATTTGGTTATTGTCTCGTATGAATCTAACTATATATATAACCCAAAAAAAATACTTGGTCCTAAACATTTTATATAGCAACCAATTGAAGAAGAAAAAGACCGCATCCAATAGACTTGACCAAATTAATTTGCTAAGTCTTGATTGTAAATATATATATATATATATAAAACAAACTAGAATTACAAAATTCTCTGTATGCATATAAGAAAAGTCCAACTAGCATCTCCAACATATTCTCTATAATTCTGCACTAAAATTAGCAACTCTTCTTATCGAACAAAAGCGAGTCAAAATACTTGTCAAAAACATAATTAAAGATACCATATGTGGCACTTTTGATGCCTATAATTTCGACATAAGAAGCATTTTTCAGTTAACTTCGATAATGAAGATGAATTAGAACCACTCAAAGTAAATTGTGAGGAACAGTTACCAAGATATCCACCGTTTACGTATGCATGAAGACTGAGCTAAGTCGACCGAAATCTAGTATTTGTTAAAATCAATCTTGTTGACTCCCTTGTATGAGAACAATAACTTGATACTGGTACCCTGATCTTAAATAGGACATTTAACATGTCAATTTCAAACCAAACAAAGCTAAAACCCCAAAAAATAAACACCACTAAGATTTTGGTATATATAGGACCAATGGTAATGTAGTTCAAAATGAAATTCTATTAAAATTCAAAATACATCCAAAGAGTAACTATAAATACACGTAAAGTTTATACAAATTTGAAGGATAATTATGGATACAAGCAACGTATTGATTATTGAACCATTCGTTCATCGTACAAGATCAATGCTAGTATAAGTTAAAGAAGCACCTCCAGAACTGACTTCAGGGCGGCCATCTGGTGCTGCATTATACACTGCCACCGGAATCTTAGTCGGAAGATTTGGGGCTGGACTCTCGAACTTGAGCACCTGAATTGCTTGCCCGATTTATGGCCTCAGACTCCTGTCAGGGTGTGAACACCATAGCCCCACCATCATCAAACACTCCACTTGTTTCACATCAAATTCCTTCTTCAGCTTCTGATCCACCCCCGAAACCAGCTCACCTTTTCCAAATAAACCCCAGACCCACTGGACCAACCCCAGATCAGAATTTGGGTCAACGCTATCTATCGCTTTTCGTCCACAAGCGATCTCTAATGCAACCACCCCAAAGCTGTATACATCCGACTCTTTGCTTGCTTTTCCTGTCGTTATGTACTCCGGAGCCATGTAGCCTACAGTTCCGGCTAAACCGGTTGTTTGTGGACCTAACTCATGGTCCATGAGTCGAGCCAACCCAAAGTCCCCGAGCTTCACGTTGAACCCTGAATCAAGCATGATGTTGCTGGTTTTGATATCTCGGTGCACTACACATTGTTCCCATTCTTCGTGGAGATAGAGCAACGAGGAAGCTAAACCCGTTGCAATCCTATACCTCACACCCCACTCAAGGGGACTCTTTTTGCCAAAGAGGTGAAAATCAAGGCTGCCATTTGGCATAAACTCGTAAACAAGCAAGAATTGAGTTTGATCATGGCACCAACCGATGAGTTGCACCAAGTTTCGGTGCCTTAAACTGCTAATGATCTTCACTTCGGTTATGTACTCTTTCTTCCCCTGTTTAGAACCCTGTGAAATTTTCTTCACCGCAACCACCATGCCTTCACGGGATAAGTAGCCTTTGTAGACACACCCGAATCCTCCTTCCCCCAACTTGCGGTGTTTTGAGAAGTTGTTGGTGGCTGAAGCAAGATCGCTGTAAGAAAATCTTTTTGGTCCTGCTCCTCTTTCAAGATCATCGTTCATTGATGTTAAGGTAACCGTCTCTAGTGATTTCTGTGTAGGTTTTCTTTTTCTCCTCCAAACTATGGCACATGCTACTATGCCTCCTATAAGTAGAACACCAAAAGGGACTAATAAGCCCACTGCTAGTTTCCATTCTTTTGAATTATCTTCACTTTTCTTTGTCATTTCCAAGCTTGAATCGAACTTCCAGTATTGAAGGATATGTCTCTCCACATTGGCACCAGTGGCAGCTGAAAATCCGATTGTTACCCACTCTGGAAGAACTTCACGGAGGTCAACTTGATATGAAAGACTGGTATTCTCTCCAGAATTGTTTCCAGCCCCGTAGCTCCATGACAAGTCCAGAAACTTGGTGGTGGCGTTGTAAGAAACCCAGGCATCCGCGGAATCCCCGCTGTGTAAACTAGCATTCCAAGCGGTGTAATTAGCAGAACTAATCGAGTTCTTGTTGATACCAACGTGTTCAAATGGCGGATCCCACTCTTCGTTCACGAAAGAGTCAAACTCGATTACAATCATTTGGTTTTGGGATGAATCGGTGTAAGTTGTATTGAACAGGCCTAAAAAGCCACCAGGTGAGTTGGGTGGGATTTGGAAGCCAACAGGGGCTAGAAAGAACGCAAACCCATGGCCGTAGGAGGATTGAGCTTGGGTATCGATTTTGAAAGTGAAGTGAGTGGTGAAATCGGAGAGTTTACCGGATTTTCTGTCCCATATTGGTACTGTGTCTGCGTATATGGCTTGACCAACACGCGTGAGGTAATTGACTTTGTTGAACTCTATGGTTCCAACAGAAGGTTCGGCATCGCCTGAATAGAGTATGTTTGTTGCATCAGCATCAAAACGAGAGATTTCGAAAGATACTGATTCTGACAAGGGTAAAAAGAGTAAGAAAGAATAGACAAAGAGAAGGATAGAAGCAGTTTGAATCCCTAGAGATGATGAACAACAGATAGAGGTGGCCATGATTAAGCAAAAGCAGAGACGAATTATGTGTCAACAAATACAATCAAGTAACATTTAAATATCGAGGCTAATGCAGATCCTTCCAAATCTTGATCTTCAAGTTTCAACTACTTCCTAATTTTATATGTAGGATCATGCAAAAAAACATTATGATAACGCGACCCGTCTATGTTTTGCTTAATTTTCAAAGTTCCTGGTCATTATCTGGATCTATTTTCCAACTTCTTCAACACGAGTGATCAAGAACCCAAAAAGAATTTTTGCTCCTAAATATTTTATATAACAACCAACGACTGACTGGCCATATTAATTTTGCTAAGGGCCGTTTACCAAGCGCTTACCATGCGTTTACTTGCCTTCCGGGTGAGAATGACACGGACCTAGAATCTTGCGGGTAAGCGTTTAACCACTAAGCTTTTACCCGTTAAGCATTTGGTAAAGGGCTCCATAAATCTTGATTGTTAAAATATATATAACAAAATAAGATTACAAAATTTTCTCTCTATGCATATAAGGAAAGTCCAACTTAACCACTTGCTAAGAGCATCTCCCACAATTTCTCTTAAATTAGCAACTCTTGTTATGGAACAAAAGCGAGTCAAAATACTTTCAATCTAATAATATCAGCAATCTTTAGTTACTTGCAGCAAGATCATGGTGCTGGGTAGAATAATCTTATCAGGGCCAGGGCCAGGGCCAGTGTTCACTACACTTTCTTCTCAATAATATAATGAAAGACACCTTATGTAGCACTACTTTTAATAGCACAAACAAAATTTAAAATGAGACTGCACCTTTATCAAAAGAATCCAGTAAATCTCAGGGTAGGGTCTGCGGGATAAGATATAAAGAATCCTTGACTTCTCTAACGAACTCTTTAATAAGCATGAGAGAACACCCCTCCCTCTCTAGTAAAACAAATCCAACTACAGATAAGAAGAACAAAATCAAAAAATTAAAGTCAAAAGCCAAATCCAAATCAAAATGAAAACTAAAACTAAAAACACTTTAAAATCAAAACCCTAATCAAGGGGTGACGGTTCTGGCAAGGGTTTGGGGTGGCTGGCAGGAGCTTGTGGTGGCGACGGTGCTTCAAATAAGACGTGGGGTTCAAGGGGGTAGGTGCTTCAAATAAAACGGTACCATCGTCTCCGGCGGGAATAACCATCGTCCCCTAGACTAATTAACTGGACCACCTCCATGGCCGCCACCTGCCACTCTTTTCTGATGGGACGTGCTCGTCGATGAAGAAGAAAGATCATATCCTTGTTGCTGTGAAATGTGAACCATCGAGCCTTTGAACCACCAATTGCAACCCTGCTTGGATCGTCGAGAAGAAATAGAGAAATATTGGAAGCAAAAACCTCAACACACCGAGTTATAGCAGATCTAGAAACTGGGATTATATACCTAACTTATTTTGATTAATTGTTATGAGACAGATATGGATGAACATATCTGGATGAAGGAAATGGATGGAAGAGAAAGGAAGAAAAAAAAAAGCAAAAAAAGTAATTTTTTCATTTGTGTTATCGAAAGGAAAGGAAAATGAAGGAAAGAAAAGGAAAGTAAAAAAGTTTGCGTGTTCTTGAACAGGAGAGAAAGGAAAGGAAAGATATCAATTTTACTAATATACCCTTAAAAATATATCTTTTATAAGGAAATATTGGGTAGTTTTGTAATTTTAATTATTTCAGTATTTTTTTAAAGTTCTTTTAATTTCTTTCCTTTCCTTTCCTTTCCTTTCCTTTCCTTTCCTCCCACATTTGGGAGGAAAGTTTTGGAAGGAAACTCATCATTATTTTCCTTCCGTTTCCTTTCCTTTCTCTCCTAAAAAAAAGTTTCGAGAACACGAGTTTTTTTTCTTTCCACCCATTTCCCTCCCTTTCCTTTCCTTCCTAAAATGAGTTTCGAGAACACAGCATAAGGGGGTGTTTGGGAGTGTTTTTTGCCAAAAGTGCTTATTGACTTATGGTGGTGGGAAAAGAAGTTTTTAAAAAAGTGTTTGGATTAGCTTTTGTGGTAGGAAAAGCCAATAAGTCAATAAGTTATTTTTTAAAAAGTGTTTGACTTTTTTTAGTTAACAAAAATGACTTTTTGAATCAAAAAGCACTTTTGGGATCAAAAAGTCAGGAATTTGTGACTTTTTCAAAATGGCGTTTTCAAGTTAATCAAAAAGGAGTTTTAAAAGTGCTTTTGAGTTTGCCAAACATTAATTTTAACTTATTGGCTTCTTGAAAATCCAATAAGTCAATAAACAGTTTTATAACGCACATCCAAACACCCTCTAAGAGGGTGTTTGGGAGTGCTTTTTTAGTCCAAACGTGCTTTTGGCCAAAAGTGCTTATTGACTTATTGCTTTTGGAAAAGGAGTTTTTAAAAAAGTGTTTGGATTAGCTTTTGAGATAGGAAAGTGTAAAATGACCAATAAGTCAATAAGTCAGGAAAGTGTGACTTCTTGAAAATCATGTTTCCAAGGCAAACCAAAAAACTGTTTTAAAAGTCCTTTTGCATTTGCCAAACAAGCTTTTTAACTTATTGACTTTTTGAAAAGTCAATAAGTCAATAAGCAGATTTAAAACACACTCCCAAACACCCTCTAAAACGAAGATGAAAACCCCAAATGAAACAACAAAATTGAAAATAAAGGTGAAACAACCATCAATATTGTTGTTGGTGACGCTCGACATTGAAGGATGAAGATGATGGGATTCTCCGACGAGGGAGGGGTCATGGTGAGTTTCTCCGGCGTAGGGACGTGGTGGGTTTCTTCGGCGTAAGGGGACGTGGTGGGCTTCTAGAAATGGGTTTGATGCATGGCAGAGAACGGTGAAGAATAGGATGACGTACTTGCCGGAGAAAGAGACCGGAAGGGGAGGGGAAGGTGTGTGGTCACTTATCGAGAGGGAAGAGAGAAGTGGTGGGTTTTTTATTATAAATTAAATAAAGTATTAAATATTTACGTTACATTTATGTATAAATATCATTATTTTAAATTAAAATAAAATAATTAGAGTATAAAGACTAAAATACCCTTGAGTTAACATATTTTCTTAATGAGAATTAGTAAAAAGGACCAAAATCGAAATAAAGTGGGAACCATAGTGACCAAAAGTGAAACAAAATTGTTGGTGCAAGTGTACCACATCTCTATATATTTATATATATTTATTTTGATGATTACAAACACAACGCATTATTGTTTATCTAACAATTTAATCCAAGTGTGCAGTTGTTGAAGAACACGAAGATTTAATCTGAAGGGTTCAAGACGGAAGTGTTTACGTCGTCATTATTGTTTATAACTAATAATGATAAACACCCTAAAATAATATACCACTTGGATATTTCTAAAAACCCAACAATTTATTTTAATATGGTTTTGAGAAGATTCAGCAAGATTTGGTTGCAGTTCTGGAAGGTCCTTTTCTGACGGCGGTATACCGTGGAGAATACTCGGTATACCGCGGGTACACTTTTGCCGGTATACCGCGGCTGTTCAGCCGGTATACCGCGGAAGTCCGTGTGCAATTCCTATTGGTTGAAGTGGCTTTTCCTGACGGCGGTATACCGCGAGACCCAGCCGGTATACCGCGGGTACATTTTCCTGCCAACTTTGCATGTAGCCGTTTGGTGTGTCAGCGCACTTTTCTGACGGCGGTATACCGCATGCTTTTGGCGGTATACCGCGGCTGCACAATGCCGTTGGAGATGCTATGTATAAATGATGCTTGCTGGTAATGAAGATCTAAGACCACAACAACAGTAACAACAATCAGCAACCACACTCTCAGCTCTCTCATTTATATATATATATTTTATAAAACTTTTTTTTATAAAATATCCAAGTGTGAGATATTATACAAGAGTGATTACCCATTGTGAGTTATACTCCTCTTGTAAGTATTTGAATAACGGGTGTGTGATCCTGTACATCTCAATAAGCTGAGGCTTAGAGAACCGTTTACTTTGCTCTGTATTTGGTTTGTATTCTACCGTAAAGAATACATTTATTGGATCGTGTCGGGAAGTGTCTCGGCTGCTGGTTTATCACAGTTGGTGGTAAATCAGTAAATCTCTGTGTCAAGTATCTCTATCCCTTATCTCTTTATTTATTCCGCTGTGCTATATTATATTTATTTATATAAACTGCTTTGCATTTATATTTATTTATATAATCTCTGTGTATTTAAATTATATCTGTTTATATAATTGTTGTATACTTATTTATTTATACTCTGCTTTATTTATTCTGTATTTATTTGTAAAAAGAATTTTTGAAAGTAAAAGTTTTAAAATACAACCTCCCCCCCCTTAGGTTGTCTAACATTTGGTATCAGAGCGGGGCTTTCAAAAATTTTCTGTTTAAATTTTTAAAGTCATTTCTTTAATTTTTTTTAAATGGCTCAACAAACTAATTTTGTGTTCTCTAAAACTCCTTTGATAGATACTGAAAAGTTTGGCATTTGGGCCGAGCTATTTGAATGTCACGTTCGTGGCAAAAGTCAAAAAATTTGGGATATTATAGAAAATGGGAATTTTAACCCTACTATTATAAAAAATAATGTTATTGTTGATAAACCTGTTAAGGACTGGACTCCCGCTGAAGAATCTCTTTTTTGTTTAAATTTTGAGGCTAAAAATATATTATATGCTGCTTTAACTTCCGATGAAATAGAAAGAGTTTATACCTGTAAAACTGCTAACCAAATCTGGCAAAGCTTGAGTGACACTCATCGTGGAAATACTCAAGTTAAAAGTTCTAAAATAAACATTTTAGTTCATGATTATGAATTATTTGAAATGTCAAAAGATGAGTCAATCGACTCAATGTTTAAACGTTTTAACCTCATTATGACTACTTTGAAGGGATTAGGTCGTACTTATCCTAATGAGGATTATGTAAGGAAAATTCTTCGAGCACTTCCTTCGGAGTGGATGGCAAAAATCACATCCTTGGAAGACTCCCGAGATCTCGCAACGATGAAGCTCGATGATCTCATCGGCAATCTTAAAGTGCACGAAATCGCACTAAAAAGAAATCAAGTCCGGGAGCAAGTCAAAAAGAAATCCATCGCTCTCAAGGTCGTTGCCTCAAAAGAAAAGGAAGAGGAGGAAGATGCAAGTTCATCCGATGATGAACCCGAAAATCTTGACGATTTAGTCAAGTTGGTAAGAAAACTTTCTAAACTTCTTTCTAACAAAAAGTTTGCCAATATTGATAGGTTTCAAGAAAATGAAGACTACCGTCGTGGTAGTAAAAACCAAAGTCGCAACGTCCACAAAAGTGAAGACAAATATGACGAATCTAGCGACGATGAAAAAGCCAATAAAAAGAAAGGCTTTTGCTATGTGTGTGGTGACAAGGATCACTATGCAAGTGTGTGTCCAAAACAAGCAAAACAAATCAACACACCAAAAGCTCTCGTTGGAGGCGCGTTGAGCGCAAGCATAGATGAAGCCAAAAATTTTTGTTTCATGGCCGACCATGATAATGAGGTATCTTCATCATATTCTTCTAAAAATAATTGTGATAATAATTATAGTGATAATTACTATAGTGACGATGAAAATAATCTTGACGAATTATATAAATCATTTCATGCTATGGCCGCTCTCGCAAATAAATATAAAGATGAAATTTCTAATTTAAAAGAAACCGTATCTGTATATAAAAAGGAAATAGATGACGGTAAACAAAAATCTGCTTACGATTTAGATGTTATCACTAAATTAGAAAATAAATTAAGTGAAAAAGATGTTTGTAAATCATGTGTTATTTTAAATAATAAAATTGCATGCTTAAGTGAAAATAAAAAGGAAAGTGTTGCATGTACAAAATGCGAGTCTCTTGAAAATGAAATTGCATGTTTAAATGCTAAATGCAAATCGCATGAGAAAAATGACTTATTAGCAAATGCTTTTAATAGTAGCAATGATAAAGTGCTTAAAATGCTAAATATATCAAATCGTATAAATTGCCGAAAAGGCATTGGTTCAAATACGTGTATTGAAAAATGTGATTGTATGCCAATTAAAAAGGTTTTTGAAAAACCTAAATTTGTTGTTAAAAATAAAACGCAAAAACCCCCATATATGTCAAAAATGAAAAATGTGAATTATGGGAGGAAACCGTATGCTCGCATGTATAATAGCAATTTTTCTAGACCTAATGCGAATATAAATGCTTCATTTTATGTGTATGATAAATACAATCGCAAAATTAAAATGGTTAGAAAATGGATTCCGAAAGGAATGTTTAATGTTGATAATCCCGGTGGGATGCGTTTGTGGTTTTAAACCATTTTTATGGCTTTGTATGTTTGTCGTGTTTGTTTTATGTCGACAACATATTTTTTTTGCAGTTTATGTTTTATACTAACTGTTAAAAGGACCCATAAGAAAAGGGTACCACGAAAAATTTTCTTTGCCTTTTGTAGGTGTTTCCTGGCGAGGTTATAATACGTGGTTACCTGCCGAGGTTATAATACGTGGTTACCTGCCGAGGTTATAATACGTGGTTACCTGCCGAGGTTATAATACGTGGTTACCTGCCGAGGTTATAATACGTGGTTACCTGACGAGGTCATAATACGTGGTGATTTTTTTTTAATCACATAAAATTAACCGAATATTGAAGCCTTAAGATCCGTTTTGGTGCAAGTGTTTCGTATTGGTTTGTATATCTTTGTCTCTATTGCTTTTTGCATTTTATTTTATCCCTCAAATTTTATAAAATCAAATTGATATCGTTATTAATTTGAGGGGGAGCGTTTTATTATATTTACCCATGAGTTTATGCTAACTCAATTATATGCATATTTTGAGGGGGAGCATCTCTCGAGGGGAAGCATACCGTCTTTCTTGACCCTTTTTGTTTCGACAAACGGGGGAGAGAAACCGCATATGCTCTTGCTTAGCGGTTGTGTTTGTCATCATCAAAAAGGGGGAGATTGTTGGTGCAAGTGTACCACATCTCTATATATTTATATATATTTATTTTGATGATTACAAACACAACGCATTATTGTTTATCTAACAATTTAATCCAAGTGTGCAGTTGTTGAAGAACACGAAGATTTAATCTGAAGGGTTCAAGACGGAAGTGTTTACGTCGTCATTATTGTTTATAACTAATAATGATAAACACCCTAAAATAATATACCACTTGGATATTTCTAAAAACCCAACAATTTATTTTAATATGGTTTTGAGAAGATTCAGCAAGATTTGGTTGCAGTTCTGGAAGGTCCTTTTCTGACGGCGGTATACCGTGGAGAATACTCGGTATACCGCGGGTACACTTTTGCCGGTATACCGCGGCTGTTCAGCCGGTATACCGCGGAAGTCCGTGTGCAATTCCTATTGGTTGAAGTGGCTTTTCCTGACGGCGGTATACCGCGAGACCCAGCCGGTATACCGCGGGTACATTTTCCTGCCAACTTTGCATGTAGCCGTTTGGTGTGTCAGCGCACTTTTCTGACGGCGGTATACCGCATGCTTTTGGCGGTATACCGCGGCTGCACAATGCCGTTGGAGATGCTATGTATAAATGATGCTTGCTGGTAATGAAGATCTAAGACCACAACAACAGTAACAACAATCAGCAACCACACTCTCAGCTCTCTCATTTATATATATATATTTTATAAAACTTTTT
Source organism: Saussurea involucrata (assembly GCA_033807775.1). Taxonomy (NCBI): domain Eukaryota; kingdom Viridiplantae; phylum Streptophyta; class Magnoliopsida; order Asterales; family Asteraceae; genus Saussurea; species Saussurea involucrata. The sequence continues at coordinate 54,672,974 of CM066322.1, read as the reverse complement.
TTTATAAAATATCCAAGTGTGAGATATTATACAAGAGTGATTACCCATTGTGAGTTATACTCCTCTTGTAAGTATTTGAATAACGGGTGTGTGATCCTGTACATCTCAATAAGCTGAGGCTTAGAGAACCGTTTACTTTGCTCTGTATTTGGTTTGTATTCTACCGTAAAGAATACATTTATTGGATCGTGTCGGGAAGTGTCTCGGCTGCTGGTTTATCACAGTTGGTGGTAAATCAGTAAATCTCTGTGTCAAGTATCTCTATCCCTTATCTCTTTATTTATTCCGCTGTGCTATATTATATTTATTTATATAAACTGCTTTGCATTTATATTTATTTATATAATCTCTGTGTATTTAAATTATATCTGTTTATATAATTGTTGTATACTTATTTATTTATACTCTGCTTTATTTATTCTGTATTTATTTGTAAAAAGAATTTTTGAAAGTAAAAGTTTTAAAATACAACCTCCCCCCCCTTAGGTTGTCTAACAAAAATGTCAATCACAATGACTATAAGTGTAATTATTTTGAAATAAGGACCAGACTTGATAGTGAGAGCCAACCACAGGGACCAAAATTGTAATTTACTCTAAAATAATGGTATATGACATTAACTTATCAAGTAATGTAAGCAACATGAAGGTAAAACCTTAACACCTTAAGGAGTACTTATTGGAGTTTTTTGCAAAAATATGGATATTTAGAAAAAGTTTGGTAGAAATAGGAGTGTTTTAAAATTGTTTGTAGAAGGAGGAGTGTTTTGAAGAGGGCCCATTATTTTTAATTCTTAATTTTATATATTTTCATTTTAAACCCTATATATTTACAAATTTAATCCTCTTATTTGCATATTACTTTTAATTTATCTCTATTATTTTTGTAAAAAAAATATTTTTAACCCTTATTATATATTATATATGAATTGAGTTATTCAAAATATATAATTAAGATTTATATATTATTTTTAGTAAATTATATTATTAAATACATCTCATTAATACCTTTAAGTTAATACCAATATTTAATATGTTAAAATTCATGTATTATTTTTTGACATGTTATATAATTAAATTATAAATTTCTACAACTTTATCATAAATTGTCTAGAAAAGTTAAATAATCTTCAAACTCAAAAACAACAAAAAAAATGTCACTATTTATTAATAATCCTCTTGATTAAAAAAATTGTCTACAAAAGTAAAAACATTTTTGTCATTTTTTCATGAGAATTCAAAAAAACTGATAAAAAGACTTGTCTCATCAATTACTTTTTTGTGTTATAAATTTGGTTGATTCAACCTACTTTCCTTTTCATTCTTCTTCAACTAGAAAAATGAATAGTAAATTATATTATTAAATATATCTCATTAATACATTTAATTTAATACCAATATTTAAATGTTAAAATTCGTGTATTATCTAAAGGTATTAATGAGATATATTTAATAATGTATTATTTTTTGAATTTCTCACGTTGATTATTGGTTGGAGTCGGATTAGAAAATTGAAGCAGATTACTCGAAACTTTCTGTGCATCCAGATCGGAGGCGTGCAAACCAATTTTGTAATGAGATGGACATTCGTCATCCTGATGAACCTATGTGAACTATGCAACCAACATGGGCCTAATAGAAGAAATTGTCCAAATTCTCAACTAGATTCAATGAGATGTGAACTATATAATCTCTATAATTGATGTTTTAATTTAATTAGTATTTAATTCGTAGTGTAATGTTTTAATTTAGTGTTTAATTAGTATTGTAATGTTTTAATTTAGCGTTTTACTTTTTATTGTAATGTCATATGTACTTGCTCTTGTAATTTTGAAACATTTTAATATATTCGTATTCTAATTTACTCTTTAGTTCGTATTGTATTTTCCTAAAATTGTAATATATATTAAATATTGGTATTAATTTTAAGGTATTAATGAGATATATTTAATGATATACTTTTCTAAAAAATATATATTTTTTGAATAAAACAATTCATATATAATATATAATAAGGGTTAAAAATAATTTTTTTTAAAAATAATAGAGATAAATTAAAAGTAAGATGTAAGTGAGAGGGTTAAAGCTGTAAATATATAGGGTCTAAAATGAAAATATATAAAATCAGGAATTAAAAATAGTGGGCCCCTCAAAACTAGGGGTGTAAATAGGCCGGGTTGGGTTGGGTTCGGGTTCAACCCATTTATTAATTGGGTTGAAAGCATCAACCCAACCCAGCCTGTTTAAGTAAATGGGTTGAGATTTTCAACCCAACCCAATCTGGTACTTAAATGGGTTGGTAGCGGGTTGACTTGTTTATGATTTTTTCAACCCAACTTGTTTAATAAATGAGTTGAATCTGAGTTGACCCATTTAATTTTAAAACTCTAAATAAAATAAAAAGGACTAAAACATAATTACATGACAAATACACAAGCCACAACCACAAAACCAAATCAATTGTTTAAAGTTTCAAAACCATAAAGTGAAATAAATTGTTCAAAGTTTCAACAACAAAACCATAAAGTCAAACAAATAAATTTCTAGGGTTGGCGTCGATCTCTTGGCTGGAACTGAAGGAAGTGTCGGCTAGGGTTTAGAGAGTTTAGACTTTGAAAGCTTGAACGATGGAATACTGAAATGGAAGGACCGAAGGAGTTCTGTTTATACTTTAGTGGAATCATATTTAGTTTTTTTATTAACTTTTTAGTTATTAATTATAATTAAATAATAATGATAAATTAAAAATAAGTCATAAATAGGTTACAAACAGGTTGTAAATGGGTTGAAAGCAGATTGTTAATGGGTTAAAATCAGGTTGGAAACTGTAACACCTCGAATTTCTATTATATATTATTTAATATGAATGGGGTCTAATTGTAATTTAGTTTAAGATTTGGACTACTTTGCAAATGTATAAATCAAAGGGTTGAAATTCCAAATGACCAAAGTTTAAGTGGATTATGAAAATTGGAACTTGAGGGTTTGTTTGGTCATTTTTGAAAGATGGAGTATACTTAAGGTGAGGGTAACTGGGAATTGAGAAAATATCTCAATCCTCTGTGTTAGAGTCGGTCAAGAGCAAGAACAGAGAGAGAGAGAGAGAAGAAGAAGAAAAGCAATCTGATTTTAATTGGTAAGAATTGTGAATCCTTTTCAAATCCCAACTGATTAATTAATAGTATGAGTAAGTTTGTTTCTGGTTTGGTTGTAAACCTTGGATTCAGGTTTGATTTGGGATTGTGCAGAAGAAAGTGGGTCTAAGAACTTCCAGGTGAGTTCATCATCTCCTTTTGTTTAAATCAATGTTTTCTTTCAAATTAAGTAGTAGGATACAAGTATTAACTGTATTGGGACTGAATGGATACGTGTAAAATAAGTTGGGTGGAACAAATATTGGCCTGGATTGGATTTTTGTGTACAGGTCGAAGTTACCGGCCGATTTGATAAGTGTCCGGTAATTCCTTATCAGTGGTGTCCGGTAGTGAAGATATCCGGTAAGTATCTAAGTTTCCGAATAAAATAGATAATGGGTGGTATCCGGATTACTTTGGTTTCCGGATGTCATCGAGATTGTATATGTTTCCGGTAACATCCAGATAGGCTTAGTGTACGGTAAGTTATGATGTCCGGATAAGTTTAGTGTCCGGTAAGTTGTGAGGTCCGGATAGTCGTGGTGTCCGAAAACCTCTGATGTCCGGTCACTTCTGATGTCCGGATACTTCTGGTGTTCCGGGTATGTATAAGTTTCCAGATACTTTCGGATATAGTGTCTGGATGTGTTATCTGGTAAAAATTTCTGGGGGCGCTGCCCCAGACCCCGCAAGGGTGTTGCCCCTTGACCCCATCCGCTAACCGGGTAGCGGAACCCCCATGCTAAGTCGCCGAAGGGGGGACATTTGAGGATAAGAATACGATAGGTTATCTAGTATTCTTAGCGTTGAGAATGTAATACGAGATGTTGTGTGTTTATGTTGTTATGCATATACGTTAGTAAGTGTAATGGATCCATAGGCACTAGTATTATATGAACATGTGGAATAGGCGTGGACTAATCGTAATTCCCGTATGTTTGATAAACGTGAAATAGGCGTGGACTAATCGTAATTTCCGTTTATTTGAAATGAGAAATAGGCGTGGACTAATCGTAATTCCCATTTTGTATTGAGATGTGAAATCGTGGGATAGGCATGGACTAATTGTAATTCCCGATTTCTATAGGAAGAAAAGAGATAGGCATGGCTTAATTGTAATCTCTACTTCCTCTCCAAGAAATAGGCATGGTCAAATTGTAATTTCTTGGGTGTGAGCAATGATCTAGAATCCATGGAGATTCGTAGTGGGCTCTTGAACATGTTGTTATGACTTACTCAGTGTTTGTCATATTCATGGAATCGGGTATGATCCCGTCATCGCAAGATGTTTATATGTACGGTAAGAATGATGGTAAACCAGGTTTGTTTATACGCTTTGTTTACATTGGTTTCCAAAGCTTATAAAGTTTTAATTTGAAATTGGATATTCTCACTAGGCGTAAGCCTAATCGTTTCAAATCAAATTTTCTTACCAGGTACTAGCTCGGGACGAGATAAACAGGGATGAGTGTCGAGAAGTCCCAGAGTTATGCTTTTGGAGCGAGATCGGAGAATTTAGTAGAACAAGGATTATTTTGGAGATATCATAGATAACCAGTCTAATCTGATATTATTAGTTATGATTTAGATTAGTTGGTTGTTTACAATAGATCAGTCGTATATATAAACCTTGTCTCTAATCCTCCATTTTGTATGAAAGTTTGGATGAAATTGTAGTTAACTCTGATAAATTTGTCCTGGTTTTTGGATGTTACAGAAACAGGTCGAAATTTTCAACCCAACCCAACTCATTTATTAATTGGGTTAGGCGGGTTGACCCATTTAACTTAAATGGGTTGAAAATCTCAACCCAACCTGCTACTATTGGGTTGGGTTGACGGGTTGGGTCACTTTTTGCCACCCCTACTCAAAACACCCCTATTTCTACAAACACTTTTAAAACACCCCTATTTCTACCAAAAATTTTCTTAACACCCCTATTTTTGCAAAAAAAAACTCGTACTTATTGACAGTTCAGAAATATATATTGTTGTGGACAAAGCTATTTATGTATCACTATCATTTTCCTAAAACAACCTTTACAGCTTAATTATACAGTTTTGTACCAGATGAATTATGATACTATAAGAAGTACAAACAACTATTGTCGTTGGAAGTTCATATTTTTTGAAATACTTATTGACAACTAAATTTTTTATTTTGAGTTTGTAACAGACATGCGGTCAGCCTTTTCCCTGAATTGTGGCATCTGTTCTACACAACCCTTTATGTGAACCGTCGTGTTGGTTCACGAATAGGCACCACCATCACGACGTGTCGAAGTACCTCTTCGATGCAACCAACCATCGCGACTTTTCACTAGAGAAAGTGTCATATGATTCCGTGCAAAATAAATTTTGGCGTCTCAAAGCGGTCCGCGGTGATGCGTGTGTGCGCCATCAAAGTGCCACATCGCACCCATGCCCACGGTCCCCACCATTTCCAATATCTTAAATTAGTATATAGAAAATGCTTTCACTTATATACCCACTTATGTTCCATTCTTTCACTTATGTGAAAGTGAAACAAGGTGAAACTACCAAAATGAGCTTTCCTCTTTCCTAAGACCCAACAAAAACGTTGAATTTGTCTCCAAAGTCAATCAAGATGGAGTTTAAAACAGTGCCTAGCTAATGCGGCTTTGATGCTTAGTTGCCTAATTTCAACTCACTTGAAACTCGCTTTACCCACTGTTTGTATGCAAAGGAAATTACAAGCCGGCGACTTTGTAGCGAGTTCCCTTCATGCAAGTGGCTTTCAAGTTGATATACACACTGTTTATGGACGGTTCCTTATGCAATCTACAATTCTTTTTTCTTGGCTCACGTGCTTTTCATGTGAGTGGGAAGTTATCATGAGTCGACGGTTTATTTCCCACATTAGAGGCACATTTGATTCCTTCCAAAAAACATGCAGATTTGTAGTGGAGCATTTTCTCGTATTATGACTCACTCTCTCCAAAAATTAAATACATAATTTAGAGATTTAGATGAAGGCTTCCATTCATTTCTTTCCATTGTAATTTCCATTCCAAGTAGTGTACTCAACATCGTGATAGTGTATTTCTCGGTGGTCTCCTCTGCTCGTGGTTTTCCCGTTTTGTGTTTTCCACTTAAATTTGGGTGTCGTTTCTCGTTCTTTATATATTTTCTGCATTTGTTTTGGTTATTTGTTCGTCGAAGTTTACGATAGATAATTCTCCTTTCCGCTTGAATCGATACGGTTCTTATTTGGAGCATCGATTTTGGGTTTGTGATCGGAACGTTTACTATTCGATTTTTACAACAAAAAATAAATAAGATTTCAAGTCATTTTGAATCCAACTTCCAGTATTGAAGGACGTGTCTCTCCACGTCGGCACCGGTGGCAGCTGAAAATCCGACTTCTTTAACACCAGTGATCAGAACCCAATAAGGTATTTAGTCCTAGACATTTTATATAGCAACAAATTGGAGAAAAAGAAAAAGACCGCATCTAAACCCACTGACCGGGTTAATTTGCCAAGTCTTGATTGTGTGTGTGTGTATGTGTGTGTGTGAGAGAGAGAGAGAGAGAGGGGCAAGATCAAACTAGAAGGCGGTCAATTATCGAGAAGGCTGGAAGTTTCAAGATCACATGTGATTACAGAGTAAAATCACATGTGATACAACATGTCTGAAAGGAAGCGGGCAACTCACTCAGCGCGACCAAGGGTTGCGGGAAAGGTTGGCCAGTCAACGCAACATGTTTGTATCACAAGTCATTACGTGTTTTGTATCACATGCGATCTTGCAACTTCTCGCCTTTTCATTTAATCCTCTATATGTGTGGGTGTGTGTGTATATATATAGAACCCATGAAGATATTTGGTCCTAAACATTTTATATAGCAACCAACTAAGTAAGAAGAAAGGGACAGCTTCTGACGTGACCGGATTAATTTGCTAAAGTCTGATAGTCTGATTGTGGATAGTTTATTATCTTATTTGGTTATTGTTCTCGTATGAATCTGACTATATATAACCCAAAAAAATACTTAGTCCTAAACATTTTATATAGCAACCAATTGAAGAAGAAAAAGACCGCATCCAGCAGACTTGACCAAATTAATTTGCTAAGTCCTGATTGTAAATATATACTTATATATATATATAACAAAATGAAATTACAAAATTTTCTCTCTATGCATATAAGAAATGTCCAACTATTTGCTAAGAGCATCTTCAACAATTTCTCTATAATTATGCACTAAAATTGGCAACTCTTCTTATCGAACAAAAGCGAGACAAAGTACTTCTCAAAAACATAATTAAAGATGCCATATGTAGCAGTTATGATACCTATAATTTCGACATAAGAAGCATTTTTTCAGTTAACGTCGATAATGAAGATGAATTAGAACCACTCGAAGTAAATCGTGAGGAACGGTTACCAAGATATCCATCGTTTACGTATGCATGCAAGACTGAGCTAAGTCGACCTTAACTTATTCACCTGGATACAAGTGGTATATTTCATCAAATAAAAGAACAATGGAATCATGTGTTACATAGCCTAAAGAATTTTTGAAATGAGACCGCACCATCTTTTTCTCGTTCGGTAACTTGCTGGTATAAGGATCAATTAAACCAAACAAATGGTATAGATCACGCGGAGATAGGGTCCGTGGAGTAAGATATATACATACCTTGCCTCTACCCCCAAGGGTAGAGAGACTGTATCCGTGAAGACCCCCGACTGTTATCAGGATCAACTCTATGTTCTAAATCCTTGACTTCTCTAAAGAACTCTTTAATAAGCCTGATAAAAAGAAACTGTAATTGAAATGGTAATGTAGTTCAAAATGGTAACATAGTTCAAAAATAAACACCACTAAGATTTTGGTATATATAGGACGAATGGTAATGTAGTTCCAAATGAAATTCTATTAGAATTGATTATTCTAATATTACCCTGCTTTTATTAAAATTCAAAATACATCAAAAGAGTAACTATAAATACACGTAAAGTTTATACAAATTTGAAGGATAATTATCGATTTTGAAAGTGAAGTGAGTGGTGAAATCAGAGAGCTTACCGGATTTGCTGTCCCATATTGGTACTGTGTCTGCGTATATGGCTTGACCAACACGCGTGAGGTAATTGACTTTGTTGAACTCTATGGTTCCAACAGAAGGTTCGGCATCGCCTGAATAGAGTATGTTTGTTGCATCAGCATCAAAACGAGAGATTTCGAAAGATACTGATTCTGACAAGGGTAAAAAGAGTAAGAAAGAATAGACAAAGAGAAGGATAGAAGCAGTTTGAATCCCTTGAGATGATGAACAACAGATAGAGGTGGCCATGATTAAGCAAAAACAGAGACGAATTATGTGTCAACAAATACAATCAAGGAACATTTAAATACCGAGGCTAATGCAGATCCTTCCAAATCTTGATCTTCAAGTTTCAACTACTTCCTACTTTTATATGTAGGATCATGCAAAAAAACATTATGATAAGGCGACCCCGTCTATGTTTTGCTTAATTTTCAAAGTTCCTGGTCATTATCTGGATCTATTTTCCAACGTCATCAACACGAGTGATCAAGAACCCAAAGAATTTTTGCTCCTAAATATTTTATATAACAACCAACGACTGACTGGCCATATTAATTTTGCTAAGGGCCGTTTACCAAGCGCTTACCTGGTAAGCGCTTACCTGGTAAGCGCTTACCTGGTAAGCGCTTACCAAGCGTTTACTTGCCTTCCGGGTGAGAATGACACGGACCTAGAATCTTGCGGGTAACCACTAAGCTTTTACCCGTTAAGCATTTGATAAAGGGCCCCTAAATCTTTATTGTAAAAATATATATAACAAAATAAGATTACAAAATTTTCTCTCTATGCATATAAGGAAAGTCCAACTTAACCACTTGCTAAGAGCATCTCCCACAATTTCTCTTAAATTAGCAACTCTTGTTATCGAACAAAAGCGAGTCAAAATACTTTCAATCTAATAATATCAACAATCTTTAGTTACTTGCAGCAAGATCATGGTGTTGGGTAGAATAATCTTATAAGGCCAGTGTTCACTAAACTTTCTTCTCAATAACATAATTAAAGACACCTTATGTAGCACTACTTTTGATATCCATAATTAAAGACACCCCGATTTCTGGAAGAAATCGATCTTTTAAGATAAATATGAAAATAAGATTTTGGATTAAATCCTAGATTTTATGGTCTTGTTGGATGGGGAATTCGAATACGAGTTCAACAGTTCTTTCCGGAGCGAAAACGGAGCTAAAATGAAGAAGTTATGGCCAAAACAGTGTTTAAGAAGAAACCGAACGAACAGTGCCCCGCGCCAGTCATGGCGCCAATGAACCCGCGCGGAGCACCTTATCATCATAAAACGCGAATTTCACTCCCTAAACTTCATTTCTTCATATCTCTCTCATTTCACCTCCGTTTTTGGCAATTCAAAGTGCCATGGTTTCGATTTTTAGAGCTTTTCAAGGATAAAGTGTTAGTTTTGAAGTTCATAGGAAGATTCAAGGGTGTTTGGTGGTGGTAAGTCTCTCATTTCTCACTCTCAAATCTCTTCTTTTCTCTCCAAATTGTTTCCCCTCTTTCCCTTACAAACCCTAACTGATTTTGGGGCTTTTTCATGGAGATTAATGCGTTCCTTCTCTATTTTATGCTACTGGTTTCATTTATTGATGCAAGAGCAAGTTTCATCCACAACACTAGAGATTTTTGGGGTTTTCTAGGTTTTCATCAAAACCTAAGTGGTGAGTTCATCCTCCCAGCTTCTATACTTTCATATGAGTTATAAATGCTCCATTGTTGGCTTCCTAGTTTGTATGCTTATCAAATCTTGGTTTGGATGATTTTGGGGAAGTTAGGTTAATATTGGGGTTTTGGTCAAAATGGAGATCTTGATATAAGATGTTTGGGAAATGGTTTTAAAGTGGTTGGATATGAATATTCATGGTTGAAAACTTGTGGATCTAGGTTTATGGAAGATTTGGCTTGAGGATTCGGGTTTCTCAAAGGAGCTTACGTTTGGGGAAAAACTAGATTTAGCCTAAATCTAGCAAGGTGAGTTCAAGTTGATTTGTGAAAACTTTGTACATGCCAAAAATGTATTTTTCTAAGTATTTGTGTGTTTTACTTAAAATTATCAATGGTTGAGTTATTTGGTAAGTTTGACCCTTTTTAAGTGTTTAACTTTATAAATTTTGTAAAACACCCATATTTGGGATTTTTGAATATTTTAATGTGTAGAAATCATGAATGTCTTCAAATGATTTATTGCTCAAATAGACTTCATTCAATGGTTTTTCTTTCATGTTGGGTAACTGATTTTATAAACCATTTGGGAAAAGGCACATCTTAGTGTCATGAGTCATTTTGAGGATTATAAAGGGTATGAGTCCATTTGGGGAAACCCTTTTGTTTTTAACCCGTGTAGAGTTTTGGGTTAATGATGATTTTGTGGTACATGTTTACATAAACTATGTTTAAATGCATTTTGTATTATGAGGACCGTTATTTATGGGTCTAATGAGTTTTGAACATTTTGGTCGGTTTTGACTTTAAGGAAGTCTTGGGGACATTTTGTCCGGTTTTGATGGCTCGAAGTCTTATTTATGATTTGCATTTATTGCAACACATTGCATATTATTGCACATTATTGATATTTTCATGCTTGGGTGTTTTAGTCATTCCGGGTTAGGCATGTTTTGTAGACTGTGTTGTATTGGATCCATAGGCACAAAAATCGGTCTTTATTTGATGGTCTATCTCTTTGTGCACGAAGTGGACTATTGGAACGCATGGTTATATGCGTTAGGCCGTGGGTCCACTAGCGAGTAGGCAATAAGGGACATTGAAGTCCTTGAGGTGTAACTCGTCTAGACTGGATAGGCAATATGGTCCCATAAGTCCTTGAGGTGTAACTCGACGGAGTAGGCAATAAAGGCATGGGAAAGGTTTGAGGTTGTGATGTCTTTATGGCATGGGAACTAAGACCGGGACTTGAGGTGTAATCCAGTAACATCATAAGTGGCCTAACTTTATGTGCCCGTCACTTTCGATGGAATCGGGTCTCCCCCGTCATCGAAATGTGTTGTTTTTGGGTAGTTACTTTTATCCATATTTTCGGTGACACTCTTTATTTATTTGAAATGTCTTCATGGTTTATTGGCAGAGTTCTATGCCTCATCCTATTTGGAGGTTTTAAATATTGGAGTTTTATCCACGTTTTATATTTCTTGGGATATTTAACGTCCAAGCACGTTTTGAGTGAGTTGGAGTTGGAATTCATTTTGGAAAATGCCTTATACATTTTGGGAACTTTTTCTCATAAATTTCTTGTGCGTTGGAAAATGAGTCGTTTACATCCTTTCATAAACCCTTTTGGAAATCATGATTTATGTCGCAAACCTTCATTCTACAAATTATATAAATCATGTTATAAACTCATGAACTCACTAGGCGTTAGCCTAACATTTTTATTTGTCGGCATGTGCAACAGGTTCAGGTTGGGAATAGTTCTAGAGACACTGCGAAAGGTCGAGTGCTAGTAGTGTGCTCGGGAGGTGAATTGGTAGTGAAGTCTTCCGCATTAAGTTTCGGGAATAACATTTGTACTTGAGTTAAGTAATACCCGACGTGAACTTAGCCTTTGTATTTAAGACTGGAGTTATATGTATTGATGGAGGTATTCCCCGTATTGTTTTATAGGGGGAAATCCTATTATTTTGGTTGTATTATCGAAAATTTTATTTAGTTGCTATTTCCCAATTCGAGGGTGTTACATCTGTTAAGTGCGATTTTAGAGATGAATAAGAGCCGCTCGAATAAAATTGCGAAGAACAATTACCAAGATATCCGCCATTTATGTATGCATGAATACCGGAGCTAAGTTGAACAAGGACATCGGCTTTTTTACCCACTCACATGAATACAGTTTTGTACCAGATGAATTATGATACTATAAGAAGCACAAACATCTATTGTCGTTGGAAGTTCGTATTTTTTTAAATACTTATTGACAACTAAAAAAGATTTTTTGAGTTTGTAACATACATGCAGTCAGCCTTTTCCCTGAACCGTGGCATCTGTTCTACACAACCCTTTATGTGAACCGTCGTGTTGGTTCACGAATAGGCACCACCATCGCGACGTGTCGAAGTACCTCTTCGATGCTGTTAGATATAGTAAATTAGGGTTTTGCTTTCTTATTATCCTTTCCTTAAGTAGGTTATTTGGTTGTATATATATTATGTAGTGTTCCTTAGTAGTTGAATGAGAAAGATATCACTTTACTTGAGCAATTACATGGTATCAGAGCTATGGCTCAAAACCCACCAGTCATCGCCGGAAACTCGTCGGAACCCTAGCCGTCATCTCCTGAATCTCTCCGGAACCCTAGTCGTCATCGTTGGAACCTACCTGAACTCCATCTGCCACTACCGTAACCCTACACAAACCAGTCGCCAGAATCTCCAGCTGCCGTCGCCGGAACCACCAACCACAGTCGCCGGAACACTACCAGAACCAGCCACCGTCGCCGGACCACCATCCGCCGTCGCCGGAGACCTGCCGGAATCCTCCAGAACCCGCTGGAATCCCCCAGTACCTGCCAGAATCTTCCGGAACCTGCTGAAACCCTCGGAACCTGTTGGAAACTCCCCGGAACCCTCCGGAAACACCCCGGGACTTGCTGGAAACACCTCGGAACCTGCCGGAAACCTCCAGAATCTGCCAGAAAGACCCAAACCTGTGGCACACGTCAAAATCTGTTGGCACACGTCAAATCTGTTGGAACTGCTCCAAATCTTCTAGTACACTTCGAAATCTACTTGAAACTCAGTCGTTTGCCCGAGACCAAACCTTGTGAATTTATAGTTTCATAATGAGAGACGAATTTCCGGTTCAACAATCGACGTTTTGTGCTAGTACAACACAATCAGGTATGGCGTCTACTTGTCTCTCTGCATGCTCACCATCTTGGATTATTGATTCGGGAGCCACATATCACATGACCGGGAACAAAGACCTTTTGTCGAATCTTGAAACTAATATATCCCACAACCCCGTGCGACTTGCTAATGGATCTTCATGTCAAATCATGGGCATATGATCCACTAGCAATCTGTCAAACCTAAACTTTTCATCTGTTCTTTATGTTCCTACCTTTCCGGATAGTTTAATGTCTGTTAGCCAGATTACCCGCAAACTTAATTGTTCTGTCACCTTTTTTCCTACACATTGTGTTTTTCAAGATTTGAGAACAAACCAGTTGATTGGCACATGTTTTGAATCTCAGGGTCTTTACCACTTGTCTATGTTGCGATCTCCTGCTACACATATTTGTGATTCCAATATTAGGGAGGTGCATTGTCGGTTAGGCCACCCTTCTTTACCTGTTCTGAAACAATTAAGACCTGATCTTTCATCTGTTCGTGAGTTAACATGTGAGTCTTGTCAGTTAGGTAAACACACTCGTTGTTCCTATCCCCCTAGCAATTCTAGTCGAGTCAACTCATTGTTTGAACTCATTCACTCCGACGTATGGGGACCGTGTCCTATTAGTTCTACAAATGGTTTTATTATTTCACTACATTTGTGGATGAATTTTCTCGTGCAACATGGGTTTACTTACTTAAATCTCGTGACGAAATATTTTCTATCTTTCGTGAGTTCTATGCCTATGTCAGAACCCAGTTTGATGTTTCCATTAAAACATTACGATCTGATAATGCAAAAGAATATTTCTCTCGTGATTTTACAAGTTACCTTTCTGAGCATGGTATTATACATGAATCATCATGTGCATATACACCCCAGCAGAACGGCATTGCCGAACGAAAGAACCGCCATCTATTAGATGTGGCTCGCACTATGATGATTCACTATAATGTACCACAAAGCTTTTGGGCTGATGCAGTTCTTACAGCTAATTATCTGATTAACTGTATGTCGTCTTCTGTCTTAAAAGGGAAGACACCTTTCTCCATTCTATTTCCCAAAGGCACTCCTTTTCCCTTGACTCCTAAAATCTTTGGATGTATATCTTATGTTCACGATCATCGTCCAGGACGCAATAAGCTTGCAGCACGTGCTATCAAGTGTGTATTCCTTGGGTATTCACGTGTCCAAAAAGGCTATCGTTGTTATAGTCCAACCCTTCGTAGATATTTCACGTGTGCTGATGTCACCTTCAACGAGTCAAGTCCCTTCTTTGTCAAATCCACTAGCAATGCTCCAGAGTCGCCAAATCCTGTTCCCGACCCTTTTGAATCTTCTGATACTCTCGTCTTACGATTCCCTGTACAAGCATCAAATCCCTCTAGTCAGATAGCTCCGACTGATACTCGATTCACCAATGTGTATGTACGACATCACCAAAGACAAGTGCATCCGCCCCAAGAGTCTTTACATGTACATCATGATTCTGATGAGTCTCCCGTTCCACCACTTGATACACACATATCACCGCCTGCAGATATAGTTTGTGATCCAGTACCTGATACACCTCTACCACCACATACAGAGCCTTATGACCCACTCTGTGCACCACTCCCCGATATTCCAATTGCCTTCCGAAAAGGCAAAAGGACTCCTACCCGATATCCTATTCAGAATTATCTTGCTTACTCTCACCTTTCTTGCGAGTCGCGTGCCTACACTACATCCATTGATTGCCATATTGTTCCCAAGAATGTGGTTGAGGCTCTTAATCACCCAGGATGGTTTAAAGCGATGCAGATTGGGTTGGATGTCCCATCTCCAGGAGATCCACTACAAGATACTGTGTATTCGTCGGAGGAAATCTAGTTTATTGGAAAAGCAAAAAACAACATACTGTCTCCCGATCAAGTGTCGAGTCAGAATACAGAGCCATGGCAGATGTGTCATGCGAAATGACGTGGGTGAGGAGACTCCTAGGAGAGCTTGGAGTAATTACAGACGACTTGATGAGATTGTATTGTGATAACCAGTCAGCCATTCATATAGCCAAGAATCAAGTATTCCATGAAAGGACCAAACACATTGAAGTTGATTGTCATCTCATTAGAGACCGTGTTGTGGGAACACGAACAGACCCTCCATCGATCCAACACAGTACATATCAAAACTGAACATCAACTTGCAGACATTCTCACGAAGCCATTGCGGAAAACTCAAATAGAGTTTATTTGTAGCAAGTTGGGCATGATTAACATCTTTGCTCCAACTTGAGGAGGAGTGTTAGATATAGTAAATTAGGGTTTTGATTTCTTATTATCCTTTCCTTAAGTAGGTTATTTGGTTGTATATATATTATGTAGTGTTCCTTAGTAGTTGAATGAGAAAGGTATCACTTTACTTGAGCAATTACAGATGCAACCAACCATCACGACTTTTCACTAGAGAAAGTGTCATATAATTCCGTGCAAAATAAATTTTGGCGTCTCAAAGCAGCCCGCGGTGATGCGTGTGTGCGCCATCAAAGTGCCACATCGCAACCATGCCCACGATCCCCACTATTTCCAATATCTTAAATTAGTATATGGAAAATGCTTTCACTTATATACCCACTTATGTTCCATTCTTTCACTTATGTGAAAGTGAAACAAGGTGAAACTACCAAAATGAGCTTTCCTCTTTTCCTAAGACCCAACAAAAACGTTGAATTTGTCTCCAAAGTCAATCAAGATGGAGTTTAAAACAGTGCCTAGCTAATGCGGCTTTGATGCTTAGTTGCCTAATTTCAACTCACTTGAAACTCGCTTTACCCACTGTTTGTATGCAAAGGAAATTACAAGCCGGCGACTTTGTAGCGAGTTCCCTTCATGCAAGTGGCTTTCAAGTTGCTATACACACTGTTTATGGACGGTTCCTTATGCAATCTACAATTCCTTTTTCTTGGCTCACGTGCTTTTCATGTGAGTGGGAAGTTATCATGGGTCGACGGTTTATTTCCCACATTAGAGGCACATTTGATTCCTTCCAAAAAACATGCAGATTTGTAGTGGAGCATTTTCTCGTATTATGACTCACTCTCTCCAAAAATTAAATACATAATTTAGAGATTTAGATGAAGGCTTCCATTCATTTCTTTCCATTGTAATTTCCATTCCAAGTAGTGTACTCAACATCGTGATAGTGTATTTCTCGGTGGTCTCCTCTGCTCGTGGTTTTTCCCGTTTTGTGTTTTCCACTTAAATTTGGGTGTCGTTTCTCGTTCTTTATATATTTTCTGCATTTGTTTTGGTTATTTGTTCGTCGAAGTTTACGATAGATAATTCTCCTTTCCGCTTGAATCGATACGGTTCTTATTTGGAGCATCGATTTTGGGTTTGTGATCGGAACGTTTACTATTCGATTTTTACAACAAAAAATAAATAAGATTTCAAGTCATTTTGAATCCAACTTCCAGTATTGAAGGACGTGTCTCTCCACATCGGCACCGGTGGCAGCTGAAAATCCGACTTCTTTAACACCAGTGATCAGAACCCAATAAGGTATTTAGTCCTAGACATTTTATATAGCAACAAATTGGAGAAAAAGAAAAAGACCGCATCTAAACCCACTGACCGGGTTAATTTTCCAAGTCTTGATTGTGTGTGTGTGTATGTGTGTGTGAGAGAGAGAGAGAGAGAGGGGCAAGATCAAACTAGAAGGCGGTCAATTATCGAGAAGGCTGGAAGTTTCAAGATCACATGTGATTACAGAGTAAAATCACATGTGATACAACATGTCTGAAAGGAAGCGGGCAACTCACTCAGCGCGACCAAGGGTTGCGGGAAAGGTTGGCCAGTCAACGCAACATGTTTGTAACACAAGTCATTACGTGTTTTGTATCACATGTGATCTTGCAACTTCTCGCCTTTTCATTTAATCCTCTATATGTGTGGGTGTGTGTGTATATATATATAACCCATGAAGATATTTGGTCCTAAACATTTTATATAGCAACCAACTAAGTAAGAAGAAAAGGACAGCTTCTGACGTGACCGGATTAATTTGCTAAAGTCTGATAGTCTGATTGTGGATAGTTTATTATCTTATTTGGTTATTGTTCTCGTATGAATCTGACTATATATAACCCAAAAAAATACTTAGTCCTAAACATTTTATATAGCAACCAATTGAAGAAGAAAAAGACCGCATCCAGCAGACTTGACCAAATTAATTTGCTAAGTCCTGATTATAAATATATACTTATATATATATAACAAAATAAAATTACAAAATTTTCTCTCTATGCATATAAGAAAAGTCCAACTATTTGCTAAGAGCATCTTCAACAATTTCTCTATAATTATGCACTAAAATTGGCAACTCTTCTTATCGAACAAAAGCTAGACAAAGTACTTCTCAAAAACATAATTAAAGATGCCATATGTAGCAGTTATGATACCTATAATTTCGACATAAGAAGCATTTTTTCAGTTAACGTCGATAATGAAGATGAATTAGAACCACTCGAAGTAAATCGTGAGGAACGGTTACCAAGATATCCATCGTTTACGTATGCATGCAAGACTGAGCTAAGTCGACCTTAACTTATTCACCTGGATACAAGTGGTATATTTCATCAAATAAAAGAACAATGGAATCATGTGTTACATAGCCTAAAGAATTTTTGAAATGAGACCGCACCATCTTTTTCTCGTTCGGTAACTTGCTGGTATAAGGATCAATTAAACCAAACAAATGGTATAGATCACGCGGAGATAGGGTCCGTGGAGTAAGATATATACATACCTTGCCTCTACCCCCAAGGGTAGAGAGACTGTATCCGTGAAGACCCCCGACTGTTATCAGGATCAACTCTATGTTCTAAATCCTTGACTTCTCTAAAGAACTCTTTAATAAGCCTGATAAAAAGAAATTGTAATTGAAATGGTAATGTAGTTCAAAATGGTAACATAGTTCAAAAATAAACACCACTAAGATTTTGGTATATATAGGACGAATGGTAATGTAGTTCCAAATGAAATTCTATTAGAATTGATTATTCTAATATCACCCTGCTTTTATTAAAATTCAAAATACATCAAAAGAGTAACTATAAATACACGTAAAGTTTATACAAATTTGAAGGATAATTATCGATTTTGAAAGTGAAGTGAGTGGTGAAATCAGAGAGCTTACCGGATTTGCTGTCCCATATTGGTACTGTGTCTGCGTATATGGCTTGACCAACACGCGTGAGGTAATTGACTTTGTTGAACTCTATGGTTCCAACAGAAGGTTCGGCATCGCCTGAATAGAGTATGTTTGTTGCATCAGCATCAAAACGAGAGATTTCGAAAGATACTGATTCTGACAAGGGTAAAAAGAGTAAGAAAGAATAGACAAAGAGAAGGATAGAAGCAGTTTGAATCCCTTGAGATGATGAACAACAGATAGAGGTGGCCATGATTAAGCAAAAACAGAGACGAATTATGTGTCAACAAATACAATCAAGGAACATTTAAATACCGAGGCTAATGCAGATCCTTCCAAATCTTGATCTTCAAGTTTCAACTACTTCCTACTTTTATATGTAGGATCATGCAAAAAAACATTATGATAAGGCGACCCCGTCTATGTTTTGCTTAATTTTCAAAGTTCCTGGTCATTATCTGGATCTATTTTCCAACGTCTTCAACACGAGTGATCAAGAACCCAAAGAATTTTTGCTCCTAAATATTTTATATAACAACCAACGACTGACTGGCCATATTAATTTTGCTAAGGGCCGTTTACCAAGCGCTTACCTGGTAAGCGCTTACCAAGCGTTTACT
This sequence comes from Saussurea involucrata, assembly GCA_033807775.1. Lineage (NCBI taxonomy): Eukaryota > Viridiplantae > Streptophyta > Magnoliopsida > Asterales > Asteraceae > Saussurea > Saussurea involucrata. Next base: position 54,654,091 of record CM066322.1, on the reverse strand, counting down.
TGCCTTCCGGGTGAGAATGACACGGACCTAGAATCTTGCGGGTAACCACTAAGCTTTTACCCGTTAAGCATTTGATAAAGGGCCCCTAAATCTTTATTGTAAAAATATATATAACAAAATAAGATTACAAAATTTTCTCTCTATGCATATAAGGAAAGTCCAACTTAACCACTTGCTAAGAGCATCTCCCACAATTTCTCTTAAATTAGCAACACTTGTTATCGAACAAAAGCGAGTCAAAATACTTTCAATCTAATAATATCAGCAATCTTTAGTTACTTGCAGCAAGATCATGGTGTTGGGTAGAATAATCTTATAAGGCCAGTGTTCACTAAACTTTCTTCTCAATAACATAATTAAAGACACCTTATGTAGCACTACTTTTGATATCCATAATTAAAGACACCCCGATTTCTGGAATAAATCGATCTTTTAAGATAAATATGAAAAATAAGATTTTGGATTAAATCCTAGATTTTATGGTCTTGTTGGATGGGGAATTCGAATACGAGTTCAACAGTTCTTTCCGGAGCGAAAACGGAGCTAAAATGAAGAAGTTATGGCCAAAACAGTGTTTAAGAAGAAACCGAACGAACAGTGCCCCGCGCCAGTCATGGCGCCAATGAACCCGCGCGGAGCACCTGATCATCATAAAACGCGAATTTCACTCCCTAAACTTCATTTCTTCATATCTCTCTCATTTCACCTCCGTTTTTGGCAATTCAAAGTGCCATGGTTTTGATTTTTAGAGCTTTTCAAGGATAAAGTGTTAGTTTTGAAGTTCATTGGAAGATTCAAGGGTGTTTGGTGGTGGTAAGTCTCTCATTTCTCACTCTTAAATCTCTTCTCTTCTCTCCAAATCGTTTCCCCTCTTTCCCTCACAAACCCTAACTGATTTTGGGGCTTTTTCATGGAGATTAATGCGTTCCTTCTCTATTTTATGCTACTGGTTTCATTTATTGATGCAAGAGCAAGTTTCATCCACAACACTAGAGATTTTTGGGGTTTTCTAGGTTTTCATCAAAACCTAAGTGGTGAGTTCATCCTCCCAGCTTCTATACTTTCATATGAGTTATAAATGCTCCATTGTTGGCTTCCTAGTTTGTATGCTTATCAAATCTTGGTTTGGATGATTTTGGGGAAGTTAGGTTAATATTGGGGTTTTGGTCAAAATGGAGATCTTGATATAAGATGTTTGGGAAATGGTTTTAAAGTGGTTGGATATGTATATTCATGGTTGAAAACTTGTGGATCTAGGTTTATGGAAGATTTGGCTTGAGGATTCGGGTTTCTCAAAGGAGCTTACGTTTGGGGAAAAACTAGATTTAGCCTAAATCTAGCAAGGTGAGTTCAAGTTGATTTGTGAAAACTTTGTACATGCCAAAAATGTATTTTTCTAAGTATTTGTGTGTTTTACTTAAAATTGTCAATGGTTGAGTTATTTGGTAAGTTTGACCCTTTTTAAGTGTTTAACTTTATAAATTTTGTAAAACACCCATATTTGGGATTTTTGAATATTTTAATGTGTAGAAATCATGAATATGTCTTCAAATGATTTATTGCTCAAATAGACTTCATTCAATGGTTTTTCTTTCATGTTGGGTAACTGATTTTATAAACCATTTGGGAAAAGGCACATCTTAGTGTCATGAGTCATTTTGAGGATTATAAAGGGTATGAGTCCATTTGGGGAAACCCTTTTGTTTTTAACCCGTGTAGAGTTTTGGGTTAATGATGATTTTGTGGTACATGTTTACATAAACTATGTTTAAATGCATTTTGTATTATGAGGACCGTTATTTATGGGTCTAATGAGTTTTGAACATTTTGGTCGGTTTTGACTTTAAGGAAGTCTTGGGGACATTTTGTCCGGTTTTGATGGCTCGAAGTCTTATTTATGATTTGCATTTATTGCAACACAATGCATATTATTGCACATTATTGATATTTTCATGCTTGGGTGTTTTAGTCATTCCGGGTTGGGCATGTTTTGTAGACTGTGTTGTATTGGATCCATAGGCACAGAAGTCGGTCTTTATTTGATGGTCTATCTCTTTGTGCACGAAGTGGACTATTGGAACGCATGGTTATATGCGTTAGGCCGTGGGTCCACTAGCGAGTAGGCAATAAGGGACATTGAAGTCCTTGAGGTGTAACTCGTCTAGACTGGATAGGCAATATGGTCCCATAAGTCCTTGAGGTGTAACTCGACGGAGTAGGCAATAAAGGCATGGGAAAGGTTTGAGGTTGTGATGTCTTTATGGCATGGGAACTAAGACCGGGACTTGAGGTGTAATCCAGTAACATCATAAGTGGCCTAACTTTATGTGCCCGTCACTTTCGATGGAATCGGGTCTCCCCCGTCATCGAAATGTGTTGTTTTTGGGTAGTTACTTTTATCCATATTTTCGGTGACACTCTTTATTTATTTGAAATGTCTTCATGGTTTATTGGCAGAGTTATATGCCTCATCCTATTTGGAGGTTTTAAATATTGGAGTTTTATCCACGTTTTATATTTCTTGGGATATTTAACGTCCAAGCACGTTTTGAGTGAGTTGGAGTTGGAATTCATTTTGGAAAATGCCTTATACATTTTGGGAACTTTTTCTCATAGATTTCTTGTGCGTTGGAAAATGAGTCGTTTACATCCTTTCATAAACCCTTTTGGAAATCATGATTTATGTCGCAAACCTTCATTCTACAAATTATATAAATCATGTTATAAACTCATGAACTCACTAGGCGTTAGCCTAACCTTTTTATTTGTCGGCATGTGCAACAGGTTCAGGTTGGGAATAGTTCTAGAGACACTGCGAAAGGTCGAGTGCTAGTAGTGTGCTCGGGAGGTGAATTGGTAGTGAAGTCTTCCGCATTAAGTTTCGGGAATAGCATTTGTACTTGAGTTAAGTAATACCCGACGTGAACTTAGCCTTTGTATTTAAGACTGGAGTTATATGTATTGATGGAGGTATTCCCCGTATTGTTTTATAGGGGGAAATCCTATTATTTTGGTTGTATTATCGAAAATTTTATTTAGTTGCTCTTTCCCAATTCGAGGGTGTTACATCAGTTAAGTGCGATTTTAGAGATGAATAAGAGCCGCTCGAATAAAATTGCGAATAACAATTACCAAGATATCCGCCATTTATGTATGCATGAATACCGGAGCTAAGTTGAACAAGGACATCGGCTTTTTTACCCACTCACATGAATACAGTTTTGTACCAGATGAATTATGATACTATAAGAAGCACAAACATCTATTGTCGTTGGAAGTTCGTATTTTTTTAAATACTTATTGACAACTAAAAAAGATTTTTTGAGTTTGTAACATACATGCGGTCAGCCTTTTCCCTGAACCGTGGCATCTGTTCTACACAACCCTTTATGTGAACCGTCGTGTTGGTTCACGAATAGGCACCACCATCGCGACGTGTCGAAGTACCTCTTCGATGCTGTTAGATATAGTAAATTAGGGTTTTGCTTTCTTATTATCCTTTCCTTAAGTAGGTTATTTGGTTGTATATATATTATGTAGTGTTCCTTAGTAGTTGAATGAGAAAGATATCACTTTACTTGAGCAATTACATGGTATCAGAGCTATGGCTCAAAACCCACCAGTCATCGCCGGAAACTCGTCGGAACCCTAGCCGTCATCTCCTGAATCTCTCCGGAACCCTAGTCGTCATCGTTGGAACCTACCTGAACTCCATCTGCCACTACCGTAACCCTACACGAACCAGTCGCCAGAATCTCCAGCTGCCGTCGCCGGAACCACCAACCACAGTCGCCGGAACACTACCAGAACCAGCCGCCGTCGCCGGAGACCTGCCGGAATCCTCCAGAACCCGCTGGAATCCCCCAGTACCTGCCAGAATCTTCCGGAACCTGCTGAAACCCTCGGAACCTGTTGGAAACTCCCCGGAACCCTCCGGAAACACCCCGGGACTTGCTGGAAACACCTCGGAACCTGCCGGAAACCTCCAGAATCTGCCAGAAAGACCCAAACCTGTGGCACACGTCAAAATCTGTTGGCACACGTCAAAATCTGTTGGAACTGCTCCAAATCTTCTAGAACACTTCGAAATCTACTTGAAACTCAGTCGTTTGCCCGAGACCAAACCTTGTGAATTTATAGTTTCATAATGAGAGACGAATTTCCGGTTCAACAATCGACGTTTTGTGCTAGTACAACACAATCAGGTATGGCATCTACTTGTCTCTCTGCATGCTCACCATCTTGGATTATTGATTCGGGAGCCACATATCACATGACCGGGAACAAAGACCTTTTGTCCAATCTTGAAACTAATATATCCCACAACCCCGTGCGACTTGCTAATGGATCTTCATGTCAAATCATGGGCATAGGATCCACTAGCAATCTGTCAAACCTAAACTTTTCATCTGTTCTTTATGTTCCTACCTTTCCGGATAGTTTAATGTCTGTTAGCCAGATTACCCGCAAACTTAATTGTTCTGTCACCTTTTTTCCTACACATTGTGTTTTTCAAGATTTGAGAACAAACCAGTTGATTGGCACATGTTATGAATCTCAGGGTCTTTACCACTTGTCTATGTTGCGATCTCCAGCTACACATATTTGTGATTCCAATATTAGGGAGGTGCATTGTCGGTTAGGCCACCCTTCTTTACCTGTTCTGAAACAATTAAGACCTGATCTTTCATCTGTTCGTGAGTTAACATGTGAGTCTTGTCAGTTAGGTAAACACACTCGTTGTTCCTATCCCCCTAGCAATTCTAGTCGAGTCAACTAATTGTTTGAACTCATTCACTCCGACGTATGGGGACCGTGTCCTATTAGTTCTACAAATGGTTTTATTATTTCACTACATTTGTGGATGAATTTTCTCGTGCAACATGGGTTTACTTACTTAAATCTCGTGACGAAATATTTTCTATCTTTCGTGAGTTCTATGCCTATGTCAGAACCCAGTTTGATGTTTCCATTAAAACATTACGATCTGATAATGCAAAAGAATATTTCTCTCGTGATTTTACAAGTTACCTTTCTGAGCATGGTATTATACATGAATCATCATGTGCATATACACCCCAGCAGAACGGCATTGCCGAACGAAAGAACCGCCATCTATTAGATGTGGCTCGCACTATGATGATTCACTATAATGTACCACAAAGCTTTTGGGCTGATGCGGTTCTTACAGCTAATTATCTGATTAACTGTATGCCGTCTTCTGTCTTAAAAGGGAAGACACCTTTCTCCATTCTATTTCCCAAAGGCACTCCTTTTCCCTTGACTCCTAAAATCTTTGGATGTATATCTTATGTTCACGATCATCGTCCAGGACGCAATAAGCTTGCAGCACGTGCTATCAAGTGTGTATTCCTTGGGTATTCACGTGTCCAAAAAGGCTATCGTTGTTATAGTCCAACCCTTCGTAGATATTTCACGTGTGCTGATGTCACCTTCAACGAGTCAAGTCCCTTCTTTGTCAAATCCACTAGCAATGCTCCAGAGTCGCCAAATCCTGTTCCCGACCCTTTTGAATCTTCTGATACTCTCGTCTTACGATTCCCTGTACAAGCATCAAATCCCTCTAGTAAGATAGCTCCGACTGATACTCGATTCACCAATGTGTATGTACGACATCACCAAAGACAAGTGCATCCGCCCCAAGAGTCTTTACATGTACATCATGATTCTGATGAGTCTCCCGTTCCACCACTTGATACACACATATCACCGCCTGCAGATATAGTTTGTGATCCAGTACCTGATACACCTCTACCACCACATACAGAGCCTTATGACCCACCCTGTGCACCACTCCCCGATATTCCAATTGCCTTCCGAAAAGGCAAAAGGACTCCTACCCGATATCCTATTCAGAATTATCTTGCTTACTCTCACCTCTCTTGCGAGTCGCGTGCCTACACTACATCCATTGATTGCCATATTGTTCCCAAGAATGTGGTTGAGGCTCTTAATCACCCAGGATGGTTTAAAGCGATGCAGATTGGGTTGGATGTCCCATCTCCAGGAGATCCACTACAAGATACTGTGTATTCGTCGGAGGAAATCTAGTTTATTGGAAAAGCAAGAAACAACATACTGTCTCCCGATCAAGTGTCGAGTCAGAATACAGAGCCATGGCAGATGTGTCATGCGAAATGACGTGGGTGAGGAGACTCCTAGGAGAGCTTGGAGTAATTACAGACGACTTGATGAGATTGTATTGTGATAACCAGTCAGCCATTCATATAGCCAAGAATCAAGTATTCCATGAAAGGACCAAACACATTGAAGTTGATTGTCATCTCATTAGAGACCGTGTTGTGGGAACACGAACAGACCCTCCATCGATCCAACCAGTACATATCAAAACTAAACATCAACTTGCAGACATTCTCACGAAGCCATTGCGGAAAACTCAAATAGAGTTTATTTGTAGCAAGTTGTGCATGATTAACATCTTTGCTCCAACTTGAGGAGGAGTGTTAGATATAGTAAATTAGGGTTTTGATTTCTTATTATCCTTTCCTTAAGTAGGTTATTTGGTTGTATATATATTATGTAGTGTTCCTTAGTAGTTGAATGAGAAAGGTATCACTTTACTTGAGCAATTACAAATGCAACCAACCATCACGACTTTTCACTAGAGAAAGTGTCATATAATTCCGTGCAAAATAAATTTTGGCGTCTCAAAGCAGCCCGCGGTGATGCGTGTGTGCGCCATCAAAGTGCCACATCGCAACCATGCCCACGATCCCCACCATTTCCAATATCTTAAATTAGTATATGGAAAATGCTTTCACTTATATACCCACTTATGTTCCATTCTTTCACTTATGTGAAAGTGAAACAAGGTGAAACTACCAAAATGGGTTTTCCTCTTTTCCTAAGACCCAACAAAAATGTTGAATTTGTCTCCAAAGTCAATCAAGATGGAGTTTAAAAGAGTGCCTAATGCGGCTTTGATGCTAGTTGCCTAATTTCAACTCATTTGAAACTCGCTTTACCCACTGTTTGTATGCAAAGGAAATTACAAGCCGGCGACTTTGTAGCGAGTTCCCTTCATGCAAGTGGCTTTCAAGTTGCTATACACACTGTTTATGGACGGTTCCTTATGCAATCTCCAATTCTTTTTTCTTGGCTCACGTGCTTTTCATGTGAGTGGGAAGTTATCATGGGTCGACGGTTTATTTCCCACATTAGAGGCACATTTGATTCCTTCCAAAAAACATGCAGATTTGTAGTGGAGCATTTTCTCGTATTATGACTCACTCTCTCCAAAAATTAAATACATAATTTAGAGATTTAGATGAAGGCTTCCATTCATTTCTTTCCATTGTAATTTCCATTCCAAGTAAGTATTGTACTCAACATCGTGATGGTGTATTTCTTGGTGGTCTCCTCCCCCGTGGTTTTTCCCGTTTTGGGTTTTCCACGTAAATTTGGGTGTCGTTTCTCGTTCTTTATTTTCTGCATTTATTTACATATGTGTGTTGGTGTTTCGATTGTTGGTTATTTGTTCGTCGAAGTTTACGCTAGATAATTCTCCTTTCCGCTTGAATCGATACGGTTCTTATTTGGAGCATCAATTTTGGGTTTGTGATCGGAACGTTTACTATTCGATTTTTACAACAAAAAATAAATAAGATTTCAAGTCATTTTGAATCCAACTTCCAGTATTGAAGGACGTGTCTCTCCACGTTGGCACCGGTGGCAGCTGAAAATCCGACTTTTACCCACTCAGGAAGAACTTCTCGGAGGTCAACTTGATATGAAAGACTGGTATTCTCTCCAGAATTGTTTCCAGCCCCGTAGCTCCACAACAAGTCCAGAAACTTGGTGGTGGCGTTGTAAGAAACCCAGGCATCCGTGGAATCCCCACTGTGTAAACTAGCATTCCAAGCGGTGTAATTAGCGGAATTAATCAAGTTCTTGTTGATACCAACATGTTCAAATAGAGGATCCCACTCTAGGTTCACGAAGGAGTCAAACTCGATGACAACCATTTGGTTTTGGAGTGAATCAACGTTAGATGTGTTGAACAAGCCCAAAAACCCACCAGTTGAGTTGAGTGGGGCTTGGAAGCCAACTGGGGCAAGAAAGAAACCAAACCCATGACCGTAGGAGGATTGAGATAGCGTATCGATTATGAAAGTGAAGTGAGTGGTGAAATCAGAGAGCTTACTGGATTTTCTGTCCCATATCCGGATTGTATCTGCGTATATGGCCTGACCAACATGAGTGGGGTAACTGACTTTGTTGAACTCTATGGCTCCATCTGAAGGTACGGCATCGCCTGAATAGAGGATGTTTGTTGCATCAGCATCAAAACGAGTGATCTCGAAAGATACTGATTCTGACAAGGGCAAAAAAAGTAAGAAAGAATAGACAAAGAAAAAGATAGAAGCAGTTTGAATCCCTTGAGATGATGAACAACAGAAAGAGGTGGCCATGATTAAGCAAAAACACAAGATAGATTATGTGTCAATGGCAACTGAATATGTCAACAGATACTATCAAGGATCATTTAAATATTGATGCTAATACAACTCTGACCAAATCTTGATCTTCAAGTTTCAACTACTGCCTAATTTTATACAAAGGTTCATAGTTTCACGTAGATTAGAGGAGAAACTAATTAACTAATCAACGAACAACTAACCGCTTAAAGTCAACATTAAATTTTTGTACAAAGGAATAAACCATTGGTCATGCATGTCTCTGTTTTGCTTCAATTTTAAAGTTTTGGGTCGTTATCTGGATCTATTTTCCAACTTCTTTAACACCAGTGATCAGAACCCAATAAGGTATTTAGTCCTAGACATTTTATATAGCAACAAATTGGAGAAAAAGAAAAAGACCGCATCTAAACCCACTGACCGGGTTAATTTGCTAAGTCTTGATTGTGTGTGTGTGATAGAGAGAGAGAGAGAGATAGAGAGAGAGAGAGGCAAGATCAAACTAGAAGGCGGTCAATTATCGAGAAGGCTGGAAGTTTCAAGATCACATGTGATTACAGAGTAAAATCACATGTGATACAACTTGTCTAAAAGGAAGAGGGCGACTCACTCAACGCGACCAAGGATTGCGGGAAAGGTTGGCCACTCTATGGCTAGTCAACGCAACATGTTTGTATCACAAGTGATTACGTGTTTTGTATCACATGTGATCTTGCAACTTCTCGCCTTTTCGTTTAATCCTCTATATGTGTGGGTGTGGGTGTGCGTGTATATATATAGAACCGAGAAAGATATTTGGCCCTAAACATTTTATATAGCAACCAACTAAAAAAGAAGAAAAAGACAACTTCCGACGTGACCGGATTAATTTGCTAAAGTCTGATAGTGTGATTGTGGATATCTTATTCTCTTATTTGGTTATTGTCTCGTATGAATCTGACTATATATATAACCCAAAAAGATACGTGGTCCTAAACATTTTATATAGCAACCAATTGAAGAAGAAAAAGACCGCATCCAACAGACTTGACCAAATTAATTTGCTAAGTCTAGATTGTAAATATATATATATATATATATATATAACAAAATAGAACTACAAAATTCTCTATATGCATATAAGAAAAGGCCAACTACTTGCTAAGAGCATCTCCAACAATTTCTCTATAATTCTGCACTAAAATTAGCAACTCTTCTTATCGAACAAAAGTGAGTCAAAATACTTGTCAAAAACATAATTAAAGATACCATATGTGGCACTTTTGATGCCTATAATTTCGACATAAGAAGCATTTTTCAGTTAACTTCGATAATGAAGATGAATTAGAACCACTCGAAGTAAATCGTGAGGAACAGTTACCAAGATATCCACCGTTTACGTATGCATGAAGACTGAGCTAAGTCGACCGAAATCTAGTATTTGTTAAAATCAATCTTAGCCCCCCCCCCCCCCCCCCCCCCCCCCGCTTTCCAAATTAAAAGTCTGATAGTGAATCAATAAGTTATGTGTAAAAGTTGGCAATAAAAGTCATTATTTCCATTTTGAAACTCTCTAAGTGTGCGTTTGGTACACTGGACAGGACAGAACAGAACATCGATCATTGTCCCATGTTTGGCAGAACTTTTATGTGGAACAGAACAACGATCACTGTCATGTTCTGTCCCGTCCTGTTCTATCATGTCTGCGTATCAAACGCACCCTAAAAGTTGTCTTTTACATAGGAAACCTCCCTTCCGCTTGCCCAAAACCACCCTTCATATAAAGAAATCTAAGAGCATCCTCAATCATGAACCTCTTCAGAGGTTCATGACTCTGCCACATCAGCTTTCTCTCTCTGCCACATCAGTTTTCTCTTTCCTACTCATTTTATAAACCTTTCACTCCCAATCATGAACCGGTTCATGATTTATATAATAAAAAACTACAATATTAAAATTACTTATTATAATTACAATATAATAATTAAAAAGTAAAAATGATAAAAGTCATAATAATTAAAAAGCTATAAAATAAAGTTATAATAAAATAAAATATTATAAAATGTAATACTTTTATAAAAGGGAAATTAATTAAAATACCCCAAGTCAAACCAACTGTTACCAAAATACCCTAAAATTTTTCAACTTTGCCAAAATGCCCAAAATACCCGCGATGGGGTCCCGCGATCGCGGGATACGCTGACGTGGCACGTATTTTGGGGCCAAATGCCCCGCGAAGCCCCTCAACTTTGGCCGCGGTGCACTTTTGGTCCCTGCCCGCGATCGCAGTCCGCGATGGCCCAAAAAATTACAGTTTTGGTCCCTGAAATTTTACACTTTTGGTCCCTGAAAATTTACACTTTCAGCCCCTATACTTAGACGAATTTTGCATGCTTTTACTGTTTTTTTCCACAATTATTGCAATTTAAAGACCGATTTGTGGTTGAAATTCATTTGCATATTTCAATCAATGTTAAATCAATGTTTTTGGAATACCAGTTTGTGGATGAAATGAGAGATTGGTTTTCTGATATGTTGGTTGTTTCATTGATAAATAGACGTAAAATTCAAGCCATAATCCCCACACAACGATTTCATTGTTGGAATATTTCTTTCTGCAATATTTTGTGTTTGAGATACTACTGAAAAAATGAGTTCATCTGTTGCAAAAGCTAAGCTATATTTCTGTTTTGATGGTGAATGGGTGCAAGATAACAATGAGTGGAATTTTGCTTATAAATCTAAGCATGGTGTAAAAGTGTCAGTAAACTACACTTATCAGAAGTTTGTTGCATACGCCATGCAAAAATGTGGAATCAACTCTTCTGATATTTGCAAGTTAGTATTTAAAAATGGCGATGGGTCATTTGTGGATTTATCCAACGATGGGGATATCTCTACTTTTCTGCACCTTGCAGTCGATTCAGAAAGACCCCCATTACTCTTTGTGTATCCCGGCGTATCCGACGGTGACGACGACGGTGACGACGACGGTGACGAGGAGGGTGATTCTCAACAAATAGAGCATCCTGATTCTCAACAAATAGAGCAGCCTGATTCTCAACAACAACAACCACCACAACCACACGAATGGCGTACTGCTGGAGTTGCTGATGACGAAACCCACGTTTTCAGAACGGGTAATTCTGAAATAGACAGATCAGACACCGATAATGATGATCACGAAGAATATACCCCTAGTATTACCACCTACAAGGATGTCTATTGGGCGGCATGCATAGCATATACGGATAGGGAGTTTAACAAGTACATGAATATGCTACGATACAGTGTCAAGGAAGCAGCCAAAGTCTTTGACGATGCTGGACCGGAGAGGTGGTCCGCGACCCATTTTCCTGGACAACGGTATGACATTCTGACCTCGAATAGTGCAGAGTCTGTGAATGCACTCTCCCGTTTTGCTCGTAGATGTCCGATTGTTAATTTTATGGACTACTTTCGGGCCTTTCAACAAGAGTGGTACCAAATTCGACGCCTAAAAGGAGCTAATATACAAAATGCACTCACACCAACGGCGGAGAATATCGTTCAGTACAGGGAGCGTCGTGCGGCGACATGGCCGGTAAGAGCAATCGGGTATGGGAAGTACGAGGTGCATGATGACTATATTCACGCGATTGTGAATATGGAAGACCACCTTTGTTCGTGTCGCGAGTGGGATAAATCTGGGTTACCGTGCGGCCATGCCATCGCTGCAGCAACATATATGGGTCGTACAGATTGCAGCGACTTGGCTGTACCTTTCTTCACGTCCGAATATTACCGGAAAACATACGTGGAGGTAATAAACCCAGCTGGACCCCCTGCAGCATGGGTGTATCCACCCGACCCGCTTCCACCATGCTATCCACCTTTAATGGATAAGAACAGGGCCGAGAGACCGAGAAAGAACGACCGACGTCCATCACGTGGTGAAAGTTCGATACAACGAAGATGTACTCGGTGCCAATGCGTAGGACACACTCGTGGAGAGTGTCCAAATCCCGCCCCTTCAACCGTGCCAAGGAGACATTCTGTCAGTCACACCCCGGGCCCGTCACAGCTTGAACCATATGGAACAAACACATATGATACTGTTGATCTAAACACTGATTTGTAAATGATATATATACACACATACATATGCTTCTAAATGAACATTGATAACACAGCTAGTTTGTAAATGATATATATATATTCGTATTATATATTTACACACATAAAGAAAATAGGAGTTTGATATGATAAGCGAAAGAAAGAAGAAAGGTTGATTGTTACCATGGCAGTGAATGTTAACTCTGAGTACACATGTCTGTTTATATAGCAAGAAAGATTAGTAGCAAGAATGGAAGCAGGTTTCTAGCTTTTTAGATATATATATATATATATATATATATATATATATATATATATATATATATATATATATATATATATATATATATTATATGTATATATGAAGAAGAAGAAGACTTAAAAAAGGAGACCTTTATCTGTAAGATATAGAAATGATCATTTCTTGACATTTTTGTTGGAACAAACACATATGATACTGTTGATCTAAACATTGATTTGTAAATGATATATATACACACATACATATGCTTCTAAATGAACATTGATAACACAACTAGTTTGTAAATGATAAATATATTCATATTAGATACGTTTTAATTTTAATAAATTACACCATTATAATCGTCTCTTCGATACGTTCGAAATGAGCCCAATCTTGAATTTTTTTGGATTTATATATTTTAATATATATCATATACAGTTATACATTAAAATTCATAAATTCTTAAATGAGAAGAATATTAAATGGGGTTTTGACAAGTTGGTATCATTGGACTCATTTAAGAATTGTGAAAATGGGTATTTGGCGAATGATGATTCATGTGTGTTTAAAACACTTCAGCTCCAAACACACATGAATCATCATTCGTCAAATACCCATTTTCACAATTCTTAAATGAGTCCAGTGATACCAACTTGTCAAAACCCCATTTCATATTATATATATACACACATACATATGCTTCTAAATGAACATTGATAACACAGCTAGTTTGTATTCCATCCAACAAGCTCTTCATCTTCAATCTTTCTGACCCTTTTTCAACGGCTTCTGCTTTTGCAACCACGTATGGCCATTGTGTACCACAACCCGCACACACTTTAGCAAATGAGTTGAGGGTTGTCATATATTCTACAAGAGGAGTAGGCCCACGAATGAGGTAACCTCTGACTTGACCTTGCATGATGTATCCAACCTAACCGTGGTTCAGCGGCTTAAAAACTACTTTTCAGAGAAATTAACAACAACAAAAAATACAAAACAACAACACAGTAAAAAAAATACAAAACAAGAAAAAAAAATACAAAACAACTAAAACAACCACCACCTACTTAAAAATTGATTTAGTTTCATCAATCCAAGCTTGCTTCTCGTTTACCTTCGCTTGAATAATTGCGAAGTCTTGCAGAATATGGTGAATTGCTTCTTGTTCTCGACGAACACGAGCCTCCCTAGCTTTTATATCCCCTTTCATCCTTTTGATCTCCCTGTCTTCCTCTTCGATCTTTCTCAAATGGACTGCCTTCCTGTCCATAATTTTTTTCCACTCTTCTGTTAGTTCATCTATCTCCTTTTCCTTTTTTGCTATGGCGACCTCGATTTGAGGTGGCATTTTTTCAGGAGTAGCCTTAGGGTTTGATGACGATGCCATTTGTGGATTAAATGAGAGAAGAGAAATCAAGAGAGAAAACAATTCAAAGAAAGAAAGCAAGAGAGAAATCAAGAAAGAAAGCAAGAGGAAGTGTGAATTGTGAATTGCATCTTACTGGTATTTATGGATGAAATCTCAAACATGCAAATGAATTTCAACCACAAATCGGTCTTCAAAGTACAATAATTGTGGAAAAAAACAGTAAAAGCATGCAAGATTCGTCTAAGTATAGGGGCTGAAAGTGTAAATTTTCAGGGACCAAAAGTGTAAAATTTCAGGGACCAAAACTGTAATTTTTTGGGCCATCGCGGGCTGCGATCGCGGGCAGGGACCAAAAGTGCACCGCGGCCAAAGTTGAGGGGCTTCGCGGGGCATTTGGCCCCAAAGTACGTGCCACGTCAGCCTAGCCCGCGATCGCGGGACCCCATCGCGGGTATTTTGGGCATTTTTGCAAAGTTGAAAAAATTTAGGGTATTTCGGTAACCGTTGGTCAAACTTGAGGTATTTTAATTAATTTCCCTTTATAAAATAAAAACAATAATTTTTTTTTGAAGTAAACATAAAAACGATAGTATAATAATAGATAATATAAAGTTTTTTTAACTATTTATATTATTGTTTTAGGTAATATGTCATTTATTAATTAAAAAAATCAAGAAGAACTGGAGGAGAATCAGGAGATGTAGAAGGTGTGGGACCCATCAATTGAAGCCAAGAAGTGGTTCTTATTCATGGAACGGTTCTCCCACGTGAAGGAGAAACCGATTCCTCCGAACCCATAATATTTTTTTTGCACCAGTTCTCCTCATTGCCATGCTGTCAAGAACCCCACCATTGGGGATGCTCTAAAGTTTATTGTTAAATAGCCTAAAGAAATTTTGAAATGAGATCACACCATCTTTTTCTCGTTCGGTAACTTGTTGGTATAAGGATCAATTAAACCAAACAAATGGTATAGATCACGCGGAGATAGGGTCTGTGGAGTAAGATACATACATACCTTGCCTATACCCCCAAGGGTAGAGATTGTATCCGTGAAGACCCTCGGCTGTTATCAGGATCAACTCTATGTTCCAAATCTTGATCTTCAAGTTTCAACTACTTCCTAATTTTATATGTAGGATCATGCAAAAAAACATTATGATAATGCGACCCCGTCTATGTTTTGCTTAATTTTCAAAGTTCCTGGTCATTATCTGGATCTATTTTCCAGCGTCTTCAACACGAGTGATCAAGAACCCAAAAAGAATTTTTGCTCCTAAATATTTTATATAACAACCAACGACTGACTGGCCATATTAATTTTGCTAAGGGCCGTTTACCAAGCGTTTACTTGCCTTCCGGGTGAGAATGACACGGACCTAGAATGTTGCGGGTAAGCGTTTAACCACTAAGCTTTTACCCGTTAAGCATTTGGTAAAGGGCCCCTAAATCTTGATTGTAAAAATATATATAACAAAATAAGATTACAAAATTTTCCCTCTATGCATATAAGGAAAGTCCAACTTAACCACTTGCTAAGAGCATCTCCCACAATTTCTCTTAAATTAGCAACTCTTGTTATGGAACAAAAGCGAGTCAAAATACTTTCAATCTAATAATATTAGCAATCTTTAGTTACTTGCAGCAAGATCATGGTGCTGGGTAGAATAATCTTATCAGGGCAGTGTTCACTAAACTTTCTTCTCAATAACATAATTAAAGACACCTTATGTAGCACTACTTTTGATATCCATAATTTCGACATAAGAAGCAGTTTTCAGTTAAGTGCGATTTTAGAGATGAATAAGAGCCGCTCAAATAAAATTGCGAAGAACAATTACCAAGAGATCCGCCATTTATGTATGCATGAATACTCGAGCTAAGTTGAACAAGGACATCGGCTTTTTTACCCACTCACATGAATACAGTTTTGTACCAGATGAATTATGATACTATAAGAAGCACAAACAGCTATTGTCGTTGGAAGTTAGTATTTTTTGAAATACTTATTGACAACTAAAAAGATTTTTTGAGTTTGTAACATACATTCTGTCAGCCTTTTCCCTGAATTAGAACCACTCAAAGTAAATTGTGAGGAACAGTTACCAAGATATCCACCGTTTACGCATGCATGAAGACTGAGCTAAGTCGACCGAAATCTAGTATTTGTTAAAATCAATCTTGTTGACTCCCTTGTATGAGAACAATAACTTGACACTGGTACCCTGATCTTAAATAGGACATTTAACATGTCAATTTCAAACCAAACAAAGCTAAAAACCCAAAAAAATAAACACCACTAAGATTTTGGTATATATAGGACCAATGGTAATGTAGTTCAAAATGAAATTCTATTAGAATTACCCTGCTTTTATTAAAATTCAAAATACATCCAAAGAGTAACTATAAATACACGTAAAGTTTATACAAATTTGAAGGATAATTATGGATACAAGCAACGTATTGATTATTGAACCATTCGTTCATCGTACAAGATCAATGCTAGTATAAGTTAAAGAAGCACCTCCAGAACTGACTTCAGGGCGGCCATCTGGTGCTGCATTATACACTGCCACCGGCATCTTAGTCGGAAGATTTGGGGCTGGACTCTCGAACTTGAGCACCTGAATTGCTTGCCCGATTGATGGCCTCAGACTCCTGTCAGGGTGTGAACACCATAGCCCCACCATCATCAAACACTCCACTTGTTTCACATCAAATTCCTTCTTCAGCTTCTGATCCACCCCCGAAACCAGCTCACCTTTTCCAAATAAACCCCAGACCCACTGGACCAACCCCAGATCAGAATTTGGGTCAACGCTATCCATCGCTTTTCGCCCGCAAGCGATCTCTAATGCAACCACCCCAAAGCTGTATACATCCGACTCTTTGCTTGCTTTTCCTGTCGTTACGTACTCTGGAGCCAAGTAGCCTAGAGTTCCGGCTAAACCGGTTGTTTGCGGACCTAACTCATGGTCCATGAGTCGAGCCAACCCAAAGTCCCCGAGCTTCACGTTGAACCCTGAATCAAGCATGATGTTGCTGGTTTTGATATCTCGGTGCACTACACATTGTTCCCATTCTTCGTGGAGATAGAGCAACGAGGAAGCTAAACCCGTTGCAATCCTATACCTCACACCCCACTCAAGGGGACTCTTTTTGCCAAAGAGGTGAAAATCAAGGCTGCCATTTGGCATAAACTCGTAAACAAGCAAGAATTGAGTTTGATCATGGCACCAACCGATGAGTTGCACCAAGTTTCGGTGCCTTAAACTGCTAATGATCTTCACTTCGGTTATGTACTCTTTCTTCCCCTGTTTAGAACCCTGTGAAATTTTCTTCACCGCAACCACCATGCCTTCACGGGATAAGTAGCCTTTGTAGACACACCCAAATCCTCCTTCCCCCAACTTGCGGTCGTTTGAGAAGTTGTTGGTGGCTGAAGCAAGATCTCTGTAAGAAAATCTTTTCGGTCCTGCTCCTCTTTCAAGATCATCGTTCATTGATGTTAAGGTAACCGTCTCTAGTGATTTCTGTGTAGGTTTTCTTTTTCTCCTCCAAACTATGGCACATGCTACTATGCCTCCTATAAGTAGAACACCAAAAGGGACTAATAAGCCCACTGCTAGTTTCCATTCTTTTGAATTATCTTCACTTTTCTTTACCTTATTTAAGCTTGAATCGAACTTCCAGTATTGAAGGATATGTCTCTCCACATTGGCACCAGTGGCAGCCGAAAATCCGATTGTTACCCACTCTGGAAGAACTTCGCGGAGGTCAACTTGATACGAAAGACTGGTGTTTCCAGAATTGTTTCCAGCCCCGTAGCTCCACGACAAGTCCAGAAACTTGGTGGTGGCGTTGTAAGAAACCCAGGCATCCGCGGAATCCCCACTGTGTAAACTAGCATTCCAAGCGGTGTAATTAGCAGAACTAATCGAGTTCTTGTTGATACCAACGTGTTCAAATGGCGGATCCCACTCTGGGTTCACGAAAGAGTCAAACTCGATGACAATCATTTGGTTTTGGGATGAATCGGTGTAAGTTGTATTGAACAGGCCTAAAAAGCCACCAGGTGAGTTGGGTGGGATTTGGAAGCCAACAGGGGCTAGAAAGAACGCAAACCCATGGCCGTAGGAGGATTGAGCTTGGGTATCGATTTTGAAAGTGAAGTGAGTGGTGAAATCGGAGAGTTTACCGGATTTTCTGTCCCATATTGGTACTGTTTCTGCGTATATGGCTTGACCAACACGAGTGATGTAATTGACTTTGTTGAACTCTATGGTTCCAACAGAAGGTACGGCATCGCCTGAATAGAGTATGTTTGTTGCATCAGTATCAAAACGAGAGATTTCGAAAGATACTGCTTCTGACAAGGGCAAAAAGAGTAAGAAAGAATAGAGAAAGAGAAAGATAGAATCAGTTTGAATCCATTGAAATGATGAACAATAGAAAGAGGCGGCCATGATTATGCAAAAACAGTTGCACAGACTCTGTCAATGGCACCTGAATATGTCAATAAATACCATCAAGGACCATTTAAATATTGATGTTAATACAAATCTTTCCAAATCTTAACCTTCAAGTTTCAACTACTGCCTAATTTTATATAAAGGTTCATGAAGATTAGAGGAGGAATTAACTAATTAATGAACAACTAGCTAAGCGCTTAAAGTCAACATAGAAGAAAATTTTGTTGTACCAAGGAATAAACTCCATGATCATGCAAAAAAAAAAACAATATGATAATGCCATCCAGTCTCTGTCTTGCTTAATTTACAAAGTTTCAGGTCTTTATCTGGATCTATTTTCCAACTTCTTCAACATCAATGACCAAGAACACAAAAAGATATTTGCTCCTAAACATTTTATATAGCAACCAATTCCAAAAGGTCAGAACCATGCTGCCATATGAAAAACGAAATGGTCTAACGTTGCCAGTAGTAACATGATACATTTAATTGTGCTCGTATCAAGAGTTTAAAAGTTTATGAAATTATGATTAGTTTTTTATTGAGAAGGATTACAAAACAAGAAAAAAGAAAACATATACATACCTAAGCTAGGAAAAGCTAAAAGGCAAAACTATACGACGAGAAATGACAGAACAAGGTAAAGAAAATGTAAGACTACCCTTCCAAAACACGGTAAAGATAGGGAAGAATGAAGTAGATAGAGCAAAGAACAATTAAATATTGATGCTAATACATATCCTTCCAAAACTTGATCCTTAAGTTTAAACTAATGCCTAATTTTATATAAAGGTTGAAAGATTCATGAAGATTACAGGAGGAATAAACTAATGAATGGACAACTAAGTGTTGGAACCACCTTAAAAGTGACCGTCACTGATCGTTTATCATTCCTGATATGATAATTGACAATAACTGAAATCCCTATGTCTGGTAAATATATGATGGGCGTATTTACTATTATTGACATACTATAGGGTTTTCCATTAGGTGATTGGAACTATGGGAAATTATATGGCACATAATAAACACCAAGGGTTAAAAGTGTAAGATACTCTTATTATAAATAGGGTACCCTAATCACACTTTAACCCTAATGACTTATTGCTAATAAACAATTCAGCCGTGTGCCTCTCCTAAGATCGACTCTCTCAAGATCGATCATCATCCCATCATAATACGATCACCTCGTTCTGGGAACCCGACAATCAATGGCAAATATGTTCAATGCTTTCACTGGATCCTCAGGATCATCGGGTATGTTTTCTTGTCATCTTATTATCTATCAAATACAAATCATGATTATTCCAACATGTGGTATCAGAGCCCCAGGTTCAAAATTGATTCATGATTTGTATTAGTTTTGATGGCTTTAATTTATCGGTTTACTTCGTGTTTATGTATGCCGCCGCAAACATCAAAACTGCATTGAATTGCAATTTTATCATCTGCGATTATAATGCTATTTTTCCATCGTATTAAACCCTAATTATGCCATGTTAATTGATCAATATTATTTATCCCGAATTGATCAATGTATAGAAATTTTTTTCGGTTGAACCTTACTTTTCGCTACTGTACATAGCGAAAACCTTACTTTTCACTACTGTGCATAGCGAAAACCTTACTTTTCGCTTCTGTATATAGCGAAAACCTTACTTTTCGCTTCTGTATATAGCGAAAACCTTACTTTTCGCTTCTGTACATTGCGAAAACCTTACTTTTCGCTTATGTATATAGCGAAAACCTTACTTTTCGCTTCTGTATATAGCGAAAACCTTACTTTTCGCTTCTGTACATTGCGAAAACCTTACTTTTCGCTTCTGAACATTGCGAAAACCTTACTTTTCGCTTCTGTACATTGCGAAAACCTTACTTTTCGCTTCTGTACATTGCGAAAACCTTACTTTTCGCTTCTGTACATAGCGAAAACCTTGCACTAATATTTATGGTCTCATTATTTGTGCCCAAAGGTCAAATATGATTCTCATAATGCATTTTTTCCTTTTGCATAATGAACACTGAGTATACTAATTTTGCCCAAAGGTGATTTAATATACCTGTGTGTCAAAAGGACTTTCTGCATGCATAATTCACACGATGCTCTATTTTGTGCCCAAAGGTCAAAAGATAAGCATTGTGTTGCATAACCCTAACGCTCATGTTTACTTAGATATTAGTTATTTCTGCCCAAAGGTGATGTAACATCTAAGTAGAGCCTTACTTTGACTTATTGTTTTGGTGTTTACAATAGGTATACTCATCACTAGCTTCATCACTAAAATGGTCATAGTTTCATTACTCTAAGGAATATTACTGTTAGGCCTGCTTACTTTAACATTACTTTGATTCCATTACTTTTAGAAACGTTACTTTGTCCGCCTCTTATAGCTAACTACGTCACTATGATAGTCTTCTATAACTTATATCCTCCTCCTTTCCTAATCAGTACCTAACTTTGGCATTGAGCCACTTACTGGTGCGAACTTTGCGTCATGGAAGGATCAATTACTTCTTACTCTGGGGATGCTAGACCTTGACCATGCTATTCGCCATGATGAACCTACTGCTATTACTGTTGCGTCCACTGCAGCTCAGAAAGCGGATTTTGAAAAGTGGGAAAGGGCAAATCGCTTGTCACTAATGATGGTCAAGAACTCCATTAACCTCAGTATCCGAGGAGCTATCCCTGACTCTGATAAAGTCAGAACTTACCTCAAATCTGTTGAGGATCATTTCAAGGGATCGTCTAAGGCTCATGCAAGTAGCTTAATGCTACAGATGCTCACTCTGAAATATGAAGGAAATAGCAGTGTCCGTGAACACATTATGAAAATGATTGATATGGCTCATAAGCTTAAGAGTCTTGAGATGGAAGTCTCTGATAATTTTCTTGTGCATTTCATAATGACCTCTTTGCCTGCTCGGTTCGACACCTTCAAAGTTAACTACAACGCTATGAAGGATAAATGGTCGATAAGTGAACTGATTGCAATGTGTGTGCAAGAAGAGGATCGCCTAAAGCTGGTACAACCTGAAGCTGTTCACCTGACAACCACTGGTAATTCTAAGAAAAGGAAGGGTAACCACAGTAATCAGACTGGAAATAAAGTCCAAAAGGATAATAATCATGGTGCCGTTGCCTCTGGCTCTAAATCCTTGTCTAACAAACCTAGCTGCAAATTCTGTCGTGCCAAAGGGCACGGACAGAAAGATTGCCCTAAGTTCAAGGAATGGCTAGCTAAGAAAGGTAACATTCTTTATGTAATATTTGATTCCTTTACTACTGATGTCCCTATTAATACATGGTGGGGTGACTCTGGTTCTATGGTCCATGTGACAAACTCAATGCAGGGATTCCTTACAATCCAGAAGCTACCAAAGGGCCAAAGAAAACTTAGAGTTGGAAGTGGTGATCTCTTAGATGTCGAAGCCATGGGAACTTTAAATTTACATATGAGTACCGGAAAGTGTATTAGACTAGTGGATACCTTATATGTACCGAGAATTACTCGGAACCTTGTATCCATATCTAGACTAGACCTTGAAGGTTATGTAATAATTCATGGTTGCGGCAAGATTGCTATTACTCATAATAATGAATTACTTGGTCGAGGTTTCTTGGATGGATTACTGTATAAATTGGAACTAGATCATAATTTCTCACAGTCTTTGTTGTCACTTAATATTGATGACGTAACTAAAACAACAAAATCACCTAAACAATTAGAGAATTCCTCCATGTTGTGGCATAAACATCTTGGCCACATCTCACGAGATAGAATGACTCGACTCGTAAAGGATGGAATCTTACATTCTCTTGATTTTAGTGATTTTGAAACATGTATTAAGTGCCTCAAAGGAAAAATGGCAAAAGGGAATAAGAAAGGAGCTACTAGAAGTTCCAACTTGTTGGAAATAATTCACACTGATATTAGTGGTCCTTATCCCGCATCAATCACAGGACATACATCATTTATTACATTCATTGACGATTATTCGCGTTATATGCACCTATATCTGATTAAGTAAAAATCTGAATCCTTACAAACTTTTATTGATTTTAAAACTTTGGTTGAAAACCAACTTGATCATAAAATAAAAGTTGTGAGATCAGATAGAGGAGGTGAGTATTATGGTAGACATACTGATATTGGTCAAGCTCCTGGTCCTTTCTATAACTTTTGCAAGGAACAAGGCATAATTAACCAATACACCATGCCTGGTTCTCCTCAACAAAATGGTGTTGCTGAAAGGAGAAACAGAACCTTAATGGACATGGTGAGAAGTATGCTTGCTAACACTAACTTACCTACTTTCCTATGGACTGAGGCATTAAAAACAGCCGTTCATATACTCAATAGGGTTCCATCAAAATCTGTCCCTAAAACTCCTTATGAAATCTGGACAGGTAGGAAACCGAGTCTAAAATATATGAAAGTATGGGGCTGTCTTGCCGAAGCAAAAGTCTATAACCCTAACTTAAAGAAACTGGATCCTAAAACCCTTACATGTTTCTTTATCGGTTATCCTGATAACTCAAAAGGTTATCGGTTTTACTGTCCTTCCCACACTACGAGCATCATTGACACGCAGCATGCCACATTTCTTGAGAACTCAAAGATCAGTGGGAGCACGACAAATCATGACTCAGATTTGCAAGAAGTACAAGAAGCGGGGGGAAACCATTCTTCCGGTATACTTATTCCTCCGATAATTCCTCTTGTACCCACCGCTGCTCCTAATATCACTGGTCCTGCTCCTCCTAACCAAATGTAACGTCCCAAAAATTACAAGCAAATTTAAGATTTTAAATAAACATTTCATTTATAACAACTCATTAAATGATTCCAACGTTTCGTTTGTAAACTCATAATTAATATCTTCATAATAAAAACCAGCGGAATTAAACGTTTAATTACTAAAAACCATAAAGCAACCAGCTCTTCTCGCGCGCCAGTGTGTACTCGTCACGCTTAGGAGTCGCCCGTACCTGAAACCACAATCTATTGGGAAAGGGTAAGCACGAAGCTTAGTGAATTCAAACACCATAAATAACACAGTTATTTCCACACCACCATAAACAGATAATTGCACATAAACAGCATACAAGTCTACGAACAAATCATAAACATGTATATCCACACCAACCCACCTAATGGGCACACGTCGGTCCCACCGAACACACGACCATCATGTAAACGCAACCCGGCACCCCCGGGTTCATACGCCACCCGCATATACAACCTTCGGTCCCACCGAATTACTACGCCACCCGCGTATGTGATCCTCGGCCCCGCCGAACTCCTACGCCACCCGCGTAGTCACAACAATAAAGGTCCGACTAGACACCCCACTATTTAACCCCACATCAAAAGCAAATAGAACTACCACATACATACACAACGTAATGTAAAAATAACCGACATTAGTTATAGTGAGAGAACTCACCTCGAATGCGCGCCTAGCTTAACAATACAACTCAAGCTTCACAATTACGGTCACTTCCCAGCACCTAAACGCATGTTAAAACGTGTCAATACGAGACTCGGACCCTATGACACGACACACGCTTAAACCGTCACTAAAACTATTTTCCGCTCTCGCCAAACAGGTCTGTTCGGGACCTGTTTCGACCCCTTTAAACCCAGAAAATTCCCAATATTATTTCATGACCAGAAGGTACTCTGAGTTAAGGTTTCAAGGACATATTATACGTCTCCTAACGATTTTTCTACAATTTACTACGGATTTTACAAAAACAGTTTCCAGAACAGCGAAATTCAGCACCTTTCAGTATAAAACGACAATTTGACCCATGCTACGTCCCGAACTGGGTTTTGCACAAAACACAGAAACGTTTCTAGACTCAAAAAGGGAACTTTTGACACCGGTTTCACCCCAATCCGAGTTACGAGCAGAAAGTTATGGTTTTCGCAAGATCAAGGCAGATTCCAGAAATTTTCACATGAAATGACGAAACACCGAACTTGCGACCACTTTTTCGCCCAGCTAGAGACCGAACCAGTTTTCCGCTAAAACACGGAAAACGTGCCCGACCCCGAACTTGAACCGTGGGCACCAGTTTCGGCTTAAACGGAGTTACGAAGAGAAAGTTATGGTTGACGCAAAACAGTGGCAGAAGGACGTCTTTCACATAAATTGACGATTTTATAAAACGGTTTACGCGATTCGGGTTTGCAACTAAGATTCACGCGATTAGGATTTTAGGTTATAAGGGCTGGGTCAACCTCGCACCACCCACTGCCACCTCCGGCAGTGGTGGTCGCCGGCGGTTTACGAAACTTTGGCGATAACGAGAAAACGAACAAACCAACTAATCCTATCACGTCCACCCCCTTTACACACGTTCGACCCACCCTCAAACAGCCCACCATTACAGCCCCCGGCTGGTGGCGCACGGCGGCAGTAACGGGCGGCAGCCATGGCTGCGGCGGCAGCCATGGTGGTGGTTTCGTGATGGCGCGATGGCAACGAAAAGAAACAAAAAGAGAGAAAACTCACCTCGCGACAATAAAACCCAGCAGCGTCTCGACGGGATCCCGGTCACCGGCTCGATCTTTCTCTTTCTCTCGCACCCCCTCTCTTTCTCGCTGCACTCTCTCTCCGGCGAAATTCAGCGGTGGCACCGGTGGTTCACGGCAGCAGAAGGAAAGGAGAGAGGTGGTTCTTGGTGGCGACGAAGGAAAAACGAGGAGGGGAGGGGAGGTCTCAGCCGTGAATGCCAGGAAGACCAAAATAGGGTTTTCTTTCTTTGTTCCCACGACAAAAATCCCTAAACAAAACATGGAATACTGAGTTGGGTTGCATGGGCCGAACTTCGACACAAGTTTGGCCCTTATACAAACTTAGCCCCTCAACTACATCTTTCTAGCAACTAACCAATGTTGATGACATATTTTGACTATAAGATCCAATTCGTCTAGCCCCGTTAACGGGATCCACGATAAATAAAACTTAAAAGAAAAGAATTAATAAAACGAAATTACATACCGGGACACGGGCTTTACAACTCTCCCCCACTTGGGTTAGACTTCGTCCCCGAAGTCTACGTCCACAAACAACTCCTAATAACTCTCTGGCATTTGATGATATCCCAAACTCAATCCACTTTCAAGCTTTAACCATTCTAAAGCTGCTCACAGTATACCCTACAGGATACTCGACTACGATCATTCCTAACCTTAACTGTCGATTAACTACCACGAATTCTAATAGACTCCAAAGATTTTCAATAAATTATTATCAACGAAACATCGACCCCCCTGCCGAACATCGGTCCAACCGATTACAATAACAAACATCGGCCACCCGCCGAACATCGGTCCAACCGATCACAATAACAAACATCGGCCACCCGCCGAACATCGGTCCAACCGATCACAATAACAAACATCGGCCACCCGCCGAACATCGGTCTAACCGATCACAATAACAAACATCGGCCACCCGCCGCACATCGGTCCAACCGATCATAATAACAAACATCGGCCACCCGCCGAACATCGGTCCAACCGATCACAATAACAAACATCGGC
This sequence comes from Saussurea involucrata, assembly GCA_033807775.1. Taxonomy (NCBI): domain Eukaryota; kingdom Viridiplantae; phylum Streptophyta; class Magnoliopsida; order Asterales; family Asteraceae; genus Saussurea; species Saussurea involucrata. Next base: position 54,627,911 of record CM066322.1, on the reverse strand, counting down.
CACCCGCCGAACATCGGTCCAACCGATCACAATAACAAACATCGGCCACCCGCCGAACATCGGTCCAACCGATCATAATAACTCACATAAGCGTGGTATTATCCTAGACACTAACACAAATAGATATCCCCCACAACCAAATCAACTAACACACACGTAGGTCATTCCACCATAACCATCCATCACAAGTGATCATTTCAGGGTTACTACTACCGTCACCATGATTATCTTAAAATCGGCTACAACTCTCCGATTATACTAAAGGTGTTTGGCCTCAAGCCCAAAAGTCGACACCTAAATATACCACCTACCTCAAAATGGTTGATGCGCATTTATTCTCTTAATAACAAAGGGCATCAATCCCTTAACCGATACTATTCGGCCTACAGTACTAACGCGCGTGGAATATCTACCTTCCACCGCCGACGTATCATCCACACTTGCTCTACGAAGCCAAGTCACACCGTATCGAGGATACACCTTGACGTCTACCTCCCAGGTAACGCCTCAAGACCCAGTACACCGGAACTACCTCCCAGGTAAGTGCCCACAACTATATCCTCCTAGTACCTACTGGAAAGTCTAGGTTAAAACACATGACTACCGGGGTCCCACCCTGAGATACCCAACCGACCATTACCAACGACTGACTAACGTGTCTAAGGATCCAAAGCAAACAGCCTACCAACAACATGCCTATTCCGGATTGACTCACTCACCCAAACATGTAAACACTCAACGTGCAAAGAATGCCAAACGGTGCGACAAAAACAACTCATCAACTAGACTCCACATCGAGCCATTAAAACTGGGCAATTGGCCCATGACTAACTCCAAGTCAAAACCGAGCAAAATGCTCCACGCTTGCTAGACCCATAGGTCGGAAAATGCGTTTAAATAAAGTCTAAGCAAGCAATACTCTGAAATCAACCTTAGTCCCAGACTCAACACGGGTTAAACAAAAGAGTTTTCCAAAAGGACTCACACCCTTAAAATTCTCGAAATGACACATAACACTTAAGATATGCACCTCGTGACGTTAAACCCACACGACTCGACATGCCGTAAAACAAAACTTATTTTAACCAAATCACTCAATTAGCTTTATACAGGCACCGTGGAATGTAACTTTTCGTCTCAACTCTAACATATGTGGAGGAGTTCCAATGTTAAAGTCACAAGCCGTAGTCACTTGCCCCACATTTTAAACACCACAAAACACGGATATCATCTTACCCGAAAGAACCGTTGGAAAAATAACGAAAATGAGACAAATTCTAACAAAGTTTGCACTCCCGTGATAAAACGATTTCATACACTTTCAAAACCATATTTCAAAATCTTGTGCGTGTGCTGAGCAGTTCCCAAAATTCCAAAACACCGTCCATACAAAGATTTGAAACACGAGAATTTGTTAATGCCATCTTATTTTCAAAATAACTACGTGCATGACTCATTCGGCATTCAACGTCTCGACCCCTACTACTCCGAAACTCTCCGGTCTACTATTGTCATCCAGACATTTAAACCTCTTAAGGCAAGTTGGGAAATCACATCAAATCATCTTACAGGTTTTCCTCAAATCAAAGTCGGCTCTATGAGCCTATGACTCTAGCACAATCTTCCATCTTGGCCCGAAATGATCTGCTTACAACAAATATCATCCTTATCGTCACTCCAAGTGACTAATATTATAATCGTCTTTCTATTCCAACGACTACTAGTTTAGGACCTTCATCACTACCCCCAACGATCATCACCTCAAAACACTTCGAGTACACACCTGTACTAGTAGATTTAATATGGTTGTTTCTCCTAATGATGGCCATTCTGGGTAGATAACACAACGCGTTAATAGCACATAATAACTCACACTAGCAACACTCACGCTCAACTCCTTGGATTCCTCGCGACTTTTCCCGGCTCGAGCATTGATCATGTGCTTCCGGTAGTAGGAGCTCTACTACTACCATCCACACCTATCATCGCCCGTTCCGAGTTCCATCCCAAGGGGTCCAAGTAGCTCCTTGCCGATAACTATACCCATATGCCCGCATCAGCATATGTACACACTCTTCCTAGCTCCCTAGGAATTCCACCCCCAAACACTACCCTTGCTACAACGAAATTTCTACTAGTCATGACGAGTCGCCTCGCGAATGCACAGTCGCACACAGTGTAAACCAGATAGACATTCGAATGTAAGATTCTATCCTACAACGGTTGGACTCAAACAAGAGCTGCGCAATAGAACTAAATCCGACATTCTAAGGCTATTCGGTTCCTACCACATACAACCTATAGTGCATTCACCTAACAACCTATCAAGGCTAGCATAACCTCCTATTAGCAAGCAACAAACATGCAATACAGTGTAATAAGCACCAAGCAATTTAGCATACATACTCCTATGTTCTAGAAAGCAATCTAGCACACATACTCATACATAAACACCCTTCCCAGCTCTCTAGGAACTTCCTCTTATCCCACTACCCTTGCTACTACCGAATCCCTACTAATTATAACGAGCGACCTCGCGAATACCCGATTATATGCAGTGCGAAATAAATAGACATTCGAATACAAGATTCTATCCTAGAACGGTTGGACTCAAACAAGAGATGCGCAATAGAACTAAATCAAATATTCTAAGGCTATAAATCTCTTACTGCATACAACCTAGAGGGCATCCACTTAGTAACCTATCATAATTAGCATAAATTCCTAATAGCAAGCAGTACAACATACATCATAGTGTCCACAACAGGCAATCTAGCATGCATACTCTATGATCTAGAAAGCAATAAAACACTAAGTACTGTACCTTTCCCCTTTGGCTCCGGCTGACGGTACACACTGCGCCTCCGATCACCGTTTCTCAAACGGAATTTTCCTTCTTTTTATTTCCCAAAAACTTTAAAGAAAATTTTTATAGCCGCAAACTTGAGATCAAACACACCGAAATGCGTTTGATTCACTCAAGCCGTGCTCTGATACCAAGTTGTAACGTCCCAAAAATTACAAGCAAATTTAAATTTTTAAATAAACATTTCATTTATAACAACTCATTAAATGATTCCAACGTTTCGTTTGTAAACTCATAATTAATATCTTCATAATAAAAACCAGCGGAATTAAACGTTTAATTACTAAAAACCATAAAGCAACCAGCTCTCCTCGCGCGCCAGTGTGTACTCGTCACGCTTAGGAGTCGCCCGTACCTGAAACCACAATCTATTGGGAAAGGGTAAGCACGAAGCTTAGTGAATTCAAACACCATAAATAACACAGTTATTTCCACACCACCATAAACAGATAATTGCACATAAACAGCATACAAGTCTACGAACAAATCATAAACATGTATATCCACACCAACCCACCTAATGGGCACACGTCGGTCCCACCGAACACACGACCATCATGTAAACGCAACCCGGCACCCCCGGGTTCATACGCCACCCGCATATACAACCTTCGGTCCCACCGAATTACTACGCCACCCGCGTATGTGATCCTCGGCCCCGCCGAACTCCTACGCCACCCGCGTAGTCACAACAATAAAGGTCCGACTAGACACCCCACTATTTAACCCCACATCAAAAGCAAATAGAACTACCACATACATACACAACGTAATGTAAAAATAACCGACATTAGTTATAGTGAGAGAACTCACCTCGAATGCGCGCCTAGCTTAACAATACAACTCAAGCTTCACAATTACGGTCACTTCCCAGCACCTAAACGCATGTTAAAACGTGTCAATACGAGACTCGGACCCTATGACACGACACACGCTTAAACCGTCACTAAAACTATTTTCCGCTCTCGCCAAACAGGTCTGTTCGGGACCTGTTTCGACCCCTTTAAACCCAGAAAATTCCCAATATTATTTCATGACCAGAAGGTACTCTGAGTTAAGGTTTCAAGGACATATTATACGCCTCCTAACGATTTTTCTACAATTTACTACGGATTTTACAAAAACAGTTTCCAGAACAGCGAAATTCAGCACCTTTCAGTATAAAACGACAATTTGACCCATGCTACGTCCCGAACTGGGTTTTGCACAAAACACAGAAACGTTTCTAGACTCAAAAAGGGAACTTTTGACACCGGTTTCACCCCAATCCGAGTTACGAGCAGAAAGTTATGGTTTTCGCAAGATCAAGGCAGATTCCAGAAATTTTCACATGAAATGACGAAACACCGAACTTGCGACCACTTTTTCGCCCAGCTAGAGACCGAACCAGTTTTCCGCTAAAACACGGAAAACGTGCCCGACCCCGAACTTGAACCGTGGGCACCAGTTTCGGCTTAAACGGAGTTACGAAGAGAAAGTTATGGTTGACGCAAAACAGTGGCAGAAGGACGTCTTTCACATAAATTGACGATTTTATAAAACGGTTTACGCGATTCGGGTTTGCAACTAAGATTCACGCGATTAGGATTTTAGGTTATAAGGGCTGGGTCAACCTCGCACCACCCACTGCCACCTCCGGCAGTGGTGGTCGTCGGCGGTTTACGAAACTTTGGCGATAACGAGAAAACGAACAAACCAACTAATCCTATCACGTCCACCCCCTTTACACACGTTCGACCCACCCTCAAACAGCCCACCATTACAGCCCCCGGCTGGTGGCGCACGGCGGCAGCAACGGGCGGCAGCCATGGCTGCGGCGGCAGCCATGGTGGTGGTTTCGTGATGGCGCGATGGCAACGAAAAGAAACAAAAAGAGAGAAAACTCACCTCGCGACAATAAAACCCAGCAGCGTCTCGACGGGATCCCGGTCACCGGCTCGATCTTTCTCTTTCTCTCGCACCCCCTCTCTTTCTCGCTGCACTCTCTCTCCGGCGAAATTCAGCGGTGGCACCGGTGGTTCACGGCAGCAGAAGGAAAGGAGAGAGGTGGTTCTTGGTGGCGACGAAGGAAAAACGAGGAGGGGAGGGGAGGTCTCAGCCGTGAATGCCAGGAAGACCAAAATAGGGTTTTCTTTCTTTGTTCCCACGACAAAAATCCCTAAACAAAACATGGAATACTGAGTTGGGTTGCATGGGCCGAACTTCGACACAAGTTTGGCCCTTATACAAACTTAGCCCCTCAACTACATCTTTCTAGCAACTAACCAATGTTGATGACATATTTTGACTATAAGATCCAATTCGTCTAGCCCCGTTAACGGGATCCACGATAAATAAAACTTAAAAGAAAAGAATTAATAAAACGAAATTACATACCGGGACACGGGCTTTACACCAAAATACCGAGGGAACATCATCATCGCTTCCGAACGCTGAACCTAATATCACTGATTCCACTCCTTCTGTTACTGAACCGGAAAATCAACTCAGGAGATCATCTAGGGCACGCAGGGCCACAAATTTTGATGATTTCGTAACCTTTTTATCTGAAGTTGAGGACATTGGAAAGCTTACTGATCCTACCTCTTATCGAGAAGCCATTAATAGTGATCAGGCCACTCAGTGGAATGAAGCCATGATTGAAGAGCTTAATTCCATGCAACACAATGATGTTTGGGACTTGGTTGAACTTCCTGAAGGATCCAAAACTATCGGTTGTAAATGGGTCTTCAAAACCAAATTAGACCCGAAAGGAAACATCGAACGCTATAAGGCCAGACTGGTTGCAAAAGGCTTTACTCAAAAGGAAGGAATCGATTATCAAGAGACCTTCTCTCCTGTCTCTCGTAAAGATTCTTTAAGGATTGTTATGGCACTTGTAGCTCATTATGATTTAGAGTTACATCAGATGGATGTCAAGACCGCATTCTTAAATGGAGACTTGCAAGAAGACGTATACATGCGACAACCTGAAGGATTCATTCCAGAAGGTAAAGAGCATATGGTCTGCAAGTTGAAGAAATCCATTTATGGGTTGAAGCAGGCATCACGACAATGGTACCTCAAGTTCCATAAAATCGTAAAAGGGCAAGGTTTTCTAAAGAATCAAGTGGATCAATGCACCTATCTCAAGATCAGTGGGAGTAACTTTATAATCCTTGTCTTGTACGTAGATGACATCCTACTAGCAAGTAACAACTTGGATATGCTGCATGAGTCGAAGCGGATGCTTTCGCAAAATTTCGACATGAAAGATCTCGGTGATGCCTCTTATGTCATTGGTATCGAAATACATCGAGATAGGCATAATGGTGTTTTGGGTCTTTCTCAAAACGCATATATTGAGCGTATCTTAAAACGCTATAACATGCAGCACTGTACACCCACTGTAGCTCCAATAGTTAAAGGGGACGTGTTTGGTTCTTTCCAAGCTCCGAGCACTGAGATTGAAAAGGAAGAAATGAGGATGATACCTTATTCGTCTGTAGTAGGGAGCATTATGTATGCTCAGGTTTGTACTCGTCCGGATATCGCTTATATCGCTGGTATGCTGGGACGTTACTTATCTAATCCCGGAATAGCACACTGGAAAGCGGCTAAAAAGGTTCTACGATATCTGCAAGGGACCAAAGACTACAAATTAACTTATAGAAGAAGTGACAACTTAGAAGTAGTAGGATATTCTGATTCCGATTTTGCTAAATGAAAGGAAGATAAGAAATCTACTTCTGGGTATATATTTATGTTAGCTGGTGGACCTATCTCATGGCGGAGTCACAAACAGAAGCTGACTACAACGTCCACCATGATGGCTGAATACGTTTCCGTTTATAATGCCAGTTGTCATGGGATGTTGTTAAGGAACCTGGTCAGTGGACTCAAAATCGTCAACTCCATTTCTAGACCATTGAAGCTTTACTGTGATAACTCAGCTGCCGTAACTTTCTCGAACAGTAACAGTTCAACTGGCGCTGGGCTGTATCTTGATACAAAGTATCTGTTTGTGCGCGAACGGGTTGAGGAAAATGTCCTTTGTATCGAGTACATAAGTACAAAGAATATGCTAGCGGATCCGATGACCAAAGGTCTTCCTCCTAATGTCTTCGTAGGACACGTGTCGAAGATGGGGCTTACAAAAGACTTAATTTAATAGCATATTGTACTTATTGGTCATTACTATTATCTTAATAAAATTTTCCTCTATATTCAGATTTTGTTTGTCTATTAGTTACGCTTTGAGCTCATAATGGTGTATGGACATTATTATAACGAAATCTGTCTCAGTCAATTGATCATTGCTTATTCAGTTTTAAATTTGAGTCATAGTTTGACTAATGGGGGTCCTGAGTTGATATTCTTCTCTACGGCTGTACTTATTAGCTATGATTTCAGTTTAAAACAAAATGAGTATTATCCCGGCCGGACTTATTGGTACTCATAGATAAAAGATCGCTTGGTCAAGTGGGAGAATGTTGGAACCACCTTAAAAGTGACCGTCACTGATCGTTTATCATTCCTGATATGATAATTGACAATAACTGAAATCCCTATGTCTGGTAAATATATGATGGGCGTATTTACTATTATTGACATACTATAGGGTTTCCCATTAGGTGATTGGAACTATGGGGAATTATATGGCACATAATAAACACCAAGGGTTAAAAGTGTAAGATACTCTTATTATAAATAGGGTACCCTAATCACACTTTAACCCTAATGACTTATTGCTAATAAACAATTCAGCCGTGTGCCTCCCCTAAGATCGACTCTCTCAAGATCGATCATCATCCCATCATAATACGATCACCTCGTTCTGGGAACCCGACAATCAATGGCAAATATGTTCAATGCTTTCACTGGATCCTCATGATCATCGGGTATGTTTTCTTGTCATCTTATTATCTATCAAATACAAATCATGATTATTCCAACACTAAGCACTCAAAGTCGACATTTGTTGTACCTAGGAATAAACTCCATGATCATGCAGAATACATTCTGATGATTAGACCCTGTCTCTGTCTTGCTAAATTTTCAAAGTTCAAGATTGTTTTTCCGGGTCATATCTAGATATGTTTTCCAAGTTCTTCAACACAAATGATTGAAGACATTTGGTCCTAAACATTATATATAGCAACCAATTCAAGAGGGCAGAACCATGTTGTTATATATTTGTATGGAATGATCTAACCTTACCATGTGGGGTTTGTTGTTCCTGTATGTACTTTGGTGTAAACAACACCTGCATATGTTGATAAATACCATAAAATATATAGAAATACCAATGATCATTCATATTGTTCAAAATCATGATCTTAAAGATCAACCTACTGCATCATAATTACCTTAAAGATTATTAAACAATTGTCTTGTTTTTATATGACTATAAGAAGGTTCATGAACATTGCAGGCGTAATGTAATATACAAAGAACAAATAAATGCTCGAAAGTCAACTTACCAGAATGACGATTACCATTTTAGAGCTTAAAGCCTTCCAAGCTACAATCATAAAAATAAGTATGCACCAAACAAGACGAATGGAGATAACATGCTCTGCAGTTGGGACACTTTCAGACTTGATACAGCCAGTTGTGGCGTCTCCACGACTGATTATGGAAAATTTTGGTGCATTGAGGAACTCATCTGTGTTGATTTGGAATAAAGACCAGAAATTAGACATTTGAAGTGCTACCATTGCAGTTGGCATAGGATTCAACAAAGCACCATATCTGCATTGCAGAGGAAGACGACCAAATTTTATATTTTAGTTTTGTCCAAGTGGGTTTGACTTTTGGCCTGAAAGAATCATATGTATATTATAATATTACATGTTTAAAGGAATAACAGATACAAATTTAGAGGAAATATACAACTGAAAACGCTAAAATCTTAACTGGATACAGTATTGTTTAACGACCTATATTGATACTCGAAGAAGTTACGGTAGGATCTGAACTGCTTGTTGGAGTAGTTGATGCATGGTAGCTGACAACAGGCATATTCATAGAAAGAGTTGGCATTTGGGCCTCAAAGTTAAGGACTTGAATCGCTTGCCTTATTGATGGCCTCAGACTTCGATCAGTGTGAGCACACCATAATCCTACCATCATCAAACATTTAGCTTGCTCTGCATCAAAATCCCCTTTCAGTCTCTCATCCACTCCCAAAAGAATTTCTCCTCTTCCATGCGTTTGCCAAACCCAATCCACCAAACCTATCTCCGAGTTCCCATCAACGCAATCCCTAGCCTTTCTTCCACAACAAATTTCTATTGCAACCACCCCAAAACTATAAACATCCGATTCCTTGCTAGCTTTACCAGTTCTAACGTATTCAGGTCTGTGGACCTAACTCATGGTCCATAAGTCGAGCTAATCCAAAATCTCCGAGCTTGACATTAAACCCCGAGTCTAGCATCACATTGCTTGATTTAATGTCTCGATGTACCACACATTGCTCCCACTCCTCATGAAGGTAGAGCAAAGCAGAAGCCAAACCTAATGATATCTTGTATCTCACAGACCAAGCAAGGGGGCCCATTTTCCCAAAAAGATGAGAATCGAGACTACCATTAGGCATAATCTCATAGACTAGTAACAATTCATTTTCATCATGGCACCAACCTATGAGTTGCACCAAGTTTCGGTGCCTCAAACTGCTTATGATCTTAACTTCTGTTATATATTCCTTCTTCCCTTGTTTGGATCCCCTCGAAATCTTTTTAACTGCAACTATCTTTCGTTCACGGGTGAGGTATCCCCTGTAAACGCAGCCAAATCCTCCTTCGCCCAACTTCAAGTCATCGGAGAAGTTATTTGTAGCCAAAGCAAGATCTCTGTAAGAAAATCTTTTGGGTCCTGCTCCTCTTTCAAGATCATCATTAACTGAATTTGAGGATAAGTTTATTGTCTCTAATGTTTCCCGAGTAGATCTCCTTTGACTCCTCAACCAAATTGCATACACTACCATGGCTCCTGCTAATATAACACCTAATGGCACCGCTAAGCCCACTGCCAGCTTCACTTTTTTCGCAGCCTCTTCCCTTTTCTCTTTTATAACTAAGCTCGAATTGAACTCCCAGTACTGAAGAATATGTCTCTCCATGAACTGGCCAGAGGAAGCTGAGATGCCGTCTCTCCATGAACTGGCCAGAGGAAGCTGAGATGCCGATTGTGACCCATGAAGGAAGAACCTCTCTAAAGATCAATTTGATACGAAAGACTGGAGTTTCCTTGAAAAATTGGGTTCCTTTCATAGGTCCAAAAGACACTGAGATTCTTAGTAGTAGCATTATAAGAAACCCAAGCATTAGCAGTATCTTTACCGTGCAAACTAGCATTCCAAGGAGCGTAATTAAGCGAAGAAAGTGAATTCTTGTTGATCCCTACATGCTCAACTGGAGGATCCCACTCACGGTTAGAGAAGGAATCAAACTCTACAGAAATCATTGGGCCTTGCGATGAACTATCACTAGTTGTTGTGTTAAACAGGCCTAGAAAACCAGCAACCGAGTTAAGTGGACTAGTGAAACCAACCGGAGCAAGAAAGAAAGCAAGGCCATGGCCATAGCGGACAAAAACTTGGGTGTCGATTACAAAAGAGAAACGCGTAACAAAATCCGTTAGCTTCCCTGAATCCGGGTCCCATAAGGGAACTTTCTCCTTATAAAGGACTTGGCCAACTCGACAGCAGTACGAGATGCTGTTGAAATCCACAGCTCCAAAAGAAGGTTTTGCATCTCCTATATAGACTACGTCTTTAGCATCAGAATCAAAACGGGGTACTTGGAAATACAACGAGTCAACAACGGGTAAAACCAACATAAGAAGATAGATAAAATAAGTAATATCAGCATACAGAATTCCAGAGGAAGCCATGATTTGCAAATCTGGAGGCACAACTGCCTGAGATAGATAGTCTTTACATGAAATCAGCACATGTTAAACGGAATCTTGGCATGTAAACTTCAACTATATATTGATTTCACATGAGTTATATATAAAGCTTACATGAACATGAAATTAAATAACTAAAGATATTACTAATAGAAATATCTGTTAATTTTTTATTTTGTGGGTCCTACAAGTAACGATGAATATGTGATTATGTGTTATAAATGGAGAAACTAAAATACCTCACCTATCAAATCCATGTGGTGGACTAATAGAAATTTAGATGGCTTTGTAAACATCACCATCAAATAACCCCCTATGAGCTGCCACAAATTAGGTTGGTTATCATATCTTTCTTCAAAAATCAAAATCATCAGCAAGTAAACCTGACAACGAATTTATTAGGATGAAATGCATCAAGACATCACGCCACTAGCAAGGGAAATCTGAGTGTGTAATTTAAAATGAATCCCGGTGCCAAAAAACATGATAAATATGTTTGACTATTAGTAGAATATATAAGACGCTATCTTAAAAAACAAAGTTAGTAAGAAAAGCATCCCATCACTAAAATAAATATAATCAATATCCAACAAGTTATGGACAACAATATAATCTTATTAGCTCAGATTCCAACAAATAATATCGTGAAAATCTTGAAACGTCTTAGAAAATAGTTTTTTGCATTTGTTATGAGATGAATGAATAGTTTAATATATTGGCTTTGCCATCTTTCTGTTGATATAAAGATGAGTGACTCAGGGGCCGTTTACCAAGTCACATTAGCTTATCGGATGAATATGACAAGGACTAAGAATCTTACCCGGTAAGAGCGGAAGCAAGGACCGAGAGTCGAAAGCAAGGACCGAGAGTCTTACCCGGTAAGTGAGTGCGACGGCTCTTACCACGGTTAGCGCTTACCAGCTAAATTGTTGCAATGTCATTTCGGTGGACTAAAATCTTACCCGAGAATAAGTAAGTGATAGTGTTGAATTTTACCGGTAAGCACTTACCCGGGTAAGTGATTAGATCCTTCTTCTGGTTTCTGGATATGAATGGAACATGTTTAGACAATGACTAACATTAATGCATCTTCACGACCAGTGCCACAAACTCATGCTAATTAGGGGTAAATGTCAAAAAAAATTGCTGTTGTTTTGGAAATTTATGGTCACATAATGAAATTCAATGAACACAGGTTCCAAATTTCAATGATTCCTAACGATGAAGGAGAATAATTTTTTGTTTTATTTATAAACTAACTACCTATTTATGCACTACCAATGCAAATACTAGTAATTTCAGTCAAATTGTGTATATGAAATTATGAATCATACGTGTTTGTTCGTTTCTTGAGATTCTCTTGAACCAGGACACGGTTTTTAACCTTAAAAATAGTTGTGACGGTGTGTTATAGGTATAGCCACATCACCGTCGCCGGCGTAAATGTGGTTGATGCCGTCGCATAGAGGGAGAGTTTCGTGACCGAGTCGGTGTGGCTCTGGCCTTCGACGAGTATCCATCTGCAGAGAAGACAGAATAACCATTCCAGACTCCGGATCCAAGAATGCAGAAATTATGCCTAATCGGGTACGGCCCTCGTGAGATGAGACCTGGACAATATGGGACAAAAATCAGAGAAAGGTTAAAAAATTGTTCCATAAAAAAATGGAACAACACGGCACCAACCGGCAACAGCATTCTTTCATAGATTCCTCGTAATTTCTCTAAAATAAATAAAACAAAAAGCCAAAATCCTCGTAAAAAAAATACATTCATCTTCAATAGTTTCTATTTTTTAGAATCTAACATTAATTAAAATATTAAAATATTATTTCTCTCTCTACATATTTATTTTCAAAGGTTCCTATTGGTCCTCTCACTTGGTAATCATTTTTTGAGTGATCTCCATATTTTGATAAAAAAACCTTCTGTCTCCAACTTTCTCCATTTTAAGGAAGTTGTTGGAGCAAAATATTAGCCCAAAATTCTCATTTTCTCTATTTTTCCTATTTTGGAGAAGCTGTTGGAGATGCTCTAAATCTAAAAAGCTAAAACCAGATACATAGGTCGTTTCCAACCCTGTCGCCTCCATTGATTTGTTTTCTTTTCTTTTCTCCGTGGACTAGAGATTACCGCTTTTACGAGCGAAAAAAAGGAGGAAAAAACTAAGGATGTGTTCTCGAAACTCTTTTTACAAGCGAAAGGAAAGAAAACGAGGAAAAGAGGAGGAAAGTAAAAAAAAACTCGTTTTTATCGAAACTTGTTTATGAGATAAAAGAAAGAAAATAGAAGAAAAATAATAATAAGTTTACTTCACAAATTTCCTATGTGGGAGGATGTAACACCCCAAATTTTTACGGTAAGGTTGTAAAATCCGTTTTGATCTATTTATGCATTAAACTCCAAAGACGTAAACATTTTAATATTAAGAGGTACTTCGTAAGCCAAGGGTGTCATATTTACGATCAGACCCGTTTCTGACATCTTATAGGGGAAAAGTTCGAAAAAAAACCAATGGAATTTATCGTTTGGAGTGGTTAAGTCCTTGAACAAAATTTTAGAACAAATAAGTCATTAGACTTTTTAAAACATGTTAAAAACATCCTTAATATAACTTGCAACTTGTATAGCAGGTAAAAGACAAATCTATATATATATTAAAGGAAAATCCTAAATTTTTCCAAACGCCTGCCTCGTCTCATTCCCGTCGCCACCATCCCACCTCGTCATTCTGGTCGCCCTACACCACCCCATCGTCGGTGCCACCGCCCTCAGCCCACGTCAACACCGTCGTCGTCGTCCCTCAGTCTATCACCACCATTCCAAACCAGCACCGACAAATTTCAAGCCGTCACTAAACCATCAGCGGCAAGATTCAAACCCTCTGGACAAACCTAATCTCGATTTCTCATCTGTTCTCTTTGATTTCCTTAAATATGTGGTTTAATCGATTGGCGGATCAATGCGCAGCAGCAACTGGTGCAGCCATGGTTGGAGAAACTGCCGTCAACGGAGTTCTTCTCGGTGTCGGACGCATGGAAATCTATATATTAAGTTTATTATGGTTTGTGGGAGTTACAGTCTCTCTTGAACTCTAACCATCCGTACATCCTCTTTGTTTTGCTCCATTTGCTGTAAACATGGGTTCAAAGAAGAAAGATTTATTTTCTATCCCAATTCGTTTAAATTCGTCACTTTGTTGTTTTTATATCTTCTTTTGCACTGCACCAAAAGGTTACGATACTTAGGGTGCGTTTGGTTTGTATAATGTTTTCTGAGGTAATGGAATATGTCAAAAGAATTGGATTGGAATGGAATGTTATCAGGTTTGACCAAATATGAATTGAATTGGATTGGAATGGAATGTAATATGTCAAATGAATTGGAATCTGTCTGTTTGGTTTACAAAAGAATTGGAATGGAATAATAAAAATGACAAAAATACCCTTTATTATATATATATAAATAGGGAATGGTTCAATAGAGAAGTCCAAATATTTAGAGAAATAGAGAAGTGATCTTGGCCATTTATTCGGTCAAGATCGGCGGCTTTGACCGAGAAGTAGCGGATAATTACTCGCGTGGTCTGCACAAGATAGAGGGGTAGTTTCGTAAAAAATACACGGGCTGAGTTCATATATGAATCTGTGTGATTCACATATGAACTATACGTTCATATATGAACCTTTGTAATTCACATATAAACTTTTTTAACTAATTCATATATGAACCTTTGTGATTCATATATGAACCTTTGTGATTCATATATGAATCAGTTAATTTGTTCATATGAGAAGTAGTTAAAAAAATTCATATATGAATCACAAAGATTCATATATGAACACAAAGGTTCATATATGAATTAGTTAAAAAAATTCATATATGAATCACAAAGGTTCATATATGAACACAAAGATTCATATATGAATCAATTAATTGGTTCAACTGATTCATATATGAACTTACAGTTAATTAGTTTTATATATGAAACACAAAGGTTCATATATGAATTAGTTATAAAGAGTTCATATGTGAATTACAAAGGTTCATATATGAACGTATAGTTCATATGTAAATCACACAGATTCATATATGAACTCAACCCGTGTTTTTTGTAAAAGTTACGAAATTGCCCTTCTATTTTTGGAACAGCCGCAACTTTTGACCAGTCAAAGCCGCAATTTTTGACCAGTCAAAGCCGCAACTTTTGACCAATTATAACCGATCTTGACCGAATAAATGGCCAAGATCACTTCTCTATTTCTCTAAATATTTGGATTTCTCTATTGAACCTAAGGCTATATATATATATATATATATATATATATATATATATATATATATATATATTATTTTAAGTATAAAAATAATAAAATTATTTTAAATCTAATTCTTTCTTCTTTATCCTTTCCCTTTTTTTTGACCTAGACGCCTAACCGTCCCTTCATATCTTTTTTTCTCCTTCCCATCGCAACACCATTCTCCGGCCTCTCTGCACCACTTTTCTTCCTCCTTGCAAATCGAAAAACGAAAACCCGGTAATTAAAACCGGTCGTTTCTTCTCCATCGCAGCAACCCTTCTTTCTTCTTCCACATCGTAACAGTAATTAAAATCGGTCGTTTCTTCTTCTCCGATCCAGAGTTTCCTCTTCTCCATCGTTTCTAAGATCGATCGATGAACAAAAACTAGAGGAAGAAATGGTGAAGAAAGTGTTGAAGTCGATGAAGTCTGATGAGAAAGTGATGAAGTCGATGAAGTCTGATGAGAAAGTGATGAAGTCAATCTTGAGAGCAACAGAGAGATTTTGGATGGAATGGAAATAGATGAAGTCTGATGAGAGCAACAGAGGGTGTTTTGTCATTTTGAAGATTTTGGATGGAATGGATTTCAATTCCACCTCATTTGTGAAGGAATGATGAAATCCTTATTTGAAGGAATGTTTGGAATTCAATTCCATTCCATGGGTAACCAAACATCGGAATGGAATTTGGTCAATGGAATTGACCATTCCAATTCCACCAGATTCCGTCGGAATCCGACGAACCAAACGCACCCTTATTTGTCTTCGTATTATGGTATTTGATGCTAATTTTAGACAAAAAAAAAAGTGAAAAGGATTCCATTAAAGATGAAGAGAAGGGAGATAATACACAAGAAGCACCTCTAAAGTGTGGAAAATGCAAGATAACATAAGAGCCAGTTACAGAACTTGTATTTCCAAAGAAAGCAAACATAAAATGGAAATTGATGGGAGATCTTGTACTTATGTCCTGCACTTCTTAGGGTTAATTATAGTATGTGTGTGAATTGGGCTAAAAAACATGGTAGATATGATTCAATTTATGCAAATCTAAAGAACTCAACTATTGATACTTTTATGAAATTGGGTCGAAATAATTCGGTTTTAGATCATGTAAGCATAAAGATTTCATAACGAGTTCTTGTTCTATTACATTTTCTATGCATCCAAGTGGTGAAAAACGATTCTTATCCGGTCATTGTTTCGGTATATGCAGCTAACACAGATTGGAGGAGATGCTTTGACGATATGTGTGATACTGTAACACCTCGAAATTTTCATATTTTGTACGAAGGAACATTTATAATATTAGAAGAGGTTAATATAAGCGTTATGTCAAAATTTGAGATTGAAGGGTTGATTTTGTAATTTGACTTAAGTTTTGGGTCAAATTGAATTTTGAGAAATTTGTGGTATAAAAATTGGAGTCGGCTGAAGAATTGAGAAGATGTCTTAAATCTTCTTGTGTGAAGTCGGTCCAGAAAGTGCAGGAAGAAAACCCAGATTGTTAATCTTCGTTCTTGGTAAGAAATTCGACTTCCACACCTATTCAGTTACGTAAAACTAGTATTTATAAGTAAGTTTGTTTTCTGGGTAGGCTTTGAATCTTTGGAATCGGATTGAAATTGGATTTTTGGCAGAAGACTTTGGGTTGAAGCTTTATACAGGAAAGTTCATCTCACTTTTGAATTATTGATAATGAAATTGAACGATTTTTATGTTGTTAGATTGTCTAAATGTTTTAGAAATGTTGTAGTGATATGTATTTGATTTAGAATTGAACTATTGAGGAAATTGATTGTGAAAATCGAGTGCAGGTCGAAGTTTCCGGATAAACTTATAGTATCCAGTAAACTCTTAATTGATGGTGTCCGGAAAAAGTATAGTATCCGGTAAGTCTTATATTTCTGTAGTATCCAGTAAAGATTGAGTTCCCGGATAGTTGGTTACCGGATGATTACCCGGATTACCTTGGTATCCGGACGTTATCCGGATTGTTTGTATTTCCAGTATGTAATCTGATAGTATCCGGTAAGTGGTGTTTTCCGGATAGAAGTTCCGGATAATATTTTTCGGATTGTTCCCGGATTCTGATAGTTTCCGGATATGAGTTCCAGACACCTTATCCGGATAGTTTTACCGGGAGTGTCCGGTAAGTATTAATGTTCTGGTAAATGATGAGTTCCCGGTAAGTAGAGATTTCTGGTAAACTTTTGACAACCAACATTTTGTTACTTGAAATTCAATCCTAGCAGCATGAACATACTTATAAATTGATTTTCAGTATGATATGATTTGTCGTATGATTTGGTTGGATACGCACTTATGCTATTTAGTGTAATGGATCCATAGGCACTAGCATTATATTTGATAAATGTGGAATGGCAAGGGATGATTGTTATTCCCGTTTATATTTGATTAATGTGGAATGGGCAAGGGATGATTGTTATTCCCATTATATTTGATAAATGTGGAATGGGCAAGGGATGATTGTTATTCCCGTTTGTTGGGTCATCAAAGATTTGAAGATGACTTCCTGATCTCTTTACATTCTTTGAAAAACATCTTTTATACTTAGAGAAATTTTAGGTTCCTTGTAATAGCTTAGTCATACTGTCAATGTTCGGTGAAGTCAAAGATCAGCCAAAATCAAGAAGAAGTAAATCTACCAATGCGGATTGAAGATGGACTTCTCAACCCAAACTAAGCTGTCTCACCGATTGTCTCCATTAAAATCGGTGAGATCCTCAAACAGGAGAATCCTCCCTTATCATCTTGCCAAGAAGATTTTCATCATAAGAGGTAACTTTGGATATCCCACCGATTGTCTCCATGAAAATCAGTGGGATCCTCAAAATTGGAGGATCCTCCTATGACTCCTTCCTAAGAAGACTCTCACCTACTTTGTCCATGACAAATCGGTGGGATCCTCAAATAGGAGGATCATCTCTTGTGTCTTTGCTAAAAGGTTTTCTCTTCAAAGAATGAATGTCTGGGTATGGAGGAAAAAGGTTCATTTGTCCTTTTTCCCATTCTTAGATATTGTCACCATCAAACCTTTCTAGCATCATAGGAAAAGACACGTCAACTTTTGAGAGTCAAACCTAACCTTCAAATGATATTGTGACAAGTGTCCCATGCATCAAATACTCATGGCACTATATAAAGATGAAGACTTCTCCATGCAGATAACAACTCTTGAAGATTACTCTGTGCTCAAGACACTCTGCTCCTTTCTCTCCTTGAACTTTATAGCTTTCAATCTTTGTGTTTTAGAAGTTGTTTAGTTTTCAGTATTACTTTGTGAAGACTGTTAGAATATATTTTATTTGTTCTTTCCGCAACAATCTAATTGTTCTATATGTAATTCTTGATTTGAATATTTTCAATAAAAGAATTAATTAAAGTGAAAAAATTGTGTATTGTATTCACCCCCCCCCCCCTTCTACAATACATGTTCTTGTTCTTTTTAGCCATCTGGGACTAACATGTGGTATCAAAGCAGAAAGTTTAATTTGAATAAACTTGATCTGCAATGGCTGCTTCTTCCTCCAACAATGAAGCTTTCTCTTAAAATACTCTTTCTGAAAATGGCTCTATAGTCACCCTCCTAAGTTTAACCCCAACAACTTCTCTTTGTGGAAAAGTCGGATGATGTTTTTCATAGAAGGAGTGGATAGTAGATATCCAACCATTCTCAGTGAGGGACCCATAGTTCTTATAGTTTGGTCTCGCTATACAAAAAATCTGGTAAGGAAGTTGTTGACAAAGATGATTCTGATGACTCCTCTGATGAAGAAAAATCTGCTGCTACTGGTCGTTACATTCTTAAGAATCCCAAGAAATATATTGATGAAGAAAAACGTCTTGTGTCTCTTGATTCTAAAGTCAGAACTATCATTGCTCTCTCTCTCTCTCTTCCTGATGAAGTATACCACCCTCTGGTAAATTTCTCTACTGCCAAAGAGATGTGGTCCACTCTGTGTGTTTTGTATGAAGGTACAAATGAAGTTAAAAAGAGCATAAAGATTGCTCTTGTTAGAAAATATGAACTATTTTCTTACGAGAAAGGAGAATCTCTCTCCAACTACTATAACCGCTTTAACTGTATTCTTAATGACTTAAAGCTGTTGGGTAAAGTGTATGACAATGAGGAAGTCCTGTGCAAGTTTATGGACTATCTTCCTGATTTTTGGGAAAACATTTGTACTTGTATAAAGACAACCAAGGATCTTGATCATATGCCTCTCACTTCTCTATATGGAACTCTCTTCAACTATGAGCAGACTAAGTTGCAAAGGAAGTCTGTCATCACAGATATAAAGAGCTCTCCTCTAGCTCTCCTAAGTGACTCTTCCAAAAGAACTAAGTGTATTCCAAGAATCACCTACCCATCTGATTCTTACCATGATAGTCAAGAAGATCCCAATGAGCATTCAGAAGCATATCTTAGTGATGCTGAGGATGAATGTGAGGAAACTTCAGTTGACAAGTTATCAAATGGAATAGCCATGTTGGATGAGTATTCTAAATCCAAATCTTACCTCTCTTCCGAAAAATCTAAGTTTAGTATAAAATCCTCCCCCTCTCTCTCCAAACACTCCTCTTTGGACAAAACTAATGAGGAATGTTTTAACTGTGGTAAAAAGGGTCATTTTGCCTCTAAGTGCAGAAGTAAACACTTTGAAAGACCCAGGACTTCTTCCTCAGGCCGATTTTCCTCAAAATCGGGAAGATCCAAATATGATTCCACCAATCTCTCCTCTTCCTAAAATTTCGGCCAACCTCTCTCTTCTGCAAATTCTGACCGGGCTGAAAGATACAAAGAAAAATACAAGAGAGAAAAGGAAAGAAATGAAAGACTTGTCAGAAAAGCAAAGGGCCTGCCTGCTAAAACTCATGATTTGGCAGATGAACCCACATCTGAAAGTGAGAATGACACTTCAAATGTGTGCTTAATGGCCAAGATAAATGACATGGATGATCCAGAAGGCCACGCCCCATCAATTGCCATTGTATCAGCTAAGTGTTTCTCCTCTTCATCACAGGTACATCCATTTCTATCTCTTTCTGATGCTGAAAATGTAACACCTCGATTTTTGTATAAAGTATTACGATGGGTTTTATTGATGAATTATGTATGGTTATTTGATAAATTAATTTTAGAGTTTATCCCCGAATAAGTTTCGTTAATTATTTTTCGGAGTTATTAGATTAAGGGGTAAACTTTAATTTTAATTTATAAGTTAAAGGGTGAAATTGCCAATTGTTGAAAGTATAGGGTTGGTTTGGTTTAAGATGGTGAAACATGCATCACCACCACCGCCTCAATTGTTTAAAAAGAAGCAAAAGTGAGATATTTCTTCACTTTCTATTTTGGTATATGTGTGTGTGGTTTACGGTGACAAAAAGAAGAAGAAAGAAGGACAGAAATTTTGCAGTAATTGAAGATATAACCTGGTGAAAACAAAGGTATAATCTTCTTTTATGTTTACAAAGTTTCTTAGAGGTTTAGAAATTGGTTTTAATGTTTTGGAAGATATGAAAATTCTGGGTTCATAGGTCTCTTCTACTAATGATATTAAGCATATCTGCACTTTTGTAGAAATTGTTATGGCTTAAAAGTATAGATTTATGGCTTAAATACGTTTACAGTTAGTTGAAATAAGGATGAACAGTTAGTTGCGATAAAGATGATAGTTGTGATAAAGATGAATGTCGCAAGCTTTGGGTTGCGACAAAATTGTTATATCGCAATAGTGGGTTGCGATAAGAATGTTATATCGCAACAGTTGGTTGCGATAAGATGTTATGTCGCAACAAGTTGGTTGCGATAAGAAGGGAATATCGCAACAATAGGTTGCGATAAGTGTGGTGTCGCAAGTAGTAGGTTGCGACAAGTGAAGGTGCATTCCTTTGGGTTGCGATAAGTGATGAAATTTTGGGTTATTTAGGATTCTTAGTCTTTAAATAGCCCTATTTAGTAGACTGATATGAGTACCATTTGTACTTGGGTTATTTCAGACGTTGTGAAGTTTAGTGACGGAAATCTTTACAATTGTTAAGAAGTGAAGTAAAAAGGGCATTATCTCAGGTTCGAATCCAGGCGTTGGCAACTTGTGGCCACTAAGGTATTATCTCAGGGCTGCATGCTTAGCAGTCAATTTGTGCCAAGGGATTAGTCTAGGCAAAGCCTAGGATACCCTTTCAAAAAAAAGTAAAAAGGGCATTGTGCTATCAGGTGAGTTCATTCTTACCTTACCCTTTTTATAACGTATTTAAATTATGGTAAGGTACATTTTATAATGAAATGTTTTCTGGATGAATTTTGATAGATGGATATATGAGGTAAGACTGTTTGACTTTAAATTAATGGTTTTGCTTAATTTCCTTAACGTTATTTGAAAATGATTTATACTAAGCAAAAACCTGCACGAGTACAAATAAGTGTAATGGATCCATAGGCACTAGTTTTTATGAACACATGGAATAGGCGTGGACTAATCGTAATTCCAGTGTGTATGATAAACGTGGAATAGGCGTGGACTAATCGTAATTCCCGTTTAGGTGAAATGAGGAATAGGCGTGGACTAATCGTAATTCCCATTTCACATTGATGAGAAATCGTGGGATAGGCATGGATTAATCGTAATTCCCGATTTCTAAGGAAGGAAAGAGATAGGCATGGCTTAATTGTAATCTCTACTTCCTTTCCAAGAAATTGACATGGATAATTGTGATTTCTTGGATATGAGCATTAATCTAGAATCCGTGGAGATTCGTAGTGGGCTCTTGAACATGATATCATGACTGACTTGGTGTCGGTCATATTCATGGAATCGGGTTTAATCCTGTCATCGTAAGATGTTGAAACGTATGGTAAGAAAAAGGGGTAAACCAGGTTTGTTATGCCTTGTTTACATTGATTTTAAAAGTATTATTTTGAAACTGAATGTTCTCACTAGGCGTTAGCCTAATCGTTTCAAATTATATTTTCTTACCAGGTACTAGCTCGGGAAAGTAAAGGGCTGTGGGACGAGTGCATTCGAGTATATACTTTTGGAGGAAAGTGGAGAAGTTAGCCTTAGTGAGGAGATTTTGGTAAATCCTAGATAACCATTTTAATCTGATCTTAGTTGACAGGATTAGATTAATAGGTTATTTTGAATTTGCATTAGTGTATATATGAATCCTCAAGGTTAATTCTATGTTTATATATAAAGTTTGGAAGGTTTATGTTTAAATCTTGTTACAAATTGAGGTTTAAATTAGCCCTGATTTTAGGGTGTTATAATATGGTATCAGAGCCGGGAACCGGACTAGTGTGCCAGCGAGGACGCTGGGCTCCCAAGGGGGTAGATTGTAAGATCCCACATTGGTTGGGGAGGGGAACAAAGGTTGCCTTATAAGAGGGACTTGATACCTCCCCTATCAGACGCGTTTTAAAACCGTGAGTCCAGGTGTGGACAAAGCGGACAATATCTGGTACGGTTGGCCTGGGATGTTACAGATGGTTTCAGAGCCGGGAACCGGACTGGTGTGCCAGCGAGGACGCTGGGCTCCCAAGGGGGTGGATTGTAAGATCCCACATTAGTTGGGGAGGGGAACAAAGGTTGCCTTATAAGAGGGACTTGATACCTCCCCTATCAGACGCGTTTTAAAACCGTGAGTCCAGGTGTGGACAAAGCGGATAATATCTGGTACGGTTGGCCTGGGATGTTACAGATGGTATCAGAGCATTAGTTTAAGTGAACTATGTATGATAGTGAGATACCTAGACTTAAGCTGAGATGAATTAAGTTATGATTCGTGAGATATGGGTAGAAGTACTAAGACGGAATAGTCTTAGAGTCGACGGAAATACGTGAAATTAGTATTGTAACGATGGTAACGAGGATTCTCATGTATAGTATGTTCACAATTCCAATTAGCTACTATTATTATGAATATATTGTTACACAAGCATACTTGTTTCTAAATTGTTACAGTGACTAATGCACGGTAAAGTACGTTCGTGTGTCTGGATGAGTATAACCATTTCTTATGGTTATTTCTTTGTACTATGTCAGAACAATGGTGAATACGCCAACAAGATCCCCTGATCCTTCGGAGGATAGGGTCGTAATTGATTGGGGGTTGGAAAAGCGACCTGAAACGAGTGAAACGCACGAAAGTCCGCTGAGGCCACCTCTAATAGGAGGAGAAACTCAGACACGAAGGACGACTACTAGTATCTCTAACCCGGGGACGACTGAGTCTACAATAGAGTCTCGCATGATGGAGAGTATGACACGAATGATGAATACGGAAATGGCTCAACAAACAGAGATGTTCAAGAAAGCGTTGAATGATCGAAGTTCTGAGCTACGACGAACGGAGATAGATACTGGTGTCATAAATCCAATTCATAATCCTGTGATAGATGTGAACAGGAGGGTGGAAAGAGTTTGCTCATATAAAACGTTTCTAAGCTGTAAACCGCCAGAGTTTACCGGAGCAGACAATCCAATGGCATGCATGAATTGGCTCAGAGAGATGGAACAAGCTTTTCGAGCTTGTGAATGTGATGAAAAATCGAAGGTCAGATTCGGGTCTCAAATGTTAAGAGGTAACGCGTTGACTTGGTGGAATATAGTGACGTCTACTGTGACGGCTCTAGTCTTAGCTGCTATGACATGGGAGTCGTTCAAGAAAAAGATTTTGGAAGAATATTGCAATGAAAATGAAATTGATAGGATTGAAGAAGAGTTCCGGACTCTTAAGAAGGATACTTCAACTGTTCGGAAGTACACTGAATCCTTCATGGAGAAACTGAACTTAGTGGGGCATGTGGCTCCAACCGAGAAGGACAAGATTAAAGCTTATTTGAAGGGTTTGCCAGCGGACATTATGTCCCGAGTACGAAATGCTAAGGCTTCAACATTGAGGGAGACAATCGAAGAAGCCAGAGTTATGGAAGAGGTTTATGCTAAAGACAAGGAAGAAAAGACGCAAGTGGGAGAGAAACGGAAATGGGAAGGCCAGTCAGAGTCTTCTCATAAATCAAAAGCATCTGGCAAAAATGTTCGTTATGAATCTCGTCGGGAGCCGAGTTGGTGCCCAAAGTGTCGGAGTAAGCATTATGGTCCGTGTTGGGTGACAACACTAGAATGTTATAAGTGTGGTAAAAGTGGACATACTTTGAGTAACTGTCCCGTTCAAGGACTAACATGCTACGAGTGCAAACAACCCGGTCATTTCCGTCGGGATTGCCCAAAGCTGAAAAAGGGTGGAGACCAAGGCAAGAAATCAAATGCTCCCAAGCCGATGGGTCGGGCATTTCATATGACAGCTGACGAAGCCAAAGAATCGAAAGACGTCATTTCGGGTACATTTCTCGTTAATTCTATTCCCGCACGAATATTATTTGATTGTGGTGCCAACCTGTCGTTTGTATCAAAGTCATTCTATCCCAAGTTAGCTATGCCTGTCACTACATTGGATGATGCCTTAGTAGTCGAGATAGCTAACGGGGCTCAAGTCTTGGTTCATGAAAGACTTGAGAGTTGTTTGATATTGATAGGGGAAACGAAATTTCCGATTGACTTGTTGTTAATGGAAATTGGAGGGTTTGATTTAGTTGTGGGTATGGATTGGTTAACAATCAACCAGGCAGAAATCCTTTGTGCAAAGAAATTAATTTGGATTCCGATGGCTAATAAGGATGATGTATTCATCTTTGGGGAAAATAGGAAATGGGAAGTCCTGATAATTTCTGTTGCAAAAACGCGTAAATGTCTGATAAAAGGATGTTCATCCTATTTAGCGTATATTCTAGATGTGAAGGCAGAAAAGAAACAAGTGGAGAATATAAGGGTGGTACGTGATTTTCCAGACGTATTTTCGGATGATCTTCCAGGTCTACCGTCTGAACGACAAGTAGAGTTTCGTATTGATCTTATCCCTGGATCGACACCAATAGCGCGTGCACCGTATCGCTTAGTGCCAGCCGAGATGAAAGAGATGATGTCTCAGCTACAAGAACTGTTGGACAAGGGTTTTGTTAGACCAAGTTCTTCACCTTGGAGAGCCCCAGTATTGTTCGTTAAGAAAAAGGATGGCACTATGAGAATGTGCATCGATTATCGGGAGCTGAATAAGGTGACCATTAAGAACAAGTATCCGCTTCCAAGGATTGATGATTTGTTTGATCAACTCCAAGGTGTGGGATGCTTTTCAAAAATTGATTTGAGGTCGGGATATCATCAAGTGCGAGTAAGAGATGAAGATATTCCCAAGACAACGTTTAGAACAAGGTACGGACATTACGAATTCCTTGTGATGCCATTTGGGTTGACTAACGCTCCAGCCATGTTCATGGATCTGATGAACAGAGTATGTCGACCATTCTTAGACAAGTCTGTTATTGTATTCATCGATGACATACTTGTTTATTCGAAGAATGAAGATGATCATGAATGCCATCTTCGTGAAGTTTTGAAAGTTCTGAGGAAGGAGAAATTGTACGCGAAATTTTCAAAATGTGAATTTTGGTTAAAAGAAGTACAATTTCTTGGCCATGTAATTACTTCGGAAGGAGTCAAAGTAGATCCGGCAAAGATAGAAGCAATGACGAACTGGGAAACACCGAAGAGTGCGTCTGAAATAAGAAGTTTCTTGGGTCTAGCAGGTTACTACCGGAGGTTTATTAAAGATTTTTCAAAGATTGCTTCTGCTTTGACCGTGTTGACTCGAAAGAATGTAAAGTTTGTTTGGACTGAAAAGCAAGAGTCGGCTTTCAGAACTTTACGTCAGAAGTTATGTGAAGCTCCTATTCTTGCACTACCGGAAGGAACGGAAGATTTGGTCGTGTATAGTGACGCGTCAAAGATGGGTTTGGGGTGTGTGTTGATGCAACGAGGCAAGGTGATTGCTTACGCATCAAGACAACTCAAAGAACATGAGAAGAATTACCCTACCCACGATTTGGAATTGGAACCAGTAGTGTTTGCATTAAAGTTATGGCGTCATTATCTGTATGGAATGAAGTACACTCTTTACACTGATCACAAGAGCTTGAAGCATGTCTTTGATCAGAAGGAGTTGAATATGAGGTAGCGGCGTTGGTTAGAATTACTTAAAGATTATGATTGTGAATTACATTACCATCCTGGTAAGGCAAATGTTGTAGCTGATGCTTTAAGTAGAAAAGAATACAGTGGGTGCTTGGAAACGACTAACGCTAGGATTGACGTGACATCAAGTTTGATTGAAAAGATAAAAGAGGCATAAGCGGAAGCTTTATTGGAAGAAAATCTGAAAGATGAAGTCATGAGCAAGCAGCATCTGCAACTGACTGAAGATAGTCGTGGGATCAAACTATTCCAAGGCCGAGTTTGGGTGCCAAAAGTGGGAAGAAATCGGGAGTTAATTCTCGAAGACGCCCACAAATCTAAGTATTCTATACATCCTGGGAGTACTAAGATGTATAGGGATTTGAAGCTACACTATTGGTGGCCAGCTATGAAGGTAGATGTGGCACGAATAGTAGAAAAGTGTGTGACATGTTCGTTAGTAAAAGCCAAACATCAAAAGCCTTACGGAAGTTTTCAATCGTTGGAGATTCCGGAATGGAAGTGGGAAAAGATTACCATGGATTTCGTGACGAAGTTACCGAGAACGCAAAAGGGTAACGACACTATATGGGTAATCGTAGATAGATTGACCAAGAGTACTCACTTTTTGGCAATGAAAGAAGCATCACCAGTAGATAAATTGGCGAAGCTGTATATTGATGAAGTGGTGTCAAGGCATGGTATACCGGTGTCTATAGTGTCGGATCGTGATAGTCGGTTTACCTCGAGGTTTTGGCAGTCACTACAAGAAGAATTAGGTACGAGAGTCAAACAAACGAACGGGCAAAGTGAAAGAACCATTCAAACTTTGGAAGATATGCTCAAGTCGTGTGTGTTAGATTTTGGAGGTAACTGGGATACGCATTTACCTTTGGTAGAATTTGCGTATAACAATAGTTATCATTCCAGTATTGGAAGAGCACCTTTCGAAGCTTTGTATGGACGAAAATGTAGAACTCCGGTATGTTGGTTAGAAGCTGGAGAAAAGCAATTTGCTGGTCCGGAACTTGTGCAACAAACGGCTGATAAAGTAAAAGAGATTCGGAAGCATATGAAAGCAGCTCAAGATCGACAAAAGAGTTATGCTGATCCGAAAAGAAGGCCAAAAGAATTCCAAGTTGGGGAGTGTGTAATGCTTAAGGTATCCCCGTGGAAAGGTGTGATAAGGTTTGGTAAACGTGGGAAGTTAAGTCCTCGTTTTCTAGGACCTTTTACCATGACTAAGAAAATCGGGTTACAAGCATATCAGTTGGATCTACCACCTGAATTGGAAGGAATTCACAACACCTTTCATGTCTGATATCTTCGAAAATGCTTAGCAAAAGAGAATGATGTGATTCCACTTTCTGATATAAGAGTGGATGAGAAAAGTCGTTGTGTGGAAGAACCGGAAGCAATTCTGGACAGAATGACCACAAGGTTAAGACATAAAAATGTGAATAAGGTGAAAGTACAATGGAAGCATCATAGAGGTGCAAATGTGACATGGGAAGCGGAAGAAGAGATGAGGAATAGATATCCTCATCTATTTAACTAGCTTTGATTTCGAGGACGAAATCATTTTCAAGTTGGGGAGATTTGTAACACCTCGATTTTTGTATAAAGTATTACGATGGGTTATTGATGAATTATGTATGGTTATTTGATAAATTAATTTTAGAGTTTATCCCCGAATAAGTTTTGTTAATTATTTTTCGGAGTTATTAGATTAAGGGGTAAACTTTAATTTTAATTTATAAGTTAAAGGGTGAAAATTGCCAATTATTGAAAGTATAGGGTTGGTTTGGTTAAGATGGTGAAACATGCATCACCACCACCGCCTCAATTGTTTAAAAAGAGGCAAACGTGAGATATTTCTTCACTTTCTATTTTGGTATATGTGTGTGTGGTTTACGGTGACAAAAAGAAGAAGAAAGAAGGACAGAAATTTTGCAGTAATTGAAGATATAACCTGGTGAAAACAAAGGTATAATCTTCTATTAACTTACTTCTTTTATGTTTACAAAGTTTCTTAGAGGTTTATAAATTGGGTTTTATTGTTTTGGAAGATATGAAAATTCTGGGTTCATAGGTCTCTTCTACCAATGATATTAAGCGTATCTGCACTTTTGTAGAAATTGTTATGGCTTAAAAGTATAGATTTCTGGCTTAAATACGTTTACAGTTAGTTGAGATAAGGATGAACAGTTAGTTGCGATAAAGATGATAGTTGCGATAAAGATGAATGTCGCAAGCTTTGGGTTCCGACAAAATTGTTATATCGCAATAGTGGGTTGCGATAAGAATGTTATATCGCAACAGTTGGTTGCGATAAGATGTTATGTTGCAATAAGTTGGTTGCGATAAAAAGGGAATATCGCAACAGTAGGTTGCGATAAGTGTGGTGTCGCAAGTAGTAGGTTGCGACAAGTGAAGGTGCATTCCTTTGGGTTGTGATAATTGATGAAATTTTGGGTTATTTAGGATTCTTAGTCTTTAAATAGCCCTATTTAGTAGACTGATATGAGTACCATATGTACTTGGGTTATTTCAGACGTTGTGAAGTTTGGTGACGGAAATCTTTACAATTGTTAAGAAGTGAAGTAAAAAGGGCATTGTGCTATCAGGTGAGTTCATTCTTACCTTACCCTTTTTATAACGTATTTAAATTATGGTAATGTACATTTTATAATGAAATGTTTTCTGGATGAATTTTGATAGACGAATATGTGAGGTAAGACTGTTTGACTTCAAATTAATGGTTTTGCTTAATTTCCTTAACGTTATTTGAAAATGATTTATATTAAGCAAAAACCTGCACGAGTACAAATAAGTGTAATGGATCCATAGGCACTAGTTTTTATGAACACATGGAATAGGCGTGGACTAATCGTAATTCCAGTGTGTATGATAAACGTGGAATATGCCTGGACTAATCGTAATTCCCGTTTAGGTGAAATGAGGAATAGGCGTGGACTAATCGTAATTCCCATTTCACATTTATGAGAAATCGTGGGATAGGCGTGGATTAATCGTAATTCCCGATTTCTAAGGAAGGAAATAGATAAGCATGGCTTAATTGTAATCTCTACTTCCTTTTCAAGAAATTGACATGGATAATTGTGATTTCTTGGATATGAGCATTAATCTAGAATCCGTGGAGATTCGTAGTGGGCTCTTGAACATGATATCATGACTGACTTGGTGTCGGTCATATTCATGGAATCGGGTTTAATCCCGTCATCGTAAGATGTTGAAACGTATGGTAAGAAAAAGGGGTAAACCAGGTTTGTTATGCCTTGTTTACATTGATTTTAAAAGTATTATTTTGAAACTGAATGTTCTCACTAGGCGTTAGCCTAATCGTTTCAAATTATATTTTCTTACCAGGTACTAGCTCGGGAAAGTAAAGGGCTGTGGGACGAGTGCATTCGAGTATATACTTTTGGAGGAAAGTGGAGAAGTTAGCCTTAGTGAGGAGATTTTGGTAAATCCTAGATAACCATTTTAATCTGATCTTAGTTGACAGGATTAGATTAATAGGTTATTTTGAATTTGCATTAGTGTATATATGAATCCTCAAGGTTAATTATCTGTTTATATATAAAGTTTGGAAGGTTTATGTTTAAATCTTGTTACAAATTGAGGTTTAAATTAGCCCTGATTTTAGGGTGTTATAGAAAAGATTGATGCATTTGATTCTTTAACCATTGAGCTCTATGATGCTAAAAATGCTAAGAAAAAGGCAAATGCTCAAGTTAAATCTCTCTCTTCTCAACTTCAAGTATGTCTTTCCCAACTTGATCAGTTTGACAAAGTTAAGGCTGAGCTTGAAGATCTAAAATCCATAAATTTCATTCTTGCTAAGGAGAAAAACAAAATATTTAAGCGTTTTCAAAAGAAGCAAGAAAATGTGAGAAAATGGACCAACTCTTCCAAAAATCTAGAAAATATTTTTCAATATCAGATTTCTTGTGATGACAAAACTGGTTTGGGCTTTGGAAAAATGGAATTGATCAATCTTCAAAATCTCATGCTCCTACCTCTTGTGTTTCACCATCTTTTTATGAAACCTCTGATTCTAGTTCAATTGGCTCTGTGTCCATGAACTCTGCTGATTTGTCTGAAGCTTTAAATTTTGGCAGGTTTATAAAAGCAAAAGATCCCATCTCCTTTCCAAATGAAGAAGCTCAAGATTCAAACGTGTAACATCCTGAATTTCCATAATCAATGTTATGTTATATTTGATATGGAAGGGTTCAAAGTGTAATTGACCAAAGTTTAAGTTAGTTGTGTAACTTGAAACTTGGAGGTTGGTTTGGTCATTTGATGAAAGTTGAATATATATATATATATATATATATATATATAGGATGGGTATCAAATACAAACCAGTTAGTTTGTACAAACTCGTACAAACCATACCTAGCTTCATGATTTTGTAAATTTGGCTTCATGAATATATATATATATATATATATATTTTGGCTTCATGAATATATAATTTGGCTTCATGAATATATCATTTGGCATTTTTAACTAATTTTTTTACAAAAATACCCTTGATTTTGTAAAAAAATTAGTTAAAAATGCCAAATGATATATTCATGAAGCCAAATTATATATTCATGAAGCCAAGATATATATATATATATATATATATATATAGGGAAAGGTTCAATAGAGAAGTGCAAATATTTAGAGAAATAGAGAAGTAAAAAAACACGGGACCGTTCATATATGAACGTTCATATATAAACAGTCATATATGAACGTTCATAAATGAACGTTCATATAACAGTCATATCTGAACGTTCATATGAACGTTCATATATGAACGTTCATATATGACTGTTTATATATGAACGTTCATATATGAACGGTTCCGTGTTTTTTTACTTCTCTATTTCTCTAAATATTTGCACTTCTCTATTGAACCTAATGCTATATATATATATATATATATATATATATATATATATTCATGAAGCCAAATTTACAAAATCGTGAAGCTAGGTATGGTTTGTACGAGTTTGTACAAACTAACTGGTTTGTACCCGATACCACCCCTATATATATATATATATATATATATGGAGTCGGCTGAAATTTTGGGAATTATCTCAAAATTGATATGTTGAAGTCGGTTTCCAGAGAAGTCGAGAGAGGAAAAAGAGAAAGAGAAGTCTGGATTTGATTAGGTGCTGTTCGATGGTGTGAAAGATGGGATAGATGAATCAATTGATCTTGGCAGACTCTGAGTTCTTCCATCAGGTGAGTTCATCTATTTGTTAAATTCTAGATGATGCTATATAATTTATGAACGATTTGAGTTTAGAAATGGTATTGGTAAACTTTGATTACTGGTTTAGAAAGATATCTCGACTGGTTCGTAGAAATTGTATTGAAAATTTATGCGCAGATCGAGTCCCGGTATCAAAGTCCCGGTATGGGATCCGGATTGGGATTCCGTTCCAGATTGGGATCCCGGTCCCGGTTCGAGTCTCGGTCCCGCACAGTCCCGGATTAGGTATACCAGATGTGATTCCCGGATGGTTCCGGACTTAAGAGTCCGGATAACTATTTCCGAATGTTTCCGGATAGATGTTCCGGGTTTGATTTCCAGATATGATTCTGGACTGCTTGGATATTTTCTGCGTATGTGTAAGGTTGTACTGTTTAAACGTTTTCTGAATATGAAATATATTCTGATATTAACAGTACGAATGTGATTATAATTCAACTCCGAGTAAGATATGAATTGTTATGTGCTTTGAGTTGATACTCACTAATAAGTAAGGTATAATTGTTATTCCCGTGTATCCTTGAAAAGGAGGAATAGGCAAGGTATAATTGTTATTCCCGTGTATCCTTAAAAGCAGGAATAGGCAAGGTATAATTGTTATTCCCGTGTATCCTTGAAAAGGAGGAATATGCAAGGAGGAATAGGCAAGGTATAATTGCTATTCCCGTGTATCCTTGAAAAGGAGGAATAGGCAAGGTATAATTGCTATTCCCGTGTATCCTTGAAAAGGAGGAATAGGCAAGGTATAATTGCTATTCCCATGTATCCTTGAAAAGGAGGAATATGCAAGGTATAATTGTTATTCCCGTCCTTGAAAGGGAGGAATAGGCAAGGTATAATTGCTATTCCCGTGTATCCTTGAAAAGGAGAAATAGGCAAGGTATAATTACTATTCCCGTGTATCCTTGAAAAGGAGGAATAGGCAAGGTATAATTGTTATTCCCGTGTATCCTTGAAAAGGAGGAATAGGCAAAGTATAATTGCTATTCCCGTGTATCCTTGAAAAGGAGGAATAGACAAGGTATAATTGCTATTCCCGTGTATCCTTAAATAGGAGGAATAGGCAAGGTATAATTGCTATTCTCGTGTATCCTAGATAAATACGAAATAGGTCGGGCGCTTAATGGTAATTCTCATTTCTATATTATGATGTGATCATGTGGAATAGGCATGGCGCTAATTGTAATTCTCGTGAATTTGATAAATACAGAATAGGCCGGGCTCTAATGGTAATTCCCATTTAGTGTTGTGATGTGAAACGTGGAATAGGCATAAAGTAACTTGTAATTCCCGTTGACCTGAAATGAGGAATAGGCATAAAGTAACTTGTAATTCTCATTTCGTAAGGTGATGAGAAATGAGGAATAAGCATAAAGTAAATTGTAATCTCTACTTCCACTCCAAGAAATAGGCATAGAGTAAATTGTAATTCTTGGACATGAGCAATGATCTAGAATCCGTGTGATTCGTAGTGGGCTCTTGAACATGATGCTATGACTTACTCAATGTTTGTCATACTCATGGAAGCGGGTATGATTCCCGTTATTGAGAGATATTATGTGTATGGTAAGAAAGTTGTGGAAAAGTTATTTTATACGCTTTGCTTACAATTTTGGTTTTCAAAGCTTATAAACGTGTTGATTTGATCGGATGTTCTCACTAGGCGTAAGCCTAATCGTTCAAATTAACTTTTCTTACCAGGTACTAGCTGGGGAAGGGATAAGCAGAGATGAGTGTCGAGAGGTCCCAAAGTTAATTGTAGGGTTGGAATTTGTCGCAAATTCTCCGTTGTAAATAAAAGTTTGAAATTGTGGTGGTAAATTGTGATAAATTTAAGGTTTAAATTTATTGTGAGTTTCAGGGTGTTTCAGTTTGGTATCAGAGCTGTAGTTTAAGTGAACTAGGTATGATAGTGAAAATACCTGGACTTAAACTGAGATGATTAAGATATGATTTGTGAGATTGGGTAGAAATACTAAGACGAGATGCTCTTAGAATTGACGGAAATATATAAATTAAGAACTATGATTATGGTACGAGAGTTCTTATGTGAAGTATGTTCATAATTTCAAATTAGCTAATGTTATTATGAACATATTGTTATGTAAGCATACTTGTTTTTAATTATTATGGCAATTGGAGGTGATTTAGTTTTGATGATGCTTTTGCACATAAAAGAGTTTCAAGTATAGCACGACTAGTTCGTGCCACTCAGTTATCTCGTCGAGCCCTCCAGATGAGAATCTCTGGGGCGATGTATGTATGCTTGACAATGAATCGGTAACAAGTTAATGGGGACATCCAGATTCCACTATTGGTCTAGATCAAAAGAATAGTTTTCAATGATGGTTGTGACCCAACCCGATTCTGGATTTCGGTTTTGGGTTTTGATCAAGGATAGAGGTTGGACAAGTGGGGCTTCGACTATTAACCAAAGGAGACCAATAGAATTTTATGTTGCTCTCAAGTTGGGGAGCAAATATTATTAAGGGTATCCTGTGGAAAGATATTATAAGATTTGGGAAGCTGAGGAGGATATGAAGAATAGATATCCTCACTTATTTACTTAACTTTGATTTCGAGGACGAAATCATTTTCAAGTTGGGGAGATTTGTAACATCCTGAATTTCCATTATCAATGTTATGTTATATTTGATATGGAAGGGTTCAAAGTGTAATTGACCAAAGTTTAAGTTAGTTGTGTAACTTGAAACTTGGAGGTTGGTTTGGTCATTTGATGAAAGTTGAATATATATATATATAGATGGAGTCGGCTGAAATTTTGGGAATTATCTCAAAATTGATATGTTGAAGTCGGTTTCCAGAGAAGTCGAGAGAGAAAAAAGAGAAAGAGAAGTCTGGATTTGATTAGGTGTTGTTCGATGGTGTGAAAGATGGGATTGATGAATCAATTGATCTTGGAAGACTCTGAGTTCTTCCATCAGGTGAGTTCATCTCTTTGTTAAATTCTAGATGATACTATCTAATTTATGAACGATTTGAGTTTAGAAATGGTATTGGTAAACTTTGATTACTGGTTTAGAAAGATATCTCGACTGGTTTTTTAGAAATTGTATTGAAAATTTATGTGCAAATCGAGTCCCGGTATCAAAGTCCTGGTATGGGATCCGATTTCAGTGGGATCCGGTATGGGGTCCGGTTTCAGTAGGATCCGGTATCGGTTCCGGTTTGGGATTCGGTTCCGGATTGGTATTTGGTTCCGGATTAGAGTCCCGGTCCCGGACAGTCCCAGATTGGGTATACCGGATGTGATTCCCGGATGGTTCCGGACTTGAAAGTTTCTGATAACTATTTCCGAATGTTTCCGAATAGATGTTCCGGGTTTGATTTCCAGATATGATTATGGACTGCTTGGATATTTTCTGTGTATGTGTAAGGTTGTATTGTTTAAACGTTTTCTGAATATGAAATATATTCTGATATTAACAGTACGAATGTGATTATAATTCAACTTCGAGTAAAATAAGAATTGTTATGTGCTTTGAGTTGATACTCACTAATACTGAAAAGGAGGAATAGGCAAGGTATAATTGATATTCTCGTGTATCCTTGAAAATGAGGAATAGGCAAGGTATAATTGCTATTCCCGTGTATCCTTGAAAAGGAGGAATAAGCAAGGTATAATTGTTATTCCCGTGTATCCTTGAAAAGAAGGAATAGGCAAGGTATAATTGTTATTCCCGTGTATCCTTGAATAGGAGGAATAGGCAAGGTATAATTGCTATTCTCGTGTATCCTAGATAAATACGGAATAGATCGGGCGCTTAATGGTAATTCCTGTTGGTTTGAAATGAAGAATAGGCCGAGCGCTTAATGGTAATTCTCATTTCTGTATTATGATGTGATCACGTGGAATAGGCGTGGCGCTAATCGTAATTTTCGTGAATTTGATAAATGCGGAATAGGCCGGTCTCTAATGGTAATTCCCATTTAGTGTTGTGATGTGAAACGTGGAATAGGCATAAAGTAACTTGTAATTCCCGTTGACCTGAAATGAGGAATAGGCATAAAGTAACTTGTAATTCCCATTTCGTAAGGTGGTGAGAAATGAGAAATAGGCATAAAGTAAATTGTAATCTCTACTTCCACTCCAAAAATAGACATAGAGTAAATTGTAATTTATTGGACATGGGCAATGATCTAGAATCCGTGTGATTCGTAGTGGGCTCTTGAACATGATGCTATGACTTACTCAATGTTTGTCATACTCATGGAAGCGGGTATGATTCCCGTTATTGAGAGATATTATGTGTATGGTAAGAAAGTTGTGGAAAAGTTATTTTATACGCTTTGCTTACAATTTTGGTTTTCAAAGCTTATAAACGTGTTGATTTGATCGGATGTTCTCACTAGGCGTAAGCCTAATCTTTCAAATTAACTTTTCTTACCAGGTACTAGCTGGGGAAGGGATAAGCAGAGATGAGTGTCGAGAGGTCCAGAGTTAATTGTAGGTTTGGAATTTGTCGCAAATTCTCCGTTGTAAAAAAAGTTTGAAATTGTGGTGGTAAATTCTGATAAATTTAAGGTTTAAATTTATTGTGAATTTCAGGGTGTTTCAAAATGACTCTCCCAAACATTTTCATGACTCTCTGAAAATCTTGACTTTAGATGAAGCATCCTCCTCTGAACCCATGTCTTCCAAAACTCTCAAAGAAAATTTTTCAAATTCAAACAAAAGTGTTTCTGCCTCTGAAAAAGGCAAGTCTGTGGCTGCCGACTTTTTCTTAAAAAGAAATTCCTCAAATGTCAAATCTTTCTAAAAATACCTTTGTGACTTCCTCCACCGATTTTGTTCCCCGATCTGTGAATCTCAAAATGTCCAATTCAAAAGAAAAGATTCCTTTCCTCCTGAATTCTGAAAAAGGAATCTTATGTCCTGCACCCCAACTCTTTGTCACCTCATCAAAGTTTTTGAAGATAACCAAAAAGAGCAAAAGTAAGGAAAAGTATCAAGTTTCTAAAAAGGTTTTTACTCATAGAAAATGCTATATCTGTGGTGATACTTCTCATTTTGCCAAAGACTATCCGAAAGAAAGAATTGATCTGAGCAATACCAATTCTTTTTCTTCAACATCTAACCCAAAAGGACCAACTACCAAATGGGTATCTAGGAAATAAATTCTTTGTGATTGCAGGTTCTGAGCTAAATAGATGGATCTATGTGGACCAGTATAAAAGTGAGACAATTGAAGAAATCATTAAGTTCATCAAGAAATCTGAAGTGTCAAATGGTGAACTTTTGGATCTCCTCTTGTATTGAAAATTCTTCCTATTGGCACACTCACTAGTGCCAACCTCTTCTCTGCCGACATCATTACATCTCCCATCACTCTCCATTATTACCTACATTCTATTTCCCACCATACCTCTCACCTTACCTCTTCTCATCCATCCCACTAAATACATTACCCCAACCTCATCTCTTTATCATCTCATCATCTAACTTTCTCTCCTCTCTTACAACCCCTACAACCAACTTTCTCAGTTCCCTTCACTCATGTTCCTTCATCTCACAACTGATAAAATACCTATTTCTTCAAAACTCATTTATGATCAGCATGATTCTTCACCTACTGATCTACCTTAAAAAAATATTTTGGTTTATATCGGTGGCTTCTCTCACCAACCTCCCACTCTCACCGACTTGCTTTCATCGGTGGCCACCACTCATCCTATCGGTGAGTACTCCTCTCACCAATCCTTTCGACGAGATTTCACACCGAAACCATCTGTGAGATCTCACACCAGAAACATCCAATTGGTGGACCTCCACTCACCAAACCCCCATCTCACTGATGGTCCTCTCACCCTTATCCTACACACCTCTCAATGCTTACATCACTCAAACTCCCTATGTGTCATTTTCTCAAGATTTTCTCTCTCATAATGGTGATCCTCCAACTTCACCAAATTTCACTCTTGATTAGCAACCCAACTTTCCTTCTCTTCAAAACCCTTCTACTACATACTTCTCCTCAGAACATTCCTCCTTAAAACCTTTCCTCTTAAAATCCTCTGAACTTAATCTTTCTTGGGTCATCAAAAATTGGAAGATGGAATTCCAATCTTTTCTTCACTTTGAAGATTTTCTGAAGATGCCTTAGAAGATTTCATCCACCCTCTTCTGAAGATGCCTTAGAAGGTTTCTTCCAGACTCTCCTGAAGATGCCTTAGAAGATTTCCTCCAAACTCTCCAAGAATTCCATTGAATTTTTGTCCAACTCTTGCAAATTTTCGGTGGGTATGATAAAATTTTGGTAGGAAAGCAAAAAAAAATCTCACCGACCCTCCCACCGACCATACCACCGATTTTTGGCCAAAAATTGCCAAATTTCGGTGGCTAGGCTTCCAAAATCGGTGGGTGAGAAAAAAAATTCTCACCGACCCTCCCACCGACCATACCACCGATTTTTGGCCAAAAATTGCCAAATTTCGGTGGCTAGGCTTCCAAAATCGGTGGGTGAGCAAAAACAAATTGCCGATGTTTCCAATTGTTCGTGGTGTTTCTTCTCCGTCGGACGCTGAGGGGGAGAAACCATCTGAGGGGGAGCAATATCAGCGTCCAACTCGATCAACACCAACCCTCAGTACTCATATTAAACATCCAACTCAAATTTTGGTCAAACATATGGAAACCGGCGAACCAACCAAGGGGGAGCATATTTGTCTAACCAATGTAACTAAGGGGGAGGCAAAGCAAGACAAAGAAAGAAGGGTGATGACTGCCGAAGAGGAAGCTGAAGATGCTATGAGAAAGAAAGAAGATGCAAGATATGGGCAGAGGCATCCTGAGGCTAATTCACTCAAACTCAAACCTCCCTCAAAGATTGTCACCGATTTGGATCTGGGCATATATGTCTCTCTTATGATGGAAGTACATTCTATTTCATTCATATTGTTTATTCTTTATTCTTTCATTCATTTCATTCATCTGTAAATATTATATACACACACACAAAAAATGAATTGTGTGAAAAAGAACCCAAAAGAGTAAAACAGGGTCAACATGCATTATTCATTGTATTACTCATGTTTTTCTAAGTATGGATGTCATCCTCAAATAGGGGGAGATTGTTGGGTCATCAAAGATTTGAAGATGACCTCCTGATCTCTTTACATTATTTGAAAAACATCTTTTATACTTAGAGAAATTTTAGGTTCTTTGTAATAGTTTAGTCATACTGTCAATGTTCGGTGAAGTCAAAGATCAACCGAAATCAAGAAGAAGTAAATCTACCAATGTGGATTGAAGATGGAATTCTCAACCCAAACTAAGTTGTCTCACCGATTGTCTCCATGAAAATCGGTGAGATCCTCAAACAGGAGAATCCTCCCTTATCTCCTTGCCAAGAAGATTTTCATCATAAGAGGTAACTTTGGCTATCCCACCGATTGTCTCCATGAAAATCAGTGGGATCCTCAAAATTGAAGGATCCTCCCATGACTCCTTTCTAAGACGACTCTCACCTACTTTGTCCATGACAAATCGGTGGGATCCTCAATTAGGAGGATCCTCCTTTGTGTCATTGCTAAAAGATTTTCTCTTCAAAGAAGGAATGTCTGGGTATGGAGGAAAAAAGTTCATTTGTCCTTTTTCCCATTTTTAGATATTGTCACCATCAAACCTTTCTAACATCATAGGAAAAGACACATCAACTTTTGAGATTCAAACCTAACCTTCAAATGATATTGTGACAAGTGTCCCATGCATCAAATACTCATGGCACTATATAAAGATGAAGACTTCTCCATGCAAATAACAATTCTTGAAGATTACTCTGTGCTCAAGACACTCTGCTCCTTTCTCTCCTTGAACTTTATAGCTTTCAATCTTTGTGTTTTAGAAGTTGTTTAGTTTTCAGTATTACTTTGTGAAGATTGTTAGAATATATTTTATCTGTTCTTTCCGCAACAATCTAATTGTTCTATGTGTAATTCTTGATTTGAATATTTTCAATAAAAGAATTAATTAAAGTGAAAAATTGTGTATTGTATTCAACCCCCCTCCTTTCTACAATACATGTTCTTGTTCTTTTTAGCCATCTGGGACTAACACCATTTATATTTGATTAATGTGGAATGGGCAAGGGATGATTGCTATTCCCATTATATTTGATAAATGTGGAATGGGCAAGGGATGATTGCTATCTCCGTTTATATTTTATTAATGTGGAATGGGCAAGGGATGATTGTTATTCCCATTATACTGTGACGTGAAAAGGTGAAATAGGCAAGGTATAATTGTTATTTTCGTTTCATATTGAGAGATGAGAAATAGGCAAGGTATAATTGCTATTTCCGCTTTCATTTGGGAGATTATGAATAGGCAAGGTATAATTGCTATTTCGACTTTCATTCCAAGAAATAGGCATGGTTTAATTGTAATTTCTTGGACATGAGTTGTAATCTAGAATCTGTGGAGATTCGTAGTGGCGTTCTGGAACATGAGACTATGACTTACTTAGTGTTTGTCATACTCATGGAACCGGGTATGATTCCCGTCATCGAAAGATGTTATGTGTACGATAAGAAAGTTGGGAACAGGTTAATTTATACGATTTGTTTACAGTTTTGGTTTTCAAAGCTTATAAAGATTTTGACTTGAAAATTGGATGTTCTCACTAGGCGTAAGCCTAACTTTTTCAAATTAATTTTTCTTATCAGGTACTAGCTCGGGAAGGGATACGAAGGGATGAGTGACGAGTGGTACCAGAATCCTACTTTTGGTGATGGAATGGAGAAGTTAGTGGAAACATTGATATGTTGGAGATATTATAGACAACCCTTATAATCTGATCGTGTACGTTATGAATTAGATTAGTAGGTTGTTTATGATAGTCTGTTTGTAAATACGAATCTTGTTATAACTTCTCCATCTATGAATGAAAGTTTTTGGAAGAGATTGTTCCAAACCTTGTAAAGTTAAGGTTTAAATTTATTGTGAATTTTAGGGTGTTTCAGATACCCAGTGATGTCGGAAAACCAACAACAAGAATAGAGATAGAAAAGTTAGAGATGGAACTTGCTACTGGGAAAAACCACATTACGAAACTGTGAAGTACACTCGAGATAAAAAACCGGAAAGTTCGATGAGAAAATCTATCGTTTTGTTGTGGCAACGGTACATATTCTTGCAGGATCATTGAGATAGTTAATATGCTTCCAAATTGATTATAAAGTAGTTTACTTTTGTGGGGTTTTTTCCACGTTTTGTAGGGTTCTTCGATTTTTGGTGTTGTTTTAGAAGTTTCGATTTTTGGATACAACTTTTGTATGTTTTGCGAAGAGTAATGAAATGGTATATTTGTTTCGTTTCTTAAATGTATGTATTTTTTTCATTCATAAAATGTCTAGACACTTCATCATTCAAAATTTGAAAGTCTATTGGGTTTTTTGAACCTTTTCAATTATTTTACCACATTAATCAGTTTTATAGGTCATAAAGATGTATCTAACAGGTATTAGGAAGTCCAAGGATTTATATAACAAGTACTGAAAAGTCCAATGACTTATTTGTTTCGAAAAAGTGTTCAATGACTTAATCATCCCAAAGACTAAAGTCCATTGGGTTTTTTTGGACTTTTTCCCTTTATAGGCCTTGGACAAGATGTAAAAATTGGCCCTCGATGACTACGATTTTTTTCTCGATATATTGTTTAATTATATCATAAAAAAGAACATTGAATTCAAAAAATATTAATTTATATAGAACCGTTTTCGAGGTATTTCTAGCGCAATATCAATCAATAATTATTTCTAAATTAATATTATTTACCATGTTATTTTTTTATAACACCGTCAATCTGTTCTATCATCAAAGACATCTTATGATATATCTTTAATATATAAATTGAAATCATTTGGGGTCATTATTTGAAATCCTGAAAATATATATAAGTTATGGTGTTTCATATAGTTGGTAATTGTTTTCATAGGGTAGGAGTTTTCTTAGTTAATAAAAAGAAATCTACTATATTATAACACACAAATAAAATTCATACAAATGGAATAATCAAAATAGTATGTAGAAGATGAATAATGGAGTATATATCAAGGTTTCTAGGCAAAAATAGATTTTAGATACTAGTAGTATTAGATAAAAAAAACTTAGAGAAATAATAACCAAGACTATAAAATGAAAGACCAATTACTTTTTACAAATTTTATTGTCCAATGTAATTAATTAATACATGTTTGAGCCCTTCATATAATGCTAAATTGTTTTTGGATCCTATTATATACTATTTTTTTGTCTTTTTTTATTTACAATTTTTTCAACCACTATTATATAGTATATACTTAAAAAATTTGGGCCCCTATTTTCTTTGGGCCCTGGGCGTACGCCCGACCCGCCCTCCCCCAAGGATGGCCTTGTTTACGATAGAATTCAGTATTCGTTTGGTTATAACCTTCCGATGCCGCACCATCGCCTTATACGTTCAATCTCGGAAAATTGTTTTTTGTGGTCAAGTAGACGTCCGCATAGGGCCGGACTTCCGCATGTTTTCACGGAAGCAGCAGAGGTTTGAGGGGTTTTCAGGAAAGTTTGAAGTGGACTCCGAGGGCTTCAAGCGGACGTCGTAATTGTGTCTGACGAATTTTTCACCCTTTTCACTTTCAACTTTTCCCTCCTCTTTCTCCTACCCTTATAAACAAAACTTGATCTCTCCCTCTTATCCCACTCGATTTTCTCCCCAAAAACCCCAACTTCTCCATTTTCTCCCTTCCATCTCCCTCTCCTTCAAGAATGCTAAAGTGGGTTTGATGAATCAAGCCTCAAAGGTTTCAAAGTTTCAAGATCTTCATCATTTTTCCACCATTGTTGAGCTAACTTGGGGTTTTCTTCAAATACCCATTTGTAAGTCATCTTCACTTCCCAGGCCTTTATTTTTAGTAAACCTAGAAGTGTTTTGTTGGTGGATGCAAGTTGTGGTAAAGGTAATCTTCTCTTCATCTAAGGAATTAGGGTTTTTGGTATACATGGAGATTTGGTGTGAAATGCTTGGGGAATGGTTTAAGCGTTTGAATATTGGTGAGATTTTGGTTTAATCTTCTCTTTTCTCCATCTAAGAAATTAGGGTTTTTGCTAGATTTAGGCTAAATCTATATTTTCTCCATTTATGATTGGAAACTTGTGGATCTAGGTTTTTGGAAGTTTTGGTTTGAGGATCCAAGCTTCTTCAAATGAGCTCAAGTTGGGGAAAATATAGATTTAACCTAAATCTAGCAAGATGAGTTCAAGTTGATTTGTGAAAACCTTGTACATGCCAAAAATGTTTATTTTAAAAGTGTTTACGTGTTTTACATGAAATTATCAACTGTTAAGCTATTTGGTGGGTTTTGATTATTTGAAGTGTTAATCTTTACAAATCTTGTAAAACACCCACATTTGGGATTTTTGGTAACTTGATAAATAAATCACAAACGATAGCGTTTTGATGATTTATTGCATAAATTGAGGTTATTTGGTAAAAATGCACTTTTAGTGTTTGTTGGAAATATGCAAAGTTTAAGTTATGGGACGTTTTGAAAATATGTATGAGTGGGTCATCTAAAGATTTTGCATATTAGTATGTCCCATTCCTATAAATCTCATGAGATGTCTATCGTTGGGTGTTTGGACACTTTGGTAAATAAATTTTGAGAGTGTGCCTTTTGGGTGCTTTATATCATAAAACGAATATCATTTGACATTTATGCACTCTTGATGCTTTTGGTTTTATAACCCATTGTGAAAGATATACGTTATCGAGTTATAAAGTATTTGGGTATATAAATGGTTTGATTTCATTTGTGAAATGTCTATGAAGGGGTTTTGAGTTAGTCATGCATTTGGAACATGTATTTGCATAATATGGGTTAAATACCTTTAAATTACATTTGTTGACTTTTAATTAATGGTCATTTGATCTTTGAGCTTGTGGCTCGGTTTGTGACTCTATTGGGTCTTGGGGACATTTGTCCGATTTTGATAGCTCAATGTAGAGCTTTGGTTATGATTTGCATGTATTGCATCTTATTTGGGAATTACATGTTTTGAATGCATTAGTTCATTCGTTTGGAGTCATATAATGTTTTAGACTGTAATGCAATGGATCCATAGGCATAGAAACCAGTCAGTTGGTTTAAATGAGAACTTTATCTTTGTTTTGGAACTATAAATATTCAGGGTTAGCGAGGGACTCGAGGTATAGATCGTGGGTGGTTGAACTCGATGGCCGTGTAATCCTTAGTGAAGGACTCAAGGTACAAACCGCGGGTGGTTGAACTTGATGATAGCGTGAGCCGTAGCGGGGGACTCGAGCTATCAATCGAAAGTGTTGGAGTTTGATGATCGTCACGCCATAGTTATTATTATTTCTTGTGAATGAGTATAGTTATGATCGGCTGGGGACTTGGGCTATAGATCGTGGGTGGTTGAACCCGATGACCGTGCGGTCCATAGCGGAATTTTATAACATAGATAGTTGACCTACTTTCGTGTTTTGTCACATTCAATGGAATCGGGTCTCCCCGATCACCAAATGGTGGATTTTAGATTTATTCTTTGGAGACAAAGATTAACTACGATTTGACGCCTTCTATGATATTTATCGTTTATATTGGTTGTTTTGGATATTGAAACGTCCAAAAACCAGGACAAATTTAAACCTTAAAATTCCACAAAGTTAACCATAATTTCATCCAACTTTTATACATAAATGGAGAATTAGTAATGAGGGTTCATATACACAAATTGAACTTATCAAAACAACCTGCTAATCTAATCCTAAACATTAAGATCAGATTATACTAGTTATTTAGACCATTCACCAAAATATCCTCGTATATGCTAACTTCTCAATTCATCACCAAAAAGTTGAGTA
Organism: Saussurea involucrata; assembly: GCA_033807775.1. Taxonomy (NCBI): domain Eukaryota; kingdom Viridiplantae; phylum Streptophyta; class Magnoliopsida; order Asterales; family Asteraceae; genus Saussurea; species Saussurea involucrata. The sequence goes on along the minus strand of CM066322.1, from coordinate 54,583,560 downwards.
TCAGAAATCACTCGTCCCTCATCCCGCTATTACTTTCCCGAGCTCGTACCTGGTAAGAAAATTTAATTTGAAACGATTAGGCTTACGCCTAGTGAGAGCATTCATTTTCAAATTAAAACTTTACAAGCTTTGAAAACCAACTGTAAACAAAGCGTACAACAAATCTGGTTGTCATCTTTCTTACCGTACACGTAACATCTTTCGATGACAGGAATATACCCGATTCCATGAATATAACTAACACTAAGTAAGTCATATCATCACGTTCGATGAGCCTACTACGAATCATCACAGATTCTAGATCATTGCTCATGTCCAAGAAATTACAATTTACTTTGTGCCTATTTCTTGGAGTGGAAGTAGAGATTACAATTTACTTTATGCCTATCTCATACCTTCCCATAGAAATCAGGAATTACGATTAACTCTCGCCTATTCCAAGATTTCACATCACACTATGAAATGGGAATTGCAATTTACTTTATGCCTATTCCTCATTTCACGTCAACAGGAATTACAAGTTACTTTATGCATATTCCACGTTTCTTATCACAATACGAAATGGAAATTACAATTTACTTTATGTCTATTCCTCATTTCACGTCAACGGGAATTACAAGTTACTTTATGCCTATTCCACGTTTTCAATCAATGCTAGTGCACATGGATCCATTACACTTATTAGCATATGTGCATATTTACTCGAATGCACAAAACATTTCATATCCTATTCTCAAAACTGAGAATCCCAAATCTATGATACCCTTATTCTCAATTGTCCCTCTTCGGCGACTTAGCACGGGGGTTTCGCTACTTGGTTAGCGGATGGGGTCAAGGGGCAACGCCCTTGCGGGGTCTGCCCCCAGAATGTTTTTAGAAAAGCTCAACCCGATAACACATCCGGAAACTATATCCGGAAAATCCCTTATCCGGAACTATCCAGGAAACTCATCCGGAAAAGTATTCCAGACTCAAAGTCCGGAACCATCCGGTAAACGGATCCGGTATTCTATCCGGACAGCATCCGGAAATCCGATACCAATCCGGTATAATCCGGAACATTCCCGAATCCGATACCAATCCGGAACTGTCCGGAACATTCCCGAATCCGGTATCAATCCGGAACTGTCTGGATCCGGGACTCAAATTGAGACCGAAACTCAAATCGGGACCGGATCCCAAATTGAAACCGGATCCTAAATTGAAACCGGATCCTAACTCAAAACCGGATCCTAACTCAAAACCGGATCCTCAATCAAAACCAGATCCAAATCGAAACCGGATCCCAAATCAAACCCGGGACTAAACACCGGGGCTTTGATACCGGGACTTCGACATGCACGTCAATTTTCAATACAAATTTCTATGAACCAGTCGAGATATCTTCCTAAACCAGTAATCAAAGTTTACCCATACCATTTCTAAACTCAATTCGTTCATAAATTAGATAGTATCACCTAAAATTTAACAAAGAGATGAACTCACCTGGGTCAAGAACTCGAATACAGACTGTTGTTCCAATTGATTCACCTTCAATCTTTCACACCAACTAATCAATACCAAATCAAATCAGCTTAATCTGCTTATTGATTTCTAAAAGATTGAATTGAAAAGCTTAATTCGATTCTTACCGTAGTAATTTCAAGGTTCTGATCACTCTCTCTTTCTTTGCCTTGCTAAACCGCCTTCCAGAAAATCACAATTGAGATATTTTCTCAAAGCTACCTGACTCAACACTTAAATATCAAATTCATAAATTCAATTTTGACCCTGAACTTAACCAAAATCAGAATTTAACTCCAACTATGACCAATTACAAATTTGATCCTTTAACTTCAAACTTTAATCTTTCAAAATAAGATTACTAAGACAATGGAATTTTCGAGGTGTTACAGATATTGAGTTTTATTATCCATGTTTTCGGTGACGTTTTATATTTAAAGATTGTTATCTATGATTTATGGGTTGAGTATTATGTCCCATCCGTGTTTGGATGTTTCGGGATGTAAAGTTTTGCACACAATTTCATAATTTGGGAGTTCATTTAAAATCACGCTTGAGTGAGTTTTGGGTTGAGTTTACTTTACGAATGAATGTTTTATATTGGGGTTTCGTCTTTAAAATGGTGCGTATCGGAGAACGTTTATATTGGTGTTGTTATCACCTAAAATATTTTATTCAAAAATGGGTTGTTCTCATAGTAAAAGTAAATCATGTTGGATTTCATGATTTAAGTTGCACTCGCTCTTTTAACGATTTATATAAACATGATGAAAACTCTTGAACTCACTAGGCGTTAGCCTAACCATTTTATTTGTCAGCATGTGCAACAGGTTCCGGTTGGAGAATAATACTAGTGACACTGTGAAGAGTTGAGAGCTAGTTGTGTGCTCAATAAATGAATAGCTTGGTGAAGTCTTCCGCATATTGGGAATAAAATGAGTGTGTTACAGACGAAAATGAAGGAAATAAAATGAAAGTAATTAAAAGCATTTAAAATAATTACTAAAATTATTAAAATTACGAAACTACCAGACCTTTCATTATAAAATATATAATTTTAAGGGTACATATTTTATTTCATTTCTCACCTATTCAAGAACATGAAAATTTATTTATTTTTCCTTTCATTTTCTTGGTTTTTTTCACTTTCGAGAACACAAATGAAAAAAATTATTTTCTTTTCCTTTATTTTCCCTATCTTTCTTTCCCACCCATTTATTTTATTTGTTTTTCTTTCCAGATTAGAGAACACAACGTAAGGAAAAAGAAGAAAATAATTTTTTTATGTTATTGAGTAGGAAGGAAAAGAAAAATGTCACTTTTATAAATATACTTTTTCAAATGTATTCCTTAAAAATATATCTTTTATAATAAAATGTTGGATAGTTTTGTAATTTTAATATTTTTTTAGAGGGAAATTAATTAAAATGCCAAAAGTCCAAGTCAAACTTACCAAAATGCCACAAATCTCTCACAATTTACAAAAATACCCCAAATACCCGTGATAGGAGCCCGCGATCGTGGCCAGTGGCATTTTCGTAATTAGTTATCCCGCGATCGCGGGGGAAGCCGCACAAATACCCCCGCGGTGGACCATTTGTTTGTATTTGATGATTTTTAAATGAAATTTTACACTTTCATCTCCTATATTTATTTATAAACTTTACTTTATACCTTTTACTTTTATTATTTTAATTTTACATTTAACACATATAATCGTTTATTAACTAAAACACATTAAAAAAATACGTTTTAATTTTAACAAGTTATACCATTATAATCGTCTCTTCGATACGTTCGAAATGAGCTCAATCTTGAATTTTTTTGATTTTTATATTTTAATATATATCATATATACTACATAAAAATATTTTTAATATTTACAATTAATACCTTTATAGTTAATTAATTAATTTATGGTACTCTTATAGTTAATGCGATAGGAGTGTAAAACAAAATTGAGAATACGTTAAAAAATGAATTTCCGCAGATAAAAAAATATTTTTTAGGTAGTGTATATAATATATATTAAAATATATAAATCAAAAAAATTCAAGATTGGACTCATTTCGAACGTATCTAAGAGACGATTATAATGGTGTAACTTGTTAAAATTAAAACGTATTTTTTTAACGTATTTTAGTTAATAAACGATTATATGTGTTAAATGTAAAATTTAAATTATAAAAGTAAAAGGTATAAAGTAAAGTAAAGTAAATAAATAAGTATAAGGGGTAGTGTAAATATCAAATCAAAATCACAATTTTGTCGAAAAATTGAAATGTTACACTTTCAACCCCTATACTTATTTACTTACTTTACTTTATACCTTTTACTTTCATAATTTAAATTTTATATTTAACACATATAATCGTTTATTAACTAAAATACGTTAAAAAATACGTTTTAATTTTAACAAGTTACACCATTATAATCGTCCCTTCGATACGTTCGAAATGAGCCCAATCTTGATTTTTTTTTATTTATATATTTTAATATATATCATATACACTACCTAAAAAATATTTTTTATCTGCGAAAATTCATTTTTTTTAACGTATTCTCAATTTTGTTTTACACTCCTATCGCATTAACTATAAGAGTACCATAAATTAAATAATTAACTATAAAGGTATGAATTGTAAATATTAAAAATATTTTTATGTAGTATATATGATATATATTAAAATATATAAAAAAAAAAATCAAGATTGAGCTCATTTCGAACGTATCGAAGAGACGATTATAATGGTGTAACTTGTTAAAATTAAAACGTATTTTTAACGTGTTTTAGTTAATAAACGAGTATATGTGTTAAATGTAAAATTAAAATAGTGAAAGTAAAAGGTATAAAGTAAAGTTTATAAATAAGTATAGGGGGTGAAAGTGTAAAATTTCATTTAAAAATCATCAAATACGTCCATCGTGGGGGTATTTGTGCGGCTTCCCCCGCGATCGCGGGATAACTAATTACGAAAATGCCACTAGGCCGCGATCGCGGGCTCATATCGCGGGTATTTGGGGTATTTTTTCAAACTGGGAGAGATTTGTGGCATTTTGGTAAGTTTGACTTGGACTTTTGGCATTTTAATTAATTTCCATTTTTTAAATGATTTTAATTTGTTTTATTTCTTTTTCCTCCTACATTTGGGAGGAAACTTATCATTATTTTTATTTCCTTTCGTTTCTTTTCTCTCCTAAAAAAGTTTTGAGAACACGAGTTTTTTTCCTCCGCTTTCCCTCCATTTCTTTTCCTTTCCTTCGTAAAAAGAGTTTCAATAACACAACATAAGATCGAAAATCGCTAACATTTTTATACCAAATTACTTACCCGGGCAAGTGTTTATACTACAAAAATAACCAGTATTAGCGAGGGACAAATCCCTCGCTAAAGCTCGAATCCGTCGCTAATCCGTCGCTGATGGTCGGCGAGTCAAACGGGCGTAGCGACGGATCAGCGACGGATTAGCGAGGGATTTGTATCAACGACGGATTATAATCAGCGACGGATTAGCGAGGGATTAATATCAGCGACGGATTAGCGAGAAATTATATTAGCGACGGATTAATAAAATATTATTAGTAATTCTTAATTACTGTTATTTTTAATCTATTCTACTCGGTTTATATTAGAAATGTGATTTATAATTATTTCTTAATTAAATATTATTAGTAATTCTTAATTACTGTTATTTTTAATAAATGTTAGGGAAATTAATTAAAATACCCTAAGTCCAACTTCGTGTTACCAAAATACCCAAAATCTCTCCCAGTTTACAAAAATACCCAAAAAATCCGCGATGGGCCCCGCGATCGCGGGCCCAGGGCCACGTGGCAAACTGTTTGGGTCAAAAGCCCCACGAAGCCCCCCAACTTTGCCCGCGTTGGCAAGTTTAGCCCCTGCCTGCGATCGCAGCCCGCGATAGGGCAAAATTTTTTTACATTTTTGGTCCATGTTTTTCGTGTCTTTGTTCAGTAAAAAAAAATACAAACTGTTAAAAAGAAATTTTAGCAAAACCGAGCTGCGTGAGCACGAGATTTTGGAGCTGCATTCGTGTCCGCAGGTCGCACACAAGTTCGACGATTTTAGCTTACGAAATCGTCAATCGGCACCCCCCTGCGCGCGGGTAGGTGTTGGAGTAAAACCATGCAAGGAGCTTGTCAACTCCTCACACTTCTTTCCTTATAAACCAAATAAAGTTCCTTCCTCCTTCCTATGTGGGACACCTTCCCACACCCAAATTGGTTTTTGCTAATTTCATGGTTTTTACTCAACTTTGAGTATCGATATCTCATTCACACATACTCCGTTTTCGACGCATTATATATCGTTTTGAAGCTCTCATATAGGAGAACATAAACCCACTAAGAGTTAATTATATATACCACATATATATATATATATATATATATATATATATATATATATATATATATATATATATATATATTTAAATGTGTCTAAAATTCCCTAAAAACCATTAAATATAAGAACTTTAGACACATTTAAATATATGTGTATTTAATTAGCTTTCTTTATTCTAGGGCCACAAATCTCTCCCAGTTTGCAAAAATGCCACAAATACCCGCGATGTAAGCCCACGATCGCGGGCTCAGGGACCATTTTTAACACTTTTTGAAACTTGCAGGGACCATTTATGAAACTTCCAGGGACCATTTTGAAAATTTAGCCCGCGTTGACCCCCGCGTTGACCCCGCAATTCCGATTTTTAATTGAAATGTTACACTTTCAACCCCTATACTTATTTATTAAATTTACTTTATACCTTTTACTTTCATAATTTAATTTTACATTTAACACATATAATCGTTTATTAACTAAAATACGTTAAAAAATACGTTTTAATTTTAACAAGTTACACCATTATAATCGTCTCTTCGATACGTTCGAAATGAGCCCAATCTTGAATTTTTTTGGATTTATATATTTAAATATATATCATATAAACTACATAAAATTTTATTACAATAAAATGAAGGAGGTTTTTCAATGCAAGATCTAAAAACATATCTTTCCGTGGCACCGGTACTAAGTACTCTATGGTTCGCTTCTTTGGCAGGTTTATTGATAGAGATTAATCGTTTTTTCCCGGATGCGTTGACGTTCCCCTTTTTTTCATTCTAGTTATTGACCTGGGAAGGAATAAAGAAGATTAGAGATACAATTAAATACCAGCCCCCCTCTTTTCTCTTTTTTCCCTTTTTTAGAATAAGGGAGGAAAGAGAAAGAATAAAAGTGCATTCAACAGCTGCGAGACTCAGGTTCAGGTTGGAAATTTTTAACGTATTTTCAATTTTGTTTTACACTCATATCGCATTAACATAATAATCATATATTAACTAATTCATTAAATCGTTTTAAATTATTATTATTTGAATGTGTTTATAGATATCGTGAATGGCAATAGGACAAGGTTTCACGAGAAGAATATGAAATGGGGTTTTGACAAGTTGGTATCACTGGACTCATTTAAGAATTGTAAAAATGAGTATTTGGCGAACGATGATTCATGTGTGTTTGGAACTGAAGTATTTGCAGTTACAGAGTATGCACAAAAGGATCGATGTATGTTCATCACAAAGCCTTCGCCAATTTTTAATACTTACACTTGGACCATCGATAATAAAATAAATAAAACGTATTTTAACTATAAGAGTACCATAAATTAAATAATTAACTATAAGGGTATGAATTTTAAATATAAAAAATAATTTTTATGTAGTTTATATGATATATATTAAAATATATAAATTCAAAAAAATTCAAGATTGGGCTAATTTCGAACGTATCGAAGAGACGATTATAATGGTGTAACTTGTTAAAATTAAAACGTATTTTGTTAACGTATTTTAGTTAATAAACGATTATATGTGTTAAATGTAAAATTAAATTATGAAAGTAAAAGGTATAAAGTAAATTTAGTAAATAAGTATAGGGGGTGAAAGTGTAAATATAAAATCAAAACTCAACAAAAAGTAGAAATCGTATGCACAGCGGGTCTAAAAAAAATTACAAAAATGCCACTGCCCGCGATCGCAACCCATTGCGGGTATTTGTGGCATTTTTGCAAAGTGGGAAAGATTTGTGGTATTTTGGTAACATAAAGTTTGACTTGTGGCATTTTAATTAATTTCCCATTCTAATAATATGTAATACTTTTTTGAAATTATAAATTTTCTTTATAATATATAAATAAAAGATATAATATTATTTTAAAATAATAAAAAATTAATTAAAGTTTTGATTCAACATTTGTGTATTATGAATTAGTTTTGTTTTATTGAGTTTGTATTTTCATCCAAAAAATAGATCGATGTATCCATGCATTGGAGCACGTTACATGTTTATGCAAATTTCGATGGGTCAATAGACCCCTTTAAAGCCGATAGATCAATTAGAGTTCAATTAAGCCTTTAAAGCCCAATATAACCCTTTTACTCCGGATAGGTCCATTAAGGCCCAATGAATCCCTTTAAAAGTTAATAAAGCCGATAAAAGCCGAGTAAAATAGATTAAAGTCCAATAGGGTTTTATGGGTTACAATGGTTCTTAATTAACTATTGAGCCTTTTAAAGCCCAATAGACTCCTTTAAAGCCCGATAGATCAATTAAGGTCCAATTAAACCCTTTAAAGCCCAGTAGAACCCTTTAAACCCGGTAGATCCATTAAGGCCCAATAAAACCCTTTAAAAGACAATTGAATTGATTAAATCCCAATAGATGCTTTAAAGCCCAACATAGCCGATTAAAGCCGAATACAATTGATTAAAACCCAACAACACCCTGTATGACTTGTATGCAAAGTGTGTATTGCCTATATATATGTGGTATATTGTGGTTCATATATCATTCATATATACATATACATGTATATATAACACATTCCAAATATCACGCATTAGCTATATATACATATAACCCATATATATATACGGGAAAACAAGAAAAAAACTCAATCTCTCGCTAATCTCTCACTAATTAACGACAGATTATAGTAGTCCCTCGCTAATCCCTCACTAATTAGCGAGGGATTGACCACTAACCCAACCCGTCGTCAATCACTCACTAATTAGCGAGGGATTAATGAGAGATTAATCACAAACCCAATCCCTCGCTAATCCGTCGCTAATTAGTGAGGGATTGGGGTTGTGATTAATATCTCATTAATCCCTCGCTAATCTGTCGCTGATTAGTGAGGAATTAGCGAGGGATTGGGTTAGTGGTCAATCCCTCGCTAATCCCTCGCTAATTAGTGAATGATTTTTTCCCTCGCTAATTTTCGTCACTGATGCCCAGTTTTCTCGTAGTGTTACCGGTATAATTCAACATTATCACTTACTTCCCGGGTAAGATTTTAGTTCACAAAAATGGCATCGTATGAAACAATTTAGCCGGTAAGCGCCAACCGTGGTAAGAGTCGTCGTACTCACTTACCGGGTAAGACTCTCGATCCTTGTTTTCGACTCTCGGTCCTTGCTTCTGCTCTTACCGGGTAAGATTCTTAGCATTTGCCATATTCATCCGATAAGCTAATGTGACTTGATAAACACTTACCCGGGTAAGCGTTTTGTAAACGGCCCCTTAGTGTTAAAACTCAAAATCACGAGACATTACCAATTTACTATGTTCATGATCTTTTGTTATTTCTTATTTGATTTTGATGTATTTTAAAAAACTATAGATAAAATGATAATTTATATCATTCTAATAATTATGTCGTATAATAAACAACAAATTGACATTAGTTCAGACATACTACCAAATCCAAATATACCTTAAAAAAATAATTAAACTAAAAAAATAATGATCACCTATAATCAAAATCTAACTCATTTATGATCAAAACTATATAAGTGTTTTTCTTTTTTAAGTTATCCAAACTATTTGTTATTTGTCTTTACCATGAGATTAAAGTTTTGTGTTTCAAAAGTCAAACAAATTATATATTAATTGTTTTTATTATGATATTATAAAAACGATATTTATCAGTTTTGATACTCTTTGTAATGGTTTTTAATTTTCACTCTATATACTATTTCAGTACATATAAAAACTTGAAACTAGAGGTTGATATTTGCATTAGACCATTACCTCCTTAATTTGAACCTATCTTTAGCACGAACTAAGGGCATCCACAATAGTTAACCTTTTCTCAAAGACTTCACAAATAAAAATATAGTAAAAAAAATTGGGCCCATCATATTATACCTTTTCTCTTTTTTGCCTTTCACAATTATTTTTCAATTACTTGACAAACCTCAATTGTTTTATAACTAAAGTCATCCTCAAGTCTTTTCTCCAATAGTCAAGTTATGTTCAAGCCTTCTTCAAATTTGTTCAAGCTACCATTGAAGATGCTCTAATAAAGTTTAATTGTTTCGTTTTTCATATCAAATAAAAAACGGTCTATTGTAATGGTGTACCTTTTCTTAAATTCATTATTTTTTTTTTCATGCTTTCTCTCTGTTTCTTTTTATGAAAAAGATTAAGGACCCGTTTATCAAACATATCGGGTAAGCGTCGGGAAAATTCAACATTATCACTTACTTAGGGGTAACATTTTAGTCAACCAAAACGATATCATATGCAATAATTTTATCGGTCAACGCTAACCGTGATAAGAGTTTTCCTCTCACTTATCGGGTAAGACTCTCGATCCTTCTGTTAGCTTTTACCGTGTAAGATTATTGGTTATTGTCATATTCATCCGGTAAAGTAATATGATTTGATAAACGCTTATTCGTTTGATAAACAACCCCTAAAAGTTCATACCAAACGGATTGGACAGGACCCTTTTTAAATGATAATAATATCGGCATATATATATATATATATATATATATATATATTAAATTTTTATGATGTCTTTAAATTCATGTTTATTCAAACATAAAAATATTATCACCCTCTCAAAATCACATATACCATATTATAAAATTGATAAAATTTAAAAATAAATGATAACATTAAAATCGAGATGTGTCATACTGTATTACATGAGATACGGAAAACTGGTAATATTTTCACATATTAATTGAGTTTCGATGAGAAGTTAAGGTTAGCATGAAAAACATAAAAAATAATTATCAGCCGTTAAATAAAAATAGATACACATTAAAATAAGATACACCGAATTAATTCGATTTAAAGCAAGATTCATAAAAAAAAGATTTGATTAAATTAATCAATTCCCTCCTATTATGATATTGGTTTGTGATGTATTTATCTCCCTGTTGTGTCCAATTTCACGTCACAAAAGAAAATAAAAAAAGAAAATGAGAAGAAAGATCACATCCATCGGGGCTACGCTTGTTATCATGGCTGCCATCATTTCTCTTGCTCGCTCTTTTCGTCCCCTATGCTTTCCTTCTGCTTCAACCCCTAACCGTCTTCTTAAATCTCGCATCTGCCCCCTCTGGTCTTCTTCCTTCTACTTCTGCCTCCCTCCTCCCCTTCCTCGCAACACTCGCCTCCGCCACTCCCACCGATCTCCGCCTCCCGCCGCCGCCGATTCCTTTCGTGCTTCATTCTCCTCCGACACAGCACCATCCCCAATGTCGACTGTTGCTGATGATAATCCTCTATTGAAGGAGTTTGAGTTTCCTCCATTCGATGTGATCGATGCCAGTCACGTGCGCCCTGGGATGCGTGCGTTGTTGAAGAAGCTTGTAAGTGTGTGTGTGTGTGTGTGTGTGATTGATTATGGATTTGTGTTTATTTGATTGTTGACTTGGCGAAAATATTGCAGGACAGTGATTTGATGGAATTGGAGAAGACCGTGGAGCCGTCGTGGCCGAAATTGGTGGAGCCGTATGAGAAGATGATGGATCGGTTATCTGTTGTTTGGGGAGCTATTAATCATCTTAAGTCTGTTAAAGATACTCCTGAACTCCGTTCTGCCATTGAAGAAATCCAGGTTTATTTCTATTGCGTTTTTATGATTTGATTCCCCCTTTAACGATATAGCATTATTGAGATCCTCTATACATGTATGGGTTGGGTGCTTATGTGCGTTGCCGGTGTTTTCCTTTTCAATATATAAGTAATTGACATTGCATTAAGTTGAGAAGAAATGGATGTTGTGAATTTTTAACGCTGCTTATATTCTGTTTGCAGCCTGAGAAAGTGGAATTTGACCTGAAATTGGGTCAAAGTAAACCTATATATAATGCTTATAAGGCTATAAGGGAATCACCAGACTGGGCAGGACTAAGTGATGCTCGCAAGCGAATTGTTGAATGTAAGTATCCTGAAGTTCTTCTGATTGTCAGAGAACGAAAGTTATTTTATTGTGCTCATTCATTACTTAAAGTTTATGGTCTCAAACTGGTAAATACTCGCATACAACCAAACCAACCCAACCCATGAATTTCGCACAAAGTAGGGTTGGCACTCGGGACGGGAGGGTAGTATGTAAGCAGACCTTACCTTTGCCCCAAAGGAGTAAGAGGCTGTTTTTTATGAATGCCCCTGCTTGTAGGAAGATTTTTAGATTTTTTTGTTTGAAGAATTTTCATTTTCTAAAGAATGACAAAGGTCTGAGAGAAAAGGAGATAAAGTTCTTCTGCGAGACTCCGACTAACTGCTTTTACACAAATTGAAGTATGCTGCCAGTATTCTTTTGCAGCAACCATAAGGAAACTTCATTACATTTTTGTAGACCAAGAACCAAATTTCCTTGCAAATTTCAACAATATCCATATAGGCTATAGCCTTACCTGTATCTTATAATATTCGTACTATATGCAGGCGGAACTTGTCCTCTGGGTTTGATGATTCTGTTTGCATATATTAATTAGACCTTTTTAAACATTTGTACCTTTTAGTTTTTATTATGGCCTGAAGTTTTTGTACTGCAAGCAAGTCTAGATGTATTGCAGATCCTGAAAAATTGTTATTTCCCATTTTATCTTAATATCATGCATTTGTGAATTTGGTATGGCATGTCTCAACTTCTCTACACATGCAGCGTCAATAAAGGAGGCTGTTCTTAGTGGTGTCTCCCTCGAAGATTCTAAGAGAGAAGAATTTAACAAAATTGAACAGGTGTGCTCTTATATTATCCAGGGCAGCCAGAATTGTCTTTATTTTATTTGTTCTTAAATTTGAAAATGTTCATTTAATATTTGGCCATGGTTATGTCAGCTCTTCTGAATACTAGCACTTGACCAAACTTATCACTGTTAAGACACATAAATCAAGAGAGCATGTAGTGAAAAATGATATTACCATGGATGAAGCTTCCACCCTTGGGGCCTGCAAACAGTGCTTGTTTTCTTGTCATGCATATTAATATTCTCCCTCTGGGGTCTGCATGGGTGGTGAAGGATCATGTGAGAAGTTGAGGTTAACGTGAGAAGTGGATCTGAACCGTTGATCACTTTTAATCAAATGCCCTCCCATCAGCCCATGAATTGTGGCTTAGAAGGGAATTGATCCTATGCATCTCGGTGCATCTCATCCTAATGTGCGTCCATTTCTCATCCAACGGTTAATAACCACTTCTCACGTTAACCTCAACTTCTCACCGGAACCCAACCCCTGCATGGGTTTAGTACTTGTTATCTTGGCATGGATATTGATATTCTCCTTCCATTTCTTTTCATCCTTCATTATGGTCATCTATCTAATCTTCATTTAAAATTTTGAGAGTAGCACAGTGAGTGGCAATTATGTTTATTTTGTTAAGGTTGCTAACTATTTTGGGCATTCATTAATCATTATGAGTTGATCTGCAGGAGTTGACCAAACTTTCTCGAAAATTTGAGGAGAATGTTTTGGATGCCACTAAGAAGTTTGAGAAACTAATAACAGATAAAAAGGAAATCGAAGGATTGCCAGCTACATCTCTTGGGTTGGCTGCACAAACTGCCTCATCTAAGGTTCCTAAAGAAACCTCATTATTTTTGCTTACTGTTTAGTGGATGCTTTCCATTAAGACACCAGTATCCCACTTGTTCTTATTTCGTTGTACATATTTGGATCCAGGGTCATGAAAATGCCACTGCTGAAAATGGGCCATGGATGATTACTTTGGATGCTCCAAGCTTTATGTCTGTCATGCAACATGCTAAGAATCGAGCTTTGCGGGAAGAAATTTACCGTGCTTATGTAACCCGTGCTTCTAGCGGAGAACTAGATAATACTCAAGTTATTGACCAAATTCTGAAGCTTAGATTGGAAAAGGCTAAGCTTCTTGGCTACAATAACTATGCAGAGGTCTAGATTTTGTGTTCACTGGTAGTACTTGCTATCTACCTTTGCTTCATAGTTGCTTTATTTGATTGGCATAGTGGGAATTTATTATCAGGTAAGCATGGCAACCAAGATGGCTACTGTTAGTAAAGCAGAAGAGCTACTGGAAAAGCTTAGGAGTGCTTCCTGGAATGCTGCAGTTCAGGGTAATGTACCATATGTGGTTTCATAACCAATTCTTGACGGAGGTTAAACGTTTCTTGCTTTAGCAGTCACTAATTCACAATGCAGCGGATCACCAAAAGCCCTAATATATCAATTATAACATTTGGAGAGCCATATGGTTGTTTAGATATGATGGTTGAAATTTAGGGTTTGTTTGTTTGTTTGCTTAATGATCTTAATGACTTGTTCCCGCAACCCCTAAGCAGTGTCTTTTTTTGCTTAGTTGTTAAGCAATGACCGAAATGGATAAGTCACCATGTATCATACTGTCCACATTCAGCCATCTTATCACATACATGTTTTAATAAAACAAAAACAAATAGCCCTCACTTAAACTGATGTATCTTTTGCTTATGTACCAGCAAATTTGGCATCCCGGGGCCCTATCCCCTGGTTTTATACAGAAGTGCAGATGTTCATGAATAAAAACATACCAATTGAAGAATTCAAACAATCAAGTACAGTAGCAAACAATTGGAGAGATATAACTGACCACTTTTTTTTGTATGCTACCTTGATGATAGCAGTTGTTTGGCATTTTAAATGATGTTTTTGTTATTATCTTTGTCTAATTATACTTTCACTTCCTTATTTGGTCAATTTACTTGCTGCCACATTTACTTTATTGATCTTTTTAGTAAAAAGTTAATTTAAAAGGCTTAGAACGCACTCATGATATCAATTTCTTCATATCTTGTAGATATGGAAGATCTCAGACAATTCTCCAAAAGTCAAGGCGCTTCTGAAGCTGATGACTTGACCCACTGGGATACTGCCTTTTGGAGTGAGAGGCTACGTGAATCAAAATTCGAGATAAATGAGGTTCTTTTTTTTACGAATTCTGGAACCGAGTGTCACTACTATTTTTTTACATTCCCTATCATACACCAAATAATAGGCATTTAGATATTGTTGGGCAAATCTATTCCTTCGTATAAATGTTTTCATGAGGTCATTTTTTTGATACTGCAGGAGGAACTGCGACCTTACTTTTCATTGCCTAAAGTCATGGATGGTCTTTTCAGCCTAGTGAAGATGCTGTTTGGCATTGATGTTGAACCAGCTGATGGTTTAGCACCTGTAAGATATCTAATTACCTTTCAGTACCATCAGAGAAGAAGATGGGGGTGGGGATTCAACATGTTTCATTCTTATGTTTTGCTGAATGTGTAGGTTTGGAATGCTGATGTCAGATTTTACTGCATCAAGGATTCATCAGGCAAACCTATTTCATATTTTTACTTTGATCCATATTCTCGTCCAGCTGAAAAAAGAGGCGGTGCATGGATGGATGAGGTTCTTGCAAGGAGTCGTGTACTATCAGATGATAGAACCTCTGTTAGGTTACCAGTTGCGCATATGGTGTGCAATCAAATGCCACCTGTAGGAGAGAAGCCAAGTCTTATGACATTTCGTGAGGTAGGTACATGTAATTTTGGTTCAGGGGCAAAACATTTTGACATTTTATGAGGAAGGAATCATGCTTTAACTTGTAAATTTTCACTTACCATTTCAAAGTTATCTCTTAATCTGGCATGGAGTATGAAGGAAAATATTCCCTTTTGTTTGAGTGGTGGAAGTTCTTTAACTGTTGGTGCATTTTCTTTTGGAATCTGAAAAGTATCCTAATGGGGCATGTGAAGAGATTCGAATTTGAAGCCTCGCACCTGGCATGAAGTCCAACTAAATGATCGCTGGGCCACTCTCTAACTCGATGTTTTTAACGTCATTATCAAGGATACTAAATACATGAGGATGCCCTATGGCAACTCCTCCACTTGTGCATCTATGATGAATAATAGTGTTACATACTGAGCAAGCCATTAGATATTTTACATATATACATATTATATAGTTTAATATATACCGTCATGTATGCAGGTTGAGACTGTGTTCCATGAGTTTGGTCATGCACTTCAACATATGCTAACAAAACAAGACGAGGGCCTTGTTGCTGGTATACGTGGTATAGAGTGGGATGCTGTTGAATTACCTTCTCAATTCATGGAGAATTGGTGCTACCATAGGTATATTATCAGATTGCAACTTAGGTTGATTTACAATCAATCTGGAGTGACACTGTGTTCTCGACTCTCTTTTTACGAAAGAAAGGAAAGGAAAGAGAGGGAAAGGGGAGGAAAGTAAAAAAAACTCGTGTTCTCGAAACTTTTTTAGGAGAGAAAGGAAATGAAACGGAAGTAAAATGATGATAAGTTTCCTTCCAAAACTTTCCTCCCAAATGTGGGAGGAAAGGGAAGGAAAGGAAAGAAATTAAAAGCATTTAGAACACTGGTTGCTCTTAATTGCTTTTTGTTCCTTACATCCTTTTCCACTTGCTCTCTCTATCTCTTGCTCATAGTATTCAAAAGTCGACTGGCCCCCTGGCCCCATATATTCATCATCTTTTATTCTTTTTAGCTGAGTATGCATGACTTGGCATACTAAAAGAAAAAAATATTATCAGATTTAGCTTTATATGCTGATACACTTGAGCTGTGCTCGGTTATTGACGGGCAGATGGTCGTGCTAGAAAGATGCTATATAGATACGCTGGCAAAACACTAGCAACTCAAACCTAGTGATCAACTTGTATACTATCATGTTGATTTAGCTGCTTTTTGACAAAAAAGTTCTTTTATTTTATAGTTTGATGTACTTGTAGTTGAGAATATATCTTGCAACAACAGTTTTCTTGTTAATGCTTCCTGCAGCTTCAGTAAGTATGTTATGGAATAAGGATACTTTTGTTCCTAAATTAAAATATGGTTTAAGGATGTGTTACCCTATCTGGTGTAGACCGACTATACCCAACTGGATTAGTTAATTGATTCAGAAAAAAACTGTGACTTTTTGATGAATGGTTGCTTAAGAACATGAGTGGATATTACACATTTTAAAGATGGTACTGGGAGGAGGTAAAAATATAAAAAATAAATAAAACGGCAGTGGGTCAAATGGTCTGAACTGATACCCTTTATGATCAACTATCAATGGAGCTAGTGCTTGGATTTATATAGAACATGTCATATTATTTCATTGTTAGATATACTGGTCCTAATCTTTACCTAGGATGATGTTAATCTAGTGAAATTCATATACTGTTTAATACATTCTCAACCAGGTGTATAACGATTAATCTAATACATTAGATGGCTGTTGCAGGGATACCCTGATGAGTATTGCGAAACATTATGAAACTGGAGAGACTCTCCCTGAAGAGATATATCAGAAGCTTCTTGCTGCTAAGACTTTCCGTGCTGGCACCCTGAGCCTTCGTCAGGTGAGTATAACGTTTATCTTTTGCCGAGATTTGTAATTCTTCTATTCAACTAGAACATGTGTGAATGCATTGCTTAATGCTTATTACTTTATCTAGAAATGGTGCTCTTTTTGTTAAGCAATATTTATAGCCGTCCACAAATATGGGTTTAGCCTTGATGGCGAATCATGGATATGTTTTTTAGTTCTATGGTCTTTCTTTTATTTCTTGTCGAAGTGTATGTTTATTGTTCAGTAATTATAGTTTTGTCATGGTATTGTTACTTCTCCGCAGACCAATTGGTCACTTGTGCTTGTGCTTGTACTTGGAGTGTTTAATTCAACATTTTACTTCATTCATGTTCTTTTTTGGTCTATACATGTTTAATGCTGGTATATGTTTAGCCACTTTATATAACATATTTCAGCATAATATATTTGCAAAACTACCCATATCATTTATAAGAAAATTGTACTAGAGGCTTTTCATCACTGCTCTGGACTTATGTTGTTTTGTAGCTAAAATTCGCAACTGTTGATCTGGAGCTGCATAGTAAGTATGTTCCTGGCGGGTCTGAATCGATCTATGATGTTGATCGAAGGGTCAGTGAAAAAACTCAAATAATTCCTCCGCTTCCAGAGGACAGGTTCCTTTGCAGTTTTAGCCATATTTTTGCAGGTTGGTTATCTTATTTTTCTTTCATTTCGTTGGTGTCGCTTAGTTTGCTGATGAATGTTTCTGTTACATCTTTCTATTCTTGTTACCTTCTCATTTTGATTTGGTGTTGGGCATCAACAGGTGGGTATGCTGCTGGGTATTACAGTTATAAGGTATAATTTTTCTGTGCTTTTTGGTGGCCCTTGATCATTTTTTTTAAAGTGCTTGTTTTTGGGTGGCATGGGGGGATATTAGCATTTCAGAGTCTCTCTTGGTTCCATGTCCAAACTTCCAATCTTCCATCATTGGGAATTCTTTTAAATTAGGTCAAAGTAATGCAACTTATATACCCTTTGTGTTTAGCTTCCATGTGAAGGCAATTTTATCCCAGTTGGTGATTTACTGTGATGTTTTAGTGGTTTCCCCTAATGGTATTAGTAATACTCAAGTAAATAATCGAATGCTAATTTTATGCTGTGAGAGGTTATTTGCTGTTTAAAAAAACTATATGCTAAAAGGCTTGTAGGAAATAGAAACATTTTGATTTATATGTTGTCTTTCGAATGTGTTATTTGATTAGTCTTGTTTCTCTTTTGGCACTCTATCTGATTGTGAACTTCATTTTTTGCAGTGGGCCGAAGTGTTGTCTGCTGATGCTTTCTCGGCATTTGAGGATGCTGGATTACATGATGACAAGGTATGGTGTTTGTGGATTTATTTAATGAGCTAACTGGTGTTTATTTAAATTACCATCTATAGATACTGTTATGTTATTTTTTGGAAGGGTATCCCAGGCACAGCCCGGACTAATCCCTGGCAATTTTGAAACTTAAAGATGTCTTATCAATGTTGAGGACGCCTGGGATCGAACCCTGGGTAGATGGGATATTCCACCACATCACCCAGGGCGATCAACCACTGCGCTACAACCTGATTGACTGCTGTTATGTTATTTGTTGTGGAAGAACTCTTAATCATGATTTGCTACACCCTTAAACTAATCCCTATATTTCTTGTTCAAGTGATTTAATTTTTTTGGTCTGCAACAGGCGGTCAGAGAGACAGGGCACAGGTTCCGTGAAACTATTCTTGCGCTTGGAGGTGGAAAAGATCCGCTACAGGTTAGATCTTTCACAGTGCACCTTTTGACGCCTTCAATTATAGAATCTCACATAACATGTCATTTCTTCAGCACTCTTACCAACTTCATTATGTGAAATTTAAGAACTGATTTGTGCATTTAGAATAGAAAATGCATGCCTCTTTAATATTGAAGTTTCTTTAGACTCTTCATTTTTCTAGATCTCTTTGTTTATTACAGCATCTTTTTAAAGGCCAAACATGACTCTCGGTAGCATTCTAGTTTATCCTGAAATTGTAAATGTAGTTGTTAGTGAAAGATTATATATCACCTTTAATTGGTTATCATTTATTGAGCTCACAATTAGAACCTTACATATAGAATCCTGATCTCAAAAGAGTTCTAATTGACATTCAAGTGTTAAGTAGGGTGCCTTTCAACTTCAGTCAGCATTTGTTTTGTAATCGCGACAACCTTGACACCTACAATATACTACAACAAAACATTACAGCGTGAAGTTTTAGGAGCTAAAAAACTAAAAGTTTCATTTGTTTTTTTGCCATTTTTCATTTTAGTATTGTCAGTTCCTATTTACTAATTGCAAGGTGAAATGGAGACTAGACCTACAATAGAAGACTGGTGAACGAGTAAACTGGTAGTAACACATGAAACCGAAAATATAGGTGTTATCCTGAATAGTGAGTGAATACCAGTACCATTTTGGAATTCCAAAGTCGCTGGATGACTGCAACTGTATATGCCTATATATATGATTCACAGCTGTGTAATATCTACATAAGATTTATAAACACTAAATGACAGTGAATTATAGAATGCAAGCAGAGAGTCCTATTAATAAAAGCATTAGGTTTATCTGACATGTCTGTTTATTATACGAAGTTTGTTATGTTACTAGAGTTGATGATAATGGTGGAATGCAAAATAACAGGTTTTTGTTGAATTCCGTGGGCGGGAACCCTCCCCTGAGCCACTGCTGAGGCACAATGGCTTATTGCAGACAGCATGATATGGGTCTCTAGCTGAACAGGGAAGAAGTCGTTGGTCCTCTTGTCCATTGCTGATGGCTTTTTATTGGATTAAAACACCTGGATTGGGTTGACATGATGGATGGTTTATTTACTGTTTTTCTTTCTTTGTTTAAATAGCAAAAGGAAAACGTTTCTAATGTGATACAAGCTACAAACTACATTTTACACCATTAAGAAATATAACTTAGGATTGTCAGCTTTTGCAATCTATTTGGTGGTGAATGTTCCATCTTTATTTTCATGAGCCATGGGAAAGCCCATTTTGTTGGGAGATTAAGGTCTAATGTAAGGTGGTGTTTGTTTTTGGCTGAACTGTCAGCTATGCATATACGTTTATGTACTTGGAGCTTAATAAATAAGTTTGTGGCTTAAAAATTAGGCCATCAGGGTTTAGCTTTGTTCCTTCAGCCATCCCTTTTCTGCCCCTTTGAATTAACGAACCATCTCGTCAACATGTGTCGTTATCGTTCCTGTTCCCTCCTCAATTAGGGTTCTTATATTATCTTGATGCAATTTGGTTGTTATTCGTAGATTCCTTCCTATATATTTGGATTTCAAATTCTTTTTAGTTTACCCGGTTTACTTTGTGTTCGTACAAGTGTAGGCAAATTGCAAGGTAGATAAAAATAATTTGGCTCTTAATCAGGTTGTTTGGTAATCCTATTTAACATGTCTCTTGAAACATAAACGGGGGTTACTAATTGTCCAAAACTTCTTCCGACATAAAATTTTATCGGTTTTAAATAGTTTTCTGCTATTCGAAATGGTAACTGTGCAAATAAGCAACTTAAAAAGTTAAATTTACAAACTCTGGGTAATTTAAAGTCAACTTTGACATGATGTTACATTATTTGAATTTTGCTTAGGACTGTTTGCTTACCTCTTAATAGTTCCATTAAGAGGCAACTTCTGAATCGTTCAGAGGTGAATCTTATTTGGCAAAAAAAAGTCTGCCTCTTAATGGCTCTAAAACCTTTTGAATGATTACATTCTAAATAATTACCAAACAACCATATTTCATTTTGCAATATATTATAAAAGTCTCTTAATCATTCAGCGACTGCTAAACATCCCCTTATTTTTTAGATGTTTATAATAGTAAAAATCATTCATTCAAATCATTAATTTACCCTACAAAACAAAAAACATTATTTATCATACAAATCTCTTTATCCACATGTTTGTCTTCATATGGAGAAGCAGCAAGCAGTCATGTTAAATATGAGTCGGCATATTTTGTTTTGTTTTGTTTTGTTTTTTTATGTAAGACAGATGAAATAAATGAATAATAAAAAGGGAGGATGTATCACGATGTTTCTTTTTTGTTTGTATTCTAATTAATATTATAAAATAAATGAATAATAATAATAATAAAAAGGAAGGACGTGTGTGTCACGCACGGGGAAAGGGACTTAAACGTGTGACCAACTTTCCCATTCCGGCATCTTATTTCTCTCTTTCGTGTATCACGTTCACACAACTCAACATAAATTTATATATATATTCTAATATTCATAACAGTTATATTAGATTTTAGACAAAAAGATAAAAAAGAACACACAGTTGTAAAAATAAGCATCAAAATATTGAGCTTTTGTTATTTATGCAAATAAATAATTCTGACTAGACATAACATGAAGAAAACCATACTGTATTTTTAGATTAAAAGTTTAGGGTGACATGACCGTTTACCAAATACTTATTCGGGTAAGTGCTTACTAAGTCAAATTATCTACTGGATTGATATGACAAGAATTAAAAATCTTACCCGGTAAGTAAGTGATAGTGTTAAATTTGGTTGGTAAGCGTTTGATAAACGACCCCTAAATAAACTTTTTAATATGTATTAAATGACTTTTTTTTAATAAACTTCATATTTAAATTATTTTTACATTTTTTAAATGTTCCGATTTGATTGAAAAAAGTTTAAATAATAACATATACAACAATTTGTGCAATAGAAAAAAGGTTATCAAGTTATTAAATCTTTTTAGTATCTATAAATAAATTATTGAAAGGTATCAAATTTGTAATCATTTAATAATAGATTTGCTACACACTAACCATTCTATATTTTAAATACATAAATATATTAAAATATGTTTTTAGATGACAATTAAAACTAATCATCATAGTATATTTTAGTATTTTTATTTTTTTGAAGAAAGTATATTTTAGTATTGTTAAATATAGTAATTTATGTATAGGATATTTTGCATGCAACTGATTAATGAAAATGATGCAAATTAAATTCTAAAAAGCTGTTGGGAGTCAAGTCAAGATATGAAAAACCCTCTTAAAAACCTATTGAATATTGATCACTAACAAAAGGTGGAAGCTATTTCTCCAACAAATTTTACACTCCTATTTTGTCACACCACCGCCTCTGCAGTGTGCTCCGGCAGCATCTTCCATCGCCGCCGCCGCCACCACCGCCTTCTAAGGTATGATCCATCGTTCTCTCTTCTTTTAGGATCTGAAACCCTAGTTTAAGTGAAAGCTTCTTCTGCTGTTTCAATACTTACCTTTGTTTTTGGGAGTAACTTAACTCCTTTGTCGGCAAAACACACGAGATTCAACGACTTTCATCGTTAGGTTATCGCTCACGTCTTGATTATTCGATTGTTAGTTGTGTTTACGAGTGGTGGAATGCGAAATTAAATGCGTCTAATGCTTTACAAACATCTTTGGTTATTAATATTTAACGAAATCGGAGAGATCGTGGAGTTTATCGTGGTTTTCTCCTAAATTTGTCATGCATTTTTTAACCTAAACAGAGAATCTGACTTGATGTTATACTTTTCTAGGAGAATTTCAGGAATATTGCGAGATTATCATCATATTCTCTGTGAAGAACCACTCATCCACCTTCCTGTACAATTGGAAAGTTCATTCCCTTAAAAAATGGCTAGATTTATGTTTACAGTCCTCATTGTTCTCTGCTTTCTTTCCAGTTTTATCTTGGTTAACACTGAAACAATTCAAAGGACATCTAATGGTAATGGTTCAAAACAATTAAGATTTGGTAGAAAGAAAGGCGAGTTTAAGATTCTGCAGGTGGCCGATATGCACTACGCTGATGGCCGGAAAACTCCTTGTGAAGATGTGTTGCCAAAGCAGTTTTCCCATTGCTCTGATCTCAACACCAGTGTTTTCATTAACCGCATGATCCAAGCCGAGAAACCCGACCTCATTGTTTTCACCGGAGATAATATCTTTGGTTTTGATGCAACAGATGCAGAAGCATCCATGAGGGAAGCCTTTGCCCCTGCAATAGCATCTAAAATCCCCTGGGCTGCTGTTTTGGGGAACCATGATCAAGAATCAACATTATCAAGAGAAGGTGTGATGAAACATATTGTTGGAATGAAGCACACTTTGTCTCAATTAAATCCACTTAATGTTGATGTTATTGATGGTTTTGGGAATTACAATCTTGAAGTTCATGGAGTTGAAGGAACAAGTTCAATGAACAAATCGGTTCTTAACTTATACTTTCTTGATAGTGGCGATTACTCTACAGTCCCCTCGATCCCTGGCTACGGATGGATCAAACCATCTCAGCAATTTTGGTTTCAACAAACATCTAAAAAGCTTCGAAAGACATCAAAAGCACCCGCGCTTGCTTATTTCCACATCCCATTGCCTGAGTTCGCAAACTTTGACTCATCAAACTTTACAGGGGTGAGACAAGAAGGGATTAGCTCTGCTTCTGTGAATTCAGGGTTCTTTACAACATTAGTTGAAGCAGGGGATGTGAAGGGTGTTTTCAGTGGGCATGATCATTTGAATGATTTTTGTGGGAAGTTGAGTGGGATTCATCTTTGTTATGGTGGAGGGTTTGGATATCATGCATATGGGAAGGCTGGATGGTCAAGAAGGGCAAGGGTTGTGGTGGTTTCTTTAGAAAAGAAGTCCGATGATGATTGGGGTGCAGTGAAGTCCATCAGAACATGGAAACGGTTAGATGATAAACACCTAACTGCCATTGATGATGAGGTTCTTTGGAGACGACGTCCATCTGGGAGTCGTAGAAAGAAGCCCGTTGGCGGCCATGTTTGAAACAAGATTTTACACTAGAAAGAAAGTTAAAAGGCAGAATAAAAGTCATCTCCATCTTCATCAAAATCCAATCTTTTTTTTATAGCAGAGGTAAGCAAGCTGTTTGTACTAGGCTCTTTATATTTATAAAAATGCTAATAGTTCTTGTTGCTAGAAAGAACATATACATACCTAGCTTCTCTTTTGTTCTTTTTGAGTATATGATGTGCTAAAGAAACCCTTTTTAGTGAAGCTTATAATAAAAATATATAAATTGTTTGATGTTGATGTTGATGTATATGAATATTAAATTAGCATGAGGTTATCATTTCATTTAGAATATCTTTTTTTATGTATTAAGTGCAAAGTGACCATGCATGGTTTAACCACCAATAGAAGATCAGAAAACATGTTTCTTAACTACCATTTAGGATTTACATTTTTAGTTAGAGTAAATCACGTTTTTAGTCCGTGTGGTTTGTTAAAAATTGTGAATTTTATCGTGTGATTTTGAAATTACGATTTTTTTTCCTATGATTTATAATTTATTACTATTTTTGTCCCTGTAGCTAACTCTACATGTAAGTATAAGGACGAAATTGTAAGTCATAGAGACAAAAACAACAATAAATTGTAATTTATAAGAATGAAAACAACAATAAATTGTAAATAATAAGAATAAAAATTGTAATTTTAAAAGTAAAAGTACAAAAATAATAGCTTTCAACAGATCATATGGATGAAAAAATGTAATTTACCCTTTTGGTTATAAACAAACTATTCGTTCATATAAAACAACTACTTCCTCTGTCCTAAACTATTTTCAGTTGTCCTAAAATAAATGTCTATTTTTTCATCATATAATTAATTATGAGATGGAGAAGATTTATTTATCTGTAACTAAGGGTAAATTTGTTCTTTTATTGATTAAAAAGTGTAATAATTACATAATTCTAAAACTATGTATATTTTTTATTGTGGACTTTTGTTAAGAGAGAGGATACACTAATCTTAAATACAAAATATTAAGTTCAATATTCTATTTTTTTTAAAGACATCGATTTTATTACGAAAAGCACCGAATAGAAGAAGAAAGAAGAGGAAAAGCTTTCTGTAAGATATAGAAACAAGAGCCGAACGAACTACGATGAGAAAACCAAAACTAAGTAACAACAAAAAAATCACGAGCTCCTAAAGGTGAAGAGAAACTAACCGTACCCACCAAAATCGAAAACAAAAACCTTGAACAAGCGTTTGTGTAACAACCCAGTCTAGAATAAGCACGCAAATCATATAAATTAGAACATCCCAAAAATGGGTCCCAAAATTTCTTACATAAGTCTCAAAATAGGTTGGCGGAAACAACCTATACACAACTGAAAATGAACTAGCTACTACAAGTATAAGTGGCACTGTCTCTATCTGCATCTGTCCTCTATCATGCTTTTGCTCACTTACCTAAGCCTCCTACTATCTGCTTACCTGAAAAGGTTTAGTTTGGAAAAGCGAGGGTTAGACCATGAGGTCTAGTGAGTCCCTCCTGACAGTTCTCAAAATCATTTTAAAAGCTTTGCATAACTTTCATATATAAAACTTTCAATAATAAACTTTCACATAACTGGACATTAAAACTTCCACGGATAAATCCGCTCTCGTAAATGGCACCCTGAAGTCACCCGAAAGTGACAACGAGTCAGTATCACGCTGCCTTACTGGGTATCACTTCCCACGGCATCAACGGAACCTCCCCCCGACGTGAGTACTGGCGGAACCTCCCCCCGACTTAGCCAATTTACGTCTACACAATGTATGCATACATCTCACATAAAAACTTTCACATAAAAGCATTCACGGAATAGGCCCGCCCCATAAATCATACACGGGATAGGCCCGCCCCATAAATCATACACGAATCTCATTTAAAACTGTTAAACAACTTTCATGCAAATTTAAAGCATAAGAATAAAACATGGCATTTCTCATCATGTATTCACTTTAGAAAAACACGTTAAAAGGCACGTATTTTAGTTAGAAAACTCACCTGAGGCTCTTACTTCTCGTTCCTAAACAGTTCCAAACTTCCAAATCGACTTCCCTGAATAAACGGGCATAAAACAACAACTCAGCAAAAGTATCCGGACAACCCTACTTTTCCGGACAACCCTACTTTTTCGGACGCTAAAGAGTCCGGACACCCAACTAACCGGACAACAACCTAGTCCGGACAACACCCTTATCCGGGTAACTACTACATTCCGGACGATACCCCTTTCCGGATACTAGACTTTACCGGACATAATACCTACCCGGGTAGCTTTCCTATCCGGACAGTCTCCACACCCGGAGACCTTCTAACGCATCGAGGAGTCCGGACGTCCGAGAAGGTTTCCGGACGTCGACCTGGACCCTTTTTGAGGCTGAAATCTACTGGATTGCTCGATTCTCTCGAAGTAAAGATTAGCAATAGAAACAACAATCATAAACTTAACAACTACTGAGTTCTTAGTAATCGAAACACACTATAAGACCCGATTTCTCTCATTTTAGCTTCAAACTTCACTTTTGAACTAAAACCCCAAGACTAACCATTCTGCTCCCTAATCAAAGGTAAATCGATGAAACAAGAGAGTGTTACCTGGTTGATTGCTTGCGATAAACGACATCCAAAAGCTATTTCTTCTTCAAATCCCAAGGTTTGATGGCTCCTTTCTTCCAAATGCACCAAAAACCCTCAAGAACCTCTCCTCTTCTTTCCCTCACAAAATCAGCCGACACACACACACTAAAATCAGTAATATGGAATGTCCTCTAGGGTTTTGTGCCCTTTTTATACCCCAACTCCTATTTACCAACTAGCCCCTCAACTTCTACTTCTGCTTAAAACTCCACACCAAACGCAAAACATTTCGAAAAAGGTCTGGGTCGTTACAACACTCCCCCCTCAAAAGAATTCCGTCCCCGGAATTCCATTCTCGAAAAGGTGAGGGTAACCGAACATCATATCTGATTTTACTTCCCACGTTGCCTCTCGTCCCTTATGATAACTCCACTGAACTTTTACTAGCCAAACTTCTATGTTCCTCGTTTAGCAAACCTTACCACTCACGATTTATATCGGTCCTTCTACGTAAGTCAACCTCTCATCTATACTGATGTCCCCTCAAAGGAACAGCCACAACGACCCCTGACAAACACTTCTTTAAGTCTAAGACATGAAATGTCGAATGAACACTCTTTAATTCTTCTGACCAGTCTAACTTGTATGCTGCTGCTCTAACTCGCTCACTAATGACAAGGTCAACTTCTTATCGTCTGCATCTCTTGCAAGGTCGCCATCACCTCACTTCTCACATCGGCTCTCCACAAAAGAGACGTGCATCACACTATGAATTTCTTCTCAAATTCACATCGAGTACCTCAAGATCGCGCACTATCTATTCAACTTTCATGCTTCGACGAATCCGCAGACTTAGTCCAACTTACCTCTCTCTTAAACTTCAAAGCTCAAAGCCTTATATTTTTCAACCCAACCATTCTTTTCTACCCGGTTGCCTCAGACCGTTCAGATGGAAACATAACCACACCCCATACTTTGAAGCCGCCCTCGGCGAGACACCACTTGCTAAATCGTGCCATCTTGCACTACCTACTTGTACCCTCTTCGATCACTATACTCGCTTAAAACTACCTGATAAAACCAAGGCCAACCGCGCCTCCATTGCTCGCCTCCGTCCACACATCGGGACTCACGGTTTTAATCACGTCTAAATAAGGTCTCTCATACATTTACTTCCTTAAGAGAAAGAACTTGGCGGAAATTCCTGCCACAACAACGAGGATCTTCCACTAGGAAAACTCACTTACTGACAACTTGGCACAAGGCCAACCTTGTACATCTCGACAAGCTCACACCTAAGAGTCCCCTCCTCGGGTTACATGTAATTCTAGATCACTTCTTCCAACTGACATACGTCTATGCCGATCATATTCCCTTCCCGATTCACATCGGCTACAGCTCGGCAACTAATTCGTACCTTCTCACCACACCAACATTTCACACTTAACGTGACTAAAAGCAGAAAACTCCCATGATTCCTCATTGAAGTGTTCACCTATCCGAATTTACTTATCCCGAAGGCTCAACGATTTCTCACTGCTAGCCACAATTGTCCAGTCCTATAACATAACTTTGGTTTCCCCCCACTCAACTGGGAGAGGTAACCATGATCACACCCTACTGCTTTTAAGAGCTTTCACTGAACGATCAGTTCGCTTGAACGTTTCTCACAACATCACCAACTCAACTCATTCAACTGCCCCTTTTCCACTTCTTTCTCGCACAAAGACATGCACAAATCCCCTTCCTCAAAACTCTTTCCAGAGGTTCAGACACTTACCGATGGCAATCTATGCACGCTACTCTACCTCTCGGTGTTACTGGCAAGCTTACTACTTCTAACTTTCCCCTTTATTCCGACGTACTATCTTCACCTCTCCACAGCAACGTGAAGCACCGCCTCTCAAGCATTACTTGCCTCTCCCTTCCGACCTTTTCACTTGCTGAAACATTCTCTCATTACTATACGTAATCAAACGGTTGCATCAAAAATTCTAACTTAAGGTTTTCAATCAAGTCATCTCGAAACGACACCTGTGATCGAAGTCATTACACATCCTTTGATCTCTCACTAATACCTCCTCGAATAATTCCTCCATACATAGGAAACAATTCACATTCCTCAAAGATTTCACGTTTACTACCCCACATCTTCGACTAACCCATCCATTGCCTTCTCTAAAACTTCCAAAGATTTCGACAACATTCTTACTTAGCAACTCACACAATCAAAAACACTTGGTCTCTCATTTGGGCAATAACTCTCTTCTGCTCCGACATTCTATTATGAAACAAGCCAAATCACAACGCCAACTTACAAACCACGTGCTCCAACAACTTGATTACCCAAATGTACACCTCACCCGAAACCTCCGAAAAGGCTCCCATCCGATGCTTCCTCTTCCTAACGTCACACTTCTACAACACTGACTGGCACATTTACCTAGGCAATTGCTGCCACTACTTGACCGTACATTCTCCACCCATAACATCTCGCTGCAGACCAGGTCTTCCATGGTCATTCGTGCACAACTCGAACTTACTCTCACGTTCTCCTGCATAAATGACCGAGTCTATCTCGCTACTTTGTCTCTTCCCCAACTCTAGCTGAACCACAACTCGCGAATTTCTGATTAACTCTAACATACTCGTTTCTTGCTCGCTCTTTTGCGATCTCAAATCAACACATAGACATGGCACATTCCCTCACAGATAGACATAATTTATACACCTACTTTGTTCGTGCTAACTACTACATCTTTTACGTACCATCCACCTCGCAAGTAAAACGCTTATCTAAACAACATCCTTTCACTAGCTCAACACCCCTACAGGGTGGCCCTTCAACTTTCAACCTTCTAATTCTAGTCTTCGACCTCATACACTTTACACAACTGCCGACACTAACGTCAATAGTTGACCTGTTGATACTTCGTTGATACTTCCTTAACCTATTCTTCAACAAGGGTCCCCTACAGGGCCTAATCTTTCCAACACCAACCTCTTAATCAACTTCACATCCCGTCGTCCTCATTTCAAACTGACTCGCGTAATGTCAATATTACAGGATCACCTTCAACTCTTATTCAACGTCGCGGATATTTCATCTCTACTTCACCACACTACTCATAACGAGTTGCTATACCAACACCTCGATGACTTCTAGTCCTTCCCTGAACACAACCGTCTCTCGGCAACTGTACTTCCAGTCACCGCACGAGGGTACAGACCCTCATACAACCGACATTAAAGTCCACTTCCGACTCTTCCACTGCTCACCTCTCCTCTAGAACGCATCTACCAAAGCTACAAACATTCTTTCCTGATTTGTCCAACACCTCTCCACTCTAGGAGTTCTTCCTTAGCTTAAAATGTAATACTCTACGACCCATTGAGTTCATAGCCTTCATGCCTGACAACGCGATAAAAGAATCATTTCACACTTTTGATCATTTTAAAGAAACAACACTTGAAAACAACTTGGGTACACCCGACCCCAACATTCTCATAACTCTAATGCCCTGCACAACGATCTTGAGGATCGTTTGCATGCAATCTTTCTGTAAAACTTAATCTTACTCAACCAAAAATGTGTTGTTACGACAGAAATAAATATTGGATGAAAATCTTCCCATACGACAAAATTTTGAAAGAAATTTACCGACACGAAGTAGACCAGTCGGTCCTCACACTCATTTATATAACTTCGAAATGTCAATACTCATTTTGGTTATAAAAGTTGTGCATTCAAACGTTTTCTTGGCTTATCATGAAAAGAGTGGAATATTTTGCAAATCGTAAACCTCAAGACTTCATTGTACGATGTAAATGGATTTGTATTTTTCTTTAAACATACGCTTGCACACGCC
This sequence comes from Saussurea involucrata, assembly GCA_033807775.1. Classification (NCBI taxonomy): domain Eukaryota; kingdom Viridiplantae; phylum Streptophyta; class Magnoliopsida; order Asterales; family Asteraceae; genus Saussurea; species Saussurea involucrata. Next base: position 54,553,042 of record CM066322.1, on the reverse strand, counting down.
GACTCATATCCGATCAAATTTGATATTTACACGTTTATACTTTTCTTATGAAAAATCTCATGTACACATATACGAACTCAATGCATGAAACTCTACTTGCAATTGAAGGCTACTCACTCAAACAAGGTCAATCGCTTTACTCACGCAACTTATCATTGACACTCTACTTTCGACCAGTGGTCGCCCACTCGGTCTTGCAACGATTTGCTATACATACATTCAACGGTCCACTTACTCAACCATTTCATACTATTTCGTTTAGATCAACTATCTCACTTTCCACTTCTACATGGTTTCATTTCACTATAGGTATCTTATTTCATTTATCCTGCTAATGGAAAGCTCGACCAAGAATCCAGGGCTCCATTGATACCTTCAAGGTTTTGACACTGACCTTTCTTACCATCCTGACTGACCTATCCCATGATTTCTAGAAATGGGACTCTCCCGAAACAGGAGTCTTACTCAAACCCAATCATTCTTCCTCTCCGAATCCACGAAGAGCTACCTCTAGACGACTCGTAATACTCTAAACAACATTTCTTCTCTACGATGTATACGTACATCACATCACCATGACTTCTCATGAAACTTCCCCAACGAGGGGTCTCAGTCTACTCCTCAGGGATCTTGTTGACATTCTAAGGTACTGGAACACGACATAAACACTAGCTTTTGACTACCACTTCGAAATAATAAGGCAGGTTAAGCACATACATGTACCTGTAAGTCCGCAATTACACTGGCCAGGTGGAATCTCAAACTTACCTTACATGACAGTCCTCAGTGCCCTATTAGTCCTATCTCTGTAATAGTGTCCTCCTAACGCATTTCCTGTATCCACAATAGTGCCCTCCTAACGCATTTCCTGATTCTCAGTTGTGATTTCTACTCCCAAGTTTAAGTTTAGGCCCGTCCGGTCACCTAAATCCCTTAAACTATGGCTCTGATACCAATTGTAACAACCCAGTCTAGAATAAGCACGCAAATCATATAAATTAGAACATCCCAAAAATGGGTCCCAAAATTTCTTACATAAGTCTCAAAATAGGTTGGCGGAAACAACCTATACACAACTGAAAATGAACTAGCTACTACAAGTATAAGTGGCACTGTCTCTATCTGCATCTGTCCTCTATCATGCTTTTGCTCACTTACCTAAGCCTCCTACTATCTGCTTACCTGAAAAGGTTTAGTTTGGAAAAGCGAGGGTTAGACCATGAGGTCTAGTGAGTCCCTCCTGACAGTTCTCAAAATCATTTTAAAAGCTTTGCATAACTTTCATATATAAAACTTTCAATAATAAACTTTCACATAACTGGACATTAAAACTTCCACGGATAAATCCGCTCTCGTAAATGGCACCCTGAAGTCACCCGAAAGTGACAACGAGTCAGTATCACGCTGCCTTACTGGGTATCACTTCCCACGGCATCAACGGAACCTCCCCCCGACGTGAGTACTGGCGGAACCTCCCCCCGACTTAGCCAATTTACGTCTACACAATGTATGCATACATCTCACATAAAAACTTTCACATAAAAGCATTCACGGAATAGGTCCGCCCCATAAATCATACACGGGATAGGCCCGCCCCATAAATCATACACGAATCTCATTTAAAACTGTTAAACAACTTTCATGCAAATTTAAAGCATAAGAATAAAACATGGCATTTCTCATCATGTATTCACTTTAGAAAAACACGTTAAAAGGCACGTATTTTAGTTAGAAAACTCACCTGAGGCTCTTACTTCTCGTTCCTAAACAGTTCCAAACTTCCAAATCGACTTCCCTGAATAAACGGGCATAAAACAACAACTCAGCAAAAGTATCCGGACAACCCTACTTTTCCGGACAACCCTACTTTTTCGGACGCTAAAGAGTCCGGACACCCAACTAACCGGACAACAACCTAGTCCGGACAACACCCTTATCCGGGTAACTACTACATTCCGGACGATACCCCTTTCCGGATACTAGACTTTACCGGACATAATACCTACCCGGGTAGCTTTCCTATCCGGACAGTCTCCACACCCGGAGACCTTCTAACGCATCGAGGAGTCCGGACGTCCGAGAAGGTTTCCGGACGTCGACCTGGACCCTTTTTGAGGCTGAAATCTACTGGATTGCTCGATTCTCTCGAAGTAAAGATTAGCAATAGCAACAACATCACTAAACTTAACAACTACTGAGTTCTTAGTAATCGAAACACACTATAAGACCCGATTTCTCTCATTTTAGCTTCAAACTTCACTTTTGAACAAAAACCCCAAGACTAACCATTCTGCTCCCTAATCAAAGGTAAATCGATGAAACAAGAGAGTGTTACCTGGTTGATTGCTTGCGATAAACGACATCCAAAAGCTATTTCTTCTTCAAATCCCAAGGTTTGATGGCTCCTTTCTTCCAAATGCACCAAAAACCCTCAAGAACCTCTCCTCTTCTTTCCCTCACAAAATCAGCCGACACACACACTAAAATCAGTAATATGGAATGTCCTCTAGGGTTTTGTGCCCTTTTTATACCCCAACTCCTATTTACCAACTAGCCCCTCAACTTCTACTTCTGCTTAAAACTCCACACCAAACGCAAAACATTTCGAAAAAGGTCTGGGTCGTTACAGTTTGCGTCTACCTAACCACCCCCCCCCCCAACACCAATTTGTCCACGATATCTTGAAATCCTTCGTATGCTTAGAGATCAATTGAAACGATAGTAGTTGAACTGCATAAAGATGGTCGATTTGGATATTAGTCCAACAAGAAAAAACCAGACTATTACGATGACTCCAAATAGAGCAAAGAGCAATCCAAACAACCGCCTTCCATATATGCCCCCTAGATGTCGGAATAATTTGGGAGTCTGTCCCGACCATCAAATTATGAAAATAAATTGTTGGCGGGAAGCTCCAACCCCACCACTAAAAACTATCCTTCCACAAGTTAAAGCTCGATAGGCATTTAACGAGCATTTGAATATATATTTCCATAGTTAAAGCTCTAACCCCACCATTTGAAAATATCCAACCCCATATTTTTATTAGCATGTAGATATTGAAAATATCCAACCCCATATTTTTATTAGTATGTAGATATTGAAAAATTAAGCAACTTAAAAAATCAATCTTGATTCGAGTGATACCTTAAGAGTCACGTCTTTCCAAAGTTTACTACGACAAGGAACAATCGGACTAGCAAATTTTACCATCACATAGATCTCGGAAAAAATAATTTAAAAAATTCATTGCTTATTTGAGCTTCAAGTCAAAGTTTCTTGTCTCCTAAAGTTATCTAAGAAAATGGTTAATAATGGGCCGTTTACCAGGTAAGTGTTTACTTTATTGATTGATCAAGATAGGTACCGAAAATCTTACCAGGTAAACGCTTCGTTTACCGATTGAGCAATATAGGTACCCAAAATCTTACACGACCGCTTATCAAGTTAAAGACATTTATCAACAACTCATTTTGATGGCTGATAATGTTACATGATAAGGTAAGTGAAAATGTTAATTCTTATCGGTAAACACTGACTTGATATATGTTTGGTAAATGAACTTATCACGAACACTGTTCTAAAAGGCTCGCAGCGACAACCGTCATGGCGCGCCGTGACTCAAGGCTTGTGTCTCAAGCCAGGTTATGCGTGTGCCACGCCATTGCCTAACGTGCGGTATTTATAATACCATATTTGATTTTTCTTTACGTTTTAATGTATTATTTGCTAGTTTTTAATATATATAACATAATAATTTGTTTATTATCATTGACTCGTCAATTAGTAATACAAAACATATGTTTTTATATATAATATTATATACGATCTAGAAATTTGTCACCATAAGTCAAGAATTGATAAACGTCATGGCTCCTAAGGCTTGAGGCTTGGTCTCGACGCCACGCTACACCTCACGAGGTTTAGACCCTTGATCACGAATACGAAAGATCAAGGAATCGTTAAGAACATCACCAAAATGGATTACTTGAATGGGATCCGAGAGAAGACCGGTCGGAATGGTAAGCACTGGGTTTTAGAGAGGTTTTTACTGGAACGATGTCGTATCGCGCGGGCAGTGTGTAATCTCCTCCCTTCCTCCCTTCCATCCTCACAGACAGACACACACACACACACAAAGGTTGAGGTTGAAGCAAGCAGGTGAATAAGATGAGCAACGTACAACATCTACTGGGATTCCAGACTTCCATCTCTACGAACCCCCCATCTCTCTTTTCTTTCACTTCTCTATTCACTTCTCCTAAATCCTCCTCCTTATCCTTCAAATCCCTAAAACCCCCTATCACCAATTTCAGTAAGTTTCCTCTCTTTCATCTTTTACGATTCTATTTCAAACTCTGACTTCAATCAACCTTCATGTGAATTCCTATTCATTCCGAATTTCAAAATTGTTTACTTTTTTTTTGTGATTGAAGCGAGTATTAGATCATGATTTTTGTGTGCTTTCTTCTTGTATAGAGATTTTATGTGGCAATCCGGGTACCGCACAACTTGAGGAGGAACAAGAAGTTGAAATTGCTGAAGGCTATACCATGACTAAATTTTGTGATAAATTGATTGATGTGTTCTTGACTGAGAAACCCAAACCTAACCACTGGATGAGCTACTTGATTTTTAGAGAAGATTGGAATAAATATAGAGATGGATTTTATACTCGGTGTAAATTGCGGGCAGATCGTGAAAATGATTTCACATTGAAGCAGAGTTTGATTACATTGGCAACACAAGTCAAAAAGGTAATAAATTCTTTACTATTAGCTCATTTTGTGTTCTCTAGTATTTTGATCTTGTGCTATCAAATGCGAGTATTTTGCAATTTGAAAATTGTTGTTGCCTGCAAGCTTTTTGAATTCTTTTGGGTTAAACTTGCTATGATACCAACTGTTTTTGAGTGATTTTGATATTTCAAGTTGTCTGTTGTGAACAAATGTGGAAATTGCAGGTTGATGATGAAATGGAAAGGCATGCTGAACTTCTTAAGCAGATAGAAGATAGCCCTATGGATATAAATGCCATTGTTACAAAGCGGCGTAAGGACTTTACAGGGGAGTTTTTTCACTATTTAGCCGTCGTTCAAGAATCACATGATAGCTTGGAGGATCGTGATGGTAATCTCTTAAATATTTTGAAAATTTCCATATAGATCAGCAATAAGAACCACAAGTCTTTTATATCCCAAACTACTTGGCTATAATTTTATCCCAAAATTGGGACCGAATAAGAAGTCACATATAATTTAGTTAACAAAAAGGAAGGAACACATGTCTTTAGTTGAATGCCTTAAATCCTTTCCCGTTTGGGAAATCCCTAACGGTTTTCAGAACCCTTCATAACGAAGCTACTAGAAAACCCCATCTGTTTTTCTTCGTATTTGCTATTCAGCATTTGTTTTCTCCATATAATGTGGTTACCGGAGGCTTCTGTTTTTTATTTTCTCTTGTGTGGTTGTGTAAGCAGGCGTTGCACGGCTTGGAGCTAGATGCTTATCTGCAGTGAGTGCTTATGACAACACACTGGAAACCATGGAAACATTAGACACTGCCCAAGCCAAATTTGATGATATTCTAAACTCACCTTCCATTGAAGCAGCGTGTGCCAAGATTAAAAGCCTTGCCAAGTCAAAACAACTCGATTCCTCTTTAATCTTGTTGATAAATAGTGCTTGGGCCTCCGCAAAAGAATCCCCTACCATGAAAAATGAGGTTAAAATCACAACTTTCTATTCTAGTCTTTTTTTATTTTATTTAAAGAAACAAGTCCTGTATAATTAAGAAGAAATCTTGTGATTCTAAATTTGCAGGTGAAAGCGATAATGTATCAATTATATAAAGCGACAAAGAGTAGTCTAAAGAGCATAGCTCCAAAAGAAATAAAACTACTCAAGTATCTGCTGAACTTCACAGATCCAGAAGAGCGTTTCTCAGCTTTGGCAACGGCATTCTCCCCTGGTAAAGACAGTGAGGCCAGGGACCCTAATGCAATATACACGTAAATCTGCTTCCTTCTCGCATAATCTTTTTGTATTTCTTTATTTACTGCAAAATGACGAATGTATCCCTGAATTGTTCTTGAGGTTTATCATTATTATTATATTTGGTTTCATGTTTGGATGATCAGAACTCCCGAGGAGCTGCACAAGTGGATTACGATCATGCTGGATGCTTACCAACTTCATAAAGAAGAAACGGATATTATGGAAGCCAAGGAGATGAACTTACCGATGGTTATCCAAAGACTTTCCATTCTCAAGGAAACAATTGAAGAGGAATATTTGGAAAATGAAACCCCACAAGCCAATGATAAAGACACCATTGAGGAAGAAGTTTAAGGTACTATTGTTCTCTAATCATATGTGATTATTGGTTACTATTCATTTCATTAGAATTGTAGTCTATTTTACAAGTTCTGTAAGGAAAGGGTTATGAAGTTAGTAAGCATGCATTTTTAGAATGAAAGGTATGGTTTCTTAATTATCCATTTTCGGTCAGGATTTTTCTTATAAATTTCTTCGTATCTACTAAAAATTCACAAAGATATAGTATTAGCGGGGCAGGTTCAAACAAGAAGCTAAACCTTATGCGAGAAGGCGAGAAGTGTGATATCATATATGATACACAAGTTTAATCATATATGATTAAACACACGTTACATTGGCAATACATAGACGTTTAATCATATATGATTAAACACACCCACATACCGTGTAATCATATATTATATCACATTTCTCGCCTTCTCGCATAATGCTTAACTTCTCGCATGATCTTTCCTCTAATATTAGCAGTGACCATGAATATAGACAAATTCATATCCTCCTAGGAAACTGATAAGATCAAAAATTCAAACAGGCAACTTTGATTGAAACTGAGATAAATGGCCCGATTCGAGAGGGGCAATGTCTCCAATTACATAATACTTTGGTAATGAAAAACAAGAATGAGAAAATACGAGAGTAGAAAGCCTGCTTTTAATAATCCACGACAGTTAAAGGCTGCCCCTGAAAATAGGCAGAGGAATAGCTCCTCATCCCTTCCTCTTCCTGCTAATAATTAGGCATAGTAACTACTCCCCACTCTTTCAAATTACCACTAACTTTTTGACCAAGTGGATCCAGCTTAGGCCCAAGAACAGAATTCAGCTGGCCATATCGGCAGCTGTGGCCTGTTTCCTTCTTCTCGTATATACTTTAATTGGGCCTTTATCATTACTTCCCTCCCGGTAAAACGACTTGTCCTCAAGGCGGAATGCAGGAAATTGTTCTGCCAACAGATCATAGGCTTCCCAGGTAGCTTCCTCCACTGGGCGATTACACCAAGAGACCAGCAATTCCAGAACCCACTGATCAGCCTTAGAAACCCAACGATGAGCTATAATAGAACTTGGTTGCAAGTCAATTTCCCAATCTTTAGTAATGGGTAATGGATGTTGATGGTCAGAAGAAAAAGAGCCATGGGCGGGTTTAAGCATTGATACATGGAACACCGGATGAATTCTAGCAGTGGGTGGTAGCTCCAATTCATATGCAACTGGACCCACCGCCCGTTTAATACAGTATGGACCGAAAAAGCGGGGAGAAAGTTTCTCATAGCGACGTTTGGCTAAACTCTTCTGTCGGTAGGGTTGAATTTTTAAAAAAACAAGATCCCCAACTCGAAATGTCAGATCCCGTCGTTTGTGATTAGCTTGATTCTTCATTCGGTCTTGGGCCCTTTTGAGATTGTTTCTAAGAAGCTTTAGCATATCATCCCGGTCTACTAACTGTTGCTCTAATTCTGCATTTTTTGTTTCTCCCATGACATAAGGGAATAGAGAGGGGGGCTCCCTGCCATAGACGACGGTGAAGGGAGTGGTGCCTGTTGCCGTATGATACCCCGTGTTATACGAATATTCAGCCCATGGTAAATAAGTACTCCACTTTGTAGGTTGTTCACTAGCAAAACACCGTAAATAGGCTTCAAGACAACGGTTAAGGACTTCGGTTTGCCCATCCGTTTGGGGATGGTAGCTTGTACTTAATTGGAGCTTCGTTTGGCTTAAACGAAATAATTCCTGCCAAAAATGGCTGAGAAAAACCACGTCCCGGTCCGATACGATGGATCGTGGAACTCCGTGTAACTGAATCACCTCCTTACAAAAGATTGCAGCCACCCCTTTTGCCGTGAAAGGATGCGAGAGGCAAAGAAAATGAGCATATTTGCTCAAACGATCGACCACCACTAAAATAGTATCATAACGACCTGAAGGAGGTAAACCGACTATAAAGTCCATTGAGAGGTCCTCCCAAATCTGATTGGGTATGGGTAAGGGCTGAAGTAGACTGGCCGGAGACAATGTTTGGTATTTCTGTTGTTGGCAGATTACGCACTGTTGCACAAAAAGTCGAACATCTTGTTTCAGTTTAGGCCAAAAGTACCTGGCTGAAAGACGTTTAAGAGTCTTTAAAAATCCCCCATGACCTCCAGTTGGGGTGTCATGTGCCTCCTGTAACAACTTATGCTTGAGATCAGGTACCTCCGGTATCACTAAACGTCCTTTATATAATAAAAATTGATCAATGATGGAAAAGCCAGCAACTGATGATGGATCAGCTTGTAATTTGTTTACTATATTGCGGGTAATTGGGTCATTTTGAAGTCCCAGTTTGATGTCAGCCACCTCTACACAATAGGGTACCATGAGTACCAATAACTCACCCGAATGGGGTCGTCGAGATAAGGCATCTGCTCCTCTATTCTCTTTCCCTGCTTTGTGAACAATAGAGAAGTCATAAGGCATAAGTTTCAATAGTAAACGCTGCTGCTCGGTAGTTGTAATTCGCTGATCAAGTAAGAATTTCAAGGTGTAATGATCGGTACGGACGAGAAAATGTCGGCCAAGTAGGTAATGACTCCACTTTTGTACTGCCAATACTAAAGCCAGCAGTTCCCGGTCATAAGCTGATTTAAACCGATTAGAAGGGGAGAATCCCTTGCTAAAATAGGCCACATGGTGATCTGCTTGAGACAATATAGCCCCTACACTATCAGATGAAGCATCACATTCGACGACAAATGGCTGTGAGAAGTCGGGTAACCTCAAAACAGGAGTGGACAGCAGCGCTTGTTTCAATTTCGTAAAGGCGTTTAGGGTTTCCTCCGACCATACAAATCCGTCTTTCTTAGTCAATGCTGTGAGAGGTCGTGCTATCCACCCATAGTTCCGAACAAAACGTCTATAATATCCCGTTAGACCAAGGAACCCTCTCACTTCCTTGACTGTTGAAGGTATTGGCCAAGACTGCACTGCTGAAATTTTTTCTTCTTCAACTTTAACACCTTCCGAATTGACCACATGCCCGAGAAACACCACCTGTGGCTGCCCGAAACAACACTTCGACATCTTAGCGAAAAATTGATTTTCGCAGAGTAACTTTAAGGCTTGCTCCAAATGAGATTGGTGCTGCTCCATGGTATGGCTGTAAATCAAGATATCGTCAAAGAATACAAGTATGAAACGGCGTAAAAAGGGACGAAATAAATCATTCATAATAGCTTGAAAGGTGGAAGGCGCATTTGTCAACCCGAATGGCATAACCTTGAACTCGTAGTGCCCCGAATGAGTACGAAAAGCCGTTTTTGCAACATCCTGAGCAGTCACTCTGATTTGGTAATACCCAGATCGTAAATCAAGCTTAGAGAATATCGTTGCACCATACAATTCATCCATTAACTCGTCGATATTCGGAATGGGGTACTTGTCGGCTACCGTTACTTTGTTAAGGGCTCGATAATCGACACACATTCTCCAAGTATTATCTTTCTTTTTTACTAGTAATACCGGACTCGAAAATGGACTAGTACTTGCTTGAATAAACCCGGTTGCCAACAGTTGGTCAACTTGTTTCTCGATTTCTGTTTTTTGTGAATGGGGGTATCGGTAGGGTCGGATATTTGGTGGTGGTGTGTTGGGAATTAGGGGGATGGAGTGGGTTCGGGTTCTAACAGGTGGGAGGGTATTGGGTTCCTCAAAAACAGTGGAGTACTGATAGATAATAGGTTGTAGAGGAGTTGGAATTTGTGGGTTGCTCACTGATTCGATAGCCAAGTGTTGGAAGCTAGATGATTTTTGGGGTCCCGTCTCAATTCCTTTCAGCTTGTATCTTTTCCATCGATAGTGAAAATCATAAATAATTCTTTCCAATTTGCTTGGACTGTATTTAAGGTGGCTAGCCACTGAATACCCAGAACTAAGTCAGCCCCTCCAATCGAAAAAAGGTGGAAGTCTTGAATGATCTTCAATTCATTAATTTGCACAGAGAGATTTTTGCAAATCTGGTCACACCGGATTATATCTCCATTACCGATTTGAACCCCGAAAGATGGTATAGGTTGGGTCTCAAGTTTAAGCTCTTTCACCAAACAATCTGAGATAAAATTATGGGTGGACCCCCCATCAATTAAAATTAAAACCTCAGTAGAATTCAACATACCATGGACTTTCATCGTTGTGGGATGCGAAAGCGATTTCCCGAGAATAGCATGCAAACTGATCCCCGCTGTCTCCTCTTGTGTCTCATCAGAATTTTGAATTTCAGTTTCCTGTTGCTCCACTAAGTCCTCATCGGCTTCTAATAGTTTCAAGGTACCCGCTTTACATCTATGCCCCGGACCATATTTCTCCCCACATTTAAAGCACTCACCCCTTAAATAACGGTTTTGTTTTTCGGTGTCTGAAATTCTGAACGGAGTTTTTATTTGGTTAGAGGCTTGAGGGACGTAAGGGGTAACGGTTTTGGAATCAAGTGGTGGCGGTGGTTTGAAATTTGGCGCCCCGGTAGGACTCTTTCCAGGTCGGTGTTGGTTGGATTTGGACTCAAATTCCAAGGCAAGACTCATAGCGTTGTAAACGGTTCGGGGTTTGTGTATTCTCACATCAGCTTTTAATTCCTCCTTTAACCCGTTGAGGAAAACCCCTAACAAACAGTGGTCTGGCCAGTTCGAAACCCGCAAAGATCGCTTGACGAATTCTTGACGGTATTCCTGTACCGATGCAGTCTGTTTGATACTGCAGAGGTATTCATCTGGATTTTGAAACTCGGCTGGACCGAAGTTTTTGGTGAAGGCCTGCACTAACTCTTCCCAAAAAGTCAAAGGTTGATCATCCGAAAGCCAAGAATAGAGGTCCAAGGCGTCTCCAGGTATCTGATAATACCGAAAATACTTTTCCGCCTTTAGAATCCACCCCCTTGGATCCCCTCCATTAAAAATAGGAAAATCAATTTTGTTGTAGGGTCTGTAACCAGTTCGTCCCTTCCACGAGCTATCCCCCTCGTCACCCTTACGGCCTTTAGATAGGTCTCCTTTCAAGGCTGCAATGTCTTCCTTCATTGAATCGATGGACTCCAATTTTGAAGCAATGGCTGCCAATTGAGCAGTGATTTGGTCTGGGTTTGAGCTGCTGTTCTCAGAACCGGTCCGGGTTTGAACCATCTTCGTTTCCCGGCAATGGAACCAAATGATAAGATCAAAAATTCAAACAGGCAACTTTGATTGAAACTGAGATAAATGGCCCGATTCGAGAGGGGCAATGTCTCCAATTACATAATACTTTGGTAATGAAAAACAAGAATGAGAAAATACGAGAGTAGAAAGCCTGCTTTTAATAATCCACGACAGTTAAAGGCTGCCCCTGAAAATAGGCAGAGGAATAGCTCCTCATCCCTTCCTCTTCCTGCTAATAATTAGGCATAGTAACTGCTCCCCACTCTTTCAAATTACCACTAACTTTTTGACCAAGTGGATCCAGCTTAGGCCCAAGAACAGAATTCAGCTGGCCCATATCGGCAGCTGTGGCCTGTTTCCTTCTTCTCGTATATACTTTAATTGGGCCTTTATCAGAAACACTTGCCGGAAACCTAAACACTATAGGAGTATGTATAAAAATCTAAACACCAGATGATTTTGTCATATGTCTTCTTGGGGATTGTTAGGAGGATAGGTAAAATGATACGAGATTTTAAATTCTTTTAGTTTTGGTAGTTAATTGTATATCAGGATCAAATAAGAATGCTAAATATAGGTAAGAAGAGAAGCATTCTATGTGAATTATTGAGAAAATCCCCCCCAAAAAAATCTGATTGAAGATGTATATGTAAACCGATGTTACTGAATAATTCATATGGATTCACGTATGCATCTGGAAATGGTTTTTTAATTAATTCACAGATGGACCTTCACTTAACCTTTCTTGCATTCTTACGATATTTAACCTTTTTATTTGAACCTCCAACTTGTATGCCTTTGGAACAAGATTTTCTTCCTTTTTTTTACCATTTTATTTTAATACGTTGTTAATTGTTGCTATCAATGTACATCAAATATTTTAATGGGATGAACTATCAAATTTATCATGTGGACTATGGTTAAAGTTTTAGATGACGTGGTGGCAAAGTCAAACCTCAAGCCTTATACGTCACAATGAAAATGTGGCGTTTTTTAAGATGTGATATAAAACAATAAATCTTTATGTCATATATAATTATATATACATATAGCAAGGTTCATATAGTCAAGTTTTTGAATGATACGAGACATGATGTGGTGGGTGAGGTCAAACACTCAAGCTTCAAGCCTTGTACGCTATGGTGAGGACACAACGTTTTTCAAAGTGTAATGTAAGACGACAAATTTGTATGTCATATATAATTATATATACATATATATTTTTTCTTTATTATTTAATGAGACAACGATATTAGGAAAATTACATTCATAGAAGAAAATTCCTGAATATTAATATGTTTTCTATTTATTATTTTAATCGTGAGTCTGTAAAGTGTGTGAATTTATGAAATTATGAGTGATGTATTTAGGTAAATATGTGAAAGTGTAGAAACACAAAAGTTAAATAAAAATAAAGAAGTAATGCTTTATAGACAGGGTCGTTCCTTGGCATGTTAAATGTGGGATATAGAACAGGGCCTCCAAAATTTTGGGGGCCAATTTTGCATGTGTGTAGGATCTTTCATCGACCTGTGTAAAGTTATATATCAATTTGTTTAGGTTCAAACTGTTTAAATTCAAAATTTTAGTTGTTTAGGTTTAGATTGTTGATTGTTTAGGTTTAGATTCAGGTTGTTAATTGTTTATGTTTAACCCTCTTTTGTGCTTAAGTTATATGTATCTATGTTATCCCATTTATATAATGTAATCAAAATCTATAAATGTAGCAGGGCCTCCAAAAAGATTGGAACGTCCCTGTTTAGAGAAAACACGCGTAATGGCATGAGCAACGTCATACACAAATGCTACAAGCCTTATCGAAATGGCGGAAAAACGTATTGTCACAACGCATATTTTAGAACGGGCAATGTTATTTGTATCTTCTTTAATATCAAAATCGTGTTAAATCATGCATAAAAAATATAAAAAAGTAGGTTTTGACGTTAACGTGTGTAAAAGGAAATTAATCAATAGAAATATATACTTAACAGTGTATAAGGGTGTAATTAGTTTTTTTTTCCTGCTAGAACCCCTGCTAGAACCCCAGGTATTAGAGCATCTCCAACCACACTCCAAACATCAATTTTTTGCCGTGCGAGACCTCCAATCACACTCCAAACGCCAATTTTTTTTGGAGTACAACGAAATGATACGGCATATATGCCGTGCAAAATGCAAACGACAAAAACATGGGACCACCTCTACTTAGTATTAAATTGATTTAATTATTATATAAATTAATATATATGTATAATAAATTATAAATAAACTGTTTTTTGTTTTTATCATAGCAGAAAATTAAAAAACTAAGACATAAAAACTAAGAGTTGAAGTGGTGAACGATAACAATGATGAACTTGAACAATTTATTGCTCAACATAAAAAAATCAAAGACAAAACCGTTCACTTTAAACTTCGAGATGCATTAATTGATCATTTGTGGGACGAGTATACTAACTCGGAGCATTAGTATTATTTAATTATGCTTTTTAATTTGTGTTATTTGAATTGATGTAATTTTATTTAAATGTATTATCAATTAAAAAATTATCGTTTTTATTTTTATCGGTCTTCATTAAATAAATTAATTACTGATTATTTATTATTATATTTACAAATTATAATTATTGTTATTAAAAATAGTTAATAGTAAATAAAATATGTTATTTTAATGTGGGGTCCATAAATTTGGTGTTTTTTTTTAATATGGTTGGAGTTGAGGTTTTTTTTTTGGTGTTAGACCCACCAAAATTGGTGTTTTTGGTGTGTTTTTTGTGCCAAGGTTGGAGATGCTCTTAGACAACCATGAATGGATTTGTACTTCCATGATCAATTGTACTTCTAGTTTGTACTTCAAGTTTTTTATTCATATTTGTACTTCTATTGGTTGGGAAAAATGGCAAAATAGATTAACTATAACTTAGTTTTATATTTTTCTATTCACATATTTGTATTTGTATAAAACAATTTATATATCAACATTTTCATTTGTCTTAAATTGACTGTTTATATCAGCTACTTTTGAATAAAAATGATATAATTATGATTAGGGTAAATTACAGATTTGGTCCATAGAGTTTGTATTTTCGTAACTCTTTGGTCCCTATACCACTAACGACCGTTATACCTTTTTTAATTAATGTAATAGAAATAAAAAAAAGTAAAATAATATTTTTATTTATCTTATGCAAAACGTTTAAGATAATGACTTGGTGAATTATTACATCAAAAGGCAAGTAATAATTTTTTGTTGTTTTCTATCTTCCAAAAGGAATTTAGAATATATGATGCGAACATCCATCCTGATTTCGTGGCACTAAAAGTTTAAAGATATATATATATATATATATAGGGGTGGGTTCAAATGAAACTCAAATTCAATTGTAAACACGAGGACAAGTCACAACCATTGATCAAGATTTGGAAAACTAATCAATGGTTAAAACTTAATTAAACCAATTGAGAAGTGATTAGGGGCAAATCTGGAAATTTGAATCAACGCCTACCATCTTTGACTTTTTATTTTCTTTTTTAATTAAAAAACTTTTACCCCCTTAAAGTTTAAAATAATTTATCTTAAAAATTACTAATATTTTAATCAAACAAATTACATCAAAAAAAGAGAAGTTCGTGTTCTTCGATATGACATTCATCTCGATATAGTTTTTTCTTCATTTTAACTGTTTTTACGTGAAATGCTATATATGTGTTATATTCGGTATGAATATGTATGCGCGTTTTCTGGTGTGCATATTCAGTATGAATAACAAAGAGGAACGTTCATTCACTATTCATGACGAATAATACAGTATTCAAAATGAATAATACAACATTCAGGATGAATAATACACGAATTCCTGATTCATGTATTATTAAACATGAATCGTGTATTATTCACCCTGAATAACACATTATTCATGTTGAATAATATATGAATGACCCGTGAAGGTTGAACACATGACGCACTCTCTTTGTTTTCCGATTCACAACCGAAACTTGGTTTTATTCTTTATGAATATGTATGCACATCTTCAGGTGTCCACATTCAGTATGAATAACAAAGGTGTTGGGTCACCAATGATTTGAAATTGACTCACCGATGTTTTCCCTAAAACTCCTACTTAGAATATTTTAGTTCAGTTCTTTGAATGACTTGTACAAGATAGCAAATGTTCGGTGAAGTCGAAGATCAACCGAAACCAAGCTTGAAGACTCTCTACTTGTGGAAAATAGAAGACTCTCGGCAACTTTCAAACAAGTCATCACCACCGAAATCTCTTGACATTTCGGTGGCCTTCTCTCCACCGAAGTTATAGGACATCTTCGGTGGCCTTCTCCCACCGATGACCCTTTCGGTGCTCCTCTCACCACCGAAATATACATGTAATTTCGGTGGTCCTCTCACCACCGAAATATACTTGTAATTTCGGTGGTCCTCTCACCACCGAAACTTGCTCGTAATTTCGGTGGACTAGTTACCACCGAAACCTGCTTGCAACTTCGGTGGACTAGTCTTCTTTCCACCGAAGACTTGTCAAATCTCGGTGGAAACCACTTCGGTACTAAAGGCTCAAGACAGAAGATCATTTATTATGGGACAATATCCTCCAGCAGAGAAAAGTGACAGTTTGTCTTTTTATCCATCTTCAGTTAAGGTCCCTATCATCTGCTCAAGCTACTCTGTCTGCACCTAGTAAAAAGTGACAAGGACTTCACAGTTCTCCTGAAGTCAACATTATCAGCATATGTGAAGATGACAAGTGTCCCAAGCATTTAATGCTTGGGCACTCCTTGGCACTATAAAAGGAGAAGTGCTCTTCTTGCAATTCTTACGCTTTCAAGAAATTCTCTCAGTGCAAGAAACCTTCTTTTAAGCCTTAAAACTCAATAGCTTTGCTCTTAGTGTTCTTAGTTGTTTTGTTGTATACTTTGTGTAAGATTGTTAGAATAGTTTATCTGTTCTTTTCCGCAACAATCTTAAGTTTTCTGTGTGTAATTCTTTTGAAAGTTTTTCAAATATAAGAATTAAAATTGTGAAATTTTTGTGTATTGTATTCAACCCCCCCCCCCCCCCCCTTCTACAATACTTGTTAAGCCATCTGGGACTAACAAGTGGTATCAGAGCAGAAAGTTTAATTCCATAAACTTGATCTGCGATGGTTGCCTCTTCTTCTTCTACTGTTGAAAACTCTTTTCAAAATAACTTCTCTGAAAACGGCTCTATCTCAAAACCTCCTAAGTTCAATCCCAACAACTTCTCTTTGTGGAAAAGCCGCATGATGCTATTCATGGAAGGAGTGGATACTAGATATCCAACCATTCTCAACGAGGGACCCATTATCCCCAGAGTTTGGGCTCGCTATGACACGCAGAGGCCAGACAAAGAGACCTTTGAAAAGGAAATCTCAAGTGATTCTGATGAGGAAAAATCCAGTGGTACTGGTCGGTATATTCTCAAAAATCCTAAAAAGTATACTGATGAGGAGAAACGGTTAGTTACTCTTGACTCCAAGGTAAGAGCTATTATTGCTCTCTCTCTTCCTGATGAGGTCTACCACTCCTTGGTGAACTTTGAAACTGCCAAAGAAATGTGGACCACTCTATGTGTTCTGTACGAAGGTACAGAGGAAGTCAAGAAATGCAAAAAGATTGGTCTTATCAGAAAGTATGAACTATTTTCTTTTGAAAAAGGAGAATCTCTTCCTAGCTTCTATAACCGCTTCAACTCTCTTTTAAATGATCTTAAGTTGTTGGGCAGAGTCTATGATAATGAGGAAGTCTTGTGCAAGTTCATGGATTGTCTCCCAGATTTTTGGGAAAATATATGTACTTGCATCAAAACTACCAAGGACCTTGAGTTCATGCCCTTAACCGTGTTATATGGTACTCTTTTCAACTTTGAGCAAACCAAGCTTCAACGAAAATCTTTCATCAAGGAAATAAAGAGCTCCTCTATAGCTCTTGTTAGTGAAAGTTCCAAGAATTCCCAACATCTTCCTAGAATCACCTATCCTTCATCTGACTCTGACAATGACAGCCAAACAAATGTAACCCACCAAACGGAAGCATATCTTAGTGATGCTGATGATGAAGGTGAGGATATCATGGTTGAACAGTTGTCGGATGAGATGGCAATGATGGCCGGTTCTAAACACAAGTTTCGTCCCTTCAACAAATCTCGAAGTCTTAGAAAAACTTCATCTTTCAAAACTTCTTCTGTCAAGTCTAATGAGGAATGCTACAACTGTGGCAAGAAAGGACATTTTGCATCTGAGTGTAGAAGCAAGCGTATCTCCAAGTCCAAATTTACTTCTTCTTCTGACAATCCCTCTTCAAAAAGGGAAAAATCTAAACACATGCCTTTCAAATCAACCTTTCCCAAAAAGGAGTCCCCACCATCCTTCTTAAATCATCAGGAGCGTGCCGAGAAATACAAGGCCAAGTACAAGAAATAGAAGGAAAGGAGTGAGGGTCTAGAGAGAAAAGGGAAGGGTCTCATGGCAGAAACCCACGATTGGGACGACGAAGACACCTCCGACAGTGATTCTCAGAATAGATGCTTCGTGGCCATCTCAGAAGAAATGGAAGTTTCCGAAAAGGCCACTTCACCTATGGCTCTAGTGGCAACTGGGTGCTCCACAGCCTACGCTCAGGTACATCCCTTCAATAATATGTCCGATATTGAAAAGATCAATGCCTATGAATCTTTAACTCAAGATTTTTATTCTGTTAAAGACAGTAAGAATAGAAAATCTGTTCAAGTGAAAGAGCTCAAAGCTGAACTTGAAATTTGCATGTCTAAGCTTAAAAGGTTTGAGGAAATAAAAAATGAGCTTGAGGACTTGAAAACAATAAATCATGTGATCTCAAAAGAAAAGAACTCTCTGTTTAAGAAACTAAAAAGGGAACAAGAAGTCATCAAAAAATGGTCAAGCTCTTCCAAAAATCTTGAACAAATCTTTCAAAGTCAAATCTGTAGTTCAAACAAGTTCGGTCTAGGATTTGGAAAAACTGATGTTTGTGAGTCCACTCTTGCTCTTGTTCCCCCCACCAATGCTTGTGATGATCTCTCTGATTCCAGCTCTTGTGATTCCATCTCTTTGAACTCGTTAGATCTGTGTGAAGCCTTAAAGTATGGCATATCCTTAAAGGCCAAAGACTCCTCATTGCAAGTTATTGAGAAGCAAGATTCAAATGACGTTTCCAAACCCATCCATGATCAGCTAAATTTTTCAGTCATGGATGAAGCCTCCTCCTCAAACTCTGCAAAAGCTAATCCTTCCAAAAGATCTAAACCCACCGATCTCATCTCCTTTGTGCCCACCGATCCCACAATCTATGACCCTCCAATTCCTCTTCATGAAGTGTTGAAATCTATTCACATAGATACCTACACCGAACCTAAGCCCTCAAAGATCCCCAAAAGAGAAACTCCTGTTCACTCAAAAAGGATTTCCTGTGCTGACAAAGGAAAATCGGTAGTCAACTGCATGGCAAGCTCTCATCCTAAAAGTTCTACCCCAAACATTCCCTCTTACAACACCTATGTACCTAGATCTGTGCTTTTAAGAAAATCAACTTCCAAAGATTTATCCAAAGGAATCCTTGGGTCCAAGCCTCCTGCTCTGTTCTCCTCTAACAAGGTTATAAGAACAAATGATAAAAGCCAAAACATGAAAAATGCTAAAAAGGTTTTTATCTATAGAAAATGCTATAACTGTGGTGACACTTTTCATATGGCTAAGGACTGTCCCAAGGATAGGATTGATAGATCCAAGCTTAAGGAATCAAGCTCTTCTAACCCCAAAGGACCCATTACAAAATGGGTACCAAAGAACTAATATGTGTTTGCATGCAGGCTTATGAGCACCATCAAATTTGGTATTTAGACAGCGGGTGCTCACGCCATATGACGGGAAACAAGTCTCTTCTCATCAACTATGTGCCGGGAAAAGGTCCATCTGTAACCTTTGGTGATAATTCTAAGGCTTACACCAAAGGATACGGGACTCTCTCTAACGGATCTGTAACCTTCAACAAAGTGGCTTTTGTGGACGGCCTCATGCATAACCTTCTCAGCATTAGCCAACTGTGTGATCTTGGATACAAAGTTATCTTTGAACTTTGTGTCTGCTCCGTGGTAGACAAACAATTCAATGTGGTATTATCGGGAAGACGGATGGAAAATGTCTACGTCATAGATATGGGGCAATCCAATTCTTCTTCAAATGTCTGCTTTGTGTCAAATGATGCATCCAAAAGAAACTGGTTGTGGCACAAACGTCTTTCTCATCTAAACTTCAAGACCTTGCATAAAATTTCCAACAAAGAGTTGGTGACGGGCATGCCAAAGTTGAACTTTGTCAAAGAGAAGCTGTGTGATGCATGTGAAAAGGGAAAGCTCACCAAAACATCCTTCAAGACGAAGCAATGCTCTTCCATCACTCTTCCTCTTCAATTGCTGCACATGGATCTATGTGGACCAGTCAGCACTCCAAGTCTGGGAGGCAAAAGGTATTTTCTTGTTATTGTTGATGAATTTACCAGATATACTTGGGTATTCTTTCTCAGGTACAAAAGTGATGCTACTGAAGAAATCATCAACTTTGTCAAGAAAAATGAAGTTCTCAATGGCCAGCTTGTCCGCTCGGTAAGAAGTGACAATGGCACTGAATTCAGAAATAGTGCTCTTGAAGACTTCTTCACCGAGAAAGGGATCTCTCAGAACTTCTCCGCTGTTCGTACTCCTCAGCAAAATGGAGTGGTGGAAAGGAAAAACAGAACACTGTGTGAGGCCGCTAGATCCATGCTGAGCGAATCAAATCTCCCCACCTATTTTTGGGCCGAAGCTGTGAATACTGCCTGCTTCACTCAAAACAGGTCAGTAATTTCCAAAAGACATGATAAAACCCCGTATGAAGTTTTTCATGGTAGAAAACCAAATATTGGCTTTCTTCATGTCTTTGGGTGTATCTGCTTTATTCTCAATGATCGTGAAAATCTTGGGAAGTTTGATCCCAAGGCAGATGAGGGAATATTTGTTGGATACTCCTTATCCTCCAAAGCTTATAGGGTGTACAATCTCAGAAGAAAAAGCATTGATGAGTCCATCCATGTCAAGTTTGATGATCTCAGATGTTCATCACTTTCAAGTGATGAGGATGATTTACACAGATGGATTTCATCATGTATTGGTGATACCCCCTTAGTCACTTCCACCGATATCTCCTCTATTCCCTCAAATCCATCCATCTCAGAAAACCCAGCTGGATCACTCTCTCCCACCGAAATTGATCAACCCATCTCTCACACCAATTTCCCTATTCCCACCGAAACTCTACACCGAAGCCCTTCTTCCATCCCTAATCCCACCGAAAATCACATGGCTTCCACTACCGAAAATCCCATCTTACACCAAACCTCTGATCCCACTACTCCATTTCACTCTACTCCTCATACCCCATCACCTTTACCCCCTGCTCTAAAATGGACCAAAGATCACCCCATAGATCAAATTATTGGTGATCAACAAGCAGGTGTCCAAACCCGCAGAGGAGTTGGAAATATTTGTCTCTATGTGAATTTCCTCTCTCTCTCTGAACCCAAGAAAGTGGATGAAGCTCTCTCAGATCCTTGTTGGATCACTGCCATGCAAGAAGAACTTTCTCAGTTCCAGAGAAATAAAGTTTGGAGATTGGTTCCCAAACCCAGAAACAAGACAATCATTGGAACCAAGTGGGTATTCAGGAACAAAATGGATGAAGATGGTACTGTGATCAGGAACAAGGCCCGATTAGTAGCTCAAGGATACAGACAGGAAGAAGGCATTGACTATGATGAAACATTTGCCCCTGTTGCAAGACTTGAAGCTATAAGGATCTTTCTGGCTCATGCTGCCTACCGAAATTTTAGGGTCTTTCAAATGGATGTTAAAAGTGCCTTTCTCAACGGGGAACTTGCAGAAGAAGTCTACGTGAAACAACCTCCTGGCTTTGAAGACCCAGCTCATCCAAACTTTGTGTACAGACTTGACAAAGCTTTGTATGGTCTCAAGCAAGCTCCACGTGCTTGGTATGCCACTCTTGCCAACTTTCTTCTCAAGCATGGATATTCCAGAGGTAAAATTGACAATACTCTCTTCATCAAAGAAACCTCAGGTAATATAATTCTTGTTCAAATCTATGTTGATGACATCATCTTTGGTGCCACTGATGAATGCCTATGTGATGAGTTTGCCTCTCTCATGATGAGTGAATATGAGATGAGCATGATGGGAGAGCTTACATTTTTCTTGGGCCTTCAAGTCAAACAATCTTCAGAAGGAATTTTTATAAATCAAAGCAAATATATTCGGGACCTTCTGAAGAAATTTAACTTTCTAGATAGCTCTCCTATGAAAACTCCCATGGCACCTCCCTTGAATTTGTGTGCCGATCTAAAAGGTGAATCTGTGGATGTTACTCTTTACCGAGGTATGATAGGCTCTCTTCTTTACCTAACTGCTAGCAGACCGGATATTATGTTTGCTACCTGTCTATGTGCTCGTTATCAGGCCAATCCTAAAGTATCACATTTAAAGGCTGTAAAACGAATTTTTCGGTATCTTAAGGGCACACTGCACTTGGGTCTTTGGTATCCCAAAGACTCGAGTTTTGAACTAATTGGCTATTCAGATTCAGACTTTGCAGGTTCCCAGATTGATAGAAAGAGTACTACAGGAAGCTGTCAGCTCCTTGGAGGAAAATTAGTAAGTTGGTCCAGCAAGAAACAAAACTCTGTATCAACCTCTACTGCTGAGGCTGAATATGTAGCTGCTGGGAGCTGCTGTGCTCAGATTCTATGGATGAGAAACCAACTAAGGGACTATAATCAATTCTTTTCTAAAGTCCCAATTCTGTGTGATAATTCCAGTGCTATAGCTATAGCAAATAATCCTGTTCTTCATTCTAGATCTAAACACATCGATATCAGGTATCACTTCATCAGAGATCACATTTCCAAAGGTGACATTGAACTACACTTCATTCCCACCGATTTGCAGCTTGCTGATATTTTCACCAAACCTCTTGATGAAACCAGGTTCAACTTTCTCATCAGTGAACTTGGGATGTGCAATTTCCAAGAATAAATATGTGTTCATGCTCCACCGATCTCACATCGGTGGACACCTTCGTATCTACTTCTCTCTCTCCACCGATCTCTCATCGGTGGACAAACCTATGTGTCGAATCTTTTCTATCTCTTTTCCATCACCGAAGTCCCATTTCGGTAATAATCTCGAGTATCGGTGAAGTGTGCCTACCACCGAAGCACATTTCGGTGAAAATTTTTCAGAATCGGTGGAAATCTGTCCACCACCGAAGTCTCATTTCGGTGGTCATCTCCAATCGGTGAAACTTGTCCACCACCGAAGTCTCAATCGGTGAAATCTGTCCACCACCGAAGTCTCATTTCGGTGGTCATCTCAAATCGGTGGAAATCTGTCCACCACCGAAGTCCAAAATCGGTGAACCTTTCTATCACCGAAGCCCCATTTCGGTGGTACTATCCAAATCGGTGAAACCTTTCTACCACCGAAGTCCCACCGAAGCTTCACCGAAGTCCTCCACCGAAGCTTCACCGAGTCTACACCGATTCACACGGTTCCCAAAGCCCACTTGTGACCACTCAATTGCTTTTGCGTCAGACCCTTCGCCTATCCGCCGCTTCTTGTCCCGATTCCCAATAACCCTTTCACCTCAAGAGCCGCATGTCCCCTCTTCCCATACAAAATCATCATCACAGTGCCTTATCATTTCCCTATATATACTCATACCTCCCTTCACCTCTCCCCCACACCTTTCTCACAATTCAAACCTGCAACTCTCTCTTCTCTTCCAAACATATCTCTCTCATGGCATCCTCACGATATCCAATTCCTACACGTTTTGAAGACCTCCGCTTCAACCAATGCAATCACGTTGCCCGCCTTGAATCCGATCCCGCTCATCCCGAGTTCTCTACTATCGCTAAATTTCTGTCTCGCTCTCCTCTTCTTCATGCCTTCTCATGCAACCCCAGGATGAGCAAAATGCTCATTGGTCAATTCTGGCTATCCTCCGTGTACGATCCCTCCAATGAGGCCATTCACGCCTCCATCTTCACCAATGCCGAAGGTGATCACGACCTCACTTTTGGGGTCGATGATGTTCGTCTAGCTCTCAAGATCGACGCCTTTTCCGACTATGAAGACATGTATTTAGATACCATCCATGAAGACATTGTTCTTACCACCGGTTATGTGCTCGACGACTCCTCCAAAAGCTCCAAAGGCCCCGGTACTCTTCTTCGCAGCAAAATGGGAGGCATTTGGAATTTCTTCTTCGCTCACGTTATCCATTGCCTCTCACGCAAAACAAGTGGGCATGACCAATCGCCCTCACACGTCAACAAACTCGCTCATGCCCTCATCTTCCAAAGGAAAGTTGACTTCGCCCAATATTTCTTCTCAGAGCTTGTCGAGGTCATCAAAACTCCCAAGAAGTGTTACGTTGCTTTTCCCCGCTTCATCTCCATGATCTTACAACACAAGCTTTCCAAAGCTTTGGAAACCGATCGCCGCTCTTCCTCGCCCCGGTTCTCGTATGAATGGTCATCTCCCGTTGTGGGCACCAAAACCCTCAACGTCAAGCCGCTCGCCACCGATCGCCCATTACGCCCAGGTATGATTTCCTTCGCTCTATCTCCCGAACTTCGTTGGGGTGACGCGGAAATTCCCGGGTTTCGCCACCTGGAAATTCCCAAGGTCACTCCAAATGTTGTGGTCCCTTCTCCCCGGTCCCGAGTGACGTCGGGTGGCACTCAAAAGAAACGACAAAAGGCCACCGGCACCTCCGCTCCCGCTTCTCGAACCACGTCACCGAGAGATCCCTCGGAGACTTCCCCGGTTCACACCCCTTCTCACAAGCGGAGGCACTCACCTTCCCCTTCGGGATCTCTTCCAAAGAGGTCTCGGAAACCATCGGCCCAACCGACTCATCCAACCGTCGATTCTCCAAAATCGCCGGTTGTTGAACTTCATCCCTCCGGGCCAAGGGTACCTGCTACACACCCCACCGTCTCCTCTGTTGCCTCTCGAAAGGCCTCAGTTACATTTCAGGAGAACCCCCCACATACCTCCCCACTCGACTCCTTGGGTGGTGGAGATGACCTCGAGATCTCTCCGCTCGAGGGTTCTGACTTCACACTACACAGCTTTACACCCGATCAGTTTTCGATCGAAGACATTGCACAACCCTCTAAGGGTTCCCCCCCAATTGCACCCTTTGATTTTTTTGATTTTCTTTTAGCGGACACTGGTTCTCCCCAAACCATCCCGTCCACCGAAGAACATCACACCGAGTCTCCCTCGTCCTCACACCTATCACCCCCCCGATCGCCTACTCCCCCCCGATCGCCTTCTCCCCCCCGATCACCTGCTCCCCCCCGAATGCTACAAACCGACGACTTGGTGCCTTACCTCCATATTCCCATTCCCGAACCTGACCCCCACCGACTACTCTTCCAGTTTCCCGAAATCGGTGGCCAAACTTCCCCGCACATTGACCGCACCTCTACCTTTCTTAAATCTACCATCACCTTAATCTCCCAAGCCAATTCCCGCATCTCTACCCTCGAGTCTCAGCTACCGCATCTTCTTCTTGATGCCATCACCGAAGCCCTACGCCCCATTCAAGAAAAATTATCTACCCTTTCTACCACAGTGGAGTCCCTCTCCAAACCTTCCACCGACTCACCCAGTCCTGAACGTTCCCAGTGGGAAATGGATCTCGGTGATTTTGCCTTGGTTCCCCATACCACCGAAACGAGTCTGGCCTTCCTACACTCCAAGTTTGATAAGGCCTTCTATGAGTTAGGTTTCAAGTTGCCGGCTGTTCCTGAGGGGGAGAAAACCACGGCTCCACCGAAACTTCCATCCATAAAGAAACTTTCCAGTAACCAGCCTCCACCGAAACCCTCTCCACCGCAACCCTCTCCACCGAAATCATCCTCACCACCGAAACCCTCCTCATCACCTAAACCTCTTTCTCCACCGAAACCCTCTTCTCCACCGAAACATGTCTCACTCTCACCGACCAATACTGGCTCCACCGAAGCTCTTGACCTTAATGCATCAGTTGAGGGGGAGCAGTCCAGCAATGCTTCCGAAGACAAAGGGAAAAGAATTCTTTCGGCCGAAGAATTGGCCAGAGAAGCAAAGAAGAAAAAGGATCTGGCAAAATATGGGGCTCGACCGAAGGACGCTGAAACTATCAAACTCAAGCCTGCTTCTCAACCAATCTCCACCGAACTTGGCCTCTCTGCTCAAGAAATTGAGGAAGCATGAATAGCTCAAATCGACTTAGACAAATCCATAGATCTTTCTCTCAAAGCTGCCGCAGAAGAAGCTTCAAAAGTCAAGTCCACCGATGCCATCCAAACACAGAAATCGGTGCTCAGTGCTTTGGAACAACAAAAGAATGAAGAAATTAATTGGTACAAAAAGACCATGCACCACCGGAGCTATAGGTCACAAATTTCTTCAGTAAAGATTGCCACCTCCAAGGCAAATCCTCAAGACATCAGATTGATTATTAACTGGGAAGATGGTTCTATGAAGAGTGTAAAAGAAAGCCATCTCCAACTCTTCGGTCTCTCGGAATGGTATGAAATCACTCAACACCTCGTCAGGAGTCCAAATCCAAGGAAAGACATCTTTGTCAAATACATTGATGGTCTAATGAATAAGATGAAGGAGATCAAAAGAAAACATAACATCATTCTCTCCACCGAAGAAAGAGCCAAACTGCTGTCTCTGAAAGAGAAGATCATCCTCCCCAAAGTCAAAAATCCTCCTGACTCAGTCTTCAAGGAAATGGCAAGAGAAGGTAAAATCCCAAATGTAAGCAATCTTAACCTTACCATTCCCACCTCTGTTCCCTATCCTACCACAACCTTGAGCCTCTCACCAATACCAGGATTATTCTTCAACGACGGTCTCGGTCGTCGGGCATTCTTCAGATTTGCCCAGATGTCCATAGCCGATACCATATTTCTGGAAGGCATTCACAACCTCTTTCCGAACATCCCCGAAGCTCAACCGTTCTATAGAAACTTACTGGATGAAATCAAGCGCCGCAAAACCTCAAAGAAGTAAGTTCTCTCCATTTAGTACTTGTAAAAGTTAATTTCTCCTTTTGTAAAAATTGTACGAGAACTTATCTTAATACAAGTATCTCTATTTGAATTTTATTTCCGTACATACTTCATTTTTTCGTTACCTGTAAATACTGTACATAGTATACATACGCATACAAAAGAAAAAGGTCAAAAAGATCAAAAAGAATGGTCTATGTGAAAAGAACCCAAAAGAGTAAAAAGGGTCAAAAACGCACTTGCTTTTATTTACTCGTGAATATTCTAAGATAAGGAGCTCAAATTCAAATAGGGGGAGATTGTTGGGTCACCAAGGATTTGAAATTGACTCACCGATGTTTTCCCTAAAACTCCTACTTAGAATATTTTAGTTCAGTTCTTTGAATGACTTGTACAAGATAGCAAATGTTCGGTGAAGTCGAAGATCAACCGAAACCAAGCTTGAAGACTCTCTACTTGTGGAAAATAGAAGACTCTCGGCAACTTTCAAACAAGTCATCACCACCGAAATCTCTTGACATTTCGGTGGCCTTCTCTCCACCGAAGTTATAGGACATCTTCGGTGGCCTTCTCCCACCGATGACCCTTTCGGTGCTCCTCTCACCACCGAAATATACATGTAATTTCGGTGGTCCTCTCACCACCGAAATATACTTGTAATTTCGGTGGTCCTCTCACCACCGAAACTTGCTCGTAATTTCGGTGGACTAGTTACCACCGAAACCTGCTTGCAACTTCGGTGGACTAGTCTTCTTTCCACCGAAGACTTGTCAAATCTCGGTGGAAACCACTTCGGTACTAAAGGCTCAAGACAGAAGATCATTTATTATGGGACAATATCCTCCAGCAGAGAAAAGTGACAGTTTGTCTTTTTATCCATCTTCAGTTAAGGTCCCTATCATCTGCTCAAGCTACTCTGTCTGCACCTAGTAAAAAGTGACAAGGACTTCACAGTTCTCCTGAAGTCAACATTATCAGCATATGTGAAGATGACAAGTGTCCCAAGCATTTAATGCTTGGGCACTCCTTGGCACTATAAAAGGAGAAGTGCTCTTCTTGCAATTCTTACGCTTTCAAGAAATTCTCTCAGTGCAAGAAACCTTCTTTTAAGCCTTAAAACTCAATAGCTTTGCTCTTAGTGTTCTTAGTTGTTTTGTTGTATACTTTGTGTAAGATTGTTAGAATAGTTTATCTGTTCTTTTCCGCAACAATCTTAAGTTTTCTGTGTGTAATTCTTTTGAAAGTTTTTCAAATATAAGAATTAAAATTGTGAAATTTTTGTGTATTGTATTCAACCCCCCCCCCCCCCCTTCTACAATACTTGTTAAGCCATCTGGGACTAACAAAAGGTGAACGTTCATTCACTATTCATGATGAATAATACAATATTCAGGATGAATAATACAGTATTCAGGATGGATAATACATGAATTCATGAATCGTGTATTATTCACCCTGAATGATGTATTATTCATATTGAATGATACATTATTCATGAAGAATAATACATGAGTGACTCGTGAAGGTGTGGAGACGTGACACACTTTCTTTTGTTCATCGGTTCACAATCGAAACTCGATAGGTTCCCGATTCATCTCGATAGCTGTTGGGTTATGGTAATGAAGAACACGATACCTTGAGACGCTGAAGAAAGTGTTGTAGAAGGTGATGTCGAGTTACGGACTTACGGTGTCGAGATGTTGTACGCACTTGAACATACATAAATATTCATACCGAATATAACACGTATATGACATTTCACGTAAAAACGGTTAAAACAACAACAAAATTTATATCGAGATGGATGTCATATCGAATAGCACGAAATTCTCGTTTTTTATGTAATTTGTTTGATTAAAATGTTAGTAATTTTTAAGTTAATTTATTTTAAACTTTAAGGGGGGTAAAAAAATTTAATTAAAAAATAAAATAAAAAGTCAAACATGGTAGACGTGAGTTTTCATTATCTTTCATTTTTACCCCTAATCACCTTAATTAATAATTTCAATTAAAAACTCTATTTAATTGTAAAAACCCGACATTTCTAAACAATTCATTTCATATAAATTAAATTTCCCAAAATCGCATCTCTAAAATTTCTTACATAATATCCAAAAATGGTTGGCGAAAACAACCTACACAACTGAGAAGTAAACTAAGATAAGCTATAGTGTCGCTACACTATCCATCTTTCTCTTGCTAACGCCCTGCTTACTTGCTAGAGCCTTTTTGTACCTGCTTACCTGAAAAGGGTTTTATTTGAAAATGCGAGAGTTAGACCATGAGGTCTAGTGAGTCCCTCCTAACAGTTATCAAAGCATTTAAATACAGTTCATCTTTTCAGCATAAAACATTTATACTCAACACGTTTAAAAATCGTATACGGACTAAAGTCCGCCTCCTCGTAATCTGACACCCTGAAGCCACCCGAATGTGACAACGAGTCAGCCTCATGCTGCCTTGCGGAGCCTCGCTCCTGGCATATAGGGACCTCCCTTCCCGCACGAGAGCTGGCGGAACTACTTTCCCGTCTTTGCCAGTTTACGTCTCCTCGATGTATGCATACATTCCATCATAAAACTTTCAACAACATTTATACAATCAAGCATAAATATAGCATGGCAATTCTCATTATAAAACTTCTTTATTAAACACAGTAAAAGCCACGTATTTTGGTTTAGAAAACTCACCTGGCTTGCTTGCTCCAAAGCTCCTCACTTACACTTCCGATCTCTAGGTGGAACACCTATTATATTAATAACGTAAGTCATAATTCGTTCATTTATTACCGGAGTTAGATCCCGAACTCAATCCAAACCTATCTAAGTTGGTAGGGTACATTTCTAGTCCAAAATCATAATTAATGATCCTTGCTCTCCCATCTATTTGAATTGCTATACCGGGTCCATTGATTTACCCGACTCTAGGTTTCCAACATAATAATAAAATCATTGGATCCCTTAATATTAAATCTGGATCGTGTTACTATTAATATGGTCCAAAATAAATAAATTTTTAGACTACCAATTCTATACTAGGTCCTTATTAAAAATTATAAACTTTAATAATAACTTGGCCCATCTTTAATAACTAAGCCCAAAAGGACTTAAGAATTCTTTCGGCCCAACACTCACTTCGGCCCAAATTAAATACTATATGGAAGCCCAAAATTTAGCGGATTAAATCTATAGTTAATTAATAACTCGAAGTCCACTTAAACCAATTTATTTGACTACCGGATTGTTAATAAAAAGGGTTTGAAACCCGTGCCTCAAACACACTTTGCGCCAAGCAAGCATTGCGCAAGCCACCAACCGTTCTTTTCTAGACCTCTCAATTAAACCCGATTAAGAGGGAATTAAGTCTTCCATTCTATCTCTAAAATTAATTAAGACATTTAATTAAAATCATCCCCATTCATGCTCTTAACTAGATTTCACGATTTAAAACTTTAATTTGCTAGCTTAAGCGAGAAACAACCTTAAGAGTGATTACCAAGGTTCTCACTACAATTTAAACATTATAGTCGATTCCTTACTCAACTTACCCATTTTAAACATTTTATTTATAAAATGTTTCTAACAATCAATTATTCCTAAACATTCCATTTGATGAGGTTTTAAGCCTTAAACACATAATCTTACATAACCCAATTTCAACTACCTTTTTAATCTAACAAGGTTTAGATAAACAATTGCTTTCTATAGATTAATAACCCACTTTAATTATCATTTAGAGTCCCACAACTACATCCTAAACATCACAAACGAAAACTAAAGAGAAAATGGATTAGATTATATACCTAATTTGATAAGAACTGCTCTTCTCCTCCTCCCAATCGCATGAAACAGCAAACAGCCACTCATCCACCACCTCCGGCGACCACCACCAGCAGCCACCACCGCCAGCGACCTCCACCGGCAGCCACCACCGCCACTGCTTCTTCCCTCGACATCTCTCTCTCTCTCCTCGTCGTCTCTCTCTCTCCCCTGTTGTCTCTCTTCTCGTCGTCTCTCTCTCTCGCCTCTCTCTCTCGTCGCCTCTGTCTCTCCTCTCCGGCTGCACACACACGACACACACACATGAAAGCTCATTTCCTCTTTCTCTCTTTGATTTTCTCCTCACAAAATGCACACAGGGCCTTCAATGGCATTTTCTTTCTTTTCTGAGTTTTTGCTCCCTCTCTCTCGATGTGCAGTACTCACACCCAAGAAACCCTAAATTAAAATGTGTTTTTTTTCCCTCCATTCCAGTAGATACGGCGCCCATCAGAAGAAAGGGAATTAATTTCCCAACTTTCATATTTTACCCTCAAACTTTTCGCAAATAAACAATTACCACCCCTAACTTCTATTTAAATCATATTACAATATTTTGGGTTATTACATTAATATGAGTCATTGGATCAATATAGATGGAAGGGCCAAGATCCGAATTCCGAAATATTTTCCCCAACGGTAAAAAAAATCATATTGGACAAAATCAGGTTTTTTATTTTTATTAATGATTTAATTAAAATCAAATAAACAATTATTATTGAGCGATGGTTGGTAACATATCTTTGTCAACTACTACTAATAATTCATTTTGTATATGGATAATATTTCCTTATCCAAAAACGATATCATATCACATATCACTACAAACGTAATCACTAATAAGACATGCGACTGTTTTATAATTTATAAATACTTGTTACGTAAATTTTTTGTATAAGAATTTTGATTTCACATTTTGTGTTTTGGATGTTAATATATGTAATAATTATATGCGTAAATTACGGATTTGGTTTTCATGGTTTTCAATTCTGAATTTACTCTCTAAAACTTGTTTATTCCAAGATTAGCCCTTGGAGTTTGTATTTTAATAACACATTGGTCCCTACCACTAACACTCGTTATGATTCATGAGGGCCATTTTGGTCTTTATCTAATTCCTACCATTTTCTCATATAAATAAATACAAAATATACTATTTTATTTTTTTAATATTTTTAAGTAATAATTTTCTATTATTAAAAAAATTCTAAATTTACCCTACACCAAGACCGTTCCTAAAATTCCAGCCACCCTTCCTTTACCCTTCCAGTATCGAGATCAAAAAAATCAACATGAAAGAGGAACCAAATCTAGTTAAAAACAGGACCAAATCGAGATAATTTTTTTTTTACCAAATCTAGGTGGGTGGTCGAGTTTTTTAGAGGGACAATCGGAAAAGGGATTCCATCACAGGCTCAATATTTTCTGGTAACGTCCTTCGATTAGTTTTTTTTTTTTTAAATAATTACGTAAAACGTGGTTGAGAACGAAATAGTTTTTATTTATTTATTTAAATAGCATGTATGGTAGATAAATTAAGAAAAATGTATAAAATATAATACTAAAAATAATTAGGTTTACTTTAAAGATCATATTGTTTATGGCCTTTATATTTTAAATTGTAGTAGAGGTTTTTAAAAACTTAATTTTAGTATTTACAGAAAGTGAAAAGGAAAATATTTTAAAAGTTAAATATATATTATAACAATAATGCAAAATCTATAATATATTAATAAAATAAAATAGAAAGAAGAAGAGGGGTGATGTTGCGGTTGCCTATAAAAATGTTGGAAATGGAATGAACATCAAACAGGTTTGGCAGTCGCCGGTGATCCACTTGTTTCATTCAGGTCAGTTATATACTTTGATATAAGCCTTCCTCCACCTCTTCTCTTTATCTTTATGCAATCACTTAAGATCTTTATCATAGGTAAACAAATTTTGAAATCAATAGTATATGGAATAAAAGCCGATGAGATGTCAGTTGTTGATATCTCGATTGCTAGTATTGATTTTAATCATATATATATATATATATATATATATATATATAGGGTTGGGGACCAACCTGTTTTCGTGGGATAGTTAGCGTTCTCGTTTGAACCCACCTCTATCTCTATCTCTCTCTCTCTCTCTATATATATATATAAGTTAGTTTTTTCGTTGGTTGCAGAATTGGTTTGTTGTGTAGGTGAGATTGAATTGAAATGGAATCAGAATCAGAATGGAATGCAGCACAAAACATTGTGATAAGTGAAGATCTTGTGGCCGCTGCTAAACATCACCTTCAATTTCTTGCTGCTGTAGACAGGAAACGTTGGCTTTATCAAGGTCGCCCTTTGCACTGGGCCATCTACAGGTAGGTATTTATTTATAAGTCCAATAATTGATTCCAACATAACATTCTGTTTTGAGAAACTCTCATCTCAGGTATAATGCTTGCTGGCTTCCCTTGCTTGCTAAACATTCCAACACACTACTACAGGGCCCCCCTTTGGTTGTTCCTCTTGATTGTGAATGGATTTGGCATTGTCACAGGCTCAACCCTGTATGTCTTTCACTACTACTACTGCTTTCATCACTATATTCTAACCGACTACTTCTGCTTTCATCACTATTCTATTCTAAACATGTATTATGCTTTTTGATCTCTTTCTCAGGTTAGATACAAATCTGATTGTCAACAACTTTATGGAAGGATTATTGACAACCATAACGTTGCATCTTCTGTTCAACGAATATCAACAAAGGAGACACAAGAAATATGGAACAAGCTGTATCCCAACGAGCCCTATGACATCCAATTGCCACTTTCAAACCAAGTTTTGGAAA
This sequence comes from Saussurea involucrata, assembly GCA_033807775.1. Lineage (NCBI taxonomy): Eukaryota > Viridiplantae > Streptophyta > Magnoliopsida > Asterales > Asteraceae > Saussurea > Saussurea involucrata. The sequence goes on along the minus strand of CM066322.1, from coordinate 54,519,717 downwards.
AGGTCTACGCAACTGAAAATCGTACCAGATACAATCTTGTTTTAGCCAGTCAACGACAGAGCCCCTTCTTTTACCAGGTAACCCTTCAAAAACCAACCATTTCCTACTTCCTTTGAATTCTATAACTTAAACCCTGCTTGGTGTGATAGGTTTCCAGACCCCATGTGAACAATGACCACTTTCTTGAAGCAGCTGTTGCCAGATACAAAGGTTTTTTGCATCTAATCAAGACAAACAGGGAGCAATCCGTAACATGTTTTTGCGTTCCCACTTATGACATTGACCTAATCTGGCATACACACCAGTTACATCCTGCTTCCTACACCAAGGACTTGGTACAATTACTAGGAAAGATTCTGGAACATGATGACACAGACCAAGCCAGGGGCAAAGGTCAGAAGCTAGATGTTGGATTTTCTCAAACTACCAAACAATGGGAGGAGACATTTGGTTCAAGGTATTGGAGGGCAGGAGCAATGTATAGAGGTAGTGCCCCTTCTCCTCTCACTACCACTCCTTTCATACCAAATGTTGTAGGCAAGAAGGTTCATTCGACTAATGGGTTTCAGAGATTAATCGATCTTCCTGAATCAAATGTCATTGAGGTACTTTTCTTGATAATGCTTTTTAATATTTTGACTTCCTTTTCATATCTACTTGAAGCTTAAGATTGCTGCTATTCTTAATCAAGTTATAACTGAACTGTGTTGCTGCAGGTCGTTTTGGAGTTTGTTGAAACCAAAAACTTACCAGAGACCCACAAGGGAAGAGTTGGTGTCTATTTCAGTAAGGCAAAGTCTGATGGAATCTTCAATGTCAAGAAGAAACTTAATATCCGGTCTGAATCTGGGCAGAAGCAGGTTGCAACATTCCAGTGTCAACCTACTGGAAATCTTTTCTTTGAACTTGTCTCTGATTCCCCTTCCAACTTACCACTATCCAAATCAGCCATAACTCTGGGTCACTGTTTTTTCTCTTTGGAAGACTTTTTTCACCCCATCCCTAATCTCTCTGTGGAAAAATGGTTGGATTTGGTTCCTAGTCCTGGCACTATTAGTTCTGAGCCTATTCGTCTAAGAGTAGCAGCCTCATGTACTGTGCCAATCCCAGCACCACATTTGATTCAGCTAGCATGTACTCCGACTTTTTCAAAAAGTTCATGCTTTTCCCAACTTTCCAATAAGGTGCAGTTTGACAAGAGCTGGGCACAGGTTACAGATGAAACTGGCAACGAAATCCTTAGCCTTCAAATTAGGTATCCTTGTTTTCTTGACCAAATTTCTAATCTCGTGAGGCTTAAGCAAGCTGTTGATTAGGAAGATGTTTTATATTGCTTTGATTGCTACCCAGGGAGAACAAAGGAACAAAAGGGGTGGATGACAAAGTAAGAAAAGAGGTAATTGGCATCACAAGAGCAGGTGAAACACTTGTTGTTGGCCAGTTTCTTGGGTCAGAGTGGTCTTTGATGGATTCTCTATGGTCCCTTAAGCTCCAGAATAGCAATGACAGAAATGCCCACCTCCTGCTCACTGGCCCTCAGACGGTGAGAATCACTTGTTTGCACACTAGTTTCAGTTGCACACTGCATTACTTTAGAGTCTTGATTAGGTCAGTCCTGTTCATGGAAAAGATCCAACAATATAATACTAAAGATCAGTAATGACTCCATGGTGATTGTGATTTAGGTTAAACTGGTTCCTGGAAGAAGGCTGGATTATGAACTCAAGCACCATGACAAGCGAACACCAAAACACAATTTTATGACAGCAGTTGAGTTTTCTGCGGAGTACCCATATGGAAGGGCAGTAGCATTAATTGATGTCAAATCTGGGCTTTTGACGGTATTTTTATCTTGTTGTTCAAAATCTATTTGGAAGTTTTTACCTGGCTGATACAAACATAGATTTACATTTACTGGTATGTTTTTCTCCATTTTAACAGTTACAAGAATCATGGTTTGCGTTACCTGGAATCATTTCGGCTTTCATAGTGTACAACGTTTTGGGAAAGGAAGGATATGATGGTCTAAGCAAGGATGGTGACAAATTGAAGGAGAAAGAATTTGTGGCAGAGGGAGTTGACTTTGATGCTGAAGTTGCTAAAGTGAATATGGTGATTCCAGACAAATTAGCAAGTGGTGGTTGTGGAGGTGGATGTGGCAGTGGATGTGGGAATATGGTGAAGAGTGGTGGTTGTGGCGGGGGATGTGGAGGTGGTTGTGGGAATATGGTTGAAAGTGGTGGTTGTGGTGGGGGATGTGGAAGTGGTTGTGGGAATATGGTCGACAGCGGCGGCTGTGGTGGTGGTTGTGGCGGAGGATGTGGAGGTGGTTGTGGCGGGGGATGTGGAGGTGGTTGTGGGAATATGGTGAAAAGTGGTGGCTGTGGTGGTGGTTGTGGTGGAGGATGTGGAGGTGGTTGTGGGAATATGGTGAAAAGTGGTGGTTGTGGTGGGGGGTGTGGAGGTGGTTGCGGAAATATGGTGAGCAGTGGTGGCTCTGAGAATATGACAAAAAGTAACATCGGAGGCCCCTGCAATGATGAACAACCAATGCAAGTAGCAGCTGAGGCATAAGGGGAAGTTTGCATCATCAAATAAGTGTGTTATCTGTTGTGTATAAATGGTGTATAAACCCTCGTATTTGGGTTACTTAGCTACACACAACGGCAGGATAACCACAAGATTTGCTTCTTAATATTCTGTAACATATATCCATGTATCCATTAAAACTATCGTAACGAATATTTTATCCATCAACTTGCATGTGATTAGTTGGTAACGCTTTCCGTGTGCTTTATAAGCCTGATCTAACATTCAGTTCATCAATACAATGAGTAGCTGTATTCATACCTATTGCCTAAACAACAACTATCATGGGTAAGTAACAGTTCAGATTCAACTCGAGAAAGCACAGTTTTTATACTTGTTTCAGAAACTAGGAAATGCTAAACAAGAACTCACTTGCAAATCAGACGAAAGCTTCACCGCTCTCCTCTTCAGCATCGGCACCACTCTCATCATCAAAGCTCAATGCTATGGCCTGTTGATGTTGGAACTCGTTAATAGCATCTTGGGCATCAAAGACCAGCGCGTTTTTTGCAGCTCTAATTGCATCCTTTCTCTGAGCAGAGCTCTCCTGTTTCATCAATTTGCTTTGATGGAGCTTTTCTGCCTTTGCACATGCTGCCTTCCTGTTAGCTTCTCTGCAGTGTAACTGGTCTATGTATTTCTCATGCAATGCTAGGTTTTTGACCTGCTTTAGAACAGGAGGGCTCACGAGAGTTGTTCCATTACCAAGCCTTGAAAGGCTCTTTTTATGGGCTGTAGAAGATCTTCCCAGCATTTCACCCATCTCTTGGTTGCGATCAGGTGTCGTCAGCATGACACAACAATTTAAAGATTGGGTGAATGTCGGCTCCAGAACTGAGAACAGGTCTGCTTCGGAATCTTGTTCCACTTTATGCTGCTTTTGTAACATGTGTCTTACATTTCTCTGGACTACATGACTCTTCTGCCTACGGTGTCTAGGCCTTTTAGCCGTAGGACTTGAAGAGCTGAGCAATTTACTTGCAGAAAGCAAAGGGTTCTGTGAATCTGATAGTCGAGGCCTAGAACGTGGACGTGGTTGGGGAGGTGTTAAATGACTACCATGTATTTTGTCAAAACATTCCTGTGCAGATTTTCCAGGCACCTGAAATACACTCTGTTATATAGATATGCAACAAGGAGAACCAATGATATCTTTATATTTTAACCGGTTGACTGCTAATAATCGGCATCATGAAAAGAATGTAATGTTCATATGAGCAATAGAGTTGGCCATTTTCAAATAACATTAAATAAAACAGGGTCACGGTGTCGTGATACAATGCACAACATTTGGAGATATTTGACATCATTAAATATGCATAACATCAAGTTTATGGTGAGTGGTGAATTACCAGCCTGGAAACCTTCTTCCAGAAGTGCGGAGTGGGCTTTGCTTCTAGATAAGCTTTCTCCAATGCCAATTCTTGAACCTTGGTCCAACCGTGAGTGACCCCTACAATATTCTCAAACTGATTTCTTTTTCTTTTAACCTCGACATTCTTTTGCATTTTGTTCATCGGACCTTCAGGCGTTGAAGCTGTGGCAACTGCAGTTCCATTTGTCCTCTTAACAACACGTTTTTCGGATAATTCTTCATCCAAACCTGGGGTTTTTGTGATTGATAAAACCCCTTCATTTGTATCATCATCCAATGCCAACGAATCAAATTGATCAGTGTTATTGTTCCAACTTTTCTTGCTTTGATTCACTTTGTTCTTTATCGGTTTACCCTTCGATCGTGCAGATATATCCACGCCCTCTTCAGTTATCTGTCCACCTGATGAACAACCATTGCTCAAAATTCCAGTAAAGCCACCATAGCCAGTCTTCTCAGCCTTTTTATCTACATCTCTACAACAAGAACTACGGGTTACTCGCCTCTTCAATTCCCCTACAAAATGTATCTCAAATTACTAAGCACAGAAAATGATATAAGAATGACCATGAACTCGATGCAAGAAAGAAAGAAATCGTTCCATTTTAAAGACAAGAGAATAGATCCTCCATTTATCTATAAAAAACTTGATAACCCATCTCCAAGTTAAACTCAACAGTAACTACATTGGAAATATGGGGGTGTTAGATTTGCAACACAACCCATGTCCATTTTGAGTAAGGGAATAATTAGGTTTAGCCTCAAGAATGAAACAGTGTTTTTTATGATGGGAGTATGGGACGATGAAAAAAGGGAGGGGGTTGTTGTAAGATCCTAAGCTTAGCATGGTGAATCAAGTAATTACACTTTAATGAACTAGGGTTAGTCTCAATTAAACCTCTTAGAACCACCCAGAGCAAGATGGTTATCCTAATTAGAATAACTAGTTGATTGTACCATCGCCAACTAAAACGAAAAGAAAACATAAAATGTTTACCGTTTCTCCGATTTGAACGACAAGATTTTTCCGCGTTGCACGCATCTGCACAAGGATTCAGTCTTGTAGATCTTCTCGACTCAGTTTTTGAATGATCGGATTGTCTGGCCTTACAAGATCCATCAAGTTTCTGCAAACATTCTTTTGACTTAGATCTATGGCTTCTCCCTCGAGGAGAAACATTCCTCTTTCCCGTCAAGGTCAGAGGTGTCGTTGAAGAAGGGACACGGGTCCTCCGTTGTTGTTGTTGTGGCTTAGGGGTTCTCGGGTCTTCTGGTTCAGAGAGCTTAATTTGGAGAATTCTGGGAGATCGGCGGAGGGTTACGGCTGGTGTTGGCTCCTTCTTGTCGGAATTTCTCAGGGGCATTTTCACAAACACCTGGTGTCCAAGACTAGGCGAAGGAGTACAAGAGGGAAATTCTGCGGTTCAAACTTCAAAAGTGAAGCACGGAATGAAGCCCATTAAAGGCCCAAAATCTAATCAATCATATTTTCTGGTTCCAAAAAATAACGTGTCTGTGGAAGGCTCTGAGCCCTGTTTCTGTTTCCACATAAATTTATATACCATGATTTTTTATTTTATTTTTCTTAGTTGTTGCGTCAATTTTTCTTTATTTTAATAAAACTGTTCTGTCTTGTCCTGTTCAATCATGTCTGCGTATCAAACGTGCCATTTAACATCTAGACTTTAAGTCAACTTAAGTAATAGAGCTTTTAAGTTTTTTAGTTTTATCCAATAGACCCATTTGTAATTTTTTTCCATTTTAGAGTCGATGAACTAAAACACTCCAACGATTTTATCAAAAAACATTCCTTCAGGCTCATGTTTATACTCTCATAACAATATTACCAATATCATATTTACAGATTAATAATTCATGTTATAACTTATAAGGTAATTTATTATTTAAAGGAACGCACGAAATTTTATCGTAGCACAAATTTGATAATAAATAAATTTATTTTGTTATAATGAAAATCACAAGTTTTCGCACATCTAATATAAATTCTGTAGATATTAATTTAGAAAAACATTATCTTTGGAATTGTGTTAGAAATAATGTTGATGTCGTTCAAAATTCAAATTATAAGCAATTGAGATCTATTGCAGAATTGCATCAATGGTTGGTAAGAGTAGAAGAGAAACCCTTTCTGGTGTGATTTTTCGAATAATCAATCTATTACTTAGGGGTTGTTCGGTAAGGGGCCAATGGACTGTATAATAGATATGACTTATTCGCACAGCCATATCCAGCTGTTCGGTATTGTCTTATTCGGTCGGCTCATGGCTGGATAGTTCATCTAAAAAACCAAAGTCCTTTGTACTCGACCATTATAATCTCTTAAATTTCCCCAATTACCCCTTTACAAAAATACGAACACCACACTTTACAAAAACAGGCTCTAAACAAAAAGGACGATCCCCACCCTGATTTGCTTCCATCACCATGAAAAAATTGTCGCGTCCCCCTTTAATGTGAAATGATGGGTTCTCTCTTACCTATGCAGAGTCATCTTCCTCCGTGGTTCCAACCCTCACTCGAAGATCAACCCCTTTAGGGTTCAAATTAAGTTTTTATTTAGGTTTGATGTGAGTTTCTGATTTTGGGTTTCGAATTGAGTATGATTTTTATTTTGGGTTTGATTTTGATCTATAGATTGTTTGGTTACAGATGAACAATTGATTTGTTTAGTGGTTAAATTGGTGGAATTGAATGCTAAATGTAAAACAAGGGCAACGTAGTCATTTTCATTATTCAGACTATTTATTCAGCATACCAATCGAATAACAACTTATCAAATATCATACAAACAGATTTATCAATATAGGCAACTTTATCCATATAGAACTTAATGGATGACGAGCCGAACAACCCCTTACTCTCCTAGTTTCTACCACGACAACCGAGAAATCATTTTCAGCAATGAATATTGTGAAAATAAGGCTACGAAATAAAATGAAAGATGAGTTTCTAAACTACTCGTGTGTTTTGTTTATCGAAAGAGAAGTTGCTGAAAAGATTAGTGTTGAGGAAATTGTGGAAGACTTTAAGGCCGCAGAAGATCGATTGGTTCCACTTTGATGATCGATGTTTGACATTTATTTTAACATCTAGTATTAGAGTTTAGTATGTTATGACTTTAGATAGTGTATTTTTGTATTTTTTTAAAATATACTATATATTAGGTCTGGCTCCTGCGGTTAAAAAACTTGTGTTCCACCCATGGGTAATCATTTTAACTTATTTAAGTTATATAGCTTCATTGATAGTCGGAAGATAAAACAAAAATAAGGTTAATATAAGAGGACAGCAATTGTCATTTTGTCATTGAAAGCAAATGTAAATACGGTTAAGGCAAAGGTGTGCAGACAACTTGGCCTGCAACCTAAGACGTGCGTAATCACATGTCATTTTACACGTGAGCTTGGTGTAAAATCACATATAATTTGATCGATCTCATTTGACTCTAATTTAGTTATTGTTCTCGTTTGAACTTAACAATATATCTATTCTACTATATTAAAAGAATAGTGACAGTTTTTTTTCTAAAAAACTGCTTTCAAGGTTACAAATTTTTAAGCTTGATGTACAAACTATTACAGCATGATTTGAAATCAGTTTTTCCTCCTCCACGACTTGTTCCTCCGTCTTCTTCTCCACAGCCTCTCACCCCCACGTCTGCCCTGATTTCTCTCCTTCTCCCCAATTTCTGCAATCCACGACCTCTCCTACCTCTCGCCCTAATATCTCTTCCCCATCCCCCCATTTCATTGGCAGACTTTCTTCACTCTGCATAAATCCCCGCTTGGTGAAGGAAGAGCTTCTACTGGTTCGTCTAATGATTTGATTTCTTCAATATAACCATTGACATTGTTTCTTAACTCACTTTTGACCTTCCTGTTCACCAATTCCAGACCCCTCACTCCCTGATTTCTCTCACAGTAACTCTCTATTTTACGATTACCATTTTAAATTCAGTTTATATAACCGTACCATTGATTTTCCAAACCTCACAGGGTTCTTTCAATCTCCAAGTTGATCCACTCTATTAAACCTCTCGATTTCTACATCTCCAGGTTTACTCCATTTCTCCATATCTTTTAAGCTTACAATCAATTTCTCATCTCTAGGTTTACTCTGCTACTCCATTTCTCATCTTCAGGTTTGCTCGATTTCTCCATCTCTTCACGTTCCACAATTTGATCTCTTGATTCCACGTTTCAAAGTTTCTACTCCATTTCAGGTTTGCCCAATTTCTCTAAGTTCAATTTCTCCAGTTTTCAACGTTGATATCTCCAGGTTTTCAACGTCGATTTTTCCAGACATCGATTTCTCTAGGTTTGCTCTGCATATAAAAATACGAATCGTTGTGCAAGAACAGAGATAATTTAGGGTTTAGGGATCAGATTCGTTCGTTGTCTGATCAATCGGGTAAGATTTTATATTTAAAAAGTTATTTCCCAAGTGCATGAAGTTTAACTTGGATGTTTGATGCTTTTATTTTATAAATGCAGTGATAATGAGCGCAAGGTGTTTGATAGATTGCCACCCTGAATTTGCTTTCATCATCCCCCACTCATTCGTGTAACCTTTTCACTTTATTTTAACATTTCAAACATCTGGTACCGAAAAGGTATAATTTCTTTTCGAAATAAGCAGTTGGTTGGAAAATGATGAAGTCACTGTTTGTTTTTTGCAGCTTTTGAGAAAACAAGCAGCTGTAAGCACTGCAATTTTCTATTTTACATGGCGGTGTCTAATTAATTAATTTATTTTTCTTAGCACTTGAATGAAGATTTTGGATTCAAGTACATTGAATAATGTGGTTGAAGATGATGACAAATGGTAGTTGACTTAATAATATGCCTTGGAACTTCCATGCTTGATGATGAAGATTGAAAAGACACGGATTCCAATTTTTATATATTCATGACACTTCTTCTATAAAAAAACTTGAATTCACCAATGAAATAGTTAAAAACAAAACTTTGTTACCATCTCATTCACATGAGGGGTAAAACAACAAGAATGGGTTTTTGTTAAATTAAACCATGTGAAGATGTCAGTGTGTTTATATGTGGATTGATTGTTTGCATTCAGAACTCATGGCAGTGTGTGTGTATTCTCAGGCAACCATGCATGTGCTTTTCTAAAGAGACTTTTATCATTGTATTTACTACTCTACTATACATCTTCTCTTCTGCTTTAGTTAAGTTTACCTTTTTGTCTTATGATCAGCCTAGCTAGCTATATATCATTCATAGTCATTACTCATTACCGATCAATAATTTAACTATTGCATGCAATTGCAACCCAAGTGCACCAATATAAATATATATAATGTCCCTTGGTTTTACTAAATGACTGTGGTTTAGTGGTATTTATTTACTCCCTTTTTTTCTTCATTATCATGAAACATCAAACGATTGAATTTTTGAATTTCGTCAATCCACATTCATTCGATTTCGAGTTGCAGGATTCCAGAGGTTTTGATTTCTTCAAAACCCTAAAGAATTCTCAGAGGTATGCTATTAGATTTTTTATGTGTTGATTTTTGCTGAAAAGGTGGATTCTTTGTAACAGGGTGGTATGGAGAATTGAAGCTAGCCCTTATTATCTACTTATGTTATCCTAAAACAAAGGTAAATATAGCTACAAATTAATGTTGTGTTGATGTGTTTTTTGGTTCATAGAATTTGCTATAAAAAGGAAGTTTTATGGGTGTTTGCAGGGTACAGGGTTTGTATACGATGCAATGCTGAGGCCATTTATAGTAAGGCATGAAACAGACATAGAAAAGCGTTTAAAGCACCCAAATTGGATTTCATTGCTCGCTGGTATTTTGGATGCTTATGCTGAAACAGTTTTGTTTTGATCAGGGATTTTTTTTTAAAATAGCTCCACCTTCACTTCAGATGACAAAGGGGTCATTCTTTGAGGTTCTCTTTTCACTTTCAAAATTTATGTCTAATTTGAGCACTTCAGGGGAAAACGCCAATTACATTAATACACAACTAAAATTTCAGGAAAAAAAGTAGTAGGGTTACATTGATTCCCTTTTATAGTGTTGATTAATGTTACATTGACATATGTTTCTTGATGTATAGCACTCTGGAATTTTTTTGTAATGTTATGTTTGAAAGAACAGTACATGAGATCCGCTTCTCTCAAGATCTTATTCTTTTATAGACAAGTATTAGTTATTTTTTGCTTTAATTTATTATCAAAATGAATGCCTGGTTACTTTTATATAACTTGCTTTAGATCAATAAAAGAGGTGAAACAGTGGATGAGAAGATCAAACGGCTCGATGGGGAACTTGCTCGATATAAAGAACAGATCAAGAAAACCAGACCTGGTCCTGCTCAAGAAGCCGTGAAGGCTCGAGCAATGAGAGTTCTCAAGCAAAAAAGAATGTAGGCTACTTCATAGCATTATAACTATGTGATTTGGGTAATATCTAATTATGGACCATTTAATCTGTAGAGTTTGCAAGATGAAATGATGGACATGATGGATATTACCAACGAAATACAAGAATCTCTTGGTAGAAGTTACAGTATGTCGGATGACATCGATGAAGATGATCTCATGGGTGGTAATTGCAAACGTTTCTTTTTCTTCTACGAATTTGGATTGTTTTTATTTTATTTTATTAATTTAAGATTATGATTGAATAAATCCATTTTTATTGCTGACAATGCAGAACTTGATGCTCTGGAAGCCACATGGGGCTGGAAACTGAAGGTGAATGGGTGCCTTCATATCTCCAAGCGGACATGCTGGCAGAGTTGGCAGAGTTAACAATCAGGTCCTCCAAAATACTCATCCTCTGTTACTCATATTATTACTACTCCCTAACCTATGAAAATTGTAGTATTTGACTGGTTAAATAATTAAACCAAGTTTTTGACTACGTGCCACCAAATGCCAAAAAAAAATAACTCAGTATATGAATCTTGTAGACCCAAATCATTACAATAAGTTTCTATCACGACAATTTGAATCTTGCAAACTTGTCATATACGAAAATGTTACAATTTTCATGGGACATTCCAAAAATGGAAAGTTTTGCAGTCTCCATGAAACATAGGTAGTATTGACCAGGATGGATGGAAAATGTCAACTTATATTGCTGTAAATCGTATTTACAGGGTGTGGATGAACTTGGTCTACCTGCCGTCCCTCATGCATCACTTCGCAGTTAAGTTCAAAAAATTGGGTGTTATCATATGGCTAAGTGTTAGTATAGGACCCTAGACATACTTAACTCACATTCTTATATTCTAGAGAGAGAAACACTTGTAAAGAACTCCTAATCTTGTAATGTGTTCTTGATGAATGAAATGACGAATTCATATCTTCTCTATCTTGATTGATCTTTTGGGTTTAACAATTGGTATCAGAGCAGGATCAAGATTCAGAGAAGGAATTTTACTGGAAATTCATTCTGATTTGGTGTTTTTACAAGAAAATTTGATTGATTTTCTTGAATTTTTCAAGAAAATCTCATTTTCTTGTGATTTTATCAAATTTTGATATTGTTTGATCGAATTTGTTCGTGATTTGATTCTTTGGATTCGTGGTGATGATCTGAACATATTTCATTCTTACATCAAAGCCTAATTCAGAAGATTTGGGGTTTGATTTAGAGTTTTTCAGGGTTTTTGGAGTGTTCGTATCTGGCTACTGGTTGGGATTTTGATTTTGAGAATTAGAGGGTTTCAGAAGTTGAAGATTGAAGAAGATTTGTTAGAAATCGTGTTTCTAACTGATTTGTGAAGATTAATTGCAGAAATTTCAAGGATTTTAGCATCAATTTTGAGATTATTCAGATTTTTGGTTTTGTTCGTATCAGTCCTGATCGATCCATTCAGATTCCAAATAAGAGGTTTTTAGAGGTTATTTTGTGAAGAAATAATGTTCAGATTGTGATTTCGATTTGGTCTGTATAGTTTGATATCAGAAATTTGGATTTTTCAGAGGTTATTTGAAATTTTTTTGTCACTATTCGCAAGATCCATAGTTTGTGCTAGACTCATGTGAAGAACTCGCAAGACACTAGTTTCATCAAGAAAGTCAAAATTTTCAGTTTTTGACTTTTCTTGCTTTTTTTTTGCAGGATATATCTGTTTTGAAAGAAAGATATCAAGGGTTGTTCAAGGTTTTCACAAGGTTCTTACCATTTTTTCTCAAAAGATTCGTACCAGGTTTTCGTAATCATATCAGGTTTTCGCAAGGCATGTATCTTATATCAGGTTTGTGATTTTATGTGAGAATTCATTGGTTTTCGCAGGTATCATATCAGGTTTTCGTAATCATATCAGGTTTTCGCAAGGCAGGTATCTTATCAGGTTTTCGTAATTCACTGTTGAGATTTCAGCAACTTTTCGTAAACCTCTCCTACGCAAACCACACTTTTCGTAACCCTCATCTGCGCAAACAGTCAACTTTTCGTATCCTTCTCCTACGCAAACCCTACTTTTCGTAAGCTTCCTCTGCGAGAACAGTGACTTTTCGTAAGCCATTGTTACGCAAACCTCAAGTTGTTTACCGGAAACTGCTTTCTTCGCCGGAAAACAGAAGCTCGCCGGAAAAACGGGTTCGCCGGTGGTTGGTTGCATGATCAAGGTTGCTTAGTACCATTCTGTTTGTCATCGAATTCTGAAACCAACGCAACTGGTTTTGTGTTTTTTGGTCAATGATTGAGGGAGATATCAACGAAAGAAGGTCTCAGATCGGGTGTTTTAGTTTTTTCTGGGGAAGATGAATAGTAGTTTACTTTTTTTTTGATTTTTTAATTAGAACGTATCTGGTCATCACGTTGGTCTAGGTTCATTAGGAATTTGTGTTTGGTTTGGATTTACGTCTAGATTCATATTAGATTTAATATTAATTTTAGGTTATTACACTTTAGGTCCCTGTAGTTTAAGTTTTAGGTTAATTCAATTTTGAGTCCCTATGGTTAAAGTTTCTAGATTTAACTCTTTTAGTCCCTCTAGTTAGTATTTTCTAAGATTACTATTTTTGGTCATTTTAGTTAGTTTTTAGGATTTGTCATTTCCAGTCCCTATAGTTATTAGTTAGTTTCTTTTACAATTTTGGTCCTTCTGTTATTTTCTTCGGTTAGTTTGTAGTTAAGTCTTGAGTTAGTTTCAGTGTTTGTTAAATTCAGTCCTTGTAGTTAGTTTTTAGATTTGTCCCTGCTGTTCGTGTGCACTTTTCGTAACAATGGTGTATTGCTTTAGTCCTCAATGTACATCCGATAAAGAAATGTATGATTTCAATATCAAGTCTGCAGATGCATTTAGAGACAAGCTCCTCAAAGAACGGAAGGAACTGAAATTGCAAATAATTGAAAATTCTGATAAGCTTATTGAGCTTTCAAAGTGACTGTCAGATATGGAGAGATTGATAGAAGAAGAAAAAGAAGCTCACAAGAAAGAAAGAATGGCTTTAGTTCAAAGAATTTCTGATCTTGAGAAAGCGTTGAAGATGAAGGATAAAGATTGTGAAGACATCAAAGTGTTTGAACTCAAATTCCAAGAACTTTCCAAGCAGAATTCAGATTTTCAGAAAGTATTATTTTTAGAGAAGCAAAGGTTGGAAAAAGAGAGAGTTGAATTTGAGGATCAAAGGAAAGACTTTGAAGTGAAGAATGGGAAACTTTCAGAGAAAATTTCTGAACTACAAGAGGAGTTGGATTTGGAAAGAGGTGAGTTAGAAAAGAGAAAGAAAGCTGAGTTCCAATCAAAGAGCGTAAAGGGTGATTTTTGTGTAGAACGGAAGATCTTTCAGCAAGAGATACAAAAGCTGACAAAGAACTTGGCAGGTTTATCTATAGATATCATGAAGGAAAAGAGGGTGAATTGTGATATTCGGAAGAAGCTCGAGTTGATGACAAAGGAACGAAATGCCTTAAAAGACAAAGTGAGGTCGTTCAATAACTCAGAGTGTTTTTCAGAATGTCCGATGCGTCCTTCTAACATTTTCTACGAGCATTCTGTGGATATGTCTTCCAAATACTATGCTGATCTTCCTTCCTACAAAAGAGTCAACATGCAATGGAAGGTAAAAGGTAAATTTCCTGGAAAGTTGTACCAAAATCATCATTTCCAAATAAGAATTTTACAACGAAAGTTAATTCTTTTGTTAATTCTTATTGCGGAAATAATGATTTTGTTAATAATAATTATGTTCAATATTGGTATGGTACTTACCATTTTCCTTTTTATAGAGCTCCGCTTAACGTGTCAGGACCCAAGACTCGTTGGGTACCAAAATCTACTTAATCTGTTTTGCAGATTTAGAGGTAAGCGTTGAACTCTCGGAAGATGAAGTACTTGTGCATTCAAGAAGACATTGAACATCACATATTTTCAGGGAGTTTTCTATTTTTTTTATATATACATGTGCGATTTGATAAATCTTTTGGTATTTTGTAGGGGGAGAGAGAGTGAGATAAAAGACTATGGCTTTTGAACACATCAGTTCAAAACCCGCACTTCAACGGTAATGGCTTCTGAACAATTCAGTTCAGGACCCGTACTTCAATGGCTATGACTTCTAAACAAATCAGTTTAGAACTCGTACTTATCAGGTGATATCTTTTTGAACTTTAACTGCTATATCTTTTTGTTTCTCAAATCAAGTGATAAAAAGGTAACATTGTGTTATATTTTATTTATACTAACGTTGAAAGTTTGAACCTTCACAAATTTAATTCAATGAAGTGAAATTCTTCAATTTTTTCATTCAATGAATAAAATGTGTGTTAAGGATGATTTTACGAGCATTTTTGTATCGTCAGAGTTATATTTGTTTCTACTTTCGCTTCTGAAATAAGTCGAAAGGTCAGCGAAACATGTTTGAGATTTTGATATAAGCGCAAAATTGTGTAAATCTAGACTTATACAGAATACAATGCTCACAAAGCCTATTCGTCTTAATCATGAATGGAAACGAAAATATGGGGGAAGCACTACGTTTTTGAACCAAGTGATTGAGATGCTAAAAAAAATATATATATATATATATATGTATATAATAAAATCATTCAGTTTGATAGTCTGTGCCTGTGGCCTATCTGGTTTGGGAGATTAAGTCCCAAGGAGTACTCGTTACCTAGCCCCTAAGATCAACTGATCTGGGATTGGCTGACCCAAATCCTGCTATAGAACCAGGTAGAAAGCCATGTTCTACTGGTACAGATGGGATTAAGGTATATCGATGTAGCCTTTCTGGTTCGGGAGAGTAAGTTCCAAGGGGTGCTTGTCACCTAGCCCCTAAGGCCAACTGGTCTGGGATCGGCTGACCCAAATCCTGCTATAGGACTAGTTAGAAAGTTACGTTTACGGTGTATCTTAGTCTTAATAAACTGTTTGATTATAAAAGATGCCAATGAGCACATAATAAAAGTTGCCAATGTGCACAATATGAAAAGATGCCTAAGAGCACACATCTCTTGAAACTTGGGGAAAATACAAAGTCGCGATAAACCTGTAAATTTGTGAAAATTCTGTTTTTGGACAAATAGTGTGAGTAAGAGCAAAGTATTCTTATAGGTTTTAGAGGTGCATTTGCTTGTTGCTAATCATATTTCACATGCTAGTCAACCAAATAGATTTTATAAAGGGGTTGCAATTGAACTTTTGTAACTCGATATGCGATGATGTCTTGTTTTTGAATCCAAACGCATGCATTTGATTTCACTTGATGGAAATATCTGTTACATTTCATTAAGTTGAATTTCTTTTGTTTGGTGTTCAAATGATTAATTGTTAGTAGTTATAAAATGTTGTTCAATGAATTCTATTCTCTTTATATAAGTTTGTTAAAATGTGCGCTTATATGATTTTTATGCAAATTTTCAGGGGGAGAAAATCAACTTGCTCTACAATTCTTATTTTTAGGGGGAGCAAGATCTTTCGCTTATGGGGAGATTGTTCGTGTTTTTCAAGGGGAAGAAATGTTTTTGAAGAGGGAGATTGTCCGTGACTGAAATTGAAAAGATTTTCGATGCTCGTGATGCTCACTTTCATCGAAAAAGGGGGAGAATGTCTACATCAATTTCATGTCAAAAAAAGTTTAAAATCAAAGATTCGTTTTAATGTTAACGGGGAGATTTGTAGAAAGAAGACGTCGTTTCAAGAAATGATAGGGGAAGTTTTATTCTTCAAGAGTTTTTAAGAAATCGATTGATCATTTCAGTGATCTCTTTCTTTTGAACTCGCGCGTTTATGAAGATCGACACTGAAGAATGAAATTCTCAAGTCAATGGAAATGGGGAGAATTCTTCAAGAGTTTGAGGAAAATCGATTGATCATTTTGTGATCTCTTTTTCTTGAACTTGTGCTTATTTGTATTCAAAAGCTTTATGTGAAGATTCTTATTCTCCTGCTCGAAGAAAGAAGTTCGTTATTTGCCGTTTGAAGATTGGATGACGTTTTGACTTTGACAAGCTTTGATGAAGACCGAAGATTCAAGAAAGCTAAAGCCTGATGATCGCATTTGTTTAAACCTTGAATCCAAGGGGGAGATTGTTAGTGCAATATGTCTTCAAGGTTTAAATATAGAAAGGTCAAAGTCAAAGTCAATGTATTGAGTTGTATTGTGTTGTTTACACCTTGTAATGTGTTTAGTATAAATAGGTTTTGTTGTGTGTTAGTTTAGAAGACTCTAAGGAACATTCTCATAATTCTCATTCATATCTTAGAGAGAGAAAGTGCAGAACTCATATCTTGTATACAGTGTTCTTGATCAATGAGATGACAAATTCACATCTTCTCTATCTTGATTGATCCTTAGGGTTTAACACTAAGTTCACAAGTTGGAGGGAGTTGTGGGCTTATAGTTCGTTTATTTGTCATATGGATGGATGACACAGATGGTGGCAGTGATTCCATTTTAAAACATAAACCTATTTGGGCTTATAACCCTAAATCTCAAAGGAAGAATAAATCTAAGACAGTGCAAAAGAAACAAGGGGACATGCATCGTACTTACGGGACAAGGGTCGTTCCTGTGTGAGTCATTTCTTTCAAACATTAAATCTTTTAGGCTAACAGAGAAGAATTGCTTGCATGTAGTAAACACTATAGAAAAACAAATAAGATAGTGTTTCCTTTTGCAGCTTTGTCCTATCATTAGCTGATGTGGATCCACACCTGATGATGGACGATGAAAGCCTTCTGTGGACAAGTAATGATGTTGTTATTGTACTTCAGCATCAAAGTGAAAAGATACCTTTAAGGTAGGTGTATATTGCAACAAATTCAATTTATGACATGTTCATTTTCTCATTATTCTGATTTACTTCTTGATCATTTAGGATTATATTCTTCTTAGTTTCTTAGTTGTTTTATTTGGTTAATTGTTGTGCAGTTATGTCTCAGAAACAGAGAGAAGGTATGTTGTTCCATCACAAGTGCAACGTCATATAGTGGTTGGACTAGCTGCTGTCGTGGGTGGACTAAGTGCACCATATGAGAAAGCTTCTCATATTCATGAAAGACCTGTTGTGAATTGGCTCTTGGCAGCTGGTTGTCATCCATTTGGACCATTTTCTAATGCTTCCCGGATCAGTCAGTTGTTTCAAGATGTTCCATTTGAAACTCTTTCCAAGAAATTTTAATTTATCATTTATGAACATATGACTAATCGTGAAACACAACCCTTTAATAGTTTAATATCATTCTTTATTATCATTCAAAGGAAGCGTTCTATTAAATTCTTAGATGATATTTTGTTCACTAGAAGGAAAGTACAATCTGGAAAATGATTATGGAACTATAAATTCTCAAGATCACATATAGTCTTAAGAAAGTTGTGGATACTTTATGAAAGATCATCAAGACCACTTGACGCCAACAATACAAAGTCCACTGAAACAATTTATTAATGCCTACATTGCTCTTTTAAATTTAAGAAAAACAAATGTTATCGCATTGAAAATTCCGCTATCTATCAATTCCAAACATATCGACATTGAATTTATATATCATATAAAACCATGAAATTAACATCGTGAATGGCATAAAATAGTAGGATGAATTTGAAAAAAAAATATATTAGAAAATAGAACGACACTTGAGAATTTACACTTGAATCTAGATTAAAGTCATGTTGTATATCTGACCAACGAACGAGTATAATCATCCAAAATACGAACAAAAATGTTTGAATTTAAGTGACGGAGCCAAATAGCCAATTCATATGATACAAAGAACTAATATTATCACAAGTTCTAACAAGATAATTTTGTGAAATCAACGTGTCTTTCTTGAGGCATTAATAAAACGAAGACCCGATTATGGCAAATCCGGCTCTCACTTAAGCAAGCAAGGTGACGAAGATCCTGCACATGGATGGACAATTCACAATAGGGGTGCTCAAAAACCCGATCAACCCGACCAACCCAACCCAACCCGATGTGGAATAACCCAACCCGAAGCAACCCGATGTCCAATCGAGTTGTAAAATCTTCAAACCGTATGTATTGGGTTGATATCGGGTTACGATAATTTGAACCCAACCCAACCCGATAAACCCGATATATATATATAGGGTGAGTTTCTTTTGCAAACCAAACAATTTGTACAAACTTTGCAAACCACTAAATTAGGCAACAACAGATATATTTATGGTAATTATTATCATTCATTAATAATGATTGTGATATATATGGAAGATGATTAAGTTCATTAATTATGATCATGACTTTAGATTAGGAAACATAATAAAATCAGATATTTATTAGACTTGATGAACGGTCAAGATTGGTTTGTATAGTTTGTACGAATTACTTGGTTTGCAAAAGAAACTCACCCTATATATATATATATATATATATTCAATCTCTTATCCATCTCTATATAACTCCTTCACACACACACACACACACACACATATATATATATATATATATATATATATATATATATATAGTAGATGTTAACATATATATGCAAATTGAGAAAAACATTTGATGACGATATGTTTAAGATTTAAGAAATACGCAAATTGGAGACGTCAAGTTATTTGATCATATTTGGTTTAGACATTTTATATGTAGTATCTAAATATTGTTTGAATTATCGGTTGTATTTTAAAGACATGTTTTCTTTATTTTTATGTTTTTAATTTTGATTTTACCTTGTTTAAACACAACCCGACCAACCCGAACGGGTTGGGTTGGGTTGGGTTGTATCTTTGTTTGGGTTGGGTTGGGTTGAAATTTTTTCAAACCGCCAACATTGGGTTGATGTGTCGAAATGCCTTCAACCCGATCAACCCAACCTGTGAGCACCCCTAATTCACAAGGCCAATATAGTTCATTGTATCTTTTACAGGTAGAAAAGAGTCGGCCATGGTAAAAAGAGACCTTGGTTGGTTTATAGTTGTGTTGTTTTGTAATAGTTAAACACATTTTGAATCAAAGCCCTGAACTTTTAAACCAATGAATCGTATTAACTGGATTTGTTCTATCATTTGGCATTAGATGCTCTTCTTGGGTTTTAAGTTCCTTAGCTTTGATAATGCATTTGGGATATACCAATAACCTAGATACCGTCGGGACAAAGACGTGTGGTTTCCAATAAAAATTTATCACCCGCCGCATCGCGCGGGTATACTGACTAGTTAATAATTAAATGAATGATATGATTATAAAAATATAAGTATGTGAATGATAAATATTTTTTTTCTTACATACTTGATATATATATATGTAAGATCTCACATTGGTTGAGGAAGAGAACGACTGTTGTCTTATAAATGACTTGATATCTTTCCTATCAAACGCGTTTTAAAACCATGAGTCTAATCGTGTCAATAAAACAAACAATATTTGGTACGGTTAGTCTGGGATGTTACAGATAGTATCAGAGTCTGAAACTGGATTGATATGCCAACGAGGACACTGAGTTCCCAAGGGGCTGGATTGTAAGATCCCTTTGATTGGGGAGGAGAACGAAAGTTGTTTTATAAGGGACTTGATACCTCATCTACCAGACGTGTTTTAAAACCGTGGTCCATGTGTGGATAAAGCGGACAATATCTGGTATGGTTGGTCTGAGATGTTACAATATATATAGGCGAATGATTATGTGAGAAAAAAAAAGTTAAGATGAGAAAGGGATTCATACACTTAATCACTTTTAACGGAAATTGATCTGATACATCTCGGTGCACCTCAACTCTTTTGATCGTCAATTAAAATTTGGAGATTCTTTTTTACCTTTCTCACCATAATTTTTTTCTCACTGAAACCCAACCGCCTATATATATATATATATATATATATATATAGACGGAGAACACCTCCCTTTTGTGAAAATACCACTGATCTATAAAAATTATCAAGATTTGAAAAACAAAAATCAACATTGTTTTAAAATTTACATTGCTTCATCACCAAAGTGGTTTAAAAATATTGATAATAAGATTTTGGACGACATTAAATAACCAACAAAAATGGCTCCTTATTTGGAGGATAACCCACTTCCATAAAAATCATAAAGCCCATGCTACTTGAATTTGTTTAAGATTTTGTAGGGAGTACTAGTAGACATGGCCAAATGGGCTCGGTCCCGAAAAAGTCCGGTAGGAGCCTGAAGCCCGGCCCGGTATAGGCCCTACCAGGCCTATATTTCAACTATTTTCACGGCATGGCCCTAGCCTGGGCCCGACCCGGACCGCCTAAGTTCAAAAAAGAGCCGTTTTTATTACCGTTTTTTTACCGTTAGGGGCATTTTTGACCTTTTTGGGTGTTTTTTGGCTCCTAAACACTAACAAATGACTCGATGTTGATGACCTCGATGATGGAACGGCTCTTACTAGAACTGAAATGACCGGAACACTTGCATACTATCCACCATACGAGGATTAAATGTATTGTTCAATCGAAGTTCTAATAAAACGTATTTTTAAGTATGTTTGAGTTATCCAATTAAGTATTTTATAGTGTATTCGAATAATATTTATTAAAAATGTGTATATATATATATATATATTTAAAAAGCCCGGTTTAGACCCGGTTTTGGGCCCAGTCCCGGCCCGATTCCAAAAGACCGGTCTTTTAAAAGCCTAAACGGGCCGGACCTTCAACCATCAAGCCCGGCCCGGTCCGAAAAAAAGCCCGAGCTTTTGAATAGTGTTTCGGTCCGATCCCAAAAAACCGGGTCGGACCGCCCCACCCCGCCCATATGGCCATGTCTAAGTACTAGTATTAAACTCGATGATTGTCTAGGGAATATAAATTTACTTATCTTAGTTTCTTTTCATTTGTATTTCATATATTTTATTATCGTGGATCCAACAGCCCCACAATAGAGCGTTGAAGTCTTGGTAGGGCTCGGTCTCGTTCTCGTACGGGGCTGGAGACGCAAGCGGGAGTTGGACGTACTGTCTTCCTCATGCGCCTGTTTCGAGTTAATGGTTTTGTGTGGTTATCTTTGTGCATTATTTTGCTGTTTCTTTTCGTTGTAATTGATTGTCTCGTTGAACTTTATCGTTTAGGTGGAATAACCTAAACTAAAGTGGGCGGTTTTCTACCGTCTATCACAAATACCATGTAACTTTACTGAATTTTAGAAACTGTATATCTTTGTATTATTTCTAACACCTTATACTTATTTTATTTACATGTTTTTGTATTCTAAATAACCATAGTTAATTTAAACAATACTTTATTCTGTAGCACTAACGAACAGTTAAGTGATCATTTGAGTTAGGTTAGAGCATCTCCAACATCTTCTTTAAAATAGAAAAAATTGCATTTTTGTTCTCTATATTGCTCCAACAGCTTCTCTATATTGTTCTATAAAATAGAGAAAACTCTAAGTTTAAAGAATTCTCTAAAATTTTTGCTAGATGGAGAGAGAAGTTATTTTTTTATTAATTCCGACCAATAAGATTGATATATCATTATTACATATAAATTCTTTTTATAAAAATGTATTGGGATGATAAATTTAAGTAATATAATGGATGTTGAGTTCTCTAAAACAGAGAATCTGTTGGAGCTAAATGTAATTCATGTTATAGATTTTGATTTTTAAATCCCTATTTTAAGCTAGGGTTTGCAGCCGCTGAAGGCGCCTCCGCCGGCGCCTCTGCCGGCCGCCGGTTCTCCGGTCATCTTCTTCATCACAGACGCCGGCTCTCTCTTGAAGACAAAGCTCTCATCTTCTCCATTGGACACTCTCTCTCTCTCTCTCTCTCTCTCTCTCTCTTTTCTCTTAACCTAGCCACCACCACCTCCACCACCTCACCACCTCCATCTCGCCACCACCAACACCTACTGGGTGACAGAGAAAGAGAGAGAGAGAGTGCCGCCGCTGCTCCGCCCGCCGCCGCCGCCGCTTCGACAACGCCGTCGCTTTGCCGCCGCTGCTTCGATCCCTTAGTGGCTCTTTATCCCTTTGTGGCTCTAATTCCCTGTGTGGTTCTAAACCCTTGTGGTTCTAAACCCTTGTGGTTTTTTGTCTCTGTTTCAAGGCATAAGCAGAAAACACAACCAAGTAGAGTGGTTCATACCCACTTTCATCAAGGAGAATAACTTCAAGTGGCACCTTCCCACTTTTTCTCTTACCTTCCGCTGTACTTATGCAAGAAAGTCAAGGAATCAATTTTTTGATTGCCTCCTGTTGGAACTGTTGGGGACTGGTCCTTGCGGTGGAAAGACGAACCTACGAAGCGGCTTCTGAGTCACTTTCGTTTTTTCTTGTCTTTAACTTTATGTTGTATTTCAGTCCTTTCATTTCAGGTGTTTTTCCTTGTTATGTAACGTTTCTTTCTTTAATGATAGGATTGTTCCGTTCGGGTGACGGTTAGGCCGTTACACGTTCGTGATGCAATCATTTCCCTTAAAAAAAACCCTATTTTAAAAAAGTTATAGAGAATCTGTTGAAGATGAACTTATAAAACACGAAAACATGGTAATTAATTAGTTTTTTCTATATTAATCCACATGAAAATGATGGGAATTATATGGGAAACGACAATTAATGGAGTAAGAGGTACAATGTTGTACTAGAATTTCAACATAAGTCATGAGCCACAAGTATTAATTATTACCATGATTGCAACCTAATTTTCAAGTCATACAAGGATTTCCACTCTTAACACACAACACAAGTTGCAATTCAATTGGATCGGTGTGGGGTATCCTATAATTACTCTCATCTACAACCAATGCAAATACCTAACAATCTTTCAAATCAGTGTCTTATTTTCGGTTTTAAAATAAATACAAATATTTGATCTGCTATATAATTTAATATTATATATATTAGATACATGTTCGGATGCGATGCAACACAAAACATTTCGAATCTAAAACTGAAAACTTGAAAGAATAATTTTGTTACATGTTTAGTTTTATTATCCATCACAAAATGCCAAGAATAACCATAATTTTTTTAAAAGAAGTATAGATAAATAAATATAGATAAGAGTGTAAAATGTACAAACTTAAAAAATCTCGAAACATAATTTTTGAAAAATCAGGATACGTTGACATTTTAGTTTAAATAATTATGAATGTGTGTTTTTAATATGATAAAGATGCAAAATGAAAAATAAAAATATAAGAAATATAAAACAAATTAATTCGTATATATTCATGATATTTAATAATATGATTAAATCCAAACTTATTCAATATTGAGCTCATTTTGAATGTATTGACGAGACGATTATAATGGTATAATTTATAAAAAAAATATTTTTAATGTTTTTAGTTCATATACGATTGTTTTTGTTAAAATAATAAGGGTGTAAAAAGAAAAATGAAAAAGTAAAAGATTAAAGTTAAATTTGAATAACTAATTATAAGGGTATTAAATGTAAGTTATATATTAAAAAAGATTTTGTTGAGAAGAGATATCCGTGGAATGATAGTAGGTATGCTTTAAAAGTTGTACGGCGTGCTATTATCTTAAACTTTTAAAACAAACGTTTTAGAATTTTGTGTATATATATATATATATATATAGAGGAAGGTTCAAACGAGGAGCGTACCAATTTAAGAGAACGTGAGGAGCACTCCCATGCTTCTGATCACATATGATTTACAACGCTAAAAAATCGGACATAATCGAATTTTCGCGCAAAAGTAGCGCGACTTGGTTCGCGACGCGTGCAAGTCGCGGATCATTAATGATCCACAACTGCCAATCACATGTGATCCATAACTGTCGATTCTCATCCAGATCAGTTGTGAATCACATGTGATCCACAACTGCCAATCACATGTGATTCATAACTATCAATTGCTCCTCACGTTCTCTTAAATTGGTACGCTCCTCGTTTGAACCCGCCTCTCTCTCTCTCTCTCTATATATATATATATATATAGAGAGAGAGAGAGAGGAGAAGTGGAATTAAGGTGAGAATGGTAATAAATGATTTGGACCATTTATCACTTTTAATCATGAATAATTGACCTGGTGTATTTTATCACGGTGCATCATCCTAATGTGCATCTATGGATGAAGAATTGAAGATCCCTGCTTACGCTTTTCACCATAACTTCCATTCTCACCGGAACCCAACCTAATATATATATATATATATATATATATATATATATATGTATGTAGAGGAAAGTTCAAATGAAAACTCAAATTCAATTGTAAACATGAGGACAAATCTCGTCCATTGATCGCAGCCATATTTAAGCCATTCCTAAAATTCAGCTTTAGGGGTATTTTCGTCAAATTAGAATGAGCACATCCTTTATTGACTTTTTATTTTCTTTTTTAATTAAAAAACTTTTACCCCCTTAAATTTTAAAATAAATTATCTCAAAAATTACTAACATTTTAATCAAACAAATTACATCAAAAAAACGAGAATTTCGTGCTCTTCGATATGACATCCATCATGATATAGTTTTTTTCGTTTTAACCGTTTTACGTGAAATCGTGTATATGTGTTATATTCAGAGTGAATAAAGGTACATTTATTCAGTTTTGAATATTTACCTTTATTCAGTCTGAATATATAGATTTATTCAGACTGAATAAAGGTACAAAATTTAAACATTTATTCGTTTTGAATATCTACCTTTATTCAGTCTGAATATAACACATATTCAGACTGAATATAACACATATTCAGTCTGAATATAACACATATTCAGACTGAATATAACACATATTCAGACTGATGTATTTATATGTGTTCTTCAGTTTTTCGTTTTTTGAGGTTTTTCTTTGAACCTCCCTCTCTCTATATATATATATATATATATTGTGCGTTTCAATTGTAAACCAAACAATTCTAACAAACTATACAAACCACTATATATATATATAAAAGATTATGAACTTAGGAATAAATTAAAACTCAAACGGGAATCATTTTAGCATGCCCCTCTGCAAGTGATCTATTATGATCATTCAAGTAACCAATATCTCGTATTTGATTTCGTTTATTATGTTCCATTAAATGTTAATTGTGCAAGTATGATGTTTGTCAATGGGGTACACCTTTTAATGGAGGAGAATACTGGATGATGATCAGCAGAATGTATATGGATCAGAAGCCTCGATGATGGGTAGTTTAGGAGGACCTTTTGAATAATTACACCATTTTTGTTTATTCAAACCTCATTTTCATGCTTACCTTTCTTTGATATAAATACATCAGTTTGAATATGTGTTATATTCAGACTGAATATGTGTTATATTCAGTCTGAATATGTGTTATATTCAGTCTGAATATAACATATATACACGATTTCACTTAAAAAACGGTTAAATCGAAAAAAAAACTATATCATGATGGATGTCATATCGAAGAGCACGAAATTCTCGTTTTTTTGATGTAATTTGTTTGATTAAAATGTTAGTAGTTTTTGAGATAATTTATTTTAAAATTTAAGGGGGTAAAAGTTTTTTAATTAAAAAAGAAAATAAAAAGTCAACAAAAGAGGGCTGATTCCAATTTTACCCCTGCGCGCTAAAAATTCACTAAGCCATGGACATAGTTTTCAAGTTATTTACAAAATTGCCACCGTGTTTTTTATTCATTGATCTGATCTCCGATTTTTTAATCAAGGGCTGTGGTTTGTCCTCACGTTTACAACTGAAATTTGGTTTTTATTTGAACCCACCCCTATGTATGTATATATATATAGGGTTGGGTTCCAACAAGAAGTTGAGGTTAACGTAAGAAGCGTAGGAGATGGTTATTAACCGTTGGTTGAGAAATGAACGCACATTAAGATGAGATGCACTGAATCAGTTCTCTTCTAAGCCGCAATGGAAAAACGTTTAATTAAAAATGATCAACGGTTTAAATTCACTTATCATGTTTTTCACGTTAACCTCAATATATCTCACATATGTGTATTAATACTTTAATAGAGATAAAATAAAGAAAACTCATGGGTAAAAAATAAATTTGAGTTCAAGTTATTTTTGAAGAATTCGAAAAGAGAAAAAAATTGGGTTTTTATTTTATAAACTTCTCCAACAACTTTGCTATCTTGTTTGCTATAATATAGAAAACTTAAAAAAAATCAAGTTTAGAGAATTCTCTAAAACTTGATAGTAGGGGAGAGAAATAATTATTTTATTCAATCCCACCAATGACATTAAACTTTTATCATTTTATATTAAGGTTTTTCAAAAAGTTTATTGGGAAGATAAATCAGAGAATATTATATTAATATAACTTGTGTTAAAATCTCAAAAATAGAAAATGTGTTGGAGATGAATGTAACTTCTTTTTAGAGATTTTAACTTTTGATTCTTTATTTTAGAAAAAATTATAGCAAACCTGTTGGATATACTCTTAAAATGACTAAATAAAGAAAGTGAATGTATTTTTATTTATGTCAAAATTAAGTGAAATTATACTTTAAAAATGTGAAATTTTTTTGATGTAGATATATATGAAGAGTAAGGTGTTGTTTGTTTTTTAAAAAGTCTGAAGTCTGATTTTATATCTAAAAAGTAAGAGGTGGTGTTGAAGTTTGAAATCTTGAATATTAAGACTGATTGTTTTATAAAATGATAAACATCTGAATCTGTTAAATTAACTAAAAATATTATGTTTTAAAATTCCAACTTGAAATAGATCACTATTTGATAACACACACATTCATATCCATCAACCATGCGTGCAATTGAGGAAGATGTAGAAGGAACTAAACCCTAAAAAAAAGAGGAATTAAGTGGATGGTGCATCTCTAAAATTTCAGATGACATTAAGGGGTTGTTTGGCAGTTGCTGAATGGTTTAGTGCAGAATGATTAAGAGGTCAGAATGGTTAAGAGGCTTTTATGATATAGTACAAAATGAAATATGCTTGTTTGGTATTTGTTTAGAATGAAATCAGGGTGCTGAATGGTTAAGAGTGACCCAAGATGCTAAATCATTAAGAGGGTTTTGGAACCATTAAGAGGCAGATTTTTTTTGCCAAACAAGATTCACCTCTGAACGATTCAGATGTTGCCTCTTAATGGAACTATTAAGAGGTAAACAAACGGCCCCTAAGAGATTTTCAGACATTTTTCTAAAAATAAAACAAACAATCTTAAATCTAAAAACCTTCTAACTTTCAGACTTAAAAGGTTTTAAAGGGTATTTTTTTAAAAACAAACAACCCCTTAATTTATAGTAGGCCCTATTATATTAAATAGGGATACATTAATAATATATAGGGGTCAATTTAGTCTACTCCTAAAAGAAATATGTAGCTCAAAATTCATCACTTGTTATGATTACTAATAGGAAAAAAAATGTAAATTAGCACCGGAATCAAATCTAAAAAACGTTGCATATGTGTGTGTATTAATAGAGATAAAATAAAGGAAACTCATGGGTAAAAAGGTAATTTAATAAAAGAAGCATCTTATTATTTCTGAAGAATTCGAATATTGTTGTAGGATAAATATGTCATCGTCAAAGTATAAGACGATAATGATAAAGTTAGAGATAGAGATAGAGATAGAGGCATTATAGTTAGATTAGAACTTGGTATCTCATTATTATCTCTTTGTAAACCATCCCTATTTAAAGGGCTTATGATTAATGAGAATTACGATTCATTCTCTCTTTTCTTTTGTTGTTCTGTTTCGATTCTCTTCAACACGTTATCAGCACGAAAGCTCAAACGACTTGGATCTTGCTACTTCAATACAAGTACACATCTTTATATTCTTATCTCTCTACATATGAACGTATTATGTATGCTAACTGTATGAATACTATGTCATTCTCACTGTGGATATATTTAACTTTTATGTTAACATTCATCATGTTGTTTTTTTTTGAAATCTAACAATAAAAGAAGTACGAGTAACGAAGTTGAAAGATTTATGTATTTACCTTCTCCATTATTTTTCCTTTCAAGTAATTATTTGAATACCCGTAAAATCAAGAAAGTTTTGGCTTGTTTTTTTTATGGTTGAGAATAAGAAGAAACTTTTAGGGTTCTGATTTTGTTTAGGCCTTAGGGGATCCGCCCTTTTTATTTATTTATTTATTATATATTTGACTTACTATTATCTAGTTAGAACTTGAATGTGTTTAGGTGTTTATTTATTTGATTAGTTTAATTATGTTATATGGCCTTAATAAAATTTTGAGTTTTTATTATTTAACAAATTATCTTATTTTAGTTAAATATTTAGTTATTAATATAGATTGTTATTTCATATCTACATTTGTTTGCTATAAATCTAGTATCAAGTCTTTTATTAGATAATAGTATTTTTTAAAGTATCAAGTCTTTTATATATGTTAATTGATTTTTATTTAACGTCATTAAATTCTAATTAGATGATTCATTTTTAATATATTATTGCTATATACCCACGTAGGCTTTCATTTGATTTGTTATCTTATAAATTTAACCATGTTAAATATTTTCATTTTTTTTGGCTGACTAATTTAATTTGATCCATTTAAATTAGATTAATTATATTGTTATGTGATATAATAATAATAATAATAAAAAAATTCATGATTCATGATTTAGGATTTAAGGATATAACTATTTCTTGATAGAACCATAAGTTTATTATTTTGTTTCCAACTTATAAAGAAAAAAAACTTAGTTTATTTATTAGTCTTTTAATTAATTAAATATTGATTATATTGGCAAAATAGGATATTAAACTGATTTAGTTTTGGTTGAGTCTCCTTTAATTGTAATCTTATTTTTATACCTTTGCTTATTATTATTTATTTATGTATAATTAGTTTATTTATCATATTGAGTTTATGTAATATTTATCATTTTAAGTTATTATTATCATTATTATTTATTAATGTTTATCTAATTAGACTACAATATTCGTACGTATATTTAAATGATTAATTTAAATATGTATCTACTTCAAACATGCTAATATTTGTTTAAATGCTTATCCATTTACAATAGCGTTTATTTATTTATTATTTAAATTATTATCTTTTCTTAGATGTTTATCTTAATTATAATTCATGACTTTAATAATTAAATTTTGAAAGTTACACTTCCAACTCCCATAACTTTTGATATCTTGCTAAAAGCTTCAAAAATAGCATAAAAATGTTAAAATATTATTCAAATATTTATCATGATTATGAGTTCCTACTCATTAATTCAAATCTTATAAATAATTTTTGGAAGTTACACTTCCACCCCCCCCCCCCCCTTATATTTGGTATTTTACCAAAAGATCCATAAATACCAATAAGATGTTATAAGTTTGAATTTGACTTTATGTCAAAACTAATATTGATTTGTCTAATGGCAAAAATCTCTAAAAATACTATTAAGATATTAAAACATTGAAATTGGCTTCATATGCCAAACCCTTATTCTTTTCGGCCTCCTGCCAAAAGCTTTATAATTAACAATGTTATATTCAAATTAATTAAATCGCAAGATATCGATTTGGATTTTGTCAAACGGGTGTAAATAGCCCTAAGGTTTGTAGGGATTCAAGTAATCCATGTGATTCCACTGCTACCTGGAAATCCAATAGATTGAGTGATTTCTTGTTGCAAATTGAAATATTGATGAAATATTATCAACAAGATATAAGAATACAAAAATCCAATATTATTATGATAATGAAATTTCATGCATAACATAATAAGTATAAACCATAATTCACTATTTTATAAAATAATATGTTATCCGTTATCTACGACATCTTTGAATCAAAAGTACTTGATTACCATAAGATAGGTTCGGAAAAACAAAAGAAAATACGCAAAAGTCATCGAACCATTTTTGACCCTAAAGAAAAAAATAGATGTTAAGACACAATTAAATACTTTAAAATTTTTTAGACGATACATCAGTCACAACCTTCAGAGAGAATAACTAGAAACCCCCAAGAACCGTGGGTAGTCCCAAAAGGAAATTCGGGAATATTCAGTACCATAAAACTCTCAAACTAATCATACAGTGGAAAGAAACCTACTTACTTGATTACAAGAAGGTAACTGATTTTGACAAAGAAATGTCATGTCTCAAAATGCATCGCAATCTTGTGGCAAGGAACTCACAAAAGATTATGCGAATCATAACATCTTTTCATCTTTCCTATATCACCAATCATACTAATGAAACAATATAAGCTGCAATATAACCTTTAACAAACTCATTAACTTAATGCAAATGGTTAAGAGTTGTAGCAATGTTTTTTTTAACAACGCTAGACATACCCGGATAAAGAAAATTCTTGGGGTTAATAAGGCAAGCGTTGGAGGTGGAAAGAACTCCAAAGGATAGTGAGTTGAACATATTAATCCACACACATATGCTAAATATGTACCATATGGACAAGGTTGTGGAAAGGGTCAAATTCATGGAAAGAATCGGGAACGAACTCCTAATAGAAAATGGAACAAATTAACTATGTCATATCTAAGATTGATTTAAGTATAAGTTTATTTGAATACACTTTAACTATCAAATTAATTGCATTTGTGTATATATACACATGCGTTTATAACCATTAGAGGTGTAAATGAACACATAAAAGAACAAATGCAAAACTCTCAATGTTCTTCGTTCCATGTAGGAATGTATCGATGAGAACTTGATTGTTTTTGTGACATATCATACAATCATAAGAAATAGATTGTTATTCATTGAATTAATAATTTTTAATTCCTCCAAACACTTAGACGATGGACTGTCACTTGTTGCTTAATGACACAAGATCAATCACTAAAGCACTATATTAATAGAAACTTTGTTAAGATATTCGTACCAATGAGAAATCATATTATAAGAATGGAAATGGGTATATGTACATCAACTCTAATGATATGAAAGCAAACATACATTAGAGAAATTAATGTATCAAATTAATGGATTATCTATGTCATTAAATCATATTTTGTCACCAATAAAGAACTTTGGGACAATGACACATATATGTTTCGGCATGACCACGTGGGACACCATGGTCATGATATAGTGATCTATGTATTGGAAAATACACATTGACACATTCTCTTTCGAGTGAAAGATAAAACGAGGGAATTAACCAAATTGTAACTGTTGACTTCTACTGCACAAGAAGCAACACCACCATCATAATATGCCCTCTCCAATACCTTGAACTTTTGTATACCCTGATTCTTAGCCAAGACAGGAATGAGACCATCCTAAATCTAAGGAGATAATACCAATAAATTCCATTCTTACAACAAATACAAGGTGATATTTATAGACAATAACATCCAAAATGCAGACCATTAAAGTACTTTATGGTTCTGGTTTTGACACAATGAACACGTGTAATATTATTGTCCACATGAAATGTTGCACTCCTAGCACCAGTTATACATTTAAGGACCCACCACCCTGATTTTCTCATCAAGTCTGCATGACTTAGAATGCTGGAGAATTTACATCATAAGGATTTGATGATTATTGCATGTGTATAGAGATTAATGTAAAGTTACCTATACCCCATGTGTATATATAATGGTCTCGTAGAATGATAAAAGTTGACCATCAAAAGAATATAGATGGTAGCTAGGGCATTGGTTATGCGCACCAATTTATCCAAATCTACATGGGGTTATGCAATATTACATGCAACTTTACTTATTCGTTTTTAGACCCACAACCAACCAACTAACCTTATGCGTACCAGTTGGTAACTGGATATAAGCCTGATATTTAACATTTACGCATGTTTGGTTGTGTAGTATATGTGCCAATTGCGCCCCCACAGCGCACCAAAATGGGTCCTTTAAAACGATTAAGTATATATGTTGGATATGAATCTCCAACAATTATCCGCTATCTAGAACCTTTGACGGGTGATCCTAATATCGCATGATTTGCGAATAGTCACTCTGATGACAGTCTTCTTGTCGTTAGGGGGAGATAGGGAAAAGTATTTTCCAAGGGAACGACAGGAACTGTCATGGAATGTTCACACTTTAGTCCCCAAACTTCACAACGGAAAGTTGAAGTCAAACGAATCAGACTCGATACCTGATACGTTAAATAGTATTTCAAAAGTGACAAGATCACACATACGAGCTGCTAATATACCCATAAGGTTAAAAGTCCCCAACAGGGGCACAACGCCGTTGGAAAGTGCGTTGCAATCACACATAGTGGAGGTGTGGTTGAGGTCGTAGCTACCAAATGGAAGTGGTGGAAGCTACCCGGTTCGATGAATACTATTCTAAAGGAAGAGAATAGTGAGGCACATCCATTTATCATCAATACATAAAACTCTCATGAGATTATCTCTAATTATGTCCATGAATCATCACTGGAGGACGCTCCGAAGTTAATATTGATTCTAGAGATAAATAAAATCTTAAATGAACTATGAGAGTACATATGAGTCAATGGACAGATCATATATATTCATTGATGATTTATTCACATTTACTATTGCTCATAAGACGATAGAGCACGACGACATCGAACCACGCTCGGTTGAATAATATCAACAAAGCATATTGACCTAAAGAACAATCCAGAAAGAATTATATTATTTGACAAAGGATCGGGTATTTGGTTCGGTAGTGCTAACCCACCAAGTGTAAAGCCCGTAGGACATAACTGAGTCTTTGTCAGAAAGCGTAACGAGAATAATAAAGTCCTAATGTATAATGCTCTCCTTTGGCGCAAGGTTTCTCACAACGCACTGGATTGACCACAATAAGACTTACTCTCTCGTGATGGAGAACGTTCTGCTATTAATTAGCCAAGTAGTTTCCGAAGGACTGGAAATTGAAGCTCAACGATGTAGTTACTACATATCTCTATGGGGATCTAAATCCAGAGATATAAAAGTGCTTGATGGCATTATACCAATATCGAGTAACTTTAAACTATGAAATGTGATTACAATAAATATGAAACACTCACTTTATAGATTAAAACAATCTATGCGGATGTGGTATACCCGCCTGAGTGAATATTTGATTGGGAAACGATAAATAAAAATGATGAACTGTGCCCTTGCATATTTGTTAGGAGAAGAAAGTTCCAGGTTTTCATAGTAGCTCTATATGTCGATGTAATGAACATAATAGACACTCTTGACGAAATAAGAGAAAACACAAGCTATTTGAAATCTGAATTTGAGATGAAAGATCGTGGGAAAACTTGGTTTTATCTAGATACTTGAGCTACGACACCGAGTTTGTGGAATATTAATCCACCGATCCGCATATGTCTAGAAAATGATCAGGCGACCTAATATAGACAAAGCGCGTTCGATTAGCACTCCCATGATCGGTCAAAGTGTTGGATATAAAGAAATATCCATTTCGTCTAAAGGATGAGGACGAAGAGGTGTTAGGAGCTGGAATTCCATACCTAAGTACAATAGGCGCATTATTGTACTCAACATAACACACTTGACCCTATATTGTACTTCTCACTGAACTTGTCAGCTAGATTTAGCTCAACGCCAATGCAACGTCATTGGAATGATTTCAAATGAATCGTTTGGCACCATTGACGTGGGCTTATAATTTCCCTACGGAGAAAAATGGATTGATAATGTAACTTCAATACCTACTTAGATTGTGAGCGGCAAAAGTACTGGCTCTTATAGAAAAACACCAAACAATGCCTTGATATATATTTGCTAATATTAAGTATATGTTTGACTCATATAAAGGTTGTTCCCAAACTGGATAAGGAATTACCATATGAAACATGCCGATTGCTTGGAAGTAAACTAAGCAAACCCTTAATAGCTATCTTCTTATATTATCAACAATCTTACTCTCCATGAGACTATTCAAGAGTGTATATGGTTAAGGACTATCATTACACATATAAGAGGAGCTGATAATTTTGAGTTTAACCATTATACAACTTGCATGTATGGAAATAATGCATCATGTATCGAAGAAATGAAAGTAAGATATATCAAGGGTTATAACACAAAGCATATTTTGCTTAAGTTTTCATATAACCAATTATCCTCAAGATTGAAGTGAACTGAATAAGATGCGAGGAAAATGTGACATGTTTGTTTACCAAATCAATACTTAAAACCATATTTGGGAAACATGTAGAAAGTATTGAAATGAAAATGTTTTAAACCTCATTTGATTAATGCACGAATCAGGGGGAGTGGTAGACAAAAGGGGGAGTCTACTATATATGTAATATTGGTATGTTGTGCTCTTTCCTTCAACCAAGGTTTTATTTTTCCCATTGGGTTTTGTTCCTTGGTGTAAGATTTTAGTGAGGCAACGGTTTATATACCATCATGTTTTCTTAACTCTCACGATTAATGTACGAATCTAAGAGAAAATTAGACTAAAGTAAAGAAACTAGTGCGTTGTACTCTTTCCTTCGTCATATTTTTATTTTTTCCCACCGAGTTTTTATTTTGGCGTAAGGTTTTAACGAGGCAACAATTGTGCACCTTCACTCTTTTGACTCGGCACAAGGGGGAGTGTTGTAGGATAAATGTGTCATCGTCAAAGTATAAGACGATAATGATAAAGTTAGAGATAGAGATAGAGATAGAGGCATTATAGTTAGATTAGAACTTGGTATCTCATGATTATCTCTTTGTAAACCATCCATATTTAAAGGGCTTATGATTAATGAGAATTACGATTCATTCTCTCTTTTCTTTTGTTGTTCTGTTTCGATTCTCTTCAACAAATATATATATATATATATATTTATATTCTTTTGGGGGGTTTGAGGATATGACAATCAAGTTGTTAAAACGACAAATAAATAAAATGAATGTTTTTCTATTTATGTCAAAATTAAATGAAATTATACTTTAAGAATGTAAAAAAATTGATATATATATAGAGTAAATTTATAATAGGGGTACATTAGCAATATATAGGAGTCATTTTAGTCTCTCCTAAAAAAATTAGGGAAATTAATTGAAATACTCTACGTTAACCACCCTTTCATCCATATGCCCTGTCTCTCTCTCAATTAACCAAAATACTCCAAAAATCCATGGCCCAACCCATGACCCACGGATTATGTTTAGAAATAAACAAATGGGTTGGAAACCTGTGGCCCAAGGATTTTTAGAATTTAAGTATACAAGAAATTTCCGTGGCCTAAGAAAATGTTTTTTTAATTTAAGTATACAAGGTTTAATCATCCGTGGGATTTAAATTTTCCGTGGCCCAAGAAAATGTTTTTTTAATTTAAGTGGACCACAATTACCACAATCCGTGGACCACAATCCCTGGGCTAAATTTTCCGTGGCATCTCCAATATCCCACGAGCTCCATTTTCCGTGGCATCTCCAATATCCCACGGGCTTTTCAAGATTTGTCTATTTCTAAACATAATCCGTGGGCCACGGGTTGGGCCATGGATTTTTGGGGCATTTTAGTTAATTGAGAGAGAGATAGGACATATGGATGAAAGAGTGGTCAACTTAGGGTATTTCAATTAATTGTAGCTCAAAATTCATCACTTGTTATGATTATTAATAGGACAAAAAATGTAAATTAGCACCGGAATCAAATCTAAAAAACGTTGCATATGTTTCGTCTAAAAATTAAAATATTTCATTTATTTTGTATAAAGGAAATCCACTAAAAATTTGCCGTGTCCAAATTAAGTATCATGATTATTATATGTCAATTCAATTTTCTATTTTAGGATATGATTACTACAGTGGACATGATATGATACAACATAACATGAATCATTGTTTCACATTTGATATTTACGGGAGCGAAATTATTCGTGAAAGTTTTATGAAAAATGCTTTGATAATTATAAGTGTTTTAAATGTTTTCGAGAACTGTTAAATTGAGGGGACTCACTAGACCTCATGGTCTAACCAGTGGCGGATGTACCTTGTAAATTGGGGGGATGCCCCCCATGAGAGTAGGGATGTAAACAAACCGAACGAACATGAACAGATGCTTGTTCATGTTCGTTCCTTTAACTTAACCGAACAAACGAACGAACACGAACGGTAAACGAACGAGATTTTTTGTGTTCATGTTCGTTCGTTAAGAATTTTTGTTTGTTCGTGTTCGTTTATTAAGAGTTAAATGAACGTAAACGAACGAACTTAAATGAACATAAACGAACGAACTTAAATAAAAAACATGAACGAACGAACTTAAATAAAAAAACATGAACGAACGTAAACGGACGACTTTAAATGAACATAAACGAACGAACTTAAATGAACATAAACGAACGAACCAAAATGAACAAAAAGCAACCACCGTACTCATCATTTCGTTCGTAAAAAATATCTTAACAAAATGAAAAACCGGGTTAACTTAGAAAGTATAAAAAATAAATTATAAAGATCAATTTACTTGATGATTTTACACATTAATTTCATGTTATATAAATATGTTTATGTATAAACAAGCATAAACGGACATAAATGAACATAAACGAACGTAAACGAAAATAAACGAACGAACATTAACGAACATAAATGAACGAACGAGACCATTTTTCATGTTCGTTCATTTAACTAAACGAACAAAAAAACGTGTTCATATTCGTTCATTTATTAAATAAACGAACATAAACGAACATAAACGAACTCTTCCCGCCGAACAGTTCGCTGAACGTTCGGTTCGTTTACATCCCTACATGAGAGACTTAATTTTTTTTACCAAGGTTAAATTTTTAAAAAAAAAGAAGACTTTACTGTGTGTCCCCCCAGGCCCCCAGTAACAATCTCCTTGGGACCCCACAACCCTAGCAGCAGCTCCCCACCTTGAAGCCTTGACCGATTGATTCCCGCCGTCTCCACCGGAAGTAGGAACATCGGCCGGCGACCACGAGGCAGGAGAGGAACGCCGGCTGCCTCCACCGTTTCTTCACGAATTTCGACCATCAATTTCGACTT
The DNA here is from genome assembly GCA_033807775.1 of Saussurea involucrata. Lineage (NCBI taxonomy): Eukaryota > Viridiplantae > Streptophyta > Magnoliopsida > Asterales > Asteraceae > Saussurea > Saussurea involucrata. The sequence goes on along the minus strand of CM066322.1, from coordinate 54,482,434 downwards.
TATATCGACTTTACCTCACACCTGCAGCTACTTCGATTTTCTTCACAGGTCTGTCGTCCTGAGTGATGAGGTATGTTCCTTTCCAACAGTAGGTTTTAAATAGTGATTGTGCAGAATTTATTTGGTGATTGTGATTTGTGAAACCCACCGGCCACCGTGAAGGCGTGAAGCCATTGCCTATTTTGATTTATTTCAGTTGTTGAGTTGTTGAAATTTGCAAACAAAAACATTTTCATGTTTTTAATTATTTGATTGTGATTCCATCTTGCATTCTTGCTGAAACAGAAAGAAACAGAGGAGCATTCCACTCTTGATTTGGGCATTTGGAGAATTGAGACAAAGATAATTAGTTTATTCTCTATAAAACATGTTTGAATGTTTCTTGATTTGGGCGTTTTTATCTTTGAATATTTGAATGTGTTTTTTTGATTTGTTTCACACAGTGGAGAAATTGTTATTTAGAGTGTACAAACTAAAATAAATAAATAATAGAAATATATAATCTAAAGTCTTGTTATTTATTTTGCTAGAAAATGGAGAATTTTCTGAAAAGAAAAGTCTCAAGTGGAAACAACTCTACTCCAACGACTCCTATGGAAGTTGATTTGGATAATCTTCCTTCGGATCCATCCGAGAGGAAACGAATTTCACAATTTCACCCTAATCAAAGATACGAAGTAAGACGGAAGTATATGCTTAAAGGGCCGTGCCAACCACGTGGTCATGACTTTCCAAGAAGAATGATAGGAAACAAAGGAAGGCGTTTTAACCCGGCTTGGTTTGATCAATACGGTAATTGGTTGGACTTTTGGAGTATAGTGTAAAAGCGGATAAAGCATTTTGCCTATGTTGTTACTTATTTAGAGATCAATGTAGTGGACAAGGTCAAGGTGGGATTGATGCTTTTATGATAGATGGTTTTAATAGTTGGAATAAAACAGAGAGGCTTGCTATTCATGTGGGTGGCATTAATAGTTGTCACAATAGATCACTTAAGAAATGTGAGGATCTAATGAGATAAAATCAATCTATTGCCGTCGCATTTCATAAGCAAAATGATATTGTGAAGAATGAGTATCGTATTCGATTAAATGCTTCAATTGATGCTGCTAGATTTTTGTTAAATAGTGCATTACCTTTTCGTGGACATGATGAGTCGGAAGATTCTCTTCATAGAGGGAATTTCTTGGAATTAGTTAAATTAATCGGAAATCAAAATGAGGTTGTGGGGAAGGTTACATTAGGTAATGCTCCCGGGAATAATCAAATGGTGTCACCGAGTATTCAAAAGGATATTGTTCACTGCTTTGCACAAGAGGTACTCAAATATATTTTTGAAGAAATTGGTGATGATGTGTTCTCTTTGTTAGTTGATGAGTCTAGTGACATATCCAAAAAGGAACAAATGGCCGTGGTTTTAAGATATGTTAAATGTGGGATTGTTAAGGAAAGATTTGTCGGTATTGTACATGTGATGGATACAAGTGCCTTATCTCTTAAATTTGCGATTGAGTCCTTATTTGCTGAACATGGATTGAGTATGAAAAAGGTAAGAGGCCAAGGTTATGATAGGGCAAGTAATATGCGTGGTCAATTCAATGGCTTGAAAGCTTTAATAATGAGAGAAAATAGTTCAGTGTATTATGTTCATTGTTTCGCTCACCAACTTCAGTTAGTTGTTGTGGCAGTTGCACATAAACATATTGAAGTTGGGAAATTCTTTGACATGATAGCGACTTTGATGAATGTGGTTTGTGTTTCTTGCAAGCGAGTAGATATGGTTCGAGAAAGTCAAAAAGAGAAAGTGCAAGAAGCAATCGGTAACGGTGAAATCGAAACTGGCATTGGGTTAAATCAAGAGCTTTCTCTTGGAAGACCCGGAGATACACGATGGGGTTCTCACTAACTCTTAAGCGTTTGGTTGATTTGTTTCCAACTGTTATTGAGGTGCTTGACTATGTTGAAAATGCGTGCGATAAACCTTTTAGTCAACGTCAAGCAAATGGTCTTCAAGTATTTTTCCAATCATTTGATTTTGTGTTTTATTTGCACTTGATGTTGCATATTTTGGGACTGACTGATACATTGTCACAAGATCTTCAAAGAAAGGATCAAGATAGCTTGAATGCTATTTCATTGGTGAAATCAACGAAGCGGGAATTGCAACAGTTTAGAGTTGATGGGTTTTGTCAACTTCTTGAGAAGATCTCTTCTTTTTGCAACAAACATAATATTGAAATGGTGAATATGAAGGATGTCTATGTTAATCAAAAAAATCAAAGACAAAAGACTAACATCACATATCGGCATTACTATGCGTTTGATTGTTTCAACACGGTTGTGGATATGCAAATTCAAGAGTTTGGTGACAGATTTGATGAGGTAAGTTCTGAATTACTTACTTGTATGGCATCTTTGAATCCACATTACTCGTTTTGTGACTTTGACCCATCAAAGTTATTGAAGTTGAACGAGTTCTATCAAGATGATTTTAGTGACGAGGAAAGAAGGACACTTGAGCATCAACTTCGGCTCTACATTGACAATGTCAAACAAGATGAAAGATTTGGAAACTTGAAAGGTATATCCGACCTTGGTAGAGTAATGGTCGAAACAAGGAAACATCTTGTTTTTCCTCTCGTTTATCGACTATTGAAGCTTGCATTGGTTTTGCCCGTGGCAACGACAACAGTCGAGAGATGCTTTTCTGCAATGAAAATTGTGAAGACAGCTTTACGCAATCGAATTTGTGATGGTTTTTTGAATGGATGCGTAATATGTGCCGTAGAAAAAGAAGGACTTGCTCATGTTACAAATGAAGATGTCATGACTCGTTTTCAAATGATGAAAACTCGTAGAGAGCAATTGTAAAATGTAACTATTTTTGTATTTTTGATGAAAACTCGTAGAGAGCGTAAATGTAACTATCTTGGTATTTTTGTTGATATATGATATGGTAATTATTTTGTGCCCCCATAACAACAAATTCCTGGATCCGTCACTGGGTCTAACCCTCGCATTTTTTCCAAACTAACCTTTTCAGGTAAGCAAGCAGTAGGAGGCCCTAGTAAGTGAGTAGGGCAGAACGTGAGTGCCGATGCAGTTAGAGACAGAGCTGCACTTATTTTAGAACTTAGAATAATTCTCAGTTGTATAGGTTGTTTCCGCCAACCAAATTTTGAGACAGATGTAAGGAAATTTTGAGACCCAAATTTTGTAATGCCTTCTATTTATGTTATGCATGTTCTATTTTAGACTGGGTTGTTACAAAAGTTACATTTTATACCCTTATACTTATTTAATTAGTTTACTTTTTATTTTTTACTTTTCTAATTTTCATTTTACACATTCATCATATTAACACATATAATCGTATATTAGTTAAAATACGTTAAAAAATACGTTTTACTTTTAACAAGTTACACCATTATAATCGTCTCTTCGATACGTTCGAAATGATCCCAATATTGAATATTTTTTGATTTAATTATTTTATTATATATCATATATACTACATAAAAATATTTTTTATATTTACAATTCATGCTCTTATAGTTAATTATTTAATTTATGGTACATCTCTTACTTTTTCAATTTTCGTTTTATACTTTATCACATTAACATAATAATCATATATTAACTCAAATATGTTAAAAAAATACATTTTAACATATCACATTAACATACATAATTACGTTAAGGAATTCGATATATATATATATATATATATATATATATATATATATATATATATATATATATATATATATATATATATATATATATATATATATATATATATATATATATATATATCGAACGTTATTCGTTTAATATTTTGATTTAAAATAAAGTAAAGTTATTGATTTGAAATAAATGAAAGTTATTGACTCGAATTTTAAGTTTAGGTTTTCGAATTGCTTCGGGTTCAGATTAGTCGGATTTCGGGTTAGTGTCTGTTGGGTTCGGATATTATGATAATGCAAAAAGTATATATATAAATTCAATCAATTTTGAGGACGAATTCAATCAACTGGAAGATTGATGAAATTTATAGTAAGTTTAGAAATTAGAAAACATTTCGATGGACTATAATTTACGATTTTCAAAAGATAATTACATAAATAATTATATTTATATAATATTTAAAAAATATATTTATATTATTTCGGGTTTTCGGACGGGTCGGGTAGTCAAAGATCAAACCCAACCCGAACCTAAGTATCCCACAAAAAGTCGCGTTTCGATACGGGACCGGTTATGGTGCGACGATTCTTAACTAGTTACGATTTTCATCACAAGGCCCGACCCGGGACTGACTATATTTTTATTTAAAAAATTATTTTTTAATGCATTTTGAAGTTTATTTTTAAATGTATTTAAAATTTATTTGATTGAAGATCAAAATTTATTTTTAAGCGTATCCTATTAAGAGTGTAAAACGAAAATTAAAAAAGTAAGAGATGTACCATAAATTAAATAATTAACTATAAGGGTATGAATTGTAAATATAAAAAATATTTTTATGTAGTATATATGACATATAATTAAATAATTAAATTAAAAAATATTCAATATTGGGCTCATTTACAAACGTAGATTAGATTTGTATGAAGAATATATAGAGCGTACTTGTACTCGTGGATATATTGATTTAAATGAATAATCAGAGTTGGAATTTGTTGAAATAAAAAGTATTTTTTAACGTATTTTAGTTAATATTGGGCTCATTTCGAAATAATATAATCAAATCAAAAAATAAGAAGGTATCGATGAATAATAATATAATTAAATAAAAAAATAACGTAAACGTATGACATATAATAATATAATTAAATAAAAAAATATTCAATATTGGGCTCATTTCGAAGGTATCGACGAGACGATTATAATGGTGTAACTTGTTAAAATTAAAAAGTATTTTTTTAACGTATTTTAATTAATATACAATTATATGTGTTAATATAATGAAAGTGTAAAATGATAAATAGAAACTAAAAGGTATAAAATAAAATAATTAGATAAGTATAAGGGTGTGAAATGTAAATTTCAAATAAAAAAATAAAAAAACTGAAGTTTGTGAAGAGAGAGGGTATACAAAATGGCAAGGGGTATGTTAGTCCCAGATGGCTATAACAAGTATTGTAGAAGGGGGGGGGGGTTGAATACAATACACAGATTTTTTACAATTTTAATTCTATTATTGAAAATCTTTCAACAAGAATTACACACAGAAAACTTAAGGTTGTTGTGGAAAAGAACAGATAAATTATTCTAACAATCTTGCACAAAGTATACTAACAACAACAACTAAGAACACTTAGAACAAAGCTATCAAGTTTTAGAGCAGTATGGAAATTTCTTGCACTGAGAGAGATATCCAGAAAACGTGATTTGCATGGAGGAGTCTTCTTCCTTTTATAGTGAAGGTAAGGTACTGAGCATTAAATGCTTAGTACGAATATCCTTTAGTTACTTGTAACATACCAAAGGACTTCTGAAAAGTACCAGTGGACTTCTAAAAAGCTGATAAGTCACCATCACCTTTTTCTTGAAACAAGGAATAGAAGCCATGCTGAAAGGACATCTTCTAAAAAGATAATAAGACAAAAGGTTACTTTTGCCTGTAAGCAGATTTTGTCCCGAAGTAAATGATCTTCTTGATGAGTACTCCAAGACAATATCACCGAAGGAATTCCACCGATAATATTGTCAAGGTTTTAAGAACCATCTGTAAGGAGAACCATTTTCACAAAGATCCCACCGATTTAAGTATCTCATCGGTGGGATGATGTCCACCGATTCCTTAAGAACACTTCGGTGGAAGCTGTCCACCGATTTTTGATGTCTTTATCGGTGGAGATGAATGTCCACCGATTTTTGATGTCTTCATCGGTGGAGAGGAGGTCCACCGAATTGTGAGGACAAATTCGGTGGAAAATGACTTGTTGTGTTTGTTGAGAAGAGTCTTCTATTTTCCACAAGTAGAGAGTCTTCAAGCTTGGTTTCGGTTGATCTTCGACTTCACCGAACAATTGCTATTTTGTACAAGTCATTCAAAGAACCAAACTAAAATATTCTAAGTAGGATTTTAGGGAAAACATCGGTGAGTCAATTTCAAATCTTTGGTGACCCAACAATCTCCCCCTATTTGAATTTGAGCTCCTTTCTTAGAATATTTAGGAGTATGAAAGATTAAAATGCATTTTGACCATTTTTACTCTTTTTGGGTTCTTTTCACATAGACCATTCTTTTTGTTCTTTTTGATCTTTTTCTTTTGTATGAGTATGTATACTATGTACAATATATATAAATAAATGAAAGTAAAATTATGTACCGAAGGTAAATTCAAATAGAAGGGTACTTGTATTAAGATAAGTTTTCTCGTACATTTATCAAAATGAGAAACAACCTTTTACAAGTACCTATTGAGAGTGAGAGCCTATTTCTCGGTGGTTTGTCTGCGCTTGATTTCTTCCAACACATTTATGAAGAAAGGTTGAGCTTCGGGAATGTTTGGAAATAGGTTGGTGATGCCTTGAAGAAACAGGGTGTCGGCTATGGCAATTTGAGCAAATCTGAAGAAAGCACGACGACTGTAACCATCATTAAAGAACAGCCCGGGAATCGGTGAGCGGCTCAAAGTCGTAGTAGGATATGGCACCGAAGTAGGGAGGGAAAGATTTAAGTTGCTCACATTAGGAATCTTCCCTTCCGTTGCCATTTCTTTGAACACCTTGTCGGTAGGATTCTTGACTATGGGAAGACGGATTTCTTCTTTCATCGATTGAAGTTTCGCCCTTTCATCGGAGGAAAGGATGATGTTGTGTTTTCTTTTGATCTCCTTCATCCTTTCCATCAAACCTTCAATGCATTTGATAAATGTGTCTTTCTTCGGGTTTTCACTTTTGACTAGATGTTTAGAGATCTCATACCATTCGGTGAGGCCGAGATTTTTGAGATGAGCATCTGTTAAACTTTTCAGCGAACCATCATCTCTGTTGATGATCAGCCTGATATCCTTCGGGTTGACTTTGGAAGTAGCAATTTTAACATTTGAGATTTGGGCTCTGCTACTTTGGTGGTGCATGGTCTTCTTATACCAACTCATTTCGTCATTCTTTTCTTCTTCAATGGCACTCAGTACCGATTTCTGGATTTCGATGGCATCGGTGGATTTTGCTTTTGCGGCTTCTTCTTCGGCAGCTTTCAGGGAGAGGGCTTTAGATTTATCTAAAGCAATTTGAGCAAGTTTAGCTTCCTCAAGTTCCTGAGGAGAAAGGCCGAGATCAGTGGTGGTTGCTTGGGATGGAGGTTTGAGTTTAAGAGTTTCAGCACCTTCAGGTCGGGCCCCATACTTAGCCAAATCCTTCTTCTTCTTTTCTTCTTTTGCCAATTCTTCTGCCGAAATGACTTCCTTGCCTTTGATTTTGGGAGCTTTGCTAGATTGCTCCCCCTCAGTTGATGCATAAGGTTGCTCCCCCTCAGTTGATGCATTTGGTTCCACGACCGATGGAGACTGGATCGGTGTAGAGATTGATTCGGTGGAACCTGTATGTTTCGGTGGTGAGGAGGTTTTCGGTGGAGGCTTGTTGCTGATAGATTTCTTGAGAGAGGGTAGTTTTGGTGGAGCAACGGTTTTCTCCCCCTCAGCAGCAGCCGGAACCTTAAAACCTAACTGTGTAAACACACTGTCAAACTTTGAATGAAGAAAAGTCAAGCTTGTAGTGGTGGCATCGGGGATTGGGGAGAAATCACCCAAGTCCATTTCCCATTGGGATTTCTCTTGCAAGTGGTCGGTGGTAGAAGCATTGGTTAAGGACTCCACTTTGGTAGATAAGGAAAAAATTTCATTATGCATGGGCCGAAGAGCATCGGCAAGGGCAACAACAAGTATCTGCGGTAACTGGGATTCAAGAACTGAGATTCTGGAGTTGGCCTGTGAAAGCATGGAAATTGTGGATTGTAGAAATGCAGAGTGTCGCCCAATGCTTGTAGAAGAGTGACCACCGATTTATGGGAAAGAGTATTGTAGGCGTAGTGGATCTATTTCCGTGGTGAGAGTGGGAAGGTAAGTTGACAACTCATCGGAATAGAGAATTCTTGGTTGTGGGGTAGGCGATCGGTGTGGAGTAGGCGATCGGTGAGGAGTAGGCGATCGGTGTGGAGTAGGAGACCGCCGTGGAGATACTTGATCTTTCGGGGAGGGAGACTCGGTGGGATTTTCCTCGGTGGACGGGATGGTTCGGGGAGAACCAGTGTCCTCCAAAAGAAAATCAAAGAAATCACTTGGGGGGGGGGGGATTTAATGGGGGGGAACCCTGATTGGGTGGTGCATCTTCTTCAATCATAAACTGATTGGGTGAAAGGCCGTGAAGTGACAAATCAATTCCTTCGGGGGGAGAGACCCCGAAGTCATCTCTTTTACCCGAAGAGGTGGGTGAAGAGGCAAAAGATGGGAGCTCCATTTCTACAATTGTGGTCTTTTGAGAGACCGCAGAGGAGTCGGCTGTGGGTTTAACAAAGTCCCGAGGATGGGATTGTTCGGTCAAAGGTACCCGAGATCTTTTTAGAGAAGACTTCGGGGGGGATGACGAGTGCCTCCGCTTAGAAGGTTTTCGGACCGGGGAAGCCACCGATGGTTCTATCGGTGATGTAGTCCTAAAATCGGTGGCGGAGGTGTCGGGGGCCCGTGATTTTTTCTTTAGTGCGCCCCCCGACTTAACTCGGGATTTGGGAGAAGGGGCCACTACAGTTGGAGTGATCTCAGAAATTTCCGGGTGTTTAAATCCGGGAATTTCCGTATCACCCCAATGTAGATCGGGAGAGTGAGCGAGTGAAATCATACCTTGTCGTAGAGGGAGATCGGTGGTGAGAGGTCCGACATTTAAAGTTTTGAGACCAACGACCGGGGAAGACCAATCATAAGTGAATCGGGGCGATTGAGATTTTCGATCGGTCTCCAACTCCTTGTTAAGTTTGTGCTGAATGATCATCGAGATGAAACGCGGATAGGCAACATGGCATTTCTTGGGGTGCTTAATCACTTCGACGAGTTCAGTAAAGAAGTATTGAGCAAAGTCGACTTGTCTTTGAAAGATGAGGGCATGGGCGAGCTTTGTGATGTATGACGGGGATTGATCGTGCCCACTGGTTTTACGAGAGAGGCAGTGAATGATATGGGCAAAGAAGAAATTCCACACTCCTCCCATTTTGCTGCGAAGGAGAGTACCGGGACCTTTGGAGCTTTTGGATGAATCGTCAAGAACGTAACCAATAGTTTGAACAACATCTTCATGTATGGTGTCCATATATATGTCATTATATTGAGAAAAGGATTGGATCTTGAGAGCTTGCCGAACATCATCGACCCCAAAAGTAAGGTCGTGATCACCTTCGTCGTCAGTGAGAATGGAGGCATGTATAACTTCGTTTGACGGGTCGTAAACACAAGTTAACCAAAACTTCCCAATGAGCATTTTGCTCATCCTTGGGTTGTGGGTAAAAGCATGGAGGAGAGGGGATCGAGAGAGAAATTTAGTTACCGTAGAGAACTCGGGATGAGATGGATCAGATTCGAAACGAGCAACGTGATTGCATAAGTTGAACTTGAGATCTTCAAATCGTGTGGGCACTGTAGTTCTTGAAGATGCCATCGTGAGTGATTGAGAGAAAAGAGATGGAGAGGTTTAGAGAGTTGCAGGTTTGTGAAAGGAAAATGGAAGTGAGGGAGATGGGTATTTATAGAGTGGAAAGAGAAAGGTTTAGGGTTTCAAAAAGAGAGGGAACGGTTAAAAAATGAATAAAGTAATATGGAAAAGGTAATGATGAGGTTTCGGGATATGTGATGGAATACGACTTGGAATGGGAAACGTCACACATCATCCTGACACTAGGATTTTTAGCATAGAAAATCGCACTTGATAAGCATAAAGGAAATCGGTAAGATTTCAGTGGAATCTGTACCGATGTGCCACCGATACGAGAATTTGTGGAAGCAACGAGATTTGTGGTGTCGGTGTAAATGCTTTCGGTGTGGGATTGCTTCGGGGTAGAGTGATACCGATAATGTTGTTGAGAGCATACCACCGATATGAGAAATAATTCGGTGAAGGAAAGAGAATCGGTGGTGAGGATCAAAAGGAAGAGCATGCCACCGATATGAGAGAATCGGTGGTGAGGATCAATCGGTGGTTGTATTTGACCAAGTTGTGATCTATTTCGGTAGAGAAAGTGCTACCAACAAGATGACAGATTTCGGTGAAGAAGGAAACAGAAGAAATTGTCCACCGATGTGAGATCGGTGGAGAATAAAACACTTATTTAGACTTGTAGGTTGCACATTCCAAGTTCACTTATTAGAAAGTTGAACCTGGTTTCATCGAGGGGTTTTGTGAATAAATCAGCAAGTTGCAAATCGGTGGGAATGAAATGCAGCTCAATGTCACCTTTGGAAATGTGGTCCCTGATAAAGTGATACATGATGTCTATGTGTTTAGATCTAGAGTGAAGAACAGGGTTGTTTGCAATAGCTATTGCACTGGAATTGTCACACAGAATGGGAACTTTTGAAAAGAATTGATTGTAGTCCCTTAGTTGATTTTTCATCCACAGGATCTGGGCACTGCAACTTCCAGCAGCAATATATTCAGCCTCAGCAGTTGATGTTGAGACTGAATTCTGTTTCTTGCTGGACCAGCTTACTAATTTTCCACCAAGAAGTTGGCAGCTACCTGTGGTACTTTTTCTATCAATCTGAGAACCTGCAAAGTCTGAATCTGAGTACCCAATTAGTTCAAAACCGGAGTCTTTGGGATACCAAAGACCCAGGTGCAGAGTACCCTTTAGATACCGAAAAACCCGTTTTACAACCTTCAAATGTGATACTTTTGGATTGGCTTGATAACGGGCACATAGACAAGTAGCAAACATAATATCCGGTCTGCTAGCAGTTAAGTACAGAAGAGAACCAATCATTCCTCGATAAAGAGTAACGTCCACAGATTCACCGTTAGGAACAGCATTGAGTTTCAAAGGTGGTGTCATGGGAGTTTTCATAGGAGAGCTATCTGAAAAGTTAAATTTCTTCAGAAGGTCACGAATGTATTTACTTTGGTTTATAAATATCCCTTCTGAAGTTTGTTTGACCTGAAGGCCCAAAAAGAATGTAAGCTCTCCCATCATGCTCATCTCATATTCACTCATCATGAGAGAAGCAAACTCATCACAAAGTGATTCATCAGTGGCACCAAAGATGATATCATCAACATAGATTTGGACAAGAATAATATTACCTGAGGTTTCCTTGATGAAGAGAGTGTTGTCAATTTTACCTCTGGAATATCCATTCTTTAGAAGAAAGTTTGCAAGAGTGTCATACCAAGCACGTGGAGTTTGCTTGAGACCATAAAGAGCTTTGTCTAGTCTGTACACATAGTCTGGATGAGTTGGGTCTTCAAAGCCAGGAGGTTGTTTCACATAGACTTCCTCTGCAAGTTCCCCATTGAGGAAGGCACTTTTGACATCCATTTGAAAGACTCTGAAATTTCGGTAGGCAGCATGAGCTAGAAAGATTCTTATTGCTTCAAGTCTTGCAACAGGGGCAAAAGTTTCATCATAATCAATGCCTTCTTCCTGTCTGTATCCTTGAGCAACCAGTCTTGCCTTGTTTCTGATAACTGTACCGTCTTCATCCATTTTGTTTCTGAAGATCCATTTGGTTCCAATGATTGTCTTCTTTCGGGGTCTGGGAACCAATCTCCAAACTTTGTTTCTCTCAAATTGAGAAAGCTCTTCTTGCATGGCAGTGATCCAACAGGGATCTGAGAGAGCTTCATCAATCTTTTTGGGTTCAATAAGAGAGAGAAAATTTACATAGAGACAAATGTTTCCAACTCCTCTACGTGTTTGAACACCTGCTTGTTGATCACTGATGATTTGATCAATGAGATGATCTTTGGTCCATTTTGTGGCTGGGGGCAAAGGTGATAGATTATTTTGAGTGAGATGAATCGAAGTAGTGGGTTCAGTGGTTCGGTGGAGGGCTGGATTTTCGGTGGTAGAGGTAGGATCGGTAGAGGGATGTGTGATGGTTGAAGAGGGAATTTCGGTGGGAGAGAGCATTTCGGTGGGATGGTCAAATTCGGTGGGAGTTATGAGAGGTGACCCAGCCTGGTTACTTGATGGGGAAGGATTTGAGGGAATGGAGGATGTATCGGTGGAGTTGACTATGGGAACAACACCTATGCATGAGGAGATCCATCTGTGCAATCCGTCATCATCATTTGAAAGAGATGATGATCTTAGATCATAATATTTGACATGAATGGACTCATCATCAATGCATTTTCTCCTGAGATTGTACACACGATATGCTTTGGAAGATAAGGAGTATCCAACAAAGATTCCCTCATCAGCTTTGGGATCAAACTTTCCAAGATTGTCACGATCATTTAGGATAAAGCACACACAGCCAAAGACATGAAGAAAGCCAATATTTGGTTTTCTGCCATGAAAAACTTCATAGGGGGTTTTATCATGTCTTTTGGATAACATCGACCTATTTTGGGTAAAGCGGGCAGTATTAACAGCTTCAGCCCAAAAATAGGTAGGAAGGTTTGATTCACTTAGCATGGATCTAGCAGCCTCACACAGAGTTCTGTTTTTCCTTTCTACCACTCCATTTTGCTGAGGAGTCCGGACAGCAGAGAAGTTTTGAGAAATTCCTTTCTCAGTGAAGAAGTCTTCAAGAGCACTGTTTCTGAATTCAGTGCCATTATCACTTCTTACGGAACGAACAAGTTGACCATTCAAAACTTCATTTTTCTTGACAAAGTTGATGATTTCTTCAGTTGCATCACTTTTATACCTGAGAAAAGAGACCCAAGTATATCTAGTAAATTCATCAACAATAACAAGAATGTACCTTTTGCCACCAAGACTGGGAGTGCTGACTGGTCCACATAGATCCATGTGCAGCATCTGAAGAGGAAGAGTAACGGAAGAGCATTGCTTGGTCTTGAAAGAAGTTTTGGTAAGCTTCCCTTTTTCACAAGCATCACATAGCTTCTCCTTGACAAAATTCAACTTTGGCATACCCGTCACCAGCTCTTTGTTGGAGATTTTATGAAGGGTTTGGAAATTTAGATGAGAAAGACGTTTATGCCACAACCAGTTCCTTTTGGATGTGTCATCTGACACAAAGCAAATATTGGATGAATTGTTTCTTTGTCCCATATCAATGACATAAACATTTTCCATCCTTTTTCCAGATAACACCACTTTGAAGTTCTTGTCCACAACAGTACAGATACAAAGTTCAAAGATGACTTTATATCCAAGATCACACAGTTGGCTAATGCTTAGAAGATTATGCATGAGGCCTTCAACAAATGCCACTTTATTGAATGTGACAGATCCATTAGTGAGAGTTCCATAACCTTTGGTGTAGCCTTTAGCATTATCTCCAAAAGTTACAGATTGACCTTTTCCAGACACATAGTTAACTAGTAAAGATTTATTTCCTGTCATGTGACGTGAGCACCCACTATCCAGATACCATATTTGATGGTGCTCAAAAACCTGCATGCACAAACAGATTAGTTCTTTGGTACCCATTTAGAGATGGGTCCTTTTGGGTTAGAAGATGATGAGTCCTTAAGTTTGGTTCTGTCCATTCTATCTTTTGGACAATCTTTGGCAAGATGAAAAGTGTCACCACAGTTGTAGCATTTTCTGTAGATGAAAGTCTTTTTAGGTTCTTGAAGCTTTTCTTTTCCTTTTCCTAAGGCATTTAACTGAATGGCTCTAGGACAAAAGGTCTTTTTAGAAGTTTGCAGACTTTTCTTTTCTTTTCCCTTTTCCAAGACATTAATTTGAATTGCTTTAGGACCAACAAATGAGATGTGAGGAGGAAAGCTTAAAATTCCATTTCCAGAGGTGATAGCAAATTTGGAAATACTTTTAGAAGTATTTTTGAAATGGTCTTTTTCAAGATCTGAGGACTTTCTGAAAAATGAGACATCGGTGTCATGAAATCTTTTGAGAAACTTGGTATTTGAAGAGTTGAAGGAAGAGGCTTCATCAATAGTTAACACCTTTAGAAGATCATGGATGGGTTTTGAAAAATCATTGGAATCTTGTTTCTCAGTGGACTGATTTGAAGAAGATTTGTTTGCTTTTATGAACATTCAATATTTTAAAGCTTCACCTAGATCAAGGGAGTTTAAAGAGACAGAGTCACAAGAGCTGGACTCTGAAGCATCATCCCATACATTTGAGAGAGGAGTGGGTGCATGAGATGAAGTTTTGGGAGAATCTTTTCCAAATCCTAGCCCAAATTTGCTATTGCCACCAATTTGGTCCTGAAAAAGTTGCTCAAGATTTTTTGAAGAAGTTGTCCACTTTCTGACAACCTCTTGTTCTCTTTTTAGTTTCTTGAAAAGTTTATTTTTCTCTTTGGAAATCATGTGATTTATGGTTTTCAGATCCTCAAGCTCAGCTTTGATTTCCTCAAACTTTTCAAGTTTAGACATGCAGATTTCAAGTTGAGAAGTGAGATTTTTAACTTGAACGGATTTCCTTTTCTTACCATCCTTAACAGAGTGAAAGTCTTTAGTTAAAGATTCATAAGCATCTATCTTTTCCCTATCTGACATATCATTAAAGGGATGTACCTGAGCATATGATGTCGAGCACCCAGACGACACAAGAGCCATTGGAGAGGTTGCTTTTTCTGAATCTTCCACATCTTCTGAGATGGCCATAAAGCATTTGTTGGGAGAGTTGTTGTCACTGTCAGAGGTCTCTTCTTCCCAATCATGAATTTCGACCATGAGACCCTTTCCTTTTCTAAGGAGACCCTCATTTCTCTCTTTTTCTTTCTTGTACTTGGCTTTGTATTTCTCAGCCCTTTCTTGATGATCTTTGGTTGACGACTGAGTTTCTTTCTTGGCAAGGATTGATTTGAAAGAGATATTTTTGGGTTTTTCATAATTTGAGGAAAACTTGTTTGAAGATGGATTTCTGGAGTTTATCACACGCTTACTTCTGCACTCAGCTGCAAAGTGACCTTTCTTTCCACAATTAAAACATTCTTCATTTGTCTTATCAGTTGAGGAAACTTTTGTAGAAGAGAAGGGTTTTTTGAAAGATTTGGATTTGTTCGAAAAACGAGATCTATTTTTAAAACCCGCTAACATAGCAATTTCATCAGACAACTACTTAACCAAGATTTCTTCACCTTCATCATCGGCATCACTTAGATATGCCTCCGATTGGCGAGAGGAGTTGCTTTGGGTTTCATTGTCAGAATCTGATGAAGGATAGGTGATTCTTGGAACATTTTGAGATTTTCTGGAGTTTTCACTGACAAGAGCAATAGAGGTGCCCTTTATTTCTTTGATGAAAGATTTCCTTTGTAACTTGGTTTGTTCAAAGTTGAAAAGAGTTCCATATAAGACAGTTAGAGGCATGTACTCAAGGTCCTTGGAAGTTTTGATACAAGTGCATATGTTCTCCCAGAAATCAGGGAGACAATCCATGAACTTGTTTAGAACTTCCTCGTTATCATAGATTCTGCCCAATAACTTCATATCATTTAGAAGAGAGTTAAAACGATTATAGTAGCTAGGAAGAGATTCACCTTTTTCATGAGTGAAGAGTTCATATTTTCTTATGAGAGAAATCTTTTTGCATTTCTTCACTTCCTCTGTACCTTCGTACAGAACACACAGTGTGGTCCACATCTCTTTAGCAGTTTCAAAGTTAACTAGAGAATGATAGACTTCATCAGGAAGTGAGAGAGCAATGATAGATCTAAGCTTTGAATTAAGAGTAACTAGACGTTTTTCTTCATCAGTATATTCCTTAGGATTTTTTAGAATATAACGTCCAGTACTCTTTGCTTTCTCTTTGTCGGAAGGCTCAGAAGTGTCGGAGTCACTAGAGTCCTCATTGTCAGCAGTTTCCTTACCAGGCCTCTGCGTTTCATAGCGAGCCCAGACTCAAGGGGTAATGGGTCCCTCTTTGAGAATGGTTGGATATCTAGTATCCACTCCTTCCATGAATAGCATCATACGGCTTTTCCAAAGAGAAAAGTTGTTGGGGTTAAACTTAGGAGGTTTGTTAATGGAACCATTTTCAGAAAAGTTGTTTTGAAAATCATTTTCAATAGTTGAAGAAGAGGGGGCAGCCATTGCAGATCAAGTTTATGAGTTAAACTTTCTGCTCTGATACCACTTGTTAGTCCCAGATGGCTATAACAAGTATTGTAGAAGGGGAGGGGGGGGGGTTGAATACAATACACAAAATTTTCACAATTTTAATTCTATTATTGAAAATCTTTCAACAAGAATTACACACAGAAAACTTAAGACTGTTGCGGAAAAGAACAGATAAACTATTCTAACAATCTTGCACAAAGTATACTAACAACAACAACTAAGAACACTTAGAACAAAGCTATCAAGTTTTAGAGCAGTATGGAAATTTCTTGCACTGAGAGAGATATCCAGAAAGCGTGATTTGCATGGAGGGGTCTTCTTCCTTTTATAGTGAAGGTAAGGTACTGAGCATTAAATGTTTAGTACGAATATCCTTTAGTTACTTGTAACATACCAAAGGACTTCTGAAAAGTACCAGTGGACTTCTAAAAAGCTGATAAGTCACCATCACCTTTTTCTTGAAACAAGGAATAGAAGTCATGCTGAAAGGACATCTTCTAAAAAGATAATAAGACAAAAGGTTACTTTTGCCTGTAAGCAGATTTTGTCCCGAAGTAAATGGTCTTCTTGATGAGTACTCCAAGACAATATCACCGAAGGAATTCCACCGATAATATTGTCAAGGTTTTAAGAACCATCTGTAAGGAGAACCATTTTCACAAAGATCCCACCGATTTAAGTATCTCATCGGTGGGATGATGTCTACCGATTCCTTAAGAACACTTCGGTGGAAGCTGTCCACCGATTTTTGATGTCTTTATCGGTGGAGATGAATGTCCACCGATTTTTGATGTCTTCATCGGTGGAGAGGAGGTCCACCGAATTGTGAGGACAAATTCGGTGGAAAATGACTTGTTGTGTTTGTTGAGAAGAGTCTTCTATTTTCCACAAGTAGAGAGTCTTCAAGCTTGGTTTCGGTTGATCTTCGACTTCACCGAACAATTGCTATTTTGTACAAGTCATTCAAAGAACCAAACTAAAATATTCTAAGTAGGATTTTAGGGAAAACATCGGTGAGTCAATTTCAAAAATCTTTGGTGACCCAACAGGGTATATTTAGAAGGGGAGTGCTAATGGCACCCCAAAAGTGGGGTGTTGAATGCATTTATTTTCGATCCAATCATTTTTTGCAATCATTATACTATTATATATATTATTTGACATATATATATATAGGGGTTGGTTATTTTATAAACCAGTGAAATCTAACAAACCGTACAAACCACGTTCAACCAATCATATTTTTTCATTTTCTTCACTTTTTCTTTATTATGGGGGTTGATTATTCAATAATACATGAAACAATTTCATCAAGAATATATGAAGATTGATTAATCAACAATATATGAAACAAATTTCATCAAAAAAATACATGAAACAATTTCATTGTTACATAGAAACAAAAATATATGAAACAATTTCATCAAAACAAAATTATATGAAACAATTTCATCATATGAAACACTTTCATGAAACAATTTCATTCAATTAAACACTAAAAATAAGAGTTTGTACGGTTTGTTAGATTTCACGGTTTGTAAAATAGTCTTGGCCTATATATATATATTGTTATTTATTTGTTTTATATATTAATATATATATTAGAAATATAGAAATATATATATATATATATATATATTGTTATTCTTTTTTGTTTCTTTTATATATATATATATATATTTTTTGTTATTTTTTTGTTATATATATTAGAAATATAGATATATATATATAGTTAATCTTTTTTGTTTTATATATATATATATAGGGTCGGTATATTTTGCAAACCAGTGCATTCTTAGAAACTCTACAAACCAAAATCAACCCATCAAGGAATTTCTTTTTTTTTGTTTTTATTTTCTTTATACATTTAATTATAGAGGGTATTTTAGGGATTTCTAACGTATTTTTTATTTCCCTTTTTATATATATTATTTTATTTTTGGTAACATTTCCAGGAAAAAATCAATTATTCATGAGATTGGCATCTTGGCGACGGAAATAAGATGAAATCAGACTAAATCATGAACCCAGAAATATAAAGCCATATAAATTTATGAACCCAGAAACATGAATCAATATAAAATCATGAACCCAAGTTACTGCGAGACATGTAGGGTTAGCGACGGCGGCATGGTGGTGGTGGTGGCGACGGCGGAGTAAAGAGGATACCCATGTTACTGCTCCTGATTTGAACTTTTAGGGTTAATAGTAGGAGAGAGATAGAGAGAAAGAATTAATCATAAGAGAAAGAGAGAGAAAGACTATTGACTTTACTTATACCCAAAATGCCCTCACCTACCTCTCACCTTTACACAAATGAATTAAAATGTTCAATTAATTACATTAATGCCACCGTTTTTTCTTAACCATAGATCAAATGAGTTAATGGCTTAGATTGAGTTTGTAGTGTTTCTAAGAATGCACTGGTTTGCAAAAGAAACCTCCCCATATATATGTATATATATTTATAAATTATACCATTGTATTCCGCCAGCGTGGTATCAACATGTTGCTTTTACAATTCGGTACGTTAATGGTAACCATTATGTGAAATTAGATATGACAGAAGGATACCCATTCCCTACTATTGTACCACATTTTTTCCACTACAGTTATCCGTGTGCTGCAGGATGAGCTACCCCGTATTCAGATCGAATACAGAAGTACGAGCGACTTTTACATGTTAATTGTACTACAAATAATGTTATTTTAGAATAATCGAATGTAATATAGATTATTTTATGTTCTAATTATATGTTAAATAGCAATGTTTATGTTTTATTTTTATAATTATATAATTATAAAAAATTGAGTAAATTACATTGTTGGTCCCTGTGGTTTGTTCAAAATTTGGATAGAGTCCCTCTATGAAAATAATTACGTTGATCGTCCTCATGGTTTGCATTTTGTTTTGAATTAGGTCCCTTCAATCAAACACACTTAAATTTATTCCATTAAATGAGGGATAAATAGGTCAATTCCCCTATTCACTAAAAAGAACTTTTTAAACTTCACTAATTTGCTGCCACATGTTTCCCCATGGCCCCACGCTTCCCTCTATGTTTGACCTACCTCATCTCCTTCTCTCTCTCACGTCTTTCACCTTCCCCATCACCTACAAAACCCAAAAAATAAAAATGGTGGATGCATTGCAGGTCGAGTAAAAATAAAAATAGGTTCATGTTAAAAAATGGTAAGCCCAGCAGAGATTTGAACAGGTGAAGGTTTTTTGATTTTTTAATATGCACTCAAAAAAGTTTTCTTAATATGCACACAAATCGTTTTGATTCAAAACACACTAATAGTTCTTTTTTTTTTTGTTTTGCTTCACTATCACAACCGATTAAAGATCTTCATCTGATTTGGTGTTATTACAGACTTTTAGTTTTTGACAGTTTACTTTTGCACAACTAGGATGACATAACAGATTTAAGTTTATCTTTTTTTAATTTTTGAGTGTTTGACAGTATGAGTTTTCATTTTTTAAATCTTGAGTTTTGCACAGGTTTCCATTGAAGTATGTGTTTTTGAAACATCTCTCTTCCAGAGTCCAGACATTGGGTTTTTGCATAGGTTTCCATTGGGTTTTTGCACAGATTATCATTTCTCTTTGAAACATTCTTAATCAAAAACCTTGGGTTTCTTTCAAATCTTGGGGTTTGTTTCTTAAATCTTGAGGTTTTGAAACATTCTTAATCATGGGTTGGAATGGGAAACGATGTTTTGTTAAGCTTCATGGTGGAATTATAGTGCTTTTGTTAATCAAAACCATGAGGGAGGGAGGGAGGGAGGGAGGAGGAGAAGCCGTACAGTATTAGAGAGGAAGAGTTCTTGTCACCGGAGATGGAGGTGAGGAGGGAGACTGTTTTTTGCCGGAAAAATGGATCGACGATTTCTCAGGTGAGAAATTCATCGACGTTAAACAAGACTCTGGATTCATCCATGTGAACCCAAGATTGACAGATCTGAGTTTTATAATATTACCCATTACTTAATGGAGTAAACGGTTAGTGGAGTTAGGGAAGGGACCCAATCCGAAACAAAAGTGAAACCACAATGACCATGACTGTAATATATTTGTTTGAGAGACCCAATCCAAAATTTTCAATAACCACAGGGACGAAAATTGTAATTTACTCTAAAAAATTAATAATATTTATATTTATAAATATTTATTTATTTTTAAATAAAACTAAAAAGTAAAAGAAAAAAAACATTTTTAAACTATATAATACAAATAAAAAAAAGACAACAAAAATACAAAAAAAAAAGTAATCATGATTTTAATGATTAGGGTGCAATTAGCCAACTTTGGGAGAAATTGACACAAATAGCCATTTCTAAGGGGTGTATTGAGAAAATAGCCACTTTCTCTCCAACTTTACCCAAATAGCCATGGCTCCGCAAGTGCGGACCACTGTTGAGCAATGCGGACCACTCTTGACATAATGAAAATGAGATGGAAGGAAGGACTATAAATACCCAAAAGAAGTCATTACAAACAAATCTTGGCATAACTTGATGCGACAAGTCGATACAGGAGAACCAATAGTATGACACACACACACACACACTGTATCATCGTTCGATATATTTGCCATCACATCATCCAATATACTCGTAAAATGTTGTACCTTTACCTCCTTGATTTTCGCCAATTTATCAAATAATCTCTTTTAAGTAGGGATAGTCCTACTAGGTGATTGGCGATTCTTCGACCCAAATCGGAGTCTGTAATCAAAAAAACGAGTCTGCTAAATGTAAGCACAAACTATAATAACCAAAATATTTAATTTTGAGTAAATAAATTAAGTTGAACGGTGAAGTTGATTAGTGATCTTATCCACAGGGGTTAGAGTGTAAATAAGAGGCTATACGTGAGTGTCTCTAAATTTAAAATTCATTTTTAACGTATTTTCAATTTTGTTTTACACTCCTATCGCATTAACATAATAATCATATATGATATATATTAAAATATTTTTTATTAAAATTATTTTATTAAAATTATTTTTTATGTAGTGTATATGATATATATTAAAATATATAAATAAAAAAAATTCAATATTGAGCTCATTTCGAGCGTATCAAAGAGACGATTATAATGATGTAACTTGTTATAATTAAAACATATTTTTTTAACGTATTTCAGTTAATAAACGATTATATGTGTTAAATGTAAAATTAAATTATGAAACTAAAAGGTATAAAGTAAAGTAAGTAAATAAGTATAGGGGTTGAAAATGTAAATTGGAAATTCAATTCACAGTTTATTATGAGGTCCGCATTGCTCAAATTGATCCGCACTGCTCCGCACTTGCTCTGCAATTGCGGAGCCATGTCCATTTGGGTAAAATGGAAGAGAAAATGGCTATTTTCTCACTACCGTTTTATGAAATGGCTATTTTCGTCAATTTCCCCCATACTATAAATGGTGTGTTGATTGGGGATCATTGTATATTTGTGACCGTTTGGTGTGATTTTTGTTGTTGGTTGATTTTTTATAGAGAAAATATTTAAAAAATGATTAGTCTGAAAACATTATTTTATATATATATATATATATATATATATATATATATATATATATATATATATATGACGATAATAAAATGAGAATCACAAATACGTTAAAAACCCGTGAGAACCAATGTAAAAATATTTTTTTACATGATTTATTTTAATCAAAACCTATGATTTAAGATATTGTTTCATATATGTTTTTGTTCACCTTGTGAAAAGATTACATGTGAAAAAAGAATTTTGATTCACCTAGTGAAAATGAAAAATACACGTAAAAAATATTCACATGGTGAAACAAATCCATGTGAAACTATCATGTTATGAAACAAATATATGTGAAGCAAAATATCTCAAATCCTAGCATTTGATGTAAAAATATCATCTAAAAAATATTTTTATATCATCTATTCTACTTATAAAAAAGAATAGTGGACGGTTATTTTCAAAACTTTTCACTTTCTAAACATTCAGTTTTTTCTAAACGTCAGTTATTTTCAACACCACGAACTACCCCTTCAGCTTTCTTCTCCACGAACTACCCCTTCAGCTTACATACCTGTACCAGCGATATCCATGGATTTTCTCTCAAACCGAGTTTCCAATCGATTCACTCTCCTTTGCAAATCGATTCACTCTCCTCTCATGTACGATTTCATCATTTTAACCACAGTTTCTTCAAATCAGGTAGCGTTTCATCACTCTTCTTCTGTCAACAATATGGTAATTAGGGTTTTGTTTTCTCGAAGAATCGATCGTCAGATATGGCTGAAAAACAAGAGCAAGAAGGTATGTGTATTGATTTAATTTATTTTCCAAGAAAATAAATTACTAATAGGTAGATGTTATTGAATTTACGATTTACGATTTTTGATTTTGATTTTTGATTTTGATTTTGTTATCCAGCTTGCATATTTTTCCGTAAACCCCTGAAGGATAAAAATACACGAAGAAAAAGTGACGATGAGGATGAAGACGAACAAGAAGCCTTTGCTGTTGTGATGAAGAAGAAAAAGCCTACTCCACCAGACAATAAACTACATTTTGCAACTGCTCGTGGTCGTCTAAGCAATCAGAAAAGGTATCCATGTTTCAGTTTGATTCTTCCAAGGTATGTGTATTGATTTAATTTATTTTCCAAGAAAAGAAATTACTAATAGGTAGGTGTTATTGAATCTACGATTTACGATTTTTGATTTTGATTTTTGATTTTGATTTTGTTATCCAGCTTGCATATTTTTCCGTAAACCCCTGAAGGACACAAATACACGAAGAAAAAGTGATGATGAGGATGAAGACGAACAAGAAGCCTTTGATGTTGTGATGAAGAAGAAAAAGCCTACTCCACCAGACAATAAACTACATTTTTCAACTGCTCGATGGTCGTCTAAGCAATCAGAAAAGGTATCCATGTTTCAGTTTGATTCTTCCAAAGAGATTCATGTTTATAACGATAGTAGAGCAACAACAACACTTGAAACAGAAACAGAATTTTCCAGAGATGCGAGGGCAATTCGGGAAGAATTCTTAAGCGAGCAGATGAAGCATTAAAAGGGAAAGGGAAGAGTGATGATGACCACCACCACAAGTTATATAAAGGTATTAATGCCTATCCGGATCATAAAGCTGGTTTTAGGCATGAGCAAACTGTTTCAAGTGGATTCCATGGTCCATTGAGAGCTCTTGTTCATATTAGGACTTCGGCTAGGTTTGATTACCAACCAGATTTGTGTAAGGACAATAAATAAACACGTTATTGCGGTTATGGGGATTGCTGCAAGTTTCTACATGATCGTGGAGATTTTAAGTCAGGTTGGCAACTGGAAAGGGAATGGGACGAATCAGAGAAGGAAAGAAAGAGGAAATTGGCATTCAAAGATGATGATGATGATCATAGGAATGTTGAAGATGATGGACTTCTCTTTGCTTGTTTTATCTGCCGACATCCATTTGTTAACCCTGTTGTCACCAAGTCCAAGCACTACTTCTGTGAGCAGTGTGCTCTAAAGGTAATTATTAGATTCTTGATCCAAGTTATCTATTAGTTAAAGATGTCTTTTAATTATTGCATCATCATATATGCAAATCACACCATTAACTCCTACTCTTAATTAATGCAAGCTTAATTTGTTTTGATATGCAGCACCATAGAAAGAAGAAGACATGTTTTGTGTGCAACCGCCCTACGCTTGGGATATTTAACGCCGCACATGAAATTCGAAAGATGATGATGATGATGATGGGTTCCAAAAGGAAATAGCTAGGTAAAATGTACGCTAAACTTTGAACATTAATTGTCTGTTTTCTAGCTAATTTCTTTGTTTTAGATACGATTGACACTACTAGCTACACTACACAATGCAGGCGGATTGATCGATATTAATTGAATGCCCATTAGCTTATAATGGCTTGGTCTCGTTTCCTCTGCTTTCATTTATTTGAATACTCCATGAATTTGCTGTTGAGCATGCATATCTGTGGTTTAATTCATCAAATTAATATCTCCCTCCCACTGCATGCACCGTTTAAAATAATTATGAGAATGAACTTAAGCCACCATGTATGTATATGTATATGTATATGTATGTGAATTCCAAAGACTGAATATGTTATGTGTGAAAAGATTGTTGAATTTTGGTGTTGGTGTTGGTGTTGGTGTTGTGTTGAGAAGACAATGGACTGTTATTTTGCACTTTGTGAACATACTCTGAACTCCTGTTTTACACTTTGCTACATATAGTAGTAGGAAAGTAACATCAGCACCATTGTTCAGATGTTGGTGTGCTGCATATCCTATTAGTTGCATCACACTATTTTGGCTGTTCCTGAGTTTTGTGTTTACCATAGGAGAACTTCGTTTATAAAATTATATGTATGGTTTCTGTGGTCAGATAAGAAAATGTGATGTTTAGAGGAAAAAAATATGGTAAAATATGTCTCTTGGTATAAGTGGAAAATGGGTGAGAGTCAATTGTGAATGCATCTGTTTTTTTCTTAGTTTCTTTTCCAAGGGATTTTAGATCATTTTATGGTAGCAGCAATTGAATAAAATTTATTATGAATTGACAAACAGCCCCTGTAGAGCATATTAAGTTGTCCAAACAGCCCTTGTAGAGCATATTAAGCTGTCCAAGCAGCCCTGTCGACGTTAAGCTGTCCAAACAGCCCCTGTAGAGCATATTAAGCTGTCCAAACAGCCCTGTCGATGTTAAGCTGTCCAAACAGGCCCTGTAGAGCATATTAAGCCGTCCAAACAGCCCCTGTAGAGCATATTAAGCTGTCCAAACAGCCCCTGTCAATCGCTTAAGCTGTCCAACCAACCCCTGTCGAACATTAAGCTGTCCAAACAGCCCCTGTTGCCCATTAAGCTGTCAAAACGGTATTCATCAATCTTTTTTCAAGTTTATCATATTCATATACGCCAAATGAAACTCACACACTTTGCTGAAGTTTGAAAAATAAATGAAACAGATGAAGTGGGGAATACTGCAGCATTCTTGCCATCACCGTTGGCTTCTGCCATTACGATTTACGAGTGCTCTTATATACGTAGATAACGGACTGAAAAGACATGCAATGCCCTTCTCCTTAAGGTATGTCATCAATCATCTGCTTGATAATTGACACACAAATCTAACCCATTTTGCGGTCTTAATTTCTTATCTTAGGTTAACCAAATCGGATCTGTGACTGAAAGCATTGAAGCTGTGAAAATGTCCAAACAGGCTGGTTGGGTATCGCAGGTATGATAAGTCCATTAAGGGACTGTTTG
Organism: Saussurea involucrata; assembly: GCA_033807775.1. Taxonomy (NCBI): domain Eukaryota; kingdom Viridiplantae; phylum Streptophyta; class Magnoliopsida; order Asterales; family Asteraceae; genus Saussurea; species Saussurea involucrata. Next base: position 54,456,918 of record CM066322.1, on the reverse strand, counting down.
TTAGCAGCATAATGAGCTTAATGGGACTCAAAACTTATTCAGTCAACTATACTTGACTGTTTGGTAGTGGCTTAATGATACATAAAGTGGCTTATTCCGTAAGCTTCTAGGGGGAAGCTTTATGTAGAAAGCCAAGTTTTTTTTCAAATCCTGCCCCCTCCCAATTAAAAGACACGCTCCTTCCAGCTATGAAAAAAACCCCTCAAACAAAATCTTCCTAATCTATACAGACAGATTAATCCACACACTCAACTTTATCCATACATGACTTAGGGGTTGTTTACTTTATATTACATTAAGCTTTGTCTGTCTGGATAAATCTGTCTGAGGGATGGAAGACCAATGGGTTTGAGTGAGGCAAAAAGAGATGGTTGGATTATCTATGGGATTTATGGCATTAATTTGTTTAAGGTGGCTTAATGGGGACAAGTGAGGGGTCCTGGCTTATTTCATATAGCCATGTTAGCTTAATGGCTTAACAACTAAGCCGTAAAGAAACACTCATGCATGGTTGAGCGAATAAGCCACCCAGACCATTAAGCTCATTAAGTTGTTAGTAAACAACCCCTTAATGGAAAACTAACCAAACAGCCCCTAACAGTATCTAGCATTTGATTTCCAATTGAATAATAATAACTCATGGTTTTATTAATTATTATATCGCAGTGGGGAAACAGAAGACACCTTCATTGCTGATCTCTCTGTGGGTTTGGCAACGGTATTCATCAATCTTTTTTCAAGTTTATCATATTCATATACGCCAAATGAAACTCACACACTTTGCTGAAGTTTCAGAAATAAATGAAGCAGATGAAGTGGGGAACAAAGACACGGGGTTTCCAATAAAAGTTTATCACCCGCCGCATCGCGCGGGTATACTGACTAGTCTGTAATTAAAAGGATAATTATAAAAGTTAATAGAGTAAACTCTACTTTTGGTCCCTGAGGTTTAGTGATTTCTTTGAAACAAGTATCCGTGGTTTCATAAGTCGACTTATGGTCCTCATGGTTTTGATTTTGCTCTAAATTCAGGACCTGGTCACTAACGGGGTTAAATGACTTCGTTAGTGTCAGGGGCATTTTTGTCATTTCACATTTTCTTCCTGTTTTTGTAATTGTTTTTTGTTTTTTCTTATATTTGTAAAAGTTATCAAACTTTAGGGACCAAATAGGATTACTTCTAATATATATATATATATATAGGTGGGTTCAAACGAGAACGCTAACTATTTACGAGAACAGCCGCCAATGTACAAAATCACTGGTGATTCACGTACAAAATCACTGGTGATTCGCGCGACTTGCCACGCAACTTGCAAGTCGCGGCCCAAACCGCGCGAGTCCAGAATTTTAATCACCAGTGATTTTGTACGTGAATCACCAGTGATTTTGTACATGGTCGGCCGTTCTCGTATTTCTCGTAAATAGTTATCGTTCTCGTTTGAAACTTCTGTTGGGTCACCAAGGATTTGAAATTGACTCACCGATGTTTTTCCTAAAACTCCTACTTAGAATATTTTAGTTTGGTTCTTTGAATGACTTGTACAAAATCTCAAATGTTCGGTGAAGTCGAAGATCAACCGAAACCAAGCTTGAAGACTCTCTACTTGTGGAAAATAGAAGACTCTCGGCAACATACAAACAAGTCATCACCACCGAATTGCCTGGACAGTTTCGGTGGCCACGTTCTCCACCGAATTACCTGAACAATTTCGGTGGCCTCCTTCACCACCGAAATGTTCTCACAATTTCGGTGGTCGCTCTCTCTCTACCGAAGATCCCTTAATTTCGGTGGAAACTCCTTCGGTTCTAAATTCTTGAAGGAAAGATCATTTATTATGGGACAGAATCCTCTAGCAGATAAAAGTGACAGTTTGTCTCTTTATCCATTTTCAGTTAAAGTCCTTTTCCTCTGCATGAGCTCTACTGTCTGCCCCTAGTAAAAAGTGACAAGGACTTCTCAACTCTCCAGAAGTCAACATCCTCAGCAAGTTGGAAGATGACAAGTATCCCAAGAATTTAATGCTTGTGCACTCCTTGCCACTATAAAAGGGAGAAGACATCCTCATGCAATCTCACGCTTTCTGGAATTCTCTGAGTGCAAGTTTTTCATATTGCTTGATAACCCTATAGCTTTGTTCTAAGTGTTCTTAGTTGTTTTGTTAGTATACTTTGTGTAAGACTGTTAGAATAGTTTATCTGTTCTTTTCCGCAACAGTCTTAAGTTTCTTTGTGTAATTCTTGTTGAAAGTTTTTCAATAAAAAGAATTAAAATTGTGAAAATTTTGAGTATTGTATTCAACCCCCCCCCCTTCTACAATACTTGTTTAGCCATCTGGGACTAACAACTTCCTCTATATAGAGGCGGGTTCAAACGAGGAGCGTAACAATTTAAGAAAACGCGAGGAGCACCGCTCATGTACAAAATCACATGTGATTCACAACACAAACCGCGGGACAAACCGTGCGCTTTGCAAACCGCGGGACAAACCGCGCGCTTTGCATTTTTTAATCACATATGATTTTGTTGTGAATCACATGTGATTTTGTACATGGACGGTGCTCCTCGCGTTTCTCGTAAATTGTTACGCTCCTCGTTTGAACCTTTTTTTTCTTCTCTCTCTCTCTCTCTCTCTATATATATATATATATATATATATATATATTAGAAGTAATCCTATTTGGTCCCTAAAGTTTGATAACTTTTACAAATATAAGAAAAAACAAAAAACAATTACAAAAACAGGAAGAAAATGTGAAATGACGAAAATGCCCCTGACACTAACGAAGCCATTTAACCCCGTTAGTGACCAGGTCCTGAATCTAGAGCAAAATCAAAACCATAAGAACCATAAATCAACTTATGAAACCACGGATACTTGTTTCAAAGAAATCACTAAATCTCAGGGACCAAAAGTAGAGTTTACTCAAGTTAATATGATAGAAATAAAAGGTTTGAACATATGAAAGGAAGGCACCAAGCATCTGATCATTGTGGTTGGTAGGCCCTGATCCCCATGTGATGTTGGTGCACCCCTACGGCACCTGAACGGACCTCCCTCCAGCTACCACCCCTTTCTAAACTTTATCATCCGTACGTTTCAACCACCACCATTCTATTTTGGGGAGGCTAATGGCACCAAAAAAGCTAAATACACCAAAAAAGTACAAAAAAGGAGAGTGATGATTACATTGTTTTCATAACCAATTATTTTTTGATTTAAATATATATATATATATATATATATATATATATATATATATATATAATATATAGAGGAAGGTTCAAACGAGGAGCGCATCAATTTAAGAGAACGTGAGGAGCACTCCCATGCTTCTGATCACATATGATTTACAACCCTAAAAAATCGGATTTAACTCGAAAATTCGCTCAAAAGTGGCGCGAGGTGGTTCGCGAGGCGTGCAAGTCGCGGATCATTAATGATTCATAACTGCCAATCACATGTGATTCATAACTGTCAATTGCTCTTCCAGATCAGTTATGAATCACATGTGATCCACAACTGCCAATCACATGTGATTCATAACTGTCAATTGCTCCTCACGTTCTCTTAAATTGGTACGCTCCTCGTTTGAACCCGCCTCTCTCTCTCTCTATATATATATATATATTATTTGATATATATATATTATTATTTATTTGTTTTTTTTATATATGTATATATATATATATTAGAAATATAGAAATATATATATATATTATTATTCTTTTTGTTTATATAGATAGGGGTGTCAATTATATAATTATAAAAATAAAACATAAACATTGCGATTGCAGAGACTAAAATTAAGTAAAAAGTAAAAGGTAATGAAGTAAAAGGTAATGAGATTGTAGAGACTAAAATTAAAACGTATTTTTTAACGTATTTTAGTTAATAAACGATTATATGTGTTAAATGTAAAATTTAAATTATGAAAGTAAAAGGTATAAAGTAAAGTAAGTAAAGTAAGTAAATAAGTATAGGGGTTGAAAGCGTAAATATCAAATCAAAATCACAATCTAGGGCTTATAAAGGCCTAGCTATGTAAGCTATGTATCACGGGTGTTTGTAGTTTTCTTGACTCGGTCTTACTTTATACATGAAAAGAAATAAAAAAAATGATTATAATATGAACGATACTTATAGGAGTCTAGCAGGTTTTAAATACAAGTAATATTATTCATATAAATCAATTAAATAAGATGTTTTGGAAATATTGAAGATTCATTTATTATAACTAGAAGTCTACTCGCGCAATGCAGCGTGATATATCTTGATTTTAACTTTCTAATTTATTTTAATGTGTGGTTTTGAGAAAACGGTTAATTTTTTTTTATAATTTTGTTTAAAAAATGACGTTTTTGAGAAGTTCATTGATTTGAGGATTTGAAAGTGGGTAAAGATAATGATTAATTAATAAGAGTCCACGATTTAAGAATTTGAAGGTTGTTAGAGATAAGTATTTTGGGAAAATATATGTACTTGCATCAAAACCACCAAGGACCTTGAGTTCATGCCCTTAACTGTTCTGTATGGTACTCTCTTCAATTTTGAGCAAACCAAGCTTCAAAGGAAATCTTTCATCAAAGAAATAAAGAGCTCTTCCATAGCTCTTATCAGTGAAAATTCCAAGAAATCTCAAAACCTCCCTAGAATCACCTATCCTTCATCTGACTCTGATAATGACAGCCACTCTAATTCTACCCACCAAACGGAGGCATATCTAAGTGATGCTGATGATGAAGGTGAGGATATTATGGTTGAACAATTGTCATATGAAATGGCAATGATGGCTGGTTCTAAAAATAAGTTTAGTCCTTTCAACAAATCCAGAAGTTTTAGAAAAACCTCATCTTTTAAGACTTCTTCTGATAAGTCTAATGAGGAGTGTTTTAATTGTGGCAAGAAAGGACATTTTGCATCTGAGTGTAGGAGCAAGCGCATCTCCAAGTCTAGAAACCCATCTTCTGAGAGTCTCTCCTCCAAAAGGGAAAAATCCAAAAATATGCCTTTCAAATCAACCTTTCCCAAAAAGGAGTCCCATTCCTCTTTCTTAAATCATCAGGAGCGTGCTGAGAAATATAAAGCCAAGTACAAGAAAGAGAAGGAAAGGAGTGGAGGTCTGGAAAGAAAAGGGAAGGGTCTTATGGCAGAAACTCACGATTGGGATGATGAAGATACCTCCGACAGCGACTCTCAAAATAGGTGCTTCATGGCTATCTCTGAAGAAATGGAAGTGTCTGAAAAGGCTACCTCTCCAATTGCTCTTGTGTCGACTGAGTGCTCGACAGCTTATGCTCAGGTACATCCTTTTAATAATATGTCAGATAGAGAAAAGATTGATGCCTATGAATCCTTAACTCAAGATTTTTATTCTGTTAAAGATAGCAAGAATAGAAAATCTGCTCAAGTGAAAGAGCTCAAATCTGAACTTGAAATTTGCATGTCTAAGCTTAAAAGGTTTGAGGAAATAAAAAATGAGCTTGAGGACATGAAAACAATAAATCATGTGATCTCAAAAGAAAAATACTCCCTTTTTAAGAAACTTAAAAGAGAGCAAGAGGTTGTGAGAAAATGGACTGATTCTTCAAAAAATCTTGAACAACTCTTTCAAAGTCAAGTAAGTGGAAAAAGTAAAATCGGTCTAGGATTTGGCAAAGTTTATTCTGAAACTTCTTCCCATGCACTTCTTCCTTCTTCAAGTGTGTGGGATGATGCCTCTGATTCAAGTTCTTGTGATTCCATATCCTTAAACTCTTTAGATCTGGGTGAAGCTCTAAAATATGGAATGTTCATTAAAGCAAAAGAGGCATCCTCATATCAACCTTCTGAAAACCCTGACTCAGATGAAGTTTCAAAACTCACCCTTGATCTCTCAAAAGGTTTAAACATTGATGAAGCCTCATCCTCTAATTCCTCACAAGTCATCCTGTTGAAAAGATCTAAGTCCACCGATGTCAACACCGATGATCCTCCCATACCTCTCCATGAAGTGTTAAAATCTATTCACATTGATGAGTATTCTGAACCTAATCCCTCAAAGATTCCCAAAAGAGAACCTCAAGTCCACACAAAAGGTTCATTAGCTTCTGACAAAGGGAAATCGGTGGTTGTGTCTGTGGCCGATTTCCACCCCAAAAGTTTCTCTACAAAGAATTCTCATGGTAACTCCTCCTTTCTTCAAACTCCAAGATCAGTGCTTTTGAAAAGGTCAAAACCCACAGAATCCTCCAACTCTCCAACTCACAACACTGTCAAAGGAATTCTTGGGCCCAAACCTCCTGCTTTGTTCTCTTATAACAAAGTCTTAAAAACCAATGTTAAAAGCCAAAATAGGAAAAGTGTTCACAATGTTAAAAAGGTCTTTATCTATAGAAAATGCTATAACTGTGGTGACACTTTTCACATGGCTAAGGACTGTCCCAAGGAAAGAATCGAAAGAACCAAACCTAAGGACCCCTCGTCTTCTTCTAATCCTAAAGGACCCATTACGAAATGGGTACCAAAGAACTAATCTGTATGTATGCAGGTTTCTGAGCACCATCAAATATGGTATCTGGATAGTGGGTGCTCGTGCCACATGACGGGAAACAAATCTCTACTCATCAACTATGTGTCTGGAAAGGGTCCATCTGTCACTTTTGGTGATAACTCTAAAGGCTACACCAAAGGTTATGGAACACTCATAAATGGATCGGTCACTTTCAATAAAGTGGCATTTGTTGAAGGCCTCATGCATAATCTCCTCAGTATTAGCCAACTATGTGATCTTGAATATAAAGTTATCTTTGAACTTTGTACCTGTACAGTTGTGGACAAGAACTACAATGTGATGTTATCTGGAAAAAGGATGGAAAATGTCTATGTCATTGACATGGGACTAAGTAACAATTCATCCAATGTCTGCTTTGTGTCAGATGACTCATCCAAAAGGAACTGGTTGTGGCATAAACGTCTTTCTCATCTTAATTTCAAAACTCTCCACAAAATTTCAAATAAGGAGTTAGTGTCTGGTATGCCAAAGCTGAACTTTGTCAAAGAAAAGCTGTGTGATGCATGTGAGAAAGGGAAACTCACCAAAACTTCCTTCAAGACCAAGCAATGTTCTTCCATCACTCCTCCTCTCCAGATGCTGCACATGGACCTATGTGGACCAGTCAGCACTCCTAGTCTAGGAGGAAAAAGGTACATTCTTGTAATTGTTGATGAATTTACCAGATATACTTGGGTGTCTTTTCTCAGGTATAAAAGTGATGCAACTGAAGAAATCATCAATTTTGTCAAGAAAAATGAAGTTCTAAATGGTCAACTTGTTCGGTCAGTAATAAGTGATAACGGCACTGAATTCAGAAACAGTGCTCTTGAAGACTTCTTTACTGAGAAAGGAATTTCTCAAAACTTTTCTGCAGTTCGCACTCCACAGCAAAATGGAGTGGTGGAAAGAAAAAATAGAACTCTGTGTGAGGCTGCCAGATCCATGCTAAGTGAATCAAATCTACCTACCTATTTTTGGGCTGAAGCTGTGAATACTGCTTGCTTTACCCAAAATAGGTCGGTGATCTCCAAAAGGCATGATAAAACCCCATATGAAGTTTTCCATGGCAGAAAACCAAATATTGGCTTTCTTCATGTGTTCGGCTGTGTGTGCTTTATTCTAAATGATCGTGAAAAGCTTGGGAAGTTTGATCCAAAAGCTGATGAGGGAATATTTGTTGGATACTCTCTATCCTCCAAAGCATATCGTGTGTTTAACCTCAGAAGAAAATGCATTGATGAGTCCATTCATGTCAAATTTGATGATCTTAGATCCTCATCCTTGTCAAATGATGAGGATGAATTACACAGATGGATCTCGTCATGTATCGGTGATGCTCCTCTTTCAAACCCCATCGATACTCATTTCACTCCCTCCCTTCCATCCCCTTCACATAACCAAAATGGGTCACCATCACTTTCCCCCACCGAAATTGACCAACCCACCGAAACCATTCCTCACACCAATGCACTTTCTCCCACCGAAAATCGTCCCTTAACTATCATACACCCCACCGAAAATCAGCATTCACCGACCACCGAAAATCCAATCTACCACCGAACCTCTGATCCCACTACTTCAACTCATCTCACTCAATATACTCCTTCACCTCTACCCCCTGCCTCAAAATGGACCAAGGATCACCCTATTGACCAAATCATTGGTGATCAGCAAGCAGGTGTTCAAACACGTAGAGGAGTTGGAAATATTTGTCTCTATGTGAATTTTCTCTCTCTCATTGAACCCAAAAAGGTTGATGAAGCCCTAGCAGATCCCTGTTGGATCTCTGCCATGCAAGAAGAGCTTTCTCAATTTGAGAGAAACAAAGTTTGGAGATTGGTTCCCAGACCCCGAAAGAAGACAATCATTGGAACCAAATGGATCTTCAGGAATACAATGGATGAAGATGGTACTGTTATCAGAAACAAGGCCAGACTAGTAGCTCAAGGATATAGACAGGAAGAGGGCATTGACTATGATGAAACATTTGCCCCTGTTGCAAGACTTGAAGCTATAAGGATCTTTCTGGCCCATGCTGCCTACCGAAATTTTAGGGTCTTTCAAATGGATGTTAAAAGCGCCTTCCTCAATGGGGAACTTGCAGAGGAAGTCTATGTGAAACAACCTCCTGGCTTTGAAGACCCAGCTCATCCAGACTATGTGTACAGACTTGACAAAGCTCTGTATGGTCTCAAGCAAGCTCCTCGTGCTTGGTATGACACTCTTGCCAACTTCCTTCTAAAACATGGCTACTCCAGAGGTAAAATAGACAACACTCTTTTCATCAAGGAAACTTCAGGTAATCTCATTCTTGTCCAAATCTATGTTGATGACATCATCTTTGGTGCCACTGATGAATCACTTTGTGATGAGTTTGCTTCTCTCATGATGAGTGAATATGAGATGAGCATGATGGGAGAGCTTACATTCTTTTTGGGCCTTCAGGTCAAACAAACTTCAGAAGGAATCTTTATAAATCAAAGTAAATATACTCGTGACCTTCTGAAGAAATTTAACTTTTTAGATAGCTCTCCTATGAAAACTCCCATGGCACCACCGTTGAAACTAAATGCTGATACTAAAGGTGTATCTGTGGATGTTACCCTTTATCGAGGAATGATTGGTTCTCTTCTCTACTTAACTGCTAGCAGACCGGACATTATGTTTGCTACTTGTCTTTGTGCCCGTTATCAGGCAAATCCTAAAGTGTCACACTTAAAGGCTGTAAAACGGATTTTTCGGTATCTCAAGGGTACCTTACACTTGGGGCTTTGGTATCCCAAAGACTCAGGTTTTGAACTAATTGGGTATTCAGATTCAGATTTTGTAGGTTCCCAGATTGATAGAAAGAGCACTACAGGAAGCTGCCAACTTCTTGGTGGTAAATTGGTAAGTTGGTCCAGCAAGAAACAAAACTCTGTGTCAACCTCTACTGCTGAGGCTGAATATGTAGCTGTTGGCAGCTGTTGTGCTCAGATCCTATGGATGAGAAACCAACTCAGGGACTACAATCAATTCTTTTCTAAAATCCCAATTCTGTGTGATAATTCCAGTGCAATAGCTATTGCAAACAACCCTGTTCTTCACTCCAGATCTAAACACATAGATATCAGGTATCATTTCATCAGGGACCACATTTCCAAAGGTGACATTGAACTGCACTTCATTCCCACCGATTTGCAGCTTGCTGATTTATTCACTAAACCCCTTGATGAAACCAGGTTCAACTTTCTCATAAGTGAACTTGGGATGTGCACTCTTCAAGAATAACATGTGTTTATGCTCCACCGATCTCACATCGGTAGACACTTCCTTCTCCACTTCTAACTCTCCACCGATCTCTCATCGGTGGACAAATCTCTGTGCCTCTCAACCAATTACATTCTCTTTCCATCCACCGAAATCTGATTCGGTGGCATCTCTCTCTTCTCTAACACTTCTACCGACTACCCATTCGGTGGAATCTATCTAAACTTCCACCGAAATCTAAACTCGGTGGAATCCTTCAACTCCTTCACCGAAGTCTAAATTCGGTAGGATTTATCCAACCTTCCACCGAAACCTACGCTCTGTGGAACCCTTCAAATCTTTCCCCGAAACTCAAATCGGTGGAACCCTTCTAATTCGGTACAATCCTTCAAATCCTCGGTGGAATCCTCACACCGACTATCCATTCTTGATAAGATATGGTATCCACCGATTTCCCAGAATCACCGATCCACCACCGAATCTCCACCGATCCACCACCGAATCTCCACCGATCCACCACCGAGTCTACACCGCTCCACACACTTATCTTATACGATTCCCAATGTCTCCTTGTGACAGTTCAATCCTAAAACCTGTCAGTGATGGGAGACCTTTCGCCTTTCAGCCGCTATGTGTCCCAACTCCCCATTACCCACTCCACTTTTCGCCGTATTTATCCCATCTCCCAATAAACATCATCACTCCTTTATCCACTCTCACCTCTATATATACGAGCCTTACACCCTTTTTCCCTCACACTTCTCTTACCCAAAACCTGAAATCCTTTTCCCTCTCATTGCTCTTTCGAAAAACCTCCCAATCTCCATTGCCATGGCATCCTCCAGATTTGTTATTCCCACACGATTTGAAGATCTTAAGTTCAATCCATGTAATCACGTTGCTCGCCTCGACCCAGATCCAGCTCATCCCGAGTTCTCCACTATCGCAAAGTTCCTCACCCACTCTCCTCTTCTTCATGCCTTTTCTTGCAACCCCAAGATGAGTAAAATGCTCATTGGAAAATTTTGGTTAACCTGTGTCTACGATCCCTCCAACGAAGCCATTCACGCCTCCATTCTTTCCGACGACGTCGGTGATCACGACCTTACGTTTGGGGTCGATGATGTTCGTCTCGCACTCAAGATTGACGCCTTTCCCATCTACGAAGACATGTATATGGACACCGTACATGAAGACGTTCTTCTTGCCACCGGATACGTGCTCGACGACTCCTCCAAAAGCTCCAAAGGCCCCGGTACTCTTCTCCGCAGCAAAATGGGAGGCATTTGGAACTTCTTCTTTGCCCACATTATCCATTGCCTCTCTCGCAAAACCAGTGGGCATGATCAATCGCCATCATACATCACCAATCTCGCACATGCCCTCATCTTTCAAAGAAAAGTCGACTTCGCCCAATACTTCTTCTCGGAGCTTGTCGAGGTTATCAAGACTCCCAAGAAATGTTACGTTGCTTATCCACGATTCATCTCCATGATCATACAGCACAAACTCTCTAAGGCTTTGGAGTCAGATCACAGATCCCCTTCACCGTGATTCTCTTATGACTGGTCTTCTCCGTGTGTAGGCACCAAAACTCTCAACGTTAAGCCGCTCGCCACCGATCGCCCCTTACGACCAGGTATGATCTCTTTTGCTCTCTCTCCCGAACTACATTGGGGTGATGCGGAAATTCCCGGGTTTCGTCACCTGGAAATTCCCGAGGTCACTCCAACTGTCGGGGCCCCTTCTCCCCGTTCCCGAGTTACGTCGGGTGGCACTAAAAAGAAATGACAAAAGGCCACCGACACCTCCGCACCCGCTTCTCGAACTACGCCACCGAGAGTTCCCTCGGAGGCTTCCCCGGTTCAAACCCCTTCTCATAAGCGGAGGCACTCATCTTCCCCTTCGGGATCTCTTCCAAAGAGGTCTCGGAAACCATCGGCCCAACCGACTAATCCAACTGTCGATTCTCGAAAATCGCCAGTTATTGAACTTCATCCCTCCGGGCCAAGGGAATCCGTTACAAACCCCACCGACTCCTCTGTTGCCTCTCAAAAGGCATCAGTTGTACATATGGAGGCACCTCAACATACCTCCCCACTCGTTTCTTTGAGTGGTGGAGATGACCTCGAGGTCTCTCCTCTCGAGGGTTCTGATTTTACACTTCACAGCCTTTCACCCGCTCAGTTTACGATCGATGAGATTGCATAACCCCTTCAGGGTTCCCCCCACAGTTTTCACCCCCACATGATTTCTTTACTTTTCTTTTAGCGGACACTGGTTCTCCCCGAACCATCCCGTCCCCCGAAGAACATCACACCGAGTCTCCCTCGCCGAGGCAACGCTCTCCACACCGATCTCCTTCACCACCCCGAACCCGCTACACCGACAAGCTAGCGCCTTACTTACTACATCCCCTCCCCGAAGCAGATCCCCTACGCATGCACTTTTCGTTTCCCGAAATCGGTGGTCAGACCTCGTCCCACTTAGACCGACCTTCTGCTTTTCTTCAATCCACAATCTCCCTGATCTCCCAAGCCAACTCTCGAATAGCAATGCTCGAGTCCCAGTTACCTCGACTTCTTCAAGATGCCCTCACCGAAGCTCTGCGACCCTTAAATAACAAAATCTCTTCACTTTCTACCACCGTGGAGTCTCTCTCAAAACCCTCCACCGACTCTCCTCACCATGAATGGGAAATGGATATGGGTGATTTCTCTCTGGTTCCCAACACCATCTCTAATAGCTTGGCCTTCCTACACTCCAAGTTTGATAAGGTGTTCTCTGAAATGGGTTTTAAGCTTCCGGCTGTTACTGAGGGGGAGAAAACCTCAGCTCCACCGAAATTGCCATCCATAAAGAGATCTTCCAGTAACAAGCCTCCACCGAAAACCTCTCCACCATCACAGAAACCATCTTCACCAAAAGCCTCATCACCGAAATCATCTTCTCTTTCACCAACACATACAGGTACCACCGAAGCCTTAGACCTTGATGCATCAACTGAGGGGGAGCAATCCAGCAAAGCTCCCAAAGACAAAGGCAAGAAAGCTTTTTCGGCCGAAGAATTGGCTAAAGAAGAAAAGAAGAAAAAGGAGTTGGCAAAGTATGGGGCTCGACCTAAAGGTGCTGAATCTCTTAAACTCAAGCCTGCTTCTCAAATAATCACCACCGAACTCGGTCTCTCCCATCAAGAAATTGTGGAAGCAAAAATCGCTCAAATCAACTTAGATAAATCCAGAGATCTCTCCCTTAAAGCTGCCGAAGAAGAAGCTGCAAAAGCAAAATCCACCGATGCCATTCAAACCCAAAAATCGGTGCTGAGTGCCTTAGAACAAGAAAAGAATGATGAAATTAGCTGGTACAAAAAGACCATGCACCACCGAAACAACAAGTCACCGATTTCAACTGTAAAGATTGCCACCTCCAAAGCAAACCCGAAAGACATCAGGCTGATCATTGACAGGGAAGATGGTTCGATGAAGAGTGTGAAAGAAAGTCATCTCCAACTCTTCGGTCTCTCGGAATGGTATGAAATCTCTCAACACCTGGTCAGGAGTCCAAATCCAAAGAAAGACATATTTGTCAAATACATTGATGGACTGATGGGAAAGATGAAAGAAATCAAAAGAAAGCACAACATCACTCTTTCCACCGATGAAAGAGCCAAACTTCAATCTTTGAAATAGAAAATCATCCTTCCTAAAGTTAAAAATCCTCCTGACTCGGTCTTCAAGGAAATGGCAAGAAAAGGTCAAATCCCAAATGTGAACAATCTAAACCTCACCATCCCCACTTCGGTCCCCTATCCTACCACAACCTTGAGCCTCTCACCGATACCAGGATTGTTCTTCAACGATGGTCTCGGTCGTCGGTCCTTCTTCAGATTTGCCCAGATACCCATCGCCGATACTATCTTTCTGGAAGGCATTCACAACCTCTTTCCTAACATCACCGAAGCTCAACCGTTCTATCGAAACCTAATGGAAGAAATCAAGCGCCGACAATCCTCAAAGAAGTAGGTTCTCTCTTGTGGTACTTATAAAAGTTAGTTTCTCATTTTGTAATTTGTACGAGAACTAATCGTAATACAAGTATCTCTCTATTTGAATTTTATTTCGGTACATACTTTACTTTCCTTTACTTGTAAATACTGTACATAGTATACACTCATACAAAAGAAACATATCAAAAAGAACAAAAAGAATGGTCTATGTGAAAAGAACCCAAAAAGAGTAAAAAGGGTCAAAATGCTTTTACTTTTCAAATACTCTTAAATATTCTAAGAAATGAGCTCAAATTCAAATAGGGGGAGATTGTTGGGTCACCAAGGATTTGAAATTGACTCACCGATGTTTTTCCTAAAACTCCTACTTAGAATATTTTAGTTTGGTTCTTTGAATGACTTGTACAAAATCTCAAATGTTCGGTGAAGTCGAAGATCAACCGAAACCAAGCTTGAAGACTCTCTACTTGTGGAAAATAGAAGACTCTCGGCAACATACAAACAAGTCATCACCACCGAATTGCCTGGACAGTTTCGGTGGCCACGTTCTCCACCGAATTACCTAAACAATTTCGGTGGCCTCCTTCACCACCGAAATGTTCTCACAATTTCGGTGGTCGCTCTCTCTCTACCGAAGATCCCTTAATTTCGGTGGAAACTCCTTCGGTGCTAAAGTCTTGAAGGAAAGATCATTTATTATGGGACAGAATCCTCTAGCAGATAAAAGTGACAGTTTGTCTCTTTATCCATTTTCAGTTAAAGTCCTTTTCCTCTGCATGAGCTCTACTGTCTGCCCCTAGTAAAAAGTGACAAGGACTTCTCAACTCTCCAGAAGTCAACATCCTCAGCAAGTTGGAAGATGACAAGTGTCCCAAGAATTTAATGCTTGTGCACTCCTTGCCACTATAAAAGGGAGAAGACATCCTCATGCAATCTCACGCTTTCTGGAATTCTCTGAGTGCAAGTTTATCATATTGCTTGATAACCCTATAGCTTTGTTCTAAGTGTTCTTAGTTGTTTTGTTAGTATACTTTGTGTAAGACTGTTAGAATAGTTTATCTGTTCTTTTCCGCAACAGTCTTAAGTTTCTTTGTGTAATTCTTGTTGAAAGTTTTTCAATAAAAAGAATTAAAATTGTGAAAATTTTGAGTATTGTATTCAACCCCCCCCCCTTCTACAATACTTGTTTAGCCATCTGGGACTAACAACTTCCTCTATATAGAGGCGGGTTCAAACGAGGAGCGTAACAATTTAAGAAAACGCGAGGAGCACCGCTCATGTACAAAATCACATGTGATTCACAACACAAACCGCGGGACAAACCGTGCGCTTTGCAAACCGCGGGACAAACCGCGCGCTTTGCATTTTTTAATCACATATGATTTTGTTGTGAATCACATGTGATTTTGTACATGGACGGTGCTCCTGGCGTTTCTCGTAAATTGTTACGCTCCTCGTTTGAACCTTTTTCTCTCTCTCTCTCTATATATATATATATATATATATATATATATATATATATTAGAAGTAATCCTATTTGGTCCCTAAAGTTTGATAACTTTTACAAATATAAGAAAAAACAAAAAACAATTACAAAAACAGGAAGAAAATGTGAAATGACGAAAATGCCCCTGACACTAACGAAGCCATTTAACCCCGTTAGTGACCAGGTCCTGAATCTAGAGCAAAATCAAAACCATGAGAACCATAAATCAACTTATGAAACCACGGATACTTGTTTCAAAGAAATCACTAAATCTCAGGGACCAAAAGTAGAGTTTACTCAAGTTAATATGATAGAAATAAAAGGTTTGAACATATGAAAGGAAGGCACCAAGCATCTGATCATTGTGGTTGGTAGGCCCTGATCCCCATGTGATGTTGGTGCACCCCTACGGCACCTGAACGGACCTCCCTCCAGCTACCACCCCTTTCTAAACTTTATCATCCGTACGTTTCAACCACCACCATTCTATTTTGGGGAGGCTAATGGCACCAAAAAAAGCTAAATACACCAAAAAAGTACAAAAAAGGAGAGTGATGATTACATTGTTTTCATAACCAATTATTTTTTGATTTAAATATATATATATATATATATAATATATATATATATATATATATAGATGAAGGTTCAAACGAGGAGCGCATCAATTTAAGAGAACGTGAGGAGCACTCCCATGCTTCTGATCACATATGATTTACAACCCTAAAAAATCGGATTTAACTCGAAAATTCGCGCAAAAGTGGCGCGAGGTGGTTCGCGAGGCGTGCAAGTCGCAGATCATTAATGATTCATAACTGCCAATCACATGTGATTCATAACTGTCAATTGCTCTTCCAGGTCAGTTATGAATCACATGTGATCCACAACTGCCAATCACATGTGATTCATAACTGTCAATTGCTCCTCACATTCTCTTAAATTGGTACGCTCCTCGTTTGAACCCGCCTCTCTCTCTCTCTCTATATATATATATATATATATATTATTTGATATATATATATATATATATTATTTATTTGTTTTTTTATATATGTATATATATATATTAGAAATATAGAAATATATATATATTATTATTCTTTTTGTTTATATAGATACGGGTGTCAATTATATAATTATAAAAATAAAACATAAACATTGCGATTGCAGAGACTAAAATTAAGTAAAAAGTAAAAGGTAATGAAGTAAAAGGTAATGAGATTGGAGAGATTAAAATTAAAACGTATTTTTTAACGTATTTTAGTTAATAAACGATTATATGTGTTAAATGTAAAATTTAAATTATGAAAGTAAAAGGTATAAAGTAAAGTAAGTAAAGTAAGTAAATAAGTATAGGGGTTGAAATTGTAAATATCAAATCAAAATCACAATCTAGGGCTTATAAAGGCCTAGCTATGTATCACGGGTGTTTGTAGTTTTCTTGACTCGGTCTTACTTTATACATGAAAAGAAATTAAAAAAATGATTATAATATGAACGATGCTTATAGGAGTCTAGCAGGTTTTAAATACAAGTAATATTATTCATATAAATCAATTAAATAAGATGTTTTGGAAATATTGAAGATTCATTTATTATAACTAGAAGTCTACTCGCGCAATGCAGCGTGATATATCTTGATTTTAACTTTCTAATTTATTTTAATGTGTGGTTTTGAGAAAACGGTTAATTTTTTTATAATTTTGTTTAAAAAATGACGTTTTTGAGAAGTTCATTGATTTGAGGATTTGAAAGTGGGTAAAGATAATGATTAATTAATAAGAGTCCACGATTTAAGAATTTGAAGGTTGTTAGAGATAAGTATTAATCAAATAATTAGCATTAAAAGCGATACATAAAGCTTCATTAGTTGTTTTTGAATCCCTCTGTGGCTCCCATACTACGTACCAACCAAGTTTAAATAGTTGGTACGATTTACCAATCAATTAGGTCGGTACAAACTAAATAGTTGGTTTTTCTCGGCATGAAATTGACACCCATATATATATAAACAAAAAGAATAATATATATATATAAAACAAATAAATAATATATATATATATATATATATATATATATATATATATATATATATATATTATATTTAAATCAAAAAATATTGTTTATGAAAACAATGCAATCCCTTCTGGTGCCATTAGCACCTTTTTGGTGCAAATAGCACACCCTTTTACTTTGCCTTTTTTTTCCAACTAAAAATAATTATTTTACTATCCTTTATTTTTAATAAATATATATATAGTTATTAAATATTTGAATTAATAAGCATAAAAGAAAAAGTAAAAACGTAAAATATAAATTACATTACTATTTATAAGTCCAATAATCCATATAAATGTAAAAAAAATGTTTTCATATGTTGTTTCATATATGAAAGAATACATATGAAAATATAGTGTTGTGTTATATTATTATATGTAAAGTTGTAAACATTCATAACTAACTATTTTCAAACATAAAACAGTCAAGAACACTCCACATACGAAACAACTCTGGATAAACTATGCATTTTCACATATGTTGTTTTATATAAAAATTGGTTTGTTAATTAGTATGAACTATCATGTATTTGTTAGGAGTAATCAATCATGAATTGAATTTGTGTGTAATAAAAAAATAAATATGCAGAAAATTTATAAAATTTGTATTAAACAAATCTTTTACAATTGAAATTGCAATACCAAAAACAACAATTAAACGTAAACCTTACTTGTATCCGGAAGATTGTTGACGAAATCGAACCGATTGAGACCTACACAAAAGCAGTATCCTAGAACAAAAATTCGCCGGTGGTATGGGTGTTTGTCCCGATGATACAACAACCGGATTCAAGTATCAAACTTGAATCTAGCGAATTAAACGATGTTTGGAGATAGATATTGATGAGAGAAAACCCAGAAAATGTCAAAATTTCGTCTGAAAACGATTGTGGAAGGGTGTGGATTTTATAGATTTCTGTCACCAACCGAAAGTAACTGCCAAACGAACTGCGCGGCTGGTGGCGCGGGTAGATCCGCGCGGAGACTCGTGCCGGGCTCTATCCGTCGAAACATCCAGTGTTGTGCGCGACTTTACCGCGGCTCTAGCCGTGAACCGTGCCAACCACTGTTTGCCTGCACCACACATGTTCCTCGATCGATGAATCTCGACTCCAAGGCCCAAGGCCCAATCTTTGACATTTAATATATATATTTATGTCAAGCCCACTAAGAACACCACATTCCAAACCCAAGCAATTAAATGATGTTTATTAAGGGAGCGTTTGGTACACTGGACAGGACATGACAAAACAAAACAGAACAGAGATCACTGTCCCATGTTTGGCAGGACTTTTATGCGGAACAGACATGAACATTGGAACAAGCTGGAACATGCATGTTCCACCCCTACCCCATGGAACAAGCTGGAACAAGATGGAACAGACTTATGTTTTACCAATATAACCTCAAAATAAAATATAATTCTCTTCTAAAACATCAAATACACATTCTATTTTATATTTTATTCATTCTTTAAATTTTATTTATTTCTATTTTATCTAATGTTATCTGTTATGTTCTGTCTACCAAACGCAGAACAATTGTTCTGTCCTATTCTGTCCTGTCCTGTCCTGTCCCGTCCTGTTCTGTTATATCATGTATGCGTACCAAACGCACCCTAAGTGTTCTAAACATTGCCTTGGCTGTAATAACCAAGTTTAAATATAAAGGAATCATAAATGGTGGGAAGGAGAGTGAAACCTGGGATCTTGAGGGACCAAAGTGTAAATAAGAGAGAAGGTATAAAATCCTCATTTTGGGCACAAAACCCTAGGCAATTGCAACTTGGAGCGACTGGATATTGAGAACGCAAGAAATCAAGATATCTCTAGAGATTTTTAAAGAAGGCAAAAGGAGTGTGCATATGGGATTAACTCTATCATCATTTTCGTAAAGGTAAACTCTTAAACTCAGGTCCTTATCGCGTTTGTGAGTTAGTTCCTGATTATTAGAAGTTTCCTTGTATATTGAGAAATTAAATCGAAGGTGCTGTTGATTCAAGTTATTTATTTAGTGACCTATTAATTGCCTGGCGTTACCGGCTGTAAACCCTATCGATTTCGGACTCGTATAAGTTGGTTTGAGTGAGCCTTTGGGACTCTCAAGGGTAGGATGGTGATTTGACCCGACCCGGCGGGGAACCCGGTCCACCCGACCCGATCAGGGCCGGGTAATACCCGGTTTTGCGGGGCCGGGTACCGGGTCTGGGGAAACCCGGTTTACTCCAACCGGGGGCGGGGGCGGGTGAACTACTCCCCGACCCGCCCGATACCCGGTTTTATATATTAATTAGAAACAATATTTTATATATATATTAAAAATAATACTTAATTAATTATAATAATACAATTGAGTGTTGACCAAATGACCAGTTCACTTTTTCACTTTTCCACTTTTCCCCCAAATCTGATTATCTGAACAAGCCATCTTTTAGTTGGTTTTTTTATTTGCTACTGCTAATTGCTAATGTGCTAATAAAAGATAAAAAGAGTTAGTTACTACAGCTAACTGTGCTAGTGTGCTAATGGTTTTTTTAAAGGAAAATTGTTCTTTAAAGGAAAATCAACAAAAAAGTTGCATAAACCGGGGTTTTGACCGGGTATATGGCCGGAGCCGGGTGGCTAATCCCCGTACCCGTCGGGGACCGGGGCCGGGTGAGGGGATACCCGCCCCAAACCCGCCCCGTTACCATCCCTACTCAAGGGATACCGAGCAGAGTCGTTTTTAGTCCGGATGTTGAGGAGTTCAGAATTTATAGAATCCGGATTGGTTTTCCGGAATGGGGGAAGTCCGGATAGGTGATCCGGAAGTGGAGTCCGGATTCAAGTCCGGCAAAGAGTCCGGATGAGGTACCGGGATCCGGGAAGGCGGAATCCCGGACTTTTAGTCCGGAATAGAGTAGTCCGGATGTGTAACACCCTAAAAACAGGGCTAATTTAAACCTTTAAAACTCCACAAGTTATGATCATAAAACTTCAAACTTATATAACAAGAGGATTATCAGTAAGGTTTCTATATACAACAAACGTCTAAATCAAATAACCTATTAATCTAATCATACATCATAATCAGATTAACTAGGTTATCTAATCATCTGTCCCAAAATATCCAAAAGAACAACTAGATCCTCTGTCATCTCCAAGTTTGATTCCTTCAAAAGTTCTCGTCTCTCATCCCCGCTTACTTGTAACGTCCCAAAAATTACAAGGAATTTAAAATTTTTAAAACATGCATTTCATTATAAAATAACCCCAATTTAATAATTCGCAATTCAAATTAAATTAACGTCGTTAACTCAAACAGTCAATAAAGTTTACGCAGCGGAAATTTCATAAAATAAAATCTAAAGGTTTAAAAGTGAAATTTTAAACACTCTCAGCACCCCGCGCATAGTGTGTGTACCGTCAAGCCCGACTGCCGCTCGCACCTGAAATCACAACATATTGGGAAAATGTAAGCTAATCGCTTAGTGAGTCCTACCACACACGCAGGTAGCAACCCCACGAATATCGCCCCTACTCGCAAGTAGGCAACGTCACCATCACCACAAATATAAAACCACATAATGATAAATGCATAAATACGAACCTCGGTCCCACCGAGTACACCAAAAATATATCCACACAAGCTCAGTCCCACCGAGCCCTCGGTCCCACCGAATAAAGACATTGATACCAGCTCAGTCCCACCGAGCCCTCGGTCCCACCGAGTAAAGATAATACAATTGTACTAGCTCAGTCCCACCGAGCCCTCGGTCCCACCGAGCCCCCCAGTCCCACTGAGGTGTACGCAAGCACAAATAATCGACATATAATTTCAACAATCACAGCTAAATCATTCCAACCAAATTGGTCCACGTAAACACGTAATAACACGTAATAACACATAGCACAAAAACAACGATATACATGAAATTCCTAACTACGCAGTGAGAGAACTCACCTCAAAGCAAAGCGACGCGCTCCCGAGCCGCAACACCAGCACATCAACCTTCCTCACATTTTCCCACCTAATTACGCACTAAAAACGTCAACGGAAGGTCCCAACTCACGACACTTTTACTAGTTTAACGAAACTAAAAATTCCAGCTTTTATACTAAAAATGCAGGTCTGTTCGGGACCCATTTTACCCCTGCTAAACTGATCAAACCAAAAATCTAATTCCATATTCAGGAAGTTCAATGTCTTACGGTTCCAGGGACGTATCGCACGCGTCCTAACGATATTCCTAGCACTCTATATGAATTTTACAAAAACACCTCTCAGAGCCGCTAAAACAGAACCTTTCAGTACAAAACGACGATTTGACCTAAGCTACGTTCCGAACTGGTTTTTGCACAAAACATAGAAACGTTACTAGACTCAAAATGGGAACTTTTGGCACCGATTTCGCCCCAATCCGAGTTACGAGGAAAAAGTTACGGTTTAAGCAAAACAGTGGCAGATTACTAAATTTTCACATGAAATGACACTATTGATTATTAACCCATTAAGTCGTGGCTTAATCCCAACAGACCCGAAAAGCATATGAACTACTGAATATGGGTTACCCTAGGCTGGACAACAGCCGTGCACCACCCCCTACCGCCTCCGGAGGCGGTGGTGGTTGGCGGCGTTTCTTTGACATACGATAACAACAAACGAGAAATAGACGAACTTACCTCGACGAACCCTTCTTCCTCCTCTTTTCCGACCAAACTTGCCGGCGATCGTCTCCTTCCTCCTCTCTCCTCGTCGCCGGCAGCAACCTCTATCACCCTCTCGGTTTCTCTCTCCCTCTCTCGGCTTCTTTCTTTCACTCTCTCTCTCTAGTTCTCTTCTTGGCCGAACACAACAAGAAAGGGGGAGGGGATGACTAAAGGTTGTGGTGGTTACTAGCATGAAACCGAAGGGAAGGGGAAGGGGAGGGGGTGACTCTTGGACGATCCCTTGCCAAACTTTGGTGAGATGCCCCAATTAGCCCCTCAACTTTCCTTTCCTTGCAAAAAACCCACAAAGGTTGACTCATTTAACTTTTTGGTCCGATTCGACTACCCCGCTAACGGAAACCACATTAAATCAAACTTAAAAAGAAAAGAATTAATAAAAGAAATTATATACCGGGATACGGGCTTTACAACTCTCCCCCACTTGGATTAGACTTCGTCCTCGAAGTCTATGCCCGTGCATAGCTAAAGATAGTTCTCCCACATCTCAACCTCAGGTTCCCAAGTTCACTTGAGACCCCTTCTAAAACTTCTCGAATACTTTTCTTACTAACGTACTCCTTCTAGGACACTGAAATTATGATCGATAAAACACTTCACCAATTGGAATCATTCCTAGCCAAGCGACTTCGGTTGTCTCCCAACCTTAGATATTCCATACCTCCCGATTCAAATCTCAAGCTCTAAACATTCTCAAGTTGCTTACCAATATACCCAACTGGATACTCGGATCCGATCATTCCTACTATTAACTGTCGATTAACTCCTACGAGTTCTACTATACTCCCACAAATTACCCTACAAGAATCGTCAAACCAGTAAATTTAAAATCACTCACGAAGGTCACTCCACCATAACCATTCACCACAAGCAAACACCTCAGGATTACTACTACCATCAACATAATTTCCTTAAAATCGGCTACAATTCCCCAATTACACTAAGGTGTTTGGCTTCAAGCCCAAAAGTCGACACCTAAATATACTATTTACCTCAAAAATTCTACGCATATATCCTCTTTATTACAAAGGGCATCATTCCCTAACCGATACTATTCGGCCTACAGTACTAACACGCGTGGAATACCCAACCTTCCACCGTTGACGTATTTCCTACACTCGCTCTACGAAGCCTAGTTACACCGTATCAAGATACACCTTAACGTCTACCTCCCAGGTACGTGCTCAAGACTATATCCTCCTAGTGCCTACTGGAAAGTCAAAGTCATAACACATGAATACCGGGGTCCCACCCCGAGATACCCAACCGACCATTAAGACCGAGCAATTGACCCATGACTATCACGGACAAAATTCGGAATTTCCCCCGAAACTCTCTCGCGTTTGGCATTTTCCTCCAAAACTGCCACCTCCTGAGCACTACCTATCGACTCGAGAAGAGGTGCAACCACTGTTAACCGTTGACACAAGCCCCGCAGTGGCTCACCATCCAGATGTCGACTAAGTGCGTCCGTAACAACATCCGCTTTACCGGGGTGGTAAAGTATCTCACCATCATAATCCTTGACCACGTCAAGCCACCTCCTCTGACGCATGTTGAGGTTTTGCCGGTCATCAAGTACTGGAGACTTTTATGGTTAGTGTATACACTTGACGCCATACAAATAGTGCCTCCAAATCTTGAGAGCAAACACCATCAAATCTTACATACCCTCGGGCAAAGTCAACATCGGAGCCTCGCATAACGCCTGTGTAGCTCCTCAAAGCCCTCTGCTGCTCTTCACCCCAACTAAAAGCCGCAGATTTCTTCGTCAATCGGGACATCGGTAAAGCAATCTTGGAGAAATCCTGAATGGATCTCCGGAAGTACCCTGCTAACCCAAGAAAACTCCGTACTTCAGTGAGAGTCTTCGGCACTTCCCACCGCATCACAGCCGTAATCTTGGCCGGATCCACCATAATACCATTCTGGTTCACGACATGCCCTCGAAAGTGGACCTCTCGTAACCAGAACTCGCACTTGGAGAGCTTAGCATACAGCTTCTCCCGCCTCAAAACTTCCAAAACTTCTCGCAAATGCATCTCATGCTCTTCCTTCGACTTCGATTACACAAGAATATCGTCGATGAACACGATCACCGATCGATCCCACATAGGGCTACATATCCGGTTCATGAGGTCCATAAACGTTGCGGGTGCATTGGTGAGCCCGAAAGGCATCACCACAAACTTGTAAATGGCCCTAACGTGAACGAAAGGCCGTCTACTCCGTATCCTCTCTCCTCACCCGCATCCGATGATACCCCGATAACTCATCGGAAAATACGTCAACAAACTCACGTACAACTGGCACATCCTCCGCAGTCTTCTTCTCTCCGACGCCGCGCGTGTCTATCACATACGCTAATTACCCCTAGCCACTGCGCTGCAAGTATTTCCGAGCTCTTACACCCGAACATAACGCTGGGGTCCGCCTGGGTGAGTCTCCCTGAACTAGCATTTCTCCCCCACTTGGGGTTCGAACTTGTACTTGTTTGCGACGACAAACAATCTCAGTATCAAAAGCATCCATCCAATCCATGCCCACAGTCACGCACAACTCCCGCATAGCGATCGGAATCAAATCAATCGGGAACTTCACACCAGAGATCTCCAAAGTGCACCCCCGGTACACGTCAGTAACCGTCAGGGTCCTGTCTTCAGCAACCGCAACCATAAGTGGACAGCCTAACCGTCCTACAACTCGGCCCCAAACACTCACTGACTATGTGAGACACGGAAGGATGAGTAGCCCCGCTATCAATCATCACCCCAGCAAGCACCGAGTTAACCAAGAACGTACCTGTCACCACTTTATATGTAGCTTGTGCCTCCTCCACTCCCAGTTGATGAACTCTACCTCAGGCCGCCTCCATCACTACAGCAAGTGAAGCATACTGCGCAGTACTCACGAACTCCATGATCTTGGTACGTAACATATCCTTGTACCGTGTCCTCTTCATGTCCTCAAAAGCAGCATGCTAAGGATAGAATAATGTCATTTCCGTGAACTTTCCGTTCACCTCCTTATGGCCTCCGCAGTCTGAGAGAGCTCCAAGAACTCTTTGACACTCCTCTCCATCTCCACTAGAGGCACATGCTCTACACGAAACATACGACGAACTCCTCCCAGGTCAAGTAGTGCGCCCGTTAAGCGTCAAAGTAGTAGCACACCAGTCTTTCGCTCCGTCTCGTAACAGATTCACCGCGAAGCGAACCTTCTAGTTCGCAGGACAACCACCGGTAAGGAATGTGCACTCCATAACCGATCCAGACTCTCTTGTTCGGGGCTGCCCACCCGCAGGGGGTGGAATCGCCGCGATGCGCTCCTCCATCGACACTATTACCTCATCACGAATGGCGGTAATAATTTCGGGGATCGCCTCCTCAAAATATGCGTCACCTCGACCGCAAACATCTCACGAATCTGATCAGCAATAATTCCAGCATCAGCATCTGGATCAGCATTGTTGTTCCTCCTTAACGAGCTACTAGCACACATTAAAACCTGCTAACTACGCTCACACTCAACTCTTCGGATTCTCCATGACTTTCCCCGACTCGAGCACGGATCCTGTGCTTCAGATAGTAGGAGCTCTGCTACTACCCTTCACACCTATCCTTACTCGTTTTGAGTCCTGTCCCGGGACGTCCAAGTAGTTGCTTACCACAAACAAACACATATGCCCATTCCGGCATATGCAAACACTTTTCCTAGCTCCCTAGAAAAGTCGTAATACCCCACTACCCTTGCTAGAACGGAACCCCCACTAGCCCTGACGAGTCGCCTCGTGAACGCACAGTCGTATACAGTGGAAACCAGATAGACATTCGAATATAAGATTCTATCCTACAACGGTTGGACTCAAACAAGAGCTGCGCAATAGAACTAAATCTAACATTCTAAGGCTATTCGGTTCCTACCGCATACAGCCTATAGTGCATTCGCTTAACAACCTATCAATGTTAGCATAAGTTCCTAATAGCAAGTAACAACCATACAATACCACAAAATCCACGTAAGCAATCTAGCATACATACTCCTATGTTCTAGAAAGCAATCTAGCATACGTACTCATATGTAAACGCTATTCCCAGCTCACTAGGAATTTCATCTCATCCCACTACTCTTGCTACAACGGAATCCCTGTTAGCCATAACGAGTTGCCTCGCGAATACCCAGTCGCACGCATCGTGAATCAAATAGACATTCGAATACAAGATTCTATCCTAGAACGGTTGGACTCAAACAAGAGCTGCGCAATAGAACTAAATCAAATATTCTAAGGCTATATGATTCTTACTGCATGCAACCTATAGGGCCTTCACTTGACAACCTACTATAACTAGCATTGATTCCTACTAGCAAGCAGTCATCGTACAGTACAGTGTAAACAACCTCGGCAATTTAGCATGCATACCCTATGCCTAGAAAGCAATAAATACACTAAGTGTTGTACCTTCCCAATTGGCGTCGGCTGACTGTACACACTGCGCCCACGATCACCGTTTCCCAAACGGGCTTTCTCCGTTCATTTATTTTCAAAGATTTTAATAAGAGAGTTAAAAAAAAAACTTCATAGCCGCAACTTGAGACCAAACACACCGAGATGTGTTTGATTCACTCAAGTTGTGCTCTGATACCAAGTTGTAACGTCCCAAAAATTACAAGGAATTTAAAATTTTTAAAACATGCATTTCATTATAAAATAACCCCAATTTAATAATTCGCAATTCAAATTAAATTAACGTCGTTAACTCAAACAGTCAATAAAGTTTACGCAGCGGAAATTTCATAAAATAAAATCTAAAGGTTTAAAAGTGAAATTTTAAACACTCTCAGCACCCCGCGCATAGTGTGTGTACCGTCAAGCCCGACTGCCGCTCGCACCTGAAATCACAACATATTGGGAAAATGTAAGCTAATCGCTTAGTGAGTCCTACCACACACGCAGGTAGCAACCCCACGAATATCGCCCCTACTCGCAAGTAGGCAACGTCACCATCACCACAAATATAAAACCACATAATGATAAATGCATAAATACGAACCTCGGTCCCACCGAGTACACCAAAAATATATCCACACAAGCTCAGTCCCACCGAGCCCTCGGTCCCACCGAATAAAGACATTGATACCAGCTCAGTCCCACCGAGCCCTCGGTCCCACCGAGTAAAGATAATACAATTGTACTAGCTCAGTCCCACCGAGCCCTCGGTCCCACCGAGCCCCCCAGTCCCACTGAGGTGTACGCAAGCACAAATAATCGACATATAATTTCAACAATCACAGCTAAATCATTCCAACCAAATTGGTCCACGTAAACACGTAATAACACGTAATAACACATAGCACAAAAACAACGATATACATGAAATTCCTAACTACGCAGTGAGAGAACTCACCTCAAAGCAAAGCGACGCGCTCCCGAGCCGCAACACCAGCACATCAACCTTCCTCACATTTTCCCACCTAATTACGCACTAAAAACGTCAACGGAAGGTCCCAACTCACGACACTTTTACTAGTTTAACGAAACTAAAAATTCCAGCTTTTATACTAAAAATGCAGGTCTGTTCGGGACCCATTTTACCCCTGCTAAACTGATCAAACCAAAAATCTAATTCCATATTCAGGAAGTTCAATGTCTTACGGTTCCAGGGACGTATCGCACGCGTCCTAACGATATTCCTAGCACTCTATATGAATTTTACAAAAACACCTCTCAGAGCCGCTAAAACAGAACCTTTCAGTACAAAACGACGATTTGACCTAAGCTACGTTCCGAACTGGTTTTTGCACAAAACATAGAAACGTTACTAGACTCAAAATGGGAACTTTTGGCACCGATTTCGCCCCAATCCGAGTTACGAGGAAAAAGTTACGGTTTAAGCAAAACAGTGGCAGATTACTAAATTTTCACATGAAATGACACTATTGATTATTAACCCATTAAGTCGTGGCTTAATCCCAACAGACCCGAAAAGCATATGAACTACTGAATATGGGTTACCCTAGGCTGGACAACAGCCGTGCACCACCCCCTACCGCCTCCGGAGGCGGTGGTGGTTGGCGGCGTTTCTTTGACATACGATAACAACAAACGAGAAATAGACGAACTTACCTCGACGAACCCTTCTTCCTCCTCTTTTCCGACCAAACTTGCCGGCGATCGTCTCCTTCCTCCTCTCTCCTCGTCGCCGGCAGCAACCTCTATCACCCTCTCGGTTTCTCTCTCCCTCTCTCGGCTTCTTTCTTTCACTCTCTCTCTCTAGTTCTCTTCTTGGCCGAACACAACAAGAAAGGGGGAGGGGATGACTAAAGGTTGTGGTGGTTACTAGCATGAAACCGAAGGGAAGGGGAAGGGGAGGGGGTGACTCTTGGACGATCCCTTGCCAAACTTTGGTGAGATGCCCCAATTAGCCCCTCAACTTTCCTTTCCTTGCAAAAAACCCACAAAGGTTGACTCATTTAACTTTTTGGTCCGATTCGACTACCCCGCTAACGGAAACCACATTAAATCAAACTTAAAAAGAAAAGAATTAATAAAAGAAATTATATACCGGGATACGGGCTTTACATTACTTCCCGGAGCTTGTACCTGGTAAGAAGATTCAACTTGAAACATTAGGCTTTCGCCTAGTGAGAATATTCAAATCAAATTAAAATTTAACAATCAAAATCTCAACAGATAAATCAACCTGTTCTCACCCATCTTACCGTACACGTGCTTAATCTCAACAACGGAAACCTACCCCAAACTCAAAACTATGACTAACCTTCAGTAAGTCATATTATCACAAACCAGAGCCAACTACGAATCAATCCCAGATTCTAGATCTATGCTCTAATCTAATAAATCTCAATTACACATGCTTATTTATTAGAAAGGAAGTAGGGATTACAATTACTCATGTCAATCTCTATTCTTCCTTAGAAATCAGGAATTACGATTACTCACATCAATCCCATGATTTCTCAATAATGCAAAATAGGAATTACGATTACTCACATCAATTCCATATTTAACATACACTCAGGAATTATGATTACTCACATCAATTCCTTAATTCATATAAATGGGAATTACGATTACTCACATCAATTCCCCATTTAACACATACACACTGGAATCACGATTACTCACATCAATTCCATGTGTTTATACTAAACTAGTGCCTATGGATCCATTACACTTTACTAACGTATATGCTTAACAACATATTACAGCTCATATCATATTCTCAAATCTAAGAATACTAGATAACCTATCGTATCTTCATCCTCAAATGCCCCCCCCCCCCCTTCGGCGACTTAGCATGGGGGTTCCGCTACCCGGTTAGCGGATGGGGTCAAGGGGCAACGCCCTTGCGGGGTCTGGGGGCAGCGCCCCCAGAATTTTTTTAGAAACTTAACCAGACAAAACATCTAGAAACTGCATCCAGCCATCAGAACCTTACATTCTTAATTTCTCCAAAGTGTCCGGATAACAGGGGTTTCTGGATACCTTAGACTATTATATTCTTTAGTTCATTTTCAAGATCTATTACCAAAATCTGTAAACTGACTCTTTTTATCCAACTCCCGGTATTCCCAACTCCCGGTATCCCCAACTCCCGGTATTCAACACATGTACCGGGACTTCACCGGAACTCATAAGTACCGGGATTTGCCTCTACCGGGACTTCCAACTACCGGGACTTTCAACTACCGGGACTTCCAAGTACCGGGACATTCAAGTACCGGGACTTTCAAGGTTTTGCGTACTGTCCGTTCAACAAGTCCTCAAATCGATTTAAAACATAATATCAGTTCAATCTACTCATCAATTAAGTTCTACTAACATGTTAAGACACACATATTACACATCTATTTCAACATTAATGGCTGAATTTTAAAGAGAGTTGAATAAACTCACCTTAATAAGAATCTGAACACCTTTTCTTCCTTTACAGCGGCTAAATCGAACAGCTTAATGAAGTCTGAACACTGTTGCTTCACGTACAAAGGCTTAATCAAACAACAGAACCCCAAAATCAGTTTCTTCCTTCTTATTTCTTTTTCTCTCGATATCTCTATCTTTTCTCTGTTTCTCGACTTCTTACTGATTTCTCAGTAAACATTCACAAAAGAAAACTTAATTAAGCCAACAATTTGACACCTCATCCTTTTTAAAACAGATGAGTCCTAACTCATTTCCCAAACACACCTCCTACTTAAAGAAATGACATAATAAACCCTTAAGTTAATATCTCCAATTAACTTTACTTTAGCCAAATTACAAACTTAACCCTTATGATTAATATTATTCACAAAATAAATCAACGAAAATTCGGGATGTTACAGGATGGTTCCGGATAGTGTAATCCGGATAGTTCCGGAAGGGTAGTCCGGATGGTTCGGTTTTGTAGGGAAGTGCAGTTAGGTATTTGAGAGGTTCGGTAAAATAACTTATCGATCTTATAAATACTTTACATAGGTTTTGGCTCAAGGACTTCAGTGTGCCATTTACATGTGTGGTGTTACATGAAAGTGTATTTAAAGTCGTTATTTATGAACGATATAAACTGTTATAAATAATTATTGTTGTTGAACTGTTGTTTCTTGAGGGAGCTCACTAGACCTCATGGTCTAACCATCACATTTTCCAAACTAAACCTTTTCAGGGAAGCAAATAGTAGGAAGCTCCGGTAAGAATCATGAGAGGAATTAGAGTGCGAATGCTTCTAGAGATAGTGATGTCAATTATGCTACTTAGACTTTTATTTTATTCTCAGTTGCGAATAAGTTGTTTCCGCCAACCTAGTTTTTGAGACAGATGTATTGAAAATTTTGGGACCCCCTTTTTGAGATGTTTTATATTCAATGCCATGTTATGCTTTTGCTTATGTTGGGTTGTTACATTAGCTCCTATGTATGTGTGACAAGGTTTCTCATATCTATACTAAGTTCTAACAGTATTATCCCATGAGAATAATACGTAATTTATATTCACATATATATTATCATATGTGATATGTATAAAAGTTCATAGACGGGATAATGTGATACGTAATAAATCATATCTTAAGCAAAACTAATCAATATATATGTATGTATGTGTGTGTGTTTGTATATGTATATATGTGTGTGTGGAACTGTGGATTGTGGAGGAAGAGAAAGTAGTAATCTTTTGCCTATTCACGAGGGTACAGAATTGGTAAAAGCCTTTTTTGGATGACGATGGTGTTGGTACAGAATTGGTAAAGCCTTTTCTTATCAATGCTCATTGGTGACCCATTTGAAAATGAACTCACATGTCACCAAATTAATTGTTGGACATATTTCATTTTAGATATCCAATATTTAATTTGATGATATTTGAGTTAATCTTTTGTTTCAAGTCCCATTTTTTATTGTCTTTGGTTTCGTTTGGTAAAAAAAAGCTACATTATAAGCTAGTTTTTTTCTTCTTCTAGGTACATGTTTAGATAACCATAAGGTAACTTATAAGCTAGTTTTTTGAAACGTTACTTAAAATAGCTTTTTGTAAATATTACAATATTGCCTCATCATTATTAATTAACTATTATTATAAATAAATATTAATTTTTAAAATTTACTTATTATTAATTATTAATTAATATTAACTAAAAATTATTAAATTATTAATTTTTAATTATTTAGAAATATTGTTGATCATATAAATTATTTTTATATACTTTTTAATATTAATCAATATATTTTAATTATCAATTACTATTATTTTTTAGATATTATTTGATCATTTTTTCATATTATATGTAACGGTTATTTTAAATTCATAAGTTAATATATATTTTTTCTAAAACTTGTTTTAACAATTCAAAATTTATAGTATATATGTAATAATAAATTTTAAATTCTTTTAATTAACATGTTGTATTATTTAATTTTTCTTTACTATATTGGTTATATTAATTAACAGTATATTGCTATAAATTTGTTTTAATTACATAATTAAATATTATAATTAATAATTATTTGAAAATGTCATTTTTGATAAATTTACATGTTTATAAGCTAGTTTTGCCAAACATTACTTCTTAACAGCTAGCTTATCAGCTACAAGCTAGCTTATCAACTAGTTTGTCAAACATAGTCTTTCTATTTTTTTATAGTCATTATTTATTTGGGGTGATGGCTTCAATTTCACTTCTATTGCGATGGGATTTGATAGTCTCACACACATACTTTCATCCTAGGAAACAATAATAAGAATATAGTTTTATATAATTCAGTTTTAAATTACAAATAACTATAATTTATTGAGTTTTTTAATATCAAATTACAAGAGCAATTTTTATATTAATGATGGTTTCAACCTTGTTATGCAATACATCATCCTTTTTAACATCAAAGTTAGGGTATCCACAATGGTGAAAAACTTGACAAAATTAAAAATATATAAAAAATATGTTGGTCCCACCAACATATACTTTCTCTCTCTTTTGATTCTCACATTCATTTTTTTAAAGGCTTAAAGAACATCAAGTATTTGATAAGTAAAGTCATGTTCAAGTCTTTGTCTCCAATGGTCAAGTTATCTTCAAGTCATTTTCAAGCTATCTTCAAATACCATTGAAGATGTTTACGAATGAATTGAAACTTAATGATTAAAATTTAAAGAGAATGCAGAAAAAGAAAGGAAAATGAGTGGGAAAATGACTTTCCTTGATTTGATAGAAAAATTAGGTCAAGAAATAAAAGTAGGCAAGAAAGAATGGAAATGCACCTCTTTTTTTTCAAATTGCAATCTAATGCCTAAATTCTTCCATTCCACTTTTATTTTGTCATTTAGTATTTTTTTTTTTATTTTTTTTTTACCAAAAATAAGACTATGAGGTGCCCTGGCATAGTGGCATACGTGCGTATAGGAAAGGAAAATTTTGAATTTAAGTTTATTCTTCAATTAGGATTGTTTGTGGTGCGGTTTGGGTAAATCGCAAAGCATATTATATATACGGTTTGAGCATTTTTCTAAACCGCATCGCATATACGTTCAACTGAAAAAAAAAGAAACACATCGTGAAATATGGTGCAATGCGGTTTATGCAGGTTGTACCTAACACACTTTACGCGTACATTCCAATAATTGTACGATCAAAACCTCATTATAAAATCAACAATAATGTGATTGTAGTTCAAAAATATAGAAAGATTCAACATGTTCGATTCCTAAATACATATTACATAAATATTACAACTATTCTCTCTCTATATACAAATATGTGTGTAGGGGCGGGTTCAAACGAGAAGCTAAACCTTATGCGAGAAGGCGAGAAGTGTGAACTTAATCATACATGATTAAACACCGGTTACATTGACAATACATAGACGTTTAATCATATATGATTAAACACACCCACATGTCGTGTAATCATATATGATATCACATTTTTCGCCTTCTCGCATGATCCTTCCTCTATGTGTAATATATAAAAATTAAAAATACACATATATTTATATAATGTGCGGTGCGGTTTGAACCGCAGTTTGATAACTCAAAAATGCAAATCGCACTGCATAGTGCGGTTAGTAAAAATGCAAACCGTAAACCACACTGCTGAAGTTCTAAACATCACTTTGCAGTGCAGTGTGAGCGGTTTGTGCAGTTTAGATGAACACCCTTTTTTCTATTAAATCAAGTAAAGTGATTTTGCCACTCATTTTCAGTACCGCCTACAATCTGTGATCCTATAAGAAGCTCACAAATATACTCATCTATCCATGTGGGACGAGTTGTTACACTTAACATTTTTAAGAAATAAATCCTTTCACATGCATTCAGTTGTTAAAGTTTTGGTCATGATCATAAAAGTAGATAAAATGAAGATATATGAATGTTTTGTTATTCTCAGCGAATATATATATATATATAGGGGTTAAATCAAACGAGAATCACAAATATGTTACAAACACGTGAGAACCGATATAAAAATATTTTTTACAAGATATTTTTTCTTCAAATACTAGGATTTAAGATATTTTTTTCACATATATTTGTTTCATAATATGATATTACATAAATTTGTTTCATCATATGAATATTTTTTACGTGTATTTTTCATTTCACTAGGTGAACAAAAAAATTGCACATGTAATCTTTTCACAAAGTGAACACGAACATATGTGAAACAATATATTAAATCATAGGTTTAGATGAAAATAATAATGTAAAATGATATTTTTATATTGGTTCTTACAAGTTTGTAACATATTTGTGGTTATCAATTGATTATCGTTCTCTCTTTATATATATATATATATATATATATATGTATACATATATATATATAGAGAGAGAGAGATGGGTAACAAAACCTAAAATTGATTAAAAATAAGAGAACCTTTATAGCGTAATACATGACATAATCACCAGAGATATAAACGTGTTATTCATCATTAGTAATATGTGTGAATAACATTAGTTACTAATTAATGGGACTTTATATGTATACATATTATCATGAAGAACCACGTGTGACATCTTTTGGACTATTCTTAAGTTTCTAATCAATATTTAGTTTCTAATTAATGGGACTATATGTATACATATTATAAATCACGTGTAAATAATTTAAATTTTCACAAAATATTAAAAATATCGAAAGTTAATTCCTAATCTATACTATATTATAAAGCATTTATGAAAAATTCTTAAAAACAACCCCTAAAGCTTCATGTACCGATATTTAATGCTAATTATTTAAAATCTCTTAAAACAACTAATGAAGCTTTATGTACCGCTTTTAATTCTAGTTACTTGATTAATACTTATCTCTAACAACCTTAAAATCCTTAAATTATGGACTCTTATTATGTAATCTTTATCTCTAACCACTTTCAAAATCTTCAAATCATGAACTTTTTAAAAAATGTCATTCTTCAAACAAATTTATTAAAAAACATGACCGTTTTTTTAAAATCACACATTAAAATTGAGGTATATCACGCTACATTGCACGAGTAGACTTCTAGTAATATCTTTATAATGTTGCAAGTTTTCATAAACCGTAATATTATTGGACATTAATTAAGTAGCAATAACTTTAAGCTAACAAGATACTCTCTAATATATTAATAAAAGACAAATATATTATTTTTTTATTAAAACATTAAATATATATTTTTGGATTATTACCTTTAGACTTTAGTACGGTTGGAATGGAAAATATATGATTTTTTTTTCCTGAAAGCGAAAAAAACATCATATTGAAAAATCACCATTTTTATGTCCTTTTGTTTTGGAGTAAAAAGAAGCTTGATATTGCAAATAAACCATTAACTTTTGTGTTTTTCTGGTTTAGAGGGGTGATTCATAGGCGCAAAAGAAGTCGTATTAACTTTGTCGAGTGGAGTCTTTCCCCTTATTCCTGTCTAGGAACGATGTAATCGCTCTTCTTGGCTAGCCTCTGGCTTGCTTCCGTTTTAATGAATCGTCGTTTAAAAAAAATTTAACTTTTGTGTTTTTTTTATCTGGGTTGGGGTTGGCCTTGAAATGAAACAAAGAATCAGAAACCGAATCGATCATCGTCTTTCCATGCAAATGCCCCTTCACATTGGTGTCCTTGGAGGCAGTCTCCGTATGAGGCCGGTTATGGTTGCCGGTAATCAACTTTTGCCCATTTTTTGACAAATTTTTCAGTTTATCAAACTTGTAAGACCACCCATACCGGCCTCGGGTACGGGATCGGGTTCGGTGAGGTGGCAATAGTGGGTTCATCGGGTAGGGGTACCGGGGGGGGGGGGGGGGGGTTATAGCGGGTAAGGGTAACCGGGTTCACCAACCCGATGATACCCGTTGATTTTTAAATTTTTTTTAAATATTACCGTTTACCAACGGCTATTTTATTATTTTATTTTTTTTAAATTTTTTTTCAAATTATACACACTATATATATTAACCTATACCATCTTATTTTTTCACACAAAAAACTCTATACTTTCTTCCATTTATTTCTTCAATTTTAGACAATATGGATTCGCCACAACCCGCTTCATCGACCGCATCATCATCATCCATAGACACCGACGAGTACTTGCATCATCAAAGGGAAATTTTTGTAGGGTTGATTCGAGAAGCTGCAAAATTAATTTATGGTAGCACCGCCTCATCGTCAAGAAGAGAACCGATGGCCGGGAACATAGAAAGAGGTCGGGTAGTTGCAAACGAGCGACTTTTGCGGGGCTACTTTGACAACAACCCGGTTTATACACCGGATATGTTTAGACGGCGGTTCAGGATGAATAGGCAACTATTCGAACGAATAGTTGAAGATTTAGAAGGAGAGTATCCGTATTTTACACTTCGGGTGGACGGAAGATACAAACAAGGTTTTTCTCCGATACAAAAGTGTACTTCCGCTATTCGGCAATTGGCGTATGGAGTAGCTGCCGACTCACTTGACGAGTATTTGAGGATGAGAGACAAAACGTCACGAGATTGTCTGCACAGGTATTATTGAACTCTATGGTAAAAAATATTTACGCAAGGCTACTTATGTTGATATTCAGAAGTTGTACACCGCGCATGAAGCTAAACACGAATTTCCCGGCATGCTTGGCAGCATAGACTGTACTCATTGGGCGTGGGCAAATTGTCCGGTAGCATAGCGAGGTCAATTCATGAGAGGTGATCAGGAGCACCCGACAATCATGCTAGAAGCAGTGGCCTCCCATGATCTATTTTGTCGAACATATTTGGCGTATCCAAGTTCCCAACAATGACGACGACTAGATTTTTAATATCTTGTAATTTTTAATTTTTTAATGAATGATATGAATTTTTATTTTTATTATTTATCTTATTTTTATTTATTAAAAAATATATAAATATTTTTATTTTGTTAAATAATTAAATGTATAAATAAAAGAATTAAAAAAGATGAGGTGGCAATTGGGTTTCTAGATGGCCAAACTGACCCGACCCGAAACCGGCCAAGAACCGGTTCTGACCCGGCCCGGTCAAGAACCGGTTTTGAGCCCGAGAGCCGGGACCGGTTCGGCTATATATATATTTCCTCGGCCCGACCCGGCCCGACCCGGGACCGGTTCGTGACCCGGTTCGTGGCCCGACCCGGCCCGACCCGATTTTTTCAAAAAAATAGATCCGTTGGCTAGCCGTTTTATAGCCGTTTTATATCCCTTGTGACCGTTTTTTTCATCAAAAAACACCCTCCAAACCCCATATAAATACTAGGGGTGTTATGGAGTTCATCACCACCTTACATTGCTTACAAAACGCAAAAAAACGCATACAATTCTCATTTTTCGGCTCTTATATTCGTTTCTCGCAAAAAACGCATACAATTCTCTAGTCTCTAGTCTATACTCTCTAGTCTCTAGTATCAAAAAA
This sequence comes from Saussurea involucrata, assembly GCA_033807775.1. Classification (NCBI taxonomy): domain Eukaryota; kingdom Viridiplantae; phylum Streptophyta; class Magnoliopsida; order Asterales; family Asteraceae; genus Saussurea; species Saussurea involucrata. The sequence continues at coordinate 54,419,501 of CM066322.1, read as the reverse complement.
ATGGCCGAACAAAATTACGTCGTTGTTGCCGATCATTCACGAAAAGCAGCGGTTTGGGAGAATTTCAACTTGGTCAAATTTCCCGACGGTACAAAAAAAGCTCAATGCAAACGGTGTGGAGATTTCCTAAAACCCGAATCAAATAGCACGTTAAAGCGCCACTTCGAGGATAGATACAAGAGGTTGAAATCGGGTGACGATCCAACTCAACCCATACTTGACAATTCCGGTCAAGTATGGTCGTATGATAATGATTTCGCCCGAGAAATGCAAATGAAATGTGTCATTCAAATGGCGTTGCCGTTCGGACATTTCGACAATCCTCACATGACAAACATGATCAAAAATGGGTTCCAACCACGCTATACTCCGGTAAGTCGTCAAACTCTTAAGCGTGATGCTTTAAAATATTGGAATAAGGTTCAAAAAAATATGCGAGAAATGTTTTTAAACTTACCCAACAAAGTTTCTTTAACTTGTGATGTATGGAGCGCACCATTCGGATTGCCAGATTCTTATATATGCATAACGGCACATTGGATTGTGCCGGCATCGTGGCAATTATGCAAACGTGTAATCACGTTTGAGCTCTTTGGTTCGCCACATTCGGGTGAGCGTCAGTTTTCTATAATTATGAGATGTCTTCAATATTATAATTTAAAAAATAAAGTTATTAGTATTTCGTTTGATAATGCTAGTAATAATACGGCATGCGTAGACCGATTACGTTTGGCTTTATCCCCTATTTTAGAGGGAAAATTATTTCATACACGTTGTTGCGCACACATAATAAACTTAGCCGTTCAAGACGGCTTAAGTAAACTTAATGAGCCTTTAACTAAGTTTAGGCTTATGTTACGTCGAATTTTCACAAGAAATAAAAAAACGCAAAACTTATATAAAGATTATTGCAAACAAGTCGGTTTTAAAGCTTTGGGACCGGCGCACGATATGCCGGTTCGATGGAATTCGACTTGGAAAATGATGGATAATTTATTAAGACAACAACAATATATTCAAGCATTTTATAACATTTATTACCCGGATAACACGATAACTCAGGATGATTGGACAAAGATTCATGGCTTTCACGATATTTTGGGCGATTTCAAAACTGCAACAACTTTGTTATCCGGTGTTTATTATCCAACGAGCCCTTTACTTTTAAATCAACTTTATATTTTGGCAAGTAAAATTGCTCAATACGAACAGGATTTGCACTTTCACGACGTCGTGAAACCAATGAAAGAAAAATTGGTAAAATATTTTAAAAAGATCCCCTTCACTTTTCTTTGTGCCGCGGCATTAAACCCGTTTTTAAATGTTACGGGTGTCGAAGTTTTAATACACGCAATATGTGTATCGTTTGGTTTGGATTCTCTTACAAATTCTAGCTTTTCAAGGAAACGCATACAACAATTTAATACTGATTTTCATCAATTATATGAGATTTATAGAGTTAATTATGGGGGAGGAAGCCAACAAACCCCTACACCTCAAATGTTTTCACCAGGTTCTAGTAGCAGTCGTGGCCGAAACCGAGAAGACTTAATGCAAACTTTAATGCAATCGGTTGTCATGGAATCTTCTAAAAAAGCTAGATATGATGGGGATAATTTGGGTGAATTCAATCAATACATACGTACTAATTTTATAACGGCATCCTTCACAAACGTCGTAGATGTTGAATCCCTAGATTTATTAGAATGGTGGAAAAGTAAACAATCAAGTTTCCCAATTATGGCCACTATTGCACTTGATATACTAACAATCCAAGCTAGTACTGTAGCTTCGGAGTCGGCCTTTTCTCTTAGTGGCAGGATCATATCGGAGCGTCGGACAAAATTAACCCCAAAATCGGTGGAGTGCTGCGTATGTCTGAAGGATTACTTGGATGGAGAAGACCGCATTCAAAATCGAACGAACCTGGAGGATGATCTAGAAGGCGTGGAAGAAAACTTATTCGAAAACGAGACGGATGAACTACTAAGTACGCCGTCCGTATCCGATACTTCTGAAGTTAGTAGTGTCGTAGATGACGAAGAAGTAGACATCGACCCCCTTGACGATCAAACGGCTATTACACGACTGATGCAGTACAATACTCTTGAAGTCTACAATACAGATCAGAATCCATACTACGCTCCATACAATCCATTCAACTATAATCCATTCAATTACTATCCGGGTGATGGGGGTGGAAGTTCGGGAGCGGGACCTTCGAATGTTTAGAATTTATGTATTGTAACTTGTAACTTTATATATAAATTATAAAACGTAAAAGTGTATTTTAGTGATATATATTATAAATAAAACGTATTTTTAAAGTGTATTTTACTTATCCAATGATTCCAATCCAATTTTTTTTTGTTAAAGTTTAGTAATTAATTATTATACAAAGAAAGTAGTTAAAAAACATAAAAATCGCGAACCCGATCATAAAACCGGTTCTCGGCCCGACCCGACCCGATTTTCCTAAAATCGGGTTCACTTACGCTTAAACGGGTCAGGGGATCTCGGTTTAAACCCGACCCGACCCGGTTCTGGGCTGACCCGGTTCTCGCTGTTACTGTGTGGAACCGGGTTGTCCCCCGACCCGACCCGGCCCGAACCCGTTTTTTGGCCACCTCTAATTGGGTTCAGTGGGTTAGCGGTACTCCACTTTTGGGTAAGGAGGGTAGGAAAGAGAAAAGCTGATGTGGCGCTGAGGTGGCAAGTGGGTTCATTGGGTTCATTGGCAGGGCCGTGCATTGGGGTGTGCGAAGTGGTCCTATCGCACAGGGCCTCCGATCGTCGGGGGGCCTCCAAATATTTTTTACTTTTTACTTATAATAGGGTTAGTATATATATTATTGAATGCAATATATAACAATAACGCAGCTCTGGCGTAATGGCAAAGGTTTCTTTGTTAACGTGTTTCCTATAACTCACCAGGGGTCGAATCCCCTTTTTGCAAGCCACAATAATTTTTGTTTCTTCCTAATTAATTTAGTTTTCATTTAAAAAAATACCTTTATTTTATTATACATTATGTTTGGAATGTATTAAATATACAAACCAATTTCTTTATTTTTATTTTTTTAGGATTACTTAAATATTTAATTTTCTTTTTGTTCTTTTTACATGACAATTAAATTATTTATATTATTGTTTTTAATATGTTTTCTATATAATTTATTCTTCAAAATTCAAAACTCAAGTTTTTAGTTTACATTTTATTTTTTTATTTTGTATAATATTTTTTAAGTTGTTTTGAGATAATGAACTTATAAAATATTTTAATAATAAAAACAATGAAAAAATTATTAAAAAAGAATAATAATCAGATTTGAATGTCAATTTTAGAGACTTTAAGTTTAGATTGTCAATGTTAGAAAAAAATAATATGAAATGACTGATAGAGATGATTTGAATATCTTTAGTTGTTTAGTTTTTAACCCTATATCTTAAACTTTTCTTTCAATCTTTAACAGAATTTCGTTTTTTTTAGTTGTTGATTTTCTTCGTATGTTTTTTGACACAGTTTTAGTATTTAATATATTGATTTTAATGGCAATATGATACGTTCTTGTTGATAGGTTTTATACTTACCGATAATGTTGATCAATTCTATAGAATATGATTGTTTTTCATATCTCCTTTTTACTTTCATATCTCCTATCTCCTCATAGACCCCGTATTGATGGAGTTATGAAGTTAAAACACTAACATTAATTAAAAGTTAAATATCAATTACTAATTTTAAATCCACATTAACATAATAACATTAAAAATTAAAATTTAGTGTCAAAAGAGAAAAAAAGATGGACATTTTGATCAAATTCATAAATAAGTTATCGATCGATTTATTGTAAGACAAAGTAAAAAATAATATAATAAATAATATGAAAAAAATTAAGAGTGCATTTAGTTTTTAGCACATGCCTCCAAAATATTAAGAACGGCCCTGTTCATTGGGTAGTGGTATTCATAGCCTAAATGAATAAGAACTCATTTAATACTGTTTGGTTTTGAATAATATAAATTATATAAATAGTTTATATATGCTTCTGTGGTTGGTTTAGTATAAAAGAATTGTTTAAAGTTGATTTAGGTGACGAGAATTGAGGTTTTACTTGCTAAGATTGAGGGTCGCTAGAATTTATGGCTGTTTGACCAACTACTTTGGTTGCACATTCCATGGCAAAGTCCAAAGTCCAAATCAATTGCTTCAAACCCTCCCCCCAAAAAAGGTCAAAATAGAAATGGGAAGAAGAATAACAAATTCCATTATATATCAAGGTAAAATTGATCATGTATGTACAGTGAAAAATTCAAGAGTTTATTACATCGTGATGGCTATATGCGGTGGCTTTTGAATCTCTTCAGCTACGGTGATCTTTTCATGTCTCGGTGGTTCACATGGACACGGCATTGCTATAAATCTCGCAAACTGATCTCCAGCCATTATCACCGGCAAACTCCCATCCTCATCTTGCTTCTTTTCCTGTTTCAGAATAAGACCGGTTAATTCAACAAAATTCATTAACAATTTTCGATTGGAAGGATTAATTTGTGGATGAATCGGCTAACAGGCTTGATTAATTAGTAATAAATAATGTAAGATCTGATCGGTAATGAAATGAATTACCGAGTAAATAGGTTTAGGTTTGGAATCGGCGTGATCTGAATGAGGATCGGCATCGGAGAATTCACCTCGAAGGTGACGAAGCTTGTCCCAATGGTAACAACAGGAGAAGATGCCGCTGAGACTGAAAACGACAATCAGGAGCAAAGCGGTGCCGAGGGGAAAGCCTATGGTGGGGCGAGATGAGTCGTGATGTTGCGGTGGCGCGTAGTAAGGTACAGGAGACTGCGCCTCCATTAACTTTACCACAACTTCCATAGCCGCCATAGGTAGTGATACTGATAGAAATTAAGGAAGAATGAGTGGTGTAATGGTTAGGATTTGATGGTGGTCTCATGGGATATCTCGGCGCCTGGTAAGACACAGAGGATTTAGGATTTGAAAATTGAAATTGAAATGGTGGTTGAAGATGAAGTTGAAGTTGAAGTTTGAGGTGTGAGAGATGGAGATGGAAATGGAAGTGAATTTATAAGGGAACGTGGGAGGCTGCGTTACGTTTACATGGAAATGGTACAGCTGTTTGTCCCCGGCTTCGGTACGGAGGGAGGCGTTTTTGTGGTAGCGGTGGTAGGTCCCACCGCTTTCTATTTTTTTTTCTTTTTCCTTTTTTAACTAATTTTAAAATTATGTATTTATTATATATATTTTAAATTGAATAATAATTTTAATAAACAACATTCATGTTACCTTGGAATTTCAAAAAACCGACTAACTTGACAAATCCAATCCAAAAAAATTAACCTAAGATAACCCGACATATAATCGATACATAATTATAACAAACTGAATTTATTGGGTTGGAATTGAGTTTGACCCAAAGTACCCAACCCGATAACTCGATGAAAGTTTTAACGCTTTTACTTAAATTATTTGTATTTTTATGTAATATGTATAGATTACAAAAAACGACTCGGCAATAACGAACATTGAACTCATAAGAAGACACTATTGAAAAGTTATATGTAATACCCAAATATTTGAGAAACTAACATATTATTTTGAATGATTGATTGCATTTCAAAGGAAAATTTTATATATTTTTATTTATCCAATAATGATTTTACTTTGTTTTAAACACAACATGATCAACTCAAACGAGTTGGGTTAGGTTGGGTTGTACTTTTATTTGGGTTGAAAGTTTCCAAATCGTTAACATTGGATGAGTTGTTCAAATATATTCAACCCATGACAACCCTTAGTAATACTTGTTATTTCCCAAAAAAGAAACTACTATTTTATTTAGTTTAAATTAAGTTTTTCACCTAGTACTAATTAATGATTAATTATCTAAGAATAGCGTTTCTAGATTATCTCCAATAGCTATGCTGTTTTAGAAAATTTGAAAATTTGAGAAAAGTTTGTTCCAACAGTTATGTTAAACTATCTTTCAAAATGGAGAAAAAAGGAGAAAGAATGAAAAAAAATCTTCAAATTTAAGAGAAGAAAGAAAAAATATATCATACCTGTTGGAGATGATCTTGTCTCAAAAAGCTTATCTAAAAAAATCAACTTTTTGTTCCATGTAATGCTCCACATCTTTCCTATCTTATTCTCTAAAATAGAGAACTAGCACGGGAACCGTGTGTTGCGCGATAGCATGAGTAATTCGGATAATAATTGGTAGATTAGTTGATCGACATGTGATCATGTGAGAAGTGACATTTTTGGTGAGATGTGTGACAAATAGTTTTAAACCGATCAAATACCCTCCAATAAATTGCGACTTAAAAGGGAATTGATCTGGTACATCTCGTTGAATCTCATTCTAATGTCCGTCCATTTCTCATCCAATGGTCGATAACCACTTCTCGCGTTTCTCACCAAATTTGACAATTCTCACCAGAACTCAACCCTTAATTTATAATAAATATAGTATTATTATTAGTTGATAAATAAAATAATATATAAACCCTATTTATAATAGGGTTGGGTACGGGTGAGAAGTGTTAAATATGGTAAGAAGTGATTATCAACTGTTGGATGAGAAATGGACGAACATTAGGATGAGATGCACCAAGATAAGATGCACCGAGATGCACTCCATCAATTTTCTTTTTAAGCCGCAATTCATGGAGGTATTTGATTAAAAGTGATCAACGATTTAAAATACTTCTCACACTTCTCATCAAAAATGATACTTCTCACATGATCTCATGCCATTTATAATATTTGTACTAACTTAGTAGAAGTTAATTGGTGTAATTTCAACATATATAGTAAGATATACAAATAAGAATACTAAATATTGTGAAAAAATAGAAGTAGAAAGGTTCATGAATCATGAATCAATTTATTATAACTCAATAGAAAATATATAATCATTTAACAACATAATTAGATAATAATTATATCAAATTTACTAACTTATATTTAATCGAAGTTCGGTATTTGATGTAAAAAATTATTAAATAAACACATATAATACGATGCAATTTGGTATAACGTATGTATTATTTATCTTTCAACGATACTTTAAAGTTATTAAATAATATTAAATACAATGAGTTGATTAAATACTTTTTAGCAAAATCAATATAGATAAAGGTTATTATTGTAAACGGCTCAAAAAAATATAATTAAAATACTCAAAGTTTGACTTTGACTTACCAAAATACCCATTTTCTCTCTGATTTTACCAAAATACCCATTTTTCCACGATTGGGGTCCGCGATCGCGAACATGGACCAATTTTGAAATTTTTTGCGTTTCATATTTACACTTTCAATCCCTATGTACTTTAATTGAATAGAATGTTTTACACATTAATCGGAATTGAAGTTATTAAATATTATTAAATACAATGAGTTGATTAAATACTTTTTAGCAAAATCAATATAGATAAAGGTTATTATTGTAAACGGATCAAAAAAATATAATTAAAAAAAAGTATTTAATTAAAATACTCAAAGTTTGTGTTTGACTTACCAAAATAACCATTTTCTCTCTTACCTTACCAAAATACCCATTTTTTCCGCGATGGGAGTCCGTGATCGCGGACAGGGACCAATTTTGAAATTTTTTGCGTTTCATATTTACACTTTCAATCCCCATCACGGACAGGGATTGAAAGTGTAAATATGAAACGCAAAAAATTTCAAAATTGGTCCCTGTCCGCAATCGCGGACCCCATCGCGGAAAAATGGGTATTTTGGTAAAATCAGAGAGAAAATTAGTATTTTGGTAAGTCAAAGTCAAACTTTGAATATTTTAATTAAATTCTCTTAAAAAACATATGTTTTTTTTAAAGACATTCAAAACTTTATTACCAAACCACCACCAACCAAACAAAGCAAACACCTAATTCACCCAGGGGTAAAAGAGTGCAGCAAACAAATCAAAGCATGCAAACAGTAAGTGGAAAAGAGAAAACAAAGAAACTAAAAGCCCCTAAACAGCTGCCAGCTTTCGGCTTGGTTTGCGAGTAGCAAACAGACCACGACCGAAACTACTCGAGCACTCCGCGTCCAAAGCTCCAAGCCACGAATTTCCCTGCTTCCAGCCCCGATCACAGCCCTTACCACATATTGTCTCGAACCTAACAGCCTTGTTTACCGCTGTTCGGGACAACAGCTTATTGAAACATCCACTGCCCCAAAACAGCATCACCTGCACCAATTAAGACCACCCGGGACAACAACTTATTTAAACAACCACTGCCCCAAATCAGCATCACCTGCACCAATTAAGCCACCCGGGACAGCTTCTTATTGCGACAGTCACTGCCCCCGAACAACAACAGCTTACAATGACTGCTTAATCCACACAGCTCAATCCACGAACCTGATTTCATACCTAATTTCAGACGTGTATCACTCTGGATCAACTTATGATTCTCGAACCAGCAGCTCACCCAATGACCTGTCTCTCTCTAAATTACCGTACGACTCTCCCGATCGGTACTGTCGAACCTGCACAGTCACGTCAAGGACCACGGCTCTGTCAGCCACATGTTCCAGTCCAGCTTCTTGCTGTGATGTCTCCCGCTAATCCACTAGAACGTTCGCCGTTGGAATTCAAAGAACAACTCCTCTAATTAAATAAGTGTTGATGTTTAATCTAATGCTAGTTATATTAAAATCAAAACAAAGATAGTTTGAAGACATTAAATCTACATTAAATCATCATACAATCTCCAATAACAAAAATAGTTTAGTATATTAGAAAAATGAGAGATTTGAACCAAAAACCATCCATGTTCATGTAGTTCATTACACTGGTTCATTACATTTTCGCAACCTCAAGAAACTAATGTAACGCTATTGATAAGAAAAAAGATCAGCATCCTTGCATCTCCTTCTCCATCTACTCAATTTTAGTTGTCTCAAATAGAATTGGTATGGTTATCAATTCAAACACACCATCAATTGCCTGACTCATCATATATTATACTTTCTTTTGCATATACTCGTTGGAGTAACAGTCCTAGATTGTTGGGTCCTATCAGCACCTTCCAAATCCTTAATTAATCACACTTGAAGCAATCTCCTATTCACACATGAAAACCATATAATATGTTAAGGCCTACTTTAACAAAAACAAATGTAAAGTGTCATGTTATTATTGGTGCTAATCTAATCTATTGATGTTGCACATCCATTAGTAATTAGACATAAACCACCTACTTTTATCATTTGGTAAGGCGAGAGTTATAACCCATTAACTCATCAGCACAAAGCTATGAAGGAAAATCAACAGAAGAATTTGGCATCTTTTATAATCTTCATTTGGAATAATAGAACACAGCTAATTTGGAACAAAATCAAAGTACATCTCACCCAATACTCCATCTCTTCATGTACCGAAATTTTGCCCCTTGTATTTTCGTCAATGGTTGAAATAATTTGATGCCTTGTTTCCTAGGAAAGCATGGAAAACTTAATTGTAAGAGATATGATATAACAAACACCTAAAATATTTGTGAGATGTTAGCCAAAAAAGAAATAGAACCTTTTAAGGAGATATTTGTAATTATATAATCATCATCGTAAACACACTTGTTAACTATCTTCTCACTTGCAAATTGAATCTTCTGCAAGAAGATGAAAAGAACATGAGCATCAACGTTGTCCACTTTAGTAAATAGTGTGAATATAATCTTGAAATTCGAGTCAATAACCTTAAAGGCTCAAGAATCTCAACAACCTTGAAATTCTGAAACAATGATTAAACTTATTAACCACGTTTTTCGTCACTATTGTTGTCATAAAAGACCCTTACAAAACAAAACAAAATAAAACAAACAACTTAATCAAACGACCCCTTACTTAAATCTACCGTGCTTCGTGCGGTCTTTGTAGTAGATCGATGAAGAAGATGATCGAAAACTTTCGATTTATATTGAAGCGTGTAAGATATCACTATAACTGTTAGAGTTATTATCGTACATATGTAAAGTACAAGGGTCGTTCTGTAATTATCTGTAACTTATCTAGTATAAATAAGTCTCTTATGCTTCATAGTTAGGTTAATCAAGTCTTGTAATCATTCTTTCAATATATGAAAACTGTTGCCGATTCAGCCATATCGCATCTCTCTCGTTCTTCTCACATGTTCATCATTTGATTCCTACACCAATTCTAACATGGTATCAGAGCTTTAGGTACGTTTCACCTCACGTCTACTTGTTCGATTCTTGTTCTCTGGTTTCTTTTTGTTCGATTTTAGTCTTGCCGATTCATCGTTGTTCGAAAACGTCGAATTCTGCTAAACTCCGGAGCACGAAATTCCGGTTCTGCCCATTCCGATTCTCCTCAGATTCCGGATCTTGCCTGGTTCCGTATCCCACATAACTCCGGATCCTATTACTCGCTAAATTCCGGATCATCGAGTTGGTCTAGCTCCGGTACTCAACTTCCGGTACGTCTTTCCTTACAAACTCCGAAACACTTTATTTCCTTTCAATTCCGGAACTCAAATTTGTTTCTCACACCTTTGCACATTCCAGAACTCCCAGTTCCAGATCCTGTTGGTTTACTGCTAATAATTTCGGAACCATACACCACCTGTTAATTCCGGTTCTTGTTTTCAATTCATAATTCCGGATCTCCCTCTTAACTCCGGAATCAATCCAATTTCGGATCTGATCTCACATTCCGGTACCCCATATTGTTTTCCGGTACTGCCTTATATTGTTTTTTCGGAACTACTTTCTTACTTCCAGAATAGTTTCTTCCTTAATACCGGAACTGCTTTCTTGCTTTCGGTATCTCATTCCGGAACAGTTTATCTAACACCGGAACTCTCTTTTCGGTACTGCTTCTATTTCTAACAGTTTGAGCCGCGAAAACAGGATTTGAGAACAATTCCGGAACTCACTTTTCATTTTCCTCAATTCCGGAACATCTAATTCCGGAACTCTCTTTTCCGGTCCTTAAATTCCGGAACACCCTTTTCAGTCTTCTGCTCCAGTTCTCTAATCAGTTCAGATGGCTCTCAATGGCCAGTCTAAATACAGTGAATGCATGTTCTGTCACTCTTCTTCTCATCTTCTCCTCACCTGCCCAATTCGAAAATGTCGCTGGTGTGGGATCACACAGCCACGACACTTTGGGTCTGACTGTCCAAAGCATCCACGGAATTCAGGTAAGCAAAAGTAACAACGCACTCAGTCATTTGCTGGATCAATCACTCAAGACTTCTCTATGCCGGCAATTCAGGCACCACATAGCAACAACTCATCGCTTGACCTTATGGAACGCATGCGCCGAAACCAAGAGCTTATAGAGCGACTCATGACAGGTTCTATGGCTATGAATTCTCAGTGCAATATCTCAGCACCAGGTAACCCTTGGCTATTTGACTCTGGATGTTGTAACCACATGACACCTAAGGCTGACGGGTTTGTCTCTAAGCAAACCTCCAGAATGTTCTCATCAGTCCATACTGCGGATGATACTCGCTTACCTGTATCTTTCAATGGGACTGTCTCTACCCCCAATATACAATTACCTGATGTGCTACATATTCTTAACTTATCTCTGAGCCTGATTTCAATCACTCAGCTTATGGAATCCGGTCTAATTGTTCTGTTTCATCCTTCTGGTTGTGTTGTGCAGGACCCAAAGACCAAGCAGATCCTTGGAGTAGGCCGTAAAATTGGTCGGATGATTGAAGTGGTCTACCTCCGTCTTTCCTTACCCTCATCAAATTTTGTTGCTTCTGTTTCCAGTACCCCTTCCTTTGAATTATGGCATAAGCGTCTAGGACATCTATCTTTAGCTAGAATAAAACTGTTAGCTAGTTCAGGATTATTAGGCAACACTTCTTCTGAAAACGTTTCTTGTCTATCTTGTCAACTTGGCAAACATCATGCCTTACCCTTTCAACTAAATGAATTTAAATCTGCTTCTCCTTTTGATCTCATTCACTCTGATGTTTGGGGACCAACACCACATCCATCCATGGGAGGTTCTCGATACTTTGTTATCTTTATCGATGATCACACACGCTTTACATGGATATATCTCATGAAACATCGCTCCGAACTACCTCAAATATATATTACCTTCGCCCGTATGATTCTGACCCAGTTTTCCAAGCCCATAAAGATTATTCGAGCAGATAATGCTATGGAATACAAAGAATCTTCTCTCCTCTCTTTTCTTCAATCTCAGGGTACTCTTTCTCAGTACTCCTGTCCCGGCACCTCTCCGCAAAATGGATGTGCAGAACGTAAACATCGCCACATCCTCGATACTGTGCGTACTCTATTAATCTCAGCCAAGTGTCCAGAACGTTTTTAGGGCGAAGCTGCCTTCACGGCTGTCTACACCATCAACCGACACCCGACTCCCATCCTAAATCAAAAGTCTCCCTATGAAGTGCTCCATGTGGTCTCCCCTGCATATGAACTCCTAAAAGTATGGGGTTGTGCTTGCTTTGTTCAGTTGCAACCTCATGAACACACCAAACTCGAACCTCGTTCTCGATTATGCTGCTTTCTTGGCTATGGTATTGAACACAAAGGTTATCGTTGTTGGGATCCAGTCTCTAAGAGACTACGCATATCCCGTCATGTCACATTCTGTGAACATCTTCCCTTCTCAACAGTGTCCAAATTTCAGGACATACCCAATCCTTCCACTTCCTTCTTCACTGATAACTCTATCTCTTTGGACTCACTCCAATTAGATCCCATACTCACCTCTCCATCTGATCCACCTGCTTCCGTCTCACCTCAATATGTGACCTCATCATATGTCCCACCTCCCTCCATCTCACCTCCATCTGAGCCTTCCTCTGAGCCATCTGATCATGATCAATCATCTGCACCACCTCCAAGTACTACTTCTGAGCCATCTGCTGAGTCTATGGATCCTAGCTCCTCTCAACCACAAGATGGAGTACGTCGCTCAGACCGGGTAAGACAAGTCCCTTCTCACCTTCGTGATTATCACTGTTATGCTACATTACTGTCCAACCATGAACCCACTTCCTTCAAGAAAGCTGCTTCTAACCATGTTTGGAAGCAAGTTATGACTGAGGAACTTCAGGCCCTTGACAAAGCAAATACATGGGAGTTTGTACCTCTCCCACCGGGCAAGTCACCTATTGGTTCCAAATGGGTCTTCAAAATCAAAACAAAGTCTGATGGATCCATTGATCGATATAAAGCACGTCTTGTGGCAAAAGGCTTCAATCAAGAATATGGCATTGATTACGAGGAAACGTTTGCTCCTGTGGTTTGGGTCACCTCGGTTCGTAGTCTTCTCGCCATAGCTGCCACCAAAAGATGGCCACTTTACCAGATGGATGTCAAGAATGCCTTTCTCAATGGCGTTCTCGAAGAGGAAGTCTACATGAGACCTCCTCCAGGTGTGATCTCTCGACATGGTCATGTTTACCGATTTCGAAAAGCCCTCTATGGTCTCAAACAAGCTCCTCGTGCTTGGTTTGAAAAATTTAGCAATACTGTCATTTCATTGGGGTTTTCTCCGAGTAATTATGATTCTGGCCTATTTACTCGGACCACTGATGCAGGTACTATCTTACTCCTATTGTATGTTGATGATATGATCATCACCGGCAGTGACTCTACAGGTATCACCCATCTCAAACATTCTCGCAACTCATGTTTTGAGATGAAATATCTTGGTAAGCTACACTATTTTCTTGGCCTTGAAGTTCTGTCAGACTCTTCCGGCATCTATCTCTGTCAAGCCAAGTACATTTTAGATCTGTTGTCCAAAGCTGGGATTACAGACAACAAAGTTGCATCTACACCTATTGAGCAAAACCTGCATCTTGCTCCAAATGCCGGAACCCCTCTGCGGGACCCTACACGGTACCGTCAACTAGTTGGATCTCTGGTCTACCTGACTATTACTCGACCGGATCTTGTATATGCAGTTCATATAGTCAGTCAGTTCATGGTTGCTCCGTTCTCCGATCACTATGCCGCTGTTCTTCGTATCCTTCGGTACCTCAAAGGGACAATGTTTCATGGGCTTCACTTCTCATCCACATCGTCTTTAACGCTCCGTGCATTCTCAGATGCTGACTGGGATGGAGACATAACAGACCGTCGTTCAACCACCGGGTATTGTTTCTTCCTTGGGGACGCTCTTATTTCCTGGCGCATCAAGAAACAATCTCTGACAGCTCGATCTAGCACTAAAGCTGAGTATCGAGCCGTAGCTGACACTACGCAAGAACTTGTATGGCTACGCTGGTTACTATCTGATATGGGTGCCCATCAGATCTCTCCAACACCATTGTGGTGTGATAACAATAGTGCTATTCAGATTGCTCACAATGATGTCTTTCATGAGCGTACAAAGCACATAGAGATTGACTGTCATTTCACTCGTCAACATGTTCTTCGCAAGATGGTTAAACTTCTCCCGATTTCAACCATTGATCAGACAACGGGCATCTTCACCAAAGCTTATCTTCCGGGGCGTTTTCGGGCTCTTGTTTCCAAACTCAATTTGGCTCATTCTTCCCCCACTTGAGTTTGAGGGGGGGGGGGGGGGGGTGTTAGAGTTATTATCGTACATATGAAAAGTACAAGGGCCGTTCTGTAATTATCTGTAACTTATCTAGTATAAATAGGTCTCTTATGCTTCATAGTTGGGTTAATCAAGTCTTGTAATCATTCTCTCAATATATGAAAACTGCTGCCGATTCAGCGTGGTTCTAAATAACTCGTTATGGCGCGTTATGGCGTCAAGGCTTGGGGTCGCCGCCACGTTAACCCCTGTGGCTCCATCTTAAGGCTTGGCTTGCATTGTAACGCGTTATGGCACGTTATGGCGCGTTACGATGCGTTACAACGCGTTACGACACAACATTTTGTAAGGTGTGAGATTATTTTTAATATATAAACAAATGATAATTGTTTTTGCAACCTAAGACTTAAATACACATTTAAAGGAAACTTGAAACTAAAAACCCAAAATTGGTAAATACTTACTTCCATTCTCGTACACGAAGAGTCGAACATGAATTCTTGGAAAATTGAAGAAGGTAGTGAGTAGAGATTCAAGAAATTACTCCCGATTTTACGCTCTTGATATAATTTTCCATAAGCTCTATAGATTTGATATCAATTGTCTTTTCTTATTACTTTACATGAATTTGTTTTGTTCTACGTTATTA
Organism: Saussurea involucrata; assembly: GCA_033807775.1. NCBI lineage: Eukaryota > Viridiplantae > Streptophyta > Magnoliopsida > Asterales > Asteraceae > Saussurea > Saussurea involucrata. Next base: position 54,404,275 of record CM066322.1, on the reverse strand, counting down.
TTCTATACACTAGCACACAAGTGTGTATCTATGAGTATACATATATATATATATATATATATATATATATATATATATATATATATATATATATGCCGCCTTAAGGCACGCCTTGAAAAACGCCGTGGCCTCGCCGTAACTTGTAAGGCTTAAGGCTTGACATCACCGCCACGCCACGCCTCACGTCATTTAGAACCTTTCAGCCATATCGCATCTCTCTCGTTCTTCTCACATGTTCATCATTTGATTCCTACACCAATTCTAACAATAACTACGGTACATTTTTGTATGAATGTGTCACTTTTTCCTTCTTGTATGAATAAAATTTCAATAAGCTGCCTACGAAAAATGAAAGTACAATGTGAAATATAAAAAGGAAAGTTTTTTAGTAGTTGATTTGGGTTGTTACCGTGTGAGGTGTTTAGAGATTAGTCCATGTTACAAACGCACCAATAAAATTATGAAACGGTTGAAAAGAAGGGTGTTATTGCTTATAGAAAATAAATTATATAAGTATAAATAAAAGAGGTTGCTTTGGTATTTTTTTAATCGATGAAGAGGCATCAACTCTTATCATGGCACCTGGAATATAAGGATTATGAAGACATCATATCCATAGACAGGTGCCGATACACACAATGCAAACTTTGTGTTTGTGTCTTGGATAATAAAAGCGTAAATTAAGAGTAGTACAACAAAAGACAAAATTTTCAAGAGAGATGAGTTTAAACTAAATATTTTGACCATACATACTAAAGAATTATGGTGGCCATCACAATCACCACATTAAAGAACCATGTATTGAAAGGCATTATCTCGTGCAAGATGTCAAGAAACTAAGTTTAACACTTGTTGGTTCCCGTTTTGCTTTAAACAAGATTATCAGATCTATTAGTTCAGGTTTAAGGTTTGATGCGGAAGCGTATTTAAAGAACTAACATATATGTTTGATGGATTTAGAACACAATATAAATAAACAGTGAACAGGAAATAATATCTCAAAGTTTACTGAATATATATATATCAAGAACAGATTTAAGAACAGTGAGTATGCAAAGCTTTAAACATATATGACTCTAAATGTGCATAAGCTATGTGTTCTTGATGTTCGATTGAAGTGTTCTTTTTTATTGTTTTGTGTTAGGAAGAACTCAACATGAGTCTTCCTTTTATACTACTACAAGGGGACCATAAAGTATAAGCTACTGTTGATCAGACGGCATGAACAGTGAACTGGATGGTGTGAACAGTTGTTTGAGCCATGCGCATTTAATGGAGCAGATGTACTATGGGTAAATGCATTAAATGGCGCAAACGTCTATTATGTACTAAGCCCTATTGAGTCCATTCAGAGTTTGACACGTGTTGAAGTTGGACAGGGCAAGTTGCCATGCAAGTTGATGAACAGGTCTTGGAACAGTAGCAAGATATTATAAATATCTTCCTAGTCTTTAGAGGACCACAGAGGCTCTGTAAAGTGTTACAGAGGTTCTGCGGTCTGGTTCCTCTGTAGAGTAGTCTTCACCGGATTCCGAGTCTTTGGTTGTTTACTTCTGCAGAGCTTCTGTCAAGGGTGGCAGAGGTTCTGTGGCTCGGTCCTCTGTGAGAAGTCTTCTTGGTTCCTTGTCTTCTGATGTTGTCCGCAGAGGCTCTGTTATTGGTAACAGAGGTTCTGCGGTCTTGGTCTTCTGAAAGCGTCCTTCTGTAGTTTCCTCGGTCTTTGATCACTCTTGATCAAACTTCCTTTGATTCTTCTGAGATGCCCGGCAGAGCTTTTGTTGCACTCAGCTGAGCTTCTGTGGAAGTTCTTCTGTACTTGGCCATTTTTCAATACTTCTAATATTTCAGAATATTGGAAGTCGTCGAACTTTCTGTTGTCTTTTCTTACTTCCTTGAGTTCTTCGTGAATGAGCTTTGCAACTCATTCAATGTTTGAGTTACAGAGGTTACAAAGGCTTGGAACTCATCCTTCGTAACATGTTCCTCTTGGGTAACCTCTGGAGGAACAACTCCTTCTCCAGAGTGAGTCCCTGTTCCTGGGATACCTTCGTTCACCCTTGTTTGTACGTTGGGGGTGGAAGGATTTCCATCTGATCCTTGAGAAGAAACCTGAGTTTCAGTCTCTACAGAAGTTCTGAGAAGAACATTGTCCAAATCCACTCCAGAGGTGGGTATCAGAATATTCTTCTGTTGACTCGGAGACTTGTCTAGTGTCTCTTCGTCATGGTGCTCTCTACTTCTATCTGAAAGAAGTTTTGGCCCTATATTGTGCGTGTCAGAGGAAACGAATTCCTCTGTAGGGTGTTCTAGTGTGATCTGGGGCGATGGATCACGAACTATAGGTGAGTCTCTCTGAGGAGACTCCCTAGGAATGGATTCCCCGGCTTCTGTGGGCGCATAAGTCGAAAGAGTGACTTCTGGCTGTTTGGTTTGGGTAAGGATCGAGCTGTGCTGCTCTATTTCAATGACACCTTCTGCAGCTAGACCTGCGGTGTCAGATGTGTGGGTTGCACTGGGAGGGGGTGAGGGATGTGTGCCTTCTGCAACTTCGACATCTTTTTCTTTTTCATTTTGTTTTCCTCCAGACGTTTCTACCCTATCCTCTAAACCTATTTGCACCTCTTCTTCTGCAGTCTCTTGTCTTGGCAGAAGTGAATCAAGAACCTCTGTGAAGATTGGAGTTTGCAGAGGTGGTTCGATTCCTTCTGTTATTGTTTGCAGAGGAGAAGATGGTTTCGTCTTTGATTTTCTTTTCTTTGGTTTTGGTGCCCCCTCCTCTGAAGATTTTGACTTCCTTTTTCTTTTGGAAGAGGGAGGGGCAGAGGGTGGTTGGATAGTTCGTTGGTGAAACGTGAGCAGCTTTGGAACTGGAAGCCATTTGTAGGTTTGAAAGTTCTATTTCTTTTTGATCGGCGAATGTGATCTCTTCTGTCGCATTCTTAGCTCCCCCTTGACTTATGAATCTATGTAGATTCAACAAGGTCTCCTTTTTCGCTCCCCCTTGATCTAACAATCTCTGTAGGATTGATCTCTGTGGTTTGAAACCTGCCTTTTTATCTCTTGAAGCTTGTACTTTTACCAAAAACGTTTGAAAAACATTGGAGAGGATCGATAAATCTTTAGTAGAGAGAAATTATCCTACAGAGGTTTTTTTTGGACCTCTGCCAGAGCCAGCAGAGGCTCTGTGACAGGAAATTTCTAATAACTAATAATTTATAAAACTTTTTGATCATCCAAAGTTTTTATGGTTTTAAACATTGTTTTTAGGACATATTTAGAAATTTTTGTCCTGGAAAACTGTTTTGGAAAAAGATTTTGTGCGATACATACTTACTTTGGTTTGTCCTTGTTCGACAGAGGTTGGTCACAGCCGACAGAGGTTGGTTGCATCCGACAGAGGTTGGTTGCATCCGACAGAGGTTGGTTGCAGCCGTCAGAATCTTTTTCTTTTTAGATCGTATGTATAAGATATGATTGAAATTCCACATACGTGCATATCTTTGAAGTATGAGTCTTAAACTGAGTGTTTAAGAATCCATTTTTAAGTCTGAGTCCTTAACAGAAGTATTAAGGAGTCATTTTACACTGAAGTGCGAGTTCTTAACTGAAGTGTTAAGAAGTCGATTTTCTGAAGTGCGAGTCTTTAACTGATTTATTAAAGAGTCGATTCTCTTTTTGAAGTGCGAGTCCTTAACTGAAGTATTAAGGAGTCCTTTCTCCACTGAAGAGCGAGTCCTGATCTGTAATGATCAGAAGTCCATTTTCTGATGAAGCTCGAGTCTTAAACTAATTTGTTTAAGAGTCCATTTCACTAAAGTGCGAGTCCTAAACTGATGTGTTTAAGAGTCCTTTTCTCCTCTGAAGAGCGAGTCCTGATCTGTAATGATCAGAAGTCCATTTTCTGATGAAGCTCGAGTCTTAAACTAATTTGTTTAAGAGTCCATTTCACTAAAGTGCGAGTCCTAAACTGATGTGTTTAAGAGTCCTTTTCTCCTCTGAAGAGCAAGTCCTGATCTGTAATGATCAGAAGTCCGTGTACCTGCAAGACAGATCAAAGAACTTTTGGTACCCATATCCAAATGGGTCCTTTTTTGTTAGGATTTGGAGCTGTCTTTAGGTCCTCTGGTTTGCCAATCTCTGTTGGTTTGCCAACTTTCTTTCTATGACCTTTCTCATTTTGGGTCTTTGGATTTTTCTTTTGAAATGACCCATTTTGTACACAGAAAGATTTAGAGAAAAGGTTTCTTAATTGAAGCAGAAGATCAAAGCATTTATATGAATGAAAAGATGAAGGCTTTGTAGAAACAAATGGCTTTGGAGCATTTTTGTCAGGAATAAAGTTTTTGACTTTCCAAACCATTTTCATCTTTTTGTAAACAGGATTATTTGAATTTTTAGCACAAGAGTTTGCTAAGACAAGGTTCTTAAGCCTTTTAGCTAAAACATCTTTTTCTTTAAGGTTTAAATCAAATTTTCTTAGAAGATCTGATTTATACCTCTTCTCCAACATAATCTTGTTTGACAAATCGGATAGTCTCTTTGTTAAATTTGACATTTCAGCTTTAAAGACCTTTATTTCCTTCTCAAACTTGTCTTTCAAACACTTTGTTTGAAATCCTTCTCTCTTCACCTTTTCAGACTCTTTTCTTTCAAAATCCTGCTCTTTCCTCTCTTTTTCAAGAGATTTCTGTAATTTTGAGATTTTGAAAGAAAGTTCCATATTCTTTGTCTCAAGAAGAGTTTTCTCTTTTCCAAACTTTTCATTTTCACTGATTATAAGTTTTTCAAAGTTGGAAATCAGTTTAGAAAAGTTTAGACACTTAAGCTCAAGGCTTTTCTTCTCTTCTTTAAAAACAGTCTTAACTTCCTCAAACTTCTCTTTCTCCTTTTTACCAAGCTCTTCTGACTCAGATAGTTTCCTTTTCAGTTCAAGATTTTCACAGTTTAGGAGTTTACCTGATTCTTCAAGCTTGGCAATGTTGTCTGAGTCAATAAGAATACTCTTGTTTCTTTCCTCTAATTCTTTCTCAAGAGTAGGAATTATTTTCTTAAAATTTGTGCCGAGTTTGAAATAATAATGAAAATCAGCATCAGCACTAAATTTTAGTCTTGACATATTGAATGAAGTTTTTAACGAAAGAAACAGTTTCTAGGATGTTACCAGATCGAATAAATCGAAAATGGCAGTAAAACAGAATCTGTTTAAAGGAATGAAGAATAGGTTAAGAACAGACAGTTTCTATCAAGAATCTTGTCTAAACAAGGATCACTTGATATTGAAAACCAAGCTTCGCTCTGATACCAATTGTTGGTTCCCGTTTTGCTTTAAACAAGATTATCAGATCTATTAGTTCAGGTTTAAGGTTTGATGCGGAAGCGTATTTAAAGAACTAACAGATATGTTTGATAGATTTAGAACACAATATAAATAAACAGTGAACAGGAAATAATATCTCAAAGTTTACTGAATATATATATATATATATCAAGAACAGATTTAAGAACAGTGAGTATGTAAAGCTTTAAACAGATATGACTCTAAATGTGCATAAGCTATGTGTTCTTGATGTTCGATTGAAGTGTTCTTTTTTATTGTTTTGTGTTAGGAAGAACTCAACATGAGTCTTCCTTTTATACTACTACAAGGGGACCATAAAGTATAAGCTACTGTTGATCAGACGGCATGAACAGTGAACTGGATGGTGTGAACAGTTGTTTGAGCCATGCGCATTTAATGGAGCAGATGTACTATTGGTAAATGCATTAAATGGCGCAGACGTCTATTATGTACTAAGCCCTATTGAGTCCATTCAGAGTTTGACACGTGTTGAAGTTGGACAGGGCAAGTTTCCATGCAAGTTGATGAACAGGTCTTGGAACAGTAGCAAGATATTATAAATATCTTCCTAGTCTTTAGAGGACCACAGAGGCTCTGTAAAGTGTTACAGAGGTTCTGCGGTCTGGTTCCTCTGTAGAGTAGTCTTCACCGGATTCCGAGTCTTTGGTTGTTTACTTCTGCAGAGCTTCTGTCAAGGGTGGCAGAGGTTCTGTGGCTCGGTCCTCTGTGAGAAGTCTTCTTGGTTCCTTGTCTTCTGATGTTGTCCACAGAGGCTCTGTTATTGGTAACAGAGGTTCTGCGGTCTTGGTCTTCTGAAAGCGTCCTTCTGTAGTTTCCTCGGTCTTTGATCACTCTTGATCAAACTTCCTTTGATTCTTCTGAGATGCCCGACAGAGCTTCTGTTGCACTCAGCTGAGCTTCTGTGGAAGTTCTTCTGTACTTGGCCATTTTTCAATACTTCTAATATTTCAGAATATTGGAGCTAACAACACTTAAATGTACAAATAAAGCCATATTTGGCAGTAGAAAGATAATACATTTCTTAGTGATTGTTAATGCCAAAAATCGTACTAAACTGTCTTATGCCGAAAATTGTATAAAAATATGATTTAAGGTTTGGTTTCGGACCTTATCAACTAAAGATTGTACCATAGAAATAAACAAGAAAAATAACGAAGAAAATGTAGACGAAACAAGAGATTTTGGTGACGCGGAAAACCCAAAAATGAGGGAAAAAACCGCGGTCGACTGTGTTAGAGTCGACAGTGCACTATGGTCGCCAATCAGGGGCGATAATCCTTTTGTAACAGGTGTTTTTGGGTACAATAAGTTACAATTGTAGAAAAAGTAAACTTAACCGTGTGTAAAAGTCGTGTGTCGTGCATAAAACGTGTGAAATAAGCTGTTGTCGTGTGGTTTCAAACTGTCGTCGTGCGATACTTGCGTGTTCGAATGCCTTGCTGTATTGAGAGAAAAATGTAGAAATGAGTGTAAGTAGCTCTGTCTGTTCTTTTTTTGCTCGAAGGTGGAGCAGCCTTTATATAGCTTTCGCTGGTCCTTAAATGTGCTTTGATGACTCGCTTTTGTAACCGTTGTCGGCATTAAGTGCGCTTTGATGATTGGTTTTGTAACCATTGTCGGGCCTTTAATGTCATTAAGAACTCGTCCGTTACTGACCGTTGTACCATAATTGCTTGTAGACCTGCATTAATGAACGAAGGAAACGGTTGTTGATCATTAATGGTTAGTGTAATCGTAAGACCGTCTTAAGTTTTGGACGTCGGTCTTATGGAGCATACGACTGTCGCCAAAATATAAGACCATGTATATGACTGTAAATGTATCGTAAGACCTTATTTTAATATAAGAATGATCTTATGAAAATGTCGTAAGACTAGGTCGTAAGACCAAGATGATGATGTTGTAGGAATAGGTCATAAGACCACCAGGTCGTAAGACCAGGATGTCAGGATTATGCTTTCGCAGGACTTGAGCGATATAAGACCGACGACAGGAGACTGTCGACGTAAGACCGACGAGTCGTAACTGGCGATACGTAACTGGCGACATAAGGCTAGTGACGTAAGACTAGTAACATGTGACTGGCGATGTGTGACGTGCGACGTGTAACATGCGACACGTGACGTGCGATCACGAGATGTAAAGATACTATCTTGAATGACTATTGACGCAAGATGTTTCTTTTTAATAATCAACTATCGTATGTCGGGGATATGGCAATAATGGGTATTACCCTTGTCGGTCGGGGGTATGACCGTCGTAGATATCCTTGATCATGGGTCATGTCAAATCGGTCGAGGGTGTGATTTTTTACCCAAACAGTTAGCCCCCCGAGATTTGAATTTCAAAGCCATTTGAATTTCATATCTCGTACCAAAGTAAAATGTGTTGCTACGGAGACGGGTCACTTTTGCTAATTGGATCATTTAGAAGAAAATCGACTTGGTCAGCTTTGAATTGGGAGACCGGTCGACAGTGTACAAATGACTCATCTGTTAAGAAAACGTTTTCTAAGTAAGTTGCGACGATCGAAAGATGACCTTTAATGCGCAAGTTACTTGTGGTATTTGTTTGGGTAAAAAATCACACCCTCGACCTACTTGGGAAATTCCCTCGACATGATCAAGGATATCTACGACGGTCATACTCTCGACCGACAAAGATAATACCCATTATTGCTGTATCCCCAACACACGATAGTTGGTTATTAAAAGACATCTCGGGTCAATAATCATCTAATGATCGCACGTGTCGCACGTCACGCATCGCTAGTCTCACGACGATAATCTTATGTCACTAAGTACTATGTTACTAGTCCTACGCCACTAGTCTTATGTCGCTAGTTACATATTGTCAGTCACGACTCGTCGGTCTTACGTCGACAGTCTCCTGTCATCGGTCTTATATCGCTCTGGTCCTGTGACAGCATCGTCCTGACCTACTAATCTTACGATCTAATCCTTCGACATCATCCTGGTCTTACGATATTTTCATAAGACCAATCCTATACTAAGATAAGGTCTTACAAGACATTTACAGTCATATACATGGTCTTATATTTTGGCGACGATCGTATGCTCCATAAGACCGACGTCCAGAACTTAAGACGGTCTTACGATTATACTAACCATGCATGGTCAACAACCATTCCTTTTGTTCCTTAATGCAGGTCTACAAGCAATTATGGTACAACGGTCAGTAACGGACGAGCTCTTAATGACATTAAAGACTCGACAAGCGGTTACAAAACCAAACATTCAAAGCGCATTTAATGCCCGACAGCGGTTACAAGACCAACCATTAAAGCTCATTAATGACCAGCGAACCCTATATAAAGGCTTGCTCCATCTTCGAGGGGGGATCGGTCTACATTCATCTGAACATCTACGCTTACACTCATTTACACATTTCTTTCACAATACAACAATGATCAACGAAGTATTCGAGCACACATCGCTAACGCAAGTTTTGCACGATAGCAGTTCGAACCACCCGACGACGGCAGTTCAAACCGCACGACAAGCATACTTTTTCGCACGATTTACGCACGACACACGTCATTTGCACACGACTAAGTTTACTTTTTCTATAATTGTAACTTATTGTACATAAAATACTTGTTTCCAAAGGACTGTCGCCCCTGATTGGCGACCATAGTGCACTGTCGACTCTAACACAGTCGACCGCGGTTTTTTCCCTCGTTTTGGGGTTTTCCGCGTCACCAAATATCTTGCCTCTTTTATTTTTTCCTCGCAATTATGTCGTTTGGCTTGAGATACATTTCTTTAGATGTTTAAAGTCCACATCGACCTTAAGTTGTACTTTTGTGCGATTTTTGGCATTAACAGTATTCATCCACTAATGTGAAGGATGAAAAACTAACGACGATCGTAAGACGATCTTAAAACACAAGGAACTGATGATGATCAATGTTTGGGCAAAATTTCACAGGTGTCGACCACGACCAGAAAAGGTAAGACACATGTTATGAACTATATCTTGTATTAAGATAAGGCCCCGACAAAGACCCAAAAAACCTCCGTCGTCCCTCCTAAAAGGTAAGTCGAGAGTTCCTCACGACACTCGACCTCGACGTCGCCCGTTCCGCACAACCGTCGCACAAGACCGTACGACATTGACAAACTCAATATACAACTGTTACGTTTGTTCAATGATTAATGCAGGAGTCAAAGTCATTAATGGGCAACGGTCATAACCGACGAAGAGCAATTATGAAGAGTTACAACTGGAGACCGTTATTGCTGTTATCAAAGCAATCAATGAGCTAATCAAAGCACCCAAAGGTTATAAAAGATCAAGTTAAACTTCAGTTCCAGGCACCGAACACCGAACATCGAACAATAGAAGATAAGCATCCCAACTCAGAAGAACACTACAAGCAAAGAACTCTCACTCGAAGAATCGCTCCCGACGCACGACTTTCACTCTCGACCAACAGTTTACACATTGTTTTCACACACGACGCACACTGTTTTTTCATTTCAAACACTTGTACTTTACATTTCGAAGTCTTTCCCTTCATTTGTATTGTAATCTCTGTACGATCGACACCCGGAACACCAAGGACATCGCCCCTAATTGGCGACCATAGTACAGCGACGACATCCACTGTCGTCCGCAGGTTTTTTCCTCGTTGAGGTTTTTCCTGCGTCATCAAATCCTTTGTCTCGTTTACATTTTTGTCTTTGTCGCACGCCTTTGTCGAACGATTCCTTTCTTTAGTTGTTAAAGTCTACATCGACCTTAAGTTGTCCCTTTGGTGCGATTTTTGGCATTAACGCCGCATCTTCTTTCTCGATGGCAGAAGCCACTAAGCCTTCTACCTCTGTCGATTTAACGTACAACGCCAAAGACGACTGAAACATCTGAAGACATATGAAAACATATTAGCAAAGAATACGACGTCGACAACAGATAAACAAAAGTCTTGAAAGATAGACTTACCATGAACGCTAGTCCAGCAACATGGGCCTCAGTATCCTCGAGAGAAACTCCGTCAAGACACTCTCTGAAAGAAGGGAGCTGATACTTTCCCAAATGAGGGAACAATTTCGTCCCGTCTAGGACATTGTCATCCAAAAAATCCGACGGCAATGTAAAGTTCACCGTCGTTTCAGAGCCTGTTTTCGCGCCCTTGCCCTTGTCGGCGAAAGAAGGGCCTGGCGCAGCAAGAGAAGACATCGTCGCCGGTCGTGCCGTATCAACGGACCTTGTGTCAGAAACCTTCTCGATAAACACGGTCGATACCTTCGCCTTCTCAGGCGGGACGACTTTCGACGAACCACCCGTCCTTGACGATGGTTCACTCAAAACGGACATCCTCGTCCTCTTGGGGAGACCCGACCCAGATGTAGGGACTTCTTTTCTCTTTAAGACCCCCGACCCAGCTGTCGAGGTATCCTTCCCCCTGTCTACACTCGCCTTGCGAGTTAGCTCGACTTGAGCCATTTTCTCGACGGCTGCAGGCGTCAACTTCGCCCAAGATTCTCCTGTATGGTAAAAGAAAGAATTAGATGATTGAGAACAAAGATAGATTAGGACGAGCAGAAGCAAAGAGATACTTACCAGTTATCTCTACTTCTTCCTCCTCTCTCTCCTCGGTCGCCTCAGAATCCTCTCTCTCATCTTCTTCTTTCTCCTCTCGACCCATCCTCACTCTGTCGCTCAAGAAAACGGTGTCATCATCCTCGTCTACCAAATGACGCGTGACGTACGACCGGTCTTCAGTACTAAACTCCAGGAACTTTTCGACCTTAGTCCGGGAAGCATCGTCTGGCTCTACCTTGTCGAAATCAATATCTACACATAAAAAAGAAGGTCAGTCAAAAAAACAACCGAGCAACAGAATAACATAAAAACATACAATTAAAGGCTCACCCGTCATATTCCAACCCTCCATAATCCAGTCACTATCAGTGTCCAGTGTAGACACCCGCACGAATACATACCTCTTCTTCCACCTGCGGTCGTTGACCGCAGTATTTAAAACCAATGTACGATCACCCTTGTGCCTTGAAAACAAACTATAGCGACGGTACCGATCACTTTTGACCTTATACGCCGTCAGTAGGTCCCTCACATTCATCGGTGGATTCCACTTGGAGGTAAGTCGTTCGATGATCAGGATAACTCGCCAGAACTGGGGCATCAGTTGCCCCGGTGAAAGATCGAATTCACACATGAACTCTTTGACCAGAGGCGAATATGGCCAATGAAAGCCTATCTTGAACGGGTATTCGTATATAACGATGTACCCCTCGGGGCACATTTCCGGTCGAAACTTGCCAACCTTGCTTACGGTGATCCCCATGGGAATCCTCCCTAGACTTCTAAAGTCGTCGAGGTCTTCTTCATTTTTAATGATGCTTCTAGGCTCTGTCGACATTGCTAACCCCGTTAAATTGATTTGCACTTCTGAAAGGCCCCAGATATCCAGTTTTTCCTAGGCTTTCTAGCAATAGACTTGCGACGCATACGCAAACTGGAGGGTCGTATCTTATATGATCTCAGAAAATCCTAATTAGGTCAAAGATTCTTGCAGATTTAGAAATAATCGAACGAAAATCGACAAGAAAACCCTTAAAGAAATCTTTGCTCAAAACCCTCTGAAGTCGTAAACAAGAAAAGATCCATCGTAATCTTTATTTATGCAGTCGATCATGTCAGGACGAGTCCTTTGATGATCACCGCGTGCCCTCGTCCCTTCGTATGACCACATGGATCGTCGACACCTGTCAAAGACAGCTGGTAAGCACCATCGTGCGTCGGCATGATGTCACGGCTTTATCCTCTCTTCGATTCCCCTCTCTAGTTTGAATTGAACCGATTCAGTTCCAAAACAACCAAGGTATTTTTCAACACAAAACCCTGAACACCCGACAAGCAAAATTTAAAATTCGAATTTGCCATCCTACTTTCAAATTTTGGGGGCAAACTGTTTGGGCAAAATTTCACAGGTCTCGACCACGACCATAAAAGGTAAGACACATGTTATGAACTATATCTTGTATTAAGATAAGGCCCCGACAAAGACCCAAAAAACCTCCGCCGTCCCTCCTAAAAGGTAAGTCGAGAGTTCCTCACGACACTCGACCTCGACGTCGCCCGTTCCGCACGACCGTCGCACAAGACCGTACGACCTTGACTAACTCAATATACGACTGTTACGTTTGTTCAATGATTAATGCAGGAGTCAAAGTCATGAATGGGCAACGGTCATAACCGACGAAGAGCAATTATGAAGAGTTACAACTGGCGACCGTTATGGCTGTTAGCAAAGCAATCAATGAGCTAATCAAAGCACCCGAAGGTTATAAAAGATCAAGGTAAACTTCAGTTCCAGGCACTGAACACCGAACATCGAACAATAGAAGATAAGCATCCCAGCTCAGAAGAACACTACAAGCAAAGAACTCTCACTCGAAGAATCGCTCCCGACGCACGACTTTCACTCTCGACCAACAGTTTACACATTGTTTTCACACACGACGCACACTGTTTTTTCATTTCAAACACTTGTACTTTACATTTCGAAGTCTTTCCCTTCATTTGTATTGTAATCTCTGTACGATCGACACCCGGAACACCAAGGACATCGCCCCTAATTGGCCACCATAGTGCAGCGACGACATCCATTGTCGTCCACAGGTTTTTTCCTCGTTGTGATTTTTCCTGCGTAATCAAATCCTCTGTCTCATTTATATTTTTGTCTTTGTCGCACGCCTTTGTCGAACGATTCCTTTCTTTAGTTGTTAAAGTCCACATCGACCTTAAGTTGTCCCTTTGTTGCGATTTTTGGCATTAACAATCAATCAAAATGAGACGTATGGATCGGGAGTCAATCGTAAGATGATTGGGCCGAAATAAAGCTTGGCGGCGATCATAAGCTGATCGAACCAAGATAAAATTTAAGAATCTTGTGATACAGTCGTTAAAGACTTATGTTCTGGCGTTCCGAGCCGATACGGTCGTTATAGACTTTTGATCTGACGTTTAGAGCTGATATGGTCGTTAGAGACCTATGATCTGGAGTTCCGAGCCGATATGGTCGTTATAGACTTTTGTTCTGGCGTTTAGAGCCAATATGGTCGTTAGAGACATATGATCTGGCGTTCCGAGCTGATACGGTCGTTAGAGACCTATGTTACGTTGTGTAAGTTTTGCTTTAGCGGTAATCGGTAAAAGTTTTACCTTTCTATTGAACCCGCGTATTATTTCGACTCATACATGTCATGGACATATGTAATATCAACTGCAAAAATTCATTGAGTACAAAAAATGAACAAGAAGTCGTGCGACTGGGGCATCCATTGTAATACAACGATTAGAACGTAAGTCATAAGACTTTCATATTTTTGAATCGTATAAGCAAACATAAGCGCATGCGATCAAAGTATTTATTCAGAACACGAAATTTTTCTAAGTTAAAGAACTTAGATTGTGGGGTCGCTAGACCTTACGATTGTATGATTTGATCATACGATGAACTTGAATCATGTGTTCCTGTAGTTATACAATCGAGTCGTCTAATAAAACTGATTGTCTATATCGTGCGATTTTACTGAAGTCGTATGATAGACTTAGTAACTTATGTCGTGCGTTCTGCGATAAAGCAATGTCAGAGGTTGGTCGTTGGCTAGCCAACGACCCTCCGATGCTTAAGTCAGTAATCGTCGTGATGAATAAAAAATCGTATGAAAGAAGGAAAAGGACTTATAAGAAATACCTTTTCAGATGCGTTGCATTCCAGCTGCGTGGGATATCTCGAACGTCGTGAGTTTGGAGCCGACATGCACCTTTACCCACGACTTTTGAGATATGATAAGGACCTTCCCACTTGGTGAAAAGTTTACCTGCATTAAGCTCTTGAGTGCTTTGGAACACTACGTTGGTAGTAGTCTTCTTGAAAGTCTTTTGCTATGACATTCTTATTGGAATGTCGCTCGACCGCTTGCTTTTGCGATGCCATTCTGATCAATGCTGATTCTCTAAGCTTTTCAAGGGCGTCGAGGTCATAATTTACATCAACCAAGTTCTGGTCGACAAAGGTATGCCTCGAGGTTATGAACTGGACCTCGACCGGCAAAACTGCTTCGCAACCATAGACCAAAGAGAAAGGGGTGTCCTGTGGACGTGCGGAGCGTCGTGCGATTTTCCCACAGGACCGAAGGGAGCTCTTCGACCCATTTTTCCCTTTGCATCTTTCAATCTTTTCTTGATCGAGGCAATAATGGTCTTATTGCTTGACTCAGCAAGTTCATTTGCCTGGGGATACCTGATGGCGTCTCGTCGCAGTGCTGGCCAAAAGTCACCTTGTCGAGAGATACGATTAGCCAAACTACGACCTCCTGAGTGATTGCCACACTCCCCGTCGTGCATTTCTTGAAGGATCTTCTGAACTTGACTCTTGCTTGTGATTATACGGTTAATCTTGCGACTTGCCTTTATTGGCAATCCTGAGATTAAAATGTGTGAGTCGCACTTATTGGCGACTTATGCGTTTTGACATGCGTCTTACCATGACTGGTGATTATGAGATTCAATGTATAAGTCGTCTTTATTGACGACATATGTCATGACTAGCGATCATGAGATTTCAACATGCGAGTCGCTTTTATTGGCGACCGAGAATTTAACCCGTGTTTTGCCATGACTGGCGATCGTAAGAAAAAAGGTGAGTCGTCTTTTATCGACGACTATAAACTGCAACCTGCGTTTGCCATGACTGGCGATCATAAGATTTAAAATGTAAATCGTCTCTTATCGACGACTATAAATTGCAACCTGCGTTTGCCATGACTGGCGATCAGAAGATTTAAAAATGTAAGTCGTCTTTGATTCACGATTATAAATTACAATCTGCATTTTAAGTCGTAGAGACTTTGTTTTTCACGATGTAAATCATAAGACGTGCGATGTAAGTCTTAGAGACTCTTGTGTTCTCACGATGTAAATCGTAAGACCTGTATTTATATGATTTTGCGAACCTGCAATGTAAAATCGGGGGTGGTCGTTGGTTTGACCAATGATCCTTTGAGGCTTAAATCAACATTTATAAGTTAGATCATAATAATTGAACGAGGAAAATATACTTAGATTTTATATATAGAGTCGTTAAACCATATTCCATCCAAGTGGGACGTCACAGTTACCGTAACTTGGAGTCGATAAGCGCCTTTTTCCAAGGACTTTTGAAATAAAAATATGGTGTTTCCCATTTTGTGACGGGTGTTCCGAGCCTCCGAGCCCCTCGGATGATGCGATACATTGACTGAGCATTTTTTTTCTTTTGATCAGTGTCTTCCAACTTCTCTTGGATCTTCGTCATGTGGTCAAGACTTGAAGTCGACAAATAGAAAACGAAGATCTACATAAGAGGATACGTTAGTAATACGATGTTTATTTCGAAGGAAATCCTTAGTTGGGTCCCACGGATGGCGTCAAACTGTTAATGCCAAAAATTGCACTAAACTGTCTTATGCCGAAAATTGTATAAAAATACGATTTAAGGTTTGGTTTCGAACCTTATCAACTAAAGATTGTACCATAGAAATAAACAAGAAAAATAACGAAGAAAAATGTAGACGAAACAAGAGATTTTGGTGACGCGGAAAACCCCAAAACGAGGGAAAAACCGCGGTCGACTGTGTTAGAGTCGACAGTGCACTATGGTCGCCAATCAGGGGCGATAATCCTTTTGTAACACGTGTTTTTGTGTACAATAAGTTACAATTGTAGAAAAAGTAAACTTAATCGTGTGTAAAAGTCATGTGTCGTGCATAAAACGTGCGAAATAAGCTGTTGTCGTGTGGTTTCGAACTATCGTCGTGTGATACTTGCGTGTTCGAATGCCTTGCTGTATTGAGAGAAAAATGTAGACATGAGTGTAAGTAGCTGTTTGGGCAAAATTTCACCAGACCACGACCAAAACTCTAAGGACATTTACTTTACTTCACTTATAAACAAAGTCAAATCGTAAACCCTTTGTCCTTTGACCAAAGCTGAGATCTTATGTACCTCTCGACCTCGACCGTCGTGTAGAAACACACGAACTCGACCAACTAACATACGATTCTTCTGTTATGTTTTCCTCATTTAATGCAGGTCAAAAGACATTTATGGCCAACGGACGAAACCGACAGAGCAGTTATGAACATTAAACAACAAAGACCGTTGCGACCGTTACTAGAAGAATTCATGGAGTCATTAAATACATTTCGAAGACTATAAATCTGAAGCCAAAGTCATCATTGGAACAACACCGAACTTTGAATCATACACTGCGTACTCAAGAACATCTGAAGCAAAGAAATCTCTCTCAAGTGATCGCTCTCGACGCACGACTTATACTCTCGACCAACAGTCTTAGCACACGACACACTAGTTTTACATTTGATACACTTGTTATTTTTACATTTCAAGTCATTTGTATTGTAATCACTGTATCCCCGACACCTGAAACAAAGGATATCGCCCCTGTTTGGCGATCATAGTGCAGCGACGACTTCCACAGTCGTCCGTGGGTTTTTTCCTCGTTGAGGTTTTTCCCGCGTCACCAAAATCTTTGTCTCTTTTACATTTTCTGTATTTAACGCATTGTTTTGTCGAACGATTCCTTTCTTTAGTTGTTAAGCTCCATAATCAACCTTAAGTTATCCTTCTGGACGATTTTTTGCATTAACAGTTTGGCGCCCACCGTGGGGCCCCATCTAGAGAAAATCTTCGACAAACCTGCGTCTTACTAACATTTTCTTGGAGTTCCTCTTCTTTTCTTTGAAAAGAAAATGGCAGGTGGTGTAATCCCAGAACAAGCCGCCACCCAAATGTATGAGGAGCTTGAGAATGCACAAGATTCATCTACGATAGTTGACGACTATCGCCTAAAGGAAATCATCCTGGATCGGAGCAAGCCTGATCTAAAAGTCTTTATAGGATCGTCCCTCGATCCCTGCATTAAAGACAAGCTAATATCTTTCCTGCAGGAGTATGCCGACTGTTTTGCCTGGTCGCATGAAGACATGGTCGGTATCGATCCTGACGTCATTTCTCGTAAGCTTAATGTCGACCCGTCATTCAAGCCTATCAAGCAGAAGCGGCGAAAATCCGCTCCTGAGAGGAATAAGGTAATAAATGACGAGGTCGACAACCTCCTCAAGACAGGGAAAATTCGAGAAGTAAAGTACCCCGACTGGCTTGCTAATGTTGTGGTCGTGGCGAAGAAAAATGGCAAATGGAGGGTCTGTATCGATTTTACAGATCTCAACAAAGCCTGTCCTAAAGACGCTTTCCCATTGCCACATATCGATGCCATGGTCGACGCGACAGCTGGGCATGAACTATTAACGTTCATGGATGCGTATTCTGGATACAATCAGATCCTGATGCACGTCGAGGACCAGGAGAAAACTGCGTTCATGACAGATCGAGGTATTTATTGTTATAAGGTTATGCCTTTCGGACTAAAAAATGCAGGTTCTACCTACCAACGTCTGGTGAACAAAATGTTCAAAGATCACCTCGGCGACACAATGGAAGTTTATATCGACGACATGCTCATCAAGTCGAAGCAAGCAGTCGATCACGTCGACCATTTAAGGCAGTCGTTCGATACCCTCCGAAAATATAGCATGAAGATCAATCCGACGAAATGCTCCTTCGGTGTCAGCGCTGGAAAGTTCTTGGGCTACATGGTCACTCGTCGCGGAATCGAAGCCAATCCCGACCAAATCAAGGCCATTGTCGAAATCAAATCTCCAAGGAATTTCAAGGAAGTCCAAAAGCTCGCTGGTCGAGTGGCAGCCCTGAACAGATTTATCTCTCGATCCTCAGATAGATGTCACTTATTTTACAATGTCCTCAGGAAAAACAAAGGCTTCGACTGGACCGACGATCATGAGCAAGCACTGCAAAAATTTAAAAAGTACATGGCATCACCGCCCTTGCTATCGAAGCCTCGCGATCACGAGACCTTACAGCTGTATCTAGCTGTCAGTTCAAATGCAGTAAGTGCCGTCCTGACGCAGGAAGATGAAAACCAACAATTACCGATCTACTATGTAAGTAAGTCCCTTTTGGATGCCGAAACCAGGTATTCCTCGATGGAAAAACTACTCTTGTCGCTTGTTACAACCCCAAAAAATTGCGACATTACTTCGAATCACCCCCGATTACTGTCGTTACTAACTACCCCTTAAGTCCGTCTTGAGAAAATCTGAGTTGACAGGTGTTTGGGCAAAAAATCACGTCGTACGACCACGACCAGAGCAGGTAAGACACACGTTATAATCCAAATCTTGTATTAAGATAAGGTGTCGACAAGAACCCAGAAAACATTCGTCGTCTCCCATAAAAGGTAAGTCGTACGTCCCCCATGACGCACGACCATAGCATCGCCCGTCCCGTACGACCACCGCGTAAGATCATTGTACCTTCGACCAAAGCTAACGTTAACCCTGACTGTTACGTTTGTTAAGTATTTAATGCAGGAGTCAAAGCCATTAACAGCAAGCAGCCGTAATGGACGAAGAGCATTATGGATAATCACTCCGGCGACCGTTTCCAGCCGTTGTAGCCGTTGATCAAAGCATTAATAGAGCTAATTAATGACGTGATGACTATAAAATACAAACTAAAGCCTCATTTCATGGGACATCAGTTAACATCCAGTATACATCAGCGAACATCACCAAACAGCAGAGAAAATCATCCAAACTCATAGCAAAGAACATTCAAACTCTGGAGATCAAGTACTGAAAGCCAGAACCCTACTGCGAACTCAAGAACACTCGAAGGAAAGCTCAAGTATCGCTCCCGACGCACGACAATAACTCTCGATCAGAAGTTCACACTTTGTATTCACACACGACAAACACTTGTTTTTACATTTAAACACTTGTACTTTACATTTCGAAGTATTTCCTTCATTTGTATTGTAATCATCGTACGACCGACGCCAGTACCAAGGACGTCGCCCCTGATTGGCGACCATAGTGCAGCGACGACACCCCTTGTCGTCCGCAGGTTTTTTCCTCACTTGAGGTTTTTCCTGCGTCATCAAATCCGTTGTCTCTTTTATTTTTTCCCTCGTCGCACGTCTCGTCGAAAGATCCTTTCTTTAGTTGATTAAGTCCACATCGACCTTAAGTTGTCCCTTTGGTGCGATTTTTGGCATTAACAACAGGTCGATTGGCGAAATGGAGCGTATATCTCAGCAGCTACGACATCAATTTTAAACCTAAAACAGCGATCAAGTCGCAAGCTCTAGCTGATTTTATCGCCGACTTTAGTCCTGAATTGGGGAAAGAAGCAGAGCTCGAAGTGTCTATTGTGGCGACTCACGATGACATGCCTTGGACCTTACACGTCGATGGGTCATCCAACGTTAGGGGTTCGGGACTTGGCGTCGTCTTACAGTCGCCACATGGGGGCAAGATGGTGTACTTCGTACGATGCGATTTCAAACCCACCAACAACGAAGCTGAGTACGAAGCCCTGATCGTGGGAATGGATATGGCCTACGACTCAGGGGCAACTTCGCTGCATGTCAGAAGCAATTCTCTTTTGGTCGTGAACCAGATGAATGGAGAATTCGCAGCCAAGGATTCAAAGATGACATCGTACCTAAAGATGGCAAAAGGAAAATCAGAAAAATTCAAATCATTTTTTATCGAACAGATCCCGAGGGATCAGAATACTCAGGCCGACGCTCTAGCAAACCTTGGATCCGCTCTAGTCGAACCAGTATTCGACAGTATTCCTCTGATTCACCTAGCGACATCGTCCATCGAAAATGACGATGTCGTCCAGATCGAAGAGCAAGAAGATGATTGGTCGTGCGACATTCAAAATTTTCTTGTGCACGACCAACTCCCGGAAGACAAGATGAAAGCTCGAAAGATCAGGTTCAAGGCATCCAGGTATGTCATGATCGGAGATAGACTTTATCGACGATCATTGACAGGCTTAAACCTGAGATGCGTCGTTAATAAGAATCAAATTCAGAAGATCCTCCAAGAAATGCACGATGGGGAGTGTGGCAATCACTCCGGAGGTCGCAGTCTAGCTAATCGTATCTCTCGGCAAGGCTACTTTTGGCCGACGCTACGACAAGACGCCGTCAGGTACGTCCAGAACTGTGATCCTTGTCAACGACATTCAGGTACGTCTCATAAGCCATCTGAACCCTTACATTCGACACTGATCCCATGGCCCTTCATGAGGTGGGGGATGGATATTGTCAGCAAGTTGCCACCTGCCCCTGGGCAAAAGGTATTTCTCCTCGTACTTACAGATTATTTCTCCAAATGGGTAGAAGCAGCTGCCTTTTCCCAAATTCGGGACAAGGAAGTCGTGTCTTTTATCCAGACTAACATTATATGCAGGTTTGGGATTCCATCCGAAATTGTCTGCGACAATGGATCCCAATTCATAAGCGACAGGACTCGGCAGTTCTGTGAGGACCGCAACATCAAGCTAACGACCTCGACGCCCAGGTATCCCCAGACAAATGGACTTGCTGAATCTAGCAATAAGACCATCGTTGCTTCAATTAAGAAAAGGTTGCAAGCCGCAAAAGAAAGGTGGGTCAAAGAAATTCCTTCAGTCCTGTGGGCGAATCGCACGACGCCTCGTACGTCCACAGGACAAACCCCTTTCTCTTTGGTCCATGGTTGTGAAGCACTTTTGCCGGTCGAGGCTCAACTCCCGACCTCAAGACATACCTCCGTCGACCACAATCTGGTCGACCTAAGTTATGACCTAGACTCCCTCGAAGAGTTCAGAGAATTGGCATTGATCAAGATGACATCACAAAAGCAAGTGGTCGAACGACACTTCAACAAAAATGTTAGAATTAAAATCTTTCAAGTAGGCGACTACGTCCTCCGACGAGTGTTCCAAAACATTCAGGAGCTTAATGCTGGTAAACTTTCCACTAAATGGGAAGGTCCTTATCGTATCTCAGAAGTCGTGGGTAAAGGTGCCTATCGGCTCCAAACCCTCGACAATCAAGATATCCCACGTAGCTGGAATGCAACACACTTAAAAAGGTATTTCTTTTAAGTCCTTTTCCTTTTCTCACACGATTTTTTACCATGATGATTACTAACTTAAGCATCGGAGGGTCGTTGGCAAGCCAACGACCAACCTCTGACATTGTTTTATCGTAGATCGCGTGACATCATAAAATCTATACGACTTTAATCTTGCAAAATCGCAAGACATAAGTAATCAAGTCAATGACATGTCTACTCTATCGCAGGGACGCACGAACCAAGGACGTCGTACGATTTATTTGTATGATCGTAAGTTCTAAACGACCATTCGATCTAAGTTTCCAGACTTGGAAAAATTTGTATGTTCTGAATAAACACATCGATTGCATATATTTGTGTTTATCAATACGATTCAAATGTATGACTTATGTCTCAATCATTATATCACAATGGATGCCTAAGACGCATGTTTTCTTCCACGACTGAAATCGCAATTAAACGTTGCGTTTACTTATGAAACATATAGATACGCAAGACAAAAATTTCATTCATCAGATCGACCATTACATCAAATAACTCGATCACTAACGATCAAGAGTGAAAACAAAAATTATAAAATTTATCCTAAGGTTGAGGAGGAGTGTCGGTCGCATCCTTACCCGAGGCCTCGACCTTGAATCCTTCATCCACCTCTTCCTCTTCGACTTCCTTCTCGTCATCGGAGTCGAGATCTCTTGCAGACCCGGCCTCTTGCAAGAAGTAAGCAAGCTCGACCGACGCCAGGGCCAAAGGGTTCTTTCCCAACAAGTGTTGCCTCATTATGGCAGCACGAGCGGTCAATCGAGCCAAGGAAAAGGTAGACGCAGCCTCGTCTTTTAGCTTTCCCACCTCCGTCTCCAGACTGACCATCTTGGCCTTGAAATCTTCAACTTCCCTCTCTTTCGCGACCAAGGACTCCCTCACCTTGTTCAGCTCCTCCCTTTGACCGTCGATCATCGACAAGGACTGCTTTAGACGACGATTCGCATCGTCCTTCGCATGACCGACGACCTCCAACTCTTCTTTGGCCTCGTCGAGCTGTTTGGACATAGCCTCTTCGCGCTCCAAAGCGACCTTCTCCCGATCCAACGCTGCGTTCCCCCTCTCATGGGCGGAAGACACCAGACCCTTGATCTTCTCTATCTCCACACGCAAGGCAAGAGAAGATTGAAGTGTCTGTAAAACACAAAGAAACATGTCAGTAAACATTCAACAAAAGCTAAGAAAACATCGAAAACACAAGTTTTGAAAGAAAAACTTACAAGAAATGCCAGTCCGGCGACATGGGATCCCGTCTCCTCGACGGGGAATCCCTCGAAACGCTCCCTGAAAGAAGGGAGCAAATATTTCCCCAGATGAGTGTCAGGATCGAATCTTAACAAGACTAATAATCCTTAGAACTCAGAATTAAAGAATCTGCGGAATAGAACTTTAATTCACACAATCAAAGAACAATATATCAGAAAACACACAGCTGTTTGTATTCACTAATTCAACTCACAAGCTTACAACCAAACCTCAATCTTGATGAACATGCTCAATCAAGACGACTTCTACTTCTCTAGAAATAGGGTTCTAAACCTTGAGGTTAATTCTCTCTAAAACAAAACGTATTCTAAAACTCTCGTATATCGCGTGTCTTGAATAGCTATCTATCAACATCTATTTATACAAAATAATTACAAGATAACTATCAAAACAAAATCGATCTTCAGAATATTCTTTCACGATTATCTTCAATCATTCCATCTTTATCTCCAACATTCTCGCATTCCAAACTTATGATCACAAGCAGCATTAACATCTTTATGTACGAGCAGTATTAACTTCATTCAGCATGAGCAATACTAATATTCTCCAGCAGCATTAATTCATTCCAGCAGCATTAACTTGACTCAGCAGTACTAACCTTGCTTCAGCAGTATTAATCTTGACAAGCAGTACTAACTTTGCTTCAGCAATATTAATCTTGACAAGCAGTACTAACTTCACTCTAGCAGTATTAATTATGACAAGCAGTACTAACTTCACTCTAGCAGTATTAATTTTGCCCTGGCAGTAATAAAGTTGTTCTGGCAGTACTATCCATACTTAGCAAATCTTCAGTTCCCAACAATCTCCCCCTAACTTGACTTTTAGAAAGAGAAGTCAAGTTCTTCAGATGATGATGCTTCCAAAACTTAATCTTGAACACACAAGTCAGGATTCAATCCCAAACTTTGATTGATGATCCTTCTTACCAGGTATCTTGCCATCTTAGAATCTTTGTCACACACCAACTTAGCTTTTAGCATTCCACCCAACCTTGTCATGTTGTGCTTGTATATTTTATCCACCAAATAATACTCATGATATGCATAGTCAAGTGTTATGACATACACACCACAGTTTTCAATAAGCATCCAGTTGGTAACAGCTTGAAATTGCCTTTCTGTCAAATACTTAACTGCTTCTGTATTGAACATTAGACACAAGTATTCAAGTACCATTTTGGTGATGGACATTCCATTCTCAGTCAGCATATTTCCATACAGCTTCATTCCAACCTTGTACATCTCCTCTACGTCAGATCTAGAGCATATTTTGATAAGTCTTCCCCATGTAGAACAGACTTCAAACTTCCCATCTGCTCTTTTGATTCTAATGTACTCCTTTCTCTGCTCTATCAATGTGTCCCAGAAGATGATCTCAGGAGCCATAGAAGCTAATGGTTTAACTTTGATTGGACTAGTATCAACCACAGTAATATACATATCACATTGAGCATTTGTATGTGATTGTACATTGCTTGGTTGACCTGATGGAGTTGCCACTTCTTCTTCAGCAACTTTTTGATCAGCTTTCTCTTTCACAACTTCCTCCTTAGCTTCTTCTACAATGGGTTCCACCCTAGGCTTCTTTACAACTTTCTTCTTTGAAGCTATAGACTTTGTTCTTGGTCTTTTGTTTGACACCATCTTGGTTCTTTTGAGTGATTTAACAGCTTCAGGAATGGTTTCAATTGTTTCCTTTGTTTCTGCTGCTTCAGGGATGGTTTCTGCTGCCTTATGTTTTTCAGCAACATTAACCATTTCTGCTGCTTGAATGGTTTCTGCTGCTTTTTGACTAGCAGCATTAACCATTTCTGCTGCTCTATCTGTTACTGCTTCTTTTATTATCTTTGATACTGCTGCTTCAACACTATTCTTCACAATCTCAAATACCTCTGCTTCAATCTCAGACTTAGTTACTGTAGGTACATATACTGTTTCCTTCTCACTTTCAGATACTGCTGCATCAACAAGACTCTTCATAATTTCAGCTACTGCTGCTTCAATCTCAGATACTGCAACATTAACTGTTTCTACTGCTTTTTCTGTGGTTTCTGCTGCTTGAACCTCAGATACTACTTCCTTCTCATTTTCTGCAGTTTCAGTTACTGCCGCTTTCTCACTTTTTGCTTCCTTTGCAACTTCTGCAACCTGCTCAGCCTCCCCCTCAACCTTATGCTCATTCTCCCCCTCAACCTTTGCATCCTCCATGTTTAGTTCAGTTTCTAACTCCCCCTTTTTGGAAGCATCAGTGGGTGATCTTCTCCTTTTCAGAACATACTGAGCTTTCTTCCTTCTTTGCAGCAGCTTGGTGATCATCTTCTTATTCTTCTCTATCTTGGTGTGTTGATAAAGAACCACCTTCTTAAGCTCATCAATCTCCTTCTGCTGATTCATGACATCAATGTTGATGTTGGCAATGGTTTCCATCAATTCCTCATAAGTATATCTATCCTCACCTGGTTTAGAAGTGTTTACCTTCCTTACAGGATCATCGGAAGTTTTAGTAGGTGTCTCTTGCCTAGCAAAAGCACAACCTACTCCCATGGTTTCTTGGCTCCTGGGTCCTCTGAATGTTTTCACATTCTGAGTTGCCGTGGGGAAGGTCTTAGTGATGTTACCACTGTCCTTCTCTTTGCTAGCAGAAGTAGTGGCAGCCTTGCAGCCCACATGCTCATCCTTCTCCTTAGAGAGCACCTTCTTGGGGTTGGGAGACACCCCTGTGGTTACCCTTTTGATATTCTCTATTTGAGAATGCTCCAATAGAGGGCTTGTAGGATTTGGGCTATTAGGAGATACATCAAGGGAAGGAACCTTGTGTACCTTTCTTCTTTCAAACTTCTTGGTGATTTTGGGAGTGGGTCTTAAAAGAATGGACTGCGGGATTTCTTTGGTGATGGAAGGTGGGGATTGGCCATCAGTGGGTGTGTCTAATGGGGGCCTTGACCCTGATGCCATACCTTCAGTGGTGTGGGACACAACCATCATTGTAGAGAACAATGGTGTGTCAACTCCTTCTGAGTCCCTAGGAATTCTTCTCATATTTGAGAAAACATTCCCTTTAGGGGGTTTTGGCACATATACCTCAGCAGACTGAGGTAAATCCGTCAATTCATGGTTAATTACTTCTTGGACAAACCTGGGATACATGTAAAAGCTCTTTTTGGATTCTAGGTTTGCCACAAGATCATTAAAAATCATTGCTGAAAAATTGAACTTTCTGGCAGTGGTTAAGCAGACCAAGGCATAAGCAATGGTACTGCTAAACTCACTCCATCCAGTTGTTTTCTTTGAAATACAGTGCATAAGAGTATGAACAAGAAATCGCCATTGGGTGAAAAACTTTGACTTGTAGAATTTAAAAATTCCAATGGGACCTTCATACCCCATTCTTGGTAAGGTCGAGAAAAGTTCATCATTAGAGAGATAGGTTATACCTGAGGCATCATCTAAGTGAAGAGTGATGCGAATAACCTCCTCTGTGACCTTCAAGGGTTTGTCACAAACCCTTGTTCGAATGATTTTCTGCCCATCTTCGAATATAACAGTGGCATTCTCCCAAAATTGCTTTTGATGCTCGATATATATGGTTGGGCACACTGTTAGGGCATGAGAGATGTGTGTGGACTTGAGAAAATCCACAATATCATGAAATCCTGCGGCCTGCTTTGGCTTCTGAAGCATCGCAATCTCATTGTGCTCATCGACAAACTCTATTGTCGTCATTCTTTCTGAGGATTTGGATAGAAAACACAGAGATTCTAGGTTTGAAAAGGTTAGAACGAGAGAGAGATAAATTGAATGCAAAGAGACGTTATGAACTTTGGCGGGCTGAAAGAGTATTTATAGCAGTACTAGCCCCGATTTTCTTTAAAAGCAGTATTAACGACTTAGCAGTATTAACGACTGAGCAGTATTAACTGCAAGGCAGTATTAACTACACAGCAGTATTAACTACTAAGCAGTATTAACAACAAAGCAGTATTAACTACACATGCAGTATTAACTACTAAGCAGTATTAACAACAAAGCAGTATTAACTACACATGCAGTATTAACTACTAAGCAGTATTAACTACAAAGCAGTATTAACTACTAAGCAGTATTAACAACAAAGCAGTATTAACTACACATACAGTATTAACTACTAAGCAGTATGAACTACAAAGCAGTATTAACTACATATGCAGTATTAACTACTAAGCAGTATTAACAACAAAGCAGTATTAACTACACATGCAATATTAACTACTAAGCAGTATTAACTACAAAGCAGTATTAACTACTAAGCAGTATTAACTACAAAGCAGTATTAACCACTAAGCAGTATTAACTACAAAGCAGTATTAACCACTAAGCAGTATTAACTACAAAGCAGTATTAACTACACATTGGCAGTAGAAAATATGTACTAGCAGTAGTAACTCTGCACTGGCAGAAGTAACTATACTTACACTTTGTAGCACTTGTCAATCTGAGTCATACTGAGGTTCTGAGAAAACTAGTTAGTAATACCAAATATACAAAGAAATACAGGTATAAAAAATTAAAAATCAAGAATTTATTCAAGGTTGATCAAGCCCACACTTGCTACCAAGAAAGTGAATCTACCCACATCAAAAGCTTTTGTGAATAGATCTGCAAACTGGTCATTGGTATGAACTTTAGCAACTTGAATCAATTTCTTTTCATTACAGTCTCTAATAAAGTGATACCTGATCTCTATGTGCTTTGTTTTTGAGTGCTTGACAGGATTGTTAACAATGCTAATGGCACTGTTGTTGTCAATGAAGATTGGAGTGTGAAGAAATGTTACCCCATAGTCCAACATCTGATTCTGAATCCATAACACCTGAGAACAGCAACTTGCAGCAGCTATATACTCAGCTTCTGTTGTAGATAAGGACACTGTGGTTTGTTTCTTACACTGCCATGATACAAGTCTTGCACCCAAAAACTGACATCCACCTGAAGTAGACTTCCTATCCATGTTAGCTCCACCTAAGTCACTGTCTGAGTATGCAAGCAAGTCAAATGAAGATTCATAAGGATACCAAAGACCTAATCTAGGTTGCCCTCTTAGGTATCTAAAAATTCTTTTGACTGCATGAAGGTGTGATTGCTTAGGTGTAACCTGAAATCTGGCACAAACACATACTGGAAACATAATGTCTGGTCTAGAGGCTGTGAGATACATGAGTGATCCAATCATAGATCTGTAATGATGGACATCCACACCCCCCCCCCCTCAAGATCTGCAGTGATCTGTTTGTGTGTCTCCATCGGTGTGCTTGCTGGCTTTGAGTCTGTTAAACCATACTTGTCCAGGATGTCTTTCACATATTTGGATTGGCTTATGAAAATCCCATCTTTCCTCTGTTTCACCTGAAGCCCAAGGAAGAAAGTAAGTTCTCCCATGGAACTCATCTTGAAGCTCTTATGCATTAACTCTTCAAACTCTTTACACATGTGATCATTTGTGGATCCAAAGATGATGTCATCCACATAGATCTGAACAAGTAGTGTGTCTTTCTTTCTCCTCTTAATGAACAAGGTCTCGTCAATGACTCCTCTTTCAAAATCATTTGCCAAGAGATAGGTAGACAGGGTGTCATACCATGCTCTTGGGGCTTGATGTAAACCATAAAGTGCCTTCTTCAACTTGTACACTCTGTCAGGGTGCAATGGATTCTCAAATCCAGGGGGTTGACAGACATATACTTCTTCATCAATACTTCCATATAGAAAAGCACTTTTTACATCCATTTGGTAGACCTTGAACTTCATGTATGAGGCATAGGCTAGAAATAGCCTAATTGCTTCAATCCGTGCCACTGGAGCAAAGACTTCCTCATAGTCTATGCCCTCTTCCTGAGTATACCCTTGTGCAACCAGCCTTGCTTTGTTTCTGATCACAATTCCTCTGTCATCCTTCTTGTTTCTGAAAATCCACTTGGTGCCAATTGCTCTATGACCTTTTGGAAGGTCCACCAAGTCCCAAACATCCTGTAATTTAAACTGTAGCAGCTCCTCTTGCATTGCTTCTATCCAACTTGGATCTTTCATAGCATCATAAGTCTTTTTGGGCTCAATTTGGGATAGAAAGCAAGTAAGTACAGTATTAACTGTATTCTGCTGATCTTGTAGCTCTTGAAGTCTGCTTTGATTCCTAGTCAACATGGGAGAAGCAATGTCTCCTATAACCAACTCAGGAGGATGATTTTTCTGAGTTCTTGATGGATGACCAGATTCCTCTTGTAAGTTCACATCCAGATTTGACTCATTTAAGTCTGGATTTTCTTCAGCTTCTTCAGACACTTCAGACTCTCTTGAAGTCTGATTTTCCTCTATTCTTCTCTCTTCTTCATTCTGAATGGGTTCAGCTTCCTTTTCTGGTTCACAGAAGTCAACAGGATCAATGGTAGGGAGTGGAAATATCACAGACTGAATATTGTTATCTGATGGTGGTGCATCCCTTTGTCCTGCATTTACATCACTACTGAAACCCAAAGAATTAGTGAGTGAATCAATGTCAAATAGCCAATCAGGACCTGAACCAATAGGATTTGGTGTGTTCTCATTGCATTTGACATTGTCACTTTCTTCAATTATTCTAGAAGAGGTATTAAACACTCTGTAAGCCTTACTCTGAGATGAGTAACCAACAAGAAAGCCATCATCTGCTTTGCTATCAAACTTACCTAAGTGAGATTTGGTATTGAGAATTGTACAAGGACACCCAAATGGTTTGAAAAATCCAATAAATGGTTTCTTTTTCAGAAAAAGCTCATAAGGTGTCTTGTTTTTAGGTTTTATGACCAAAACTCTGTTTTGAACATAACAAGCAGTATTAACTGCTTCTGCCCAAAAAGTAGTGGGTAATTTTGAATCAGCTAACAGAGATCTAGCAGCCTCAATTAGTGTCCTATTCCTTCTCTCAGCAACACCATTCTGTTGTGGAGTCCTAGGAGCACTGTATTGTCTCTCAATTCCTTTTTCCTCACAAAAGGTGTTTAGATCAAAGTTTTAAATTCAGTCCCATTATCTGATCTAATGACTTTCACTTTTTGATTTGATTGGTTTTCAATTCTAAGAATAAAAGATTTGATCAGTCCACTTGTCTCATCTTTAGTTCTCAGAAAATATACCCAAGTAAATCTAGAGTAATCATCAACAATAACTAAACAGTATGACTTCTTGCCAATGCTCATGACATTTGTAGGGCCAAACAGATCCATATGCAACAACTGAAGAGGATTTGAGATAGTGTTTATCTCTTTGGACTTATGAGAAGTTTTGTGTTGTTTGCCTTTGAGACATGCAACACAATGATCATCACATGAATAGACTTTTGATGGTAAACCCCTAACAAGATTATTTTTAACAAGTTTATTCATTGTTTTAAAATTCATGTGACACATCCTTCTGTGCCAAAGTGATGATTCATCTATTGAAGCTTTTGATACCAAACAATTTAGAGATGAATCAGATGAAACACTTTCTAAATCTAAACAATACACATTATCCTTTCTAGGAGTTCTCAATAGTATCATGTTTTCATCAACTACTTTGAATCCAGGAGCAAGAATAATGCATTCAGAATCAGTAAATAATATACTATGTTTCTTGTCACAGACCTGTGATACACTTAACAGGTTGTATCTCAATTGCTCAACATAGTAAACATCCTCAAATGTCATCTTACCTTTTGACACATCACCTTTACCACTTATCTTACCTCCTGCAGGATTATTTCCAAAAGCAACATGTCCTCCATCAATTCTTTTGAAATTCTTGAGGCAGGCCATGTTACCTGTCATGTGCCTGGAACAACCACTATCAACATGCCAGATGCTCTTCCCCTTGAGCTGTTGGTTGCCCTGCACATCAGATAAATCAGTTAGTTTTTATTGGGAACCCAAGCCAAAGTGGTCTTGGGTCTCCCTTGCTCATCAAAGTACTTGCACTGGGTTTTGATGAGATTTTCAAACTTAGGTACTGCAGAACTGGAGTACTTTGTCAATATGATTGGTCTAGCAGCACAAAAACTAGAAGCAGTATTAACCTTGGAAGAAGTACTAACAGTGTTAGCAGCACTAACACTGCTAGCAGCAGTATTGTTTTTAGAAGAGGTACTAACAGAGTTAGCAGCACTAACACTGCTAGCAGCAGCATTCTCTTGAAAAGAAGTACTAACAGTGTTAGCAGCACTAACACTGCTAGCAGCAGTATTGGCAGTAGTATTGCTTCTAGCAGCACTATCCTTGTCAGCAGTACTATCTGAGGTAGCAGTACTAATATTAGTGCTTTTGGGGACCCATATATTGACACATTCCTTTTCAGTCTGTTTTCTCATGTGGCTTTTGGATTCAGCTTGTTTCTTAGCCACATTATTCCTTGCAGGCTTCCTATAACCAGAAGATTTTTGAAAACTTCTTTGAAAACTTTTCTTTTGGTTAATAGGATTGAAATAACAGTGTTTGGAAAGATGATTCAATTTGCCACAAATAAAACAAGGTTTTGGTCTGTTAATCCTTTGCAGATCAACTCCTTGCTTTTGTGCCCACTGGTTATTCCAATTTCTTTGATTTCCCCTCTTTTTATCATGTTTTTGGGGCTTATTCTCTTGATATTTCTTGCAAGAACAATGTTCACAAGTATTAGAGTTCACAACAGTGGTCTGTGTATAATGAACTCCCTTTCCCTTTCCAGTCCTTTTCATCTCATTGTTCTTAACACATGGACTTACACATTCCTCATCAGATCCTTCTTTTTCAGTCTTATCCTCAACAACTACTTTATCTAATGGATCTACTTCACTGGCTCCTTCAGGTAAGTCCTTCCTATCCTTGGTTTCTAATAGGTCTGACTTAGGAGGGATGTAGATGTTGTTGTAGGGTGGGGGTGTGGCATTGTACCCTATGCCTGGTTTCAACTTACTATGGATTTGATAGTTGATTATGTTGTCCATGACTTTAGAGGCACAATTAAACTTTTCTACATCAAGTTTAACTTTCTCAAGCTCTCCTTTTAGTTTCTCACACTCTTCCCTGGATTCTCTAAGCTGGAACTCTAGACCATCCTTTTCCCATTTCCAGTAGTTTGTATCATAGGAGTGTTGAAGTTCATTGGCTTGAAAAGCCCTAATCTGTTCTTCAAACTTCTCAACAATTACTACATAGTCTTTTCTGTCCTTTTCTAATCTCTTAAGGTCATCACACATTCCCTGATTGTGATCTCTATACCTTTTAACAGTGTCTATACAAGCTTGAGTACAGAGATTAGATTTTACCTCAGTGGGAAGATCTGAAATTTCAGCCATAAGAGCTTGATTTTGGATGGCCTCTTCTGCTTGATCACTCCAATCAAATCCCATTCCTTGTTGAGAGACAAGAGCTTGAATAGAGTTTCTGTTTTGATTGGAGCTTCCAGCCTGAGTTTGTTGATGGCTGTTGTGAGATGTTCCACCTCTGCATTCCCTGGCAAAGTGTCCCATCTTGTGACACTTGTAGCATTCAACTTTGGACTTGTCAAATCCAGCACCATCTTCTCTTCTTTGGGAAAAGTTGTTTCTCCCTGTCCTCTTTATGAATCTCTTCACCCTCATAGACAGCATAGCCATCTGCCACTTGATATCCATCTCTTCAAGATCATCAGCATTAATCTGTTCTAAGTCATCATTAATCAATGAGGAATTAACATGACTAGAAAAGAAGGCTTCTAGTACTGAATCATTGGTCTTTTCCTGATTGACTCCTCCAGCAGCACTAACTGATTCAGGGTTAGCAGTAGAATCAGGTGATGCTGAAAGGAGTGCAGCATTATGTACTTATCCAGAGGGCTTCTTTTTGGCTTCAACCTCTGCTTCAAAGACTCTAAGATCATTGTAAAGATCATCAAGCTCTTTATCTTCCAATTGGTCATTCTGTCTGAAGGACACAGTATACATTGTCCACTTTTCACCTAATGATCTTAAGAACTTTCTGTTAACATCATCAGCCTCCATCTTGACTCCTACTGTGGCCAATTCTCCAATCAGCTTATTAAATCTATCAAAAGTTTGAGTCATAGACTCATTCTTAGTAGAAGTAAAGTTTTCATACTGCTGCTTGAGAATTGCCTTCTGATTCCTCTTGGTGCTTTTGGTGCCAGTGAATCTCTTTTCCAATGAATTCCACAGAGTCTAAGCATCAGTGAAGTGATGAAATTGATGCTGATATTCATTGGGGATAGCCAAAAGCAGAGTGCTTAAGACCTTCATCTCTATTTGTCTGACTTTTCTCTCTGCATCAGTCTTTGGAGGAGGTCTTTTGCCATCTGGTCCAATTCTTCCTTCAGCACATGGACCATTCTCTATGATATCCCAGATGGAATAATCAGTATGATATCCCAGATGGGAACCTTAGAAACAAGAGTACTGTTTGATTCAATAGAATTGTCCATAATAATTGTAGAATTCTAAGAAACACAAGCTCTGATACCACTTGTCAGGATCGAATCTTAACAAGACTAATAATCCTTAGAACTCAGAATTAAAGAATCTGCGGAATAGAACTTTAATTCACACAATCAAAGAACAATATATCAGAAAACACACAGCTGTTTGTATTCACTAATTCAACTCACAAGCTTACAACCAAACCTCAATCTTGATGAACAGGCTCAATCAAGACGACTTCTACTTCTCTAGAAATAGGGTTCTAAACCTTGAGGTTAATTCTCTCTAAAACAAAACGTATTCTAAAACTCTCGTATATCGCGTGTCTTGAATAGCTATCTATCAACATCTATTTATACAAAATAATTAGAAGATAACTATCAAAACAAAATCGATCTTCAGAATATTCTTTCACGATTATCTTCAATCATTCCATCATTATCTCCAACATTCTCGCATTCCAAACTTATGATCACAAGCAGCATTAACATCTTTATGTACGAGCAGTATTAACTTCATTCAGCATGAGCAGTACTAATATTCTCCAGCAGCATTAATTCATTCCAGTAGCATTAACTTGACTCAGCAGTACTAACCTTGCTTCAGCAGTATTAATCTTGACAAGCAGTACTAACTTTGCTTCAGCAGTATTAATCTTGACAAGCAGTACTAACTTCACTCTAGCAGTATTAATTATGACAAGCAGTACTAACTTCACTCTAGCAGTATTAATTTTGCCCTGGCAGTAATAAAGTTGTTCTGGCAGTACTATCCATACTTAGCAAATCTTCAGTTCCCAACAATGAGGAAACAAGTCCGTCCCGGATAGGACATCATCAACTATAAAGTCTGAAGGCAACGTAAAGTTGACCTTCATGACTTTATCCCCCCCGTCGCATGTTCCTTACCCTTGTCGGCCGACGTAGGGATCGATGTGGTAGTGGGGGACTTCGACGTTTTCACCGGTGGCGCAGAACTAACGGGTGTCGCAGCAATCGGACTAGAAGACATCTTCGTCTTCCTAGGCGATGCGACCTTCGCCTTCTCAGGCGTATTGACTCTCGATGAGTTATCAACTCTCGTAGACGGTTCCCTTGGAATCGCCATCCCCGTCTTTGGTGGAACCTCCGATTCAGGTGTCGAGGCCTTTAGTCTCCTCTCCTTGCCCTTATGGGCATGCTCGAGTTGAGCTGCTCTTTTAGCTGAGATCATCGGCACCTTCATCTGAGATTCGCCTAGAAGCAGATAAGAGTGAAATGTTACGCGACGAACATAAAAGGATCATAGCCGAGCAATTAGAAGGTACACTTACCAGTCATCTCTTCTTCTCCCCTCGACTCTTCCTCCTCTGTCTCCTCTTCTTCCTCCGCTTTCTCTCCCAGATTATCTCCTAGGTACACCAAGTCTTCGTCGTCGTCCACTAATGGTCGCGTGACGAAAGATCTCTCGACAATGCTAAACTCTAGGAACGCGTCAATTTTCGCTTGAGAGTTAGCGTAGGGCTTCACGTCTTCAAATTTTATAGCTGTTGACACATAAAAGCAGGTTAGAAATCAGTCAAAAATAACAAACGACGTGCGACAATGAAACTATAGAATCTCACCCGACGTATTCCAACCAGCCCTAATCCAGTTGCTCTCAGAGTCGAGAGTCGACTTACGCACAAGCGCATACCTAGTCTTCCACCTACGATCGTTTACAGCGGTCTGTAAGACTAAGGTTCGATCGCCCTTATACCTAGAGAACAAGCTATAGTGGTGACACTTATACCTCTTGACTTGATAAGCCAAAAGAAGATCGCGCACGTTCATAGGAGAATCCCATTTTTCAGTAAGGCGCTCGATCACCTGTATTACCCTCCAGAATTGGGGCATTAACTGGGCCGGTGCTAAGTCGAATTCGGTCATAAAGGCCTTGGCCAAAGGCGAGTAAGGCCATTCGAATCCTATCTTAAAAGGGTATTCATAAATGACCATAAACCCGTTGGGACACGATTCAGGTCGGATTTGACCTGCTTTAACCAATGTAATCTCCGCAGGGATTTTTGCCAAATTTCTAAGATCGTCGAGATCTTCAATAGAACTAGCGAGCTCTTTCGACATTACTAGACCTAAAAGTTTTTTTTAAGTTTTCTAGTAATCGACTAATGAAGAACCTAGAGATCATACCTTATATAGGCGCTCTAAACCTCGAATCTCTAACAAGTCGAAGATCTCTCGCAAGTTTGGAAAAGATTCGCCGAAGAATAGCAAGCAAATCAAAGAAAATCTCTCTTAAAATCTCTCTGAAATCGTAAAAGGAAAAGATCCGTCGAAGGTCTCTATTTATGCAAATAGTCATGTCAGCTCGAGCCTCTCGATATTCGACACGTATCCTCGCCTTTTCGAATGCTCGACAGATTGTCGACACCTGGCAAATACAACTGTTATGCACGATCGCGCGTCAGCATGACGTCACGACCTTATCCCCTTTTCGACTTCCCAGTCAGTTAGAATTGGACCGATCCAGTTCCAAGGCAACTGAAAAGGTTTTTTGACACATGTCACGACCCTAGACGTCCGACTAGCAAAATTTAAAAAACTTTTGAAATTTGAATTTGCCACTCCACTTTTTCAAATTTTGGGGGCAAACTGTTTGGGCAAAATTTCACCAGTCTCGACCACGACCAAAACTCTAAGGACATTTAATTTACTTCACTTATAAACAAAGTCAAATCGTAAACCCTTTGTCCTTTGACCAAAGCTGAGATCTTATGTACCTCTCGACCTCGACCGTCGTGTAGAAACACACGACCTCGACCAACTAACATACGATTCTTCTGTTATGTTTTCCTCATGTAACATCTCGATTTTTGTATTAAGTATTAAGATGGGTTTTTATTAATAAATACAATGAGGTATTCTTTGTTAGATTAATTTTAGAGTTTAACCCCGATTAAGTTAAGTTAATTGTTTTGTGGAGTTATAAGTTAAGGGGTACACTTTAATTTTAATTTCAAAGTTGGAGGGCGTATTTTGTCAAGTAATGAAAGGCAAAGGGATTGTTTGGTTAAAGTGGTGAGTCATGCAACACCTCACCTACTTAGGTGGAGGCAAGACAATCTTCTCATCTAGTTTTGGTATTTGTGTGTGTGTTTATGGTGTAAGATTAGAGAGAAAAGAGAGAGAGAGAGCCGTGAGAGACAAAGAAAGAAGAAGAAAACTGATTTCTTGGTGCTGGAATTTTAGAGGAAAAAGCAGAAGAAACAAAGGTAATATCTTATACAAATTCTTCATTTTATGATTATAAGGTTTTCTAATGGTTTAGAAATGGGTTTTGATGATTTTTGTAAGATATGGAATATCTGGGTTTATGTTTATGTTCAAATAGTAGTATTGAACATATCTGCAAATTTATAGAAACAAACATGGCTTAAAACTATAAATTTCTGGACTAAGTATGAACACAGTGAGTTGAGATAGTTTTGAATACCATCGTAGTTGGTTGCGAGAGTTATGAAGGATTGCAGAAAATCATAAGTGTCGCAGCCTTGGGTTGCGATAAGCTCATGGTGTCGCAACAGTTAGTTGCGACAATGAAGTGAATCGCAACAATTGGTTGCGATAAAGCTAGATATCGCAATAGTTAGTTGTGATAAGATACTGTGTCGCAACAGTTGGTTGCAACAAGTACTGTTTGTTGCGATGGGGATTATCGCAGCTAGTTGGTTGCGATAAGAGACGAGAATTTTAGGATTTTAGTCTTTAAAGGTTCTAAACAGTAGATTAATACCGGTACATTATGTATTTAGTTATTTCAGTTAATTGTGAAGTTGAGGACAGAAGTTCTTACAACTCTAGGAAGGAAAGCAATATTGATATTACTGCTACCAGGTGAGTTCATTCTTACCTTACCTTTTTATAAATGTTTTAAAGTATGGTAAGGTATATTTTATAAATGAACTGTTTGGATGGATAATTATATTGATGTTAGATTTATGTTATGAGAAATTGATATAATAAATATGATTTGCTCATACTGAATGATATGAGGAATCTATGTGTAATGAATAAGATTTGCTCATATTGAATGATATGAGGAATCTATATGAAATAAATGTGATTTGCTCATACTGAATGATATGAGGAATCTATGGGGTATAATTATGATTTGCTCATACTGATTGCTATGAGGAATCTATATTAAGTAAATACCTGTACGAGTACAAATAGGTGGTATGGATCCATAGGCACTAGTTTTATATGAACACAAGGAATTGATGTGAGTAATCGTAATTCCAGTGTGTATGGTAAATGTGGAATTGCTGTGAGTAATCGTAATTCCCGTTTAGGTGAAATAAGGAATTGATGTGAGTAATCGTAATTCCTATTTTACATTAATGAGAAATCATGGAATTGATGTGAGTAATCGTAATTCCTGATTTCTAAGGAAGAATAGGGATTGACATGAGTAATTGTAATCTCTACTTCTTTTCCAATAAATGGGCATGTGTTATTGCGATTTATTGGATAAGAGCATTGATCTAGAATCTGTGAGGATTCGTAGTGTGGCTCTGGACCATGAGAAATGATTGATGTAATGTCAGATCGTAGTCATGGAATCGGGTTTAACCCGTTATCAAAGGATGGTTTCGCGTATGGTAAGAAAAAGGGTAAACCAGGTTTGTTATGCCTTGTTTACATTAATTTGTACAAATATTAATTTGAAACCGGATGTTCTCACTAGGCGTTAGCCTAATCGTTTCAAATGATGTTTTCTTACCATGTGCTAGCTCGGGAAATTAAAGGGATGTGGGATGAGAGCTTTTGGATTAGCAAAGAAGATTATTGAATATTGAGGTTTTGGATGGATTGCTTAGATAACCTAGTTAATCTGATTATAGTGACATGATTAGATTAATAGGTTATTTGAAGAATTCGGTATTTGTGAAAATGACCTCATAGATATTTCTATGCTCAGTTATAAAGTTGGAAGTTTATACTTAAATCTTGTTATAAATTAAGGTTTAAATTAGCCCTGAATTTTGGGGTGTTACAAATTGGTATCAGAGCATTAGTTTAAGTGAACTAGGTATGGTAAGTGAGATACCTAGACTTAAGCTGAGATGAATTAAGATATGATATGTGAGAAATGGGTAGAAGTACTAAGACGGGATAGTCTTAGAGTCGACGGAATTACGTAAATTAGTACTGTAATGATGGTAACGAGAATTCTTATGTATAATATGTTCACAATTTCAATTAGCTACTGTTATTTTGAATATATTGTTATACAAGTATATACTTGTTTCTAAACTGTTACAGTGACTAATGAGCGGTAAAGTACGTTTCGTGTATCTGGTTATGTGTAACCATTTCTTATGGTTATTTCTTTGTGCTAACTTATCTGTTATATTTTTGATTCGTATCAAAAGTTAGCTATATCAGTTGGCATTATTGATAGGTGCTTTAATGTTTGAAATAATTAAAGAATATCAAGCTATAGTGGGATAAAGATTTGATGATAACAGTTGCTATAAGGAGGCTTGCGAATTTAAGTTAGGGAGCGGGTAATGTTGAAGGATGTAAGATCCAGAAAATGTGGAAAGTTGAGTCCTTGTTCTTCCTAGACTTTTAACTGTGATTAAGTAAGTAAGACGAGAAATTAAAGGAATACATGATATATTTCATGTTGGTATGATGTGATTCCACTTACTGAAATAAGAGTAGGTGAGAAGAGTCGTTGTGGAGAGAAACCGGAGATGATTTTAGAAAGATCAGTTAAGAAGTTACGACATAAGAATATAGCTATGTTGAGAGCACAATGGTGCTTATGTGACCTTAGAAGTTGAAGAGGATATGAAGATTAGATATTCTCATTTTGTTTATCTAGCTTTGATTTCGAGGACGAAATCATTTTCAAGTTGGGGAGTATTGTAACATCTCGATTTTTGTATTGAGTATTAAGATGGGTTTTTATTAGTAAATACAATGAGGTATTCTTTGATAGATTAATTTTAGAGTTTAACCCCGATTAAGTTAAGTTAATTGTTTTGTGGAGTTATAAGTTAAGGGGTACACTTTAATTTTAATTTCAAAGTTGGAGGGCGTATTTTGTCAAGTAATGAAAGGCAAAGGGATTGTTTGGTTAAAGTGGTGAGTCATGCAACACCTAACCTACTTAGGTGGAGGCAAGACAATCTTCTCATCTAGTTTTGGTATTTGTGTGTGTGTGTTTATGGTGTAAGATTAGAGAGAAAAGAGAGAGAGAGCCGTGAGAGACAAAGAAAGAAGAAGAAAACTGATTTCTTGGTGCTGGAATTTTAGAGGAAAAAGCAGAAGAAACAAAGGTAATATCTTATACAAATTCTTCATTTTATGATTATAAGGTTTTCTAATGGTTTAGAAATGGGTTTTGATGATTTTTGTAAGATATGGAATATCTGGGTTTATGTTTATGTTCAAATAGTAGTATTGAACATATCTGCAAATTTATAGAAACAAACATGGCTTAAAACTATAAATTTCTGGACTAAGTATGAACACAATGAGTTGAGATAGTTTTGAATACCATCGTAGTTGGTTGCGAGAGTTATGAAGGATTGCAGAAAATCATAAGTGTCGCAGCCTTGGGTTGCGGTAAGCTCATGGTGTCGCAACAGTTAGTTGCGACAATGAAGTGAATCGCAACAGTTGGTTGCGATAAAGCTAGATATCGCAATATTTAGTTGCGATAAGACACTGTATCGCAACAGTTGGTTGCGACAAGTACTGTTTGTTGCGATGGGGATTATCGCATCTAGTTGGTTGCGATAAGAGACGAGAATTTTAGGATTTTAGTCTTTAAAGGTTCTAAACAGTAGATTAATACCGGTACATTATGTATTTGGGTATTTCAGTTAATTGTGAAGTTGAGGACAGAAGTTCTTACAACTCTGGGAAGGAAAGCAATATTGATATTACTGCTACCAGGTGAGCTCATTCTTACCTTACCTTTTTATAAATGTTTTAAAGTATGGTAAGGTATATTTTATAAATGAACTGTTTTGATGGATAATTATATTGATGTTAGATTTATGTTATGAGAAATTGATATAATAAATATGATTTGCTCATACTGAATTATATGAGGAATCTATGTGTAATGAATAAGATTTGCTCATATTGAATGATATGAGGAATCTATATGAAATAAATGTGATTTGCTCATACTGAATGATATGAGGAATCTATGGGGTATAATTATGATTTGCTCATACTGATTGCTATGAGGAATCTATATTAAGTAAATACCTGTACGAGTACAAATAGGTGGTATGGATCCATATGCACTAGTTTTATATGAACACAAGGAATTGATGTGAGTAATCGTAATTCCAGTGTGTATGGTAAATGTGGAATTGATGTGAGTAATCGTAATTCCCGTTTAGGTGAAATAAGGAATTGATGTGAGTAGTCGTAATTCCTATTTTACATTAATGAGAAATCATGGAATTGATGTGAGTAATCGTAATTCCTGATTTCTAAGGAAGAATAGGGATTGATAGTTATATTATGTGTTAGCTTGGTTGAGGTCGCATGGTCTTTATGCGACGGTCGTGCGGCGTTGGCGACGTCGAAGTCGAGTGTCGCGATGAACTCTCGACTTACCTTTCGGGAGGGACGACGGATGTTTTCTGGGTCTTTGTCGGGACCTTATCTTAATATAAGATATGGTTCATAACGAGTATCTTACCTTTTCTGTTCGTGGTCAAGACCTGCATTAATAAATAAAAGAAACGGATGTTTGACTGTTAACGGTTAGTATAATCGTACGACCGTCTTAAGTCTCGGATGACGGTCTTATGGAACATATGACTATCGCCAAAATATAAGACCATTTGGTCGTAGGACCAGGATGTCAGGACGACGTTGTCGTAGAGCGATTTAACACCGATGACAGGAGACTATCGACGTAAGACCGACGAGTCGTAACTGGCGATGCATAACTGGCGACATAAGACTAATGACGTGTGACTAGCGATGTATGACGTGCGACGTGTAACATGCGACACGTAACGTGCGATCATTAGATGTAAGATGACTATCTTGAATAACTATTGACACAAGATGTCTTTCAATAACCAATTATCGCGGTTATTAACGTATGCCGGGGACATGATAATAATGGGTATTATCTTTGTCGGTCGGGGGTAGGTTAATCAATGTCCATGGGTCGTGTCGAGGGGATTTCCCAAGTCGGTCGAGGGTGTGATTTTTTACCCAAACAGTTAGCCCCCCGAGATCTGAATTTCAAAGCCAGTGGAATTTCAGATCTCGCACTAAAGTAAAATGCGTTGCTACGGAGACGTGTTACTTTTGCTAAGATCATCAGAGGAAAACTGACTTGGTCAGCCGAAGAAGGCGACGCAAGTTGTGCTTGCCCTTCGAGGCCGGGAAAGGAGAAAGAATGCCCCGACAGCTGGGTCAGGAATCTTGAAGAAGACAAGGACGGTAGTCCTGAAGGAACCGTCTTTGCAGGCTGACGTTTCGTCGAGAGTTGTCACGCCTAAAGAGGCGAGGGCGTCATCCAGCCGTTCTGGCGCGATGTACGCGACACCAGCAAGTTCGGCGCTTCCGGCGACAGTGACGAAGTTAGTGTCTAAGGTGTTGTCCCCAGCGTCTGCCGACAAGGGGGACGGGTCATCGGCCGATGGTGTCCTAGACGGGACGACGTTGTTGCTGTCCTAGACGGGACGACGTTGTTTCCTCATCTGAGGAAATATTTGCTCCCATCTTTCAGGGAACGCTTTCCTATCAAGGAGACAGGGGTCCATGTCGCCG
Source organism: Saussurea involucrata (assembly GCA_033807775.1). Lineage (NCBI taxonomy): Eukaryota > Viridiplantae > Streptophyta > Magnoliopsida > Asterales > Asteraceae > Saussurea > Saussurea involucrata. The sequence goes on along the minus strand of CM066322.1, from coordinate 54,362,315 downwards.
GGTTGGCATTCTCGGTCGACGTGGTCCCATGGTCTGGCGTTCACAGCCGATACGGTCGCTTAGAGACATATGTTCTGGCGCTCGAGCCGATTTGGTCGTTAAAGACCTTTGATCTGGCGTTTACAACCGATACGGTCGCTAGAGACCTATGATACGTTGTGTCTAGCATTTTTAGCTAGTTGTAAGTTTCGCTTTAGCGATAGTCGGTAAAAAGTTTACCTTTCTATTGAACCTGATTCATACATGTCATGGACAGATGTAATGTCGACTGTAAAAATTCATTAAGTACAAAAATGAACAAGAAGTTGTGCGACTTGGGCATCCATTGTAATACAACGACTAGAACGTAAGTCATAAGACTTTTATATTCCTGAATCGTATAAGTAAACATAAGCGCATGCGATTACAGCATTCATTCAGAACATGAAGTTTTTCTAAGTTGAAGAACTTAGATTGTGGGGTCGCTAGACCTTATGATCGTGTGATTTGATCATACGATGAACTTTGAATCATGTGTTCCTGTGATGGAATGATCAAGTCATAGACCTGATTACTTATGGCGTGCGACCTTGCGAGGTTAAGATCGTACGATAGACTTATATATCGTTCGATCCTGCGAGACTTAAGTCATATAATAGACTTTAGTAACTAATGTCGTGTGATCCTGCGGTAAAACAATGTCAGAGGTTGGTCGTTGGCTAGCCAACGACCCTCCGATGCTTAAGTCAGTAGTCGCTATGATGCATAAAAATTATGTGAAAGAAGGAAAAAAGGCTTAGGGGAAATACCTTTTCAGGTGCGTTGCATTCCCACTACGTGGGATATCTTGATTGTCGAGGGTTGAAAGCCGATAGGCCTTTTTATCCATGACTTCTGAGATATGACAAGGACCTTCCCATTTGGTGGAAAGCTTACCTACATTGAGCTTTTGAGTGCTTTGGAACACTCGACGGGGAACGTAGTCGCCTTCTTGAAAGACTTAGCTTTGATGTTCTTGCTGAAGTGTCGCTTGACCGCTTACCCCTGGGTGTCGAGGTTGTCAGCTTGATGTCGCGGTCTTCACAGAACTGTCGAGTCCTGTTGTTTACGAACTAGGATCTATTGTCGCGGACAATTTCGGATATCGCACGACCAATTTATTTCGGATTTCTTATTGGCGACTTTTGTGTTTTGACATGCATCTTACCATGACTGGTGATTATGAGGTTCAGTATACAAGTCGTCTTTATTGAAGACATATGCCATGACTAGCGATGCGATTCCAATATGCAAGTCGCTTTTATTGGCGACCGAGAATTTTTACCTGTATCTGTCGTGACTGGTGATCACAAAAAATGTGAGACGACTAAAAGTTGCAACATGTGTTTGCCATGATTGGCGATCATAAGAAAAAATGAGACGACTATAAATTGCGATATGCGTTTTAAGTCATAGAGACTTTGCTTCTCACGATATAAATCGTAAGACCTATATTTATATGATCTTGCGAACCTGCAATGTAAAAATCGGGGGTGGTCGCTGGTTTTGACCAATGATCTTTTGATGCTTGAATCAACGATCATATATTAGATGAAAATAATACGAGGAAAATGTACTTAGAGTATATGTATATAGTCGTTTTGAGTAAGATGTCACAGTTACCGTAACATGGAGTCAATAAGCGTCTTTTACCGAGGATTTTCAAAATCAAACGTGGTATTTTTTCAGTTTGTGAAGGGTATTCCGAGCCCCCGAGTCCCTTGGATGATGCGACACATGCGATACTTTTGACGGAGCATTTTTTTCTTTTTCAGGGCTTGAATCTGGCTTCGAGCCGCATTCAATTCCGATTGGAGTTGAATCATGGGATCTTGATAATTTGCCATTTACCTGAAAAATAATAAAAGCTGCACAGAAGAAACTCCAAGAATCCGTTAGTAAGGTGCACGTTCATCGAGGATTTTCTCTAGATGATGTCCCACGGATGGCGCCAAACTGTTAATGCCAAAAATCGCACCAAAGGGACAACTTAAGGTCGATGTGGACTTAATCAACTAAAGAAAGGATCTTTCGACGAGACGTGCGACGAGGATAAAAATAAAGAAACAAGGGATTTGATGACGCAGGAAAAACCCCAACCAAGGAAAAAACCTGCGGACGACAGTGGGTGTCGTCGCTGCACTATGGTCGCCAATCAGGGGCGATGTCCTTGGATACTGGTGTCGATCGTACAGAGATTACAATACAAATGAAGGAAATGCTTTGAAATGTAAAGCACAAGTGTTTTGAATGTAAAAACAGGTGTTTGTCGTGTGTGAGTACAAAGTGTAAACTGTTGGTCGAGGGTTGATGTCGTGCGTCGAGACTGATTCTTCGAGAGAAAGCTCTTCACCGCTGTTATTCTTGAATGCGCTGTAGTATTCTGGAATTCAGTGCTAGATGATAACTTTCAGTATGTGTTTCTCGAGTTATGCTTCGGATGTTTGTTGCTAGATGATCGATGTCCCAAAGTGAAGCTGTGATCTTTATATTTATAGTCTTCGTGGCTTTAAATATGCTTTAATGTTTGGTCTTGTAACCGCTGGGGAGCTTTAATGTCATTGATGAACGGTTTTCGTAAACACTGTCGGGTCATTAATGCTCTTGATGACTCGTCCGTTACTGGTCGTTGTCCATTAATGACGTTGACTCCTGCATTAAATACTTTAACAAACATAACAGTTATATTATGTGTTAGCTTGGTTGAGGTCGCATAGTCTTTATGCGACGGTCGTGCGGAGCTGGCGACGTCGAAGTCGAGTGTCGCGATGAACTCTCGACTTACCTTTCGGGAGGGCTGACGGATGTTTTCTGGGTCTTTGTCGGGACCTTATCTTAATATAAGATATGGTTCATAACGAGTATCTTACCTTTTCTGTTCGTGGTCAAGACCTGCATTAATAAACAAAAGAAACGGATGTTTGACAGTTAACGGTTAGTATAATCGTACGACCGTCTTAAGTCTCGGATGTCGGTCTTATGGAACATATGACTATCGCCAAAATATAAGACCATTTGGTCGTAGGACCAGGATGTCAGGACGACGTTGTCGTAGAGCGATTTAACACCAATGACAGGAGACTATCGACGTAAGACCGACGAGTCGTAACTGGCGACGCATAACTGGCGACATAAGACTAGTGACGTGTGACTAGCGATGTATGACGTGCGACGTGTAACATGCGACACGTGACATGCGATCATTAGATGTAAGATGACTATCTTGAATAACTATTGACACAATATGTCTTTCAATAACCAATTATCGCGGTTATTAACGTATGCCGGGGACATGATAATAATGGGTATTATCTTTGTCGGCCGGGGGTAGGGTAATCAATGTCCATGGGTCGTGTCGAGGGGATTTCCCAAGTCGGTCGAGGGTGTGATTTTTTACCCAAACAATACACTTGTTATTTTTACATTTTAAGTCATTTGTATTGTAATCACTGTATCCCCGACACCTGAAAAAGGACATCGCCCCTGTTTGGCGATCATAGTGCAGCGACGACTTCTACAGTCGTCCGCGGGTTTTTTCCTCGTTGAGGTTTTTCCCGCGTCACCAAAAATCTTTGTCTCTTTTACATTTTCTGTCTTTAACGCATTGTTTTGTCGAACGATTCCTTTCTTTAGTTGTTAAGCTCCACAATCAACCTTAAGTTATCCTTTTGGACGATTTTTGGCATTAACAGTAGCTTTGTCTGTTCTTTTTTTGCTCGAAGGTGGAGCAGCCTTTATATAGCTTTCGCTGGTCCTTAAATGTGCTTTGATGACTCGCTTTTGTAACCGCTGTCGGCATTAAGTGCGCTTTGATGATTGGTTTTGTAACCATTGTCGGGCCTTTAATGTCATTAAGAACTCGTCCGTTACTGACCGTTGTACCATAATTGCTTATAGACCTGCATTAATGAATGAAGGAAACAGCTGTTGATCATTAATGGTTAGTGTAATCGTAAGACCGTCTTAAGTTCTGGACGTCGGTCTTATGGAGCATACGACTGTCGCCAAAATATAAGACCATGTATATGACTGTAAATGTCTCGTAAGACCTTATTTTAATATAAGAATGATCTTATGAAAATGTCGTAAGACTAGGTCGTAAGACCACTAGGTCGTAAGACCAAGATGATGATGTTGTAGGAATAGGTCGTAAGACCAGGATGTCAGGATGATGCTTTCGCAGGACTTGAGCGATATAAGACCAACGACAGGAGACTGTCGACGTAAGACCGACGAGTCGTAACTGGCGATACGCAACTGGCGACATAAGGCTAGTGACGTAAGACTAGTAACACGTGACTGGAGATGTGTGACGTACGACGTGTAACATGCGACACGTGACGTGCGATCACGAGATGTAAAGATACTATCTTGAATGACTATTGACGCAAGATGTTTCTTTTTAATAACCAACTATCGTATGTCGGGGATATGGCAATAATGGGTATTACCCTTGTCGGTCGGGGGTATGACCGTCGTAGATATCCTTGATCATGGGTCATGTCAAATCGGTCGAGGGTGTGATTTTTTACCCAAATAGTGATCAACACCAAAGTCTATGGCACCTTCTTTACACATAGTTTTAATGGTTCAACAAAGGGATGCTAATATTTGTCGGACCAATATTGCATTGAATTTTAAAAGAGAGAAACAGTGGCAGCAGTGTAGCACCATAGTCATAATACACATGTTGAGCTTATGTCTAGGTTCTATTATGTTGTGACATCATCAGCTTAATTATTAATTATATTGTGAGAAACTTAATATTGATCTCATGGTATCAGTTGTGAAAGCTTTACTAATGATTTGAGTGCATTATATATGTTCTTAAAGCAATGAACATATTTGGCATAGAAGACAGAAGTAAAAGGAAAACCATAACAACAAATGAGTAATGACCAGAAAATACTCACCTGATTCCTGTATGTGGTTGCCTTAAAACCCAAGAAGCCCTGTGTTTTTGCCGTCTACTTTTCTGTTGTTGATGTTTACCTTCATGCGTGTTGTCAACAACCCTGAAACCCAATACCAAAAAGTGCATAAATTTAGAAAAACTATAGGGGTTTTGATCCTTATATGGCTACTTCTTAACATAACTCAAGAATTAAAACAATCCTTAAGGTCAAAAAAGGTTAATAAATTTTTCATTGTTATATTAACAGGCAACAAAACCACGATAATATTACCAATGTTACAACATCTCAACAGAGAAGACAACTGAACTAAAGCAAGTGAAATGAGAACTTAGGGAAACAATCATATGTTCTAAAGCACGTCAAAATTGCAGGAATTAACTCAAAAAATCATTACCAAATAAAGGTTTGCATCTAGCAAGATTGCAGGCCACAAGATCCTCTTGGTATTTCCTGTGCCAATTCAAAATCAAATTCAAACAAATTCTGACCAATTATAAGTTAAACACCAAGAGATTTGACTCGTAAAGGGAAAAATTGCTTAATTAAGTCAAAAAACCATTAGCAAATAAATGTTTCGTTGATTTTTTCAGGGATTCGACCATGAAAACCCACGGAGCGCCGCCGTCGTTGTAAGCCATAATCTTGCAAAAAGAAATAATATTCGGGAAACCCTAGAAAAACAAATCAAAAATTAGGGTTCTTGAGTACCTCTTTGTATTCGCAAGAAGCGAAGGTTTCTTGAGCTTCTTGACACTCTTATTGCTTCATTATACTGCAACCAATACTGTGTTGTATATGTATTGTAAGGCTTTAATGGGAGAATTGGCGATTGAGATTGCGGAAGAGTTTGCTCGTGAATACGTTAGTTTGCCTTTTGATGATGCAAAGATCCCTCATGTTGTTACTGTTGTCTCAGCTTGATGATTGAGCTAAGTTGGTTCTTTTCTCACTGCAGATTATAGGTTTATCGTTATGTTTTCTGTAATATATTCGATTTCTTTTGTGTTTTTGTGTATACACTGAGAGATGGAGAAAAAGAGGGAAGCGAATCTCCAAGCGTCTTCTATGCAGGTCTTGGGCGACTGGGAAACGAAAAGACAACCCTAGTCGGGTGGAAGAGGAGAAACGAAGCGGTAAAAAAAACCGAACGAAGAAGAAAAAAGAAAATAGGGAGTTCTGCCTTGAGGAGGTGCCACGTCAGGAACCTTGGTTTTTGTTTTAATATATATATATATATATATATATAGATTATAGATAATCATGTAGAAAACTCCAAATATAAAGAATTCTTGAAAACTCTAAAATAAATGAGAGAGAAATGGTTTTTTATTGTTCCACCAACAGGGCCAATCATGAGAACCTATTGGAGATGCTGAAATAAGTTTTTTTTTGGGGGAGGGGGGGGGGGAAGGATGTCCTAGGCTATGCCTGGACTAACCCCTTGACAAACTATGACTGTAAGACATTAGCCCTGATTAAACCTTAGTGGCCACAATTGTTGTGTACGCCTGGATTAGAACCATGGGCAGATGAGATATTCCACCACATCCCCAGGGCCTTAACCAGTACGCCACAACTCTTGTGGTTTTTTTTTTAAATTTTACAATAGTGATCATTTTACTTATTTATGGTATGTATTCTATATATAACGTTAGGTTTCGATGAGAAGGTAAATTAACGTGAAAAACGTTGAAAGTTGTTATCAATCGTTAGATGTACATTAAGATGACCAGTGGGTTGCAAACTATCCACAGTGGGAAGTGCAAGTGTACACTGACCACTATGATCGTCACAGCAAGTAATAGTTGGTAAAATACCAGAATCGAATCCACAGGGACTGGGCAATCAAGACAATACGGTTCTCATGAGCTTCCTTTTACAAGTTTCAATTACAGAGGAAGCAATATTTTGGTTTGTTTGGTGAAATGCTACTTTAACGGTTTTACTTAAGATTTAAAATAAGGAATGTAGGTTGGATTTTCCCTAGATTTTATATTAAATACCTGATCCTAAAAATGATCCTTGTACTTGAGGTAGGCATTTTCGCTAGAAAAGCCCGGTTACAAAATACTCACACCTTTAGGTAAAAATCCCATACTCTTAGTATCTATTGTTTTGTCAATGGTAATCTCAAAATGGACCTTTTCAGGTCTCGATGGAATGTGTAGAGACAAATACTCTAAGTGTTTTAAATACACCAACTAGCTTGCCTACTACTCCAGTGGGTTGAGATTAGCTCACTGTACTGGCCTCATTTTCGCAAGTGTCATAAGAATTCTTTCGAATCCCCTAGCATCATCTAAGCTCGTGTCACTGCATTCTACTCATTTCTGAGTTAAGAACTAGACTTTAGATCCTTACAAGTGATCGGCTTGTTTGCATCATTGGGCAATAATCGAGAGTAAATGACCAAAACAACAAATATTCCAAGTATAAAGATTACTCAAGCATTTTCTCTAAAATCCAGGTACTTCTCTTTCCTACATCCCAAATGATGTTTAGCCCATAATTACTGAAGTAAAGAAAACAAAAGATGAAGAGTTGCACATAAGTAAACTGAAAGTGACTTGTATTAAAACCGCAGTGGGGAACGAGGGTACGTCACTGCCACAATTTACTCGAAACTAAAAATTAAACTAGGAATTAAAAATACATAAATTTAATGAACTATTGCAGTAAATGATAAGCTAACAACTACACTTGCACTAAATGTGGTAGATGGAGATATGCAAGATGAATTAAATGAAACCCAATGCCTCTTTATATACTAAGAGGAAAGGTTGGGTTTTAACAAAAGATGGGTTTTATCTAGAGAATAAGGACTGAAGATAGAAAGCATCAAAATCAGCCTCTTTGAGTAACACTCCTATCCATAAGTATGCAGCTCTTTTACCCATGAGTCCCTTCACCTTTTCCAAAAAGTCCACTTATAGTACCATTGGTTTCCATAAACAATTCATCTTGCCATGCTTTTGGGAACATGGGGCATTACACAATCCAAATGGCATCCTCCGGAATGCAAAAGTGCCGTAGGGACAAGTAAAGGTGGTCTTTTCTTGGTCCTCGGGTGCGATATGGATTTGGTTGTATCCGGAGTATCCATCTAGAAAACAATAGAATTCTTTTCCCGCTAACCTATCAAGCATTTGGTCGATGAAAGGTAAGGGAAAATGGTCTTTCTTAGTGGATAGGTTGAGTTGTCTATAATCCATGATATCCTCCACCCAGTGACAGTCCTAGTGGGAATGAGCTCGTTCTTTTCGTTCTTTACTACGGTCGTCCCTCCCTTTTTAGGGATACATTGAACGAGGCTCACCCAACTGCTACTAGCTATTGGGTAAATAATACCGGCATCTAACCACTTTAACACTTCTTTCTTAACTACCTCCTTCATTATGGGGTTCAACCTTCTTTGAGGTTGGACTTTTCCAGGGTGGTCACTCTCTAAGTTAATCTTATGTTGACATAAGGAACGGCTAAGACCTCTAATGTCCGCTATAGTCCAACCAATTGCCCTCTTATGCTTTATCAACAAATCAATCAGAAGTTGTTCTTGTTTCTCACTAAGTTTGGAAGAGATAATAACGGGAAGTTTATTATCCTTAGCGAGATAAGCATATTTCAAGTGGGAAGGCAATGGTTTAAGCTCTAACTCTGGAGGTTGTTCTATTGAAGGGGGTTGAACATTTATGTCCTTAAAGTCCAGAGGTTCAAAGGCTGCCACTATTTCGTTACACTCATCCTCAAAAGTGTCATAACTCTCCGAGTCGGAGTGCTCACTCTCACTCCCCACTGTGCTCACTGTATCAAAACTTTGGGTACCACATGTTAGACAACCTAGGGGGGGAAAGGTTGTATTTAAAAACTTTTACTTTCAAAAATTCTTTTATAAATAAATACAGTACTGAAACAGTATAAATAAATCAGAGTATACAAATAATAACGAAGAGTGTAAATATAAACAAATACACAGAGATTATATAAATAAATATAAATGCAAAGCAGTTTATATAAACAAATATAATAAAGCACAGCGGAATAAATAAAGAGATAAGGGATAGAGATACTTGACACAGAGATTTACTGATTTACCACCAACTGTGATAAACCAGCAGCCGAGACACTTCCCGACACGATCCAATAAATGTATTCTTTACGGTAGAATACAAACCAAGTACAAAGGTAACGTAATTGATTCTCAAGCTTCTGCTATGAGATGTACAGGATCACACACCCGTTATTCAAATGCTTACAAGAGGAGTATAACTCACAATGGGTAATCACTCTTGTATAATATCTCACACTTGGATATTTTATAAAAAATGTTTTATAAAATATATATATATAAATGAGAGAGCTGAGAGTTGAGAGTTTGAATGCTGCTTGTTACTGTTGTGTGGTCTGGTCTAATCTTCTTCATCACCATCAGCATCATTATATAGCAACCCACTTCCAACGGAAACAAGAGGCGCGGTATACCGCCTTGCACACCGCGGTATACCGCGGTCAGATACTGACACACCAACGGCTACATGCAAAGTTGACAGGAATTACGTACCCGCGGTATACCGGCTGGGACTCGCGGTATACCGCCGTCAGGAAAAGTAACTTTTAACCAATCAGAATCAAACACGGACCCTGCCGCGGTATACCGGCTGAACAGCCGCGGTATACCGGCCGTAGTGTACCCGCGGTATACCGAGCATTCTCCACGGTATACCGGCGTCAGAATATGTACCTTCCAGGACAGCAACCAAATCTTGCTGAATCTTCTCAATAAACCTTTTTAATTAAAATCAATTAGGGTTTTTAGAAATATCCAAGTGGTATATTATTTTAGGGTGTTTATCATTATTAGTTATAAACAATAATGACGACGTAAACACTTCCGTCTTGAACCCTTCAGTTTAAATCTTCGTGTTCTTCAACAACTGCACACTTGGATTAAATTGTTAGATAAACAATAATACGGTGTGTTTGTAATCATCAAAATAAATATATATAAATATATAGAGATGTGGTACACTTGCACCAACAATCTCCCCCTTTTTGATGATGACAAACACAACCGCTAAGCAAGAGCATATGCGGTTTCTCTCCCCCGTTTGTCGAAACAAAAAGGGTCAAGAAAGACGGTATGCTTCCCCCGAGAGATGCTCCCCCTCAAAATATGCATATATTTGAGGTAGCATAAACTCATGGGTAAAAGAGCTAAAACGCTCCCCCTCAAATTAATAACGATATCAATTTGATTTTATAAAATTTGAGGGATAAAATAAAATGCAAAAAGCAATAGAGACAAAGATATACAAACCAATACGAAACACTTGCACCAAAACGGATCTTAAGGCTTCAATTTTCGGTTAATTTTATGTGAAAAAAAAAAACCACCACGTATTATGACCTCGTCAGGTAACCACGTATTATAACCTCGGCAGGTAACCACGTATTATAACCTCGGCAGGTAACCACGTATTATAACCTCGGCAGGTAACCACGTATTATTTCCTCGTCAGGAAACACGTATTATATCCTCGCCAGGAAACCACGTATTATATCCTCGCCAGGAAACACGTACAAAAGGCAAAGAAAATATTTCGTGGTACCCTTTTCTTATGGGTCCTTTTAACAGTTAGTATAAAACATAAACTGCAAAAAAAAATATGTTGTCGACATAAAACAAACACGACAAACATACAAAGCCATATAAATGGTTTAAAACCACAAACGCATCCCACCGGGATTATCAACATTAAACATTCCTTTCGGAATCCATTTTCTAACCATTTTAATTTTACGATCGTATTCATCATAGACGTAAAAAGAAGTATGCGGATTAACATTTTTCTTAGGATTCGCAAACTTATTATTATACATAAACGCATGTGATTTTCTCGACATATAATTCACATAATTCATTTTAGGAACATACGGAGGTTTTTGCGTTTTAATTTTAACAACAAATTTAGGTTTTTCAAAAACCTTTTTAATTGGCATACAATCACATTTTTCAATACACGTATTTGAACCAATGCCTTTTCGGCAATTTATACGATTTGATATATTAAGCATTTTAAGCACTTTATCATTGCTACTATTAAAAGCATTTGCTAATAAGTCATTTTTCTCATGCGATTTACATTTAGCATTTAAACATGCAATTTCATTTTCAAGAATCTCGCATTTTGTACATGTAATATCTTCATGTGTCTTTTTATTTAAGCATGCAATTTTATCATTTAAAATAACACAAGATTTACAAATATCTTTTTCACTTAATTTATTTTCTAATTTAGTGATAACATCTAAATCATAAGCAGATTTTTGTTTACCGTCATCTATTTCTTTTTTATATGCGGATACGGTTTCTTTTAAATTAGAGATTTCATCTTTATACCTATTTGCAAGAGCGGCCATATCATGAAATGATTTATATAATTCGTCAAGATTATTTTCATCGTCACTATAATAATTATCACAATTATTTTTAGAAGAATATGATGAAGATACCTCATTATCATGGTCGGCCATGAAACAAAAATTTTTGGCCTCATTTATGCTTGCGCTCAACGCGCCTCCAACGAGAGCTTTTGGTGTGTTGATTTGTTTTGCTCGTTTCGGACACACACTTGCATAGTGATTCTTATCACCACACACATAGCAAAAGCCTTTCTTTTTATTGGCTTTTTCATCGTCACTAGATTCGTCATATTTGATATGGACGTTGCGACTTTGATTTTTACCACCACGATGGTAGTCTCCATTTTCTTGAAACCTATCATTATTAGTAAACTTTTTGTTAGATAAAAGTTTAGAAAGTTTTCTTACCAACTTGACTAAATCGTCAAGATTTTCGGGTTCGTCATCGGATGAGCTAGCTTCTTCCTCCTCTTCCTTTTCCTCTTCTTTTGAGGCAACGACTTTGAGAGCGATGGATTTCTTTTTGACTTGCTCCCGGACTTGATTTCTTTTTAGTGCGATTTCGTGCACTTTAAGATTGCCGATGAGATCATCGAGCTTCATCGTTGCGAGATCTCGGGAGTCTTCTAAAGATGTAATTTTTGCCATCCACTCCGAAGGAAGTGCTCGAAGAATCTTCCTTACATAATCTTCATTAGGATAAGTACGACCTAATCCTTGTAAAGTAGTCATTATGAGGTTAAATCTTTTAAACATAGAATCGATAGACTCATCTTGAGTCATCTCGAACATTTCATAATCATGAACTAGAATATTTATTTTACTGCTTTTGACTTGCGTGTTTCCACGATGAGTGTCATTTAAACTTTGCCAGATTTCATTAGCAGTTTCATAAGTATAAACTCTTTCTATTTCATCAGAATTTAAAGCAGCATATAACATGTTTTTAGCTTCAAAATTTAAACAATACGAAGCTTCATCAGTGGGAGTCCACTCTTTAGAATCTTTTTCAACAATAAGATCATTTACGATTTTGGTTGGAATAAAATTTCCTTTTTCAATAATTTCCCACATCTTTCTATTTTTGCCACGCACGTGACATTCAAATAATTTTGCCCAAAGACCAAATTTTTCAGTATCAATAATAGGAGGTTTTGAAAACAAAACAGTTTGTTGAGCCATTATATAAAAGATATAACTTTAAAAAAATTTAAACAGATAATTTTTTGAAAGCCCCGCTCTGATACCAAATGTTAGACAACCTAGGGGGGGGGGAAAGGTTGTATTTAAAAACTTTTACTTTCAAAAATTCTTTTATAAATAAATACAGTACTGAAACAGTATAAATAAATCAGAGTATACAAATAATAACGAAGAGTGTAAATATAAACAAATACACAGAGATTATATAAATAAATATAAATGCAAAGCAGTTTATATAAACAAATATAATAAAGCACAGCGGAATAAATAAAGAGATAAGGGATAGAGATACTTGACACAGAGATTTACTGATTTACCACCAACTGTGATAAACCAGCAGCCGAGACACTTCCCGACACGATCCAATAAATGTATTCTTTACGGTAGAATACAAACCAAGTACAAAGGTAACGTAATTGATTCTCAAGCTTCTGCTATGAGATGTACAGGATCACACACCCGTTATTCAAATGCTTACAAGAGGAGTATAACTCACAATGGGTAATCACTCTTGTATAATATCTCACACTTGGATATTTTATAAAAAATGTTTTATAAAATATATATATATAAATGAGAGAGTTGAGAGTTTGAATGCTGCTTGTTACTGTTGTGTGGTCTGGTCTAATCTTCTTCATCACCATCAGCATCATTATATAGCAACCCACTTCCAACGGAAACAAGAGGCGCGGTATACCGCCTTGCACACCGCGGTATACCGCGGTCAGATACTGACACACCAACGGCTACATGCAAAGTTGACAGGAATTACGTACCCGCGGTATACCGGCTGGGACTCGCGGTATACCGCCGTCAGGAAAAGTAACTTTCAACCAATCAGAATCAAACACGGACCCTGCCGCGGTATACCGGCTGAACAGCCGCGGTATACCGGCCGTAGTGTACCCGCGGTATACCGAGCATTCTCCACGGTATACCGGCGTCAGAATATGTACCTTCCAGGACAGCAACCAAATCTTGCTGAATCTTCTCAATAAACCTTTTTAATTAAAATCAATTAGGGTTTTTAGAAATATCCAAGTGGTATATTATTTTAGGGTGTTTATCATTATTAGTTATAAACAATAATGACGACGTAAACACTTCCGTCTTGAACCCTTCAGTTTAAATCTTCGTGTTCTTCAACAACTGCACACTTGGATTAAATTGTTAGATAAACAATAATACGGTGTGTTTGTAATCATCAAAATAAATATATATAAATATATAGAGATGTGGTACACTTGCACCAACACCACAAATCGAACTCAAAGCAAAACAGTCTTTGGTTTCCATGTACTTAAGGGACTTGAAGACATTGAATGTTACCTCTTGGTCGTTGACTCTCATAGTGAGTTCCCCTTTGTGCACATCGATCAAAGTACGTCCGGTTGCAAGAAATGGACGCCCTAAGATGATTGGGATATCTTTATCGGCCTCATAATCTAGAATTAGAAAATCGGCGGGGAAGATAAATTTATCCACTTGGACCAAAACGTCTTCTATTTTCCCTTTGGGGTAGGCAATGGACCGGTCGGCTAGTTGTAATGTCACGGTCGTGGGTCTAGCCTCTCCAATACCTAACTTGTTAAAAATGGACAGTGGCATCAAGTTTATACTAGCTCCCAAATCACAGAGTGCTTGACCTACTTCTTGTCCTCCTATTGTGCATGGAATTATGAAACTACCCGGGTCTTTCAACTTAGGTGGAATCTTGCTAGTAAGGAGGGCACTACATTCCTTGGTCAAAGCCACAGTCTCAAACTCACCCAACTTTCTCTTTTTGTTCAAAATATCCTTTAAAAATTTAACATAGCTTGGCATTTGCTCGAGAGCCTCTACCAAAGGTATGTTAATATGAAGTTGTTTAAAAATGTCTAAGAATTTTTTAAACTGAACATCGACATTTTTAGTCTTCATTCTTTCAGGAAATGGTACACTTCGTGGGTCAATTTGAGTTTGTTGTGGTGTTGGCCTTGGAACAGTAGGTTTTGGTATGGATCCAAAAGTGGGAAGCTCAAGGACATCGGTCCTCACTGTGGGAATGACAGTGACTTGAGGAGTGGCTACTGTGGGTTTAGGGACAGTGGGTATTTGAGGCGGATCATCAGATTCAAAAATGATATCTTTCAGATCCTTTCCACTCCTAAGTGTTATGGACTTGACTTGTTCAGATCCTTTTCCTATCACCCTAGCGTGTTCGGTGTCACAAGGTAATGTCCCTGGCGGTCTATTCTTAACTTCGATGGCTAGTTGTCCTACTTGAGTCTCTATGTTCCTAATAGCTGCTTGAGTTTGATTCATGAAACCTTTGAGAATTGATTCGAGTGATGGTTGAGTTTCAGCGGGTTGAGTTGATCGTGGTTGGAACTGTTGTGAGGATTGCCCTGGGTGAAAGTTCTGTGGGGGATGCCCACTGTGATGTTGGTGAAATCCAGGGGGATTTTGTGGTCTTTGTTGGACATGACTCGCCCCTTGGGGTTGGAGTCCTGAATTACCAGCCCAAGAGAAATTCGGGTGATTTCTCCAACCTGGATTATAAGTTTGTGAATATGGGTTGTTCCTCGGGTTGGTCCCTATAACATTAACGGATTCGGGATTTGCTGGACAATAGTCAAAAACATGTTCCTCTCCACAGAGGGAACAGTTCTCAGGGAGATGTGTTGCGGAATTGACTTGGCCTCTATTTTGATTCAAAACTAATTTAGTCAAGGCCACTAACTGCGCATTCATGGTTTTGAGTGCCTCGGAATCAATGGTGTTGGTCTTTGGTATGGGTGCTTTAGGATTGGACCACTCGGTATTGTTGTTGGACACTTTTTCTAAGATTTGATATCCTTCATTGTAGGTTTTACTCGTGAATGTTCCACCTGTTGTTGCATCTAAGATAATTTTGGCTGCATTGTAAAGACCATTGTAAAAGGTCTCCAATTGGATGCAATGTGGGATGCCGTGATGTGGGCACTTTCAAAGTAAATCTTTAAATCGTTCCCATGCATCTGAAACAGCCTCATCTTCTTCTTGTCTGAACAAAATAATATCATTTCGAAACCTTACATTCCTTGTGGGAGGAAAGTATTTTTGTAAAAATTTGTCAGCAAGTTCTTGCCAAGTGGTTATCGAGTGAGGTGCATGTGAGTTCAGCCAAGCCTTTGTCTTATCCCTTAATGTAAAAGGGAAAAGTCTTAGCCTTAACGCTTCATCACTCACATCTTGCAATTGAAAGGAATCAGTCATTTCCAAAAACGATTTTAAGTGCGAGTGTGGATCCTCAGATGGTGATCCTCCAAACTGACCCATGGCTTGGATCATTTGAAACATCACCGGTTTGAGTTCAAAATGTGTTGCAACAATGTTGGGCCTTAAAATTCCAGAGCTTAAATCACCAACTCCGGAAGTAGCATAGTCCCGTATTTTTCGATCTTTGCTATCGGCAATCGTCACTGTGGTCTCCACTAACGGTGGGTTTTCTGCCATGTTTACAGTGGTGTTCACAGTGGGTTGTCGATTTTTGTTTCTGCGTCTTCTTCGAAAAGTTTTTTCTATTTCAAGATCGATTGGCACCAAAGATTCGTGTTGTCGCCTTGGCATGCAACACGAACAGCTTAGAAAAACGAGTTACTCGGGCTCGAATAAAAACTAATTTCTTGAGATTTAAAATCACGCCAGTCCCCGACAACGGCGCCAAAAACTTGGTACGTGCGAAATATGTGATTTAATCGCAGTGGGTTGCAAACTATCCACAGTGGGAAGTGCAAGTGTACACTGACCACTATGATCGTCATAGCAAGTAATAGTTGGTAAAATACCAGAATCGAATCCACAGGGACTGGGCAATCAAGACAATACGGTTCTCATGAGCTTCCTTTTACAAGTTTCAATTACAGAGGAAGCAATATTTTGGTTTGTTTGGTGAAATGCTACTTTAACGGTTTTACTTAAGATTTAAAATAAGGAATGTAGGTTGGATTTTCCCTAGATTTTATATTAAATACCTGATCCTAAAAATGATCCTTGTACTTGAGGTAGGCATTTTCGCTAGAAAAGCCCGGTTACAAAATACTCACACCTTTAGGTAAAAATCCCACACTCTTAGTATCTATTGTTTTGTCAATGGTAATCTCAAAATGGACCTTTTTAGGTCTCGATGGAATGTGTAGAGACAAATACTCTAAGTGTTTTAAATACACCAACTAGCTTGCCTACTACTCCAGTGGGTTGAGATTAGCTCACTGTGCTGACCTCACTTTCGCAAGTGTCATAAGAATTCTTTCGAATCCCCTAGCATCATCTAAGCTCGTGTCACTGCATTCTACTCATTTCTGAGTTAAGAACTAGACTTTAGATCCTTACAAGTGATTGGCTTGTTTGCATCATTGGGCAATAATCGAGAGTAAATGACCAAAACAACAAATATTCCAAGTATAAAGATTACTCAAGCATTTTCTCTAAAATCCAGGTACTTCTCTTTCCTACATCCCAAAGGATGTTTAGCCCATAATTGCTGAAGTAAAGAAAACAAAAGATGAAGAGTTGCACATAAGTAAACTGAAAGTGATTTGTATTAAAACCGCAGTGGGGAACGAGGGTACGTCACTGCCACAATTTACTCGAAACTAAAAATTAAACTAGGAATTGAAAATACATAAATTTAATGAACTACTGCAGTAAATGATAAGCTAACAACTACACTTGCACTAAATGTGGTAGATGGAGATATGCAAGATGAATTAAATGAAACCCAATGCCTCTTTATATACTAAGAGGAAAGGTTGGGTTTTAACAAAAGATGGGTTTTATCTAGAGAATAAGGACTGAAGATAGAAAGCATCAAAATCAGCCTCTTTGAGTAACACTCCTATCCATAAGTATGTAGCTATTTTACCCATGAGTCCCTTCACCTTTTCCAAAAAGTCCACTTATAGTACCATTGGTTTCCATAAACAATTCATCTTGCCATGCTTTTGGGAACATGTTTGTACTTCACCACCCCATGCTTCTGCCAATTGAACCTTCGATTCTCCAGACTTTTTTACTTTCAAGCTAAGATTTGATTTTCTTTTGTCTTCTTCTCTGCTCGATAGTGGGGTCCGGAGTGGGATGCACAAGTCACTGCAGGAATTTCGTGAAAAAACAACAAAATTCCACCAAATAATTTATTAAAATATATGGTTCACTCTTTTTGCTCATTTTCGTGAATGTTACCAAGAATGGGGATTTCGAGAAGTGAAATGGCTAAAATTTGACAAAATAAAATAAAAATAAAAGGAAATAATAACTCTAAAAATAGAGTTATCACCTGTGCCAATTCAAAATCAAATTCAAACAAATTCTGACCAATTATAAGTTAAACACCAAGAGATTTGACTCATAAAGGGCAAAATTGCATAATTAAGTCAAAAAACCATTACCAAATAAATGTTTCGTTGATTTTTTCAGGGATTCGACCATGAAAACCCACGGAGCGCCGTCGTCGTAGTAAGCCATAATCTTGCAAAAAGAAATAATATTCGGGAAACCCTAGAAAAACAAATCAAAAATTAGGGTTCTTGAGTACCTCTTTGTATTTGCAAGAAGCGAAGGTTTCTTGAGCTTCTTGACACTCTTATTGCTTCATTATACTACAGCGAATACTGTGTTGTATATGTATTGTAAGGCTTTACAGGGCGAATTGGCGATTGAGATTGCGGAAGAGTTTGCTCGTGAATACGTTAGTCTGCCTTTCGATGATGCAAAGATCCCTCATGTTGTTACAGTTGTCTCAGCTTGATGATTGAGCTAAGTTGGTTCTTTTCTCACTGCTGATTACAGGTTTATCGTTATGTTTTCTGTAATATATTCGATTTCTTTTGTGTTTTTGTGTATACACTGTAACATCCCAAATTTTATAAAAGATGATGTTTGGGTTTATTAAATAAATTGTGTATATTTATTTGATAATTTGTAATTGGTTAAGTGGAAGATTAATTTTAGCCAATTAAGTTATGTAATTTTATTTTGTGAAATTATGAGTAAGGGATAAGTTGAAATTCTATTTTGGAAACTTAAGGGTTTATGTTGTCAAATAGAGAAAGTTTGAGGTTTTATGTGGATGTTAAGAGTGAGGTGTCACCATCTCAGTAAAAGGAAAGGGTTAATGAGGAGGTGTCCTTATTTCACATTTTAACTCCTTGTGGGTGTGTGTGTACTGGTTTACGAAAAGAGAAAAGAGAGAGAGGGCTGTGGAGATTTGTGAAGAAGAAGATAAGAAATTGCAGTTGGATATTTAAGGATTAATCTGTGCAATCAAAGGTATGTTGATAATCCTAATCTTGTTTTAAATAAGATACATAAAGATAAACTCTTTGGATTTTAGAATGGGTGTTGAATGTTTTGAAGAATATGATAATCTGAGTTGATGATATTGTTATGTTATAGTCTTTAACATATCTGCAACTTGTAGAAACATGTATAGTTTGAAAGTATGAAATTATGAATTTTGTGTTCATAAGCTTTTATGAGGTTAAAATGGGTTTTGATGATTTATGGATAGATATGTTATATAAGTAGTGTTAAACATATCTGCATGTTTATAGAAACAAACATGGTCTAAAACTGATAATTTCTGGGTTTTTACGTTTTCAGTTAGTTGAGACATGTATGAACACAGTTGGTTGCGACTTCGTGACCATGTCTCAAACAGTTGGTTGCGACTTCGTGACCATGTCTCAACAGTTGGTTGCGACTTCGTGACCATGACTCAACAGTTGGTTGCGACTTCGTGCCATGTCTCAACAGTGGTTGCGACATGAGGAGATATCGCAATAGGGGGTTGCGATAAGAGACGAGAATTTTTAGATATTAAGGATTTCTAGTCGTTAGAGAATCCTGTGCAGTGGATTAATACTAGTATATTATATATATGGTATTTCAGATCTTTGTGGAGTTAGTGACGGAATCAAAGAAAGAGTGTCGCGTCTAATAACAGGTGAGTTCATTCTTACCTTACCTTTTTTATAATGTTTTAAATCGTGGTAAGGTATATTTTATAAATGAGTTGTTTGGATAAATTGTTGGAAAAGGATTTTATAAGTAAAATCTATTATTTGATATGAAGGATTTGGGAGAATAATTTATGAAGTAAAATTATATTATAGAACCGTAAATGATAATATTAACGGTTAGTCGTATCTTATAAGAAATTGACATGATAAATGTGATTTGCTTATAATAAATTATATAAAGAATTTATGAGGTATAAATATAATTCGCTTATACGATTGTTATGAGGAATTGATATTGAGTAAATACCTGTATAAGTACAAATAGGTGATATGGATCCATAGGCACTAGAGGTTTTGTTCACGTAGAATAGATGATGGACTTTCATTATTCTGATGTGTGTGGAAATTTACTATGAGCAACGATTGACTTAATGTCAGATTCGTAGTCATGAAATTGGAATATGAGCAACGATTGACTTGATGTCAGATTCGTAGTCATGTAATCAGGTTTAAACTGATATTGATGAATGGTTCGGTATGCGGTAAGAAAAAGAGTAAACCAGGTTTGTTATGCCTTGTTGACAATGCTTTGATCAAATATTATTTTGAAACTGAATGTTCTCACTAGGCATTAGCCTAATCGTTTCAAATGATGTTTTCTTACCAGGTACTAGTTCGGGAAGATAAAGGGATGTGGGACGAGAGCTTTTTGAATTAGCAAAGAAGTTTCGAATACTGAGGTTTTGAATAGATCACTTAGATAACCTAGTTAATCTGATTATAGTGACATGATTAGATTAATAGGTTATTTGAAGAACTCTAAATATGTAAATGTGATCCTCAAGGTTGAATCTTTGCTTATGTATAAAGTTTAGAAAGTTTATGTTTAAATCTTGTTATAATTTGAGGTTTAAATTAGCCCTGTTTTTAGGGTGTTACAAATTGGTATCAGAGCATTAGTTTAAGTGAACTAAGTATGTTGAGGAGGTATTTAGACTTAAGCTGGGATGAATTAAGATATGATTCGTGAGATTGGGTAGAAGCATTAAGACGGGATAGTCTTGAGTCGGCGGAAATACGTGAAATTAGTACCATATCGATGGTAACGAGAATTCTCAGGTATGATATATTCACAATCTCAATTAGCTACTGTTATTATGAATATATTAATACACGAGTATACTTGTTTCTAAATTGGTACAGTGACTAATGATCGGTAAAGTACGTTTCGTATGTCTGTACTCGTATAACCATTTTATGGTTATTCCTGTGTGTTATAGCAGAACGATGGTGGATACGCCACCAAGGTCCTTCAATTCTTTGGAGAATAGATCAGTAATGATTGGGAGTTGGAAGGACAACCTGGAACTGGCGGGACTCATGAAAGTCCGCCGAGACAACCTTTAATAGGTGAATTGAAATGTGTGGAGATAGAATGTAAGATGATTGATCAAGACGGAAATAGTATGAAATGGTTGAGTAAGTGGGCCGTGGAATGCATTTATAGAAAGTGTTACAAGGCCGAAAGGGCAACCACTGGTCGGAAGTAGTGTGTCAATGATAAGTTGCGTGAGTAAAACGATTGACCTTGTTTGAGTGAGTAGCCTTCAGTTGCGAGTAAAGTTTTATGCATGGTGTCCTAGTAAGTGTGCTACATGAGTTTGCATGATTTCAAAACAAATGCATAAATAACAATTTTAGTTGAGGCTGAGTGGCATGTTCAAATGTGTATTTAAAGAAAGAG
Organism: Saussurea involucrata; assembly: GCA_033807775.1. Classification (NCBI taxonomy): domain Eukaryota; kingdom Viridiplantae; phylum Streptophyta; class Magnoliopsida; order Asterales; family Asteraceae; genus Saussurea; species Saussurea involucrata. The sequence goes on along the minus strand of CM066322.1, from coordinate 54,341,031 downwards.
ATAATTTCATTTATGATGCACAATGAAATTTTGGGTTTACCAATTTGCAAAATATTTCGTATTTTTATACGAAAGGTTAATGGTAGAAAAGGTCAAGAAAACGTTGGCCAACAAACTTTTATAAGCAACAAGAGTATTGACTTGATGATATCATATGAGGACCGACTAATTTGCTTCGTGTTGGAAAATTCTTTTAAAACTTTTGTAGTATGAAAAGATTTTCATTTAATACATTACTGTCGTAACAACATCATTTTGGTTGAGAAAGATTAAGTTTTACGGAAAGTTGTATGCAAACGGTTCTCGAGATCGTTGTGCAGTACATTGGAGTTATGAGAATGTTGGGGTCATGTGTGCCCAAGTTGTTTCAAGCGTTGTTCTTTAAAATGAGAAAATGTGTGAAATGATTTATTTATCGCGTTGTCATGCATGAAGGCTATGAACTCACTAGGTCGTAGAGTATTACACCATAAGCTAAGAAAGAACTCAGAGAGTGGAGAGATGTTAGATAAATCATGGGAGGATGTTTGAAGTTTTGGAATTCGTGTTCAGGATGAGAGGTGAACAGTGGGAGAGTCGAAAGTGGACTTTAGTGTCGGATGTATGAGGGTTTGTACCCTTGTTCGATGACTAGAAATAAAGTTGTCGAGGGACGATTGCGTCCGGAGGAAGGACTAGTAGTCATCAAGGTAATGGAATTAGCAAATCATTATGAGTAGTGTGATGAGACCGAAAGGAAATATCCTCGACGTCAAATAAGAATTTATGGTAATCTTGAGATATTAACGTTGCACGAATGAATTGAGATAAAGACGATGGGATGTGAATTGGATTATGATATGTTGGAAGGATTAGCTTCAGTTAGGGACCCTTGTTAAAGAATAGGGTAAGGAATATTGACAGATTGACTATTGACGTTGAAGTCGACAGTTACGTAAGATATATGAGGCCTTTTGCCTGTCATTGGGTGCGTCCCGCGTATGCCTGTGCGGGCAGGAACAAAACCGTGAGCGGTACCGGCATGCTGTTATGCAGAGGGTATGCGCAAAGCGGACAATATCGTGTACGGTAGACTTGGAATGTTACAGAATGGATTATATTTTGTGAAACACCCACTTTTAGGAATATGAGTGATTAACGAATAAATCACGGGTGAAAAGGTTTTGGTTAAATTATTGCATCAGTGAAAGCTATGTGGTCAAAATACGCTTTTAGAGTTTATTGTGGTTGTGCAATAATTATGATGTGTTATGTGCTTAATTGCATTTTATTTAAATAAGTGTCGTTTTGAGTATTGGTCTCATGTGTGAGGACCGTTTGATGATTTTGTATTCTTAGTACCTTAGGTACTAATGAACTTTAGTAAGATATATATATATTGATGAGTATAAAAGAGTTGCATATACGTATATATATAAATACATATATGAATTGACTTCATTGGGAAAGTAGCAATGAAGGGGTCGTGAGATTATCACGCCTCGGAGCGTGGGTTGTATGATGTGGGTTAGATACATTTTAATTGCATGAGTTGACATTGATAAATGATCATTAGATTATTTGAGTAGATGGCTCGGTTATGGACTCGGTTAAGTCTTAAGGGCGTTCGCTCGGTTTAATAAGCTCGACGTAGGTTTGGGGTTGGAATTACATGAGTTGTGTTATAATTAGAGTTTACACGATCTGAATGTATTGGTTATTCTTTTGAGATCATGTATGGTATGTTAAGTCTTGTAAGGGTGTTAAGATAGTGAAAGATTGTTACTTTAAGATAAGCGTTTTACTTACGATGTGGTTGGTTTATAAAAGATGAAGTATTAGGCACGAATAAAATGAGTGTATAAACAATGTCGATCGGTGAGGGATTGTGCCCTGTCTATGTAATGGTTTGGAATTCTAAAGAGCTAGTAAGAAACGAGTAAATTTAAATTAATTAGAAACTCGTGAGTTGTAGTTCAACTAAAGTTGAGGATGAACAAAGTAGTGATTTGGCTAATATCGGGATAGAATGTCGGAACGGGAGTGGGTGTTTATCCAAAGTGATTTTGGTTGGGTGAGTCGCTAAATAAGTTTATGATTTTGAATCATAGTAAGTTTAACGAAGATGTGGAGTGTGTTAGTCAAAATGTGGTGTAATAGATGCAAAATCCTTAAGAAATATGAGTTGCTCCTTAGGTGTGAAAGAATTGTCCGAGAAGGTGTTAGTTGAAGATCAAAGAATGTGTAGTAACTTTGGACGGTGACGTCGTTTCAAGATAACTTAGTTGAATGCCTTAAGTTAGAATTTTAGTACAACTGTTTGGTTATATATAGTATTGAGAAAATGTTATCGGTATGTGGAAAAGTTGGGAGAAAGAGACAAGTAATGATTGGAGGGTGGTACTCCATGCTAACGTGGGAAGTAATGATAGAAAGGTCGGACCTAAGAATATAGTTATAATACAGGTTCAATAGAATTATCACCTTTGATATACAACATTTTAGTGCTTGGTTGCAATGTGGTCGCGTAGTGCGGTAGTGATGTGAGGAAGTGTTAGCACTTTGTACTGAAGAAACGTGTGAGTCATGGATATAACAATGGTTTGCCGTAATTATCGAAGTATTCAAAAGTGGTGAGTATGCTCAATTTAAAGTGAGTATAGATTTTCAAGCAATGTACGTAATGTTATTTTGAGACCCGGAGATTGAGTTATGTGGTGATGGTATAGTAGGCCAAGCAATAGTCGGATAAAGATTTAATGATAAACAGTTACTCTAAGGAGGCTTGTAAATCCAAGTTGGGGAGCGAGTAATGATGAAAGAGATAAGGTTCAGAAAATATGAAAAGATGAATCCTTGTTCTTTCTGGACTTTTATTCGTGATTAAGTATGTAAGACTTAAAGTGAAGAGATGTACAAAATATTTCATGTTGGTATGATGTGATTTCTTTTACTGAAGTATGAGTGAATGAGAAGAATAGTAGTATGGAGGAATTGTAAGGGATTATAGAAAGATTAGTTAAGAAGTTGTGACCTAAGGGTATGGTATTACATCATTGAGGTGTTAATATGACCTTAAAGTTGGAAGAGGATATGAAGATTAAATATCCTCATTTGTTTACCTAGCTTCGATTTCGAGGACGAAATCATTTTCAAGTTTGGGAGTATTGTAACATCCCAAATTTTATAAAAGATGATGTTTGGGTATATTAAATAAATTGTGTATATTTATTTGATAATTTGTAATTGGTTAAGTGGAAGATTAATTTTAGCCAATTAAGTTATGTAATTTTATTTTGTGAAATTATGAGTAAGGGATAAGTAGAAATTCTATTTTGGAAACTTAAGGGTTTATGTTGTCAAATAGAGAAAGTTTGAGGTTTTATGTGGATGTTAAGAGTGAGGTGTCACCATCTCAGTAAAAGGAAAGGGTTAATGAGGAGGTGTCCTTATTTCACATTTTAACTCCTTGTGGGTGTGTGTGTACTGGTTTACGAAAAGAGAAAAGAGAGAGAGGGCTGTGGAGATTTGTGAAGAAGAAGATAAGAAATTGCAGCTGGATATTTAAGGATTAATCTGTGGAATCAAAGGTATGTTGATAATCCTAATCTTGTTTTAAATAAGATACATAAAGATAAACTCTTTGGATTTTAGAATGGGTGTTGAATGTTTTGAAGAATATGATAATCTGAGTTGATGATATTGTTATGTTATAGTCTTTAACATATCTGCAACTTGTAGAAACATGTATAGTTTGAAAGTATGAAATTATGAATTTTGTGTTCATAAGCTTTTATGAGGTTAAAATGGGTTTTGATGATTTATGGATAGATATGTTATATAAGTAGTGTTAAACATATCTGCATGTTTATAGAAACAAACATGGTCTAAAACTGATAATTTCTGGGTTTTTACGTTTTCAGTTAGTTGAGACATGTATGAACACAGTTGGTTGCGACTTCGTGACCATGTCTCAAACAGTTGGTTGCGACTTCGTGACCATGTCTCAACAGTTGGTTGCGACTTCGTGACCATGACTCAACAGTTGGTTGCGACTTCGTGCCATGTCTCAACAGTGGTTGCGACATGAGGAGATATCGCAATAGGGGGTTGCGATAAGAGACGAGAATTTTTAGATATTAAGGATTTCTAGTCGTTAGAGAATCATGTGCAGTGGATTAATACTAGTATATTATATATATGGTATTTCAGATCTTTGTGGAGTTAGTGACGGAATCAAAGAAAGAGTGTCGCGTCTAATAACAGGTGAGTTCATTCTTACCTTACCCTTTTTATAATGTTTTAAATCGTGGTAAGGTATATTTTATAAATGAGTTGTTTGGATAAATTGTTGGAAAAGGATTTTATAAGTAAAATCTATTATTTGATATGAAGGATTTGGGAGAATAATTTATGAAGTAAAATTATATTATAGAACCGTAAATGATAATATTAACGGTTAGTCGTATCTTATAAGAAATTGACATGATAAATGTGATTTGCTTATAATAAATGATATAAAGAATTTATGAGGTATAAATATAATTCGCTTATACGATTGTTATGAGGAATTGATATTGAGTAAATACCTGTATAAATACAAATAGGTGATATGGATCCATAGGCACTAGAGGTTTTGTTCACGTAGAATAGATGATGGACTTTCATTATTCTGATGTGTGTGGAAATTTACTATGAGCAACGATTGACTTAATGTCAGATTCGTAGTCATGAAATTGGAATATGAGCAACGATTGACTTAATGTCAGATTCGTAGTCATGAAATTGGAATATGAGCAACGATTGACTTGATGTCAGATTCGTAGTCATGTAATCAGGTTTAAACTGATATTGATGAATGGTTCGGTATGCGGTAAGAAAAAGAGTAAACCAGGTTTGTTATGCCTTGTTGACAATGCTTTGATCAAATATTATTTTGAAACTGAATGTTCTCACTAGGCATTAGCCTAATCGTTTCAAATGATGTTTTCTTACCAGGTACTAGTTCGGGAAGATAAAGGGATGTGGGACGAGAGCTTTTTGAATTAGCAAAGAAGTTTCGAATACTGAGGTTTTGAATAGATCACTTAGATAACCTAGTTAATCTGATTATAGTGACATGATTAGATTAATAGGTTATTTGAAGAACTCTAAATATGTAAATGTGATCCTCAAGGTTGGATCTTTGCTTATGTATAAAGTTTAGAAAGTTTATGTTTAAATCTTGTTATAATTTGAGGTTTAAATTAGCCCTGTTTTTAGGGTGTTACAACACTGAGAGATGGAGAAAGAGAGGGAAGCGAATCTCCAAGCGTCTTCTATGCAGGTCTTGGGCGACTGGGAAACGAAAAGACAACCCTAGTCGGGTTGAAGAGGAGAAACGAAGCGGTAAAAAACCCGAACGAAGAAGAAAAAAGAAAAGAGGGAGTTCTGCCTTGAGGAGGTGCCATGTCAGGAACCTTGGTTTTTGTTTTAATATATATATAGATTATAGATAATCATGTAGAAAACTCCAAATATAAAGAATTCTTGAAAACTCTAAAATAAATGAGAGAGAAATGGTTTTTTATTGTTCCACCAACAGGGCCAATCATGAGAACCTATTGGAGATGCTGAAATAAGTTTTTTTTTTGGGGGGGAGGATGTCCTAGGCTATGCCTAGACTAACCCCTTGACAAATTATGACTGTAAGACATCAGCCCTGATTAAACCTTAGTGGCCACAATTGTTGTGTACGCCTGGATTAGAACCATGGTCAGATGAGATATTCCACCACATCCCAGGGCCTTAACCAGTACGCCACAACTCTTGTGGGTTTTTTTTTAAATTTTACAATAGTGATCATTTTACTTATTTATGGTATGTATTCTATATATAACGTTAGGTTTCGATGAGAAGGTGAATTAACGTGAAAAACGTTGAAAGTTGTTATCAATCGTTAGATGTACATTAAGATGAGATGCACCAAGGTGCATCGGATCAATCCCGTATCAACCGTGATTCATGGACAGACTTGAGATTAAAAGTAATCAAAGAGTTCAAATCCACTTTTCCTCGACCAGGTGCCAATCACGACTTTCTTTCAAATACATGACACTAATTAACTAATTAGTTAGTTTATGAATTTTCATCTGAAACATCTAAAAGATCATAACATATAAAACACGAGATCTAAGATACCAACTCACTTTTGTAAACACCATGCAATTTGTCATGTTATCATAATGTTATCATATCATTTGTAAGAGGTTTTATGAATCATACCTTTAACTCATTCATTTCTTCATGAACTTCTTTCGGCTTTCCTATTTCACTTTTATTTCTCATTTAATACTCCTCACTCCTGTCTTCCAAATATACAAAAAACAAGAATTTTACAACTTTTAAGTTGACACTGGTATTGATATATTTGTTAGAAGGTATATTTCTCATAATTGGCAATGTTCAACCAACCGGGTTGTGGCGCACTGATAAAACCCTTGGGAGATATAGTCGAAAATCTCATATACCCAGGGTCCAAATCCAGGCGCTGTCAAAGCCCTTATAGCCATGGAGGTTCACCTGCGATGGAGTCATACGTTATCCCCTGAGGATTAGTCGGTAGACATAATCTGGCCCGGAAACCCACAGTTACCAGAAAAAATGTTCAACCATCTATATTATCATCGAAAAATCTCAAGTAAAACTTTTGAAAATATAACAATAAACATATATAAAACATCAATTACATATTAGACTATTAGTAATGCAATAAGTTGAGGTGGGAATGGATAATCAAAGTTGGAGAGTTTGCTAAAATCACCCATCATTGAAAATAAAGTAAATTACATAATTGTTTTTAATATATAAAATATTAACTTATAGTAATTATTTTAATGAAAAAAATATATCAAAATAAAAGAACTTTACAATATTTCATTTGACATTTGTATTGATAATTTCATTCACATTTTTTACCGGGGCTTTGAATTTGTAAGCTTTTTGTTCAATGATTGTTTGCAAGATGTTTCAGAAGGGGTAGAGGAGTTTGGAGAATCGATTGGTATGGTGTGGAAATCAGACACGACGGGGGAACAAAACAAGTGCAATAATGGAAAGGAAAGCGATAAGCAGCCAGGTAAGTATCGAAAAAATGTGGTCTATAAATGAAAATCATTTCCTTGAACATTAGAGGGTTAGGGTCGGAGTGTAAAAGAAGTTGGGTGAAGGAGATATGCAGAAGCGAAAAACCTTGTATGGTGGGAATCCAAGAATCAAAAATTAAAAAATGGAACCAGTCTCAAATCGGGGTTGTGTGGGGTGGAGACGATGTGGATTTTGCACAAACTGAAGCAATCGGTAACTCGGGGGTCTTCTGACTATGTGGGACAACAAAGTTTTTGGCTGCGAGTACGTTGTAGAAGACCCATCTTTTTTGGCAGTAGTTGGTAAATGGAACGGTGTAAAGGGGATAGTTGGACTGGTAAATGTTTACGGTCCAAGAGAGCACAAAGAGAGAGTGGATTTATGGGGAAGGTTAGAAATTCTGATGGGAAAAGAAGAGGTATCATGGTGCGTTTTTGGAGATTTCAACGAGGTTAGAGGGCCATATGAGAGGCTGAATTGCAATACAAATACGCGGGGATCAAGCGAGTTTAACGATTTCATCGACAAGAGCAATCTGTTAGAAGTACCGTTGGAGGGCGGAAGTTCACCAGAATTAGTGATGATGGCTTGAAATTCAGCAAATTAGATCGTTTCTTGGTGTCAAACGATTTCGGATTGAAGTGGCACAACTTGGGGGTAAAAGGTTTAGAGAGGAAATGGTCGGATCACATCCATTTGGTACTTTTTGAAGATAGAAACGACTTTGGCCCCAAACCGTTTAAGTTTTTCGATTCTTGGATGAACGAAAAAGGGATTGATGTCGTGGTAGAAGAAGCTTGGAGGATAAGAATTACGTCTAACCGACTGGATTGTATATTTCGGGATAGACTAAAGAATGTTAAGGAAGCGCTTAGAAAATGGTCAGGAGAAAATTTCGGGAATATAGCCATGGATTTGGGACACTTGAAGGAAGAGGTCTCCAAAAAAGAAGCGGACGCGGAAGTTAACGGATGGGACGAAGTTAGTAGAGAGAATTGGGTTCAAGCAAGGAAGAGTTGGATGGAGTTGGAGGAAAAAAAGATCGGAATGGCGAGACAAAAATCCAAAGTCAAGTGGGTCATGGAAGGAGACGAAAATTCAAAGTTATTTCACACGGCTATCAAATATAGAGAAAGGAAAAACTCGATTCGTGGTTTGCACACTAACTCGGGGTGGTCGGATAACCCGAAGGAATTAAAAAAGTTCGCTTTCCAGTTTTTTGAAAATAAATTTGCGCAAAGTAGAGAGGGCGGGCCAACGCTTCGAGAAGATTTGTTCAAAAAACTGTCAAAGGAGGAAGCCGACTGGTTGGAACGACCAATTGCAGAAGAAGAAGAAGTATGGGGAGCAATCACTAGTTGTGGGAGTAACAAATCACCGGGTCCGGACGGTTTCACTTTTGGTTTTTTAAAAATATTCTGGCCTACGGTAAAGGATGATCTAGTGAAGGCGGTTAAATGGTTCGAAGAAAATGGAGAGATTAGCTGGGGATGCAATTCTTCATTCTTAACTTTAATCCCAAAAATCGCTAATCCGGCAAACCTTGGGGAATTTAGGCCAATTAGCCTAATTGGGGTATATTATAAAATTATTGCAAAGTTGTTGGCGGAAAGAATCAAGTCGGTGATAGGAAGAATAATTAGTGATACGCAAAGTGCGTTTATTAAAGGCCGGTATATCCATGATGGGGTCCTTGCTACAAATGAGGTGATAGATTTCATTCGGAAAAAAAGAGGACCGGGTTGATCTTCAAAGTGGATTTTGAAAAAGCTTACGATAGTGTAGAGTGGGAATTTGATTGATAGTTTGGCTAAGATGGGGTTTGGAAGTAAATGGGTCAAGTGGATTAAGGTGTGCCTTGTCTCATCGGCTATGTCAATCCTAATCAATGGGAGCCCGACGGAGGAATTCTCGATGGGTAAAGGTTTAAGACAAGGAGACCCGTTGGCACCGTTCCTTTTCCTTGTGGTGGTAGAAGGATTACACATTTTAACGGAAGAAGCGGTGAGAGTGGGTCTTTTTGAAAGTTTAAAAGTGGGCTTGAATGAGGTTTCAATCTCACATCTCCAATACGCGGACGATGTGATTTTCTTTGGAAAGTGGAGTCTTAATAATCTAAAAAACCTCTTAAAAATCCTAAAAAGCTTCTACTTACTGTCGGGATTGAAGATAAATGTTGGTAAAAGTAAAATCTATGGCTTGGGCATTACGGATGAGGAGGTCATCGGGTGGGCAATAAGTTTGGGATGTGGGTCGGGATCTTTCCCATTTACCTATTTGGGTCTTCCGGTTGGAGCTTCGATGAAAAGGTTTGAACATTGGAGGCCGGCTATTGAAAAAGTAAAAAAAAAGGCTAGCTTCGTGGAAATCAAGGGTAATCTCCTTTGGAGGACGGTTAACCTTGGTTAAATCCGTGTTGGGAAGTCTACCGTTGTACTACTTCTCCTTGTATCGTGTCCCTAGCGGTGTGTTGAAAGAGTTAGAAAGAGTGCGGTGTAGATTCTTTTGGGGTGGGGGAAGCGTTGGAGAGATCGTGAGAAAAGGTATACCTTGGGTAAAGTGGGATATAGCATTGAGGAGTCTTAATAAAGGAGGCCTTAATATTGGCAGTTTAAAATTGGCCAATTGGGCACTTCTTGGTAAATGGCGGTGGCGTTTTCTTGTGGAGAAAAACGCATTTTTGGGTAAAAATTGTTAAAAGTCTGCATGGGGAGGGGGGGCTGCTGGATAATGATCTTACTTGTGTTGGTGCAGGTAAAATATGGATAAATATTGTGCAAATTGGGGCTGAATTGGACAACAAGGGTCTCGAGTTTTCGCTGTCGTTTCAGAAAAAGATTGGAGACGGTACGGAGAAAAGTTTTTGGAAGGAAGCGTGGATGGGAAACGTGCCTACAAAAAATGAATTCGCAAGATTATTCCGGCTAGAGACGAACCAAGACGTCAAGATCGCGGATAGAGGAGAGTGGAGGAATGAAAGATGGAATTGGGTTTGGAATTGGAGAAGAGCGCCAATAGGAAGAGGTCGCGATGATAAAATAGAGTGGAACCTAGACGAGTCAAAGGTTTTTAACGTCAAGAAGTTAAAAGAATTGTTGGAAAATGGGGAAAGCAACGTAAACGGAATCGTGGAACCGACAAAATGGACGAGGATTATCCCGAAAAAGGTATGTGTCTTCATTTGGAGACTTCGTAGGGGTAGAATCCCGAGTCGTACGGTTTTGGATCAAATGGGTGTGGACTTGGACACCGTTTTATTGTAACGCCCTAAAATCAGGGCTGTTTTGAACCTCAAATTATAATACGTTATGATACAAGAAACTTCAACTTATAGAAATATAGCAAGCAAATTAATCATCAAGAGTATATTTGCAATACAGGATCCTTCAAATAACCTATCAATCTAATCATATCATTATAATCAGATTAACTAAGTTATCTAAGCAATCCATCAAAATCTCTTCTTGTTAATTAACACCTCTTGCTATTCCAAAACGCTCGTCCCACAACCCTTTATTTCCCCGAGCTGGTACCTGGTAAGAAAAGTTGATTTGAAACGATTAGTCTTACGCCTAGTGAGAACATCCAGTTTTAAATTAAAACATTAACAGCATTGAAATCTTAGATAACCAACGCATATATTCAAACCTGCTTTATCACCATTCTTACCATACTCATGCTTGTCTCATAAAGACATAACCATACTCAACCCCGCGAGTATAACTACCATTCATAAAGTCGTATCACCATATCCAATAACCTACTACGAATCCTTCCGGATTCTAGTTTATCAATCAATTTTACAGACTTACATTCAAACATCATACTTTCTCTTTGAAATGGAATACAGAATAGCACCTACATATATACATTTCCTATTTCAAATCCGTCAAACAACACTTACACTTCATCTAATTCACACTCCCACATCTCAATTATCAATAGCACTCTCTTTGCCCATTAACTCATTCAACCTGAATAGCAATTATACTATGCCTATTCAAACATTCAACATGAATAACAATTATACTATGCCTATTCCAACATTCCATATGAATAACAATTCTACTTTGTCTATTCAAACATACACACGAATAACAATTCTACCTTGTCTATTCATCAATCAATGTGAATAGCAATTGTACTTTGCCTATTTAAACATTTCCAAGGATACACGGGAATAGCAATTATACCTCGCCTATTCCTCCTTTTCAAGGATAAACGGGAATAGCAATTATACTTTGCATATTCTATTATTGTAATATGAATAGTAATTCTACTTTACCTATTCAATCATTTCAACATGGATAGCAATTCTACTTTGCCTATTCCATCATTTCAACATGAATAGCAATTCTACTTTGCCTATTCATTACATTCCTCTATAAACAGGAATAGCAATTATACTTTGCCTATCCTACGTTATCCAATATAACTAGTGTTTACAAATCCATTACACCTTATTAACGTATATACATAACAACATATCATGCCACTCTCGTATCATATTCTCAATTCTAAGAATATTAAATAACCTATCGTGTCCTCATCCTCAATTGTTTCCCCTTCGGCGACTTGACACGGGGGTTCTGCTACCCGGTTAGCGGATGGGGTCAAGGGGCAACGCCCTTGCGGGGTCTGGGGGCAGCGCCCCTATAAATTATTTTTAGAAACTAAATCAGATAGCACATCCAGAAACTATATCTAGACATCAGAATTATCGGGACAACAAAGGTTTCCGGATACACACAACTTTTCCGGATACACACAACTTTTCCGGATACACACAACTTTTCCGGATACATTATCTTTCCGGGTATTTCACTAATCCGGGTGACATCCGGAAACCAAGGTAATCCGGATACTATCCGGTAACTCGATTTATCCGGAAACTATAAGAAACTTAAGACTTACCGGATACTTTGCCTTGTCCGGAGACATTCATCACCAGGGTTTCCGGATACGACGTTTCATCCGGAAACCTTCGAACTGCAGCCTAAAATCCAATCTAATTTGATGTCTGTTTGATTCAGCTCATTCCAGACCATCACATACAGTTCATAACCAGTTTATACATGTGTCTTAACATTTAATTTGACAGAAAGCATGTATTTAATCAAAAGTGAATGAACTCACCTCTTAAGGAAGTTTTACCCACTTTGCACAATCTGATTCTTCAAATCTGTTGTTTATGATTCTGTAATTCAATCCAATACACTGATTCGTCCATCATCATTCATTCACAACAAGCTAACAAAAAATCATAATCAGATTTCCTTACCAATTTGATGAACAAATCTTGTTTTCTTCTTCTTTTCTCTTTTATCCTTCTCTCTATCTCTTTGATTCTCCAAACCGACCCTAAGCATAAGAAATCAGATAAAATCTGATTTCAGCTACCTTATCTACACACACTTTCCAATTGTGACCAAACACACCCCCAAGTTTCAACCTTCCAACATTGACACTTAACTTTTACCACTAACATTTTAACCTCATTTTGAAATATAAATCACAACATAATCCAAAGTTAAAACTAAAAAATACAAACAATCCCAATTCTCATTAAAATACTATAACTGAAAATTCAGGATGTTACATTTATGTCCAAGATGTGGGGAGTCGGCAGAAACAATCGACCATGCGTTAGTATGCTGTCCGGAGGTGAAAACAGTCTGGATTGCGATTGGAAAATGGTGGCAAAAGAATCTTGAAACGGTGGCTTCGGTGCAAGACATTATTCAAGAAGGCGGGACGTTGGAAATAAATAACGATGAAGACTCGGTTTGGAATGGAGTATTATGGTCTGTACTGTACTTCATCTGGGCTCACAGAAATGAAATTATTTTTAGACGGGATAAAAGGAGGGTAAAAGATCTCGTGTACGAGTTCCAACGAAAAATCTTCGAGTGGGTAAGTAAACGGAGTAACAAAATCTCGTGGGATTGGATCAGTTGGCTCGCAAACCCAACAAACAGGAGATCGGCGTGACTGGGTCGGCTGTGGTCGAGGACAGGAGGTGGCGAGGTGGCTGGTGGCATGAAGCTTGAGGTTTGCCCCTCGTGAACCTACTCTTTTAATGCTGCGGCAATTCACTTTGTTTCCTGTTTTGGTTTAGTGGTATGTGTCCTTGGGTTTGCTTCCTGGATGGGGGTCTGTTTTATCCTCCTTGTGGTTTTTAGCTACTGCTTGTTTTGCTTTGGTGGTGGTTGCTTGTAGTTGGTTTTGTGTTGGTTGTTTTTATATAATATTGCCTTTCAAAAAAAAATTCATTTGATCAAATATAAAATTTTGAAATAGACCTTAAAATATATTTTGTAAGATACAAATATCATAGTATACATTTTAAAAATATTTTTCTAAAATAATAATTAAATACAAACATGTTTTTTTTTAAATTAATTGCTCAAAAGACTAAACCCAGCTTTTAAAAATATATTTCATTAATTAATTATTTTAATAGTTTATTGACATGGTGAACTTGTTTATATTTTAGGGAAATTAATTAAAATACCCTAAGTCAAACCATGTTTTACTGAAATACCACAAATCTTTCCCATGTTACAAAAATACCCCAAAAATCCGCGATGGAGCCCGCGATCGCGGGCCCCAGGCCACGTGTCACCAAAGTTTGTCCACTTTGCCCGCGTTGGTCCCTCAAGAATGCCCACGGTCCAGCTTTCCCCCCTCAAGAATTCCTGCGTGTGCAGTTTTGGTCCCTGCCCGCGTTTGACTCTCGTTGACCCCCGCGATCGCGGGCTACACGTGTCACCAATGTTTGCCCACTTTGCCCGCGTTGGTCCCTCAAGAATGCCCGCGGTCCAGCTTTCCCCCCTCAAGAATGCCCGCATGTGCAGTTTTGGTCCCTGCCCGCGTTTGACTTTCTTTGACCCCCCGCGATCGCGGGCAAAAGTGCCACGTGTCGGCACAGGGTTAACCCTAAAATCACTTTGACGAACCAAACCCTAAATGTTTTCTTCGGCCGCACTATATAAGGGGGGGACCAAAAACCGGCCACTCTCATTTTTTTAATAACTCTCTCAATTTTTAATCAAACTCTCTCAATTTTCTCCCACTCTCTCAATTTTGTCGTGTGGAATACGCGTTCGGGTTTTGTGAAGATGTCTCGTATTACCTCTGTGATATGTTTTCCTTATGTTTTTTGTTATTTTTTGTATGTTATTTTAAGTTAAGATATATGATTTGTAGGTTGTTATAGTGTTTATAACTTATGTTTGAATATGTTCTATGTTTAACATGATATGTATGATTTTATGTTTGAATGTGATATTTGTATGTTATAATGTGTATGTTGTTATAGTGTGTTTTTTTATAAAAAAATTGTTAATAGTGCTTTTTTATAAAAAAATTGTTAAGAGTGTGTTATTATAAAAAAAATTGTTAAAAATGTGTTTTTTTTATAAAAACACACTCTTAACAATTTTTTTATAAAAACACACCCTTAACAAATTTTTATAAAACAGTTTTTTTATAAAAAATTGTTAAGAGTGTGTTTTTATAAAAAAAAAAACACATTTTTAACAATTTTTTTATAATAACACACTCTTAACAATTTTTTTATAAAAAAACATTATTAACAATTTTTTTATAAAAACACACCCTTAACAATTTTTTATAAAAACAGTTTTTTTATAAAAAAAATTGTTAAGAGTGTGTTTTTATAAAAAAATGTTATAGTTTTATGGTTTTATGTTTGAATGTTATATTTGTATGTTATAATGTGTATGTTGTTATAGTGTGTTTTTTCATAAAAAAATTGTTAAGAGTGTATTTTTATAAAAAAATTGTTAAGAGTGTGTTTTTATAAAAAAAAATTGTTAACAATGTGTTTTTATAAAAAAAAAATTAAAAACGTGTTTTTTATAAAAAAAATTGTTAAAAATGTGTTTTTTTATAAAAACACGCTCTTTTAAAAGTGTGTTTTTTATAAAAAAATTGTTAAGAGTGTGTTTTTATAAAAAATTTGTTAAGAATGTATTTTTTATAAAAAATTGTTAAAAATGTGTTTTTTTATAAAAAATTGTTAACAGTGTGTTTTTATAAAAAAAAATGTTAAAAATGTGTTTTTTCATAAAAAATGTTAAAAGTGTGTTTTTATAAAAATAATTCTTAAAAGTGTGTTTTTATAAAAAAATTGTTAAGGGTGTGTTTTTATAAAAAAAATAAACCGCACTTTATCTCTATATAACAATATGATACGTTGAAATAAAATAAACCGCACTTTATCTCTATATAACAATATGATACGTTGAAATAAAATAAACCGCATTTTATCTATATATAACACTATTATACGTTGAAATAAAATACCACCGCACTTTATCTATATATAACACTATTATACGTTGAAATAAAATACCACCGCACTTTATCTATATATAACAATATGATACGTTGAAATAAAATAAACCGCAACATCTATATAAAATAAAATAAACCGCAGCATCTATATATAACACTAACTATAACATCTGTGAATGACTATGTAGAAGGATTTATTTAACATCGACTTGACGCTAAGGTGCAAAGTTTCCTACATCGAGGAATTAGGAGCGCTCTTTAGGGGATTAGGTGATCGCGCGGATACCCTTGAGACCATCTATAGAGGGACACCGTTCGGGCCATGGATGGATGTGTCTTACTCTGGTGGCGACCCTACGCTAGTACACATGTTTCTACAATTGGAGGTCGAGGACGCCAACGCTGAGCCGGAGGAGATGCATTTTGATTTCTTCGGCTCTCAATTGCATTTTGGGCGTCGTGAGTTCTGTCTAATTACAGGACTACGTTTTGGAGAGGCTCCCCCCCTTCCTCCCTTAGAAGACTGCTCCTTCGTTCCTAGGGTTTGGGGCATTTCAGCATCTCGTTTGAAGCTGAAGGCAGCCCGGGACAAGATGAAAGAGGGCCTTAGTGCCCTAACCGACGACGATGTTGTCCGTGTATGCTTGGTGGTGATCGTGGATATGGGCTTCCTAGGCCGTGAGTATAGCCAGTATGCTTCATCGACGGTCCTTAGGGTCGTCGAGGACCTTGAGCTGTTTAACAGCTACCCGTGGGGTAGCCATATCTGGACACATTGCTACTCTATTCTGCACCGAGCCATAGCCAGACGCGTTGATCGACATGCAAAGATGAATCTTTGTGGTTTTACATACGCCTTCAAGGTTAGATACGTAGTATAACAATTGTTAATAATACATACAAACTGTTTGGCTTTTCTTTTTACGTACTTGCTCTTCTTGTCTAATTCCAGATATGGATCTTGGAGATGTTTCCCGCATCAATCCGATATTTCGTCAAGCGCGAAGATCGAGTACTTAGGGGAACCCGTTGGGACAAGCGTGTTACCCTAAGTAGGTCGCTTTGGATTCAGTTCTTCAATGCGTCTAGAAATGTAAGTTCTTTTACTATGTTTACAATTTGCATACGTTAGTCCCACTTATTAATTTCTTTTATGTTTTATCATATATTTAGCAGCCACTCTTGCCTTTCGATCGCCTTGTGCCTACTGTCGACGAGATGGGCACAGATTGGTACAGAGACAGTGTGGCCTTTATTGACGCAGAGGCGGAAAGGGCTCGACGTCCCCCTACTTCCACATTTGACGAAGATGAGGAAGACGACGACAGGCCCCCTTCCGGTGGATACCAACCGCCCCCTTCCGGTGGATACCATCCGCCCCCTTCCGGTGGATACCAGCCGCCCCCTTCCTCCTCCTACCAGTCGCCCCCTTCCTCCTCCTACAATCCATATAAGGCGGGCCCTTCCTACGAGCCACAGCGTGGCTCTCATGAGCACCTGTGGGACTACGTCCACGGGCCGCTAGAGTCACGTGTACAGCTTCTGGAGGGAGTCTACAGACAGTTTAGCGCTGTCAATGTTAGTGTTTAACTTAATTTTTTGGCCACGTTTATTTAGTTTGTATATTAATATTACGTTCTAAATTTGTTTTAGCTGTCGAGTACGACACCGATCCCCGCTCCGTTCGGACAGGGGGCACAGGCGACGTTTGCCACCACATCCTATCCGTCATTCCCTGAAAATGTAAGTGACATTGAGTAACCATTATAGTTATATGTTTGTTCCTAAGTTTGTAACTCTTATAATGATCAATGTCACGCAGGCCGAGATGTCGGGGGCCGGGATGTCCCAAACGCCGTTTGCCACCACATCCTATTCTACTATCCCGGAGAGTGTAAGTGACACTGAGTAACCATTATAGTTATATGTTTGTTCCTAATTTTGTAACTATTTTAATGATCAATGTCACGCAGGCCGGGATGTCGGGGGCATACACCTCGCAGATGCCGCCGCCGTTCGCCACCACATCATATTCTACTATCCCGGAGAGTGTTTGTTGATCCAAACCCTCAGTGATTTGATAATGACCCTATCTTAAATACTTAGTGAAAATTGTAAGTAAACAATATGTATCAGAGTTTCAATATCGCTGATAAGTACTAAGATCTTACAGTACTGCTGATAGGAACTCTCGCACTTTTAGATTAAACATTCAGCGAACACTGTTCACCATATCGCTGAGTCTGTTCTGTCCTTATGGTGATCGCTGATAAGTTAGTTGTTTACGTATGATCCCTGAAGACAAGATTCACGTCAACAAAGGTTCTACGCTGAAGTCAAAGATCAAGCTCAAGAACCAGCGACAAGTCTCCTAATGAACTGATGCGGATCAGCGAAGACTCAGATTTGTCCACTCAACGTGAAGTATCAAGTACAAGACTTCAGCTATCGCTGAACTTTATCATCTGCTGAATAGTAAATGATAATCGCTGAATCAACGAAAGCTGATCATGAAGTCCTCCGTACAAAGTACTTTTGTCTTAACCTCCCTTGCACGCCACCGTACGAAATGTCAGAAAAGAACCTCCGAAAATCTGAAATCGTACAACCACTCTGATACTACACTGTTCATTCATGCGGCTACTAAGGTTGTCAACAAAGGTCAATGACATGCAACCAATCCGCTGATGACACGTGTAAAGTATATACTGGATTGCATTAAATGCATGCAGTATATAAAGAGATGAACTCACTTCATTTGAAGTAACTTGCTAACTCTGGACAAGTTCAAATCTCTCAAGATAGGATTTTATTAGTAATCTCCTTATCTTTCTTAGTGCAAGAAAACCTTAGTGTTCCAACTTGTTTAGATTTAGGTTTATCCTTAATCTTGTTTCCGCAACAAGCTGTAAATTGTTAATGATTTATCAATAAACAATTTAGAAAAGTAAAATAGTGTGTTTGTATTCAACCCCCCCCCCCCCCCCCTTCTACAAACTTGTTTAAGCCTTTCGGGACCAACAAGTGGTATCAGAGCAGATTTGTTTAATCTCATAAACAAGATCTAATCTAAGATATTTCTCTTCCTTGCTATTATCTGAAAATGGCCAACTCAAACACAAACACTCACTATATCGACAATGGTTCTCTTGCAAAACCCCCTAGATTTTCCAGAGACAACTTCAACTTATGGAAAAATAGGATGACACTCTTCTTAGAAGGTGTAGACCCTACTATACCTTACTATCTTGAAAACGGTCCACACATCCCTGTAACGATTGATCCTGCCGTTCCAGCCACTGCAACTAGAGCTGCTATTCCAGAAAGGCTGATTCCAAAGGAAATCCATCATTGGACCGATGAAGACAAGAAGAAAGTGGCTATAGATACAAAAGCCAGATCCATACTATCCATGGCCCTTCCTGACGAAGTCTACCATTCCGTCATGAACCTGAAATCCTCAAAAGCCATGTGGGACACAATATGTGTTCAGTATGAAGGAACGTCTGAAGTCCAGGATTCAAGAAAGATCAACCTGGTAAGACAATACGAAAGTTTCATCTCTGGTAAGAATGAAACTCTCTCTGAAGTACATCAACGTTTTAATTGCTTAATTATAGATCTTAAAACGGTTGGTAAGGAATATTCTAACTTTGAAGTTCTGACAAAGTTTTTAGAATGTTTACCTGAAAGCTGGGACAATTATTCCATGTGTCTCAAGCTGTCAAAAGATCTAAGATCAATGACACTTGCTACCTTATATGGCACATTGCTGAATCATGAGCAATCTAGCCATCTTAAGAAGAATCTTGTAAAAGATTCCAAAAGCACCCATGTTGCTTTAATCTCAGAGGAACCTTCTACTCAGCGACCCGTGGTCACTATCACTGAGTTAGAAAGTAACTCTGAAAGATCATCAGATTCTGATTCTTCAGATGATGAATCCTTGGCTCTCCTAACTAAAAAGTTCAGGAGATTCGCCAAGAAGAAAATGTTTAGAAAGAACAAAACTCTTTCTATAGCTGACAAGCCTAAGTCATCAGCTTTTGTTGATAAGGCTACTGCTACTTGTTTTAACTGCGAAAAGACAGGTCATTTCGCTAACGAGTGCAGATCAAAGAAAATCATGAGACCTTCAGCCTTTACAAAGAAATCCTTTGTTCCAAGGAATAAAGACGACAAATACTTAAAGCTGAAGGAGAAGTATGCAAAGCTGAAAAGCTTTAAGAAGAAAGGAAAAGGCCTGATGGCTGACTATGATTGGGCTGCTTCTGATGAAGAAGCCTCATCATCTGATTCTGAAGATGATGAAGCAAATCAATGTCTCATGGCCAAGATTGAAGAAGAGGAAGAAAGTTCAGACATTCCCTCCACTTCAACATCTGCCATTCAGGTATCACCCTCCTTCTTTACCAATATTGTAAATATTGATGAAGCTGATAGTCTCCGTAAAATCGAACTACTGACTAGAAGCTTATACGAAGCCATGAACGGCAAAGCTGTGGTTGAAAACCAAAATCTTGATCTCGCTGAAAAGCTTAAAAATTGCCACCTTCAAATAGAAAAGCTTTCTAAATTTGAAGAAGATTTTAAAGATCAAGTCCATTTAAATCAGCTAGTCAAAATTGAACGAGCGGAAGCTATCGCTGCATTAAAAGTTGAACAAGCTACTGTTGAAGGATGGTGTAATTCTTCAACAAAGATCACTGAGATAATTAAGGCTCAGATTCCTCTGAGTGATAAACGTGGTCTGGGTTATAAATATGATACTCCAATACCAACCACTGAACGTTCAATGCTTAAATTTGGAACGTTCGTATCCTCAGTAGCTGACACTTCTTCATCTCAGTACTCCTCGTCGATTACACAAATCCCTGAGGAAACTCCTACCTCCTCAAAAGGTAAGGAGAAAATGGTTTATTCAAAACCTACCTCTGTCTCTAAAGATAAAGGTAAAGGAATTGTAATTTATCAAAATCCTCAGAAGGGTACTTTAGTACCTAAGCTGAATGCTTCCAAAGCCTTAGTGATTCATTCACCTGGTTCTAGAAATCAGACCTCTGGATCAGTTCAGCGACCTACTCCTAGACTCAGAGTAGATATCCTTGGTAAGAAATCTGAAGAACCGAATGTTCGTCCTATTTCAAAAACCAATAGTGTACTTGGTGCTGGCACTTCTAATTCCAAATTAAAAGCTCAGCACACAAGTGGTCCTAGAACTAATTTTAGTTATAGGAAATGTTATCACTGTGGACTTACCGATCATATTGCAAGTAAGTGTCCCACAGCCACCAAAGCTGATAAGATAGCTAAGGTGAAGATAGCACCAAAGAAGACCAAACCAGTTGCAAGTCAGGTCAAGGTGACTCCTACCGCTGAGGTCAAGAAATTGACCAAAGTGAAGAAAGACAAAGCTGAATCTTCAAATGCTGCGAAGACTGCTGAACCCATTCCAACCACTTCCACTGACAAACGCGTATACATGGTGAAGTGGGTACCCAAGCAAAACTAATCTTCCTTTGTATTGCAGGTTAAGAAGGGTATCCGGTATCTCGATAGCGGATGCTCTAGACACATGACTGGAAAGAAAAGCCTGCTCGCTGAATACAAGGAAGAGAAGGGTCCCTCTGTGACTTTCGGTGGAAATGGAAAAGGACACACCCGAGGGTATGGTGTACTTTCAAATGGTACAACATCCTTCAGAAGAGTCGCATATGTTGAAGGGCTGAAGCATAATCTTCTGAGCATCAGTCAGCTTTGCGACATGGATAACAAAGTGATTTTCACCAAGGAATCCTGCTTTGTCTCTGACAAAAAGGAGAAGATAGCTCTCAGCGGTTATCGTTTGGAAAATGTTTACGTTATAAACATGGACTCAACAACCACTGAGAACTCCTGTTTCTTCTCAAAGGCATCTTCTGATGTCAACTGGCTATGGCACAAGAGGCTTTCACATCTCAACTTCAAGACACTGAATACTCTTTCATCCAAAGAGTTAGTCACTGGTCTACCTCAACATTCATACGCCAAAGAATCCTTATGTTCAGCGTGTGAAAAAGGGAAGCAGACCAAGGCAAGCTTTAAGTCCAAGCAAGTTTCCTCAGTGTCATCTCCTCTTCAACTACTCCATATGGATTTGTTTAGCCCCGTTAACAAACAATCCATCGCTGGAAAGAAATATACGCTGGTCATAGTTGATGAATTCTCTCGTTATACATGGGTAATGTTTCTCCGTTCTAAGAGTGACACCCCTGAAGAACTCATCACCTTTGTTCGGAAGATGGAAACTCTGAACAATATGACTGTTCGCTCAATAAGGAGTGATCATGGAACTGAATTCAAAAACAGTTCTCTTGATTCCTTCCTTGAGAGCAAGGGTATTTCTCACAACTTTTCGTCAGTGAGAACACCACAACAAAACGGAGTCGCTGAAAGAAGAAATAGAACAATTATTGAAGCTGCACGTTCAATGTTCAGCGATTCTCACCTGCCTACTCAGTTTTGGGCAGAAGCTGTCAACACGGCTTGTTTTACGCAAAACAGGTCGCTGATAGTCAGAAGATTCAAAAAGACAGCCTATGAACTTTTTCATGGGAGAAAGCCTTCAATCAGCTTTCTTCACATCTTTGGTTGTCAGTGTTTCATACTGAACAACAGAGATGCCCTTGGAAAGTTTGATCCTAAGGCTGATGATGGAATCTTTCTTGGATACTCCTCAGTTTCCAAAGCCTTCAGAGTCTTCAACCGAAGAAGACAAACTGTAGAAGAAACTATTCACGTCACGTTTGACGAATCCCGTTCAGCGAACTCTAAACCGAACGCTGATACAGAAGAACTGAATCAATGGATGTTTTCTCATCTTGGTGATTCAGAAGATGTTCCCACTACTCATACTCATACAACTGAAAATGATGGTCCTACTATCATTCCCAATATGCAGAATAGTGAAGCTGAAACATCTTGGGTCTCAGCTGTTCCTATAAATACTATACCCGCAGTTGATCCAAATGTCTCAGAAATTCCATCTATTTCTCAACAATCAGTGAATGAAGTGACAAATGCAAGCATTCCTCTCTTAGCTGATTATCCAGAAGTAGCTGAAGCCTCATCTTCAGTTTCTCCAGTTCAGACTGAGTCAGCGACGCATGCTCCGGCTCAGCGATGGACTGTAAATCACCCAATCGATCAAATTCTTGGTGATCCCAACGCTGGTATTCAGACTCGTAGAAGTGCAGGTAATATTTGTTTATTTGTTAACTTTATTTCTCTAACTGAACCAAAGAAAATAGATGATGCCCTCAGAGATCCAAACTGGGTCAGCGCTATGCAAGAAGAGCTGACTGAATTCGAAAGAAACAAAGTTTGGAAACTTGTTCGGAGACCAACTGACAAAACAGTTATAGGCACTAAGTGGGTCTATCGAAACAAGTTGGACGAACATGGTACTGTAACTCGCAACAAAGCTCGTCTTGTTGCTCAGGGATACAGACAAGAGGAAGGTATAGATTATGACGAAACCTTTGCTCCTGTAGCAAGACTTGAATCTATTCGTCTTTTCTTAGCATATGCTGTACACAAAAACTTCACTGTACATCAAATGGATGTTAAGTCAGCGTTTCTAAATGGAAAGCTGAATGAAGAAGTTTATGTGGAACAACCTCCAGGATTCTCAGATCCTAAGCGTCCAGGTTATGTTTATAAGCTGGATAAGGCACTTTATGGCTTGAAGCAAGCTCCTCGTGCATGGTATGACACTCTTTCTACTTATCTCCACCTTGAAAAATTTGAGAGAGGTAAGATTGACAAAACTTTGTTTTTTAGAAAAATAAAAGGTCATATCATTTTAGTTCAAATATATGTTGATGACATTATATTTGGTTCTACTAACCCTGAGCTTTGTACTCGTTTCGCTGATAGAATGAAAGATGAGTATAAAATGAGTATGATGGGTGAACTAACATATTTCCTTGGTCTTCAGATTAAGCAAACTGAAAAAGGAACTTTTATAAATCAGGGAAAGTATGTTAAAGATATGCTGAAAAAATTCGACTTAACTGAAAGTTCAGCTATGAAAACCCCTATGGCACCACCGCTGATACTTGATAAGGACACAAAGGGTGTTCCTGTCAATGTCACGCTGTACCGTGGGATGATCGGCTCACTACTGTATCTTACAGCTAGCCGACCCGATATTATGTTTGCAACATGTCTGTGCGCACGATATCAAGCTGAACCTAAGATATCTCATATGAAAGCTGTAAAGCGAATCTTTCGATATCTTAAGGGTACAGCGAATCTAGGTCTTTGGTATCCCAAAGATTCAGGATTCGATCTAACCGCCTATTCAGACAGTGATTTTGCAGGTTGCAAAATGGATAGGAAAAGCACCACAGGAGGATGTCAGCTCTTGGGTGGAAAGCTGGTAAGTTGGACAAGTAAGAAGCAAAACTCGGTGTCCACTTCCACAGCTGAAGCTGAGTATGTAGCCGCTGGAAGCTGCTATTCTCAAGTCTTGTGGATGAGAAATCAACTACTAGACTATGATCTTCAGCTCTCCAAAATTCCAATCTATTGCGACAGCACAAGTGCCATCGCTATAGCAAACAATCCAGTGCTACACTCAAAGACAAAACACATAGAAATCAGATATCATTTTATCAGAGATCATGTGATGAATGGTGATATAGAACTTCATTTTATCCCAACTGATTATCAGTTAGCTGATTTGTTTACCAAACCTCTTGATGAGACAAGATTCAACTTTCTCATCAGCGAGCTTGGAATGCTGAACTTTGAAGGATAAATCTTCAGCGGTTCACATTTAATCAGCGATACGTTTATACATTCTTGTATAGGCTCTGGATAAAATAAACTTGTACAATCCATTTCATCATCTTCTCTCTGAATAAATTGGGTTAAACTGATATCAAGGTATGTTTTCTCTGACAAAACGCATGAAAATGCAAGATTTCAAATTCTTTCATCGCTGAATAATATTTTGAAATTTCTTAAAACCCTCACTGATATTTCTATTCAGTGCTTCATATTTTCCAAAGAGTCCCTGAGTTTTTCTTTCAAAACCTCAGAGACAACGAAAGAATGTGAAAGGACAGTTGTGACGTCATTGCAACGGATAACACCAGGCACGCTCTTTTTCTGACACACGTTTGCACGTTTCGTTGTCTTTCCAATCAAATGCAAACACGTGTCCGTGTCATGATGAAAAACTTTCCCGCTCAAGTTTTTCTCTCTCTACTCTCTTCCTATATAAACACTCTCAAAGTTTATATTTGTCTTTTATGCGAGTCAATCTTTCTCCGCAAGAAAAGAACACTGTTGCATTTTGTGCTCTCAATCTTCAAGAACTGTTCATCATCTTCTTCATCAAACTCAAGGTTAATATGTTCTTATCTATTATCAAATGCAAATAACTTGTTTTCGATCTTATCATTGTTTTACACAAGATCAAACAAAAGAACTCAAAAATAAAATCATTTTCTTTCATGGTTTTATAAACACAACCATTTCATGGTTGTTCTTCAAGTTTTAAATCTAAAATCTTAAACTTGTTCTTCTTTCGTATCCATTTTTTTAAAACTGGAATACAAGGCTTATAGGTGTTATATTCGTTTTTTTTAAAACAAGAAAAACCCTAATCTTCATTAAGACTTTTTTGTCTGAATGAAATGGACAAAATTCGAAAAATCTTAATGGAAATTTTCTTTCCACATTAAGATATTTCTTATTTGTTAACATCTTTGGTTGAACTGATAATACAGTGAAATGGCAACTTCAAAGCTGAATGTTACCGCTGAGTCCATCTCCACTGATTCTGAGGAACTGGAAATCACCAAAGCTCCTCAGGTTAAGTTTGAACTGGATCAACTAGACTGGACAAAGGCAAACAACCTTTCAGCGCTTCTCGAGTTTCCTCCTCGGAAGCAGGTATCCCATCTAGACGACGCTGTAAATTTTTTGAAGAATAGCCCCATCTACACAGCACTGACAATCACACCTCCTGCCAGTCAGCGTCTATTATCCCAATTCTGGTACTCTGCCAGACACACCAACCTACCCTCAGCCAAAGATCCATCTAAAACCATCGACTGCATACTCAGCGATACTGAGTATGGTACCATCAAGATAACCCCCGCAATAATCCGCAAAGCTCTGAAATTCCCTAACGCTACCTCAGAAAATCCTTTCATTCCATTTCCTGACCACAAGAAGCACGCTGACAGGGAAGAAATCATTGCTTTCCTTGATGCGATGGGTTACATCTGGGAGACTGGAAGAGACAAGCTACCTGAGAAGAAGCTGACGCTGATAAAGAAATCCAAGATGCCCAACGAGATGAACTTCATCTTCGCTCACCTGATCAGCTGCATGACAGCGAAATCCGGATCTTCTGATCAAGCCGCTCAACCTCAGCAGGCCATGGGTTACGCACTGCTGAAAGGTCTCAACATTGACTGGGCCTCCATCATCTATGAAGACCTCATTCAACGTGTTGATTCTGCCGCTGACCGACCAGCATGGGTTCCTTACCCGCGATTCATCAGCGCCATCTTTCAATATGGCCTGAAGGACAGCTATCCTGAAGAGGGTGATCTGAAACTCTCTCAGATTGGCCCTAAAGTTCTCGACTTCAAGCCTGTCGCCAACGAGGTACGTCTCTCTACCCTTCTCACTCTACTTAATTCTCCGCTTTCTGTGGCTCCTTCAGCGACTATACCCCTCGCTGATTCCCAGGCCACAAAATCCATTCCTTCTAAGAAAAGGAAACAATCTCTTACCCCTCTTGATTCCAAAAGGATCAAGAAAACCAAGGAGCAACCCCAGCAACTCCATGCTGAAGACTCCTCAGCTCATTCTGAAGAGCTGAAGGAAAGTTCCGTGGTACGCTCTGCCACACCAATTCAAGCCATCCCTTCTAAACCTACTTCAGCGTCCTTAAACGCTGAGGTTAGAACTTTGGAATCTACCCAACCTTCGTCAGTCTCTCAAAAGACTGATGAAGTACTTCTCAGCGAATCCAACGCTGAACTTGAAACCCAACCCCAATTCTTATCCTTCGCTCCTCCCTCTACTTCTTTGGACACTCCTCCAGTCAAAACTGGAGATGCCATCATTCAAGAAGCCGTTGAAGCTTCTCAGCGAATGACGAAGAAAGGACCTGCAGAGATCTCCATCCCTCACGGAACTTTTGAGGGAGATATGGAACACTATGGAGGGACTCGAAACTTTGATGAGTTCGTCAACGCTCCTGCAGGTACAGATCCCACCTTAAACACTGTAACTAAACCTGAAACTTCTGAGCTTTCCTTTGTTCACAAGTACTTATATGTTACAGGTCCTTTTTTGGGAGACATCAACCAGTCTCTGAAGTCTATGGAGATGAAACTTACGGATCTCACCACCGGTCTATCAAATAACTCTACAGCTGTAACAAACGCTGGAGAGAATCTGACAAAGCTGACTACTGTGGTGGACAAGAAGGCCTCCTCTGATGACATCAAAGACCTTGATAAAACTCTCGCCGACTTTGCCAAAGTGCTCTCCGACATCTACACTGACTACACCAACCTCAAATCATCAGTTTCCACCGTTTCCAGCGAGGTTACAACGCTGAAGAAATCGGTTGGTACACTCGAAGGTGATATGTCAGTGGTCAAGACCGACTTGGGCTCAGTGAAGACCGATCTTAGTTCTGTCAAGACAATGATCGAGACGCTGGTGAACAAGGCAAATAATCCAGCTCCTGCTCCGGCCCCTGCACCTATTTTGGACTCATTCACCGCAGAGGATCGCCAAGAGCTGAAGAAAATCACGCCTGCTATTTCTGGCCTAGAAGACAGAATAGCTAAGCTTGAAGATTGTGTGAAAGTCTCTGGCCCAGAAGACAGAGACAACACCAATGCTGAATCTACCCATTCCTCCCCCGCCCATCATGAGAAAGAGGGGGAGAAGAGCGCTGAACAGGAGAAGAGCGCTGAAGATCAAAATAAGAGCGCTGAAGACCTTTCCCATGATGAATCTATCAGGGGAGAGGGTAATGAAGATCGGATTACTGGACCTCAGGGAGATGAAAACCCTGAGGGAACCGAGAACCTCCCCTCTGTATCTGAGGGGGAGAAACTCGAAGAAGATGCTGAGGAATCTGAAGCAGAAGAAGACGAAGACTTCGACATCCCTGAAGCTGAACCATCCTCCTCTCCAAGGAACGATGATGATGATGATGAAGATGACGATGATTTCTTTGTTGTCAAACCTGCTCCTCGAACCAAAGCTCTTAAAGGTATTTCAATAAAAGAACCTTCAGGGGAGAAGACAAAGACAAAGCACTCAGCCTCTGGCGCTGAGAAAAGCAAAGACAAAGGCATCGCTGAAGATGATAATCTGGCGATCCTACTTGCAAAGCCGATTTGTCAGGTACACTAAACTTATTTTTCCTTCCCTGATCATCTCTGAAAAATCAGTTATCCATTCCACAAACACCATACACATCCACATTTTTTTCTATCTTTTCTACCCAAGTTCTTCTACCCAGTTCTTATTTGTAAGATCGCTGCGTTTCAGCTAGTCCTCTCCCCTGTTTGAGGATATCGCTGAAAGATCTTCTATTGCGACTTCACCAATAATTCCAGCTACCGCTGAAGACATAATCCCAGTCTTAGATTTAATCTCTGAGACTGATGAATCAGAAGAACAACCTCTCTCGCACAGAAACAGACCCTCAGTTCTTCAAAAGAGGAGAGAAGAAATGATAAAGCGATTCGAGGATCAGCGAATCATCCTAAGGCGCGATCAACTACCTTCAGTTCCTCCTAAATTCAGAATTTCAAAAGCTGAATACCAGGATCATCTCAGAGCTGAACGCCTCATCGCTGAAAGGAAGGAAGCTGAAGATAAAGACAGAGAATACGCCATCAAGCTCACTCAAGAATCTGTCAAAGACCCCAAGCTGAAGCGTATTCCCATTGAAATCCAACGAAAGCTTTGGGAACAAGCCCAGAAGATCGTGGAAAAGAAAGCTGAAGTTTCTCAGACCACCCTGATCTGGTGTAAAGAGAAAATCCACTTCAGATATCGTCCAGCGAAGATCAACAAGGTATTCATCTCTGGAAGAACCTCCATCGGAGTACCTATTGTTGACATCAAACTGTTCAGAGAAGATGACTCATCTGAAACCTTTCGTGCTGACACTGTAAAAAGGTATGGTCTCTCTGAATGGCTGGAGATGAGGTTAGCTATCCAACCATCAAAATCTAAGTACAAGGATCATTTCGAAAAGCTGATAAACAGACAGATCGATTTGATATCTTCTTGTGTGGATATTCCTCCTGTTCCTGATTTAAAACCAAAAAGAAAAAAGGGCTCTCCAAGGAAGAAACGTCAAGATTCAAACTCAGGTCCTGTCATACGAAATGAAACTGGAATTGGTTTCTCTCGCGCTGAAGTACTTGGTCCTGATCCTGATCTATCTGCCCTTGACATCTCTTTGCCACCATGTGAACTTTTCGTCCCTGGTAAAGTCATCAGTAATCCTTATGGAATATTCTTTCTTGACTACGACGGACGTAAATGCTTTCAACGGATCGCTGAGCTTCCAATCACTCCAATCGAACAGCTCAAAGATCTCATCTACTGGTGCGACTTCAGAAAAGACATTCAGGCACGACACCTAAAACCCTTGATTTTTGAAGCTGCTCTGAAGCTAAAGAATAAAGGAGAAAAGGTTCCTGACTGGATGATTCCAACTGAAAAGACAACCCTTGATGAACTTCTCATTAAGGAAGAACCCTTTGAAGGCTGACAACAATCACCATTTTTCTCTATTGTATCAGTCATCCTTCAGTACTTGTAATTTATTTCGCTTGTACTTGTAATCTTTCTTATTCATATTGTAACCTGATTCAAAGATTTAAAGAAAGATTTCAGCGAATGTACTTTACTCCATCAGTACTGAAAAGATCCCAGAAAACAGTAAAAGGGACAAATATTTTATGAGTTCTTTTTATCCTTATGTTTTCATTAAATAGCAGTTTTCTCTGTTGCTATGTCATAATCAAATAGGGGGAGATTGTTGATCCAAACCCTCAGTGATTTGATAATGACCCTATCTTAAATACTTAGTGAAAATTGTAAGTAAACAATATGTATCAGAGTTTCACTATCGCTGATAAGTACTAAGATCTTACAGTACTGCTGATAGGAACTCTCGCACTTTTAGATTAAACATTCAGCGAACACTGTTCACCATATCGCTGAGTCTGTTCAGTCCTTATGGTGATCGCTGATAAGTTAGTTGTTTACTTATGATCCCTGAAGACAAGATTCACGTCAACAAAGGTTCTACGCTGAAGTCGAAGATCAAGCTCAAGAACCAGCGACAAGTCTCCTAATGAACTGATGCGGATCAGCGAAGACTCAGATTTGTCCACTCAACGTGAAGTATCAAGTACAAGACTTCAGCTATCGCTGAACTTTATCATCTGCTGAATAGTAAATGATAATCGCTGAATCAACGAAAGCTGATCATGAAGTCCTCCGTACAAAGTACTTTTGTCTTAACCTCCCTTGCACGCCACCGTACGAAATGTCAGAAAAGAACCTCCGAAAATCTGAAATCGTACAACCACTCTGATACTACACTGTTCATTCATGCGGCTACTAAGGTTGTCAACAAAGGTCAATGACATGCAACCAATCCGCTGATGACACGTGTAAAGTGTATACTAAATTGCATTAAATGCATGCAGTATATAAAGAGATGAACTCACTTCATTTGAAGTAACTTGCTAACTCTGGACAAGTTCAAATCTCTCAAGATAGGATTTTATTAGTAATCTCCTTATCTTTCTTAGTGCAAGAAAACCTTAGTGTTCCAACTTGTTTAGATTTAGGTTTATCCTTAATCTTGTTTCCGCAACAAGCTGTAAATTGTTAATGATTTATCAATAAACAATTTAGAAAAGTAAAATAGTGTGTTTGTATTCAACCCCCCCCCCCCTTCTACAAACTTGTTTAAGCCTTTCGGGACCAACAGTGTTAGTGACACTGAGTAACCATTATAGTTATATATCGATAATCCTAATTTTGTAACTATTTTAATGATCAATGTCACGCAGGCCGGGATGTCGAGGGCACGGCACATGCCGTCGTTCGCCACCACAGCAATCACAAACATCTTTGGCGGTTCGGCCGATGACTATTACAGGCCGGAAATGCATACTGTAAGTTATTTTGGTAGTTTTGGTTTAATTGTGAACATTTCCTAAATTGTACTTAAAACATTGAGTAACGTAATTTTCAGACGGGGTCTCCTATTATCCAGGATCACTTCTCGGAGCACTTCTCGGAGCCTGACGATGACTCGATGGATGTTGTAGATCCACCACCACGGGTGACCCCGCTCCCTTAAAAGCGGTCGCATAAAATTTCACAATGGTTTCGTCACCCGTTTGGCCAACAAGGATCTACGATACCACCGGCCGCTAAAAAACAAGCAAAGAAAGCGGGGGGAAAGAAGGGAGGAAAGAAAAAGGGAAAGGTGTCTTCACCGGAGCCTCAACCGGCATCATAAATATTGAGGATGTGCCGGACTGGTCGCCTCCCCCCTTGATCTTCATCCCTCACTTGAACTTGGAAATCACCCCCTCGTTTTTCAATGTATTGTTGGCCGTTGACCCTTTGGAGTCTGACTTACTGGATGTGGTTAGTATGAAGTTTAATTATAGTCATATAATCAAATATATTTATTTTACATGTCTAACCATCTATTTTTTATGTATAGCACATCGATTGTTGGGTCTCGCTGTTGCAAATACATCGTGGAACAGACACGAGGTGGACCATGATGTTCAGTATGTTCTTTCATTACTTGTTGATTGAGCATCTAGGTCCCGCCTCCGTGGTTAATTCATGCAATGGCGTGGAAGGGACCTCTTGGGCTCTCCTCGATGTGGTATGTAAATCGTTTTACTCTTATTTTATTTAACTTGTTTTGTTGCTAACTAAGTTGTCTAATATTGTAATATTTCAGGTGTACATCCCAATATGCATTAATCCCCAACATTGGCTGCTTGGAGTATTTGAACTTGACGTTATGACCTTGACCATATATGATAGCGACAGTGCCAATCTCTTCAGACAGCAATTGGAAGAGCATATGACAAAGTTTAAAGTTGTGCTATTTGACTTCTTTTGTCGGGTCAAGGATGATAGACGTCGCGATATGACAGGTGTCTTTCGCTATAAGTTCGCCAAGAATGTACCCCAGCAGGCCGGGATAAATGCGGATTGCGGTGTCTGGGTATGCCATAATACCCAAATGTTGATAAATAACAATGAGGTATGGGTACACCCTGACGAGGCCGAGGATGTTGCCAAAGATTTTCGCAAACATATGGCGGAGTCTATTTATGAGCATTGTCAAATAGGGCCACGTTAGGTTGTTTATGTAACATTAAATAATTGTTATTTTTAGTATTAACTTATTTTGTTAAAGTATTGTGATTGACTTACTGTTTACTTCATTTGGTTTTTGCTAATTTCATCCATTTACTCAACTTTGAGTATCGATATTTCTTTCACACATACTCCATTTTGGACGCATTATATATCATTTCGAAGCTCTCATATAGGAGAACATAAACCTACTAAAATTTAGTTATATATAACACATATATATAAATTTAAATGCGTCCAAAGTTTAGTAAAACCCATATTTCCAACACCTAGTAAGTAGGTTTATGAAACTTGCGATAATCCTAATACAGAGATTATTGGATGAACAAGCATTTATTTCTTGATTATTGGTGTATTGGTTCTTGTTGTCTGGAAGTGATTCATATGATGCAAAAATTGGTATCATGTAATGTAGATAGTATCTATATTATAGAAACTTGCATTTGACAGTACCATATAAATCTGATCTAAATTCTCATTAATTAGCTATGTTTGACTACTTAAAGACTAATTTTCTGCCTAATGAAAGACCATTATTCAAGAGCAGACGAATATTGCAGTTACTTTTCAGTGGAATCTTACAGGCTCTTTTCAAACGAATCTTGCAGTGAACTATTCAGACGAATCATGCAGTGAACTTTTTCAGACGAAATCTTTGACCATATCTGATGAAGAACATACATTTTCACGGCTATAAGTAGATGGCATGATGAAGTAGTAATTCACAACTTCCTATCTATCTTTTATACAAACACACTCTCGCTTTTTTTTACACAATGGATGGAGGTTCAAGATCAATGGGGAACAGGTCGGCGAATGTGGCTGGAACTTCATGTTCGAGAGCCTACCAACCACTGAACGACGGAGCTCGCCGGAGTACCTGGAAGGTACCGGAAACAGACGAGGAGTGGACAAACTGTGGGCGAACTGCAGCCGATTTTCCATTCACGCCTGAGGAGGAAGCAGACTGGGAGATGGCATCCGACAATTACTACTTCGATAATGGCATGAGAACCCCACCAATGTATGATTTTATGCCGACGGGTCTTCGACAAAGTCAACGAATTACTCCCGCAGTGCAAAAAGCCATTGATGAGGCGAACGCCGGTATCGAAAAGGTAAAGGGTATGTGGAACCATAACAGGGGGATTCAGCAGGGGAAAATGGAGTATCTAGCGGAGAAGAAACGAGAACTGGCCATGACTAGGGCTCACGTTCGGCACCTGCAACGAGAGATTAAGGAAGCTGAAGATGAACTAGAAGAACTCGAATCGGACTACATAGGAATGGAGGACGTGATCAAGGAAAAGGTTAACTTCATCACAGGACTCCAGGACGCCTTCCAGTAATAGATTTATTTGTTTACATGCACTGTATCCGTTTCGGTTGGGAAGATGATTTGCAATAATTTTTATATGATGTTGTTAATTAATTTCCTTGTTAAATAACTTAAGTGAATTTCTATATTAAAAACATTAAAATGGAAAGGAAACAATACATTAAAAACCACAAATTAAATAATTAACTATAAGGGTATGAATTTTAAATATAAATTTTTTTTATGTAGTGTATAACTGTATATGATATATATTAAAATATATAAATCCAAAAAAATTCAAGATTGGGCTCATTTCGAACGTATCGAAGAGACGATTATAATGGTGTAATTTGTTAAAATTAAAACGTATTTTTTTAACGTATTTTAGTTAATAAACGATTATATGTGTTAAATGTAAAATTAAAATAATGAAAGTAAAAGGTATAAAGTAAATTTAGTAAATAAGTATAGGGGTTGAAAGTGTAACATTTCATTTTAAATTCGTAAAAATGGACGAAAGCGGGGTGAACAGTGTCAAAAATACCAAAATTTTCATAAATGGTCCCTGGAATTTTTCAAAAATGGTCCCTTGCAATTGAAAAGTCACAAAAATAATCTCATCGCGGGATTCCTTCGCGATCGCGGGATTTCATTTTTCAAAAATGGTCCCTGCAAGTTTAAAAAAGTGTCAGAAAAGTCCCTGGCCCGCGATCGCGGGCTCCCATCGCGGATTTTTAGGGTATTTTTGCAAAGTGGGAGAGATTTGTGGTATTTTGGTAACACATGGTCAAACTTAGGGTATTTTAATTAATTTCCCTATATTTTATATTTTGTCGTATATTTATATTAAAATGTGAGTTAAAAACAAAACATTTACATGATTCGAGTGAATTACGGATTTGGTCCATATATTACGTTAAAATTACGACTAACGTCCCTAAACTTAAAATATTATAGATATGGTCCTTGTGGATATCATTTTTTATGATTAAGATTTCTTTTACTAACGATCATCAAATAAATTCGTTAATCCAGTTAACTCAAGAATTAAAAGACCAAAATGTCCTTATTTCATTATCATGTTGTTTGTATTAGAAAACAATATACATATGTATACACACACATACATACATACACTCATCTACACAAAAGACATACATAGACGAAAAACAAGTGGACGTCTCCCAAAAAGGGTTGTGGGTTTAAGAAGGGGGTGTTAGTTTCCAGATCGAGGCAATGATTGCAGTTGACAATGACTATGAGGTTGGAGGTGGTAAGGAGACGTTGAAGAGAAGGGGTATGGAGAAGGAGACCAACGACTTCTTGTTTTTGCTTTTATGTTTGCATTGTATGTGTATATGTAAATATTATTATATAATATATATTTTTATCTTTAATAGAAAATTTGACTAAAAAAGAGTTAAAAGACCAAAATGACCACTGTGTTAACTGGATTAGAGAATTTGTTTAACGGTCGTTAATGAGAGAGATCTTAGCCATAAGAAAATGACAACCACGAGAGACATATCCATATTTATCAAGTTTAGGGATGCTAGTCATAATTTTAACATACTATAAGGACCAAATTCGTAATTCACACTTGATATTTTGTATGGATTATACTATACCATATCTTCTAATACTTAAATTTAGAGTGAATTGCATTTTTGGTCCCTGTGGTTATAGTATTTCTTTGAAAGAGGGACCTAAACTTCAATATCTCAAGAAGTGGTCCCTCAGTTTCCAATTTTGCTCCAAAATCAGGACCCCAACACTAACAACGTTTATTTGCTCCGTTAGTGCCAGGGGTAGTTTCGTCCATATAACCATAGGGACTCCTTTCAAAGAAATCATATAACCACAGGTACCAAAAATGCAATTTACTTGAAAATTTATTAAAATGCCTCAAGTTCAAAATTAAGTTACCAAAATGCCCCAAATCTCTTTGGTTTTGCAAAAATGCCCCGTTTTCCGGTGATTGGGCCCGCGATCGCGGACCCGGCCAATTAGCCATCGATTGGGAGGTCGCGTATGGAACATATTTGTCCGCGATGGTACCATTTTTCCTCAATTTGTTATATTTTGATTTCAAATTTACATTTCATACCCCTGTAATTATTTACTTAGTTTACTTTTTTAATTTTTACTTTTCTAATTTTAATTTTACACTTTCATCATATTAACACATATAATCGTATATTAACTAAAATACGTTAAAACACGTTTTAATTTTAACAAGTTACACCATTATAATCGTCTCATCGATACCTTCGAAATGAGCCAAATATTGAATGTTTTTGGATTTAATTATGTTAAAAAATACGTTTTAACATATCATATTAACATACATAATTACGTTAAAATATGTAAAGGAGTTCGATATATATATATATATATATATAGGGTCAGGTTCAGAGGAAAACCTCAAATAAACGGAAAACTAAGGAACACCCTTATAAACTTTGATTCAACATAATCCAAAGAATATTAAAAATCAACAACTAAACTAATTATAATTAAAGAAAAGGGTATTAAGGTAATTTGAGTACTATTTCAGATATGAAAAATACAAAAAAGGCATAAATCGTTTCCCTATAATTATGGAGATCACAGTTTCCGGCGAGCACTTGCAGATTCCGGCGAGTTGACGGTTCTTCGACGAAAACTTGCAGATTCCGGCGAGTTGACGGTTCTTCGGCGAAAACTTGCAGATTCCGGCAAGTTGACGGTTCTCCGGTGAAAACTTGCAGAATCCGGCGAGTTGACGGTTCTCCGGCGAAAACTTGCAGATTCCGGCAAAAAACTTGAAGATATGCACAAATGCATATTATGCACCTGTGCATATTATGCACAAATCTGGATTTTAAATAGATACTCAATTACATATATGACACAAATCTTATGATCCAACACACCACAAAGCTTATGCATCTGGTCGTGCTCCCTTGATTCACAACTTGAAAGAGGGGTAAAATGCTACGTTTGTGCATATTATGCACTTGTGCATATATATGCACAGATCTGGAGATTCAACACCAAATAACATGATATCGATGAATCCGGACCCTACTAATACGAAGAAACATGAGAGAAGATATATATGCACTTGTGCATATACGAGAACCAATCGAATGTATGAAACAGTTATCGACCATGTAGCAAGAATAACAATGAGAAAAATGTTGAGAAAAACTCCGGCGAAGATGTTTTGTCCGACAACGATGAACGTCAATGGCGTCCGACAAGGATGAGTTTTCCGGCCACTTTTTCCAGAATCCGGTGAGAGATGCAGTTTCCGACGAAGTTTTCCTCAAATGAAACTTACTGATTTCTTAATGAAATCCAATTCTGAAAATTTCTGGTTGATGAAAATTTCAAGAAGAAATGTTCTGTGGAGCTTAGATTCACCAAATCTCAACAAAAATTAAGATCAAATCATCATCATCGAGAATACCGAAGATCACTTTTTCGACCTGCACATTATCAAAAACATTGAACTTGATACTGTTTTTCGTTTCTGGAATTTGTAAGCTGATCGAGAATGATATTAAAAATGATCTGTAACAGTTTCTGGCGCCGGTGAAGTAACAGGAGGCGGTGATTTTGTGAATAACTTTACGGCGGCGTTCAGTGGTAGAAGATCGGAGACGACGACCGGAATAGCTTGATTGCATATTGTCTTGCAGCAAATCGAGATGTTGAGTTTGGATCTAGAAAGGAAGATAATGGAGAAGAGAGAGAGAAATGAAGGTGGTGGTGGTCGGAGGTGGTGGCGGCTGTAGAGAAGAGAGAAGAGAGGGTAGGGTTTCTTAAATGTGAGTCTTTCATTTTTTTTTTGCCAATTTTACCCTCAATGCAGTGTAACTGAATATGAAATATACCCTTAGTTTTGATTTATTTACAAAATTGCCATTAACAATATCAACCCTTGATTCGTCTTATCCTATGGCTATAAAGTTGTTCCTTAGTTTTTCGTTTTTTTGAGGTTTTCCCTTGAATCTCCTTCTATATATATATATATATATATATACTAGTTATTTACCCGCTGTAATGCAGCGAGACGTATAATCCAAATAATTTGATGATTTAATCAATTAAATCAAAAAATATTTTATATTGGACCCATTTCGAAGGTATCGACGATAGATTATAATGGTGTAACTTGTTAAAATTAAAAGGTATTTTTTTTTAATAGATTGTTTTATAGGACTTATTTAAGATCAAATGATTTGCATCTTAAATTTATAGAATCAAACGATTTTACCCGCTGCAATGCAGCGAGACGTATAATCCAAATAATTTGACGATTTAATCAATTAAATCAAAAAATATTCTATATTGAGCTCATTTCGAAGGTATCGACGATACGATTATAATGGTGTAACTTGTTAAAATTAAAAGTATTTTTTTTAACGTATTTTAGTTAATATACGATTATATGTGTTAATATAATAAAAGTGTAAAATGAAAAATAGAAAACTAAAAGGTATAAAGTAAATTAACTAAATAAGTATAAAGGTGTTAAATGTAACTTTCAAATCCTCGATTTTTTATTTTTCGATTTGAAAGTTACATTTAACATAATTAAAAAATACGTTTTAATTTTAACAAGTTACATCATTGTACTCGTCTCTTCGATACCGTCAAAATGAGCCCAATATCATATATACTACATAAAAATATTTTTATGTAATATTCAATATTTGGCTCATTTCGAAGGTATCAAAGTGACGAGTACAATGATGTAATTTGTTAAAATTAAAACGTATTTTTTAACGTATTTTAGTTAATATACGATTATATGTGTTAATATGATGAAAGTGTAAAATTAAAATTAGAAAAGTAAAAGGTATAAAGTAAACTAAGTAAACAATTACAGGGGTATGAAATGTAACTTTGAAATCAAAATATAACAAATTGAGGAAAAATGGTACCATCGCGGACAAATATGTTCCATACGCGACCTCCCAATCGATGGCTAATTGGTCGGGTCCGCGATCACGGGCCTAATCACCGGAAAACGGGGCATTTTTGCAAAACCAAAGAGATTTGGGGCATTTTGGTAACTTAATTTTGAACTTGAGGCATTTTAATAAATTTTCGAGTAAATTGCATTTTTGGTACCTGTGGTTATATGAATTCTTTGAAAGGAGTCCATGTGGTTATATGGACGAAACTACCCCTGGCAGGCTGGCACTAAACGTTGTAAATTTGGTTCTTTTTTAGTGACCAGGGACTGGATTTGGAGCAAATACGGAATCTGAGGGACCACTTCTTGAGATACTGAAGTTTAGGTCCCTCTTTCAAAGAAATCAGATAACCACAGGGACCAAAAATGCAATTCACTCTTAAATTTATGAGTAAATTACATATTTGGTTCCTGTGGTATAGTGGTTTTAACATTCTGAGCTCCTAAAATAAAATATTTATGGATTGCATCCTCGTGGTTTACATTTTATAACGCGTTGAGTCCCTAACTTCTAACTCCGTTAAAATTTTCTGTTAAGCAAGTTAAGTACAGAGGTATTTTAGTCAATTTGGTTCTTTTTTATTTCTTATTAAAAGTAATAGGGATCAAATATGTTATTTACTACATATATATATATATATATATTATAATATAGATATATGTATATATTTGCCCGCTACACCGCCCCACCCCTCCCTTCCCTCCGGCGGCTTCATTTCCCACCTCCACACCATCTGCACCGCCGGTGACTTCGTCTTCCCCGGTGACCCTCACGCTCGCCGATGACTTCTTCCAGGTCTCGTTCTCCAGATCTGCAAAGGGAGAAAAAGGCAACGAAGAACAGAAGGGAACAGATCTTCCAGGTCTCGTTCTCTCGATCTGCAAGGTGTTTGCAGGGGAAAGAAGAAGAAAACGTGGGATACAAGTGCCACTCGTCTTCTTCGTCTTCACACTGGTTCTGCAACTCGGTCCCTTTCTCTGTCGTCTAGAACACAGGGACGACCGTGGAGGAGGAGATGGGCCATGTCTTTATGCCGCCGGTGGACGATGTCGATCCCTTTCTATGCCCTCACTTTAGGGTTTTGGTCTTCTTCTTTTTATTGCAAACGACTTTGGGTTTTTTTGTATGAAGAATTAAAGCAAGAACATGAAGTTTGTTTCAGATCGGGAGACCGGGGTTTTGATTCAAATTTTTATATAAATATGAATGTTTGGTTATTCTTTTTAAGTTTTTGAATAAATGTTAAAGATTTTGGGTTTGAATCTGATTTAAGATATATGTATTTGTTTGACTGTTTGAGAGTGGTTTAGTTTTTGTGTTTGAATGGTGATGGTAATCGGAATCTTGCCTGAAATTTTCTGAAGCAATGGAAGGACGGAGGGAGAGAAAAAGAGAGACACGTGGCAATGTTTTATTGGTATTTATTTTTTAGTTTTTATTTTTTAATGTAAAATGAGGAAAATGTCTAAAATGACCAAACTACCCATCATGTGCCGTGCACATGGGTAGTTTAACGGACCAAATTTGAACGGGGTTAGTTTTAGGGACCAAACACGTTATCAAATGAAAACCACAAGGATGCAATCCATAATTATTTTATTTTAGGGACTCAGTGTGTTAAAACCACTAAACCACAGGGACCAAACATGTAATTTACTCTAAATTTATATTCTAATACATTTAAATTAGAAGATGAAAGGATGTTGGAAGGGGGTGGGATAAATTATTATTATTTTTCTTTATAAAAACTTTAATAGTTTGTATTAAAGCTTTAATAGCTTGTAGAATAATATAAATATTTAGTAAAAATGAAAAAGAAAAAAGCTAAAAAAAACCATGTTACCTTCTAACTTAACAACTAGTATAACTTTGTTAGCCTTAAGAACGAAAAGCGAAATGCAAAGAAAAGGATAATGACTAAAAAACGACATTTAAAAAATCAGGGACAAAACAGTTATAAACAAGGAACCACATAGACGGAAATCATAATTTACTCTTTGCTCTATATACTGAAGAAATATTTTATTTTGTTTTTTAATATATATTTTTATATTATGTGAAGATGTATTTGACAATAATAAAATTGAATCTGGATGGCACTAGCCATACAAATATGTCGTAATCACTCTCAAATGGCCCGCTTAATGCAACAACTCTGATGTTACACATATTTCATCGTTCAATCGATCCCCAATTCTAACTTTTACCGCTTAGTTTTATCGTTCACGGATATTTAAGAAACAAATAGAATATATGATAAAAGGGTTCAACTCTTGTCATGTTTGATCATATTACAAAAAATCAGGTTAGTTTGTAGGACGTTAAAAGATGTATAAGTTTCTTAATAGGTTGTTTTATAATACTAAATAATAAACATCATATCTAAAAGCGTTGCAATAAGTTTAAGATGCTTTTTGAACGTTTTAACAATTTTAAAATAAAAGAACGTATTAACTAAGTGTTCTGTAAACTCATTTTATATATGACACATTCTCAAATATTGTTATATGAAATAGCTTAATGTGACATTTTATTTTAGAAATATTTTAAAAAAACTTGTTAAAATGTCCAAAAAATGTCATGCAAATACACTTTTGATATGTCGCTTAATGTTTGATCCTATAAATTTAAATTTTATAAAACAGTCTATCAAACATAATCTTGTTATAGTATTATGAGCCGATTTAAATTTGATGGTAACAAAAAAATGCATACTTGTTGGTTACGTCTTGGACTTGGATGACTTACAAGAAAGTCCAAGCATGCCAAAAAGTCTTTCTCTAGGAAGTGAGAGATATCGATTGATGATAACAATTTAAATGGTTGAAATTAGATCTTCGATATAATATCGGAGACACTGTAACTGTAAGGATTTTTTTGGAACCGGTAAAGATACTATAGGATTAATTCGAACCTTCAATGTTCGAGGTAAGTTGAGATTATAGGCCAACTTAAAAAATGATAAATTGCATTAAAATGGAACCAACTTTCACCTAATTTTTATTTTAGGGAATCAACTTTTAAAATCGTCATTTAGGGGTCTGTATCAAACTTTGTGTTTATTTAAGGGTTTGGTAACATTTTCAACAGGTAACGGTAATATTTGATATTATCAAAATGGAACCAATGTTCATCTAATACCTATTTTGGCGAACCAACTTTCAAATCGTCATAAAGGGGTCTACATCAAACTTTATGTTAATTTAAGGATCCGATTAATCTAATGACCTACTAATGATGACATTTCCCAAAACTTTTGTCAACTGTCTCCTTCCCCTCGCGACTATGGCATGGCGATAATGACCATGTCACTATCGCGGGCACTATCGCCCAAACTGCCCCAAAACTTGATTTTGACCCGCGTAACCCAAAATGCTCCCAATTTGCTGAGCTTCTTTTGTAAGGTAAGCCCAACTTTAATCATTCATCAAAACCATTTCGAGGGCTATGCACCCAATTTATTTATTAAATAAAATTCCGGGTGTTACAGATTCTGTACCTTTATAGATTTATCTACTCGCAACACTTGCAATTCGTCAAGCTCATACACGCCTAAGACTTACGAATAAAACAAAGTTATAAAATTACCTTTCTAAGTTCTATTTTAAATATTAATTAATCAAATGCTAACTAATAATAATCTATATGATTTTTGTTTTCTTATACGAATATAATTTTTTAATTTTATTATTTGATTGATAAATATGTATACATATATATATGTATATATAATTCTATATATGACATACAAATTAGTGGCATTATGTCACCTCTTGAAAAACGTCGTGTCCTCGTTGTGGTAAGGCTTGAACTCGCTACGATGCCTTACACTATTTTGAACATTGGCTAAAATATTCAATTCTTTATTCAATGTAATACGTGTTTGTGTCTATTAGTAGACATTTAATAACTAATAATATGAAATTTTATATTATTATAATTTGTATATTTTATAAACCTTTAGGGTTGTTTGGTAGTTGCTGAATGATTTGGTGTAAGATGATTAAGTGCTCAGAATGAAATTAGAGGTTGAATGGTTAAGGGAGGTTCAAGATACAAAATAAATCAGAGGGTTTTAGAACCATTATGAGCCATACTTTTTTTTACCAAACAAGATTAACCTCTTAACCATTCATATGCCTCCTAATAAAACTATTAAGAGGTAAACAAGCATCCCCTAAATCTCACGTTAGATTAAGTTGAGATAGTCCATCTATTTTTCGGGTTGGGTTGGACAGATTGATGGCTTGCTCGGTTTTATGTGCACCCCTTAGTTTATTAGCTATTTTTTACCGAATATGGTTGTCAGTTAGTTTATTAACCAACAATAACTTATTATACAACATCTAGTTTTTATAAATACAACTAATTTACAACTGATAAACATCTAATTTACAGGTAATCAGTTTATTAAATCTAATTTGATAACCTTTATAATTTCCAAAACATGAGGCGATTGTACTAACAAAAATGATTATTGTATTGTGGCTATTATTAGTTTTGTAATGATGGTGATAAATAAATATTAAATGCTAATTTTTTAATAAATAAGAATTAATGGGTTTTCATAAAATCTGTTGATGATTATGGAAAGAATCATGTGTTCCCTTTTGCGTGTATACCCCGCGTATGAGTCAACAACTAAAGGGTGAAAGAGAATCGGTGTAAATTATTTGAAAATGCCATCCCTTTTACCAATTAAAAATTGAATAAATGTTGCTTGCCATTAAGAGATTAATTTATTTTGGTGATCCATAATTTTCATTCAACTAGCTTGTATAAGACCATCCACATCCCTGCAATTCATTTATACTTTTAATTGTGTCACATCAGCTTTTGCAATTATCATCTACATCCATGCAATCCACCTACACTTTCAAAAGTGGTCTCCACTACAACATTTATTAATTATTTTATAAATTATTATATATATATATATATATATTCTAATTATTTTTTAGTTAATAAATACATGATATAAAAATCAATTTATTTAAATAATTTATAAAAAATAAATATAAAAATAAATATAAATTTTAATATTTAAACTAATTTAACTATATTGTATTTATATTAATTTAAAAATAATATATATGTATATACGTACATATAATATTTTATAAAAAGAATAAGTAATTTAATTAAAATATAAATTAACATTA
This sequence comes from Saussurea involucrata, assembly GCA_033807775.1. Classification (NCBI taxonomy): domain Eukaryota; kingdom Viridiplantae; phylum Streptophyta; class Magnoliopsida; order Asterales; family Asteraceae; genus Saussurea; species Saussurea involucrata. The sequence goes on along the minus strand of CM066322.1, from coordinate 54,297,685 downwards.
TTAATTCATAAAATATATTATTTTATATCAAAATTTAGTTTATTTAAAAAATTATGAAAAATAAATAAAAAAATAGGGATAGATGGTGACTTGGTGGCCACGTGGATTGCAAGTGAAATTGCAAATGTTGCAATTGGTTTGGTGATGTGGCACACAATTTTCATTTGCAAGCCAACTTGCAAGCGTGCGTGGATGCCCTAAGATTCGTATGAAATCACAATTCAAACAAATTATAGATTTTCTTAAACAATTAGACATGAGTCTAAAAACGAAATTTGTTATAGGAGGTATTTACCAAATTTTTATCAGGTAATTGTTTATTGGGAAGAGGTAAAACTATCGTGTAATATTCGTTGCCATTAAAATTGATTGTTGGTAAGCGTCTTAAAATCAGTAAGTGCTTATCGGGTAAGACTTTCGGCCCTTGCTATGCCTCTTACTAGATAAGATTTTTGGTCTTTGTCATGCTCAATCGGTAAGCTGATGTCGGTAAGCACTTACCCGATAAACATGTAGTAAACTAGCTCGTCTGATTTAGTGTAATAATTGATTTTTTTTGTCTTAAATACTATAACAAACATTAAAAAAAATTATCTTTATACTTATTTTGATCAATAACCGTAAATTTTGTAATTATTGATGAGAAATTTTCAATTATTCTATAATTATTAATTACATTGCACAGTGTCTAATCAAAGTTAACTAATGCCACGTTGATTGAAAGATGAGTTAAAATAGATACGAAATAAAAATAACCCAACGTTTATTACACTAGTTGAAGAAAAAAAAGATAATGGCTACATTAAATAAAAATTAAATCAAACTTTATTACATTTTAATGTGTTTAATCTCAACTAAATCTAACACCTCATTTTAGTTTTAGTTAAATTAATAACCTCCTAGATAGGCATGGGCCGCATGGCAATGAGGCGGGGATGGGACGGATTTTACATCCCAAGTTCTTGGTAGAGGGCTTGTTCCCCGTATTCATGAATGAAATATTTTAATATATTATAATTAATGTTGAATTTTATAAAATGCAAAATATGTTAAAGATGATTGTAATTTTTCTAGAAATTATAACTTTTTAGTTTTCTATTTTAATTTTTTTTTTTGAAAAACCTGTTAAATATTGCTCTTAGCAAAAAGAATATGTTTCCTTTGGTTTAGTGCTTCACAAACTTTGGTATTGCATTTTGTAATAGACATCACATATCATACTTTTTAATGGTCGTTCAATTATTTAATTTTTATATTATAAGGTCAGGTTCATGGAAAAATCTTAAAAAAATAAAAAATTGAAGAACATTCTGGTAGCCCTTCATCAGGACGGTATGTACTTGTCCATACAAGTAATTTATAATATGCACTTGTGCATAAAAACAAAAAAATAACATAATTTACTTGTATGCACAAGTGCATACCGTCCAGATGAAGGGCCACGTGTTCTTCAGTTTTCCTTTTTTTTAATTTACCCCTGAACCTCCCTCGATATTATAAATAGTTATAAGATATATATAGGGTTCAAACGAAAACACCTTCATTTTAGTAGAACGCGAGAACACCCTTTTACTATAGTTTATCACATGTGATACTATAGTTCATCACATATGATAACATGTGATACTAAATCGAAGACGCGGACGACGTTCGACACGACCTAGGTTGCGAACCAAGTCGCCTGCACACCACTAGACCCCCTCACGTGTATTATCACATGTGCTAAGGGTATTCTTGATATGATACTGTAATCCATCACATATGGTACGCATGTGATACCAAACAGTGATGCAAACGACCTTTGTTGCGACTTTAGGTCATGGGTCAACTCGTCTGCAACCATCAGGTGTGCTCACGTGTATTATCACATGTGATAAGAGTGTTCTCGCAAAATTGAGGTGTTCTCGTTTGAACCTCCACCTATATGGCTATAGATATATATATATATATATATATATATATATAGAGAGAGAGAGAGAGGGGGGGGGGAGAGGGAGGTTCAAGGGAAAACCTAAAAAAAATGGAAAACTGAAGAACACCCTAGGAGCCCTTCATCTGGACGGTATGCATTTGTGCATACAGGTAAATTAAGTTGACTTTTTGGTTTTTATGCACAAGTGCATTATGCTGTTTGGGTAATATTTCACCAGTCTCGACCACGACCAAAGTAAGGAAAACATTTATTACACTTTTCCATAATAAGGTAAAATCATGAACACTTTATCCTTTGACCAAAGTTGAAATCGAAAGTTACTCGCGACACACGACCGTCGTATGGAACCTCACGACCTCGACCGACTAACATGCGATATTACTGTTACTTTTTCACTGTTTAATGCAGGGTCAATGTCATTGATGACCAACGGCCATAACCGACAAGGACAATTATGAGCATTAAACCCAGTGGTCGTTACGACCGTTACCAGAAGTTTTTATGGAATCATTCAATGCGTTCGAAGGCTATAAATACAAAGGCTCAATCATCATTTCGCATATCGGAGACATATTGGCATAACCGAACTCTCAAGGACACTCAAAGCAAAGAATTGTCTCTTGAAAGATCGCTCACGACGCACGACACTTAGTTTCTACATACGACACACCAGTTTTTACATTCGACACACTTGTTTACTTTACATTTAAAAGTCTTTCTTCATTTGTATTGTAATCATTGTACTCTCGACACCCGACACATAAGGATATCTCCCCTGTTTGGCGACCATAGTGCAGCGACGACCCCCAAAGTCGTCCGCGGGTTTTTTTCCTCGTTGAGGTTTTCCCGCGTCATCAAAATCTTTGTCTTATTTACGTTTTCTGCCTTTGTCGTACGATTTGTCGAAAGATTCTCATTCTTTAGTTGTTAAGCTCCACAATCAACCTTAAGTTATCCTTCTGGACGATTTTTGGCATTAACAGTTTGGCGCCCACTGTGGGGCACCATCTAAAGAAAATCTTCGACAACCGTGCGTCTTACTAACGTTTTCTTGGAGTTTCCTCTCATTTCGTTTTGAGGAAAATGGCAGGTAACGGAAACCAAGAGCAGATCACTGCCCAGATGCATGTGGAGCTTGAGAATGCACAAGATGCTCCTGGGGCAGTCGACGACTATCGCCTGGAGGAAATCATCCTGGACTAGAGCAATCCTGACCAGAAAGTCTTTGTAGGATCATCCATCGATCCCTGTCTTAAAGACAAGCTAATATCTTTCTTGCAGGAACATGCCGATTGTTTTGTCTGGTCGCATGAAGACATGGATGGCATAGACCCTAGCGTTATTTCCCACAAGCTCAATGTTGACCCGTCATTTAAACCTATCAAGCAAAAGCGCCGAAAATTTGCTCCTGAAAGGAATAAGGTGATAAATGACGAGGTCGATAATCTCCTCAAGACAGGGAAAATTCGAGAAGTAAAGTATCCCGACTGGCTTGCTAATGTCGTGGTCGTGGCGAAGAAAAATGGCAAATGGAGGGTCTGTATCGACTTCACAGATCTCAACAAAGCTTGTCCAAAAGATCCTTTCCCATTGCCACATATCGATGCTGTAACATCCCAAATTTTCAATAATATTATTTTAATGAGAATTGGGATCTTTTTGTATTTTGTGTAAACCTTGAAATTTATGGAAGTTTTATAATTCATTAGGGTTAAAATACAAGAGATGAAAGTTGGATGTACTTTTGGGTTTAATGAAACTTGAGGGTGTGTTTTGTTAATAAGTAAAAGTGTGTATGGATAAAGGGTTAAGGGAATGAGATATTATCTCATTTCCCTGTTGTGAGTCGGCAAGAAGCAGAAAGAAATAGAGAAAAGAGAGATAAGGAAGAAAAGCAAGGGTTTGTCTTCATTTTGGTAAGTAATTGACTATGGTTTATGATAAAATCTGTTGTAGTTATGTGTGTGTAAACGAATTTGATTGTGGAATAGGTATTTGGAATCATAAACAACAGATTTGAAGAACCAGATTGTGCAAAGTGGGTATAACTTCCTTAAGAGGTGAGTTCATTTGTTGTTTGCTTTAATCAGTGTTTTCATGTTAAATTGAACCTTGAAATACCTGTATAAATTGGTTATGAACTGTATGGAATGGTCTGGAATGAGCTGAATAGAACAAACATCGAATTAGGTTGAATTTTGGGCTGCAGAACCGAAGTTTCCGGATAAAAATCGTATCCGGAAACCGCTGTGATGAATGTGTCCGGACGTATCGATGTACCCGGTAAGTATTCTTTTTATTGAAGTTTTCCGGATGAAATTTAGTTACCGGATATTATCCGGACTAGTTTAGTCCCCGGGTGTTGTCCGGATTAGGTAAGTATCCGAAAAGAGTGTGATACCCGGTAAGTTGTAGTTGTCCGGAAAAACTCTGTTGTCCGGATAGTTTGAGTGTGTCCGGAAACCATGCTGTCCGGACACTTCTGGGTGATTTGGAAAATGTAGTTCTGTTAATCGTGGAAAGGTGCGAGTTAGGATTTAAGATATACTTTATATAGCTTGGACATACGTACAACTGAATAGTAGTATGTAAGGCTTATGGACTATGCTAGTTTGATGCTAGGCAGGAATGTATTAAGGGTAATGGATCCATAGGCACTAATGGTTATGTGCACGTGGAATAGATGAAGTTAGTCATTATTCTGATGTGTGTGGTACTAATGGTTATGTGCACGTGGAATAGATGAAGTTAGTCATTATTCTGATGTGTGTGGTACTAATGGTTATGTGCACGTGGAATAGATGAAGCTAGTCATTATTCTGATGTGTGTGGTACTAATGGTTATGTGCACGTGGAATAGATGAAAGTTAGTCATTATTCTGATGTGTGTAGTGCTAATGGTTATGTACACGTAGAATAGATGAAAGTTAGTCATTATTCTGATGTGTGTGGCACTAGTGTTTGGTAATCACATGGAATAGGCGTATGGTAATAATCGTTATTCCAGTGTGTGTGTGGAAATTGTGGAATAGGCGTGTGGTAATAATCGTTATTCCCAATTTCTAAGGAAGAAAATGGGATTGACATAAGTGCTTGTAATCTCTACTTCCTTTCCGATAAATGGGCATGTGTAATTGCGATATATTGGATAAGAGCATTAATCTAGAATCTGAGAAAGATTCGTAGTGTGGCTCTGGAATAGGATATGAATGGAAATGGGCATGTGTATATTGCGATTTCTGGAATAAGAGTATTAATCTAGAATCAGTGAAGATTCGTAGTGGGGCTCTAAGACATGATATGATGATGGAATGTGTGTCAGTGTAAAGCCCGTGTCCCGGTACGTTTTTTTTTTCTCTTTGTTGTTTATTTATTTATTTAATTAAGCGTGTACCGTTAATTGTTTTGGAGTCGGGGTTTGATGTCGTTAAGGACCAAAATGTTAAAATCCTTATTTCCTAGGATAGATTGTGAAGGGAGGATAGTAGAGGGGCTAAAAGGCAACTTTTGGAAATGCTTGCATGGGTTTCGGCCCATGGCCGGTCCTCTTCTCCCGTTTCTTTTCTTTCGTGAAAGCCAAGCAACCCCAAACAAGTCCACGTGAAACCCTAGTGTATTTTCTTTGTTTTGGTAGATCGGCCGTGGGAGAGATCGAGAGAGACATAGAGGAGATTAGGAAGAGAGAGTGAACCGGCGGCAAGAAGGAATCGTTGCCGGAGCCACCGCTGCTGCCGGAGCTTGTTGCTGCCGGAGCTTGCTGCTGCCGGAGTTTGCTGTTCGCCGGAGTTCGTGAGGGTGAGAACCGGGCGCAACAACGTAGCGTCGTCGTAAGGTGCTGGAAAGTGACCGTAATTGTGAAGCGTGATTTGTGTTGATTAAGCTAGGCGCGCATTTGAGGTTGACAGCGGTTGACAGTAGTTGCACCTCTTTTGGAGTCGATAGGTGTCGCTCAGGAGGTGGCCGTGTTGGCGGTAAATGCAAAACGTGAAAGAGTTTCGGGAGAAATTCCGAAATTAGTACGGGATAGTCGAGGATTATTGACCCGATATGGTAGAGTTTGGGTCCCATTCACCGGTGGGAACCGACAGATACTATTGGACGAAGCGCATAAGTCCAAGTTTTCGATTCATCCGGGAGCTACCAAAATGTACAGAGACTTACGGGAAGGCTATTGGTGGCCCGGCATGAAGCGGGATGTAGCCAAGTGTGTGGAGGTATGTTTGACCTGTCGGAAGGTCAAGGCGGAGCACCAGAGACCGCACGGGAAATTACAGCCTTTGGAGATTCCGGTGTGGAAGTGGGAGCAGATTACGATGGATTTCATCACGAAGCTTCCCAAAACTCAGCGAGGGAATGATACCATCTGGGTAATTGTGGATCGTCTGACTAAGAGCGCTCACTTCTTGGCGATTAAAGAGAGCTTTTCGGCGGATAAGCTCGCGGAGGTTTTCCTCCGAGAGATTGTAACTAGGCACGGGGTGCCAGTCTCGATTGTCTCGGATCGGGATACTCGTTTCACCTCCCGGTTTTGGGAGAAGTTTCAGAATGAGATGGGCACGCGGTTGCATTTCAGTACAGCATTTCATCCTCAGACTGACGGGCAGAGTGAGCGTACTATTCAGACACTTGAGGACATGCTGCGAGCATGTGTGATTGACTTTGGTGGTAGTTGGGATCAGTATCTTCCACTAGCTGAGTTCTCCTATAATAACAGCTATCACGCTAGCATCGGTAGAGCGCCGTACGAAGTGTTGTATGGCAGGAAGTGTCGGACGCCCATTTGCTGGGGCGAGGTTGGTCACAGAGTGCTGGGGAGCACCGATGTTGTGCTAAAGACGACGGAGATGATTCAGATGGTGCGAGATCGGTTAGTCACTGCGCAGAGTCGACAAAAAAGTTACGCCGATAAGAGACGATCGGACTTGGAGTTCCAAGTCGGGGATTACGTTCTTTTGAAAGTGTCACCCTGGAAAGGGGTAATCCGTTTTCGCAAGCGGGGAAAGTTGGGTCCCCGATATATCGGACCATACAAGGTCATCGCGCGTGTGGGGAAAGTAGCTTACCGATTGGAGCTACCAGGGGAGCTGAGCCTGATCCACAACACGTTCCATGTCTCTCAGTTGCGGAAGTGTGTGATGGACGAGTCTGCAGTAGTTCCCCTTGAAGATATTCAGATTGACGAGCGACTCAACTATGTGGAGAAGCCAATAGCCATAGTCGAGAGGAAGACGAAGACTCTGCGAAACAAAGTCATTGGATTGGTGAAGGTCCAGTGGCAGCACCGGAAAGGTTCGGAATGGACATGGGAACCAGAAGCCGAGATGCGGGAGAATTACCCGGAGCTGTTTACGGGCGTGGACTTCGGGGACGAAGTCTAATCCAAGCGGGGGAGAGTTGTAAAGCCCGTGTCCCGGTACGTTTTTTTTTTCTCTTTGTTGTTTATTTATTTATTTAATTAAGCGTGTACCGTTAATTGTTTTGGAGTCGGGGTTTGATGTCGTTAAGGACCAAAATGTTAAAATCCTTATTTCCTAGGATAGATTGTGAAGGGAGGATAGTAGAGGGGCTAAAAGGCAACTTTTGGAAATGCTTGCATGGGTTTCGGCCCATGGCCGGTCCTCTTCTCCCGTTTCTTTTCTTTCGTGAAAGCCAAGCAACCCCAAACAAGTCCACGTGAAACCCTAGTGTATTTTCTTTGTTTTGGTAGATCGGCCGTGGGAGAGATCGAGAGAGACATAGAGGAGATTAGGAAGAGAGAGTGAACCGGCGGCAAGAAGGAATCGTTGCCGGAGCCACCGCTGCTGCCGGAGCTTGTTGCTGCCGGAGCTTGCTGCTGCCGGAGTTTGCTGTTCGCCGGAGTTCGTGAGGGTGAGAACCGGGCGCAACAACGTAGCGTCGTCGTAAGGTGCTGGAAAGTGACCGTAATTGTGAAGCGTGATTTGTGTTGATTAAGCTAGGCGCGCATTTGAGGTGAGTTCTCTCACTATATCTAATAACGGTTATTTTATCATTGCTGTAGTACGTGAGTGGTAGCTTTATGTGCTTGCGTTGGGGAACTAGATAGTGGGGTGTCTAGTTGATACTATTTTGCCATGTTAACTCGGTGGGACCGAGGGTCCGGCGGGGCCGGAGATTTTATACGCGGGGCGTAGAGACTCGGTGGGACCGGGGATTCGGCGGGGCCGAAGATGTTATCATGTGGTCGGTGGGACCGACTTGTCGGTGGGACCGACTTGTGCCTTTTTGGTGGGCGGGTGTGGATATACATGTTTATGGTTGTGTTCGTAGACCTGTATGATTGCTTATGTGTCACTATCTGTTTTAGGGGTAGTGTGGAATAACTGTATTATTTATGGTGTTTGAATTCACTAAGCTTCGTGCTTACCCTTTCCCAATAAACTGTGGTTTCAGGTACGAGCGGCTCTAAGGCGTGACGGGTACACACTGGCGCGCGGGATGAGCTGGCTGATATGAGTTTTATTTATTGAACATTGTTTCCGCTGGTTTCTGATTACTTGAACGACATTTATGATTTTGCAATTAATATGTTGAGATTATTTAATGAGTTTTTATATATAAAGCGTTTAATTAAAATTTTAAATTTCCTTGAAATTTTGGGATGTTACAGTCAGTCATATTCATGGGATTGGATGAAAATCGTGTTAACGGAATAGAGTTACACGTATGGTAAGAAAAAGGGTAATCAGGTTTGATATAACTTGTTTACATTGATTTTGCAAATATTATTATGGAAACGAATGTTCTCACTAGGCGTTGGCCTAATCGTTTCAAATGATGTTTTCTTACCAGGTACCGGCTCGGGAAATTAAAGGGTTGTGGGACGAGCGTTTTGGAATAGCAAGGAAGTCAATTAACAGAAGGAGATTTTGAGGGATTGCTTAGATAACTTAGTAAATCTGATTATAGTGACAAAATTAGATTAATAAGTTATTTGTAGAATCCTGTATCTGTAAATGTACTCTTGATGATTAATTCACTTGCTATTTTTGTAAGTTTGAAGTTTATATTATCATAACTTGTGGAAAAATTGAGGTTCAAATTAGCCCGGAATTTGGGGCGTTACAGATGCCATGGTCGACGCGACAGCAGGACGTGAACTATTGACGTTCATGGATGCTTATTTTGGATACAATCAGATCTTGATGCACGATGACGACCAGGAGAAAACTGCATTCATGACAGATCGAGGTATTTACTGTTATAAAGTTATGTCGTTCGGTCTAAAAAATGCAGGTTCTACCTACCAGCGCCTGGTGAATAAAATGTTCAAGGATCGTCTTGGCGACACGATGGAGGTCTATATCGACAACATGCTAGTCAAATCAAAGCAAGCAATCGACCACGTCGAGCATTTGAGGCAGTCGTTCGACATCCTTCGGAAGTATAGCATGAAGCTCAACCCGACGAAGTGTTCCCTTGGTGTCAGTGCTGGGAAATTCCTGGGCTACATGGTCACTCATCGAGAAATCGAGGCTAATTCCGACCAGATCAAAGCTATTATCGAAATCAAATCTCCTAGAAATTTCAAAGAGGTCCAAAAGCTCATTGGTCGGGTGGCGGCTCTGAACAGGTTTATCTCTCGATCTTCAGATAGATGTCATTTATTTTACAATGTCCTCAGGAAAAACAAAAGGCTTCGACTAGACCAACGATCATGAGCAAGCACTGCAAAAATTGAAAGAATATATGACGTCACCTCCTTTGCTGTCGAAGCCTCAAGATCATGAGGTCTTGCAGCTGTATTTGGCTGTCAGTCCTAATGTAGTAAGTGCCGTCCTGACACGAGAGGATGAAAAGCAGCAACTGCCGATCTATTATGTAAGTAAATCTCTCTTGGACGCCGAAACCAGGTATTCCTCTATGGAAAAGTTGCTTTTATCGCTAGTCACAACTGCCAAGAAATTGCAACACTATTTTGAATCGCATCCTATTACTGTTGTGACTAACTTTCCTCTTAAGTATGTCTTGAGGAAACCTGAATTGACAGGTCGTTTGGCAAAATGGAGCATATATCTCAATAGTTACGACATCGATTTCAAGCCCAGGACCGCGATCAAATCGCAAGCCTTGGCGGATTTCATTGCTGATTTCAGCCCTGAGTTGGAAAAAAAAGCAGAGCTCGAAGTGTCTACTGTGGCGACTCACGACGACGTACCCTGGACTTTACATGTCGACGGATCGTCCAACGTTAGAGGCTCAGGACTAGGCGTCGTCTTAAAGTCACCACAGGGGGGCAAGATGGTGTATTCCGTTCGATGCGATTTCAAAACCACCAACAACGAAGCTGAGTATGAAGCCCTGATCGTGGGAATGAATATGGCCCACGACTCGGGGGCAACCGCGCTACATACCAAAAGAGATTCTCTTCTGGTCGTGAACCAGATGAATGGAGAATTCGCATCCAAAGATTCAAAGATGACAGCGTACCTAAAGGTAGCAAAAGAAAAATCAGAAAAATTCAAATCGTTTTCTATTGAATAGATTCCAAAGGATCAGAATACTCAAGCCGACGCTCTGGCAAACCTCGGATCTGCTCTAGTCGAACCAATATTCGACAGTATTCCTATGATCCACCTAGCGACGTCGTCCATCGAAAATGGTGATGTCGTCCAGATCGAAGTCCAAGAAGATGATTGGTCGTGCGACATCAGAAATTTCCTTATGTACGACCAACTCCCAGAAGGCAAGATGGAAGCTCGGAAGGTCAGATTCAAGGCATCCAGGTATGTCATGATCGGAGATAGACTCTATCGACGATCATCGACAGGCTTAAACCTGAGGTGCGCCATCAGCAAAAGTCAAGTTCAGAAGATCCTTCAAGAGATGCACGATAGAGAGTGTGGCAATCACTCAGGAGGTCGCAGTTTGGCTAATCGTATCTCTCGACAAGGATATTTTTGGCCAACACTGCGACAAGACGCCATCAGGTATGTCTAGAACTGTGATCCTTGTCAGCGACATTCAGGTACGTCCCACAAACCTTCTGAACCTTTGCACTCGACATTGATCCCATGGCCCATCATGAGATGGGGAATGGACATTGTCGGTAAGCTACCACCTGCCCCACGGCAAAAGGTATTTCTCCTCGTACTTACGGATTATTTTTCTAAGTGGTAGAAGCGGATGCCTTTTCCCAAGTTCGGGACAAGGAAGTCGTCTATTTTATCCAGGCTAACATCATATGCAGGTTTGGGATTCCATCTGAGATTGTCTGCGACAATGGCTCCCAGTTGATAAGCAATAGAACTCGACAGTTATGTGACGACCTCGACCCCCAGGTACCCCCAGGCAAATAGACTTGCTGAGTCGAGCAATAAAACCATCATTGCCTCGATCAAGAAAAGGTTAAAAGCTGCAAAAGGAAAGTGGGTCGAAGAACTCCCTTCGGCCCTGTGGGCAAATCGCATGACACCTCGCACGTCCACAGGACAAACCCCTTTCTCCTTGGTCTATGGTTGCGAAGCAGTCTTGCCGGTCGAGGTCCAGCTCCCAACCTCGAGGCATACTTCCGTCGACCACAACCTGGTTGATTTAAGTTATGACCTCGACACCCTTGAAGAGCTCAGAGAATCAACATTGATCAGAATGGCGTCACAAAAGCAAGCGGTCGAGCGACACTTCAATAAGAATGTCAAAGTTAAAATCTTTCAAGTAGGCGACTACGTCCTCCGATGAGTGTTCCAAAGCACTCAAGAGCTCAATGCAGGTAAGCTTTCCACCAAGTGGGAAGGTCCTTATCGTATCTCATAAGTCATGGGTAAAGGTGCCTATCGGCTCCAAACCCTCGACAATCAAAATATCCCACGTAGCTGGAATGAAACACATCTAAAAATGTATTTCTTCTAAGTCCTTTTCTTTCTTTCATACGATTTTTTTACCACAACGATTACTGACTTAAGCATCGGAGGGTCGTTGGCTAGCCAACGACCAACCTCTGACATTGTTTTATCGCAGATCGCACAACATAAGTTACTAAGCCTATCATATGACATCAGTATACTTTCGCAGGGTCGCATGACATAAGTAATCGGGTCTATTATATGACTTGATTATCTTACCACAGGAACGCATGACTCAGGCTCACCGCACGATTTAATTGTGCAGTCATAAGGTCCAACGACTCCATGATCTAAATTTCCTAACTTAGAAAATTCCATGTTCTGGATAAATATTTTGGTCGTATGTATCTATGTTTGTTTACACAATTTAAAAACATAAAAGCCTTACGACTTATGTTCTAATCATTGCATTACAATGGATGCCTAAGTCGCATGTCTTCTTTATTCGTTTTTGTACTTAATGAATTTCATAATTGATATTATATCTGTCCGCGACATGTATGGGTTGAAATAATATACGAGTTCAACAGAAGGGTAAGTGTCATTCATGAAATAATCGGTTACATCCAAGTGGCTCGACCACCAACGGTCGAGCGATAAAAAGCAAAAATAATATAAAGAAAATATTTCCTAAGGCTGAGGAGGAGCGTCGGTCGCGTCCTTGCCTGAAGCCTCGACTTTGGAGCCTTCATCCACCTCTTCCTCCTAGATCTCTTTCTCGTCATCAGAGTCGAGGTCTCTTTCGGTCCCGGCGTCCCTCAAGAAGAAGGCAAGCTCGTCCGACGCCGACGCCAAAGGATTTTTACCTGACAGGTGTCGTCGCATGATCGCCGCCTGCGCGGTGAATCGAGCAAAAGCAAAGACAGACTTTGCTTCGTCTTTCAATTCTTTCACCGCATCCTCTAACTCCGTTACCCTAGACCTGGAGTCTTCAGCCTCTTTTTCACTCGTGGCCAAAGACTACTTGATCTTGTCCAGTTCCTCCCTTTGGTCAGCGATCATGGATAAGGACTGCTTCAGGTGATGATTTGTCTCATCCTTTGCACGTCCGATGGCCTCTAACTCACTCAGGGCCTCATTGAGACGTTTGGACATAGCCTCTTCACGCTCTAAAATGACCTTCTCTCTGTCCAATGCCGCATTCCCCCTCTCGTGAGCAGAGGACACCAAACCCCTTATCTTCTCCATTTCGGCCCGCAAGGCAAGGGAAGATTGGAACGCCTATAAAATAGAAAGGGGCATGTTAGTAAACGCTCGACAAAGGTTACAAAAAACCGAAAACACAAGTTTTGAAAGAAAAACTTACCAGAAACGCCAGTCTGGCAACGTGAGATCCCGTCTCCTCGGTCGGAAATCCCTCGAAACGCTTCTTGAAAGAAGGGAGTAGATACTTCCCCAGATGAGGAAACAGATCCGTCCCGTCTAGGACATTGACAGCCATAAAGTCTGAAGGCAACGTAAAGTTGACCGTCGTGACCTTAGCCTCTCCCGTCGCATAGCCCTTGCCCTTGTCGGCCGACGAAGGGATCGACGTGGTAGACGGAGACTTCACCGTTTTCGCCGGAGGCGCCGAACTAATAGGTGTTGCATCGATCGCACTAGAAGATGTCTTCGTCTTCGCAGGCGATGCGACCGATACCTTCGCCTTCTCAGGCGTGACGACTCTCGACGAGTCATCAGCCCTTGAAGACGGTTCCCTCAGGATCGTCATCCTCGTCTTCTTTGAAACCTCAGACCCAGTGGTCGAGGTCCTTTGTCTCTTTTCCTTGCCCTTACGGGCGAGCTCAAGTTGAGCTGCCCTCTTGGCACTGGCAGTCGGCACCTTTCCTTGAGATTCTCCTGGAAACAACGAAGGGAAAAACGTTACACGATGGACATAAGAGAAAAGATCGAGGTCGAGTAGAAATGAAGTACACTTTCCGGTCATTTCTTCTTCTTCTTCTCTCGACTCTTCCTCTTTCTCCTCCGTCTCCTCTTCTTCCTCCTCCTCCTCACGTTTCCCTCCCCGATTCTCCCCTAGATACACCAAGTCTTCGTCGTCGTCGTCCACCAGATGTCGTGTGAGAAACGACCGCTCAACAGCGCTGAATTCCAAGAATGCGTCGACCTTTGCTTGAGAGTTGGCGTAGGGCTTCACGTCCTCAAACTTAATATCTGTCGACACACAGAAGACAGGTTAGAAATAAGTTGAAAATTAATACACGACGTGCGACAAAAAGCTAGAAAATCTTACCCGACATATTTCAGCTGGCCCTAATCCAGCCGCTCTCAGAATCGAGAGTCGACTTACGCACAAACGCGTACCTAGTCTTCCACTTACGGTCATTTACAGCAGTCTTTAGGACCAAGGTGCGATCGCCCTTAAACCTAGAAAACAGGCTATAACGATGACACCCGTCCTTCTTGACTTGATAAGCCAAGAGGAGGTCGCGCACATTCATGGGAGATTCCCATTTTTCGGTAAGGCGCTCAATCACTTGTACGACTCGCCAGAATTGGGGCATTAATTGGCCCGGTGCTAAATCGGACTCGAGCATAAAAGCCTTGGCCAAAGGCGAGTAAGGCCATTCGAAACCTATCTTAAAGGGGTATTCATATATCACGATATACCCCTCAGGACACATATCCGGTCGGGTCTGACCTGTCCGAATTAATGTAATCCCCGCAGGGATTTTTGCTAGACTTCTAAAGTCGACGAGATCCTCTTGATCTCGAATAGAACTTGCGGGTTCCGTCGACATTTCTAAGCAGACTTAAAAAGATCAAGAAATCGTACCTTATATAGGCGCTCTAAACCTCGAAATTCCTAATCGAATCGAAGATTCTTGCAGGTTTGGAAAGAGTATCGACGAAGAACAGCAAGAAAATCAGGAAGAAATCTCTCTCTAAAAGCGTAAAATGGAAAAGATCCACCGTGGGTCTCTATTTATGTAAACGACTGTGTCAGGTCGAGTCACCCGATGATCGACACGTACCCATGTCTTTTCGTATGACCACGCGGATCGTCGACACCTGGCGATGACAGCTGCTAAGCATGATCGTGCGTCAGCGTGACGTCACGATCTTATGCCCTTTTCGACTTCCCCCTTAGTTGGAATTGGACTGATCCAGTTCCAAGGCAACTGAAGTGACTTTCAACACGTGTCACGACCCTAGACGTCCGACTGACAAAATTTAAAATTCGAATTTGCCACTCTATTTTTAAATTTTGGGGGCAAACTGTTTGGGTAAAATTTCACCAGTCTTGACCACGACCAAAGTAAGGAAAACATTTATTACACTTTTCCATAATAAGGTAAAATCATGAACACTTTATCCTTTGACCAAAGTTGAAATCGAAAGTTACTCGCGACACACGACCGTCGTATGGAACCTCACGACCTCGACCGACTAACATGCGATATTACTGTTACTTTTTCACTGTTTAATGCAAGGTCAATGTCATTGATGACCAACGGCCATAACCGACAAGGACAATTATGAGCATTAAACCCAGTGGCCGTTACGATCGTTACCAGAAGTTTTTTATGGAATCATTCAATGCGTTCGAAGGCTATAAATACAAAGGCTCAATCATCATTTCGCATATCGGAGACATCTTGGCATAACCGAACTCTCAAGAACTCTCAAGGACACTCAAAGCAAAGAATTCTCTCTCGAAAGATCGTTCACGACGCACGACATTCATGCACGACACTTAGTTTCTACACACGACACACCAGTTTTTACATTCGATACACTTGTTTACTTTACATTTAAAAGTTTTTCCTTCGTTTGTATTGTAATCAATGTACTCTCGACACCCGACACATAAGGATATCGCCCCTGTTTGGCGACCATAGTGCAGCGACGACCCCCAAAGTCGTCTGCGTCTTATTTACGTTTTTTGCCTTTCTCGTACGATTTGTCGAAAGATTCCCATTCTTTAGTTATTAAGTTCCACAATCAAACTTAAGTTATCCATCTGGACGATTTTTGGCATTAACATATGCATTTGTGCATGTTACAAATTACTTGTATGCACAAATGCATATCGTCCAGTTGAAAGGCCCCTAGGGTGTTCTTTAGTTTTCCATTTTTTTTGAGGTTTTTTCTTGAACCCAACCCTATATATATATATATATATATATATATATATATATATATATATATGCGAAGGATCGTGTAAGAAATTGAGTTAACGCGTAGTGGCGGATCCATGATTTTTTTCCTAGTGGAGACACCTTTAGGATAGATTAAATGCCTGCAAAGTCGCCCCCGATATATTGTTAAGCCTAATTCCACTGTTTCGAGAAGTTTTTTTAAGTATTCTTGGTTGATTTCAAGAGATTTCTAAGTTTTTTGGCAATTTTGAGGGACTTTATCAGTTTATTTTGTTGATTTCCAGAGGGTTTTTTAGTTGATTTCGAGATACTTTTTTGGTTCATGGGTCCTATACAAAAAATCATTGGGCTAACTATGGTAGAAATTAAAAGGAAAAAAATATTTGTAACCTTAAAATTTCTTTTTTATTGTTTATGGGGCCCATTCCCCCTATTTTATACATTAAATCCGTTCCTTAGAAGCATGAGAAGTAAATCTGAATCATTGGAGCATTTTTAATCTCAAGCTCATTCATGAATCGAGTTTGATATGGAGATTGATCCGGTGCATCTTGGTGTACCTAATCGTAATGTGCATCCAACGGTTGATAACCACTTCTCACGCTTCTTCAGTTAACTCAACTTCTCACCGGGACCCTATATATATATGTTATATATTGTTTAGTAAAAATCACAAAAATGTAGGATGTAACATCAAAATTAATTGATAGTAGATGAAAATTATACATCAAAATTAATTTTTGGAAGTTGAATTACTCACTAAGAAATAATTGGTAATGTTGATAAAAAAATTTCACACTCAATTCATTTTGTATTAATAAGTAACCTAAAAAATACCCAATTTCTAACAAAGATTTAATGATCTTCTTGACTTATATATCAAATACCACTTAAACTGAGTGTGATCTATTAGGATCCTGAGGAAGAACCCAAGTATTGATAGAGGATGACCCTCTTGTAATATTACATGGGGAGGTTTAATTAAGAAAGACAAAAATAGTGTGAATGTAACAAATTATTTATATGTAAATCATTGTTAAACTAAAAAAATAAACCATTTAAAGATGTACAGGCGAAGAATCGTGTGAGAAGTTGAGGTTAACGTGAGAAGTGGATCTGAACCGTTGAATCACTTTTAATCACAGGACCTCCCATAAATTGAGGCTTGGAAGTAATTGATCTGGTACTCTCATTCCAGTGTCAGTGTGCATCCATTTCTCATCGAACGGTTGATAATTCTCACCGGAAACCAACTCTAAACCCACATACCTATTGTTTTACCATTATTCTCACATGTAGATTCATATGTGAACCTACGTTTTCTTTTACTGATAACTCACATATGTTTGTCATTTCTATTTAAGGTATGGGATCATGTGAGAAAGAAGTGTCATTTTTTGTGAGAAGTGTTAAACCGTTGATCACTTTTAATCAAATGTCCTCCCATGAATTGCGGCTTATACGGGAATTGATCTGGTGCATCTCAATATATCTCATTCTAATGTTCGTCCATTTCTGTTGACAGCCACTTCTCATGCTTCCACCAAATTTGGCACTTCTCACCGGAACCCAGCTCTTCTATTTAAACTTTAAACCTTATGAAACAAGCTGAAGGAATTCCTATTTACATTACAATTCACATAAATATTACATCAACAGTTACAGTTTTTACAACTTAAACAACACCAGTTTCCATCCATCCATCCATCCCCAAACACAAAGGTACAAATCTTAATGCATGTTAAAAGTACAACCGTCTACACTGACCCACTTCCACCTCAGTAGGGCAATATGGACATTTGAAAGGCCTTGTGCTGTTGTTCTTAGACAACTTTGCTATAGATTGTTTGCAAAGCACGTGCCCACATGACATCAGCATCGCCGGATTATCTTCGCTCGCCTGCTCTCGACTCACCGGACACACAAATATGGAGTGAAACTGATATTCCGTTCCCAAATCCACAGGCACCGGTAACTGCTTCATGCATTCCCATTCTGCCTTCTTCCCTACAGCCATCACATTCATCAGTTTCAAAAGGGTTGGCAATCCTTGAATGCCAGCACCTATTGTTACTCTTAATGGGCTTTCATACGATTCGCCCAACAGATTGCATAACTCTTGGGCCAGCTCGTGGGCTAGATTGGCCCAATGGGTTGGCGATAGGAATTCGGAATAAGGTGATGAGTCCAGCTTTCCGGCCCACAGAAGACATGCCATGAGCTTCTGGATTTCCGAAAAGTGTTTGGTGGCAAAAGGCGCGAAATAAGTTCTGCCATACTTGAGAGCTTCATCTCTACTGCCATGTTGAAGAATCTCCATGAACTGTAAGCGGTGAAGTTTCAATTCGATATCTGATCCATTTTGTTGGAGCTTCTCGTGGTTGGTGGTGGCCCATTTCAAAGCGGGGCCCAGATCACGAGATTTCATGGATTCGAGTATCTTGTACATTTCTAGGAAGCGAGTTTTCGTGTCAAATATGGCTTCTTCATGAGCTTCATTTATGAAACAATCTCCTATATCAAATAAGCCCTCCCGATAGAAGTGACCAGCAATTATCTGGTTGATCGTGTGGCTATCAAAGTCTACGTTCCTATAAGACTTGGATATATCTGGATTGAATTGTTTCTCGAGGAGCTTAGTGTACTTACTCAAAGCGATGTTTAGTTCCTTTTGTGTACCTTCCAGATGGCCAAGTGGAGCGATCTCCTTCAATTTGGTTTTAAGTTCACCAAGGATCAATTTGTGGTCAGGTTGAGATGAAGGACCATTAAGGGCTGATTGTATTCCTGATAATGTCTGATCGATTTCTTGGATGATTTGTTCAATTGCCTCCTCAAATTTCGAGGTGGAAAGAGTTTGCTTCTTGATAACACAATCAAATGCATTTTTGATAATATTCAGTTCCATGATCTAAACAGTTAGTTCTCCACTGCTCCTTTTCTTGATGTGCTGTATACATACAAAGTACCTATATATATAACAATGGAAGGATATAATTAAGAAATTGCAGTTGACAATTCTTAAAGGCATTCAAACCAGCACACATGTTAATTTGGTTTTCTGGTACATAAAGCAGCAATCATCAGAAGGTGAAGTTAGCAAAAAAGTGCAGCATATAACCAGGTATGAGAATAAAGAAACCAGAAGAGACTGCATAACATTCTTGATTTCAAATACACCAGAATTCCCTAAAACCAATCTCTGCACGCAAAACTGCCAAGATCTTAACATTTTTTATTGCACTGACCATAACGATCAGAATCTGAAGGGAAGGTGCAAGTCTGACGATAATAAAACACAAAAGTGGTTATCGGTAACAAAAGAGAACCGTGGGAGGCAAAAAGGGGGAGTTCCATGACATACACAACACTATTCCCAGATTAAGGGATGCAGGACATGGAACAATTTTAAGCGTTGACATATGTTGAAATCACTCCCAAAGCATTTAACTTAATGGTATCCAGCCAATGTAGCCAAAGCCTACACAATGACATGGCACAGCGATTTCCAGACCTGACATATGGGAGGAAAATTAGAGGTCGTCTGCATGCATGGTATGATTTATTTGGGCCTCTTTAATGACTCAAATATGTTCTGTTTGAGAAAAGTCGTTTATATATGAAATGATGATCGGTTCAAGATGGCTTGATCGAGGCATTGAGAACCAAGGAATAAAACTAGCCTAGATGAAGGAAAACAAAATTCTGGGAGCCAGGAACACAAATTTTAAGCTCACTTAAAAAAGCCCATTATTAAATATATGAAACAATGATCTGTCATATATAGTTAGTTACAAATGCTAGAAAATGGATTACCTGATGGTGGTGTTTGGATTGTAATAGAGATATGTCTGTCACGATCTTGAGTGTTTGTAATACCCCGTCTTTTTAAGTGGTTGGAGTTTCTGAGAAGAACGAGCAGTCAAGCATCATTAATGACAAACATATTAAAGTTTCTTCTTTCTAACAATAGAAATAAATGTAAACTTCGATTCGTATTAATGTCAGATGCTAATATGATGAAAAGGCATGTGGTCAAGGGACTTTCATAATTCCATTAGCTTGAACATTGGTGATTATGCCAAGGAAAGCTCGGATTGTAACAACCAAAAATCTTTCAAAACACTATAGTAAAAAGATCACAGGAGTTTCAACTCCATCATATCACAAATGCAAAGTATTTCTACTAAGGGAAGCCCTAGATAATATTCTGTTATTGCATGCCACTAAGAAGAAACTGCCATTTAGTAAGCCAACTCCAAGATCTTAGATTTTGCCAAGAATATCCACTATGCCATTCCCGTTTAGTCGATCAAACTAATTCAAAGATAATATAACAGGAAAAGAACTGAGGCAAAAGACAATACATAATAAAAATTGCATAAAGAAAGGGCTAAAGAAAATGCGTAGGAAACCTAACAAGTTGATCTCAAGAACACTGTTGTTGTAGAACTTAATCCTCTATTCTGTTTCAAGTCAATCCCATGTTCTGAGTTCATTATTTGCTTTTGAGTGTCTTGAGGGTTGCCACATTTAAAAGGTAAACAAAGTTTTGGAACTAAAAAATTAAAAACATTAACCTAAAATATTCGTTTAGAGAGTAGGAGGTTTGAATGTCAAAAACCAGTTTTTATAACTCAAAAAATCTCAGTCAAATGAAAACTGCAGAAAACATGAATAAACAGTGAAACGGTTGTCTCTATCCAGTTCTTATGATGCCATAACTGCAGACGTTTTGATAACTTAATAAGATACAGCAAATAAAAATAAGATCCTTAATCAGATCATCCCACAATCAGATTCTAATCATTCAGACGAATCAAAATATATACACAACACTCTCTAAATGCAAGTAAAACAGCATAGCTAAGCAACAAAAGCTTACTCTGTATATCGATCGTCCAACACATCCATCCATCAATGATCAATCCAGTCAAATCTCACGATCTTTAATCAGCTATCAATTTCATCAAATCGATTTAATTGTAAAGCAATCGAAACGACTTAAATCACCCGAAAGTAATGAAAAGGACTGCAGATCGACGTAACATAAAGTCAGAAAAAATAAAGGATTCGGCCATTAATATGCATATGAATTACATGTGAAGCGTGTATAGATATAACGATTAACAAGAATACACATAGAGGATTAAAAAATAAAGGATTCGGCCATTAATATGCATATGAAAGGAGCTTGGTATCTTACCAGGGGAGAGGGGCGGAGAAGGGAGTTTCGGACCAGAGGATTTGTGTGTGAAAAATGAAGGAGTTTGAGAAGTATACGCTTTATGTTGGAGAGATTTTCTAGAATTTGCTTAGATAGGCCTTTGGTTTTTCTTTCTTTAAATTCTGCCCCATAATTATGTTTTCATAAATTTTGAAGTTGATACAGTCGGTTTTTTCAACATTAAGGGTGCGTTTGGTACACTGGACAAGATAGGACAGAACAGAATAGAACAGAGATCACTGTCTCATGTTTGGCAGAACTTTTATGTGGAACAGAGTGAAACAGGCTGGAACAGGCCTGTTCCACTCCCATCCCATGGAACGAAGGTGGAACACACTTATGTTTTACCAGTATAACCTCAAAATAAAATCAAATTCTCTTCTAAAATATCAAATACACGTTATATTTTATATTTTATTCATTCTTTAAATTTTATTTATTTGTATTTTGTCTAATGTTATTTGTTTTGTTCTGTCCAGTTCTGTCTACCAAACGTTGAACAGCTGTTCTGTTCTGTCATGTTCTGTCCCGTCCTGTTCTATCATGTTTGCGTACCAAACGCACCCTAAAAGTTTAAAGCCGCACAGTTTGTTTTCAAATTTAGAAGAAAATAAAGAAAGGAAATGAAAGGGAAAAAAAAGAAAGATAGATAGAAAGAAAACAGTATTTATATTTGTCTAACGTGAAGAAAAAGGAAGATAGGGGAAAAATGAAATAGTTTTTTTATGTTCTTGATCAAAGAAAAAAGAATCTGTTATTTTTACTATTATAACCTTTAAATATATATATACATATATATTAGGTTGGGATTTTTTTAATTTTAATAATTTTTTAATCTTTTCATTTTCTTTGCTTCTCTTCCTCCAACATTTAAGAGAACTGTTTTGGAAGAAAATTTATCATTATTTTCCTTCTATTTCGTTTACTTTTTCTCCTAAAAAATTTAAGAACACAATTTGTTTTTTACTTTTCTCTCATTTCTCTCATTTTCTTTTTCTTTTCTTCATAAAAGGGGTTTCAAGAACACGGCATAAGAGAATAACAAATACTATGAGAATATGTAGAATTCTCATATTTCCGCTATAAAAAGAGCCATTGATGAGAAAATGGAGATTTCAACTCATATAGAGAATAAATTGTTCAAGTCCAGCCGATATGAAACTCTAACATGCCTCCTCCAACTAGAAGGTAGACTCTAGACGAGCAGTCGATCACAAGTTGTCTCAGGATGTTGAAAGAGGGCTAGATAAATACAAATTGCCCTAAAAAGCTGTTAAGAAGTGAAAGAATGTTCTAGCTATGGTTCAAGTCTAGCCGATGTGAGACTTTAACTAATGCATAATAATTTCTTGATCAATATGTATTTACTTGAGCTCGTATAATAATTAATAACTATTGATAATTCAAGATTTTTTTAATTATAATGTTTGATTTATATATATATATATATATATATCATTTAATAAATTATTAAACATGTATCAATATGTAAATAATAACTTGATTTTTTTCCTTCAAAAAAAATAACAACTTTATTTTTTGGGTATGAATATTTGGATCTTTTTCTTAAGAGTGAATTGCGGATTTGGTCATGTGGTTTTGTATTTTCTTTGACTATGGTCATTCTATGTTTATTATGGATATGATCCCTATGGTATGCAATATATTGTGGTTAGGGTCCCTCAACACTAACACTGTTAAGTTTGAAAGGTTTAAACTTTAATTTTGGTCCCTATGATTTATAGAAATCTTGAAAGTGGTCCCTTTGGTTTATTATTATTCTTACATTTTTTCTTTAAAAACTAATAAAAATATAATTATATATATATATATATTATATTAAAAATATAAAAACTTATTTATATATATTAATAAAATATAATTATATATTTTATATTATATATATAAAAATAAAAATATTATTAAACAATAAAAACATATTATCTAATTAATATTTATTATTTATATATTATTGGATTTCATAAGTCCCTTCCCTTTTCCCTCCAGTTATACCAACTCTTCCATTTCCCTCAGTTATACCAGCTCTTCACTTTCCTTTAGTTAGTCTCGACTCTGCTCTATATATTTGTTTTTCCTTCCAGCTTTTGAACTCAATCAATAATAAAAGGTTTAGAAGTTTCTTACCATTCTTGAATTTTACATGGTATCAGAGCGGGATTAAAACCCTAAAAATCCAACCTGCCCCAACCTCCGTCAGATGGCAGGAGACGAAGACAAAGACAAACCCAAAACCGGAGAGGCCTCCGGCGGGGTGATCGACCACAGTTCACCCTATTATCTCCATCCGTCCGACTATCCCAAACAACTTCACGTCAACGACATCCTCACCGATAACAACTACTCAGATTGGTCGCAAGAGATGGGAAATTTTCTCTTCGCCAAAAACAAATTCGAGTTTGTTGACGGTACCATCAAGAAACCGGAAAAGGGGCACACCAACTACATGTCATGGATGCGATGCGACGCGATGATAAAAGGGTGGCTTACCACTGCCATGGAAAATAACATCCGTAATAGCGTAAAGTATGCGAGCACCGCGTCGGAGATATGGTCAGATCTACTCGAGAGGTTTGGCAAAGAAAGCGCCCCCCGGGCCTACGAACTGAAACAGAAAATCGCCACCATTCGACAAGACGGCGCATCGGTATCGACTTACTATACCCATCTTCGATCATTATGGGACGAGACCCAATCAATTAAGTCTCTCCCTCATTGTGTGTGTGACGGATGTTCCTGTGATATTGGCAAGAAGATGATTGAATACCAAGAGAAGGAACGATTGTACGAGTTCCTTATGGGTTTGGATGCTGATTTCACTGTGATCAAAACCCAAATATTAGCCACTAAGCCACCTCCTTCCTTGGGGACAGCCTACCATATGGTGGCAGAAGATGAGAGACAAAGGGCGATTTCGAATGACAAAAGAACACCACCCGAATCCACTGCATTTAAAGCCTCACAAAGACGAGATCATAATATGGCCAACCAATTGAAGGAGAGAAGTTATCCAAGGAATGTGAGAGACAACAAAGAAAGTAAAGAAAACGAGCATTGCACGTTTTGCGGGAGAAACGGCCATAAACGAGAAGGATGTTTCAAACTGGTTGGATATCCAGAATGGTGGCCCGGGAAGAAAGGGGAGAAAGTCAAGCCAAAAGCTGCCTGCACCGAACTTGAATCGAGTCCCATACAAGGCCTAACCAATGAACAGTATCAGCTGTTCATCAAGCACTTTTCTGGAACCAGCGGCAACGAAGAAACGGGACATATCGCTAACATGGCAGGTAAAGGAGGAAAGAAGGTGAATGGATTATTGATTCGGGTTGCGCCGAACACATAACTCATTTACCCGATATCCTCAAAAACAAAGAAAGAATTCCCTTTGAACCACCGGTTGTGTTACCGAACGGAGAAGCCATTCCCGTCGAGGGAAGGGGCGAATGTACACTTCCAGGGGGAGTAAAAATTAATGGAGTTCTTTCTGTTCCAAATTTTAAATGCAACCTGCTTTCCGTTAGCCGCCTGAGTAAAGATCTCCAATGCGCTATAACTTTCTTTCCTAATTTTTGTGTGATGCAGGGGTTACGGACGAGGAACTTGATTGGTGCGGGTAGATGCCAAGGGGGATTGTATCGAATGGGGATGATAATAGAAAGAAGAGCCATGGCGACCATTGTGGACACCTGGCACAAAAGACTGGGTCACGCATCAAAGGGAAAACTTTCTAGAGTTGATTTTCTCAAGAATAATTCTGTTGAACTTAGCAATAAAATATGTGATTCTTGTGCGAAGGCTAAACTTTCCCGGAAACCATTTCCTATCAGTGTGATTAAAAGTGGTGCTATTTTCGATTTAATACATTGCGATATTTGGGGTGGATATCGTATACCGTCCTACACAAAGGCAAAATATTTTCTCACCATAGTCGATGATTATAGTAGGGCACTATGGGTCTTTCTCATCAAACATAAGAGTGATGCTAGCAAGTGTCTTGTTGATTTTCATAAAATGGTAGGAGTTCAATTTGGAAAACAAATCAAGAAGGTTAGATGTGACAATGGTGGGGAATTCACATCCAACACCATGATCGAGTTTTATAACAAATGTGGGATTTTATTAGAAACAATTTGTCCACATACACCACAACAAAATGGTGTTGTGGAAAGAAAACATCGACACCTGTTAGAAACGGCTCGTGCTCTTAGGTTCGAAGCAAACCTACCAAAGGGATTTTGGGGAGAATGCATTCTTACCGCTGCGTACATAATTAATCGTCTTCCATCCAAGGTAATCAAAAACAAGACCCCATACGAAATGGTTTGGAACCAAACACCAGAATATAGCCGTATGAAGGTTTTTGGTTGTCTCGTTTATTTCAAAAACACCAATGTGAAGGGAGACAAGTTTGAAGAGAAAGGTAAACCTGGTGTGTTCTTAGGTTATCCCACAAGAACCAAAGGATACAAGGTTTATGACATTGAAAGTAAAAGAATCACTGTTAGCAGAGATGTGTTATTTTGTGAAGAAAACTTTCCTTTCAAAAATATCAAAACAGATGAGGATTACAGGGATGAGGGTTCCATAAAACATCAAGATTGCACTTGCCACGAAAAGCACATCTCAACCCACGGTGAAGATCAACAAGCACATAATAGTAATGAGCTTGTAGACAATGAGTCAGCCCCTCCTGAAACACAAAGCGAAGACGAGCCAAAAGAAGTCGAAGAAGAGCCAAATAGCATGGGAGTCGGGTCTCAAGACATGAATGAGTATGTTCAAGGTGATGGGCCTCAAGAACAAACTGAGACCCGGAGCACGAGACAAAAATCACAACCAAAGTATCTTAGTGATTACATTGTGAAGCTTCCCCCTTCGGTCGATCATAAACAACCCGCCTCCAATCAAGAAGCCTCGACGGTACACCCTATCTCAAACTTTGTTTCATATGAGAATTTTTCTAATAGTCACAAAGCTTTCTTGACGGCCATTACTTCCAACGATGAGCCGAAAAATTTTAAGCAGGCGTCTCAAGATGAACGTTGGCGACAAGCCATGCAGCAAGAGATCAAAGCTCTTGAGAAGAATGGGACATGGATTCTAACAGACTTACCAAAAGGGAAGCGGGCAATCGACTCGAAATGGGTCTATAAAATAAAATACAAACCCAGTGGTGAAGTGGTACGGTACAAGGCCCGGCTAGTCGCAAAGGGGTTCACTCAGATAGAGGGGGTAGACTATCACGATACGTTCGCCCAGTTGCCAAACTAGTGACTGTACGAACTCTCTTAGCGATTGCTGCAAAGAAAAACTGGATCATTCACCAACTTGACGTCAACAATGCCTTTCTTCATGGCGACCTAGATGAGGAAGTTTACATGAAAGTTCCTCAAGGCTTCTCCAAAGAAAACGAAACACGAGTCTGTCGGCTACAAAAGTCCCTCTACGGTTTAAGACAAGCTTCTCGGAACTGGTACCACAAGTTCACCACCTTCCTTTTGAACTTAAACTTTCGCCAATCCAAGGCTGATCACTCGTTCACGCATAGGAGAGGAGAGTCCTTTGTTGCCATCTTAATCTATGTGGACGGCGTCATCATAGTTGGAAACAATTTTGAACGAATCCAACGTATAAAAACGCAACTTAACGAAGCTTTCAGTATTAAAGATCTTGGTCCTTTAAAGTACTTTCTTGGCATTGAAGTTGCGAAAACATCCGATGGGTTGGTTCTAAGTCAAAGAAAATATGTCCTAGACATCCTTAAGGATAGTGGAATGATGGGATGCAAACCAAGTCGTTTCCCCTATCGAACAGAATTTAAACCTAAACAAAAGGAGAAAATGAGACACAAGTTGACACTGGCCAATATCGTCGACTAGTTGGTCGGTTACTTTACCTCCAAGCTACACGACCCGACATCACGTATGCTGTCAACATCCTAAGTCAATTTGTCGCTGATCCACGACGCAATCATATGGAAGCTGCAAATCGTGTCCTGAGATACCTTAAGGGTACACCGGGACAAGGGATCCTTCTTCCTCGAGCCGGAGAGCCAGTCTTAACTGCCTTCTGCGACTCAGATTGGCTTGGATGCCCCTTTACGAGACGCTCAAGAACAGGTTATCTACTCATGCATGGAGGTGCACCCATTTCCTGGAAAACCAAAAAGCAGTCTGTTGTTTCCCGCTCTTCCGCAGAAGCCGAATATAAGGCTATGGCTTCCACTGTTAGTGAGATATTATGGGTTCGATGGTTACTAAAGGATTTCTGGATCAACATCAATACTCCAACTGCACTATTCTGCGATAATCAAGCCGCTCGTCACATTGCCAACAACCCAGTCTTCCATGAGAGGACGAAACATGTTGAGATGGACTGTTACTTCGTTCGAGAAAGAGTCGACTCCAAAGATATTCGGCCTATGCCCATTGACAGCAAGATGCAAGTTGCGGACCTACTCACAAAGGGTCTTGGAACAAACCAGCTTCAGTTTCTACTTGGGAAGATGAGCATTAAGAACCTACATGCTCCATCTTGAGGGGGAGTATTGGATTTCATAAGTCCCTTCCCTTTTCCCTCAGTTATACCAACTCTTCCCTTTCCCTCAGTTATACCAGCTCTTCACTTTCCTTTAGTTAGTCTCGACTCTGCTCTATATATTTGTTTTTCCTTCCAGCTTTTGAACTCAATCAATAATAAAAGGTTTAGAAGTTTCTTACCATTCTTGAATTTTACTTATATTAGTTTTTAAAGGAAAAATGTAAAAATAATAATAAACCACACGGACCACTTTCAAAGATTTCAATAAACCATAGGGACCAAAATTAAAGTTTAAACATTTCAAACTTAACGGTGTTAGTGTTGAGGGACCTTAGCCACAATATAGTGTATACCATAGGGACCATATCCATAATAAACATAGAATGAGGACCATAGTCAAAGAAAACACAAAACCACATGGACCAAATCAACACTTCACTCTTTTCTTAAAAATAACAAGTTCAATTATCGAAACCAAGCTCCAATATATATAAATTAATATACGAAAAAGTAGACCAATGTGAATAACAACAAACAAAAGCACAAAGACCCCACCCCAAAAACAATGGCATCGTTTTAAAGCATGTTTGTTATTACCGACACCGTAAAAGTATGATGCATTTTATCGCCTTTAAAAGCAAAATCGTATTTAAAGTCATACATGAACACCTTGGTAGAAACTAGATCATTTTTTTTAACCGTAATGTCCAAACCAGCTAGCGTGCATCGTAGGGCTCTATGCATATATAACAGCTAAAAAAAACCACTTTAGGAAAACAACAAGCATGACCTGAGGGTGGAGGCCAGAATCATGTGCTATGCCAACATTACAAGTATGCAAACTTTGGTTTACAAATAAAGAATGTCAGCATCATAATTACACTACTGTTCCGATTCAAATTTTGCAAATTACACTCTTACCCTTCACAAAAAGGCACAACCCAAGATACCCAAAAAATTTAACTCAAAACTACAAAGTCTGAACCTACCGAATAACAAATAAAAACACACTTTTCTTTTCTTTTCTTAGGGATGGAGAGTGTAAATGACAAGATGAGGATGATTGAGAAGGATCATAGCAAGCATAAATAAACCTTTCTTTCACCTTTTGATTCAACCAGTTCTTCATGGTCTCACAATCGTAAACAATGGTACCTTTTTAGATACAGTTCAACAGATATGTGCCGAATAATCATACCTGCAATGGTGCACTTATTAGATAGGATTCCTGAAGGATAAAAATATAAAGAATACAATCCAAGCATCCACCTTGTTTTAATGGCAATGGTTATCAAGCCAAAAACAATGTAGACCAGCGACCATCCGATAAAAAACATGGATTAACAAGACCCAACTGATCAATTTCTATTTGGGCCAACAGCAGGCTCTTATTCCATCCAAAGAATATAGTGATCCAACACCAAGTCCGTTTCGCATTCTGTTGACAGATTCATAATAATCCTCTTCCCCATAAACTCGCCTGAAATTAATAAGACGAATACCACAAACTCCAGATAAAAGAACTTGTTAAGAAAGATTGGGTCATTAGCGAGTGCTGAAAGAGAATGTGGTTCATCACTTTAATATAAATAAGCATGGTACGTACAAAATTCAAATTTATAAATTTAAGTGCAGCTTCAATGGCAGGAGACAAAAGAGAAAAATTGGTTTTGACAAATAAAAATGGTTTGCATAGAAGGTAAAATATAACAAAGTTTGGTTTAGTTCTTATATAGTGTAACGAAACTTTTTTTTTCTCAATCAACAAAGTTTCAAATTTTCTTATTTAATGTAATAACTAATAAGGTTTCAAAATTTTCTAGTTTTCACTCATTTTGACTGGTAACCTGCTCCTCAAGTACATTCGATGAAGTGGGTGACAAGTTTTTCGTCCACTTGGCTGTAAACCGTGCAAAAATTCCGTAAACCTTCCTTAAAAAGCATCCATGTCATCAAATGATAGAAGATTAACAAGTTACCGGTCCAAATTGATACAAAATAGAAAGCTTTAGAACTTTGTTACATTGATTGAAAAAAAAATGTTACACTAAATAGGAACTAAGGCAAACTTTGCTGCATTCTTATGCATTTTACCTTGCATAAATGGAAGAACAATCTAGAATTAGAATCCAATAAAGAAACATATACTATTCTTGGAAAAACTTGAAGCATGAGCATTAAAAACAAGACAAACATAGGACATACGCTATATCAGCCAAGCTTTCAGATTTGGTCACAGCTTTTCCTTCCGGGAGCTCCAAAGAAGTATAATGCATGATCATCTCTTTCAATGTGTACTTCGTGCTTTTGATG
Organism: Saussurea involucrata; assembly: GCA_033807775.1. Lineage (NCBI taxonomy): Eukaryota > Viridiplantae > Streptophyta > Magnoliopsida > Asterales > Asteraceae > Saussurea > Saussurea involucrata. The sequence goes on along the minus strand of CM066322.1, from coordinate 54,267,691 downwards.
TCATGATCCCATAAAATGCTCTGAAACCATAAAAGCAGATTTAGAGTCAATAACTCAGCTGAGACGCTTGCAGGGCCCTCAATCCAACATCCAAGCGTGTCCGTGGGTACTATTGAATCAAGTAAAGCAATTCCAACAACAGTAAATAACTAAAGATCCAACCAATGCTGACTAACGGATTGCTTTTATATCTATTTATAATTTTCTAGGGAAATAATATCTAGGAAAATCTTTGTAGGCTCACAACATTTTGGGATCATTTCATATACCTTCCTAACATACTCTCTTTTCACATCTTCAACAGGTGTTCCTTCTGGATGGAAAATTGAAGCATTCCAAAGAGCTCCTCTAGCAATCATCACAGAAGAGGCACCTACAATAATGAAGGGTGTGGTTTGGTCAAACTGATGACACTGTGATACAAAAAGTAAAAATGGAAACCTGGATTCAAGAATACCCAACTTTCAACCTAAACAATTTTTTATCATAATAGCTGCTTATCATTAAGGGACTCGTTTCTTTTTTCTCCAGCTATAAGCAATTTTGTATCATACTAGTTGATAACTGTAAAATATGTGACAAACTAAAAATCACACAACATAATTCACAAGTGAATAATTGTTTGCCTACCTGTCACGGCTCGAATGCGCTGAAAATCCTCAAACTCAAATACATCACCGTTGGCAATGACTGGAATAGAAAGAGCATCTACAACAGTTGCGATTTCACTCCAATTAGCAGGATCTCTTGGTCTGTCTGCAACTCTTCTGCAATTCACTTAACAAGAAACATGCACCCATTTCTTAAACCAGTATAAAATGCAACAAAACTACCAATCTTGAAGTGCCTTTTTACCAAATTCTGAAATATAGAACATAAAAGGCAAGAAATACCCTTAGGTTAAAGCTTTGGTAGTCTTTTGATACAAGTACTAATACCTCACACCGTAGGTAGAAGGCGGACAAGTTCTCACCTTTTCAGGAGAACTTTTAAGAAAACAAATTGAACAAGTCAATGTACAAATTATTACCTTCCATGAATAGCTACAGCAGATACCCCGGTTTTTTCTATTCGTCTGGCCAATTCGACACTATCGTGAGTTGAATTTAATAGGCGTATTTTGCAGGTTACTGGTATCCACAAATTCCTCTTCAACGTTGTCAAAATCTGGATTGAAAATCAAAGTTTCTAAAGGATCAGCTAACAACTACAAACGTTCAACAAAAACGAAATGAACACGGATTGCATGTCTTGCGTACATCATGGATGAGCTCTGGTTTGGACAGTAGTGCAGCTCCCATTCCTCCACTAATAGAGAATGCCTTAGGGCAACCCATGTTGACATCTATAGCTGCAACATCTTTACACCTGCATTTAGAGACACAATGCTCAGGAGTCGGGCCCCACAAGACAAAAGCACCTTTCACATAGGCATGGTCATAATTCAGCTTATAGCACATACAAAATAAATGTCATTGGATTTCAATATTTTAGTTGAATATAAAAGGTCAAACTCAATAAATATGAGCTCTTTGATTAAGCCAAATCAGCTGCATTGACTTAGCTAGTCTATATGCTAGGAATCGAGTCAGATTGTATATCACCTTGTTCAACTGGACCTAATTATGCATTTGTAATAAGAACTATAGACATTTTTACTTTCGCTGGTCCATAGTACTTTATACATTAAGAATTTGAGCCCTCTCTAAATATCATTTACCTTTCTAGTATTACCTATAAGTAATAGTGATGCAACTAATGATGCAACTGGGCCACAGGAAGCGGACGACCCAGACCCAAGCCAGCCCCCAGGCCCAAGCCGGCACAAACTCGATGCAATGCAGATTTGAAGCTGGAGTCTCGATCTTAAAAATTTAGTTGCCATTTAAATTAGTCTTTATCTATTTCCATTAGTCTTTATCTGTTTCTTTTCTATGGTTATCCTAAATTAGTTCCTACTTTGTTGGCTTAGGAAAACTTATTTATAGCTTTTATTCCCTACGTTGTAAGGGGTTCTTGGCATAAAAAGTTTATGAACAATTGGTTCCAACTTTCGTATTCTTGACGCTGGTTCTGCTTGGTGTTAAGGAAAAATTACATCAGGTGGTATCAGAGCTCAGCAAGATTCGATTATGGGAGATCGTGGAGGACGCATGCACCGACACCCCCGTAGAAACGCCGATAGAGGCAACGAGGAGTACCGGCGACACCCCCGTGATATTGAGGAGATCGCACGCCTGCAGCAAAGAGTCCGGGAACTTGAACTGCAGCAGGAGATCCGATCAGAGGAAGAAACCGAGACCGACTCCATCGTCTGGGATGATGGAGACAATCACTACAACCCCTTCGCCCATGAGGACCGGGGGAACCCTTATGAGCGAAGAGAACAGAGAGCTGACCCACTCCGAAACTTGGGAGTCAAAATTGATGTCCCGGAGTTCGATGGAAAGGCTGAACCCGATGTGTTTCTCGATTGGCTTCAAACAGTCGAACGCATCTTTGATCTACGCGACATTCCGGAAAAATATAAGGTAAAACTAATAGCAATCAAACTTCGTAAATACGCATCTTTGTGGTGGGAACAGGTAAAAAAAAAGAGGGCCCAAGAGGGAAAATCCAAGGTTAAAACGTGGGGCAAGATGAAAAAACTCCTTCGGGAAAAGTTTCTCCCACCTAATTTTCGTCAAGAGGCGTTCTTAGAATATCATAACATCTCCCAGCGGTCAACTACCGTGGAGGAATTGATTTGTGAATTTGACAGGTTAAGGATGAGATGCGGGGTGGAGGAGGAAGAAGAACAAGTTATCGCTCGTTTTTTTGGGGCGTTAAAACCCGAAATTGCAGACGTGGTCCAACTACAACCGTACTGGACCTTCACCGATGTGTGTCAACTAGCCCTCAAAGTGGAGAAACAGCTTAAAGCTAAAATTAAACCCACCCTGCCCCGACCCAACCTTGTTAAGACCGACGCTTTTAAGGGCACTTCGGGAGCCCCTACTGGAAGCCGTGTCAACGCAAGCAGAACCGAGAGTTCAGCAAACCCCAACACACCCACCGCCACGTCTCGCACACCACCCCGTTGCTTCAAGTGTGGCGGCCTGGGCCACTTTGCGCGGGATTGCCCTAACACCCAGCTCATTACCCTCACAGAAGAAACCCCACCTGTTTATGATGCGGAAGAGGAAACCCCAGAGAATGTGGAAACCGAAGTCGTGTACCCGGACAAAGGTGAAGCTCTTATAGCCCAGCGGGTTCTCAGCACCAACCCAACTCGTGCAATCAACGACAACCTATGGCTCCGTAATAATATCTTTCGAACACGTTGTACGGTACGAGGAAAAGTATGTACCATCATTGTTGATGGGGGTAGCTGTGAAAATATGGTGGCCGCTGTTATGGTTGAAAAATTGGGATTGAAACTTGAAGATCATCCAGAACCCTATCAGTTGACATGGCTCAAAAGGGGGAATGTGGTCAAAGTTAAACACAGGTGCCTTGTTCAGTTTAGTATCGGCTCTCGTTATTCGGACGAGGTTTGGTGTGAAGTCATCCCTATGGATGCGTGTCACATTCTGTTAGGCCGCCCGTGGCAATATGATCGACGTACGAAACATGACGGGTACCTTAATACCTACACTTTTAAAAAGGAAGGGGTTACTGTCCAGCTAGTTCCTCTCGATATACGGGATACGGGAACCGAAGCCCTCATACTTACCAAGTCGGCGTTTTTGGATTTTACCCGGACCGCCAAACCACCCCTTGCCTTCGCCCTACTCATTGCCGAGGCCAACTCGCCAGCTAGTGAGACACCACTGGAGGTCCAGCCCCTTCTCACCGAATTTAAAGATGTTTTTCCTACTGATATTCCTGCAGGTCTACCACTCGTACGGGAAATTCAACATTGTATTGATTTCGTGCCAGGAGCGACCATCCCAAACAAGCCGGCATACCGGATGAATCCGACAGAGTACGAAGAGCTACAAAGACAGGTCACCGAGTTACTTGACAAGGGCCTTATCCGAGAAAGTATGAGCCCGTGTGCAGTACCGGCTCTTCTTGTTCCTAAACCAAATGGCGCCTATCGAATGTGTATTGACAGCCGAGCCGTCAATAAAATCACGATCAAGTATAGATTCCCCATTCCCCGGTTGGACGATCTCTTAGATCAGCTACACGGGTCCACGATTTTTTCTAAGATTGATCTACGGAGCGGGTATCATCAAATTAGGATGCGCCCCGGCGACGAGTGGAAAACCGCATTCAAAACAAGAGACGGATTGTATGAATGGATGGTTATGCCCTTCGGGCTTTCAAACGCCCCGAGCACCTTCATGAGGCTAATGAATCACATCTTTAAACCACTTATTGGTCAGTGTGTGGTTGTTTACTTCGACGATATCCTCGTCTTTAGCCGGGATGTCCAACATCACCTTTATCATCTTAAACAAGTTTTCACTATTCTAAAGGATCAAAAGTTGTATGCTAATGGTGACAAGTGCTGTTTTTTATCACCGGAAGTATTGTTCTTGGGTTACTTAATCTCAGGGAAGGGAATTCGAATGGATGAGTCCAAGATCACCGCCATCACCTCATGGCCTGTACCGACCACGATTCATGAGGTTCGGAGTTTCCTCGGTTTAGCATCTTTTTACCGCCGTTTTATTCGCAATTTCAGTGCAGTAGCAGCCCCCATTACTGATTGTTTGAAGGGAAAAGCTTTCCGTTGGACACCAGCCGCTACCGTCGCTTTTGACGAATTGAAGCGCTGCCTCACAAGCGCCCCTGTTTTGGCACTGCCCGACTTCCAGAGTACGTTCCAAGTTGAGTGTGATGCATCCGGACTCGGTATTGGAGGTGTCCTTAGCCAAGCAGGGCGTCCGATCGCTTTTTTTAGCGAAAAACTTAGTGAGGCCAAGATAAAATATAGCACCTATGACAAAGAGTTCTATGCAATTATTCGAAGTCTGGGATTCTGGCGACACTATCTCTTGCACACGGAGTTTATATTATTTTCCGATCACCAAGCATTACGATTTATTCAAGGGCAACACAAACTCAATCCTCGTCATGCTAAATGGGTCGAGTTCCTACAAGACTTCTCATTTGTTATCCGACATAAATCCGGCGCAACCAACACCGTTGCTGATGCTCTCAGTCGGCGTCGAGGCCTGCTCACGTCCCTCCAGGTTCGGGTAGAGGCGTTCGAAGTTTTTTCTACCCTATATCCGGATGATCCAGATTTTTCGAGTATATGGGCTGCTTGTCAGAAGGCTCCCGCACAGGAATACTCCCTACACGACGGGTTTTTGTTCAAAGGCATCAGGTTATGTGTCCCTAAATGTTCTTTACGTGCTGCCATTATTCTAGAAGGACATCAAGGAGCTCTCGCAGGGCACTTTGGCCGAGACAAGACGCTTAAACTTGTCAAGGAACGATTTTTTTGGCCAAAAATGAGCATAGATGTCACAACGATTGTGGATCGGTGTCGCACGTGTCACATCGCAAAAACTCATCATTCTAATGCAGGCCTGTACACACCATTACCGGTCTCCGAGGGACCATGGGAGGATGTTAGTCTTGATTTCGTGGTGGGCCTTCCCCGGACGCAACGACAAAAGGATTCAGTCATGGTGGTTGTCGATCGCTTTTCGAAGATGAGCCATTTTATCCCGTGTACCAAAACGTATGACGCTAGCCAGATTGCTCGCCTGTATTTCACCGAGATTGTAAGGTTGCATGGAATACCAAAAACTTTGACATCCGACCGCGATGTAAAATTCGTGAGTCACTTTTGGCGTACTCTATGGAAGCGTTTGGGTTCCCGTCTCAATTTCAGTAGTGCCCATCATCCACAAAGCGACGGTCAAACGGAGGTCACTAATCGCAGTTTAGGGAACTTGTTACGCAGCCTTGTTGGGTCAAACCCGAAGCAATGGGATTTGGTTCTACCTCAGGCCGAGTTTGCTTATAATAGGTCTACACACCGCTCAACCGGAATGAGCCCTTTTCTTATTGTCTACGGGCGGAACCCGTTTACGCCCTTAGACCTGGCACCTTTACCGGCTACCGAGTACTTTAGTGCGGAAGGAGAAGACAGGGCTGCTCAAATTAAACTTATCCATCAACAGGTTCGGGATCAAATTACCAACAATAACATCGTCTATCAGCGGCGCGCCAATATGCGACGCAAGAAAGTTGTGTTCCAGGAGGGTGATCTCGTGTGGGTTCATCTCAGCAAAGAACGCTTTCCGGGGGGTCGAGCGAACAAATTACAGCCCCGAGCTGATGGACCATTTAAAGTTCTGAAACGAATTAATGACAATGCCTACAAGATAGAGTTACCCGGGCACTATAATGTGTCAGCTACTTTCAATGTCGCTGATCTGTCCCCTTTCCTTCCTGAGCTGGATGACCCAGTGGACTCGAGGACGAGTCCTTTCGAAGAAGGGGAGAATGATGCAACTAATGATGCAACTGGGCCACAGGAAGCGGACGACCCAGACCCAAGCCAGCCCCCAGGCCCAAGCCGGCACAAACTCGATGCAATGCAGATTTGAAGCTGGAGTCTCGATCTTAAAAATTTAGTTGCCATTTAAATTAGTCTTTATCTATTTCCATTAGTCTTTATCTGTTTCTTTTCTATGGTTATCCTAAATTAGTTCCTACTTTGTTGGCTTAGGAAAACTTATTTATAGCTTTTATTCCCTACGTTGTAAGGGGTTCTTGGCATAAAAAGTTTATGAACAATTGGTTCCAACTTTCGTATTCTTGACGCTGGTTCTGCTTGGTGTTAAGGAAAAATTACATCAAATAGTGAGACTTTTAAACTTTGGAGTTAGGAGGTAACTGTCAGGTCTAGAATAATACATGTACCTCCAGAAATGACACAAACCAGTCCATCAAGATGACTTGACTTTTAAAGATATTAGACCATATGCCAACTGTTTAACATCCTAAATTCCTACTTATTGAAATATTGTATGTTTTCATGCTTATTCCAAGATCTGATGATTGAGCAGATTCACATGATCCGTTCATGATGAAGATGGGTTGGTTGATTGAATTGGCTTTGTTCTACAAGAATGCTAAATATTCTATTGATGAAACCAAGAAGGAACCATAAATCTTAGGGTGTTGTGTCACTTCAATAAAGTAAATTTAAATTTATCAAATTTGAATAATTATATTTTGACTAAATTGGACGTATTATGATAAACACAAATACAAAAAATCAAAACCATAAAATATGTTGAAAATATGAAAGGTCTTGTTATTGAAAAAATAAAGTACATATAAACATCTAAATGGCGGAATTTGCTCATTTTTAGTTTCAAGCTCAAATAAATAAATAGAACTCAACAACAAGCAACAACTGTAAAAGGGAGAATCAACCGTAAGCAATGAATTCCATTTCTATGATAAAATGTTGATTCATATTGATAGGGATCTCAAAGATATATAATTAGTATTACAATTGCCTTAAACACTTGAAGGGGAGGCAAGCTTCCTTCTCAAAAGTGAAAAACAATGACTTGCGACTACAATTGAAACTAAAATGTACCAAAGAGCTTTCAACCTTTTGAAAGCAAATACATTTTTAATGATTGCTTCAAAGTTCTGGTTTCCATATTCTATTCCAACTTCAAATTTAGACCCATCAAAAGAAATACATTTTTATGAAGAAAAAGGAAGTTTCTAATTAAGCTGTATGTATATTTGTCTCATTTCAGAGAACAAGTTGATTTTATTCATGACTTTATGAAACATACAGTAAACTTTGAGAAGAAAATTAAAAAAAAATTACAATCAAGTTGTGGATTTGCTAAAACAATTTGCATATATGATTTTTTGAAAGTGGATGGGTATGTTGCTCTTTACAAATAACAAATTGTTCGTGACTTTAGTATGTCCAGCCACACCATGATATCGTGTTTGTCCTTTTGGGTTCATTCTTTTAACGAGGTTTGCAATAAAAATGTTTTCCAACTAAGTGAACAGCAATCAGCGACTCAGCGCTTCTGTCTCAGACTTCAGCTGCTTCTGATAATTGTCCCTATTGGTCCAATTACAATGGAGCCCTTACAGAAAATTTTCAGGATCGTGTGGTGTCACATGACACCACGGGCACAATTGTAGGTCCAATCCTGAATGAAACTGGGATGGATGTTGTTCTTCATCCACGGAAAAAGAATTTATTGTTTGACTGCTTGGTGTAATGGTTTAGGTGAGGTTCACGGAATAGATAGGCTGATGTAGCTAAACGTTGAATACAAAGAATAAGGACCAACTCCATCACAGCTTTCACTTATCTCTTATAAAGAGAAATCTTAGGAAAATTGAGCATGAGGAATTGAGGATGATAACTTTTTCAGAACATCGACATGTGAGGGAAGGAAGCCCCCATTATTATTAATTGTAATTTGTGATTTTATAGTCAATCCCATTCCCGTAATCCCGTCAACTAGATAAGTAGGCTAACTACTTTTTGGATATGGGGTAGGTTAATTACTTTAGGCTTCATTGCAGATTCCTTACCCCATTGCAGGTAGTTTTAAGTAGATGGTTGCTAATGAACACCTGAATTGATGAACAATAGCATATCTTATTTTTTAGGATGCTGTGGTTGTAGCTATAATTAGTTAATTACCAACAGTACTGAGAAACTTAAGAAATTCAAGTAAAACGTCCCAAAATTAGCACTAGTTTCTGGCACCTACAGCCAGTCTAATTGGTAACAGCTATATCCCCCAACCCCCCTGGGGGCAGCAGCTCCTCCTTATTTTTAGCAGACAGTAAATGTAATTGCATTCAGTCTACTGTAACATGGGAATAAGAATCGACTAGATAAACTGTGATCCAGCATGAATAGATACAGAACAAAAAACAATATGAAGGTAAGATGTTAGGATGATCTGACATATGACAAATCAAACTTCCTGCTAAAACAGGATAAAGTTGTTTTGGTACTACCCATAGGATAAAGAAACTTACACCAACTGAGCAGCAGTCAAAGCCCTAACAGCATCTGAAGTCCCGATCTGAAATACTACTCTATTTCTTTCCAGGCCACAGGTTCTAAAAACAACATTATCTGTACCCTTCTCCACTATATCGGTAGAACCAATAACATCTAGCATTTATAAACAAATCAGAGGTGTCAGTCGCCTTTATCACAAAGATTGCATCATATAGAGCATTTCATTGTAATTTACTGTTCTGGATCTGGGAAATAAGTACAATTATGATATAGTATCATCTGTCTTGCAAAAACAAAAAATGCCTTTCTTTTATAGTCAAACGGGTGACCACAAAATAACAACCTGGCATGAGTTTCCTTTTTGAAGGTGAGCCATTTTGTTACTACTAAAATTTTGCGGTGCTATTGTTGCTTTCCTCAATTTGTAGATAATCTATGTCTTGAATCACAATAATGACTCCATGACCCCAAATGGTGAAAACCTCTCACTAATTTGAAATAGACGTAGAATTATTCAAATGAAAACATTACAACTTGATTTACCACCAAGACAAAAGCTTTCTACCATAATAAAAGCACTCAACAATATAGCTAGGCAAAATTATATACTCCTGTCTCATGAAAAATGCAACAATTTCCATTTTGGGATGTCCAATGAAAATTCAAATATTCCTCTTTTGACAGGTTTTGAAGTTAAAAGTTTCCCATCAACTCTTTGTTGTCATTACAGAGAAATGATGCTATGGATTTGAATCCACAAAATTATATTTTTCCCTGTTATTTGAGGGTATTTTATACATTTGACAAATAGTCAAATGTTTCCTTAAACTACTTGCCAAATCAAATGTTGCAATACACAAGGAATGGGGGAGAAAAATAGCACATCCTCAAATGCTTCAACCTTCAGCATATGTAAATATGGCTAGGAGACAACTACATGTATTTGAGTTGAGGATGACCATCTTAAACTTGATTAAATAAACATATAAAAAGATGAATATTTTGTATTACTGCAATTATAAATTACCATTTATGCGCCGTTCACATTTGAGTAGTTTATGATCAATAATCTCCTCCCCATATGTAATGTCTGCACCATATTGAGCTGCCAGTAATCTAAATGGCAATGTCCCCTGAAAAGAATAGAGTTGCATAACTCAACCACTATTGATGACTTCCCGATACGATAAGTTGTAGCAAAGAAAAAGAGAAGGAGAGAAAATTAACCTAACACCTTTAATGTTTTGGTTATAACTTATTAACTTCAATCATCTTTTTCAGCATCCCCTCCATCACCAAGGATACACTGAATTATATACGCCAAACTGGAATTCAAAGGTATACTTCAATCTTTGCGATCAAACCTAGTGCCTTTCTAATGCAAAATTAATATGATTATATGGTACAAATCCAACACCGGCCTCCTCCTATTTCTGGCACTTGTTATAATGTTCAGTTCTTTTGGTCAATATTTCTCAAAAGTTTAAAATCCGTGTAAGTTTTGACAACCTAAGTTAAAGTTCGATTGAACCTCGGAAGTAAGAAATCATATATTTTCTGTTCAATCCTCTCATAACTACAAACACACAGTAGAAAAACGGCATCAACTATGAATACTGGAATTGTTATGTGTTGCAATTTAAGAGGCTAAACTAAAAACCTAGGAAGATATAAACGGCGGATGATATAATATGAGCAACAGTTGAGTTGAAAAAGGACTTACAACTCGAACCATTGGAGCAAGAACAAGTTTATTCCTGTAATCCATCTTGTTCGGAGAGTCGCACCCACGCCGTTTGATTGGCCGGACGTCAGACAAATTTTGATCAGAGTCCGCCTGGTCAATATGGCTGACCAATTTAACTGCTACGATTGTGACTGGGCTGGGCTGTATGGAAATAATTGGGCCCAATAAGGACTATGTTCAGGTGGGTTGGGTTGGAGGTTTCTTATGAGTGGAAAAGCCCAATTGGGATCCGATGAGGACCTTGCTATATTTTTTTATTTCTTTTATTTTATTTTTCTGACGAATTTTTTTTAGTTCTTTGAGTAAACTACGATTTTCGTCCCTGTGGTTTGGTATTTATAACGATTTTCGTCCCTGTGGTTTAAAAACTGCTTTTTTCGTCCCTATAGTTTGCATTTCATTTCACTTTTCGTCCTTCATCCTACCGGAGTTAAAAAAAACTCAGTTAAACTTGGGGTATGATGGTCTTTTATCTTTTTTCTATATTTAATTGCATTATACATAATTGAGTAAAACAAAAACCTAACCCATCTTCTTCATCAACACACAAACCCTCACAGACCCATCCCAAACCCATCTTCTTCCTCAACCACCCCTCCACCATTTTCTTCCCTCCTCCCATTTTTATGTGCTTTAATTAGAATCAATAAACCTTCTCTCTTGTAAGTACAAACCAGGTTATGGCTTTTGGATGGTGTTTTCATTTAAGAAATTTCTTATACTTTTCCTTCTTAATAAATAATAATGAGAATCATTAAAAAGTTTCTTCGGTATTGTGTTGTATCAGGCTGAATCATTGACAGGGTTGGGGAACCTATAGCAGCTGGAAAGGAGTTGTTGGGTAACGGGCTCCGCACAAAATGGGTGATCATTAAAATGGGATCTAAGGGCTCTATTCTGATCACTAGATCTGGGATATCCTGTGCACCTTCATTCAAGGTATTATAATATAATGTTTATATAATGCAACACTCCCTTCTAGTAGCTAAATGAATAATTAATTCTTTGCATCAACATTTGAAGTAACAACCAACAAGGATAGAAGACAATGTTGATTGAACTGAAAATGAAAGCTCCTAGTCCTACTACAGGATAATATCAGTTGCTGCTAATATTCAAGAAATGGGGTGTAAAGGGTTGGCTTAGTTGTCCATGGAAAACACAATAGTAATAATATATAACTAGCGGTGTCAACGGTTCCATTCAATTTAGTTAATTGGGTCCAAAAATTTCAAATCGGGTCGAACCATAAAACTGATCAACTTTGATTTGGTTCCTTTCCTTGGTTGAAATAAAGTAAAAACTTGAATACTTGTTGACCTCCTCTTATTGGGTAAGAGGTGCTTACCCGGTAAGAAGGGATGTTGTTTACCAAAACACTCTGACAGTCCGAACCACAAATATGCTGACCCAGTAAGGAAGGCGTAACAGTTACCCAGTAAGGAAGAAGTATATATATGTAACACCACCAAATGTCAACGTGAAGTTTTCATATAAGAAATTCTCCTTTGAAATCATCCAAAAAATTATCAAGTGCCGATAGAGAGATAGTCTCGACTTGCATTGACTGATTATTGGGGATTTGGAGGAGTTACTGAAAACCCTTTGGAGTGGACTAATGCCTTTTGGTTTGTTAGAGCTGTTAAAAGATGCTAAAGCAATAGCAGTAGCAGCAGGAGGAAGATGAGGGTTGAAGGAATAGTTTGAAGGTGGTTGTTCAAATGATGATGATGAAAGTAGTAGAGATGAGATCATGAAATCAGTTGCGTCAAGGAGAGGTTTAAAGCAAAACACCATCCAAAAGCCATAACCTGGTTTCTACTTACAAGAGAGAAGGTTTATTGATTCTAATTAAAGCACATAAAAATAGGAGGAGGGAAGAAAATGGTGGAGGGGTGGTTGAGGAAGAAAATGGTGGAGGGGTGGGTCTGCGAGGGTTTGTGTGTTGAGGAAGAAGATGGGTTAGGTTTTTGTTTTACTCAATTATGTATAATGCAATTAAATATAGAAAAAGGTAAAAAGACCATCATACCCCAAGTTTAACTGAGTTTTTTTTAACTCTGGTAGTATGAAGGACGAAAAGTGAAATGAAATGCAAACTATAGGGACGAAAAAAGCAGTTTTTAAACCACCGGGACAAAAATCGTTATAAATACCAAACCACAGGGACGAAAATCGTAGTTTACTCTAGTTCTTTTAATTATATTTAAAAAAAATCAATATAGGGGTGATTTATTTTGCAATTAATTAAAAGATTACAAATCTGTGCAACCCTCATCTAAACCATTCATTTAGCCTCATTCATCATGTAGACACTTGATTGATAACTGAATTCCGTCAATGATTACTGGTTTCATGCAATAATCTTACATGCAATGCATAATATTTCATTAAATGTCATGAAATGCATACTTATTCATGAAAGTATTTCATTAATTATTTAGGCGTGTCAAATTTGTATCATGACAAACTAACCAATTCAATACCAACCGTATCAATTTAAATGGTACCAACTAAATTAGTACCAATTAAGTTGCATGGTACTAACATACCAACCTCACAAACTTGATTGGTACGTGGTATTGAAAATCGTGTACCACGATAACACCGTACCGTACCGACTTATATATATATATATATTATTTATTAAATAGAAAGTGAAATAAAATATACTTTATTAATGATTTAATTAGAGAAAATATTGATCTGATTGTTTTTAATGGGACTCAAAGATGGATTGTTAGGTATTGACTTATAACTTACAAAACTCAGGCATCTGACTTCTTATTCCTAGGCCTCCAATCTCCTAACCCGCTGATCTTTTTCTTCTCAATGCAACTACACAAATACGATTATACGAAACCATAACTCCCTAAATATAATATCTTCACAAACGTAGCGTTGAACAACACTTTATTTGGCCTGTCATTTGGTTTGTATCATCATTTTGTATTAATTCATTTAATTGTAATTTCAACTTTTTATATGTTGGTACAAAACCGTACCAACCTAAAAATGTTGGTACCAATTAAGTTGGTACCAAGTAGAGTTGATTGGTATACAGTATAATTTTTGACATACCAATTATAATTGGTTAGTACACAGTATCGAGAAAAAAAACATGATACTGTACCATGTTTACCCATACTATTATCATGAAAAATTCAGTAACAAGCTCAATTTTCATTATGAGTCATTGGATAAATGAGATTCAGAAATGTTTATGGGATATGTATTATAAAAAATTTGAATAATTTATTTATGATAAATAGGAATACGTTTCAGACTATTTTTTCTGATTTATAATAAACAGCAGGTTTGCAATAGAAGACTGTTGGAGATGGTCTAATAGTAATAATTTGATGGAATAAATGGGAAGTTGAGGAATATTGATTGGTTCAAGAAATAGAAGAGGCCTCCCCCAAAGGAAGACAAAAGGCAAATGGTGATGCAGGCAGCCATACCGCTTCACCCACCCGTCAACGTCACACAAGTTATTTTCCCATCCATATTTGTTAATCGGACCCCTATGCCCAACCATTTGTTTCCATTTGTTGGGAAATTGACTTAAATAGCCAAAGGGACAAAGGGAAGTGACAAAAATGGCCAAAACTCTTTTGGTTTATAAAAATAGCCAAAGGGTCTGCACTCTGGCCCGACCCGGTGAGTGCGGACTGCAATGGGATCAATACGAGACAAAAAAAGACACTGAAACGGGTTGGTCCACACTCGATCCGACCCGACCCGGTGCGGACCGCACTTGGTTAACTGCTTATGTGATACACGTGTCAACCTTTCATCCCTCGCTCCATCGCTCCGCATCCGCAATTGCGAGTGCGGACACTTTGGCTATTTTTGTAAACCAGAAGAGTTTTTGCCTATTTTATCAACACCCTTTGTCTTATGGTTCAATTACTCCAAAAAAAAATTATATATTGAGAGAGGAAAAAATAAGAGAAGTAGTTTTGGACACAAATCATAAAAATAATAGATATCTGATTTTAAAAGTATTTAAATGAATGAATCTTATAATTTTTTATAAATATTTAGAATATAACAAATTAACCATGATAATCATTTTTCATAAATATCTCAATTATTTTTTAATATAAGTATTAGTCATTATTTTTAAACTTTCCAAAGTTTATATATGTGTAATATCGATGATATAAGACATTAAGATAAAAAATGCATCTGATAGCGGAAAATCGTATAGGTCTACGAGGTGGCTACAGTATTACCACAATGGCGATGAAAGTACACACCAGACACTATGATCACTATAAAGTAATAAAGTGGTAAAAGTACCAAGATCGTATCCACAGGGATCATACTTCAGAGTTTCGAGTACTAAGTCGAGATTACATCGATTTCAATTAGAGAATAAGAAAACATTTTTAGCGAATTTGGTGATTTTAACAGTTAAGTAAAGAAAAAGGCACGAGTGTAAGCACTACCTAAGACATTTGTACTAACCTCATGGTCGGAGACAAATGGCGCATAAACATTTATAAGAGTCTCTTTCTCTCGAAAGTGAACTCTCACAAAAAGTAGCCACCTATCCCCATAAAGTCACCATTTTTGCCAACTCAAGACTTGTCAATTTAACTAAGTCAACCTCTAAGGATCGTAGCTCTACCGGTATGGAAACAAACGCTCAAATCTCTTTATGACACCAATATCGACCGACATTTGAAACTTAGTTAAAATCATGCAAAAACTCGTATCTCTGCGTGGTCATAAAAGACTTTCTCAAATCTTCTTGCATCACTCAAGTCGTATTTCCGGATCCGCCCATCTATTGGTCAAATATCTAATATTAACACTTACAAATGATCGACTTGTTCGCATTGAGTTAAAGTCTCGACTCAAATGACCACGTCTAAGAGTTAGTAAAAATGACAACACCCAAGTGTTGCCTACTAGTTTTGGCTCACACCCACACCCAAAGAGTTGTTTATCTTATAATAAAGTTGAAGAACATAATAGAAGAAGATAAATATTTAAGAAATACCTGTATTAATGCGGAATGTAAAAACCGTCACCACAGTGGCGAGACAGTGGACATAAATTAAAATGCTAGAAATTAAATACAACAAACTACAAACAATAAATTAAGACTCCATACCTCTTCTTGAGAGAGTTTGCTATTTGGAAAATGGTGTATCGTCAAGGAGTGGGGGGTCTTCTTTATATGATGGATGAAAAGTCGGTTGCAACACCCTTTGACCCAAAAGTACACACCTCTTCAAACCAAATTCCATTCCACTCTCTTCAAGATCTTATCTACAACTTCATATTTTAAATCTTTTCTCTATTTCTTTTACTCTTCACATCTTCACCAAATCTACTTGGATCTTCTTGAAACCAAATGACCTTCCATTTCAATCCCTTCTTCTTTAGGCAAAGTTTTTATCCACACTTTCCTGAATTCACTTTACTCCATCCTTTTTAGCCTTCAAAAATCTCCACCAAATCTTCTTGAATCTGCCCACAGTGGTGAGTTTGCGGCCACTTCCAACAACAACGTTTTTTAACTAAAAATGATGCGTATCAATGTTCTAAAAAACGCGCCTTGGCGCCGCCATGGCGTCGAGGCGCAGCTTTGCCGCCACGTTATACCCATTGGCGTCGAGATAAAGCGTGAAACTCGTTATGGCGCGTTATGGCATGGCCCGCCATGGCACGTTATGCCGCCATGGCGTTACAAACTTGTGTTATTTCGATTTTTCGAATCTATGTATTTCGAAATTCGATTCAAATTGGCTCGTTAGTATCGATTAGAATTTAGAATTTCTTTTGTTTATCGTTATATATGAATTTAAATTGTTGATAACTTAATATTTATTGTTCAAGACACTGACACACACACATATATACATATATATATTATATACAAATTTGCCGCCTTAAGCCACGCCTTGGAAAACGCCATGGCGTCGCCGTAACTCGTAAGGCTTGAGGCTTGACCTCGCCGCCACGCCACGCCTCACGCCATTTAGAACCTTGGTATTACCATAAAAACATTCTCAACAACTCCAAATGAAAATAAAATGAAGAAACACAAACAAATAAAAGATGAAACACAACTAAGAGATTTAGGATTCGTTAGGGAAAACCACGACAAAGACATGTACGATAGGGTAATGACAACTATTATGTAAGATAAATATAGAATCAGGTCTTACCAATGTAATTGTGAATTACAAGTACATGTACGTTCTTATTTGCCTTATTATGCGGGAATTGTTGAATTAAGCCTTGCTTATATGTGTTATTTCAGTGTTCACCTATGTCATCTCATTTGTTATCTAATGGGTCCTTAAGGACGAGTCAGTAGTGCAACCGGTCAGTTTAATTTTCAAGGAAGGGGAAGAGAACGTCGTCAAGAGCAAACTATTCAAGTCGAGCCAATAGGGTGCTGGGACTTGAGGTCATGGAAGAGGCCGAGGAATAGAACCCTGAAGAGTTGTGATGCAATTAAAGTATACTATATGAGAGCCCGAGGCCGAGGGAGAACTCGCGGTCGTGAGAGGGGAAGAAATGTGAGGAACCAGCAGTGCAAGATGTGTCACAACAAGCAAGCTCTACAAGTGGAAAAGGTCAAGGCCGAGTCCAAACTTAAACTTTCGTGACTAAAGACGATTTAGCAATGAAAATCGGGGAATTGCAATCCACTTTGTAAGTTATAAGAGTTAAGCAAAATGAGATTGGCAAGCAACCAAAAGATGGTGACGATGTGGATGCGTAAGAGACAAACCCAACTTTTAACCATGTTAGTCGTAGTATAGTGTCTTCGTCGGAAGCAAAAGGGAGCCCAACTCAAAGTCATTAGGTGCAATTATAAAATGTTATTTGCGTGTAAACCTCCTACTTACAAAGGGGATCAACATCTGGTTCTAGCAATGAAATGGATTAGAGAAATAGAGACAATATTTGATACACGCAAGTGCGTGAACGAATATCGTGTGGTATGGGAAATTTTTGTCTGAAAGCCGCAATTCGATGTCTAGAAGATGCGTTATTGAGATTGGAGAAAGGACCAATGACAGTGCAAGAATACACTTCCAAGTTTCTAGAGAAGTCTTGTTTTGCTGAAGACGATTCCAAGAACACACTTCAACATCGACCACCAAACTTGAAACAAAACTTCTCTTTTTTGTCTAACAAACGTGATACAAATTAATCATACTTTGTTTTTAGAAGAAAAAAATCATTTTAGTAGCCTCTTATCACTTATTCGATATACGCTTAACCAATTTAGATTACTTTTTTTCTCTTTTTTCAGACCATCCTGTCCCTTACTTTTTTTTCCAGATTGAATAAGAGGTAAACCCATCCCTCAATTACCTTTTATTGTTCTCCAAGACCAACGACAATGATAAACTACATCGAACGAGTCTTATAAATTTTCATTATTCAGTTTAACCTGTAACGAGTCTAGTATATTATATAAAACATCATGTTTCTTATTTTATTTTCACTTTTATTAATTACTATTTAATACATTTAACAAAACACCCCTAAATATAATATATATAACTTTTAACATTATTTCAGTATTTCTGGTTGTTCCTATGTTTTATGTTTATTAAGAGCATCTCCAATAACTATGCTAAAATGAAAAAAAGTAAGATTTTAGGATTTTTGTTGCTCCAACAACTATACTATCCTCTATGTTAAAATAGAGAAAAGAGGTGGGAGATTGTAAAAATATCTACATTTAGAGAAATATTTAAATAGATAGTTTTTCCCCAAAAACTAATTATTACCCACCAAAAGCAAAATTTTATTCTACAACTTTTCATATATTGAATATTTTAATAATATATTAAATAAACTGATATTTTAATAAGATAATTAATATTAAAGTTGCTAAAATATAATAACTGTCAGAGTTGGATGTAAATTTTTTTAAAAATTGTAATTTTATACCCTATTTTACAAAAAAAATTAGTATAGCTGTTGAAGATACTATAAGTTTATTAAAATTATAACGGTATGAAAATATATAAATATAAATATGTAGATTATTAATTTTATTTAAAGAAATAATTAAAAGATTTGGATAGAACCTCCACTGCAAACTCTTACCTTCACGGGTAAAACCTGAAAAAGGGAAGATGAATGGGTAGGTGCTTCTCAGTTCTGATTTCTGAAAAAGTGTTATTTTGTTCTCACCTTTTAATATATTATCCTATAATACTAATTCTTATTATAATTTTTTACTTATTTTTGTTATATATTGAATAAATGAGACGAGTGGTTGGTCGTAGGGTATAATTTTTAATGAGCTATTCGAGCTCGAACTTGAATTTGTGAGTTCGATCCTAATAGTTGTTGAGTTCGACTCGATCTCGAACACAAAATAAAACTCATTTAATTTAACGAGTCGAGCTACAAGGCACCAATGTTCGACTCCACTCTTGAGAAAACTTGATTAAGTTTACGAGTCAGGTGGAGTCGAGCCATTCGAGCATACAATTTTTCGAGCCAGACATATTTACATGTTTATAAATTATATACTCAAAATATAAGAACTATCGACAGTGGCGGATCTAGGATTTTTTCTTACCGGGGTCCCCTTTAAGATAGCTTAAATGCCTGCAAATTTGCCCAATATATTTTTAGCTTAAATCCAACGTTTCAGGGGGGTTTAAAGTTTTTTTGGTAAATTTTAAAAGATTTTTAAGTTTTTTTGTCGATTTCGATGAACTTTTTTGGTTTTTTAGTCGATTTCGAGAGTAGTTTTGTTTTTTTTTGGTTGAATCTGAAACATCTTCTTTGATTGAGGGGTCCCGGACGAGAAATTATTGGGGGAACATTAAGGTATAAACCTGAAACATCTATATTTTTAACCTAAAAAAATTAAGTTTTTCTCTTTTTAATGGGGTCCCATCCCTCCAGTCCCCATGGACTACATCCGCCACTGACTATCGAGCTCGAGTACATAAACGAGTTAATCGATCTTGAAGTCGAGCTCATAAACGAGCATTGAGTTTGAGCTCTATTGGAAAATATTCAAACTCGAACCCGACTTTAAAAAATTAACCGAGCTATAGCATGGTAATAATTAAATTAGACTATCCGTCAATCCGTCATAGAATTACAACCGAATAATGAAACTATATGTACATATTGAAAAGTATCTCTAAACCTCTCATCAACAACTAAATATTTGATTAAAAAATTTCGTTCATCAAAGAATATATAAGGAATAAAAAGAAAATGTTACAATATTCCTTTTTTAGCCATGGTTAATCGGCTATCTTATCGTGATTGTCATTTGCAAGTCTAGTTACACCAATTCTTGATTCTCTGGTTTACCAAAGACTAAAGACTACTTATGAGCCCCACATTGTTTTTTCCTGAAAAAACAAAAAAATCATGTCCATGGTAAGGGCTAACGACGATGAATGGTATAGAGAATAAACAACAATAAGGCATTGTGGGGAATAAGCAATCCCAAATACTTCTAAATATTCAAAGTTGGGTTCCAATAAGAAGTGTCAATTTTGATGAGAAACGTGAGAGTTGGTGATCAACCGTTGGATGAGAAATAGACCAATATTAGGATAAGATGCATCAGATCAATTTTCTTGTAAGAAACAATTTATAGAAGAATATTTGATTAAAAACGATAAACAATTTAAAAGTAATTTCACATTTCTCATAAAAAAGGACACACTTCTCACCCTAATCACATGCCAAATATTCAAGGGTGGGTATAACCCCGTTAGAAAAAGATAGTGTCTACGGAACCGAAAATGAAGTCCATTCCAATTTAATACCATGCAAATGCATTTATGTTATGGTACACGCGCACCCATTGAGTCGCATAAATATGATGCATGAGATTTTGGGATAGAATCTAACCTAACCACGGTTACAAACAGCAAACCCTGGTTAAAAATCACCGTGTAGGTCCCACTCAAAACCCTTTAAATAGCAACCCAAACTTGCCTTTCATTCCTCACCACCTTCTCATCACTCTTTTTTCACAATATCACATCTGTTTGATGATCGAATCATTCGTTATTTTCTCCTAATTCGTTTTCTAATCCTTCACATTTTCCGGTGAGCGATCTCTCATTCTCTTATAATTTCTTCATTTGTTTAATAATTTGAAGTTTTTAATCGTTAATTTTATGAATGTGATTGAATCCAGTAAGAGATCGATATGGCATCCAACGGAAATGGAAATGCGATCGCAAAAGGTAACGGAGTTCCGGCCGGTAGGAACGGACTGCCGAAGATACAGACGGCGAAGAGACAGGGCGGGATACGTCAGGATGACGGTGCAGCGACGGTGAAGGCACAGACTATCGATGAGCTGCACTCTCTTCAGAAGAAGAAATCGGCGCCGACAACACCGCTTGACGGTGTTCAAGGTGCTTTTGCAACTTTGACCGAAGAGGAACGCCACAAACAGCAGCTACAGTCGATCAGGTATAACAACATGCTCATTTTATTTTCAATGGAGTAATAATCATTTTAATTTGAATAATCAAACTTGGAATTAAGTAGATTTGAGTTGAGATACTGTGGGGCCCAGCCATCGGTGGGTAGAAATCGGACGGCAAAATTGAACGGTAGAACCTGGACCTAACAAATATATGGGTATTTGGACCATCCACAAGGTGCGTTACGCAGACAGAATAGAACAGGACGAGACATGACAGAACAGGACAGAACAGAACAGCTGTTCAGCGTTTGATAGACAGAAACAGTTTAGATACATTTGATAAAATACAAATAAATAAAATAAAGAATGAATAAAATATAAAATAGATTGTGTATTTGATGTTTTAGAAGGGAATTAGATTTTATTTTGACGTTATATTGGTAAAACATAAGTCTGTTTTACCTTGTTTCAGCTTGTTCCATGGGGTAGGGGTGGAACAGGCACGTAGCATGTTCCAGCTTGTTCCACTCTGTTCCACATAAAAGTCCTGCAAAAAATGGGACAATGATCTGTTCTATTATGTCCTATCCTGTTAAGTGTACCAAACGTATGTTAAAAGAGATTAAGGCGCTAGCTTTACGTAAGAAGCTGTATTATATAACAGAGAATAAAAAGTACATTTACAAATTAAATTTTATATATTATAAAATTGTACTTTTTTTAACAACAAACATTATTATAAGTTTTTATACTTAAAATTATATTGTTTATTTTATCAAAAGTTTATTAACAGAAAAATACATCATCGAAATATATATTTTTCTAAATTGTTACTATTCATGTTATATTTTATATTCTTTTTAAAAAAATGTTATATTTTATATGCCACTTTATATGCCTAAAATTTGATGCCAATTTACATGGTACATGCTACATAGCTGATGACTGATTCCTTCAAGGGAATATGTTATGTTTTCAAGAGACGAGTGATACAAAATTATTATGGGACAAGATTACACTTTAGTGTATTTATTAGGCATTGTTTGGCAAAAAAAACTAGGTTATAAGCTAGGTACATGTTTGGCAAAAAAAAATCTAGCTTATAAGGCCGTGCGTACCGTCATCGGGTACCACAGCCGGGTTCGTTCAGCGGGTAGGGCGATACGAGGGGATCGGGTAGGGGGCGGGTAGAGGGGATCGGGTAGGGTAGGGTTCGTGAACCCGGTGGAACCCGGGCGAAATTTGATTTTTTTTATTTTTTTAAGGGGGAACCGGGGGTATCGAGAAGCGGGTAGGGGTATCGGGTAGGAGTGGGTTCGTGGGTTGGCGGTACTCCACTTTAGGGTAAGGAGGGTAGGAAAGAGAAAAACTGATGTGGCGCTGAGGTGACATTCGGGTTCAGTGGGTTCGTGGGTAGGCGGTACTCATGGTCTAAGCTAGTTTATCAAAACGCTAGTCATGGTAGCGTTTAAGAGCTTATTTTGCTTTTATTTTATTTTTTTCCAAAAATACCCCCATTAATTAATATTATTATTTATTTTTTATTTTTTTAATATGTCATTTTTAGTCATTTTACACGCTTATAAGCTAGTTTTGTCAAACTTGACTTTTTATCAGCTAGCTTATCAGCTACCAGCTAGCTTATAAGTCATAAGCTAGCTTATAAGTCATAAGCTAGCTTATCAACTAGTTTGCCAAACATAGCCTTAACCGTTCTTAATGTATTGGCATCCAAGAGTACCCCGATAGATAGTTCAAAGTAGAAAAGTAAGAAGTTAAAATTATAAAAAAGAATTCGATTTCATCTCCCATGAATTGACTATTTTAGAGATTACATAACTAGTTATATTATTAAAACATTAAATACTGACTCATCAAATATTATTTCTTTTTCATAAGAACTTAATTTCAAGTAATTTCATTGGTAGAAATGTAGAATCAATAGAAAATTATTTCTATCTCATAAGTAATATTTTGTTAGGCCATCCACAACACATAGATAAAAGCCCTCAATGCCACATCAGCGCCACATCAGCTAAGCCCTCAAGCCCTAAAGACCCGCAGCACATAACTAAAAGCCCTCTTGCCACCTCATTTTTTTAACTCTTTTATTTAAAAAAATATTCAAGATTGCAGGCTAAAAAAATATTCAAGATTTAAAAAAAAATGCCAAATAGCTTTCGGGTTCCTCGGGTTTGAAAACCCGCTGGCCGAGCCCGAAGACCAAGCCCGCGTACCCCGCACCGCTGCCCGCACGAGCCCGCAGTGAGCCCGAGCCCGAGCCCGTGGGCGCTGCGGATGGCCTTAGAGATCTTCAAATAGATTTCAATCATTTCTTTTATACTTTTATCAATTTTAATAACTTTTCGTGGAATTTATTTGAGCAAAAATCTATATTTTAAAGAATTTATTAAAGATATTCTAAAGATCAAGAATAATGATAAAATATTATGTAGTAACAAGTGATCCCAACTTTAATATATACATGCATGTAGCACATATATTCATATACATATCACATATGTATACATGCACGTGTACATATGAGAAATGTCGCGTTAATATAAATATTAATCATTCGATAGATTTTAGGACTTGTTTGTTTTTTCACTGATACTTGTGTAGATTTAATTTTTATTTTGTATGCAGAAAAAAACTATTTTTTTTAACTCAGTCTAGATTAGTTGTTAAATAAAAGAATTATCATGTGAAGTATTTTACATACAAATTTTGAACGGACAAAAATATGAATTGATCACTAGTCACAAAGTTGTGAAATTGTTCGCTTGTGATTGCTTATTTAAAGGGCTTATTAGCTTATTTCGTTTTGATAAGTAGTTTTTAGTGTTTGGATGGAAAGAAAAAAAAAACTGCTTATACCGTTTTGTCATCGCTGATAAACAATTTTTAATAAGTCATTCTATTCTAACTTATCAACTTACTAGTATTTGGTACCGCGCGATGCGCGGTGACGAAGTTTATGTTAGGAAATGCGTAATCAATTTAAGATGAAACGTAATATAATAATAAAATGTAATATAAGACGCTGAATGTATTAGAGTATTTTTTATAAAAATAAAGCAACATGCGCAGTGACGAAGTTATGTTAGAAAATACATAACCAAATTAAGATGAAACGCCAGTCGTTAACTGTCAAATAATAAAACGCAATCTCATGTGACCCGGTGTGGTTCAAACGACTAACATTCTCTAGTCAAATAACTATTGTGCTATTCCTTTTTCTCAATAAGAGATCTACTTTTGAACGCAAATTATTTCTTATTTACAATTTAATTTATATTGTTTTGATTAACAAAGAGACCTTCGTATATATTTATTTTGTATTGTTACGATAATAATTCCGAAGAGATCACAACATAAGTAAAACGTCTTTAAGGAAAATGTCCATGAAAAACTTTAGGTACATGTTAATATGAAGATAATGGAGATAATGAAATACAACCAAAGTTCGTAGCAATTGAGTTTAACCTGGAAAAGAAGCAACATAAAATAATTACGATAACAATTATTCATTGGTATATATAAATGATTCATAATAGGAAAAAATGAAATGTTTTTTGAATTATAAGTGGATTTAATTGTTGAAAATAATCAATATATACTGTAATATTTAAAAAAAAATAAAAGAATTACTTATATATATATATATATATTAACAATCGTAGTAACATTCTTGCTTTACTAAAAAAAATATAAAGAAATTTAATAGAAGTTTTAAAATATAAGCATTGTTAGTTTCAAAAGATTATAAAATTAATCAGTTTTATAGAAATGTTGATTTATAAGCATTGTTAGCTTATAAAAAAATATACTAAATTAAATAAAAATAAATTCATTTAATAAAAGTATATTGATTTATAAGCATTGTTAGCTTACTAAAAAAATTGTATCTTATTAATTAAATAAAAAAATAACATGTTTATAAATTTAAATAAAAAAATTTGATTGTTAGCTTATAAAGAAATACAAACGATTATATAAAAATAAATTAATTTAATAAAAGTATATTGATTTTATAAACATGTTAGCTTACTAAAAAACTTGTATCTTATTAATTACATAAAAATAATAATAGATTTCTAAATTTAAATAATTTTTTTTGATTTATAAGTATTGTTAGTTTACAAAGAAATATAAAAAGTTAAATAAAAATAAAATCATTTAATAAAAGTATATATACTTTATTGATTAAATAAAAATAATGATAAGTTTATAAATTTAAATAAAAAATGTTGGCTTCATTGTATAATTAAAAATGAAAGGTAAATAATATTTATATAATAATAAATATATATTGGTTAATGGTTTTTAATTTAAATTAAAAAAATGAAAAGTTTAAGCATTTAATGTGTTGAAATCAATTAAAAATAAATAAAAAATTTAACAAAAAAGATAAAGGGTCATTGAGGCCTCTCCTTAATCCTCTCTCCCTACATTCTCTTATATATATATATATATATATATATTGATTTGAAATAACTTATAAACTTTTTGGTTATTTTACATGTATAAGCAATTTCAAACACCTCATAAATAACAACTTAGTACTTTTCTACGTATTGGTACCACTATAAGCTAATCTAAACATTTTTTATAAACTTCATTTTAGCACCACATAAATTAATAAGCAGTTTTACTTAAAAGCATAAGTTGTTTTAAACAAGCAATCCCAAACACCCTTAACTAGGGATGAGATCGGGACCAAACCGATACCGAACTGTTTGGTACAAATTTTTTTGGGACTAAAAAGTAGGATCGCAAAACCGAACCGTATGTATCGGTTCGGTTTCGGTCTCGGGACGGGAAAATCGGTACTAAGACCACTTAGGACCGAAAATATGAAAATGTATCAAATGAATAGCAAAACCAATCGCAAACCAAAATATTTTTATATTGTTTCACAAGTGTATCAAAACCAATTCTAAACAACCAAAAATTTAACAATCAAAAGTTCAACAATTTTCGGTATTATTTTAGGTTTTTTTCTTTTTTATTTTGTTCGTTTGGGAGATGATATATCTTTATTAGAGATAGATAAGGTCAGTTTATTTAAGAGATGATATGCATGCTTAATAAATTAAAAAAAAATTATTGTCTATTAATATTTCGGTTTGATTTCGGGAAAATCCCAGTACCGAATCCCAAATCCCAATTTTGTTGAATACTTGGAACCGAAAACTAAACCGATTACATGGTACCGGTTCGGGTTCGATACGGTACCGGTTCGATCCGATCCCAATTCGATTCGAGAAAATGACACTAAAGGCTCATCCCTACCCCTACCCCTACCCCTACCCCTACCCCCTAACTTTGAATCTTTGATCTTATTTTAATTTAAAGCCTAGTTTTGTTGCTTCCTTTTTTTATTAGGCCATCCGTAGCCCAGCGGGATGGAGCGGGAAGGGCTACGGCCCATGCGGGGTATGCGGGGCGGGATGGGATCCCGATCCATCCCGAAGGGTTTTAAAAAAAAAAAAAATTTTAATTAAATTTTTAAAAATAAAACCGTTCAACGGCTCTTTGTAAAAAAAAAAAATTTCTCAATTTAATCCCACTATATATTTAACCCTCAACCTCTTATTTCTCACACCTCTCAACCTCTTATTTCTCACACCTCTCAACCTCTTATTGGATCAAAAACGCGAAATCGAACGCGCAAACCGATTTGATAAAGACTTCGAGTTTTTCATGGCCTCACATGATCACCTTACGGGAAAAGCTTTGAGGGTTACTTTAGCGAGAAAAGAGCAAATTCAAAAATTTCATGATTGGTAGTGTTTTGTATTTTGTAATTTTTATTTTTAATGAATGGTATGAATTTTAATTTTTATTATTTATCTTATTTTTATTTATTAAAAAATATATAAATATTTTTATTTTGTTAAATAATTAAATGTATAAATAAAAGAATTAAAATAAATGAGGTGGCAAAAGGGTTTGAGGGAATGAGGTACGGATGTTTAGGGATTGTTAGGGATGGAGTGAGGGATGGAAGAAAAGCTGATGTGACACTGATTTGGAGTGGAATATTTGAAAGATTCTTTCCATGGGGTAATGAGACCATTCTCATCAACAAACCAAACCAAACTAAAATATAATAAGACAAAAACTTTTTAATTAAAAGAAAAGAAAAAATAATATAAGGCAAACCAAACTCCCCAAACGGTTTGCTGGTGCAAACTTTGTTTGGGGAATAAAATAATATTTTTTATTAATAAAATAAGATTTTTAGATAAATGATATAAATAGTTGTCAAAATCTAATTGGTTGGTTTAAATTTTATTAGGATAAAACTTATTTGATTAAAAAGATAACTTTAATAAAAAAAATTAAAAATTAAAAAATATACCAAAATTCATATTTTTCAATTCCCTACAAATAGAGAGCAATCTTGACATATTTTCAATTGTAAGTTTTTTATATTTATTTTCAATTGTAAGTTTTTTATATTTATAATTATGTTTTAAAATATGAAATTATTTTTATTTATTTTTTATTTAAAGTTAAAAGATATATATACATATTCTAAAATATTAAATATATAATTTTTATAATATAATTTTTAAGATTGGTTTGGATTGTGAATAAAGTATAAAAAAGTTAGATTGGATTGGAATTGAAGATTGGATAGGTGGAAGAGAGAGAAATTAGTTTTTTAATAAAGATTGGTTCGGTTTGGTTTGTGAATAAACATAGCCTGATGGCCTTAATAATATTTTCCTTTCCGAAAAAAAACTTCTCGATTACAGTGCATCATTGGCGTCGCTGACGAGAGAAACCGGACCCAAGTTGGTAAGAGGAGACCCGGCCAGACAGTCGGAGACCCCCAGAGTGTCACACGCCCCTGACCACCATTTGGCCCCCACATTCTCCGCCAGTGACAGCTCTCTCAAATTCACCCATGTCCTCTACAATCTCTCTCCCGCCGGTAAATTATTTCTTAAAACTTACTTTGCTAACTATCACGATATTGTAATCCACAAAAAAACCTAATTTTGTGGTTTTTTTTTATGAAATATGTGATGATATGCAGAGCTATACGAGCAGGCGATCAAGTATGAGAAAGGGTCGTTCATAACAGCCAGCGGTGCATTGGCTACCTTGTCTGGTGCCAAAACTGGCCGCTCTCCAAAGGATAAGCGTGTGGTTAGGGATGACACCACTGAGGATGAGCTCTGGTGGGGCAAGTATGTTTTTTCCATCCACTCTCTCCAAATTTTGTTGGTTGGTTATGGTTGAACCAATGGAATTTATTGTTTTTTCTGCACATATTGATTCTGATCATAAATTGGAAAGTTGAGTAAATTTAAATGGGTGCAGGGGTTCACCGAATATCGAGATGGATGAGCACACCTTCTTGGTGAACAGAGAAAGAGCCGTCGATTACTTAAATTCCTTGGACAAGGTATAACTTCTTTGTTACTTTTTATTATTGATTCTGAGATTGCAACCATTATGTTTTTTGTTTCTTTACACAACTGAATACATTTTTCTTATTTGAACGAATAATCTTGCGGCAAAAGTCCAAATAGCTTTGTAAGAGAAATGAGGTCCCCACTTTTAGATAGGCTACTCTGTTTTTATTAAGGATGGAAGATGATGATGTGAGGATATTGGAGATAAGGATAGATGTATCTTGTTTTTGTCTCTTTTCTCGAAAAGTACAAAATTAATCTCATCCCTTGGCCTTGAGGGAGGTGATCTTTGTCGTTTCATGAAGCATTTCATTTATCCATTTGTAGCTGTAAATTAATTACATTGTTTAGGTAACAACCGTTTTACTCTTCTACGGTAGATGTCATGTCTACGAGTAAATTACCCTTACTCCATCTTTTGTGCGGGATATGCCGGATTTGTTTGGTTTTTGTGTCATCTTAGGGATTTCAAGGACTTAAGTTTTACTCTTACATATGTAAAATATGGAGAACCCAAGTAGAATTCTTTCAACTTGTTTACCTCTTGATCTAGTGATTTCCTGGATAAAGTTTTGTACTTTTTGGGGAGTACTAGGAACTTAACAATTTTGCCTAATTGAACTTTCAGGTATTTGTGAATGATCAATTCTTGAACTGGGATCCAGAGAACCGAATCAAAGTACGAATTGTGTCTGCTAGAGCTTACCACTCTTTGTTCATGCACAACATGTAAGTAAATGACAAGATAACATACAGATTCATATTATGTGTTTCTATTTGCCATTCCCAGATACGCAAAAGTCAAAGCCCCTCCAGATAAGTTTAATGTTTTTCAAATATGTTATCTTTTCAATAATGTGGCTTGTAAGAGGTAAAGGTGAGCGATAATATGATAACTGGTGCAAATTAGTTAAAAAAAAAGCGTGTGGATAACTGGGTAGGTTGCAGGTGCATCCGACCCACACCTGAAGAGCTGGAGAATTTCGGTACTCCGGACTTCACTATTTACAATGCTGGCCAGTTTCCCTGTAATCGTTACACACACTACATGACATCATCCACTAGCATAGATTTAAACCTTGGTAGACGAGAAATGGTCATCCTCGGCACACAGTACGCCGGGGAAATGAAGAAAGGTCTCTTTGGTGTAATGCATTATCTCATGCCTATGCGTCAAATCCTCTCCCTTCATTCTGGATGCAATATGGGCAAAGATGGAGATGTTGCTCTCTTCTTTGGTTTGTCAGGTAAGCCTCCTCATCATCAATGGTGAGGATCATTTGATATATATGGGTCACATCACAATTCACAAATCCCTGCCTCACCTGATTCGTGCCCCCGCTCTATCTCTATGTGACTTCTGTATTTGGTTTCCAATAAGATGACAATGATCCTGTTGTTTAATTGGACCTCCGTTTTCTCATTGTGATTAATGAATTCTATTTGTTACTTTCGAAAATAGGTACTGGAAAGACAACCTTGTCTACTGATCACAATCGATACTTGATTGGAGATGATGAGCATTGCTGGAGTGACAAGGGTGTGTCGAATATCGAAGGTGGTTGTTATGCCAAGTGCATTGATCTCTCGAGGGAGAAAGAACCTGATATCTGGAATGCCATTAAATTCGGGACTGGTATGGTGTTCTTAACTCTTTTTTTTATGTATAGGTTTTCTAATGCCTTTGAATCTTACTTGTCAAATCTTTTATCTTTCCTTTTTTTCTATTTTCAGTGCTGGAGAATGTTGTATTTGATGAGCACACTCGGGAGGTGGATTTTCTAGACAAATCTGTCACAGGTAAACATCAATCATTTATTCAAAGATTGTTTTAGAAAATAAACCATTTTAATACTTTCTTTTTCTTGTGATGCAGAGAATACTCGTGCAGCATACCCCATCGAGTACATCCCCAATGCCAAGATCCCGTGTGTTGGTCCACACCCGAAGAATGTTATTCTCTTGGCATGTGATGCATTTGGTGTACTCCCACCAGTGAGCAAGCTAAACCTTGCTCAGACCATGTATCACTTCATCAGTGGCTATACTGCACTGGTATGAACTCTTCTTTCAAGTTTCACTTGGTTCCACATCTATGGCTTGTAGGATTTCATAAATAAAATTGACGTGTATATACGTGTATACGTATATATGAAGGTGGCTGGCACCGAGGAGGGTGTAAAGGAGCCACGTGCAACATTTTCAGCCTGCTTTGGTGCAGCATTCATCATGTTACATCCCACAAAATATGCCGCAATGCTTGCTTCCAACATGGAGAAACATGGTGCTACTGGATGGCTTGTTAACACTGGCTGGTCAGGTGGCAGGTGTGTGAAATACTAAAATATGAACAGAAATGTATCATGGAATGTTTTTCATATATCTATATATACTTACTGAGGTTCTATTCTGTGTAGCTATGGTTCTGGGAGTCGTATGAAGTTGGCATACACTCGGAAAATAATAGATGCCATTCATTCCGGAAAACTTTTGAGTGCAAACTACAAGAAAACGGAAGTGTTTGGGTTGGAGATCCCAACCGAGGTCGAGGGTGTGCCTTCAGATATTCTTGATCCAGTGAACACCGTAAGTTCTCTTTTTATTCAAAGATTGATTGATATATATATATATATACATACATATATATGTAGGGTCAGGTTCAGGGGAAAACCACAAGAAAATGGAAAACAGAGGAACACCTTGGTAAACTAATCATTCGGATGGTATGCACATGTGCATACAGGTGATTTGTAACATGCACACGTGCATATGCAGCATATAGGTAATTTGTAACATACACACTTGCAAAAACCAAAATAACGGCTTCAATTTCTTGTATGCACGTGTGCATATCGTCCAGATGAATAGTTACCAGGGTGTTCTTCAGTTTTTCATTTTTTTTACGGTTGTCCCTTGAACCTCCCACTATATATGTATATGTATAATATTGTTTCTGGTTCCAAATCTTGATGTGGGATGAAATGCAGTGGTCGAAAAAGAAGGCGTATAAGGAGACACTGCTGAAGCTGGGTGGGCTGTTCAAGAGCAACTTTGAAGTGTTTCTAAACTATAAAATTGGGAAGGATGATAAGCTGACTGAGGAAATTGTTGCTGCTGGTCCCACCCTTTAATCTATCTTTGTTTGGTGTTAAGAAAAGAAGTGAGTGCTTATAGAAATTATTAAGGCTTATCAAGCCTAACATGCAACAGATGTATATTAGTCTAGTTGTATGTTTTTTTTTATTACTTTTAGAGTAGTTAATTGCCATTTTGTACTTGGTTTTTAAGGTTTATATCTAATAAAAACAACTCTTTACTTTGTCCCATTTTGGCTGGTCCTTGTAAACAAACATCCATTGCCATTTTATGAAACAAAGTCACTATTGCATGTCACATGGTGATGCATAAACCTAAGAACAATTATATTATTATGGGTGTTATTCTGATTATTAGCAATTCAGTCACGAGTTGCATGTCATATTTGTAGATTTTTGAAACTGGCGTTGCTATGCAATTAGGGGTGTTAACGATCCGAGTCGAGTCGAGTTGCAGATTATTCGAGCTCGGCTTGAAAATAGTATCAGACTCGAACTCGAAGAACTTTCTAACAGTAGGGCTCGAGGTCGAGCTCAAATACTTTTTCAATGTTCGAGCTCGAGCTTGATACTCGTCTACGGGCTAAAACTCGAGATCGATTAACTCACTTATTCGCTCGATCTCAAGTTTTAAACAATTCTCAAAATTTAGAGATTTCTCTAGTTTTCTCTATTTTATAGAACAATATAGAGAAACTCTTGGAGCAATTTAGAAAACAAAAATCCAATTTTCTCTATCTTAGAGAAGCTGTTGGAGATTCTCTAATATAGACAAAAGATCGTGTGATAAGTTGAGGTTAACGTGAGAAGCGTGAAAAGTTGATCTGAACCTATGATTGATTTTAATCAAATACCCTCTCATGAATTGCTCCTTAGAAGAGAATTGATCCGGTGCATCTCATTCTAATGTGCATCTATTTCTCATCAAACGGTTGATAACCATTTATCACGCTTCTCACGTTAACATCAATTTCTCACCGAAACCCAACCCATATAATATAATGTTAATTGGTATAGTATTATATATTAAAGGTAATTACTTTTATTTTATATTTATTTTGAAAGGAAAAAAGACAAAAGAAAAAAAAAGATAATGTGACACCCTGAAGCCCAAAGCAATAGGCTACTTCAATAACTTCAAATCTAACTTAAAATCATGGTGAAACTTATTGGTAATTCACAATTTAAGAGTTATATGGAGCTCACAATTTCATTTTCTATCCACATGGCACGAGTTCTTACAGTTAAAAAGACCAGATTGCTTTTCACTTAACAAATTTATTTGACTGCCGTTAATGAGAGGGACCATAACCAACCAAAACTGTAAACTGCGAAGGAAAATCCATATTAAATAAACTTTAGGGACCAAAAACGAGGTTTTCGAAAAACCATATAAACTAAAATTGAAGTTTACTCTTCTCTTCTTCTTTTATTATGTTTAGGCTATCTCCAACCGTTTTGCTATAACATAAAAATGATATGTGCTTTTTTCACCCAAACTATACAAAATAAAATAATTTTGTGTTGATGAACAGTAACCACAGTTTTTTTAGAAAAAAGAAGAGTTAATGATCTAAACTAAGGGGCCGTTTACCTAATCACTTACCCGGGTAAGTGCATACCGGTAAAATTCAACACTATCACTTACTTACCGGGTAAGATTTTAGTCCACCAAAATGACATCGTATGCAACAATTTAGCCGGTAAGCGCTAACCGTGGTAAGAGCCGTCCCACTCACTTACCGGGTAAGACTATCGGTCATTGCTTTCGACTCCCGGTCCTTGCTTCCGCTCTTACCGAGTAAGATTCTTAGTCATTGTCATATTCATCCGGTAAGCTAACGTGACTTGGTAAACACTTACCCGAATAAACGTTTTGTAAACGGCCCCTAAGTAACATTATTTTATCATATAGCACAAAGTCTAATTCTTTTTGGATGAATAACATCAAATTTTAAACCTTAAATATATTTTCAATCAAGAACATGAAGTTATAAACAGTTTGCATTGAAAAATCTTAGAGCATCTCCAACAACTTCTCTAAACTAATGAAAATGAAGATTTTAAGTATTTTTTTGTTACAAAAAATTATTCAAAACTTTATTTAAAATGTAAAAAGTAAGACCATTCGTATCCTTATAAGACCAAACTCCTTTCTAAGTTAATAAATTATAATATAAATAATATAAATAATAAATTAATTATAAAATATAGATAACTAAAATTTTACTTTTGTTTTCTTTTACTATATTTTGTATAAATATAATTTAATTAACAAATAAAACACATGGATATATTGAAAGCATGAAACGTTTATTAAAATACAAATATTACACAAAATACACAATAAACATTACATTACTAAGTTTGTACGAAAAACAAATTCATGTGGTTTTAAACGAATGATGATGTAATATTTATGTTGTATTTACTTATGTAGTTTTTTTGATGTTTGTGTACGTTTATCTATTAGTATTTGTATTTTCGTAATTTTTTTATATTAATGTATTTTTATTTTAGTAGTTTAAATAAAAAACATTGCATAAAAAATATCATTTATTTAAAATAAATTGTGGGTAGAAATTTTAATAAAATAATTCAAATAAATTAATAAATGAATTAAATTTAACAAACATATTAATAATTAATGTTTAAAAAAACTAATAAATAAATTAAATTAAACAAAAATGTATTTATTTTATATATATTTCATTGTGAAAGGTCTTGCTAGACTTGCAAGATTTTGCAATCCACATGACATTTCATGTCATCTACTCATCTTGCAATGTCTTTATGCAAGATGGATGTGGATGCTCTAATAAGAAAGAGAATGTAATTTTTTCTAAATTTGAAGATTTCTCTAAAAATAATAACAATGAAAGAGAAATAATTTTTTATTGTACTCCATCAATAAATTATTTTGCAATAAAATATTTAATAAAGAAAAACAATATTTTAATAATATATAAATAAGAGTAAATTGCAAATTTGGTCCCTGTGGTTATAGTAAAATTATGGATTAGGTCCCCCAAACAAAATAATTACCAGAATGATCATTGTGGTTTCACTTTTGTTACAAATTGGATCCCTCGACCTAACCCCGTTAATACTTCTGTTAAATAAGGGATAATTTTGTCTTTTTACCAATTAATTACAAATATTTTAAGGTCCCAATCAAGAACACGTCTCCATTTCAACCCTGACATCTTTCCCTCGTCTCCATCGAATTAGAAGAATCTCCAGCGAATTTTCTTCTCCATATCCGACATGCTTCGTCATCTGACCTGCTTCTCCATCTTTGACCTCCATCCCAATCTACGCCAACTACCATCTTCGGCCTCGTATCCCTTCTCCAACCACCACCATCTTCAAGACTTCAACCTCTTAAATATATGTAAATCTAAAACCAAAAATGGATTTGGACATTCCCACAATCCTTTTCAGCAACCAAAGAACATAAAAAACATACTTCTCCGGCCACTACAATTTTGAACATATCTGTAGCCCCCCCCTTTTTACTCATTTGATTTTCGATTTTATGTGTATATAAAATTTAGTTGCTTTAGAGTGATTTAGGCTTTTGATTTTCTTTGGAACTGTTGTTGTGATCCCCCAATATATTGACTAGGAGAAGAGAAAAGGGTGATGATGAAAAGGGTTAACTCCATCCAGAATCTGAGTTTCCTTTCGTAACCTTGATTTAGTAGGCAAACGATAACTCTCATTTTGGGCGTTATTTACATTCCGTTTGTGTGTGTTTTTCTTCCATTTTAGCGGTGTTTCCTTTTTATTTGTTTGTGTTTCTTCCTTTTATTATTTTATTTTCATTTGGAGTTGTTAATGATATTTTTAGAGTAAACACATCATTTTGGGTTAACAATGTCACTGTTGGACTATGTGGGCATGGAGTGCCCACTGAGAGCACACTCTCAAACCCACCGCCCAAAATTCGTCCAACTTGTGCAAGTGGGAAATGAGGAAGAATTACAGCCACATAATCTCTGAAGAATTAACCACATATGGATTATGTAATGATTGCATGAAGGCTCTATAAATGGAAGACAGAGAAGAGCATTG
Organism: Saussurea involucrata; assembly: GCA_033807775.1. Lineage (NCBI taxonomy): Eukaryota > Viridiplantae > Streptophyta > Magnoliopsida > Asterales > Asteraceae > Saussurea > Saussurea involucrata. The sequence goes on along the minus strand of CM066322.1, from coordinate 54,231,954 downwards.
AGAAGCATCAAACCATCCATATATTTCTCTTCTTTAGAAGTTTTCATTTCCTCTAGATTTTGCTTTCCAACAAACACCTCAAGCCTTTGGCTTGAGGTGTAGTACTTTAAATTATGTATTTTAATTCTGTAATTCATTTCTCGTATTTAACTTTATGAAAGTAGTTACTCCATATTTCTTTTCTTTTATTATGTCTTTTACTTTTATTTTGAGCTAACCACCCCTTTGGATGTGGGTGTGAGTCGAACTTGAGACTAGTAGGCGACACTTGGGTGTTGCCATTATTATTATCTCTTAATCTTGGTCACTTAAGTCGGGACTTAAACTCAACGCTGATAAGTTGATCACCTTGAAGTGTTATTATTAGATCTTAGACCTCGAGAGGGGCGAATCCGAAATACGGCTTAAGTGATGCACAAAAATTTGAGAAAGTCTTTGATAATCACGTATAGATACGAATTCTGCATGATTTACTAAGGTTCGAACTTCGGTCGAGATTTATATCACAAAGAGATTTGGGTGTAAATCTCCATACTGATTAAATTTTGATTTTTGAGTCATACTTAGTTAAATCGGCAATATTAAGAGTCGTCAATAATGGTGACTTTATGGGCATTTTGTAGGACCGGTCTATAAAAATCCACTTTCGAGAGATCAGGCTTTTTATAGACATTCCGTACTACAAAGTAACTAACCATTTCGTCACTACGAACATCTCAAGGAAAACTTACACCCATACCCATTTTATTTACTTATTTAGTTTTTGTTGTTAAAAACCCAAAACCAGTCTAAAACAATATTTTCTTCTTCTCTAATTGAAATCAGTGTATTCTCGACTTAGGACTCGGAACTTTGAAATCCAATCCCTGTGGATACGATACTCGGTACTTTTACCACTTTATTACTTGTAGCGATCCCAATGTTGGTGTATATTGCGCCCCTACTGTGGGAACATTTGTGCCCACATTTCTGAGTACACGATTTCCAGCTACCAAGTTTTTGGCGTCGTTGCCGGGGATTGGCGTATTTCCAGAGTTCCTTGAGTTATAAGTTGATTTATTCATTGGTTTTTCTTTCACCATAATGGATGGCTTTAGTTGGGATGCCCCGTATTTTAATACTTTCGACTATTCATGAGAACAACATCCTAATATTTTGGAAAATATTCAAGATGATGACATCTACACTTCATTTTCACCTCCCCATCAAGATTGGAATGAAACGTTTATAAATACATTTGACCAATCATGGGAGGGGAATTTTGATTATTTTGTGATTTTCAAGGGAGTGATCCTCATCATGGATTCACGTTCTTTGTTTCCAACAACCCACCCGGGAATGGTTTTGAACAACCCGAACTGTCTCACTCTTTTGAAACTTTTTCCCCAAGCTTAACAGAAAATTTTACAACATTTTTGGGAAATTTCACATCCTCTTTTGAAGCCTTAAACACTAAGATGGGACATCTAGTCGACAAGTTGAAAAATCAAAGTCAAGGTTCCTTACCAAGTGATAATGAAAAATCAAAATGTGTTGGTAAGGATGAGAGTGGTGTTAAGAAAGAGTTGAAGATTTTTGAGGCAAATTTTGAGCACATGAGCAAGCCTTCTTTACTTCATAATAGTGAAGAAGTGCTTCACGATGCTAAAATTCCTAACGTAATGATTTTTGCTCATTTTGTACAGCATTCTTTTTGTGATCACAATGTTCCTTTCAGGATCATGCCATGGACTGTTGGGAGGATTTGTGTGATCAAGAGCTCGGGAATTTTGCCTATATCGTGTTCTTTGGGTGATGAACTTGTTGGAAAAAGCTTTGGTATGGTGGAGGTGTCTATTATCTTGAACCCACTTTACTTTTTGAAGATGCACATGTGGGGTGGTGAACCACATCCTACATAATCTTGATGCAAATTTATCTTCTTACTCTCAACTCCAATTTTGTGTTTTTTTTTATTTTACACTTTTGTGTGTGTGATTTGAGTCTGTTCATTTTCGACTAGTATCAAGATTTTTGGGATCAAAAAGAAAAAAAAAACAAAAAAATCTCATACATCTTATATCCTTAGACTTGAAGTTTCATAGTTTGAATAATCTTTCCACCACTAGCATATTTCTAGAACTAAGCAACCAATTCCCCGGTATCCATATTGATTAAACTTTGAAACTCTAGAAATGACATGGGCCTTTTTTCTAAACACTTGGTCCATACACTTTTCCTTTGTTTCCTTACCCGAGCCTTTGAGTCTTATTACTCCCTCCACAGTGAAAATATTGAGTATTTTAAGTTTGGAGGAGGAAACTCAAGTGTTGAAAAAAAAGCTAAATCTTTCGAAAAATTGGAAGGATAAGTAAACAAAATACAAATAGCTGAGTTTTACACGTTGAGGTAAACAAGTTGGGTAAAACACATCAAATACATAGTTTGAAATATTTTTCTTTGATGTAACCCAAAAAGACAAGTTTGGGGGAAGATGAAAAATTTAAGGATAGTGAGAAGCCTTAAACACCAACCCTTCAAAGTCATGTGGATCTAAGTTTGCAAAGTCAACTATCATAAGATGGGTGAATTATAGCTTAGCCTATGGAAATCAAAATGCAATAAAAAAAAGAATAGAGTGGAAAAATTAGGAAAAAACTATGGATGCTTTTAGTTAAAGGGATTTGATGCAAAAGAAAAAGAAAAGAAAAAAAGAGTAAAATTGAAGGTCCTATTTGTGATACTTACTACTTAGTCTTCTTATGTATTTTGTATCCTCATTTGTTTTTATTTGTGTCTTTTAGTTACTTGGGGACAAGTAACAAGTTAAGTTTGAGGGTATGATAACTCTCATTTTGAGCGTTATTTACATTCCGTTTGTGTGCGTTTTTCTTCCATTTTAGTGGTGTTTCCTTTTTATTTGTTTGTGTTTCTTCCTTTTATTATTTTATTTTCATTTGGAGTTGTTGATGATATTTTTAGAGTAAACACATCATTTTGGGTTAACAATGTCACTGTTGGACTCTGTGGACATGGAGTGCGCACTGAGGGCACATTCTCAAACCCACCGCCCAAAATTCGGCCAACTTGTGCAAGTGGGAAATGAGGAAGAATTACAACCACATAATCTCTGAAGAATTACAACCACATATGGATTATCTAATTATTGCATTAATGCTCTATAAATGGAAGACAGAGAAGAGCATTGAGAAGCATCAAACCATCCATATGTTTCTCTTCTTTAGAAGTTTTCATTTCCTCTAGATTTTGCTTTCCAGCAAACACCTAAAAAAGGCTTGAGGTGTAGTACTTTAAATTATTATTTTAATTCTGTATTTGATTTATCGTATTTAACTTTATGAAAGTAGTTACTTCGTATTTCTTTTCTTTTATTATGTCTTTTACTTTTATTTTGAGCTAACCACCCCTTTGGGTGTGTGTGTGAGTCAAACTTGAGACTAGTAGGCGACACTTGGGTGTTGCCATTATTTCTAGCTCTTAAGCTTGGTCACTTAAGTCGGGACTTAAACTCAACGCTGATAAGCTGATCACCTTGAAGTGTTATTATTAGATCTTAGACCTCGAGAAGGGCGGATCCGAAATACGGCTTAAGTGATGCACAAAGATTTGAGAAAGTCTTTGATAACCACGTTGAGATACGGGTTCTGCATGATTTACCAAGGTTCGAACTTCGGTCAAGATTTATATCACAAAGAGATTTGGGTGTAAATCTCCATACTGATTGAACTTTGATTTTTGAGGCATACTTAGTTAAATCGGCAAGATTACGAGTCGGCAATAATGGTGACTTTATGGGCATTTTGTAGGACCGGTCTATAAAAATCCACTTTCGAGAGATCGGGCTTTTTATAGACATCCTGTACTACAAAGTAACTAACCATTTTGTCACTACGAACATCTCAAGGAAAACTTACACCCATACCCATTTTATTTACTTATTTAGTTTTTGTTGTTAAAAACCCAAAACCCAGTCTAAAACAATATTTTCTTCTTCTCTAATTGAAATCAGTGTATTCTCGACTTAGAACTCGGAACTTTGAAATCCAATCCCTGTGAATACGATACTCGGTACTTTTACCACTTTATTACTTGTAGCGATCCCAGTATTGGTGTATGCTTGCGCCCTCACCGTGGGAACATTTGTGCCCACATTTCTGGGTACATGATTTCCAGCTACCAGCAAACCTCGATATGGACCTCGATCATGCATCAAGGTATGAAATACTCGAATTTTTCTGCAACAGGAGTCGATGTGGTTTTACAAGTTGAGGGTGGGCGGGGGGGATGATCGAAAGGGATGACCAGAGGTAATGGGAACGATGAAGTGGGGGAGGGACCGTTGGAGGATGAGAAACCGTTGAGGATCAGTGTAATGTCTCGGGTAAGTTCGAAATTTTAATTTAGGTTCAGGTTTATTTATTTAATTTTATGTTTATTAGTTTATGGTGAGTTGTGTTGGGTTATAAGTATAGGGGTGTATTCGTAGTTTGAGAATAGTTTGAGTCCCTCATCGCAATTTGACATTCCTATATATTGAACCGCCTTCTCCTTAATTTTCATTTGAGTCAGTTCTCTAAGATTGTCTCTGTGTGTGTTTTGAGTCGAGAAAAGGCAGGAGAAAGGGTCGCTCGATTAGGGTCTTGATTAAGTTCGTTGAAGATGTTTTTGAGGTAAAGTTTCTTTTCAAATTGTGTTTATAATCGTTAGTATTAGATTCCTATCGGTTTAGATTTGTTAATTTCATGGATTTTTAGTAGTTTTGATCGATCTGGGATTCGGACGTCGTCCGAATTCTTCAGTACTCGGATTCTTCTAAGTTTCCGGATATGAATTGTATTCAGATTCGAAGGTTTCCGGATAAGTTGTCCGGATGAGTTTCCGGATTCCCGGACTCTCCGGGTAAGGTGTCCGAGTGATGTTTCCGGGTACCAATGTAACCGGATTCCTAGTTTTGTCCGGATAGTATAGTGATCCGGGTTCTTTGTGGTTTCCGGATGAGAATTTTACCCGGATACCTTGTGGTTTCCGGATGTGTTATTTTAACCGGATTCTCCAGGTTCCGGATAGTATTTGATCCAGATTTCCTTGACTTTCCGAATAAGGGATTTCTGGATATAGTTTCCGGTAGCGCGACTCCCGTGCTAAGTCGCCGAAGAGGGACATTTGTGGATAAGGGTGTGATAGGCTTATTTAGGATTCTTAGCATGTAGTTGAGTTTTACGTGATAATTAGTTAAATGTATTATGTATAATTCAGATTTCGTTACGTCTTTGAAAAAGTAAGGTTCTTGCAAGTTGTCAAGAGAATGTGTTATTTGCGTATTTCTTTCAGGTGAGTTTTACTTTAAAACGTTTTCAAACTGGAATACATATATATGTGGAATAAATATATGGTAGGTAGTGTGATGATATGCTTATGATTGAAAATGTAACACCCGGAAATTTATTAACGGAAAGGATTTCCCTCGTAACCTTTGAAAGAATTGTTTATTTATCAAGAAGGGAAAACACCCGGAGAGAGAAACTCGGAAGATCGGGAGCATATCGGAGTTTTTGGGCCTCGGAGAGCACACAACGACTATGCCCGCGATTGTGCCATAGGGTACTGTCGCGGGGCAATGTCGCGTGGGGACAGGACCCCTCGGTACAATCATGGTGATAATGCTAGCGATTGTGCCAAGGGCAAGGTCGCGTGGCACTATCGCCGACGGCCCCAGATCTGTGTTAAATGCCGATTTTCACCCTTTTCTCATTTTTATTCCATCCCTCTTCCTCTAAACTCTCCCAAACCCAACCCTAACCTTCTAAATTCGTTTTGGAGCCTTTGGAACCCTAAATCTTGCGATTTAAAACATTTCCCTCAACTTTTAGCAAGAGTTTATGATCAAGGGTTAGAGTTCTTCATCTCCCTTCCATTTTGTGAGATTTCTTCACTTCCTAGAGTTTTACCCAACCCTCACCTAAACCCTTCCCATTCTTTGAACGAAATGAAGATTAAAGCTCGTATTGGTAACCCTAGTGGTATTTGGTTGGTGGATTCAAGTGGTTGGTTGAGGTAAGCTCCTCTTTTCTTCATATAAGAAATTAGGGTTTTGGTATTTTGGGAGTTTTGGTGTTTTGTGTTGGGGAGACGATTCTAAGTGTCTGGGGATGATTACTTACAGTTGAAAACTTGTGGATCTAGGTTTTTGGAAGATTTGACTTGAGGATTCAAGTTTCTTCAAAGGAGCTCAAATTTGGGGAAAATCTAGATTTAGCCTAAATCTAGCAAGGTGAGTTCAAGTTGATTTGTGAAAACGTTGTACATGTCAAAATGTTCATTTTAAGTGTTTACAAGAAAATATGCATTGTTGAGTTATTTGAATAATTTTGATTACTTGGAACATTTGATTTTGTAAATCTTGCAAAATAACCGTTTTGGGGATTTTTGGATAACCTGATAAAATAAGCATTAATGGAAGTGTATTGATATTTAATGCATAATTGAAGGTTATCTAGTAAAAATACACTTTTAGTGTTTTGTTAAAAATATGCATAATCGTATGTGGTGGTACGTTTTGAAGCATGAACGTGTGGGTCATTTCCGCCTTTATGAACATTTTAAAAGATGTAAACCATTCGGTTTGAGAAAAGACGTAAGTTGGGTATTTTGATGGAGGAACCTTAAGTATTGTTATTTTAAATGATTTATTTTACATTTTTAAATCTTTGGGTATAAATGCACTTGGATGTGTACTTTGGAAAATGACGTGTCTTAAATTAAGAGTTGTGTTGAGTAATTCGAGTCTATGAAGTATCTTTCGCATAAACGCGGGTTATATGTGTTTTACTGGATTATTTGGTTTTCATTAGTGGTTAATTGGTTTTGGTTGAGCTTATGGCTCGGCTTATGACTTTAATGAGTCTTGAGGACATTTGTCCGGATTTTAACATTTGAATATGGAGCTTTGGTCGTCAATTGCATTTATTGCATTTTATTTGAAGAGTACATGTTTCGAGTGCATGTGTGTCATTCAAGTGGAGTCGTGTATTTTTAGACCGTAATGCATTGGATCCATAGGCATATGAGTCGGTCATATTTGCATGGTGGAAAGTCTTGGTATTCTCACTTTGGGATGTACGCCGTCTTGACATTTTGTGTCTCGGCGTTGTGGAGAGGAACCACATTGGGTTGTACTCCGGGATTTTGGTTTATTGTTGATGTTCTAACACTTGTGCACGAGGGTTAGACATCTTGGGTTATCAAGTAAGGAGCCGAGACTCCAAATCTTGAATGCTAGTTAGTAAGCAATAAAGGTTCCATAGAAACCTTGAGGTGTAACTTACTAGAGAATGAACAGGCAATAAGATCGTGTATCCATGAGGTGTAGCTGGGCACAACAAGCAATAAAGGATATGGTGGTGCCACCCGTTGCTGGGCGTGGGACTTGAGGTGCAGCTTTTTATAGCAGGCAATAAAGTCCGACTCGAGTTAGAGCGTATTAAAGCAGACAATAGAGTCACGATCTGAGGTGTAGTTAAATAACATAGTTATGCGGCTTAACTTTGTGTTCCGCCACATACAATGGAATCGGGTCTCCCCCGTCACCGAAAGGTGTTGTTTGGGTATTTATTTTATCCATGTTTTCGGGGACGTATTTTATTTATATGGGTTGCTTTCCATATTTTATGGATTGTGATGTATGTCTCATTCGCGCTCGGGATGTTTTGAATAATAACGATTCATTTATGATTTAAATCATTTTGGAAGTCAAATACTATTTCACTATTCAAGTGGTTTTCGGGACGAGTCCATTTTGAGAATCGTTTTATATTAGATCTTTCATCACGGGATTTGTGTGCATTGGAAAATGGGTGGTTTGGATTAAAGTAAATCCTTTTTGAACTCATGATATAAATTGCACCTCTCTCGTCTTACGAATTATATAATTATCATAAAACTCTTGAACTCACTAGGCGTTAGCCTAACCTTTTTATTTGTCGGCATGTACAACAGGTTCCGGTTGGGATGTAGTTCTAGTGACATTGTGAAGAGTGGAGAGCTAGTTGTGTGCTCAAGAAGTAAGTAGCTTGGTGAAGTATTCCGCATTTGGGGAATAGCAACTTGTTTTTGGAGTTGAGTAACACCCGACCTTTTGTGGTCTTGACGAATGACTTAGGTTTTGATTGTTGAAAATATAATGTTTATATTGTGGTAATTTCAAGAATGGCTTGTAGAAAGAATTCTTTTCTTAAGTGGTTATTTTATTGAAAATTTTATTTAGTTGCTCTTTCCAATTTTGGGGGTGTAACAAGTTGGTATCAGAGCATAAGTTTGAGAGAATTAGGTGTTGATTTTGGATTCCTAGACTCAAACTAGCGTTCTTTTAAGTAAATGAGAGTGAAATTGCACCATTAGACACTCTAAGATAGGGCATTTTAAGGTTGAGGGAGTCACTAGAAACAAGAAATCACGTCTAGAGTCGCAAGGATGATCATGTACAATACGTTCATATATGCACCTGGCCAATGTTATGGTAAACTTACAAGTTACATGTGAGTACTTGGATGACCATGGAGTGATGACCGTTGGGGTAGTGAAGAAATTTCTAAGCGAGTAACTGTTAGAAGAGGTTGATGATTTTAAGCATTGTCACTTGGAATGACAGTAAGTTTGGTGTTGCATTAAGTTGACCGTTTCGGGTCGAAATTTATTGGTTGGAATAGGACCATAAGCTTATTGAATCGACCTCAATTCAAGAAGAAATCGTAAGGGTAATCGATGTAACTTCCATTTTTCTTTAAGATGTTTGAGCATCCGGATGCCGTTAGTATGACTGGAGGAATTTGGAGATTGAGACGTTGAGTGCCGACTAAATTCATGCACAAAATTTTTGTTTTTAAAAATAAATTGCATCAGTTGTTTCTTGTGTTTCAAATCGTCACGTGGATTGTGTCACGAAATCTCGGATAAACGTTTAACATACACAAGATTTTGAATCATGACTTTGAAAGTGCATGAAATTATTTTATTGCAGGTAATTGCAAACTTTGTCGGGACTTGCTTTATTTTGTTGTTGTCCAACGCTATTTTCGGATACCATGTTATCCATATATTAATATTGTTCAAGATTTTGGACAAGTAATGACGACAAATGACTTTAACATTGGATCTCCTCTATATATGTTAAGATTGAACGGAGAGTTACTTCCCGCTATTTTGGTGTTTGAGTTTTATTGGGAATTTTATCCCATGCGAGTTTTCTTGTAGAGTACTGTTAATGCCAAAAATCGTCCAGAAGGATAACTTAAGGTAGATTATGGAGCTTAACAACTAAAGAAAGGAATCTTTCGACAAACCGTACGACAAAGGCGAAAAACGTAAATGAGACAAGGATTTTGGTGACGCGGGAAAAACCTCAACGAGGAAAAAACCTGCGGACGACTGTGGAAGTCGTCGCTGCACTATGGTCGCCAAACAGGGGCGATATCCTTATGTTTCGGGTGTCGATCGTACAATGATTACAATACAGATGAAAGGAAATACTTTAAATGTAAAGTAACAAGTGTATCAAATGTAAAAATGAGTGTGTCGTGTATGAAAACAATGTGTCGTGTGTGAAAGTCGTGCGTCGTGAGCGATCCCTTGAGAGAGAATTCTTTGCTTCGAGTGTTCTTCAGAGTTCGGATGTTTTCAGATGGAAGAGATGATGGAGATTGAGTGAGATCAGATGTTTTGCCAATGATGATTGAGCCTTCGCTTTTATAGTCTTCGTATCATTCAATGATCTTCATAAATGCTTCTGGTAACTGTCGTAACGGACGCTCGATTGAATGCTCATAACTGACATTGTCAGTTATAGCCGTTGGTCATTAATGACATTGATTCCTGCATTAAACAATGAAAAAGTAACAGAAATGCCATACGTTAGTCGGTCGAGGTCGCAAGGTTCCACGCGATGGTCATGAGAGCTAGACGACGTCATGGTCGAGTGTCGTGAGGTAAATATCTTTCGATTTTGACTTTGATCAGGGAATAAAGTATTGTGATTTTACCTTATTAAGGATAAGTGTAATAAATGTTTTCTTTACCTTGGTCGTGGTCGAGACTGGTGAAATTTTACCCAAACAGTTTGCCCCCAAAATTTGAAAATAGAAGGACAAATTCAAATTTTAAATTTTGTTAGTCGGACGTCCAGGGTCGTGACACGTGTTGAAAGTTACTTTGGTTGCCTTGGAACTGGATCGGTCCAATTCCAACTAAAGGAGGAAGTCGAAAAGGGGATAAGATCGTGACGTCATGCTGACGCACGATCATACTTAGCAGCTGTCATTGCCAGGTGTCTACGATCCGTGTGGTTATACGAAAAGGCAAGGGCACGTGTCGATCATCGAAGGACTCGACCTGACACAATCATTTACATAAATAACGACCTTTGACGGATCTTTTCCTTTTTACGGTTTCAGAGAGATTTAAGAGAGAGATTTTCTTGCTTTTCTTTAGCGATTCGCTTCCAAACCTGCAAGAGTTAGAGTTTTCGAGGATTTGGAGTGCCTATATAAGGTACGATCCCTTATCCTTTGTATGCATCGTAAGTCGATAGCTAGGAAGCCTAGGAAAAACTGGGATATTTGGGGTTTTTCCGACCGACAACTTTGGTTGACGGGATTAGCGATGTCGACAGAACCTAGGAGCACCATCCAAGATCAAGATGATCTCGATGACTTTAGGATTTTAGCAAGAATCCCTGCGGGGATCACTGTGAGCAAGGCCGATCAAATTCGACCGGAGATGTGTCCCGAGGGGTACGTCGTGATATACGAGTATCCATTCAAGATAGTATTCCACTGGCCATATTCGCCTCTACCCAAGGCGTTTATGTGTGAGTTCGACCTGTCGTCGGGGCAGCTGATGCCCCAGTTCTGGAGAGTTATCCAGGTCATTGAGCGACTTACCGCGAGTTGGGAGTCGTCAATGAACGTGACGGACCTGCTGACGGCTTACCAGGTCAAGAAAGATACGTACCGCCACTACAGCTTGTTTTCCAAACACAAGGGCGATCGTACCTTGGTCTTGAAAACTGCGGTCAACGACCGCAAATGGAAGACCATGCACGTACTCGTACGGGTGTCGACGCTGGACCACGAAAGTGACTGGATCAGGTCCGATTGGAATATGGCGGGCGAGTTTTAGCTTTGGTCGAGCGTTCTTATTACCTGTATTGTTTTGCGTCTTGACTAATCTTCTTCCTCTATGTTTTCAGACATCGATTTCGACAAGGTGGTGCCCAACGACGACTCCAAGGCTAAGATCGAGAAGTTTCTGGAGATCAGTACAGACGATCGTTCATTCATCACACATCATTTGGTGGACGAGGACGGCGACTTAGTCTTCTTGAGCGAGAGACTTCGGGAGAATCGAGGGGAAGAGGAGGAAGAAGAGGAGACGGAGGAAGAAGAGAAGAACGAGGAGTCGAGAGAAGAGATAGAGATGCCTGGTAAGTGTACCCTACTCTGCTCGACTTACTCTTTCCACTACTTTAGTTGCTTGATTGTTCTTCCTTTCTTACTTTACAGGAGTAACTCAACCGAAAGCGCCGCCTACGATGTCTAAGAAGGCGTTTCAAGCCGAATTAGCTCGCAAGGCGAGGGAGAAGAGGACGGAGGCCCCGACAACTGGGTCGGGAGTCCTAAAGAGAAAAGAGGCCCCGACTACTGGGTCGGGAGTCCTGAAGAGGACAAGGACGACGGTCCTGAGGGAATTGTCTTCGAAGGTAAGCGACTCATCGAGAGTCGTTAGTCCTGAGAAGGCGAAGGCGGCGATCGCGCCTTCTGAGAAGACGAAGATGTCTTCCGACGCGATTGACGCGACGTTGGTCTATCCGGCGAAAAAGACGACGCATGCGTATGCGACGTCGACCCGTACAGCGGCCGACAAAGGCAAGGCTCATACGACCGAGGAGAAAGAAGTCACGACGGTTAATTTTACATTGCCGTCGGACTTCCTAGCTGACAATGTCCTAGACGGGACGAAATTGTTTCCCAATCTGGGGAAGTTTCAGCTCCCGTATTTCAAGGAGCGTTTTAGAGGGGTCTCCGTCGAGGATACGAGTGCGCATGTTGCTGGGTTGGCGTTCATGGTAGGTCTTTCTTTCAAGACTTGTTCTATTTTATCGTTGTTTAACTTTGTCAAGTGTTTGCTAACATGTGTCTTACATCTTTTCAGACATTTCAGTCATCTTTGGCCCTGCACGCCGAGACGACGGAGATTGAAGATCTTATGTCCTCTGCTCTTAAGAGAGAGGATGCGGCGTTGGTGAGGGAGAGACCTGCTTTGGAACGTGCCGAGGGCCTGTCGGTGCGACTCGATGATGCCCTAAATGCGTTGGAAGCCGAGGGTCATGCTAAGGATGAGGCAAACCATCGCCTGAAGCTTTCTTTATCCCTGCTCGCCGATCAAAGAAAAAAATTAGACAGGATCAAGGAATCAATGGCTGCAAGTGTGAAAGAAGCTGGAGATTCTAAGTCCAGGGTGGCGAACTTGGAGGAAGAGGTGAAGGAGCTGAAGGACGAGAATAAGTCCGTCTTTGCCTTAGCTCGACTTACTGCATGTGCGGCGATCATGCGACGCCACCTATTGGGCAAGAATACCCTGGCCTCGGTGTCGGACGAGCTGGACCTCTTCTACAGGGAGGTCGGGACCGAGAGAGATCTCGACTCGGACGATGAGAAGGAGGTCAAGGAGGAGGAGGGTCCCCAGGGCGAGGCGTCAGGCAAGGATGCGACCGACGCTCCTCCCCAGCCTTAGAAAATATCTTTGTTATTTTTGTTTCTTGCTGCTCGACCGTTGGTGGTTGAGTTATTTGGGATGTAAATAACAGTTTATCCAATGAATGAAACTCAACTTTCTTTTGGACTTGTGTCTTATATATTTTGTGAATAAATACAACATCAATTGTGAAATTCACCAAGTATGGAATGAACAAGAAATTGTGCGACTTAGGCATCCATCGTAATACAACGATTATAACATAAGTCGTAAGACTTTCATACTTTTAATTCGCATTGGCAAACATAAGCACATGCAACCGAAGCATTCATTCAAAACATGAAGTTCTCTTAAGTTAAGAAACTTAGATCGTGGGGTCTTTAGACCATACGATCGTACAACTAGATCGTACGATGACCTTGAATCATGTGTTCCTGCGAAAAGATAACCAAGTCATAGACCCAATCATTTATGTCGTACGATTTTGCGAAACAAAAGTCGTGCTTAGCAATCGATGCCGTGCGATCCTACGATAAAATAAGGTCAGAGATTGGTCGTTGGCTAGCCAACGACCCTCCGATGCTTAAGTCAGTAATCGTCGTGATAAAAAATCGTAAGAAGGAAAAGGACTTAGAAAAAATACCTTCTTAGATTTTTCCTGTTTAAAGGGGGGGGGGGGGGGGGGTATTTGCCCCTCGTCATTTATCACCCTATTCCTTTCAGGAGTAGATAGGTTTAAATGACGGATCGATACCGAGTTTTTGGGAATTGATGTCAAGGTCTACGTCGACCATGTCTTCGTGCGACCAGGCAAAACAGTCGGCACGTTCCTGCAAGAAAGACATTAGTTTGTTGTTAGGGTTAGGGATAGAAAGACGAATCTGTCAAGATCTTATGATCAGGCCTGCTCTGGTCCAGTTTGACTTCCTCGACCCACAACTGCTAGACGACCTACTTTTGCGACTTCAGGGTGGTCTTATAGCAGTCATGGGCGACTTTCGGCTCATTTTTTATTTCTTGGACTCCCCACGGCGTAGGAAACTTCATGGTCTGGTGATACGTCGAGGAAACGACTTTCATTTCATGGATCCACGGTCGACCTAAGATGATGTTATAGGCCGACGCACAATCGATGACGCTGAACTTGGTCTGTTTGTTGACTCCTCCGGCATAGACGGGCAAGGTGATCTCTCCAAAGGTACTTGTCGCGTCTCCATTGAAACCGACCACGGTTGTCGAGCGTCGGGTGATTTCCGATCGATCGATTCCCATGGCCTTGATGGTATCAAGGAAGATGACGTTCGCTGAACTGCCTCCATCGACCAAGACTCGTCGGGTTAAACAGTTACCAATCATGAGTTGAATGATCAACCCGTTGTTTGGGCAAAATTTCACCAGTCTCGACCACGGCCAAGGTAAGTAAAAGCACTCACTTCTGTTACTTCTGATAAGGTAAAATCATAGCACTTTATCCCTCGACTAAAGTTAAGATCAAAAGTTATTTACGTCACGACACTCGACCACGATGTCGTACGTTTCACACGATCGTCGCATAGAACCATGCGACCTCGACTAGCTAACGCGTGATACAACTGTTACGTTTGTTTAGTGTTTATTGCAGGAGTCAATGTCATTAATGGACAACGGCTATAACTGATGAAAGCCATTAACAGCACTAAAGACGACGTCCGTTACGACAGTTATCGAAGTATTTAATGAGCCAATTAAAGCGCCCGAAGACTATAAATTCCAAGCTTAATCCTCAGTTCAAGGGACATCGAAAAACAGACACAAGCACTCGAACTCAAAAGAACACTTGGAACACAGAAATCGCTCGCAGAAGAATCGCTCTCGACGCACGACATCAGCGCACGACACACAGTTTAAACACACGACGCACATTGTTTTTACATTCGAAACACTTGTTACTTTACATTTCAAAGTCTTTCTTTCATTTGTATTGTAATCTCTGTACGGTCGACACCAGAAACACAAGGACATCACCCCTGTTTGGCGACCATAGTGCAGCGACGACTTCCACAGTCGTCCGCGGGTTTTTTCCTTGTTGAGGTTTTTTCCACGTCACCAAATTCTCTGTCTCATTTACATTTTCGTCTTTGTCGCACGCTTTGTCAAAAGATTCTTTTCTTTAGTTGTTAAAGTCCACATCGACCTTAAGTTGTACTTTGGTGCGATTTTTGGCATTAACAGTTTGGCGCCATCCGTGGGACCTCATCTAGATAAAATCTTCGACAAACGTGCGTCCTACTAACGGTTTCTTGTAGTCTTCTTTATTCCCTGTTTCAGGAGAATGGCAAATAACGGAAACCCAGAACAAGCCACTGTCCCAGAACAGGAGGGGATCGAAAATGCACAAGATGCTCCTGAAGCAGTCAACGATTATCGCTTGGAGGAAGTCGTCCTGGATCCAAGCAAGCCTGAGCAAAAAGTCTTTATCGGGGCATCCCTTAGTCCCTGCCTTAGGGAAAAGTTGATGTCTTTTTTGCAGGAATATGCTGATTGTTTCGCCTGGTCGCATGAAGATATGGTCGGTATAGATCCTGACGTCATCTCCCACAAACTCAACGTCAACCCATCGTTCAAACCTGTCTAGCAGAAGCGAAGGAAATTTGCTCCTGAAAGGAATAAGGTGATAAATGACGAAGTCGACAACCTTCTCAAGACAGGGAAGATTCGAGAAGTAAAGTACCCCGATTGGCTCGCTAACGTCGTGGTTGTAGCAAAGAAGAATGGAAAATGGAGGGTCTGTATCGACTTCACGGACCTCAATAAAGCTTGTCCAAAAGATCCTTTTCCATTACCTCATATCGATGCCATGGTCGACGCAACGGCAGGGCACGAACTGTTGACGTTCATGGATGCCTATTCCGGATATAATCAAATCCTAATGCACGTTGAGGATCAAGAAAAAACCGCATTTATGACGGACCGAGGTATTTACTGTTATAAGGTTATGCCTTTTTGTTAAGTCTAAAATATGTCTTCAAGATTTAATGATAAAGTCAAAGTCAAAGTCAATGTATTATGTGTTAGTGAAAGTCAAACTTAGCTTAATGCCTTGTATAGATCTTAGGTATAAATAGCTTTGTTTAGACTAATCATGTAACTAAGAGAGCATAACTCATATCTTGTAAAATACAGAGAGCTAATAATACAAGATCTACTTTCTCTCTCTACACTCTCTCTCTAGATCTTGTGTGAATTCTTGGTTGATTGATCATATTAGGACACACAATTGGTATAATTTTTCTTGAACATCATGAGTATGGCGCAAATGAAGAAAAGCTTGGCCACAAGAAAATGAATTTGACAACTTCTTCTTCTGTTGGCGCAATATGTTTTCAGCAGGTGGCGCAAATTGATTATGTGGCTGGCGCAAATTAAGAATAGCAGGTGAATCAAATCTGACCTTTTCTTGATATGTTGTTGGCGCAAAACAAAGATGAAACACACACATACACAACTCAAACATACACACACATAGCTCACATATTAATCACGTAAACATTGTAAACACACACACACATTGCTCAAAATTAAAACACACGCACCCCAAACTCACACACACATAGCTCAAGCATACACACATACAACTCAAAATTAAATCAGGTACTTTAATCCAGCAAGAAGGTGGCGCATATGTTTAATTTGCGCTAGAGAGAATGGCGCATATGTTTAATTTGTGCTAGAGAGAGTGGCGCAAAGCAGAAGAATGTGGCGCAATATTTAGATTTGGCGCAAATATAATCAAAACCAAAAATCTCTTCAAATCTCCATCAAATCTTCGAATTAACCAACCACAATTTGCAGAGATGTTAGAAAAACATTTTCTAACACGATGATGTGAACCAATTTCGCTGAAAACCACTGAATCAAAATCTGAACGAATGATCAGACCGAAATTGATCGAACTGATTAGAAACTGAAAAATCTTCAAATTGAACCTCAAATCTTTGAAATTAGCCTTTGATCCTTGAATAATATTTGTTCCAAAACAGATTTCTAACACAATGAAACCAACATCCAGTCGAAAATCTCAAAAATTGCAAGAATTTGAGAAAAAGAGATTTTCTTGAAAAAAATCAAGAAAATCAATCGATTTTCCTCAAAAACCTAACAATTTTGATCTCAAATCGTGAAAATTCTTTAGAAGATCTTCAATAACGTGCTCTGATACCAATTGTGTGTCCTAATATGATCAATCAACCAAGAATTCACACAAGATCTAGAGAGAGAGTGTAGAGAGAGAAAGTAGATCTTGTATTATTAGCTCTCTGTATTTTACAAGATATGAGTTATGCTCTCTTAGTTACATGATTAGTCTAAACAAAGCTATTTATACCTAAGATCTATACAAGGCATTAAGCTAAGTTTGACTTTCACTAACACATGATACATTGACTTTGACTTTATCATTAAATCTTGAAGACATATTTTAGACTTAACAATCTCCCCCTTGGATTCAAGATTTAATCATTTTGAGAACAGTAGTCTTTGGCTTGTCAAAGTCAACTTGTCACAAAATCTTCAGACGGGGATCTGGGGGAGATTTTCTTTCTTCGATTTGGAGAATTTGTTTCTTCACACAAGGCACTTTGGTACTGATAAACACAAATTTAAGAAAAAGAGATCACAAGATGATCAATCGATTTTTCTTAAACTCTTGAAGAATTCTCCCCTTTTTTCTTTTTTGATTTGAGAAATTCTTGCTTCAGTAATGATATTCATAATATAGCACAAGTTTAAGAAAAAGAGATCAAAGGATGATCAATCGATTTTTCTTAAACTCTTGAAGAAGAATTCTCCCCCTTTTTCTATCTTGAGACGAAATCTTCTTTATTCTCTTTGACATGAAATTGAATTCAACATTTCTCCCCCTTTTCGATGAAAGTGAGCATCATGATCATCGAAAACTATTTTCAATTTCAGTCGTGTCTCGGAGTATCACGAACAATCTCCTCCTTAATGAACAATCTTGCTCCCCCTCAAACTAAGAATTCTGGAGCAATTTGTTTTCTCCCCCTGAAAATATGCATATATTTCATTTAGGCACAGTAGTTGAAAAATTTATTCAAAGAAAATAAAATTCATTGAACTACATTTTATAACTACTACCATTTGATCATTTGAAAACTTTACAAAAGAAATCCAACTTAATGAAATTTAACAGATTTTTCAATCAAATGAAATCAAATGCATGTGTTTGGATTCAAATACAAGACATCATTGCATATCAAGTTAAAAATGTTCAGTTTCAACCCCTTTATTAAATCTATTTGGTGTGCTAGCATGCGAAATATGTTTAACTTCAAGCATATGCAATTCTAAAACATATAAGAATGCTTTGCTCTACTCACACTATTTGTCCAAAATCAGGATTTTCACAAATTTACGGGTTTATTGCGACTTTGTAATATCCCCAAGTTTCAAGAGATGAGTGCACAATGGCATCTTTTACTTTTGTGCTCATTGGCATCTTTTATTTTGTACACATTTGCATCTTTTAATTTTGTGCTCATTGGCATCTTTTAATCAAAAAGTTTAGTAAGAATAAGATACACCGTTAAACATGGCTTTCTATCTGATTCTATAGCAGGATTTGGGTCAGCCGCTCCCAGACCAGTTGGCCTTAGGGGACTAGGTGTCAAGCACCCCTAGAACTTACTTTCCCAAACCAGAAAGGCCACATCGATATATCTTAAACCCATTTGTACCAGTAGAACATGACTTTCGATCTGGTTCTATAGCAGGATTTGGGTCAGCCGATCCCAGACCAGTTGGCCTTAGGGACTAGGTGTCGAGCACCCCTTAGGACTTACTCTCCCAAACCAGAAAGGCCACGGGTACAAACTTTCAAACTAAATGATTTTATTTGTATATATTTGATGCATCTCAATCACTTGGTTTTAAAAACATAGTGCTTCACCCATATTTTCGTTTCCATCCATCATTCTAACATTTAGGCTTTTTGAGCATTATATTCTAAATAAGTCCAGAATTACATAATTTTGAGCATTCAGCATAATTTCATTCATGTTTTGCTGACCTTTCGATTTATTTCAGAGGTGAAAGTTGAAACAAATATAACGCAGATAATACAACAATACTTGTAAAGTCATCTTTTAGCACACATTTAATTCATTGAATGAAAATTGAAAAAATTTCATCTCATTGAATTAAATTTGTTGAGATTCAAATTTTCAAAGCAGTAGAAATAAAACATAATGCAATGTTACCTTTCACCACTTGTTCCTTGAATTGAAAGATGTGACAGTTAAGGATATCACCTGATAAGTATGAGTGCTAAACTGATTTGTTTAGAAGTCTTAGTCTTTGAAGTACGGGTCCTGAACTGAATTGTTCAGAAGCCATAGTCGTTGAAGCACGGGTCCTGAACTGATTTGTCCAGAAACCATTAACTGTGAAATCCGGGTTCTAAACTGATGTGTTTAGAAACCAATTCTCTTTACTCCCCCTTAATGGCACAAGTAATCTTCTTCCGAGAGTTCAACGCTTTGCTTCTAAATCTGCAAAAACAGATTAAGTAGATTTTGGTACCCAACGTGTCTTGGGTCCTGGCTTGTTAAACGGAGCTCTATAAGAAGGAAAATGATACACGGGGTTTTGACACCCCGCGAAATCTAACCGCAAGTGTACGGTGTCGAATCAAGTAATAACGTACGGAAGTACGAGTATCGAACCAAAGGAACTAGGAACTAAATATCACAATTACTATAAGAACTATTAATTGGACTGTCGAAATTGGAGGATTGGTTTTATAACTAAATAATTGCAGAAAATAAAATCAAACAAACACAAGACAAACAGAACAACTTTAAAGACTTCGATAGAGAGAAAAGTTGAGGGTTGGAAATCCTCCGGTTCTACACATGCACACAAACAACTCAAACAATTACCAGTTTATCCCTTTAATGATTCCCAAATCTTTTAAGGTCACCGTTGTTCTCTTTCAAGCCACAACGGGTTTTATTTTGAAAAGGATTAGTTCAATCTCTCGATCTCACTTTTGGATTCCAAAACACATTAAGCACTCGATTTAAGTTAAATTGGCTAGATTTTATCTCTCGATGTCAACCTAACGGTTTAAATGGGACTAAAGCTTACTTGGTATATCTCTATCACCGTTTTGGGCTTTAGGCATGCAATTCCTAATTCTATATAGTAATTAATTCTCACGAACTTAATTACTAACAACACATCAATTGTAAATTGGCCAAATTCACAAATGCATTAAGAACAAAATCACATGCTTCATCAATTAAGGAAAAACCAATAAAAGTTCAAATCATCTGGTTACATGCTTTATACCGAATTCATTCCAACCCCCAACACGAACCGGTTAGTTCATGTCGGTGGTGGATTCAAACATAAGAGAGAAAGGTGCAAAAGTGTATGCAAACATGATTATGAATGAAAAGATGAAATAGTGGTAACAAATGATAACAACTCCCTCTTCTCGTGTCCGTCTCTACGTTCCGTCTTGAATGCACTCGTGATCGGCTCTGTATCGTGACCTCGAGGACTCCGAAAAGTCGCCCAAAATCGCCCCGGAACTGCTCTGGATCGTCTGTCGTCTGAATGATACCGAAAAGTGACCTAAAACCCGAATTAAAATACTGGAAATCGCAAAACAGTGGGTTACGCCACTTGCCACGCGACTTGCAAGTCGCGTGGTAAGTCGCGCGTGTCCAATTAGCTGCGTGGGTCGTTTTCTGGTTCGCGGGTCGGGTCCTGGTTCGGTCGCGGGCTTGGGCTTGGCTTTTGGGCTCCCGTTAGGCTTCATTTTGACTCGTTTTGGGTTCTTTTTAGCTTCTTTTTTCGAGGAATGCCGCCTTTTATATAACCTGCGTAAATCACTCAATAAACCGTAAAATACCCGCCTTTTTACTTGAGTACAAGCCAATCTCGTTGGTTTGAGAACCGAAAATAACGCCAAAAAGTGGCGTTATCAACAACCCCAAACCGAGCGTTGCTTGTCCCCAAGCAAATTAGCGATAAAACAGAATTAAAGCACATATCAGAGAAAATATAATAACTGCACAATTTCCAATCGGTACCAAGTGATGCATCGGTGATTTCCCATACCCGTGGATATCTATCTCACTCTAGCCTCATTCTCATTTTGTTTGACCTATGACCTTCCATTGGGAGTTGAACTCGTGACTGTTCCGATTACGTTCGGGTTAAACTAAGTCCAGACATGCTAGGGAAAACATTTCGCCTCGACCCTACCTCACGGGATACCCTCTTTGCACTCGAACCTAGGTTATCGCTTGTGTTGTCATGTTTAAGGAGGTTATGTGCAAGAATACTCAGGTTTCATGACAACTCTAAAGAAAGACGCACAAATGTCCAAAAGTTTGATCTCAGACGGAATCAAGTGGCAAGACAGGGAATATCAGTAAAGGTAGTCGTAAACCGTAATCACATTTTCCAAAAGATCATCCAGGTCTTTATAACGGTTGTAACGGGGCTAAGGTTAAGGCTAAGAAACGAAGGGTAAAAGGATCAAAAATCCTCGGCGTGTCAATCATTTGCAATTCTGAACTCTCGTTGCTTCACATTCGCTCACTTGGTCCTTTTCGTCACTATTGGAGTCGCTTTGACTCACTTATTATGCAGCTCTACTAGAGACTATCTAACTAACAGTATTTTTTTTATTGGGGCATCATTGGCCCTCTTTTCTATTCCTTGACTGGCCTGATTTCTTTCTTTTCCGCTCTATCTCTCTAAGTTCATTACTTCTTCCGATTGACACACTTTCGGATTGGGTTGGCTAAGGCTTATGGCTAAGGGTTTAATGATGGGTTTAGAAATGAAAAGGTGAGTGTTTGGCTGCAAAGGGGCTAAGGGTACACGCAGAAGGGTAAAGGTACGATAGCTAAAAACAGGTTAAATAAAACACACAATGCCTGGAATCATATCTTAAGGTCTACATGATATGGTCTACTATACCCTTACCTAATATCCCGTTGTTCGTCTTTGCTACTCAATGCAATAATGTAGCGAGATCATTCTACATTCACGACAAGGAACTCGAAAAAGTGTATATGAATTTAGTGTATGAATCCCTCGAAATGAAAAAAAACGTCTTTTAGGCTCAAAACTCACTATCGGGTGGTCTCCACTAATGTCCCTAGTCATGTCCTTTCCCGGTCCTTAACTAACGGTCACGTCACTATAACAAGATTCTTCCCACAATGGTTGGTCTCAATCATTCAAAACAAAAATTTTAGCTACTTTGATCTCGACACTCAGAAGTGTAGGAATTCTACGTGCATAACTTGGGCCCGATTGGGCAACCCCAAACCTTACCCACACATTGTCCCCAATGTGCAAGTAGAGTCTTAGGTGATGCGACGCAGTCATTGTGCAGTTATTAAAAGAACAGGCAAGGCATTACGTATATAGCATAAAAAGACTACCCAAATTTTCTACAACTAGGCACCCCAAACCTAGGCCGTGGCCTAGGTTTGCCAAATAAAAGCCAACCCCAAACCTCGGTAAGACCGAGGTTTGCACAGGGTCTAATGTGAGTGTGTAGATGGTTCAAAAATTGAGGCACCCCAAACCTAAGTGAAACTTAGGTTTGTTGCATCTCGTTGCAATTAGAATAGAACAACACATCAAACACCACTCTTTTAGCAGAGAAATGATTAGAACATACCTGTTTTGCCCGACCAGAGGAGATTCTTGAAGGATTGAGCATTTGGAGACGGAGGGGAGACGGAGAGAACAAGCAAAACAAGGGAAAGACACAAAACAAAAACAAGAAGCACACAAAGCAAGAAAGGAAACAAAAACTGCATGAAAAAAAAATTGAACATGGGACACCCGTGGTTTGCTGCGCGGCTTGCAAGCCGCGTAACATCCCGCGTAACTCACTGTTTCAGAAAACCAAACAGAGGGTCCCGCGGCTTACCACGCGGTATGCAAACAGCGTGGAAAGTCGCGTATGTCCCTGTTCCAGCTATTTTTGGTTTTTTTTCAATTTTTCGATTTTTATGGTTTTCTGGAATTAAAACACACACAAGAAGAAAAATAATAAATGGAAACTAACCTTGGTGGGTTGCCTCCCACCCAACGCCGTATTTAAAGTCGTGGCACGACTATGTGGGTTCAGTTCGGCTCAGTATCCGCAGACTCGAATCGCCCACACTTGCGATTCCCCGCGGACTCTTTCACCATTGGTCTTCCATGACCAGCTCCGCCTTCTTCTTCTCTTTGACCTCCTCTTCTTTCTAGCAACTTGAATCTCACGTTCTCACCGCCAACTCGGAACGTGATCTCACCCTCTTCCATATCAATCAGAGCCCGGCTCGTGGCCAGGAAAGATCGTCCCAAGATCATCGGGACCTCTTCGTCCTCATCTATGTCTATCACCACGAAGTCGACAGGGAAGTAAAACTTACCAACTTTGATTAGCACGTCTTCGATCACCCCATATGGATACCTTATCGACCGATCAGCTAGCTTAAGCGTCATGAATGTGGGATTCACCTCTCCCAATCCAAGTTTCCTGAAAATAGAAAGGGGCATCAAATTAATACTCGCCCCTAAATCACATAACACTTTATTAAATGAAAACTTCCCAATTTGGATAGGGATAGAAAAACTCCCTGGATCGTTGAGCTTCTGGGGAAGCTTATTCTGGAAGATGGCGCTGCACTCTTCAGTGAGTGCAACGGTAGCCTGATGGTCGATTGCCCTCTTCTTGGAAAGGATCTCTTTCATGAATTTCATGTAAGAGGGCATTTGGGTGAGAGCATCTGCAAACGGAATATTAATGGTTAGTTTTTTAAAGACATCAAGAAATTTAGCAAAATGAACATCATCCTTGTTTGCTTTCAGCCTGTTTGGGTAAGGCACTCGTAGAGTTTTCGGCTTGACCGGTGGTGTCACTTCTTTCTTTTTTCTCTTCACTCCTCTTACGCTCTTCATCAGCCTCTAACGCATCCATGTCAATGATCTCCACATCATTCTCGGTTTCCTTTGCTGGCTCCTCATTCAGCTCCTTGCCATCTCTCAGATAGATGGCGTTGCAATTTTCTTGATTCCTCTTTTCAGCCATACTTGGAAATGCTCCGGGAGGTCGGCTTTGTAGGGCTTCAGAGATCTGCCCTACTTGCCTCTCGAGAATCTTGATGGCGGCGGTGTTTTGCTCGGTAGCCGCCTTGACAGTATTGATTGTGCTTGCTAATCCCTCGACTGTGCTGTCCATTTTCGACATGAACTTCATCATCATGTCCTCGAGTCCCGGCTTCTTCTCCCCGGATGGTCCTTCGTTTCTTTGCTGAAAACCTGGAGGACGATAAGCACTGTTAGTATTAGAGAAACTAGAAGAGTTAGGGAAATTACCTGACTGTGGTTGCCCCGGCTGATTCCATGAAAGATTGGGATGCCTTTTCCACCCCTCGTTATACGTGTTCGAGAAAGGATCGTTTCTCGGTTGGTTCCGGTTTGACACAAATTGAACCTGATCAGGTTCTTGAGGGTTTCCTCCATTCAGCCGATTCGTGATGACAGCCAGTTGAGCTTTCAGTTCGTTCAGCTCGTTACTCTCTTGGACATTTGCAACTCGTCTTACTGATGATCTCGGAGTTGAGAAATTGTGTTCGGCCAGATTCTCGATCAGCTCACATGCTTCTTCATAAGATTTATCCATTAATGCTCCACCCGCCGCAGCTGTGATATCATTTTTGAATTGTGGGTGGAGCCCACTAAAGAAGGTCTGGATGATGACCCAGCCTTGTAGCCCATGATGAGGACACTTCTTGATCATGTCCTTGTAACGTTCCCACGCCTCATATAGCGTTTCTTGATCCCATTGAGAAAAATGGGTTATCTCCGCCATTAGTTGGGCGGTTCTGCTCGGTGGGAAAAACTTTTGGAGGAACGCTGCTTTCAACTGTGCCCAAGTAGTAATTTGATCTGACGGTAAGCCTTCTATCCATATTTCAGCTCGACCTTTTAATGAAAAACTGAACAGCCTCAGTTTGATTGCGTTCTCCTCCATTCCGTTGATCTTGAAGGTGCTACAAATGCGCTCGAAAGCTCGGAGATGAGCGTGAGGATCTTCGGTCGGTGCTCCTCCATATTGATTCTGCTGCACCATTACGATGGTACTCGGTTTGAGCTTGAAGTAGTTTGCTGCGGTGGCGGGCGGTTGGATGCCTATCCGTGTGGTTGCCACGTTCGGATTGGCAAATGACCGCATAGGCACCCTTTCCGGAGGTGGTGGTGGTGGATTATTGCGGCGAGGTGGTCTCTCGTCGTCTGACATTTCGAATTTAAGATTCCTTTTCGCTTTTGCTTCTTTTCGTAAACGACGAGCGGTTCTTTCGATCTCCGGATTAAATTTTTCAATCTCTTTCCCCCGGGTCGTCCTTGGCATAAACCAAGTGGTACCTGAAAAGAAGGAAAGCAACGTCAATGATCTTAAAAACTGAAAGTGATGGAGTAAAATAACAAGAAAAGAAAATGCCCAATCTAATAGCGCGTATAGATAGTAGTGCTATTAGTTGCAACTAGTTCCCCGGCAACGGCGCCAAAAACTTGACACGGGGTTTTGACACCCCGCGAAATCTAACCGCAAGTGTACGGTGTCGAATCAAGTAATAACGTACGGAAGTACGAGTATCGAACCAAAGGAACTAGGAACTAAATATCACAATTACTATAAGAACTATTAATTGGACTGTCGAAATTGGAGGATTGGTTTTATAACTAAATAATTGCAGAAAATAAAATCAAACAAACACAAGACAAACAGAACAGCTTTAAAGACTTCGATAGAGAGAAAAGTTGAGGGTTGGAAATCCTCCGGTTCTACACATGCACACAAACAACTCAAACAATTACCAGTTTATCCCTTTAATGATTCCCAAATCTTTTAAGGTCACCGTTGTTCTCTTTCAAGCCACAACGGGTTTTATTTTGAAAAGGATTAGTTCAATCTCTCGATCTCACTTTTGGATTCCAAAACACATTAAGCACTCGATTTAAGTTAAATTGGCTAGATTTTATCTCTCGATGTCAACCTAACGGTTTAAATGGGACTAAAGCTTACTTGGTATATCTCTATCACCGTTTTGGGATTTAGGCATGCAATTCCTAATTCTATATAGTAATTAATTCTCACGAACTTAATTACTAACAACACATCAATTGTAAATTGGCCAAATTCACAAATGCATTAAGAACAAAATCACATGCTTCATCAATTAAGGAAAAACCAATAAAAGTTCAAATCATCTGGTTACATGCTTTATACCGAATTCATTCCAACCCCCAACACGAACCGGTTAGTTCATGTCGGTGGTGGATTCAAACATAAGAGAGAAAGGTGCAAAAGTGTATGCAAACATGATTATGAATGAAAAGATGAAATAGTGGTAACAAATGATAACAACTCCCTCTTCTCGTGTCCGTCTCTACGTTCCGTCTTGAATGCACTCGTGATCGGCTCTGTATCGTGACCTCGAGGACTCCGAAAAGTCGCCCAAAATCGCCCCGAAACTGCTCTGGATCGTCTGCCGTCTGAATGATACCGAAAAGTGACCTAAAACCCGAATTAAAATACTGGAAATCGCGAAACAGTGGGTTACGCCACTTGCCACGCGACTTGCAAGTCGCGTGGTAAGTCGCGCGTGTCCAATTAGCTGCGTGGGTCGTTTTCTGGTTCGCGGGTCGGGTCCTGGTTCGGTCGCGGGTCTTGGGCTTGGCTTTTGGGCTCCCGTTAGGCTTCGTTTTGACTCGTTTTGGGTTCTTTTTAGCTTCTTTTTCCGAGGAATGCCGCCTTTTATATAACCTGCGTAAATCACTCAATAAACCGTACAATACCCGCCTTTTTACTTGAGTACAAGCCAATCTCGTTGGTTTGAGAACCGAAAATAACGCCAAAAAGTGGCGTTATCAACCGTACCTTTAACTCTCCATTGCATGTTGACTTTCTTATATGTAGGAAACGCCATTTTGGTACATCTTTTTCAGGAAACGTACCTTTAACTCTCCATTGCATGTTGACTTTCTTATATGTAGGAAGATCAGCAGATTGAAATTTGGAAGAATTATCCACTGAATTATCATAATGGAAAATGAATTAGCAAGTGGATGGCGCAAATTGATTAATGCAGGTTCTACCGCGCCTGGTGAACAAGATGTTCAAGGATCGTCTTGGCGACACAATGGAGGTGTACATCGATGATATGTTGGTCAAGTCGAAGCAAGTTGTCGATCACGTCGGGCACTTGAGGCAATCGTTCGACATCCTTAGAGAATATAGTATGAAGCTTAATCCAACGAAATGTTCCTTTGGCGTCAGTGCCGGGAAATTCTTAGGCTACATGGTCACTCGTCGAGGCATCGAGGCTAATCCCGACCAGATCAAGGCTATCATCGAGATCAAGTCTCCGAGAAATTTCAAAGAGGTCCAAAGGCTCACTGGTCGGGTAGCAGCCTTGAACAGGTTTATCTCTCGATCCTCAGATAAATGCCATCTATTTTACAATGTCCTTAGGAAAAATAGAGGCTTCGACTGGACCGACGGCCATGAGCAGGCATTGCAAAAGCTTAAAGAGTACATGACATCGCCTCCTCTATTGTCGAAACCTCACGATCATGAGGTCTTGCAACTATATTTGGCTGTAAGTCCAAATGCAGTAAGCGTCGTACTGACGCGAGAAGATGAAAAGCAACAATTTCCGATCTACTATGTAAGTAAATCTCTCTTGGACGCAGAAACCAGGTATTTTCCTCAATGGAAAAATTGCTTTTGTCGCTAGTCACAGCTGCTAAAAAACTGCGACACTATTTTGAATCGCGTCCTATTATTGTCGTGACTAACTTTCCTCTAAAGTCTGTCTTAAGGAAGCATGAGTTGACAGGTCGCTTAGCAAAATGGAGTATATATCTCAGCAGTTACGACATTGATTTCAAACCCAGGACTGCGATTAAATCGCAGGCCTTGGCAGACTTCATTGCTGATTTCAGCCCTGAATTGGAGAAAGAAGCAGAGCTCGAAGTGTCAACTGTGGCGACTCACGACGACGTACCTTGGATCTTGCATGTTGACGGTTCATCCAACGTTAGAGGTTCAGGACTAGGCGTCGTCTTAAAGTCGCCACATGGGGGTAAGATGGTATATTCGATCTGGTGCGATTATAAAATCACCAACAACGAAGCTGAGTATGAGGCCCTGATCATAGGAATGAATATGGCCTATGACTCGGGGGCAACCGCGTTACATGTCAAAAGCGATTCTTTCCTGGTGGTAAACCAGATCAATGGGGAATTCGCGGCCAAAGATTCAAAAATGACAGCGTACTTAAAGGTAGCACAAGAAAAATTCGAAAAATTCAAATCTTTTTCTATTGAACAGATCCCGAGGGATCAAAATACTCAGGCCGACGCTTTAGCAAATCTCGGGTCTGCTTTGGTCGAACCAATATTCGACGCCATTCCCATGATCCATCTGGCGACATCGTCCATCGAAAACGTCGATGTCGTCCAGATCGAAGATGAAGAAGATGATTGGTCGTGCGACATCCGAAATTTCCTCACTCACGACCAACTCCCAGAAGAAAAAATGGAGGCCCGGAAGATCATATTCAAAGCATATAAATATATCATGATTGGAGATAAGCTCTATCGATGATCATCAACAGGATTAAACCTAAGATGCGTCATTAGCAAAAGTCAGGCCCAGAAAATCCTTCAAGAAATGCACGACGGCGAATGTGGCAATCATTCAGGAGGTCGCAGCTTGGCTAATCGTATCTCTCGACAAGGGTATTTTTGGCCAACGTTGCGACAAGTCGCCGTCAAATATGTCCAAAACTGTGATCCTTGTCAACGACACTCAGGTATGTCACATAAACGCTCTGAACCCTTGCACTCGACACTTATCCCATGGCCCTTCATGAGGTGGGGAATGGATATTATTGGCAAGCTACCCCCGGCCCCGGGACAAAAGGTATTCCTCCTTGTACTCACCGATTATTTTTCCAAATGGGTTGAAGCAGCTGCTTTTCCCCAAGTTAGGGATAAAGAAGTCATCTCTTTTATCCAGACTAACATCATATGTAGATTTGGGATTCCATCCGAAATCGTCTGTGACAACGGATCCCAATTCATAAGCGACAGGACCCAACAATTCTGCGAAGACAGAAACATCAAGCTGACAACCTCGACTCCCAGATACCCCCAAGCTAACGGACTTGCTGAATCAAGTAATAAGACCATTATTGCTTCGATCAAGAAAAGGCTAAAAGCTGCAAAGGGAAAGTGGGTCGAAGAACTCCCATCAGTCTTGTGGGCAAATCGCACGACACCACGCACGTCCACAGGACAAACCCCTTTCTCTCTCGTCTACGGTTGCGAAGCAGTCTTGCCGGTCGAGGTCCAATTCCCAACTTCAAGGCATACTTCAGTCGATCACAACTTGGTCGATTTAGGATACGACCTCGACGCCCTCGAAGAACTTAGAGAATCAGCCTTGATTAGGATGGCGTCACAAAAGCAAGCGGTCGAGCGACATTTCAACAAAAACGTCAAAATCAAAGTCTTTCAAGAAGGCGACTACGTCCTCCGTCGAGTATTCCAAAACACTCAAGAGCTCAACGCAGGTAAACTTTCCATTAAGTGGGAAGGTCCTTATCGTATATTTGAAGTCATGGGTAAAGGGGCCTATCGACTCCAGACCCTCGACAACCAAGAAATCCCACGCAGCTGGAATGCAACGCATCTAAAGAGGTATTTCTTTTAAACCATTTTTCATACGATTTTTTATTTCACCTCGACGGTAACTAACTTAAGCATCGGAGGGTCGTTGGTTATCCAACGACCAACCTCTGACGATATTTTATCGCAGGATCGCACGACAAAAGTTTATCATGTGACCTTCCCAAAATCACATACACGACTCGATACGTGATTTGAAGTCATCGCACGATTCGATTATGCAATCGGCTCACAATCTAAGTGTCTCGACTTAGAAAAGCCTCATATTCTGAATGAATGCTCTAAACGCATGTATACTTGATTTTTACACGACTAATGTTATGGTCGTTATCTTTCAATAGAAAGCCTTAGTCGCACGTATCTACGGTTGTATTCGATTTACAAGTGTATTCATACAATTGAAATTACTTCCGACAATTACTTACAGTGAACAATGAAAAATATCACGAAACTTCATTCTTAAACATAATTACATTAGACAACTCGATCACTAACGATCAGGTATGAAAAATTCGTAAAACAGAAATTTATCCTAAGGCTAGATTTTCGGCCGCATCTTTGCCCTAAGTCTCGACCTTAGAATCCTCGTCGGCCCTGAAGCGCATTAAAGAACTTATGCAAGGATCAAACGAGTATGAAAGACATCCTACGCCACGACACGTCGTGAAGGTAAGTCCACAGTATCTTGAGAATACGGCTCTTAAGATTAAGGTTAAGGGTGGAGGAAAGAATATGACACTCTCAATAATCAACTTCCGGTCCAACGTCTTCTCTGTCCTCGCATATCGAACGAGGAGAGATCGAAACATCTGTAAAAAAAAATATGTTAGCAAGCGTCCAATGAAAACTGAGAAAAACATTGAAAAACACGAGTTTTGAAAGAAAAACTTACAACGAACGCCTGTATGGCTATACGTGATCCCGTTTTCATGACAGAGATCCCTCGAAAACGCTCCTCGAAAGATAGGGGTTGATATTTCCCCAGATGCGGAAACGACTCCATCCCGTCAAGGACATGGACAGTTAAGAGGTCCAACGGCAACATAAAGTTGACCGTCGTGACTTTCTTCTCACCCTCTCCCATCTTTGCACCCTTGCCCTTGTCGGCTGACGAAGGGGTCGACATGGTTGCAGAGGACATCGTCGCCAGATGCGCAGATTCCACGGACATCGCGTCAATCACGATCAATGCCTTCACCTTTTCAGGCATAGTGACTCTCGATAAGTCATCAACCATTGAAAGCATCCCTTTCAGAGTCGTCTTCCCCGTCTTCAGTAAAACCCCGACGCAACGATCAGGGTCCCTTTGCATCTTTCCTTTGCAGATACGCTCAGGTCGTGCCATTCTCCTAGCAGAGATGGTTGGCACCTTTGTCAACGATCTTCCTGAGATCATACAAAAGAAGAGCATCACATAATAAACTTAAAAGCGATGAACTCAAAGCACGAATGCCTTAGTCAAGAATGAATGGAAGGGCGAGAAATTATACCTTATATAGCTCAAGAACTTCGAAATAGTCAGAAATCCTAGCAATTTTAGAGAAAATCGGAAGAAGGGCGGTAAGGAATCAGAAAAAGAATCTCACCCTAAAGCCATAAAAAGAAATGATCCATCAAAGTCTCTATTTAAGCGATCGATCGTATCAGGTTGAATCCTTCGATGATCGACACGCGTCCTGTCTTTTCGTATAACCACGCAAATCGCTGACACCTGGCCATGACAGCTGCTAAGCACAATCGAACGTCAGCATGGCGTCTCGATCCTATCTCCTCTTCGAATTCCCTCTCTAGTTTGAATTAAACCAGTCTAGTCCCAAAGTAACTAAAATAACTTTCGACACGTGTCATAATTTTATGCGTCCGACTGACAAAATTTAAAAATTTGAATTTAGCATTATACTTTCAAATTTTGGGGGCAAACTGTTTGGGCAAAATTTCACCAGTCTCGACCACGACCAAGGTAAGTAAAAGCACTCACTTCTGTTACTTCTGATAAGGTAAAATCATAGCACTTTATCCCCCGACTAAAGTTAAGATCAAAAGTTATTTACCTCACGACACTCGACCACGATGTCGTACGTTTCACACGATCGTCGCATAGAACCATGCGACCTCGACTAGCTAACGCGTGATACAACTTTTACGTTTGTTTAGTGTTTATTGCAGGAGTCAACATCATTAATGGACAACTGCTATAACTGATGAAAGCCATTAACAGCACTAAAGACGACGTCCATTACGACAGTTATCGAAGTATTTAATGAGCCAATTAAAGCGCCCGAAGACTATAAATTCCAAGCTCAATCCTCAGTTCAAGGGACATCGAAAAACAGACACAAGCACACGAACTCGAAAGAACACTTGGAACACAGAAATCGCTCGCAGAAGAATCGCTCTCGACGCACGACATCATCGCACGCCACACAGTTTAAACACACGACGCACATTGTTTTTACATTCGAAACACTTGTTACTTTACATTTTGAAGTCTTTCTTTCATTTGTATTGTAATCTCTGTACGATCGACACCAGAAACACAAGGACATCGCCCATGTTTGGCGACCATAGTGCAGCGACGACTTCCACAGTCGTCCGCGGGTTTTTTCCTCGTTGAGGTTTTTCCCGCGTCACCAAATTCTCTGTCTCATTTACATTTTCGTCTTTGTCGCACGCTTTGTCAAAAGATTCGTTTCTTTAGTTGTTAAAGTCCACATCGACCTTAAGTTGTACTTTGGTGCGATTTTTGGCATTAACACCCGTCATGATGCTTGCGATACGAATCACCGAGGTCGTCCTGGTCGAATGAAATCTTCATGGCTTCTAACTCCAGATCTCCTTTGGGTCTTGATGAGCACGGGATAGGTCGATCGTCAGGTGCCTGGCTGGCGTGACGCTTGGCTGCGGAATATGTCAGACCACACACGTCGGAACCACCAGTGATGCAATTGACGACCTTTAAATGTTCTGGGGTCGGCGGTCGGTCGTCGTTAACTGGCGTAACGACGTCATCGATGATACTCTTGAGATTGCCTTTCGGGACATGATATGCCAGCTATTTTTTGAGAGCTATACAATCGTCCGTCAGGTGACTGTGGTCGACTTGAAAGTCGCACCACTTTGAGTTGTCCTTTTTACTGTCGTCCTGATCGGACTTCTTCGGCCACCGAATGGTCGTCTGGACGGTCTTCAGGGCCTCGACCAATTCCTTAGTAGTTCCTTTAAATCCGTAAGAAGATATCTGGTAGAGTTTGCGGTTTTGAACTCCGCTTTCGTCTTGAACCGGGCGTTCGAGATTTGCCGCACAGGCTCTGACTTGGATGCTGCCTTTATTTTGAATTCTGGCTTCTTAACACCAAGCAACCTCTTGTCGTCGGTTAGGCATGGCAATTTGACCCGACCCGGTGGGGAACCCGGTTCACCCGACCCGACCGGGGATTCCTCGCCAAACCGGGTACCGGGGCCGGGGAAACCCGTTCGTTGAAAACCGGGGACGGGGCTGGGGCCGGGTTGACCACCCCTCGACCCGCCCCGGACCCGGTATATATACTAATAAAAAAAATTATATATTTATTAAATTAGGTAGTGATCATTGTTGTAGTTGTAGAGAAAGGCAAAGGAAGTTTGTATGTGTTCAAAGATGGTCGAAGTATGCAACAGAAAGTGGCTGTTGTTCAAAGCTAAATGGCTGCAAACTCGGTAATGTTTTTGAGTTTATGCAGCTGCAGGCTACTTAGAGATTGCTTATAGGCTGTCCAAAGTTTAGTTAGTGCTTATTCTTAGTCATCGACTGCTCGAGAAAGTGAAACAGCAGATTAAATATTCTGTAAATTTGGTGTGTAATAGCAGCAAACAGAAAGTTTGTTAATATTCAAATTCGAGCAAAACAACAAGCTGTTTGCTGTTGGGTATGCTTGAGTTGAAGAAGGGTGGACAAATAAACAATATGTTAAAAAGGTGGACAAACGGGTCGGGGAACCAGGTCCAAACCGGCGACGGGTCTTTGACCGGGTGTTGACCAATAGTTGACCGAGGCCGGGTTGGGAATCCTCGTACCCGCCCGGGGCCGGGGTCGGGGGTCATTATTACAAACCGGGGCCGGGGCCGGGGATGGGGAACCCCGCCCCATACCCGCCCCGTTGCCATGCCTATCGTCGGTGTGCTTACGACGAAAGCAGCATCATCTTCTACTCTCACATAAGCAAGGGTTCTGGCTCAGACGTCTTCGAAGTTTTCCAGGGGATACTTGGTCAGATCGGTATATAGACCCGAACTGTCGTCTAGACCACGCTTGTAGGCTTCGATTGCGGTCTTGACGTCACAGTTACGGACACTGATCATCTCCGCATTGAACCTATTGAAATAGCTTCAAATGGATTCATTGGCCTTCTGCACGACATAATACAGGTAGGGATGTAAATGAACCGAACGTTCAGCGAACCGTTCGACGGGAAGTTCGTTTATGTTCATTTATTTAATAAATGAACGAACATGAATACGTTTTTTTGTTCGTTTAGTTAAATGAACGAACATGAACAATGGTCTCGTTCGTTCATTTATGTTCGTTAATGTTCGTTCGTTTATGTTCGTTTATGCCTGTTTATATATATATATAAACATATTTATATAATATGAAATTAATATGCATAATCATCAAGTAAATTGATCTTTTAGAATATATTTTTATACCTCCTAAGTTAACCCGGTTTTTCATTTTGTTAAAGTATTTTTTACGAACGAAATAATGAGTATGTTGGTTGTTTTTTGTTCATTTGGGTCCGTTCATTTATGTTCATTTAAGTTCGTTCGTTTATGTTCATTTAAAGTCGTCCGTTTACGTTCATTTATGTTAATTTAAGTTCGTTCGTTTATGTTCATTTAAGTTCGTTCGTTTACGTTCGTTTAACTCTTAATGAATGAACATAAACGAACATGAACAAACAAAAATTCTTAAAGAACGAACATGAACACAAAAAATCTCGTTCGTTTACCGTTCGTGTTCGTTCGTTTGTTCGGTTAAGTTAAACGAACGAACATGAACAAGCCTCCATTCGTGTTCGTTCGGTTCGTTTACAGCCCTAAATACAGGTCGCTGGTCTGCTTCTCCATCTTGCGACTACTGGCGAATTGCTGGGAGAACTGGTTGACCAACTCAGCGAACGACCCGATGGATTTGGGTTTTAGGTTGATCAACGATTGGAGGGCAGGACCTGTGAGGGTCGCCCCGAAACTTTTGCACATGCAGACTTCTTGATACATTTGAGGGATCGAGATCGTCCACATAATTTGTTTATAGTGCGTGATGTGCTCCGTCGGATCGGTTATCCCTGAATACTTGGGCGTGAAGGCGGGGATATTATACTTCTGTGGGACGTCGAAGCTCGCGATATTATCGATGAAAGGCGACGCCTGATACCCTGAACGAGGCTCGACGTCGACGGGTACGGTTGTCCCTGGTAGCTTAGCGAGCAAAGACAGGACGTGCTCGTTCTGATCTTCTAGCATTTTCAACCCCTGGGCGACGGGGTCATTAGGATCGGGATTCGCACCTGCCAACGGATCAACTCCCGAACTGGTGCCATTATCGTACGACGAGCCGTTGGCGTCCCCGTTGAAAGGGACAAAATATGGCTGTGACCCATTCTGAAACAGTTGAGACCCATTCTGAAATGGCTGAGATTCATTCTGCATGGGTGGCGGCCTTATATATTGGGGATTTGGATTGAACGTCCCCTGCTGTTGGTTTTGCATGAATGGACCTGGTCCTGGATTACGGACGAACGGAGCCGAACCAGGGTTATGGACGAATGAAGCGGATCCTGGATTTTGACTGAACGATCCTTGACCTGGATTCTGGACGAATGGTCTTGGACCGTTCTGCGGTCCGAAGGAATTCCTCAGCCGCGTGATTTCTTAGGCTGCTCTTCGACTCTGCTCAGCCATGGCATTGATTTGATTTTACGCAACTTCCAATTCCTGATACATCTGGGCAATGATATGCTCTGGATTTCCAGGGGCTGCCATTTTCCTGAAATAGAAAACAGAGGAAACTACAAGAAACCGTTAGTAAAACGCACGTTTGCCGAAGATTTTCTCTATATGGGGTCCCATGGATGGCGCCAAACTGTTAATGCCAAAAATCGTCCAGAAGGATAACTTAAGGTAGATTATGGAGCTTAACAACTAAAGAAAGGAATCTTTCGACAAACCGTACGACAAAGGTGAAAACGTAAATTAGACTAGGATTTTGGTGACGCGGGAAAAACCTCAACGAGGAAAAACCCCGGGGACGATTGTGGAAGTCGTCGCTGCACTATGGTCGCCAAACAGGGGCGACATCCTTATGTTTCGGGTGTCGATCGTACAATGATTACAATACAAATGAAAGGAAATACTTTAAATGTAAAGTAACAAGTATATCAAATGTAAAAATGAGTGTGTCGTATATGAAAACAATGTGTCGTGTGTGAAAGTCGTGCGTCGTGAGCGATCCCTTGAGAGAGAATTCTTTGCTTCGAGTGTTCTTCAGAGTCGGATGTTTTCAGATGGAAGAGATGATGGAGATTGAGTGAGATCAGATGTTTTGCCAATGATGATTGAGCCTTCGCTTTTATAGTCTTCGTATCATTCAATGATCTTCATAAATGCTTCTGGTAACTGTCGTAACGGACGCTGGATTGAATTCTCATAACTGACCTTGTCGGTTATAGCCGTTGGTCATTAATGACATTGATTCCTGCATTAAACAATGAAAAGTAACAGAAATGCCATACGTTAGTCGGTCGAGGTCGCAAGGTTCCATGCGACGGTCGTGAGAGCTAGACGACGTCACGGTCGAGTGTCGTGAGGTAAATATCTTTCGATTTTGACTTTGATCAGGGAATAAAGTATTGTGATTTTACCTTATTAAGGATAAGTGTAATAAATGTTTTCCTTACCTTGGTCGTGGTCGAGACTGGTGAATTTTTACCCAAACAAGTACTACTTTATATTGTATTGCAACAAGTGGTAATTTGTGGAATTATGACATTTTAGTCATAACGTTGTTTTATGTGATTTGATTTTGGGAAGAAAATTTTGGTACCATTTGGTTGATTTGAGGCCATTGAGCTTCATTGAGTTTTAGGGAGTTTTGTTTTACGATGTTTTGTGTCGCATAAGTACAACTTTGAAATGTGCATGCTTTAATTATTATGTGTGTTAATTTATGAGTTATATTGTACATTTTGTCCCATGCAGGTTTTGATGAAAAATGTTATTTTATGTTGTAAGACAACCAAAATGAATGTTTTTTGAAATTTTGGTGTCGCACAATTTCTCTTTTGAAGATTTGTGTTAGCAAATTTCGTTGCAACTTGTTCAGTGTACGGATTGATTTATACGTGGCACGAGTAATGTATATAAGAGTATCATGATAGTTTATCTTAATGTTTTGCTTTATGTGCTTTATGTACTTTCGGTTAATTAGCCTTTTGTTATCATTTCATGCAAATGATTATATTGACTTATGGGTATTGTTTGGGTAAAATTTCACCAGCCTCGACCACGACAAAGTAAGGGAAACATTCATTACACTTTTCCATAATAAGGTAGAATCACAATACTTTATCCCCCGATCAAAATTGAAGTCGAAAGTTATTCACCTCACGACACTCGACCATGACGTCGTCTAGTTCACACGACCGTCGTATGAAACCTTGCGACCTCGACCGACTAACATGCGATATTACTGTTACGTTTTTTCAGTGTTTAATTGGAGGAATCAATGTCATTGATGATCAACGGCTATAACCGACGAAGGCCATTAACAACATTAAAATCGACGTCCGTTACGTCTGTTACACGAAGCATTTAAGAAATCAATTAAAGCACCCGAAGACTATAAATACCAAGCTCAATCATCATTTCAAGGGGCATCACGCATCACACATCATCTCATACATCTTGACATAACTGAACTCTTAAGAACACTCGAAGCCAAGAACTTTCTCTCAAAAGATCGCTCACGACGCACGACTTACACACACAACACTTAGTTTCTACACTCAACACACTAGTTTTTACATTCGACACACTTGTTACTTTACATTTAAAGTCTTTCTTTCATTTGTATTGTAATCTCTGTACTCTCGACACCCGAAACATAAGGATATTGCCCCTGTTTGGCGACCATAGTGCAGCGACGACCCCCAAAGTCGTCCGCGGGTTTTTTCCTCGTTGAGGTTTTTCCCGCGTCACCAAAATCTCTGTCTCGTTTACATTTTTTGCCTTTGTCGTACGGTTTGTCGAAAGATTCCAATTCTTTAGTTGTTAAGCTCCACAATCAACCTTAAGTTATCCTTCTGGACGATTTTTGGCATTAACAGTTTGGCGCCATCCGTGGGACCCCATCTAGAGAAAATCTTCGACAAACGTGCGTCTTACTAACGTTTTCTTGGAGTCTCTTCTCTTTTCTTTTTTAGGAAAATGGCAGATAACATAAACCAAAAGCATATCATTGCCCAGATGCATGTAGAGCTTAAGAATACACAAGACACTCCCGGGATAGTTAACGATTATCGCCTGGATGAAGTTGTCCTGGACCAGAGCAAGCCTGACCAGAAAGTCCTCATAGGGTCGTCCCTCGATCCCTGCCTAAACACAAGCTAATATCTTTCTTGCAGGAACATGCTGATTGTTTTGTCTGGTCGCACGAAGACATGGTCGGCATAGACCCTGGCGTTATTTCCCACAAGCTCAATATCGACCCGTCGTTTAAACCTATCAAGCAAAAGCGCCAGAAATTTTCTCCTGAAAGGAATAAGGTGATAAATGAAGAGGTCGACAACCTCCTGAAGACAAGGAAGATTCGCGAAGTAAAGTATACCGACTGGCTTGCTAATGTCGTGGTCGTGGCAAAGAAAAATGGTAAATGGAGGGTCTGTATCGATTTTACAGATCTCAACAAAGCCTGTCCAAAAGATCCTTTCCCGTTGCCATATATCGATGCCATGGTCGATGCGACGGCAGGGCATGAACTATTGACGTTCATGGATGTTTATTCTGGATACAATCAGATCTTGATGCACGTTGAGGACCAAGAAAAAACTGCATTCATGACGGATTGAGGTATTTACTGTTATAAAGTTATGTCGTTCGGCCTAAAAAATGCAGGTTCCACCTACCAGCGTCTGGTGAACAAAATGTTCAAAGACCATATTGACGACACAATGGAAGTGTGTATCGACGACATGCTAGTCAAGTCGAAGCAAGCAATCGACCACGTTGATCATTTGAGGCAGTCGTTCGACATCCTTCGAAAATATAGCATGAAGCTCAACCCGACGAAATGTTCCTTTGGTGTCAGTGTCGGGAAATTCCTAGGTTATATGGTCACTCGACGAGGAATCGAGGCCAACCCCGACCAGATCAAAGCTATTATCGAGATCAAATCTCCGAGAAATTTCAAATAGGTCCAAAAGCTCACTGGTCGGGTGGCAGCTCTGAACAGGTTTATCTCTCGATCCTCAGATAAATGCCATCTATTTTACAATGTCCTCAGGAAAAATAGAGGGTTCGACTGGACCGACGATCATGAGCAAGCATTGCAAAAACTTAAGGAATACATGACGTCGCCTCCTTTGTTGTCAAAACCTCACGATCATGAGGTCTTGCAGCTATATTTGGCTGTTAGTCCTTATGCAGTAAGTGTCGTCCTAACACGAGAAGATGAAAAGCAGCAACCGCCGATCTACTATGTAAGTAAATCTCTCTTGGACGCAGAAACCAGGTATTCCTCTATGGAAAAATTGCTTTTATCACTAGTCACAGCTGCCAAGAAACTGCGACACTATTTTGAATCGCATCCTATTACTGTCGTGACTAATTTTCCTCTTAAGTCTGTCTTGAGGAAACCTGAGTTGACAGGTCGTTTGGCAAAATGGAGTATATATCTCAGCAGTTACGACATCGATTTCAAGCCCAGGACCGCGATCAAATCGCAAGCCTTGGCGGATTTCATTGCTGATTTCAGCCTTGAATTGGAAAAGGAAGCAGAGCTCGAAGTGTCAACGGTGGCGACTCACGACGACGTGCCTTGGACTCTGTATGTCGACGGTTCATCCAACACTAGAGGTTCAGGACTAGGCGTCATCTTAAAGTCGCAACAGGGGGCAAGATGGTATATTCAGTTCGGTGCGACTTCAAAACCACCAACAACGAAGCTGATTATGAAGCCCTGATCGTGGGAATGAATATGACCCATGACTCGGGGGCATCCGCGTTACATGTCAAAAGCGATTCTCTCCTGGTCGTGAACCAGATCAATGGAGAATTTGCGGCTAAAGATTCAAAGATGACAACGTACCTGAAGGTAGCAAATAAAAATTCCGAACAATTTAAGACATTCTCCATTGAACAGATTCCAAGGGACCAGAACACCCAGGCTGACGCTTTAGCAAACCTTGGGTCTGCTCTAGTCGAACCAATATTCGACAGTATTCCCATGATCCATCTGGCGACATCGTCCATCGAAAATGTCGATGTCATCCAGATTGAAGACCAAGAAGATGATTGGTCGGGCGACATCCGAAATTTTCTCATGCACGACCAACTCCCTGAAGACAAGATGGAAGCTCGTAAGATCAGATTCAAGGCATCCAGATATGTCGTGATCGGAGATAGACTCTATCGACGATCATCGACGGGTTTAAACCTGAGATGGATCGTCAGCAAAAGTCAAGTTTAGAAGATCCTTCAAGAGATGCACGATGGAGAGTGTGGCAATCACTCAGGAGGTCGTAGTCTGGCCAATCGTATCTCTCGACAAGGCTATTTCTGGCCAACACTGCGACAAGACGCCGTCAGGTATGTCCAGAACTGTGATCCTTGTCAGCGACATTCAGGTACGTCCCATAAACCTTCTGAACCTTTACACTCGACACTTATATCATGGCCCTTCATGAGGTGGGGAATGGATATTGTCAGCAAGTTACCACCTGCCCCAGGGCAAAAGGTATTTCTTCTCGTACTTACGGATTATTTTTCTAAATGGGTAGAAGCGACTGCTTTCTCCCAAGTTCGGGATAAGGAAGTCGTCTCTTTTATCCAGACTAACATCATATGCAGATTTGGGATTCCATCCGAAATTGTCTGCGATAGTGGATCCCAGTTCATAAGCAATAGGACTCGACAGTTCTGTGAAGACCGCAACATCAAGTTGACGACCTCGACCCCCAGGTATCCTCAGGCAAATGGACTTGCTGAGTCGAGCAATAAGACCATTATTGCTTCGATCAAGAATAGGTTAAAAGATGCGAAGGGAAAATGGGTCGAAGAACTCCCTTCGGTCCTGTGGGTGAATCGCACGAAGCCCCGCACGTCCACAGGACAAACCCCTTTCTCTTTAGTCTATGGTTGTGAAACAGTCTTGCCGATCGAGGTCCAGCTCCCAACTTCGAGGCATACGTCCGTCGATCACAACCTGGTTGATTTAAGTTATGACCTCGACGCCCTCGAAGAGCTCAGAGAATCAGCATTGATTAGAATGAAGTCACAAAAGCAAGTGGTCGAGCGACATTTCAATAAGAATGTCAAAGCTAAAGTCTTTCAAGAAGGCGACTATGTCTTACGTCGAGTTTTCCAAAGCACTCAAGAGCTCAATGTAGGTAAGCTTTCCATTAAGTGGGAAGGTCCTTATCGTATCTCCGAAGTCATGGGTAAAGGTGCCTATCGGCTCTAAACCCTCGACAATCAAGACATCCCACGCAGCTGGAATGCAACGCATCTGAAAAGGTATTTCTTCTAACCCTTTTTTCCTTATACGATTTTTATTCATCACGACGATTACTGACTTAAACATCGGAGGGTCGTTGGTTATCCAACGACCAACCTCTGACATCGTTTTTATCGCAGGGTCGCACGACATAAGTTACAAAGCCTATCATATGACATCAGTATACTTTCGCAGGGTCGCATGACATAAATAATCGGGTCTATTGTATGACTTGATTATCTTATCACAAGAACGCATGACTCAGGCTCTTCGCACGATCTAATTATGCAATCATAAGGTCCAACGACCCCATGATCTAAGTTTCCTAACTTAGAAAAATTTCATGTTCTGGATGAATATTTTGGTCGTATGTATCTATGTTTGTTTACACAAATTAAAAACATAAAAGCCTTACGACTTATGTTCTAATCATTGCATTACAATGGATGCCTAAGTCGCATGTCTCCTTTATTCGTTTTTGTACTTAATGAATTTCACAATCGACATTATATCTGTCCGCGACATGTACGACATGAAATAATGCACAAGTCCAAGAGAAACATAAATATCATTCAATAAAGGGTCAGTTACATCTAAGTGGTTCGACCACCAACAATCGAGCGTTGAAAAGCAAAAATAGTATAAAGAAAATATTTTCTAAGGCTTAGGAGGAGTGGCGGTCGCGTCTTTACCTGAGGCCTCGCCCTTGGAACCTTCATCCACCTCTTCCTCTTCGACCTCTTTCTCGTCATCTGAGTCGAGATCTTTCACAAATCCGACGTCACTCAGGTAAAATGCAAGCTCATCCGACGCCGACGCCAAAGGATTTTTACCCGACAGGTGTCGTCGCATAATCGCCGCCCGCGTGGTGAATTGAGCATAGGCGAAGACAGACTTCGCCTCATCCTTCAATTCTTTCACCTCACCCTCTAACTTCGTCACCCTAGATTTGGAGTCTTCAGCCTCTTTTTCACTTGCGGCCAAAGACCCCTTGATCTTATCCAGCTCTTCCCTTTGGTCGGCGATCATGGATAAGGATTGCGTCAGGCGATGGTTGGCCTCATCCTTAGCATGACCGATGGCCTCTAAATTCTTCAGGGCCTCGTCAAGGTGTTTGGACGTAGCCTCTTTATGCTCTAAAGAGACCCTCTCTCTGTCCAACGCTGCGTTCCCCCTCTCGTAGGCGGAAGACACCAAACCCCTTATCTTCACCGTTTCAGCGTGTAAGGCAAGGGAAGACTGGAACGCCTGTAAAAACATAAACGAGCATGTTAGTAAAACGCTCGACAAAGATTAAAAACACTGAAACACGAGTTTTGAAAGAAAAACTTATCATAAACGCCAGTCCAGCTACATGAGATCTCGTCTTCTCGACCGGGAATCCCTCGAAATGCTCCCTGAAAGAAGGGAGCAGATACTTCCCCAAATAAGGAAACAAATCCGTCCCGTCTAAGACATTGGCAGCCATAAAGTCTGACGGCAACGTAAAGTTGACCGTCGTGACCTTATCCTCTCCCGTCGCATGACCCTTGCCCATGTCGGCCGACGAAGGGGTCGACACGGTAGATGGAGACTTCGCCTTTTTCGCCGGAGGCGCCGAACTGATAGGTATTGCATCGATCGCACCAGAAGACGTCTTCGTATTCGTAGGTGATGCGACCGACACCTTCGCCTTCTCAGGCTTGACGACTCTCGACGAGTCATCGGCCCTTAAAAACGGTTCCCTCGGGATCGTCATCCTCGTCTTCTTTGGAACCTCAGGCCCAGTGGTCGAGGTCTTTTGCCTATTTTCCTTGCCCTTGCGGGTAAGCTCAAGTTGAGATGTTCTCTTGGCACTGGCAGTCGACACCTTTCCTTGAGATTCTCCTGAAAACAACGAAGAGAAAAACGTTACACGATGGACGTAAGAGAAAAGATCGAGGTCGAGTAGAAGTGAATAAA
The DNA here is from genome assembly GCA_033807775.1 of Saussurea involucrata. Classification (NCBI taxonomy): domain Eukaryota; kingdom Viridiplantae; phylum Streptophyta; class Magnoliopsida; order Asterales; family Asteraceae; genus Saussurea; species Saussurea involucrata. The sequence continues at coordinate 54,188,735 of CM066322.1, read as the reverse complement.
ACTCTTACCAGTCATCTCTTCTTCTCTTTCTCTCGACTCAGTCTCTTTCTCCTTTGTCTCCTCTTCTTCCCCCTCCTCCTCACGTTTCTCTCCCAAATTCTCTCCTAGATACACCAAGTCTTCGTCGTCGTCTACCAGATGTCGTGTGAAAAACGATCGTTCAACAATGCTGAATTCCAAGAATGCGTCGACCTTTGCCTGAGAGTTGGCGTATGGCTTCACGTCTTCAAACTTAATATCTGTCGGCACATAGAAGACAGGTTAGAAATAAGTTGGAAATTAGCACACGATGTGCGACAAAAACTAGAAAATCTTACCCGACATATTCCAGCCGGCCCTAATCCAGCCGATCTCAGAATCAATAGTCAGCTTACGCGCAAACGCATACCTGGTCTTCCACTTACGGTCATTTACGGGAGTCTTTAGGACCAAGGTACGATCGCCCTTATACCTAGAAAATAGGCTATAGCGATTGTTAATGCCAAAAATCGCACCAAAGTACAACTTAAGGTCGATGTGGACTTTAAAAACTAAAGAAAGGAATCATTCGACAAAAGTGTGCGACAAAGACGAAAATATAAATGAGACAGAGATTTTGGTGGCGCGGGAAAAACCTCAACGAGGAAAAAACCCCGCGGACGACTGTGAAAGTCGTCGTTGCTCTATGGTCGCCAAACAGGGGCGATGTCCTTGTGTTTCTGGTGTCGATCGTACAGAGATTACAATACAAATGAAGGAAAGACTTCGAAAATTTAAAGTAACAAGTGTTTTCTAATGTAAAACAGTGTGCGTCATGTGTAAAAGTGAAGTGTCATGTGCTGATGTCGTGCGTCGAGAGCGATTCTTCTGTGAGAAATTTATGTGCTTCAAATGTTCTTCAAAGTTCGAGTGCTTGTGTCTGATGTTCTATGTTGTATCTGTGTTCCCTCCCTTGAAATGATGATTCTCCTTGATATTTATAGTCTTCGGGCACTTTAATTGGATCATTAAGGACTTTGGTAACTGCCGTAACGGTCGATGTCTTTAATGCGGGATTAGATGTTCTTAACTGACTTCGTCGGTTATAGCCGTTGTCCATTAATGGTGTTGACTCCTGCATTAAACATTGAACAAACATAACAGTCGTATAGCGCGTTAGTCGGTCGAGGTCGCATGGTTTTATGCGACGGTCGTGTGAACTAGGCGACGTCGAGGTCGAGTGTCGTGAGGTAAAAGACTTTCGATTTTATCTTTAATCGTGAGAGAAAGTACTATGATTTTACCTTCGTTATAAGAAAAAGGAATAGGTGTTTTCCTTACCTTGGTCGTGGTCGAGACTGGTGAAATTTTGCCCAAACAACGATGACATCCATCCTTCTTGACTTGATAAGCCAAGAGGAGGTCGTGCACATTCATGGGAGACTCCCATTTTTCGGTAAGGCGCTCAATCACTTGTGCGACTCGCCAGAACTGGGGCATCAATTGGCCCGGTGCTAAATCGAACTCAAGCATAAAAGCCTTGGCCAAAGGCGAGTAAGGCCATTCGAAACCTATCTTAAAGGGGTATTCGTATATCACGATATACCCCTCAGGACACTCATTTCCTGCTCTAATTAATTTAATCCCGGCAGGGATTTTTGCTAGACTTCTGAGGTCGTCGAGATCCTCTTGTTCTCGGATAGAACTTACAGGATCAGTCGACATTTCTAAGAAGACCTACAGAGATCAAGAAATCGTACCTTATATAGGCGCTCTAAAAACCTCGAAGCTACTAATCGAATAGAAGATTCTTGCAGGTTTGGAAAGAATATCGACGAAGAACAGCAAGAAAATCAGGAAAAAATCTCACTCTTAAAACTCTCTAAAATCGTAAAAAGGCAAAGATCCATCAAGGGTCGCTATTTATGTAATCGATCGTGTCAGGTCGAATCCTTCGATGATCGACACGTGCCATTACCTTTTCGTATGCACACACAGATCGTCGACACCTGGCAATGACAGCTGCTAAGCATGATCGTGCGTCAACGTGACGTCGCGATTTTATCCCCTTTTCGACTCCCTCTTTAGTTGGAATTGGACCGATCCAGTTCCAAGGCAACTGAAGTGACTTTCGACACGTGTCACGACCCTAGACGTCTGATTGGCAACAAAATTTAAAATTCGAATTTGCCATTCTATTTTAAAATTTTGGGGGCAAACTGTTTGGGTAAAATTTCACCAGCCTCGACCACGAAAAAGTAAGGGAAACATTCATTAGAGTTTTCCATAATAAGGTAGAATCACAATACTTTATCCCCTGATCAAAGTTGAAGTCGAAAGTTATTCACCTCACGACACTCGACCATGACGTCGTCTAGTTCACACGACCGTCGAATGAAACCTTGCGACCTCGACCGACTAACATGCGATATTACTGTTACGTTTTTTAGTGTTTAATTGCAGGAATCAATGTCATTGATGACCAACGACTATAACCGACGAAGACCATTAACAGCATTAAAATCGACGTCCGTTACGTCTGTTACACGAAGCATTTAAGAAATCAATTAAAGCACCCGAAGACTATAAATACCAAGCTCAATCATCATTTCAAGGGGCATCACGCATCACACATCATCTCAGACATCTTGACATAACTAAACTCTGAAGAACACTCGAAGCCAAGAACTTTCTCTCAAAAGATCGCTCACGACGCACGACTTACACACACGACACTTAGTTTCTACACTCGACGCACTAGTTTTTACATTCGATACACTTGTTACTTTACATTTAAAGTCTTTCTTTCATTTGTATTGTAATCTCTGTACTCTCGACACCCGAAACATAAGGATATCGCCCCTGTTTGGCGACCATAGTGCAACGACGACCCCCAAAGTCGTCCGCGGGTTTTTTCCTCGTTGATATTTTTCCCGCGTCACCAAAATCTCTGTCTCATTTACATTTTTTGCCTTTGTCGTACGGTTTGTCGAAAGATTCCTATTTTTTAGTTGTTAAGCTCCACAATCAACCTTAAGTTATCCTTCTGGACGATTTTTGGCATTAACAGGTATGCATAGCATCGTAGTCACTATTTTTGGAGTTTTAATGTGCATCGTTTGAGCAACTTAAAATTTGGAGTCGATTTTTATTATTTTACGTGTCAACCAAATTACATGCACATATCGTTTTCCTAAGTTTTGAGAAAATACATTAATGTATATGTGAGACTTGTCAGGAGGTTTTACTTCTATGTCATTATACGACTAAATGTGAAATTTTGAAATTTGATTTAATGAATTTTTCCTTTGAAAATTTAGTATTGACTATCTGTTACATGTTATATTATTTTAGAAAGACTACTAGGAGAGTGTTACAAATTTGCATGCATAATTCTGATTTGAGATTTCTTCACGATATCTTAGCCGATATTTTTGAATGATGAAAACATACTGTTATTTGGCTTTAAACTTGGATCCGACGCAAATCATTTTATATTTTAACCAAAGTGCGTATGTTCGTTTCACCGTTTTGCGAAATAAACTGACACATGCGAATTTTGTTGGTGAATTTATTTCGTGTCATTTTATAATTAAAGGAGAAGTTTTTGGAGTTGGGTGTCGTCTAAACTACTTTTGAAGTTCGTACAAACATTTTGGTTGCACACTATATTAATGCAAGAGATTACTTTACGTTTATGGCATAAATAAATCTATACGGTTCATTTTAAAGGTTTGTTGAGCTTATTTTTGAAATTGCTAGTAAATCGAGTAGTGATCGAGTAAATTTCAAATGATTTTCATATGTGGGACGAGTGTGCCCATTTTGCACAACTACTAGATAAGTTGTAGTAGATTTTATACGAACGATTAATTGTTATGAAAACCTTTGAGTTGAAAATTTCTATAAAATTTTCGATTGGCATAATTGTTGAGTCTTTTACTTAAAAACCTTGAACTCATTAGGCTTAGGATGGTTAAGCAACCCCGGTTAAGGGTGAGGGAGTGTAGAACCTTTCGATAAAAGATTGGGTTTCTGACGCGTGTTAATACTGTGAGCCGTATGGTGTTGTTTGCGAGGTCAAATTATTTCCTGTTGGTAACTGAAGGGTGGGACTCGCGGTATCTTCTGATAATGCTCATGCTAACCGTTCACTTCGGTAACCTTGTTTTGGGTTTGTCAGTTTTGCTTAAAGGACGTATAGGACCCTTTAGACACCATGGGGATAACCTTGATTATGTGGGGATGCTCGGGGAATGAAACTCGTGTGAGGAACTCTGTGGTGAGTCGAGTTTTGATAGTATGAATAGGTGTAAAATTTTGGATTTCAAGGCCAAGAACCGTTAGTATAAATGGAGGATTGTAGTCTAATTTTAAAAGAATAGTGGTATCGGTTGTAATGATTTTAAGAAGTTCAATGGTGATAAGTAGATTTAGTGGGATGACCTTTCTTAAGTGGTAAAAGAATCGGTCGATTTGATGATTGTTAATTGGACGTGTTCTTGGAGTTGTATAATAAATGGGTCAGTGACGACCGCCTGTTTTGGAGTCTAATGGTACCCGTTAGAGTGAAGTGATAGTTCAACAACGGAAAAGTTGGATTTAGAGATTTTGTTGGTTCCGGTAGCGATCGACCTTGGGATGATAAGAGGAAAATTTTGAGAGCGTGTAGACATGGCTTGATTGAAAGTCGAGATTGGCCCTTGGGGAAGCATGGAACACCTAAGGTTGGGAGACAATCGAAGTCTGGTGAATTATAGGCTACCCTATTAAGTTAAGCGTTACTCGGATGTAAGTACGATGTGCCTAAGGGGACATTGAGTGTGAGCACCAATGCGGAGATCTTTCGTGGTAGTTCTGTCAAGAAGGAAATTCGAGTATAGGGTTGAGCTCCGTATTTGTTGGAAATACGGGAGTTAGATTTCGAGGACGAAATCATTTTCAAGGATGAGAGGATTGTAACACCCGAAAATTTATTAACAAAAAGGATTTCCCTCGTAACCTTTGAAAGAATTATTTATTTATAAAGAAGGGAAAACACCCGGCGAGAGAAGCTCGGAAGACCGGGAGCATATCGGAGTTTTCGGGTCTCGGAGAGCACACGACGACTATGCCCGCGATTGTGCCATATGGCACTGTCGCGAGGCAATGTCGCGTGGGGACAGGACCCCTCGGTATAATCATGGCGATAATGCCAACGATTGTGCCAAGGGCAAGGTCGCGTGGCACTATTGCCGACGGCCCCAGATCTGTGTTAAATGCCGATTTTCACCCTTTTCTCATTTTCATTCCATCCCTCTACCTCTAAACTCTCCCAAACCCAACCCTAACCTTCTAAATTCGTTTTGGAGCCTTTGGAACCCTAAATCTTGTGATTTAAAACATTTCCCTCAACTTTTAGCAAGAGTTTATGATCAAGGGTTAGAGTTCTTCATCCACCTTCCATTTTGTGAGATTTCTTCACTTCCTAGAGTTTTACCCAACCCTCACCTAAACCATTCCCATTCTTTGAACGAAGTGAAGATTAAAGCTCGTATTGGTAACCCTAGTGGTATTTGGTTGGTGGATTCAAGTGGTTGGTTGAGGTAAGCTCCTCTTTTCTTCATATAAGAAATTAGGGTTTTGGTATTTTGGGAGTTTTGGTGTTTTGTGTTGGGGGAGACGATTCTAAGTGTTTGGGGATGATTACTTACGGTTGAAAACTTATGGATCTAGGTTTTTGGAAGATTTGACTTGAGGATTCAAGTTTCTTCAAAGGAGCTCAAATTTGGGGAAAATCTAGATTTAGCCTAAATCTAGCAAGGTGAGTTCAAGTTGATTTGTAAAAACGTTGTACATGTCAAAATGTTCATTTTAAGTGTTTTACAAGAAAATATGCATTGTTGAGTTATTTGAATAATTTTGATTACTTGGAACATTTGATTTTGTAAATCTTGCAAAATAACCGTTTTGGGGATTTTTGGATAACCTGATAAAATAAGCATTAATGGAAGTGTTTTGATATTTAATGCATAATTGAAGGTTATCTAGTAAAAATACACTTTTAGTGTTTTGTTGGAAATATGCATAATCGTATGTGGTGGTACGTTTTGAAGCATGAACGCGTGGGTCATTGGGTTTTGGGTCATTTCCGATCTTATGAACATTTTAAAAGCTGTAAACCATTCGGTTTGAGAAAAGACGTAAGTTGGGTATTTTGATGGAGGAACCTTAAGTATTTGTTATTTTAAATGATTTATTTTACATTTGTAAATCTTTGGGTATAAATGCTCTTGGATGTGTACTTTGGAAAATGACGTGTCTTAAATTAAGAGTTGTGTTGAGTAATTCGAGTCTATGAAGTATCTTTCGCATAAACGTGGGTTATATGTGTTTTACTGGATTATTTGGTTTTCATTAGTGGTTAATTGGTTTTGGTTGAGTTTATGGCTCGGTTTATGACTTTAATGAGTCTTGAGGACATTTGTCCGGATTTTAACATTTGAATATGGAGCGTTGGTCGTCAGTTGCATTTATTGCATTTTATTTGAAGAGTACATGTTTCGAGTGCATGTGTGTCATTCAAGTAGAGTCGTGTACTTTTAGACCGTAATGCATTGGATCCATAGGCATATGAGTCGGTCATATTTGCATGGTGGAAAGTCTTGGTATTCTCACTTTGGGATGTACGCCGTCTTGACATTTTGTGTCTCGGCGTTGTAGAGAGGAACCACATTGGGTTGTACTCCGGGATTTTGGTTTATTGTTGATGTTCTAACACTTGTGCACGAGGGTTAGACATCTTGGGTTATCAAGTAAGGAGCCGAGACTCCAAATCTTGAATGCTAGTAAGTAAGCAATAAAGGTTCCATAGAAACCTTGAGGTGTAACTTACTAGAGAATGAACAGGCAATAAGACAGTGTATCCTTGAGGTGTAGCTGGGCACAACAAGCAATAAAGGATATGGTGGTGCCACCCGTTGCTGGGTGTGGGACTTGAGGTGTAGCTTTTTATAGCAGACAATAAAGTCCGACTCGAGTTGAAGCTTATTAAAGCAAACAATAGAGTCACGATCTGAGGTGTAGTTAAATAACATAGTTATGCGGCTTAACTTTGTGTTCCGCCACATACAATGGAATCAGGTCTCCCCCGTCACCGAAAGGTGTTGTTTGGGTATTTATTTTATCCATGTTTTCGGGGACGTATTTTATTTATATGGGATGCTTTCCATATTTTATGGATTGTGATGTATGCCTCCTTCGCGCTCGGGATGTTTTGAATAATAACGATTCATTTATGATTTAAATCATTTTGGAAGTCAAATACTATTTCACTATTCAAGTGGGTTTCGGGACGAGTCCATTTTGATAATCGTTTTATATTAGAGCTTTCATCACGGGATTTGTGTGCATTGGAAAATGGGTGGTTTGCATTAAAGTAAATCCTTTTTGAACTCATGATATAAATTGCACCTCTCTCGTCTTACGAATTATATAATTATCATAAAACTCTTGAACTCACTAGGCGTTAGCCTAACCTTTTTATTTGTCGGAATGTGCAACAGGTTCCGGTTGGGATGTAGTTCTAGTGACATTGTGAAGAGTGGATAGCTAGTTATGTGCTCAAGAAGTAAGTAGCTTGGTGAAGTCTTCCGCACTTGGGGAATAGCAACTTGATTTTGGGGTTGAGTAACACCCGACCTTTTGTGGTCTTGACGAATGTAACATCCTGAATTTTCAGTTATAGTATTTTAATGAGAATTGGGATTGTTTGTATTTTTAGTTTTAACTTTGGATTATGTTGTGATTTTTATTTCAAAATGAGGTTAAAATGTTAGTGGTAAAAGTTAAGTGTCAATGTTGGAAGGTTGAAACTTGGGGGTGTGTTTGGTCACAATTGGAAAGTGTGTGTAGATAAGGTAGCTGAAATCAGATTTTATCTGATTTCTTATGCTTAGGGTCGGTTTGGAGAATCAAAGAGATAGAGAGAAGGAGAAAAGAGAAAAGAAGAAGAAAACAAGATTTGTTCATCAAATTGGTAAGGAAATCTGATTATGTTTTTTTGTTAGCTTGTTGTGAATGAATGATGATGGACGAATCTGTGTATTGGATTGAATTACAGAATCATAAACAACAGATTTGAAGAATCAGATTGTGCAAAGTGGGTAAAACTTCCTTAAGAGGTGAGTTCATTCACTTTTGATTAAATACATGCTTTTTGTCAAATTAAATGTTAAGACACATGTATAAACTGGTTATGAACTGTATGGGATGGTCTGGAATGAGTTGAATCAAACAGACATCGAATTAGATTGGATTTTAGGCTGCAGTTCGAAGGTTTCCGGATGAAACGTCGTATCCGGAAACCCTGGTGATGAATGTCTCCGGACAAGGCAAAGTATCCGGTAAGTCTTAAGTTTCTTATAGTTTCCGGATAAATCGAGTTACCGGATAGTATCCGGATTACCTTGGTTTCCGGATGTCATCCGGATTAGTGAAATACCCGGAAAGATAATGTATCCGGAAAAGTTGTGTGTATCCGAAAAAGTTGTGTGTATCCGGAAACCTTTGTTGTCCCGATAATTCTGACGTCTGGATATAGTTTCTGGATGTGCTATCTGATTTAGTTTCTAAAAATAATTTCTAGGGGCGCTGCCCCCAGACCCCGCAAGGGCGTTGCCCCTTGACCTCATCCGCTAACCGGGTAGTGGAACCCCCGTGTCAAGTCACCGAAGGGGAAACAATTGAGGATGAGGACACGATAGGTTATTTAATATTCTTAGAATTGAGAATATGATACGAGAGTGGCATGATATGTTGTTATGTATATACGTTAATAAGGTGTAATGGATTTGTAAACACTAGTTATATTGGATAACGTAGGATAGGCAAAGTATAATTGCTATTCCTGTTTATAGAGGAATGTAATGAATAGGCAAAGTAAAATTGCTATTCATGTTGAAATGATGGAATAGGCAAAGTAGAATTGGTATCCATGTTGAAATGATTGAATAGGTAAAGTAGAATTACTATTCATATTACAATAATAGAATATGCAAAGTATAATTGCTATTCCCGTGTATCTTTGAAAAGGAGGAATAGGCGAGGTATAATTGCTATTCCCGTGTATCCTTGAAAAGGAGGAATAGGCGAGGTATAATTGCTATTCCCGTGTATCCTTGGAAATGTTTAAATAGGCAAAGTACAATTGCTATTCACATTGATTGATGAATAGACAAGGTAGAATTGTTATTCGTGTGTATGTTTGAATAGACAAAGTAGAATTGTTATTCATATGGAATGTTGGAATAGGCATAGTATAATTGCTATTCATGTTGAATGTTTGAATAGGCATAGTATAATTGCTATTCAGGTTGAATGTTTGAATATGCATAGTATAATTGCTATTCAGGTTGAATGAGTTAATGGGCAAAGAGAGTGCTATTGATAATTGAGATGTGGGAGTGTGAATTAGATGAAGTGTAAGTGTTGTTTGACGGATTTGAAATAGGCAATGTATATATGTAGGTGCTATTCTGTATTCCATTTCAAAGAGAAAGTATGATGTTTGAATGTAAGACTGTAAAATTGATTGATAAACTAGAATCCTGAAGGATTCGTAGTAGGTTATTGGATATGGTGATACGACTTTATGAATGGTAGTTATACTCGCGGGGTTGAGTATGGTTATGTCTTTATGAGACAAGCATGAGTATGGTAAGAATGGTGATAAAGCAGGTTTGAATATATGCGTTGGTTATCTAAGATTTCAATGCTGTTAATGTTTTAATTTAAAACTGGATGTTCTCACTAGGCGTAAGCCTAATCGTTTCAAATCAACTTTTCTTACCAGGTACCAGCTCGGGGAAATAAAGGGTTGTGGGACGAGCGTTTTGGAATAGCAAGAGGTGTTAATTAACAAGTAGAGATTTTGATGGATTGCTTAGATAACTTAGTTAATCTGATTATAATGATATGATTAGATTGATAGGTTATTTGAAGGATCCTGTATTGCAATTATACTCTTGATGATTAATTTCCTTGCTATATTTATATAAGTTGAAGTTTCTTGTATCATAACGTATTATAATTTGAGGTTCAAAACAGCCCTGATTTTAGGGTGTTACAACGAATGACTTAGGTTTTGATTGTTGAAAATATAATGTTTATATTGTGGTAATTTCAAGAATGGTTTGTAGAAGGAATTCTTTTCTTAAGTGGTTATTTTATTGAAAATTTTATTTAGTTGATATTTCCAATTTTGGGGGTGTAATAGAAAATATGATATATTGAGATATATGTTGTATTTATATAAGCATTACACTACACAAGTGCACCTTGGCCGGACTGAGGGCCGGCGGAGTATTGGCTGTACGGAGGGGCAACAGAGTTGGTTGTATGTTAGTGCAGCGGAGTAAATTGATTAGTTGGTTTAGCGCAACCAACTAATATGGCCATGTGAACGAGTTGTACACAATGCACACGAGTCATGCTTGGTATTTATATACTTGTTGTATATCTGTGTTTTATAAAAGAACTACTAAATTGACAGGGATTATCTCACTAGACCGTTTGGTCTAACCCTCATTTTGTTTTCAAAAATATGTATTCCAGGTCGTGGAGCGAGTAATAGCAAAAGAAAAGATAAACTTCGATTTGCTTTTGGAAGCCGTGTGTTTTTGAAGTTTCACGAAGTGTTTTGTATTAATAGTTTTGTTAGTTGTGATGTAAATTATCAGCAAAAAGTTTGTACTGATATATATATTGTACAATTTTGAGACTAAGAGACCTTATGTGATCTTTATGTATCTTTTATTAGGAAATGATGAGATGCATATAATGTTATATGATGTATGTTTGGATTGAGTCGTTACAATCAGGGAGGGCTGTTGTCGTCGAAGATGGAGGCGAGTAGCAGCGGGAGACCGTCGTTTCGTAAGGGGAAGGAGGGAGATCGTCTTTATCTGGCTGGAAACCGGACCGAGGTGGGGCGAGGGTTGAGCGATGCTTTATGATGTGGGGGAAGAAACCTACGAGGGCAGGGTTTGCGGGAATGGGATGGTTTCAAGGTGGTGGCCGGAGATAGATGTCTTTCAAGTTTCATCGGATGAAGTGAAATGGTCGGTGAGGCAGTGAGGGTAGTCATGTACCCTTGTTGACAACCATGGTGAGTGATATATATTTATAATAATATCATATATCATGTTTTTAATAAAAGTGACTAAAAAGACAATATTACCCCTGACTTAACGGAGTAATCGTTAGTAGGAATTAAGGCAAGGGAATCAATCCATAACAAACATGAAACCTGATGACCTTATATGTAATTATTTTGTTTGAGGGATTTAATCCAAAATTTCCAATAACCCCAAATTTTAAATTTGTAATTTACTCTATAAATAATTATGTAATCTATAAACGAAAAATCTTAAAAATTAAATGCATTTTTGTTTAAAGATTTTGGATTCTGGCTCGCTATTTTGAAGAGGCTGTTAGAAAGATTAGCCTATTTTGAAGAGGCTGTTACAAGGGCAGACAGAGCGTGGAGGTGGAGTGAGAGCTGCATAGGCAAAGTGGAAAAACCTGCAGCTCACTCGCAACAATGGCCTCATCGGAAGAGCCCGATAACAACATCATGCCCCAACCCTACAAGCTAAAACAAACTCTTACAGGCCACAAGCGTGCCATCTCCAGTGTCAAATTCTCCGACGACGGCAAGCTCATCGCCACCTGTTCCGCCGACAAGACCGCTCGCACCTGGTCCACCTCCGACGGATCTCCTCTCCAAGAATTCATCGGCCACGAACAAGGAATCTCAGACGTCGCATTCTCTTCCGACGCTCGCTACCTCGCCACCGCTTCCGATGACAAGACTGTCCGCCTCTGGGACGTTTCCACCGGCTTACTCGTCAAAACCCTATCGGGACACACAAACTATGTCTTCTGTGTCAACTACAATCCTCAATCCAACATGATCGTCTCCGGTTCCTTCGATGAGACGGTTAGGGTTTGGGACGTTAAGACCGGCAAGTGCTTGAAGGTGCTTCCGGCTCATTCTGATCCCGTAACTGCTGTGAACTTTAATCGCGACGGGACATTAATCGTGTCCAGTAGTTACGATGGATTGTGCAGGATTTGGGATGCGTCGACAGGGCATTGTATGAAGACTCTGATTGATGACGAGAATCCCCCTGTTAGCTTTGTCAAGTTTTCGCCCAATGGAAAATTCATCCTTGTAGGGACACTGGATAGTACACTGGTGAGTGAATTCTTATTCCTTTCTATGTGCAATCAGTTATATTACTATGAAATTTGATTGTTTAATCCTTTGATTATGTTATGTGCCCTTAGTGGTCATTCATATGTGCTTCAGCCTTATTACAGTCTCATTCATTGAATTGACAGTGGTGACATGTAGTGAAAAGGTAGGAAGTTTTGATAGCGATGGAATTGTTTTTATGATGGTAGTTATTAGATTTCTAATTGATATTGGCAGTTCATTAGTATGGAGTCATTGAAGAAGTTTTGTGAGAATCGACCTCCCGAAACAAAATAATTATCTTTCGATCTTATCATCTAGGAAGCAGGGTGTATGTCGTTGACAATGTCGCTGGATTATTGCCTAGGAGTGCACAGATATACAGTAATCAGATATCAAGAGGGCAATTTTGGTATTCCTATACCAAAAAAGTTAATGAAATTTGCAAAATAAAAATCAGAGGATAAACATAGGAGCAAACGGAAGTCTTATGGCTTTGAAAGAGAAAAAACGAGATGACAAAGCCGTAGTCAATGTCATGAAATAGCTTCTTTCTTTTGTTAGTATGGTTTTAGATTTTCTTAATATACACACATAGAAATATATAAATGGACCTCCATATCCTCAAATTTTTAGAACCTTTGAATCCTGCTATCAACTTATCACACACTTGCATCCCCATATCATTATCCTTGCAACATAGTTTTTTTAATGATGAGCAACCTCATCATGAACGCTCAAGGTCCGGTCTGGAGTGTGGATGATGTAATGAATTTAGGTAGAAAACACATGCATTTGAAGAGAGAAGGCTTAGTGGTAGTGAAGGGGTGCTATTTTTATTGTTTGGTTGAGTGCATGGAGTAGGAGAATGGCTTTCTTGATCTTGTCAAAAGATTGTTTTGTGGTTAATGATTGTTTGAGATAGGGAAGTAATTCTAGGTTTGTTGCGATTCTTTATGAAGTATATGTAATTGCCACAATGTTGTTATACCCTACCTCAGTTCTTGTTTCACTGATTTTGTTAGCTGATCTCTTGAGTTTGTACGTAGTTTGAAGAAAATTTTAAACTAGTATATATGCAATTTGTACTTTGACTTTGTACAAATCTGAAGTTATGATCAAACAGGCACCAATCATGATTGGTTTTTTGTTTTTACTATTCCTGTTCCATAACATAGAAGAACGTTAAAAAAACCAAATGAACATGAAAGCTTTGCTTTTAACTATCAACAGAGGGTATTAGTTATAGTGGGACTTTGTTACTTCAAATTCCACTTGATTAACACTTACACCAATCCTGCATGACTCTTTTGGCACTGTAAGACCTCTTTTGGTTCAACCATCAACTCTAGCTCATCATTCAATTTAGGAGTATGGTCTGAAGAACTACACTGCCCGATGGGTCGTTGTAGCTGAGAAATATGCAAACCTGAATGGACTTTAGCAGTGGTGGCAATTGCAAACGGCAAGCCACTCTTCCTACACTTTCCAGCACCTCAAATGGCCCATAAAAATGGGTTGACAGCTTCTGACCTTCTGCTCTGTAACGTTTCCGTCTACAAGGTCTTACCGTGATAAACACCATGTCCCCCACTTCAAAAGAATCATCCTTTTGATGTTTATCGGCCTGCTAAACCATTTTCTGCTTGGCATGTAAGGGTGTAAATGATGCGAGTCGAGCTCGAGTATCATTATACTCGACTCGAACTCGAAAGCCAGTACTCGACTCGAAAGCTCGTGAGTGGTGAAAATCCAAACTCAAACTCGACTCGAACGCCAATTCCCGAGCTCGAACTCGTTTCAAGCTCGAACTAAGCTCGAACTCGAACTCGTTTCAAGCTCGAATTAAGCTCGAATCAAGCTCGAACTCAAACTCAAATCAAGCTCGAACTCGAGCTCGAACTCAATAGAATGATACACAAACGTAAACGAAAATCTTATAAGAACTCAAGATGAACTGCTCCCTAGGGTACACCATGTAGAATAAGCCTTTTGGTTCAAGCCCTTAGGCACAAGCCCTTAGGTTCAAGACACTAAGCAAGCTAAATGGTATAAAATGGAAGGGTAAAGCCCTATATATACTTGGACTTGAAAGGGTTTGGATACTTGGACTTGAAAGGGTTTGGAGGTGAATCCCACCGATGTGGGATGGAAATTTCTCACCAAAGTCATTACTAATTTTTCTTTCTTTACTTCCCCATCTTTTGGAATATATATAATTATAGTAATTGTTTTTATTATATTTAGATAATTATATAATATAATATAATAATAATATAAGTTACATTATATTTTATAAATTATAATATAAAGCTAACCATATATAAAATATAATCGAGTATCTCACGAGCTTATTGAGTCGAGTATCAGATGGCTCGACTCGACTCGTTAGTATATCGAGTCGAGCTCGAGTTCGAGTCGAGCCTATTCGAGTTGAGTGTTGACCGAGTCGATCTCGAGTTGCTCGCTAATTGTCTCGTCTCTTTTACCACCCCTATTGGCATGGATCAAATGCATAATTATTTCATTTGATCTCTTTCCAATAACTATTCCTCAACTGTTTTGACGTAGGCTGCCCCTGTTCTATATTTCAATGCCCCTGTTCTATATTTCAATACGGTTGGCGGGTAAATCACCTGTCCATTTGATTGTGGATGATATGCCGTAGAGAAACATAATTTTGTCACATGTAGCATGTAAATCACCTTCCAAAATTGGCTCAAGAAAACCTTACCTTTATCCTTAATTGCCGATTGTGACACTCCATGCAAATGTACAACCTCTTTAATAAACATTGTTGCAACATGTTCTTCATTGAGTGGATGTTTAAAAGGCATCTAGTGAGCAAACTTGCTCAGCCTATCCACGATCACCACATCCCATTCGACTTCGATAGACTTTCTACAAAGTCCATGGTCACTTTATTCCAAATCCGCTTCGGTAATGCCAAAGTTTGTAACAATCCCACCGGTGAGCCACCTAAAATATTGTTTTTTTTTTTGGCAAATGGAACAACTCTGAGTCCCGACAAACATCTTAATATATGATCTCATCCTAATCCAGAATAGTATAGCTGCTACCCCTTAAAAAGTTCTTTGTTCCCTCAAATGGCTCCTAATGGAGAATTATGAAATTCTTCCAAAATGACGGAAAACTGAGGATAATGTTTGAGATGACACCAAACGATCTTTCTACCATCACAACTCCTGCCGCACAACGCTTTATCTCCGTCGTCCCTACTAGCAATTCTTCCCTAATTCTGTCCAACACCATATCCTTTTCCACTTCCTTCCTGATAACCTCCCATCCACTGTGGGTCTCCCATCACTTAACATTACAAACGTCGTTGATGCATTTTTTTGACAATAAATTTCTCTCGAGCAAATACCTCGGTCTCCACTTCACCACTAAAAAACAATGGCCATCAATTTTTTTTTCTTCATAAATTGGGTTTTTCCTTGCTGTGTACCCAAAACTTGGCTATGGAAAATTATGAGTTGATTCTCTTGCATCAGAACTTCTCCCACTCCTGAACTGAGAACTCATGCCCTTCATGAGTTCGAAATGTCGTTTTGTGTATATCCTTCAGGCACATCCTGATTTGATGATATCTTGCTCTCAAAGCACCAGGCTTGATAATGCACTATGGTTGCGTAACCATGCTTAATGATTCTTGAATCCCACCTCCAACATTTCCTATACTATTTTCTCGATTTCATCATTTTGGTACTTCAGGTACAGTTGTACCTATAGGGACGAATATTCACCTGTTCTACCCCTTCTTTCAACACAGTTCCATTCCTTCCCCACATCGGTGGTAACCCTTTTGGACATTAACTTCGTCCTTGAACGTCTCCAACACAATCGAAATTCCCTCAGGACAACCATCTTGTTTTTTGCCGTTCTCTTCCATGTGCTCCAATTCTACCAAGATTTCTTCTTCCTCTTGCGTATTGTCTTTAAAATTGCTTTCTAACAAAACTAACGACCTTCCTAAGGACACATCCCCTTCCAACCTTACTTGTTCTCCTCCCCAATTAAATTTCATAATTTGGAGTTCTAGTTCACGTACGTTGCCCCCAACGAGTATAACCACGGAATCCCAGAATTACATGGTTAAAAATAATTATGAATCTCAATTCCTTGCATCCAAATCTTCATCTCCTTGCATAATTCATGTGCTTTCATAATTCATTGCATTTTTCTTCCCCGGTGAAATGTTCTACCCAAAGTTGTTAAAGGCTCAAGGCGCACTTAGGCGCAAAGGGGTCTCGGGGCCTAGGCGCGAGGCGCAAGCGTGAGGTGCAGACCTCATGAATGCGAGGTGCATATTATCAAAATGTCTGCGTGTATATCTATATATACATATAAACACACACACACACACACTTACACAACTCAAATATGCAGCAAGTAGAAGCCTCCAATGCAATACCAACAATACTTTGATAAAGGCAAAAGGGAGAAGGGTTTAAAGCATGAGTTGTGAAGGAGAAGTTTTAAGGTGTGGGTATATTATGGTTTGACTTATGTCATCTATTTAATAAATCTTTTTCTAAGAAGTTAGGAGATGAGAAAACTTACGTAATATTAGGGTTTCACTAGGTATTTTATAACTCTTTATGAGGCGTGCCTAGGCCCACAAGGTGCCACAGCCAAGGGGTAGAGCCTCAGTGAGCCTCGTGACTACGCCAAACCTTGACTTTAAAAAAGCCAAAGACCTTAACCCTTATGAGCCTCAGAGCCTAGGCGTGCCTCGAGCACACTTTTAACAACTATGGTTCTACCCTTCTGTTGGCCAAATCGATAGTCCCACCCTTTCCACCAACTTAGTTGAAATAAAGACGTGTTATGCTTCACTATCTATAAACACCACCTTCTCATTTCCTATTAAGTATCAACCCTTCTAACTTCATTTTTTTGGGAGCAGTAAATTCCGCTACCTAATTCAACGACACCTCTACCCAATGTTCTTTTGCCACATTGCCTAACTTTGCCTCTCCATCACTTGTTTCATCCCCATAGTACTACCACACGCAATTCTTTCTTCTTGCAATGGTGACCTAGAGTGTATTTTTCATCACATCTATAGCATAGTCCTTGCTGTCTATTGTTGCAGTTCTTTGTTGATTAATTTTTGGAATTTACTTCTATTCTCCTTGCCTTTTTACAACCTCCTTATCCGCTCTTCTTCTCTCTCATACCCAAAGTTGTTAAAGGCTCAAGGCTCACTTAGGCGCAAAGGGACCAGGCGTGAGGCGCATGTGTGAGGTGCGTGCCTCAGGAATGTGAGACGCATCTTATCAAAATAATATACACACACAGACACAGTTACACACAACTCAAGTATGCGGTAAGTACAAGCCTCCAATGTAGCAATCGACAATACTTCGATAGAAGCGGGAGAAGGGTTTAAAGTGTGAGCTGTGAGGAGAAGGTTTAAGGTCCGAGTATTTATAGAGAAGGAGGCTTGAAGTTCAAGTACGGAGTATTTAATATTAGGGTTTTACTTACGTCATCTATTTAATACTCCCTCGTCCCAAAATAAGTGTCCACAATGAAAAAGGCACACACTTTAGAGAAGTGTAATTATTACACTTTCAATGAACTAAATGACTAAATGACAATGTTACCCTTAATAATAGAGAGAGTAGTTAATTTCTTCATCTCATAATTAAGGGTAGAATGGAGAAGTATGCACTTATTTTTTTGTATATTTTGGGTCAAACTAAAATAGAAACGTGGACAATTATATTGGGACGGAGGGGTAGCTTTATTTAAGATGTTTAGGAGATGAGAAGAGGAGAAAACTTATTTAATATTATGGATTGACTAGGTATTTAATAACTCTTTATGAGGCACGCCTAGGCCCACAATCCGCCTTAGCCATGGCGCAACGCCTTAGCGAGCCTCGGGAATACCGAATACGCCTAGCCTCGACTTTAAGAACTATGCCTGTACCGTCGTAAGATTGTTGAATGATGGCCATAACTTTTGACATTCCTCCACACCGAATCCTTCTATTTCATTCTTCCACCAACAAAGCCACATCCATCCTCTTGTTGAGTCCATCTGGAGCTAACAGCTTCACCCCACTCTAATCTTCGGTCGTACTACATAAACTGTACTCTTGGCCTAACAGGTACTTTGTAGAAGAGGAAGGACATCTATCTTGGAACAAAGGAGCGTAGTTTAGCTGTAGTTACCTCACATAGACACATGCTGAAATGTAAAAGGGTTGTGGCACCAAATCGATGATAATTATGAAATGAGAAATTACAAGGGTGTATCGTACAGGGATGGTAGATGCTGTAACTGATTGAAACTATGAGATCTACACAAAGTCACAGGCAATGCTTAACTTTGTTAAATGTTCATTATGAACGGTTATTCCCTGATCTGTTAACCATCAAACTGTTGGACACTTGGATCTAGTTAACTACCTTGAAAATCATTGACTTCATTGTCCATTTCTCGCTCTCCCAGATGCCTTGGGTCTTATGGAATATTTCCCTCTCAGTTTGGCATAAACTTAAAACGAAAAATACTGAATCTATATTGTATGTTTTTCCATTCAGCTTATGATATGTTTGTCATACAAAAAAATCAATTTAATCATGAACAGGTTCATGCAAGCATAGTTTTTTGTTCTGAAACTCTACTACACTCGATTCACGGACAAATACTACACCACAGAAAAAATGATAAGCTCACTCTCACAAATGGCCAGAATCCAAAAAAGACTAAGGGGCTGTTTACTTTTGACTTAATGGGCTTAATAGCTAATTGGGCTTATTCGCACGACATTTTGAGATGTTTACTTAGAGCTTAATGAAAAATAAGTGGGCTTATTCGCACAGCCCAAATAGTACACTTGTCCGGATTCAGCTGAAAAAATTACCTCCCTTACCCTCAATAAAAAAGCGCTTAGTGGAAAAAAAACCTAATCACTCCTTTTCCCAAACTCCGCCTCCTCTCTCTTCTTCTTCTTCATCAAGAGATCGATTGAGGCTTCTCAATCTCCTTTTTCTCAGTCTTAGTTTAGATTCCCTTTTTCCAATTTCCTCCATCTCCTCTCCCTTTTTCCAATTTCCTTTCTACTAGTTACGACCGGAGCAAAATCGAGTTTGCTATTATTGATGAAAAATATTATTTTATGTATCACCTCTAGATCATCTAGAAGCTTGAGATTATGTGAAGAGATTCCGAATTCAACAAGACTGAGCAAAACTATTTTGTCAATGATTTTTACTATATGGAGTTTACTTGTTGGAACACATTGAAGGATGATCGAATTCTTGTTCTATCCTCTTATATGTCAATGGATTTTTGGATGTTATGATAAATTATGATATTATGTTTCGGTAATCAAATAGTTGCTTGAGAAATAAACAACAATTTATCAAATAGCTGAGGGGTAAATTGGTCATTTCTATTATTCAGACTGTTGAATCAGGAAAAAAAGTAAACATCACATTTTTATCCAAACAGACAAATTTACCCATCCATACAGGACTTAATAGAAAATTTGGTAAACAACACCTAATTTAAATAAGGAGAGGTCTTAGAGAACAAGGAGATGATACACACATGTATGTATATCAAGATCTATTTGATTAGGGTTAGGAGACATTGAACTAGGGTTGGAGAAATATTGAAAGTTTATGTCCCTCCAAAATTTTGAATTCTTCAGCTGGCAGCTTATAAACATCCTTGTAACATAACTTGCGTCTTTTTCCAGATTGAATTAGATGCTCTTATAAATATATAGTTATTTATACCCCTCCCTTGGGGAGATTATTTCCGAAGATAACTCAGAAAACTACTCTCTTATTTATGCATGGGTTCATTTCCCCTTGAAAATTTATGGTTGAATTCAGAGTTTAGCTCAAAATGTCACCATCACACAATTCTAATTCCGAACTCATCATTTTATTAGAGCCACATAAATTTCTCGTAATCAGGGTCAGAGGATCTTTGGATAAGGTTGGAGAAATATTGAATTCGAAAAAGTAATAAACATGTTCCGTCTTTTTTTTTCTTTCTTTCTGATACCCCAAGAGTTAAGTTGTTTGGTTGTCCAGAATGAGACTTGTGCCCACAGAGACGGGCCTAGGAGGTTTATTTTCAATAATAACCCCAAAAATACTTTCTTCTTTACACATGGCTTTGCTTTGCTAGGATTTCTAAATGGTCCTTCTTTTCCCCTGAAAATTCAACGTTTGTATTCATGTTTAACCGAACATGTTGTCTTTTGATTGGCCTCATCTTCACATTGGATATGCATACATTTCCCTTGATCTATGATGTTTCCCCTGTGCAAGCAAAACAAGAAAATATCTGCACTATATATATAAAATGAAGTGAATTACTTGATAAAACCTATACCAGATGACTTGGATGATGTACATGTGATGCTCATGAACGGATTAATTCATTTTTGTAACATTAACGTCCTTATGTTCTTGATGCAGAGATTATGGAACTTTTCAACTGGTAAGTTCTTGAAGACTTACACCGGCCACACCAACTCAAAATACTGCATTTCTTCAGCATTTTCCATCACCAACGGCAAATACATTGTCAGTGGTTCTGAGGACAATTGCGTATATTTATGGGAACTCCAGACAAGAAAAATAGTCCAGAAACTGGAAGGCCACACCGATGCTGTGATAACAGTTGCTTGTCACCCAACCGAGAACATGATCGCTTCAGGAGCCCTTGAAAACGACAAAACAGTAAAGATCTGGACTCAGGAGGTTCACAAACCGGAAGGTCAGACCGATGCCATTGAAATCACAAAACAGTAATAAGACAGAATTATGGTTTATATAGGTTTCTTTGGCCCTATCTTTCCTTGAGTTTTAACTGTAGTTTTTGTGTAGTTTAGCTTGGTTCATCAAGTTAAGTGGTGAATGGTAATATTTTGTAGCTTCATTATCAACCACTACTAACAATTGCTCTACATTTCAAGCCTTTTGTTTTTTCTTTAATCTTGAAAACCATATAAATATATAGTGATTTAGGGGCCGTTTACAAAGCGCTTACCCGGGTAAGTGCTTACCAAGTCACATTAGCTTACCGGATGAATATGGCAAGGACTAAGAATCTTACCCGGTAAGAGCGGAAGCAAGGACCGAGAGTCTTACCCGGTAAGTGAGTGCGACGGCTCTTACCACGATTAATGCTTACCGGCTAAATTGTTGCATACGAAGCCATTTTGGTGGACTAAAATCTTACCCGGGAAGTAAGTGATAGTGTTGAATTTTACCGGTAAGCACTTTCCCGGGTAAGTGATTAGGTAAACAGCCCCTAAACTGGCCATTTTTGCTGCTTTTGTCATCCTACGATTGTAATACTGACTCCATTTTTGTATTTGGACTTCTCATAGATCAACAATCATTTTCTGGCACAGGTGGTATGATTGGACCATAGCTACTGAATTTTCCATTTTGAATGATTAAACCCTTTACTTATTTTTGAATAAATAAACCATTGAGCTTTTATATATATATATATATATATATATAGGAAATTAATTAAAATACCCTAAGTCAAACATTGAGTTACCAAAATGCCCTAAGTTTTTTCCATTTTGCAAAAATACCCTAAATACCCGCGATGGATCCCGCGATCGCGGGCTAGGGCTGACGTGGCACATATTTTGGCCACAAATGCCCTGCGGAGCCCCTCAACTTTGGCTGCGGTGCACTTTTGGTCCTTGCCCGCGATCGCAGCCCGCGATGGACCAAAATTTACAGTTTTGGTCCCTGAAACTTTACACTTTTGGTCCCTGAAAATTTACACTTTCAGCCCCTGTACTTAGACGAATCTTTCATGCTTTTACTGTTTTTCCCACAATTATTGTACTTTGAAGACCAATTTGTGGTTCAAATTCACTGGCATGTTTGAGATTTCATCCATAAATATCAGTAAAATCCAATTCATAATTCACACCATTCCATCCTTCTTTCTTGCTTTCTTTCACTTGCTTTCTTTCATCAGTAACCAAATGGCATCGTCATCTAACCCATCGTCTACACCTGAAGGAATGCCACCTAGACTCCAGAAGGCGATAGCAGCAAAGGAAAATGAGATAGACCAACTGACAGAAGAGTGGAAACAGATTATCTCCAGGAAGAAATTCCACTTGACAAGGATCGAAGTGGAAGAAAAGGAGATCAAAAGGATGAAAGGGGATATAAAAGATAGGGAGGCTCGTATTCGTCGAGAAAAAGAAGAAATTCACCATTGTACGCAAGACTTCGCAATTCTTCAAGCGAAGATAAGCGACAAGCAAAGTTGGATTGATCAAACTAAAGCAATTTTTCAGTAGGTGGTGGTACGGGTGTTGCTTTAGTACTTTGTTGTTTTGTATTTTTTTTTACTGTGTTGTTGTTTGTATTTTTTTTGTTTTTTGTATTTTTTTTACTGTGTTGTTGTTTGTATTTTTTTGTTGTTGTTAATTTCTATGAAAAGTAGTTTTTAAGCCGCTGAACCACGGTTAGATTGGATACATCATGCAAGGTCAAGTCAGAGGTTACCTCATTCGGATAAACAAACATGGGGTTTTGTTTGTTAATGATGCTAGATTTTGGTAGCCGTACTCTATCCACGTGGGCCTACTCCTCTTGTAGAATATATGACAACCCTCACCTCATTTGCTAAAGTGTGTGCGGGTTGTGGTACACAATGGCCATACGTGGTTGCAAAAGCAGAAAGATTGAAGATGAAGAACATGTTGGATGGAATACAAACTAGCTGTGTTATCAATGTTCATTTAAAAGCATATGTATGTGTGTATATATCTAATATGAATATATTTATCATTTACAAACTAGCTGTGTTATCAATGTTCATTTAGAAGCAAATGTATGTGTGTATATATATCATTTACAAATCAGCGTTTAGATCAACAGTATCATATGTGTTTGTTCCATATGGTTCAAGCTGTGACGGGCTCGGGGTGTGACTGACAGAATGTCTCCTTGGCACGGTTGAAGGGGCGGGATTTGGACACTCTCCACGAGTGTGTCCTACGCATTGACACCGAGTACATCTTCGTTGTATCGAACTTTCACCACGTGATGGACGTCGGTCGTTCTTTCTCGGTCTCCCGGCCCTGTTCTTATCCATTAAAGGTGGATAGCATGGTGGAAGCGGGTCGGGTGGATACACCCATGCTGCAGGGGGTCCAGCTGGGTTTATTACATCCACGTATGTTTTCCGGTAATATTCGGACGTGAAGAAAGGTACAGCCAAGTCGCTGCAATCTGTACGACCCATATATGTTGCTGCAGCGATGGCATGGCCGCACGGTAACCCAGATTTATCCCATTCGCGACACGAACAAAGGTGGTCTTCCATATTCACAATCGCGTGAATATAGTCATCATGCACCTCGTACTTCCCATACCCGATTGCTCTTACCGGCCATGTCGCCGCACGACGCGCCCTGTACTGAACGATATTCTCCGCCGTTGGTGTGAGTGCAATTTGTATCTCAGCTCCTTTTAGGCGTCGAATTTGGTACCACTCTTGTTGAAAGGCCCGAAAGTAGTCCATAAGATTAACAATCGGACATCTACGCGCAAAACGGGAGAGTGCATTCACAGACTCTGCACTATTCGAGGTCAGAATGTCATACCGTTGTCCAGGAAAATGGGCCGCGAACCACCTCTCCGGTCCAGCATCGTCAAAGACTTTGGCTGCTTCGTCGGCACTATATCGCAGCATATTCATGTACTTGTTAAACTCCCGATCCGTATATGCTCTGCATGCCGCCCAATAGACATCCTTGTAGGTGGTAATACGTTTGTCCTTGGATTTGGCGTTCATCTCCAAATGTCGACAGCATATGGCGTGAGGGGCGTTTGGGTACATGGCAGAGATTGCGGCGCTTATGGAAGGAGCCCTGTCAGACATAAACACCAACCCTTGCAGGTCTCCGATAGCTTGTCTCAACATGGGCATAAACCAAGTCCACTCGTCCCCGGTTTCAGACTTGCCTACGCCGAAAGCTACTGGAACGATGGAGTTATCCCCGTCCATGGCAACCGCCAGGAACATCATACCCAAGTAACGGCCCTTTAAATGGGCTGCGTCTATTATCAGGACACGACGTAGATTTTCCAGAAATGTGCGGATCTGCAAAAACATAGGTGGTTTTCATTTGTAAATGTTATAGTTTATAATGTGTAAACATATGACGTGTTAAAATACGTACCGCGGGTCCAAGGGCCACGAAGCACATCTCAAACCGTCCACGTGAATCGGTCCGTAGCTGCGTGATAGTACCAAGGTTCTGCAGCTGCAAATTATATAAATATGTCGGGAGTCGTTCATACGACTCCTCGAACGTGCCTCTCACCATAAACAGTGCATGGCATCGCGCACACCACGCTTGGTGGTAATCAATCGTGACGCCGAACTGCCGGTGAACGTCGTGGACGATGTCCTTTGGACGCAATGACCTGCTAACATCAAGAAATTTATTTTTCAGGATCGCACCCAAAGTCTTTTTGCCGGCTTGTTTTTGGTGGGGATTAAGTTGCGTCCTCGTACAAGTGTGTACGTCGTGCAACTTTTTAATCATTATCGCCCCTCCTTTGGGACCCGTGTGAATCGCGTACAACCTCCACTCACACTTTTCTCTGGCACATTCAACTACGTATCTGCTTTTGTCAGATGACCGCACGTGACTTTGGAAACCCTCTTCCAAGAACTTGAGTCCGATCTGACTTGCCAAGAGATCCTTCGAATCGAATATCTGACCTGCTTTTAACCTTTCACTGCGAATATAAGGTGTAGGTTCGTAGGTTTGTATCTGGGTATGGGAGTCTGGAAGAATAGGGGGCATATCAAAAAAGTCATTTATCTGACTACATGATTTTCTACTAGGGGTATATTCTTCGTGATCATCATTATCGGTGTCTGATCTTTCTATTTCAGAATTACCCGTTCTGAAAACGTGGGTTTCGTCATCAGCAACTCCAGCAGTACGCCCTTCGTGTGGTTGTGGTGGTTGTTGTTGTTGAGAATCAGGCTGCTCTATTTGGAGGTCTTCGTCGTCGTCACCGTCGTCATCACCGTCGTCGTCACCGTCGGATATGCCGGGATACACAAAAAGTAATGGGGGCCTTTCTGAATCGACTGCAAGGTGCAGAAAAGTAGAGATATCCCCATCGTTGGATAAATCCACAAATGACCCATCGCCATTTTTAAACACTAACTTGCAAACATCAGAAGAGTTGATTCCACATTTTTGCATAGCATATGCAAGAAATTTCTGATAAGTATAGTTTACTGGCACTTTTACACCATGCTTAGATTTATAAGCAAAATTCCACTCATTGTTATCTTGCTCCCATTCACCATCAAAACAGAAATATAGCTTAGCTTTTGCAACAGATGAACTCATTTTTTCAGTAGTATCTCAAACACAAAATATTGCAGAAAGAAATCAAGAAAGAAGTATGAAATCGGTGTGTGGATTATGGATTGCATTTTACATCTATTTATCAATGAAACAACCAACATTGATGACAACCAATCTCTCATTTCATCCACAAACTAGTATTCCAAAAACACTGATTTAACATTGATGAAAACATGTCAATGAATTTCAACCACAAATCGGTCTTCAAAGTACAATAATTGTGGAAAAAAACAGTAAAAGCATGCAAGATTCGTCTAAGTTCAGGGGCTGAAAGTGTAAAATTTCAGGGACCAAAAGTGTAAATTTTCAGGGACCAAAACTGTAAATTTTGGCCTATCGCGGGCCATCGCGGGCAGGGACCAAAAGTGCACCGCGACCAAAGTTGAGGGGCTTCGCGGGGCATTTGTACCCAAAGCACGTGCCACGTCAGTTGGATCCCGCGATCACGGGATCCATCGCGAGTATTTAGGGTATTTTTGCAAAACTGAAAAAATTTAGGGTATTTCGGTAACAGTTGGTCAAACTTGGGGTATTTTAATTAATTTCCCTATATATATATTGGTTAGCTACATTTTTTTTTAAATTCTTGAACAAATAACCTAACATTTTAAAAATTGATTGAATAGAGAAGTTGATTGGGGTTTCTAGAAAGTTGGGATATGAATACCAAAACAATCTTTTATTTATTAAAAAAATTTGAATGCAGTTATTTGCAAACCAGAACCCAATCCTACAGTGACCCCATTGATTCCAAAAATCTATAAAGCATGAACCCTGAACTTTTTTAAATCAATCGATGACAAAAGCCTCAAATTATTGGGGGTGGCCCTTTTCCCACCCTTCTAGAATCCTTTTTATATGTGAATCGTGTAATGCTTTAATGTTTTCAACTATTAATATATATATATATATATATATATATATGTATATCTTTATCAACTTACTCTATTTTTATTTTTGTTTATATTTTCAAAAAGGTAAAATATATTCATAATTATTTTAAAATAAAATATTTAAATCAAAGTGATACAAAGGTTCTAACTTCTAAATGGTGAGGCTTTGTGTGGCAACGTCTCAAGCGTTACGAGTCACGGTGAGACCACGACTTTCTTTAAGGCGTGTCTTAAGACGATTTATGTCTACATATATGTATGTGTACAACATACTTGTGTGTGTTAGTGTTCAAATGATCTTATAGAACAATTTAAATTCATATAAAGTTATAACACTAACCATTTATATCAAATTTATTGAGGTTACAAGGATATGATATATCACTAGTGCAAAATCGGGACTAAATTTCTTGAATCTTTATTAACACTTATACTCAATCTTCAAATAATTCCTGTATAGGCGCACAATATATGGATTTACCTGTTTAGGACTTTATTTTTGTGTTCCGTTTTAATGTTTATTTAAGGAATGAAAATGAAAATGGGAATGCAGTAGAATGAGAATAGGAATGAACATTGCATTGATGTTGTTTGATTACACCAATATGATCAATAAAAATTTATTGTATATAATATTTTTAATATAAGTATGTGTCGTCCAACATGAAAAATAAAAATATGTCCATTCACACCAAGAGATAAAGGGATATATGGGAAAAAATTACTACACGGGATTAAGATTTCCATTCCCCCCAATTTGGTCAGGAATGGAAATTAATAGGTTTGGGGGTAATGAATCCATTATATTATTTCAAACCAAACTGCATTATTCATTATCATTCATATTCCTTAGTTCCTTACCCCTCAATACCCCCAACCAAACACCCCATACGTTTTAGGTGCCGTACATAATTATCATTTATTCACTGAGTTATATGTTTACAATAAGTAAAAATGAAAACCTATGCCATACAAACTTATTCATTGTAACACGTCATAACAGTAATAATATGACATAACGTGTTACAACGAAAGTCAAGCTTTAGATTGGAGCCACAAGATTAGCATGGTGGAAAATTGAAAGCTTCAGTACCATAACGCTCCATTATGAATTATCTAGAACCATACGTAAAATGACATAAAAACGAGGAAACAGAATATATTAGATATGTCTATTTAAGTAATTTAACTATAAATTTGGGTCCATTTTGCAAGAATTGATTGATTGTGTACCCACATGTAACACGGCCAATTATTGGTGGGTGTCAGTGTAACTTTACACCTGGAAAATTGACCATTCATTGGCCCCTATAATTTGACCCATTATATTCAACTTGTGGTTGATTTATGAAACTGGAAACTTTGAGGGTTATGCACAAAATATCTTGATAAATAAAACTAGAATTTAATAATTGTCAAAATCAAATGAATGTCGTTAGAGAATCTATGTAGATCGTCCAACTATAAAAGACAAAACATATAAATTTGAAATTGTCAATTGCTTCTAGATACCGAAGGTTCGATAAGTTGCTAACGTCATAAAAGATTAATTCTTAATTACATTGGTTTATTGTAGGATGATACACGTGCATAAATGCTTAATACGCCATAAAATATTTTGAGTAGAAAAAAAAATGTTAGTATTATTTTTGTGTTATGATGTGGTTTTCCATGACGGCAGGGTTTGCGTTCGCCGGGAACCGGTGTCTCCAAAAAAGGTATAAAATAAATTTTGTTGTTGAATTTGAAAATTATATGTACATTTATTTTTTGCTAACAAAAGCTATTTGATCCATTTGTTTTTGAAAAATAATAACCATGTTAGTACATGTTGTTTCTCTTTAGAAAATATTAGTTTTTAACTAAACAATAAAACTAATAAATAATAAAATAAATATTTATTTTCAATTATTTATTAAGGGCTAAAGAATCCTAAGCTCTTTAAAAATGTTCACCTTATCAATCATTCAAAGCAAAATAGATAAAAAGAATCAAAGAGCTTGTAGCCCAGTGACCGGTAACATCCCGGGGGTAAGGGGTAAAAGCCTTACTATCCGGGTTCGAGTCCCGTGGTGACTAACTCTGAGATACCTGCTCGTGGGCCTGCCTGGGATGTCCCTTAAGGGTTGGGCCGTGGAGCAGGGGGGATTAGTCTGGGCCGAAGGCCTGGGATACCTCCTGAAAATACGCTGAGATAGCCTTTCGAAATTTGCCTTTCAAAAAAAAAAGATAAAAAGAAAAAATCAATACACTTTTTCTTGCTTTTTTTTCTACTATATGATGGTGGCATTGTATCAACAAAAGCAAAATAAACTTTGTTGGGATGAGAAAGTAATAATTAAAGACAAAAAGGGAGAATTTGGACATATATGATATTTGAGGGGCGAGATTGTAGATATCAAACTTTGGTCGCCAGCATTTTGACTTTGGTCAATCATCAATTCATCATGGCAAATGGCAAGTGTTTTGGCGCCGGGTTTTTACCCCGCTCCCTACACACACACACAAACACATTTCTATACCTCTTTAATTTTTTTTAAGTTACATTTTACATACTTATAATTATTTAATTAATTAATTTTATACTTTTTAATTTTTTATTTATTATTTTATACTTTTATTATGTTAACACATATAATCGTATATCAACTAAAATACGTTAAAAAATAATTTTTAATTTTAACAAGTTACAACATTATAATCGTCTCGTCAATATCTTCAAAATGAACCCAATATTGAATATTTTTTGATTTAATTATTTTATTATATGTCATATATACTACATAAAAATATTTTTTATATTTACAATTCATACCCTTATAGTTAATTATTTAATTTATGGTACATCTCTTACTTTTTTAATTTTTGTTTTACACTCTTAATAAGATACGCTTAAAAATACATTTTGATCTTCAATCAAATAAATTTAAAATACATTTAAAAATAAACTTCAAAATGCATTAAAAAATTGTGAATAAAAAATATAGTCAGTCCCATTACCGGTCCCGGACCGGGCCTTGTGATGAAAATCGTAACTAATTAAGAGTCGTTGCACAATAATCGGTCCCGTATCGAGTCGGTCAGTCTCGGTTCCAAGTATGTCTCGGGTTGGGCTGGACCTATTTAGCCATTTCTAGGCCCTAAACGCTATAAATCACAGTGTTATGTGTAAGGTGTGCATAGCCCGAATAGTCCAAAATCCGAACCCGAATTCCAACCGAAAATAATGTGTTTGTGCAAAACCCAAATATCCCAAAATCCGAAAATCGAAACGCGACTTTTTGTGGGATACTTAGGTTCGGGTTGTGTTTGATCTTTGACTACCCGACCAGTCCGAAAACCCGAAATAATATAAATATATTTTTTAAATATTATATAAATATAATTATTTATGTAATTATCTTTTGAAAATCGTAAGTTATAGTCTATCGAAATGTTTTCTAATTTCTAAACTTCTATAGATTTCATCAATCTTTCAGTTGATTGAATTCGTCCACAAAATTGATTGAATTTATATATATTTTTTTGCATTATCATAATATCCGAACCCAACAAACACTAACCCGAAATCCGACTAATCTGAACCCGAAGCAATTCGAAAACCTAAACTTAAAATTCGAATTAATAACTTTACTTTATTTCAAATCAAATTATTAAACGAATGACGTTCGATATATATATATATTGTTGGGTCACCAAGGATTTGAAATTGACTCACCGATGTTTTTCCTAAAACTCCTACTTAGAATATTTTAGTTTGGTTCTTTAGATGACTTGTACAAAATATCAAATGTTCGGTGAAGTCGAAGATCAACCGAAACCAAGCTTGAAGACTCTCTACTTGTGGAAAATAGAAGACTCTTGGCAACATTCAAACAAGTCATCACCACCGAACTTCCTGGATAAATTCGGTGGCCTCTTCACCACCGAATTACCAGGACAGTTTCGGTGGACTCGTCATCCACCGAAGAGCCTTGCCAATTTCGGTGTTCAAGCTCCACCGAATTACCTGGACACTTTCGGTGGTCCTCCTCACCACCGAAATGTTCTTGCAATTTCGGTGGTCAGTCTTAATCTCGGTGGTAACTCCTTCGGTGCTAAAGTCTAAGACAGAAGATCATTTATTATGGGACAATATCCTCTTGCAGATAAAAGTGACAGTTTGTCTCTTTATCCACTTTCAGTTAAAGTCCCTTTTATCTGCATGAGCTACTCTGTCTGAACCTAGTGAAAAGTGACAAGGACTTCTCAACCCTCCAGAAGTCAACATCCTCTGCAAGTGTGAAGTTGACAAGTGTCCTTAGCATTTAATGCTTGGGCACTCCTTGGCACTATAAAAGGAGAAGACATCCCCTTGCAAAAGACACGCTTTCAGAATTCTATCAGTGCAAGAAATCTTCCTTTAAGCCTTAAAACTCAATAGCTTTGCTCTAAGTGTTCTTAGTTGTTTTGTTGTATACTTTGTGCAAGATTGTTAGAATAGTTTATCTGTTCTTTTCCGCAACAGTCTTAAGTTTTCTATGTGTAATTCTTGTTGAAAGATTTTCAATAATAGAATTAAAATTGTGAAAATTTTGAGTATTGTATTCAACCCCCCCTTCTACAATACTTGTTATAGCCATCTGGGACTAACAAGTGGTATCAGAGCAGAAAGTTTAATTCCATAAACTTGATCTGCGATGGCTGCCTCCTCTTCCTCTACTGTTGAAAACTCTTTTCAAAATAACTTTTCTGAAAATGGCTCCATTTCAAAACCTCCTAAGTTCAATGCTAACAACTTCTCTTTGTGGAAAAGCCGCATGATACTGTTCATGGAAGGAGTGGATACTAGATATCCAACCATTCTCCAAGAGGGACCCTTTATCCCCAGAGTTTGGGCTCGCTATGAAACGCAGAGGCCTGGTAAAGAAACCATGGAAAAAGATAATTCTGATGATTCGTCTGATGAAGAAAAATCTGCTGCTACTGGTCGTTACATTCTTAAAAATCCTAAGAAATACACTGATGAGGAAAAACGGCTTGTGTCTCTTGATTCTAAAGTTAGAACTATCATTGCTCTCTCTCTTCCTGATGAAGTGTACCACTCTCTGGTAAATCTCTCTACTGCCAAAGAGATGTGGTCCACTCTGTGTGTTTTGTACGAAGGTACAAATGAAGTTAAAAAGAGCAGAAAGATTGCTCTTGTTAGAAATTATGAACTCTTTGCTTTTGAAAAAGGAAAATCTCTTCCTAGCTTCTATAATCGCTTCAACTCTCTTTTAAATGATCTTAAGTTGTTGGGCAGAGTCTATGATAATGAGGAAGTCTTGTGCAAGTTCATTGATTGTCTTCCAGATTTTTGGGAAAATATATGTACTTGCATCAAAACTACCAAGGACCTTGAGTTCATGCCCTTGACTGTTCTTTATGGAACTCTTTTCAACTATGAGCAGACGAAACTGCATAAGTTTATAAAGAACTCTTCTCTAGCTCTCCTAAGTGACTCTTCCAAAAAGACTAAGTGTTTTCCAAAAATCACCTACCCATCTGACTCTGACCATAATAGTCAAGAAGATCCCAATGATCATTCAGAAGCATATCTTAGTGATGCTAAGGATGAATGTGAGGAAACTTCAGCTGATAATTTATCTGATGAAATGGCCATGTTGGATGGGTACTCTAAATCCAAATCTCATCTCCGTTCTGTAAAATCTAAGTTTGGTAGAAAATCCTCCTCTTCTCTCTCCAAACATTCTTCCTTGGACAAATCTAATGAGGAATGTTTTAACTGTGGTAAAAAGGGTCATTTTGCTTCTGAGTGCAGAAGTAAACTTCTTGAAGGACCCAAAACTTCTTCCTCGGGCCGATTTTCCTCAAAATCGGAAAGATCCAAACATGATTCCTCCAATCTCTCCTCTTCTGCTCATTCTGACCGGGCTGAAAGGTACAAGGAAAAATACAAGAGAGAAAAGGAAAGAAATGACAGACTTGTCAGAAATGCAAAGGGTCTGCCTGCTAAAACTCATGATTTGGCAGATGAACCCACATCTGAAAGCGAATGACACCTCAAAAGTCTGTTTCATGGCCAAGAAAAATAACATGGATGATTCAGAAGGCCACACCTCCTCAACTGCTCGTGTATCAGCTAAGTGTCTCCCCACCTCATCACAGGTACATCCATTTCTATCTCTCTCTGATGCTGAAAAGATTGAAGCATTTAATTCCTTATCTATTGTCTTTAGATGATGCATCCTTCTCTTCCAACTCATGCAAAATATTTTCTATCTCTGAAAAAGGAAAGTATCTGGGTGCCAATTTTTTTTAAAAAGAAATCCTTCACTTTTTCTAAAAATACCTATGTGTCTTCTTCTACCGATTCTATTCACAGTTCTGTGTATCTCAAAATGTCCATTTCAAAGGAAAAGTTTTTGGTCCTCCCAAAATTTGAAAAATGTATTTTAGGTGTTGCACCCCAAATCTTTGTGTCCTCATCAAATTCTTGTAGACATTTTTTAAAAGCAAAAATAAAGAAAAATATCACAATTCTAAAAAGCCTTCTTTATAGAAAATGTTATTTCTGTGGTGATACTTCTCTTGTTGCCAAAGACTGTCCAATTCTTTTTCGTCTAACCCAAAAGGACCCACCTTCCAAATGGGTACCTAGAAAATAAATTCTTTGTGATTACAGATTTTGAGCTGGGCAAATGGATCTATGTGAACAAGTGAGAAAGTTGACAAAACCTTAGAATTCTTTACTCTCATGACATCATAAGCATGATGATGTCATTCTCATGACATCACCATCTCCAATCTCTTAAAATTCCATTTCTTTTCTAAACCTCACCACCGAAATTTTCCTTAACCACCGAACCAAAAATTCATCATCTTCCACCAAATATTCTTTTTCACCACCTTTTCTCTCTCCTCCATCAATCACTCCAAGACAATAACAATCCATCTTTTTGTGATGACACCCATCTCCACCGAAATCCCAAACCATGCAATCACCACCTCCTCTTTTCTATAATTTTCTTCCACAATTTCTCTATCTTGCTGCCGACACAAACCAAAACCATATCCCACCATACTTTACTTCCCATCATATGTTTTGCCTCCTCGATCGGTGGTACCCCTCAAATTCGGTGGAACCCTTCAAATTCGGTGGTGAAACCCTTCTAAATTCGGTACAATCCTTCAAACTCCTCGGTGGAATCCTCACACCGATCCACCACCGAGTCTACACCGACCCACACCGATTCCACACCGAATCTCCACCGATCCACCACCTCAAATCCTACCACCGATCCACCACCTCAAATCCCACCACCGAATCCCCACCGATCTCTCCTCCTCAATAAGAATCTTTTTGACTCATGCTACCTACAGAAATTTCAGTCTTTCAAATGAATGTCAAAAGTGCCTTCCTCAATGAGGAACTTGCAGAGGAATTCTATGTGAAACAACCTCCTGGCTTTGAAGACCCAACTCATCCAGACTATGTGTACCGACTAGACAAAGCTCTCTATGGTCTCAAGCAAGCTCTACGTGCTTGGTATGACACTCTTGCCAATTTTCTCTTAAAGAATGGATATTCCAGAGGAAGCTGCCAACTTCTTGGTGGCAAATTGGTAAGTTGGTCCAGCAAGAAACAAAACTCTGTGTCAACCTCTACTGTTGAGGCTGAATATGTAGCTGTGCTGAGATCCTGTGGATGAGAAATCAACTAAGGGACTCTGCTCAAATCTATTCCAAAGTCCCAATTCTGTGTGATAACTCAAGTGCAATAGCTATTGCAAATAATCCAGTTCTTCATTCCAGATCAAAGCACATAGATATCAGATATCATTATCAGATATCATTTCATCAGGGACCACATCTCCAAAGGTAACATTGAGCTTCACTTCATTCCTATAGATCTTCAGCTTTCCGACTTGTTCACCAAACCTCTAGATGAAACCAGGTTTAATTTCCTCATAAATGAACTTGGCATGTGTAATCTTCAATAACTATGTGTCCTAAGTTTCCACCGAATTCTCATCGGTGGACACTATTTTTCTCTCACAAATCTCCTCTCCTATCTAGAAACATAGGAAAGAACCCCTCCAAATGATGTCATCCCATGCATGGTAGACACCTTTTTCTTTTAATGATGTCATCACCATGATCTCATCTCACCAAAGTTGTAGACCTCTACCATTTCCTCTACCGATTCTCTCCCCACCAATTTTATCTAGCTTCTCATATACTCTTCCTCTCACCTAACCCAACTTCCTATGTGTCATCTCCTCATCCCATCCCTTTTCCCATCTTTTTCACTCTTGGTTTGCAACCCATCTCTCCTTTCATAAAATCCACCCACTACAAACTCTTCTGCAGATGTCACCCCAAATCCTCAAGCTCAATCTTTTTGGGTCATCAAAATTGGAAGATGAAATTTCAATCTTTTCTTCACTTTGAAGATTTTCTCCATAATGCCTTAGAAGACTTTCTCCACACTCTGCTGAAGATGTCTTAGAAGTTTTCCGTCAACCTCTTCAAGAAATTACACCGAATTTTTGTCTAACTCTTGCAAATTTTCGGTGGGAATATTAAAAAAAAAATCTTCTGATTTTCCACCGAAAATCCTACCGAAAATTGCCAATTTTCGGTGGGATCTCCTTAATTTTCGGTGGGAAAGCAAAAAAAAAAAAAAAATTACCACCGAAATTTCGGTGGTGTACCCCTAAATTCGGTGGTATTGTGCAAAAAAAAAAATCGTCTTGGTTCTGGCCGATCTTTTCATTTTCTCTTGGTGTTTTTCCTACGTCGGCCGCCGAGGGGGAGAATTCATCTGAGGGGGAGCAACATAAACCCTCAGTACTCATATACAACGACCAACTTAAAAAAAATGAGGAAATCGGGCGGACCGGTCAAGGGGGAGCATATCAGTCCAGACGGATCAAACTGAGGGGGAGAAACACAAAGACCGGCTGATCCAACTGAGGGGGAGCAAATCAAAGACACATGATAATGATGCCAAAGATGCCAAGAAAAAGATAGAAAATGCTACAGATTGGCAGAAGCATCCTGAGGCTTATTCACTTAATCTCAAACCTCCCTCAAAGATTCTCACCATAATGGGTTTGTCTCTTTCCAGAAACCACAGACTCATTTGGCTGAAATCTTTTGGAGCAAGTGAATGGCTTGAAGATTTGAAACATCTGAAGAAAAGCAAAAGTGCCTGAAAGATAAAGTTCTCCAACAAATCAACAGGCTGCTGATCAAAATGAAGAATCCTCAAGTCAGACATAAGTTTCAACTCTCCTCTCCAATGATACAAGTAACATCTGCTTTGTTCATATTGTTTATACTTCTTTCCATTTTTTCATTCATTTGTACAGCTATACCTTTTTATTTTATCTTATATGTAAATATCATATATACATACACACACAAAAAAAATGGACTGTGTGAAAAAGAACCCAAAAGAGTAAAAAAGGTCAAAATGCTTTTACTTCTCAAATACTCTTAAATATTCTAAGAAAGGAGCTCAAATTCAAATAGGGGGAGATTGTTGGGTCACCAAGGATTTGAAATTGACTCACCGATGTTTTTCCTAAAACTCCTACTTAGAATATTTTAGTTTGGTTCTTTAGATGACTTGTACAAAATATCAAATGTTCGGTGAAGTCGAAGATCAACCGAAACCAAGCTTGAAGACTCTCTACTTGTGGAAAATAGAAGACTCTTGGCAACATTCAAACAAGTCATCACCACCGAACTTCCTGGATAAATTCGGTGGCCTCTTCACCACCGAATTACCAGGACAGTTTCGGTGGACTCGTCATCCACCGAAGAGCCTTGCCAATTTCGGTGTTCAAGCTCCACCGAATTACCTGGACACTTTCGGTGGTCCTCCTCACCACCGAAATGTTCTTGAAATTTCGGTGGTCAGTCTTAATCTCGGTGGTAACTCCTTCGGTGCTAAAGTCTAAGACAGAAGATCATTTATTATGGGACAATATCCTCTAGCAGATAAAAGTGACAGTTTGTCTCTTTATCCACTTTCAGTTAAAGTCCCTTTTATCTGCATGAGCTACTCTATCTGAACCTAGTGAAAAGTGACAAGGACTTCTCAACCCTACAGAAGTCAACATCCTCTGCAAGTGTGAAGTTGACAAGTGTCCTTAGCATTTAATGCTTGGGCACTCCTTGGCACTATAAAAGGAGAAGACATCCCCTTGCAAAAGACACGCTTTCAGAATTCTATCAGTGCAAGAAATCTTCCTTTAAGCCTTAAAACTCAATAGCTTTGCTCTAAGTGTTCTTAGTTGTTTTGTTGTATACTTTGTGCAAGATTGTTAGAATAATTTATCTGTTCTTTTCCGCAACAGTCTTAAGTTTTCTATGTGTAATTCTTGTTGAAAGATTTTCAATAATAGAATTAAAATTGTGAAAATTTTGAGTATTGTATTCAACCTGTTGGTGCAAGTGTACCACATCTCTATATATTTTATATATTTATTTTGATGATTACAAACACACCGTATTATTGTTTTTCTAACAATTTTATCCAAGTGTGCAGTTAATTGGACAACATGAAGATTTTATCTGAAGAGTCCAAGACTGGTGTTTACGTCATCATATATCTCATAATAATAAA
The DNA here is from genome assembly GCA_033807775.1 of Saussurea involucrata. NCBI lineage: Eukaryota > Viridiplantae > Streptophyta > Magnoliopsida > Asterales > Asteraceae > Saussurea > Saussurea involucrata. Next base: position 54,151,587 of record CM066322.1, on the reverse strand, counting down.
CACCCTAAAATAATATACCACTTGGATATTTCAAAAACCTAACCCAACACTATTTTTAAATTAAACTAAATCCTTGATTTAAATTAATTTAAGAATGTTGACTCTTTTGGAATAATGCAAAAAGAATTCAGATACTATTTTTAGCTATGGTCTTTCAACAATGGATGTGACTCCTCTCTGGCGCCGAGCTACTTTTTCAGGCGGTATACCGCGTGGTGTATGGCGGTATACCGCGGCTCTGTTACGTGTGGCAGGTTCTTGCAGGTTGACCTTCCTGCTGTCAGCCACTTTTTCAGGCAGTATACCGCGTGGTGTATGGCGGTATACCGCGGCTCTGCTGCAAGTGCTGCAGGTTGCTTTTGCAGGTTGACTTCTTTATGTCAGCACCTTTTTCTGGGCGGTATACCGCGCCCATATAGGCGGTATACCGCGGCACCCTCTCGACCGTTGCTGCTCCAAGTATATATTCATGCAGCTTCTCAACTCCATAAATATAGAATTGAAAAATCTATCTCTTGGAGAAACTACCAGCTACACCCATCACTTATTCAATATATTTTTTGAGTGATCAAACCCTCAAAGATCCAAGTGTTATACTTATACAAGAGTGATTAATATTGTGAGATATATTCTCTTGTAAGTATTTGAATAGTGTGAGTGATTCACGTTCTCGAGCAAAAGCAAGAGATTTTATTATCATTGTATCAAGGTTTGTGTTCTACCATAAAGAACACTTATAGTGAATCAGTGTGTCGAGAAGTGTCTCGGCAAGTGGACTAGCCAGCCAGTTGGTGGTGAACCACTTTAAATCTCGGTGTCGGTATCAATATTCTCTACCCTTATCTCTTTATATTCCCGTTGTGCACTTAATTTTATTTATATATTTGTTGTGCATGCAATATTTGTTGTTGATTTTGATAAGAGAATTTTTATTTGTGAAATATTTTTTAATACAACCTTTACCCCCCCTAAGGTTGTCCTAACAATTGGTATCAGAGCGGGTTGCAAGTTTCTTTAAAAATATTTGTGCTTTTTAAAAACTTGTTCTTGTATTTTAAATGGCAACCTCTGAGGGAATTATTTCTACAAAGATTCCGCAAATTGACACCGAAAATTTTGGTCTTTGGGCAAATCTTTTTGAATGCTACGTTCGTGGCAAAAGTCGAAAAATTTGGGACATTATTAAAAATGGAGATTATAAACCCACCAAAACCAAAGATGGAGTAATTAGTGAAAAACCAGTAGCGGAATGGTCCGCCGCTGAGGATGCTTGGGTTTGCTTAAATTTTGAAGCTAAAAATATTCTTTTTTCGGCACTTACTAAAGATGAGATTGAACGTGTTTATTCTTGTGAAACTGCTCACGATATTTGGGAAAATCTAAATAATACTCATAGAGGAAATTCTCAAGTCAAAAGCTCAAAAATAAATATTCTTGTACATGATTATGAAATGTTTGAGATGTTAAAAGATGAGTCAATCGACTCAATGTTTAAACGTTTTAACCTTATCATGGTGAGCTTGAAAGGTCTTGGTAGAACATATCCTAACGAAGATTACGTGCGAAAAATTCTTCGAGCGCTTCCTCCGGAGTGGATGCCGAAAATCACATCCTTGGAAGACTCCCGTGACCTCTCAATGATGAAATTAGATGATCTCATTGGAAATCTCAAAGTGCATGAAATTGCACTAAAAAGGAACAAAGATCGGGAGCATGATAAAAAGAAATCTTTGGCGCTTAAAGCTTCAACTTCAAGTGACGAGAAGGAGAAAAAGAAAAAGAAGGAGAAAGCTAGCTCCTCAAAGGATCAACCCGAACATCTTGACGATGTAGCCATGTTGGTAAGAAATTTTTCTAAACTTTTAGCTAACAAAAAGTTTTCAAGAAATGATAGGTTTCAAAGAAAAGGAGATTATCGCCGTGGTGGAGAAAACCGAAGCCGAAAGTTCCATAAACGGAACGACAAAATAAATAAAAATGGCGAATCAAGTGATGATGAAGAAGCCAAGAAAAAGAAGGGCTTTTGCTACTCATGTGGAGACAAGGATCACTATGCCAACGAGTGTCCAAAAAGAAATAAACCTAAAATCAAGAAGGAGAAAGCATTCGTTGGAGGCGCGTGGAGCGCAAGTGAAGATGAAAATGAGTATGAAGCCATCTGTCTCATGGCGGAAAGCGACGATGAGGTAAACTCGTGTTACTCAAATTACTCTAGCGATGATGAATGTAATGATGATGATGATCTTGATATGTTAAATGATGCCTTTCAAAAAATGGTTATGCTTACAAATAATTATAAAGATGAGAACGCAAAATTAAAGGAAGAATTATTATTAAGTAAAAAGGAAATTCATGATAGCAAACAAAAAATTGCATGCGATAATGAAAAAATCATAAATTTAGAAAATAAATTAAGTGAAAAATATGTTTGCAATTCTTGTGACATTTTAAATAAAGAAATTGCATGCCTTGAGAAAAGAATAGTTGAAAATGATTTATGTGCTAATTGTGATGTGCTTAAAAAGGAAAATGCATGTTTAAAAGAAAAATGTGATAAACATGAAAAAGATAATTTGTTAGCACATGCCTTTCAAAGTAGCAATGAGAAAGTGCTTAAAATGTTAAATATGTCAAATAGCACTAATTGTAGAAAAGGCGTTGGTTCCGATACGTGTAAAGATAAATGCTTATGTATGCCTATCAAAAGATATTTTGAACCACCTAAAAATGTTGAAATGAGAAAACCGTATGTGCAAAAATCCTCATATATGTCCAACATAAATAATGTGAATTATAAGTCTAGGAAATCTTATGCATGCATGTATAATAGTAAATTTTCTAGACCAAAAAATAGTGTGAATATGCATGCTCCTTTTTACGTCTTTGATAAATATGATCGTAAAATTAAAATGGTACCAAAGTGGATTCCTAAAGGCTCCTTTAGTGTTGATAATCCCGGTGGCATGCGTTTATGGTTTTAAATTTTTTTTGTATATATATATTATATACATATATATATATATATTCTGTGTTTGAAAATTATGAATCAACTCCGAATAGGCTCACCTATTTGGATACGGTGTCTAGGAAAGATAAAGGCGAATTCTTCGAATTCTAATGAGGTCGGTTTTTAAAGTGCCTTCGCGCTTACCACCCTCACCGTCTTTCCTGGTCGCTTCCAAGTAGAGCTACCGAAAAGGGTTGAGTAAATAATTTTCTTGTCTGTATATTTTTTGTGAAAATATATTTATTATCATATGTGGTTTTCTATGCTAACTTTCAAAGGACCCATAAGATGTGGGGACCATAAAAGTTGTACTTTAAGTGTTGTAGATAAATCTTGATATGGATTGGATTCTTGATAGTGGATGCACACGTCACATGACCGGAAACCATAATCTTTTTTCATCATATGAGTCATGTGATGGTGGACTAGTAATCTTTGGAGGAAACTCCAAAGGAAAGGTAATTGGGAAAGGTACAATTTCTTGCAACAATGTTACATTTTTAGATGTTACGCATGTTGATAATTTGAAATTTAACTTGCTAAGTGTTCGTCAACTGTGCAAAAATGGTATAATTGTTGTTTTTGAAGAAGACTCTTGCAAAATTCTGAAAAATGGTAAAGTTCTTTTGAATGGGGTTATAAAAGGAAATCTTTATGTTTGTAAAACTGATGTAAATAAAAATGTTTGTTTATCTTCCGTATATGATAATTCGACTTTGTGGCATAGACGTTTAGGTCACGCTAACCTTAGATTAATTCAAAATTTGAAAAATAAGGAGCTTGTGAGTAACCTTCCAAAATTAAAATTTGATAATCATTTTTGTGATGCATGTCGTGTCGGCAAACAAACTCATGTCTCTCATAAATCAAAAAATGTGATTTCAACTAAAAGAGTTTTAGAACTTTTACACATGGATCTGTTTGGCCCTATGGCCATTCAAAGTTTTGGAGGAAATTATTACACTCTAGTAATTGTAGATGATTTTTCCCGATATACGTGGACTTTATTTTTAAAACATAAAAATGAAGCTTTTGAAAAATTTAAGATTTTGGGAAAACGAATTCAAAACCAACAAGGTTGCACGATTGTTTCGATTCGTACGGACCATGGACGCGAATTCGATAATGAAACTCAATTTGGTGCGTTTTGCGACAAATATGGTATAACGCACAATTTTTCTGCTCCTCGCACTCCTCAATCTAATGGGGTTGTGGAGAGGAAAAATAGAACCCTACAAGAAATGAGTAGGACTATGCTCAATGAACATCAAGTTCCCCAAAAGTTTTGGTGTGATGCCGTAGCTACCGCGACCTATGTCCTCAATCGTGTGCTAATTAGGAGTATCCTAAATAAGACCCCTTATGAGATCCTACGTGGTAGAAAGCCTTCCTTAGCCCATCTTAAGGTATTTGGTTGTAAATGTTTTATTTTAGATACCAAATCTTATTTGACCAAATTTGACCCAAAAGCCTATGAGGGAGTATTCCTTGGTTATTCTTGGAATAGCAAAGCCTATAGAGTCCTTAATAAAGAGACCATGGTTGTAGAAGAATCCCTAAATGTAAGCTTTGATGAAAGTCCTCCTAAACCTAGTGCACCCTTAGTAAATGATAATGGTTGTGAAGGAGATGCATTAGCCCAACATCTTAGAACCTTGGACTTAGGAACCCAATCTCTTACAAACAATGTAGAATCTAGTGATGCCCCTCCATGTTATGTTCCACAAGGAGTAGATGATCCTAACCTTAGAACATCTAGAGGCCATCCCGTAGATCAAATCATAGGTGACCTAAACCAAAGAACGACTAGATCACAAATCCATACCCTTTGTGCCTTTCACGCCTTTATCTCAGCCATAGAACCTAAAAACATAGAAGAAGCTTTAGGTGATGAGGATTGGATAATGGCCATGCAAGAAGAGTTAAACCAGTTTACTAGGAATGATGTGTGGGACTTAGTTCCTTGCCCTAGCGGTCAAACCATTATTGGCACACGATGGGTCTTTCGTAACAAGGTAGACGAAAACGGTGAAGTCACCCGAAACAAGGCACGTTTAGTTGCCAAGGGGTACAATCAACAAGAAGGTATCGATTATGATGAAACCTTTGCACCAGTTGCAAGGTTAGAGTCTATTCGAATGCTTCTCGCTTTTGCGAATGCTAAAAATTTTAAATTATATCAAATGGATGTCAAAAGTGCTTTCCTAAATGGTTTTATAAATGAGGAGGTATATGTTTCCCAACCTCCCGGCTTTGAAAATTTTGAAAATCCGACGCATGTTTATAAATTAAAAAAGGCGCTTTATGGTTTAAAGCAAGCTCCGCGTGCGTGGTATGATAGATTAAAATCCTTTTTAATTACAAGTGGTTATATTATGGGTAAAATAGATAATACTTTGTTTGTCAAATATGCTCAAAATGATATTGTGGTTGTGCAAGTGTATGTTGATGATATTATCTTTGGTTCTACAAATGAAAATCTTTGTAATGAATTTGCTACAAAAATGACTAATGAATTTGAAATGAGCATGATGGGAGAATTAAAATTCTTCTTAGGATTGCAAATAAAACAAAGTGAAAATGGTACCTTTATAAGTCAATCAAAATACTGTAAAGACATGCTGAAAAAGTTTAATTTTGAAAATGTCAAACCTGTTGAAACTCCGATGACCACCAATCTAAAATTATCTAGTGACGAAGAGGGAACCGATTTTAATGAAAAGATTTATCGTGGCATGATTGGTAGCTTATTGTATTTAACTGCTAGTAGACCTGATATCATGTATAGTGTGTGTTTATGTGCTCGCTTTCAATCTTCGCCTAAACAATCTCACTATGAAGCCGTCAAGCGTATTTTTAGATATCTTAGAGGGACTACGAATCTTGGACTATGGTATCCAAAACAACCCGAGCTAGAAGTAACATGCTTCACCGATTCCGATCTTGGTGGCTCGATGGTTGATCGAAAAAGCACTAGTGGAGTATGTGCCTTTATAGGTCTCTCGCTTGTGTCTTGGTTTTCCAAGAAACAACATTCCGTAGCCTTATCCACTACCGAAGCGGAATATGTAGCCGCCGCGAGAGCGTGTGCTCAAGTTCTATGGATGAAGCACACACTTACCGACTTTGAGGTACGTCAATCCAAAATTCCAATTATGTGTGATAACTCAAGTGCCATAAACCTAAGTAAAAATCCCGTTTTACATTCTCGTACCAAACATATTGAGTTGCGACATCATTTTCTACGAGATAATGTTCAAAAAGGCCACATTGTGCTTGAAAAAGTTGATTCCGAAGACAATTTGGCCGATATTTTTACTAAAGCCCTAAACAAAAAATCGTTCTTTAAATTAAGACTTGGTTTAGGCATGCTTGAGTATAACCCATGAGATAATGCTACTCTCAATTATATGCATATTTTGAGGGGGAGCATCTTTCGAGGGGGAGCATAAGCGACCTTCTTAAACCCTTTTTGCTTCGACAAAAGGGGGAGAGAAACCGAGTATGCTCTCGTGTTTAGCGGTTGTGTTTGTCATCATCAAAAAGGGGGAGATTGTTGGTGCAAGTGTACCACATCTCTATATATTTTATATATTTATTTTGATGATTACAAACACACCGTATTATTGTTTTTCTAACAATTTTATCCAAGTGTGCAGTTAATTGGACAACATGAAGATTTTATCTGAAGAGTCCAAGACTGGTGTTTACGTCATCATATATCTCATAATAATAAACACCCTAAAATAATATACCACTTGGATATTTCAAAAACCTAACCCAACACTATTTTTAAATTAAACTAAATCCTTGATTTAAATTAATTTAAGAATGTTGACTCTTTTGGAATAATGCAAAAAGAATTCAGATACTATTTTTAGCTATGGTCTTTCAACAATGGATGTGACTCCTCTCTGGCGCCGAGCTACTTTTTCAGGCGGTATACCGCGTGGTGTATGGCGGTATACCGCGGCTCTGTTACGTGTGGCAGGTTCTTGCAGGTTGACCTTCCTGCTGTCAGCCACTTTTTCAGGCGGTATACCGCGTGGTGTATGGCGGTATACCGCGGCTCTGCTGCAAGTGCTGCAGGTTGCTTTTGCAGGTTGACTTCTTTATGTCAGCACCTTTTTCTGGGCGGTATACCGCGCCCATATAGGCGGTATACCGCGGCACCCTCTCGACCGTTGCTGCTCCAAGTATATATTCATGCAGCTTCTCAACTCCATAAATATAGAATTGAAAAATCTATCTCTTGGAGAAACTACCAGCTACACCCATCACTTATTCAATATATTTTTTGAGTGATCAAACCCTCAAAGATCCAAGTGTTATACTTATACAAGAGTGATTAATATTGTGAGATATATTCTCTTGTAAGTATTTGAATAGTGTGAGTGATTCACGTTCTCGAGCAAAAGCAAGAGATTTTATTATCATTGTATCAAGGTTTGTGTTCTACCATAAAGAACACTTATAGTGAATCAGTGTGTCGAGAAGTGTCTCGGCAAGTGGACTAGCCAGCCAGTTGGTGGTGAACCACTTTAAATCTCGGTGTCGGTATCAATATTCTCTACCCTTATCTCTTTATATTCCCGTTGTGCACTTAATTTTATTTATATATTTGTTGTGCATGCAATATTTGTTGTTGATTTTGATAAGAGAATTTTTATTTGTGAAATATTTTTTAATACAACCTTTACCCCCCCTAAGGTTGTCCTAACACAACCCCCCCTTCTACAATACTTGTTATAGCCATCTGGGACTAACATATATATATATATATATATATGTGTGTGTGTGTGTGTGTGTGTGTATGTATGTAGAGTTGGGTTTACGTGAGACCAACCTGTTTCGTGAGATCGTGAGACCAAAAAATTAACACTAAACCTTCACAGTGATTCACTGTGAAGGTAAGAAAATAGCAAACCTTCACAGCAAAACACAGTGAAAGTTTACCATTACAGTACCTTCACAGTCTTTTGCTGTGAAGGTTTAGTGTTAATATTTTGGTCTCACGGTCTCACGGAAATAACTTGGTCTCATGTGATCTTAAGTCTATGTATGTATATATATCGAATTTCTTAATGTATTTTTTTAAACGTAATTATGTATGTTAATGTGATATGTTAAAACGTATTTTTTTTAACATATTTTAGTTAATATATGATTATTATGTTAATGTGATAAGAGTGTAAAACGAAAATTGAAAAAGTAAGAGATGTACCATAAATTAAATAATTAACTTTAAGAGTATGAATTGTAAATATAAAAAATATTTTTATGTAGTATATATGATATATAATAAATAATTAAATCAAAAAATATTCAATATTAGGCTCATTTCGAACGTATCGAAGAGACGATTATAATGGTGTAACTTGTTAAAATTAAAACGTATTTTAGCTAATATACGATTATATGTGTTATTATGATTAAGATGTAAAATGAAAATTAAAAAAGTAAAAGATATAAAGTAAATTAATTAAATAAGCAAAATGTAACTTTCAAATAAAAAAATATATAATTAATGTGTGAGTTAAAGTATGTAGTAGTAGGGGGTAGGATGGGGCATAGGAATGTGCAAGGGGGGAAGGGATAGTAACTTGAGAGTGAGAGTTGCACAAAGTGAATAAAGACATTGACCACAATAAATGGGCCGGCCAAGGTTAAACTATAACAAAAATGTCAATAAATTAATTAGTTTTAATTTAATGATATAATACAATATATTTCTTTTCAAGATAATTATTAATTCATTATGTATTTTTAAAAATAAAAAAACCTTTAGGACAATTTACTTGATAGAACATTGAGTTTGCTCCTTAAAAGTTATTAATGAAAGTCCTTTTATGGTAACTAGAAAGACTTGTATAATTATAATTTGTAATATTTGTAAAATTAATAATAATAATAAGATAATTGTTAGGGAAATTAATTAAAATGCCACAAGTCAAAATTCATGTTACCAAAATAACACAAATCTCTTCCAGTTTGCAAAAATGTCACAAATACCCGCGATGGGAGCCCACGATCGTGAGCAGTGGCATTTTCGTAATTAAATTACCCCGCGATCACGGGGAGGAGCCCGTGGTGGTTCCAATTTGGTGACTTTTGTGAATTTTTTAATTCAAATTTACACTTTCAAACCCTATACTTATTTATAAACTTTACTTTATACATTTTACTTTAATTATTTTAATTTTACATTTAACACATATAATCGTTTATTAATTAAAACACGTTAAAAAAATACGTTTTAATTTTAACAAGTTACACCATTATAATCGTCTCTTCGATACGTTCGAAATGAGCCCAATCTTGAATTTTTTTGATTTATATATTTTAATATATATCATATATACTATATAAAAATATTTTTAATATTTACAATTCATACCTTTATAGTTAATTATTTAATTTATGGTATTCTTATAGTTAATGCGATAGGAGTGTAAAACAAAATTGAGAATACGTTAAAAAAATGAATTTCCGCAAATAAAAAATATTTTTTATGTAGTGTATATGATATATATTAAAATATATAAATCAAAAAAATTCAATATTGAGCTCATTTCGACCGTATCGAATAGACGATTATAATGGTGTAACTTGTTAAAATTAAAAAGTATTTTTTAACGTGTTTTAGTTAATAAACGATTATATGTGTTAAATGTAAAATTTAAATTATGAAAGTAAAAGGTATAAAGTAAAGTAAGTAAATAAGTATAGGGGTTGAAAGTGTAAATATAAAATCAAAATCACAATTTTGTCGGAAAAATTGAAATGTTACACTTTCAACCCCTATACTTATTTACTTACTTTACTTTATACCTTTTACTTTCATAATTTAAATTTTACATTAACACATATAATCGTTTATTAACTATAATACGTTAAAAAAATACGTTTTAATTTTAACAAGTTACACCATTATAATCGTCTCTTCGATACGTTCGAAATGAGCCCAATCTTGAATTTTTTGATTTATATATTTTAATATATATCATATATACTACATAAAAATATTTTTAATATTTATAATTCATACCTTTATAGTTAATTATTTAATTTATGGTACTTTTATAGTTAATGCGATAGGAGTGTAAAACAAAATTGAGAATACGTTAAAAAAATGAATTTCCGCAGATAAAAAATATTTTTATGTAGTGTATATGATATATATTAAAATATATAAATAAAAAAAATTCAAGATTGAGCACATTTCGAACGTATCGAAGAGACGATTATAATGGTGTAACTTGTTAAAATTAAAACGTATTTTTTTAACGTGTTTTAGTTAATAAACGATTATATGTGTTAAATGTAAAATTAAAATAATTAAAGTAAAAGGTATAAAGTAAAATTTATAAATAAATATAGGGTTTAAAAGTGTAAATTTGAATTAAAAAACTCACAAAAGTCACCAAATTGGAACCACCGCGGGCTCCTCCCCGTGATTGCGGGTAATCTAATTACGAAAATGCCACTGTCCGCGATCGCGGGCTCCCATCGCAGGTATTTGTGTCATTTTAATTAATTTCCCTAATTGTTAATAGTTAAAACTGAACATCTTAAAAGTTGAAGGGCTTTTACGTTATTATGCATACCTTGTTTTTTTTTTAAAATAAATAATTAATCGAATAAGAAAATTAGACGAATTTTGAATAAATCCTTGAATCTATCATTTAGGAAATCAAATTTCAAAGTTCATAGTTATATTTGTTTAGATTCATCTGGGGATGTATCACACTTTAAATTATTTGTAAAAATCTTGAGCTTTTCTTGGACATAAATCTGGTTCAACTTGAGTTTTGGAGTTCAAGATTTGGGTCACGTTTTGGAGGCAAGTTTTCGACTCCAATCTACATATAATCTTTTCTTGCCTTGTTGTTTTTGAGTTTTTAGAACGATTTGTCAAGTTTATTTACGTTTTAAAGCTATGGGTTTGGATACGATTAATGGTGGGTCTCACCCAGTTTTGAAGTTATTAAAATGTATTGTTTTGCTTTGATTAAAATATAAAAGTGTTTTTATCTTGTATACGATGTTTATGGGTATGATTTTCGTAGTTAGAATATATAAAAAATTACTTTTTTGAGCATAGTTTTGGATAAAAAGCAAAAAAATGGGCTAGTGTTAAAAGGAAAAACCAAATTGAACAACAGAACAGGGAATACGAGTATATCATTCTCATTAATCAAAAATCTTTAAATATGGATGTGTTACAAGTAGATAACTATGAGAGATATCAGTTCTAATCTATCTCTACTATGTTTATCTATGTCTATACCGTCATATCCTTTAAACAATGACACACTTATCCTACAACACTCCCCTTTGTGCCGAGTTAAAGGAGCGACAATGCACAATTGTTGTCTCGTTAAAACCTTACGCCAAAATAAAAATCCAGTGGAAAAAAAATAAAAGTCTGACGAAGGAAAGAGTACAACACACCAGATTCTTTGCCATACATTGACTTTTCCTTCACTCTAGTTTTCTCTTAGATTCGTACATTAATTATGAGAGTTAGGAAAACATTATGGTATATAAATTGTTGCCTCACTAAAACCTTACACCAAGGAACAAAACCCAATGGGAAAAATAATTTTTTTTAAGAAAAAGGCACAACATACCAACATCACATGTATAATAGACTCCCCCTTTTGTCAACTACCCCCTTGATTCGTGCATTAATCAAGGATGTTTGGAAAACATTGCAATTTAATGCTTTCTACATGTTTCTCAAATATGATTTTAAGTAATGATTTGGTAGAAAATATGTCGTATTCTCCTAACATCATACTTGATTCACTTGAATCTTGAGGAGAGTTTGTTATTGCTGATTGTATAAAATTTAAGCAAAATATGCTTTGTGTTATCACACTTGATGTATCTTACTTTCATTTCTTTGATACATGATGGATTAAATCCACATATGCAGATAAGAAGTGGTTAAACTCATAACACCAACTCTTATAATATGCATAATGACAGTCCTTAGTCATGTACGCTCTCAAACAGTCTTATGTAAAATAATATTATTGGAATAGTTCAAATAGGTAGTTACAAGGGTTTGTTTAACTTACTTTCAAGCAATCAACGTGTTCCCTGTGGTAATTCCTCAACTAGTTTGGGAACAATTTTTGTATGGGTCAGCATGTACCTAATATCAACAAAGACATAGTAAGACAATGTTTGGTGTTTTTCTATAAGAGCTAGTACTTTTGTTGCTTAAATTCTAAGTAGGTAATGAAGTTACATTATCAATTCCATTTTTGTTTCTATAAGAAAAGTATAAGTCCATGTCAATGATTCCAAAAGATTAATTTGATATCATTTCAATGATGTTGCGTTGGCGCTGAGCTAAATCTAGCTAACAAGTTCACTTACAAATACAATATACGGTCAAGTGTATTGTGTTGAGTACAATAATGCACATGTTGTACTTAGGTATGGAATTCCAGCTCCTAAAACCTCTTCGTCCTCAACCTTTGACGAAATGGATATTTTCGTATATCCAACACCTTGATCGATCATGGGGGTGCTAGTCGAATGCGCTTTGTCCATATTAAATTGCTTGATCATTTTCTGGACATATGCGTATGGGTGGATTAATATTCCCCAAACTTGGTGTCCTAACTCAAGTATCTAGAAAAAACCAAGTTTTCCCAAGATCTTTCCTCTCAAAATCAGATTTCAAGTAACTCGTGGTTTCTATTATTTCAACAAGAGTGCCTATTATGTTCATAACATCGACATATAGAGCTACTCTGAAAGTCTGGAACTTGTATTCCTAAATAAATACGCAAGGGCACAATTTATCGTTCTTATATATCATTTCCCAATCAAGTATTCACTTAGGCGGTATACTACATCCACATAGATTGCTTTAATCTATAAAGTGGACGTTTCAGTTTTATTGCAAACACACTTCGTGGTTTAGAGTTACTTGATTTTGGTAATTTAATGCCATCAAACACTTTTATATATCTCTGAATCTAGATGCCCATAGAGATATGTAGTAAACACATCCATGAGTTGCATTTCCAGTCCTTCATAAACTACAAGGCTAATAAATTATTCGTACGTCATAAAATCCATCATTAGAGAGTAAGTCTGCCCATAGTCAATCCAGGGTGTTGTGAGAAACCTTGCGCCAAAGGAGAGTCTTATACATTAGAAAATCATTATTCTTGTTACGCTTTCTGGAAAAGACTCAGTTATGTCCTACGGGCTTTACACTTGGTGGGTTAACACTACCGAACCAAATACCCATTCCTTTGTCAAAGAATATAATCTTTATGGATTGCTTCTTTACATTTCAACCAATATGCTCTTTGTTGATATTATTCAACTAGTGGTTCGATGTCGTCGTGCTCTATCATCTATGAGCAATGGTATATGCGAATAAATTATCAATGACTATGTATGATCTGTCAATCGACTCATATATACTCCCATAGTTCATTTGAGATTTTCTTTCATCTATAGAATCAATATTAATTTCAGAGCATCCTCCAGTGTTGATTCATGGACATAATTAATAATTAGAGACAATCTCATGAAAGTTATATGTATTGATGATAAATGAATGTGCCTTACTCTTCTCCCCCTTTAGAATATTATCCATCGAACCAAGTAGCTTCCACCACTTTCGTTTGTTATCTACGACCTCAACCACACCTCCACTATGTGTGATTGCAACGCACTTTCCAATGGCGTCGTGCCCCTGTTGGGGACTTTTAACCTTACGAGTATATTAGCAGCTCGTATTGGTGATATTTTCACTTCTAGAATAATATTTAACGTATCAGGTGTCGAGTCTGATTCATTTGACTTCAACTTTATGTTGTGAAGTTTTGGGGATCAAAATGATAGAGAGTGTGAATATTCCATGATAGTTCCTATCGTTCCCTTAGAAAATACTTTTTTCCTATCTCCCCCTAACGACATGAAGACTGTCATCAAAGTGACAATCCGCAAATCATGCGATATAAGGATCACCTATCAAAGGTTCTAAATAGTGGATAATTGTTGAAGATTCATATCCAATCGTTTTTAAGGACCCATTTTGGTGCGCTATGGGGGAGCAGTTGACATATATACTATACAACTAAACATGCATAAATATAAAAGATTAGACTTATCCAGTTACCAACTGACACACATGATATTGATTGGCTAGTTACCATCCATGTCCTTTTAATGACATCTTTTGTGAGACCACTTTTATGTATACATATGGGGTATATGATGTTCTACATTGATCCCAATACACATGCAAAGATCATCAAATCCTTATGATATAAATTCTCTAGTATTACCAAATCATATAGACTTTATGAGATAAGTAGGGTAGTGAGCCATTAATTGTATAGCTGATGCTAGGAGTGCAGCATTTTGTGTGGACAATAATACGACATGTGTTTATCATGTCCAAACTTCAACCAGAACCATAAAGTACATGAATGACCCGCATTCTTGATGTATAAGTCCACAAATATCACTTTGTACCTTAGCTCTGCCAGGCACTGGACAGGGGTTAGCTCTCCCTCAATATCGGGCGAGGGAATCAATCTCAGTCACCGCTCAAGGCATAGAACAACGATGGATTGAAGGTAAGATAGATTTGAGTATTCATCGTAAGAATGAAATATTTTGTATTATGTCCTTAACTTAGGATGAGCTCGTTCCTACTTTGGCTAAGGAGTAAGGATTGCAAAGTTCTAGGTATTTGAGATGGCATATTGCGATGGTGGTGGTGTTTCTTATGCTGCAGAAGTCAACAATTGCAATTTTGGATCATTTATTTCACTTGAAAAATGTGTCTATATGTATTTTTTTACAACAGGATCATTATGTCATGACCATGGTGTCCTATGTGGTCATGCAGAAACATATATGTGTCATTGTCCCAAAGTTCATTATTGGTGACAAAATATGATTCAATGACCAAGATAATCCATTAGTTTGACACATTAGCTTCTCTAATATATGTTTACTTCCATATTTATTAGAGGTGATATGGATATCCATTTCATTCATAATATGGTTTTCCATTTCAAACAAATATTTTAACAATGTTTGATTCATATAGTGCTTTAGTGATTGATCTTGTGTCATCAAGCAACAAGTGACAGTCCATCGTCTATGTGTTTGGTTGGAGGAATTAAAAATAACTAGTTCAATGAATAATAATCTATTTTGTAGGATTGTATGAGATGTCACAAAAACAGTCGAGTTCTCCTCGATACATTCCTACACGGAACAAAGAACATTGAGAGTTTTGTATTTGTTTTTGATGTATTTCTTTACACCTATAATGGTTATAAATCCGGGTGTACATTTGCAGAAGCAATTAATTTGATAGTTAAAACACATTTAAATAAACTAACACTCAACTAATCTTAGATATGATATAGTTTATTTTCTACTTGTTCCCTTTTTTATAAATAAAAAAAGGAACAATAATTAAAATATATCTTCATTGACTATCCCTTATCAACTAGGCATTAGTTGTATCTTTGCTACAAATATTGGAAAATCATTCCCAACTATTGCCATGACCTTGACACTTTCCACCATTTCGTTCATGCGGTACATAGATGCCACGTGTGCGATTTTTATTTAACTTACTATCTTTTGGAGTTGTTTCCACCTCTAACATTTCAATACTGACATCGGGAATTTTCTTTGTCTCAACATGTCTATCGTTGTTATTTGAAAGAACCTTGTTATATCTCTCAACCACTTGCAGTAGGTTGATGAATTTGTCTAAAGGTTATATTCCGGTTTATATTGATTCATTAATATTTATGATATATGAAAGGGGGAATAATGTTATGAATCATGTCATCTTCTGTGATTTTCTTGCCACGTAGATTAAGATGTCTTTTGAAACACAACATTTCTTTGTTGAAATCTTGCTTTTTGTAAGAAGTGAGTTTTATTGCACTGTAAGATTAGTCTGAGAAGTACTTATTCATGAATATTCATGATTTTTTATTTTAGGCCCACAGTTCCGTGGGGTTGCTAGTAGAAAGTTGTCTCTACGAATGCTATGACTCATATGTCATCACAAAAACTTAAAGGTATTTTCTTGTACCTTTTCAGATGGTTGGTTTTTAGGGTGTTGATGGGTTTCAGGTATTTTCTTGTACCTTTACGAAGGAGTTTTGTATATTCATTTATGGTACTCAAGTTCTTTTGATTTTATGTTTGACAAGACAATGGATATGGTTATTATTATTATTATTACTTTATGTATAAAATTTCACAAAAATATTGGTTTTCGTATGTTTATATTTTGTTGATAATACTTCATCAATATTTAACTTTTGAAAATAAATTACTCAATTTATTGGATTTCCAGATAGTAGGAGAATCACGCGAATTTCTTAACTCCATACAAATCTTAGGGCTATTTACACCCGTTTGACAAAATCATTTTGATATCTTGCGATTTATTTAATTTAAAGATAACATTATTAATTAGAGTTTTTGACATGAGAGCAAAAAAAAATTAGTATATGAAATCAATTTTAATGTTTTAATAGCTTAATAGTATTTTAAGAAATTTTGCATTACACAAATAAATATTGGTTTTTGGCCTAAAGTTAATCAAATTTAAACTTTTAACATCTTTATAATAGTATTTTGAGAGTTTTTGATAAAATACCACCATATATGAGGATTGGAAGTGTAACTTACAAAATTTATTTATAAGATGAAGGATTATAATCAAAGAATTATAACTAATATAAACATTTGAATATTATGTGGGATGATAAACTCAAAGACTAATTTTGTAAAAAAACATTAATGAACTAAATAGACCCAATAAGATAAACTAATTAAGTAGACATGAATAAATAAAAATAACAACTCCAAAACCATAAAAGATATATTAGTCCGGTTAAAATTAAATGACATTGGACCAAAAACAAAAAATATTGACACTAACCAAAAATAAATAACTTAGCAGCCTAATATAATAGTATGATAAATATTTGAATGATTAAAAATTAATAATAACTTTCGACTAATAATCATGCATATAAAGTCAAATAGCATTAGATTTAGTCCTTGTGATTTGATGAAAATTACAACATTGGTGGTTATTCATGAATTGTAATCATATTAGGTTAGACAGTTAGACTACAAAAGGTGATTAATCAAACACATTAAAAAAAACTTACCGATATTTACTAAAAATGGTTATGATAACATGAGTTAAAACTAACCATAAGGTTGCGGCGTATTGGTTATGGCCCTGGAGGATGTGGTGGAATATCCCATCTGCCCAGGGTTCTAATCCAGGCGTACACAACAATTGTGGCCACTGAGGTTTAATCAGGGCTGATGTTTTACAGTCATAATTTGCCAATGGATTAGTTTAGACATAGCCTAAGACACCCTTCAAAAAAAAAACATGAGTTAAAACAAAACAAATATAATCTTTTTTTTAGCATAACAAAAACAAAGCCAAAAAAACGTGTTAAACGCATACATTTAACATATAACAACCCAAACAAAATAAACATTTCAAATCATAATAATTAGATTATCCCCAAAACGGGTCCCAAAATTTCTTACATCAATTCAAAATCTGGTTGGCGGAATCAACCTACACAACTGAGAAATAACTAAAAGACTATAGTGTTACTAAGAGGTCAAGTCTTCCTGCTACGCCCTGCTCACTTGCCAGAGCCCTTCACTACCTGCTTTCCTGAAAATGTTTTTAATTTAAAAGAAAGCGAGGGTTAGACCATGAGGTCTAGTGAGTCCCTCAAATAGTTATCAAGCATTTAAACAGAATACCATTTCAGTATGAATCGTTCATAAAACAGTTTAGATGAATTCGTTTCGGATATAAATCCGCCCCTCATAAATTGACACCCTGAAGTCACCCTAAGGTGACAACGAGTCAGTCTCATGCTGCTTTGCAGGGTCACACCGCCCTTGGCATAAACGGGAACACCCTCCCGACACGAGCTGGCGGGCCCTTCCCGACTTAGTCAATTTACATCAAAATCAATGTATGCATACACCCCACATAAAGTTTTAAACATCAATTCATGCAAATAAAGCATAAGCATAAAGCATGACATTTCTCATCATATATCCGCTTTAGAAAAATATATTAAAACCACACGTTTTAGTTTAGAAAACTCACCTGGTATGCTTACTTTCTTCCTACCGTGCCTTGTACTCCCCAAACGATCTACCTGGTTGATGGTTGCAAGAAACGAATTTCGAATCCAAAACCTTCTTCTGCTTCCAACACTTGATGATCCTCCTCCTCTCTTGTACCAAAACCCTCAAAACTCAAATGCCTTTTTCTTTCTCTCTAAATTCCCAGCCGACACATACATACACCAAATCAGGGAAATTGAAATGACACCTAGGGTTTTGTGCCCTTTTATACCCCCTCTCTCATTTACCAAATGGCCCCTCGACTTCTACTTTTATTTACAACTCCACACTAACCACAAAAACACTTCGAAAAGGTCTGGGTCGTTACAACACTCCCCCCTCAAAAGAATTCCGTCCCCGAAATTCCATTTTCGAAAAGGTGAGGGTACTTGGACCTCATATCAGATTCCAACTCCCACGTAGCTTCTCGTCCCTTGTGGTACCTCCAATGAACTTTCACTTAGCGAACTTCCTTGTTCCTCGTCTTCCGTACTTTACTATCTACGATCTCGGTTGGCTCTTCTTCGAACATCAATTTCTCATCAATGCTGACGTCTTCCAATGGAATAGCCACATCGGTCTCGGCCAAACACTTCTTCAGGTTTGACACATGAAAGGTCGGATGGACCCCTTTTAATTCTTCCGGCAATTCTAGCCTGTAAGCTACTACGCCCACTCGTTCAATGATAGCAAAAGGGCCGACATATCTCGGCCTCAGTTTCCCTTTCTTCCCAAAACGCACCACTCCTTTCCAAGGTGAGACTTTTAGCATTACCTTGTCTCCCACTTGAAATTCAATAAGCTTTCTTCTTCTGTCCGCATACTTCTTCTGTCGGTCTTGCGCGATCCTCATTCTTTCGCGGATTACATCAATCTTATCCGCCGTTAGTTGTACAATTTCCGGTCCGGCTAACTGCCTTTCCCCTACCTCATTCCAACACAACGGTGTTCGGCACTTTCGCCCATACAATGCTTCGAACGGAGCAGCTTGGATGCTCGCGTGATAACTGTTGTTATACGAGAATTCTATCAAAGGTAAGTGTACTTCCCACGACCCCTTGAAGTCGATAACGCACACTCGAAGCATGTCCTCTAACGTTTGAATGGTCCTCTCACTCTGACCATCCGTTTGAGGATGATAGGCCGTGCTTAATTTCAATTGCGACCCCAACTCTCGTTGTAAACTTCTCCAAAATGCCGACGTGAATCGACTATCGCGGTCAGACACAATGGATCGCGGCACTCCGTGCCTAGTCACTATCTCGTTAGTATACAATCGGGCTAACCTCTCCAACGAGTCCGACTCTTTAATAGGTAAGAAGTGTGCTGACTTGGTGAGAACGTCAACGATCACCCAAATTACGTCATTCCCCTTTGGAGTCCTCGGCAACTTAGTGACGAAATCCATTGTAATGTTATCCCACTTCCACACTGGTATCACTGAAGACTGGATTTCCCCATAAGGTCGTTGATGTTCTGCCTTAACTTTTAAACACGTCACACACCGCTCCACAAAGTGCGCAATATCCTTCTTCATCCCCGGCCACCAGTAAAACTGTCTCAAATCTCTATACATTTTATTCGTCCCCGGGTGTATGGAATACCGCGACTTGTGTGCTTCTTCTAAGATGCTCACCCTCAGATTTCCCATCTTAGGAACCCACACTCGGGCTTTCATACACTTCAGTCCATCATTATTAATTTCGAACAACGATGCAATCCCAACTACTCTTTCGTTCCTGACGTTTTCTTCCAACAACGCTTCCTCTTTAAATTTCTTAATTTCCTCCAGAAGGTTCGAGGTTGCTTCGACTCTGAAAGCTATGACTTTGGTCTGTTCTCCCCGTTCCTTCCGACTCAACGCGTCAGCCTGGGTGATACAAAATCTCGCAGTCATAGTCGTTCAGCAGCTCCATCCATCTCCTTTGTCTCATATTTAGCTCCTTTTGGTCAAACAGATGTTTCAGACTTTTGTGATCGGTGTAAATCCGACACTTTACTCCAAATAGGTAGTGTCGCCAGATTTTTAGAGCGAACACCACTGCCGCTAGCTCCATGTCATGAGTAGGGTAGTTCTTCTCGTGATCCTTCAACTGCCGGGAAGCGTAGGCAATTACCTTCCCGTGCTGCATTAGCACACACCCCAGCCCAAGCTTAGAAGCGTCACTGTATATCACAAAACCCTCCGATCCATCAGGTAAAGATAGAATCGGAGCACTGCTTAAACTTTCTTTCAGCTTTTCAAACGCAGATTCTTGCGCTTCAGCCCACACAAATTTGACGTTCTTCCTTGTCAAAGAGGTCAGTGGCGAAGCTATTCGAGA
The DNA here is from genome assembly GCA_033807775.1 of Saussurea involucrata. Lineage (NCBI taxonomy): Eukaryota > Viridiplantae > Streptophyta > Magnoliopsida > Asterales > Asteraceae > Saussurea > Saussurea involucrata. The sequence continues at coordinate 54,131,061 of CM066322.1, read as the reverse complement.
GAAGTCTTGAATGAACTTCCGGTAATATCCTGCTAAACCAAGAAAGCTTCTCACCTCCGATGGGGTTCTTGGCGCCTCCCAATCTTTAATGGCTTCAATTTTAGCAGGGTCTACCTTGATACCGTCCGCCGACACCACATGACCCAAAAACTGGACTTCCCTTAACCAAAACTCGCACTTCGAAAACTTCGCGTATAACTTCTCACGCTTTAGCAATTCCAGCGCGGCTCGAAGATGTCTCTCGTGGTCTTCTCGTGTTCGAGAATAAATTAAGATATCGTCAATGAAGACGATCACACATTTATCCAACAACGAGCTGCACACTCGATTCATCAAATCCATGAACACCGCTGGCTCATTAGTCAGCCCAAAAGGCATGACTAAAAACTCGTAATGTCCATACCTCGTACGGAAAGCTGTCTTCGGCACATCTTCTTCTCTAACTTTCAATTGATGATAACCCGACCTCAAGTCTATTTTTAAGAAATAACTCGCACCTTGTAGTTGATCGAAGAGGTCATCGATCCTCGGGAGTGGGTACTTATTCTTCACCGTTACTTTATTGAGTTCACGATAATCTATGCACATTCGCATAGATCCGTCCTTCTTCTTAACGAAAAGTACCGGTGCTCCCCAAGGCGATGAGCTCGGACGGATGAAACCCTTGTCGAGCAGTTCCTGCAATTGAGTCATCATCTCTTTCATTTCCGCTGGTGCAAACCGATAGGGCGCACGGGCAATCGGTGCCGCACCAGGTACCAGTTCAATTCTGAACTCCACTTGACGATCTGGGGGCAGACTCGTCAGTTCATCTGGAAACACTTCCGGGTACTCACTTACTACTGACACATCTCCCACACTCTTCTTTTCCTTCTTAGCATCTAACACATAAGCTAGATATCCCGAACAACCCTTTCCCAAGCATCGCCTAGCTTTCATCAACGAAATCAAACACGACTTCCTATTCCGTTGGTCTCCGTAAATTACCACTTCTTTCTTATTAGCCAAAGGGATACGGATCAATTTCTTATTACAAACTATGCTAGCGTCATTATCCGCTAACCAGTCCATCCCTAGGACTACATCGAACTCCCCCATCCCCATAGGATATAATTTTAACGGGAAAAAGTGACCATCCACGTCTATGTTGCAACCTTCATAGACGTCTTTTACCCAGACTCGACAATCGTCAGCTATCTCTACCTCAAACCCAAAGTTCAACCTCTTGGGTTTCACTTGCAATTTTTGAACAAAATTGGGCGACACAAACGAACGATTGGCCCCTGAATCAAACAGAACTTTAGCATACATCGAGTCTATAGGAAAGGTACCCGTCACCACATTAGGCGTGATCTCCGCCTCCTCAGATGACATGTGAAAAGCCCTAGCTCTGGCGCGGGCCGGCTCCACATTCTTCTCATTACTCTTTCCTCCGGCACTCCCACCTTCACCCCTAGCATAACCTTTCTTTAACTGCGGACAGTCCCACTTGACATGACCCGACAACCCGCACTGATAACAGATCTTCGGATTACGACAGTCTCGAGCGAGATGCCCCATTTTTCCACACATAAGACATCCCTCCCTTTCAACCCAACATTCTCCCCTATGCATTTTATTACACTTTGCACACGGTTTATCCACTGGCTTAGATCCCACCCGCAGATCGGGTCTAGCTGAACTCGGCCTCTTACTGTCTTGATTCAGCCCGTCCCACTTACGCTTATCTCCCACTCTCTCGTTCATCTGCCTGCTCTTATCTTTTTCAGTAAGTTCTGCTTTATCTACGACTGCCTGAAAAGTAACTGGGTCCTTCGCTTGCACCAATTCTCTTATACTGCTCTTCAGTCCATAAATGTACCTCTCGATACGCCTTTCTTCAGTAGGCACGTACAATTCAGCAAACCGAGCTTTCTCGATGAACTTCGACGTGTACTCCTGAACTGACATTGACCCTTGCTCCAAACTCAGAAACTCTTCCTCCAATTTCTTAATTGCTGCAAGGGGGCAAAACTGTGCTTTGAACCTTCCAACAAACGTCCCCCACGACATGCTCTTAGCTACCTCTGACCCCTTTCCTCCGGTTTCCACATCCCACCAAAAGATTGCTTCAGATTTCAGCATCGACCTGGCAAACAATACTTTATCCTCCTCGGCGCACTTACTAGTATCAAACGCCAACTCCATCTCACGAACCCATTTCACAGCTAGAACAGGATTGCGCTCACCGTTGAACGTTGGGGGCTTACACGAAAAGAAGGTCTTAAACGAGCACCCCTTCACTGCCTTCGGTTCGGAAACAACAATCGGAGTTGTCACCGAGTTGTTCCTTATTTCAGTTCGTGGTGAACATTCCTCCTCGGTCTTCTTCCCGGTACTGCTCTTGGTTCTTTCCCCAGACGTAGTCTTGATCTGGTTGTCTAACACCGCTTGAAGAGTCTTTTGCAACTTATCCATCTCTGCTGCAAACTTATCCTCTGTCACGAAAGCCGGTGTAGCTTCGGGTTTACCCCCTTTCTTAGCATTCGTTTTCTTCACTGGTGCTGAACTCTCTTGCTCGGACATCAATTGGATCTCGGGTTCCTCCACACTTCTTGTCTTGTGCTTAACCGGCGTTTTCTTTTTCTTACCCTTGCCCTTGGTGGTTGTCGCCCCCACCTCAGTAGCAGCCTTTCTCGGTACTGCTCCTCTGGGTCTCCCACGGCCTCTGCCTCGCCCACGAGGAACCGCCACTCTTGGCTGATTCACTGGTTCATCTTCAGCAATTCCTCCGACTCTTACCGCCTCCTCCCGCAGTGTAGTACTCTTTGTTTGTGCATCCTCCGCTACAGGGATTGACCTACTCCTCAAGGTTCTCGCAGATATTCTGATACACAACAACAGTGAACGACTAATTTAACACCACATACCATATAGTACTATAGCAATGGGGTAATAAGGTAATCTAAGCACATACATGTACCTGTAAGTTCACAATTACACTGGCCAGGTGTAACTCCAAACTTACCTTACATGACCGTCCTCGATACCTCATTAGTCCTATTTCTATATTAGTGCCCTCCTAACGCATTCCTGATTTCTCAGTTGTGATTTCTACTTCCCAAAGTTTAAGTTTAGGCCCATCCGGTCACCTAAATCCCTTAAACCTGGCTCTGATACCAACTATAACAACCCAAACAAAATAAACATTTCAAATCATAATAATTAGATTATCCCCAAAACGGGTCCCAAAATTTCTTACATCAATTCAAAATCTGGTTGGCGGAATCAACCTACACAACTGAGAAATAACTAAAAGACTATAGTGTTACTAAGAGGTCAAGTCTTCCTGCTACGCCCTGCTCACTTGCCAGAGCCCTTCACTACCTGCTTTCCTGAAAATGTTTTTAATTTAAAAGAAAGCGAGGGTTAGACCATGAGGTCTAGTGAGTCCCTCAAATAGTTATCAAGCATTTAAACAGAATACCATTTCAGTATGAATCGTTCATAAAACAGTTTAGATGAATTCGTTTCGGATATAAATCCGCCCCTCATAAATTGACACCCTGAAGTCACCCTAAGGTGACAACGAGTCAGTCTCATGCTGCCTTGCAGGGTCACACCGCCCTTGGCATAAACGGGAACACCCTCCCGACACGAGCTGGCGGGCCCTTCCCGACTTAGTCAATTTACATCAAAATCAATGTATGCATACACCCCACATAAAGTTTTAAACATCAATTCATGCAAATAAAGCATAAGCATAAAGCATGACATTTCTCATCATATATCCGCTTTAGAAAAATATATTAAAACCACACGTTTTAGTTTAGAAAACTCACCTGGTATGCTTACTTTCTTCCTACCGTGCCTTGTACTCCCCAAACGATCTACCTGGTTGATGGCTGCAAGAAACGAATTTCGAATCCAAAACCTTCTTTTGCTTCCAACACTTGATGATCCTCCTCCTCTCCAACACGAATCTTTGCATGCTTTTACTGTTTTTTTCCACAATTATTGTACTTTGAAGACCAATTTGTGGTTCAAATTCACTGACATGTTTGAGATTTCATCCATAAATATCAGTAAAATGCAATTCATAATTCACACCATTCCATCCTTCTTTCTTGCTTGCTTTCACTTGCTTTCTTTCTTCAGTAAACAAATGGCATCGTCATCTAACCCATCGTCTACACGTGAAGGAATGCCACCTAAACTCCAGAAGGCGATAACATCAAAGGAAAATGAGATAGACCAACTGACAGAAGAGTGGAAACAGATTATCGCCAGGAAGAAAGTCCACTTGACAAGGATCGAAGTGGAAGAAAAGGAGATCAAAAGGATGAAAGGGGATATAAAAGATAGGGAGGCTCGTATTCGTCGAGAAAAAGAAGAAATTCACCACTATACGCAAGACTGATAACGCCAATTTTTGGCGTTATTTTCAGTTCTCAAACCAACGAGATTGGCTTGTATTCAAGTAAAAAGGCGTGTATTTTACGGTTTATCTAGTGAATTATGCAAGTTAGCTAAAAGGCGGCATTTCTCGAGAAAGAAGCTAAAAAGAGCTCAAAACGAAGCCTAACGGAAGCCCAAGCCCAAGACCCGCGACCGAACCAGGACCCGACCCGCGAACCAGAAATCGACCCACACAGCAAAAAGCATACGCGCGACTTAGCCCGCGACTTGCAAGTCGCGTGGCAGGTCGCGTAAGTGTCTGTTTCGCGATTTTCAGCTATTTTATCCGGGGTTTAGGTCATTATTTGAGATGATTCTTACGGCAGACGATCGGGAGCAGTTCAGGGGCGACTTTGGGCGATTTTTCGGAGTCCTCGAAGCCACGTTAGAGAGCCGATCACGGATACATTCATCACGGAACGTAGAGACGAACACGAGAGGAGGGAGTTTTCATCACTTGTTATCACGATTTCATCTTTCACATTTGATCATGTTTACATACACTTTTGCACCTTTTCCTCTTATGTTTGAATCCACCACCGACATGAACTAACCGGTTCGTGTTGGGGGTTGGAATGAATTCAGTTTATAAGCATGTGACGAATTGATTTGAACGTTTATCAGTTTTCTTTACTTAATGAAGTATGTGATTTTGTTCTTAATGCATTTGTGAATTTGGCCAATTTACAATTGATTCATTGTTAGTAATTAAGTTCGCGAGGATTGATTTCTATTTAGAATTAGGAATTGCATGCCTAAAGCCCAAAAAGGTGATAGAGATATACCGAGTAGGCTTTAGTCCCAATTAAACCGTTAGGTTGATATCGAGAGATAAAATCTAGCCAATTTAACATAAATCGAGTACTTAATGTGTTTTGGAACCCATAAGTGAGATCGAGAGATTGAACTTATCCTTTTCAAAATAAAATCCGTTGTTGGTCGAAAGAAAACGACGGTGATCTCAAAAGATTTGGGAATCATTAAGGGGATTAACTGGTAACTGTTTTGAGTCGATTGTTTGCATGTGTATAACCTGAGGATTTCCAACCCTCAACTTTTCTCTCTATCAAAGTCTTCAAAGCTGTTCTGTTTGTCTTGTGTTTGATTTGATTTTATTTAGTACAATTAAGTAGTCTAAAACCAATATCTTAATTTGACAGTTCAGTTAATAGAGCTTATAGTAATTGTGATACTTAGTTCCTAGTTCCCCCGTGATTCGATACTCGTACTTTCTCAAGTACTATTACTTGACTTCGACCCGTACACTTGCGGTAAGATTCGCGGGGTGTCAAAACCCCGTGTCAAGTTTTTGGCGCCGTTGCCGGGGAACTAGTTGTAGCTAATAGCACTACCATCTATACGCGCTATTAGATTGGGCATTTTCTTTTCTTGTTATTTTTCCATCACTTTCAGTTTTCGGATTATTGACTTTACTGTCTTCTTTTCAGGTACCACTTGGTTTATGCCAAGGACGACCCGAGGAAAAGAGATCGAACGATTTGATCCGGAGATCGAAAGAACCGCTCGTCGGCTGCGTAAGGAAGCGAAAGCCAAAAGGAATCTGAAATTCGAGATGTCCGACGACGAGAGACCACCTCCGCGCAATGATCCTCCACCTCGCCGTAACAATCCACCACCACCTCCGGAAAGAGTTCCGATGCGGTCATTTGCCGATCCTAATGTGGCGGCCGCACGGATAGGCATTCAACCACCTACCACTGCGGCTAACTATTTCGAAATAAAGCCGAGCACCATCGTAATGGTGCAGCAAAATCAATATGGAGGAGCACCGACCGAAGATCCTCACGCTCATCTCCGGGCTTTCGAGCGCATTTGTAGCACCTTCAAGATCAACGAGATGGAGGAGAACGCAATCAAACTGAGGCTGTTCAGTTTTTCATTAAAAGGTCGAGCTGAAATATGGATAGAAGGCCTACCGTCAGATCAGATCACTACTTGGGCATAGTTGAAAGCAGCCTTCCTCCAAAAGTTTTTCCCACCGAGCAGAACCGCCCAACTAATGGCGGAGATCACCCATTTTTCTCAATGGGATCAGGAAACGTTATATGAGGCTTGGGAGCGTTATAAGGACATGATCAAGAAGTGTCCTCATCATGGGCTACAGGGCTGGGTCATGAATCATCATTCGCCAAATGCCCATTTTCACAATTCTTAAATGAGTCCAGTGATACCAATTTGTCAAAACCCCATTTCATATTCTTCTCGTGAAACCTTGTCCTATTGTCAAAACCCCATTTCTATATAACCATTACTATTCTCTCCATTTAGACTACTACCATTATGATCATCATCCCATGTTCTGTTTCAAGTACCTTTCAAGGGAAATCAACGTTCAGATCAACGGTATCATATGGTATAGTTTCACGTGGCTCAAGCTCCGATGGGCCCTGCGTGTTACTTACTTGGCTGACTGAACGTCTACTCCTTGGCACGGTTGAAGAAGCGGGATTTTGACACTCTCCACGAGTATGTCCTACGCATTTGCACCGAGTACATTTTCGCTGTATCGAACCTTCACCACGTGATGGACGTCGGTTGTTCTTTCTAGGTCTCCCGGCTCTGTTCTTATCATTTAATGGTGGATAGCATGGCGAAAGGGGGTCGGGTGGATACACCCATGCTTCAGGGGGTCCAGCTGGATTTATTACCTCTGCGTATGTTCTCTGGCAAGTTTTGGACTTGAAGAAAGTTACAACCAAGTCGCTGCAATCTCTACGACCTATATGTCTTGCCGCAGCGATGGCATGGCCGCACGGTAACCCAGATTTTTGCCATTGGAAACAGGAACAAACATGGTCGGTCATATGGACAGTCGCGTGAAGATGGTTATCCTGAACCTCGTACCTCCCATACCCGATTTCTCTTACCCTCCATGTCGACGCGTGACGCGCCCTGAAGAGAACTATCTCCTCCGCCGCTGGTGTGAGTCTACTTTGCAGCTCAACTCCTTTTCGGCGTCGAAGTTGGTACCACTCTTGTTGAAAGCTCCGAAAGTAGTCCATAAGATTAACAATCGGACATCTACGCGCAAAACGGGAGAGTGCATTCACCGACTCTGCACTATTGGAGGTCAGAATGTCATACCGTTGTGCAGGAAAATGGGCCGTGGACCACCTCTCCGGTCCAATATCGTCCATGACTTTGGCTACTTTGTGTGCACTAACTCGTAGAAGATTCATGTACCGGTCAAACTCCTGATCCGTATATGCTCTGCATGCCGCCCAGTAGACATCCTTGTAGGTGGTAATACGTTTGTCCTGGGTTTTGGCGTTCATCTCCAAATGTCGACAACAATAGGCGTGAGGGGCGTTTGGGTACATGGCAGAGATTGCGGCGCTTATGGAAGGAGCCCTGTCGGACATAAACACCAACCCTTGCGGGTCTCCGATAGCTTGTCTCAACATGGAAAGAAACCAAGTCCACTCGTCCCCGGTTTCGGACTTGCCTACTCCGAAAGCTACTGTAACGATGGAGTTATCCCCGTCCATGGCAACCGCCAGGAACATCGTACCCAAGTAAGGGCCCTTTAAATGGGCAGCGTCTATTACCAGGACACGACGCAGATTTTCCAGAAATGTGCGGATCTGCAAAAACGTAGGTGGTTTACCTTTGTAAATGTTATAGTTTATAATGTGTAAACATATGACGTGTTAAAATACGTACCGCGGGTCCAAGGGCCATGAAGCACATCTCAAACCGTCCATGTGAATCGGTCCTTAGCTGGGTGACAGTACCTGGATTCTGCAGCTGCAAATTATATAAATATGCTGGGAGTCGTTCATACGACTCCTCGAACGTGCCTCTCACCAATAGCAGTGCCCAGCATCGCGTACGCCAAGCTTGGTGGTAACCAATCGTGACGCCGAACTGCTGGTGTACATCGTCCATGATGTCCTTTGGACGGAATGACCTGCTAGCATCAAGAAATTTGTTTTTCAGTATCGCACCCAAAGTCCTTTTGGTGGCTTGTTTGTGGTTGGGATTCAGTTGCGTCCTCGAACAAGTGTGTACGACGTCCAATTTTATAATAAGTAACGCCCCTCCTTTCTCTCCCACGGGAATCGCGCACATCCTCCACTTACAGTTTTCTCTCGCACATTCAACTTCGTATCGGGTTTTGTCGAATCTCGGCGTGTGACTTTCGAAACCCTCTTCCATGAACTTAAGTCCGACCTGACTTGCCAAGTGATCATTCGAATCAAATATCTGACCTACTTTTAACCTTAAACTGCGATTATAAGGTGTAGGTTCGTAGGTTTGTGTATGGGTATTCTGGTCTGGAAGAATAGGGGGCATATCAAAATAGTCATTTAACTGACTAAATGATTTATTACTAGGGGTATATTCTTCGTGATCATCACTATCGGTATCGGATCTGTCTATATCAGCATTACCCGTTTTGAAAACATAGGTTTCGTCATCAGCAACTCCAGCACAGCGTCCTTCTTGTGGTTGTTGTTGTTGCGTCTCCGGAACATAATCAAGAATACAGTCGTTAAGACCATATGCATGATCCAAATGAACTGTTGGGCCGTGGGACGGCTGAAATTGAGAATCAGGCTGCTCCATTTGGAGGTCTTCGTCATCAGCGTCGTCATCACCTTCGTCGTCACCGTCGTCATCGTCTTCATCGCACACCGAGGATTCGGCATACACAAAAAGTAATGGCGGTCTTTCTGATTCGGCTGCAAACTGCAGAAAACCAGAGATATCCCCATCGTTGGATAACTCCACAAATGACCCATCACCATTCTTAAACACTAACTTGCAAACAACAGAAGGGTTGATTCCACATTTTTGCATGGCGTATGCAATAAACTTCTGATAAGTATAGTTTACTGACAATTTTACATCATGCTTAGATTTATAAGCAAAATTCCACTCATTGTTGTCTTGCACCCATTCACCATCGAAACAGAAAAATAGCTTAGCTTTTGCAACAGATGAACTCATTTTTTTCAGTAGTATCTCAAAAACAAAATACTGAAGAAAGAAAGCAAGAAACAAGTATGGAATGAGTGTGAATTATGGATTGCATTTTACTGATATTTATGGATGAAACAACCAACATTGATGAAACAACCAACATAAATTGCAACCACAAATTGGTATTCAAAGTACAATGATTCAACATTGATGAAACAAGCCAGTGAATTTCAACCACAAATTGGTCTTCAAAGTACAATAATTGTGGAAAAAAACAGTAAAAACATGCAAAGATTCGTGCAAAAAAGGATAAAAATGTAATTTTTTTGCCCACCGCGGGCTCACCGCGGGCAACTACCGCGGGGAGGGACCAAAAGTGTCACAGCAGGCATAGTTGGGGGCTCCGCGGGACACTTTGACCTAACAGGGGGTGCCACGTAGGCCCTAGCCCGCGATCGCAGAGCCCACCGCGGAAGTTTTGGATATTTTGGTAAAATCAGAGAAAATTTGGGTATTTTGGTAAGTCAAAGTCAAACTTTGGGTATTTTAATTAAATTCCCTTATAAAAAACACAAAAGCTAAAAGTATATGGGTGGTAATTTTTTTCACAAATCATAAAAAGCCTAAAAGTATCATGCATGGTCTCCATCGAGTATTATGTAATTGTATTTTTGTTACTTTTGGTTGATACTTAAATAGTGTATATAATTTGCTTCTTTTTTATTTATTTTGTATGTTTTAGATAATGCTTAAAAGTTAAGAATATCCTTAACAACTATGTTATAATTTTTTTTAGTGATTTAAGAAAAATTTATGCTGTAACAACGATATTATATGACACCGTAGAATACAAAAGAAAAAAAAGACTGTGTGTAAAACATCTAAATTTAGAGAAATCTTTATAATATAACAAAGAGAAATAATATTTTATTTCTTTCCCACCAATAAGATGTATTGAAAATAAATGTTTATAAAAGAGAAATAATAATTTAATAAATGTATAGATTATCTTAATAACACTATGTATAATCCCACATTGGTTGGAGAGGGGAACAAATTTTGCCTTATAAGAGGGACTTGATACCTTTCCTATCAGGCGTGTTTTAAAACCGTGAGTCGAGGTGTGTGGACAAAACGAACAATATCTGGTACGGTTGGCCTAGGATGTTACAGATGGTATCAGAGCCGGGAACCGAACTGGTGTGCCAGCGAGGACGCTAGGCTCCTAAGGGGGTGGATTGTAAGATCCCACATTGGTTGGGGAGGGGAACAAGGGTTGTCTTATAAGAGGGACTTGATATCTCCCTTATCAGACGCGTTTTAAAACCGTGAGTCGAGATGTGTGGATAAAGCGGACAATATCTGATACGGTTGGTCTGAGATGTTACACACTACAAAACAAATGACCTTTACTCACAAAATTTACCCAGAGAAATTTCCGTCGGTGATTACCCACGGATCACCCATGGAAGATCAATGGTTCGGTAGAATTTGATGTTTTTCGAGAAAATACCCATGGATCACCTAAAGAATCCTTAGGTAATCTGTCACTGATATGCATTACCTACCAAAAATTTACCAACCAACTTTTGTGACGATTTTGTAACGAATCTCCCTTTAGCGACAAATTTTCCATGAAAAAGTATGTAGAAAAAAGTCTTTCTATAGCAGTGTAATATAGTTGGTACTAAAATTTCTAAAATAAAGTAACCGAGTTTTAAATATAATTTCTTTTAAAAATATTGACTTGATACTTTATCATATTCATTTATTTTTTAAAAATATATAACCGTGTTAATTCCTGTTAATTATTTTTTTCTTCCAAAAATATTGGTTACTAACCAAAAAGAACTGGCCCAAACACAACATTTATAAAAGAACCAAAAGCTAAATAACAAAAAAAAGCTATAATCCAATATCAATATTACAAGCTACAACAGAAAAGGAACAAGAATACTTTGAATAGTCAAAATAATTTATAATTAAATGTTCTAAAAAATGACACATATTGTTATTGGTGTATGTGTTTGTATAATTAAATATAGATAAACATGGTCATTTTTTAGAATGCATTTGGTACAGTGGACAATATATGATATAATAGAATAAGGATCTTTATTTTATATTTGACATAATTTTTAAATGGAACAAACAAGAATAAAGTTGAACATAGTTATATTTTACCAATATAATCTTAAAATAAAATCTAATTATCTTCTGAAACATCAAATTCATATTCTTTTATATATTTTATTCATTTTATTTTTTTTATTGTATTTTATACTCTAAACTTTCACTTTACTGTCATAAAAATATTATTTTTATTGGTTTATATGTTTTGGATAATTTATGTAAATTATTAAATATTAATAGTAAAAATATAGAAAATGTTAGAAAAGAAAAAATGAAAACTACATTAACATTTTATTTTAGTGTCACTTTAATCGTCTTGAATGAAACTTTATAATATTATATTTTGTGATAAAAAAATATTTATTTTATTATAATTTAATAAATTAAATAATTAATGAAAATATATAAGCAACATATTAGGGGTAAATTGGTCATGTTATGTATTTTATTTTGTCCAATTCTGTCTTACATAACTGTTCTGTCATGTTCTGTTAAGTCGTATCCTATCATACTCTATCATGTATGCATACCAAATGCATCTTAAAATGGGCCGAGTGGTAGTACCTAGGGGTGTTAACGAGTCGAGCTTTTAACGAGCTACTCGAGCTCGAGCCTAATAGTTGTCGAGCTCGAGTCGATCTCGAACACAAAATAAAGCTCGCTTAACTTAACGAGTCGAGCTCCATAACACCAATGTTCGACTCGACTCGACTCGTTCGAAAGCTCGATTAAGCTTTACGAGTCGAGTCGAGTCGAGCCGAGCCATTCGAGTATATACTTTTTCGAGCCAAACATATTTATATGTTTACAAATTATCGAGCTTGAAATACATAAACGGGTTAATCGATCTCGAATTCGAGCTCATAAACGAGCATCGAGCTCAAGCCCGGATATTGAAAAAATATTCGAGTTCGAGCTCGAGTCGGACTTTGAAAAATTAATCGAGCTCGAGTCGAGCTCGAGCCTGGTATAATTTTTTCGGGCTCGAATAGCCTGGTACTACCGCATAGGTCTTTTGATCGTCAGATGCCTCCGATTTTTTTTACTTTGTAATAAATACTATATAAATGAATTAATTAATACAATATTATAAGGAGAAAAAACCTTTAGCGTAGAGGCAAGGTCTTTAAGTGTTTATGGCATTCTATGTTTTCCCCAAGTTTGAATCCCGTAACTTCTAATTTTAAATTTTTGTGATTTTCTTTTAAAATAAGATAATTAAATTATATAATTGTTTTAAACTGTTTTCTATATAATTTATCCACCAAATACAAATCTAAAGATTTTTTTTAACCGTCCGTTTCTAGGCCAACTTACGCGCATCGACTAATACTCGGACGACCACGAATGGCTTGAAGTCATCGCAGGTGAACCTCCATAGCTACAAGGGCTTTGACAGCGCCTGAATTTGAACCCTAGGTAGATGAGATATTCCACTATATTTTGTATGATGTTTTTTAAAAGTGTTTTTAAATGATAAATTTTTAAATATTTTGATAATATAACTATTGGGTCATTGACCAACATCTTCCTAAATCGAAACGTGACGTTGGCTGCTACGCTATATGGAAATAAGTTGCGCCTTCTCCACCATCAATTGCTTTTGGCGTAGTGGTAAGCGCTTGGATCCTAACATGTGGTATCAGAGCAAGTCACGGGTTCGAATCCCATGGAGTGCATTTAAAATGCCAAAGGCATGCTGTGCATCCATTGACTTCTAACGAAACTCTCGTTAGTGCTGGAAGATGCTGGGGGGGGGGGGGGATTGTTGGGTCATTGACCAACATCTTTGTTAAAAGTCATTAGTTGTACCAATCTTGTCATATGTTGTTTAACTTAAGGTGTTTGTGGTTGTTTGTATTTCTACGAGGGTCAAAAGTGTAAAGATTAAAGAGTTAAAGGGCTGATGGACCGCACCTCACTTTTGAAGATAGTAGAAGGGTAGCAGAGCAAATATGAGGTTTTAAGGGACTAAAGCTGCAAGGACCGGAGTGCAATTATGCTGAGTATATAAACGAGAGTCTCTCTCTCTCTCTCTCTCTCTCTCTCTCTCTCAGTCATTAGAACGATTCATTTTTTCATTTTTTCTCTCTTACATCTGTTATCTCTCTACAATATTAGGGATTGTTCATCTTCATATCGTATGAAGATGATTGTTGTAGTCTGAGAGTTGTATTGAGTGTTGTAGTGAGGATACTTTGTAATGTTCAATATAGTTTTATATTTTCAATATGGTATCAGAGCACACTGGTGCGATCGTTTCTGATTTTTCCAACATCTACAACGGATTCATGTATGTTCTTCGTTCTATTTTTACTCTACACGTTTGATTTTGACTATTTAGTCCTAATCGACGTTGTTTGAGTTCCTCATTTGGTTTTTAAATTTTCAAATCTACTGATTTTCACTCGGTGCGTTTGTTTTTGACTTTCTAATCCTAATCAACGTTTCTGAGTTGTTCTGGTTAATCTTCAGATCTATTGCTCTCTTCATTCACTATGTTTCTGATTCTGACTCTTTAGTCTTAGTCGAACATTTTCAGAGTTCTTTGTTAAAATCATAGATCTGTTGGCTCTGAGTTGTTATTCTTTGTATAAAATTGTAGATCTGGTTTTTTTGTTCACTCATCTTGACTAGTTTTGACTGTGTAGTCCTAACTGGAATGATTTGATTTTTGTTCATCTTTTTCTGATTTTGTTCCCATTTTTCACTCATCGTGTATGATTCTGATTTTTTAGTCCTAATCAATGTTTGGGTAAAAAATCACACCTCACGACCGACGTTAGAAAACCCAGATGACATTTCCATAAGACCACCCTTGCACTAGAATACGGTCTTACGAGTTACTCAAGGACGTATGCTCGGTCGTACGTAATTATGCTGGTCGTACGTTCCGTACGACGACGTATGAGACTTAAGACGGTCGTACGCTTTATACTAACCGTTAACAGTCAAACATCCGTTTCTTTTGTTCATTAATGCAGGTTTAACAACATTCATGGTGCAAACGGTCAGTAACGATCAGCTCATCAATGGCATTCAAGGCCCGACATCGGTTACGAAGTGCGCCATAAAGGCACCATTAATGGCCAGCGGAAGCTATAAAAGAACCGGTGCTGCAACCGAAAAAGGCATCTGGTTTTATCTGCTCCAGTCCGTTCCGAAGAATACACCAAGCTATTTCATTCTGCTCCATCTATTTTCTAAGTAATTCTTCACCAAAAACGCAGTAATTCGCGAGGCATTCGAACGAATATCGCTAAGCATCTTCGCACGACAGCAGTTCGAACCGCACGACGACAGCTTATTTCGCACGATTAACACAAGACACACGTCATTTACACACGACTAAGTCTATTTTACATTTATCTGTAATCTGTTGTACACAAAACACCTGTTACAAAAGGACTTTCACCCCTGATTGGCGAACATAGTGCATCGTCGACTCTCACCAGTCGACCGCGGTTTTTTCCCTCGTTTTGGGGTTTTCCGCGTCACCAAATCTCTCGTCTTACTTGTTTTTTCCCGCGATTGTGTTGCTTGGCCTTGAGATACGTTTCTTTAGTTGTTAAAAGTCCACATCAACCTTAAGTTGTGCTTTTGTGCGATTTTTGGCATTAACAGTTTGGCGCCATCCGTGGGACCACATCTAGAGAAAATCTCAAGACAACACATATATCGCTCTAACGATCTTGAAAGGTTTTAGTTGATTCCAGGATAATGGCAGCCCCATCTGATCCTGCAGCACAACTATCACAAGCCCAGGACACCCCTGAATCCAAGGATGTCTATAGTCTGGAAGAAGTCATCTTAGATCAGAGCAAGCCTGATCAGATTGTCTTCATGAGGGCATCATTAGACCCTGCCATAAAAAGTTAACTAATCTCCTTTTTGCACGAATATGCTGACTGTTTTGCTTGGATGCACGAAGACATGGTGGGTATAGACCCCAGTGTCATATCTCACAAGATGAACGTCGACCTATCTTTTAAACCAGTAAAGCAAAAGCGTCGAAAGTTCGCTCCTGAGCGGAACAAAGTTATCGACGATGAGTTCGACAATTTGCTCAAGACTGGGAAGGTCAGAGAGGTGAAATACCCCGACTGGTTAGCCAATGTCGTGGTCGTACAAAAGAAGAATGGGAAATGGCGAGTCTGCATCGACTTCACATACCTTAATAAGGCCTGTCCTAAAGACCCATTCCCGTTACCTCACATCGACGCTATGGTCGACGAGACCGCAGGACATGAACTCCTGACGTTTATGGACGCCTATTCTGGGTATAATCAAATTTTGATGCACAACGATGACCAAGAGAAGACTGCTTTCATGACAGACAAAGGCATCTATTGTTACAAAGTCATGCCTTTCGGTCTGAAGAATGCAGGGTCGACCTATCAACGATTGGTTAACAGGATGTTCAAAGAACATCTTGGCGACACCATGGAGGTCTACATTGACGACATGCTTGTCAAATCCAAGCAGGCGACCGATCATATCACTCATCTAAAGGAATCCTTCGACATCCTGCGAAAATATCAGATGAAATTGAATCCTACGAAATGCTCCTTCGGAGTAAGCGTCGAAAAATTCCTGGGCTATATGGTCACGCGGCGGGGCATAGAGGCTAATCCATATCGAATCAAAGCCTTGACGAACATCAAGTCGCCCAGAAACTTTAAGGAAGTCCAACGACTTACGAGTCGTGTGGCCGCCCTGAATCGCTTTATCTCACGATCGTCGGATAAATACCGTCTGTTCTATAACGTCCTAAGAAAAACAAGGGCTTCGACTGGACGGACGATCACGAGCAAGCGTTGCAACGGTTGAAAGAATATATGGCCGTCCCACCATTACTTTCAAAACCAGAAGAACACGAGGTCTTACAACTGTACCTCACCGTAAGTCCTTACTCTGTAAGTACCGTCTTAACTAGAGAGGTCGACAGGCAGCAAATGCCGATCTACTACGTCAGTAAATCTTTACTGGACGCAGAAACCCGATATACGTCCATGGAGAAATTACTTTTGTCACTCGTGACAACGACAAAGAAGTTACGACACTACTTTGAATCTCATCCCATTACTGTTTGGGTAAAATTTCACCAGTCTCGACCACGAACAAAAAAGGGAAAACATATTTCTTATACTTTCTTATGACAAGATAAAATCATAAACACTTTATCGTCTGACCAAAGTTCAAATCAAAAAATCTGTTCACGACACTCGACCGTCGTAAGACACCTTACGACCTCGACCGACTAACGTAAGACAACTGTTATGATTTCTCTGTTTAATGCAGGATCAACACCATTAATGGCTAACGGATATAACCGACGAAGATCATTATGGCCACTAACTTCAGCAACCGTTACTCCGACATTCATAAGGATCATTTAAAGCTACGGAGACTATAAATACAAAGACTCTAGCCTCACTTGCGGACAACTGAACTCTCGAGAACACTCACAACATACTGAAAGTTCTTAAGCAAAGAAGTATTCTCTCTCGAACAGACGACGCACGACACATAGTTCCTATACACGACGCATCTGTTTTTTCACACGATACACTTGTTATTTTACAAATTAGTTTAGTTCTGTTATTTGTATTGTAATCATTGTACTCTTGACACTCGAAACATAAGGACATCGCCCCTGTTTGGCGACCATAGTGCAGCGACAACCATCATAGTCGTCTGCGGATTTTTTCCTCGTTGAGGTTTTTCCCGCGTCACCAAATTCCTTGCGTCTTATTTACGTTTTTTTAGTCTTTGTCGCATTGCTTTGTCGAACGATTTCTATCTTTAGTTGTTAAGCTCCACAATCAACCTTAAGTTATCCTTCTGGACGATTTTTGGCATTAACAGTTTGGCGCCCACCGTGGGGCCCCATCTAGAGAAAGTCTTCGACAAACGTGCTCCTTACTAACCGTTTCTTGGAGATTCCTCTTTTTTCTGTTTCAGGAAAATGGCAGCCCATAGAAATCAAGAGCAGCTCATTTCCCAGATGTACCAGGAGTTGGAAGCTGCACGAAATCAAATCAATGCCCTTGCTGAACAAAGTCGAAGGGCAGCTGAGGAAATCGCGCGACTGAGGAATCAGAATCCGAGTGGATCGTTCGGACCGCAGAACGGTCCAAGACCATTCGTTCAGAATCCAGGTCCATGACCGTTCGGTCAGCAGCAAGGTCCATTCATGCAGAACCAGCAGCAGGGATCGTTCATCCCAAATCCCCAGTTCGGGCCGGTTCCTCCTCAGCATCTGAGACCACGACCCATGCACTATGGGTCTCAGCCGTTCTTTGTCCCTTTCAATGGGGACGCCAATGGCTCGTCGTATGGAAATGGCACTGTTCAGGAGTCAACCCTCCAGCCGGTGTGAATTCCGATCCTAACGACCCCGTCGCTCAGCGGCTAAAGTTGTTGGAAGATCAGAATGAGCGTGTCCTGTCTTTGCTCGCTAAGCTACCGGGGGCAGCCGTACCTGTCGACGTCGAACCTCGCTCGGGATATCAGGCGTTAGGGGTGAGCATAACCGGGTACCCGACTAAATTTCATGAAACCGGAACTGGCGGTTCCTAGAATGAAGGAACCAGAACCGAAACCACTTACATCGGTTCTTTATATTTTGGAACCGGTCCCGGAACCGGCGGTTCCGGTTCCGGGTACCCGCCATCAATATTTTTTTCTAACTTTTTTTAACATTTCATACAATAAAAATGTAATTTTAAGTCTATTGCAAACTAAAAAATACCAACTTAAAGAAATAAACACAACGAATGGTGAAAAATAATCAGATAAAAACTAATTATTACATAAATAAATTAGAAGCTCTGGCGTATTAAGTATTGACATCAACAAAACGACTTACATAACACATAACGTCCTTACGTCAAGACCTAACAAATAAAACATTTGGATCAAAACGAATAAAACACCTAACAAAACCTATAACACATCATTAAATTTTTAAATATAATAAATATATAAACAATTTTATAAAAAATAGCGGGTACCCAGTGTTAATGCCAAAAATCGCACAAAAGTACAACTTAAGGTCGATGTGGACATTTAACAACTAAAGAAACGTATCTCAAGCCAAATAACGCAATCGCGAGGAAAAAGTAAATGAGACAAGAGATTTGGTGACGCGGAAAACCCCAAAACAAGGGAAAAAACCGCGGTCGACTACGTGAGAGTCGACAGTGCACTATAGTCGCCAAACAGGGGCGAAAGTCCTTGTGTTACAGGTGATTTGTATACAACAGATTACAAATAAATGTAAATATAAACTTAGTCGTGTGCAAACGACGTGGGTCGTGCGTAAATCGTGCGAAATAGCTTGTTGTCGTATGGTCTGAACTGTCGTCGTCAGGTGGTTCGAACTGTCGTCGTGCGATACTTGCGTATTCGAATGCCTCGTTGTATTGAGAGAAATATATAGAAGTGAGTATAAGTAACTCTGTCTATTCCCCCCTTTGCTCGAAGGTGGAGCAGCCTTTATATAGCTTCGGTCAGTACTAAATGTGCTTTAATTGTTGGTCTTGTAACCGCTGTCGACATTAAATGCGCTTTGATGATTGTCTTTGTAACCGCTGTCGGGCTCTGAATGGCATTGATGATTCGTCCGTTACTGGTCGTTGTGCCATAAATGCCTGTAGACCTGCATTAATGAACAAAAGAAACGGCTGTTGACCATGAATGGTTAGTGTAATCGTAAGACCGTCTTAAGTTCTAGACGTCGGTCTTATGGAGCATACAACCGTTGCAGAAATATAAGACCATGTATATGAATGGAAATGTCTTGTAAGACCTTATCTTAGTATAAGAACGGTCTTATGAAAATGTCGAATGATTAGGTCGTAAGACCACTAGGTCGCAGAACCAGGATGTCAGGACGATGCTCTCGCATGACCAGAGCGATATAAGACCGACGACAGGAGACTGCCGACGTAAGACCGACGAGTCGTAACTGGCGACACGTAACTGGCGACATAAGACTAGTGACGTAGGACTAATAACGTAAGACTAGTAGCATAAGACTAGTGACGTAGGGCTAGCGATGTGCGACACGTGATGTGCGACACGTGACGTGCGATCATTAGATGTAAAATGACTATTGACCCAATATGTCTTTTAATAACCAATTATCGTGGTTATTAACGTATGTCGGGGATATGACAATAATGGGTATTATTCTTGTCGGTCGGGGGTATGACTGTCGTAGATTAGGGTAGTCAATGTCCATGGGTCATGTCGAGGGAATTTCCCAAGTCGGTCGAGGGTGTGATTTTTTACCCAAACAGTTAGCCCCCCGAGATTTGAATTTCAAAGCCATTTGAATTTCAGACCTCATACCAAAGTTAAATGTGTTTCTACGGAGACGTGTCACTTTTGCTAAAAAAATCGACTTGGTTAGCTAAAATCGTGAGACCAGTCGATAGTGTTAAGTAAGTTGCGACGATCGAAAGATGATCTTTAATGCGCAAGATACTTGTGGTATTCATCCGCTAATGTGAAGGAATTAACGACGATCGTAAGACGTCCTTAAAATGTAAGGAACCGATGGTGATCGTAAGACGATCTTTATCAAAATGAGACGTATGGGACGGGAGACAATCGTAAGACGATTGGGCCGAAATAAAGTTTGGTGACGATCATAAGATGATCGGACCAAGATAAAATTTAAGGATCTTGTGATACAGTCGTTAAAGACTTATGTTCTGGCGTTTCGAGCCGATACGGTCGTTATAGACTTTTGATCTGGCGTTTAGAGCCGATATGGTCGTTATAGACCTATGATCTGGCATTCCGAGCCGATACTTTCGTTATAGACTTTTGATATGGCGTTCCGAGCCGATACTGTCGTTATAGACTTTTGATCTGGCGTTCCTTGCCGATACGGTCGTTATAGACTTTTGATCTGGCGTTTAGATCCGATATGGTCGTTATAGACCTATGATTTGGCATTCCGAGCCGATACGGTCGTTAGAGACCTAAGATCTGGCGCTTACAGCCGATACGGTCGTTAGAGACCTAAGATCTAGCGCTTACAGCCGATACGGTCGTTAGAGACCTATGATCTGGCGCTTACAGCCGATACGGTCGTTAGAGACCTAAGATCTGGCGCTTACAGCCGATACGGTCGTTAGAGACCTATGTTACGTTATGTAAGTTTTGCTTTAGCGATAATCGGTAAAAATTTTACCTTTCTATTGAACCTGAGTATTATTTCGACTCATCATGTCATGGACATATGTAATGTCAACTGTAAAAATTCATTAAGTACAAAAATGAACAAGAAGTCGTGCGACTTGGGCATCCATTGTAATACAACGATTAGAACGTAAGTCATAAGACTTTTTGAATCGCATAAGCAAACATAAGCACATGCGATCAAAGCATTCATTCAGAACATGAAATTTTTATAAGTTAAAGAACTTAGCTTGTGGGGTCGCTAGACCTTACGATCGTATGATTTGATCATATGATGAACTTGAATCATATGTTCCTGTAGTTATACAATCGAGTCGTCTAATAAAACTGATTGTTTGTACCGTACGATTTTACTGAAGTCGTATGATAGACTTAGTAACTTATGTCGTGCGATCCTGCGATAAAGCAATGTCAGAGGTCGGTCATTGGCTAGCCAACGACCCTCCGATGCTTAAGTCAGTAATCGTCATGATGAATAAAAAATCGTATGAAAGAAGGAAAAGGACTTTGAAGAAATACCTCTTCAGATGCGTTGCATTCCAGCTGCGTGGGATATCTCGACCGTCGAGGGTTTGGAGCCGATAGGCACCTTTACCCACGACTTCTGAGATACGATAATGACCTTCCCATTTGGTGGAAAGTTTACCCTCATTAAGCTCTTGAGTGCTTTGGAACACTCGTCGGAGAACGTAGTCGCCTTCTTGAAAGACTCTTGCTTGTGATTATACGGTTAATCTTGCGACTTGCCTTTATTGACAATCATGAGATTAAAATATGCGAGTCGCACTTATTGGCGAATTTTGCGTTTTGACATGCGACTTACCATGACTGGCGATTGTGAGATTCAATATACAAGTCGTCTTTATTGACGACATATGTCATGACTAGCGATCATGAGATTTCAACATGCGAGTCGCTTTTATTGGCGACCGAGAATTTTAACCTGTGCTTGCCATGACTGGCGATCATGAGATTAAAAAAGGGGAGTCGTCTTTTGTCGACGACTACAAATTGCAACCTGCTTTTGCCATAACTGGCGATCATAAGATTTAAAACGTGGGTCGTCTCTTATTGACGACTATAAATCGTAACCTGCGTTTTAAGTCGTGGAGACTTTGTTTCTCACAATGTGAATCGTAAAACATGTATTTAAGTCGTAGAGACTTTTTATTTCTCACGATATAAATCGTAAGACCTGTATTTATATGATCTTGTGAGCCTGCAATGTAAAATCGGGGGTGGTCGTTGGTTTGACCAATGATCCTTTGATGCTTGAATCAACGATCATATATTAGATCAAAATAATTAAACGAGGAGAATATACTTAGAGTATATATATAGAGTTGTTCTAAATGGGACGTCACAGTTACCGTAACATGGAGTCGAAAAGCGCCTTTTTCTGAGGACTTTTGAAATCAAATGTGGTATTTTTTCAGTTTGTGAAGGGTGTTCCGAGCCCCCGAGTCCCTTGGATGCTGCGATACATGCGATACTTTGATGGAGCATTTTTTTTATCGGGGCTTGAGTCTGGCTTCGAGCCGCATTCAATTTCGTTAGAGCGATATGTGTGTTGGCTTGAGATTTTCTCTAGATGAGGTCCCACGGATGGCGCCAAACTGTTAATGCCAAAAATCGCACAAAAGTACAACTTAAGGTCGATGTGGACATTTAACAACTAAAGAAACGTATCTCAAGCCAAATAACGCAATCGCGAGGAAAAAGTAAAAGAGACAAGAGATTTGGTGACGCAGAAAACCCCAAAACAAGGGAAAAAACCGCGGTCGACTACGTGAGAGTCGACAGTGCACTATAGTCGCCAAACAGGGGCGAAAGTCCTTGTGTTACAGGTGATTTGTATACAACAGATTACAAATAAATGTAAATATAAACTTAGTCGTGTGCAAACGACGTGGGTCGTGCGTAATAGCTTGTCGTCGTATGGTCTGAACTGTCGTCGTCAGGTGGTTCGAACTGTCGTCGTGCGATACTTGCGTGTTCGAATGCCTCGTTGTATTGAGAGAAAAATATAGAAGTGAGTATAAGTAACTCTGTCTATTCCCCCCTTTGCTCGAAGGTGGAACATCCTTTATATAGCTTCGGTCGGTACTAAATGTGCTTTAATTGTTGGTCTTGTAACCGCTGTCGACATTAAATGCGCTTTGATGATTGTTTTTGTAACCGCTGTCGGGCTCTGAATGGCATTGATGATTCGTCCGTTACTGGTCGTTTTGCCATAAATGCCTGTAGACCTGCATTAATGAACAAAAGAAACAGCTGTTGACCATGAATGGTTAGTGTAATCGTAAGACCGTCTTAAGTTCTAGACGCCGGTCTTATGGAGCATACAATCGTTGCAGAAATATAAGACCATGTATATGAATGGAAATGTCTTGTAAGACCTTATCTTAGTATAAGAATGGTCTTATGAAAATGTCGAAGGATTAGGTCGTAAGACCACTAGGTCGCAGAACCAGGATGTCAGGACGATGCTCTCGCATGACCAGAGCGATATAAGACCGACGACAGGAGACTGCCGACGTAAGACCGACGAGTCGTAACTGGCGACACGTAACTGGCGACATAAGACTAGTGACGTAGGACTAATAACGTAAGACTAGTAGCATAAGACTAGTGACGTAGGGCTAGCGATGTGCGACGTGCGACACGTGATGTGCGACACGTGACGTGCGTTCAATAGATGTAAGATGACTATTGACCCAATATATCTTTTAATAACCAATTATCGTGGTTATTAACGTATGTCGGGAATATGACAATAATGGGTATTATTCTTGTCGGTCGGGGATATGACTGTCGTAGATTAGGGTAGTCAATGTCCATGGGTCATGTCGAGGGAATTTTCCAAGTCGGTCGAGGGTGTGATTTTTTACCCAAACACCCAGCGGGTAACGGTTCCAAAAAAATGAGAACCAGAACCGAAACCAATCCTAATCGGTTCCGTATTTTTGGAACCGGAACCGGAACCAATCACATCGGTTCCGGTTCCAGAACCGGCAGTTTCAGAGCGGTTCCAGTTCCAAAGGCGGGTACCCAGTTCTGATGCTCACACCTATCAGGCGTCGCCTTTCGTTGACACGATAGCGACTGTCGACGTCCCGAAGAAGTATAACATCCCCGCTTTCACGCCCAAGTATTCGGGAATAACCGATCCAACGGAGCACATTGCGCAGTATAAGCAGTTAATGTGGACGGTCTCGATCCCGCATATGTACCAGGAAGTTTGCATGTGCAAGAGTTTCGGGGCGACCCTCACGGGTCCTGCCCTACAATGGTTGATTAACCTCAAACCTAAATCTATCGGGTCGTTTGCTGAGTTAGTCAACCAGTTCTCCCAGCAGTTCGCCAGCAGTCGCAAGATGGAGAAGCATACCAGCGACTTATATTATGTCGTGCAGAAGGCCGGTGAATCTATCCGGAGCTATTTCAATAGATTCAACGCAGAAATGATCAGTGTCCGCAACTGCGACGTCAATACCGCGATCGAAGCCTATAAACGTGGTCTGGACGACAGTTCGGGTCTGTACACTGACTTGACCTAATACCCTCCAGAGAATTTCGAAGATGGCCGAGCAAGAACCCTGAAATATATGAGGGTGGCGGACGACGCTGCTTTTCATCGTAAGCACTCTGACGACAAGAGGTCGCTAAGTGAAAAGAAGCCAGAGTTCAAGACGAAGGCAATATCCAAGTCAGAGCCTGCACGACAAATCTCGAACGTCCGATTCAAGACAAAAGTGGAGTTCAAGACCGCAACTTCGACCAAATTTCCTCAGTACCCTAAGATATCTGTTAATGCCAAAAATTGCACCAAAGGGACAACTTAAGGTCGATGTGGACTTAAACAACTAAAGAAAGAATCTTTCGACGAGACGTGTGATGATAAATAAAATAAAGGAACAAGGGATTTGATGACGCAGGAAAAACCTCAATTGAGGAAAAAACCTGCGGACGACAGGGGGTGTCGTCGCTGCACTATGGTCGCCAATCAGGGGCGATGTCCTTGGATACTGGTGTCGATCGTACAGAGATTACAATACAAATGAAGGAAATGCTTCGAAATGTAAAGTACAAGTGTTTGAATGTAAAAATAGGTGTTTGTCGTGTACGAAACAAAGGGTGAACTGCTGGTCGAGGGCTGTTGTCGTGCGTCGAGAGGGATTCTTAGAATAATGGTTCTTCACTTTAGGTGTTCTTGAATATTGCTTCGGTTGTTAATCGCCGTATATTCGATGTGTTGAAGTGTTGATTGAGCTTGATATTTATAGTCTTCGCGTCCTTAGCTTCATCCATGAATGTTCCTTTAATGGCCTTAACGGTTGGAAACGGTCGCCGGAGTAATGATCTTCGTCCGTTACGGTCGCCGGCTGTTTAATGATTGCGTCGGTTATAGTCGTTGCTCCTTAATGAGTTTTACTCCTGCATTAAACACTTAATAAACGGTCATGGTTAACGTTAGCTTTGGTCGAAGTCGCACGTCCTTATATAATAGTCGTGCGGATCGAGCGACGCTATGGTCGAGCGTCGTAAGGGACTCTTGACTTATCTTTTATGAGGGACGACGATGGTGTTCTAGGTCTTTGTCGAGACCTTATCTTAATACAAGATATAGTCCCTAATCATACGTCTTACCTGTTCTGGTCACGGTCGAGCGACGTGATTTTTTGCCCAAACAGTTTGCCCCCAAAATTTGAAAATTGAATGTCAAGTTTAAGTTTCAAATTTTGCTTGTCGAACGCTTAGACTTGTGACCTGGGTTGAGGGACTTACCTGGTTGTCGTGGAACTAGACCGGTTCGCCTTTAACTGAACGAGAAGTTGAAAAGTTGTGACGTCACACTGACGCACGATGATGCTTACCAGCTGTCGAAGATAGGTGTCGAAGATTTGGATAGATATACGAAAGGACATGGACGCGTGTTGATCATCAAGGAATTCGGTTTGTTCCTATAAGTAAAAGATATGACGAATCCTTCCTTGTTTCGCCTTTGAAGGGTTTGTGCTGTGATTTCCTTGCCATTCTTCGCCGGATCCTTTCCAAACTTGTGAATTTCTTTGATTTGATTAGGTTCTCCGGGGTCTAGCGCGCCTATAAGTAAGGTACGATTTCTTTGACTCCTGTAACTTTTGTGTTTAGGAATGTCGAGGGATCCTGAGAGTGTTATTCAAGAGCTATCAGACCTCCGTGACTTTAGAAAGTTAGCAAAAATTCCTGCGTGGATCGAATTGATTCGTCCAGGTCAGATCCGCTCAAATGAATGTCCTGAGGGGTACATCATGATCTACGAATACCCTTTTAAGATAGGATTTGAATGTCCGTATTCGCCTCTAGCCAAACCTTTTATGCTGGAGTTCGATTTAGCACCAGGTCAATTAATGCCCCAATTCTGGCGAGTTATTCAAATGATTGAGCGTCTGTCGAGAGGATGGGGGAATCCTATGGGTGTATGTGATCTTCTCTTGGCTTATCAGGCCAAAAAGGATGGTTGTCATCGCTGTAGCTTACACTCTAGGCTCAAGGGTGATAGTGTCCTGGTTTTAGGGACAGATGTGAATGACCGTGGGTGGAAGACTCGATATGTATTCGTGCATAAGTTGTCTCTTGACTCCGAGAGTGAGTGGATTAGGACGGGCTGGAATATGTCGGGTGAGCCTCGTCATTTCATCTAGCGTACGTTGTAGATGATTTACATATGATTTTAACTTGTTTTTTGTATGTTGACAGCCATAAAATTCGAGGTCGTGAAGCCAGACACTAACTCTCAAGCGAAGATCAATTCGTTTTTAGAATTTAGCGTCGCCAAAAGGTCTTTCGCCGTGCGACACTCGGCGGATGACGACGATTTAGAATCTTCAGGAGAGAACCAAGGGGAGAAGTGTGAAGAAAAAGGAAGAGAAGAGGAGGAAGATAAGTCGAGAGGAAGGAGAGGGATGACGGGTAAGCTTTACTTTCCTTTTCTTCCTATGTTACCTCGAGTCTTTTTCCTTTGCGTGCTTTATGACATTACTTTTTTCCAGGAGAGTCTCAACCTAAAGTGTTGAATGTTTCTGCTAAGAGAGCAGCTGAGCTGGAACGTGCTCGTCAGGGTAGAGAGAAGAGGCTAAAAGCCATGTCTGCTGGCCCTGAAATTCCGAAGAAGACGAGGACGTCGTCGGCAGGGGTTAATGACTCGTCGAGAGTCGTTACACCCGAAGAGGTAGGGGTCGCATCTCCCAAGAAGGTGATTGCAGCGACACCCATCAATTATGCGCCTCCGGTGAAAACGGTGAAGTCCCCGTCAGCCGCGTCGAATCCTTTGTCAGCCGACAAGGGCAAGGAACACTCGACGGGAGGGGAGAAGGTCACGACGGTCAACTTTACGCTGCCATCAGACTTTATGACAGGTAATGTCCTAGACAGGACGAACCTGTTCCCTCACCTGGATAAATTCCTGCTTCCATCTTTCAGGGAGCATTTTGAGGGGTTTCCTTTCGAGGAGACGGGTGCCCATGTAGCCGGCTTGGTGTTCATGGTAAGTGTTGGGTCATCAAGATTTGAAGATGACCTCATGATCTCCTTTTATACTTTGAAAAACATTTTATACTTAGAGAAATTTTGGATGCATGGTTCTTTGTAATGGCTTGTACAAGATAGCAAATGTTTGGTGAAGTCAAAGATCAACCAAAGTCAAGATTAAAGATTCTCTCATTGTGGAAGTGAAAGATCTTTTCTCAACACATACAAGTCATTGTCCACCGATGGTGTTCTCACACATCGGTGGACATATCTCCACCGAAATCTCTCTCTGTTTCGGCCAAAGAATCCCACCAATGGAAGTCCAATTTCGGTGAGATCTCAAAGAAGTCTCAAAGATGCTTTCTCCAAAGATGATGTCACATATCCCAAAGATGATGTCACATATCTCAAAGATGTGTCACATATCTCAAAGCTATCATCGGTGGGATCTCAAAGAAGTCTCAAAGATGCTTTCTCCAAAGATGACGTCACATATCCCAAAGATGATGTCACATATCACAAAGATGTGTCACATATCTCAAAGCTATCATCGATGGGATCTCAAAGAAGTCTCAAAGATGCTTTCTCCAAAGATGATGTCACATATCCCAAAGATGATGTCACATATCTCAAAGATGTGTCACATATCTCAAAGCTATCATCGGTGGGATCTCAAAGAAGTCTCAAAGATGCTTTCTCCAAAGATGATGTCACATATCCCAAAGATGATGTCACATATCTCAAAGATGTGTCACATATCTCAGGTTGCCTTCGGTGGTGTAATCTTTAGATGACAAATTGAGAAGATATTTTCTACATGGATAAAGTGACATTTTGTCTTATTATCCATTACCATATAAAGTTATTTTCTCATGCATGGGTCCTATTTCCAGTACCTAGTAAAAGGTGACAAGGACATCTCAACTTATCAGAAGTCAACATCCTCAACAAGTATGAAGATGACAAGTGTCCCAAGCATTCAATGCTTGCACACTTCTTGTCTCTAAAAAAGGAAGGACCTCTCCATGCAGAAATAACTAACATCTTGAGAGACTTGAAGATTACTGTGTGCTCCTAAATATTCTACGCAAACTGGAAGATTTCTCTCAGTGCAAGAATTTCCAGTTTGCTTGAAAAACTTTATAGCTTTGTTCTAAGTGTTCTTAGTTATTTTGTTAGTATACTTTGTGTAAGATTGTTAGAATAGTTTATCTGTTCTTTTCCGTAACAGTCTTAAGTTTTCTATGTGTAATTCTTGTTGAAAGATTTTCAATAATAGAATTAAAATTGTGAAAATTTTGAGTATTGTATTCAACCCCCCCCCCTTCTACAATACTTGTTTTAGCCATTTTGGGACCAACAAGTGGTATCAGAGCGGAAAGTTTAATTCATAAACTTGATCCGCAATGGCTGCCTCATCTTCATCCCTAACTGTTGAAAACACTGGTCAAAACAATTTTGCAGAAAATGGTTCCATTTCAAAACCTCCCAAGTTTAATCCTAACAACTTTTCTTTGTGGAAAAGCCGGATGATGCTTTTCATGGAAGGAATGGATAGTAGATATCCAACCATTCTAAGTGAGGGACCCTTTGTTCCTAGAGTCTGGTCTCGCTATGAAAGCAAAAAAATCTGGTAAGGAAGTTGTTGGCAAAGATGATTCTGATGATTCGTCTGATGAAGAAAAATCTGCTGCTACTGGTCGTTACATTCTTAAAAATCCTAAGAAATACTCTGATGAGGAAAAACGGCTTGTATCTCTTGATTCTAAAGTTAGAACTATCATTGCTCTCTCTCTTCCTGATGAAGTGTACCACTCTCTGGTAAATTTCTCTACTGCCAAAGAGATATGGTCCACTCTGTGTGTTTTGTACGAAGGTACAAATGAAGTTAAAAAGAGCAGAAAGATTGCTCTTGTTAGAAAATTTGAACTCTTTTCTTATGAGAAAGGAGAATCTCTCTCCAACTACTATAATCGCTTTAACAGTCTTCTTAATGACTTAAAGCTGTTAGGTAGAGTGTATGACAATGAGGAAGTCTTGTGCAAATTTATGGACTGTCTTCCTGATTTTTGGGAAAATATCTGTACTTGTATAAAGACAACCAAGGATCTTGATCATATGCCTCTTACTGTTCTTTATGGAACTCTTTTCAACTATGAGCAGACGAAACTGCATAGGTTTATAAAGAACTCTTCTCTAGCTCTCCTAAGTGACTCTTCCAAAAGGACTAAGTGTATTCCAAGAATCACCTACCCATCTGACTCTGATCATGATAGTCAAGAAGATCCCAATGATCATTCGGAGGCATATCTTAGTGATCATGAGGATGAATGTGAGGAAACTTCAATTGATAAATTATCTGATGAAATGGCCATGTTGGATGGGTATTCTAAATCCAAATCCTACCACCCCTCTAGAAAATCTAAGTCTCTCTCCAAACACTCTTCTTTGGACAAATCTAATGAGGAATGTTTTAACTGTGGTAAAAAGGGTCATTTTGCTTCTGAGTGTAGAAGTAAACATGTTGATAGAACCAGAACCTCTTCCTCAGACCGATTTTCCTCAAAATCGAGAAGATCCAAATATGATTCCCAAAAGTTCAACCAATCTCTCTCTTCTGCAGACTCTGACAGGGCTGAAAGATACAAGGAGAAATACAAGAGAGAAAAGGAAAGATATGAAAAACTTGTCAGAAAAGCAAAGGGTCTGCCTGCTAAAACTCAAGATTTGGCAGATGAACCCACATCTGAAAGCGAAT
This sequence comes from Saussurea involucrata, assembly GCA_033807775.1. Lineage (NCBI taxonomy): Eukaryota > Viridiplantae > Streptophyta > Magnoliopsida > Asterales > Asteraceae > Saussurea > Saussurea involucrata. Next base: position 54,101,057 of record CM066322.1, on the reverse strand, counting down.
GACTCCTCAACTGCTCTTGTATCAGCTAAGTGCTTTTCCTACTCTTCACAGGTACATACTATGTGTTTCATCTATCTTTTATGAATCCTCCTATTTCAAATTCTTTTGGATATGTGTCCATGAATTCTGCCGACACATCTGAAGACTTAAAATATGGAATATTTTTTTAAAGGCTAGTCTCTGGGTGCTGATTCTTTCTTGAAAATAAATTCTTCAAATCTTTCTAAAAACTACCTGTGTGACTCCCTCTACCGATTTTCTTCCCAGATATGTGTGCCTCAAAATGTCCAATTCAAGGGAAAATATTTCTGTCCTCCCAAATTTTGAAAAAGGAATTTTAGGAGTTGCACCCCAATTCTTTGTTACCTCATCAAAATCTTTGAGCAAAAGTAAGGAAAAATGTCAAGTTTCTAAAAGGATCTTTCCTCATAGAAAATGCTATATCTGTGGTGATACTTCTCATGTTGCCAAAGACTGTCCGAAAGAAAGAATTGATCTAAGTGACTCCAACTCTTTTTCTTCTAACCCAAAAGGACCCACCACAAAATGGGTACCTAGAAAATAAATTCTTTGTCATTGCAGATTTTGAGATGGACAGATGGATCTATGTGCAAGAATATCAAAGTGAGAAATTTGAAGAAATCTTCAAGATTATCTTGCAACATAATAAGTCATCTTGGCATGTGCAATAATCAATAACTATGTGTCCTAAGTTTTCACCGAATTCTCATTGGTGGACACTTTTCTTCTCTCACAAATCTCCTTTCCTGTGTATCTAGATAGGAAAGAACCCCTCCAAATGATGTCACCCCCATGCATGGTAGACACCTTTTTTCTTTTAATGATGTCATCACCATGATCTCATCTCACCAAAGTTGTAGACCTCTACCATTTTCTCTACCGATTCTCTCCCCACCAATTTTATCTAGCTTCTCATATACTCTTCCTCTCACCTAACCCAACTTTCTATGTGTCATCTCCTCATCCCATCCCTTCTTCCATCATTTTCACTCTTGGTTTGCAACCCATCTTTTTGGGTCATCAAAAATTGGAAGATGAAATTCCAATCTTTTATTCTCTCTGAAGATTTTCTCCATAATGCCTTAGAAGACTTTCTCCACACTCTGCTGAAGATGTCTTAGAAGATTTTCCTCAACCTCTTCAAGGAATTCCACCGAATTTTTGTCTAACTCTTGCAAAATTTCGGTGGGAATGATTTAAAAAAAAAAAAAAAATTCTACAGATTTTCCTACCGAAAATCCTACCGAAAATAGCCAATTTTCGGTGGATCTCCTTAATTTTCGGTAGGGAAGTAAAAAAAAAAAATCTACTGATTTTCCACCGAAAATCCTACCGAAAATTGCCAATTTTCGGTGGGATCTTCTTAATTTTCGGTAGGAAAGCAAAAAAAAAAAAAAAAAAAAAAAATTCTACTGATTTTCCACCGAAAATTGCCAATTTTCGGTGGGATCTCCTTAATTTTCGGTGGGAAAGCAAAAAAAAAAAAAAAAAATTGTCTTGCTTATGGCCGAACTTTTCATTTTCTCTTGATGTTTTTCCTGCGTCGGCCGCTGAGGGGGAGAATTCATCTGAGGGGGAGCAACATCAACCCTCAGTACTTATATCCAGCGACCAACTTGAAAAAATGAGAAAATCGACGGACCGGTCAATGGGGAGCACATCAGTCCGGGCGGATCTAACTGAGGGGGAGTAACACAAAGACCGATTGATCTAACTGAGGGGGAGCAAATAAAAGACAAGTTGATGATGCTAAACAGGAAAAGAAAGAAAATGCAAGAGACTGGCAGAAGCATCCTGAGGCTGATTCATTCAAACTCAACCCTCCTCAAAGTTTGTCACTATAATGGGTTGTCTCCTATCAAAACCTACAGATTCTCTTGAAATAAGTGACTGACTTGAAGATTTGAAACATCTGAAGAAAAGCAAAAGTTCTTCAACACATCAACAGGCTGCTGATCAAAATGTAGAATCCTCAAGCCAGACACCAGTTTCAACTCGCCCCTCCAAAGATGCAAGTAATATTCATTCTGTTCATATTGTTTATACTTCTTTCCTTTTCCTTTCAATTATTTGTACAGTTATACCTTTTTATTTTTTCTTATATGTAAATATCATATATACATACACACAAAAAAAATGGACTGTGTGAAAAAGAACCCAAAAGAGTAAAGAAGGGTCAACATGCATTATTCATTGTCTTACTCATGTTTTTCTAAGTATGGATGTCATCATCAAATAGGGGGAGATTGTTGGGTCATCAAGATTTGAAGATGACCTCATGATCTCCTTTTATACTTTGAAAAACATTTTATACTTAGAGAAATTTTGGATGCATGGTTCTTTGTAATGGCTTGTACAAGATAGCAAATGTTTGGTGAAGTCAAAGATCAACCAAAGTCAAGATTAAAGATTCTCTCATTGTGGAAGTGAAAGATCTTTTCTCAACACATACAAGTCATTGTCCACCGATGGTGTTCTCACACATCGGTGGACATATCTCCACCGAAATCTCTCTCTGTTTCGGCCAAAGAATCCCACCAATGGAAGTCCAATTTCGGTGAGATCTCAAAGAAGTCTCAAAGATGCTTTCTCCAAAGATGATGTCACATATCCCAAAGATGATGTCACATATCTCAAAGATGTGTCACATATCTCAAAGCTATCATCGGTGGGATCTCAAAGAAGTCTCAAAGATGCTTTCTCCAAAGATGATGTCACATATCCCAAAGATGATGTCACATATCTCAAAGATGTGTCACATATCTCAAAGCTATCATCGGTGGGATCTCAAAGAAGTCTCAAAGATGCTTTCTGCAAAGATGATGTCACATATCCCAAAGATGATGTCACAAATCTCAAAGATGTGTCACATATCTCAAAGCTATCATCGGTGGGATCTCAAAGAAGTCTCAAAGATGCTTTCTCCAAAGATGATGTCACATATCCCAAAGATGATGTCACATATCTCAAAGATGTGTCACATATCTCAGGTTGCCTTCGGTGGTGTAATCTTTAGATGACAAATTGAGAAGATATTTTCTACATGGATAAAGTGACATTTTGTCTTATTATCCATTACCATATAAAGTTATTTTCTCATGCATGGGTCCTATTTCCAGTACCTAGTAAAAGGTGACAAGGACATCTCAACTTATCAGAAGTCAACATCCTCAACAAGTATGAAGATGACAAGTGTCCCAAGCATTCAATGCTTGCACACTCCTTGTCTCTATAAAAGGAAGGACCTCTCCATGCAGAAATAACTAACATCTTGAGAGACTTGAAGATTACTGTGTGCTCCTAAATATTCTACGCAAACTGGAAGATTTCTCTCAGTGCAAGAATTTCCAGTTTGCTTGAAAAACTTTATAGCTTTGTTCTAAGTGTTCTTAGTTATTTTGTTAGTATACTTTGTGTAAGATTGTTAGAATAGTTTATCTGTTCTTTTCCGCAACAGTCTTAAGTTTTCTATGTGTAATTCTTGTTGAAAGATTTTCAATAATAGAATTAAAATTGTGAAAATTTTGAGTATTGTATTCAACCCCCCCCCCCCCCCTTTACAATACTTGGTTAGCCATCTGGGACTAACAGTAAGTCTTTCTTTCAAGACTTAGTTTGTCTAGGCCCAGACTTCGTTGTCGTTGTCGTTGTCCACTGATGATGTCTGTCTTTTATGATTTCGCAGGCACTTCAAGCTTCCTTGGCCTTGCGAAGTGGAACAGCGAAGGTGAAAGATCTCTTGTCTGCTGCGCGCGAAAGGGAGAATGCAGCATTGGATCGAGCAAACGATGCTACTGGTCGCATGGAGGATCTATCGAAGCGTCTTGCTGACGCTTTAAAACATATGGAGATCGTTAATCATGCGAAAGAGGATCTTAGCCATCGCTTGACGCAGTCCTTGTCCATGACTGCCAAGCAAAGGGAGGAGATGGAAAAGATTAATGAATCCTTGGCTGCTATCATGCGGCGGCATTTGCTGGGAAAAGATCCGTTTGCCTCTGCAAAGGAGGAACTGGACATTTATTTGAATGGCGTCGGGACCGAGAGGGATCTGGACTCAGATGATGAGAAGGACGTCGAGGAAGAGATGGTAGGCGAAGGTCCTCAAGATGAGACTTCAGGCAAGGATGCAGCGGATGCTCCTTCTTTAGTTTAAGAATTTTCTCTTTCTTTTTTGTTTTACTGCTCGACCGTTGGTGTTCGAGCGCGTTTTTGACAATTTTTCTGATGAATGCACTTTTTTGGTTTGAACTTTATTGGTAAACAACTATCGCATCGATTGAACATAAGATACATAGAATTCATGCGACCAAGGCACTTATAAAATATGAGAACATACGATCAAAGTATCCATACAGGATATAAGAAAGAAAAAATAAGGCATTCGTTTAGAATGTATGCTAATCAAACACCAATACATGCGACTAAGGTATTTATTCAAAACGCGAAGTTTTTCTAAGTTAAGAAGCTCAGGCTGCGAAGCCGTCTATGCGATCGTGCGACCAAGTCGTTCGACTAGCTGTAAGGTGTGATCAAGTCATGGACCTGATTGTCTATGTCGTGCGATCCTGCGATAAAACGATGTCGAGGGTTGGTCGTTTGCTCACCAACGACCCTCCGATGCTTAAGTCAGTAGCTGTTTGTGAGAAAAATTTGTATGGAAAAGAGTTAGAAATCATACCTTTCTCCTTCATGGGGTATTGCCCCCTGTCATTTATTATCCTATTCGTTTTGGAAAGAAAGATAGGTTTTAAATGACAGGACGACACGACGATCCGATGAGATACTGTCTATGATTGATCATGTCGTCGTACGACAGGGCACCATAGCGACGTTTCGACTCATTCTCGATCTTCAGGGTTCCCAATGGCGTATGGGATTTTAATTGACAACTTTTGCATGCTCGGGAGTCGACGGTCGATGGCTGTTAATAACGACATTATCAATAATATCTTTGAGATTGCCTTGTGGAACATGATATGCCAATTCCTTCTTGAGTGCGATACAATCATCTGTCGCATGACCATGGTCGACGTGGAAGTCGCACCACTTTGATTTATCCTTCTTAGCATCGTCCAAGTCAGACTTCTTCGGCCACCGGATGGTTGCTTGGGTGGTCTTCAGAGCTTCGACTAAGTCTTTAGCTGACCCTTTGAACCCATAAGAGGAGATCTTGGGGTACACGGGGAATTTAGTCGCGGTTTTAGCTTTTGCCTTCGTCTTGAAACGAACGTTTGAAATCTGACGCGCTGGCTCTATTCTGGATATGGCTTTCGGCTTGAATTCTGGCTTCTTGACACCTAACGGCTTCTTGTCGTCAGTGTGTTTGCGACGAAAGGCTGCGTCGTCTTCGACCCTCATATATGCTAAGGCAGACGTCTTCGAAAGTCTCTGGGGGATACTTGGTCAGATCGATATATAAACCTGAACTATCGTCTAGACCACGCTTATAAGATTCGATCGCAGTTTTGATGTCTAGACCTGATAGATTATAACCTGAACTATCGTCTAGACCCGATAGATTTGGGTTTGAGATTGATCAACCACTGGAGAGATGGACCAGTGAGAGTCGCCCCGAAACTCTTGCACATGCATACTTCCTGGTACATGTGTGGAATCGAGATTGTCCACATGAGCTGCTTATACTGCGCGACATGCTCGGTTGGATCGGTCACACCCGAATACTTGGGAGTGAAGGCAGGAATGTTATACTTCTTTGGGACCTCGACGGTGGCGATCTCGTCGATGAAGGGCGACGCCTGATACCCCGAGCGAGGCTCGACGTCGACAGGCACGGCTGCCCCAGGCAACTTGGTGAGCAAGGACATGACGCACTCATTTTGGTCTTCTAACATCTTCAAACACTGGGCGACGGGATCGTTAAGATCAAGATTTGCCCCTGTCGAGGGATTGGTCCCTGGACTAGTGCCATTACCATGTGACGAACCATTGGTGTCCCCGTTGAACGGAACAAAAGATGGCTGCGACCCATAGTGGAATTGTTGCGGTCCATTCTGAGACGATTGTGGTCCCTGCTGAAATGGCTGCGATCTCTGCTGGAAAGATTGCGATCCTTGCTGGAAAGGTTGCGGACCACTTTGGAACGACTGGGAAAACGACTGGGATCCATTCTGAAATGGCTGGGCGCCACCTTGCAATGGTTGGGATCCATTGTTCAAGGGTGGTGGTCGGATGTGCTGAGGGGGAATCTGCCCAGACTGGGGATTCGAAATGAACGGACCCGACTGCTGATTCTGCATGAATGGACCTGGATGCTGATTCTGTGCGGACGGGCCTGGTCCCGGACCTGGATTCTGGATGAATGGTCTAGGACCATTCTGGGGTCCAAAAGGATTCCTTAGCCGCGCGATCTCTTCAGCTACTCTGCGATTCTGCTCTGCCATTGCATTGAGTTGATTCCTGGCAACCTAGAGCTCCTGATACATCTGAGCGACGGCTTGCTGTGGATTTCCAGGGGCTGCCATTTTCCTGCACCAGAAAATAGAAGAAACTCCAAGAAATTATTAGTAGAATGCACGTTCATCGAGGATTTTCTCTAGATGTAGTCCCACGGATGGCGCCAAACTGTTAATGCCAAAAATCGCACCAAAGGGACAACTTAAGGTCGATGTGGACTTAAACAACTAAAGAAAGAATCTTTCGACGAGACGTGTGATGATAAATAAAATAAAGGAACAAGGGATTTGATGACGCAGGAAAAACCTCAATCGAGGAAAAAACCTGCGGACGACAGGGGGTGTCGTCGCTGCACTATGGTCGCCAATCAGGGGCTATGTCCTTGGATACTGGTGTCGATCGTACAGAGATTACAATACAAATAAAGGAAATGCTTCGAAATGTAAAGTACAAGTGTTTGAATGTAAAAATAGGTGTTTGTCGTGTACGAAACAAAGTGTGAACTGCTGGCCGAGGGCTGTTGTCGTGCGTCGAGTGGTATACTTAGAATAATGGTTCTTCACTTAAGGTGTTCTTGAATATTGCTTCGGTTGTTAATCGCCAGATATTCGATGTGTTGAAATGTTGATTGAGCTTGATATTTATAGTCTTCACGTCCTTAGCTTCATCCATGAATGTTCCTTTAATGGCCTTAACGGTTGGAAATGGTCGCCGGAGTAATGATCTTCGTCCGTTACGGTCGCCGGCTATTTAATGATTGCGTCGGTTATAGTCGTCGCTCCTTAATGAGTTTTACTCCTGCATTAAACACTTAATAAACGGTCATGGTTAACGTTAGCTTTGGTCGAATTCGCACGTCCTTATATAATTGTCGTGCGGATCGGGCGACGCTATGGTCGAGCGTCGTAAGGGACTCTCGACTTATCTTTTATGAGGGACGACGATGGTGTTCTAGGTCTTTGTCGAGACCTTATCTTAATACAAGATATATTCCCTAATCATACGTCTTACATGTTCTGGTCGCGGTCGAGCGACGTGATTTTTTGCCCAAACAATATCCTCTTACGGATTCAAAGGGACTACTAAGGACTTGGTCAAGGCCCTGAAGACCGTCCAAGCGACCATCCGGTGGCCGAAGAAGTCCGACAAAGATGACGGTAAGAAAGACAAATCAAAGTGGTGCGACTTCCATGTCGACCACGGTCATATGACGGACGACTGCATAGCTCTCAAAAAGGAGCTAGCATACCACATCCCGAAGGGCAACCTCAAAGATATTATCGATGACGTCGTTACTCCAGCTAAAGACGCTCGACCGCCGACTCCCGATCATGCAAAGGTCGTCAATTGCATCACTGGTGGTTTCGACGTATGCGGTCTGACGTATTCCGCAGCCAAACGTCATGCCAGCCAGGCACTTGACGATCGACCTACCCCTCCCTCGTTCATCAAGACCCAATGGAGATCTGGAGTTAGAAGCCATGAAGATTTCATTCGACCACGACGACCTCAGTGACTCGTATCGAAAACATCATGACGGGTTGATCATTCAACTCATGATTGGTAACTGTCTGACCCGACGAGTCTTGATCGACGGAGGCAGTTCAATAAACGTCATCTTCCTTGATACCATCAAGGCCATGGGAATCGATCGATCAGAAATCACCCGACGCTCGACAACCTTGGTCGGTTTCAATGGAGACCCGACGAGTACCTTGGGAGAGATCACCCTGCCTGTCTATGCCGGAGGAATCAACAAGCAGACCAAGTTCAACGTCATTGATTGATCGTCGGCCTATAACATCATCTTAGGTCGACCGTGGATCCATGATATGAAAGCCGTTCCCTCGACGTATCATCAGACCATGAAGTTCCCTACACCGTGGGGAGTCCAGGAAATCAAAAGTGAGCCGAAAGTCGCCCGCGACTGCTATAAGTCAACCGTGAAGCCACAGAAGCAGGCCATCTAGCAATTATAGGTCTAGGATGCTCCTGGGACAGCCGACGACTATCGCCTAGAGGAAGTCGTCCTGGACCAGAGCAAGCCTGACCAGAAGGTCTTCATAGGTTCGTCCCTCGATCCCTGCCTTAAAGACAAACTGATATCTTTTTTGCAGGAAAATGCCGACTGCTTTGCTTGGTCGCACGAAGACATGGTCGGCATAGACCCCAGTATTATTTCCCACAAGCTCAATGTCGACCCGTCATTTAAGCCTATCAAACAAAAGCGACGAAAATTTGCTCCTGAAAGGAATAAGGTGATTAATGACGAGGTCGACAACCTCCTCAAGAAAGGGAAGATTCGAGAAGTAAAGTACCCCGACTGGCTTGCCAATGTCGTGGTTTTGGCGAAGAAAAATGGCAAATGGAGGGTCTGTATCGATTTCACAGATCTCAACAAAGCTTGTCCAAAAGACCCTTTTCCATTACCACATATCAACGCCATGTTCGACGCGACAGCAAGACATGAACTATTGACGTTCATGGATGCTTATTCCGGATACAATCAGATCTTGATGCACGTCGAGGACCAAGAAAAAACTGCATTTATGACGGATCGAGGTATTTATTGTTATAAGGTTATGCCTTTTGGACTAAAAATGCAGGTTCTACCTACCAGCGTCTGGTGAATAAAATGTTCAAGGATCATCTTGGCGACACGATGGAGGTGTATATCGATGACATGCTGGTCAAGTCGAAGCAAGTAGTCGACCACGTCAAGCACTTGAGGCAATCGTTCGACATCCTCCGAAAGTATAGCATGAAGCTCAACCCGACGAAGTGTTCCTTTGGCGTCAGTGCGGGAAAATTCTTGGGTTATATGGTCACTCGACGAGGAATCGAGGCCAATCCCGACCAGATCAAAGCCATTATCGAGATCAAATCTCCAAGAAATTTCAAAGAAGTCCAAAGGCTCACTGGTCGGGTGGCAGCTTTGAACAAGTTTATCTCTCGATCCTCATATAATGCCATTTATTTTATAATGTCCTCAGAAAAAATAAAGGCTTCAACTGGACCGACGATCATGAGCAAGCATTGCAAAAATTGAAAGAGTACATGACGTCGCCGCCTTTGCTATCAAAGCCTCACGATCATGAGGTCCAACAGCTATATTTGGCTGTTAGTCCTAATGCAGTAAGTGCCGTCCTGACACGAGAAGACGAAAAGCAACAACTGCCGATCTACTATGTAAGTAAATCTCTTTTAGACGCCGAAACCAGGTATTCCTCTATGGAAAAATTGCTTTTGTCGCTAGTTACAGATGCTAAAAAATTGCGACACTATTTTGAATCACATCCTATTACTGTCGTGACTAACTTTCCTATTAAGTCTGTCTTGAGAAAACCTGAGTTGACAGGTCGTTTGGCAAAATGGAGCATATATCTCAGCAGTTACGACATCGATTTCAAGCCCAGGACCGCAATCAAATCGCAAGCCTTGGCGGATTTCATTGCTGATTTCAGTCCTGAATTGGAGAAAGAAGCAGAGCTCGAGGTGTCTACTGTGGCGACTCATGACGACGTTCCCTGGACTCTACATGTCGATGGTTCATCCAACACTAGGGGTTCAGGACTAGGCGTCGTCTTAAAGTCTCCACAGGGGGGCAAGATGGTGTATTCCGTGCGATGCGACTTCAAAACCACCAATAACGAAGCTGAATACGAAGCCCTGATCGTGGGAATGAATATGGCCCACGACTCGGGGGCAACCACGCTACATGTCAAAAACGATTCTCTCTTAGTCGTGAACCAGATGAATGGAGAATTCGCAGCCAAAGATTCAAAGATGACAGCGTACCTAAAGGTAGCAAAAGAAAAATCAAAAGTGTTTAAATCATTTTCTATTGAACAGATTCCAAGGGACCAGAACACTCAAGCCGACGCTTTAGCAAACCTTGGGTCTGCATTAGTCGAACCAATATTCGATAGTATTCCCATGATCCACTTGGCGACGTCGTCCATCGAGAATGACGATGTCGTCCAGATCGAAGACCAAGAAGATGATTGGTCGTGCGACATCCAAAATTTAATTATGCACGACCAACTCCCAGAAGACAAGATGGAAGCTCGGAAGATCAGATTCAAGGCATCCAGGTACGTCATGATCGGAGATAGACTTTATTGACGATCATCGACAGGCTTAAACCTGAGATGTGTCGTCACCAAGAGTCAAGTTCAGAAGATCCTTCAAGAGATGCACGATGGGGAGTGTGGCAATCACTCAGGTGGTCGCAGTTTGGCCAATCGCATCTCTCGACAGGGCTACTTTTAGCCAACACTGCGACAAGACGCCATCAGGTATGTCCAGAACTGTGATCCCTGTCAACGACATTCAGGTACGTCCCATAAACCCTCTGAACCTTTACATTCGGCACTTATCCCATGGCCTTTCATGAGATGGGGTATGGATATTGTCGGCAAGTTACCCCTGCCCCCGGGCAAAAGGTATTTCTTCTCGTACTTACGGATTATTTTTCTAAGTGGGTAGAAGTAGCTGCCTTCTCCCAAGTTCGGGACAAGGAAGTCGTCTCTTTTATCCAAACTAACATCATATGCAGGTTTGGGATCCCATCCGAAATTGTCTGCGACAATGGATCCCAGTTCATAAGCAACAAGACTCGACAGTTCTGTGAAGACCTCAATATCAAGCTGACGACCTCGACACCCAGGTATCCCCAGGCAAATGGACTTGCTGAGTCAAGCAATAAGACCATTATTACTTTGATCAAGAAAAGGTTAAAAGCTGTAAAGGGAAAGTGGGTCGAAGAACTCCCTTCGGTCCTGTGGGCAAATCGCACGACACCACGCACGTCCACAGGACAAACCCCTTTCTCTTTGGTCTATGGTTGCAAAGAAGTCTTGCCGGTCGAGATCCAACTCCCAACCTCGAGGTATACTTCCGTCGAACACAACCTGGTTGATTTAAGTTATGACCTCGACGCCCTTGAAGAACTTAGAGAATCAGCATTGATCAGAATGGCGTCGCAGAGGCAAGCAGTCGAACGACATTTCATCAAGAACGTCAGAGCTAAAGTCTTCCAAGAAGGCGACTACGTCCTCCGACGAGTGTTCCAGAGCACTCAAGAGCTCAATGCAGGTAAACTTTCCACCAAGTGGGAAGGTCCTTATCGTATCTCAGAAGTCGTGGGTAAAGGTGCCTATCGGCTCCAAACCCTCGACAATCGAGATGTCCCACGTAGCTGGAATGCAACACATTTGAAAAGGTATTTCTTCTAAGTCTTTTTCCTTCTTTCATACTATTTTTTATTCATCACGACGATTACTGACTTAAGCATCGGAGGGTCGTTGGCTAGCCAATGACCAACCTCTGACCTTGTTTTATCGTAGGATCGCATGACATAAGTTACTAAGTCTATTATACGACTTCAATACACTTTCGCAGGATCGCACGACATGAGCAGCCAGTTCTATTAGGTGACTTGATTATACGATTGCAGGAACGCACGACTCAAGATTCGTTGCACGACTTATTGATGCGACCATAAGATCTAACGACTTCACAATCTAAGTTTTTTAACTTAGAATTTTTTTCACATTTTGGATAAATGCCTAAGTCGCATATACATGTGTATGCTTTTACACGATTTAAAGATCTAAAGATCTTACAACTTATGTTCTAATCGGTGTATCACAGCGGATGCCTAAGTCGCACGTCTTTGTAGTCATTTTTATATGATGTATATTTGCTTGGTGAGTCTCACGACTGATATTGTAATTTTTATCATGAATGAAATAACACACTGCTTAAGTTCAAAAGATTCATTTATATTCATAAGTCAGTTACATCAAATGACCCGACCACCACCGGTCGAGAGATAAAAGACAAAAAATAAAAACTGTCTAAGGTTGGGGAGGATCGTTGCCCGCAGCCGCACCAGTGTCGACCTCTTCCTCCTCGACCTCCTTCTCGTCGTCCGAGTCGAGATCCCTCTCAGTCCTGACATTCGACAGGAAGAACGCCAGCTCATCCGACGCAGAGGCAAGGGGATTCTTCCCCGACAGATGCTGCCTCATGATCGCCGCTCGGGCAGTCAGTCGAGCCAAGGCGAAGACGGATTTCAGCTCATCCTTCAGATCTGTTACTTCCCCCTCCAGCACTGACACCTTGGACTTAGACTCCTCGGCTTCCCTTTCGCTCACAGCCAAGGACTCCTTGGTCTTGTCCAACTCAGCCCTCTGTTCGGCGATCAAGGACAAGGACTGCTTCAGACGATAGTTCGCCTCGTCCGTTGCACGACCGACGGCCTCCGACTCATTCTGGGCGTCGTTGAGCCGTATCGAAATGGCCTCGGCATGCGCCAGAGCGGCCTTCTCCCTGTCCAACGCCGTATTCTCTCTCTCGAGAGCAGAAGACACTAGACCCCTTATCTTCTCCGCTTCGGAGTGCAAGGCAAGGGAGGACTGGAACGGCTGAAAAACACAAAGGAGCAAGTCAGTGAACGCTCATCACAGTTATAAATGTTTGGGCAAAATTTTACCAGTCTCGACCACGACCAAGACACTAAGAACATTTATTACACTTCTTTTGTAACAAAGTCAAAACCATAAACATTTTGTCCTTTGACCAAAGCCGAAGTCAAGAGTACCTCTCGACCTCGACCGTCGTGTGGAATCACACGACCTCGACCAACTAACGTATGACATTTTCGGTTATGTTTTCGTCATTTAATGCAGGGTCAACGTCGTTTATGGCAAACGGACCGACAGAAGCAATCATGAGCATTAACGATGATGACCGTTGCGACCGTTACTCCTGCACTCATGAAGAGCAATTAAAGCCACGAAGACTATAAATACGAAGACCCCAGCCTCACTTTCGGACATTTGATTTCAAGAACAATGAATACACAGCGAAAATACTCCAAAAACTCTCTCTCAAGTGATCGCTCTCGACGCACGACGCACGATTTATACGCTCGACCTACAGTTTTTTACACACGACATACTTGTTTTTACATTTGATACACTTGTTATTTTTACATTTCAAGTCTTTTGTATTGTAATCACTAAACTCTCGACACCAGAAACAAAGGATATCGCCCCTGTTTGGCGATCATAGTGCAGCGACGACTTCCACAGTCGTCCGCGGGTTTTTTCCTCGTTGAGGTTTTTCCCGCGTCACCAAAATCTCTGTCTCTTTTAAATTCTTTGTCTTTAACGCAATGTTTTGTCAAACGATTCTTTTCTTTAGTTGTTAAACTCTACAATCAACCTTAAGTTATCCTTTTGGACGATTTTTGGCATTAACAGTTTGGCGCCCACCGTGGGGGCCCATCTAGAGAAAATCTTCGACAAACGTGCGTTTTACTAACAGTTTCTTGTAGTTTCCTCTGTTTTCTGTTTAAGGAAAATAGCAGCCCCTGGAAATCCAGAGCAAGTCATTGCCCAGATGTACTAGGAGTTGGAAGTTGCACGAAATCAAATCAATGCCATGGCTGAGCAGAGTCGAAGAGCAGCTGAAGAAATCACCCGGCTGAGGAATCCCTTCGGACCACAGAACGGTCGAAGACCATTCGTCCAGAATCCAGGTCAAGGATCGTTCGTTCAGAATCCAGGATCCGCTTCGTTCGTCCATAACTCTGGTTCGGCTCCGTTTGTCCGTAATCCAGGACCAGGTCCATTCACGCAGAACCAGCAGCTGGGACCGTTCAACCCAAGTCCCCAGTCTGGGCATATTCCTCCTCAGTATATCAGGCCTCCACCCATGCAGACTGGGTCGCAGCCTTTTCAGAATGGGTCGCATCCATTTCAGAATGGGTCGCAGCCTTTTCAGAATGGGTCGCATCCATTTCAGAATGGGTCGCAGCCATATTTTGTTCCTTTCACCAGGGACGCCAATGGCTCGTCGTACGGCAATGGCACCAGTTCGAGAGTCGATCCATTGGCAGGTGCGAATCCTGATCCTAACGACCCCGTTGCCCAGCGATTGAAGATGCTAGAAGAGCAAAACGACCGTGTCTTATCCCTGCTCGCTAAGCTACCCGGGGCAGCCGTGCCCGTCGACGTCGAACCTCGCTCAGGATTCCAGGCGTCGCCCTTCATTGATAAGATCGCGACAGTCGACGTCCCAAAGAAATTCAACATCCCCGCCTTCACGCCCAAGTATTCGGGGGTGACCGATCCGACAGAGCACATCGCGCAATATAAGCAGCTCATGTGGACGGTCTCGATCCCACACATGTATCAAGAAGTATGCATGTACAAGAGTTTTGGGGCAACTCTCACTGGTCCTGCCCTCCAATGGTAGATTAACCTCAAACCCAAGTCCATCGGGTCGTTCGCTGAGTTAGTCAATCAATTCTCCCAGCAATTCGCCAACAGTCGCAAGATGGAGAAGCAGACCAGCGACATGTATTATGTCGTGCAGAAGGATAACGAGTCAACCCGAAGCTATTTCAATAGGTTCAACGCAGAGATGATCAGTGTCCGCAATTGTGATGTTAAGACCGCGATCGAAGCTTACAAACGCGGTCTGGACGACAGTTCGGGTTTATATACTGATTTGACCAAGTATCCCCCAGAGAATTTCGAAGACGTCCGAGCTCGAACCCTAGCATATATAAGGGTAGAGGACGACGCTGCCTTTTGTCGCAAGCATACCGACGACAAGAAGTCATTAGGTGTAAAGAAGCCAGAGTTCAAGACAAAGGCAATATCCAGGCCAGAGCCCGCGCGCCAAATCTCCAACGTCCGATTCAAGACAAAATCGGAAGCCAATACCGCGACCAAATTTCCTCAGTACCCCAAGATATCCTCATACGGATTCAAAGGGACCACTAAGGACTTGGTCGAGGCTCTGAAGGCCGCCCAGGCGACCATCCGGTGGCCAAAGAAATCCGATCAGGACGATGCCAAGAAAGATAAGTCGAAGTGGTGCGACTTCCATGTCGACCATGGTCATGCGACAAATGATTGCATAGCTCTCAAAAAGGAGCTAGCGTATCATATCCCGAAAGGAAATCTCAAAGATATAATCGATGACGTCGTTAATCCAGGTAACGACGTTCGACCACCAACTCCTGAGCATGCAAAGGTCGTCAATTGCATCACTGGTGGTTCCGACGTGTGCGGTCTGACGTACTCTGCAGCCAAACGTCATGCCAGTCAAGCACCTGACGATTGACCGATCCCGCGTTCATCAAGACCCAAAGGAGATCTGGAGTTGGAAGCTATGAAGATCGTGTTCGACCAAGACGACCTCAGCGGCTCGTATCAGAAGCATCATGATGGGTTGATCATTCAACTCACGATTGGTAATTGTTTAACCCGACGAGTCTTGGTCGATGGAGGCAGTTCAGCGAACGTCATCTTCCTTGACACCATCAAGGTCATGGGAGTCGACCGGTCGGAGATCACCCGACGCTCGACAACCTTGGTCGGTTTCAATGGAGAAGCGACGAGTACCTTTGGAGAGATCATCTTGCCTGTCTATGCTGTAGGAATCAACAAGCAGACCAAGTTCAGCGTTATTGATTGCTCGTCGGCCTATAACATCATCTTAGGTCGACCGTGGATCCATGAAATGAAAGTTGTTCCCTCGACGTATCACCAGATCATGAAGTTCCCTACGCCGTGGGGAATCCAGGCGATCAAAAGTGAGCCGAAAGTCGCTCGTGATTCCTACAAGTCCACCTTGAAGCCTAAGAAAAGTAGTGGGTAAAGGTGTCTGTCAACTCTGAACCCTCGACAGTCGAAGTATCTTACATAGCTATGACGCAACACGTCTGGAAAGGTATGTCTTCTAAATCCTTTTCTATTTTTCATACGATTTTTTACGATGATTACTGACTTAAACATCGGAGGGTCATTGGCTAGCCAACGACCAACCTCTGACGTTGTTTTATCGCAGATCGCCCGGCATAAGATTGCAAAGTCTACTATACAACTTTAATCTCATAAAGATGCATAACATATGTGTTCAGGTCTATAATCTGATTATTTTTATCACAAGGGCATACGACTCAAGTTTCATCGTGTGATATGGTTATACGATTGTCCAGGTCTAACGACCTCATGATCTGAGTTTCTTGACTTAGAAAAGTTTCGTGCTCTAGATAAATGCCTTGGTCGCATGTACTTATGTTTGCCAACGTAATATCAAAGTATAAAAAGTCTGATGACTTGTGTGTTAATCATCGTAATAGCATTGGATGACTAAGTCGCACGTTTCCTTGTTTATACTTGACGAATTTCACAGTTGATAATATATCTGTCTACGGCAAATGCGAGTCAAAATAAATACACAAGTTCAACAGAAAAGCAAAATTTCATTTTTAAAACGAACGATTACATTTAAAAGTGCCTCGACCACCAACGGTCGAGCATTCAGAACTAAGACAAGAACACAAAGATAGAAAGTTCTCTAAAGATTAGAAGGAGCGTCAGCCGCGTTCTTGCTCGAAGCTTCACCCTGGAGGCCCTCATCCACAACCTCTTCTTCCTCAGCCTCTTTCTCATCGTCAGAGTCGAGATCCCTGTCGGTCCCGACCTTGGCTAGAAAAAAGGATAACTCCTCAGTTGCAGACGCAAGGGGGTTCTTCCCCGACAAATCCTGTCGCATGATCGCCGCTCGCGCAGTCAATCGAGCCAAAGCAAAGGTCGACGCAGCCTCCTCCTTAAGCTCCCTCACCTCCTTCTCCAGGACCGCCATCTTGGACTCGGACTCCTTGATCTCCTTCTCCTTCATGTCCAAGGACGCCTGCTTCCTGTCTAGCTCATCTCTTTGATCAGCAATCACAGAGAAGGATTCCTTCAGACGAGAGTTCACGTCGTCCCTCGCATGTCTAATGGCTTCCAGCTCGTTCAGGGCATCGTCGAGTCGTATCGACATGTCCTCGACACGCGCCAGGGAAGATTTTTCCCTCGCCAACATCGCATCCTCCTTCTTAATGGCAGAGGACATTAGACCTTCCATCTTCACCGTCTCGGCTTGCAGGGCCAATGAAGACTGAAACGTCTGGAATACATATGAAAACACGTTAGTAAAATACAGGACAACGACAACAACGACAAACGAAAAATAAAGCCTTGAGAGATAGACTTACCATAAACACCAGTCCAGCAACGTAAGACCCCGTACTCTCGATAGATCATCCGTTGAAACACTCCCTGAAAGAGGGGAGCTGAAACTTATCCAAATGGGGGAACAAGCTCGTCCCGTCCAGGACGTTGTCCACCAGGAAATCCGCCGGCAACGTAAAATTTACCGTCGTTTCCTCTCCAAAGCCCGTCTGCGTGCCCTTGCCCTTGTCGGCCGACGAGGGGCCTGACGTGGTAGCAGGAGACACCGTCGATTTCGCCGGATGCGCAGGATCGACAGGTGTCGTGTCGACCGTGTCGGAAGTCATCTCGACAGATACGGTCGACACCTTCGCCTTCTCAGGCGAGACGACTCTCGATGAGCTGCTCGTCTTCAAAGACGGTTCCTTCAGGACGGACGTCCTCGTCCTCTTGAGGACTCCCGACCCTGTAGTCGAAGCCTCTTTTCTCTTAAGGACCCCCAACCCAGCTGTCGGGGCTTCCTTCCTTCTTTCCATCACTTTGCGATCCAGTTCGGCCTGAGCCGCCCTCTTAGCCATCGCAGACGACATCTTCGGCTATGGCTGTTGGGATTCTCCTGTGAAACAAAAAAAGAAGAACAGTTAGGCGACTGAAATGAAGGGAGAAGCATATCGAACAAAGTAAGGTACACTTACCGGTCATCTCTACCTCTATCGACTCTTCCTCCCCCCTTCTTCCTCAGTCACCTCCTCCTCCTCCTCTTCTTCTTTCTCTTCCTCCTCTCGATCCCTCTGTAGCCTGTCACTCAGGAAAACCACGTCGTCGTCCTCGTCGACCAAGTGACGTGTGATGAACGATCGATCGTCAGGACTAATTTCCAAGAACTTTTCGATTTTAGTCCCGGAATCGTCGTTGGGCTCTACGGTGTCAAAATTGATATCTGAAAATACAGAGAAAGGAAGTTAGTAAAAAAAAAGAGCAGTAAAGATAACATAAAAGATGCTCGACCGAAGCTAAAATCTCACAAGCCATGTTCCACCCGGACCTGATCCAGTCACTGTCAGGGTCCAGCGTCGCTACCCGCACAAAGACGTAGCGACGATATGTGTCCAGAGTACGATCGCCCTTGTGCTTTGAAAATAAGATGTAGCGACGATATGTGTCCATCTTGACTTGGTAAGCGGTCAAGAGGTCTTTTACGTTCATCGGCGACTCCCAGTGAGAAGTAAGTCGCTCGATGACCAGAATCACACGCCAAAACCGGGGCATCAGTTGCCCTGGCGACAGGTCGAACTCACACATAAATGCCTTAGCTAAAGGCGAATATGGCCAATGGAATCCTATCTTAAAAGGGTACTCGTATATTACGACGTACCCTTCGGGGCACATCTCCGGCTGAATCTGACCGACCTTGCTCACCGCGATCCCCGCAGGGATTTTCGCCAAACTCCTAAAGTCATCAATATCTTCCTGACTCTGAATGGCACTCCTAGGCTCCGTCGACATCGCTAACCCTGTCAACAAAATTTGACACTCCGAAAAGCCCCAAATATCCCAGTTCTTCCTAGGCTTCCTAGCGATTGACTTAATACGCATACAAAGACTGGAGAGTCGTACCTTATATAGGTGCTTAAAACCTCGAAATCTCTAACAAGTCGAAGATCTCTTGCAGATTTGGTAAAGATTCGGCGAACAACAACAAAGAAATCTGGGAAAATCTTTCTTAAAAACTCTCTGAAATCGTAAAAGGAAAAGATCTGTCGAAGGTCTCTATTTATGCTAATGATCGTGTCAGGTCGAGCCTCTCGATAGCCGACATGTGCCCCAGCCTTTTCAAATACTCGACAGATTGTCGACACCTGGCGTTTACAGCTGTTATGCACGATCGTGCATCAGCATGGCGTCATGACGTTATCCTCTTTTCGACTTCCTCTTTAGTTGGAATTGAACCGATTCAGTTCCAAAAAAACTGAAAAGATTTTTTGACACGTGTCACAACCCTAGACGTCCAACTAACATTCAAAATTCAAAATTCGAAATGGCTTTCTCATTTTAAATTTTGGGGGCAAACTGTTTGGGCAAAATTTCACCAGTCTCGACCACGACCAAGACACTAAGAACATTTATTACACTTCTTTTGTAACAAAGTCAAAACCATAAACATTTCGTCCTTTGACCAAAGCCGAAGTCAAGAGTACCTCTCGACCTCGACCGTCGTGTGGAATCACACGACCTCGACCAACTAACGTATGACATTTTCGGTTATGTTTTCATCATTTAATGCAGGGTCAACGTCGTTTATGGCAAACGGATGAAACCGACATAAGCAATCATGAGCATTAACGATGATGACCATTGCGACCGTTACTCCTACACTCATGAAGAGCAATTAAAGCCACGAAGACTATAAATACGAAGATCCCAGCCTCACTTTCGGACATCTGATTTCAAGAACAAGGAATACACAGCGAAAATACTTAAAAAACTCTCTCTCAAGTGATCTCTCTCGACGCACGACGCACGATTTATACGCTCGACCTACAGTTTTTTACACACGACACACTTGTTTTTACATTCGATACACTTGTTATTTTTACATTTCAAGTCTTTTGTATTGTAATCACTGTACTCTCGACACCAGAAACAAAGGATATCACCCCTGTTTGGCGATCATAGTGCAGCGACGACTTCCACAGTCGTCCGTGGGTTTTTTCCTTGTTGAAGTTTTTCCCGCGTCACCAAAATCTCTGTCTCTTTTACATTCTTTGTCTTTAACGCACTGTTTTGTCGAACGATTCTTTTCTTTAGTGGTTAAGCTCCACAATCAACCTTAAGTTATCCTTCTGCACGATTTTTGGCATTAACAATAAACATCAAAGAAAGACAAGTCTTGAAAGAAAGACTTACAATAAACACCAGTTCGACAACGTGGGATCCCGTCTCTTCGACCGAGACTCCCTGAAAGCGCTCCTTAAAAGAAGGGAGCTGATATTTCCCCAGATGGGGGAAAAGCTTTGTCCAGTCTAGGACATTATCAACCATGAAGTCTGACGGCAATGTAGTGTTGACCGTCATGACTTCAGCCCCTCCCGTTGAGACGCCCTTGCCCTTGTCGGCCGACGAAGGGGTCGACGTGGCAGATGGGGTCGCCGCCGTTTTTGTCGGAGGCGCAGAACTAACAGGTACCGCGTCAATCGCATATGAAGATGTCCTCGTATTCTCCGGGGATGCGATTGACACCTTCGCCTTCTCAGGCGTGACGACTCTCGACGAGCCGCCCGCCTTTGAAGACGGTTCCTTCGGGACCGTCATCCTGGTCCGCTTCAAAACCCCCGACCCAGTGGTCGAGGTCCCCTTCCTTTTTTCCCTGCCCCGACGAGCCAGTTCAGCTTCGGCTGCCTTCTTGGCAAGCGCGGACGACATCTTCGCCTGAGATTCTCCTGGAAAAAATAAAGGAAAAGGGAGAGAGTCAAACGACTGAAAGAATGAAAAGACCAAGTCGAGCAGAAATATTTACTAGTCATCTCTACTTCTTCTTCTCTCGACTCCTCTTTCTCCTCTTCCTCTGTCTCCTTCTCTTCCTCTCGTATCTCTTCTCGGTTATCTTCCAAGTAGACCACATCGTCGTCCTCGTCTACCAGATGTCGAGTGACGAACGACCGTTCATCATTGCTAAACTTCAGGAACTCGTCAATCTTAGCTTGAGAATTGGCGTAGGGCTTCACGTCCTCAAATTTGATATCTGTCGACAATCAGAAAAAGTAAGTAAAAACACAAGTCAAATGTAATACATGACGCTCGAAAAAAGCTAAAAACTCACCCGCCATATTCCAGCCATACCTAATCCAATCGCTGTCAAGGTCTAGCATCGCCACACGCACGAATGCGTACCTAGTCTTCCACTTGCGGTCGTTGACCGCAGTTTTCAGAACTAAGGTACGATCTCCCTCGTGTTTTGAGAACAGGCTATAGCGGCGATACCCGTCCATTTTGACCTAGTATGCCGCCAGCAGGTCGCGCACGTTCATGGGCGACACCCAATCCTTTGTAAGTCATTCTATGACTTGGATAACACGCCAGAACTGGGGCATCAACTGCCCCGACGAGAGGTCGAACTCGCGCATGAATGCCTTGGCTAGAGGCGAATAGGGCCATTCGAAACCTATCTTAAACGGGTATTCGTATATCACGAAATGCCCGTCGGGACACATCTCTGGACGGACCTGACCGGCCCTACTCAGTGAAATCCCCGCAAGGATTTTCGCTAATTTCCTAAGGTCGTCTAGATCATCTTGATCTCTAATGGTGCTCGCTGGTTCGATCGACATTGCTAAACCAGTTAACCAAATTTTTATATCGCTCAGAGCAAAAAGATCCCAGTGTTTCCTAGGTTTCCTAGCAATCGATTTGCGACGCATAAAAGGAAGAAAGAGATCGTACCTTATATAGGAGCTCTAAACCTCGAAAACTCTAATCGGTTCAAAGATTTTTTTGCAGGTTTGGAAGGGATTAACCGAAAGAAAGTAGAGATCAAAGACGAAAATAACTCTAAAGATTTCTGAAGTTATAAAAACGAAGAGATCCACCGTGGGTCTCTATTTATGTAATCGATCGTGTTAGATCAAGCCTTTTGATGATAGACACGTGTCCTCGCCTTTTCGTATGCAGGCGTGGATCGTCGACACCTGGCAATTACAGTTGTTAAGCATAATCGTACATCAGCATGACGTCACGATCTTATCCCCTTTTCGACTTCCCATTCAGTTGGAATTGGACCGATCCAGTTCCAAGACAGCTGAAACGACTTTTGACACGTGTCATGACCCCAGACGTCCTACTGACAAAAATTTAAAAATTTGAAATTCGAATTTGCCACTCTATTTTTAAATTTTGGGGGCAAACTGTTTGGGTAAAATTTCACTAGTCTCGACCACGACCAAAAAAGGGAAAACATATTTCTTATGACAAGATAAAATCATAAACACTTTATCGTCTGACCAAAGTTCAAATAAAAAAATCTGTTCACGACACTCGACCGTCGTAAGACACCTTACGACCTCGACCGACTAACGTAAGACAACTATTATGATTTCTCTGTTTAATGCAACGAAAATAAAGCCTTGAGAGATAGACTTACCATAAACACCAGTCCAGCAACGTAAGACCCCATACTCTCGATAGAGCATCCGTTGAAACGCTCCCTGAAAGAGGGGAGCTGAAACTTATCCAAATGGGGGAACAAGCTCGTCCCGTCCAGGACGTTGTCCACCAGGAAATCCTCCGGCAACGTAAAATTTACCGTCGTTTCCTCTCCAAAGCCCGTCTGCGTGCCCTTGCCCTTGTCGGCCGACGAGGGGCCTGACGTGGTAGCAGGAGACACCGTCGATTTCGCCGGATGCGCAAGATCGACAGGTGTCGTGTCGACCGTGTCGGAAGTCATCTCGACAGATACGGTCGACACCTTCGCCTTCTCAGGCGAGACGACTCTCGATGAGCTGCTCGTCTTCAAAGACGGTTCCTTCAGGACGGACGTCCTCGTCCTCTTGAGGACTCCCGACCCTGTAGTCGAAGCCTCTTTTCTCTTAAGGACCCCCAACCCAGCTGTTGGGGCTTCCTTCCTTCTTTCCATCGCTTTGCGATCCAGTTCGGCCTGAGCCGCCCTCTTAGCCATCGCATACGACATCTTCGGCTATGGCTGTTGGGATTCTCCTGTGAAACAAAGAAAGAAGAACAGTTAGGCGACTGAAACGAAGGGAGAAGCATATCGAACAAAGTAAGGTACACTTACCGGTCATCTCTACCTCTATCGACTCTTCCTCCCCCTTCTTCCTAAGTCACCTCCTCCTCCTCCTCTTCTTCTTTCTCTTCCTCCTCTCGATCCCTCTGTAGCCTGTCACTCAGGAAAACCACGTCGTCGTCCTCGTCGACCAAGTGACGTGTGATGAACGATCGATCGTCAGGACTAATTTCCAAGAACTTTTCGATTTTAGTCCCGGAATCGTCGTTGGGCTCTACGGTGTCAAAATTGATATCTGAAAATACAGAGAAAGGAGGTTAGTAAAAAAAAGAGAGCAGTAAAGATAACATAAAAGATGCTCGACCGAAGCTAAAATCTCACAAGCCATGTTCCACCCGGACCTGATCCAGTCACTGTCAGGGTCTAGCGTCGCTAACCGCACAAAGACGTAGCGACGATATGTGTCCAGAGTACGATCGCCCTTGTGCTTTGAAAATAAGATGTAGCGACGATATGTGTCCATCTTGACCTGGTAAGCGGTCAAGAGGTCTTTTACGTTCATCGACGACTCCCAGTGAGAAGTAAGTCGCTCGATGACCAGAATCACACGCCAAAACCGGGGCATCAGTTGCCCTGGCGACAGGTCGAACTCACACATAAATGCCTTAGCTAAAGGCGAATATGGCCAATGGAATCCTATCTTAAAAGGGTACTCGTATATTACGACGTACCCTTCGGGGCACATCTTCGGCTGAATCTGACCGACCTTGCTCACCGCGATCCCCGCAGGGATTTTTGCCAAACTCCTAAAGTCATCAATATCTTCCTGACTCTGAATGGCACTCCTAGGCTCCGTCGACATCGCTAACCCTGTCAACAAAATTTGACACTCCGAAAAGCCCCAAATATCCCAGTTCTTCCTAGGCTTCCTAGCGATTGACTTAATACGCATACAAAGACTGGAGAGCCGTACCTTATATAGGTGCTTAAAACCTCGAAATCTCTAACAAGTCGAAGATCTCTTGCAGATTTGGTAAAGATTCGACGAACAACAGCAAAGAAATCTGGGAAAATCTTTCTTAAAAACTCTCTGAAATCGTAAAAGGAAAAGATCTGTCGAAGGTCTCTATTTATGCTAATGATCGTGTCAGGTCGAGCCTCTCGATAGTCGACATGTGCCCCTGCCTTTTCAAATACTCGACAGATTGTCGACACCTGGCGTTTACAGCTGTTATGCACGATCGTGCATCAGCATGGCGTCATGACGTTATCCTCTTTTCGACTTCCTCTTTAGTAGGAATTGAACCGATTCAGTTCCAAAAAAACTGAAAAGATTTTTTGACACGTGTCACAACCCTAGACGTCCAACTAACATTCAAAATTCAAAATTCGAAATGGCTTTCTCATTTTAAATTTTGGGGGCAAACTGTTTGGGCAAAATTTCACCAGTCTCGACCACGACCAAGACACTAAGAACATTTATTACACTTCTTTTGTAACAAAGTCAAAACCATAAACATTTCGTCCTTTGACCAAAGCCGAAGTCAAGAGTACCTCTCGACCTCGACCGTCGTGTGGAATCACACGACCTCGACCAACTAACGTATGACATTTTCGGTTATGTTTTCATCATTTAATGCAGGGTCAACGTCGTTTATGGCAAACGGATGAAACCGGCATAAGCAATCATGAGCATTAACGATGATGACCATTGCGACCGTTACTCCTGCACTCATGAAGAGCAATTAAAGCCACGAAGACTATAAATACGAAGATCCCAGCCTCACTTTCGGACATCTGATTTCAAGAACAAGGAATACACAGCGAAAATACTTAAAAAACTCTCTCTCAAGTGATCTCTCTCGACGCACGACGCACGATTTATACGCTCGACCTACAGTTTTTTACACACGACACACTTGTTTTTACATTCGATACACTTGTTATTTTTACATTTCAAGTCTTTTGTATTGTAATCACTGTACTCTCGACACCAGAAACAAAGGATATCACCCCTGTTTGGCGATCATAGTGCAGCGACGACTTCCACAGTCGTCCGTGGGTTTTTTCCCCGTTGAAGTTTTTCCCGCATCACCAAAATCTCTGTCTCTTTTACATTCTTTGTCTTTAACGCACTGTTTTGTCGAACGATTCTTTTCTTTAGTGGTTAAGCTCCACAATCAACCTTAAGTTATCCTTCTGCACGATTTTTGGCATTAACAATAAACATCAAAGAAAGACAAGTCTTGAAAGAAAGACTTACAATAAACACCAGTTCGACAACGTGGGATCCCGTCTCTTCGACCGAGACTCCCTGAAAGCGCTCCTTAAAAGAAGGGAGCTGATATTTCCCCAGATGGGGGAAAAGCTTTGTCCCGTCTAGGACATTATCAACCATGAAGTCTGACGGCAATGTAATGTTGACCGTCATGACTTCAGCCCCTCCCGTTGAGACGCCCTTGCCCTTGTCGGCCGACGTAGGGGTCGACGTGGCAGATGGGGTCGCCGCCGTTTTTGTCGGAGGCGCAGAACTAATAGGTACCGCGTCAATCGCATATGAAGATGTCCTCGTCTTCTCCGGGGATGCGATTGACACCTTCGCCTTCTCAGGCGTGACGACTCTCGATGAGCCGCCCGCCTTTGAAGACGGTTCCTTCGGGACCGTCATCCTGGTCCGCTTCAAAACCCCCGACCCAGTGGTCGAGGTCCCCTTCCTTTTTCCCTGCCCCGACGAGCCAGTTCAGCTTCGGTTGCCTTTTTGGCAAGCGCGGACGACATCTTCGCCTGAGATTCTCCTGGAAAAAATAAAGGAAAGGGAGAGAGTCAAACGACTGAAAGAATGAAAAGACCAAGTCGAGCAGAAATATTTACTAGTCATCTCTACTTCTTCTTCTCTCGACTCCTCTTTCTCCTCTTCCTCTGTCTCCTTCTCTTCCTATCGTATCTCTTCTCGGTTATCTTCCAAGTAGACCACATCGTCGTCCTCGTCTACCAGATGTCGAGTGACGAACGGCCGTTCATCATTGCTAAACTTCAGGAACTCGTCAATCTTAGCTTGAGAATTGGCGTAGGGCATTACGTCCTCAAATTTGATATCTGTCGACAATCAGAAAAAGTAAGTAAAAACACAAGTCAAATGTAATACATGACGCTCGAAAAAAGCTAAAAACTCACCCGCCATATTCCAGCCATACCTAATCCAGTCGCTGTCAAGGTCTAGCGTCGCCACACGCACGAATGCGTACCTAGTCTTCCACTTGCGGTCGTTGACCGCAGTTTTCAGAACTAAGGTACGATCGCCCTTGTGTTTTGAGAACAGGCTATAGCGGCGATACCCGTCCATTTTGACCTAGTATGCCGCCAGCAGGTCGCGCACGTTCATGGGCGATGCCC
Organism: Saussurea involucrata; assembly: GCA_033807775.1. Classification (NCBI taxonomy): domain Eukaryota; kingdom Viridiplantae; phylum Streptophyta; class Magnoliopsida; order Asterales; family Asteraceae; genus Saussurea; species Saussurea involucrata. The sequence continues at coordinate 54,074,468 of CM066322.1, read as the reverse complement.
AATCCTTTGTAAGTCATTCTATGACTTGGATAACACGCCAAAACTGGGGCATCAACTGCCCCGACGAGAGGTCGAGCTCGCGCATGAATGCCTTGGCCAGAGGCGAATAGGGCCATTCGAAACCTATCTTAAACGGGTATTCGTATATCACGAAATGCCCGTCGGGACACATCTCTGGACGGACCTGACCGGCCCTACTCAGTGAAATCCCCGCAAGGATTTTCGCTAATTTCCTAAGGTCGTCTAGATCATCTTGATCTCTAATGGTGCTCGCTGGTTCGATCGACATTGCTAAACCAGTTAACCAAATTTTTATATCGCTCAGAGCAAAAAGATCCCAGTGTTTCCTAGGTTTCCTAGCAATCGATTTGCGACGCATAAAAGGAAGAAAGAGATCGTACCTTATATAGGCGCTCTAAACCTCGAAAACTCTAATCGGTTCAAAGATTTTTTGCAGGTTTGGAAGGGATTAACCGAAAGAAAGTAGAGATCAAAGACGAAAATAACTCTAAAGATTTCTGAAGTTATAAAAACGAAGAGATCCACCGTGGGTCTCTATTTATGTAATCGATCGTGTCAGATCAAGCCTTTTGATGATCGACACGTGTCCTCGCCTTTTGGTATGCAGGCGTGGATCGTCGACACCTGGCAATTACAGCTGTTAAGCATAATCGTACATCAGCATGACGTCACGATCTTATCCCCTTTTCGACTTCCCATTCAGTTGGAATTGGACCGATCCAGTTCCAAGACAGCTGAAACGACTTTTGACACGTGTCATGACCCCAGACGTCCTACTGACAAAAATTTAAAAATTTGAAATTCGAATTTGCCACTCTATTTTTAAATTTTGGGGGCAAACTGTTTGGGTAAAATTTCACTAGTCTCGACCACGACCAAAAAAGGGAAAACATATTTCTTATGACAAGATAAAATCATAAACACTTTATCGTCTGACCAAAGTTCAAATAAAAAAATCCGTTCACGACACTCGACCGTCGTAAGACACCTTACGACCTCGACCGACTAACGTAAGACAACTGTTATGATTTCTCTGTTTAATGCAGGATCAACACCATTAATGGCTAACGGATATAACCCACGAAGATCATAATGGCCATTAACTTCAGCAACCGTTACGACCGTTACTTCGACATTCATAAGGATCATTTAAAGCTACGAAGACTATAAATACAATGACTCTAGCCTCACTTGCGGGCAACTGAACTCTCGAGAACACACACAGCATACTGAAAGTTCTTAAGCAAAGAAGTATACTCTCTCGAACAGACGACGCACGACACATAGTTCCTATTAATGCCAAAAATCGCACACAAGTACAACTTGAGGTTGATTGTGGAGCTTAACAACTAAAGAAAGGAATCTTACGACAAAGCATGCGACAAGGACAAAAAATTGTAAAGAGACAGAGATTTTGATGACGCGGGAAAAACCTCAACGAGGAAAAAACATGCGGACGACCGTGGAAGCCGTCGCTGCACTATGGTCGCCAGACAGGGGCGATGTCCTTTGTTTCAGCTGGCGGGGATACAGTGATTACAATACAAATGACTTGAAATGTAAAAATAACAAGTGTATCGAGTGTAAAACAAGTGTGTCGTGTGCTAAAACTCTTGGTCGAGAGTGTGAGTCGTGCGTCGAGAGCGATCACTGGAGAGAAATTCCTTTGCTTTGGATGTTCTTGAGTACGCAGTGTGATTCTTGAGTTTGCTGGTGTTAGATGATCTGCAAATGATAGCTTTGTCTTTGTATTTATAGTCTTCGAGTGCTTTAATGACTTCATGATTTCTTCTAGTAACGGTCGTACCAGGCATCGTTGTTTTAATGCTCATAACTGCTCTGTCGGTTTCGTCTGTTGGCTATGAATGATGTTGACCTGCATTGAATGATGAAAACGTAACAGAAATGTCGCGTGTTAGTTGGTCGAGGTCGTGTGTTTCTACACGACGGTCGAGTGTCGAGAGGTACTTTCGACTATGGCTTCGGTCTAAGGACAAAGTGTTGACGATTTACTAGAGAAGTGTAATAAATGTTTTTAACGTCTCGGTCGTGGTCGAAGCTGGTGGATTTTTACCCAAACAGTTTGCCCCCAAAATTTGAAAAAGTGGAGTGACAAATTCAAATTTCACAAGTTTTTTAAATTTTGCCAGTGACACGTGTAAAAAATCCTTTCAGTTGCCTTGGAACTGGATCGATCCAATTCTAACCGAATGGGAAGTTGAAGAGAGGATAATGTCGTGACCTAATGCTGACGCTCGATTATGCTAAGCAGCTGTCATTGCCAGGTGTCGACAATCTGTCGAGCATTCGAAAAGGCAGGGGCACGTGTCGATCATTGGGTGACTCGACCTGACATGATCGTTTTCATAAATAGAACCCTTCGATGGGTTTTTTCTTTTTGGGATTCCAGAGTTTTTTAGGAAAGATCTTTTCTCGATTCCTGTTGTTCCTTCGCTGAATCTTTTCCAAACTTGCGAGAGATCTTCGACTTGTTTAGAGATTTGAGATTTCTTTAGAGCGACTATATAAGGTACGATTCTCCTGTCTTTGTATGCGTCGTAAGTCAATCGCTAGGAAACCTAGGAAGAACTAGGATATTTGGGGGCTTTTCGGAGCGTCAGATTCTGTTAACTGGTTTATCGATGTCGACGGAGCCTAGGAGCGCCATTCAGGATCAAGATGATCTTGATAGTTTTAGGAATTTAGTGAAAATCCCAGCGGGGATCACAGTAAGCAAGGCCAGTCAGATTCGACCGGAGATGTGCACCGAGGGGTACGTTGTAATATACGAGTACCCTTTCAAAATAGGGTTTCGCTGGCCATATTCGCCTTTAGCCAAGGCGTTTATGTGTGAGTTCGATTTGTCGCCAGGGCAACTGATGCCCCAGTTCTGGTGTGTGATTCTGGTCATCGAGCGACTTACTTCGCACTGGGAGTCGCCGATGAACGTAAAAGACCTCTTGACTGTTTACCAGGTCAAGGCGGATACGTATCGTCGTTACAACTTGTACTCAAAGCACAAGGGCGACCATACTCTAGTCCTAAAAACTGCGGTCAATGATCGCAAATGGAAGACTAGATACGTCTTTGTGCGGGTAACGACGGTAGACTCTGACAGTGACTGTATTAGGTCCGGATGGAACATGGCGGGTGAGATTTTTAGCCCTAGTCGAGCGTCTCTTATGTTTTCACCTTTACTGCTCCGTTTATTGACTAATCTCCCTTCTATGTATTTTTCAGATATTAATTTTGACGTCGTAGAGCCTGGTGACGACTCCGAGACTAAAATCGAGAAGTTCTTGGAGATTCATGCTGACGATCGATCGTTCGTCACACATCATTTGATCGACGAAGACGACGACGTGGTTTTCCTATGTGACAGGCTGTGGAGGAGTCGAAAAGAGGAAGAAGGGAAAGAAGAAGAGAAAGAGGAAGAGGAGACTGGGGAAGAAAGGGAGGAGGAAGAGATGACCGGTAAGTATACCTTTCTTCATTTGATATGCCTCTTCTATTGTTTCGGTCGTCTAACTGTTCTTCTTTCTTTGTTTCATAGGAGAATCTCAACAAGAATCCCAAAAGGAATCCCTTCAGGAACCCCGGCAGGAATTTCGACCGGAATTCCAACCAGGATCTCAACCACCACGGCCGAAGATGTCGTCAGCGATGGCTAAAAGGGCAGCTCAGGCTGAACTGGCTCGGAAGGCTCGGGAGAGAAGGAAGGAGGCCTTGACAGCTGGGCCGGGGATCCTTAAGAGAAAAGAGGCTCCGACTACTGGGTCGGGAATCCTTAAGAGGACGAGGACGTCCGTCCTGAAAGAATCGTCTTTGAAGACGGACGGCTCATCGAGAGTCGTCTCGCCTGAGAAGGCGAAGGCGTCGACCGTATCTGTTGAGAAGACTTCTGACATGGTCGACACGACACCCGTCAATCTTGCGCATCCGGCAAAATCGACGGGATCCCCTACTGCCGCGTCGGGCCCCGCATCGGCCGACAGGGGCAAGGGCGCACAGACGGGCTTCGGAGAGGAAACGACGGTGAACTTTACGTTGCCGGCGTACTTTATGGTGGACAACGTCCTAGACGGGACGAGTTTCTTCCCCCATTTGGACAAATTTCATCTCCCCTCTTTCAGGGAGCGTTTCAACGGATGCTCTATCGAGAGCTCGGGGGCTTATGTCGCCGGAATGGCGTTTATGGTAAGTCTATCTCTCAAGACTTTGTTTATCGTTGGTCGGTGTCGTTGTCGTTGTTTAATCATGTTTTTATATGTACTTCAGGCGTTTCAGTCTTCATTGGCAGCTAGGGCGGCGATCATCCGGCAACATCTGTCGGGAAAGGGCCTTTTAGCCCAGGCGTCGGTCGAGCTTGCTTAGTTTCTGCAAGAGGTCGGGTCCGCAAGAGATCTCGACTCCGACGACGAGAAGGAGGTCGAAGAGGAAGAGGTGGGCGAGGCCTCGGGAAAAGATGCGACCGATGCTCCTCATGCGACCGACGTTCCTCTTCAGCCTTATGATCAATTTGTATAACTTCTGCTCGATCGTTAGTGATCGGGTTATCTGATGTAATCGTTCGTTTATGAATGAAATTTACTCTTTTGTTCACACATTTCTTCAATCCATACGATTTGCTAATAAGTATAGTATTAACTTGTAGAATTCGCTAGGTAAACAAGGAATCGTGCGACTTAGGCATCTATTGCAGTTACAAAGATTGGCACACAAGTCTTAAGGTTTTCGTACTTTGAGATCACATTGGCAAGCATAAGTATATGCAATTAAGGCATTCATAACGATTAAGATATAAGTCATGTATCTGAATCGTATTAGAAAACATATGTAATCAATGTGCTCATACAAAACATACAAATTTTTCTAAGTCCAAAAACTTAGATCAGGCGTCTGTCGAGTATTACGATTATATAATTAAATTGTACGATGTTCCTGGATCGTGCATCGCTGTGACAGAATAAGCAGGTCACAGACTTGATCATTTGTATCATGCGACGAGATTTAAAGTCGTATAGAAGACTTAATAACTAATATAATGCGATCCTGCGTTAAAACGATGTCAGAGGTTGGTCATTGGCTAACCAACGACCCTCCGATGCTTAAGTTAGTATTCGTCGTTGTAAAAAATCGTATGAAAGAATAGAAAAGGGTTTAGAAGACGCACCTTTCCTGACGCGTCGTGTCCCAACTTGGGATGTCTTGATTATTGCTACCATCTTGCCCCTTGTGGCGATTTTAAGACGATACACTAAATGTCGTCGCGAGTCGCCACAATAGAAGGTCTACTTCCGCGGCTTCAGAGTGGTCTTATAGCAATCACGAGCGACTTTTGGCTCACTTTTTATCTCCTGGATTCCCCACGGCGTAGGGAACTTCATGATCTGGTGATACATCGAGGGAACGACGTTCATTTCATGGATCCATGGTCGACCTAAGATGATGTTATATGCTGACGCACAATCGATGACGTTGAACTTGGTCTGTTTGTTGATTCCTCCGGCATAGATCGGTAAAATTATCTCTCCAAAGGTACTTGTCGCTTCCCCATTGAATCCGACCAAGGTCGTCGAGCGTCGGGTGATTTCCGATCGGTCGATTCCCATGGCCTTAACGGTATCAAGGAAGATGACGTTCGCTGAACTGCCTCCATCGACCAGGACTCGTCGGGTTAAACAATTACCAATCGTGAGTTGAATGATCAACCCATCATGATGTTTCTGATACGAGTCGCCGAGGTCATCTTGGTCGAACATGATCTTCATAGCTTCTAACTCTAGATCTTCTTTTGGTCTCGACGAACGCGGGATAGGCCGATCGTTAGACGCTTGACTGGCGTGACGTTTGGCTGCGGAATACGTCAAGTCGCATACATCAGAGCCACTGTTAATGCCAAAAATCGCACAAAAGTACAACTTAAGGTCGATGTGGACATTTAACAACTAAAGAAACGTATCTCAAGCCAAATAACACAATTTCGAGGAAAAAGTAAAAGAAACATGAGATTTGGTGACGCGGAAAACCCCAAAACGAGGGAAAAAACTGCGGTCAACTCTGTGAGAGTCGACAGTGCACTTTGGTCGCCAAATAGGGGAGATGTCCTTGTGTTTTGGGTGTCGATCGTACAGAGATTACAATACAAATGAAGGAAAGACTTCGAAATGTAAAGTAACAAGTGTTTCGAATGTAAAAACAATGTGCGTCGTGTGTTTAAACTGCGTGTCGTGCGCTGATGTCGTGCGTCGAGAGCGATTCTTCTGAGAGAGATTTCTGTGCTTCAAGTGTTCTTTCGAGTTCGAGTGTTTGTGTCTGTTGTTCGATGTCCCTTGAACTGAGGATTGAGCTTGGAATATATAGTCTCCGGGCGCTTTAATTGGCTCATTAAATACTTCGATAACTGTCGTAACAGACGTCGTCTTTAGTGCTGTTAATGGCTGGTCTTGTAACCGCTGCCGATATTAAATGCGATTTGATGATTAGCTTTGTAACCGCTGTCGAGTCTTTAATGTCATTAAGAGCTCGACCGTTATTGACCGTTGTACCATAATGGCTTGTAGACCTGCATTAATGAACAAAAGAAACGGCTGTCGACCATTGACAGTTAGTGAAATTGTAAGCCCGTCTTAAGTTCTGGACGTCGGTCTTATGGAGCATGCGACCGTAGCCGAAATACAAGACCATGTATATGGTTGCAAATGTCTTTTAAGACCTTACCTTAATATAAGAATAGTCTTATGGAAATGTCGTAAGACCATTTGGTCGTAAGACCAAGATGACGATGTCATAGGACTAGGTCGTAAGACCAGGATGTCAGGATGATGCTTGCGTAGGACCAGAGCGATATAAGACCGATGATAAGAGACTGTCGACGTAAGACCGACGAGTCGTAACTGGCGACACGTAACTGACGACGTAAAACTAGTGACGTAGGACTAATGTCGTGAGACTAGCGATGTGCGACGTGCGACACGTAACGTGCGATCATTAGATGTAAGATGATTATTGACCCAATATGGCTTTTAATAACCATTTATCGTGTGTCGGGGGTATGGCAATAATGAGTATTACCTTTGTCGGTCGAGGGTAGATATCCTTTGGTCATGTCGAGGGAATTTCCCAAGTCGGTCGAGGGTGTGATTTTTTACCCAAACAGTTAGCCCCCCGAGATTTGAATTTCAAAGCCATTTGAATTTCAGATCTCGTACCAAAGTAAAATGTGTTTATACGGAGACATGTCACTTTTGCTAAGAAAATCGACTTGGTTAGCTAAAATCGTGAGTCCAGTCGATGGTGTTTAAGTAAGTTGCGATGATCGAATGATGACTTTTAATGCGCAAGATACTTGTGGTGTTCATCTGACGGTCGTAAGACGACCTTAAAACGTAAGGAACTGACGGTGATCGTAAGACGATCTTTAAAATGAGACGTATGGGTCGGGAGTCAATCGTAAGACGATTGGTCTGAAATAAAGCTTGGCGGCGATCAAAAAATGATCGAACCAAGATAAAATTTAAGAATCTTGTGATACAGTCGTTAAAGACTTATGTTCTAGCGTTCCGAGCCGATACAGTCGTTATAGACTTTTGATCTGGCGTTTAGAGCCGATATGGTCGTTATAGACCAATGATCTTGTGTTCCGAGCCGATACTGTCGTTATAGACTTGTGATCTGGCGTTTAGAGCCGATACGGTCGTTAAAGACCTATGATCTGGCGTTCGAGACGATACGGTCGTTAGAGACCTATGATCTGGCGTTCGAGCCGATACGGTCGTTAGAGACCTATGATCTGGCGTTCTGAGCCGATACGGTCGTTAGAGACCTAAGATCTGGTGCTTACAGCTGATACGGTCGCTAGAGACCTATGATTTGGCATTTACAGCCGATATGGTCGTTAGAGACCTATGATCTAGCGCTTACAGCCGATACGGTCATTAGAGACCTTTGTTACGTTGTGTAAGTTTTGCTTTAGCGATAATCGGTAAAAAAATTTACCTTTCTATTGAACCTGAGTATTATGTCGACTCATACATGTCATGGACAAATGTAATGTCAACTGTAAAAATTCATTAAGTACAAAAATGAACAAGAAGTCATGCGACTTGGGCATCCATTGTAATACAACGATTAAAACGTTAGTCATAAGACTTTTTGAATCGTATAAGCAAACATAAGCGCATGCGATCAAAGCCTTCATTCAGAACATGAAAATTTTCTAAGTTAAAGAACTTAGCTTGTGGGGTCGCTAGACCTTACGATCGTGTGATTTGATCATACGATGAACTTGAATCATGTGTTCCTGTAGTTATACAATCGAGTCGTCTAATAAAACTGATTGTTTATACCGTACGATTTTACTGAAGTCGTATGATAGACTTAGTAACTTATGTCGTGCGATCCTGCGATAAAGCAATGTCAGAGGTTGGTCGTTGGCTAGCCAACGACCCTCCGATGCTTAAGTCAGTAATCGTCGTGATGAATAAAAAATCGTATGAAAGAAGGAAAGGGATTTAGAAGAAATACCTTTTCAGATGCGTTGCATTCCAGCTGCGTGGGATATTTCGACCGTCGAGGGTTTGGAGCCGATAGGCACCTTTACCCACGACTTCTGAGATACGATAAGGACCTTCCCACTTGGTGGAAAGTTTACCTGCATTAAGCTCTCGAGTGCTTTGGAACACTCGTCGGAGGACGTAATCGCCTTCTTGAAAGACTTTTGCTTGTGATTATACGGTTAATCTTGCGACTTGCCTTTATTGGCAATCATGAGATTAAAATATGTGAGTCGCACTTATTGGCGACTTTTGCGTTTTGACATGCGTCTTACCATGACTGGTGATTATGAGATTCAATGTACAAATCGTCTTTATTGACGACATATGTCATGACTAGCGATCATGAGATTTAAAAAAAAGGGAGTCGTCTTTTGTCGACGACTACAAATTGCAACTTGCTTTTGCCATAACTGGCGATCCTAAGATTTAAAACGTGGGTCGTCTCTTATTGACGACTATAAATCGTAACCTGCGTTTGCCATGACTGGCGATCGTAAGATTTAAAAAATATGAGTCGTCTCTTATTGACGACTATAAATCGTAACCTGCGTTTTAAGTCGTGGAGACTTTGTTTCTCACGATCTAAATCGTAAGACCTGTGTTTATATGATCTTTCGAACCGTAACATGGAGTCGATAGGCGCCTTTTTCCGAGGTCTTTTGAAATCAAACGCGGTATTTTTTTAGTTTGTGAAGGGTGTTTCGAGCCCCCGAGTCCCTTGGATGATACGATACATGCGATACTTTGACGAAGCATTTTTTTATCAGGGCTTGAATCTGGCTTCAAGCCGTATTCGATTCCGATTGAAGTTGAATCAGGGGATCTTGATAGTTTGCCATGTACCTGAAAGACTTTACAAGATCGTTAGAGCGATGTGTGTTGGCTTGAGATTTTCTCTAGATGGGGTCCCACGGATGGCGCCAAACTGTTAATGCCAAAAATCGCACAAAAGTACAACTTAAGGTCGATGTGGACATTTAACAACTAAAGAAACGTATCTCAAGCCAAATAACACAATTGCGAGGAAAAAGTAAAAGAGACAAGAGATTTGGTGACGCGGAAAACCCCAAAACGAGGGAAAAAACCGCGGTCAACTCTGTGAGAGTCGACAGTGCACTATAGTCGCCAAACAGGGGAGATGTCCTTGTGTTTCGGGTGTCGATCGTACAGAGATTACAATACAAATGAAGGAAAGACTTCGAAATGTAAAGTAACAAGTGTTTCGAATGTAAAAACAATGTGCGTCGTGTGTTTAAACTGTGTGTCGTGCGCTGATGTCGTGCGTCGTGAGCGATTCTTCTGAGAGCGATTTCTGTGCTTCAAGTGTTCTTTCGAGTTCGAGTGTTTGTGTCTGTTGTTCGATGTCCCTTGAACTGAGGATTGAGCTTGGAATTTATAGTCTCTGGGCGCTTTAATTGGCTCATTAAATACTTCGATAACTGTCGTAACGGACGTCGTCTTTAGTGCTGTTAATGGCTGGTCTTGTAACCGCTGCCGATATTAAATGCGCTTTGATGATTGGCTTTGTAACTGCTGTCGAGTCTTTAATATCATTAAGAGCTCGACCGTTATTGACCGTTGTACCATAATGGCTTGTAGACCTGCATTAATGAACAAAGGAAACGACTGTCGACCATTGATAGTTAGTGAAATTGTAAGACCGTCTTAAGTTCAGGACGTCGGTCTTATGGAGCATGCGACCGTAGCCGAAATACAAGACCATGTATATGGTTGCAAATGTCTTTTAAGACCTTACCTTAATATAAGAATAGTCTTATGGAAATGTCGTAAGACCATTTGGTAGTAAGACCAAGATGACGATGTCATAGGACTAGGTCGTAAGACCAGGATGTCAGGATGATGCTGGCGCAGGACCAGAGCGATATAAGACCGATGATAAGAGACTGTCGACGTAAGACCGACGAGTCGTAACTGGCGACACGTAACTGACGACGTAAAACTAGCGACGTAGTACTAGTGACGTAAGATTAATGTCGTGAGACTAGCGATGTGCGACGTGCGACACGTAACGTGCGATCATTGGATGTAAGATGATTATTGACCCAATATGGCTTTTAATAACCATTTATCGTGTGTCGGGGGTATGGCAATAATGGGTATTACCTTTGTCGGTCGAGGGTAGATATCCTTTGGTCATGTCGAGGGAATTTCCCAAGTCGGTCGAGGGTGTGATTTTTTACCCAAACAGCCACCAGTGATGCAATTGACGACCTTAGCATGCTCGGGGGTTGGCGGTCGAACGTCGCTAGCTGGAGATACGACGTAGTCGATGATATCCTTGATGTTTCCTTTCGGGACATGATATGTAGCTCCTTTTTGAGAGCTATGCAATCATCTGTCGCATGACCATGGTCGACATGGAAGTCGCACCACTTTGACTTATCTTTCTTGGCGTCGTCCTGATCGGATTTCTTTGGCCAACGGATGGTTGCCTGGGTGGTTTTCAACGCTTCGACCAAGTCTTTAGTGGACCCTTTGAATCCATAGGAGGATATCTTGGGGTACTGAGGGAATTTGGTCGCGGTCTTGGCTTCCGCTTTTGTCTTGAACCGGACGTTCGAGATTTGACGCGCGGGCTCTGGCCTGGATACTGCCTTGGTTTTGAACTCTGGCTTCTTTACCCCTAATGACCTCTTGTAGTCGTTATGCTTGCGATGAAAGGTAGCATCTTCCTCTACCCTCATATACGCTAAGGTTCGAGCTCGAACATCTTAGAAATTCTCTGGGGGATACTTGGTCAAATCAGTATACAAACCTGAGCTGTCGTCCAGACCACGTTTGTAAGCTTCGATCGCGGCCTTGATGTCACAATTGCGGACACTGATCATCTCTGCATTGAACATGGTTAAATAACTTCGGATAGATTCATTAGCCTTTTGCACGACATAATACAAGTCACTGGTCTACTTCTCCATCTTGCGACTGTTGGCGAACTGTTGGGAGAATTGATTGACCAACTCAGCGAACGACCCGATGGATTTGGGTTTGAGATTGATCAACCATTGGAGGGCAGGACCAGTGAGAGTCTCCCCAAAGCTCTTACATATGCATACTTCTTGATACATGTGTGGGATCGAGACCGTCCACATGAGCTGTTTATACTGCGCGATGTGCTCCATTGGATCGGTCACCCCCGAATACTTGGGTGTGAAGGCAGGGATGTTGAATTTCTTTGGGACATCTATGGTCGCAATCTTATCGATGAAAGGAGACGCTTGATATCCTGAGCGTGGCTCGACGTCGACGGGCATGGCTGCCCCAGGTAGCTTAGCGAGTAGGGACAGAACACGCTCGTTCTGATCTTCTAGCATCTTTAATCGCTGGGCGACGGGATCATTAAGATCGGGATTAGCACCTTCCAGGGGATCAACTCCTGAACTGGTGCCGTTGCGATATGACAAACCATTGGCGTCTCCGTTGAAAGGGATTGAATATGGCTGCGACCCATTCTGAAACGGCTGCGATCCATTCTGAAACGGCTGCGATCCAGTCTGAAATGGCTTCGATCCATTCTGAAACGGCTGCGATCCATTATTCATGGGTGGTGGTCTCAGATGCTGAGGAGGAACCGTCCCGAACTGGGGATTTGGATTGAATGCCCCCAGTTGCCGATTTTGCATGAATGGACCTAGGTGCTGGTTTTGAACGAATGGTCCTGGTCTTAGATTCTGCATGAAAGGAGCGGACCCTGGATTTTGCCCGTGCGATCCTTGACCCGGATTCTGAACGAATGGTCTAGGAACACTCTGGCCAAACGATCCTGGACCTGGATTTTGGACGAATAGCCTAGGACCGCTCTGAGTCCCGAAGGGATTTCTTAGCCGCGCGATTTCCTCAACTGCTCTTCGACTTTGCTCAGCCATGGCATTGATTTGATTCCGCGCAACTTCTAACTCCTGGTACATTTGGGCAATGACATGCTCTTGATTTCCAGGGGCGGCCATTTTCCTGAAACAGAAAACAAAAGAGACTGCAAGAAACCGTTAGTAGGACGCACGTTTGTCAAATATTTTCTCTAGATGGGGTCCCACGGATTGCGCCAAATTGTTAATGCCAAAAATCGCACACAAGTACAACTTGAGGTTGATTGTGGAGCTTAACAACTAAAGAAAGGAATTTTACGACAAAGCGTGCGACAAGGACAAAAAATTGTAAAGAGACAGAGATTTTGATGACGCGGGAAAAACCTCAACGAGGAAAAAACCCGCGGACGACTGTGGAAGCCGTCGCTGCACTATGGTCGCTAAACAGGGGCGATGTCCTTTGTTTCAGGTGTCGGGGATACAGTGATTACAATACAAATTACTTGAAATGTAAAAATAACAAGTGTATCGAGTGTAAAACAAGTGTGTCGTGTGCTAAAACTCTTGGTCGAGAGTGTAAGTCGTGCGTCGAGAGCGATCACTGGAGAGAAATTCCTTTGCTTCGGATGTTCTTGAGTACGCAGTGTGATTCTTGAGTTTGCTGGTGTTAGATGATCTGCAAATGATAGCTTTGTCTTTGTATTTATAGTCTTCGAGTGCTTTAATGACTTCATGATTTCTTCTAGTAACGGTCGTACCGGTCATCGTTGTTTTAATGCTCATAACTGCTCTGTCGGTTTTGTCCGTTGGCTATGAATGATGTTGACCTGCATTGAATGATGAAAACGTAACAGAAATGTCGCATGTTAGTTGGTCGAGGTCGTGTGTTTCTACACGACAGTCGAGTGTCGAGAGGTACCTTCGACTATGGCTTCGGTCTAAGGACAAAGTGTTGACAATTTACAAGAGAAGTGTAATAAATGTTTTTAACGTCTCGGTCGTGGTCGAAGCTGGTGGAATTTTACCCAAACAGTTCCTATACACGACGCACCTGTTTTTCACACGATACACTTGTTATTTTACAAATTTGTTTAGTTCTGTTATTTGTATTGTAATCATTGTACTCTCGACACTCGAAACATAAGGACATCGCCCCTGTTTGGCGACCATAGTGCAGCGACGACCATCATAGTCGTCCGCGGGTTTTTTCCTCGTTGAGGTTTTTTCCGCGTCACCAAATTCCTTGCGTCTTATTTACGTTTTTTAGTCTTTGTCGCATTTCTTTGTCGAACGATTTCTATCTTTAGTTGTTAAGCTCCACAATCAACCTTAAGTTATCCTTCTGGACGATTTTTGGCATTAACAATTACCATTGTGACAAGCTTTCCTCTTAAATCGATCCTGTGAAAACCAGAGCTATCAGGACGACTAGCGAAATGGAGCATATACCTCAATAGCTACGACATCGACTTTAAACCTCGTACAATGATAAAATCGTAGGTCTTGGCTGACTTCGTTGCTGACTTCAGTCCTTAGCTGGAAAAAGAAGCACATACCAAAATTTGTACTGTGGCGACTATAAGAGACACGACCTGGATACTCCATGTCGACGGTTCCTCAAACTCTAGAGGAGCGGGCCTTGGTGTCGTCTTAAAGTCCCCACAAGGGGGCAAGATGGTGTACTCCGTACGATGCGGTTTCAAAGCAACTAACAACGAGGCGGAGTACGAATCCCTGATCACGGGCATGAATATGGCTCGCGACTTGGGGGCAGTCGCGCTCCACATCAGAAGCGATTCCCTGCTGGTCGTAAACCAAATGAGCGGGGAATTTTCAGCCAAAGATTCCAAAATGATGGCCTACCTTAGGGTAGCCAAAGATAAGTCCAAAATGTTGGATCCGTTCTCAATCGAACAAATTCCCAGAGATCAAATCATTCAGGCGGACGCACTAGCTAACCTTGGGTCAGCACTCAATAAGCCGTCGTTCGACGCTATTCCCATGATCCATCTAGCGACCTCGTCTATTGAAGACTCTAAAGAAATATGTGCTCTTAGCACAGAAGACAGTTGGTCGACCGACATCAAAAATTATCTTATGCACGACCAACTACCTGGTGATCGAATGGAAGCTCGCAAGATTCGATTCAAAGCATCGAAATATATAATCATTGGTGAAAGACTCTATTGACGCTCGTCGACGGGCCTAAACCTAAGATGCATTGACAATCCCGAACAGGTGCAAAGTATCTTAAAGGAGATGCACGATGGCGAATGTGGCAACCACTCGGGTGGTCGCAGTGTTGCAAATCGTATCTCACGACAAGGCTATTATTGGCCAACATTCAGGCAAGATGCCATCAGGTACGTCCAAGGCTGTGACGCATGTCGACGACATTCAAGTATGACTCACCAACTCTCCGAACCTTTACATACGTCCTTAATTCCATGGCCTTTCATGAGGTGGGGAATGGACATCGTTGGCAAATTACCTCCTGCCCCAGGACAGAAGGTCTTCCTGTTAGTCCTTACAGATTATTTTTCTAAATGGATAGAAGCAGCCGCTTACTCCCAAAATCAGGACAAAGAAGTTATTTCTTTTATCCAGACTAACATCCTATGCAGGATCGGAATCCCTTCCGAAATCGTGTGCGACAATGGGTCACAGTTTATAAGCGATCGTACAATACGATTTTGTGAGGATCGTAATATCACACTTACGACCTCAACTCCACGTTATCCCCAATCTAACGGTCTTGCAGAATCAAGCAATAAAGTCATCATCAATTCAATCAAGAAAAGACTTAAGGCCGCAAAAGGGAAGTGGGTCGAAGAACTCCCATCTGTCCTATGGGCTAATCGTACGACGCCCAGAACATCGACAGGACAAACACCCTTCTCATTGGTCTACGGTTGTGAAGCCGTCATACCCATCGAAATTCAACTCCCGACATCAAGACATACGTCTGTCGATCATAACTTGGTAGACCTAAGCTACGATCTCGACGCTCTTGAAGAGTTAAGAGAGACTGCTTTGTTCAGGATGGAATCTCAACGACAAGTCGTCGAACGACAAGTCGTCGAACGACAAGTCGTCGAACGACATTTCAATAAAAATGTTAAGGCCAAAATCTTTCAGGTAGGCGACTACGTCTTACGACGAGTGTTCCAAAACACCAAGGAACCCAACGCAGGTAAGTTGTCCACCAAGTGGGAAGAGCCTTATCGAATATCTGAGGTCGTCGAGAAGGGTGCTTATAGGCTACAAACCCTCGACGACCAAGACATCCCACGAAGCTGGAATGCAGTGCATCTAAAAAAGTACCTCTTTTGAATTGTTTCAATTTATTTCTACAGACGGTTACTGACTTAAGCATCGGAGGGTCGTTGGTCAAACCAACGACCACCCCTGGATCTTATATGGCAGGTTCGCGGGATCGTACGAACATATAGTCTTATGATCCATATCGTGGGAAGATAAAGTCATGACTTATAATTCATGACTCATACGACGGAAACTGAATCTTACAATTCAGTCTACAAAATTTATAATCACAACAGGCTTTACAGTGAGAAGCTAGTCTCTAAGACTTGCATGCCACAAAAAGGAGTTTTACGATTTGTTTGGGCAAAATTTCACCAGTCTCGTCCACGACCAAAACAAAGGAAAACATCTCTTGTACTTTTCCATAAAAAGGTTAAATCATAAACACTTTATCTTTTGACCAAAGTAAAATCGAAAGTTGCTCACGACACTCGACCGACGTGACATACCTCACGACCTCGACCGACTAACGTTTGATATTACTGTTACATTTTTTAGTGTTTATTGCAGGGTTAATGTCATTAATGACCGACGACCGTAACCGACAGAGGCAATTATGAGCATTAACAGTGATGACCGTTGCGACCGTTATCAGAAGCATTTATGGAGTCATTCAAGGCACTCGAAGGCTATAAATATGAAGATTCCAGTTTCACTTCCGGGGATCTGATTTTAAGGACAAGGAATACACAGCGAAAACACTCAAAGAATTCTCTCTCAAGTGACCGCTCTCGATGCACGACTTATACGCACGACACACAGTCTTTACACATGACGCACCAGTTTCTTACGCACGATTCACTTGTTACTTGTCACCAAAATCTTTGTCTTATTTACATTTTCTGTCTTTGTCGCACGCTTTGTTGCAAGATTCCCATTCTTTAGTTGTTAAGCTCCATAATCAACCTTAAGTTATCCTTCTGGACGATTTTTGGCATTAACAGTTTGGCGCCCACCGTGGGGCCCCATCTAGAGAAAATCTTTAACAAACGTGCGTTTTACTAACGGTTTCATGAAGTTTTCTTCTTTTCTTTGTTTCAGGAAAATGGCAGCCCATGGAAATCAAGAGCAGATGATTGCCCAGATGCATGAAGGTCTTGAGAAAGCGCAGGATGTTCCCGACATAGTCGATGATTATCTCCTGGAGGAGGTCATCCTGGATCAGAGCAAGCCTGATCAGAAAGTATTTGTAGGGTCATCCCTTGATCCCTGCCTAAAAAACAAACTCATATCTTTTTTGCAGGAACATGCCGATTGTTTTGCCTGGTCGCATGAAGATATGGTCGGCATAGACCCTGGTGTCATTTCCCATAAGCTCAATGTGGACCCATCATTCAAACTTGTCAAGCAAAAGCGACGGAAATTTGCTCCTGAAAGGAATAAGGTGATAAATGATGAAGTCGACAACCTCCTCAAGACAGGGAAAATTCGAGAAGTAAAGTGTTGATCCAAACCCTCAGTGATTTGATAATGACCCTCTCTTAACACTTAGTGAAAATTTTAAGTAAATGATATGTATTAGAGTTTCACTATCGCTGATAAGTACTAAGACTGTTTCAGTACCGCTGATAGTAACTCTCGCTCTTTAAAGTTAAATAGTCAGCGAACTCTGTTCATCGAGTAGCTCTGAGCCTGTTCAGTCTATGAGATGATCGCTGATAAGTTAGTTGTTTACTTATGATCCCTGAAGACAAGTTTCACGTCAACATATGTTCTACGCTGAAGTCGAAGATCAAGCTCAAGAACCAGCGACAAGTCTACTAATGAACTGATGCGGATATCAGCGAAGCCAAGATTTGTCCACTCAACGTGAAGTATCAAGTAGAAGACTTCAGGAATCGCTGAACTTTATCATTCGCTGATAAAGAACGGTTTCAACGAAAGCTGACCATGAAGTCTCCTTACAAAGTACTATTGTCTTACCTCCCTTGCACGTCTCCGTACGAACTGTCAGATCGGACATCCTTTTTGTCTATGATCGTACAACAACTCTGATTCTACACTGTGCACCATGCGGCTACTAAGGTTGTCTACAAAGGTCAATGACATGCAACCACTCAGCTGCTGCCACATGTAAAGCAATACTGCCATGCATTAAATGCATGCAGTATATAAGAAGAACCCTACTTCAGAAATGAAGTGTGCTCGGACCATCTTCTTCTTTCTATCTGTGTGTTAGGTTATTATTCGTAATTTCCTTATCTCCTTCTAGTGCAAGAAACTTAGTGTTCTTAACTTGTTTAGATTAGGTTAATCCTTAATCTTGGTCCGCAACAAGTTGTAAATTGTCTAGATTTATCAATAAACAATTTAGAAAAGTAAAAATCGTGTGTTTGTATTCAACCCCCCCTTCTACAAACTTGTATAACCCTTCGGGACCAACATAAAGTACCCCGATTGGCTTGCTAATGTCGTGGTCATGGTAAAGAAAAATGGAAAATGGAGGGTCTGTATTGATTTTACAGATCTCAACAAAGCCTGTCCAAAAGATCCTTTCCCATTACCACACATCGACGCCATGGTAGACGCGACAGCAGGACATGAACTGTTGACGTTCATGGATGCTTATTCCGGATACAATCAGATCCTGATTCACGTCGAGGTCCAGGAGAAAACTGCGTTCATGACAGATCGAGGTATTTACTGCTACAAAGTTATGCCTTTTGGGCTTAAAAATGCATGTTCTACCTACCAGCGTTTAGTGAATAAGATGTCCAAGGATCATCTTGGCAACACGATGGAAGTCTATATCGACGACATGCTCGTCAAGTCAAAGCAAGCAGTCGACCATGTCGAACATTTGAGGCAGTCGTTCGACATCCTTCGTAAATATAATATGAAGCTCAACCCGACGAAGTGTTCCTTTGGTGTCCGTGCCAGGAAATTCCTGGGCTACATGGTTACTCGACGAGGAATCGAAGCCAACCCCGACCAAATCAAGGCTATCATCGAGATTAAATCCCCTAGAAAATTTAAAGAGGTCCAAATGCTCACTGGTCGGGTGGCTGCTCTGAACAGGTTTATCTCTCGATCCTCAGATAGATGTCATTTATTCTATAACGTCCTCAGGAAAAATAAAGGTTTCGTCTGGACCGACGACCATGAGCAAGCGTTTCAAAAATTAAAGGAGTACATGACGTCGCCTCCTTTGTTGTCAAAGCCTGATGACCATGAGGTCTTACAACTATATTTGGCCGTTAGTCCTAATGCAGTAAGGGTCGTCCTGACACGAGAAGATGAAAAGCAGCAACTGCCGATCTATTATGTAAGTAAATCCCTCTTGGACGCCGAAACCAGGTATTCCCTAATGGAAAAACTACTCTTGTCGCTTGTTACAGCCGTAAAGAAATTGCGACATTATTTCGAATCACATCCGATTACTGTCGTGACTAACTTTCCTCTTAAGTCTGTTTTGAGAAAACCTGAGTTGACAGGACGTTTAGTAAAATGGAGCATATATCTCAGCAGTTACGACATCACCTTTAAGCCCAGGACCACTATCAAATCGCAAGCTTTGGCGGATTTCATTGCTGATTTCACCCCTGAATTGGGGAAAGAAGCAGAGCTTGAAGTGTCAACTGTGGCGACTCACGACGACGTGCCTTGGACTCTGTATGTCGACGGATCGTCCAACATTAGAGGTTCAGGACTAGGCATCGTCTTAAAGTCGCCACAGGGGGGCAAGATGGTGTATTCCATGCGATGCGAATTCAAGACCACCAACAACGAAGCTGAGTACGAAGCCCTGATCGTGGGAATGGATATGGCCCACGACTCGGGGGCAACCACACTACATGTCAAGAGCGATTCTCTTCTGGTCGTGAATCAGATGAATGGAGAATTCGCAACTAAAAACTCAAAGATGACAGCATACCTAAAGGTGGCCAAAGAAAAATCAGAAAAATTCAAATCTTTTTCCATTGAACAAATTCCAAGGGATCAGAATACTCAAGCCGACGCTCTAGCAAACCTTGGGTCTGCTCTGGTCGAACCAATTATCGACAGTATTCCTATGATCCACCTACCGACATCGTCCATTAAAAATGACGATGTCGTCCAGATCGAAGAACAAGAAGACGATTGGTCGTGCGACATCCGTAATTTTCTTATGCACGACCAACTCCCAGAGAACAAGATGAAAGCTCAGAAGATCAGATTCAAGGCATCCAGGTATGTCGTGATCGGAGATAGACTCTATCGACGATCATCGACAGGCTTAAACCTGAGATGCGTCATCAGTAAGAATCAAGTTCATAAAATCCTTCAAGAAATGTACGATGGGGAGTGTGGGAATCACTCAGGAGGTCGCAGTTTGGCTAATCGTATCTCTCGACAGGGCTACTTTTGGCCAACACTGCGACAAGACGCCATTAGGTACGTCCAGAACTGTGATCCTTGTCAACGACATTCAGGTACGTCCCATAAACCATCTGAACCTTTACATTCGACACTGATCCCGTGGCCTTTCATGAGATGGGGTATGGATATTGTCGGCAAGTTACCACCTGCCCCTGGGCAAAAGGTATTTCTCCTCGTACTTACAGATTATTTTTCGAAATGGGTAGAAGCCGCTGCCTTTTCCCATGTTCGGGACAAGGAAGTCGTGTCTTTTATCCAGCCTAACATTATATGCAGGTTTGGGATTCCATCCGAAATTGTCTGCGACAATGTATCCCAATTCATAAGCAACAAGACTCGGCAGTTCTGTGAAGACCGCAACATCAAGCTGACGACCTCGACGCCCAGATTTCCTCAGGCAAATGGACTTGCTGAATCAAGTAATAAGACTATCATTGCTTCAATTAAGAAGAGGTTTCAAGCCGCAAAGGGAAGGTGGGTCGAAGAGCTCCCTTCGGTCCTGTGGGCGAATAACACGATGCTTCGCACGTCCACAGGACAAACCCCTTTCTCTTTGGTCTATGGTTGTGAAGCAGTTCTGCCGGTCGAGATTCAACTCTCGACCTCAAGACATACTCCCGTCGACCATAATCTGGTTGATCTAAGTTATGACCTCGATGCTCTCGAAGAGCTCAGAGAATCAGCATTGATCAAAATGGCATCACAGAGGCAAGTGGTCGAACGACACTTCAACAAGAGCGTTAAAGTTAAAGTCTTTCAAGTAGGCGACTACGTCCGCCGACGAGTTTTCCAAAGCACTCAAGAGCTCAACGCCGGTAAGATTTCTACCAAATGGGAAGGTCCTTACCGTATCTCAGAAGTCGTGGGTAAAGGTGCCTATCGACTCCAAACCCTCGATAATCAAGATATCCCACGTAGCTGGAATGCGACACATTTGAAAAGGTATTTCTTCTAAGTCTTTTTCCTTTTCTCATACGATTTTTACTCATTATGACGATTACGGACTTAAGCATCGGAGGGTCGTTGGCTAGCCAACGACCAACCTCTGACATTGTTTTATCGCAGAATCACACGACATAAGGTTGCTAAGTCTACTACATGACTTAGATCTCGCCAGGTCGCACGACATAAGTGTTCAGGTCTGTGACTTGATTGTTTTATCACAGGGGCATATGATTCAAGTTTTGTCAAACGATCTAGTTATACGATCGTAAGATCTAGCGACTCCTCGATCTAAGTTTTTATACTTAGAAAAATTTGCACATTTCGAATGGATGTATCGATCGTGTGTGCTTATGTTTGCCAACACGATTTACATGTATGACTTATGTTTCAGTCGTTATATAACAATGGATGCCTAAGTCGCATGTTTTCTTGTTCGTTCTACGCTTAGTGAATTTCCCAATTAATGTTGTTGGTCCCAGCTATTGAGTAGCAATGGTAAACAAGTATTATAGAAGGGGGGGGGGGGTTGAATACAATACATAAATTTTTCACTTAATTTAATTCTTTTATTGAAATACTTCAAATAAGAATTACACACAAGAACTATTGATTGTTGCGGAACAGAACAGATAAATCAGTTCAAACAATCTTACACACAGACACACAGAGAATAAGAACAATTGTAAAACACTTAGTACAAACAAATGAACTTTTGAGAGAGGAGAGAAATGCCAGCACTTGAGAGCTTGGAGAGTCTGTAATCTGGTTAGGTTGCAAGGAAGGAGATGACCTCTTTAAATAGTGCCTCATGCATTAAATGTATGGACACTTGTCAAGCAGAGCTTGGAAAGCAGGATGGAAACAGGTCTTCTGAAAAGTACCGGAATGTACTTTTGTCTTTGCACATTTGTCTTGAAGCGTTGACCTGTATGTTGAAGTTGAACTTACTTGAAGAAGATAAGAGATCCAAAGAACCTTTTTCTGATCCTCGGATTATGTCTCTGTTATTGCAAGATATCCCAAATATATTTTGCAGATAAAGTGGAATATACCTGTTGTAAACTGTTGGCCTAGGATCTCTTCAAAGATATCTTCAAGAATTCTTTCTTAAGGATTTCTCTGCCGATCATATCTTCAACATCTTCAAGAGATCCTGGAGATCAAGTCTTCAACATCTTCAAGAGATCCTGGAGATCAAGTCTTCAACATCTTCAAGAGATCCTGCCGATCAAGTCTTCAACATCTTCAAGAGATCCTGGAGATCAAGTCTTCAACATCTTCAAGAGATCCTGCAGATCAAGTCTTCAAGAATATCCTTGCTCTTCAAGTGTACTGGCCTAAGACCTTAGGAAGTCTCAAGTAGCAGCTTAATCTTTGGTTGAGAAGTCTATCTTCAATCCGCTTTGAAGATATACTTCTACTTTGTTTCTTCGGTTGATCTTCGACTTCACCGAACATTTTTATGCAATTAAGCTGATTGTAAAGAACCTAAAAATTATTCTAAGTATGAACTGTGTAAAAATGAAAGACGGAGGTCATCTTCAAATCTTAAGTGACCCAACAATCTCCCCCTATTTGAGGATGACATCCATACTTAGAATCTAAGGAGTAAATAATGAATAATTCGTTTTGACCCTTGTTTACTCTTTTTGGGTTCTTTTCACATAGTCCATTCTTTTTGTTCTTTTTGATTTTTTTTGTATCCGACATTTACAAGTAAAATGAAATGGTAAAGTATACTGTACAAACAAATGAAAGAAAAAGGAAAGAAGTATAGACAATATGAACATAACAAAAATTACTTGCATCTTTGGAGGGGCAAGTTGAAACTTGTGTCTGGATTGAGGATTTGTTGATGTGTTGGAGACCTTTATCTTTCAGACCAGATGTTCCAAATCTTGAAGCCATTCACTTACCCCAAATGAGTCTGTGGTTTTTGGAAGGAGACAACCCCATAATGGTGACAATCTTTGAGGGAGGGTTGAGGTTAGGTGAATCAGGTTGAGGATGCTTCTTCCCATCTCTTGCATCTTCTTTCTGCTCTTCACCATCATCATCCTTTGTTTTGCTCCCCCTCAGTTAGATCAGTAGGTCTTTGTGTTACTCCCCCTCAGTTTGATCTGCCCGGACTAATGTGCTCCCCCTTGACCGGTTCGCCGATTTCCTCATTTTTTTTTCGAGTTGGACGCTGGATATGAGTACTGAGGGTTGATGTTGCTCCCCCTCAGATGAATTCTCCCCCTCAGTGGCCGATGAAGGAAAAACACTAGGATGAAAAATCGGCCATGATGTAGGAAGATCGGCAGCTGAAGATTTTTTTTTTTGTGTGTGCTAAAAAGTTCTAAAATCGGCAGCTAAAATCGACAGCTGATGGTTTTTTTTGTTTAAGCTATGCATAGAGTCAGGATGGGAGAAAGATGGAAGATGAGAGATGTGAAGAAATGAGAGGGTAAGATGGAGTATTTATAGTTGGGTGATAGATGGTAAAGGGGATGATTTTATGGGTAAGAGAATGTAGGATTTAGAGAGTGACGGGAGAAGTTGAGTATGTAGGGAAAGGTGAGAGATTATGGGGAAGATAAAAAGGAAGAGAGAGAAGGAAGTGAGTCTATAAGAATAGAGAGGAGAGTTATGGGAATGGTGGGTTTCGGTGTGGGGAGGGGAGGGGTTTAAATCTCGGCCGAAAATAGGATAGAAAAGATAGGTATTAAAATTTAAACCAAAAACTGATAGGTGAAAGGTGTTGGGGTTTCGACAGAATTAAATTGGCGGCCGGGGGGGAGGGTCGGCAGCTTTGGTGTCGGCAGCTAGTGGGGTGAGGTGGTGTGGTGTTGTTTGTCGACAGAAAACAAAGGGGTGGGGGGGTTGTTTCTCTTCGGTGGCTGCTTGAAAGAAAAAGAAAAGGAAAGAGGAAGGGGGTCGATTTGGCGGTTGGAGGGGGGTTCTTGGTATGGAAAGAAAAAAAGAAAGGGTAGGTAATATATATATATATATATATATATTTATTTATTTAGTTTTCTTTTCCTTTTTTTATCTTTCTTTTCTCTTTTTTTTTATCTTTTTTTTATTTTTTTTTAATTTTCTTTTCTCTCTTTTTTTTTTGATTTTTTTTGATTGGAAGATTTTGGCAATGATCTTCGAAAGATTTGAAAGAAGCAAACATCTTCAATCTTGAAGAGTAATATTCAGATGTGGGTCTTCAAGTCATCTTCAAGAGTAGATCTTCAAGAGTGATCTTCACGCTTTACACATAGTCATGAAGGGAGGGATCTTCAAATCCAGAATATTGTGCTAAAGGAAGAGAATGTTGAGGTTGAGAGGCAGAGGAAAATCTCCAGGAGTGGAAGATGGCAAATTGGTAGAAGTGGAGGAGAAGGGAATATTTGGTGAGATGTGAGAGTGATGGGAAAAAAATAAGAATAAGATAGAGAAGTCTGTAGGCAAAGAGTTAGGATGAGGAAGATACCTGAAAGATGTAGGAGGGGATGATGGCAGTCTGTCAAGGATAGGATCTCCAGTAGGTGGTAGACTTGAAGAGGAGTCATCATCAGAGGAGCTTTGATGTTCAGTATGGACTTGTGGAGATGTAAGATATATGAAGAAAAGATAGACTTAGGAAATGACTTAGGAAATGACTTATGAAAGATAGACATAGGAAACGAGGGTGAGAGGTAAGGTAAAAGGTGAGAGGGTTAGAGTGTATAGTTAATAAGGGTAGTTGTGAGTTCCAGATTAATCAGGTAACAACGAATCAATAAGAAATAACAAGAACAATTGATGATTTCAACTTGTCATCCCTCTCGTATTCATAAATCAAGATAGTTACAAAGGTTTGAATGAAGAACACAACTATCTCTCTCTTTCTCTAATGTATCTCTAGGAATGGCTAATCAATCGCTAACCTAATTCTAAGGTTAAGAAAACCTTATATACTAAGGCTTTAAACACAAAGGCCCATGGCCCATCAACCTAATCTAAGCCCAATTAATGTAATTAAAGGCTTTTACAATAATTAAATAAACTAATTAAGCACTATATAATTATTTATATATCTTTCTAATATTTAGGACATTTATGGTCCTAACAATCTCCCCCTAAAGATATATAAATAAAAATCGGTCTTGAAATCTTCAGATCTTGATCTTCTCTTCTTCTTGAATCTTTGAAGCACTTCAGCGTTGCTAGTCTTCATGTCTTTTTCCGCTCCCCCTTGAATAAAGCTATTGTATAAAGCTCTTGAACTTGAATTCAGCTTTAAAAGAACTTGTAGAACCAATATGCTTGATGGAGGAAATAGTTTTAGCGAACACCACTTGATAAACGATGAGAAGAGTTGATCACTTGTATGCACTTTGAACTCTTTTTGCGTTGAGCTCTTTTCGGAACTGTTACTCCCCCTTGGCTGATGAATCAACAGTTACTCCCCCTCGGCTTTTGCATGGGGACTTCGTTACTCCCCCTCGGCTGCTAACTCCCCCTCAATCAAAAAATCAACAATTACTACCCCTCGGCTTTTGCTAACTCCCCCTCAACTTGATAATCCGTGTCTTTGAACCTGTACACTTTCTCCCCCTCGTGATGAGTAGGAGCATCCGGAGCATCATGCACGTTCAAAGACAATAGTAACGGGTAGCAAACGAACCAGATCAACACATTAAGTAACCAGTAGAGGGTAATAAACTAACACAGAAACACAAAAGTAACTGTTATCACAACAGTTAAAATAATTGTGTGGCCTATGTTCAGAGTTGGCAATGGGGTGTCTCTAGTAGGACTTCCAGTTATCACTGAAGAAAACTTTTAAAATATTAACTTCTCAAACTGTTCCGGCAATATCACGAAGATATGCGATTGGAATCACAAAGACTCGTGCATGTGTGAAAGAAAATAGATTCTATCTGTTTGGCTCAAATTATTGATTTAACTTGGGACTCAAGTTAAAATCAATTGACACAGTGATTAGAATATGAAGTTCGGAGACCAGAGTTGATGTCTTCCTTTTTCAATATCTAAGACCTCCGAGTGAGGAATAGATAGATTATGTGCTAAATCTCCGTGAATATATGAAACAAGCATCTGTTGTGAGATACTTGAGTGGCTGGGTGGGGTGACACGAGTTATCGACACTGGGTCCATGTCTGTTTCAATATTCATCTCCAAAGAACGAGAATGAATAGATTGTGTGGTTACCCGGATAACTGACTCGGTTTGGTAAGGACCAATAATTCTTTTAAGTCCTGTCACATCCTCACCATATTCTTTTCTCTCCAAACTCATCTATCAAGCTAGACCCCTCACTGTTGTCTATAAAGGATGTGTTTCTTGGGTAGGTCCTTCCGGTTCTGGCTTGACCATAGAAATGGTATAATTCCTAACACTCCTTTCATGCATCGAGTAAATCAGTGTAGTAAACAATGAAGTACGAGTTCTAAATTGAAATGTTAAGAAGTCACACTTTTAAGATCGAGTCCTGATCTGAAGTAATCAGAAGTAAAAAAAAATCATTTGAAATAAAGAATTTCAAGAAACAAGATCAAGCGCAAAACAGATAGACTCAGTAAGCACAATATTTTGCAAGAAATGAGACAATGATCAGAAAGTTTAATTGTAAGGAACAAGTCACAATTATTATATCAGATAAGAATTGAATCATTAATATGAAATGATGAACTATAAACACAAAGTGGAATTCAAAACGAGTGTATTTCCATCGAAAATCAACGAATATGTGAGACATGGAAATAACTAAGTCACGAAAAATAGACACGTGACAATCATGGAAGTTAAAATTGGAGAATAACAAACACAAGTAAGTTATCCAGAATGAATTGTCACGGTCTTTGAATTCAGCTTGAAGTTCACGTACCTTTCATAGTATAGCACTCCCCCTCAATATCGGCATAACCTTTTAATGTTCGTCATGTGAAAAGAATCTTCTAATTTAAATGCACATGACATTCCTGCAAAACAGATTAGTAGGATTTTGGTATCCATCTTTTGATGGATCCTTGTTGGTTAGATGCCTTATGAGGACTTGGGATACTATAAGTACCATACCAATACTTAGCATGGTCTTTCTTCACAAAGTCACATGTTCCACAATAAGAGCAACACAACTTCTGTGTGGATAAGCTGATCAGTTTGTTAACAGAGTAAACTCGATCAGTTTTCACAAAAGGTTTAGCATGGAAAGCTGTGCTGTTCTTGTCAGTTTTAACAGGGACGAATGACTTTGGAACAGGAGCGAATCCTTTAACTCTCCAAACCATGTTGACTTTCTTGAAAGATGGATTATCTTTATTATCAACACGAGAATTATAGAAAAGTTTGGAAGGTCGAATCTGATCTTTTGAAAAATCATTTGATTTGACAAAATTCTTTGAATCAGATTTAACCATTTGTTTCTTCAAAGTCTCGGTTGCTAATCCAGATAATCTCTGTGTAAGTTTAGAAATCTCGGACTTAAAAATCTTTCTCTCTTTTGAAAAATCATCTTTTAAACATTTTGCTCTAAAACCTTCAACTTTCTTCTTTTCAGACTCTTTGATTAGATCGTCTAATTCTTTCTCCAACTCAGTTATTTTTAAAGAAAGTTCTCCATTCTTTTTAGAAAAAGATTTGCGTTCAGTTTCAAACTTTTCTCTTTCTAAAATCGGAACGTTTTCAAAGTCGGAGATCTGTTTTGAAAGTTTTAGAAACATAAGCTCAAGACTCTTCTTCTTTTCAAGAGATTTTGTTGAAAAACCAGATTGCTTTTCAATAAGCAATTGTTTTTCTTTTGCAAAACATTCTTTCTCCTTTTCAAAAACCTTTTCAAGAGTAGTTAGTTTACTTTTAAGCTCAAGGTTTTCACAGTTCAGGAGTTTACCTTTCTCTTCTTCTTCAGCAAGCTTCTTAGAACTATTCCATATTTGAGATTTTAATTCCTTCAGCTCTTTGACGTACTTGCTGATCAAATCATCTGCTTGCTTGACATTCTTTTCATATCGTCGTTCTTGCTCTTTCTCAGTCTTCCTGATATCATCTCGTGATGATAGAACAGATAGCTTCTTTTTCAGCTCAGTGTTTTCTGACTCTAATGCTGTTGCCTTTTATTCAGATTTAGCAAGCTTCTCAGAACTTTCAATTGTTTGCAATTTCAGTTCATTCCGTTCTTTGATGATCTTGTCTCTAAATTCATGTGCTAGCTTGATATTCTTTTCATATAATCTTGTTTTATAGTCGTTACATTCAGGATTAAAGCAATGCGACATTGTTACCTTAAAAATTGATCGTTGATCGGTGTTATTTTGAAGAATCAAAAATGCGGAAGAAAATCGAAAATTAAATTTGAAAAAAAAAATCTAAAAAAAAATTCGTTTCCAAAAATAAATTCGAACGAACGAAATTACTCTTCGAGAGCGAAATCTGCAAGATAAACAAACCAAGTTAGATCAAGACGACAAAATGAATCACAAAAAATAATAAGCGTCACGAGTAAAATCAAATCGTCGCAAAAGTCTCAAACTGTCACAAAAAAATTATCAATTACGGGACGTGCGGTAACTCGGGTACCGACGAGAACTTACCAATCAACACTTACCAAAACACAACTTACCGGATGAAGAGGAACTTACCGGATGCGATGAGAATTGTGACTTACCGGACGAATTGGGTTTCCGGGTTTGTTTCCACACAAATCAAGAACTTACCGGATAAGAGTACTTACCGGATGAAGAGTGCTTACCGGATGGCAAATGGAGCTTACCGGATGAGATGGTTTGTCCGAATGGAGAGCATACCGGATAAACTTACCGGATTTTCTAGAAAAAACTTATCGTATGGTCTCGAAAACTTGTAACGGTGAGACGCGGTAAAGTTTACGTGCGGTAGTCGACGAAAAGCCAAACCATGCCATATACATATATATATATATATATATGTATGTAGGTGATAACAAACATGCAGCAATTTATGAATACGAATGCGTATATGATTAAACAAAAACAAGAAAAAAAATGTACTATATGATCATATTAAGCGTGGACGTGCATGTGATATCTGTGTATGCATGAAAACAAATTGAGGCTCTGTGAGATGCAAGTATTATGAATAAGATGGTGCAAAAGTCAACCAAACACACACTTGGTCAAATATGATGGCTTCGTGTGAGTATATTCCAGCAAAAACAATCCAAACTTAGGTGTCCGGGTATTAATAACATCCGGGAAATGATGTGTCCGATCACAATTTCATCCGAAAAGCAAAAAAATATCGGAAAGCACAATTTCATCCAGAAAGTGAAAATTGACTCGCCAGGAAACTTCTTTTGTCCGGAAAGTGATGAAAAATTAGGAAACTTACCCGGAAACAATGAGAAACTTCCGGACACTGCGGCTGAGGTTGCAATTCGTATCTGCGATCGATAGGGTTGTTTGATTTCACTCCTGTAGGGTTAGATTTTGACCAAAAACACAAAAACAAACACACCCAAATCGATTTCTAAGCAAAGTATATCCTATTTTTCAATAACCACCACAAAAACTTAAGAACACCAAAAACTCAAGATTTGATTTTTAACATGAAAAATTAATACCTTTGAGTCCTTGTAAACGCAGATAAAGACTAGATTAAAGAAATTAAACAATCGAGATATAACAGAAAAATATTTAATCGATGAAAGAACTTAGCAAACCCGATTGAAGAACGATTTAACCCAAGAAAAAACTGCTCTGATACCAATTGTTAGTTCCAGACCCGTGCAACGATAATGAAACCAAACGATTAAACAGTAAAGTATACGATTTCAACTGGTCATCTCTGTATTAGCTTTCAATATTGAGAGGATTACAATTAAAGTGTAGGAAAGAAATGAGACAACTAGCCTAATTTTCTAAGGCTAAATTGCTTTATATACGGCGGGCCCGTTGTTAACAAGCCCACGACCCGTTCACTAATAAGGCTCAAATTAAACAATTACAATTTAAACCCTGAACTTTAAATCAACATAAATTGACCCTAACAATCTACCCCTTTGATTTGAAGTTCGATTTGGCGCCAGTTCTCGACATATATTTTTCGAAGCGCGAAGTGAATCTCGAACCATCTGATAGCACGGCGGTAGTCGATGCGATCTTCAACCAATTCCAAGGCATTCCGAGCAGTTATTTCATTCGGATTAGGGACATACGAGAACCTTGGATTTTCAGACTCGTGCTGAATGATCTTTCGAAGCGCATTTTGAACTTTGTAGAGTGTGCCGTCGCAGAATCTTTCAACCTGACTGAATCGCAGAAATCTTTTCTCTTTCTGTTCATTGATGAAGACGATCCCAAATTCTGGTTCTAGAAGCATAGCGTTCTCGGGATACATATTCAACTCAGGAGCTTGTAGATTCGGCTTGATCAGATTTACCTTCTTCGCCCTGTTCTCGATAGCCATTTGGAAGTCCGTTAGATAAGACATCATAATTGTGCGGACCAGGAATCGACGAACAGCTTCGAGCGCCTTTGTAACGGGAAGCTGTCGGATAGTTCTTGAACGTAGGTCTTTCAGAATCGCCAGGAAGTCAAACGGTCGGAGGTTCTGGAAGTCGGCTTCAGAAAATCTCCATTCGTTCCCATCTTCACGTCGGACAGTGAATACAGGATAGACAATTTTCATCATACGGCTTGACTGGATATTGATTACCTCTGTGATCTGATGCTTGGTTCTGACTTGGCTGACTGGAAGACACCGCTTCATTGCGCAGATGTATCGGCGTTGGTATTCGGGACTGTAGTTGTAAATGCCCAAGCAGAAGGTCGGCTCGATCTGGCGTAGCTTGTGTACAAACAACTTCTTCAGGGTTTCCTCCAGATGAGGGATAAGTACGGTGATCTTCTCCTAACGGATTTGTTGTTGAGGTGGAGGAGGAAGATCAGTAGCTGTCTGTTGTTGAAGAGGGGATGTCGGAATGTCGGCAGTAGTAGTGTCAGGTCTTGTTGAAGTTCCGGTGGGTTGAGCATAGTGAACGGGAGAAGTACCATAAAAATTCTGTAGCAGGAACTGATCATAATCAATATTGTCATCGGCATCAGTAGGGAAAACCAAGGTAACTTGGAGATTTGCGGCACTAGCGGCTTTTTCATACCATGCATCTTCGGTCTCCGGGTTGGCTTCGCAGTCTGGATCGATCATATCCAGTAACGGTCTGTCTGATGAATCAAAGTCGAACAGTTCCTGTGTTGAACCCTCGGGCTTTTCAACCGTCGGGTCTTCATCATCTGATATGTCCATATCGATTACCATCTCGGCTAATGGCAACTCGGCTTCAGGTTGGGCGTCGGTTGTTGTTGCCGCAGTTGTTGGTTCCAGATGAACCACGGTTGTCGTTTCGGTGAGGATAGAGGCGGTCTCGGTAGGTCTTAATCTTTTCTCCCCCTCACGGTGATCAGGATCATCCTGGTCATCGTGTTTCCGCTTCAGACCGCCTGCTTGACACTTACAGGTATCTTCGAGGGAACGGACTCTCTCGGGCAGCGTTGTGAGCGCTTGATTGTAGTCCTTGAGAGTCGAGTCAATTGCATCCAGGCGAGTGGTAATAGATGATGAAGGAGCAGTGACCTGAGTTTTCAGAACGGAGATCAGGTCTGCTTCAGTTGAGGCGTCGGATTCAGATTGCTGGAGTAGCTGAGCCGAAAGCATCGTCTTCAGAGTATCCACCGAATAGATTGGCTGAACGAATGTCGGTGGAGCTGTAGGTGCGGTTTCAGCGTCGACGATATTTGCTTTGCCTTTGATTAGTTTGGCGAGCTCGGCGGCGACATGTTGCTCCATTGCCTTTCGGACAGCCTTGAGGGTGCTGTCCATGGACCCTTGCGACACAAAGTCAGGGTGAGTAACACCGGGATCACTTAGATTACCCGTTGAGGCGTCTACCTGAGAGGCAGAGCCACCTACGTTCACAGCTGGCATGTCGGTAGCTTTGGTAGGATTTCCCTCCGATCCTCGCGTGCCACCTAAAGGTGACGACACTACGGTGGTTCCGGTCGAGTCACGAAGAATCTCGACTTGGTGTTGCTCTTCTTGTGTCCTAGCCAAATGATTTTCAATAGCAAATGGCTCTAGACTCGATTGTGCACGAAAT
Organism: Saussurea involucrata; assembly: GCA_033807775.1. Classification (NCBI taxonomy): domain Eukaryota; kingdom Viridiplantae; phylum Streptophyta; class Magnoliopsida; order Asterales; family Asteraceae; genus Saussurea; species Saussurea involucrata. The sequence continues at coordinate 54,042,330 of CM066322.1, read as the reverse complement.
GAAGTCGCGACCGGGGGCTGCTGGTCGCTTGTTTCAACACCAGCACTCTCCGAGTGAGAGGCCGGTGGAAGTTGTGCTATATCCCCGTGTGAAGTTGAAACATCCGTCTTTTGAGAGACGGAGGAGTGGATAAGGGGGTCGTGCAATTGCTCCGCTGGGTCCACGGAGGCTTCTTCAATACCCCGTCCCAACAAATGAGACGGGATAGCAGATGTGGCTACCCGGATTACACTCGGTTGGGTTCGCTCAGGAGCCTCGTTATCTTTACGGCTGAATCTTTCCTGGTTCTCTTTCGACCTTAATTCCCTCCGTCTCACATGTTTTAAGTCTGGGGGAAGGTCCCTCCGGCTCTGGCTGGACCATGGGATTCCCTAACTCTCGTCTATATGCATAGCACAGATATTATCCTGCTCCCCCTCAAAACATACATGGGGATTGACTTGCTCCCCCTCAGAGTGAGAGTGTGATGTACTTGGGAGACATCAACACAAGAAAAAAACATTTAGACTTTTAAGAAAACAGTGTGACGCTCCCCCTCAAGTGATGAACATAATGATGTTGCTCTTGATCCGCTATGGAATATCTGTAAAAGACCTAAAGTTAGTAAACAAGATGGATGAACAAGTTCCGGCGCGTACCTTTGTAATAAGTGGCTCAATCTGAGACGGATTGACGACTGGCATTAAGAAAACAGGTACAGGACTTGACAAACAGGGGTATCCGGACACAAAACTGGAAAACACAACTTCCCGGACAAGGCATACTATCCGGATAATAGCGTGCAAATGAGTCCGGATGCTATTTATACAGAGCCAAGAATCCGGGTTCCCATCCTATCCGGATTAGGACCCGGTCTGGAAACCTATCCGGAAAGATAGGGTTTCCGGATACCTGTCCGGACTCTCTGGAATTTTCACAAAAAGTGCCCTGTCCTTGTAGATTTTGCAAAAATAGGACTATGCGGATTTAAAATGAATTTTCTCTCGCTCCCCCTCAAACTGAGCATAGGGATGACTTTGCTCCCCCTCAGAATGTACGCGTAGAGGAAATGCACACGGGAATGTCCACACACAAAAAAAACTTTTTCGTACATTTAAAGAAAAATGTGTGTGACACTCCCCCTCAATAGTAGAGTAAACTTACCTGATGGTTGATCATGCTCCCCCTAAACACATGAGCAGCTCGTGAAAGCACAAGTATAGACAAACCTCACGTCTTTGCAATTTTATTCCTTGTAGATCGTGAGCAGCTCCCTCCTTCCGGTCATGTATGTGGAGCATCCAGAGTCTAAGTACCACACGTGACCGTCCTGCAAAACAAATTTAGCGGACCTTGGGTACCCAGATTTGCCTGGGTCCCGGAGGGTTAGGTTTGACACCTTTCGGAGGAACTTGCTTTGACACAGATTTCCCCTTAGGTGCAGAATGTACACCTTTCGGAGGAACAGGTTTTGTAGCAGGTTGCCTCTTGGGTGCCGGTTTAACCTCAGTAGGAGAAGTCCGTTTTGGAATGGATTTGGGCTCCCGCTGTGGTTTAACCTCTGATTGGTAACCCCGTTTTTGATAGTGTCTTTGCTGGTTATTACGGGGTTTGCGTTTGGGAAATAAATTACACATGTGATACGACCCAAACCAATCATTATTCTGAATATCATCAAAATCATTCCAACCAAAATTAGAACAACATAAACAATCACGCGATAACTGAATCAATTGATTAAGAGAATTAAGTTTAATTGGAAAAGAAACGTCAAAATGATTCCAATGATTCCAAGCATAATTGTCTTTGTTTATCCTAGAATTAAAGACAGGAGGGAAAGACTTTGATGCAGCATCCTTGATAGGTTCCTTCTTTAGCCACTTTGGTTTTTCTTGTTTAGCGCGGCCGGTTTTATCCGAAACAACAGGGACAGTGCGGTCAGTGACTTTTGAGGAAACAGGAATCTTAGCAGGTGGTTGACCGGTCTTTTGCTTCGGTTGTGATTTTTCTTGAGAATTTGAAGCATTTTTGGAAATCTTAATCACAGTCGGAGTCTTTGATTGAGAACTATCACCCTTTAGAAAATTGACCGGTCGATTTACTACTGGTGATAGAAAATCAGTGTGGCTCGGAAGAGGTTTGTCGAAGGGAAATGACTCGAACTCTCCATTATAATTGCCTTCAGAGTTCATATATTTTGAAAAATCAATCTCTGGAATTTCAGGACTTGGATCAGGTGAGGAAGGCGAGGAACACTTTGTGCTCGTGTGTTTCGGGGAACTTGGTGCGGAAGCTAGGAAAAAATCAGAGTTCAAGTTCCGTGAAACACTCTTATCTTGAGATTCTAAATCGTCTTGTGTTGAAAAGATTTTGCTAATAAAAGCTTTACACGAAGACGTGTCAGATGAGCTTGAGGAAAGTTCGGGTGAAATCTGTTTTTCAATTTGGAGTTGGTCAATCTGTTCTTGGAGTTGACCATTTTTCGTATGCTCCTTCATCGCATCTGTCGCCAAGGCAGCCAGTTTTGATGTGAGCATATTGATTTCACACCGAAGGATTTCCTGTCCTTCATCAGACACAGTTTCGGTTTTGACCGATTTTAGATTCTCAAGTTCTTTGTTTAGCGCTTGCTTTTCCTTTTCAAAATTAGACCTTTCTTTCTCGAGTGACTCCTCCAACTCGACTATCTTTGCTTCCAAGATGAGAGGGGGAACATAGAGCTTGAACTCATCCGTCTCAGTCTTGGTTTCGGTTGCTTGGACCTCATCCTTCTTGGAGGAATCCTTGGGCGTCGCAACCCTATAGGAGTCGAAGTAATCATTTGAGAGATATTTCTTGTCCCTTTTATAAGAATAATTCAACGATCCATAACTAAATGGGAGTTGCATTTTGGAGGTGCGAGTGCGCTTGTATTCCTCGGTTTCCTCTTCCTTTTCAGGTTCAAGAGGACCAGTCCATTTAATGGCATATTCCGGATAATCTTTGGCTATTCCAAGACAACTAAAATCATACAGAATTGGCCTTTTGGCAATTCCCCTTTTCAAATAATGTGGGTTATCGTATCCGATTCCCCAGTCCTTGTTGAAATACGTGAACTCCTTTGGTTTATTCATATGGATAGTTTGATCAGTTTGACCTCTCTTGTGGAGTTTAGTTTCAAGATCTAGGATTTTAGCAACAAATTCCTTGTGCTGAATTTGAAGGGCAGAGCATTGGTAAACAATTTCTGCTTTCTCATTCATGCACTGATCAAACTGTGACTGAAGATCAGATAATTTGGCCCTTAAGTCTTTAGGTGCTATTGAAAGATTTTTGCATTTCTCCTTTAACATAGCATTTTCAGACTTGTTTTTCAGTTATTCTTGTTTGAACATCTAGCTTTTCGGTTAGTGAACTAATCTTAAGCTTTTGTTCTTTAGTGGTGGCCTTAAAGGAATTTGCCTGATCAGTAAGTGATTGCATTTGATTCATGAAATCTTGTTGGATAGAATCACATACCTAGTTTGTCGTTGCCTTTTCTTCGCCAGCTGGAGACATCTTCAGTTGCACTAGAGTGATCGTCGGACGATGGTTCGATTCAAAGTGGAACTGTATCAAGGATACTTAAATGTCCCCTTCCTGCGACTTAGCACGGGGGTCTCGGATAAAGGATCAAGGATACTTAAATGAGAGTGTAGAACACCTCCCGGATTATGTGTCCGGGTGGTTTCCGGATAAGGAATCCGGAAAACTGAGCTTACCGGGTGAAAGAGTTACCGAATAACTTACCGGAACTGAAGGTGTCCGGATAAAAGACTTACCGGATGAGATACTTACCGGGTATGATGAGTTTCCAGATGAAAATGATTACCGGATACCTAGAGTTGTCCGGATAAAATGCTTTACCGGAAACTTTGGGTTTCCGGAACAAAGTACCCAGAAAGATTGGAGTTTAAAGGACTTACCCGGAAAGATGAACGTACCCGGAAAGATATAACACAAACGTCCGGAAAGTACTGATATTGTCCGGAAAGTGCGGCTGGTTTTGTCCGGGAACTGCGGCTGTGGGTTTCCAATCGATTGGGAATCGACTAGGGTTGCTCAAAAATGTTCCTGAAAGATTAGAAACACTACCAAACACAAAAATAACACTAACCCAATCGATTTTGAAGCAAAAACAACAAGTTTTGATGGTAAAGATTCGATTTTTAGTGAAGAACACACTCACAACTTTTGAACTTAATTTGATTAATAAACCACTCAAATGATCGAATTAGGGTGTGAAAATTTGCAGAATCACTAATAACAATGATACTAACAAAACCCAATAAACGAAATCGATCAATTTTAACAGAATCAAAAAGTAGATTGTCACTCAAGAACACAACCGTATTGTTCAGAAAAGTTACCAGAAATCGAATTGAACACTTTGAATCGATGTAGTCCGTCTGCTCTGATACCAATTGTGAGTTCCAGATTAATCAGGTAACAACGAATCAATAAGAAATAACAAGAACAATTGATGATTTCAACTTGTCATCCCTCTCGTATTCATAAATCAAGATAGTTACAAAGGTTTGAATGAAGAACACAACTATCTCTCTCTTTCTCTAATGTATCTCTAGGAATGGCTAATCAATCGCTAACCTAATTCTAAGGTTAAGAAAACCTTATATACTAAGGCTTTAAACACAAAGGCCCATGGCCCATCAACCTAATCTAAGCCCAATTAATGTAATTAAAGGCTTTTACAATAATTAAATAAACTAATTAAGCACTATATAATTATTTATATATCTTTCTAATATGTAGGACATTTATGGTCCTAACAGTAGTGATAAGGGTTGAGAGAAGGTGAGGGAGATTGAACTAGCAGGTAATAATGGGAAGGGTGTTTTTAAGAAAATGGAGGTAGAGTGTTTGAATGGAACAAGAAGGGTGAGGATTAGAAGTAAAGACATCTTTGGTAGATTACCTGTCAATTATGTGAAGAAGATGAGAAGCACTTAGCTGGTACTAGAGCAGTTGAGAGGGGGTGACCTTCAGGATCATCCATGTCATTTATCTAGGCAATGAAGCACAAATTTGAAATGTCCTTCTCGCTTTCAGATGTGGGTTCATCTGCCAGATCATGAGTTTTAGCAGGCATACCCTTTCCCTTTCTGACTAGTCTTTCGTTTCTTTCCTTTTCTCTCTTGTATTTTTCTTTGTATCTTTCAGCCCGGTCAGAATCATATTTGGATCTTCCCGATTTTGAAGAAAATCGGCCTGAGGAAGAAGTTCTGGGTTTTTCATAATGTTTACTTCTACACTCAGAAGAAAAATGACCCTTTTTACCACAGTTAAAACATTCCTCATTAGATTTGTCTGAGGAGGAGTGTTTGGAGAGAGAAGAGGAGGGTTTTCGACTAAACTTAGATTTTTCAGAAGAAAAGTGAGATTTGGATTTAGAATAACCATCCATCCTGGCCATTCCATCTGATAATTTGTCAACAGAAGTTTCCTCACATTCATCATCAGCATCACTAAGATATGCTTCTGAATGCTCATTGGGATCTCCTTGACTATCATGGTCAGAGTCAGATGGGTAGGTGATTCTTGGAGTATACATAGTTCTTTTGGAAGAGTCACTTAAGAGAGCTAGAGAAGAGCTCTTTATATCCGTGATGATAGACTTCTTTTGCAGCTTAGTCTGCTCATAGTTGAAGAGAGTTCCATAAAGAGCAGTGAGAGGCATGTGATCAAGATCCTTGGTTGTCTTTATACAAGTACAGATGTTTTCCTAAAAATCAGGAAGACAATCCATAAACTTGCACATGACTTCCTCATTATCATACATGCGACCCAACAGTTTAAGATCATTGAGAAGACTGTTAAAGCGATTATAGTAGCCTGAAAGAGATTCTCCTTTCTCATAAGAGAAGAGTTCATATTTTCTAACAAGAGCAATCTTTCTGCTCTTTTTCACTTCAGACGTACCTTCATAAAGAACACACAGAGTGGACCACATTTCCTTAGCAGTAGAAAAGTTTACAAGAGAATGATAAACCTCATCAGGCAGAGAGAGGGCAATGATGGCTCTGACTTTAGTGTCAAGAGCTACAAGACGCTTATCTTTATTATTATACTTACTGGGGTCCTTTACAATGTATCTCCCAGTAGCAGGTGTTCGTTCTTCCTCAGAAGAAGACTCATCACCATCCTCATGTTTATTTTTGGCATTATAACGATTCCAAACTCTAGGGACAAGGGGTCCTTCATGGAGTATTGTGGGATATCTGCTGTCAACTCCTTCTAAGAAGAGCATCATACGACTTTTCCACAGAGAGAAGTTATTAGGATTAAACTTTGGTGGTTTGGCTGTGGAGCCATTGTCGTATGATCCAGCATTAGAGTTTTGAGAAGAAGCATTGTTTAAGGAAGAAGATGAAGCCATTGCAGATCAAGTTTATTAGATTAAACTGACCCGCTCTGATACCACTTGTTGGTCCCAGCTATTGAGTAGCAATGGTAAACAAGTATTGTAGAAGGGGGGGGGTTGAATACAATACACAATATTTTTCACTTAATTTAATTCTTTTATTGAAATACTTCAAATAAGAATTACACACAAAAACTATTGATTGTTGCGGAACAGAACAGATAAATCAGTTCAAATAATCTTACACACAGACACACAGAGAATAAGAACAATTGTAAAACACTTAGTACAAACAAATGAACTTTTGAGAGAGGAGAGAAATGCCAACACTTGAGAGCTTGGAGAGTCTGTAATCTGGTTAGGTTGCAAGGAAGGAGATGACCTCTTTAAATAGTGCCTCATGCATTAAATGCATAGACACTTGTCAAGCAGAGCTTGGAAGGCAGGATGGAAGCAGGTCTTCTGAAAAGTACTGGGATGTACTTTTGTCTTTGCACATTTGTCTTGAAGCGTTGACCTGTATGTTGAAGTTGAACTTACTTGAAGAAGATAATAGATCCAAAGAACCTTTTTCTGATCCTCGGATTATGTCTCTGTCATTGCAAGATATCCCAAATATATTTTGCAGATAAAGTGGAATATACCTGTTGTAAACTGTTGGCCTAGGATCTCTTCAAAGATATCTTCAAGAATTCTTTCTTAAGGAATTCTCTGCCGATCATATCTTCAACATCTTCAAGAGATCCTGCCGATCATATCTTCAACATCTTCAAGAGATCCTGGAGATCAAGTCTTCAACATCTTCAAGGGATCCTGGAGATCAAGTCTTCAACATCTTCAAGAGATCCTGGAGATCAAGTCTTTAACATCTTCAAGAGATCATGCCGATCAAGTCTTCAACATCTTCAAGAGATCTTGGAGATCAAGTCTTCAACATCTTCAAGAGATCCTGCTGATCAAGTCTTCAAGAATATCCTTGCTCTTCAAGTGTACTGGCCTAAGACCTTAGGAAGTCTCAAGTAGCAGCTTAATCTTTGGTTGAGAAGTCTATCTTCAATCCGCTTTGAAGATATACTTCTACTTTGTTTCTTCGGTTGATCTTCGACTTCACCGAACATTTTTATACAATTAAGCTGCTTGTAAAGAACCTAAAAATTATTCTAAGTATGAACTGTGTAAAAATGAAAGACTGAGGTCATCTTCAAATCTTAAGTGACCCAACAAATGTTATGTTTACTTATAAGACAAAGTGGTACGCAAGATAAAATTTCATTTATCGAAACCTTGGTTACATTAGAAGGCTCGACCACTAACGATCGAGCAAATAAAGCAAAAATCATAAAAAGAAAAATTCTTAAGGCTGAGGAGGAGCGGCGGTCGCATCTTTACCCGAGGCCTCGCCCTTAGAGCCTTCATCCACCTCTTCCTCCTCGACTTCTTTTTCATCATCAGAGTCGAGGTCTCTTGCGCTCCCGGCCTCTCTCAAGAAGTAGGCCAACTCGTCCGACGCCAAGGCCAGGGGATTTTTTCCCGACAAGTGTTGCCTCATTATAGCAGCACGTGCGGTCAGTCGGGCCAAGGAAAAGGTAGACGCAGCCTCGTCTTTAAGCTCTCCTACCTCATTCTCTAGACCCATCACTTTGGACTTAAATCCTCAGCTTCCCTCTACTTTGTGGTCAAGGACTCCCTCATCCTGTTCAGCTCCTCCCTTTGATCGTCGATCATAGACAAGGACTGCTTTAGACGATGGTTCGCCTTGTCCTTCGTATGACGGACGGCCTCCAATTCTTTTAGGGCCTCATCGAGGCGTTTGGACATAGCCTCTTTGCGCTCCAAGGCGACTCTCTCCCGGTCCAGCGCTGCGTTCCCCCTCTCATGGGCGGAAGACACCAAACCCTTGATTTTCTCTGTCTCAACACGCAGGGCAAGAGAAGATTGAAATGCCTGTAAAACGCAAGGAAACATGTTAATAAACGTTCGACAAAGGTTAAGAAACATCGGAACACAAGTTTTGAAAGAGAAACATACAAGAAACGCCAGTCCGACAACATGGGATCCCGTCTCTTCGGCTGGGAGTCCCTCGAAATGCTCCCTGAAAGAAGGGATCAAATATTTCCCCAAATGAGGAAACAAATCCGTCTCGGATAGGACATCGTCGACCATAAAGTCCGACGACAACGTGAAGTTGACCTTCGTGACTTTAGCCCCTCCCGTCGTGTGATCCTTGCCCTTGTCGGCCGACGAAGGGACCGACGTGGTAGATGGGGACTGTTTGGGCAAAATTTCACCAGTCTCGACTACGACCAGAGCACTAAGAACATTTATTACACTTTTCCCTAACACAAGTCAAATCATAAGCATTTTTCTTCTTTGACCAAAGCCAAAGTCGAACGTACCTCTCGACCTCGACCATCGTGTAGAAACACACGACCTCGACCAACTAACATACGATTCTTCTGTTATGTTTTCCTCATTTAATGCAGGTCAAACGTCATTTATGGCCAACGGACGAAACCGACAGAGCAGTTATGAACATTAAACAACAGAGATCGGTGCGACCGTTACGGGAGGAATTCATGGAGTCATTAAATGCATTCGAAGACTATAAATATGAAGGCAAAGTCATCATTGACAGATCATCGAATTCTGGAATCACACTGTGTACTCAAGAACATCCGAAGCAAAAAATTTTCTCCCAAGTGATCGCTCTCGACGCACGACATATACTCTCGACCAGCAGTCTTAGCACACGACACACTAGTTTTACATTCGATACACTTGTTATTTTTACATTTCAAGTCATTTGTATTGTAATCACTGTATCCCCGACACCTGAAACAAAGGACATCGCCCCTGTTTGGCGATCATAGTGCAGCGACGACTTCCTCAGTTGTCCGCGGGTTTTTTCCTCGTTGAAGTTTTTCCCGCGTCACCAAAATCTTTGTTTCTTTTACATTTTTTTTCTCTTTGTCGCATTGCTTTGTCACAAGATTCATTTCTTTAGTTGTTAAGCTCCACAATCAACCTTAAGTTATCCTTCTAGACGATTTTTGGCATTAACAGTTTGGCGCCCACCGTGGGGCCCCATCTAGAGAAAATCTTCGACAAGCGTGCGTTTTACTAACGGTTTCTTGTAGTTTCCTCTGTTTTCTGTTCCAGGAAAATGGCAGGTGATGGAAACCCAGAACAAACCGCTACCCAAATGCATGAGGAGCTTGAGAATGCATAAGACTCCCCTAGGATAGTTGACGACTATCGCCTAGAGGAAATCATCCTGGATCAGGGCAAGCTTGATCAAAAAGTCTTTATAGGATCGTCCCTCGATCCCTGCTTTAAAGACAAGCTAATATCTTTCTTGCAGGAGTATGCTGATTGTTTTGCCTGGTCGCATGAGGACATGATCGGTATCGATCCTGACGTCATTTCTCATAAGCTCAATGTCGACCCGTCATTCACGCCTATCAAGCAGAAGCGGCAAAAATTCGCTCCTGAGAGGAATAAGGTAATAAATGACGAGGTCGACAACCTCCTCAAGACAGGGAAAATTCGAGAAGTAAAGTACCCCGACTGGCTTGCTAATGTTGTGGTCGTGGAGAAGAAAAATGGCAAATGGAGGGTCTGTATCGATTTTACAGATCTCAACAAAGCCTGTCCTAAAGACCCTTTCCCATTGCCACATATCGATGCCATGGTCGACGCGACACCTGGGCATGAACTATTAACGTTCATGGATGCGTATTCTGGATACAATCAGATCCTGATGCACGTCGAGGACCTAGAGAAAACTGCGTTCATGACAGATCGAGGTATTTATTCTTATAAGGTTATGCCTTTCGGACTAAAAAATGCAGGTTCTACCTACCAACGTCTGGTGAACAAAATGTTCAAAGATCATCTCGGCGACACAATGGAAGTTTATATCGACGACATGCTCGTCAAGTCGAAGCAAGCAGTCGACCACGTCGAACATTTAAGGCAGTCGTTCGACACCCTCCGAAAATATAGCATGAAGCTCAATCCGACGAAATGCTCCTTCGGTGTCAGCGCTGGAAAGTTCTTGGGCTACATAGTCACTCGTCGCGGAATTGAAGCCAATCCCGACCAAATCAAGGCCATTGTCGAGATCAAATCTCCAAGGAATTTCAAAGAAGTCCAAAAACTCACTGGTCGAGTGGCAGCACTAAACAGATTTATCTCTCGATCCTCAGATAGATGTCACTTCTTTTATAATGTCCTCAGGAAAAACAAAGGCTTCGACTGGACCGACGATCATGAGCAAGCATTGCAAAAATTAAAAGAGTACATGGCATCACCGCCCTTGCTATCGAAGTCTCGCGATCACGAGACCTTGCATCTATATCTAGCTGTCAGCCCAAATGCAGTAAGTGTCGTCCTGACACGGGAAGATGAAAACCAACAATTGCCGATCTACTATGTAAGTAAGTCCCTTTTGGACGCCGAAACCAGGTATTCCTCGATGAAAAAACTACTCTTGTCGCTTGTTACAGCCGCAAAGAAATTGCGACATTACTTCAAATCTCACCCGATTACTGTCGTTACTAACTACCCCCTTAAGTCCGTCTTGAGAAAACCTGAGTTGACAGGTCGATTGGCAAAATGGAGCGTATATCTCAGCGGCTACAATATCGATTTCAAACCCAGAACAGCGATCAAGTCGCAAGATCTAGCTGATTTTATCGCCGACTTTAGTCCCGAATTGGGGAAAGAAGCAGAACTCGAAGTGTCTACTGTGGCGACTCCCGACGACATGCCTTGGACCTTACATGTCGATGGGTAATCCAATGTTAGGGGTTCGGGACTTGGCGTCGTCTTACAGTCGCCAAAGGGGGCAAGATGGTGTACTCCGTACGATGCGATTTCAAAGCCACCAACAACGAAGCTGAGTACGAAGCCCTGATCGTGGGAATGGATATGGCCTACGACTCGGGGGCAACTTCGCTGTATGTCAGAAGCGATTCTCTTTTGGTCGTGAACCAAATGAATAGAGAATTTGCAGCCAAGGATTCAAAGATGGCATCGTACCTAAAGATGGCAAAAAGAAAATCAGAAAAAGTCAAATCATTTTTTATCGAACAGATCCTGAGGGATCAGAATACTCAGGCCGACGCTCTAGAAAACCTGGGATCCACTCTAGTCGAACCAGTATTCGACAATATTCCTCCGGTCCACCTAACGACATCGTCCATCGAAAATAATGATGTCATCCAGATCGAAGAGCAAGAAGACGATTGGTCGTGCGACATTCAAAATTTTCTTGTGCACGACCAACTCCCGGAAGACAAGAAGGAAGCTCGAAAGATCAGATTCAAGGCATCCAGGTATGTCATGATCGGAGATAGACTTTATCGACGATCATCGACAGGCTTAAACCTGAGATGCGTCGTTAATAAGAATCAAATTCAGAAGATCCTCCAAAAAATGCACGATGGGGAGTGTGGCAATCACTTCGGAGGTCGCAGTCTAGCTAATCGTATCTCTCGGCAAGGCTACTTTTGGCCGACGCTACGACAAGACGCCGTCAGGTACGTCCAAAACTTTGATCCCTGTCAACGACATTCAGGTATGACTCATAAACCTTCTGAACCTTTACATTCAACTCTGATCCCGTGGCCTTTTATGAGATGGGGTATGGAAATTGTCGGCAAGCTACCACCTGCCCCTGGGCAAAAGGTATTTCTCCTCATACTTACGGATTATTTCTCCAAATGGGTAGAAGCAACTGCCTTTTCCCAAGTTCGGGACAGGGAAGTCATCTCCTCTATCAAGACTAATATCATATGCAGGTTTGGGATTCCATCCGAAATTGTCTGCGACAATGGGTCTCAATTCATAAGCAACAGGACTCAACAATTCTGTGAAGATCGCATCATCAAGCTAACGACCTCGACGCCTAAATATCCCCAGGCAAACGGACTTGCTGAGTCAAGCAACAAGACCATCATTGCTTCAATTAAGAAGAGGTTACAAGCCGCAAAGGGAAGGTGGGTCGAAGAACTCCCTTCAGTCCTATGGGCGAATCGCACGACGCCTCGCACGTCCACAGGACAAACCCCTTTCTCCTTGGTCTATGGTTGCGAAGCAGTTCTGCCTGTCGAGGTTCAGCTCCCTACCTTAAGACATACTTCCGTCGACGACAATCTGGTTGATCTAAGTTATGACCTTGATGCCCTCGAAGAGCTCAGAGAATCAACATTGATCAAAATGGCCTCACAAAAGCAAGTGGTGGAATGACATTTCAACAAAAATGTTAAAGTTAAAATCTTTCAAGTAGGCGACTACGTCCTCCGACGAGTGTTTCAGAGCACTCAAGAGCTCAATGCTGGTAAGTTTTCCACTAAATGGGAAGGTCCTTATCGTGTCTCAGAAGTCGTGGGTAAAGGTGCCTATCGGCTCCAAACCCTCGACAATCAAGATATCCCACGAAGCTGGAATGCGACACATTTAAAAATGTATTTCTTTTAAATATCTTTCCTTTTCTCACACGATTTTTTCACCACGACGATTACTAACTTAAGCTGGTATTTCTTTTAAATTACTTTTATCGCCGACTTTAGTCCCGATTTGGGGAAAGAAGCAGAATTCGAAGTGTCTACTGTGGCGACTCCCGACGACATGCCTTGGACCTTACACGTCGATGGGTCATCCAACGTTAGGGGTTCGGGACTTAGCGTCGTCTTACAGTCGCCACAGGGGGGCAAGATGGTGTACTCCGTACGATGCAATTTCAAAGCCACCAACAACGAAGCTGAGTACGAAGCCCTGATCGTGGGAATGGATATGGCCTACGACTCGGGGGTAACTTTGCTGCATGTCAGAAGCGATTCTCTTTTGGTCGTGAACCAAATGAATGGAGAATTTGCAGCCAAGGATTCAAAGATGGCATCGTACCTAAAGATGGCAAAAAGAAAATCAAAAAAATTCAAATCATTTTTTATCGAACAGATCCCGAGGGATCAGAATACTCAGGCCGACGCTCTAGCAAACCTGGGATCCGCTCTAGTTGAACCAGTATTCGACAGTATTCCTCTGGTCCACCTAGCGACATCGTCCATCGAAAATAATGATGTCATCCAGATCGAAGAGCAAGAAGATGATTGGTCGTGCGACATTCAAAATTTTCTTGTTCACGACCAACTCCCGGAAGACAAGATGGAATCTCGAAAGATCAGATTCAAGGCATCCAGGTATGTCATGATCGGAGATAGACTTTATCGATGATCATCGACAGGCTTAAACCTGAGATGCGTCGTTAATAAGAATCAAATTCCGAAGATCCTCCAAGAAATGCACGATGGGGAGTGTGGCAATCACTTCGGAGGTCGCAGTCTAGCTAATCGTATCTCTCGGCAAGGCTACTTTTGGCCGACGCTACGACAAGACGCCGTCAGGTACGTCCAAAACTGTGATCCCTGTCAACGACATTCAGGTATGACTCATAAACCTTCTGAACCTTTACATTCAACTCTGATACCGTGGCCTTTTATGAGATGGGGTATGGACATTGTCGGCAAGCTACCACCTGCCCCTGGGCAAAAGGTATTTCTCCTCGTACTTACGGATTATTTCTCCAAATGGGTAGACGCAGCTGCCTTTTCCCAAGTTCGGGACAGGGAAGTCATCTCTTTTATCCAGACTAATATCATATGAAGGTTTGGGATTCCATCCGAAATTGTCTGCGACAATGGGTCCCAGTTCATAAGCAACAGGACACAACAATTCTGTGAGGATCGCAGCATCAAGCTAACGACCTCGACGCCCAGATATCCCCAGACAACCGAACTTGCTGAGTCAAGCAACAAGACCATCATTGCTTCAATTAAGAAGAGGTTACAAGCTGCGAAGGGAAGGTGGGTCGAAGAACTCCCTTCAGTCCTATGGGCGAATCGCACGACGCCTCGCACGTCCACATGACAAACCCCTTTCTCTTTGGTCTATGGTTGCGAAGCAGTTCTGCCTGTCGAGGTTCAGCTCCTTACCTCAAGACATACTTCCGTCGACCACAATCTGGTTGATCTAAGTTATGACCTCGATGCCCTCGAAGAGCTCAGAGAATCAACATTGATCAAAATGGCCTCACAAAAGCAAGAGGGTCGAACGACATTTCAACAAAAATGTTAAAGTTAAAATCTTTCAAGTAGGCGACTACGTCCTCCGATGAGTGTTTCAGAGCACTCAAGAGCTCAATGCTGGTAAGCGTTCCACTAAATGGGAAGGTCCTTATCGTGTCTCAGAAGTCGTGGGTAAAGGTGCCTATCGGCTCCAAACCCTCGACAATCAAGATATCCCACGAAGCTGGAATGCGACTCATTTAAAAAGGTATTTCTTTTAAATCTCTTTCTTTTTCTCACACGATTTTTTCACCACGACGATTACTAACTTAAGCATCAGAGGGTCGTTGGCTAGCCAACGACCAACCTCTGACATCGTTCATTCGTAGATCGCACGACATAAGTCTATTACATGACTTTAATCTCGCAAGATCACATGATATAAGTGTTCAAGTCTATGACTTGCTTGTTCTATCCCAGGGACGCACGATTCAGGAACGACGTACGATCTAGTTATACGGTCTAACATTTCGCTTGATTTAAGTCTCTAAGACTTAGAAATTTTTTCTAGATGAACACATCGATGATATATGTTTGATAATACAACTCAAATGTATGACTTATATCTTAGTCAATATATTACAATGGATGCCTAAGCCGCATGTTTTCTCCCACGATTGAAATTCGCAATTAAACGTTATGTTTACTCATAGGACATATAAAACAAATAGATATGCATTCATCGAATCAACTATTACATTAGACAATTCAATCACCAACGATCGAGCATAAATAACAAATATATCCTAAAGGCTAAGGAATAGCATCGGTCGCGTCTTTACCCGAAACCACAACCTAAGGCAAGTTTGTTCGACGGCGAGACTAAGCGAATCCTTGCCTAACAGATATCAGATCGTGCTCGACCAGATCCCCCTTGAATGTTGATGGAGCCTCCAGTCCTAGAAAGTGTAGAGGAACTTATGCTAGGATCAAACAAGTATATGAAACAAAGCTGGAGTTGTTTCCCAATACCATGCGCCACGACATGTTATGAAGAAGAGTCCGCAGTATTTCGAGAATGCGACTCTTAAGATTAGTGTTAAGGTTGGAGGAAGGAATACGATATTTTCCGTAGCTCTCTACAATCGACTTCCAATCCAACATGGTGTTCCCTCTCTCGTGGGCGGAAAACACTAAACCTTTAGTCTTCTCTATCTTCGCACATCGGGTGAGAAAAAATTGAAATACCTAAAAAATACAAAGAAATATGTTAACAAAAAAATCGAAACATAAGCTTTGAAAAAGAAACTTACCAAGAACGCCAGTCCAGCTACTTGCGATCCCGTCTCTTCGACGTAGACCCCTCGGAAACGCTCCCCGAAAGATGAGAGCTGATATTTCCCCAGATGCGGAAACAATTTCGTCCTGTCAAGGACATTGTTAGCTAAGAGGTCCGACGACAACGTAAAGTTGACCGTCGGTACTTCCTTCTCACCCTCTCCCGTCTTTACACCCTCTCCCTTGTCGGCTGACGAAGGGATCGACGTGGCTGCAGGGGACATCGTCGCCAGATGCGCATGATCCACGAATATCGCGTCAATCGCAATCGGTGCCTTCAACTTCTCAGACACAATGACTTTCGACGAGTCATCAACCTTCGAAGACGTTTCTCTCAGAATCATCATCCTCGCCTTTGGCAAAGACCCAGACACAGCAGTCGAGGTCTTTTATCCCTTGTCTTTACTTTTCGAGCAAACTCAAGTTGTGTCGCTCTCTTAGCGGAATTAGTTGGCACCTTCGTCTACTATTCTCCTGAAAAACGTATTAAAAAGAAACATTATGCAATGAATACAAAAACAAAAGAGGCCAAAATCTCCAGAATCGGGGCATTAACTGGGCCGATGTTAAAACTCGAGCCAAAAACACCTCAGCTAAAGACGAGTGGAATACTAGATTTTTAAGGTCACCAAGATCTTCAGCAGAAACCTACAGACTTAATTGATACATTTCTCGGAGTTTTTTAGCGATAGGATGAAAAACGAAGAGATCGTACCTTATATAGGCGCTCTAAACCTCGAATCTTTAAACAAGTCGAAGATCTCTTGCAAATTTGGGAAAGATTCGGCGAACAACAGCAAAGAAATCAAAGAAAATCTCTCTTGAAATCTCTGCGAAATCGTAAAATGAAAAGATCCGTCGAAGGTCTCTATTTATGCAAATAGTCGTGTCAGGTCGAGCCTCTCGATATTCGACACGTGTCAACGCCTTTTCGAATACTCGACAAATTGTCGACACCTGGCAAATACAGCTGTTATGCACGATCGCGCGTCAGCATGACGTCACGACCCT
Source organism: Saussurea involucrata (assembly GCA_033807775.1). Lineage (NCBI taxonomy): Eukaryota > Viridiplantae > Streptophyta > Magnoliopsida > Asterales > Asteraceae > Saussurea > Saussurea involucrata. The sequence continues at coordinate 54,025,533 of CM066322.1, read as the reverse complement.
ATCCCCTTTTCAACTTCCCATTCAGTTAAGAATTGGACCGATCCAGTTCCATGGCAACTGAAAAGGTTTTTTACACGAGTCACGACCCTAGACGTCCGACTAGCAAAATTTAAAAAACTTTTGAAATTCGAATTTGCCACTCCACTTTTTCAAATTTTGGGGGCAAACTGTTTGGGCAAAATTTCACCAGTCTCGACTACGACCAAAGCACTAAGAACATTTATTACACTTTTCCCTAACACAAGTCAAATCATAAGCATTTTTCTTCTTTGACCAAAGCCAAAGTTGAACGTACCTCTCGACCTCGACCGTCGTGTAGAAAAACACACGACCTCGACCAACTAACATACGATTCTTCTGTTATGTTTTCCTCATTTAATGCAGGTCAAACGTCATTTATGGGCAACGGACGAAACCGACAGAGCAGTTATGAACATTAAACAACAGAGATCGGTGCGACCGTTACGGGAGGAATTCATGGAGTCATTAAATGCATTCGAAGACTATAAATATGAAAGCAAAGTCATCATTGGCAGATCATCGAATTCTGGAATCACACTGCGTACTCAAGAACATCTGAAGCAAAGAATTTTCTCTCAAGTGATCGCTCCCGACGCACGACTTATACTGTCGACCAGCAGTCTTAGCACACGACACACTAGTTTTACATTCGATACACTTGTTATTTTTACATTTCAAGTCATTTGTATTGTAATCACTGTATCCCCAACACCTGAAACAAAGGACATCACCCCTGTTTGGCGATCATAGTGCAGCGACGACTTCCTCAGTCGTCCGCGGGTTTTTTCCTCGTTGAGGTTTTTCCCGCGTCACCAAAATCTTTGTCTCTTTTACGTTTTTTTCTCTTTGTCGCATTGCTTTGTCACAAGATTCCTTTCTTTAGTTGTTAAGCTCCACAATCAACCTTAAGTTATCCTTCTGGACGATTTTTGGCATTAACAGGGACTTCGCCGACTTCGCCGTTTTCGCCGGTGGCGCCGAACTAACGGGTGTCGCAGCGATCGCGCTAGAAGACGTCTTCGTCTTCATAGGCGATGCGACCTTCGCCTTCTTAGGCATAGCGACTCTCGACGAGTCATCAACCTTTGAAGACGGTTCCCTCGGGATCGTCATCCTCGTCTTCGGTAAAGCCCCCGACTCAGTGGTCGAGGTCTTTTGCCTCTTTTCCTTGCCCTTACGGGCAAGCTCGAGTTGAGCTACTTTTTTAGCCGAGATCCTCGGCACCTTCATCTAAGATTCTCCTAGAAACAGATAAGAAAGAAATATCACACGATGAACATAATAGAAAAAGACCAGAGTCGAGCAATGCGAAGGTACACTTACCAGTCATCTCTTCTTCTTCTCTCGACTCTTCCTCCTCTGTCTCCTCTTCTTCTTCCTCGTCCACACGTTTCTCTCCCAGATTCTTTCCTAGGTATACCAGATCTTCATCGTCGTCATCCACTAATTTCCGCGTGAGAAAATATCGCTCGACAGTGCTAAACTCCAAAAACTTGTCAACCTTCGCTTGAGAGTTGGCGTAGGGCTTCACGTCTTCAAACTTTATATCTGTCGACACATAAAAGACAGATCAATAATCGGTCGAAACTAACATACGACGTACGATAAAAAACTAGAAAAACTCACTGACACGTTCCAGCCAACCCTAATCCAGCCGCTCTCAGAATCAAGATTCGACTTACGCACAAACGCATACCTAGTCTTCCATTTACGATCGTTCACAGCGGTCTTTAGAACCAATGTACGATCACCCTTAAACCTAGAAAATAGGCTATAGCGATAACATTTGTCCTTCTTGACTTGATAAGCCAAGAGGAGGTCACGCACATTCATGGGAGATTCCCATTTTGCGGTAAGGCGTTCGATCACCTGTATGACCTCCAGAATTGGGGCATTTACTGGACCGGTGCTAAGTCGAACTCGGTCATAAAGGCCTTAGCCAAAGGCGAGTAAGGCCATTCAAAACCTATCATAAAAGGATATTAATAGACAACGACAAACCTATCGGGGCACATATCAGGTCGAATCTGACCTGCTTTAATCAATGTAATCCCCACATGAATTTTGTCTAGACTTCTAAGGTCATCGAGATCTTCAATGGAACTTACAGGCTCTATTGACATTTCTAAACCTAAATGTTTCTCAAAGTTTTCTAGAAATAGACTTATGAAAAACTAAGAAATCGTACCTTATATAGGCGCGCTAAAACCTCGAAATCTCTAACTTGGTCGAAGATTCTTGCAGGTTCGGAAAGGATCAAACGAAGAACAGCAGAAAATCAAGGAAGAATCTCTTCTAAAAACTCTCTGTAGACGTAAGAATGGAAAAGATCCATCGTGGGTCGCTATTTATGTAAATGATCGTGTCAGGTCGGGTCACCCGATGGTCGACACGTGCCCCTGCCTTTTCGAATACTCGACATATCGTCGACACCTGGCACGTACAGCTGTTATGCACGATCGTACGTCAGCATGACGTCACGACCTTATCTCCTTTTCGACTTCTTCTTTAGTTAGAATTGGACCGATCTAGTTCCATGGTAACTGAAAGGATTTTTTGACACATGTCTCGACCCTAGACGTCCGACTAGCAAAATTTAAAAACTTTTTGAAATTTGAATTTGCCACTCCATTTTTTAAATTTTAGGGGCAAACTGTTTGGGAAAAATTTGACTAGTCTCAACCACGACCAAAACAAAGGAAAACATCTCTTGTACTTTTCCATAAAAAGGTTAAATCATAAACACTTTATCTTTTGACCAAAGTAAAATCGAAAGTTGCTCACGACACTCGACCGACGTGACATACCTCACGACCTCGACCGACTAACGTATGATATTACTGTTACATTTTTTAGTGTTTAATGCAGGGTTAATGTCATTAATGACCGACGACCGTAACCGACAGAGGCAATTATGAGCATTAACAGCGATGACCGTTGCGACCGTTATTAGAAGCATTTATGGAGTCATTCAAGGCGCTCGAAGGCTATAAATATGAAGATTCCAGTTTCACTTGCGGGGATCTGATTTCAAGGACAAGGAATACACAGCGAAAACACTCAAAGAATTCTCTCTCAAGTGACCGCTCTCGACGCACGACTTATACGCACGACACACAGTCTTTACACACGACGCACCAGTTTCTTACACACGATTCACTTGTTACTTTACATTTAAAGTCTTTCTTTCATCTTTATTGTAATCATTGTACTCTCGACACCTGAAACAAAGGATATCGCCCCTGTTTGGCGATCATAGTGCAGCGACGACCCCCAAAGTCGTCTGCGGGTTTTTTCCTCGTTGAGGTTTTTCCCACGTCACCAAAATCTTTGTCTTATTTACATTTTCTGTCTTTATCGCACGCTTTGCTGCAAGATTCCTATTCTTTAGTTGTTAAGCTCCACAATCAACCTTAAGTTATCCTTCTGAACGATTTTTAGCATTAACACGATTCGTTACACAGGTCCTGTGATCGTCATAGGTATTCTTTCAGCTAAGTGTCGGAACCAAAGTCTTATAACTTGAGTTCCATACTTAGAATATTTACGGCACAGTCGCCCGACTACTTACTGTTAATGCCAAAAATCGCACCAAAGTACAACTTAAGGTCGATGTGGACTTTAACAACTAAAGAAAGGAATCGTTCGACAAAAGCGTGCGACAAAGACAGAAATGTAAATGAGACAGAGATTTTGGTGACGCGGGAAAAACCACAACGAGGAAAAAACCCGCAGACGACTGTGGAAGTCGTCGCTGCACTATGGTCGCCAAACAGGGGCGATGTCCTTGTGTTTCTGGTGTCGATCGTACAGAGATTACAATACAAATGAAAGAAAGACTTTGAAATGTAAAGTAACAAGTGTTTCGAATATAAAAACAATGTGTGTCGTGTGTTAAAACTGTGTGTCGTGCGCTGATGTCGTGCGTCGAGAGCAATTCTTCTGCGAACAATTTCTGTGCTCCAAGTGTTCTTTAGAGTTCGAGTGCTTGTGTCTGTTGTTCGATGTTGTGTCTCTGTGTTCTCTTTCGTCCTCTTGAAATGATGATTATCCTTGATATTTATAGTTTTCGGACGCTTTAACTGGCTCATTAAATACTTCGATAACTGTCGTAACAGACGTCGTCTTTAGTGATGTTTAATGACCTTCATCAGTTATAGCCGTTTTGTCCATTAATGATGTTGACTCCTGCATTAAACATTGAACAAACGTAACAGTTTATGTCATGCGTTAGTTGGTCGAGGTCGCATGGTTCTATGCGACGGTCGTGTGAGCTAGGCGACATCGAGGTCGAGTGTCGTGAGGTAAAAAGACTTTTGATTTTATCTTTAATCAAGAGTTTAAAGTACTATGATTTTACCTTCGTTATGGAAAAGGGAATAAGTGTTTCCTTACCTTGGTCGTGGTCGAGACTGGTAAATTTTTGCCCAAACAGTTTGCCCCCAAAATTTGAAAGTAGGATGGCAAATTCGAATTTTAAATCTTGTCAGTCGGACGCATAGAATTATGACACGTGTCAAAAGTTACCTTGGTTGTCTTGGGACGGGATCGATCCGATTTTAACTGAACGAGAAGTCGAAAAGGAAACGAGATCGTGACGTCATACTGATGCACGATCGTGCTTACCAGCTGTCTTTGACAGGTGTCGACGATCTGTGTGGTCATTTGAAAAGACGAGGGCACGCGGCGATTATCGAAGGGACTCGACTTGACTCGATTTCTTGCATAAATAGAGACCTTGACAGATCATTTCCTCGTTACGCCTTCGAAGAGTTTATTCAGAAAGAGATTCTGCCTTGATTTCTTTACCATTTTTCGTCCAATCTATCCTGAACCCGTGAGAATCTTCGGGCTTGGTTAAGATTGTTCAAGGTCTAGAGCGCTTATATAAGGTACGATTTCTGTCGATTCCTTTAAGTCTGTTAGAAATGTCAATAGATCCTGAAAGCACTATTCAAGAACAATCGGGCCTCGATGAGCTTAGAATCCTAGCAAAAATCCCTGCGTGGGTTGAATTGATCTGCCCAGGTCAGATTCGATCGAACGAATGTCCAGAGGGGTATATCGTGATATACGGATACCCTTTTAAAATAGGTTTTGAATGGCCTTACTCGCCTCTTGCTAAAGCCTTTATGTTAGAATTCGACTTAGCACCAGGCCAATTAATGCCCCAGTTTTGGCGAGTCGTATAAGTGATTGAGCGTGTTACTAAGAAATGGGATACTCCCATGTATGTACGCGATCTCCTCTTGGCTTATCAAGCCAAGAAGGACGGGTGTCATCGTTGTAGCTTGTACTCTAAGATTAAGGGTGATCGTACCTTGGTCTTAAAGACCGTTGTAAACGATCGTAAATGGAAGACTCGGTATGTTTTCGTGCGTAAGTCGACCCTTGATTCCGAGAGTGATTGGATTAGGACCGGATGGAATACATCGGGTGAGCTTTAAAATTTCACTGTCGTATGTCGTGGTTTGCGATTCTTACCTGATTTTTAACTTGTTGTTTTTATATCGATAGCCATCAATTTCGAGGACGTGAAGCCTTATTCCAACTCTCAAGCAAGAATCGACGCCTTTCTGGAGTTCAGCGTCGCGTAGCGTTCGTTCATCGTGCGACACTTAGGGGACGATGACGAAGATTTGGTATTCTTAGGAGAGAATCGAGGGAAAAGACGTGAGGAAGAAGAGGGGGAAGAAAAGGAGTCGAGAGAACAAAGAAAGATGACTGGTAAGCATACCTTCCTTTCTAGATTACTTCGAATCTTTTTTCTTTGTGCTTTTCATAATATTTACTCTTTTGTGGTTTCTAGGGGAGTCTCAACCACGGATACCGAGTGTCTCTGCTAAAAGGGCAGCTGAGCTTGAGCTTGCTCGTAAAGGCAGGGAAAAGAGGCAGAGAGCCTTGTCCGCTGGTCCTGAAGTCCCAAGGAAGACGAGGACGACTATCCCGAGGGAACCGTCTTCGGGGGATAATAACTCGTCGATAGTCATTTCGCCTGAGAAGGCGAAGGTCGCGTCGCCTAGGAAGTCTTCTTCCAATGCGATTGCTGCGACACCCATCAGTTCTGCGCCTCCGGCAGAAACAACGTAGTCCCCGTCAGCCACGTCGGATCATTTGTCGGCCGGCAAGGGCAAGGATCAACCGACGAGAGGGGCTAAGGTCACGACGGTTAATTTTACATTGCCGTCGGACTTTATGGTCAGCAGTGTCCTAGACGGGATGAACCTATTTCCTCATCTGGGGAAATATCTGCTCCCCACTTTCAGGGAGCGTTTCGAGGGGTTTCCTATCGAGGACACGGGAGCTCATGTCGCCGGGCTGGCATTCATGGTAAGTCTTTCTTTCAAGACTTGGTTTGTTTATCGTTTGTCGTTTGTTCGTTGTCGTTATTTGCTAACGATGTTTGTTTTATAATTTTGTAGGCGTTCCAGGCTTCCCTGGCTTTGCGGGGCGAGACGACGAAGATAAATAATCTAATGTCTGCTGCGCACGAGAGAGAGAATGCGGCGTTGGATAGGGTGAAGGTCGCCGCAGAGCGTGAAGAGGCTTTGTCAAAACGTCTTGATGACGCCCTGAAACATCTAGAGGTCGTCGGACGTGCAAAGGATGAGGCCAATCATCGCTTGGCACAGTCCCTGTCCATGGTTGCCGATCAGAGGGAGGAGATGGACAAAGTTAAGGTATCCTTGGCTGCGATTACAAAGGAAGCTGAGGATTCTATGTCCAAGGTAGAGAGTCTAGAGAAAGAGGTGCAAGCTGCTAAGGACGAGGGTAAGTCCATTTTTGCCATAGCTCGCCTGACCGCTAGGGCGGCGATTATGAGGTGACATCTGCGGGGGAAGGACCCTATTGCTTCGGCGTCGGAAGAGCTCGACATTTATTTGAAGGGCGTCGGGTCTGTGAGGGACCTCGATTCGGATGATGAGAAGGACGTCGAGGAGGAAGTGGTAGGCGAAGATCTTCAGGGCGAGGCCTCGAGCAAGGATGCGACTGATGCCCTTCCTCAAATTTAAAAAATTCTTTACTTTTGTTTTTACCGATCGACCATTGGTGGTCGAGTTCCTTTTAATGTAATCGACAGTTTATGAATGAAACTTAGACTTCTTGTCGAATTTGCGATTTTGTGAATAAATACAACATCAATTGTAAGATTCACTAAGTAAAGAATAACCAAGGAATCATGCGACTTAGGCATCATTGCATCACAATAACTAAAACGCAAGCCATAAGACTTTTAAATCGTGTATATAAACATAAGCTCGTGCGATCAAAGCATGCATTCAGAGCATGAAACTTAAAATGTAAAGTTGTTTAGACTTTGCGATCGTACGACTAAGTCGTGCGATGAACTTAAATCGTGTGTTCCTGTGAAAGGATGATAAAGTCATAGACCTGATCATTTATGTCGTGCGACCTTGCGAAACTAGAGTCATATGATTATTGTCGTGCGATTCTGCGGAAAAATAATGTTAGAGGTTGGTCGTTGGCTAACCAACGACCCTCCGATGCTTAAGTTAGTAGTCGTTCGTGACGAGAGATCGTGTGAAAGAAAAAAATGAAAAAGGACTTAGAATACGTACCTTTCTATATTCTTTTCTCTTTTATGTCTATTTGCCCCCCGTCATTTATTATCTTATTTCTTTCAGAGAAAAATAGATTATGAATGACGGATCGACACCGAGATTTTGAGAAATAACGACTGTGTTTATGTCGACTGTGCTTTCGTGCGACAGGGCAAGATAGTCGTTTTATTCCTGCAGGAAAGGCATGAGTTTATCTTTAAGGTTAAAGATAGAAGGATGAACCTGTCGAGACCTTACGGTCGTGCTAAACCTTGTGACTGTTAGAAAGTTTACTTCCGCGGCTTCAGGGTGGTCTTATAGCAGTTGTTAATGCCAAAAATCGCACCAAAGTACAACTTAAGGTCGATGTGGACTTTAACAACTAAAGAAAGGAATCGTTCGATAAAAGCGTGCGTTTAAGACAGAAATATAAATGAGACAGAGATTTTGGTGACGCGGGAAAAACCTCAACGAGGAAAAAACCCGCGGACGATAGTGGAAGTCATCGCTGCACTATGGTCGCCAATCAGGGGCGATGTCCTTGTATTTCTGGTGTCGATCGTACAAAGATTACAATACAAATGAAGGAAAGACTTCGAAAATGTAAAGTAATAAGTGTTTTCTAATGTAAAACAGGGTGCGTCGTGTGTGATTTTCGTGCGTCGAGAGCGATTCTTCCACGAGCGATTTCTGTGCTTCAAGTGTTCTTCGGAGTTCGAGTGCTTGTGTATGTGGTTCGATATTGTATCTGTGTTCCGTCCCTTGAAATGATGATTCCCTTTGATATTTATAGTCTTCGGGCACTTTAATTGGATCATTAAGGACTTTGATAACTGTCGTTACGGTCGCCGTCTTTAATGTGGGATTAGATGTTCTTAACTGACTTCGTCGGTTATAGCCGTTGTCCATTAATGGTGTTGACTCCTGCATTAAACACTGAAAAAACATAACAGTCGTATAGCGCGTTAGTCGGTCGAGGTCGCATGGTTTTATTCGACGGTCGTGTGAACTAGGGGACGTCGAGTCGAGTGTCGTGAGGTAAAAGATATTCGATTTTATCTTTAATCATGAGAGAAAGTACTATGATTTTACCTTCGTTACGGAAAAAGGGAATAAGTGTTTTCCTTACCTTGGTCGTGGTCGAGACTGGTGAAATTTTGCCCAAACAGTTTGCCCCCAAAATTTGAAAGTAGGATGGAAAATTTGAATTTTAAATTTTGTCAGTCGGACGCTTAGAATTATGACACGTGTCGAAAAGTTACCTCGGTTGTCTTGGGACTGGATCGATCCGATTTTAACTGAACGAGAAGTTGGAACGAAAACGAGAACGTGACGTTATACTGACACACGATGGTGCTTATCAGCTGTCGTTGCCAGGTGTCGATGATCCGTGTGGTCATTCGAAAAGACTGGGACGCGTGTCGGTCATCAAGAGACTCGTCCTGACGTGATTTCTCGCATAAATAGAGATCAGAATGGACCATTTTCTTTTGTGGCCTTCAAAAAGTTTCTAAAGCGATATTTCTTTTTGTTCTTTGCTTAATATTTTCCAAAATTGCTAGGATTTCTAACTTGCTGAAAATTTTTCGAAACTTTTGAGCGTCTATGTAAGGTGTAGTTTTTCAATCTTTCTCAAGTCTCCAAAGGTTGATGACCCATTGAGAGTTATTATGTATGAGTCGGTGAAGGCATTGATTGCGATAGGCGCGACATTCGTGGATCCTGCGCAACTGGCGACGATGTCCTCTGTAGCCACGTCAACCCTTTCATCAGCCGACGAGGGCAAGGGTGAAAAGACGGGAGAGGGTTAGGAGGACATTATGACGATCAACTCTATGTTGCCATCAGTCTTCCTGATTGACTATGTCCTTGACGGGACGGAGTCACTTCCGCATCTGGGGAAATATCAGCTCTTATCTTTCGAGCAGCGTTTTCGAGGGGTCTCCGTCTTAAAAACGGGACTGCATATAGCCATACAGGCGTTCGTTGTAAGTTTTTCTTTCAAAACTCATGTTTTCGATGTTTTTCTTAGTTTGACATATTCGTTTTCACAGATGCTTCGATCTCTGCTCGTTCGATATGTGAAGACAGAGAAGTCGTTGGACAGGAAGTCGATCGTCGAGAGCGTCATATTCCTTCCTCCAACCTCAACATTAATCTTAAGAGCCATATTCTCAAAATACTGCGGACTCTTCTTTATCACCTGTCGCGGCAAAATGTTGTGAGACATCCTTGCCATACTCGTTTGATCCTTGCATAAGCTCCTTAGCGTACGTCGAGGATTCAAAGGTCAAGATTTCGGGCTGAGTATGCGATCGACACATTTTCTTATTTTTAGGATAAACTTCGGTTTTATGAACTATGTTTTTTATGCTCGTCCGTTGGTGGTCGAGTTATTGGTATGTAATGAATCTTGACTTTGTTTTTGCTTTTGAATACTCGACTGCCGGTCGTTCGTATGTAATCGTTTGTTTCGTAAATGAAGTTCATCCTTTTGTTGAACTCGCGCTTTTATCTTGATTTACATATGCCGTGGATAAATGTAAAATTCGCCAAGTATATAATGATCGGAGAATCATGCGACTTAGGCATTCATTGCAATATAACGATGAAAACATAAATTATTTGAATTTCATTGATAAACTCGAATATACGTCATCAATGTGTACACAATTTTCTATGTTCAGAAACTTAGGTCGAGGGGCCGTTTAGACCTTGCGGTCGTGTAACTAGATCGTACGCTGAAACTTGGATCATGTGCCCCTGTGATAGAACGATCAAGTCCTATACTTGGGCACTTATGTCGTGTGTTCCTGCGATAGAATTTTGTCAAAGGTCGGTCGTTGGCTAATCAACGACTCTCCGATGTTTAAGTCAGTAATTTATCGAGATGAATAGAAATTTGTATGAGAGGAAAGTGAGTTCAAAAGAAATACTTTTTTAGGTGCGTCGCATTCCAACTACGCGGAATTTCTTGATTGTCTAGGGTCTGGAGCCGATAGGCTTCCTTACCAACGACTTCAGAGATGTGGTAAGTGTTAATGCCAAAAATCGCACCAAAGGGACAACTTAAGGTCGATGTGGACTTTAACAAATAAAGAAAAGAATCGTTCGACAAAAGCGTGCGATAAAGAAGAAAATATAACCGAGACAGGGAGTTTGATGACGCAAGAAAAACCTCAACGAGGAAAAAACCTGCGGACGACAGTGGAAGTCGTCGCTGCACTATGGTCGCCAATCAGGGGCGATGTCCTTTGGTTTCGGGTGTCGATCATACAGAGATTACAATACAAGTGAAGGAAAACTTCGAAATGTAAAGTACAAGTGTTTTGAATGTAAGACAAGTGTATGTCGTGTGTGAAAACAATGTGTCGAGTGTGTAGGTCGTGCGTCGAGAGCGATCTTCCGTGAAGGACTCTTTTGCTTCGAAGGAGTGTTCTTCAGAGTTTGAGTGCTTGAGATTGTTGGTCGATGATACTGTCCTGTGTTTATAGTCTTCGGGCACTTTAATTAGCTCATTAAATGCGTCGATAATTGTTATAACGGACGTCGTCTTTAGTGCCGTTAATGATCTTCATCCGTTATAGCCGTTGTCCATTAATGATGTTGATTCCGGCATTAAACACTGAACAAACGTAACAGTTTATGTCATGCATTAGTTGGTCGAGGTCACATGGTTCTATGCGACGGTCGTGTGAAACGTACGACGTCGATGTCGAGTGTCGTGAGGCAAAAGACTTTCGATTTTATCTTTAATTAGGAGATAAAGTACTATGATTTTACCTTCGTTATGGAAAAGAGAAGAAGCATTTTCCTTACCTTGGTCGTGGTCGTGATTGGTGAAATTTTGCCCAAACAGTTTACCCCCAAAATTTGAAAGTAGGATGGCAAATTCGAATTTTAAATTTTCTTAGTCGGACGCATAAGATTATGACACGTGTCGAAAGTTACCTTGGTTGTTTTAGAACTGAATCGGTTCAATTCAAACTAGAGAGGATAAAGTCGTGACGTCATGCCGATGCACGATGGTGCTTAGCAGCTGTCATGGCCAGGTGTCAGCGATCCGTGTGGCTATACGAAAATACGAGGACGCGTGTTGATCATCAAAGGATTCGATCTGACGCCATTTCTTGCATAAATAGAGATCAGAATGGATCATTTGTTATGGCTTTTCGGAAAGTTTTTTTAAAGCGAGATTTCTTGCTATTCTTTTGCTCAATATTTTCCAAAATTGCTAGGATTTCTAACTCGCTGAAAACTTTTGAGCGACTATATAATGTATAGTTTTTCCATCTTTCCCAAGTCTCCAGAGGTTGACGATCCATCGAGATTTATTATGTATGAGGCGGCGAAGGCGTTGATTGCGATAGACGCGACATTCGTGGATCTTGCGCATCTGGCGACGATGTCCTCTATAGCCAAGTCAACCCTTTCGTCAGCCGACAAGGGCAAGGGTGTAAAGACGGGAGAGGGTGTGAGAAAACTCACGTCGGTCAACTTTCTTTTTCCGTTTGACTTCCTATACGACGATGTCCTAGACGGGACAAAGTCGTTTCCGCATCTGGGGAAATGTCAGCTCCTATCTTTTGAGGAGCGTTTTCGATGGGTCTCCGTCGTGAAAACGGGATCATATATAGCCATGCCGGCGTTCGTTGAAAGTTTCTCTTTCAAAACTTGTGTTTCTATGTGTTCTTGGCTTTTGTTGAAGGCTTATTAGCAGTTTTGTGTTTTACAGATGCTTCGATCTTTGTTCGTTCGATATGCGAAGACTGAGGGGCCATTGGACCGGAAGTCGATCATCGAGAGCGTCATATTCCTTCCTTTTAATATTAATCTTAAGAGCCACATTCTCAAAATACTGCGGACTCTTTTTCGTAATATGTCGCGATATGAAGCAGCCCTGTCCTAGTCGTTTGATCCTTGCATAAGCTCCTTAGCGCATTTCGAGGGTTCAGAGGTCGAGGCTTTGGGTGACGATGCGGCCGACAACTTTCTTTAGTCTTAGGATAAATTTCTGCTTTATGAATTTTTCATGACTGATCGTTGGTGATCGAGTTGTCTAATGTAAATACGTTTAAGTATGAATGAAGTTTCATGAGATTTTTCATCGTATATTGCAAGCAATTGTCAAAAGTAATGTTTAATCGCATAAACACACTTATAAATTGAATACAACCGTAGGTACGTGCGACTGAGGCTTTTCATTATGAGATAACGATGATAACATTAGTCGTGTAAAAACAAGTATACATGTGTCTAGAGCATTTGTTCAGAACATGAGGCCTTCCTAGGTCGACATACTCGGATTGTGAACCGATTGCCCAATCGAATCGTATGATGACTTTAAATCGTATATTGAATCGTATATTAGACTTACGTTACGCGATTTTGGGAAATTCATATGATTAACTCATGTCGTGCGATCCTGCGATAGAATATTGTCAGAGGTTGGTCGTTGGATAACCAACGACCCTCTGATGCTCAAGTTAGTTACCATCGAGGTGAATAAAGAATCGTATGAAAAAGGGTTCAAAAGAAATATCTTTTCAGATGCATTGCATTCCAACTGCGTGGGATTTCTTGGTTGTCGAGGGCCTGGAGTCGATAGGCCCCTTTTCTCACGACTTCAGATATACGATAAGGACCTTCCCACTTAATAGAAAGTTTACCTGCATTGAGTTCTTGAGTGTTTTGGAATACTCGACGGAGGACGTAGTCGCCTTTTTGAAAGATTTTGATTTTGTCGTTCTTGTTGAAATGTCGCTCGACCGTTTGCTTTTGCGACGCCATCCTAATCAAGGCTGACTCTCTAAGCTCTTCAAGGGCATCGAGGTCGTATCCTAAATCGACCAAGTTGCGATCGACTGAAGTATTCCTTGAAGTTGGGAGTTGGGCCTTGACCGATAGAACTGCTTCACAGCCATAGACTAAAGAAAAAGGAGTTTGTCCTGTGGACGTGCGAGGTGTCGTGCGATTTGTCCACAGGACCGAAGGGAGCTCTTCGACCCACTTTCCTTTTGCAGTCTTTAGCCTTTTCTTGATCGAAGCAATAATGGTCTTATTACTTGATTCAGCAAGTCCGTTAGCTTGGGGGTATCTGGGAGTCGAGGTTATCAGCTTGATGCTTCTGTCTTCGCAGCATTGTTGAGTCATGTCGCTTATGAATTGGGATCCGTTGTCACAGACGATTTCGGATGGAATCCCAAATCTGCATATGATGTTAGTCTGGATGAAAGAGATGACTTCTTTATCCCTTATCTGGGAAAAAGCAGCCGCCTCAATCCACTTGGAAAAATAGTCTGTAAGTACAAGGAGAAATACCTTTTGTCCCGGGGCTGGGGGAAGTGTACCGACGATGTCCATTCCCCATTTCATGAAGGGCCATGGGATAAGCGTCGAGTGCAGAGGTTCAGAGGGTTTAAGTGACATACCTGAGTGTCGTTGACAAGGACCACAGTTCTGGACATACTTGATGGCGTCTTGTCGCAAGGTTGGCCAAAAATACCCTTGTCGAGAGATACGATTAGCCAAACTGCGAGCACCGGAAATATTGCCACATTCAACGTCGTTCATCTCTTGAAGGATTTTCTGGACCGGGCTCTTGCTAATGACGCATCTTAAGTTCAAACTTGTTGATGATCGTCTATAGAGCTTATCCCCAATCATGACGTATTTGGATGCTTTGAATCTGATCTTCCGGGCTTCCATCCTGTCTTCTGGGAATTGATCGTGCATGAGGAAATTTCGGATGTCGCACGACCAATCATCCTCTTCGTCCTCAATCTGGATGACATCGACGTTTTCGATAGACGATGTCGCCAGATGGATCACGGGAATAATGTCGAATATTGGTTCGACTAAAGCAGAACCAAGGTTCGCTAAAGCATCGTCCTGAGTGTTCTAGTCCCTTGGAATCTGTTCGATAGAAAAAGATTTGAATTTTTCGGACTTTTTTTTTCTACCTTCAAGTACGCTGTCATTTTGGAATCTTTGGCCGCGAATTCTCCATTGATCTGGTTTACCACTAGGAGAGAATCGCCTTTGACGTGTAATGTGGTTGCCCCCGAGTCGTAGGCCATATTCATTCCTATGATCAGGGCTTCGTACTCATCTTCGTTGTTGGTGGTCTTGAAATCGCATCGAACTGAGTACACCATCTTGCCCCCCTGTGGCGACTTTAAGACGATGCCTAGCCCTGAGCCTCTGATGTTGGATGACCCATCGACATATAGGATCCAAGGCACGTCGTCGTGAGTCGCCACAGTCGATACCTCGAGCTCTGCTTCTTTCTCCAGCTCTGGACTGAAATCGGCAACGAAGTCTGCCAAGGCTTGCGATTTGATCGCGGTCCTGGGGTTTGAAATCAATGTCGTAACTGCTGAGATATATGCTCCATTTTGCTAAACGACCTGTCAACTCAGGTTTTCTTAAGACAGACTTAAGAGGAAAGTTAGTCATGACAGTAATAGGATGTGACTCAAAATAGTGTCACAATTTTTTAGCAGTTGTGACTAGCGACAAAAGCAATTTTTCCATAAAGGAATACCTGGTCTCTGCGTCCAAAAGAGATTTACTCACATAGTAGATTGGTAGTTGCTGTTTCTCATCTTCGTGCGTTAGGACGGCACTTACTGCGTTAGGACTAACAGCTAAATATAGCTGTAGCACCTCATGGTCGTGAGGTTTTGTCAACAAAGGAGGTGACGCCATGTACTCCTTGAGTTTCTGCAATGCTTGCTCGTGATCATCGGTCCAATCAAAGCCCTTGTTCTTCCTGAGGACATTGTAGAATAGATGGCATTTATCCGAGGATCGAGAGATAAACCTTTTCAGCGCTGCTACTCGACCAGTGAGCTTCTGGACCTCCTTGAAATTTCTAGGAGATTTAATTTCGATAATCGCTTTGATTTGGTCTGGATTAGCCTCGATCCCTCGACGAGTGACCATATAGCCCAGGAACTTTCCAGCGCTGACACCAAAGGAACATTTCGTCGGATTGAGCTTCATGCTATATTCTCTAAGGATGTCGAAGGATTGCCTCAGGTGCTCGACGTGGTCGACAGCTTGATTTGACTTGACCAACATATCGTCGATGTATACCTCCATTGTGTCGCCAAGACGATCCTTGAACATCTTGTTCACCAGGCGCTGGTAGGTAGAACCTGCATTTTTTAGTCCAAAAGGCATAACCTTATAACAGTAAATACCTCGGTCCATCATAAATGCGGTTTTTTCTTAGTCCCCGACGTGCATTAAGATTTGATTATATCCGGAATAGGCATCCATGAACGTCAGTAATTCATGCCCCGCTGTCGCGTCAACCATGGCATCGATGTGAGGTAGTGGGAAAGGATCTTTTGGACAGGCTTTATTGAGGTCTGTGAAGTATATACAGACTCTCCATTTGCCATTTTTCTTCGCTACCACCACGATGTTAGCAAGCCAATCGGGGTACTTTACTTCTCGAATTTTCCCTGTCTTGAGAAGGTTGTCGACTTCGTCATTGATCACCTTATTCCTTTCAGGAGCAAATTTCCTTCGCTTTTGCTTGATGGGTTTGAATGACGGGTTGATGTTGAGCTTGTGGGAGATGACATCAGGATCTATGTCAACCATATCTTCATGCGACCAGGAAAAACAGTCAGCATATCCCTGCAAAAAAGATATTAACTTTTCCTTGAGACAGGGACTGAGGGATGATCCGATAAGGACTTTTTGCTCAGGCTTGCTTTGATCTAGGATGACTTCTTCCAGGCGATAATCGTTGACTGCTTGAGGAGCATCTTGTGCATTTTCGAGCTCTTCATGTGTCGGGACAACAGTCTGTTCTGCCATTTTCCTGAAAATCGAAAATAGAGGAAACTCCAAAAACTGTTAGTAAGACGCACGTTCGTCGAAGATTTTCTCTAGATGACGTCCCACGGATGGCGCCAAACTGTTAATGCCAAAAATCGCACCAAAGGGACAACTTAAGGTCGATGTGGACTTTAACAAATAAAGAAAAGAATCGTTCGACAAAAGCGTGCGATAAAGAAGAAAATATAACCGAGACAGGGAGTTTGATGACGCAAGAAAAACCTCTACGAGGAAAAAACCTGCGGACGACAGTGGAAGTCGTCGCTGCACTATGGTCGCCAATCAGGGGCGATGTCCTTTGGTTTCGGGTGTCGATCATACAGAGATTACAATACAAGTGAAGCAAAACTTCGAAATGTAAAGTACAAGTGTTTTGAATGTAAGACAAGTGTATGTCGTGTGTGAAAACAATGTGTCGAGTGTGTAGGTCGTGCGTCGAGAGCGATCTTCCGTGAAGGACTCTTTTGCTTCGAAGGAGTGTTCTTCAGAGTTTGAGTGCTTGAGATTGTTGTTCGATGATACTGTCCTGTGTTTATAGTCTTCGGGCACTTTAATTAGCCCATTAAATGCGTCGATAATTGTTATAACAGACGTCGTCTTTAGTGCCATTAATGATCTTCATCCGCTATAGCCGTTGTCCATTAATGATGTTGATTCCTACATTAAACACTGAACAAACGTAACAGTTTATGTCATGCGTTAGTTGGTCGAGGTCGCATGGTTCTATGCGATGGTCGTGTGAAACGTACGACGTCGAGGTCGAGTGTCGTGAGGCAAAATACTTTCGATTTTATCTTTAATTAGGAGATAAAGTACTATGATTTTACCTTCGTTACGGAAAAGAGAAGAAGCGTTTTCCTTACCTTGGTCGTGGTCGTGATTGGTGAAATTTTGCCCAAACAGTAAGGACCTTCCCATTTAATGGAAAGCTTCGCTGCATTGAGCTCTTGAGTGTTTTGGAACACTCGACAGAGGACGTAGTCGCCCTCTTGAAAGATTTTGGTTTTGACGTGTTTATTGAAATGTCGCTCGACTGCTTGTTTCTGTGATGCCATTTTGATCAAGGCTGACTCTCTGAGCTCTTCGAGGGCTTCGAGGTCATAACTTAAATCAACCAGGTTATGGTCGACGGAAGTATGCCTCGAGGTTGGGAGCTGAACTTCGATCGGCAAGACTGCTTCGCAACCATAGACGAGAGAGAAAGGGGTTTGACCTGTGGACGTGCGTGGCGTCGTGCGATTTGCCCACAGGACTGAAGGGAGTTCTTCGACCCATCTTCCCTTTGCAGCTTTTAGCCTTTTCTTGATCGAAGCTACAATGGTCTTATTGCTTGACTCGGTGAGTCCGTTGGCTTGGGGATATCTAGGGGTCGAGGTCGTCAGCTTGATGCTCCTGTCTTCGCAGAATTGTTGGGTCCTGTCGCTTATGAATTGGGATCCATTGTCACAGACGATTTCGAATGGAATCCCAAATCTGCATATGATGTTAGTCTGGATAAAAGAGATGACTTCTTTGTCCCTTACTTGAGAAAAAGCAGTCGCCTCAACCCATTTGGAAAAATAATCGGTGAGTACAAGGAGGAATACCTTTTGTCCCGGCACCGGGGGTAGCTTGCCGACAATATCCATTCCCCATCTCATGAAGGGCCATGGGATAAGCGTCGAGTGCAAGGGTTCGGAGGGTTTATGTGACATACCTGAGTGTCGTTGACAAGGATCATAGTTCTGGACATACTGGACGGCGTCTTGTCGCAATGTTGGCCAAAAATACCCTTGTCGAGAGATACGATTAGCCAAACTGCGACCACCTGAATGATTGCCACATTCACCGTCGTGCATCTCTTGAAGGATTTTTTGGACCTGTCTCTTGCTAATGGCGCATCTTAGGTTTAAACCTGTTGATGATCGTCGATAGAGCTTATCCCCAATTATGACATATTTAGATGCCTTGAATCTGATCTTCCGGGCTTCTATCTTGTCTTCTGGGAGTTGGTCGTGCGCGAGGAAATTTCGGATGTCGTACGACCAATCATCTTCTTCCTCTTCGATCGGGGCGATATCGATGTTTTCGATGGACGATGTCCCCAGATGGATTATGGGAATAATGTCGAATATAGGTTCGACCAAAGCAGACCCGAGATTTGCTAAAGCGTCGGCCTGAGTATTCTGGTCTCTCGAGATTTGTTCGATAGAAAAAGATTTAAATTTTTGGGATTTTTCTTTTGCTACCTTTAAGTATGCTGTCATTTTTGAATCTTTGGCCGCGAATTCTCCATTGATCTGGTTTACCACCAGGAGAGAATCGCTTTTGACGTGTAATGCGGTTGCCCCCGAGTCGTAGGCCATATTCATTCCTATGATCAGGGCCTCGTACTCTGCTTCGTTGTTGGTGGTTTTGAAATCGCATCGAACGGAATACACCATCTTGCTCCCCTGTGGCGACTTTAAGACGACTCCTAGTCCTGAACCTCTAACGTTGGATGAACCGTCGACATGTAAGATCCAAGGCGTGTCGTCGTGAGTCGCCACAGCTGACACTTCGAGTTCTGCTTCTTTCTCCAGTTCAGGGCTGAAATCAGCGATGAAGTCTGCCAAAGCTTGTGATTTGATCGCGGTCCTGGGTTTGAAATCGATGTCGTAACTTCTGAGATATATAATCCATTTTGTTAGACGACCTGTCAACTCAGGTTTTCTTAAGACAGACTTAAGAGGAAAGTTAGTTACGACAGTAATAGGATGCGATTCAAAATAATGTCGCAGTTTTTTAGCAGCTGTGACTAGCGACAAGAGCAATTTTTCCATAGAGGAATACCTGGTTTCTGCGTCCAGAAGAGATTTACTTACATAGTAGATTGGCAGTTGTTGCTTTTCATCTTCTCGTGTTAGGACAACACTTACCGCGTTTGGACTAACAGCCAGATACAGTTGCAAGACTTCATGATCGCGAGGTTTCGACAATAAGGGAGGCGACGTCATGTACTCTTTAAGCTTTTGCAATGCCTTCTCATGGCCGTCGGTCCAGTCGAAGCCTCTATTTTTCTTGAGGACATTGTAAAACAGATGGCATTTATCTGAGGATCGAGAGATAAACCTGTTTAGCGCTGCTACTCGACCAGTGAGCTTCTGGACCTCCTTGAAGATTCTAGGAGATTTTATTTTGATAATCTCTTTTATCTGGTCTGGATTAGCCTCGATTCCTCGACGAGTGACCATGTAGCCCAGGAACTTTCGAGCGCTGTCACAGAAGGAATATTTCGTCGGGTTAAGCTTCATGCTGTATTCCCGGAGGATGTCGAACGATTGCCTCAAATGCTCGACGTGGTCGATAGCTTGCTTAGACTTGGCCAACATATCGTCGATATACACCTTCATTGTGTCGCCAACTCGGTCTTTGAACATCTTGTTCACCAGTCGCTGGTAAGTAGATCCTGCATTTTTAGACCGAAAGGCATAACCTTGTAACAGTAAATACCTCAGTCTGTCATAAATGCGGTTTTTTCTTGGTCCTCGACGTGCATTAGGATTTGATTATATCCAGAATAGGCATCCATGAACGTCAGTAATTCATGCCCCGCTGTCGCGTCGATCATGGCATCGATGTGAGGTAGTGGAAAGGGATCTTTTGGACAAGCTTTATTGAGGTCTGTGAAGTCGATACAGACTCTCCATATGCCATTTTTCTTTGCGACAACCACGACGTTAGCCAGCCAATCGGGGTACTTTACTTCTCGAATCTTCCCTGTCTTGAGAAGGTTGTCGACTTTGTCATTTATCACCTTATTCCTTTCAGGAGCAAACTTCCTTCGCTTCTGTTTGACAGGTTTAAACGATGGGTCGGTGTTGAGCTTGTGGGAGATGACATCAGGATCTATGCCAACCATATCTTCATGCGACCAGGCAAAACAGTCAGCATATTCCTGCAAAAAAGATATTAACTTTTCTCTGAGACAGGGACTGAGGGATGATCCGATAAATATTTTTTTCTCAGGCTTGCTTTGATCTAGGATGACTTCCTCCAGGCGATAATCGTTGACGGCTACAGGAGCATCTTCTTCATTTTCGAGCCCCTCATGCGCTGGGATGGCGGTTTGTTCTGGGTTTCCGTTATTCGCCATTTTCCTGAAACAGAGAACAGAAGGAACTACAAGAAACCGTTAGTAAGACGCACGTTCGTTGAAGATTTTTCTCTAGATGAGGTCCCTCGGATGGCGCCAAACTGTTAACGCCAAAAATCGCACCAAAGTACAACTTAAGGTTGATGTGGAATTTAACAACTAAAGAAAGGAATCGTTCAACAAAAGCGTGCGTTTAAGACAGAAATATAAATGAGACAGAGATTTTGGTGACGCGGGAAAAACCTAAACGAGGAAAAAACCCGCGGACGATAGTGGAAGTCGTCGTTGCACTATGGTCGCCAATCAGGGGCGATGTCCTTGTGTTTCTGGTGTCGATCGTACAGAGATTACAATACAAATGAAGGAAAGACTTCGAAAATGTAAAGTAACAAGTGTTTTCTAATGTAAAACAGTGTGCGTCGTGTGTGATTGTCGTGCGTCAAGAGCGATTCTTCCACGAGCGATTTCTGTGCTTCAAGTGTTCTTCGGAGTTCGAGTGCTTGTGTCTGTGGTTCGATATTGTATCTGTGTTCCGTCCCTTAAAATGATGATTCCCTTTGATATTTATAGTCTTCGGGCACTTTAATTGGATCATTAAGGACTTTGATAACTGACGTAACGGTCGCCGTCTTTAATGCGGGATTAGATGTTCTTAACTGACTTCATCGGTTATAGCCGTTGTCCATTAATGGTGTTGACTCCTGCATTAAACACTGAAAAAACATAACAGTCGTATAGCGCGTTAGTCGGTCGAGGTCGCATGGTTTTATGCGACGGTCGTGTGAACTAGGCGACGTCGAGGTTGAGTGTCGTGAGGTAAAAGATTTTCGATTTTATCTTTAATCATGAGAGAAAGTACTATGATTTTACCTTCGTTACGGAAAAAGGGAATAAGTGTTTTCCTTACCTTGGTCATGGTCGAGACTGGAGAAATTTTGCCCAAACAGCTGTCGCGGGCGACTTTTGGCTCACTTTTAATTTCTTGGATTCCCCATGGCGTAGGGAACTTCAGGGTCTGATGATATGTCGAAGGAACGGCTTTCATTTCATGGATCCATGGTCGACCTAAAATGATGTTATAGGCCGATGCACAATCGATGACACTGAACTTGGTCTGCTTGTTGATTCCTCCGGCAAAGACGGGCAAGATAATATCTCCATAGGTGCTCGTCGCTTCTCCATTGAAACCGACCAAAGTCGTCGAACGTCGGGTGATTTCCGAACGATCGATTCCCATGGCCTTGATGGTGTCAAGGAAAATGACGTTTGCTGAACTGCCCCCATCGATCAAGACTCGTCGGGTCAAACAATTACCAATCGTGAGTTGAATGATCAAGCCGTCATGATGTTTCTGATACGAGTCGCCGAGGTCGTCTTTGTCGAATATGATCTTCATAGCTAACAACTCCAAATCTCCTTTGGGTCTTGACGAACACGGAATAGGCCGATCGTCAGGTGCTTGACTGGCGTGACGTTTGGCCGCGGAGTACGTCAGACCACATACGTCTGAACCACCGGTGATGCAATTGACGACCTTTGCATGCTCGGGGGTTGACGGTCGATGATCGCTGGCTGAAGTAACGACGTCATTAATGATATCTTTAAGGTTTCCTTTCGGGACGTGATATGCTAGCTCCTTTTTGAGAGCTATGCAATCGTCTGTCGCATGCCTATGGTCGACATGAAAGTCGCGCCATTTAGATTTGTCTTTCTTAGCGTCGTCCTGATCGGACTTCTTAGGCCATCGAATAGTCGCCTGGGCGGTCTTCAGAGCTTCGACCAAATCCTTAGTGGACCCTTTGAATCCGTAAGAGGATATCTTGGGGTACTGAGGAAACTTGCTCGCGGTCTTAGCCTCTGCTTTCATCTTGAATCGGACGTTCGAGATGTGACGCGTGGGCTCTATTTTGGAAATCGTTTTCGTCTTGAACTCTGGCTTCCTTACACCTAACGACCTCTTGTCGTCGGTATGCTTGCGACAAAAGGCAGCGTCGTCTTCTACCCTCATATACGCTAGGGTTCGGGCTCGGACGTCTTCGAAATTTTTTGGGGGATACTTGGTTAGATCAGTATATAAACCCGAGCTATCGTCCAGACCACGCTTATAAGCTTCGATTGCGGTCTTGGCGTCACAATTGCGGATACTGATCATCTCTGCATTGAATCTGTTGAAATAGCTTCGAATAGATTCATTAGCCTTCTACACGACATAATACAGGTCACTGGTCTGCTTCTCCATCTTGTGACTGCTGGCGAATTGCTGAGAGAATTGATTGACCAATTCAGCGAATGACCCGATGGATTTGGGTTTGAGACTGATCAGCCATTGGAGGGCAGGACCAGTGAGAGTCGCACCGAAGCTCTTGCACATATATACTTCCTGATACATGTGTGGGATTCAGACCGTCCACATGAGTTGCTTATACTGCGCGACGTGCTCGGTTGGATCGGTCACTCCTGAATACTTGGGTGTAAAAGCGGGAACATTATATTTCTTTGGAACCTCGATGGCCGCGATCTCATCGATGAAGGGTGACGCCTGATAGCCTGATCAAGGCTCGACGTCGACGGGCATGGTTGCCCCGGGTAGCTTGGCGAGCAAAGAAAGGACGCGCTCATTCTGATCCTCTAGCATTTTCAATCGCTGGGCGACGGGGTCATTGGGGTCAGGATTTGCCCCTGCTTGCGGGTTGGCTCCTGAACTGATGCCATTGCCATGCGACGAGCCATTGGCGTCTCCGTTGAAAGGAACAAAATTCGGCTGCGACCCGTTCTGAAACGGCTGCGATCCATTCTGAAATGGATGCGACCCATTCTGAAATGGCTGCGACCCATTCTGAAATGGCTGCGATCCATTCTGAAATGGATGCGATCCATTCTGCATGGGTGGTGGCCTTATATGCTGAGGAGGAACCGTCCCGAACTGGGGATTTGGATTGAACGGTCCCGGTTGCTGGTTCTACATGAACGGACCTGGATGCTGATTCTGAGCGAACGGACCTGGATGCTGATTCTGAGCAAACGGACCCGATCATGGACCTGAATTATGCGCAAATGGTCTAGGACCATTTTGACCGAACGATCCTTCGCCTGGATTCTGAACGAACGGCCTAGGACCATGATGAGGACCAAAGGGATTTCTCAGCCGTGCAATCTCCTCGGCTGCTCTGCGACTTTGCTCGGCCATGGCATTGATTTGATTCTGCGCGACCTCCAATTCCTGATACATCTGGGCAATGACATGCTCTTGATTTCCAGGAGCTGCCATTTTCCTGAAACATGGAATAGAGAAGACTACAAGAAACCGTTAGTAGGACGCACATTTGTCGAAGATTTTCTCTAGATGGGGTCCCACGGATGGCGCCAAACTGTTAATGCCAAAAATCGCACCAAAGTACAACTTAAGGTCGATGTGGACTTTAACGACAAAAGAAAGGAATCGTTCGACAAAAGCGTGCGACAAAGACAGAAATGTAAATGAGACAGAGATTTTGGTGACGCGGGAAAAACCTCAACGAGGAAAAAACCCGCGGATGACTGTGGAAGTCGTCGCTGCACTATGGTCGCCAAACAGGGGCGATGTCCTTGTGTTTCTTGTGTCGATCGTACAGAGATTACAATACAAATGAAAGAAAGACTTCGAAATGTAAAGTAACAAGTGTTTCGAATATAAAAACAATGTGCGCCGTGTGTTAAAATTGTGTGTCGTGCGCTGATGTCGTGCGTCGAGAGCGATTCTTCTGCGAACGATTTCTGTGCTCCAAGTGTTCTTTAGAGTTCAAGTGCTTGTGTCTGTTGTTCGATGTTGTGTCTCTGCGTTCTCTTTCGTCCTCTTGAAATGATGATTATCCTTGATAATTATAGTCTTCGGACGCTTTAATTGGCTCATTAAATACTTCGATAACTGTCGTAACGGCCGTCGTCTTTAGTGTTGTTTAATGACCTTCATCAGTTATAGCCGTTTTGTCCATTAATGATGTTGACTCCAGCATTAAACACTGAACAAACGTAACAGTTTATGTCATACGTTAGTTGGTCGAGGTCGCATGGTTCTATGTGACGGTCGTGTGAGCTAAGCGACGTCGAGGTCGAGTGTCGTCAGGTAAAATGACTTTCGATTTTATCTTTAATTAAGAGTTTAAAGTACTATGATTTTACCTTCGTTATGGAAAAGGGAATAAGTGTTTCCTTACCTTGGTCGTGGTCGAGACTGGTGAATTTTTGCCCAACCACTTACTGTTTGGGAAAAAAAATCACCAGTCTCGACCACGACCAAGCCACTAAGAACATTTATTGCACTTCCCTCATAACCAAGTCAAATCATGAACACTTGATCCTTTAACCAAAGCTGAAGTTAAAAATACCCCTCGACCTCGACCGTCGTGACATAGTTCACGACTTCGACCGACTAACATGCGACATTTCTGTTATGTTTCTCTCATTCAATGCAGGATCAATGTCCTTTATGGCCAACAGACATAACCGACGTAAGCAGTTATGAGCATTAACATCAATGACCATTGCGACCGTTACTCCTACAATCATGATGGTCAATTAAAGCCACGAAGACTATAAATACGAAGATGACAATCCCATTTAAGGACATCGGCTTTCCAAAGAACACCCGAAGCAAAGAAATCTCTCTCAACAGTTCGCTCTCGACGCACGACTCCCACGCTCGACGCATAACTTTCATACACGACATATAGTTTTCACACACGACATATTCGTTTTTACATTCGAAACACTTGTTATTTTACATTTAAAGTCTCTTCTTTCATTTGTATTGTAATCTATGTACGATCGACACCCGAAACATAAGGACATCGCCCCTGTTTGGCGATCATAGTGCAGCGACGACCCCCAAAGTCACCCGCGGGTTTTTTTCCTCGTTGAGGTTTTTCCCGCATCACCAAAATCTCTGTCTCTTTTACGTTTTCTGTCTTTGTCGCACGATTTGTCGCTAGATTCTTTTCTTTAGTTGTTAAGCTCCACAATCAACCTTAAGTTATCCTTCTGGTCGATTTTTGGCATTAACAGTTTGGCGCCCACCGTGGGGCCCTATCTAGAGGAAATCGTCGACAAACGTGCGTCTTACTAACGGTTTCTTGGAGTTCCCTCTTTTTCTGTTTCAGGAAAATGGCAGATCGCGTGAATCAAGAGAAAATCATTGCCCAGATGCCCGAGGGGCTTGAGAAAGCGCAGGATGTTCCTGAGATAGTCGAGGACTATCTCCTGGAGGAAGTCATCCTGGACTAGAGCAAGCCTGACCAGAAAGTCCTTGTAGGGTCATCCCTTGATCCCTGCCTTAAAGGCAAACTCATATCCTTTTTGCAAGAGCATGCCGATTGTATTGCCTGGTCGCATGAAGATATGGTCGGCATAGACCCTGGTATCATTTACCATAAGCTCAGTGTGGACCCATCATTCAAACCCGTAAAGCAAAAGCGGCGAAAATTCGCTCCTAAAAGGAATAAGGTGATAAATGATGAAGTCGACAACCTCCTTAAGACAGGGAAAATTCGAGAAGTAAAGTACCCCGATTGGCTTGCTAATGTCGTGGTCGTGGCAAAGAAAAATGGCAAATGAAGGGTTTGTATTGATTTTACCGATCTCAACAAAGCCTATCCAAAGGATCCATTCCAATTGCCACATATCGATGCCATGGTCGATGCGACCGCAGGGCATGAACTATTGACGTTCATGGATGCTTATTCTGGATACAATCAGATCCTGATGCACATCGAGGACCAAGAGAAAACTGGCTTCATGACAGATCGAGGTATTTACTATTACAAAGTTATGCCTTTTGGCCTCAAAAATGCAGGTTCTACCTACCAGCGTCTGGTGAATAAGATGTTCAAAGATCATCTCGGCGACACGATGGAAGTTTATATCGACGACATTTGAGGCAGTCGTTCGACATCTTTCGTAAATATAGTATGAAGCTCAACCCGACGAAGTGTTCCTTTGGTGTCAGTGCCGGAAAATTCTTGGGTTACATGGTCACTCGACGGGGAATCGAACACAACCCCGACCAGATCAAGGCTATCATCGAGATTAAATCTCCTAGAAATTTCAAAGAGGTCCAAATGCTTACTGGTCGGGTAGCTGCCCTGAACAAGTTTATCTCTTGATCCTCAGACAAATGTCATTTATTCTATAACGTCCTCAGAAAAAATAAAGGCTTCGACTGGACCAACGACCATGAGCAAGCGTTGCAAAAATGAAAGGAATACATGACATCGCCTCCTCTGTTATCAAAACCTCACGATCATAAGGTCTTGCAGCTATATTTGGCTGTTAGTGCTAATGCAGTAAGTGCCGTCCTAACCCGAGAAGATGAAAAGCAACAACTGCCGATCTATTATGTAAGTATATCCCTCTTAGACGCCGAAACCAGGTATTCCTCAATGGAAAAACTACTCTTGTCGCTTGTTACAGCCGCAAATAAATTGCGACATTATTTCGAATCACATCCAATTACTGTCGTAACTAACTTTCCTCTTAAGTCTGTCTTGAGAAAACCTGAGTTGACAGGACGTTTAGCAAAATGGAGCATATATCTCAGCAGTTACGACATCACTTTTAAACCCAGGACCGCTATCAAATCGCAAGCCTTGGCGGATTTCATCGCTGATTTCAGTCCTGAATTGGGAAAAGAAGCAGAGCTCGAAGTGTCAACTGTGGCGACTCACGACGATGTGCCTTGGACTCTGTATGTTGATGGGTCATCCAACGTTAGGGGTTCAGGACTTGGCGTCGTCTTAAAGTCGCCACAGGGGGCAAGATAGTGTATTCCGTGCGATGCGACTTCAAATCCACCAACAACGAAGCTGAGTACGAAGCCTTGATCGTTGGAATGAGTATGGCCTACGACACTGGGCAACCTCGCTACATGTAAGGAGCGATTCTCTTCTGGTCGTGAATCAGATGAATGGAGAATTCGCAGCTAAAGATTCAAAGATGACAGCGTACCTAAAGGTAGCAAAAGAAAAATCAGAAAAATTCAAATCTTTTTCTATTGAGCAAATTCCAAGGGATCAGAATACTCAAGCCGACGCTCTAGCAAACCTGGGATCTGCTCTAATCGAACCAATATTCGACAGTATCCCTTTGATCCACCTAGCGACGTCGTCCATTGAAAATGACGATGTCATCCAGATCGAAGAGCAAGAAGATGACTGGTCGTGCGACGTCCGGAATTTTCTTATGCACGACCAACTCCCAGAAGACAAGATGGAAGCTCGGAAGATCAGATTCAAGGCATCCCAGTATGTCGTGATCGGAGATAAACTCTATCGAAGATCATCGACAGGCTTGAACCTGAGATGCGTCGTCAGTAAGAATCAAGTTCAAAGGATCCTTCAAGAAATTCATGATGGTGAGTGTGGGAATCACTCAGGAGGTCGTAGTTTGGCTAATCGCATCTCTCGACAAGGCTACTTTTGGCCAACACTGCGACAGGACGCCGTCAGGTACGTCCAGAACTGTGATCCTTGTCAACGACATTCAGGTACGTCCCATAAACCATCTGAGCCTTTACATTCGACACTGATTATGTGGCCCTTCATGAGATGGGGTATGGATATTGTCGGCAAGTTACCACCCGCCCCTGGGCAAAAGGTATTTCTCCTCGTACTTACAGATTATTTTTCCAAATGGGTAGAAGCAGCTGCCTTTTCCCAAGTTCGGGACAAGGAAGTCGTGTCTTTTATCCAGAACAACATCATATGCAGGTTTGGGATTCTATCCAAAATTGTCTGCGACAATGGATCCCAATTCATAAGCGACAGGACTCGACAGTTCTGTGAAGACCGCAGCATCAAATTAACGACCTCGACGCCCAGATATCCTCAGGCAAATGGACTTGTTGAATCAAGCAATAAGACTATCATTGCTTCAATTAAGAAGAGGTTACAAGCCGCAAAGGGAAGGTGGGTCGAAGAACTCCCTTCAGTCATGTGGGCGAATCGCACGACGCCTCGCACGTCCACAGGACAAACCCCATTCTCTCTAGTTTATGGTTGTGAAGCAGTTCTGCCGGTCGAGATTCGACTCTCTGCCTCAAGACACACTTCCGTCGACCATAATCTGGTTGATCTAAGTTATGACCTCGATGCCCTCGAAGAGCTCAGAGAGTCGGTATTGATCAAAATGGCATCACAGAGGCAAGTGGTCGAGCGACACTTCAACAAAAGCATTAAAGTTAAAGTCTTTCAAGTAGGCGACTACGTCCTCCGATGAGTGTTCCAAAACACTCAAGAGCTCAACGTCGGTAAGCTTTCTACCAAATGGGAAGGTCCTTATTGTATCTCAGAAATCGTAGGTAAAGGTGCCTATCGACTCCAAACCCTCGATAATCAAGATATCCCACATAGCTGGAATGCGACACATTTGAAAAGTTATTTCTTCTAAGTCTTTTCCTTTTCTCACGTAATTTTCGTTCATCGCGACGATTACTGACTTAAGCATCGGAGGGTCGTTGGTTAGCCAACGACCAACCTCTGACATTGTTTTATCACAGATCGCATAAACTAAGATCGTTAAGTCTATTGCATGACTTTAATCTCGCAAGGTCGCATGGCATAAGTGTTCAGGTCTACGGTATGATCATTCTATCACAGGGGCATACGACTTCAGTTTCGTCGTAAGATATAGTCATACGATTATCCAGGTCTAGCGATCCCATGATCTGAGCTTCTTGACTTAGAAAAAGTTCCGTGTTCTGAATGAATGTCTTGGTCGCATGTGCTTATGTTTAACAACACGATTTAAACATATGTCTTATGTTTTGGTTGATTCTATTGCAATGGATGCCTAAGTCGCACGACCCCCTATTTGTTCTTAACAAGTTTCGCAACTGATATTATATCTATTTGCAACAATCAAAATAATACGTTCGATAAGAGAGTAGATTTCATTCACGAAATATACAATTACATCTAAATAACTTGACCTCCAGCGGTCGAACAGGAAAAATAGAAAGAAAACGACAGGAATAAAATCTTTCCTAAATCGAGGTCCCTATCGGTCTCGACGTCCAACATCGAAGAGGATTCTTGCCTGACAGATGTCAGACGGTGATCAGCCAGGTCCCCCTTAAACGATGATAAAACCTTTAGCCCCAAAACACGTTGAGGAACTTGTGCAAGGATCAAGCGAGTGTGGGAAGCAGAGCTGAAAACTGTTTCTCAATACTGTAAACCACAACATGTTGTAAAGATGAGTCCGCAGTATTTTGAGAATGTGGCTCTTAAGATTAATGTTAAGGTTGGGGAGGAGCATCGGTCGCGTCTTTACCTAAGGCCCCTTCCTTAGAACCCTCATCCACCACCTCTTCATCCTCGACTTCTTTTTCATCATCAGAGTCGAGGTCTCTTGTGCTCCCGACCTCTCTCAAGAAGTAGGCCAACTCGTCCGACGCCAAGGCAAAGGGATTTTTCCCCGACAAGTGTTGCCTCATTATAGCAGCACGAGTGGTCAGTCGAGCCAAAGCAAAGGTAGACGCAGCCTCGTCTTTGAGCTCCCCTACCTCCTTTTCTAGACTGACCACTTTGGCCTTGGAATCCTCAACTTCCCTCTCCTTCGCGACCAAAGACTCCCTCATCTTATCTATGTCTTCCCTTTGGTCGGTGATCGTGGACAAGGACTGATTTAGACGATGGTTCGCCTCGTCCTTCGCATGACCGACGGCCTCCAACTCTTTTTGGGCGTCGTCAAGGCGTTTGGACATAGCCTCTTCACGTTCCAAGGCGACCTTTTCCTGCTCCAGTGCTGCGTTACCCCTTTCATAGGCAGAAGACACCACGCCCTTGATCTTCTCCGTCTCAGCACACGCAGGGCAAGAGAAGATTGAAACGCCTAAAAAATCACAAAGAAACCTGTTAATAAATGTTCGACAAAGATTAAAAACATCGAAATACAAGTTTTGAAAGAGAAACTCACCAGAAACGCCAGTCCGGCAACATGAGATCCCGTCTCCTCGATTGGGAATCCCTCGAAACTCTCCCTGAAAGAAGGGAGCAGGTATTTCCCCAAATGAGGAAATAAATCAGTCCCGGATAGGACGTCATCGACCATAAAGTCCGAAGGCAACGTAAAGTTAACCTTCGTGACTTTAGCCTCTCCCGTCGCGTGCTCTTTGCCCTTCTTGGTCGACGAAGGAACCGACGTGGTAGATGGGGACTTCGCCGACTTTGCTGTTTTCACCGGTGGCGCAGAACTGATAGGTGTCGCAGCAATCGGACTAGAAGACATCTTTGTCTTCATAGGCGATGCGACTTCGCCTTCTCAGGCGTATTGACTCTCAATGAGTCATCAACTTTCGTAGACAGTTCCCTTAGAATCGTCATCCTCGTCTTTGGTGAAACCCCTAACTCAATGGTCGAGGTCTTCTGTCTCTGTTCCTTGCCTTTACGGGCAAGCTCAAGTTGTGTCGCTCTCTTAGAAGAGATGGTCGGCACCTTCGTCTGCGATTCTTCTCAAGACATATAAAAAGAAGCATTACAAGATGAACAAAAGAGCAAAAGACTAGAGTCGAACAGAAGGGAATAAGAAGGTACACTTACCGGTCATCTCTTCTTCTCTCCACTCTTCCTCTTTCTCTTCGGTCTCCTCTTCTTCCTCCTCTACACGTTTCTCTCCCCAGTTCTCCTCTAAGAACACCAAGTCTTCGTCGTCGTCGTCCACTAATGGTCGCGCGATGAAAGATCTCTCGACAATGCTAAACTCCAAGAACGCGTCAATTTTCGCTTGAGAGTTAGCGTAGGGCTTCACGTCTTCAAATTTTATATCTGTCAACATATACAAAGCAGGTTAGAAATCAGTCGAATAATACGAACGACGTACGACAAGAAGACTATAAAATCTCACCCGACGTATTCCAACCAGTCCTAATCTAGCCGCTCTCGGAGTCAAGGGTCGACTTACGCACAAACGCATACCTAGTCTTCCACTTACGATCGTTTACTGTTAATGCCAAAAATCGCACCAAAGGGACAACTTAAGGTCGATGTGGACTTTAACAACTAAAGAAAGGAATCGTTCGACGAAGACGTGCGACAAAGACAAAAATGTAAATGAGACAAAGGATTTGATGACCCAGGAAAAACCTCAACGTGGAAAAAACATGCGGACGACAGTGGATGTCGTCGCTGCACAATGATCGCCAATTAGGGGCGATGTCCTTGGTGTTCCGGGTGTCGATCGTACAGAGATTACAATACAAATGAAAGGAAAGACTTCGAAATGTAAAGTACAAGTGTTTGAAATGTAAAAACAGTGTGCGTCGTGTGTGAAAACAATGTATAAACTGTTGGTCGAGAGTGAAAGTCGTGCGTCGAGAACGATTCTTCGAGTGAGAGTTCTTTGCTTGTAGTGTTCTTCTGAGCTGGGATGCTTATCTTCTATTGTTCGATGTTCGGTGTTCGGTCCCTGGAACTGAGGTTTAACTTGATCTTTTATAGCCTTCGGGTGCTTTGATTAGCTCATTGATTGCTTCGATAACAGCCATAACGGTCGCCAGCTGTAACTCGTCATAATTGCTCTTCGTCGGTTATGACCGTTGGCCGTTTATGACTTTGACTCCTGCATTAATCATTGAACAAACGTAACAGTTGTATATTGAGTTAGTCAAGGTCGTACGGTCTTGTGCGACGGTCGTGAGGAACGGGCGACGTCGAGGTCGAGTGTCGTGAGGAACTCTCGACTTACCTCTTAGGAGGGACGACTGAGGTTTTTTGGGTCTTTGTCGGGGCCTTATCTTAATACAAGATATAGTTCATAACATGTGTCTTACCTTTTCTGGTCGTGGTCGAGACTGGTGAAATTTTGCCCAAACAGTTTGCCCCCAAATTTTGAAAGTATGATGGCAAATTCGAATTTTAAATTTTGCTTGTCGGGTGTTTGTTTTGAAAAATACCTTGGTTGTTTTGGAACTGAATCGGTTCAATTCAAACTAGAGAGGGAAATCGAAGAGAGGATAAAGCCGTGACGTCATGCCGACGCACGATGGTGCTTACCAGTTGTCGATGACAGGTGTCGATGATCCGTGTGGTCATACGAAAAGACGGGGACGCGTGGCGATCATCAAAGGGCTTGACCTGACACGATCGAGTGCATAAATAGGGATCATAATGGATCATTTCCTTTTATATCCTCTTGAAAAGTTTCTTTGTGCGGAATCCTTCTTTGATCCCTTGCTGTTCTTTGCTCAATACTTTTCGAAGTTTTTGAGTGTCCATACGAGGTATAGTTTCTCGATTTCTCTCAAGCCTTCAAAGATTGGAGACTCTTTGAGAATGATTATGTCCGAGTCGGTGAAGACTTTGATTGCGATAGACGCGACGTTCGTGGATCTTGCGCATCTGGCGACGATGTCCTCTGTATCCTTTCGTCAGCCGCCAGGAGCAAGGGTGTAAAGACGGGAGAGGATGAGGAGGAAGTCATGATGATCAACTTTACGTTGTCGACGATCCTCCTGACTGACTATGTTCTTGACGGGACGAAGTCATTTCCGTGTCTGGGGAAATATCAGCTCTTATCTTTCAAGGAGCGTTTTCAAGGGACCTCTATCGAAGAGATGGGGTCGCGTTTAGCTAGACTAGCGTTTTTTGTGAGTTTTTCTTTCGAAACTCGTGTTCCTAATGTTTTCGCTGAATATTTGTGTAACAGACCTCTTTTGTATTTTACAGTCGTTTCAATCTTCTTTTGTTAGATACGCGAAGATAGAGAAGATGTTGGACTGGAAGTCGACCGTTCAGAAGATCATATTCCTTCCTCTTACCTTAACATTAATATTAAGAGCCGCATTCTAAAAGTGTTGTGGCGTAGGGCGTCAGAAAACTCCTAATATACTCGTTTGATCCTTACATTAGCTTCTTAGCGTGTTTTTGAGTATGACGAGGACTCGAAGGTCGAGACTGAGCATACGATCGACACTCCTCTCTAGATTTGGGAGATGCTATGTTTTTTCATGTCTCGATCATTGGTGGTCGAGCCATTTTAACTTTGTATACTCGACCATCGGTCGCTCCTATGTAATCGTTCGTTTCGTAAATGAATTTCATCCTTTTGTCGAATTTTTATTTCGATTTACATATGTCGTAGATAGATGTAATGTCAACCGTATAACTTTGTTAAGTGTAGAACGAGCGAAGAATCGTGCGACTTAGGCATTCATAGCAATATAACGATTGAAATATCATACGTTTGACTTGTATTGATAGGCTCAACTATACGTTATTGACGTGTTAGAACGTACAAAATTTTTCTGAATCCAGAAACTCAGATCGAGAGTTCGCTCAAACCTTATGATCGTGTAACCAAATTTCATGATGAAATTTGAATCATGTGCCCCTGTGATAAAACAATTAAGTTGCATGAGAGGAAGGTGATTTTAGAAAAAATACTTTTTCAAGTGCGTCGCATTCCAACTGCGTGGGATTTCTTGATTGTCGAGAGTCTGGAGTCGATAGGCTCCTTTACCAACGACTTCGGAGATGCGGTAAGGACCTTCCCATTTAATAGAAAGCTTGCCGACATTGAGTTCTTGAGTGTTTTGGAACACTCGACGGAGGACGTAATCGCCTTCTTGAAAGACTTTGACTTTGATGTGTTTATTGAAATGTCGCTCGACTGCTTGCTTCTGAGATGCCATTCTGATCAAGGCTGATTCTCTAAGCTCTTCGAGGGCGTCGATATCATAATTTAAATCAATCATGTTGTTGTCGATGGAAGTATGCCTCGGAGTTGAGAGTTGGACTTCGATTGGCAGGATTGCTTCGCAACCGTAGACGAGAGAGAAATGGGTTTGTCCTGTGGACGTGCGCGGTGTCGTGTGATTTGCCCATAGGACTGAAGGGAGTTCTTCGACCCATCTTCCTTTTGCAGCTTTTTACCTTTTCTTGATCGAAGCTATAATGGTCTTATTACTTGATTCAGCAAGTCCGTTCGCCTGAGGGTATCTGGGAGTCGAGGTTGTTAACTTGATACTCCTATTTTCGCAAAATTGTTGGGTCCTGTCGCTTATGAATTGGGATCCGTTGTCACAGACAATTTCGGATGGAATCCCAAATCTGCATATGATGTTAGTCTGGATAAAAGAGATGACTTCCTTGTCCCTTATTTGGGAAAAAGCAGCTGCTTCAACCCACTTGGAAAAATAATCGGTGAGTACGAGGAGGAATACCTTTTGCCCCGGGGTCGGGGGTAGCTTGCCGACAATATCCATTCCCCACCTCATGAAGGGCCATGGGATAAGTGTCGAGTGCAAGGGTTTAGAGGGTTTATGAGACATACCTGCTTGTCGCTGACAAGGGTCACAGTTCTGGACGTACTTGACGGCGTCTTGTTGCAATGTTGGCCAAAAATACCCTTGTCGAGAGATACGATTAGCCAAACTGTAACCACCGGAATGATTGCCACATTCGCCGTCGTGCATCTCTTGAAGGATTTTTTAGACCTGACTCTTGCTAATGACGCATCTTAGGTTTAATCCTGTCGATGATCGTCGATACAGCTTATCTCCAATTATGGTATATTTAGATGCTTTGAATCTGATCTTCCGGGCTTCCATCTTGTCTTCTGGGAGTTGGTCGTGCATAAGGAAATTTTGGATGTCTCACGACCAATCATCTTTTTCGTCCTCGATCTGGACGACATCGATGTTTTCGATAGACGATGTCGCCAGATGGATCATGGGAATAACGTCGAATTTGGGTTCGACTAAAGCAGACCCGAGATTTGCTAAAGCGTCGGCTTGAGTATTCTGGTCCCTAGGAATTTGTTCAATCGAAAAAGATTTAAATTTTTTGGTAATTTCTTTTGCAACCTTTAGATATGCTGTCATTTTTGAATCTTTGGCTACGAATTCTCCATTGATCTGGTTCACCACCAGGAGAGAGTCGCTTTTGACATGTAACGCAGTTGCCCCCGAGTCGTAGGCCATATTAATTCCTATGATCAGGGCTTCGTATTCAGCTTCGTTGTTGGTAGTCTTGAAATCGCATCGAACTGAGTATACCATCTTGTCCCCCTGTGGCGACTTTAAGACGATGCCTAGTCCTGAGCCTCTAATGTTGGATGACACATTGACGTGTAAGATCCAGGGCACGTCGTCGTGAGTCGCCACAGTCGATACCTCGAGCTCTGCTTCTTTCTCCAATTCAGGGCTGAAGTCAGCAATGAAGTCTGCCAAGGCTTGCGACTTGATCGCGGTCCTGGGCTTGAAGTCAATGTCCTTAAGAGGGAAGTTAGTTACGACAGTAATGGGATGCGAATCAAAATAATGTCGCAGTTTTTTAGCAGCTGTGACTAGTGACAAGAGCAATTTTTCCATAGAGGAATACCCGGTTTCTGCGTCCAGAAGAGATTTACTTACATAATAGATTGGCAGTTGCTATTTTTCATCTTCTCGTGCTAGGACAGCACTTACCGCGTTTGGACTAATAGCCAGATATAGTTGCAAGATTTCATGATCGCGAAGTTTCGACAATAAGGGAGGCGACGTCATGTATTCTTTGAGCTTTTGCAATGCCTGTTCATGATCGTCGGTCCAGTCGAAGCCTCTGTTTATCCTGAGGACGTTGTAAAACAGATGGCATTTATCTGAGGATCGAGAGATAAACCTGTTCAGGGCAGCTACTCGACCAGTAAGCTTCTGAACCTCCTTGAAATTTCTAGGGGATTTAATTTCGATAATCGCCTTGATCTGGTCTGGATTAGCTTCAATTCCTCGACGAGTGACCATATAGTCCAGGAATTTCCCAGCGCTGACACCGAAAGAACATTTCGTCGAGTTAAGCTTCATGCTGTATTTTCGAAGGATGTCGAACGACTGCCTTAAATGCTCGACGTGATCAATAGCTTGCCTTGACTTGACCAACATATCGTCGATGTACACTTCCATCATGTCGCCAAGAAGGTCTTTGAACATCTTGTTCACCAGGCGCTGGTAAGTAGATCCTGCATTTTTTAGTCCGAAAGGCATAACTTTATAACAATAAATACCTCGGTCCGTCATAAATGCGGTTTTTTCTTGGTCCTCGACGTGCATTAAGATTTGATTGTATCCGGAATAGGCATCCATGAACGTCAGTAGTTCGTGCCCCGCTGTCGCGTCGACCATGGCATCGATATGAGGTAATGGAAAAGGATCTTTTGGACAGGCTTTATTGAGGTCTGTGAAGTCGATACATACTCTCCACTTTCCATTCTTCTTCGCTACAACCACGACGTTAGCAAGCCAATCAAGGTATTTTACCTCTCGAATCTTCCCTGTCTTGAGAAGGTTGTCGACTTCATCATTTATCACCTTATTCCTTTCAGGAGCAAATTTCCGTCGCTTCTGCTTGATAGGTTTGAACGATGGGTCGACGTTGAGCTTGTGGGAGAAGACGTCAGGATCTATGCCGACCATATCTTCATGCGACCAGGCAAAACAATCAGCATGTTCCTGCAAAAAAGATATTAAATTTTTCCTGAGGCAAGGATTGAGAGATGACCCGATTAAGACTTTTTGGTCAGGCTTGCTTGAATCTAGAATGACTTCCTCCAAGCGATAATCGTTGACTACTTTAAGTGCATGTTGTGCATTTTCGAGTCCCTCATGTGCTGGGTCAGCGGATTGTTAGTTATTCGCAATTTTCCTAAAATAGAGAACTGAAGAAACTCCAAGAAAACGTAAGTAGGACACACGTTTGTCAAAGATTTTCTCTAGATGAGGTCCCACGGATGGCGCCAAACTGTTAATGCCAAAAATCGCACCAAAGGGACAATTTAAGGTCGATGTGGACTTTAACAACTAAAGAAAGGAATCGTTCGACGAAGACGTGCAACAAAGACAAAAATGTAAATGAGACAGAGGATTTGATGACGCAGGAAAAACCTCAACGAGGAAAAAACCTGCGGACGACAGTGGATGTCGTCGCTGCACTATGATCGCCAATTAGGGGCGATGTCCTTGGTGTTCCGGGTGTCGATCGTACAGAGATTACAATACAAATGAAGGGAAAGACTTCGAAATGTAAAGTACAAGTGTTTGAAATATAAAAACAGTGTGCGTCGTGTGTGAAAACAATGTATAAACTGTTGGTCAAGAGTGAAAGTCGTGCGTCGGGAGCGATTCTTCGAGTGAGAGTTCTTTGCTTGTAGTGTTCTTCTGAGCTGGGATGCTTATCTTCTATTGTTCGATGTTCGGTGTTCGGTCCCTGGAACTGAGGTTTAACTTGATGTTTTATAGCCTTCGGGTGCTTTGATTAGCTCATTGATTGCTTCGATAACAGCCATAACGGTCGCCAGTTGTAACTCTTCATAATTGCTCTTTGTCGGTTATGACCGTTGCCCGTTAATGACTTTGACTCCTGCATTAATCATTGAACAAACGTAACAGTCATATATCGAGTTAGTCAAGGTCGTACGGTCTTGTGCGGCGGTCGTGAGGAACGGCCGATGTCGAGGTCGAGTGTCGTGAGGAACTCTCGACTTACCTCTTAGGAGGGACGACGTAGGTTTTTTGGGTCTTTGTCGGGACCTTATCTTAATACAAGATATAGTTCATAACATGTGTCTTACCTTTTCTGGTCGTGGTCGAGACTGGTGAAATTTTGCCCAAACATTTACAGCGGTCTTTAAGACTAAGGTACGATCGCCCTTATACCTAGAGAACAGGCTATAGCGATGACATTTGTCCTTCTAGACTTGGTAAGCCAAGAGAAGGTCGCGTACGTTCATCGGTGATTTCCAGTTTTTGGTAAGACGCTATATCACATATATGACCCTCCAGAATTGGGGCATTAACTGGGCCGATGCTAAGTCGAACTCGGTCATAAAAGCCTTGGCCAAAGGCGAGTAAGGCCATTCAAAACCTATCTTAAAGGGATATTCGTAGATAACAACAAACCTATCAGGACATACATCAGGTCGGGTCTGACCTGCTCTAATCAATGTAACCCCCATAAGGGATTTTTGCTAGGCTTCTAAGGTCATCGAGATCCTTTTGATCTGGGATGGAACTTATCGGCTCCATCGACATTTCTAAAAACTTAAAAGTTTCTCAAAGTTTTAAGACAAAGACCGATAAATCGTACCTTATATAGGCGCGCTAAGACCCTGAAATTTCTAACTGTGTTGAAGATATCTTGCAGGATTAGAGGGGAATCGCAGGAAATTGCAAAGAATCTCTTCTAAAACTCTATGAAATCATAAAGTAGGAAAGATTCATCGAAGGTCGCTATTTATGTAAACGATCGTGTCAGGTCGAACCTCTCGATAATCGACACGTGCCCCTGCCTTTTCAAATACTCGACAGATCGTCGACACCTGGCGTTTACAGCGGTTGTGCACGATCGTAAGTCAGCATGACGTCACGACCTTATCACGTTTTAGACTTATTCTTTAGTTGGAATTGGACTGATCTAGTTCCAAGGCAGCTGAAAAGATTTTCTAAACACGTGTCACGACCCTAGACGTCCGACTAGCAGAATTTAAAAACTTTTAAAACTTGGATTTGCTATTCCACTTTTTAAATTTTGGGGGCAAACTGTTTGGGCAAAAAATCACCAGTCTCGACCACGACCAAGCCACTAAGAACATTTATTGCACGTCCCTCATAACCAAGTCAAATCATGAACACTTGATCCTTTAACCAAAGCTGAAGTTAAAAATACCCCTCGACCTCGACCGTCGTGACATAGCTCACGACTTCGACCGACTAACATGCGACATTTCTGTTATGTTTCTCTCATTCAATAGAGGATCATTGTCCTTTATGGCCAACAGACGTAACCGACAGAAGCAGTTATGAGCATTAACATCAATGACCGTTGCGACCGTTACTCCTACAATCGTGATGGTCAATTAAAGCCACGAAGACTATAAATACGAAGATGACAATCCCATTTGAGGACATCGGCTTTCCGAAGAACACCCGAAGCAAAGAAATCTCTCTCAATAGTTCGCTCTCGACGCACGACTCCCACGCTCGACGCATAACTTTCATATACGACATATAGTTTTCACACACGACATATTCGTTTTTACATTCGAAACACTTGTTACTATACATTTAAAGTCTCTTCTTTCATTTGTATTGTAATCTTTGTACGATCGACACCCGAAACATAAGGACATCACCCCTGTTTGGCGATCATAGTGCAGCGACGACCCCCAAAGTCGTCCGCGGGTTTTTTTTCCTCGTTGAGGTTTTTCCCGCGTCACCAAAATCTCTGTGTCTTTTACGTTTTCTGTCTTTGTCGCACGATTTGTCACTAGATTCTTTTCTTTAGTTGTTAAGCTCCACAATCAACCTTAAGTTATCCTTCTGGACGATTTTTGGCATTAACACTTACAAAGGTTATATGCGCCTGTATCGTACGATTCTACAGTCGCCTTGTCTATATTAGTTTATTTTGTTTATTTACAACAATGTAAAACACACAAAAACGTACTTATATTAATTCCAAAAAAAATAATACAAGACAAGGCGCGACCACCAACGGTCGCCCTAGAATGAAGTACAAGTTACAAAAGATCATTGAGGGCCCAGGTTAACTCCACCCTCATCTTCCGTACCGCCCGTCATGGTCTCCGCGGAGTCAGTATCATCGATCCTATCCTCTTGGTCGAGGTCCTCTTCGGTCCCGACGTGTTCGAGGTAGGACGCGACCTCGGCCTCCGCGCCAGCTAGAGGGTTTTTCCCTGCAGGTGACGGCGCATAATCGCCGCCCTGACCTTCAGACGGGTCAGCGCCTCAAATGAGAGGAGCTTCTCCTCCAAAGCCCTCGTTTTGGCCTATGCGGCCTTAACCGGCGACTTAAGCTCCCCCACTTGTTTTTCGCGCACGGCGAGGGACGCCTTAGTCGTCGTCCCCTCTGCTTCATAAGCAGAGGCCCTTTCCAGCGTCTCCTTGAGACGATTTTGGAGCTCCTCCTTCTCCAGCGACGACGTCTCCAGAAGACTCTTGAGATCGTCCACTTGAACGGAGAGAGCCTCCGCTTTGGCCTTAGCCGCCCGTTCCTCCTCTCGAGCTTTGCGCTCTTCCTCTTGCGCTCATTGATGTTTCTCAGCGATGTAAGGAGCGGCCTTCTGGAGCTCCTCCAGTTGGCCAAAAAGGTACAACAACGCCTGGAACGCCTGCAGTCGCTTGAAAAGGTAAGTCTTACTTACTAAAGAGAGGAAGAGACACACGACGAAAATAAAAAAACTTACCAGGAACGTCATGCCTGCGACGTGAGACCCTGTCTCGTCCACGATAGCGCCACGGTAACGATCCTTGAACGATGGTAGGAGAAATTTTCCCACGTTAGGGAAAATCTTCGCCCTATCCAGAACGCCGTCCAGCAGAAAGTCTGACGGTAACGGAAAATTCACCGTCGTGACTTCAGGGGATCCCTCAGTATGAAGACCTTTCCCCTTCTCCTCCGCATTGGATGACCTAAGCGGATTCGTCCTTAGCACGTCCACAGACGTCTTCTCCTTATCAGGAGTGGAGGCCTTCAAAGGCTCTCCACCCGTCGACGACGGTTCCCTCGGGGGAACCGACCTTGTCTTCTTCACAACCCCCGACCCCGAAGTCGGAGAATCCTTCCTCTTCAGCTCCTGGGCCTTCTTAGCCAAGCCAGTTGGGCATCTCTCTTCGCCTTGCCCGAAGCCGACTGCATGTCGGAACCACCTGCGAAAAATAAGAAATATAAGAAATCGTCGTACGATCTGGAGGGGTTTAAAACACATATGACTAGTAAACACTTACTTGACGAAGTCTCTCGTTGACTTCTTTCTTTAGCCTCTGAAGTGATGACGGTCGTACGACGTGGAGAG
Organism: Saussurea involucrata; assembly: GCA_033807775.1. Lineage (NCBI taxonomy): Eukaryota > Viridiplantae > Streptophyta > Magnoliopsida > Asterales > Asteraceae > Saussurea > Saussurea involucrata. The sequence continues at coordinate 53,984,163 of CM066322.1, read as the reverse complement.
TCAAACAACTCTCCAACCCCACAAGAGAAAAGTCTTGCAACTTTTTCTTGAGAGTCAACTGCGGGACCGAACCTCGCAAAATCAATATCTGAAAACAAATGACAAAAAATTAGCGAGAGACAAAACTAAGTACTAAAAGACGTACGACAAAACGAATTTTATACCGCTGGTGTTCCACCCAGACGCGACCCAGGAAGTGTCCTCGTCTATACGACCGAGCGTCTGTACACGACCGAGAACATATTTGGCCTTCCACCCACGATCGCGGGCCAGGGTGTCATGAACCAACGTATGTCCTCCTCTTAACCTAGAGGATAATCTGTAACGGCGATAGTCGTCCGACTTCACGTCAAACGCCGTTAACAGATCACGCACCGTGATAGGGACATCCCAATCACTGCTGATCCGATCAATCTTCTGAAAAATTTGCCAGAACTCCGGCAGGATCTGACCAGGAGACAAATCAAAGACGCCCAAAAACTCCCTAACCAGAGGAGTAAATGGCCATCTGAATCCTATCCTAAAAGGATATTCGTACATGACGAAAAATCCTCCTAAACACACCGTCGGCCTAAGTTGGTCAGGAGTGTATAAATGGATTTCGACGGGAATACCTGCCAAATACCTAAAGGATTCCACCTCCTCCTTTTCTTGGAAAAAACTCGCCGGCTCGAAGGAGACGGAAAAATCAGGCACATAAATATGTGCTACGTATAGGTCCATAAGGTCCTTAGACCCAGGAGCCTTTTTGGCTATCGGCTTGAGTCGCATAATGAGAAGAGGGATAAGAGATCGTACCTTATGTGCCTAAAACCTCGAACGATCGAACGAATTTGGGAAATCCTCTAACTTTTTCTCTCAGAAAACTCTCTCGAAAACGTGATGGAAGCGTAAAAACAAAACGATTCCAAAAGCATGGTATTTATGGCAAAGATCATGTTAGGTCAACCCGTTCGATGGTCGACACCTATCAAACGCCTTTTCGCATGCATCAGGCCGATGGACGCCACCTGTCCTCTAAAACGTCTTTTCACTCCTGGCACGTCGTCGTGACGTCATGACTACCTCATTTCCTCCAATCCAGAGCAGACCAAGACGGTTGGAATTCGACCAGACCCTCCCCCCGTGCGACACGTGTTGAAATACATTCGTCGGATTTAAAATTCGAATTTCACGCCTAAAATTCAAAATTTGGGGCCAAACTGTTTGGGTAAAAAATCACACCTCACGACCGACGTTAGAAAACCCAGATGACATTTTCATAAGACCACCCTTGCACTAGGATACGGTCTTACGAGTTGCTCACGGACGCATGCTCGATCGTACGTAATTATGCTGGTCGTACGTTCTGTACGACGACGTATGAGACTTAAGACGGTCGTACGCTTTATACTGACCGTTAACAGTCAAACATCCGTTTCTTTTGTTCATTAATGCAGGTTTAACAGCATTCATGGTGCAAACGGTCAGTAACGATCAACTCATCAATGGCATTCAAGGCCCGACAATGGTTACGAAGTGTGCCATAAAGGCACCATTAATGGCCAGCGGAAGCTATAAAAGAATCGGTGCTGCAACCAAAAAAGGCATCTGGTTTTATTTGCTTCTGTCCGTTCCGAAGAATACACCAAGCTATTTCATTCTGCTCCATCTATTTTCTAAGTAATTTTTCACCAGAAACGCAGTAATTCACGAGGCATTCGAAGGGATATCGCTACAGCATCTTCGCACGACAGCAGTTCGAACTGCATGACGACAGCTTATTTTGCACGATTAACACACGATACACGTCATTTACACACGACTAAGTCTATTTTATATTTATCTGTAATCTGTTGTACACAAAACACCCGTTACAAAAGGACTTTCGCCCCTGATTGGCGAACATAGTGCACCGTCGACTCTCACCAGTCGACCACGTTTTTTCCCTCGTTTTGGGGTTTTCCGCGTCACCATATCTCTCGTCTTACTTGCTTTTTCCCGCGATTGTGTTTCTTGGCCTTGAGATACGTTTCTTTAGTTGTTAAAAGTCCACATCAACCTTAAGTTGTGCTTTTGTGCGATTTTTGGCATTAACAATCAACACTTGAGTTTTTTTAAAGGAAAACTTTCTTTGCTTTCTGAGGTTGTTCTTTGGAAGCTTGTTTAAAATCTCTGCATTTTTTAGATCTAGTTTTCTATGTTGTTTTGTGTTTCTTACGCTGCGTCATTCTTTTTTTCCTCGTGGCTCTTAGATCCACATCCGTTTCTTGTGAGTTGATCCTGACTTAACCACAGCCGTGTCACTAAACGTGGCTTGTTGTGTTGTCATATTTGGAACTCTAAAAGGATGGATCTCTGCTGTCTGAGGTCTGTTGGTATTCGTGACGTGCCTAAGATCTTGTCTCGTGAGAAGATCTATGGTGTGTCTGTGATATCTTTTCTTCTTGTGTGTTCCTGACCTTTGGATCTTGTCTCATAATTTTTTGTTTACTGGTTTAGCATTGATCCTTTGAGATCTGTCCTAAATCTGTACTGCATTCTGACGAGTGCAGATTCTGAGTAGATCTAGGTTGGGAGTCTGCTTGGATTGTGTACACCTCTGATCTCATCCTTTGGATCTGCTTTGGTGTACTCTTCCTTCCTTCTTTTTTTTGTATTTTTTTTGTATTACTATCTGTTCAGGTTACTGTATCCTTTGTTGTCTCGATCTGTTGTTCGAGAATCCTTTGTGATTACAGAGGAGTTTTGTTCCACTTTGCATATCTCCTAACACTCACTGTAAGTCTCTCTATATCTCTGGTTGTGTGGTTCTCTCATCCTCTCTTCTTCTTTTGTGGATACCTAAGTGGTTGGCTTGACCTACCATCCTAGAGTGGCAAGGAATCCTGTCATTATACTACTTAGGGTTTTATCCTTGTGTGTTTTTTTGTTTCTGTTCTCATTATGGCTGGTGGAGAAGAAGTTGTCGATTAAAGAGCCAGAGCTGCAATCTCTGATTGCGAAATAACTTTGGTGATCCTCTCTACCTCCATCCTAGTGACACCTCTAGTGTGTCCCTTCTTAACATGAAACTGTCTGGAACTGAAAACTATAAGGTTTGGTCTTGTGCTATGATTCTTGCTTTAGAAACCAAGAATAAACTTGGTTTTATTGATGGTACTGTCCTTCGTTCCACTGATAATGAAGTTTCGGGCAAACAGTGGGACAGATGTAATTATGTGGTGTTATCTTGGCTACTTAGATCTATTTCTGAGGACTTATTTGTTAGTCAAGTTTTTTCTAAGGTTGCCTCTGAGGTTTGACAAGAGTTAAAAGAAACCTATGACAAAATTGATGGTTCTGTTACTTTTAAGCTTCATCAAAAAATCAATTCGCTTACTCAAAATGGGACTTCTGTCTCTGATTATTATCATAAACTGAATGCATTGTGGAAACAATTTGATGCTCTTGTGAAACTTCCTTCTTGTTCTTGTAATGTTGCTTCTGAATTTTCTAAGCATAATCAACTTTTGAAACTAATGCAATTTCTGATGGGGTTGGATGATGTTTATATGCATATAATGAGTAATATTTTAACCACTGACCCTCTGCCCAGTGTTAAAACTGCTTTTTCTTTGATATCTAGAGAGGAGTCTCGCCATGGTGTGACTAGGCCCTCTTCAGACACCAAAACTCAAAACTCTGCTTTCTACAGTAAGTCTGTGGAAAACAGAAGGAAATCTGGGAAACCACCATTACTTTGTAAACATTGTGGTGTGACAGGTCACACCATAGAAAGATACTTTAAACTAATTGGGTTTCCTAAAGACTTCCAGTTTACAAAAAAATAAATCAAATCAATCTTTTAATCAACCTTTTAAAGCTCTTTCAGCAATGCTTGCATTACTGAAGGGTCTGGGCATGGTCAAAGTACTTCAAATTGTCTTACTGAAGAGCAGATAAATAAATTGCTTACTCTTCTTGATCAGAAACAAACTGAGGGCATATCTGTCAATATGGCAGGTGCGTTTTCTGCCAATATGGCAAGTGTTTCTAATTTTTCCTCTCGCTCTGGATGGATTATTGATTCTGGAGCTAATCAACATATGACATCTTCTATCTCTAGTCTTGAAAATGTTATTGATATATCTCACCTAAATTTAAAAGTCATTCAACCAAATGGTGATGAAGCTAGGATAAACAAAATTGGAAATTTTAGACTTAACAATAATGTTGTTTTGTGTGATGTTCTGGTTATTCCTGATTTTAATGTGAATCTGTTATCTGTGCATAGACTTGCTATAGATAGTAAAATTTTTGTAGGTTTTGATGAATATAAATGCTATCTTCTTCAGGGTTCTCTTCCAATGAGAATTGTTGGGACTGGTAGTGAGCATGGAGGTTTGTATTTTTTTTATCAAACTTCTATGGGTGAGATTTTTACTTCTAGTGTTCCTAATAGTCAATCTAACAAAATCCAACATGTCCATTTTTTGTTATGTTTCTCGTCAACTTTGGCATAGTCACCCAATAAAGGGGAATAAAAGTATGGCGTTTACATTACAAAGAAATGAGCGAAATAAAACCCAACAACCTAATAATCTAAATTATCAAGCCTTAGATTATATTCGGGTGTTTCCAATTCGCTACCAAAAATTGTTTTTCAAAAGTCTAACGTGTACGCCTCTATGTGCTTCCAAAAATGCTATTTCCCTTTCACAACTCTTCGCTCAAACCCGAGGAGCCCCACCTCTTGAAAGTCCTGAACATCACACCCATCAAGAAGAAGTGTTAGGATATACCCAAATGAGAGTAAGAGCTTAGTAGATAGTAATAGAAATGAACTGAAGTAACAATACAAGAACATGGAGAAACCCTTGGGTAGAAACCATTAGATACACGATACCTCAAGTGTTGATGGGGAAGACCCGTTAGCCAAGAGCAATGACATAAAACAAAGTGGCTACATGTCACATTAGTAATATCAATCACATAGTATTAAGTATGAAATCAAGCACAACCCCGAAGAGTCTATTGTTTGTGAGTTCCCAATTTCAACCCCTCTAGGTCTATACATTGGGTCAACCAAATCCACCAACAAACAAGCAAACTAGAATTACACCATATTGCTCATGAGACGATGCCCGAACATATAGGTCCACATCTTACTTATCATGAATCCCGATACCTAATCCGTGCTACGATGTGGAAAACTAGCGTCCCACATCGTGTATAAGACTCTAGTGTCTATGGATCCATTACACTCAAAACTAATAAACAATGACTAGCATATACATTAACATTGATACCATCACATGATCAAGTTTCATAACAATAATATTAAAGAATTACTTCTATGTTTTGGAAAGCACTTTTATGAAGTCTTAATAAAAGAATGAAGACCCCCATGAGTTCCAAAGTAAGATTTGGACTTAATCCATCATAAAATTCACTTTGATGTTTTACCACACCAAAACCCCCCAAATTCTTCAAACTCTAGATTTTGACCTAAATTGGTTAAAATCATGTTTTCTTGACAAAGGTATTACACATGTATGATAATCCTAGTAGAACCAAGGAGTACCATACATTTCATATTTACCAACCATTTTATCCATCTAAACCCATTTTTAGGTCAAAAGTGATAATCATTAAATAATGAACAAGAAGGTGTTAATAGGTTAAATTCATATTAAAATGAACATTTAGTTTGTGAGATGAAGAAGAACTCACCTTTGAAGGTTTTAAAGAAAACCCAAACCCTAGAAGAGAAGGTGGAGAATCCTAGTAACTTATGGAGACTTGGATTCTAGCATAAAACCTTAAGAGCACCTACCAACAACCCTTAATGATCATAAGCTTGGTGGTTGAAGGAATTTATAGAGGAAAGAGGATGAAACAATGAAACCCTACCTTTTCCTTGAGAGAAAATGAAGTTAGCAACCCTTCCAACCTCAACAAATGACCCAAAAACCGACTTCCCTTGATTTAAACCCGATCTAGTCGCTCGCGATAGTGACAGCGACTATGCCCTTTGGCATAGTCGCGGTTCTCCCCTCCTCGGTACAACTTACGCGATAGTGCCACCGCGAGAGTGACCATGTCACAATCGCGTGGCACAGTCGCTGATCCTCCCCCACTTACGGTACATCATGGGCGACAGTGCCCTGGCGAGAGTGACAATGTCACAATCGCCAGGCATAGTCGCGATCCGTGTACCGAACTCGATCTTCGGCCGTCTCTTCTCCCGTCGAGCCAATCTCGATGCCACGTGTCCAAAGGGTCCTTTCATGCAACTTAGAAATCTTAAAACGTACATTCCCAAAATGTAAGTTGATAAATAAAGCTAGAATTTTTGGGGTGTTACATGTTTTTCCCGTCATGTGGTCGTATTTCCCTTTTTTATTTATTTAATTTCATTTGGAGTTGTTGAGAATAAAAGTTTATGTTTTGATTAATCAATGTGTTGTTTTGCAGCTGATGATCTTTGTGGCGGTTCACCACAATGGTCGTGATTTAAAAAGTCAAAAAAAACAGGTTGGGCAAGAAACTGTTTGATAAAAGGAAGGGTTGTGTAAAGTTGTGAACTTCCCCCATTATGGCATATGTACTCTCTTTGACCCCTCTACTCGAAAACCCCCAAAATCACTTTTTGGTAAAAATGTATTTTTGGAATGTGCATAACTTTTTTATGGAGCCAAAAGTGACTTTCACCCTTCTGTTCTAAAGAAACCCATGAACCACATCAACCTATCCCTCCAAAAATTTGAACTTTCTCCATCCTACTTTCTCGTAATTGGCCTAAAGCACCCTAACCCCTACCCTTTTCACCTTTTCAAGACTTAACCTTTCTTCTCACCAACATCTCCTCCAACACCCAATTCCATGGCTCGCTCAAAACATCTCACCGCACGTTCCCAAACCACCGCTCCTCCGCTTTCCAACGTTGTCGTATCAATGCCACCATCACGTGCTTGCACTTGTGACACTTCCATCACACGCTCTACTAACATGTCGAGTTCCTCCTCTTCGGCTACCCGACCTGAGTTTCCTGCTCTCCTCATTCTTGTTGTTGCCACTCGCCACAGTGGCCAAACCACCGACGATTGACTTTTTGGTCATTTCTCCCACTTCATTATATTGCTTGAAAGTGAACTCAATAGTGATGTATATATTGTGCCGCATTTTAGGTGTGAGTATTTTTGCTATCATTTATGCATCTCTATTCCATACACTTCATTTTAATTTATTGCACTTACTTCAATTATGCACTTTAATTTATGCACATTAGATTAGAGTAATTAGCTTTCTACCCATGTTCAACTCATTTGTCATTGCTCATCCTTATTTTTTGCTAATGTTAATCATCAATTTAGTGTAGTTATCTTGCTTGTGTTAGATTCACTCCATCTTTATTTTTGTTGGGATATACAGAAATCATTTTTTGCTTGCTTTTAGTTTAGTAAGCGTTTAATTGGGTATTCACCGCTTAGGGTCAAGGTTTTGGTATTGGCCAATTGTTTTTTTAATGGGTGTTGGCTTAATCTATGATCCCAGAACAAGTAATCAATCCATGATTTCAATAAGATGGCCACCAATATATATTCAATAATAAGAACAATCCCAAGTACAAAGATGAATGTAGAGAGCAAATGATATGTGTGTGTACTTGAGTGTGTGTGTACTGGATGACCTAATGAGAAAACTAGACATAGCAAACAGTATATACTATATAACATTAGGAATTACAACATTAGTCCCTCTACTTAGTACAACCTAGAATATTAGGCACTAACATTCTCCCCCTTTGTACAAAGTAGAGGCAAAGAGTTTAAGCGTCCACCGGAGCCACATACTTCTTCTGAATCCCGAAGATGATCTCAAACCTTCTCAGTGCATTCCTGTATTCCTTCCGGTGTGTTATAGCATCAAGTACTTGCTTGATCAGATCCTTCTCCGTATCTTTCAGCTTTACCTCCCCGGTTGCATCCAGTCGCAATCTACTTTTAAGGTGAACCTCAATGATCTTGAAAGTTCAGTCACTAAACTTGTTGGTTTCAATAACTCTCATAAATCTCTTCTTTGAGTCTCTATCGAAATAAACAACTCCAAGTTCAGGTTTCTTCAATACAGTGTAAGCTGGGACACCTTGAATATCTGAAAGACGCCGGTTCGGTGCTCTTAGGTTTACTCGGGCTTGGCGTGCATCCAGAGCCATCTAAAAGTCTTTCAGATAAGAGAACTTCAGAATGTTCCGCATGAATCTCTTTATACTTTGATACGCGGCAGACCATTCAACATCTTTATCTAGAAGGCAGGCTAGGGAATTGTAGAGGCTTAGTAGATCGTCTAGCTTCAAGCTTTTGAAATCTGCCTCGGAGAAGACACATTCAGTACCATTTGATCTTCTAACCGTAAACACTGGGTACCAGACTTTGAAGAGCTTGTTTGACTCGACCTTCAGCACTTTCAAAATCACACTGTCTGATTTTACGGTATCTGATCCTAGGTTTTTGTTGCCCATAACATGTAATAACTCGATCTTTTGAAGTGAGCGCCAATCTTCAATTCCGTATAACATCTCTAGATCGATCCTTTGGACATCTCTAACGAACAGGTCTCTCCTTATACTTTCTTGGAAGGGAATCAGAATCCGAACTCGTTCACCTGTAGCCACATACCTTGGCTCAGCATCTATCACTTCCTGATAGATTTCTAGTTCAGCTTCGAGTACAGGATCCCTGATTCTGCCATCGGCTTGCATTTGAACTACTGGAGCATCTTCTTGTACCACTGGAATTACTGGGGGCGCGGAAGTACTAGCACTTTGATCAATCAATAGTTGTGGTTGAGTTGTAACATCTGGAGTTTCGTTGTCGGAATCGGAAGCAGCCATAATAACTCCGGTGATGTCAAAAATATCTTCTATTTCCTCTTTGAGCTGGACTGTTGTTCTCTTAGGTTCTTCCTCAGAATCAATGTCAATATAGTCGACAATCAAAGCATCCGCCATTCGTTCATCATCTGTTCTATTGTCAACAACCGAAGGCTTTTCAACCCCAGTTATGACATCAGCTAGAACTTCGGTTTCATCCACTTGGACCATGTCAGTGTCCGTTCCACCTGCCACTGTCTCCTTTTCACCAGCTGACTGACCTAAACCCCCAACATCTGCAGTAGTTGTAGCACTGGATTCACCAACCCTTGCTCTCTTCTCCCCCTCATGAGAATCAGGATCATCCTGATCATCATGTCTGCGTTTCTGTGGAGCTTGAGCCTGAATCCCACACTTCTCTTCAACTGCCTTAAGCCTTGTAGTGATGGAGTTGAATCCTGACATCATGGCATTCGTCATATCTCTCATAGAGTCGGTTAGAAGCTGGAAGTCATTGCTAGAAAGTAGTTGGGTTGGGGTTTGTGTTTGAGGTTGGGTATGTTGACGGAGTAATCCAATCAGGTCAACTTCTTCAGCTGAACTAGTGTCACTTTTGGCTAGGAGTTGGGCTAACAGCTCTGATTTGAGCTGGTCTTCTGGAATTTGGTGTAACGGAACTGGTAGTGGTTGTTGTGGGTCGGATTGTGTAGTGGATGGTTGATCCTGAGGGGTTGACGACGATTCTGCAATGTGTTTGCCCTTGATGGCTCTGCTCACTTCTTGTTTTAACCTGTCAACTGAACTCTGCAAGGCCCGTCGGTGTTGCAAGTTGGCGGTTTCAATTGAGCTTAAAGCAGACGCCAATAAAGGTAGCGTGATGTAATATGGACGCGGTCCAAGCATTTGAATAACCTGTTGAGGAGGAAAATTGGGAAACATGTGTCTAACATCCGGACCACTTAGGTTACCGGTTATAGTAGCGGTTGTAGCAACCGTACTGCCTGTGTTCATAGCTGGCAACGTGTTGACCATAACAGGACTTCCACCCAATCCTCGTGGGGCACCAACGAATGGCGGCCGCACTCGGGGTGTTCCGGTTGGAGCACGAAAGCTCACAACTTGTTGGGATTCCGACGCGTGTGGCCTAGGAAAAGACGGTTGTCCAAATAACTCTAGACTCAATGTGCGTGGAATAAAAAGCGGTAGTCGGGGCAGGAGCCTACCTGTTTCAATATCAGCAGACACCAAGTGTGTCGCCGATAGCAGATGTGCTTTATCCCCTGTGGAAGATGAAACGATGGCAAATTGAGATGCCAACGAGTGGCTTAGAGGGGCTGTGCTTTGCATGGCTGGGTCCACCATGGCTTGTTCAATACGCAACGGCGACGTACGCTCGTTGGTAGAAGATGTGGCTACCCGGTTTGGGGAGAGTCAGTAGTTAAAACTTTATCTGACACTGTCTCTTTCTCTCCCATTTCTTTTCTCGCCACATCACTGCTCACATGAATATTTTCTACTAAAGCTCCCTCATTCCACCTTATGTCACCAAAATCTCCGGAGGGTCCGACGTTCCAAGTGGAATCAGCATCGGAACCCTCAATATGTTGACTCTGACCAATATGTCGCGGGATTAGATCCGCATCAGGGTCATGGCTAGGATCAGAGTCGGAATCATCGTCAGCTCGAGGTTGGTCAGATACTTCAACTTCGGATGATGAAGCATCGGGGTTAAAATCGGAATCATCCTCGGATTCCATCAGAATGTCATCGAGGATGGGAATACGTATAGCTCTAGTAGAAGATGCCTGACCAGCAGTCCTCACCACCCCACCCACTCTCTTTCTTAATGTTCTTCTCACCACTTCCCGTTCAGGAACCCCAAGTTCCTGAACCTGCTCAGCAATTACACCCTCACCGCCTAATGGGAAAGCACCATGGGGAGGTCCGACCGGTTCTGGTTGGACCACTAGTACATTAGCTAATCTATACTGCCTAACTACCTCAGACTGCTGGTCGGCATAGGCAAGTACATGTTCTTGAATCACGGCGATGTGTACAAAGTCTTCATGTGTCGGCATGTTCAGATAATGCATGTATTATGTCGGACCTTGTACAGCATTCGGGCGTCTAGGAATTTCCCGGTTGCCCTCCATGATCTGGTGTATAAGAATTTGGAAAAATCGTTGATACGGCACGAAGTTTCTTTTTTTCCGGGCGTGCTTTGTCTTCGACCAACTCTTGTAGTTCATTCCAGAGTAGTATAGCATAGTCGATATTGCGGTTGAAGGCGAATGCATGAATCATCCGAAGGGTTGGAAGGTTGCATTTATCAAGCCCGGTATGCTTTAACGTCATGCATCTGTTGAATATGGAGCAAAGGGTGTACCAGACTGGTGGTAGGTGCTTTCTTAGGAATTTGGAGGAGCCGGCAAGGACGGGGTTCTTTGGGTCTTGGTAGCCTAAGCTTTGGATATCAGTGTATAGTTGGGCTTCGGGTACCATATCTTCAAAGTTTGGGTTAAAGGGTAGGTCTAGGGCTAGGTGGAGTCGTTTAAGGGTAATCCGAGCATCGAAATGATCGACTCGGGCAGAAAAGTGTGGACCCCGTTGCTGTGTAGGTGGATGATATTGTAGTGTGTGCCAAAACTGTTGTAAGTAAATGAGGGGCACAATGACTACCCTTGTGAGCGTTGTTCGGAGAGGATGGTCGCGGATGATCTCGATGATGATTTGGTGATCGAACGCCACATCGAGGTCTAGATGGTGATTGTTGTCGTGAAGGGCAAGGTAGAGACTTCTCGGTAGAAGCTCCGCATCTAGATCACGGGCGTTGACCGATGGATGCGACGATCGGTGCGACGGCATGATGGTGTTCTCATCAGAGGAATGGCCGTCATTATGAGCCATCTGAACAGTGTCAAAGTGTAGAGCAGTTCCCAAAAATTGGTTTTCTTCAAAAAAATTCCAAAAATTTTCTAAGTATGGAAGTTATCGCAACCAACATGAAAAGTTGTCTCAACCAAAGACCTTATCGCAATGAAGGAACTGCGAGGAAATGTTATCGCAACAAGCAGGTTGCGATAAGAGGTTATCGCAAGAAGCAGGTTGCGACAGTTATGAATAATAGATGGTTGCGACAGTTATGAACTCAAGATATTTTCTAAGTGTTTGAAAACTCAGAAACTGATTTTGGCACAAAAATGAAGTTAACCCTATTCGAAGACACTCGTAATCAACACAGAAGTAAACCCCTAACTTTTATTCACATCTAACAGATCCTAAACCCATCGATTTAAGCATATTTTAAGAACAAACAATAAAAGGTTTCGGTTCCTAAAACCCTAAAATCAAGCATAACTCATGAATCAACGGTTAAAAACGAGTGAAAACTTAGGATATGTACCTCGATAGTAATGCGAACACAGTGAGATTGATATGAACACGAACAGATCCTTGGAGAATCAGAAAGCAGATAACCGTTTCTCGTTGAAAGTTGAGAGAGTTTGAAAACTTTTGAAAGTTGAGACAAAAAACCCAAATCCTCGTATTTAAAGGATTGAGACAAGGTGACACGTGGCACAATTCGATTGGTCCAAAGTTTGACCCCACAGTGTCAGGTTGTCGCAAGTACAAGGTTGCGATAACCTTCCTTGTTGTCGTAATGAACAGCTTGCGATAGATGTTCGACCTTATCGCAACAGAGGGTTGCGATAAGTTACTGTTCATTGGGTCTTATCGCAACAAAAGGTTGCGATAAGTTAATGTTCATCAAAGTATCGCAAGCAGAAGGTTGCGATAACAGTAACACTTGGACATTTTTCAGATGAAATTTGAAAATGTTTTATCACATTGGAAGATGTCCAACTTCCAATTGATTCAGCACACAAGGTTTAAAACCCAGTTTTCACTCCCCCTTAAATGGTGCATAGATTTGAAAAATTGTTTTCATCATTTAAGAGTTAGTGTTTGAAAACAAATCAGAACACTTACCTTGACTTCTCGGAAGCAACAATCACAATGGATCTATACTTAGATGATCTAGCAGTTATGCACACTCCCCCTAGATTTGTGCATATGATCTGTTCTATAACTCCCCCTGAAACCAAGAACATACCTTTGTGCAGATACAAGTATCATACCAAATCATAGATAAGACAATTAAAGAAGAGAAAGAAAGAACAAGTTGAAGAAATATTTATATTACAACTAAGATATGAAAATTTAAATAACAGATATTGAGAATAGAATATGATGAAAATTTGAGTGTATCAATCTAGAAACGAAGTCTAGATTGAGATACAAATATTTCCATCTATTATATGATCAATATATGGAAGTTAAACTTTCATATTCAGCATGCCGAGCTTGGATACTAGAAAATTGAAACGTTTTTCATCTAAGGCTTTGGTAAAGAGATCGGCAAGCTGATACTCAGTTGTAACAAAATACAATTCAACAGTTCCTTTCTCAACATGATCTTTTATGAAATGATACCTTATGTCAATGTGTTTGGTTTTGGTGTGTTGGACAGGGTTAGCAGATATGGCAATAGCACTCTTACTGTCGCAGTAAATGGGGATCTTCTCGTATTTAAACCCATAGTCCATGAGTTGGGTCTTCATCCAAAAGACTTGTGAACAACAGCTCGCCGCGGCAACATATTCTGCCTCCACAGTTGATGTTGAAACACAACTCTGCTTCTTCGACGACCAACTCACAAGCTTGTCTCCCAAAAACTGGACGTGCCCCAAGGTGCTCTTTCTATCCAGCATGCTTCCTCCATGATCAGCATCTGAATATGCAGTGAGTTCGAAGCCGGTTCCCTTGGGATACCACAGTCCAAGGTACGGAGTACCTTTCAAGTACCGAAAGATTCTTTTGACGGCGCCGATATGTGACTCATTACGTTTAGCCTGAAATCTAGCACAGAGACAAGTCAAAAACATTATATCTGGACGACTAGCGGTTAGGTACATTAGAGACCCGATCATTCCTCTATAAAGCTTGACATCAGCATCAATACCTCTCTGGATCTGGACCTATCTTAGATCCAGGAGCCATAGGCGTACCGATCGACGTACAGTTTTCCATCTTGAATTTCTTCAAGATGTCAAACACATACTTCGACTGGTTGATGAAGATACCCGTAGAGAATTGTTTTACTTGTAATCCGAGAAAGAAATTAATCTCTCCCATCATACTCATTTGAAATTGAGTCATCATAATGTCCTAAAACCAAGTACAAAGTCCAGGGTTAGTCGAACCAAAAATAATATCGTCAACGTAAATCTGAACTAAAAGAATATCACCTCCTTTGCTCAGAGTAAACAGAGTTGTGTCGATTTTACCTTTCACAAAGCCAGCGTTTAGTAGAGAGGTAGATAATCTTTCATACCAGGCTCGAGGGGCTTGCTTGAGACCGTAGAGGGATTTGTCAAGAATATATACATTATTTGGATAGTCTTTATCCACAAAGCCTTCCGGTTGAGACACATACACTTCTTCCTTAAGGACACCGTTCAAGAAAGCGGTCTTCACGTCCATTTGATAGACGGTGAAGTTCTTGAAGGCGGCATATGAAAGGAACATCCGAATTGCCTCAAGACGAGCAACTGGCGCGTATGTATCGTCATAATCTATCCCCTCTTGCTGCCTATACCCTTTTGCTACCAAACGAGCTTTGTTGCGCACAATTATTCCGTCTTCGTCTTTCTTGTTCTTTAGGACCCACTTGGTACCAATGAATGTCTTACCTTTGGGTCGCGGTACTAGTCTCCACACCTTCAAAGCTTCAAACTTATTCAGCTCTTCTTGCATCGCAACCAGCCAATCAGGGTCTTCTAAGGCTTGTTGAACTGTTGAGGGTTCAACTTGACTTAAGAAGAGTGCATATAAAACTTCGTTTGCGGATGCGGATGCAGATCTTGTCTTCACTGGTTCAGAAACATCACCAATCACCTGATCAATTGGGTGACTGCGTGTTTACCTTGTGGAGTGTGGATGGAGAGATATAGCATTTTCATTGGGGTCTACAAGGGTAGGATCAGTATCAAAGTTCAACTCGATCGTCAGCGTCGGTTCCGGTTGTGAGGCGGGTTGCTTGTCAGAATTGACAATTGGCACAGCCTCAGGAACTGATTCGGTAGATTGTTCAGGAATGTTGTTATTACTCTGATCACCGACATTCGAAGATGTTCCAGATGAAGAAGCACCACTTGTAGATGCATGTGATCTTGCTTGTGTAGATGCCATCGTTGTGTTCCTTGGAGAAGTTGTAGAAGTAGTTGCACCAGTATTTGATGAGGTCAGCATCGGCGAAGGGCCTGACACAGTAGCTTGCACTGGTGGTGTGTCAACTTGAATCCTGTTAGTGACAGATGCAGAAGATTTATCAGGACCAAAATAGTCATCATAAAAGTGTTCAAACAAAACATCAAGTTCATTAGGATTAGAATTAGAAGTTGAAGCTTGATTCTTGTTTGAAGATCTAGTCATCATTGGACGGATTTGTCCAGATGCTAGAATTCCGGTTATCGCAGGTTCTGTACTGTTTTGCACAGAAGCCATGTCTTCAGATTCGTCAAACTTGACATTTATGCTTTCCATCACAGTTCTGGATGACTTGAGGTAGACTCTGTATGCTTTAGATGTGAGTGAGTATCCGATGAAGAAGCCATCAATACCCTTAGGACTGAATTTGTTCAGGTTGTCCTTGTCGTTCAGCACAATACACCTGCATCCAAAAACACGAAAATAGTGTATTTCAGGTTTTCTATTATTAATCAATTCATATGGAATCTTGCCAAACCGTCGATGTATAATTGAACGGTTTTGTGTATAGCATGCCGTTGCAACAGCTTCAGCCCACAGGAACAGAGGTAGATCAGCATAAGACAACATCGTTCTGGCCGCTTCAACGAGTGTACGGTTACGTCTTTCAACGACATCGTTCTTCTGAGGTGTTCTGGCCGCAGAATATTGATGAGTAATTCCTAATGACTTAAAGAAGTCATCAAGAGTTCTGTTCTTAAACTCTGTCCCGTTATCTGATCTGACAGTCTGAACTGTTTGTTGACGATTCACTTGAATCTGTTTGATTAACGAGATGATCAAGTCGGGTGTTTCATCTTTTGAGCGTAGAAACTTGACCCATGTGTATCTCGAGTAATCATCGACGACAACTAACATGTAACGTTTGGCACTAATACTCTGAGTCTTCATCGGACCACAGAGATCCATATGCAGGATTTCCAAAGCTCTGATACCAATTGTGATCCCAGAACAAGTAATCAATCCATGATTTCAATAAGATGGCCACCAATATATATTCAATAATAAGAACAATCCCAAGTACAAAGATGAATGTAGAGAGCAAATGATATGTGTGTGTACTTGAGTGTGTGTATTGGATGACCTAATGAGAAAACTAGACATAGCAAACATTATATACTATGTAACATTAGGAATTACAACATTAGTCCCTCTACTTAGTACAACCTAGAATATTAGGCACTAACATAATCCATTTCAATCTAACGAAAGTTGGTGTTGAGTGAATTGACTTTTAACAAAGGGCTTGGTTAATTCAATTAGTTCTTGATACGAACGAAGGTTTGATTTTTTACTTAGATTAAATTTATTAATGGCAATAGTCCTGACATGAAAATAGTTAGGGACATTGATTGTGAAAAATATTTGTTTTAAATCTAATGTTTTTCTCAACTTACACTTATTCCGAATGTCAATACACATCTTTGTTTAGAGAACTTTTCCACCTCGAAAGAGGGTTAAAGTAGTTTTGCATAACGGATTCCCATCATTATCAAAATCTGAGGTTGACATTACCTAGTGCCCCTTAGTTGTAGTTTGTCATTTGTTTTGTTTCTCTTTTGATTGCTTCATGTTTTATCCGCTTTCCTTAATTCTGTTCCCTACCACCTGAATTTATGGATCTGCCACTGCTTAAACCTACAAAATTATATTTCACAACTTTTTTGTTTAATATATTAATTAACTTGCTTTTGATTGTTTTGATATGTTATTGAAGTAAAGCAAATTCTAATTTCATGTTAAGAATATAATATTTAAGCCTGAAAATAATGGTAAGAAATATGCAAAAATGATAAAAAAAATATTTGATAATTAATCTCAAATATGTGTATTTATTTTTGTAAAAATTATTATCTTTTAAATTGAGAGAATATATCGTAACTGACCATATATTTATGTCGAGAGAATAACTTCCCATTAAATATAAATGGTTTTTGAAAATTAATAAGTCGTGAACGGTTATGAAAAAGACGAACGGTTATGAAAAAGACGATTATCATCAACTGATAACTTAGTTGTGGGCAGCCATCAGGGATAACCGACTTCCGTGGGTAGTTGTATCGCCTGCTAACACTACAAACCAATTACCTTTTACCAATAAAATTTACCTAGTGAAATTTCCGTCGGTGATTATCCAAGGATTATCCAGAAGATATCAATGATTCCATAGAATCTGATGTTTTTCGAGAAAATACCCATGGATCACTCAGAGAATCCCTGAGTAATCTGTCACTGATTTGCATTATCCGCCAAAAATTTACCCACCAAATTTTGTGACGGTTTTATAACGAATCACCCTTTAACAACAAAAGTCCCAGAAAAAAGTTCGTAGGTAAAAGTCTTTCGTTTAGTAGTGTAAGCATTTGATGCACCATTTATCAGTATTTGTAAACATTAATAAATACAACTGTTAACATCTTACACTAAAATAGTGGCTTGTTGAAAGAATTCACACTAGGAATTTTGGGCTATAGCTTTCTTAACACACACATTATTTAGACATTCATTCACAATTGATAATAAGTACCGAAAGACTTCATATTAAATTCAACAATCTAGAAAGTTATACACCCAAAGGGTAGTATAGTTTCAAACCTAGGAAAATACTCAAGACATATGTTCAAATCCAAAAAAGTAAAAGTTGCCTCTATCTGTACTTTTGAATACTGTCTTTCTTCTTTAGTGTAAAGTATTTTAATTTGTCTTTGACAGATAGTTAAAGAAGAAATAATATTTTACCAATACATTCGCTATGGAAGTAGAAACCATTTTAAACAACAAGTATTTAAGCTTTAACTTCGAGAGATTCAACACCAAATGAATAAGGTGAAATGCAATTAAATTAAATTAAAATAAGAAGTATGATGTAATTAAAATACGTACATACATATCATACAACTTATTTAACATAAAAAGTTTTATATTAAATAAAGTCATATATACAATTGATAGGATAATTTCATTGATAAACCAACTTTTGTTTGAAATGTTGGTAGAACTCTTGATGTAATGTCAATCAGGTTGTAGCGCAGTGGTTGATCGCCCTGAGTGATGTGGTGGAATGTCCCATCTACCCATGGTTCGATCCCAGGCGTCCTCAACATTGATAAGACATCTTTAAGTTTTAAAATTGTCAGGGATTAGTCCGGACTGTGCCTGGGATACCCTTCCCAAAAAAAAAACTCTTGATGTAATATATGTTATCAACTTAACAGAATGATGAATAAATAATCAACTGTTTTTTTAATAATTAAAACCCTAATTAAAATAAAGGAGTCATACAGTTTACAAGAAGGATCTACACAAGAATGGGGTGTCTTGATCCATTTATTAATGTCCATGTTTGCAACCATCATCTGTGAGATAGACGTTTAAAAAGAGGGAAAAGGCATGTTCTTGTAGGAGAAATTAAGAGAATCAATTCCAGACGGAATTGCTTTTCTGTCACGTGCCTCAGCTGAATAAAACACAATATTCAAGTCTCCATCAATTCGCTACAAAAGCTTCAAGTGTTTATTCTAGGCGGTCATACTCTAAAGCATAAATATTCCACAAAAAGTTGAGAAAAAGTCCTCTTTCTTTTTCACACATCTCCTTAACTTCCCTCCCCAGTTACGTGTCAGTCTCACCCTCTTCTCTCTCATCTCATCTCAGTTTCATTCAAGGTTGATTTTCATGAATATTGCATCAAATCATGAACCCTAGTCTGGGTATTTCTTTTATTTCATGTCAAATTTGAAAAGCTTAGAAATACTGATTTTGAATTTACAGTACTTGTAAGTTGTCGTCTAAGTAATTGCTAAAGATGATTAATTCAGATTTCTTCTCTTCAGATGATGTTTTTGGGTCTTCAGAGAAAAAAAAGAACTTGAGGAGCATTTGTATCGATGGTTTCTTGATTTATATATATATATATATAATATGTATTCAATAAGTTCCTACCCATGATATTTCAGTGTTTTTGGAATGTCATATGGAACAAACTTATTCTCTGGAAAAGGTTTCATCATTAAAAGATTTATTTTAAAAATTTAACATATTGCAACCTCTGAATTCTTATGGAAGGAGTACCCTTTTCTTTCTCATTTATGGTCTTCAGAAAAGTGTATCATATCATGTGTTCATCTTATGTAGTTTTGTGAAATCTAACGAAAAGTCAGTCTGTACTTGCAGCCTAGATTGGAACTGACAATCACATATTGAAGTGATGGATATGTCGTCAGCTTGGATACCAGAACTGGTAAGTAAAACGTACAGGATACATAGTTGTAAATTTATTATTCGAATCATATATATATATATATATAGTGCTGATTTATTTATTTATTTACATAAATTCTTTTGTTTGTTGAATCCATATTTTAGGAAATGCAAGATCAAGGGTTCATGAATCAATATCAGATGAATAAACCTTATCATCATCTGATGGATGACTTCAGTGTTGATTCATTTTCCTCAGAAAGCTACACAGAAAACCCATCTTTTATCGATCAATCTTTTCAAACTCCGAAAAATGTTGAAGAACTATCCAATATCAAGCAACTATCTAGTTACAAAAAGGCCAATAGTATTAACAAGAAATTTACTCCAACTGAAAAACCGAAGCCGACGAAGCTAGTTTCTAATACTCCCAACCCTTTCACTATATCTTTTGGAGATCTAAAGCCTAAAGATGAGATCCTTACTTTTAGTGATTCATTCGGTTGCACAGCAGCTGGTTCCAAAAAGGTTCCCACCATGATCAGGAATCCAATTCAAGTTCAAGATCATGTATTGGCTGAGAGGAAGAGAAGAGAAAAGTTAGCTCAACGGTTTATATCTTTGTCTTCTCTCCTTCCTGACCTCAAGAAGGTACTCATGGCACCACAAATATAATTTCCTAGCATATACCCTACAAGAAATAGATAGTAAATATCTTATAGTGATCTCACTCAGAAATCTTTTAGATGTACTTTATTAACGACCTAGCTAACTCTCTGGTGGTAGATGGATAAAGCAACTGTGTTAGAAGACGCTGCTAATTACATACAAGAACTTCAAAGTCGTGTGAAGGAGCTTGAGGTATCATCAGGCTTGAAAAGAAAGAGTATGCAAGAATCGGTTATATCTGCTAAGCGATCGAGGCTTAGTTGTAGTGATGATGATCATGGTTCTTCTTCTAATGAAGAAAACTTTGAAGAGAGTAGTAGCCCTTGCAATCCAGAGATCGAAGTGAGGATGTCGGGATGCAGTCTACTAGTAGAAATCTACAGCCGGAAAAACTGCACATCATTAGTGAAAGTGTTATGCGAGATGCAGAAGCTTGGTTTATCTATCATCAGTAGCAGCACCATGCCGTTTGCTGATACCACTCTTCTTATCACCATTGTTGCTCAGGTATATCTATATGGTTGAATTCACAATCATCATATAAATGGAATTAGAGTATCTCCATCAGCTATGCTAAAGTTTTCTAAAATAGAGTAAAAAATTTCAAAATCTCTAAAAAAATTTGCATCTGTCTCCTTTTTTTTTATTTTAGCATAGAGGATAGCAAAGCGGTTGGTGCAACAAAAACGCTAAAATCCCATTTTTTTTCTATTTTAACATAGCTGTTGGAGATACTCTTAGTTCCTATTATCTTTTCATGGAAAAACATAAGAATCTTATGGGTCTATGGTAAATGTATAAGATGCATAGACCAACATTTTTCTGATTCATTACTTTTTCTCGATTTCTGCAGAAGAATGATGACTTCATCATGTCATCAACGGATCTTGTGAAGAACCTGCAGCTAGCAATTTGAACTCCTAACTGACATGCAATTCGAAGTTCGATATTTCTGTGCATTCATTTTCTTTTTCCCCCCACGAAGCGCTGAATGTGAGTAAACTAGAGATGAGAGCTTGTGTCGATTGCTGGCTGACAGATCCTTGTTAATTTGATCATCGAATGTTTAACATATGAATATCAGAATATGGACAAGCTTCAACCTACTCAGAAAGGAAAAGGAAGTTGAGAAAATTTCGTCCCCTTAATTTGGTCTGAAACACTAGAAAATTAATCCTCAGTTTAATTCCATGAGAACCCTTCTTTTGTGGTAGATAACTTGTCCTTCTTAATTTCTGCATTAGGCTCCTTAATCTTAATAGTTTCAGATTTTTACAAGGGTTTATATATAGCTGCATCTTTTTTCGTGGATGACCATGTTTATTAAGTCTTCGTGTTGATGAAAACGCCCTTTGACATTGCTGTTCAATATATCTACGAAAAATTATTGTCTTTGAGAATTATTCTAGCTATGAAGAAACTGTCTTAACGGTAGACGGAACCTCCTAGGAGGTCAAGGTTTTAGAACTATCCAAGGTGTGGAATAGAGGTGAATATTTGCCGTACTTAAAAATTATGTACATAAAAAGATGTAGAAACCCTGCTTAGTAGGTGGTTCTTGAAGATGTGGGTAAATTTAATTAAACATATGCCTGAATATTTGTTTATGAAGATGAGAGATGCATGATTACGATTTTCAAAATAAAAATTACTAGAAATTAAGAAAGAATGGAAAATTGTAGAATATAGAAAAGTTTTTTTTTTTTTTTGTGAAGAAAATATAGAAAAGTATTTTCGTATTATGTTTGCAAAAGAGAAAGGACGCGGTAACATATATATATAACACATAGTTGGGCATAATTATTGTAAATTGCATTTGTTGTAAAGTTGAAGTTCACTGTTAAAATTTTAAAAATCTTATGTAAGATAGGATTGATATATAATCTCATGTAAAATCAAAGTTCTTGTGAATACTTTATATATTCAAGAATTTTTATTAATTAAATATGTGGTCCCCTAGTTTGTATAAAACATAGGGAAATTAATTAAAATACCCTAAGTTTGAAATTGACTTACCAAAATACCCCATTTTTTTAAAAGTTTACCAAAATGCCCTATTTTTCCGTGGAGGGAGCCTTCTATCGCGGGCAGGGACCAAATGTAAAAATTTTGGCAAGATATATTTACACTTTCAGTCCCCATCGCGGGCCATCGCGGGCCGCGATCGCAGGCCTCGTTCACGGGCAGGGACTGAAAGTGTAAATATATGTTGCAAAAATTTTCACAATTGGTCCCCCCGCGATAGAGGGCTCCCTCCGCAGAAAATAGGGTATTTTGGTAAAAGAAATTCAAACTTGAGGCATTTTAATTAAATTCCCTAAAACATATCTTAGCTTCCCTTCCTTCATATGTTTTAGACCAATCCATCCATCTAGCCACACCTAAGTATAAATGGTGCGGAGACCGTTTAAAGACAAATTCCCTAGAATTTTTTCTCTAGAGGATGACAAAGAGGCCCTTGGTGGCTGATCGTTTTAGTGGCTGCGGCTTAATTAAAACTGGCATAGGGGGGTGCGAGGGTTCTTGTGGCAGCCGAATGGACATTTCTTGACGGATTTCCGGTAGATTTTCCCGTCGGTAATTTCCCTTTGTTTAGTAGTGAAATGGCAATGGAAAAAATCTAAACTCGGCCTGGACGCTTATAAAACGAGATGGAACAAACTTGTCCATACCAAGATTAATATCTTTTTCTGGAGAGTCTTCCCCAATCGGATCCCGTGTAAAGAAAGACTATCCTCTAGAGGAATCGATCTCGACAATGTCTTATGTCCCTTCTGCAAACTCGAGACTGAATCCCTCGATCATCTCGTCTTCTCTTGCAGCTGGGCTAAGGAGCTTTGGTCAAAAATTGGCAACTGGTACGTGGAGTTTATCTTTCTCCGATTTCAACACCATGGAAACATTTCTTAACGGTATCGATGACGCTAGAATTACTTCCCTGTCCCGTAAGTGCTTGGAGGCCATCCTTATGGTAACCTGCTATTCAATATGGTGCTTTCGCAATATATTACTCCTTGACAACTCTATCATGAGGTTAGGCGATATGTTAGATTTAGTTAGAGATAAGTCTTTTAGTTGTGGATAATCCTTAACCAAAAGGAGTATCATAAGAACATTATAGAGTGGAGAACCTCCCCCTGTAATTGCCTTAACAAGATGTAATGATGTACTCTTCTCGCTAGCCTCTTGCTATCTTTTTAATTGTAAAAGTACATACATAGACAAACACATGCATGTTTATAATAGTTATGGATTATTATTTTGCCTACCCAAGTTAAATGTTTTCACATTGCTGGAACGATTGCTTTAACTTCCTCCGTCAGTTATTAATGTATCTTAGCCTTTGTTTGCTACGAAATGATATATAGGATCCATATGCAAGATATCAAAGCCCATGTCAATCAACCGGCCTCTTCGGTGGCTTTGTGCACCTCCACTAGAATTGAGAGTCGAAGTTGATCCTCACTTCTGAACATACTGGTTCTGTGGAAGTTATTCCATCAATTCTGACGTAGCGTAGGTTTGCGGAAGGATCGACAAGCGTCTAAACCCTTTGATAGACGAGAATTACGAAACGTAAAACTCAAATAACTAGAGAATCCACTCTAAAAACGTAAAACGTTTATTGAATAATTGATAAAAAGTTGATTAACAAAGAACCCTAATGCCCTATTTATAATCTAAATTACTAAAAAGATAAATACTTAAACTAATAAAGATAAATAAGAAATTAAAACTTAATCCTAATCTAAACTTATTAATTAATTAAGACTAAATAATGGAAACTAAAGATAATAAGGAAAGAAGTAGGATGAGGCACGTGAAGTCTAAACAATGCAAGTCTTGTGGGTGGTAAGTCACGTGGGAAAATTAAGGCTGGAATGTGGCGCTAGTTTGGCGCTAGCCAACTAGCGCGAGAATGGGCGCCAACATACACAATAGTAGCTGGCGCTACTTTGGTGCTACCCAGCTGGCGTCGGCGGCTGCCTTGCGTTTCCGCTTTCGACTTGCCTCTCGATTTGATTCTCGATATGTATCGTCCCCTTCTTATATTCAATGCTTTATGCTTGCTCCTTTTTCGACGCCAAATTCCGAGTCTCTTTCGAGCTCGTTTTCCTTTTCGAATATGTTTCTTTCTTTTCCAATTATTTACGAAAATCCTTCGATTTCTCCCTGTATCAGTCACCCTCACTTGAAAAGAACTCGTCCACGAGTTCTCTTGAAAACCAATTTTACCTGACTCGTAGAACATGCAATTCTTCAAAACTCTTGGCTGCACAACTCGGTCTTCAAAATTGAAAACTTTCGACCAACCTTCAAATTCCAACGGCGGTCGTCGCAATTCCTTCCATACGAGTAATAATTTGTTAAACTTGGAAGGGTAAGAAACGTGCGTAACTTTACCGGGAATCGTTTCGGTTTGAATCGAATCCTTTGGTGCTTAAATAACGATAACCTCATCCTTGGGATCATTGTTCTTGACATCTTATGGCAACCGTTTCGTCGGCTCGAGAATGTCTTCCGGTATCTTGCTTTCGGTTTCTTTGGCCGGGGATCCGAAATCTGTTGCCGACTCTTTCGGCACGTTACAAGTTTCATGTTGTGACTTTGTTTCGATGGCAACAACCTCGTCTTCAACCTTGGCCGATAAGACTTCCTCCTTTTCCGGTGGTCTTTTCGGAACGGGCGGTTGATTGACTAGGGGCGAAATCGAGCCCAGAATACGGCTATTGTCGTGGCTCTTCTTGTTGGGGCTTTCATCGAAGCTATTGATTGATCTCATGGAAATCTTTTGGTCGCCCCAACGAAATAGTACGATGTCGGCTTGGCTCTTGTAGGTTGCATGATTATCGAATTGCCACTGTTGACCCAACAGAATGTGGCAAGCGTCCATGTCAAGGACATCACATAGGACCTCTTCTCGATAGTGTTTGCCGATTGAGATGGGTACCCGACAAGTTTGTGTGACTCTAACTTGAAAGCCATACTTGACCCATCCAAGAGAATATGGAGCTTCATGGGGTTGAGTGGGTAGATTCAGGTAGTCGACCAATTTCTGGGACACGAGGTTCACACAACTTCCACTGTCGATAACTACGTTACATACCTTTTTGTGTATCGAACAATGCGCTCGGAAAAGATCTTCGTGTTGGCTATCTTCCTTTGACGAAAGGAGTATCCGTTGAAGTGCAATATCGATCTTTTCTTGGGAATCTTCCTCCTCCTTTTCGGATTCGGAACTCGATGAATCGACCCGGTTAAGGTTGTCGTTGTGTGGAATCCTAACCGGTCCTTCAAGCCTGTCTCTTCTCCGACGGTTGTCGTCGACGATGTTGGGTTGAAGCCTGTTAACAACCGCCGTCAGATTAGGGAGTGTCGCGGAAAGGGTCGTGTTCATCTCGACTAGGTCTGCTTTGGTAGCGGGTTGTTGATCTGCCATGATGGTGAAAAGACAGGCGAATCCTGCTCTGATACCACTTGACGCAGCGTAGGTTTGCGGAAGGATCGACAAGCGTCTAAACCCTTTGATAGACGAGAATTACGAAACGTAAAACTCAAATAACTAGAGAATCCACTCTAAAAACGTAAAACGTTTATTGAATAATTGATAAAAAAAACTGATTAACAAAGAACCCTAATGCCCTATTTATAATCTAAATTACTAAAAAGATAAATACTTAAACTAACAAAGATAAATAAGAAATTAAAACTTAATCCTAATCTAAACTTATTAATTAATTAAGACTAAATAATGGAAACTAAAGATAATAAGGAAAGAAGTAGGATGAGGCACGTGAAGTCTAAACAATGCAAGTCTTGTGGGTGGGAAGTCACGTGGGAAAATTAAGGCTGGAATGTGGCGCTAGTTTGGCGCTAGCCAACTAGCGCGAGAATGGGCGCCAACATACACAACAGTAGCTGGCGCTACTTTGGTGCTACCCAGCTGGCGCCGACGCTGGCGCCGGCGGCTGCCTTGCGTTTCCGCTTTCGACTTGCCTCTCGATTTGATTCTCGATCTGTATCGTCCACTTCTTATATTCAATGCTTTATGCTTGCTCCTTTTCCGACGCCAAATTCTGAGTCTCTTTCGAGCTCGTTTTCCTTTTCGAATATGTTTCTTTCTTTTCCAATTATTTACGAAAATCCTTCGATTTCTCCCTGTATCAGTCACCCTCACTTGAAAAGAACTCGTCCACGAGTTCTCTTGAAAACCAATTTTACCTGACTCGTAGAACATGCAATTCTTCAAAACTCTTGGCTGCACAACTCGGTCTTCAAAATTGAAAACTTTCGACCAACCTCAAATTCCAACGGCGGTCGTCGCAATTCCTTCCATACGAGTAATAATTTGTTAAACTTGGAAGGGTAAGAAACGTGCGTAACTTTACCGGGAATCGTTTCGGTTTGAATCGAAGCCTTTGGAGCTTGAATAACGATAACCTCATCCTTGGGATCATCGTTCTTGACATCTTGTGGCAACCGTTTCGTCGGCTCGAGAATGTCTTCCGGTATCTTGCTTTCGGTTTCTTTGGCCGGGGATCCGAAATCTGCTGCCGACTCTTTCGGCACGTTACAAGTTTCATGTTGTGACTTTGTTTCGATGGCAACAACCTCGTCTTCAACCTTGGCCGACAAGACTTCCTCCTTTTCCGGTGGTCTTTTCGGAACGGGCGGTTGATTGACTAGGGGCGAAATCGAGCCCATAATACGGCTATTGTCGTGGCTCTTCTTGTTGGGGCTTTCATCGAAGCTATTGATTGATCTCATGGCAATCTTTTGGTCGCCCCAACGAAATAGTACGATGTCGGCTTGGCTGTTGTAGGTTGCATGATTATCGAATTGCCACGGTTGACCCAACAGAATGTGGCAAGCGTCCATGTCAAGGACATCACATAGGACCTCTTCTCGATAGTGTTTGCCGATTGAGATGGGTACCCGACAAGTTTGTGTGACTCTAACTTGAAAGCCATACTTGACCCACCCAAGAGAATATGGAGCTTCATGGGGTTGAGTGGGTAGATTCAGGTAATCGACCAATTTCTGGGACACGAGGTTCACACAACTTCCACTGTCGATAACTACGTTACATACCTTTTTGTGTATCGAACAATGCGCTCGGAAAAGATCTTCGTGTTGGCTATCTTCCTTTGACGAAAGGAGTATCCGTTGAAGTGCCATATCGATCTTTTCTTGGGAATCTTCCTCCTCCTTTTCGGATTCGGAACTCGATGAATCGACCCGGTTAAGGTTGCCGTTGTGTGGAATCCTAACCGGTCCTTCAAGCCTGTCTCTTCTCCGACGGTTGTCGTCGACGATGTTGGGTTGAAGCCTGTTAACAACCGCCATCAGATTCGGGAATGCCGCGGAAAGAGCCGCGTTCATCTCGACTAGGTCTGCTTTGGTAGCGGGTTGTTGATCTGCCATGATGGTGAAAAGACAGGCGAATCCTGCTCTGATACCACTTGACGCAGCGTAGGTTTGCGGAAGGATCGACAAGCGTCTAAACCCTTTGATAGACGAGAATTACGAAACGTAAAACTCAAATAACTAGAGAATCCACTCTAAAAACGTAAAACGTTTATTGAATAATTGATAAAAAGCTGATTAACAAAGAAACCTAATGCCCTATTTATAATCTAAATTACTAAAAAGATAAATACTTAAACTAACAAAGATAAATAAGAAATTAAAACTTAATCCTAATCTAAACTTATTAA
This sequence comes from Saussurea involucrata, assembly GCA_033807775.1. NCBI lineage: Eukaryota > Viridiplantae > Streptophyta > Magnoliopsida > Asterales > Asteraceae > Saussurea > Saussurea involucrata. The sequence goes on along the minus strand of CM066322.1, from coordinate 53,956,410 downwards.
TTAATTAAGACTAAATAATGGAAACTAAAGATAATAAGGAAAGAAGTAGGATGAGGCACGTAAAGTCTAAACAATGCAAGTCTTGTGGGTGGGAAGTCACGTGGGAAAATTAAGGCTGGAATGTGGCGCTAGTTTGGCGCTAGCCAACTAGCGCGAGAATGGGCGCCAACATACACAACAGTAGCTGGCGCTACTTTGGTGCTACCCAGCTGGCGCCGTCGCTGACGCCGGCGGCTGCCTTGCGTTTCCGCTTTCGACTTGCCTCTCGATTTGATTCTCGATCTGTATCGTCCCCTTCTTATATTCAATGCTTTATGCTTGCTCCTTTTCCGACGCCAAATTCCGAGTCTCTTTCGAGCTCGTTTTCATTTTCGAATTTGTTTCTTTCTTTTCCAATTATTTACGAAAATCCTTCGATTTCTCCCTGTATCAAATTCACTTCTTCAACAGTGTTACTCCTTGACCCTGTAATTAATGATTCTCAAAAGGACCTTGCTCCTCAGCATTGGGGTGTGCATTGGCCACAACTTGCTCACAGAGAGCTCTTATACTGTTGGGAACTGAAGATATGCTAAGTATGGTTAGTACTGCTAAGTCTTCATTACTACTGCCAGTTCTTCGTTACTACTGATGGGCAAGGTTACTGCTGCTAGATGAAGTTAATGCTGCTAGATGAAGTTAGTACTGCTAGACGAAGTTAGTGCTGCTAGACCAAATTACTACTGCTAGACATGGTTAGTACTGCTGAGCTGAGTTACTACTGCTTGAAGACTGTGAAGGTTAATAGTGCTGAAGGTCATTAATGCTGCTGAGCCAAATCATCATTAATACTGCTGAAGGTTGTTAATGCTGCTGAGCCAAATCATCATTAATACTGCTGAGTTGATAAGTTTGGGATGCGATGCTTTTGGAGACAAATAAGGAATTGATCAAGATATGTTTAACGAAGATTCAGAAGATCAATTTACTTTTTATAGTTATCTTGTAATTACTTTTGTATAAATAGTATTGATAGATAGCTATTAGAAATATACAAAAACAGAAGATAGATAGTATACAGAATTCGATATTCAAGAGTGAATTAACCTCAAGATCATAGATCTTATTTCTAGAGAAGTAGAAATCGTCTTGTTGAGCCTGTTCAACAAGATTGAGGTTTGGTGTAAAACTTGTGAGTTATAACTGTTTGATATATATACAGTTTATTGAATTTCTATTGATTGTTCTTTAATTGATTTAGAGTTCTATTCCGCAAGATTCTCTAAATTCTGTTTCTAAGAAGTTTAATTCTTGTTAAGAATCGATCCTGACAAGTGGTATCAGAGCATTGGTATCTTAGAAGCTATGGACAATTCAATGGATACTCACAGTACTCCTGTTTCAAAAGTTCCCATGCTCAAATCCAAAAAATTGAACATGTGGAAACTGAGAATCAAGCAGTACATTCTTCTTACTAATTATGCAATATGGGACATCATAGAAAATGGCCCATGTAATGAAGGAAAGATTGGAGAAGATGGTGAAGGCTTTGACCAATCCAAGGTTGAGTGTTATGGAGGATCACATCAACAGGCTCCAAATGGAAATCAAAACAGAAGCTCCTCTCAAGCCCATGTTTCTCAACAAGGAATGGGATTTGATTGGAGTGATCAAGCTGAGGAAGCCTGTCAGAATCAAGCTCTTATGGCAGAAGTATCTGATATTCCCACTGAGGTACAATCTAAACTCTGTTCTCAAGCTTGCATTGATGCTGTTAAAAGATATAGGGATCACAATCAGAGTATGTGTGATGACCTTAAAAGGCTAGAGAAAGATGTGAAAGATTATGTTAGGATTGTAGAAAGGTTTGAGGAACAGATTAGAGCTTTTCAAGCTAATGAACTTCAACACCACTATGATACTAACTATTGGAAGTGGGAAAAGAATGAGTATGAGATTAAGCTGAAAGTGTCTGGGGAGGAGAATGAGAAGTTAAAAGAAGAGCTTAAAAAGGTTAAACTTGATGTTGAAAAGTTTACCTGTGCTTCTAAAACCATGGACACCATCATTAAGGCTCAAATCCATGACAAGATGAAAGTAGGGATAGGGTACAATGCCACACCTCCACCCTACAATAACAACTACATACCTCCTAAGTCTGATTTGTTAGAGACCAAGGATAGAAAGGAACCTGAATTAAAGATTAATCTAGATCCTTGTGAAAAAGAAATAGTTGTTGAGGATGAGACTGACAAAGTAGACTCTGATGAGGAATGTGAGAGTCCATGTGTCAAGAACACTGAGATCAAAAGGAATGAAGAGAAAAAGGGAGTCCATTACAAACAGACCACAGTTGTGGCTCCCAATACCTGTAAACATTGTTCCTGTAAGAAATCTCAAGAGCTCAAGCCCCAAAAACATGATAATCAGAGGGGAAATCAAAGGAACTGGAATAACCAGTGGGCTATGAGACAAGGAGTTGACCTGAACAGATTCAACAGGCCAAAACCTTGCTTCATCTGTGGTAAGCTAAATCACTTAGCCAAACACTGTTATTACAATCCAGTTAACCAAAGGTTTAATGCTCAAAGATATTTTCAAAAACCTGCTGGTTACAGAAAGAGTGGGGGATATAAAAAGTCTGTGAGGAAAGTTGTGGAAAAGAAACAAGTTAAAACCATAAACCATATGAAAAAGGCAGAAATAGAAAGTGTTAGAGTATGGATGCCTAAAGGTACCAATGATAATACTGCCAACTCAGTTAGTACTGCTAACAATGTTAGTACTGCAGGAAGCAATATGTCACTAGCAGTGTTAGTACTGCTAACACAGTTAGTACTTCTTCTACAATTAATACTGCTTCTAGTGTTAGTACTGCTAAGTTAGTTAATACTGCTGAGAAGGCTAGTACTTCTGGAAGCAATGTTAGTGCTGCCAAAGTTAGCACTTCTACATCAGTTAGTACTGCTTCTAGACCTATCATCAAAACAAAGTACTCAAGCACTGATGTTCCTCACTTTGACAAGCTCATCAAAACAGAATGTAAGTATTTTGATGATCAAGGGAGACCCAAGACCACTATGGCTTGGGTCCCCAACAAAAACTAATTGATTTCTCAGATGTGCAGGGCAGCCAACAGCTTAAGGGAAGAAGCATTTGGCATGTTGACAGTGGTTGCTCTAGGCACATGACAGGTAACATGGCCTGCCTTCAATATTCCAAATGAATTGATGGAGGACATGTTACTCTTGAAAATAATCCTGCAGAAGGTAAAAGAAGTGGTAAAAGTGATGTGTAAGATGACATTTGAGGTTTTGACAAGTGATGCACAGTGCAGAGTTTCTACTGCCTGTGTTCTAGTAGTTAATACTGCTCAGTAGTTAATACTGCTAGTACAGTTAATACTGCGAGGTAGTTAATACTGCTTGGCAGTTAATACTGCTCTGTAGTTAATACTGCTCAGTAGTTAATACTGCTTGGTAGTTAATACTGCTCAGTAGTTAATACTGCTAGTGCAGTTAATACTGCTAGTACAGTTAATACTGCTAGGTAGTTAATACTGCTAGGTAGTTAATACTGCTTGGTAGTTAATACTGCTTGGTAGTTAATACTGCTCAGTAGTTAATACTGCTCGGTAGTTAATACTGCTAGTGCAGTTAATACTGCTAGTGTAGTTACTACTGCTTGGTCGTTAATACTGCTAGGTAGTTAATACTGCTTGGCAGTTAATACTGCTCGGTAGTTAATACTGCTAGGTAGTTAATACTGCTTGGTAGTTAATACTGCTTGGTAGTTAATACTGCTCAGTAGTTAATACTGCTCGGTAGTTAATACTGCTAGTGCAGTTAATACTGCTAGTGTAGTTACTACTGCTTGGTCGTTAATACTGCTAGGTAGTTAATACTGCTTGGCAGTTAATACTGCTCGGTAGTTAATACTGCTTCTGATAATCTAGGGCATATAAATACCCCTGTTTGCCCGCCCATGTTCATAACGACTCTTCGCATTTACTTCTTCTCTCTCGTTCTAACCTAGCCTCCCAGAATCTCTGTGCTTTTCTTTCAAGAATCCTTAGGCATCATGGAGTTTGTGGATGAGCACAATGAAATAGCCATGCTTCAGAAGCCGAAACAAGCTGCGGGATTCCACGATATTGTCGATTTTCTAAAATCCTCGCACATCTCCTATGCACTCACGGTGAGCCCAACAATCTATATCGAACATCAGAAACAATTTTGGGAGAATGCCACTGTTAGTGTTGAAGAAGGGCAGAAAACCATTCGAACAAGGGTCTGTGATAAACCCTTGAAAGTCACTGAAGAGGTTATTCGCATCTCTCTTCAGTTGAATGATGCTTCAGGTATATCTTCTATTCCTAATGAAGAACTCTTTTCTACTTTACAAAGAATGGGGTATGAAGGTCCCATTGGTGTTTTTAAATTCTACAAGTCAAAAATTTTCAACCAATGGAGATTTCTTGTTCATACCCTGATGCACTGTATTTCCAAGAAAACTACTGGATGGAGTGAGTTCAGCAGTCCCATTGCATATGCCTTGGTCTGCTTATCCACTGCCAGAAAGTACAATTTCTCAGCAATGATCTTTAATGATCTTGTATCAAACTTGGAATCCAAAAAGACCTTTTTCATGTATCCAAGGTTTGTGCAAGAAGTTCTTAACAAGGAGTTGATGGACTTACCTCAGTTCACTGAGGTATATGTACCCAAATCCCCTAAAGGGAAGGTTTTTTCAAATATGAAAAGACTTCCTAGGGACTCGGAAGGAGTTGACACACCATTGTTCTCTACAATGATGGTTGTGTCCCACCCCTCTGAAGGTATGGCATCAGGATCAAGGCCCTCATTAGATCAACCCACTGATGACCAATCCCAACCTTCCATCTCAAAAGAAATCCCTCAGTCCATTCTTGAACAACCCACTCCCACAATCACCAAAAGGTTTCAAAGAAGAAAGGTGCACAAGGTTCCTTCCCTTGATGTACCTACTCAAAGCCCTAAGCCTTTAAGCCCTCAATTGGAGCATTCTCCAATTGAGAATATCAACAGGGAAACCACAGGGGTGTCTCCCAACCCCAAGAAGGTGGTCTCTAAGGAGAAGGATGACCATATGGGTGCTAAGGCTGCCACTACTTCTGCTAGCACAGAGAAGGATAGTGGTAACATAAATAAGACCTTCCCCATGGCAACTCTAAATGAGAAATCATTAGGAGGACCCAGGTGCCAAGAAACCAAGGGGGCAGGTAGTGCTTCTGCTAGGCAGAAGGCTTCTGCTGAAACTTCCAAGGATCCTTTAAAGAAGGTAAATACTTCTAAACAAGGTGAGGATAGATATAACTATGAGGAATTGATGGAAACCTTAGGGAATATCAACTTGGATGTCATGGCACAAAAGAAAGAGATTGAGCAACTTAAGACTGTGGTCACCTACCAACAGTCTCAAATTGAGAAGCTCAAAAAGATGGTCACCAAGTTGCTGAACAAAAAGAAAAAGGCAAGATTTGTGCTAAGAAGGAGAACCTCAACTGATGATGCTCCCAAAAAGGGGGAGTCAGAGTCAGAAGCAGAACTGAAACTGAAGGGTCCACAAATTGAGGGGGAGACTGTTCACATAGAGACTGAGATGGAAATGGACTATGCACAGTTTAAGGGGGAGTCCAGTGAGACAGAAAAGGGGGAAGAGTGTGTTAAAGCAGCAGAAACCACAGCAGCAGAAACCACAGCAGCAGAAACCACAGCAGCAGAAACTGTTAATGCTGCTGAGTTTGAACAAGCAGCAGAAACAGTTAATGCTGCTGAAGGCCAAACAGTCAAAGCAGCAGAAACTGAGCAGGAAGCAGTAACTACAACTCAAGCTGAAATAGATGAAGAAATTTACTGGATTGTAAAGAACAGTATTGAAGCAACATCACTACATGTACTAAGAGAAGCAGTAACAGCCATAGCAGCAGAAATGGTTATTGCTGCTGAAAAACTTAAAGCAGCTGAACCAACTCCTGAGGCTGTCAAAACTCTTAAAAGAACCAAGATGATGTCAAAGAAAAGACCAAGAACCCAGCCCATAACTTCAAAGAAGAAAAATGAAAAGAAGCCAAGGGTGGAGTCATCTGCAGAAGAGGCCCAGGAGGAAACAGTGAAATCTGATGGAAAAGTTGCTGAAGAAGAAGTGGCAACTCCATCAGGGCAATCAGGCAATGTGCAATCACAAACGGATGCCCAATGTGATTTGTACATTACTAGTGTTGACTCTAACCCAATTCCACTTCAGGCTGAACCAATATCATCTAAGGCTCCTGAAATCATCTTTTGGGACACTTTGAAAGATGGTAGAAAGGAGTTCATTAGGATAAAAAGAGCTGATGGAAAATTTGAAGTATTTTCTACTTGGGGAAAAATTGTCAGAACTTGCTCAAGATCAGACTTAGAAGAGATGTTCAAAGTTGGGATGAAGATATATGGAAACATGCTGACTGAGCCAGGGATGTCAATTTCTAAAATGGTACTTGAATTCTTGTGCCAAATGTTCAAACCTGAAGCAGTTCAGCATAGGTTAAACACACAGTTTCAATCCATTACCAACTGGATGCTCTATGAAAACTGTGGAGTATATGTCATCTCCCTTGACTCTGCAACTCAAGAATACTATCTTGTAGATGAAATATACAATCACAACATGAAGAGGCTGCAAGGAATGTTACACACTAAGCTGACCTGCAACAAGGATTCAGCAATGGGTAGATTCTTGGTAAAGAGGATTCTAAATCAAAGTCTAGGTCTAAGTCCTAATCTGTGTGTACATGATGACTAAGTTTTGGAAGCATCATCTGAAGAACTTGACTTCTTTTCCTAAAAGTCAAGTTAGGGGGAGATTGTTGGGAACTGAAGATATGCTAAGTATGGTTAGTACTGCTAAGTCTTCATTACTACTGCCAGTTCTTCGTTACTACTGCTGGGCAAGGTTACTGCTGCTAGATGAAGTTAATGCTGCTAGATGAAGTTAGTACTGCTAGACGAAGTTAGTGCTGCTAGACCAAATTACTACTGCTAGACATGGTTAGTACTGCTGAGCTGAGTTACTACTGCTTGAAGACTGTGAAGGTTAATAGTGCTGAAGGTCATTAATGCTGCTGAGCCAAATCATCATTAATACTGCTGAAGGTTGTTAATGCTGCTGAGCCAAATCATCATTAATACTGCTGAGTTGATAAGTTTGGGATGCGATGCTTTTGGAGACAAATAAGGAATTGATCAAGATATGTTTAACGAAGATTCAGAAGATCAATTTACTTTTTATAGTTATCTTGTAATTACTTTTGTATAAATAGTATTGATAGATAGCTATTAGAAATATACAAAAACAGAAGATAGATAGTATACAGAATTCGATATTCAAGAGTGAATTAACCTCAAGATCATAGATCCTATTTCTAGAGAAGTAGAAATCGTCTTGTTGAGCCTGTTCAACAAGATTGAGGTTTGGTGTAAAACTTGTGAGTTATAACTGTTTGATATATATACAGTTTATTGAATTTCTATTGATTGTTCTTTAATTGATTTAGAGTTCTATTCCGCAAGATTCTCTAAATTCTGTTTCTAAGAAGTTTAATTCTTGTTAAGAATCGATCCTGACATATACGCACATGTTGAAAGATGTGATACGAAACAATCAACAACCGAAAAAGGAAAAGAAAAAATAGGTTGCGTGCGGATGTCCATGGAATGCCACTTCAATCGTGCCTGACGGCTGTTTCACTTCCGTGGGGATGACATCAACATTTGCGCAAGCCAGCACGTGCAGTGTCACCACAACAAAATTTAGTTTATAGGACGCCTAAAATAAATAAGCGTCCTAATAGGGTATTTTATAGGACCAAAGTTTATAAAACCAAAGAAAAAACCGTCCTATCTAAAAGTGTTACAAAAAGTTTATATGATGCCTTTGGGCGTTGTCACAAGTTTCTTAGAACATTTTTCAAATAACGCGTCCTAGTAACTATTTATATGACACTATTTGAAAAAGTGTCTTATAAACGCAAATGTCATCTAAAAAGATGTGTTTATATAGAACATTTAGCAAAAACGTCCTATAAAATTAGCTAATACGACACTGTATTTTGAAAATGTCATAAAAATCTTGTTACGACGCTCAAAAGCGTCATATAAACTTATTGTAACACTTTTAGATAAGACGTTTGTTTGTTTGGTCCTATAAATTATAAAACACTTTATTACGACGCTTATTTTTTTTAGGCGTCATGTAAACTCAATTTTGTTGTAGTGTGTGCTGCATAAAGGGGCATGAACTTGCCAATTGATTAATATGAAATTGTGTGTTCTAATCGTTTGGATCGAGTTGAGATTCTTCTTGTTGCTATATAAGTATAAATAACCCTTTGGTTCTCATATGTTAAGCATGAAATTTAGAGGAGAAATACATAGAAAAAGTGAGGATTGTCATTTTGATTTCGGTTTGTATCTTTTTCTTTGGTTTTCTGTTTTTCTTTTCACGTTTTTTTGGTTCCCCGTGGAAGTACATCACATACTCGTGGTAGAACCATGAAGAACTGATGTTTTTATTTTTGACCTAGTCATTGTCTTTGTTGATTGACCTTATCTTTTTGTAACTAAATGTTCAATTAATGATCCAGATTAATTATATTGCCGCTTCATTTTTGTAGGACAGTTAGGTTCCAAATAAACACATCATTAAACAAGTTCCAGATGCATACAACCGCTTCATTCCACCAACAGGCATATTGTACTGCTCAGCACCCACTTGCCGGAGATAAGGGTTCAACCCTAAAAAACGTGGCCAGATATGTGTTGATTGTCAAATCCCTCAACTCTTGCATTGATATGTGAATATGACCCTTCCTTGGAGAAGGAAAACAAGATTTCTTGCTTGTTTTTCTGACTTCTTCACCCTAGTATTTGGGTCTTTTACGTTGGTTACATCTTGAAGTAAGTCTACGCTACATGCCACTAGCTTTCCTATAAAAACCGTCAAGCAATTCCAAAGAAGCTAGGTGCATTTACCATATATAGTGTGTTAGTTTAAGTTGAATTCATGCTCGGAACATCACAATACAGACAAGTATGCTGACTTATCGTGTATATATCAACCAGACAACCATCCGCTAACCATTCCATATATAAGTTTGGAGGTCCGGGATACACAAACGGAAATTTTGTCAAAAATACTATTTGATCAAGTCATTAACATTGAGATAGGTGGAGAAAATCATACAGGAAGAGTCCCATGATATGTGAGGACTATTTGAGATCCACCCCTAGCCAATGGTTTAATCTTAAAATGAGTTTCTAAACTTAATGAACAAACTGAAGGAGTCTAATTTAGTGCCATCAGGTTAAATTCTAGAAGTTGTTAATGAAGTAAAATTTATGATCTTAAGTGTTGATAAAGTGAACCTTGGGGGTTTTCGATCTGTCTCTGTCATTGAATATCATAGTAATTTTCATTAAAATGTTTTTTGAAGTCTTAAATGCCATCAAATTAAAGTTTAGGGGAGCAAGTATGACATATAAAACAACACTTAGTCAATATATAAAGATCAAATGATGCAACCAAGACAAATTAATGAAGTGAAATAGACATAAATAATATAATCCTATCATATATTATGCAGCCGTTTTGACCAATGTTATCCTACTATATACAAAGTCACTCTATTATTATAGTCTTAATATAACTCAACCCTAGCTATATATCTCTAATCAGGTAACCTTTTTTGGTTCAATTTACTCAAATACATCATATGATCAAAATTTAACTACTCAAAAAATTTAAGCTATAAACGAAGAAATCATTTTACATGGTCTTCTTTTTCTTTCGTTTATTTAATTATGTTTTTAGGGTTTTTTTCTAATTAGGTTTTTTTTTTCTTTCGTTTATTTACTTGATTATGTTTTTTAGGTTTATGGTGAGCGAAGGAATCTCTCTTGGGACAAAAGTGCTGAGCATAGGACTCCAGTACACATCTTTTGGAGATATATCAATTTCGAAGATATATTTCTGTGCAGGAACTAAAACTGTTGAAATAAATGCAATGAATTTATGAAAAAAAGGTAAAGAAAACTATAAAAAAAAAAGTGGGAATTTGAATATTTGTATATTAAACAACCGACAAAAATCAAAAGGATATAATGACAAAAACCAAAATACAAAAACCAAAAACAAAAGCAGAAAAAAGTGTGCATGGCATATTAGCAACGTCGATTGATTGATACGTATAAAATACTATATGGCACGTCGATCACTCGAATAAAAGCTGCATACATACCTTTTCTAAAGAGCTATTATATTAAAAAAAAACTGCATACACCACCTCCCCTAGGTTTGGTGCCTAATAATTAATTACCAATTGACATTTGATTAGCTGAAATTAGTTTATTTTAAAACATTTAAATCAAATCTTATCAAAGAAATAAGCTATATGGTTTTTTATTAATTTGTTCAAAAGAAGTACTTAATAATCAATTAGCGATTTTGTTAAAAGGAATAATTAATTGATTACAAAATACCAATTGATAGCTACTCTCGCATTATTCTTATTTTTTAAACGATAAACAATCGATTAAAAAATTGTAAAACAACAAAGATCGGAAGGTAACACGCAAGATGTTTTATAAAACATCAATTAAAGTTGAACGTAGAAGTAGAACATATATCAACCAGGGGTGTAGCCAGGATTCTAGGTTAGGGGGGGTTAGAAGATGATAAACGAAATCAAATTAACTTGTCGATTTAAAGCATTCAAGTAAAATGTTAACGTGATATATGTGATTTATTGTTTGTTGTCACAAGTCTCATGTGATTTTGAGAGGAACTCATAGGTGCGATAATTGTGTAGATAAGAAGACAAAAAAACCATGAATATTATGACTTTTGTTTGTGAAATGTTAGAGGTGAGATAAACTTTTTTATTTTATAATTTTAATCGAAGCTCAAAATATATTTTTATCATCAAGCTAACATTATGTTAACAAATTTATAATGTGATCCTAGAACAAGTAATCAATCAGTGAATACAATCAGATAGCCATCCATATATTCATCAATGAGAAATTCACCAAGTACACAAGATGAGAATGTAGAGAGAAAGTGCACTATGTGTACTAGTGTGTGTTTGTAATGGATGACCTAATGTCAATCTAGAAGAAAATTACATTATATAGTTTTTAACTTGACAATTACACATTAGGTCCCTCTACTTGGTACAATTAGATAAATTGTGCACTAACATTCTCCCCCTTTGTACCAATGTAGAGGCGAAGAGATTAAGCATCCACCGGAAACACATGCTTCTTCCGAATCCCAAAAATGATCTCGAACCTTCGCAGTGCATTCCGGTACTCCTTCCGATAGGTAATGGCATCCGGGGATTGCTTGATCAGATCCTTCTCCTTGTCTTTAAGCTTCACCTCCTCGCTTGCATCCAATCGAAGTTTGCTCTCAGGGTTGATCTGAATTATCTTGAAAGTTCCATCACTGAACTTGTTGGCTTCACATACTCTCATAAATCTTTTCTTTGAGTCTTGATTACAGTAAACAACCCCAAGCTCACGTTTCTTGTGAACAGTATACGCGGGAATACCTTGGATGTCTGACAGACGCATGTTTGGTGCTCTGAGGTTTACTTTGGTTTGGTGTGATTCCAAGGCCATTTGGAAATCCGTAAGGTAAGAAAATTTTAGGATATTCCGCATAAACCTCTTGACACTTTGAAAAGCGCCAGGCCATTCTATCTGCTTTTCAGGAGCCCGTGCCAGAATGTCATACAGACTTATGAGGTCGTCAAGCTTTAAGCTCTTGAAGTCTGCTTCTGAGAAGACGTATTCGGAGCCATCAGATCTTCTAACAGTGAACTCTGGGTACCAGACATTGAGAAGCTTGTTTGACTCTATCTTTAACACCTTCATGATGGCTTTATCAGATCTAACCACGTCTGTATATAGATCTTTGTTGCCCATAACGTGTAGAAATTCAATCTTTTGAAGTGATGGCCAGTTCTCAACGCCGTATACCTTTTCTAAGTCGATCTTCTGGACGTCTTTAACAAACATATCTTTTCTAATGCTCTCTTGATAAGGAATCAAGATCCTTACTCTTTCACCTGTAGCCACATACCTTGGCTCAACATCTATTACCTCCTGATAAAGTGCCAGTTCAGCTTCGAGTACTGGATCCCGTATCCTGCCATCGGCATTCACTTGAACTGCTGGAGCATTCGCTTGAACTACTGGAGCCTGTAGAGTGGAAGTACCTGCACCCTGATCATTCGGTGGTTGCGGTTGAGTTGTATCATCTGGAGTATCATTATCAGAATCCGAAGCAATCGCTGGAGCCCCGATGATATCAAATATGTCTTCTATCTCTTCTTTGATCTGTATCGTCATTGTCGTTGGCTCTTCCTCATAGTCAATATAGATGTAATCAACAGTCAAATCATCCGCCATCCTTTCTTCTGCTGTTCTATTGTCAACAATCGGAGGCTTTTCAACCCCAGTGATGACATCAACTATAACTTCTTCCTCAACCTGGACCACATCGGTTCCTGATCCACTTGCCTCTGTTGTCCCTTCATTTACTGCCTGATCTGACCCCCGACGTTTTCAGTAGCCGCAACACTCGATTCTCTAACCCTAGCTCTCTTCTCCCCCTCATGTTGATCAGGATCATCCTGATCATCATGTCTTCTTTTCCGTTGGGGCTGAGCTTGAGTCCCACACTTTCCTTCTACAACCTTAAGCCTAGTAGTTATGGAATTGAATCCTGACATCATGGCAGTCGTCATGTCTTTCATGGAGTCGGTGAGACGCTAGAAGTCGGTGCTAGATGGTAATCGGGTTTGAGGGTGGGTTTGTTGACGGAGCAATCCAAATAGATCTACTTCTTCGGTGGTGTTGGATTCTCCTTGGGCTAGTAAACGTGCTAACAACTCGGATTTGAGTTGATCGGTAGGAACCTGGTGTAAAGGAACAGATGGTGGTGATTGTGTTTCGGTTTGAGCACTGATGGTGGATCCTGAGAATTTGCCGAGGATTCTGCTATGTCTTTACCTTTGATGGCTCGACTGACTTCATTTGCAAGACGGTCAACAGATTAATGCATAAGGTTACGATGTTTCTTGTAGGCATTGTTGATAGAGCCTAAGGCAGCAGCTAGTAGTGGAAGAGTGATATAATGCGGATGCGGGCCTAACATTTGAACAACTGCTCGGGTGGAATAGAGGGGAACATGGGACTAACATCCGGACCACTTAGGTTACCGGTTAAAGTAGCGGTTGTAGCAACCGTACTGCCTGTGTTCATAGCTGGCATAGTGTTGACTATGACAGGACTTCCACCTTGTCCTCGTGGGGTACCAACAAATGGCGGCCGCACTCGGGGTGTTCTGGTTGGGGCACGGAAGCCCACAACTTGGTGAGATACCGACGCGCGTGGCCTAGGAAAGGATATGTGTCCAAAAGGCTCTAGACTCAACGTGCGTGGAATGAAAGGCGATGGCCGGGGCAGGAGCCTACCTTGTTCAATACCGGCAAACACCGAGTGTGTTTCCGATAGTGTATGAGCTAAATCCCCTGAGAAAAATGAAACATTGGAAATTTGAGATGCCGATGAGTGACTGAGAGGGGTTGTGCATTGCATGGTTGGGTCCATCATGGCTTGTTCAATACGCAACGGCGACGAACGCTCGTTGGTAGAAGATGTTGCTACCCGGCTTGTAACTGTTTGGGGAGGATCGGTAGTTAAAACTTTATCCGATCCTGTCACAGTCTCTCCCGTTTCTTTTCTCACCGTCTCTCGGCTCACAACATCAGTATTTTCTACTTCAACTCCCTCATCCCTCCTTATCTCACCAAAATCGCCGGAGAGTTCGATGTTCCAAGTGGAATCAGCATCGGAACTCTCAATGTGCCGTCTCCGACCCACGTGTCTTGGAATAAGATCTGCATCGGGGTCGTGGTCGAAGTCGGAATCAGAGTCACCATCATCATCAGGTCAGGGTTGGGCTGATACTTCATCTTCAGATGATGAAGCATTTGGGTCAAAATCAGGATCCTCCTCCGAATCCATAGGCACGTCATCGGCAAAGACCTGAACTCTTGCAGCTCCAGAGGTTGATACCTGACCAGCAGTCCTTGCCACCCCATCCACTCTCTTTTTTAACGTACGCCTCACCTCTCCTTGTTCAGGAACCCCATGTTCCTGAACCTGCTCAACATTCTGAGCCTCACAGCCTAATGGGTTAGTGCGTTATCTATCCTATACTGCCTAACTACCTCAGACTGATGATCGGCATAGGCAAGTACATCTTCTGGTATCACGGCGATGTGGGCAAAGTCGTTGTGCTCTGGCATCTTCAGAAAATGCATCCATTGGGTCGGGCCTTGTACTGCATTTGGGCGTTTAGGGATTTCCTGGTTGCCCTCCATAATTTGATGGATGATGATCTGGAAGAAGCGTTGATAAGGCACAAAGTTCCGGTTCTTGATCGGCCTTGTTTTGTCTTCGTCTTCGACTAACTCTTGCAGCTCGTTCCAGAGGAGAACTGCATAGTCTATGCGTCGGTTGAAAGCAAAGGCATGGAACATACGGAGAATGGCAAGGTTGCATTTGTCCAGACCAGTGTGTTTGGAGGTCATGCAACGGTTAAAGATGGAGCATAGGTTGTACCAGACAGGTGATAGGTGTCTTCGTTGGAATTTCGAGGAGCTGGTAAGCATTGTGTTACGAGGATCTTGATATCCCAGACTTCGGATGTCGTCGAACAGTTGTTCTTCCGGTATCATGTCCTCAAAGTCAGGGCAATAAGGATGGTCTAGGGCTCTACGGAGTCGCCCAAGGGTAAGTCGAACATCGAAATGGTCGACTTTGGCAGAAAAATGTGGACCCCGTCGGTCTACTGGATGAAATCATAGTGTGTGCCAGAATTGTTGTAAATAGATAAGTGGCACAGTGACTACCTTTGTAAGCGCTGTACGGAAAGGATGGCCGCGGATTATCTCCAGGATGATGCGGTGGTCGAAAGCCACACTAAGATCTAAGTGATGATTGTTGTCTGAGAGGGCAACATGAAGACCTCTCGGTAGAAGTTCCTCGTCTAGATCTCTGGTGTTCACCGATGGATATGACGATCGGTGTGACGGAATGACGTTATTCTCGTCAGAAGAATGTCCGTCATTATGTGCCATCTGAATAGTGAAATCAGTACAGGGCTTATGATTTTTTTAAAGAAAATAACCTAAGTGTGAGGTTTATCGCAAGACACATAGAAGGATATCGCAACTGAGGTTTGTCGCAACCAATGGATTGCGATAAAAAGTTATCGCAACAAAGGGCTTGCGATAAACATGAGTGTGAGATGGTTGCGACAAGGATGAATATGATGAACACAGATGGTTGCGATAAACTTGAACATGAAGAATATGGTGGTTTGCGATAAAGTTGAATACTATGAGTTTTTCTAAGTGTTCAAACCCATAAACTGATTTTCGCACTAAATCTATTTGAAACCTATTCTATTGGTTTCGCAAAGTGCACAGAAGTGAAACCTAATTAACTTTAACACCTAACAGACACATGTATACATCGATTAAGCAGGAATATGAAAAGGCAGTTAAAGGTTTCGACTAACAGACCCTAAAATCGACTGAAACATATGATTCTACGGATGGAATCGAATGAGAAGTTGGAATACATACCTCGACAGTGATCTGAATGCAGTGTAATCGATTTGAGTGCGAAAAACACTTGGACAATTTCGAAAGCAGATTGCAGCAGTTGAGAGAGTTTGAGAGCTTTTTGAAATGAGATAAAATTTCAAACTCGTTGTATTTATAGAAGCTTGAGATAAATTGACATGTGGCATCTTTTGATTGGTCCAAGGTTTGACCGCTACAGTGTCAGGTTATCGCAAGAACAAGGTTGCGATAACCCTTGGTGTTATCGCAAGGAACGGGTTGCGATAACAACCCTAGTGTTTAATCGCAACAGGGTGTTGCGATAAACACTGTTCATGTCTCTTTATCGCAAGCAAGGGTTGCGATGAAAAGGTGTTATGCAAGCAAAGGGTTGTGATAAGTTATCTTTCATGTTTAATCGCAACAGAAGGTTGCGATGAAACATTGTTCATCTTATTATCGCAAGCAGTGGGTTACGATAAAATGAACACTTGGACATTTTTCAGTAATTTCAAAAATGATTTTATCACATTGGAAGATGTCCAACTTCCAATTGATTAAGCACTCGAGGTTTTAAACACGGTTTTCACTCCGCCTTAAATGATGCATGGATTTGAAAATTTGTTTTCATCATTTAAGAGTTAGTGTTCAAAACAAATTAGAATACTTACCTTGTGATCTCCAAAGCAACAGACACAAGCCATCTAAACTTACAAGAGTTGGCAGTTATGCACACTCCCCCTATTCTTGTGCATATGATATGTACTAAACTCCCCCTGAGACCATGAACACACCTTGTGCAGATACAGATATCATAACAAATCATAGATAAGACATTTTAAAAGAAAGAAAAATAACAAGTTGAATAAACATTTGAAATACAACTAAGATATGAAAATTTAAATAACATATATTGAGAATAGAATATGATGAAAATTTGAGTGTATCAATCTAGATATAATATCCAGATTGAGATACAAATATTTCCATCTATTACATGATCAATATAGGGAAGTTAAACTTTCATGTTCAACATGTCGAGCTTGGATACTAAGAAATTAAAGCGATTTTCATCCAAGGCTTTTGTGAAAAGGTCGGCAAGTTGATACTCAGTTGTAACAAAGTATAATTCAATTGTTCCTTTCTCAACGTGATCTTTTATGAAATGATACCTGTTGTCGATATGCTTGGTTTTGGTGTGTTGGACAGGATTAGCAGATATGGCAATAGCGCTTTTACTGTCAAAGTAGATGGGGATCTTCTCATATTTGAACCCGTAGTCCATGAGTTGAGTCTTCATCCACAGTACTTGCGAACAACAGCTCGCCGCGGCTACATATTATGCCTCCGCAGTTGATGTTGAAACACAATTCTGCTTCTTCGATGACCAACTCACAAGCTTGTCCCCCAAAAACTGTACATGCCCCGAGGTGCTCTTTCTGTCCAGCATGCTTCCTCCATGATCCACGTCTGAATATGAGGTGAGTTTGTATCCGGTTCCCTTGGGATACCACAGTCCTAGATACGGTGTTCCCTTCAAGTAGCGAAAGATTCTTTTGACGGCGCCGAGGTGTGATTCCTTAGGTTTGGCCAGAAATCTTGCACACAGACAGGTTCCAAACATTATATCTGGACGACTAGCGGTTAGATACATTAGTGACCCTATCATTCTCTATAAATCTTGACATCAACATCAATACCGTCAGGATCTGGACCAATTTTAGATCTTGGAGCCATAGGCGTACCAATTGATAACGCCACTTTTTGGCGTTATTTTTGGTCCACAAACCAATGAGATTGGCTTGTGTTTAAGCAAAAAGGCGGAATTTTATGGTTTATCTAGTGAATTGTGCAGTTTATCCGAAAGAAGGAAATCATCGAGAAAAGAAGCAGAAAAGATCCAAAAGAGAGCCAAAACGAAGCCCGAGATCCAAGCCCAAGACCCATGCCCAGATCCGCGAACCAAACATGACCCACAGCAATTCAGAAACCGCGCGGTTTACAAACCACGGCCAAAACCGCGTATGTCCCTGTTTGGTTTGCTATACTTGGCGTTTTTCGACTTTTAGGTCATTATCTCGACACGTGCGACGGTGGGCAGGAGAGGGGCGATTTTCAGAGCACTTTCACGAACTTTGGAGCCACGATAGAGGATTGATTGAGGAGAGTTCACTACGAGAAGTGGATTAGAGCCGAGAAAGAAGGGATTCATCGTACATTCTTACCGTTTACGATCACTATGATTTCACACACCACTTTCTACCCTTTTCTAGTGTTTTTATCCACCCCAACATGAACTAATATTTAGATGTTGGGGGTTGGAACAACTATGGATTTTACGATGGATGACGTGTAACCGAATGATTGTTTTGACCTGATTTGATTTATGAAGCATTTGAATTCAGTTTTAATTATCAATTGTAGTATGATCACCTTCAATTGACTTTCATGGTTTCTGATTAAGTTTGAGAAAATTAATTAAGAACTAGATCAAGTAATCAAGTACCGGAAAGGAGATTCGGGTAGAGATAGCCGAATCACTTTCTGCTCAGAATAGTTTGACCTAATGTACTTTAAAACCCTAGGTATTGATCGAGAGATAAAACCTACGTGTCTTGAAATAAAATCTGTTATTGCTTGAGAAAGAATAACAGTGACTTTTACAAACTAGGGTTCATAGAAATAATCAGTAATAATCATTGTTCGGGTATTAGTTCATCAGCAGTATTTCCATAGGAAGTCCAACCCTCAACCTTTTCTCTATCAAAAGTCTTTCCAAAACCTTCCGGTTGTTCGATTGTCGTTCTTAGTTAGTTTAAAACAAGTTCATACCAACAACTCAAAATTGCGATTGTTCAGTTAATAGATTTTATAGTAATTGTGATACTTAGTTCCTAGTTCCCTGTGTTCGATACTCGTACTTCCAGTACTATTACTTGACTCGACCCGTACACTTGCGGTTAGATTTAGGGGGTGTAAACCCGCCTTTCACCAATCGACGTACAATTTTCCATCTTGAATTTCTTCAAGATATCAAACACATACTTCGATTGATTGATGAAGATACCAGTAGAGAATTGTTTGACTTGTAATCCGAGAAAGAAACTAATCTCTCCAATCATACTCATTTGAAACCGGGTCATCATAATGCCAGAAAACCATGTGCATAGTCCAGGGTTAGTCGAACCAAAAATAATATCATCAACGTAAATCTGTACTAGAAGAATTTCACTTTCCTCGCGCAAAGTAAATAGAGTTGTGTCAATTTTACCTTTTTCAAAGCCAGCTCCTATTAGAAAGGTAGATAAAACTTCGTACCAGGCACGAGGGGCTTGTTTGAGACCATAAAGTGTTTTGTCAAGGATATATACGTAATCTGGTTTATCTTTGTCCACAAAGCCTTCTGGTTGAGACACGTACACCTCCTCCTTCAGAACACCATTCAAGAATGCAGTCTTCACGTCCATTTGATAGACAGTGAAGTTCTTGTAGGCGGCAAAAGATAGGAACATCCGAATTGCCTCTAAACGAGCAACCGGTGCGTACGTCTCGTCATAATCTATACCCTCCTGTTGCCTATACCCTTTTGCTCTTAGTCTTGCTTTGTTTCGCACAATTATGTCGTCTTCCTCTTTCTTGTTTTTCAGGGTCCCAATGACTGTTTTACCCTTGGGTCTCAGAACTAGTCTCCACACCTTCAGAGATTCAAATTGATTCAGCTCTTCCTGCATCGCAATTAACCAATCTGGATCTTCTAAGGCTTGTTGAACTGTTGATGGCTCAACTTGACTTAGAAAGAGCGCGTATAATACTTCGTTTGCGGATGCAGATCTGGTCTTTACTGGTTCAGATACTTCACCAATCACCTGATCTACTAGGTGACTGCGTGTCCACTTTTTGGAGTGTGGATGGAGAGAAATAGCATCTTTATTGGGATCTACTAGGGTAGGATCTTTATCAAAGTTCAACTCGATCGTCAATGTTGGTTCCGGACGTGAGGCGGGTTGGTTGTCAGAATTGACAATTGGCACTGCCTCGGGAACTGATTCAGTTGATTTTTCTAAAATGTTCTCAGTACTCTGATCATTGACATTCGAAGTTGCACCAGATGAAGAAGCACCATTCGTAGATACTTGTTGTCTTTCTTGAGTAGATGTCATGGTTGTGTTCCTTAGAGAAGTTGCAGGAGTAGTTACACCAGTATTGGATGAAGTCAGCTCCGGTGAAGGCCCTGACATTGTAGCATGTACTGGTGGTGTATCAACTTGATTCCTATTGATTACAGATGAAGAATAATTATTACTACCAAAGTAATCATCATAAAAATGTTCAAACAATATATCAAGTTCGTTAGGATTAGAGTTAGAAGTGGAAGCTTGATCCTTGTTTGACGTTCTAGTCATTATTGGACAGATTTGTCCAGATGCTAGGACTCCGGATATTGTGGGTTCTGTACTGTTTTGCACAGAAGCCATCTCTTCAGTTTCGTCAAACTTGACATTTATATATGCTTTCCATCATAGTCCTGGAAGACTTGAGATAGACTCTGTATGCTTTTGATGTGAGCGAGTATCCGATAAAAACACCCTCAATTCCTTTAGGACTGAATTTGTTCAAGTTGTCCTTATCATTCAGCACGATACACCTGCATCCAAAGACACGAAAGTAGTGTATTACAGGTTTCTATTGTTAATCAATTCATATGGAGTTTTACCAAACCGTCGATGGATAATTGAACGGTTTTGTGTATAGCATGCCATCGATACAGCTTCAGCCCACAGAAACAGAGGTAGATCAGCATATGACAGCATCGTTCTGGCAGCTTCAACTAGTGTACGGTTTCGTCTTTCAACGACTCCGTTCTGCTGAGGTGTTCTGGCCGCAAAATATTGATGAGATATTCCTAATGACTTAAAGAAGTCATCAAGAGTCTTGTTTTTAAACTCTGTCCCGTTATCTGATCTGATGGTTTGAACTGATTGTTGGAGATTCACTTGAAGCTGCTTGATTAATGAGATGATCAAGTCAGGTGTTTCATCTTTTGATCGTAGAAACTTCACCCATGTGTATCTCGAATAATCATCGACGACGACTAACACGTATCGTTTGGCACTTATGCTCTGAGTCTTCATCGGACCACAGAGATCCATATGAAGGATTTCCAAAACTTTCTATGTGCTAGGCTCAGGTTTTGGTGGGTGAGGAGCTCGCTTCATCTTCCCCTTCTCACAAGCGGTACAGAAAATGTCTTTTTCAAATTTCAGCACTGGTAGACCTATGACTAATTCACCCAACGTCAACTTTTGAATGTAACGGAAGTTGAGATGAGATAGTCGTCTATGCCACAGCCAACTTTTCTCCATTGATGCTTTAGACATTAGACATACGTCATTCTTAGGCTTAAGCTTTGATAGGTCAATAGCGTAATGATTGGATTTCCTCGAACCAACTAGAAGCTCATCTCCTCTTTCTGTTAGAACTACACACCGGGTCTTCTTGAAATGGACTTCTAGATCTTTATCACAAAATTGACCTATGCTAAACAAATTGTGTCCTAAGCCTTCGACGTAATTGACTTTAGTAATTCTAACATTGTCTTTGACAATATCCCCATAACCCAGAATTGGAGAATATTGATCATTGCCAAACTTAACTCTACCACCATATTTATCCACAAAATTAACGAGCAGTTCCTTTTTTCCAGTCATGTGCTGTGAGCAGCCTGAATTTAAGTACCATACATGATTGGGCTGCAAAAGGGAAATTAGATGGTTTTAGGTACCCATTTCCAAATGGGTCCTTTCGGATTAGTAGATTTGGACTTGACATTATGATATCTATAACCGGTGTTAAAGTAGTTGTTTGAGTAAAACCAACGGTTATAATCAGATTTGCAGATAAAATCATCCACACCACAAGAAGAACAGAAAATTTGATCATGTACTAAATTAATCAGTTGTTGCATTGAATAAAGCTTGTATGGGATTACAAGTTTTTGTCTATTGCCAACACCATGATCACTAACATTTGAAACAAAATTATTTTTCTTGGAATTTAAAACAACGTGGGATGATTTTCTCTGGGCCACATCCTGTGTGGACTCCTTTATTCTCCACTCGATGCGCGTATTGTTTCTCAAATAACGATCTGAAATACCAGAAAGATAGGAGTTGTAAGCATTGGAGTACTGAGCTTGAAAGGAATTATTTTGCTTCTTTCTTTTTCTTTTTCTTTTCTTTTTCTGTAATGATTGTTTGGATTTATATTTTGAATAATAATCACTAGCAGAAGGTTTTTCAACATATTTTGAAGATTCACCCTTAAAGAAATTCTTCTTAGGTGCTTCTTCTTCTTTGATTATAAAATCAGTGTGATCTGGAAGCCTTGAGTTAAAGTCAAATTGTACACCATTTTCTTGTGCTTGTTTATTCTTCCCGTCACAACGAATCTCAATATCACAATCAGACTGACTCTTCAATGGAGATTCAAAGATACCATGAGACATCGGATAGAGAAAATCATTTTGTTCTTTTCGAAATACTTTATCTTCCTCTGTAGGGATATATATCTCAGGATCAATTTGACTTTCCAAATCCCAAGACTCAAGATCATCTTGGTCATCAACTGTCAAGCTCCTATAGATAGTATTTCCCATAAATGCTTTACACGAAGAAACATCTGACTCTGAAGAATGTTTTTCTTTTAAAAATTTCTCTTCAGACATTTCTTTATGTCTAGCTTCCATTTCTTTTAAACTTTCTGAAAATACTGTGATCATAACTTCCTTTTCGATCTCAAAAGAAAGTTTTTCGTCATCTCTGACTTCCTGAATAGTACTTTTAATCTTGCTTTCGAGGTCCATGAGTTTCTGTTCAAGAACCATTGGTGGAAAATACCTTTTACCCTCAAAAACTGGTTTTTCATTAGTTTTTTTTTTAGTATTTTCCATTTCCTCTGGTTGTTCAACAACATAACTTCAAAATAATCATTTGGCAAGGTTTTCTCGTTTTCTAATGCCTTCGCATTATCAGGACCATACCAAAAAGGAAGCTGCATCTTAACAGTGGTTTTTCTTTTTACTTCTTCCTCAGCCTCATAGTCATCATCATCCATTTTAAGCCATTTGATTTGATAGCTAGGATGTAGTGATGGAAGAATAAACCAATCAAATTCATAAAGAGTGGGGGATTTTAATAAGGCATTCTTCGGGTAGTGTGGATTGTCATACCCTATGCCTCACTTAGAATTGAAATACCGAAATTTACTCGGCTTATTCATGTGAATTGTTTGTTCAGTTTGGCCTGCTTTATACAATTTTTCTTCTAAACCTTTGACATTATCGCTTAGCTCAGTGTTCCTATCTTTATAGGCATGAAGAAGATTTTCAAACTCATTCTTCTTTGCTTCCGAACTCGCTAACATTTCTGATAATTCAGTTATTCTACTATGAAAATAAGTTTGACCTACATCAAATTCAGTCTTTTTCTTTTCGAGTTTTTCAATGTGACTCTCTTGATCTATCAGTCTTTCTCTTTGAGTGGAAATTAGTTCATCTGCTTTTCTCAATTTATTTGTTAGATCTTCTAACTGCGTTTGTAAATATGCTTGTTGAGTAAAGAATTGATTATAAAGATCGGAATGTACCTCATTTGTCTCTGAAGTAGATTCTGACCCTTCTTCATCGGTGTTTCTCGTCATGAAGCACATCTTGGTTTGAGCAGCCATCTCATCATCCGTTTCATCATCAGTTTGATCAAGCCAGTATTCCCCTTCAACCAGCAATGCTATCCCTGATTCCTTTTGCTTGGCAAGCAACATCTTGTTCTTATAATAATCAGAATCTCTGACTTTTGGTTTCCAGCATTCCTTGGCGAAGTGTCCAGTCTTCCCACAATTGTAGCACTTTGGTTCTTCACCCCTTTTCTTAAACCCCTTCTTTTCATCAGTCCTCTTGTCATCCCTCTTGTATTCATCCTTTTTCTCCTCAAACTTCCTTCTTGACTCGACACGATCTTTGTGTTCAAAATTCTTGGAGCCTGATGCATATCTCTGATTATTAGAACCAGGCCTTCTCACAAACTGTTGTTGAAAATATTTAGTAAGGAGTATCATTGCTTGTTTCAGACTTTCAGCTTCTTCCACTCCATCTCCTTCATACTGTTCTTCATCAGACTCATTATCAACATTCTTTGAATATTTCTTGGTGGATTTGTGAGATATCAAAGCTAGTGGATCAATCTCTTCTTCCTTAACTTCTTTCTTCTTTTCCTTTTTCTCTTTCTTCTCTTTCTTCTTTTTCTTATCCCTCTTCTCATCAGCATCATCCTCATCGTGTTTCAAAGTTTCATACATTTCCTGTAAAGGCAATTCAGCAAACCTAGCATTCTGTTTCATCCTGTGAGCATACTTCTTCCATTCAGGTTGGAGAACACTCAAGAATTTCACATTGTGCTCGATTATTGTCTTGTTTATGTTGTACCTATTCAGCTCATTCAGTATTGTAATGAAACGGTCGTACGTATGATCAAGTGTCTCACCTTCCTTTTGTTTAAAATTCTCGTACTTGTTTATGGCATTGGAGACTCTCATCTGATTTTCCACCTCAGACCCTTGATATAGTTTGACTAACTCATCAAACATAGATTTCCCAGAAATGTTTTTGCTATCCACCTTCTGATAAATATCATTAGTTAAGGCTTACATAACTAGTGATGTTGCCGCTTTGTCTGCATTGTAACGTTTCTTTTGTTCAACATTATAATGTATTGGTTGAATTTCAACCATTTCTGGAACTGGCTCGCCATCAGCAACTAGTCCTCTTCTTCTTTGTACCCCCATTGGACTATTCTAAAGTGAATGAACAATGTAGTCCCCATTTTCTTGACATTCAACGTAATCCATAAATCTGTCTTTCCATATTTTGATCTCCTTAGGAAAAAGGACAGGTGGTTTGTCCTTTGACCAAATAGTTAGTATGTCTCTAGCTGTCATTTTAGATTACTTGTTAATGATCGATAAGTACCCTTCTGATCTGATTAGTAAATAATTGTGCACACTGGTTTGTCGCAAGTCACTGTTGTCTCAACCCAAGTCTTGTCGCAACACAAAGTTTATCTCAACCCAAGCTCAAGAACTTATCGCAACACAAAGTTTATCTCAACCAACACTTTGTCTCAACCCAAGATTATCGCAAGAACAGAGTTTGTTGCAAGAAACTTTGTCGCAAAAGGATGTTTTGTCGCAACAAAGAGGTTGCGAGGAACTCAAAGCAGGATTTTATCGCAATAGAGGGTCGCGATAAAGTACTGTTCACAAGTAACGAGTTGCGATGAAAACGGATTATCGCAAAGGGCAGTTGAGATATAATACTGTTCATGTTGATCCAAACCCTCTGTGATTTGATAATGACCCTCTTTTATACTTAGTGAAAATTGTAAGTAAACAATATGTATCAGAGTTTCGCTATCGCTGATAAGTACTAAGATCTTACAGTACCGCTGATAGGAACTCTCGCTTTTTTAGATTAAACACTCAGCGAACATTGTTCACCATAAATGCTCTGAGTCTGTTCAGTCATTATGATGATCGCTGATAAGTTAGTTGTTTACTTATGATCCCTGAAGACAAGTTTCACGTCAACAAAGGTTCTACGCTGAAGTCGAAGATCAAGCTTAAGAACCAGCGACAAGTCTCCTAATGAACTGATGCGGATCAGCGAAGACTCAGATTTGTCCACTCAACGTGAAGTATCAAGTACAAGACTTCAGCTATCGCTGAACTTTATCATCTGCTGAATAGTAAATGATAATCGCTGAATCAACGAAAGCTGATCATGAAGTCCTCCGTACAAAGTACTTTTGTCTTAACCACCCTTGCACGCCACAGTACGAAATGTCAGAAAAGAACCTCCGAATATCTGAAATCGTACAACCACTCTGATACTACACTGTTCATCCTTACGGCTACTAAGGTTGTCAACCAAGGTCAATGACATGCAACCAACCAGCTGATGACACGTGTAAAGTGTATACTGACTTGCATTAAATGCATGCAGTATATAAAGAGATGAACTCACTTCTTTTGAAGTAACTTGCTAACTCTGGACAAGTTCAAATCTCTCTCAAGATAGGATTTTATTAGTAATCTCCTTATCTTTCTTAGTGCAAGAAATCTTAGTGTTCCAACTTGTTTAGATTTAGGTTTATCCTTAATCTTGTTTCCGCAACAAGCTGTAAATTGTTAATGATTTATCAATAAACAATTTAGAAAAGTAAAATCTGTGTGTTTGTATTCAACCCCCCCCCCCCCCCCCCCCTTCTACAAACATGTATAGGCCTTCGGGACCAACAAGTGGTATCAGAGCGGATTTGTTTAATCTCATAAACAAGATCTAATCTAAGATATTTCTCTTTCTTGCTATTATCTGAAAATGGCCTCCCACACAAACACAAATTATATAGACAATGGTTCTCTTGCAAAACCCCCTAGATTTTCCAGAGACAACTTCAACTTGTGGAAAAATAGGATGACACTCTTCTTAGAAGGTGTAGACCTTACTATACCTTACTATCTTGAGAACGACCCACACATTCCTGTAACAATTGATCCTTTAGTTCCAGCCACTGCAACTAGAGCTGCTATTCCAGAAAGGCTGATTCCTAAAGAAATCCATCAGTGGACCGACGAAGATAAGAAGAAAGTGGCTATAGATACAAAAGCCAGATCCATACTATCCATGGCCCTTCCTGACGAAGTCTACCATTCCGTCATGAACCTGAAATCATCAAAAGCCATGTGGGACACAATATGTGTTCAGTATGAAGGAACGTCTAAAGTCCAGGACTCAAGAAAGATCAACCTGGTAAGACAATACGAAAGCTTCATTTCTGGTAAGAATGAAACTCTCTCTGAAGTTCACCAACGTTTTAATTGTCTAATTATAGATCTGAAAACTGTTGGTAAGGAATATTCTAACTTTGAAGTACTGACAAAGTTTCTAGAATGTTTACCTGAAAGCTGGGACAATTATTCCATGTGTCTCAAGCTGTCAAAGGATCTAAGATCAATGACCCTTGCCACCTTATATGGCACATTGCTGAATCATGAGCAATCTAGCCATCTTAAGAAGAATCTTGTAAAAGATTCCAAAAGCACCCCTTTTGCTTTAATCTCAGAGGAACCTTCTACTCAGCGACCCTCGGTCACTATCACTGAGTTAGAGAGTAACTCTGAAAGGTCATCAGACTCTGATTCTTCAGATGATGATGAATCCTTGGCTCTCCTAACTAAAAAGTTCAGGAGATTCGCCAAGAAGAAAATGTTTAGAAAGAACAAAACTCTTTCCATAGCTGACAAGCCTAAGTCATCAGCTTTTGTTGATAAGGCTACTGCTACTTGTTTCAACTGCGAAAAGACAGGTCATTTCGCTAACGAGTGCAGGTCAAAGAAAATCATGAGACCTTCAGCTTTTACAAAGAAATCCTTTGTTCCAAGGAATAAAGATGACAAATACTCAAAGCTGAAGGAAAAGTATGCAAAGCTGAAAAGCTTTAAAAAGAAAGGAAAAGGCCTGATGGCTGACTATGATTGGGCTGCTTCTGATGAAGAAGCCTCATCATCTGATTCTGAAGATGATGAAGCAAATCAATGTCTCATGGCCAAGATTGAAGAAGAGGAAGAAAGTTCAGACATTCCCTCCACTTCAACATCTGCCATTCAGGTATCACCTTCCTTCTTTACCAATATTGCAAATATTGATGAAGCTGATAGTCTCCGTAAAATCGATCTATTGACTAGAAGTTTATACGAAGCCATGAACGGCAAAGCTGTGGTTGAAAACCAAAATCTTGATCTCGCTGAAAAGCTTAAAAACTGCCACCTTCAAATAGAAAAGCTTTCTAAAATTGAAGATGATTTTAAAGATCAAGTCTATTTAAATCAGCTAGTCAAAATCGAACGAGCAGAAGCTATCGCTGCATTAAAAGCTGAACAAGCTACTGTTGAAGGATGGTGTAATTCTTCAACAAAGATCACTGAGATAATTAAGGCTCAGATTCCTCTGAGTGATAAACGTGGTCTGGGTTATAAATATGATACTCCAAAACCAACCACTGAACGTTCAATGCTTAAATTTGGAACGTTCGTATCCTCAGTCGCTGACACTTCATCATCTCAGTGCTCCTCGTCCATTACACCAATCCCTGAGGAAACTCCTACCTCCTCAAAAGGTAAGGAGAAAATGGTTTATTCAAAACCTACCTCTGTCTCTAAAGACAAAGGTAAAGGAATTGTTATTTATCAAAATCCTCAGAAGGGTACCTTAGTACCAAAGCTGAATGCTTCTAAAGCCTCAGTGACCTACCCCTCTGGATCTAGAAAGCTGATCTCTGGATCAATTCAGCGATCTACTCCTAGACTCAGAGTGGATATCCTTGGTAAGAAATCTGAAGAACTGAATGTTCGTCCCATTTCTAAAGCCAATAGTTTACTTGGTGCTGGCACTTCTAATTCTAAATTAAAAGTTCAGCATACAAGTGGTCCTAGAACTACTTTTAGCTATAGGAAATGTTATCACTGTGGACTTACCGATCATATTGCTAGTAAGTGCCCCACAGCCACCAAAGCTGAAAAGATAGCTAAGGTGAAGATTGCCCCCAAGGCAAAGAAGACCAACCCTGGTGAAAATCAGGTCAAGGTGACTCCTACCACTGAGGTTAACAAAATAACCAAAGTGAAGAAAGACAAAGCTGAATCTTCAAATGCTGCGAAGACCGATGAACCTTCCATTCCAACTACTTCCACTGACAAACGTGTATACATGGTTAAGTGGGTACCCAAGCAAAACTAATCTTCCTTTGTAAATGCAGGTTAAGAAGGGTATCTGGTATCTCGATAGCGGATGCTCTAGACACATGACTGGAAAGAAAAGCATGCTCGCTGAATACAAGGAAGAGAAGGGTCCCTCTGTGACTTTCGGTGGAAATGGAAAAGGACACACCCGAGGGTATGGTGTACTTTCAAATGGTACAACCTCCTTCAGAAGAGTCGCATATGTTGAAGGGCTGAAGCATAATCTTCTGAGCATCAGTCAGCTTTGCGACATGGATAACAAAGTGATTTTCACTAAGGAATCCTGCTTTGTCTCTGACAAAAAGGAGAAGATAGCTCTCAGCGGTTATCGTTTGGAAAATGTTTATGTAATAAACATGGACTCAACAACCACTGAGAACTCCTGTTTCTTCTCAAAGGCAACTTCTGATGTCAACTGGCTATGGCACAAGAGGCTCTCACATCTAAATTTCAAGACACTGAATACTCTTTCCTCCAAAGAGTTAGTCACTGGTCTACCTCAGCATTCATACGCCAAAGAGTCTTTATGTTCAGCGTGTGAAAAAGGGAAGCAGACCAAGGCAAGCTTCAGGTCAAAGCAAGTCTCCTCAGTGTCATCTCCTCTACAACTACTCCATATGGATTTGTTTGGCCCCGTTAACAAACAATCCATCGCTGGAAAGAAATATACGCTAGTCATAGTTGATGAATTCTCTCGTTACACATGGGTAATGTTTCTCCGTTCTAAGAGTGACACCCCTGAAGAACTCATCACCTTTGTTCGGAAGATGGAAACTCTGAACAATATGATTGTTCGCTCAATAAGGAGTGATCATGGAATTGAATTCAAAAACAGTTCTCTTGATTCCTTCCTTGAGAGTAAGGGTATTTCTCACAACTTTTCGTCAGTGAGAACACCGCAACAAAATGGAGTCGCTGAAAGAAGAAATAGAACAATTATTGAAGCTGCACGTTCAATGCTCAGCGATTCTCACCTGCCTACTCAGTTTTGGGCAGAAGCTGTCAACACTGCTTGTTTTACGCAAAACAGGTCGCTGATAGTTAAAAGATTCAAAAAGACAGCCTATGAACTTTTTTCATGGGAGAAAGCCTTCAATCAGCTTTCTTCACATCTTTGGATGTCAGTGTTTCATACTGAACAACAGAGATGCCCTTGAAAAGTTTGATCCTAAGGCTGATGATGGAATCTTTCTTGGATACTCCTGAGTCTCCAAAGCCTTCAGAGTCTTCAACCGTAGAAGACAAACTGTAGAAGAAACTATTCACGTCACGTTTGACGAATCCCGTTCAGCGAACTCTAAACCGAACGCTGATACTGAAGAACTGAATCAATGGATGTTTTCTCATCTTGGTGATTCAGAAGAAGTTCCCACTCCTCATGCTCATCCAATAGAAGATGATAGTCCCACTATCATTCCAAACATGCAGAACAGTGAAGCTGAAACATCATGGGTCTCAGCTGTTCCTATAAACACTATACCTGCAGTTGATCCAAATGCCTCAGAAATCTCGTCTATTTCTCAGCAATCAGTGAATGAAGTGACAAATGCAAACATTCCTCTCTTAGCTGATAATCCAGAAGTAGCTGAAGCCTCATCTTCAGTTTCTCCAGTTCAAACTGAGTCAGCGACGTATGCTCCGGCTCAGCGATGGACTGTAAATCACCCAATCGATCAAATTCTTGGTGATCCCAACGCTGGTATTCAGACTCGTAGAAGTGCAGGTAATATTTGTTTATTTGTTAACTTTATTTCTCTAACTGAACCAAAGAAAATAGATGATGCCCTCAGAGATCCAAACTGGGTCAGCGCTATGCAAGAAGAGCTGACTGAATTCGAAAGAAACAAAGTTTGGAAACTTGTTCGGAGACCAACTGACAAAACGGTGATAGGCACTAAATGGGTCTATCGAAACAAGTTGGACGAACATGGTACTGTAACTCGCAACAAAGCTCGTCTTGTTGCTCAGGGATACAGACAAGAGGAAGGCATAGATTATGACGAAACTTTTGCTCCTGTAGCAAGACTTGAATCTATTCGTCTTTTCTTAGCATATGTTGTACACAAAAACTTCACTGTACATCAGATGGATGTTAAGTCAGCGTTTCTGAATGGAAAGCTGAATGAAGAAGTGTATGTGGAACAACCTCCAGGATTCTCAGATCCTAAGCGTCCAGGTTACGTTTATAAACTGGACAAGGCACTTTATGGCTTAAAGCAAGCTCCTCGTGCATGGTATGATACTCTCTCTACTTATCTCCATATTGAAAATTTTGAGAGAGGAAAGATTGACAAAACTTTATTTTTTAGAAAAGTGAAAGGTCATATCATTTTAGTTCAAATATATGTTGATGACATTATATTTGGTTCTACTAACCCTGAGCTTTGTACTCGTTTCGCTGATAGAATGAAAGATGAGTATAAAATGAGCACGATGGGTGAACTAACATATTTCCTTGGTCTTCAGATTAAGCAAACTGAAAAAGGAACTTTCATTAATCAAGGAAAATATGTTAAAGATATGCTGAAGAAATTCGACTTAACTGAAAGTTCAGCTATGAAAACCCCTATGGCACCACCGCTGACACTTGACAAGGACACAAAGGGTGTTCCTGTCAATGTCACGCTGTACCGTGGGATGATCGGCTCACTATTGTATCTTACAGCTAGCCGACCCGATATTATGTTTGCAACATGTCTGTGCGCACGATATCAAGCTGAACCTAAGATATCCCATATGAAAGCTGTAAAGCGAATCTTTCGATATCTTAAGGGTACAGCGAATCTAGGTCTTTGGTATCCCAAAGACTCAGGATTCGATCTAACCGCCTATTCAGACAGTGATTTTGCAGGTTGCAAAATGGATAGGAAAAGCACCACAGGAGGATGTCAGCTCCTGGGTGGAAAGCTGGTAAGTTGGACAAGTAAGAAGCAAAACTCAGTGTCCACTTCCACAGCTGAAGCTGAATATGTAGCCGCTGGAAGCTGTTGTTCTCAGGTCTTGTGGATGAGAAATCAGCTACTAGACTATGATCTTCAGCTCTCCAAAATTCCAATCTATTGCGACAGCACAAGTGCCATCGCTATAGCAAACAATCCAGTGCTACACTCAAAGACAAAACACATAGAAATCAGATATCATTTTATCAGAGATCATGTGATGAATGGTGATATAGAACTTCATTTTATCCCAACTGATTATCAGTTAGCTGATTTGTTTACCAAACCTCTTGATGAGACAAGATTCAACTTTCTCATCAGCGAGCTTGGAATGCTGAACTTTGAAGGGTAAAATCTTCAGCGGTTCACATTTAATCAGCGATACGTTTATACAATCTTGTATAACCTTCGGGATAAAATCAACTTGTATAATCCATTTCATCATCTTCTCTCTGAATAAACTTGGTTAAACTGATATCCAGGTATGTTCTCTCTTTCTGACAATCGCATGTAAATGCAAGATTTCAAAATAAATTGCATCGCTGAATATCTCTTCCTTAACAGCGATATTTTGAAAGTTCTTTAAACCTTCACTGATATTTTCTATTCAGTGCTTCATGTTTTTCAAAGAGTTCCTGAGCTTTCAAAACCTCAGAGACATCCTAAAAGAATGTGAAAGGACAGTTGTGACGTCATTGCAACGGATAACACCAGGCACGTTTTCTTTCTGACACACGTTTGCACGTTTCGTTCAAACTTCCAATCAAATGCAAACACGTGTCCGTGTCATGATGAAAACCTTTTCCCGCTCAAGGTTTTCTCTCTCTAAAAATCCCTATATAAACAACTCTTGGTTTATATTTGTCTTTTACGCGAACAATCTTTCTCCGCAAGAAAAGAATCCTCTGTTGCATTTGTGCTCTCAAAAACCTCAAGAACTGTTCATCATCTTCTTCATCAAAACTTCAAGGTTAATATGTTCTTATCTTTTATCAAATGCGTATAACTTGTTTTCGATCTTCTCATTGTTTTAACAAGATCAAACAAAAGAACTTTGTAAAATAAAATCATTTCTTTCATGGTTTTATGAACACAACCATTTCATGGTTGTTCTTCAAGTTTTAAATCTAAAATCTTAAACTTGTTCTTCATTCATATCCAGTTTTCTTTCAGAAACTGGAATACAAGACTTTATGGGTTTTACATTTCATTTTAAAAAATCAAGAAAAACCCTAATCTTCATTAAGACATTTATGTCTGAATGAAATGGACAAAATTCGAATAATCTTAAATGGAAATTCTTTCCATACTAAGACAATTCTTATTTGTTAGCATCTTTGGTTGAACTGATAATACATAGAAATGGCATCTTCAAAAATCAATGTCACCGCTGAGTCCATCTCCACTGACTCTGAGGAAGTGGACATCGTCAAAGCCCCTCAGGTTAAGTTCGAGCTGGATCAACTAGATTGGACCAAGGCCAACAATCTCTCAGCTCTTCTCGAGTTTCCTCCTCGGAAGCAAGTATCACATCTGGACGTTGCTGTGAGTTTTTTGAAGAACAACCCCATCTACACAGCCCTGGCCATAACACCTCCTGCCAGTCAGCGGCTCTTATCCCAGTTCTGGTACTCTGCCAGACACACTGAGCTACCCTCTGCCAAAGATGCATCCAAAACCATCGACTGCATACTCAGCGATACTGAGTATGGCACCATCAAGATCACACCCGCCATAATTCGAAACGCCCTGAACTTCCCAAATGCCACCAAAGAAAAACCCTTCGTTCCATTCCCTGACCATAAGAAGCACGCTGACAGAGAAGAAATAATTGCTTTTCTCGATGCAATGGGTTACATCTGGGAAACCGGAAGGGACAAGAAGCTTGAGAAGAAGCTGACGCTGATAAAGAAATCCAAGATGCCCAGCGAGATGAACTTCATCTTCGCACACCTGATCAGCTGCATGACAGCGAAGTCCGGCTCTTCTGATCAAGCCGCCCAACCTCAGCAGTCCATGGGATACGCACTGCTGAAAGGTCTAAACATTGACTGGGCCTCCATTATTTATGATGACCTGATTCAACGTGTCGATTCTGCCGCTGACAGACCAGCATGGGTTCCTTACCCACGATTCATCAGCGCCATCTTTCAATATGGCCTAAAGGACAGCTATCCTGAAGAGGGTGATCTGAAACTTTCTCAGATTGGCTCTAAAGTTCTCGACTTCAAGCCTGTCGCCAATGAGGTACGTCTCTCTACTCTTCTCACTCTTCTAAATTCTCCGCTTTCTGTGGCTCCTTCAGCGACAATACCCATCGCTGATACCCCGGCCACAAAATCCTCTCCTTCTAAGAAAAGGAAACCCTCTCACACCCAACTTGATTCCAAAAGGATCAAGAAAACCAAGGAGCAACCCCAGCAATTCCATGCTGAAGACTCCTCAGCTCATTCTGACGAGCTGAAGGAAAGTTCCGTGGTACGCTCTGCCACACCCGTGCAAGCCATCCCTCCAATCCAGACTTCAGCGTCTCTAAACGCTGAGGATAGAAACTTGGAAACTACCCAACCTCCCTCAGTCTCTCAAAAGACTGATGAAGTGATTGTCAGTGATTCCAACGTTGAACTCAGAACCCGAATCCCAATCTTATCCTTCGCTCCTCCCTCCACTTCTTTGGACACTCCTCCAGCTAACACTGGAGATGCCATCATTCCAGAGGCCACCGTTGATGCTTCTCAACAAATGATAAAGAAAGGACCTGCAGAGATCACCATACCTCACCGTACTTTCGAAGAGGATATGGAACATTATTCAGGAACTTGCAACTTTGACGAGTTCATCAATCCTCCTGCAGGTACAAATCCCACCTTAAACACTGTAACTATACCTGAAACTTCTGAGCTTTCCTTTGTTCACAAGTACTTATATATTACAGGTCCTAATTTGGGAGACATCAACGCTTCTCTGAAGTCCGTGGAAACAAAGCTGACCAGTCTCACCACCACACTCTCCAACAATTCTACAGCTGTAACAAACGCTGGAGAAATTTTGACAAAGCTGACGACGGTGGTGGAGAAGAAAGCTTCCACTGAAGACATCAAGGGACTTGATAAGACTCTCGCCGATTTTGCCAAGGTGCTCTCTGACATCTACACTGACTACACCAGCCTCAAAAGCTCAGTTTCGACCGTGTCCAGCGAAGTAACAACGCTGAAGACATCGGTTGGAAAACTCGAGGGTGATATGTCAGCGGTCAAGACTGACTTAGGCTCTGTAAAGACCGACGTTAGTTCTATGAAGACGATGATCGAGACGCTGGTCATCAAGGCAAATAATCCAGCTCCTGCTCCTGCCCCTGCTCCTATTTTGGAATCTTTCACAGCGGCAGATCGCACAGAGCTGAAGAAAATCACGCCTGCTATTTCTGGCCTACAAGACAGAATAGTAAAGCTTGAAGGTTGTGTGAAAATCTCTGGCCCATAAGACAGAGATAACACCAATGCTGAGTCTACTCATTCCTCCCCCAATCATGAGAAAGAGGGGGAGAAGAGCGCTGAAGATCTAAACAAAAGCGCTGAAGACCTTTCCCATGATGAATCTATCAGGGGAGAGAGGAATGAAGATCTAACCGCTGGACCTCAGGGAGATGAAAACCCTGAGGGAACCGAGAAGCTCGCCTCTGTATCTGAGGGGGAGCAACTCGAAGAAGATGCTGAGGAATCCGAAGCAGAAGAAGATGAAGACATCGACATCCCTGAAGATGAACCATCCTTCTCTCCAAGAAAGGATGATGATGATGATGAAGATGACGATGATTTCTTTATCGCCAAACCTGCCCCAAGGATCAAAGCTCTTAAGGGAATCTCAATAAAAGAACCATCAGGGGAGAAGACAAAGACAAAGCCCTCAGCCTCTGGCGCTGAGAAAAGCAAAGGCAAAGGCCTCGCTGAATTTGAAAATCTGGTGATCTTGCTTGAAAAGCCGGTTTGTCAGGTACACTAAACTTTACTTATATTCCTTCCCTGAACATCTCAATACTCAATCAGTTCTCTACTCAACAACCTCTCTACGCATCCACAATCTTTTTCTATCTTTTCTACCCATGTTCTTCTACCCAGTTCTTATTTATAAGATCGCTGCGTTTCAGCTAGTCCTCTCCCCTGTTTGAGGATATCGCTGAAGGCTCCACAATTGCGACTTCACCAATAATTCCAGCTGCCGCTGAAGAAATAATCCCAGTCTTGGATTTAATCTCTGAGACTGATGAACCAGAAGAACAATCTCTCTCGCACAGAAACAAACCTTCCTCAGCTCCTCAAAAGCTGAGTGAAGAGGATCAAAAGAGAAGAGAAGAAATGATAAAGCGATTCGAGGATCAGCGAATCATTCTAAGGCGTGATCAACTGCCTTCAGTTCCTCCTAAGTTCAGAATTTCAAAAGCTGAATACCAGGAACACCTCAGAGCTGAACGCCTCATTGCTGAAAGGAAGGAAGCTGAAGAGAAAGACAGAGAATACGCCATCAAGCTCACTCAAGAATCTGTCAAAGACCCCAAGCTGAAGCATGTTCCCATTAAAATCCAACGAAAGCTGTGGGAAGAAGCCCAGAAGATCGTGGAAAAGAAAACTGAAGTTTCTCAGACCACCCTGATCTGGTGTAAAGAGAAAATTCACTTCAGATATCGTCCAGCGAAGATCAACAAGGTATTCATCTCTGGAAGAACCTCTATCGGAGTACCTATTGTTGACATCAAACTGTTCAGAGAAGATGGCAAATCTGAAACCTTTCGCGCTGACACTGTAAAAAGGTATGGTCTCTCTGAATGGCTGGAGATGAGGTTAGCTATCCAATCGTCACAATCTAAGTACAAGGATCATTTCGAAAAGCTGATAAACAGACATATCGACTTGATATCTTCTTGTGTGGATATTCCTCCTGTTCCTGATCTAAAGCTGAAAAGAAAAAGGGGCTCTCCAAAGAAGAAACGTCAAGATTCAAACTCAGGACCTGTCATACGAAATGAAACTGGAATTGGTTTCTCTCGCGCTGAAGTGCTTGGTCCTGATCCTGATCTATCTGCCCTTGACATCTCTTTGCCACCATGTGAACTTTTCGTCCCTGGTAAAGTCATCAGTAATCCTTATGGAATATTCTTTCTTGACTACGACGGACGTAAATGCTTTCAACGGATCGCTGAGCTTCCAATCACTCCAATCGAACAGCTCAGAGATCTCATCTACTGGTGTGACTTCAGAAAGGACATTCAGGCACGACACCTAAAACCCTTGATCTTTCAAGAAGCGCTGAACAAAAGAAAACGAGGTGTAACGGTTCCTGACTGGATGATCACCACTGAAAAGACGACCCTTGATGAACTTCTCATTAAGGAAGAACCTTTTGAAAACTGATATAATCTCTTTTTTCTCTATTGTATCAGTTATCCTTCTGTACTTGTAATTTATTTCGCTTGTACTTGTAATCTTTCTGTTCTTCATTGTAACCTGATTCAAAGATTTAAAGAAAGATTTCAGCGAATGTACTTTACTCCATCAGTACTGAAAAGATCCCAGAAAACAGTAAAAGGGACAAATATTTTATGAGTTCTTTTTATCCTTATGTTTTCATTAAATAGCAATTTTCTTTGTTGCTATGTCATAATCAAATAGGGGGAGATTGTTGATCCAAACCCTCTGTGATTTGATAATGACCCTCTCTTATACTTAGTGAAAATTGTAAGTAAACAATATGTATCAGAGTTTCGCTATCGCTGATAAGTACTAAGATCTTACAGTACCGCTGATAGGAACTCTCGCTTTTTTAGATTAAACACTCAGCGAACACTGTTCACCATAAATGCTCTGAGTCTGTTCAGTCATTATGATGATCGCTGATAAGTTAGTTGTTTACTTATGATCCCTGAAGACAAGTTTCACATCAACAAAGGTTCTACACTGAAGTCGAAGATCAAGCTCAAGAACCAGCGACAAGTCTCCTAATGAACTGATGCGGATCAGCGAAGACTCAGATTTGTCCACTCAACGTGAAGTATCAAGTACAAGACTTCAGCTATCGCTGAACTTTATCATCTGCTGAATAGTAAATGATAATCGTTGAATCAACGAAAGCTGATCATGAAGTCCTCCGTACAAAGTACTTTTGTCTTAACCACCCTTGCACGCCACAGTACGAAATGTCAGAAAAGAACCTCCGAATATCTGAAATCGTACAACCACTCTGATACTACACTGTTCATCCTTACGGCTACTAAGGTTGTCAACCAAGGTCAATGACATGCAACCAACCAGCTGATGACACGTGTAAAGTGTATACTGACTTGCATTAAATGCATGCAGTATATAAAGAGATGAACTCACTTCTTTTGAAGTAACTTGTTAACTCTGGACAAGTTCAAATCTCTCTCAAGATAGGATTTTATTAGTAATCTCCTTATCTTTCTTAGTGCAAGAAATCTTAGTGTTCCAACTAGTTTAGATTTAGGTTTATCCTTAATCTTGTTTCCGCAACAAACTGTAAATTGTTAATGATTTATCAATAAACAATTTAGAAAAGTAAAATCTGTGTGTTTGTATTCAACCCCCCCCCCCCCCCCCCCTTCTACAAACTTGTATAGGCCTTCGGGACCAACAGTTCACAATTGAAAAGTTGCGATAAAATAGACATGTCGCAAAGGTGGGTTGCGATATAAAATTGTTCACTATCGAATGTTGCGATAATGAAGAACACCCAAGGTTGCGATAATGATGAAGATTCAAACGATTGTAAGTCTAATCCTAAAAAATGATCCAATTGTGATGAGATTTGGTACGTAGGTTCGCACTACTATTCTGGACAACTTTAATACAACAAGTTTTGTCCAAAAACCAATAGAACAGTGAATATCAATCCAAAACAGTGTGTTTATACTAAAAGTCCGAAAATGGTTTTTTTGCTCAATCTGAGTCTAATCCTAGTGATTTTGCGGAATGAAATCACTCAGGGATTACCAACAAACACTCCTTGATCAATTCTAATCCATTTGAAACACTCAAATGGCTAAAATCAATCAATAAGATGAAAAAATAAAGAACACTCAAACTTTTTGCAAAAACCCCAAAATCTAATCTGATCAAAATGATGTACTATGCTCTGATACCAATTGTGATCTCAGAACAAGTAATCAATCAGTGAATACAATCAGTTAGCCATCCATATATTCATCAATGAGAAATTCACCAAGTACACAAGATGAGAATGTAGAGAGAAAGTGCACTATGTGTACTAGTGTGTGTTTGTAATGGATGACCTAATGTCAATCTAGAAGAAAATTACATTATATAGTTTCTAACTTGACAATTACACATTAGGTCCCTCTACTTGGTACAATTAGATAAATTGTGCACTAACATATAACCATACCATGAATAAAGTCAATATAAATATCAATATTGTATCATATACATGAGCGAAAAATAGATTCTATAACTCTTTAACAAAATGACATCATAAAAATCTACAATAGAAAATTAACATTATAGAAAATTTAAATTATATATTTTTAAACTTTGTATCATGATATTAATCTAGAATTAGTTATTTTTATTTTTGATGTAATAAGTTTTTTAAAAACATTTGCAAATGTAAATATAATAAGAATGTTTTTGTTACCAAAAACATGTATATAATAATTTTTATAAAACATCTATAAATATAGGAAAAATGTTTTTAAGGATAAAAATATAAGGGAAATTAATTAAAATGCCCTAAGTTGACTAACGGTTCATCGAAATACCCTTTCTCTCTCTTAATTTGCAAAAATACCCTGAAAATCTGTGGCCTCACCCGTGGCCCACGGATGTTTTTAAAAAATATGATTTATCCGTGGGCAAGACATTAAGTCCGTGGACCACGGATTATAAATCTGTGGGCAATATATTTTGTCCGTGGCCCACAGATGTTTTTACAACAATTGTGAATTTTGAATTGAATGTTACACTTTCAACCCCTATACTTATTTACTTAATTTACTTTATACCTTTTACTTTCATAATTTTAATTTTACATTTAACACATATAATCGTTTATTAACTAAAATACGTTAAAAATACGTTTTAATTTTAACAAGTTACACCATTATAATCGTCTCTTCGATACGTTCGAAATGAGCCTAATATTGAATATTTTTGGATTTATTTATTTTATTATATATCATATATACTACATAAAAATATTTTTTATATTTAAAATTCATATTCTTCTCGTGAAACTTTATCATATTGTCATTCACGATATCTATAAACACATACAAATAATAATAATTTAAAACGATTTAATGAATTAGTTAATATATTATTATGTTAATGCGATAGGAGTGTAAAACAAAATTGAAAAAAATAAGAAATGTACCATAAATGAAATAATTAACTATAAGAGTATGAATTGTAAATATTAAAAATATTTTTATGTAGTATATATGATATATAATAAAATAAATAAATCCAAAAATATTCAATATTGGGCTCATTTCGAACGTATCGAAGAGACGATTATAATGGTGTAACTTGTTAAAATTAAAACGTATTTTTTTAACGTATTTTAGTTAATAAACGATTATATGTGTTAAATGTAAAATTAAAATTATGAAAGTAAAAGGTATAAAGTAAATTAAATAAATAAGTATAGGGGTTAAAAGTGTAACATTCAATTCAAAATTCACAAATTGTTGTAAAAACATCCGTGGTCCACGGACTTAATGTCTTGCCCACGGATAAGTCATATTTTTTAAAAACATCCGTGGGCCACGGGTGATGCCACAGATTTTTAGGGTATTTTTGCAAATTGAGAGAGAGAAAGGGCATTTCAGTGAACCGTTAGTCAACTTAGGGCATTTTAATTAATTTCCCAAAATATAATGGCTAAAACTTTTAAAAGGAAGGAATATCAATTGATAAAAAAAACTCTACCATCCCTAAGATTCGATCTCTAGTCCATGCATACTTAAAAAAAAGTGAATTTAACCACTAGGCTAACTGAGTACAATTGTCTCATATTTCTAATATATATAATAAACCTTCGCCAGTTAGGGGGGGCTCAACACCAGCCAACCCCCCTACTGGCTACGCCAACTGATCATAGGTATATTTGAAAAGGGATTTGCAAACGGTTATGCATATAGATACTGAATTTTTTACACATATAAATGAAACATCAGAAGAGAACCAAGAAAATATTTCACATGATGTCCACCATTAAACCATAAGTGTGTAAATTATAGTGAATTTTTATAATACAAGGATAGATTAGTTGCCTTTGCTAAGGAAGGTCGCAAGTTCAACCTTTCTCCTTATTGGTTTCCTTAATTTTTATTAAAAAAATATCGGAAACCGAAATTTAAAAGATAAAAAGTTGGATTTTCACTAAACATCGCAGTCGAACCCGGACACATCTGAGAAAACAACACTCTGACACATTATAATTAAGCACGGTCATGCTCTTTCTAATTTCGCAAGTAGAAGGTTTGGAAAATCTACCAGTGCCGCACGCTATTATCAAGCACGATCGTGCACAATGATAAATCTGAAATTCCGTTTGGATCGAGCTAGGATTCATATGACTTTTAGTATAAATATAGACCTTAGGTTCTTATAAGAAAAATACGAAATCTAGAGAGGGCAAACCCTAGAGTATGTGACTTTGGTTGTAACATATTCTTCGCTTATACTTTCTCCATGAATAAAGTTTATTCGTTTCATATGTGGACGTACACCATCATATCAGTGGTGGGAACACTTATACTTCAATCCAACTCGTTTTTCACTCTTTTGTCGGTTTAATATCACACTTTGATTGCTAAAGCTCATCACTTTATTCGACTTTTAGGACCATATGATTTTAAAAAATCACAACAAGTGGTATTGTTAGTGCTTAATTATGATTGTACCAAGTAGAGGGACCAAATGTGTTATTGTTCCATAGTTGTAGTAGGTATATAATGTTTGCTTATTTCCTCTTTAGGAATTAGGTCATATTCTACACACACTAGCCACACACATAAGTATTGCATAGCATTCACCATTGTGAGCTTTTGGATCTTATTGAATATAGAAATGGCTTCCTTTATTGTTTATATGGATTGATTACTTGTTCTGGGATCACAATTGGTATCAGAGCCTGTATATCACATTGATTAGATTAGGATAGTTGGGGTTTTTTGCAAAAGTTGAGTGTTCTTCATATTTTTCATCTTTTTGGTTGATTTTAGCCATTAGAGTTCTTCTAATGGATTAGAATCAATCAAGGGTTGTTAGTAGACTATTCCCGAGTGTTTTTATTCCACAATATCACTAGGTTTGCAGCTCAGATTGTGCATTTACCCATTTTCGGACTTTTGTATTTCTGCACTCTGTTTTGCATCGAAAAACCACTTTCTGTTGGTTTTTGGACAAAACACGAAGCATTAAAGTTGCCCAGAATAGTGTCACGAACCCGCGTACAAAATTTCAGCCAAATCTGATTAATTTTGAAGATTCGACTCAAGAACACCTTGAATCTTCATAACTATCGCAACCCTCTAAGATTCATAACTATCGCAAGTGAACAGTACCATATCGCAAGAGTCACTTGCGATAAGAGTTTTAACGCAACCTCCTTTGTTTGAATAGTATCTTATCGCAACCCTCTGTTGCGATAAGACCCCCTTTACCTTTGCGACAAGATTCCTTATTGCGACAAGTTTGTTATTGCGACAAGATTGTTACTGCGACAAGATTTGTTATTGCGACAAGTTGTGTGTTGCGATATCTGTTTATTGCGACAAGGTTTGGGTTGCGACAAGCCGTGGGTTGCGACATCAGTGTGTTGAGATAAAAGGTTTTGCAACAGTTATTTCCTAATCAGATCAGAACGATATTAAAAGATCAACGACAAGTAATCTAAACATGACTGCAAGAGATATTTTGACCATAGGTTCAAAAGATAAACCGTCTGTTCTATTCCCTAAAGACTTTAAAATATGGAAAGACAGATTTCTTGACTATGTAGAACGACAAGAAAATGGGACTCTAATCTATAATTCCTTGAAAAACGGGGTACAACAAGAAGTATATCGCACAGACCTAGATGGTACTAACAGAAGACTTCTTGAACCGAAAGACTACACCGGTGATGAACTACTGAGATACAAAGCTGATAAAGCGGCTAGGTCATTGGTTATGCAAGCCTTAACCAATAACATATATCGGAAGGTTGACAGTTTGAATGAAACAGGGAAAGGAATGTTTGATGAGATGATCAAGTTGTATCAAGGTTCAGAAGTGGAAACTCAAATGAGAGTCTCAAACATCATCAACAAATATGAGAATTTCAAGCAGAAGGATGGTGAGAATCTAGACGATGCATATGATCGTTTCATAACCATCCTAAATGAACTCAGCAGTTACAAGATATCGAAATCCATCATCGAGACTAATGTGAAGTTCTTGAGCGTGCTTCAGCCCGAATGGAAGAAGTATGCTCATAGAATGAAACCGAATTCTAGGCTGGATTCTCTTCCACTACAACCGATGTTTGAAACATTAAAGCAAGATGAGGATGATGCCGATCTGAAAAAGAAAAAGTTGATGAAATAGGGTAAGAAGGAGAAGAAGACGGAAGTGTCTGAGAAGAAAGAAGAGGATGATGAGTTTGAAAGTGAACCGATAGCTTTGATGTCAAGAAAGTATGCTGATAAGGGTAAGAGTATTCAGAAAGAGGATTATGGGATAGACCAGGATGAATTGGATGAGGCGGAAAGTGTAAAGCAGGCAATGATGCTTCTATCAAGGGCCTTCCAGAGAAAATTTGTGAAAACTCTGGGATCAAACAATCAATGTTACTCATCCGATTCTAAAAACTTTGAGCACAAGAATCGGATTGAGTCAAAGAAACAGTTTGATGACCAAAAGGAAGATGGTAAAAGGTCAGAGGTGAAGAAGTTTGGTGAAAGAAAGGATGGCGAGCAAAAGTGTTACAATTGTGGGAAGTCCGACCATTTCTCTAAAGAGTGCTGGAAACCGAAGGTAAGGGATTTCGACTACTACAAGAAGAAGGCACTGTTGGCA
Source organism: Saussurea involucrata (assembly GCA_033807775.1). Classification (NCBI taxonomy): domain Eukaryota; kingdom Viridiplantae; phylum Streptophyta; class Magnoliopsida; order Asterales; family Asteraceae; genus Saussurea; species Saussurea involucrata. The sequence goes on along the minus strand of CM066322.1, from coordinate 53,912,827 downwards.
GAGCAGAAGGAGTCTGGAATTGCACTACTGGTAGAGGAAGAGTACTGGTTGGATCAAACTGATGATGAAGGAGAGGAGGAGACGACTGCTTTAGCAAAGATGTGCCTGATGAGCAGGGAAGGCGAGGATTCAGAGGCTGATGCGGCGCCTGAGACAAATAAGGTAGATTCCTGCACCATTAATCACTTTGCTAATCTGTTTAAAGTCCAAACATTAAAACAAGATGAATTAATTGAGAAACTCAATAATGCGCATAAGACGATAGAATCGCAAAGACAAATAATTATTGACCATAACAAGTTAAATGATGAGTCAAAAAAGGAGCAAGTTGAGATCGAACAATCTCGAACTTATTTCCAGAATAGAATGGATGAAATAGAAGAAAAAGTAAGAGTTTCTGAAAATAGGAAGAATGAGCTTGAACAATTGTTGCAATCATATAAAGATATTAACAACGAATTGACCGAAAAAGCAAGTAGTCTGGAAGAGAAGTTGTATAAACTTGGTCAATCTGAACAAACCATTTTTCTAAACACGCCTAAGAATTTTAGATATTACAACTCGAAATGGGGTGTGGGATATGACAATCCTCATTATTTAGAAAATACTTTGAAAAATGCACCTTGTCTTTACAAGTTTCACTGGCTTCACCTTCCATCCATAGAACCTAAATACAGAATCAACTGGCTTAATGAGGAAGAACAAGGGACTAAGGAAGAGATTAAGAGAAAGACAACTGTGACAATGCAACTTCCTTTTGTCTACGAAAATGAAAATAGGAAGGCACTGGTTTGGAATTGGAAACAAACCTTGTCTAATGACTATTTTCAAAGCTATGTTGTTGAGCCACCAAAGGATACTGTATCAAAACCCGTTTTTGAAGGAAAAACATATTATCCTCCTTTGGTACTCGAACAGAAGCTTGTCGATCTTGAGTTGAATATTAAAAGAAAAATTGAGGAAATCAGAAATGATGATCAACTTGCTTTTGATATTGAAAAGGAAGTTATGTTAACTGTTTTGATAAATAGCAAAAGAGATAAGTCTGAAAGGGTTGTTTCTGAATTGTCAACAAAAAGCTTTGAAGAAAAGAAATCTCTTGAACTTAGATGCTTGAATCTTTCAAAACAAGTCTCTGTTTTTCAGAAAATGTTATTTCTTGAAAAAGAGCAAATTGAGAAAGAAAGAGAGAGATTTAAGTTCGAAAGAAAATCTCTTGAATCTGAAAGTGTTATATTTTCAAAGAAAATATCTGTTTTAGAAAACATTTTGATCAAAGAGAGAAAAGATTTTGAGACTAATAGAGAGTACTTTAAGAATGAAATCTCAAGACTTATGGGAAAATTGTCAACTCTATCCACTGAAGCTATGACATAGTTGGTGAACTAACCTTCCTCTGATTCAGATGCTTCCTCATGCAAAGCCTTCATGGGCAATACTCTTTTAAGAAGCATGACTGTGGACGACTTTGATGGTTTTGAACCTTTTGATCTAGAGAAACAACCTGTTAATGAAAATTCGTATGATATCTTCCACACCTCTTCTTCCGATGACAATAAGGTTGATTGTGTTATTGACATTCCTTGTGATGGGAAGGGTAAGAATGCAAAAGATAATGTTGTGAAAATCAACTTTAATGCTAATCTTCCGGATCATTCTGATTTTTTGATCAAGGAAGAGGAACCTAAGAAGAATTTCTTCAAAGGGGAATCTTCTACAACCATTGAGAAAAAGAAAAAGAAGAAAAATAAGCGCAAATCTAAATCTTCTCAAGCTCAAAATTCCTACGCTTACGATTCTTATTTTGATGTCATTTCAGATCGTTATTTAAGAAACAACTCGCGGTTAGAGTAGAGAATAAAGGAGTCCACACATGATGTGGCCCAGAGAAAATCATCTAATGTCGCTTTTCATTCCAAGAAAAACACTTTTGTTTCTACTGTTAGTAATCGTGTTGCTTACAACAAACAAAAACTTGTTATTCTGTACACGATTTCTTCAATGCAACAACTGATTAATTTAGCACATGATCAAATTTGTTGTTCTTCATGTGGTGTAGATGATTTTATCTGCAAGTCTGGTTATTCTTCATGGTTTGGTTATAATTTCTATGGTTCCAATCGTTTTTACACAAATAAATATTATAACCACAACACTTCAAAGAAACATGCTAACCCAAAACCTATTAATTCTCCTAACCCGAAAGGACCCAATTGGCAATGGGTACCTAAAACTGTTTGAATTCCATTTTGCAGCTCCGTCATGTGTGGTATTTGGATTATGGTTGCTCAAAACACATGACTGGTAGAAAGGAGCTGTTGAGCAACTTTGTGGAAAAAGATGGAGGGAGAGTTAAATTTGGGAATGATCAGTACTCTCCAATCTTGGGTTATGGAGATATAGTAACAGACAACGTCAGGATCACCAAAGTTAATTATGTTGAAGGCTTAGGGCATAACTTGTTTAGCATAGGTCAATTTTGTGATAAAGATCTAGAAGTCCATTTCAAGAAGACCCGGTGTGCCGTTCTAACCGATGAAGGAAATGAACTTCTAGTTGGTTCAAGGAAGTCAAATCTTTACACAATTGACCTATCAAAGCTTAAGCCGAAGAATGACGTGTGTCTGATGTCTAAGGCAACAATGGAAAGAGTTGGTTATGGCATAGACGACTATCTCACCTCAACTTTCGTTACATTCAAAAGCTGACGATGGGTGATTTAGTTATAGGTCTACCGGTTCTGCAGTTTGAGAAAGACAACTTATGTACTGCTTGTGAGAAGGGGAAGATGAAGCGATCTCCTCACCCGCCAAAACCTGAGCCTAGCACAAAGAAAGCATTGGAAATACTTTATATGGATCTCTATGGTCCGATGAAGACTCAGAGCATCAGTGCCAAATGATACGTGTTAGTCATTGTCGATGATTATTCGAGATATACTTGGGTCAAGTTTCTTCGATCAAAAGACGAAACACCTGACTTGATCATCTCGTTAATCAAACAGCTTCAAGTGAATCGTCAACAAACAGTTCAGACTGTCATGTCAGATAACGGTACAGAGTTCAAAAACAAGACTCTTGATGATTTCTTTAAGTCATTAGGAATATCTCATCAGTATTCTGCGGCTAGAACACCTCAGCAGAACGGAGTCGTTGAAAGACGAAACCACACACTAGTTGAAGCCGCCAGAACGATGCTGTCCTATGCTGATCTACCTCTGTTTCTGCGGGTTGAAGCTGTATCGACGGCATGCTATACACAAAACCGTTCAATTATCCATCGACGGTTTGGTAAAACTCCATATGAACTGATTAACAATAGAAAACCTGTAATACACTACTTTCGTGTTTTTGGATGCAGGTGTGTTGTGCTGAACGATAAGGACAACTTGAACAAATTCAGTCCTAAGGGTATTGAGGGCGTTTTTATCGGATACTCGCTCACGTCAAAAGCATACAGAGTCTATCTCAAGTCTTCCAGAACTGTGATGGAAAGCATAAACGTCGGATTCGACGAAACTGAAGACATGGCTTCTGTGCAAAACAGTACAGAACCCGCAATATCTGGAATCCTAGCATCTGGACAAATCCGTCCAATGGTGACTAGGACGTCAAACAAGAATCAAGCTTCCACTTCTAACTCTAATTCTAATGATCTTGATTTATTGTTTGAATATTTTTATGATGATTATTTTGGTAGTGATAAACCTTCTTCATCTATCAATAACAGGAGTAATGTTTCCACACCACCAGCTCATGCTACAATGTCAGGGCCTTCACCGGTACTGACTACTCCTACAACTGGTGCAACAACTCCTGCATCGTCTTCAAGTAATACACATATGGCATCTCCACAAGCAATACAACGTGAATCTACGAATGGTGCTTCTTCGTCAGGTACAACTTCTAATGCCAATGGTGAGGACTCTGCAAGTCAACCTGAGTCATCTTCTGAAGCAGTTCCGGAGGCAGTTCCTGTTGACTCCTCTGTCAATGAACCTGCCCCACAACCGGAACCTACCTTGACAATAGAGTTGAATTTTGATAAACATCCCACCTTAGTGGATCCAAATGAAGATGTTGTATCTCTCCTCCCACATTCTACAAAATGAACTAAGAGTCACCCCATTGAACAAGTCATTGGTGACGTCTCCGAACCTGTAAAGACAAGATCTGCAACGGCTAACGAAGTCCTTTACGCGCTCTTTCTAAGTCAGGTTGAGCCTACAACGGTTCGACAAGCCTTAGAAGATCCGGATTGGATCTTAGCCATGCAAGATGAGCTGAACTCTTTTGAAGCATTAAACGTGTGGAGACTAGTTCCTAGACCCAAGGGTAAAACGGTAATTGGTACAAAGTGGGTCCTGAAGAATAAGAAGGATAAAGATGGGATTGTTGTGAGAAACAAAACACGCCTTGTAGCTAAAGGGTACATGCAACAAGAGGGAATCAACTACGATGAGACGTATGCACCGGTAGCTCGCTTAGAGGCAATCCGGATGTTTCTATCATTTGCCGCTTTCAAAAACCTCACTGTCTATCAAATGGACGTGAAGACTGCTTTCTTGAACGGTGTCTTGAAAGAAGAAGTATATGTTTCTCAACCGGAGGGCTTTGGGGACAAAGATAAACCAGATCACGTCTACATTCTTGACAAAGCTCTCTACGGTCTCAAGCAAGCTCCTCGAGCCTGGTACGAAATTTTATCTACCTACCTACTTGGTGCTGGCTTTCGGAAAGGTAAAATCGACACAACTCTCTTTACTCTGCATAAAAATGGTGAGATCCTTCTGGTACAAATTTACGTTGATGATATTATTTTTGGTTCAACTGACCCTGGATTATGTACTTGGTTTTTGGGCATTATGATGACTAGATTCCAGATGAGTATGATGGGAGAGATTAATTTCTTTCTTAGATTACAAGTAAAGCAATTCTTAACAGGTATCTTCATCAACCAATCAAAGTATGTGTTTGACATCTTCAAGAAATTCAAGATGGAAAACTGTACCTCAATTGGTACACCTATGGCTCCTGGATCTAAAATTGGTCCGGATCCAGATGGTGTAGATGTTAAGAATTACATAGGGATGATAGACCCATTAATGTACCTTACTGCGAGTCGTCCATATATAATGTTTTCGACTTGTTTATATGCAAGATTTCAGGCACAACCAAAGGAATCACATCTTGGTGCTGTTAAAAGGATCTTTCGATATCTGAAGGGGACACTGTACCTAGGCCTGTGGTACCCAAAGGGAACGGGATTCGAACTCACTGCATATTCTGATGCGGATCATGGAGCTAGTATGCTAGACCGAAAGAGCACATCTGGTCATGTGCAGTTTTTGGAGACAAACTGGTAAGTTAGTCTTCGAGGAAACAGAACTGTGTTTCAACATCAACTACGGAGGCAGAATATGTTGTCGCGGCCAGTTGTTGTTCACAGGTTCTGTGGATGAAGACTCGACTGATGGACTACGGCTTCAAGTACGAAAAGATTTCCATCTACTATGACAGCAAGAGTGCAATTGCCATATCAGCTAACCCGGTCGAGCATACAAAGACCAAACACATCGACATCAGGTATCATTTTATTAAAGATCATGTCGAAAAAGGTATGATTGAATTATACTTTGTCACAACTGAGTTTCAACTGGCCGGTCTCTTTACAAAAGCCTTGGATGAAAAACGATTTAATTTCTTAGTATCCAAGCTCGACATGTTGAACATGAAAGTTTAATATTCTATATTGATCATATAATGGATGGAAATATGTGTATGTCAATCTAGTTATTTCTATCTAGATTGATATATTCAAATTTTCATTACATTCTATTCTCAATATAAGATATTTTATTTTCATGTCTTTGTTGTTTTTCATTGTTTATTCTATTTGTCACTTTACATTCTTGTTATGATACTTGTGTCTGCATAAGGTGTGTTCATAGTCTCAGGGGGAGTACAATATAAGATGTATGCACAAGAATAGGGGTTGTGTGCATATCTGACAAAGCTCGTAAGTGTTGATTTCATGTGCTCACTACTTGAAGATCACAAGGTATGTTCTCTAATTTGTTTTAACCACAAACTCTTAAATGATGAAAATCAATTTTTCCAAACATACTTGCATCATTTAAGGGGGAGTGAAAATATTTCAAAAACCTTGAATGCTCAATCAATTGGAAGTTTGACATCTTCCAATGTGATAAATTCTTTCAAAATTTTATCTGAAAAATGTCCAAGTTTCACTGTTATCGCAACCTACACTTGCGATAACACAGTGAACAGTAGTTTATCGCAACCTTCAGTTGTGATGAAACCAGGTTGCATTCTTATCGCAACCTTGCATTGCGATAAGAAGTGGTCAATAGTAACTTAACGCAACCCGTTGTTGCGATAAGGTTGAACGTGTATCGCAACCTACCCATTGCGATATCATGTGAGTTTATCGCAACTTGTTCATTGCGATAAACTGAAACATGGCAGGTCAAACGTTGGACCAATCACTTGATGCCACGTGTCACGAAATTTGAAAAATCGTATAAATAGCAGAGACTTCTTCAACACTTGTCTCTTTCCAAAACCCTACTCTCTCTCGATACTGCTACTGTTCATCAAGATCTTTCAAGCCGATTTTGTGTTTTTCGTTCCGTACATTCCATTCAGATCATCATCGAGGTAAGGATTCCTGAGTTTCAGTCGATTTCATCCATTAAATTGTATGTTACAGTCATTTTTTAGGGTTTTAGGGTCGATTTCTTTGAATATCTGCTTGAATCCATGTGTTTGTGTGTTTGTGTTGTTAGAAATGCATTGGGTTTCACTGTCGAAGTCATTACGAGTCTAGTAGTGTAGGATTTAACATCTTTCATGCGAAAAATGGGTTTTTTGGGCCTGAACACTTAACTTTTCTTTGATGTTCATACTTGTCGCAACCGCCGTGTATTCATATCTTCATAACTATCGCAATGGTCAACATTCATACTTATCGCAACCTTGAGTTGCGACAAGATCTTATCGCAACCAATGCGTTGCGATAACCTCTTCTCACATACTTCAAGTTGCGATATGCTCTTGCTTGCGATATCATTTTGGTGTGTGTTGCGATAAGCCCAACACTTAGGAATTTTTTTGAAAAATTTTCATGAAAAATCTATTTTTGGCACTGTACTAAACTGTCAAGTGGTTCAGATGGCACACCATGATGGCAACTCTTCAAATGAAAACACCATCATCTGTTCGCATCGCTCATCCCACCCATCCGTCAATGCTCGCGACCGGGATGAAGAAATTTACCCGAGGGGTTCATTTCTGAGATTTGATGACAATAACCATCATCTGGATATCGCGGTTCCATTCGACTATCAAATCATCGTAGAGATCATCCGCGGCCATCCTCTACGAACCGCGCTTACTAGAGTTGAACTTGTACCGGCCATTTACCTTCAACAGTTCTGGGGTACACTTCAATTTCATCCCACTCATCGTACACCACATTTCACGGCTAGAGTTGACCATTTTGATGCCAGAATCACTCTACGAGGACTTTGCCGTGCACTTAACCTACCTTACTCAGAGAATTTTGAGGATCCGGTTCCAGAAGAATAACTATTCAATGATATCCACAATCTTGGATATCAAGCCCCCAACAACCAAGTTCTCACCGGTTCATCACAATTCAGACGCACGCATCTTCCAAGAGTGTGGTACACAATATGCTTAATATTAAACCGCTGTATGACTTCCAAACACACAGGGCTAGACAAGACGAATTTGCCTATCCTACGGATGTTTCATGCCTTCGCGTTCAATCGAAACATCGATTACGCAATCTTGCTCTGGAATGAACTTATCGAGCTAGTCGAGGACAAGGCACGCCCGAAAGGAGAACAGAACTTTCGTGCCTTATCAGAGATTCTTCCAGATTTTGATTCATCAGACTATGGAAGATAATCAGGAGATTCCACGCTGAGAGAATGCCCCACGAGGCCCAAGACAGTGGATGCATTACCTAAAGATGCCCAAGCACGTGGAATTTGCTCATATAGCCGTCATCAAAGAAGACGTACTCGCCTATGCTGACCAACAGTCCTGGGTAGTTAGGCAATATAGGTTAGAAAATGCATTGGTGGTCCAGCCAGAGCCGGAGGGACCTCCACAAGAGGCAAACCTACTAGGAGGTGAGGGTCTTAATGTCGAGGGGGTTCAGGAACACGAGGTTCTTGAACAAAGAGAGGTGAGGAGACCTAAAAGAAAGAGAGTCGGGAGAAGTAAACGAACTGTTGGCCAGACATCTTCACAACCAGTTCAACCACCACCTCGACCTCTTCCAGTTCAGATATTTGATGACGATGTCTCATGGCATTCAGTCGATGCCGCTGCTGCATCATCTTCTGATGATGATGTAGCTTCATTCATACCTTTCGGAGATGATGCTGATGACTCTGACCATGACCCTGATGTCGATCTAATTCCAAGACACATGGGTCGGAGACCACGGGTCGAGAGTTCTGATGCTGATTCCACACGGAACATCGGACTCTCCGACACTGCTACTGACGCTACGGGTCCTTCAAATCTAAACGAAGAAGTAGAAGTAGAAGTGGAGAATGTAGCTAGTGGTGAGGAAAGAGGGAGAAAAGAAATGAGTGAACATGTGATAGAGCCCGAAAACGTTTTAACTATCGGCTCTCCCCAAACCGATCGAAGTCGGGTAGCCACATCTTCTGCCAACGAGCGTTTGTCGCCGTTGCGCATTGAATCAGCCATGGTGGACCCAGCCATGCATAACACAGCCCCACCAAGCCACTCATCGGTCTCTCAACAGATCGGTGTTTCATTTTCCACAGGAGGTTTAGCACAAAGTCTATCGGCAACATAATCGGTGTTTGCTGGTATTGAAACAGGTAGGCTCCCGCCCCAGCCACCGACCTTCCTTTAACGCACTTCGAGTCTAGGGCCATTTGGACGAACATCATTTCCTAGGACACGAATGATGGCACCCCACCAAGTTGAGAGCTTCCGTGCTCCAACCGGAACACCACGAGTTAGGCCGCCATTCGTTGGTGCCTCGCGAGGACGGGGTGGAAGTCCTGTCACTGCTAACACCATGCCAGCGGTGAACACAGGCCGTATAGTTGCTACAACTACTACATTAACCGAGAACCTACGTGGTTCGGTGTTAGATCCATGTTTCCTTCTTTAACTGTTCAACAGGTGGCTCAGAACCTTGGTCCTTATCCGCACTACATCACATTGGAGGTTCTGCGAGCTTCACTTGCATCTATTGACACCACTTACAGGAAACACACCGACGAGTTGAGGAAGATTGTTGGTGACCTATCTGCTGAAGTTAGAAGAGCAATCAAAGGAAAAGGCGTTGCGGAATCGTCGTCAACTCCTCCGAATCAACCATCTCGCGATGCATCTGATCCACAAACACCACCACCAGTACCGTTACACAAAATCCCAGAAGACCAGCTCAAATCAGAGCTGTTAGCCCGACTCTTAGCCAAAGGCGACTCTAGTACGGCTGAAAAGGTCGACCTTGTTGGATTACTACGCCAACAATTCCAACCTCAAACCCAAAACCCAACCCAACCTCCTTCTAGCACCTCCTTCTAGCGTCTAACCGACTCTATGAGAGACATGACGGAGGCCGTGATGTCAGGATTCACCTCCATCACTGAAAGGCTTAAAGCTGTCGAAGAGAAGTGTGGGATTCAAGCTCAAGCCTCACAGAAACGAAGACATGATGATCAAGATGATCCTGATCAACATGAGGGGGAGAAGAGAGCAAGGGTTGGTCAGTCTAGTAGTGCGACTACATAAAATGAAGGGGGTTCAGTTAGTGAACGGGTAACAAATGAAGGTGGAACGGCGACTGATGTGGTACAGGTACAAGATACTGAAATGGAAGTTCTAGCTGATGCCATAACCGGGGTTGAAAAGCCTTCGGCTATTGACAATAGAACGGAGGATGAACGGATGACAGATAATATGTTCATCGACATTATTTACATTGATTCTGAGGAGGAGTCGAAAACTACAACGCTCAAGATCAAAGAAGAAATGGTTGAAGCTCTGGATGATGAGTTTGACACTACTGGGGATCAGGATATGGGAATTGAATCCGAAGATGATGCTCCTCCACTGCCAGAAATAGCTTATCCGGGTATAGGTACTTCAGCTCCACAAGCACCGATAATTACCGATGGCAAGATCAGAGATCCAGTACTTGAGGCTGAACTTAGAATCTATCAAGAGGTTATTGATGCTGAGTAGCCACAGGAGAAAGGGTAAGGATCTTGATTCCCTTCCAAGAAAGCTTAAGGAAAGATCTGATGATAATGAAGGTGTTGAATGTTGAATCTTAAAAGTTGCTCAATGTCTTTTATCCTGAATTCACTGTCTTGAGATCTGATGGTTTTGAATGTGTGTTCTCTGAGGCTGATTTCAAGAGTCTGAAACTGGATGATCTCCTAAGCCTTTACAACCTCCTTGCCACCCTCCCGGAGAAGAAAGTAGAACTGTCTACCGCATATCAAAGTGTTAAACGATTCATGCGGAACATTCTAAAGTTCTCCTATCTTACCGACTTTCAGATGGCTCTTGAGGCTCACCAGTCAAATGTAAATCTGAGACGACCAAACCGATGTCTGCCTGATATCCAAGGTATCCCTGCCTACACCGTTCTGAAGAAGCCTGATCTCGAAGTTGTCTATTTTGATTCAGACTAAAAGAAGAGATTCATGAGAGTCATTGAAGTAAACAAGTTCAGTGATGGTACATTCAAGATAATTTTGGTACATCTGGAGAGCAAGCTTCGTCTGGATGAAAGTGGAAAGGTGAAGCTCAAAGAAAAAGAAAGAGACCTGATCAACCAAGTGATTGAAGCCATTACCTACCGGAAGGAATACAGAAATGCACTGCGGAGGTTCGAGATCATCCTTGGTATTCGAAAGAAGTACGTGGCTCCGATGGATGTCTAAATCTTTTGCCTCTACATTGGTACAAATGGGGAGATTGTTAGTGCTTAATTATGATTGTACCAAGTAGAGGGACCAAATGTGTTATTGTTCCATAGTTGTAGTAGGTATATAATGTTTGCTTATTTCCTCTTTAGGAATTAGGTCATCTTCTACACATACTAGCCACACACACAAGTATTGCATAGCATTCACCATTGTGAGCTTTTGGATCTTATTGAATATAGAGATGGTTTCCTTTATTGTTTATATGGATTGATTACTTGTTCTGGGATCACATGTATGAAAGTTTTATTCGATTTGTGCTCAAATCTTTTGTCTGATGCAACATGAATACATACTAAATATTTACATAAGAAACTTAGCCAAATATTTGAACCAATTTTGTAATTTAAGGCTATAGTTTTACCAATCATCAGCTTATAACAATCAAACCAAAATTTCACCCTTTAGACCTACTATTGGTTCGTCAACACCGTACCACTTAGAATTTAGAAACTAAGAATAGATAATATGTACATAATCAATTCAAGAAAACTTAGAAAATTACCCCGAATTCGATGTTTAAACGTAACGTCTTCTTTAACCTTTGATTTTTGTAATGTCTCGGGTAAGTTCGTTTATTAATTTAGGGTGAGTTGGGTCGATTTATAAGATTAAGGGTGTATCCGTCATTTTAGTAAAGTTCAAACCCTCAATCGCAATTTGACATCCATATATATATAGAACCACCTCCTTCCTATTTCCTGAATTAAGTCGGTTTCAATTTCTTTTTGTGTGTGTGTTTTTTGGAGTTGAGAGATAGTAGAAGAAGCGGTCGATCGGCTAGGGCTGAAGAAGAGTTGTGTAATCGATTTTGAGGTAAAATTTCTTTTCACTTTGTGTTTCTAGCAGTTAGTACTAGATTCCTATCGGTGTTGAATTGTTAATTTCATGAATTTTTAGTAGTTTCGATCGATTCTGGGTTGAGTCGAAGCGCCCGGGTTCTTTAGGTTTCCCGGAATCGGTTTCCCGGGATCGGGTTTCCCGGAATCCAGTTTTCCGGAACAGACCCGGATTTGGATTTCCTGGATTTGAGTTCCGGATGCGGTTTCCGAATAAGTTCCGGTTAGTACTGAAATTGGGTACCCAGATTTGGTTTCCGGATAAGGGTTCCGGATAAATCGCCGAAGAGGGACATTTGTGGATAAGGGTATGATAGGCTTATTTAGGATTCATATCCTGTCATTGAGTTTCATGTGGTAAATAGTTATTTGTATTTTATGTAACTCAGATTTGGTGGAGTTGGTCGAAAAGTGTAATTCTTGCAAGTTTCAAGAGAAAGTGATAGTTGCGTTATTTGCTTTCAGGTGAGTTTTACTTTAACCATTTTCAAACCGGAATACATATATACTGAATGAGAATGTGGTAGGTAGTCTGATGATGTGCTTATAATTGAAATATGATATATTGAGATGTATGTTGTATTTATATAAGCATTACACTACACGATTGCACCTTGGCCAGACTTAGGGCCGGTGGAGTATTGGCAGTACGGAGGGACAACGGAGTTGGTTGTATTTTAGTGCAGCGGAGTAAATTGATTAGTTGGTTTAGCGCAACCAACTAATATGGCCATGTGAAAGAGTAGTACACAATGCATACGAGCCATGCTTGGTATTTGTACACTTGTTGTATATCTGTGTTTTACAAAATGATTATTAAATTGACAAGGATTTTCTCACTTAGACCAATTGGTCTAACCCTCGTTTTGTTTTCAAAAATATGTATTGCAGGTCGAGGAGTAAGTAAGAGCGGAGGAAAAGATAAATGATGATCTGGTTTTGGAAGCAGTGTGTTTATGGAATTTCATAAAGTGTTTTGTATCAATAATATCGTTAGTTATAATGTAAATTATTAGCAAAACGTTTGTACTGAATTATGTATTGTATAGTTTTGAGACTAAGGGGCTGTATGTGATATAATATGTATCTATGTTTCTTTTATGACGATATGTATATTGTGTTATATGAAGTATGTTTGGGTTGGGTCGTTACATTTTCTCACTGTATTCGAATTTAAATAAAATTGTTTTCATTTGTGCCTTTCATTCCTCGCCAAGGGGTTTACTTAAATACTAAGTCAGTTGATTTTAAGTGCAATTGCCTTGCATCATCTATTACTACCAAGGTCTTACTTAAATACGTAATTAGTCAATTTTTACACATACTCATGTTATGTTATACAACATAAGCTTTAGTCAAAACTTATAAAACAAGTGCCAAATGGGATAACGTACTATTGTCCATGGACAACTAAAGCTTCCTAATGTTATCGGTTATCCTATGAGTTTCATAATTGTTTACATTTAAATCATTCAAATACTTGCATGTGTGTGGAAGGTGTTATTGCAAAGCTGATGTGGCACTTTAGAAAGAAGTATGGTCTTGCAGGTGTGTGGATGGTCTTACACTCTTTGTTATAAAATATTACCATAACCCTGGTTAACAACCAATGAAATTGAGTTGAAAGCACCTCCCTCCCATATTTGCTCTTGGGATTGTTAGAGTATATTACAATTTATAGGGAATGTTTTCAAGTGTGAGTTTAGGTTTATATCGTTTATATCTTCATCCCTTTAAAAGTGAGTTTAGGTTTATATCACTTATATCTTCATTCCTATTTATGTATCATTCTTGTTGTTCAAGATTCAAGCTCTAAATCATACAATCAAGATCAAGAATGTCACATGTCATATATTTATTTAGAGAGAGAAATATTACAGTTGAGCACACACAACACACTGATCTCACCAAGTTATGAACACAACAAACAAGAAAACTATTTATACCTAGGAAGTCAAACTGTTAGGACACAAAATGTCCTAATTATAAGATAGTTTTGTAAAGGGTTATAATTGTTATATGGGCTTGGGCTTGGGCTTAAAGGTGTAATAGGTGGGTATATATAGGATGTGTGTGTGTGTAATTAGGGCAAGGGTAATCATTATAATGTAGACCTCCATGGTGTTTGTGTGTGTTCTAGAGAGAGATCCATTCTCTCTCTAGGTTGCTTCCATCTTCAATAATACACCACATATTCCTCTACATCTCATCTTGTTACTCAATCTATCAAATACTTGAATTGTTGCTTGTTTTACATGGGACTAACACAAACATATTGACTTCTCAAGGCTTTTACAAGAATTTACATTTAAACACACCACAAATTTAGCGCTAATAATCTCTCTCCTTGGATTCAAGATTTAAAAAAAAAATCTTCAACAAGCTTTAGCATCTTCTTCTTCAAATCTTCAACTATTTTTCAACAATCTTTATTTTTCTCTAAAACAATACTTTTCTTCAAATAATAATCTCCTCATTTGAATACACAACTTCTTATCAAACTCTGACGGGTGTCGAGCCCGACAAATAATAAAGTCTGTTAGTCCCATTTACACAAGCAACAATTCAATTAATCATGAGATAGAGTAACAAGATGAGATATAAGGAAATATGGTGTATTATTCATATGTAAGAGGACTACCTAGAGAGAGAATGGTTCTCTCTCTAGAACACACACACTACACCATTGACCTACATTGTAAAATGTTCCCTTACCCTAATTACACACACACATCCTATATATACTCTCTTATTAGTCACTTAAGCCTAAGCCCAAGCCCATATTACAATAATCCAATCTCATATTACAATTATAACCCTTTACAAAACTATCATATAATTAGGACATTTTGTGTCCTAACAAAGTCCTAATACCTAACATTGCAATAGTGGCAAGTAGGGTCGATTCCACAAGGATTGGATGTGAACGTGTCGAAAAATATACGTTTTACATAAAAGAGAGGGGGGGGGGCTTGGTTGATATACTAAAGCGAAAAACGATAATTATAAACTAGCAATGAGTGTAAATCATTGACCGGATCATGTATCATAAACTTGTTCTTAAAATGATATTTCTTATTCTATTCCAGAATGGGTGAGTATCGATACGAATCGATACACCGTTTTTCAAGTGTGAACATGAGAAGATCAATAACTAATTCCTAATTACCGGTTAATCCAATCTAGTTACTAACATAGAGTTCAATTGCCGATTGCTTTAAGATTAAACAAACACCATTTCTAGCCAATGATCGGACGCCGACCACTCAGACTAGATTGAGCATACCCACAACACTAAAATTTACCCAGTCAATTGAAGTATTGTTTGCTACTAAAATAGAATTGAGAAAAATTACGGATTCACAATTTTATCTAGCAATTCACAATTAGGCTAAACTATTCAAGGGTACCGACTTAAATAAATAACCCAACAATGATAACGATTAAATCAAGGTTTGCAAAAATGGAAATAAAATGATATGAAATTGTTCAGCAAGTCTCAACACAATCTAAGTCAAATAATTATAAACTCATTGCTCTAACTAACGTAGAAGAATAACTAGGAAAACAAAGAAAATACCAATTATTGTCGCCCCAAATCGTCGGCTTCTCCTCTCTTCAATCTCTCCAACGATTCTTCTCCAATATTCAGTTACAATTTAACTTTTATACCCCCATATTTGAAAATTGCTCCAAAAATAAAGGATGGCCACGATCTGTTGGTTCTGCGTGAGTTGGGGGTGAGTTAAACCCACTTGAAACCCACCCTAACTTAGTCTAGGGGCGTGCGAATGCAGTGTCCAAGTTTGTCGTGAGTTGGGAAACTGGCATAGTTTTGATCCCTAACCAAAGAAGTGGTTTGAACATTTAAGAAAATATTTTTGATACTTCAAAGTTCTTCTTTCAAGTAATGGAAGAAAATATTTTTGATATTTCAAATATGGGGGTATAAAAGGTCAATTGTAACTCAATATTGAAGAAACTTACATTCATCACAAATTTATAACACCCCCCCCCCCCCCCCTTAAAATATTCTCCAAAAAAAATTTATTTCAAAAAAAAAAAATTACTCACCTTCAAAGCAAAAACTACCTGCAAAACATATTAAAATTTTGGTACTCATATAACATATAAAATGAATCCTGACTTGTTAGATTGAATCAGAATAAAATCAGAAAGATAACTCCCTCCAATAAAATTAGAAAGATAACTCACCCTCAAATGTGTATTTGATGAATATTAATTATTATACTAGTGTGCGCCCCGCGCGTTGCGCGGTAGCGAGTAATATTTTAAGGAATTACTTGATTGCATTAAGATAAAAGGTAATTCATCGGTTAATATTAATAAGATACGATTTAAAACGAAAAATACAATTCCATAAGTGGTTCATTTTCATCTACTGATTACCATTTGTTGTTAAGAATAAATTGAGATTTATTGGTAATAATTTTGTTGTTATATTGTTTAGAACTCAAACGACACACCAAACATATTGTTGTTACGAATGGTTTGAAGAATTTTTTTTCCCAAAAAGGGTTTGACTAAACTTATTGAACTCTATGAATTTCCAGAAATTAAACATGTATCCCTCGCTTGTTGTCAATATATGTTAACATGTTTCATAAAATGTTAATCTTCTTATCAGTGTGAGATTACCAAACTCATTTCAAATTTATATACAACTTTCATTCATCATTTCTTGTAGTCCATTTCATTCTCTAATCTAGCATTCCCTCATCAATGTGGAATGACTAAAATAATACCACAATGTAAGATTTAAGAATAAAAAATCTTACAATGTCATTTCAAATACCCTTGGTTATTTCTTTTATACATATAAATAAGAGTAAATTACGGATTTGGTCCCTGTGGTTTGGTGGTTTTTACGAAAATGGTCCCTAAACTTCATTTATTACGGATTAGGACTCGACGTATGACATTTTATAACGAGTTGGTCCCTCCCTCTAACTGCCGTCCAACACCTCCGTTAAACTGAAGGGCATTTTCGTCCTTCTTCCTTTTTTTGTCTTTACATGAGGGACTAATTCCGCAATGACACAAACCCCAGGGACCAAATCCGTAATTAAGTTTGAAAAATAAAAATTATTAATTTTTTTATTCTTTTACTTTATTAAATTAATAAAGTATTTTATATATATATATATATATATATATATATATATTACCTATAAATCTTTTTATTTAAAAACTAAAATTCCACATCATAATTTAAAATAAAAATAATTATAAAAATTTGACTAACTAAAATTAATTGAATAAAATTATTCCCCATCTTTTTTTTAATTAATTAAAATATCAAGTTAAAGTGTGTTTCAAAAGTATCTTCATCATCATCATCTCCAGCACATATCTTCAAGAAGATTTTAAAATATCATGTATTAGGATTTCATCCATATCCAACACATATCTTCAAGAATATTTTAGATCTTTTTATCTTTCTTCCCCTCTCTCACAACACCAAAATAAACAATTCCATTTGTATCTCTTATTTTCATTTCCATTCTCAGATTGAATTTTGATTTTTTTTTGTTGGGTGTTCATCAAGAGAGAGAGAGAATGAGAGATCTACACTATATCTTATCATTTTGGTATCCATTTTCCAGATGAGTTGGTGTTCATCAAGAGAGAAAGAAGAGAGATCTCTACATGGGTTAGTGTTCATCAAGATTCAAGCTTAGATTTCGAGTTCGGTTTCGAAGGTTTCAGATCTGGTTTCCGATTCAAGTTCAGTTTCGAGATTTCCGATCTGGTTTTCGGTTCTAACAGCTCTGGTTTTGGCTTTCAGATCTGGGTTTTGTGTTTGTTTATGAAAGAGATCTGTTTTCGAGTTTGGTTTTTGAAGGCGACAAAATTTGGTTCCCATGTTCTTTGTATATGAATTTGTATGAATGTTCTTGGAAGATTTAGATTTAGGATTTTTGAGTTTTGAATGTTCTTGTATGAATATTTGAATTTTTTTGGAGTTTGAATCTGATTAAATTTCAATATTGTATGAATGTTTGATTGTTTTTGGATCTGAATCAGATTTAGAGTTCGAATGTTTTTGTATGAATGTTAAAAATAAATGGTTTGAATCTGATTTTGTTTTTGGGTTTTTTTTATTGTGGCGGTGATGGTGATTGAAGATGATGAATATGCATCTTCTTTCCAGATTTTAATATCCTAATGCATTCAAAAATAATAATTAGTTTTGATTTACCAAATATGTAATTCATTCTTTTTAATTTTAAATATTTGAAAATTAATAATTTTTATTTTTGTATAATACTTTATTAATTTAATAAAGTAAAAGAATAAAAAAATTAATAATTTTTATTTTTCAAACTTAATTACGGATTTGGTCCCTGGGGTTTGTGTCATTGCGGAATTAGTCCCTCATGTAAAGACAAAAAAAGGAAGAAGGACGAAAATGCCCTTCAGTTTAACGGAGGTGTTGGACGGCAGTTAGAGGGAGGGACCAACTCGTTATAAAATGTCATACGTCGAGTCCTAATCCGTAATAAATGAAGTTTAGGGACCATTTTCGTAAAAACCACCAAACCACAGGGACCAAATCCGTAATTTACTCTATAAATAAAGAAAGATAGAAAATGTAAATATTTTTCTATTTATATATATATATACATATATATATATATATAAATATTTATGTTATATAAATATTTATGTTATCTTTTGTAAAATATCTATTGAGGTATTAGTCAAAAGACGTTTCACAATGGTACCTCAAATTATTTTGGTTATTTCTTATATATATAGATAGATTGTTTTATTCAATATTTGAAAATTCTAAAATGTTATGGCTTTTGGGTCGTACCTTATTGATTGTCTAATTGTGTTTGTAAACAAATTTCGTTTTAACAATCACTAATCTCTTTTTAATTTTCAATGACACATTCTCCTATTAATACACTCTCATTTTCTAATATATCACATTTCAATATTTGAGAATACTAAAATCTTATGGCTTGATATAATGTCATCACATCTATCTTTTTTATACAAACATCTTTATTTCGATGTTTCAACTTCTTACCAATGTGGGATAGCTACCACTAAACCACAATCCAATATTTGATACTCAACTCTCATGGTGCTAACTCGTATCTTTTGGGTTTTCTTTTATCCATTTAAAGATATGAAATGTTTAACTATTACATGAAATGTTTTGTCATGTAAATAAAAAATAACTATTTAACCCAAAAATGGATCAAATTTTGTATGAACCATCAAGCCATATCTTATCTTTTATATAGTCACTCACACTTCCAACTTTTCACTTTTGTCACCAATGTGGGACAATGAAGAATTAACCACAATTCACCATTTGATGAATACTTGATTCTCATGATGCCACCTCATTACTCTTGGGTTTTCCTTTAAGGATATGAAATGTTTAACTATTACATGAAATTTTAACCATTACATGAAATGTTTTGTCATGTAAATAAAAAATAACTATTTAACCCAAAAATGGATCAAATTTTGTATGAACCTTCAAGCCATATCCTATCCTTTATATAGCCACTCATACTTCCAACTTTTCACTTTTGTCACCAATGTGGAACAATGAAGAATCAACCACAATTCACCATTTGATGAATACTTGATTCTCATGATGTCACCTCATCAACCATGAATTCTCTTTTTATATATGTAATAAAGATTATCATACATGCATGTAATTAACGTACAAAATATGTTTTTTTTATTTGATTTAACTTATAAAATGTAATTAAATTTTAAAAATATTTAATATTGCACGTTTTTGAAAGAGGTTAATGGAACTTTTTCTTAAAGTAATTCATATAATATACTCATTTTAAATTTATTTTAGCTATTATTAACAGGGGTATTCAAAAAAACCGGTTGACCGCTTAAACTGGTCAAACCAAGTTAAATCAGACCGTTTTTGGCGGTTTAAGCGGTTTGGCAGTCCGGTTTGGTTTGAAATTTTGTCAAACCGGGTGGTCCGATCCGATCTGCGGTTTGGCGGTTTTTTTGGGCGGCTTGGACCAAACCGACCGCCACACACACACACACACACATATATATATATATATATATATATATATATATTATTGTTGTATATATATCATTTAGAGTTTTAGACATTTTCTTAAAGAATTGAGAAAATTTTACATCAAGCATTAACATATCAGGTAATTTGAATGTTTAGATTTAAACTAAGCATTTAGATTAGTACTTACATGTTGGAGATGTTTGTGGAAAGGACGTGTATACGTCTGGTTAACTATGTTTTATAGAAACCAAAAATAAAGGGTTTATGTGATTTTTAAGTTCTTCGTTTAAGCATATGAAAATCCATGATTTGATTGAAATGGGGAGTTTGAAAGATTTTAATCCCTGCGACTAACATTTTGTATAAATTGTAATCACTTATCATATTATTATTTCTATGTTTTTATTCTCCGTAACAATTGTAATAAATATAAGTGGACTTTGTTTACTTTTTTGGGGACTCGAGCCCAAAAAACTTTAAAATTCCAAATTATATATGTTTTTTTAGTTTAAGTTTTAAAGGCTATAAAAGGCCCAACCCGCCTAAACCGATCGGACCAAACCGCCTAAACCGTGGTCCGGTTTGACCGGTCTGGGCACTTGATGTCAAACCGCTCGGTTTAAAAATTTACCAAACCGCCACTTGTGGTTTGGTTTGTGGTTTGAGGGGTTAAAATGCCCAAACCAGACCGCAAACACCCCTAATTATTAACATGATAAAGATATATTATAAATGAAAAAGGAAGAAAGTAAACTAAAAAACATTAAATTTTTTAAAGGGTACACAAATAATTTAGGGAAATTAATTAAAATGCCATAAGTCCAAGTCAAACTTACCAAAATACCACAAATCTCTCTTAGTTTACAAAAATGCCACAAATACCCGCCATAAGAGCCCGCGATCGCGGCCAGTGGCATTTTCGTAATTAATTATCCCACGATCACAGGGAAGACGCCCGCGGTGGACCAATTTGGTTGTATTTGATGATTTTTAAATAAAATTTTACACTTTCACCCCCTATACTTATTTATAAACTTTACTTTATACCTTTTACTTTCATTATTTTAATTTTACATTTAACACATATAATCGTTTATTAACTAAAACACGTTAAAAAAATACGTTTTAATTTTAACAAGTTACACCATTATAATCGTCTCTTCGATACGTTCGAAATGGGCTCAATCTTGAATTTTTTTGATTTATATATTTTAATATATATCATATATACTACATAAAAATATTTTTAATATTTACAATTCATACATTTATAGTTAATTATTTAATTTATGGTACTCTTATAGTTAATGCGATAGGAGTGTAAAACAAAATTGAGAATACGTTAAAAAATGAATTTCCGCAGATAAAAAATATTTTTTAGGTAGTGTATATGATATATATTAAAATATATAAATCAAAAAAATTCAAGATTGGGCTCATTTCGAACGTATCGAAGAGACGATTATAATGGTGTAACTTGTTAAAATTAAAACGTATTTTTAACGTATTTTAGTTAATAAACGATTATATGTGTTAAATGTAAAATTTAAATTATGAAAGTAAAAGGTATAAAGTAAAGTAAGTAAATAAGTATAAGGGGTGAAAGTGTAAATATCAAATCAAAATCACAATTTTGTCGAAAAATTGAAATGTTACACTTTCAACCCCTATACTTATTTACTTACTTTACTTTATACCTTTTACTTTCATAATTTAAATTTTACATTTAACACATATAATCGTTTATCAACTAAAATACGTTAAAAAATACGTTTTAATTTTAACAAGTTACACTATTATAATCGTCTCTTCGATACGTTCGAAATGAGTCTAATCTTGAATTTTTTTGATTTATATATTTTAATATATATCATATATACTACCTAAAAAATATTTTTTATCTGCAAAAATTCATTTTTTAACGTATTCTCAATTTTGTTTTACACTCCTATCGCATTAACTATAAGAGTACCATAAATTAAATAATTAACTATAAATGTATGAATTGTAAATATTAAAAATATTTTTATGTAGTATATATGATATATATTAAAATATATAAATCAAAAAAATTCAAGATTGAGCTCATTTCGAACGTATCGAAGAGACGATTATAATGGTGTAACTTGTTAAAATTAAAACGTATTTTTAACGTGTTTTAGTTAATAAACGATTATATGTGTTAAATGTAAAATTAAAATAATGAAAGTAAAATGTATAAAGTAAAGTTTATAAATAAGTATAGGGAGTGAAAGTGTAAAATTTCATTTAAAAATCATCAAATACATCCAAATTGGTCCACCGCGGGCGGCTTCCCCCGTGATCGTGGGATAATTAATTACGAAAATGCCACTGGCCGCGATCGCGGGCTTTTATCGCGGGTATTTGTGGCATTTTTATAAACTGTGAGAGATTTGTGACATTTGCGGGCTTCTATCGCGGATATTTGTGACATTTTTATAAACTGTGAGAGATTTGTGACATTTTGGTAAGTTTGACTTGGACTTATGGCATTTTAATTAATTTCCCAATAATTTAATCCCTAACCGCCTATCTTTTTATTTCTCATTTTTGTCATATAAACCCCTAAAGGTATAATGTTTGATGTTTCACACAAAAAATCATACGGTTTCATAAAAAAATGTGGCTTTACATTTAGAATTAAAAAAAAATACACTTAGCCCCATGGGCAGACCTACCTTAGTGGATACAAGTTACACGTGTCACCGTTTTATTCCTTCGACGTTGTAGTGTAAATAACACAGGGTTGTAAAACGTGTAAATTACCGTATCATTTTATTGTATGCAACTGTATATATTTTGAAACTACTATAGTAATAACACAATTTGATTTCTTGATAAAGTTGGTTTGCATACTTTTCTTCCATCCTAGATGCAGGTTAGAGTGATTTTGCTTGTATCTTTTTTTTAGTTTTTAATTTTTAATTTCAGATTTATTATGTATGAAATTGTAATAAGAAATTCAAAAACAAGATATCACATAAGAAAAATATAAAACTAACCAACAAACCATTATTGATGATTTTTGAAAAAATATTCATATCTTCGTTTCTTATAATAAAATGGTTTCACTAATTGAAAATATTATTAGGTCGACCTCTACTTATCTCCTAAAATTTTAGGGTTTCACAATGTCTATTCAGATAGGTCCACCCCTTATTAAAGTCATTCCGTTCATCCACTCAGGTGGACAATCAAATTATTTTCCTCAGTTTTGTTTTGACTTTTTGATTTAATTAATTTAGACTAGAATGTCTTTGGCACATATCACGAGTATCTTTATGCACGTTTTGCCTTGCTTACTTTATCTTTTGTATTACTCTCTTATGCTCAACTGTTAATAATGATTTTTAGCAATTTCTTTTCAGCTTTTCTTGTGATTTATTTGGAATCCAATAACGAATCCATTTTTCGTCTAACCTTAATATGCATGATCATAACAATTTTTTTCACACTAGAAAGTAAACACTATAAATCTCTTTACTTAGTATGCATGTACTTATTTTGAAGCCTTAATAGATATGGCATCCATGCATGGATTCTAATTTTTTGATATTGAACCCATAGTTCCCTTTTAGTTCCGCCGCCGACAATCAACAGAGAATGTGTGGATTCCTTATGATAAGTTATATTTTTCACCTTAACAACGAGCTTCTCACTACCAAAATTTAAAAATTGTACACTCATAAATGTTGCCACAATCACCTTAGATCGTCATAAAGCGGGGGTCAAGGGGCGGGGCAACGCCCCTAGTGGGGTTCCAAGGGACAGTGCCTTGAGGTTTTGGAATTTATGAAGATTCAAACATAGTGAAAATCCCACTAAGTTTAAGTCTTAGGGTGTATATCCAAAGATCCGATCCTTCTTGCCAGAGTTCTGAAGTTTTCCTAAAAATGGCTCAGTTTTAAGTCTGGGCCATGTAATCAGACTTACGCTCAGAAATCTAATCCTTCTTTTCAGACTTAGGTTCGGATCTAGAACTCTAATTCGGTTGTAACTACTCAATCTTATTCATTAACGGTTATTACCATTTGACAGCCCGGAACATTCGATTTCTCTTATAAATATGTAAAATCGAGAATATGGGTATAAGTATCTCGATTCAACAACCTTTGAAACTAGAGAAATTCTAAAGGATTATCTGTGATCCCAGAACAAGTAATCAATCCATATAATCAATCAGATGGCCACCAATATATATCAATGAAGAAGAATCACACAAGTACAATAGAGAATGTAGAGAGAATGGTAGTGTGTGTGTGTACTTGTGTGTGTAGCAATTGGATGACCTAAATGAAATATAGGCTAACGTTACCTTATATACTTGGTAACATTACAATTACATAATTAGTCCCTCTACATGGTACAACTTAGAATATTAGGCACTAACATTCTCCCCCTTTCTACCAATGTAGAGGCAAAGAGTTTAAGCTTCCACCGGGATCACGTACTTCTTCCGAATCCCGAAGATGATCTCGAACCTTCAGAGTGCACTTCGGTACTCCTTCCGGTATGTAATGGCATCCAGGGCTTGCTTTATCAGCTCCTTCTCCTTGTCATTCAGCTTCACCTCCCCGCTTGCATCCAGACGCAGGCTACTCTCAAGGTGGATCTGAATGTACTTGAACGTTTCGTCACTGAACTTGTTGGCTTCACAGGTTCTAAAAAATCTCTTCTTTGAGTCTTGATTAATGTAAACCACCCCAAGCTCAGGTTTCTTCAGAACGGTATAAGCAGGAATACCTTGAATGTCAGACAGACGCCGGTTCGG
Source organism: Saussurea involucrata (assembly GCA_033807775.1). Classification (NCBI taxonomy): domain Eukaryota; kingdom Viridiplantae; phylum Streptophyta; class Magnoliopsida; order Asterales; family Asteraceae; genus Saussurea; species Saussurea involucrata. The sequence continues at coordinate 53,888,114 of CM066322.1, read as the reverse complement.
TGCTCTTAGGTTTACTTGGTGTGACTCTAAGGCCATTTGGAAATCCGTAAGATAAGAAAATTTCAGGATATTATTCATGAACCTCTTGACACTTTGGTATGCAGAAGACCATTCAATCTTCTTTTCAGGAGCTCGTGCCAGTGTGTCATACAAACTGCAGAAGTCGTCAAGCTTTAGACTCTTGAAATCTGCTTCTGAAAAGACGTGTTCGGAGCCATCGGATCTTTGTACAGTGAATTGCGGGTACCAGACGTTGAACAGCTTGCAGGAATCTATCTTCAGCACCTTCATGATAGCTTTATCTTACCTTACCACATTTGTGTTCAAACATTCATTGCCCATGACATGTAGAAATTCAATCATGCGCATTGATGGCCAGTCTTCAACCCCGTATACCTTTGCTATATCGATCCTCTGGACATCCCTAACAAACAGATCTTTCCTTATGCTCTCCTGATAAGGAATCAGAATCCTAACCCGTTCACCTGTAGCCACATACCTTGGCTCGACATCAACCACTTCCTGATAAATCTCCAGTTCAGCTTCGAGTATCGGATCCCTGATTCTGCCATCGGCTTGCACTTGAATTACTGGAGCACCTTCTTGTACCACTGGAGCCGGAGGAGCGGAAGTACTTGCACTCTGATCAATCGGCGTTTGTGGTTGAGTGGTATCATCTGGAGTATCGTTGTCGGAATCTAAAGCAGCCATAATGATCCCGGTGATGTCGAATAAGTCTTCTAATTCCTCTTTGATCTGGACAGTCGTTTTCTCAGGTTCTTCCTCAGAATCAAGGTAAATATAATCAACAATCATATCATCTGCCATCTTTCATCAGCTGTTCTATTGTCAACAACCGGAGGCTTTTCAACCCCAGTTATGACATCAGCTAGAACTTCGGTGTCATCCACTTGGACCATATCAGTGTCCGTTCCACCTGCCCCTGTCTCCCTTTCACTAGCTCGCTGATCTGATCCCCCAACATTTTCAGTAGCCGTACCACTGGACTCACCAACCCTTGCTCTCTTCTCCCCCTCATGTTGATCAGGATCATCCTGATCATCATGTCTTCGTTTCTGTGAGGCTTGAGCTTGAATCCCACACTTCTCTTCGACAGCCTTAAGCCTTTCAGTGATGGAGGTGAATCCTGCCATCACGGCCTCCGTCATGTCTCTCATAGAGTCGGTTAGACGCTGGAAGTCGTTGCTAGAAGTTGGTTAGGTTGGGGTTTGGGTTTGAGGTTGGGTTTGTTGTCGGAGTAATCCAACAAGGTCAACTTCTTCAGCCGTACTAGAGTCGCCTTTGGCTAAGAGTCGGGTTAACAACTCTGATTTGAGCTGGTCTTCTGGGATTTGGTGTAACGGAACTGGTGGTGGTGTATGTGGGTCGGATTGTGCGCTTGATGGTTGATCCTGAGGGGTTGACGACGATTCAGCAATTCCTTTGCCCTTGATGGCTCTGCTCACTTCGCTTGCTAATCTGTTAACTGTAATTTGCATGGCCTGACGGTGTTGCTTGTAGGCATTATCGATAGTGCCTAAAGCAGACGCCAGTAGTGGAAGCGTAATAAAATGAGGATACGGGCCAAGCATGCGTACAACCTGTTCATGGGGAAAATTTAGGAAAATGGAACTAACTACCGGACCACATAGGTTACCGGTTAAAGTAGCGGTTGTAGCAATCGTACTGCCTGTGTTCATGGCTGGCATAGTGTTGACCATGACAGGACTTCCATCCAGTCCTCGTGGGGCACCAACAAACGGCGGCCGCACTCGGGGTGTTCCGGTTGGAGCACGAAAGCTCACAACTTGTTGGGATGCCGACGCGCGTGGCCTAGGAGAAGATGTATATCCAAAAGGCTCTAGACTCAACGTGCTCGGAATAAAGGGCGGTGGCCACGGTAGGAGCCTACCTTGTTCAATATCAACAGACACCGAGTGTGTCGCCGATAGCATTTGTGCTTTATCCCCAGTGGAAAATGAAACGCCGGCAAATTGAGATGCCGACGAGTGGCTTAGAGGGGTTGTGCTTTGCATGGCTGGGTCCACTATGGCTTGTTCAATACGCAACGGCGACGTACGCTCGTTGGTAGAAGATGTGGCTACCCGGCTTCGATCGGTTTGGGGAGAGTCAGTAGTTAATACTTTATCCGACTCTATCTCTTTCTCTCCCATTTCTTTTCTCGCCACATCACTTCTCACATTTATATTTTCTACTATAACTCCCTCTTCCCGCCTTATGTCATCAAAATCACCGGAGAGTCCGGCGTTCCAAATGGAATCAGCGTCGGAACTCTCAATGTGTCGACTCCGACTGATGTGTCTCGGAATAAGATCCGCATCAGGGTCATGATCGGGATCGGAGTCAGAATCACCATCATCAGTTCGGGGTTGGTCAGATACTTCATCGTCGGATGACGAAGCATCGGGATCAAAATCTGGGTCATCATCTGAATTCATCGACAAGTCATCGAGGATAGGAATTCGTACAGCTCCGGTAGTGGATGCCTGACCAGGAGTCCTCGCCACCCCACCCACTCTCTCTCTTAATATTCTCCTCACCTCTTCCCGTTCAGGAACCCCAAGTTCCTGAACCTGCTCAACATGTAAACCCTCACCGCCTAGTGGGATAGCACCATGGGGAGGTCCCTCCGGTTCTAGCTGGACCATTAGTGCATTAGCTATTCTATATTGCCTAACTACCTCAGACTGCTGGTCGGCATAGGCAAGAACAACTTCAGGAATAACCGCGATGTGGGTGAAGGCATCGTGATCTGGCACCTTCAGATAGTGCATCCATTGAGTCGGTCCTTGTACCGCATTTGGGCGTCTAGGGATTTCCTGGTTGCCCTCCATGATTTGGTGGATGATGATCTGGAAGAACCGTTGATAAGGCACGAAGTTCCGGTTCTTGATCGGGCGTGCTTTGTCTTCGACCAGCTCTTGTAGCTCATTACAGAGTAGAATAGCATAGTCTATGTTACGGTTAAAGGCGAAGGCATGGAACATCCGAAGGGTTGCTAGGTTACATTTGTTAAGATCGGTATGCTTTGACGTCATGCATCGGTTAAATATTGAGCATAGGGTGTACCAGACCGGTGGTAGATGTTTTCTTAGGAATCTAGAAGAGCTGGCTAGTACAGGGTTTCGTGGGTCTTGGTATCCTAAGCTTCGGATGTCAGCGAACAGTTGGGCTTCGGGAACCATGTCCTCAAAATTAGGGTTAAATAGGAGGTCTAAGGCTAGACGGAGTCGCTTGAGTGTAAGTCGAACATCGAAATGATCGACTCTGGCAAAAAAGTGTGGACCCCGTCGGTGAGTAGGATGATATCGTAGTATGTGCCAAAATTGTTGCAGATATATAAGGGGCATAGTGACTACCTTCGGAGAGGATGGTCGCGGATGATCTCGATGATGATCTGGTGGTCGAACGCCACATTGAGGTCTAGATGGTGATTGTTGTCGAGGAGTGAAAGGTGGAGACTATGTCGTAGTAGCTCCGCATCTAGATCACGGGCGTTCACCGATGGATGCGACGACCGGTGTGACGGTATGACGGTGTTCTCGTCAGATGAATGGCCGTCATTATGAGCCATCTGAACAGTGAATAAGACAATATAGGTGTTTGGGTAAAATTTCACCAGTCTCGACCACGACCAAGCCACTAAGAACATTTATTGCACTCCCCTCATAACCGAGTCAAAACATGAACACTTGATCCTTTAAACCAAAACTGAAGTTAAAAGTACCCCTCGACCTCGCCCGTCGTGACTCAGCTCACGACTACGACCGACTAACATGCGACATTTCTGTTATGTTTTTATCATTCAATGCAGGGTCAATGTTATTTATGGCCAACGGACGTAACCGATAGAAGCAGTTATGAGCATTAACAACAGTGACCGTTGCGACCGTTACTCCTACAATCATGGTGATCAATTAATGCTACGAAGACTATAAAAACGAAGATCACAATCCCATTTATGGACATCTGCTTTCCGAAGAACATCCGAAGCGAAGAACTCTCTCTCGAAGAATCACTCTCGACGCACGACTCCCGCGCTCGACACATACTTTTCACACACGACACCTAGTTTTTACATTCGATACACTTGTTAATTTACATTAAAAGTACTTTCCTTTCATCTGTACTGTAACCAATGTATGATCGACACCCGAAACACAAGGATATCGCCCCTGTTTGGCGATCATAGTGCAGCGACGACTTCCACAGTCGTCCGCGGGTTTTTTCCTCGTTGAGGTTTTTCCCGCGTCACCAAATCTCTGTCTCATTTATATTTTTTGCCTTTGTCGTACGCTTTGTCGCTAGATTCTTTTCTTTAGTTGTTAAATTCCACAATCAACCTTAAGTTATCCTTTTGGACGATTTTTGGCATTAACAGTTTGGTGCCATCCGTGGGACCCCATCTAAAGAAAATCTTCGACAATCGTACGTGTTACTAATGGTTTCTTGGAGTTTTCTCTGTTTTCTGTTTCAGGAAAATGGCAGCCCCTGGAAATCAGGAGCAAGTCATTGCCCAGATGTATCAGGAGCTAGAAGTTGCGCGAAATCAAATCAATGCCATGGCTGAGCAAAGCCGAAGAGCAGCTGAGGAAATCGCGCGGCTGAGAAATTTCTTCGGACCACAGAACGGTCTAAGACCATTCGTCCAGAATCCAAGTCAAGGATCGTTCGGTTAGAACCCTGGATCCGCTCCATTCGTCCATAACCCTGGATCTGCTCCATTCGTCCATAACCCTGGATATGCTCCATTCGTCCATAACCCTGGTTCAGCTCCGTTCGTCCGTAATCCAGGACCAGGTCCATTCATGCAGAATCATCAGCCAGGTCCTAATCCACAGCCGGGGACGTTCAACCCAAATCCCCAGGCCGGGACGGTTCCTCCCCAGTATATAAGGCCGCCACCCATGCAGAATGGGTCGCAGCCATTTCAGAATGGGTCGCAACCATTTCAAAATGGGTCGCAGTCATTTCAGAATGGGTTACAACCGTTCCAGACTGGGTCGCAGCCATATTTTGTCCCTTTCAACGGGGACGCCAATGGCTCGTCGTACGACAATGGCACCAGTTCGGAAATTAATCCACAAACTGGAGCGAATCCTGATCATAATGACCCCGTCGCTCAGCGGTTGAAAATGCTAGAGGATCAGAATGAACGTGTCCTGTCCCTACTCGCTAAATTGCCAGGGGCAGCCGTACCCGTCGATGTAGAGCCTCGATCGAGATATCAAGCGTCGCCTTTCATCAAAACAATAGCAACCGTCGATGTCCTGAAGAAGTATAATATCCCATCCTTCACGCCCAAGTATTCAGGGATAACCGATCCGATGGAGCACATTGTGCAGTTTAAACAACTAATGTGGACGATTTTGATCCCTCAAATATACCAAGAAGTCTGCATGTGCAAGAGTTTCGGGGCGACCTTCACAGGTCCTGCCCTCCAATGGTTGATCAACCTCAAACCCAAGTTTATCGGGTCGTTCGCTGAGTTGGTCAACCTGTTCTCCCAGCAATTCGCCAGTAGCCGCAAGATGGAGAAGCAGACCAGCGATCTATATTATGTCATTCAGAAGACCGGTGAATCCATCCGAAGTTATTTCAACATGTTTAACGCTGAGATGATCAGTGTCCGCAACTGCGATGTCAAGACCGCGATCGAGGCCTACAAGCGCGGTCTCGACGACAATTCGGGTTTATACACCGATCTTACCAAGTATCCCCCAGAGAATTTCGAAAACGTCCGAGCCAGAACCCTTGCTTATATGAGGGTAGAAGACGATGCCGCCTTCCGTCGTAAGCACACCGACGACAAGAGGTCGCTCGGTGTAAAGAAGCCATAATTCAAAATAAAGGCAACATCCAAGGCAGAGCCTATACGACAAATCTCGAATGTCCGATTCAAGACGAAGGCTGAGCTCAAAACCGAAAACTCTACCAAGTTCCCTTAATACCCTAAGATATCCGCTTATGGATTTAAAGGAACTACTAAGGACTTGGTCGATGCCCTGAAGACCATCCAGACGACCATCCGATGGCCGAAGAAGTCAGATCAGGATGACAGCAAAAAAGACAAATCAAAGTGGTGCGACTTTCATGTCGATCACGGTCACCTGACGGACGATTGTATAGCTCTCAAAAAAGAGCTGGCATATCATGTCCCGAAAGGTAATCTCAAGAGCATCATCGACGATGTCGTTACTCCAGCTAACGACGCTCGACCACCGACTCCTGATCACACGAAGGTCGTCAATTGCATAACTGACGGGTCTGACGTATGTGGTCTAACTTATTCTGCGGCCAAACATCACGCTAGCCAGGCACCTGACGATCGACCTATCCCGCGTTCATCAAGACCCAAAGAAGATATGGAGTTAGAAGCCATGAAGATTTCGTTCGACCAGGAGGACCTCGGAGGTTCGTATCACAAACATCACGACGGGTTGATCATTCAACTCACGATTGGCAATTGTTTAACCCTGCGAGTCCTGGTCGATGGGAGCAGTTCAGCGAACGTCATCTTCCTTGACACCATCAAGGCCATGGGAATCGATCGATCGGAAATCACCCGACATTCGACAACCTTGGTCGGTTTTAATGGATACGCGACGAGTACCTTTGGAGAAATCACATTGCCTATTTATGCAGGAGGAATCAACAAATAGACAAAGTTCAGCGTCATCGATTGTGCGTCGGCCTATAACATCATTTTAGGTCGAACATGGATCCATGAAATGAAAGCCGTTCCCTCAATGTACCATCAGACCATGAAGTTCCCTACACCGTGGGGAATCCAAGAGATCAAAAGTGAGCCAAAAGTCGCCCGTGACTGCTATAAGACCACCCTAAAACCGCGAAAGTAGGCCATCCTGCAGTTACGAGTCGACAAAGGCATCATAGATCAAAACAAGCACTACCGGAAAATCTCGACAAGTTTGTCTTTCGATCCCTATTCTAAAAATAAAATAATATCTTTCCTACAGGAACATACCGATTGTTTCGCCTGACCGCACGATCGACATGAACCTTGGCATCAATTCCCAACAATTTAGTGTCGAACCCGTCATTTAAACCTATTTGCTCCTGAAGGGAATGTTTAGGCAAAATTTCACCAGTCTCGACCACGACCAAGGTAAGTAAAAGCACTCACTTCTGTTACTTCTGATAAGGTAAAATCATAGCACTTTATCCTCCGACTAAAGTTAAGATCAAAAGTTATTTACCTCACGACACTCGACCACGATGTCGTACGTTTCACACGATCGTCGCATAAAACCATGCGACCTCGACTAGCTAACGCGTGATACAACTGTTACGTTTGTTTAGTGTTTATTGCAGAAGTCAACGTCATTAATGGACAACGGCTATAACTGATGAAAGCCATTAACAACACTAAAGACGACGTCCGTTACGACAGTTATCGAAGTATTTAATGAGCCAATTAAAGCGCCCGAAGACTATAAATTCCAAGCTCAATCCTCAGTTCAAGGGACATCGAAAAACAGACACAAGCACTCGAACTCGAAAGAACACTTGGAGCACAGAAATCGCTCGTAGAAGAATCGCTCTCGACGCACGACATCAGCGCATGACACACAGTTTAAACGCACGACGCACATTGTTTTTACATTCGAAACACTTGTTACTTTACATTTCGAAGTCTTTCTTTCATTTGTATTGTAATCTCTGTACGATCGACACCAGAAACACAAGGACATCGCCCCTGTTTGGCGACCATAGTGCAGCGACGACTTCCACAGTCGTCCGCGGGGTTTTTCCTCGTTGAGGTTTTTCCCGCGTCACCAAATTCTCTGTCTCATTTACATTTTCGTCTTTGTCGCACGCTTTGTCAAAAGATTCTTTTCTTTAGTTGTTAAAGTCCACATCGACCTTAAGTTGTACTTTGGTGCGATTTTTGGCATTAACAGTTTGGCGCCATCCGTGGGACCTCATCTAGAGAAAATCTTCGACAATCGTGCGTCCTACTAACGGTTTCTTGTAGTCTTCTTTATTCCCTGTTTCAGGAGAATGGCAAATAACGGAAACCCAGAACAAGCCGCTGTCCCAGAACAGGAGGGGCTCGAAAATGCACAAGATGCTCCTGAAGCAGTCAACGATTATCGCTTGGAGGAAGTCGTCCTGGATCCAAGCAAGCCTGAGCAAAAAGTCTTTATCGGATATGGTCGGTATAGATCCTGACGTCATCTCCCACAAACTCAACGTCGACCCATCGTTCAAACCTGTCAAGCAGAAGCGAAGGAAATTTGCTTCTGAAAGGAATAAGGTGATAAATGACTAAGTCGACAACCTTCTCAAGACAGGGAAGATTCGAGAAGTAAAATACCCCGATTGGCTTGCTAACGTCGTGGTTGTAGCAAAGAATAATGGAAAATGGAGGGTCTGTATCGACTTCACGGACCTCAATAAAGCTTGTCCAAAAGATCCTTTTCCTTTACCTCATATCGATGCCATGGTCATCGCAACGGCAGGGCACGAACTATTGACGTTCATGGATGCCTATTCCGGATATAATCAAATCCTAATGCACGTCGAGGATCAAGAAAAACCCGCATTTATGACGGACCGAGGTATTTACTGTTATAAGGTTATGCCTTTTGGACTAAAAAATGCAGGTTCTACCTACCAGCGCCTGGTGAACAAGATGTTCAAGGATCGTCTTGGCGACACAATGGAGGTGTACATCGATGATATGTTGGTCAAGTCGAAGCAAGCTGTCGATCACGTCGGGCACTTGAGGCAATCGTTCGACATCCTTAGAGAATATAGTATGAAGCTTAATCCGATGAAATGTTTTTTTGGCGTCAGTGCCGGGAAATTCTTAGGCTACATGGTCACTCGTCGAGGCATCGAGGCTAATCCCGACCAGATCAAGGCTATCGTCGAGATCAAGTCTCCGAGAAATTTCAAAGAGGTCCAAAGGCTCACTGGTCGGGTAGCAGCCTTGAACAGGTTTATCTGTCGATCCTCAGATAAATGCCATCTATTTTACAATGTCCTCAGGAAAAATAGAGGCTTCGACTGGACCGACGGCCATGAGCAGGCATTGCAAAAGCTTAAAGAGTACATGACGTTGCCTCCTCTATTGTCGAAACCTCGAGGTCTTGCAACTATATTTGGCTGTTAGTCCAAATGCAGTAAGCGCCGTACTGACGCGAGAAGATGAAAAGCAACAATTGCCGATCTACTATGTAAGTAAATCTCTCTTGGATGCAGAAACCAGGTATTCCTCAATGGAAAAATTGCTTTTGTCGCTAGTCACAGCTGCTAAAAAACTGCGACACTATTTTGAATCGCATCCTATTACTGTCGTGACTAACTTTCCTCTAAAGTCCGTCTTAAAGAAGCCTGAGTTGACAGGTCGCTTAACAAAATGGAGTATATATCTCAGCAGTTACGACATTGATTTCAAACCCAGGACTGCGATTAAATCGCAGGCCTTGGCAGACTTCATTGCTGATTTCAGCCCTGAATTAGAGAAAGAAGCAGAGCTCGAATTGTCAACTGTGGCGACTCACGACGACGTACCTTGGATCTTGCATGTTGATGGTTCATCCAACGTTAGAGGTTCAGGACTAGGCGTCGTCTTAAAGTCGCCACATGGGGGCAAGATGGTATATTCGATCCGGTGCGATTTCAAAACCACCAACAACGAAGCTGAGTATGAGGCCCTGATCATAGGAATGAATATGGCCTACGACTCGGGGGCAACCGCGTTACATGTCAAAAGCGATTCTCTCCTGGTGGTAAACTAGATCAATGGGGAATTCGCGGCCAAAGATTCAAAAATGACAGTGTACTTAAAGATCCCGAGGGATCAGAATACTCAGGCCGACGCTTTAGCAAATCTCGGGTCTGCTTTGGTCGAACCAATATTCGACGCCATTCCCATGATCCATCTGGCGACATTGTCCATCGAAAACGTCGATGTCGTCCAGATCGAAGATAAAGAGGATGATTGGTCGTGCGACATCCGAAATTTCCTCACTCACGACCAACTCCCAGAAGACAAAATGGAGGTCCGGAAGATCAGATTCAAAGCATCTAAATATATCATGATTGGAGATAGGCTCTATCGACGATCATCAACAGGATTAAACCTAAGATGAGTCATTAGCAAAAGTCAGGCCCAGAAAATCCTTCAAGAAATGCACGACGGCGAATGTGGCAATCATTCAGGAGGTCGCAGTTTGGCTAATCGTATCTCTCGACAAGGGTATTTTTTGCCAACGTTGCGACAAGACGCCGTCAAATATTTCCAGAACTATGATCCTTGCCAACGACACTCAGGTATGTCACATAAGCCCTCTGAACCCTTGCACTCGACACTTATCCCATGGCCCTTCATGAAATGGGGAATGGATATTGTCAGCAAGCTACCCCCGGCCCCGGGACAAAAGGTATTCCTCCTTGTACTCACCGATTATTTTTCCAAATGGGTTGAAGCAGCTGCTTTTTCCCAAGTTAGGGATAAAGAAGTCATCTCTTTTATCCAGAATAACATCATATGTAGATTTAGGATTCCATCCGAAATCGTCTGTGACAACGGATCACAATTCATAAGCGACAGGACCCAACAATTCTGCGAAGACAGAAACATCAAGCTGACAACCTCGACTCCCAGATACCCCCAAGTTAACGGACTTGCTGAATCAAGTAATAAGACCATTATTGCTTCGATCAAGAAAAGGCTAAAAGCTGCAAAGGGAAAGTGGGTCGAAGAACTCCCATTAGTCCTGTGGGCAAATCGCACGACACCACGCACATCCACAGGATAAATCCCTTTCTCTCTCGTCTACGGTTGCGGAGCAGTCTTGCCGGTCGAGGTCCAATTCCCAACTTCAAGGCATACTTCAGTCGATCACAACTTGGTCGATTTAAGATACGACCTCGACGCCCTCGAAGAACTTATAGAATCAGCCTTGATTAGGATGGCGTCACAAAAGCAAGCGGTCGAGCGACATTTCAACAAAAACGTCAAAATCAAAGTCTTTCAAGAAGGCGACTACGTCCTCCGTCGAGTATTCCAAAACACTCAAGAGCTCAATGCAGGTAAACTTTCCATTAAGTGGGAAGGTCCTTATCGTATATCTGAAGTCGTGGGTAAAGGGGCCTATCGACTCCAGACCCTCGACAACCAAGAAATCCCACGCAGCTGGAATGCAACGCATCTAAAGAGGTATTTCTTTTAAACCCTTTTTCATATGATTTTTTATTTCACCTCGACGGTAACTAACTTAAGCATCGGAGGGTCGTTGGTTATCCAACGACCAACCTCTGACGATATTTTATCGCAGGATCGCACGACAAAAGTTTATCATGTGACCTTCCCAAAATCGCATACACGACTCGATACGTGATTTGAAGTCATCGCATGATTCGATTATGCAATCGGCTCACAATCTAAGTGTCTCGACTTAGAAAAGCCTCATATTCTGAATGAATGCTCTAAACGCATGTATACTTGATTTTTACACGACTAATGTTATGGTCGTTATCTTTCAATAGAAAGCCTTAGTCGCACGTATCTACGGTTGTATTCGATTTACATGTGTATTCATACAATTGAAATTACTTCCGACAATTACTTGCAGTGAACAATGAAAAATATCACGAAACTTCATTCTTAAACATAATTACATTAGACAACTCGATCACTAACGATCAGGTATGAAAAATTCGTAAAACAGAAATTTGTCCTAAGGCTAGATTTTCGGCCACATCTTTGCCCGAAGTCTGGACCTTAGAATCCTCGTCGGCCCTGAAGCGCATTAAAGAACTTATGCAAGGATCAAACGAGTATGAAAGACATCCTACGCCACGACACGTCATGAAGGTAAGTCCGCAGTATCTTGAGAATACGACTCTTAAGATTAAGGTTAAGATTGGAGGAAGGAATATGACACTCTCAACGATCAACTTCCGGTCCAACATCTTCTCTGTCCTCGCATATCGAACGAGGAGAGATCGAAACATTTGTAAAAACAAAAGAAATATGTTAGCAAGCGTCCGATGAAAACTGAGAAAAACATTGAAAACACGAGTTTTGAAAGAAAAACTTACAACAAACGCCTGTATGGCTATACGTGATCCCGTTTTCATGACAGAGATCACTCGAAAACGTTCCTCGAAAGATAGGGGCTGATATTTCCCCAGATGCGTAAACGACTCCATCCCGTCAAGGACATGGACAGTTAAGAGGTCCAACGGCAACATAAAGTTGACCGTCGTGACTTTCTTCTCACCCTCTCCCATCTTTTCACCCTTGCCCTTGTCGGTTGACGAAGAGGTCGACATGGTTGCAGAGGACATCGTCGCCAGATGCGCAGATTCCACGGACATCGCGTCAATCACCATCAATGCCTTCACCTTTTCAGGCATAGTGACTCTCGATAAGTCATCAACCTTTGAAAGCATCCCTTTCAGAGTCGTCGTCCCCGTATTCAGTAAAACCCCGACGCAACGATCAGGGTCCCTTTGCATCTTTCCTTTGCAGATACGCTCAGGTCGTGCCATTCTCCTAGCAGAGATGGTTGGCACCTTTGTCAACGATCTTCCTGAGAACATACAAAATAAGATCATCACATAATAAACTTAAAAGCGATGAACTCAAAACACGAATGCCTTAGTCAAGAATGAATGGAAGGGCGAGAAATTATACCTTATATAGCTCAAAAACTTCGAAATAGTCAGAAATCCTAGCAATTTCAGAGAAAATCGGAAGAAGGGCGGTAAGGAATCAGAAAAAGAATCTCACCCTAAAGCCATAAAAGGAAATGATCCATCAAAGTCTCTATTTAAGCGATCGATCGTATCAGGTCGAATCCTTCGATGATCGACACACGTCCTGTCTTTTCGTATAACCACACAGATTGTTGACACCTGGCTATGACAGCTGCTAAGCACCATGATACGTCAGCATGACGTCACGATCTCATCCCCTCTTCGACTTCCCTCTCTAGTTTGAATTGAACCAGTCTAGTCCCAAAGCAACTAAAATAACTCTCGACACGTGTCATAGTTTTATGTGTCCGACTAACAAAATTTAAAATTTGAATTTGGCATTCTACTTTTAAATTTTGGGGGAAACTGTTTGGGCAAAAGTTCACCAGTCTCGACCATGACCAAGGTAAGTAAAAGCACTCACTTCTGTTACTTCTGGTAAGGTAAAATCATAGCACTTTATCCCCCGACTAAAGTTAAGATCAAAAGTTATTTACCTCACGACACTCGACCACGATGTCGTACGTTTCACACGATTGTCGCATAGAACCATGCGACCTCGACTAGCTAACGCATGATACAACTGTTACGTTTGTTTAGTGTTTATTGCAGGAGTCAACGTCATTAATGGACAACGGTTATAACTGATGAAAGCCATTAACAGCACTAAAGACGACGTCCGTTACGATAGTTAAAGCGCCCGAAGACTATAAATTCCAAGCTCAATCCTCAGTTCAAGGGACATCGAAAAACAGACACAAGCACTCGAACTCGAAAGAACACTTGGAGCACAGAAATCGCTCGCAGAAGAATCGCTCTCGACGCACGACATCAGCGCACGACACACAGTTTAAACGCACGACGCACATTGTTTTTACATTAGAAACACTTGTTACTTTACATTTCGAAGTCTTTCTTTCATTTGTATTGTAATCTCTGTACGATCGACACCAGAAACACAAGGACATCGCCCCTGTTTGGCGACCATAGTGCAGCGACGACTTCCACAGTCGTCCGCGGGTTTTTTCCTCGTTGAGGTTTTTCCCGCGTCACCAAATTCTCTGTCTCATTTACATTTTCGTCTTTGTCGCACGCTTTGTCAAAAGATTCTTTCTTTAGTTGTTAAAGTCCACATCAACCTTAAGTTGTACTTTGGTGCGATTTTTGGCATTAACAGGGAATAAGGTGTTAAATGACGAGGGGCATATATTCCCCCCCCCCCCCCCCCTTAGACGGGAAACATCTGAGAAGGTAAAAAAATTTTCTTCTGAAATTCTTTTCCTTCTTTCATACAATTTTTTATTACGAAGATTACTGACTTAAGCATCGGAGGGTCGTTGGCTAGCCAACGACCAACCTCTGACCTTATTTTATCGCAGATCGCACGATATAAGATTGCAAAGTCTACTACACGACTTTAATCTCGCAAGGTCACACAACATAAGTGCTCAGGTCTATGACTTGAATATTCTATCACAGGGGCATTCGACTCAAGTTCCGTCGTACGATCTATTCGTACAATCGTCTGGTCAAGCGACCCATGATCTAAGTTTCTTAACTTAGACAAGTTTCACGTTCTGAATGAATGTTTTGATCGCACGTACTTATGTTTGCCAATATAAAGTATGAAAATCTTATGATTTATGTGCTAGTCTTAGTAATATCAATGGGTGCCTAAGTCGCACGATCCCTTGTTTGTTCTATACTTAACAAGTTTCATAGCTGATATTATATCTATCTACGACATGTGTAAATCGACATCGTGCATACAAGAAAGTAAAATTTCATTCATAAAAAGTACGATTACATCGAAACAGCTCGACCACCAACGATCGAGCATTCAAAACTAAGACAGAAAGAAAAATTCTCTAAGGATTGGAAGGAGCGTCAGGAGCATCTTTGCCCGAAGCTTCACCTTGGGGCCCCTCGTCTATGACCTCTTCATCCCCAACCTCTTTCTCATCATCGGAGTCGAGATCCCTTGCGGACCCGACCTCACTCAGAAAGTAAGCAAGTTCGGTCGACGCCAATGCTAGGGGATTCTTCCCCGACAAGTGTTGCCGCATGATCGCCGCCCGAGCTGTCAGATGAGCAAGGGCAAAGGTCGATGCAGCCTCATCTTTGAGCCCCCTCACCTCCTTCTCCAGATCCGCCACCTTGGACTTGAACTCCTCGATCTCCTTCTCCTTCATGTCCAAGGACGCCTGTCTCCTATCCAACTCCTCCCTCTGATCAGCGATTATAGAGCAGGATTGCTTCAGATGAACATTCACGTGGGTCCTCGCATGTTCGATGGCTTCCAGCTCGTTCAGGGCTTCATTAAGTCGTTTCGACATATCCTCGACACGCGCTAGGGCGGACTTCTCCCTCGCCAGCGCCGCGTCCTCTCTCTTAATAGCAGAAGACACTAGACCCTCAATCTTCGAAGTCTTGGCATGCAAAGCCAAGGAAGACTGAAACGTCTGAAACATATGAAAACACGTTAGTAAAATACAACGACAAAGATAACGACTACAACAAACGAAAAACTAAGTCTCGAAAGATAGACTTACCATAAACGCCAGTCTGGCAACATAGGACCCCGCACTGTCAATGGAGACCCCGTTGAAGCGCTCCCTGAAAGAGGGGAGCTGAAACTTATCTAAGTGGGGGAACAAGCTCGTCCCATCCAGGACATTGTCCACCATGAAATCCGACGGCAACGTAAAGTTTACCGTCGTCTCCTCTCTCTCTCCCGTCTGCGCGCCCTTGCCTTTGTCGGCCAACGAGGGTCTGACGTAACAGTAGGAGACGTCGTCGGTTTCGCCGGTTGCGCAGTATCAACGGATGTCGCGCCGATCGTGTCAGAAGTCTTCTCGACAGACACGATCGACGCCTTCGCCTTCTCAGGCGAAACGACTCTCGATGAGTCGCCCGTCTTCAAAGACGGTTCCCTTGGGACGGACATCCTCGTCCTCTTGCGGACTCCCAATCCAGTTGTCAGGGCTTCCTTTCTTTTTAAGACTCCCGACCCAGTTGTCGGGGCGTCATTCCTCCTTTCCTTCGCCTTACGAGCCAATTCGGCTTGAGCTGCCCTTTTGGCCATCGCCGACGACACTTTCGGCTGGGATCGCGCAGATCCTCCTATGAAACAAAGAAAAGAAGAACAGTTAAACGACTAAAACAAGAAAAGAAATATGTTGAAACAGAGCAAGGAACACTTACCAGTCATCTCTGCTTCTTCTTTCGATTCTTCTTTCTTCTCCTCCCCCCCAGTTTCCTCGGTACCCTCAGACTCGTCTTCTTCTTCTTCTTCCTCTCGATTCTCTCAAAGATTTTCACCCAAACACACTAAATCTTCGTCCTCATCTACCAGATGTCGCGTGACAAACGATCGGTCTTTAGGACTGATCTCTAAGAACTTCTCAACTTTAGCCTGAGAATCGTCATCAGGCTTCACTGCATCAAACTTTATATCTAAAAACACAAAAAGAGAAGATTAGTTAAAAAGAAATACACACGATAAAGACGCTCGACCAAAGCAAAAACTCACCGACCATGTTCCACCCAAACCTGATCCAGTCGCTGTCGGGGTCCAGCGTCGCAACCCGTACAAAGACGTATCTGGTCTTCCATTTGCGGTCGTTAACCGCAGTTTGTAGGATCAAGGTGCGATCGCCCTTATGCTTGGAAAATAAGCTATAGCGACGGTATTGATCCTTCTTGACCTGATAGGCAGTCAAGACGCATTTTACGTTCATCGGCGACTCCCAATGACTGGTAAGTCGCTCGACAACCTGAATGACCCTCCAGAATTGGGGCATCAGTTGCCCCGGCGAGAGGTCGAACTCGCACATAAAATCCTTGGCCAGAGGCGAGTAAGGCCATTCAAAACCTATTCTAAAGGGATACTCGTATATCACGACGTACCCCTTAGGGCACATCTCCGGTCGAATCTGACCGGCCTTGGTCACTGAAATCCCCGTAGGAATTCTCGCTAGGTTCCTAAAGCTATCAAGACCATCCTGATCTTGAATGGTACTCCTAGGCTCTGTCGCCATCGATAAACCTGTTAGCCAAGTTTGCAGGTATGAAAAACCCCAAATATCCCAATTTTTCCTAGGCTTCCTAGCAATAGACTTACGACGCATACATAAATTGGGGAGTCGTACCTTATATAGACGCTCTAGAACCTCGAAATCTCTAACAGGTCGAAGATCTCTTACAGATTTAGAATGGATTCAACAAAGAAAAGAAAGGAAATCGGGGAAAATCTATCTTCTAAAAACTCTAGGAAAATCGTAAAGTGGAAAAGATCCGTCGAAGGTCACTATTTATGGAAACGATCGTGTCAGGTCGAACCTCTCGATATTCGACACGTGCCCTTGCCTTTTCAAATACTCGACAGATCGTCGACACCTGGCGTTTACAGCTGTTGTACACAATCGTACGTCAGCATGACGTCACGACCTTATCACCTTTTCGACTTCTTCCCTAGTTAGAATTGAACCGATCCAGTTCCAAGACAACTGAAAAGATTTTTTAACACGTGTCACGACCCTAGACGTCCGACTGACAAAATTTAAAATTCAAAAAATTACTTCTTCATTTTAAATTTTGGGGGCAAACTGTTTGGGTAAAATTTCACCAGTCTCGACCACGACCAAGCCACTAAGAACATTTATTGCACTTCCCTTATAACTGAGTCAAAACATGAACACTTGATCCTTTAAACCAAAACTGAAGTTAAAAGTACCCCTCGACCTCGACCATCGTGACTCAGCTCACGACTACGACCGACTAACATGCGACATTTCTGTTATGTTTTTCTCATTTAATGCAGGGTCAATGTCATTTATGGCCAACGGACGTAACCGACAAAAGCAGTTATGAGCATTAACAGCAGTGACTGTTGCGACCGTTACTCCTACAATCATGGTGATCAATTAAAGCAATGAAGACTATAAAAACGAAGATCACAATCCCATTTACGGACATCTGCTTTCCGAAGAACATCCGAAGCGAAGAACTCTCTCTCGAACAATCTCTCTCGACGCACGACTCCCGCGCTCGACACATACTTTTCACACACGACACCTAGTTTTAACACTCGATACACTTGTTAATTTACATTAAAAGTACTTTCCTTTCATCTGTACTGTAACCATTGTACGATCGACACTCGAAACACAAGGATATCGCCCCTGTTTGGCGATCATAGTGCAGCGACGACTTCCACAGTCGTCCGCGGGTTTTTTCCCCGTTGAGGTTTTTCCCGCGTCACCAAATCTCTGTCTCATTTACATTTTTCGCCTTTGTCGTACGCTTTGTTGCTAGATTCTTTTCTTTAGTTGTTAAATTCCACAGTCAACCTTAAGTTATCCTTTTGGACGATTTTTGGCATTAACAATAGGCCTTAGAGTGAGTGATGCTGGTGATTTTTTTAAGCAATAAAATAACCTAAGTATGGAACTATCGCAACTAACATCTGTTTGGGCAAAATTTCACCAGTCTCAACCACGACCAAGGTAAGGAAAACACCTATTCCTTTTTTCCATAACAAAGGTAAAATCATAGTACTTTCTCTCATGATTAATGATAAAATCGAAAATCTTTTACCTCACGACACTCGACCTCGACGTCGCCTAGTTCACACGACCGTCGCATAAAACCATGCGACCTCGACCGACTAACGTGCTATACGACTGTTATGTTTTTCCAGTGTTTAATGCAGGAGTCAACACCATTAATGGACAACGGCTATAACCGACGAAGTCAGTTAAGAAAATCTAACCCCTCATTAAAGACGGCGACCGTTACGGCAGTTATCAAAGTACTTAATGATCCAATTAAAGTGCCTGAAGACTATAAATATCAAAGGGAATCATCATTTCAAGGGACGGAACACAGATACAACAGAGAATACAGACACAAGCACTCGAACTCCGAAAAACACTTGAAGCACAGAAATCGCTCGTAGAAGAACCGCTCTCGACGCACGACAATCACACACGACGCACACTGTTTTACATTAGAAAACACTTGTTACTTTACATTTTCGAAGTCTTTCCTTCATTTGTATTGTAATCTCTGTACAATCAACACCAGAAACACAAGGACATCGCCCCTGATTGGCGACCATAGTGCAGCGACGACTTCCACTGTCGTCCGCGAGTTTTTTCCTCGTTGAGTTTTTTCCCGCGTCACCAAAATCTCTACCTCATTTATATTTCTGTCTTAAACGCACGCTTTTGTCGAACGATTCCTTTCTTTAATTGTTAAAGTCCACATCGACCTTATGTTGTACTTTGGTGCGATTTTTGGCATTAACAGTTTGGCGCCATCCGTGGGACATCATCTAGAGAAAAATCCTCGACGAACGTGCGTCTTACTAACGGTTTCTTGTAGTTCCTTCTGTTCTCTGTTTCAGGAAACTAGCGAATAACGGAAACCCAGAACAAACCGCCATCCCAGCGCATGAGGGGCTCAAAAATGCACAAGATGCTCCTGTAGCCGTCAACGATTATCGCCTGGAGGAAGTCATCCTGGATCAAAGTAAGCCTGAGCAAAAAATCTTTATCGGATCATGCCTCAGTCCCTGTCTCAGGGAAAAGTTAATATCTTTTTTGCAGGAATATGCTGACTGTTTTGCCTGGTCGCATGAAGATATGGTTGGCATAGATCCTGATGTCATCTCCCACAAGCTCAACGTCGACCCATCGTTCAAACCTGTCAAACAGAAGCGAAGGAAGTTTGCTCCTGAAAGGAATAAGGTGATAAATGAGGAAGTCGACAACCTTCTCAAGACAGAGAAAATTCGAGAAGTAAAGTACCCCGATTGGCTGGCTAACGTCGTGGTTGTCGAGAAGAAAAATGGCAAATGGAGAGTTTGTATCGACTTCACAGACCTCAATAAAGCTTGTCCAAAAGATCCCTTTCCACTACCTCACATCGATGCCATGGTCGACGCGACAGCGGGGCATGAATTACTGACGTTCATGGATGCCTATTCTGGATATAATCAAATCCTAATGCACGTCGAGGACCAAGAAAAAACCGCATTTATGACAGACCGAGGTAATTACTGTTACAAGGTTATGCCTTTCGGTCTAAAAAATGCAGGATCTACTTACCAGCGCCCGGTGAACAAGATGTTCAAAGACCGACTTGGCGACATGATGGAGGTGTATATCGACGATATGTTGGTCAAGTCGAAGCAAGCTATCGACCACGTTAAGCATTTGAGGCAATCGTTCGATATCCTTCGGGAATACAGCATGAAGCTTAACCCGACGAAATGTTCCTTCGGTGTCAGCGCTGGAAAGTTCCTGGGCTACATGGTCACTCGTCGAGGAATCGAGGCTAATCCAGACCAGATAAAAGCGATTATCGAAATAAAATCTCCTAGAAATTTCAAGGAGGTCCAGAAGCTCACTGGTCGAGTAGCAGCGCTAAACAGGTTTATCTCTCGATCCTCAGATAAATGCCATATGTTTTACAATGTCCTCCGGAAAAATAGAAGCTTCGACTGGACCGACGGCCATGAGAAGGCATTGCAAAAGCTTAAAGAGTACATGACGTCGCCTCCCTTATTGTCGAAACCTCGCGATCATGAAGTCTTGCAACTGTATCTGGCTGTTAGTCCAAACGCGGTAAGTGTTGTCCTAACACGAGAAGATGAAAATCAACAACTGCCAATCTACTACGTAAGTAAATCTCTTCTGGATGCCGAAACCAGGTATTCCTCTATGGAAAAATTGCTCTTGTCGCTAGTCACAGCTGCTAAAAAACTGCGACATTATTTTGAATCGTATCCTATTACTGTCGTAACTAACTTTCCTCTTAAGTCTGTCTTAAGAAAACCTGAGTTGACAGGTCACCTAGCAAAATGGAGTATATATCTCAGCAGTTACGACATCGATTTAAAACCCAGGACCGCGATCAAATCACAAGCTTTGGCAGACTTCATCGCTGATTTCAGCCCTGAACTGGAGAAAGAAGCAGAACTCGAAGTGTCAGCTGTGGCGACTCACGACGACACGCCTTGGATCTTACATGTCGATGGTTCATCCAACGTTAGAGGTTCAGGACTAGGCATCGTCTTAAAGTCGCCACAGGGGGGCAAGATGGTGTATTCCGTTCGATGCGATTTCAAATCCACCAACAACGAAGCAGAGTACGAGGCCCTGATCATAGGAATGAATATGGCCTACGACTTGGGGGCAACCGCATTACACGTCAAAAGCGATTCTCTCCTGGTGGTAAACCAGATCAATGGAGAATTCGCGGCCAAAGATTCAAAAATGACAGCGTACTTAAAGGTAGCAAAAGAAAAATCCAAAAAATTTAAATCTTTTTCAATCGAACAAATCCCGAGAGACCAGAATACTCAGGCCGACGCTTTAGCAAATCTCGGGCCTGCTTTGGTCGAACCTATATTCGACGTTATTCCCATAACCCATCTGGCGACGTCGTCCATCGAAAACATCGATATCGCCCAGATCGAAGAGGAAGAAGATGACTGGTCGTACGACATCCGAAATTTCCTCGCGCACTACCAACTCCCAGAAGACAAGATGGAAGCCCGGAAGATCAGATTCAAGGCATCTAAATATGTCATAATTGGGGATAAGCTCTATCGACGATCATCAACAGGTTTAAACCTAAGATGCGTCATTAGCAAGAGACAGGTCCAGAAAATCCTTCAAGAGGTGCACGACGGTGAATGTGGCAATCATTCAGGTGGTCGCAGTCTGGCTAATCGTATCTCTCGACAAGGGTATTTTTGGCCAACACTGCGACAAGACGCCGTCCAGTATGTCCAGAACTGTGATCCTTGTCAACGACACTCAGGTATGTCACATAAACCCTCTGAACCCTTGCACTCGACGCTTATCCCATGGCCCTTCATGAGATGGGGAATGGATATTGTCGGCAAGCTACCCCCGGCCCCAGGACAAAAGGTATTCCTCCTTGTACTCACCGATTATTTTTCCAAATGGGTTGAGGCGGCTGCTTTTTCCCAAGTAGGGGACAAAGAAGTCATCTCTTTAATCCAGACTAACATCATATGCAGATTTGGGATTCCATCCGAAATCGTTTATGACAACGGATCCCAATTCATAAGCGACAGGACCCAATAATTCTGCGAAGACAGGAGCATCAAGCTGACGACCTCGACCCCCAGATATCCCCAAGCCAACGGACTCGCCGAGTCAAGCAATAAGACCATTGTAGCTTCAATCAAGAAAAGGCTAAAAGCTGCAAAGGGAAGATGGTTCGAAGAACTCCCTTCAGTCTTGTGGGCAAATCGCACGACGCCGCGCACGTCCACAAGTCAAACCCCTTTCTCTCTCGTCTATGGTTGCGAAGCAGTCTTGCCGATCGAAGTTCAGCTCCCAACCTCGAGGCATACTTCCGTCGACCATAACCTGGTTGATTTATGTTATGACCTCGACGCCCTCGAAGAGCTCAGAGAGTCAGCCTTGATCAAAATGGCGTCACAGAAACAAGCAGTCGAGCGACATTTCAATAAACACGTCAAAACCAAAATCTTACAAGAAGGCGACTACGTCCTCCGTCGAGTGTTCCAAAACACTCAAGAGCTCAATGCAGGGAAGCTTTCCATTAAATGGGAAGGTCCTTACCGCATCTCCGAAGTCGTTGGTAAGGGAGCCTATCGTCTCCAGACCCTAGACAACCAATAAATTCCACGTAGTTGGAATGCGACGCACCTAAAAAAATTATTTCTTTTGAACTCACTTTCCTCTCATACAAAATTCTATTCATCTCGATAAATTACTGACTTAAACATCGGAGGGTCGTTGATTAGCCAACGACCGACCTTTGACAAAATTCTATCGCAGGAACACATGACATAAGTGCCCAAGTATAAGACTTGATCGTTTTATCATAGGGGCACATGATCCAAGTTTCAGCGTACGATCTGGTTACACGACCGCAAGGTCTAAACGGCCCCTCGACCTAAGTTTCTGAACTTAGAAAATTTTGTACACATCGATGACGTATATTCGAGTTTATCAATGAAATTCAAATAACTTATGTTTTCATCATTATTATATTGCAATGAATGCCTAAGTCGCATGATTCTCCGCTCATTATATACTTGGCGAATTTTACATTTATCCACGGCATATGTAAATCAAGATAAAAGCGCGAGTTCAACAAAAGGATGAACTTCATTTACGAAACAAACGATTACGTACGAACGACCGACATTCGAGTATTCAAAAGCAAAAACAAAGTCAAGATTCATTACATACCAATAACTCGACCACCAACGGACGAGCATGAAAAACATAGTTCATAAAACCGAAGTTTAAAAATAGGGAAGTGTGTCGATCGCATACTCATCCCGAAGTCTCAGATCAAACGAGTATGACAGGGCTGTCTCCCAACATTTTGCCGCGACAGGTGATAAAGAAGAGTCCGCAGTATTTTGAGAAGATGGCTCTTAAGATTAATGTTAAGGTTGGAGGAAGGAATATGAAGCTCTCAACGATCGACTTCCGGTCCAACGACTTCTCTGTCTTCGCATATTGAACGAGCAGAGATCGAAGCATCTGTGAAAACGAATATGTCAAACTAAGAAAAACATCAAAAACATGAGTTTTGAAAGAAAAACTTACAACGAACGCCTGTATGGCTATATGCAGTCCCGTTTTTACGACGAAGACCCCTCGAAAATGCTCCTCGAAAGATAGGAGCTGATATTTCCCCCAGATGCGGAAGTGACTCTGTCCCGTCAAGGACATAGTCAATCAGGAAGACTGATGGCAACATAGAGTTGATTGTCATAACGTCCTCCTCACCCTCTCCCGTCTTTTCACCCTTGCCCTCGTCGGCTGATGAAAGGGTTGACATGGCTACAGAGGACATCGTCGCCAGTTGCGCAGGATCCACGAATGTCGCGTCTATCGCAATCAATGCCTTCACCAACTCATACATAATAACTCTCAATGGGTCATCAACCTTTGGAGACTTGAGAAAGATTGAAAAACTACACCTTATATAGACGCTCAAAAGTTTCGAAAATTTTTCAGCAAGTTAGAAATCCTAGCAATTTTTGAAAATATTGAGCAAAGAACAACAAGAAATCTCGCTTTAGAAACTTTTCGAAGGCCACAAAAGAAAATGATCCATTCTGATATCTATTTATGCGAGAAATCACGTCAGGACGAGTCTCTTGATGACCGACACGCGTCCCAGTCTTTTCGAATGACCACACGGATCATCAACACCTGGCAGCGACAGCTGATAAGCACCATCGTGCGTCAGTATAACGTCACGATCTCGTTTTCGTTCCAACTTCTCGTTCAGTTAAAATCGAATCGATCCAGTTCCAAGACGACCGAAGTAACTTTTCGACACGTGTCATAATTCTATACGTCCGACTGACAAAATTTAAAATTCGAATTTGCCATCCTACTTTCAAATTTTTGGGGCAAACTATTTGGGCAAAATTTCACCAGTCTCGACCACGACCAAGGTAAGGAAACCACCTATTCCCTTTTTTCATAACAAAGGTAAAATCATAGTACTTTCTCTCATGATTAAAGATAAAATCGAAAATCTTTTACCTCACGACACTCGACCTCGACGTCGCCTAGTTCACACGAACGTCGCATAAAACCATGCGACCTCGACCGACTAACGCGCTATACGACTGTTATATTTTATCAGTGTTTAATGTAGGAGTCAACACCATTAATGGACAACGGCTATAACCGACGAAGTCAGTTAAGAACATCTAATTCCGCATTAAAGACGGCGACCGTTACGACAGTTATCAAAGTCCTTAATGATCCAATTAAAGTGCTCGAAGACTATAAATATCAAAGGGAATCATCATTTCAAGGGACGGAACACAGATACAACAGAGAATACAGACACAAACACTCGAACTCCGAAGAACACTTGAAGCACAGAAATCGCTAGTAGAAGAATCGCTCTCGACGCACGACAATCACACACGACGCACACTGTTTTACATTAGAAAACACTTGTTACTTTACATTTTCAAAGTCTTTCATTCATTTGTATTGTAATCTCTGTACGATCGACACCAGAAACACAAGGACATCGCCCATGATTGGCGACCATAGTGCAGCGACGACTTCCACTGTCGTCCACGGGTTTTTTCCTCGTTGAGGTTTTTCCCGCGTCACCAAAATCTATGTCTCATTTATATTTCTGTCTTAAACGCACGCTTTTGTCGAACGATTCCGTTCTTTAATTGTTAAAGTCCACATCGACCTTAAGTTGTACTTTGGTGCGATTTTTGGCATTAACAACATCTAAAGTATGTCGCAAGACACACGTTTATCGCAATGAAGGGCTGCGATGAAAAGGTTATCGCAACAAACTAGTTGCGACAAAAGGATATCGCAACACAAGGGTTGCGATAAGATGTTATCGCAACTAATAGGTTGCGCTAAGTTTGAATGACAGTGGCTTGCGATAGTTTTGAACACGAAGAACATGTAAGGCTGCGATAGTTTTGAATGTGAAGAACTTCTAAGGTTACGATAGTTTTGAACTAAAGAATAAAACCTAAGTGTTTAAGGCTCAGAATCGGATTTTCACACTAAAGTGAGTTTAAACCTACATTACGACACTCGCAATTAATACAGAACTAAACCCTAACATTATTAGCATCTAACAGATATACATATATCGATTTAAGCTAAAAAATATGAAGAGACACATATGAATATCGAACCAAAACCTAATAACTCAACTGAAAAGCTAAGATTTTACGAATGAAATGAAGTGAAAACTATCGAAAGTGTACCTCGAAATGATCTGAATGCAATACAATTGATGAAAAGATCCAAAAACACTTTGAGAATCACGAGCCCAAGCAGCAGTTCAAGAGAGAGAGTTGAGAGAAGTTTGAGAGTTTGAAAGTTGAGATAAAAGATTCAAACTCCTCTATTTAAAGGCTTGAGATAAAGTGACACGTGGCACAAGATCGTTGGTCCAAAGGTTTGACCCCACAGTGTCAGTTTATCACAAGTACAAGGTTGCGATAAACTCGGATGATATTGCAATGATCTGGTTGCGATAACATATTCAACCTTATCGCAACAGAGGGTTGCGATAAGTACTGTTCATTTGTGTTTTTATCGCAATCAAGGAGTTGCGATGAAATATCTTTTGTGTTTAATCGCAACTGAGGGTTGCGATTAAACACTGTTCACATCTTTATCGCAAGTAGTGGGTTGCGACAAAGTGAACACTTGGACATTTTTCAGTAATTTTCAAAAATGATTTTATCTCATTGGAAGATGTCCAACTTCCAATTGATTTATGCACTCAAGGTTTTAAACACAGTTTTCACTTCCCCTTAAATGATGCATAGATTTGAAAAATTGTTTTCATCATTTAAGAGTTAGTGTTTAAAACAAGTCAGAACACTTACCTTGGCTTCTCGGAAGCAACAGTCACAATGTATCTACACTTACATGATCTGTCAGTTATGCACACTCCCCCTAAATTTGTGCATATGATCTATTCTATAACTTCCCCTGAAACTATGAACATACCTTTGTGCAGATACAGGTATCATAACAAATCATAGATAAGACAATTAAAAGAAGAGAAAGAAAGAACAAGTTGAAGAAATATATGTAATACAACTAAGATATGAAAATTTAAATAACATATATCGAGAATAGAATATGATGAAAATTTGAGTGTATCAATCTAGAGACGGTGTCTAGATTGAGGTACAATTATTTCCATCTATTATATGATCAATATATGGAAGTTAAACTTTCATATTCAGCATGTCGAGCTTGGATACTAGAAAATTGAAACGTTTTTCATCCAAGGCTTTGGTAAAGAGATCGGCAAGCTGATACTCAGTTGTAACAAAATACAGTTCAACTATTCCTTTCTCAACATGATCTTTTATGAAATAATACCTTATATCAATGTGTTTGGTTTTAGTGTGCTGGACAGGGTTAGCAGATATAGCAATAACACTCTTACTATCGCAGTAAATGGGGATCTTCTCATATTTAAACCCATAGTCCATGAGTTGGGTCTTCATCCAAAGGACTTGTGAACAACAGCTCGCCGCGGCAACATATTTTGCTTCCGCGGTTGATGTTGAAACACAATTATGCTTCTTCGACGACCAACTCACGAGCTTGTCCCCCAAAAACTGGACGTGCCCCGAGGTGCTCTTTCTATCCAGCATGCTTCCTCCGTGATCCGCATCTGAATATGCAGTGAGTTCGAAGCCGGATCCTTTAGGATACCATAGTCCTAGGTATGGAGTGCCTTTCAAGTACCGAAAGATTCTTTTGACGGCGCCAAGGTGTGACTCTTTGGGTTTGGCCTGAAATCTAGCACAGAGACAAGTTGAAAACATTATATCTGGACGAATGACGGTTAGGTACATTAGAAACCCAATCATTCCTCTATAGTTCTTTACATCGACATCAATACCGTCAGGATCTGGACCTATCTTAGATCCAGGAGCCATAGGCGTACCGATCGACGTACAATTTTCCATCTTGAATTTCTTCAAGATGTCAAACACATACTTCGACTGGTTGATGAAGATACCCGTAGAGAATTGTTTGACTTGTAATCCGAGAAAAAAATTAATCTCTCCCATCATACTCATTTGAAACTGAGTCATCATAATGCCAGAAAACCAATTACAAAGTCCAGGGTTAGTCGAACCAAAAATAATATCGCCAACATAAATCTGAACTAAAAGAATATCACCTTCCTCGCAGAGAGTAAACCGAGTTGTGTCGACTTTACCTTTCACAAAGCCATCTTTTAGTAGAAAGGTTGATAAGACTTCATACCAGGCACGGGGGGCTTGCTTGAGACCGTAGAGAGCTTTGTCAATAATGTATACGTGATTTGGATAGTCTTTATCCACAAAGCCTTCCGGTTGAGACACATACACTTCCTCCTTAAGGACACCGTTCAAGAAAGCGGTCTTCACGTCCATTTGCTAGACGGTGAAGTTCTTGAAGGCGGCATAAGAAAGGAACATCCGAATTGCCTCAAGACGAGCAACCGGTGCGTACGTCTCGTCATAATCTATCCCCTCCTGTTGTCTATACCCTTTCGCTACCAATCTAGCTTTGTTTCGCACAATTATACCGTCTTCGTCTTTCTTGTTCTTTAGGACCCACTTGGTACCGATAACTGTCTTACCTTTGGGTCGCGGAACTAGTCTCCACACCTTCAGAGCTTCAAACTGATTCAGCTCTTCTTGCATCGCAAACAACCAGTCAGGGTCTTCTAAGGCTTGTTGAACTGTTGAGGGCTCAACTTGACTTAAGAAGAGTGCAAATAAAACTTCGTTTGCGGATGCAGATCTTGTCTTCACTGGTTCAGAAACATCACCAATCACCTGATCAATTAGGTGACTGCGTGTCCACTTTGTGGAGTGTGGATGGAGAGATATAGCATCTTCATTGGGGTCTACAAGGGTAGGATCCTTATCGAAGTTCAACTCGATCGTCAGCGTCGGTTCCGGTTGTGAGGCGGGTTGCTTGTCAGAATTGACAATCGGCACAGCCTCGGGAACTGATTCGGTTGAATTTTCAGGAACGTTGTTATTACCCTGATCACTGACATTCGAAGTTGTTCCAGATGAAGAAGCACCACTTGTAGATGCATGTTGTCGTACTTGTGTAGATACCATAGTTGTGTTCCTTGGAGAAGTTGTAGGAGTAGTTGCACCAGTATTTGATGAAGTCAGCACCGACGAAGGGCCTGACATATTAGCTTGCACTGGTGGTGTTTCAACTTGTATCCTGTTATTGACAGATGAAGAGGTTTATCATTACCAAAATAGTAATCATAAAATGTTCAAACAATAAATCAAGTTCGTTAGGATTAGAATTAGAAGTGGAAGCTTGATCCTTGTTTGAAGATCTAGTCATCATTGGACGGATTTGTCCAGACGCTAGTATTCCGGAGATCACGGGTTCTGTACTGTTTTGCACAGAAGCCATTTCTTCAGATTTTTCGAACTTGACATTTATGCTTTCCATCACAGTTCTGGATGACTTGAGGTAGACTCTGTATGCTTTTGAAGTGAGCGAGTATCCGATAAAGACGCCCTCAATACCCTTAGGACTAAATTTGTTCAAGTTATCCTTATCGTTCAGCACAATACACCTGCATCCAAAAACACAAAAGTAGTGTATTACAGGTTTTCTATTGTTAATCAATTCATATGGAGTCTTGCCAAACCGTCGATGTATAATTGAACGGTTTTGTGTATAGCATGCCGTCGCAACAGCTTCAGCCCACAGAAACAGAGGTAGATTAGCATAAGACAACATCGTTCTGGCCGCTTCAACGAGTGTACGGTTTTGTCTTTCAACGACTCCGTTCTGCTAAGGTGTTCTGGCCGCAGAATATTGATGAGTTATTCCTAATGACTTAAAGAAGTCATCAAGAGTCTTGTTTTTGAACTCTGTCCCGTTATCTGATCTAACGGTCTGAACTGTTTGTTGACGATTCACTTGAAGCTGTTTGATTAATGAGATGATCAAGTCAGGTGTTTCATCTTTTGAGCGTAGAAACTTGACCCATGTGTATCTCGAGTAATCATCGACGACAACTAACACGTAACATTTGGCACTAATACATGAGTCTTCATCGGACCATAGAGATCCATATGAAGGATTTCCCAAGCTTTGCTTGTGCTGGGCTCTGCTTTCGGTGGATGAGGAGCTCGGTTTATCTTCCCCTTCTCACAAGCAGTACATAAATTGTCTTTCTCAAACTTCAGAACTGGTAGACCTATGACTAAATCACCCAACGTCAACTTTTGAATATAACGGAAGTTGAGATGAGATAGTCGTCTATGCCACAACCAACTTTTCTCCAAATACGCTTTCGACATAAGACATACGTCATTCTTAGGCTTGAGCGTGGATAGGTCAATAGTGTACAGATTGGACTTCCTAGGACCAACAAGAAGCTCATCTTCTCTGTTGGTTAGAACTGCACAACGGGTCTTCTTGAAATGGATTTCTAGGTCTTTATCACAGAATTGACCTATACTAAACAAATTGTGTCCTAAGCCCTCGACGTAATTGACTTTTGTAATTCTTACATTATCTTTGACAATATCTTCGTAACCCAAAATTGGAGAATATTGATCGTTTCCAAACTTAACTCTGCCACAATCCTTTTCCACAAAATTAACGAGCAGCTCCTTTCTTACAGTCATGTGCTTTGAGCAGCCTGAATCTAAGTACCATACATGACTGGGCTGCAAAATGGAAATTAGACCGTTTTAGGTACCCATTGCTAAATGGGTGCTTTCCGATTAGTAGATTTGGACTTGACATTATGTTTTCTATAACCGGTGTTAATATTATCATTTGAATAAAACCAACGGTTATAGTCAGATTTGCAGATAAAATCATCCACACCACAAGAAGCACAACAAATTTGATCACGTGCCAAATTAATCAGTTGTCGCATTGAATAAACCTTGTAAGGAATTACAAGTTTTCGTCTATTGCCAACATCATAATTAATAACATTTGAAACAAAATTGTCTTTCTTGGAATTTAAAACATTTAAAACAGCGTGGGATGATTTGATCTGGGCCACATCCTGTGTGGACTCCTTTATTCTCCACTCAAGGCGCGTGTTGTTTCTCAAATTACGATCTGAAACGCCAGACAAATAGGAGTTGTAAGCTTTTGAACTCTGAGCTTGAAAAGAATTAACATGCTTCTTTCTTTTTGTTTTTCTTTTCTTCTTCTATAATGATTGTTTGGATTTAGATTTCGAGTAATAATCATTAACAGAAGGGTTTTCAACTGATTTTGAAGATTCACCCTTAAAGAAATTCTTATTAGGTTCTTCTTCTTTGATTATGAAATCTGTGTGATCTGGAAGCTTTGCGTGAAAGTCAAATTGAACAGCAGTTTCTTGTGGTTGTTTATTCTTCCCATCACAAATAATCTCGATACACAATCAGACTGACTCTTCAACGAAGAATGAAAGATACCATGAGACGTCGGGTAGAGAAAATTCTTTTGTTCTTTTCGAAATGCTTTATCTTCTTTTGTAGGGATATATATCTTAGGATCAAGTTGACTTTCCAAATCCCAAGATTCAAGATCATCTTGGTCACCAACTGTCATGCTCTTATAGATAGTATTTCCCATGAAAGCTTTGCATGAGGAGACATCTGAATCTGAAGAATGATTTTCTTTTGAAAATTTTTCTTCAGATATTTCCTCAAGTTTTGTTTTCATTTCTTTTAAACTTTCCGAAAAAACTGTGATCATAACTTCCTTTTCGATCTCGAAAGCAAGTTTCTCGTCATTTTTGACTTCTTGAATAGTACTTTCAAACTTGCTTTCGAGGTCCATGAGTTTATGTTCAAGAACCATTGGTGGAAAGTACCTTTTGCCTTCCAAAATTTGATTTTCATTAATATCCTTTTGAGGATTTTCCATTTCCTCCGATTCATTTAACAATATAACTCTCAAAGTAATCATTTGGCAAGGTTCTTTCGTTATCTAATGCTTTTGCATTATCAGGACCATACCAAAAAGGAAGTTGCATTTTAACAGTGGTTTTTCTTTTTATTTCTTCCTCGGCCTCATAGTCTTCACCATCCATTTTAAGCCATTTGATTTGATAGCTAGGATGTGATGCAAGCATAAACCATTCAAATTTATAAAGAGTGAGAGTTTTTATTAAGGCATTCCTCAGGTACTGTGGATTGTCATACCCGATACCCCACTTTGAATTGAAATACCTGAACTTGCTTGGCTTATTCATGTGAATTGTTTGTTCAATTTGGTCTGCTTTGTACAGTTTATCTTTCAGACCTTTGACATTTTCACACAGCTCATTATTCCTATCTTTATAAGCATGTAAAAGATTTTCAAACTCACTATTCTTGGTTTCCGAACTCATTAATTTTTTTGATAGTTCATATATTCGACTTTGAAAAGACGCATGACCAATATCGAACTCAGTCTTTTTCTTTTCTAATTCTTTATTTTGACTGTCTTGTTCTATTAGTTTTTCCTTTTGAGTGGAAATTATTTCATCTGCTCTTTCCTAGTCATTTGTTAGTTCTTCTAACTTCTTTGTTAAATATGCTTGTTGACTAAAAAATTGATTATAGAGATCGGAATGTACCTCATTTGAAGTAGACTCTGACCCTTCATCATCGGTGTTTTTGGTCATGAAGCACATCTTGGTCTGAGCCGCTGTCTCATCATCTGCTTCATCATCAGTCTGATCAAGCCAGTATTCCTCTTCGACCAACAGTGATATCCCTGATTCCTTCTGTTCAGCAAGCATCAACTTGTTCTTGTAATAACTGGAATCCCTGACTTTCGGCTTCTAACATTCCTTGGAGAAGTGATCATTCTTCCCACAATTGTAGCACTTCGGTGCTTCATCCTTCTTCTCATCTAGCCTCTTATCATCTCTCTTATACTCAGCCCTTTTGTCATCAAACTTCTTGTCCGATTCAACATGTGCTTTGTGCTTGAAGTTCTTAGAGCCAGACGCATACCTTTGACTGTTAGAATTGGGGATTTTCCCAAACTATCTTTGAAAAAAGACCTAGTAAGGAGTATCATATCTTGCTTCATACTTTCAACATCATCTATCCCATATGCTTCATTTTGTTTCTTATCAGACTGATTACCCACATTCTTTGAGTATTTCTTGAGGGTTTTGTTAGACATTAAAGAAAGTGGATCTAACTCTTCTTCCTTAACCTCTCTTTTCTCTTCCTTCTTCTCTTTCTTCTTTTTCTTAACTCTCTTTTCATCAGCATCTTCCTCATCATGTTTCAAGGTTTCATACATCTCTTGTAGAGGCAACTCAGCTAACCTAGCATCCTGTTTCACTCGGTGAGCATACTTCTTCCATTCGGGTTGAAGAACACTCAGGAAATTCACATTGTGCTCGATTATTGACTTGTCTATACTGTACCTATTCAGCTCATTCAAAATAGTAGTGAAACGGTCATAAGCAGAATCAAGTGCCTCCCCTTCCTTTTGTTTAAAGTTTTCATACAAATTGATGGCGTTGGAGATTCTCATCTGGTTCTCCACTTCAGATCCTTGATACAGCTTAATCAATTCATCAAACATAGCCTTACCAGAATAGTTTTTGCTATCTACCTTTTGATAAATATTGTTGGTCAAGGCTTGAATAACTAGGGACTTTGCCATTTTGTCTCCATAATGCTTTTTCTTTTGTCCAGGATCATAATGTAATGGTATAACATCAACCCATTCTGGAATTGGATCACCATCAGTAGCGATTCCTCTTCTTCTTTGTTTCTCCATAGGACCATTCTCAAGTGATTTAGTAATATATTCCCAATTCTCTTGTCGCTCAACATAATCTATGAATCTGTCTTTCCATATCTTAAACTCCTTGGGAAAAAGAACAGGTGGTTTGTCCTTCGACCCAATAGTTAAGATGTCTCTCGCTGTCATATTTAGATTACTTGTTGATGATCGTTAAGTACTCCTTAGATTTGATTAGTAAAAATTAGTTTCACACTGTCTTGTCTCAACCCACTGATTGTCTCAACCCACTTCTTGTCGCAACACACGTCTTGTCGCAACACACGTCTTGTCGCAACCAAAAACTTGTCTCAACCAACAAGTTGCGAAAGAAGCCAAAACCTCGTCGCATCAAATAGGTTGCGATACAAACCCAAAAAGATTCTTATCGCAACAGAGGATTGTGATAAGTACTGTTCACAATGAGGTAGGTTGCGATAGTTGAGTCTTGTCGCAACAGATAGTTGCGATATGCTACTGTTCACTTCGAAAAATTGTGATTATAACGGCTTGTCGCAACTGAGGGTTGTGATACAATACTGTTCACTTCTTGTGGATTGCGATAGTTATGAATACTCAAGAACACTGAGAGTTGCGAAAGTTATGAATACCCAAGAACACTGAGAGTTGCGAAAGTTATGAGTATTAAAATGATCTTAAGTCGATTCTTCAAAAATGATCCAATTACTCTGAAAGTTGGTACGCAGGTTCGCAACTATATTCTGGACAACTTTAATTCTTCAAGTTTTGTCCAAAAACCACTAGAACAGTGATTTTCAATCCAAAACAGTAGGTTTTCTTCAAAAGTCCGAAAATACAAGTTTTGCACAAATTGAGACTAATCCTGGTGTAATTGCGGAATCAAAACACACATGGATGATAATCAAACACTCCTAGACCAATTCTAATCCTTTTGAAGCAGTCAAATGGCTAGAATCAATAAGAAATGAATGAAAATTTGAAGAACACTCAAAACTTGCAAAAACCTTCAAAATACTAATCTGATCTAAGTGATATACTATGCTCTGATACCAGTTGTGATCCCAGAACAAGTAATCAATCCATATAATCAATCAGATGGCCACCAATATATATCAATGAAGAACAATCACACAAGTACAATAGTCAATAGAGAATGTAGAGAGAATGGTAGTGTGTGTGTGTACTTGTGTGTGTAGCAATCGGATGACCTAAATGAAATCTAGGCTAAAGTTACCTTATATACTTGGTAACATTACAATTACATAATTAGTCCCTCTACATGGTACAACTTAGAATATTAGACACTAACATTATCCCAATACTGTATTCGTGAACCCAAGGCTCTTGGGTTTGAATAATTGAATTTGGAGAGTGTTCTATACACTTAACACAATTATTGAGATGATCCAATCTTATCTTCTCCTAATCCCCATCTCTAACATTTAGTGGTCGCACCGTTTTGTTATATTATCCTAAATACGTTGGAGTAGATCATTTTTCCTAAAAAAATCATTTTCTAAAAGTTCTTTATGCTCATTTTATGTGGAATTAAGTAGGATTTTTTGGGTCGAGGAAGAAAGAGGCGGGGAGGAAGAATAAGGGTTAAAACATTTTATGTGGAATTATAGATTTGTTGCTTGGTTCATGCCTATGCAAGGAGAGCTCTCGTGTTCACTCTCTCGTCGCCTTTTCTTCGAATCTTTTTAAAATCAAAGTTGAAAAATATATGGAGACATTTGCCGAACACGATATTCAAACGTGCGTCTTTCCGAAGGGCAAACCTTAATGGCAGCGTACACATGCCATGCAACCAAAAGTTTGTCTTTAATTTCAAAATTATAAGGCCATTCAAGAAATAAAACAGATTCACCTTTCAAACCCCTAAATTTTTTCGGTTGTATTAGGAAGATGGAGCATAGGTACGTGCCCTCCTCATTATTTAGGTCCACCCTTGTGTGCACTACACATGATGACCTTTAATGAGAGGCTTTAGGTGATCGTTAGTTAAAGGAAGCCAATCCATAAGGAAATGAAAACCACAATGATTACCATCGTGATCAATCCAAAATTTTGGTAAATCACAAGGACCAAAATGTAATCCACTCTACATTTTATTAGTATTTTCTTTTCATTACAGAAGAGCAATCAAGATGAAGCAACCATATAAGGCTATGTTTGGAAAACTAGATGAATAATTTAGCTAATGGTTGATAGGCTTAGTTGATGAACAAATTTATGTTTGACAAACTAGTTTATAAGCATGTAAAATGACCAAAATGTCGTATTGAAAAAATAACAATTATAAATATTTCATAATATAATTCAAATAACTTTCTAATAATATAATTAAAACAAATTTATGATAATATTGTTTATTAATTACGACAAACAAGATGGGAAAGAAAAATTAATTTATATACATGTTAATAGAAAGAATTTAAGATTGATTATTATATATCTGCTATAAATTTTGAATTTGTTAATATAAGTTTTACAAAAAAAAATTGCGTTAATCTAGAATTTTAAATAACTATTATATAAAATATGAATAACAATAAAATTGGCCTACCTTACATATCCTAATTAATTAATAATATTTTTTCAAAATATAATTAATAATTAAATTTAATTTTTTATTAAATTTATT
The DNA here is from genome assembly GCA_033807775.1 of Saussurea involucrata. Classification (NCBI taxonomy): domain Eukaryota; kingdom Viridiplantae; phylum Streptophyta; class Magnoliopsida; order Asterales; family Asteraceae; genus Saussurea; species Saussurea involucrata. The sequence continues at coordinate 53,852,396 of CM066322.1, read as the reverse complement.
TAGCATTTTAATTATCTATAAAATAAGTATAACATTAATTTTATGTAATTTATATTATATACACATTTTTAGAATTTTTATACTTCCTTTTTTATATCTAAATATATTGAATAATTTAAGTTTTTTTTGATATAATGAATAACAATTATTTTGTTAATTATTAATAGAGTAAATTATGTATTTGGTCCCCGTGGTTTGGTGGTTTTTATGGTTTTCGTCCCTGTGTTTCACTAATTATGGAAATGGTCCAGTGGTTTGCACTTTCGTTTTTTGGTCCCTAAACTTCTATACCCCTGACGGCCATCCAACTAGTCCTTTAACTCCAAGAGCAAAATCGCCAATTCTCTGATATTCATCTTCTTCATCATGTTCATCTTCATCACTTGATATTCATCTTCTTCATCATGTTCATCTTCATCACTAATATTCCTAAATCAAGAATAACTAAATGAAAACCAAATCATAAATCTAAATCAAGAATTTGAATCTCAATCAAAACCTAAAATCATAAATCTAAATAAAAACTTAAATCAATATCACTCCTTAAAACCCAATTCTTAATCTCACTTAGTCACCCATTCACCAAATGGCTTCAATGACTGCCGATTTAGCTCTCATCTCCAATTATCCAACACCGAAAGCTTCACGTATCGATTTGGGGAAAAGGCTATTCAGTTTTGTGGAGGAATCGAAAAAGCTATTCAGATTAGGGAAAACCCCTAATCAAATCTAACGGAATCAATTTCGAAAGTTTTTCTACCAGGACCAACAGTGTGTTCTTCGAACACCATTCAAAAAGTGGTGATTGATTTTGTGATTTGATTGTATTTTGATGTTCATAACTTTCACATATCTGTTCATTTTGTAGTTTAAGTCATATTACAAGTTTCAGATCTGAGAAACAACAACATTTCATTAAAATTTGAGATCTGGAGTTCGACGAGGTATTCATCGAAGTTCATAGAAGGTCTTAAGAACTTATCGATTCATCCTATGTGTTTGTATGATTTTAATCATCACGAAACGATTTATCTACTGATTTCGAACTGTTTGCGACATTAAGAATCGAAAAAGATGAAGAATTATATAGGTTTCGAAGTTTTCTGGTTCGACAATTTTCATCGAAAGTCAGTAACGAAGTTGTTGATTGATCTTGTTATTTTAGTGTGTTCTTGATCGATTTATTTCTAAAGATCGTTACATTTCTTGTTTTCAATCATATTGCAATTTTCAGACTTGAAAAACATCATGAAATCAGTGTTTTTGAGCTGTTGAAAGTCGACAGCAAGCTTTGCCGAAAAACCGTATCTCGCCGGAGTTCATCTTAATCGCACCACTTGTTCATCTTTGTCGCACCACTTGCCGGAAAAACGTTTCGACAACAAGTTCTTAGTGATCGATTTAGGGTTCATGTATTGTTGGAGAAGATGAATATTCAAGTAAATAAATTATCTTGGTTTTCATGTTCTTGGTGTTCTTGATTTAGGGTTCATGTATTGTTGGAGAAGATGAAGATTCAAGAAAAAAAGAAAAAAGAAAAAAATGGTTAAATAGTAAAAAGACAAAAATGCCCTTGGAGTTAACAAAGTAGTTGGACGGACGTCAGGGGTATAAAAGTTTAGGGACCAAAAAAACGAAAGTGCAAATCACTAGGACCATTTCCGTAATTAGTGAAGCACAGGGACGAAAACCATAAAAACCACCAAACCACAGGGACCAAATCCGTAATTTACTCTTATTAAAAATATCTGTTTTGTAATTAAAATTAATTAATAATGTGTAATTAAACATATTTCTCAATTTTAAGTAATTTTAATTACTATAAATTAATATTTATGAATAACTAATATCTATTTATAATTAATAGATAATATTTATTTATAATCAACATTAATAATTAATATTAACGAGGGTTATAATTGGAAATAATGTTAAAAAACTTCTACTAAATTATTTTAAATTGCTTTTCAATAAGGAAACTTATATGCATCCAAACGAATACTCAAAAAATAAGTTAGCTTACAAACTAAATTTTAAGCTAACTTACAAACTAGTTTATTTTTATCAAATGATGCCTAAATATTACAATAATACGCATTCCACGTATTACTTTAATTAAAAGGAAATGTAACTGAATATATATTAAAGAGTAAATTACACTTTTGGTCCATGTGGTTGTCACTCACTATCAAGTGTAGTCCTTATTTCAAACTAATTACAATATTGGTCATTGTGGTTGCTATTCTTTTTCAATGTTGGTCCCTCACACTAACTTCTGTTAAATAGGTTTGTTTATTCAAGGGTATTTTTGTCTTTTTGATTTGTATTTCAATTTCCTTTAAAAAAATTAAAGAATGTATATAAAAACACACAGGGTCAAAACTCCCCCTACCCTCACCGGTAACATCCTTCACCGGGGATCTCGACCTTCTTCTATCATATCTCTCTCCACAGCGCAACTATCCCCCTTATCCTACTCCTACATTTCTCTTCGTCTCTCCCCTTTCTCCATCTTCTACAACCCTGGTTTTTCTTTTAGTGTTCAAGGATTGCATTTGATATATGGAAGTAGTGTTCAGAGGATGCACATGAGAAATGCACTCCAACTTCAAATTTGGGTTTGGGTTTGAAGGTGGGGCGTCACATCTGGGTTGATGATGGTTACAATGAGAGACCACTGTGAAGGGTTGCATTGTGCCGGTGGAGTTCAATGTGGAAGAAAGTCAGTCGTAACTCTTTTTCTCGAGCCACAAATAGTTCTGAGACCCATCTCCATAGAACACCTCCATATGTGTAGACCTGCAACCACCGTAATCATACACTCCCCTTTTTCAAGTTTAGATTTTCGAATTGAGTTTTTAATCTTGGATATGAGTTATTTTTTGGGAAGGGTTCAAACTTGGATATGAGTTTAATTTTGGATTTAGGGTTTTTGATTTGGAAATTTGGGATTTGGGTTTTTGATATTAGTTGTTGATTTGTTTTAGAAATTTGCTTGGTTCAGATTTGTCGAAGACGATCGAAGAGTTCACTGGAGAGGAAGAGGGATTTGTATAAGGGATGGGGAGTTGGAGACGGTGATCCATGAGAGAGAAGAAAGAAGAAAGAATTTTCATTTAATGAGGAATAATGGGGTATACTTGTATTAATTAATTGGGTGAAAAGGTAATATGACAATGGGTTATCAATTGGGGTGGAACGGTTTTTAAAAAATAAAAGGGATTGGACAATTTTGTCCTTGGATGGAGTTATTATTTAATGAGGAATAATGGGGTATACTTTAATAAGGACCAACATTGAAAAAGAACAACAACCACAATGACCAATGTTGTAATTAGTTTAAAATAGGAACTATACTTGATAGTGTGTGATAACCACAGGGACCAAAAGTGTAATTTACTCTATATTAAATAAAACGTCGTCTTAACTATATGTCTTTTCCTTGATGTGTTAAAAGGATTTTGCAGTCTCATTCACAATTTGTAAAATTAGATTTCAAATTAACTCATTAAGCATAAAATTTCGGTGAAATAAAATTTAAATTAAAAACCACTGACATAATTAATGAAGATTCATTGTTTAGAGAAATAATATCCATCCAAGATATTTCTGATTGCGAAAGAGAATTACTAGCTTGTTAATTTGAACAACTTGAATCATTTTTTTTGAACGGCAAGATTTCATTCCAACACAAAAGGCTAGCGAGAAGCCACTATTACAGAAAAGGGCTTTTTACACGGTTGTATAGAGTTTTTTACACGGCTTTGGAACCGTGTAAAAGCCCACTGTGTAAGAATGTGCGACACATTTTTACACGGTTTTTAGACATAACTGTGTAAAAAGGTGACAAAAACCGTGTAAAAAAACTCAATTTTATACGGTTATTAGACATAACTGTGTAAAAAGATAGGTCTTTTTACACGGTTGCTTGACAAAACCGTGTAAAAAGTCACATCTTTTACACGGTTGCTAATAGAAACCGTGTAAAAATTTCACACTTTTTTACACGGTTTTCAACTTACAACCGTATTAAAAAACACTACAAAAATAAACAATATCATAGTGGGAAAATCAGTCATTAAAGCTCATATCCATCGCTAGTCGGTGGGTCAAAAAGGCGTGGGTGATACTATCAGCGACAGATTAGCGAGGGCTCGCATTAGCAACGGATTAGCGACAAATTGCAACAAACCTCAACATTTATAGCGACAAACTTCTATTGTTGATCCGTCATTAATATTTGGCTTTTTTAATATTAATTTTATACTTATTTTTCTTTACATTGTATCGCATATATAAAAAACATATTAAATAACAAATAAAATTTTAAAATTGTATTCGATCAACAAAAATATTATACAACTATTAAACTTGTACAATTTTATAAACAAATCACTAACTAAAAACAACAAAAACTAAACAAATTAACATAACAACATATTATGTCTACCAAACTAAACAAATCAACCATGAAATTGTTCTCAGCCAATAGAACATGATAATGAGCTCGCCGGTGGTTGAACTTTCATCGTGGAAAGTAGGTTTGTTTTGTAACTTCTACTATACTTTGTGAAGTCTCTCTTGAATAACAGTCTCTTTTGAATATAATGCACAAGCAGCACTGCATCCGACAATTAAGTAAGCAATCCATACTCAAAACACAAGATGATTATATATTAATCAAGTGTTTGGAAAATGTTGGTTCCCGTTTTGCTTATACAAGATTGTCAGATCTATTAGTACGAATTTATGTTTGATGCGGAAGCGTATTTGATGAACTAACAGATATGTTTGATAGATTTAGAACACAATATAAAGAAACAGTAGTTTAAGAATAAGTGTTTATCTCAAAGTTTACTGTATTTCGATAAATATCAAAGAACACCAAGAACAGATTAAGAACTGTTTCGGTGTAAAGCTTAAACAGATTTGACGATATAAAGCATAAGCATGAAACTCAGATTCTTGTGTTTTTCTTATCCTTTTAAAAACTGTTAGGAAGAACTCAACATGAGTCTTCCTTTTATACTACTCTAGAAGACCATAAAGCATGAGCTACTGTTCTTCCGACGGCATGAACAGTAGAACGGATGGTGTGAGTAGTTGTTCGTGCTGTATTGCATTTAATGGAGCAGACGTCTATGTTGTACTAAGCCCTATTGAGTCCACTCAGAGTTTGACACGTGTTGAAGTTGGACAGGGTACGTTGCCATGCAAGTTGATGAACAGGTCAGGAACAGTAGCAAGATATTTCTTTAACAGTGGCAAGATATTATAAATATCTTCCAAGTCTTCAGTCTGAACCGAAGAGGCTCTGTAAAGGATTACAGAGGTTCTGGGTCTGGTCTTCTGTAGAGCAGTCTTCACCGGGTTCCGAGTCTGGTCTTCTTTGTGCGTATCACAGAGGTTCTGTGATCTCCTCTGTAACTTCTGTAGCTTCTTGACCTTGATCCTTCGGAAACGGCAGAGCCTCTGTAAGAGGCTTTCTTCACTTAGCCTATTTTTCACTACTTTCAAATACTTCTATGATTAGGAAGATTGAAGCTAACAATCTCCCCCTAAGTAGTGAAAAATAAAAATTTGACATTTAAGTATTTTTGGCTAAGTTAGATAAGACAGAGGTTAAACAATACCTCGAAAGTTCTTTCATTTAGAGATATGCCAGAGGCATTTTACATTAGAGTATAATGAAAGATAAACTTTAACATGGTTTGCAGAGATTGGTTGTTTTGAGAATCAGATTTTGGCGTCTTTGAAATCATTGTAGCTTCTGTTATCTCTTCCGACTTCTCTGATCTCTTTGTAGAAACTGATGCAGAGTTCTCTTAAACGGATTGTTGCATCAATTTCTCTGATGATTTCATCTGCAGCGTCTCTATCCATTTGCTCAGTATCTCTGTATTTTACAAGGCTTGTTCTGAACCTGTTTAGAGTATTGGTTGCGTACTTCTGACAGTCCATGGTCACAAAAAGTTTAGCTTTGTCTTGTGGGTTCTGAAATACTAACCGAACCTTGGTTTTGTAATGATTGAGTTGGGCACGGCGTCAGGTGGGCAGCGATCCTCTGGTGGTCGTAGGTTCAGATGTTTGAGACCAAGATCCTTTCCCAGCTGAAAGTCTGTCAGACTGTAGATCAGAAGCCTTTCCCTCATTGCTTTTCTCAACACTTGATAGGCTCTGGTGTTTGGCTCTGTGTTGTAGTTGTCCTTCGTCCATTGCAGAAGTTCAGGTAGATCATAGGGATTCAGATTCCTTATGTCAGCATCAGTGAAGGTGGTTTCTGAATTGTTTACCCTTTTAACTCTGTAAAGATTGTACCCGACTCTTGGTTAGGTTCTTGTGAAGGAGAACCTGCAGAAGGTTACCTTTTTGATTTTATGAATTGAGAAGACTTCTGCTCTGGTTCTTGGCTTTGTTCTGCTGAAGATGTTCTCAAATTCTTCTCTAATGTTCGGATTTGTGATTTGATCTGTTGGATGGAGCTTCTGAAAGGGTTGTTTGTAGAGATATTTGTACACCACTTCTTCCATTTCTTCATATGTTGGACCATGTGGTGGTACTTGTCTTCTGAGACTCTCCATCTGTTGAACAACTTCTGCAGCTCTGCCAGTAAGTGGAATGTCTGACAGGGGCTTTAATCCATATGCCCAGTCCTCTTCTTCAGGCTTTGGAGTTTGAAAGGCATCAAAGGAGCTCTTCATCAGTTTTTCTGTAGGATTGGGCACTGATTTCTTTTTCTTGGGCTCTTCTGTCGTTTTTGCCTTTCCCTTGTCTTTGGCTTTTGGAGGTGCAGAACCTGTTGCTTCTGTAGGTTTGGTTGTTGGTGCTTCTGTTGGAATGATGGGGGTTGCCTCTGTAGATTTTGACACTTGTGTTTGAGAGGACTTTTGTGGCGTTGGTTCTGTTGGCTTGATTTGCTCTGTAACCTCTGTTGGAGGTTCTTTGGTGACTTCTTCTGTGAGCTTGGTTTCTGTTGGTGAAGGTTGGATATCAAATCTTCTTGCCAATTTGAAAGCTAATGTGAACCTGTGCCTTTCTTCTTCTCTCTGCGCCATTCGTTCAGTCATTGTTTTGTGCATATTCCTTAGAACAGAAGCAGAGGTCGTTGCTCTTTTTGGTTTGTGGGCAATAGACTTTCTTCTTGGTATGGTTTGGGGTTTTTCTGTTGATTTTGTAGTTGGAGAGTGAAGATCTTCTTCTGTGGAGGATGACAGATGTTGAACATCTACTCCAAACATTGTAGGGAATTCCACAGAGGTGGGTGTTGCCTCTGTGGTCTTTTGACCTTTTTCTCCAGGTTGTTGGTTTGTTGGATTTTCTTCCAAGATTATTACCACAGGGGTGGTTGTTGCCTCTGTGGTCTTTTGAGCAGTTTCTGGTACATGGGTTTCTTCAGCGGTTGATTCCACAGAGATGGGTGTTGTCTCTGTGGTCTGTTGAGTTTGTTGATCTTTGGTTTGTTGTGGAGGGGCTTGGCTGATTGGTTCTACTGCGATTGATGGATCCTGTAGTCCTCTGGTCGTAGCTTTCTCCCTTATATTCTCCCCCTCAGGATGATCTGATGGACCAGGATGGTCATCATCAGAGTCATCCTGATTCTTATCAGAAGTACCCTCTGCTCTGCAGGAAGCTTTGGGTTTCTTTGGCAGTTCTGCTCCTGCGGCCATCAATTTCGCACATACATCATCACAGAGGCCGATTAGAGTTGCAAGCTCTGCCTCTGTGTTGAAGCGCATTTTGCCGACACTTTTTCTGAATTCTTTAACGTAGTTGGCATTTGCAGAAGTGAAGGAGACGATGGCTTCTGTGACCTGGTTTATTACATTTTGCCCGAGCTCTGTTAGCTATGCTCTGGTCATGTAGTCTTTAGGCTGCATCAGTATTGTGTTGCGCATTGCTTCTGCTTGAATGTTTTGCAGAGCCTTCTGTAGATCTGTAGGTGTGATGCTCTATGATTTGTTGGATTGTTTGTTCATTTGTTCAAGGAAATGCTTGACTGATTCCTTGAATGCAGATGTTGCGACTATTCCGAAATCTTTAGCAGCAGAAGTGGCTGTTGTTTGAGCAGAAGACCTCATCTCTGTTATGGCGGATTTCACCTCTGTGGACAGATTGTCCATTTTGGTGTTCAGATTTAGCAAGGTCGTTGATGTTGTCTCTGGAAAAGATGTGAAAGAGCTTTGCAACTTTTTCATGGTTTGGTTCACAGAGGTGACAAGGGTTTGGAACTCATCCCTTGATACTTGTGTCCCTGGTGTAACCTCTGGAGGAACACATTCGTCTCCAGAGTGAGTCCATGTTCCTGGGACACCTTCTTTCATTCCTGTTTGAACGTTGAGAATGGAAGGATTTCCTTCTGATCTTTGAGAAGAAACAAGAGTTTCAGTCTCTACAGAAGTTCTGGGAAGAACAGTGTCCAAATCCACTCCAGAGTTGGGTATCAGAATGTTCTTCTGTTGACTTGGAGACTTGTCTAGTGTCTCTCCGTCTATGTGCTCACTACTTCTCTCTGAAAGAAGTTTTGGCCCTATATTGTGCGTGGCAGAGGAAACGAATTCCTCTGTAGGGTTTTCTAGTGTGATCTGGGGCGATGGATCACGAACTATAGATGAGTCTCTTCGAGGAGACTCCCTAGGAATGGATTCCCCGGTTTCTGTGGGCGCAGAGGTTGAAAGAATAACCTCTGGCTGTTTGGTTTGGGTGGGGATCGAGTTGTGCGACTCTTTTTCAATAACTCCTTCTGCAGCTAGACCTGCAGAGTTAGATGTGTGGGTTGTACTGGGAAGGGGTGAGGGATGTGTGCCTTCTGCTTCTACGACATCTTTTCTTGTTTCTTCCTCTGTTAGACATCCAAGCACTACTTCATTATCTATCATTTCAGTCTCCGTCGCTATCCTATGGCTTGGTGCTTCTTCCCTAACTTCTGTTGTAGTTCCTGCCTTTGTGACTAAGAAGTCGTAGATTGGATGAGAGTCGTATAATTACATGATATGTGGATGATAGAGACCTGTTGATCCAAACCCTCAGTGATTTGATAATGACCCTCTCTTAAATACTTAGTGAAAATTGTATGTAAACAATATGTATCAGAGTTTCACTATCGCTAATAAGTACTAAGATCTTACAGTACCGCTGATAGGAACTCTCGCTCTTTAAATTAAACATTCAGCGAACACTGTTCACCATAATGCGCTGAGTCTGTTCAGTCCTTATGGTGATCGCTGATAAGTTAGTTGTTTACTTATAATCCCTGAAGACAAGTTTCACGTCAACAAAGGTTCTACGCTGAAGTCGAAGATCAAGCTCAAGAACCAGCGACAAGTCTACTAATGAACTGATGCGGATCAGCGAAGACTCAGATTTGTCCACTCAACGTGAAGTATCAAGTACAAGACTTCAGCTATCGCTGAACTTTATCATTCGCTGAATAGTAAATGGTAATCGCTGAATCAACGAAAGCTGATCATGAAGTCCTCCGTACAAAGTACTTTTGTCTTAACCTCCCTTGCACGCCACCGTACGAAATGTCAGAAAAGAACCTCCGAAAATCTGAGATCGTACAACCACTCTGATACTATACTGTTCATTCATGCGGCTACTAAGGTTGTCAACAAAGGTCAATGACATGCAACCAATCCGCTGATGACACGTGTAAAGCGTATACTGAATTGCATTAAATGCATGCAGTATATAAAGAGATGAACTCACTTCATTTGAAGTAACTTGCTAACTCTGGACAAGTTCAAATCTCTCTCAAGATAGGATTTTATTAGTAATCTCCATATCTTTCTTAGTGCAAGAAACCTTAGTGTTCCAACTTGTTTAGATTTAGGTTTATCCTTAATCTTGTTTCCGCAACAAGCTGTAAATTGTTAATGATTTATCAATAAACAATTTAGAAAAGTAAAATAGCGTGTTTTTATTCAACCCCCCCCCCCCTTCTACAAACTTGTATAGGCCTTTCGGGACCAACAAGTGGTATCAGAGCAGATTTGTTTAATCTCATAAACAAGATCTAATCTAAGATATTTCTCTTCCTTGCTATTATCTGAAAATGGCCTCCCACACAAACACAAATTATATAGACAATGGTTCTCTTGCAAAACCCCCTAGATTTTCCAGAGACAACTTCAACTTATGGAAAAATAGGATGATGCTCTTCCTAGAAGGTGTAGACCCTACTATGACCTACTATCTTGAAAACGGCCCACACATCCCTGTAACTATTGATCCTTTAGTTCCAGCCACTGCAACTCGAGCTGCTATTCCTGAAAGGCTGATTCCAAAGGAAATACACATGTGGACCGATGAAGACAAGAAGAAAGTGGCTATAGATACAAAAGCCAGATCCATACTATCCATGGCCCTTCCTGACGAAGTCTACCATTCCGTCATGAACCTGAAATCCTCAAAAGCCATGTGGGACACAATATGTGTTCAGTATGAAGGAACGTCTGAAGTCCAGGATTCAAGAAAGATCAACCTGGTAAGACAATACGAAAGATTCATTTCTGGTAAGAATGAAACTCTCTCTGAAGTTCATCAACATTTTAATTGCTTAATTATAGATCTTAAAACGGTTGGTAAGGAATATTCTAACTTTGAAGTGCTGACAAAGTTTTTAGAATGTTTACCTGAAAGCTGGGACAATTATTCCATGTGTCTCAAGCTGTCAAAAGATCTAAGATCAATGACACTCGCTACCTTATATGGCACATTGCTGAATCATGAGCAATCTAGCCATCTTAAGAAGAATCTTGTAAAAGATTCCAAAAGCACCCTTATTGCTTTAATCTTAGAGGAACCTTCTACTCAGCGACCCGTGGTCACTATCACTGAGTTAGAAAGTAACTCTGAAAGGTCATCAGATTCTGATTCTTCAGATGATGATGAATCCTTGGCTCTCCTAACTAAAAAGTTCAGGAGATTCGCCAAGAAGAAAATGTTTAGAAAGAACAAAACTCTTTCTATAGCTGACAAGCCTAAGTCATCAGCTTTTGTTGATAAGGCTACTGCTACTTGTTTCAACTGCGAAAAGACAGGTCATTTCGCTAACGAGTGCAGGTCAAAGAAAATCATGAGACCTTCAGCTTTTACAAAGAAATCCTTTGTTCCAAGGAATAAAGATGACAAATACTCAAAGCTGAAGGAAAAGTATGCAAAGCTGAAAAGCTTTAAGAAGAAAGGAAAAGGCCTGATGGCTGACTATGATTGGGCTGCTTCTGATGAAGAAGTCTCATCATCTGATTCTGAAGATGATGAAGCAAATCAATGTCTCATGGCCAAGATTGAAGAAGAGGAAGAAAGTTCAGACATTCCCTCCACTTCAACATCTGCCATTCAGGTATCACCTTCCTTCTTTACCAATATTGCAAATATTGATGAAGCTGATAGTCTCCGTAAAATCGAACTGCTGACTAGAAGTTTATACGAAGCCATGAACGGCAAAGCTGTGGTTGAAAACCAAAATCTTGATCTCGCTGAAAAGCTTAAAAACTGCCACCTTCAAATAGAAAAGCTTTCTAAATTTGAAGAAGATTTTAAAGATCAAGTCCATTTAAATCAGCTAGTCAAAATCGAACGAGCGGAAGCTATCGCTGCATTAAAAGCTGAACAAGCTACTGTTGAAGGATGGTGTAATTCTTCAACAAAGATCACTGAGATAATTAAGGCTCAGATTCCTCTGAGTGATAAACGTGGTTTGGGTTATAAATATGATACTCCAATACCAACCACTGAACGTTCAATGCTTAAATTTGGAACGTTCGTATCCTCAGTAGCTGACACTTCTTCATCTCAGTACTCCTCATCGGTTACACCAATCCCTGAGGAAACTCCTACCTCCTGAAAAGGTAAGGAGAAAATGGTTTATTCAAAACCTACCTCTGTCTCTAAAGACAAAGGTAAAGGAATTGTTATTTATCAAAATCCTCAGAAGGGTACCTTAGTACCTAAGCTGAATGCTTCCAAATCCTTAGTGATTCATTCATCTGGTTCTAGAAATCAGACCTCTGGATCAGTTCAGCGACCTACTCCTAGACTCAGAGTAGATATCCTTGGTAAGAAATCTGAAGAACTAAATGTTCGTCCAATTTCAAAAACCAATAGTGTACTTGGTGCTGGCACTTCTAATTCCAAATTAAAAGCTCAGCACTCAAGTGGTCCTAGAACTAATTTTAGTTATAGGAAATGTTATCACTGTGGACTTACCGATCATATTGCAAGTAAGTGTCCCACAGCCACCAAAGCTGATAAGATAGCTAAGGTGAAGATAGCGCCCAAGAAGACCAAACCAGTTGCAATTCAGGTCAAGGTGACTCCTACCGCTGAGGTCAAGAAATTGACCAAAGTGAAGAAAGACAAAGCTGAATCTTCAAATGCTGCGAAGACTGCTGAACCCATTCCAACTACTTCCACTGACAAACGCGTATACATGGTGAAGTGGGTACCCAAGCAAAACTAATCTTCCTTTGTATTGTAGGTTAAGAAGGGTATCTGGTGTCTCGATAGCGGATGCTCTAGACACATGACTGGAAAGAAAAACCTGCTCGCTGATTACAAGGAAGAGAAGGGTCCCTCTGTGACTTTTGGTGGAAATGGAAAAGGACATACCCGAGGGTATGGTGTACTTTCAAATGGTACAACATCCTTCAGAAGAGTCGCATATGTTGAAGGGCTGAAGCATAATCTTCTAAGCATCAGTCAGCTTTGCGACATGGATAACAAAGTGATTTTCACTAAGGAATCCTGCTTTGTCTCTGACAAAAAGGAGAAGATAGCTCTCAGCGGTTATCGTTTGGAAAATGTTTACGTTATAAACATGGACTCAACAACCACTGAGAACTCCTGTTTCTTCTCAAAAGCATCTTCTGATGTTAACTGGCTATGGCACAAAAGGCTCTCACATCTCAACTTCAAGACACTGAATACTCTTTCATCCAAAGAGTTAGTCACTGGTCTACCTCAACATTCATACGCCAAAGAGTCCTTATGTTCAGCGTGTGAAAAAGGGAAGCAGACCAAGGCAAGCTTTAAGTCAAAGCAAGTTTCCTCAGTCTCATCTCCTCTACAACTACTCCATATGGATTTGTTTGGCCCCGTTAACAAACAATCCATCGCTGGAAAGAAATATACGCTGGTCATAGTTGATGAATTCTCTCGTTACACATGGGTAATGTTTCTCCGTTCTAAGAGTGACACCCCTGAAGAACTCATCACCTTTGTTCGGAAGATGGAAACTCTGAACAATATGACTGTTCGCTCAATAAGGAGTGATCATGGAACTGAATTCAAAAACAGTTCTCTTGATTCCTTCCTTGAGAGCAAGAGTATTTCTCACAACTTTTCGTCAGTGAGAACACCACAACAAAACGGAGTCGCTAAAAGAAGAAATAGAACAATTATTGAAGCTGCACGTTCAATGCTCAGCGATTCTCACCTGCCTACTCAGTTTTGGGCATAAGCTGTCAACACTGCTTGTTTTACGCAAAACAGGTCGCTGATAGTTAAAAGATTCAAAAAGACAGCCTATGAACTCTTTCATGGGAGAAAGCCTTCAATCAGCTTTCTTCACATCTTTGGATGTCAGTGTTTCATACTAAACAACAGAGATGCCCTTGGAAAGTTTGATCCTAAGGCTGATGATGGAATCTTTCTTGGATACTCCTCAGTTTCCAAAGCCTTCAGAGTCTTCAACCGAAGAAGAAAAACTGTAGAAGAAACTATTCACGTCACGTTTGACGAATCCCGTTCAGCGAACTCTAAACCGAACGCTGATACAGAAGAACTGAATCAATGGATGTTTTCTCATCTTGGTGATTCAGAAGATGTTCCCACTCCTCATGCTCACACAGTAGAAAATGATGGTCCTTCTATCATTCCAAATATGCAAAATAGTGAAGCTGAAACATCTTGGGTCTCAGCTGTTCCTATAAACACTATACCTGCAGTTGATCCAAATGTCTCAGAAATTCCATCTATTTCTCAGCAATCAGTGAATGAAGTGGCAAACGCAAACATTCCTCTCTTAGCTGATAATCCAGAAGTAGCTGAAGCCTCATCTTCAGTTTCTCCAGTTCAGACTGAGTCAGCGACGCATGCTCCGGCTCAACGATGGACTGTAAATCACCCAATCGATCAAATTCTTGGTGATCCCAACGCTGGTATTCAGACTCGTAGAGGTGCAGGTAATATTTGTTTATTTGTTAACTTTATTTCTCTAACTGAACCAAAGAAAATAGATGATGCCCTCAGAGATCCAAACTGGGTCAGCGCTATGCAAGAAGAGCTGACGGAATTCGAAAGAAACAAAGTTTGGAAACTTGTTCGTAGACCAACTGACAAAACGGTGATAGGCACTAAATGGGTCTATCGAAACAAGTTGGACGAACATGGTACTGTAACTCGCAACAAAGCTCGTCTTGTTTCTCAGGGATACAGACAAGAGGAAGGCATAGATTATGACGAAACTTTTGCTCCAGTAGCAAGACTTGAATCTATTCGTCTTTTCTTAGCATATGTTGTACACAAAAACTTCACTGTACATCAGATGGATGTTAAGTCAGCGTTTCTAAATGGAAAGCTGAATGAAGAAGTATATGTGGAACAACCTCCAGGATTCTCAGATCCTAAGCGTCCAGGTTATGTTTATAAACTGGACAAGGCACTTTATGGCTTAAAGCAAGCTCCACGTGCATGGTATGATACTCTCTCTACTTATCTCCATATTGAAAAATTTGAGCGAGGTAAGATTGACAAAACTTTGTTTTTTAGAAAAGTAAAAGGTCATATCATTTTAGTTCAAATATATGTTGATGACATTATATTTGGTTCTACTAACCCTGAGCTTTGTACTCGTTTCGCTGATAGAATGAAAGATGAGTATAAAATGAGTATGATGGGTGAACTAACATATTTCCTTGGTCTTCAGATTAAGCAAACTGAAAAAGGAACTTTTATAAATCAGGGAAAGTATGTTAAAGATATGCTGAAGAAATTCGACTTAACTGAAAGTTCAGCTATGAAAACCCCTATGGCACCACCGCTGATACTTGATAAGGACACAAAGGGTGTTGCTGTCAATGTCACGCTGTACCGTGGGATGATCGGCTCACTATTGTATCTTAAAGCTAGCCGACCCGATATTATGTTTGCAACATGTCTGTGTGCACGATATCAAGCTGAACCTAAGATATCCCATATGAAAGCTGTAAAGCGAATCTTTCGATATCTTAAGGGTACATCGAATCTAGGTCTTTGGTATCCCAAAGATTCAGGATTCGATCTAACCGCCTATTCAGACAGTGATTTTGCAGGTTGCAATATGGATAGGAAAAGCACCACAGGAGGATGTCAGCTCCTGGGTGGAAAGCTGGTAAGTTGGACAATTAAGAAGCAAAACTCAGTGTCTACTTCCACAGCTGAAGCTGAGTATGTAGCCGCTGGAAGCTGATGTTCTCAAGTCTTGTGGATGAGAAATCAGCTACTAGACTATGATCTTCAGCTCTCCAAAATTCCAATCTATTGCGACAGCACAAGTGCCATCGCTATAGCAAACAATCCAGTGCTACACTCAAAGACAAAACACATAGAAATCAGATATCATTTTATCAGAGATCATGTGATGAATGGTGATATAGAACTTCATTTTATCCCAACTGATTATCAGTTAGCTGATTTGTTTACCAAACCTCTTGATGAGACAAGATTCAACTTTCTCATCAGCGAGCTTGGAATGCTGAACTTTGAAGGATAAAATCTTCAGCGGTTCACATTTATTAGCGATACGTTTATACATTCTTGTATAGGCTTCAGGATAAAATCAACTTTTATAATCCATTTCATCATCTTCTCTCTGAATAAACTTGGTTAAACTGATATCCAGGTATGTTTTTCTCTCTCTGACAATCGCATGTAAATGCAAGATTTCAAAATAAATTGCATCGCTGAATATCTCTTCCTTAACAACGATATTTTGAAAATTCCTTAAACCTTCACTAATATTTCTATTCAGTGCTTCATGTTTTTCAAAAGAGTCCCTGAGTTTTTCAAAACCTCAGAGACATCCAAAAGAATGTGAAAGGACAGTTGTGACGTCATTGCAATGGATAACACTCGGCACGATTTCTTTCTAACACACGTTTGCACGTTTTGTTCAAACTTCCAATCAAATGCAAACACGTGTCCGTGTCATGATGAAAACCTTTTCCCGCTCAAGGTTTTCTCTCTCTAAAAATCCCTATATAAACAACTCTTGGTTTATATTTGTCTTTTACGCGAACAATCTTTCTCCGCAAGAAAAGAATTCTCTGTTGCATTTGTGCTCTCAAAAACCTCAAGAACTGTTCATCATCTTCTTCATCAAAACTTCAAGGTTAATATGTTCTTTTTTTTTATCAAATGCGTATAACTTGTTTTCGATCTTCTCTTTGTTTTAACAAGATCAAACAAAAGAACTTTTTAAAATAAAATCATTTCTTTCATGGTTTTATGAACACAACCATTTCATGGTTGTTCTTCAAGTTTTAAATCTAAATCTTAAACTTGTTCTTCATTCGTATCCATTTTTCTTTTAGAAACTAGAATACAAGATTTTATGGGTTTTACTTTTCTTTTAAAATCAAGAAAAACCCTAATCTTCATTAAGACATTTTTTTGTCTGAATGAAATGGACAAGATTCGAAAAATCTTAACGGAAATTTCTTTCCACATTAAGATAATTCTTATCTGTTAACATCTTTGGTTGAACTGATAATACAGTGATATGGCATCTTCAAAGCTGAATGTTACCGCTGAATCCATCTCCACTGACTCTGAGGAAATGGAAATCTTCAAAGCCCCCCAGGTGAAGTTCGAGCTGGATCAACTCGATTGGACTAAGGCCAACAACCTCTCAGCTCTTCTCGAGTTTCCTCCTCGGAAGCAAGTATCACATCTGGACGATGCTGTAAGTTTTCTGAAGAACAGCCCCATCTACATAGCCTGACCATAACACCTCCTGCCAGTCAGCGACTCTTATCCCAGTTCTGGTACTCTGCCAGACACACTGAGCTACCTTCTGCCAAAGATCCATCCAAAACCATAGACTGCATACTCAGCGATACTGAGTATGGCACCATCAAGATCACACCCGCAATTATCCGCAAAGCCCTAAACTTCCCAAATGCCTCCAAAGAAAAACCCTTCATTCCATTCCCTGACCACAAAAAGCATGCTGACAGAGAAGCAATCATTGCTTTCCTTGACGCAATGGGTTATATCTGGGATATTGGAAGGGACAAGAAGCCTGAGAAGAAACTGACGCTGATAAAGAAATCCAAAATGCCCAGCGAGATGAATTTCATCTTCGCTCACCTGATCAGCTGCATGACAGCGAAATCCGGATCTTCTGATCAAGCTGCCCAACCTCAGCAGTCCATGGGATACGCATTGCTGAAGGGTCTAAATATTGACTGGGCCTCCATTATTTATGAAGACCTGATTCAACGTGCCGATTCTTCCGCTGACAGACCAGTATGGGTTCCTTACCCACGATTCATCAGCGCCATCTTTCAATATGGCCTGAAGGACAGCTATCCTGAAGAGGGTGATCTGAAACTTTCTCAGATTGGCCCTAAGGTTCTCGACTTCAAGCCTGTCGCCAATGAGGTACGTCTCTCTACTCTTCTCTCTCTTCTAAATTCTCCGCTTTCTGTGGCTCCTTCAGCGACAATACCAATCGCTGATACCCCGGCCACAACATCCTCTCCTTATAAGAAAAGGAAACCCTCACACACCCAACTTGATTCCAAAAGGATCAAGAAAACCAAGGAGCAACCCCAGCAATTCCATGCTGAAGACTCCTCAGCTCGTTCTGAAGAGCTGAAGGAAAGTTCCGTGGTACGCTCTGCCACACCCGTGCAAGCCATCCCTCCAATCCAGACTTCAGCGTCTCCAAACGCTGAGGTTAGAAACTTGGAAACTACCCAACCTCCCTCAGTCTCTCAAAAGACTGATGAAGTGATTGTCAGCGATTCCAACGCTGAACTCAGAACCCGAACCCCAATCTTAACCTTCGCTTCTCCCTCCACTCACTTGGACACTCCTCCAGCAAACACTGGAGATGCCATCATTCCAGAAGCCACCGCTGATGCTTCTCAACAAATGATGAAGAAAGGACCTGCAGAGTTCACCATACCTCACCGTACTTTCGAAGAGGATATGGAACACTATTCAGGAACTTGCAACTTCGACGAGTTCATCAATCCTCCTGCAGGTACTAATCCCACCTTAAACACTGTAACTAAACCTGAAACTTCTGAGCTTTCCTTTGTTCACAAGTACTTATATGTTACATGTCCTAATTTGGGAGACATCAACGCCTCGCTGAAGTCCATGGAAACAAAGCTGTCCAGTCTCACCACCACACTTTCCAACAACTCAACAGCTGTAACAAACGCTGGAGAGAACTTGACAAAGCTGACAACGGTGGTGGAGAAGAAAGCTTCCACTGAAGACATCAAGAATCTTGATAAGACGCTCAGCGATTTTGCCAAGGTGCTCTGTGACATCTACACTGACTACACAAGCCTCAAAACATCAGTTTCGACCATGTCCAGCGAAGTAACAACGCTGAAGACATCGGTTGAAAAACTCGAGGGTGATATGTCAGAGGTCAAGACTGACTTAGGCTCTGTAAAGACCTATGTTAGCTCTATGAAGACGATGATCGAGACACTGGTAAACAAGGCAAATAGTCCAGCTCCTGCTCCTGCCCCTGTCCCTATTCTGGAATCTTTCACAGAGGAGGATCGCACAGAGCTGAGGAAAATCACGCCTGCTATCTCTGGCCTAGAAGACAGAATAGCAAAGCTTGAAGGTTGTGTGAAAATCTCTGGCCCAGAAGACAGAGATAACACCAACGCTGAGTCTGCCCATTCCTCCCCCAGTCATCATGAAAAAGAGGGGGAGAAGAGCGCTGAACATTCCAAGGAGAAAAGCGCTGAAGATCTGAACAACAAAAGCGCTGAAGACCTTTACCATGATGAATCTATCAGGGGAGAGAGGAATGAAGATCTGACCACTGGACCTCAGGGAGATGAAAACCCTGAGGGAACCGAGAAGCTCGCCTCTGTATCTGAGGGGGAGCAACTCGAAGAAGATGCTGAGAATTCCGAAGCAGAAGAAGATGAAGACATCGACATCCCTGACGACAAACCATCCTTCTCTCCAAGAAAGGATGATGATGATGATGAAGATGACGATGATTTCTTTATCGTCAAACCTGCCCCAAGGATCAAAGCTCTTAAAGGAATCTCAATAAAAGAACCATCAGGGGAGAAGACAAAGACAAAGCCCTCAGCCTCTGGCGCTGAGAAAAGCAAAGACAAAGGCCTCGCTGAAGATGAAAATCTAGCGATTCTCTTTGAAAAGCCGGTTTGTCAGGTAAACTAAAACTTTACTTTTTCCTTCCCTGAACTTCTCAACAGCTCACTAAGTTCTCCAAACCTATATACATCCACATTATTTTTCTATCTTTTCTACCCAAGTTCTTCTACCCAATTCTTATCTGTAAGATCGCTGCTTTTCAGCTAGTCCTCTCCCCTGTTTGAGGATGTCGCTGAAGGTTCTACTGTTGCGACTTCACAAATAAAGCCAGCTGCTGCTGATGAAATAATCCCAGTCTTGGACTTGATCTCTGAGACTGATGAACCAGAAGAACAACCTCTCTCGCACAATAAGAGACCTTCCTCAGTTCCTCAAAAGCTGAGTGAAGAGGATCAAAAGAGAAGAGAAGAAATAATAAAGCGATTCGAGGATCAGCGAATTATTCTAAGGCCTGATCAACTGCCTTCAGTTCCTCCTAAGTTCAGAATTTCAAAAGCTGAATATCAGGACCACCTTAGAGCTGAACGCCTCATTGCTGAAAGAAAGGAAGCTGAAGAGAAAGACAGAGAATACGCCATTAAGCTCACTCAAGAATCTGTCAAAGACCCCAAGCTGAAGCGTGTTCCCATTCAAATCCAACGAAAGCTGTGGGAAGAAGCCCAGAAGATCGTGGAAAAGAAAACTGAAGTTTCTCAGACCACCTTGATCTGGTGTAAAGAGAAAATTCACTTCAGATATCGTCCAGCGAAGATCAACAAGGTATTCATCTCTGGAAGAACATCTATCGGAGTACCTATTGTTGACATCAAACTGTTCAGAGAAGATGGCACATCTGAAACCTTTCGTGCTGACACTGTAAAAAGGTATGGTCTCTCTGAATGGCTGGAGATGAGGTTAGCTATCCAACCATCACAATCAAAGTACAAGAATCATTTCGAAAAGCTGATAAACAGACAGGTCGACTTGATATCTTCCTGTGTGGATATTCCTCCTGTTCCTGATCTAAAGCCGAAAAGAAAAAGAGGTTCTCCAAGGAAGAAACGTCAAGATTCAAATTCAGGACCTGTCATACGAAATGAAACTGGAATTGGTTTCTCTCGCGCTGAAGTACTTGGTCCTGATCCTGATCTATCTGCCCTTGACATCTCTCTGCCACCATGTGAACTTTTCGTCCCTGGTAAAGTCATCAGTAATCCTTATGGAATATTCTTTCTTGACTACGACGGACGAAAATGCTTTCAACGGATCGCTGAGCTCCCAATCACTCCAATCGAACAGCTCAGAGATCTTATCTACTGGTGTGACTTCAGAAAGGACATTCAGGCACGACACCTAAAACCCTTGATCTTTCAAGAAGCGCTGAAGAAAAGAAAACAAGGTGTAACGGTTCCTGACTGGATGATTCCCACTGAAAAGACGACCCTTGATGAACTTCTCATTAAGGAAGAACCTTTTGAAAACTGATATAATCTCCTTTTTCTCTATTGTATCAGTTATCCTTCTGTACTTGTAATTTATTTCGCTTGTACTTGTTATCTTTCTGTTCTTCATTGTAACCTGATTCAAAGATTTAAAGAAAGATTTCAGCGAATGTACTTTACTCCATTAGTACTGAAAAGATCCCAGAAAACAGTAAAAGGGACAAATATTTTATGAGTTCTTTTTATCCTTATGTTTTCATTAAATAGCAATTTTCTTTGTTGCTATGTCATAATCAAATAGGGGGAGATTTTTGATCCAAACCCTCAGTGATTTGATAATGACCCTCTCTTAAATACTTAGTGAAAATTGTATGTAAACAATATGTATCAGAGTTTCACTATCGCTAATAAGTACTAAGATCTTACAGTACCGCTGATAGGAACTCTCGCTCTTTAAATTAAACATTCAGCGAACACTGTTCACCATAATGCGCTGAGTCTGTTCAGTCCTTATGGTGATCGCTGATAAGTTAGTTGTTTACTTATAATCCCTGAAGACAAGTTTCACGTCAACAAAGGTTCTACGCTGAAGTCGAAGATCAAGCTCAAGAACCAGCGACAAGTCTACTAATGAACTGATGCGGATCAGCGAAGACTCAGATTTTTCCACTCAACGTGAAGTATCAAGTACAAGACTTCAGCTATCGCTGAACTTTATCATTCGCTGAATAGTAAATGATAATCGCTGAATCAAAGAAAGCTGATCATGAAGTCCTCCGTACAAAGTACTTTTGTCTTAACATCCCTTGCACGCCACCGTACGAAATGTCAGAAAAGAACCTCCGAAAATCTGAGATCGTACAACCACTCTGATACTACACTGTTCATTCATGCGGCTACTAAGGTTGTCAACAAAGGTCAATGACATGCAACCAATCCGCTGATGACACGTGTAAAGCGTATACTGAATTGCATTAAATGCATGCAGTATATAAAGAGATGAACTCACTTCATTTGAAGTAACTTGCTAACTCTGGACAAGTTCAAATCTCTCTCAAGATAGGATTTTATTAGTAATCTCCATATCTTTCTTAGTGCAAGAAACCTTAGTGTTCCAACTTGTTTAGATTTAGGTTTATCCTTAATCTTGTTTCCGCAACAAGCTGTAAATTGTTAATGATTTATCAATAAACAATTTAGAAAAGTAAAATAGCGTGTTTGTATTCAACCCCCCCTTCTACAAACTTGTATAGGCCTTTCGGGACCAACAAGACCTTTTCGTATTTGGTCAGCTTCTTCTTCATCTGAATCTACCTCTGAGACCTCTACAACTTCGACATCTTTTTCCTTTTCTTTTTCTTTTCCTCCCATTCTTTCTAAAACCTCTGTAACCTCATCTCTATTCCACTCAGCTTCTGAGGCCTGGTTTGGACTCCTTCTGTGGACGTCCAGTCCCTGTTGAATGAATGGGTTCTGTAGAATGTTAGTGGTTTCAGATGGTTGATCTCTGGGGGGTTGATCATCTTCTTGCAGATTGGTGTCAATTCCAGAGATAGAGAAGTCTTGTTCTTCTGTGGTGTGGTGGTCAAGTGGTTGTGCCGTCCACCCAGCTGTATTTAGGGTGTTGGCAATTTCAGGGTTTTGAAGAAAATCATTTAAGCTGCCTTGATGAGCGAATCTATCTGGGGATTGATAAGGTGATTGATATCCCTCTTCTGCAACTTCGAACTGCAGTTTCTTCTTGTGCAGTTTCTTCGACCCGGGTTTCTGCGATCTCTTCTTCAACAACTTCTTCTGCAGTTGCCTTTTCTGTAATGGTAACCATTTGATCAAGTGGTTTCCCATGTATCTTGTTGGTCTTCCTCCTCTTAGGTTTTGGTGCCCCTCCTTCTGTGGGTTTTGATTTCCTTTTCTTCTTTTGTTTTGGAGAAGAGGGAGAAGCAGAGGAGCCAACTTCTGTGGCACGAGGAGGTGAAGGTTGATCTCTTGTAATGGTTGTAGAGGTGCCTTATGCAGTTTACCTCTTCTTTGTTTTTGGGGTATAGGCAGAGGCTTTAGAAGAAGACTTCTTTCTCATGAGCTCGTCACGTTTGGCCATAAAACTACGTTGGATTTCCATATGTTTTGCCAGTTTCTTCTTCTTTGATTTTGTAGAGAGGGGTTCTACAACTATAGTTCCTAGGGGGACACCTAAACGCGGGGGTGTCACAGAGCTTGGTTCTGGAGTCCTGTGATCGCGTTTATACTCTCGCTTAAGGGTTTTGTTCGTGGCATATTTCAGAAGCCTTTTTGAAAGAGGTCTGCAGTGGTTGTAGCCTTCAGCATGATCGGTGGGGATGTTCTTGTTCATCGGGAACTGTTTGGGAATTTGTCCTTCCATTGGCCAGTTCTGCATCATTAGCAGAGGTTCGAACAGAACTCCCAAGATTCTTTGGAATTGCAGAGGCGGTAGATATGTGGGATCAGTCTCTTTAGCCTTTAGGGTGTTGTTCTTTTTGTCGATTGTATTGATGATCTCCTGCAGCATGATGGTCGAGTAATCGAGTGGGAGATCGTAGAAGACCCCATACATGATGGTTAAGATCTGATGCGAGCTCTGGTCAATGCTGCCTATCTTCCCTGTCAGGCATCTATTGAGGATCGAAAACAAGGTGTTCCACAGAGGTGGTAGTCTGCCTCTGCGGAAGTCATTTCTCTTCCTCAGGTGGGTGTTGTACCCAAGCATTTCTACAAAACGACAGAGCTCGTCGTCTGTAGGTTGTTCTGCATACGTTTTCAATCCCAGAAGACCTCTAGTTGTTAGATTGAACTCCAGAGAGAACATTGTTCTATTAAATTTGAGTTCCAGATGCTCTGAGTTGTCTGGCTTTGAGCTGTACCCTTTGATCAAAGAATCATCTTTATCATAATTGCAGCTCTGCCAAAATTGGTTCAAATACCTAACAGGTATTTTCTTTGGGGTTCTTGAGAGTAAAGGGAAGAGTATATGATTTTCCATTATGTGCAGAAGAATGGTATGGACTTCGCCGAAGGCAGTGGGTGAGGGGACCAAATAGCAGTTATTGGATTTGATTGGCAGTATTTTTTCAAAATGATCCTTTGCTATAAAGTTTTGAAGATGAGTGGTCGGAGCAAAGTCCGCTGATTCGCCGGAATCTTCTTGTTCGATATTTTTGGCGAGGTGGGGGTTTTCTGAATGTTCAGAATGAGCAGGTGAATGTTCCGCTGAGTTCGCCGGAGAGTGTGCAGGGGAGATAGCTTGAGAGGATGAAGCCATTGGTAATTAGAATAAGATACTTGCAGGTTTTTTTGCAGGGTTTCGCCGGAGAAGAATGAAGGTTCGTAAAGTTTTTATGAGAGGGTAAGCTTGGGTTTTATATGAGTGTAAAATGGTAGAATTCGAAAGAGTAAAAATATATGGCAATGGATAAATATTTGGAATCCGTACTCGAGTTAGAACGGCGGGTTCAACTTTCCATAGAAAACGTTCCATGTACGCCCAATGAAAAAAAGACACGTAGGCCATGTCAGAGGATGACAGGACGTCGTGCGCGGCTCATTAATGCTAGGCGCGTGGGGTTGTTCTTAGCCACGTGAAATTCACTCTCAGTAAAAGTAACCGTTATTATTACAGAAATGCCCAAGTTGCAGATTGACAGAACCTCTGTGGTTTACAGAAGCTCTGTGATTTTGAAAAACTTGATGTTCATGCCTCATATATCTCATTGTTATCATGACTCTTTAGGTTCTTCTTTAACCAAAACATTTGTAAAGGCATTGGAGAGGATTAATAGGATTTTAGTGAAGAAATTTCGTTCAGAGGTTTTGAGGCTCTGTAGGAACTTGCAGAAGCTCTGTCAGGGCCAGCAAAAGCTCTATGAAAGAAAATTTCTTATAACGAAAAATCTATCAACGATTTTGATCATCCAAGTTTTGATTTGTACTAAGAAACGTTTTTCGGACATATTTTAAAGTTGGTGTCCGAGAAAACTGTTATGGAAAAAGTTTTGTTCGAGAAGGTCATGGTGTGTGTGTTTGATTTCCGAGATAACATTCCAAAAAATCGATAGAGGTTAAATTTATGATCACAGAGCATATTTCTGGCAGAACCTCTGTTGAGCTCAACAGAGGCTCTATGACCTCAAATTTCACATAACTCAAATTTTATGAAACTTTTTGATCTTTTGATTTTTGAAATGTTATTCACAGTATATTTAGGACGTATTTGACAATTTTTGTCCCAGAAAACTGTTATAAATTTTTTTTGTATGAGAGACGTACCTTGGTTTTTCTTTTCTCGGCAGTGATATTTGACTTCTGTCGATATAGATTCATTTGACACTTTTCTTTGGCTCCCCCTTGAAAGATTAACCTTTGTATATCATTTCAAGGTTCCTTTGGCTCCCCCTTGATCTAACCATCTCTGTAGATAAAGTAATTTCCTTCTGCTCCCCCTTGACCTATGCTTGGATCAAAATAGGATAAGTTTTGCATAGTACATAGGTCATGTTTATCAGAGGTTCTGTGGGGGTCGTCAGAGGTTCTGAGCAGACCTACAGAAGCTCTGTGATATCAAGAACTATTTAAGATTGAGAATTTACATACAGAAAGAAATTAATCAAAGCATTTAAATATAGTAGTAGAAATATATACTTATTCACAGAAGATAAAGCTATACTTTACAGAGGATTTTCATGTCATATTGATCATTCCTAACTTACCCACCAAGAAATTGAATCTCTTCTCGTCTAAGGCTTTGGTGAATAAGTCCGCAAGTTGGTATTCTGTGGGCACGAAATGCATCTCGATTGTACCGTGTTCAACATGATATTTCAAGATGTAACATCCTAAATTTTGTTAGTATTATTTTAATAAGATTTAGAATGAATTTGTATTCGGAGTGACCTTGAATTATATAGAGTATTATAATTCAATTAAGGTTAAAATACGAATGTTGAAAGTTTAAAGATTTTGAGAAACTTAACTTAGAGTTAAGTTTGTAATTATTTAAAAGTTGTGGTTTAAGTAAACTTTCAAAGTGAGGGTTTGTATTGTAATTTCTTTAAAGTTGGAGGTTTGTTTGGTAACTTACTTATGACTCATGAGTGATTAAGGATGAGGTGTCATTTGTTTAGACAATATAGACTAATTGTGAAGTGTGAGTATGGTTTATGGTGTGTGTGTATTACGGTTTGAGAAAGAAACCGAGAGAGAGATTGAGATAGAGAAATCGAGCAAGAAGAAAGAGAAGGGAATAGCAGAAATCATTCAATCTGTTGTTGGTTTGAAGAATCATAAGGTAAGCATTTCATGTAAATTCTTCATTTTAGTAGTAAAAGTGTTCTTATAAGATTTTGATGGGTTTTGAGTAAATTGTGATGATTATAAGAATCTGAGTTTTAGGATATGTTAAGATAAGTGTATTAAACATATCTGCAAATTGGCTTAAACAATTATAGAGTAAAACTGCAAATTTCTGGGTTTTAGGATGAACTAGTGAACTGAGACTTGGATGAACATCATCGAAGTCGCAACCTTGAGTTGCGACATTCATGGTTGTCGCAGTAGGCAGTTGCGACTTGGTAGTGGAGTCGCAATAAACCGTTGCGACTTGGAGTTGGAGTCGCAACCGTTGATTGCGACTTGGTACTGTAGTCGCAACCGTGGACTGCGACTTGAGGTGGAATCGCAATGGTGAGTTGCGACTTGGGGTGGAATCGAAACAGTTGGTTGCGATCTGGATTTGAAATCGCAATAGTTGACTGCGACTTCAGTCCGTTGCGACTTGAGATATAATTTTTAGAAATTAAGGATTTTCAGTTGTAGAGGGTTCTGTTTTGGAAAATTAATATCAGTATATGTAAACTGAATAATACAGTAAGCCGTGGTAGTGAAGAAAGGAGCCTTACGAGTTAAAAAGGGCTAAAAGGAGTGATAACGCATCAGGTGAGTTTATTCAACTCTCTTTAAAATTCAGTGATTAATATTGAATTAGATGTTTTATATGTATGCATGAATATGTTTTATATGGACTTGATTAAAATCCGAGATAAGCCAAGAGAGCGATTAAAAGTTGTGCTATGTTGATTTTCATGCTAAAACTTCTATGATGAGTTAGCTATAAAATTGATGAGCTAATATTTATTATTACTCTTATATGCTAAGATGGATTATCTACTATATGCAATTTGCTATATGGTTATGAACTCTAAATATGATTTAAAGCTTTATTGAGATAAACTATAAAGATCCATCCATGAGTTCAAAAATATAGATTAACAACTAATATATATATTAACTCTCGTGTTAAATTACTATGAGGGGATACTTAAGAAGTTGATGAACAGGAATTATTCATATTCCTTATAATGAGCATGATTATCTGCTATATGCGATATGTTAGATGATTATGAGCTCTAAATGTGATTGAGAAGCCAAATTAAGATATATTATAAAGGCCTATCTATGAGTTCGAAAATATAGATAACTATTGAGATGGTGATCCCCGTATCAGATTTCAGAGAAAGGGTAATAAAGAGATTGAGATGTGGAGTAATAATATTCTTTATTTTATATATGGAATATGTTCAGAGAAATGATACATTCTATGTTGGACGCATATAGTAGTATCGATTGTATTATATCATGTGCTATGTGCTTTTACTAAAATAGGCACCCGGTCTTCGGGGGCACTTGGGTACGGTATAATGGGAACCGATTACTCGCCATAGACCAAAGGGGTGTAATTTTAGTAATTGGGTGAACCTCGAACCATCGTGAGTCCCGATTGAGTATCGCGATATTATAATCCCATTGGGACCATTGATGCAGAGGTGGAATGTGGAATAGGCAGATTTTGATTTGTAATTCCCATTTCGATTTATGGAAGATCAGAGATTTCCATTGTTTTCGGGAAGATCGGAGATTTCCCTGTGATGAGAGGAAGATTAGAGATAGGCATAAAGTAATTTGTAATCTCTACTTCCTGATTAAGAAATAGGCAAGTTTTGACTTGTAATTTCTTGTGTGTGAATATTGGTTGTGAATCTGGAATGATTCAGAGTTAACTTTTATTTTTGTTGTTACGATTAAATGACTTAGTCGTAGGAATGGGAGTGGGGTAGATTCCCCGATTTGGAAAGGAGTTGTCTTACGGTAAGATGAGTGAGAACAGGTTTGAGTTATCTGTTCATGTTTTAATTATTAAATTTTATTTTGATTTGAGTATTCTCACTAGGCGAAAGCCTAATGTTTCAAGTTGAATCTTCTTACCAGGTACAAGCTCCGGGAAGTAGCGGGAACGAGGGAAGAGAACTTTTGGAGAGATACAGACTGGGAGATAACAAAGGATCTAGTTATTCTTTGAAGTCTTTGGGACAGTTGTTTAGATAATTCGATTAATCTGATTGTTATGAGGTGATTAGATTAATAAGTTATTTAAGTAATGTCAATTGTATATAGAAACCTTACATTTGATCCTCAGGTTATATAAGTTTGAAAGTTTTTGATCATATATGGTGGAAATTTCAAGGTTTAAATTGACTCTGTTTTTAGGGTGTTTCAATATGGTATCAGAGCACTAGTTTAAGCGAACTAAGTATGCTGATGAGATACTTAGACTTAAGCTGAGACGTAGTAGGTTATGATATGTGAGATATGGGTAGAAGTGTTAAGACGGGATAGTCTTAGAGTTAACGGAAATACGTGAAATTAGTGCTATGACAATGATAATGGGGATTCTCCTGTATGATATGTTCACAATTTCAATTAGCTACTGTTATTATGAATATATGGTTACACGAGCATGTCTATTTCAAAATTGTTACAGTGACTAACGTTCAGTAAGGTACATTTTGTATAGGAGTATGTGCATAACCATTTCTTATGGTTATCCCTTTAGGTTACAGTAGAACGTTGGTGATTATGCCACCAAAATCCTTTGGAGGACGAATCGGGAAATGATTGGGGGTTGGAAGGACAACCTGGAATTGGCTGTACTCATGAACGTCCGCCAAGGTAACCTTTAATAGGTGGTTGATATGTGTGGAGATAGAATATGAGAGGTTTGATTAAGACGAAAAATAGTATGACATGGTTGATACGTGAATTGTGGAATGCCTGTATAGTAAACGTCATAAGGCCGAGAGGGCGATCACTGGTTGGAGGTAGATGTCAATGATAAGTTGCGTAAGTAAGATGATTGACCTCGTTGAGTCATTAGCCTTCATTTGCGAGTAAAGTTTTATGCATGGTGTTTTAGTGTGTGTTATATGAATTTTTATGATTTTAAACCAAATGCATAAATAACAGTTTTAGTCATGGTTGAATTTAGTAAGTGCAAATGTGTTTTTAAAGAAAAGGTAATCCCATTTACGTCGCACAATGAAATTTTTGAAGTAGTTACAAAATATTTTTACTTTGCATAAAAAGTTGATTTGTAGCAAGAAAACGTTGGCCAGCAAAACGTTTATTAACCAATAGGAGTATTGATCTAATAACATGATATAAATAAGTGGGAGAACCGACTAGCTTAATTCGTGTCGGTAAAAGGTGTATGAAAAGATTTTTATTTTATTTCCGTTGTAACAACTTTGTTTTGGTTGAAAAAGTTTGAGTTTACGGAAATTTAGTATACAAACAATTCTCGAGATCGTTGTGCAGTACTTTGGAGACATGTGAATGTTGGGGTCATGTATGCCCAGGTTATTCTAAAAATGGATATTTAAAATGAGATATTGTGTGAATTGTTTTATGTATCAAGTTGTCATGCATGAAGGCTATGAACTCGCTAGATCATAGAGTATTACGCTTTAATTTAAGAAAGAACTCTAAGAATGGATAAGTATTGAATAAACCTGAAATTTTGGTAATTGTGTTAAAATGTGAGATGAGCAATGTGAGAGTCGAAAGTGGACTTAGTGTCAGTTGCATGAGAGTCTGTACCATTGTTCGTTGACTAAGAATATAGTTGTCGAGGGACGGTCGTGTCTGGAGGAAGAATTAGGTTCCGTTAAGGACTTTCAGGTTAAGGAAATGTCGACATGTCAAGTTTTGACTTTGAAGCCGATAGTTGTGTAAGGTATACGAGACCTTTCGTCCGTCATTGGGTGCGTCCCGCGTATGCCCGTGCGGACAGGAGTAAAGATTGTGAGTGGTACCAGTATGCTGTGATGTAAAGGGTATGCGCAAAGCAAATATTATTGTATACGATATGGTTAAAGATTTTGAGAAATTGACGAATAAACCATTAATAAAAGAAGTTTCAAATTAATGTTGTACAAATGAAAGATATGTAGTCAAAATTACGCTTTTAAAGATTTTTGGGATATGCACTATTTATGAGGTATTACGTCTTAAAATTGTGAACATATGAGTTGGGGGATTTTGGTAAATCTGACCATGAATTTTTTTTAAGAATGGTAAAACTTTGTTTAAGGGCCGATGGCCAAGTAAGAGATTAAAAAGAGTAAAGAATTGGGTAGCAATGTATTTTGGTTTATGTAATATTCTGTGTGACACAGGTTTAACCAAACGTTTATTTTGGCCTTAAAGGCTTGATTATTATTCAAATGAGTCTTTTGAAAATTTGTCAGTTTTAATAACTCGAGATGGAGTCTTGGTTGAGTTCTACGCTTAACTGCTTTCTATTTAAATAAGTGTCGGTCTTAAGTGTAAGGACTGCCTGATAACTCTCGCGTTTTAATATCTTTGAAACTAACGAACTTTGGTGGAGCATATTCTTTGTGAAGTATCTAAGAGTTACGTATTCCTATTTAAAGACTTTGTTGGGAAAGTAGCAATGAAGGAGTTATAGATTTATCATGCCTCGGAACATATGTTGCATAATAATCATTAATCTTTGAGTAAATGACTCGGTTTTGAACTCAGTGAAGTCTTAAGAATATTGACCCGAGTTATTTAGCTCGTTGTAGGCTTGGGTTGGGATTACAGGAATTGTATTAAAATAAAAGTTGCATGATGAGAACATTTTGGATATTCTTTTTGGATTTAATTATTGTTAAGTCTTTATTTAGAAGAATAAAAAGGCTGAAGGACCACTTTGTAAGAATAATAAGATTATGAAAGACTGTTGTGTTATAGAAGTGTTTTACTTGCAATGTGGATGGTTTACAAAGGATAAAATGTTAGGCACAAATGAAGTGAGGTATGGAAAAATATTGAGCTGTGAAGGATTGTACCATGTTTTGGTATTGGTTGGGAATCACAAGGAGCTATTATGAAGGAATAAGTTCAAATTATTCAGCAAATCAAGAGTGGTAGTTCAACCAAAGTTGGGGAGGAGATATTTAGTGAAATAAACTCGAGTAATATGTGTATGAATGATTGTGAACAACCTGGTCTGTGGTGAAAGGTTACGTGTGGAGAATGTACGAGTGAGTATTAGTATCAACTGCTAAGATAAATGTGTCAACTAGTATATGAAGTTAGAACTAGGAAACGTCTGATAGAAGTCTTTTCAGGGATTTCGGATGAAGAGTACCGCTTTGTCATTAAAGTTGTTGGAACATGTCGTTTGAAAGATGGGGTAATGAGATGACTAATATCGAAACAGAATGTCGGAATGGTATTGGGTGTTGACCCAAAGTGATTTTGATTGTGTGAGTTGCTTCCTATGATAGAAATATTGGACTTTAAGGATGTAATCGTATTGCAAGTTCAATAGAGTTATCACTTTTGATGTTCAATGTTTTGGTGCTTGGTTGTATTGTGGTTGTGCGATAATATAGTGATGTGAGGAGGTGATAGCATTCTATACCAATGAAACGTGTAAGTCAAGGATGTAATAATTGACTGCCGTAGTTATTGAGGTATTTAATAGTAATGAGTACGCTTAATTTATAGTGTACATGGAAATTTCAGGTAGTGCATGATTAATGTTATTTTGAGATCTGGAAAATAAGTTGTGATGATGATGGGGTAAAAGGAAGACTCTTGTTCTTCCCAATCCCATTGGTTTTATGTTTCAGTATATTTAAGGATGTGTGGTGGATTTTTCCGTATAAAAGAAAGAAATGATGAAGATATGCTAAACTAAGAAATAGTCAAACATGGATTTGATGATAGCAACTACTCTAAGAAGATTGGTTTACAAGTTGGACCTGCCATCAGAATTGGAAGGGATTTATAATACCTTCTAAGTATGATATCTTCGGAAGTGTCGGGCCGAAAAAGAAGATGTGATTTCACTCACTAATATGAGAATTGATGAAAAGAGCCATTGTGTAGAAGAACCAGAGGCAATTTTGGAAAGATTAATTAGGAAGCTGTGTAATAGTAAAGAAGTAGCTATGATTGAAAGATCAGTGGAAACATCACCGAGATAGTAATGTAACTTTGGAATCAGAAGAAAGTATGAGGGCTAAGTATCCTCATTTGTTTACCTGACTTTGATTTCGGGGACGAAATCATTGTCAAGTTGGGGAGTATTGTAACATCCTAAATTTTGTTAGTATTATTTTAATAAGATTTAGAATGAATTTGTATTCGGAGTGACCTTGAATTATATAGAGTATTATAATTCAATTAAGGTTAAAATACGAATGTTGAAAGTTTAAAGATTTTGAGAAACTTAACTTAGAGTTAAGTTTGTAATTATTTAAAAGTTGTGGTTTAAGTAAACTTTCAAAGTGAGGGTTTGTATTGTAATTTCTTTAAAGTTGGAGGTTTGTTTGGTAACTTACTTATGACTCATGAGTGATTAAGGATGAGGTGTCATTTGTTTAGACAATATAGACTAATTGTGAAGTGTGAGTATGGTTTATGGTGTGTGTGTATTACGGTTTGAGAAAGAAACCGAGAGAGAGATTGAGATAGAGAAATCGAGCAAGAAGAAAGAGAAGGGAATAGCATAAATCATTCAATCTGTTGTTGGTTTGAAGAATCATAAGGTAAGCATTTCATGTAAATTCTTCATTTTAGTAGTAAAAGTGTTCTTATAAGATTTTGATGGGTTTTGAGTAAATTGTGATGATTATAAGAATCTGAGTTTTAGGATATGTTAAGATAAGTGTATTAAACATATCTGCAAATTGGCTTAAACAATTATAGAGTAAAACTGCAAAATTCTGGGTTTTAGGATGAACTAGTGAACTGAGACTTGGATGAACATCACCGAAGTCGCAACCTTGAGTTGCGACATTCATGGTTGTCGCAGTAGGCAGTTGCGACTTGGTAGTGGAGTCGCAATAAACCGTTGCGACTTGGAGTTGGAGTCGCAACCGTTGATTGCGACTTGGTACTGTAGTCGCAACCGTGGACTGCGACTTGAGGTGGAATCGCAATGGTGAGTTGCGACTTGGGGTGGAATCGCAACAGTTGGTTGCGATCTGGATTTGAAATCGCAATAGTTGACTGCGACTTCAGTCCGTTGCGACTTGAGATATAATTTTTAGAAATTAAGGATTTTCAGTTATAGAGGGTTCTGTTTTGGAAAATTAATATCAGTATATGTAAACTGAATAATACAGTAAGCCGTGGTAGTGAAGAAAGGAGCCTTACGAGTTAAAAAGGGCTAAAAGGAGTGATAACGCATCAGGTGAGTTTATTCAACTCTCTTTAAAATTTAGTGATTAATATTGAATTAGATGTTTTATATGTATGCATGAATATGTTTTATATGGACTTGATTAAAATCCGAGATAAGCCAAGAGAGCGATTAAAAGTTGTGCTATGTTGATTTTCATGCTAAAACTTCTATGATGAGTTAGCTATAAAATTGATGAGCTAATATTTATTATTACTCTTATATGCTAAGACGGATTATCTACTATATGCAATTTGCTATATGGTTATGAACTCTAAATATGATTTAAAGCTTTATTGAGATAAACTATAAAGATCCATCCATGAGTTCAAAAATATAGATTAACAACTAATATATATATTAACTCTCGTGTTAAATTACTATGAGGGGATAGTTAAGAAGTTGATGAACAGGAATTATTCATATTCCTTATAATGAGCATGATTATCAGCTATATGCGATATGTTAGATGATTATGAGCTCTAAATGTGATTGAGAAGCCAAATTAAGATATATTATAAAGGCCTATCAATGAGTTCGAAAATATAGATAACTATTGAGATGGTGATCCCCGTATCAGATTTCAGAGAAAGGGTAATAAAGAGATTGAGATGTGGAGTAATAATATTCTTTATTTTATATATAGAATATGTTCAGAGAAATGATACATTCTATGCTGGACGCATATAGTAGTGTCGATTGTATTATATCATGTGCTATGTGCTTTTACTAAAATAGGCACCCGGTCTTCGGGGGCACTTGGGTACGGTATAATGGGAACCGATTACTCGCCATAGACCAGAGGGGTGTAATTTTAGTAATTGGGTGAACCTCGAACCATCGTGAGTCCCGATTGAGTATCGCGATATTATAATCCCAGTGGAACCATTGATGCAGAGGTGGAATGTGGAATAGGCAGATTTTGATTTGTAATTCCCATTTCGATTTATGGAAGATCAGAGATTTCATTTGTTTTCGGGAAGATCGGAGATTTCCCTGTGATGAGAGGAAGATTAGAGATAGGCATAAAGTAATTTGTAATCTCTACTTCCTGATTAAGAAATAGGCAAGTTTTGACTTGTAATTTCTTGTGTGTGAATATTGGTTGTGAATCTGGAATGATTCAGAGTTAACTTTTATTTTTGTTGTTACGATTAAATGACTTAGTCGTAGGAATGGGAGTGGGGTAGATTCCCCGATTTGGAAAGGAGTTGTCTTACGGTAAGATGAGTGAGAACAGGTTTGAGTTATCTGTTCATGTTTTAATTATTAAATTTTATTTTGATTTGAGTATTCTCACTAGGAGAAAGCCTAATGTTTCAAGTTGAATCTTCTTACCAGGTACAAGCTCCGGGAAGTAGCGGGAACGAGGGAAGAGAACTTTTGGAGAGATACAGACTGAGAGATAACAAAGGATCTAGTTATTCTTTGAAGTCTTTGGGACAGTTGTTTAGATAATTCGATTAATCTGATTGTTATGAGGTGATTAGATTAATAAGTTATTTAAGTAATGTCAATTGTATATAGAAACCTTACATTTGATCCTCAGGTTATATAAGTTTGAAAGTTTTTGATCATATCTGGTGGAAATTTCAAGGTTTAAATTGACTCTGTTTTTAGGGTGTTTCACAAGAAGTGGTACCTTATATCGATATGCTTGGTTTTGGAATGTTGCACAGGATTGGCAGAGATGGAAATGGCACTTTTGGAATCACAGAAGATGGGTATTTTGAATAGAATGTGGCCGTAGTCTTTTAGCTGAGTCTTCATCCACAGAACCTGAGAACAACAGCTAGCAGCAGCAACGTATTCAGCTTCTGCCGTAGATGTTGACACACAGTTCTGCTTTTTGGAGGTCCAACTGACTAGCTTACCACCTAGGAATTGACAACTCCCAGAGGTACTCTTTCTGCCGAGCATGCATCCTCCATAGTCTGAATCTGTATAAGCTTTAAGACAAAAGCCAGAGTTCTGTGGATACCAGAGACCAAGATTTTTGGTCCCCTTTAGGTATCTAAAGATTCTCTTAACAGCATCATAATGTGATTTCTTAGGATTAGCTTGATAACGTGCACAAAGACACGTGGCATGCATAATGTCAGGCCTGCTTGCAGTTAAGTATAACAGAGATCCAATCATGCCTCTATAGAGAGTGCATTCTACAGAGATGCCATCTGGATCTAAGAATAACTTATTTCCAGTGGCCATTGGAGTTTTCATGATAGAGGAATCAGAGAGGCTATATTTGGAAAGAATGTCAGAGACATATTTAGCCTGATTTATAAAAATTCCCTCTGATGATTGTTTGACTTGGAGTCCGAGGAAGAATGTTAATTCTCCCATCATACTCATTTCAAACTCACTCTGCATGAGTTTTTCAAAACTTTTGCACTCTTCTGCATTAGTAGACCCAAAAATTATGTCGTCCACATAGATTTGTACAAGCATTATTTCACTGTTTTTATGTTTATAGAATAAGGTTGTATCTGTTGTACCTCTGTCGTAGCCA
This sequence comes from Saussurea involucrata, assembly GCA_033807775.1. Classification (NCBI taxonomy): domain Eukaryota; kingdom Viridiplantae; phylum Streptophyta; class Magnoliopsida; order Asterales; family Asteraceae; genus Saussurea; species Saussurea involucrata. The sequence continues at coordinate 53,816,557 of CM066322.1, read as the reverse complement.
TTGACTAGAAGAAAAGTAGAAAGTCGTTCGTACCATGCTCTTGGAGCCTGTTTAAGTCCGTATAGAGCCTTTTCAAGGTAGTATACATGCCTTGGGAACTTTGAGCTTTCAAAACCTGGTGGCTGATTTACGTAAACCTCTTCTTGGATTTCACCGTTGAGAAAAGCTGATTTTACGTCCATCTGATAGACTTTAAAGCCTCTGTGGGCTGCGAAGGCTAAGAATATTCTTATTGCTTCGAGCCGTGCGACAGGGGCAAAAGTCTCATCGTAGTCTATGCCTTCTTCTTGTCTATATCCCTTGGCCACTAAACGTGCTTTGTTTCTGATGACCACCCCATCTTCATCCTTCTTATTTCTGTAGACCCATTTAGTCCCAATGGCCTGTTTCCCCCGTGGCAGAGGTACTAGAGTCCAGACTTTGTTGCGTTCAAACTGCAGAAGCTCATCTTGCATGGCGTCTACCCAGTTTGGGTCATCAAGGGTTTCAGAAATCTTCTTTGGCTCTATCACACTAATAAAGTTTGTAAAGAAACAAAAATTAGCAGTGGCAGACCTTGTTTTTATCGTGTCAGAAGGTTCTCCAATTATCTGGCTCAGAGGATGGCTTTTTGTCCACTTAGTTGTGCGTGGAAGATGGTCACCAATGTCATCTACTAGTTCTTCAGAGGCTTCTTGTTGTTCTACTTCTTCTGGTGGAGCCTCTGTCGTAGAGCGTGCCTTTGTAGTTGATCCTACAGTTTGTGGAATGATTGGTATGAGTGGTGATGGAGTTTGTTCCTCTGAGGACGTATAGACTTGGTCCTCTATATCCTCTGTAATTGGTTCCTCTGTGGATTGTGGAGTTTTTTCTTCAGCAGCTTCTGTGGTCGTTTTCCTTGGTGTTTCATCTTCTGCAGTCTCTTCTTCGGTATTTGTATCTGTAGCATTTACAGAAGAAGATGAAGCATTATTTGGACCAGTTAGAGTCATACCTGTGGGATTTTGATCGACAGAAGATGGTTCTACAGAAGCTCTGATGGTTCCAACAGAGGGATCAATGTCGTCGTGGAACATCTCTAAAAATAGAAGATTTAAGTCTTCTTTTTCTTGGGAGATGCCAGAGGATTCCCCTTTATGTCCGAGTTCTGAACTGATTTGTTCAGAAGTCATTTGGAATGAATCATCAAAAGAAACATTGATGCTTTCTACGATCTTGCGAATTTTTGTTAGGAATACTCTGTAGGCTTTGGAAGTGGCAGAGTATCCAATGAATCTTCCTTCGTCTGCTTTTACCTCAAATTTTCCTCTGGAATCTCTGTCGTTTAAGACAAAACATTTACATCCAAACACATGGAAAACTTGATGTTTGGCCGTCTTTTGTTGATCATTTCGTAAGGAGTCTTGATGTGTCTTTTCACAATGGTTGACCGATTCTGTGTATAACAAGCGGTAGAAATCGCTTCTGCCCAAAAGTTCATCGGTAATCCGCATGCTGATAGCATAGTTCTTGCTGCCTCCACGAGCGTTCGATTCTTTCTTTCGACTACGCCGTTCTGCTGTGGAGTGCGTGCGGCAGAGAAGTTTTGTGATATTCCTTCTGTGGAAAGATAGGTTTCAATGACAGAGTTTTTAAATTTTGTGCCATTGTCACTTCTTAACTTCTGTATTCTGCTTTCATAAAGAACTTGGATTCTTTTCATTAGATTTATCAAGATGATTGGAACATCTGATTTCTTTCGGATAAATTCAACCCATGTGAAACGCGAATACTCATCAACTAAGACAAGTATGTATTTCTTGCCACCTAGGCTCTGTATGGCAATGGGACCGCAGAGGTCGACATGAAGCATGTACAGAGGCCTAGTGCAAGACACATCTGTTTTGCCTTTGTGGGAAGTTCTTCTGAGTTTTCCCATCTCACAGGCAGAACATAAATGATCTCTATTGAATTTAACATTAGGCAAACCTTTAACTAGATCAAGTTTGAACAGTTTATCCAAGGTGTGAAAGTTCAAGTGACAGACCCTGTTATGCCATAACCAGGCTTCCTCACTTTTGCAGGCCACAAGGCAAACTTTGTCCTTGTTCTTGGAACTGAAATTCATTAGATACAGATCACCTCTTCTTTCGGCTCGCAGAAGTTCCATTCCTGTGTCTTCACTTTGCAGAGAGCAGAAAGTTCTTTTGAATAACACATTGAATCCTGTATCACAAAGTTGGCTTACACTAAGTAGGTTGTGTTTAAGGCCATCCACAAATGCAACTTTGTATACAGAAACGTCTTTCTTCTTTATGACTCCATAGCCTTTGATGTGTCCCTTCTTGTTGTCTCCAAAAGTTACAGATCCACCATCGAGTGTTTCTTTGTACGTGGATAGTGAACTTCTGTCGCCAGTCATGTGCCTCGAGCATCCGGAGTCTAGATACCAGATAGGCACGGACCGCTTCTTCAAGACAATCATTGAGATTTAGGTACCCATATCCACATGGGTCCAATATTGTTAGAATTTTTCAAGTTTGCCTTAGCATTCATGAAATACATTTTATCTTTTGTAGAAGAATCAGATTGTTTCTTTGTGGGATTTGACTTTTGAATTTGGGTAGAAAGTAAACAATCTTGACTAGAGAAGTGATTATTTAATTTGAACATAAGATCAAAGCAATGACAGTATTGAATATGAGACGTGATTTGCTTGAACTTTTCATTGAAATCATTGAACTGAGCCACAGAGGCATTACATTCTTTCTTAACATTAGATTTCCTATTACAAGAAGATCTATGAATACTAGAATGTTGATTGCAAAAGCTTTGTTTAGTTGTTGCCTTCTGTGAGTCTCTTCTGTGGTGAACATCTTTCTTCACTGTCACAGAGGAAAAAGATTTGTTAACTTTAGGCCATTTTCCCTTTTGTTGCCAAGTGGGATTTTCGTTAATTTGCTAAAAAGGTTTTGATAATTTTGAACTTTTAGGATCTACAGAGGTCTTCTTTAACATATCAAGCTCAGCAGAGGTTTTGACTTGTAAATACATGTTCAGAAAATCTGGGCAGATAGGTATCTCTGTGATTTTCTCTTTTGGAGAAATAGTTCTGTTAAGAGCTTCAGAGGATAATTTAACATCCTCTGTGTCATAGTGAACTATCCCTGATGTAACATCAATCTCTGAGTCGTCAGAAGATGAATCGTCCTCATATACAGAGGTTGATTCATCTCTTTCGACAGAGGCTGGAGTTTCCGAGTATGTATCATACGAGCTTTCTTCCTCTGTAAAATAATTTTCATAGATGGCAGAGGTTTCTGATAAGATCTCTTCAGCGAGAATTTTATCTACAGAAGATGTACAGAAGTTTTCTAAAACGTTTGTTTTCCATACTTCCAAAATTTCCTTTTCAATTGTTTCTGTAAGTTTTTCTTCTGAAAAAGTGGGTGTAAACTCAGGAGCTTCTGCTGATAATTTTTTTTCAACATTTATCATACAGACAAAAGCAACCTGCGTTTGAGTCTCTGGTTTACCAAACTTAAAGATACCAATCTGATCTTGTGTTTTCAGATATTTCTTTGGTTTGATTCCTCTATTGACAGAGGTTGAAGATGATGAATCTGTGTTTTCAAACCACACATTGATCATCTTCGTATGTTTCCTTAAGTGAGGTTCCACAGAGATTTTAGCCCTTTTACTTACAGAGAGTAAGTTTGGAAAATCTGGGTTGTTTGTTTTTCCCAACACAAACAGAGAAGACAGAGGTTTAATTCTTTTGCCTTCAACACCTAGGGTAATATCATCGTACCCTATACCTCATCTTCCTATTTGTGAGTTTACTTTTTCATAAACTTTCTGTGCATCTTTATAGTTTTTGAGTAAAACTTCTCTTCTGAGTAAATCTTACCAAAGTACCTCTCTCTCTCTTTGAAAGTATTCCTTGAGAGCTCTTATGTCAGTAGTTTCACTCCTGGAAACTGAAAGTTCTTTTGTTTTGATTTTTAACTCAGAGGTTAATTCAGAAATATGTTTTTTAAAGGATCTAGATTTTTGTTCCAATTCTTTTCTATTCTCTCCTTTTCTTCAAAATTTTTGGCTTTTTCTTGAGTGAGAAGCCGTACTTCTCTCTCATTAAAGGTGAGTCTTTTCTGAATGCCTTCATTTAATTCTTTTAGTTCAATTAGTTCAATAAGTTTAAGTGAATCATCATCTACAGAATTAGTACAAGAGGTAGAGTTTGAAGTGAATACCTCATTGTCAGTGCCGGAGTCGATTTCTGCCATGCCACAGAATAGGGCATTGGTTGTGTATTCTTCGTCAGAGGTAGAGTCTGACTCGAAGTCCTCTTTGTTCGCCATTAGGGATTTTTGTGCATAATACTCAGCCTTTTTTTTTGTAAAAAGCTGAGTCCTTCTGTGGGCGATTTGGTCTGCTTCTGCACTCATTTGCGAAATGGCCTGGCTTCCCGCAGTTGAAACAACCTTGGGAAGTGTTTCCAGCACGATCGTTGGACTTTTGTCGGTCTCCACCTTTCTCCGATCGGCATTCGTTTGCGTAATGACCAGGCTTGCCACATTTGTAGCATTCTTGTTGTGTGTGGCTTACCTTGTCATCTGACCTCTGTCGGTCACTACTTCTGTAGTTTCTGTCGCTTGACCTCTGTCGGTCACTTGATTCTTATCTTCTTCCGTTATCTCTACTGTCATCTTGGTTGTCTCTGCCATATCGATCATTTCTTGAACCTCTTTGGTTTCCTCTGAACTCTCAGGATTTAGCTAATGACGCAAGAGTTATCTCTTCTTCTATCAGCTTGTCTTCTTCGCTATCAACCATCACTATCTTCATCTTTTCCTTTTTCTTCTCCTCTGTTGCTCTCTCATTTCTTGGTCTCTCTGCAGCCTCTGTAGATTTACTAACCAATGCATATGGTGCAATGGTTAGTGTTTTAGCCTGTGCTATTTGAGGTTCTTGTGCGGCCAGAGTTCCATAGAGATCAGAGAGAGTCCAGGAGTCTAGATCTTGGTTTGTTTGTAAGGACATAGACAGTTGGAGCCATTCATCATTCAGGCTTTTTAGAAACATGAGATTATTTTCTTCTGAGGTTCTGTGAATGCCAGACTTTCTACATTTGTTTATGAGAGAGTTGAACCTGTCGTACGTCGTTTGCAGAGATTCTGTTGCAGAGGCTCTGAATGCATGATATTCATTTATGTACTGTGCCCTTCGGTTCTTCTGCGTTTTAGCACCCCCTTCCAACTGTCTTTCTAATTCTTTCCAAAGATCGTGCGCAGTTTCGCATGCATCTAAGGATTGAAAAAGTTCATTGGGGATAGCCATTATCAATATTCTTTTTGTTTTCTGTGCAACTTCATCTTCTGCCTTATCTTCATTTGACCATTCTTCTTTTGGCTTCGGTTTTTGATGTTCAGGGATTTCAGGAGATTCAGCAGTAGCTGGTACTCGTGGTACTACTATCATGGGAACAAGAGGAAGGTTGTAAAGATATTGTACTATATTTTTTTCAGTACCCTCATAGAAATGGACCATTCTTATTTTCCATTGAGGATACTCATCTCGAAGGAGAGTAGGAGGCTTGGTGAGTGAACCAGCAGTAAAGAAGTTATTTGTATTTGTCATTGTAAAGGTTCTGAAAAGATAGTATGATTAAAGAGTATGAGTCTGATGATCTGGAAAGTTTTCTGGGTTTGAACAGTTCCCAGAGTACACTTTAATGGAGTTTTAACCTAGAAATGAGGAATAGGTTAAAAAGGAATGATGTCTATCACCAATCTTGTAACAAAGAGGATCACTTGATATTGAAAATCAAGGTTAGCTCTGATACCAATTGTTGGTTCCCGTTTTGCTTATACAAGATTGTCAGATCTATTAGTCCGAATTTATGTTTGATGCGGAAGCGTATTTGATGAACTAACAGATATGTTTGATAGATTTAGAACACAATATAAAGAAACAGTAGTTTAAGAATAAGTGTTTATCTCAAAGTTTACTGTATTTCGATATATATCAAAGAACACCAAGAACAGATTAAGAACTGTTTCGGTGTAAAGCTTAAACAGATTTGACGATATAAAGCATAAGCATGAAACTCAGATTCTTGTGTTTTTCTTATCCTTTTAAAAACTGTTAGGAAGAACTCAACATGAGTCTTCCTTTTATACTACTCTAGAAGACCATAAAGCATGAGCTACTGTTCTTCCGACGGCATGAACAGTAGAACGGATGGTGTGAGCAGTTGTTCGTGCTGTATTGCATTTAATGGAGCAGACGTCTATGTTGTACTAAGCCCTATTGAGTCCACTCAGAGTTTGACACGTGTTGAAGTTGGACAGGGTACGTTGCCATGCAAGTTGATGAACAGGTCAGGAACAGTAGCAAGATATTTCTTTAACAGTGGCAAGATATTATAAATATCTTCCAAGTCTTCAGTCTGAACCGCAGAGGCTCTGTAAAGGATTACAGAGGTTCTGGGTCTGGTCTTCTGTAGAGCAGTCTTCACCGGGTTCCGAGTCTGGTCTTCTTTGTGCATATCACAGAGGTTCTGTGATCTCCTCTGTAACTTCTGTAGCTTCTTGACCTTGATCCTTCGGAAACGGCAGATCCTATGTAAGAGGCTTTTCTTCACTTAGCCTATTTTTCACTACTTTCAAATACTTCTATGATTAGGAAGATTGAAGCTAACAGAAAACATGAACATTATTATATATTTACCTTGGCAATGATGAAGAATGTTGTCTCTCTAGATGAGCACGCAGGTGCCATTATGCCCCTCGATATGACATCTACATATTTTGATGATGAAAAGATAAACATACTTAGAATCCAAACAAACCATATTTTCGTAACTGAAGTTTAACGATCTTTTTAAAACATTTTGTTTCTAATTTTACATAATTAGTTCAAACCATCAACCATCTTAAGCAATCAATGTAAAACCATAAAGAAAAAGCCAGCATATCATCAAACATTTTTTTAAACATAGCACCAAAACCTCAAACACCCAAAAAAAATCCTAACCATATGGAGATGCCAAACAATGAGAAATCTGGTGAATACAACAAAATGAAGGCCAATGGCAAGAGACATATGAAGAAATCTGAAAATGTGAAGAAATATGGCCTGTACTAGTCCCTAATTTTTTTTGTTCACTAAGAGTAACCCTAATTTAATTTCTTCGTTCCACAGGCTATATATGATCTAACTTGGAAGTGTCATTTGTGATTGAAAGTACAGGATCTTATCTTACAATCAATATAGAAAGCAGTAATTGAGAAGTTGTATGATCAAGCCCAATTGTATTCAATGATTAACAGAATTACAGATCTAAGAGAAAGAGAATCTCAAAGATTACAGAGAATGAATACAAAGATACACGGAAAAATCAATCAGCAATGTAGTGCTAACTATTCTATTTATACTACAAAGGAAATGTTAAAGCTACAGTACAAATATGAAAGACTAATAGGCACAATACACGTGTCCTAATTAGTTAACTAAATACTAAGGCAAATATCTAGTTATAAGTTCTGAACATGTTGTTCAGAACTTCTGAACATTCTTCTGATAACGCTTCTCAGATCTTCTGACTCTTTCTCAGAAGTCTGACTTCTCTTCTCAGACCTCAGTACTTAGCGATATAGCAAAGTTATCCTTCTGAGCTTTCTTAGTCAGAACTCTGACTCTTCTTCTCAGAACATCTGAGTCTTCTTACTCAGATCTTCAACACTTGGTTTATTGACAAAACTCAGATCTAACAATCTCCCCTTTTTGTCAAATAAACTTGAACTTTGCATCATCTAGTTCTTTCAGAGCAGGAACAATTTTCTGAAGTAGCACATTTCTTAGATTTAGTCTCTTGTCAATCTTAGCAATAATTTCTTGGATAATTTCCACTTGTTGATTGATTGCTTCTTGAGTTATATTTGCTTGCTTCACTTTCAGCATCTTTTTCTCCAAATTGTGCTTTATGATTCTTAAAGTTCCAGAACAGTATTTTGCAGTTTCCTTTGCTCTGAAGAAGATCTTTCCACTTTTGTTTTTCAAAAATACTCCCAAATCTGGATATTTGTGAACACTTCCAGTCTTTAACACCTTTTTCTGCTCATGATCTGTGTTGGGATTTGCCAGATAAACACATGGCTTTTGTAAATACAGAGCTATTTGGAAATCTGTATAACAGTGCCACCTTAAGATGTAGAACATGGCCTCAATCACCACACTTCTTGCCTTCCTTTCATTTCTGTCTTTGCTTGACTCTTTGAAGCATAGAAAGCTGTGTAATCTGTAGAAGTCAACCACTGATAGTTTCTCAAAATCTGCATCAGTAAAGTAATAAACCTTGCCATCTTCTCTCAAAACTTCAAAGGATAAGTACTCCATCTTTCTGAATTGTTTGACTTTCAGTTCTCTGATTCCTGTGATTAAGAAATCTGAATAAACAGCTTGCTTTGACTTGCCAAGACATCTTGATTTTTCTGCCAACCAGATCTGAGTCTCCTTTGGTCTATCATAGTACACATCCAAAAATTGTATCTCTTTAGGTTTGAAAAACTCTGGTAAATCAAATTCAAGAAAGTATCCATTCAAATCAATTGACATTTCATCTTCTCTTGGCTCAGATTGTTCAACTTGCTCAATTCTTGTTATCTGCACATTCTGAGGAGTTGTGTCATGAACTTCTTCAATTTCATCTGAAAGAATTTCATTTACTTCATACTCAGCAGGAAACACAAAATCACTATGTAACATCTTCTTGGGATTAACTTCAGATAGCAACCATTCACCACAACTTCTGATCTTTCTTCTGAGATTCAACCTTCTTTTCATAGAGTTTACACATCTTTTCTTTAAATTCTCTCTTTCAGTTTTAGCACTTACTTCCATTTCAATCAGTAACCAACTCAGAGTTGCATCACTATATTTTACCAGTTCTTTCAGTTTGAACATTTCAAGTCTCTCTTGAACTATATATGCAAACCCTTCAGTTTCCATTCCTTCATTTACAAACCCCTTCAGATATACATTAAGTCCTGCAATATTTGTTGGACATCTCAGATTGCACTTTACTTTTCTTCCTTCAATGGCTAGTTGAAAATCATACAAATACATATTTCTGACATAGATACCCAGAAGTCTTCTGCATTCAATTTCCATTAAGGCTTCTTCAGTACTAGAAAAGAACTTGACTAGAAAGACCTGATCATCAAGTGTTAGTCTGTGGAAATCAAAACTGGACATGGAAACCTTTGTATTCCTTTCTTTCAGCACTTCCATTCTTACAAATATCAAACCACTGAATTCTTCTTGTTGGAACATCAGAACTTTCTCAATTCTTTTCTGGATATGCAGTCTTGAGTCAGGAATTCTGAATTTGGTTGAGGCTTCTGTATAAATCATCTGAGCTCTTTCATCCATGAAACCATCAACATTGCTCTCTAAAAGCTCATATTCTCCTTCTGTGTGGTAGAGGTTTTCATACATTTCCTCAGGAAAAATGTCATCATGAAATTTTCTGGCCAAAGGTACATCACTTAACTCCAAGATAAAATCACATATAGGTTCTTCTAAAATCTGTAAGTCAATCTTGGGAATCTCAATTGGTTTTCTGAATACATACTCATAAGGCATAAAGTAATCTTCTAATTTCTCATATTCTTCTTCTGTGTTCATCTCATCAGCATAGTTATATCTGAACTCATGCTTAAAATTCTGAGAATAATCAACAGTTCTATCTTCTTCTCCCAACAGATCAATAGGCCTTATCAGTTTTACCCCTTGTTGAATTTTCTGAACATTAAGTGCTCTGACTACCTCACTTTGCATTCTTCTGATCAATTCTTCACTCAACCTCCTTTCTTCTGATTCAGAATCCATCACATTTTCTTTGTTATACACCACAATATCTGTACACATGTTGACCACTTCACTTTCCACTGTCTCTTCTGATCTCAATACAGATTCCTCAATAGCTTCAGTTTCATCTGAGTTTCCTTCCATCTCTGTGTCTAAGTTCAATTCCTCTGTTTTATCTGAATCACCACCATCTGGACATTCCAACTCCATTTCCTCTGTATCTGAGCTATCAATCTGAACTATCAGAATCATTGCCTTTATATTTTCCTGTGATTGATCTTCTGAGCTCTTTGTACTGGCTAAGTGCATATCTGTTATTTCAAAATCTTCTATGCCAATGTCATCATCAGAACTTAACCTCTGTCTTTTCTCCCCCTTTTGATGATCATGAGGTTCATTATCATCAAACTTTCTTTTCAAGTTCTGATTTGAAGTACCTTCAGGTTCAGCTTCTGCAACAGGAATAGGCTCAAGAGGCTTTGAAGTAGAAGCCATGGATACACTCAGTGCTTTTAGTACAGATTCCTGCATATTCTGCATTTGTTTTAACAGATCTTTTTGAAATTCAGACATTATATCCTTGATCTCCTTTTTATGAGAATCCAAGGATTTCTTTACATCATCTACTTTAGTTTCAACAGAAAACAATTTTTCTTTCAACAGTTCTTTCAGATCTATCACCTCATCATTCAAATCATCCACTTTCTTCTCCAAATTTTCTACTTTTTCCCCCATCTCCTTGTTTTGTTTCTGAATCTTTTCAAATTCAGAAGAGTCTAACTGTGAACCTGAACCAACAGATGGTCCAGTTTTCATGTGCCCAGAGGGCTCATGGCCTGTAGATAACACAAAGTCATCTTGTACAACAGATGCACGTTTGAATGAGGCTTTTGTAATGTTCACCTCACCAGGACTTCCATCCAATCCTCGACACCCAACATTAGGTATGTCTATGAATGTTGTTTCAGAAATACGAAATTCCTGATTTGTGCAAGTGTCAGAAGGAATTTCAGGCTCAATATGAATAGGACTGTGATATTCAGACTCAATGTGTTGAAAAATAGGTTGGGATTTATCACCTCCCTCCAAATGAGTTTGGGATGGTTCCCCGGATTTGTGTGAAACAGTAGCATGTTGAAATGCTTCTGAGTGGGTATGGATGGGTTGTTCAAGATCCACCACTAGGTCCATGGTGTTTGTTTCAATATTGGACACCAAGAATTGTGAACCAATAGCAGTTGTGGTTACCTGGTCAAGATTAGCTGGTTCAGAGGCATCTCTTTCTGTTTGAACCTCTGTTAACAATCTCTCATCCTCACCACCCTCATTCTGTTTTTCCTCACCAAGTCTAACCAAGCTTTCAGAATTTTGCCCCTCAATTCTCTCAGAATGTTCACCCATTTGAACATCCTCCCCCTCTCTAATTCGACTAGACCCCTCACCTCTTATCTTAGGTTGGTCCTCTTAGGTAGGGATTTGAGGTAATTCAATTCCCATAGAGGTGCAATAAGCTTTTAAAATCTCACTCTCCCTTGGGATATAATTCCTAAGTGATTTTGGCAACAGTTTATGATTTGGATAATTTTCAAGTCTAGTAACTGATGTCATCTTACCCAAGTAGAAAGTAGGACCATGCTCTTCATTTGATCTTCTAGATATGGTTCTATTTTCCTGCATTGCATACCAGATTACAATTTGCCAATACCTTATGTAAGGTATGTATGTCAGAAAAGCATCCTTTGTTTTCCTCTGAATTGCTTTCTGATTTTTCTCAAAGGTATTCTTCATGTCCTCCCACAGTATAGAAGTGTAGTCATAATGCCTATTCTTCACTAAACCTTGAAAGATCTGAAGAATCTGTTTAGAACCTTGATCAGCAGAACTATTCTTCCCTGATAAACACTTATTTACTACATGAAAGAAACAAGCCCAAATAGGTGGCAATTTGTTCCTTCTGAACAAACTGAGAGTCGTCAATCCTTCATTGTATCCCAACTTCATAAACTCTGCTATTAATTCCTCTGTTAAAGGTGAGTCTTCAAAATCTGTCCTTCTTTGTACATCATCTTTCTCTGGTAGATTCAGCATTTCTCTTAGTGCAGAGATAGATAAGGCAAATGTCACTCCTCCAATTTCAGACACAAACTTATTATCTTCTAACCTAAGATGTTTCCACCATTGTTGTATGTACTGAACAGGAACAGTTTTGCTTCTTGTAAACCATTTTCTATAAGGATGATGTTTGAATAACTCCATGATAATTATGTGTTCAGGTTTAAATCGACTTTCCTCAAACAATATAACACAGTTATTTTCAGATAATTTCAACCATTCACTCTCAGGAACTACCCTTTCCACAAAAATAGGTCTATCTAACATAATCGACCCTGCAGCACTCTGTTCATGTTCAATATTAATGTTTACCTCATCTGCATTTCCTTCTGATTCATCCATTTGTTCATCTTCTTCATCATATCTTATTGCCTCTTCCTCTACAGGTCTATTTTGTACTTCATCATTATCCGAATCAGATGAATCCATTATCGATTTTGTAGAATGTAGAGAAATTGGACCACTCCTTCGTATTCCAGACATGATTTAAGAAGAAAACAAACTCAAAGAACTCTTGATTTGATTCGTATCTCACTTTTCGCTCTGGAATTTGAAAAGATTTGAAATAGGGATTTTAAGACCTATTTAAAATCCGCGAAGTTGAAAGGTTTGACGGAAAAGCGAAATCAATGTTATAACTGAGTCAACACATTTGAAATGCCACAGAGGATTTAAATGAAATGCTTGGCATCATCAAACAAATATGAAGCTGACACGTGTTAGTGGATAGAATTTTGACTCAAGTCAAAAATCTGAATAACACGCTCAGATGTTTTGACTTTCCTTTATCAGATATCTGATTGTTCTACTCAGAGTTCTGATTCCATGATTCAGAAGAATTTTGCCTCGTAACCAAAATGTCATTTAAAGTCAACTTCTGACAAATATAAAACATCTTGATTATTCAGAAGAGGTTTGAACAGATAGAAACACTTTTTATCATTAAAATTCTGTTCATATTATGATGATTTTCAAAAAAATCATTTAAAATCTTATATCTGAATATGAAATTTTTTAATTCAGATATAGTTTGAAAAAAAATTTATCATTAAAAGCTTATTCTTCTTAGAATGATCAGAGATAAGAAATGAAAACAAACCTTTTAAGCATCATAACATGATTTCAAAAAAAAAAATTGATGCTCCCCCTTGACTTGAGCATGCATTTGACTATTTATGATACATAAAGATGAGATAAAAAGATAATAGAAGAAGCATAATCCACACAGTTGAAGTATTTGTATTTCTCAAAAATAAATTTTTGAAAGTTAGATTGCTGAAGTATTGACTTAGAATCTCTGACCTTAAGACTCAGAAGTTTTGAACTCAAGACTCAGAGGTTCTGAACTCAAGACTCAGACAATTTTACTTAGGAAAATTTAGCATTTTTAAGAAAAACAACTATTTTCAATTAGTCAGATTAAGCATTCCTATTTTACATATGAGAAAAGAGAACCTTTTGTGATCAAGAGGCTTTGTGAATAAATCAGCCAATTGATACTTTGTATGCACAAAGTGCATCTCTATAGTTCCTTTTTCCACATAGTCCTTTATAAAATGATACCTCACATCTATATGCTTAGTCTTTGAATGTTGAACAGGGTTCTGAGTAATGGCAATTGCACTTTCTGAGTCACAATAGATGGGAATCTTGTTGAGCTGATATCCATAGTCCATGAGTTGTGTTCTCATCCACAATGTTTGAGAGCATGAAGCAGCAGCAGCAACATACTCTGCTTCAGCAGTTGAAGTGGACACACAATTCTGCTTCTTTGATGCCCAACTCACTATTTTATCTCCCAAAAAGTGACAAGCACCAGATGTACTCTTTCTGTCCAACCTACTTCCTGCATGATCAGCATCAGTGAAAGCAGTCAATTTGAAATCAGTTTCTTTTGGATACCATAAACCTAGATCAGGTGATCCTTTGAGATATCTTAAAATCCTTTTGACAGCCAACATATGTGATTCTTTTGGGTTAGATTGAAATCTAGCACAGAAACAGGTAGAAAACATGATATCTGGTCTACTTGCAGTCAGATAAAGTAATGATCCAATCATACCTCTATAGAGTTTGATATCTGCTGAAACACCTTTGAGATCAGCATCTAACTTTATGTTAGTTGCCATAGGTGTTCTCATAGAAGCACAATCAGACATTTTGAACTTTTTCAGAATGTCTCTGACATATTTTCCTTGATTTATAAAAATACCTTTTGGTAATTGTTTGACTTGAAGACCAAGAAAAAAATTCAGCTCACCCATCATGCTCATTTCAAATTCAGATGACATGATTTTTGAAAAATTATCACATAATTCTGGACTGGTAGAACCAAATATTATGTCATCAACATAAATCTGAATCAGAATTAAATCATCACCCTGTTTCTTTAAAAACAAAGTTGTGTCAATCTTACCTTTCTTGAACCCTGAACCTAACAAGTGTTTAGTAAGAGTGTCATACCAGGCTCGTGGTGCTTGTTTTAGACCATATAAAGCTTTGTATAAAATATAAACATGATCAGGGAATTCTGGATCAACAAAACCTTCAGGTTGATGAACATACACCTCTTCATTAAGTTTGCCATTTAGAAAGGCTGATTTGACATCCATCTGATACACCTTGAAGTTCTTGTGTGCAGCATAGGCCAAAAATATTCTGATTGCCTCTATTCTTGCCACTGGTGCAAATGTCTCATCATAATCAATTCCCTCTTGTTGACAGTATCCCTTAGCAACCAATCTTGCCTTGTTTCTGATGACAACACCTGACTCGTCCTTTTTGTTTCTGAATACCCATTTAGTTCCAATAATAGATTTACCTTCAGGCTTTGGAATGAGTCTCCAAACTTTATTTCTTTCAAATTGAAGCAATTCCTCTTGCATTGCTGAAATCCAGTCTGGATCCTCTAGGGCTTCATTTGCTTTCTTTGGTTCAATCACACTTAAGAAACCAGCAAACATTGCTTCATTTGCTGTAGCTGATCTGGTCTTTACTCCTGCTGATGGATCACCTATTACTTGATGAATAGGATGATTTTTAGTCCATTTATTTGCACTAGGGAGTACATCAATCTCTGAATAATTGTTGTTTGCATCATTCTCATCAATGATTGCTTGTAATTCTGAACTGTCCCCTTGTTCGGATGTATGTGTAGAAGTTGCATCCAAGTTTGGATTCTGAGCAATGAAGTCAGAATTCTGAGTGACTTGTTCAGAGTTCTGAGTACAAGAATCAGAATTCTGATTACAAGGTTCAGAATTTTCACCACTTGTATTTATCAGATTTGGACATTCCTCTGATGGACCTTTGTCAGAAATTACAGTTGATTGAACTATTTCTAGATTCCTATTTTTCATCTCTTTTACCATCTTTGGGTTTTCATATTCTGCATAAGAATCAGACATCAGTTCTAGAAAAGCATCCTTAAACAGTAAATTGAGTTCTGAACAAATAGGATTAGATTTTGTATCAGAAGTCATTTTTGTCTTGTTCTGCATGAGTTCTGAACTGTCTTGTTCAGAAGTTTCTTGATCAATTCGACAATTGATTCCGCTGCTGCTAACAATTATTGAATTCATTTCTATCATTGATTCAAGAAATTTGAATTTGTCTTTCTGTTGAATCGATATCTTATAATCAAGTCATCCAAAGATTTTCTTTCTATGCTGATTAATTCTCGAAATTAAACAGAGATCACTGGTATGTTTTCGAAATTCTTGATTGGTTTCTTGATCAAAGTGATTATATCTGTTGCATGTTGATTAGTATTCAAATTTTTTGTTGAAAAGAAGATTTCATTAATTCATGTACTCTAACTGTTTGATGAAATGCATGTGACAGATTTGATTAATTCTTGCATATTCTAGATTTGTGTTGATTCTCATTTTTTATCATAATTCATAGTTGATATTTGAATTTGTCATTTCATCATGCCTGAGATTGTTCAAGTTTTTGTGAGACCTGCAAGTTCTATAACAAGTTCAGACAATTTACAAAAATCAAAGGAAACAATTTCTGAACCAAAAACTAAGATTGTTCATTTTGAAAGCAAGATTGCAGATCTTCAAGCAAAACAAGATGAAAATGCAAAAGTTATAAAGATTTTGCAAAAAGAGAAATCTGATTTTCTAAAGGATTTTAAAAAGGTTCAAGAAAACATAAAGTTGTTAGAAAAAGAGAATGTTGATTTGAAAGAGAAAATCAATTTTGAAAGAAAGATGTTGACAGATTCTGAAAATAAAATCAAAGCATGTGAAATGAAAAATTGTCAACTCTTGAAACAGATCTATGATTTTGAACAAGTTATTATACTTGAAAGAGAGAAATTTGAGAAAGAAAGAAGAGACTTTCAAACTGAGAGGAAAGGTTTTGAAACAAAGTCTGTTGAATTATCTATGAAAATTTCTGATTTGGAGAAAATTCTTGCAAAAGAAAGAAAAGAGTTTGAATGCAAGAAAAATGTTTTTCAAAAAGAAAAGAATGGTTTTGAGAAAAAGAAAACTAAAATGTTAAATAAGTTTTCTGTGAAAATAAATGAGTTGGAGAAAGAGTTAGAAGATGGAAGTAAAGAAACTGAAAAGAAGAAGGTAAATGATTTTAAAGAAAAATGCATAAAAGATAATTTTTTAGATGAACGAAAGATTTTTTAAAATGAGATAAAGAAGCTAACAAAGAAATTATCTGGTTTATCAACAGATATTATGAAGGAGCAAATGGTAAAATCTGATCTTCAAAAGAAATATGATTTGATTTTTAAAGAAAATAATGTTTTAATCAACAAGGTGAAAGAACTTGAAGATATTATTTTTAAAGTTGGTGTTTCAAAACAAGCAAGTCCTGATACAATTGATCAGACTCCGCTTGTAAACTCAACTAACTCTGAATGTTCATTTAAAACAACTTCAAGTTCAATTTTTAAAAACATTTCTTTAAAAGAATTAAAAAGATCAAATGATTTCTCAAAGGATCAGATTCATCCTTCGAATCTTTTCTATAATTCTCTGTTTGATAAATTAGATAATAATTCGGATGTGCCTAAAGTGAATACTTCTTCTAAGCCTAAAGATAATCTCATCTTCAAAAGAGTTAAGATGGAATGGAGAGTTAAAGGAACAACTTCCAAGAAAGAAGTGCCAAAATCAAAAGTTCATAATTCAAATGTCAAGAAGAACAATACATTTCAAAGAAAATCCTTTGTTAAACCTGATGTGATTTATTCTATAAATCAATTAGTCAGAATTGCACAAAAGAAACTTTGTTGTTCATATTGTGGGACTGATGACTTTGTAAACAAAAGGTACATTCAGCACTGGTTTGGTTCTTATAGAATATCTGCATATGCTACTGCACCTAACAAACCTGGACCCAAGTTCATATGGGTACCAAAGTCAACTTAATCTGTTTTGCAGGTTATTCATGTGTAAAGCTGAATGATCATATATTGACACATGACTGAAAACAGACGTTGTGCTTAAATTGAGAATATTGACTTTTGGATAATTCAGTCCAAAACTCGGTCTGGATGTGATTATGGATTTCTGATTCATATAGATCAATTTGTTGATTTTGAAGATTTTTTTTGAAAAAGTTCTGTTTGCTATGAGGTTATCGAACTCATAGATGTGAGTGTTTTTCGTAGAAAACATTTCCAGAGAATGTGTTCAGAATCACATTTTAAGCAACCCTGCAAATTTTGGTTGAAAAATTCTGATTTTTGAGCAAGTTATGGTGATTTGAAGTTCAGAATGTTCAAAAATCACAAAATCCAAACATTTTTCTAAGGCATTTTCTCTGGATAGTTTTATCAGAATTCTGACTCTGTTACTCAGAAGTTCTGACTCTACTACTCAGAATTCTGACTCAACTAATCAGAATTCTGGCTCTGATACCAATTGAAAGTACAGGATCTTATCTTACAATCAATATATAAAGCAGTAATTGAGAAGTTGTATGATCAAGCCCAATTGTATTCAATGATGAACAGAATTACAGATCTAAGAGAAAGAGAATCTCAAAGATTACAGAGAATGAATACAAAGATACACGGAAAAATCAATCAGCAATGTAGTGCTAACTATTCTATTTATACTGCAAAGGAAATGTTAAAGCTACAGTACAAATATGAAAGACTAATAGGCACAATACACGTGTCCTAATTAGTTAACTAAATACTAAGGAAAATATCTAGTTATAAGTTCTGAACATGTTCAGAACTTCTGAACATTCTTCTGATAACGCTTCTCAGATCTTCTGACTCTTTCTCAGAAGTCTGACTTCTCTTCTCAGACCTCAGTACTTAGCGATATAGCAAAGTTATCCTTCTGAGCTTTCTTAGTCAGAACTCTGACTCTTCTTCTCAGAACATCTGAGTCTTCTTACTCAGATCTTCAACACTTGGTTTATTGACAAAACTCAGATCTAACAGAGATGATATATATGTTCATAATCATCATGATATAGATATAATTAACTCTATTATACATACATATTCATATTATTCGTTACAAAAAAAACAGAAGTCCTAATAACTTTGAAACATTGAATTATATTCCCATCAAAAAGATCTCATCACTAATAAACTCAATACCTCAAAATCAAATTTAGGTCTAAGGTTTGATATCACTTAAACACAAAACACATGACACAAACATCATTCTCTTAGATCACCTAAAAATATAGACACACAAGACAACATACACCGAATACTCCCATCCAGTCCACAACCGTGTGCGCCCCATTATAAGCGCAACAACATTTTAAGCAAATTCATCAAATATCCATGTAATTGCAAATATATGAAGAAAATGTAACCGAAATCCAAACCGATTTAAGAATAAAAACGATTAAGGGGATATGGTATTTTACTCTGATTTTAGCGAGAACCCCTTCCTTTTCTAGCCTTCTAGGGTTCGAGTGACGAGAGTCTTGAGGTACAATCATCCATCCTATAGTTGAAAGGAAGTGAATCCAATAGTTGAAAGTTGAAACGGGTTGTCGACTTGTGGTTTTAGGGATTTTAAACTGAATCGAGTTAAATGGGTTGTGGACTTACGGTCGCAGAGAGAGAGAGGGAGGGATGCAGTCGACGGCGAGAGAGGTAGAGGGAGGGAGGGAGGTGTATGGTATCTGGTTAGGGTTTCATAATTTAATTGGGGAGGGTGAGAGTTTAGGAAAATAATGGCGGCAAATTTTGGGAAAATTGAAATTTTAGTGAAAATAAGGACGAGAGATGAGCGGGTAAAGGCAGGGCAGGGAGGCGTATACTTTATTTATTTTAGAGTAAATTACATAAATCGTCCCTGATGTTTGGTCCCTTTTTGGATATGGTCCCTATTTCGAAAAAATTACACGGATCGTCCCTGAGGTTCGACAAAGCGCACGGAATTGGTCCCTCCCTTTAACGGAATATGTTAACCCAGTTAAGTCTAAGGGTATTTTGGTCTTTTTACATTAGATTTTGTCTTTATTCTAAAAGAAAACTAAAAAATAAAAAAACCTGCAACCCCCTTCAACCCCCACCCCCCTTTTTCTTCCTCTCATATTGAACCTGCAACATTTCTTCTTCCTCTCCTATTGAACTTGCAACATGGGGTTTTAAGACCCATACGCACACGTATATACAGTTTGATCGATATGATTATGTTATTAATTTAGATATAGACACACCAATATGGTGATGAAATCATGCGCATGCAAGTTTCCTGAGAGCAGTCAAAACCTCTCTCTCTCTCTCTCTTTCTCTCTATCTCTCTCTTATTTATAGAGTAACTTGATATGGAAATAAAAATAACCTGGAAGTACAGGACCTGCACTAGATTTATTATGCACCAGCAATGGTGATTTTAGACAAGAAAATAGGGCCAGGTTACAAGAATCAATCCAAGAAACCCTAATTACGACTGAACCCACAAAGGGAACAAGCTCCATGGATGAAGGCCAAACACAGTCCTGCAGTGATGAGAAGAGCGATGGTGTACGAAAGAGGCCATTGACTTTCTCGATATGGTGTTTGATTTTTCGTTTGTTTGAGTGTTTTTAGATCCACTTAACTTTCACAGATCATTTCTTCTTAAATTTTCGAGCAAGTCTTCTGAAAGTCGACAGTGCGCCACCTCGCCGGAAAAACGGGTTGGCCGGAAATGATGAGTTTTTGCCGGATTTTTTACTGTTATTTAAGTACAGATCTGTTCATTATCAATTTTTGATTATTCTAAAAGTTTCAGGATTGAATTTCGTCAAGAAAACAACAAGATTCGTCGGTTGAAAGTCGTTCGCCGGATTCTGCACTTTCTCGCCGGAAATTGCTTGTTTTGGCCGGAAAAACGTGACTCGTTGGAGACTCGTTGTTCATCAATTTTTGTGTTGCATGATCTAGTTTATGGGTGGAAAATAATGTTTGTGGTTCTAAGATCGTAAAGGAATTAATTTGATTTAAGTTTGGACGTGAAAACATGGAGAGTGAACCAGCAGTTCACACTTTGATGCTTGTAGCTACTTGAATATGGTTTATAGGTATTGAAACCAGGGTGGTGGAGGTGGTGGCTGGAGGTGGGGAAGAAGAAAGGTGAGGAAGGGGGTGGGGGGTTGTCGTGAGGAAGAAGAAGAAGGGGGGGTGGGTGGGTGGGGTATTTTTTAATTTGTTTTTTAGTTTTCTTTTAGAATAAAGACAAAATCTAACGTAAAAAGACCAAAATACCCTTAGATTTAACTGGGTTAACAGATTCTGTTGAACCCAGATCCGTGCAACGATTATGTTTGTGAATAAGCAAATAAGAACAGTTGATATGATTCACAAAGGCTGCCCACTTAGCTATTGATTTAGAGAGAATTACAGTGTAAAGCAGAAAAGCTAAATGAGACAACTAGCTAGTTTTCTAAGCTAATTGCACTTTATATATGCTGGGCCCGTGGTAACAAGCCCACGGCCCGTTCACTATGGACTAAGTTTAAACAATTACAATTCAAACCCTTGAACTTAAAATCAACATAAATTCTACCCTAACAATCTCCCCCTTTGATTTGAAGTTCGAGTTCGCGCTCTATCTCTTGCCAGTTGAATACGTATCGTTTGCGCAACGCGAAGTGAACCTCAAAGAATCTGATGGCGCGGCGGTAGTCGAGACGTTCTTCAACCATATCCAAAGCAGTCTGAGCAGTTCTTTCATTCAGATTGGGTACATAGGATACCTTTGGATTTTCGGATTCGTGCTTGATGATCTTCCGAAGAGCGTCTTGAACTTTGAGCAGTGTGCCGTCGCAAAATCGATCTACCTGACTGAACCTCATAAACTTCTTTTCTTTCTGAGCGTTGAGGAAGACGATCCCAAATTCCGGTTGAAGCAGCATTGCATTCTCGGGATACATAGACAGTTCAGGAGCTTTCAGATTCGGTTTGAGCAGATTTACCTTCTTCGCTCGGTTCTCGATTGCCATTTGAAAGTCCGTAAGATAAGAGATCATAATAGAACTGACGAGGAATCGACGAACCGCTTCGAGCGCCTTTGTTACAGCAAGCGGTCGGATGGTTCTGGTGCGAAGGTCTCTCAGAATAACCAGGAGGTCGAACGGATGGAGATGCTTAAAGTCAGCTTCAGAAAAAATCCACTCTTTTCCGTCTTCACGTCGAACAATGAATACGGGAAAGACGATCTTCATAATTTTGTTTGACTGAATCTTTAGCACCTCTGAAATTTTATGCTTAGTTCGTACCTGGTCCCTCGGGAGACACCGCTTCATGGCTTCTACGTATCGGAGTTGGCGTGCTGGATCAGGACTGTAGATGCCAAGACAGAAGGTCGGCTCGATCGGGCAAATTCGGTGAACAAACAGCTTCTTCAGAGATTCCTCCAGATGAGGAATGAGGACCTTGATCTTCTCCCAACGGTTTTTTTGCTGAGGAGGGGGAGGAAGATCAGGAGCTGTTGTTTGCTGAGGAGATGTCGGGATTTCTGCATTTGAGCTTTCGGGTTGATCTGAAGTCGTAGCGGGTTGAGTCGAGTGAACGGGAGGCGTACCATAGAAATTCTGAAGCAGAAACTGGTCGTAATCAACGTTGTCATCTTCATCAGTGGGAAACACCAGGTTTACTTCGAAGTTTATGGCTCTGGCAGCTTTTTCGTACCATGCGTCTTCGGTTTCCGGGTTGGTTTCACATGCAGGATCAATCATGGTGAGCATTGGCATGTCTGATGGTTCTTGTGCGACCAATTCCTGTGTTGTACCCTCGGGCTTTTCAACCGTTGGGGCTTCATCATCTGAAATATCCATGCCGATGACCATCTGTGCTAATGGCAACTCGGCTTCCGGTGTTTCTGTTGAAGTTGCCGCGGTTGGGGGTTCCTGTTGAACCACTGTTGTAGTTTCGGCAGTCACGATCTGGACGGTCTTGGTTTGACGTAGACGCTTCTCCCCCTCACGGTGATCAGGATCATCCTGGTCATCGTGCTTGCGTTTGAGACCGCCGACTTGACTCTTACAAGTGTCTTCTAGTGAGCGGACCCTCACAGACAGCGTGGCGAGCGCTTTGTTGTAGTCGTTGAGGGTCAAGTCAATGGCGTCAAGGCGTGAGGTGATGGATGAAGAAGGAGCAGTGACCTGGGATCGGAGAACTGAGATCAGGTCTGCTTCGGCAGATGCGGTTGTGTCGGATTCCTGGAGCAGTTGGGCTAAGAGCATCGTCTTCAGGGTGTCCACCGAATAAGTAGGTTGCGGTTGAGTCGGTGGAGGCACAGAGGCGGTTTCAGTGTCGACGAGATGGCCCTTTTCTTTGATAGCACGCATCGCTTTGGCAAGTTCATCGGCTACATGTTCCTGCATTTGTTGCTCCATAACCTGTCGGACAGCCTCAAGGGTGCTGTCCAGAGACCCTCTTGACACAAAGTCGGGTGAAATAATGTCGGGCTCACTTAGAGTACCCGTTGAGGCATCTACCGTAGAGGTAGAGCCACCTACGTTCACAGCTGGCGTGATATTAACTGTGGTAGGATTTCCGTCCAATCCTCGTGTTCCGGAAGTCGGAGACACTATAGACGTTCCGGTCAGGTCACTAAGAGCCGCGACTTGGTGTTGTTCCGCATCAAGTGTCCTAGGCGAAGAATGTTCAGTAACAATAGGCTCTAGACTCGATGGTGCACGAAATGAAGTCGAGACTGGGGGCTGCTGGTCTCTTATTTCAACACCAACACTCTCCGAATGAGAGGCCGGTGGAAGTTGTGCTTGTTCCCCGTGTAATATTGAAACATCCGTCTGTTGTGAGACGGAGGAGTGGATGAGGGGGTCGTGCAATTGCTCCGCTGGGTCCACGGAGGCTTCTTCAATACCCCGTCCCAATGGATGAGACGGGATAGCAGATGTGGCTACCCGGATATGACGTGGTTGGTTTCGCTCAGGAGCCTCGTTATCTTTACGACTCAATCTTTCTTGGTTCGCGTTCGACCTTAACACCCTACTTTTCACATGTTCTATGTCCCGGGGAAGGTTCCTCCGGCTCTGGCTGGACCATGGGATTCCCTAACTCTCGTATATATGCTATCACAGGTACGGTTTCAGGTATATGCATAGCACGGATATTGTCATGCTCCCCCTCAAAACATTCATGGGGATTGACTTGCTCCCCCTCGGAGTGAGAGTGATATCAACACAAGAAAAAAATATTTATACTTTGTGAGAAAAACAGTGTGACTCTTCCCCTCGGATTGAGGTTGTTGATCCGCCATGGAATAGCTGTAAAAAGACCCAAAGTTAGAAACTGAGGCGGATAAACAAGTTCTGGTGCGTACCTTTGCATTAAGTGGCTCAATCTGATACAGATTGAGGATAGGTAGTGATGAAACAGGTACAGGACTGAAAATAGTAGGGGCGTCCGGACATAATAATGAAATTGCAAGACATTCCGGATAACACAGGTATCCGGACAAAAGATGTCCGGACAAAAGAGCATACCGGAGATGATGAAAGTTTCCGGATAAAATAAGCAATCCGGACAAAAGAGAATCCGAATGACATTTAAGAGAGACCAAGAGTCCGGATATGGTACCCGAGTTCCCTTCCAATCCGGAGAAGGACCCGGTCCGGAAACCTGTCCGGATACTTCTGGATTTTCAAGAATTTCCCTGATTCTTGACATTTTGCAAAAAATAAAGCTATATGGATTTCAGAAACGAACCTTCTCTCGCTCCCCCTCCAACGGAGCATGGGGAAGAATTTGCTCCCCCTCGGATAGTGCAATGGAGAGTCCGACACACATAAAAACTTTTAGGCATTGAAAGAAAAACACTGTGTCGCTCCCCTTCAACTGATGAACATCCAGTTGGATGCTCCCCCTCAGAATGTGCGCGTAGTGTGAAATGCACACGAGAGTATCCACACACACAAAAACTTTTTAACATATTTAAGGAAAAAATGTGTGTGACGCTCCCCCTCAACAGTAGAGTAACATACCTGATAGAGGATCATGCTCCCCCTAAACACGTGAGCATCTTGTTAACGCACAGGTATAAACAAACCTCACGTCTTCTTAATATTGTTCCTTGTAGATCGTGAGCAGCTCCCTCCTTGCGGTCATGTGTGTGGAGCATCCAGTGTCTAAGGACCACACATGACCGTCCTGCAAAACAAATTTAGCGGACCTTCGGTACCCAGATTTGCCTGGGTCCGGGAGGGTTAGGTTTGGCACCGTTTGGGGAAGCTTGCTTTGTCCCAACTTTCCCTTTAGATATAGGAATTACACCGTTAGAGGGAACTGGTTTTGGCACTTGTTTCCTCTTCGGTGCAGAATTTACACCTTTAGGAGGAACAGATTTTGTAGCAGCTTTCCACCTGGGTGCCGGTTTAACCTCAGTAGGAGCAACCCATCTAGGAGCAGGTTTGGTCTCCCGCTGTGGTTTAACCGTTGATTGGTAATCCCGTTTTTGATAGTGTCTTTGCTGGTTATTACGGGGTATGCGTTTGGGTGTATGATTAAACATTTGATATGACCCAAACCAATCATTATTAGCAATTTCATCAAAATCATTCCAACCACAACTAGAACAACACAAACGATCGTGTGATAATTGAATCAATTGCTGAATGGAATAAATTTTCATCGGAAAATTAACATCTCTATTAACAAAATTATTCCTATGATTCCAGGCACAATCGTTTTTGTTCATCCTAGGATGAAAGACGGTATTGAACGACTTTGATGCATCATCCTTTGCAGATTCCTTGGCTGGCCACTTTGGTTTTATTTGTTTAGCGCGACCGGTTTTATCCGAAACAACAGGGACAGTACGGTCAGTGACTTTTGAGGAAACAGGAATCTTAGTGGTCGGTCGTTCGGTCTTTTGCTTCGGCTGTGATTGTTTTTGAGAATTTGAAGCGTTTTTAAGAATCTTGATCACAGCCGGAGTCTTGGATTGAGAACAGTCGCCCTTTTGAAAATTGACCGGACGATTAACCACTGGAGACAAAAAGTCAGAATGACTTGGAAGAGGTTTGTCGAAAGGGAACGACTCAAACTCTCTATCAGAATTACCTTCGGAGTTCATGTATTCTGAAAAATCTATCTCCGGAATTTCAGGACTTGGATCGGTCGAGGAAGGAGAGGAACACTTTGTGCTTTCTGTAGTGTGCTTTGAGGAATTTGGTGCGGAAGCGTTTGAAAAATCAGAGTTTAAATTCCTTGTAACACATTCATCTTGAGAAACTTGACTTTCTTGAGACAAGATATTTCCTATGAAAGCTTTACACGAGGATGTGTCAGATGAGTTGGAGGAAAGATCAGGTGAAATCTGCTTTTGAGCCTGGAGAAGGTCAATCTGTTCTTGGAGTTGACCATTTCTCAGGTGCTCTTTCATCGTTTCTCTTGTCATTTCAGACAATTTTGATGAGAGATAATTGATTTCCCACTAAAATTTTTCCTTTTCCTCACTTGACACACCGTCGGTTTTCTCAGATTTGAGTTTCTCAATCTCAGAGATGAGCACTTTCTGTTCGTTTTGAAAAATAGACCTTTCTTTCTCAAACGACTCCTCCAACTCGACAATTTTTGCTTCCAAGATGAGAGGGGGAACATAGAGTTTAAACTCGTCCGTCTCATTCTTGGTTGCTGGTGCTTGGTCCTCATCCTTTTGGGAGGAATCCTTGGGCTAAGCAACCTTGTAGGGGTCGAAGTAGTCATTCGAGAGGTACTTCTTTGGATTTTTCTTATAAGAATAATTTAAAGGCTCATAACAAAATGGAAGTTGTATTCCTCGTTTGTGTGTGCGCTTATATTCCTCGGTTTCCTCTTCCTTTTCAGGTTCAAGAGGACCAGTCCATTGAATTCCATATTCAGGATACTTTTTATCTAACCCAAAACAAGCAAAATCATACAAAGTGGGTGTATGCCATCTTCCTTTTTTCAAATAATGTGGGTTATCATAACCGATTCCTCACTCTTTGTTAAAGTACGTGAACTCTTTAGGTTTATTTAGAAAGATGGTTTGATCAGTTTGACCCCTTTTGTGGAGTTTTGTTTCAAGATCAGTGATTTTATTTACAAACTCCTTGTGCTGAATTTGAAGAGCAGGGCATTGATAAACAATTTCTGCTTTTTCATTCAAGCACTGATCAAACTGTGACTGAAGTTCAGATAATTTGGCCCGTAAGTCTTTAGGTGCTATAGAAAGATTTTTGCATTTCTCCTTTAAAATAGCATTTTCAGACTTATATTTTTCAGTTATTTTCTTTTGAACATCTAGCTTTTCGGTTAGAGACCTAATCTCAAGCAGTTGTTCTTTAGAAGTGGCCTTAAAGGAAACTACCCGTTCAGCAAGAGGTTTCACTCGGTCATAAAGTTCTGAAAAGATAGGTTCACATACCAGACACGCCTTTTTCATGTCTTCTTCAGTAGGAGACATCTTCAGTTGCACTGGAGTGATCGTCAGACGATTGTTCGATTCAAAGTGGAATAGTATCCAAGATACTTAAATGCCCCCCTCCTGCGACTTAGCACAGGGGTCCCGGATAACTTGAAGAGTCCGGATAACTTGAAGAGTCCGGATAACTTGAAGAGTCTGGGTAAAAGATGTCCGGATAAGATGAAGAGTCCGAATAACTTGAGTTGTCCGGATGCAATGAAGTTTCCGGGTAAAATAGATTGTCCGAATAAGATATGTCCGGAAACACTGGGTTTCCGGATACAAATGTTACCCGGATAATATAAGGAATAGTGACTTACCCGGATTGCAGAACTTACCCGGAAAAATGAGGAGTCCGGATGGAATTGGAGTTGTCCGGATGAATTTCACACAAACGTCCGGACACCTTTAAGTTGTCCGGAAAAGTCGGCTGTTTTATCCGGACTCTGCGGCTGTTTGCTTAAATCGATCGACTTTTCGATTAGGGTTGCCCAAAATCGATCCTGGAAGATTAGTAACAATGCAAGACACAAAAATAACACTAATTCAATCGATTTCAATGCAAAAACAACAAGTTTTGATGGTAAAAAATTGAATCTTTGTCAAGCACACTACCAAAACTTTTGATCTTAAATTGCTAAATTGACCACTCAAACGAATGAATTAGGATGTGAAAATTTGCAGAAACACTTATAACGATAATGCTAACACAACCCAATAAGCAAAAACAACCAATTTCGACTGAATCAAAAAGTCAAGAATTCAAGAATAGTCAGACGAGTAAAAGTCAAACTAACCAGAAATCAAAGAATGAAGCTTTGAATCGAATCCGTCTGTCTGCTCTGATACCAATTGTTGAATCCAGATCCGTGCAACGATTATGTTTGTGAATAAGCAAATAAGAACAGTTGATATGATTCACAAAGGCTGCCCACTTAGCTATTGAATTAGAGAGAATTACAGTGTAAAGCAGAAAAGCTAAAATGAGACAACTAGCTAATTGCACTTTATATATGTTGGGCCCGTGGTAACAAGCCCACGGCCCGTTCACTATGGACTAAGTTTAAACAATTACAATTCAAACCCTTGAACTTAAAATCAACATAAATTCTACCCTAACAGATTCCGTTAGAGGGAGGGACCAATTCCGTGCGCTTTGTCGAACCTCAGGGACGATCCGTGTAATTTTTTCGAAATAGGGACCATATCCAAAAAGGGACCAAACCTCAGGGACGATTTATGTAATTTACTCTTTATTTTATTTATTATTTTGAAATATTTAATATTTATTTGGTTCATTCGTTTATTTTAATTATTTTATTTTAATTATTTGTTTTAATTATTTTATTTTTATTGGTTTATTTATTATTTTATTTTTTTAAAGTATTTTTAGTTTGATAAAAATAAAGTTTTTTAAAAAATGCATTTTGGTCAAATGAAAACTCAATTTTTATTCTGTACGTGAAGACGAATCTCGGTCACTTCATTTCTATTGATCTAACAACTAATATTAAATTGAGTTTTAATTATAATTATTAATTAACGTGATTAGGGATAAAAAGGAAAGGTAATTTAAACTCACGTCTACCATTTTTGACTTTTATTTTCTTTTTTAATTAAAAACTTTTACCACCCATAAAGTTTAAAATAAATTATCTTAAAAATTACTAATATTTTAAACAAAAAAATCACATCAAAAAAACGAGAATTGTGTGCTATTCGATATAACATCCATCTCGATATAGTTTTTTTTTGTTTTAACCGTTTTTTACGTGAAATGTTATATATGTGTTATATTCATTATGAATATGTATGTACGTTCAAGTGTGTACAACACATCAACATCGTAAGTCCGTAACTCAACATCATTTTCTTCAACACTTTTTTCAACGTCGTAAGGCATCGCATTCTTTATCACCGTAACCCAACACCCATCGAGACGAATCGAGAACCTATCGAGTTTCGGTTGTGAATCAGGTAACAAAAGAAAGCGTGTCATGTCTCCACACCTTCATGAGTAAGTATTATTCATCATGAATAATGTATCATTCAAGATGAATAATACATCATTCAACGTGAATAATACACGATTCATGAATTTGTGTAATTTATCCGGAATATTGTATTATTCATCATGAATAGTAAATGAACGTCCGCCTTTGTTATTCATACTGAATGTGGACACCTAGGGATGTACATACATATTCATAATGAATAAAACCAAGTTTTGGTTGTGAACCAGGGAACATAAGAGAATGGTCCATATGTCCACACCTTCACGCGTCAGACATATATTATTTATCATGAATAATGTATCATTCATGATGAATAATACAACATTCATGATGAATAATACACTAATTCGTGATTAATAATACATTAATCATAAATTAGTGTATTATTCATCATGAATATTGTATTATTCATCTGAATAGTGAATGAACGTTCTTTGTTATTTATACTGAATGTGGACACCCCATGACGTGCATACATATTCATAGTGAATATAACACCTATATAGCATTTCACGTAAAAACGGTTAAAACAAAAAAAAGCTATATCGAGATGAATGTCATATCGAAGAGCACGAAATTCTCGTTTTATTGATTTAATTTGTTTGATTAAAATATTAGTAATTTTTAAGATATTTTATTTTAAACTTTAAGAAGATAAAGTTTTTTAATTAAAAAAGAAAATAAAAAGTCAAAAATGGTAGGCGTTGACTTAAATTTTCAATTATAATGATATGAAACACTTTCATCAAAATAAACAATTTCATCAAGAAAATCTATGAAATCCAAAGTTTACACACATTTAGAGGTTTACAATTTATTAGCCCCCTTTCTCTCTCTCTCTCTCTATATATATATATCGGGTACAAACCAAATGGTTTGTACAAACTGTACAAACTCATAACCACCAATCACGTAACTTCCTTTTTTATCCATAAGGGTATTTTAGGGCTTTTAGCATATTTTTTTCATCTCCACCAATCACGTAATTTTTTTTTTATATCCATAACTTCCTTTTTTATATCCATAAGGGTATTTTAGGGCTCCACCGGAAAATATAGATTCATGAAGCCAAATTATATATTCATGAAGCCAAATTTTATATTCATGAAGCCAAAATATAGATTCATGAAGCCAAATTATACAAATTGCAGATTCATAAAGGTAGATTGAGTTTGTACGGGTTTGTACAATCCATTTGTTTTTATTTGATACCCAGCCTATATATATATATATATATATATATATATATATATATAACAAGGACCGACGATACATATAACACATACAAATGAGAAAAAAAAACTCAAGCTCTCTTTAATCCCTCAATAATCAGGTATTATAATAATTATTATTATTATTACAATGCTGGAAAATTGAGGAATGGAATTTAAATTATTATTATTACAATGACCAGAAATTGAGGAGTGGAATCTATAATTATTATTATTACACCATATACTTTTTTTAATTGTATTTATTTTTTTAACTATTTTTAAAATAATTATATATCCTCTTAAATAAAAAAAATGGTAATCATATATACCCTTTAAAAAATGGTACATAATATCCAAGAAATTATATTTACACTTTTTACACGATTAAATTAATATACCATATATTTAATATACAATTAACTAAGAAATATATGTTTTTTACATGCTTTTGAAGAGCAGTTGTATAAAAAGGTCCAAAACTATGTTCAAATGTTTAAAATTGTGTTAAAATGTTCAAAACTGTATAAAAAGTTATAAAACAATTAAAATTGTTTTTTACACGGTTTACAAAAAAAACAACCGTGTAAAAAGACTCTCATCCTTTTTACACGATTCATCTTCCAAAACCGTGTAAAAACGTATATCTTTTTTACACGGTTATTTTAAAAAACCGTGTAAAAATGTTTCGAGGACATTTTCAAACGCTTTTTCTCAAATAACCGTGTAAAATGCTTACATATTTTTACACGGTTTTGAAAACAACCGTGTAAAAAAGTATTAGGTTCTGTTACAAAAAAAACGTGTAAAAAAGTTATCAGAAAAATACGGATACATTTTTACATGGTTTTTTTAAAAACCTTGTAAAAATGAACGTGTAATAAAGCCATTTTTGTAGTAGTGAGCTAGAAATACAACAAAAGAGTACAAGAGAACGTCACGCCAAATCTAACGGATTACATCTCCATTTGTCCCAATTGACAGTCACCCCTTTCTAGTTCTATTTTTGACCCAACTGAAGGTTTTGACAACTTGAATCATTTAGTTTAATAATAAAATAGTTTGAATTATTATCTTTATAGGGGGTGGTAAAACCTTTTTCATGAATCATGAAAAAGCTTTAAAGTATCCATGCATGGTCTCCTTCCAGTATTATGTTATTGTATTTTTGTTACTTTTTGATAGATACTTAAACAGTGTATTAAATTGCTTCTTATTATTTATTTTTTTTGGAAGATATTGAAAGGTTAATCCCTGGATTTTTGTTTCTTGGAATTTGTCATGGAATATTTTTTTAATGAAAAATATTAAACCGATTTTATTTTAGCGACATATTTTTCATCACGTGGAAGAATAGATGATTTGAGGTTTAAGATGTGTAAAAGGTAAAGTTCAGATTTCGAGTTTTAGAAGGAAAGAAAAGAAGAGAAAGGGAAGAGAAAGAAAAGAAAGAAAAGGAAAAGGGAGGAAATAAATATTTGTATTTGTGTTCTTGGGATTGAAGGAAAAGAAAGGAAGGAGGTGGAAAGAAAATAAATTTTCATGTTCTTGAGTAGGAGAGAAAGAAAAGGAAATATGTTACTTTTACTAATATACCCTCATTTATTTCGTAATGAAATGTAATTAATGGGTATATATGTAATTTTATAAATATTTTTAATTCTTTTTATTTCATTTCTTTCCTTTCCTTCCGTTTCCTCCCACATTTGGGCGGAAAGTTTTGGGAGGAAAATCAGCAATATTTTCCTTCCCCTTCCTTTCTTTTCCCTCTTTAAAAAAACTCGAGAACACAATATTTTTTATTTTCCTCCTACTTTCCTCCCCTTTCCGTTCCTTTCCTTCATAAAACAAACTCGAGAACACAGCGTAAGACTCGATTTTCTAATCTAACACATAATAGTATATATTTTTTAACGAAGAGAAAGGGATCACTTTATTAAACAAAGAAAGGGCTCAGTGAAAGATTAGGACACTAGAAAACCAGGAATTACAAGATACTCACCCACACAACTTGGGGATTATTACACCAAGAGTCCCAGCTCAAAGCCTGTCTCGATTTAGATCTATGTTAGTACACAAATGGATCCAAGATTTAGGCTAATTGTAATTAGTCAATATTAGTCAAAGTCAAGAAAAAAGCTAGTATTGGTCAAGGGTATAAATACCCAATTGTAAGGGTTTGTGAGGTGAGGTAATTGCAAAAAGCATACTGAATATCATAGTGTGTGTGTGTGTGAAATAGAGAGAAGGCCTCCAAGAGAGAGAAATTGCTCTTCATTCCAATATTGTAGATTTCTCGTATCTAATCAATTTATTTGTGTTTGATACTCCTGAGATGCATTTTTATACAGATGAAGAAAACGTTTTTGAAAAAGAACAAAATAAATTTCTTTATTTGAAGTCTTATGGTATCTTTCACACTTCATTGGATAGTCAGTCTGATTGTGATATCCAGATTATTTGTGATGGGAATAATAAACAACCACAAGAAACTGCTGTTCAATTTGACTTTCACGCAAAGCTTTCGGATCACACAAATTTTATAATCAAAGAAGAAGCACCTAAGAAGAATTTCTTTAAGGGTGAATCTTCAAAACCAGTTGAAAAAATCTTCTGTTAATGATTATTATTCGAAATCTAAATCCAAACAATCATTACAGAAGAAGAAAAGAAAAACAAAAAGAAAGAAGCAAAATAATTCTTTTCAAGCTCAAACTTCCAATGCTTACAATTTCTATCTTTCTGGTATTTCAGATCGTTATTTGAGAAACAATACGCGTATCGAGTGGAGAATAAAGGCGTCCACACAGGATGTGGCCCAGATCAAATCATCCCACGCTGTTTTAAATTCCAAGAAAAACAATTTTGTTTCAAATGTTAGTGATCATGCTATTGGAAATAGACAAAAACTTGTTATTCCTTACAAGGTTTATTCAATGCAACAACTCATTAACTTAGCACGTGATCAAATTTGTTGTTCTTCTTGTGGTGTGGATGATTTTATCCGCAAATCTGATTATAACCGTTGGTTTTATTCAAATGATTACTTTAACACCGGTTATAGAAAACATAATGTCAAGTCCAAACCTACTAATTAGAAAGGAGCCATTTGGAAATGGGTACCTAAAAGCATCTAATTTTCCTTTTGCATCCAAGTCATGTCTGGTACTTAGATTCAGGCTGCTCAAAACACATGACTGGAAGAAAGGAATTATGTGGAGAAATATGGTAGTAGGGTTAAGTTTGGAAATGATCAATATTCTCCAATTTTGGGTTACGGAGATATTGTCAAAGATAATGTGAGGATTATAAAAGTCAATTACGTCGAGGGCTTAGGACACAATTTGTTTAGTATAGGTCAATTTTGTGATAAAGACCTAGTAGTCCATTTTAAGAAGACCCGTTGTGCAGTTCTAACCGACGGAGGAGATGAGCTTCTAGTTGGTTCTAGGAATTCCAATCTGTACACTATTGACCTATCAAAGCTCAAGCCTAAGAACGACGTATGTCTGATGTCTAAAGCGTCTTTGGAGAAAAGTTGTTTATGGCATAGACGACTATCTCATCTCAATTTCCGTTACATACAAAAACTGACGTTGGGTGATTTAGTCATAGGTCTACCAGTTCTGAAATTTGAAAAAGAAAACTTCTGTACTGCTTGTGAGAAGGGGAAGATGAAGCGAGCTTCTCATCCACCGAAACCCGAGCCCAGCACACACAAAGCTTTAGAAATCCTTAATATGGATCTCTGTGGTCCGATGAAGACTCAGAGCATTAGTGCCAAATGATACGTGTTAGTCGTCGTCGATGATTATTCGAGATATACATGGGTCAAGTTTCTACGATCAAAAGATGAAACACCTGACTTGATCATCTCATTAATCAAACAACTTCAAGTGAATCGTCAACAATCAGTTCAGACAGTCAGATCAGATAACGGAACAGAGTTTAAAAATAAGACTCTTGATGACTTCTTTAAGTCATTAGGAATAACTCATCAATATTCTGCGGCAAGAACACCTCAGCAGAACGGAGTCGTTGAAAGACGAAACCGTACACTCGTTGAAGCTTCCAGAACGATGTTGTCTTATGCTGATCTACCTCTGTTTCTGTGGGCTGAGGCTGTTGCGACGGCGTACTACACACAAAACCGTTCAATCATACATCGACGGTTTGGCAAGACTCCATATGAATTGATTAACAATAGAAAACCTGTAATACACTACTTTCGTGTCTTTGGATGCAGGTGTATCGTGCTGAACGATAAGGACAACTTGAACAAATTCAGTCCTAAGGGGAATTGAGGGCGTCTTTATCGGATACTCGCTCATATCAAAAGCATACAGAGTCTATCTCAAGTCTTCCAGAACTATGATGGAAAGCATAAATGTCAAGTTCGACGAATATGAAGAGATGGCTTCTGTGCAAAACAGTACAAAAACCGAAATCTCCGGAATTCTAGCATCTGGACAATTCCGTCCAATGATGACTAGATCGTCAAACAAGGATCAAGCTTCCACTTCTAACTCTAACCCTAACGAACTTGATTTATTGTTTGAACATTTTTATGATGACTATTTTGGTAGTGATAAACCTTCTTCATCTGTCAATAACAGGATTCACGTTGAAACACCACCAGTGCAAGCTACTATGTCAGGCCCTTCACCGGTACTGACTTCATCAAATACTGGTGCAACTACATCTGCAACTTTTCCAAGGAACACAACTATGGTATCTACACAAGCACGAAAACATGAATCTACGAGTGGTGCTTCTTCATCTGGAACAACTTCAAATGTCAGTGATCAGGGTAATAACAACAATCCTGACAAACCTACTGAATCAGTTCCCGAGGCCGTGCCGATTGTTAATGGAGCTAAGATTATGATTTACCTGTCAAATACTCCTTTAGGAAGGCTAATTATGTTTGTTTATTATAGTGCAACCCTGCCCAATGCTACAACATTGAAGACTGGACGAATGGAATGAAGAATCGACTTCTAGAAGACTTTTGTTGCTGAATTTTGGTACCATGATCAGCCATGTTCTAGAAGGATTGAGCTCAATGCCTGAATTCTTTTGTAAACTTTAAAAAGACTAACTTTGGAAGCATGAGTTGTAATAGTTTTTGTACCTTGATGAATAGTGGTGAATAGTATAGTTAGTATGCTTACCTTCTCTCCTCTTAGTATAAATAGAAGAGGTTGGTTTTCATTTTCAGTAGACAATTTGTGTGAATCAGTTCTTACAATTGATTTGCAGAACCTCTCTTTAATTTTATGCAATTCTAGTTCATGTTCTTCATCTTGTTCTTGATATTCATACCATTTATGAGTTGCTGCAGCATTGGTCTAACATTGCTGCAATAACTTATAATCTTTTATTTTCTTGTACTTTATATTCAAGTCATTTACATTTAAGTCTTTCCTTTATGTATTTCATTTCTGTAATTTATATTTCATGTCTTTTACATTCAAGTAGGGGTAGCTAGTTTAAATAGCTTGGGTGTGAGATTAAAGGGTGAGGTTTTAAACATAATGAAAAGTGGACATCGTTTCTCAATAATGATGTTCACCATTTCATGT
This sequence comes from Saussurea involucrata, assembly GCA_033807775.1. Lineage (NCBI taxonomy): Eukaryota > Viridiplantae > Streptophyta > Magnoliopsida > Asterales > Asteraceae > Saussurea > Saussurea involucrata. The sequence continues at coordinate 53,780,918 of CM066322.1, read as the reverse complement.
TAAGTTTTATAAAAAGATCCAGTTACTTCTAGACGGTTGATCACTTTGAAAGTGTTAAAGTGCCATGGTGTCAGGAATGAACCATTGATATGCACGTCAATCCGGATGACAAAGAAAGTATGCTCGGAAGAGATATTGATAAAGGAATTTATCATCTCTGTCTTTTCTAGGTTGATTTTGCCCGATAAGTTGATCATCTGTTTGGATGGTAACAGTGTAGAGTGCGTGCTAGGAATGGACCACTCAGAACACATCAACTTAACTGATATGGGAATCAGCTCGGAAGAGTGATTTTAACAAAGGAATTTGTTTATCCATATACTTGGAAGGCTTCATCTTGCTATTGATAGTTTAGACAACAATGCCAGGAATGGATTGAGTGGCTGCTAGATCAGTAGTGAATTGTTGAAAACCCGAGAGGGCATCCTGAAAAGTAGATGGTGAACTTAAGTTTTGAAAGACAAAATGTTGTAGCATTGCCACAACATTGGTCTGCTGGAAGTTATGTTTAAAACTCACCCCAACATCTTACACCCTTGCTATCCTTTATTAATATTGTTATATAATCTGTGATAATTCCAAAACACCAACAGAAAAATATAATCTTCGACTTGATCCTTGGAAACCATTTCTTTTATTAGACTTTTAATACGCTTTTACTCCAATCTCTGTGGGACGATACATGGTTCTTACCATATTATTACTTGAAAGACGGCATTAGATTTTAATGTATACTTTCATTAAGGTTTAATTATTACACGTCTATCGGTGTATTCAAAGCACTGTCAAGTTTTTGGCGTCGTTGCCGGGGATTGGCACGCTAAAAGTTTTTAAAAGACTTAGTTTTTCTAACACCGTCCGAATCACACTTAGTGTGGTGTATGCCACGAATCCAACGAGGGGAACTTTTTGAGTTAGACCCTGACATAGAAAGAACCTTTCATCATAGACGGAGGTTACAAAGAACTTAAAATTCTATGAATCCTCCCGATATTGATGCACCACCCGGATTTGAGCATAGGCCACCACGACCACCCGTATTAGAAATAAGACCACCACCTCTAGTGAACCAAATGAGACCACCAGCCTTAGAAAATCCTAGAGGACGACCAAATTTTGGAAACCCTCCAGTGTTTGGTAACCCACCAGTTTTCGGTAATCCTACAGTTTTTGGAAATCCACCCGTTCATGATTGGCAAGAGCAACCAATTAATAATGAAGAAGATGATGATGAAGAATCTCATGGTAACAATGACCAAAATGAACCATTAAACATCATTGATCTTGCAAACTCGAAAAATGGGCGAATCATGGACTATGCAATTCCTAACTTTGAGCAATTAAATTCAGGAATTGTAAAGCCTCACATGGATACAACACATTTTGAACCAAAACCCATTATGTTTCACATGTTGCAAGCCAATGGTCAATTTGCCGGATTCCCATCGGAAGATCCACACTCACATTTAAAATCTTTTAAAGAGATCACCGATGTTTTTCTGATTCCTGGAGTATCTTCTGATGCTCTAAGACTCACACTATTTCCTTTTTCGTTAAGGGATCGGGCAAAAGTTTGGTTTAATTCATTGACACCATGTTCTATACCATCATGGGCTGACATGGCTGAAAATTTTTTAAGAAAATATTTTCCACCTACCCGGAATGCTAAGTCCCGAAATGAAATTTGCATGCTCAAACAAATGGACGATGAAGCAATTCCCGACGCATGGGAAAGGTTTAAGGAATTGTTAAGGAAATGCCCTCAGCATGTCATTCCCTACTGTATTCAACTCGAGACGTTTTACAATGGACTTGATTCCATTGCAAAACAAATGCTCGATGAGACATCAGGAGGGGCCTTTACTTCCAACACCTATAACACCGGGTATGAAATTCTTGAAAAGATTTCCACAAACAATGGGCATTGGGCAGATCCAAGGGCACCAACTACAAAGAAGACTACTGGAATGCATGATTTAGATGCTTACACTGCATTGACAGCTCAGCTTGTTTCTATGACCAATATGCTTAAAAACATAACTACCGGTCAGGGAACACAGCCGACTGCCACTACACCCATTCCAGCTGTCCTCTCAGTGCACTGTGTGTGTTGTAGTGGAGACCATTCTTATAAACATTGTCCTCAAAACTCTGAATCAGTTAACTATGTTCATAAGAGAAAATGGTCCTTACTCTAACAACTACAATGCCAGTTGGAAACAATATCCAAATTTTTCATGGAACAGTCCAAGTTTAAACCCATCGGAACATAAGCAACAAGGAAACTCCAATTTTCAAAATCAGCACCATGACAGCAGTTCTCAAAACAACCAAAACAACCAAAATCATCAGAATCAGAATTTTCAAAACAACAAGCCATCTTTTCAAAACAAATCCTCTTCACAAGCTGAACCATCTTTGGAAGCAATGCTGAAAAGTTTCATTACTCAAACTAACACTGCATTTGCTCAAATCAATGCTATGGCTAACCAAACCAATGTTGCCTTAAGGAATCTTGAGACACAAGTTAGTCAGCTTGCTGTTACCCACAGTAACAGACCTGCAGGGACTTTGCCAAGTAACACAGAAATCCCAAGGTTTCCAGGAAAAGAGCATGTGAAAGCTGTGACACTTAGGAGTGGGAAAGACTTAGACAAAACCATAGAAAAAGAGTTTGGACCAAAAACCCAAGCTGTAATAGAAAAGAATCCCAAGTCCAAATCTAATGCTACAACATTGCCCACCATCCTAGAAGAACCATCCCAATCTCTTAAGGATTTAGAACCAACAACCCCAATCCCAAAGGAAAACACAGTAGAAAATAAGGTCAACAAACCAACAAGCCCTGTCAAAGAAAACATAACAAAAGGTATCAATGATGCAAATTTGAGGGTGGAGGAAGTCCACCCTAACAACTCAACACAAACAAAGAAAGCCATTATTTAACCAATTCCCCCTTATGTTCCTTACCCCCAAAGGTTACAGAATAATAAGGAAGAATTGCAATTTAAGAAATTTTTGGATGTGTTTAAACAATTGCATATCAACATACCCCTTGTTGAAGCAATTGAGCAGATGCCTAGTTATGCCAAATTTCTTAAAGACATTTTAAGCAAGAAAAAGAAGTTGACTGAATATGAAACTGTGGCCATGACTGAAGGTTGTAGTGCTCTCTTGACCAACAAAATTCCATCTAAACTTAAAGACCCAGGGAGTTTTACCATTCCTTGCTCCATAGGTCTAAAAGAAGTTGAAAAAGCCTTATTTGATTTAGGAGCCAGTGTCAACCTTATGCCTTTGTCTATCTTTAAGAGCTTAGGTATAGGAGAAGCCAGACCCACCACTGTTTCACTCATCTTAGCTGACAAAACCATTGCCTATCCTAAGGGTAAAATTGAAGATGTCTTAGTTCAGGTTGACAAATTCATCTTTCCTGCTGACTTTATCATCTTAGATTTTGAGGCTGACCAAGATATTCCTATTCTTTTAGGAAGACCCTTTTTAGCCACTGGAAGAACTTTGATAGATGTCTAAAAGGGAGAGTTGACCATGAGAGTCCAAGACCAAAAAGTCACCTTTAATGTCTTCAATTCCATGAAATACCCTGATGATATGGAAGAATGTTCTGGTTTAAGTGTGATTGAAAACCTGTGCAATGAAGAGAGAGTTAGGGAGATTTGTAGGTTGGAAGAAGAGGATGATGAGGAATATGATGATGATGATGATGAGGAGGAGAGTATAGATGAGACTGTTGCTAAGTTTGAATCTTTGGAGCCTAGTGAACAAAAGACTGTCACACCATCAATCATTTAACCACCTGACCTAGAGTTGAAACAACTCCCATCCCATTTAAAATATGCTTTTCTAAAAGATGAGAACAAATTGGCTGTCATCATCTCATCATATTTAGAATTGCATCAGGAAAAGAAATTAGTGGATTTGTTGAAGTTACACTCAAAAGCCATAGGTTGGACCATTGCTGACCTTAAAGGGATTAGTCCCTCTATTTGTCAACATAAGATAATCTTAGAAGATAAGAACCTCACATCCATTGAACCACAAAGAAGGCTAAACCCTGTCATGAAAGAAGTAGTGAAAAAGGAAGTGCTAAAATGGTTAGATGCAGGAATCATTTTTCCTATAGCCAGTAGCTCTTGGGTTAGTCCTGTCCAATGTGTCCCTAAGAAGGGAGGGTTTACAGTAGTTCCTAATGAAAAGAATGAACTCATCCCAACTAGAGTAGTTTCAAGATGGAGAATTTGCATGGACTACCGTAAACTTAACACAGCTACACAAAAGGACCATTTTCCACTACCATTTGTTGACCAAATGTTAGATAGGTTAGCCGGAAAAGAATATTACTGCTTTTTGGATGGATACTCCGGTTACAATCAAATAGCCATTTCACCTGAGGATCAAGAAAAGACCACCTTCACTTGTCCCTATGGTACTTTTGCCTTTAGGAGAATGCCCTTTGGTCTCTGTAATGCTCCTGCAACTTTTCAAAGATGTATGATGTCCATATTTTCTGATATGCTTGAAGAATCCATTGAAATATTTATGGATGATTTTTCTGTATATGGCTCGTATTTTGATAATTGTTTGGGAAATTTGAAAAAGAGTCTTGAAAGGTGTGAAAAAACTGATTTAGTCCTAAACTGGGAAAAGTGTCATTTCATGGTCAAAGAAAGGATAGTTCTTGGACACTTGATTTCAAAAAGGGGGGTTGAGGTAGACAAAGCCAAATTGGAAGTTATTGAAAAACTACCTGAACCAACAACTGTAAAAGGAATCAGAAGCTTTCTTGGTCATGCTGGATTTTACAGAAGGTATATAAAAGACTTTTCAAAAATCTCAAAACCTTTGTGTTTACTTTTACAAAATGACCACAAATTTGATTTCAATGATGAATGTAGAAATGCATTCATTACTTTAAAGAAAGCTTTGGTAACTGCTCCAGTGGTTGTGGCCCCAGATTGGGAAAAACCTTTTGAAATCATGTGTGATGCAAGTGATTGGGTTGTAGGAGCTAGGCATGGCAACGGGGCGGGTATGGGGTGGGGTTCTCCATCCCCGGCCCCGGTTTGTGACACCCTCCCCCGGCCCCGGCCCCGGGCGGGTACGGGGATACCAACCCCGTCCCCGGTCAACTTTCGGTCAAGACCCGGTCAACATCCGTCCCCAGTTTGTACCCGATTCCCCGACCCGGTTGGTGTTTTTTTGGCTTTTAACAAATATTTTGGTGCTGTATTTTTAAAATTGGGAAAAAATAAATATTTTTAACAACTATCTGAGATGATTACAAATTGGAAAGGAATAAATATTTTTAAAATTTATTATATATTTTAAATATATAAAATAAATAAAATTTTAATTATATATATATATACCGGGTCCGGGGCGGGGCGGGGGATGGTCACCCCGGCCCCGGTACCCGGTTTGGCGGGGAATCCCAGACCCCGGTCGGGTCGGGTGGACCGGGTTCCCCACCGGGTCGGGTCAAATTGCCATGCCTAGTAGGAGTTGTCTTAGGTCAAAGAAAGCAAAAAGTGTTTCATTCAATTTATTATGCAAGTAAGACTTTGAATGAAGCACAAATCAACTACACAACAACATAAAAAGAACTCTTGGCTGTAGTATTTGCTTTTGAGAGATTTAGGTCATATTTAGTGGGAACAAAAGTCATTGTGCATACAGATCATGCTACCATCAAATACTTAATCTCTAAAAAAGATGCCAAACCTAGGTTGATTAGGTGGGTTTTGTTGTTGCAAGAGTTTGATCTAGAGATTGTGGATAGAAAAGGAGTGAACAATCAAGTGGCAGATCATTTGTCTAGGTTAGAAAACCTAGTGCAAAAGAAAGGGGAAGGAGATATCATTGAAACCTTCCCTGATGAGAAAATCCTGATGCTACAACATTCCTCCCCTTGGTATGCTGACATTTCTAATTACTTAGCTTGTGGCATCAAACCTCATGATATTACTGGCCATATGCTTAAAAAGTTTCTCCATGATGCCAAATTTTATCTCTGGGATGATCCTTTTCTGTTTAAAATTGGTGCAGATCAAATTTTGAGAAGATGTGTCCCAAAAAATGATGTGGCAGAAATTTTACACCACTGCCACAACTCAGCATATGGAGGTCACTTTGGAAGCCAAAGGACTGCAGCCAAGGTCTTACAATCTGGTTTCTATTGGCCAACTCTCTTCCAGGATTCCTATAATTTTTTCAAAAGATGTAATGAATGTCAAAGGACTGGTTCCATTTCTCAAAGAAATGAAATGCCTTTAAATGGAATCTTGGAAGTAGAATTGTTTGATGTGTGGGGAATTGATTTTATGGGACCTTTCCCACCATCCAACAATTGCCAATACATTCTAGTGGCTGTTGATTATGTTTCAAAGTGGGTGGAGGCAATAGCTTGTGCTAACAATGATGCAAAAACTGTAATTAAATTTCTTCAAAAACATATTTTTACAAGGTTTGGTACCCCCAGAGCACTCATTAGTGATGAGGGTATGTGGATCCCAGATTGATCAAGTAACAATGAATATGAAGCGATTAATCCTTTAGTGATTGAATGCAGAGAGTTACAAGATTAGAATGATGAACAAACTCTCTCTCTAAACTCTGTTAAGCGCACGGCTAATCTCACCACTACTAACCTAATTACCACACTAATCTATACTATCTTATAAAGCATGAAAGACAAAAGTCTTAAGTCTTAAAAACAAGGTTTTATGCAGAAAGTATAACAAATTTAAGCGCAAAGTCTTAAAGTCTTAAAAAACAAGTTTTTAAGCAGAGAGTACAACATATTCATGCATAATGTCTTAATACGTCCATAACATTAACGATTTCAATTAATACGCCCATAAATACGTCCATAACATTAATGATTTTAATTAATACGTCCATAACGTTAATGATTTCAATTAATACGTCCATTGGTAATTTTGGCTATACATATTTATTAAAGGCAACGGAATAATCAAAATTTATTAATGTTTGCATTACTTTTAAAATTGATTAATACATATAAAAAATTAGCCCCAAAAATAAAGGAAACTGAATAATCAAAATTGATTAATTTTTGCATTAATTTCGAAATTGATTAATGGCTATTACGAATTCTGGGAAATCTGGTAAGCACCTCCATCAAGACTCCAACGAATTCTGGAAATCTGGTTTGCTTCACAACAGGTAAGTTTTCTGATCTCAAATTTTAAACTTCCAACGATTTGGTTTCTCTACTTCTGTATGGGTTTTTTGCTCCAGCCTACATGTTCTTTATGGTATACGCTATAACAATCTTGTGTTTTAACTATATGTGTTATAACCTCTATGAACTGTTTAGCTTTCATCCAAATGAAGGATTGATTAACCATTTATTTAATTAATCTTTTATATATTACAGAATAATGGATGGGAAGAATATTACTCTTCTTTTACACGTTATCAGCACGTGCTCCCCAAAAGCTCTTTGAAGAACCAAACTGGTCAGTTATGATTCTCCTTCTCTCTCGATTTTTTATAATCATATGATGTATGTAAATATTGTTATGCTACATGTTGATTTCGACCTATGGGTGTATAAATACATGCTTGATATCTATATTGATCTTTTTACGCAATGATATCCATCAACAAAACCACATGTGCATGCATCTTAAACTACTTTTCTTTACATATTGATAATTTTATTTACATAAAATTTGATCTATTAAAGTATTCTCTTAATATTAGAGTTTTTTTTATTCTATTTCGACATACACCTTCATACCGTTGTTAAAAAAATAGTTTTTTTAGATTTGACACTACGTTCTTGATTGTTGGATCAACAAATAAAAACACCTGATTTTCTTATAATAATTAAGAAAAATAAATTGTTTTTGGTCGGCACCATGCATCCTTGAAAAAGAAAAAAAAGAAAAAAAAGTTTTAATCGTATATCTTAGGTTGTTGCTTCTTAATTTTAATTGGGCTATTGATTATGCAAAAAAAATTAATTATAAATTATAGTTAAACAATACCAAATTAACTTTTTTTTTATTTGGATTTCATTAATTTGGGTTTATACATTCAAATCATTGTAGATGTTGGTAATGGATGACATTGTGGATATCTAAATAAGAAAAAGGAGTTCATGTATGTTATTTTGTCTTGTGGGATAATTGTGACTCATCTATTTGCAGGTGATACGTTATTTTGATGATCTATTTTATATTATAAAATATTTAAGTAGAAGTGTTAAAAACAAAAAATTTACATTAGTCATATATAATTCCATAGATTTCAATACATATTTTTAAATGTGTTTGAATGCCCTGTAATAAACAACTGATTACTAAAGTTATAAATGATGTGAGCTTCAAGCCGTAGGCTTCAAGATAAGCCACAATGTTTTTTAAAGTGTTATTTATGACGATAAATCTCTATATCATGTATATCATGTACCACCATTGGTAAAAGTTGTATATCATCGACTGAGTACATTGGGTAATACCACTCGATCCAATCCACTAATCAGTTTGGTTTATATGGCAAAAACACATTTGCATTGTTATATTATTTCTTATATTTATTTGAATATTACATCCCGCCGCATTGCGCGGGTACTCAACTAGTCACACATTAAATACCAAGGGCTTGACAGGCCCAGGCCCATTAGCCATAAAGCCCATTATCTTGAGAGGCTTTACAAACCAATAAATAACACTAATTATTTCTTTATATCACTTTCTATTTTATAGGACTTTTAGTCCTAACAATCTCCCCCTAAAGTTATATAAAGAAAAAATACGAACTTGAACTCTTCCGATCTTGATCTTCTCTTCGTCTTGAATCTTTGAAGCACTTAATGTTGCTTGTCTTCATATCTTTCACGCTCCCCCTTGAAATATGCTCTTGGTCTTCTTAGTATCACGAGTTGAACCACGAGTTGAATTAGCTTTGAAAACTTCAGCACTTTGTTAAACGGATAGAAGAACCATGCACGTTGTAATATTTTCAGCACAGGTTATAACAGTTACTCCCCCACAACTTTTGCTTACTCCCCCTCAACTTGATAGTCTGGGTCTTTGAACTTTTATAACGTTTTCCCCCTCATGATGATGATCTTTGTCTTTGAATTTGTATCAGTTCTCCCCCTCATGATGATTAGGAGCATCCTGAGCATCATGTAACTTCAAAGACAACACTGATGAGTAGCAAAAGTACCAGATAAAACGGTAAGTAACCAAAATAGGGTAATCATCTAACACAGAAACCCAATAGTAACTGTTATCACAACAATTAAAATAATTGTGTGGCCTATGTTCAGAGTTGGCATCGGGGTATCTCTGATAGGACTTCCAGTTATCACTGAAGTAAAATATTAAAAATTACCTCTAAAACTGTTCCGGCAATATCACGAAGATATGCAATGGGAATCACAAAGACTCGTGCATGTGTGAAAGAAATAAATTATATCGATTTGGCTCAAAAATTGATTTAACCTGGGACTCAAGTTAAAAATCAATTGACACAGTGAATAGAATCTGAAGTTCGGAGACCGGAGCTGATGTCTTCCTTTTTCAATATCTAAGACCTCCGAGTGAGGAATAGATAGATTATGTGCTAAATCTTCGTGCATTTATGAAACAAACATCTTTTGTGAGATGCTTGAGTGGCTAGGTGGGGTGACACGAGTTGTCGACATTGGGTCCATGTCTGTTTCAATATTCATCTCCAAAGAACGAGAATGAATAGATTGTGTGGTTACCCGGCTAACTGACTCGGTTTGGTAAGGACCAATATGTCTTTTAAGTCCTGTCACATCCTCACCATTTTTTTTTCACTCCAAACTCGTCTATACATCTAGACCCCTCACTGTTATCTAAAAAGGATGTGTTTCTTGGGTAGGTCCTTCCGGTTCTGGATAGACCATAGAAACGATGTAATTCCTAACACTCTTTGAATGAACCAATAAAACATTAAGCACACATTGAAGTACGAGTTCTAAATTGGCATGTTTAGAAATCAATCTTTTAAGAACGAGTCCTGATCTGAGTTGATCAGAAGTCATTATAAAATGTGAATGAAGATCAAAGAACAAGTTCAAGCGCGACTAGGATGACTCAGTAAGCACAGTGTTTGCAACAAATGAAACAATTGATTAGAAAGTTTAATTGTGAAGAACAAGTCACAATTAATTTACCAGAGAAGAACTGAATCATTAGTAAGTAAGGACGTACTATGAGAACAAAATTGGAATTCAAGCGGGTGTATTTCCATCGAAAAATCAACAAAATATGTGAGACATGGAAATAACTAAATCAAAGAAAATATAACACGTGGCAAATCTGGAATTTAAAAACGAATAAAAACAAACTCAAGTAAGTTTTTCCGGATGAATTGCCACGGTTCTTTGAATTCACAAAAAATTCATGTATATGTCAAATACCTGATGCTCCCCCTCAAATGTGGCACAACCTTCGAACGCAATCATGTGAAAATAAAATTCTGTATATTATCACACATGAAATCCCTGCAAAAACATATCAAAAAGATTTTGGTATCCATGCTTTGATGGATCCTTGGTGGTTAGATGTCTTGACTTTAAAATGGGGATTTGGGATACTATAAGTACCATACCAGTTATTGACGTACCTTGGATGTACAAAGTCACTCTTTCCACAATACGTGCAACAGACCTTTGCTCGGTTTAAACTGATCAGCTTAGCTATAGGGTAAACATGAGCACGTGAACCAGTCTTGGAAATAAAAGACTTTGTATCAACTACAGGGGAATCATGAAACGTGTTTCCATTACATTCTTCTGTAGTTGATTTCTTTCTCCAAACCATTTTTACTTTTCTAAAAACATGATTATCTGAAGAATCATGAGGCTCACTGTCAGTAGAACTAGAGTAATAAGATTGTCTTTTGTGAGACTTACCGGTTTTTGGGCGTTTCTTTGACCGTCTTTTAGATTTTGAATTTGAAGAATTGGTCTTAGAAACATATTTGGAGTTGGAACATTCTCCCTTTTTAAAATTAACCGGTGAAGGCATTTTCTCAAGAAGTTGAATGTGACTTGCAAGCTTAGGAGCAACATCAATCTTAGAAAAATCATCTTCATGACAAGGAGTGGAATTCATAAACTCAGAAAATCTTCTTGCAGAATCAGGTGGAGTGTCGCCATCAGAGTCAGACGAGGAGTCATTCGCAAAGGGATTATCAAAAACCGGAAAAAAATTCTTTTGAACAGAATCGGGTTTGATGGCCTTACCTTTATCCTTAAAGCTCAAATCTTTAGTAGTGGTGTCATCAGACACTCCCATAAAGGCTTTGCACGACGAACTATCCGAAAAGATCTGAGCATCATCAAACGAGATTGTTTCAGAAGTGACCGGCGTCATTGGAGTATCCACAGAATTCCCCTTAGCCATTCTCAGCGTTAAAGCTTCTGTCGCTAGCACGGACAGCTGAGAGGTCAACTTAGCAATCTCGGTTCGATAGATCGCTCTATCAGATTCGGGTAGTGTCTCGGGTTTAATCTGTTTGAGCTTTTCAATAGAATCTAAAAGTACAATCCTTTCGGTTTCATAAATGACCTTATCCCTCGCAATCGATTCTTCAAGTTTGAAAATGATATTTTCCAAAATCAGAGGTGGAACATAACGTTTGAACTCTGATTTCTCGTTAGAATCTGCATCTGGTGTTGCCGGACCGGGAAGCGGAGTTTCAACCGTTTTGGCAAGCGAACAGATGTCGAAGTAATTATTTGGGAGATAAGGAATTTTGCTTTTTAAATACGATGCATTAAGCGTTTCGTACACGAAAGAAATTTGTACATTTATATTCTTCCTAGGCGGCGCATCATCCGATTTTGTGTCATTTTCAGAAGTAGGATTTTCAGATTTAGGTTTTGCCTCTATTGGTGGTAGAGGTATGGCCGTTTGTCTTTTAAAATCCTCAAACTCCTCATCTTCCGGAGATGCCTTAGTCCACTTAATTTTGTACTCGGGATAAATCTTGTCTAAGCCCATGAAATCAAATTCATAAAGAGTGGGGACCTTCGACAGGACTTTCTTTAGGTAGCACGGATTATCATATCCGAGTCCCCAAAGCGAGTTGTAATATTTGAACTCCTTAGGCTTGTTCAAGTGGATGGTTTGTTTAGATTGACCAAGTTTGTAAAGTTTGGATTCAACCTCCTTAAGCTTAGTGGTCAACTTTTCATTTTCTTTTAAAACATTTTCTTGAACTAAGATGCTTTTAGAATACTCCTCCTGAGACTTCTCTAACTTTTGAGTATATTCAGATATTTGGGTCTCGAGGAGTTTAGCTCTTTTTGAATAGGCCGAGCACTCAGTTTGATAGTTTTCTATCACACATTTGTCCTCAGCCTTTTCAATCGCTAGCCTGCCTATGGCATCATATTTGATCTTAGCCTCGGCTTCTAGCTTAGAGATATGCGCTTCTAAAAGAGAAACTTTCTCTTTGAGCTCAGAGTAAGTCGGATAAGACATTGTTACTTGACAGAAGTGATCGTGAGACAATTCAAGATATCGATCAAAAGCAGACATGGTTTACTGATCCGGAATTGAAAGCCTGTTCAGTTTACTGTGGTGTGATCGAACTCATAGTTTAGATGTTTTTAGCAGTTTACTGTGGTGTGATCGAACCCTGTAAAATTTCATTGCAAAATACTGATTTTTGAGAGAGTTATGATGATTTGAAGTTATGAAAGTTCAAAAATCACAAAACCTAAAATTCCGAAATTTACAGCTTCCGGTATTAGAAGCAAGTCCCGCAAATGGAAAGGCCCGCAATTGAGAAGTCCCGCAACTTTACAGCTTCCGGTATTAGGTACCGGGAGATGTAATACCGGGAGATGGAGTACCGGGAGATGGAGTACCGGGAGATGGAATACCGGGAGATGGAGTACCAGGATATATCAACTACCGGGAGATATCGGTACCGGGAGATGACTACACCGGGAGTTAACACTACCGGAAGATATCAGCACCGGGAGTTATTCACTACTGGGAGTTATCAGTATCGAGAGTAGTCACTACCGGGAGATATCAGTACCGGGACTTCGAAAACAAATCAGATACAAGAAAAAACTTACCAGGTTCGATGAATTTACAGCTTCCGGTATTAGGTACCGGGAGATGTAATACCGGGAGATGGAGTACCGGGAGATGGAGTACCGGGAGATGGAATACCGGGAGATGGAGTACCAGGATATATCAACTACCGGGAGATATCGGTACCGGGAGATGACTACACCGGGAGTTAACACTACCGGAAGATATCAGCACCGGGAGTTATTCACTACCGGGAGTTATCAGTATCGAGAGTAGTCACTACCGGGAGATATCAGTACCGGGACTTCGAAAACAAATCAGATACAAGAAAAAACTTACCAAGTTCGATGAATTTCTGCAGTCTTGAAGAGAGATAATCTGCAAGAACTTATTACTAACAAGAAAACTAGCCCAAAATCACACCAAAACAATACTAAATCGAATCAAATAGCACTTTTGACAAGAAAAATTGATAATTTTCACGAACAAGGAGCAAAAACCAAACAAATCAAGAACTTAAAAATCAGTGATTTTTACTCAACCAAACGATTTGAAAACACAGAGAGATCTTAGAAAACCTATGAGAAGAATGTATCAAGCCTCAATTTTGGGTTTTAACACCAAAATCAAAGCAATCAAAAATTCTTGAGATGAACACAGTACGTACTTTGAATGATCAAGAAAAACCAGAAAAATACCTTTGAATCGATAGCTTTGTCCCTCTGCTCTGATACCAATTGTGGATCCCAGATTGATCAAGTAACAATGAATATGAAGTGATTAATCCTTTAGTGATTGAATGCAGAGAGTTACAAGATTAGAATGATGAACAAACTCTCTCTCTAAACTCTGTTAAGCGCACGGCTAATCTCACCACTACTAACCTAATTACCACACTAATCACACATTAAATACCAAGGGCTTGACAGGCCCAAGCCCATTAGCCATAAAGCCCATTATCTTGAGAGGCTTTACAAACCAATAAATAACACTAATTATTTCTTTATATCACTTTCTATTTTATAGGACTTTTAGTCCTAACAGGGTACCCATTTTGTAAATAAGTTGTTGCATGGAGTTCTTGAAAAATACAATGTTAGGCACAGAATAGCTACTGCATACCATCCACAGACTAATATACTGGCTGAGCTGTCAAACAGGTAAATCAAGAGAATTTTAGAAAAAGTGGTAAAACCAACCACGAAAGATTGGGCTTTTAAATTAGATGATGCTTTATGGGCATACATAACTGCTTTTAAAACTCCAATTGGTATGTCCCCATATAAGCTAGTCTTTGGAAAAGCATGTCACTTTCCTTTGGAACTTGAGTATAAAGCATATTGGGCTATCAAAGAGCTAAATATGTCTTTAGATGAGGCTGGAAACAAAAGAAAGTTACAACTCTGTGAAATGGAATAGCATAGGAACACGTCCTATGAAAATGCCAAGCTCTATAAGGAGAAAACAAAAAAATGGCATGACAAAAGAATCCAACCCAGAGAACTCAAAGAAGGACAACATGTCCTTTTGTTCAATTCAAGACTAAGACTGTTTCCAGGAAAACTCAAGAGCAAATGGTCTGGTCCTTTTACCATCCACAAGGTCTATCCCTATGGGGCCATAGATTTGATAAACCCTGAAAACAACAACATCTTCAAAGTAAATGGTCAAAGAGTGAAAGTGTATCACAATGTTGTAGCATTCCCAGAGCATTGCTCTGTGGTGTTGGATAGATTTTGAGAAAAACTTCATAAAAAGCCATGGACTCTTTCTAGTCCATAAATGTTTGTAAATATTCTCTTGTTTTAATTTTTTAGCTTAAATTTACTGCTTTGTAGGAATTTACCCTTTTAGGCACAAAAAGACAAGCATTGGATGCTGTAGCATCATTTCAGCATCCAACCCATGGCTTTGTGAAAGGAAAAAATTTGAAAAATCTGAAAGTGGGCCATGTTACTTTTGGTGGAAAGGTGTCTAAATATGGAGGGTGCTGATTTCAGAAGCATGCTAAACAAAGACCCATCCTTTTTTTGATAACTTGCTAGCTTTTGGCTAAAGAGTACATTGAATAGTAAGAGTGGGTAGAACTTTCTTTCAACCAAAAGACACCCCTGGTGGTACCTTTACCCACCAAACCTCCAGACCTTACTTGGACATCACCAATTTTCAGCAAAGTGATGGTACTTGTACTATAGGGATGGTTTTAAAATATTTCACCCATGCTTACACCATGTGCCAAATCAAGTTGTGATTTTATTTCTCTTTCCAGCCAAAGCCGTACACCAAAATGGAAAAGAAAAGATTTTGGGTTTTTCTAAAATCTCCTTAAATAAACCTTTTATCTTCTCTTTTTTTTCTTCCAAAACCCACTTTTCTTTCTCTCTCTCCTAAACCATCATCTTCAACCTCTTCTTTCCCTCTGATTTTTTTTTGAAAAACAAACTGCCATTCTTCACAAAAAAAAAATCGATCACCATGGCTAGGGTAAAATTACCTGCAGTTCGAGATGATGAGGTGCGAAGAAGCAATCGACGAAGGGAAACAATGCAGACCCAAGAAAACCCTACTGGAGAAAGGATTAAAAAGGTTTTGGCCAGGATGAGCAGGGTAAGATCTGAGAACAGGAAGCTTACAGCAGAGAATGAGAAGCTGAGGGCTGAAAGGGACAGCCTGTTGAAGGAAAAGAAGCAGCAGATGAATGATGCAGCATTGGCAGGGGCATCCACAGAGTCACAACCTACTCCTAAGGAGTAGGGCAAGTCCATATCATTTTCCTTAGCCTCCATTTTTATTTTTTTATTTTGAGTCTGGGATAATGTTATCATATTTTTTTAGGTTTATTTTCTCTTGCTAGATGATGCATTGGTTACATCATGTTTCTTTGATTTCATAGCCCAAATAATTTTTTTAAATCAAGAGTTTACTAAGTTGTGTGTTCATGTTAGAACTAGCCACTCTCTTCTTGGGACTGAATTTGACTCACACATCCTAAACACATTTAGAGGATGATTTAGGCCTTCTTCTCACATGTAAAAAGCCACTTGTAGCCTTTATACACCTATACACTTCAATGTTATAATGAAGACATTGTAAAGCACAAATTTGAGGGTGGGAAGGTTACACCTTAAAAAACATGAAAAGATCAATCAAAAGAGCAAAGCTCTAACCTAATATGCATGAGGCAAATATACCAAAAATGCACCATAGGGGCAAGGTACAAAAATTCAACAAGAAAAGAGCATAAAGTGCCAAATTTTTAAAAATTTTGTTGAGAGAAAAGGCTTGGTGAGAAAAGATATGCCAAAGAGAAACCCTAAAAAGCCCTCTTGACTCTAAATATAGGGTGTGTTTCAATCTAACAAAGGGAAGATTGGTGCTAGCCTATGACACACACACACACTTTGGATTAAAATGAATGATAAAGGATTTATGAAATGCTATCTAGTTCATGGGATATGATGTACATGATGTGGGCACTTAATGCCATATTCTTGCAAGAAAATTTCCAAATTGAGTCATTTTCTTTTTTTGGTCTTTTAGTTGTTTGGGGACAAACAACACTTTAAATTTGAGGGTGTGATATGCATTATTTATTTAATGCATATTGTGTAACGACCCGGATTCCCATAACATACATAATATGTAACAATTAACATTTCATACACAACGTCGTTACTTTCATAACAAAATACATGATAATTCACATTCGGTCCCAAAGTCTCAAAACTATACAATACAGAAATGTAAACATATCCTAATCTTCGTCAGCTAGCGACCGCCTCCTATGCTTTATTCTTCCCTTTGCTAACAAAAGATCCTTGAACTGGAATACATATTTTTAAAAAGGAAAATGAGGGTTAGACCTAATGGCCTAGTGAGGAAATCCCTGTCAGTTTAATAAACCTTTGTATCAAAATCATTTATATAAAACTTTTCATATACATCCATATACTACATGTATATCAATATCATTCAAGACTCATACATCTCATCCCACCTTATTCCTCCACAACTGGCCATACTAATTGGTAGCAAGCCAACTAATAAATATCAACGTTACCGATCCGCACACCGGAACCCGGTTACTCACCGGTCCGCACACCGGAACCCGGCTACCCATCGGTCCGCACACCGGAACCCGACTACCCATCGGTCCGCACACCGGAACCCGACTAATGTGCACCTGTGTAGCGTAATGCACATAGGAATATAATATCTTACTATATTATAAACACAAAATATTCACACCTTAATCATATATCCATTCCACACATATATGTATTTCAGTTAAAAATATTTTGAAGTAAAACTCACCTTAAATGCTTAAAAATACGCTTCCAAGCCTTTCTCCGAGCTATCCAATCCTTTATCCAAAATTCTCAGAATCTAAAACCATTTACATACAAATATCTCCTTACCGACTTATGTATAAGACTTACTAGCAGGTTATGGACTCTAGATACATCTACATAACTCTTATCCTCAAAATTGACCAAACAGCCATGTTATCCGGAAACCTCAAACTACCCGGACAATCATGAACTTTCCGGACAGCATAAAGAATCCCGACACCAAGGTAATCCGGATGTCATCCGGTATCTAATTCATCCGTAAACCATCAAACAAAACGTCCGGACACTATCAACAAACTACCCGGACACCACCCACGAAACTTACCCGGACACATTCAATCTATCCGGAAACTACTCTCAGTTCATCCCATTTTCACCCAGAATTCGACTGAATTATTACCAGAAGTGTAATTGACTAATCTAATCCGATAGAAACCTTCTAAAAGCAATTACAAACACAAATTACAAAGAAACATACCTTAGATTCACTTCCAAGTACACCAAATTGGGTCTCTTAGCCACAACCTCTCTTTCTTCTTCTTGCTTTCTCTCACCACCCACACACACACACCAATCTGAAATATCTGATAATTCTGGAGTTATGAAATATCTAAACTCCTAAAGGGGTAATATCAAACCTATTTTCATTTTAAACCTTGAACTTCTCAATAATGACCCAAACACCCTTAACTTATAATTTAACCCAATCTTACCCTAAAATCCAACTTATAAGTTAACTTTACTTAACGGAAAAGGGATTTTAACTAACGAACTTACCCGGGGTATTACATTATCTCCCCCTTAAAAGAATTCCGTCCCAGAATTCACTCAAGCAACGAACTAAGGTAACTACTACCGAATTGATATCAAATTATTTGAACACATCAAACTGTTTACGGAACCCTCAAAGGACTTTTTACTAGACCAACCGCTTTACTGCTTCTAGTTTACCATTTGTTCCTACTTCAATATTTCAAACCAAATTATCAAGAATCTTAATTCCACACAAGAAATCCGCCCCCTTAAAACAACGATAATCACCCAATATTCAAATCCCACGAAGGTTCAAATTAACTCGAAAGTTCACTTATATCATAAAAAGAAATAACTTATATTCATATGAATCTAATCCAAATAACACAACATTTTATGCTTACTCGGGACATTTACCACGCTAATACTACTTTTAACTTCACCGGCCTTTTACTACAAACGTCGTGTTCTACACTTTTACAATACTAACTCAAAAACGTAAACATATACTTTCAATATAAAACTTTCTTAGCAAATACAACCTATTTCTCGTACTTTTTCATGTAATAAAATATACTCAACACGAATCACTTTACATCACGGATAATTTCTTAATTTTATCAAACCCGTAAACTTCATCCTACCATCTCCATTTCCCATGATAGCGTAGCATAATCACTATAATCACACAACCATACTTAATTGCACTTGACACCAAATCCTTCATCAAATTAAAATAAAGTCTAAATAGCAACTTAATTTCTCGAATATCAGCAAAACACAATCTCAAACATTTCAATTATCTCAATAACCTCACCACCATAACTCATACCGACTTTCATCCAAGAATATCAATACCAATTTATTTCTTAATAAAATAACAAAATCGCTATCACATCAATTCTTACATCTCCAACTTAGCATAAAAATACTAACACAAATCTTTAGACATTTGTTTCACTTAAACCACTCTGCAATTGAAATTCATCAACACCGGTCCCACATTACCCAACTAATAAAATTACCAAATCACCACATAATAATTTCACTACAAAACTAAGCCGAAAAGAATTCATCAAAACTCCTTTAAAAATTATTAAAATTTCTCGTCATTAATCATATAACTCATTAACGGCTTAACATGCAAGGTCTAGCATAAGGTTTAAAACAACTCTTTAACTTAAACAAATCCATAAAGAAGGTTCATCACACGACCATCAAAATATTTATTGAGCATTGCTTTCTTCCCACTAATCATAACACTTAATAATATAAATCCCTTTTACAACTTAAATCCGCCAATCCAAGGGAAGTATTAGGTAAACACCCCATCCATTGAATCATTTTTTTTCTATATCAAGAAAACTCTTAAACATCAATTTCTTATACCTTATAAACATAATATGTATATTCTCTTTCAGTTTAAGTCCAGGTTATCAGCAACCTAGTTTCTAAACTTGCGACTTACTATCGCCAATGCTTCCCCCACATTATTCCACTTTTAATCCACTCCGACGGGATCACACGGGAAAGGTCGAATGAACTCTCACTTATGTGTAACCCTTCATTACTAAGGCGTATACCAATAATTTAGTACCCTCCTAACTACAACAACTCTTACTCCAAGAAGAAAACCCATGTGATACAAACAAGGTATAATATCTCAGATCAATCATACCAATAACATTCACACATCTAGACTCCAGGTTTACTAATGGTTTCGCACATAATTTTACTATTCTTAAAAGAACGCATTTCACCGATGTTAACGTCCCAATAGCGACACTCCATAGACCATCACTTCTCTAATCCAAAAATAACGACATTCTACTCCCCAATAGATTACAAAATCAACTTGGAGTATCACCTTAACCCGTAGTTAAACTTTTCTTCATAGACCATCCCCAACTCTACCGTCACTTCTCTATTCCAAAATACGCCTAAGACAGACAACACTTTCTTGCATTAATTACACCGACTACGATTCTTAGGCAACAATTGATTTCCACACTTGCCACAACCTCACACTCGTACTACTACCACGTCCTATCCAATGGTCCTTTACCCCAATCATTACATTCAACTACTTTCTTCCACTCTCTTCTCAACATAAAACACGTTTCCCCAAGCATAGCTCCCTAGGAGGTGCTTACTCTAGACCGATTCTATGAGCTAGCTTTCTTTCACCTCCAAACCAATCGCACGCACCCAATTTCAACAGTTACTATACTTAACCAATAATTTCACCACACCTCATATAAGGAACTTAACCGAGTTAATCCTAAATCACACTCAATGCTCGAAGCAACCACACTTTTTTTTCATTTCTCAAATATCATTAACATCATCTTTCAAAACGACAATAAACAAATTGGATCCACACTATACACCCATCCCCAAAATATAACAACCATAAAAACATCTTATTAACAAAATCAGTACATCTTTATTTCACCTCGTGCCTTGATTAGCACAAAATATATCATCGTGCCTCTTTCAACATACAATATTTCACCGTGCCTCTTCCAGCACAAAATTATATATATATATATATATTTATATATATCACAAATCATCTAACACATTTGAAATTTTATTCATAACATAAACTTTAACATTTGGAGGCATAACCTAGCGTTTGAAATACTGAATTTTACACTACGCCACATTCTACACTTTCGCAATATCTTTCCAAAATTCTAACATGCACCTTCAATTTGAAAATTGCTAACAATTGCAAGTGTTAGATCATTCATTCCAAATTAAACTACCAACCACTTTCGTTCTCATACAATAAATTTTATTACCACCTTGATAAATCTTTCAAATCCAAACACATATGATAACGGGTTATCACCTTTGATCACTAATAGCTTTTCCTTACTAATCATTCCCAATAACACTCTTCACTTTCTAGTTTCGATTATCCTTGATTTCTCACTTAAATTTATCCCAAGCAGTATCATAATGAATAAACATACTAATTTCGATATCATCCAAAATATTTGTTACACTCTTACTAAATTAGAACCAACCTCTTTTCACACCAAATGCTTCCAAACCTACACTCTTACTAAGCCTTATCACAAATAATTCATATATCCCCAATATAAAATTTATTAACAAACGAAAACTTTAAATCAATCACCCGACAATCTCTTCTTTCATCATAACTACATATTCCAATATATACCGAATTACCGAGGATCACTTATCATTACCTAATCGAAAGTTTTAACAAAATCAAGTTCCAACACCATCCTATACTTACTACTACCTCAAATTCCAACAAGATTATCAAAAATAACTTAATATGCACTCCACTCCTATCTATATTACCAACACAATTATCAAATTCTTTTCTAATGCAAATAAGCAACAAAAGATTGAAAACACAATTAATCGGTTTGCACCGAAGTCAAATAGCACTTTAGCACGTGTAGAGTTTATATAAATATACATGTCTTCGTCTCTATCCATATGTCGAGACCGACTTGCCACTCTTTAGATTTCAACAAGGTTAATATACACATACGCACATACCCCATATAATAAGGTATTCCAGTCCAAACATGGAACTGTAAGTTCACAATTACACTAGCCAGGTGTAACTCGAATTTACCTTACATGATGTTCCTTCTACCTTGTTATACTTAATATCCCAAGGTTCTAAAATAATAGGGACATCCTACTTCGCATGCACTTTAAGTCTAGGTACAGATACTAATACCTAAATCCCTTAAACTAAGGCTCTGATACCATTTGTAACGACCCGGATTCCCATAACATACATAATATGTAACAATTAACATTTCATACACAACGTCGTTACTTTCATAACAAAATACATGATAATTCACATTCGGTCCCAAAGTCTCAAAACTATACAATACAGAAATCTAAACATATCCTAATCTTCGTCAGCTAGCGACCGCCTCCTATGCTTTATTCTTCCCTTTGCTAACAAAAGATCCTTGACCTGGAATACATATTTTTGAAAAGGAAAATGAGGGTTAGACCTAATGGCCTAGTGAGGAAATCCCTGTCAGTTTAATAAACCTTTGTATCAAAATCATTTATATAAAACTTTTCATATACATCCATATACTACACGTATATCAATATCATTCAAGACTCATACATCTCATCCCACCTTATTCCTCCACAACTGGCCATACTAATTGGTAGCAAGCCAGCTAATAAATATCAACGTTACCGGTCCACACACCGGAACCCGGTTACTCATCGGTCCGCACACCGGAACCCGGCTACCCATCGGTTCGCACACCGGAACCCGACTACCCATCGGTCCGCACACCGGAACACGACTAATGTGCACCTGTGTAGCGTAATGCACATAGGAATATAATATCTTACTATATTATAAACACAAAATATTCACACCTTAATCATATATCCATTCCACACATTTATGTATTTCAGTTAAAAATATTTTGAAGTAAAACTCACCTTAAATGCTTAAAAATACGCTTCCAAGCCTTTCTCCGAGCTATCCGATCCTTTATCCAAAATTCTCAGAATCTGAAACCATTTACATACAAATATCTCCTTACCGACTTATGTATAAGACTTACTAGCAGGTTATGGACTCTAGATACATCTACATAACTCTTATCCTCAAAATTGACCAAACAGCCAAGTTATCCGAAAACCTCAAACTACCCGGACAATCATGAACTTTCCGGACAACATAAAGAATCCGGACACCAAGGTAATCCGGATGTCATCCGGTATCTAATTCATCCGGAAACCATCAAACAAAACGACCGGACACTATCAACAAACTACCCGGACACCACCCACGAAACTTACCCGGACACATTCAATCTATCCGGAAACTACTCTCAGTTCATCTCATTTTCACCCAGAATTCGACTGAATTATTACCAGAAGTGTAATTGACTAATCTAATCCGATAGAAACCTTCTAAAAGCAATTACAAACACAAATTACAAAGAAACATACCTCAGATTCACTTCCAAGTACACCAAATTGAGTCTCTTAGCCACAACCTCTCTTTCTTCTTCTTGCTTTCTCTCACCACCCACACACACACCAATCTGAAATATCTGATAATTCTGGAGTTATGAAATATCTAAACTCCTAAAGGGGTAATATCAAACCTATTTTCATTTTAAACCTTGAACTTCTCAATAATGACCCAAACACCCTTAACTTATAATTTAACCCAATCTTACCCTAAAATCCAACTTATAAGTTAACTTTACTTAACGGAAAAGGGATTTTAACTAACGAACTTACCCGGGGTATTACGTATTGCATCTTTTTCTTATCATTTTAAATAGATTTTCTTATTTTATCCCAACATTTGAGTCCTTTTTCTTACTTATTTTCACCCTTTGTTTAATGGAGCTAAGATTATGATTTACTTGTCAAATACTCCTTTAGGAAGGCTAATTATGTTTGTTTATTATAGTGCAGCCCTGCCCAATGCTATAACATTGAAGACTGGACGAATGGAATGAAGAATCGACTTCTAGAAGACTTTTGTTGCTGACTTTTGGTACCTGATCAGCCATGTTCTAGAAGGACTGAGCTCAATGCCTGAATTCTTTTGTAAACTTTAAAAAGACTAACTTTGGAAGCATGGGTTGTAATAGTTTTTGTACCTTGATGAATAGTGGTGAATAGTATAGTTAGTATGCTTACCTTCTCTCCTCTTAGTATAAATAGGAGAGGTTGGTTTTCATTTTCAGTAGACAATTTGTGTGAATCAGTTCTTACAATTGATTTGCAGAACCTCTCTTTAAATTTATGCAATTCTAGTTCATGTTCTTCATCTTGTTCTTGATATTCATACCATTTATGAGTTGCTGCAGCATTGGTCCAGCATTGCTGCAATAACTTATAATATTTTATTTTCTTGTACTTTATATTCAAGTCATTTACATTTAAGTCTTTCCTTTATGTATTTCATTTCTGTAATTTATATTTCATGTCTTTTACATTCAAGTATGGGTAACTAGTTTAAATAACTAGGGTGTGAGATTAAAGGGTGAGGTTTTAAACATAATGAAAAGTGGACATCGTTTCTCAATAATGATGTTCACCATTTCATGTTAAGTTTTATAAAAAGATCCAGTTACTTCTAGACGGTTGATCACTTTGAAAGTGTTAAAGTGCCATGGTGTCAGGAATGAACCATTGATATGCACGTCAATCCGGATGACAAAGAAAGTATGCTCGGAAGAGATATTGATAAAGGAATTTATCATCTCTGTCTTTTCTAGGTTGATTTTGCCCGATAAGTTGATCATCTGTTTGGATGGTAACAGTGTAGAGTGCGTGCCAGGAATGGACCACTCAGAACACATCAACTTAACTGATATGGGAATCAGCTCGGAAGAGTGATTTTAACAAAGGAATTTGTTTATCCATATACTTGGAAGGCTTCATCTTGCTATTAATAGTTTAGACAACAATGCCAGGAATGGATTGTGTGGCTGCTAGATCAGTAGTGAATTGTTGAAAACCCGAGAGGGCATCCTGAAAAGTAGATGGTGAACTTAAGTTTTGAAAGACAAATGTTGTAGCATTGCCACAACATTGGTCTGCTGGAAATTATGTTTAAATCTCACCCCGAACATCTTACACCCTTGCTATCCTTTATTAATATTGTTATATAATCTTTGATAATTCCAAAACACCAACAGAAAAATATAATCTTCGACTTGATCCTTGGAAACCATTTCTTTTATTAAACTTTTAATACACTTTTACTCCAATATATGTGGGACGATACATGGTTCTTACCATATTATTACTTGAAAGACGGCATTAGATTTTAATGTATACTTGCATTAAGGTTTAATTATTACACGTCTATCGGTGTATTCAAAGCACTGTCAACCCCAATAAAGATACTATATCTCTCCATCCACACTCCACAAAGTGGACACGTAGTCACCCAATTGATCAGGTGATTGGTGATGTATCTGAACCAGTGAAGACAAGATCTGCATCCGCAAACGAAGTTTTATATGCACTCTTCTTAAGTCAAGTTGAGCCCTCAACAGTTGAACAAGCCTTAGAACACCCTGACTGGTTGTTTGCGATGCAAGAAGAGCTGAATCAGTTTGATGCTCTGAAGGTGTGGAGGCTAGTTCCGCGACCCAAAGGTAAGACAGTTATCGGTACCAAGTGGGTCCTAAAGAACAAGAAAGACGAAGACGGTATAATTATGCAAAACAAAGCTAGATTGGTAGCGAAAGAGTATAGGCAACACGAGGGGATAGATTATGATGAGACGTACGCGCCGGTTGCTCGTCTTGAGGCAATTCGGATGTTCCTGTCTTTTTCCGCCTTCAAGAACTTCACCGTCTATCAAATGGACGTGAAGACCGCATTCTTGAACGGTGTCCTAAAGGAGGAAGTGTACGTGTCTCAACCGGAAGGCTTTGTGGAAAAAGACTATCCAAATCATGTATACATTCTTGACAAAGACCTCTACGGTCTCAAACAAGCCTCCCGAGCATGGTTTGAAGTATTATCTACCTTTCTACTAAAAGCTGGCTTTGTGAAAGGTAAAATCGACACAACTCTGTTTACTCTGCGCGAGGAAGGTGATATTCTTTTAGTTCAGATTTATGTTGACGATATTATTTTTGGTTCGACTAACCCTGGACTTTGTACTTGGTTTTCTGGCATTATGATGACTCAGTTTCAAATGAGTATGATGGGAGAGATTAATTTCTTTCTCGGATTACAAGTCAAACAATTCTCTACTGGTATCTTCATCAACCAGTCGAAGTATGTGTTTGACATCTTGAAGAAATTCAAGATGGAAAACTGTACGTCGATCGGTACGCCTATGGCTCCTAGATCTAAGATAGGTCCAGATCCTAACGGTATTGATGTCGATGTAAAGAATTATAGAGGAATAATTGGGTCTCTAATGTATCTAACCGCTAGTCGTCCAGATATAATGTTTTCAACTTGTCTCTGTGCTAGATTTCAGGCCAAACCCAAAAAATCACACCTCGGCGCCGTCAAACGAATCTTTCGGTACTTGAAGGGCACTCCGTACCTAGGACTGTGGTATCCCAAGGGAACCGGATTCAAACTCACTGCATATTCAAATACGGATCATGGAGGAAGCATGCTGGATAGAAAGAGCCCCTCTGGGCACGTCCAGTTTTTGGGGGACAAACTCGTGAGTTGGTCATCGAAAAAGCATAATTGTGTTTCAACATCAACCGCGGAAGCGGAATATGTTGCCGCGGCGAGCTGTTGTTCACAAGTCCTTTGGATGAAGACCCAACTCATGGACTATGGGTTTAAATATGAGAAGATCCCCATTTACTGCGACAGTAAGCGTGCTATTGCTATATCTGCTAACCCTGTACATCACACCAAAACCAAACACATTGACATAAGGTATCACTTCATAAAAGATCACGTTAAGAAAGGAACTATTGAATTGTATTTTGTTACAACTGAGTATCAGCTTGCCGATCTCTTTACAAAAGCCTTGGATGAAAAATGTTTCAATTTTCTAGTATCCAAGCTTGGCATGTTGAATATGAAAGTTTAACTTCCATATATTGATCATATAATAGATGGAAATATTTGTATCTCAATCTAGACATCGTATCTAGATTGATACACTCAAATTTTCATCATATTCTATTCTCAATATATGTTATTTAAATTTTCTTATCTTAGTTGTACTACAAATGTTTATTCAATTTGTTATTTTCTTTCTCTTCTTTTAATTGCCTTATTTGTGATTTGTTATGTTACCTGTATCTGCACAAATGTATTTTCATGGTTTCAGGGGGAGTTTTAGTACAACTCATATGCACAAAATTAGGGGGAGTGTGCATAACTGCCAGCTCATGTAAGTGTAGATACATTATGACTGTTGCTTCGGAGAAGACAAGGTAAGTTTTTATGATTTGTTTTAAACACTAACTCTTAAATGATGAAAACAAATTTTCAAATTTTTGCATCATTTAAGGGGAGTGAAAACTATGTTTAAAACCTTGAGTGTTGAATCAATTGGAAGTTGGACATCTTCCAATGTGATAAAATCTTTTAAAATTTTATCTGAAAAATGTCCAAGTGTTACTGATATCGCAACCCACTACTTGCGATAAACTGATGAACATTAGTTTATCGCAACCCTCAGTTGCGATTAAAATAAGTGTTGTCTTATCGCAAGACATTGGTTGCAATAAGAATTATCCTCGCAACCTTGCATTGCGATAAAACACACATGAACAGTAACTTATCGCAACCCTCTGTTGCGATAAGGTCGAATATGTTATCGCAACCAGTTTCTTGCGATAACATCTGAGTTTATCTCAACCTTGCACTTGCGATAAGCTGACACTGTGGCGGTCAAACCTTTGGACCAATCATAAGATGCCAGGTGTCATTTTATCTCAATCCTTTAAATACGAGGAGTTTGGGATTTTATCTCATTTCAAAACCATTCATAACTCTCTCAACTATCATCACTCAAACCTGAGATTTCATCGAGATTTCTTCGAGTCCTTTGAGTTCAAAATCATCACACTGCATTTCTATCGACTTCGAGGTCAGTATACTAAGATTTCATTCTTTTTCATCCGTAAATCCATGCGTAAACTGATGATTTTAGGGTTTTAAACCAAAACCCTTAAACTGCCTTTACATCTTCTGTTCGTAATCGTTATATGTATGCTTGTTAGATGTTAGAATTGATGGGATATGTTTTCTGTGTTGATTGCGAGACTCGTAGTGTAGGTTTAGACTCATTTCTATGCGAAAATCAACTTCTGGCCTAAACACTTAGAAAATACTTAAGTTTTATTCTGAGTTCATGATTATCGCAACCTTCTTTGTTCTTATGATTCATCTTTGTCGCAACCTATGTTCATTCATACTTATCGCAACTCACATGTTGCGATAACATTTTATCGCAACACACTTGTTGCGATAACACTTCATCGCAAGCTCTTCATTGCTACAAACCCACCCTTTTGCGACAAAATTTTGTGTTTGTTGCGATAGATCCATGCCTTAGGTTATTTTTTACAACAAAAAATGTACTGAATCTCACTCTAAGCCCTATATTACTTAATCACTGTTCAGATGGCTCACAATGACGGCCATTCATCTGACGATATTATAAGTCCAGGATTCAATCTTACAATCAAATATGAACAATTAAACAGTAAATGATAGAGAATTGGATCAAACAAACTTGTATTCAATCAGGAACAGATTACAGATCTAGAGAGAGAATCTCTCTAAGATTACAAAAGTGAATACAAAGTTATGCGGGAAAGTTAGTTAGCCAAACAGTGCTAACAACTATATATACTGTAAAGGAAACACTAAAGCTACAGTACATATATGAAAGACTAATAGAACGATTACACGTGTCCTAATAAGATAACAGAATATAAAGAAAAATACCCTGTCATAAGTTCTGAACATGTTGTTCAGAACTTCTGAACATTCTTCTGATAAAGCTTCTCAGAACATATACTTCAGCACTTGGACATTTTCAACTTTGTCTTCAGAAGTTCTGAGTCTCCTACTCAGAACTCTGACCCTTCTGTTCAGACTTTCATACTTAGTAATCTTTCTGAGATTCTCCAGTCAGAGCTTCTGAGTCTTCTTACTCAGAACTCTGAGTCTTCTATCAGATCCAACACTTGTGTTTATTGACAAAACTTCAGATCTAACAATCTCCCCTTTTTGTCAAATAAACTGGTACTTTGCATCATCATATTCTTTTAAAGCAGGAACAATCTTCAGAAGAAGTACATTTCTCAGAGTAAGCCTTCTGTCAATCTTTTCTATGATTTCTTGTATCTCTTCAACTTGTTTTCCTCTTGATATTCTTTTCTCCAGACTATGTATGATGAACCTCAAAGTTCCAGAACAATATTTAGCCACTTCATTTAGTCTGAAGAAAATCTTTTCTTTTATGTTGTTCCTCAGGAAAACTCCCAACTCTGGATATCTTACAATATTTCCACTTTTCAGAAGATTCAATTGTTCATGACCATTGTTTGGCTTTGAGAGATATACACATGGTCTTTGTAAATACAGAGCAATTTGAAAATCTGTATATCCATACCATCTCAGAATATAAAACATAGCACTTCTTACTGCATCCAATGCTCCTCTCTCCTTTTTATGCTTGCTACAGTCTTTATTTGACAAAAGACTGTATAGCCTATAGAAATCTGTTACTGAGATCTTGTCAAAATCAGCCTCAGTGAAATAGTAGACTTTTCCATCTTCTCTCAGAACCTCAAAAGCATAATATTCATTCTTTCTGAACTTCTTGACCATCAGATCTCTTATTCCAGTGATTAAGAAATCTGAGTATACTGCTTCTTTTGGTTTTGCTATGCATCTTGACAATTCACCACGAAACACTTGAGAGACTTCTGGCCTGTCATGATACACACTCAAAAAGTTGACTTCTCTTGGTTGAAAGAAGTTTGGTAGATCATACTCCAGAAAATAACCATTAACATCAATAGGTATTTATCCTTCATTAGCCTCAGAATTTTCTGGTTGATCTGTATCTTTCATTTCAACATCTTGTGAAGACACATTAGGAATATCTTCTTCAACCTCCTCTGAATAAACTCCATTTACTTCATATTCAGCAGGAAATACGAAGTCTTTGTGTAGCAACTTCTTTGGGTTTTCTTCTGAGAGCATCCACTCACTACAATCTTTGACTCTTGTTTTGAGATCGAATCTCTCTTTGATATGCCTTTTACATCTTTCTTTCAGAACTGCTTTCTCACCCTCAACATGTACTGCCATATCTTGCAACAAGTATTGTAAAGTAGCATCACTGTACTTCACTAAATCATTTAATCTGAAAAACTTTCTTATTCCACAAACTATATACACAAAACCTTCATTTTCAACTCCTTCAGCAACAAATCCACGACCTCCAATTTCATGAATAGGCTTTTTGATTGGACAGCTCAAGTTACATTTCTCTTTCCCTTCTTCAATTGTCAACTGAAAATCATAGAGGTACATATTTCTCACATATATTCCCAAAATCCTTCTGCATTCAAGTTCTATCCACGATTCTTCAGTACAAGCAAAGAATTTTACCAGAAACACTTGATCATTCAGAAACAATCTGTGGAAGTCAAAGCTGGTCATACTAACCTTCATATTTCCTTCCTTTTGCACTGTTAAACTCACATATTTCAGCCCATCAAATTCATCAGTCTGAAACTCCAGTACTTTCACAATTGCTTTCTGAACATGTAGTCTTTCATCAGTTTTTCTGAGTCTATTAGAAGCTTCCACATAAATCATCTGAACTCTTTCATCCAAGAACCAATCAATAAAGTTCTCAATAATCACATAATTATCTCCTGTACAGTAAAGATACTTATATGTTTCTTCTGGAAATACATCTTTAAAAAAATGCTTGACAAGTGGAGTGTCACTCAAATCAAGAATGAAATCACACAAGGGTTCTTTCAGAACTGGCAGCTCAATTCTAGGAATCACAATGGGCTTTCTGAACACATACTCCTCAGGCATGAAATAATCCTCAAGTCTGTCAAACTCCCTTTTATTTTCTCCCAATTCCTCACTAAAATGAAGTTGAAATTGATTCTGAAACTTTTGTAAGTAATCAACAGAATTATCTTCTTCTCCCAACAAATCCATTGGTCTCACTATTCTGATAATCTTTTGAACTTTCTGAACATTAAGAGCTCTAATCATTTCACTGTGCATTCTTCTTATTAAGACCTCATTCAACCTTCTTTCTTCCATCTCAGAGTTAAGAAGCTCAACTCTGGTATAAGGAACAATTTCTTTAAAAGTATTCACTTCAGAACTTTCAATCAAGCTTTCTTCAAGAGAATCTTTCAAGTTTACTTCAATACTATCTTTAGAAGAGTCTGACATCACTTCTTCTGCAATAACATTCTGATTTGTCATTATAACCTCATCTGATCCAAAAATGCTCTTTTCCTTTTCAACCTCAATATTCTGATCTGTCATGATTACATCATCTGTCACAATGTTTTCATCTGCTACTATCACTTCAGTTTCATCTGAATTCACCTCCAACTCAGTATTTAACACCAATTCCTCTGTTTTATCAGTAGCATTACCAGAAGAGTTTTCATTTCCCATATTCTCAGTTTCCATAGCTTCTTCAGTATCTGAACTTATTTCATGAACCTCCACCGACTTTTCAACATCTGCTGATTCATCAACCATCTTTTCAATATCTTGTGAATTCTGAACTTTCTCTGAATTCTGAACCTCTGCATCTGCTAACTGCATATCTGCTAACTCAAAATCTGCTAACTCAATATCTGCTGACTTTTCAACATTTTCTAACTCATCAGTGCTTTGTTTATCAACCTCGGAACTTTGCTTTTGCCTTTTCTCCCCCTTTTGATGATCATGAGGATCATTATCATCAAATTTTCTTTTTAAGTGCTGAGTTGATTCTGATTCAGGTTCAGCTACAGATACAGGCATAATGGCTAATGGCTTTGAAACACTAGCCAAAGTTGAACTGACAGCTTGTAACAATGAAGATTTCAAATCCTTCATACTTTGGAAAAGTTCCCTTTGAAATTCTGACATTTCATCCTTGATCTCCTTTTTGTGAGCATCCAAGGATTCTTTCATTTTATCCACTTTTGACTCAACTGAATTTGCTCTGCCTTCCAACAAAATTTTGAGTTCCTTAACCTCATTTTTCAAAGAATCAACTGTACTCTCCAATTTTTCAACTTTCCCCCCAACACCTGATTTTGTTTCTAAATCTTTTCAAATTCAGAATTTTCTAACAGTGAACCTGGAACAACAGATGGTCCAGTTTTCATGTGCTTAGGGAGCTCATGGCCTGTAGATGCCACAAAGACATCATGTACAACAGATGCACTGTGTAAGGAGGCTTTTATGATGTTCACCTCCCCAGGACTTCCATCCAATCCTTGACAACCAATATTAGGAGTGTCTATGGATGTTGTTACAGGAATACAAAATTCCAGTGATGTGCTAGTGTTGAAAGGATTTTCAGGCTCAAATTGAATTTTACTGTGCAATTCAGACTCTATGTGTTGAATAAAATCTTGGGATTTTTCACCTCCCTCCAAATGAGTTTGGGATGGTTCCCCTGTTTGTTTTGAAACAGTAGCATGTTGAAATGCTTCTGAGTGGCTAGGGATGGGTTGTTCAAGTTCCACCACGGACTTCATGGTGTTTTCTTCAATGTTGGTCACCAAGGGTTGTGAACCAATAGTAGATGTGGTTGCCCGGATTAAGATGGTTGGATCAGAATTATCTCTTTCTGTTTCTAATTCTGTTAACATTCTCTCATCCTCACCTATCTCTTTCTGTTTTTCACTTTCCATTCTAACCAATCTCTCTGAATATTCCCTCTCTATTCTCTCAGAATGTTCTCCCCCTCTTTATTTTGCTTAGACCCCTCACCTCTCATCTCAGGTTGTTCCTCATGGGTAGGGGCTTGAGGCTGATCAAGTCCCATTGAGGTGCAATATGCTTTTAATATCTCACTCTCCCTTGGAATATATTGCCTAAGAGACCTTGGAAGAGGTCTGTGATTTGGAAAATTTTCAAGTTTAAGAGCAGAAATCATTTTACCCATGTAGAAGATTGGTCCATGCTCTTCATTTGATCTTCTTGGTATATTTCTGTCTTGATCCATTGCATACCAGATCACCAACTGCCAATACCTCTGATAAGGTATATAAGTAAGTATCCTATCCTTTGTTCTTCCTTCTTTTGCCTTCTGATTCCTCTCAAAAGTATTCTTCATATCTTCCCATAGAATAGAAGTATAATCATAATGCCTATTTTTCACTAACCCATGAAAGATATGCAAAATTTGCTTTGAACCTTGATCTAAAGAACTGTTCTTCCCAGATAGACACTTGTTGATTATATTGAAGAAACATGCCCAGATTGGTGGTAATTTGTTTCTTCTGAATAAGCTTAGAGTCTTCAATTCTTCATTATACCCTAATCTTCTAACTTCAGCTATTAATTCCTCTGTTAATGGAGAATCTTCAAAATCTGATCTCCCCTGTAAATCATCTTTTTCTGGTAGCCTCAGCATTGTTCTCATAAACTGTATATTCAAAGTTACAGTGACTCCCCCTATTTCAGATACAAAATTGTTACCTTGTAACTCCAAATGCTTCCACCACTGCTGAATATACTGAACAGGAACCGATTTCTTCATTGTAAACCATTTCTTAAAAGGATGGTACTTCAGCAATTCTATGATTATCCTATGTTCTTTCTTGAATCTAGTTTCATCAAGTAGTAACACACAGTTATTTTCAATCAACTCCAAATACTCACTCTCAGGAACAACCCTCTCACTAGAATTAGATCTTCCAGACATTACTGACCTAACCGCACTTTGTTCATGTTGAATGTTTTCATTTCCCCCATCTACATCTCCTTCAGATTCAACCATATGTTCATCCCCTGCTTCTTCTTCAACATTTTCTAGCACAATGTTCTCTCCTATTACCCCTTCTTCTACGGCTCTATTCTCAGGCATCTGTATTTCATCATCCTCTGAATCTGACGAGGATTCCATCAATGATTTTGTAGAGTGTAATGAAATAGGTTTACTTCTTCTCGAACCAAACATGATTATAATGTGTAATATTGAAAGAAAACAAAATCGAAGAACTCTGGATTTATGCGTATCTCACTTTTCGCTCTTGGAATTCAAATGAATTTGAAAGAGGGATTTTAAGGTCTATTTAAAATCCGCGAAGCTGAAAGGTTTCAAATGGTGAAAAGTTGCTTTTTGTCAGAGTTATAACGGATTCTAACACTGTGAAGTACCACAAAAGATATTAAATGAAACGTGGCATCATCAATTGAATAAGAAGCTGACACGTGTTATTTGATAGAAATTAACACAAGTTAAAAGTTCTGAGTAACACGCTCAGAGTTCTGAGAATGCATACTCAGAAGTTCTGAGTACACAGTTCAGAAGACAATTCCCTTAGAACCAAAATTCATTTAAATCTCAACTTCTTATTATATAAAACATTTAATCATCCAGAAGTAGTTTGAACAGATAGAAAACTATTTTATCATCAAAATTCCGTCCCTCTTTTAACAATTTGTACTTTCTGGAAATCATTTAAAATCCAACATCTGACCTTGAAAATTATTTTAAGGATTCAGAAGTAGTTTGAACAAGTGAAAATTTTATCATTGAAAGCTTGTTCTCCTTAGAATGATTAGTGATAAGAAAAGAATATACAAACCTTATAAGTACCTCAGAATGATATCTGAAAGATGTCAATGCTCCCCCTTGACTTTAGCATATACTCAAACACATAACAGACATAAGGAATAAAAGAAATAAAACAGAAAGAACTTAACAACATATTGAAACATTTGTGATTCTCATAAATGTGTTCTGAAAGGTAGTCAGAAGTTCTGATTAACCTAATCAGAAGTAAAGAATTTGAAGTCAGATTTCTGAAGTATTGACTCAGAAGTTCTGAACTCTGACTCAGAAGTTCTGAACTCAAGACTCAGAAGTTCTGATCTTAAGAGTCAGAATTCTGAACATGAGAGTCAGAGTTCTGAGTACATTACTCAGAAAATCTTTCTTAAGAAATTTTCATTTCTGAAAAATAACAAATATCCTCAATTAGTCAGATTAAGCATCCCTATTTTACATATGAGAAAAGTGAACCTTTTGTGATCAAGAGGCTTTGTGAATAAGTCAGCCAGTTGATACTTTGTATGCACAAAGTGCATTTCTATTGTTCCTTTTTCCACACAATCCTTAATAAAATGATACCTTACATCAATATGCTTGGTCTTTGAGTGCTGAACATGATTCTGAGTAATTGCAATGGCACTTTCTGAATCACAATATATGGGAATTTTATTGAGTTGATATCCATAATCCATAAGTTGTGTTCTCATCCACAAGGTTTGAGAACAACAAGCAGCAGCAGCTACATACTCTGCTTCAGCAGTGGATGTGGATACACAGTTTTGCTTCTTTGAAGCCCAACTCACTATCTTATCTCCCAGAAAGTGACAAGCTCCAGAAGTACTTTTCCTGTCCAATCTACTTCCTGCATGATCAGCATCAGTAAAAGCAGTCAGTTTCTTTTGGATACCAAAGGTCCAAATCAGGTGAACCTTTAAGATATCTTAAGATCCTTTTAACAGCAAGCAAATGGGATTCTTTTGGATTAGATTGAAATCTAGCACAGAAACATGTAGCAAACATGATATCTGGCCTACTTGCAATCAGATAAAGCAAAGAACCAATCATACCCCTATAAACCTTGTTATCTGCTGAAACTCCAGAGAGATCAGCATCTAACTTGACATTTGTTGCCATTGGTGTTCTCATAGCAGCACAATCAGACATCTTAAACTTTTTCAAAGTATCTTTTACGTATTTTCCTTGATTAATGAAAATCCCATTTGGCAATTGTTTTGCTTGAAGACCAAGGAAAAAATTCAATTCTCCCATCATGCTCATTTCAAATTCTGATTCCATGACTTTTGAGAATTCATTACATAACTCCGCACTTGTAGAACCAAATATGATATCATCTACATATATCTGAATCAAAATCAAATCATCACCTTTTTTCTTTAGAAACAGAGTAGTGTCAATTTTACCTTTCTTGAAGCCAAAGTTTAATAAATGTTGAGTTAGAGTGCCATACCAGGCTCTTGGTGCTTGTTTTAGACCATATAATGCTTTATCTAAAACATAAACATGATCTGGGAATTCAGGATCAACAAAACCTTCTGGTTGGTAGACATAAACCTCTTCATTAAGTATACCATTCAGAAAAGCTGATTTGACATCCATTTGGTATACTTTGAAGTTCTTATGTGCAACATATGCCAAGAAAATTCTGATTGCTTCTATTCTTGCCACAGGTGCAAATGTCTCATCACAATCTATTCCTTCTTGTTGAGAATATCCCTTTGCAACCAATCTAGCCTTATTTCTGACTACAACACCTGACTCATCTTTCTTGTTTCTGAATACCCATTTTGTTCCAATAACATATTTTCCTTCAGGTTTTGGAACAAGTCTCCAGACTTTTTTTTCTTTCAAACTGTAGCAATTCATCTTGCATTGCTAAAATCCAATATGGATCCTCTAGGGCTTCATTGGCTTTCTTAGGTTCAATTACACTTAAAAATCCCGCAAACATTGCTTCATTTGCTGTTGCTGATCTAGTCTGTACTCCCACTGATGGATCTCCTATCACTTGATGAATAGGATGGTCTTTTGTCCATTTTTTTGAACTAGGAAGCACATCAATCTCTGAAAAATTGTTGTTTGTATCATTCTCATCTATAATAGCTTGTAATTCTGAACTGTCCCCTTGTTCTAGTACTTGTTGAGGTGAAACATCCAAGTTTGGATTCTGAGTAGTAGAGTCAGAATTCTGATTGACTTGCTCAGTGTTCTGAGTCTCTAGACCAGAAGTCTGATTACCTTGTGCAGAATTCTAATTGTCTTGTTCAGAATTCTGAGTTCCTTGTCCAGAATTCTGAGTACTAGGCTCAGAAGTTTCATCACTTGTATTGATCAAAGTTGGACATTCCTGAGATGGACCAGTATCAGAAATTACAGTTGTTTGAACCACTTCTGAAGTTCCCTTTTTTATTTCTTGAATCATTTTTGGATTCTCAAAATCTGCATAAGATTCAGAAGTTAGTTCCAGAAATGTATCCTTAAACAATAAATTGAGTTCTGAACAGTTAGGATTAGAAGCTGTTTCAGAAGTCATTTTTGTCTTATTCTGTTTGAGTTCTGAACTGTTCTGTTTAGAAGTCTTCATTCTTGACTCATCAAATGTCACATTAATGCTTTCCATTATCCTCTTGGTTCTTCTGTCGTAGAGTCTGAATGCTTTGGAAGTTAGTGAGTAACCAACAAAGTATCCTTCATCTGCCTTTTTATCAAATTAACCAAGATTTTCTTTGTCTTTGAGAACATAGCATCTGCAACCAAAAACATGAAAAAATTTAATCAGTGGTTTTCTTTTGTTAATCAGTTCATAAGCAGTTTTATTCAATCTCTTATTGATTAAAGTTCTGTTCTGTGTAAAACACGCAGTAGCAATTGCTTCAGCCCATAGGAAGGTTGGGAGATTTGAATAAGCCAACATGGTTCTTGCAGCTTCAACCAGAGTTCTGTTATTCCTTTCAACAACACCATTTTGTTGAGGAGTTCTGACAGCAGAAAAATTATGAGAAATCCCAGAGCTTTGTAAAAAGTTCTGAAGAGTCTCATTTCTGAACTCTGTTCCATTGTCACTTCTGATTTTCTGGACTGGAAGTTGTAAGAATACTTGAATTCTTTTGATGAAATTAATCAGTGTTATAGCAGCTTCTGACTTTGCTCTTAAGAATTCAACCCACGTGTATCTTGAATATTCATCCACAATGACAAGTATATATTTCTTTCCTCCCATTGATTGAACTGAAATTGGACCACATAGATCTGTGTGAATCATTTCTAATGGTGACAAGCATGAAGAATCCATTTTCATCTTATGAGAACTCTTCTTCATTTTGCCCATTTCACATGCTGAACATAATGATTCCTTCTCAAACTTGATCTTTGGTAACCCTTTAACTAGATGTTTGCTAACCAGATTGTTCAGATCCTTAAAATTCAAATGAGAACATCTTCTGTGCCAGAGCCAACATTCATTTGCCACAGCATTTGACAATAGACATACTGGAGTTAAAGCTTGAATCTTTGAAAATTAACCACAAATAAGTCCATATGTCTTTTGGCCCAAAACACCTTTATATCTTTCTCAGCTAGAATTAAATAACCTGTTATACTGAAATTGATTTGGCAAAAACTGTCCAAAAACTGACTTTTGCTGAACAAATTATGTTGTAAGCCTTCCATATAGAAAACCTTCTGAATAGTCAGATCTCCATTTGTTAAATCCCCATAACCTCTAACCTGTCCTTTACTGTTGTTACCAAAGTTTACTGCTCCTCCAGCCTTTTCTGTGAAATTTGACAGAGAAGACTTATGACCTGTCATGTGTCTTGATGCTCCAGAATCTAAAAACCACACATGACAGCCCTGCAAAATCAATTAGTTAGATTTAGGTACCCATATTGGAATGGGTCCTTCTTTGTTAGCTTTGATATCTGATTTAACATATGATCCTTTAACTTTCCATTCAAAATCTTCTTTTAAACACCACTTTCCTTGAACTTTTATGAAATCAGAACATTTCCTGTTCACAAAGTTGTTTCTTTTGTTCTTGAAAACTTTAGGTTGAGACTGAGAGACATTTTCAGTGTTCTTTTCTTTAGTTTGAAACATGTTTTCATTCTTCTTTCCTTTTTCTTTAGATTGAGAAATGTTTTCAATCTTCTTCCCTTTAATCTGAGTTTGAGGAACAGAAACAATCTTTCTTTTTGAATTCTGAGTTGCTTTGTTTATATAAGAAATAGATGTTATTATAATTTGACTTTTTTCCTGTGATGATTGAAATGAATGACTGCCACATTGAACACATTTGAGATTCTTTCTTGCAAGAGATAATAAATCTGAAACATAAGTCTTTTTACTTTTATTGGTGGTATTCAGATTACAATTGCATTTAATACAAGAACTATTGACTTTAGGTTCAACAGTAGTATTCATCTCAATCTCCTCAGAAACTCTTTTCATATCATCTTTCCTTTTGTTTTCCACTTTTTCTGAAACATTCAACTTCTCAGAATTAGTAGATGATTTGGATGATTCACCATTATCAAATGTACTTGATTCATTAAAGAATTTCTTATTTTCTTTTAAAGCATTAATCTTGAAAAGATCATACTCAGCCTTTAACTTCTCAAGCTCTGTTATTTTCTAAACATAAGTGTTGTTTTCCTTTAAAACTTGGTCCAGTTTAAAATCTACATCACAGTAATCATTTTCAAGCTCATCAAAAGTTTTCCTTAAGTCCTCAAGTTCTTGACTAACAAGTTTAAACCTCTTTTCAAGTTCTAAGAAACTTTCTGAATTAGATTGAGAATTTTCAGTTGACTCAGAATTCTGACCTTCAGACTCAGAGTTCTGACTAATGGAGTCAGAATTCTGACTAGAAGACTCAGACTTCTGACTGACTGTTTCAGAAACCTTACTTGCATCAAATATACTTTCAATGTCAGGATATGAAAAACTTGGTTGTTTATTTTTGTAACTGTAACACCCGGAAAATCCTCGTAAGTACTAGTAAGTTTAATATTTCATGATATTTCGACTTTTTAGATTATGATTAATATCTTAAGTAATTTTCGTGACTTTGACTTGCTATTTGATAATTCTCGATAGAAATCAGTAAGTTTAATTTTTAAGAAAATTAATGAAAAATAGAAGATAAAGTAGAATATTAGATTTTATGGATTAGTTGGATGGGTAATTTGAATACGAGGCCAACGGTACTTTCCGGGGTAAAATCGGGGTTTTAACGAAGAAGTTACGGCTAAATTAGTGGAAGTTGGGAGTTTTGGCAAACAGAGGCTGGCGCCGATGGGGTGGCGCCGATGCATCGGCGCGGATGATCGGCGCCGAATACCTGACGTGCCAATTTGAGGGTTAAACTCACCCCTTAGTCACTACTTACCTCATTTCTTGCTAGAACTCAAAAGAAAAACGAACTCCCTCTGCTCCAGACGAATTTCCTTTATCTAACCTAAGGTAATTTCATCTCCTAGTTCTAATTCAATTCATGTAACAAATAGATGAATCTTACTCCATTAAACATCAATTAGGGCTTGGAATCTTCATAGTATCTTGATTTGGAGAATTAGGGCTCAAGTCTTCAAGTAAGGTTATACAAATTGAAGATCTAAAGGTGAGTAATCTGTAATTAAATGTTCTTATTATACTTATTTACCAATTCTATTCTTGATGTTGTGTTATTAAGGTAAAATATTGAGTTGTATGTTCTTAATGGTTAAGGTGGAAACAAGATGGGTTTTAAATGAGTTAATATGGTTTAATGGTGTTTACTACTTAGTATGACATGATGAATGTTGATGTAAGAGTTTGGTTTGAGTGTATATATCATCAATATGTGAAATTGACATGATGGCTTAATAAGCGTCTTAATGATGAACTGGTGGCTTAATGGTCAAAATGGATTTATTCTTGATTTGTAAACATGGTGGTTTATTATTGAATCTAAATGGAATTGGAATTAACACATGTGGATGTATGTGAACTACATGGGTGTAGTATTGATTATGATAAATGGTTAGACCATAGTTAAAGTGCTTAATATGCTTTGAATCTTATTTGGATTAACATATATGGTATTCACTTAATTGGAGGAGCACCTAGTATGCATCGGAGGATATATTCATACATACCGTGGGGTAAACGTATCTCGTTCATACCTTCGGATACCGTGGGGTTTTCCGTTGTGTAGTGCCTTGTGACAATACCGTGGGGGTATCGATCAAGGTATATCTTCGATTATGATGTAACTGGGTAGCGATATGGACCTTCTCCATGGAATCCAATTTGTGAATGTATCGAATTGTTATTCCTACATGCTATGACTATGCTTATTATGCTATGTGTAAACCTCACTTAGGCTTTAAAAGCCTAACACTTGCTATGTGTTTTATGTGTTACAGATGTTAGTGGTTCCGGACACAAGAAGGTTTAGTACGGGGTGTGAGCTCGGGATTGATGTTGGAAGGTTAAAGAGTTGGAAGATTGATATTAGAAATTCCCGACATCCTTTTTGGTCTTGGATTGCTATAGTATTGGGCAAACAAGCTAGTAGCCTTTTAGTAGTGATACATTAACTAAGTATTTGTATTAAAAGCTTTTGTAATGATGTTTATGTATACTTTTACTTTAGTAATGTGTACCACTCTTCCGTTTTATGGAAGTTTTTGTTAACCCCTATTTTGGGGTGTTACAAGTTGGTATCAGAGCTCTAGTTTAAGTGAACTAGGTATGACTATAGTATGCCTAGACTTAAGCTGAGAACAATAAGAATGAAATATTGTCGAATGGGTAGACAACATAGGATGGGAGAGTGATAGGAATTGTGGAAATACAATTGTCGAAAATTATAATGATGGTAATAAGAATACTTGTATATTACATGTTCATAATTTCATCTAGCTAATGTTATTATGAATGTGTTGTTATGTAAGTGTACTTGATCTCTATTATTATGGTAATTGACAAGCGTATAAGTACTCAAAATTAGTCTGATTCTTACCTCATTCTCGTGTGCTTGGCAGACTGAAATGGTAAATACTCGAAGTCAAGTACAGCAACCGCGTGATGGTCAGTCAGCATCTGAATCTACTGCTGACCAACCTGGAATTCAAGCAATAGTTAGGCATTCTCCGAGACCACGTAATTTAGACGGAGGAGCAGAAAATGTATCAAGACTTAACATTGGTCCATCGAACCCAGTAGTGGAAGAAGACGCGCTTGAAACTCGGTTGAGGAATAGTATGCTCCGAGCTATGGAATCTGCTATGACTCAACAACAAAAACGAATTATGAAGATGTTGGATGACAGAGATAACAGCATTCGGCAACGCGAGACGATAGCAGAAAATGCTTTGAATGGGCATGGTAATTTGGAAAATACTTTGAATACGGAAACGGAAACGACTATTCGGGAAGGAAGAAAGGAACGGAGATGCACATACAAGACGTTTTTGGGATGTAGACCTCCAGAGTTTGCAGGAACTACGGATCCTACTAAGTGTATGAACTGGATTCGTGAGGTGGAAATGTCTTTTGAGGCTAGTGAATGTGATGATTCTCAGAAAGTTAAATTTGCATCTCATCTTCTTAAGGGTGAAGCTCTAACATGGTGGAATCTTACGCGATCATCAATCGCACCGGCATTATTGGCCAAGTTCACATGGGCAGCTTTCAAAAAGAAAATCCTTGAAAAATATTGCAGTGAGCGGGCACTAGATAAGATTGAAGACGAATTCCGTCGGTTGAAGAAAGGAGACATGTCGATTATGGAATACTCTAGATTGTTTTTAGAGAAATTAAACTTGGTAGAACACTTAGCTCCGGATGAGAAAACAAAGATAAAGACTTATCAAAGGGGATTACCGGCTTCTATGAAGACGGCTTTGAGGAATGCCAAGGTTTCAACCATTCAAGAAGCAATTGAAGAATCCTTACGTATATAAGACGATATGGTTCAAGGAAAGTTAGAAAGTGGTTTGGTGGGTGAGAAAAGGAAATGGGAAGGGCCAACAGGAAATGTTCGCCAACAAAGACCGTTCATGGGAAATAAAGGTGGAGGGAGTCGTAATGAAGCAAAATGGTGTAATCGGTGCAGGAAATCTCATTCGGGTCCGTGTAATACTCGTCAATTTCAGGGTCCCTTATCTTGTAGCAAATGTGGAAAGGTTGGGCACTTAATGCGAGATTGCCCCATAAAAGGAGTAATTTGTTTTGAATGCCGCGAGCCGGGTCACATGAAGAGGGATTGCCCAAGGTTGAAGACGGGCGGATCGGGAAAGCCCAAGTCAGAACCACCAAAGGCAACAGAAAGGGCATTTCAGATGTCGACTGATGAGGCTAGAAGTTCAAAGGATGTGGTATCGGGTACGTTTCTTCTAAACTCCGTACCTGCACGTGTTTTATTTGATTCTGGTGCAAGTTATTCATTTGTGTCAGTATCATTTGTTCAAAAGTTGAATATGCCTATTAGTCAGTTAGAAGAAGCCTTATTAGTAGAAATAGCGAATGGTGAAAGTGTGGTGGTAAGGGATGTTTTGCGGAGATGTCCGTTAGAAATAGAAGGGAAAAACTTTCCGATAAATCTAATGCCAATTCTGATTGGGGATTTTGATATAGTAGTTGGCATGGATTGGTTAGCAGAATTTCAAGCTGAAATTGTGTGCGCTAAGAAACTAATTCGTATACCATCTTCTGACGGAAACCCTATTGTTATATATGGGGATCGGAGGAAGGGAGAAATGGCGTTCATGACTATGTTGAAGGCGCGCAAATGTGTACAAAAAGGTTGTAAAGCATTCTTGGCATATGTGATTGATGCTAGGATGGAAAAGAAGAAAGTGGAGGATGTGAAGGTAGTGTGCGAGTTTCCTGATGTATTTCCTGAGGAATTGCCAGGCTTACCGCCAGATCGTCAAGTAGAGTTCAGGATAGATTTAATGTCGGGAGCGTCTCCGATTGCTAAAACACCTTATCGCTTAGCTCCGTTGGAAGTAAAAGAGATGATGGCTCAGTTGCAAGAACTTTTGGATAAGGGATTTGTGCGACCAAGTTCGTCACCGTGGGGAGCACCAGTCTTGTTCGTTAAGAAGAAAGATGGCTCGATGCGTATGTGTATAGACTATAGAGAGCTGAACAAGGTGACTGTGAAGAATAAATATCCACTTCCCCGAATCGATGACTTATTTGATCAGTTGCAAGGAGCGACTTGCTTTTCGAAGATCGACTTACGTTCGGGTTATCACCAAGTAAGGGTGCAAGAAGGCGATATTCCGAAAACGGCGTTTCGAACTCGTTATGGTCATTACGAATTCCTAGTAATGCCATTCGGTTTGACAAATGCACCGGCGGTATTCATGGTGTTAGCTTCAATCTTCCTAATCATAGAAATACTTAGAAGTAGTGAAAAATAGGCTAAGTATAGAAAAGCCTCTCACAGAGGCTCTGCCACTTCTTCCAGAAGATCAAGTCCAGAAAGCCACAGAAGCTACAGAGGTAATCACAGAACCTCTGTAGTTCGCAAGAAGAAGATCAACTCGGAAACAAGTGGACTGCTCCACAGAAGGTCAGACCATAGAACCTCTGTAATGCCTTACAGAGCCTCTGTGGTCTGCTATGAAGACTTGGAAGATATTACTGGATACGTTCATCAACTTGCATGGAAAAGTACTGTCAAAACACGTGTCAAGCTCTGAGTGGAATCAATAGGGCATGGTACAAAATAGACGTCTGCGCCATTTAATGCATTTACCAATAGTACATCTGCTCCATTAAATGCGCATGGCTCAAACAACTGCTCACACCATCCAGTCCACTGTTCACACCATTCAGTTCACTATTCATGCCGTAAAAGGAACAGTGACCTACTTCATAGTCTTCTAAGAGTAG
The DNA here is from genome assembly GCA_033807775.1 of Saussurea involucrata. Taxonomy (NCBI): domain Eukaryota; kingdom Viridiplantae; phylum Streptophyta; class Magnoliopsida; order Asterales; family Asteraceae; genus Saussurea; species Saussurea involucrata. Next base: position 53,736,552 of record CM066322.1, on the reverse strand, counting down.
TATAAAAGGAAGTCTCATGTTGAGATCTTCCTAAGAACGAATACACAAGGAATCACTAATACTCTCAAACGTTATTGTCAAATATCTGAGTGTTATATTCTCACACACACCAACAGTTCTTAATCTGTTCTTCGTGTTCTTATTATATATTGAATAAACAGTAACTGTTTAAGAAATCCTTTTTATTCCTTACTGTTTTCTTTATATATGTGCGTTCTAATATCTATCAAACATATCTGTTAGTTTAATACGCTTCCGCATCAAACTCTAAACTCAACTAATAGACTGTAAATCTTGATTAAGTGTATCTGGGTTCCAACAATTGGTATCAGAGCCTCTCTTGATTTTCAATATCAAGTGATCCACTTATCAAGATTCGTGATAGATATTACTGTATCTGGAAACTGCTTAAACTCAGAAAATCTTCAAGTTCATCGAAGTAACTCTTTAGTCATACCTTCTTTCTAAAATCTTCAAAAATGACAAATACAAATAATTTCTTTACTACTGGTTCTCTCACTAAACCTCCTAGTCTCCTTCGAGATGAGTATCCTCAGTGGAAAATAAGAATGGTCCATTTTTTCGAGGGCACTGAAAAAAATCAAGTACAATATCTGTACAATCCTCCTCCTATTCCCATGACAGTAGTACCTCGTATACCTGCTACTGCTGAATCTGCCGAAATCCCCGAACATCAAAAACCAAAGCCAAAAGGGGAGTGGTCAACCGAAGATAAAGCAGAAGATGAAGTTGCTCAGAAAACCAAGAGGACATTGATTATGACAATACCCAACGAACTCTTTCAATCCTTGGATTCATGTGAAACAGCGCATGATCTGTGGAAAGAACTGGAAAGACAGTTGGAAGGAGGTGCTAAAACACAAAAAAACCGAAGAGCACAGTACATCAATGAATATCATGCATTCAGAGCCTCTTCAACATAATCTCTGCAAACAACATACGACAGATTCAACTCTCTAATCAACAAGTGCAGAAAATCAGGCATTGACAGAACTTCTGAAGAAAACAGTGTCATGTTTTTAAAAAGTCTAAATGAAGAATGGCTCCAGCTGTCTATGTCCCTACAGACAAATCAAGATCTAGACACCTGGACTCTCTCTGATCTTTACGGAACATTAGCCGCACAAGAACCTCAGATAGCACAGGCTAAAACACTAACCATTGTACCATATGCATTGGTTAGTAAAACTAAAGAAGATGCACAGAGACCAAGAAATGAAAAAGCCACAGAGGAGAAGAAGAAGGAGAAGAAGAAGATGGTGATAATAGATAGTGAAGAAGAAGAGCAAGCAGAAAAAGAAATAACTCTTGCGTCACTAGCAAAATCTTTAGCTCTATTGACAAAAGAGTTCAGAGGAAACAGAAGAGGTTCCGGAAATGAAAGATATGATAGAGAAAACAGAAGAGATGACAGAAGAGAAGAAGATCGAGTGGCCGACAGAGGTCAAGCGAAAGACATTACAGTGGAAATGACCGACAGAGGTCAGATGACTCGGTAAGCCACACGCAACAAGAATGCTACAAATGCGGCAAACCTGGTCACTATGCAAATGAATGTAGATCAGAGAAAGGCGGAGACCTACAGAAGTCCAATGATCGAACAGGAAACATTCCTCAAGGATGTTTTAACTGCGGCAAACCAGGCCATTTTGCGAATGAATGCAGAAGCAGATCAAATCGCCCACAGAGGGACTCTGCTTTCTACAAAAAGAAAGCCGAGTATTATGCTCAAAAATCCTTAATGGCAAAAGGACATTCTGAGGAAAACACAGAAGACTTCCAGTCAGACTCTACTTCTGACGATGAACATACCGCCAATGCCCTCTTCTGTGGCATGGCAGAAGTCGACTCTTGCACTGACTCTGAGGTATCTACTTCAAATTCCAACTCTTGTATTACCTTTGTAGATGATAATACACTTAGAATTAACATTGAATTAATTGAACTGAAAGAGATAAATCAAATTATTCAGAAAAGACTCACCTTCAATGAGAGAGAAGTACGGCTTCTCACTCAAGAAAAAGCAAAGATTTTTGAGGAAAAAGAGAGAATAGAAAAGAATTGGAACAAAACTCTAGATCCTTTAAAAAACAAATTTCTGAATTAACCAATACTTTAAAAGATAAAACAAAAGAACTTTCATTTTCAAGGAGCGAAACTACTGACATAAGAGCTCTTAAAGAATACTTTCAAAGAGAAAGAGAGGTATTATGGCAAGATTTACTCAGAAGAGAAGTTTTGATTAAAAACTATAAAGATGCACAGAAAGTTTATGAAAAAGTAAACTCACAAATAGGAAGACGAGGTATAGGGTATGATGATATCACCCTAGGTGTTGAAGGCAAAAGAAACAAACCTCTGTCCTCTTTATTTGTGATTGGAAAAACGAACAAACCAGATTTTCCAAATCTAATCTCTGTAAGCAAAAGGGCGAAAATCTCTGTGGATCCTTACTTGAAGAAACATAAGAAGATGATTAACGTGTGGTTTGAAAACACAGACTCATCATCTTCAACCTCTGTCAATAGAGGTATCAAACCAAAGAAATATCTGAAAACACAAGATCAGATTGGTATCTTCAAGTTTGGTAAACCAGAGACCCAAACACAGGTTGCTTTTGTCTGTTTGATAAACGTTGAAAAGAAATTATCAGCAGAAGCTCCTGAGTTTAAACCCATTTTTTCAGAAGAAAACTTTAAAAATTTAATTGAAAAAGAAATTTTGGAAATATGGAAATCAAGCGTTTTAGAAAATTTCTGTACATCTCCTATAGATAAAACTCTCACTGAAGAAATCTTATTAGAAACCTCTGCAATCTATGAAAACTATTCTACAGAGGAAGAAAGCTCGTACGATACATGCTCAGAAAATCCAGCCTCTATTGAAAGAATTGACTCAACCTCTGTATACGAGGACGATTCATCCTCTGACAACTCAGAGACTGATTTCAAATCAGGGATAATTCACTGTGACACAGAGGATGTCAAATTCTCCTCTGAAGTTCCTCACAGAACTATTTCTCCAAAAGAGAAACTCACAGAGATTCCAATCTGCCAAGATTTTCTAAAATTGAATCTACATATCAAAACCTCTGCTGAGCTTAAAATGTTACAGAAGACCTCTATTGATCCTATAAGTTCTAGATTTTCAAAACCCAAGGTTAATAAATCTTTTTCTTCTGTGACAGTGATGAAAGAAGTTCACCACAGAAGCAACCCACAGAAGGCATGTCCTAAACAGAGCTTTTGCAAACAACATTCGAGTATTCATAGATCTTCTAGTAATAGGAAATCTAATGTAAAGAAAGAATGTAATGCCTCTGTGGCTGAGTTTAAAAAGTTCAATGAAAAGTTCAAGCAAATTACATCTCATATTCAATACTGTCATTGCTTTGATCTTATGTCTAAACTTAATAATCATTTTTCAAGTCAAGTCTGTTTACTCTCTACGACAATTCAAAATTCAAATCCCACAAAGAAACAATCTGACTCTTCTGCAGAGAACAAAATGTATTTCAAGAATGCCAAGGCAAACTTGAAAAACTCTAACAATATTGGACCCATATGGATATGGGTACCTAAATCTCTGTGATTGTCCTGCAGAAGAAGTATGTGCCAATCTGGTATCTAGACTCCGGATGCTCAAGGCACATGACTGGTGACAGAAGTGCACTATCCACGTACAAAGAAACACAAGATGGTGGATCTGTGACTTTTGGAGACAACAAGAAAGGACACATAAAAGGCTATGGAGTCATAAGGAAAGAAGACGTTTCTGTATACAAAGTTGCATATGTGGATGGCCTTAAGCACAACCTACTCAGTGTAAGTCAACTTTGTGATACAGGATTCAATGTGTTGTTCAAAAGAACTTTCTGCTCTCTACAAAGTGAAGAAACAAGTATGGAACTTCTACGAGCTGAAAGAATAGGTGATCTATATCTAATGAACTTCAACTCAAAGAACAAAGACAAAGTTTGCCTTGTTGCCTGCAAAAGTGAAGAAGCCTGGTTATGGCACAACAGGTTCTGTCACTTGAATTTTCACACATTGGAAAAACTGGTCAAACTTGATCTAGTTAAAGGTTTGCCAAATGTTAAATTCAATAAGGATCATTTATGTTCTGCCTGTGAGATGGGAAAACTCAAAAGAGCTTCCCACAAAGGCAAAACAGATGTATCTTGCACTAGACCTCTGTACATGCTTCATGTCGACCTCTGCGGTCCCATTGCCATACAGAGCCTAGGTGGCAAGAAATACATACTTGTCCTAATTGATGAGTATTCGCGTTTCACATGGGTTGAATTCGTTAGAAAGAAATCAGATGTTCCAAATATATTGATAAATCTAATGAAAAGAATCCAAGTTCTTTATAATTGCAGAATACAGAAGTTAAGAAGTGACAATGGCACAGAATTTAAAAACTCTGTCATTGAAGCCTATCTTTCAACAGAAGGAATATCACAGAACTTCTCTGCAGCTCGCACTCCACAACAGAACGGTGTTGTCGAAAGAAAAAATCGAACACTTGTGGAAGCCGCAAGAACTATGATGTCAGCATGCGGATTATCAATGAACTTTTGGGCAGAAGCAATTTCTACTGCGTGTTATACTCAAAATCGATCAACCATTGTGAAAAGACACCTCAAGACGCCTTACGAATTGCTTAACAAACGGCGGCCAAACATCAAATTTTTCCATGTATTCGGATGCAAATGCTTCGTCTTAAACGACAGAGATTCAAGAGGAAAGTTTGATGTAAAAGCAGATGAAGGCAAATTCATTGGATACTCTGCCACTTCCAAAGCCTACAGAACAATCCTTACAAAGTCTCACAAAATTGTAGAAAGCATCAATGTTTCTTTTGATGATTCATTCCAAATGACTTCTGAACAAATCAGTTCAGAACTCGGAATTAAAGGGAAATCCTCTGTCATCTCACAAGCAAAAGAAGACTTGGATCTTCTATTTTTAGAGATGCTCCACGAAAACATTGATCCTTCTGTTGGAACAATCAGGGTTTCTGAAGAACCATCCTCTGTCGGACAAAATCCTACAGGTTTGTCTCTAACTGGTCCTAATAATGTTTCATCTTCTTCTGTAAATACTACAGATGCAATTGCCGAAGCAGAAGAAAGTGCAGAAGATGAAACATCAAGGAAAACGACCACAGAAGCTGCACAAACCACAGAAGAACCAATTACAGAGGAAATCGAGGACCAAGACTATACGTCCTCAGAGGAACAAACTCCACCACCACTCATACCAATCATTCCACAAACGGTAGAATCAACTACCAAGGCACGAAGAACAACAGAGGCTACACAAGAAGAAACACAAGAAGAAAGTCTGAATGACATTGATGATCATCTTCCACGAACAACTTAATGGACAAAAAGCCATCCTCCAAGCCAAATAATCGGAGAACCTTCTGACGCAGTAAAAACAAGGTCTGCCACTGCTAACTTTTGTTTCTTTACAAATTTTATTAGTGTGATAGAACCAAAGAAGATTTCTGAAGCCCTAGATGACCCAAACTGGGTAGACGCCATGCAAGAAGAACTTTTACAATTTGAGCGTAACAGAGTATGGACTCTAGTACCTCTGCCAAGAGGAAAACAGGCCATTGGGACTAAATGGGTCTACAGAAACAAGAAGGATGAAGATGGAGTGGTCATCAGAAACAAAGCAAGATTAGTAGCAAAGGGATATAGACAAGAAGAAGGCATAGACTACGATGAAACTTTTGCCCCTGTCGCACGGCTCGAAGCAATAAGAATATTCTTAGCCTTCGCAGCCCACAGAGGTTTTAAAGTCTATCAGATGGACGTAAAATCAGCTTTTCTCAACGGTGAAATCCAAGAAGAGGTCTACGTTAATCAGCCACCAGGATTTGAAAGCTCAAAGTTTCCAAGGCATGTATACTACCTTGAAAAAGCTCTATATGGACTGAAACAGGCTCCACGAGCATGGTATGAACGACTTTCTACCTTTCTTCTAGTCAATGGTTACAACAGAGGTACAACAGATACTACCTTATTCTATAAACGCAAAAGTAGTGAGATAATGCTTGTACAAATATACGTAGATGACATAATTTTTGGGTCTACTAATTCAGAAGAGTGTAAAAGATTTGAAAAACTCATGCAGAGTGAGTTTGAAATGAGTATGATGGGAGAATTAACTTTCTTCCTCGGACTCCAAGTCAAACAATCATCAGAGGGAATTTTTATAAATCAAGCTAAATATGTCTCTGACATTCTTTCCAAGTATAGCTTCTCTGATGCCTCTGCAATGAAAACTCCAATGGCCACTGGAAACAAGTTATTCTTAGATTCAGATGGCATCTCTGTAAAATGCACTCTCTACAGAGGCATGATTGGATCTCTGTTATACTTAACAGCAAGCAGACCTGACATTATGCATGCCACATGTCTCTGTGCACGCTATCAAGCTAATCCAAAGAAATCACATTATGATGCCGTAAAGAGAATCTTTAGATACCTAAAATGGACCAAAAATCTTGGTCTCTGGTATCCACAGAACTCTGGTTTTGGTCTTAAAGCTTATACATATTCAGACTATGGAGGATGCATGCTCGACAGAAAGAGTACCTCTGGGAGTTGTCAATTCCTAGGTGGAAAACTAGTCAGTTGGACCTCCAAGAAGCAGAATTGTGTTTCCACATCCAATGCAGAAGCTGAATACGTTGCTGCCGCTAGCTGTTGTTCTCAGGTTCTATGGATGAAGACTCAGCTAAAAGACTACGGCCACATTCTGTTCAAAATACCCATCTTCTGCGATTCCAAAAGTGCTATTGCTATCTCTGCCAACCCTGTGCAACACTCAAAAACCAAGCATATCGATATAAGGTATCACTTCTTAAAACATCATGTTGAATACGGTACCATCGAAATGCATTTTGTGCCCACAGAATATCAACTCGCTGACTTATTCACCAAAGCACTAGACGAGAAAAGATTCAACTTCTTGGTGGGTAAGATAGGAATGATTAACATGGTGTGAAAATCCTCAGTAAGTATAGTTTTATCTTCTGTAAATAATAAGTAAATACATTGCTTAAATTATTGTTTTGAAAGATTCTACTTCTATATGTAAATTCTTAAAACCTTCAATAGTTCTTGAAACTACAGAACTTCTGTAAGGTCTGCTCAGAACCTCTGACAACCTTCACAGAACCTCTGATAGACTTGACCTATGTACTATGCAAAACTTATCATATTCTGATCCAAGCATAGATCAAGGGGGAGCAAAAGGAAAATTCTTGATCTACAGAAGTGATTAGATCAAGGGGGAGCAAAAGGAAAATTCTTGATCTACAGAAGTGATTAGATCAAGGGGGAGCAAAAGGGGCCCTCAAATGATCAACAGAGATAAATCTTTCAAAGGGAAGTCAAAGAAGAATGTCGATAATTTTCCATCGACAGAAGTAAGACAAAACTGCCGAGAACAGAAGAACCAAAAGGTATGTCTCTCGCACGAAAGGTTTTTAGAAAACAGTTTTCTAGGACAAGAATTGTCAAATATGTCCTAAATATACTGTGAATAACATTTCAAAAATCAAAAGTTCAAAAGGTTTAACAAAATTCGAGATAGTAGAAATTTAAGGTCATAGAGCTTCTGCTGAGCTCAACAGAGCTTCTGCAGGAAATGTGCTCTGTGATCATAAATTAACCCTCTGTCGATCTTTTGGAATGTTATCTCGAACAAAACGTTTATCAAAATAGTTTTCTCGGACACCAACCTTCAAGAATGTGCGAAAAACATCTCTTAACACAGATCAAAAATTGGGTGATCAGAAAGTTAATAGAATTCAAGTTATAAGATTTTTTCTCTCATAGAGCTTCTGCTGGCTCTTGCAGAGCTTCTGCAAGTTCCATCAGAGCTACAAAACCTCTGTGAGTAAAATTTCTTGACAAAATCCTATTGATCTTCTCCAATATCTTTACAAACGTTTTCGTTTAAAGAAGAACCTTCAGAAATGATAACAATGAGATATATGAGAAAAGGGTTAAACCTCAAAATTTTCAACATCACAGAGCTTCTGTAAACTAACAAAGGCTCTGCTATTTTGTTAATTTGGGCATTTCTGTAACAATAACGGTTACTTTTACTGAGAGTGAAACTAATATGGCTAAGAACAACTCCACGCGCCTAGTATTAATGGGCCGCGCACGACGTCCTGTCATCTTCTGACATGGCCTACGTGTCCCATTTTCATTGGGCAAACATGGAACGTTTTTTTTGGTAAGTTGAACCCGCCGCTCAAACTCGAGTGCGGATTCCAAACTTTAATCCATTGCCATATATTTTACCCTTTCGAAGTCTACCGTTTTACCATCCTATAAAAACAAACCTTCCCCTCTCATAAAACTTTTTACAAACTCTCATCTTCTTCTCCGACGATACCCTGCAAAACACTTGCAAATGGCTTCATCTTCTCGAGCTACATCCTCTGAACTCTCTCCGGCGAACTCAACGGAAAACTCCCCTGCTCATTCAGAACATTCTGAAAACCCCAGCCTTGCAAGAGATATTGAACAACAAGATTCCGGGGACTCCGCAGACTTTGCTCCGACGACACACTTGCAAAACTTCATAGCTAAGGATCATTTCGAAGCCACTCTTCCTATCAAATCCAACAACTGCTATTTGGTCCCCTCACCCACTACTTTCGGCGAAGCCCATGCCATACTTCTAAACATCATGGAAAACCATGTCCTCTTCCCTCTACTATCAAGAACCCCTAACAAAATTCCAGCCCGTTATTTGAACCAATTTTGGCAAAGCTGCCGATTTGATAAAGACGATTCTCTTATCAAAGGGTACATTTCAAGACCTGATAAATCTGAGCATCTTGAAATCAAGTTCAACAGAACAATGTTCTCACTTGAATTCAACCTACCAACAAGGGGTCTTCTGGGATTGAAAAGTTATGCAGAGCAACCAAAAGACGAAGAGCTCTGTCGATTCGTGGAAATGCTTGGGTACAACACCCAACTACGGAAGAGAAATGACTTCCGCAGAGGCCGATTACCACCTCTGTGGAACACTTTGTTCTCTATTCTTAACAGATGCCTGACAGGAAAGATAGGGAGTATTGACCAGAGCTCACATCAAATCTTGAGCATCATGTATGGGGTTTACTATGATCTTCCACTAGATTATGCGACCATAATGATGCAAGAGATCGTAAACACCATCGACAGAAAGAACAACACGAAAAGGGTCAAAGAGAACGATCCCAACTTTCTACCACCTCTGCAATTCCAAAGAATATTGGGAGTACTGTTCGAACCTCTGCTGCTAATCCAAAATTGGCCAATGGAAGGGCCAACTCCCAAACAGTTCCCGATGAACAAAAATACCCCCACTGATCATGCTGATGGCTACTCACACTGCAGACCTCTGTCAAAGAAACTTCTGCGCTACGCATCGAACAAATCCCTTCAGAAAGAGTATATACGCGATCATAGAACTCCAAAACCGAGTCCTATGACACCCCCGCGTTTAGGTGTCCCCCTAGGAACAATGATAGCAAAACCTCTTTCCACTCAAGCAGAAAAGGATCACAAGTTAGCAAAACACATGGCTATTCAACTCAGCTTCATAGCCAAACGCACAGAAATAATGGGAAAGAAATCTTCAGCAAAGATCTCTGCTTCTACTCCAAAAGCTAAGAAGAGAAAAACCGCAGAAGGCACATCAACTAGCACTGCAGAAGATAGACCTTCACCTCCCCATGCCACAGAGATTGGCTCCTCTGCTCCTCCCCTTTTCACAAAACAGAAAAAGAAAAGATCCAAATCAACAGAGGAAGGGGCACCAAAACCAAAAAGGAGGAAAACCAAAAAGAAGCATGGTAAATCACTTAAAAATTGGTTACCATTGCAGAAGAGGCAATCATAGAGGGTGAAACTGCAGAAGAAGAAGATGCAGAAATAGGAATGACAGAAGAAGGATATCAATCACCCTATCAATCTCCAGATAGATTTGCTCACCAGGGAGACCTGAATGATTTCCTACAGAACCCCGAAATTGCAAACACCCTCAATACAGCAGGGTGGACGGCACAACCTCTCGACCACCACTCTCCAGAAGAACAAGATTTCTTCATTTCTGGCATTGACACACATCTACAAGAAGATGACACAACGCCCAGAAATCAACCAGCCGAAACCCCTGTGATTTTACAAAACCCTTTCATTCAAGGATTGGACGTCCACAGAAGAAGTCCAAACCAAGCTTCAGAAGATACGGAACAAACCGAAGCTGAGTGGAATACAACTGAAGTTACAGAGGCAACGGTTGTAGAAGAAACCACAGAAACAGGGATAGAAATCTCAGAGGTAGATTCAGATGAAGAAGAGGCTATCTGGATACGAAAAGGTCTCTATCATCCTCATGTCATGAGATTATACGGATCTCATCACATGTATGACTCCTTGCGCACAGAGCAAGGAACTTCCACAGAACCAGAAGAAGAAACAAGAAAAGATGCCGAAGTTGAAGAAGGCACACAACCAAACCCAACTCCCAGTGCAACCCACATTTCTAACTCCGCAGGTCTAGCTGCAGAAGGAGTTATTGAAAAAGAGCAGCACAGCTCGATCCTAACCCAACCCATCCAGCCAGAGGTTACTCTTTCAACCTCTGTGCCCACAGAAACCGGGGAATCCATTCCTAGGGAGTCTCCTCAAAGAGACTCACCTAATGTTCGTGATCAATCGCCCCAGATCACACAAGAACACCCTACAGAGGAATTCGTTTCCTCTGTCACGCACACATTAAGGCCAAACCTTCTTTCAGAGAGAAGTAGTAAGCACAGAGACGAAGAGACTCTAGACAAGTCTCCTAGTCAACAGAAGGACATTCCAATACCCACCTCTGGAGTGGATTTGGACTCTGTTCTTCACAGAACTTCTGTAGAGAACGAAACTCATGTTTCCTCTCGAGGATCAGAAGGAAATCCTTCCACCCCCATCGTACAAACAAGGGTGAACGAAGGTGTCCCAGGAACAGGGACTCACTCTGGAGACGAATGTGTTCCTCCAGAGGTTACACAAGGAACACAAGTATCAAGGGATGAGTTCCAAACCCTTGTCACCTCTGTGAACCAAACAATGAAAGAGTTGCAAAGCTCTTTCAAATCCTTGGCAGAGACAACATCTACAGCTCTCTTGAATCTGAACACAAAAATGGACGATCTGTCCACAGAGGTGAAAACCGCCATCTCAGAGATGAAGTCTTCTGCAACAACCACTGCCAAAGAAACAGCCACTTCTGTCGCTCATCAATTCGAAACAACTGCAACTTCTGCGTTCAGGGACTCGGTCAAAGATTTCCTTGAACAATTGAATACGCAATCCAACAGAGCAGAGGGCATTACTCCTGCAGACTTACAGAATGCGTTATCACAAGTTCAAGCAGAGGCAATACGAACCACGACAATGATGCAGCCAAAAGACTATATGACCAGAGCACAGCTAACAGAGCTAGGACAAAACGTTATAAACCAGGTCACAGAAGTCATTGTCTCCTTCACAACTGCAAATGCCAACTATGTGAAGGACTTCAAGAAAAGTGTCGGCAAAATGCGTTTCAAGACAGAAGCAGAGCTTGCGACATTTATTGGTCTCTGCGATGATATATGTGAAAAATTGAAGGCAGCAGGAGCTGAATTGCCAAAGAAACCCAACACTTCTTGCAGAGCAGAGGGTACTTCGGATACGAGTCAGGATGATTCTGATGATGACCGACATGGTCCATCAGATAATCCTGAGGGGGAGAATTTATGGGAGAAAGCTACGAGCAGAGGAATTCAATCTCCACCAATCGCAGCAGAACCAATCAGCCAAGCCCCTCAAGAACAAACCCAACAACAAACTCAAAGAACCACAGAGAATACACCCATCTCTGTGGATTCAACCTCTGAAGAACCCAACACTACAGAAGCAGATAAGCAAACCTCAGAGGCAACTACCGCCCCTGAGGTAATCATTTTGGAAGAAACAGATGAACCAACCACAGAGAAAACACCCACCTCTGTGGAAACACCCCAAACCATACCTAGAAGAAAGTCGATTGCCACCAAACCAAAAAGAGCAACGACCTCTGCTTCTGACATTCTGAAAAGGATGCACACAACAATGAGTGATCGTATGGTGAAGAGAGAAGAAGAAAGGCACAGGTTCACTTTAGCTTTCAGAATGGCAAGAAGATTCAATGACAACACTTCATCAACAGAAACTGAGCTCACAGAAGAAGTCACCAAACAACCTCCAACAGAGGTTACAGAGCAAGTCAAGCCAACAGAACCATCGCCACAAAAGTCCTCTAAGTCACAATCGTCAAAATCCACAGAGGCAACCTCCATCAAACCTACAGAAGTGCAAACCTCAAATCCCACAGAAGCAACAGGTTCTGCCACTACAACAAAAGATAAAGGCAAAGGGATACTGACAGAAGAGCCTAAGAAGAAGAAAACATTGTCAAAGCCAACAGAGAAACTGATGAAGAGTGCGTTTGACGCCTTTCAAACCCCAAAACCCGAAGAAGTTGACTGGGCACATGAATTGAAGCCTCTGTCAGAAATTCCTTTAACTGGTAGAGCTGCAGAAGTTGTTCAACAGATGGAGAGTCTCAGAAGACAAATTCCACGACCTGGTCCAACACATGAAGAAATGGAAGAAGTGGTATACAAATACCTCTACAAACAATCCTTTCAAACAAACTATCCAACAGATCATGTGACAGATCCAAGGATCAGAGAAGAATTTGAGAACATCTTCACAAGAACAAAGCCAAGAACCAAAGCAGATGTTTTCTCAATTCACAAGATCAAAAAGGTGATCTTCTGCCGATTCTCCTTCACAAGAACCTATCCAAGGGTCAGGTACAATCTTTACAAAGTCAGAAGAGAAAACAATTCAGAATCTACCTTCGCTGATGCTGACTTAAGAAACATCAATCCATACGATCTACCTGACCTTCTGCAATGGACAAAGGACAACTACAACACAGAGGCAAACACCAGAGCCTATCAAGTATTGAGAAAAGCGATGAGGGAAAAGCTTCTGGTCTACAGCATGATAGATTTCCAGCTGGGAAAGGATCTCGGTCTCAAACATCTGGATCTACGACCACCAAAGGATCGCTGCCCACCAGACGCCATACCAAACTCAATCATCACAGAACCACGGTTTGGGTTAGTATTTCAAAACCCTCAAGGCGAAAATAAACTATTTGTATGCATGGACTGTCAGAAGTACGCAACAAATACTCTGAACAAGTTCAGAGCAAGCCTTGTGAAATACAGAGGTTCAAAGAAAATGGAAAAAGATGTTGCAGATACTATCATAAGAGAGATTGACACAACAATTCGCCTAAGAGAACTCTGCATCAGATTCTACAAAGAGATCAGAAAAGTTGGAAGAGACAACAGAAGCTACAATGATTTCAAAGATGCCAAAATCTGATTCTCAGACCTCCAATCTCTGCAAACAAAGTTAAAAGTTTATCTTTCATTGTACTCAAATGTAAAATGTCTCTAGCATATTTCTAAATGAAAGAAATTTCGAGGTATTGTTTAACCTCTGTCTTATCCAACTTAGCCTAACTAAACTCAAAGTCAAATTTTTTATTTTTCACTACTTAGGGGGAGATTGTTAGCTTCAATCTTCCTAATCATAGAAATACTTAGAAGTAGTGAAAAATAGGCTAAGTATAGAAAAGCCTCTCACAGAGGCTCTGCCACTTCTTCAAGAAGATCAAGTCCAGAAAGCCACAGAAGCTACAGAGGTAATCACAGAACCTCTGTAGTGCGCAAGAAGAAGATCAACTCGGAAACAAGTGGACTGCTCCACAGAAGGTCAGACCATAGAACCTCTGTAATGCCTTACAGAGCCTCTGTGGTCTGCTATGAAGACTTGGAAGATATTACTGGATACGTTCATCAACTTGCATGGAAAAGTACTGTCAAAACACGTGTCAAGCTCTGAGTGGACTCAATATGGCATGGTACAAAATAGACGTCTGCGCCATTTAATGCATTTACCAATAGTACATCTGCTCCATTAAATGCGCATGGCTCAAACAACTGCTCACACCATCCAGTCCACTGTTCACACCATTCAGTTCACTATTCATGCCGTAAAAGGAACATTGACCTACTTCATAGTCTTCTAAGAGTAGTATAAAAGGAAGTCTCATGTTGAGATCTTCCTAAGAACGAATACACAAGGAATCACTAATACTCTCAAACGTTATTGTCAAATATCTGAGTGTTATATTCTCACACACACCAACAGTTCTTAATCTGTTCTTCGTGTTCTTATTATATATTGAATAAACAGTAACTGTTCAAGAAATCCTTTTTATTCCTTACTGTTTTCTTTATATATGTGCGTTCTAATATCTATCAAACATATCTGTTAGTTTAATACGCTTCCGCATCAAACTCTAAACTCAACTAATAGACTGTAAATCTTGATTAAGTGTATCTGGGTTCCAATACATGGATATGATGAATCGGGTGTGCCGACCTTATCTTGACAAATCGGTGATAGTTTTTATCGATGATATTTTGGTGTATTCTAAGAATGAATCGAATCACGAATTTCATCTCCGTGAAGTGTTGGAGACATTAAGAAAAGAGAAGCTTTACGCAAAATTTTCTAAGTGTGATTTCTGGTTGCAAGAGATTCAGTTTTTGGGTCATGTGGTTACTCAAGATGGAGTAAAGGTAGATTCTTCGAAGGTTGAGGCAGTTATGAAATGGGAACCGCCCAAAAGTCCGAGTGAAATACGAAGCTTCTTAGGATTGGCAGGATATTACAGAAGGTTTATCCAAGATTTCTCGAAGATCGCATCTCCTTTGACAGCTTTGACTCGAAAGAATGTGAACTTTATTTGGTCTGAAGCTCAAGAAGAGGCTTTCTGAGTCCTTCAAAAGAAACTGTGTGAAGCACCTGTTTTATCTTTGCCTGAAGGATCGGAAGATTTTGTGGTGTACAGTGATGCATCTAAATTGGGTTTGGGTTGTGTCTTAATGCAAAGAGGAAAAGTAATAGCCTATGCTTCAAGACAACTCAAGGTGCATGAAAAGAATTACCCCACTCATGACTTAGAATTGGCTGCAGTAGTTTTTGCCTTAAAGTTGTGGCGACACTATCTTTATGGTACCAAATGTACTTTATATACTGATCATAAAAGTTTGAAGTACATTTTTGACCAAAAAGAGTTGAACATGAGGCAACGAAGGTGGTTGGAGCTACTCAAGGATTACGACTGTGAACTGCTTTATCATCCCGGTAAAGCAAATGTCGTTGCTGATGCTTTAAGCCGGAAAGAACGTGGTAAGGGTCTACGAGCGGATTTTGCAAAAATTGATATCGTATCAAGTTTGATTGAGCGAATAAGACTCGCGCAGGTGGAAGCGTTGAAAGAAGAAAATCTAAAGGATGAAGTAATGGTGAAACAGAAACAATTGTTAACCGAAGATAGTCGTGGGGTTAAATTGTTCAATGGACGAGTATGGGTACCAAAGATAGGTGAGAATAGAAAGCTACTTTTGGATGAAGCTCATAAATCTAAGTACTCTATTCATCCCGGAAGCACCAAAATGTACAGAGATCTAAAGTTGCAATATTGGTGGCCGGTTATGAAGTTGGACGTGGCGCATTATGTGAGAGAATGCACAACTTGTTCACAAGTAAAAGCTCAACATCAATTACCTTATGGTAAACTGCAACCATTAGAAATACCCGAGTGGAAATGGGAAAAGATCACAATGGATTTCGTGACGAAGTTACCTAGAACTTTGAAAGGTAATAATACGATTTGGGTAATCGTAGATCGATTGACGAAAAGTGCGCATTTCTTGGCAATGCGGGAAACCTCATCAATGGACTCATTAGCAAAACTTTACATTGATGAAGTGGTTTCACGTCATGGTGTGCCTGTGTCGATAGTTTCTGATAGGGACAGTCGGTTCACGTCACGATTTTGGCAAGCATTGCAAGAAGAACTTGGTACTAGACTGAATCTGAGCACGGCTTATCACCCGCAGACAGATGGTCAAAGCGAAAGGACCATTCAGACTCTAGAAGATATGTTGAGGGCTTGTGTAATCGAATTTGGTGGAAATTGGGACGCACATTTACCGTTAATAGAGTTCGCTTACAACAATAGTTACCATTCTAGTTTGAAGGCAGCACCATTTGAAGCACTCTATGGGAGAAAGTGTAGAACTCCGGCTTGTTGGTTGGAAGCGGGAGAGAAACAGTTTGCTGGACCAGAAATTGTTCAAGAAACGGCAGACAAAGTCAAGATTATTAGAGAACGATTGAAAGCGGCCCAAGATCGACAAGTGAGTTATGCAAACAAGAAGAGGAAACCAATTGAATTCCAAGTGGGGGAGCGGGTAATGTTAAAAGTATCTCCGTGGAAAGGGCTGATCCGTTTTGGAAAAAGGGGAAAGTTGAGTCCTCGTTTCCTTGGTCCATTTGCTATTTTGGAACGTGTAGGTTTGCAAGCTTACAAGTTAGATTTACCTCCCGAGATGAACGGAATTCACCCGACTTTTCATGTTTGTTATTTGCGTAAGTGTTTTGGTAATGAAGAAAATGTGATACCATTGTCGGAAGTAAGAGTGGAGAACAAACATTGTATAGAAGAACCTGAAGCTATTTTGGAGCGTTTGACTAAGAGAACTCGACGAAAAGAGATCAATATGGTTAAGGTTCAATGGAAACATCACCGTGGAGCTAATATCACATGGGAGACGGAAGGAAATATGAAGCGACGATACCCACATTTGTTTTCCTAGTCTAAGATTTCGAGGACGAAATCTATTTCAAGTGGGGGAGAATTGTAACACCCGGAAAATCCTCGTAAGTACTAGTAAGTTTAATATTTCATGATATTTCGACTTTTTAGATTATGATTAATATCTTAAGTAATTTTCGTGACTTTGACTTGCTATTTGATAATTCTCGATAGAAATCAGTAAGTTTAATTTTTAAGAAAATTAATGAAAAATAGAAGATAAAGTAGAATATTAGATTTTATGGATTAGTTGGATGGGTAATTTGAATACGAGGCCAACGGTACTTTCCGGGGTAAAATCGGGGTTTTAACGAAGAAGTTACGGCTAAATTAGTGGAAGTTGGGAGTTTTGGCAAACAGAGGCTGGCGCCGATGGGGTGGCGCCGATGCATCGGCGAGGATGATCGGCGCCGAATACCTGACGTGCCAATTTGAGGGTTAAACTCACCCCTTAGTCACTACTTACCTCATTTCTTGCTAGAACTCAAAAGAAAAACGAACTCCCTCTGCTCCAGACGAATTTCCTTTATCTAACCTAAGGTAATTTCATCTCCTAGTTCTAATTCAATTCATGTAACAAATAGATGAATCTTACTCCATTAAACATCAATTAGGGCTTGGAATCTTCATAGTATCTTGATTTGGAGAATTAGGGCTCAAGTCTTCAAGTAAGGTTATACAAATTGAAGATCTAAAGGTGAGTAATCTGTAATTAAATGTTCTTATTATACTTATTTACCAATTCTATTCTTGATGTTGTGTTATTAAGGTAAAATATTGAGTTGTATGTTCTTAATGGTTAAGGTGGAAACAAGATGGGTTTTAAATGAGTTAATATGGTTTAATGGTGTTTACTACTTAGTATGACATGATGAATGTTGATGTAAGAGTTTGGTTTGAGTGTATATATCATCAATATGTGAAATTGACATGATGGCTTAATAAGCGTCTTAATGATGAACTGGTGGCTTAATGGTCAAAATGGATTTATTCTTGATTTGTAAACATGGTGGTTTATTATTGAATCTAAATGGAATTGGAATTAACACATGTGGATGTATGTGAACTACATGGGTGTAGTATTGATTATGATAAATGGTTAGACCATAGTTAAAGTGCTTAATATGCTTTGAATCTTATTTGGATTAACATATATGGTATTCACTTAATTGGAGGAGCACCTAGTATGCATCGGAGGATATATTCATACATACCGTGGGGTAAACGTATCTCGTTCATACCTTCGGATACCGTGGGGTTTTCCGTTGTGTAGTGCCTTGTGACAATACCGTGGGGTATCGATCAAGGTATATCTTCGATTATGATGTAACTGGGTAGCGATATGGACCTTCTCCATGGAATCCAATTTGTGAATGTATCGAATTGTTATTCCTACATGCTATGACTATGCTTATTATGCTATGTGTAAACCTCACTTAGGCTTTAAAAGCCTAACACTTGCTATGTGTTTTATGTGTTACAGATGTTAGTGGTTCCGGACACAAGAAGGTTTAGTACGGGGTGTGAGCTCGGGATTGATGTTGGAAGGTTAAAGAGTTGGAAGATTGATATTAGAAATTCCCGACATCCTTTTTGGTCTTGGATTGCTATAGTATTGGGCAAACAAGCTAGTAGCCTTTTAGTAGTGATACATTAACTAAGTATTTGTATTAAAAGCTTTTGTAATGATGTTTATGTATACTTTTACTTTAGTAATGTGTACCACTCTTCCGTTTTATGGAAGTTTTTGTTAACCCCTATTTTGGGGTGTTACAGTAACTGACATTCAGAGAGTCATATTTGAATTTAGCATCATTATATTTTGGTTTCTCTTCTGTTGGTTTAGAAATTTCTTTCTTAACCTTGTCATCTGAAACTTCTGATTTCTCAGTTTTTGATTCAGAAATTGTTTCCTTTGCTTTTACAGGACTTGATTTTTGCAAACTATCTGAACTTGTTATAGAACTTGCAGGTCTCACAAAAACTTCAACAATTTCTGGGATTTGTGGTTTAGGAACTTGTAGTTTATCAAAATCATAAAGATTTGTTGGTGCTCTTTTCAAAACCACATTTTCCTCCAAACCTAATCCCAGTTTTGGATTATAAAATCTTGTGTCTTTAACATTGCTTGTGAGAAGATTCAAGGTTTGTTGAGTTTGACCCCTTTTCAAATTAAGGTCTTCCAACTCTTTGATTTTTGTGTACAAATTCTTTCTTTCCTCAAATAACATACCAAACTTAATTTGTAAATCACCCTTTCCATCTTTAACTTCTGTAAGTTCACTTTTCAATTCAGAAATCTTTTTCAAAAGATCAAAATTCTCATTTCTGACTTTTTGTTTCTCAACTTCAGATTCTTCAAACTGTTCTTTAATTATTTCTTTTTCTGTTCTGAATTTGTTAATCAGAATCCTTTCACCTTTTATTTGTTTTCTGAGTTTAACAAATTCAGCATTCATATTACCAATCTGAGTCATTAAATCAATTTCAAGGGCAGAATGTACCTGACGAGGATGATCGGCGCCGAATACCTGACGTGCCAATTTGAGGGTTAAACTCACCCCTTAGTCACTACTTACCTCATTTCTTGCTAGAACTCAAAAGAAAAACGAACTCCCTCTGCTCCAGACGAATTTCCTTTATCTAACCTAAGGTAATTTCATCTCCTAGTTCTAATTCAATTCATGTAACAAATAGATGAATCTTACTCCATTAAACATCAATTAGGGCTTGGAATCTTCATAGTATCTTGATTTGGAGAATTAGGGCTCAAGTCTTCAAGTAAGGTTATACAAATTGAAGATCTAAAGGTGAGTAATCTGTATTTAAATGTTCTTATTATACTTATTTACCAATTCTATTCTTGATGTTGTGTTATTAAGGTAAAATATTGAGTTGTATGTTCTTAATGGTTAAGGTGGAAACAAGATGGGTTTTAAATGAGTTAATATGGTTTAATGGTGTTTACTACTTAGTATGACATGATGAATGTTGATGTAAGAGTTTGGTTTGAGTGTATATATCATCAATATGTGAAATTGACATGATGGCTTAATAAGCGTCTTAATGATGAACTGGTGGCTTAATGGTCAAAATGGATTTATTCTTGATTTGTAAACATGGTGGTTTATTATTGAATCTAAATGGAATTGGAATTAACACATGTGGATGTATGTGAACTACATGGGTGTAGTATTGATTATGATAAATGGTTAGACCATAGTTAAAGTGCTTAATATGCTTTGAATCTTATTTGGATTAACATATATGGTATTCACTTAATTGGAGGAGCACCTAGTATGCATCGGAGGATATATTCATACATACCGTGGGGTAAACGTATCTCGTTCATACCTTCGGATACCGTGGGGTTTTCCGTTGTGTAGTGCCTTGTGACAATACCGTGGGGTATCGATCAAGGTATATCTTCGATTATGATGTAACTGGGTAGCGATATGGACCTTCTCCATGGAATCCAATTTGTGAATGTATCGAATTGTTATTCCTACATGCTATGACTATGCTTATTATGCTATGTGTAAACCTCACTTAGGCTTTAAAAGCCTAACACTTGCTATGTGTTTTATGTGTTACAGATGTTAGTGGTTCCGGACACAAGAAGGTTTAGTACGGGGTGTGAGCTCGGGATTGATGTTGGAAGGTTAAAGAGTTGGAAGATTGATATTAGAAATTCCCGACATCCTTTTTGGTCTTGGATTGCTATAGTATTGGGCAAACAAGCTAGTAGCCTTTTAGTAGTGATACATTAACTAAGTATTTGTATTAAAAGCTTTTGTAATGATGTTTATGTATACTTTTACTTTAGTAATGTGTACCACTCTTCCGTTTTATGGAAGTTTTTGTTAACCCCTATTTTGGGGTGTTACAGTAACTGACATTCAGAGAGTCATATTTGAATTTAGCATCATTATATTTTGGTTTCTCTTCTGTTGGTTTAGAAATTTCTTTCTTAACCTTGTCATCTGAAACTTCTGATTTCTCAGTTTTTGATTCAGAAATTGTTTCCTTTGCTTTTACAGGACTTGATTTTTGCAAACTATCTGAACTTGTTATAGAACTTGCAGGTCTCACAAAAACTTCAACAATTTCTGGGATTTGTGGTTTAGGAACTTGTAGTTTATCAAAATCATAAAGATTTGTTGGTGCTCTTTTCAAAACCACATTTTCCTCCAAACCTAATCCCAGTTTTGGATTATAAAATCTTGTGTCTTTAACATTGCTTGTGAGAAGATTCAAGGTTTGTTGAGTTTGACCCCTTTTCAAATTAAGGTCTTCCAACTCTTTGATTTTTGTGTACAAATTCTTTCTTTCCTCAAATAACATACCAAACTTAATTTGTAAATCACCCTTTCCATCTTTAACTTCTGTAAGTTCACTTTTCAATTCAGAAATCTTTTTCAAAAGATCAAAATTCTCATTTCTGACTTTTTGTTTCTCAACTTCAGATTCTTCAAACTGTTCTTTAATTATTTCTTTTTCTGTTCTGAATTTGTTAATCAGAATCCTTTCACCTTTTATTTGTTTTCTGAGTTTAACAAATTCAGCATTCATATTACCAATCTGAGTCATTAAATCAATTTCAAGGGCAGAATGTACCTGACGAGGATGATCGGCGCCGAATACCTGACGTGCCAATTTGAGGGTTAAACTCACCCCTTAGTCACTACTTACCTCATTTCTTGCTAGAACTCAAAAGAAAAACGAACTCCCTCTGCTCCAGACGAATTTCCTTTATCTAACCTAAGGTAATTTCATCTCCTAGTTCTAATTCAATTCATGTAACAAATAGATGAATCTTACTCCATTAAACATCAATTAGGGCTTGGAATCTTCATAGTATCTTGATTTGGAGAATTAGGGCTCAAGTCTTCAAGTAAGGTTATACAAATTGAAGATCTAAAGGTGAGTAATCTGTATTTAAATGTTCTTATTATACTTATTTACCAATTCTATTCTTGATGTTGTGTTATTAAGGTAAAATATTGAGTTGTATGTTCTTAATGGTTAAGGTGGAAACAAGATGGGTTTTAAATGAGTTAATATGGTTTAATGGTGTTTACTACTTAGTATGACATGATGAATGTTGATGTAAGAGTTTGGTTTGAGTGTATATATCATCAATATGTGAAATTGACATGATGGCTTAATAAGCGTCTTAATGATGAACTGGTGGCTTAATGGTCAAAATGGATTTATTCTTGATTTGTAAACATGGTGGTTTATTATTGAATCTAAATGGAATTGGAATTAACACATGTGGATGTATGTGAACTACATGGGTGTAGTATTGATTATGATAAATGGTTAGACCATAGTTAAAGTGCTTAATATGCTTTGAATCTTATTTGGATTAACATATATGGTATTCACTTAATTGGAGGAGCACCTAGTATGCATCGGAGGATATATTCATACATACCGTGGGGTAAACGTATCTCGTTCATACCTTCGGATACCGTGGGGTTTTCCGTTGTGTAGTGCCTTGTGACAATACCGTGGGGTATCGATCAAGGTATATCTTCGATTATGATGTAACTGGGTAGCGATATGGACCTTCTCCATGGAATCCAATTTGTGAATGTATCGAATTGTTATTCCTACATGCTATGACTATGCTTATTATGCTATGTGTAAACCTCACTTAGGCTTTAAAAGCCTAACACTTGCTATGTGTTTTATGTGTTACAGATGTTAGTGGTTCCGGACACAAGAAGGTTTAGTACGGGGTGTGAGCTCGGGATTGATGTTGGAAGGTTAAAGAGTTGGAAGATTGATATTAGAAATTCCCGACATCCTTTTTGGTCTTGGATTGCTATAGTATTGGGCAAACAAGCTAGTAGCCTTTTAGTAGTGATACATTAACTAAGTATTTGTATTAAAAGCTTTTGTAATGATGTTTATGTATACTTTTACTTTAGTAATGTGTACCACTCTTCCGTTTTATGGAAGTTTTTGTTAACCCCTATTTTGGGGTGTTACAGTAACTGACATTCAGAGAGTCATATTTGAATTTAGCATCATTATATTTTGGTTTCTCTTCTGTTGGTTTAGAAATTTCTTTCTTAACCTTGTCATCTGAAACTTCTGATTTCTCAGTTTTTGATTCAGAAATTGTTTCCTTTGCTTTTACAGGACTTGATTTTTGCAAACTATCTGAACTTGTTATAGAACTTGCAGGTCTCACAAAAACTTCAACAATTTCTGGGATTTGTGGTTTAGGAACTTGTAGTTTATCAAAATCATAAAGATTTGTTGGTGCTCTTTTCAAAACCACATTTTCCTCCAAACCTAATCCCAGTTTTGGATTATAAAATCTTGTGTCTTTAACATTGCTTGTGAGAAGATTCAAGGTTTGTTGAGTTTGACCCCTTTTCAAATTAAGGTCTTCCAACTCTTTGATTTTTGTGTACAAATTCTTTCTTTCCTCAAATAACATACCAAACTTAATTTGTAAATCACCCTTTCCATCTTTAACTTCTGTAAGTTCACTTTTCAATTCAGAAATCTTTTTCAAAAGATCAAAATTCTCATTTCTGACTTTTTGTTTCTCAACTTCAGATTCTTCAAACTGTTCTTTAATTATTTCTTTTTCTGTTCTGAATTTGTTAATCAGAATCCTTTCACCTTTTATTTGTTTTCTGAGTTTAACAAATTCAGCATTCATATTACCAATCTGAGTCATTAAATCAATTTCAAGGGCAGAATGTACCTGACGAGGATGATCGGCGCCGAATACCTGACGTGCCAATTTGAGGGTTAAACTCACCCCTTAGTCACTACTTACCTCATTTCTTGCTAGAACTCAAAAGAAAAACGAACTCCCTCTGCTCCAGACGAATTTCCTTTATCTAACCTAAGGTAATTTCATCTCCTAGTTCTAATTCAATTCATGTAACAAATAGATGAATCTTACTCCATTAAACATCAATTAGGGCTTGGAATCTTCATAGTATCTTGATTTGGAGAATTAGGGCTCAAGTCTTCAAGTAAGGTTATACAAATTGAAGATCTAAAGGTGAGTAATCTGTATTTAAATGTTCTTATTATACTTATTTACCAATTCTATTCTTGATGTTGTGTTATTAAGGTAAAATATTGAGTTGTATGTTCTTAATGGTTAAGGTGGAAACAAGATGGGTTTTAAATGAGTTAATATGGTTTAATGGTGTTTACTACTTAGTATGACATGATGAATGTTGATGTAAGAGTTTGGTTTGAGTGTATATATCATCAATATGTGAAATTGACATGATGGCTTAATAAGCGTCTTAATGATGAACTGGTGGCTTAATGGTCAAAATGGATTTATTCTTGATTTGTAAACATGGTGGTTTATTATTGAATCTAAATGGAATTGGAATTAACACATGTGGATGTATGTGAACTACATGGGTGTAGTATTGATTATGATAAATGGTTAGACCATAGTTAAAGTGCTTAATATGCTTTGAATCTTATTTGGATTAACATATATGGTATTCACTTAATTGGAGGAGCACCTAGTATGCATCGGAGGATATATTCATACATACCGTGGGGTAAACGTATCTCGTTCATACCTTCGGATACCGTGGGGTTTTCCGTTGTGTAGTGCCTTGTGACAATACCGTGGGGTATCGATCAAGGTATATCTTCGATTATGATGTAACTGGGTAGCGATATGGACCTTCTCCATGGAATCCAATTTGTGAATGTATCGAATTGTTATTCCTACATGCTATGACTATGCTTATTATGCTATGTGTAAACCTCACTTAGGCTTTAAAAGCCTAACACTTGCTATGTGTTTTATGTGTTACAGATGTTAGTGGTTCCGGACACAAGAAGGTTTAGTACGGGGTGTGAGCTCGGGATTGATGTTGGAAGGTTAAAGAGTTGGAAGATTGATATTAGAAATTCCCGACATCCTTTTTGGTCTTGGATTGCTATAGTATTGGGCAAACAAGCTAGTAGCCTTTTAGTAGTGATACATTAACTAAGTATTTGTATTAAAAGCTTTTGTAATGATGTTTATGTATACTTTTACTTTAGTAATGTGTACCACTCTTCCGTTTTATGGAAGTTTTTGTTAACCCCTATTTTGGGGTGTTACAGTAACTGACATTCAGAGAGTCATATTTGAATTTAGCATCATTATATTTTGGTTTCTCTTCTGTTGGTTTAGAAATTTCTTTCTTAACCTTGTCATCTGAAACTTCTGATTTCTCAGTTTTTGATTCAGAAATTGTTTCCTTTGCTTTTACAGGACTTGATTTTTGCAAACTATCTGAACTTGTTATAGAACTTGCAGGTCTCACAAAAACTTCAACAATTTCTGGGATTTGTGGTTTAGGAACTTGTAGTTTATCAAAATCATAAAGATTTGTTGGTGCTCTTTTCAAAACCACATTTTCCTCCAAACCTAATCCCAGTTTTGGATTATAAAATCTTGTGTCTTTAACATTGCTTGTGAGAAGATTCAAGGTTTGTTGAGTTTGACCCCTTTTCAAATTAAGGTCTTCCAACTCTTTGATTTTTGTGTACAAATTCTTTCTTTCCTCAAATAACATACCAAACTTAATTTGTAAATCACCCTTTCCATCTTTAACTTCTGTAAGTTCACTTTTCAATTCAGAAATCTTTTTCAAAAGATCAAAATTCTCATTTCTGACTTTTTGTTTCTCAACTTCAGATTCTTCAAACTGTTCTTTAATTATTTCTTTTTCTGTTCTGAATTTGTTAATCAGAATCCTTTCACCTTTTATTTGTTTTCTGAGTTTAACAAATTCAGCATTCATATTACCAATCTGAGTCATTAAATCAATTTCAAGGGCAGAATGTACCTCAGTTGAAGATTCAGAACATGCATCCTCATAGTCAGAATCATCTTCATTCTTCATCTTAGCCATATAGCTTTGCATCTGAGAAAAATGAATGCAATCTTCCTCATCAGAAGAATAGTATAGCCAGTTCTCTTGTTCTGCTAACATTGCAATTCCACTATCTTTGGTTTTAGCCAGTTGAGCCTTCTTTGTATAGTACTCATAATCTTTAACTACTTTCACTCTGCAATCTCTGGAAAAATGTCTAGGTTTTCCACCCTTGAAACAAAGATCTTTTTCTTTTCTTTCTTCCTTCTCCTCTTTCTTCTCATTCTTACTTTCTTCTCTATCTTCCTTCTTCTTGTATTTCTCTTCTGAACTCCACTGTTCTCTTCTGTACTTGCCCTGAAACTTATTCTTCCCATATCTCTTATTGAAAGTATTGGTCAATAAGGCCAGTTTCTTAGCAATTAGCTTGATATCAGCATCTTCATCAGATTCCTCTTCCTCAGCAGACTCTTCCTCTATCTTTGGAATTTCTGACAAAAACCCATATTTCTTGGATGATTTGGTGACTTTGGATTTTGAAAGCAAAGCTAATTGATCAGAAACACTTTTCTTTTCCTCAACCACATGCTTAATAGAATCCTCATTTGGATTCAGAACACAAAATAGATCATTTAGATCTTCCTCACACATATCCTTGTTCATCTGAAGACTAATTGCAAAAGACGACCACTCTGAATTAAGACTATTTAGAAACTTGTAGTTTATCTCAGACTTAGTCTTCTTCAGCCCATTCCTCCTAAGGTCATTCAATATTGTGCAAAATTTACTGTAAGTTTGGGTTAAACTTTCTGACTCCTTTGCTTTGAATCTTTCATAAGCATTGATGCTTTGATTCAACTTTGCTTGAATTGATTTGAGAGTACCCAACATCTGCTTTTCCAGTTCATCCCACATTTCCTTTGCAGATGTTCCACTGTCAATTTTATTGAAAACCTTATTAGGAACAGCCAAAGTCATCAAAGTATTAGCTCTTTTGTCTATTGCATGTCTCTGTTTTTGCGCTTCTGTGTATTGTGAAAAATTCTTCTTCACTCTGGTAGCAGGAATCTCCGGAGTAGTATCAGTTGCAGGCGTAGCAGCAACATCAACATAGACTTCAATAGGACCTTTGCGAATAGAGATCATAAAGTTCTCATCAATGTTATCCATGAATTGAATCATACGTATCTTCCATTGCTGATATTCTTCCGGAATAAGAACATGTGGCTTCGTTTCAGATCCCATAGAGAGAAATTCTTTTGAAGACATGATTTGTAAAATTGAATTGAATCGATTCAACAGAAAGACAAATTCAAATTTCTTTAATCAAAACAGAACGAATTCAAGAATTTCGAGTAGCAGCGGAATCAATTGACGAATTGACCAAGAAATCTTCAAGAACACGATCAGGAACCTTCACAATCACGATCTTGAACAAATTTGTTTGCTGATTTGCTCTGATACCAATTATAAGTCCAGGATTCAATCTTACAATCAAATATGAACAATTAAACAGTAAATGATAGAGAATTGGATCAAACAAACTTGTATTCAATCAGGAACAGATTACATATCTAGAGAGAGAATCTCTCTAAGATTACAAAAGTGAATACAAAGTTATGTGGGAAAGTTAGTTAGCCAAACAGTGCTAACAACTATATATACTGTAAAGGAAACACTAAAGCTACAGTACATATATGAAAGACTAATAGAACGATTACACGTGTCCTAATAAGATAACAGAATACAAAGAAAAATATCCTGTCATAAGTTCTGAACATGTTGTTCAGAACTTCTGAACATTCTTCTGATAAAGCTTCTAAGAACATATACTTCAGCACTTGGATATTTTCAACTTTGTCTTCAGAAGTTCTGAGTCTCCTACTCAGAACTCTGACCCTTCTGTTCAGACTTTCATACTTAGTAATCTTTCTGAGATTCTCCAGTCAGAGCTTCTGAGTCTTCTATCAGATCCAACACTTGTGTTTATTGATAAAACTTCAGATCTAACAAATACCGTCATACCCTCGCACCGATCGTCACACCCTTTGGTAAATGCTCGGGATCTTGATGTCGAGTTGCTACCAAGGAACCAACATCTAAGGTTAGATGACAATAACCATCACCTTGACCTCAATGTAGTCTTCGACTACCAAATCATTGTCGAGATCCTCCATGGCCATTCCCTACGAACCGCGCTTACAAAAGTCGTCACAGTACCTGTCATCTACCTGCAACAATTTTGGGCAACACTACAGTACCACCCAAATCACCGACGGGGTCCACATTTCAAAGCCAAAGTCGATCACTTTGATGCAGGTATAACGATTAGAAGACTCCGACGTTCACTTGACCTACCGTACAACGAAAACTTCGAACACCCTATTCCCGAGGCACAACTGTTTGCCGATATCCAAAGCCTCAGATATCAAGATGCCAAAAACCCAATTCTGATGGGCACGTCCAAATTCCAACGCCAATTCCTACCGAGGATTTGGTATACCTTATGTTCGATCATCAACCGGTGTATGACATCGAAGCACACCGGGTTAGATAAGTGCAACATCCCGACACTCCAAATATTCCATGTGAGCGCGTTCAACCGGAACATCGACTACGCAGTCATGTTGTGGAACGAGCTGATAGAACTGGTCGAGGACAAATTCCGACCACACAAGAACCGCAACTTCGTGCCCTACCAACGATTCTTTCAGATCTTAATCCACCAGATCATGGAAGACAACCAAGATATCCCTCGCCGAGAAAATGCAGTCAAAGGCCCGAGCCAATATATGCATTATCTAAAGATGCCGAAACATATTGACTTTGCCCACATCGCAGTTATACCTGAAGCTGTTCTTGCCCATGCCGACCAACAGTCTGAGGTAGTTAGGCAATATAGAATAGCTAATGCACTAGTGGTCCAGCCAGAACCGGCTGGACCTCCCCAAGGTGCAATCCTACTAGGCGGTGAGGGTATACATGTTAGCAGGTTCAGGAACTTGGGGTTCCTGAACGGGAAGAGGTGAGGAGAACGTTAAGACAGAGAGTGGGTGGGGTGGCGAGGAATGCTGGTCAGGCATCCATATCCGGAACCGTTAGAATTCTAATCCTCGACGACGTGTCGATGGATTCAGATGATGACCCAGATTTTGACCTCGATGCTTCGTCATCCGACGATGAAGCATTTGCCCAACCATGACGAGCTGATGATGGTACTTCCGACTCAGATCCTGATCATGACCCTGATGCGGATCTTATTCCGAGACACATCGGTCGTAGTCGACATATTGAGGGTTCCGAAGCTGATTCCATCTGGAACTTCGGACCTTCCGGTGATTTTGGTGACACAAGGCGGGAAGAGGGAGATGAAGTAGAAAATACTATTGTGAGCCGTGAGAATGTGAGAAAAGAAATGGGAGGGGCTGAGATAGGATCGGATAAAGTTTTAACTGTCGATCCTTCCTAAATTGTTACAAGTCGGGTAGCCACATCTACTACCAACGCGCGTACGTCGCCTTTGCATATTGAACAAGACATGGTGGACCCAGCCATGCATAGCACAACCCCCCTCAGCCACTCGTCAGCATCTCAATTTGTCGGCGTTTCATTTCACACAGGGGGTAAAGCTCAAACACTATCGGCGACACACTCGGTGTCTGCTGATATTGAACAAGGTAGGCTCCTGCCCCGGCCACCGCCTTTTATTCCGAGCACGTTGAGTCTAGAGCCTTTTGGACATACATCTTTTCTTAGGCCACGCGCGTCGGTATCACAACAAGTTGTGGGCTTTTGTGCCCCAACCGGAACACCCCGAGTGCGGCCACCATTTGTTGGTGCCCCACGAGGACTGGGTGGAAGTCCTGTCATGGTCAACACAATGCCAGCCATGAACACAGGCAGTACGGTTGCTACAACCGCTACTTCAACCGGTAACCTACGTGGTCCGGTGGTTAGCTCTATATTTCCCAATTTTCCACATGAACAGATTGTACGAACGCTTGGCCCATATCCGCACTTTATCACACTTCCATTACTGGCGTCTGCTTTAGGCGCTATCGATCATGCCTACAAGCAACACCGTCAGGCCATGCAATGTATAGTTGATAGATTAGCAAGCGAAGTGAGCAGAGCCATCAAGGGCAAAGGAATTGATGAATCATCATCAACTCCTCAGGATCAACCATCCAACGCACAATCCGACCTACAATCACCACCATTAGTTCTGTTACACCAAATTCCCACCGATCAACTCAAATCTGAGTTGTTAGCCCGACTGTTAGCACAAGGAGATACTAACACTACTGAAGAAGTTGACCTTGTTGGATTACTACGCCAACAATCCCAACCTCAAACCCAACCTCAAACTTCAACATCCTCAAGCGCAGAATTTCAAACCTTAAACGACTCAATCAAAGAAATGACCAAAGTTGTAGTTGTCGGCTACCAATCCTTATCCTCACGAATCACCGTAGTTGAACAAGCGTGTGGGATTCAAGCTCAAGCCTCACAAAAACAAAGACATGATGATCAGGATGATCCTGATCAACATGAGGGGGAGAAGAGAGCAAGGGTTGGCGAGTCCAGTGGTGCGGCTACTCAAAATGTAGGGGGATCAGATCAGCCAGCTAGTGAAAGGGAAACAGGGGCAAGTGGATCGAATACTGATATGGTCCAAGTGGATGACACCGAAGTTCTAGCTAATGTCATAACTAGGGTTGAAAAGCCTTCGGTTGTTAACAATAGAACATATGAAGAAAGAATGGCATATGCGTTTTTCAATGATTACATCTACATAGATTCTGAGGAAGAACCTGAGAAAACGATTGTCCAAATCAAAGAAGAATTAGAAGACATATTCGACATCATCGAGGCTATTATGGCTGCTTCGGATTCCGACGATGATACTCCAGATGATTTTACTCAACAACAAACGTCGACTGATCAAGGTGCAGGTACTTCTGCTCCTCCGGCTCTAGTGGTACAAGTGATTGCTCCAGGAATTCAAGTGCAAGCCGATGGCAGAATAAGGGATCATGTACTCAAAGCTGAACTGGAAATTTATCAGGAAGTGATAGACGCTGAGCCAAGGTATGTGGCTACAGGTGAACGAGTTAGGATTCTGATTCTTTATCAGGAAAGCATAAGAAAATATTTGTTTGTTAGGGATGTCCAGAGGATTGATATAGCAAAGGTATACGGCATTGAAGACTGGCCACCAATGCGCATGATTGAATTTCTACATGTCATGGGCAATGAATGTCTGAATACAAATGTGGTGAGGTCAGATAAAGCTATTATGAAGGTGCTGAACATAGATTCCTGCAAGCTTTTCAAAGTCTGGTATCCACAGTTTACTGTACAAAGATCCGATGGCTCCGAACATGTCTTTTCAGAAGCAGACTTCAAGAGTCTAAAGCTTGACGACTTCTGCAGTTTGTATGATATCCTGGCACGAGCTCCTCAAAAGAAGATTGAATGGTCTTCTGCATATAAAAGTGTCAAGAGGTTCATGCGGAATATCCTGAAATTTTCTTATCTTACGGATTTCCAAATGGCCTTGGAGTCACACCAAGCCCGAGTAAACCTAAGAGCACCGAACCGGCGTCTGTCTGACATTCAAGGTATTCCCGCATATACTGTTCTGAAGAAACCTGAACTTGGGTTGGTTTACAGCAATCAAGACTCAAAGAAGAGATTTTTTAGAACCTGTGAAGCCAACAAGTTCAGTGATGGAACGTTCAAGTATATTCAGATCCACCTTGAGAGTAGACTGCGTCTGGATGCAAGCGGGGAGGTGAAGCTGAAAGATAAGGAGAATGAGCTGATTAAGCAAGCCCTGGATGCCATTACATACCGGAAGGAGTACCGAAATGCACTACGGAGGTTCGAGATCATCTTCGGGATTCGAAAGAAGTGCGTGACCCCGGTGGACGCTTAAACTCTTTGTCTCTACATTGGTACAAAGGGGGAGAATGTTAGTGCCTTAATTATCATGTTGTACCGTGTAGAGGGACCATTTATGTATTTACAAAGTTACAAAGTATATAAGGTAACTTTTGTCTAGATATTCATTAGGTCATCCAATTACTACGCACACAAGTGCACACACTCTACAATTTCTCTCTACATTCGCTATTGTGTACTTGATGGATTGTTCATCATTGATATATATGGATGGCCACCTGATTGCTTATATTGTTTGATTACTTGTTCTGGGATCACAATCATTGTTATCTGAAAACTCTCAATTGGTATCAGAGCCTAGCAGAAAGGAATTTGTTCATCAATCCATTATTGTTTATCAATTTTTGAGAAATTGATGAGTTTTTGGGTTTTTGAGATTTTATTGAATTTTTTCAAAAATCTAGAAATCGTTTGAGTTTTGATTTGATTCAAGTTAATAGATCAATTTTAGTTGTTGATTGAAATAATTTGCAATTTACAAAATTAATTTTCATCAACAAATCAAGTTTTTGGAAAATCAAAGTTTTAAACAGTGTTCTTCATGTTCATCGAGAATGTGATGATAGTTTTAAAATTTTGCTTCTGTTTGTGAACACAAATCTGTTTGTTGTTCCTTTAAAATTAGTTTGCATATCTCAGATTCAAAAATGGTTAACTAGGAAGAGGTTAAGAGAAAAACCACTGTGAAAATGCAACTTCCATTTCTCTACGAAAAGGATAATAGGAAGGCTTTGGTTTGGAATTGGAAGCAAACCTTGTCTAATGACTATTTCCAGATCTATGCAGTTGAGCAACCGAAGGAGAGTGAAAACCCCGTTTTTGAAGGAAAAATCTATTATCCTCCTTTGGTACTTGAACAGAAGCTCGTAGAACTCGAAAGCAAGATTGAAGACATTCGAAATGAAGACAGAATTGCTTTTTAGATAGAAAAGGAAGTCATGCTAACTGTTCTTGTTAACAGTGAGAGAGAAAGGTCTGAAAAGAAGTTTTCTAATTTTTCAAAGAAATCAGTTGAGGAAAAGAAAGCTGTTGAACTTAAATGCATAAAACTTTCAAAACAAAACTCTGATTTTGAAAAAGTTTTATTTTTAGAAAAGGAAAAGCTTGAGAAAAAGATGTTTGAGTTTGATATTGAAAGAAAAGTTTTTGAATCAAAAAGTGTTGAGCTTTCAATGAAAATATCTAATTTGGAAAAAGAATTAGACGTAGGAAGAAAAGAATTTGAAAAGAAGAAAGTTGAAGATTTTAAAGCAAAGAGTGTGAAAGATGTTTATGCGCATGAAAGACATATTTTTCAAAATGAAATAAGGAAACTGACAAGGAAGCTATCAGATTTGTCCACTGAGTGTATGAAGGAGAAGAAGGTTAAATCTGATATTCAAAGAAAATTTGATTTGATGTCCAAGGAAAGAAACGCTTTGTCCAACAAAGTTAAAGATCTTGAAGACATTATTTTTAAAGTTGAGGTTTCAAAACAAGCAAGTCCCGACACGATTGTTCAGACTCCACTTGTTGACTCAAATGATTCTGAATGTTCATTTAAAACGGCTTCAGGTTCAATTAATACTGATGTTTCTTCAAAGGGATTTGATAAATCAAAGGGTCTTTCAAAAGATCAGATTCGTCCTTCCAATCTCTTTTATAGTCATTTTGTTGATAATTCGGATGCTTCTATTTCAAAGCCTACAGAAAATCTTGTCTTCAAAAGAGTAAAGATGGTATGGAAAGTGAAGGGTTCAACACCTGAAAGAGATGCCCCAAAATCATCTGTTCCTCCACCCGTCGTGAACAAGAAGAACAATCATCCTAAAGGTAAGTCGTTTGTTAAACCTAATCTTGTTTATTCTGCAAATCATTTGATTAGGTTAGCACAAAAGCAAATCTGTTGTTCTTATTGTGGAACTCATGATTTTGTTAAGAAAGAAAATGTTCAGTACTGGTATGGTACTTACAATATTTCTTCAAATCGAACTGCACATAACAAGTCAGGACCCAAGTTCCGTTGGGTACCAAAATCTACTTAATCTGTTTTGCAGGTTTATCATGTGTAGTGCTGAATGCCCAATTACTACCAAACACATGACTGGAAAACAGAAGAGAAGATTGCAATTTGAAGAAGAATACATGTGCTGAAACCATATGCATAATTTCAGGGGAGAAATTCTTAAACTTTTGATATATTTGAGCTTATTGTCATATATTTTTATGCTTCTTTGTAGGGGGAGCATACACATTGATGGTTTCTAAACACATCGGTTTAGAACCCGAATTTCAATGAGTTTATGGTTTCTGAATAATTCAGTTCAGAACCCGCACTTCAATGAGATTAATGGCTTCTAAACACTTCAGTTTTAGAACCCGAGCTTTCAAAGTGTTTGACTTCTAATCATACCAGATCAGGACTCGTTCTTAATCTTAAAAATAATAAAAATAATAAAAAAATTAGACTTAGATTGTTAAATCTACTGATTTTGGTTCGTTAAGACTCTTTGCAGATTTTGAGGGGGAGCTTATCCGATTTTTAAATCAGTCGATCATAATTTGAGGGGGAGCTGAGACGTTTGAATGTAAGTATTGTCTGAATTCAATCTGAGATTGTTTGAAAGAAGAACGACTTTCAAGCATGAAAAATGTGTTCTTAAATGTTAAAACCACTTCTCTAAATCAAACAGATTTATAATTTTAGAAGTGCGATTTTAAATGTTTTTCATGTATATCTCAGATTCCATCATTATTTCTGACCGTGTGTTTCTAAAGATTAATACTTGTGTATTATCTTGTCTGTATATACTTTCAAGTATTCATACACACCGGTTCAGCTTTTTATTGACTTTGTTATTACCATGTCTCAAAACGAAACAATTTTTTGATGGTAATACTCCCGTTTGAAATTCAAATTTTGTTGAGCATCATACATTCATTTCAGCATAAGAGCTTAAGCGTTTCATTCATAGATTGTTTATATTTGTTCATATAAACAACATTCAATTCTTTGACACCCTATCCATTTATGATTATCTTTCATATTTGATCTGATTGATACATTGTCAGATTCTCAAACAAGTCTTACGAATTCATTTCATTTCATTCTATATTCTTGTTTTGAGAAATCCTCAAAGTTCAAATGCTCAAATATTCATGATAATTCTTGTGGAGCATGCATTCTGATGACAGTGTTTTCAAAAAGCTGAGATTTATAATTGTTCAAGCTAAACTGTTGAACAACATATCTTTTAGGACAACATTTCATGGGAATTAGTGTGAGAGCTTAAAAGAACTTATATGGATCCACGTTAACCAGTGTTTCCTACCCAAGAAGTTATCCTTGAGTGATTGAGGGGTGAGGGGTCGAAATCAAAGAGTGGGGGAGATAACTCATCCGGTTGAGTAATCTCAGTGTGCTGAGGTAAAATGAAAAAGAGAGTTTGGTTAGCAGTGAGCAGATTAAAAACAGAAAGAGGGTGTGAGAACAGAGTTAAAAGAATAAGAGAACTCTGCACCAGCCACCTTCTGAGCCGGGCAACCACATTACTGATTGGTTCACATTCTTTGGTGACCATCATTGAAACATGCAATTAGCCCATGCCAACTCTTAATTTTAAACTCCACCAGCTACTCATTTCTTTCTCAACAAAGAAATGTTTCATTTTTCTTGGGGATGCAGCATATTATCTATCTAATCTTCACTCGGAAGGTTGGATATTGAAAAAGAAGGAAGTTTGCCCCACCTTCACACTTCAATCATGCACATTGAGTCCGTGGAAAACTTGTTGTTGTCTCAACAGTTTACACAATTTGAGCCTAACTATTAATCAAGCATAAGTTGCTTCAATCATTTCTACACTTGCACGTACACACAAGGAATATGTTTTCTTGTCATAACATTCATAGAAATTCCTTAGTGCTTTTCGATGATTGAATGGAAGCCTTGGAGTAGTGAACATCAAAAAGCTCATTTCCAAAGTACATTCGTTGTACTAAGTGGCTTTGTGCAACTTACAGGCATTTTAACTGATTCATCCGTTGTTTCAGGGCTACCAATTTTATATTATCTGAATTTGAAAAGATTCGGATAAACATTTTTGGAATTGACGGTTAAACAGATCAAGTGGAGGAGATTGTTTCTGGTATTCAAAGACTGCTGAAATTGAAAAGAATTTTGATGATCATGATGCTCACAATCATCAAAAAGGGGGAGAAATATCAAACAGAAGAAAAGAGGGAGATAATTCGAATATCTCAATTTTATCTCAATTTTCAAAAGTCAAAGTTGATATTCACCAAAGTCAAAAAAAGGCAACTCAAGATATTTCGCGATGTTCAAAGAGAGACAAGATTCAAGACAGTTTGTTCAAGTTTATCAAATGCGTGAAGATACAAAGACGGTCTGTGCTTAAAGATTATTCAAAAATGTCTTAAAGCTCAAAGCCCGTTGAAACCTCAAATCCCGTTCATAATTCAAAGACTGAAGAAATTTACCAAATGTCAAAGCTGCAAAGATCAGTGATTCGAAGATAAAAAGATTTTGTTTTGAAGACCTTGATCAACGCTACACAGATTTGAAGTTTGTGTTTCAAGACTTGATGATTATTTGACTTTAAAGAGCCTAAATGAAGATTAAAGCCGTCAAAGTGGATTCTTGAAGATAAAGCCTATCTGAAGATTAAAGAGCTGAAGACTATCGTCATAATTTTTTATATCTTGAATCCATAGGGGGAGATTGTTAGTACACAAATGGATCCAAGATTTAGGCTAATTGTAATTAGTCAATATTAGTCAAAGTCAAGAAAATAGCTAGTATTGGTCAAGGGGATAAATACCCAATTGTAAGGGTTTGTGAGGTGAGGTCAATGCAAAAAGCATACTGAATATCATAGTGTGTGTGTGTGAAATAGAGAGAAGGCCTCCAAGAGAGAGAATTTGCTCTTCATTCCAATATTGTAGATTTCTCTTCTCTAATCAATTTATTTGTATTTAATCATTGTTATCTGAAAACTCTCAATCTAGTACACAACCATTGGTAGGAACAAAGTTGGATGTTTTTAACCATAAGACTACTCTTCAACCCTTTCTTTGAGTGAACTAGAGAGTTGTGATTTCTCCAGATCACCCAAACATACACCATAACCACTACCTCTAGCACCTTCGCCTTTTGTTTGTTCACAATTCGCGAGCCAAACTCGACCAACAGCTCCTCAATCGTGCTAACAACATAATAGTATATTTTGTTAGAATCTAAAAGTAGGTTATTAGTATCTTCGGAAATTTGAGATTTTATTTTCTTGTTAGAAGTGATCTTGGAATGATTATGATATCTTGGTGTATTCAGTTTTAGGTTGTTAAAAAAAGTCCATTGGCAAATAATCTTAAATAAAAAGTAGATTAATTTTCGTTATTATACCTCATTAGCGCAATTTCTTTTATCAGTAAGCGACTTATTATGATAAATAAAATAATTAAAGGTAGCAAAAGTGTAACTAAAGATGTACATAATTTTGCAAGTAATTTGGATGGATGCCTTTCACGAGACTAATATCTTCTTAATTGAAGTGCATGAACGATTGTACATAAATAGGCTACCAAAAATCCAAAATATATCTCTACAAAAATAATCACTATCAGCGAGGGAAAAACCGTCGCTAAGCTCACATCCGTCGCCGATAGTAGGTCGGTCTAAAAGGCGTGAGTGATGCTATCAGCGAAGGATTAGGGAGAGACTAGTATCAACGATGGATTAGCTAGGGACAAGTATCAGCGACGGATTAGCGAGGGCCATTAGTACATATGGAGTTTACTTTACCTGCAGTTACCATAACGACAATCAATATATTAGGTTTATCTTTCACGTCCCATAATGCAAATCCTTCCAAAATGATTCAACCATCAGTATGTGTGTGAGGTTTTGTTAAGTATTGGAACAACTGTGACAACGTATGAACTATGAAGGGGTGGAAATGGCGGAGTTCACCGCAAGTAGGTTTTGTGAGGAAACAGAAGTTATAGAGTTATGGTTTGATGATTCAATACTTGTATCAGTGCTTTGAGCTTTTGTACATTAGAAGTTTAATATATTACTTTAAAGAAAATTAAATAAATCATAAAAAGGCAAAAAAAAAACCTCAACATAAAGAAACAAGTACTTCATTGTTTGAGATATAAGATCACTGGTATAAAAGTTATAAAACTACGTTGCCCAAAATAAGAATCATATAAGTTAATTATATTTTCATGTAATTTGCCTTTTTTTAATTGTAAGTAGTAAATTTGCACTTATTCTTAAGCAAAAAGTTAAAAATACACAACCTGATGAAATAATTATATAAGTTGGTATCATGGTAATACTATGGTACAAAACTTCCAATATCGTGTGTCAACCAATTTTTCATATTTGATATGGTACTGTCAACCAACTAATATTAGTACCTACATTTGATATACATGTTGGTCGATCGGTTTGATTTGATATAAAATTGTCACCCCAATATGTTATTAGTTTTTTTTTCATGTGGGGTTAGGAACTAAAATCATAACAAAACTTGTACCATTAAAGTTTTTTGTGTAATAAATAAAGCCAAACGATGAAAACAGAAAACCATAATGCTAGCGGACCAAAACCATAACTTGCTCTAAATTTTTTAGAGTAAATTACATGATTGGTCCCCGTGGTTTATACTTTTTATCCACTATAGTCCGAAAAATGAAATAAGTACATGAATGATACTTGTCGTATACATATTCGCAAGGTTTTGGTCCCTCTCACCAACGAGCTGTTAACTCCTCCCGTTAAGTGAAGCACGTGCCCCTCACATGAGGGGCAAAACCATTCATGAGTGTAAAACAGTGGATGAGGGTATATCATTTGATGAGGGTAGTGAAGATGGTGAATTTACTCTTGATGCAAGTGATATGTTGGATGAAGTGGATGTAGACATGAGGGAATAGAAGGAAACAATGCTTACTGTCAATACTGAGGCAGTGGATATGGAAGACTTTGAAAGCAACTCTGATGACTCTGACTTGGAGAAAGACATGAAAACAATGTTGGAAAAGTTAAGAAGAGAACATGTTCCAACCTTTGCAGGTGATATTCATTGTTCTTTCTTTGTTGGTCAAGCATTTGGGGCAAAAGAAGGAATACAATCTTTGATAGACCAGTTTGCTGCTACAAGCAGAAGACAAATTAAGGTAATTAAGAATGATTCAACAAGAATCAGGGTTGTTTGTTTAGGAGACATAACTGGTAAACCTGATGAAAAATGTCCTTGGGTTATGCTAATATCTAAGGGTAAACATTAGAGTACATGGATGGTCAAAACCCTTAAGGACACACATACTTGATTTGAAACCAGATTTGTAAGGGCTTGCACAGCTACTTATTTGTCCCAAGAGTTGACACAGACCCTACTCCATAACCCAGATGTGCCTATTAGATCTGTTCAAACTGAGATGCAAAAGAAGTATCAAATGAAAATTTCAAGGATGAAAGCTTTCAGAGCAAAGACATTGGCACTTCAAAAGCTACATGGTGATTACTCTGAGCAATATGCAATATTGAGAGACTACCTTGAGGAAATCCAAAGAACAAATAAAGGTACAACTGTCATTGCAAATTATATGCTTATCTAATTATATGTTTATCTAATTATATGTTTATCTAATAATTTGAAGGTACAATTGTCAAGTTGGAAGTTGAAGTTGAGTGTAATACAACAATTAACACAAGAAGATTTAAGAGTTTTATGTGTGCATAGGGGCCCTTAAAGGGGTTTAAAGCTGGAATGAGGGACTTTCTTGGTTTTGATGGATCTTTCATGAAGGGACCCTTTCCAGGTCAAAATTTAACAACATTGGGGATTGATGGTAACAATGGTACTTATCCACTTGCCTATGCCATTGTTGAGGCTAAAACAACATCATCATGGACATGGTTCATAGAGTGTCTTAGAGATGATTGTACATGTTCACAAATTCAAAACACTTTCATATCTAATAGACAAAAGGTAATGTAGAAATATGCTTATCTAATTATATGCAACTCTAATTATATGCTTATCTAATTATATGCAACTCTAATTATATGCTTATCTAATTATATGCCTACTTGATTGAAACATAGGGAATAATACCTGCCATTGCAAGGGTATTTCTCTGTGCAGAACACATATTTTGTGTATGACATATACATGAAAATATGAGGATGTCTTGGAAGGGGAAACAATATAAAGACTTGTTATGGAGGTGTACAAAGGAATCTACTATCCAACAATTTGATAGTGAAATGGGCAATGTTTGGGCAAAATTTCACCAGTCTCGACGACGACCAAAGCACTAAGAACATTTATTACACTTTTCTCATGTCAAAGTCAAAACGTAAACATTTTTGTCCTCTGACCAAGGCCGAAGTCGAACGTACCTCTCTACCTCGACCGTCGTGTAGAAACACACGACCTCGACCAACTAACGTATGATTCTTCTGTTACGTTTTCCTCGTTTAATGCAGGTCAAACGACATTTATGGCCAACGGACGAAACCGACAGAGCAATTATGAGCATTAAACTACGGAGACCGTTGCGACCGTTATCAGGTGGAATTCATGGACTCAGTAAATGCATTCGAAGACTATAAATACAAAGGCAAAGTCATTGGAACATCATCGAACTCCGAACTACACACTGCATACTCAAGAACACACAAAACAAAGAACTCTCTCCCGAAGAATCGCTCTCGATGCACGACATCCGCACATGACACACAGTTTTTACTCACGACGCACGCTGTTTTTACATTCAAAACACTTGTTACTTTACATTTAAAGTATTTCCTTTCATTTGTATTGTAATCTCTGTACGATCGACACCAGTAACAAAGGACATCGCCCCTGTTTGGCGATCATAGTGCAGCGACGGCTCCCACAGACGTCCGCGGGTTTTTCCTCGTTGAGGTTTTTCCCGCGTCACCAAAATCGTTGTCTCTTTTACATTTTATGTCTTTAACGCACCGTCTTGTCGAACGATTCCTTTCTTTAGTTGTTAAGCTCCACAATCAACCTTAAGTTATCCTTCTGGACGATTTTTGGCATTAACAGTTTCTTGTAGTTTCCTCTTTTCTCTGTTCCAGGAGAATGACAAGTAATGGAAACCAGGAGCATGTAATCGCCCGTGGGCAGGAAGAGCTTTCAAATGCACAAGATATTCCTGGAATGGTTGATGAATATCGCCTGGAGGAAATCATCCTAGATCAGAGCAAGCCAAATCAAAAGTCTTTATAGGATCATCCCTCGATCCCTGCATCAAAGACAAGCTAATATCTTTCTTGCAGGAGTACGCCGATTGTTTTGCCTGGTCGCATGAAGACATGGTCGGTATCGATCCTGACGTCATTTCTCATAAGCTTAATGTCGACCCGCCATTCAAGCCGATCAAGCAGAAGCGGCGAAAATTCGCTCCTGAGAGGAATAAGGTAATAAATGACGAGGTCGACAACCTCCTCAAGACAGGGAAAATTCGAGAAGTAAAGTACCTCGATTGGCTTGCTAATGTCGTGGTCGTGGCGAAGAAAAATGGCAAATGGAGGGTCTGTATCGATTTTACGGATCTCAACAAAGCCTGTCCTAAAGACCCTTTCCCATTGCCACATATCGATGCCATGGTCGACGCGACAGTTGGGCATGAACTATTAACGTTCATGGATGCATATTCTGGATACAATCAGATCCTGATGCACGTCGAGGACCAGGAGAAAACTGCGTTCATGACAGATCGAGACATTTATTGTTATAAGGTTATGCCTTTCGGACTAAAAAATGCAGGTTCTACCTATCAACGTCTGGTGAATAAAATGTTCAAAGATCACCTCGGCGACACAATGGAAGTCTACATCGACGACATGCTCGTCAAGTCGAAGCAAGCAGTCGACCACGTCGACCATTTAAGGCAGTCATTCGATACCCTCCGAAAATATAGCATGAAGCTCAACCCAACGAAATGCTCCTTCGGTGTCAGCACTGGAAAGTTCTTGGGTTACATGGTTACTCGTCGCGGAATTGAAGCCAATCCCGACCATTTCAAGGCCATCGTCGAGATCAAAT
This sequence comes from Saussurea involucrata, assembly GCA_033807775.1. NCBI lineage: Eukaryota > Viridiplantae > Streptophyta > Magnoliopsida > Asterales > Asteraceae > Saussurea > Saussurea involucrata. The sequence goes on along the minus strand of CM066322.1, from coordinate 53,694,759 downwards.
CTCCAAGGAATTTCAAAGAAGTCCAAAAGCTCACTGGTCGAGTGGCAGCCCTAAATAGGTTTATCTCTCGATCCTCAGATAGATGTCACTTATTTTACAATGTCCTCAGGAAAAACAAAGGCTTCGATTGGACTGACGACCATGAGAAAGCACTGCAGAGATTAAAAGAGTACATGGCGTCGCCACCCTTATTATCGAAGCCTCACGATCACGAGACCTTGCAGCTATATCTAGCCGTCAGTCCAAATGCGGTAAGTGTCGTCCTGACGCGAGAATATGAAATGCAACAATTGCCGATCTACTATGTAAGTAAGTCCCTTCTAGACGCCGAAACCAGGTATTTCTCAATGGAAAAACTACTCTTGTCGCTTGTTACAGCCGCAAAGAAATTGCGACATTACTTCGAATCACACCCAATTACTGTCGTTACTAACTACCCCCTTAAGTCTGTCTTAAGAAAACCTGAGTTGACAGGTCGATTAGCGAAATGGAGTGTATATCTCAGCAGCTACGACATCGATTTCAAACCCAGGACAGCGATCAAGTCGCAAGCTCTAGCTGATTTCATCGCCGACTTTAGTCCCGAATTGGGGAAAGAAGCAGAGCTCGAAGTGTCTACTGTGGCGACTCACGACGACACGCCTTGGACTCTTAACGTTGATGGGTCATCCAACGTTAGGGGCTCGGGACTTGGCATCGTCTTATAGTCGCCACAGGGGGGCAAGATGGTGTACTCCGTACGATGCGATTTCAAAGCCACCAACAACGAAGCTGAGTACGAAGCCCTAATCGTGGGAATGGATATGACCAGATGAATAGATTCGCAGCTAAGGATTCAAAAATGACATCGTACCTGAAGGTAGCAAAAGAAAAATCAGAAAAATTCAAATCTTTTTCTATTGAGCAGATCCCAAGGGATCAGAATACTCAGACCGACGCTCTAGCAAACCTTGGATCCGCTCTAGTCGAACCTGTATTCGACAGTATTCCCCTGATCCACCTAGCGACATCATCCATCGAAAATGGCGATGTCGTCCAGATCGAAAAGCAAGAGGATGATTGGTCGTGCGACATTCGAAATTTTCTTGTGCACGACCAACTCCCGGAAGATAAGATGGAAGCTCGAAAGATCAGATTCAAGGCATCCCGGTATGTCGTGATCGGAGATAAACTCTATCGACGATCATCGACAGGCCTGAACCTGAGATGCGTCGTGAATAAGAATCAAGTTCAGAAGATCCTACAAGAAATGCACGACGGGGAGTGTGGCAATCGTATCTCTCGGCAAGGCTACTTCTGGCCGACACTATGACAAGACGCCGTCAGGTACGTCCAGAACTGTGATCCTTGTCAAAGACATTCAGGTACGTCTCATAAGCCATCTGAACCCTTACATTCGACACTGATCCCATGGCCCTTCATGAGGTGGGGTATGGATATTGTCGGCAAGTTACCACCTGCCCCTGGGCAAAAAGTGTTTCTCCTCGTACTTACGGATTACTTCTCCAAATGGGTAGAAGCGGCTACCTTTTCCCAAGTTCGGGACAAGAAAGTCGTGTCTTTTATCCAGACTAACATTATATGCAGGTTTGGGATTCCATCCAAAATTGTATGCGACAATGGATCCCAATTCATAAGCGACAGGACTCGACAGTTCTGTGAGGACCGCATCATCAAGCTAACGACCTCGACGCCCAGATATCCCCAGGCAAATGGACTTGCTGAATCGAGCAATAAGACCATCGTCGCTTCAATTAAGAAAAGGTTGCAAGCCGCAAAAGGGAAGTGGGTCGAAGAACTTCCTTCAGTCCTGTGGGCGAATCGCACGACGCCTCGTACGTCCACAGGACAAACTCCTTTCTCTTTGGTCTATGGTTGTGAAGCAGTTTTGCCGGTCGAAGCTCAACTCCCAACCTCAAGGCATACTTCCGTCGACCATAATCTGGTTGATCTAAGTTATGACCTTTGATGCCCTCAAAGAACTCAGGGAATCAGCATTAATCAAGATGGCATCACAAAGGCAAGTGGTCGAGCGATACTTCAACAAAAATGTTAGGATTAAAATATTTCAAATAGGCGACTACGTCCTCCGACGAGTGTTCCAAAACACTCAGGAGCTTAATGCCGGTAAACTTTCCACTAAATGGGAAGGTCCTTATCGCATCTCAGAAGTCGTAGGTAAAGGTGCCTATCGGCTCCAAACCCTCGATAATCAAGATATCCCACGTAGCTGGAATGCTATACATTTGAAAAAGTATTTCTTTTTAGTCTTTTTCCTTTTCTCACATGATTTTTTATCACAACGATTACTGACTTGAGCATCGGAGAGTCGTTGGCTAGCCAACGACCGAGCCTCTGACGATGTTTTATCACAGATCACATGAACTAAGATCATTAAGTCTACGATATGACTTTAATCTAGCAAGGTCGCATGGTATAAATATTCAAGGACATACGACTTAAATTTCGTCGCACATGATTGTCCAGGTCTAACGATCCCATGATCTAAGCTTCTTAACTTAGAAAAAATTTCGTGTTCTGAATGAATTGATCGCATGTGCTTATGTTTAAACGTACATCTTATGTTTTGGTTGTTTTTCAATGGATGCCTAAGTCGCACAATCCACTGTTTGTTCTTAACAAGTTTCGTAACTAATATCATATCTATTTGCATCAATCAAAATAGTTCGTTCGACAAAAGAAAAGATTCCATTCACGAAATATACAATTACATCTGAATAGCTTGACCTCCAGCGGTCGAACAAAAAAGACGACTACGAAAATAAAATCTTTCTTAAATCAAGGTACTGTAAATCACAAGGCGTCACGAAGATGAGTCTGCAGTATTTTGAGAATGTGGCTCTTAAGATTAATGTTAAGGTTGGGGAGGAGCATCGTTCGTGTCTTTACCCGAAGCCTCGACCACTAAGCCTTCGTCCACCTCTTCCTCTTCGACTTCCTTCTCATCGTCGGAATCGATATCTCTTGCAGACCCGACCTCTTGCAAGAAGTAGTCAAGCTCGACCGACGCCTGGGCCAGAGGGTTATTTCCCGACAAGTGCTGCCTCATTATGGCAGCACGAGCAGTCAGTCGAGCCAGAGCAAAGGTGGGCGTGGCCTCATCTTTTAGCTTTCCCACCTCTATCTACAAACTGACCACCTTGGCCTTGGAATCCTCGACTTCCCTCTCCTTCGCGACCAAGGACTCCCTCGTCTTGTTCAGCTCCTCCCTTTGACTGTCGATCATGGACAAAGACTGCTTTAGATGACGGTTCGCATCGTCCTTCGCATGACCGACAACCTCCAATTCTTTTTTGGCCTCGTCAAGCTGTTTGGACATGGCCTCTTCACGCTCTACAGCGACGTTCGCCCTGGCCAACGCTGCGTTCCCCCTCTCGTGGGCGCGTGACACCAGATCCTTGATCTTCTCTGTCTCCGTACGCAAGGCAAGAAAAGATTGGAGTGTCTGTACGACAGAAAGAAACATATCAGTAAACATACGACAAAAGCTAAGAAAACATTGAAACATAACATTTTGAAAGAAAAACTTACAAGGAACGCCAGACCGGCAACACGGGATCCCGTCTCCATGACTGGGAATCCCTCGAAACGCTCTCTGAAAGAAGGGAGCAAATATTTCCCCAGATGAGGAAACAAATCCGTCCCGAACAAAACGTCATCAACCATAAAGTCCGAAGGCAACGTAAAGTTAACCTCCGTGACTTTAGCCCCTCCCGTCGCATGCTCCTTGCCCTTGTCGGCCGACGAAGGGATCGACGTGGTAGTGGGGGACTTCGCCGTTTTCGCCGGTGGCGCAGAAATAACGGGTGTCGCAGCAATCACAGGCGTCCTCGTCTTCGTAGGCGATGCGACCTTCGCCTTCTCAGGCGTAACGACTCTCGACGAGTCATCAACCTTCGAAGACGGTTTCCTTGGAACCGTTATCCTCGTCTTTGGTAAGACCCCCGACTCAGTGGTCGAGGTCTTCTGTCTCCTTTCACTGCCTTTACGGGCAAGCTCAAGTTGCACCGCTCTCTTAGCAGAGATGGTCGGCACCTTCGTCTGCGACTCTCCTGAAGACGCATAAGAAGAAGCATTACAAGGTGAACGAAAGAGCAAAAGATCATAATCGAACAGAAGGGAATAAGAAGTAACACTTACCAATCATCTCTTCTTATTCTCCTCTCGACTCTTCTTCTTCTTCCTCTTCTTCCCCCTTGCCTTTTTCTCCCCAGTTCTCCCCTAAGAACATCAAGTCTTCGTCGTCCGCGTCTACTGATGGTCGCGTAAGAAAAGATCTCTCGACAATGCTGAACTCCAAGAACGCGTCAATTTTCGCTCGAGAGTTAGCGTAGGGCTTCACGTCTTCAAATTTATACATACAAAGAAGGTTAGAAATCAGTCGAATAATATGATAGACGTACGACGAGAATAACTCACCCGACGTATTCCAGCCAGCCCTAATCCAGCCACTCTCGGAGTCAAGGGTCGACTTACGCACAAAAGCGTACCTAGTCTTCCACTTACGATCGTTTACAGTGGTATTTAAGACTAAGGTTCGATCGCCCTTGTACCTAGAGAACATGCTATAGCGGTGACATTTGTCCTTCTTTACTTGATAAGCCAAGAGGAGGTCGCGTACGTTCATCGGTGATTCCCATTTTTTCGTAAGGCGCTCAATCACCTGGATTACCCTCCAGAATTGGGGCATTAACTGGGTTGGCGCTAGGTCGAATTCAGTCATAAAAGCCTTGGCCAAAGGCGAGTAAGGCCATTCAAAACCTATTCTAAAGGGGTATTCGTAAATGACCACGAACCTATCAGGACATACATCAGGTCGAGTCTGATCTGCCCTAATCAATGTAATCCCCGCAGGGATTTTCGCTAGAACTCTAAGGTCGTCGAGATCCTTTTGGTCTTGAATGGAACTTACAGGTTCCATCGACATTTCTAAAAACTTAGAAGTTTCTCAATGTTTTAAGACAAAGGCCAATAAAACCGTACCTTATATGGGCGTTCTAAACATCGAAATCTCTAACTTGGTCGAAGATTCTTGCAGGTTTTGGAAAGATTGCAAGCAAATCAGGGAAAAAATCTTCTAAAAACTATCCGAAATCGTAAAAGGAAAAGATCCGTCGAAGGTCTCTATTTATGCAAATAGTCGTGTCAGGTCGAGCCTCTCGATATTCGACACGTCTCCCCGCCTTTTCGAAAGCTCGACAGATCGTCGACACCTGGCATTTACAGTTGTTGTACACTATCGGACGTCAGCATGATGTCACGATCTTGTCACCTTTTCGACTTCTTCTTTAGTTAGAATTGGACCAATCCAGTTCCAAGGCAACTGAAAAGACTTTTTGACACATGTCACAACCCTAGACGTCCGACTAGCAAAATTTAAAAAACTTTTGAAATTTGAATTTGCCACTCCACTTTTTCAAATTTTAGGGGCAAACTGTTTGGGCAAAATTTCACCAGTCTCGACCACGACCAAAGCACTAAGAACATTTATTACACTTTTCTCATGTCAAAGTCAAAACGTAAACATTTTGGTCCTCTGACCAAGGCCGAAGTCAAACGTACCTCTCGACCTCGACCGTCGTGTAGAAACACACGACCTCGACCAACTAACGTATGATTCTTCTGTTACGTTTTCCTCGTTTAATGCAGGTCAAACGACATTTATGGCCAACGGACGAAACTGACAAAGCAATTATGAGCATTAAACTACGGAGACCGTTGCGACCGTTATCAGGAGGAATTCATGGACTCAGTAAATGCATTCGAAGACTATAAATACAAAGGCAAAGTCATTGGAACATCATCGAACTCCGAACTACACACTGCATACTCAAGAACACACAAAACAAAGAACTCTCTCCCGAAGACTCGCTCTCGACACACGACATCCGCACACGACACGCAGTTTTTACACACGACGCACGCTGTTTTTACATTCAAAACACTTGTTACTTTACATTTAAAGTATTTCCTTTCATTTGTATTGTAATCTCTGTACGATCGACACCAGTAACAAAGGACATCGCCCCTGTTTGGCGATCATAGTGCAGCGACGGCTCCCACAGTCGTCCGCGGGTTTTTTCCTCGTTGAGGTTTTTCCCGCGTCACCAAAATCCTTGTCTCTTTTACATTTTCTGTCTTTAACGCACCGTCTTGTCGAACGATTCCTTTCTTTAGTTGTTAAGCTCCACAATCAACCTTAAGTTATTCTTTTGGACGATTTTTGGCATTAACAAGCAACATTAGGAAGCTTAATGCAACATGTTATGAGTGGCTTAAGAAAATACCACCACATCACTGGACTATGTCTCATTTCACAGGTAATATGTCTTTCATGTGTTTATAAAACAGTAGGATTTTGGTATACTAGCTAATATGTCTGTCATGTGTCTTTCATGTGCTTACAGAAAGAAGTCACACAGATGTTTTGTTCAACAACATCTGTGAGGTCTTCAATAAGCAATTAGTGGATGCTAGAGACAAGCCTATATACTCAGCATTGGAGTGTATAAGGGTTACTTGATGAGGAGAATAGTGACTGTGTAGAAGGTGATTGACAAGGTTACTGGACCTCTAACACCGACAACAACTAAAGTATTGGAAGCAGTTAGGAAAGAACCTTTGAACTATACTGTAGTTTGAAATGGAGGATGAAAATATCAAGTTAATGGTCCATGGATGGACCAGTGTGTGGTAGATGTCCAAGAAAAACATGTTCTTGCAGGCGTTGGGAACTTACTACAATTCCATGCAAACATGTTGTGGCTACCATATGGGAAATGGCAAAAATGGAGAAGATGTGGGCATTCGTGAATCATGGGTTTACCCTACATATAAGTTGGAAACATGGAGGGAGATGTACTCTGTCGAAGTTCAACCAGTTCAAGGTAGAAACATGTGGGCGAAATCACTTTGTCCAACGAAGTTGACTCCACCAACACATCACACCCAAATAGGAAGACCAAAAAAAAGATGAGGAAGACAGTTGAAGAAATCACTGAGGCAAGAAAAAAGCTTAGAAGATTTGGCAAAACTGTTAGGTGTGTCAAATGCAATCAACTTAGACACAACTCTCGTACATGCAAAGGACAGGTCCCCTAACAAACTTGGATGATTTGGTGTTTTGTTTTGGTAAAACTTTGATCTTTTGGTACAAACTTTTGGTGCAATAGTTTGCTACCGGTGAATGGTTTCTTTTCGTACAATGTTTGTAGTTTATGTAACCAACTGGAATGTTTCGAATTAAAACACATTGATTACAATCAACAAAAACATAAATAAATGGCAATTGCAAACCAACTGCTACATAAGATAAACTTAAGTCTTCTATTCTCTATTTGAGCTGCTAGTAAGTTTTCTTCAACCTTGTTCTTAGACCTCAATAACCCAGATATAATCGATGTAGCTCGACCAGATAGAGGCCCTTCATACCAACTAATGAATCCATAACTTCTTCCCTATCAAAACTGAGCATTGTAACAGTTAGGGCAAAACTCGAAAACGTGCAAATGATTTTTTTTACCATTCTTGAGCAACAGTAGGAACGTTGTCTTGCATTTGTTGATGTCCACAAAGTCTTAACGATACCTATTGCACCATAACGATATCGAACCATGGTGTCGTGTTCTTCACGGTTGTAGGAGGAGAAAAGATGAGAAAGATGAGAGAAGGAAGAAAGTGGAACCCATGTCATTTAAAGAGGAGGGAAAGGGTAAAAGGACGAAATTGCCCTTCATGTGAGGGGCACGTGCTTCACTTAACGGGAGGAGTTAACAGCTCGTTGGTGAGAGGGACCAAAACCTTGCGAAAATGATACCATAGGTACCATTCGTGTACTTATTTCATTTTTGGGACTAGAGTGGATAAAAAGTGTAAACCAGATGACCAATCATGTAATTTACTCAACTTTTTATAAACGTGAAATTTGAAAGAACATATTGAATAAGCCGAATAAAGAAACATCTACAATAATATAGGGAAATTAATTAAAATAATCAAAGTTTGACTTTAACTTACCAAAATACTCACTTTCTAAATCATTTTACCAAAATACCCATTTTTCCGCGATGGGGTTCGCGATCGCGAACATGGGGTATTTTGAAAATAATTCACCCCCGATCGAGAGAGAGGAGTCCGTGGCACATTCAATTTGGTGTGATTTTTTATTCATATTTACACTTTCAACCCCTATAATTATTTACTTACTTTACTTTATACATTTTACTTTCTTAATTTTAATTTTACACCTTCATCATATTAACATATATAATCGTTTATTAACTAAAATACGTTAAAATGCGTTTTAATTTTAACAAGTTACACCATTATAATCGCCTCTTCGATACGTTCGAAATGAGCCCAATATTGAATATTTTTTGATTTAATTATTTTAATATATATCATATATACTACATAAAAATATTTTTTATATTTAAAATTCATATTCTTATAGTTAATTATTTAATTTATGGTACTCTTATAGTTAAAATACGTTAAAAAATATGTTTTAATTTTAACAAATTACACCATTATAATCGTCTCTTCGATACGTTCGAAATAAGCTCAATATTGAATTGTTTTGATTTAATTATTTAATTATATATCATATATACTACATAAAAATATTTTTAATATTTACAATTCATAACATTATAGTTAATTATTTAATTTATGGTACATTTCTTACTTTTTCAATTTTCGTTTTACACTCTTATCGCATTAACATAATAATCATATATTAACTAAAATATGTTAAAAAATACGTTTTAACATAAATAATTACATTAAAATATGTTAAGGAGTTCGATATACATATATATTAGTTATTTAACCGATGCAATGCAGCGAGACGTATAATCCAAATAATTTGATGATTTAATCAATTATTAACTAAAATACGTTAAAAATGTTTTTTAATTTTAACAAGTTACACCATTAATATCGTCTCGTCGATACCTTCGAAATGAGCCCAATATTGAATATTTTTTGATTTAATATAAGATTATTATATTAATGTGATAAGAGTGTAAAAAATTGAAAAAATAAGAGATGTATCATAAATTAAATAATTAACTATAAGAGTATGAGTTGTAAATATTAAAAATATTTTTATGTAGTATATATGATATATAATAAAATAAATAAATCAAAAAATATTTAATATTGAGCTCATTTCGAAGGTATCGAAGAGACGAGTACAATGATGTAACTTGTTAAAATTAAAACGTATTTTTTAACGTATTTTAGTTAATAAACGATTATATGTGTTAATACGATGAACATATAAAATTAAAATTAGGAAAGTAAAAATTATAAAGTAAAGTAAGTAAATAATTATAGGGGTTAAAAGTGTAAATATGAATCAAAAATCACACCAAATTGAATGTGCTGCGGACTCCTCCCTCGATCGCGGGTGAATTATTTTCAAAATACCCCTTGGTCTGCGATCGCGAACCCTATTGCGGAAAAATGAGTATTTTGGTAAAATAGTTTACAAAGTGGATATTTTGTTAAGTAAAAGTCAAACTTTGGGTATTTTAATTAATTTTTCAATAAAATATTGTAACCAAAAAGTTGCTGACGTAATTACTTTCTAGAACGTTTCCAATGTGTTGTAATAGACTAATAGTTCAATAATTTAGTGCTTTGATGAAAGAAGATGGGTGTTATTTTATTTCTATATTCAAGGATTTAAAATGTCGTTTACCAATTTTTGTCTTGAACCATCGTTATCAGTACTAACATTTCATAATTCGTGAAAATATGTAAGTTAGGGTTAAAACTATAACAAGGAAATGTTAATTACATGATATCTTCAATTGAGGAGCAATGTCGATGCAGCATTTTTGAAATCTCCTACTTTATATTTGTAAAAATATTAATATATAAATATATAATCGTAGATTTTTGTGTTAAGTATTATTTAAGAGAATTTAAAAATAAAAGATCATATTGTATGGGAAATATTCGTAATTGTTGTAAGGCATAAAATTATATGATAATGTAAAGAGAATTTAATTAAAATACCCAAAGTTTGACTTTAACTTATCAAAATACCAAAAAAATTTCAACTTTTGTCAAAATACCCATTTTTCCCGCGATATGTCTCCCGATCGCGGGATAGGATTCATTTTGAAACATTTGATCCTGCTATAGCGGGATGAGTCCCCGCGATACACTCACAATTTTACACTTTCACCCCCTATAGCGGGATCAAATGTTTCAAAATGAACCCTATCCCGCGATCGCGGGACATAACGTGGGAAAAATGGGTATTTTGGCAAAAGTTGAAAAAAATAGGTATTTTGTTAAATAAAAGTCAAACTTTGGGTATTTTAATTAAATTCCCTAATGTAAATTCTTTTTCCGTTTATTTGAATTCCATGATGTATGATTAGTTAGATGTGATAGGCGGTTTCTCTTTATATATAAAAACACACATATATCCATGTATTTAATTATTATAGATATCTTTATTAAATTGTAAAATACGTATTTATCCTATATTTAAAAAAACAAGTTTATAATATTTCTTATTAACTATAAATGTTCAGACTAATTTGTGTGCACATCCACTAATTTTATGGAGCCCTGAAATGATGACTAGGAAAATCTCCAATTCACTTAAGAGATTCGAACTATCGGCTTATGAAAAAACTTGAAAGCCTAATATATTTAAATATATGATATATTTTGGATTATGCACTTCATATGGTGCACAATGAGCCTTGTGATTTTGAAGATATGATGAATTCAAAAGACAACTTCAAATGACTTGGTGCAATGAAGGCAAACATAAGAGTCCATTTTGAATCAAACTTGGGATTTAGTTCTTTTACCAAAAAGGAAGACACACATTTTGATGCAAATGAGTGATTAAGATCAAAAATGGCATATATATATATATATATATAGGAAGGTTCAAACGAGGAGCGTACCAATTTAAGAGAACGTGAGGAGCACTCCCATGCTTCTGATCACATATGATTTACAACGCTAAAAAATCGGATTTAATCGAAAATTCGCGCAAAAGTGGCGCGATGTGGGTCGCGACGCGTGCAAGTCGCGGATCATTAATGATCCACAACAGCCAATCACATGTGATCCATAACTGTCAACTGCTCCTCCAGATCAGTTGTGAATCACATGTGATCCACAACTGCCAATCACATGTGATTCATAACTATCAATTGCTCCTCACGTTCTCTTAAATTGGTACGCTCCTCGTTTGAACCCGCCTCTATATATATATATATATATATATATATATATGAGCCTTGTGATTTTGAAGATATGATGAATTCAAAAGACAACTTCAAATGACTTGGTGCAATGAAGGCAAAGATAAGAGTCCATTTTGAATCAAACTTGGGATTTAGTTCTTTTACCAAAAAGGAAGCCACACATTTTGATGCAAATGAGTGATTAAGGTCAAAAATGGCATATTATATATATATATATAGGGTTGGGTTCACGTGAGACCAACCTGTTTTCGTGAGACCATGAGACCACACCATTAACACTAAACATTCACAGTGATTCATTGTGAAGGAAAGAAAAACAGCGAACCTTTACAGCAAAAACACTGTGAAGGTTTACCATCAGAGTACCTTCACAATCTTTTGCTGTGAAGGTTTAGTGTTAATTTTGTGGTCTCACGGATATAGCATGGTCTGACGGAAATAACATGGTCTCACATGATATCAAGTCTATATATATATATATAGGGTTAGGTTTATAGGAAAACCTCAAAAAAAGGGAAGATTAAAGAACACTCTGGTAGCCATTCATCTGGAGTGTATGCACTTGTGCATACAACTAATTTGTAACATGCACACGTGCATATGCACACATGCATTATGCACAAGTGCATTATGCACTTGTGCTTTAAAACAAAAAAAACATAATTTACATGTATGCACAAATGCATACCTTCTAGATGAAGGGCCACCATGTGGTTCTTCAGTTTTTCGTTTTTTTAGGTTTCCCCCTGAACCTCCTCTATAATTTTGTAAATCGAAATAATGGTATAAACTTGTAAATTGAGGGTAATTGGGTTTTTTCCTTAAATTCGTAATTTTAGGAATAATTCATATTTTTTTGCAACTACAAACTTCCTTAATTTTTTCAATTATCTTCATCTCTCTCTCCGGCGACCTCCCCTAATTCCGACGAGTTTCATAATTTTTTCGAGTTTCATAAACCGTTTTTTCTAAAGTTTCAAGTTTTTTAAGTTTCATAACATGTTTTTTCGAAAATTTCACGTTTCATAGGAGAAAACACATATGAAACTTCGAAAATATACGATTATTTCGAAAAAAATCTGAATATTCATATAGAAGAAAATATATGAAATTTAAAAATCTAATTATTCATATGAGAGAAATATATGAAACCATTTATGAAAAAATATGAAAGTGTCACCGGGAGAGGGAGGACGTCGTCGAAGAGGGAGAAGATCCTCATAATCATCATTTTTCCTCAAAACACCCTCATGTACCCTCGTCTCTGTTCATATATGAAGATCGAGAGGTTGAAGATCCCGACAAGTTGGGTTCGTGTGCACGGTGGATAGAGAAGGGATATGGGGGTCGTCGGAGTTACAGTGGGGTACGAGGCGATGGTTAATACGTCTATCACGTTTACCAATAACACCACCGTCCACGGTAAGTAAAACTTTCATATCTTTCGTCTTCGTGAAGAACCACTGTATTGTGTGTGCGTGCAGAAAACTTCCATCACTTTCGTTTTCGTGAAGTACCACCGTCCACGGTGGTGCGTGTGCAGAAAATCCATCGCAGTTTTAAAGGAATCGCCGGAGTGGGCATCCCTGGCCGGAATTTTTTGAGAGAGAGAGATTAGGTAAATATGGGGAAAATTAAGGAGATATTGTAACCATAATTAGATAAATTCAAATTAATTAATTGATTTAAAATTTAAAATACCTAAAAAGTATTCCCAAACTACCATTTCCCTATTTTTTCAATAAATTTAAATCCGGAAATTTCTCAACCGTCGATTAAGATAATGGAAAACCTAGATTGGTTTACTAAGTTTACAAGAAAAAAAATAGTATTACAAAAGATGTTCTCTCTCTCTCTCTCTCTCTATATATATATATATATAGAGAGAGAGAGAGAGAGAGAGAGAGAGAGAGAGTCCCCTTATTATGAAACCATTGTATTTTATGTAAACCATGAAACCAAGGGTATTTGGGTCTTTTTCTCCAAATTCGTAATTTTAGGAATAGTCATAATTTTAGCAACAAACAAACTTCCTTAATTTTCTAAATTATCTTCATCTCTCTCTCTCTCTCCGGCGACCTCCTCCCACTCCGACGATCTCCAATCCGGTGACTTCCTCCCACTCCGGCGACCTCCCCCAAATTCCGGCGAGTTTCATAATTTTTCGAGTTTCATAAACAGTTTTTTCATAAGTTTCAAGTACTTTTAGTTTCATAAACCGTTTTTTCAAAATTTTCACGTTTCATAGGAGAAAAAACAGTTTGCATAAACATTTTTTTCATAAGTTTCAAGTTTTTTAAGTTTCAAGTTTTTTAAGTTTCATAAACCGTTTTTTCGAAATTTTCAGGTTTCATAGGAGAAAAAAACAGTTTTTTCATAAACAGTTTTTTAGTAGATGAAAATCGATATGAAACCCAGAATCATTAATCATAATGAAACCCATAATCGATATGAAACCCAGAATCATGAATCATAATGAAACACAAAATCGATATGAAGCCCATAATCATTAATCATAATGAAACCCATAATCGATATGAAACCCAGAATCGATATGAAATCAATATGAAACCCAGAATCATGAATCATGTGAAACCCATAATCGATATGAAACCCAGAATCGATATGAAATCGATATGAAACCCATAATATGAATTGATATGGCAGTAGATGAAATCGGTAGAAGAGACCAGATCGCCGATAACCTTACCGAAAGGTAGCTTGGATAATACTTGTCAAACAGGATACGATGGTGGTGCATTCCTGTGGCGTTACCACGACCTTTGGGATGCTTGCGGTGTTTTCAGATACGCTGTAACTGACGCTCACGTGGATGTGCTTCTTACGGTTCTTCTATTTCGTTAAAGAAATTACAAAAACCCGTCGGAAAAACAAAAGCCGGTAGCGGTTGATCACCGTACTTCCTCCACCTTCTGTCGCCGGTGGTTTGGATCATCATGGTGGCCGGAATTTTGTGTGAGAGAGAGAGATTGAGGTAAATGTGGAGAAAGTTAAGAAAATAATCTAACCATAATTAGAGTAATTCAAATAAATTAATAGATTTTAAATTTAAATACCTAAAAACAATTCCCAAAATACCCTTTCCCTACTTTTTTAATAAATTTAAATTCAAAATTTTCTTAACCGTTGATCAAAAATCGGATGACCTAGATGGGTTTACAAAGTTTACATAAAAAAATTTACATTTGAAGATCCCTCTATATATATAGAGAGGAAAGTTCAAATGAAAACTCAAATTCAATTGTGAACGTGAGGACAAATCTTGACCCTTCCATCTCTATTGATCCAATGACTCATATTAAATAGAGTTTTTAATTGATATTATTAATTAAGGTGATTAAGGGTAAAAAGGGAAGATAATTTAAAGTCACGCCAACCATATTTGACTTTTTATTTTATTTTTTAATTAAAAACTTTTACCCCCCTTAAAGTTTAAAATAAATTATCTTAAAAATTACTAATATTTTAATCAAACAAATTACATCAAAAAAACGAGAATTCTGTGCTCTTCGATATGACATCCATCTCGATATAGTTTTTTTTTGTTGTTTTAACCGTTTTTACGTGAAATGTCACATATGTGTTATATTCATTATGAATATTTATGTATTCAAGTGTTTATAACATCTCGACACCGTAAGTCCGTAACTCGACATCACCTTCTACAACACTTTCTTCAACGTCCTAAGGCATCATGTTGTAACACCCGGAAAATTCATGTAAGTAATTTGAACTTCCCTTTATATCGTTAGGTGCACGTCTTGACCTTTAGATATTGAAGGATGTAGAACTTTATGTACATGCATATAATTTCTTAGGGTATCATGTTTGGGTCTCGTCTCGTCGTCTAAATACCGATTACGGACTCTAGCACACTCGTAAGGATCAGATTAAACGCAAGCGGGTGTCGGGCAGCGGCTGGGTCGGGGAGGGCGACAATGCCCCGCGACAATGCCCTGGGCAAAGTCGCTGGGGCAAAGTCGCGACCTGCTGCCCTTTTATCGAATTCAAACAGAAAGCCGTACATGGGGGCGACAATGCCCTAGGAAAAGTCGTTGGGGCAAAGTCGCGATTAGGGGGCAGGGGCCTGTTTCTATAAAACGTTTTTGGGAGAGTTCAAGGCATTTTATCTTAATTTCAGCTCCAGAACTCTCTCTACCTTTTAGGGCGATTTTGCTCTTCCAAGTTGGTAAGTCCTCATCTCCTAGCTCTTCTCATCATTTTGGATCTCATCCATCACATTTATGAGAAACCCTCCTTCATCTTTAGGTTATTAAGTGATTCTCATCTTCAAGAGAACTCAAGTGTTTAAAAGACCTCCTCTCCATCAATTAGGGTTTTGGGTTTTCTATAGAAGCCCTCTAAGGTGAGTCCTCTTCATAATCTAAGTTTTATACTTGCTTATTATGTTAAACTTACATCTTTTCTTGCATATACTTTAATTGCATGGTTTATACATGCAATCTAAAAATGGATTTTTTTGGGAAGAATGAGTTATGATGGAAATAATGGGTAGTAAAGATGGATGGTATAAACATCTCTAGATTTCCAATTATTGTTGCCCTCAACCTACATATTTTGTTATCTAAAAGTAATTTTGACCAATTTAGGTCAAAATTAGGGCCTTGGGACATATTTGGGTTTTAAGAAGATGGTACCATTATAAAAGGAGATATATGGCATAAAATATGGGCAAAAGCCTAGTTGTGAGTAACTTGATTTAATAACATACTTGATGCATAGTTTACACTATTTCTTGTTTTGTTCTAACAATTTACCTTGAAGTGTATTTTGGGTCAATAAGCTCTATCTCCATAAAGAGGATATTTTGGGGCTTAATGGTAAGGTAAAGGTTATGTAGTAGTTCATTATACTTGTATTGGTATATTGTGTGATAATATACATTTAGAAAGGGTTAGACCCAAATGTTAAGGGTTAGAGCTTAATGGCTTAATTTATGTCTTAATGATGAGACCATGGCTTAATGATGAAAGTAGTTCACTATGCAAATTCATTTATGTACCTTTGCTATATGACAATACTCATGTTATTACTTGTATGTATGTGGATAACTTGAGGACTACATGGATGTAGAAATTACATGTTTAATGGGGTGGTTGGACCGTCTTTCATGAGAATAATGTATGGTGTTATGTGCTACTTGGAGTAATTAATTGTTGGTGTTCACAAAATGGAGGAGCCCCTAAGTAGGCACTAGGAAGATATAGTTTTGGACATTACCTTGGAGGTATGAGTAGAGATCCACGCCTTTGGGACTTATACCTTGGAGGTAGTCCCGATGTGTCGGGCCTTGGGGCGTTACCTTGGAGGTAGACGCTAAGGTGTATCTTCATTTACAGTGTAACTCGGGTTGGTGTTTTGGGCCTTCCCCATAGATTTCAATTTGTGAATGACCAATTTAATACTTCGTATTATGAAATTATTACATGCTTTATTATATGTTTAACTCACTAGGCGTTTAAAGCCTAACACTTGTTGCTTGTTTAATGTGTATCACAGATTCTAGCGGAGCCGTCCTTAAGAAGGCTTAGTAGGGGACTTGTGAGCGTGGGGATAATTTTGAGATGTCAAAGATAGAAGATCAAACTTGGACTAATTATGACACCTTTTTGTAATCTTATTTTCTATAGTAGAAATTAGATTAGATGGTTGTCATTTAGCTTTCTATTTTGCACATCGTTTTGTGTGTACAGGCTTATGTAAATTCCCTTTTTGTCAGCTCATGCAATAACAATGTATATCACACTTCCGTTTTATGGAGGTTTTGTTAATCCCTATTTTTTTGGGGCGTTACAAGTTGGTATCAGAGCTCTAGTTTAAGGGAACTAGGTGTTGACCGTAGCATGCCTAGACTTAAGCTGAGAATAGTGTCATCGAGAATCACTATGTTGGGTAGATATCCTAGGATGGGAGAGTGTTAGGAATTGCAGAATTACGTTTATTGAGAATTATGATGACGGTAACGAAAATGCTTGTGTGTAACATGTTCATAATTTCACTTAGCTAATGCTATTATGAGTGTGTTGTTACGTAAGTGTGCTTGACTACTATTATTATGGTAATTAATGAATGTGTTAGTATGCAACTTTAGTCCGTTCCTTACCCTTATTCTCGCATGTTGACAGACTAAGATGGTGAACACGCGAAGACAATCTCAATCATCGCCGGAAGGTCATGCCGTGACCGACTCTACAGTCGACCAACGAGAGAACCGAGCAACGGCTGGACATCCTCCGAGGCCACGCATCTTAGGCGGAGGAATAGAACAGATACCAAGAACCAACATCGACACCTCTAACCCTGTAATAGAGGATATTACCCTTGAAACCCGGTTGAGGGATAGTATGCTTCAAGCCATGAACTCCGCCATGGCTCAACAACAAGAAATGTTCATGAAATTGTTAGAAGATCGGGACAACAGTCATCAATGAACCGAGACAGTGGCAGATAATGAAGGAAATGGGTCAGGCGGCCTTGGAACTGGAGTGGTTGCACAAGATCAAGCAAATGTGCGTGACGGTAGGAGAGAAGGGGGGTGCTCGTACAAGACCTTCCTTGGTTCCAAACCACCGGAATTCGCCGGAACTACCGACCCCGTTCGGTGTATGTATTGGATCCGAGAAATGGAAATGGCGTTCGAGGCTAGTGAATGCGAAGACTCCCAACGAGTGAAGTTTGCTTCTCATCTTCTCAAGGGCGAGGCCCTTACTTGGTGGAATCTCACGCGTTCATCTATCACACCCGAGATATTGGCCAAACTCACGTGGCCAACGTTCAAAAAGAAGATTCTCGAGAAGTATTGTAGTGAGCGGGCCTTAGACAAAATTGAAGAAGAGTTTCGTGGATTGAAGAAAGGGAATATGACCATTGTCGAGTACTCAAAGTCGTTCCTCGAAAAGTTAAGCCTGGTGGAGCATCTGGCTCTCAATGAGAAAATGAAAATAAAAGCATACCAGCGGGGGTTACCAGCCTTGATGAAGACTGCTGTGAGGAACGCCAAGGTAACAAATGTACAAGAAGCAATTGAAGAATCATTGTTGGTGGAAGATGATTTGGCTCAAGGAAAGTTGGAAACTGGGCATGTAACTAAGAAGAGAAAGTGGGAAGGGTCGTCTGGACCCGTTCGTCAACAAAGGCAGTTTACTGGGAATAGAAGTGGGAATAACCGTCGTGACGCAAAGTGGTGTAATCAATGCAGGAGAAGTCATGTTGGCTCATGTAGTTCTCGACAACACCCGAGCTCAAACGGGTGTAACAAATGTGGAAAGATTGGGCATTTCATGCGGGATTGTCCCACGAAAGGACCGATTTGTTTCGAATGCCGTGAACCGGGACATGTAAAGAGGAATTGCCCGAAGTTAAGGTCGACTGGATGTGGCGGACCCAAGGCGGAAGCACCAAAGGTAATGGGAAGAGATTTTCGGATGACAGCCGAGGAGGCAAAAGCTTCGACGGACGTAGTGTCGGGTACGTTTCTTCTAAACTCCGTGCCTACGCGTGTGTTATTCGATTCGGGTGCAAGTTTTTCATTTGTGTCGGTATCATTTTGTCAAAAGTTGTCTATGCCTACTAGTTGTTTAGAAGAAGCACTAGTAGTAGAAATAGCTGACGGTGGACAAGTTGTGGTTCGAGACATTTTGAGGGGTTTCACGTTAGAAATCGAAGGAAAGAACTTTTCCATTGATTTAATGTCGATGGTAATCGGAGGGTTTGACGTGGTGGTCGGAATGGATTGGTTAGCCGAAATCCAAGCCGATATCTTTTGCGCAAAGAAGTTAATCCGCATACCTTCTTCGGGCGGGAATCACGTAGTTATTTATAGGGAGCGAAGGAAAGGGGATATAGCAATTATTTCCATGTTGAAGGCCCGAAAGTGTTTTGTTAAAGGCTGTGCATCCTTCTTAGCATACGTGGTCAATGCCAAATTGGAGAAGAGGAAAGTAGAAGACGTAAAAGTTGTTCGCGAATTTCCCGACGTGTTTCCGGAAGACTTGTCGGGTTTGCCACCGGACCGTCAAGTGGAAATCAAGATAGACTTGGTACCGGGGGTGGCCCCGATAGCTAGAACTACCTATCGTTTGGCCCCGTCTGAGATGCAAGAAATGATGGCACAACTTCAAGAACTGTTGGAGAAGGGGTTTGTGAGGCCGAGTTCATCTCCTTGGGGAGCACCGGTATTGTTTGTAAATAAGAAGGATGGCACTATGCGTATGTGTATAGACTATCGGGAGTTGAACAAGGTAACTATGAAGAACAAGTATCCTCTTCCCAAAATCGACGACTTGTTTGACCAACTTCAAGGAGCGGGATGCTTCTCGAAGATTGATTTACGTTCGGGCTATCATCAAGTAAAGGTTAAGGAGGATGACGTTCCAAAGACGGCGTTCCGAACACGATACAGTCATTATGAATTTCTAGTAATGCCGTTCGAGTTGACGAATGCACCGGCGGTGTTTATGGATTTGATGAATCGAGTGTGTCGACCCTTTCTTGACAAGTCGGTAATTGTCTTCATAGATGACATTTTGATGTACTCCAAGAACGAGGTTGACCACGAATTTCATCTACGAGAAGTGTTGGAAGTATTAAAGAAAGAAAAGCTTTACGCAAAATTCTCTAAATGCGACTTTTGGTTGAAAGAAGTCCAATTCTTGGGTCATGTAATTACTCAAGACGTAGTGAAAGTGGATCCTTCCAAAATCGAGGCGATGATGAATTGGGAACCGCCCAAGAGTCCGGGAGAAATCCGAAGTTTCTTGGGTTTGGCGGGTTACTACCGTAGATTCATTCAAGACTTCTCGAAGATTGCTTCCCCATTGACGGCATTGACCCGGAAGAATGTGAATTTTTCTTGGACCGAAGCACAGAAGAAGGCATTCCGTACTCTCCAAAAGAAATTGTGTGAAGCACCAATCCTATCCTTGCCCGAAGGATCGGAAGATTTTGTGGTCTATAGCGACGCATCCAAGATGGGTTTGGGATGCGTGTTAATGTAACGGGGAAAGGTGATCGCCTATGCTTCGAGACAACTCAAGGTGCACGAAAAGAACTACCCTACGCACGATTTGGAATTGGCCGCGGTAGTATTCGCATTGAAGTTGTGGCATCATTATCTTTACGGCACGAAATGCACGTTGTACACGGATCACAAGAGTTTGAAGTATGTGTTCGATCAAAAGGAGTTAAATATGAGGCAACAGAGATGGTTGGAGCTACTTAAAGATTACGACTGTGAATTACTTTACCATCCGGGTAAGGCCAATGTGGTCGCCGACGCCTTAAGCCGAAAGGAGTATAGTGGAAGTCTACACGCCAAACTCTCAAGGATCGACATAGTGTCAAGCTTGATAGAGCGGATTAGAGCGGCACAATCCAAGGCCCTAAAATAAGAAAACCTCCAAGACGAAGTAATGGTGAAGCAAAAGCAGTTGTTAACGAAAGATAGTCGTGGAGTTAAGTTGTTTAACGGGCGCGTGTGGGTGCCTAAGATCGGTGGAAATCGGGAACTACTCATGGACGAGGTGCATAAGTCCAAGTACTCAATTCATCCCGGAAGCACCAAGATGTATCGGGATTTGAAACTACATTATTGGTGGCCAGTTATGAAGTTGGATGTGGCACATTATGTAGGACAATGCACGACATGTTCTCAAGTAAAGGCTCAACATCAATTACCCTATGGTGAATTGAAACCTTTGGAAATTCCTGAGTGGAAATGGGAGAAAATCACGATAGATTTTGTTACTAAATTGCCAAAGACCATGAAAGGTCACAACATCATTTGGGTGATAGTGGACCGGTTGACGAAGAGTGCACACTTCTTGGCAATGCGAGAGACCTTACCAATGGACAAGTTGGCAAAGCTTTATATTGATGAAGTGGTTTCACGACATGGAGTGCCCGTGTCCATAGTCTTCGATCGGGATAGTCGGTTCACATCAAGGTTTTGGCAAGCTTTACAAGAAGAACTTGGCACGAGGGTAAATTTGAGTACGGCATACCACCCACAGACGGATGGTCAAAGCGAAAGGGCCATTCAAACCTTGGAGGATATGTTACGAGCGTGTGTAATCGACTTTGGAGGCAATTGGGATACTCACCTACCGTTAGTGGAATTCGCTTACAACAATAGTTATCACTCGAGCTTGAAGGTGGCACCGTTTGAAGCCCTGTATGGGAGAAAGTGTAAAACTCC
Source organism: Saussurea involucrata (assembly GCA_033807775.1). NCBI lineage: Eukaryota > Viridiplantae > Streptophyta > Magnoliopsida > Asterales > Asteraceae > Saussurea > Saussurea involucrata. Next base: position 53,673,258 of record CM066322.1, on the reverse strand, counting down.
CGCGTTTTGGTTAGAGGCGGGAGAAAAGCAATTTGCAGGGCCGGAGATTGTACAAGAAACGGCCGATAAGGTCAAAGTCATTAGAGAGTGGTTGAAATCGGCCCAAGATCGACAAAAGAGCTACGCAGACAAGAGGCGGAAACCGATAGAGTTCCAAGTAGGAGAAAAGGTGATGTTGAAAATATCCCCGTGGAAAGGATTGATTCGTTTCGGGAAGCGAGGAAAGTTGAGTCCCCGTTTCCTTGGACCATTCACTATACTTGAACGTGTGGGTTCGCAAGCCTACAAATTAGATTTACCCCCAGAAATGGATGGAATCCATCCAACCTTCCATGTGTGTTACCTACGAAAATGCTTAACGGAAGGGGAGAGCGTGATACCATTGTCGGAGATCCGGGTGGATGACAACCGTTGCATCGAGGAGCCCGAGGCTATTTTGGATAGAGTGGTTACGAAGCTTCGACACAAAGAATTAGTTAAGGTCAAAGTGCAATGGAGGCACCATCGTGGTGCCAACGTGACTTGGGAACCGGAGGAAGACATGAAACGCCGATACCCTCATTTGTTTGCATAACCCATGATTTCGAGGACGAAATCTTTTTCCAAGTTGGGGAGGATTGTAACACCCGGAAAATTCATGTAAGTAATTTGAACTTCCCTTTATATCGTTAGGTGAACGTCTCGACCTTTAGATATTGAAGGATGTAGAACTTTATGTACATGCATATAATTTCTTAGGGTATCATGTTTGGGTCTCGTGTCGTCGTCTAAATACCGATTACGGACTCTAGCACACTCGTAAGGGTCAGATTAAACGCAAGAGGGTGTCGGGCAGCAGCTGGGTCGGGGAGGGCGACAATGCCCCGCGACAATGCCCTGGGCAAAGTCGCTGGGGCAAAGTCGCGACCTGCTGCCCTTTTATCGAATTCAAACAGAAAGCCGTACCTGGGGGGCGACAATGCCCTGGGCAAAGTCGTTGGGGCAAAGTCGCGATTAGGGGGCAGGGGCCTGTTTCTATTAAACGTTTTTGGGAGAGTTCAAGGCATTTTATCTTAATTTCAGCTCCAGAACTCTCTCTACCTTTTAGGGCGATTTTGCTCTTCCAAGTTGGTAAGTCCTCATCTCCTAGCTCTTCTCATCATTTTAGATCTCATCCATCACATTTATGAGAAACCCTCCTTCATCTTTAGGTTATTAAGTGATTCTCATCTTCAAGAGAACTCAAGTGTTTAAAAGACTTCCTCTCCATCAATTAGGGTTTTGGGTTTTCTATAGAAGCCCTCTAAGGTGAGTCCTCTTCATAATCTAAGTTTTATACTTGCTTATTATGTTAAACTTACATCTTTTCTTGCATATACTTTAATTGCATGGTTTATACATGCAATCTAAAAATGGATTTTTTTGGGAAGAATTAGTTATGATGGGAATAATGGGTAGTAAAGATGGATGGTATAAACATCTCTAGATTTCCAATTATTGTTGCCCTCAACCTACATATTTTGTTATCTAAAAGTAATTTTGACCAATTTAGGTCAAAATTAGGGCCTTGGGACATATTTGGGTTTTAAGAAGATGGTACCATTATAAAAGGAGATATATGGCATAAAAGATGGGCAAAAGCCTAGTTGTGAGTAACTTGATTTAAAAACATACTTGATGCATAGTTTTCACTATTTCTTGTTTTGTTCTAACAATTTACCTTGAAGTGTATTTTGGGTCAATAAGCTCTATCTCCATAAAGAGGAGATTTTGGGGCTTAATGGTAAGGTAAAGGTTATGTAGTAGTTCATTCTACTTGTATTGGTATATTGTGTGATAATATACATTTAGAAAGGGTTAGACCCAAATGTTAAGGGTTAGAGCTTACTGGCTTAATTTATGTCTTAATGATGAGACCATGGCTTAATGATGAAAGTAGTTTACTATGCAAATTCATTTATGTACCTTTGCTATATGACAATACTCATGTTATTACTTGTATGTATGTGGATAACTTGAGGACTACATGGATGTAGAAATTACATGTTTAATGGGGTGGTTGGACCGTCTTTCATGAGAATAATGTATGGTGTTATGTGCTACTTGGAGTAATTAATTGTTGGTGTTCACAAAATGGAGGAGCCCCTAAGTAGGCACTAGGAAGATATAGTTTTGGACATTACCTTGGAGGTATGAGTAGAGATCCACGCCTTTGGGACTTATACCTTGGAGGTAGTCCCGATGTGTCGGGCCTTGGGGCGTTACCTTGGAGGTAGACGCTAAGGTGTATCTTCATTTACAGTGTAACTCGGGTTGGTGTTTTGGGCCTTCCCCATAGATTCCAATTTGTGAATGACCAATTTAATACTTCGTATTATGAAATTATTACATGCTTTATTATATGTTTAACTCACTAGGCGTTTAAAGCCTAACACTTGTTGCTTGTTTAATGTGTATCACAGATTCTAGCGGAGCCGTCCTTAAGAAGGCTTAGTAGGGGACTTGTGAGCGTGGGGATAATTTTGAGATGTCAAAGATAGAAGATCACACTTGGACTAATTATGACACCTTTTTGTAATCTTATTTTCTATAGTAGAAATTAGATTAGATGGTTGGCATTTAGCTTTCTATTTTGCACATCGTTTTGTGTGTACATGCTTATGTAAATTCCCCTTTTGTCAGCTCATGCAATAACAATGTATATCACACTTCCGTTTTATGGAGGTTTTGTTAATCCCTATTTTTTTGGGGTGTTACACATGTTCTTCATTACCGTAACCCAACACCCATCGAGATGAATCGGGAACCTATCGAGTTTCAATTGTGAACCGAGGAATGAAAGAGAGTGCGTCACGTCTCCACACCTTCACGGGTCACTCATGTATTATTCTTCATGAATAATGTATCATTCAATATGAATAATACATCATTCAGGGTGAATAATACACGATTCATTAATTGTGTATTATTCACCCTGAATGATGTATTATTCATCCTGAATACTGTATTATTCATCCTGAATATTGTATTATTCATCATGAATAGTGAATGAACGTTCACCTTTGTTATTCATACTGAATGTGGACACCTAGAGATGTGCATACATATTCATAAAGAATAAAACCAAGTCGCGGTTGTGAATCGGAAAACAAAAGAGAGTGCACCATGTGTTCACACCTTCACGGGTCATTCATATATTATTCGTCATGAATAATGTATCATTCAGGATGAATAATACAACATTCAAGGTGAATAATACATGATTCATGTTTAATAATACATGAATCAAGAATTCGTGTATTATTCATCCTGAATGTTGTATTATTCATTTTGAATACTGTGTTATTCGTCATGAATAGTGAATGAACGTTCCCCTTTGTTATTCATACTGAATATGGACAACAGGAAACGTGCATACATATTCATACTGAATATATAACACATACATAACATTTCACGTAAAAACGGTTAAAATGAAGAAAAAACTATATCGAGATGGATGTCATATCGAAGAGCACGAAATTCTCGTTTTTTTGATGTAGTTTGTTTGATTAAAATATTAGTAATTTTTAAGATAATTTATTTTAAACTTTAAGGGGGTAAAACTTTTTTAATTAAAAATGAAAATAAAAAGTCAAAGATGGTAGGCGCTGATTCAAATTTCCATATTTGTCCCTAATCACTTCTCAATTGATTTCATTAAGTTTTAACCATTGATTAGTTTTCTAAATCTTGATCAATGGTTGTGACTTGTCCTCATGTTCACAATTCAAAATGAGTTTTCATTTGAACCCACCCATATATATAGGATTCCCTTCTTTTGTTAACTGTCCATTTAGTATTAACCGTGTTAACTTATTTGGGCCAATAGGAATTAAGATAAGTTATTGGTTTGGTAGGGGTAGTTTAGGAATTTCAGAATTTTAATTATTTAATGGTTATTTACTTTCCTAATTTCATGCACAAGATATTTTTGGTAGTTATTAATGATAATCTTAATATTCTAAAACCCATTTTCATTTTTGGTAGTTATTAATGATAATCTTAATCATCTAAAACCCATTTTCAAACATAATCTTCATCTTCATGTTTCAGAGATTCTTTTCACGTTTTTTTTGCATATATGCACGATTTAAAACTACATATATGCACATCATAGAATTGCATATATGCACATCATAGAATTGCATATATGCACATATTAGTACTGCATATATGCATACGTTACAACTGCATACCTTAGAACGGCATATATGCACATCATAGAATTGCATATATGCACATATTAGTTTTGCATATATGCATACCTTAGAACTCCATATATGCACATCATAGAATTGCATATATGCATACCTTAGAACTGCATATATGCACATATCGAAATTGCATATATGCACGATTTAAAACTGCATACATGCACCAAAGGAAAGCAGAAATGTCAAAACATTATAATGTTCTTATTTCTTTACCATGTTAGTATTAAGCTATGAACACATGTTTCTTATTCGTTCACAAAAAAACATATCGATTTCATCAAAAGAAATCGATTTATAAAGTGATCTAACGGTTTAAAAGTACTTATCACAAAAATGATATTTCTCACATGATTCATATTACATTCATTAAATGAACGATTTGTTTATTCTTAACTGATCAATCAAGTGCAGAAAACATGAAGATACCCAAAGTAGCAACAAAGAAGCAATAAAAAATAAAAAATTACGACTCATGAATCATGATGATGATTAAAAACCAATAACGTTTAGTACTATTGCAAGTTTTGTTGGTAAACATGAACCGTGATAACTATATTAAAATAGCAAGATGAAGAATCGTATATCAACTCATCAATAATTGTATGATCTGGTCTGATCTTCTATGGTAAACAACATGAATGAGTTGTGTGTATTGAACGAATTCGAGATCCATAACGTAACTCATTTTTGATTTCTGAATCAACGTAAGTACTAGTTTCCACGAGTTTTGTGCTTCAAAAGCAGCCAAGGAGCCGATCTCGTCGATTCTTCACCTGCTTTCTTCATCATTACAATCCCACCGCCGCTCAGGTTTTCCGATACGCTGCCCTGCGACGCCCGCTGTTGAAGTTAACCCCGCCTCCCACTTCAGCCATCCACGCCTTTGATTTCCTTGTGCTTAAGTGAAGATGTAACGACCCACCCCACACATACACCATATAATAAGAATTTACATGCCAAACAAATACAACAAAAGATACATATTATAACACATACGGTCCCTTAGTCCCAAAACTATACAATACATATTCAGTACTAACTTTCATTGTATATATATTACATTACATCCAACAACTACTCATACAAAAACGCTTCATGAAAAACTTCAAAACCTTTCTTTTTCTCTTACTCGCTTCCTCGACCTGGAATACATATTTTTGAAAACAAAATGAGGGTTAGACCAATTGGTCCAAGTGAGAAAATCCCTGTCAGTTTAGTAATCATTTTGTAAAACACATATATACCACACATATATGAATACCAAGCATGACTCTTGTGCACTATGTACAACTCCTCCTTCACATGGCCATATTAGTTGGTTGCGGTAAACCAACTAATCAATTTACTCCGCTGCACTAACATACATCCAACTCCGCTGCCCCTCCGTACAACCAATACTCCGCCGACCCTCAGTCCGGCCAAGGTGCACTCGTGTAGTGTAATGCTTATATAAATACAACATATATCTCAATATATCATATTTCAATCATAAACACATCATCACACTACCTACCACATATTTATTCCACATATATATGTATTCCAGTTTGAAAACGTTTAAAGTAAAACTCACCTGATTGCTATCAAAATACTTCCAAGCTTTCCTCAAATAAACCGATGATTCAATCTCTCACCAAAAGTCCCTTATCCGTAAAACCCATCCGGACAATCTATATCCGGAAACCCCTTATCCAGAATCTCCAAATCCGGAACTATCCGGGAAACCGAAATCCGGAACTATCCGGAAACTTTCCCGGAAAACAATTACCCAGAATCCGGTATCCGGAATCCGGAATCCATTCTAGAAATCATATCCGAAAATCAATCTGGAAACCATTCCGGAAAACAATTGAAATCCGGTATCATCCTATCCGGAAAACACGAGGAATCCGGATACATACATTCGGACTTCGTGCAACATCTGGATAACTATTCATAACCCAGTTTCGACCGAAATCAACTAGGAATCAAAATTTGGAATTTCTAAACCGATAGGAACTTAATACTAACGATTATAAACACAAAGTAAAAAGAAACTTTACCAAAAATCACCTCCAACGAATTCAATCGAGGCCCTAACCGAACGACTTCTTCTTTTGCTATCTCTCTCTCTGTCTCTCTCTCTCTCGCGCGCGATGCTTCCCACAAATATATCAGGAAACCAACTTAATGAATTATAAGGAGGAGGTGATGGTTTATATATTAAACCAAAATTGCCAATAAGGGTTTGAACTTTACTAGAATGACCCATACACCCTTAAACTTGTAAATCGATCCAACTAACCCTAAAATAAAGATAAATAAATAACTAACTTACCCGGGTTATTACAGAAGATAGCCGAATTACACTGATTTCTTGGAAGATTTTGGGTCGATTATGGTTGCCGAGAGAGTCGAGATTGGAATTAGGGTGGGATGATGTTCTCTTAGATATTTTAGGAAGATGAGTGATTATAGGAAACTGATTATCGACATCTTATGGTTTCCTTATCTAATAATTATAGATGGTTGATAATTGACAATATTACCCCTGTGCATATGTGCTTCCTATAATGCCGTTTTTTTATTAGGAATGAAAAATCAGTTTAATCCTAGCTATTGATTTTCATGATTAATGGTCCTGATTGGTTAACATGGTTAATACTAAATGGGTGGTTAACAAAAGAAGGGCACTATATATATATACATATATATATATATATATATAGAGAGAGAGAGAGGGGGGCAAGGGAAAACCTTAAAAAAATGAAAAACTGAAGAACACCCAAATAACCCTTCATTTACACGGTATGCACTTGTGCATACAAGTAAGATAAGTTGTTTTTTTGGTTTTATGCACAAGTGCATCATGCATTTGTGCATATATGCACGTGTGCATGTTACAAATTACCTGTATGCACAAGTGCATACGGTCCAGATGGATGGCTACCAAAGTGTTCCTTAGTTTTCCGTTTTTTTAGGTTTTCCCGTGAACCTGAACCTGGCCCTATATATATATATATATATATATAAGAAGATAATCAAATTAGAACCATAAATATGTTACAAACCCATGAGAACCAATATAAAAATATTTTTTTACATGATTTTTTTCATCAAAACCTATGATTTAAGATATTGTTTAACATATGTTCGTGTTCACCTTATGAAAAGATTACATGTGGAATTTATTTTATCTTCACCTAGTGAAACGAAAAATACATGTAAAAAGTATTCACATGGGGAAACAAATATATGTGAAGCAAAAAATCTTAAATCCTAGCTTTGAATGGACAAATATCATGTAAAAAATATTTTTATATCAGTTTTCACGAGTTTTAAACATATTTGTGGTTCTCAATTGATTTAACCCCTATATATATATATATATATATATATATATATATATATATATATATATGAAGATTTCGAAAAAAAATATCTACATGAAGCAACCAGAAGGCAAAAAAGACTAAGTTTGCAAGTTGAAGAAATTGTTACATATATGGTCTCAAGCAATCCCCAAGGTAATGGTACAAGAAATTGATTTATTTATTTTGAATATTAGCTTTAGCCAAAACGTTAATATTCTTGTGTATATTTTCGTTGTTCGAACAATACCATGAATCTACTAACTCTTGTATGTTAATGACATGCTTATTGCATGTAAAGATGTTTCTGAAATTAACTAGTTTTAAACAAAGTTTAAAGACCGAGTTCAAGATAGAGGATTTGGGAGGAGTCAAGAGGAAACTCGGTATGGAGATAGTTCAAGGTAAAAATCAAGAACTTTGAAGCATACACAAATAGGTTTATATTCAAAAGGTGTTGAGTTGTTTCCATTTCGATGGATCAAAGGTAATTAACACGCCAATATTTTTGCATATAAAGCTCTCGAAGAACGATTTCCTGAAAAATGACAACAAGAAGTCGAAAATGGAGAAATATTGACGCAGTAGGAAAACTGTGAGTTCCAGATTCGTGCAACAAATGTAATAGAAATCAATAGATGTAGAAACAGATGTTATGATTTCAACTGGTCATCCAATTCACTTTCAATATGAGAGAGTTTACAATACGCTTAGGAAAGTAAAAATGACAACTAGCTTAATTCTAAGCTAAACAACACTTTATATACTCTGGGCCCGTGGTAACAAGCCCATGGTCCGTTCACAATTAAGGCTCAAATTAAGAAATAACAAATCAGCCCTTGAACTTCTATTCAACCAAATATGACCCTAACAATCTCCCCCTTTGAATTGAAGTTCGAGTTCGCGCCAATTCTCGACATATCTCTTTCGAAGCGCAAAGTGTATCTCGAACGTTCTGATGGCTCAGCGGTAGTCGATGCGTTCTTCAATCACTTCTAAGTCTTTTCTATCAGTTGTCTCATTCGGTTGGGAACATACAAATACCTTTTATTTTCGGATTCGAAAGTAATGATGTTTCGAAGAGCATCTTGAACTTTGAAGAGCGTGCCATCGCAGAATCTGTCGACCTGGCTGAAGCGGAGAAACCTCTTTTCTTTCTGGTCGTTGAGGTATACTATCCCAAATTCCGGTTCTAGAAGCAGTGCGTTTTTGGGATACATCTTCAGTTCTAGCGCTTTCAGATTCGGTTTCAGCAGGTTTATCTTCTTTGCTCTGTTCTCGATTCCCATTTGAAAGTCTGTGAGATAGGACATTATGATTGAGTGAATCAAGAATTGACGAACAGCTTCGAGCGCCTTTGTCACTTGAAACGGTCGGATGGTTCTGGTTCAGAGGTCTTTCAGTATAGCAAGTAAGTCAAACGGTCTAAGATTCTTATAGTCAGCTTCAGAAATTTTCCATTCATTACCGTCTTCGCGTCGGACAGTGAAAACTGGAAACATGACTCTAAGGATTCGGCTGGTTTGGATGTTTAGCACTTCAGTGATCTTGTGCTTGGTTCGGACTTGGCTAACTGGCAGATACCGCTTCATGGCATTTATGTACAGACCTTGGTATTCTTTGTCGAAGTGAGAAATCCCAAGGCAAAATGTCGGCTCGATAGGGCGTAACCTGTGTACATACAACTTCTTCAGAGATTCCTCCAGATGAGGAATAAAGATCATGATTTTCTCCCATCGGATTTGCTGCTGTTGAGGAGGAGGATGATCAGAAGCCATCGGTTGTTGAGGAGATGTCGGATTTTCAGCAGTTGACGTTTCGGGTATCGTAGAAGTCTCGGCGGCCTGAGCAGTGTGAACGGGTGTACCATATAGGTTTTGCAGCAGAAACTGGTCATAGTCAACGTTGTCATCTTCATCAGTAGGAAAGATCAGGTTTACCTGGAGATTTATCGCACTGGCGGCTTTTTCGTGCCATGCATTTTTGGTCTCGAGGTCGATCTCGGAGTCTGGATCAATCAGTTGCAGTGCGGGCCTATCTGATGCAGAGTGTGTGACCAATTCTTGTGTTTCTCCCTCAGGCTTTTCAACCGTTGGATCTTCATCGTCTGAGATGTCGATGTCTATAACCATCTCGACGAGGCTCAACTGGGCTTCAGGTTCGTCTTCGGTTGCAGTTGCCGTAGTTGATGGTTCCGGTTGAACCACAGTAGTTTCAGGGATTATTGGAGCGGACTCAGACAAACGTAGTCTCTTGTTCTCCCCCTCACGGTGATCAGGATCATCCTGGTCATCGTGCCTTCTCTTGAGTCCGCCACCTTGACTTTTGCAAGCTTCTTCGAGTGAGGCGACTCTCTCGGACATCGTTTTGAGCGCTTGTTGAACGTCCTTAAGAGTCGTGTCAAGCTGGTCCAATCTTGTAGTTACGGATGATGAAGGATCGGATACATGTGATCGTAGAACGGAGATCAGGTCTGCTTCGGTAGAGGCATCTGTTTCGGTGTTCTGGAGCAGCTGAGCCAGAAGCATACTCTTCAAAGTATCTACCGAATAATTTGGCTGAAGTGGAGCCGGTGAAGGTGTTGGTGCGGTTTCAGAATCGACTACCTTCTCTTTACCTTTGATCAAGCTTTTAATTTTGTCGAGCTCGGTGGTGAGGCGCTGATCCATTGCCTCACGGACAACCTTGAGGGTGCTGTCCAGAGATCCTTGTGACACAAAGTCGGGTAAAGTAACCCCGGGATCACTTAGATTACCCATTGAGGCATCTACCTTAGAGGTAGAGCCACCTACATTCACGGTTGGCGATGGTGTGGCTGTGGTAGGATTTCCTTCCGATCCTTGCGTTCCGCTTAAAGGCGGAGACACTACGGAAGTTCCGATCGAGTCACGAAGAACATCGATTTGGTGGATCTCATCTTGTGTCCTAGCCGAAGAATGTTCTATTTCAAGTGGCTCTAGACTCGATGGTGCTTTAAAAGAAGGAGAGACCGGGGGAGGCTGGTCTCTTGTTTCAATACCCATACTCTCCAAGTGAGAGATCGGTAGAAGTTGTGCTATATCCCCGTGCGAAGTTGAAACACCCATCTTTTGAGAGATGGATGAGTGGCCAGGGAGGTTGTGCACTTGCACCACTAGGTCCACGACGGCTTCTTCAATACCATGTCCCAACGGATGAGACACGATAGTAGATGTGGCTACCTGGATGACGCTGGTTTGGGGTCGCTCAGAAGCCTCGATATTTTTACGGGTTATTCTCTCTTGATTTGTTTTCGATCTCAATTCCCTCCATCTCACATGTTCCAATTCTTCAACTAATACTCCCTCCTCTCTCCTTATGTCTCCTGTATCAGGCTGGGTAGTAGGGATTAGAGGATTTGTGGGCGAGTCAGAAGAAATTCCTTCGGTCAGCTCTGGGTTTGGTCCGATACGGGTAGGTATCAAGGATGCGCGTATGGCACGATCCGTATCGGATTCGGTGGAGTCAGATGCTACATCCTCCACCTGTCTGGGTGGTGAAGGGTAAGAAATGTATGGCTCTGGGTCACGATGAAGCATTGGTCTAGACGACGGTCCATCTACGGTCGTCGTTCAGTTTTTAGGGATGGAAGGGTGTTGGCTTATACCGGCTTGTGTGGATTGGGTAGTACTGGCACGCGTATCCAATGCACCGCCCACGCCTGTTCCCCTCCCATGAAATCTCAACACACCCCGTTTGGGAGCCCCAGCTGCCCGGACTCTACCTCCTCTCGTTATAGGACCCTCACGTCTCTCGGGTCTATCTCCCGGGGGAGGTCCCTCCGGCGCTGGCTGGACCATGAGAGCAACTATCCCTCTTCTATATTCTAACACACTTGGTGCATTGGGGTCCGCGTGTGCCAGTAGGGCTTCAGGTATGGACATTGCTATGTAGTTGGACGGGTTCCGAATCACCATATATTGTAAATGGAAAGGAGGACATACCGGATGGTTAATCCGCCGCGGTATCCCTGGATTCGCGTCCATGTGTTGGCGCACAGCCAGTGAGAGGAAACGAGGATAAGGTAGGAACTTCTTTTGCTTCGTACCGCCGATTTTCCGAATAGCTTGAACCATCTCGCGCCATATAATCATCGCAAAGTCGACGTGTCTGTTGTAGCATACAGCATGGAATAGACGCAGAAAGTCGGTTGTGCATTGGTCTATTCCCCTCAATCTGGATGATAGACACCTGTTCAGAATCGTGAACAGTGTGTACCAGATGGGCGTTAGGTACTTCCGGTTGAACGCTGAAGGGCGGTCGAGGTCGTGGTTGTATCCGAGTGCGCGTACTTGAGCACACAGAGTCGTGTCATTGGTCGCAGGGTCGTAGCCTTGGTGTCCGCCGGCGTCGGCTTCTGGTAGGGATAGCAAGCGGCGGAACGCGTCAGGTATAAGCGTGAAGGGATGGTTGTCGATCAGCGCCGTGATGGTCTGAGAATTGGCAGCCGTGACGACTCGTGCGGTGAGCCATACTTGATAAACATATAGTGCAGGGATGTCGGCTGTTGCAGTGAGGGCCTCACGGAGAGGGTGACCAAGTAAAATGTCTACGACAACACGGTGTTGCTCTTATGGTCGGAACTCGGCGGCGTCCAACTGATGATTGTTGGCTTCCAACTCAATGCCATGGTCAGGGTTGACCAAAGCATTATCGGCTGCTTCGTCAATAAATTCCTCTTGAGGAGGAATTTGCTCTTGGGGTGGTTGTTATTGTTCTTGGTCCGCCATTTCGAATATCTGAAAAAGAATTACAGTTAGTAATCGAGGCGGATGAACAAGTGTAGGTGCGTACCTTTGCAGTAATTGGCTCAATCTGAGACAGATTGAGGACTGGCAGTGAGATAACAAGGTACTGGAATGATGAACACAGGGGTGTCCGGACAAAAACATTTGAAAACAAAGGTTTCCGGACAAATTAGGGTATCCAGACAAGAGTATCCGGACAACCAAGGTTTCCGGATGTGAGGAATGTTTCCGGACAAAGCAAGCAATCCGGACAAAAGTCGGTTTCCGAATAAGATATGTGTTTCCGGATGACTTTGGTTATCGGACACCTCATCAATCCAGATAGTTGAACTTACCGGAAACCCTTAGGTTTCCGAAAAACTAGGGTTACCGGACGTTGTTGGTGTCCGGATAAAATATCTTGACCTTGATAGTTTCCGGATGATGTTGAATGTGTCCGGATAGTTTGAAACTATCTGGACGACATCCGAATGGGTCAATCGCATCACAAACAACCTCAAACACGCATATAGGTATAGTATCAATAGCGATGTAGGTATAGAAGCATGTGTAAGCAGGTTACGCAGTCTAAAATGCACCGAACAGAAGCGGGTGCATATCGTCGCAAAAAGGGTTTATCGGAAACCCTCAATCGATCCAATCCATGGTCGATTTATGCGATTGTGAGCGTGAAACAGATATGGTGACGATCGAGATAGAGGTTCGAGAATCATACCTGAGTTTGACGCTCACTCCTTTCATGCATCTATTAGAACAGTTTAGTAAACAGTGAAGTACGAGTTCTAAACTAAAATGTTTAGAAGTCAAAACTTTTAAGAACAAGTCCTGATCTGAGTTGACCAGGAGTCATAAAAATGAAGTTCGAGTTCTGATTTGAGGTAATCAGAAGACATTAAAATCGTTTGAAATATAGAATTTCAAGAAACAAGATCAAGCGCTAAACAGAATGATTCATTGAGCGCATTATGTTCAAAAATGAAACAATGATCAGAAAGTTTAATTGTGAAGAACAAGTCACAATTAATGTGTCAGATAAGAATTGAATCATGAATATGAAATGACGAACGACGAAACAAATTGGAATTCAAACGAGTGTATTTCCATCGAAAAATCAGCAAACATATGAGACATGGAAATAACTAAAATCAAGAAAACATAACACGTGGCAATCATGGAAGTTAAATTTGGAGAATAACGAACACAAGTAAGTTATTCATAATGAATGACCACGGTCTTTGAATTCAGTTAAAGTTCACTTACCTTTCATAAAATAGTACTCCCCTCAAAATTGGCATAACCTTTGAATGTTCGTCATGTGATGTGAATAATATGAATTAAAACGCACATGACATTCCTTCAAAATAGATTAGAAGGATTTTGGTATCCATCCTTTGATGGATCCTTGACGGTTAGATTGTAACATCCCAAGATTTCTACGGAACATACATAGCATTACATCATACGATTTACAAAACTGGGTCCCAATATTACATTACATCACTCTAAAAACTTTAGGTTGGCGGAAACAACCTATACACAACTGAGAATAATCTAGCTTCTACACGAGGCACTTGCACTGACTCTAGCTGTATCTGCACTCTAGCTTGCTCTTGCTCACTTACCTGAGCCTCCTACTAATTGCTTACCTGAAAAGGTTTTAGTTTTGAAAAGCGAGGGTTAGACCATGAGGCCTAGTGAGTTCCCTACATAATCAGTGTACGTCAACATTATAAAATCATTTTTATAAAACAGTTCACATTCTTCACATAAACATCATTCATGGTACTGCACAGTGTTTAAGGATCTCATCGTTAACCGCGATCGGGGCCCCAGCAGACTCCCCTCTCGCCTCATATCGGGGCCCAAGCAGACTCCCCTCTATCCATGTAGGAAGGAAACGAATTCCCTCCTACAAGCTCATCACATATCCGAGTAGGAAGGAAATGAATTCCCTCCTACAAATTTCTCATAACAGCCCAAGGGATCATCGGATCCCGAGGTCTACAGATCCCACTGTGCAGACCGACTCCACATAACATACACATAGCTCATCATAATCATAAAACATGAAATCCGTATACACTTTACAATTCATTTCATCTTGCTGAACAATCTTTTCAGTAGAGCATACTTTTCATGGGAAAAACGTTCATAAAAGCTTGTAAATAAATCAGGCTCGTAAACATACCTTGATCAGTAAAATATTAAACTTTCGTTTACGTGAAAATCATGTAAAATAACAGGGCATTTCCACATAATCGCTTCCTTTGGAAAACACATAAGATCACGTATTTTTAGTTAGGAAAACTCACCTGGTGCGTCTAACATCTTGCTTTACTTTACTTCTGACTTACAATCGGGTTACCTGAGAAATAGATGAAATATCAACTGCTCAGACCCTAATACCAACCTTCCGGACACTATCCGGACTCAACTTATCGGATATACTTACTTTCCAGATAACTCTTACCGGATACTACACTTACCGGATAACTCTTACCGGATACACGCACTTTACGGACACACTTACTCTTTCCAAACAATTACCACTTTCCGGACACCTTGGACTTTCCGGATACTAACACCCGGACAATAGTTCTTTCGGGACACAACTATCCGGACGCTAAAGCTTATCCGGAAACTACTACCCGGATACTAGGCAACACCCGGAAACCCTATCACCCGGAAACCAAGAACACTACCCGGAAACCCCCCACTGTCCGGACACTACTGTCCGGACACTACTGTCCGGACGGGGCGACGTCCGGAAACTACGGACTGGACGAAAAACCCAAATCCAAAAGTGATTAAAAACTTATTTTCTGCTAACGGCTCAATTAGACAATCATAAGTGATCATTCACCAGTCATAAACACTCATTAGTTCCATTTTTAAACCACCAAATCGACCCATTATCAACAAAACCCAAAATACTCATTTAAGGGTTGTTTTGAAGAAGAAATACCATAACCATTGTGATTTCACCCCCAAATCTTAGACACACAGAAGAGAGATCACGAATTAGCAAAGGAGAAGAGTTCTAGATGAAATTACCTGCGATGATTACTTCCCAAAAACTGATTCTCCACTTGATTTCTCTTCTCTTCCTTCTTCTTCTTCTAGCCACCAAAACACACACACACACACACAAGAGGTTTCTAGGGTTTTGGCAACCTTTTATACCTTTCACAATTTGCACAAAGGCCCCCTTAACTTATCTTTAATTTCTTAGACTTTAGCCACTAAGCTTTCATTACGTACTAGAAATTCGGGTTATTACATAGATGCCCTATATAGTGAGGACCGGGGATACTATAAGTACCATACCAATGAGATGAATATTTACGGTCAACAAAATCATTCATACCACATGCTGAACAACAAATACAATCATGAGAAAGTTGAAGCAATTGTTGAATTGAGTAAAGTCTTAAAGGGAACATCACACTTTGTTCAACAGAAGTACGAGAATTAAAGACATCATGATTATGATTGTATGTCCTAACATGCGAAACTGAATTAAATGACTTTGTTTTCGTTGTGCTTTCATTTGACTTTTTCACTACCCGAACTTGTTTGAACCTTTTTCTTCGACCATTATTATCTGAAATACCATTAAAGTCATGATCATTAGAGCTTGAGTAGTAAGGATGTCTATCTCTAGATCGACCGGTTTGTTGCCTTTTTTGTGAACGTTTTTTGGATTTAAATTTGGTTTTAGAAACTTCGTTCACAGATCAGGTTTTAGGTGTAGATGTAGAACATTCACCCTTTTGAAATTTGACCGGTCGATTAACCGCTTTTGAAAGAAAATCGGTGTGATTTGGAAGAGATTTGTTGAATTTAAACTTCGCAAACTCCTCATCTGTACAAATTTTAGAATTCATAAACGCTGAAAAATCAATTTCGTTTTCAGATGGGACACCAGTAGAGGAAGAAGGTGAAGAATCATTTGGAGTGGTGTTTTGCAAAGAATTGGTTGCGGAAGCTTTTTGAAAGTCAGAGTTTAGATTCTTTGGCAAACAGGTTACTTGAGATTCTTTCCCTTTTCTTGGAGAAATCTTTCCAATGAAGGTGTTACAGGAATATGTATCTGACGAGTTGGAGGAAGGTTCAGACAGAGTGACTTTCTCGTTTTGAAGTCGGTCAAACTTCTTTTGAAGTTCACCCTTACTAACCTACCCTTTCATCACTTCTGGTGCCAAGGCAGACAGTTTGGATGTGAGACTGTTGATTTATGTCTTAAGAGCTTCCTTTTCCTCATTGGATACAGTTTCTGCTTTTGTGGAATTGAAATTCTCAAGTTTTAGTAAAAGCTCTTGTTTTTCCTTTTGAAATTTAGTCCTTTTCCTTTTCGAGTGTCTCCTCTAACTCGACTATTTTTATTTCCAAAACAAGAGGAGGAACATATCATTTAAACTCGCCCGTCTCAGTTTTGGTTTCAGTTGCTGGGACCTCATCCTTTTTAGAGGAATCCTTGGGCTTTGCAACCTTGTAGCCGTCAAAGTAGTCATTCGAAAGGTACTTGGATTTCTTTTTCGTATTAGAATAGTTAAGAACTTCATACGCAAAGGGTAATTGCATTTTAGTGGTATACTTGCGTTTGTATTCCTCAGTTTCCTCTTCCTTCTCCTCGAGAGGTCCCGTCCATCTGATTTTATATTCGGGGTATTTTCTATCAAAGCCAAACAAGTTAAACTCATATAGAGTAGGCCTCCTTGATAGAACCTTTTTCAAATACTGAGGGTTGTCATACCCAATTCCCATTCTTTATTGAAATAAGTGAATTCCTTAGGTTTGTTCATATGGATCGTTTGATCAGTTTGACCTCGTTTATAAAGTTTGAGTTCAAGATCAGTTATTTTAGAAATATGTTCTTTGAGTTGAATTTGAAGAGAGGAGCATTGATAGACAATCTCCGCCTTCTCATTCTCACACTGATCAAGCTTTGAGTTTAGATCAGATATTTTGGCTTGAAGATCTTTTGGTGCTATCGAAAGATTTGCACACTTTTCCTTTAAGTAGGTGTTGTCAGACTTAAGCTTTTATGTGATCTTTGTTTGAACATCGAAGGGGACGTTTGGTTGAAGGTATTAGAAGGTAGAGAATGAAAATGATATTCATTGTGGATGTTTGGTTCAATAAGGAATGGGAATATAATGATTGATGTTGTTTGGTTACAAGTAAGATAATTAATCATTATATTATAAGGGGGTAAAAACCATTCCCCCCAAATTTGGGTGGAATAGAAAATTATTGCGTAGGAATAGCATCTCCAATTAACTCGTCTCTCTCTCTCTCACACACACCATCTCTTTATCGTATCTCCAATCTCTCCATCTAGCCTTCAATTTCTCTGGTATAGTGCTCCTGGTCAACAACTGCAGACTTTCTTCAATCCTTGGAGTTTCCCACCATCTCCTTGTCAACAATTGCAGACTTGCTTCAATCCATGGAGTTTCCTTCACCTCTTCCTTTTTTCAGTCTTTCCCTCTGATATAACTCATCGGCAAACTCTCATCAATCGGTTTGCTTCAACAATCAAATAAGTGATTTCGATGTGTTTCAACAATATCAAACTTTCGATAAGTGATTTCGATCTGTTTCAGATTGATGGGTAAAAACCTAACCCTAATTTTGATTTGGCAGCTTCATCTTTATTCGATTTTTACAACAAATAGTGGAACTATGGTGTTGATACAGATATACAGTTTGGAGAAGAAACAAGAAGAAGAAAAACATTAGATAATGATCATCGATTTTCTGTTCGATTTGTTACTTTTTATGTTCAATTTGTTTGATTTTTCTATGTACTTCAGAGAAAAAAGAGAGCCTATTAACCATTGCTTTTAACGTTACCAAACATTAATAATTCAAAAGAATGAACATCAATATAATGAAAGTAATCATTTTCATTCAATGCTATATTCATTTTCATTTTCATTCTCATTCCTTAAAACGAACCAAACGTCCCCTAACTTTTCTTTTAGCGTGGATATTTCAAGCAAGTGTTTGTTAGTGGTAAGCTTACAGGACTCTATCTTTTGAACAAGCAGTTGAATCTGATCGACTAAAGTATTATGCGTTGGTAGACATACCTGACAAATTGCTTCAGACTGAGATGAATAAGACATAGTTACCTGAAAAATTATGATTGTTAATCGGTGTTGTTTTGAAGAATCAAAAAATGCGGAAGAAAATCAAAATTAAATCAGAAAAACAAATCTAAAAAATAAATTTGTTTCCAAATTTTAAATTCTGCTTAATGAATCTGAACGAACAAAATCAAACTTCGAGAATAAGACAATTGTCACTAAAGCTTCAACCCATAAACCATGAAAGTTGTCAGTGCGGTAAACCCGTTTGTCGGTCGAAGTTATGCGATAAGATCAACGTATCGTGCGATTTATATAGGATAAACCAAAAGACCGGGCGGTAAACTTGCGATATATTCGAGAGTCTCCAACGAGATCAACAATTAATAAAAAAAAATCATGCAATATATATATAAATCATGAATTTATGCATGAGATGTATGAATGTATGCATCTAAATGAGATAGACTATGTATGGTTTGCAGGAGAAAACAATAAAACAAAAGATGATGGAAGTTGTGATCTGCTAATTAAAGATATGTATGCATGCGATATGAATGGAAGTGATGGTAAAGAGGAGAAACCTCACGTCTCTGAAGTCAAAGAAAAAAAAAAGAAATATATGAGATGAACTAAAGTAAGACAAATTCCAAGCACACACATCACAATTAATGAAAACGATGACAACTCAGCAACAGTTTAATGAAAAAAAAAAAAAAAAACTTTGACCAAACCTTCACGTTGACCACCGAAAGTATGCCTTGTATGATAAAAGAAGTGTGTATCCGGGAAATGCTTCATCCGGGTAACTCTAAGGTGGCGTTTGGTTCGCATAATGTTTTTGGATGGAATGGAATCTGTCAAAGGAATTTGACTTTGAAGGAATTAGAATGGAATGTTGTCAGGTTTGACCAGCTGTTTGGTTGACAGAATTGGATTGGAATGTTGTCAGATTCCAAGAATATGTCTGTTTGGTTCACAAAATGTAGCTTTGGAATTGGAATGAAATTTTGGTAAATGACCAAAATACCCTTTTGTTGATTTTAATTTATTATATTTTTTTTAATTTATCATCCTCCCTATTATTATTACAATATATATATATATATATATATATAACAAACCCTACAGAGACAAATGCTTTTTGAAGATGTATACATCTTCGCCTCCATCCTCCATTTCTTCGCCTGGAGGAACATCACCACCATCCTCCTCCATCTTCTCCACTCGACATCACCACCATCGTCCATCTTCTCCACTCGACATCACCACAGCCGCCGCCGTCGACCATCTTCCATCTTCTCCTCTTCACTTCACCACAGCCGCCGCCGTCGACATCACCACCATCGTCCATCTTCTCCACTCGACATCACCACCATCGTCCATCTTCTCCACTCGACATCACCCATCTTCTCCACTCGACATCACCCCAGTCGCCGTCGTCGACCATCTTCCATCTTCTCCTCTTCACTTCACCACAGCCGCCGCCGTTCACCACCATCTCGCCGTTCACCACCATTCGAACTGATAATACATAAATTAGGGGTAAGGGTAGTTTTGGAATTAACAAAATCTGAACATTCCATTCCTTGAAATACCACGGTTCTCTGAAGGAATTGAAAATGGGTTGCTAATGGAATTTAATGGAATGTTTAAGATTCCATTCCCTCAAAAGATTGAACCAAACGTCGGAATGGAATCTGGTCAACGGAATTGACCATTCCAATTCCACCAATTCCACCAGAATCCGTCCAACCAAACATCCCCTAAGTATCCGGGGAAAAAATTGTTATCCGGAAAGAATTTTTTTGTCCAGGAAATGAGGTACCGGAAAACAAATATCCGCGAAATGTGAGGTTCCCGGGTAAGATTTTATCCGGGAAAACAAAGGTTATCCGGAAGAAGATTAACCGGAAAAAAATGTACCCGGATAAAATTGTTATTTGGGAACTTTTATCCGGGAAACGTGTTTATGCGGAAAAACTTACCTGAAAAGATTAGAGTTTATTAAATAAACTCGTATGCGGCTGTTTTTCTTTCCTTCGACACCTGCATTTCTCAAAAACTCACCAAAAATCATCAAACACGCAGAAAATCAATTAAAATCGCAGATTTATCGAAAAATTTGATGAACACGAAGAACGCTTCGAAAATCAAAAATTCCAAAACTTTCACAATTGAAACGAAGAAGATAAAGAACGATCACAAACTGATTAAAATCAAAGATCTAACGAGATAATAATATCAAGTCAATAAATTGAAATAAAACCAATTTGCAAACCCGACTGATGATCGATTCGCCCACAAATAAACTGCACTATATCGAACAGAAAAAGGATGTCTTCTGGACTTCAAACGCCGATCTCCACTGTTCAGAATGTAGACCAAGATGTCATGAAGCTACTGTCCAAAAATCGCGACGATCCGACGGTTCAAACTCCGGGAATAAACAAAACGGCACGACTGCGTTTTCCAGAAATTTGTATACGAATTTTCTTTGTTTTTCTCACTTTCGATTGACTTCTTCTATTTCTTCAAATCCCCGATTTCGGCTCTGATACCACGTGTAGATCCCAGTTTAATAATCAAGTAACAATAATAATCAACAACTCATATGAATAGGTCGTCATACATATGATTGATATTCAAAAAAGTTACAATACGTTTAGAGAGAATATTCAATAAGAGTAATAAACGATTAACCTACAAACTAGGTTTAAGAAAACTATTTATACCTAGGCCTATAATTACCATGGCCAAGCCCATTAACGCACAAAAGACCATTAACACAATAAGGCTTTTACCGAAATAAATAACTTTATAATTCTTTATATAACTTTCTATATTATAGGACATTTATGGTCCTAACAGTTGTAAATATCATATTGTGTCTAAAGAACGGACCGAGGCTTTGAAATTATTGACAAGTAACCCTAAGGACACTCGTTTTTATAATCCTAAGATGGGACTTGGTCTTTCTGAGGTGGAGGTACTGAAAAAAGCACCAACAATTTTGTATAAATTTGAAACTTTGGGTGAAGGAATACAAGAAACTATATTTAAGGAAATACCTCTAATTTCAAAAACCTTTACAAATTTCTGAAAAACCTATATCTTCTGTTTCCAAACTAGAAAATGAGAAGAAAAATGAAGGCTCAAAAGAAAAAACTGAGGATTCCGAGAAACCTTGTTTCAACACTACAAATTTAAATACGATGATTTAAATTCCAGTTATAAGTCTAAAAAGACTGAATTAACGGAATGTAATCTATTGTTTTCAAAAGAATCTGAAACTTTAAATACAAAAAGAGAACAAAAAGAGCTTGAATCAAATATCTCAAATTCTACATGTGAAACAAAGATAGAGGTACCGGATGATTTAATCAAAGAAAATTTTGTAAGTCATTCAATTTCTGAAAAATCTGATTTAGATTTGGCACATGAAAAGATTTTAGACTTGGAAAAACAGATTTCCGATTTAAATTCGTGTATTGAATTATTAGAGGAAGAAAATGACAGCATTGGGATGCATTTGGATTATAATGAGAAAGTTAATCTTGATCTTCAGATTGAGATTCGACGTCTTGAATCCCAACTGTTTGAAGTTTCTAAATCTAAAATTTCAAACTCAGATGAAAAATGTTTTAACAAACCGCCTGAATCTAAAGATCAGAGAAAATCTTCTTGTTTAATTAATGACAAGGCCAAAAGTTGTTCTGAAAAACACAGTGTTGAAAACAAAGAGCCGATTACTCCAAATAATTCTACATTCGCATGTTTTGAAAATTCATTATTTGAATCTTTCTCACATACATCTGGAAAGGAGTTCAGTATTTTTGAAAAAGGTGAATCATCGTGTACTAAATCTGACTTCACTTCAACCGATTCTCCAACTTCTAAAGTTTCTAACACTACTTCCTCTTGTGTTTCAGAAATGGATGGTAAAAAGTACATGGCTGTGAAGAAAGGATGCGGTGGTGATAATAAAGTCAATTCAAATAGTGAACAATGTATTCCTTTTGATAAAAACCGTTGTAATCATTCTTGTAATGGTTGCAAACGAAGTGTCAATAAAGGCGTTGAATTTTCTGATTTTAATTTGTTGACACACACAAAACGACGAATACATTGTAATCATTGTTGGGATAACTCCTTTTCACTAAACTGTAAATCCTTTACGAATAGCAAATTCAAAAGATTTAATACTGAGAATTCATTTTCCAAATCTTCAGCTAATCAATCTGTTCGAATGTTCGAATTTGGTTTAAAGAGAAAATCAAAGAAAAGGGTTGTTCAATCAGTTGAAGTAAATTCTGTGTGGAAATGGGTTCCGAAAGACAAATCCAAAACTCAAAATTTACAAAAAGAACTCAAATTTTAAGAAAAACTCAAAGGTTCTTCAACTGATTTGAAGAAGTTTATTCGTACAAACATAAAAGGACCCATACTCAAATGGGTACCTAAGTTGGAATAATTGACTTTTCAGGACTGTCATGTGTGGGTCGTAGATTCTGGTGCATCTAGACACATGACAGGGTACAAGCACTGTAGCAACCCATAAATGTAGTGTTCCACCTGTCGCTCCTCCGTTGGCACATACAGTTCAGCAAAACGGGATTTCTCGATAAACTTCGAGGTATACTCCCGCACTGACAATTCTCCTTGCTCCCAACTCAGGAATTCTTCCTCCAATCTTTTCACTACCACAAGCAGGCAGAACTGTGCCCTTAACTTCCCCACAAAAGTTTCTGAGGTCATTTCCTTAGCCGCTGACGACCCCTTACATCCGGTCTCAGCATCCCACCAGTACACTGCATCAGACTTCAGTATGGATAAAACAAACATCACCCTATCCCCATCCGCACACTTACAAGTATCAAAGACCAGCTCCATTTCTCTAACCCACTTCATTTCCAGCACATGGTCACACTCTCCCTTGAACGTATGAGGTTTACACGAGGCGAACGCCTTGTAGTTGCATCATCTAGTTGCATACTCATTCACCACCAGCTGGGTAGACTGGGAGTGACCCCCAATACCAGATACTAGCGGGCTTAACAATTCCGCGCTCTCCTTGTTCTCGCTTTCCTCCTTGCTCCCTGACTGGTCCTGCTTGGCAAGAAGGGCTTGCAGGGTCTCTTGAATCTTGCCCAACTCAGTAGCCAGGTTCTCTCGCGTCACAAACGCAGATGCGCGGCCCCGACCGCGCCCCCTCGGCTGGTTCCGAACCTTCCTTGTAGCCGAACTCTACTGCTGAGATACTTCCCGATCAACCGGGATCTCCACGCTCCTTGCCCTGCGGCTCACTCGTGTTGTTCTTTGGATTGGGTTTCCCCCATTGGTTCCCTCCACCTGAGTGGTGGCTCGGCGGAGCGTTCTCCCTCGTCCCCTACCGCGACCCCTACCTCTTCCCCGAGTAGCAGCCTGCCTCGGGGGCTCCAGCGGTCCGTTAGCGAGGACCTCCTCATTTTGAACTATCCCTTCAGCAGGTACATACCTGCTCCTTAGCGTCCTTCCAGCCATGACGGTAAACTGAAAGAAACCGACGATTAATCATCGCTCGACAAATAGGTTCGCTATATAAGGCAATTTAAGCACACGCATGTACTTGTAAATTCACAGTTACACTGGCCATGTATAACCCTAAATTTACCTTATATGACAGTCCTTGCTACCTTATCCCTAAGCGCATTTAGAGTGATCTTTCCAAGGGGCAATCCTATATCTCGGCTGTGTTCCTCATTCTATAGTTTAAGTTTAGGCCCGTCTGGTCACCTAAATCCCTTAAACTATGGCTCTAATACCAAGAGATATCTATCTAGGCATGCTAAATTTAAAACTAGAGTGCTTCTCGCGTCACACTTCTCACCAGCAACGTCTACGCTTTATCCTTTCTGGACCATGAACATTGTGCAAACACCCTTGTCTGTATTGGTGAAATGTTGGGTCTGATGGCGGATCTCTCGGCTGTGGTAGTTGTTCCGCTGCCAAACTTTGAAATATTGTAATTCGGTTATGTTATGTAATTGGGACCCGTTTTGGGATTTATTTATCTATGTTTTTTTTACTATTTGAGTTTTGGGTTGTTACATTTTGTTTTCAAAAATATGTATTCTAGGTCAAGGAGCGAGTAAGAGCAAAGGAAAAGATAAATTGTGATTTGCTTTTGGAAGCTGTGTGTTTATGAAGTTTCATGAAGTGTTTTGTATCAAAGGTCTTGTTAGTTGTGATGTAAATTTTTAGCAAAAAGTTTGTACTGAAATATGTATTGTACAGTTTTGAGACTAATAGACCTTATGTGATATAATATGTATCCTTGTTATCATTATGTTAAGATGTAAATTGTGTTATACGATGTAAGTTTGGGTTGGGTTGTTTCAATAAACGAGATTTCAATTAAATTTGCTACAAAACTAAAATCGTCACCTTAAATAAGATTTCTATCATTGTGACTTCTAAAAAAACAAATTAGTGACTTGCATTATTGTTGCCCAACATAATTAGACACCAAATTTAGCATATGGTTTTAAGATTGTTGCCAACTTCTCTTTATTGTGAAAATAATAAGATTAGGCTAAATTTTATATGCAATCTAGGTTTTGATTACTTTATAATCTTAATATGTTGTTATCATCTTCTACCGTCATCTGGCTGCTTTTTCAGTTTATGTTTTGTAGCTTATTAGATACACTTAACACGTCCTTAAATAATCAACATAAGATGTTATCGGAAAAAATGAAATACAACAAGGTTGGTACATACACATATACCCCATCTTGCATATTAATTAACTAATTTGCATATATATATATATATATATATATCATTCAAGGGAGATCCTAGTATTTTGTGGTAACTGTGAGATCCAATCTGAACCACAAATTATAGGATAAATTAGGAAATTAATATATTTGGTAATTTTGATTTTAATTTTAAATAAAGGACATTTTAGGAATTGTAGAAAATTTATCTCTCCTCTCTCCTCTACCCTCTTCCCTCTTCACTCTCTCGTAACATCCCATTGGGTCTAGTCCAACTATGATACCGTCGTGAATCCGTGATACCGACTGTGATACGCTGTGATACCGACTGTGATACGTCGTGATACCGAGTGTGATACGTCGTGATACCGATTGTGAACCTTATTCCGGCGAATACAAAATACATTGACACACTGTGATACCCAATGTGTTACAGAATACCCATTGTGTTACTCACCGTGGTACCCAAGGAAAACATAAGAAGAAGAAGAAAAACAGAGATGCACTGTGATACATAACAAAATCAAAATCAGTGTACCCAATGTGATACAAAATACAATGTGATACCAACAAAAACATAAAAAGAAGAAATCTGGATGCAATGTGATACATAACAAAATAAAAATTAGTATATACATTGTGATACCCTTCGTAAAACAACGATAACACACTGATACACTTTGTAAACAACGAAATACATTGTGATGCCCTTCGTAAAACAACTAAGACACGTGATACACTTTCTAAACAACGAAAATACATTGTGATACACCCAAACCCTAAAAATCAAAATCAATTCCACAATGACACCCACTATGATACACCCAAACCATAAAATTAAGATCAAGCCCACATTAATACCTACTATGTTACTCCCAAACCCTAGAATCAAAATCAAACACACAATGATATACATTGCGATAAAACCAAAATATGTTTCAAAAAAAGTGCAAATCCATGGAACCAAGTTAAAACCAAAATATGCCACACGAAAGAAACTTGATACAAATCAATAAAAAATGTGGAACCAAGATAAAACCAAAAAAAAGTGACCCTCATGAGAGGTTGGCCTTCCAGAAAATGGTGGTGGTGGCGGTGGTTGCTCAACAATGGTAGGATGTTCAATAAACATTAATTGTTGATCAGCTTTCCTCAAGATTATCTGGATGTTGTTTGGCTCTTGGAAGAAAGGAACGAATGATCTGCTCTTTCATGTTTTAGTTTCCCCCACCCCTTTTTGTGGGATATTTTTTACCTACTTTCTGCAACCGAGCTGAACAACACCGAGTTGCTAAAAAATCGAGTTTTATTTTGGTGAGGGAGGGGTGGTGGTCGTGGTTGCAGAATTCTAGGTCTTGGCGGCATAGTGAAGAAGATGATACCAGCGACATCTTTATCTGGAGAGAAAAACGATAAATTTTGGGAATTAGGTATATAGGAGAGAAATAAAAGAGAAAGGATATGTATAAGAGAAAAAAGGAGAGATTTTAGGAATCCAAAATTTAATTAGATGTAAAACAATTTTACTAAAATACCCTTTTCTATTTATATGAAAATTGTATTAATTATCCTAAATGTGTGGTTCACATTAGATCTCACAGTTATCACATATTACCGAGTTCTCATTTGATTAAGCCCCTATATATATATATATATATATATATATATATATGTGTGTGTGTGTGTGTGTGTGTGTGTGTCTTAAACTCTTCGTAACAAAAAACCTATTGTCAATATATGCAAACTAATCACTTTTACATTGCATTCCTTTAAAAAATATTATCGTCACCGCGCAACGCGCGGTGACCAACACTAGTATATATATTAAAAGAAAAACCAAAGAAGATGACTTGACATCATGAGAGTTGAGTATTCCACAAACATTGAAATGTGGTTAAGTTTGCTTATCCCACATAGGTGGGAAGAAGGAAAGTTGAAAGTGTGTATATAAAAGGAGGAAGACATTCTTTTGTAGCAAATCATGTTGTTGGGTCAAATGAGGAGACACTTTATTTTACAAAATGTTTTTTTAAATCTTGAAATGTTGTTAAGTTTACTTATCCCACATTTTGAGAAAAAAAGAAACTAAGGAAAATGACTTGACAAGATGAGGTTTGTGTATTCCTGAAATTTTGAAATAAGGTTGAGTTTCATCATCCCATATTGGTGGGAAGATGATAGTTTGGAAGAAGATGATAGTTTGGAAGAAGATGATGAAAATATAAAAGGATGATGAAAAGTTTTGAAATCTATAATCATGGTTGGAATAACAACCAACCAAATGTAAAAAAAAATATAGTGCAAAATCAAAGTGAAACAATGATGATGACTTGAAATCATGAGGTTTCATTATTTTCAAATCTTGAAGTAAGGTTGAGTTTTAACATCCTATAATGTTGGAATATGATAGTTTAGAAGAAGATGATAGGTATTAAAAAAGGGATGGACGGTTTGAAATCCGTAATCATGGTTGGAATCAAAACCAACCAAATGGTTAAAATTATAGTGCAAATTTAAAAGGGAAACCAATTATAATGACTTGGGACGATGCAGTTTGACCATTTATCAAATTTTGTAATAAGGCTGAGATTTATCATCACCTTTTTTTGGTAATACGATAGTTTCGAAGAAAATGATGGGTATAAAATATAGGGATGAAAGGTATTGAAATCTATTACCATGCTTGGAATGAAAACCAGCCAAATGGTAAAACTATAGTGCAAAATTAAAAAAGAAACCAATGATGATGACTTGACAATATGATGTTTAAGTATCCCTCAAATCTTGAAATAAGGTTAAGTTTTATCATCCCACATTGGTGGACAAATAGTAGCTTAGAAGAAGATGATGGAGTATTTCTCAAAATTTGAAATGTGGTGTGCTTTTTTCATCCCACATTGATGAGAAATGTTGGAATTGAAGAATGATGTGAGTATTTATTAGGAGGAGGCTATCCCTTTGTAGAAACTCATGGGGTTAGCTTAATTTGGTTGACCCTATATACTCACGTGGTTGGCTAATTTTGGCTAATCATTTAGCCTTATGTGTTTGTTATTTTTCATTGTTAGTGCCACATTTAGTAAGTTGTATCAAGTTGAGGGGCCAATTCGTACTTTGTTATTTACTCACTATAAATAAGATTATACATTGTATTTTGTATGATGTCATTCCAAGTACCCATTGCAAGTACTCTCTAGATTACTTGTTTGTACTAATTTGAGATTAATGAGACGGATGACATCATCAAGATATTCATTGTGTTGATTACTTGTTCTGGGATCACAATTGGTATCATAGCCAAATTGAAGAAATCATTCATCGATACGATCATTCTGCAACAATTCAAGTTCTACAGCCCATTCTCAATGAAACAGTGAAGTTTTCGATGAACAGTGTCCATTTCGAGATCTGATCGTGGATTCTGGAGCAAATTGGTATTTTGTTGATGTTAATTGGTTCGATTCTTCACTCTTAATCTTTTAGAATCAATTTCAATCTCTATCTTCAACAGATCTGAGGGAATTCGATTAGATTGCTATTTTTCTTTCTCGACACTGTGTTCATCTTATTTTGATGATTTTGTGCGTTTAACTGTGTTTGGATAATTGCTGAATGCTAAGGATTGATCGAAAAGTATTTATGAACATCATACGATCATCAATCCATCATATTTTAATCATTTTGGACATTTTTGAGCTTTTTGTCCGGTCTGAGTTCATATGTTCAATGTCCTCGCACAAGCTTTGTTCATACTTATCGCACAAGACAAAGTTCACCTTCCTCGCACGTAGAAGAGATCAGTTTTAATCGGAGAAATTTTTTATCGCGCCTTTGGTGTGCGATAAAAATCGTCGAGGAGTTTTATCGCATCTTTGGTGTACGATAAAATAGAGTGAACATTATTTTTATTGCGTAATTAGTGTGCGATAAAACAGTATGAACAATATTTTTAGCGCACACGTATCATGCGATAAAAGGCTTTATCTGTTATCGCGCAAGTATCATGCGATAAAAGGGGCGTTGCCCCTTGACCCCATCCGCTAACCGGGTAGCGGAACCCCCGTGCTAAGTCTCTAGAGGGGGGATTGTTCAGGGATTTTAGCATAAAGAGTGTGTGACATCATTCTCATATTTAGTTTGTCACATACCTATAGCAACTGTCAAAGTTTAAAAGAGCTCAAGTTTGTCAAGATTTTCACAAGGTGGGTGTTGGAATTCAGTCTTTGATTGGATTGGATTAGACGTTTGAGCATTTGCAATCATTATTCTGGAGTTTTGTTGACGATGCTAGACCTTTGAGTGCTCTTAATCATTCTTCTGATCTGATCAATCAGAATTGTGAGTGCTTGCAATCATTGTTCTGGTGTTTTGGTTGTGATTTAGACTTTTGAGTGCCTATAATCATTCAGCTATTTCTTGAAGATTGAAGTTCTGGATTTTCATCATTCAGTGTTATGAAGTATTTTGGAGATGAGCATTTTTCTACAGTTGCTGAACAATGTTACTTGTTTGGTTCTTCTAATCCCTACCTTGTAGTGTGTGCTTCATTATGTTTCCTCCTTCGAGAAAATCCGAACCAAGCTCTTAAGCCGAGTTCCTATTCAACTCGAGGTTTATCGACAGATTTGGTGTTATAAACTGAGATTGCATTATGGTTTGTCATGCAAAAACTCGCTCGTTATTTTTCTTGTGGGCTTATCGGTACGAGCTAGAGTTTCAACATTTTGAAAGATGGTTTTCGTGCAATCGGTCGACGTTATGGTGCACATTGAATCCGATTTTTCAAGGTTGAAATATAAAGAGTAAGAGCTTATTTCAAGGGGGAGCCTAGACTACATTTGAAGAATTGCATCACTATGGTTTTCTAAAGAAATTAAGGGGGGAGAGGAACTGAATATTTGAAGATCTTTTGAGAAGGGTGATTCCTTTACAAAACTATAGGGGGAGAATGTTAGGACACAAATTGTCCTAATTATATGATAGTTTTGTAAAGGTTTATAAGTGTAATACGAGCTTGGGTTTAGGAAATATGGGTTTGGGCTTAAGTGTGTAACAAGGGAGTATATATAGGATTTGTGTGTGTAATTAGACAAAAAGAAATCATATTACAATGTAATCCATGGTGTAGTGTGTGTGTTCTAGAGAGAGAACCATATTTCCTTATAGGAAGTTTGTAACAACCGGGTATTTCTTGCATATTGTGAAAGTTTGGTGGCAGAAACCTAAGGAAATAAAGTTGGAATTGAGGGACTTGGTGGTAAATTCTGAAAAGTATTTAAAGGCTCTAATCCCTAGGGCAGCCTCTTAGTTAGAAATCAGCATTTTTGGTCTTGTGAGTGGTGTTGGCGGCTAGAGAAGGAAAGAGGGGAAAAAAAGAAGGTTTTTGGAAAAGAAATCATAGAAGAGAAGAATCAGCAAGGTAAACCCCTCGAATCTTATTGCTACTGATTGATTAATGCTTCTTCTCGTTGTGGTCGAAGCATTTTGGTGAGAACCTTTGATTCCATTGTGTTTTTCACCAAAATGTCTTTAAAGGTGTTTTTGGGGTTTTGGCAAGTAAGTAACGATTTAATGGTAAGAAAGCGGATTAAGTGGATGTTTAGGTTTGGTGGATGAACCCTTAGGTTTGTCTAATCAATTTAATGGCAGAATATGGGTTCATTGGTCACTTTTAGACTTTTGTTTTCGAACAGTCGTGGTTTCCGGACGATAGAGGTTCTTGATGTTCAGTAGTTTCTGGATAGGATGCAGGTATCCGGGTAGTATCGCTTTGGTAGTTTCCGGATGTATGTCTTTCCGGATAAAGGGTTTCCGGGTGTTAGTGCCCGGTAAAGGATGTGTCCGGAATGTCCTAGTTTCCGGGCAGTTCGGGTATCCGGAAAGTCGGGGTATCCGGACAGTTCGGGTATCCGGAGTGTGTTAGTGTCCGGACAGTGTCAACTGTGTAGTAAGGTCAGACCGTCTGAACTGATATGAATCTAATGCCCTTAGGTGTTCGATTGGCTTAGCTTGGAAATTTTCAAGAAGTGCGTTCTACGTAACCAAAGGTGAGTTCCCTAAACCTTTTTACGACGTAAAGTATTAAATGTTTTAACTGATTATGGTTTCATTTACGAGCATGAACTGTTGTAACTGTCACGCATGTTTTTCCATGAACTACATGTTTTACTTGAGGAAGCTTATCTGATATGATGAAATGGGAATGATGATTTAGAAAGATTTAAAGTTGCATGTTTTATGAAATGAATGATGTGCTATGTGGAGTCGGTATGCACTGTAGGATCAGAGAGAGATCCTCGGGATCTGATGATCCCTTGGATATGTATGACAGACTGGTAGGATGTAATTCGTTTCCTCCTATCCGGGTAGTGGGGAGTCTGCGTAGGCTCCGGGAAGGGGAGTCTGCGTAGGCTCTGGAAGAGGCGAAAGGGGAGTCTGCTGGGGCCCCGATCGCGGAATGTTTATGTGATCCAATACACAGTGCAGTACCATGCTTGATGATATGTTAAGGTTTACGATGAATCTTTATAAATGTTTTCGTACTGTTTTACGTGTTGTGTTCGGAGGGAATTCACTAGACCTTTTGGTCTAACCCTCGCTTTTCAAAACTAAACCATTTTCAGGTAAGCGTACTACGGGTTCTTCTAGTAAGAACTAGGTGAGATGGCAAGAAGGATTTGGAGATTAGAGTGACTCCCAGATTTTGACTGGTGACAATAGATAGAGCTCTCGGCTGTGGATCAGAGACTTCTGCTATTAATTTTGCTTAGTATAGATCAATGGAGAATTAAAAACAAGTTTATTTATGTTATTTGAATGTTTATCCTATATTAATGCATGTTATATTTTTGGGACGTTACAAATGGTATCAGAGCCTTAGTTTAAGGGATTTAGGTGACCAGTCGCGCCTAAACTTAAACTGTAAGATGAGGAACACAACCGATACATAGGATTGCCTCTAGGAAGGATCACTATAAATGCGCTTAGGAATAAGGTGCCAAGGACAAACGTGAAAGGTAAGTTTGGGATTACACCTGGCTAGTGTAATTACGAACTTACAGGTACATGTGCGTGCTTACAATACCTTACTTATAGAATATTTGTTGTGTCATGTCTAGCAAGGATTAACTATCGGTTTCTTTCAGTTTAGCGTTATGGCTGGGAGAACGTTGAGGAATAGGTCAGCAAGATTCCTGGGGGATAGACCGAGCTCCATTGTTTGGGGAAGTGTCGTGTAAGAGTCATTATGATGTGATGTATGTAGACATCGTAAAGAAGAAACGTTGTATAGAGTGTTATGAGTCGTCTAGAGGTAGCTCTTCGTGTATTCGGAGAGGAACAACGTTTGAGTTTGAATAAGACTCCTGTTTCGGGAAGGTCCCAGTTCTAGAAATCATGGGATAGATCAGTCAGGATGGTAAGATAGAACCGTGTCAAAACCTTGAAAGTATAAATGGAGCCTTGACTTTTTAGTCGAGCTCTTCATTGGCAGGATAAATGAAATAAGATACTTATAGTAAATTGAAAGCATGTAGAAGTAGAAAGTGTGAAATGGTTGAGTAAGTGAGATGTGGAACGCATGTACATCAAGTTAGTGCTTGACCGAGAGGGCGACCCTTGGTCGAAGGAAGAGTGTCAAGGATAAGTTGCGTGGGTAAAGCGGTTGACCTTGCTAGGGTGAGTAGCCTTCAATTGTAAGTAGAGTTTCATGCATAGCTTTCTTAAATATAACATGAAAATTTTCACGATTTAAATTAAATGTGTAAATATCAATTCTGGTCGAAAAGGAGTCAGAATGTGCAAGCGTATGTTTAAAGAAAAGGTGATTTCATTCACATTGCACAATGAAATTTTAAGCCTAACGATTGCAAAGTATTTCACACTTTTCATGATAAGTTAAATTATTACAAAAGGTCGACAAGACGTGTGCCAGCAAAACTTTTACAATCAAATGAATTTTAACCGATTGATATCATATAAAAGAGTGTGAGAACCGACTGGTTTACTAGGTGTCACTAATTTCTTTCGAAATTGTGTCGTATGAAAGGATTTTCATTCAACGTATTACTATCGTAATAACATCGTTCGGAATTGAGTAAGATTAAGGTTCGTGGAAAGATGCATGCAAACGATTCTCGAATCGTTGTGCAGGGCGTTGAAGTTATAAGAGTGATGGGGTCATGTGTACCCAAGTGTTTTCCAAACGTTGTTTATTTAAAATGATGAAATGCGCGAAAAGATTTATTTACTGTATTGTCATGCATGAAGGCTATGAACCTACTAGGTCGTAAAATATTACATTATAAGTTAAGGAAGAACTCCGAGAGCGGAAAGGTGTTGGATAAGTCAGGGGAGAACATATGTAGTTTCAGTATATGTGTTCTAGAGGAAAGGTGAACAGTGGTAGAATCGGTAGTGGACCTTGGTATCGGTGGTACGAGGGTCTGTACCCTTGTTCGGTGACTGGAAATACAGTTGCCGAGGGACGATGGTGTCCGGAGGAAGGACTAGGAGTCATCAAGGCGTTGGTTTTAGCAACTTTTTATGAGTAGTGTTGTGAGGCAGAAATGAAAGGTCCTCGGCGTGGGGTTTGAGTTTTGAGGTGAGCTTGTAATATTGAGGTTACATGAGTAAGTCTGGAATTAAGGGCGACGGATTTTGAGAGTGATTATGATATGTTGGTAGGATTAGGTTCCGTAAGGGAACCCTTGTTAAAGAATAGGTTAAGAAAGTAGTTACAGGTCGACTATTGACGTTGAAGTCGGTAACCGTGCAAGATGGTTAAGGCCTAAGGCTTGAACCAGAAGAGCGAAAGTGGATATAACACCTTGTGGGGGTGCTAAGTTAGTGAGAGACCGTTGTTGTTGAATAAGCGTTCTAGTTACGAGGTGGGGAGGGTCCATAGAAGGATAAGGTGTGTAGCACAAACGAAGTGAGTGTAGATTGTATAAGCCAGTAAGGAAATGTGCCGTGTCTGTGAAAGGGCTCGAATCGTAGGGAGCCAGCAAGAATGATTATGTTTAAGTTAAGTGGGAACTCGTGAGTTATAGTTCAACAAGTTGGGAAAGGACTAAGTAGCGGGATAGACTCGATTATGTATACGGGAGGATTTGAAGGCAAGTTTGAATTGGGTGAATGATCATGAGAGGTCTGGTCGACAGTGTGATGTTATGGGAAAAGAGAGTACGGGTGTGTAGTGACAGTATTTGGCAAGCTAAATGTGTCAGCTCGTGTCGTAGTGATGTGATGTTAGAGAGAGAGGAAGCATCAGATAGAAGCCTTTTGGGGGTTTCGGATGAGGTGTATGAATTGTTAACCAGATTGTGGGAGCCCGTAGAGTGTAGGTAGACGTTGTGGGATGATCATGTTCGGGATGGAATGATGGAGTAGTGGTGGGTGGTTACCCAAGGGAGAAACCAAGTGTTTTTAGCTGTAAGAGTCGCTAAGTAAGCATATTTTGGGATCATTGGAAGTTTAAAGAGGATGATGGTTGTGTTAGTCAAAATGTGGTGGGATAGATGTGAAATCCTTAAAGAACGTGAGTTGTGGCTTATGTGTGAAAGAAATGTCTGAGAAGGTAAAAGTTGGAGATTAAAGAATGTGTAGTGACGTCAATCACTGGTGTCGTTTCAAGATGACTTGGTTGAATGCCCTAAGTTAGGATCTTGGTGCAACTGTTTGGTTATGTGAGTAATGAGAAAATGATGTCAGCATGTGGAAAGGTTGGGAGAGAGGGACAAGTAATGTTTGGTGGACAGTGCTCCACGCTAACGTGGGGAGGTGAAGATAGTATGTCGGAATAAGTGAGTAAATTGGAAGTAGTAAACTTGACAGTAATGCCGCAAGGTGCAGTGTCGTGTAGATTGTCATTGATAAGTGTGCGAACCGTTGGAAAGAGTATTGAGGAAGAGAATTGTGTATGAGTTTGTGCAGGAAAGGAGTGGATAAGACAGCTGAATGAGTTAAGTTAGTGACTTTGTGAGAAATGTTTAAACGAATTGGTCGTGCAGTGATTAAGCTAGTGAGAATAGTATGGTGTGACCATGGTTACTCCTCCCAGTGGAGTGAGGATAATCGGAGTTATATTTTATATGAATGAACGAACGTGGCATCCGAGAGGAATTGATGTGTTTCAGGATAAGTTTAATTTGAGTAGGTGAACACTTCAACGATGGGTTTGGAGGTTCCTACTCTTAGTTACGTTTAAGTATGAGGTGGTGAAGTGGTGAGGATGGGAGAGATGATTGTCGAATTGTGGTCTAGGTGGCCCGAGATAAGCGAAATGTATCTGCATAGACGATTGTTGGGTGGTGAAAGGTAGTGAGTTGTGATACGATGAAGGAACTCGGGGTTGTGAGTTGTCGGGATGTACAGGGTTGGCCTTGTGCCAAGCTGTCAAGTGAGTGACCGTTTCTTAGTAAATGAATCTCGTGTTGTAGCGGAGGATTCCGCCAGGTTCCTCCTTTTGGGAAGTAAAAATGCATGAGAAGCCTTATTTATTCTTCTATCGTTAAGACCGATCGAGTAGGAACAGTAGCCTACGAGTTAGAGTACCATAAGAACTGAAGGCAATGCATCCAATGTTCCATGTTTCGTTTATAACGAGGTGGTTGACTGAGTCAGAAGTGGCATTACCTTGGGGAAGTGTCAGTTGTGGTGAGTGCTAAATATCCACATCTTTTCCAATAAGGAATTCCGGGGACGAAATTCTTTTAAGGGGGGAGTGTTGTAACAACCGGGTATTTCTTGCATATTGTGAAAGTTTGGTGGCAGAAACCTAAGGAAATAAAGTTGGAATTGAGGGACTTGGTGGTAAATTCTGAAAAGTATTTAAAGGCTCTAATCCCTAGGGCAGCCTCTTAGTTAGAAATCAGCATTTTTGGTCTTGTGAGTGGTGTTGGCGGCTAGAGAAGGAAAGAGGGGAAAAAAAGAAGGTTTTTGGAAAAGAAATCATAGAAGAGAAGAACCAGCAAGGTAAACCCCTCGAATCTTATTGCTACTGATTGATTAATGCTTCTTCTCGTTGTGGTCGAAGCATTTTGGTGAGAACCTTTGATTCCATTGTGTTTTTCACCAAAATGTCTTTAAAGGTGTTTTTAGGGTTTTGGCTAGTAAGTAACGATTTAATGGTAAGAAAGTGGATTAAGTGGATGTTTAGGTTTGGTGGATGAACCCTTAGGTTTGTCTAATCAATTTAATGGCAGAATATGGGTTCATTGGTCACTTTTAGACTTTTGTTTTCGAACAGTCGTGGTTTCCGGACGATAGAGGTTCTTGATGTTCAGTAGTTTCCGGATAGGATGCAGGTATCCGGGTAGTATCGCTTTGGTAGTTTTCGGATGTATGTGTTTCCGGATAAAGGGTTTCCGGGTGTTAGTTCCCGGTAAAGGATGTGTCCGGAATGTCCTAGTTTCCGGGCAGTTCGAGTATCCGGAAAGTCGGGGTATCCGGATAGTTCGGGTATCCGGATAGTTCGGGTATCCGGAGTGTGTTAGTGTCCGGACAGTGTCAACTGTGTAGTAAGGTCAGACCGTCTGAACTGATATGAATCTAATGCCCTTAGGTGTTCGATTGGCTTAGCTTGGAAATTTTCAAGAAGTGCGTTCTACGTAACCAAAGGTGAGTTCCCTAAACCTTTTTACGACGTAAAGTATTAAATGTTTTAACTGATTATGGTTTCATTTACGAGCATGAACTGTTGTAACTGTCACGCATGTTTTTCCATGAACTACATGTTTTACTTGAGGAAGCTTATCTGATATGATGAAATGGGAATGATGATTTAGAAAGATTTAAAGTTGCATGTTTTATGAAATGAATGATGTGCTATGTGGAGTCGGTCTGCACTGTGGGATCAGAGAGAGATCCTCGGGATCTGATGATCCCTTGGATATGTATGACAGACCGGTAGGTTGGAATTCGTTTCCTCCTATCCGTGTAGAGGGGAGTCTGCGTAGGCTCCGGGAAGGGGAGTCTGCGTAGGCTCCGGAAGAGGCGAAAGGGGAGTCTGCTGGGGGCCCGATCGCGGAATGTTTATGTGATCCAATACACAGTGCAGTACCATGCTTGATGATATGTTAAGGTTTACGATGAATCTTTATAAATGTTTTCGTACTGTTTTACGTGTTGTGTTCTGAGGGAATTCACTAGACCTTTTGGTCTAACCCTCGCTTTTCAAAACTAAACCATTTTCAGGTAAGCGTACTACGGGTTCTTCTAGTAAGAACTAGGTGAGATGGCAAGAAGGATTTGGAGATTAGAGTGACTCCCAGATTTTGACTGATGACATTAGATAGAGCTCTCGGCTGTGGATCAGAGACTTCCGCTGTTAATTTTGCTTAGTATAGATCAATGGAGAATTAAAAACAAGTTTATTTATGTTATTTGAATGCTTATCCTATATTAGTGCATGTTATGTTTTTGGGACGTTACAAAGTTATCTTACATATGAATAGTACACCATATTTTCTTATATCTCATCTTGTTACTCTATCTCATGATTAATCGACGCTCTTTTAGTAAAAATAAAAATATACGGTACAACTGTTTGGTGTCTACTTAACCGCATCTATGAATCGTTTTAATAAAATTACATTACAAACTAGGTTTAAACTCTTATATTTAATGTCAAATGGTACTTGTCTATCTACATTTTTCACATAAATCAATATCAATCATTCAATCATCAATATATATATATATATATATATATATATATATATATATATATATATATATATATATATATATATATATATATATATATATATATATATATATTAAAAAAGAAACCAAGGATAATGACTTGGCAAGATGAGTTTGAGTATTCCTCAAATTTTGAAATAAGGTTGAGTTTCATCATCCCACATTGATGGAA
Source organism: Saussurea involucrata (assembly GCA_033807775.1). Lineage (NCBI taxonomy): Eukaryota > Viridiplantae > Streptophyta > Magnoliopsida > Asterales > Asteraceae > Saussurea > Saussurea involucrata. Next base: position 53,635,174 of record CM066322.1, on the reverse strand, counting down.
AGATGATAGTTTCGAAGATGATAAGTATATAAAGGGTGACGAAAGGTTTTGAAATCTATACCATGGTTGGAATAACAACCAACCAAATGGTAACAAAATGTAGTGTAAAATTAAAAGTGAAACCAAGGATGATGACTTGGAACCATGATGAGGTTTGATTATTCCTCAAATCTTGAAGTAAAGTTTGAGTTTAATGATCTGATATTGGTGGGAATATGATAGTTTGGAAGAAGATGATAGGTATTAAAAAGGATGAATGGTTTGAAATCTATAACCATGGTTGTAATCAAAATCAATCAAATGATTAAAGTTATAATGAAAATTTAAAAGAAAACCAGGGATGATGACTTGGGACCATGCGATTTGAGCATTTCTCAAAATTTGTAATAAGGTTGAGATTTATCATCCCCATTGTTGGTAATATGTTAGTTTGAAATAAAATGACGAGTATAAAAAATAAGGATGGAAGATTTTGAAATTTATAACCTTGAATGGAAACAAAACCATCCAAACAGTAAAAGTTATGGTGCAAGATTAAAAGGAAATCAATGATGATGATTTGACAACATGAGGTTTGAGTATCTCTCAAATCTAGAAATAAAGTTGAGTTTCATCATCCACGTTGATTGGAATATGATAGTTTGGAAAAACACAATGGATATAAAAAAGAAGAATAAAAGGTTTTGAAATATATAACCATGGTAGGAATCAAAATCAACCAAATGGTAAAAATTATATGCAAATTTAAAAGAGAAACGAAAGATGATGACTTCAAACAATGAGGTTTGAATATTCCTCAATTTTGAAATAAGATTATGTTTAATTATCTCACATTAACAGGAATATGATAATTTGGAAGAAGATAATGGGTGTAAAAAGAGAATGAATGGTTATCTTTAACCATGGTCGGAATCAAAACCAACCAAATGGTAAATATTATTGTGCAAAACAAAAGAGTAATCAATAATGCAGACTAGGTTTATTTTTTAATCAATATATTAATTTATGAATTACGTTTCATTTTAACTCGGTTCATTAATTAAAAAATTGTAATAGTTACATAATCTCAAAATTGTATGTTTTTCTTTTTTATTGTGGACATTTATTTTGGGACAAATAGAATAATAATAAAACTAAAGCAAACTGTTGATTACCAATAATTTCGAGCGGTCCTGTAGGAACTCATCATAAGAAACCACATGTGATGAGAGACATTCCAAAGTTACTTAGCGATTGAAGCTAGCAGAGGGATGATAATTCAAACTTGAACATGCTATGTATTTGAATAATTAAGAGCTTCTTCAACAGATTCTCCAAAAAAATATCAAAATTTGGAATCAAAGTTCAAACTCCCTTAAAAACTTACATTCAACTCTAACAACTTCTTCATTTTAGAGATCACGTTACTAAAAGTATTCAATACGTTTAATAAAATATTAATTTTCTCTACTAAACCTTTCATTTCAAGGTTTTCTATTGGTGAAGTATATTAAAAAATCATGTATCTCATACTAACCATTTTGGGGAGTTCTCCAAAGTTGGATAAATTTCAAGTATCTCGAACATATTCTCCAAAAATAAGAACCACAAGGTTAAAATATCAAAAAAAAACATTTATCTCCAACAACTTTTTAATTTTAGATATTATACTATTAAAATAATCAAGATAATTCATAAAATATTATTTCTCTTTTATAACATTAAATTTCAAGGATTCTAATGGGTAGGGAAATGAAAAGTCATATATTATTATATGGAGAATTTCGTCACCTCTCTCATATTTTCTCTAATTTGGAGAAGGTTTTGAAGAACATGTTGGAGTAAAAATTGTTAGCGAATATTATTATTATTAGAGATTATCTCATTATTGTTTTTGTATATATCCTTTCCATAAAATATGGATGTCAAATATAGGATAGATAGCAATTGTTCTCTGCGTGATCCCTTTGTAATTCTGTATATATAGTGGCCTTTGGTTAATGGGAAGGAGACACATAAATTCATACAAGCTAATTTGGTATCAGAGCCTCACACTCCTCTCTCACCCTACTTTCGATCTCTCTCTTTCTCCTACTCGACATCATCTTCAATATGTCGCCGACAAACGCAGAAAAAGAAACTTCATCCCCCACGGGATTTCACCCAGCTTTTGCCGTCACTAATATTAAAAACTTTATTCCTATCGTCCTTGATCAAGAGGAAGGACAATATGCATCATGGGTGGAACTCTTCCACATCCACGCATATGCCTACAACGTCCTTGATCACATCGATGCCAACACCGCACAAACACAATTTGAAAGGAACATAAAAACGCTCCAATGTGACAACGGTCGTGAATTCGATAACACCCCGTTTCATAAATTTTGTGCATCTAATGGCATTGTGTTTCGTTTCACTTGTCCATACACATCTCCTCAAAACGGGAAAGCCGAAAGGATAATTCGCACTATAAACAATATTATTCACACCTCTCTTCTTCATGCTTCTTTACCTCCTACCTATTGGGTATATGCGCTACACATGGCGGCTTATACTCTAAACATCCTTCCCACTCGCACTCTTGCAAACAAAACACCAACCGAATTATTATTCCACCGCATCCCTACATACGACCACCTTCGCACATTCGGTTGTTTGTGCTATCCTAACCTCACCTCCACAACTCCACATAAACTTGCACCTCGATCGATCCCGTGTGCATTCCTTGGCTACCCCTCGAACCACCGAGGATATCTTTGCTATGCCCTCTCTTCTCAAAAGTTTATTATCTCTCGTCATGTCACTTTTGATGAAACCTCCTTCCCCTTCTCAAACCTCCAACAATACACCGATAACGACTATACCTTCCTTGACAACTCCTCTATTTCCCACTCCTCACCCACTTCACACACAACCAACCCTCTTTCACCCCATCTCCACCTACGGCCCAGTCGCCTACGGCCTCGCCAACCACCCCTACCCAACTATCGGCACCAACTACACCCTCACCACCTCCCTCCGAACAATCTACAATCTCACCACCCCGCACCACCCAACCTACGACACCATCCCAACCCTCCTCCACTTACCCCATGCAAACCCGTTCCCGACATGGTATCTTCAAACCCAAACCACAATTCAATCTCTCCACCCAAACCATCTCCCCGATACCTAAAAACCCCAAACTTGCCATGCTTGATCCAAATTGGAATGCGGCCATGACGGCGGAATACAGTGCGCTTATTAAACAACACACATGGGATCTTGTACCACGATCGGAGGGGGTCAGCATCATACGATGCATGTGGCTTTTTCGCCATAAATTCAGAGAAAATGGCGACCTCGAACGCTACAAAGCTCGACTTGTCGTTAATGGTAACTCTTAGCAAATCGGGGTCGATTGTGATGAAACTTTCAGCCCGGTGGTCAAGCCCGCCACTATCCGAACTGTACTTAGCATTGCCATGAGCCAAAATTGGCCGATCCATCAACTCGACGTCAAAAACGCATTCCTCCACGGGGATCTTAAGGAAACAATGTTTATGTATCAACCCCCGGGTTTCTACAACCCCTCATTTCCGGGTTATGTATGCCGCCTCCGTAAGTCACTTTACGACCTCAAACAAGCCCCTCGGGCTTAGTATCAGCGATTCGCTAACTTTATTTTACAGGTCGGTTTCCGGTGCAGCAAATGCGACAACTCCTTATTTATCTATCGACATGGACGAGACACGGCTTATCTACTGTTATATGTGGATGATATTGTGTTGACCGCTTCATCGGAGAAACTCAAATCCATCATCATATCTTCTCTTAATAAAGAGTTTTCCATGACCGACTTGGGAAACTTGAGCTTCTTTTTGGGTATCTCTGTCACTCGTACTCCCAATCACATGTTCTTGTCTTAAAGAAAATACGCGGAGGCAATCCTCTCCAGGGCCCAAATGGCAAATTGCAAACCTGTTGCCACCCCTGTTGACGCTACATAGAAACTTAGTGCTAACGACGGGCCCCTGGTCGCAGATCCCACACTGTATCGAAGCCTTGTCGGCGCCTTACAGTACCTTACTTTCACACGGCCTGACATAGCCTATGCCGTCCAACAAATCTGCCTCTTCATGCATTCACCACGAGAACCCCATTTAAGTGCACTCAAACGCATTATCCGGTACTTGAAAGGCACACTTGAGTTTGGATTACATTTGTATCCGTCGTCGCTCAATCGCCTCACTTCATATACGGATGCGGACTGGGCCGGATGCCCCGATACACGGCGATCTACATCCGGATATTGTGTCTTCTTGGGGGACAACATCATTTCTTGGTCCGCCAAACGTCAATCTACTATCTCCCGTTCTAGCGCCGAGGCAGAATATCACGGCGTCGCAAACGTAGTCGCCAAAACCTGTTGGCTACGTAATCTTCTTCTTGAGCTCAATTGCCCTCCACGGAAAGCTACTATTGTCTACTGTGACAATGTTTCTGCAGTTTACCTCTCCGGCAATCCAGTTCAATACCAGCGCACCAAACACATAGAACTCGACATTCACTTCGTACGAGAAAAGGTTGCGATGGGCCATGTGCGCGTACTTCACGTTCCTTCTTCATACCAATATGCGGATATTTTTACAAAAGGCCTTCCCCGCCAATTGTTCCTTGATTTTAGATCCAGTCTGAGCGTCCATCCTCCATACGCTCGAACTGCGGGGGCGTGTTAGTGAATATTATTATTATTAGAGATTATCTCATTATTGTTTTTGTATATATCCTTTCCATAAAATATGGATGTCAAATATAGGATAGATAGCAATTGTTCTCTGCGTGATCCCTTTGTAATTCTGTATATATAGTGGCCTTTGGTTAATGAGAAGGAGACACAAAAATTCATACAAGCTAATTAAAATCCCTAAAAAATGTTTATTTTAGAAAATCTACTAGAGGTGCTCTTAATTTGTTTGAGCAAAAAATAGTCTAAAATCCCCATTTATTTGAAGAAACATGCTAGAGCATATTCAACACATACTCCAGAACTGAGAATCAAAAATCAAAATTCATCTCCAACAACTTCGGGGTTGTTTATTTACCTCTTAATAGGTCTATTAAAAGGCAACCTCTAAATCGTTAAGAGGTGAATCTTGTTTGGCAAAAAAAAGTCTATCTCTTAATGATTCTAAAACCCTCTTAATAATTTTGTACCTTGGGTCTCCCTTAATAATTAAAAGTCCTAATTTCATTTTGAACAATTACCAAACAACAATATTTCATTTTGCACTATATCATAAGAGCCTCTTAATCATAAAGACCACTTAATCATTCTGCACCAAATCATTCAGCAACTGTCAAATAGTCCCTTCCTCATTTTGGAGATTATAATATAAATTATAAGAGTTCATAAAATGTTATTTATATCTTCTAAACATTTAATTTCAAGTTATCTAATTGATAGGAATGAAGAATACAAAATCATTTTTTATTTCCTAAATAATCGTATTTGGAGAATTCTCCAAATTTGGAGTACTTAACCGTATCTCTCATATTTTTCTCCATTTTAGATTGAAGAATTTGTTGGAGCAAAAATTATCAAAATCTCCATTTTGGAGAATCTGTCGGAGATGTTATAAGAACATCGCCAACAGATTTTTTAAATTGGAGAAAATGAAGGTTTTGTTTTCTATATTTACTTCAACAAGCTCTATATAATGTTATCTAAAATAGATAAAACAATGAAAAACCTCAAAGTAAAAGGAATCTCTAAAAGTTGTAACGAGGGTAAATGATTATTTTATTCAATTCCACCAATAATATTGAATTATTATTTTATATAATGTTTTTAATTTTAAAAGTATATTAAGGTAATAAAATTAGTTAATACTATAGGAATATAATTTGAAATCTCTAAAATAAAGAATATGATAGATTTAAATATAATTATTACTAAAGATTTTAACTTTTTATTCTCTGTTTTAGAGAAATTATAAATAACCTTTTGGAGATACTCTAAAATTATTCCGTCTATTTATCAACAGAGTTACATATGAAAAATAAAATAAAAGATGCAACCCATTTATTGTAATTTTTTCGTGAAAATGACTTGGGACACTGAGAGCTTATTAACATAAAATAATTGTATTGAAAAATAAAAAACATATAATATTTTATATACAAAACAATTGTGTATAAAGAAGTTAAAATCGCATAATACTCCTTGCATTTAATTTTTGTTTGATTGTTCTAGAAAAAAGGGGTGTAGTTTAATAAAAGATATTTATGTGTCGATTGAAACACACACGTAAAATAAATAAAGAGTTGTGGTTCAAATTCACAATATGATAGATTGAAGCAAATGCATGCAGACTCTTATCATATCGCTAAATAAAAATGGTGGTCCTTCTTACCCATTCTTTCACTATTGTTTTCACCCCCATCATTTTAAAGCTGTCCATGGATTATAAATATACTTATAATTTTAAAATAGATATTTCTAAACATTTTGGCCGATCAGGACCGATGCAGACCTGCTACACCCCAACGGTCTAGGATTGGTTACGAGTTTTCTAGAAAATTAAGTAAAGAAAATCAAGTAAGGCATGGCAATGACCAGGACCAAATTTTCGTGTAAGTTTTATATTTTAATATCTTTATAAATTGTAATACAAGTATTTCAAAGATATTAAAATCTTTCCAAGTGTTTCAATAATTTTTCAAGTAGATGCTATATTTAAAGTGTATTTTTTCAAAAATTGTAATTAAAAAACCCCGTATAACATTTTTGTGTAAAAAATATTTTAGAAAAATGATTTTTTAAATTTGGACCGGTTGTCGACTCTTGAATCCATCCTAATATTTTTGGTTGGGGCCGGCTGAACTAGTTACAAGACAAGTTCTTCGAACTAGACCAATTTAAGACCAACTTGGCCGGAGTTGTGGTGACATAGCAGTATGACCTCGAAATGTGTTGATGGCTCGCTCAAGAATATCAGTGGCATATTTTTCATGACAAAGAAACAAACCATTTTTATTATGTGTAGCAGACACTACCTCAAAATGTCACTTAGACAACAAACGAAAAATGTTGCCTAAGAGGGGTTTATGTGTTGTCATGGCGGCTGTTGCGGCGAGCCTTTTAGAACAGTGTGTACGTCACAGGGTTCTTTTCGCGTACAATGGCATCTTAGTTGTCAAGAAGGTCAGACATGGTTTTGATGTGTAACAACCCAACATTTTTAAACAATTCGTTTCATAAAAAATGAAATATCCCAAAATCGCGATCTACAATTTCTTACATAAAATCCGAAAATGGTTGGCGGAAACAACCTACACAACTGAGAAGTAAACTAAGATAAACTATAGTGTCACTACACTATCCATCTTTCTCTTGCTATCGCCCTGCTTACTTGCTAGAGCCTTTCTGTACCTGCTTACCTGAAAATATTTTATTTGAAAAATGCGAGGGTTAGACCATGAGGTCTAGTGAGTCCCTCCTAACAGTTATCAAGCATATAAAACAGTTTATCTTTTCAGCATAAATCTTTCATAAAACTGATCTCATAAAATCATTCACGGAATAAGGTCCGCCCCTCGTAATCTGACACCCTGAAGCCACCCTAAGGTGACAACGAGTCAGTCTCATGCTGCCTTATATTGGGGCCATTTCCCCTGGCATAAAGGGTCTACTCTCCCGCACGAGCACTGGAGGGTCTACTCTCCCGTCTTGGCCAGTTTACGTCTATCACAATGTATGCATACCTTCCATATAAAACTTTAAACATCTGTCATGCAATTAAAGCATAATAATAAAGCATGGCAATTCTCATCATCCCAACACGTTTTGAAAACACTTTAAAAGCCACACAATTCAGTTCAGAAAACTCACCTGATGCTCTTACTTCTCGTTTCTAATCGGTTCCCAACTTCCAATCGACTTTCCTGAATAAAAGGACATAATACAAACTACTCAGCAAAAGTATCCGGATAATAACAACTCTCCGAACAATCCTGATTTTCCGGACGCCCAAAGAATCCGGACACTCACACTAATCCGGACGACAACTAATCCGGACAACACCCCTTTTTCCGGGTAACTTCTACTCTCCGGACGATACCCCTTTCCGGGTACCGAACTTACCGGGATACAAGACTTTTCCGGACTCAACACTTACCTGGATAATCATTCCTATCCGGACAACTCCCTCGTCCGGAGACCTTCTATCCATCAATGAGTCCGGACGTCCGAGAAGGTTCCCGGACGTCGGCCTGGACCCCTTTTTGAGGCTGAAATCTACCTTCTAGTTCGATTCTTTCGAAACAAGGATTAGCAATAGCAACAACATCACTAGACTCAACAATTACCGAGATCTTAGCAACAATAACGCACTATGAGACCCGATTTCTCTCATTTATCTTCAAACTTTACTTTAACAAAACGACCCCAAAAGACAACCATTCTACAACCCAACCACAGATTCGAGATTAAAGGAGGTTTACCTGGTTGATTGAATGATGAAGGACCTCTTCTTCCCTCTCCAAATCCGAAATCCCTTTCTCCTCTCTTGCTTTGTCTCCTTTTCTTCCTTCCTCCTTTGTTTTCTATTCTTTCCTTCTCTTTCTTTCTTTGATCTTCCAGCCGTCAACAACAACAAGAATCAGTAATAGCATGACTCACCTAGGGTTTTGTGCCCTTTAAATACCTCCTCTCTTCTTTACCAAATAGCCCTTCAACTTTCTTTAATATTAACTTTTAACCCAATACGTAACTTCCTTCCATTTTGGTCCGGGTCGTTACATGATGTGTTTGCAATACTTTGTGACCGATAGATCTCCAATCACAATATTGCGTAGTTCATTGTCGAGTTTATTGGCTCTAGATATTTGTTATCTCCGAAAAGGGATTCTAGAATTATCTAGATTGAGCGAGTTGTCATATCTTTCTTCAAAGTCATTTGGAGACGGGACTACAAAATAGCATCGCGGATCAACAATTTTACTAGGGCATTCATCCAAACCGCCCACACCGCACCGCACCGCAAAACGAGGTTTAGAACTTTCATGGTGCGATTTGAGGTTTGCATTTTTATGAAAACACACTATGCGTTGCGGTTTGCAGTTTTGAGTTATCAAACTACGGTTCAAACCGTAATGCACCCATAGTATATTTTTAATTTTATATATAACATATATATAGAAGAATTTAGTATTTATGTAATATTTTAGTGTATTTATGTAACATGTTTTGGACTTTGTTTGTATTCAGTATATATCTAATGTTTTACTTCTTAGTCTATTTTTAGTTACACCATATGTATTTGGGAATCCAACGTATTGAAACTTTTTATTTATTTTTTGGATTATGGTCCCTTTATCATTGCTTTTATAATGTATTTTTAAACTTGTATCTTTTTGGATGGTAGACATAAAGTACGATGGACAAACCGCACAGTTTGGGGTTTATGCGGTGCGGTTTGGGAAAATGCTCAAACCACATATGTGGTGGGGTTGCGATTTTGCTCCAAACTACACCGCAAACACCCCTAAATTTTACAATGGAGTCGATTTTGCTCCATTCTGGGTCATTAGGTTTGCTCGCTCTTGAGTCATTGATGTGAGCAAGAACTCCAAACCCCGTATGTACAATTGGGTTTTAAAAAAGCTCTTGCCAAGCATAGTAGTGGAGCTCGTCAAGGTCACGAGTGAGTGGAATGAAGACTTTAATATTTGTGATTCCTTACGGTTTTTTGGACGAAGGGGTAGATGTAATGGAAGAAACACCGAGAAAAGAAGAATAGACGAGGTAGTCCGCTTAGATTGCACGCCGTGAAGAAGAGAGGATCAGAGGAAAGAAACAATATTCTCCGATACCATGTAAATCGGTATTTTCTGGTAATTGATCCATTATTTTACAACCAAAATAAATTGAAGATTACAATCTAACTATGGAAACCATTAAAGGGCTATACAATGAATGGACGCAACATTGAACTATACAAGGAATGGATACTATATATATATATATATATATATATATATATATATATATATATGAGTGAGTTCAAACGAGAACACCAATTATTTACGGAAACACGAGAACGGTTGCCCATGTACAAAATCACATGTGATTCACGTACAAAATCACATGTGATTTTACACTACCTGGAAATCTGGACGTGTATCACCTGTGATTTTATACAAAATCCAGGTAGTGTAAAATCACATGTGATTTTGTACAAATCACGTACAAAATTATAAATGATATATAAAGTAAGAAAATTACGTACTATATAATTGATCACCCACACACTTCTATATACTTCTATAAATCTCGAGAAAATAAAAGTTAATACTATTAACGTTCAGGATTCTTAATTTAAAGTTTAAAGGATTATATACGTTAGATTTCTTGGTTTAAGATTTGAGCTTTAAACACTACAGGTATTTGCCCTTGGTTTCTCCTCCGTGGATTCACCCTCTTTCTCTGCTAATTTCTTTCTGGATTTAGATCCTCCACCTCCTTGATGTGTCTAAGAGTTATCTCTTTAGATAATTGAGTTAATTAGTTCTCATATTTATTTTAGTTGATGGCGTACATAATATATGAAATATCACCATGCATTCTATAAAATTAAGATTTCTCTATATATGAAATAAACCTATTTTTGGATTTCAAAAAAGAAGAATACTTTGTTCTAGTTTTTATACTCAGAAACCTACTTTTTTAATACCTCTTGACAAGTACATGAGTGATATCATCCTTGATAATTTAGAGTTACAGTACTCCATTCCCTGTAGAACGTGTTTGATAGAGTGATGAATAACGAGAGATGCAATTTGCGAAGGCTTTTTGCATGTGGTGGTGAACAAATATCACGGAAAAGGACAAATGAAAATATCCAGAAAGTTGTTAAAATTCTGGACCAGTGAAATGTGAGGACAAATTAGTCATTTTTTTTCTTTCTGTAAATTAAATAAAGGTTCAATTCTTTTAATACTTGTTCTGTTTATAGAAAATACAGTTTTGTTTCCAAATCCAGTCACTATATACTTTAAAATTACATAACAATTAATACTTTTAAATAAAGTTTCACGTTTATGATCAAATACTATATCAATGTCTTAATGTTTGGTCATATAATTTTATTAAGTGATAAGCAGTAAAAATGAATACGTTGTTTAGTTATCGTAATTAAATCGGATTTTTTAATAAAAAAAATATAAGATAGGACATGAGAGAAGCAATTGGGACCAAACAGTTCTTGAAGACTTCATTGTCATCTATAAGTAGAGGAGATTTCCATAGCATAATCGCATATATATGAGAGAAGCAATTGGGGAAACCAAACAACAGATCTAAAAAGTTTTTGCAAGGTAAGCTAATCTTTTTTCTTCTTGGCTTTTCTTGTCAAATTTTATACTCAGAAATTAAGCATACCAGATCATTTTTCCTTTATAATCTTAATGCATATAATACCTTTAAAAAATCCATGAACCGTCTAACAAACCGTTGTAAGATGGCCGCATCCTAATTGGCAATTGCTGGTTAAGTAGATAAAAAATAATATTTTCTTAAACAGATTTGTTTAAGGACAAAAATCTGTTTTTTAAACTCCAGAAATTCATGTCAAACTGGTTTTGGTTCCGAAAGGGATATTCTTTTGTAAACCATATCCTAATCTTGCAAATCATGTATACCGTCGATTTCATTGGTTAAATTAATGAAATTGTTTCATAAAATAAACAATTTCATGAAACAATTTCATTAATTTAAACAATAAAATCGACGGTTTGCATGATTATGATGATTTGCAAAATAAGGGGCATTTGGTTTCGATATAGATTATTATAGACTTGCCAAGATTTAATGAATCTTCTAGATAATTTGTTACAAAAATATTTCATACTTTCACAATTATTGTATTAAAAACTCGCCATTCTTAAACTCGCTTGTTTCTAAAACATGTCACAGAATAATATATTCTCGGCTTTGGAAATGTGCTTTTTTCACCCTTTACTTGAAAAACTTTTATATTAAAGCCTTTTGAAAAATTTATTGGGTATGCTTGTGTAGGCTTTTTATAAATTAGGGGAATTTATGGGTTAATAATACAAACTTTGCATCATTTTATAATATTATAGAAGTGCTAGAATTGTGATTATGTTTAAACGGGTTAGGGACAAGACTTTGTAGTTTATTTTCAAAATGACATACTTACATTAAATTTGTGAGCAATTAGACTCTCTAGTTTACTTTCAAAATTATATTATTTTGTATATGAGCAAGTTTCAAATGTATTTGCATTTGGAGAAGTGGTACACTGCTATTATATATTATTATTATTATTATTATTTGTCCCGATAACTTTTTTTTGATAAGGTTCATCTAGGCTTTGCCTAGACTACAACCTTGGCAATTTGGAAACAAACATACAAAGCGGCCGTCTGAGACTAAGCCTGGCCACAGAATGCTGACGCCTGGACTCGAACCCGGGGTGGATGGGATATTCCACCACATCCCCCCAAGCCGTTGCCAACACGCCACCACCCTTGTGGTTATTTGTCCCGATAACTTGCAAGAAGTTAAGATGACTTTTCTCAAAAAATTTATATGACAAAACAACTATATGGTTTTCCAGATTGGCTGGAGTATTAATTATATATAGTTATGTAAATAATCTTTGAACTTTGTTTCATTAGTATTATTGGAGTTTGCAATCAAATTTGGAGCTGAAGTATTTGCAGCTCTGGAACCGGATTTTACACTGCTTTACAGTTATTTGAACTTTGAAGAATACGTATGTCTGAACCCAACATAAGGTTTTATTTTGGTTCATTAGAGAACGTAAAAATTAAGTGTTTTGCCAATATCTTTGGTTCGACCACAAAATCTTGAGGATCATCTACAATGGATATCTTTTAATGAAAATTGTTTTGAAATATTCTATTAGTTGTTTGGACAATCCTGGGTCATTTTCTGGGGAGGTTCTCACATCAAGCCATTAATTAATTTCATATCAGTTGAATCAGAACTCCGGATTTCTGCTTAAGAAAGATCGAGTTGGCTATTAATTGAGCAAGAGAAAAGCTACACACACTTGTAATGGACATCCCATCCGGGGTATGGTTTCCTGACATGGTAAGAGCTAGTACATTGCTTGATCTTTGTCTACAAATGATAAAGGCTGTGACTACTTTGATCTGATTTCTTGTTTTATGATTACTTTTAACTAACCCATGATAGGAAATGGAAGAAGATCCTCTTGACTTCATGAACCAACATCAAAGTACATGTCCTTACAATGAGTTAGTGGACTCATTCTCTTCAAAAGGTTTCAAAGGTTACCTGAATCTGGCCACAAGAAACCAATCTATTCAAGCAGCCACCATCAATGGAGATATGGGCAAGCAAGAAAATTACAAGGCCAATCCAACCAGCTCTTTTGACCCTATTTGTGGATCCTCATCCAACAGTTTCACCATATCTTTTGGAGACGTTGCCTTACCAACAGACATGAGCCAAAATCAACTCTATGGAGGATACAAACTGAAATACCATGATGCAACAAAACCTAAAGAGGAGATGAGTCTAAATGAACTTTTTGGATCCATAGAGCTTCCTAAAAGGGTTTCCAGCACAAGAAGAAACCCTAGACAAGCCCAAGAGCATGTCTTGGCAGAGAGGAAGAGAAGGGAGAAGTTGACTCAGCGCTTCATTTCTTTGTCTGCTCTCCTTCCTCAAATTAAAAAGGTAACTAACTAAAAGAATATTATACATTTTCTAGCCTGAAACATAATTTTTGAAGCTTCATTTAATTGGGTAACTTCAGTATATTTCATAAATGTAACATAAGATAATAAGTCCCGTCTTTAATATATTTTATACTGAAGATGAATTTAGTAAAACACATATGACACTAGCTATGATCCATTACACTTCACTTCCTGATATCAAATTCTAGTATATATGATTGTTGGGGTTTTCCCCATATTATTTAATGTGAGCAGGTCAATTAACTATAAAAACCTCAAGAAAGTTACCCCATAGTATACTGAATGGCTTGTTTTTTTTGACAACCTAGAACCTCACTTCTTTTTAGTATATAATATTTATATACGGCAAATACAACAAATAAACTAACACACACTCTCCTCACCTTTGGTGAGGTTTGAACCTCTGACCTCCTAGGAGGCCAAAGGCTCCGATACCGTTAGGCCCACTTGAAAGTGAGTAGGTGGTGAAAGTTTTACCTTGCAATGATCTTTGACACATTCATGTAAATTCACTAGACAAGTCACAAGTATAGGATGAAACTCAAGATATATAGGTAGACTTCATCGCGTTAGTAGGTCCACACGGAAAAGATGAATACGTTGTTGACTCTAAACTTTAAATTCAAAATCAATTAGTTATGCATGGATTATGGATCCACTTCAGGATCATATATCATGTAAGTCCAGGATCATGAGTCTCAATGTAATAATATTCAATATATAAAACTAGAACTTTATGTTTTAACTTTAAAACACTCATCTCAAATTGAACATTTTAAACGACTTGTTGTAGATGGATAAAGCTACGGTGCTAGAAGATGCAAGTAGGTACATAAAGTACCTTCAAAACCAAGTGAAGGAACTCGAAGAAACATCTATCATGGAAAAAAATATTAACCAGGAATCAAGATCCAAGTTTCATGCATGTGGTTTTGAAGATGATGCGTCTTCTTTTGACGAGACTAACTCTTTACCTTGTAGCACTGCTAACTATGATCCTGGGATAAGAGTAAGAATTTCAGGAAACAATGTACTTGTAAGAATTTACTGCCGGAGAAATTCCTCGCCTGCACTGATGAAAGCCCTCGTTGAAATGGAGGGACTTCATTTTACCATCATGTGTAACAGCGTTCTTCACATCTCTGACACTGCTGCTCTAATCACCATAATTGCTCAGGTATGCGAGTGTTTAGTTAATTAGAAGAAAACATGCATGTCTACTAGAAATCAATCAATGATAGTTTATGATGAATAATTTCCAGTCAATTGCATTCTAGTGCCGTTTATTGTTTTTGACTAAAATATTGGATTCCTTGTTTTGTGTAGATGAATGAAGAGTTCGCGATGGCAGCCATCGATCTTGTAAAATGCTTACAATCTTATCTCTCCAGTTTTCTTTATTATGACATGTACTTGATTTGAAGGTTCTATATCGTGCAGTACTGCACCTAGCCTCCTTTTTTTATTATTTTTAGAAAAATAATATGTTCTCAATTTTAGATGAGTGGTCTACATTTCCAAGTGGGCAAATTAAAGCGTAGTTTACATAAGCACTTTCCAAATTTATTGGCAATGTCTTTTTGCCCATTATACAAATTAGAAGTATATTATACTCAGCTCGTTGGTCAAAGGAAAAATAATATTTGACTGCTAAAAACGAAATGTGAGTACACTTCATAAAAGGTTAGTATAAGTAAGAAAATTATGTGTGTGATCATGATTCGCCATGCGTATTTTATTTTGTTTATTTATCTTTTCACTGAAAATATATAAAATCTGGTTTTGAGAATTGCAGGATTTGAATTTCAAAGAAAAAAAGAGTCGACTATTTTCTTTGAATCAAAAGAGAAAGTATTGTTACAACATAGGGATATGGAGAAGATGATAAAACCGGATAATCTCAAGAATCGTATGTAAAATACTATCAAAATATAATTTGACTTTAACAGCCACCAATGTATTATATGGATAATTCTTGATAAATTTCTATAATTTCAAAGGCTATGAAATCGAGAATCATGTACCTACATTCTCGTTTTTACATATTTATATGAGAGATCGACGAATAAGATTGAAGAACATTTATGACGAATAAGAGTTCCATATCCATCGTCTAAGTCCAAGTCTGAAATCCAACTCTGAACTCTGGCTCTGAGGAGTTACGCCTGATCACCAGGTCTAAACTCTGACTCTGAGGGTGCGTTTGATATTCAGAACAAGGTGGGACAGGACAAGATAGAACATGTTTGTCCCATGTTTGGCATGCCTTCATGTGGAAAACACTAGAAGTAGGTAGAACACGAGTGGGACACGCGTGTTCCCTCTTCCCCTGGAACTAAGTTGAACAAAGAAATATGTACCAAAATACCAATAAAAACCTAATACGCTTCTCATTTTTAACGCTGCTCAGTTTCTCGCCTGCATCGCCTCCGATTTCTTCTAATCGATCCCTCCTCAAATTCATCGGCGCCGATTTCCTTGTTCAGGTAACCCTGTTTTGTTTAATTGATTTCTACTTAATCGATTTCTTCTAATCGATCGACTAAAACAGACATTGATTTATCAATTTCTTCTAATCTGAAGTATTTGTCGATTTCTTATGTTCGGTCGATTTCTTCTAATTGTTTTCTTGTAATCGTTTTCTAATTGATCGATTATCACAGTCACTATCCTTATATATTTCTATTTTTACATCATGTTATACACCATTGACCATTGATTGATTATCACAGTCACTATCCTCGTGTATTCATTTTCTTCCACTGTGATTCTTGCAATTAAATAGAATCTTGGCCACTGTGATACATGATACATGATTGTTGTATTGTTTACAATATTCTTATGATTCTTGGCCACTAATTTCATTAGTAATTTGTTCTAATATATTATTTTCTACTTACAAGTGAGATGTGTGTTAGTACCAAAATGTATTCAAGATTTAGAGTGCAATTGTGATAGTCAACAATAGTCAAGTCTTCTATATGAGGTCAAAGTCAATGTAACTAAGGGTAAGTCAAATGTATAAATAGTACGAGGTGTAAGGGAGCTTGATTCGGATTTGCTCGAAGGAGGAAACATAATGAAGCATACACTACAAGGTAGGGATTAGAAGAACCCAACAATTAACATTGTTCACCAACCGTAGAAAAATGCTCATCTCCAAAATATCAGAACACTGAATGATGAAAATCCGGAACTTCAATCTTCAAGAAATAGCTGAATGATTATAAGCACTCAAGAGTCTGAATCACAACCAAAGCACCATAACAATGATTGCAAGCACTCACAATTTAGGTCAGAAGAATGATTAAGAGCACTCAAAGGTCTAGCATCGCCAACAAAACTCTAGAATAATGATCGCAAATGCTCAAACGTCTAATCCAATTCAAACAAAGTGTTAGTGCTTAATTTATTGTACCAAGTAGAGGGACTTAATGTGTCATTATGTCAAGCTTATCATAGGTATATAGTGTTTGCTTATTTTCTCTTTAGGAATTAGGTCATTCTCTCTACACACACTAGTCACACACACACAAGTATTGTATTCCAATCCATATTGTGAGCTTTTGATCATTGAATGAATATAGAGATGGCTTCATTTGATGTTATGATAGATTGATTACTTGTTCTGGGATCACAATTGGTATCAGAGCCTGTATATCACATTGATCAGATTAGGATTGTGAGGGTTTTGCAAAATTTGAGTGTTCTTCATATTTCTTCATCTTTTGGTTGATTTTACCTATTAGAGTTCATCTAATAGATTAGAATCGATCAAGGGTTGTTAGTAGACTTGTCCTGAGTGTTTTTATTCTGCAAAATCACTAGGATTGTAGCTCAGATTGTGCATTTTCCCATTTTCGGACTTTTGTATTTTTGCACTATGTTTTGCATCGAAAAACCAGTTTCTGTTGGCTTTTGGACAAAACACGTAGCATTAAAGTTGCCCAGAATAGTGTCATGAACCTGCGTACCAAATTTCAGCCAAATCCGATTTGTTTTGAAGATTCGACTCAAGAACGCCTTGAATCTTCATAACTATCGCAACCCTCAAAGTTTCATATCTATCGCAAGTGTGAACAGTACCATATCGCAAGGGTCACTTGCGACAAGAGTTTTATCGCAATCCTCAGTGTTTGAACAGTAACTTATCGCAACCTCCTGTTGCGATAAGGTTAAATTTTCCTATTGCGACAAGATTTTCTTATTGCGACAAGATTTTCCTATTGCGACAAGATTTTCTTATTGCGACAAGTTTTTCCTATTGCGACAAGATTTATTATTGCGACAAGTCTTTGATTGCGATATCAGTGTGTTGCGATATCAGTGTGTTGCGACTTCATTTGTTTGGGCTGCGACAAGTTTGGGCTGCGACAAGACAGTGTGTTGAGACAAAAGATTGTGTAATTGTTATTTCCTAATCAGATCAGAACGATATTAAAAGATCATCGACAAGTAATCTAAAAATGACTGCTAGAGATATTTTGACCATAGGTTCAAAAGATAAACCGCATGTTCTATTCCCAAAAGATTTCAAGATATGGAAAGATAGATTTCTTGACTATGTGGAACGACAAGAAAACGGTGCTCTAATTTATGACTCTTTAATGATCGGGATACAACCTGTTGTTTTTCGAACAGAACCGGATGGAAGTGTTATAACACTTAATCCAAGAGATTAAACGGGTAATGAGCTGATAAGACACAAAGCAGATAAAGCGGCCAGGTCACTGGTTATGGAAGCCTTAACCAATAACATTTATCAAAAGATTGATAGTTTAAGTGATACCGGGAAATGAATGTTTGATGAGCTGATCAAGTTGTATCAAGGTTCTGAAGTGGAAACTCAAATGAAAGTTTCAAATGTCATCAACAACTATGAGAATTTCAGGCAGAAAGATGGTGAGAATCTAGACGATGCATATGATCGTTTCACAACCATCTTAAATGAACTCAGCAGGTACAAGATCAAGAAAGACATCATCGAGCTGAATGTGAAATTCTTGAACGTGCTTCAGCCCGAATGGAAGAAGTATGCTCATAGAATGAAACATAATTCTAAGCTGGATTCTCTTCCGCTACAGCAGATGTTTGAAACGTTAAAGCAAGATGAGGATGATGCTGATCTGAAAAAGAAGAAGTTGATGAAGAAGGAGAAGAAGGCAGAGATATCTGAGAAGAAAGAAAAGGATGATGAGTTTGAGAGTGAACCGATAGCGTTGATGTCAAGAAAGTATGCTGAAAAAGGTAAGGGTATTCAGCAAGAGGATTATGGGTTAGATCAGGATGATTTGGATGAGGCGGAAAGCTTAAGGCAGGCAATGATACTTCTCTCTAAGGCCTTTCAGCACAAATTTGTAAAAACACCTGGATCAAACAACCAACGTTACTCATCTGGTTCTAAAAACTTTGAGCACAAGAATCAGATTGAGTCAAAGAAACAGTTTGATGATCACAAGGAAGACGGTAAAAGGTTGGAGGTGAAGAAGTTTGGTGATAGAAAGGATGAAGAGAAAAAGTGCTACAATTGTGGGAAGTCCGGTCATTTCTCCAAAGAGTGCTGGAAACTGAAAGTAAGGAATTCCGACTACTACAAGAAGAAAGCGCTGTTGGCAGAGCAAAAGGAGTCTGGAATAGCACTGCTGGTGGAGGAAGAGTACTGGTTGGACCAAACTGATGATGAAAGAGAAGAGGAGACAGCTGCGATGGCAAAGTTGTGCTTGATGAGTAAGGATGGTGAGGATTCAGAGGCTGATGCGGCGCCTGAGACAAATGAGGTAGATTCCTGCACTGTTAATCACTATGCTAATCAGTTTAAAGTCTTCCAACTAAAATTTGATGACTTAAATGAGAAACTCAAAAACGCGCATAAAATAATAGAATCTCAAAGAAAAGCAATTATTGACCATAACAAGTTAAGTGATGAGTTGAAAGAGGAACGAGTTGAGATCGAAAAATCTCGAACTTATTTCCGGAATAGAATGGATGAAATGGAAGAAAAAGTAAAAGTTTCTGAAGATAGGAAGATTGAGCTTGAAAAATTGTTGCAATCTTATAAAGATATTAACTACGAATTGACCGAAAAGGCAAGTGATCTAGAAGCGAAGCTGTATAAACTTGGTCAATCTGAACAAACCATTTTCCTAAACACTCCAAAGAATTTCAGATATTACAATTCGAAATGAGGATTGGGATACAGCAATCCTCATTACTTGGAAAATGCTTTGAAAAATGCACCATGTCTTTACAAGTTTGAATGGCTTCCCCTTCCGTCCTTGAAACCTAAATACAGAATCAACTGGCTTAATGAGGAAGAACATGGAGTCGAGGAAGAGATTAAGAGAAAAACAATTGTGACAATGCAACTTCCTTTTGTCTACAAAAATGAAAATAGGAAGGCACTGGTTTGGAATTGGAAACAAACCTTGTCTAATGACTATTTTCAAAGCTATGTTGTTGAGCCACCAAAGGAAACTGTATTAAAACCCATTTTTGAAGGAAAAACATATTACCCTCCTTTGGTACTCGAACAGAAGGTTGTTGATCTTGAGTTGAATATTAAAAGCAAAATTGAGGAAATCAGAAATGATGATCAACTTGCTTTTGATATTGAAAAGGAAGTTATGTTAACTGTTTTGATAAATAGCAAGAGAGATAAGTCTGAAAAGGTTGTTTCTGTTTCGTCAACAAAAAGCTTTGAAAAAAAGAAATCTCTTGAACTTAGATGTTTGAATCTCTCAAAACAAGTCTCTGATTTTCAGAAAATGTTATTTCTTGAAAAAGAAAATATTGAGAAAGAAAGAGAGAGGTTTAAGTTCGAAAGAAAATCTTTTGAATCTGAAAATGTTATATTTTTAAAGAAAATATCTGATTTAGAAAACAGTTTGATCAAAGAAAGAAAAGATTTTGAGACTAATAAAGAGTATTTTCAAAATGAAATCTCAAGACTTATAGGAAGATTGTCAACCTTATCCACTGAAGCTATGACAGAGTTTACGAGCAAGCGTTCCTCTGATTCAGATGCTTCTTCATGCAAAGCCTTCATGGGCAATACTCTTTTCAGAAGCATGACTGTGGATGACTTTGATGATTTTGGTCCTATTGATCTTGATGAACAACCTGTTAATGAAACTCTTGTGATACCTTCCACAACTCTTCTTCCGATGACATTATGGTTGATTGTGTTCTTGACATTTCTTGTGATGGGAAAGGTAAGAAAGCACAACAAAAAGATGTTCAATTTGATTTTGGTGCTAAACTTCCGGATCATTCTGACTTTTTGATCAAGGAAGAGGAACCTAAGAAGAATTTCTTCGAAGGGGAATCTTCTAAAACCGTTGAGAAAAGAAAAAGAAAAGGAAGAAAAATAAGCGAAAATCTAAATATTCTCGAGCTCAAAATTCCTACGCTTACGATTCTTATTTTGATTCCGTTTCAGATCGTTATTTAAGAAACAACTCGCAGTTAGAGTGGAGAATAAAGGAGTCCACACAGGATGTGGCACAGAGAAAATCATCTAATGTCGCTTTTCATTCCATGAAAAACACTTTTGTTTCTACGGTTAGTAATCGTGTTGCTTCCAACAAACAAAAACTTGTTATTCCGTACAAGATTTCTTCAATGCAACAACTGATTAATTTAGCACATGATCAAATTTGTTGTTCTTCATGTGGTGTAGATGATTTTATCTGCAAGTCTGATTATTCTTCATGGTTTGGTTATAATTTCTATGGTTCCAATCGTTTTTACACAAATAGATATTATAACCACAACACTTCAAAGAAACCTGTTAATTCTCCTAACCCGAAAGGACCCAATTGGCAGTGGGTACCTAAAACTGTTTAAATTCCATTTTGCAGCTCCGTCATGTGTGGTATTTGGATTCTGGTTGCTCAAAACACATGACAGGTAGAAAGGAGCTGTTGAGCAACTTTGTGGAAAAAGATGGAGGGAAAGTTAAGTTTGGGGATGATCAGTACTCTCCAATCTTGGGTTATGGAGATATAGTAACAGACAACGTCAGGATCACCAAAGTTAATTATGTTGAAGGCTTAGGACATAACTTGTTTAGCATAGGTCAGTTCTGTGACAAAGATCTAGAAGTCCATTTCAAAAAGACCCGGTGTGCAGTTCTAACCGATGAAGGAAATGAACTTCTAGTTGGTTCTAGAAAGTCAAATCTTTACACTATTGACCTATCAAAGATTAAGCCGAAGAATGACGTGTGTCTGATGACTAAGGCAACATTGGAAAAGAGTTGGTTATGGAATAGACGACTATCTCATCTTAATTTTCGTTACATTCAAAAGCTAACGTTGGGTGATTTAGTTATATGTTTACCAGTTCTGCAGTTTGAGAAAGACAACTTTTGTACTGCTTGTGAGAAGGGGAAGATAAAGCAAGTTCCTCACCCACCAAAACCCAAACCCAGCACACACAAAGCTTTGGAAATCCTTCATATGGATCTCTGTGGTCCGATGAAGACTCAGAGCATCAGTGCCAAACGATACGTGTTAGTCATTGTCGATGATTATTCGAGATATACTTGGGTCAAGTTTCTTCGATCAAAAGATGAAACACCTGACTTGATCATCTCGTTAATCAAACAGCTTCAAGTGAATCGTCAACAAACAGTTCAGACTGTTAGGTCAGATAACGGGACAGAGTTCAAGAACAAGACTCTTGATGATTTCTTTAAATCATTAGGAATATCTCATCAGTATTCTGTGGCTAGAACACCTCAGCAAAACGGAGTCGTTGAAAGAAGGAATCGCACACTTGTTGAAGTCGCCAGAACGATGCTGTCTTATGCTGATCTACCTCTGTTTCTGTGGGCTGAAGCTGTTTCAACGACATGCTATACACAAAACCGTTCTATTATCCATCGTCAGTTTGGTAAAACTCCATATGAACTGATTAATAATAGAAAACCTGTAATACACTACTTTCGTGTTTTTGGATGCAGGTGTGTTGTGCTGAACGACAAGGACAACTTGAACAAATTCAGTCCAAAGGGTATTGAGGGCGTTTTTATCGGATACTCGCTCACGTCAAAAGTATACAGAGTCTATCTCAAGTCATCCAGAACTGTGAAGGAAAGCATAAACGTCAGATTCGACGGAACTGAAGACTTGGCTTCTGTGCAAAATAGTACAGAACTCGCAATATCAGGAATTCTAGCATCTGGACAAATCCGTCCAATGATGACTAGATCTTCAAACAAGGATCAAGCTTCCACTTCTAACTCTAAACCTAATGATATTGATTTATTGTTTGAATACTTTTATGATGATTATTTTGGTAATGATAAACCTTCTTCATCTATCACTAACAGGAGCAATGTTGCCACACCACCAGCTAATGCTACATTGTCAGGGCCTTCACCGATACTGACTACTCCTACAACTGGTGCAATAACTCCTGCTTCGTCTTCAAGTAACACGCATATGGCATCTCCACAAGCAATACAACGTGTATCCACGAATGGTGCTTCTTCGTCAGGTACAACTTCTAACGCCAATGGTGAGGACTCTGCAACTCAACCTGAGTCATCTTCTGAAGCAGATCCGGAGGCAGTTCCTGTTGACTCCTCTGTCAATGAACCAGCCCCACAACCGGAACCAACCTTGACAATATAGTTGAATTTTGATAAAGATCCCACCTTAGTAGATCCCAATGAAGGTGTTGTATCTCTCCTCCCACATTCTACAAGATGGACTAAGAGTCACCCCATTGAACAAGTCATTGGTGACGTCTCCGAACCTGTAAAGACAAGATCTGCTACGGCTAACGAAGTCCTTTACGCGCTCTTTCTAAGTCAAATTGAGCCCACAACAGTTCGACAAGCCTTAGAAGATCCGGATTGGATCATTGCCATGCAAGATGAGCTGAATTCTTTTGAAGCATTAAACGTGTGGAGACTAGTTCCTAGACCCAAGGGCAAAACGGTAATTGGTACAAAGTGGGTCCTGAAGAATAAGAAAGATAAAGATGGGATTGTTGTGAGAAACAAAGCACGCCTTGTAGCGAAAGGGTATAGGAAACAAGAGGGAATCGACTACGATGAGACGTATGCACCGGTAGCTCACCTAGAGGCAATCCGGATGTTCCTTTCATTTGCCGCTTTCAGAAACTTCACTGTCTATCAAATGGACGTGAAGACTGCTTTTTTGAACGGTATCTTGAAGGAAGAAGTATATGTTTCTCAACCGGAGGGTTTTGCGGACAAAGATAAACCAGATCACGTCTACATTCTTGACAAAACTCTCTACGGTCTCAAGCAAGCCCCTCGCGCCTGGTATGAAATCTTATCTACCTACCTACTTGGTGCTGGCTTTCGGAAAGGTAAAATTGACACAACTCTCTTCACTCTGCATAAAAATGGTGAGATCCTTCTGGTACAAATTTACGTTGATGATATTATATTTGGTTCAACTGACCCTGGATTGTGTACTTGGTTTTCTGGCATTATGATGACTAGATTCCAGATGAGTATGATGGGAGAGATTAATTTCTTTCTTGGATTACAAGTCAAGCAATTCTCAACAGGTATCTTCATCAACCAATCCAAGTATGTGTTTGACATCTTGAAGAAATTCAAGATGGAAAACTGTACCTCAATTGGTACACCTATGGCTCCTGGATCTAAAATTGGTCTGGATCCACATGGTGTAGATGTAGATGTTAAGAATTACAGAGGGGTGATAGGCTCATTAACGTACCTTACAGCAAGTCGTCCAGATATAATGTTTTCGACGTGTCTATGTGCAAGATTTCAGGCACAACCAAAAGAATCAAATCTTGGTGCTGTTAAAAGGATCTTTCGATATCTGAAGGGGACACCGTATCTTGGTCTGTGGTACCCAAAGGAAACGGGATTCGAACTCACTGCATATTCTTATGCGGATCATGGAGGTAGTATGCTAGTCCGGAAGAGCACATCTGGTCATGTGCAGTTTTTGGGTGACAAACTGGTAAATTGGTCTTCGAGGAAACATAACTGTGTTTCTACATCAACTGCGGAGGCAGAATATGTTGCCGCTGCCAGTTGTTGTTCACAGGTTCTGTGGATGAAGACTCAACTGATGGACTACGGCTTCAAGTATGAGAAGATCCCCATTTACTGTGATAGCAAGAGTGCAATTGCCATATAAGCTAACCCGGTCCAACATACAAAGACCAAACACATCGACATCAGGTATCATTTTATTAAAGATCATGTCGAAAAAGGTACGATTGAATTATACTTTGTCACGACTGAGTATCAACTTGTCGATCTCTTTACGAAAGCCTTGGATGAAAAACGCTTTAATTTCTTAGTATCCAAGCTCGGCATGTTGAACATGAAAGTTTGATTTTCTATATTGATCATATAATGGATGGAAATATGTGTATTTCAATCTAGTTATTTCTATCTAGATTGATACATTCAAATTTTCATCACATTCTATTCTCAATATAAGATATTTTATTTTCATGTCTTTGTTGTTTTTCATTGTTTATTCTTTTTGTCACTTTACATTCTTGTTATGATATTTGTGTCTGCATGAGGTGTGTTCATAGTCTCAGGGGGAGTACATTATAAGAAGTATGCACAAGAATAGGGGGAGTGTGCATATCTGACAAAGTTGTAAGTGTTGATATCATGTGCTCACTACTTGATGACTACAAGGTATGTTCTCTAATTTGTTTTAACCACAAACCCTTAAATGATGAAAATCAATTTTTCAAACATTCTTGCATCATTTAAGGGGGATTGAAAATATTTCAAAAACCTTGAGTGCTTAATCAATTTGAAGTTGGACATCTTCCAATGTGATAAAATCTTTCAAATTTTTATGTGAAAAATGTCCAAGTGTTACTGTTATCGCAACCTACTACTGAGATAACATTGTGCACAGTGTTTTGTCGCAACCTTCTGTTGCGATGAAACCAAGTTCCATTCTTATCGTACCCTTACATTGCGATAAGAAGTCGTGAACAGTTCTTGTCGCAACCTTCAGCTGCGATAAGATTGGAGGTTTATCGCAACTTGTTCCTTGCGATAAGCTGACACGTGGCAGGTAAAACTTTGGACCAATCTTGTGTTGCCACGTGTCACTGAATTTCAAAATTCGTATAAATAGGGTTTAGGGGTTTTCTAACGTATCTCATCTCACAACTCTATTCTCTCTTCTCAAACTGCTACTTTGCATTTCGATTTCCAAGAATTTTTAGCGATTTCTGTTCCGTGCGTTCGTTTCAGATCATCATCGAGGTATTTTATCCTAATCTTCACTCGTTTTTATCCAGTAAATCACATGTTACAGTCGATTTAGGGTTTTAAGTTCGTTTTCTTTGTTTTCTGCGACAAATCCATGTGTTAGTGTTTGTTAGGGTGTTTAGATGATAGTGTTTTACTCACGAAGTCATTGCGAACCTAGTAGTATAGGCCTTAACATGTTTTGAGCGAAAAAGCATAAATCTGGGCCTGAGTACTTAGTTTTATTTCGGTATTCATCTTTATCGCAATGCACTAATATTCAAACCTTCAAAACTATCGCAACGGTCTGTCGTTCATAACTATCGCAACCTTGAATTACGACAAGATCTTATCGCAATCAGTGTGTTGCGATAACCTCTTGTCACATTCTTCAAGCTGCGATAACCCTTCACTTGCGATATCATTTTGGTGTGCACTGCGATAAGCCCAACACTTAGGGTATTTTTCAAAAAGTTTTTCAAGGCAAAATCAATTTTGGCACTGTTCTAAACTGTTAAGTGGTTCAGATGGATCAACATGATGGCAACGCTTCGGATGACAACACCATCATCCGTTCGCATCGTTCATCCCACCCATCGGTCAATGCTCGTGACCGAGATGAAGAGATTTTCCCGTGGCCATCCTCTACGAACTGCGCTTACCAGAGTTGATCTCGTACCGGCCATCTATCTTCAACAATTATGGGGCACACTTCAGTTCCATCCCATTGATCGTACACCACACTTCAAGGCCAAAGTTGACCATTTCGATGCCAGAATCACCCTACGAGGAATTCGCCGAGCACTAAACCTTCCATATTCCGAGAACTTTGAGGATCCGGCTCTCGAAGAACAATTATTCGCCGATATCCGCAGTCTTGGATATCAAGACCCTGACATCCCAGTTCTCACCGGCTCTTCACAATTCAGGAGAAAGCATCTTCCAGGGATATGGTACACTCTATGCTCTATATTTAACCGCTGTATGACTTCCAAACACACAGGGCTAGACAAGACGAATCCACCTATCCTTCAGATGTTTCATGCATTCGCATTTAACCGAAATATCGACTACGCGATCATCCTTTGGAATGAACTTATTGAGCTAGTCGAGGATCAGGCTCGCCCGAAAAAGAAACGCAACTTTGTACCCTATCATAGATTCTTCCAGATTTTGATTCATCAAACCATAGAAGACAACGACGAAATTCCACGACGTGTAGATGCTCCACGAGGCCCGGGCCAGTGGATGCATTATCTAAAGATGCCAATCCACGACGATTTTGTTCATATTGCTGTCATCCAAGAAGACGTACTCGCATATGCTGACCAACAGTCCTGGGTAGTTAGGCAGTATAGTCTAGAAAATGCATTAGTGGTCCAGCCAGAGCCGGAGGGACCTCCCCAAGATGCAAACCTACTAG
This sequence comes from Saussurea involucrata, assembly GCA_033807775.1. Lineage (NCBI taxonomy): Eukaryota > Viridiplantae > Streptophyta > Magnoliopsida > Asterales > Asteraceae > Saussurea > Saussurea involucrata. The sequence goes on along the minus strand of CM066322.1, from coordinate 53,607,770 downwards.
GAGGTGAGGGTCAGAATGTCGAGGGGGTTCAAGAACACGGGGTTCTTGAACAACGAGAGGTGAGGAGACCGAAAAGAAAGAGAGTCGGGAGAAGATTACGGACTGTTGGCCATGCATCTTCTTCAAGACCAGCTCAACCACCACCTCGACGTCCTCCAGTACAGATCTTTGACGACGATGTCTCATGGAACTCAGCCGATGCTGCTGCCTCATCTTCTAATGATGAGGAAGCACCAGTCTTTCCACCTTTTGATGATGATAACAACGACGATGACTCCGATCATGACCCACTGGCCCATCTAATTCCAAGACACATGGGTCGGAGACCACGAGTCGTGAGTTCCGATGCTGATTCCACACGGAACATCGGATTCTCTGACACTGCTACTGATGTCATGTGGCTTTCTAATGTAAACGAAGAAGTAGAAGAAGAAGTGGAAAATGTAGTTAGTGGCGAGGAAAGAAGGAGAAAAGAATTGAGTGAAACTGTGATAGAGTTGGATAAAGTTTTAACTGCCGACTCTCCCCACACCGATCCAAGTCGGGTACCCACATCTTCTACCAACGAGCGTACGTCGCCGTTGCGTATTGAACAAGCCATGGTGCGCCCAGCCATGCATAGCACAGCCCCACCAAGCCACTCATCGGTCTCTCAACAGACCGGTGTTTCATTTTCCACAGGGGAATTAGCACAAAGTCTATCAGCAACACATTCGGTGTTTGCTGGTATTGAAACAGGTAGGCTCCCGCCCCGGCCACCGACCTTTCTTCAACGCACATCGAGTCTAGGACCATTCGGAAGAACATATTTCCTAGGACACATATGATGATACAACACCAAGTTGAGAGCTTCAGTGCTCCAACCGGAACACCCCAAGTTAGGCCGCCATTCGTTGGTGCCTCGCGAGGACTGGGTGGAAGTCCTGTCACTGCTAACACTATGCCAGCAGTGAACACAGGCCGTGTAGCTATAGCTACCACGCCAACCGAGAACCTATGTGGCTCGGGAGTTAGATCTATTTTCCCATCGTTAACTATTTCGCAGGTGGCTCAGAACCTTTGTCCGTATCCGCACTACATCACCTTGGAGGTTCTGCGATGTTCACTTGCATCTATTGACACAACCTACCGGAAACACACCGGCGAGTTGAAGAAGATTGTTGGTGACTTATCTGCTGAAGTTAAGAGAGCTATAAAAGGAAAAGGCGTTGCCGAATCTTCGTCAACTCCTCCGAATCAACCATCCCGCGATGAATCCAATCCACATACAACACCACCAGTACCGTTACACCAAATACCAACCGACCAACTCAAATCAGAGTTGTTAGCCCGACTTCTAGCCCAAGGCGATTCCAATACTGCTGAAGAGGTAGATCTTGTTGCATTACTACGCCAACAATCCCAACCTCAAGCCTCAACATCCTCAAGCGCTGAATATCTAGCTTTGAACGCGTCCATGCAAGACATGACTAAAGCTATCGTTGCCGGTTACCAATCTCTAGCCTCGCGGATCACAGTCGTCGAACAGGCGTGTGGTGTGCAAGCTCAAGCCTCAGATAAACGAAGACATGATGATCAGGATGATCCTGATCTTCATGAAGGGGAGAAGAGAGCAAGGGTCAGAGAAACAAGTGGTATGGGTACAGAAAATGAGGGGGGTTCAGTTAGTGAACCGGGAACAACTGAAGCTGGAACGGCGACTGATGTGGTACAGGAACAAGATACTGAAATGGAAGTTCTAGCTGATGTCATAACCGGGGTTGAAAAGCCTTCGGCTGTTGACAATAGAACGGCGGATGAGCGGATGGCCGATGATATGCTTATTGATATCATATACATTGATTCAGAGGAAGAGCCAGAGCATTTGAGCCACAAGATCAAAGTAGAAATGGTTGATGCTCTGGATGATGAGTTTGATACTACTGGGGATCAGGTTATGGAAGTTGAATCTGAAGATGATGCTCCTCTGTTAGTTCCAGATCTGTGCAACAATTATGAAATCAGTAATATAAACAATAAGAACAATGATTTCAACTGGTCATCCCTATATTATGCTTTCAATATGAGAGAATTACAATACGAATGAATGAAAGCAAATGAGACAACTAGCCTATTTTCTAAGGCTAAGCTAACTATTTATATGGCGGGCCCGTGGTTAACAAGCCCACGACCCATTCACTAATAGAGCTCAAAATAAAGAATTACAGTTTAAACCCTGAACTTTAAATCAACATAAATTGACCCTAACAATCTCCCCCTTTGATTTGAAGTTCGAGTTCGCGCTCTAGCTCTCGCCAGTTGTAGACATATCTTTTGCGAAGCGCGAAGTGAATCTCGAACCATCTGATAGCACGGCGGTAGTCGATGCGATCTTCAACCAATTACAAGGCATTCCTAGCAGTTATTTCATTCGGATTAGGAACATACGAAACCCTTGGATTTTCAGACTCGTGCTGAATGATCTTTCGAAGAGCATCTCGAACTTTGTAGAGCGTGCCGTCGCAGAATTTTTCTACCTGAATGAACCGCATAAATCTTTTCTCTTTCTGTTCATTGATGAAGACGATCCCAAATTCTGGTTCTAGAAGCATAGCGTTCTCGGGATACATATTCAACTCAGGAGCTTGCAGATTCGGCTTTATCAGATTTACCTTCTTTGCCCTGTTCTCGACAGCCATTTGAAAATCCGTTAGATATGACATCATAATGGTACGGACCAGGTATCGACGAACAGCTTCGAGCGCCTTTGTAACTTCAAGCGGTCGGATGGTTCTTGTACGAAGGTCTTTCAGAATAGCCAGGAAGTCGAACGGTCGGAGGTGTTGGAAGTCGGCTTCAGAGAATTTCCATTCATTCCCATCTTCACGTCGGACAGTAAATACTGGGTAGACGATTTTCATGATGCGTCTTGAATGGATGTTAAGTACCTCGGTGATCTGATGCTTGGTTCTGACTTGGCTGACTGGAAGACACCGCTGTATTGTGCTGATATAACGTCGTTGGTATTCGGGGTTGAGGTTGTAAATACCAAGGCAAAAAGTCGGCTCGATCGGGCGAAGTTTGTGGACGAACAACTTCTTCAAAGATTCCTCCAGATGAGGGATAAGTACCATGATCTTCTCCCAACGGATTTGTTGCTAAGGAGGGGGAGGAAGATCAGAACCTGTCGTTTGCAGAGGAGTTGTCGGAATGTTGGCAGTAGTAGTTTCAGGTCTTGTTGAAGTTCCAGTGGGTTGAGCATAGTGAACGGGAGAAGTACCATAAAAATTCTGGAGCAGGAACTGATCATAGTCGATGTTGTCGTCTTCATCAGTAGGGAAAACCAAATTTTCCTGGAGATTTACGGCACTGGCGGCTTTTTCATACCATGCATCTTCGGTCTCCGGGTTGGCTTCACAGTCTGGATCGATTATATCCAGTAACGGTCTGTCTGATGAATCAAAGTCGAACAGTTCCTGTGTTGAACCCTCAGGCTTTTCAACCGTCGGGTCTTCATCATCTGATATGTCCATATCGATTACCATCTCGGCTAATGGCAACTCGGCTTCAGGTTGGGCGTCGGTTGTTGTTTCCGTTGTTGCTGGTTCCAGATGAACCACGGTTGTCGTTTCGGCGAGGATAAGGGCGGTCTCGGTAGGTCTTAATCTTTTCTCCCCCTCACGGTGATCAGGATCATCCTGGTCATCGTGTTTCCGCTTCAGACCGCCTATTTGACTCTTACAGGTTTCTTCGAGTGAGCAGACTCTCTCGGACAGTGTTGTGAGCGCTCGGTTGTAGTCCTTGAGAGTCGAGTCAATGCAATCCAGTCGAGAGGTAATTGATGTGGAAGGAGCAGTGACCTGTGTTTTCAGAACGGTGATCAGGTTTGCTTCGGGTGAGGCATTGGAATCCTGGAGCAATTGGGCTAGAAGCATCGTCTTGAGAGTTTCCACCGAGTAGGTAGGTGGAGGAGCAGTTTCAGCTTCAACGATCTTCGCTTTGCCTTTGATTAATTTGGCGAGCTCGGCGGCGACATGCAGTTCCATTGCTTCGCGGACAGCCTTGAGGGTGCTGTCCAGGGACCCTTGCGACACAAAGTCTGGGTGAGTAACTCCGGGTTCACTTAGATTACCCGTTGAGGCATCTACCGCGGGGGTAGATCCACCTACGTTCACAGATGGCATATCGGTAGCTGTGGTAGGATTTCCCTCCGATCCTTGTGTTCCACCTAGAGGTGAAGACACTACGGTGGTTCCGGTCGAGTCACGAAGATTCTCGACTTGGTGTTGCTCCTCTTGTGTCCTAGACAAAGGGTTTTCAATAGCAAATGGCTCTAGACTCGATTGTGCACGAAAAGAAGTCGCGACCGGGGGCTGCTGGTCGCTTATTTCAACACTAGCACTCTCCGAGTGAGAGGCCGGTGGAAGTTGTGCTATATCCCCGTGATGTACTGAAACATTCGTCTTTTGAGAGACGGATGAGTGGATAAGGGCGTCGTGCAATTGCTCCGTTGGGTCCACGGAGGCTTCTTCAATACCCCGTCCCAACAAATGAGACGGGATAGCAGATATGGCTACCCGGATATCGCTCGGTTCGGTTCGCTCAGGAGCCTTGTTATCTTTACGGCTCAATCTTTCCTGGTTCGACTTCGAACGCAGTTCTCTCCGTCTCACCTGTTCTAACTCTTCAACTAATTCTCCCTCAGTTATCCTAGATGCTGCTAGAGCAGTCTGTTCAGCACATGGAGGCGAGTCAAGTGGGATTCCGATAGTGAAATGTGGGTTGTGTCCGATACCATGAGGTATGCGTTTCAGGCGTATGGTACGGTCGGTATCGGAGTCCGTGGAGTCAGATTCCATGTTCTCAATATGTGGAGTGGGTGAAGGGGGTTCGGTAATGTATGGTTCGGTTGAGTGATGAAGTATAGGTCTAGATGAAGTACCGGCTTGGGCTTGGGTAGGGCTGGTTCCTGGTTCCGCTGCACCACTTACACTCGTTCCCCTTCCTCTCACAACTAACACACCCCGCCCGGCAGCACCTGCTTGCCGGGCCCTCCCACCTCTCATTCTTGGACCCTCACGTCTCTCGGGTCTAGGTCCCTGGGCAGGTCCCTCCGGCACTGGCTGGACCATGGGATTCCCTATCTCTTCCCTATATGTTACTACCCCCGGTGCAGCGGGATCGGCGATTGTTAATAAGGCTTCGGGAATGGGCATGGCTACCGCATTCCAAGGGTTGCGGATAACCATGTACTGTAAGTGTCTAATGGGACATACCGAGTGTCCAGCACGTCGAGGTATCGCCGGATTTGCGTCCATGTGTTGACGAACTGCAAGCGAGAGGAAACGCGGGTACGGGAGGAACTTCTTCTGCTTGGTACCTCCTATGTGTCGAATAACCGTCACGAGTTCACGCCAGATGATCATGGCGAAATCGACATGGCGATTGTAGCAGACGGCGTGAACAAAGCGTAGAAAATCGCCGGTGCATTGGTCTATGCCTTTCCATCGTGAAGATAGACACATGTTCAGAATTGTGAACAAGGTGTACCATATGGGGGCCAGGAACTTACGATTGAACGCCGATGGCCGCGGAAGCACGGAATTGTAGCCGAGTGCGCGCATTTGTGCACATAACGTTTCATCATTGACGGTAGGATCGTACTGTGCATGACCTGCGGCGTCGGCAGCTGGGAGTGAAAGCATGCGGCGGAATGAATCAGGCGTCAGTGTGAACGGTTGGTTGTCTATTCTCGCCGTTATGGTCTGTGTGTTGCCGGTCGTGCAAACTTGGGCAGTAAACCATACTTGGAGCACGTAGATCAAAGGAACATCGGCAGTGGCAGTGAGGGCCTCATGGAGAGGGTGACGTGAAAGGATGTCCAAAAGAACACGATGTTGTGGCTGTGGGCGGAACTGATCCGGGTCAAGGTAATGATTGTTTGCCTCCATTTCAGTACCATGGTCAGGGTCGACCAAGGCATTGTCGGTAGCCTCATCTATAATTCCCTCTTGAGGAATTTGTTGTTCTTCCTGGTCCTGTGGAGGATTTTGCTCCTGATCCGCCATTGAGTATCTGTAGGAAAATAACGTGCAGTTAGTAACTGAGGCGGATGAACAAGTGTCGGGGCGTACCTTTGCTTTAATGGGCTCAGTCTTTGACAGATTGAGGATTGGCAGTTACATAACAGGTACTGAATTGGCCAAGACAGGGGTATCCGGACAAACCTTGATATGGCAATACTATCCGGACAAACCAAGATTCCGGACAACACAAGGTTTCCGGATAGTCAGATGGTGTCCGGATAAAATGGATGAACCGGAAAATATGGTATCCGAATGACAAAAGTTCCCGGTTAACGGGGGAGTCCAGACACACCAACTTCCCGGTAGTTGAACTTACCGGAAACCCTAGGGTTTCCGGACAACTAGGTTTTCCAGGTGATGGTTGAGTCTGGATAAATTGACTACGAGCTTGAGCGTTACCGGATAAAACACCATCAGCAAGATAGTACCCGGACATAATGAATGTGTCCGTACGACATTCAAGTATGCCAATCGAGTTATTTACAGTCTCATTCAGGTTCTAAACTAAACAATGAGTGTCGACGGACGCATAGATACATACAGAAGCAGTTTTTCTGACCTAGGCTCCATCGATTTGATCCAAAAACGACGAGACCCAAAAACGGGTTTCGGTTTGCGAGAAACGACCAAACCGAGGGTCAATGTGTGTGGCACTCGATGAAATATGAATAGCATTGAGATTCGAGACACATACCTGAGTTTGGGACTGAAAATGAGTGCGAATCGGTGATGTGAGAGGAGTCCGAGTGCGAGAGAGTTCGTGCGAGAGGGTTTAGGGTTTAGCGAGTTTTCCGGGTAGTGAATAGAATGAACCCGGATGGTATATATACCCGGATGGGGTATCCGGGTTCTTACCCAACCCGGGTAGAGACCCGGTCCGGGTACTGTCCGGATATGGGTCCGGATACTGTCCGGATTCCGTGGGTTGTCCGGATACTTCAACAGTTGTCCTGTTTCTTGGAATTTTGTAGTAATTGGAACTGTAAGAAGACGTTCTATCGCTCCCCCTCAAGCTGAGCATGGGGATTTCATGCTCCCCCTCGGATAGTGCAGTAGAGTGCAGTGAGGAGTCCGATACCAAAAACAACTTTTAGCATTTTAAAGAAAAAACAGTGTCGCTCCCCCTCAAATGACGAACGTAACTTGAGAATCTCACAGGAGGGCCCACACACAAAAAAAACTTTTTATCATTGAAGAAAAACTGTGTGTGACTCTCCCTCTCAAAGGATGAGTAAACTTACCTGATACTTCTTTGTGCTCCCCCTGAACACATGAACACACTTTGAAAGCACAGAGATAGATAGATAAACAGACACAGACGACAGTATGAAATAAAAGAAACACACGAAGAAAGAAAGAAAACAAACGAAATCTACGAAATAAATACAGAGACTAAATCTAACGGTGTAACTGGAACAAGTAGAATACAAGTGCGAGGAAGTGTGTGCTCATTCATCAGGAGGGTAAGCACCGGATGATGAGTAGATAGTTACTCGTATATGTATGGAACTTGTAACGGGCACACAATCAGATTAAGTCGTCAGTTTTAGCATACCTAACTTGGACACAAGAGTGTTAAAACGTTTTTCGTCCAATGCTTTGGTAAATAGGTCTGCTAGCTGATGTTCAGTATTTACGAAGTAGAGTTCGATGGTACCTCTTTCGACGTGATCCTTAATGAAGTGATACCGAACGTCGATATGCTTCGTCTTGGTGTGTTGAACCGGGTTACTTGATATAGCGACGGCGCTCTTCGAGTCACAGTAAATCGGGACCTTGACGTACGTGAAACCATAGACTTTGAGTTGCGTCCTCATCCAGATGACTTGGGAACAACATCTCGAGGCAACCACGTACTCCGCCTCGGCAGTTGATGTTGAAACGTATTGCAGCTTCTTTGATGCCCAACTTACCAGGCTATCTCCTAAAAATTGAATGTGACCCGACGTGCTCTTCCGGTCCAGCATGCAGCCCGCGTGATCCGCGTCGAAATAGGCGGATAGTGCAAAACCTATCTCTCTCGGGTACCACAGACCAAGATCAGCAGTACCACGTAAATAACGAAAGATTCGTTTGAAAGCAGTCATATGTGACTCTTTAGGTTTTGATTTATATCGGGCACACAAGAAAGTTGAGAACATAATATCCGGCCTACTTGCAGTTAAGTACATTAGAGAACCTATCATCCCACAATACATATTAGGATTCACATCCGTTCCGTGAGGATCGGCGTGAATCTTTGTATTGGGCGCCATGGGAGTTTTCATTGGCGAGGACTGGTCCAGCTGGAATTTCCGAAGAATATCCCGGATGTACTTAGCCTGGTTTATGAATATCCCGGTCGACAGTTGTTTAACTTGAAGACCAAGGAAGAAATTCATCTCGCAAAGCATGCTCATTTTGAAAAAATTTCCCATAAGAGTGGCAAAGTTCTTAGCATATAGGGGACTGGTAGAGCCGAATATTATATCATCTACACACACTTGAACGAGAAGTATGTGACCTTTTTCGTTTTTGATAAATAAAGTCGAATCGATTTTACCTCGTGTGAATTTGGACTTTATCAAAAACTCGGACAGAGTTTTGTACTATGCTCGCGGAGCTTGCTTTAGACCGTAAAGCGCCTTGTCTAAAATGTAGACGTGTTCAGGCTTCGAGTTGTCCACGAATCCGTCTGGTTGCGACACATAAACTTCTTCCTCGATATTACCGTAGAGAAATGTGGTCTTCACATCCATTTGGAAGACTGTGAAGTTCTTGTGTGCGGCATAAGCAAGGAACATTCGGATGGCTTCGATTCTTGCTACCGGAGCATAGGTTTCATCATAATCGATCCCTTCTTGTTGACGGTACCCCTTGGCCACGAGACGCGCCTTGTTGCGTACGACGATTCCGTCTTCATCCTTTTTATTCTTGAAGATCCATTTGGTTCCTATCACCGTCTTGTTCTTTGGACGAGGAACCAGTCGCCATACCTTCAGAGCCTTGAATTGGTTGAGCTCTTCTTGCATAGCGATGATCCAGTTCGGATCTTCAAGCGCTTCGCGTACGTTCGTCAGCTCGATGTTGCTTAAGAAGCCGGAAAATAGATAGAAGTTGGCGGATGCACCTCGTGTTTGAACAGGTGTGGAAGGATCACCGATGATTTGGTGTAAGGGATGAGCTCGCATCCATTTGGTGGTATGCGGAAGCGGTTGTTGAGTAGAGTGAGACGCGTCCGAATCCACATAACCACCAGAAGGTAGGTCTTGTACCGCTTCGAGTGTTGCAGGTTGATTTTTCGGAGGAGGTGGGGGAGGATTCGTCGATGGTTGGACAACTCCCGGTTCCGAGGAGTTCAAAAGTTGATCGTCGGTTGTATCAGAAGACGAATCACCAGGAGTGATCTCTGGATTTGTAACAGGTTCCTCCGGGGGGATAACGGTATCAGTAGATGTTGATGACGGTTGTGTTGTCTCCACAGTGATGGATGGCGTGCTTGTAGAAGGCGGCGGACCGGATAGGTGCGACGAGTCCTCAAAACGAGCAGCTTCAAGTCGAGGTTGTGCTGAGACAGTAGGGGAAACATTAAAGATGTCATCATAAAAATACTTAAACAATAAATCTAAATCATAAGAGTTATCATTCGATGAAGATGCATGATTCGGATTTACTGTCGCTTGTGTAGATCCCGAACTTGGAGGTCCGGAAGCTAACACGCCAGTTAAACCGGGTTCTGAACTGTTTTGTTCAGAATCCAAATCTGCGACTTCGTCGAATGTCACGTTTATGCTTTCAACAACGGATTTGGTCCGTTTGTTGTAAACGCGATACGCCTTAGCCTGCATGGAGTATCCGATGAGGACTCCTTTGTCCGCCTTGGGGCTGAATTTCCCAAGATTATCTTTGTCATTCAGAATATAGCACGTGCATTCGAACGCATGAAAGTAGCTGATGTTCGGAACGTGATTGTTCATGATCTCGTACGACGTCTTGTTGAACCGCTTGTTAAGGATGGAGCGGTTTTGCGTATAACAAGCCGTAGACACCGCTTCGGCCTATAGAAATAGCGGAAGGTTGGATTGGGAAAGCATGGTACGAGCTGCTTCGACCAGGGTACGGTTGCGTCGTTCCACCACTCCGTTTTGCTGAGGAGTGCGTGCGGCAGAAAAAGTGTGCGAGATGCCAACGAACATCAGATAGTCGCCCACCGTTCGATTCTTGAACTCCGTCCCGTTGTCGGTTCTGATATACTGAACTTGTTGTAGTTTATTCAGCTGGACAGTCTTCAGGTGATTAATGATCAGCTCTTGTGTTTCATCCTTTGAGCGTAGAAACAGTGCCCAAGTGTAGCGCGAGAAGTCGTCCAACATCACGAGAACGTATTTGCGCTTGTTAATGCTCGGAACACGCATCGGTCCACACAAATCCATATGGATAAGTTCGAGGGTCCGGGACGTGCTTGGAGTTGCCTTCGGATGATGTGGTACTCTCTTCATCTTTCCCATCTCACATGCCCCGCAGAGACGATCCTTCACGAATTGAAGATCGGGCATGCCTTTCATGTGTCCGCCCAGCACCATCTTGTTGATTGTTTTGAAATTGAGGTGCGAAAGACGTCGATGCCAAATCCAAGCTTGCTGGGAATTGGCCTTTGACATGAGGCAGACAGGGTTATCAATCTTGAGGGCTGCGAGGTCGATTGTGTAGAGGTTGGTCTTGCGTTTCCCAACCAGTAGTTCCTCTCCGTCGTCGTTGAGGATTCTACACCGTGTCTTTTTGAAGCTGACCTCAAGATCTTTGTCGCAGAACTGCCCGATGCTGAACAGATTGTGTCCCAATCCCGCGACGTGTGATACCTTCTTTATTGTGATCTTGTCTTGTACAATGTCGCCGTAGCCCACGATCGGTGCTTTGTGGTTGTTCCCAAATCTCACGTCTCCACCATATTCTTCCTTGTAGTTCGCGAGAAGCTCCTTCCTTCCGGTCATGTGCTTGGAGCATCCAGAATCTAAGTACCACACATGACCGTGCTGCAAAATCGAGTTAACGGATTTTAGGTACCCAAATTTGTTTGGGTCCTGGAGGGTTAGGTTTGGCACCTCTTGGAGGAACTTGATTTGACACAGCTTTCCCCTTAGGTGCAGGTTGTACACTGTTTGCGGAAACTGGTTTTGGCACAGGTTGCCACCTTGGTGTAGGTTTAACCTCAGTAGGAGCAACCCATCTAGGAGTGGATTTGGTCTCCCGCTGTGGTTTAACCTCAGATTGGAAACCCCGTTGTTAATAGTATTTCTGTTTATTATTACGGGGTTTATTTTTGGGTTTATGATTGTACATGTGATATGACCCAAACCAATCATTTAAATTAATTTCATCAAAATCATTCCAACCACATCTAGAACAATATAAACAATCACGCGATAATTGAATCAATTGATGAACTGAATTAAGTTTAATCGGAAAAGAAACTTCAAAACGATTCCAATTATTCCAAACATAATTGTCTTTGTTTATTCTAGAATTGAATGCAGTAGGGAAAGACTTTGATGCTTCCTTCTTGACAGGTTCATTATTCAGCCGCTTTGGTTTTTCTTGTTTTGCTTGACCAATTTTATCTGAAACAATAGGGACGGAATGGTCAGTGACTTTCGAAGGAACGGTATCTTTGGTAGGCAATTGCTCGGTCTTATGCCCCGGCTGTGATTGCTGTCTAGAAACAGGTTTAGAAGTCGGTTTTGATTGTGAAATCTTGATCACAGCTGGGGCCTTTGTGTTAGAACTTTTACCCTTTAAGAAATTGACCGGACGATTGACTACTGGAGACAGAAAATCAGTGTGACACGGGAGAGGTTTGTCGAAAGGGAACGACACAAACTCTCCATCAGAATTGCCTTCAGAGTTCATGTATTTTGAAAAATCAATCTCCGGAATTTCAGGACTTGGATCAGGTGAGGAAGGCGAGGAACACGCTGTGCTTTCGGTTGTGTGCTTTGGGGAATTCGGTGCGGAAGCGTTTGAAAAATCAGAGTTTAAATTCCTTTTAACACACTCATCTTGAGAAACTTTATTTTCTTGCGAAGAGATATTTCCGATAAAGGCTTTACACGAGGATGTGTCAGATGAGTTAGAGGAAAGTTCAGGTGAAAATTGCTTCGCAGTTTGGAGCAAGTCAAGGTGCACTTGGAGTTGACTATTTAGCATATGCTCTTTCATCGTTTCTCTTGTCACTTCAGACAGTCTCGATGAGAGCTTATTGATTTCACACTGAAGGGTTTCCTTTTCTACATATGACACACCTTCGGTTTTCTCAGATTTGAGTTTCTCAAGTTCCTGAATTAGCGCTTTCTTCTCGTTTTGAAAAACAGACATTTCTTTCTCAAGCGACTCCTCCAACTCGACAATCTTTGCTTCCAAGTTGAGAGGAGGAACATAGAGTTTAAACTCGTCCGTCTCATTCTTGGTTGCGGGTGCTTGGTCCTCATCCTTTTTGGAGGAATCCTTGGGCTTAGCAACCTTGTAAGGGTCGAAATAGTCATTTGACAGATACTTTTTGTTCTTTTTATAGGAATTATTCAAAGGTTCATAACAAAACGGAAGTTGTATTCCTCGTTTGTGTGCACGCTTATATTCCTCGGTTTCCTCTTCCTTTTCAGGTTCAAGAGGACCAGTCCATTGAATGGCATATTCCAGATATTTTTTATCTAACCCAAAACATGCAAAATTATACAAAGTTGGTGTATACCATCTTCCCTTTTTCAAATAATGTGGGTTATCATATCCGATACCCCATTCTTTGTTAAACTACGTGAACTCTTTGGGTTTATTCAGAAAGATGGTTTGATCAGTTTGACCCCTTTTGTGGAGTTTGGTTTCAAGATCAAGAACTTTAGTAACAAACTCCTTGTCCTGAATTTGAAGAGTGGAACATTGATAAACAAGTTCTTCTTTCTCATTCATGCACTGATCAAACTGAGACTGAAGATCAGATAATTTGGCCCTTAAGTCTTTAGGTGCTATTGAAAGGATTTTGCATCTTTCCTTTAACCTAGCATTTTCAGACTTATGTTTTTCAGTTAATCGCGTTTGAACATCTAGCTTTTCGGTTAGTGAACTAATCTCAAGCTTTTGTTCTTTAGTGGTGGCCTTAAAGGAATTCTCCTGATCAATAAGGGATTGCATATCATTCATAAACTCTTGTTGAGAAGATTCACATACCTGACTTGGATTCTCTTCATCAGCTGGAGAGTGATAGCCCATGAAAGCATTTGCACAGTCTGAATCGCTTTCATCATCAGAACGACCCAACCAGTAGTCGTTTTCCACAAACATGGCTTCTCCAGCTTCCTTCTGCTCAGCCAATGCCAGTTTGGCCTTGTAGTAGTGAGAATTCTATACCACAGGCCTTGTGCAATCTTTAGCAAAATGACCAAGCTTTCCACAGTTGTAGCAGGTCACTAGTTCAGCTTTCCTCTTTCTATCTTCTTTCTCCTTCTTTTCCTTCTTCTCAGACGTGTCCTGCTCATCAACTTTCTTCTTTCCCTCGTGCTAGTCTTGATAATTATGGCGCTTGTTGGAGGCGGTGGAGTAGCGATGATTATTCGACGTTGGCTTCTTATAGAATCGCTGTTGTTGGAAAGTTTTAGTGAGCAGAGCAACAACTTTCTTGAAGTCAGCTACTTCATCATTCGAGTCACTATCTTCCTTTTCAGATTCGGAAGAGCTTTGCTGTTCAGCGCGTTTGGAGTGACGGCTCAAAGATTTCCCTTTCTTGGAGGACATGAGTGCTATAGGATCAACAGCTGGCTTTGCTTCAGTCTTCTTCTCGCCCAGAAGTTCATTTACTTCATCTTCGTATTGAAGAAGCGTCTCATACAGTTCGTTGATACTAATGTTCTCTATCAAGTTGTTATGCTTGACATGAGAAGCATACACCTTCCATTCTGGTAGCAGATTGTTGAGAAATTTGAGCGCATTTTCCGTGTTGGAACGGACGATCTGGTTCTTGTTCAGTTCATTGAGAAGTGAGCAGAAACGTTCATATGCTTGAGTGAGAGTCTCGCCGTTGCGCTGCTTGAAACCATCGAACTTGGTTATTGCGCTGTTGATTTTCAGTTGATTGCCAACAACACTCCCACGCATCATTCTAGCCACTTGATCCCACATGCCTTTTGCTGTACCTTTATAGCTGTCGATAGCTTGGTAGGTTGGGTTGGGAAGTGCTTGGATAAGATATCTCTTGGCATGCTTTTCGCCTTCTATTCTGCCGCTTTCCTCGTTGGTCAGATCGGCTTCAGTCTTGTCCTCATAACTTGTCACAGGATTGATGTACACATAGTTGTCCTTAGATTCAATGAAAATCATGAATCTGTCTCGCCATTGGCTATACTCACCTTGATAGAGACAAGGTGGTTTGGAGTCGGTTCCAATAGCAAGTGCGTCACGTGAAGTCATCGTAGGTTGCAACGGAGTGATCGTCAGACGTGTAGATTGATTCAAAGAGTAAACCTAACGCAAGGCACTAAGAGTGGTCCTAATGCAGGTTCTACGACTAATATGAACTAAGAGTGATCTTACTGGATAGGAATCCAAGTAAGAGCCTGATCAGGTAGTGTCCAGATCAGATCAAATGACAAAAACAGCTAAAAATCACAAAGTATCCGGATAAAGTAGGAGAGCCCGGATAGCTTGGATTGTCCGGATAACAGAAGGTTACCGGAAGACAGAACTGTCCGGATATGGCAAATAGACGTATTACTTACCGGATGATGATATGTCCGGATAGAATTATCAAACACAAAACTTACCGGATGACAGAGATTCCGGATGAAAATGATTACCGGAAACCTTGGCTTGTCCGGAAAAATTATTTTACCTGAAAGATCAGGGTTTTCGGAACAAATTACCCGGAATGATTGAGAAAATAAATACTTACCCGGAATGTTGACTTACTCGGACTGAATGGTTTACCCGGAAAGAAAGGTGAGTCCAGATGGAATAACACAATTACCCGAAAAGTAGAGCTTGTCCGGAAACTGCGGCAGGGTTGTTCGGACTCTGCGGCTGCCTTCTCAAATTCGATTGGAACTCGATTAGGGTTGCTCAATAATTTTCCTGAAAGATTAGAAACGATGTCAAACACAAAAACAACACTAACCCAATCGATTTTAGAGCAAAAACAACACGTTTTTTTGGCTAAAAATCCGATTTTGATCAAGAACACTACTAAAACTTTTCATCTTAAATTGCTTAATAAACCACTCAAACAATCGAATTAAAGATGTGAAAATTTGCAGAATCACTAATAGTAATGATGCTAACAATACCCAATAAGCGAAATCGATCAATTTAATCAGAATCAAAATTTTGAACATTCAAGTAAGACACAGACGAGAAAAGTCAAGAAATTACCATAAGTCAACTTGAAGGCTTTGAATCAATCGTGTCCGTCTGCTCTGATACCAATTGTTAGTTCCAGATCCATGCAACAATTATGAAATCAGTAATATAAACAATAAGAACAATGATTTCAACTGGTCATCCCTGTATTATGCTTTCAATATGAGAGAATTACAATACGAATGAATGAAAGCAAATGAGACAACTAGCCTATTTTCTAAGGCTAAGCTAACTATTTATATGGCGGGCCCATGGTTAACAAGCCCACGACCCGTTCACTAATAGAGCTCAAAATAAAGAATTACAGTTTAAACCCTGAACTTTAAATCAACATAAATTAACCCTAACATCCTCCACAGCCAGAAACAGCGGATCTGGGTATAGGTACTTCAGCTCCACAAGCTCCGGTAATTCATGATGGAAAGATCAGAGATCCAGTACTCGAGGCTGAACTTAGAATTTATCAAGAGGTTATTGATGCTGAGCCAAGGTACGTGGCCACAGGATAAAGGGTAAGTATCATGATTCCCATCCAAGAAAGCTTAAGGAAAGATTTGTTCGTTAAAGACGTTCAGAGAATTAACTTGGAGAAAGTTTACGGGGTAGAGGACTGGCCATCACTAAAGAAGATCGAGTTTCTGTACGTTATGAGAAATAAAGACAGAGAAACAGGTGCTGTCAGATCAGACAACATGATTATGAAGGTGCTAAAGTTTGAATCTCAAAAGCTGTTCAACATCTTTTATCCTGAGTTCACTGTCTTGAGATCTGATGGTTCTGAAAGTGTGTTCTCTGAGGCTGACTTCAAGAGTCTGAAACTGGATGATCTTCTAAGCCTTTACAACCTCCTAGCCGCTCGACCAGAGAAGAAGATTGAATACGACGCCGCTTACCAGAGTGTGAAGAGGTTTATGAGAAATATTATGAAGTTCTCCTACCTTACTGACTTTCAGATGGCTCTTGAGTCTCACCAAACAAATGTAAATCGGAGAGGACCAAACCGAAACCTGCCTGATATCCAAGGTATTCCTGCTTACACTGTACTGAAGAAACCAGAGCTCGGAGTTGTCTACCTCGATCAAGAATCAAAGAAGAGATTTATGAGAGTCGTTGAAGTAAACAAGTTCAGCGATGGTACATTAAAGATGATTTTGGTACATCCGGAGAGCAAGCTACGTCTGGATGCAAATGGAGAGGTGAAGTTCAAAGACAAAGAAAAGGACCTGATCAATCAAGTGATTGAAGCCATCAACTACCGGAAGGATTACCGACATGCCTTATGAAGATTCGAGATCATCTTTGGTATTCGAAAGAAGTATGTGACCCCGGTAGACATCTAAATCTTTTGCCTCTACATTGGTACAAAGGGGGAGATTGTTAGTGCTTAATTGATTGTACCAAGTAGAGGGACCAAATATGTATTTGTGTCAAACTTATCTTAGGTATATATTGTTGGCTACTTTCCTCTTTAGGTTTAGGTCATTCTCTCTACACACACTAGCCATACACACAAGTATTGTATTCCAATCCATATTGTGAGCTTTTGATCATTGAATGAATATAGAGATGGCTTCCTTTGATGTTATGATAGATTGATTACTTGTTCTGGGATCACACACATTTTATCGCAACCTTGCGATAACCCCTTTTTATCGCAAGCTATATCTGCGATAAAACCCTTTTAATCGCATGCCATTGTTACGATAACCATTTTTGTCGCAACTTTGCGTTGCGATAACCAAATACGCCGTTTATCGCAACAGAGGGTTGCGATAAAATTACTGTTCAATCAAGTTTATCGTAAGCCACATTTGCGATAAAACTCCTCGATGATTTTTGTCGCACCCCAAAGGCGCGATAAAATTTATGCGATTCTTCTACTTGCGAGGAAGATGAACTTTGTCTGGTGCGATAACTATGAACATAGCTTGGTGCGATAATATTGAACATGTAAACTCAGATCGAACAGAAAGCTCAAAAATGTCCAAATCGATAAAAATATGATGGACTGATGATCGTATGATGTTCAAAAACACTATTCAATCAATCCTTTACATTAAGCACTTATCTAAACACAATTATACGCACAAAAGGCATCAAAAACTTACTGTTTCATCAAGGAATGGGCTGTAAATCGTGAATCGTTGAAGAAAGATCGTATCGATGAAAGATTTCTTTGATTTGGCTCTGATACCACTTGTTAGTCCCATGTAAAACAAGCAACAATTCACATATTTGGTAGATTGAGTAATAAGATGAGATATAGAGGAATATGATGTATTATTGAAGATGGAAGCAACCTAGAGAGAGAATGGATCTCTCTCTAGAACTAACACAAACACCATGGAGGTCTACATTGTAATGATTACCCTTAACCCTAATTACACACACATCCTATATATACTCACCTATTACACCTTTAAGCCCAAGCCCATAATACATATACCCTAGCCCATATTACAAGTAATAACCCTTTACAAAACTATCTTATAATTAGGACATTTTGTTTCCTAACATATATATATATATATATAGGGGTGGTATCGGGTACAAACCAAATAGATTGTACAAACTGTACAAACTCATCTCCACCAATCACGTAACTTCTTTTTTTATATCCATAAGGGTATTTTAGGGCTTTTAGCATATTTTTAAATTTATTTTGTTTAAATATATTATTTTACCCTTTGTAACTGTTAGATGAAAAACAAAATTCATCGTCCGGCACCGACGAACGGAAAATATAGATTCATGAAGTCAAATTATATATTCATGAAGCCAAAATATAGATTCATGAAACCAAATTATATATTCATGAAGCCAGATTACAGATTCATGAAGCCAGATTGAGTTTGTAGGGTTTGTACAATCCATTTGGTTTGTATTTGATACTCATCCTATATATATATATATACATATAATAAATACAAATTCGAGTTGATCTTGAACACAAAATAAAACTCGTTTAATTTAATAAGTCAAGTTCCATAACACCAATATTCAACTGACTCATTTGAAAACTCAATTAAATTTTCGGGCCAAACCTTTTTATATATTCATAAATCATACAATCAAGATATAAATATTATCAAGCTTGACCCAATACATGAGTTAATCAATCTTGAGATCAAGCTCATAAAATATTTTTAAAACATAAAATTTAGGTATAATGTATTACATAATTTTTTTAACAAGCATGCACCAAACTCGGACGTTGAAAAATTATTCGAACTTGAACCCTACCTTGAGATAATTATTAAAGATCGAGCACACATTTAGTGTTATTTTTTCAAGTCTAGCTCGAGCTCAAATATTGAAAAAATATTCGAGTTCGAGCCATACTTTAAAATAGTTATTTGAGATCGAGTCTAGTATTTTTTTTATGAGCCGGACTCAAATAATCTGCTTACTAAACTTGACTCGTTTTGGCCCCCTAGGTTGGAAGCCTTGTGTTCCACCCCTCTATGAGGTAGAGGATATTTGTGATCCCAGAACAAGTAATCAATCCATATAAGCAATCAGATGGCCATCCATATATATCAATGAAGAACAATCCATCAAGTACAATAGAGAATGTAGAGAGAATGGTAGAGTGTGTGTACTTGTGTGTGTAGTATGGAATGACCTAATGAGAAATCTAGGCTAAAGTTACCTTATATACTTTGTAACTTAGCAATTACATAAATGGTCCCTCTACATGGTACAACATGATAATTATGGCACTAACATTCTCCCCCTTTGTACCAATGTAGAGGAAAAGAGTTTAGACGTCCACCGAAGTCACATACTTCTTCCGAATCCCGAAGATGATCTCGAACCTCCGTAGTGCATTTCGGTACTCCTTCTAGTATGTAATGGCATCCAGGGCTTGCTTGATCAACTCCTTCTCCTTATCTTTCAGCTTCACCTCCCCGCTTGCATCCAGACGCAGTCTACTCTCAAGGTGGATCTGAATATACTTGAACGTTCCGTCACTGAACTTGTTGGCTTCACAGGTTCTAAAAAATCTCTTCTTTGAGTCTTGATTGCTGTAAACCACCCCAAGCTCGGGTTTCTTCAGAATAGTGTATGCGGGAATACCTTGAATGTCAGACAGACGCCGATTCGGTGCTCTTAGGTTTACTCGGGCTTGGTGTGACCCCAAGGGCATTTGGAAATCCGTAAGATAAGAAAACTTCAGGATATTTCGCATGAACCTCTTGACACTTCTATATGCAGAAGACCATTCAATCTTCTTTTGAGGAGCTCGTGCCAGGATATCATACAAACTGCAGAAGTCGCCAAGCTTTAGACTCTTGAAGTCTGCTTCTGAAAAGACTTGTTCAGAGCCATCAGATCTTTGTACAGTAAACTGTGGGTACCAGACTTTTAAAAGCTTACAGGAATCTATGTTCAGCACCTTCATGATAGCTTTGTCTGACCTTACCACATTTGTGTTCAGACATTCATTGCCCATGACATGTAGAAATTCAATCCTGCGCATTGATGGCCAGTCCTCAACGCCGTATACCTTTGCTATATCGATCTTCTGTACGTCCCTAACAAACAAATCTTTCCTTATGCTCTCTTGATAAGGAATCAGGATCCTAACTTGTTCACCTGTAGACACATACCTTGGCTCAGCATCTATAACCTCCTGATAAATTTCCAGTTCAGCTTCGAGTACCGGATCCCTGTTCTGCCATTTTCTTGCACTTGAATTCCCGAAGCATTCACTTGTACCACTGGAGCCGGAGGAGCAGAAGTACCTGCACCTTGATCGGTCGACATTTATGGTTGAGTAGAATCATTTGGAGTATCATCGTCGGAATCCGAAGCAGCCATAATAATCCCGGTGATGTCGAATATATCTTCTAATTCCTCTTTGATCTGGACAGTCATTTTCTCAGGTTCTTCCTCAGAATCTATGTAGATGTAATCATTGAAAAATGCATCTGCCATCCTTTCTTCATCTGTTCTATTGTCAACAACCGAAGGCTTTTCAACCCCAGTTATGACATCAGCTAGAACTCCGGTGTCATCCACTTAGACCATATCAGTATTCGATCCACCTGCCCCTGTTTCCCTTTCACTAGCTGGCTGATCTGATCCCCCAACAGTTTCAGTAGCCGTACCACTGGACTCACCAAACCTTGCTCTCTTCTCCCCCTCATGTTGATCAGGATCATCCTGATCATCATGTCTTCGTTTCTGTGAGGCTTGAGCTTGAATCCCACACGCTTGTTCAACTACGGTGATTCGTGAGGATAAGGATTGGTAGCCAGCAATTACAGCTTTGGTCATTTTTTTATTGTGTCGTTTAAGGTTTGAAATTCTGCGCTTGAGGATGTTAAAGTTTGAGGTTGGGTTTGAGGTTGAGATTGTTGGCGTAGTAATCCAACAAGGTTGACCTCTTCAGTCGTACTAGAGTCGCCTTGGGCTAAGAGTCGGGCTAACAGCTCTGATTTGAGCTGGTCGGTTGGGATTTGGTGTAACGGAACTGGTGGTGGTTGTTGTGGGTCGGATTGTGCGCTGGATGGTTGATCCTGAGGAGTTGATGACGATTCAGCAATTCTTTTGCCCTTGATGGCTCTTCTCACTTCGCTTGCTAATCTGTCAAATGTACTTTGCATGGCCTGACGATGTTGCTTGTAGGCATGATCGATAGTGCCTAAAGCAGACGCCAGTAATGGAAGTGTTGTAAAGTGCGGATATGGTCCTAGCATTCGTACAACCTGTTCATATGGAAAATTGGGAAATAGAGCTAACCACCGGACCACGTAGGTTACCGGTTGAAGTAGCAGTTGTAGCAACCGTACTGCCTGTGTTCATGGCTGGCATTGTGTTGACCATGACAGGACTTCCACCCAGTTCTCGTGGGGCACCAACAAATGGTGGACGCACTCAGGGTGTTCCGGTTGGGGCGCGAAAGCCCACAACTTGGTGTGATACCGACGTGCGTGGCCTGGGAGAAGATGTACGTCCAAAAGGCTCTAGACTCAACGTGCTCGGAATAAAGGGCGGTGGTCGGGGCAGGATCCTACCTTGTTCAATATCAGCAGACACCGAGTGTGTCGGCGATAGCGTTTGAGCTTTATCCCCTGTGTGAAATGAAACGCCGATAAAATGAGATGCCAACGAGTGGCTGAGGGGGGATGTGCTTTGCATGGCTGGGTCCACCGTGTCTTGTTCAATATGCAACGGTGACGTACGCACGTTGGTAGTAGATGTGGCTACCCGGCTTGTCACAGTTTGGGAAGGAACGGTAGTTAAAACTTTATCCGTTCCTGTCTCGTTCTCTCCCATTTCTTTTCTAACCTCCTCTCGACTTACAATCATATGTTAGGGCAGGTTTTATATGTTGATTTAAAGTTCAAGGGTCAAATTGTATTTGTTCATACTTAGCCTATTAGTGAACGGGCCGTGGGCTTGTTACCACGGGCCCAGCATATATAATGTCCAATTAGCTTAGAAAATAGCTAGTTGTCTCATTTGGCTTTTCAGTATTGTAACGATTATTCCCTGAATCAAATAGCTAAGTGGGCAGCCTTTGTGATTAATTTCTTCGTTCATATCTTTATTCACATAAACACGATTGTTGCACGGATCTGGATTCTACAATTGGTATCAGAGCAGACGGACGGATTGATTCTAAGGTTTGAATTCATCAAATTCTGGTTAGTTTGACTTTCACTCGTCTGACTTTTCTTGAATTCTTGATTTTTTTGATTCAATCGAAATCAGTTGTTTTTGCTTATTGGGTTGTGTTAGCATTATCATTCTAAGAGTTTCTGCAAAATTTCACATCCTAATTCGTTCGTTTGATTGGTCAATTTTGCAAATCAAGTTCAAAACCTTTGGTTGTGTTCTTACTCAAAAATCCGATTTTTGCTACCAAAAAGTGTTGTTTTTGCTCTAAAATCGATTGGGTTAGTGTTGTTTTGTGCTTGGGATTGTTTCTAACCTTTCAGGAACACATTAGAGTAACCCTAGTTGAATCTTCGATCGATTTTAACAAAACAGCCGCAGTGTCCGGACACAACAACCGCGTTTTTCGGACAGATCAAGGTGTCCGGACGTTTGTGGTTCCATCCGGACAAGTCAGTCATCCGGGTAAGTCAATCATCCGGGTAAGTTCTTTAAATCTCTATTTTTTTCGGGTAATCTAGTTCCGGACAACTCAAAGTTTCCGGAATTCGTTTTATCCGGAAATCCTCATTTACCCGGAATCATTGTAGTATCCGGACACATCATTTTTTCCGGAAACTTCAAAGTACCCAGAAATTCTATAATTTTCCGGACTCTATTGTATCCGGAAAAGTCTTGCTATCCGGTTAATTCCATCCGGTATCTTTAGAGCATCCGGTAACCTTGGTTATCCGGACAACTCAAGACATCCGGACAACTCTGCATTATCCGGACAACTCTGCATTCTTGATATGTTTTTCGTAAATCTAGTCCAGATACTTCCTGATCAGACCCTTACTTGGATTCCTATCCAGTAAGACCACTGTAGTCCACTTTAGAACCTGCGTTAGGATATCACTCTTAGAATCTTGCGTTAGGTTCTCCTTTTGAATCAATATACCCGTCTGACGATCATTCCGTTGCAACCAAAGATGTCTACTTCTCGTGACGCTCTCGCCATTGGTACCGACACCAAGCCTCCATGCCTATACCCAAACGAGTACAGTCAATGGCGCGACAGATTCATGATATTCATTGAATCGAAGGACAACTATGAGTTCATCAAGCAAGCTCTTGAAGAAGGTCCTATCGCACCACCAATGAAGGATATTGAAGCCGCTGAAGGTGCTGAACCCAAGAAAGAGAAAAAGACCTTTGCCGAAATGTCAGAATTTGAAAGAGGGAGGATAGAAGGGGAGAAACAGGCGAAGAGATATCTGGTGCAAGCTCTTCCCAACTCGACCTACACTGCTATCGACAGCTACAAAGACACGGCTAAAGGTATGTGGGACCAGGTAGCCAAAATGATGTGTGGGAGTGCTGTTGGAAACCAGCTGAAGATCAATACTGCTATAACCAAGTTCGATGGTTTCAAGCAGCGTCCTGGTGAGACTCTTACTCAGGCTTATGAACGCTTCTGCTCCCTACTCAATGAGCTGAACAAGAATGGGATAGTTCGGTCGAACACGGAGAATGCCCTCAAGTTCCTCAACAACCTCTTACCCGAATGGAAAGTTTTTGCATCACATGTCAGGCATAACAACCTGATTGAAAGAATCGGCATAAATGAACTGTACGAGACACTTCTTCAAGATGAAGATGAAGTGAATGAGCTACTTGCCGAGAAGAAGACTGAACCCAAGCCTGTAGCTGATCCTATTGCTCTTATTTCCACCAACAAGGGAAGACCTTCGAGCTGACACACCGAACGGGCTCAAAAGCATAATTCTTCAGATTCTGAACCGGAAGAGAAGAAAGATGAAGATTCCGATAGTGAAGTAAACGACTTCATGAAAGCCATTGCCCTCCTGACAAAGACCTTCAAGCAACAACAGTTTTACAAGAAACCAACGTCTAATGGTCAGCGCTACTCCACTTCTGCCAACAAGCGTCATGACTACAAAGACAAATATGAAGGTAAGAAGAAGGTCGATGAGCAAGATCAGACTGAGAAGAAGGACAAGACTGAGAAAGTTGACCGCAAGAAGAAAGATGAGCCCGTGAAATGCTATAATTGCGGGAAACTTGGTCACTTTGCCAAAGATTGTCGCCAGCCTACAGTGAAGAATGTCCACTACTACGAGGCCAAGCTAGCTTTAGCAAAACAAAAGGCGACTGGAGAAGCAATGTTCGCTGAGGATGATTACTGGCTGCAAAGATCTGACAATGAAGATGAAGATGAAGTTGCTAATGCCTTCATGGGATATCATTCCTCCACTGATGAGGAAACCGCAACTGCACTTGCAAATCAGGTATGTGAATCTTGTCAACCAGACTTTTTGAATGCTATACAATCATTTTATGGTCAGGCTGAATCCTTTAAGGCCACTTCTAAAGAACAAAAGCTTGAAATTAAAACTCTAACAGAAAAGCTTAATGTTCAAATAAAGTTAACTGAGAAGTATAAGTCTGAAAATGTTGATTTAAAAGATAAATGCAAAATCCTTTCTTTAGCACCCAAAGACTTAAGGGCCAGAATATCTGAACTTCAGCGTCAGCTTGATCAGTGCTTGAATGAGAAAGAAGACATTATTTATCAATGTTCTTCCCTTCAAGTTCAACACAAGGAGTATGTGGCTAAAATCCTAAACCTTGAAACCAAACTCCACCAAAGGGGACAAACAGATCAAACCATTTTCCTGAACAAACCCAAAGAGTTCACATATTTTAACAAAGAGTGGGGAATCGGATATGATAATCCCCACTATTTGAAAAAGGGAAGATGGCATGTACCCATTTTGTATGACTTTGCCTGTTATGGATTATCTACAAAGTACCCGGAGTACAAAATCAAGTGGACTGGTCCTTTAGAACCTGAAAAGGAAGAGGAAACAGAGGAATACAAGCGCACACACAAACTCGGAATTCAACTTCCATTTTGCTATGAACCTCTAAATTACTCTTATCAAAAGAACAAAAAGTACCTTTCCAATGACTACTTCGACCCCTACAAAGTGACAACACCCAAGGATTCCTCAAAGAAGGATGAGGATGTAGCACCAGCAACCAAGACCGAGATGGATGAGTTTAAACTCTATGTTCCCCCTCTCATCTTGGAAGCAAAGATAGTAGAGTTGGAGGAGTCACTGAAAAGGGAAAGGCTGGTTTTTCAAAATGAGAAGAACGATTTAATCAAAGCTCTTGAGAAACTCAAAACTGAGATAACCAATGGTATGACAAGTGAAGAAAAGGAAAATTTTCTGTGGGAAATCAATACGCTTTCATCAAAATTGTCTGAAATGACAAAAGAAAAGCAAGCTTTACTTGACAAACTTGAGAAACAACAACCGGTTAAAACCGAAGTTGTGTCTGATGAAGGACAGGAGATCCTTCGGTGTGAAATCAATCGACTCACATCACAACTGTCTGCTTTGGCAACGGAAAAGATGGAAGAGTATGCGAGAAATGGTCAGCTTCAAGAGCAAATTGACCAACTCCAATCTGAAAAGGAGATTTCACCCGAACCTTCCTCAAATTCATCCGACAAGTCTTCGTGCAAAGCTTACTTAGGCAAGATTTCTAGTTCACAAACCGGTCAAGATTCTCAAGACAAGAGTGTTTTAAGGAATTTGAACTCTGATTTTTTCTTAGCTTCCGCACCAAATTCCCCAAAGCACACAAGCACAAAGAGTTTCTCGCCTTCCTCAACCAGTCCAAGTCCCGACATTCCTGAAGTGAATTTTTCTGAATTCATGAACTCAGAAGGTGATGATGAGGGAGAGTTCGAGTCGTTCCCTTTCGACAAACCTCTTCCAAGTCACACAGATTTTTTATCCCCGGTTGTGACTCATAAGGTCAATTTTGAAAAGGGAGCATGTTCAAATTCAAAAGGCCCAGCTGTGATCAAGATTTTAAAATCTAAACCTGTTTCCCAAAATACGTCACAGCCAAGGCAACAGACTAAACAAGTTTCCTTTACCGCTCCAACTCCTTCCAAAGTCACTGATCATTCTGTACCTGCTGTTTCAGATAAAAATGGTCAAGCCAAACGAGTAACACCAAAGTGGCTAAAAGAGGATTCTGTCAAGAAGGATGCATCAAAGTCATTCCCCCATGCTTTAAATTCTAGAATAAACAAAGACAATAGTGATTGGAATCATCAGTACTATTTTGAAGTTTCTTTTCCTGTTAAAGTGAATTCTCTTCCACAATTGGCTCGATTATTGCATGATTGCGTGTGTTGTTCAAATTGTGGTTGGAATGATTTTGAAGCTAGTTTGGAAAAAGTAGTGTCTTTTCCCGTTAAATTGAACTCTCTTCAACACTTGATTCATTTATCGCATGATTGTCTTTGCTGTTCTAATTGTGGTGGGAATAACTTTTATGATATTCTGAAAAATGACTGGTATGCACCATTTTTTGTACATAATCTGTATGAAAAACGCGGTCCCCGTCATAACAAGAACAATCCATCTCATAAACGGGGTAATCAATCACCGGTCAAACCACGGCGGGAGACCAGACCCAATCCTAGATGGACTGCTCCAGCCAAGGTTAAACCGGCTCCTAAAAGGCAACCTGGCACAAAATATGTTCCTCCCAAAGGTGTACAATCTGTACCTAAGAGGCGACAAACGCAAAAATCAGTACCCCCGAAAGGTGTAAATTCTTCACCTAACGGGAAAGCTGTGCCAAATAAGGTTTCTTCAAAGGGAGCCACGCCTAACCCTCCAGGACCCAAACAAATTTGGGTACCTAAACTTCTCTAATCTTGTTTTGCAGGGCGGTCATGTATGGTACTTAGATTCAGGATGCTCCAAGCACATGACCGGACGGATGGAGCTTCTCACGAACTACATAGAAGAATATCAAGGAGACGTGAGATTTGGCAACAACGAGCGTTCGCCGATCGTGGGCTACGGCGACATCGTACATGATAAGATCACTATCAAGAAAGTGTCACACGTCCAAGGATTGGGCCATAATTTATTCAGCATAGGCCAATTCTGCGACAAAGATCTCGAGGTCAGCTTCAAAAAGACAAGGTGTAGAATCCTCACCGACGACGGTGAGACCCTACTAGTTGGACATCGCAAGACCAACCTCTACACCATTGACCTCTCAGCCCTCTCAGTTGATAACCCTGTCTGCCTTCTGTCCAAGGCCTCTTCCGACCAAGGTTGGATCTGGCATCGACGACTTTCGCACCTCAACTTCAGAAGCATCAATCAACTGGTGCTCGGCAGACACGTGAGAGGCATGCCCAACCTTCAGTTCGTAAAGGATCATATGTGCGGGGCATGCGAGAAGGGAAAGATGAAGCGTGCATCTCATCCACCGAAGGACACTCCCAGTACATCTCGGACTCTCGAACTACTTCACATGGATTTGTGTGGTCCGATGCGTGTTTCGAGCATCAACAAGCGAAAATATGTTCTGGTGATAGTGGACGATTACTCACGTTACACCTGGGTGATGTTTCTCCGCTCAAAGGATGAAACTCCTGAGATCATCATCGAGCATCTCAAGACGGTCCAATTGAACAAGTGTCAACAGGTTCAGTCCATCAGAACCGACAACGGGACGGAATTCAAGAATTCCAAGATGGACGGTTATCTCTCCTCTGTAGGGATTTCGCACAACTTTTCTGTCGCACGCACTCCTCAGCAAAATGGTGTGGTGGAAAGACGTAACCGTACCTTAGTCGAAGTGGCGCGCACAATGCTTTCCCAAGCTAATCTACCGCTATATCTTTGGGCTGAAGCGGTGTCTACAGCTTGTTACACGCAAAATCGCACGCTTCTGTACAAGCGATTCAACAAGACGCCCTACGAGATCATGAATAATCACATTCCGACTATTGGCTACTTTCACGCGTTCGGATGCACGTGCTACGTACTGAACGACAAAGATGATCTCGGCAAACTAAGCCCCAAAGCGGATAAAGGAGTCTTCATCGGATACTCAATGCAGGCTAAGGCTTATCGCGTTTACAACACACGGACTAAATCCGTTGTTGAGAGCATAAACGTAACATTCGACGAAGCCGCAGATTTGGCTTCTGAACATCGCAGTTCAGAACCCGGTTTAACTGGTATGTTAGCTTCCGGACCCTCCAGTTCGGGATCTACACAAATGACAGTAAATCCAAATCGTGCATCTTCATCGAATGCAACTTATTCTGATTTAGATTTATTGTTTGAGCATTTTTATGATGACCTATTTCATGCTTCCCCATCTGTCTCAGCTATTCCTAGGATTGAAGCTGCTCGTCTTGAAGACTTGGACACCCTATCTGGTCCACCGCCTTCTACAAGTTCGCCTTCTCACACCTTGGAGACAGATCAGCCGTCATCACCTGCTTCACCTGATCCTGTGATTCCCCCGGAGGACCCAAAACCAATTCTGGAGATCGCTCCTACAGATTCGTCTTCCTCAACAACTGACGATCATCTTCTGAATTCCTCGGAACCAGAAGTTGTGCAACCATTGGCGAATCCTCCCCCACCTCCTCCGAGAACTCAACCCGCTACTCTCGAAGCTGTACAATACCTTCCATCTGGTTCGTATGTGGATCCGTACACATCTCATTCCACCCAGCAGCCGCTTCCACACACCACTAAATGGACGAAGGCACATCCCTTGCATCAAATCATCGGTGATCCCTCTACACCTGTTCGTACGCGAGGCGCTTCTGCCAACTTCTGTCTCTTCTCCGGCTTCTTAAGCAAGATAGAGCCAACAACCGTACGTGAGGCGCTTGAAGATTCAGACTGGATAATTGCCATGCAATAAGAGCTCAATCAATTCGAAGCTCTAAAGGTGTGGCGATTGGTTCCACGTCCAAAACACAAAACGGTGATCGGCACCAAGTGGATCTTCAAGAACAAGAAGGATGAAGACGGCATTGTTGTCCGCAACAAGGCGCGACTCGTGGCAAAGGGATATCGTCAGCAAGAGGGGATAGACTTTGATGAGACCTACGCTCCGGTGGCGCGAATCGAAGCAATCCGTATGTTTCTAGCCTATGCCGCGCACAAGAACTTCACAGTCTTCCAGATGGATGTGAAGACGGCCTTTCTATACGGCGAACTCGAAGAAGAAGTTTATGTGTCGCAACCCGACGGTTTTGTGGATGATTCGAAGCCTGACCATGTCTACATTTTAGACAAAGCACTATATGGTCTAAAACAGGCCCCGCGAGCTTGGTACAATACTCTCTCTAAGTTCTTATTAGAGAAAGGCTTCACACGAGGTACAATTGACTCTACTCTTTTCATTAAGAATGAGGAAGGTCATATAGTCTTGGCTCAGGTATATGTTGATGACATCATTTTCGGTTCTACCAATTC
The DNA here is from genome assembly GCA_033807775.1 of Saussurea involucrata. NCBI lineage: Eukaryota > Viridiplantae > Streptophyta > Magnoliopsida > Asterales > Asteraceae > Saussurea > Saussurea involucrata. Next base: position 53,578,369 of record CM066322.1, on the reverse strand, counting down.
TCTATATGCCAAGAACTTTGCCAAACTAATGGGAAAATATTTTAAAATGAGTATACTTTGCCAAACTAATTTCTTCCTTGGTCTACAAGTTAAACAACTTTCGACCGGAATATTCATTAACCAGTCCAAATATATTCGGGATATTCTTCGGAAATTCCAATTGGCCCAGGCCTCACCAATGAAAACTCCCATGGCAACGACTACAAAGCTTCACACCGATCCCAATGGACCGGATGCGAATCAGAAGCTGTATAGAGGAATGATTGGCTCCTTAATGTACCTAACTGCCAGTAGGCCGGATATAATGTTCTCGACTTTCCTGTGTGCCCGGTATCAATCCAACCCAAAAGAGTCTCACCTTACTGCTGTTAAACGAATTTTTCGTTATTTACGTGGTACTGCTGATCTTGGCCTATGGTACCCGAAAGAGACAGGTTTTGGATTATCAGCTTATTCTGACGCCGATCACGCGGGCTGCATGATGGATCGGAAGAGCACATCGGGGCACATTCAGTTCCTGGGTGATAGTCTGGTAAGCTGGGCATCAAAGAAGCAGCAGTGCGTTTCAACGTCAACTGCCGAGGCGGAATATGTGGCCGCCGCAAGCTGCTGTTCCCATGTCATCTGGATGCGGACACAACTCAAGGACTACGGTTTCACGTATGTCAAGGTCCCGATCTACTGTGACTCGAAGAGTGCTATTGCTATCTCAAGCAACCCGGTCCAGCACACCAAGACGAAGCACATCGACGTTCGGTACCATTTCATTAAGCATCACGTCGAAAGAGGTACTGACGAACTCTACTTCGTAAATACTGAGAATCAGTTAGCAGACCTGTTTACCAAAGCCTTGGACGAAAAGCGTTTTAAAACTCTGGTGTTCAAGCTAGGTATGCTAAACCTGAAAACTTAATCCATTTGTGTACCCTTGTCAAGTTCCATACCTCTACGAGTAATTGTCTACTTATCATCCGGTGTCAACACTCTGGACAATTGAGCAAACACTTCCTCGCACTGGTATTCTACTTGCCTCAGTAACACAGGTAGATTTAGTCTCTGTATTTGTTAGGTAGTTTCGTCTATTTTTCCTCTTTCTTCGTGTGTTTCTTTTATTCAATACCGTCGTTTGCTTGTTAATTTCCCGTTCTCTGTGCTTTCACCATTTGTTAATGTGTTCAGGGGAGCACACTGTCATATCAGGTAAGTATTCTACTCTGTTGAGGGGGAGCGTCACACACAGTTTTTCTTACACAATCCAAAAGTTTTTTTTATGTGTGTGGGCACTCCCAAGTCCACCTTGGTCTACACTTGAGGGGGAGCGACACAACGTTTTCTATTCAACTCTCAAAATTTTGTGTGTCGGGTCCCTCACTTGCACCCTACTGCACAATTCGAGGGGGAGCAGTGCAATTACTCCTCTCAGTTCGCGAGGGAGCCCTGACCCCCCCTGCTAAGTTTGAGGGGGAGCGAGAGTAAGAACCCTGGCAGATCATTTCCCTGGAAATTCTACGAAAACTGCCAAAACAGCTCATCCGGATAAGTCCAACTTATCCGGACTCTTTGGTTATCCGGACTCCTCTAGTATCCGGACACCTCTCGTATCCGGATCGGACACCCCCGGGTGGGACCCGGACAAGATCCGGAGTATAAATACCACCCAGGCCCTCTTGTCCTCTCACTATCCGGAAATCCCTCGAAAAACCCTAAACCCCCGCAAGTTTCTCTCTCGCTCGGTCTCTTATCAATAACCCTCTCCTTTCACGCATCAGGTATGTTGTTCGTCCTTGAATATTGATCATTCTTTTCGGGTCTTAATCCTTATTGCATCTCAATCAAACCACGGTTTGATCGAGATTGATACATCCGAAACCCAATCCTCGGGTCCTCATGATTTGTGGCTCCCTTGGCGTAAGTTTGATATGAAATAGCCTAGGGTAGACTAGAATGGTATGTAGTCCACTGATTTGCATTTTCACTGGCATTGAAATCGCGATTTGGTCGATTTATCACCAAGGCGTTTCGTCCGGACACACTCATCGTGTCCGGACACCATCATCGACATGCGCTTCTATCCGGACACACTCAATGTGTTTGATGATACATCCGGACTCTCTCAATCTACCGAAAACCTAGTTGTCCAGAAACCTTATGGTTTCCGATAAGTTCAACTACCGGATAAGTTTGGAGTCCGGACAACACCTTTATCCGGAATACTCACTTTATCAGGGAACCTTGTCCGGGTAATTCAATTTTACCTGGACACTCGTATAATCATCCAGACTTCTCTGCTATCCGGACAACTCATGTTGTCCGGACACCTCATTTTATCCGGAAAAGTGCCCTGTGCTGTCCAGTTCTTGCCTGTTTTTATCAAAACCAGTCCTCGATCTATCTCAGATTGAGCCATTCAAATCTAAGGTACGCACCTACACTTGTAATTCTAATTATGATCCTAACCGTGTGCTCCTTTGCAGATTTTCAAATGGCGGAACGACAAAACCCGGAAGAACAAATTCCTCAGGAGGAGGAAATTATAAACGAAGTAGCTGATGCTGCACTGGTCGACCCTGACCATGGCATTGAACTAGAGGCGAACAACCACTACCTCGACCCGGCGCTTTTCCGCCCAAATCCACAACATCAGGTCATACTCAACATTCTGATGCGCCATCCCATTCATGAGGCACTGACTCGCACCGCCGACGTTCCTTTTCTCTATGTTCTCCAAGTCTGGCTGACGGCGCAAGTCCGTACGATCGGCAACACCCAAACCATCACGGCTCAGATAGACAATCAACCATTCACACTGACGCCCGATTCTTTTCGCCGATTATTATCCCTACCGGAAGCCACGGCCAACAACCATGAACGGTACGATCCTGCCGTTAACGATGCTACTCTGTGCGCCCAAATGCGTGCTCTTGGGTACAACTCCGACCTTCCACGGCCATCGGTCTTCAATCGAAAGTACTTGGCGCCTATTTGGTACACGCTCTTCACTACTCTCAACCGATGCCTATCCGCCCGATGGAAAGGTATTGACCAATGTACCGGCGACTTTCTCCGCCTTGTTCACGCCGTGTGCTACAACCGCCACGTCGACTTCGCCATGATCATCTGGCGTGAACTTGTGACCACCATCCGACATATCGGCGGCACCAAACAGAAGAAGTTTCTTCCATATCCGCGATTCCTTTCGCTTGCCGTTCGACAACACATGGATGCCAATCCCGCCATTCCACGACGACTCACACATCCGGTATGTCCCATCCGCCACCTACAATTCATGGTGATCCGCAACCCATCCGATGCGGTCGCCTCACCCATTCCTGCCACCCTACTAGCCATAGCCGATCCCGCTGCACCTGGGGTAGCTGCTTATAGGGGAGAGTTAGGAAATCCCGTGGTCCAGCCAGAGCCGGAGGGACCTGCCCAGGGACATAGACCCGAGAGACGTGATGGTCCAAGAGTGAGAGGTGGAAGGGCCCGACAAGCTGGTGCTGTCGGGCGAGGAACGTTAGTTGTGAGAGGAAGGGGGACGAGCGTAGGTGGTGCAGCGGAATCGCAGCCCGGTTCCAGTTCAGCCCAACCCGGTCCTTCTTCGAGACCACGCCTACATCACACCACCGAACCATATATAACTGAACCCCCTTCTCCAAGTACCCAAGTCGAAGACGTGGAATCCGACTCCACGGACTCCGATACCGACCGCAACATCCGCTTGACGCATATCCCTCACGGTATCGGACCCAACCCAGATTTTACCATTGGCATCCCACTTGACTCCCCTCCACATACTGGAACCGGACCTACCACTAGGACATCTGAGGGAGACACAGGTGATGAGTTACATCATGCGAGACGGAGAGAACTGCGTTCAAAGTTGAACCAGGAAAGATCGAGCCGTAAAGATAACGAGGCTCAAGAGCGACCCCAACCGAGTGATATCCGGGTTGCCACATCTGCTATCCCGTCTCATCTGTTGGGGCGGGGTATTGAAGAAGCCTCCGTGGACCCAGCGGAGCATTTGCATACCCCCCATAGCCACTCATCCGTCTCAAAACAGACGTATGTTTCAATATCACACGGGGAACAAGCACAACTTCCACCGGTCTCTCACTCGGAGAGTGCTGGTGTTGAAATAAGAGACCAGCAGCCCCCGGTCTCGACTTCTTTGTGTGCACCATCGAGTCTAGAGCCTATTGTTACTGACCATTCTTCGCCTAGGACACTTGATGAGGAACAACACCACGTCGCGGCTCTTAGTGACCCGACCGGAACGTCTATAGTGTCTCCGACTGCCGGAACACGAGGATTGGACGGAATTCCTACCACAGTCAACATCACGCCAGCTGTGAACGTAGGTGGCTCTACCTCTACGGTAGACGCCTCAACGGGTACTCTAAGTGAGCCCGATGTTATTTTACCCGACTTCGTGTCAAAAGGGTCTCTGGACAGCACCCTTGAGGCTGTCCGACAGGTTATGGAGCAACAAATGAAGGAACATGTAGCCGCTGAGCTTGCCAAAGCGACGCATGCTTACAAAGGAAAGAGCCCCCTCGTCACCACTGAATCTGTATCTGTGCCTCCACCGCCTCAACCGCAACCTACTTATTCGGTGGACACCCTGAAGACAATGCTCTTAGCCCAACTGCTCCAGGAATCCGACACAACCACCTCTACCGAAGCAGACCTGATCTCAGTTCTTCGATCCCAGGTCACTGCTCCTTCTTCGTCCATCACATCACGTCTTGACGCCATTGACTCAACCCTCAACGACTACAACAAAGCTCTTGCCACGCTGTCTGAGAGGGTCCGCTCACTCGAAGACACCTGTAAGAGTCAATCCGGCGGTCTTAAACGCAGGCACGATGACCAAGAGGATCCTGATCACCGTGAGGGGGAGAAGCGACAACGTCTAACCGAGACCGCCTCCCTGCTCCACACTGAAGGTACATCTGCGGTTCATCAGGAACCCCCAACTGCGGCAACTACAACAGATGAACCAGAAGCCGAGTTGCCTCTAGCCCAGATGGTCATCGATATGGACATCTCAGATGAAGAAGACCCGACGGTTGAAAAGCCCGAGGGTTCAACACAGGAACTGGTCGAATTTGACTCGTCAGACAGACCGATACTGGACATGATAGATCCAGCATGTGAGACCAACCCAGAGACCGAAGATGCATGGTACGAAAAAGCTGCCAGTGCCGTAAATCTCCAGGTAAACATGGTCTTTCCCACTGATGAGGACGACAACATTGATTATAATCAGTTCCTGCTCCAAAATCTATATGGATCAACCCCCGTTCACTATTCTCAACCCGCCAGAACATCATCAACAAGACCCGAGTCTACTTCTGCCGATCAACCGACAACTACTCCTCCAACGACAGCTTCTGATCTTCATCCCCTTCCTCAACAACAACATAACCGTTGGGAGAAGATCAAGGTACTTATCCCTCATCTGGAGGAATCGTTGAAAAAGCTGTTCGTCCACAAACTTCGCCCGATCGAGCCAACCTTTTGCCTTGGTATTTACAACCTCGACCCTGAATACCAACGGCGTTACATTCTTGCAATGCAGCTGTGTCTACCAGTCAGTCAAGTCAGAACAAAGCATCAAATCACTGAGGTTCTTAACATCCATTCACGCCGCATCATGAGGATCGTCTATCCACTCTTCACCGTTCGCCGCGAAGATGGTAATGAATGGAGATTCTCTGAAGCTGATTTCAAGAACCTCCGACCGCTCGACTTTCTGGTATTACTGAAAGACTTACGTTCAAGAACCATTCGAACGCTGGAGATTACAAAGGCACTCGAAGCCGTTCGTCGACACCTGGTCCGTACTATCATGATGTCATACTTAACGGATTTTCAAATGGCTGTCGAGAACAGGGCTAAGAAGGTAAATCTGATAAAACCAAATCTGAAAGCTCCTGAGCTGAAGATGTATCCCGAGAACTCTCTACTGCTCCAACCTGAATTCGGGATAGTCTACAACAATGATCAGAACGAAAAGAAGTTTCTGCGTTTCAGTCAGGTAGACAGATTTTGTGATGGCACGCTTCTAATGGTCATAGATGCTCTTCGAAAAATTATTCAGCACGAGTCTGAGAATCCGAAGCATTCGTATGTCCCGAATCCAAACGAAACAACCGCTCGGGAAGCTTTGGAAATGATTGAAGACCGCATCGACTATCGCCGTGCAATCAGATTTTTTGAGGTTCACTTCGCTTTGCGCAAACGATATGTATTCAACTGGCAAGAGCTAGAGCGCAAACTCGAACTTCAAATCAAAGGGGGAGATTGTTAGGGCAGGTTTTATATGTTGATTTAAAGTTCAAGGGTCAAATTGTATTTGTTCATACTTAGCCTATTAGTGAACGGGCCGTGGGCTTGTTACCACGGGCCCAACATATATAATGTGCAATTAGCTTAGAAAATAGCTAGTTGTCTCATTTGGCTTTTCAGTATTGTAACGATTATTCCCTGAATCAAATAGCTAAGTGGGCAGCCTTTGTGATTAATTTCTTCGTTCATATCTTTATTCACATAAACACGATTGTTGCACGGATCTGGATTCTACATCATATTTTCTACTTCATCTCCCTCTTCCTGCCTTGTGTCACCAAAATCACCGGAGAGTCCGACGTTCCAAATGGAATCGGCATCGGAACTCTCAATGTGTCGACTCCGACCGATATGTCTCGGAATAAGATCCGTATCAGGGTCATGATCATGATCGGAGTCGGAATCACCATCAGCTCGTCGTGGTTGGTCATATGCTTCATCCTCGGATGACGAAGCATCGGTGTCAAAATCTGGGTCATCCTCTGAATCCATCGACACGTCGTCGAGGATTGGAATTCTAACAGTTCCGGATATGGATGCCTGACCAGCAGTCCTCGCCACCCCACCCACTATCTGTCTTAATATTCTCCTCGCCTCTTCCCATTCAGGAACCCCAAGTTCTTGAACCTGCTCAACATGTAAATCCTCACCGCCTAGTGGGATTGCACCATGGGGAGGTCCCGCCAGTTCTGGCTGGACCATTAGTGCATTAGCTATTCTATATTGCCTAACTACCTCAGACTGTTGGTCGACATAGGCAAGAACAGGTTCAAGAATAACCGCGATGTGGGCAAAGTCAATATGTTTCGGCATCTTAAGATAATGCATCCATTGGCTCGGGCCTTTGGCTGCACTTTCTCGGCGAGGAATCTCTCGGTTATCTTCCATGATCTGGTGTATTAAGATCTGAAAGAAGCGTTGGTAGGGCACGAAGTTGCAGTTCTTATGTGGTCGGAATTTGTCCTCGACAAGTTCGATCAGTTCGTTCCACAAGATAACTGCGTAGTCGATGTCCCGATTGAACGCAATTGCATGGAATATGCAGAGTGTCGGAATGTGGCACTTATCCAACCCGGTGTGCTTCGATGTCATACACCGGTTAATGATCGAACATAAGGTATACCAAATCCTCGGTAGGAATTGGCGTTGGAATTTGGACGATCCTCTCAGAATTGGATGTCGGGCGTCTTGATATCCGAGACTCTGGATATCAGCGAACAGTTGTGCCTCGGGAACAGGGTCTTTAAAGTTTTCGCGGTACGGTAGGTTAAGTGCGTGTCGGAGTCTTCTAATAGTTATGCGTGCATCAAAGTGATCGACTTTGGCTTTGAAATGTGGACCCCTTCGGTGATTTGGGAAGTACTGAAGTGTTGCCCAAAATTGTTGCAGGTAGATGACAGGTACGGTGATGACTCTTGTAAGCGCGATTCGTAGGGGATGGACACGGAGGATCTCTACAATAATCTGGTAGTCGAAGACCACATTCAGGTCAAGATGATGATTGTTGTCATCCAACCTCAGATGTTGGTTCCTCGGTAGCTACTCGGCATTAAGATCCCGAGCATTCACCGAAGGGTGTGACGATCGGTGCGAGGGTATGACGGTATTCTCGTCAGATGAATTTCCATCACGGTGTGCCATCTGAACCATTCACAATTTAGAACAGTGCCAAAAATAGGTTTTTCTTCAAAAAAAATTCCAAAAATTTGCTAAGTCTTGGTTTTATCGCAACACACACGAATATCTTATTACAGGGCATGATGATATCGCAACACAAGGGTTGCGAGGAAGTGTTATCGCAACACATTAGTTGCGAGAAAATGTTATCGCAACACATAGGTTGCGATAAGATCTTATCGCAACTAATAGGTTGCGATAAAGATGAATGTTAAGTATTTGCGATAAGTTTGATTATAAAGAACATGTTGGTTGCGATAAAGAAGAACACCAACTAGAAACCTAAGTGTTTGAACTCAGATTCGAATTTGCGCACTAAGATCAGTTTAAACCTACACTACGAGTGTCGCACATTGCATAGAGGCATACCCTATCATCTAGTACGCACAGACAGACACATATACTCAACGATTTAAGCATGAATATGAGAGGGCAGTTTATAACTTCGAACTAAAACCCTAAAATCGACATTTGAGCATGAATCGACGGATGAAATTGAATGAAACTTTGGAATCCTTACCTCGAAAGTAGTCTGAGTGGAATGCAATCAACGAAAAAATCCGACAACACTTTGAAAATCAAAAGCACCAAGCAGCAGTTCGAGAGAGAAAGTTGAGAGAAGTTTGAAGATTTGAAAGTTGAGATAAAAAATTCAAACTCCTCTATTTAAAGGCTGAGATAAAATGACATGTGGCATCTTATGATTGGTCCAAAGGTTTGACCGCCTTAATGTCAGCTTATCGCAAGTATAAGGTTGTGACAAACTCAGATGTTATCGCAAGTAACTGGTTGCGATAACATGTTCGATCTTATCGCAACAGAGGGTTGCGATAAGATATTGTTCATTTATGTTTTATCGCAATGCAAGGTTGCGAGGATAATTCTTATCGCAACCAATGTGTTGCGATAAAACAACACTTATCTTTAATCGCAACTGAAGGTTGCGATAAACTACTGTTCATCAGTTTATCGCAAGTAGAGGGTTGCGATATCAATAACACTTGGACATTTTTCAGATAAAATTTTAAAAGATTTTATCACATTGGAAGATGTCCAACTTCCAATTGATTCAGCACTCAAGGTTTTAAACATAGTTTTCACTCCCCCATAAATGATGCATAGATTTGAAAAAATGTTTTCATCATTTAAGAGTTAGTGTTTAAAACAAGTCAGAATACTTACCTTTTCTTCTCGGAAGCAACAGTCACATTGAATCTACACTTACATGATCTGGCAGTTATGCACACTCCCCCTAAATTTGTGCATATGATCTGTACTAAAACTCCCCCTGAAACCATGAACATACCTTTGTGCAGATACAGGTATCATAACAAATCATTGATAAGATATTTAAAAGAAGAGAAATATAATAACAAGTTGAACAAACATTTGAAAGACAACTAAGATATGAAAATTTAAATAACAGATATTGAGAATAGAATATGATGAAAAATTGAGTGTATCAATCTAGATACGATGTCTAGATTGAGATACAAATATTTCCATCTATTATATGATCAATATATGGAATTTAAACTTTCATATTCAGCATGCCGAGCTTGGATACTAGAAAATTAAAACGTTTTTCATCCAAGGCTTTTGTAAAGAGATCGGCAAGCTGATACTCAGTTGTAACAAAATACAATTCAACAGTTCCTTTCTCAACATGATCTTTTATGAAATGATACTTTATGTCAATGTGTTTGGTTTTAGTGTGTTGGACAGGGTTAGCAGACATGGCAATAGCACTCTTACTGTCGCAGTAAATGGGGATCTTCTCATATTTAAACCCATAGTCCATGAGTTGGGTCTTCATCCAAAGGACTTGTGAACAACAGCTCGCCGCGGCAACATATTCTGCTTCCGTGGTTGATATTGAAACACAATTCTGCTTCTTCGACGACCAACTCACGAGCTTGTCCCACAAAAACTGGACGTGCCCCGAGGTGCTCTTTCTATCCAACATTCTTCCTCCATGATCCGCATCTGAATATGCAGTGAGTTCGAAGTCGGTTCCCTTAGGATACCACAACCCTAGGTACGGAGTGCCCTTCAAGTACTGAATGATTCTTTTGACGGCGCCGAGGTGTGATTCTTTGGGTTTGGCCTGAAATCTAGCACATAGACAAGTTGAAAACATTATATCTGGACGACTAGCGGTTAGATACATTAGAGACCCGATCATTCCTCTATAATTCTTTACATCGACATCAATACCGTCAGGATCTGAACCTATCTTAGATCCAGGAGCCATAGGCGTACCGATCGACGTACAGTTTTCCATCTTGAATTTTTTCAAGATGTCAAACACATACTTCGACTGGTTGATGAAGATACCCGTAGAGAATTGTTTGACTTGTAATCCGAGAAAGAAATTAATCTCTCCCATCATACTCATTTGGAACTGAGTCATCATAATGCCAGAAAACCAAGTACAAAGTCGATCCAGGGTTAGTCGAACCAAAAATAATATCGTCAACATAAATCTGAACTAAAAGAATATCACCTTCCTCGCGCAGAGTAAACAGAGTTGTGTCGATTTTACCTTTCACAAAGCCAACTTTTAGTAGAAAGGTTGATAAGACTTCATACCAGGCTCGGGGGCTTGTTTGAGACCGTAGAGGGCTTTGTCAAGAATGTATACATGATTTGGATAGTCTTTGTCCACAAAGCCTTCCGGTTGAGACACGTACACTTCCTACTTTAGGACACCGTTCAAGAATGCGGTCTTCACGTCCATTTGATAGACGGTGAAGTTCTTGAAGGCGACAAAAGACAGGAACATCCGAATTGCCTCAAGACGAGCAACCGGCACGTACGTCTCGTCATAATCTATCCCCTCATGTTGCCTATATCCTTTCGCTACTAATCTCGCTTTGTTTCGCACAATTATTCCGTCTTCATCTTTCTTGTTCTTTAGGACCCACTTGGTACCGATAACTGTTACCTTTTGGTCGCGAAACTAGTCTCCACACCTTCAGAGCTTCAAACTGATTCAGCTCTTCTTGCATCGCAAACAACCAGTCAGGGTCTTCTAAGGCTTGTTGAACTGTTGAGGGCTCAACTTGACTTAAGAAGAGTGCATATAAAACTTCGTTTGCGGATGCAGATCTTGTCTTCACTGGTTCAGATACATCACCAATCACCTGATCAATTGGGTGACTGCGTATCCACTTTGTGGAGTATGGATGGAGAGATATAGCATCTTCATTTGGGTCTACAAGGGTAGGATCCTTATTGAAGTTCAACTCGATCGTCAGTATTGGTTCCGGTTGTGAGGCGGGTTGTTTGTCAGAATTGACAATCAGCACTGCCTCGGGAACTGATTCAGTAGATTGTTCAGGAAAGTTGTTATTACCCTAATCACTGACATTCGAAGTTGTTCCAGATGAAGAAGCACCACTTGTAGATGCTTGTTGTCGTGCTTGTATAGATGACATGGTTGTGTTCCTCGGAGAAGTTGCAGGAGTAGTTGCACCAGTATTTGATGAAATCAGCACCGGTGAAGGTCCTGACATAGTAGCTTGCACTGGTGGTGTTTCAACATGATTCCTGTTTGTGACAGATGAAGAGGATTTATGTAATAACCCAGTAAGTACCCTTACTATTTTATATGTTTCTTTAGTTTAAGGGGTGAGTTTATGTTATTAATTTATGTTATGGTGTTAGTTTAGGAGTTTGGTCATTAAGGTTACTTTTAATATTTTATATAAATGTCTTATTTTAAATGAGATAGGTTATGTGATATGTTTTATTAGTATAAGGGTTTGTTATTTGTTAAAGTTTAAAGTTTAAGGTTCTAATTGTCATTTGGCTTAAGTTTTGGTGCTAAGTGGAAATAAGTATTGATATATATGAGTCATTGGTGTATGTTGATGAGTCATAGTTTTCTTTTGCTGGAAAGAAAATCAAGAAATGAAGTGTGTGTAGTGTGTGTGGTTCGTTTGAGAGAAGAAAAGAAGGGCAAGAAAGAAGAAAGCTAGGGTTGATGTTCTCTTGTGATTTCAAGTAATTTTTCAAGTGATTCTTCAAGTTACAGGTATGTATAGTTGTAGTATGTAACTCCTTCTTCTTCATGATGGTCTTATTTTAAGGTTTTGATGTTTAGCTCAAGTCCTTAGATGAGTTCTTAGGTTGTTGGAGTAAGCTTACGGTATTGATGAATAATAGTTAATGGTTTCAAAGTTCTTACCTCCTTAAATGATTGGAGTATGTTTAGAGTTGATATTGAAGCTTTCATGGATGTTTTTAATCATTCTTTCTAATGATTGTTTGTTAGTTTAAAGGATTCATATGATGGAAAAAGAGATTTGTGGTAGTCTAGATGTGTTTGTATCAAGTTATCATGCATTTTCTTCATCAAAACGACCTGGGTTTGAGTTAGGGTGTCAAGGGGTTGAACAGGGGCTGTTGAAGGTGCGAAATGGCTGTTCAGAGACTTGCGCGACCTTCTGCGCGGCTTCAGGTCACGTGAGAAGCCGCGCAACTCACTGTTTCAGCATTTTTCAACTTTTGTTTCTTGCGTACCGGTGTCGTTTCAGGGCGTAATATAGGCGTATGGGTACTTGTTTTGAGTGTAGAATAGCATTTGAACCCATTAAACATATTATTTTGTGCCAATTCCAGATTCCAAGTCTCGGGTTTGAAGTTGGTTGTCGGTTTCGATCAGTTGTCCGGTTTTGCTGATTTTGGTGATCGTAATCAAAGTGAGTTTTCTTTTAACCATTTTCGAACTGGAATACATAGATTTTTAAATGGTTAATATGTAATACGTGTAGTACTGAATGTGAGTATATGGAATGTGATTATTGAAACGTAATTATATTTGTTTGAGCATTTCACTACACTATTGCATTTTGGCCGGACTTAGAGGCCGGATGGAGTTGGATGTACCGTAAGGGGCAGCGAAGTTGGTTGTACATGAGGTACTTCGGAGTAAGTTAATTATTTGTGCTTAGCACGGCCAACTAATGTGTTATGGCCATAACTTGTTGGTTTGAAGGCCAACGGAGTATGTTGTGCACATTGCATAAGATTATAAGGTTTGATATGTTAATAACGATTTCATATCAATGTTTTCATGATAATGTTATTGAAATGTTTGGGATTTTCTCACTTAGACCAATTGGTCTAACTCTCATTGTTTTTCAAATATGTATTCCAGGAAAGATGATGGATAAGGCAAAAGGAAAAGATAAGATGTGATGTTATGGGAAGAAATGTGTTATACATGGAAAGATGTTATGAGTTACTTCTTGTAGTTAAACTATGTTACTTGATAATGGTTTTGTTGGAAGTAGTAACGTGTATGTATGTATGTACTAATGTATTGAAAGCAAAAAGTTGGTACTGTAATATGTGGCTAGTATAGTTCTGGACTTCGGGACCCTATGTAATATGTGGGTGTTTGCATTGTATATGTTTGTGAGTATTATATGTTACATGTTATATGATTTTGGTGGGTTGTTACAATTTATTACTACCAAAATAGTCATCATAAAAATTTTCAAACAATAAATCAAATTCGTTAGGATTAGAATTAGAAGTGGAAGCTTGATCCTTGTTTGAAGATCTAGTCATCATTGGACGGATTTGTCCAGATGCTAGAATTTCGGATATCGCGGGTTCTGTACTGTTTTGCATAGAAGTCATCTCTTCAGATTCGTCGAACTTGACATTTATGTTATCCATCACAGTTCTGGAAGACTTGAGATAGACTCTGTATGCTTTTGATGTGAGCGAGTATCCGATATAGATGCCCTCAATTCCCTTAAGCCTGAATTTATGATCACTAACATTTGAACAAAATTGTTTTTCTTGGAATTTAAAACAGCGTGGGATGATTTGATCTGGGCCACATCCTGTGTGGACGCCTTTATTCTCCACTCGATACGCGTATTGTTTCTCAAATAATGATCTGAAATACCAGAAAGATAGGAGTTGTAAGCATTGGAAGTTTGAGCTTGAAAAGAATTATTTTGCTTCTTTTTTTTGTTTTTCTTTTCTTCTTCTGTAATGATTGTTTGGATTTACATTTCGAATAATAATCATTAACAGAAGATTTTTCAACAGGTTTTGAAGATTCACACTTAGAGAAATTCTTCTTAGGTGCTTCTTCTTTGATTGTAAAATCTGTGTGATCTGGAAGCTTTGCGTGAAAGTCAAATTGAACAGCAGTTTCTTGCGGTTGTTTATTCTTCCCATCACAAATAATCTGGATATCACAATCAGATTGACTATCCAATGAAGTGTGAAAAATACCATAAGACTTCGGATAAATAAATTTATTTTGTTCTTTTTCAAAAGCTTTCTCTTCATCTGTATAAAATGCATCTCAGGAGTATCTTTAACAAATTGACTTTCCAAATCCCAAGATTCAGAATCATCTTGGTCATCAACTGTCAAACTCCTGAACACAGTATTTCCCATGAAAGCTTTGCATGAGGAAACATTTGAATCTGAAGAATGCTTTTCTTTTGGAACTTTTTCTTCAGATATTTCCTCAAGTTTTGTTTTCATTTCTTTTAAACTTTCCGAAAACACTGTGATCATAACTTCCTTTTCGATCTCAAAAGCAAGTTTCTCGTCATTTCTGACTTCTTGAATAGTACTTTTGATCTTGCTTTCGAGGTACATGAGTTTCTGTTCAAGAACCATTGGTGGAAAATACCGCTTACCTTCAAAAATTGGTTTTTCAATAGTATCCTTTTGAGTATTTTCCATTTCCTCTGGTTCTTTAACATCATAACTCTCAAAATAACCATTTGGCAAGGTTCTTTCGTTATCTAATGCCTTTGCATTATCAGGACCATACCAAAAAGGAAGCTGCATCTTAACAGTGGTTTTTCTTTTTATTTCTTCCTCAGCCTCATAGTCTTTACCATCCATTTTAAGCCATTTGATTTGATACATAGGATGTGATGAAAGCATAAACCAATCAAATTCATATAGAGTGGGGGATTTTATTAAGGCATTCCTTAGGTATTGTGGATTGTCATACCCTATACCCCACTTTGAATTGAAATACCTGAACTTGCTTGGCTTATTCATGTGAATTGTTTGTTCAGTTTGGCATGCTTTATATCATTTTTCTTCCAGACTTTTGACATTTTCACTCAGCTCATTATTCCTATCTTTATAAGCATGAAGGTACTGCTGCGGGTAAAGCTGTAGAATGTATCGCGAGACAGATTTTCAAACTCATTCTTCTTCGCTTTCGAACTCGCTAATAAATATGATAATTCAGTTATTCTACTTTGAAAATACGAATGTCCTACATCAAATTCAGTCTTTTTCTTTTCGAGTTCTTTAATATGACTGTCTTGTTCTATTAGTCTTTCTCTTTGAGTGGAAATTAATTCATCTGCTCTTTTCTGGTCACCAGTTAGATCTTCTAACTTCTTTTGTAAATATGCTTGTTGAGTAAAGAATTGATTATAAAGAGCGGAATGTACCTCATTTGTCTTTGAAGTAAATTCTGACCCTTTATCATCAGCGTTTTTGGTCATGAAGCACATCTTAGTCTGAGCAGCTGTCTCATCATCTCCTTCATCATCAGTCTGATCAAGCCAGTATTCCTCTTCAACCAGCAGTGCTATCCCTGATTCCTTCTGTTCAGCAAGCAGCAACTTGTTCTTATAGTAACTGGAATCTCTGACTTTCGGCTTCCAACATTCCTTGGAGAAGTGACCAATCTTCCCACAGTTGTAGCACTTCGGTGCTTCATCCTTTTTCTCAAATACCTTCTTCTCATCCGTCCTCTTATCATCTCTCTTATACTCATCCCTCTTCTCCTCAAACTTCTTTTTCGATTCAACATGTGCTTTGTGCTCGAAGTTCTTGGAGCCAGACGCGTATCTCTGATTGTTAGAACTGGGGCTTTTCGCAAACTGTCTTTGAAAGGCTCTAGTCAGAAGTATCATTGCTTGCTTCAGGCTTTCAGCATCGTCCATCCCATCTGCTTCATATTGTTCCTCATCCGACTGATTACCCACATTCTTTGAGTATTTCTTGATGGTTTTGTTAGACATTAAAGCAAGTGGATCTAACTCTTCTTCCTTAACCCCTCTCTTCTCTTCCTTCTTCTCTTTCTTCTTTTTCTTATCTCTCTTCTCATCAGCATCTTCCTCATCTTGTTTCAGGGTTTCATACATCTCTTGTAGAGGCAAATCAGCTAACTTAGCATTTTGTTTCATTCTGGGAGCATACTTCTTCCATTCAGGTTGAAGAACACTCAAGAATTTCACATTGTGCTCGATTATTGACTTGTCTATTTTGTACCTATTCAGCTCATTCAATATAGTAGTGAAACGGTCATACGCAGAATCAAGTGCCTCCCATTCCTTTTGTTTAAAGTTTTCATACAAATTGATGGCATTGGAGATTCTCATCTGGTTCTCCACTTCAGACCCTTGATACAGCTTAATCAACTCATCAAACATAGCCTTCCCAGAATAGTTTTTGCTATCTACCTTTCGATAAATATTGTTGGTCAAGACTTGTATAACTAGGGACTTTGCCTGTTTGTCTCCATAATGCTTTTTCTTTTGTTCAACGTCATAATGTATTGGTAGAACATCAACCCAATCTGGAATTGGATCACCATCAGTAATAATTCCTCTTCTTCTTTGTAACCCCATAGGACCATTCTCAAGTGAATTAACAATGTAATCCCCATTCTCTTGTCGCTCAACATAATCCATGAATCTGTCTTTCCATATCTTGAATTCCTTAGGAAAAAGAACAGGTGGTTTGTCCTTTGACCCAATAGTCAAGATGTCTCTCGCTGTCATATTTAGATTACTTGTTGATGATCGTTAAGTACCCCTTATGATCTGATTAGTAAAAATTGGTTCACACAATCTTGTCTCAACCCAAGTCTTCTCGCAACACACAGTTTATCTCAACCCAAATCTTATCTCAACTCAAGCCTTATCGCAACACAATTCTTGTCTCAACCAACAGGTTGCGATATAAACCAAAAGGATTCTTATCGCAACAGAGGGTTGCGATAAGTACTGTTCACAATGAAGTAGGTTGCGATAAAAGAGTCTTATCGCAACAGGGAATTGCGATATGCTACTGTTCACTTCGAAATTTTGCGATAATAATGGCTTGTCGCAACTGAGGGTTGCGATACAATACTGTTCACTTCTTGTGAGTTGCGATATGGATGAACACTCAAGAACACGGAGAGTTGCGATAGTTATGAATATTCAAATGATCTTAAGTCGATTCTTCAAAAATGATCCAATTACTCTGAAAATTGGTACACAGGTTTGCAATGATATTCTGGACAACTTAAATACTTCGAGTTTTGTCCAAAACCCACTAAAACAGCGAATTCCAATCCAAAACAGTAAGTTTTTCTCAAAAGTCCGAAAATGCAAGTTTTGCACAAATTGAGTCAAATCCTGGTGTAATTGTGGAATAAAAACACGCAAAGATCAATAGCAAACACTCCTAGAACAATTCTAATCCATTTGAAGCACTCAAATGGCTAAAATCGAATAGAAATGAATGAAAAATGAAGAACACTCAACTTTTCCAAAAATCCTCAAAATACTAATCTGATCTAAGTGATGTACTATGCTCTGATACCAATTATGATGCCAGAACAAGTAATCAATCCATATAAGCAATCAGATGGCCATCCATATATATCAATGAAGAACAATCCATCAAGTACAATAGAGAATGTAGAGAGAATGGTAGAGTGTGTGTACTTGTGTGTGTAGTATGGAATGACCTAATGAGAAATCTAGGCTAAAGTTACCTTATATACTTTGTAACTTAGCAATTACATAAATGGTCCATCTACATGGTACAACATGATAATTAAGGCACTAACAATATTAGGCCATCCGTAGCCCAGCGGGATGGAGGGCGGGATGGAGCGGGAAGGGCTACGGCCCATGCGGGGTTGGCGGGGCGGGGTTGATTCCGGGGATGGGATCCCGGATCATCCAGAAGAGTTTTAAAAAAAAATTAATTAAATTTTTAAAAATAAAGCCGTTCAACGGCTCTTTGTAAAAAAAAAATTCTCAATTTAATCCCACTATATATTTAACCCTCAACCTCTTATTTCTCACACCTCTCAACCTCTTATTTCTCACACCTCTCAACCTCTTATTTCTCACACCTCTCAACCTCTTATTTTTCACACCTCTCAAATTCTCTCAACCTCTTATTTCTCACACCTCTCAAACTCTCTCAAATTCTCTCAACCTCTTATTTTTCACACCTCTGTCATCATGAATTCAAACAGAACACCTACATCCCGTCGTAACCGACCGAATACACCACAATCGCAAGAAGATCAAGAGCTTGGTTTTCAAGCGTTTACACAACAAGGTTATCATCCGCAATTTTCGCAACAAATTCCGCGACAATGGTCGCAACAAAATCCGCCACAACATCCGCAACAATTTCCCCAACAATTTCACCAACAATTTCACCAACAAATTCCTTACCAATTTACACGTCCCGGGTTGATTGAACAAGGTTTTACTCCGGCCAACTTCAATCTCGACGACGACATTGTTCCGGAAACCCAACCTTCTACCCCGAACACACCACAATCTATCCCGACACAACAATCTAACCCGGAACCATCAAATCCGAGACCAAAGAAAGCCGCCAAACAAACGTGGAGTAAAGCCGAGGAACTCGCGTTAGTGTCGGCGTGGGTTGACGTTTCGGAGGACCCCGTGGTCGGTAACGCACAAAGCGGTGGTAATTATTTTTATTGTTATTATTATTATTATTATTATTATTATTATTATTATTATTCTTATACTTAATTTTACATAAATGTAAGAAATTTTTGGGGCCGAATCGGGCATGTGTTCTTTACTCGCATGGGTCGTGAACCAGGTTATAGATCAACCCATCAACTCAATAGCAAGTTCAACGACCTCAATAAAAGAGTTAATTCGTTTGGCGGCATCTACAACAACTTGCTCAATAATAGATCAAGCGGGATGAGTGAGGCCGATATATCCCGAACGGCACACGAACGGTATCTAGCACGCCATAAAGTTGCTTTCACTCACGAACAAGCTTGGGACGTCCTAAAAAAATGTCCAAAATGGGGAGTCGTTCCAACGATGACGACAACTTCATCGCGGGGTTCAAAACGTACCCAACCTTTCGATGATGACGATGACGAGCAAATTCAACGACCCATCGGGAGAAACAAGGCAAAAAAATCATCAACGAGTAATACGTCCGGGGCGAATACGGACGAAAGTGTTACTCAGTTGTTGACGACGTTCAACGACAAAATTGATGATACAATGGAATACAAAATGAAAAAACTCGATCTCGAAATCGAACGCTCAAAACTCGAACGACATAGGTTGGATCAAGAACGCGAAATCGAACGCGCAAACCGATTTGATAAAGACTTCGAGTTTTTCATGGCCTCACATGATCACCTTACGGGAAAAGCTTTGAGGGTTACTTTAGCGAGAAAAGAGCAAATTCAAAAATTTCATGATTGGTAGTGTTTTGTATTTTGTAATTTTTATTTTTAATGAATGGTATGAATTTTAATTTTTATTATTTATCTTATTTTTATTTATTAAAAAATATATAAATATTTTTATTTTGTTAAATAATTAAATGTATAAATAAAAGAATTAAAATAAATGAGGTGACAAAAGAGTTTGAGGGAATGGGGTACGGGTGTTTAGGGATTGTTAGGGATGGAGTGAGGGATGGGAGAAAAGCTGATGTGACGCTGATGTAGAGTGGAATATTTGAAAGATTCTTTCCATGGGGTACAGATGGCCTTATACACAATTTGAAGTTTGAGGGTTCAAAAATCCAAAACTTTTCACAAGGGATGACAAATGTAACTTAAGCACAAATTCAGGGACGATGGATGAGTTTTCATTCTTTTAATTACTCTTTGGAAAAGGTAGCATATTTTCTTCTTATGTAAAGTTCTGTATTAGATCCACTGAAAAGTCCTTTTGTACTTGCAGCCTAGCAATGGATTTGTCGTCGGTATGGCTATCTGAACTGGTAAGCAAAAGATATGTATTTCTTATATGTATATATGTATATCTTGGTATATTTAATTCACATGTGTTTGTGGGTTTTGAATCGATAATTTAGGAAATGCAAGATCAAGGTTTCATGAATCAGTATCAGATGATCAAACCTTATCACCTGGTTGCTGACTTCAGTGTTGATTCATTTTCCTCAGTAAGCAACACTGAAAATCCATCTGTAGTAGGTCAAGCCTTCCAAATTCCGGCAAGCATCAAACAAACAGCCAATAACAGTAAGCTGCCTAGTTTTAAAAACGCCAACAGTATTAACAAGAAACTTACTCCAATTGATGAAAAACCAAAGGCAAAGCCCCTTTCCGAAGTTCCCAACACTTTCACTATATCTTTTGGAGATCTTAAACCTAACGATGAGGTCATACCATTTAAAGATTCATTTGGTTACACCAAAAAGGTTCCAACCGTGATCAGGAATCGGATGCAGCTTCAAGATCATATGTTGGCTGAGAGAAAGAGAAGAGAAAAGTTGGCTCGGCGGTTTATTTCTTTGTCTGCCCTACTTCCTGACCTAAAGAAGGTACTAATCATCTCACTCAAAATATGGTAGGATGCCCTAAAGTATTATAAATTTCTTGTAATATCTACTCAGTAAGAAACCTTTTGGATGTAGTTTGTTTTAAGCTAGTTGTTTATTTGGTTGTAGATGGATAAGGCAACTGTGTTAGAAGATGCAGCTAATTACATACAAGAACTTCAAAGTCGCGTGAAAGAACTCGAGGGATTATCAGACTTGAAAACAAAGAATAATATCCAATCGGTGACATCTGCAAAGAGATCAAAGCTTGGTCATACCTTTGAATATGGCTCTTCTTCTGATGAAGCAAACTCTGCAGAGAGCCATAGCCCTTGCAATCCGGAGATCGAAATGAGGTTGTCTGGAAGCAGTGTGCTAGTACGAATCCATTGCCACGAAAACTATGTGTCATTAGTGAAAGTACTTAGCGAGATGCAGAAGCTTGGTCTATCGATCACGAGTTCGGCTGCTTTGCCATTTGCCAATAACTCTCTTCTTATCTCCATCGTTGCTAAGGTATGAACTTTGTTGTATCCTTGATAAGAACATAAAATCAGATTAAGTTGTTTCTTTATTAGTGATATGAGCTATATACCCTACAAAAGAAATGAATTTTACTTACAAAATTTACCCAGGGAAATTTCCGTCGGTGATATACCCAGAGATCACCTAGAAAATATCGATGGTTCGGTAGAATCCGAGGTTTTTCGAGAAAATACTCATGGATCACCCAGAGAATTTCTGGGTAATCTGTCACTGATTTGCATTACCCACCAAAAATTTACCCACTAACTTTTGTGATGGTTTTGTGATAAATCACCATTTAGCGACAGATTTCTCAGGAAAAAGTTCGTAGGTAAAAATCATTCGTTTAGTAGTGATATATGATGAGGGAGTATCAAACGAGAATAGTAACTATTTAAAAGAACACGAGAACGAACAAAATCATTAGTGATTTTACATTAACGCGCAAAAAAACCACGCGTTAAGCGGCGGCCAAAGTCCTTTTTTCGTACGTTAATGTAAAATCACTAATGATTTTGTTCGTTCTCGTGTTCTCTAAATAGGTATTGTTCTCGTTTGAACCCGACTTTATATGCATACGTTGAATGTGATCCAAAATAGTTTTATCTAGTGTCACACTGTTGTTTCTGTGCTTCGAAAGATAAATTAGTGGACGTCAACCAAATTCTCATTTGTTTTTCCTCATTTCTCCAGAAGAAGGATGATTTCTCGATGACATCAACAGATCTTGTGAAAAACTTGCAACTTGTTATTTGAACTTTAGATGACATGCTATTTGAAGTTCAAGATTTCAACTCGAAGATTGTCCACTGATGCATTCATGCATTTCCTTTTTTATCCCCACTGAAAACTCAAAAAGGACGAGTATACCAAGTGACTCATTGACACACCACGTTCATTCATCAGGTAACCTACTTTTATAACCCTTCAACCTGAATACGGAAATTTTAGAATCATCCCCAAGATTTAGGTTTTTTCAAGTATGCTCCTGAAGAAGCATAACAGTCATGGTCGCAGCTCAGTAAAATTAAATTTTAAGGGTCTTTTCCCAATTTTAAATTTCTTAAGGAGATGGAGGGTTTCGTGGTGGGAATAACCCTTCAATTGTGATCTTTGTTGTTGTCCCCTGTATCATTAGATTGTAATTTTAATTAACTAAGTTTATTTACCCTCGTGATGTATCATGAAACCACCCTTTACTCTTTTTTTTTTTCACGTTGGCGTTGTATACTAGGAAAAGATCATGTGCTTTTTGGCTTTGAGAATTATTATGCTAGTTAGTGCCTGCTTCTTATTCTTGTCCGTAGCTTTTTGTATATATGTGTAGAATATATACTAATTATTCAAACACATATTCTGTTAGCTTTTAATTTTATATTGCTTTGGTCCTAAAATCCATGTTTATAAGTGTGTGAACAAGGGATATGATTTTTCTCTTCTATTCATGCGGTTTTTTTGAAGAGTCTATCCATACATTAATACAACGTACATATGCTTTAAGAAAATATCCGTAATGTTGCAGAAGAATTTCGCATCTCTTTCAAGCATTGATGACCCTAAGGACGAGCTACTAAATATTTAATTAAGGAAGCAAGAGAATTTTGTAGATGTTTAAAAAGAGAATTTAAAAATCCTAGGTATCATAAACGTCATCTTAGGCTTTGTTTGGCAAACTAGTTGATAAGCTAGCTGGTAGCTGATAAACTATCTGTTGATTAATAAGCTAGCTGATGAAAAATTAACGTTTGGCAAAACTAGCTTATAAACATGTAAAATGACCAAAAATTGCATCTTCAATAAATTATCAATTACAATATTTAATTATATAATTAAAAAAATTTATAGCAATATAATACATTAATTAATACAACCAATGTAGTAAAAAAAATTTAAATAACATAACATGTTAATTAAAAGAGTTTAAAATTTATTACTACATATATACTATAAAATTTGAATTTATTAAAACGTTCTTAGAAGAAATATATATCAATTTATGATTTTAAATAACCGCCACATATAATATGAAAAAAATAATCATAAAATAATTGACAAGATTTATAGGTATTGATAATTAAATATATTTATTGTTATTAAAAATAAATAAAATTAATTTATATGATTAACAATAACTCTAAATAAATAGAAATTAATATTAATGTATAATTAAAATTTAATTTAATAATTTTCAGTTAATATTAATTAATTAATAATAATTAAATATAAAAAATTAATATTTATTTATAATAATAGTTAATAAATAATAATTGATATTAATAAGGGTAATATTGGAATATTCACAAAAAGCTACTGAAAAGCTACTCCAAGTAGCGTTTCAAAAAACTAGCTTATGATCATCCAAACATGTACTCGAAAAAAAAAACTAGCTTGTAAGATAGCTTTTTTTTACTAAACAATGCCTTAGATACTCAGAATACCTTATAAGCGCAAGGTGCTTCTAGGAAGAAGTAATCCATTTATCTGACTTGTTTTTACTTAATCTATATGCCTTCTGCCATATAATTTGTCATTTTGTATATATGGTTCTGTTTGGGGGTCTCTTTCAATTCCCTGTTTTCCCTTTGATTCTCGTTTTGTCTTTTTGTTTTTCTTTAATACACCTCCTTATATACTCTCTTATTTTCTTAAGGAAACATATAATTTCCTATATCGAAGTTTCTAAATTTTTTCAATTCCTACATTAATGTATCATGGACCTTATCACGGCATTCATATGTGATTATACGACATGTGGGTGTGTTTAATCATATATGATTAAACGTCTATGTATTGCCAACGTAACATGTGTGTTTAATCATATATGATTAAACTTGTGTATTATATATGATATCGCACTTCTTGTCTTCTCGCATAAGAATTAGCTTCTCGTTTGAACCTACCCACATATATATAGGGTCAGGTTCAGATAAAAACCTAAAAAATGGAAAATTGAAGAACACCTTGACATTTATGCATACAACTAATTTGTAACATGCACATGGGTACAATCCATATGTTCATAAAAACAAAAAAACAACTTAATTACTTGTATGCACAGGGCATACCGTCTAGATAAGAGACTACCAGGGTGTTCCTCAGTTTTCAAGTTTTTTGAGTTTTTCTCGTGAACCCCTCTCTCTCTCTCTTAATTCATATATAAACCAACATGTTATTAACTATGCAACCAAGGGTGTTTGAGTTTTATATTTTTAGAAATAATTAACTTCCAAATATAATATAAATCATATTTTTCTTACAAATTAATTATTAATTCCTTAAATATCTTATTCGATGTAACAACTCATCATTTTCGACCGTTTTATTTCTTATATGAAACCAAAGAAATTAATGTGTCTCATATGAAACAATAACAGTTTTTGTTACTGTAATTTCATATCAACATTGTTTCACTTATGAAAACAACACATCGACTTTTTAATATGTAACAATTTTGTTTCTCATGTGAATCTAAACCAATTATTAATTATCATATGTAACAATTACAATTTTGTTACCTATTTTCATACAAGGGTTGTTTCATAATAACGTTTCATATATGAAACAAATAGCTCAATCACGTATGAAACAACATATTAACTTTTGTAAACAGTTAGTTTTTTAAATAATTTATAACAACTCATACTAATATTTTATATATATATATATATATATATATATATATTCGTAAACCGTAAAACTTAATATAATGATACGATAGATAAATCCTACTTCTAATCCCTTTATCATAATAATCATTCAGCAACCAGTAAAAGCATGAAACCAATAATTGAAACGATGGGAATGAGAAGAAGGGAGCAAGAAAGCTGACACAACTCATAAGAAACTTAATCCTAACTTCAGATGTAAGTCGTTTAACTTCATAAGAAACTATTATCCGCCGTCATCGTCACTTAAGTTTTCAACTTTTCTCCGGAATCACCGTCTTTCTTTTCGATGGAGGAAGCTGGCGATTTCTCGATGCAAATTCCTTCAGTTGTTGTGGTAGGAACCGGGTCAAGCATCTTCACCGGATGGTTGTCAGCCTGAATCGTCATTACATTCGATGACGCCGTAGGGGACTGGGGTGGTGGTACAAATAAGAAGAACCTTGAAGGATGAGAAAAATATAAGGAGTAACTATGTGAAAGATGATGAAGAAATAATGAAAACCCATGACTCAAATGTACAGAATTTATGGAATCATGGAGGATATTTCCATAGTGCATGCGATATTTTAGGGAGGAAGAGATAATCATGGAATCATAATCATGGAATCTATAACCGAAAATAGAAAATATTCTAATTATTGATAGAGTTTAAAGCTTAAAGTATTTAATATTAATTTCAAAACTACCCTTCCCTTGATTCAAGTTCAAAAAAAATTCCACTTCATATCAATTGTTGATCATAACAATAGATGGTCTAGATTGGTTATTTGGTTTATAATGTTTACAACAGAATACCCATATATATATATATATATATATATATATATATAGGGAATGGTTCAATAGAGAAGTTCAAATATTTAGAGAAATAAAGAAGTGATCTTGACCATGCATTCGGTCAAGATCGACGGCTTTGATCGAGAAGCAGAGGATAATTCCTCGCGTGGTTTGCGCGTGGTATGCACAAGATAGAGGGGTAGTTTCGTAAAAAATACACGGGACAAGTTCATATATGAATTTGTGTGATTCATATATGAACATTTTTGTTCATATATGAACCTTTGTAATTCACATATAAAATATTTTTAACTAATTCATATATAAACCTTTGTGATTCATATATGAATCAGTTAATTTGTTCATATGAAAATTAGTTAAAAAAAATTCATATATAAATCAAAAGGTTCATATATGAATTAGTTAAAAAAAAGTTTATATGTAAATTACAAAGATTCATATATGAATCAGTTAATTGGTTCAACTGATTCATATATAAACCTACAGTTAATTAGTTTCATATATGAAACACAAAGGTTCATATATGAATCACAATATTCATATATGAATTAGTTATAAAGAGTTCATATGTGAATTACAAAGGTTCATATATGAACGTATAGTTCATATGTGAATCACACAGATTCATATATGAATTCAGCCCGTGTTTTTTTTAAAGTTACGAAATTGTCCTTCTATTTTTGGAACAGCCGCAACTTTTGACCAGTCAAAGCCGCAACTTTTGACCAATCATAACCGATCTTGACCGAATGAATGGTCAAGATCACTTCTCTATTTCTCTAAATATTTGGACTTCTCTATTGAACCTAAGACTATATATATATAGGGAGAGGGGTTCAATTATGAACTTAAAATATTTTGTGAATCCATAAGCCATATATTTTACGTAGTACAAATGATTTATAACCTTGAATAATAATGAATGTCGTTCATCATGAATTTTTGTCACGTCGTTGATAGTGAATATTTATCACGTTATTCATTATGAATACTATATAAAATAGATGATTTTTGGATTATTAAGATGGTTCAATTTCTAAATAGACCTTTCACTATATATGTATGTACATATATGTCAATTTGTCAAGAATAAACTAGCTTAATTTTTAAGCTTACTAAAAAACACATATTTGTTTAGTTATAAACCAATGTAGGCTAGTATAAAAATAACTATTTTAAATAGTGCTTTTCAATAAACTCGATGACCTTTTCTTCCAATAAAATAAAAATTAAAGTATGCGTTCTATGTTTACCAATTAGGGGGTGTTTACTTGTGACTTAATGGTGTAACTGGCTTATTCACACAGCTCTTTTAGGCTGTTTAGTTGTGACTTATTGGCACAGGAGATGGCTCGCACAGATGCACATGTTGTGTTGTCTACATTCAGCCACAAAAATGACATCCCTACCCCTTATAATAAAAAGGCGCTCCTTCCAGATTACAAACACGCCTCAAAACATCTCTATCTCCAAACTTCATCTCCATCATCACCATCTCCAAACTCCATCTCCTGCATAAACCCTAGCTAATTTCGATGCTTGTCTCCATCGTCACCTGCAACTTCGTAAACATCTCCTCCTCTCTATTGCTCATCCTTGCTTCTCTCTGACATACGTTCCTCATCGTTGCTCTCCCACAATTGATGCTGCATCGTTCTTCCATAGTGGTCTTTGCTTCCTCATTCTTTCACTAATCAAGCGCCGCCCCTGGATTCCTTATTACCACCACTACCTAGAATTAGGTTTAACCTTTTTTTATTAGGTTTATAAATATAATATTATTTGAATAAATGTGGAAAAAAAGTGTCTGTTAGCCTTTCTTATGACTTGAAATATATGATGGTTTTTGTTATTTAAAATTATTAAATAATATTTTATTTTATGTCAAGGGGTAAAATAGTCATTTATGTAATTCAGACAGTTGATTCAGGATAAAAAGTAAACAAAAATACATTTTTATTCACACAGATAAATTTATCCAGAAAGACAAATTTATTCATACAGAACTTAATGGAAAATTTGGTAAACAGCCCCTTAGTTTTTTTATACATGTAGTTTTAGTTTACTTTATTAATTGTCATATATGTTATCCATTAGTTTCTATCAAATATAACTAATTTATTAAATTGCTTATCGATTAAGAGCAAGCTTATTAGCTATTTTACCAAAATAACGTTAATTAATTAATTACCTTGTGCTATATATCTTAGATGTCTATCTAATTTTGTGTTTCTATTTAATTGTTATCGTTCTATTGTAAACTCTCTGATGTTTTAAAGTTTTTTCTTTTTACTTGGGGTTGAATATATAGTTTTCCTATAGGGAATTTAATTAAAATACCCAAAGTTTGACTTTGACATACCAAAATATCTATTTTTTTTAACTTTTACAAAAATTCTCATTTTTTCCGCTATAGAGGCCGCGATCGCGGGCCAGGGGCTGTTTTGAAAATTATTGTCTCGCGATGGCGGGAGGAGTCCCTCGACCCACACCTTTTTTTGAATTGTAATTGATATTTACACTTTTAACCCCTATATTTATTTAATTACTTACTTTATACCTTTTACTTTCCTAATTTTAATTTTACATTTAACACATATAATCGCTTATTAACTAAAATACGTTAAAAAAATACGTTTTAGTTTTAACAAGTTACACCATTATACTCGTCTCTTCGATACCTTCGAAATGAGCCCAATATTGAATATTTTTGGATTTATTTATTTTATTATACATCATATATACTACATAAAAATATTTTTAATATTTACAATTCATACTTTTATAGTTAATTATTTAATTTATGGTACATCTCTTACTTTTTCAATTTTGTTTTACATTCTTATCGCATTAACATAATAATCATATATTAACTAATTGATTAAATCGTCAAATTATTTGGATTATATACATACATACATATATATATATATATATATATATATTTATCGAACTCCTTAACACATTTTAACGTAATTATGTATGTTAATGTGATATGTTAAAACGTATTTTTTAAACGTATTTTTTAAAACGATTTAATCAATTATATTAATTACGTATTTAACGTAATTATGGACGCTTAAACTCTTTGCCTCTACATTGTACAAAGGGAAAGAATGTTAGTGCCTAATATTCTAAGTTGTACTATGTAGAGGGACTAATATTGTAATTGCTAATGTTACATAATGTTTGCTATGCCTAGATTTCCTAATTAGGTCATCAATCACCATTTCGCACAAGCACACACACATAGTCTTTGTATCTAGAATTCATCTTTGTACTTTGTGATTGATCTTCATTGAATATATTGGTGGCCATCTTATTGTTATACATGGATTGATTACTTGTTTTGGGATCACAATTGGTATCAGAGCATAGTATTTCATATAGATCAGATTAGTATTTTGAAAGTTTTTTGCAATTTTAAGTGATTCTTCATTTTTTTTCATCCATTTCTTATTGATTCTAGCTACTTGAGTGCTTCAAATGGATTAGAATTGATTTAGGAGTGTTTGATTATCATCTCTGTGTGTTTTGATTCCGCAATTACACCAGGATCTGTCTCAATTTGTGCAAAATCAGTTTTTCGAACTTTTAGAAAAAAACTCACTGTTTTAGTTTAGAAATCACTGTTCTAGTGGTTTTTGGACGAAACTTGAAGAATTAAAGTTGTTCAGAAAATTGTTGCAATCCTGCGTACCAATTTTCAGATCAATTGAATCATTTTTGAAGATTCGACTTAAGAAAATCGGGATATTCAAAACTATCGCAAGTCATGGATATTCATAACTTTCGCAACCTTTGAATATTCATAACTTTCAGTGATTCATAACTATCGCAATACACTAGAAGTGAACAGTATACTATCGCAACCCTCTGTTGCGACAAGCCGTTGTAATCACAATTTTTCATCTTGAACAGTATACTATCGCAACCATCTGTTGCGACAAGTCTCAACTATCGCAACCTACGTGTTTTTGAACAGTACTTATCGCAATCCTCAGTTGCGATAAGAATTTTTGTTGGATTGTATCGCAACCTGTTAGCTACGACAAGTGTTTTTGGCTACTTTCGCAACTTGTTAATTGCGACAAGTTGTTGTGTTGCGACACGTCCTTGGTTGCGACAAGAAGTGCATTGCGACAAGCAGTGGGTTGAGACAAGACCGTGTGAAGTTAATTGTTACTAATCGAATCTAAGGAATACTTAACGATCATCAACAAGTAATCATTATGACAGCGAGATACATCTTAACTATTGGGTCGAAGGACAAACCACCGGTTCTTTTTCCCAAGGAGTTTAAGATTTGGAAAGACAGATTTATAGATTATGTTGAGCGACAAGAGAACGGGGAATATATTTCTAATTTTTTTAAGAATGGCCCCATGGAGAAACAAATGAGAAGAGGACTTATCACTGATGGTGACCCAATTCCAGACTTGGTTGAGGTTCTACCATTACATTATAATCCTGAACAAAAGTGCAAAGCATATGGAGACAAAATGTCAAAGTCCCTAGTTATTCAAGCCTTAACCAACGATATTTATCGAAAGGTGGATAGCAAAAATTATTCTGGGAAGGCCATGTTTGATGAACTGACAAAGCTGTATCAAGGATCTGAAATAGAAAACAAGATGAGAATCTCTAACGCCATCAATGTGTATGAAAACTTCAAACAAAAAGAAGGGGAGGCACTTGATTCTGCTTATGACCGATTCACTACTATTTTGAATGAGCTGAGTAGGTACAATATAAACAAATCTATAATCGAGCACAATGTGAAATTCCTGAGTGTTCTTCAACCCGAATGGAAGAAGTATGCTCGTCGAATGAAACAGAATGCTAGGTTAGATGAGTTGCCTCTACAACAGATGTACGAAACCTTGAAGCAGGATGAAGATGGTGATGATGCAAAGAGAGCTAAGAAGAAGAAGAAAGAGAAGAAAGAAGAGAAAAGAGAGGTTAAGGAAGAAGAGTTAGATCCACTCGCTTTAATGTCTAACAAAAAATACTCGAAGAATGTGGGTAATCAGTCTGATGAGGAACAGAATGAAGCAGATGGGATAGATGATATTGAAAGTATGAAGAATTCTTTGATACTCCTTACCCGACCTTTTCAGAGACAGTTTGGGAAAAACCCCAGTTCTAACAGTCAAAGGTATGTGTCTGGCTCAAAGAACTTCGAGCATAAAGCGCATGTTGAATCGAGCAAGAGGTTTGATGACAAGAAAGCTGAGTATAAGAAAGAAGAGTATAAGAGGCCAGAAGAAAAGAAGGTATTTGAGAAGAAGGATGAAGCACCGAAGTGCTATAATTGTGGGAAGACTGGTCATTTCTCAAAAGAATGTTGGAAGCCGAAAGTGAGGGATTCCAGTTATTACAAGAATAAGTTGATGTTTGCTGAACAGAAAGAATCGGGGATTGCGCTGTTGGTTGAAGAAGAATATTGGCTTGATCAGACTGATGATGAAGCAGATGATGAGAAACCGGCTCAAAACAAGATGTGCCTCATGACCAGAAACGCCGATGATGAAGGGTCAGAGTCTACTTCAAATGAGGTACATCCCGATCTCTATAATCAATTCTTTATTCAACAAGCGTATTTAACAAAGAGGTTAGAAGAACTAACAACTGACCAGAACACATCAGATGAAATAATTTCCACTCTAAGGGAAAGACTAATTGAACAAGACAGTCAAATTAAAGAGTGTTATTGCTATATCTGCTAACCCTGTCCAGCACACCAAAACCAAACACATTGACATAAGGTATCATTTCATAAAAGATCATGTTGAGAAAGGAACGGTTGAATTGTATTTTGTTACAACTGAGTATCAGCTTGCCGATCTCTTTACCAAAGCCTTGGATGAAAAACGTTTCAATTTTCTTGTATCCAAGCTCGGCATGCTGAATATGAAAGTTTAACTTCCATATATTGATCATATAATAGATGGAAATATTTGTATCTCAATCTAGACTTCGTATCTAGATTGATACACTCAAATTTTCATCATATTCTATTCTCAATATATGTTATTTAAATTTTTATATCTTAGTTGTATTATAAATATTGCTTCAACTTGTTCTTTCTTTCTCTTCTTTTAATTGTCTTATCTATGATTTGCTATGATACATGTATCTGCACAAATGTATGTTCTTGGTTTCAGGGGGAGTTATAGAACAGATCATATGCACAAATCTAGGGGGAGTGTGCATAACTTCCAGGTCATGTAAGTGTAGTTACATTGTGACTGTTGCTTCCGAGAAGCCAAGGTAAGTGTTCTGACTTGTTTTTAAACACTAACTCTTAAATGATGAAAACAATTTTTCAAATCTATGCATCATTTAAGGGGGAGTGAACACTGTGTTTAAAATCTTTTAAACTTTTATCTGAAAATGTCCAAGTGTACTGATGAACAGTAACTTATCGCAGTCCTCTGTTGTGATAAGACCCAATGAACAGTACTTATCGCAACCCTCTGTTGCGATAAGGTTGAGCACACTATCGTAATCTGTTCATTGCGACAACAAGGAGGGTTATCGCAACCTCTTACTTGCGATATCCTGGCACTGTGGCAGTCAACCTTTGGACCAATCATATCGTGTGTAGGTTTCCAGATTCACGTTGTATCACGATAATGGTAAATAATTAGACAGCGGAAGCATTTTAAGCAAAGCCATTAAAGTGAGTGATTGTGTAAACAATAACTGAACTGTGAAGATCAAAATATAGAACAGTAAAATGATAATGAAATCAAACAAAGAACACTGCTCGTATATTGATAAAATGAATCACTCCAAGAATATGTTCAAGAGAGTGTTCGGAAATCTCACAGGACAGTATCGTACGAAGTAGTTCTATGGAAATACTGCAGTGCGTGCTTTTTCAAATGTGGAAAACTATTCTTCCAAAAGCTTTCAATTGTTGTTCCACTACCTCGCTATTTATAGACCTGATAAAGTGTAGACAGTGTACTGTCGTACCCCTGAATGACACGTGGAAAGTGTGTCTCCAATCTTTAGGGCATACGTGGAAATTGTGGACACGTGTCTGACACTTCATTTCCTGTGAGACTTAGACTGACAGAGGTCTTTTTCTCCACAGAGCTCTGTTGCAAGAGCTCTGTTGATCTTCTGTTGAAATACTTGTTCTCTTGCTGGAATTCTTCGACAGAGCTCTGATGAGCTCTGTTTGGATCTGTCGGTCTTTGATGAATCTTCCAGGTCTTCTGTCTGATCTCTGTTGGTCTTCTAACTTGAACTATTTTCAATACTTTTACATCAGATGCTTTGGGACTAACAATCTCCCCCTAAGTATTGAAAATAAGAAAATACAAGGTAGCAGAGATATAAACAAAAGAACAGAGAACTTTTCCCTCTGTTAGCCTTTGTACTATTCCTTCAAAATATTACAATGTAAAAAGAAAACAAATAAGTACAAGTTTAAGCAAAATTATCTCCCCTTAAGATTCTGTCAAATCTTCTCATGAGTTCTCGGAAGTTGATCATAAGATAGATCTGGGTGATGAAGTTTCTCTGTTGCTCTTTCGGACATTTTTCTCTTGGGAGATTTTGAATGATATCTCTGAGGTATTCCAGCGACTCTGTTGAGTACTTGTGGGTTTCAGCAGCTCTGAGGGCCTTCTTGATTTTTCCTTGTCGGCAGATGAACACTGGAGGATCTCCAACTACGGTTCCGGTTCTGTAGTGCTCATAGCCTTGAAGACTCTCATTTGGTGGAGCAATCGCTAGTTCTTCTACTTCGAATTCTATGCCTAGCTGAAAGTCAATCTGAATTCTTAGATTTATGTGCTCTTGCATAACGAAGCGTACCTCAGGAAGTGCTGTTCTTGCCTCTTTGTATCTGTCACTAAAGTTGTAACAGTAGGCATGTAGTTGAATCAGATCATAAGGGTTCAGAAGTACCAGGTCGTTATCATTGAAGTGCTCAACCCTGTTGTCATTTGATTCAACTATGAACTCATGATAGCTCATTTGTACTCTGTTGTGCCGAAAGGTCTTCTGCTTGATGTCTACGATTCTGCGGATTCCAAAGTCTGAGCTTATATTTCTGTTCAATCCGGACTTGGTTTCGATGAACTTCCGTCTAACGTCAGAGATCGTATTTATCCTGCAGGGACTCAAGTGTGGGTTGATGGGCACAGCATTTGTGGGGATGGTGTCATGATCACCATAAAGATAGGCAAAGATTTCTTCTAGTGGAGGTTTGCCAGAATGTTGAGTTGAGGATTCGGGGTTCTGTTCTGTTGACATGGGATTTGGGTCTTCATGAGTTTCTGCCATGAGTATGTCAATGTGGGCAGATTCTTGAGGTTGGGCTTGGTTTAGTGTTTCTTCAGCAGAGAATGGGTTGGTTCTCTCTGGTTCTGTTCTAGGTGAAGTAGGAGGGGTGTCCAGGATAATGACCTCAAGTGGTT
The DNA here is from genome assembly GCA_033807775.1 of Saussurea involucrata. Taxonomy (NCBI): domain Eukaryota; kingdom Viridiplantae; phylum Streptophyta; class Magnoliopsida; order Asterales; family Asteraceae; genus Saussurea; species Saussurea involucrata. The sequence goes on along the minus strand of CM066322.1, from coordinate 53,544,315 downwards.
GTTGAGAGGATTCTGTTGGCTTGATGATTCTGTCTTTGAACATGTAATCAAAAACCACCATAGTCACATATGATAAGTCTTCATAAGTATTCCCTTGGTCTCCTACTATAGTTGCCTCAGCCTCATCTACCTTTCCTTTTCCCTTAACAGATCCCTCATCCTCTGTTGCAGGTTCCTTTTCCTTCTCTTTTTCCTTCTCTTTCTCTTTATCCTTCTCTTTCTCCTCTTTCTCCTTCTCCTTCTCCCCCTTTTGTTGTTCTGAGGACTCACCCATCTGATTGTCTGACTGATCTTCTGTAGCATCCTCAAAGTCATCATCGTCAGAGGATTCAATTCGAGCTTTTGGTGAGGGCGGAACAACAAATTTTGGGTTAGCCTTATGCCTTTTGCTCGAAGGTTCTTCTGCAGGTGCTTCTTCAGCAGTGTGTTTTGATGTAGAGGTCTGTAAGATAATATCAGTGAAGTTTGAAGCTGCTTTTCGCATTACCTCTTCTACCTCTGCTGCTGCACCTCTGATTTCTTCCACTTGAGATTTGAAGTTGACCTTGTGTGTATCGAGTGAGGCTTGCACATGCTGTTCTGTTGATTTGGCCTTCATCACGAATTTTGAGGAGATTGACATCATTTTGCTTAGAACTTTTCTGCTGAACTCACCCATCTGACCGACAGTCATTGGTAAGTCATTGGGTCTGGGGCCAGAGAGCTGGATAGGTGCGGCAGAAGAAGTCGTGGCTTCTGTGATGGCGGTCTTAACAGAGTTGTTGATCAGCTCTGTCAAGGTTCTGATGTTGGAGTCTGATAGAGAAGGGGTTGGCAGGGTTCTGTTCATCTGAGCCGTATGATTTTCTGCTAAGAGCGTCTTCAGAGCGGCTACTTCTGTCGTTAATGTCTGAACCTTTTCCTGGAGAGAAGCATTCTCCTTGCGGATTAGCTCCTCCTTTTGATCGTTGATAAGTTTATACTCATTCAAGGAGTTGTTGATACTGTCACAGAAGCTTGTGAACTCTGCTCGTGTGATAGTGTCAACGGGGATATCCTTGGTACCAACACATGGTTCCAAGTTAACCTCGAGTTCAGAGGTGCCTGCTTCAAGAGTTGTTTTTGAGTTGGCTCTTGCAGGACTTCCACCCGATCCTTGATGTTCTCTTTGAGGAGAAGTATCTATAGGTGTTCTGATCAGAGTTTCCTTTTCCAGCTCAGGTTCTGAAGAAGGAAATCTGATGTGATGAGGGGCATTTGGATCAAGCAAAGTTTGCCCTCGTTCGACTATGGTCTCCCATTGTCCCTGAGTTGGACAGATGCTACGTGAGATTACAAAGATCTCAGGTCTATTTTGGGACGAGTCTAAATGAGCCACAGAGGCATCATCGTGTGGAGGTGACCTATCGATGTCGTGGAGCAAAATGACATCATTACCGAATATGGATTCCCCAGTTTCGTGCATACCAGAAGCATGAAGAGTTGCTTCTGGCGGTTCTTGCTGGTTAGGGTTCGAGGTGTGCACCTCTGTTTCAATATCCCTCTGGTCTTGATCACCAGGGATAGCATGTGTGGAAGCACTGGGATGTTGGCTAGGATTTCCCTCAGACGTGTCATCTTGGACATATTTTTCTAACCTCACATTTTCCTCGGTACCTAGGGCTGTAGAACACTCGGGTTCCTCTCTGTTATCCCCTTTCTCACCAGTATCAGAGGAAAGAACTTCTACCTCTGGTGACTCGCGTACTTCCTCATGAACAGCCTCCATAGTGGATGCTCTGTTCTCTACTTCCTCCTCCATCACTCTAGAGGAAGACCCCACTTCGGGTACTCTTACCTCTGGTCTATTTCCTTCTTCCACTTCTATTTCCTCACTCGAACTCTCCTCAGATGGCTCAGAGCCTAGGTATGCTGGGGTTCTCACCTCAAGTTCTTGAGGTTGAGCAACATGTCTATAGTTTTGGATAGAAATATGATCTGGGCTTATCAGAGCGAGCATTGTACCTGGAACGCGTCGAATGAGGGGATATTCTCCTGAGGTGGTTGGATTGAATCTGGTCATGACCCAGTTCTTGAACGTATTGCCTTGTTGAGTCAGTTCCAGACTCTGAAATGCTCTTCTGATCACCAACCCGATAAACCTTGGGAACTTGATGTTTTTCAGAAATTTGTGTTGCCCAACTTCTCCTCCTTTGGCGATGGCAGAGGTTTTGAGATTGACAGCAGTGAGAAGGTCGGTGTAGAGAATACTGGCATAGTCAAGGTTTCTTTGAAAGAACAATCCATACATTATATGTAGGATTTCTATGCTGGCTTGATCTTGACTACCAGTTTTACCTGTGAGGGTTCGGTTCAGTGTGGAGAACATGAAATTCCACACTGGTGGTAGATTCTGTCTTTTGAATGCTCCGATGCGAGTGATGTCCTTGTTGTAGCCTAGAAATCGTACAAACTCCAAAAGAACAGTAGTGTTGGGTGGCTTCTCGAAAGCTTCTATGTCGAGCTGTCGCTTGCTCTTCATTCCGAGGATTCTCCGCAGGGTAGTTGCTCTGATTCTGATCGTTCCTGAACCTCCATCTCGTCCAGAATCCACGTTGCCGATGATTCCGTTTAGCTCTTCTACGTGTTGGCAAGTAGTCCACCATTGCTTGATGTAGAGCTCAGGAATGTTGTCGTCGAAGTCTGTTAGGGCTTTGAAGATTTCTGAGTTTCTGAAGAACTCCAGAAATATGTGGTATGTGGGTAGATAGAGAGCAGGGTTTGGATCTAAACGATGGTTGCTTTCAGCAAACTCGTATGGGAGAATAACGATTTGGTCGACGGGACCAATACGACTTGAATCTTCTGAGTATTGAGGATTTGCCATTGTTGCAGGTTAGGGTTTTGAAGGTTAGAATGAGGAGGAAAGGTGAACAGGGTTTTGGAGAACTTAGAAAGCGTAAGAAATGGAAAGGTTTAAAGGAAATGGGTATTTATATGGAAAATGTGTGGCTGGATCACGGTCATAGGTACTGTAGGTACTCGAGAGTTGATCAGTGGAACGGTTGCTACAGTGAGAACGTGGGAACAGCTAGCGGTTTGTCTTTCAATCAGAGATTGCCACGTGGATTTGTTCTGACCACTTTCGTTCAAGTAAACCGTCGCGGTTAGAGATGTGTGGGTTACAAGTGGTTGACGTTTAGAAATGACCCGCACCCTGATGACGTGTTTTCTGATGACGTGGCAGAACAAGCTATCAGAGCTCTGATGGAGCTGTGTTAAGTTGCTTCTGTTGTGTGGCCTCCATTTCTTACCGTTACCTTTACCAGAACTTGTTCTGATGTGAGATGGTCAGAACGTTACATGATCAAACAGAGTTCTGATGAGAAACAACAGAGGCTCTGATGAGATGTCAGAGTTCTGACTTGTTCTCCAAAAGATTTAGCTTTAAGCTCAAAAAGCAAAGTCAATTTGGTTTTGGAAATTTGATTATTGACTTGCTCCCCCTAAAACCATGCATTTTCCCTTTATAAGCTCCCCCTCGACAGATGATCCTCCTCTCTCTTTTTTTTAAACAAAACGGACTTGTTGAAAAAGTATGCTTTGACAGAGTTCTGGAGAACAATAGAAGCTCTGTTGTATTATCCTACCCAACCTTTTGACAGAGCTCTGGTAGGACCATCAGAGGCTCTGTTGAATTTTGAACAGAGTTAGGAGGACAAGTTCAGCATACCCAGTTTGCTGATTAAGAAGTTAAATCTTCTTTCATCAAGGGCTTTAGTGAATAAGTCAGCAAGCTGGAAGTCAGTTGAGACGAAGTGCATCTCAATAGTCCCTTTTTCAACATGATCTTTTATAAAGTGATACCTTATGTCGATGTGCTTGGTCTTCGAGTGTTGAACTGGGTTGGCTGTTATGGCAATGGCACTCTTGGAGTCGCATAGAATTGGAATTTTACCATACTCCAGGCCATAATCTCTTAGTTGTGTCTTCATCCAAATTACTTGGGAACAACAACTAGCAGCAGCAACATATTCCGCTTCTGCTGTAGAGGTTGAAACACAGTTCTGTTTCTTGGATGTCCAACTCACCAACTTTTCTCCAAGCATTTGGCAGCTACCAGAGGTACTCTTTCTGTCGTTCTTGCATCCTCCATAGTCTGAGTCTGTATATGCTACAAGCTCGAAACCAGAGTTAAGAGGATACCAGAGACCCAAAAATTGAGTCCCTTTCAGATATTTAAAGATACGTTTGACAGCTGTTAAATGAGTCTCGGTAGGATTTGCCTGAAATCTGGCACAGAGACAGGTTGCAAACATTATATCAGGTCTACTGGCGGTTAAGTACAAAAGTGACCCTATCATGCCTCTGTAGTGCTTGACATCTGTTGGTTCACCATTAGGATCAGAGTCAAGTTTAACTCCAGTGGCAATAGGAGTTTTCATTGGTTTTTGAATCATTGAGCTTTATTCATGTTTAATGCTCGGTACTGAATGCTTACTCAACAGTGAAGTTGAATCATGAAAACTAGACAAAATGGGGTTAATTGTCTCGGTTTTTCAAGAAGATGAGCCTACATTTGAGGGGGAGCTCGTGATACTTTGAAGACTCGAAGAATGGAACGCCAAAGTTTCTAAAGAAAGCAAGGGGGAGACTACAAGATGATGCTTTCTTTATAAAACATTAGGGGGAGATTGTTATATTAAATTAGCTCCTAATTTAATTAAATGTTTTATAAAGAAAAAGTGTATGGGCTTTTTAGTTAGCTTCTTAGTTAGCTTTATGGGCTTGAGCCTTTTATTGTAAATGGACCCTTTAAAAAGGAGTTTAGGGTTTCATTTATCATTTAGGTCATTTTTGAAGATACACACAAAAAAACACACTGACTAATCTCATGAGAGTCATCTAAAATGTAAAGTGTGGTGTTCTTCATTTTCCTCTCCATATAATTCATCAATGAATATGAGATGAGTTATTTTTATCATTATTCTTATTGTTCATCTTATCTCTATTTATATATGAACTGTTCTTCTATTGTTTGCTTGTCCTAAATGGGACCAACATCGTGCCACGTGTCCCTTGTATCAAGTCCTTAAATACGAGGATTTGGGATGTTTGTCTCAACTTTCTGAAATTCAAAACTCTCTCAACTCTCAACTTTCTGTCGAAAAACTGCAATCTGAGTTCGGTTTTTCATCGAGTTTTTTTTTCGACTTCAAATCGATTGCTTTGTATTCGCACCATTTCGAGGTACAATCTCTGTGATTTTCACTCGATTTCATCCATTGAAAATATGTTTACAGTTTGTTTTAGGGTTGATTAGAGTTCGAACTTGATAAAACCCTTCATATTCATATGCTTAAATCGATGAGTTTAGGATCTGTTAGATGGAAATAAATGTTAGGGGTTTTGCTTCTGTGTTGCTTGCGAACATTATGGAATAGGTTTAGATTCACTTTTGCGCGAAAACAGTATTATGAGCATAAAACACTTAGGTTTATTCTGAAGTTCATAACTATCGCAACCTCAAGGATTCTTGTGTTCAAAACTATCGCAGCCTTAATTGTTCTTCATATTCAAAACTGTCGCAACCCTCATATTCATAACTATCGCAACCTATTAGTTGCGATAACATCTTGTCGCAACTAGTGTGTTGCGATAACATTTCCTCGCAAGTCCTTCATTGCGATAAGGTCTTTGGTTGCGACAACTTAATTTTCATGTTGGTTGCGATAACTTCCATACTTAGAAAATTTTTGGAAAATTTTTGAAGAAAACCAATTTTTTTGGGGACTGTTCTAAACTTGATCACTGTTCAGATGGCTCATAATGACGGCCGTTCATCTTTCGAGAACACCATCATGCCGTCTCACCGGTCGTCACATCCATCGGTGAACGCCCGAGATCTAGATGCAGAGCTTCTACCGAGAAGTCTCCATCTTGCCCTTCACGACAATAACCACAACCTTGATCTTGACGTGGCGTTCGACCATCAAATCATCATCGAGATCATCCGCGGCCATCCTCTCCGAACAGTGCTCACGAAGGCAGTCACTGTGCCCCTCATATACTTACAGCAATTTTGGCACACACTACAATTTCATCCTACACACCGACGGGGTCCACATTTTACTGCCCGAGTCGATCATTTCGATGCTCGGATTACCCTTAAACGACTCCGTCTAGCCCTAGACCTACCCTTTAACCCAAACTCTGAAGACATGGTACCCGAAGCCCAACTATACGCAGATATCCAAAGCTTAGGCTACCATGATCCAAATATCCCTGTACTAGCCGGCTCCTTCAAATTCTTACGAAAGCACCTACCACCCGTATGGTACACCCTTTGCTCCATATTCAACTGATGCATGACGTCAAAGCATACCGAGTTTGAGAAATGTAACCTTTCGACCCTTCGAATGTTCCATGCATTCGCCTTCAACCGCAACATAGACTATGCTATACTACTCTGGAATGAGCTACAAGAGCTGGTCGAAGACAAAGCACGCCCGAAAAAGAAAAGAAACTTCGTGCCATATCAACGATTCTTCCAGATACTTATCCATCAAATCATGGAGTGCAACCGGGAAATTCCTAGACGCCCAGATGCGGTACGAGGTCTGACACAATACATGCATTATCTGAACATGCCTACACATGAAGACTTTATACACATCGCCGTGATTCCAGAGCCTGTACTTGCCTATGCCGACCAGCAGTCTGAGGTAGTTAGGCAGTATAGATTAGCTAATGCACTAGTGGTCCAGCTAGAACCGGCCGGACCTCACCATGGTGCAATCCCATTAGGCAGTGAGGGTGTAATTGCTTAGCAGGTTCAGGAACTTGGGGTTCCTGAACGGGAAGTCGTGAGAAGAACATTAAGAAAGAGAGTGGGTGGGGTGGCGAGGACTGTTGTTCAGGCATCTTTTACCAGAGCTGTACGAATTCCCATCCTCAATGACATACCGATGGAATCTGAGGATGATTCTGATTATGACCCCGATGCTTTGTCAGCCGATGATGAAGCATCTGACCAACCTTGAGTTGATGATGATTCTGACTCTGATCCTAGTCATGACCCTGATGCGGATCTAATCCCGCTACATATCGGTCAGAGTTGACATACTGAGGGTTCCGATGCTGATTCCACTTGGAACGTCGGACCCTCCGGAGATTTTGGTGACATAAGGTGGAATGAGGGAGCTATAGTAGAAAATATACATGTGAGCAGTGATGTGACGAGAAAAGAAATGGGAGAGAAAGGGATAGGGTCAGATAAAGTTTTAACTACTGACTCTCCCCAAACCGATCCAAGCCGGGTAGCCACATCTTCTACCAACGAGCGTACGTCGCCGTTGCGTATTGAACAAGGCGTGGTGGACCCAGCCATGCAAAGCACAACCCCTCTATGCCACTCGTCGGCATCTCAATTTGCCGGCGTTTCATTTTCCACAGGGGATAAAGCACAACTGCTATCGGCGACACACTTGGTGTCTGCTGATATTGAACAAGGTAGGCTCCTGCTCCGGCCACCGCCTTTTATTCCACGCACGTTGAGTCTAGAGCCATTTGGACATACATCTTTTCCTAGGCCACACCCGTCGGAATCCCAACAAGTTGTGAGCTTTCGTGCTCCAACCGGAACACCCTGAGTGCGGCCGCCATTTGTTGGTGCCCCACGAGGACTGGGTGGAAGTCCTATCATGGTCAACACTGTGTCAGCCATGAACACAGGCAGTACGGTTGCTACAACCGCTACTATAACCGGTAACCTAAGTGGTCCGGATGTTAGACAAATGTTTCCCAATTTTCCTCCTCAACAGGTTATACAAATGCTTGGACCGCGTCCATATTATATCACGCTACTATTATTGGCGTCTGCTTTAGGCGCAATTGAAACTGCCTACATGCAACACCGACGGGCCATGCAGAGTTCAGTTGACAAATTAACAAGTGAAGTGAGCAGAGCCATCAAGGGCAAAGGAATCGCTGAATCGTCGTCAACCCCTCAGAATCAACCATCCCATACACAATCCGACCCACAACAACCACCACCAGTTCCATTACACCAAATCCCTGAAGACCCGCTCAAATCAGAGCTGTTAGCCCGACTCCTAGCCAAAAGTGACACTAGTGCAGCTGAAGAAGTTGACCTGATTGGATTACTCCGTCAACATACCCAACCTCAAGCCCAAACCTCAAACCAACCACCTTCTAGCAACGACTTCGAGCGTCTAACCAACTCTATGAAAGATATGACGGAAGCCATGTTGAACGGATTCACCTCCATCACTAATAGGCTTAAGGCAGTTGAGGAGAAGTGTGGGATTCAGGCTCAAGCTCCATAGAAACGAAGACATGATGATCAGGATGATCCTGATTCTCATGAGGGGGAGAAGAGAGCAAGGGTTGGTGAATCCAATGCTACAGCTACTGCATATGTTGGGGGTTCAGGTCAGTCAGTTGGTGAAAGGGAGACAGGGGTAGGTGGAACAGACACTGACATGGTCCAAGTGGATGAAACCGAAGTTCTAGCTGATGTCATAACTGGGGTTGAAAAGCCTTCGGTTGTTGACAATAGAACAGATGATGAACGGATGGCGGAAGCTTTGATTGTCGACTATATTGACATTGATTCTGAGGAAGAACCTGAGAGAACAACAGTCCAGATCAAAGAGGAAATAGAAGATATTTTTGACATCACCAGAGCTATTATGGATGCTTCCGATTCAGACAACGAAACTCCAGATGATACTACTCAACCACAAATGTTGATTGATCAAAGTGCAAGTACTTCCGCGCCTCCAGTAATTCCAATAGTACAAGAAGCTTCTCCAGTAGTTCAAATGCAAGCCGATGGCAGAATCAGGGATCCTATACTAGAAGCTGAATTGGAAATCTATCAGGAAGTGATAGACGCTGAGCCAAGGTATGTGGCTACAGGTGAACGAGTTCGGATTCTGATTCCGTTTCAAGAAAGTATAAGGAGAGACCTGTTTGTTAAAGATGTCCAAAGGCTCAACCTAGAGAAGCTATACGGAATTGAAGATTGGCCTTCACTTCAAAAGATCGAGTTCTTACATGTAATGGGCAACAAAAACCTACGATCAGATGTCGTAAAATCAGACAGTGTGATTGTGAAAGTGTTGAAGGTCGAGTCAAACAAACTATCCAAAGTCTGGTACCCAGTGTTTACGGTTAGAAGATCCAATAGTACTGAATGTGTCTTCTGTGAGGCAGATTTCAAAAGCTTAAAGCTAGACGACCTCCTAAGCCTCTACAATTCTCTAGCCTGCCTTCCGGATAAGGATGTTGAATGGTCTGCCGCGTATCAAAGTATAAAGAGATTCATGCGGAACATTCTGAAGTTCTCTTATCTAAAAGACTTTCAGATGGGTCTGGAATCTCGCCAAGCCAGATTAAACCTAAGAGCACCGAACCGGCGTCTTTCAGATATTCAAGGTGTCCCAGCCTACACTGTATTGAAGAAACCGGAACTTGGACTTGTTTACTTCGATAGAGACTCAAAGAAGAGATTTATGAGAGTTCTTGAAACCAACAAGTTCAGTGACGGAACTGTTGATCCAAACCCTCAATGATTTGATAATGACCCTCTAAGAAACACTTAGTGAAAATTGTAAGTAGACAATATGTATTAGAGTTTCACTATCGCTGATAAGTACTATGTTTCTAACAGTACCGCTGATAGGAAACTCTTGCTCTTTAATTTTACCATTCAGCGAACTCTGTTCATCAATAGAGCTCTGAGCCTGTTCAGTCTTATTGATGATCGCTGATAGTTTAGTTATTTACTTATGATCCTTGAAGACAAGTTTCACTTCAACAAAGGTTCTACGCTGAAGTCAAAGATCAAGCCCAAGAACCAGCGACAAAGTCTACTAATGAACTGATGCGGATATCAGCGAAGCCAAGACCTGTCCACTCAACGTGAAGTATCAAGTAGAAGATTTCAGCAATCACTGAGCTTTATCACTCGCTGATAAAGTACTGTTCAACGAACGCTGATCATGAGGTTTACTCTACAAGTTACTTTTGTCTTTCCCCCTTGCACGTCTCCATACGATAATGTCAGAAAGGACATCCCTTCTGTCCAGAATCGTACAACCAACTCTGATTCTACACTATACACCATGCGGCTACTAAGGTTGTCTACAAAGGTCAAACCATGCAACCAATCAGCTGCTGCCACGTGTAAAGGTATACTGCTTTGCATTAAATGCATGCAGTATATAAGAAGAACCCTACTTCAGAAATGAAGTGCTCGGCCATCTTCTTCTTTCTCTCTTAGTGTTAGAATATTTATCTTTAATATTCTTATCTCTTTCTGTCTTAATTCTAGTGCAAGAAACTTAGTGTTCTTAACTTGTTTAGATTAGGTTAATCTTTAATCTTGTTCCGCAACAAGTTGTAAATTGTTTGATTATATCAATAAACAATTTAGAAAATAAAAATCTGTGTGTTTGTATTCAACCCCCCTTCTACAAACTTGTATAACTGATAACTCTATTTTTAGAGTTATTATTTCCTTGTATTTCCTATTTTATTCTATCAAATTTAGCCATTCCGCCTCTCAAAACCCCCATTCTTGGTATAAATCTCGAAAATGAGCAAAAGGAGCGAACCTTAGTGTTTAATAAACTATTTGGTAGAATTTGGGTGTTTTTCACATTTTATCCTGCAGTGATCACTGTTGTGCCCACTCCGGCTGCCCACTATTCGAGCTGATCAAGAAAGACAAAAGAAACTACTAGTTGGGACTTAATTTGCTGGAGGAAGAAGGTTCATTAGCAGGAAAATGGCTAGAGGGAGTACAAAATGGCATCTACATTGAAGATTGCAACAAGTACTCCTTTATGTACTTGGAGATTGACTTGGAAAAGGGTCCATTGAATAATGGGTTTGCACAAGGTGCTGATTTCTGCCACAACACAGCAGTTTTTACCCATTGGAAGACTCATTTCTTTTGTGTAATACCCAACTCTTTCTCCTAGTATATAAAGGAGCACTTGGGTTCATTTATTACAATCTTGGAATCTTACAATCATCTTGGGTTAAGTTTAGATAGTTGAATAGCTTTAATTTCTCTCATCTACCACATTAGTTTTAGTCTTTTAATTACTGCATTAATTTAGCTTTAATTTCTATAATTTCCTTTCCTAGTTAATTGTAGTTCGTAAAACACAGTGGACAGGGACGAATTCTCGTTCCCCACTGTGAGTACTATTCAATCCACTATCAGTTTTATTATGTGCAAATCTTCATCTTTTGTTTTCTTTACTTCGGAAATGTTAGGCTAAACATCCTTTGGGATGTAGGAAGGAGAAGTACCTGGATTTTATTAAAAATGCTTGAGTAATCTTTATACTTAGAATATTTGTTGTTTTGGTCATTCATTCTCGATATTTACCCAAAGATGCGAACAAGTCGATCACTTGCAAGGATCTAAAGTCTAGTTCTTAACTTAGAAATGAGTAGAACGCAGTGACACGATCTTGAATGATGCTAGGGGATTCGAAAGAATTCTTATGACACTTACGAAAGTGAGGTCGGCACAGTGAGCTAATCTCTGCCCACTGGAGTAGTAGGCAAGATAATTTGTGTATTAAAAAACACTTAGAGTATTTGTCTCTACACATTCCTTCGAGGCCTGAAAAGGTCCATTTAGAGATTACCATTGACAAAACAACAAGTACTAAGAGTATGGGATTTTTTATCTAACGGTGTGAGTATTTTGTAACCGGGCTTTTCTAGCGAAAATGTCCACCACGAATATGAGGATCACTTCTAAGGACCGAGTATTTGATATAAAATCTAGGGAAAATCCAACCTACATTCCTCCTTTTTAACCTTTAGTAAATCGTTTAAAGTAGCTATTTCACCAAACCAAACCAAAGTATTATTTTCCTCTCTAATTGAAACTTGTAAAAGGAGCTCATAAGAACCGTATTGTCTTGATTGTCCAGTCCTTGTGGAAACGAATCTGGTATTTTACCAACTATTACTTGTTGTGACGATCATAGTGGACAGTGTACACTTGCACTTCCCGCTTTGAACAGTTTGCAACCCACTGCGATTAAAACACATATTTCGCACGTACCAAGTTTTTGGCGCCGCTGCCGGGGACTGGCGTGATTTTAAATCTCAAGACATTAGTTTTTGTTCGAGCCCGAGTAACTCGTTTTTCTAAGCTTTTCGTGTTGCATGCCAAGGCAACAACACGAACCTTAGTTACCAATCGATCTTGAAATAGAGAAAACTTTTCGAAGAAAACGCAGAAACAGAAATCGACAACCCCCTATGATCCCCACTGTGAACATGGCTGCAATACCGCCACCTGTAGTGGAGACCACAATCACGATCGCCGATAGCCAAGATCGAAAAATACGGGACTATGCTACCTCCGGAGTTAGTGATTTAGGCTCCGGGATTCGAAGGCCCGTCCTTGAAACAACGCATTTTGAACTCAAACCGGTGATGTTTCAAATGATCCAAGCCATGCGTCAATTTGGAGGATCGCCATCTGAGGATCCGCACTCGCACTTAAAATCATTTTTAGAAATGACCGATTCCTTTCAGTTGCAAGGTGTTAGTGATGAGGCATTAATACTAAGGCTTTTCCCTTTTTCATTAAGGGACAAGGCGAAGTCTTGGCTGAACGCACATGCACCTCACTCGATAATCACTTGGCAAGATCTTGCGGATAAATTTTTACAAAAATACTTTCCTCCCACAAGGAATGTAAGATTTATAAATGATATTATTTTGTTTAGACAAGAAGAAGATGAGGCTGTTTCGGATGCATGGGAACGATTTAAAGAATTACTTCAAAAGTGCCCACACCATGGCATCCCGCATTGCATCCAATGGAGACCTTTTACAATGGTCTTTCCAATGCAGCCAAAATCATCTTGGATGCAACAGCCGGTGGAACATTTACGAGTATGACTTACAACGAAGGATATCAAATCTTAGAAAAAGTGTCCAACAACAATACCGAATGGTCAAATCCGAGAGCACCCATGCCAAAGACCAACACCATCGATTCCGAGGCACTTAAAACCATGAATGCGCAATTAGTGGCCTTGACCAAAATCGTTTTAAATCAAAATAGAGGCCAAGTCAATTCCGCAACACATCTCCCTGAAAACTGCTCCCTCTGTGGAGAAGAGCACGTTTTTGATTTTTGTCCGGCAAATCCCGAATCTGTTAATGTCATAGGGACCAACCCACGGAACAATCCTTTTTCGCAAACCTATAATCCAGGTTGGAGGAACCATCCGAATTTCTCTTGGTCTGGAAATCAAGGACTCCAACCCCACGGGGCGAGTCATGGCCAATCAAGACCACACAACCCCCCTGGATTTCAGCAACATCACAGTGGGCAGAACTCACATCACAGTGGGCAGAACCCACCAAACTTTCACCAAGGCCAATCCTCACAACAATACCAATCACGATCTACTCAACCCGCTGAGACCCAACTGTCACTTCAATCAATTCTCAAGGGTTTTATGAATCAAACTCAAGCAGCCATTAGGAATATAGAGACCCAAGTAGGACAGTTAGTCGTTGAAGTTAAGAATAGACCACCAGGAACGTTACCTAGTGATACCGAACACGCTAGGGTAATAGGAAAAGGACCTGAACATATCAAGTCCATAACACTAAGGAGTGGAAAGGATTTGCAAGATATCGTTTTCGAATCTGATGATTCGCCTCAAATACCCACTGTGGTTCCCACAGTGGGCACTCCTCAGGTCACTGTGGTCCCCACAGTGAGGACCGACATCCCTGACCTTCCCACTTTTGGACCTGTGCCAATACCTACTGTTCCAAAGCCAATACCACAACAAACTCAGATTGACCCATGAAGCATACCTTTTCCTCACCGAATGAAGCCTAAAAATGTCGAGGTTCAGTTTAAATTTTTTTAGACATTTTTAAACAGCTTCATATTAACATACCCTTGGTAGAAGCTCTTGAGCAAATGCCAAGCTATGTTAAGTTTTTAAAAGATATTTTGAACAAAAAGAGGAAGTTGGGTGAATTTGAGACTGTGGCTTTGACCGAAGAATGTAGTGCCCTTCTTACTAGCAAGATTCCACCTAAGTTGAAAGACCCGGGTAGTTTCACCATTCCATGCACAATAGGAGGACAAGAAGTAGGTCAAGCACTTTGTGATTTGGGAGCTAGTATAAATTTGATGCCGCTGTCCATTTTTAAGAAGTTAGGTATTGGAGAGGCTAGACCCACAACCGTGACATTACAACTAGCCGACCGGTCCATTGCCTATCCCAAGGGAAAAATAGAAGACGTTTTGGTCCAAGTGGATAAATTTATCTTCCCCGCCGATTTTCTAGTTCTAGATTATGAGGCCGATAAAGAAATCCCAATCATCTTAGGACGTCCGTTTCTAGCAACCGGACGAACTTTGATTGATGTGCACAAAGGAGAACTCACGATGAGAGTTAATGACCAAGAAGTGACCTTCAATGTCTTTAAGTCTCTTAAGTATATAAATACCGAGGACTGTTTTGCTTTGAGTTTGATTAATGAAATCTACGATTTTGAAACAGTGCCCACAGTGGGCAGTAAGAGTGAGCACTCTGAATCTGAGAGTGATGACACTTTTTAGGATGAGTGTAACGCCATAGTAGCAGCCTTTGAACCTCTGGACTTTAAGGATAGAGATGTTCAACCCCCTTCAATAGAACAACCCCCCGAGTTAGAGCTTAAACCATTGCCTTCCCACTTGAAATATGCTTATCTCGCTAAGGATAATAAGCTTCCCGTTATTATCTCTTCAAAACTTAGCGAGAAACAAGAACAACTTCTGATAAATTTATTGATGAAGCATAAGAAGGCAATTGGTTGGACCATAGCGGACATTCGAGGAATTAGCCCCTCTTTATGTCAACATAAGATTAACTTGGAGAGTGACCACCCGGGGAAAGTCCAACCTCAAAGAAGGTTGAACCCCATCATGAAGGAGGTAGTTAAGAAAGAAGTCTTGAAGTGGTTAGATGCCGGTATTATCTATCCCATTGCTAGTAGTAGTTGGGTGAGCCCCGTCCAATGTGTCCCTAAAAAGGGAGGGACGACTGTAGTGAAGAACGAAAAGAACGAGCTCATTCCCACTAGGACTGTCATGGGATGGAGGATATGCATGGACTATAGACAACTCAACATGGCCAATAAGAAATACCACTTTCCCTTACCTTTCATCGATCAAATGCTTGATAGGTTAGCGGGAAAGGAATTTTATTGTTTTCTAGATGGATACTCCGGATACAACCAAATCCACATTGCACCCGAGGACCAAGAAAAGACCACCTTTACTTGTCCCTACGACACTTTTGCATTCCGGAGAATGCCATTTGGATTGTGTAATGCCCCCGCCACTTTTCAACGTTGTATGATGGCCATTTTTACCGACATGATAGAAGATACCATAGAAGTTTTTATGGACGATTTTTCTGTGATAGGGACATCATTTGACAATTGTTTGGGAAATTTAGAGAAAATCCTAGTGAGATGTGAGACCCACGACCTAGTCTTAAATTGGGAAAAATGTCATTTTATGGTCGAAGAGGGTATTGTTTTAGGACACCTTGTCTCGAAAAGAGGGTTGGAAGTTGATAAAGCCAAGCTTGAGGTAGTGGCACAACTTCCCGAACCTACAACGGTGAAAGGTATTCGAAGTTTTTTGGGTCACGCAGGTTTTTATGGGAGGTTCATCAAGGATTTTTCGAAAATTACAAAACCCCTATGTAACCTGTTACAACATGAAAAAGACTTCATTTTTACCCAAGAATGCCGAGAAGCTTTTGAAAAAATCAAGGAAGCATTAGTCACAGCACCCATAGTGACCACTCCTGACTGGTCACTCCCATTCGAAGTGATGTGTGATGCCAGCGATTGGGCTGTGGGGGCTGTTCTCGGACAGAAAAAGAACAAAGTTTTTCACCCCATTTATTATGCAAGTAAAACACTGATTGAAGCTCAGATTAATTACACTGTTACTGAAAAAGAATTACTTGCAGTGGTGTTTGCTTTTGATCGTTTCAGGTCATACTTGATAGGGACGAAGGTCATAGTGCACACAGATCATGCAGCGATCAAATATTTGATCAACAAGGCTGATTCCAAGCCACGGTTGATTAGATGGGTTTTATTGCTGCAAGAATTTGACCTTGAGATCGTCGACAGAAAAGGAACAAGCCATCAGGTTGCCGACCATTTGTCCAGGCTCGAGAAGACAGTGGGCACTGTTGATCCCACTCCTGATCCCACTCCGGTAAAAGAAACTTTTCCCGATGAACAATTACTATCTGCTCAACATCGTGAAAATAATATTCCTTGGTATGCTGATATTGCAAACTTTTTATCAAGTGGACTTAAGCCCCACGGGATGAGTGGACAACCATTCAAAAAGTTTTTACACGACACACGACAATACGTTTGGGACGATCCTTTCTTGTACAAGATAGGGGCGGACCAAATATTGAGGCGTTGTGTCCATGGGAGTGAGCAACATCAAATACTCCATGGTTGTCACACATCCCACTACGGTGGACACTTCGATGTAAACCGTACCGCTGCAAAAATCTTGCAAAGTGGATTCTTTTGGCCCATCGTTTTTAAAGACTCGTATGAATTTGTGAAAAATTGTGAGCAATGTCAACGTACGGGGAATATATCGCAAAGAAATGAAATGCCTCTTAACAACATTTTAGAGGTTGAACTTTTTGATGTTTGGGGGATAGATTTTATGGGACCTTTTCCGAATTCCAACAACAACTTTTATATCTTGGTTGCGGTAGACTACGTTTCATAATGGGTAGAAGCCATTGCTTGTCACTCCAATGATGCTAACACCGTGGTGAAGTTCTTGCATAAAAATATATTCACTCGCTTTGGAACACCACGGGCATTAATCAGTGACGAAGGAACCCATTTTGTAAACAAAATCATGGTCGCGGTTCTTGCTAAGTATGATATTCATCATAGAGTGGCCACCGCATACCATCCACAAACCAATGGTTTGGCCGAACTTTCAAATCGTGAAATCAAAGGGATTTTGGAAAAAGTTGTTAAACCGCACCGAAAAGATTGGTCAACCAAACTTGATGATGCTCTTTGGGCCTATCGAACGGCCTATAAAACTCCTTTGGGAATGTCTCCATTTAAATTAGTTTTTGGCAAGGCTTGCCATTTACCGATTGAATTAGAGCACAAGGCGTTTTGGGCCCTTAAAGAGCTTAACATGAGTGAGGATGCTGCGGGAATCAAAAGGAGTTTACAAATGCATGAGCTAGAGGAGTTGCGATATCACTCCTATGAGAACGCAAAGTTGTATAAAGAGAAGACCAAGATGTGGCATGATCGAAGGATCAACCATAGGGAGTTCATGGAAGGACAACAGGTACTATTGTTCAACTCCCGTCTCAAACTCTTTCCAGGTAAACTAAAATCAAGATGGACGGGACCATACACCATTGTCAAGGTGAGTCCTTTCGAAACAGTAGAGTTGAAATCCCCACAATCGGGTCAGACCTTTAAAGTCAATGGACAAAGGGTAAAGCATTTTCTGCATGAGAGTGCCCACATCCCCGCCCACTCTCCACCTCACTATGGTTAGAGAAAGTCAACGCTGTTTGTAAATATTTTATTTCAGTTAATTGTTGTCTTTTTATTAAATTTGGTATTTTTAATTCTGCATGGTAGTTTATTTCTATGTGTGTGGGAGAATTTTAGCACTTTTTGGAACAAAAAGGTTCGAAGTGGGCAGAGGCTGGTCACTGCGCTCCTCACTCTCGATCTGACTTATGAAGAGACGGTTTGGGGGGCCCAAGGCTGACACACATCATACTTTTTCTTACACATATGTCATCCTTTCCTGCCACTTGTCCTTTCCCCACCTATTCCCAAGAGAAACCATCATTGTCCTTCTCTCTCTCTATCCTAAAAACCGTTCCCTCTCAAAAGCTAAAAACCCCTCCTTTTCAAAAATAAAGCCTCTTTCTCTCTCCATAAACCACCTACACTTTTCATCTTCTTCTTTCTTTTTCACGAACCATACAAATCCCAAAACCCTAAAATGGCTAGAAGCAAAAGATTAACCTCTCATCCCGAGGCACCCACACGTCCGGCAGTCCGCCGCCGAACCAATGAAGACCAACCACCGGAGGCCGTCACCGGCGATCTCAATAAAACCCCACCGATCTCCGGCGAACCTCCGGTCATCTCCAAAGTTGCAGACGCAAGTTCGTCCAAACCAGAGAGTCCAAAAGCCGTATCTTCATCAAGGGTCTCGGACTCTGTTCAAACCCCTTTTGATGATACATATTTGCAAGAGGATGAGGAAATGCAGAGGTTACGAGAGGAATACAACCAAAGGGTCGCGGAAATCAAGATAAGGAAGGAAGAAGCCGAGAGAAAGCGCCGAGAGGAAGAGGAAAGATTAAAACGAGAAGAGGAGGAGAGATTGAAGAGGGAAGAAACCGAAAGATTGGCTAGAGAAGAAGAGGAGAGAAAACGAGTAGAGGAGGAAGAACGAAAGAAGGCTGAGGAGGCAAGGATTCTCGAGCAAGAAAAGAAAAAAGCAGAAGACGAACGATTGGCACGTGAGGAAGAAGAAAAAGAGTCGACGAAGAAAGGCAGAAAAAGATTAAGGAGCAGACTCAGACTGAAGAAATTCCCCAAGACAAAAATGCTGATAGTGTGGAGGATGTCCACACCACTGCCCACAGTGAGGAAACCCCGACCAGAACACTCCAGAGGAGCAGGGGAGTGGTTACACGATCTGGTGTAACCAAGAAGTCATCATCCGCAAAGCCTAAAAGAAAAGCGTCGAGAAAAGGTAAGGGTATCGAACCCTCTTTAAGTTCTTCTTCTAGTGATACTAATACGGGGAGTGAACAAAACCCATCTGAAAATCCACATCTGTCCACTGTGGGGACTATTCATGCCCCCAGTGGGATACCGAGGCAGTTCACTTCCCCCGCAGCTAGAGCCCACTATGAGTGTATTTGCACTCGGAAGTTGAATTTAGAGAGGGGTTTCGACCCCGACTTCGTAGAAGCCAATCCTTTTATCAAAGATAAACTAATAGCGCAAGATTGGGCAACCATTTCCACTGCCAATCGCCGCGCTAATGCATCATTAGTCCGGGAATTTTTTGTTGAAGCCTCCCAAGCCAAAGAATCGTTTGTGAAGGTTAGAGGAAAGGTTGTGGACTATACTCCAGGTCAAATAAATCGAGTGTTAGGTAGAGGAGCCCCGGAACCTTGTGCTTTCGGACAGTTCCTGGCAAAGACGACTCCGGCTGATGAGGAGTTGATTTTAAAAGAAATAGCAATAGAGGGAAGGCCATGGAATCAAGATGGCCAGAGGAGGTGTCTATACGATGGCTCCCTCACAACTGAGGCTGCTGTGTGGTTCCAATTCCTTCGGGCCTCTGTGGCCCCAACATCACACGACACGACTCTCTCCATGCATAGTGTGCCATGCTTTACTGCGTTCTCACTAGAAAGAAGATCAATCTGGGAATCGTTATGCATGGTGCCATCCATCAGGCCCGAACACGAACCAAGGTAATCCTACCCCTTCCTTGCCTTATTACACTATTTCTAATAGATGCCGGAGTGCCCACAGCTGAAGAGGACCAGTGGATCGTTTCCACGAAAAATATCAGTGTTCAGACCATTAAGAAGATGAGAAGAGAGATAGGAGGCCAGTCTGATGAGCCTGCCCAGGTACAGCCCAACGTGCGAATAGGCGACGAGCACATAGTGGGCACTAACTCGCCCACTGTGGAGAAGAAGGGTACCTCATTGCGTCCGAAGAGTACAGGAGAAGCAAGCACCAGCACAATCAACCCGATGACCGCCATTCTGCACGCCATTTCAGCACTCACGCACAAAGTCGACCTCCTCGCAGCTGAGCAGAAGCATGTCAACCGCGCCCTTGAATCAATCTGGATGTACAACGGCGATCGTGATGAGGTTGTGAACCAAATGTACATGGCTGCCGATCCTCTCCTTGCCGCACAAATCCCAGAATTTCCAGAGGGGATCTGCCCCACTGTGGCAAGTGAGGATGATTTTGAGGAAGACTTGGCCGACAGTTCACCAAAGGCAACCCAAACGCTGTAATGGTTTGTTTTAAACACTTTGGTTTCATTCCCTATGCTCTCAAAACAATTTTAATTTTTCTGTATGATGCCTATGGCTAGGCTCTTGACACAATTTGCTGCTTTCAATACTTTTGGTTAATGATGCATGGATCCCTGCTATGTTTAGCAGGTGCTTTTGGTTACTAACTCACTTCGAATTTGCATGTTTGTTTGATCTCGTTTCCAGTTCTAGGTACAACTTTCGGTTTCCAACATAAAAGGGTCACTTTTGTAAGTACGAGTCTGAAACTTGACGCTATGAAATGATTTAGGCCATCTTTGCATCCAAATACGACCTATTTTTGTAACACCAAAAACCACCTCTTTGAACCCAATATTCAAGTCACAGTGGGGACACTGTGCAGTTTTAAGTTTGAGGTGGGGACTTCCAGAGTGACTTCCAGTCTGCCCACAATGGGGACACTGTGAAGTCTAAGTTTGAGGTGGGTAAGCCGTACCCACCTCCCAAAAAAAAACACAAAAATACAAAAACAGAAGAAAAACGGAGTGTCACTAACAAAATTGATGGTGTGCCTTTTCTGGACCATCAAAGTGACCACTCCCACAGAAAAAGATGGTGTGCTTTTTCTGGACCATCAGAATGCCCACTCTCACAAAAACAGCCATACTCAAAATAAAGCCTGAAAGTGTGCGTCCATACCCATGAAAAATCTAAACCACTCACTTCTCAAAATAAAAATCTCAAAGCTAGATCTTCGGTCTATGTTTGGAATTGCGTGCCAAAACCCGTGGGACAAACACTCAAAGCCACAAAACCTTTCGAACCCAAGAAAAGCCCTATTGATCAATTGTGAACAAGGGAAGATTTCGTCAAGAACAAAAGTGAAACTTTAAAGTGTTATAATCGAAAGAAGTATCCAAGGAGGGAGATCAACGTCCATTCAAGATGAGAAGTCGGTAAGTTCCTAAAAGATCTAAGTGCATTATTTTTATTACTTGGGGACAAGTAATGGTTTAAGTTTGAGGTTGTGATAACTCTATTTTTAAAGTTATTATTTCCTTGTATTTCCTATTTTATTCTATCAAATTTAGCCATTCCGCCTCTCAAAACCCCCATTCTTGGTATAAATCTCGAAAATGAGCAAAAGGAGCGAACCTTAGTGTTTAATAAACTATTTGGTAGAATTTGGGTGTTTTTCACATTTTATCCTGCAGTTATCACTGTTGTACCCACTCCGGCTGCTAGAGGTGGCCAAAAAACGGGTTCGGGCCGGGTCGGGTCGGGTCGGGGGACAACCCGGTTCCACACAGTAACAGCGAGAACCGGGTCGGGTCGGGTCGGGTTTAAACCGAGATCCCCTGACCCGTTTAAGCGTAAGTGAACCCGGTTTTAGGAAAACCGGGCCGGGTCGGGCCGAGAACCGGTTTTATGATCGGGTTCGCGATTTTTATGTTTTTTAACTACTTTCTTTGTATAATAATTAATTACTAAACTTTAACAAAAAAAAAATTGGATTGGAATCATTGGATAAGTAAAATACACTTTAAAAATACGTTTTATTTATAATATATATCACTAAAATACACTTTTACGTTTTATAATTTATATATAAAGTTACAAGTTACAATACATAAATTCTAAACATTCGAAGGTCCCGCTCCCGAACTTCCACCCCCATCACCCGGATAGTAATTGAATGGATTATAGTTGAATGGATTGTATGGAGCGTAGTATGGATTCTGATCTGTATTGTAGACTTCAAGAGTATTGTACTGCATCAGTCGTGTAATAGCCGTTTGATCGTCAAGGGGGTCGATGTCTACTTCTTCGTCATCTACGACACTACTAACTTCAGAAGTACCGGATACGGACGGCGTACTTAGTAGTTCATCCGTCTCGTTTTCGAATAAGTTTTCTTCCACGCCTTCTAGATCATCCTCCAGGTTCGTTCGATTTTGAATGCGGTCTTCTCCATCCAAGTAATCCTTCAGACATACGCAGCACTCCACCGATTTTGGGGTTAATTTTGTCCGACGCTCCGATATGATCCTGCCACTAAGAGAAAAGGCCGACTCCGAAGCTACAGTACTAGCTTGGATTGTTAGTATATCAAGTGCAATAGTGGCCATAATTGGGAAACTTGATTGTTTACTTTTCCACCATTCTAATAAATCTAGGGATTCAACATCTACGACGTTTGTGAAGGATGCCGTTATAAAATTAGTACGTATGTATTGATTGAATTCACCCAAATTATCCCCATCATATCTAGCTTTTTTAGAAGATTCCATGACAACCGATTGCATTAAAGTTTGCATTAAGTCTTCTCGGTTTCGGCCACGACTGCTACTAGAACCCGGTGAAAACATTTGAGGTGTAGGGGTTTGTTGGCTTCCTCCCCCATAATTAACTCTATAAATCTCATATAATTGATGAAAATCAGTATTAAATTGTTGTATGCGTTTCCTTGAAAAGCTAGAATTTGTAAGAGAATCCAAACCAAACGATACACATATTGCGTGTATTAAAACTTCGACACCCGTAACATTTAAAAACGGGTTTAATGCCGCGGCACAAAGAAAAGTGAAGGGGATCTTTTTAAAATATTTTACCAATTTTTCTTTCATTGGTTTCACGACGTCGTGAAAGTGCAAATCCTGTTCGTATTGAGCAATTTTACTTGCCAAAATATAAAGTTGATTTAAAAGTAAAGGGCTCGTTGGATAATAAACACCGGATAACAAAGTTGTTGCAGTTTTGAAATCGCCCAAAATATCGTGAAAGCCATGAATCCTTGTCCAATCATCCTGAGTTATCGTGTTATCCGGGTAATAAATGTTATAAAATGCTTGAATATATTGTTGTTGTCTTAATAAATTATCCATCATTTTCCAAGTCGAATTCCATCGAACCGGCATATCGTGCGCCGGTCCCAAAGCTTTAAAACCGACTTGTTTGCAATAATCTTTATATAAGTTTTGCGTTTTTTTATTTCTTGTGAAAATTCGACGTAACATAAGCCTAAACTTAGTTAAA
Source organism: Saussurea involucrata (assembly GCA_033807775.1). Taxonomy (NCBI): domain Eukaryota; kingdom Viridiplantae; phylum Streptophyta; class Magnoliopsida; order Asterales; family Asteraceae; genus Saussurea; species Saussurea involucrata. The sequence goes on along the minus strand of CM066322.1, from coordinate 53,521,162 downwards.
GGCTCATTAAGTTTACTTAAGCCGTCTTGAACGGCTAAGTTTATTATGTGTGCGCAACAACGTGTATGAAATAATTTTCCCTCTAAAATAGGGGATAAAGCCAAACGTAATCGGTCTACGCATGCCGTATTATTACTAGCATTATCAAACGAAATACTAATAACTTTATTTTTTAAATTATAATATTGAAGACATCTCATAATTATAGAAAACTGACGCTCACCCGAATGTGGCGAACCAAAGAGCTCAAACGTGATTACACGTTTGCATAATTGCCACGATGCCGGCACAATCCAATGTGCCGTTATGCATATATAAGAATCTGGCAATCCGAATGGTGCGCTCCATACATCACAAGTTAAAGAAACTTTGTTGGGTAAGTTTAAAAACATTTCTCGCATATTTTTTTGAACCTTATTCCAATATTTTAAAGCATCACGCTTAAGAGTTTGACGACTTACCGGAGTGTAGCGTGGTTGGAACCCATTTTTGATCATGTTTGTCATGTGAGGATTGTCGAAATGTCCGAACGGCAACGCCATTTGAATGGCACATTTCATTTGCATTTCTCGGGCGAGATCATTATCATACGACCATACTTGACCGGAATTGTCAAGTATGGGTTGAGTTGGATCGTCACCCGATTTCAACCTCTTGCATCTATCCTCGAAGTGGCGCTTTAACGTGCTATTTGATTCGGGTTTTAGGAAATCTCCACACCGTTTGCATTGAGCTTTTTTTGTACCGTCGGGAAATTTGACCAAGTTGAAATTCTCCCAAACCGCTGCTTTTCGTGAATGATCGGCAACAACGACGTAATTTTGTTTGGCCATTTTTTTGATACTAGAGACTAGAGAGTATAGACTAGAGACTAGAGAATTGTATGCGTTTTTTGCGAGAAACGAATATAAGAGCCGAGAAATGAGAATTGTATGCGTTTTTTTGCGTTTTGTAAGCAATGTAAGGTGGTGATGACCTCCATAACACCCCTAGTATTTATATGGGGTTTGGAGGGTGTTTTTTGATGAAAAAAACGGTCACAAGGGATATAAAACGGCTAGCCAACGGATCTATTTTTTTGAAAAAAATCGGGTCGGGCCGGGTCGGGCCGAGGAAATCTATATATAGTCGAACCGGTCCCGGCTCTCGGGCTCAAAACCGGTTCTTGACCGGGCCGGGTCAGAACCGGTTCTTGGCCGGTTTCGGGTCGGGTCGGGTCAGTTTGGCCATCTCTACCGGCTGCCCACTATTCGAGCTGATCAAGAAAGACAAAAGAAACTACTAGTTGGGAATTAATTTGCTGGAGGAAGAAGGTTCATTAGCAGGAAAATGGCTGGAGGAAGTACATTGAAGATTGCAACAAGTACTCCTTTATGTACTTGGAGATTGACTTGGAAAAGGGTCCATTGGGTAATGGGTTTGCACAAGGTGCTGATTTCTGCCACAACACATCAGTTTTTACCCATTGGAAGACTCGTCTCTTTTGTGTAATACCCAACTCTTTCTCCTAGTATATAAAGGAGCACTTGGGTTCATTTATTACAATCTTGGAATCTTACAATCATCTTGGGTTAAGTTTAGATAGTTGAATAGCTTTAATTTCTCTCATCTACCACATTAGTTTTAGTCTTTTAATTACTGCATTAATTTAGCTTTAATTTCTGTAATTTCCTTTCCTAGTTAATTGTAGTTCGTAAAACACAGTGGACAGGGACGAATTCTCGTTCCCCACTGTGAGTACTATTCAATCCACTATCAGTTTTATTATGTGCAAATCTTCATCTTTTGTTTTCTTTACTTCGGAAATGTTAGGCTAAACATCCTTTGGGATGTAGGAAGGAGAAGTACCTGGATTTTATTAAAAATGCTTGAGTAATCTTTATACTTAGAATATTTGTTGTTTTGGTCATTCATTCTCGATATTTACCCAAATATGCGAACAAGCCGATCACTTGCAAGAATCTAAAGTCTAGTTCCTAACTTAGAAATGAGTAGAACGCAGTGACACGAGCTTGAATGATGATAGGGGATTCGAAAGAATTCTTATGACACTTACGAAAGTGAGGTCGGCACAGTGAGCTAATCTCTGCCCACTGGAGTAGTAGGCAAGCTAATTTGTGTATTAAAAAACACTTAGAGTATTTGTCTCTACACATTCCTTCGAGGCCTGAAAAGGTCCATTTAGAGATTACCATTGACAAAACAACAAGTACTAAGAGTATGAGATTTTTATCTAACGGTGTGAGTATTTTGTAACCGGGCTTTTCTAGCCAAAATGTCCACCACGAATACGAGGATCACTTCTAAGGACCGAGTATTTGATATAAAATCTAGGGAAAATCCAACCTACATTCCTCCTTTTTAACCTTTAGTAAATCGTTTAAAGTAGCTATTTCACCAAACCAAACCAAAGTATTATTTTCCTCTCTAATTGAAACTTGTAAAAGGAGCTCATAAGAACCGTATTGTCTTGATTGTCCAGTCCCTGTGGAAACGAATCTGGTATTTTACCAACTATTACTTGCTGTGACGATCATAGTGGACAGTGTACACTTGCACTTCCCGCTTTGAACAGTTTGCAACCCACTGCGATTAAAACACATATTTCGCACGTACCAATAATCCTCTCGGGACCAACAAGTGGTATCCGAGCAGATTTGTTTAATCTCATAAATAAGATCTTACTTATACTAATCTTTTCTCTTCCTTGCTATTTCTCATAATGGCTACTAACACAAACACAAACAATATTGATAATGGTTCTCTTGCAAAACCTCCCAGATTTTCCAGAGATAACTTCAATCTATGGAAAAATAGGATGATACTCTTCTTAGAAGGTGTAGACCCTACTATGCCTTACTACATCGAAAATGGCCCATATATTCCTGTAAGAATTTACCCTGAAGTCCCAGGCACTGCTGATAGAGCTGCCATTCCTGAAAGGTTGATTCCCAAGGAAATTCATATGTGGACTGATGAAGACAAGAAGAAAGTGGCTATCGATACCAAAGCCATATCCATTCTTTCCATGGCTATTCCTGACGAAGTCTACCATTCTGTCATGAACCTGAAAACCTCCAAAGCCATGTGGGACACAATCTGTGTTCAGTATGAAGGTACATCTGAAGTCCAGTACTCACGTAAGATCAACCTAGTAAGACAGTACGAAAGCTTCATTTGTGGTAAAAATGAATCTCTCTTTGAAGTACATCAGCGGTTTAACTGTTTAATAATAGATCTGAAAACCGTTGGTAAGGAATATTCTAACTTTGAAGTTCTGACAAAGTTCTTAGAATGTTTACCTGAAAGCTGGGATAGTTATTCAATGTGTCTCAAGCTGTCAAAGGATCTAAAATCAATGACTCTTTCTACCTTATATGGCACGATGCTCAATCATGAGCAGTCGAGTCATCTTAAGAAGAATCTTGTAAAAGATTCCAAAAGCACCCCTGTTGCTTTAATCTCAGAGTCACCTTCCACTCAGCGATCAACTATCAGTATCACTGAGTTGGAGACTAACTCTGAATGCTCATCAGATCCTGACTCTTTAGATCTTGATGAATCTATGGCTCTCCTTTCTAATAAGTTCAGGAGATTCGCCAAAAAGAAAATTTTCAGAAAGAATAAACCCCTCGCTATTACTGACAAGCCAAGATCATCAACTTCTGTTGATAAGGCTACTGCTACTTGCTATAACTGTGAAAAGATAGGACATTTTGCTAGCGAGTGCAGGTCAAAGAAAGTTTTTAGAAACTCATCTTTCTCGAAGAAATCCTCTAACCCCGGGTCTAGAGATGAAAAGTACACCACGATGACAGAAAGGTATGCAAAGCTGAAAGGCTTTAAGAAGAAAGGCAAAGGCCTGATGGCTGACTATGATTGGGCTGCCTCTGACGAAGAAGAATCATCTGACTCTGAAGATGATGATGAAGCCAATCTCTGTCTCATGGCCAAAATCGAAGATGAGGAAGAAAAGTCTGACATTCCCTCTACTTCAGTCTCTGCTACCAAGGTATCACCTTCTTTCTTTACCAATATTTCAGATATTGATGAAGCTGATAGTCTTCGAAAGATCGATCTCCTGACTATGAGTTTATATGAAGCCATGAATGGCAAAACTGTTGTTGAAAATCAAAACCTTGATTTCGCTGAACAACTTAAAAACTGTCACCTTCAAATAGAAAAGCTTTCTAAAATTGAAGAAGATTTGAGAGATCAAGTTCATATAAATCAGCTAGTCAAAATCGAACGCGAAGAAGCTATCGCTGCTTTAAAAGGTGAAAAAGCTACTGTTGAAGGATGGTGTAAATCCTCAACAACGATCACTGAGATAATTAAGTCTCAGATTCCTCTGAGTGACAAACGTGGTCTTGGTTATAAAGCTGACGCTGAAAAACCAACCACTGATCATTCCATGCTTAAGTTTGGAATGTTTGTCTCCTCTATCCCTGACACTTCATCTTCTCAGTGTTCCTCTTTAAAGACTCCTATCCCTGAGGAAATCTCTACCTTAGTTTCTAAAGGTAAAGAGAAAATTATTTATCCAAAACCTCAGAAGGGTACCTTTGTACCTAAGCTGAATGCTTCTGTTACGTGCGAAATATGTGTTTTAATCGCAGTGGGTTGCAAACTGTCCACAGTGGGAAGTGCAAGTGTACACTGTCCACTATGATCGTCACAGCAAGTAATAGTTGGTAAAATACCAGAATCGAATCCACAGGGACTGGACAATCAAGACAATATGGTTCTCATGAGCTCCTTTTACAGGTTTCAATTAGAGAGGAAAATAATACTTTGGTTTGGTTGGCGAAATAACTACTTTGACGATTTTACTAAGATTAAAAGGAGGAATGGAGGTTAGATTTTCCCTAGATTTTATACTAAATACTTGGTCCTAAAAAATGATCCTTGTATTCGAGGTAGACATTTTCGCTAGAAAAGCCCGGTTACAAAATACTCACACCGTTTAGATAAAAATCCCATACTCTTAGTACTTATTGTTTTGTCAATGGTAATCTCAAGAATGGACCTTTTCAGGTCTCGATGGAATGTGTAGAGACAAATACTCTAAGTGTTTTAATACACAAATTAGCTTGCCTACTACTCCAGTGGGTTGAGATTTGCTCACTGTGTCGACCTCACTTTCGTAAGTGTCATAAGAATTCTTTCGAATCCCCTAGCATCATTCAAGCTCATGTCACTACGTTCTACTTATTTCTAAGTTAAGAACTAGACTTTAGATCCTTGCAAGTGATCGGCTTGTTCGCATCCTTGGGTAAATATCGAGAATGAATGACCAAAACAACAAATATTCTAAGTATAAAGATTACTCAAGCATTTTTAATAAAATCCAGGTACTTCTCCTTCCTACATCCCAAAGGATGTTTAGCCCATACTTGAAGTAAAGAAAGCAAAAGAGTAGAAGTTGCACATAATTAAACTGAAAGTGACTTGAATAGAACTCACAGTGGGGAACGAGGGTTCGTCCCTGTCACTGTGTATTGCGAACTACAATTAAGCTAAGAAAGTAAATTACTGAAAATTAAAGCTAGTTACTGCAGTAAATAAAAGACTAAAGCTAATGTGGTAGTTGAGAGAATTTAAGGCTAAGCAAAAACTCAAGGATCCTCATAAATGCTACCCAAGTGCTCCTTTATATACTAGGAGAAGGAGTTGGGTATTACACAAAAGAGGTGGGTCTTCCAATGGGTAAAGACTGCTGTGTTGTGGAAGAAATCAGTTCCTTGTGTAATCCTTTTACCCAATGGACCCTTTTCCAAGTCAATCTCCAAATACAAGGAGGTGTACTTGATGCTATCTCCAATGAAAACTACCTTGTACTTCTCCAGCCCATATTTTCCTGCCATTTGAACCTTCTAAACTCCAGGTTTTACATTTCCAGCCCATGGTTTTCTTTTGTTTTCTTGATCTGCTCGAAGAGTGGGGAACCGGAGTGGGCACAACAGTGGTCACTGCAGGATAAAACGTGAAAACACCCAAATTCTACCAAATAATTTATTAAAGACCATGGTTCACTCCTTTTGCTCGTTTTCGTGAAATATACCAAGAATGGGGGTTTTAAGAAGTGAAATGGCTAAAATTGACAAAATAAAGTGGAAAATAAATGGAAATAATAACTCTAAAAATAGAGTTATCACAACCTCAAACTTAAACCATTACTTGTCCCCAAGTAATAAAAAAGAAAGAAATAAAATGAACAAAATGCAGTAGAACTTTTAGGGACTTACATATTTCTTGACTTGAATGGGCGTTGATCTCCTTCATTCGATACTTCCTTCGGTTCCAAACTTGAAAATTTCACTTTTGTGTTTGACGAAATCTTTCCCTTGTTTTCCATTAATCAATAGGGCTTTCTTGGGTTCGACGGGTTTATGGCTTTGAATATTTTCCCAAGGTTTTTTTTGTAAGTATTTCCAAACATGGACCGAAAATCTCGCTTGGAGATTTTTATTTCAAGAAGTGGGTATTTTGGATTTTTATTGGGTATGTACGCACACTTTCAGGCTTTATTTAGGTATGGCTATTTTTGTGAAAGTGGGTATTCCGAGGGTCCAGAATAGGCACACCATCTTTTTCTGGGAGTGAACACTTTGATGGTCCAGAAAGGCACACCATCAAGTTTGTTAGTGACACTCCGTTTTTCTTCTGTTTTTGTATTTTTGTGTTTATCTCTTTTTTTTTGGAGGTGGGTATGGTTTACCCACCTCAAACTTAGACTTCACAGTGTCCCCACTGTGGGCAAACTGGAAGTCACTCTGGAAGTTCCCACCTCAAACTTAAAATCTCACAGTGTCCCCACTGTGACATTGAATTAACGAACAAAGGTGGTGGTTTGGGGTAAAAAAAGGATCGTGTTTGGATGCGAAAAAACGGCCTATATCATTTCATGGTAACAAGTTGAGATTCGTACTTACAAAAGGGACCTTTTTAAGTCGGAAGCCGAAAGTTGTACCTTGAAATGGAAACGAGATCAAACAAGCATTCAAACAACAAATACGTTAGTACCCAAAAGTACCTACCCAGTGGTAGGATTTCATGCATCATTAAACCAGAAAAAAAATGTAGCAAATTGTCAGAAAGCCTAGCCATAGGCACAAAATATGAAACAAACACAAAATAAAATTGTTTTGGGAGCAAACGAGATAAACCATTGTTTTAACAAACCATTCAGGGGGTTGGGGTTGCATCTGGTGAACTGGCGGCGCCATCTTCATCAAATTCATCATCGCTAGCATAAGTCGGGCAAATATCCTCAGGAAAATCTGGGAGCTGAGCAGCTAGCACCGGGTTGGCCTCCTTCATCATCAGGCCCATCACCTCATCCCGTTCTCTTGTATACATCCAAAATTTCTGCGTGGCCCGGTTCTGATATCGCTGCTCACCTTCCAGCAACTCGATCCTGTATGTGAGCTTCTTCAAAGCTGCCAAGATCTCTCCCATTTGGTTGCTTGACGATCCTGCCTTGGTTGAATGGAGTGGTGTACGCGGCGTTCTCACAACATGCTCCTCAGCAATGGTCATAGTGGGGTGAACAATCCCCACTGTGGCGATATCTTCTTCTGGTTCAGATGGAGGAGTGGTGACGTACCTTTCCATCTTGCGAATGGTTTGTGCGCTGATGTTGCTTATGGAGTCAAACCATTGATCCTCCATCGCTGAGGGTACACCTGCGTCTATCATTAGTAACGTAATGAGGCAAGGAAGGGGCAAGACTACCTTCTTTCGGTTCTGAGCTTGATCGATGGCCGTATGCATAACAATCCTGACGTTGATCTTTCTTCCAGTGAGGAGGCAGTACAACAAAGCACATTTATGCATAGACAATGTGGTATCGTGCGATGTTGGGGATAAAGAGGCACGGAGAAATTGGAACCAAACAGCGGCCTCGGTAGTGAGGGAGCTAGCATTTAGGCACCTTCTTTGGTCGTCTTTATTCCACGGCTTCCCCTCGGTTGCTATTTCGCGCAAAACGAGATCCTCGTCCGTCGGGGTCATTTTCTTTAAAAACTGGGCAAACTCACACACAGCTGGGTTCCTTCTTCCTAATACCCGGTTAATCGTTCCTGGATTATAACTCACTTGTTTTCCCCGAACTACCACAGTGGGATCCTTTGCTTGAGAGGCCTCGGCGTAAAATTCATGCACTAACGAGGCATTCGCGCGTCGATTGGCTGCGGCCAAAATCGACCAGTCTTGCGCTACAATCCTATTCTTAATAAATGGGTTGGCCTCAACAAACTCAGGGTCGAAACCTCTCTCCAACTTCAGTTTCTGTGTAGCAATGCACTCATAGTGGGCAGCCACCTCCGGAGTGGTGAACTGCCTGGGCACCCCACTGGGGGCATGCACAGTGCCCACTGTGGATTGATGTGGGTTTTGGGTTTGAACTTGGTCATCCCCAACATCAACCTCAACAGAAGATGAACTCAAAGAGGGTTGAAGATTTGTACCTTTCTTTGACGGTTGTTTTGCCGGCCTCTTTGTCGGTTTTTTCAGAGCTTTGGTCACCGCAGACCTGGTGACAACGCCTTTCTTCCTCATGGCCCGCATAATTGGGTTCTCCCTATTGTGGGCATCCTTCCTCACTGTCTCTCTTTCAACATTATCCCCAAGCTTGCGGTATTGTTCCTGATAGTCATCATCAACCTTCCTCTGAAACTCCACTTCTTCAGCAAAAATCTCTGCCTCAGCCCTTTTCCTTTCTTCATCAAAAATCCTTTCCTTCTCAACCTTTAACCTTTCTTTCTCCATTCGCTTTTCCTATTCTTCCTTTCTGATTCTTTCTTCTTCCTCTCGACGCCTCCTCTCGACCTCTTTCTTTCTTTTTCTAATGGCTTCCATTTTCTGTTTGAACTCCTCTGCTAACCGCCTCTCTTCTTCTTCTTCGGCTAGAAGGGCCTCGGTCTCGAAATGGGTGACACTGGTGTCTGAGACTCGCGAGGATGAAATAGCCTTTGGGCTTTCGTGCCTTGAAGAACCCTCGTCGGCCGCACCGGAGATGATCGGGTTTTCGCCGGAGACCGGCGGCGGTTCGTTTAGGTCGCCGATGACGGTTTCCGACGGTTGTTCCTTGGCAGTCCTGCGGCGGATGGCCGCACGTGTGGGTGCATCGGGGTTGGTGTTCATCCTATTGGTTCTTGCCATTTTTAGGGTTTTAGGAAGGGTTTTTTTTAGATTGGGTTTCTTGGAGAGAAATGGAGAAGAAAGAGTGCTTTTGAATATTTTGGAAGTGAAAGTGGTTTTTGAGGGGTTAAGGTGGTTTTTGGAATTTTTGAAAAAGGTTTAGGGTGGAACCGTCGGTTTCTAGGAGAGAGAGAGAAGGACTATGATGGTTTTTCTTGAAAGTTGAAGGGGTTATGACAAATGGCAGAAAAGTAGACTTTGATGGCAGAAAAAGTTGAAAGCTTGTCAGCATTGGGCCCCAAAAATGGTCCCATCTTCCGTCAGATTTAAGAGTGGGGAGCGCAGTGACCAGAGCCTTCCCCACTGCGAAGCATTTTCTTCCATAAAACGACAATTTCGCCTACACACATAAAAACAAACTACCATGCAGAATTAAAAAGACCAAAAATAATAAAAAGACAGCAAATAACTGAAATAAAATATTTACAAACGATTTGTGACTTTGCTTAACCATAGTGGTGTGGAGAGTGGGCTGGAATGTGGGCACTTTCATTCAGAAAGTGCTTCACCCTTTGCCCATTGACTTTGAACGTTTGACCAGAATGTGGGGACTTCAGCTCCACTGTTCCAAAGGGACTTACCTTGACAATGGTATATGGTCCCGTCCAACGAGATTTTAGCTTACCTGGAAAGAGTTTAAGACGAGAATTGAACAATAATACCTGTTGTCCCTCCATGAACTCCCTATGGTTAATTCGACGATCATGCCACATCTTGGTCTTCTCCTTATACAACTTTGCGTTTTCATAGGAGTGATATCGCAACTCTTCTAGCTCATGCATTTGTAAACTCCTTTTGATTCCCGCAGCATCCTCACTCGTGTTAAGCTCTTTAAGGGCCCAAAACGCCTTGTGCTCCAATTCAATCGGTAGATGGCAAGCTTTGCCAAAAACTAATTTAAATGGAGACATTCCCAAAGGAGTTTTATAGGCCGTTCGGTAGGCCCAAAGAGCATCATCAAGTTTGGTTGACCAATCTTTTCGGTGCGGTTTAACAACTTTTTCCAAAATCCCTTTGATTTCACGATTTGAAAGTTCGGCCAAACCATTGGTTTGTGGATGGTATGCGGTGGCCACTCTATGATGAATATCATACTTAGCAAGAACCGCGGCCATGATTTTGTTTACAAAATGGGTTCCTTCGTCACTGATTAATGCCCGTGGTGTTCCAAAGCGAGTGAATATATTTTTATGCAAGAACTTCACCACGGTGTTAGCATCATTGGAGTGACAAGCAATGGCTTCTACCCATTTTGAAACGTAGTCTACCGCGACCAAGATATAAAAGTTGTTGTTGGAATTCGGAAAAGGTCCCATAAAATCTATCCCCCAAACATCAAAAAGTTCAACCTCTAAAATGTTGTTAAGAGGCATTTCATTTCTTTGCGATATATTTCCCGTACGTTGACATTGCTCACAATTTTTCACAAATTCATACGAGTCTTTAAAAACAGTGGGCCAAAAGAATCCATTTTGCAAGATTTTTGCAGCAGTGCGGTTTCCACCAAAGTGGCCACCGTAGTGGGATGTGTGACAACCATGGAGTATTTGATGTTGCTCACTCCCGTGGATACAACGCCTCAATATTTGATCCGTCCCTATCTTATACAAGAAAGGGTCGTCCCAAACATATTGTCGTGTATCATGTAAAAACTTTTTAAATGGTTGTCCACTTATCCCATGGGGTTTTAGTCCACTTGCTAAAAAGTGTGCAATGTCAGCATACCAAGGAATATTATTTTCGAGATGTTGGGCTGATAACAATTGCTCATCGGGAAAATTTTCTCTGACCGGAGTGGGATCAACAGTGCCCACTATCTTCTCGAGCCTGGACAGATGGTCAGCTATCTGATTGCTTGTTCCTTTCCTATCAACGATCTCAAGGTCAAATTCTTGCAGCAATAAAACCCACCTAATCAAGTGTGGCCTGGAATCAGCCTTGTTGATCAAGTATTTTATTGCCGCATGATCTGTGTGCACTATGACCTTTGTCCCTATCAAGTATGACCTGAAACGATCAAAAGCAAACACCACTGCAAGTAATTCTTTCTCAGTTACTGTGTAATTAATCTGAGCTTCAATCAGTGTTCTACTCGCATAATAAATGGGGTGAAAAACTTTGTTCTTTTTCTGTCCGAGAACAGCCCCCACAGCCCACTCGCTGGCATCACACGTCACTTCGAATGGGAGTGACCAGTCTGGAGTGGTCACTATGGGTGCTGTGACTAAGGCTTCCTTGATTGTTTCAAAAGCATTTTGGCATTCTTTTGTAAATATGAAGTCTTTTTCATGCTGCAACAGGTTGCATAGGGGTTTTGTAATTTTTGAAAAATCCTTGATGAACCTCCTATAAAAACCTGCATGGCCTAAAAAACTTCGAATGCCTTTCACAGTTGTGGGTTCGGGAAGTTGTGCCACTACCTCAAGCTTGGCTTTATCGACTTCCAACCCTATTTTTGAGACAAGATGACCTAGGACAATACCTTCTTCTACCATAAAATGGCATTTTTCCCAATTTAAAATAAGGTCGTGGGTCTCACATCTCACTAAGCTTTTTTCTAAATTCCACAAGCAGTTGTCGAATGATGTCCCTATTACAGAAAAGTCATCCATAAAAACTTCTATGGTGTCCTCAATCATGTCGGTAAAAATGGCCATCATACAACGTTGGAAAGTGGCTGGGGCATTACATAATCCGAATGGCATCCTCTGGAATGCAAAAGTACCGTAGGGACAAGTAAAGGTGGTCTTTTCTTGGTCCTCGGGGGCGATGTGGATTTGGTTATATCCGGAGTATCCATCTAGAAAGCAATAAAATTCATTCCTCGCTAACCTATCAAGCATTTGGTCGATGAAAGGTAAAGGAAAATGGTCTTTCTTAGTGGCCAAGTTGAGTTGTCTATAGTCCATGCATATTCTCCATCCCGTGACAGTCCTAGTGGGAATGAGCTCGTTCTTTTCGTTCTTCACTACGGTCGTCCCTCCCTTTTTAGGGACACATTGGACGGGGCTCACCCAACTACTACTAGCAATGGGATAGATAATACCGGCATCTAACCACTTCAAGACTTCTTTCTTAACTACCTCCTTCATGATGGGGTTCAACCTTCTTTGAGGTTGGACTTTTCCAGTGTGGTCACTCTCCAAGTTAATCTTATGTTGACATAAAGAGGGGCTAATTCCTCTAATGTCTGCTATGGTCCAACCAATTTCTCCCTTATGCTTCATCAACAAATCGATCAGAAGTTGTTCTTGTTTCTCACTAAGTTTGGAAGAGATAATAACGGGAAGTTTATTATCCTTAGCGAGATAAGCATATTTTAAAAGGGAAGGCAATGGTTTAAGCTCTAACTCGGGAGGTTGTTCTATTGAAGGGGGTTGATCATCTCTATTCTTAAAGTCCAGAGGTTCAAAAGCTGCAACCATTTCGTTACACTCATCCTCAAAAGTGTCATCACTCTCAGATTCAGAGTGCTCACTATCACTCCCCACTGTGGGAACTGTATTCCCCACTGTGGGCAATGTGTCAAGACTGTGGGTTCCATAAATCGAACTCAAGGCAAAGCAATCTTCGGTATCTATATATTTAAGAGACTTAAAAACATTGAATGTCACCTCTTGGTCATTAACTCTCATCGTGAGTTCACCTTTGTGCACATCATCCAGAGTACGTCCGGTTGCAAGAAACGGACGCCCTAAGATGATTGGGATTTCTTTATCGGCCTCATAATCTAGAACTAGAAAATCGGCAGGGAAGATAAATTTATCCACTTGGACCAAAACGTCTTCTATTTTTCCTTTTGGGTAGGCAATGGACCGGTCGGCTAGTTGTAATGTCACGATTGTGGGTCTAGCCTCTCCAATACCTAACTTGTTAAAAATGGACAGCGGCATCAAGTTGACACTAGCTCCTAAATCACAAAGTGCTTGACCGACTTCCTGTCCTCCTATAATGCATGGAATGGTGAAACTACCCGGGTCTTTCACCTTAGGTGGAATCTTGCTAGTAAGGAGGGCACTACATTGTTCGGTCAAAGCCACAGTCTCAAACTCACCCAACTTTCTCTTTTTGTTCAAAATATCCTTTAAAAATTTAACATAGCTTGGCATTTGCTCGAGAGCTTCTACCAAGGGTATGTTAATATGAAGTTGTTTAAAAATGTCTAAGAATTTTTTAAATTGAACATCGACATTTTTAGGCTTCATTCTTTGAGGAAAAGGGATACTTCGTGGGTCAATTTGAGTTTGCTGAGTTATAGGCTTTGGAACAGGTCCAAAAGTGGGAAGGTCAGGGATGTCGGTCCCCACAGTGGGGATCACAGTGACTTGAGGAGTGCCCACTGTGGTGATCACAGTGGGTATTTGAGGCGAATCATCAGACTTAAAAATGATATCTTTCAGATCCTTTCCACTCCTAAGTGTTATGGAATTGACATGTTCAGGCCCTTTTCCTATCACCCTAGCATGCTCGGTATCACTAGGTAACGTCCCTGGTGGTCTATTCTTAACTTCGACTGCTAGTTGTCCAACTTGGGTCTCTATGTTCCTAATGGCTGCCTGGGTTTGGTTCATAAAACCCTTGAGAATTGATTCAATCGATTGTTGAACCTCAGCTGGTTGGTTGGATCGTGGTTGGTATGGTTGTGAGGACTGCCCTTGGTGAAAGTTCTATGGGTGCTGCCCACTGTGATGTGAGGATTGCCCACTGTGATGTGGTTGAAATCCAGGGGGGTTGTGTGGTCTTTGCTGGATATGACTCGGCCCTTGGGGTTGGAGTCCTTGATTACCAGACCAAGAGAAATTCGGATGATTTCTCCAACCTGGATTATAAGTTTGCGAATAAGGGTTGTTCCTCGGGTTGGTCCCTATGACATTAACAGATTCTGGATTTGCTGGACAAAAATCAAAAACATGCTCCTCTCCACAGAGGGAGCAATTTTCGGCGAGATGGGTTGCGGAATTAACTTGGCCTCTATTTTGGTTTAAAACGATTTTGGTCAAGGCTACTAACTGCGCATTCATGGTTTTAAGTGATTCAGAATCGATGGTGTTGGTCTTTGGTACTACTGCTCTAGGATTGGACCACTCGGTATTGTTGTTGGACACTTTTTCTAAGATTTGATATCCTTCATTGTAGGTTTTACTCGTGAATGTTCCACCGGCTGTTGCATCTAAGATGATTTTGGCTGCATTGGAAAGACCATTGTAAAAGGAATCCAATTGGATGCAATGTGGGATGCCATGATGTGGGCACTTTCGAAGTAAATCTTTAATTCGTTCCCATGCATCTGAAACAGCCTCATCTTCTTCTTGCCTAAACAAAATTATGTCATTTCGAAACCTTACGTTCCTCGTTGGAGGAAAGTATTTTTGCAAAACTTTATCGGCAAGTTCTTGCCAAGTGGTTATCGAGTGAGGTGCATGCGAGTTCAGCCATGACTTTGCCTTATCCCTTAGTGAAAAAGGAAAAAGTCTTAGTCTTAATGCTTCATCACTCACACCTTGTAACTGAAAGGAATCGGTCATTTCCAAGAAAGATTTTAAGTGCGAGTGTGGATCCTCAGATGGCGACCCTCCAAACTGACCCATGGCTTGAATCATTTGAAACATCACCGGTTTGAGTTCAAAATGGTTTGCAACAATGTTAGGCCTTAGAATCCCGGAGCTTAAGTCATTAGCTCCGGAAGTAGCGTAGTCCCGTATTTTTCGATCTTTGCTATCGGCAATCGTCACTGTGGTCTCCACTATAGGTGGTGGTATTGCTGCCATGTTTACAGTGGGGATCACAGGGGGTTGTCGATTTTTGTTTTTACGTCTTCTTCTTAAAGTCTTTTCTATTTCAAGATCGATTGGTACCAAAGGTTCGTGTTGTTGCCGTGGCATGCAACACGAAAAGCTTAGAAAAACCAGTTACTCGGGCTCGAACAAAAACTAATATCTTGAGATTTAAAATCACGCCAGTCCCCGGCAACGGCGCCAAAAACTTGTTACGTGCGAAATATGTGTTTTAATCGCAGTGGGTTGCAAACTGTCCACAGTGGGAAGTGCAAGTGTACACTGTCCACTATGATCGTCACAGCAAGTAATAGTTGGTAAAATACCAGAATCGAATCCACGGGGACTGGACAATCAAGACAATATGGTTCTCATGAGCTCCTTTTACAGGTTTCAATTAGAGAGGAAAATAATACTTTGGTTTGGTTGGCGAAATAGCTACTTTGACGATTTTACTAAGATTAAAAGGAGGAATGGAGGTTAGATTTTCCCTAGATTTTATACTAAATACTCGGTCCTAAAAAATGATCCTTGTATTCGAGGTAGACATTTTCACTAGAAAAGCCCGGTTACAAAATACTCACACCGTTTAGATAAAAATCCCATACTCTTAGTACTTATTGTTTTGTCAATGGTAATCTCAAGAATGGACCTTTTCAGGTCTCGATGGAATGTGTAGAGGCAAATACTTTAAGTGTTTTAATACACAAATTAGCTTGCCTACTACTCTAGTGGGTTGATATTTGCTCACTGTGCCGACCTCACTTTCCTAAGTGTCATAAGAATTCTTTCGAATCCCCTAGCATCATTCAAGCTCGTGTCACTACGTTCTACTTATTTCTAAGTTAAGAACTAGACTTTAGATCCTTGCAAGTGATCGGCTTGTTCGCATCCTTGGGTAAATATCTAGAATGAATGACCAAAACAACAAATATTCTAAGTATAAAGATTACTCAAGCATTTTTAATAAAATCCAGGTACTTCTCCTTCCTACATCCCAAAGGATGTTTAGCCCATACTTGAAGTAAAGAAAGCAAAAGAGTAGAAGTTGCACATAATTAAACTGAAAGTGACTTGAATAGAACTCACAGTGGGGAACGAGGGTCCGTCCCTGTCACTGTGTATTGCGAACTACAATTAAGCTAAGAAAGTAAATTACTGAAAATTAAAGCTAGTTAATGCAGTAAATAAAAGACTAAAGCTAATGTGGTAGTTGAGAGAATTTAAGGCTAAGCAAAAACTCAAGGATCCTCATAAATGCTACCGAAGTGCTCCTTTATATACTAGGATAAGGAGTTGGGTATTACACAAAAGAGGTGGGTCTTCCAATGGGTAAAGACTGCTGTGTTGTGGAAGAAATCAGTTCCTTGTGTAATCCTTTTACCCAATGGACCCTTTTCTAAGTCAATCTCCAAATACAAGGAGGTGTACTTGATGCTATCTCCAATGAAAACTACCTTGTACTTCTTCAGCCCATATTTTCCTGCCATTTGAACCTTCTAAACTCCAGGTTTTATATTTCCAGCCCATGGTTTTCTTTTGTTTTCTTGATCTGCTCGAAGAGTGGGGAACCGGAGTGGGCACAACAGTGGTCACTGCAGGATAAAACGTGAAAAACACCCAAATTCTACCAAATAATTTATTAAAGACCATGGTTCACTCCTTTTGCTCGTTTTCGTGAAATATACCAAGAATGGGGGTTTTAAGAAGTGAAATGGCTAAAATTGACAAAATAAAGGGGAAAATAAATGGAAATAATAACTCTAAAAATAGAGTTATCAGCTTCTAAAGCTTCAGTAACTTATCCCTCACTTCTAAGAACAAGATCCCTGGATTTATTCAGCGATCTACTCCTAGACTTAAAGTGGATATAATTGGTAAGAAATCTGAAGAACTGATAGTTCATCCCATTTCCAATGCCAAAGGTATACTTGGTGCTGGCCCTGCTCATTTAAAATTAACAGGTAAGCATGCAAATGGTCCTAAAGCTACTTTTAGCTATAGGAAATGTTATCACTGTGGACTTACAAATCATGTTGCTAGTAAGTGCCCCACAACCACCAAAGCTGAAAAGACAGCTAAGGTGAAGATTAATGCCCCTAAGGCAAAGAAGACCACTGAGGTTAAGAAATTAACCAAAGTGAAAACTGACAAAGCTGAATCTTCAAATGCTGCAAAGACTTCTGAACCTTCCACCTCCTCTACCCCCACTGACAAGTGTATACACATGATGAAATGGGTACCCAAGTCAAACTAATCTTCCTTTGTTTGCAGGTTAAGAAGGGTATCTGGTATCTCGATAGCGGATGCTCTAGATACATGACTGGTAAGAAGAACCTGCTCACTGAATATAAGGAAGAGAAGGGTCCCTCAGTGACCTTCGGTGGAAAAGGAAAATGCTATACCCGAGGGTTTGGTGTACTCTCAAATGGTACAACAACCTTTGGAAGAGTTGCATATGTTGAAGGACTGAAGCATAATCTTCTATGCAAAAGTCAGCTATGTGACAAGGATAACAAAGTGATCTTCACTAAGGAATCCTGCTTTGTCACTGGCAAAAAGGAGAAGATAGCTCTCAGCGGTTATCGTTTAGAAAATGTTTACGTTATAAACATGGACTCTACAACCACTTAGAACTCCTGTTTCTTCTCAAAAGCCTCATCTGATGTCAACTGGTTATGGCATAAGAGGCTCTCCCATCTAAACTTCAAGACACTGAATACTCTTTCTTCTAAAGAGTTAGTCACTGGTCTACCTCAGCACTCATACGCTAAAGAGTCCTTATGTTCAGAATGTGTGAAAGGAAAACAGACCAAAGCAAGCTTCAAGACTAAGCAAGTTTCCTCAGTGTCGTCTCCTCTACAACTTCTCCATATGGATTTGTTTGGCCCTGTTAACAAACAATCCATCGCTGGAAAGAAATATACATTGGTCATAGTTGATGAATTCTCTCGCTATACCTGGGTAATGTTTCTCCGTTCTAAGAGTGACACCCTTGAAGAACTCATCACCTTTGTCAGGAAAATGGAAGTCCTGAACAACATGACCCTTCACTCAATAAGGAGTGATCATGGAAATGAATTCAAAAACAGTTCTCTTGATTCCTTCTTTGAAAGTAAGGGTATTTCTCACAACTTTTCTTCAGTGAGAACACCGCAACAAAATGGAGTCGCTGAAAGAAGAAATAGAACTATCATTGAAGCTGCACGTTCAATGCTCAGCGATTCTCACCTGCCTACTCAGTTTTGGGCAGAAGCTGTCAACACTGCTTGTTTTACTCAAAACAGGTCGCTGATCGTCAAAAGATTCAAGAAGACAGCCTATGAACTTTTTCATGGGAGAAAGCCTTCTATCAGTTTTCTTCACATCTTTGGATGTCAGTGTTTCATACTGAACAACAGAGATGCCCTTGGAAAGTTTGATCCTAAGGCTGATGATGGAATCTTTCTTGGATATTCTTCTATCTCTAAAGCATTCAGAGTCTTCAATCGTAGAAGACAGACTGTCGAAGAAACTATCCACGTCACCTTTGACGAATCCCGCTCAGCGAACTGTAAACCTTCTGCTGATACTGAAGAACTGAATCAATGGATGTTGGGAACTGAAGATTTGCTAAGTATTGATAATACTGCCAGAACAACTTTAATACTGCCAGAGCATAATTAATACTGCTAGAGTGAAATTAGTACTGCTTGTCAAGGTTAATACTGCTGAAGCAAAGTTAGTACTGTTTGTCAAGATTAATACTGCTGAAGCAAAGTTAGTACTGCTTGTCAAGATTAATACTGCTGGAATGAGGTTAGTACTGCTGAGTCAAGTTAATGCTGCTGGAATGAGTTAATGCTGCTGGAATGAGTTAATGCTGCTGGAATGAGTTAATGCTGCTGGAATGAGTTAATGCTGCTGGAATGAATTAATGCTGCTGGAGAATATTAGTACTGCTCATGCTGAATGAAGTTAATACTGCTCGTACATAAAGATGTTAATGTTGATTGTGATCATAAGTTTGGAATGCGAGAATGTTGGAAATAAAGATGGAATGATTGAAGATAATCGTGAAAGAATATTCTGAAGATCAATTTTGTTTTGATAGTTATCTTGTAATTATTTTGTATAAATAGATGTTGATAGATAGCTATTGAAGATAGGCGATATACGAGAGTTTCAGAATACGTTTTGTTTTAGAGAGAATTAACCTCAAGGTTTAGAACCCTATTTCTAGAGAAGTAGAAGTCGTCTTGATTGAGCCTGTTCATCAAGATTGAGGTTTGGTTGTAAGCTTGTGAGTTGAATTAGTGAATACAAACAACTGTGTGTTTTTCTGATATATTGTTCTTTGATTGTCTGAATTAAAGTTCTATTCCACAGATTCTTTAATTCTGAGTTCTAAGTATTATTAGTCTTGTTAAGATTCGATCCTGACAAGTGGTATCAGAGCTTGTGTTTCTTAGAATTCTACAATTATTATGGACAATTCTATTGAATCAAACAGTACTCTTGTTTCTAAGGTTCCCATGCTCAGACCCAATGAGTTTGACATGTGGAAAATTAGAATCAAGCAGTATATTTTGCTTACTGATTATTCCATCTGGGATATCATAGAGAATGGTCCATGTGCTGAAGGAAGAATTGGACTAGATGGCAAAAGACCTCCTCCAAAGACTGATGCAGAGAGAAAAGTCAGACAAATAGAGATGAAGGCCTTAAGCACTCTGCTTTTGGCTATCCCCAATGAATATCAGCATCAATTTCATCACTGCACTGATGCTCAGACTCTGTGGAATGCATTGGAAAAGAGATTCACTGGCACCAAAAGCACCAAGAGGAATCAGAAGGCAATTCTCAAACAGCAGTATGAAAACTTTACTTCTACTAAGAATGAGTCTATGACTCAAACTTTTGATAGATTTAATAAGCTGATTGGAGAATTGGCCACAGTAGGAGTCAAGATGGAGGCTGATGATGTTAACAGAAAGTTCTTAAGATCATTAGGTGAAGAGTGGACAATGTATACTGTGTCCTTCAGACAGAATGACCAATTGGAAGATAAAGAGCTTGATGATCTTTACAATGATCTTAGAGTCTTTGAAGCAGAGGTTGAAGCCAAAAAGAAGCCCTCTGGATATGTACATAATGCTGCACTCCTTTCAGCATCACCTGATTCTACTGCTAACCCTGAATCAGTTAGTGCTGCTGGAGGAGTCAATCAGGAAAAGACCAATGATTCAGTACTAGAAGCCTTCTTTTCTAGTCATGTTAATTCCTCATTGATTAATGATGACTTAGAACAGATTAATGCTGATGATCTTGAAGAGATGGATATCAAGTGGCAGATGGCTATGCTGTCTATGAGGGTGAAGAGATTCATAAAGAGGACAGGGAGAAACAACTTTTCCCAAAGAAGAGAAGATGGTGTTGGATTTGACAAGTCCAAAGTTGAATGCTACAAGTGTCACAAGATGGGACACTTTGCCAGGGAATGCAGAGGTGGAACATCTCACAACAGCCATCAACAAACTCAGGCTGGAAGCTCCAATCAAAACAGAAACTCTATTCAAGCTCTTGTCTCTCAACAAGGAATGGGATTTGATTGGAGTGATCAAGCAGAAGAGGCCATACAAAATCAAGCACTTATGGCTGAAGTTTCAGATCTTCCCACTGAGGTAAAATCTAATCTCTGTACTCAAGCTTGTATAGACACTGTTAAAAGGTATAGAGATCACAATCAGGGAATGTGTGATGACCTTAAGAGATTAGAAAAGGACAGAAAAGACTATGTAGTAATTGTTGAGAAGTTTGAAGAACAGATTAGGGCTTTTCAAGCCAATGAACTTCAACACTCCTATGATACAAACTACTGGAAATGGGAAAAGGATGGTCTAGAGTTTCAGCTTAGAGAATCCAGGGAAGAGTGTGAGAAACTAAAAGGAGAGCTTGAGAAAGTTAAACTTGATGTAGAAAAGTTTAATTGTGCCTCTAAAGTCATGGACAACATAATCAACTCTCAAATCCATAGTAAGTTGAAACCAGGCATAGGGTACAATGCCACACCCCCACCCTACAACAACAACTACATCCCTCCTAAGTCAGACCTATTAGAAACCAAGGATAGGAAGGACTTACCTGAAGGAGCCACTGAAGTAGATCCATTAGATAAAGTAGTTGTTGAGGATAAGACTGAAAAAGAAGGATCTGATGAGGAATGTGTAAGTCCATGTGTTAAGAACAATGAGATGAAAAGGACTGGAAAGGGAAAGGGAGTTCATTATACACAGACCACTGTTGTGAACTCTAATACTTGTGAACATTGTTCTTGCAAGAAATATCAAGAGAATAAGCCCCAAAAACATGATAAAAAGAGGGGAAATCAAAGAAATTGGAATAACTAGTGGGCACAAAAGCAAGGAGTTGATCTGCAAAGGATTAACAGACCAAAACCTTGTTTTATTTGTGGCAAATTGAATCATCTTGCCAAACACTGTTATTTCAATCCTATTAACCAAAAGAAAAGTTTTCAAAGAAGTTTTCAAAAATCTTCTGGTTATAGGAAGCCTGCAAGGAATAATGTGGCTAAGAAACAAGCTGAATCCAAAAGCCACATGAGAAAACAGACTGAAAAGGAATGTGTCAATATATGGGTCCCCAAAAGCACTAATGTTAGTACTGCTACCTCAGATAGTACTGCTGACAAGGATAGTGCTGCTAGAAGCAATACTACTGCCAATACTGCTGCTAGCAGTGTTAGTGCTGCTAACACTGTTAGTACTTCTTTTAAAGAGAATACTGCTGCTAGCAGTGTTAGTGCTGCTAACACTGTTAGTACTTCTTTTCAAGAGAATGTTGATGCTAGCAGTGTTAGTGCTGCTAACTCTATTAGTACCTCTTCTAAGAACAATACTGCTGCTAGCAGTGTTAGTGCTGCTAACACTGTTAGTACTTCTTCCAAGGTTAATACTGCTTCTAGTTTTTGTGCTGCTAGACCAATCATATTGACAAAGTACTCCAGTTCTGCAGTACCTAAGTTTGAAAATCTCATCAAAACCCAGTGCAAGTACTTTGATGAGCAAGGGAGACCCAAGACCACTTTGGCTTGGGTTCCCAATAAAAACTAACTGATTTATCTGATGTGCAGGGCAACCAACAGCTCAAGGGGAAGAGCATCTGGCATGTTGATAGTGGTTGTTCCAGGCACATGACAGGTAACATGGCCTGCCTCAAGAATTTCAAAAGAATTGATGGAGGACATGTTGCTTTTGGAAATAATCCTGCAGGAGGTAAGATAAGTGGTAAAGGTGATGTGTCAAAAGGTAAGATGACATTTGAAGATGTTTACTATGTTGAGCAATTAAGATACAACCTGTTAAGTGTATCACAGGTCTGTGACAAGAAACATAGTATATTATTTACTGATTCTGAATGCATTATTCTTGCTCCTGGATTCAAAGTAGTTGATGAAAACATGATACTATTGAGAACTCCTAGAAAGGATAATGTGTATTGTTTAGATTTAGAAAGTGTTTCATCTGATTCATCTCTAAATTGTTTAGTATCAAAAGCTTCAATAGATGAATCATCACTTTGGCACAGAAGGATGTGTCACATGAATTTTAAAACAATGAATAAACTTGTTAAAAATAATCTTGTTAGGGGTTTACCATCAAAAGTCTATTCATGTGATGATCATTGTGTTGCATGTCTCAAAGGCAAACAACACAAAACTTCTCATAAGTCCAAAGAGATAAACACTATCTCAAATCCTCTTCAGTTGTTGCATATGGATCTGTTTGGCCCTACAAATGTCATGAGCATTGGCAAGAAGTCATACTGTTTAGTTATTGTTGATGATTACTCTAGATTTACTTGGGTATATTTTCTGAGAACTAAAGATGAGACAAGTGGACTGATCAAATCTTTTATTCTTAGAATTGAAAACCAATCAAATCAAAAAGTGAAAGTCATTAGATCAGATAATGGGACTGAATTTAAAAACTTTGATCTAAACACCTTTTGTGAGGAAAAAGGAATTGAGAGACAATACAGTGCTCCTAGGACTCCACAACAGAATGGTGTTGCTGAGAGAAGGAATAGGACACTGATTGAGGCTGCTAGATCTCTGTTAGCTGATTCAAAATTACCCACTACTTTTTGGGCAGAAGCAGTTAATACTGCTTGTTATGTTCAAAACAGAGTTTTGGTCATAAAGCCTAAAAACAAGACACCTTATGAGCTTTTTCTGAAAAAGAAACCATTTATTGGATTTTTCAAACCATTTGGGTGTCCTTGTACAATTCTCAATACCAAATCTCACTTAGGTAAGTTTGATAGCAAAGCAGATGATGGTTTCTTGTTGGTTACTCATCTCAGAGTAAGGCTTACAGAGTGTTTAATACCTCTTCTAGAATAATTGAAGAAAGTGACAATGTCAAATGCAATGAGCACACACCAAATCCTATTGGTTCAGGTCCTGATTGGATATTTGACATTGATTCACTCACTAATTCTTTGGGTTTCAGTAGTGATGTAAATGCAGGACAAAGGGATGCACCACCATCAGATAACAGTATTCAGTCTGTGATATTTCCACTCCCTACCATTGATCCTGTTGACTTATGTGAACCAGAAAAGGAAGCTGAACCCATTCAGAATGAAGAAGAGAGAAGAATAGAGGAAAATCAGACTTCAAGAGAGTCTGAAGCGACTGAAGAAGCTGAAGAAAATCCAGACTTAAATGAGTCAAATCTGGATGTAAACTTACAAGAGGAATCTGGTCATCCATCAAGAACTCAGAAAAATCATCCTCCTGAGTTGGTTATAGGAGACATTGCTTCTCCCATGATGACTAGGAATCAAAGCAGACTTCAAGAGCTACAAGATCAGCAGAATACAGTTAATACTTTACTTACTTGCTTTCTATCCCAAATTGAGCCCAAAAAGGCTTATGATGCTATGAAATATCCAAGTTGGATAGAAGCAATGCAAGAGGAGCTGCTACAGTTTAAATTACAGGATGTTTGGGACTTGGTGGACCTACCAAAAGGTCATAGAGCAATTGGCACCAAGTGGATTTTCAGAAACAAGAAGGATGACAGAGGAATTGTGATCAGAAACAAAGCAAGGCTGGTTGCACAAGGGTATACTCAGGAAGAGGGCATAGACTATGAGGAAGTCTTTGCTCCAGTGGCAAGGATTGAAGCAATTAGGCTATTTCTAGCCTATGCCTCATACATGAAGTTCAAGGTCTACCAAATGGATGTAAAAAGTGCTTTTCTGTATGGAAGTATTGATGAAGAAGTATATGTCTGTCAACCCCCTGGATTTGAGAATCCATTGCACCCTGACAGAGTGTACAAGTTGAAGAAGGCACTTTATGGTTTACATCAAGCCCCAAGAGCATGGTATGACACCCTATCTACCTATCTCTTGAAAAATGATTTTGAAAGAGGAGTCATTGACAAGACCTTGTTCATTAAGAGGAGAAAGAAAGACACACTACTTGTTCAGATCTATGTGGATGACATCATCTTTGGATCCACAAATGATCACATGTGTAAAGAGTTTGAAGAGTTAATGCACAAGAGCTTCAAGATGAGTTCCATGGGAGAATTTACTTTCTTCCTTGGGCTTCAGGTGAAACAGAGGAAAGATGGGATTTTCATAAGCCAATCCAAATATGTGAAAGACATCCTGGACAAGTATGGTTTAACAGACTCAAAGCCAGCAAGCACACCAATGGAGACACACAAACAGATCACTGCAGATCTTGAGGGGGAGGATGTGGATGTCCATCATTACAGATATATGATTGGATCACTCATGTATCTCACAGCCTCTACACCAGACATTATGTTTCCAGTATGTGTTTGTGCCAGATTTCAGGTTACACCTAAGCAATCTCACCTTCATGCAGTCAAAAGAATTTTTAGATACCTAAGAGGGCAACCTAGATTAGGTCTTTGGTATCCTTATGAATCTTCATTTGACTTGCTTGCATACTCAGACAGTGACTTAGGTGGAGCTAACATGGATAGGAAGTCTACTTCAAGTGGATGTCAGTTTTTGGGTGCAAGACTTGTATCATGGCAGTGTGAGAAACAAACCACAGTGTCCTTATCTACAACAGAAGCTGAGTATATAGCTGCTGCAAGTTGCTGTTCTCAGGTGTTATGGATTCAGAATCAGATGTTGGACTATGGGGTAACATTTCTTCACACTCCAATCTTCATTGACAACAACAGTGCCATTAGCATTGTTAACAATCCTGTCAAGCACTCAAAAACAAAGCACATAGAGATCAGGTATCACTTTATTAGAGACTGTAATGAAAAGAAATTGATTCAAGTTGCTAAAGTTCATACCAATGACCAGTTTGCAGATCTATTCACAAAAGCATTTGATGTGGGTAGATTCACTTTCTTGGTAGCAAGTGTGGGCTTGATCAACCTTGAATAAATTCATGATTTTTAATTTTTTATACCTGTATTTCTTTGTATATTTGGTGTTACTAACTAGTTTTCTCAGAACCTTAGTATGACTCAGATTGACAAGTGCTGCAAAGTGTAAGTATAGTTACTACTGCCAGTGCAGAGTTACTACTGCTAGTACATATTTTCTACTGCCAATGTGTAGTTAATACTGCTTCGTAGTTAATACTGCTTTGTAGTTAATACTGCTTAGTAGTTAATACTGCTTTGTAGTTAATACTGCTTAGTAGTTAATACTGCTTTGTAGTTAATACTGCTTCGTAGTTAATACTGCTTTGTAGTTAATACTGCTTAGTAGTTAATACTGCTTTGTAGTTAATACTGCTTAGTAGTTAATACTGCTTTGTAGTTAATACTGCTTAGTAGTTAATACTGCTTTGTAGTTAATACTGCTTAGTAGTTAATACTGCATGTGTAGTTAATACTGCTTTGTAGTTCATACTGCTTAGTAGTTAATACTGTATGTGTAGTTAATACTGCTTTGTTGTTAATACTGCTAAGTCGTTAATACTGCTTTTAAAGAAAATCAGGGCTAGTACTGCTATAAATACTCTTTCAGCCCGCCAAAGTTCATAACGTCTCTTTGCATTCAATTTATCTATCTCTCTTTCTAACCTTTTCTCCCTAGAATCTCTGTGTTCTCTATCCAAATCCTCAGGAAGAATGACGACAATGGAGTTTGTCGATGAGCACAATGAGATTGTGATGCTTCAGAAGCCAAAGCAGGCCGTAGGATTTCATGATATTGTGGATTTTCTCAAGTCCACATACATCTCTCATGCCCTAACAGTGTGCCCAACCATATATATCGAGCATCAAAAGCAATTTTGGGAGAATGCCACTGTTATATTCGAAGATGGGCAGAAAATCATTCGAACAAGGGTTTGTGACAAACCCTTGAAGGTCACAGAGGAGGTTATCCGCATCACTCTTCACTTAGATGATGCCTCAGGTATAACCTATCTCTCTAATGATGAACTTTTCTCGACCTTACCAAGAATGGGGTATGAAGGTCCCATTGGCATTTTTAAATTCTACAAGTCAAAGTTTTTCACCCAATGGCGATTTCTTGTTCATACTCTTATGCACTGTATTTCAAAGAAAACAACTGGATGGAGTGAGTTTAGCAGTACCATTGCTTATGCCTTGGTCTGCTTAACCACTGCTAGAAAGTTCAATTTTTCAGCAATGATTTTTAATGATCTTGTGGCAAACCTAGAATCCAAAAAGATCTTTTACATGTATCCCAGGTTTGTCCAAGAAGTAATTAACCATGAATTGACGGATTTACCTCAGTCTGCTGAGGTATATGTGCCAAAACCCCCTAAAGGGAAGGTTTTCTCAAATATGAGAAGAATTCCTAGGGACTCGGAAAGAGTTGACACACCATTGTTCTCTACAATGATGGTTGTGTCCCACACCACTGAAGGTATGGCATCAGGGTCAAGGCCCCCATTAGACACACCCACTGATGGCCAATCCCCACCTTCCATCACCAAAGAAATCCCACAGTCCATTCTTTTAAGACCCACTCCAAAAATCACCAAGAAGTTTGAAAGAAGAAAGGTACACAAGGTTCCTTCCCTTGATGTATCTCCTAATAGCCCAAAGCCTACAAGCCCTCTATTGGAGCATTCTCCAATAGAGAATATCAAAAGGGTAACCACAGGGGTGTCTCCCAACCCCAAGAAGGTGCTCTCTAAGGAGAAGGATGAGCATGTGGGCTGCAAGGCTGCCACTACTTCTGCTAGCAAAGAGAAGGACAGTGGTAACATCACTAAGACCTTCCCCATGGCAACTCAGAATGTGAAAACATTCAGAGGACCCAGGCGCCAAGAAACCATGGGAGTAGGTTGTGCTTTTGCTAGGCAAGAGACACCTACTAAAACTTCCAATGATCCTGTAAGGAAGGTAAACACTTCTAAACCAGGTGAGGATAGATATACTTATGAGGAATTGATGGAAACCATTGCCAACATCAACATTGATGTCATGAATCAGCAGAAGGAGATTGATGAGCTTAAGAAGGTGGTTCTTTATCAACACACCAAGATAGAGAAGAATAAGAAGATGATCACCAAGCTGCTGCAAAGAAGGAAGAAAGCTCAGTATGTTCTGAAAAGGAGAAGATCAACCACTGATGCTTCCAAAAAGGGGGAGTTAGAAACTGAACTAAACATGGAGGATGCAAAGGTTGAGGGGGAGAATGAGCATAAGGTTGAGGGGGAGGCTGAGCAGGTTGCAGAAGTTGCAAAGGAAACAGAAAGTGAGAAAGCAGCAGTAACTGAAACTGCAGAAAATGAGAAGGAAGTAGTATCTGAGTTTCTAGCAGCAGAAACCACAGAAAAAGCAGTAGAAACAGTTAATGCTGCAGTATCTGAGATTGAAGCAGCAGTAGCTGAAATTATGAAGAGTCTTGTTGATGCAGCAGTATCTGAAAGTGAGAAGGAAGCAGTATCTGTATCTACAGTAACTAAATCTGAGATTGAAGCAGAGGTATTTGAGATTGTGAAGAATAGTGTTGAAGCAGCAGTATCAAAGATAGTAAAAGAAGCAGTAACAGATAGAGCAGCAGAAATGGTTAATGCTGCTAGTCAAAAAGCAGCAGAAACCATTCAAGCAGCAGAAATGGTTAATGTTGCTGAAAAACATAAGGCAGCAGAAACCATCCCTGAAGCAGCAGAAACAAAGGAAACAGCAGAAACCATCCCTGAAGCAGCAGAAACAAAGGAAACAGCTGAAACCATTCCTGAAGCTGATAAATCACTCAAAAGAACCAAGATGGTGTCAAACAAAAGACCAAGAACAAAGTCTATAGCTTCAAAGAAGAAAGTTGTAAAGAAGCCTAGGGTGGAACCCATTGTAGAAGAAGCTAAGGAGGAAGTTGTGAAAGAGAAAGCTGATCAAAAAGTTGCTGAAGAAGAAGTGGCAACTCCATCAGGTCAACCAAGCAATGTACAATCACCAACAAATGCTCAATGTGATATGTATATTACTGTGGTTGATACTAGTCCAATCAAAGTTAAACCATTAGCTTCTATGGCTCCTGAGATCATCTTCTGGGATACTTTGAGAGATCAGAGAAAGGAGTACATTAGAATAAAAAGAGTAGATGGGAAGTTTGAGGTCAGTTCTACATGGGGAAGACTTATAAGGATGTGCTCTAGATCAGACTTGGAAGAGATGTTCAAGGTGGGAATGAAGCTGTATGGAAATATGCTGACTGAGAATGGAATGTCCATCACCAAAATGGTACTTGAATACTTGTGTCTAATGTTCAATACAGAAGCAGTTAAGTATTTGACAGAAAGGCAATTTCAAGCTGTTACCAACTGGATGCTTATTGAAAACTGTGGTGTGTATGTCATAACACTTGACTATGCATATCATGAGTATTATTTGGTGGATAAAGTATACAAGCACAGCATGACAAGGTTGAAAGGAATGCTAAAAGCTAAGTTGGTGGGTAACAAAGATTCTAAGATGGCAAGATATCTGGTAAGAAGGATCATCAATCAAAGTTTGGGATTGAATCCTGACTTGTGTGTTCAAGATTAAGTTTTGGAAGCATCATCATCTGAAGAACTTGACTTCTCAACCTGAAAAGTCAAGTTAGGGGGAGATTGTTGGGAACTGAAGATTTGCTAAGTATGGATAATACTGCCAGAACAACTTTAATACTGCCAGAGCATAATTAATACTGCTAGAGTGAAGTTAGTACTGCTTGTCAAGGTTAATACTGCTGAAGCAAAGTTAGTACTGTTTGTCAAGATTAATACTGCTGAAGCAAAGTTAGTACTGCTTGTCAAGATTAATACTGCTGGAATGAGGTTAGTACTGCTGAGTCAAGTTAATGCTGCTGGAATGAGTTAATGCTGCTGGAATGAGTTAATGCTGCTGGAATGAGTTAATGTTGCTGGAATGAATTAATGCTGCTGGAGAATTTTAGTACTGCTCATGCTGAATGAAGTTAATACTGCTCGTACATAAAGATGTTAATGCTGCTTGTGATCATAAGTTTGGAATGCGAGAATGTTGGAAATAAAGATGGAATGATTGAAGATAATCGTGAAAGAATATTCTGAAGATCAATTTTGTTTTGATAGTTATCTTGTAATTATTTTGTATAAATAGATGTTGATAGATAGCTATTGAAGATAGGCGATATACGAGAGTTTCAGAATACGTTTTGTTTTAGAGAGAATTAACCTCAAGGTTTAGAACCCTATTTCTAGAGAAGTAGAAGTCGTCTTGATTGAGCCTGTTCATCAAGATTGAGGTTTGGTTGTAAGCTTGTGAGTTGAATTAGTGAATACAAACAGCTGTGTGTTTTTCTGATATATTGTTCTTTGATTGTCTGAATTAAAGTTCTATTCCGCAGATTCTTTAATTTTGAGTTCTAAGTATTATTAGTCTTGTTAAGATTCGATCCTGACAATGGATGTTCTCTCATCTTGGTGATTCAGAAGACATTGCCACTCCTCCATCTCATACTCATGCCACTGAAGATGATGGTCCTACTATCATCCCAAGCACGCAGACTAGTGAAGCTGAAACTTCATGGGTCTCAGCTGTTCCTCTAAACACTATGCCTGCTTCTGAACCTTATGTCTCAGACATACCATCTACTTCTCAGCAATCAGTGAATGAAATGCAATCTGCACCTTTTCCTCTCTTGACTGAGATACCAGAAGTTGCTGAAGCCTCATCTTCAGCCCCTCAAGTTCAGGTTGAGTCAGCGACTTATGCTCCTGCTCAGCGATGGACTATCAATCACCCTATTGATCAGATTCTTGGTGATCCAAACGCTGGTGTTCAGACTCGACGAAGTGCAGGTAACATTTGCTTATTTGTTAACTTTATTTCTCTGATTGAACCAAAGAAAACAGATGATGCCCTCCAAGATCCAAACTGGGTCAGCGCTATGCAAGAAGAGCTGACTGAATTTGAAAAAAACAAAGTTTGGAAGCTTGTTCCTCGTCCATATGACAAGTCAGTGATAGGCACTAAATGGGTCTATCGAAACAAGTTGGATGAACATGGAACTGTAACCCGCAACAAGGCTCGACTTATTGCTCAGGGATACAGACAAGAGGAAGGTATAGATTATGACGAAACTTTTGCTCCAGTGGCAAGACTAGAAGCTATTCGTCTTTTCTTAGCTTACGCTGTACACAAAGACTTCAAAGTGTATCAAATGGATGTCAAGTCAGCGTTCCTTAATGGAAAGCTGAATGAAGAAGTCTACGTGGAACAACCTCCAGGATTCTCAGATCCTAACCATCCAGGTTATGTTTATAAACTGGATAAGGCACTTTATGGCTTAAAGCAAGCTCCTCGTGCATGGTATGACACTCTCTCTACTTATCTCCATATTGAAAAATTTGAGCGTGGTCAGATTGACAAAACTCTATTTTTCAGGAAAGTAAAAGGTCATATTATTCTTATTCAAATATATGTCGATGATATTATATTTGGTTCTACTAACCCTGACTTGTGTACTCGTTTCGCTGATAGAATGAAAGCTGAATATAAAATGAGTATGATGGGTGAGCTAACATATTTCCTTGGTCTACAGATAAAACAAAATGAAAAAGGAACTTTCATTAATCAGGGAAAGTATGTTAAAGATATGCTGAAAAAATTTGATTTAACTCATAGTTCAGTTATGAAAACCCCTATGGCACCACCGCTGAAACTAAACAAGGATCCTTCTGGAATACCTGTTAATGTCACGACATACCGTGGGATGATCGGCTCTCTCCTGTATCTTACAGCTAGCCGACCTGATATCATGTACGCAACCTGTTTGTGTGCACGATATCAAGCTGAACCTAAGGAATCTCATATGATCGCTGTAAAGCGAATCTTTCGTTACCTTAAGGGTACTCCTAACCTAGGTCTTTGGTATCCCAAAGACTCAGGGTTTGATCTAATCGCCTATTCAGATAGTGATTTTGCAGGTTGCAAGATGGATAGGAAAAGCACCACAGGAGGATGTCAGCTCCTAGGTGGAAAGCTGGTGCGTTGGACAAGTAAAAAGCAAAACTCAGTGTCCACCTCAACCGCTGAAGCTGAGTACGTAGCCGCTGGAAGCTGTTGTTCTCAGGTCTTGTGGATGAGAAATCAACTACTGGACTATGACCTTCAGCTATCAAAAATTCCAATCTATTGCGACAGCACTAGTGCCATCGCTATAGCAAAAAATCCAGTACTACACTCAAAGACCAAACACATCGAAATCAGGTATCATTTTATCAGAGATCATGTGATGAATGGTGATATAGAACTTCATTTTATCCCAACTGACTTTCAGTTAGCTGATCTGTTCACCAAGCCTCTTGATGAGACAAGGTTCAACTTTCTCATCAGCGAGCTTGGAATGCTGAATTTTGAAGAATAAAATCTTCAGCAATTCGCATTTGATCAGGGGTAATAAGAACTCGTATAACCCTTTCCATCATCTTCTCTCTGAACAAAATTGATTCGTTGATATCAAGGTACGTTCACTCTTGCTCACTGACGTTCGCCTAGAACTAAAAGATTTCAAAACAAATTGCATCGCTGAATATCTCTTCCTTATCAGCGATACTTTGAAATTTCTAAACTTAACACTGATATTTCTATTCAGTGCTTCATGCTTTCAAAATGTCCCTGAGTCATTCAAAACCTCAGAGACATCCTAAAATATGAAAGGACGTTTATGACGTCATCCTAACGGATAGACCCTGGCACGTTCCTCTGACAGACGTTTGCACGTTTCGTTTTCTCATCCAATCAAATGCAAACATGTGTCCGTGTCATCATGAAAAACTTTTCCCGCTCTTAGTTTTTCTCTCTCTACTCTCCTTTACGCGAACAACTTCTTCTTCAAGAAAAGAATTACTGTTGCATTTTGAACTATCGTTTCCAAAAACTGTTCATCATCCTCTTCGACAATAAAGGTTAATATTCTCATTATTCTCCTACATTAAACTTGTTTTTTATCTTATTATTTGTTCTTAACAGATCAAACAAAAGAAACATTTTTAAAATGAAATCATTTTCTTTTCATGATTTTATGAACACAACCTTCATGGTTGTTCTTCAAGTTTAAATCAAATCTTAAACTTGTTCTTCATTTGTTTTTCCATAATCTCTTCTTCAAACAAAAACTGGAAAACACATGTTCTTCATGTTTTGTATCTCTTTTTCAAAACAAGCAAAACCTAATCTTCTTCAAGGCATTTTTTTGTCTGAATGAAATGGACAAAATTCAAAAACATCTGTTTGGAAAATCTTTCCACATTAAGACATTTTTGTTCATTTTCTTCGTGGTTACATGTGTTATACAGAAATGGCAACCTCTGAAGCTCCTTCTGCTAAAACCCCCACTACTGCTGAGAAAGTGGTTATCACCAAGGCTCCTCAGGTCAAGTTCAAACTTGATAAGGTTACATTCCAACACAATAACCACTATGCGCTTTTCGAATTTCCTCATAAAAAGCAAGTCACACATCTGGATGATGCTGTGAATTTTCTCAAAACCTGCTGCTTATCTACAGCCCTGACTATTGTACCCCCTGCCCATAAATTCCTTTTAGCACAGTTCTGGTATTCTGCCAGACGAGCTCAGGTTCCTTCACCCAAAGACCCAACGAAACTCGTTGATACCATCCTCTGTGACACCAAATTTGGAACCACCAAAATCAACCATGCTATTATCAGGCATGCACTGAACCTCCTGGCCGCTACCAAAGAAAAACGCTTTGTACCTCTCCCAAATCCCAAAACCAATGCTGAATGGGAAACAATCATTGCATTATTTGATGCAATGAAGTACGTATGGGGAACAGGGAGAGATGAAAAACCCGAGAAGAAGCTGACCGCAATCAAAAAGTCCATGATGCCAAGCGAGATGAACTTTATCTTCGCCCACCTGATAAGCTGCATGACAGCGAAAACCGGCTCATCTGATCAAGCCGCTCAACCTCAGCAAGCCATGGGTTATGCATTGCTGAAAGGTCTCCATGTTGATTGGGCATCAATCATCTACGACGATTTGGCATTCAGGGTGGACATGGTTGACAGGCCAACATGCGTTCCATACCCCCGTTTCATCAGCGCCGTATTTCTAAAAGGACTCGGGGACAAATACCCAAAAGAGGGTGATCTGAGACTCTCTCAGGTTGGCCCTAAGGTGCTCGACTTCAGCCACATGCCAAACGAGGTACGTCTCTCTACTCTCTTATCTCTTCTCAATCCTCCTTCTTCTACTTCTGCAGCTACCTCAGCGGAAATCCCCACCGCTGATACCCAGGCTGCACCCTCCATTCCTTCTCGAAAAAGGAAACATTCTACTTCCCAACTTGACTCCGAAAGGATCAAGAAAACCAAGGAGCAACCCTCCAAGCCATCAACTGTTGAAGACTCCACGACTCATCTTGTACAAGAGTCGCTGGATAGTTTCGTGGTACGCTCTGCCACAGCTGAAAAAGCCACCCCTTCCCTCCCAACCTCAGCGTCTCTAAACGCTGATGTTATTAACTTGGAACTAAACCCACCTCCTTCAGCCTCTCTACAGACTGAAGTGATTCTCAACGGATCCAACGCTGAACCTCGCTCCCAACCAATTTTCTCAACCTTCGTTCCTCCCACCATTTCTTTGGACACTCCACCAATTTTCCCACCGTTCTCTAGAATACCCGTCATCATACATGACTCAACTGCTGATACTCTACATATGATGATGGATGCAAACTTAGGATCTGCAGGCACCTCCATGCGCCAAGGAACTCTCGAAGGCGGCATGGAACACTACTCAGGTCTGCAAGGTTTCGACAACTTCGCCAACCCGCCTGCAGGTATACACAAAACCATACACATTCCTCTCTCTCTCAACCCCAAACTTCTGAGCTTTCCTCTGTTCATAAGTTATTTACTGTTACAGGTCCTAATTTGGGAGATATTCAACACTCCCTGAAAGATCTGGTGATAAAGGTGGATTCTTACAACACCACTCTCTCCACCAACTCTTCAGCGGTTACAGACGCTGGAGAGAATCTCAAAAAGCTGACCGAGATTGTTGATAAGAAAGCCTCCAGTGCTGATCTGGAGAAGGTGGATGACAGCATTGGTCAATTTGCTACTACTCTCGCCAACAACTCCACAATCGTCAACGATCTCAACCTCACCAACACCACCCTCGCAACAAACTTCACCACTCTGTCCAATGAAGTCACATCATTGAAGACAGAGGTTGGTTCTCTTAAGGGTGAGGTCTCCACGATCAAGACTGTGGTCTCCACGGTCAAAGATCTACTTCAGAAAGTACTCGATCGCCTGAACGTCCCAACTTGCGCCCGTTCTCACTTCACTCAGGCTGATCGAGAAAATCTTCAAAATCTCAATCCTGCAATTTCTGGCCTAGAAGACAGAATCGCAGTGATTGAAACCTTCATAGGAATCGCTGGCCTAGAAGACAGTGACTCTCATGACGTTGCTGCTGACATTCCAATTACCTCCCCCACTCATCATGTGGAAGAGGGGCAGAAGAACGATGAAGGTCTTCCCCATAATGTTGAGGGGGAGACAAATGAAACTGCTACTTCTAAACCTCAGGGAGTTGAAAACCCTGAGGGAACTGAGAAACCTCCCTCTGTATCTGAGGGGGAGCAACTCGAAGAGCAACATGATGAAGCTGTTGCTGATGTTACCGAACCTTATGCTGACGAGGTCGAAACTGAAGAAGAAGCTGAAGACGACGAACCAATCGACATCGCTGATGATGAACCATCATCATCCCCTAAAAACAATGATGATGATGATGACGATTTCTTCTTCGTCCAGCCTATCAAGACCGCCACAGCTCAAAAATGAGTCGTGATAAAAGAACCATCAGGGGAGACGACTAAGACAAAGTCTGCAGCGTCTGAAGCTGATAAAGGCAAAAACAAAGGCCTCGCTGCAGAAGACAATCTGACAATCTTGCTTTGAAAGCCAGTTTGTCATGTAACTTACTCTCTATTCCCTTACTCTGCATCCCTCCTCTATCCCTTCTCAATCTCAGTTCTCCTCTCCATAAAACCTCTATACACTTAACCATATTCTTTTCTCTATCTCTTTCTTCCCAAATGATCTCATTTAAACGATCGCTTTGTTTCAGCTAGTCCTCTCCCCTGTTTGAGGATCCTGCTGAAGACTCTCCTGCTA
The DNA here is from genome assembly GCA_033807775.1 of Saussurea involucrata. Taxonomy (NCBI): domain Eukaryota; kingdom Viridiplantae; phylum Streptophyta; class Magnoliopsida; order Asterales; family Asteraceae; genus Saussurea; species Saussurea involucrata. Next base: position 53,485,512 of record CM066322.1, on the reverse strand, counting down.
CAACTCCAATAATCCCAGCCACAAGAGCTGAAGAAATAATCCCAGTCTTAGATTTACCTGAGACTGATGAACCTGAAGAACAGCTGCTCTCTCACAAAAACAGACCTTCCTTGGCTCCTCAAAAGCTAAGTGAAGAGGATCAGAAAAGAGAGATGAAATGATCAAGAAGCTTGAGGATCAGCGAATCATCCTTCCTCGTGACAAAGTCCCTGCTCCTAAGTTCAGACTTTCAAAGAAAGAATTCGCTGACCACCTCAGAGCTGAAAGGTTACTTGCCGAACGAAGGGAAGCTGAAGAAAAGGATAAGGCCCTCGCCATCCAGCTTGCCCAACAATCAGTGAAAGACCCTGAACTGAAAAGAACTCCCATTGAAGCCCAACGTCAGTTATGGGAAGACGCCTAGAAGATCGTTGAAGAAAAGATCAAGGTATCTGATTCTACTTTGAAATGGTGCAAAGAAAGGATGAACTATCGATCTCGGCCATCCAGAATCAACAAGGTACTTATCAAGGGAAAATCGACCATAGACGTTCCTGTCGTTGAAGTTGACATATTCAGAGAATATGGTTCCATGAAACACATCTATTCTGATACAATCAAGAAGTTCAGTCTCTCTGAATGGTTGAAGATGCAAATAGCCATTCAGCGATCTCGCTCAAAATATAAGAGCCATGTCGAGAAGATTATAAATTCTCAGATCGACTTGGTTTCTTCTGCTGTGGATATTCCTCCTCCCACTCCTCTTGCAACTCAACGAAGAAGGGCCTCTGCAAAGAAAAAGGTAATATTTTCAGATTCGGGTCCTCCTATCTGGAACGAAACAGGTATTGGTTTCTCACGTGCTGAAGTACTTGGTCCTGAACCTGACCTCTCAGTGCTTGACACCTCTCTGCCTCCTGGTGAACAATTCATCCCTGGAAAAGTCATAAGAGAACCCTATGGGATATTCTTTCATGACTATGATGGACGTCAATGTTTTCAACGCATCTCTGAGCTTCCCATTACTCCTATAGAACAGCTCAAGGATCTCATCTATTGGTGTGAATTCAGACACGACCTACAGGCTCGATACCTCAAGCCTTTGATCTTTGAAGAAGCAAAGAACAAACGAGATCAAGGAGTAAAGGTCCCTGACTGGATGATTCCCACATCAAAGACCCTTGATGAACTTCTCGTTAAGGAAGAACCTTATAGCTGATAGGACTGCCTTGTAATTCCTCCTTCTTTATCAGCTAATATCTTTTGTACTTGTAATTATTATTTGCTGCACTTGTAATTTTTCCACGTCCCTCTGTAACCTTTACGAAGTTCAAAGAAAATTTTTCAACGAATATACTTTACTCCATCAGTACTCAAAAGATCCCAGAAAACAGTAAAAGGGACAAATATTTTATGAGTTCTTTTTATCCTTATGTTTTCATATTTAGCAATTTTCTCAGTTGCTAAGTCAATATCAAATAAGGGGAGATTATTGATCCAAACCCTCAATGATTTGATAATGACCCTCTAAGAAACACTTAGTGAAAATTGTAAGTAGACAATATGTATTAGAGTTTCACTATCGCTGATAAGTACTATGTTTTTAACAGTACCGCTGATAGGAAACTCTTGCTCTTTAATTTTACCATTCAGCGAACTCTGTTCATCAATAGAGCTCTGAGCCTGTTCAGTCTTATTGATGATCGATGATAGTTTAGTTATTTACTTATGATCCCTGAAGACAAGTTTCACTTCAACAAAGGTTCTACGCTGAAGTCGAAGATCAAGCCCAAGAACCAGCGACAAAGTCTACTAATGAACTGATGCGGATATCAGCGAAGCCAAGACCTGTCCACTCAACGTGAAGTATCAAGTAGAAGACTTCAGCAATCGCTGAGCTTTATCACTCGCTGATAAAGTACTGTTCAACGAACACTGATCATGAGGTTTACTCTACAAGTTACTTTTGTCTTTCCCCCTTGCACGTCTTCGTACGATAATGTCAGAAAGGACATCCCTTCTGTCCAGAATCGTACAACCAACTCTGATTCTACACTATACACCATGCGGCTACTAAGGTTGTCTACAAAGGTCAAACCATGCAACCAATCAGCTACTGCCACGTATAAAGGTATACTGATTTGCATTAAATGCATGCAGTATATAAGAAGAACCCTACTTCAGAAATGAAGTGCTCAACCATCTTCTTCTTTCTCTCTTAGTGTTATAATATTTATCTTTAATATTCTTATCTCCTTCTGTCTTAATTCTAGTGCAAGAAACTTAGTGTTCTTAACTTGTTTAGATTAGGTTAATTCTTAATCTTGTTCCGCAACAAGTTGTAAATTGTTTGATTATATCAATAAACAATTTAGAAAGTAAAAATCTGTGTGTTTGTATTCAACCCCCTTCTACAAACTTGTATAACCCTCTCGGGACCAACAGGAACTTTCAAGATTATTGAGGTTCACCTTGAAAGTAGATTGCGTCTGGATGCGAGTAGGGAGGTAAAGCTGAAAGATACGGAGAAGGAGTTGATCAAGCAAGTATTGGATGCTATAACACACCGAAAGGAATACATGAATGCAATGAGGAGATTTGAGATCATCTTCGGGATTCGGAAGAAGTATGTGCCACCGGTGGACGCTTAAACTCTTTGCCTCTACATTGTACAAAGGGGAAGAATGTTAGTGCCTAATATTCTAAGTTGTACTATGTAGAGGGACTAATATCGTAATTGCTAATGTTACATAGTATATAATGTTTGCTATGCCTAGATTTCCTAATTAGGTCATCAATCACCATTTCACACAAGTACACACACATAGTCTTTCTCTCTAGAATTCATCTTTGTACTTTGTGATTGATCTTCGTTGAATATATTGGTGGCCATCTTATTGCTATACATGGATTGATTACTTGTTCTGGGATCACAAATATGATTATTGTAGAAAAAAAATTAAATACTAATTGAAAAGATAAATAGTAATTGATAATTAAAATATATTGATTGATATTAAAAATATATAAAAATAATTTATATGATTAACAATAACTCTAAATAATTAAAAATTAATATCAATGTATAATTAAAATTTAATTTAATAATTTTTAATTAATATTAATCAATTAATAATAATTAAATTAAAAAGTTAATATTTATTTATACTAATAGTTAATAAATAATAAATAATAAATAATATTAATAAGAGCAATATTTCAATATTTATAAAAAACTACTGAAAAGTTACTTCAAATAGCGTTTCAAAAAGCTAGTTTATGGTCATTCAACATGTACGGATGTACCTAGGAAATAAAACTAGTTTATAAGCTAGTAAAAAAATGGCAAATGAACTCAAAATAGTAAGATTGATTGATAACATATATAATAGCACACGCTGAGTACTTCGACTTGAGTTGAATTTGCATACACCATATCTTCTAGGTTAAGATGAATAGTTAATTGATTGTTAAACACCATTGGTAATCTCGAGCTAGCTATGTGATAATTAATATAGAAATTAAGTTGGGGTCCTCATAAACATAAATAAATATATGCACTACATTTGTTTTACAGTAGCCATTTACAAATCAAACACTCCTGGAGTATTTATTAATAATATCATGTGACCCACCAAAGATATAAATGATTAATTATGTAGCAATCAAATATCTTTTTTTATTTCATGTGCAACGAAAATTTGGAAAACGTAAATCATGTGATGATTTTTATCTAGAAGGAATGAAACTGTATGACAAAAGCAAAAATGAATATGACCAGGTTTGACCCCAAACACTACTTGCAATTTGCAAATAATTGAGTTGGCTGCTCTACATGGACTTGTTTCTTGATCAAATATAAATATTTCCTCTCCTAATAATAAAAATGAAGCATGTATGAAATAGTGCAAGTGAATACGAGTACTCTGCAAGTATAGAGTGTCCTAAGAAGAAGGGTGCTTCTACGTTAAATCCCCACAACATGTTTTATATGTCCGAGATAGTCTTTAATGTGGTTCAAAAGATATTTTGATGTGGTTGGGACTACTTTAAAAGATATTTCTGTAATGTTTTCTTATTAATTAGTTGATTAATGTTTTAAGTTGCTTTTATATTTGTTTATCATCTATTTCTATTGACAAAAAATCATCCAAATGTTTCATTATAAGGTCATCAACTTTTGTGGTCCGGTTTTTACGCCGGTAAGAAGGATGACCAAAAACTACAATTAACTTTGCCAACGGGTTTCTTTGTCGACAAAAAGTTGATCAAAAAAAGTCAAACTTAACTTTTGGCGACGAGTTTTTGCATCGATAAATAATTATGTATAAAAGTAAAAGAAAAACTTTTGCCGGCGGAATTTTGGGTCGATAAAAGTTTGACCAAAAAGTCAAAGAAAACTTTTCATGACGGAAAAATTTATGGCGGCAAAAGCATTTAATTACTCGGTGAAAAAAAATTATACGATTACTTGAGAGACGTATTTGCCGACGACTATCTTTTGCCGGCAAGGAATCTTCATCGGCGACTCATGACGTTAGCCTGCAAATCCTTTGTGTCAGGATCGATTCTTAACAAGATTAACAATACTTAGAATTCAGAATTAAAGAATCTGCGGAATAGAACTTTAATTCCCACAATCAAAGAACAATATATCAGAAAACACACAGTTGTTTGTATTCACTGTTTCGACTCACAAGATTAACAACCAAACCTCAATCTTGATGAACAGGCTCAATCAAGACGACTTCTACTTCTCTAGAAATAGGGTTCTAAACCTTGAGGTTAATTCTCTCTAAAACACAATCGAATTCTAATTGTATTTCATATATCGTAATATTTTCTCTAATAACTATTTATCAACACTATTTATACACAATAGTTACAAGATAACTATCAAAAATTAAATGATCTTCAGAATATTCTTTTAAGCATATCTTCAATCATTCCATCTTTATCTCCTTCAATCTCGCATTCCATGTTCTGATCCCAAGCAGTATTAACTTCATTCTTTTCAAGCAGTACTAATAATCTTCCAGCAGTAGTAATCTTCGATATGCCCAAGCAGTACTAACAGTTTTCGTAAGACACCAGCAGTACTAACTTTTGTTCAGCAGTATTAACCATGTACCAACAGTAGTAACTTGTCTAGCAGTACTAATCATGTTCTTGCAGCATTAATGACTCAGCAGTACTAACCTTGAACTAGCAGTAGTATCTTTGTTCTGGCAGCACTAACATTGATCTGGCAGTAGTAATGTTGTTCTGGCAGTACTAACCATACTTAGCATATCTTCAGTTCCCAACAATCTCCCCCTAACTTGACTTTTCAGGATGAGAAGTTAAGTTCTTCAGATGATGCTTCCAAAACCTAATCATCAACGCATAAATTTGGATCCAATCCCAGACTTTGATTGAGAATCCTTTTTACAAGGTATCTTGCCATCTTAGAGTCTTTGTCACTCACCAACTTAGCATGCAGCATTCCATTCAACTTTTTCATGCTGTGCTTGTATACAACATCCACCAAATAATATTCATGAAATGTATTGTCAAGAGAGATGACATACACTCCACAATTCTCAATGAGCATCCAATTGGTAATGACTTGAAAATTCCTTGCCATCAAATACTGAACTGCTTCTGGTTTGAACATTAAGCACAAGTATTCAAGAACCATCTTGGTGATAGACATACCTTGCTCTGTCAGCATGTTTCCATATAGCCTCATTCCCACCTTGAACATCTCTTCCAAGTCAGATCTAGAGCATGTTCTGATAAGTTTTCCCCAAGTAGGACAAACTTCAAACTTTCCATCTGCCCTTTTGATTCTGATGAACTCCTTTCTTCCATCTTTCAATGTGTCCCAGAAGATGATCTCAGGAGGCATGGAAGACAATGGTTTAGCCTTGATTGGATTAGTATCAACCACAGTTATATACATATCACATTGAGCATTTGATTATGATTGTACATTGCTTGGTTGACCTGATGAAGTTGCCACTTCTTCTTCAGCAACTTTTGGATCAGATTTCTCTTTCACTGCTTCCTCCTGGGCTTCTTCTACAGTTGGATCCACCCTTGGCTTCTTTACATCTTTCTTCTTTGAAGCTATGGACTTTGTTCTTGGCCTTTTGGTTGACATCATCTTTGTTCTTTTGAAAGATTTAACAGCTTCAGGAGTGGTTTCAGCTGTTTCTTCTTTGTGGCTCTTAGCAGCACTAACAGTTTCTGCTGCCTTTTGTTTTTCAGCAGCAGTAACCATTTCTACTGCTATAGCTGTTACTGCTTCTTTTATAACCTTTAATGCTGTTGCTTCAACACTACCCTTCACAATCCAATATATCTCTGTATCAATCTCTGCTTTAGTTACTGTAGGAACAGATTCTGCTTTCTTCTCACTTTCAATTACTGCTGCCTCCACAAGATTCTTCAAAATTTCAGTTACTGCTGCTTCAGTCTCAGACACTGCATCATTATCTGTTTCTACTGCTTTTTCAATCTCAGTAGCATTAACTGTTTCTACTGCTGGTTCTGTTTCTGCTTCATTCTCAATATCAGCAGCATTAACTGTTTCTACTTCCTTTGAACTATCAGCAGCAGTAACCGTTTCTGCTGCTTTTTCTGTTTCTGCTTCCTTTGTAATATCTGCAGCCTGCTCAGACTCCCCCTCAACCTTATACTCATACTCCCCCTCAATGTTTGGATCCTCCATGTTTAGATCAGAGTCTAACTCCCCCTTTTTGGAAGCATCAGAGGTTGTTCTTCTCCTTCTCAAAACATACTGAGCTTTCTTCCTTCTTTGTAGCAGTTTGGTGATCAGCTTTTTATTCTTTTCTATTTTGGTGTTTTGATGAAGAACCACCTTCTTAAGCTCATCAATTTCCTTCTGCTGATCCATGACCTCAATGTTGATATTTGCAATAGTTTCCATCAATTCCTCGTACGTATATCTATCCTCACCCTGTTTAGGAGTTTTTACCTCCCTTAAAGGATCATTGGAAGTTTTAGCAGGTGTCTCTTGCCTAGCAAAAGCACTACCTACCCCCTTGGTTTCTTGGCACCTGGGACCTCTGGATGATTTCTCACCCTGAGTTGCCGTGAGGAAGGTCTTAGGTATTTTACCACTGGCCTTCTCTTTGCTAGCAGAAGTAGTGGCAGCCTTGCGACTCACATGCTCAACCTTCTCCTTAGTGAGCACCTTCTTGGGGTTGGGAGACACCCCTGTGGTTTCCCTTTCGATATTCTCCATTGGAGAATGCTCCAACAGAGGGCTTAAAGGCTTCGGGCTTTTAGGAGATACATCAAGGGAAGGAACCTTGTGTACCTTTCTTCTTTCAAATTTCTTGGTTATTTTGGGAGTGGGTCGTTCAAGAATGGACTGAGGGATGTCTTTTGTGATGGAAGGTTGGGATTGGTCATCAGTGGGTGTGTCTAATGAGGGCCTTGACCCTGATGCCATACCTTCATTTGTGTGGGACACAACCATCATTGTAGAGAACAATGGTGTGTCAACTCCTTCCGAGTCCCTAGGAAGTCTCCTCATATTTGAGAAAACCTTCCCTTTAGGGGATTTTGGTACATATACCTCATCAAATAGAGGTATATCCGTCAATTCCTTAGTTATCACTTCTTGAACAAACCGTGGATACATATAAAACTGCTTTTTGGATTCCAGGTTTGATACAAGATCATTGAAGAGCATTGCTGAAAAATTGAACTTTCTGGCAGTGGCTAAGCAGACCAAGGCATAAGCAATGGTACTGCTAAACTCACTCCATCCAGTTGTTTTCTTTGAAATACAGTGCATAAGAGTATGAACAAGAAATCGCCATTGAGTGTAAAACTTTGACTTGTAGAATTTAAAAACTCCAATGGGACCTTCATACCCCATTCTTTGTAAAGTTGAGTATAGTTCTTCATTGGAAATAGAAGTTATACCTGAGGCATCATCCAATCGAAGAGTGATGCGAAGGAGTTCTTCTGAAACTTTCAAGGGTTTGTCACATACCCTTGTTTGGATGACTTTCTGCCCATCTTCGGATTCCACGGTGGCATTGGCCCAAAATTGCGTCTGATGCTCGATGTAGATAGTTGGATTCACCGTTAGGGCATAAGAAATATGAGTGGACTTGAGAAAATCCACAATGTCGTGAAATCCTGCGGCCTGCTTCGGCTTCTGAAGCATCGCAATCTCATTATGCTCATCGACAAACTCCATAATCGTCGTTCTTCCTGAGGATTTGGATAGAAAACACAAAGATTCTAGGGAGAAAAGGGTTAGAGCGAGAGAGAGAAGTTGAATGCGAAGAGACGTTATGAGCTTTGGCGGGCTAAAAGAGTATTTATAGCAGTAGTAGCCCTAATTTTCTATAAAGGCAGTATTAACGACTTAGCAGTATTAACGACTGAGCAGTATTAACTGCAAGGCAGTATTAACTACACAACAGTATTAACTACACAAGCAGTATTAACTACTTAAGCAGTATTAACAACAGAGCAGTATTAACTACTAAGCAGTATTAACTACTAAGCAGTATTAACGACAAAGCAGTATTAACTACTAAGCAGTATTAACTGCAAAGCAGTATTAACTACTGAGCAGTATTAACTGCAAAGCAGTATTAACTGCAAAGCAGTATTAACTACTGAGCAGTATTAACAGCAAAGCAGTATTAACTACTGAGCAGTATTAACTACTGAGCAGTATTAACTGCAAAGCAGTAGTATTGGCTAGAACACTAGCAGTAGTAACTCTGCACTGGCAGTAGTAACTACACTTGCACTTTGCAGCACTTGTCAATCTGAGGTACACAGAAGATTCTAAGAAAGAGAGTTAGTAGCACCAAATGTATGAAGAAATACAGGTATAAAAACAGAAAATCATGAATTTATTCAAGGTTGATCATGCCCACACTTGTTACCAAAAAGGTGAATCTACCCACATCAAAAGCTTTTGTGAATAGATCAGCAAACTGGTCATTTGTATGAACTTTAGCAACTTGAATTAATTTCTTTTCATTGCAATCTCTAATAAAGTGATACCTGATCTCTATATGCTTTGTTTTTTGAGTGTTTGACTGGATTATTAACAATGCTAATAGCACTGTTGTTGTCAATGAAGATTGGAGTGTGAAGAAATGTTACCCCATAGTCCAACATCTGATTCTGAATCCATAGAACCTGAGAGCAGCAGCTTGCAGCAGCTATATACTCAGCCTCTGTGGTAGATAAGGACACTGTGGTTTGTTTCTTACACTGCCAAGATACGAGTCTTGTCCCCAAAAACTGACATCCACCTGAAGTAGACTTCCTATCCATGTTAGCTCCACCCAAGTCACTATCTGAGTATGCAAGCAAGTCAAAAGATGATTCATAAGGATACCAGAGACCTAATCTAGGTTGCCCTCTTAGGTATCTGAAAATTCTCTTGACTGCATGAAGATGAGATTGCTTTGGTGTAACTTGAAATCTGGCACAAACACAAACTGAAAACATAATATCTGGTCTAGAGGTTGTGAGATACATGAGAGATCCAATCATTGATCTGTAATGATGGACATCCACATCCTCCCCCTCAAGATCAGCAGTAAGCTGTTTGTGTGTCTCTATAGGTGTGCTGGCTGGCTTTGAGTCTGATAAGCCAAACTTATCCAGGATGTCTTTCACATATTTGGATTGGCAAATGAATATTCCATCCTTCTTCTGTTTCACCTGAAGCCCAAGGAAGAAAGTAAGTTCTCCCATGGAACTCATCTTGAAGCTCTTGTGCATTAATTCTTCAAACTCTTTACACATGAGATCATTTGTGGATCCAAAGATGATATCATCCACATAGATCTGAACAAGTAGTGTGCCTTTCTTTCTCCTCTTTATAAACAAGGTTTTGTCAATGACTCCTCTTTCAAAGTCATTTTTCAAGAGATAGGTAGACAGGGTATCATACCATGCTCTTGGGGCTTGATGCAAACCATAAAGTGCTTTCTTCAACTTGTACACTCTGTCAGGATGCAATGGATTTTCAAATCCAGGGGGTTGACAGACATATACTTCTTCATCAATACTTCCATACAGAAAAGCACTTTTCACATCCATTTGGTAGACCTTGAACTTCATGTATGAGGCATAGGCCAGAAATAGCCTAATTGCTTCAATTCTTGCCACTGGAGCAAAGACTTCCTCATAGTCAATGCCCTCTTCCTGAGTATACCTTTGTGCAACCAGCCTTGCTTTGTTTCTGATCACAATTCCTCTGTCATCCTTCTTGTTTCTGAAAATCCACTTGGTGCCAATTGCTCTATGACCTTTTGGAAGGTCCACCAAGTCCCAAACATCCTGCAATTTAAACTGTAGCAGCTCCTCTTGCATTGCTTCTATCCAACTTGGATCTTTCATAGCATCATAAGCCTTTTTGGGCTCAATTTGGGATAGAAAGCAAGATAGTACAGTGTTAACAGTATTTTGCTGTTCTTGCAACTCTTGAAGTCTGCTTTGCTTCCTAGTCATCATGGGAGATGCAATATCTCCAATCACCAACTCAGGAGGATGATTTTTCTGAGTTCTTGTTGGATGACCAGCTTCCTCTTGTAAGTTTACATCCAGATTTGACTCATTTAAGTCTGGATTTGCTTCAGCTTCTTCAGTCACTTCAGATTCTCTAGAATTTGGACTTGAAGACTGATTTTCCTCTGCTCTTCTCTCTTCTTCAATCTGAATGGGTTCAGCTGCCTTTTCTAGTTCACAGAAACCAACAGGATCAATGGTAGGGAATGGAAATATCACGGACTGAATTTTGTGTTCTGATGGAGGTGCATCCCTCTGTCCTGCATTTACATCACTACTGAAACCCAAGGAATTAGTGAGTGAATCAATATCAAATAGCCAATCAGGACCTGAACCAATAGGATTTGGTGTGTTCTCATTGCATTTGACATTGTCACTTTCTTCAATTATTCTAGAAGAGGTATTAAAAACTCTGTAGGCCTTACTCTGAGATGAGTAACCAACAAGAAAACCATCATCTGCTTTGCTATCAAACTTACCTAAGTGAGATTTGGTATTGAGAATTGTACAAGGACATCCAAATGGTTTGAAAAATCCAATAAATGGTTTCTTTTTATGAAAAAGCTCATATGGTGTCTTGTTTTTAGGCTTAATTACTAAAACTCTGTTTTGAACATAACAAGCAGTATTAACTGCTTCTGCCCAAAAAGTAGTTGGTAACTTTGAATCAGCTAACAAAGATCTAGCAGCCTCAATCAGTGTCATATTCCTTCTCTCAGCAACACCATTCTGTTGTGGAGTCCTAGGAGCACTGTATTGTCTCTCAATTCCTTTTTCCTCACAAAAGGTGTTTAGATCAAAGTTTTTAAATTCAGTCCCATTATCTGATCTAATGACTTTTACTTTTTGATTTGATTGGTTTTCAATTCTAAGAATAAAAGATTTGATCAGTCCACTTGTCTCATCTTTAGTTCTCAGAAAGTATACCCAAGTAAATCTAGAATAATCATCAACAATAACTAAACAGTATGATTTCTTGCCAATACTCATTACATTTGTAGGGCCAAATAGATCCATATGCAACAACTGAAGAGGATTTGAAATAGTGTTTATCTCTTTGGACTTATGAGAAGTTTTGTGTTGTTTACCTTTGAGACAAGCAACACAATGATCATCACATGAATATACTTTTGATGGTAAACCCCTAACAAGATTATGTTTAACAAGTTTATTCATTGTTTTAAAGTTCATGTGACACATCCTTCTGTGCCATAGTGATGATTCATCCAATGAAGCTTTTGAAACCAAACAATTTAGGGATGAATCAGAAGAAACACTTTCTAAATCTAAGCAATACACATTATCCTTTCTAGGAGTTCTCAATAGTATCATGTTTTCATCAACTATCTTGAATCCAGGAGCAAGAATAATGGATTCAGAATCTGTAAATAATATACTATGCTTCTTATCACAGACCTGTGATACACTTAACAGGTTGTATCTTAATTGCTCAACATAGTACACATCCTCAAATGTCATCTTACCTTTTGACACGTCACCTTTACCACTGATCTTACCTCCTGCTGGATTATTACCAAAGGCAACATGTCCTCCATCAATTCTTTTGAAATTCTTGAGGCAGGCCATATTACCTGTCATGTGCCTGGAGCAACCACTATCAACATGCCAAATGCTCTTCTCCTTGAGCTGTTGGTTGCCCTGCACATTAGATAAATCGATTAGTTTTTATTGGGAACCCAAGCCGAAGTGGTCTTGGGTCTCCCTTGCTCATCAAAGTACTTGCATTGGGTTTTGATGAGATTTTCAAATTTAGGTACTGCAGAATTGGAGTATTTTGTCAATATGATAGGTCTAGCAGCACAAACACTGGAAGTAGTATTAACCTTAGAAGAAGTACTGACAGAGTTAGCAGCACTAACAGAGTTAGCAGCACTAACAGAGTTAGCGGCACTAACAGAGTTAGCAGCACTAACGGAGTTAGCAGCACTAACTGAGTTAGCAGCACTAACAGAGTTAGCAGCACTAACGGAGTTAGCAGTACTAACAGAGTTAGCAGCACTAACTGGGTTAACACTGCTAGCAGCAGTACTATCTGTAAAAGAAGCACTAACAGTGTTAGCAACATTAACACTGTTAGCAGTATTATCTGAGGCTGCAGTACCTTTAGGAACCCACATTGTGACACATTCTTTTTCAGGCTTTTTCTTCATGTGGCTTGTGGTTTTAGCTTGTTTCTTAGTCACATGGTTCCTAACAGGTTTCCTATAACCTTTTGGTTTTGTAAAAACTCTTTGAAAATTCATTCTTTGGTTAACAGGATTAAAATAACAGTGCTTGGCAAGATGATTCAATTTGCCACAGATAAAACAAGGCTTTGGTCTGTTAATCCTTTGCAGATCAACTCCTTGCTTTTGTGCCCACTGATTATTCCAGTTTCTTTGATTTCCCCTCTTATTATCATGTTTTTGGGGCTTAGTCTTTTGAGAAAACTTGCAAGAACAATGTTCACAGGTATTGGATTTCACAACAGTGGTCTGTGTATAATGAACTCCCTTTCCTTTTTCAGATCTTTTCATCTCATTGTTCTTGTCCCAAGGACTTCCACCATCCTCATTAGTCTTGATGTGATTTTCTAATGGGATCTCATCACTGACAGTCTTGTTCTTTTTCTTAGACTCCTCTTTTTCAGTCTTATCTTCAACAACAACTTCATCTAATGGATCTACTTTAGTAGCTCCTTCAGATAAGTCCTTACTATCCATAGTTTCTAACAGATCTGACCTAGGAGGGATGTATGTGTTGTTGTAGGGTGGAGGTGTGGCATTGTACCCTAGTCCTGTTTTCATCTTACTGTGGACTTGAGCATTTATTATGGTGTCCATAGCTTTAGAAGCTTTTGAAAACTTTTCAACATCAAGTTTAACTTTCTCAAGCTCTCCTTTTAGTTTCTCACACTCTTCCCTAGACTCTTTTAGTTGGAACTCCAGACCACCCTTTTCCCACTTCCAGTAGTTTGTATCATATGAGTGTTGAAGTTCATTGGCTTGAAAAGCCTTAATTTGTTCTTCAAACCTCTCAACAATCAATACATAATCTCTTATGTCATTTTCTAATCTCTTAAGGTCATCACACATTCCCTGATTGTGATCTCTATACCTTTTAACAGTGTCTATACAAGCTTGAGAACATAGATTAGATTTTACCTCAGTGGGAATATCTGAAACTTCAGCCATAAGAGCTTGATTTTGAATGGCCTCTTCTGCTTGATCACTCCAATCAAAAGTACTGTTTGATTCAAAAGAATTGTCCATAATAATTGTAGAATTCTAAGAAACACAAGCTCTGATACCACTTGTCAGGATCGATTCTTAACAAGATTAACAATACTTAGAATTCAGAATTAAAGAATCTGCGGAATAGAACTTTAATTCCCACAATCAAAGAACAATATATCAGAAAACACACAGTTGTTTGTATTCACTGTTTCGACTCACAAGATTAACAACCAAACCTCAATCTTGATGAACAGGCTCAATCAAGACGACTTCTACTTCTCTAGAAATAGGGTTCTAAACCTTGAGGTTAATTCTCTCTAAAACACAATCGAATTCTAATTGTATTTCATATATCGTAATATTTTCTCTAATAGCTATCTATCAACACTATTTATACACAATAATTACAAGATAACTATCAAAAATTAAATGATCTTCAGAATATTCTTTTAAGCATATCTTCAATCATTCCATCTTTATCTCCTTCAATCTCGCATTCCATGTTCTGATCCCAAGCAGTATTAACTTCATTCTTTTCAAGCAGTACTAATAATCTTCCAGCAGTAGTAATCTTCGATATGCCCAAGCAGTACTAACAGTTTTCGTAAGACACCAGCAGTACTAACTTTTGTTCAGCAGTATTAACCATGTACCAGCAGTAGTAACTTGTCTAGCAGTACTAATCATGTTCTTGCAGCATTAATGACTCAGCAGTACTAACCTTGAACTAGCAGTAGTATCTTTGTTCTGGCAGCACTAACATTGATCTGGCAGTAGTAATGTTGTTCTGGCAGTACTAACCATACTTAGCATATCTTCAGTTCCCAACACTTTGTAGCGGCCAACTTTTATGGAAACTTTTGTCGACGGAAAAGTCAGACGGCAAAAGGTTTTGAACTTTTGTCAGCGACATTTTCTTCCGGCAAAAGTAGTTTTATTTGTAGTGTATAATATACTAAAGTGTAAATTCATTTTTCGTGATATTTTCATTTATGAATTCGTTCGAATTTTACATGTTTTTGTTTTGTATAATGAATCAAAGAAGTATACTAAAATGGGGGGAAATGTTAGTGACTGTAGTGTCATCAAACATTTTGGTGTAATTGTGATTTACTTGAGATCCTTAAGGTGATAGAAAAAATATATGTTACGAGGTGCGAAGTGCACACTTACAAATATTGCTATAAAATGGACGGTCAAGGAGGTCGTACCCCCATGCGGGATCATAGGGGCTGAGTGGTTTCAAGGGGCTGAGCTCCCTTGGTGGTGGTCCCTCATATCTAAGTTCTAAAGACTTAAAAAATTTACTGAGTCGTAAGTCTGAAACAATGCTTACAGAATTATGGACCTGCATGTTCAAACTTGTATTTTCAGTCATAGAAATCTCAGAAGTCCCGGCTTTGGTCAAGAGATAGCTCTTGTCGAGCTTGCCATCTATGGTTGGTCTTCGGACTATATCTAGACGTGTGTGTCCAGAGATGGCTATTATCTCTGGACGTATATATCCAGAGGTCTAGAATTTGCTTGTCTCAGAACTCAGATTCGGTTATAACTACCCATTGATCTTATCCGTTAACGGTTATAACCGTTAACCGCCAGTAACCGTTGATCTCTTGTAACACCCGTAATTTTCGGATAAGTACAACTTCGAATCGGTGTGGAATCGATCTTTTAAGAAAAATAGGAAAAATAGGATTTTGGTTTAAATCTTAGATTTTATGGCCTTGTTGGATGAGGAATTTGAATACGAGTCCAATGGTTCTTTCCGGAGCGAAAACGGAGCTATAACGAATAAGTTATGGCCAAAACAGTGTTCAAGAGGAAACCGGGCGACCAGTGCCCTGCGTGCATGGTGGCACGTTTTCAGGCGCGGAGACCCGCGCGAAGCTCTGGTTCAGCTTAAAACGCGATTTTCACCCCTCAAACTTCATTTCTTCATATCTCTCTCATTTCAACTCCGATTTTGGTGATTCAAGTTGCTATGGTTCCGATTTTGAGAGCTCTTCAAGGATCTAGAAATAGTTTTGAAGTTCATTGGAAGATTCAAGGGCGTTTGGTGGTGGTAAGTCTCTCAAATCTCTTTTCTTTCTCTCCCAAATCGTTTTCCCTTTCTCCCTCACAAACCCTAACCGATTTTGGGGATTTTTCATGGAGACTAATGTGTTCCTTATCCACTTTATGCTAGTGGTTTCATCCATTGATGCAAGAACACGTTTCATCCACATGATTTTTGGGGTTTTCTAGGTTTTCATCAAAACCTAAGTGGTGAGTTCATCCTCTTAGCTTCTATACTTTCGTATGAGTTATAAATGATCCATTGATGATCTCCTAGTGTTTTCTTTATCCAATTTCGATTTGGATGATTTTGGAGAAGTTAGGTTAATATTGGGGTTTTGGTCAAAGTGGAGATTTTGATATGAGATGTTTGAGGAATAGTTTTAAAGTGGTTAAATATGAATATTCATGGTTGGAACTTGGAAGTTATGAATTTAGGTTTTTGGAGGTTTTGGCTTGAAGATGCAAACTTCATCAAAGGAGCTTACGTTTGGGAAAATCTAGATTTAGCCTAAATCTAGCAAGGTGAGTTCAAGTTACTTTGCAAAAACTTTGTACATGCCAAAATGTTATCTTCCAAGAAATTATGTGTTTTACTTGAAAATTATCAATGTAGAGTTATTTGGTGGATTTTACCTTTGAGGTATTAATTGTGGTAAATGTAGTAAAACACTACTTTTGACATTTTGGAAAATATGATAGATAAATCATACATGAAAATGGATTATTGACTTATGTGATAAATGGAGTCATTTGTTATGAAAATGCATTTTGAATAGTTTGGAAATATGCATATAATACATCATGAGACGTTTTGAAAATGTAAAGGTGTGAGTCCTTTGGAAAGGAGGGATTTCTCGATCCAAGGTTTTATTTCGGGTTGTCATGGAATTGAGGTATTTACCGGCAAACGGTGTGTATTGTTATAATTGATGACATTTTATGACTTTTATAAACTATTTTTTGAATTAGTTGAGCTTGTGGCTCGGTATTGAATTTTATCAAGTCTTGGGGACATTTGTCCAGTTTTGATAACTCAAGGTTGAGTTTTGATAATGATTTATGTTATTGGAGAATTGCATGATTTAAATGCATTTGTTTATTCAATTGAGGTCGTATAATATTTAGACCTTATTAGCTATGGATCCATAGGCTGTTGAGTTTTCCAAGTCTCGCAGGCAAGAGATCGGGATGATTGAGCTCAGTTTACGAGACGTTAGTTTCTTTTGTAGCACGGAATAGGCGTCGGGTTCTATGATAAGTAAGGCGTGGACCTAGATGGTCGGGCGCCGTCTCATGGGCAGTAAGGTGTAATTCCCTATATGTGCTTAGCACGGGATAGGCATCGGGTTCCATGATAAGTAAGGCGTGGACCTATATGGTCGGGCGTCGTCTCATGGGCAGTAAGGTGTAATCCCTAATGTGCTGTTGTGGATTTGGATTGACCCAATGTATAGACCTGGAGTGGTTGAAGTTAGGAACTCCCTAGTCTCGCGGGCAATAGATCTGGAGTGATTGAGCTCAGTTTACGAGAGTAATCCACGTGGGTGTTTTTATTGCATAGTAAGTGACCCACTTTAGTGTTCCGTCACGTGCAATGTATATGGGTCTCCCCCGTCACCGAAAGATGTTGTTTTGGGTATTTGTTGCTACTCATGTTTTCGGTGACGTGTTATATTTATATGGATTGTTTTTCCATGGCATGTAAATTGTGGTTTATATCTCATCCGTGTGTGTTGTTTTGGGTAATTGTGTTTATCCATGTTTTCGGTAACGTATCATATTTATGAGATTTGCATTTCCACGTTATATGAGTTGTGGATTATGTTTCATCCACGTTTTGAGATGTTTTGGGATAATGACAAATAATTATAAGTTTAATCGTTTTGAGTGTCAAATGTTATTTCACCTTTCGTTGACTTTGTGAATAAGTCTATTTTTGAGAAATCATGTTATAATAAAGATTTTAACATGGGAATTGTGTGAGTTGGAAAAATGGGTGATTTGTATTTGAAGTAAACTCTTTTGAAGTCATGACTAAAAACTACACTCCTCTGGATTTATGAATTTATATAGTCATGATAAAATGCTTGAACTCACTAGACGTAAGCCTAACCCTTTTTATTTGTCGGCATGTGCAACAGGCTCAGGTTGAGGTAGCTCTAGCTACATTGCGAAGTGGCGAGTGCTAGTAGAGTGCATGAGAGGTGACATGATTAGTGAAGTCTTCCGCAATAGTTTGGACTAGCAATTTGTGTGGGGTTAAGTAACACCCGATTAAGTTATTTTATTGTGGGAATTATAATGTTTTAATTTCCGAGGTATTTTAAGGAATGAATTGTAGATGTGATTTCATTTATTTGGCTATTTTATTCAATTTTGAAGTTAGTTGCTCGTTCCAAATTTGAGGGTGTTATATCTCTCGTTTAAATAAGTAAAACTAGAATCTGGATATATATATACATATCAATTTTCTCAGCCTTCTAAAAGAGAGAAAAACTCTAGAGTAATATCAATACGAAATTTGCCAATTCCAGGATAATGGGGGTCAAATTATTGTATTCGGAAAATATTTCTTGTTCACGATTCTTGAGTTTATCCGGTCTTTAATTAATCTTCTCCTATACACGGTATCTAACAATATATATATATATATATATATATATATATATATATATATATATATATATATGATGTGTGTGTGTGTGATCAACTAGATGATGGTAATAGCAAAATGAGTTAGTGCATGACAGAAAATGAGGATATGGGAAACAAAGTTGTCGTCAAGAGCTGAGCGGTTCGAGCAGGTCTGCTCTCAGCTCTAATTGTCTACAAAGGAGTTGCATTACAATTGCAAGCCAATACGAGCTTTCTTTGGCATAATAATGATGCAAAGCATGGAATATAAAATATGTGAAATTAAATCCCTCAACTCTTCCAAAATTATTGAATATAGATGTTTGGGGATAAAACATTGCATGAGAGTTTTAATCGGGTTTTGCTTGCAAAAATGGGGCTGGTTAACTGATCAACCCCCTCTCATTTTCCTTGCGTTGCAGTCTTTCCAAGGCATCCTTTGTGTACCTGAACTCCAAATTACTATTTTCTAGCTGAAAGTAGACATTCTAATTTTTAAATTATAATTTTAATATATATTATATATACAGTTGAATTTAGGGTTTGGTACCAAAATGTCCAACCTATTTTGTGTTTACGTACAAACTATTCAACTTGATTTTCATCCTCAACAAGACATATTGTCATAAACAAATCATGCTTAACCAATTAAACCACAAGAAATTAAATACGTTGGACATTTTGGTACCAAACCCTAAATTCAACTTTATATATAATATATATTAAAAATATAATTTAAAATGTCTATGTCGAAAAGTAGAATGTCTATAAAAAGTAGCAACTGAAAGCTACTTTCAGAAATCAAATCTAATAATTAAGGTGAAAAGGAAGTGTGACAACCAATGCTGTCTCCTCTGATTTTTTAACCTCCACCATATTATACATGCTTTGACGCATATTATTATTCTGCAATTCTTTCAAAGAAATGGGCAGCCTTATCCTTAAAGTTCTCAAGAATCACCTTTTTCATACAAATTTTCAAATTCTGTTAATATGAATCCAACCCCATAAAGCTAGATATATGCTGTAAAGTTAGATCGACACAGAACATATAAAATATGTTTGCAATGGAGAAGAAAACTCCTGCATTTCATCATATGTTCTTGGCTTCTTGTTTCTCTTGGGACAAGCACAGTTAATTTGAAGTGCTTTTCGTTGATCTTTATCTATTTTTTCACCTTTTCAACGTGCTTAATCAATATATTCTTTGCTTCTTTTCTGTATACTGTTATTCTTTTTGTCATTAGCTAAACAATTTTTTTTTGAATGGGTGTCCTAGGCTATACCTAGACTAATCCCTTAGTAAATTATGACTGTAAGACATCAGCCCTAAGATTAAACCTCAGTGGCCACAAGTTGTGTACGCCTGGATTCGAACCCTGAGCAGATGGGTTATTCCGTCACATCCACCAAGGCCTTAACCAAAGCTAAACAATATTTCCTATCTGTGGTTATGATTTATCCTTATAACTTGAAAAGTGATAGTCACTACTTAATTTTGGATAATGTGATCCCAGAACAAGTAATCAATCTGTATAACCAATCAGATGGCCATTCATATATATTAATCAATGAAGAACAATCACCAAGTACAATAGAGAGAATGTAGAGAGCAATGGTACTTGTGTGTGTACTGGTGTGTAGCTATGAATGACCTAATGAATATCTAGAGTAAAGTTACATTATATAGTATGTAACTTATCATTTACATAACTGGTCCCTCTACATGGTACAACATGGTAAATTAAGCACTAACATTCTCCCCCTTTGTACCAATGTAGAGACAAAGAGTTTAAGCATCCACCGGGAACACATGTCTCTTCCGAATTCCGAAGATGATCTCGAACCTCCGTAGTGCATTCTGGTACTCCTTCCGGTATGTAATGGCATCCAGGGCTTGCTTGATCAGCTCTTTCTCCTTATCTTTAAGCTTCATCTCCCCGCTTGCATCCAGACGTAGTCTACTCTTAAGGTGGATCTGAATAATCTTGAAAGTTCCATCACTGAACTTGTTGGCCTCACAGGTTCTAAAAAATCTCTTCTTTGAGTCTTGATTACTGTAAACCACCCCAAGCTCAGGTTTCTTCAGAACAGTATAAGCAGGAATACCTTGAATGTCAGACAGACGCCGGTTCGGTGCTCTTAGGTTTACTCGGGTTTGGTGAGACTCCAAGGGCATTTGGAAATCCGTAAGATAAGAAAATTTCAGGATATTCCTCATGAACCTCTTGACACTTTGATATGCAAAAGACCATTCAATCTTCTTTTCAGGAGCTCATGCCAGAGTGTCATACAAGCTGTAGAAGTCGTCAAGCTTTAGACTCTTGAAGTCTGCTTCTGAAAAGACGTGTTTGGAGCCATCGGATCTTTGTACAGTAAACTGTGGGTACCAGACTTTGAAAATCTTGCAGGATTGTATCTTCAGTATCTTCATTATAGCTTTATCTGACCTCACCACATCTGTACTCAGGTTCTGGTTGTTCATCACGTGTATGAACGCAATCTTTTGAAGTGACGACCAGTTCTCAATCCCGTACACCTTCTCTATATCGATCCTTTGGACATCCCTAACAAACATATCTTTCCTTATGCTCTCCTGATAAGGAATCATAATCCTAACTCGTTCACCTGTAGCCACATACCTTGGCTCAGCATCTATCACCTCATGATAAATTGCCAGTTCAGCTTCGAGTATCGGATCCCTGATTCTGCCATCGGCTTGCACTTGAATTCTCGGAGCATTCACTTGTACCATCGGAGCCGGAGGAGCGGAAGTACCTGCACCTTGATCATTCGGCGTTTGTGGTTGAGTAGGATCATCCGTAGTATCAATGTCAGAATCCGAAGCAACCATAATAGCTCTGGTGATGTCGAAAATATCATCTATTTCCTCTTTGATCTGTATGGTCATTTTCTCAGGCTCTTCCTCAAAATCAATATAAATGTAATCCACGATCATAGCATCTGCCATCCTTTCTTCATTTGTTCTATTGTCAACAACCGAAGGCTTTTTATCCCCAGTTATGACATCAGCTAGAACTTCGGTGTCATCTACTTGGACCATATTAGTACCAGATCCACCTGCCCCCGTTTCCCTTTCACTAGCTGAACCAACAACATCTTCCGCAACTGTTCCACTAGACTCACCAACCCTGGCTCTCTTCTCCCCCTCATGTTGATCAGGCGGATCCTGATCATCATGTCTTCTTTTATGTGAGGCCTGAGATTGAATCCCACACCTCTCTTCGACAACCTTAAGCCTTTCAGTGATGGAGGTGAATCCTGCCATCACGGCATCCGTCATGTCTTTCATTGAGTCGATTAGACGCTGGAAGTCATTGCTAGAAGGTGGTTGGGTTTGAGTTTGGGTTTGGGGTTGGGTATGTTGTCGGAGTAGACCAACAAGGTCAACTTCTTCAGCAGTGTTTGTATCTCCTTGTGCTAACAATCGGGCTAACAACTCAGATTTGAGTTGATCGGCGGGAATTTGGTGTAACGGAACTGATGGTGGTGGTTGTGGGTCGGATTGAGTGTTGGACGGTTGATCCTGAGGAGTTGACGACGATTCGGCAATGCCTTTGCCCTTAATGACTCTGCTCACATCACTTGCTAATCGGTCAACGGTACGTTGCATGGCTTGACGGTGTTGCTTGTAGGCATGATCAATTGCACCTAAAGCAGATGCCAGTAGTGGTAGAGTAATAAAGTGCGGATACGGGCCAAGCATTCGTACAACCTGTTCATGTGGAAAATTGGGAAAAATGGAACTAACCTCCGGACCACGTAGGTTACCGGTTGAAGAAGCGGTTGTAGCAACCGTACTGCCTGTGTTCATAACTGGCATTGTGTTGACCATGACAGGACTTCCACCCAGTCCTCGTGGGGCACCAACAAATGGTGGCCGTACTCGGGGTGTTCCGGTTAGGGCACGAAAGCCCTCAACTTGATGTGATGCTGATACGCGTGGCCTAGGAAAAGAAGTATGTCCAAAAGGCTCTAGACTCAACATGCTCAGAATAAAAGGCGGAGGCCGGGGCAGGAGCCTACCTTGTTCAATATCAGCAGACACCGAGTGTGTCGCCAATAGCGTATGAGCTTTATCCCTTGTGTGAAATGAAACGCCGGCAAATTGAGATGCCGACGAGTGGCTGAGAGGGGTTGTGCTATGCATGGCTGGGTCCACCATGTCTTGTTCAATACGCAACGGCGGCGTACGCGCGTTGGTAGTAGATGTGGCTACCCGGCTTGTCACAGTTTGGGAAGGAACGATAGTTAAAACTTTATCCGTTCCTGTCACGTTCTCTCCCATTTCTTTTCTAACCTCCTCTCGGCTCACAATCATATTTTCTACTTCATCTCCCTCTTCCCGCCTTATGTCACCAATTTCACCGGAGAGTCCGAAGTTCCAGGCGGAATCAGCTTCGTAATAAGATCCGCATCAAGGTCATGATCAGGATCGGAGTCGGAATTATCATCATCAGCTCGTCGTGGTTGGTCAGATGCTTCATCTTCGGACGAAAAAGCATCGGGGTCAAAGTCTGGATCATCCTCTGAATCTATCGACACGTCGTCGAGGATTGGAATTCTTATGGTTCAGGATATGGATGCCTGACCAGCAGTCCTCGCCACCCCACCCACTCTCTGTCTTAGCATTCTCCTCACCTCTTCCCGTTCAGGAACCCCAAGTTCCTGAACCTGCTCAACATGTATACCATCACCGCCTAGTGGGATTCCACCTTGGGGAGGTCCCGCCAGTTCTGGCTGGACCACTAGTGCATTAGCTATTCTATATTGCCTAACTACCTCAGACTGTTGGTCAGCATGGGCAAGAACAGCTTCAGGTATAACTGCGATGTGGGCAAAGTCAATATGTTTCGGCATCTTTAGATAATGCATCCATTGACTCGGGCCTTTGACTGCACTTTATCGGCGAGGGATCTCTCGGTTGTCTTCCATGATCTAGTGGATTAAGATCTGAAAGAATCATTGGTAGGGCACGAAGTTGCGGTTCTTGTGTGGTCGGAATTTGTCCTCGACAAGTTCTATCAGCTCGTTCCACAGTATGACTGCGTAGTCGATGTTCCGGTTGAATGCGATCGCATGGAATATTCGAAGGTGTAACGACCCGGTTCCCAAACATACATAATATACATCAATTAACATATTATACATAACGTCGTTTCATTCATAATAAAAGATACATAATAGATCACATACGGTCTCATAGTCTCAAAACTATACAATACAAAACATAAGCATTTCCTAATCTTCGTCAGCTATCAACCGCATCCTACACTTTATCTTTCCTTTTGCTATTAAAAGTTCCTCGACCTGGAATACATAATTTTGAAAACAAAATGAGGGTTAGACCAAACGGTCTAGTGAGATAATCCCTGTCAGTTTAGTAATCCTTTTGTAAAACACAAATAAACAACAAGTATTTAAATACCAAGCAAGACTCGTGCATTGTGTACATCTCCTCATTCCCATGGCCATATTAATTGGTTGCGAGCCAACTAATAAATTATCTCCGCTGCACTTACATACAGCCAACTCCGCTGTCCCTCCGTACAGCCAAAACTCCACCGGTCCTAAGCCCGGCCAACGTGCTCTCGTGTAGTGTAATGCTCATATAAATATAATATACATCTCAATATATCATATTTTCATTTATAAACACGTCATCACATTCCTACCACATATTCACCTCATATATATATATATATATATATATGCATTCCAGTTCGAAAACGTTTTAAAGTAAAACTCACCTGATTGCTTATCAAAAACCCTTCCAAGCTTTTCTCCGAGCTATCCGATCTTTTACCCAAAATTCCCAGAATCTGAAACAATTATATACAAATATCTCTTTACAAAATGAACTCATAAAACTTACCAACAGGCTAAGAACTCTAGATAAATCTATCTAACTCTTATCCTCAAAAGTGACCAAACAGCTAAAGTTTCCGGATACTATAGAACTATCCGGACAACATGACTTTCCGGACAACCCAACTTCCCGGACAGCATAAACAATCCGGACATCATCCGGACACCAAGGTAATCCGGATGCCATCCGGTATCTAATTCATCCGGAAACCATAGAAAAGAGAACTTACCGGATAATCGACTCGTCCGGACACCATCGAAAGGGACTATCGGACACTATCAACAAGACTACCGGACACCACCATAAATCGTCCGGAAACCTCTGTCGGTTTATCCCATTTCTACCCAGAATCGACAGAATTTACTACCAGGCATGAAATCGGTGATTCTACTCCGATAGAAACTATCTACTAGCAATTACAAACATAATATGTAAAGGAACATGCCTCAGAATCACTTTTAAGTACACCAATTTGAAGATTTAACCTTAAGACACTTTCTTCTTCTTCTTTTGGTCTCAAAACACACACACACACACTTTAATCTGATATTTTTGATTTCTGAAAATATCTGGAGCTAAAAGGGATAATATCAACTATATTTACCATTTTAAACCTTGAACTAATCACTAATGACAAAAACATCTTTAACTTATAAATTAACCCAAACTTACCCTAAACATCAAATTTTAAGTTAACTAATTTTAACGGGAAGAGAAATTTAACTAACGAACTTACCCGGGGTATTACAGAAGGGTTGGGATGTTGCATTTGTCTAGTCCGGTGTGCTTCGAAGTTATGCACCGATTGATGATCGAGATAAGGTATACCAAATCCTCGATAGGAATTGGCGTTGGAATTTGGATGATCCTCTTAGAATTGGATTTCGTGCGTCTTGATATCCGAGACTCTGGATATCAGCGAATAGTTGTTCCTCGGGAATAGGGTCTTCGAAGTTTTTGTTGTACGGTAGGTTGAGTGCACGTCAGAGTCTTCTAATGGTTATCCGTGCATCAAAATGATCGACTTTGACTCTGAAATGTGGACCCCTTCGGTGATTTAGGTGATACTGCAGTGTTACCCAAAACTGTTGTAGGTATATGACAGGTATTGTGAAGACTTTGGTAAGCGCGGTTCGTAAGGGATGGCCAAGGAGGATCTCTATAATAACTTGGTAGTCGAAGAACACATTTAGATCAAGGTGATGGTAGTTGTCCTCCAACCTCAGATGTTGGTTCCTTGGTAGCAACTCGGCATCATGATCGGTGCGAGGGTATGACGGTGTTCTCGTCAGAGGAATTTCCATCACGGTGTGCCATCTGAACCATTCACAGTTTAGAACAGTGCCAAAAACAGGTTTTTTCTTCAAAAAAATTTCAAAAATTGCCTAAGTCCTGGTTTTATCGCAACACACAACAAATTCTTATCGCAGGGCATGATGATGTCGCAACACAAAGGTTGCGAGTAGTGGTTATCGCAACACATTAGTTGCGAGAAAATGTTATCACAACACAAAGGTTGCGATAAGATCTTATCGCAACTAATAGGTTGCGATAAGTATGAGTGTTAGGTACTTGCAATAAGGATGAATATGAAGAACACAATTAGTTGCGATAAACTTGAACACCGAAATAATCCTAAGTGTTCAAGCCCAGAAACTAGTTTTTTTGCACAAATCGGTTTTAATCCTACACTACTAAGTTCGCAATGTGCACAGAAGACATACTCTAACAGTTTAAACAACAAAGAAGCATACACATATCGATTTCGAAGCAGAATATGCATAGGCAGTTAAGAGGTCGAATACCAAAAACCCTAAAATTGACTATTATGAATGATTTAACGGATAGAATCGATTGAAAAACAAATAGAATGTACCTCGAAATGATCTGAGTGGAATGCAATCGATTTTAATCCCAACTTTGAGAAATGACAGTTTCAGAATATGAGAGTTGAGAGAAAAATGAGGGTTTTGAGTGATGAGATAAAAATTCAAAACACTCGGCATTTATAGAGACTTGAGATAAAGGACATGTGGCAACAATTGATTGGTCCAATGGTTTGACCCCACAGTGTCAGGTTATCGCAAGTACAAGGTTGCGATAACCCTCCTTGTTATCGCAAGGAACTGGTTGCGACAACATGTTCGACCTTATCGCAACAAAGGGTTGCGATAAGATATTGTTCATGTGTGTTTTATCGCAAGGCAAGGTTGCGAGGATAATTCTTATCGCAACTAATGTGTTGCGATAAGACAACACTTATTTTATTCGCAACTGAGGGTTGCGATAAACTACTGTTCATCAAGTTATCGCAAGTAGTAGGTTGCGATATCAGTAACACTTGGACATTTTTCAGATAAAATTTTAAAAGATTTTATCACATTGGAAGATGTCCAACTTCTAATTGATTTAGCACTCAAGGTTTTAAACATAGTTTTCACTCCCCCTTAAATGATGCATAGATTTGAAAAATTGTTTTCATCATTTAAGAGTTAGTGGTTAAAATAAATCAGAATACTTACCTGGTCTTCTCCCAATGAACAGTCACATGATATCGACACTTACATGATCTGGCAGTTATGCACACTCCCCCTATTTTTGTGCATATGATCTGTACTAAAACTCCCCCTGAAACCATGAACATACCTTTGTGCAGATACAGATATCATAACAAATCATAGATAAAACGTTTAACAGAAGAGAAAGAAAAAATAACAAGTTGAACAAGCATTTGTAATACAATTAAGGTATGAAAATTTAAACAACATATATTGAGAATAGAATATGATGAAAATTTGAGTGTATCAATCTAGATATAATATCCAGATTGAGATACAAATATTTCCATCTATTATATGATCAATATATGGAAGTTAAACTTTCATATTCAGCATGTCGAGCTTGGATACTTGGATACTAGAAAATTGAAACGTTTTTCATCCAAGGCTTTTGTAAAGAGGTCGACAAGATGATACTCAGTTGTAACAAAATACAATTCAACAGTTCCTTTCTCAACATGATCTTTTATAAAATGATACCTTATGTCAATGTGTTTGGTTTTGGTGTGCTGGACAGGGTTAGCAGATATGGCAATAGCACTCTTACTGTCGCAGTAGATGGGGATCTTCTCATATTTAAACCCATAGTCCATGAGTTGGGTCTTCATCCACAGGACTTGTGAACAACAGCTCGCCGCGGCAACATATTCTGCTTCCGCGGTTGATGTTGAAACACAATTATGCTTTTTAGGCGACCAGCTCACGAGCTTGTCTCCCAAAAACTGGACGTGCCCGGAGGTGCTCTTTCTATCCAACATGCTTCCTCCATGATCCGTATCTGAATATGCAGTGAGTTCAAAGCCGGTTCCCTTGGGATACCACAGACCTAGATACGGAGTGCCCTTCAAGTACCGAAAGATTCTTTTGACGGCACTGAGGTGTGATTTCTTGGGTTTGGCCTGAAATCTAGCACAGAGACAAGTTGAAAACATTATATCTGGACGACTAGCGGTTAGATACATTAGAGACCCAATCATTCCTCTAAAATTCTTTACATCGACATCAATACCGTCAGGATCTGGACCTATCTTAGATCCAGGAGCCATAGGCGTACCGATCGACGTACAGTTTTCCATCTTGAATATCTTCAAGATGTCAAACACATACTTCGGCTGGTTGATGAAGATACCAGTAGAGAATTGTTTGACTTGTAATCCGAGAAAGAAATTAATCTCTCCCATCATACTCATTTGAAACTGAGTCATCATAATGCCAGAAAACCAAGTACAAAGTGCAGGGTTAGTCGAACCAAAAATAATATCGTCAACATAGACCTGAACTAAAAGAATATCACCTTACTCGCGCAGAGTAAACAGAGTTGTGTCGATTTTACCTTTCACAAAGCCAACTTTTAGTAGAAAGGTTGATAAGACTTCATACCAGGCACGGGGGGCTTGTTTAAGACCGTAGAGGGCTTTGTCAAGAATGTATACGTGATTTGGATAGTCTTTGTCCACAAAGCTTCCGGTTGAGACACGTACACTTCCTCATTTAGGACACCGTTCAAGAATGCGGTCTTCACGTCCATTTGATAGACGGTGAAGTTCTTGTAGGCGGCGAAAGACAGGAACATCCGAAGTGCCTCAAGACGAGCAACCGGTGCGTACGTCTCGTCATAATCTATCCCCTCCTGTTGCCTATACCCTTTCGCTACTAATCTAGCTTTGTTTCACACAATTATTCCGTCTTCGTCTTTCTTGTTCTTTAGGACCCACTTGGTACCGATAACTGTTTTACCTTTGGGTTGTGGGACTAATCTCCACACCTTAAGAGCTTCAAACTGATTCAGCTCTTCTTGAATCGCTAATAACCACTCAGGGTCTTCTAAGGCTTGTTGAACTGTTGAGGGCTCAACTTGACTTAAGAAGAGTGCATATAATACTTCATTTACGGATGCAGATCTTGTCTTCACTAGTTCAGAAACATCACCAATCACCTGATCAATTGGGTTACTACATGTCCACTTTGTGGAATATGGATGGAGAGATATAGTATCTTCATTGGGGTCTACAAGGGTAGGGTCTTTATCGAAGTTCAACTCGATCGTCAGTGTTGGTTCCGGTTGTGAGGCGGGTTGTTTGTCAGAATTGACAATCGGCACTGCCTCAGGAACTGATTCAGTTGATTTTTCAGGAACGTTGTTGTTACCCTGATCACTGACATTCGAAGTTGTACCAGACTAAGAAGCACCACTCGTAGATTCATGTTGTCGTGCTTGTGTAGATGCCATGGTTGTGTTCCTTGGAGAAGTTGCAGGAGTAGTTGCACCAGTATTTGATGAAGTTAGCACCGACGAGGGGCCTGACATAGTAGCTTGCACTGGTGGTGTTTCAACTTGATTCTTGTTAGTGACAGATGAAGAAGATTTATCACTACCAAAATAGTCATCATAAAAATGTTCAAACAATAAATCAAGTTCGTTAGGATTAGAGTTAGAAGTGAAAGCTTGATCCTTGTTTGAAGTTATAGTCATCATTGGACGGATTTGTCTAGATGCTAGTATTCCAGATATCGCGGGTTCTGTACTGTTTTGCACAGAAGCCATTCCTTCAGATTCGTCGAATTTGACATTTATACTCTCAATCACAGTTTTGGAAGATTTGAAGTAGACTTTGTATGATTTTGATGTGAGCGAGTATCCAATGAAAACACCCTTACTTCCCTTCGGGCTGAACTTGTTCAAGTTGTCTTTATCGTTCAACACGATACACCTGCACCCAAAGACACGAAAGTAGTGTATTACCGGTTTTCTATTGTTAATCAATTCATATGGAGTCTTGCCAAACCGTCGATGGATAATTGAGCGGTTTTGTGTGTAGCACGCCATCGCAACAACTTCAGCCCACAGAAACAGAGGTAGATCAGCATAAGACAACATCGTTCTGGCAGCTTCAACGAGTGTACAATTTCGTCTTTCAACGACTCCGTTCTGCTGTGGTGTTCTAGCCGCAGAATATTGATGAGTTATTCCTAATGACTTAAAGAAGTTATCAAGAGTCTTGTTTTTGAACTCTGCCCCGTTATCTGATCTGATGGTCTGAACTGATTGTTGTAGATTCACTTGAAGTTGTTTGACTAACGAGATGATCAAGTCAGGTGTTTCATCTTTTGATCGTAGAAAGTTAACCCAAGAATATCTCGAATAATCATCGACGACGACTAACACGTATCGTTTGGCACTTATGCTCTGAGTGTTCATCGGACCACAAAGATCCATATGAAGGATTTCCAAAGCTTTGTGTGTGCTGGGCTCGGGTTTCGGTGGGTGAGGAGCTCGTTTCATCTTCCCCTTCTCACAAGCAGTACAGAAGTTGCATTTTTCAAATTTCAGAACTGGTAGACCTATGACTAAGTCACCCAACGTCAATTTTTGGATGTAACGGAAGTTGAGATGAGATAATCATCTATGCCATAACCAACTATTCTCCAAAGACGCTTTAGACATACGTCGTTCTTAGGCTTGAGCGTTGATAGGTCAATAGTGTACATATTGGAATTCCTAAAACCAACAAGAAGCTCATCTCCTCCGTCGGTTAGAACTGCACAACGGGTCTTCTTAAAATGGACTTCTAGGCCTGTATCACAAAATTGACCTATACTAAACAAATTGTGTCCTAAGCCCTCGACATAATTGACTTTTGTAATCCTCACATTATCTTTGACAATATCTCCGTAACCCAAAATTGGAGAATACTGATCATTTCCAAACTTAACTCTACCACCATATTTCTCAACATAATTAGCGAGCAGCTCCTTTCTTCCAGTCATGTGCTTTGAGCATCCTGAATCTAAGTACCAGACATGACTGGGCTGCAAAAGGGAAATTAGATGGTTTTAGGTACCCATTTCCAAATGGGCCCTTTCTGATTAGTAGGTTTGGACTTGACATTATGTTTTCTATAACCGGTGTTAAAGTAATCATTTGAATAAAACCAACGGTTATAATAAGATTTGCAGATAAAATCATCCACACCACAAAAAGAACAGCAAATTTGATCACGTGCTAAATTAATCAGTTGTTGCATTGAATAAACCTTGTAAGGAATTACAAGTTTTTGTCTATTTCCAACAGCATGATCACTAACATTTGAAACAAAATTGTTTTTCTTGGAATTTAAAACAACGTGGGATGATTTGATCTGGGCCACATCCTGTGTGGACTCCTTTATTCTCCACTCTAGACGCGTGTTGTTTCTCAAATAACGATCTGAAATACCAGAAAGATAGGAGTTGTAAGCTTTGGAATTCTGAGCTTGAAAATAATTATTTTGTTTCTGTCTTTTTGTTTTTCTTTTCTTTTTCTGTAATGATTGTTTGGATTTAGATTTCGAATAATAATCATTAGCAGAAGATTTTTCAACAGGTTTTGAAGATTCACCCTTAAAGAAATTCTTCTTAGGTGCTTCTTCTTTGATTATAAAATCAGTGTGATCTGGAAGCTTTGAGTTAAAGTCAAAGTGTACAACAGTTTCTTGTGCTTGTTTATTCTTCCCATCACAAATAATCTCGATATCACAATCAGACTGACTATCCAATGAAGTATGAAGGATACCATAAGACTTCGGATAGAGAAATTCATTTTGTTCTTTTTCAAAAACTTTTTCTTCATCTGTATAAAAATGCATCTCAGGAGAAGCTTTAACAAATTGACTTTCCAAATCCCAAGATTCAGAATCATCTTGGTCATCAACTGTCAAACTCCTGAACATAGTATTTCCCATGAAAGCTTTGCACGAGGAAACATCTGAATCTGAAGATTGCTTCTCTTTTGGAACTCTCTCTTCAGATATTTCCTCAAGTTTTGTTTTCATTTCTTTTAAACTTTCCGAAAACACTGTGATCATAACTTCCTTTTCGATCTCAAAAGCAAGTTTTTCGTCATTTCTGACTTCTTGAATTGTACTTTTAATCTTGCTTTCGAGGTCCATGAGTTTCTGTTAAATAACCATTGGGGGAAAATACCTTTTGCCTTCAAAAATTGGTTTTTCAGTAGTATCCTTTTGAGTATTTTCCATTTCCTATGGTTCTTTAACAGCATAACTCTCAAAATAATCATTTGGCAAGGTTCTTTCGTTATCTAATGCCTTTGCATTATCAGGACCATACCAAAAAGGAAGCTGCATCTTAACAGTGGTTTTTCTTTTTATTTTTTCCTCATCCTCATAGTCTTCACCATCCATTTTAAGCCATTTGATTTGATAGCTAAGATGTAATGAAAGCATAAACCAATCAAATTCATATAGAGTGGGGGATTTTATTAAGGCATTCCTCAGGTAATGTGGATTATCATACCCTATACCCCACTTTGAATTAAAATACCTGAACTTGCTTGGCTTATTCATGTGAATTGTTTGTTCAGTTTGGCTTGCTTTGTATAGTTTATCTTCCATCCCTTTGACATTTTCACTCAGCTCATTATTCCTATCTTTATAAGCATGTAAAAGGTTTTCAAACTCATTCTTCTTCGCTTCCGAACTCGCTAATAGTTCTTGTTAGGGCAGGTTTTATAGTTGATTTAAAGTTCAAGGGTTGTTTTGTATTAATTCATTTTGAGCCTTATTAGTGAACGGGCCGTGGACTTGCTAGCCACGGGCCCATAGTATTTAATGTAAGATTAGCTTGGAAAAACAAGCTAATCATCCTTTTACTTTCCAAACAGTATTGTATTATTCTCTCTGACAGTGAATGACAGGGATGACCAGTTGAAATCATTTGTTCTTATTGTTCATCTATTTCGATTTCATCATTGTTGCACGGATCTGGTAATAACAATTGGTATCAGAGCAGACGGACGGATTCGATTCAAAGCCTCTATAGTGATTTCTGGTAAGATTTTGACTTTTCCCGTATGTGTTCATCTTGACTTTTTCGAAATCTTGATTCTGGCCAAATTGTTCAATTCTATTTATTGGGTTGTGTTAGCATTATACTTGTGAGTAATTCTGCAAATTTTCGCATTCCAATTCGATCGTTTGAGTGATTAATTTAGCAAATTAAGGTCAAGAGTTTTTGGTAGTGTTCTTGATAAAAGATTCGATTTTTAACCATCAAACTTGTTATTTTTGCATTGAAATCGATTGGATTATTGTTATTTTTGTGTTTTGCATTGTTACTAATCTTCCAGGATCGATTTTGGGCAACCCTAATCGAAAAGTCGATCGATTTAAGCTAACAGCCGCAGAGTCCGGATAAACCAGCCGCGGTTTCCGGACAAGTTGATAGTGTCCGGACGTTTGTGTGAAATCCATCCGGACATCTCCAATTCCATCCGGACTCCTCATTTTTCCGGGTAAGTTCTGCAATCCGGGTAAGTCACTTTTCCTTATACAATCCGGGTAACATTTGTATCCGGAAACCCAGTGTTTCCGGACATATCTTATCCGGACACTCCATTGTACCCGGAAACTTCAGTGTATCCGGAATCATTTCACATCCGGTAACCTCAGTTATCCGGAAAGTGTGTGGTATCTGTTATCCGGAAAGCTTACTATGTCCGGATTCTTTCTGATATCCGGACTCTTTCAGTTATCCGGACAATTCAAGTATCCGGTATCTTCTCTTATCCGGATACTTCTGTTTTTGTTTATTGATCAATTTGCATCAAATCTGATCCGGACACTTCCAGATCAGATCACTTATTTTGGATTCCTATCTAGTAAGTTCAGGTTAGTCAAATCACTCATAGACCCTGCGTTAGGATTTCACTCTTAGTGCCTTGCGTTAGGTTTACCCTTTGAATCAATCTACACGCCTGATGATCACTCAGTTGCAACCGAAGATGTCTACTTCTCGTGATGCTCTCGCAATTGGCACTGACACCAAGCCACCGTGTCTCTATCCGAACGAGTACAGCCAATGGCGAGATAGGTTCATGATCTTCATAGAGTCTAAGGACAACTATGAGTACATCAAGAGAGCTTTGGATAATGGCCCAATTCCCAAGCCAATGAAGGACATAGCTGCAACTTCAACTGCAGTAGCTCGACGTGAGGAAAAGACTCTGGCTGAGATGACAGAATTTGAAAGAGGCATGATTGAAGGTGAAAAGCATGCAAAGAGATATCTGATTCAAGCTCTTCCTAATTCCATCTACACTGCCATAGATAGTTACAAAGATACGGCTAAGGGCATGTGGGACCAAGTAGCCAGAATGATGCGTGGGAGCGTTGTAGGAAATCAGCTGAACATAAATAGCGCGATAACGAAGTTCGATGGGTTCAAGCAGCGCAACGGTGAATCCCTCACCCAGACCTATGAACGGTTTTGCCTACTTCTCAATGAACTGAACAAGAACAAGATTGTTCGTTCTAATACGGAAAATGCGCTCAAGTTTCTCAACAATCTGCTACCTGAATAGAAGGTGTTTGCTTCTCATGTCAAGCACAACAATTTGATTAAGAATATCAGCATCAACGAACTGTATGAGACACTTCTTCAAGACGAAGATGAAGTGAATGAGCTCCTAGGCGAGAAAAAGACTGAACCAAAGCCATCTGCTGATCCTATTGCTCTCATTTCCTCAAAGCAAGGAAAATCAACGGGAAGTCACTCCAGACGTGCTCCAAAGCAAAGTTCTTCTGAGTCAGAAGCTGAAGATAAGCAAGACGACGATTCTGATGATGAAAAGGTTGCCGAATTCAAAAAGGCCATAGCTTTGCTTACCAAATCCTTCGAACAATAAAGGTACTACAAGAAGCCCTCATCCAATAGTCAGCGCTAGTCCACCTCCTCCAACAAGCGCCATGACTACAAAGATCGATACGAAGGAAAAAAGAAGGTCAGTGAGCACGACAAGTCTGAGAAGAAGGGAAAGTCAGAGAAAGAAGAAGGGAAGAAGAGAGATGAACCCGTAAAGTGTTACAACTGCGGGAAACTTGGTCATTTTGCGAAGGATTGTCGCCATCCAACAGTAAAGAACTCTCACTACTACGAGGCCAATCTTGCATTGTCTCGTCAGAAGGAGGCTGGAGAAGATATGTTTGCTGAAAACGACTACTGGTTGGAAAGATCTGATGATGAAGGCAATTTTGATGTTGCTGATGCCTTCATGGGATATCACTCCTCCGTCGAAGAAGAAACGGCTCCTACAAGTCAGGTATGTGATTCTTGCCAACCCGAATTCTTGAATAAAATGCAAGCATTTACTGATCGGGCAAATTCCTTCCAAGCCACCTCTAAACAACAAAAGCTTGAAATTAGGTCACTAAATGAAAAGCTTGATGTTCAAAAGAGAAAAACAGAAAAATATAAGTCTGATTGTGCTAATTTAACTGATAGATGCAAAATTTTGTCATTAGCACCTAAAGACTTAAGAGCCAAATTATCTGATCTTCAGCGTTAGTTTGATCAGTGCATGAATGAGAAAGAAGAAATTGTTTATCAATGTTCTTCTCTTCAAATTCAGCACAAAGAGTTTGTTACTAAAATTCTTGACCTCGAAACCAAACTCCACAAAAGGGGTCAAACTGATCAAACTATTTTTTTAAATAAACCCAAAGAGTTCACGTACTTCAACAAAGAGTGGGGAATCGGATAGGATAACCCACACTACTTACAAAAAGGAAGATATCAAGTTCCAACCCTATATGATTTTGCGTGCTATGGGTTAGATAAAAAGTACACATAATACGCAATTCAATGGACTGGTCCTCTTGAACCAGAAAAGGAGGAGGAAACCGAGGAACATAAACGCACACAAAAATAAGGAATTAAACTTCCATTTTGTTATGAACCTTTAAACTACTCGTATCAAAAGGACAAAAAGTACCTTTCCAATGACTACTTCGACCCCTACAAGGTAGCTACACCCAAGGATTCCTCCAAAAAGGATGAGGATCTAGCACCTGCAACCAAGACTGAGACGGATGAGTTTAAACTCTATGTTCCCCCTCTCATCTTGGAAGCAAAGATAGTCGAGTTGGAGGAGTCCATTGAGAAAGAAAGGTCAATGTTTCAAATGGAAAAGCAAGTTTTACTTACAAAGCTTGAGAATCTAAAATCAGTCAAAACCGACAATGTGTCTGATGAAGGACAGGAAATCCTTCGGTTTGAAATCAATCGACTCACGTCACAACTGTCCGATTTGGCAACAGAAGTGATGCAAGAGAAAGTGAGTAAAGGTCAACTCCAAGAGCAGTTTGATCAACTCCAATCTGAAAAGACGATTTCACCCGAACTTTCTTCTAGCTCATCGGACACGTCTTCGTGTAAAGCTTTCTTAGGAAAAACGTTTTCAACACAAGACGATCAAGATTCTCAAGACGAGAGTGTTTTACGGAATTTAAACTTTGATTTTTTCTTAGCTTCCGCACCAAATTCCCCAAAACACTCAAGCACAAAGAGTTCCTCGCCTTCCTCACCTGATCCAAGTCCAATACTTCCCAAGATAAATTTTTCAGAGTACATGAACTCCGAAGGTAACAATGAAGAAGAGTTTGATTCGTTTCCCTTCGACAAACCTCTTCCAAGTCACACTGATTTTCTATCCCCCGTAGTTAATCATCCGGTTAATTCTTTAAAAGATAGTTGTTCTCAAACAAAGGCCCCAGCTGTGATCAAGATTTCTCAGTCAAAACCAACCTCGAAACCTGTTTCCAAAAGGCAATCACAGCTAAGGCAAGCGACCGGACCATTGATTGCCAACACCACTATTTCTCCAAGTCAACCTGATTTTTTGTCTCCAGTGGTTAATCGTTCGGTCAATTTTCTAAAGGGCGACTGTTCTCAATCCGAGACTCCGGCTGTGGTCAAGATTCTTAAAAATATCTCAGCTTCTCAAACACAATCACAGCCGAAGCAAAAGACCGAACGACCGACCACTAAGACCCCTGTTTCCTCAAAAGTCACTGATCATACTATCCCTGCTGTTTCAGATAAAAATGGTCGCGCTAATAAAGAAACACCAAAGTGGCTAAAGAGGGAATCTGTCGAGAAGGATGCGTCAAAGTCTTCCCCACCTGTTTTCAATTCTAGAATAGACAAAGACAATTATGCTTGGAATCATTGGAACCATTTTGATGTTTCTTTTCCCGTTAAAGTTAACTCTCTCAATCAATTGATTCAGTTATCGCATGATTGTTTATGTTGTTCTAATTGTGGTTGGAATGAGTTTGATGATATTCACAATAATGATTGGTATGCGCCTTACTTTGTTGGTAACCTATTTCATAAGCGCAAACCCCATAATAATAAGCAACAACACCATTTCAAAAGGGGTACCAATCAAAAGGTTAAACCACAGCGGGAGACTCACCCCATTCCTACACGAGTTGCTCCTACTGGGGTTAAACCGGCACCCAGGTGGAAAGCTGATACAAAACCTGTTCCTTCAAAAGGTGTACACTCTGCACCTAAGAGGAAACAAGTGCCAAAACCAGTTCCCTCTAACAGTGTAAATCTTACACCTAAAGGGAAAGCTGGAACAAAGCAAACTTCCCCAAACGGTGCCAAACCTAACCCTCCAGGACCCAAACAAATTTAGGTACCTAAACAACACTAATCTTGTTTTGCAGCACGGTCATGTGTGGTACTTAGACTCCGGATGCTCCAAGCACATGACCGGAAGGAGGGAGCTTCTCGCGAACTACAAAGAAGAATACGACGGACACGTGAGATTTGGGAATAACGAGAAGTCGCCGATTGTGGGCTACGGCGACATCGTACAAGACAAGATAACAATCAAGAAGGTATCCCACATCGCAGGATTAGGACACAATCTCTTCAGCATTGGTCAATTCTGCGACAAGGATCTCGAGGTCAGCTTTAAAGCCACAAGGTGTAGAATCCTCAACAACGACGGAGAAGAGCTATTGGTTGGGACTCGAAAGACCAATCTCTACACCATTGACCTAGCAGCACTCAAATCCGACAAACCTGTCTGCCTCTTGTCAAAAGCCGACTCTGATCAAGTTTGGCTCTGGCATAGACGTCTCTCGCACCTCAACTTCAGAAGTATCAATCAACTGGTGCTAGGCAAACACGTCAGAGGCGTGCCCCAACTTCCGTTCGTGAAGGATCGTCTCTGTGGGGCATGCGAAAAGGGAAAGATGAAGCGCGCAACACATCCGCCGAAGGCAACTCCGAGCACGTCCCGGACCCTCGAACTCATTCATATGGATTTGTGTGGTCCAATGCGTGTTCCGAGCATCAATAAGCGCAAATATGTGCTTGTGATGGTGGACGACTACTCACGCTACACTTGGGTGATGTTCTTACGCTCGAAGGACGAAACTCCGGAGCTCATCATTGATCACCTAAAGACTGTCCAGAAGAACAAGCTTCAACACGTTCAGTCCATCAGAACTGACAACGGGACGGAGTTCAAGAATCAAAAGGTGGATGACTATCTGCGGTCAGTGGGCATCACACACACCTTCTCTGCCACACGCGCTCTGTAACAACCCAACATTTCTAAACAATTCATATAAATAAATCGAACATCCCAAAATCACGTCTCAAAGATTTCCTTACAATATTCAAATTTTTGGTTGGCGGAAACAACCTACACAACTGAGAAATAACTAAATGGATAATAGTGTCACTACGCTGTCAACCTTCCTTGGTAATCTCCACTCAGTTGCTCGAGTCCTTAATCGCCTGCTTACCTGAAAAGGTTTTATTATGGAAATACGAGGGTTGGACCATGAGGTCTAGTGAGTCCCTCCTGACAGTTCTCAAAATCATTTAAAACAGTTTATCTTTTCAACATAAATCTTTCATATATAAACTTTCAATAATAAACTTTCGCATAGCTGATATCAAAATATTGCACATAAAACTCCCGTATATCTTTTCATAAAAGTTCCTCATAAAACTTCCACGGATAAATCCACTCCTCGTAATCTGACACCCTGAAGGCACCCTAAGGTGACGACGAGTCAGTCTCATGCTGCCTTATTTTGGGGCCACTTCCCCTGGCATAAAGGGTCTCCACTCCCGCACGAGCACTGGCGGGTCTCCACTCCCGTCTTGGCCAGTTTACGTCTATCACAACGTATGCATACATTCTACATAAAACTTTAAACAACTTTCATGCAATTAAAGCATAATAATAAAGCATGGCAATTCTCAACATTCAAAACACATTTTGAAAGCACTTTAAAAGCCACACATTTTAGTTTAGAAAACTCACCTGGCTTGCTTGCTCCAAAGCTCCTCACTTACACTTCCGATCTCTAGTTGGAACACCTATTATATTAATAATGTACGTCATAATTCGTTCATTTATTACTCGAGTTAAATCCCGAACTCAACCCAAACTTATCTAAGTTGGCAGATTACACTTCTAGTCCAAATCATAATTAATGGTCTTTGCTTACTCTTCCAAGTGAGAAACTATACCGGATCCATTAATTTACCCAACTCTAGATTCTTAACATAAATAGTAATACGTTGGATCCTAAATAGTAATACTGGATCATGTCACTAAAATATGACCCAAACTAAATGAATAATTAATCTACCAATTACGCATTAGGCCCTTATAATATAATTGTAGACTTTGACAATAAATCAAGCCCAATTTAATAACTAGGCTCAAAAGGATTTTAGAAATCTTTCGGCCCAACACTCGAATCGGCCAACAACTAAATCGGCCCAACAATTAAAATTAGCAATCCACACTTAATTTTCTAATATGTCGGTCTACTAAAAGAAACAAGGTCACGTGGCAACTTCGAGTTCAACACCACGTGTCTTTGTTAACAACCTTCGGCCCACATGAGGTTTAGACTCCAATTAAAATAATCATTCCGACCCTTTTCTTAAAATTATATTCCGGCCTATTTATTAACTTACCGGGACTCTACAAAATGTTACCGGAACCTCATTCCATTTCCAACACTACCGGAACTTCAATTTCTTCGTTTTTAACTTATTCTACACATTACCCATTAACATTTCTTCCGCAATCAAGAATCCACATACATTTGATTTAACTCGAAAATATGAATTGGAAATTAAAACTCTATAAATACCCTATTTGATTTCTCAGTTCACATAGCCGAGTGCAACTAGAGACCTAACAAATCTAACATTACTTGAAAAAGAGAGCAATGCAATGGAAGGGTTTCTTACCGGAATGAAACCTCAAGGAATGGAAAACTGCTGCCCAAAACTCCGGCGACCACCACCGGCAGCCACCACCGCCGGCGACCACCAAAACTTCCCTGCTTCTTTCCCTCGTCGCCTTCCTCTCTCCCCCGTCGTCTCTCTCCCTCTCGCCGACTGTCTCTCTCTCTCTCCGGCTGTCTCTCTCTCTCTCTCGCCGGCTGTCTCTCTCTCTCTCTCGCCGGCTTTCATTTATCTCACATTATTTAATTTGGGTTATTACAATCTCCCCTCCTTAATGGAATTCCGTCCCGGAATTCACTCCAAAGATAACTGGCGAATATTGATTATCGAAGCTTAAATCGCAACTCTCAGAATGATTCTTTCTAATAACAAAACAATAACAACGTACTTTCACGCTTTCGCTACACAACTCTGATTAAACCCGCCATCTTTGATCATAATCGTATCATACGATCATCTTAATTTTTCATCTTCCCAAACGGATCTATTAATTCAGGGGCCTTATGAACCTCGGGTTCCAATATTCTTTTGATTAACCATAATGACCAAAAATCAGATACCTCTACAAGGGACATGCCCGCTTTCTTACTTAGATTCATCGTAACTAATTCTTTAATGACCAGTGTGTCATTCTCAAAGACACTCCCTCAAGAATTTTCGTAATTCACCTTACAAATCACATCAAACAGAAAGAGGTTGTAAATATCTCAATGCTTACAAATCCCTAATCGTCCTTATCTGATCCGTGACCACAATAACAGTTTTCGCTCTCAACTGCATTTCCCGAACAGTGCAACCTATAACTACCGACCCTTACCGCACAAAGCAATACAATTCATTCTCCCTAGAGATTTAACATTTACTATAACATGATTTGGCTAACACACCCTTCATCCTCTTTAACTTCCAATGATCTCAACATATACCTACTTAGCGAATCATACAACCAAAACACTTGGTTTCTCCTTCGGGTAATCTCCCACCACTGCTCCGTCCTTCTATCCCGAACATAATCACGCCATGAAGTCAACTTACACCCTATGCGTTCCAACAATCTGGTTAATAGGTCGTACGTCCCATCCGAACCCCCAAAAGCTTCTATCTGATGCTTTCT
Organism: Saussurea involucrata; assembly: GCA_033807775.1. Lineage (NCBI taxonomy): Eukaryota > Viridiplantae > Streptophyta > Magnoliopsida > Asterales > Asteraceae > Saussurea > Saussurea involucrata. The sequence continues at coordinate 53,444,409 of CM066322.1, read as the reverse complement.
TCCTCTCTAACATCACCTCACTACGATAGTACGATACTAGCTGGTACAATTAACTTGGCAATTAATGCCATTTCATAACTGTACATTCCTCACCCATAACATCGCACTGCAACCCAAATCTCTCATGGTCATTCATACACAACCACACCTTCCTTCATATTCTCCCGTATACTACAATCGAGTCTATCTCACTACGTAGTCCTTTCTCAACTTGTTGAACTATAACTCACGAGTTCTCAATTAACTCACACGCAAACATTCTAGCTAGCTCTTCACGATCCGAGCCCTTACAAAACAGGGCACAGCCCCTCACCGATCGATAAGATCTACACCCTCGCTTCGCTTGTGCTACATACCTCATCATTCTACGAATCCCTCCATACCTCATAAATAGAACGCTTATTCAAAATGACCACTTCCCATCCTCTTAACACTCCTACAAGGTGTTCTATTAATTTACAACCTTCTGGTTCAAGTCTTCGACCTTGGCCATCTTACACCGCTATCGACTTTTACAATAACAGACAAGCTGTAACTACTTTCTTAACTTATTCTTAAACATGGGCTCCCTTACGAAACCTAATCCTACCAACATATCACAGTCACTTCGTAATACATCTCTCTTTTAAAATCACTACTGTAACATCAATGTTACAAGTTCAACTCAAAATTATACCCACCACCGTGGACATTTCGTTTCTACCTCTCAACACTACTCATAGCGGTTTGCAAAAATCAACACCTTGAAGACTTCAAGTCCTCCCTCCGGACACAACCGTCCCTTGACAACCGTACTTCCAGTTACCGAACAAGGGTGCAAACCCTCATACAATCGATACTATAATCCACTACTGACCGAACACATATTTCGACACTACAACGTTCTCTCCTGATCTGACTAACAACTCTCCACTCTCTGACTTCTTTCTTAGCTTTAGAATGCAACATCCTACGACCTAGTGAGTTCACAGCCTTCATGCATGACAACACAATAGATAAATTATTTCGTACATTTCATCATTTTCAATAAGCAACACTTGAAAATATATTGGGTACACATGCCACCATCATTCTTAAAATTTAATTCCCTGCACAACGATCTCGAGTATCGTTCGCTTGTAACTTTCCATAATCTTAATCTTACTCCACCCAAAATATGTCGTTATGACGGAAATATATTAAGTGAACATCTTTTCATACGACCACATCCTGAAAGAAATTTTCGACACAAAGTAAACCAGTCAGTTTTCGTACTCATAAATAACTCCAACATGTCATTACTCACTTTGGTTATAAAAGTTTTGCATTTAATCGTTTTCTTGACTTTTGCAATAATTTAACTCATCATAAAAAGAGCGAAATACTTTACAAATCATAAAACTCGAAACTTCATGGTGCCATGTGAATGAAATCACCTTTTTCTTTAAACGTACGCGTGCACATTCTGACTCATTTTCGATCAATATTTATCTTTACATATTTTTAACTTAAATCGTGAAAATTTCATGTTACATAAAAAAAAGAACACCATGCATGAGACTCTACTTGCATTTGAAGGCTACTCACTCTAACAAGGTCAACTGCTTTACTCGCTTAGCTTATCCTTGACATTCTACCTACGACCAACGGTCGCCCTCTCGGTCACGCCACAACTTGCTGAACACACGTTCCACATCTCACTTACTCAACCCCTTCATACTATTTCGTTTTAATCACTATCTCATTTTCTACTTCTACATGCTTTCATTTCACAATAGGTATCTTATTTCATTTACATTGCCTTTCAAAAGCTCGACTAAGAAGTCAGGGTTCTATTGATACATTCAAAATTTCAACACTGTTATTCCTTACCATTCTAACTGATCTCATCCCACTATTTCTAGAACTGGGACTTTCTAGAAACAAGAGTCTTACTCAAAATCAATCATTTCATCTCTTCGAACCCACGAAGATCTATCTCTATACGATTCATAACATTCTAAACAACATTTCGCCTCTACGATGCATACATTATTCACTTCATAAATGATTTCCCATGAACTTCCCCAACAAGGGGTCTCAGTCTACACCTCAGAGATCTCGTTGACATTCTAACGTACTGAAACACGACATAAACACTGGGTAGGTTAATAAGGTAGGTTAAGCACGTACATGTACCTGTAAGTTCGCAATTACACTGGCCAGGTGGAATCTCAAACTTACCTTACAAGACAGTCCTCAGTACCCTATTAGTCCTATTTCTATAATAGTGTCATCCTAACGCATTTCCTGATTCTCAGTTGTGATTTCTACTCCCAAGTTTAAGTTTAGGCCCGTCCGGTCACCTAAATCCCTTAAACTATGGCTCTGATACCAACTGTAACAACCCAACATTTCTAAACAATTCATATAAATAAATCGAACATCCCAAAATCACGTCTCAAAGATTTCCTTACAATATTCAAATTTTTGGTTGGCGGAAACAACCTAAACAACCTACACAACTGAGAAATAACTAAATGGATAATAGTGTCACTACGCTGTCAACCTTCCTTGCTAATCTCCACTCACTTGCTCGAGTCCTTAATCGCCTGCTTACCTGAAAAGGTTTAATTATGGAAATGCGAGGGTTAGACCATGAGGTCTAGTGAGTCCCTCCTGACAGTTCTCAAAATCATTTAAAACAGTTTATCTTTTCAACATAAATCTTTCATATATAAACTTTCAATAATAAACTTTCGCATAGCTGATATCAAAATATTGCACATAAAACTCCCGTATATCTTTTCATAAAAGTTCCTCATAAAACTTCCACGGATAAATCCGCTCCTCGTAATCTGACACCCTGAAGCCACCCTAAGGTGACGACGAGTCAGTCTCATGCTGCCTTATTTTGGGGCCACTTCCCCTGGCATAAAGGGTCTCCACTCCCGCACGAGCACTGGCGGGTCTCCACTCCCGTCTTGGCCAGTTTACGTCTATCACAACGTATGCATACATTCTACATAAAACTTTAAACAACTTTCATGCAATTAAAGCATAATAATAAAGCATGGCAATTCTCAACATTCAAAACACATTTTGAAAGCACTTTAAAAGCCACACATTTTAGTTTAGAAAACTCACCTGGCTTGCTTGCTCCAAAGCTCCTCACTTACACTTCCGATCTCTAGGTGGAACACCTATTATATTAATAATGTACGTCATAATTCGTTCATTTATTACTCGAGTTAAATCCCGAACTCAACCCAAACTAATCTAAGTTGGCAGATTACACTTCTAGTCCAAATCATAATTAATGGTCTTTGCTTACTCTTCCAAGTGAGAAACTATACCGGATCCATTAATTTACCCAACTCTAGATTCTCAACATAAATAGTAATACGTTGGATCCTAAATAGTAATACTGGATCATGTCACTAATAATGTGACCCAAACTAAATGAATAATTAAACTACCAATTACGCATTAGGCCCTTATAATATAATTGTAGACTTTGACAATAAATCAAGCCCAATTTAATAACTAGGCTCAAAAGTATTTTAGAAATCTTTCGGCCCAACACTCGAATCGGCCCAACACTCGAATCGGCCCGACAATTAAAATTAGCAATCCACACTTAATTTTCTAATATGTCGGTCTACTAAAAGAAACAAGGTCACGTGGCAACTTCGAGTCCAACACCACGTGTCTTTGTTAACAACCTTCGGCCCACATGAGGTTTAGACTCCAATTAAAATAATCATTCCGACCCTTTTCTTAAAATTACATTCCGGCCCATTTATTAACTTACCGGGACTCTACAAAATGTTACCGGAACCTCATTCCATTTCCAACACTACCGGAACTTCAATTTCGTCGTTTTTAACTTATTCTACACATTACCCATTAACATTTCTTCCGTAATCAAGAATCCACATACATTTGATTTAACTCGAAAATATGAATTGGAAATTAAAACTCTATAAATACCCTATTTGATTTCTCAGTTCACATAGCCGAGTGCAACTAGAGACCTAACAAATCTAACATTACTTGAAAAAGAGAGCAATGCAATGGAAGGGTTTCTTACCGGAATGAAACCTCACGGAATGGAAAACTGTTGCCCAAAACTCCGGTGACCACCTCCGGCGACCACCACCGGCAGCCACCACCGCCGGCGACCACCAAAACTGCCCTGCTTCTTTCCCTCGTCGCCTTCCTCTCTCCCCCGTCGTCTCTCTCCCTCTCGCCGACTGTCTCTCTCTCTCTCTTCGGCTGTCTCTCTCTCTCTCTCGCCGACTGTCTCTCTCTCTCTCGCTCTCTCCGGCTGTCTCCCGCTGCTCCAACCCGGCGCACACACAAGGCTAATATTTCTTTCTCCCTGCTTTCTCCTCTCGAACAACCCAAACGACCTCCCATGGGGATTTCTTTCTCTTCTCATCTCTCTCTCTCTCTCTCTCTAGGTTTGCATGAGGCTGCACACACACACACACACTCACCAAACCCTAAAATAAGGAAATAATTGTTTTCCTCTATTTCCTTTCCAAAACGGCGCACATCAACAATGAAGGGAATTGATTTCCCATTTTCTACTTTTAACCCCAAACTTATGAGGAATGAACAATTAAAACCCATAGCTTTCATTTATCTCACATTATTTAATTTGGGTTATTACACACTCCTCAGCAAAACAGAGTGGTGGAAAGACGGAACCGTACTCTCGTTGAAGCTGCCCGCACAATGCTTTCCCAAGCAAATCTACCGCTATATCTCTGGGCTGAAGCGGTGTCTACGGCATGCTACACTCAAAACCGCTCTATCCTTCTCAAGCGGTTCAACAAGACGCCGTACGAGATCATGAATAATCACGTTCCAACCATCGGCTACTTTCACGCCTTCGGGTGCACTTGCTATGTGCTGAACGACAAGGATGATCTCTGGAAATTCAGCCCCAAGGCGGACGAATGAGTTTTCATCGGATACTCCACACAGGCTAAGGCGTATCGCGTTTACAACAAACGGACCAAATCCGTTGTTGAAAGCATAAACGTGACATTCGATGAAGCCGCTGATTTGACTTCTGAACAACTCAGTTCAGAACCCGGTTTAACTGGAGTGCTAGCTTCCGGACCTTCGAGTTCGGGATCTGCACAAGATACAGTAAATCCGAATCATGCATCTTCATCGAATGCTGACTCTTCTGATTTAGATTTACTGTTTCAATATTTCTATGATGACATACTTAACTCTTCTGCTACTGTCTCAGCGCAACCGCGTCTTGAAGTTGCTCGCAATGAGGATTCGGCCGCTCTATCCGACCCGCCTCTTTCTACGAATACCCCATCAACATCGATAGACACAGCTCAACCGTCATCATCAGATACGCATGCACCTGGTACTGTAACCCCCCCCCCCGGAGGAACCCATACTCTCGGAGATCGCTCCTACTGATTCGTCATCTTCTACAACCGATGCTCAACCTCTGAACTCCTCGGAACCAGAAGTTGTTCAACCATCGACGAATCCTCCCCCACTTCCTCCAAGAAACACGACTGCTACTCTTGAACAAGTTCAAGATCTTCCAACAGGTTCATACGTGGATCCAGACACATCTCACTCTACCCAGCAGCCGCTTCCGCACTCCACCAAATGGACGAAGGCCCATCCCCTATATCAGATCATCGGTGATCCTTTGACTCATGTTCGTACACGAGGTGCTTCCGCCAACGTCTGTCTATTTTCCGGCTTCTTAAGCAAGATTGAGCCGTCGAACGTACGCGAAGCGCTCGAAGATCCGGACTGGATCATAGCCATGCAAGAAGAGCTAAATCAATTCGAAGCTCTCAAGGTATGGCGACTGGTTCCACGTCCAAAGCACAAGACGGTCATCGGCACCAAATGGATCTTCAAAAATAAGAAGGACGAAAACGGCATTGTTGTTCGCAACAAAGCGCGTCTTGTGGCTAAAGGGTACCGACAACAAGAGGGGATCGACTATGATGAGACCTATGCTCCGGTCGCACGCATTGAGGCAATCCGTATGTTTCTCGCTTATGCTGCGCACAAGAACTTCCCAGTCTTCCAAATGGATGTGAAGACAGCCTTCCTTTACGGCAACCTCCAAGAAGAAGTTTATGTGTCGCAACCCGACGGATTTGTGGATGACTCGAAGCCTGATCATGTCTACATCTTAGACAAGGCACTATACGGCTTAAAGCAAGCACCACGAGCATGGTACAACACACTATCAAAGTTCTTGTTAGAAGCCGAGTTCACTCGAGGTACCATTGACTCTACACTGTTTATCAAGAACGAAAAGGGCCACATAATTCTAGTCCAGGTATATGTCGATGACATCATTTTCGGTTCTACTAGTCCTTTATATGCAAAGAACTTTACCACTCTCATGGGAATTTTTTTTAAAATGAGTATGCTTTGTGAGATGAACTTTTTCCTCGGTCTTCAAGTTAAACAACTGTCGACAGGAATTTTCATAAACCAGTCCAAATACATTTGGGATATTCTTCGGAAATTCCAATTGGACCAGTCCTCACCAATGAAAACTCCCATGGCAACCAATACAAAGCTTGACGCCGATCCTAACAGAAAGGTTGTCAACGCCAAATTGTATCGGGGAATGATCGGTTCTTTAATGTACCTAACTGCCAGTAGACCGGACATCATGTTTTCGACATTTCTTTGCGCCCGTTATCAGTCAAACCCTAAAGAGTCTCATTACAATGCTGTTAAACAAATTTTTCGTTATTTACGTGGTACTGCTGATCTTGGCCTTTGGTACCCGAAAGAGACAGGTTTTGGCCTATCCACTTACTCTGACGTGGATCACGCGGGATGCATGTTGGACCGCAAGAGCGCCTCGGGACACATTCAGTTCTTGGGAGATAGCCTGGTAAGTTGGGCTTCGAAGAAACAACAATGCGTATCAACATCAACTGCTGAGGCGGAGTATGTAGCCGCCGCAATTTGCTGTTCCCAAGTAATCTGGATGAGGACACAACTCAAAGACTACGGATTCACGTATGTCAAAATCCCGATCTACTGTGACTCAAAGAGCACAATTGTCATATCAAGCAACCCGGTCCAACACACCAAGACGAAGCACATCGACGTTCGGTATCATTTTATTAAGGATCACGTCGAAAGAGGTACGGTCGAACTCTACTTCGTAAATACTGAGCATCAGTTAGCAGACCTGTTTACCAAAGCCTTGGACGAAAAACGTTTCAAATTTCTTGTGTTCAAGCTAGGTATGCTAAATCTGAAGACTTAATCCAAATGTGTGCCCGCTTCAAGTTCCATACATCTACGCGTAACTATCTACTCCTCATGAGTATACACTTCCTCGCACATGTATTCTACTTGTGTCGGTTACACAGTTAGATTTTAGTCTCTGTATTGATTAGGTAGATTTCGGTTATTTTCTTTCTTTCTTCGTGTGTTCCTCTTATTTTATATTGTCGTCTGTATTTTCGTTCACTATCTCTGTGCTTTCACCATATGTTCTTGTGTTCAGGGGGAGCACATTGCGGTATCAGGTAAGATACCTCATACTTTGAGGGGGAGTGTCACACACAGATTTTTATTAAAGGTCAAAAGTTTTTGTGTGTGTGGGCACTCCTGCGTGTGTGTTATAGTCATCATCCGAGGGGGAGCGGCACCAGTTTCTTTTCAAATGACTTCCCAATTATTTTTGTGTGTCGGACCTCACCAATGCACTCTACTTCACTATCTAAGGTGGAGCAAGGGTATACCCATGCTCAGCTTGAGGGGGAGCAAGAGAAAGTCCTCTTCCAGTTCAGATTCCTGCAAAATTCCAAGGAAAAGGACTTTCTGGGTTATCCGGACAGTCTCCGAACCAGGTAAGAATTCGGGTCGGATAAGAACCCGGTCACAACCCGGGTATAAATACGCACCCGGGCTCTCTCATTTCCGCTTATCCGGACTTTCTCGCAAAACCCTAAACCCTTCGAACTCTTTCTCTCGTTCGGTCCCTCGTAAAAACGACGATTCTCTCTGGTTCTCACTCTCGAACTCAGGTATGTGTTTTGTCAATCAATGCTTGTCACGATTATGCACTTTTCACACACATCCAACCACAACTCGACCATTCTTTGGCTCGATTCAACAGTAAACACGAAAACCCTTTGGGGTACTTCGGTTCAGTGCTTCGAAAGCCCCAATATCGCATGTTTAGTCCACCTACTGTACCTAGATACTCACACAGACCCTAGGTATCTCTTTTACACATGATTGGGACTCCAGATCGTTCGCTAAATGTGTTTGCAGGTCGTCCGGATACATTCTTCGTATCTGGGAACCTTCATAATTATGAACATCTATCCGGACACCTCCTTATTCAATGTTACTGTGTCCGGATTCCACAAACACCTGGAAACCTAGTTGTCCGGAAACCTAAGGGTTTCCGGTAAGTTCAACTACCGGGGTGTTTATGTATCCAGACTCCCATTTGTCCGGACGACCACTCTCATCCGGTTACCCTTTTGTCCGGTATCCTCCTTTTATCCGGGAACATTCTTCCCATCCGGACATCATGTTTTCCGGACACTTTTGTCCAGAGTGCATAGGCTGTCCGGAAAGTTTTATTCTCTTTCCTGTATCCGGACTCCCAGGCATCCGGACACTTTGGCATTCCCAACTTTATCCGGATACCCCTGTTGTGCCCATTTTAGTCCCTGTTTTGTCACTACCAGTCCTCGATCTGTCTCATATTGAGCCAATCACAGCAAAGGTACGCGCCGACAATTGTTCATCCATCTCAGTAACTAACTATGCGTTTCTTTTACAGATATTGCAATGGCGGATCAACAAAATCCACAACGACCTCCGGAAGAGCATATACCTCAAGAAGAGGAAATCATAAACGACGAAGCAGATGCCGCCTTGGTTGACCCAGACCATGGCACCGAGATGGAGGCCAACAATCACTACCTGGACCCGGCGCTCTTCAGACCTAACCCTAACCACCAGGTTATACTGGATATCCTCATGGGCCATCCTATTCGTGAGGCCCTCAACCGCACTACCGACGTTCCGTTGATCTACGTTCTTCAAGTGTGGTTCACGGCACAGGTCCGCACTGCCGGTACTTCACAGACGATAACGGCAATGATAGACAACCAGCCGTTCACCCTGACGCCTGACTCATTTCGACGACTCCTTTCTCCTCCGGCTACCGACGCCGCAAGACATGAACGGTACGATCCTACCGTAAATGACGACACGCTATGCGCACAAATCCGCGCGCTCGGCTACAATCATGATCTTCCCAGACCTTCAGCGTTCAACCGGAAATACCTAGCCCCCATATGGTACACCTTGTTTACGATTTTGAACATGTGTCTATCCTCTAGATAGAAAGGTATAGATCAGTGCACCGGTGATTTTCTACGCCTGGTTCACGTCGTCTGCTACAACCGCCATGTCGACTTCGCCATGATCATCTGGCGTGAACTTGTAACCACCATCTGACACATCGGAGGAACGAAACAGAAGAAGTTCCTCCCATACCGGCGTTTCCTATGGCTAGCAGTGCGTCAACACATGGACGCTAATCCAGCGATACCCAGACGTGCTGCACATCCGGTATGCCCCATCCGCCATCTTCAGTTCATGGTTATCCGCAATCCATCCAATGCGGTAGCTATGCCCATCCCTGAAGCCCTATTGGCCGTCGCTGATCCCAATGCACCAAGGGTAGTTGCTTATAGGGGAGAGTTAGGTAATCCCATGGTCCCGCCAGAGCCGGAGGGACCTGCCCAGGGAGATAGACCCGAGGGACGTGAGGGTCCGAGAATGAGAGGTGGTAGGGCCCGACAAGCAGGTGCTGTCGGGCGGGGTGTGTTAGTTGTGAAAGGAAGGGGAGCGAGTGTAGGAGGTGCAGCGGGATCGCGACCCGGTTCCAGCCAACCCCAATCTAGACCCGCTCTTCATCGTTCGACCGAACCATATGTTACTGAACCCCCTTCCCCATCACACCATGTTGAAGACGTGGTTTCTGATTCCACGGACTCCGATACCGACCGTTCTATACGCCTGAAAAACATACCTCACGGTATTGGACCCAACCCAGATTATTACACTGGTGGAATCTCTTTTGACTCACCTCCTCATACTGGAATCGGACCTATTATTAGGACATCTGAGGGAGAACAAGTAGAGGAGTTAGATCATGCGAGGCGGAGAGAACTGCGTTCAAAGTTGAACCAGGAAAGATCGAGCCGTAAAGAAAAAGAGGCTCATGAGCGACCCCAAACGAGTGACATCTGGGTAGCCACATCTGCTATCCTGTCTCATGAGTTGGGACAGGGTACAGAAGAAGCCTCCGTGAACCCAGCGAAGCAATTGCACGACCCCCCCCCCCCCCCCCCCAGCCACTCATCCGTCTCTCAAAAGACGGATGTTTCAGTCTTGCACGGGGATTTAGCACAACTTCCACTGGTCCCTCATTTGGAGGGTTCTTTATGTTGAAACAAGAGACCGGCCTCCCCCGGTCTCGCCTTCATTTCGTGCACAATCGAGTCTAGTGCCTTTCGATATTGAACATTCTTCGGCTAGGACACTCGAAGCTGAGCAACACCAAGTCGAGACTCTTCGTGACTCGACCGGAACCACCGTAGTGTCTTCACCTCTTGGTGAAACACAAGGATCGGCGGGAAATCCTACCACAACTAACATCACGCCAACTGTGAACGCAGGTGGCTCTACCCCTGTAGTAGACACCTCAACGGGCAATCTAAGTGATCCCGGGGTTAATTTACCCGACTTCGTGTCACCAGGGTTTTTGGACAACACCCGTAAGGCTGTCCGCCAGGATATGGAGCAACAGATGCAACAACATGTAGCCGCTGAACTTGCCAAAGCGATGCGCGCTATCAAAGGTAAAGGCCACCTCGTCGATACTGAAACTGCCACTGTACCTCCACCGATTACACCGCAACCTATCTATTCGGTGGACACCCTGAAGACGATGCTATTGGCCCAACTGCTCCAGGAATCCGACACAACCACTTCTACCGAAGCAGACCTGATCTCAGTTCTCCGATCCCAGGTCACTGCTCCATCTTCATCTATCACATCACGCCTTGACGCCATTGACTAGACCCTCAACGACTACAACAAAGTGCTCGCCACGCTGTCTGAGAGGGTCCGCTCGCTCGAAGATACATGTAAGAGTCAAGCTGGCGGTCTGAAACGTAAACACGATGACCAGGATGATCCTGATCACCGTGAGGGGGAGAAGCGACAACGCCAAACCGAGTCCGCCTCCCTGATCCAGTCTGAAGCTACAACTGTGGTTCATCAGGAAACCCCAACTGCGGCAGCTACAACAGAAGCACCAGAAGCCGAGTTGCCTTTAGCAGACATGGTTATAGATATGGAGATTTCAGATGAAGAAGACCCGATGGTTGAAAAGCCCGAGGGTTCAACACAGGAACTGATTGAATTTGACTCATCAGACATACCGATTCTGGACATGATAGATCCAGATCGTGAAGCCAACCCGGAGACCGAAGATGCATGGTACGAAAAAGCCGCCAATGCCGTAAATCTCCAGGTAAATTTGGTCTTCCCCACCGATGAGGACGACAACATTGATTATGATCAGTTCCTGCTCCAAAATTTGTATGGAACATCCCCCGTTCACTATGCTCAACCCGCCGGAACATCATCAACAAGACCCGAGTCTACTTCTTCCGATCTTCCGACAACTGCTCCTCCCACGACAGCTTCTGATCTTCCACCCTCTCCTCAACAACAACAAATCCGTTGGGAGAAGATCATGGTACTTATCCCTCATCTGGAAGAATCTTTGAAAAAGATGTTCGTCCACAAGCTTTTCCTAATCGAGCCGACCTTCTGTCTGGGTATTTACAACCTTAACCCAGAATTTCAACGCCGATATATCAGCACAATGCAGCGGTGTCTTCCAGTCAACCAGGTCAGAACCAAACTTCGGATCACAGAGGTAATCAGTATCTATTCAAGACGTATTATGAGGATCGTCTACCCAGTTTTCATTGTTCGACGTGAAGATGGGAACGACTGGAAATTTTCAGAAGTTGATTTCAAGAACCTCTGACCACTCGACTTTCTGGTTATTCTGAAAGACTTACGTACAAGAACCATCCGACCGCTAGAGATTACAAAGGTACTCGAATCTGTTCGTCGATACCTGATCCGCACCATCATGATGTCTTATCTAACGGACTTCCAAATGGCTATCGAGAACAAGGCGAAAAAGGTAAATCTGATCAAGCCGAATCTGAAAGCACCTGAGTTAAACATGTATCCCGAGAACGCTATGCTTCTGGAACCAGAATTCGGGATTGTTTACCTCAATGAGCAAAAGGAGAAGAAATTCATGCGTTTCAGTCAGGTAGACAGATTTTGTGACGGCACACTTCTAAAGGTCAGAGATGCTATTCGAAAGATTATTCAGCACGAGTCTGAGAATCCAAGGTATTTGTATGTCCCAAATCCGAATGAAGTAACTGCTCGGAATGCCTTGGAAATGATTGAAGATCGCATCGACTATCGCCGCGCCATCAGATTGTTCGAGGTACTCTTCGCGCTTCGCAAAAGATATGTCTTCAACTGGAGAGATCTAGGGAGCCAACTCGAACTTCAAATCAAAGGGGGAGATTGTTAGGGCAGGTTTTATAGTTGATTTAAAGTTCAAGGGTTGTTTTGTATTAATTCATTTTGAGCCTTATTAGTGAACGGGCCGTGGGCTTGCTAGCCACGGGCCCATATTATTTAATGTAAGATTAGCTTGGAAAAACAAGTTAATCATCCTTTTACTTTCCAAAGAGTATTGTATTATTCTCTCTGAAAGTGAATGACAGGGATGACCAGTTGAAATCATTTGTTCTTATTGTTCATCTATTTCGATTTCATCATTGTTGCACGGATCTGGTAATAATAATTCTGATAATTCAGTTATTCTACTTTGAAAATACGCATGACCAATATCGAACACAGTCTTTTTCTTTTCCAATTCTTTAATATGACTGTCTTGTTCTATTAGTCTTTCTCTCTTATGATCCAAGCGCTTACCACTACGCCAAAAGCAATTGCTGGTGGAGAAGACGCAACTTATTTCCATATAGCGTAGCAGCCAGCGCCACATTTCGATTTAGGAAGATGCTGGTCAATGACCCAACAATCCCCCCCCCCCAGCATCTGCCAGCACTAACAAGAGCTTCGCTAGAAGTCAATGACTGCACAACATGCCTTTGGCATTTTTTAAATGCACTCCATGCGATTCGAACCCGTGACCTGCTCTGATACCACATGTTAGGATCCAAGCACTTACCACTATGCCAAAAGCAATTGCTGGTGGAGAAGACACAACTTATTTCCATATAGTGTAGCAGCCAGCGCCACGTTTCGATTTAGGAAGATGCTGGTCAATGACACAACATTCTCTTTTAGTGGAAATTAATTCATCTGCTCTTTTCTGGTTATCAGTTAGATCTTCTAACTTCTTTTGTAAATATGCTTGTTGTGTAAAGAATTGATTATAAAGAGCGGAATGTGCCTCATTTGTCTCTGAAGTAGATTCTGACCCTTCATCATCAGTATTCCTCGTCATGAAGCACATCTTGGTCTGAGCAGCTGTCTCATCATCTGCTTCATCATTAGTTTGATCAAGCCAGTATTCCTCTTCGACCAACGATTCTATCTCCGATTCCTTTTGTTCAACAAGCAGCATCTTGTTCTTATAGTAACTGGAATATCTTACTTTCGGCTTCCAACATTCCTTGGAGAAATGACCAGCTTTCCCACAGTTGTAGCACTTCGGTTCTTCACCCCTTTTCTCAAATACCTTCTTCTCATCAGTCCTCTTATCATCTCTCTTATATTCATTCCTCTTCTCTTCAAACTTCTTTTTCGATTCAACATGTGCTTTGTGCTCAAAGTTCTTGGAGCCAGATGCATACCTTTGATTGTTAGAACTGGGGGTTTTCACAAACTGTCTTTGGAAAGCTCTATAAAGAAGTATCATTGCTTGCTTCAGACTTTCAGCTTCATCTATCCCATATGCTTCATATTGTTCCTCATCTGACTGATTACCCACATTCTTTGAGTATTTCTTGATGGTTTTGTTAGACATTAAAGCAAGTGGATCTATCTCTTCTTCCTTAATCTCTTTCTTCTCTTCCTTTTTCTCTTTCTTCTTTGTCTTATCTCTCTTCTCATCAGCATCTTCCTCATCTTGTTTCAAGGTTTCATACATTTCTTGCAAAGGCAAGTCAGCTAACCTAGCATTCCGTTTCATCCTGTGAGCATACTTCTTCCATTCAGGTTGAAGAACACTCAAGAACTTCACATTGTGCTCGATTATTGACTTGTCTATGTTGTACCTATTCAACTCATTCAATATTGTAGTGAAACGGTCATACGTAGAATCAAGTGCCTCCCCTTCTTTTTGTTTAAAGTTTTCGTACATATTGATGGCGTTGGAGATTCTCATCTGGTTCTCCACTTCAGATCCTTGATAAAGGTTAATCAACTCATCAAACATAGTCTTCCCAAAATAGTTTTTGCTATCCACCTTTCGATAAATATTGTTGGTCAAGGCTTGTATAACTACGGATTTTTCCTGTTTGTCTCCATTATACCGTTTCTTTTGTTCAACGTCATAATGTATTGGTAGAACATCAACCCAATCTGGAATTGGATCACCATCAGTAGCTATTCCTCTTCTTCTTTGTAACTCCATAGGACCATTCTTAAGTGAATTAACAATGTAGTCCCCATTTTCTTGACGTTCAACATAATCCATGAATCTGTCTTTCCATATCTTGAATTCCTTAGGAAAAAGAACAGGTGGTTTCTCCTTTGACCCAATAGTCAAGATGTCTCTCGCTGTCATATTTAGATTACTTGTTTATGATCGTTAAGTACCCCTTCGATCTGATTAGAAAAAAAATTGGTTCACACTGTCTTGTCTCAACCCACTGTTTGTCTCAACCCAATTCTTCTCGCAACACACAGTTTATCTCAACCCAATGATTGTCACAATGGAAAGTGTTAGGACAATTATGTCTTCAAGATTTAATCTTGATTAATAAAGTCAAAGTCAATATAATAGAAAGTCAAAGTTAACTTATTACCTTAGTTTGTATTGAGGTATATATAGCTTTGTTTAATAGAGGGATAACACAACTATTACAGAGAGGAATACGCATAACTCACATCTTGTAATATTGAGAGCAAACCCTAATAGATCTACTTTCTCTCTCTACTCTCTCTCTAGATTCTCTCTCTAATCTTGATAGATCTTGGTTTATCAATTGGTATAAGAGCAGGATTCGAGATTTAGAGGAGATTTCAGTGATCAATCACGAAAATTTTGGTGAATTCTACAAGAAAATTCGATCGATTTTCTTGATTTATCAAGAAAATCTCATTTTCTTGAAATTTGATCAAATTTTTCTGATTTTTGATCGAATTATTCTGCGATTTGGTTCTCTAGATTCGTTTTTCTGAGAAGATCATCTTTTGTTCAAGGATCGAAGACTAATTCGAAGGTTTTAAGCATCAATTTTGAGTTTTTCAAGAAATTTGGTCTGTGCGATTTTGTTCTCTGGTCGATCAGTTCAGACTCAAATTCAGAGGTTTTCAGAGGTTCTTTATTGAAGAAAAAGTGTTAGGATTTGGATTTCGAATCTGTCTGTACAAGATTTTCTCAGAACTTTTGGTGTTAAGAGGATTTTTGAAGATTTTGATCGTATCTCGCTAGATCTGAACTTTTCGCAACATTCATCATCACTTTGCGCTAAACTTTGCGCAACCTTCAGTGTTTCTAGCATTTTTCATCATCCAAGTATACTTTTCGCTAAGTATCTTGCTACCTTCTGTTGCGAAATTCATACTTTTCGCAACCAACTGACCCGAATAGCCAAACTTTTCGCAACCTTCTTTTGCGAAAAGTGAACTTTCAGATTCCCACATTTTGCCCAAGGCTACTTTTCGCAACCATTGTTTGCGAAATTCTTACTTCTCGCTACTATCTGTTGCGAGATTTGAAACTTTTCGCTACCTTCTTTAGCGAAATCTGAACTTTTCGCCACCCACTAAAGTCTCTCAGATTCTCATAATTTTCTAAGTCTACTTTGCGCTACTGTTACTTGCGAGATTCTAGCATTGCGCAAGTGCTTCTGAATTAATTTTTCAAACATGAAGCGGCTTCCAGTGTTGTTCAAAGAATCTGATTTTGAACTTTGGAGAGTTTCGTTCATCGATTTTATTGCAAGTAGAGAAAATGGTGAAAATATGATAAAATCTTTCACTGAAGGCCCAATGATCAGAACTGACAAAGATTATACAGAAGAAGAGATTAAAAGAATGAAAGCCGACAAAGAAGCTTCATCCAACTTGATCTTCGCACTTTACAAACTTCCGAAACACATCTTCAAACGCGTTGAATGCTTCAAACAAAACCCAATGCAGATGTGGAACGAGTTATCAAAACAAATGCTTGGATCTGAAGTTGTGTTTAAGAGAAAGGAAGAAGAAAAGAAAGCTGAAAAAGAGGATGCGAAACAGAAATCATCAGATGCTGAATATGAGGAGCTCAAGGAAAAGGTTATAGAGCTTACAAAGAGATTGGCTGACACAGAAAAGCTCCTAAAAGTGGAAAGAGAAAATGTCAGAAAAGAAAAGGTTGATCGTTTGAATGACAAAAAGTGTTATGCAAAGCAAATTCTTTCTATTTCTCAGAAAGTTTCTGAACTTGAACAAGCTTCAAAGACGGAGAAGAAAGTAAATGAAGAAAAGAAAGCTCTTGAACTCAGATGCAGAAAACTTTCCACGCAAAATTTAGATTTTGAGAAAGTTTTATTTCTTGAAAAAGAAAAATTGGAGAAGGAAAGGGTTGAATTTGAAGATAAAAGGAAAGAGTTTGAAGCGAAGAATGGGAAATTGTCAGAGAAAATATCTGAGTTTCAAAAGGAATTGGATATAGAAAGACATGAGTTAGAAAAGAAAGCTGACTTTCAGGCTAGGAGTGTTAAAGATGAATATTCTGTTGAAAGGAAGATTTTTCAGCAAGAAATACGTAAGCTCACAAAGAATTTGGCCGTGTTATCGACTGATATTATGAAAGAGAAGAGGGTTAATTGTGACATTCAGAAGAAGCTTGATTTGGTGACCAAGGAACGGAATGACTTATCTTACAAAGTCAAGTCACTTAACAAATCCAAAAGCTATTCAGAATGTCCGATTCGTTCTTCTAATCTATTTTATGATCATTCAGTGGATAATTCTTCCAAATTTCAATCTGCTGATCTTCCTACATATAAGAAAGTCAACATGCAATGGAGAGTTAAAGGTACGTTTTCTGAAAAAGATGTACCAAAATCATCTGTTCCCAACAAGAACACTAACCTGAAAGGTAAATCTTTTGCTAAACCTGGTTCATTATATTCCGCAAATCATTTAATCAGGTTAGCACAAAAGAATTTTTGTTGTTCTTATTGTGGAACTAATGATTTTATTAAAAATAATGATGCTCAATATTGGTACGGTACTTATCATTTTTCTTCTTATAGAGCTCCGCTTAACAAGCCAGGACCCAAGACACGTTGGGTACCAAAATCTACTTAATCTGTTTTTACAGATTTAGAAGAAAAGCGTTGAACTCTTGGAAGAAGATTACTTGTGCCATTAAGGGGGAATAAAGAGAATTGGTTTCTGGACAAATCAGTTCAGGACCCGTGCTTCAACGACTATGGCTTCTGAACAATTTAGTTCAGGACCCGTACTTCAAAGACTAAGACTTCTAAACAAATCAGTTTAGAACTCGTACTTATCAGGTTAATTCTTTTACTGCAAGATCATACTACTCAGGTGATATTCTTAACTGTCACATCTTTCTATTTCAAAGAACAAGTGGTAAAAGGTAACATTGCATTATGTTTTATTTCTACTGCTTTGAATGTTTGAATTTTTACAAATTTAATTCAATGAAGTGAATTTTTTTCAACTTTCATTCAATGAATGAAATGTGTGTCAAGGGTGATTTTACAAGCGTTTTTGTATTATCTGAGTTACATCTGTTTCATCTTTCACTTCTGAAATAAATCGAAGGATCAGCAAAACATGAATTAAATTATGCTGAATGCTCAAAATTATGTGATTCTAGATTTATATAGAATATAATGCTCAAAAAGCCTTTTTGTTAGAATGATGGATGGAAACGAAAATATGGGGAAAGCACTATGTTTTAGAACCAAGTGATTGAGATACAATTTTGCACTATCATTTAGTTTGAAAGTTTGTACTTGTGGCCTTTCTGGTTTGGGAGATTAAGTCCTAAGGGGTGCTCGACACCTAGTCCCTAAGATCAACTGGTCTGGGATCGGCTGACCCAAATCCTGCTATAGAACTAGATAGAAAGCCATGTTCTACTGGTACAGATGGGTTTAAGATACATCGATGTGGCCTTTCTGGTTTGGGAAAGTAAGTTCTAAGGGGTGCTCGTCACCTAGCACCTAAGGCCAACTGGTCTGGGATCCGCTGACCCAAATCCTGCTATAGAACCAGATAGAAAGCCATGTTTAACGGTGTATCTTATTCTTAATAAACTTTGTTGGACAACCTAGGGGGGGTAAGGTTGTATTTAAATCTTTTACTTTCAAAAATTCTTTTATAAATAAATACAGTACAGAAACAGTATAAATAAATCAGAGTATACAAATAATAAATATACAACAATTATATAAACAGATATAATTAAAATGCACAGCGGAATAAATAAAGAGATAAGGGATAGAGATACTTGACACAGAGATTTACTGATTTACCACCAACTGTGATAAACCAGCAGCCGAGACACTTCCCGACACGATCCAATAAATGTATTCTTTACGGTAGAACACAAACCAAATACAGAGCAAAGTAAACGGCTCTCAAGCTTTAGCTTATCGAGATATACAGGATCACACACCCGTTATTCAAATACTTACAAGAGGAGTATAACTCACAATGGGTAATCACTCTTGTATAATATCTCACACTTGGATATTTTATAAAAAAAGGTTTTATAAAATATATATATTAAATGAGAGAGATCAGATGAGCAGTGATGGTGTTGATCTGTTGTGTTGTGTGTTCTTGTCTTTCTTCACCAGCATGCATGTATATATATCAGGAAGCTCCAACGGCATTGTGCATCCGCGGTATACCGCCAAATGCACGCGGTATACCGTGCAGACAAAGTACACTGACATACCAACGGCTACATGCAAAGTTGACTTCTGGAAAAACGTACCAGCGGTATACCGGCTAGGACTCGCGGTATACCGCCGTCAGAAAAAGCAACTTTCAACCAACCAGAGATGCACACGGAACCTGCCGCGGTATACCGGCTGAACACCCGCGGTATACCGGCTGTATGTACCCGCGGTATACCGGCTCTATCGCCGCGGTATACCGGCGTCAGAAAAGGACACTTTCCAGGACGCAACCAATCTTGCTGAATCTTCTCAATAAACCCTTTTAATTAAAATCAATTAGGGTTTTTAGAAATATCCAAGTGGTATATTATTTTAGGGTGTTTATCATTATTAGTTATAAACAATGATGACGACGTAAACACTTCCGTCTTGAACTCTTCAGATAAAATCTTCGTGTTTTTCAAGAACTGTACACTTGGATTAGATTGTTAGATAAACAATAATACGGTGTGTTTGTAATCATCAAAATAAATATGTATAAATATATAGAGATGTGGTACACTTGCACCAACAATCTCCCCCTTTTTGATGATGACAAACACAACCGCTAAGCAAGAGCATATGCGGTTTCTCTCCCCCGTTTGTCGAAACAAAAAGGGTCAAGAAAGACGGTATGCTTCCCCTCGAGAGATGCTCCCCCTCAAAATATGCATATAATTGAGGTAGCATAAACTCATGGGTAAATATAATAAAACGCTCCCCCTCAAATTAATAACGATATTAAATTGATTTTATAAAATTTGAGGGATAAAATAAAATGCAAAAAGCAATAGAGACATAAGATATACAAACCAATACGAAACACTTGCACCAAAACGGATCTTAAGGCTTCAATTTTCGGTTAATTTTATGTGATAAAAAAATCACCACGTATTATGACCTCGTCAGGTAACCACGTATTATAACCTCGGCAGGTAACCACGTATTATAACCTCGGCAGGTAACCACGTATTATAACCTCGGCAGGTAACCACGTATTATAACCTCGTCAGGAAACCACGTATTATATCCTCGCCAGGAAACACGTATTATATCCTCGCCAGGAAACACCTACAAAAGGCAAAGAAAATATTTCGTGGTACCCTTTTCTTATGGGTCCTTTTAACAGTTAGTATAAAACATAAACTGCAAAAAAATATGTTGTCGACATAAAACAAACACGACAAACATACAAAGCCATATAAATGGTTTAAAACCACAAACACATCCCACCGGGATTGTCAACATTAAACATTCCTTTCGGAATCCATTTTCTAACCATTCTAATTTTGCGATTGTATTTATCATACACATAAAATGAAGCATTTATATTCGCATTAGGTCTAGAAAAATTATCGTTATACATGCGAGCATACGATTTCCTCCTATAATTCACATTTTTCATTTTTGACATATATGGGGGTTTTTGCGTTTTATTTTTAACAACAAATTTAGGTTTTTCAAAAACCTTTTTAATTGGCATACAATCACATTTTTCAATACACGTATTTGAACCAATGCCTTTTCGGCAATTTATACGATTAGGCATATTTAGCATTTTAAGCACTTTATCATTGCTATTTTGAAATGCATTAGCTAACAGATTATCTTTTTCATGCGATTTACATTTTGCTTTCAAACAAGCAATTTCATCTTCAAGAATATTGCATTTTGTACATGTAATATCTTCATGTGTCTTTTTATTTAAGCATGCAATTTTATCATTTAAAACAATGCAAGATTTGCAAACAATATTTTCGCATGCTTTCTTTTCTAAAGTGATAACTTTATCATTTAACCCATTTTTGATTTTATTATCACATGCAATGGTTTGTTTACAATTATTCAACTCATTTTGACATAATAATAATTCTTCTTTTAATTTAGCATTCTCATTTTTAAAACTATTTACGAGAACAATCAATTTTTGAAAAGAGACATTTAACATATCAATATCATCATCGTTATCACTACAACTAGAATAACTTGAGTATGAAGTACATACCTCTTTCTCGCAGTCGACGATGAGACAAGTTTCTTCATTTCTTTGATCTCGGGTTTCGTCTCTCTTTTCTTTTGAGTTTCCACCATAGGTGATGTTCAAGTTCTCCCAAATATCACGAGCAGTTTCAAAGAGATAAACACGCTCAATATCATCGTTAGTAAGAACCGAAAAGAGAAGATTTTTGGCTTGATAATTTAAACAACAATTATCCTTATCTTCGTCGGACCATTCCGAGCTAGGTTTTTCAACAACTTTGTTGTTTTGAAATTTTGTGGGTTTGAAATCTCCTTTAATAATAATATCCCAAATATTTTGATTTATCCCACGAACATAACGTTCAAAAGAATTTGCCCAAAGATCAAAATTTTCGAAATCAATAAGAAGAGATTTAGAAAACCAAGTATTTTGTTGAGCCATTAAATAAAAGATATAACTTT
Source organism: Saussurea involucrata (assembly GCA_033807775.1). NCBI lineage: Eukaryota > Viridiplantae > Streptophyta > Magnoliopsida > Asterales > Asteraceae > Saussurea > Saussurea involucrata. The sequence continues at coordinate 53,422,741 of CM066322.1, read as the reverse complement.
AAAAATTTAAACAGAAAATTTTTGAAAGCCCTGCTCTGATACCAAATGTTGGACAACCTAGGGGGGGGGTAAGGTTGTATTTAAATCTTTTACTTTCAAAAATTCTTTTATAAATAAATACAGTACAGAAACAGTATAAATAAATCAGAGTATACAAATAATAAATATACAACAATTATATAAACAGATATAATTAAAATGCACAGCGGAATAAATAAAGAGATAAGGGATAGAGATACTTGACACAGAGATTTACTGATTTACCACCAACTGTGATAAACCAGCAGCCGAGACACTTCCCGACACGATCCAATAAATGTATTCTTTACGGTAGAACACAAACCAAATACAGAGCAAAGTAAACGGCTCTCAAGCTTTAGCTTATCGAGATATACAGGATCACACACCCGTTATTCAAATACTTACAAGAGGAGTATAACTCACAATGGGTAATCACTCTTGTATAATATCTCACACTTGGATATTTTATAAAAAAAGGTTTTATAAAATATATATATTAAATGAGAGAGATCAGATGAGCAGTGATGGTGTTGATCTGTTGTGTTGTGTGTTCTTGTCTTTCTTCACCAGCATGCATGTATATATATCAGGAAGCTCCAACGGCATTGTGCATCCGCGGTATACCGCCAAATGCACGCGGTATACCGTGCAGACAAAGTACACTGACATACCAACGGCTACATGCAAAGTTGACTTCTGGAAAAACGTACCCGCGGTATACCGGCTAGGACTCGCGGTATACCGCCGTCAGAAAAAGCAACTTTCAACCAACCAGAGATGCACACGGAACCTGCCGCGGTATACCGGCTGAACACCCGCGGTATACCGGCTGTATGTACCCGCGGTATACCGGCTCTATCGCCGCGGTATACCGGCGTCAGAAAAGGACACTTTCCAGGACGCAACCAATCTTGCTGAATCTTCTCAATAAACCCTTTTAATTAAAATCAATTAGGGTTTTTAGAAATATCCAAGTGGTATATTATTTTAGGGTGTTTATCATTATTAGTTATAAACAATGATGACGACGTAAACACTTCCGTCTTGAACTCTTCAGATAAAATCTTCGTGTTTTTCAAGAACTGTACACTTGGATTAGATTGTTAGATAAACAATAATACGGTGTGTTTGTAATCATCAAAATAAATATGTATAAATATATAGAGATGTGGTACACTTGCACCAACAAACTTTGTGATTAAAAGATGCCAATGAGCACAAAATCAAAAGATGCCAATGAGCACAAAATCAAAAGATGCCAATGTGCACAAAATCAAAAGATGCCAATGAGCACACATCTCTTGAAACTTGGGGAAAATACAAAGTCGCGATAAACCTGTAAATTTGTGAAAATTCTTATTTTGGACAAATAGTGTGAGTAGAGCAGAGTATTCTGATATGTTTTAGAATTGCATATGCTTGTTGCTGATCATATTTCGCATGCTAGCATACCAAATAGATTTAATAAAGGGGTTGAAACTGAACATTTTTAACTTGATATGCAATGATGTCTGGTATTTGAATCCAAACACATGCATTTGATTTCATTTGATTGATAAATCTGTTAAATTTCATTAAGTTGAATTTCTTTTGTAAAGTTTTCAAATGATCAAATGTTAGTAATTATAAAATGTAGTTCAATGAATTTTATTTTCCTTGTATAAAAATTTTCAACTACTGTGCCTAAATGAAATATATGCATACTTTCAGGGAGAGAAATCAAATTGCTCCAGAATTCTTATTTTGAGGGGGAGCAAGGTTATTCATTAAGGAGGAGATTGTTAGTGAGAATCAGAGACGCGACTGAAATTGAAGAAGGTTTTCGATGATCATGATGCACACTTTCATCAAAAAAGGGGGAGAAATGTTTAGTTCAATTTCATGTCAAAGCTTTCAAGTCAAAGATTCGAGTTCATGACAGGGGGAGAAATGTTTAAAGAAGACTTCGTCTCAATAAAGGAAAGGGGGAGATTTCTTCTTCAAGAGTTTAAGAGAAATCGATTGATCATCTTGTGATCTCTTTTTCTTAAATTTGTGCTATATGGTGAATATCCTTACTTAAGATTGAAGTTCTCAAGTCAAAGAAAGAAAAAGGGGGAGAATTCTTCAAGAGTTTAGGAAAAATCGATTGATCATCTTGGTTTCTCAAGAAGATCTATTTTTCTTAGATTTGCGCTACATTGTATCAAAATGCCTTGTGTGAAGAAACAAATTCTCCATATCAAAGAAAGAAAATCTCCGTCAGTTCCCCGTCTGAAGATTTTGTGACGATTTGACTTTGACAAACCTTGATAAAGACCGAAGTTTTGAAGATTCAAGAAGCCGAAGAATGCTGTTCTCAAATGTTTAAATCTTGAATCCAAGAGGGAGATTGTTAGGACAATTATGTCTTCAAGATTTAATCTTGATTAATAAAGTCAAAGTCAATATAATAGAAAGTCAAAGTTAGCTTATTACCTTAGTTTGTATTAAGGTATATGTAGCTTTGTTTAATAGAGGGATGACACAACTATTACAGAGAGGAATACGCATAACTCACATCTTGTAATATTGAGAGCAAACCCTAATAGATCTACTTTCTCTCTCTACTCTCTCTCTCTAGATTCTCTCTCTAATCTTGATAGATCTTGGTTAATCAGAAAGTTTATCTCAACTCAAGCCTTATCGCAACATAATTCTTGTCTCAACTCACTTCTTGTCGCAACCAAAATCTTGTCTCAACCAACAACTTATCTCAAGAACCAAGTATATCGCAAGCAAGTTTATCGCAAGAGAAAAATTATCGTCGCAACAAATAGGTTGCGATATAAGCCAAAAAGAGTCTTATCGCAACAGGAGGTTGCGATAAGTACTGTTCACTATGAAGTAGGTTGCGATAAAAGAGTCTTATCGCAAAAGGCAGTTGCGATGAAATACTGTTCACTTCGAAAAACTTGCGATAATAACGGCTTGTCGCAACGGAGGGTTGCGATATAATACTGTTCACTTCTTGTTAGTTGAGATACTGAAGAACATTGAAGAACACTTCATGTTGCGATAGTTATGAATGTTCAGATGATCTTAAGTCGATTCTTAAAAAATGATCCAATTTCTCTGAAAATTGGTACGCATGTTCGCAATGATATTCTGGACAACTTTAATACTTCGAGTTTTGTCCAAATATCAATAGAACAGCGAATTCCAACCCAAAACAATGAGGTTTTCTAAAAAGTCCAAAAATACTTGTTTTGCACAAATTGAGTCTAATCCTGGTGTAATTGCGGAATTAAAACACACAGGGATTGCTAGCAAACACTCCTAGAACAATTCTAATCCATTTGAAGCACTCAAATGGCTAAAATCGAATAGAAATGGATGAAAATGAAGAACACTCAAATTTTGCAAAAACCTTCAAAATCCTAATCTGATCTAAGTGATGTACTGTGCTCTGATACCAATTGTGGTCTTAGAACAAGTAATCAATCTGTATAAGCAATCAGATGGCCATCCATATATATTAATCAATGAAGAACAATCACCAAGTAAAATAGAGAGAATGTAGAGAGCAATGGTACTAGTGTGTGTACTGGTGTGTGTAGCTATGAATGACCTAATGAATATCTAGAGTAAAATTACCTTAAATAGTATGTAACTTATCATTTACATAACTGGTCCCTCTACATGGTACAACATGGTAAATTAAGTACTAACAGATAATTATGCCTTATGAGTTTCGTAACTTCAATAATGTTAACTATATATCGATGGTTGTTGAATATGAACAAAATATTTTGTTGTGAGAACTTGAGTCTTCTTTCACACATTGCTGGTGAGTGTGTGAATTTGTCCAAAATAATTTTAAAATAACAATGGAGAAATCATCATACAATAATCAAGCTTTCAATATTAATGGTGTAGAAGAATTAATCTATACCTAACAATATTGAAAACGGAAATTTTGCCAACATTTTTATAGACACGGTGTTTAAATATAACTTTTACTAAAGTAAACGTACATTACTATTACTTAAGTAATCAAATAATTAATTGATTAAATTTAAAGATGGTTATATAATATTTAGCATAAACTAGAAATTTTACCCCTAGGCTATTTATATGTCATGTTTAGTCCATTGACTTTCTTAGCATTCTTGATCCATAACAAATATTTTTCAATGGTTTGATCCATGAATAGGGGATTTCCAATGCTCTCTATTATAGAATGAAAAATAAAGAATGTGTTATCGTTACTAGAAAATTTGTTAATTCCGACAAAAATTATCGACGGAACGAAACCGTCGGTAAAGAGCGACAGATTCTGGATTTTAGCGACGAAAAACATTGCCGTCGGTAAACCGTCGGTAAAAATATCCTTCCGACGTTTTTCACAGGGTTTTTGTACGGTTTTTTCTGTACTTTAATTATTATTTTTTAATTAAAAAAATAATTACCGACGGACAGTCCGTCGGTAATGTTTAAATAATATAATTTAATATTTAAAATAATTTAGTTTTAATTTAATTTAAATAAATTTACCAACGGATAATCCGTCGCTAAAACGTCGGTACATAAGTTCATCGGTAATCCGTCGATAAAATGAGTCTGTCGGTAATCCGTCGGTAAAATGAGTCCGTCGGTAAAATGAGTTTGTCGGTAATCCGTCGGTAAAATAAGGCCGTTGGTAATCCGTCGGGAAATGCTGATCCGTCGGCATAAGACTCCGTCGCTTATTCGTCGTTAATCCGTCGCTAAAATCCGTCGCTAAAACAAATACCTACCAGAATATATCCGACGGCGAATACTGACGGATCTAGCTTACCGATTACCGACGGATTAGGCCGTCGGAAAATATTGTTTTTTTTGTAGTGATATATGTATTTTCAATGTATTATTCTATTTTCTACTCTAAAAGAGAATATTCCAAGTATATTCTATTTTCTACTCTAGAAAAAAAAATAGATTATGATTAGTGTTTCTCTATATTTAGAGAGTTACTATTCATTTCTCTATTAATCTATACTAGAAAGTAAAATAGAGGATCCATTGTAGATGTTTTAGAGAATAAAATAGAGATAGAGAGAATAGAGGGTTCATTGAAGATGGTCTAACAGTGTTAAATGAACCTCCGGTGTGATTATGTACATGCATGGCACTATGGCAGATGTATTTATAAGGCATCTTTGTCAATTTCTTCAATTTTTTCTAAATGTTATATTTGATTTTCATTTTTTTAAAATTAAAATTCATCTAGCGTTGTCTTCTTTATCTCCTAAGGGCCACCACCACCACCATAAAACACCTAGAGAAATACCAATTAAAAAATATATAAGATTGAACATTTTTCTAGAACGGTAGAATTATATAATAGAAAACTAGCGACAAGCCAGGGATAGATTCCTCTTCTAGTTGACAACGTTAATCAAGTGTCTGTTAAGTCAGTCATATGCCCTCAAATGAAGAGCAATTTGGTCTATTTACCTCTTGTTCTTATTTTCCCTAAAAATAATAGTAAATTATATTGTAAATTATAAATATAAAATTAAACCGAATTATGTTATAACTTATAAACACTTGTTTCTAATAAACCACCCGGGTTATCTTGAATGTTGTCTTAATCCTATTTTAGAGGAAAAATATACTTTTTTTAACAAGGAGACTAACTTATTAGAAAAACGGAACCTGACAAGACGCTAATTGTCCGAGATACATTGAATAAATGGGGTTACAGTTCCAGTTTCTCCATCTAATTTCCCTCCCCAACTTGACTTTGTTTTTAAACCATATAAAGTAGAAAAACTGAACCTCGTTTGCAACTTCACGAATGGATTGGAACTTGCTTTCGAAGACTTTTCCATTCCAACTACTTCAAACCACCCAATGGACCGCAAAACAAAGTACAGACAACAACAAATTTGCCAATTTCCCACCAACGGTGGGTTTGATAACAACTAAGTAATATGATAAAGATACTAAGTAAGGAGAATATCATACAATTCATGGGAATCTTCAGAATATGATCAACATTAGGAAGCAAAGAGTGTGAATCACCAACATAACCAATACCAATGGCATGGAATACGATCAACAATCATTTTACAAGTATACACGGTATTGTACTCAACGCGACAAAAGATTCTGCATGTGGAGACATATGATCGTACGTGAAGGCGGCATGAAGCACCAAAGTCAAAAATTCCATGTAGATAACGACATATATGAGGTGTTAGTATGTGACTTGTACCTACCAAAGAATGGACAAAAATGGCATGATATTGGACATCAAACAACTTCTAAAGCTGCTTAGTCAATGCTGCAAGTGTAAGATTACGATCAATGCTGCAAGTGTAAGATTAGGAGATCTTGTCCCAAAATCATATGACCCTAATGGAGGAACAATATCCACATTTGAAGGACGATAGGGTAGTTAGTTTTGGAAATGAGCTTTATATATCTAAACCCATTTATCAATAGTTCAGATAAAATATGTGGATCTATACAATTATATTGGGACCATGGTATATGTCGTTGAAATTTTATTAGAGCATGGAGATGTGTTTTGGTCATTATCACCCATGGGTACGTAAGATCATATGGAAATAGGATAAATCGTAATTGAGTTATATGTAATTCGATTCTCCAAGTTATTGTGAATATTATGAGTTGAATATCTTGGGAAAGAACCTAAATGTGTGACAACTGTTAGGCACCCCAAATGATATTTCCAACAATCAATAATTAATGGATTTTTCAAAAAAAACGCATTAATTATGCCCGTATATGACTTGAATTATTGATGGTTTTGGGCCGTATATCTCTTTATGATTGTTATGGTCGTTTATTTTAATTGAAATATCAAATCCAGCTTATTAAATTCAAGGTTCAATTATTAATTATATATATATATATATATATTATCATGAAATATTTTAAATTCTAGACACCATTGCTTTTGAAAGAGTTTATCTTTACTTTATCGGCTCCTTTAAAATATCAATCAATAAACTAAACAAGGTAGAAAATATCATAACTAGTACTGATGTGGTAGGGATAGTGACGGCTTAACAGATAACCGGCGGGGTTCAGAAACGGACCTAGAATTTTTTTTTAACTGGTGCCATCATTTCATCATAAGAAACAAATATATGGATATTTTTTACATAATCAATATTGGTTTGGTGGTTAGTTTTTTGCTTTTCAAATGCAAGGTCTCCTATTCGACTCCAGTTATTGCAAGTTTTTAAGAAATAATAAATCTAAAATTAAAAGTTAAACACTAGGAAAACAACACTACCAAGATTCGAATTCTGGGTTAAGTCGAAGAAAAAGCCTTACAAAACAAATCTACAAAGTAAACATGTGTCTTCATTGTAGTTTCAAAATATATGCGGTGACACCCAACAAATTGAATAATTGATATGGTGACACTTTTCACGACCCTATAGTTTTTTACACTACAACGAAGGAACGAAAAGTGACACGTGCTATCGTGTACTCTACGTTGCCTCCGTCCCTGGCGGGGTCGGGTATTGATTTTCATACCCAAAACAGGTTTGCATAGGGTCGGGGACACTACAAAAATCGACCCTATCAGTGACAGAAAATTCCATCACTGGTCTGTCACTAATCTGTCATTGAAAGTCTGTCGATGAAATAGTGGTGGCCTGGTGGGTGATACTATCATAGACATAACGACGATGGAATTCAGCGACAGACCAAACTACCGATGTATCAGTGACTAATATTTTTAGCGACAAATCTTTTTAGCGAAGGATCTTCTTAGCGACGGATCCTTTTAGTGGCACACCGGACGAGAGACGGAACAAATTTGTGACGGAATTGCGATGCACTTTTAGCGATGGTTCCACGAACTTATAGCAACGGGTTTTCATCGCTGATATTTGGTAACTTAAAAAATTTACGATTTTGGTCATTTTCCGGTTCATTATAGTGTGTGTGTGTGTGCGTGTGTGTGTGCGTGCGTGCGTGCGCGCGCTAGTCGTGTATCATTTGCAATGCAACAGAAACCAATAATAAAATTAAAGGCAACTGCTTATTAAAAATCTAAAATTTATGTTCAAAAAAATAAAATTACAATCTTTTGTCTCTCATTTAATGAATGACAATGTATTTTTAGAATACAAGCTGGACGTTAATATAATTGATAAAATACATATTAAAATCTTGCCCACACTACTAAACAGACAAACTTTTACGATGGAAAAATCCATCGGAAATTCGTCAGAAATGTCTATCAGCGTCGATTTCTGGCGAATTCGACTGTCGCAAGATCCTCTGCCGCAGATTGAAATTTTCGACGGATTCACAATTTCCAACAGATATATCTGTAACGACCCAGTTTCCAAATTTAACCACAATAACACGATCAATACTAGCCAACTGGTAATTGAATCCACTCTCAAATGCCTCTTTCCAAAGCTAGTGATCCCAGTATAAATTCACCTGAAAATGTATTAATTTTAAAAGCGAGGGTTAGAACAAAAAGGTCTAGTGAGAAATCTCTGTCAGAGAAATAATTCAGTAAAATTTACTTTGACATAAAGTCAAAAATCAAATACTCACAAAGTAGGCCCATAAGAACTACAAATCAGTTAGTCACAAATTGGCACTCAATCACAACATCCCTCCCATGTAACTAACCACAACAGTCGCCACAATTCAACCGCACACACCCCGATAAGATCGCAATCAATATCGGTTGTGGCCCACCACACGAAACAAATGCGTGGTAACTATATATATAACTCCCTGCTTGGACCATCATAGTCCTAACACACCCGACTTTTGTTGTGAAAGTCCATTTATCCCAAAAATATATAATCAAGCCACATGTGTTACTATTAAACATGTAATAAAATTTGTATCACAGTTAACTTATAAATTTAAACATACCAAGTCGGTATAAGATCGAAGTATTAACCATTTAATAATATATCCATTCAGTTTGAAATTGGTTAAAAGAAAACTCACCTCTAATCCAATTATTTCACCCCAAATCTTAACCATTAAAATTGCTCAGACCAAAAACCTTGAGAAAAGTAACCTAAGCCAAAATTGTTCGAATCTTCAACAATGAGGAAGACAGTAAGATGGAGAAGTATGCCTCTATGGTACCAGAGACAAATATTATTGACATATCAGGGGAATCTGAAAACAAGATTTATGGCATGAAAGATCTCCCGCCAGAGGAGGGACTCACCGGCGCTGGGAGGGCTAGCGAAAAGTCACCAGGGTTGAGTTATTCTATTTTGGAAATTGGGAGAAATTAATAAAGATGATAGGATGAGAAAGTCCCGAGACAACAGTTATCATGCGCAGATAGAAACGTTCAACAGAGATCTCGAAGTCAACAGAGTGAATAATTTGTTGGGACTCAACAGTGGGTCCACTCCAATTGCTCGTAGATCCATGGGATTTTCTTAGCCTAAATCAAACAAAAACTCTTCTTAGCCCAAATCAAATAGAATTTCGGTCACTAGCCTAGTTGTAGAGAATGTCCAACCTAATTCGTATACTTGGAGGAATTTCTTCCTCACGATTTTATTGGTTCCGATGAGGAAGTTGCGAAGGAGGTTGAAGACATAGGTGAGTTCTCAAGATTTTTTGGGGACTGCTCAAAGGCCGGAGACTTTCATACTGAGATATGCGACGAGGAAGAAACCTATATATTAGAGGAAGACACTTGTACCTGGAAAGAATTAGATCAGAGGAAGGCTAAAAGGAAGCGAATCTTAAAGAAGAAAAGAATCTTGAGTCCCTGTAACTACTCTCAAGGTAATAAATCTAACCTTAAGTGTAAACATATGCTGAATTCAATAGATGTTGTCGGGTCTGCCTTTGCGGTTTCTAGGGAAGATGAGACGTCTGATTCGAAAGCCAAGTATTTGGTTTTTTTGGAGAGGGTTCCTGGGCCTTCGGCCCAGTACATCCCTGGCAAATACACCGACCGCGAAGTAATGCAGCCCTGAGATAATCCTCAGTGGCCACAAGTGTTGAGTGTGGGATTTGAACCCGGGCAAGCGCTATGAACTCCCCAGGCCTTACCACCACACCACAACCCTTGTGGTTAAGCCAAGTATTTGTTGGTTGTATCAAGTTGAGACGTCTGATTCGAAATCTAACCAATTCTTATATAATTCTGCTTCTAGAATGTTAGTGCCATTATTTGTTGGTTGTATCAAGTTGAGGGGCCATTTAATACTTTCTATTTTACTTACTATAAATAGTATTTCTCTTGTATTTTGTTCTTTATGTCATTCCAAGTACCTATTGCATACACTCTCTAGATTACATTTTTGTACTTTGAGATTAATGAGAGGAATGGCATCATCAAGCTATTCATTGTGTTGATTACTTGTTCTGGGATCATAATTGGTATCAGAGCCGATGGAACTGTGCTGACACGCTCATCCAAATTCAAGCGAAAGTTTCTATCGAGGTTGTGGTACACTCTATTTTCTATACTGAACCGTTGCATGACGCCTAAACATATGGGCAACATTAAGTGCAACATAGGCACTCTCCGACTCTTCCATGCAGTGGCCTTTAACCGCAAGATCGACTACGCTGTCATCATATGGAATAAGTTGATCGAGCTCATTAGTGACAAATCCAAGCCTAACAAAGCCAGAACTTTTGTTCCATATCATAGGTTCCTTCAGATTTTGTAACACCCTAAAATCAGGTCCAATTTGAACCTTAAAATTTAACAAGGTATAACAAAATATCATCCAAACTTTTCTATATATAAGCAGAGAATTAACTATGAGGGTTCCTTTATACATAAATCGAATTCTCTAAATAACCTATTAATCCAATCATGTCAACTATAATTAAATTAAATGGATTCCGTCCAAGCCTCCTCGCATCGTCTAAGTTCTCCGCTTATCATCAAAAGTTGAATACCAAAAGCACTCGTCCCACATCCCATTACTTCCCTGAACTCGTACCTGGTAAGAAGATTGAATTTGAACAATTAGGCTTACGCCTAGTGAGAACATCCAAATTCAAATTAAAACATTTAACAGCTTGAAAACTCAGATATTCAAGCATATAAACAAACCTGGTTCGTCACCATTCTTACCGTACCCGTACTCGTCTCATAATAACGGGAACATACCCGATCTCATAAGTATGACTAACATCCCGGAAGTCATAACATCATATTCGTGAGTCTACTACGAATCATCACGGATTCTAGTTATCGTTCAAGCCTAAGGACTTTCAATCAATCGCCATATCTTTTTCTTGGAATGGAAACAGAAATAGCACTTATATATTGCCCATTTCTAATCCACCGAGAGCAAACGGAAACAACAATCACACTTTGTCTATTTCACGTTTCCACATCTAAATTACGAATAGCAACTATATTTTATCTGTTCCACTTCTCGACATGAATAGCAATTTTATTTTGCCTATTCAATCATTTCAACATGAATAGCAATTCTACTTTGCCTATTCAATCATTTCAACATGAATAGCAATTCTACTTTGCCTATTCAATCATTTCAACATGAATAGCAATTCTACTTTGCCTATTCAATCATTTCAACTTGAATAACAATTCTACTTTGCCTATTCAATCATTCCAAGTCAACGAGAATTACAAATTATTTTATGCCTAATCCTCGTTACTAATCACCTCTCGAAATGGGAATTACAAATTACTTTATGCCTATTCCACATTATAGGTTATCGCCTCTCGAAATGGTATTACAATCCACATTATAGGCCAACGGGAATAATCCACGTTAATAATCACCTCTCGAAATGGGAATTACAAATTACTTTATGCCTATTCCACATTATAGGTTATCGCCTCTCGAAATGGGATTACAATCCACATTATAGGCCAACGGGAATAATCCACGTTAATAATCACCTCTCGAAATGGGAATTACAAATTACTTTATGCCTATTCCACATTATAGGTTATCGCCTCTCGAAATGGGATTACAATCCACATTATAGGCCAAAGGGAATATCCCACGTTAATAATCACCTCTCGAAATGGGAATTACAAATTATTTTATGCCTATTCCACATTATAGGTTATCGCCTCTCGAAATGGGATTACAATCCACATTATAGGCCAACGGGAATTACGATTAGTTCTCTGCCTATTCCACGTTTATCCAATTATAAACAAAAATGGGAATTATCATTCAGAGCCCGATCTATTCCATATTTATCTAACAGTGCCTATGGATCCATTACACTTACTAACATATATGTAACAACATACCAATTTATGTATCGTAATATATTCTTAATTTAAGAATATCAACACCTTATCATTTCTTTATTATCAATTGATTCCCTTCCAAAAACTGAAATCAGAAAGTATTCCGAGATCAATTTACGGAACCATTCCAAAACCGGATTCTAAATTAAGATTAAATCCTTAACTATTATTTGATTTAAATAAAATTCATATTGAATCCTAAACCAATTCTTGTAATTAATATTCTATACCAGATCCATAACCAAAATCCACTTCCGGCATTTTTAATAATTACCGGATCACTCGGCCCAAATACCGAAATCCACTAGACACTGGATCCATCGGCCCGTATACCGGATTTTAATTTACCGGATCCTGAACAAAATCCATTCCGGAAATTTAATAATTCCGGTCCAATTCTCCCAAGCCCACTTCCGGTATAATTGATAATTCTGGTACCCAATTTCCATAAACCCAACTTCCGGTATTTGTTTGCTAATTCCGGAACCCATTTTCATAAGCCCAATTCCGGTATTTTACTATTTCGGAACCCAATTTCCATAAACCCAACTTCCGGTATTTTACTATTCCGGAACCCAAACAAACCAATTCCGGAACCCATACCCATTCCGGATCTCGAAGCCCAATTCCGGAATTCTCATTTCCGGATCCAAAGTCCAGTTCCGGATCCCCAAAACCCAGTTTCCGGAACTCATTTTAATTTCCGGAACTACGATACTGTTTTATCCAATTCACGTCAAAGTGTTCTCAAGCTCATCTAAAAATTCAGCTTATTGATCGATTCCATTTCTAAACAATTATACCAGTTCATTCAGACAATTTATACACTTTATCTGATTCAATTTCAACTGTGAACTTTTAAAAAAGAAAAGGATGAACTCACATGTTGAAGTTTTCAACCCAACAATCCAATATCTTCTCTTCTCTGATTCAATCCCTCTTACGAGAATCACAGTTTCTGATTTTCTTCCTATCGCTTTCTTCTTTCTTTCTCTCTATGTAACATGACCGACTCTAGGGAAAAGTGTATTGAGATCCCCTCTCAATTCAACTTACCCTCTGATTAAGTAATCTCAACTTTCCAATAATGACCAAACAGACCCTCAAGTTTAAATTTCAACCATAACCTTAAACTTTGGTCTAATTACAAATTCAACCCTGAAGTTTACATTTACAATTTAGCTCACAACTTAGACTAAATTACAACTCGACCCCATTAATATTAAAATAATAAAAATGGAATTTCGGGGTGTTACAAATCTTCCCAACTTGAAATTGATTTCGTCCCTGAAATCAAAGCCAAATACATAGATGAGAACATTCGTTCTACATACTCTCTTTTAGTTTCTCAAGCCACCTTAACACTTCTATGATGTTTCCACGGTGATACCTTTACTATGTCTCGCTCCCCAACTTAGGAACAACATAAAATTGTATTTGTCTCCTTTGGTTATAAATCAAAGCTCTACGCGTCCAGCCTCTGTTTCCTGATCGGAATTTAAAATCGACATCCCACAGTTAAACTTATCTCTAAAACGTGATTACCAGGAGACAAACTGGTCCAAAATCGGGTGGGGTCATAACCTCTACTGAAGACTAGTAGATCAATACTGGATCCGACTGTCCACTTTATCTGCTACTCGTTACCGATTCATCGTCAAGCATACACACACTACCCTAGAGATTCTTATCTGGAGGGCTCAATGAGTTAACTGAGCGGCACAATTAGTCGTGCTGTACTTGAAACTCTTTTATGTGCTACAGCATCGTCAAACGAAATCACCTCCAATTGCCAAAACTATTAGAAACAAGTATGCTTACATAACAATATATTCATAATAAAAATAGCTAGTTGAAATTATGAACATACTATACATAAGAATCCTTGTTACCATCATTACAATTCTTAATTCTCGTATTTCCGTCAACTCTTAAGACCATCTCGTCTTAGTGCTCCTACCCATATCTCACAAATCATATCTTAATTCATCTCAGCTTAAGTCTAAGCATCTCACAATCATACCTAGTTCACTTAAACTACAGCTCTGATACCATATTGTAACACCCTAAAATCAGGGTCAATTTGAACCATAAAATTTAACAAGGTATAACAAAATATCATCCAAACTTTTCTATATATAAGGAGAGAATTAACTATGAGGGTTTCTTTATACATAAATCGAATTCTCTAAATAACCTATTAATCCAATCATGTCAACTATAATTAGATTAAATGGGTTATCTAAGCATTCCGTCCAAGCCTCCTCGCATCATCTAAGTTCTCCGCTTATCATCAAAAGTTGAATACCAAAAGCACTCGTCCCACATCCCATTACTTCCCTGAACTTGTACCTGGTAAGAAGATTAAATTTGAACAATTAGGCTTACGCCTAGTGAGAACATCCAAATTCAAATTAAAACATTTAACAGCTTGAAAACTCAGATATTCAAGCATATAAATAAACCCGGTTTGTCACCATTCTTACCGTACCCGTACTCGTCTCATAATAACGGGAACATACCCGATCTCATAAGTATGACTAACATCCCGGAAGTCATAACATCATATTCGTGAGTCTACTACGAATCATCACGGATTCTAGTTATCATTCAAGCCTAAGGACTTTCAATCAATCGCCATATCTTTTTCTTGGAATGGAAACAGAAATAACACTTATATATTGCCTATTTCTAATCCACTGAGAGCAAACGGAAACAACAATCACACTTTGTCTATTTCACGTTTCCACATCTAAATTACGAATAGCAACTATATTTTGCCTATTTCACTTCTCGACATGAATAGCAATTTTATTTTGCCTATTCAATCATTTCAACATGAATAGCAACTCTACTTTGCCTATTCAATCATTTCAACATGAATAGCAATTCTACTTTGCCTATTCGATCATTTCAACATGAATAGCAATTCTACTTTACCTATTCAATCATTTCAACTTGAATAGCAATTCTACTTTGCTTATTCAATCATTCCAAGTCAACGGGAATTACAAATTACTTTATGCCTATTCCTCGTTACTAATCACCTCTCGAAATGGGAATTACAAATTACTTTATGCCTATTCCACATTATAGGTTATCGCCTCTCGAAATGGGATTACAATCCACATTATACGCCAACAGGAATAATCCACTTTAATAATCACCTCTCGAAATGGGAATTACAAATTTCTTTATGCCTATTCCACATTATAGGTTATCGCCTCTCGAAATGGGATTACAATCCACATTATAGGCCAACGGGAATAATCCACGTCAATAATCACCTCTCAAAATGGGAATTACAAATTACTTTATGCCTATTCCACATTATAGGTTATCGCCTCTCGAAATGGGATTACAATCCACATTATAGGCCAACGGGAATAATCCACGTTAATAATCACCTCTCGAAATGGGAAATACAAATTACTTTATGCATATTCCACATTATAGGTTATCGCCTCTCGAAAAGGGATTACCAACGGGAGTTACGATTAGTGCCCCGCCTATTCCACGTTTATCCAATTATAAACAAAAATGGCCATTATCATTCAGAGCCCGATCTATTCCACATTTACCTAACAGTGCTTATGGATCCATTACACTTACTAACATAAATGTAACAACATATCAATTTATATATCGTAACATATTCTTAATTTAAGAATATCAACACCTTATCGTTTCTTTATTCTCAATTGATTCCCTTCCAAACACTGAAATCAGAAAGTATTCCGAAATCAATTTACGGAACCATTCCAAAACCGGATTCTAAATTAAGATTAGATCCTTAACTATTATTTGATTTAAATAAAATTCATATTGAATCCTAAACCAATTCTTGTAATTAATATTCTATACCGGATCCATAACCAAAATCCACTTCCGGCATTTTTAATAATTACCGGATCACTCGGCCCAAATACCGGAACCCACTAAACACCGGATCCATCGACCCATATACCGGATTTTAATTTACCGGATCCTGAACAAAATCCATTCCGGAAATTTAATAATTTCGGTCCAATTCTCCCAAGCCCACTTCCGGTATAATTGGTAATTCCGGTACCCAATTTCTATAAACCCAACTTCCGGTATTTGTTTGCTAATTCCGGAACCCATTTTCATAAGCCCAATTCCGGTATTTTACTATTCCGGAACCCAATTTCCATAAACCCAACTTCTGGTATTTTACTATTCCGGAACCCAAACAAACCAATTCCGGAACCCATACACATTCCGGATCTCGAAGCCCAGTTCTGGAATTCTCATTTCCGGATCCAAAGTCCAGCTCCGGATCCCTAAAACCCTGTTTCCGAAACTCATTTTAATTTCCGGAACTACGATACTATTTTATCCAATTCACGTCAAAGTGTTCTCAAGCTCATCTAAAAATTCAGCTTATTGATCGATTCCATTTCTAATCAATTATACCAGTTCATTCAGACAATTTATACACTTTATCTGATTCAATTTCAACTGTGAACTTTTTAAAAAGAAAAGGATGAACTCACCTGTTGAAGTTTTCAACCCAACAATCCAATTTCTTCTCTTCTCTGATTCAATCCCTCTTACGAGAATCACAGTTTCTGATTTTCTTCCTCTCGCTTTCTTCTTTCTTTCTCTCTATGTAACATGACCGACTCCAGGGAAAAGTGTTAGGGTCAATTTATGTTGATTTAAAGTTCAAGGGTCTGTTTTGTAATACTTTAATTTGAGCTTAGTTAGTGAACGGGCCGTGGGCTTGTTAACCACGGGCCCGTTATATATAATGTGCTTTAGCCTTAGAAAATATGCTAGTTATCTCATTTGCTTTCCTACTTTGTATTGTAATTCTCTCTCAATTGAAAGCTAATAGGGATGACCAGTTGAAATCATAAACTATATTGTTTTACATCTTTTGATTTCATTGTTCGTTGCACGGATCTGAGACTCACAATTGGTATCAGAGCAGGTCAAGGGTTCGAATCCCATGGAGTGCATTTAAAATGCCAAAGGCATGCTGTGCAGCCATTGACTTCTAGCGAAGCTCTCGTTAGTGCTGGCAGATGCTGGGGGAAGATTGTTGGGTCATTGACCAACATCTCCCTAAATCGAAACGTGGCGCTGGCTGCTACGCTATATGGAAATAAGTTGCGCCTTCTCCACCAGTCGATTTAGGGAGATGCTGGTCAATGACCCAACAATCCCCCCCCCCCAGCAACTGCCAGCACTAACGAGAGCTTCGCTAGAAGTCAATGGCTGCACAGCATGCCTTTGGCATTTTAAATGCACTCCATGGGATTCAAACCTGTGACCTGCTCTGATACCACATGTTAGGATCCAAGCGCTTACCACTACGCCAAAAGCAATTGCTGGTGGAGAAGGCGCAACTTATTTCCATATAGCGTAGCAGCCAGCTCCACGTTTCGATTTAGGGAGATGCTGGTCAATGACCCAACAAAAAGTGTATTGAGATCCCCTCTCAATTCAACTTACCCTCTGATTAAGTAATCTCAACTTTCCAATAATGACCAAATAGACCCTCAAGTTTAAATTTCAACCATAACTTTAAACTTTGGTCTAATTACAAATTCAACCCTGAAGTTTACATTTACAATTTAGCCCACAACTTAGACTAAATTACAACTCGACCCCATTAATATTAAAATAATAAAAATGGAATTTCGGGGTGTTACAGATTTTGATCCAAAGCATCATGGATTCCAACCAACAGATACCTCGACGCCCCAATGATGAACAAGGACCACGTCAATGGATGCACTTTGTAAAGATGCCTGCCCCAATCAACTTTGTCCATACTGCCGTAATTCCTGAAGCCATCTTGGCTTATGCTGACCAACAGTCACCAGTTGTGATAGAATATAGGTTAGAAAATGCACTTATGGTCCAGCCAGATCCGAAGGGACCTACCCAGGGTGCCAACCAACTAGGTGGTGAGGGTCACAATATCGAGCAGGTTCAAGAACATGGGGTTCTTGAACGGGATGAGGTACGAGAAAATGTTAATGTGAGGGGAACATGTGTTGAGGGTGCTGCTGGTCACACATCTACGTCTCGTGCAAACCGAAATACCATTTTTGATGATGACGTATCTTGGGATTCCCAGGACGATGCTGATTATGTGATCTCCGCCTCAAGTTCAGATGATGAGGCTACTTCAAATAGAGGTAATGGTGCTGATTGTAACACCCTAAATTTTGGAAAGAGCAACTAACCTTAATTTCAATAAAATAAGCAAAAATAGGATAAAAATCCTTTTCTACAAACCATCCTTGAAAATACCTCAAAAATTAAACATCACGACTTCTACAATTAACAACTCTAGACGGGTGTTACCTAACACAATGCAAGTTGCTAATTCCAAATAAATGCGGAAGACTTCACTAAGCAATTCACTTCTCGCACTCTATTAGCACTCCTCACTTCATAGTGTAGCTAAAGCTATTCCCAACCTGAACCTGTTGCACATGCTGACAAATAAAAAGGTTAGGCTAACGCCTAGTGAGTTCAAGAGTTTACATCATGATCAAATAATTTGTTAGACAAAAACGTTTCAACGTAAATCATGATTTTCCGAAAAAGGATTTGAGTAAAGTGCACCAACACCCATTTTCCAAACGCACGCAAATTCCGTGACGAAAGCTTCCAATGAAAATCATTCCCCAACAATAGACTCAAATCCAAAACTCACTCAAGATGTAAATAATTATTAAAACCTCAATATAACATTAATGCGAATAAAACTCCAATATTCGAAAACGTCCAACCAAGGATGAGGCATAAAACGCCACTCATAATTAATGGGAAGGACCATTCCTACGCGTATCAAACAATGCCGACACATGGATAAACAAAATACCCAAAACAACACCCTTCGGTGACGGGGGAGACCCGATTCCATCGAATGTGGCGTAAACACAAGTTAAACCACAATTAATAAACACAAGTAAGCTTCATGGATGGGGCACACATGACATCAACCAAATTAGGTCTTTAGTCAATCTTAGACATCAACCATACTAGGTCTTTAGTCCATCTTAGACATAAACCATACTACGTCTTTAGTCCATCGTAAACATCAACCATACTAGATTTTTAGTCCATCTTAGACATCAACCATACTAGGTCTTTAGTCAATCTTAGACATCAACCATACTAGGTCTTTAGTCCATGTTAGACATCAACCATACTAGGTCTTTAGTCCAAACCACCAAGTTCAATCCTGCTGGATCTTTACCATGGAAACCCACCATCCAAAACAAGCTTACTCGACTTAAACATTTATACATGACCTCAAAAGAATAACCAATGCATTCAAATCATGTAATTCTCAAATACAATGCAATTCATGCAAAACATAACCCAAGCCCACGCCGGGCTTATCAAAACCGAGCAATGTCCTCAAGACCCATCAGAGTCCAAATCCAAGTCATCCGCTCAAAAGATCTAATGATCGTTTATCAAAATCAATTCATGCAAATGAAGTGCATCTAACCCACATTATGTAAACACATGCTCCGAGGCATGATTATCTCATGACCCCTTCATCGCCACTTTTCCAATTAAGTCAAATCATATATGCATATGTATATGTGTGTGTGTACGTATACGCCAATCTTTTATATTTCAACAATGCATATAACCCGCCATAGTTCGTTAGACCCAAAGATACTACGAATGCAAAATCATCAAACGATCTTCACATATGAGGTCAAACACTCAAAGAGGCACATATTCACATAAAACGCAATTAAGCACATAACACATCCAAATCCCCACTTCGAGCTACTAAAACCGGCAAACACTCAGAAGACCCATTTGAGTAGAAACCAAGCCCTTGAAGGCAAAATAAACGTTTGGCTAACTACTCTTTGCCCACACGATTACGTAAACCAAATACATCGTTACCCAAAATATTTGCCTTTTTAATTCTCAATTGGCCTTCGGCCCAAACAAAAAGTTTACTCCTCTCAAAACATTCATAAGGTCGAAATTGACCAAAATCCCCAAATGTGGGTGTTTTATAAGATTTCTAAATTTCAACACTTTGATTAATCAAAACCCACCAATTCACTCAACAATTGATATATTTATATAAAGCACATAAATACTTTAAAAATAAACATTTTGGCATGTACAACATTTTCACAAATCAAATTGAACTCACCTTGCTAGATTAGGATAAATCTAGATTTTTTCCAACGTAAGCTCCTTTGATGCAACACGAATCCTTAAGCCAAATCTTCCAAAAACCACATAGGTTTTGATGAAAACCTAGAAAACCCCAAAAATCTCTAGTGCTGTGGATGAAACTTGCTCTTGCATCAATGAATGAAATCACAAGCATAAAGTGGATAAGGAACACATTAATCTCCAAGAAAAAGCCCCAAAATCTGTTAGGGTTTGTTAGGGAAAGAGGAAATGATTTGGGAGAGAAGAGATGGAGTTTGGGAGTGAGAAATGAGAAGATTACCACCACCAAACGTTCTTGAATCTTCCAATAAAATTCCAAACTCTTTCTAGATCTTTGAAGAGCTCTCAAAAACGGAACCATAGCAACTTGAATCACCAAAATCGGAGTTGAAATGAGAGAGATATGAAGAAATGAAGTTTGGGGCTAAAAATCCCGTATATATGTTCATCAGACGCTCCGCGCGGATCGCCGCGCGGATGCACTTGCGCCACCATCAGCGCCAAGCACTGGTCAAGCGCTCCGCGCGGATCGTCGCGCGGATGCACTAGCGCCACCATTAGTGCCAAGCACTGGTCGCCCGGTTTCTTCCTAAACACTGTTTTGGATATAACTTCTCCGTTTTAGCTCCGTTTTCCGCTCCGAAAAGGACCGTTGGACTCGTATTTGAATTCCACATCAAACAAGACCATAAAATGTAGGATTTAATCCAAAATCCTATTTTTCATATTTTTCTTAAAGATCGGTTCCACACTAATTCGAAATTGTGCTTATCCGAAAATTACGGGTGTTACAATCCTCCCAACCTTAGGATGATTTCGTCCTCGAAATATAGATCCCTTACAACCAAAAGCTATCCAATTCAACGCCGACCTCGTTCCAATAGCTTTTAATTGAAAACTAAATTTTCCCCACACCGATTGCTAAGACAAGCCTCAAGCAAACTCTTACCGACCACGTCCTCTCAGGTACACCGTACTTATGTCCGGGAGAACACTCCTTCCACTAGATTAACTCCAGATCAGACAACTTTGGTTGTCTCCCAACCTTGGATGTTCCATACTTCCCTGGCGATGAATCCCGACTCTAAATCAATCTGTGTCCACACACTCTTAAATCTCCAATTAGTCCGAGGTTTGATTACATCTAAAACCAACGAACCTCCAAATCTGAGGCTCCCACCGCTGAACCGACACTTACTCTTAACGAGTCCCATTAGACTCCAACTCCGACGGTCGCCACCGACCCATCGATTACACAATCTCCAAAAGTTACGCCTAATCGCCAATCATCCGATCGACAGATTCTTCTATCCCATGAGGAGGGTCATCCCGCTAAACTATTCATCACAATCGACTTAAGATCATTACAACCGATACCACCACTTATTAAAATTAGACTACACCCTCCAATCACACTAGTGATCCTTGGCCTCGAACTCCAAAAGTTGACACTTAGTCACATCACCAAAACTCGACTCATCACAGAGCTCCACACACGAGCTTCATTCCTCAAATAGTCCCACCAATCCATGGTCATCCCCACGGTCTAAAGGGTCCTACACGACCTTCACACAATACCGACAACCCAAGACAAGGTTGCCGAAGTGAACGGTTACCAACGCACTAACAAGGGACGCCGCAAGTCCCACCTTTTAGTTGTTCATACGAAATAATCCGGCCCCACAAGTGACACCATACAACTCACGATAATACATGCGTTAGAAACCCAATCTTTCACTGAAAGGTTCTATACGCCCTCACCCCTTAACTGGGGTTGCTCAACCTCACCAAGCCTAATGAGTTCAAGGTTTTCAAGTGACAAACTCAACAAATATGCCAATAAAGTTTTCACTAGATTTTTCAACACAAAGATTTTTATATCAATATAACATACACATAAAAATCTACTACTACCTATCCGGTAGATGCGCAAACATGGACACACTCGTCCCACATATGAAAAATCATTTTGAAAACTGTTTCATCCCAAACCCGGTTACTAACGAAACGCAAAAACGTATTCAACAACTTTTAAAATGAACCGCTAGGGTCCCATCATGTATTTACTTATGCCAAACACGCAAAGTAATTTCCGACATTAAAATAGTGTTCAACAACCTGTCTGTACGAACTTCAAAAGAAGGATTTACACGACATCAATTTCTAAAATTCTCCTTTTAACCATAAAACGACATGAACTGTAATTTCTTAGCAACTTCGCATGTGTCAGTTTGTTCATAGAGAAACAATTCATATACACACCTTGGTTAAAACACGACATGATTTGGGTCATCTCCCAGTTTTTAAATCGAATAACAAGGTACTTTCATCACATGGAAATATCGGTTTAAACATCGAAAAGGAATTTCAATTTAATTTATGCATGCCATTTTGTAACACTTTCTTAGTATTTACTCTGAAATAGTATAGCACATACCAGATAGTCAATACTAAATTTCCCAGTAGAGATTCATTAAATCAAATTTTCAAAATTTCTCCTTCAGTCATATAATGACAAGGAAACAAAATCTTTTGACCAGGCTTGCACACCTCATTGTGTTTTTCTCAAAACTTCGGAAAACAATATGTGCACATAATTTGATTGACATATAAAATGATTCAAATAAACTTCAAACCGTAAATCGCATAAGCGATGCACATTAACGCCCCAAAATAGTGGCTACAAAACTATTCATGTCAATAAATCAATATAGTGCATTTGCGAGTAAGAACATCAAAAATGTCAGTAAACGAGAGTGCATAAAACAAAACATTAGAGATGTACTATCATGATGCTCCTATATGCATTACTCACGCCACGTATAAATCGTTTCGCACACTTAGCAAGTTGTAACACATATGCTACCACGATTCTCGAAGGAGAAGCCATGTGGCATTAAAACTCAAAAACCACTCCTTTTGATGCAATACGACATAAAGCACATTTTTCAAAAAAATTCGCATGAGATGCAATACTCACTCAAACCTATATATTAACGCACAAAATCATTCAAGTATGCACATGACAAAGTGTCACCCATGCACCGCAAAATGTCATAAAACGAAACCCCATCGTACTCCACAAAACTTCCATCAAACTCGATAGAACTCAACAACATCCAACCAAGTAAATGGTGTCAAAGTTTTCGTTTTTCAATAATCAAATCGCGTAAAACAACATGATCAAATCATCAAAATTCCAAAATCTCCTTTTTACGAGATAAAACAACACCTCTTCGTCAAGATTCGCAAAATCCAAATTCCAACTAAAGGTCAACACTGAAACAAGGGAGGGTAACTCTTCGTCCGAACCTTAACATATGTGGAAGAGATCCAATGTTAAAGTCGCAAGTCGCGGTTACTTATCCAAAACCATAAACGACATTAAAACATGGATATCACAATATCCGAAAGTAGTAGTGGACGACTACAAGGAATAAAATAAATCTCGACCAGGTTCACAAATGCCTGTCGTAAAATAATTTCATGCATGTTCCAAAATCATGGTTTAAAAATCTTGCGTATGTCAAACTTTTTCCAAGATTTAGCAGTACCGTCCATACGACGATTCGAAACACAAGAAATAATCGAAGCAATTTATTTTAAAAGCAGAATAAACTTCGTGCATGCATTTTGTCTGCACTCAACGTCCAGGTCACATTCCTCCAATTACTCCGATCACACTATTGTCATCCGGATACTCACACATCTTAACGCAAGGTGGAAAGTCACATCGACTAAACCCACATTTCTCCTCGAATCAAGGTCAATTCAATAAGCCTACGGTTCCAATCCGATCATCAATTTCGACCAGAACGGTCCACTTAATGCAATCACCATGCTTACCGCCACTCCAAATGGCAAATGCTAAAATCGTCAACCTCTTCTAACGACTACTCGCTTAGAACCCCTTCATTACCCCAACGGTCATCACGCTAGAGTCGTTCAAGTACTCTCATGTAACTGGTAGGTTCACCATCACACTGGCCAGGTGCAATTTTGAATGTACCGTACATGATCATCCTTGCTACTCTTGGCGTGACTTCTAATTTCTAGTGACCCCAACAACTTCCGAATATCCTATCTTAGAGTGCCTAATGGTGCAATCTCGCTCTCATTTACTTAAAACAACGCTAGTTTGAGTCTAGGTATCCAACAATCAACACCTAATTCTCTCAAACTTATGCTCTGATACCAACTTGTAACACCATAAAATTTGGAAAAAGCAACTAACCTTAATTTCAATAAAATAACCAAAAATAGGATAAAAATCCTTTTCTACAAACCATCCTTGAAAATACCTCAAAAATTAAACATCACGACTTCTACAATTAACAACTCAAGACGGGTGTTACCTAACACAATACAAGTTGTTAATTCCAAATAAATGCGGAAGACTTCACTAAGCAATTCACTTATCGCACTCTATTAGCACTCCTCACTTCACAGTGTAGCAAAGCAATTCCCAACCTGAACCTGTTGCCCATGCCGACAAATAAAAAGGTTAGGCTAACGCCTAGTGAGTTCAAGAGTTTACATCATGATCAAATAATTTGTTAGACAAAAAGGTTTCAACATAAATCATGATTTTCCGAAAAAGGATTTGAGTAAAGTGCACAAACACCCATTTTCCAAACGCACGCAAATTCCGTGACGAAAGCTTCCAATGAAAATCATTCCCCAACAATAGACTCAAATCCAAAACTCACTCAAGATGTAAATAATTATTAAAACCTCAATATAACATTAATGCGAATAAAACTCCAATATTCGAAAACGTCCAACCAAGGATGAGGCATAAAACGCCACTCATAATTCATGGGAAGGACCATCCCTACGCGTATCAAACAATGCCGACACATGGATAAACAAAATACCCAAAACAACACCCTTCGGTGACGGGGGAGACCCGATTCCATCGAATGTGGCGTAAACACAAGTTAAACCACAATTAATAAATACAAGTAAGCTTCATGGATGGGGCACACATGACATCAACCAAACTAGGTCTTTAGTCAATCTTAGACATCAACCATACTAGGTCTTTAGTCCATCTTAGACATCAACCATACTAGGTCTTTAGTCCATCGTAGACATCAACCATACTAGGTCTTTAGTCCATCATAGACATCAACCATACTAGGTCTTTAGTCCATCTTAGACATCATCCATACTAGGTCTTTAGTCCATCTTAGACATCAACCATACTAGATCTTTAGTCCAAACCACCAAGTTCAATCCTGCTGGATCTTTACCTTGGAAACCCACCATCCAATACAAGCTTACTCGACTTAAACATTTATACATAACCTCAAAAGAATAACCAATGCATTCAAATCATGTAATTCTCAAATACAATGCAATTCATGCAAAACATAACCCAAGCCCACGTCGAGCTTATCAAAACCGAGCAATGTCCTCAAGACCCAGCAGAGTCCAAATCCGAATCATCCGCTCAAAAGATCTAATGATTGTTTATCAAAATCAAATCACGCAAATGAAGTGCATCTAACCCACATTATGTAAACAAATGCTCCGAGGCATGATTATCTCACGACCCCTTCATCGCCACTTTTCCAATTAAGTCAAATCATATATGCATATGTATATGTGTGTGAGTACGTATACGCCAATCTTTTATATTTCAACAATGCATATAACCCGCCATAGTTCGTTAGACCCAAAGATACTACAAATGCAAAATCATCAAACGATCTTCACATATGAGGTCAAACACTCAAAGAGGCACATATTCACATAAAACGCAATTTAGCACATAACACATCCAAATCCCCACTTCGAGCTACTAAAACCGGCAATCACTCAAAAGACCCATTTGAGTAGAAACAAAGCCCTTGAAAGCAAAATAAAACGTTTGGCTAACTACACTTTGCCCACACGATTACGTAAACCAAATACATCTTTACCCAAAATCTTTGCCTTTTTAATTCTCAATTGGCATCCGGCCCAAACAAAAAGGTTACTACTCTCAAAACATTCATAAGGTCGAAATTGACCAAAATCCCCAAATGTGGGTGTTTTACAAGATTTCTAAATTTCAACACTTTGATTAATCAAAACCCACCAATTCACTCAACAATTGATATATTTATATAAAGCACATAAATACTTTAAAAATAAACATTTTGGCATGTACAACGTTTTCACAAATCTACTTGAACTCACCTTGCTAGATTAGGCTAAATATAGATTTTTCTCAACGTAAGCTCCTTTGATGCAACACGAATCCTTAAGCCAAATCTTCCAAAAACCACTTAGGTTTTGATGAAAACCTAGAAAACCCCTAAAAATCTCTAGTGTTGTGGATGAAACTTGCTCTTGCATCAATGAATGAAATCACAACCATAAAGTGGATAAGGAACACATTAATCTCCAAGAAAAAGCCCCAAAATCAGTTAGGATTTGTGAGGGAAAGAGGAAATGATTTGGGAGAGAAGAGATGGAGTTTGGGAGTGAGAAATGAGAAGATTACCACCGCCAAAGGTTCTTGAATCTTCCAATAAACTTCCAAACTCTTTCTAGATCCTTGAAGATCTCTCAAAAACGGAACCATAGCAACTTGAATCACCAAAATCGGAGTTGAAATGAGAGAGATATGAAGAAATGAAGTTTAGGGCTAAAAATCCCGCATTTATGCTCATCAGACGCTCCGCGCGGATCGCCGCGCGGATGCACTAGCGTCACCATCAGTGTAACACCCTAAAATCAGGGTAAATTTAAACCTGAAATAAAAGGGTTTACATCAACTTGTCGTCACCATAAACTCTCCACTTATCCCATTACTTCCCTAAGCTCATACTTGGTAAGAAAATATAATTTGAAACGATTAGGCTAACGCCTAGTGAGAACATTCGGCTTCAAAATAAAACTTTTAAATCAATGTAAACAAACTTTATCAACTTGACTTCCACTCTTTCTTACCATATTCATACTCGTCTCATTATATCCGTATCATAATCAATCCCACGAGTATAGTTACCATTCTTAAAATCATATCACCATATTCAATAACCTACTACGAATCATCACGGATTCTAGTTTATCGATTAATCCTACAGACTTCCATTCAAACATCATACCTTCTTCTTTAAATGGATATAGAAATAGCACTTATATATTGCCTATTTTTAATCCGCTGAAATCACAGGAAAACAATACTTACACTTCTTCTAATTCATATTTCCACATCTCAAATACGAATAATAACTCTACTTTATCTATTCAATCAATCAACCTGAATAGTAATTATGCTTTGTCTATTCAATCGTTTCTATATGAATAGTAAATCTATATTACCTATTCAATCGTTCCATATGAATAGTAATTATACTTTCACCTATTCCCCCATTTCTATATGAATAGCAATTCTACTTTGCCTATCCAATCATTCATCATGAATAACAATTTTACTTTGTCTATTCAATCATTCACATGAATAACAATTCTACTTTGTCTATTCAATCATTCACATGAATAACAATTCTACTTTGTCTATTCAACCATTCCAAGGATACACGAGAATAACAATTATATTGTGACATCAATCCAAATCGGATCTTTAGTCAAATGAGGCATCAACCCAAACCGGGTCTCTAGCATAGCGAGACATCAATCCAAACCAGATCTTTAGTCTATTGAGGCATCAACCCAAACTGGATCTCTAGCCTAGTGAGACATCAATCCAAACCAGATCTTTAGTCCACGTAGACATCAATCCAAACCAGATCTTTAGTCTATTGAGGCATCAACCCAAACTGGATCTCTAGCCTAAAACCACCAAGTTCAACCCGACCTGATCTTTACCTTGGAATTCCACCATCCAAAACAAGCTTACTTAATCTAGCAATTTATACATGAATAGCAATTCTACTTTGCCTATTCATTACATTCCAATATAAACAGGAATAGCAATTATATTTTGCCTACCCTATGTTATCAAATAAAACTAGTGTCTTTGAATCCGTTCCTCTTACTCGTACCAGATAATGGTTATATGTATTTCTCATATTATTCAGTATAAGTCAATCACATATTTATCACACGAATTCCTCATATCATTCAATAAGATCGAAACCTCCTTTGTAGATATCTTATATCTTTTAATATAAGTCGATCATATTTTAATACGTCAATTCCTCATTCTATAAGTCTAATCATCAATATTAACACTTACGAGTCTTGATATAATTTTACTTAATAAAATTATTCTTCCAAAAGTCATTCAATCAGTTCATTTATAAAAATACACCTTACCACAATTTAAAACATTATAAAAAGGTAAGGTAAGAATAAACTCACCTGATAGCAGTAGAGCTACTTTTCCTTTCTCAAAGTTATAAGGAACTTCAGTCACCAACTTCACAGAGATCTGAAATACCCAAATACATAATGTACTGGTATTAATCTACTGTTTAGGACCCTTAAGTACTGAAAATCCTAAATATCCAAAATTCTCGTCTCTTGTCGCAACCAACTAGCTGCGATATACCTTGTCGCAACCCACTATTGCGATAACTCCCTCTTGTCGCAACCAACTGTTGAGACATAACATCATATCGCAACCAACTGTTGAGACATAACACTATATCGCAACCAACTGTTGAGACATAGCACCATATCGCAACCAACTGTTGAGACATAGCACCATATCGCAACCAACTGTTGAGACATAACACCATATCGCAACCAACTGTTGAGACATAACACTATATCGCAACCAACTGTTGAGACATAGCACCATATCGCAACCAACTGTTGAGACATAACACCATATCGCAACCAACTGTTGAGCCATAGCACCATATCGCAACCAACTAAATTCATAACTGTCGCAACTAACTGAGTTCATAACTGTCGCAACTAACTGAGTTCATGAATATCTCAACTAACTGAAAAACGTAAAAACCCAGAAATCTCTAGTTTTAAGCCATGCATGTTTCTATAAACTTACAGATATGTTCAATACTACTATTTGAACATAAACATCAACCCAGATTTATCATAATCATCATAATCCATTTTCTAAGCCCATAGAAAACTTTAACTACATGAAAATGAGAATTTGTATAAGAAAATTACCTCTATGTCTTCAATTTGCTACTAAAATTCCAGCATGAAATTACTTCAGTTTCTTGTTCTCTTCTTCTTCTTTCCTCCTTTTCTCCTACGACTCTCTCTCTCTCTCTCTCTCTCTCTCTCTTTCTCTCCTTTTTCTTTGCCGTACACAATTCACACACACACACACCTTTAAGAAATTTACCAAAATGTTAAATGAAGGACACCTCACCCTTCTTTAATCACAAGAGTCGGTTGTAATGACACATCTTTCATCACCTAACCAAACTAGTCCCTCAACTATCATCCAATGACAATTTACATCCCCCAACTAATAAATTAAAATTAAAGTTTACCCCTTAACTTATTACTCCACAAAACAAATAACGTAACTTAATTGGGGATAAACTCTAATATTAACTTATCTCATAAAATCGTATCTTATCAAATAATTATACTCAAATTATTTAATAAACTCAAACATCATCTTTTATAAAAATCGAGAAGTTACAATACTCCCCAACTTGAAAATGATTTCGTCCTCGAAATCGAAACTAGGTAAACAATTGAAGATATCTAATCTTCATATCCTTTCCGACTCTCAAGTCACCTTATCACCTCGATGATGTTTCCATTAAACCTGTAGTATGACTACATTCTTAGATCCGATTTTCTAACATATTTCTCCACGTTAGTGTGGAGCACCACCCTCCAAACATCATTTGCCTCTTTCTCTCGACCTTTTCACATATTGTAACATTTTCTCATTACTATACATAACCAAACAATTGCACAAAATTTAACTTGAGACATTCAACCATGTCATCTTAAATCATCACCAATATTCGAAGTTACTACACATTCTTCGATCTTCAACTAATACTTTCTCGGACCATTCTTTTACATAAAACAACTCACATTCCTTAATGATTTTCCATCTACTACATCACCTTTCGACTAACACAGCCATCCTCCTCTTTAAACTTACAATAAATCCAAAATATACCCACTTAGCGACTCATACAACCAAAACATTTGGTTCCTTATTTGGGTAAACACCCACTACCACCCCAACATTCTATTCCTATATTAGCCATATCACAACGTTGTCTTACAAATTACATGCTCCCACAACTTTATTAACAAATCGTACACTTCATTCGAAATCTCCGAAAACTTCCATTTGATACTTCCTTAACTTATTCTTCAACAAGGGTCCTTAACTGAACCTAATCCTTCCAATATATCATAATCCAATTCACATTCCGTCGTCTTTATCTCAAACGTATTCGTGCAACGTTAATATCACAAGATCACTTTTAAATTCTTAATTGATGTCAAGGATATTTCATTCCTACTTCACCACACTTATTCATAACAAGTTTGTCAATACCAACACATTAATACTTCTAGTCTTTTATACTTAATCATAGATAAAAGTCCAAAAAGAACAAGGATTCGGCTTTCCACATCTTCTGGATATTACATCCTTCAACATTACCCACTCCCCAACTTAAAATTTGCTGATCTCCTTGGGGTAACTACTCAATTATCAAATATTTATATCAACTATAACTTGATCTTATTTTACTCTTTTTAATCATTAAAGCATCTAGCCACAATAAAGACAACTGATATAGCTAACCTTTGATATGGACCAAAAATATAACAGATAAGTTAGCACAAAGAAATAACCATAATAAATGGTTACACTTAACCAGATACACGAAACGTACATTACCGCTCATTAGTCACTGTAACAATTTAGAAACAAGTATACTTATATAACAATATATTCAAAATAACAGTATCTAATTGAAATTGTGAACATACTATACATAAGAATTCTCGTTACCATCGTTACAGTACTAATTTACGTAATTCCGTCGACTCTAAGACTATCCCGTCTTAGTACTTCTACCCATTTCTCACATATCATATCTTAATTCATCTCGGCTTAAGTCTAGGTATCTCACTTAGCATACCTAGTTCACTTAAACTAAAGCTCTGATACCATATTGTAACACCCTAAAATCAGGGTAAATTTAAACCTGAAATAAAAGGGTTTACTCCTCCAAAATCCATATCATAAACTTTCTTAATGAGTGAAAACAATTACAAAATTTAAGTTACATCAACTTGTCGTCACCCTAAACTCTCTACTCATCCCATTACTTCCCTGAGCTCATACCTGGTAAGAAAATATAGATTGAAACGATTAGGCTAACGCCTAGTGAGAACATTCGGCTTCAAAATAATACTTTTAAATCAATGTAAACAAATTTTATCAACTTGACATACACTCTTTCATACCATATTCATACTCGTCTCATAATATCAGTATCATAATCAATCCCACGAGTATAGTTACCATTCATAAAATCATATCACCATATTCAATAACCTACTACGAATCATCACGGATTCTAGTTTATCGATCAATCCTACAGACTTCCATTCAAACATCATACCTTCTTCTTTAAATGGATATAGAAATAGCACTTATATATTGCCTATTTTTAATCCGCTGAAATCACAGGAAAACAATACTTACACTTCTTCTAATTCATATTTCCACATCTCAAATACGAATAATAACTCTACTTTATCTATTCAATCAATCAACCTAAATAGTAATTATGCTTTGTCTATTCAATCGTTTCTATATGAATAGTAAATCTATATTACCTATTCAATCGTTCCATATGAATAGTAATTATACTTTCACCTATTCCCCCATTTCTATATGAATAGCAATTCTACTTTGCCTATCCAATCATTCATCATGAATAACAATTTTACTTTGTCTATTCAATCATTCACATGAATAACAATTCTACTTTGTCTATTCAACCATTCCAAGGATACACGGGAATAACAATTATATTGTGACATCAATCCAAATAGGATCTTTAGTCAAATGAGGCATCAACCCAAACCGGGTCTCTAGCATAGTGAGACATCAATCCAAACCAGATCTTTAGTCCACGGAGACATCAATCCAAACCAGATCTTTAGTCTATTGAGGCATCAACCCAAACTGGATCTTTAGCCTAGTGAGACATCAATCCAAACCAGATATTTAGTCCACGGAGACATCAATCCAAACCAGATCTTTAGTCTATTGAGGCATCAACCCAAACTGGATCTCTAGCCTAAAACCACCAAGTTCAACCCGACCGGATCTTTACCTTGGAATTCCACCATCCAAAACAAGCTTACTTAATCTAGCAATTTATACATGAATAGCAATTCTACTTTGCCTATTCATTACATTCCAATATAAACAGGAATAGCAATTATATTTTGCCTACCCTATGTTATCAAATAAAACTAGTGTCTATGAATCCGTTCCTCTTACTCGTACCAGATAATGCTTATATGTATTTCTCATATTATTTAGTATAAGTCAATCACATATTTATCATACAAATTCCCCATATCATTCAATAAGATTGAAACCTCCTTTGTAGATCTCTTATATCTTTTAATATAAGTCGATCGTTTTTTAATACGTCAATTCCTCATTCTATAAGTCTAATCATCAATATTAACACTTACGAGTCTTGATATAATTTTACTTAATAAAATTATTCTTCCAAAAGTCATCCAATCAGTTCATTTATAAAAATACACCTTACCACAATTTAAAACATTATAAAAAGGTAAGGTAAGAATGAACTCACCTGATAGCAGTAGAGCTACTTTTCCTTTCTCAAAGTTATAAGGAACTTCAGTCACCAACTTCACAGAGATCTGAAATACCCAAATACATATTGTACTGGTATTAATCTAATGTTTAGGACCCTTAAGTACTGAAAATCCTAAATATCCAAAATTCTCGTCTCTTATCGCAACCAACTAGCTGCGATATACCTTGTCGCAACCCACTATTGCGATAACTCCCTCTTGTCGCAACCAACTGTTGAGACATAACACCATATCGCAACCAACTGTTGAGACATAGCACCATATCGCAACCAACTGTTGTGACATAGCACCATATCGCAACCAACTGTTGAGACATAACACCATATCGCAACCAACTAAATTCATAACTGTCTCAACTAACTGAGTTCATAACTGTCGCAACTAACTGAGTTCATGAATATCTCAACTAACTGAAAAACGTATAAACCCAGAAATCTCTAGTTTTAAGCCATGCATGTTTCTATAAACTTGCAGATATGTTCAATACTACTATTTGAACATAAACATCAACCCGGATTTATCATAATCATCATAACCCATTTTCTAAGCCCATAGAAAACTTTAACTACATGAAAATGAGAATTTGTATAAGAAAATTACCTCTATGTCTTCAATTTGCTACTAAAATTCCAGCATGAAATTACTTCAGTTTCTTGTTCTCTTCTTCTTCTTTCCTCCTTTTCTCCTATGGCTCTCTCTCTCTCTCTCTTTCTCTCCTTTTTCTTTGCCGTACACAATTCACACACACACACACACACACACACACCTTTAAGACATTTACCAAAATGTTAAATGAAGGACACCTCACCCTTCTTTAATCACAAGAGTCGGTTGTAATGACACATCTTTCATCACCTAACCAAACTAGTCCCTCAACTATCATCCAATGACAATTTACATCCCCCAACTAATAAATTAAAATTAAAGTTTACCCCTTAACTTATTACTCCACAAAACAAATAACGTAACTTAATTGGGGATAAACTCTAATATTAACTTATCTCATAAAATCGTACTTTATCAAATACTTATACTCAAATTATTTAATAAACCCAAACATCATCTTTTATAAAAATCGAGATGTTACAATCAGCGCTAAGCATTGGTCGGACGCTCCGCGCGGATGCACTAGCGCCACCATCAGCGCCAAACACTGGTCGCCCGGTTTCTTCCTAAACACTGTTTTGGGCATAACTTCTTTGTTTTAGCTTCGTTTCTGCTCCGGAAAGGACCGTTGGACTCGTATTTGAATTCCCCATCAAACAAGACCATAAAATGTAGGATTTAATCCAAAATCCTATTTTTCTTAAAGATCGGTTCCACACTGATTCGAAATTGTGCTTATCCGAAAATTACGGGTGTTACACTGATGTTGATGTTAATGATGATTCGGACTCCAATTTCAATCATGATCCGGATGTACATAAGATCCCAAAACATGTCGGCCTGAGACCGCATGTTGACAATTCCGATGCTGATTCCATCTGGAACATCGGGAAAGAGGGGGTACATGTTGAAAATGAAGTTATAAGGATGGATGAGGGGGTACAAGTTGAAAATGAAATAGAAGTGATCCGAGTGAGGGGAAGAAAAGAATATGCATAGAGTGAGAAAGAGATTGAAAAACAATTAAAGAAAGACTCTATCCACACCGTGTCAAGCTGGGTAGCCACAATTGCTGTGAACCAGCGTTCGTCGCCATTATACATTGAACAAGACATAGTGGACCCAGCTATGCAGTGCACAGCCCCTCCAAGCCACTCACTAGTTTCTCTACAAACTAGTGTTTCATTCTCACAAGGGGATATAGCACAAACGCTATCGGCGACACACTCAGTGTCAGCTGGTATTGAAACATATAGGCTCCCGCCCCGGCCATCGACTTCATTTCCGCACACGTTGAATCTAGAGCCATTCGAAAGAACATCCTTTCCTAGGACATGTGTTCCTGTTAATACTCAGACAGTGACACAATCTGTTGGTAGCTTCCGTGCTCCAACCAGAACACCCCGAGTGAGGCCACCATTCGTTGGTGCTTCGCGAGGACGGGGTGGAAGTCCTGTCAATGCTAATACCATGCCAACATTGAGCACATGACATGTAGTTGCTTCAATCGTCATGTCAACTGGAAACCTACGTGGTCCGAGTGTTAGTCCCGCTCGTGTTCAAGAATTATTTGCTATGCTTGGTCCGCCTCCGCACTATATTACAATGGATTTCCTGCATGTTGCCCTGGATTCGCTTAATGTGTCCTACAAGAATCAAACCCAGGAGATGCAGAGGATCGTAGACCAGTTATATGCTGAAGTCCGTCGCGCCGTGAAAGGTAAAGGAGTTATGGAAACCCCAACTATGCATCAAAGCCCTCCACACGAAGCTCAACCAAAGTCTACCCCACCTCCTACCCAACCTGAACGTACTTTACCCATCCACGAACTTAAATCCCAATTATTAGCACGGTTACTCGATCAAGGAAATCAGAACGATGCTGAAGAAGTAGAACTTGTAGGGCTTCTTAGGAAACAAACCGAGTTAAAAACCCGTTTGCCCACAAGCTCAGACTTTCAAAACCTGCAGCAATCTATCTAGCAAATGACCCAAGCCATGAAATCAGGCTTCCAATCCCTATCTGACTGGATCACAACCTTAGAGAAAAACTGTGGTTCCCAAGCCAAGAGTTCCCAAAAGAGAAGGCATGATGATCAGGATGATCCTGATCAACATGAGGGGGAGAAGAGAGCCAGGGTTGAATCGTCTGCTCAAGCTGAAACTACAACAGCTGGGGTCCAGATCAAGTGATAACCGAGGTACTAGAGGGACAGGCTGATAATACTGTTTAGGATGAGGACGTTCTAGTTGATGACACACCCAGGGTTGAAAAGCCTCAAGGTGGTGACAATAGAACCGAGGAAGAAAGGATGGAGGGTGATTTGATTATAGATTATGTGTATATTGACTCAGAAGAGGAGCCAGATAGGACTGAATTTCAGATAAAGGAGGAGTTGGATGACGTTTTTGATACTACCGGAGGTGTACTGATAGAAAATTCTGATTCCGATGATGAAAACAATCAAGCGCAACAACCGAATGATCCCGTGACAGGTACTCCCATGCAAAACATTCTTGTTAATATTGATGGTAAGATTAGAGATCCCGTCGCAGACGCTGAAATGAGGTTCTATCAGAGTCTGATTGATGATGAACCAAACTTTATCGGAAGAGGGCAAAGGGTAAGAATATTGACTCTGTTCCAATAAAGTGCCAGGAAAGACTTATTTGTGAATAATGTTCAGAGGATTGATTTGTTGAAATTGTATGGGATAGAAAAGTGGCCGACTCTTCATCAGACAGAATTCTTACATGTCATGAAGAACAGAGACCTGGAGATTGACTCGGTCAGATCTGATAAGAGAATTATGAAGGTCTTGAAGATTGTGTCAAAGAAGCTGCTAAACGTATGGTATCCACAATTCACAGTCAAGAGATCTGATGATAAGGAATAGTTCTTTACAGAAGCTGACTTCCAGAGCCTGAAACTTGATGACTTTCTAAGACTATATGACATTCTTGCTCGTACCCCCAACAAGAAGAAGGAGTGGTCTGGAGCTTTCCAGTCAGTCAAGCGCTTCATGAAAAATATGGTGAAGTTTTCTTACCTAACCGACTTTCAGATGGCACTTGAAGCCAATCAAACCAGAGTTAACCTCCGAAGACCCAACAAAAGGTTATCAGACATTCAAGGTATCCATGTATACATTGTACTTGAAAAACATGAACTTGGAGTTGTCTACTTTAATGAGCAGAAGAAGAAGAGATTTTTAAGGTTCACTGAAGTAAACAGACACTGCGACGGAACCTTCCAGCTGATTCAGATTCAACTATAGAGTAAACTCAGACTTGATGAAAAGGAGAAAGTTAAGCTGAAGCCCAAGGAAAAGAAGCTGATCAACCAAGCCCTAGAAGCCATCAAGAATAGAAGAGAGTACCTGAACGCACTGAGGCGTTTTGAAATCATTTTTGGGATCAGGAAGAAATACATCGGTCCGGAACAAGCCTAATTTTTGTTGCCTCAACTTTTGATACAAATGGGGGGAATGTTAGTGCCATGATTTGTTGGTTGTATCAAGTTGAGGGGCCATTTAGTACTTTCTATTTTACTTACTATAAATAGTATTTCTCTTGTATTTTGTTCTTTATGTCATTCCAAGTACCTATTGCATACACTCTCTAGATTACATTTTTGTACTTTGAGATTAATGAGAGAGATGGCATCATCAAGCTATTCATTGTGTTGATTACTTGTTCTGGGATCACATAAGCAATCGCCTAATTCAAACTCATTGGATGGGAAGACCTTAACTGATGAGGTTGATCTCACAGTCATGATTGGTAGTGCAGTAGGTTTCGACTTGGATGGTAAGCACGAGATGGTCAAGCAATTGATGGTCGAGAATGGTGAGCATCTTACTCATGCTTAAGGCTATTTCTTTAAATATAAATGGATGGGAAAATGAGATCAAAAGAAATTGGATCAAAAAATTGGGAAGGGATCTCAAATTTAATTTGTTTTGCATGAAACCAGGAACGTGGGCGCGTTGGACATATTTGTTCGCTCATTTTGGTGGAATAACAGTTGCTGCTCAAGCTGGGTGGATCCTTCAGGTAGGTCGGGGGCTCTGTACGATCTAGGACCTGATGTGCTTGTCGGTTGGCGATGTGATAAAAATAGTATTTTTTTAGTCATCAAGGGCATATGGTTCTTGATTAATGCGCATTATGGAATTATTAACGTTTATGCTCCGTAGGACGTGTGTCTTAAAGTAGTTCTTTGGAACAAGATTGCAGATGTAATAAACGTTGATTCTGACTTGGTTTGGATCGATTGTGGTGACTTCAATGAAGTCAAGAACCTGGACGAGCGAAAAGGATCGACCTTCGATGCCAAATGTGCGTTTCTTTTTAATGATTTTATCGACTCTAACGGGATGATGGATGTTAAGTTAGGCGGTCAGAGGTTTATCTGGATGGGCTCGAGCGGTTACAAGCTCAGCAAGTTGGATTGGTTCTTGACTTCGGTGAACTTATTTGAACACTGGCCAAATGCGGGTGCTTCGGGCTTGGCTAGAATTCACTCCGATCACTGCCCAATTTTGCTGGGCTCGAAGGCCATAGAGTTTGGTCTGATTTCTTTCAGGTTCTTTAACTCTTGGCTTCATGACAAGGACCTCGCCAACGTTGTCTTGAGCTACTGGAATTTTGGGTCGGGGACAAATAACCTTTTCTCGAAAGTGGAGGGGTTAACTAGAAAGCTCAGGTCTCTTAAGAAAAACCTAAAAGAATATAGAACAATTCGTGGGCTGAAATTGGACACCAGGAGGATTTGTTGAAGAATAAAATTAATGATTTGGATCTCATGGAGGAAAACATGCTGGTGGACGATGATAAAATCAAATGCAGGGTCGTTGCGTCTCTCCAAATTTGTGAACTCGCGTCTCAAAAATTGTTCGATCTAAAACAAAAGGCCAAATCCAAATGGGTCCTGAAAGGTGATGAGAAAACTCGTTTCTTCCATGGACTGGTTAAAAATAATATCAGATGGACGCAAATCCACAAGCTTAATATTAACGACGTTTGGACCAGTGAGCCGAGGGAGGTTAAGGAAGAGATCTTCTCCTTCTTGAACAAAATGTTAATGGAGGATAATCGGGACACACCAAAATTCAACATGAATTTCAGACCCTTTCCGTTGAGCAAAACGTCAAGCTCGAGCTTCCATTCTCTTTAAAAAGAAGTCAAACATGCAGTCTGGAATTGCGATGACGAGAAAGCCCTGGGGCCGGACAGGTTCACTTTTGCTTTTCTAAAAAAATCCCGGGGCACCATCGGCGGGGATATTTTTAATGCTATGAAGTTCTTGAAGAGCACGAGACCATTAATCCCGGTAGCAACTCCTCGTTCATCACAATTATCCCCAAGGTTAAGGAACCGATCTCACTTTCGGACTACCGACCGATCAATCTTATCGAATGCATCAGCAAAACCATCTCCACGGTGATTCCTGAAAGGCTTAAATTGGTGTTGGATTCAGTGGTTAGCAGGGAGAAATCTTCTTTCATTAAATGAAGGAACATCCTTGATGGCCCACTCATTGTTAACGAAGTCATTAGCTGGGCTAAAATATTTTAAGTGGACTTCGAAAAGGCCCTAGATTTCCTTATATGGGGATACTTGGAAGATATAATGGCTCACATCGGGTTTGGGGACAAATGGAGCTCCTGGGTTCGAGGTTGATTATCCACCACCAAAGTCTCGATTCTTGTCATTGGGTCCCCAACTGAAGATTTTATAATGGAAAAAAAGTAAGGCAAGGTGATCCCATCGCCCCCTTTCTGTTTATTTTGGACCCTAAGGAATTGAAAATCGTGATGGATGAGGTTGTGGCTAAGATGTTGTTTCATGGTGTTTCACTCCCTAACAATAGTCCCAACAAATACTTCGAATCTAGTGAGAATTCTAAGGTGTTTCCATTTAGCATCCGGGCTCAAGGTTAACTTCAATAAAAGTAATGTGATGGGCATTGGCGTTAACCCAAAAGAGATATCGGCCATGGCTAGGAGGATGAATTGCAGAGATGGCTCTGTCCCGTTTACTTATCTGGGTATGTCGGTGGGAGCTAAAATGACAAAGGTTGAAAGTTGGCTCCCACTCATTGAGAAATTTTAGTCAAAACTCTCAAGCTGGAAGGCGAAAAATCTTTCATTCGGGGCAGACTAATCCTATGCAAGTAGGTCCTTGGCAGTCTTGCGTTGTATCTTTTCTTGCTTTACAAAGCTCCCAAAAAGGTGATCAAAGTCCTCGAAAGCGTTTGAGCGAGAATCTTCTGGGGAGGGGATGTAGATAAATCGAAAATGTCGTGGGTGGCATGAAGAGCAACCGTAAACATCAAAAAACATGGCGGGTTGGGTATCGGAAGCCTCAGGGCTCTTAACTTATCCCTTCTCGGGAAGTAGTGGTGGAGTTTCAGTAACGATTTTGAGGGGTTATGCCGTGAGGTTATTTCTTCCCTTTTCGGTCCTAGTAGGGTCTCGTTTCGAGAGGGGGAAGGGTTGCTCTGGTAGCTCTTGGGGCAACATCAAGAAGCTAGATAAAGAGAAGTCTGAATATAATATTATGCTGCATGACCTGTTTTCTTTTGATCTTTAAAACAGGAATTGGAGCTGGAAGTTGGAAAAAGATGGGAAATTTTCTGTTTCCTCGCTCAGAAAAGCGATCGATGACTCATCCTTAACCATTCTAGAGCACATCACAAGATAGAATCAACTGGTGCTAGGCAAAGTTAACTTACTGCTATGGAGGGCGTGCTTGGGGAGACTACCGACCAAAAGGAATCTGATCAGGAGAGGACATGAATCTCAGGCATATATACAACACAATATCTTTTTACCTTTTATTTTTCGTTAGTATAAAAATCTTGATCTATGATAATATAATTATACATTTTGAACCTTCTATGCCTTAATCGTCAAGAATAATGATACATGATAATCGTTCTAATTGTGGATGCATAGTATGTTTTCATGTGTTACATGAGAATTAGTTAAAAAAAATAATGAACCAATATCGAAATCCTCTATAATTTCTAAATTTTAGTTGATGGTCTGTAACTTCGAGCAACTTAGATTCGCTAATAAAATTGTTGGAAGTTATCTTTATAGGGCTTGACAAAATCTTTTCCAACTACTCATGAAAGCTATGCGTATATCCATGCATGATCTTCTCCTAGTGACCTCATTTTTGGCACTTCTATGTTTTTGTTCGTATCTTTTCGTAATTTAGTTCGACACTTTGATGGTGCAAATAAATTGTTTTTTTATCTTTTTACTTTTTTATGGGTTGACAATATTTAAATTTCTTATGTTTACTTCTTTTTTATCTTTTTATGTTTTGGATATTATTTAAACTGTCATCCTTAGTCCTCTATGCTGGAATTTATATATTTTAGTAGAATATTTTAGGGAAAAGTTCAAAAAAAATCCAATATACTTTACTGTTTGTAATGATTAAGTTATTGAACAATTTTTTGGAAAAAATATGTCATTGGACTTTTTCAAACATGTTAAATAAATCCTTAGACTTTCTAAAATCTATTACATAAATCTCTTCATTATTTTAAATGTAACCTGCAACTTAAATAGCAGGTAAATCTACTAATTGAAAAAAAAACCTAAAAACTATTTTAAACTAATAGTCGCTCATCCATTCGCTCCATCCCATCGCTTCCCCATCCTCGCTCAATCCCGTCGCCCTACACCACCCGTCACTGCCACACCATCCCCTCGTTGTCGTCGCCACTGCTCTCAAACCGGTCACTGTCGCCACCTTCCCCCTTAAGACGATGGAAGACACATGTAAAAAATAGAGGATTTTGTTTCAATGACAAATGATTTACGTAAACAAAGAAGTGATAAGATTGTTGCAGTAGTGGCTTTACTTCTAGTTCTTGGGTTTATTGCTTTGTCTATAACTACATAGGTGGCATCCTTTTGTATCTAGAGATGGAGGATGCAAGGACATGAAGCATGTGCCATAATTCACAAAAGTGAAAAAAGTGTATAGTCATTCTGGACAATCCAAGATCTTGGTTAACAATAATTGTAGTATATATCAATAATTGTGGGTTCTTTAATATATTTTTTTCTCCCACATTAGAGCAAAAAATACTACAATCCTGATGCTAATTATCCTTCGGATACAACTTTTGTATGTTTTGAAAACAGTAATGGAAATTGTATATTCGTTTCGTTTTATAAATGTAAGTATTTTTTTGTTATAAAAATATCTAGGGACTTACTTGTTTAAAATATGAAAAATTCATTGAAATTACGCCTTTCGTACAGGTCGAAACTTACCCGACAAGGAATTTCGTTTTTAGGACGTTTTAATTATTTTACCACATTAATCAATTTTGTACATCATAAGGATATGTATAATGGGTTTTAAAAAGTCCATGGTTTTATTTATCAGGTTTTCAAAAGTCTAATGACTTATTTATTCCAAAAAATTATCCAATGACTAAACCATTCCGCACACTAAAGTCCATTGGTTTTTTTTTTAACTTTCCCCAATATTTATATGGAAGTAGTTTTTTTTTTTCCAAAAAGTATATACCATATTTAATTTATTTGTTATATGTAGCTTAATATTCAACAATATTTGTTTTGAATCACTTAAACGTTTGGCATAGTTAAGCATTTTGGACACATGCGTTACGAGAATAATATTTCCATACTTTTTGTGTCATCAAAAGGATAACAAAAGATCCTGCATACATTCAGTGATTGATTAATAAAAATATTTGCAAACCAGTGAAATTTGAAATTAAAAAATTGAGTAGTTAAGATGCACGAAAACCCTCGTATTAAAGTAATCAAATATCCCAAGTGACATTTACCATTTTGCTTGGATTTTCTTTTTCAACATATCTGCTATTCGGTTGGATGGAAGACTGAATTAATAATGATAGGATGATGTATTTATTTATTATACGAAGACTGAAAACATAAAACATAAAATAGATGGGAAAATTAGACACGTTGTTGCTACTGCTCATTGCTCAATGGCTATATGACTGTATGTTTGAAGAATTAGACACATGGTCTTTAGATCATCAAATACACTATAACTGTAACACAATTTTTAAAGTGTCCTATCAATTTTAAAAATCTATAAATTAGGCTCCATTACAATGATTTCTAGCTTTTTTTTAAAGTGACATATCATCAAAAAAATGTATTTTAATCAAGTAACCACAAAACTACAATTAAATGTTATTTACTATAATTTAATATCAAATAATTTATTAATTAAATAATTATAACTAAATTAAATAACTAAATAAATAAAAATGTTTAATTTATAAAATGTTTTTGTTCAATAAATAAATACTTATATTTATACATAGCGATTATTAAATGTTAAAACATTAAATTAAAATAAAAAGTAAAAACATTACGTTAATCATCATCTTCTTCTTCTTCTCCAAATATTTGTCAAATCTCTTCCACCAAATCTGATTGTTAACAATGATGGTCAGTATGTTTCATCATCTTCAAATGCTAACACGTTAATTCTGGAGGAGGTGTCAACCCCTACTTCCCGTCCATCGGGAAGGAAAGCCTCGAAGGATAAAGGTATAAATAACATTTATCAAAAACGAAAAAGTGACAATGTTAGAACGATTGAACCATAGTTAAACGAGAAAAAGGAAACATGATCATGAAATTGTTGGAAATGGATCCCACAATAATGGCCGAACCACAAGAGAGATTGTACGAATATCAAACTCAAGAACTTTTAAACGAACAATGGTGTAATTTTATATGTGTTAACTTTATATTTTTATTATCTAACTTATTTTGTTGTATTCTAATATAAATTATATTTTTCATTTTTAATATTCGTTAATATATTAGTGTTAAATTCTTAAGAAAATCAAATTTAATGTTAAGTTTATAATTTAATGGATAAAAAGTTATATCAATCTATATATATCTATTAGCAAAACCTAGAGTTGTTTGGGTGGCATCATGAAAAGACTTAATTCTCATTTTTCTTTTTTCCCATAATTTTGAATTTCTTTTAAATAAAACCCTTTTTCTTTTTCCTTTTCTTTTTTCATTGATGAATGCTAATTAACTACTAATGAATTGCATTTAATTGCAAAACCTTTCATCTCCTAGGACATCCTCCTATGATTCATTGTATTTCTCTTTTCTTCTACATCTCTTTATGTCCATCTATCAACATTTTCGTCGATAGGGTTTGATGAATGATTAATGTTTCCCTTTTCCACTTCGTGTTCGTCAATCG
This sequence comes from Saussurea involucrata, assembly GCA_033807775.1. NCBI lineage: Eukaryota > Viridiplantae > Streptophyta > Magnoliopsida > Asterales > Asteraceae > Saussurea > Saussurea involucrata. The sequence goes on along the minus strand of CM066322.1, from coordinate 53,378,622 downwards.
AAGGTTAGCCCCTCTCACTTTTTGTCTGTTATGTCTTAATTTACCTCTTTATATAGTGGAAAATTGAAAGAATGTTTTCTTTAACTTCATACACATAAGAGATGGTTTTTTTTCTTTCTGAATAGTCATGATCAACTTGATAAATAAGATTGAACTTCTATAATCAAAAGCATGCAATCGTATTATTTGTATTGGGTTTAGGTTTTCAGTTTTGCCAACATTCGATGCATGCCAGTTTGGATTCGAGAAAGATAAAGAGTAAAATAAAGAGTAGATGGCAGAAACAAATAGCTTCTTGGGTTTTACAACAACCACATATAGGAACAAGTGAATAATTTTTCTTTATTTGTTATCTTCATAGATCTGAAAATTGGGTTGTATATGAATTCATATATATTAGAGAAACGTTTTACAAGTCGAGTATAGATTCATTAGTATGTACCCTTTATGTTTTTGTTTTTGGAGTTAAATTGATTAGACTAATCAGTTCACCGGTTACACCCAATTTTTGTTATTATCTTATTTCACATGACTCTATTTTTCATGTACATATGTGTATATTTTATTTACATACTTGAATATTATAATATATCATATTTATATGAGACTTGAATATAATAATATTTATATTATTATTACATTTTTCTTAGTCTTTGTCTTTTTTATTAATGTAATTATTAGCAAACATTAAATTAATTAAACTATTCATCTTTTGTAATTACACTCAAATTTCTTTATTTCTTTTATTTCACATGACTCAAGTTGTTTATTTATGTAACAATCAGTGAATACATATAATCAATATAATAATATGTATATTTTAATCTATATCTACTTGATAATAATTTGATTATACATAAAATGAATAAATAATATGAATATGACGCTTATAATATCTTATGATCGTTGTCGCTTATATTAGCTATGCAACACTCTTTATATACATCATTTAAAAAATTATATATGTAACATCCTGAAATTTCAGTAATAGTGTTTTAATGAGAATTGGGATGTATTTGTATTTTGGTGTAACCTTGAATTATATAGAAGTTTTATAATTCAATAAGGTTAAAATACAAAGAACTAAGGTTTGGTGTCAATTGTGGAAATAATGAATCTTGGAGGTGTGGTTGGTCATTTTGGAAAGTGGGTATGAATAAAATAGCTGAAAATCAGATATTTTATCTCATTTTGTGGTTGGGTCGGTTTAGGAGGCTGAAAGAAAGAGAGAAAAGAGAAAAAGAAGAAAAGCAAGGGTTTGTTCATCAAATTGGTAAGGGATTTGTTGATGTTTTCAGTTGTGATTATTGTATGTGTTAGATTATGAACGAAATTATGTTTTGGATTTGATTTACATATCAGTAACATCAGATTTGAAGCATCAGATGGAGGATTAAAGTGGGTTTTGCAAACCTAAGGTGAGTTCATTTGTACTTTGCTTAAATCAGTGTTCTTATGTTAAATTGAACCGTGAAATAACTGTATAAAGTGATTATGAACTGTATGGTTGTACTGGGAATGAGCTGAATCGAACAGACAAGAAGTTAGATTGAATTTTAGACTGCAGACCCGACTTTTCCGGATGAATCGTCGTATCCGGAAAACCCCAATGATGAATGATTCCGGACGCAGGAAGTATCCGGGTAGGTTTTATGTATTACAAGAATCCGGATGAAGTAAGTACCGGATGGTATTCGGATGACTATAGAGTCCGGATGTTGTCCGGATTTGAATATTATCCGGGAAAAGTAGGAATTTACCGGAAAGGATGTGTTGTCTGGGTGTTGGGATTGTCCGGGGAAATTATGGTATCCGGAAAATGGAAACGTCCGGATAAGATGGGTTATCTGGAAACTTTGGGTTGTCCGGACACTTTGTGCAGACTGGGCAATTTTCAGTTCTGTTAATTGTGAATCGTTGTGATTTAGTGATTGAGACATAATTAGTTTAGCATGAACATACGTACATTTGAAGGGTAGTATGTTAGGCTTGATGGCTGTGCCAGTTTGATACTAGGCAGGTGTTTGGTATAGGTAAAGGAGATTGGCTCATACTGTATGCTATGAGGGAGGAATCTAGGAGGTATAAATATGATTTGCTCATACTTATTGTTATGAGGAATCTATATTAAATAAATACCGGTACGAGTGCAAGTAGTGTAATGGATCCATAGGCACTGAAGTTTGGTAATCACATGGAATAGGCGTGTGGTATTACTCTTTTAATCGTTATTCCAGTGTGTGTGGGAAATCATGGAATAGGCGTGTGGTATTAATCGTTATTCCTGATTTCTAAGGAAGAGAGTGAGATTGACATAAGTGCTTGTGATCTCTGCTTCCTTACCGATAAATGGGCGTGTGTAATCGCGATTTATTGGTGGAGAGCATTGATCTAGAATCTGAGAAGATTCGTAGTGTGGCTCTGGGGTATGAAATGCTGATAAATGGGCGTGTGTAATCGCGATTTATTGGTGGAGAGCATTGATCTAGAATCTTTGAAGATTCGTAGTGTGGCTCTGGGGTATGATATGCTGATGGATTTGTTGTCAGTCATAGTCATGGGAATGGATGAAATTGTGTAATGGAATAGAGTTATACGTACGGTAAGAAAAGGAGTAACCAGGTTTGTTATAACATGTGTACATTAATTTTTGCAAATGTTATTATTGAAACGAATGTTCTCACTAGGCCTTGGCCTAATCGTTTTATATGATGTTTTCTTACCAGGTGCAGGCTCAGGCAAATAAAGGGTTGTGGGACGAGTGTTTTTGGAATAGCAGAAGTGGCAATTAACAAAGAAGAGATTTTTGAAGGATAGCTTAGATAACGCAATTAATCTGATTATAGTGTCATGATTAGATTAATAGGTTGTTCGAAGTATCCTGTATTGTAAATACACTCTTGATGGTTAATTCATTTGCTATCTATATAAGTTGTAATTTTATTGTCATAACCTGTTGTAACTTGAGGTTTAAATTGGCCCGGATTTTGGGGCGTTACGATATATTTACTAAATGACCGTCCACACGAGTTTCGGTCATTTTCTTTGATACAACATGTGTTGATTTGTATTATTTCTAAGTAAATATATAACATTAAAATAATATTATCATTTAAAATATTACTAAAATAAATACAAAAATATAATTGAAATTAGAACCAATATATATATATATATATATATATATATATATATATTAGAATAAACATATAATTAAATACTTATTATTAATCCCTCATTAGTACATATAATATTTATTCCATTTATTGTCACTAATCATAATTAATATATGATTGAATACTTATTATTAACCACTTCATCAATAAATACAATGTTTATACATTTAAAATCATCAATACATAAAATAAAAAATATATAAATATATTAGAGTCAGTATAATACCTTTCATTTTACGTAAAATGATTAAAGGCTACTTTAAAAAAATACCGAGAAACCAAAACTATGAAAAAACAGTCTCAAGATCGAAAAACACGAACAAATGAAATGAAAAATTAACAAATCAACTGGACTTGCCTAGAATCTAAATGGTGACAATACAGACGACTACTGATACTCTTCATGCAATTGTAGGTTTGTGAAGGGTTTCGAAGAGGGTTTTTGACAAACAGTTGCAAACAATCACATTACAACAAATGTAAGGAAATTATCAACATTGTCTCACAATTATGCAAAATTAGGAAACAACATCACATTTGTATGGTAAATCAAATATTTAATTGGAATATATGTAAGAGATATAAATCGATATATTATGAGTTATGACTAAACAATTTTCATTATATATCTCATGATTATAATCATTAGTCTCACACATTTCTTTGATCCTTTTGAGCCACTTGCAAAGTTTGATCATGTAGAACTTATTAATTAATTATATATATCAAAAGAAACAATCGAGGATGATGAAACAACTTCGTATCAAACGTAATATCAGTTCATATTAGTTTAATATATGATATGTGATTATCGTCCCATTTAACTTCAATCTTTTAAAAAAATATCGTCACCGCGCAACGCGCGGTGTCGAACACTAGTATTAATTAATGATTAAACTATTTGTATGTTTTATAACAAAAAATAAATTATTTATAAATTTTCTCATAAACATATTCTACAAAACATCACAAAACATAATGCGACATAAATCAATTTCTAATTTAGAATTTATATCCTACAATTTTTATACTATTCACTGTCACATCAGTGATGTGACGACGTTAGAAATTACCAAAAACCAATTTTCTATTAAAAAATCATACACGTAACCATCACAATTTGCAAAATAGAAATTATATGTGGCACGTTTGCAAATGTTTGCAACTCATTTGCAATTACCGTAGTGGATTGTCTTAGTTTGTACGAAGTTGATCCAAAGGGCCATAATTGGGCCAGGCTTAGTAGTGCATGGATTACAACTAGAACTTTGCAATTCAGGAGGTTAAGAGCATCTCCAACAGCTCCCTCATTTTGGAGAAAATGAAGAATATGAGGAATTTGAGTTGTTTTTTTTTTGCTTCAACAGCTTCTCCAAAACTATCTCCAAAATGGAGAAAGTAGGAGAAAAAAGAAGTTTTTCTCCAAATATGGAGTTAACCCAAAAAATGATTACTCAGTGAGAGCACCAATAGAAATCTTTGAAAAATAATATTTAAAGAGAGAAATAATATTTTAATAGATAAATACAATATTTTAATATTATAATCATTGTTTTTTCTCCAAAATGGGGAATCTGTTGGAGATGAATGCAATTTTTATTCGGGATTTTGACTTTTGGTTCTCCATTTTAGAGAAATTATTGGGAAGCTGTTGGAGATGCTCTAAGGGTTCAAAACTCATTACAGCTGAAAAGTACCATGTGTGTGAGTATTTGCCTTATCTATACATATAATAAATAAGTAACTAGCATGACACGTGTCGTCTTCTGGTGAGCCAACTTCAGTATTTTCCCGCCTAAACATGTATCTGGACGCAGTTTACATTATAAGTTCAATTAACACACCCACATTCACTCCTCCTTAAATCTCTCCTTAATTCAATTTTTTTAATTTATACGTTACATTTACTACCCTTATAATTAGGTATGTAGTTTACTTTTAATCCCTTACTTTTTTATTTTTCATTTTAGACTCTTATCATATAAACATAAATAATGTATATGAACTAAAATGCATTAAAAAATATTTCTATTTTTTACAAATTATACCATTGTTATCGTTTCGTCAATACCTTCGAAATGAGCCCAATATTGAATATTTTTGGATTTAATTATATTATTAAATATTATAAATATATACGAATTAATGTGTCGTGATTAGTATGGGATTTGTTGAAATTAGTATGGGATTTGATACAAATAATCACTAAATTGTCGTGATTTTCTTTTTGCAATTTCATATCAATTTTTACTTCAAAGTCGAATTCCTTCGACGAATTACAATTCTATCAAATTCCATTATATCAACGAAACACCCTTAGAATTATCATAAGTGATTTAATTACTTGAAAAAAAGATATCACTTATCAACTGACTTTTGGATTATAAGTTCGAACTTTTTTCAAAAATATAAATATGCAATTATTGTGTATTCGTTTGATAAATTCATTTAATAACGACATTTATAATAGGTATCAAACTTAGTACACTACAAAACAAAACCTGATTTTCGGCGGATTTTTCCGCCTGAAATTTCCGACGGATTTCCGGCGGAAATTAAAAAAGTCAAAATCCGTTGACTTCCGCCGAAAATCCGCCGAAAATTCTAAATTTTTTTTTTTTAAATCTCGACATTTGTTTGGCGGATTTTCGGCGGAATATAATTAATTATTTTTTAATTATGATCCGTCGGAAATCCGTCGGAACTTTTTTAATTAGTTAAAAATTAATTAAGAAATAAAAAATTATTTTAAAATCCGCCGAAAATCCGTCGGAAATTAAATCAAATAAATTTAAATGAAAATTATTTTTTTTAAAACCCGCCGAAAATATTTTAAAAAAAATAAAAAAAATAATTTTTAGAATCCGCCGAAAATCTAATAAATTTAATTGAAAATTAATTTTTTTTAAATCCGCCGAAAATCTAAATCTAATAAATTTAAATGAAAATTAATTTTTTTTAAATCCGCCGAAAACATTTTAAAAAAAAATTTAATTTTTAAAAATCCGCCGGAAATTAATCATGTAAATTTAAAAAAAATTTAATCCGCCGAAAATATAATAAAAAATATGATTTTATAAATATTTTTTTTTTTTAAATATATGAGATATATTTAATGATAAATCAAACCTAATTTACTTTATTGTAGAACATATCGGCGAATACACAGTTTTCAAATTAAAATGCATAGTATATACATTCGGTTCATTAAGGTGAAGTAGAATGCACCGTTATGGGCTTCAATGGACCGTTATGGGCTTAATTGACCGTATTGGGATTTAGTGAACCGTATTAGGCTTTAGTGAACCGTATTGGGCTTTAATGGACCGTTACAGTTATATGTAGAGGGAGTAACATGTATACATATATGTTTATGGGCTTCCATGGACCCTTTTGGGCTTAATGTACCGTTATGGGCTTTAATGGGACGTATTGGGCTTTAATGGACCGTATTGGGCTTTAATGGACCGTATCAGGCTTTAATGGGCTGTATCGGGCTTTAATAGACTGTATAGCGAGTCAGATACCTATAACGGTTCACATATATATATATATATATATACATTCACTTCATATATATCGTCACATACATACTTATTGATCTTTATGGGCTTCAATGGACCGTTATGGGCTTTAGTGAACCGTATTGGGCTTTAATGGACCGTTACAGTTATATGTAGAGGGAGTAACATGTATACATATATGTTTATGGGATGAATGGACCGTTATGGGCTTAATAGACCGTATTGGGCTTTAGTGAACCGTATTTGGCTGCCAAATGGATCTGACAGGGGTTTATTGGATCCAAATGGTCGTTAATGAATCCAACAGGGTTTATTGGATCCAAATGGTCGTTAATGGATCCTATTGGGGTTTGGGCTTTAACGGATCGTATTGGGCCTTTATGAATCGTATTGTGCTTTAATGGGCCGTATTGGCCTTTAATTGATCATTTTGGGCTTCAATGGACCCTTGTGGGCTTAATGTACTGTTATGGGCTTTAATGGGACGTATTGGGCGTTAATGAACCGTATTGAGCTTTAATGGACCGTATCGGGCTTTAATGGACTGTATCGGGCTTTAATAGACTGTATAGCGAGTCACATACCTATAACGGTTCACACATATATATATATACATTCACTTCATATATATCGTCACATACATACTTATTGATCTTTATGGGCTTCAATGGACCGTTATGGGCTTTAGTGAACCGTATTTGGCTGCCAAATGGATCTGACAAGGGTTTATTGGATCCAAATAAAAAAATAAATTAAAATTATTTTCGGCGGAATATTCCTGCTAAAATCCGCCGAAAATCTAAATCTAATAAATTTAAATGAAAATTAATTTTTTTAAAATCCGCCGAAAATATTTTTTAAAAAAAATAAAAAAATAAATTTGTAAGTATCCGCCGAAAATCCGCCGGAAATTAATCATGTAAATTTTATAAAAAAATTAATCCGCCGAAAATCCGTCGGAAATATAATAAAAAATATGATTTTATAAATATTAAAGAAAACTAAATATTTGAGATATATTTAATGATAAATCAAACCTAATTTACTTTTTTGTAGAACATATCGGCGAATACACAGTTTTTAAATTAAAATGCATAGTATATACATTCGGTTCATAAAGGTGAAGTAGAATGGACCGTTATGGGCTTCAATGGACCGTTATGAGCTTAATGGACCGTATTGGGATTTAGTGAACCGTATTGGGCTTTAGTGAACCGTATTGGGCTTTAATGGACCGTATTGGCCTAAAATCCGCCGGAAATATTTTGCAGAAAAAAATATTTTTATTAATTTATAAATAAAAAAAAATTCAGGCGGAAAAATCCGTCGAAAATATATTTTTTAATCATGTTGTTAATTAAATTTTGGTTAATTACGCCTATTTTTTCCGACGGATTTTCGGCGGCCAAATCCGCCGAAAACCGTATCCGTCGAAAATACCGCCGAAAATTGTTCATCTCGGCGCTCGTTTGTCCGACGCCCGTATCCGCCGAAAAATGGATTTCCGACGGATTTCCGGCGGAAATTAAAAAAGTCAAAATTCGTTGACTTCCGCCGAAAATTCTAAAAAAAGATTTTTTTTTTATTTTTTTTAAAATCTCTACATTTTTTCGGCGGATTTTCGGCGGAATATAATTAATTATTTTTTAATTATGATCAGTCGGAAATCCGTCGGAACTTTTTTAATTAGTTAAAAATTAATTAAGAAATAAAAAATTATTTTAAAATCCGCCGAAAATCCTTCGGAAATTAAATCAAATAAATTTAAATGAAAATTAATTTTTTTAAAACCCGCTGAAAATCCGCCGAAAATATTTTTTAAAATAAATAAAAAAATAATTTTTAAAATCCGCCGAAAATCCAAATCTAAGTCGGGGTGTGGCCCGCCAGATCATGCCGGGGGGGTGTCCCGTTTATGCCAAGGGAGGTGTGACCCTGTAAGGCAGCATGAGACTGACTCGTTGTCACCCTAGGGTGACTTCAGGGTGCCAATTTACGAGGGGCGGACCTTTATCCGTGAACGTTTTTTTTATATGAACAGATTTATGAAAGATTTACACTGAAAATAATAATCTGTTTTAAATGCTTTGATAATCTGTTAGGAGGGACTCACTAGACCTCATGGTCTAACCCTCGCATTTTCAAACTAAAACCTTTTCAGGTAAGCAGATAGTAGGAGGCTCCGGTAAGTGAGCAAGCGCAGGATAGGGTACAGATGCAGAGTGAGACAGTGTCACTCATACTTTTAGTGGTAGTTATTCTCAGTTGTGTACGGGTTGTTTCTGCCAACCTAAGTTATTTAGACATATGTAATGAAATTTTATGGACTCAGTTTTGTAATTGTTTAATATTAATGCTATGCATGCTTTATTTAGACTGGGTTGTTACAATTGGTATCAGAGCCATAGTTTAAGAGATTTAGGTGACCGGACGGGCCTAAACTTAAACTTGGGAGTAGAAATCACAACTGAGAATCAGGAAATGCGTTAGGAGGGCACTATTGTAGATACAGGAAATGCGTTAGGAGGACACTATTATAGAGATAGGACTAATAGGGTACTGAGGACTGTCATGTAAGGTAAGTTTGAGATTCCACCTGGCCAGTGTAAATGCGAACTTACAGGTACATGTATGTGCTTAACCTGCCTTATTATTCCGAAGTGGTAGTCAGAAGCTAGTGTTTATGTCGTGTTCCAGTACTTTAGAATGTCAGCAAGATCCCTGAGGGGTAGACTGAGACCCCTTGTTGGGGAAGTTTCATGAGAAATCATGGTGATGTGATGTACGCATACATCGTAGAGAATAAATGTTGTATAGAGTATTACGAGTCGTCTAGAGGTAGCTCTTCGTGGATTCGGAGAGGAGGAATGCTTGAGTTTGAGTAAGACTCCTGTTTCGGGAGAGTCCCAATCCTAGAAATCATGGGATAGATCAGTCAGGATGGTAAGGAAAGACAGTGTCAAAACCTTGAAGGTATTAATGGAGCCCTGGGTTCTTGGTCGAGCTTTCCATTAGCAGGATAAATGAAATAAGATACCTATAGTGAAATGAAACCATGTAGAAGTGGAAAGTGAGATAGTTGATCAAAACAAAATAGTATGAAATGGTTGAGTAAGTGGACTGTTGAATGTATGTATAGCAAATCGTTGCAAGGCCGAGAGGGCGACCACTGGTCGAAAGTAGAGTGTCAATGATAAGTTGCGTGAGTAAAGCGATTGACCTTGTTTGAGTGAGTAGCCTTCAATTGCAAGTAGAGTTTCATGCATTGAGTTCGTATATGTGTACATGAGATTTTTTTTCATAAGAAAAGTAAACGTGTAAATATCAAATTTGATCGGATATGAGTCGGCGTGTGCAAGCGTATGTTTAAAGAAAAATACAAATCCTTTTACATCGTACAATGAAGTCTTGAGGTTTACGATTTGCAAAATATTCCACTCTTTTCATGATAACCCAAGAAAACGTTTGAATGCACAACTTTTATAACAAAAATGAGTATTGACATGTCGAAGTTATATAAATGAGTGTAAGGACCGACTGGTCTACTTCGTGTCGGTAAATTTCTTTCAAAATTTTGTCGTATGGGAAGATTTTCATCCAATATTTATTTTTGTCGTAACAACATATTTTTGGTTGAGTAAGATTAAGTTTTACAAAAAGATTGCACGCAAACGATCCTCAAGATCGTTGTACAGGGCATTGGAGTTATGAGAATGTTGGGGTCGTGTGTACCCAAGTTGTTTTCAAGTGTTGTTTCTTTAAAATGATCAAAAGTGTGAAATGATTCATTTATCGCGTTGTCAGGCATGAAGGCTATGAACTCAATAGGTCGTAGAGTATTACATTTTAAGCTAAGGAATAACTCTTAGAGTGGAGAGGTGTTGGACAAATCAGAGGAGAATGTTTGTAGCTTTGGTAATTGCGTTCTAGAGGAGAGGTGAGCGGTGGAAGAGTAGGAAGTGGACTTTAATGTCGATTGTATGAGGGTCTGTACCCTCGTGCGGTGACTGGAAATACAGTTGCCGAGGGACGGTTGCGTTCAGGGAAGGACCAGAAGTCATCAAGGTGTTGGTATTAGCAACATGTTATGAGTAGTGTGGTGAAGTAGGAATGAAATATCCTCGACGCCGAATAAGAGTTTTAAAGTGATCTTGTAATATTGACGTTTCACGAGTGAGTTTGAAATGAGGACGACGGGATGTGAATTTGATTATGATATGTTGGAAGGATTAGGTTCAGTAAGGGACCCTTGTTGAAGAATAGGTTAAGGAAGTATCAACAGGTCAACTATTGACGTTGAAGTCGGCGGTTGTGCAAGGTAGATGAGGCCGAAGACTTGAATCAGAAGGTTGAAAGTTGAAGACCACCTTGTAGGGGTGTTAAGATAGTGAAAGACTGCTGTTTTAGATAAGCGTTTTAATTACGAGGTGGATAGTTCGTAAAAAATGAAGTATTTAGCACAAACGAAGTGAGAGTATAGGTTATGTCGATCTGTGAGGAAATGCGCCCTATCAATGTAATGGTTTGGTATTGCAAAGATCCAGTAAGAAACAAGTATGTTAGAATTGATCAGAAACTCGGGTGTTGTGGTTCAACTAGAGTTGGGGAGAGACAATGTAGCGAGATAGACTCGGTTAACTATGCGTGAGGTCTTGAAGATAAGTTTGAGTTGTGTACGAATGGCCTTGAGAGTTTTGGTCTGCAATGTGATGTTATGAGTGAGGAATGTACAGTTATGCAGTGGCAATAATTGCCAAGTTAACTGTACCAGCTAGCGTCGTAGTGATGTGATGTTAGAGAAAGACGAAGCATCAGATAGAAGCCTTTTTGGGGGTTTCGGATGAGGTGTTCGAGTTGTTAACCAGGTGGTTGGAGCACGTAGGGTGTAAGTTGACGTTGTGATATGATTATGTTTGGGATAGCATCACGGTGTGGTGGTGGGTAGTTGCCCAAAGGAGAACCAAGTGTTTTTAGTTGTAAGGGTCGCTAAGTAACCATATGTTGGGAGTATTGGAAGTTTAAAGAAGATGATGGATGTATTAGTCAAAATGTGGAATATATGTGAAATCCTTAAAGAATGTGAGTTGTTGCTTATGTGTGAACGAATTGTCCGAGAAAGTAAAGGTTGGAGTTTAAAGAATGTATAGTGACGTCGAACTCTGGTGTCAGTTCGAGGTGATTTGGTCGAAAGCCTTAAGTTAGAATTTTAGTGCAACCGTTTGGTTATGTATAGTAATGAGAAAGCATTTGCAGCTTGGGAATTATCGGATGAGAGGGGGTGAGTAATGTTGGTGGGCAGTGCTCCACGCTAGCGTGGGGAGGCGAAGACAGTATGTCGGAAAAAGTAAGCAAGTCGGAAGTAGTAAACTTGACAGTAATGCCGGTAGGTGCAGTGTTGTGTAGATTGTCCTTAATAGGTGTGCAAACTTTTGGAATTCTGTTGAGGAAGGAAATTGTGTATGATTTTGTGCAGGAAAGAAGTGGATAAGACAACTGAATGAGTTAAGTTAGTGATTTTGAGGGAAACGTTCAAACGAACTGATCGTTCAGTGTAAGCTATCGAGAACAGTAGGGTGTGATCGTGGTTACCCCTCCTAGTTGAGTGGAAGTAACCGAAGTTATGTTATATGACTGGACGCTTGTGGCAAGCAATGAGAAATTGATGAGCCTTCAGGATAAGTTCAATTCGGATAGGTGAGTACCCCAATAAGGAATTATAGAGGTTTCCTACTATTAGATACGTTAAGTGTGAAATGATGAAGTGATGAGAACGTACAAATTAGTTGTCGAGTTGTAGCCGATGTGATTCGGGAAAGGAGTATGATCTGCATAGACGAATGTCGGTTGGAAGAAGTAACATAGAAATTTCAGGTATACCGATGAGAGAACTCCTGGGTGTGAGCTTGTCGGGATGTACAAGGTTGGCCTTATGCCAAGTTATCAGTGAGTGAGTTTTTCCTGGTGGAAGATTCTCGTTGTTGTGGCGGGAAATTTTCCGCCAAGTTCTTTCTCTTAAGGAAGTATAATGTACGAGAGACCTTAATTAGACGGGTTTAAAATCGTGAGTCCCGATGTGTGGACGGAGGCGAGCAAATGGAGGCGCGGTTGGCCTTGGATCTATCAGGTAGTTTTAAGCGAGTATAGTGCTCGAAGAGGGTACAAGTAAATAGTGCAAGATGGCACGTTATAGCAAGGTGGTGACTCGTCGAGGGTTGTTTCAAAGCATGGGGTACGGTTATGTTTCCCATTTGAACGGTTTGGGGTAACCGAGTAGAACTGAGTGGTTGGATTGAAAACATAAGACTGTTGAACCTTGAGGTTTGAGAGATAGGTAAAGTGGACTACGTCTGTGGATCCGTCGAAGTTTTGGAAGTTTAATAGTTAATGTACGATCTTGGTGTGTCAGATGAGACTTTGAGAAGATATTCATAGTGTGGTGCACGTCTCTTATGGAGAGCCGAGGTGAGAAGTGAGTTATGGCGACTTTACAAGAAATATAGACGATAAGAAGTTGACTTTTGTCATTAGTGAGTGAGTTAGAGCAATGGCATACAAGTTAGACTTGCCGGAGAAATTAAAAGGGTGTTCATTCGACATTTCATGTCTCGGACTCAAAGAAGTTTGGCTAGTAAAAGCTCAGTGGAGGTATCATAAAGGACGAGAGGCAACATGGGAAATAGAAACGGACATGAAGTCCAGGTACCCCCACCTTTTCGAGAATGGAATTCCGGGGACGAAATTCTTTTGAGGGGGGAGTATTGTAGTAACCGAGACCAAATTGTTAGAGTTTCAAGTTTTGGGGATAGATTTATTAAAGCTGAAAGTTGAGGGGTGTATTTGGTAAATAAGGGTTTGAGTATAAAAGCCAATGATTGGCACAAAATCCTAGTTTTGTGCAATCATTTGGTGTCTTGCGGCTGAATAGTAGGGGAAAAAGGGGAATAGGGTTTTTGGAGGGTTCTTGAGCTCTTGAAGAGGAGAATCATCAATTGGTGAAATCTGAAGAAGGAGTGAAGTTGGATTTCGTTTCCTGCTAGAAACCTATCAGGTAATCCCTAATCTGTATCATTAAATAGGATTGATTTGGTGATTGTTTGAATGTTTGAAGGTTTTTATTAAATAAAGCTACTTGAGACTCAAAAGTAAGAATTAATGGTCTTAAACCGTGTTTGTTTAGTGAAACTAAGCGATATCTTATTACAGAGCAATTATGTGGTTAATTACTACTGTTTTGTAGCTTTTAAAAGGGACTAGAATGGATTTTTCTCTGTTTGTTCGTCCCAGCACTCCGTCCGGAAACTGTCATCGGTTGAGGGTTACCGGATGCGTATCCGGTAAGTCTCAATGATTGAAGGTTTCCGAATGAGTGTCCGGGAAGTCTAGTATCCGGTAAATTCGAGTAACCGGTAAGTAGAAGGGATCCGGAAAGTAGTATTGTCCGGGTAGTAGTGTTGTCCGGGAAGTAGGTTGTCTGGGAAGTAGTGTTGTCCGGAAAGGATGGTTGTCCGGAAAGGTTGTGTTGTCCGGATAGGGGTAACGTCCGGAAAGTTGAGTAAGCTTCTTATTGTTTCTGACCATTTATTCAGGGAAATCGAGTGGAGGTTTGGATCTGATTAGAAACGTGAAGTAAGAGCACCAGGTGAGTTTTCTAAACTAAAATGCGTGACTTTTAACGTGTGTTCTAAAGTAAGACATGATGAGTAATGCCATGTATATTTTTATGCTTTTAACTGCATGAATGTTGTTTTAAAGTTTGGTGGGATGTATGCATACATAGATGTTGGTGTAAATTGGCTAAGTCGGGGGGTGTGGCCCGCCAGATCATGCCGGGGGGTGTGTCCTGTTTATGCCAAGGGAGGTATGACCCTGTAAGGCAGCATGAGACTGACTCGTTGTCACCCTAGGGTGACTTCAGGGTGCCAATTTACGAGGGGCGGACCTTTATCCGTGAACGTTTTTTTATATGAACAGATTTATGAAAGATTTACACTGAAAATGATAATCTGTTTTAAATGCTTTGATAATCTGTTAGGAGGGACTCACTAGACCTCATGGTCTAACCCTCTCATTTTCAAACTAAAACCTTTTCAGGTAAGCAGATAGTAGGAGGCTCCGGTAAGTGAGCAAGCGCATGATAGGGTATAGATGCAGAGTGAGACAGTGCCACTCATACTTTTAGTGGTAGTTATTCTCAGTTGTGTACGGGTTGTTTCCGTCAACCTAAGTTATTTAGACAGATGAAATGAAATTTTATGGACTCAGTTTTGTAATTGTTTAATATTAATGCTATGTATGCTTTATTTAGACTGGGTTGTTACAGATAAATGGACCGTTATGGGCTTAATAGACCGTATTGGGCTTTAATGAACCTTATTTGGCTGCCAAATGGATCTGACAGGGGTTTATTGGATCCAAATGGTCGTTAATGAATCCAACAGGGGTTTATTGAATCCAAATGGTCGTTAATGGATCCTATTGGGGTTTGGGCTTTAATGGGCCGTATTGGCCTTTAATTGATCATTTTGGGCTTCAATGGACCCTTGTGGGCTTAATGTACCGTTATCGGCTTTAATGGGACGTATTGGGAGTTAATGAACCGTATTGAGTTTTAATGGACCGTATCGGGCTTTAATGGACTGTATCGGGCTTTAATAGACTGTATAGCGAGTTACATACCTATAACGGTTCACACATATATATATACATTCACTTCATATATATCGTCACATACATACTTATTGATCTTTATGGGCTTCAATGGACCGTTATGGGCTTTAGTGAACCGTATTTGGCTGCCAAATGGATCTGACAGAGGTTTATTGGATCCAAATAAAAAATAAATTAAAATTATTTTCGGCGGAATATTCCGCCTAAAATCCGCCGAAAATCTAAATCTAATAAATTTAAATGAATATTAATTTTTTTTAAATCCGCAGAAAATATTTTTTAAAAAAATAAAAAAATAAAATTTTAAGTATCCGCCGGAAATTAATCATGTAAATTTAAAAAAAAATTAATCCGCCGAAAATCTGCCGGAAATATAATAAAAAATATGATTTTATAAATATTAAAGAAAATTAAATATTTGAGATATATTTAATGATAAATCAAACCTAATTTACTTTATTGTAGAATATATCGGCGAATACACAGTTTTTAAATTAAAATGCTTAGTATATACATTCGGTTCATAAAGGTGAAGTAGAATGGACCGTTATGGGCTTCAATGGACCGTATTGGGCTTTAGTGAACCGTATTGGCCTAAAATCCGCCGAAAATATTTTGCCGAAAAAAATATTTTTATTAATTTATAAATAATAAAAAAAATCAGGTGGAAAAATCCGCCGAAAATATATTTTTTAATCATGTTGTTAATTAAAATTTGGTTAATTACGCCTATTTTTTCTGACGGATTTTCGGCGGCCAAATCCTCCGAAAACCGTATCCGCCGAAAATTCCGCCGAAAATTGTTTATCTCGACGCCCGTTTGTCCGACGCTCGTATCCGCCGAAAAATCCGCCGAAATCCCCTATTTTCGGCGGATTTCCGACGGATTTTTCCGCCTGAAATCTGCCTTTGTTTTTGTAGTGGTAGACGTATTTTTATCTTCAAGATAATATTCTCTATTTGTGGAATTTTTGTTTTTCTTTTATCAATTATTGTATGTGTCACAAATTATTCAACAACTATTAAACATCAAATAATTAACTTAAAACACAAATTTGATCGTCGCGCAACGGGCGGGCGAAAGACTAGTATAGATAATATATACTTTAAAAAAACATGAGCAATCGTCACATAATGCACTTTCTTTGAATTTAAAATCTTCCATCGTAGTTATGAATAACACGTAAGGACATACGACTAGAAATTAGACTTTCATTGGGAAATTCCGTTCGAAATCAGTGACGGATTTCTTATGGATTTCTTAGGGTTATTTCCGCGAACCTTAGTTTTGTAAACTCAAATGTGTGACTTATGACTGAGCCGTTTTGGCGATTATATTTAATTTAGTAGCTTTGGCGTGTTTGTTTGGGTGTGTTGTTACATCGGCCTGTCAAGAATAGAAGAGAGTACCGGAACGCATGGAGGCGCTTTGAAATCATTTTTGGGATCAGGAAGAAATACATCGTTCCGGAACAAACCTAATTTTTCCTGCCTCAACTTTTGATACAAAGGGGAGAATGTTAGTGCCATTATTTGTTGGTTGTATCAAGTTGAGGGGCCATTTAGTACTTTCTATTTTACTTACTATAAATAGTATTTTTCTTGTATTTTGTTATTCATGTCATTCTAAGTACCTATTGCACACACTCTCTAGCTAACATTTTGTACTTTGAGATTAATGAGAGGGATGGCATCATCAAGCTATTCATTGTGTTGATTACTTGTTCTGGGATCAGAGTTCGTCATTTAAAGCAGAAAGTTTATCATTCAATATAGATTTCTCATCAATAATCTCTGCTTTTTCTTTTTCACATTTCTCAAACATAGTCTTAAAATGAGCATTTTCCTCTTTGAATTTGTTTACCAAGATTCTTTCACCTTTGCTCTTTCCTAAGTCAACAATTTCATCTTTAAGAGAAATAAACTTTATTCTAAGGGAGATTTCTCATTTTTAAGCTCAACCTTTTCTTTTTTAAGATCCTCAACTAAACGTTTATAAAGAACACATTTACCTCAGAATTTGTTGAGTAAGAATTGTTCGTCTTTGAATTTGTTCTCTAAATCAAAATATCTAAAAACTGAATCTCTCAATCTGAGAAAAGCAATACGTTCAGGAGAATTTGGATAAAGTATCTCAGCTTCTTTCTGCAGAACACTAACCTTGGTGTATTTTTCCCGTAGGATCCAATTAATATCTCAGTTTCTATAGACATCTTGATCACTGTAAAAATATGGAATTTAAATGATCTTTAATATAGAATTGATTTGAAAGAAAAATTGAAACTTATATTAGAAAATCAAACTTTGATAGAAAAGTCGAACTTGAAAATTTAATACAAAAGGTTATGTTGATCCAAACCCTCAGTGATTTGATAATGACCCTCTCTTAAACACTTAGTGAAAATTGGAAGTAAACAATATGTATCAGAGTTTCACTATCGCTGATAAGTACTAAGACTTTACAGTACCGCTGATAGGAACTCTCACTCTTTAGATTAGATATTCAACGAACACTGTTCATCATCATATAGATCTGAGCCTGTTCAGTTTATGAGATGATCGCTGATAAGTTAGTTGTTTACTTATGATCGCTGAAGACAAGTTTCACGTCAACCAAAGTTCTACGCTGAAGTCGAAGATCAAGCTCAAGAACCAGCGACAAGTCTACTCATGAACTGATGCGGATATCAGCGAAGCAAGACCTGTCCATTCAACGTGAAGTATCAAGTAGAAGACTTCAGCAATCGCTGAACTTTATCATTCGCTGATAAAGATCTGACTCAACGAAAGCTGATCATGAAGTCTCCCTGCATGTTACTATTGTCTTACCTCCCTTGCACGTGTCCGTACGAACTGTCAGAACGGACATCCCTTTTGTCTGTAATCGTACAACAACTCTGATTCTACACTGTGCACCATGCGGCTACTAAGGTTTTCTACAAAGGTCAATGGCATGCAACCACTCAGCTGCTGCCACGTGTAAAGCCATACTGCCATGCATTAAATGCATGCAGTATATAAGAAGATCCTTACTTCAGTTTTGAAGTGTGCTCGGACCACCTTCTTATTTCTTATTGTTAAGTTATTATTCGTAATTTCTTTAACTCTTTCTAGTGCAAGAAACTTAGTGTTTCTCAAGACTTGTTAAGATTAGGTTTATCCTTAATCTTGTTCCGCAACAAGTTGTAAATTGTCTTGATTTATCAATAAACAATTTAGAAAAGTAAAAACGTGTGTTTGTATTCACCCCCCCCCTTCTACAAACTTGTATAGCCCTTCGGGACCAACAAGTGGTATCAGAGCAGATTTGTTTAATCTCATAAACAAGATCTAATCTATACTAAGATTTCTCTTCCTTGCTATTTCCAAAAATGGCTACCAACACAAACACAAACTATATTGACAACGGTTCTTTTGCAAAACCCCCTAGATTCTCCAGAGATAATTTTAATCTATGGAAAAATAGGATGAATCTCTTCTTAGAAGGTGTAGACCCTACTATGCCTTATTATCTTGAAAATGGCCCATATATTCCTGTAAGAATTGATGCTGCAGTTCCAGCCACTGAGAATAGACCTGCTATTCCAGAAAGGCTGATTCCTAAAGAAATTCATATGTGGACTGATGAAGATAAGAAGAAAGTGGCTATCGACACCAAAGCCAGATCCATACTCTCCATGGCTCTTACTGACGAAGTCTACCATTCCGTCATGAACCTGAAAACCTCAAAAGCTATGTGGGACACAATCTGTGTTCAGTATGAAGGTACTTCTGAAGTCCAGGACTCTCGAAAGATCAACCTGGTAAGACAGTATGAAAGCTTCATTTGTGGTAAGAATGAAACTCTCTCTGAAGTACACCAACGTTTTAACTGCTTAATAATAGATCTAAAAACTGTTGGTAAGGAATATTCTAACTTTGAAGTGCTGACAAAGTTCTTAGAATGTTTACCTGAAAGCTGGGACAGTTATTCAATGTGTCTCAAGCTGTCAAAAGATCTTAGATCTATGACTCTCTCTACCTTATATGGCACGATGCTGAATCATGAGCAATCGAGTCATCTTAAGAAGAATCTTGTAAAAGATTCCAAAAGCACCCTTGTTGCTTTAATCTCAGAGTCACCTTCCATTCAGCGATCGACTATCACTGTCACTGAGTTGGAAACTAACTCTGAAAGATCATCAGACTCTGACGTTTCAGATAATGATGAAACTCTGGCATTCCTGGCTAATAAGTTCAAGAGATTTGCTAGAAAGAGTAATTTCAAGAAGAATAAACCTCTTGCTATTACTGACAAGCCAAGATCATCAACCCCTGTTGATAAGGCTACTGCTACTTGCTATAACTGTGAAAAGATAGGACATTTTGCTAGCGAGTGCAGGTCAAAGAAAGTCTATAGACCCTCAGCTTTTCCCAAGAAAAACTTTATTCCCAGGAATAGAGATGAAAAATATAAAAAGCTGAAAGAAAGGTATGCAAAGCTGAAAACCTTTAAGAAGAAAGGCAAAGGCCTCATGGCTGACTATGATTGGGCTGCCTCTGACGAAGAAGAATCATCTGACTCTGAAGATGATGATGAAGCCAATCTATGTCTCATGGCCAAACTTGAAGAAGAGGAAGACAATTCTGACATTCCCTCTACTTCAACCTCTGCAACTCAGGTATCACCTTCCTTCTTTACCAATATTGCAAATATTGATGAAGCTGATAGTCTTCGAAAGATCGATCTCTTGACTAGAAGTTTATATGAAGCCATGAATGGCAAAACTGTAGTTGAAAATCAAAACCTTGATCTCGCTGAACAGCTTAAAAACTGTCACCTTCAAATAGAAAATCTTTCTAAAATTGAAGAAGATTTTAAAGATCAAGTTCACCTAAATCAGCTAGTCAAAATCGAGCGCGAAGAAGCTATCGCTGCATTAAAAGCTGAAAAAGCTACTGTTGATGGATGGTATAATTCCTCAACAAAGATCACTGAGATAATTAAGTCTCAGATTCCCCTGAGTGATAAACGTGGTCTTGGTTACAAAGCTGATACTCTAGAACCAACCACTGATCGTTCCATGCTCTTATTTGGAACTTTTGTATCCTCAGTCGCTGATACTTCATCCTCTCAGTGTTCCTCTTCTAAACCGCCTATCCCTGAGGAAATCTCTACCTTAACCTCTAAAGGTAAAGAAAAAGTTATTTATCCAAAACCTACCTCAGTTTTTAAAAACAAAGGTAAAGGAATTACTTTTAACCAAAATCCTCAGAAGGGTACCTCTGTACCAAAGCTGAACGCTTCTAAAGCTTCAGTGACTTATCCCTCTGATTCAAAGAATAAGATCTCTGGATTTATTCAGCGTGGATCTATTCAGCGATCTACTCCTAGAATCAAAGTGGAAATCATTGGTAAGAAATCTGAAGAACTAAATGTTCCTCCCATTTCAAAAGCCAATAGCTTACTTGGTGCTGGTCCTTCTAATTCAAAATCAAAAGCTCAGCATTCAAATGGTCCTAGAACTATTTTTAGTTATAGGAAATGTTATCACTGTGGACTTACTAATCATATTGCTAGTAAGTGCCCCACAGCCACCAAAGCTAAAAAGATAGCTAAGGTGAAGATCATTGCCCCCAAGGCAAAGAAGACCACTGAGGTTAAGAAATTAACCAAAGTGAAGACTGACAAAGCTGAATCTTCAAATGCTGCGAAGACTACTGAACCTTCCACCTCTTCTTCTAACCCCACTGACAAATGTGTACACATGGTTAAGTGGGTACCCAAGAAAAACTAATCTTCCTTTGTAATGCAGGTTAAGAAGGGTATCTGGTATCTCGATAGCGGATGCTCTAGACACATGACTGGAAAGAAAAGCCTGCTCGCTGAATACAAAGAAGAGAAGGGCCCCTCTATGACTTTCGGTGGAAATGGAAACGGACATACCCGAGGGTCTGGTGTACTCTCAAATGGTACAACAACCTTCAGAAGAGTCGCATATGTTGAAGGGCTGAAGCATAATCTTCTAAGCATCAGTCAGCTTTGCGACATGGATAACAAGGTAATCTTTACTAAGGAATCCTGCTTTGTCGCTGACAAAAAGGAGAAGATAGCTCTCAGCGGTTATCGTTTGGAAAATGTTTATGTAATAAACATGGACTCAACAACCACTGAGAACTCCTGTTTCTTCTCAAAAGGCTCATCTGATGTCAACTGGCTCTCTCTTGTATCTTACAGCTAGCCGAACCGATATTATGTACGCAACCTCTTTGTGTGCACGATATCAAGCTAAACCTAAGGAATCTCATATGATCGTTGTAAAGCGAATCTTTCGTTACCTTAAGGGTACTATGAACCTAGGTCTTTGGTATCCCAAAGACTCAGGGTTTGATCTAATCGCCTATTTAGATAGAGATTTTGCAGGTTGCAAATTGGATAGGAAAAGCACCACAAGAGGCTGTCAGCTCCTGGGTGGAAAGCTGGTGAGTTGGACAAGTAAAAAGCAAAACTCAGTGTCCACCTCAACTGCTGAAGCTGAGTATGTAGCCGCTGGAAGCTGTTGTTCTCAGGTCTTGTGGATGAGAAATCAACTACTAGACTATGACCTTCAGCTCTCGAAAATTCCAATCTATTGCGACAGCACAAGTGCCATCGCTATAGCCAACAATCCAGTGCTACACTCAAAGACAAAACACATCGAAATCAGGTATCATTTTATCAGAGATCATGTGATGAATGGTGATATAGAACTTCATTTTATCCCAACTGACTATCAGTTAGCTGATCTGTTCACCAAACCTCTTGATGAGACAAGATTCAACTTTCTCATCAGCGAGCTTGGAATGCTGAACTTTGAAGAGTAAAATCTTCAGCGGTTCACATTTGATCAGCGATAGGATAAAATCAACTTGTATAACCCACTCTATCCTTCTCTCTCTGAACAAAAATTAACTCGCTGATACCAAGGTATGTTTTTCTCTCTTACTCGCTGACGTTCGCCTAGAACTCAAAGATTTCAAAACAAATTGCATCGCTGAATATCTCTTCCTTAACAGCGATACTTTGAAATTTCTTAAACCAACACTGATATTTCTATTCAGTGCTTCATATTTTCAAAAGTGTCCCTGAGCTTTCAAAACCTCAGAGACATCCTAAAATATAAAAGGACAGTTGTGACGTCATCGCAACGGATAAGCCCTGGCACGTTCTTTTTCTGACACACGATTGCACGTTTCGTTTACCTTCCAATCAAATGCAAACATGTGTCCGTGTCATGATGAAAAACTTTCCCGCTCGAGTTTTTCTCTCTCTCTACTCTCTCTATATAAACCATTTTAGGTTTATATTTTCCTCTTTACGCGAAAAACTTCTCCTCCAAGCAAGAAAAAGATTTACTGTTGCATTTTGAGCTCTCAAAATTTCCAGAAACTGTTCATCTTCTTCTTCTTTGACGAACCAGGTTAATACTCTTATTATTTACCTACATTACTTGTTTATGATCTTATTCTTTGCTTTTAACAGATCAAACAAAAGAACTTTTATTAAATGAAATCATTTTCTGTTCATGATTTTATGAATACAACCTTCATGGTTGTTCTTCAAGTTTATATCAAAAATCGTAAACTTGTTCTTCATATGTTTTTCCAGAATTCCTTCTTCAAATGAAAACTGGAAAACACATAATCTCTACGTTTTGTAACTTTTTCTCAAAACAAGAAAAAACCCTAATCTTTCTCAAAGGGATTTTTGGCTGAATGAAATGGACAAAATTCAAAAACATCTTATTGGAAAATATTTCCACATTAAGACTATTTGTTTTGTTGATCTTTGGTTGAGCTGATTACAGAAATGGCTGCTCCTGTAACATCTCGAATTTCCGTTGTATTAATTTTGTGACTTATAATTATAAACTGTTGATGATTTTAGTGAAATCATCAGTCTTTATTTTTGTAATTGTATTCACAAGAGTAATAACGGGGTTGTTAGCTAAGTTATAACTTGAGTTAAAGGCGTGGAGTGCACACCCGTGTAAGCTAACTAGAACCCAGGATTGTTGGACGGATGAAATGGACGTGTTACAAAGTGATATTTAGAGCAGAGATTTGGGTCCAGTTCCCGCGCTACTTAAGTAGCGCCAGAAGTGGCGCCAAATTGCTGGGCAGAGGGTGGCGCGCCTTATGGCGCCAGATAAGTAGCGCCATAAGTAGCGCCGGCGTCAGAGATTTTTTTTACACTTTATAATCTGTTTTGGGTCGGTCATTTCATTTAGACAGAGATAAATCGAGAGAGAGAGAGACGTGAAAGAGAAAGAAGCAGGAGAAAGGAAGAATCTGATTTGAGAAATCTTGGTAAGGATTTTATGATTAGTATGGTGATTCCTTCTATTGTTTAGTATCTAAACCTAATTTTCTGTTTAGAAGTGTTTTGGGAAGCTTATTTTGAAGTTTTTGGAAGAACCCTAAGTGCAACAACTTATCAGGTGAGTTTATTCACTTCTCTTTAAAATTAGCCATTGAAATAGATATAGATATGTTTTAAACTATGTCTAAATGCTTGGGTATGAATCAATTGAAAGATAGTATGCTCAATATCTTGATTGTGTGAATTGGCTAAATGAAGAAGATGATGAATAGTGCTTGAGCAATTATCACTCCGTTATGAAACTGACTTTTACCATAAGTTGTTGATAGATGAAAGGATTTGTCTTAATCAGAAATGAATCTAAAAAGATAATTAAGAGTGAAGCTATGTTGGGATCTTCGTGCTAAATGGCAAAAAGGGGTTAGTTAAGAAGTCGAGGAGAGGAAATATTTATATAGATTATGTTATGAGAGGTAGTATATGGTATTGTATATACATATGATAGAGTGTAATGGATCCATATACAATAGCTTGATATAAACATGAAATTGATGTGAGTAATCGTAATTCCTGATTTCTTAGGATAAATAGAGATTGACATGAGTAATTGTAATCTCTACATCCTTTCTAATAAATAGACATATGTAATTATGATTTATTAAATGAGAGCATTGATCTAGAATCTGGGATTGATTCGTAGTAAGCTCTGGTTTGTGATATTATGACTTACTGAAGGTTAATCATAGTTATGAGATCGGAGTAATAAGTCCAAATAAATGATTAAAAGTTATGCTATGTTGATCCCCGTGCTAAAATTGCTAAAGAGGGGATAACTATGAAGTTGATGAACTAGTACTTATTAATATTCTTATATGTAGAGTATGATTATCTGCTATATGCGATTTGTTACATGATTATGAACTCTAAATACGATTTTGAAGCTATATTATGATAGATTATAAAGACCTATCTATGAGTCCGGAAATATAAGATTAACAATTGAGATATTAACTCCCGTGCTAGGTTGCAAAGAGGGGATAGTTAAGAGATTGAGATGAGGAGCTAATAATATTCTTTATATATAGAATATGTGTGGAGAAATGATATATTGTATGCCGGACGCATATAGTAGTATCGATTATTATGTGTATATATTATGTGCTTTTACTAAAATAGGCATCCGGTCATCGGGGGCACCTGGGTACGGTCTAATGGGAACCGAATACTCGCCATTGACCAAAGGGATGTAATTTTAGTAATTGGGTGTACCTTGAATCATTGGGGGTCCCGCTTGAGTATCGCGATATTATAATCCCATTGGGACCATTGATTCTGAGGTGGAATGTGGAATAGGCAGATTTTGATTTGTAATTCCCATTTCGATTTAGGGAAGATCGGAGATTTCCCAGTGAAGAGAGGAAGATTAGAGATAGGCATAAAGTAATTTGTAATCTCTACTTCCTGATTAAGAAATAGGCAGGTTTTGACTTGTAATTTCTTGTGTAAAGAGTATTAACTGTGAATCTGAGATGATTCATAGTAAACTCTTAAAATTTGTTGTTATGATTAGATGAGTTAGTCGTGAGTATGAGAGTGGGGTAGATTCCCGATTTGGAAAGTAGTTGTTGTACGGTAAGATAGTTGAGGACAGGTTTGATTTATCTGTTTATGTTTTAATTGTTAATTTAAATTTGATTTGAATACTCTCATTAGGCGAAAGCCTAATGTTTCAAGTTAAATTTTCTTACCAGGTACAAACTCCGGGAAGTAAGCGGTAATGTGTGAAGAGGACTTTTGAAAGGATTCAAACTTGGAGATGTCAGATGGTCTAGATATTCTTTTGATATTTTGGGACAGACGTTTAGATAACTTAGTTAATCTGATTGTGATGTTATGATTAGATTAATAAGTTATTTAAGTTGTTGTTATATGTACATAGAAACCTTACAGTTGATCCTCTTGATATATAAGTTTGAAGTTGTATGATCAGTACTTGTGAAATTTCAAGGTTTTATTTAGCCCTGTTTTTAGGGTGTTACAATATGGTATCAGAGCACTAGTTTAAGCGAACTAAGTATGTTGATGAGATACTTAGACTTAAACTGAGATGTAGTAGGTTATGATATGTGAGATATGGGTAGAAGTGTTAAGACGGGATAGTCTTAGAGTTAACGAAAATACGTGAAATTAGTGCTGTGACAATGATAACGGGGATTCTCCTGTATGATATGTTCACAATTTCAATTAGCTACTGTTATTATGAATATATTGTTACACGAGCATGTCTATTTCTGAATTGTTACAGTGACTAACGATCGGTAAAGTACGTTTTGTATGTATGTAAGTGCATAACCATTTCTCGTGGTTATCCCTGTAAGTTATAGTAAAGTGATGGTGAATACGCCACCAAGGTCCTTTAGAGGACAGAGCAGTAAATGATTGGGGGTTGGAAGGATAACCTGGAATTGGCGGGACTCATGAAAGTCTGCCAGGGCAACCTTTAATAGATGATTTGATATGTGCAGAGATAGAGTATGATATGATTGATTAAGACGGAATTATTATGACATGGTTGAGTATGGGGGCCATGGAATGCATGTATAGCAATTATTATAAGGCCAAGAGGGCGACCTCTGGTCGAAAGTAGAGTGTCAATGATAAGTTACGTAAGTAAAACGATTGACCTTGTTTGAGTAAGTAGCCTTCATTGCGAGTAAGTTTTGTGCATGGTGTTTTAGTGTGTGTTACATGAGTTTTCTTGATTTCAAACCAAATGCATAAATAACAGTTTTATTCAAGGATGAATTAGTATGTGCAAGTATGTATTTAAAGAAAAAGGGCAATTTCAATTACGCTGCCTAACGAAATTTTGGAGCTTAGCAACTTGCAAAATACTTCATACTTTACATAAAAAGTTGTATGATAGCAAATAGGTCAAGAAAGTGTTGATCAGTAAAATTTTTATAACCAACAAAGGTATTGATTTGATGATATCATATAAATGAGTGTGAGAAACGACTAGTTTACTTTGTGTCAGTACATTTTAAACTTTTGTCGTATGAAAAGATCTTCATTTAAGATATCACTGTTGTAACAGCATCTTTTGGTTGAGAAAGATTGAGTTTTACGGAAATTTGTATACAAACGATTTTTGAGATCGTTGTGTAGTACATGGGAGTTATGAAAATGATTGGGGTCGTGTGTGCCCACGTTGTTCCGAATGTTGTTTATTTAAATGAGAAAAGTGTGGATTGAGTTATTTATTATATTGTCATGCATGAAGGCTATGAACTCGCTAGGTCGTAGAGTATTACGCTATAAGCTAAGAAAGAACTCCAAGAATGGAGAGGTGTTGGATAAACCTTGGGAGAAAGTTTGTGGTTTTGGGTAATTGTATTCAAATGAGAGATGGACATTGGGAGAGTCGAAAGTGGACTTTAGTAACAATAATATGAGGGTCTGTACCCTTGTTCGGTGACTAGTAATACAGTTGCCGAGGGTCGGTCGTGTGTGGAGGAAGGATTAGGTTCAGGGTTAAGGGAGTATTGACTTTGAAGGCGATAGTTGTGTAAGGTGTATGAGGCCTTTTGTCTGTCACTGAGTGCGGTCTGGATGCGTTCCGCATATGCCTGTGCGGGTAGGAACAAAACCGTGAGTGATACCGGTATGCTGTTATGCAGAGGGTGTGCGCAAAGTGGTTATTAGTGTGTGCGACACAATTGGGGGATTTTTGTAAATCCGACCATGTGAATGTTTTGAGAGTGATAAACTTTTATTTTGGAGCCGATGGCCAATTAAGGGATTAATAAGGTAAAGATTTTGAGTAAAGAGGCATTTTGGTTTACGTAACCGTGTGACTGACACGTGTTTAACCAAACGTTTGTTTTGGCCTTAAAGGCCTGATTTATATTCAAATGAGTCTTTTGAATGTTTGTCAGTTTTAGTGACTCGAGATGGAGTATTGGATGTGTTATATGCTTAACTACATTGTATTTGAACCAGTGACGGTTTAAGTGTTGGTCTTAGGTGTGAAGATTGTTGGATATTTTACTTGTTCTTAGTATCTTTGGAACTAATGAACCTGGGCGTATTATATACATTGTGGAGTATGAAAAGAGTTGCATTTACGTGTACTTGCAAATGAATTGACTTCATTAGGAAAGTAGCAATGAAGGGGTCGTAAGATTATCACGCCTCGGAGCGTATGTTGCATAATGTGAGTTAGATGTATTTAAATTGCGTGAGTTGATATTGATAAATAATCTTTAGATCCTTTGAGTAGATGACTCGGTTTTGGACTCAGTTAAGTCTTAAGAACTTTGACCCGATTTGATAAGCTTGACGTAGGCTTGGGGTTGAACTTGCATGATTGAAAAATTGAAGTTATATGACGTGAATGCATTGGTTATCCTTTTGGGATCATGTATGAATGTTAAGTTTAAATCAGAAGCTTAAAAGTTGAAGGATCACTTTGTGGGATTGTTAGAACAGTGAAGGACTGTTTCTTTTAGATAAGTGTTTACTTACGATGCAGAAGATTTATAAAAGATCAAATACTAGAGATGAACAAAGGGGGTGTATAGATTGTGTTGACCTGTGAGGAGTTGTACCCTGTCTATGCAACGTATTGGAATCACAAAGAGCTAGTAAGAACGAATAAGTTCAAGTTAATTAGAAAATCGTGAGTGGTAGTTCAACTAAAGTTGGGGAGGAGATATTTAGTGATATAGACTCGGGTATTTGGGCGAGAAAACTGGATTATAAAATTAAATATGTACGAATGACTATGAGAGACATGGTCTGTGGTAAATGTTATGGGTGGAGAATGTATGAACAAGTAGTGGCATTAATTGCCAAGATACAGGTGTCATCTAGTATGAGACGTGATGTTAGAAAGAGGAAGTATCTGAATGGAAGTTTCGGGAATTCCGGTTGGAAAGTACTATTTGTCAATAAAGTTGATGAAGCATGTGGTTTGTAAGATAACTTGGTAATATGGCTTATATCGAAATAGAATGTCGGAGCAGTGGTGAGTGTTTATCCAAAGAAATTTTGATGGTATGAGTTGCCAATTAAGTTGTATTTTGAATCACTGGAAGTTTAATAAAGATGATGAGTGTGTCGGTCAATGTGGTGTAGCGGAGGCAAGGTCGTTAAGGAATATAAGTTGCTCCTTATGTGTGAAAGAAATGTACGAGAAATTATTAGTTGAAGATCTCAGAATGGTAGTAACTTCGAACGGTAATGTCGTTTCAAGATAACTTGGTTTAATGTTTTAAGTTAGAAATCTTGGTGAAACTTTTTAGTTATGTTTCGTAAGGAGAAAATACTACCGGTATGTGGAAAGTTGGGAGAAAGAGACAAGTAATACTTGAAAAATAGTATTCCATACTAACGTGGGGAAACAAGGATAGAAAGACTGGACTTAAGAATGTAGTCATACTACAAGTTCAATGGAGTTATCACCTTTGATATACAACCCCTTAGTGCTTGGTTGCAGCGTGTTTGTGTGGTGCGATAGTAATGTGAGAAGGTGATAGCATTTTGTATCAAAGAACGTGTAAGTCATGGATGCAATGATGAATTGTCATAGTTATTGAAGCATAATTGATGAGAATAGTTGTTATGTGAAGGAGCGAGAATCGATCTTAGAGAAATATTTTGATAAATTACAATCTAAGAGAGTGATTATAGGTATAATGGTATTATATCTTTGAGTTGTTAATATGAGGGATATGTACCTTCAATTATTTATGCTTTTTGATTTCGGGGACGAAATCATTTTCAAGTTGGGGAGTATTGTAACATCTCGAATTTCCGTTGTATTAATTTTGTGACTTATAATTATAAACTGTTGATGATTTTAGTGAAATCATCAGTCTTTATTTTTGTAATTGTATTCACAAGAGTAATAACGGGGTTGTTAGCTAAGTTATAGCTTGAGTTAAAGGCGTGGAGTGCACACCCGTGTAAGCTAACTAGAACCCAGGATTGTTGGACGGATGAAATGGACGTGTTACAAAGTGATATTTAGAGCAGAGATTTGGAGCCAGTTCCCGCGCTACTTAAGTAGCGCCAGAAGTGGCGCCAAATTGCTGGGCAGAGGGTGGCGCACCTTATGGCGCCAGATAAGTAGCGCCATAAGTAGCGCCGGCGTCAGAGATTTTTTTTACACTTTATAATCTGTTTTGGGTCGGTCATTTCATTTAGACAGAGATAAATCGAGAGAGAGAGACGTGAAAGAGAAAGAAGCAGGAGAAAGGAAGAATCTGATTTGAGAAATCTTGGTAAGGATTTTATGATTAGTATGGTGATTCCTTCTATTGTTTAGTATCTAAACCTAATTTTCTGTTTAGAAGTGTTTTGGGAAGCTTATTTTGAAGTTTTTGGAAGAACCCTAAGTGCAACAACTTATCAGGTGAGTTTATTCACTTCTCTTTAAAATTAGCCATTGAAATAGATATAGATATGTTTTAAACTATGTCTAAATGCTTGGGTATGAATCAATTGAAAGATAGTAGGCTCAATATCTTGATTGTATGAATTGGCTAAATGAAGAAGATGATGAATAGTGCTTGAGCAATTATCACTCCGTTATGAAACTGACTTTTACCATAAGTTGTTGATAGATGAAAGGATTTGTCTTAATCAGAAATGAATCTAAAAAGATAATTAAGAGTGAAGCTATGTTGGGATCTTCGTGCTAAATGGCAAAAAGGGGTTAGTTAAGAAGTCGAGGAGAGGAAATATTTATATAGATTATGTTATGAGAGGTAGTATATGGTATTGTATATACATATGATAGAGTGTAATGGATCCATATACAATAGCTTGATATAAACATGAAATTGATGTGAGTAATCGTAATTCCTGATTTCTTAGGATAAATAGAGATTGACATGAGTAATTATAATCTCTACATCCTTTCTAATAAATAGACATATGTAATTATGATTTATTAAATGAGAGCATTGATCTAGAATCTGGGATTGATTCGTAGTAAGCTCTGGTTTGTGATATTATGACTTACTGAAGATTAATCATAGTTATGAGATCGGAGTAATAAGTCCAAATAAATGATTAAAAGTTATGCTATGTTGATCCCCGTGCTAAAATTGCTAAAGAGGGGATAACTATGAAGTTGATGAACTAGTACTTATTAATATTCTTATATGTAGAGTATGATTATCTGCTATATGCGATTTGTTACATGATTATGAACTCTAAATACGATTTTGAAGCTATATTATGATAGATTATAAAGACCTATCTATGAGTCCGGAAATATAAGATTAACAATTGAGATATTAACTCCCGTGCTAGGTTGCAAAGAGGGGATAGTTAAGAGATTGAGATGAGGAGCTAATAATATTCTTTATATATAGAATATGTGTGGAGAAATGATATATTGTATGCCGGACGCATATAGTAGTATCGATTATTATGTGTATATATTATGTGCTTTTACTAAAATAGGCATCCGGTCATCGGGGGCACCTGGGTACGGTCTAATGGGAACCGAATACTCGCCATTGACCAAAGGGATGTAATTTTAGTAATTGGGTGTACCTTGAATCATTGGGGGTCCCGCTTGAGTATCGCGATATTATAATCCCATTGGGACCATTGATTCTGAGGTGGAATGTGGAATAGGCAGATTTTGATTTGTAATTCCCATTTCGATTTAGGGAAGATCGGAGATTTCCCAGTGAAGAGAGGAAGATTAGAGATAGGCATAAAGTAATTTGTAATCTCTACTTCCTGATTAAGAAATAGGCAGGTTTTGACTTGTAATTTCTTGTGTAAAGAGTATTAACTGTGAATCTGAGATGATTCATAGTAAACTCTTAAAATTTGTTGTTATGATTAGATGAGTTAGTCGTGAGTATGAGAGTGGGGTAGATTCCCCGATTTGGAAAGTAGTTGTTGTACGGTAAGATAGTTGAGGACAGGTTTGATTTATCTGTTTATGTTTTAATTGTTAATTTAAATTTGATTTGAATACTCTCATTAGGCGAAAGCCTAATGTTTCAAGTTAAATTTTCTTACCAGGTACAAACTCCGGGAAGTAAGCGGTAATGTGTGAAGAGGACTTTTGAAAGGATTCAAACTTGGAGATGTCAGATGGTCTAGATATTCTATTGATATTTTGGGACAGACGTTTAGATAACTTAGTTAATCTGATTGTGATGTTATGATTAGATTAATAAGTTATTTAAGTTGTTGTTATATGTACATAGAAACCTTACAGTTGATCCTCTTGATATATAAGTTTGAAGTTGTATGATCAGAACTTGTGAAATTTCAAGGTTTTATTTAGCCCTGTTTTTAGGGTGGTACAGCTCCTTCTACTGGTATTCCAACTGCTGAGAACACTACTGCTGCTGAGGAACTTGAAATCACCAAGGCTCCTCAGGTCAAGTTCAAACTTGAGGATATCTCTTTTACAAAATCAAACAACCTCCACTCGCTGTTCGATTTTCCTCCAAAGAAACAAGTCAAACATCTAGACGACGCTGTGAATTTTCTGAAAACCTGTTGCCTCTCTACAGCCTTGACCATAACACCCCCTGCTCATCAGTTACTATTATCTCAATTCTGGTATACCGCCCAACACACTCAGCTACCATCATCCAAAGACCCTACCAAACTACTTGATGTCATCCTCTGTGACACTGATTTTGGCACCATCAAAATCAACCCTGCTATCATTCGGAAAGCACTGAATCTCCCTGTTGCCACCAAAGACAAACCATTTGTTCCTTTCCCTGACCCCAAGAGACATGCTGATAGAGAAACACTCATTGCATTCTTTGATGCAATGAAGTACGTTTGGGATCAAGGCAGAGATGAAAAATCCGAGAAGAAACTGACTGCAATCAAGAAGTCAAAGATGCCCAGCGAGATGAACTTCATCTTCGCACACCTGATAAGCTGCATGACAGCGAAGAGTGGCTCCTCTGATCAAGCTGCTCAACCTCAGCAAGCCATGGGCTATGCATTGCTGAAGGGTCTCCATGTTGACTGGGCCTCGATAATCTACGACGATCTTGCGCTCAGAGTAGATTTTACTGATCGACCATCATGGGTTCCATACCCAAGATTCCTCAACGCCATCTTCCAAACCGGCCTGAAGGATAACTACCCAAAAGTAGGAGACCTGAAACTCTCTCAGGTTGTCCCTAAGGTGCTCGACTTCAAGCCCCTGCCAAACGAGGTACGTCTCTCTACTCTCTTATCTATTCTCAATCCTCCTTCTTCTACTTCTGCGGCTCATTTAGTGGAAATCCCCACCGCTGATACCCCAGCTGCAACCTCCACTCCTTCTAGAAAAAGGAAACAATCTTCTACCCAACTTGGTTCCAAAAGAATCAAGAAAACCAAGGAGCAACCCCCCAGCATTTACATGCTGAAGACTCCTCAACTCATCTTGAAGAGTTGATGGAAAGTTCAGTGGTACGCTCTGCCACAGTTGAACAAGCCACCCCTTCCATCCCAGCTTCAGCGTCTCTAAACGCTGAAGTTATAAACATGGAAATGAACCCACCTCCTTCAGCCTCTCTACAGACTGAAGTGATTCTCAGCGGATCCAACGCTAAACCCCGCACCCAACCATCATTATCATCCTCCATTCCTCTCACCTCTTCTTTGGTCACTCAATCTATTCCCCTATTCTCCTCAACAACCGTCATCCTCAGCGACACTACTGCTGAACATTTTCAGAGGATGATAGGACACACCACAGGACTTGCAGGTACTTCCAGTCGTCTAGGAAATATTGAAGACGACTACGAAACTTTTTCAGGACATCGAGGTTTCGACAACTTCGCCAACCCGCCTGCAGGTATACACAAAATCGCACACACTTCTCTCTCTCAACCCCAAACTTCTGAGCTTTCCTCTGTTCATAAGTTTATAACCTTTTCAGGTCCTAATTTGGGAGATATCAACACCTCCCTGACGGCCCTAGAAACAAAGATGGAGTATTTCAACAAAACTCTAATTGCCAACTCTTCAGCGGTTACAAACGCTGAAGAGAACTTGAAGACTTTGACCACTGAGGTCGAAAATAAAGCCTCCAAAGCTGATCTGGAGAAGTTAGATGGTAGCATTGCTAAATTTGCTACCACCCTCGCTGAAAACTCAACCGCCACAACCACTCTCTCAACAAACTTCACCTCTCTGTCCAATGAAGTCACATCATTGAAGACAGAGGTTGGTTCTCTGCGGTCAAGACTGAAGTCTCTGCGGTCAAAGAGATTGTTCAGAAAGTGTTGGATCGCCTGAACACCCCAACTTCTCATTTCACTCAGGCCGACCGAGATGATCTCAAAAAGATCAGTCCTGCTATTTCTGGCCTAGAAGACAGAGTAGCAGCAATTGAAAACTGCATAAGAACTACTGGCCAAGAAGACAGTAATCCTATTGCTGCTGCTGCTGAAAAATTCGTTACCACCCCCAACCATGATGTGGAAGAGGGGGAGAAGCCTAAAGAAGACCTTCCCCATAATGATGAGGGGGAGAAGAAAAATAAAGAAGACCTTCCCCATGCTGAGTGGGAGGGTATTGAGACTGAAGCTGATGCTACTTCTTCAAAACCTCAGGGAGTTGAAAACCCTGAGGGAACCGATAAACCTTCCTCTGTATCTGATGGGGAGCAACTCGAAGAGCAGAACATTGAGGCTGCTGCTGATGTAACCTCACCCTACGCTGACGAGGTTGAATCTGATGAAGACGAAGCTGAAGACGATGAAGCTGTCGACATCTCTGATGATGAACCATCTTCTTCTCCAAAGAATGATGATGATGACGATGATGATGATGACTCCTTTATCGTCAATCCTGTTCAGAAGACTACAACTCTCAAAGGGATTTCGATAAATGAACATTCAGGGGAGCGAACCAAGACAAAGCCTGCAGCGTCTGAAGCTGACAAAGGCAAAAACAAAGGCCTCGCTGAAGAAGACAATCTGACGATCTGGCTTCCAAATCCAGTTTGTCAGGTATACTACCTTTTATTCCCTTACACTGCATCCCTCCTCTATCCCTTCTCAATCTCAATCCTTCAATCCATAAAACCTCTATACACTTAACCCCATTCTTTTTCTATCTCTTTCTTCCCCAACTCTTCTTACTTAAACGATCGTTGTGTTTTAGCTAGTCCTCTCCCCTATTTGAGGATATCGCTGAAGTTCCTACAGCTGCGACTTCACCAACAATAATCCCAGCTCCCAACGCTGAAGAAATAATCCCGGTCTTGGATTTAATCACTAAGACCGATGAACCTGAAGAACAACAACTCTCTCACAAAAACAGACCTTCCTTGGCTCCTCAAAAGCTAAGTGAAGAGGATCATAAAAAGAGAGAGGAAGTAATCAAGAGATTCAAAGATCAGCGAATCATCCTGAAGCGTGACCAACTTCCTTCTATTCCTCCAAAGTTCAGACTTTCACAAAAGGAATACAAGGATCACCTCAGAGCTGAAAGGTTAATTGCTGAAAGAAGGAAAGCTGAAGAAAAAGACAGAGAACTCGCCATCCAGCTTGTCCAACAATCAGTGAAAGACCCCAAGCTGAAAAGGGCTCCCAATGATGTCCAACGTCAGCTATGGGATGATGCCCAAAGGATCGTTGAAGAAAAGATGAAAGTATCTGATACGACTTTGAAATGGTGTAAAGAAATGCTGAATTATCGATATCGACCATCCAAAATCATCAAAGTAAACATCAGAGGAAGACTGTTCGTTGACGTTCCTATTGTTGAAATTGATATATTCAGAGAAGACAAAACCAAGCAAACCTTCTATGCTACTACTTTAGAGAAGTTTGGTTTCTCTGAATGGTTGGAAGTGAAATTAGCCATTCAGGGATCGCGCTCAAAGTTCAAGAGCCATGTCGAGAAAATTTTAAATACTCAGATCAACTTGGTTTCTTCTGCTGTGGACATTCCTCCTTCCACTCTTCTTCCTCCTCAACAAAGAAGAGTCTCTGCAAAGGAAAATAAAGTCTCAGACTCAGGTCCTCCTATACGGAATGAAACAGGTATTGGTTTCTCTCGTGCTGAAGTTCTTGGCCCTGATGCTGATCTCTCAGCACTTGACACCTCCCTACCACCTGGAGAAACTTTCATTCTTGGAAAAGTTGTAAGTGATCCTTATGGTATATTCTTTCTAGACTACCAAGGAAATCATCACTTTCAACGCATCTCTGAGCTTCCAATCACTCCCATCGAACAACTCAGAGATCTCATATACTGGTGTTAATTCAGACGCGGCATTAAAGCTAGACACCTGAAGCCCTTGATTTTTGAAGAAGCTCTGAACAAAAAGAATCAAGCAGTAGATGTCCCTGACTGGATGATTCCCACATCAAAGACCCTCGATGAACTTCTCATCAAGGAAGAACCTTTTGACGGATAGGATCGCCTTGTAATTCTTTCTATCCTTATCTGTCTACATCTTCTGTACTTGTAATTTTATTTGCTGTACTTGTAATTTTTCAACTTCCCTCTGTAATCTTTACGAAGTTTAAAGAAATTTTTTAGCGAATGTACTTTACTCCATAAGTACTGAAAAGATCCCAGAAAACAGTAAAAGGGACAAATATTTTATGAGTTCTTTTTATCCTTATGTTTTCATTAAATAGCAATTTTCTCTGTTGCTATGTCATAATCAAATAGGGGGAGATTGTTGATCTAAACCCTCAGTGATTTGATAATGACCCTCTCTTAAACACTTAGTGAAAATTGTAAGTAAACAATATGTATCAGAGTTTCACTATCGCTGATAAGTACTAAGACTTTACAGTACCGCTGATAGGAACTCTCACTCTTTAGATTAGATATTCAGCGAACACTGTTCATCATCATATAGATCTGAGCCTGTTCAGTCTATGAGATATCGCTGATAAGTTAGTTGTTTACTTATGATCCCTGAAGACAAGTTTCACGTCAACCAAAGTTCTACGCTGAAGTCGAAGATCAAGCTCAAGAACCAGCGACAAGTCTACTCATGAACTGATGCGGATATCAGCGAAGCAAGACCTGTCCATTCAACGTGAAGTATCAAGTAGAAGACTTCAGCAATCGCTGAACTTTATCATTCTCTGATAAAGATCTGACTCAACGAAAGCTGATCATGAAGTCTCCCTGCATGTTACTATTGTCTTACCTCCCTTGCACGTCTCCGTACGAACTGTCAGAACGGACATCCCTTTTGTCTGTAATCGTACAACAACTTTGATTATACATTGTGCACCATGCGGCTACTAAGGTTGTCTACAATGGTCAATGACATGCAACCACTCAGCTGCTGCCACGTGTAAAGCCATACTGCCATGCATTAAATGCATGCAGTATATAAGAAGATCCTTACTTCAGTTTTGAAGTGTGCTCGGACCATCTTCTTATTTCTTATTGTTAAGTTATTATTCGTAATTTCTTTAACTCTTTCTAGTGCAAGAAACTTAGTGTTTCTCAAGACTTGTTAAGATTAGGTTTATCCTTAATCTTGTTCCGCAGCAAGTTGTAAATTGTCTTGATTTATCAATAAACAATCTAGAAAAGTAAAAACGTGTGTTTGTATTCAACCCCCCCCCCCCCCTTCTACAAACTTGTATAGCCCTTCGGGACCAACAGGTTAACAATTAAAATTAACACTGAAAGTCAACTTTGAAAAATAAAACGAAAAATCAACTTTTGAAAATTAAACCGAAAAGTCAAACTTCAAAGGTTAAAGCTTGAAAGTCAACGCTAAAAGTCAATTAGAAAAGTCAAACTTTATCACGTGAAATGATAATTGTCGCAAAAAGTTTATATCAAATTCTCATGCAAACACAGACACTTGTCGCACCCTCTTCGCTTCTTCGTAAAATAAGCAACGCTTCTCCTTGCGATAACCTCCTTAGTTACATGCAACAAGTTTATATGTCAAGATTATTAGGAATAATGTTGCTACATTCGACTGTAGTTACATTTCTACCGGAGGTCCACAAGGCCTAAGCCTCATGTCGTCAACATCTTTTTGGAGCATGTCAGCGGTAAAGGACCCAAATCTGTCGAAAATCCCACATCCACCGATCTTCACCTTCCCGAAAGAAAACTGCAAACATTTTTCCCGAACCAGCTCCAGATCACGTGTTCCACACCCATCACGAAATATTATGCGCTAGTCCCACAAAAATACGATCCCAATATCAGAGGTAGATACCCTGGAAGCTACCGAAAAACTATGATCTATGTCCAACCTCGAGTACAACTCTATCAAATAAACGTTGTTACACCACACATCATCCCCAAAAGTAGTTTTTTCTCCATTCCTGGCCTGGTTAGAAAACAAGTTCTCTAAGGGGATGTTAACGTTACGCAAAGATTTGTTGATTGTAGCAATCTTCTCCAAATCCCTTTTGAACTGATCGAGGTAGAGAGCCTTCCAAGAGCCAAAATGACCAATTTCCAAAGAGCTAAATCTTCCATTTTGGACCGCCACCACCACTTTTCGATGAGGGCTAAATTATGCGCCTTAAGGCTCCCAATGCCTAACACGCCTTTCTCCTTGCTATTGATGACTTTGTCCTAAGCTACCCAATAAAATTTTGTTCTATCTTCCATCCCTCCCCAAAAGAACTACCTCCTTATGTTCTCGAGCTTCTTAATCGCAGCTATAGGCACCTTAAAGCTCGAGGATAAGTACACCCTGAGGCTGCCCAAAATGACCTCGCAAAGAGTGAGTCTACCCCAAAAGAAATGGTATTTTTCCAACTCGAGAGCTTGCTATGGATTTTTTCAATAATGAGTGTCCAACAATCTTCGACATATATATTTGCTCCAACCGACATACCCAAATATATAAACGGAAGATTGCCTTCCTTACTACACATACATCTAGCCACGAAAGCCACCTCAGTAGAAGAACATTGATACCCGACACGTTACTTTTCTCAAATTTAACCTTAAGGCCCGATGCTAGGTGAAAGTACACCTTAGTATTCTCATAATTAATCTTTAAGGCATTACGTCTAGACGATTCTCCGAGAAATATTGCGTTATCAGCATAATGAAGATTGGAGACGCATAGGCCATTATTAAGGAGCCTCACACCCCTAAAGATTAATTTTCCCAAAGCTTACTTCAACGCAAACCACCACTTGTAATTTATAAGTTTTCCGGGAAAAAATTGTATTTACTTTTTAGTAAAATAAATCGCATTAATTTTTCAATCTTCAGTTTACAACAAAATATTACATACTATTATAATACACAAGTATACAACTAATTTAGATTATTGTTGTGATACCAGAACAAGCATTCAATTTAGCAATATGAATCAATTGGTCATCCCTCTATTAAGCATGAATCAATCTTCAAGTACAATGGTGATGAATGAGAGAAAAGTGCACACTGTACTTGGAATGTAAGGAATGACACACTAAACAAATACAAAGGAAAAACAATATATAGTGTTCAAAATATAGAAGTTTCAATATGGCCCCTCTACTTGATACAAGGTGTCAGATAGAGCACTAACAATCCCCCCTTTTGTATCAAAGTAGAGGCAAATATTTAAGCATTCACCGGAGTCACGTGTTTCTTCCGAATCCCAAATATGATCTTGAATCTTCTCAGTGCGTTCCGGTACTCACGTCTATATCTGAAGGCATCTAGGACTTGTTGTATCAGCCGCTTCTCCTTCTCCTTCAACTTGACTTCTCCATTTTCATCTAATCTGAGCTTACTCTCCAGATGGATCTGAATCATCTTGAAAGTCCCATCGTAGTATTTGTTTACTTCACTGATTCTCTGGAATCTCTTCTTCTTCTCATGATTGAAGTAGACGACTCCGAGTTTAGGTTTATCAAGCACAGAGTAAACAGGGATACCTTGGATGTCAGCAAGTTTCTTGTTGGGTCTTCGGAGGTTCACTCTAGATTGATGTTCTTCTAAGGCCATCTGAAAGTCGGTTAGATAAGAAAATTTTACCATGTTTTTCATGAACCTCTTGACATTCTGATAGGCGGCATACCATCCTATTTTCTTTTTTGGATTTCGTGCCAGAATGTCATACAGGTTTAAGAAGTCATCAAGCATCAGGCTCTTGAAGTCAGCTTCCGTGAAGAACCATTCTGAACCGTTGGATCTTATGACTATAAACTGAGGATACCAGATGTTTAGCAGCATGTGTGACTCTATCTTCAGAATCTTCATGATCATCTTATCATACCTTACAACATTCTTCTCCATGTCTTTATTTCTCATTACATGTAGAAATTTTGTTATGTGTAGAGCCGACCACTTCTCAATTCTGTATACCTTTACCAAGTCAATTTTCTGAATGTCTGTAACATCCCAGGCCAACCGTACCAGATATTGTCCGCTTTGTCCGCACACCTGGACTCACGGTTTTAAAACGCGTCTGATAGAGGAGGTGTCAAGTCCCTTATAAGGCAACCTTTGTTCCCCTCCCCAACCAATGTGGGATCTTACAATCCACCCCCCTTGGGAGCCCAGCGTCCTCGCTGGCACACCAGTTCGGTTCCCGGCTCTGATACCATCTGTAACATCCCAGGCCAACCGTACCAGATATTGTCCGCTTTGTCCGCACACCTGGACTCACGGTTTTAAAACGCGTCTGATAGAGGAGGTGTCAAGTCCCTTATAAGGCAACCTTTGTTCCCCTCCCCAACCAATGTGGGATCTTACAATGTCCCTCATGAACAAGTCCTTTCTTTCACTCTCTTGGAACGGAGTTAAAATTCTTACTCTTTCTCCGGTCCCAATGTAGTTAGGTTCATCATCAATTAGATTATGATAAAAGCGGAGAAATACAACGGTGGCACGTGCCACCGTGTGCCCTTAATTGATGATGAACCTAAGCTTTCTCCGACGTAAGAGCAAAATATTCCGGTTACCCTTCGTCGGAGAAATACAACGGTGGCACGTGCCACCGAGTGCCCTTAATTGGGTCTGTCCTGTATCCAGTTCCTCCTTGATCTGCACAGTTGTTCTCTCCAGCTCCTCATCAGAATCAATACAGATGTAATCATTTAGCATATCATCTACCATCCTTTCCTCCTCGGTTCTATTGTCAACACCTTGAGGCTTTTCAAACCTATGTATGACATCAGCTAGAACTTCATCATCAACTTGGACCCCTCTGCGATCTGATCCCCCCATTTGTTCAACATGTACACCACTAGATTCTCCAACTCTGGCTCTCTTATACCCCTCATGGTGATCAGGGTCATTCTGATCATCATGTCTACGTCTTTTGGATCCTTGAGCCTGAACACCACATATCTGCTCTACCACTGTGATTCTGTCAGAAAGAGATTTGTATCCGGTAAGCATGGCTTGGGTCATTTCTTTAATCGAGTTTTGGAGATTTTGGAAATCAGCGCTAGTGGGTAGTTGGGTTTGGGTTTCAGTTTGTCTTCATAGTAAACCTACCAAATCTACCTCTTCGTTGGTATTGGTATCTCCATTGTCAAGTAACCGGGCAAGCAGCTCAAATTTGAGCTGGTGGGTTGGGATGGTATTTAAGGGTTGTGATGATGGAGGTTGAGATCTGGGTTGAGCTTCAGATGGTTAAGATTCAGGAGCTGACGGAGATTCTGCTACCCCTTTCCCTTTAACTGCTCTGCTAACTTCTGCTGAAAGTCTGTCAGCTGTCTCTTGCATTTCCTTACGGTGAAGCTTGTAAGAATTGTTAATGCTTGCTATAGAGTATCAGGAAGTCCAGAGTTATGTAGTGCGGAGGCGGACCTAGCATTTCAAACATTTCATCAGGAGTAAGACGGGTAAATCTACCACCCGGACCACGTAGGTTACCGGTTTGCATTGCAGTTGAAGCAACTGAATGGCATGTGCTCATAGCTGGCATGGTGTTGGCTATGACAAGACTTCCACCCTGTCCTCGCGAGGCACCAACAAATGGCGGCCTGACTTGGGGTGTTCCGGTTGGGGCACGGAAGCCTCCAACTTGGTGAAATATCGGCACTCGTGTCCTAGGAAAGGTAGTTCATCCAAATGGCACTAGACTCGATGTGCGCGGAATAAATGGCGATGGTCATGGCAGGAGCCTACCTGATTCAATATCGGCAAACACAGAATGTGTTCCCGATAGAGGTTGTGCTTGATCCGTTGTGCTGAATGAAACATCGACTTGTTGAGAAGCCGATGAGTGGCTTTGTGGGGTTGTGCACTGCATGGCTGGGTCCACCATGACTGTTTTAATGCGCAACGGCGACGAACGCTCGTTGGCAGTGGATGCGGCTACCCGGCTTAATGTGGTTTGGGGAGGATCACTAGTTAAAACTTTTTGTTATCCTGTCACATGCTCTCCCATTTCTTTTCTCACATCCTCTCGGCTCACTATTTCAATATTTTCAACTGTAGCTCCCTCATACCTCCTTATGACACCAAAATCACCTGAAAGTCCGACGTTCCAAGTGGAATCAGCATCGGAACTTTCCACAAGAGGTCTCGGACCAACGTGTCTTGGTATCTTGTCAACATCCGGATCATGATCTAAATCAGAGTCTGAATCTGAAGCACCACCATCATCATGTCTGGGGTGGGTAGAGGCTTCATCCTCGGAAGTAGAAGCAGATATAACATAATTAGGATCGTCTTCGGAGTCCCATGACACATCATCATCAAAGATTTGGACTTTAGCAGCTTTAGATGTAGATGCCTGACCAGCAGTCCTCACCTCATCGCCCCCTCTCTTTCTTGTATTTCTCCTCACCTCTCTCCGTTCAGAAACCCCATGTTCCTGAACCTACTCGACTCTATTACCCTCACCACCTAGTTGGTTGGCACTGTGGGTAGGTCCCTCCGGTTCTGGATGGACCATCAGTGCATTATCTATTCTATGTTGTCTAACTACCTCAGACTGCTGGTCGGCATAGGCTAGCACGTCTTCTGGTATGATGGTGATATGAGCAAATTCGATTGGGTCGGGCATTTT
The DNA here is from genome assembly GCA_033807775.1 of Saussurea involucrata. Classification (NCBI taxonomy): domain Eukaryota; kingdom Viridiplantae; phylum Streptophyta; class Magnoliopsida; order Asterales; family Asteraceae; genus Saussurea; species Saussurea involucrata. The sequence continues at coordinate 53,335,950 of CM066322.1, read as the reverse complement.
GAGAAAGTGCATCCATTGAGTCGGGCCTTGGACTGCATTCGGTCGTCTCAGAATCTCTTGGTTATCATCCATGATGTTAGAGCATTGTTGTATTCAAGATTTACTGTAAAGTCAATGTACTGTATGAGTCTATACAGTATTGTGAATGCCTTTATACCTTGTATGTCATGGGTATAAATAGGCTTGTCTAGACCATTTGTTAGTAACACTTCGAAACACTTCAAAAGCTTTAGTAATCTCTTAGAAACCTTTTGTAATCCTTTGAGCTCAATACATGGATGACATATTTGCTCTCTAGATTCTCTCTCACTACATTCATATCTTATTGCTAGAGATTTGGGATTTCACAATTGGTATCAGAGCTAAACAGAAGATTCAAGCAGATCGAAGACCAAATTGAAGATTTTTTACACTAAAGCTGAAGAATTCGGATTGGGTGTTCATCACTATTCATCACTGTTCATCAAGAATTCTAACCCTTCTTCATTTACTATTCATCCAGATTTCATCTTTTCTTTAATTTTTGATCTTTTGGATTGATTCTTGACATCATTGCACTCGGATTTGATTCCTGAACATCTTTAATTCTTGGATCAACACCAAAATCTGCACAGAATTTGCAGATCTGATCATTTTATATCATTTTTGTTCGAAAACTTTTTCTACTATTTTTGGATCAAAATTCGATTAAATTGATCGAATTAGGATTTGTGATTAACTAAGAAAGTGTGCGGAATCAAATTTCGAACAAATCTGTGCAAATTTCATAACAATTGATCAAGAATTGAAAAAGTTATGGCTGATTTAGTGATTTTCGTGTTCGAAGTGCAGAATTCGGATCATTCTTGGTGAATTCGGATCATTCTTGGTGAATTCGGATCATTCAAAGAAGAATTCGGAGTGTTCTTGGAAATACAAGTGTAGAATTCGACTCAAGAAGGATTCGAATTGATTGAATTCGAACCAAGCTAGATTCGAATTGAGGAGAATTCGAACCGTGTTAGATTCGAATTGAGGAGAATTCGAACCGTGTTAGATTCGAATTGAGTTGATTAAATTTTCCAAGTGTTGAATTCGAACCCTTAAGCATCCGAATTCATAGAATTCGAACCCTTAAGCATCCGAATTCATAGAATTCGAACCCTTAAGCATCCGAATTCATTGAATTCGAACCCTTAAGCATCCGAATTCATTGAATTCGAACCAAGTTAAGTCCGAATTGAGTGATTTCGAATCCTTCTTCATCCGAATTCGTTGAATCCGAGTTTTTTGAGAAAATTTTTTATCCCGAAATTTTTTCTATAGTGTATTTCATACACTGTAAGAGCTTTTCAAGAAAAATTTTTATATATTTTTTTGTGTATTTTCATACACTGTCTGCTTGATCTTCTGAACGATCAATTTCTAGCAATATTCAAAATGGTTTTACAACAAGTTATTGTTAAAAGCAGTGGTGAAGATTTGAAGCAAACTCTGAAAAAGGAGATTCCTCCAATTGCAAAAGTTTTTGTTAAACCAAATGTAAAGTTGCAACAAGTCATTATAACAGAAACATCTGTTAATTCACATGTATCTGTTAAACCAAATAATGAAGTGTTGCAACAAGTCATAATAACAAAAACACCTCCAAAGCCACAAGAAAAAGCTAAGGCAAATAATGGAATTTTGCAACAAGTTATTTTATCAGAAACATCTCCTAAATCAGAAACTCCTATTAAAGATAATGCTTCAAATTCTTCAACTCCTATTTTAAATAAAGCATTGGAAGAAGAAAATGTTAATCTGAAAAGACAAATTTTAGACATTTCTTCTTCAAATGCTAAACTGACTAAAAGAATAACTGATCTTGAAGTTTATTTTGCAGATCTTGAAGCAAAGAAAGACAACTCAAGTCTGCACGATCAAATCGAGAATCTTCAAGAGAAAGTAACAACTCTTCAAAAAGAAAATGCCGATTTGAAGAGTAGAGAAGAAAAGAGAGTGAAGTGGAACTTAAAGTTACATGCTCAATTAAAAGAAGTTAAAGATATAGGGAAAATTTTGGACAGTGAAAATGCCGATCTAAAGAGAAAACTGTCTAATTTTTCTTTTGAAGAAAAGAAAGTTTTTGAAGAAAAGAAAGAGACTGAGCTGAAATGTATAAAACTTTCAAAACAAGTTTCAGATTTTGAAAAAGTTCTATTTCTAGAAAAAGAAAAGCAGAAGAAAGAAAGAACTGAATTTGAAATAGAATTAAAGTTTTGTGAAGTCTACCATAAAAAGTTTTCATCAAAGGTATCTGATTTAAAAACAGAACCAGCTTCAAAAGGAAAAGAGAAACAAAAATCATCTGAAAATAAATCTAATTTGTTTTCAAGTGATCCAGTTTCAAAAGGAAAAGAGAAAGAAAAATCATCCGAAAATAAATCTAATTTGTTTTCAAGTGATCCTTCTACCTCTAAAGGTTCTGACAATGTTTCTTCTTCTTTCTCAGAAATGGATGAAGAAAAGTATGTGGATTTGAAGGAACAAGTTCTGAATAGCAAGAATAGAAGCACCGACTCTGAGAAATGTAGTTCTTTGAATAAAAATTGTATACATTCTTGTAATGTTTGCAATGTTTGTGGCAATAATAATTCCGCAATTTCAGATTTCAAATTATTGTCACAAGCTAAAAGAAGAATTCATTGTGCTCACTGTTGGGATAACTATTTCAAGCTAAACAGAAATGCTCCAACGAATAAGAAGTCTAAAACTTCTTCCTTCTCTTTAAAATCCTCAGCAAACAAATTTGCCAAAATGTTTGGTTTCAGATCAAACAAACAGAATAAAAAGATGAAAGAAAAGAAAACAGTTGAAGTAAATATGGATTGGAAATGGATTCCAAAAAATGAAGTTAACAAACCAAATTTACTCAATCGTTTAACTTTTAAAGGCAAAATTCAGGGGGCATCAAATGTCATTAATAAACTGATCCATACTAACAAGAAAGGACCCATGCAGATATGGGTACCTAAAATAAGATAATTGTTTCTTAACAGGACCGTCATGTGTGGGTCATTGATTCGGGAGCATCTAGACACATGACGGGGTACAAGCACTTCTTGCAAGATTTTATTGTACATCCTGGAGGATCAGTGGGATTTGGAAATGACTCAAAAGGTCATGTTCGAGGCTACGGAACGTTGAAAAATGACTCAATGCAAATTGAAAAGATTTTGTATGTTGAAGGTTTAGGGCATAACCTTTTCAGTATAAGTCAGTTCTGCGACAAGAACTGTAAGGTGTTATTTGATAAAGATTTTTGCTACATCTTGGATGCAAATTGGTCAGAAATCTTCAGAGCAAAAAGATGCGGAGACTTATACATGACTGATTTTACAACTCTTGTTGCTTCTAATCAAGTCTGTCTTGTATCAAAAGCTTCACAAGAAGAGTGTTGGTTATGGCATCGAAGGCTCTCGCATCAAAATTTTCACAGCATCAACAAGCTTCGAATTGATGGATTAGTTTCCGGGCTTCCTGAAATGAAAATTGACAAAGTTTCTGTGTGTCCAGCTTGTGAAATGGGAAAGATGAAACATGTTTCTCACAAGACCAAGACTTTGTCTAATTGTAACAATGCCTTGGAATTAATTCATATGGATCTCTGTGGCCCAATGCGAACTCAGTCAATGGGAGGAAAGAAATATATCTTGGTTATGGTTGATGAGTTTTCGCGATATACTTGGTTGGATTTCTTACGACTCAAGTCTGAAGCACCCGAGCAGATCATTAAATTCATCAAGAAGATTCAAACTCTTCTACAACGCCCTGTTCGAAAAATCCGAAGTGACAACGGAACTGAATTCAAGAATGCAACTCTTCAATATTTTCTTGAATCCGTTGGAATAACTCATAATTTTTCTGCCCCAATTACTCCACAACAAAATGGAGTAGTTGAAAGGAAAAATCGAACTCTTGTAGAAGCTGCTAGGACGATGTTTGCTTACTCGGGTCTTCCACCAAGTCTATGGGCTGAAGCAGTATCCACAGCGTGTTTTACTCAAAACAGAACTATTATAAATAAACGCTTTAACAAAACTGCATATGAATTAATCAACAATCGCAAACCTAACATCAAATTTCTGCGTGTATTTGGATGCAGGTGTTTTGTGATGAAAGATCGTGAATATCTTACAAAGCTTCAAGTTAAAGATGATGAGGGCATCTTTATAGGCTATTCCTTGAACTCGAAAGCATACAGGATTTATAATAATCGAACAAAATCAGTAATCGAGAGTATCAACGTTACGTTCGACGAGACTGTGACATTGACTTCTGGACAATTTAGTTCAGAACTCGTACAGAAATCTGAAGCTTCTACTAAAAATGGAGTAGAACCTGTGACGAAACAGTTTTCTAATTCAGCTTTGAATTATAATAATACTACTGATTTAGATTTACTATTTCATGATGCATTTATGGATTACTGTGCAGATATGGAACCACCAATCACATCTGTGAATGCATCTCAGAATCAGACGAGTGCAAATATCTCCGGTCCAACTGAAGATGTTGATACTAGTACTTCTGTAGAAACTAATGAGATTCCAAGTGAACACGTTCCTGTCTCTGAACCTGAAATTCAACCAGTTGTTCAGGTTTCAGAAAATCATTTATCGGAGACTTCCACATCTGAAGGATTAGAAACAGAAGTCAACATACCGGAAACGACAAATGTATCTTCAGCTGAATCGACAGAGGAGATTTTTGCAGTATTGGATGAAAATAATCCATCAAACACTCGTATGGATATACCAACTCTTCCAAGTAGTCATAAATGGACAAGAGCACATCCTCCGGCTGATATAATTGGTGATCTGAATGATGGAGTGAAAACCCGATCTGCGACTACAAACGAATGTTTGTACGTAAATTTTCTTAGCACGTTAGAACCCAAGAAAGCATCTGAAGCTTTACAAGATCCAGATTGGATCAACGCCATGCAAGAGGAATTAAATGAGTTCAAACGCAACGAAGTGTGGCACTTGGTGAAACGTCCAAAAGACAAAACCATAGTTGGAACCAAATGGGTCTTTAGAAACAAAAAGGACGAAGCGGGGATTATAGTCAGAAATAAAGCAAGACTGGTTGCTAAAGGTTACAATCAACAAGAAGGAATAGATTATGATGAAACCTATGCACCAGTAGCAAGGATTGAAGCAATAAGGATCTTTCTTGCATACGCAGCACATAAGAACATGAAGGTATTCCAAATGGACGTCAAATCTGCGTTTCTGAATGGAATACTACATGAGGAAGTGTATGTAAGTCAACCTGAAGGCTTTGTTGATCCCAAATATCCCAACCATGTCTACATTCTAGACAAAGCACTCTACGGCTTAAAGCAAGCACCGAGGGCATGGTATGAGACTCTGACTATTCACCTGCTTAAAAATGGATACACCAAAGGTACAATAGATACAACTCTTTTTCTCAAAAGAGAAGGTAAAGATTTAATGTTAGTACAAATATATGTTGACGACATTATATTTGGATCTACAAATCCAGATATGTGTAAAGATTTTGAAAAGGTGATGAAAAGCCGTTTTCAAATGAGTATGATGGGAGAGTTAAAATTTTTTCTTGGTCTCCAAGTGACACAGTCAAATGAAGGCATTTTCATTAATCAATCAAAATATATAAATGATATGCTTAAGAAATTTGAATTAAATTCCTCTTCCACCATGAAAACTCCCATGGCTACCGGTAAGCTTTTGAACGCTGATTCATCTGGTATATCAGTCGATCAAAAGTTATACCGAGGCATGATTGGATCTTTACTGTATCTAACGGCAAGTAGACCGGATATTTTGTTTGCAACATCTTTTTGTGCACGTTTCCAAGCAAACCCGAAGGAATCTCATATTGTGGCTGTAAAGCGAATCCTTAGATATCTCAAAGGCACAAAAAATTTGGGTCTTTGGTATCCTAAGGATTCTGGGTTTGAACTAACTGCTTACACAGATGCAGATCATGCGGGAAATATGATGGACAGGAAAAGCACATCTGGTGCTTGTCAATTCTTGGGAGATAAACTAGTAAGCTGGTCATCAAAGAAGCAAACTTGTGTATCAACATCTACGGCTGAAGCAGAGTATGTGGCCGCCGCTAGTTGCTGTTCGCAAGTAATTTGGATGAAAACTCAGCTAAAGGATTATGGATATATCTTCAACAAGATCCCCATTTATTGTGATTCCAAAAGCGCAATTGCAATAACTGAAAATCCTGTTCAGCATTCCAAAACGAAACACATAGATGTCAGGTACCATTTTATCAAAGACCATGTTGAGAAGGGAACTATAGAAATGCACTTTGTACCAACAGAACTAGAACTTGCTGATCTTTTCACAAAACCTTTAGATGAAAAGAGGTTAAATTTTTTAATCAGCAAACTAGGAATGTTGAATCCTTAAGACATTGAGGGGGAGTTCGTGTTCTTGCTTACTTAAATCTATGATCATATCCTAACCCACTAGGACCCAAGTGCCATTGGGTACCAAAATCTGCTTAATCTGTTTTGCAGGTTCATCATGTGTTGTACTGAATTGAAATACATATCACACGCATGACTGAAAACAGAAGAGAAGCGGCGTATTTTTTGAAAAATATTTGTACCATTAAGGGGGAGACAAATATCTATGGCTTCTAAACACATCAGTTTAGAACCCGGATTTCAACGTCAATGGCTTTTGGACAAATCAGTTCAAAACCTGTTCTTCAAAGACTATGGCTTCTGAACAACTCAGTTCAGGACCCGTACTTTAAAGACTAAGACTTCTAAACAAATCAGTTTAGAAGTCACACTTCTCAGGTAATATCCTTAACTGCTATATATTTTTGTTTCAAGGAACAAGTGGCAAAAGGTAACATTGGATTATATTTGTTTCTACTGATTTGAAAACTTGAAACTTTACAAATTTAATTCAATAAGATGAAATTTTCAATTTTCATTCAATGAATTAAATGTGTGCTAAAAGATGATTTTACAAGTGTTTTTGTTTTATCTGAGTTATATTTGTTTCATCTTTCACTTCTGAAATAAATCGAAAGGTAAGCAAAACATGAATGAAATTATGCTGAATGCTCAAAGATATGTGAATCTGGACTTATATAGAATATAATGCTCAAAAAGCCTATTTATCAGAATGATGAATGGAAACGAAAATATGGGGGAAGCACTATGATTAAGAACCAAGTGATTGAGATATCATTCATATTTTGTGATGGAAATTCGAACTTATATAGAATATCATTTAGTTTGAAAGTTTGTGCCTGTGGCCTTTCTGGTTTGGGAGAGTAAGTCCTAAGGGGTGCTCGACACCTAGTCCCTAAGATCAACTGGTCTGGGATCGGCTGACCCAAATCCTGCAATAGAACCAGATAGAAAGCCATGTTTTACTGGTACAAATGGGTTTAAGATATATCGATGTGGCCTTTCTGGTTTGGGAAATTAAGTTCTAAGGGGTGCTCGTCACCTAGCACCTAAGGCCAACTGGTCTGGGATCTGCTAACCCAAATCCTTCTATAGAACCAGATAGAAAGTCATGTTTAACGGTGTATCTTATTCTTACTAAACTTTTTGATCAAAAGATGCCAATGTGCACAAAATCAAAAGATGCCAATGTGCACAAATCAAAAGATGCCAATGAGCACAAAAGAAAAGATGCCAATGAGCACACATCTCTTGAAACTTGGGAAAATACAAAGTCGCGATAAACCCGTAAATTTGTGAAAATTCTGATTTTGGACAAATAGTGTGAGTAGAGCAAAATATTCTTATATGTTTTAGAATTGCATATGCTTGAAGCTAATCATATTTCCCATGCTAGCACACCAAATAGATTTAATAAAGGGGTTGAAACTGAACATTTTTTAACTTGATATACAATGATGACTTGTTCTTGAATCCAAACACATGCATTTGATTTCATTTGATTGAAAAATCTGTTAAAGTTCATTAAGTTGAATTTCTTTTGTAAAGTTTTCAAATGATCAAATGTTTGTAGTTATAAAATAAAATTCAATGAATGTTATTTTCCTTGTGTAAATTTGTTTTAAAATTTGTGCTACAATTTCAAATACTGTACGTTATTGAAATATATGCATACTTTCAGGGGGAGAAAATAAATTGCTCCAGAATTCTTATTTTGAGGGGGAGCAAGGTTATTCTGTAAGGAGGAGATTGTTAGCAATACTCAAAGACACGACTGAAATTGAAAATGGTTTTCGATGCTCACCATCATCGAAAAAGGGGGAGAAAAGTTTAATTTCAATTTCATGTCAAAGAATTTTCAAATCAAATATATTTCAAGTCAAAGATTCGTGAACAAAGACTGAAGATCAGGGGAGAAGGATCATGTGAAGTCTAAATATTGCTGAATTTGGTTATCTTAGTTCTGAGTGGTTCTCGGAATGCGCTTACACCTAAAAGTTCAACAATGTGGATGGTTTCACATCTTTCTGATCCAAACTCTAATCGTTTCTGATTTATCTTGTTCCGAATTGATGGTTCTATATAAAGATATGAAATCCATGTTCAAGACTTGAAGACAATCTGTTGAAGATTGTATTGAAGAAGGTTGATTTTTCAAAGAAAAAGACAATGACTTTTCATGTTTGTCTGAAGATTCTTCAAAGCTGAGTTCTTAAAGAGTTTCAAAGCATATAGTTCGCCGTGAACTAGTGGAGATAAAGCTATTTGAAGATGGTTTGATAGAGTGTCTGTTTGAGAAGATTGACTTTACAAAGAGCTGAAGACTGCTGTTATTTTTTTAAATCTTGAATCCAAAGGGGGAGATTGTTAGAGCATTGTTGTATTCAAGATTTACTGTAAAGTCAATGTACTGTATGAGTCTATACAGTATTGTGAATGCCTTTATACCTTGTATGTCATGGGTATAAATAGGCTTGTCTAGACCATTTGTTAGTAACACTTCGAAACACTTCAAAAGCTTTAGTAATCTCTTAGAAACCTTTTGTAATCCTTTGAGCTCAATACATGGATGACATATTTGCTCTCTAGATTCTCTCTCACTACATTCATATCTTATTGCTAGAGATTTGGGATTTCACACATGATCCGACGAATGATGATCTGCAGATATCGTTGAAACGGTATAAAATTGCATCGCTTGATTGGCTTTGTTTTGGCATCGACTATCTCAATACGTTCATTCCAGAGAATGATGGCGAAATCAATGCAGTGGTTGAAGGCGACGACATGAAATAGTCTGAGAATGGATATACTACAACGATCGAGACCTTTGTACTTTAAAGTCATGCAACGGTTAATAATGGAGAAAAGAGTGTACCAAATCCTCGGTAAGAATTTCCGCTTGAACTGTGTTGAGCGGGTAAGGATTGAATTGTCATCAGGTTGGTATCCCAAGCTGCGGATACCAGCACAAAGTTGTTCCTCAAAAACTTGGTCTTCAAAATCATTGTGGTATGGTAGATCAAGTGCTCGTCGGAATCTTTTCAGGGTTAGGCGCACGTCGAAGTGATCTACATTGGCAGTGAAGTGTTGGTCGCGTCTATGAACTGGATGGAACTGTAAGGCGTTCCAAAATTGTTGAAGGTAAATGACAGGTACTGTTACTGTCTTGGTAAGTGTAGTGCGAAGTGGATGACCGCGGATGATCTCCAGAATGATGTGGTATTCAAAATCCACACTGAGATCCAGGTGATGGTTGTTGTCGGCAAGAGCAAGTTGAAGACTCCTTGGTTATAGTTCTTCATCTAGACCACGTGCGTTCACTGATGGATGCGAGGATCGGTGAGACGGGATCACAGTATTTTCATCCGAGGAGTGAACATCATTCTGTCTTACATTTGCCATCTGATGTCGAATAACATCAGTATAGTGCCCAAAAATTGGATTTTATGAAAAAAATTGTCAAAAAATTTCTAAGCCCTAGTTTTATCGCAAGGCACATCAAGAAGTTGTTGCAAGGGGGTTTTATCGCAAAGCATTAGTTGCGATAAAATTTTATCGCAACTAAAGGCTTGCGATAAAGATGAACGTGAGTGAGGTGCGACAAAGATGAACAAGAAGAACATGGTGGCCTGCGATAAACTTGAACACGATATAAACCCTAAGTGTTCAAGCCCAGAAATTAGATTTTCGCTCGAAATCAAGTTTTAACATATCCTACTAGGTTCGCAATACACACAGGAGTAAAACCCTATCGATTTTAACCACTAAAAAACACATACACATGGAATAATAGCAAGAATACGAAAGGACAATTATGAGTGTCGACATTTAAACCCTAAAACCGACTGTAGCACGATGATTCATGGATAAAAATAGTTATAGAACATAGAGTACTAACCTTGAAGTGAATCTGAACACAATGCAATCGATGGAAACACAAAAACGCTTCGAAAATTTCAGAATCGTTCTTGAGAGCTTGAGAGAGTTTTGAGATATAAAACAAGACATATGGTTTGAAAACCGTTCTATTTATAGGATTTTTAGGATCATGACACATGGCATCGTATGATTGGTCTAAAGGTTGACCACCACAGTGTCAGGTTATCGCAAGAACGAGAATTTGTTAGTGCATAAAATGTATTCAAGATTTAAGGTGTTTTTGTATTAATTGTAAAGAGTCAAAGCAATAGTCAAAGTCAAACATAGAAGCATTAAAGGTCAAAGTCAAGGTGTTTAGGAAGATGGTCAAAGGTATAAATACATACCTTGTAATTAGAATTGTAAGCAAGTCATTTGTAAATCATTCATACGTGTGTATTGAGAGAGTGGGCAAGATAGAGGGATGACTTCCTAGAGAGAGAGTCTAGAGAGAGAAAGTGGATCTCATTCTCATCTTTGTATTCTTTCTCTATTCTAATGAAGATCTCTTGAATTCTTGATTGTTACTTGATTAGATTTGGGATCACAGAATGCGATAAACCTCAATGTTATCGCAAGAAGCAAGGTGCGATAACATCAACAAGATTTAATCGCAACAAGGTGTTGCAATAAGGTACTGTTCACACGTTTTATCGTAAGACAAGGATGCGAGGAAAAAGTTTATCTCAAGATGTATGTTGCGATAAAAACCATTGATGTTTTATCGCAAGTAACATGGTGCGATAAAATATGTTGTCGCAAGCCATTGGTTGCGATAAAACCAACACTTAGACATTTTTCAAGAATTTTCAAGAATTTTCAAAAAATAATTATCACAGTGGAAGATGTCCAACTTCCAATTGATTAAGCACTTGTGTTTTGAAAACAAGATTTGTACTCCCCCTTAAATGATGCATAGATTTGGAAAATTATTTTTCATCATTTAAGAGTTAGTGTTAAAGTAGTTTAGAATACTTACCTTGTTGTCTTTTCGTATTCCCATGTCATCTATACTTACAAATGATGTTAGTTATGCACACTCCCCCTATTATTGTGCATATAATCCTGTACTATACTCCCATTGAGACCATAAACACACCTTATGCAGACACAAGTATCATATATAATCTCAAATACATCATTAAAGGAAAAAAAATAACAAGTTGAATAATCATTTGAAAAACAACAAAATCATGAAAATTTAAATAACATATATTGAGAATAGAATATGATGAAAATTGGAGTGTATCAATCTAGATGCAATATCTAGATTGAGATACAAATATTTCCATCTATTATATGATCAATATAGGAAAGTTAAACTTTCATGTTCAACATGCCAAGCTTGGATACTAACAAATTAAAGCGTTTTTCATCCAAGGCTTTTGTGAAAAGATCAGCAAATTGATACTCAGTTGTAACAAAGTATAATTCAATTGTTCCTTTCTCAATATGAACTTTAATAAAATGATACCTGATGTCGATATGTTTAGTCTTGGTGTGTTGGACAGGATTAGCAGATATGGCAATCGCGCTTTTGCTGTCACAGTATATGGGGATCTTCTCATATTTGAAACCGTAGTCCATGAGTTGGGTCTTCATCCACAACACTTGTGAACAACAGCTTGCCGCGGCTACATACTCAGCCTCTGCAGTTGATGTTGACACACAGTTCTACTTCTTAGATGACCAGCTCACGAGCTTGTCTCCCAAAAACTGTACATGTCCCGATGTGCTCTTCCTGTCAAGCATGCTTCCTCCATGATCCGCGTGTGAGTATGCGGTGAGTTCGTATCCTGTCCCTTTTGGATACCACAATCCGAGATACGGTGTACCTTTCAAATATCGAAAGATTCTTTTGACGACGCCAAGGTGTGATGCCTTAGGTTTAGCCTGAAATCTCGCACACAGACAAGTTGCAAACATAATATTTGGACGACTCGCAGTCAAGTACATTAATGACCCTATCATTCCTCTATAATTCTTAAGATCAACATCCTCACCATCAGGATCTTGACCGATATTAGATCCTGGTGCCATCGGAGTACCAATCGACGTACAGTTTTCCATCTTGAATTTTCTTCAAAATGTCAAACACGTACTTGGACTGATTAATGAAGATTCCTGTCGAAAACTGCTTGACTTGTAGTCCGAGAAAGAAGTTAATCTCTCCCATCATACTCATCTGGAATCTGGTCACCATAATGTTAGAGAACCAGGTACATAATGCAGGGTTAGTCGAACCAAAAATTATATCATCAACATAAATCTGTACGAGAAGAATTTCACCTTCTTCATGCTTGGTAAAGAGAGTCGTGTCGACTTTACCTTTTTCAAAGCCGACGCCTAGTAGAAAGGTAGATAGAACTTCATACCAGGCACGTGGGGCTTGCTTGAGACCGTAAAGAGCTTTGTCAAGAATATACACATGATCGGGTTTATCTTTGTCCACAAAGCCTTCAGGTTGAGACACGTACACTTCCTCCTTCAGAACACCGTTCAATAATGCAGTCTTCACGTCCATTTGATAAACAGTGAAGTTCTTGTAGGCAGCAAAAGATAGGAACATCTGAATTGCCTTTAAGCGAGCAACCGGTGCGTACGTCTCATTATAGTCTATACCCTCCTATTGCCTGTACTTTTTTTTCTACTAGTCGTGCTTTGTTTCTCACAACTATGCCGTCTTCATCTATCTTATTTTTTAGGACCCACTTTGTACCAATGACTGTCTTTCTTTTGGGTCTAGGAACTAATCTCCACACTTTTAGAGCTTCAAATTGATTCAGCTCTTCTTGCATCGCAATAATCCAGTCCGGATCTTCCAAGGCTTGTTAAACTGTGGTTGGCTCAACTTGACTTAGAAAGAGCGCGAACAGAACTTCATTTGCAGTTGCAGATCTGGTCTTCACATGTTCAGACACCTCACCAATTACTTGATATAGTGGATGACTCTGTGTCCACTTCTTTGAACGTGGATGTTGGGAAATTTCATCTTTATTGGAGTCAACTAAGGTAGGATCTTTATCGAAGTTCAACTCAATCGTCAATGTCGGTTCCGGACGCGAGGCTGGTTGGTTGTCAGAGGAGACAACTGGAACTGCCTCGGGAACTGCTTCAGTAGATTCCTCCGGTATGTTTTCAGTATTCTGAACATTAATATTTGAAGTTGTACTTGACGAAGAAGCACCATTAGTTGATACTTGTTGTATTGCTTGTGTAGATGTCATGTTTGGATTACTTGGGGAAGACACATGAGTTGTTGCATCAGTATTAGATGATGTCGGTACCGGTGAAGGACCTGGAAATGTAACTTGTACTGGATTTCGAGCAACCTGATTCCTGTCATTGACACTAGAAGATGAGTTATTGTTTCCAAAGAAATCATCATAAAAATTCTCAAACAAAATATCAAGTTCATTAGGATTAGAATTAGAATTAGAAGTGGAAGCTTGATCTTTGTTTGACTTAGTAGTCGTCGAACGGATTTGTTCGGACGCTAGAATTCCAGATATTGCGGGTTCTTGCACAGAAGCCATTTCTTCAGTATCATCGAATTTGACGTTAATGCTTTCCATCACGGTTTTAGAAGATTTGAAATAGACTCTGTAAGCCTTTGAGGTTGACAAGTATCCGATGAAAACGCCCTCTTTTGCCTTAGGACTGAATTTGTTCAGATTTATCCTTGTCATTTAGCACGATACACCTGCACCCAAAAACACGAAAGTAGTGTATTACAGGTTTTCTATTGTTGATAATTTCATATGGTGTTTTGCCAAACCGTCGGTGTATGATTGAACGATTTTGTGTGTAGCATGCCGTTGACACAGCTTCTGCCCAAAGAAACAACGGAAGATCAGCATAGGACAACATCGTTCTGGCAGCTTCAACTAGAGTACGATTTCGTCTTTCAACGACCCCGTTCTGTTGTGGTGTTCTTGCCGTAGAATATTGATCTGATACTCATAATGACTTAAGAAAGTCATCTAGAGTCGTGTTTTTAAATTCTGTCCCGTTGTCTGATCGGATTGTCTAGACTGATTGTTGAAGATTCACTTGAAGCTGTTTGATTAGCGAGATAATCAACTCAGGTGTTTCATCTTTGGAACGTAGAAATTTCACCCATGTGTATCTCGAATAATCGTCAACGACAACCAACACATACCGCTTGGCACTTATACTCTGAATCTTCATTAGCCCACAGATCCATATGAAGAATTTCCAAAACTTTGTGTGTACTCGGCTCAGGTTTTGGCGGATGAGGAACTCGTTTCATCTTCCCCTTCTCACAGGCGGTACAGAAATTGTCTTTCTCAAACTTCAGAACTGGTAGACCTAGGACTAAATCACTTACCATCAGTTTTTGAATATAGCGAAAATTGAGATGAGATAGTCGTCTATGCCACAGCCAGTTTTTCTCCATTGATGCTTTAGACAATAGACACACGTCATTCTTTGGTTTGATCTTTGACAGATCAATGGTGTAAAGATTTGACTTTCTCGTACCCACTAGAAGCTCATCGATCTCCTCCTACGATTCTGACAGAACACCGAGTCTTTTTGAAGTTGACTTCTAGGTCTTTGACACATAATTGACCTATGCTAAACAGATTATGTCCCAATCATTCAACATAGTTGACCTTTGTAATTCTGACGTTGTCTTTAACAATGTCTCCGTAACCCAGAATCGGAGAATATTGATCATTCCCAAATTTGACTCTACCACCATACTTTTCCACATAATTATTGAGCAACTCTTTTTTTCCAGTCATGTGTTTTGAGCAGCCCGAATCTAAATACCACACATGACTGGGCTGCAAAAAGGAAATCAAGTGGTTTTAGGTACCCATTTGAAGATGGGTCCTTTTGGGTTAGGAGTTTCAACAGGTTTGGTTTTAGCATATGTACTTTTAAAACCTCTATTATAATTTTCATTTGTATAAAATCTTTTAGGATCATGGAAATAATAACCAAACCAATGAGAATAATCAGACTTGCAGATAAAATCATCCACGCCACAAGATGAACAACAAATTTGATCATGCGCTAAGTTAATCAATTGTTGCATTGAATAAAGCTTGTACGGAATAACAAGTTTTTGTTTATTGAAAACATCTTGATTTCTAACAGCAGAAGCAAAATTAATTTTCATGGAATTAAAAGCAACATGAGATGATTTTGTCTGGGCCACATCCTGTGTGGACTCCTTTATTTTCCATTCGAGTCTCGAGTTGTTTCTTATATAACGATCTGAAATGCCATCAAAATAAGAATCATAAGCTTTAGAATTTCGAGCTTGAAAAGACTTAGATCTGTGATTTTTTTTTTCTTCTGAAATGATTGTTTAGATTCGGATTTGGAATAATAATCATTATCAGGAATTTTCTCAGCCGATTTTGAAGATTCACCATTGAAGAAAGTCTTCTTAGGTTCTTCTTCTTTGATTAAGAAGTCAGAGTGATCTGGAAGTTTGGCACTAAAATCAATTTGAACAGCTGTTTCTTTTACTTATTTTCCTTTCTCCTCACAAGGAACCTCAATATCACAATCAGACTGACTATCCAATGAAGTGTGAAAGATATCATAAGACTTTGGATGGAGAAATTCATTTCGTTCTTTTCTCAAAGCTTTTTCCTCTTCTGTAGGAAAATATCTCTCAGGAGGAGCATCAACTGATTGATTTTCCAAGTCCCAAGATTCAGAATCTTCTTGGTCATCAACATGTATGCCTCTGAAGATAGTATTTCCCATAAATGCCTTACACGAAAAAACATCTGAATCTGAAGAATGTTTTTCTTTTAAATATTTCTTTTCAGATATTTCTTTATGTTTAGCTTTCATTTCTTTTAAGCCATTTGAAATAACTGTAAACATAACTTCTTTTTCAATATCGAAAGCAAGCTGGTCATCATTTCTGACTTCCTCAATTTTGCTTTTGATCTTGCTTTCGAGGTCTACGAGCTTTTGTTCGAGTACCAAAGGAGGATAATAAATTTTCCTTCAAAAGCGGGTTTCTCACTCTCTTTTGGTTGCTCAACTGCATAGCTCTGGAAATAGTCATTAGACAAGGTTTGCTTCCAATTCTGAACCAAAACCTTCCTATTCTCCCATTCGTAGACAAAAGGAAGTTGCATTTTAACAGTCGTTTTCCTCTTAACCTCTTCCTCAGCCTCATGTTCTTTTTTATTAAGCCAATCAATTTGATACTTATTAGGATACCTTGATCGAATATCAAGCCATTCAAATTTATACAAACTTGGAGACTTGGTTAAAGCATTTTTCAAATAATGAGGATTATCAAATCCTAAGCCCCATTTTGAATGATAGTATCTGAAATTCTTAGGTGTGTTTAGAAGAATTGTCTGTTCTGTTTTACCTAATTTGTACAGTTCTCTTCCAAACTACTAGCCTTCTCAGTCAATTCGGTGTTTACATCTTTATAAGAGTGTAATAATTTTTCAAGCTCAATTATCTTTGCTTCTGAAGTCTTTAATTTTGAAGTCAAATCACCTATTCTCTTTCGAAAGCAATCTTGATACTCTTCAAATTCAACCTTACTCTTTTTCAACCCATCACTCAACTTGTTGTGTTCAGTGATTAGTTGTTTTTGAGAATCAATTACTTTATGCGCTTTATGAAGTTTACCAATTGTATCATCTAGTCTTGATTGTAAATGTTTTAGATTTTTCGCGAAATGATTAATAGTAAAGGATTCTACCTCATCTATCTCAGGCGCCGCCGCATCAGCTTCGGAATCCTCGCCTTCTCTGCTCATCAGACACATTTTGGCCAAGGCAACAGTTTCATCCTCATCCTCATCATCCGTTTCATCCAACCAAGACTCTTCTTCCACCAGCAGTGCTTTCCCAGACTCCTTCTGTTTGGCCAGTAACATCTTGTTCTTATAGTAGTCAGAGTCTCGTACTTTCAGTTTCCAGCACTCCTTGGCGAAATGACCAGTTTTACCACAATTATAGCATTTCTGTTCCTCCCCTTTCTTATCAACAAACTTCTTGTCCTCAATTCTCTTAACCTCATCTTTCCGATCATCTGATAAGTTCGTTGTTTACTTATGATCCCTGAAGACAAGTTTCACGTTAACATAGGTTCTACGCTGAAGTCGAAGATCAAGCTCAAGAATCACCGACAACTCTCCTAATGAACTGATGCGGATCAGCGAAGACTCAGATTTGTCACTCAACGTGAAGTATCAAGTACAAGACTTTAGCTATCGCTGAACTCTATCATTCGCTGACAAAGAATGATAGATCGCTGAATCAACGAAAAGCTGATCATAAAGTCCTACGTACAAAGTACTTTGTCTTAACCACCCTTGCACGTCTCCGTACGATATGTCAGAAAAAGAACCTCCTTATTGTCTGAATTCGTACAACCACTCTGGTACTACACTGTTCAACATGCGGCTACTAAGGTTGTCAACAAAGGTCAATGACATGCAACCAATCAGCTGTTGCCACGTGTAAAGTGTATCGAGAATGTACCATACATGATTATTCTTGCTACTCTAGTCGAGAATTCTCGTTTCTAGCAACTCCATTGACCTCGAAACATCCTATTTTAAAGTGCCTAATGGTGAATTTCACTCTCATTTACTTAAACAAACGCTAGTTTGAGTCTAGGTATCCAAAATCAACACCTAAATCTCTCAAACTTATGCTCTGATACCAACTTGTAACACCCTCGAATTTGGAAAGAGCAACTAAATAAAAATTCGATAAAATACCCAACAAGATAAAATCATTTCTACAATTCATACCTTAAAATACCTCATAATTTAAAACATTATAGTTCCCCAAATAAAATAACTTAAACGGGTGTCACTTAACACGACACAAGTTGCTAATCCCAAAATAAATGCGGAAGACTTCACTAAACGATTCACATCTCGTGCACACTACTAGCACTCGCCACTTCATAATGTAGCTAGAGCTACCCCAACCTGAGCCTGTTGCACATGCCGACAAATAAAAAGGGTTAGGCTTACGCCTAGTGAGTTCAAGCATTTTATCATGACTACATAAAAGAAATCATAAATCGGAAGGTTGTAGTTTTAGTCATGATTTAGATAAATCTTTCATTGAAAGTTTGCGACCAAGATTATTATTTCCAAAGGTTTTCCCAAACGGGCATACATGACTCATTTTTCCAACGTACCCAAAATCCATGGAAACCATTCCCGAAAAGTGTAAAGCGTTTTCCAAAATGAGTTACGACTCCAACTCACTCAAAACATATTTGGGCATAAATAACCCAAGGAATACAAACGTGGACAAAACTCCAATATTCCAAAACACCCGATAAGTATGAAGCATAGAACCCTGCCAATAACCATGAATACAATTCGTATAAATAAAGTACGTCACCGAAAATATGGATAAAAACATATACCCAAAACCACACCTTTCGGTGACGGGGGAGACCCGATTCCATCGAAAGTGACGGACACACAAAGTTAAGTCACTCGTGATGTTACTGGATTACACCTCAAGCCCCGACCTTAGTTCCCATACCATAAAGACATCACAACCTCAAGCCATAAATAGATTGCCTTTATTGCATACCCCGTAGAGTTACACCTCAAGGACTTACATGCGACCTTATTGCATATCCAGCCTAGACGAGTTACACCTCAAGCCCCGACCTTAGTTACCATGCCATAAAGACATCACAACCTCAAGCCATAAATAGATTGCCTTTATTGCATACCCCGTAGGGTTACACCTCAAGGACTTACATACACGGGGACCATAGTGCATACTCGCTAGTGGCCCCATGGCCTACGCATATAACCATGCGTCCCTACGGTCCACTCCTCGTGCACAAAGAGATAGGCCATCAAATAAAGACTGACTCACTTGCCTATGGATCCAATGCAACACAGTCTACCAAAACATGCTCAACCCGGAATGAAAAAACACCCAAGCATGTAAATATCAATAATGTGCAATAAAATGCATTTAAACATCCGTTAGGTAAACAAGTACCACAAAACCACTATTAACCCAAAACCTGGCACGGTTAAGCAAAAGGGTTTTCCCAAAAGAACTCACACCTTTACAATTCTCAAAATAACTCTTGACGCTAAATCGGATATTTCCCAAATGGTTTATAAAATCAATTACACTAACATGATGTACTCGTCAAATAAGCCTCTCTTTGAGCAATTAAACTTTTAAAGACAAAATATGGTTTCTAACCATCCAAATATTCAACAGCCCTAATTATAGGTGTTTTGCACATTTATGAAGATAAATATTTTCAAAAGAGTTAAACTATCCAAATAACTCAACCACATATCTTTTCAAGTAAAACACACACATATTCGTAAAATACTCATTTTGGCATGTACAAAGTTTTCGCAAAGTAACTTGAACTCACCTTGCTAGATTAGGCTAAATCTAGATTTTTTCCAAACGTAAGCTCCTTTGAAGAAGTCCGAACCTTCAAGTCCAAAT
Source organism: Saussurea involucrata (assembly GCA_033807775.1). Classification (NCBI taxonomy): domain Eukaryota; kingdom Viridiplantae; phylum Streptophyta; class Magnoliopsida; order Asterales; family Asteraceae; genus Saussurea; species Saussurea involucrata. Next base: position 53,316,099 of record CM066322.1, on the reverse strand, counting down.
CTTCCAAAAACCTAAATTCATAAATTCCTACCATGAATATTCATATTCAACCACTTAAAAAAACCAATCCCAAACATCTTATATCAAAATCTCCATTTTGACCAAAATCCCAATATCAACCTAACTTCTCCAAAATCATCCAAATTGAAATTGGAGAACAAAACACTAGCAGATCATCAATGAAACATTTATAACCCATAAGAAAGTATAGAAGCTATGAGGATGAACTCACCACTTAGGTTTTGATGAAAACCTAGAAAACCTCAAAAATCTCTTAAGATGTTGTGGATGGAACTTGCTCTTGCATCTATAGATGAAATCAATAGTATAAAATGGGTAAGGAACGCATCAATCTCCAAGAGAAACCCCAAAATCGGTTAGGGTTTTGTGAGGGAGAAAAGGGGAATCGATTTGGGAGAGAAAAGGAAGGAGATTCGAGACTTACCACCACCAAACACCCTTGAATCTTCCAATGATCTTCCAAACTCTTTCTAGATCCTTGAAGATCTCTCAAAAACGAAACCATGGCCACTTGAATCGCCAAAATCGGAGTTGAAACGAGAGATATATGAAGAAATGAAGTTTGGGTTGTGAAATTCGTATTTGACAGCAACCAGGTACCCGTCCGCGACAATGACACGCGACAATGACACGGTCATTGTCGCTGGTCATTGTCGCTGGTGGTGTACCGAAGGTTGTACCCTTGGCGCGACAATGACACGCGACAATGACACGGTCATTGTCGCTGGTCATTGTAGCTCCGCGGTACCGAAACTGTTTTGGCCATAACTTCTTCGTTATAGCTCCGTTTTTGCTCTGGAAAGAACCGTTGGACTCGTATTCGAATTCCTTATCCAACAAGACCATAAAATCTAAGATTTAACCCAAAATTCTATTTTTCATATTTTTCTTAAAAGATCGATTCCACACTGATTCGAAGTCGTACTTATCCGAAAATTACGGGTGTTACACCTCTACTCAGCGACCCTCGGTCACTATCACTGAGTTAGAGAGTAACTCTGAAAGTTCATCAGATTTTGACTCTTCAGATGATGATGAATCTTTGGCTCTCCTAACTAAAAAGTTCAGGAGATTCGCCAAAAAGAAAATGTTCAGTAAGAACAAACCTCTTTCTATAACTAATAAGCCAAGATCATCAGCTATTGTTGATAAGGCTACTGCTACTTGTTTTAACTGCGAAAAGATTGGACATTTCGCTAACGAGTGCAGGTCTAAGAAAGTATCGAGAAAATCTGCGTTTCCCAATAAATCCTTTGTTCCCAGGAATAAAGATGACAAATATGCTAAGCTGAAAGAAAAATATGCGAAGCTGAAAAGCTTCAAGAAGAAAGGCAAAGGCCTGATGGTTTACGATTGGGCTGCTTCTGAAGAAGAAGAATCATCATCTGACTCTGAAGATGATGAAGCCAATCTCTGTCTTATGGCAAAGATTGAAGATGAGGAAGAAAGTTCAGACATTCCCTCTACTTCAACCTCTGCAATTCAGGTATCACCTTCCTTCTTTACAAATATTGCAAATATTGATGAAGCTGATAGTCTCCGTAAAATCGATCTCTTGACTAGAAGTTTATATGAAGCCATGAATGGCAAAACTGTAGTTGAAAACCAAAACCTTGATCTCGCTGAACAACTTAAAAACTGTCACCTTCAAATAGAAAAGCTTTCTAAAATTGAAGAAGACTTTAAAGATCAAGTGCATTTAAATCAGCTAGTCAAAATCGAACGAGTAGAAGCTATCGCTGCATTGAAAGCTGAAAAAGCTACTGTTGAAGGATGGTGTAATTCTTCAACAAAGATCACTGAGATAATCAAGTCTCAGATTCCCCTGAGTGATAAACGTGGTCTTGGTTACAAATATGAAACTCAAGAACCAACCACTGATCGTTCCATGCTCTTATTTGGAACTTTCGTATCCTCAGTCGCTGACACTTCATCCTCTCAGTGTTCCTCGTCCAGACCAACTATCCCTGAGGAAATTTCTACCTCTTAAAAAGGTAAAGAGAAAATGGTTTATCCAAAACCTACCTCTGTCTTTAAAGATAAAGGTAAAGGAATTGCTTTTAACCAAAATCCTCATAAGGGTACTTTAGTACCAAAGCTGAATGCTTCCAAAGCTTTAGTGATATATTCCTCTGGATCAAGGAATCAGATCTCTGGATCTACTCAGCGTGGGTCTATTCAGCGATCTACTCCTAGACACAGAGTGGATATCCTTGGTAAGAAATCTGAAGAACTAAACGTTCCTCCCATTTCAAAAGCCAAAAGCTTATTTGGTGCTGGTCCTTCTAATTCTAAATCAAAAGCTCAGCATTCAAATAGTCCTAGAACTACTTTTAGTTATAGGAAATGTTATCACTGTGGACTCACTGATCATATTGCTAGTAAGTGCCCCACAGCCACCAAAGCTGAAAAGATAGCTAAGGTGAAGATTGCCCCCAAGGCAAAGAAGACCACTGAGGTTAAGAAATTAACCAAAGTGAAGACTGACAAAGCTGAATCTTCAAATGCTGCGAAGATTGCTAAACCTTCCATTCCAACTACTTCCACTGACAAACGTGTACACATGGTTAAGTGGGTACCCAAGAAAAACTAATCTTCCTTTGTGATGTAGGTTCAGAAGGGTATCTGGTATCTCGATAGCGGATGCTCTAGACACATGACAGGAAAGAAAAGCATGCTCGCTGAATACAAGGAAGAAAAGGGTCCCTCTGTGACTTTCGGTGGAAATGGAAAAGGACATACCCGAGGGTTTGGTGTACTCTCAAATGGTACAACCACCTTCAGAAGAGTCGCATATGTTGAAGGGCTGAAGCATAACCTTTTAAGCATCAGTCAGCTTTGCGACAAGGATAACAAAGTAATCTTTACTAAGGAATCCTGCTTTGTCACTGACAAAAAGGAGAAGATAGCTATTAGCGGTTATTGTTTAGAAAATGTTTATGTAATAAACATGGACTCAACAACCACTGAGAACTCTTGTTTCTTCTCAAAAGCCTCATCTGATGTCAACTGGTTATGGCATAAGAGGCTCTCTCATCTGAATTTCAAGATACTGAACACTCTTTCTTCAAAAGAGTTAGTCACTGGTCTACCTCAACACTCATACGCCGAAGAGTCTTTATGTTCAGCGTGTGAAAAAGGAAAGCAGACCAAAGCAAGCTTTAAGTCAAAGCAAGTCTCCTCAGTGTCATCTCCTCTACAACTACTCCATATGGATTTGTTTGGCCCTGTTAACAAACAATACATCGCTGGAAAGAAATATACACTGGTCATAGTTGATGAATTCTCTCGTTATACATGGATTATGTTTCTCCGTTCCAAGAGTGACACCCCTGAAGAACTCATCACCTTTGTTCGGAAGATAGAAACCCTGAACAATTTGACCATTCGCTCAATAAGGAGTGATCATGGGACTGAATTCAAAAACAGTTCTCTTGATTCCTTCTTTGAGAGTAAGGGTATTTCTCACAACTTTTCTTCAGTGAGAACACCACAACAAAATGGAGTCGCTGAAAGAAGAAATAGAACAATTATTGAAGCTGCACGTTCAATGCTCAGCGATTCTCACCTGCCTACTCAGTTTTGGGCAGAAGGTGTCAACACCGCTTGTTTTACACAAAACAGGTCGCTGATAGTCAAAAGATTCAATAAAACAGCCTATGAACTTTTTCATGGGAGAAAGCCTTCAATCAGCTTTCTTCACATCTTTGGATGTCAGTGTTTCATACTGAATAACAGAGATGCCCTTGGAAAGTTTGATCCTAAGTCTGATGATGGAATCTTTCTTGGATACTCCTCAGTCTCCAAAGCCTTCAGAGTCTTTAATCGAAGAAGACAAACTGTTGAAGAAACAATTCACGTCACGTTTGACGAATCCCGTTCAGCGAACTCTAAAGCGTCCGCTGATACTGAAGAACTGAATCAATGGATGTTTTCTCATCATGGTGATTCAGAAGATATTCCCACTCCTCGTGCTCATACAGTTGAAGATGATGGTCCTACTATCATTCCAAATATGCAGAATAGTGAAGCTGAAACATCATGGGTCTCAGCTGTTCCTATAAACACTATACCTGCTTCTGAACCCAATGTTTCAGACATTCCATCCACTTCTCAGCAATCAGTGAATATAATGACAACTGCATCCATTCCTCTCTTGGCTGATACTCCAGACGTCGCTGAAGCTTTATCTTCAGCTCCTCCAGTTCAAGTTGAGTCAACGTCTCACGCCCCGGCTCAGCGATGGACTATAAATCACCCAATTGATCAAATTCTTGGTGATCCAAACGCTGGTATTCAGACTCGACGAAGTGCAGGTAATATATGTTTATTTGTTAATTTTATTTCTCTAACTAAACCAAAGAAAGTAGATGATGCCCTCAAAGATCCAAACTGGGTCAGCGCCATGCAAGGAGAGCTGACTGAATTCGAAAGAAACAAAGTTTGGAAACTTGTTCGAAGACCAACTGACAAAACGGTGATAGGCACTAAATGGGTCTATCGAAACAAGTTGGACGAACATGGAACTGTTACCCGCAACAAGGCTCGTCTTGTTGCTCAGGGATACAGACAAGAGGAAGACATAGATTATGACGAAACATTTGCTCCAGTAGCAAGACTAGAATCTATTCGTCTATTCTTAGCATACGCTGTACACAAAGACTTCAAAGTATATCAGATGGATGTTAAGTCAGCGTTTCTAAATGGAAAGCTGAATGAAGAAGTCTATGTGGAACAACCTCCAGGATTCTCAGATCCTAAGCGTCCAGGTTATGTTTATAAACTGATAAGGCACTTTATGGCTTAAAGCAAGCTCCACGTGCATGGTATGACACTCTTTCTACTTATCTCCATATTGAACAATTTGAGCGAGGTAAAATCGACAAAACTCTATTTTTCAGAAAAGTAAAAGGTCATATCATTCTTGTTCAAATATATGTTGATGATATTATATTTGGCTCTACTAACCCTGATCTTTGTACTCGTTTCGCTGATAGAATGAAAGATGAGTATAAGATGAGCATGATGGGTGAACTAACATATTTCCTTGGTCTTCAGATAAAGCAAAATAAAAAAGGAACTTTCATTAATCAGGGAAAATATGTTAAAGATATGCTGAAGAAATTCGACTTAACTGAAAGTTCAGCTATGAAAACCCCTATGGCACCACTGCTGACACTTGATAAGGATACTAAGGGTATTCCTGTTAATGTCACACTATACCGTGGGATGATCGGCTCTCTTTTGTATCTTACAGCTAGCCGACCCGATATTATGTATGCAACATGTTTATATGCACGATATCAAGCTGAACCTAAGATATCTCATATGAAAGTTGTAAAGCAAATTTTTCGATATCTAAAGGGTACAGCGAATCTAGGTCTTTGGTATCCCAAAGACTCAGGATTCGATCTAATCGCCTATTCAGATAGTGATTTTGCAGGTTGCAGAATGGATAGGAAAAGCACCACAGGAGGGTGTCAGCTCCTGGGTGGAAAGCTGGTAAGTTGGACAAGTAAAAAGCAAAACTCAGTGTCCACCTCCACATCTGAAGCTGAGTATGTAGCCGCTGGAAGCTGTTGTTCTCAGGTCTTGTGGATGAGAAATCAACTACTGGACTATGAACTTCAGCTCTCAAATATTCCAATCTATTGCGACAGCACAAGTGCCATCGCTATAGCCAATAATCCAGTGCTACACTCAAAGACAAAACACATCGAAATCAGGTATCACTTTATCAGAGATCATGTGATGAATGGTGATATAGAACTTCACTTTATCCCAACTGATTATCAGTTAGCTGATCTGTTCACCAAACCTCTTAATGAGACAAGGTTCAACTTTCTCATCAACGAGCTTGGAATGCTGAATTTTGAAGAATAAAATCTTCAGCGATTCACATTTGATCAGCAATAGGATAAAATCAGATTGTATAACCCATTTTATCATCTTCTCTCTGAATAAACTTGATTCGCTGATATCAAGGTATGTTTTCTCTCTCTGACAAAACGCATGAAAATGCAAGATTTCAAAATAAATTACATCGCTGAATATCTCTTCCTTATCAGCGATCCATTGAAATTTCTAAAACCATCACTGATATTTCTATTCAGTGCTTCATGTTTTCAAAAGTGTCCCTGAGTTTTTTCAAAACCTCAGAGACATCCAAGAATATGAAAGGACAGTTGTGACGTCATTACAACGGATAAGCCCTGACATGTTCTTCTTTCTGACACACGTTTGAACGTTTCGTTTACTCGCCAATCAAATGCAAACACGTGTCCGTGTCATGATGAAAATCTTTTCCCGCTCAAGATTTTCTCTTTCCAATCTCTCTATATAAACAATTTCTTGGTTTATATTTTCCTTTTACGCGAACTTCTCCTCCAAGCAAAGAAAGAATTCACTGTTGCATTTTGCTCTCGAATTTTTCAAGAACAACTGTTCATCTTCTTCAAACATCAAAGGTTAATATGTTCTTATTATTTACCAAATGCAAAGAACTTGTTTCTGATCTTCTCTTTGTTTTTAATAAGATCAAACAAAAGAACTTCTTAAAAATGAAATCATTTTCTTTCATGGTTTTATGAACACAACCATTTCATGGTTGTTCTTCAAGTTTAAATGCAAAAATCTTAAACTTGTTCTTCATTCGTTTTTCCAGAATCCCAATCTTCAAAGGAAACTGGAAAACAAGATTTTTTTGGGTTTGCATTTCGTTTTTTTAAAAACAAGAAAAACCCTAATCTTCATTAAGACATTATGTCTGAATGAAATGGACAAAATTCGAACCATCTTATTGGAAAACTCTTTCCACATTAAGATTATTCTTATTTGTTAATCTTTGGTTGAACTGATAATACAGAAAATGGCATCTTCTGACATTCCCAAGAACACCATCGCTGAGAACACTGCTGCTGATGATACTGCTGAGGAAGTGGATATCCTCAAGGCTCCTCAGGTCAAGTTCTCTCTTGACAAACTGGATTGGACAAAGATAAATAACCTCTATGCGCTTCTCGAGTTTCCTCCTCGAAAGAAAGTTACACATCTAGATGATGCTGTAAACTTCCTAAAGAACTGCTCCATCTTCACAGCCCTGACCATAACACCTCCTGCACATCAACTTTTTCTATCACAATTCTGGTACTCTGCCGGACATTCTCAGCTACCATCAGCCAAAGACCCCTAAAAAACAATTGATTGCATCCTCTGCGATATCGAATATGGCACTATGAAGATTACACCTGCCATCATTCGCAAAGCCCTGAACCTTCCCTTGGCCACCAAAGAAAAACCTTTTGTTCCTCTCCCTGACCCCAAGAAAAACTCAGACAGGGAAGCCATCATTGCATTCTTCGATGCAATGGGCTATGTATGGGAAACTGGAAGGGACATGAAGCCCGAGAAGAAGCTGACCATTATCAAGAAATCGAAAATGCCCAGCGAGATGAATTTCATCTTCGCCCATGTGATCAGCTGCATGACTGCCAAGACCGGCTCCTCTGACCAAGCCGCTAAGCCTCAGCAAGCAATGGGATATGCACTGCTGAAAGGTCTACATATAGACTGGGCATCGATTATCTATGATGACCTGGTACTCAGAGTGGACTCCGTCGCTGACAGATCTCCATGGGTTCCCTATCCTCGATTCATCGGCGCCGTATTCCAAAAAGGCCTGAAGGACAGCTACCCAACAGAGGGTGACCTGAAACCCTCTCAGGTCGGCCCTAAGATTCTCGACTTCAAGCCGATGGAAAATGAGGTACGTCTTTCTACTCTGCTAACTCTTCTAAACCCTACTTCTTCTACTTCTACAGCTCCTTCAGCAGACAAACCCACCGCTGATACCCCAGCTGCAACCACCATTCCTTCTCTTAAAAGGAAACATTCTGACACCCAACTTGGTTCCAAAAGAACTAAGAAAACCAAAGAGCAACCCTAGAAATTTATTGCTAAAGACTCCTCAGCTCCTCTTATTGGCCTGAAGGAAAGTTCAGTGGTACGCTCTGCCACAGCTGAACAAGCCACCCACTCTATCCCAACTTCAGCGTCTCCAAACGCTGAGGTTACAAACTTGGAATCTACCCAACCTCCTTCAGTCTCTCAAAAGACTGATGAAGTGATTCTCAGCGAATCCAACGCTGAACTCAGTACCCAACCTCCATTCTTACCCTTCGCTTCTCCCTCTACTCATTTGGACACCACTCCAGTTATCACTGAAGCACCTGTCATTCCTCCAGAAGCTAAAGAAAATACTCTTCAAGGAGTGATGGGCATAGGACCTGCAGAGATGACCATACGTCCACGCACTTTAGCTGACGATATGGAACTTTACTCAGGAACCCGAGATTTTGATGAATTCACCAATCCTCCTGCAGGTACACACCAAACCATATACACTGTTACTAAACCCCAAACTTCTGAGCTTTCCTCTGTTCACAAGTTTTTATATGTTACAGGTCCTAATTTGAGAGACATCAACGCCTCTCTGAAGACAATAGACACGACGCTGACAGGTCTGACTACTACTCTTTCCGACAACTCTTCAGCTGTAACAAACGCTGGAGAGAATCTTACAAAGTTGACAACTATCGTCGAAAAGAATGCCTCCAAAGCTGATTTGGAGAAGGTTGATAAATCACTCACCGACTTTGCCAAGGTTCTCTCTGACATCTACACAGACTACCTTGACATCAAGAAATCAGTTGACACCATGTCCAGCGAACTCACAACGCTGAAGACATCGGTTGGCATACTCGAAGGTGACATGTCTGCTGTAAAGACTGATGTCAGCTCCGTCAAGACTGACATGAGTTCTGTGAAGGCTGATGTAAATACGATGAAGAATGACATCACTTCTATGAACACTTTGTTGCAGCAGATCCTGACCAACACGACCGCTCCTGTACCTCCATCTTTTACTACGGCGGATCGTGATGAACTCGTGAAGATCAATCCTGGTATTTCTGGCATAGAAAACAGATTATCAGCGATTGAAATCTGTGTGGGGATCCCTGGCCAAGAAGACAGGGATACAACACAAGCTGCTGAATCATCACATTCCTCCCCCAGTCATCATGAAAAAGAGGGGGATAAGAGCGCTGAAGACCCTGAGAAGAGCGCTGAAGACCCTGAGAAGAGCGTTGAAGACCCTTCCAAGAGTGCTGAAGACCTTTCCCATGATGAATCTATCAGGGGAGAAAAGATTGAAGACCTCACCTTTACTGAAGAGGGTGAGAAGACAATTGAAGCAGCCGCTGGACCACAGGAAGATGAACACCCTGAGGGAACCGAGAAGCTTACCTCTGTATCTGAGGGGGAGCAACTCGAAGAAGAAGCTGAAGAAACTGAGTCTGAAGCTGAAGATGAAGAAGCCATCGACTTATCAGATGATGAACCATCCTCTTCTCCAAAGAATGATGATGATGAAGATGTTGATGATGATGACTCTTTTATCGTAAAGCCTGCTCAGAGATCTAAAGCTCTTAAAGGTATTCTGATAAATGAACCTACAGGGGAGCGGACAAAGACAAAGCCATCAGCATCTGAAGCTGACAATGGCAAAGGAAAAAGTGTCGCTGAAAATGAAAATCTGATGATCTTGCTTAAAAAGCCGGTTTGTCAGGTACATTAACCTCTTCCTTACTCCACATCCCTCCTCTATACACTTTATCAGTTCTACTCTCTCCAAACCTCCATACACTTTATCACACTCTTTCTCTATCTCTGTTCTACCCATGTTCTTACTCGTAAGATCGCTGTGTTTCAGCTAGTCCTCTCCCCTGTTTGAGGATATCGCTGAAGTTCCTACAGCTGCGACTTCACCAACAATAATCCCAACTCCCAACGCTGAAGAAATAATCCCAGTCTTAGATTTGATCTCTGAGACTGATGAACCTGAAGAACAGATGCTCTCTCACAAAAACAGACATTCCTTGGCTCCTCAAAAGCTAAGTGAAGAGGATCAAGAAAAGAGAGATGAAATGATCAAGAGACTCGAAGATCAGCGAATTATTATGAAGCGTGATCAACTTCCTTCCGTTCCTCCAAAGTTCAGAGTTTCCCAAAAGGAATACAAGGAACACCTCAGAGCTGAACGCCTGATCGCTGAAAGAAGGGAAGCTGAAGAAAAAGACAGAGAATACGCCATCCAACTTACTCAACGATCAATAAAAGACCCCAAGCTGAAAAGAGTTCCCATTGATGTTCAACGTCAGCTATGGGATGATGCTCAAAAGATTGTTACAGAAAAGACTAAGGTCTCTGATACGACTTTGGAATGGGCTAAACAAATGCTGACCTATCGATCTAGACCATCCAAAATCATCAAAGTAAACATCAGAGGAAGACTGTACGCAGACGTTCCTGTTGTTGAAGTAGATGTCTACAGAGAAGACAAGACCAAGCAAACCTTCTATGCTGCTACCTTAGAAAAGTTTGGCCTCTCTGAATGGTTAGAAACGAAATTAGCCATTCAGGGATCGCGCTCAAAGTTCAAAAGCCATGTCGAGAAGATCTTAAACAAACAGATCGACCTGGTTTCCTCTGCTGTGGATATTCCTCCTTCTAGTCTTCTTCCTCAACAAAGAAAAGTCTCTGCTAAGGAAAAGAAAGTCTCAGACTCAGGTCCTCCTATACGGAATGAAACAGGTATTGGTTTCTCTCGTGCTGAAGTTCTTGGCCCTGATGCTGATCTCTCAGCGCTTGACACCTCCCTACCACCTGGAGAAACTTTCATTCCTGGCACAGTTGTAAGTGATCCCTATGGTATATTCTTTCTAGACTACTATGGAAATCATCACTTTTAACGTATCTCTGAGCTCCACATCACTCCCATCAAACAACTCAGAGATCTCATACACTAGTGTGAAGTCAGACGCGACATTAAAGCTAGACACCTGAAGCCCTTGATTTTTGAAGAATCTCTGAAGAAAAAGAATCAAGGAGTAGATGTCCCTGACTGGATGATTCCCACATCAAAGACCCTCGATGAACTACTCATCAAGGAAGAACCTTTTGACGGATAGGATCGCCTTGTAATTCTTTCTATCCTTATCTGTCTACATCTTTTGTACTTGTAATTTTATTCGCTGTACTTGTAATTTTTCCACTTCCCTCTGTAATCTTTACACAGTTTAAAGAAAAATTTCAGCGAATGTACTTTACTCCATCAGTACAGAAAAGATCCCAGAAAACAGTAAAAGGGACAAATATTTTATGAGTTCTTTTTATCCTTATGTTTTCATTAAATAGAAATTTTCTCTGTTTCTATGTCATAATCAAATAGGGGGAGATTGTTGATCCAAACCCTCAGTGATTTGATAATGACCCTCTCTTATATACTTAGTGAAACAGTAAAAGTAAACAATATGTATCAGAGTTTCACTATCGCTGATAAGTACTAAGATCTTACAGTACCGCTGATAGGAACTCTCGCTCTTTAGATTAAACATTCAGCGAACACTGTTCACCATAATACTCTGAGTCTGTTCAGTACCTATGGTGATCGCTGATAAGTTAGTTGTTTACTTATGATCCCTGAAGACAAGTTTCACGTTAACATAGGTTCTACGCTGAAGTCGAAGATCAAGCTCAAGAATCAGCGACAAGTCTTCTAATGAACTGATGCGGATCAACGAAGACTCAGATTTGTCCCCTCAACGTGAAGTATCAAGTACAAGACTTTAGCTATCGCTGAACTCTATTATTCGCTGACAAAGAATGATAGATCGTTGAATCAACGAAAAGTTGATCATAAAGTCCTCCGTACAAAGTACTTTGTCTTAACCACCCTTGCACGTCTCCGTACGATATGTCAGAAAAAGAACCTCCTTATTTTCTGAATTCGTACAACCACTCTGATACTACACTGTTCAACATGCGGCTACTAAGGTTGTCAACAAAGGTCAATGACATGCAACCAATCAGCTGTTGCCACGTGTAAAGTGTAAACTGCAATGCATTAAATGCATGCAGTAAATAAGAAGATGAACTCACTTCATTTTGAAGTAACTTGCTAACTCTGGACAAGTTCATCCTTCTTATCTTGAGATAGATATTATTAGTAATTTCCTTCTCTTTCTTAGTGCAAGAAACTTAGTGTTCCAACTTGTTTAGATTTAGGTTTATCCTTAATCTTGTTTCCGCAACAAGCTGTAAATTGTTAATGATTTATCAATAAACAATTTAGAAAAGTAAAATATGTGTGTTTGTATTCAACCCCCCCCCCCCCTCTACAAACTTGTATAGCCCTTCGGGACCAACACATCTGCTTCATCCTCATCTTGTTTAAGCATCTAAAACATCTCTTGTAGCTATAGATAAGCCAATCTGGAATGTTGTTTCATGCGGTGAGCATACTTCTTCCATTCGGGCTGAAGTACACTTAAGAACTTCACATTGTTCTCAATTATGGATTTCTTTATGTTATATCTATTCAGCTCATTCAAGCTGGTTGTGAAGCGATCATAGGTGCTATCCAGTGACTCTCCTTCTTTCTGTCTAAAATTTTCGTAGTTGTTAATCACATTAGAAGTCCTCATCTGATTTTCCACCTCTAAAACCTGATAAAGTTTAATCAACTCATCAAACATGCCCTTCCCGGTGGCATTGAAACTCTCAACCTTTTGATAAATATCTTTGGTTAATGCTTGCATTACAAGTGTCCTTGCTGCTTTATCAGCATTATACCTCTTCAGTTCATCCCCAACATAAGGTTCAACAAGTCTTCTTCCAGTTGGTTCAGTCAACCATACTTCACCTTGTACTCCATTTTTCAAAGAACTCATAATGAAGTCATCATTTTCCTGTCGTTCAACATAATCTTCAAACCTATCTTTCCAGATTTTAAAGTCTTTTGGGAACAACACTGGTGGTTTAGCCTTTAATCCTATAACTAGCATATCCCTAGCTGTCATGATGAATACTTGTTATTGACCATTAAGCAACCTTCTGAACAGATTAAAATGTAATACACACCACTGTTTTTATCGTAACTCAAATTTATCGCAGATAACACTTTGTCGCAAACTTGTCGCAGGTACACTTTGTCGCAAACCAACAGTTTCTCGTAAACAGCACTTTGTCGCAAGTAAAGAGATGCGATAAAAGAAATCTCAAGGTAATTGCAACTCTTCGAGGAAAGATTATCGCAGGATGAGACAAGCGATAAAGTCAAAAACTGGTCTTATCGCAACTGAAGGATGCGATAAAATACTGTTCACACCAAAAGAGGTGCGATAAAATGGATTTGTCGCAGGTAACTGATGCGATAAAATCCGTGTGATGAAAAAACTTGCGATAAAGAAGAATTAGTGCAGTACGATAACTATGAACACTGAGTCTTGCGATAACTATGAAGATCAGTTCAATCTCAAGTGAAACTTCCAAATCAAGTCCGTTTGAGATGAAATTTGGTACAAAGATACGTGAGGTGATTCTGGACACTTTTAATACTTGCACTTTTGTCCAAAAACAAACAAAAAAAGGAGATTTGATCCCCAAAACAGTGTTCTAAACATTTTTCACGAAATTTTCTCTAATCTATCAATTCTGAATTGGTTTGAGTGATTTTGCGGAATAAAATCAAGTAGTAACAATCACCAAACAGTCCTTAATCAATCATGATCCATTTGATGAACACAAATGACCAAAATCAATCAATAGATAGAAAATGAAGAAAAACTCAAAAACTCATGAAATGATCTCTGAATCAGAATGAATTGTTTTGCTCTGATACCAATTGTGATCCCAGAACAAGCATTCAATTTAGCAATATGAATCAATTGGTCATCCCTCTATTAAGCATGAATCAATCTTCAAGTACAATGGTGATAAATGAGAGAAAAGTGCACACTGTACTTGGAATGTAAGGAATGACACACTAAACAAATACAAGGGAAAAACAATATATAGTGTGGAAAATATAGAATTGACCTATGCTAAACAGATTATGTCCCAATCCTTCAACATAGCTGACCTTTGTAATTCTGACGTTGTCTTTAACAATGTCTCCGTAACCCAGAATCGGAGAATATTGATCATTCCCAAATTTGACTCTACCACCATACTTTTCCACATAATTATTGAGAAACTCTTTTCTTCCAGTCATGTCTTTTGAGCAGCCCGAATCTAAATACCACACATGACTGGGCTGCAAAAAGGAAATCAAGTGGTTTTAGGTACCCATTTGAAGATGGGTCCTTTTGGGGTTAGGAGTTTCAACAGGTTTGGTTTTAGCATATTTACTTTTAAAACCTCTATTATAATTTTCATTTGTATAAAATCTTTTAGGACCATGGAAATAATAACCAAACCAATGAGAATAATCAGACTTGCAGATAAAATCATCCACGCCACAAGATGAACAACAAATTTGATCATGCGCTAAATTAATCAATTGTAGCATTGAATAAAGCTTGTACGGAATAACAAGTTTTTGTTTATTGCAAACATGTAACACCCCCCTTACCACGACACAATATTGTCCGCTTTTCCCCACTGGCTCACGACTTTGTTCTTGGCGACCTGGCAAGGACTTCGCAAGGACTTCCCATGAGGTCACCCATCCTGGTACTACTCCCACCCAAGCACGCTTAACCACAGAGTTCCCAAGGAACCCGCATGCTTGTGGCCCCAAAACGCGTTGTGTCTGGTAAGGCCAAGGTTTACTAATATACCCAGCATCTCTCCTGTCCACGACCGATGTGGGATATGCCTAAGGTGTTACACACACCCCCCCCTCAGGGACTCATCGTCCTCGATGAGGTTTGCCCCACATCTCGAACGGCACAGGAGTGGCTCTGATACCATTTGTAACACCCCCTTACCACGACACAATATTGTCCGCTTTGCCCCACTGGCTCACGGCTTTGTTCTTGGCGACCTGGCAAGGACTTCGTAAGGACTTCCCAGGAGGTCACCCATCCTGGTACTACTCCCACCCAAGCACGCTTAACCACAGAGTTCCCAAGGAACCCGCATGCTTGTGGCCCCAAAACGCGTTGTGTCTGGTAAGGCCAAGGTTTACTAATATACCCAGCATCTCTCCTGTCCACGACCGATGTGGGATATGCCTAAGGTGTTACAAAACATCTTGATTTCTAACAGCAGAAGCAAAATTAATTTTCATGGAATTAAAAGCAACATGAGATGATTTTGTCTGGGCCACATCCTGTGTGGACTCCTTTATTTTCCATTCGAGTCTCGAGTTGTTTCTTATATAACGATCTGAAATGCCAGCAAAATAAGAATCATAAGCTTTAGAATTTCGAGCTTGAAAAGACTTAGATCTGTGATTATTTTTCTTCTTTTTCTTTTTCTGAAATGATTGTTTAGATTCGGATTTGGAATAATAATCATTATCAGGAATTTTCTCAGCCGATTTTGAAGATTCACCTTTGAAGAAAGTCTTCTTAGGTTCTTCTTCTTTGATTAAGAAGTTAGAGTGATCTGGAAGTTTGGCACTAAAATCAATTTCAACAGCTGTTTCTTTTACTTATTTTCCTTTCTCCTCACAAGGAACCTCAATATCACAATCAGACTGACTATCCAATGAAGTGTGAAAGATACCATAAGACTTTGGATAGAGAAATTCATTTCGTTCTTTTCTCAAAGCTTTTTCCTCTTCTGTAGGAAAATATCTCTCAGGAGGAGCATCAACTGATTGATTTTCCATGTCCCAAGATTCAGAATCTTCTTGGTCATCAACAGTCATGCCTCTGAAGATAGTATTTCCCATAAATGCCTTACACGAAGAAACATCTGAATCTGAAGAATGTTTTTCTTTTAAATATTTCTCTTCAAATATTTCTTTATGTTTAGCTTTCATTTCTTTTAAGCCATTTGAAATAATTGTAAACATAACTTCTTTTTCAATATCGAAAACAAGTTGGTCATCATTTCTGACTTCCTTAATTTTGCTTTTGATCTTGCTTTCGAGGTCTACGAGCTTTTGTTCGAGTACCAAAGGAGGATAATAAATTTTTCCTTCAAAAGCGGGTTTCTCACTCTCTTTTGGTTGCTCAACCGCATAGCTCTGGAAATAGTCATTAGACAAGGTTTGCTTCCAATTCTGAACCAAAACCTTCCTATTCTCCCATTCGTAGACAAAAGGAAGTTGCATTTTAACAGTCGTTTTCCTCTTAACCTCTTCCTCAGCCTCATGTTCTTTTTGATTAAGCCAATCGATTTGATACTTATTAGGATACCTTGATCGAATATCAAGCCATTCAAATTTATACAAACTTGGAGACTTGGTTAAAGCATTTTTCAAATAATGAGGATTATCAAATCCCAAGCCCCATTTTGAATGATAGTATATGAAATTCTTAGGCGTGTTTAGAAGAATAGTCTGTTCTGTTTTACCTAATTTGTACAGTTTTTCTTCCAAACTACTAGCCTTCTCAGTCAATTCGGTGTTTATATCTTTATAAGAGTGTAATAATTTTTCAAGCTCAATTATCTTTGCTTCTGAAGTCTTTAATTTTGAAGTCAAATCACCTATTCTCTTTCGAATGCAATCTTGATACTCTTCAAATTCAACCTTACTCTTTTTCAACCCATCACTCAACTTGTTATGTTCAGTGATTAGTGGTTTTTGAGAATCAATTACTTTATGCGCTTTATGAAGTTTACCAATTGCATCATCTAGTCTTGATTGTAAAATTTTTAGATTTTTCGCGAAATGATTAATAGTAAAGGATTCTACCTCATCTATCTCAGGCGCCGCCGCATCAGCTTCGGAATCCTCGCCTTCTCTGCTCATAAGACACATTTTGGCCAAGGCAGCAGCTTCATCCTCATCCTCATCATCCGTTTCATCCAACCAATACACTTCTTCCACCAGCAGTGCTTTCCCAGACTCCTTCTGTTTGGCCAGTAACATCTTGTTCTTATAGTAGTCAGAGTCTCGTACTTTCAGTTTCCAGCACTCCTTGGCGAAATGACCAGTTTTACCACAATTATAGCATTTCTGTTCCTCCCCTTTCTTATCAACAAACTTCTTGTCCTCAATTCTCCTAAACTCATCTTTCCGATCATCAAACCGCTTCTTGGATTCTATGTGATCTTTATGCTCAAAGTTTCTGGCTCCCGATGAGTATCGTTGGTTGTTTGATCCGGTCTTCTTCACAATTTTTTTTTGAAAATCCTTTGTCAGAAGAATCATGGCCTGTTTCAAGCTTTCGGCTTCATCTAGATCCTCACTGCAGACACCATCATCCTCTAATTCAACACCCTTGCCCTTTTCAGTAAACTTCATAGACTTGTGTGATATTAAGTGTAACACCCTCGAATTTGGAAAGAGCAACTAAATAAAATTTCAATAAAATAATCACTTAATAAAATAAAATTCCTTCTACAAACCATTCCTGGAATTACTTCAAGATAAACATAACAACTCTCGCAATAAAATACTCAAATCATATTATGAATCACGTAAAGTCGGATGTTACTTAACACTAGTACAAGTTGCTAACCCCAAACTAAATGTGGAAGACTTCACTAAACACTTCACCTCTCGTGCACACTACTAGCACTCGCCACTTCATAATGTAGCTAGAGCTACTCCCCACCTGAGCCTGTTGCACATGCCGACAAATAAAAAAAAGGTTAGGCTTACGCCTAGTGAGTTCAAGCATTTTATCATGACTACATAAAAATCATAAATCGGAAGGTTGTGGTTTTAGTCATGATTCAGATAAATCTTTCATTGAAAGTTGCGACAAAGATTATTATTTCCAAAGGATTTCCCAAACGGGTATAAATGACTCATTTTCCACACACACAAAATCTAGTAGAAAAGTTCCCAAAATGTATAAAGCGTTTTCTAAAATGAATTCCAACTCCAACTCACTCAAAACATGTTTAGACGTAAATATCCCAAGAATTATAAAAATGGACAAAATTCCAATATTTAAAATATCCAAATAAATGAGGCATAAAAACTCTGTCAATGAACCATGAAGACATTTCATATAAATAAAGTACGTCACCGAAAATATGGATAAAAGTAACTACCCAAATACAACACCTTTCGGTGACGGGGGAGACCCGATTCCATCGAAAGTGACGGGCACACAAAGTTAAGTCACTCGCGATGTTACTGGATTACACCTCAAGTCCCGACCTTAGTTCCCATGCCATAAAGACATCACAACCTCAAGCCCCGGTCATTACTTCCATGCCATAAAGACATCATCAGACCAAAATAAATTGCCTTTATTGCCTACCCCGTAGAGTTACACCTCAAGGACTTACAGGGCACCTTAGTGCATATCCAGTCTAGACGAGTTACACCTCAAGGACTTCAATGTCCCTTATTTCCTACTCGCTAGTGCCCCCACGGCCTACGCATATAACCATGCGTCCCCATAGTCCTCTCCTCGTGCACAAAGAGATAGACCATCAAATAAAGACTGACTCACTTGCCTATGGATCCAATGCAACACAGTCTACCAAAACATGCTCAACCCGGAATGACAAAACACCCAAGCATGCAAATATCAATAATGTGCAATAAAATGCATCTAAACCTCAGTTAGGTAAACAAGTACCACAAAGCCGTTATTAACCCAAAACCTGACACGGTTAAGCAAAAAAGGTTTTTCCAAAAGGACTCACACCTTTACAATTCTCAAAATAACTCTTGACACTAAATCGGGTATTTCCCACATGGTTTATAAAATCAATTTACACTAACATGATTAAACCGTCAAATAAACCTCATTTTGAGCAATTAACCTTTTAAAGACAAAATATGATTTCTAACCATTCAAATATTCAAAAGCCCCAAATATGGGTGCTTTACACATTTATGAAGATAAACATTTCAAAAGAGTTAAATTATCCAAATAACTCAACCACATATATTTTCAAGTAAAACACACAAATGTTTGGAAAATACTCATTTTGGCATGTACAAAGTTTTCGCAAAGTAACTTGAACTCACCTTGCTAGATTTAGGCTAAATCTATAATTTCTCCAAACGTAAGCTCCTTTGATGAAGTTGGCATCCTCAAGCCAAAACTTCCAAAACCTAGATTTATGAATTTCCAACCATCAATAACCAAGTCTAACCATAAAGAATCATCATCCATCCATAATATACCAAAATACTCACTTATCCAAAATCCTAACTTCAAAATGAAGAGAAGAGAAGATTTACCTTAACCACACTTGAATCCACCAACCCAAAATGTCTCTACAACCTCCAAGATGCACCACAACTCCTAATCTTCAAATGGAGTGGAAGGGTTGGGTAAAAACCCTAGAAATTGGTGGAGAAGATGAAGTGAAAGGGTTTCAAGATTGTGTCCTAAAACCATGGTAGATGAAGAAGATCACTTGCAAAACTCGAATCTTGTGGCTAAATAGCTCAAAATCGACTTTGGAGGCTTAGGGTTTCGGTTTGGGAGATAAAGAGATGAAATGGGAGAAGTGAGAAGTGAAATGGGGTTGAAATCGTATTTTTAAACTCCAGGTACCCGACGGCTAAAGTGACATGCTAAAGTGACCATGTCACTCTCGCTGTGTCACTTTCGCACAAAATGTACCGAAAGTTCCCAAGTTTTCCATCAGATTTGATACATGCTAAAGTGACATGCTAAAGTGACCATGTCACTCTCGCTGTGTCACTTTCGATGGTCACTTTAGTCGAGATTGTACCGAAAGTTGTTTTGGCCATAACTTATTCGTTTTAGCTCCGATTTCGCTCCAGAAAGAACCGTTGGACTCGTATTCGAATTACCCATCCAACAATACCATAACATCTAGGATTTAATCCAAAATCCTATTTTTCATATTTTTCTTAAAAATCGGTTCCACGCCGATTCGAAGTTGTACTTATCCGGAAATTACGGGTGTTACAATCCTCCCAACCTTAGGATGATTTCGTCCTCGAAATCTACATCCTTTACAACCCAAGGTTAACCGACTCAACGCCGACTATAATTTATCAGTACCTAACTGGAATCTAAATTCCCTCCTCAGAGTCTATAAAGACAAATCCTTGAACAATTGCTTATCAACAAAGCCCTTCACGTACACTATACTTATGTCCGGGAGAACACTCCGACAACTGGAATAATTCCTAGTCAGACGACTTTGGTTGTCTCCCAACCTTAGATGTTCCATACATCTCGATCTCAGTTTCAGACTCTAAATTACTCCAAGGTTTGTTCCTTCAAAACTACTCAACACAATTGAGCATCCTAGGATTACTACCACCGTTACCATTATTCAAGTTAAAATTGGACTACACCCTCCGAATTCGTTAACGGTCTCCGACCTCACCCACACAAGGTTGACACCTAGTTATACCACCACGTTTTGATCTCTAACATGACTCTACTCACGAGTTCCGTTTACCGAGTGTTTCCACGAACTAAGGCTGTTAACAAAACGGTTACACCAACCTCAAAATGAGTTACCGCAAGTCCAACCCTCCAATTACCACAAGCACCTCGACTTTGCTACCGATATCACCCGGTCTATAGTCACAACACGTGCTTGAACGCTCGACTCTTCACAGTTGAAGTTCTATACAACTTATTCTTAATCGGGGTTACTTAACCTTTCCCAGGTCCTAACGAGTTCAAGGTTTTCAAGTGCGTTATTCAATAAATATGCCAATCAACCAAACCTTTCACAAAGATATTTTCAACACAAAGATTTTCATATCGAATAAATCGTAAACTACTATCATTAATTCGGTGGTTACGCCAAAAATGGACACGCTCATCCCACATATGAAAATCATGTTTGAAAATTATTTCATTGCAGTTCAGATTTTCAACAAAACGCTAAAGCAAAATAAACAACTTCTTTAAAATTAACCGTCACGGTTCTAGCATGGATTGACTCATGACATACACGTAAGGTAATTGCCCATTTTAAATCGTGTGCAACAAAATTTTTGCACGTACTTCAAAACAAGATCAAACGGCTTTTGATTCTAAAATTCCTTTCTAGCCGTAACATGGCATGGAACAAGGTTTACCAACTCAAGATTTGCGCGCGTCAGTTTATTATACAAAAACGATGAAACGAAGTACACTTTAGTCAAAACATGAAAAGACTTGTGTAAGTTCCAACTTTAAAGACTAATCAAAACGCTTCCATCATTTGAAGATATCGACTAAAACGTCATAAAACCTCAAGTTGGGGTAGGCATGCAAGCTTGTAACACTTTCCTAGTGGTTTTCTTGAAATTAGATACCATGCACCAAATAGTTCACGTCCAAAATTTCCTAAGGTGAAGTTCTTTAAATTAATTTCCAAAATTTTCCTCCTCCGGTCATATAGTGACACACGAGTAAAATGTTTCTGACATGGTTTTCACACAACACGTGTTTTCCCAATCTTAGGAGAAAATGAGTACTTGTAATTTGTTGACACCAAAAGGGTTCAAATCAACTTTCAAATTCCAAATTGCACTAATGGTGCGCATCAATGTTCAAAACATAAGAATTCTACGCATCATAATTCTATACAAACAGGTTTTCTAAAATCTTTATCACGAAGCACTTTCCTTAAAATTTCGTACTTGAAACATAAAACATCGAAACGTCATTGCTTGAAATGTATTTGTCAAGGTACTCAAAATACACATTTCCTCCGAAACCAAAAAGGTTTAAAATTTTCCAAAATATTTGGCAAATCCAAATTGACCAATGTCAACGACTCATACATTTGTGTTTTTCAAATAACGCGCATTGTAAACCATCCGTGATCCCCACGCCACTAAACATGCTTTGAACCAAATGGCTTTTCTTTTAAACAAGGAGTTAATAAAACATTTTCATGCACGTCTCGTTTATTAAAGTGTCGAGAAACAATAGTTACCAAGCTATGCATATCCCTAAGTCGATATAACACATTTTAGATAAAAATGATAATAAAATATTTAACTGACCAAAAACGCACCAAGTAAATTATTATGAAATGTCACAAAAATGTTCTTTTATGCATCACTTAGGTCACGTACAAGTCAATCCATACACTGAACGATATGCAACGAAATACTTAGTAACACAAACCTTTTGAAAGAAAAGTTACGCGACACTAGAGTTCCAAACTCATCTCCTTTTAGTCGCCTTATGGCATAAATTTAACTTTTCTCAACAAAACTCGAGTGGGCCAAAATACCCACATAACTTATATACCTTTCACATAAGTAATTAAAGCATGCACCTTGTGAAATTATACTCACACAACTCAACGTGTCGTAAAACAAAACTCCATGAATCTCAATGGAATCAATGACTCCAAGTCAATAAAACGATACTAAACATTATGCTTTCAAAGCCAAATTGCTATAAGTAAAATCATAAATGAGACGCCAAAATCCCAAAATCCCCTTCTAGGACAATACCATATAAACAACATTGTTTAACAACTCACATTAAACAAATTCTCCAAAATAACTTTACATAGACATAATGGAAGATAACTTTCCGTCCCAACTCTAACATATGTGGAGGAGCTCCAATGTTAAAGTTATAAGTCGTAGTCACTTGTCCAACGTCTTCAACATCATAAAATATGGATATCACTGTATCCTAAGGTAATATTGGACAATAATAAAATGCAACAATTTCCGACGGGGCTCACAACTCCCGTAATAAAACATTTTCGTGCGGGTTCAAAACCCATGATTTAAAATCTTGTGTGTGTGCTAAACATTTCCCAAAATTATAACACAATCCATATATGGATTCAAAACACAAGAAATAATTAATGCAATTTATTTTCAAAAATAAATTTCGTGCATAATTTAGTCGGCACTCAACGTCTCAACTCACGCTCCTCCATAATCCTCCGGTCCACCAATTTCACCCGGATATTCAAACCTCTTAAGGCTAAGTCGGAAATTACATCGATTAACCTTACGGTTTTTCCTCAATTCAAAGTCGGCTCAATAAGCCTATGGTTCTAGTCCAACCATCAATCTTGACCCAAACGGTCTACTTAAAGCAAATATCATACTTATTGTCACTCAAAGTGACTAATACTAGAATCGTCCATCTATTCCAACGACTACTAGCTCAGAACCTCTTTCACTACCCCAACGATCATCACATTAAAGTAATTCAAGTATGCACATGTACTAATAGGTTCGCCATGACACTGGCCAGGTGTCACTATGAACGCACCGTACATGATTATCCTTGCTACTCTCGACGTGATTCTCGTTTCTAACAGTTCCATCAACTTCAAAACATCCTATCTTAAAGTGCCTAGTGGTGAATTTCACTCTCATTTACTTAAACAAACACTAGTTTGAGTCTAGGTATCCAAAATAAACACCTAAATCTCTCAAACTTATGCTCTGATACCAACTTGTAACACCCTCGAATTTGGAAATAGCAACTAAATAAAATTTCAATAAAATAATCACTTAATAAAATAAAATTCCTTCTACAAACCATTCCTGGAATTACTTCAAGATAAACATAACAACTCTCGCAATAAAATACTCAAATCATAATATGAATCACGTAAAGTCGGATGTTACTTAACACTAGTACAAGTTGCTAATCCCAAACTAAATGCGGAAGACTTCACTAAACACTTCACCTCTCGTGCACACTACTAGCACTCGCCACTTCATAATGTAGCTAGAGCTACTCCCCACCTGAGCCTGTTGCACATGCCGACAAATAAAAAAAAGGTTAGGCTTACGCCTAGTGAGTTCAAGCATTTTATCATGACTACATAAAAATCATTAATCGGAAGGTTGTGGTTTTAGTCATGATTCAGATAAATCTTTTATTGAAAGTTGCGACAAAGATTATTATTTCCAAAGGATTTCCCAAACGGGTATAAATGACTCATTTTCCACACACACAAAATCTAGTAGAAAAGTTCCCAAAATGTATAAAGCGTTTTCTAAAATGAATTCCAACTCCAACTCACTCAAAACATGTTTAGACGTAAATATCCCAAGAATTATAAACATGGACAAAATTCCAATATTTAAAATATCCAAATAAATGAGGCATAAAAACTCTGTCAATGAACCATGAAGACATTTCATATAAATAAAGTACGTCACCGAAAATATGGATAAAAGTAACTACCCAAATACAACACCTTTCGGTGACGGGGGAGACCCGATTCCATCGAAAGTGACGGGCACACAAAGTTAAGTCACTCGCGATGTTACTGGATTACACCTCAAGTCCCGACCTTAGTTCCCATGCCATAAAGACATCACAACCTCAAGCCCCGGTCATTACTTCCATGCCATAAAGACATCATCAGACCAAAATAAATTGCCTTTATTGCCTACCCCGTAGAGTTACACCTCAAGGACTTACAGGGCACCTTAGTGCATATCCAGTCTAGACGAGTTACACCTCAAGGACTTCAATGTCTCTTATTGCCTACTCGCTAGTGCCCCCACGGCCTACGCATATAACCATGCGTCCCCATAGTCCTCTCCTCGTGCACAAAGAGATAGACCATCAAATAAAGACTGACTCACTTGCCTATGGATCCAATGCAACACAGTCTACCAAAACATGCTCAACCCGGAATGACAAAACACCCAAGCATGCAAATATCAATAATGTGCAATAAAATGCATCTAAACCTCAGTTAGGTAAACAAGTACCACAAAGCCGTTATTAACCCAAAACCTGACACGGTTAAGCAAAAAAGGTTTTTCCAAAAGGACTCGCACCTTTACAATTCTCAAAATAACTCTTGACACTAAATCGGGTATTTCCCACATGGTTTATAAAATCAATTTACACTAACATGATTAAACCGTCAAATAAACCTCATTTTGAGCAATTAACCTTTTAAAGACAAAATATGATTTCTAACCATTCAAATATTCAAAAGCCCCAAATATGGGTGTTTTACACATTTATGAAGATAAACATTTCAAAAGAGTTAAATTATCCAAATAACTCAACCACGTATATTTTCAAGTAAAACACACAAATGTTTGGAAAATACTCATTTTGGCATGTACAAAGTTTTCGCAAAGTAACTTGAACTCACCTTGCTAGATTTAGGCTAAATCTAGAATTTCTCCAAACGTAAGCTCCTTTGATGAAGTTGGCATCCTCAAGCCAAAACTTCCAAAACCTAGATTTATGAATTTCCAACCATCAATAACCAAGTCTAACCATAAAGAATCATCATCCATCCATAATATACCAAAATACTCACTTATCCAAAACCCTAACTTCAAAATGAAGAGAATAGAAGATTTACCTTAACCATACTTGAATCCACCAACCCAAAATGTCTCTACAACCTCCAAGATGCACCACAACTCCTAATCTTCAAATGGAGTGGAAGGGTTGGGTAAAAACCCTAGAAATTGGTGGAGAAGATGAAGTGAAAGGGTTTCAAGATTGTATCCTAAAACCATGGTAGATGAAGAAGATCACTTGCAAAACTCGAATCTTGTGGCTAAATAGCTCAAAATCGACTTTGGAGGCTTAGGGTTTCGGTTTGGGAGATAAAGAGATGAAATGGGAGAAGTGAGAATTGAAATGGGGTTGAAATCGTATTTTTAAACTCCAGGTACCCGACGGCTAAAGTGTCATTCTAAAGTGACCATGTCACTCTCGCTGTGTCACTTTCGCACAAAATGTACCGAAAGTTCCCAAGTTTTCCATCAGATTTGATACATGCTAAAGTGACATGCTAAAGTGACCATGTCACTCTCGCTGTGTCACTTTCGCTGGTCACTTTAGCCGAGATTGTACCGAAAGTTGTTTTGGCCATAACTTATTCGTTTTAGCTCCGATTTCGCTCCAGAAAGAACCGTTGGACTCGTATTCGAATTACCCATCCAACAATACCATAACATCTAGGATTTAATCCAAAATCCTATTTTTCATATTTTTCTTAAAGATCGGTTCCACACCGATTCGAAGTTGTACTTATCCGGAAATTACGGGTGTTACATTAAGGCAATTGGTTCACTTTCAGATTCATCCTCTTTCTTCTCTAATACTTCCACTTTCTTCTCTTTCTTATCTCTCTTATCCTTCTTCTTCTTATTTTCTCGTTTCTCATCTGCTTCATCCTCATCTTGTTTAAGCATCTAAAACATCTCTTGTAGCTGTAGATAAGCCAATCTGGAATGTTGTTTCATGCAGTGAGCATACTTCTTCCATTCGGGCTGAAATACACTTAAGAACTTCACATTGTTCTCAATTATGGATTTCTTTATGTTATATCTATTCAGCTCATTCAAGCTGGTTGTGAAGCGATCATAGGTGCTATCCAGTGACTCTCCTTCTTTCTGTCTAAAATTTTCGTATTTGTTAATCACATTAGAAGTCCTCTTCTGATTTTCCACCTCTAAAACCTGATAAAGTTTAATCAACTCATCAAACATGCCCTTCCCGGTGGCATGGAAACTGTCAACCTTTTGATAAATATTGTTGGTTAATGCTTGCATTACAAGTGACCTTGCTGCTTTATCAGCATTATACCTCTTCAGTTCATCCCCAACATAAGGTTCAACAAGTATTCTTCCAGTTGGTTCAGTCAACCATACTTCACC
Organism: Saussurea involucrata; assembly: GCA_033807775.1. Lineage (NCBI taxonomy): Eukaryota > Viridiplantae > Streptophyta > Magnoliopsida > Asterales > Asteraceae > Saussurea > Saussurea involucrata. The sequence goes on along the minus strand of CM066322.1, from coordinate 53,289,542 downwards.
TTGTACTCCATTTTTCAAAGAACTCATAATGAAGTCACCGTTTTCCTGTCGTTCAACATAATCTTCAAACCTATATTTCCAGATTTTAAAGTCTTTTGGGAACAACACTGGTGGTTTATCCTTTGATCCTATAACTAGCATATCCCTAGCTGTCATGATGAATACTTGTTATTGACCATTAAGCAACCTTCTGATCAGATTAAAATGTAATACACACCACTGTTTTTATCGTAACTCAAATTTATCGCAGATGACACTTTGTCGCAAACTTGTCGCATGTACACTTTTTCGCAAACCAACAGTTTCTCGCAAACAGCACTTTGTCGCAAGTAAAGAGATGCGATAAAAGAAATCTCATGGTAATTGCAACTCTTCGAGGAAAGATTATCGCAAGATGAGACAAGCGATAAAGTCAAAAACTGGTCTTATCGCAACTGAAGGATGCGATAAAATATTGTTCACACCAAAAGAGGTGCGATAAAATGGGTTTGTCGCAGGTAACTGATGCGATAAAATCCGTGTGATGAAAAAACTTGCGATAAAGAAGAATTAGTGCAGTACGATAACTATGAACACTGAGTCTTGCGATAACTATGAAGATCAGTTCAATCTCAAGTGAAACTTCCAAATCAAGTCCGTTTGAGATGAAATTTGGTACGAAGATACGTGAGGTGATTCTGGACACTTTTAATACTTGCACTTTTGTCCGAAAACAAACAAAAAAAGGAGATTTGATCCCCAAAACAGTGTTCTAAACATTTTTCACGAAATTTTCTCTAATCTATCAATTCTGAATTGGTTTGAGTGATTTTGCGGAATAAAATCAAGTAGTAACAATCACCAAACAGTCCTTAATCAATCCTGATCCATTTGATGAACACAAATGACCAAAATCAATCAAAGTAGATAGAAAATTAAGAAAAACTCAAAAACTCATGAAATGATCTCTGAATCAGAATGAATTGTTTTGCTCTGATACCAATTGTGATCCCAGAACAAGCATTCAATTTAGCAATATGAATCAATTGGTCATCCCTCTATTAAGCATGAATCAATCTTCAAGTACAATGGTGATAAATGAGAGAAAAGTGCACACTGTACTTGGAATGTAAGGAATGACACACTAAACAAATACAAGGGAAAAACAATATATAGTGTGCAAAATATAGAATTGACCTATGCTAAACAGATTATGTCCCAATCCTTCAACATAGTTGACCTTTGTAATTCTGACGTTGTCTTTAACAATGTCTCCGTAACCCAGAATCGGAGAATATTGATCATTTCCAAATTTGACTCTACCACCATACTTTTCCACATAATTATTGAGCAACTCTTTTCTTCCAGTCATGTGTTTTGAGCAGCCCGGATCTAAATACCACACATGACTGGGCTGCAAAAAGGAAATCAAGTGGTTTTAGGTACCCATTTGAAGATGGGTCCTTTTGGGTTAGGAGTTTCAACAGGTTTGGTTTTAGCCTATTTACTTTTAAAACCTCTATTATAATTTTCATTTGTATAAAATCTTTTAGGACCATGGAAATAATAACCAAACCAATGAGAATAATCAGACTTGCAGATAAAATCATCCACGCCACAAGATGAACAACAAATTTGATCATGCGCTAAATTAATCAATTGTTGCATTGAATAAAGCTTGTACGGAATAACAAGTTTTTGTTTATTGCAAACATCTTGATTTCTAACAGCAGAAGCAAAATTGATTTTCATGGAATTAAAAGCAACATGAGATGATTTTGTCTGGGCCACATCCTGTGTGGACTCCTTTATTTTCCATTCGAGTCTCGAGTTGTTTCTTATATAACGATCTGAAATGCCAGCAAAATAAGAATCATAAGCTTTAGAATTTCGAGCTTGAAAAGACTTAGATCTGTGATTATTTTTCTTCTTTTTCTTTTTCTGAAATGATTGTTTAGATTCGGATTTGGAATAATAATCATTATCAAGAATTTTCTCAGCCGATTTTGAAGATTCACCTTTGAAGAAAGTCTTCTTAGGTTCTTCTTCTTTGATTAAGAAGTCAGAGTGATCTAGAAGTTTGGCACTAAAATCAATTTGAACAGCTTTTTCTTTTACTTTTTTTCCTTTCTCCTCACAAGGAACCTCAATATCACAATCAGACTGACTATCCAATGAAGTGTGAAAGATACCATAAGACTGAATCTGAAGAACTTTTTTCTTTTAAATATTTCTCTTCAGATATTTCTTTATGTTTAGCTTTCATTTCTTTTAAGCCATTTGAAATAACTGTAAACATAACTTCTTTTTCAATATCGAAAGCAAGCTGGTCATCATTTCTGACTTCCTCAATTTTGCTTTTGATCTTGCTTTCGAGGTCTACGAGCTTTTGTTCGAGTACCAAAGGAGGATAATAAATTTTTCCTTCAAAAGCGGGTTTCTCACTCTCTTTTGGTTGCTCAACCGCATAGCTCTGGAAATAGTCATTAGACAAGGTTTGCTTCCAATTCTGAACCAAAACCTTCCTATTCTCCCATTCGTAGACAAAAGGAAGTTGCATTTTAACAGTCGTTTTCCTCTTAACCTCTTCCTCAGCCTCATGTTCTTTTTTATTAAGCCAATCGATTTGATACTTATTAGGATACCTTGATCGAATATCAAGCCATTCAAATTTATACAAACTTGGAGACTTGGTTAAAGCATTTTTCAAATAATGAGGATTATCAAATCCCAAGCCCCATTTTGAATGATAGTATCTGAAATTCTTAGGCGTGTTTAGAAGAATAGTCTGTTCTGTTTTACCTAATTTGTACAGTTTTTCTTCCAAACTGCTAGCCTTTTCAGTCAATTCGGTGTTTATATCTTTATAAGAGTGTAATAATTTTTCAAGCTCAATTATCTTTGCTTCTGAAGTCTTTAATTTTGAAGTCAAATCACCTATTCTCTTTCGAATGCAATCTTGATACTCTTCAAATTCAACCTTACTCTTTTTCAACCCATCACTCAACTTGTTATGTTCAGTGATTAGTTGTTTTTGAGAATCAATTACTTTATGCGCTTTATGAAGTTTACCAATTCCAGCACTCCTTGGCGAAATGACCAGTTTTACCACAATTATAGCATTTCTGTTCCTCCCCTTTCTTATCAACAAACTTCTTGTCCTCAATTCTCTTAACCTCATATTTCCGATCATCAAACCGCTTCTTGGATTCTATGTGATCTTTATGCTCAAAGTTTCTGGCTCCCGATGAGTATCGTTGGTTGTTTGATCCGGTCTTCTTCACAAATCTCTTCTGAAAAGCCTTTGTCAGAAGAATCATGGCTTGTTTCAAGTTTTCGACTTCATCTAGATCCTCACTGCAGACACCATCATCCTCTAATTCAACACCCTTGCCCTTTTCAGTATACTTCCTAGACTTGTGTGATATTAAGGCAATTGGTTCACTTACAGATTCATCCTATTTCTTCTCTAATACTTCCACTTTCTTCTCTTTCTTATCTCTCTTATCCTTCTTCTTATTTTCTCGTTTCTCATCTGCTTCATCCTCATCTTGTTTAAGCATCTAAAACATCTCTTGTAGCTGTAGATAAGCCAATCTGGAATGTTGTTTCATGCGGTGAGCATACTTCTTCCATTCGGGCTGAAGTACACTTAAGAACTTCACATTGTTCTCAATTATGGATTTCTTTATGTTATATCTATTCAGCTCATTCAAGCTGGTTGTGAAGCGATCATAGGTGCTATCCAGTGACTCTCCTTCTTTCTATCTAAAATTTTCGTATTTGTTAATCATATTAGAAGTCCTCATCTGATTTTCCACCTCTAAAACTTGATAAAGTTTAATCAACTCATCAAACATGCCCTTCCCGGTGGCATTGAAACTGTCAACCTTTTGATAAATATCATTGGTTAATGCTTGCATTACAAGTGACCTTGCTGCTTTATCAGCATTATACCTCTTTAGTTCATCCCCAACATAAGGTTCAACAAGTCTTCTTCCAGTTGGTTCAGTCAACCATACTTCACCTTGTACTCCATTTTTCAAAGAACTCATAATGAAGTCACCGTTTTCCTGTCGTTCAACATAATCTTCAAACCTATCTTTCCAGATTTTAAAGTCTTTTGGGAACAACACTGGTGGTTTAGCCTTTAATCCTATAACTAGTATTCATCACATCATTTACAATCCTATTCTCTATACATTGATGAAAATAGTATTCATCTCATTAGAGTATTGCATAACTTCATCGTTGGCATTGTGAAGTTGTATAAAGCAAGGAACTAAATTCCTTAAAATCAGTTAATCTATTTTTAATCATGGTTAAAAATAATTGAAGGTGTAAAGACAAAATCTGAAGAGTATCAATCGATTAACCACTGTTTATACTTTCTTAAAATCTTAAATTCTCAAATGCAACATTTTTTACTAAACAACAACTTAAAAATCGAAACTAAAAATGTAGTTTGCTAGTAACGTCATATCAAAATAAACAATATCCAAATGTTTTATTAGCATTGTGATGACTCTTGCGGGAAAAAATTTAGAAATGAGAATTAGGGTAATAATAAATGATGATTACAAAACAAATAAAAATCAATTAAGATGGAGATTGAGATTGAAATTGTAGTAGACTGAATGACTTACATGTAATAATATAAGCGTATATTGTCCATGAAACTTTCATGTTCTTGATATGTTCAACGATCTTCACGACTTATTTAAACAATATATCATTTGTTTTTTCTTTTGTTTGTGACACTTTCTAAAAAAACAACAAAAAACGTATAAAGTACACATAACACCATATAATTTAGCAATAAACATAAGTCCATACCTTAGATAATGAGAGAAAAGTTGTTTATAACAAACCAAACCATTAAATAGTCAACTAAAAAATGAAGAACCACAAGGTAAAATAAAGAAGAGAAAATGAATAGTTAACTAACATAAATTTCAATGTGCATGTAAAAATACAAAAACACCCCCTACCTTTAATGAAAATATCATTTATATATGAGGGCATAAAAGTCTTTATCTTATTAGTATTTTTAAAAATTGAAAAAAAGGAGAAAAAAGATAAAAGAGTTTATAGCCTTTAGAGAGTGCCACATCACTTCTTCTTGGTTTTCCTTTAATATATATATAGGTTTGACATCATTTTTGATATATTTTTTCATCCGTTTTTTCTTTGTTCTCCAGTTTTTTTATTTTTCAGGTTCTTCATGTATCTTTTCCCTATTAATAGATAGAAAAATAGATGTAAAAAGATAATGTGTGATAATTATCACAAATAGATCAGATTTTTTTTTTAAAAAAAAATAGTAGATAAATACAAAAACTGATAGGGTTCTTGGTTCTTCTTGAAGATTGTGACTTATAAATAAAGACAATAATCTTCATATGTGAGAAGCCATTTGGAACAAAGGAAGAGAAGAGAGTTTTTCCTAAGGTACGCAACCTAATCTCCTTTCTCCTCTACTTATCCTTCTGAAAACTCTTGCTTGTACATAAAATCGCATCAGATCAAATGTTTGTTAAATTAATGAACATAATATGTTTCTGAAATCCTTTAAACTTCTATTAGCAATCTTTGTGAGGCGTTGATATCCCAATCCTTTCTCTAAATACGTCCAAATTAAGTTGCCTGAACAAGTCCATTTTTGAAGAAAAAAAAATACCCCAATTTAATTTCTTTTAATAAAATCATATCAAATTGGTATTAGATCCGATTGAGTTTATTCTCAACACATTCAGATCGCCAATGAGGCTTCTAAATAGTTTGTTATACAATTACTTCATAAATTTTCATTTATTTTCATTGAAACACATGATTTGGAAACCTGCAAAGAGTTGAAATTAATAGTGTAGCACAAATAATACTATCAGTTTTGTCACATCTATGTCTTCAATTGATCACTCGTTTGCCAAAACATATTGCTCACAAACCTTTTTGCCTAACAGATCTGTTTTGATTTACGGATCTACAATTACGCATATTTGTGGATTCGGAAAGATAATCTAATGAAGTTTGTTGATGTGAATATTATTGAACTGTTTGTTGTAGTAATGCTGATATCATAAAGATAAGTGAGTAGACCGTTTAGTTTCTAAATTGGATCAAGTAATTATTGTTATCTGTATAATCTGTGAATTTTGTTCTATTACAATATGTGAAGTTAATTTGCAATTGTATGTCTGACCTCAAATTAAGATTCATGCCTCAACAGAAAGCATAACAATATTACAAAAAAATCTTGAGTTCGACATAGAATTCTACAGCCAAACCATTGTCATTGAATTAATGTGCTATGTAAGGAATTGATTTTGACGTCTGGGAATATTATACTATGGTTGGTCATGACATTCTCGAACACAACCATCGTACATGTGTCATGGTTGATATTCTTAGGCACTGTCTCATGCATTGAGGGCAACCATCGATGACATAGGATAAAGAAGATTTTTGCATACGCCTATGAGAAACATGGATTATTAAATATATATGAAACTGTGTTAATTTTCCAGCAAACGTACACATGTCTTAACCTTTAGCTTTTGAATTTTGAAACTCTATAGAAGTAATCAAATCTAAATAATATTTCCAGGTGCAAGGTTTTGAAACCTTTTTTAATTGATTTTTCTTAAAATATTAGTTTATCAAGCTAAAATAACCGGTACACAAAGATTTAAGGTCATGTCTTCGAATTGCTCTCCATTTCTAATCAAGTTTTGTTATAGCCTTTGCCTAGCTAGTGTTTGCTTTCTAAGCATCATTAATTTGATGTCACTACAGTAAAATAGGGTTTATAGGACGCCAAAATGTTCTAAGCATCCTAATAGACCGTTTTATAGGACAAAAAAAGTTCTATCTAAAGGCTTTGCAATAAGTTTATAGGACGTTTTTGGGTGTCGTAATAAGTTTTTTAGGATCTTTTTATAGAAGAAACGTCGTATTAGCTATTTTATAGGGCACTATTTGAAAAAGTGTCCTATAAAAATATGAGTTTATAGGACACTTTCTAAAATATGTTCTAAAAAATAGCTAATGCGGCGCTTTGTATTGAAAGTGTCCTAAAAAACTTGCTATGATGCCTTAAAGCGACCTATAAACTTATTACAACACCTTTAGATAGGACACTTTAGTTTTTGGTCCTATAAATGATGTTTTATAAAGTAGACTATTAGGACACTTAAAAATTGGTGGTGTCTAATGAACCCAAATTTTGTTGTAGCGTGTGGGTGTCAATTTATTTTAATATTTCGAGTTAGATGTTTGGGCTTAAGTTGTAGGCGATGAGAAATTTCCAAATTATTAGCATGTTAGTCAGGTTTAAAGTTGTTTTTAGATTGTCTTTGAGTTGGTGTTGTTCGCTAGGAATATTGAAGCAATCATACTTATTAGCATTTTAGTCAGCTTTTAAATCTATTTTTAGATTTTCTTTGAGTTGGTGCTTGCTGTTAGAATGAACCATCAGTCACACTTATTAGCATTCTAGTCAGCTTTAAAATTTGGTTTTCGATTTTCTTTGAGTTGTGCCTGTCACAATTTTTTTTTACAATTAAGTTGCTCACAGAATTAATGGTCTAGTTTGGATATTTTTATCTAACACACGTTCTTTTGAGGACGTGTACATATTTGTTGTTTAAACAATCTCAAACCAAATGTTCAGTTGGGTTGTTAATTACATTGAAATTGATTTTGTAGGAATGAGAATACCTAATCCTAACAAAATTATAACAGCTTAGTACTTTGGATATCTATCTAAAGACTTTTATTATACTGCAGGCCCTTATAAGCATTGCTGCGTGTAATATAAATCAAGCAAGATAAGCCAGACGCACTTATAATGGATATCCCTTCCATGGTATGGTTGCCTGAGCTGGTAAGAGTTGATTGATAGAATTATAGAAATAACCGGTAAAATCTCCTTTGCAAAGCATTTGCAGTTTAATATGTTCCTTCACAATTGTCATGGGAACCCAACCCTACTCTCCTACATACACATATATTATGTTAAGGTACATTTCTTGCAATTGTCATGGGAACCCAACCCTACTCTCCTGCCCTTATAATGTTATCACATTCAATCCTCAGATACGAAAGGATTGCATGCATTTTTTATTTCATTATTAATCAACCGTCTTTGATAACAGCATGAGTAATAGGTTAATTCTTCCTGTTGTTCTACTATTTTGGAAGTAATCGACGTAAAAAGTAAGTGACCATAAGAATCTATTCTTAAAAAAAGACAAACTGATATGCATATCCACGTAAAATCAAAATAGATCATTGAATTCAAAATAACACTACGTTAAGTAATAACAATCTGATTGGTGAACTTCCATTTGATCAAAATAAAATATTATGCTGAGTAACCAACGAAATGAAATAAATAATTACCCACAAAGGGGAAAGAAGAAAGGAAAGTTGTTCATTTAACATTTCATATGCACAAGTAGTTGGGAAATCATCAACAAGACATGATTGCCCTATGTATTATCCTGAATTTTGAGAAGTAACCGAGCCATGGATTATTTGTACATAATAATAAAGTAGATATGATTGTGATTACACCATTATTAACAAAACATAATCACTGATATAAACATTTCACTTGAACTTCTCATAACCTGTAACTGTGATAAAATATTTATATCCTTTTGCTTTGTATATGTTTACTTTAAACATTTTCTTGGGCAAAATTTGAATATCATTGAAGTCCGAACAACCTGTTGGACATTTGGATACAATTGATTATATAAATCCCTGATCAATTAGCTATTTTTTTTTGGAAACCGCAATTTCATTAGCTATTACACTTGATCTGGATCTACATACAAGCGAAATTGAACTCGTTCGTATCTATGTACAAAATAACCAGGCTAGCTCCTAGAATAGAGTAATTCTCCTGGGAGTTGAATGAAACTTTAGACCAGTAAGAGTATATGTTGCTAATTTCAATTTGTTTCATGATGTATGCTTTCAACTTAATCATGATAGGAAATGGAAGAGCCTGGTGGCATCATGAAACAACATCAACAACCATGTCCTTATTATACTGATTCGGTAGATTCATTTTCTTCAGAAAGGTTCAAAGGTTATCCCAATATGGCCATAGTAAACCAATCTATTCAAGTACCCTCAATTAATGGAGATCAAGACAAGCAACAAGATTATAAAGCAACTAAAAGTAGTCCGTTTGCTCCAAGCTATGGTTCCTTATCCCACACTTTTACTATATCTTTCGGAGACCCTACAGCACCTCGAGAGACTAACCCATATCAATTCTACGGAGGATCCAAACTGAAATACCTTGATGCAGTGACACCTAAAGAGGAGACGAGTCTCAATGATTTTCTTGGATCCGTTGAGGTTACCGGAAGGGTTCGGAGCACAAGAAGAAATCATAGACAAGCTCAAGAACATGTCTTGGCGGAGAGGAAAAGAAGAGAAAAGTTGGCTCAACGCTTCATTTCTTTGTCTGCTCTCCTTCCTGGACTTAAAAAGGTGCTAACTGGCATGCTACTGCGTTTCTAGATTTAATGTGGAGAAACACTTTAGTTGAGTATGGGGTTCACATTAAAATTCCGGAAGTTTAATGTCACAGGTTCGTAAGATATAACCTAAGCTCCAACCACAGTAAACGCATCTAGGAAAGTGAATTCACTTATAACCTCTGAAGTTAAAACTCAAAACCAATTAGTTACATATATATACATGCAGCTCAGGATCATGTATCATGTATATACATGATCATTAATCTCGACATAATTATATTTCTACTTCCATCTCAGTTTGTATGTTTTGATAATAATCCCTTATTGTAGATGGATAAGGCTACTGTGTTGGAAGATGCAAGTAAGTACATAGTGCAACTTCAAAACCGGGTGAAGGAACTCCAAGAAACATCAGTGAAGGGAAAAGATATCATCCATGAATCAGTTGTTCCCATAAGGAGATCCAAGTTTTGTGGTCGTCATGAGGACAGTGGTGCATCTTCTTCTGATGACACCAACTATTTACCCAGTAGCAGCACTTACAATCCGGAGATCAAAGCAAGAATTTCCAGAATTAAAATACTTGTAAGAATCTACTGTGGGAGAAGTTCCGCACTAGTGCTGAAAGCCCTTGCTGAGATGCAGAGACTTCATATTACCATCATTTGTTGCACCGTTCTTCCCTTCTCCAGCACTGCTCAGATAATTACCATCACTGCTCAGGTATGCCAATATATAGTTAATTACTAGATTACCTTGGTAATATTGGAGATAATAGTTTGAGGTGAACATATTTTGTGTTATTTTATTCCTAGTTCTTATAGCATTAGGCTGAAATTTTTGGCTATGGCTTTTTCTTGTTTTTGTGCAGATGAGTGATGAGATGGTCATAAGGAGGAAGTATCTTGTGAAATGCCTGAAATTAGCTCTTAGTAAATTTCCGTGACATGTACTTAATTAACTAGAAGATTTCTTGGAGAGGACTGAAGGTGCAAATGTGCAATGGTTCACCTGACCTCCCTTTTTCCGTGTAATATCTGTTAAAATCTAAATATTGTCTCAGAAATGGGGTTCTTTTATTTTAGTGGTATGCAGTAGGGAAAAAGAGGATTTCACATGCAGCAAGATTTTGGTACATTGACTTTCCAAACATGTTAGCAAAATCATGGAAACCATTAATTTTACCGACCGCTTACCGACGGTTTACCGATGGCAAAAAATTTCGTCGCTAAAATCCAAAATCCGTCGGTATTCCATCGCTATTCACCGACGGTTTGTGTCCGTCGATAATTTCCATCGGAATTAACAAATTTTCTAGTAGTGTAGCTTAGAGAGGGAATTCAAATAGTAAATTGTTATATGCAACTATAACAAAAAACCCTATGTCACCGCAAAAGCTATTGATGTATATTACAAAATCGATATAGTGGACCTATTCATACAATTGTTGTTGCTATAGCATTTATGTGATCCCAGAACAAGCATTCAATACACAATCTGAATCAATTGGTCATCTCTCTATTAATCAATCCAAGACCTTCAAGTACAATGGTGTAGAGAAGAGAAAGTGCAATACTGTGTACTTGTGTGTGTGTAGGGAATGACATAATGGAAATTACAAAGGGAAAATCTATTTATAGTTTGCAAATATAAAGTTCCACTTTAGTCCCTCTACTTGGTACAAGGTGCTAAATAGAGCACTAACAATCTCCCCCTTTGTACCAAGTAGAGGGGCTAAAGTGGAACTTTATATTTGCAAACTATAAATAGATTTTCCCTTTGTAATTTCCATTATGTCATTCCCTACACACACAAGTACACAGTATTGCAATTTCTCTTCTCTACACCATTGTACTTGAAGGTCTTGGATTGATTAATAGAGGGATGACCAATTGATTCAGATTGTGTATTGAATGTTTGTTCTGGGATCACAATTGAATTGAGAGTTTTCAGATAACAATGATTAACACATAAGAACTAGATTGAGAAGAGAAATGATACAAGATATGAATGTAGAACAATATTCTCTCTCAAGGGGTCATCTCTCTTTCACACACACACACTCACGTATGCTAACCTCTAATGACCTCTCACTTGCCACAAACCCCTTACAATACCCTATTTATATGCTTTGACATTCACTAACAAATACCTTGACTTTGACTATTGTTGACTAATTGTAATTAACCTAAATCTTGAATACATTACGTACTAACAATCTCCCCCTATGGATTCAAGATTTAAAAAATTATGCCAACAGTCTTCAGCTCTTTAATCTTCAGGTCTTCAACACTTTAAGCCTTTGATGAATCTTCAGATAAGACTTTATCTTCAAGAATCCACATTGACAGCTTTAAATCTTCATTAGGCTCTTCCAAAACAAATAGTCACAAAGTATTGTAACACGGACTTCAAATCTTTGTAGTGTTGATCAAAGTCTTCAAAACAAAATCTTTATTTATTTGAATCATTGATCTTTGCAGCTTTGAGCTTTGATAAATTCTTCATTCTTTGAACATGAACTGGCTTTGAGGTTTTAATTGGCTTTAAGCTTTAACAACATTCTTGATTTATCTTTAAGCACGAACTGTCTTTGTATCTTCACACATTTGATCAATAATGAACTTTGAAATTTTACCTTTCTTTGAGCATCTCGAAACATCTTGAGTTGCCTTTCTTTGACTTTGGTTATCTTTGACTTTGGTTATCTTTGACTTTGACAAATATCTCTTTGAGTCTTGGAAATTGAAATATTCGAATTATCTCCTTCTTTTTTTCTGTTTGATATTTCTCCCCTTTTTTGATGATTGTGAGCATCATGATCATCAAAATTCTTGTTCAATTTCAGCATTCTCTTTGAGTACCAGAAACAATCTCCTCCTCTTGATCTGTTTAACCGTCAATTCCAAAAATATTTGTATCTAAATCTTTTCAAATTCAGATAATATAACAGTGGTAACCCTGAAACAACGGATGAATCAGTTAAAATGCCTGTAAGTTTCACAAAGCCACTTAGTACAACAGATGTACTTTGGAAATGAGCTTTTTGATGTTCACTCCTCCAGGGTTTCCATTCAATCATCGAAAAGCACTAAGGAATTTCTATGAATGTTATGACAAGAAAACTTATTCCTTGTGTGTACGTGCAAGTGTAGAAATGATTGAAACAACTTATGCTTGATTAGTAGGCTCAAATTGTGTAAACTGTTGAGACAACAACAAGTTTTCCACGGACTCAATGTGCATGATTGAAGTGCGAATGTGGGGCAAACTTCCTTCTTTTTCAATATCCAAACCTTCTGAGTGAAGATTAGATAGATAATATGTTGCATCCCCAAGAAAAATTGAAACATTTCTTTGTTGAGAAAGAAATGAGTAGTTGGTGGGGTTAAATGCAAGAGTTGGCATGGGCTCACTGCCTGTTTCAATGATGGTCACCAAAGAATGTGAACCAATTAGTAATGTGGCTGTCCGGCTCAGAAAATGGTTGGTGCAGAGTTCTCGTATTCTTTTAACTCTGTTCTCACACCCTCTTTCTGTTTTTAATCAGCTCACTGCTAACCAAACTCTCTTTTTCATTTTACCTCAGCACAATGAGATTACTCAATCGGATGAGTTATCTCCCCACTCTTTGATTTTGACCTCTCACCCCTCAATCACTCAATGATAACTTCTTAGGTAGGAAACACTAGTTAACGTGAATCCATAGAAGTACAGTTAATCTCACACACTGATCCCATGAAATTTTGTCCTAAAAAGATGTGTTGTTCAACAGTTTAGCTTGAACAAATATGAATCTCAGTAAATAAATGACATTGTCATCAGAATGTATGATCCTAAAAAATATCATGAAATATTTGAGGAGTTGAACTTTGAAGATTTCTCAAAACAAGAATATTTGAAAGAATGAAATGAACTCGAAAGACTTGTTTGAGAATCTGACAATGTATCAATCAGACCAAATATGAAGGATAATGATGTAAGGTTAGGGTATCAAAGAATTGGATCTTTTGTTTATATGAAAAAATATATACAATCTTTGAATGAAACGCTTAAGTTCTCACGCTGAATGAATGTATGATGCTCAACAAAAATTGAAGTACAAACGGGAGTATTACCATCGAAAAATTGTTTCGTTTTGAGACATGGTAATAGCAAAGTCAAAAAGAAGCTGAACCGGTGTGTATGAGTACTTGAAAGTATAGAAAAGATAATACGCAATTATTAACATTTAGAAACACACGGTCAGAAACAATGATGTAACAACCCGAGATATACATAAAAAACATTTAAAAATCACACTTCTAAATTAATGAAATCCTTTTGAAATAGAGAAGTGGTTTGAACATTTAAGAACACATTTGTTCATGCTTGAAAGTCGTTCTTCTTTCAAACAATCTCAGATTAAGTCTATAATATACTTACAGTCAAATGTATCAGCTCCCCCTTAGAACATGATAGACTGATTTAAAAATCAGATAAGCTCCCCCTCAAAATCTGCAAAAGATATTAACGAAACAAGATTAGGATATGTAACAATCAAAGTATAAAACAATGAAATACGAGTTCTAAGTTGATGTGTTAAAAATTCAAACATCGAAGTACGAGTCCTAAGCTGAGTTACTCAGAAGTCACACATTGTATGCTTGGGTTCTAAACTGAGGTGTTTAGAAACCATTACCTTTTATGCTCGGGTTCTAAACTGATGTGTTTAGAAACCATAATACATCATTGAAGTGCAGGTTCTGAACGGAATTATTCATAAACCATTATTGTGTATGCTCCCCCTACAAAGAAGCATAAAAGGATATGTCAATAAGCACATATATAACAAGAATATAGAATTTCTCCCCCTGAAATTATGCATATATCTCAGCATAGGTACTCTTTTCAAATCCGCACAATTCTCTTCTGTTTTCCAGTCATGTGTTTGGTATAGTTCTGACAATTAGCACTACACATGATAAACCTGCAAAACAAATTAAGTAGATTTTGGTACCCAACGGAACTTGGGTCCTGGCTTATTAGGTGCAGTTCTATTTGAAGAAAATATTGTAAGTACCATTCCAAAATTGAACGTTTTCTTGCTTAACAAAATCATGAGTTCCACAATAACAACAACAAATTTGCTTTTGGGCCAACCTAATCAAATGATTAGCAGAATAGATAGGATTAGGTTTTACAAAAGACTTGCTTTGATAAGCTTTGTTCTTATTGTTCACCACAGGTGGAGGAACAGATGATTTTCGTGCATTTCTTTCAGGAGTATATCCTTTTACCTTCCAAACCATCTTAACAGGCTTGAAAATTGGAGTATCTGAACTTGTAGCAGCATGGTTGTAGAAAAGATTAGAAGAACGCATCTGATCTCTTGATTTGACAAACTTTGTAGAATAAATATGTTCATGAACTGAACCAGAAGCAGTCTTGAACGAACATTCTGAATCGGCTGAGTTATCATACGGTGATTGAACAATAGTATCGGCACTAAATTATTCAAATAATTCAACTTTGATGTTAAGTGCTTCTAATTTCTGAACTTTATCGAACAGAACATTTCTTTCTTGAACATTTAGGTCAAATTTCTTCTGTAGATCAGACTTGATCTTCTGCTCTTTCATAACATCCGTTGCTAAAACAGACAACTTCCTTGTTAACTTTGAGATTTCAGCCTTAAAGATGTTTCTTTCTTCATTAAAACTTTTCTCAGATATGTCTTTAAAAGTTTTCATATTCTTCTTTTGAAAGCTTTGCTTTTCTTGTTAAAAAACATTCTGCTTTTTAACGAACTCTTTTCTCTCTTATTCTAAAACTTTTTCCATTTCAGAAATTTTCATGGAAAGCTCACTATTCTTTGCTTCAAAAAATTTGCGTTCTGTATCAAAAATAGCTTTCTCTTTCTCAAACTGTTCACGCTCAAGATTCAAAACTTTCTCAAAATCAGAAATTTGTTTTGAAAGTTTGATACATTTTAGCTCAATACTTTTCTTTTCTTCAAAACATTTTGTCGAAAAATCAGAAAATTTCTTTTCAAACTTTCCTCTTTCACTTGCAAAAACTGTTCTTTCTTTTTGAATATCAGCTTTAACCTTTAAGAACACACTTCTTTCCTTTTGAATATCATCTATTTCTTTTGTCGTCACTTGATCAAGATCAGATATCTTCTTTGTCAGCTCAACGTTCTTTTCCTTTAAAGAAATCATGAGACTGACTTTAGAGTCACAATCACATTTGTTTAGATCAGCTTGTGTTTTCAGGTCAGAAAATTGTTGTTGGAGATCTTGATTGTTTTTCTGTAATGTACGTATCTCTTCTTTCAGCAAATCTTTTTTTTGAAGGGTATCCGAGGACATTGTCCCGACTAATCCCGGCAAGGTGAGGCAATTGCCCCAACTGCTAAAGCGTGCAGCCCTGAGTTCATCCTCAGTGGCCACAAGTTGGAAGCACCTGGATTCGAACTTGGGGTAGATGGGTTACTAGCCACATCCCCCATAAGCCTTAACCAGTACGCCACAAGCCTTGTGGTTTCTTTCAGCAAATCTTCTGACTATTTTCTTTCCTTTTGAACCTTATCAAGATCAAAAGTAAATTTCCCTTTTAAAACAGCAATATCTTTTGAATTTAGCTCAAATTCGTCAACCTTCCTTTTCAAAGCAACAATTTGTCTCGTGTATGAACAGGTAAATTCTTAAGAAAAAAAGATAATTTCATCTGTGTTAAAATAATCATTCATCGTTACCTGAAATGTTAAAATGCAAGATCGTTAACAGATGCTCGTGAGAAGTAGAATTTATGGGCTTGAACGATCAGAGAAAAGCGATTAAAGTCAGAAAATTTTTCAAAAATAAAATCTGAAAAACAAATTGTAAATTTGTCTTCCAAAAATTAATTCCGAAAAATTAATGCGGAAAACTAGACTTTAAATCGGCAAACCTGCAAAATATGAGAAAAATATATCAGTTACGGTTAATTGCAGACAAAAATTGATAAAATTGACGAAAAGTGAAAAATAACAAAAAAATAAGGACTAAAAACGACAACTTACAAACCTAAAATGAAAAACAACGACTAAAATTGTAAAACACTAAAACTTAACAAAGACAAGGACTAAAAGTGACAAAATCCTAAAGATAAAACTAAAAGGACTCAATTTGACAAAGAAGAAACTTAAAAACTATAAGGACTAAAAGTGACACTAACTCAAACCTGAACTACAGGGACTCAAAATGACAAACTCTTAAACTATAAGTCCAGGGACCAAAAGTGACAGAGTCTTAAACTATCTAACTAAACTTAACGAACCAACTAACAAAGGACTAAAAATGAAAGAGAGTTAACGGAGAAAATTAACGGACAGTTAGTAAAGATGACACAAATGGACTAACAAGACTTTAACAGAAAAGGACTAAAAAAGAAAGAAATCTAACGGACTAACAAACCTAACGGATTTAACGTACGAATAAGGACCAAAAATGTAACGAACTTAACAGACACTTAACGAAAATTCGTTAAGTGTTACTGTTCGTCACCCTCCTCAAATACAACCTGCAGCTTTTCAACTACGATTTTCTTTACTTTTTCGCATCCAAACTGATTTGTATCGATTCTTTTACTCTCTTAGAACATTAACCACTTGATTGTAACGATTACAAATAGATCATGCAACCAAAATCCATATGTTTCTTAGTTTGAAGTATCTGCGGCGAACTTGAACTTTCCGGCGAGATGGGTTTGTTGCGATAAAATTTATCGTGTCCAAGGTTTATCGCACCTACAGTGTTGCGATAAAAATCAATTTGCGACAAAAATGAGCCTTGCGACAAAAGCTTGTGATAACAAGTTGCGATAAAAATGTCACTTGCGATAAGATTGAATTTTCCGGTGAAGGATGCAGTTTTCGGCGAAGTCGACTTTCCAGATCACGTAAATTGCTCAATCAACGGTGTTTTTCAGTTCAAATGTTGCAAACTGATCGAAATCACAAATAAAAACGATCTGTTGACATTAGGTGTTGGTCTCAGCTATTGAGTAGCAATGGTAACAAGTATTAGGGGGGGGGGGGGTTGAATACAATACACAAAACTTTTCACTTAATTTAATTCTTTTATTGATTTATAAAATCAAGAATTACACATAGAAAACTTTTGATTGTTGCGGAAGAGAACAAATAAATCAGTTCAAACAATCTTACACACAGACACAAAGAGAATGAAGAACAATTGAAAATACACTTAGATAAACAATGAACTTCTTAGAGAGAGAAGAGAAAATGCCAGCACCTGGAATCTTGAGGATCTTGCAAACTGGTTGTGTTACAAGGTTGAAGATGATCTCTTTATATAGTGTCTCATGCATTAAATGCAAGGACACTTGTCAAGCAGAGATAAGAGAGCAGCAGGTCTTCTGGAAAAGTACTGATATGCACTTTTGTCTTGAAGCGTTGACTTGCTTGTTGAAGTTGATCTTTCTTGAAAGAGATAAGAAATCCAAATAAGCTTTTTCTGATCCTCGGATGATGTGTCTATCATTGCAAGATATCCCAAATATATTTTGCAGATGGAGTAGAATATACCTACTGTTTGACCGAAGATGTTTTCAAAAGATATCTTCAAGAATTCTTTCTCAATAATTCTTCAAGTGATCCTGCCGATCATGTCTTCAACTTTTTCTTCGCTTCAACATTTTCTTGTTGAATCTTCAAGAGATCATGCCGATCATGTCTTCAAGATTTTATTTGCTCTTCAAGTGTACTAGCCTAAGACTTTAGGAAGTCTTCAAGTAGCAGCTTAACCTTTGGTTGAGAAGTCCATCTTCAATCCGCTTTGAAGATACACTTCTACTTTGTTTCTTCGGTTGATCTTCGACTTCACTGAACATTTTGTGTTACATAATTAAGCTGCTTGTAAAGAACTTAAAAAGAATTCTTAGTATGAAATGTGTAAAATGAAAGACTGGAGGTCATCTTCAAATCCTAAGTGACCCAACAATCTCCTCCTATTTGAGGATGACATCCATACTTAGAAACTGAAGAGTAAATACTGAATATTTCATTTTGACCCTTGTTTACTCTTTTTGGTTTCTTTTCACATAGTCCATTTTTTTGTATCTGACATTTACAAGTAAAATAAAAGAAAAAGGTATAGATGTACAAACTAATAAAAAAAGAAGAATAGACAATATGAACAAAACAATTTGTACTTGCATCTTTGGAGGGGCGAGTTGAAACTTGTGTCTGGCTTGAGGATTCTTCATTTTGATCAGCAGCCCGTTGATGTGTTGGAGAACTTTATCTTTCATGCACTTTTGCTTTTCTTCAGATGTTCCAAATCTTCAAGTCATCCACTTTCTCTAAAAAAATTCAGCCAAATGAGTCTGTGTTTAGGAAGGAGACAAACCCATAATGGTGACAATCTTTGAGGGGGGGGGGGGGGGTTTGAGGTTAAGTGAATCAGGCTCAAGATGCTTCTGCCCATCTCTTGCATCTTCTTTCTTTCTCTTGGCATCTTCAGCTCTTCCTGTTCAGCAGCGTCATCATTTGTCTTTGTTTTGCTACCCCTCAGTTAGATCCGCCCGGACTGATGTGCTCCCCCTTGACCGGTCCGCCGATTTCCTCATTTTTTCGAGTTGGACGCTGGATATGAGTACTGAGGGTTGATGTTGCTCCCCCTCAGATGAATTATCCCCCTCAGCGACCGACGTAGGAAAAACACTAAGAAATGTTGAAAAATCGGCCATAACTAAGACTACATTTTTTTTGCTGAAACCCCACAAAATTGGCAGCCGAAATGGCAGAAAATCGGCAGAAGTTTTTTTTTGGCAATGATCTTCAGAAGATTGTAAAAATGGTCTATCTTCAGGAGATAAGAGATCTTTATAATATATGAGGAAGAAATCTTCAAGTCATCTTCAAGGCTGAGGAAACAATCTTCAAATTTTCAAGACTAGGAGGTTGTTGCACATAGACCTCTTTCAAAGTCAGAGAGTTATTCTTACATTGCATTAAAGTGACCCAACATGGATCGGCAAAGACTTTTTCAATTTTCTTTGGGTGCTAGTAAAGAGAAGAGTGCAAATCGGTAGGCAATGAGAGGAATAGGTAGGCAAAATTGATAGGCAAGAAGGGGATGATATTATGGATAATAGGGTGTAGGTATTGAAAAAGTAATGGGAGAGGTTGAGTGTTTAGGGAAGAGAAAAATTTATGGGGAAGAGGGAAAAGGAAGAGAGAGTGTGGATTAAAAATTAGATGCTAAAGAAAATTTGGGTGTAAGAGGTAGAAAAAAAAATTCGGCACATATGAGGTGTGTGTGTGTGGTCGGCAGCGGCAAGCAAAAAATAAGGGGGGGGAGGGTATCGGCAGTAGCAAATAAAAGAGGGGAAGGGGAAGTTGGTAAAATCTTCGGCAAAGACAAAAAGAGGGGGGTGTTCGGGAGAAAGGAAAAGAAAAAAGGGGGGGTTAGTATTTTATATATATATATATATATATATATTTGTTTTAAAAAAATTAAAAATCATCGGCAGCCCCCTTTTTCAAAAAAATTTAACACGCATCGGCAGCCCCTTTTAAATTTTTTTAAAATTTTTTTGTTTAAAAACAAGCTTCGACAGCTCTTTTTTCAAAAAAAAATTGTGAAGACTTCGGCAACCCTTTTTTTTTGAAACAATGTATCGACAACCCCTTTTTTTAATTTTTTTTTTGATTTGAAGATCTGTGGCAATGAACTGCAGAATATTGCAGGAACGAGTCTTCGGAAGATTGATCTTCAAATGTAGGTCTTCAAGGTATCTTCAATCTTCAAGAGTAGATCTTCAAGTCTTCAATCATCAAGAGTAATCTTCAAGCTCCACAAATAGTCATGAAGGGAGGGATCTTCAAATCTTCAAGCTCCACACATAGTCATGAAGAGAGGGATCTTCAAATCTTCAAGCTCCACACATAGTCATGAAGAGAGGGATCTTCAAATCCAGGATGTGGTGCTAAAGGAATAGAAGATTGAGGTTGAGAGGCAGAAGAAAATCTTCAGGAGTGGAAGAGAGCAAATATTAGGTGACTGTGAATATGAATACTTAAGACAATATTTTCATGAAGATTGGAAATGGTGTTAGGTAAGAAGTTAGGCAAGGGGTTAGGCAAGGAGAGGTAGAAGGGAGATGGGTATAGTTTTTGTTGAGGGTTTAGGTTGAGGGGTTAGGTAAAAAGGTGACAGGGTTAGAGTGTATAGTTAAGAGGGGTAGTGATAAGAGTTCACAGAAGGTGAGGTATTTATAAATGTTTGTGAAGGCGAGAAAGATTGAACTAGCAGGTAATAATGGGAAGGGTGTTTTTAAGGAGGTAGAGTGTTTGAATAGAAATAAAAGGGTGGGGATTAGAAGTAAAGACATCTTTGGTAGAGTACCTGTCAATTCTGTGAAGAGGAGGAGAAGCACTTAGCTGATACAAGAGAAGTTGAGAGGGTGTGACCTACTGGACCATCAATGTCATTTATCTGGGCCATGAAGCATACATTTGAAGTGTACTTCTCGCTTTCAGATGTGGGTTCATCTGCCAAATCATAAGTTTTAGCAGGCAGACCCTTTCCCTTTCTGACTAGCCTTTCGTTTCTATCCTTTTCTCCCTTGTATTTTTCTTTGTATCTTTCAGCCCGGTCAGAATCATATTTGGATCTTCCCAGTTTTGAAGAAAATCGTCCCGAGGAAGAAGTTCTGGGTTTTTCACAACGTTTACTTCTGCACTCAGAGGAAAAATGACCCTTTTTACCACAGTTAAAACATTCCTCATTAGATTTGTCTGAGGATGAGTGTTTGGAGAGAGAAGAGGAGGGTTTTCGACTAAACTTAGATTTTTCAGAAGAAAAGTGAGATTTGGATTTAGAATATCCATCCATCCTGGCTATTCCATCTGATAATTTGTCAACTGAAGTTTCCTCACATTCATCATCATCATCACTAAGATATGCTTCTGAATGCTCATTAAATTTTTTTGACTATCATGGTCAGAGTCAGATGGGTAGGTGAATCTTGGAGTACACGTAGTTCTTTTGGAAGAGTCACTTAAGAGAGATATAGAAGAGCCCTTTATATCCGTGATGACAGACTTCCTTTGCAGCTTAGTCTGCTCATAGTTGAAGAGAGTTCCATAAAGAGCAGTGAGAGGCATGTGATCAAGATCCTTGGTTGTCTTTATATAGGTACAGATGTTTTCCCAAAAATCAGGAAGACAATGCATAAACTTGCACAAGACTTCCTCATTATCATACATGCGACCCAACAGTTTAAGATCATTAAGAAGACTGTTAAAGTGGTTATAGTAGTCTGAAAGAGATTCTCCTTTCTCATAAGAGAAGACATTTCGTATTTTCTAACAAGAGCGATCTTTCTGCTCTTTTTCACTTCAGAAGTACCTTCATAAAGAACACACAGTGTGGACCACATTTCTTTAGCAGTAGAAAAGTTTACAAGAGAATGATAGACCTCATCAGGTAGAGAGAGGGCAATGATGGCTCTGCCTTTAGTGTCGAGAGCTACAAGACGTTTATCGTCATCATTGTACTTACTGGGGTCCTTTACAGTGTATCTCCCAGTAGCAGGTTTTCGTTCTTCCTCGTCAGAAGAATAATCATCACCATCCTCATCTTTGTCTTTGGCATTATAACGATCCCAAACTCTAGGGACAAGAGGTCCTTCATTGAGTATGGTAGGATATCTGCTGTCAACTCCTTCTAGGAAGAGCATCATACGACTTTTCCAAAAAGAGAAGTTATTAGGGTTAAACTTTGGTGGTTTGGCTATGGAGCCATTGTCGTATGATCCAGCAATAGAGTTTTGAGAAAAAACATTGTTTAAGGAAGAAGATGAAGCCATTGCAGATCAAGTTTATTAGATTAAACTGACCTGCTCTGATACCACTTGTTGGTCCCATCTATTGAGTAGCAATGGTAACAAGTATTGTAGAAGGGGGTTGAATACAATACACAAAACTTTTCACTTTTCTTTTATTGATTTATAAAATCAAGAATTACACATAGAAAACTTTTGATTGTTGCAGAAGAGAACAGATAAATCAGTTCAAACAATCTTACACACAGACACAAAGAGAATGAAGAACGATTGAAAATACACTTAGATAAACAATGAACTTTGTTAGAGAGAGAAGAGAAAATGCCAGCACTTGGAATCTTGAGGATCTTGTAAACTGGTTGTGTTGCAAGGTTGAAGATGATCTCTTTATATAGTGCCTCATGCATTAAATGCAAGGACACCTGCCAAGTAGAGATAAGAGAGCAGCATGTCTTCTGGAAAAAGACTGATATGCACTTTTGTCTTGAAGCGTTGACCTGCTTGTTGAAGTTGATCTTTCTTGAAAGAGATAAGAAATCCAAATAACCTTTTTTTGATCCTCGGATGATGTCTCTATCATTGCAAGATATCCCAAATATATTTTGCAGATGAAGTAGAATATACCTGCTGTTTGACCGAAGATGTTTTCAAAAGATATCTTCAAGAATTCTTTCTCAAGAATTCTTCAAGTGATCCTGCCGATCACGTCTTCAACTTTTTCTTTGCTTCAACATTTTCTTGTTGAATCTTCAAGAGATCCTGTCGATCTTGTCTTCAAGATTTTCCTTGCTCTTCAAGTGTACTGGCCTAAGACTTTAGGAAGTCTTCAAGTAGCAGCTTAACCTTTGGTTGAGAAGTCCATCTTCAATCCGCTTTGAAGATACACTTCTACTTTGTTTTTTCGGTTGATCTTCGACTTTACCGAACATTTTGTGATACATAATTAAGCTGCTAGTAAAGAACCTAAAAGGAATTCTAAGTATGAAATATGTAAAATGAAAGACTGGAGGTCATTTTCAAATCCTAAGTGACCCAACACCTAAATAAGCCTATCATAACCTTACCCAGAAAACACTCACAAATGTCCTTCTTCGGCGACTTAGCTCTAGGTATTCTAAATCCAAATCTCACTTTTTATCTGAAAAATCTAAGTTTAGTCGAAAACCCTCCTCTTCTCTCTCCAAACACTCCTCCTCAGACAAATCTAATGAGGAATGTTTTAACTGTGGTAAAGATGGTCATTTTTCCTCTGAGTGCAGAAGTAAACGTTGTGAAAAACCCAGAACTTCTTCCTCAGGCCGATTTTCTTCAAAACTGGGAAGATCCAAATATGATTCTGACCGGGCTGTAAGATATAAAGAAAAATACAAGAGAGAAAAGGAAAGAAATGAAAGGCTAGTCAGAAAGGGAAAGGGTCTGCCTGCTAAAACTTATAATTTGGCTGATGAACCCACATCTGAAAGCGAGAAGGACACTTCAAATGTGTGCTTCATGGCCCAGATAAATGACATGGATGGTCCAGAAGGTCGCACCCTTTCAACTGCTCTTGTATCAGCTAAGTGATTCTCCTCCTCTTCACAAAATTGACAAATACTCTACCAAAGATGTCTTTACTTCTAATCCTCACCCTTCTTTTTCTATTCAAACACTCTACCTCCTTAAAAACACCCTTCCCATTATTACCTGCTAGTTCAATATCTCTCGCCTTCACAAACATTTATAAATACCTCACCTTCTATGAACCCTTATCACTACCCCTCTTAACTATACACTCTAACCCTGTCACCTTTTTACCTCACCCCTCAACCTAAACCCTCAACAAAAACTACACCGATCTCCCTTCTACCTCTCCTTGCCTAACACCTTGCCTAAATTCTTACCTAACACCATTTCCAATCTTCATGAAAATACTGTCTCAAGTATTCATATTCACACTCACCTAATATTTGCTCTCTTCCACTCCTGAAGATTTTCTTCTGCCTCTCAACCTCAATCTTCTCTTCCTTTAGCACCACATCCTGGATTTGAAGATCCCTCTCTTCATGACTACGTGTGGAGCTTGAAGATTACTCTTGAAGATTGAAGACTTGAAGATCTACTCTTGAAGATTGAAGATACCTTGAAGACCTACATTTGAGGATCAATCTTCTGAAGACTCTTTCCTGCAATATTCTGAAGTTCATTGCCACAGATCTTCAAATCAAAAAAAAATTAAAAAAGGGGTTGCCGATACATTTTTTCAAAAAAAAATTAAAAAAGGGCTACCGAAGCTCTTTAAAAAACAAAAACAAAAGTAAAAAAAAAACGGGCTGTCGAAGTTCTTTCAAAAACAAATTATAAAAAAACAAAAGGGGGTTGTCGATGCTTGTTTAAAAAAAATTGAAAATTGAAAAAAGGGGGTTGCCTGTGATTGTTATTTTTTTAAAAAACAAATATATATATATATATATATATATTATACTAACCCCCTTTTTCTTTTCCTTTCTGCCGAACACCCCTCCTCCTTTTTTCTTTGCCGAAGATTTTACCAACTTCCCCTTCCCCTCTTTTATTTGCTACTGTCGATACCCTCCCCCCCCCCTTATTTTTTGCTTGCCGCTGACGACCACACACACACACCCCCCATATGTGCCGAATTTTTTTTCTACCTCTTACACCCAATTTTTCTTTAGCATCTAATTTTTAATCCACACTCTCTTCCCCATAAATTTTTCTCTTCCCTAAACACTCAACCTCTCCCATTACTTTTTCAATACCTACACCCTATTATCAATGATATCATCCCCTTCTTGCCTATCAATTTTGCCTACCTATTCCTCTCCTTGCCTATCGATTTGCCCTCTTCTCTTTACTAACACCCAAAGAAAATTGAAGAAGGCTTTGCCGATCCATGTTGGGTCACTTTAATGCAATGCAAGAATAACTCTCTGACTTTGAAAGAGGTCTATGTGCAACAACCTCCTGGTCTTGAAGCTCTACTCTTGAAAATTTGAAGATTGTTTCCTCAACCTAGAAGATGACTTGAAGATTTATTCCTCAAATCTTCTGAAGATAGATCATTTTTACAATCTTCTAAAGATCATTGCCAAAAAAAACTTCTGCCGATTTTCTGCCATTTCGGCTGCCGATTTTGTGGGGTTTCAACAAAAAAAATAAAAAAATGTAGTCTTAGTTATGGCCGATTTTTCAACATTTCTTACTGTTTTTCCTACGTCGGCCGCTGAGGGGGAGAAATCATCTAAGGGGGAGATTGTTGGGTCACTTAGGATTTTTCAACATTTCTTAGTCACTATGTGAAATGAACCCCAAAAGAGTAAACAAGGGTCAAAATGAATTATTCAGTATTTACTCTTCAGTTTCTAAGTATGGATGTCATCCTCAAATAGGGGGAGATTGTTGGGTCACTTAGGATTTGAAGATGACCTCCAGTCTTTCATTTTACACATTTCATACTTAGAATACTTTTTAGGTTCTTTACAAGCAACTTAATTATGTAACACAAAATGTTCGGTGAAGTCGAAGATCAACTGAAGAAACAAAGTAGAAGTGTATCTTCAAAGCGGATTGAAGATGGACTTCTCAACCAAAGGTTAAGCTGCTACTTGAAGACTTCCTAAAGTCTTAGGCCAGTACACTTGAAGAGCAAGGAAAATCTTGAAGACAAGATCGGCAGGATCTCTTGAAGATTCAACAAGAAAATGTTGAAGCAAAGAAAAAGTTGAAGACGTGATCGGCAGGATCAATTGAAGAATTCTTGAAGATATCTTTTGAAAACATCTTCGGTCAAACAGCAGGTATATTCTACATTATCTGCAAAATATATTTGGGATATCTTGCAATGATAGAGACATCATCCGAGGATCAGAAAAAGGTTATTTAGATTTCTTATCTCTTTCAAGAAAGATCAACTTCAACAAGCAGGTCAACGCTTCAAGACAAAAGTGCATATCGATACTTTTCCAGAAGACTTGCTGCTCTCTTATCTCTGCTTGCAGACAAGTGTCCTTGCATTTAATGCATGAGGCACTATATAAAGAGATCATCTTCAACCTTGAAACACAACCAGTTTACAAAATTAATCTTCAAGACTCCAAGTGCTGGCATTTTCTCTTCTCTCTCAAAAGTTCATTGTTTGTACTAAGTGTTTTACAATTGTTCTTATTCTTTGTGTATCTGTGTGTAAGATTGTTTGAACTGTTTTATCTGTTCTGTTCCGCAACAATCAATAGTTTCTATGTGTAATTCTTATTTGAAGTTTTTCAATAAAAGAATTAAATTAGGTGAAAATTTTTGTGTATTGTTGACAGTGCTTTGAATACACCTATAGACGTATAATAATTAAACCTTAATGCAAGTATACATTAAAATCTAATGTCGTCTTTCAAGTAATAATATGGTAAGAACCATGTATCGTCCCACAGAGATTGGAGTAAAAGCGTATTAAAAGTCTATTAAAAGAAATGGTTTCCAAGGATCAAGTCGAAGATTAATATTTGTTTGTTGGTGTTTGGAATTATGACATATTATATAACAATTAATAAAGGATAGCAAGGGTGTAAGATATTGGGGTGAGATTTAAATATAAAGTCCAGCAGGCCAGTGCTGTAGCATTGCTTCAGCATCCGTTTTTCAACACTTAAGTTCACCATCTACTTTTCAGGCTGCCCTCTTGGGTTTTCAACGACTCACTACTGATCTAGCAGCCAATCAATCCATTCCTGGCATTGTTGTCAGAACTATCAATAGCAAGGTGAAGCCTTCCAAGTATACGGATGAACAAATTCCTTTGTTAAAATCACTCTTCCGAGCTGATTCCCATATCAGTTAAGTTGACGTGTTCTAAGCGGTCCATTCCTGGCACACACTCTACACTGTTACCACCCACATAGATGATCAACTTATCGGGCAAAATCAACCTAGAAAAGACAGAGACGATAAATTCCTTTATCAATATCTCTTTCGAGCATACTTCCTTTGTCATTTGGATTGACGTGCATATCAATGGTTCATTCCTGACACCATGGCACTTTAACACTTTCAAAGTGATCAACCATCTAGAAGTAACTGAATATTTTATAAAACTTAACATGAAATGGTGAACATCATTATTGAGAAACGATGTCCACTTTTCGTTATAAACTTAGCTAGTCATACTAAAATATAAATTGCTGGAAATATAAATTACAGAAATGAAATACATAAAGTAAAGACTTAAATGTAAATGACTTGAATATAAAGTGCAAGGAAATAAAAGATTATGAGTTATTGTAGCAATGCTAAACCAATGCTGCAGCAACTCATAAATGCTATGAAGATCAAGAACAAGATGAAGAACAATATGAAGAACAAGAACTAATATTGCATAAAATTAAAGAGAGTTCTACAATTCTATTGTAAGAACAGATCCACACCAATTGTCTACTGAAAAATACACACACACCACTCCTATTTATACTAATAGAAGGTAAGGTGGTGTGCCAAACTTACACTATTTAACATACTATTCCATAAGTACTTTCTACTATTTGCATACTATTACACCACATGCCATAGAGTTTAAAGAGTTTACAAAATATACTAAGCATCGATTTCCACTCTTCTAGAATAAGGCTGGAACATGGTACCAAAAAGTCCGCCATCAAAAGTCTTCTAGAAGGCAATTCTTCATTTCTTCAATCTTCAGTCTTCAATGCTGTAGCATTGGCATGGGCAGCACTATATAAACAAATGCAATTAGCCTTCCTAAAACAGTAAAAGACAGGTAAATCAAATTCTTAGCTCCATGAAACAAAGGGTAAAAATAAGGAGAAAAATGACTCAAATGTTGGGATAAAATAGCAAATCCTAACTAAAAAAATAAGAAAAAGATGCAATATGCATTAAATAAATAATGCATATCAATTGTATTCAACCCCCCTTCTACAATACTTGTTACCATTGCTACTCAATAGTTGGGACCAACATTAGGATTCTTAGCCTGTCATTGAGTTTTATGTGGTAAATGTAACACCCTAAAAATTAGGGCTAATTTAAACCTCAATTTGTAACAAGATTTAAGCATAAACCTTCCAAACTTAATACATAAACAGAGAATTAACCTTGCGGATTCATATATACACCAATGCAAATTCAAAATAACCTATTAATCTAATCCTGTCAACTAAGATCAGATTAATCTGGTTATCTAGGATTTACCAAAATCTCCTCACTAAGGCTAACTTCTACATTTTCCTCCAAAAGTATATACTCGAATGCACTCGTCCCACAGCCCTTTACTTTCCCGAGCTAGTACCTGGTAAGAAAATATAATTTGAAACGATTAGGCTAACGCCTAGTTAGGACATTCGGTTTCAAAATAATACTTTTAAAATCAATGTAAACAAGGCATAAAAAACCTGGTTTACCTTCTTTCTTTCCATACGTAAAACATCTAGCGATGACGGGATTATACCCGATTCCATGAATATGACCAACACCAAGTCAATCATGATATCATGTTCAAGAGCCCACTACGAATCTCCACGGATTCTAGATTAATGCTTATATCTAAGAAATCACAATTATCCATGTCAATTTCTTGGGAAGGAAGTAAAGATTACAATTAAGCCAGGCCTATCTCTTTCCTTCCTTAGAAATCGGGAATTACGATTAGTCCACGCCTATCCCATGATTTCTCATCAATGTTAAATAGGAATTACGATTAATCCACGCCTATTCCTCATTTCACCTAAACGGGAATTACGATTAGTCCACGCCTATTCCACGTTTATCACACACACTGGAATTACGATTAATCCACGCCTATTCCATGTGTTCGTATAAAAACTAGTGCCTATGGATCCATTACACTTAATTGTACTCGTGCAGGTTATTGCTTAATATAAATCATTTCCAAATAACATTTAAGGAAAATTAAGCAAAACCATTAATTTAAAGACAAATAGTCTTACCTTGTATAATCGTTCCTCAAAATTCATTTAGGAAAATATCTCTTTATAAAATGTACCTTACTATAAATTAAAATACGTTATAAAAAGGGTAAGGTAAGAATGAACTCACCTGACAGCAACATCGTCACTTTTACTTTACTTCTTAAAGCTGTAAGGATTTCCGTCACCAAACTTCACAAAGTCTGTAATACCCAAATACATATTGTACTTGTATCAATTTACTGAATAGGACTCTTAAAAGACTAAGGATCCTAAATAACCCAACATTTCATCGCTTATCGCAACCCAAAGGAATGAAGCTTCACTTATCGCAACCTACTGTTTGCGACACCACACTTATCGCAATCCACTATTGCGATATTCCCCTCTTATTGCAACCAACTGTTGCGACATAACATCTTATCGCAACCCACTATCGCGATATAACAATCTTGTCGCAACCCAAAGCTTGCAACATTCATCGTTATCACAACTATCATCTTTATCGCAACTAAATGATTGCGATATTCATCTTTGTCTCAACTAACAGAAAACGTAAGTAAGCCAGAAATCTATACTTTTAAGTCATAACAATTTCTAAAAAAGTGCAGATTTGCTAAATATCATTAGTAGAAGAGACCTATGAACCCATATTTTTCATATCTTCCAAAACATTGAAACCCAATTTCTAAACCCGTATAAAGCTTTATCTAAAAGAGAGGAGTAAATTAAGTGAAGACATACCTTAGTTTTACCAACTGGAATTCTTAGTTTCCTGCTATAACAATCTGCTTTTCTTTTTCTTCTTCTTTCTTTCGGTTCTCTCTCTCTCTCTCTCTCTATCTATCTATCTCTCTCTTATGTACGAAACACACACACATCCAAAATAGAAAGTGAAGAAATATCTAACTTTTGCCTCTTTTCAAACCATTGAGGCGGTGGTGGTGATGCATGTTTTACCATCTTAACCAAACCAACCCTATACTTTCAACAATTGGCAATTTTCACCCTTTAACTTATAAATTAAAATTAATGTTTACCCTTTAACTTATAATTCCAATAAAACACATAACGTAAGTTATTCGGGGATAAACTCTAAAATTAATCTATCAAATAATTATACTCAAATTATCAACAAAACCAAACATAACACTTTATAAAAATCGAGATGTTACAATACTCCCCAACTTGAAAATGATTTCGTCCCTAAAATCAGAGTTAGGTAAACAAGTGAGGATATCTAATCTTCATATCCTCTTCCGACTCTAACGTCACGTTAGCACCTCGATGATGTTTCCATTGTACCTTTAACATAATTACATCTTTATGTCATAGTTTCTTAACCGATCTCTCTAAAATCGCTTTCGGTTCTTCTAAACAACGGCTCTTTTCATCCACTCTTACGTCTGTAAGCGGAATCACGTCATTTTCTTCGGCTAAACATTTCCGAAGATAGCAAACATGGAAGGTATTGTGGATTCCCTCCAATTCAGGTGGAAGATCCAACTGATATGCTTGCAATCCAACACTCTTAGTTATGGTGAAAGGTCCTAGAAAACGAGAACTCAACTTTCCACGTTTACCAAACCTTATCATACCTTTCCATGGGGATACTTTAAGCATCACACGCTCCCCAACTTGGAATTCTTTTGGTCTTCTTTTCGGATCAGCATAACTCTTTTGTCGATCTTGAGTTGCCTTCATATGCTTCTCTCCAACCTCTAACCAGCACACCGGAGTTCTACATTTCCGTCCATACAAATCTTCAAAAGGTGCTCTTCCAATACTGGAGTGATAACTATTGTTATACGCAAATTCTACTAACGGTAGATGCGTATCCCAGTTACCTCCAAAGTCTAACACACACGACCTAAGCATATCTTCCAAAGTTTGAATGGTTCTTTCGCTTTGCCCATCGGTTTGTGGATGGTAAGCAGTGCTCCAATTAACTCTCGTACCCAATTCTTCTTGTAGTGACTGCCAAAACTTCGAGGTAAACCGACTATCACGATCAGAAACTATAGACACCGGTATACCATGCCTCGACACCACTTCATCAATATAAAGCTTCGCCAATTTATCTATTGGTGACGCTTCTTTCATAGCCAGGAAGTGAGCACTCTTGGTCAGTCGATCCACGATTACCCATATAGTATCGTTACCCTTTTGTGTCCTTGGTAACTTCGTCACAAAATCCATGGTAATTTTCTCCAACTTCCATTCCGGAATCTCCAAAGATTGAAAACTTCTGTAAGGCTTTTGATGTTCAGCTTTTACTAACGAACATGTCACACACTTTTCTACTATTCGTGCCACATCTACTTTCATAGCTGGCCACCAATAGTGTAACTTCAAATCCCTATACATTTTAGTACTTCCAAGATGTATAGAATATTTAGATTTATGGGCGTCTTCGAGAATTAACTCTCGATTTCCTCCAACCCTTGGCACCCAAACACGACCTTGGAATAGTTTAATTCCACGGCTATCTTCAGTCAGTTGAAGATGCTGCTTGCTCATGACTTCATCTTTCAGATTTTCTTCCAATAAGGTTTCGCTTGTGCCTCTTTTATCCTTTCAACTAAACTTGAAGTTACATCAATTCTGGCGTTGGTCGTTTTCAAACACCCACTATATTCTTTTCTACTTAAAGCATCAGCCACAACATTTGCTTTACCGGGATGGTAATGCAATTCACAATCATAATCTTTAAGTAGTTCTAACCAGCGCCGCTGCCTCATATTCAACTCTTTTTTATCAAAGACATGTTTCAAGCTCTTATGATCAGTATAAAGAGTACACTTCGTTCCATACAGATAATGTCGCCACAGCTTTAATGCGAATACTACCGCTGCAAATTCTAAATCATGGGTAGGGTAATTCTTCTCATGCTCTTTAAGTTTTCTTGAGGCGTAAGCAATCACCTTGCCTCATTGCATCAACACACATCCCAAACCCATCTTTGACGCGTCACTATACACAACTAGATCTTTTGTTCCTTCCGGTAGTGCAAGAATAGGAGCTTCACATAACTTTTGACGTAAAGTTCTGAAAGCCGACTCTTGTTTTTCAGTCCAAACAAACTTCACATTCTTCCGAGTCAACACGGTCAAAGCAGAAGCAATCTTTGAAAAGTCTTTAATAAACCTCCGGTAGTAACCTGCTAGACCCAAGAAACTTCTTATTTCAGACGCGCTCTTCAGTGTCTCCCAATTCGTCATTGCTTCTATCTTTGTTGGATCTACTTTAACTCCTTCCGAAGTAATCACATGCCCTCGAAATTGTACCTCTTTTAACCAGAATTCACATTTCGAGAATTTTGCGTACAATTTCTCTCTTCTCAACACTTCTAAGACTTCACGAAGATGGCATTCATGATCTACTTCATTCTTGATAAACAAGTATGTCATCGATGAATACAATGACAGACTTGTCTAAAAATGGTCGACATACTCTGTTCATCAGATCCATGAACACAGCTGGAGCATTTGTCAACCTAAATGGCATTACAAGAAATTCTTAATGCCCATACCTCGTTCTGAACGCCGTTTTAGGAATATCTTCATCTCTTACTCGAACTTGATGGTACCCTGACCTTAGATCAATCTTTGAAAAGCATCCCGCACCTTGGAGCTGATCGAACAGATCATCAATCCTTGGAAGCGGATACTTGTTCTTAATAGTCACTTTATTTAGCTCCCGGTAGTCGATGCACATTCTCATAGTGCCATCCTTTTTCTTAACAAATAATACCGGAGCTCCCCAAGGTGAAGAACTTGGTCTAACAAAACCCTTGTCTAACAGCTCCTGTAGCCGAGTCATCATCTCTTTCATTTCGGCTGGTGCTAGGCGATACGGTGCACGCGCTATTGGTGTCGATCCAGGAATAAGATCAATACGAAACTCTACTTGTCGTTCAGACGGTAGACCTGGAAGATCATCGGGAAATACGTTCGGGAATTCACGTACCACCTTAATGTCTTCCACTTGTTTCTTTTCTGACTTTACATCTAGAACATACGCTAGATAGGATGAACATCCTTTCATCAAGCATTTACGCGCTTTTGCAACAGAAATTATCGAAACTTCCCCTTTTTGCTTTTCCCCAAAGATGAGTACATCATCCTTATCAGCCATCGGAATCCGAATTAATTTCTTTGCGCAATGTATTTCTGCCTGGTTGACTGTCAACCAGTCCATACCCA
The DNA here is from genome assembly GCA_033807775.1 of Saussurea involucrata. Classification (NCBI taxonomy): domain Eukaryota; kingdom Viridiplantae; phylum Streptophyta; class Magnoliopsida; order Asterales; family Asteraceae; genus Saussurea; species Saussurea involucrata. Next base: position 53,256,092 of record CM066322.1, on the reverse strand, counting down.
CAATTACATCTAATCCTCCAATTTCCATCAACAACAAGTCGATCAGAAATTTCGTTTCTCCTACCGAAATAAAACAACCCTCAAGTCTTTTGCGAACCAAGACTTGACCCCCGTTAGCTATCTCGACTACTAAGGCATCTTCCAAGGTAGTGACAGGCATAACTAACTTATGATAGAACGACTTGGACACAAACGACAAATTTGCACCACAGTCAAATAAAATGCGCGCGGGAATGGAATTAACGAGAAATGTACCCGAAACGACGTTTTTCAATTCTTTGGCTTCGTCAGCTGTCATATGAAATGCATGACCCGTTGGTTTAGGAGAATTTGATTTCATTCCTTGGTCTCCACCCTTTTTCAGCTTTGGGCAATCCCTGCGGAAATGACCGGGTTGTTTGCACTTGAAATATGTCGATCCCTGAACAGGACAATTATTCAAAGTATGTCCACTTTTACCACACTAATAACATTCCAGTGTGGTCACTCGACACGGACCAAAGTGCTTACTCCGACACTTCGGGCACCAATTCGGAGCCACATGCCCTACTAAGTTCAACTTCTCCATGAAGGATTTAGTGTATTTCCGAACAGTGGAAGTACCTTTCTTAAGAGTTCGAAACTCTTCTTCAATCCTATCCATTTCATTTTCATTGCAATATTCTTCCAAAATCTTTTTCTTGAACGACTCCCATGTTATAGCAGCTAAGACTGGAGCCGTCACAGTAGACGTCACTATATTCCACCAAGTCAACGCATTACCTCGTAACATTTGAGACCCAAATCTGACCTTCGATTTCTCATCACATTCACAAGCTCGAAAAGCTTGTTCCATCTCTCTAAGCCAATTCATGCATGCTACTGGATTGTCTGCTCCGGTAAACTCTGGTGGTTTACAGCTTAGAAACGTTTTATATGAGCAGACTCTTTCCACCCTCCTATTTACATCTGTCACAGGATTACAAATTTAATTTATTACACCAGTATCAGTTTCCGTTCGACGTAACTCCGAACTTCGATCATTCAGCGCTTTCATAAACATTTTTGTTTGTTGTGCCATTGCTGTATTCATCAGTCGCGTCATGTTCTCCATCATACGAGACTCCATTGTCGATTCCGACGTTTCTGGGTTGGCGGTACTGGTACTCGTTCTGTGTACCCGACTGTCCGCTTCTCCCATAGAAGGTATTCTCGGCGGACTTTCATGAGTTCCAACCATTTCAGGTCGCTTTTCCACCGACCAATCAATCACAGCCCTATCCTTTGAAGAATTGGGGGACATTGGTGGTGTATTCACCATCGTTCTGACATAGCACAAGAAATAACCATAAGAAATGGTTACACATAACCAGATACACGAAACGTACTTTACCGTTCATTAGTCACTGTAACAATTTAGAAACAAGTATGCTTGTGTAACAATATATTCATAGTAACAGTAGCTAATTGGAATTGTGAACATACTATACATGAGAATCCTTTGAAGAACTGGGGGACCTTCACGTATTTCCGTCGACTCTAAGACTATCCCGTCTTAGTACTTCTACCTATATCTCATGAATCATACTTAATTCATCTCATCTTAAGTCTAGGTATCTCACTAGCATACCTACTTCACGTAACAAGATTTAAACATAAACCTTCCAAACTTAATACATAAACAGAGAATTAACCTTGAGGATTCATATATACACCAATGCAAATTCAAAATAACCTATTAATCTAATCCTGTCAACTAAGATCAGATTAAACTGGTTATCTAGGATTTACCAAAATCTCCTCACTAAGGCTAACTTCTCCATTTTCCTCCAAAAGTATATACTCGAATGCACTTGTCCCACAGCCCTTTACTTTCCCGAGCTAGTACCTGGTAAGAAAATATAATTTGAAACGATTAGGCTAACGCCTAGTTAGGACATTCGGTTTCAAAATAATACTTTTAAAATCAATGTAAACAAGGCATAACAAACCTGGTTTACCTTCTTTCTTACCATACGTAAAACATCTTGCGATGACGGGATTATACCCGATTCCATGAATATGACCAACACCAAGTCAGTCATGATATCAGGTTCAAGAGCCCACTACGAATCTCCACGGATTCTAGATTAATGCTCATATCCAAGAAATCACAATTATCCATGTCAATTTATTGGGAAGGAAGTAGAGATTACAATAAAGCCATGCCTATCTCTTTCCTTCCTTAGAAATCGGGATTTACGATTAGTCCACACCTATCCCATGATTTCTCATCAATGTGAAATAGGAATTATGATTAATCCACGCCTATTCCTCATTTCACCTAAACGGGAATTACGATTAGTCCATGCCTATTCCACGTTTATCACACACACTGGAATTACGATTAATCCACACCTATTCCATGTGTTCGTATAAAAACTAGTGCATATGGATCCATTACACTTATTTGTACTCGTGCAGGTTATTGCTTAATATAAATCATTTCCAAATAACATTTAAGGAAAATTAAGCAAAACCATTAATTTAAAGACAAGTAGTCTTACCTTGTATAATCGTTCCTCAAAATTCATTTAGGAAAATATCTCTTTATAAAATGTACCTTACCATAAATTAAAATACGTTATAAAAAGGGTAAAGTAAGAATGAACTCAACTGACAGCAATAGCGTCACTCTTACTTTACTTCTTAAAGCTGTAAGGATTTCCGTCACCAAACTTCACAAAGTCTGTAATACCCAAATACATATTGTACTTGTATCAATTTACTGAATAGGACTCTTAAAAGACTAAGAATCCTAAATAACCCAACATTTCATTGCTTATCGCAACCCAAAGGAATGCACCTTCACTTATCGCAACCTACTATATGCGACACCACACTTATCGCAACCCACTGTTGCGATATTCCCCTCTTATCGCAACCAACTGTTGCGACATAACGTCTTATCGCAACCCACTGTTGCGATATAACAATCTTGTCGCAACCCAAAGCTTGCGACATTCATCTTTATCGCAACTATTATCTTTATCGCAACTAACTGATTGCGATATTCATCTTTGTCTCAACTAACAGAAAACGTAAGTAAGCCAGAAATCTATACTTCTAAGTCATAACAATTTCTACAAAAGTGCAGATTTGCTTAATATCATTAGTAGAAGAGACCTATGAACCCAGAATTTTCATATCTTCCAAAACATTGAAACCCAATTTCTAAACCCATATAAAGCTTTATCTAAAAGAGAGGAGTAAATTAAGTGAAGACATACCTTAGTTTTACCAACTGGAATTCTTAGTTTCCTGCTATAACAATCTGCTTTTCTTCTTCTTCTTCTTCTTTCTTTCGGTTCTCTCTCTCTCTCTCTCTCTCTCTCTTATGTACGAAACACACACACATCCAAAATAGAAAGTGAAGAAATATCTAACTTTTGCCTCTTTTCAAACCATTGAGGCGGTGGTGGTGATGCATGTTTCACCATCTTAACCAAACCAACCCTATACTTTCAACAATTGGCAATTTTCACCCTTTAACTTATAAATTAAAATTAAAGTTTACCCTTTAACTTATAATTCCAATAAAACACATAACGTAAGTTATTCGGGGATAAACTCTAAAATTAATCTATCAAATAATTATACTCAAATTATCAACAAAACCAAACGTAACACTTTATAAAAATCGAGATGTTACAGTAAATAGTTATATGTATTTTGTGCAATTCAGATTTTGGGAAGTTGGTGGAAAAGTAAGGTTCTTGCAAGTTTTCAAGAAAAGGTGTTATTTGCGTTATTGCTTTCAGGTGACTTTTACTTTAATCATTTTCAAACTGGAATACATATATACTGGATAAATATGTGGTAGGTAGTGTGATGATGTGCTTATGATTGAAATATGATATATTGAGATGTATGTTGTATTTATATAAGCATTACACTACACGATTGCACGTTGGCCGGACTTAGGGCCGGTGGAGTTTGGCCCTACGGAGGGACAACAGAGTTGGATGTATTTCAGTGCAGCAGAGTAAATTGATTAGTTGGCTTAGCGTAACCAACTAATATGGCCATGTGAAAGAGTTGTACACAGTTCATATGAGTCATGCTTGGTATTCAAATACTTGTTGTATATCTGTATTTTACAAAATGATTCCTAAACTAATAGGGATTTTCTCACTTAGACCAATTGGTCTATCCCTCATTTTGTTTTCAAAAATATGCATTCCAGGTCAATGAGCGAGTAAGAGCAAAGGAAAAGATAAATTATGATATGCTTTTGGAAGCTGTGTGTTTATGAAGTTTCATGAAGCGTTTTTGTATCAATAGTCTTGTTAGTTGTGATGTAAATTATTAGCAAAAAGTTTGTACTGAAATATGTATTGTACAATTTTGAGACTAAGAGACCATATGTGATATGATATATATCTTTGTTATCATTATGTTGAGATGTTATTGTGTTATATGATGTATGTTGGGTTGGGTTGTTACACTTAATCCAATGTCCGATTAATTTGCCAATCTTCTTAGACTTGCCTCTAAATTCTGCATTGCGCGATCTTGAACGACTTCTTGACTTATCTTTCTTTCGATATTCATTGCGTCCTCTCCCCACGAATAACCCATGGCTGTTGCTTCCATCATTTTTGTCAACATTCAAGCCTTGCATTTGATCCCTTAGATCCTCGCTTAAAAGACTCGTTTTCACATCTGTGATAGTTATAGTATCTCTACCATAAATTAAAGAGTTTTCAAAACTAGTATACCTTTCACAGAGGGAGCATGGAAGGATCATTTCCTCATCTATCTTCAATCTACTGATTTCATCTTCATAATTAGATCATCAAGAACGTTGAGATGAGACTTGATTGGCGTACCTTTCATCATCCTGTAGGTGAAGAAGGTTCTGAGTACGATGAGACGATTAGTGAGAGACTTTGTGAGGTAAGAGCTCTTCTAGCTTGTTCCAAATATCTCGTGCGGTTGTCTTCGAGCTTATCTCTGAAATCACCTTCTGACTCATTGCTAGTTGCAATGTTGTGAGAGCCCAATCTTCCATCTCTTCCAATTCTTCAGCCGAAATATCAGGGGTGAGTTTGTCTACTTCATAGACAATACGCTGCACCCGGTTTCTTAGAAGTACCGCCTTCATCTTCCATTGCCACTTTCCAAAGTCTCCATTCCCATTCCACCTCTCAATCTGAAGTGTGGATCCGGAAGCTGCATACGAACCTTTAATATAGGTAGGAGAAATGCTTGATGAAGGCTTGCTTGAGTTATCATCTTCTTTGGAGATAGCCATCACGCCAATAATCAAAACTGAAAATTTGATACCACTTGTTGGGTTTTTGATCACCACACTGGTCCAAAAGAAATGAACTTTATCTAATGACAATCAAATATGTGTTGCCAACCAACAACGAATGCTGATAACAAAATAGGATAAAAAACACAAAGATCTATCAACCAAAAAACTTTTAAAAAACACACAAAACAAAGAGATTTACGTGGTTCCACCACCTTTATGGTGATGTACGTCTACATGGAAGAGGAGAAACTTTTATTGAAGAAGAACGCCCAAAAAACGAAGAAAAGAATTACAAACCAAACACTAAATTGTGTATAATCTTTCTTTACACAAACCATAGCTTCTAGGCTCTCAATTTCGTTCTTTGTATCATGATGGAACTCAAGAGGTTTATTTATACTACTCCATACATGGAATCCCAATTTGATCCCAATACTAAAAGTTAGGAAAATCATCCTTATCATCGCGCACGGCCAGGATGAATTATAAGATGCGGCTATGCCTGAATACCCTAAAAGTTTATGTTTCACGAAGTAACATTACGCTTGTGCGCGCTTGATCATAAAGTGCGGTCGTGTCAAAACACCAATTACTTTCTTTTTGCAAAATAATATTACGCACGCTTGTGGTCGAACATAATGTGCATCCGCGTCAAAACACCCAATACTTTACTTTATGTTTAGAAAGTTACATTACACGAAGCATAAAGTAAAGTAATGAATTATAAGATGCGGCATGAACATATAGTGCGACATTGTCAGAAACTCCAGAACTTTCTGTTTTGCATTCCCATGTTTTGTATCATAATTTTCAACAGGAAGCACCTCAAGATCCTCATGAGATTAGATGCGTTCTTTTCCCCATCCTTCAAGAAATATAACATCGCCCGCGTATTGTAACATCGATATGTTCGGTCCTTTATTTGACAGTTTGAAACCACAAAAATGTTCTTGACTTTTTGCTTCTTTGATGGCTATTCTCAGCCCCTCTCCGCGAGAATAAAGTGGAAAGGTGACAACCGGTCACCTTGATGAATCCCTTTCTCCATGTGGAACTCTTTTGTTGGTGCTCCATTGATGTGCATCGACACTTTTGCTGTTGAGATACACCCTTGGATCAAATCCCTCCATTTACTATAAAAGCCCATTTTCTCATCGTCTCATCAAGAAAAACCCAATTTATAGTATCAAACGCCTTCTCAAAGTCCACTTTGAACAGGAACAATTTAAGCTTCTTTTTATTGGCTCATTCAATAGCTTCACTAACTGTCATAGGACCGTCTAGAATATTCCTATTTTTAATGAACGTCGTCTGCTCCTTGCCAACTACAGACTTGATCACCATTTTAACCTGTTAGCCAACACCTTTGAAATAATTTTAGCGATGCAAACGATAAGATTAATTGATCTGTAGTCGACCAGATTCATAGGGAATCCGACTGATATGAAACAACAAAACAACTGAAAACCAAAGAATTGAAAGTTGTGGATGTTCCATGACAGCAACAAAACCCTTTTTCACACATGGCATGATCATGTTGTGTATAAAGCACGATGGATAAATCCGAATTTCCATGTTTTTAGCAATCAAATAGTGTTGGCATGTTGTGTTTCTCTCGTTTCTTAAGGGTGCATTTGCTTCGCAGAATGATTTCTGCAGGAATGGAATATGTCAAAGGAATTGGAAATTTGAAGGAATTGGAATGGAATATTATCAGGTTTGATCAACTGTTTGGTTGGCAGGAAATGGAGTGTAATCTTGAAATCTGTCTGTTTGGTTTGTAATGGAATCGGAATGGAATTATGAAAAATGACAAAAATACCCTTTCTTTAATTTTAATAACAAATAATTATAAAATTAACATTTAATGAGAAAAAATGTAATATACCATTGTTTCCATCAATTTATTTTCAAATTTAGTAATTGAATTATTATTGAAAAAAAATTAACCAGTTTACTTATCCTTATTTGTAACAACCCTTCCCAAACATACACCATATAACACTCATTACATGCCAAACATATACAACAAAAGATACATACCATATCACATAAGGTCTGAAAGTCTTAAAACTGTACATTACATAATGCAGTACAAACTTTTCGCTAACAATTTACATTACAATTCATAAAAACTATCCATACAAAATGATCTTTAGAAATAGTCATAGATACGCAGACTTTGTAAGCATGTTACACCTTATCCTTGCCCTTGCCTTTAAAAGTTCCTTGACCTGTAATACATATTTTTTAAAACAAAATGAGGTTTAGACCAATTGGTGTACGTGAGAAAATCCATGTCAGTTTAGTAATCATTTTGTAAAACACAGATATACAACAGGTATTATAATACCAAGCATAACTCGTATGCACCGTGTACAACTCTTTTTCATGGCCATATTAGTTGGTTGGGCTAAACCAACTAATCAATTTACTCCGCTGCACTAAAATACAACCAACTCCGTTGTCCCTCCGTACAACCAATACTCCATCGGCCCTAAGTCCGGCCAACGTGCAATCGTGTAGTGTAATGCTTATATAATTACAACATACATCTCAATATATCATATTTCAATCATAAGCACATCATCACACTACCTACCACATTCTCATTCAGTTTATATGTATTCCAGTTTGAAAAAGGTTAAAGTAAAAATCACCTTATTGCCATCAATATACTTACAAGCTTTTCTCAAATAAACCGATGATTCGATCTCTCACCAAAAGTCACAGAATCTGAAATAAATTGAATACAAATATCCATTTACCAATCAAACACATAAGACTCTCTAGCAGGCTAAGAATTCTAGATAAACCTATCATACCCTTACCCAGAAAATACTGACAAATCTCCCTCTTTGGCGAATTAGTACGGGGAGTAACTCATCCGGAAAGCTTCCGAATATGTAATCCGGGAACTTATCCGGATAACTCATCCGAAAAACCTTTATCCGGAACCCAAATCCAGGAAATCCGATTATGGGAAACCGGATTCCAGGAAACTATCCGGGAAACGATTCGGGAAACCCATCCAAGAAACTATCCGGGAAACCCATCCGGTAATCAAATCTGGATATCATCCGGAAAATAATAGAATCTGAACGCATCGTCCCCAATCCAGGATCAATCGAACACAATTTAAGAATCAAAATTGAAGATTCGAAACCGATAGAACTCTACTACTATCGATTATAAACACAATTTGAAAAAACAATTACCTCTAAATCGAATCAATCTGGAGAATTCTTTGGGCCCTAAACGAACAACACTCTCTGCTCCTTCCTCTTGACTTTAGAACACTCACACACAGAATACAAAACCGACTTCAATTGAGGAAATAGGAAGGAGGTGGTGGCATATATATATATATATATATATATATACCAACGCAATATTGCGAATAAGGACTCGACTACACCAGAATAATGATACTATCTTAAAATTTATAAAACCACCCAAACTTACCCCAAACTAACTAACTTAATTAAATAAATAAATGTTAATGCCAAAAATCGTCCAGAAGGATAACTTAAGGTTGATTGTGGAGCTTAACAACTAAAGAAAGAAATCTTGCGACAAAGCAATGCGACAAAGAGAGAAAATGTAAAAGAGACAAAGATTTTGGTGACGCGGGAAAAACCTCAACGAGGAAAAAACCTGCGGACGACTGTGGAAGTCGTCGCTGCACTATGATCGCCAAACAGGGGCGATGTCCTTTGTTTCAAGTGTCGGGGATACAGTGATTACAATACAAATGACTTGAAATGTAAAAATAACAAGTGTATCGAATGTAAAACTAGTGTGTCGTGTGCTAAGACTGTTGGTCGAGAGTGTAAGTCGTGCGTCGAGAGCGATCACTTGAGAGAGGTTTCTTTGCTTCGGATGTTCTTGAGTACGCAGTGTGTGATTCAAAGTTCGGTCTCCTTTTTCAATGATGACTTTTCCTTCGTATTTATAGTCTTCGAATGCATTTAATGACTCCATGAATTCTTCTAGTAACGGTCGCAACGGTCTTTGTTGTTTAATGTTCATAACTGCTCTGTCGGTTTCGTTTGTTGGCCATAAATGTCGTTTGACCTGCATTAAATGAGGAAAACATAACAGAAGAATCGTACGTTAGTTGGTCGAGGTCGTGTGTTTCTACAAGACGGTCGAGGTCGAGAGGTACGTTCGACTTTGGCTTTGGTCAAAGGACAAAATGCTTATGATTTGACTTGTGTTAGGGAGAAGTGTAATAAATGTTCTTAGAGTTTTGGTCGTGGTCGAGACTGGTGAAATTTTGCCCAAACAATAAATAACTAACTTACCCGGATCATTACATCGTCCTCTCCCCATTTTTCTTTGACCTAGTTGCTATCCCTCGCCCTCCTCTCTTTTCCCTTTGTCTTCCCCATCGCAGCACCCCTCCTCTATTTTCCATTCTTCTTCTCCATTGCAGCACCCCCTCCTCTCTTTTCCATTCTTCTTCCCCATTGCATCCCACAATCGATTGAAAATCGAGAACCCACAATGGAGAAACAAATCGAGAGAAAAACAAATCCTTGAACTGTGAAGGAGTTGCAGACGAAGTATTCGATTGGTGAAGAAGCAAAATATCATTTGATCGGTGAAGGGGTTCCTGACGAAAAAATCGATCGTTGGAGATAGGGATGAGCATCGAGGACCGTTTTCCCGAACCGAACCGGGACCGAACCGGTACCGGACCGAACCCGAACCGATACCATATATTCGGTCCGGTATTCGGTTCCAAACATTCCTCAAAATCGGTATTCGGTATTTCGGTATTCGGTACCGGGATTTCCCCGAAAATACCAAAACCGAACCGAAATTTTTAAAAGCAAAGTTTTTTTAAATTTTTTAATTATGCATATCATCTCCTAAATAAACTTTATTTTGATTGTTGTTAACATTAATTATTATTGTTTCTAGTTGTATATATAGAGATTGAAAAGTTGATAACGAACAAAATGGAAAAACAAAAATCGTAAAAAAATACCGAATATTGTTGAACTTTTGTTTGGTTTTGAACTTTTTGATTGTTTGTGATTGGTTTTGAAACACATTTGAAACATTATGAGGGCATTTTGGTTTGCGATTGGTTTTGATACACATTTGATACATTTTAAAATTTTCGGTCCTAAGTGGTCCTAGTACCGATTTTCCCGGCCCGAAACCGAAACCGAACCGGTACATACGGTTCGGTTTTCGGTACTAATTTTTAGTCCCAAAAAAATTCGGTACCAACCGGTCCGGTCCCGATCTCATCCCTATGTGAAGAAGCAAACAAGTCTTCAATCGATGAAGGAGTTGCAGACAAAGGAGTTCCAGCAACAAGGGTTTTTTGTTTAACGAGGGTATTTTTGTCATTTCCAAAATATTGGTTGGAATGGATTTCAATTCCATCTAATTTGTGAAGGAATGATCAAATCCACATTTGAAGGGATGTTTGGAATTCAATTCCATTCCATGGGCATCTAAACATGGCAATGGAATTTGGTCAACGAAATTGACCATTCCAATTCCGCCCAATTCCGTTGGAATCCGACGAACCATACGCACCCTAAGTGTATATATGTGTGTATATATATCCCTTAAATTCTCTTATAAAAAAATCCAAATTTGAAAGAGATAACACATAGAAAAGCTTAGCATTAGCGCTGAGAGTTTGAATCACAACTTGTGATTTCAGTTTGTAATTTTTTTTGGTTTCTATTTGTCTTTGTCTAATAAACTTCCTCTATTTATGAGTGGACATACACTACCTTCCGATGGCGAAAGCATGATAAAATTATTGAATAGTGAGTTATTTACGTGTGCTTTCATCGTTACTTATTACATATTGCATTGCTAGTATTTGTTATGTATTTTTTTTATCCAAGTATGTACATTCTGTAGTTGTTTGTTGGTAAGTTCACGTCATTGTGTTGTTTTCAATTAAAGCTTGTAACTTACTTGTTTGGGACCGGGCTGGACATGTCACCCTCACATACACAGGGAAAAATGGTAACAACAGCAAGCCCTCCCCTTCCAGAGTCTCAGGACAAGGTGGCCACGCAAGAACTTCACATGAAGGGTTATGATATATATATATATACCGAAATCGGATCATATGATAAGTGTCATTTTTGGTGAAAAGTGTGATAAGTACTTTTAAACCTTTAATTACTTTCAATCAAATACCCTCTCATGAATTGTGGCTTAAGAGGAAATTGATCCGGTGCATCTCGGTACATCTTATCTCAGTGCATCTCATCCTAATGTTCGTTCATTTCTCATCCAACGGTTGATAACCACTTCTCACGTTTCTCACCAAATTTAGCATTTCTCACCGGAACCCAACCCTATATATCCCAGCATGCATGCATTGTATAATGAGATCCATTATCCGAGCGTTTGATTATTAATTAATCTTGAAACGAATATGTTACCAAGTTTGCAAAAACATATATATATATATATATATATAGTTTGTTGAATTGACAAATCACAAAATAAGTTGGTTCTTTTTTAACCATTATAACAGGTAAGTAAAACTTAAAAATGAGTGTTAAATTGTAGGGAGAATAACGAAATTGCATTTGAAGATATTCGGAAAATCAAATCTAAAGTGAAAAGGGGGCACTGTGACAACAAATGCTGTCTTTTGCTTTGATTTATTGACCTCCACCATATTCAAACACTATGATTCTGTAGTTGTTTCAGAGAAATGGACAGCTTTACCTTAAAAGTTTTCGAGAAACACTTTTTAAAAAAGTTGGTTCAAATCATGAGCCGATAATGAATCGCTCCTGTAAAGTTAGACCAAAGAAAGCATATATAATATATTTGGAATTAAAAAGATAACCCAGAACTTTTGCACATGACCTTGCCTAGCTTCTTGTTTTCTCAAGACAATCACAAAGTTAAGTCGCTTTTCATGATTCAATCCTTTACTTCCCCTTTTTATCTTCTTTGTCAGTACACTTTTTTGCTTTTTCTTTTTCTGGTTATTCTTTAAGGCCATCCGTAGCCCAACGGGTTCCCCATGCGGGTAAGGCCAGGTGGCACAGCGGGTTCAGGGGGTTCGGGTACGCAGGGGGCGGGTTATAGCGGATTCGGGGTGCGGGCTCGGCGATCGGGTTCCCCACCCCGCTCATACCCGAAGACTTTATCAAATTTTTTTAATTCTAACGGTAACATTCAAACGGCTATTTGCAATTAATTTTTTTTTTTCAATTTAAACACTATAAATCAACCTCAATCTCATATATTTTTCACATCAAAATTTAAACACTCACCTCAATCCTTAAATATTTTCTTTCATTTCTTTCAATCCGATATAAACTTTATGGATTCGCCACCCGGTTCATCGTCCGCTTCTTCATCATCCATTGACACCGACGAGGAATTCGGTCAACTATTTGATCGTTATGCAGATTTGTTGCGAGAAGCTGTAGCTAGACGGTATGGTAGCACCGCCTCATCGTCAAGAAGACCGAGGTCCGGGAACATAGAAAGAGGTCGGGTAGATGCTAACGACCGGCTTTTGCGGGACTACTTTGGCGAAAACCCGGTGTATAATCCGGATTTGTTTAGACGGCGGTTTAGGATGAGCAGGCAACTATTCGACTTCCCAACAACGACGGCGAGTAGATTTTTAATATTTTGTAATTTTGAATTTTATTTTGTAATTTTGAATTTTTTTTGTAATTTTTTTTATGAATGTTATGGTTTTTTATTAAAAAATTAGATGAGGTGGCATGTGGGTTCAAGAGGTTCAAAAGGTTGGGGTACGGAATTTGTGGGTTCAAAAAGGTTCACAAGGGTTCAAAGTGGAAAGCTGATGTGGCGTAGAGGGTAAGAGGGTTGTGAACCCTGGGCTACGGATGGCCTAAGGGGGTGCTATTTGCACAAAAAAAGAAGGGTGTTGAATGCCATTTTTTTGTATCAATCATTTTTAAGAAATCATCCATCATTTTTCATTTCACTTTTTTTTGTTTATATATATTTATATTTTGTTTTTATATATATAATATATATATATATATATATTACTTATATATATATTGTAATTTTTTTGTTATATATATATATTAGAAATATAAAAATATATATATGTATAGTTATTCTTTTTTGTTTTATATATATATATATATATATATATATATATATTTATATTCTTTTTATAAATTATACCATTATATTTATTTTTTATAATAAGGTCAGACATAGCTAGGCCTTTTCCCATAATAATTTACCCCCTTTATAGGTCCTACGCCTTTTCGACAAAAAATGTGATTTTGATTTTATATTTATACTTTCAACCCCTATATTTATTTACTTACTTTACTTTATACCTTTTACTTTCATAATTTAAATTTTACATTTAACACATATAATCGTTTATTAACTAAAATACGTTAAAAAATACGTTTTAATTTTAACAAGTTACACCATTATAATCGTCTCTTCGATACGGTCAAAATGAACCTAATATTGAATTTTTTTGATTTATATATTTTAATATATATCATATACACTACATAAAAAATATTTTTTGAAATTTAAAATTCATTTTTTAACGTATTCTCAATTTTGTTTTACACTTCTATCGCATTAACTATAAGAGTACCATAAATTAAATAATTAACTATAAGAATATGAATTTTAAATATAAAATATATTTTTATGTAGTGTATATGATATATATTAAAATATATAAATCAAAAAAATTCAATATTGGGCTCATTTCGAACGTATCGGAGAGACGATTATAATGATGTAACTTGTTAAAATTAAAACGTATTTTTTTAACGTATTTTAGTTAATAAACGATTATATGTGTTAAATGTAAAATTTAAATTATAAAAGTAAAAGGTATAAAGTAAAATAAGTAAATAAGTATAGGGGTTGAAAGTGTAAATATCAAATCAAAATCACAATTTTTGTCGAAAAGGCTTAGGGCCTATAAAGGGGGTAAATTATTATGGGAAAAGACCTAGCTATGTAAGCTATGTATCACGGGTGTTTGTAGTTTTCTTGATTTTAGTCTCTGCATCTCATTACCTTTTGCCCTAAAAACTTCTCTATACATACATGCTATCCATTCCTTCAAAAAAAAAAGACACCAAAAATCTTTCTTCCTTCTCCACCTCTCGGCCGTAAACCACCCACCAAACACCCTCCCTATTTCAATTTATCGGTTTAAAACACTTAAAAATGGCGAATTGCGGTGAAGATTTTCAATGGTATCATAATTCAAATAATGAGGTATTTCATCCACTACTTTATATATATATATATATATATATATATATATATTTATACATATATATATATATATTATGTTATGTTATCCCGTTTCATATTTTTTATGTGTTTGTATAGGATGATAATGTTAATTCAAACAAATCAACTGAAGCTTGTGAAATCCCTCAACCATCCGCATTTTCTACTGATATGGTATCTTTATGTTTCATTTTATCTTGTTAAATTATCTGGTAAAGTTAGTAGTTTGTAACAAAAAAAGTCAATTTCAGGTGAGCAAAAGTGTCACGAAACATCGTCTTCGCATACCACACTTCCAACAATTGTGTGGTTTCGTTTCACATTATGCATTAGACATAATATTCCAAGAGTATGAGCGAGCTCAATCTGTTTCCATCGTGAACCTGTTGTTAACAAGACTACTCGTGGACGGCCCTCGTTGAAGGATAAGTTTTTCAGAAAAACTCATGTTGATCCCTCATTTGCAACTCATGTTGATCCGTCTGTTGCAACTCATGTTGACCCGTCTTTTACAAGTGAAAGACCCATTAGACGTAGTAGTTCGAACGCGACAACATTTGTTGACTTGGAAAAAATGAGTTACCAGGAACCACCGAGACACAGTTCTTTCATGGGCAAAAACTATAATGTACATCCATACATTAATCAATTTCCAAAGATGTTTCACCCTTACATTACGCATGTACATGATGTGAGAGGTGATGGAAATTGTGGATTCCGAGCAATAGCTGTCTGTCTGGGTCTTCATGAAGATGCATGGCCCACAATTCGGTCTAACTTGATGGAAGAGTTAGATACACACAAGACAGAATAGTGGAACGCTTTTGGAGGTCAATATTGGAATATTGTTTACAACACTTTAAACTTCTTTCAATCAGATCGTGGTGCACCGGTTGAACACTGGATGATAATGCCTGAAATAGGTGTCTTGATTGCTTCAAAGTATAATGTGATATTACACGTTATAAATATGGCAGGCTGTATGACGTACTTGCCGCTTAGGTCCACTCCGCCAGCGTGGTATCAACATGTTGCTTTTACAATTGGGTACGTTAATGATAACCATTATGTGAAATTAGATATGGCAGAAAGATACCCGTTCCCTACTATAACTCAACATTTTTTCCACTACGGTTATATGTGTGCTCCAGGATGGGCTACCCTGTATTCAGATCGAATACAGAAGTACCAGCAACTTTTACGTGTTAATTGTACTACGGATAATGTTACTTTAGAATAATCGAATGTAATATAGATTATTTTATGTTCTATTTATATGTTAAATCGCAATGTTTATGTTTTATTTTTATAATTATATAATTATAAAAAATTAGTAATATTTATATTTATAAATTTTTATTTGTTTTTAAATAAAACCAAAAAGTAAAAGAAAAAAAAGCATTTTAAAACTATATAATACAATTAAATAAAAATATATAATACAAATAAAAAAAATACAAAAAATAAAAGACAACAAAAAGACAAAATACAAAATACAAAATACAAAATACAAAAAAAACAAAAACAAATAATCATTGTTTTGTGCCATTAGCCTTTTTTTTGTGTGCAAATAGCCTACCCCTTCTTTAATTGGAACTATTTTTTATATTAATTTACAAATAAAATGAGTTTTTTGGATTTTTTTTATATTTTCACTGAAGTCCCAACGATCTGTGGTCGTTGCCCATCTGGGTACAACTGGTTAAATGAGTTGTTATTAATCCAATGTTGAAAATAAATATTTGGCTTACAGACTATCAGAAAAATCACGAGTAAGAATGGAATTCAATGTGCAAAATTTCAATTGAAAATTTCTGACATATGCATTAACTATCTCTTCATATAGAGATTAACAAATAATATACGACACAAACACATGGAGAATTCATTTTTGTGCTTGGGTGATTCAATTGAATCGCTGATAGCATTCTTTTATTTCGTCACAAAGCCACTACTAGATGAATGCCTACAAACTTTTCTCTAGGAAATCTGTCGATAAATGGTGATTCGTCACAAAACATTCATAAAAGTTGATGGGTAATTCAAATAAGTGATAGATTACCGAATGAGGGATTCTCTGGCGATCCATTTGTATTTTCTTAAAAAATATCGGATTCTATCAAACCATTGGTATTTTCTGGGTGATCCGTCGATTGGTAATCACCAACGAAATTTCACTGATTTTTCTGGGTAAAAATCATTTAATTGTTTTGTAGTGAGAATGACAAAAATATGATGAAAAAAGAGACGAAGCAAAGGTATACACATGCAGCTAAGATTGGTCCTTCATGAACTATATATATAAATATATAGAGGCGGGTTCAAACAAGGAGCGTACCTAAATAAGAAAATAAAGGGATGCATCTCAACCAGTTGTAATAACCAGGTATTTTATCTAATTTAAATTTGAAAATTTTATAAGTTTTATGTTAGTGTTTTATGGAGTAAGAAGTTAAGGGGTAAGTTTTAATTTTTATTTGAAAGTTTAGGGGTATTTATTGCCAAGTGAGATAAGTTTAAGGTTTGTTTGGTCTTTTATCCAAACCTCTTTAGCCAAAACCGACTTCCTATTTTAGTAAGGATAGGTGTCCATTTTTCAATTAAGAGAAAATATCCTAAGTGTTAGTGTGTGTAGTGTGTTCGGTTTAGAGAGAGAGAGAAGGAAATCGAGAGAGAAATTAAGGGAAAGAAGAAGGAGGAAATCCAGAGTTTGCTGCTGTGATTTAAAGGACCAAACTGAAGTAAGCAAGGTAACAAATCCATCCTTGTATGTGTTTTAATTTCTTAAAAGTGTTCTTGAGTTTGCTAGTTAAGTTTTTAGGTGGGTTTTGTTAAAAATGGATGTTTTGGGAAATCTAAGCTTAAAAGTACGATTTCTGGGTAAATATTGGACTGAAAGTCGTTTTTGCTGAGCTTATTAAAAAAAGACGGTGAACAGTAATTTTTCAGGTTTTCGCAACAGTAGGTTGCGAGAAGTGGGGTTTTCGCAACAGTAGGTTGCGAGAAGTGAGGCTTTCGCAATAGTAGGTTGCGAGAAGTGTGGTTTTCGCAACAGTGGGTTGCGAAAAGTGAGGAATTCGCAAGCTGTGGGTTGCGAAAAGTGTTAAAATACAGATTTATTAATGAGGTGTATTCTTGTTAATTAACTATTTCAGATAGTAAAATTCAAAGATAAAAGTGGGACTTGTTGAAGAGATTTTTGGAGAACTATTGGAAAAGCATTCAGGTGAGTTTTATTTAAAAACGTTTTTCAACTGGAATAAATATATATGTGATTTATATCTATATGAAATGGATATGTATGGATTGAGAATGTGATACATAATGTGATTATGTGTTTTTATTGAAATGTTTTGTTGATCCAAACCCTCAGTGATTTGATAATGACCCTCTCTTAAATACTTAGTGAAAATTGTATGTAAACAATATGTATCAGAGTTTCACTATCGCTGATAAGTACTAAGATCTTACAGTACCGCTGATAGGAACTCTCGCTCTTTAAATTAAACATTCAGCGAACACTGTTCACCATAATGCGCTGAGTCTGTTCAGTCCTTATGGTGATCGCTGATAAGTTAGTTGTTTACTTATAATCCCTGAAGACAAGTTTCACGTCAACAAAGGTTCTACGCTGAAGTCGAAGATCAAGCTCAAGAACCAGCGACAAGTCTACTAATGAACTGATGCGGATCAGCGAAGACTCAGATTTGTCCACTCAACGTGAAGTATCAAGTACAAGACTTCAGCTATCGCTGAACTTTATCATTCGCTGAATAGTAAATGATAATCGCTGAATCAACGAAAGCTGATCATGAAGTCCTCCGTACAAAGTACTTTTGTCTTAACCTCCCTTGCACGCCACCGTACGAAATGTCAGAAAAGAACCTCCGAAAATCTGAGATCGTACAACCACTCTGATACTACACTGTTCATTCATGCGGCTACTAAGGTTGTCAACAAAGGTCAATGACATGCAACCAATCCGCTGATGACACGTGTAAAGTGTATACTGAATTGCATTAAATGCATGCAGTATATAAAGAGATGAACTCACTTCATTTGAAGTAACTTGCTAACTCTGGACAAGTTCAAATCTCTCTCAAGATAGGATTTTATTAGTAATCTCCATATCCTTCTTAGTGCAAGAAACCTTAGTGTTCCAACTTGTTTAGATTTAGGTTTATCCTTAATCTTGTTTCCGCAACAAGCTGTAAATTGTTAATGATTTATCAATAAACAATTTAGAAAAGTAAAATAGCGTGTTTGTATTCAAACCCCCCCCCCCCCCCCCCCCCTTCTACAAACTTGTATAGGCCTTTCGGGACCAACAAGTGGTATCAGAGCAGATTTGTTTAATCTCATAAACAAGATCTAATCTAAGATATTTCTCTTCCTTGCTATTATCTGAAAATGGCCTCCCACACAAACACAAATTATATAGACAATGGTTCTCTTGCAAAACCCCCTAGATTTTCCAGAGACAACTTCAACTTATGGAAAAATAGGATGATGCTCTTCCTAGAAGGTGTAGACCCTACTATGACCTACTATCTTGAAAACGGCCCACACATCCCTGTAACTATTGATCCTTTAGTTCCAGCCACTGCAACTCGAGCTGCTATTCCTGAAAGGCTGATTCCAAAGGAAATACACATGTGGACCGATGAAGATAAGAAGAAAGTGGCTATAGATACAAAACCCAGATCCATACTATCCATGGCCCTTCCTGACGAAGTCTACCATTCCGTCATGAACCTGAAATCCTCAAAAGCCATGTGGGACACAATATATGTTCAGTATGAAAGAACGTCTGAAGTCCAGGATTCAAGAAAGATCAACCTGGTAAGACAATATGAAAGCTTCATTTCTGGTAAGAATGAAACTCTCTCTGAAGTTCATCAACGTTTTAATTGCTTAATTATAGATCTAAAAACGGTTGGTAAGGAATATTCTAACTTTGAAGTGCTGACAAAGTTTTTAGAATGTTTACCTGAAAGCTGGGACAATTATTCCATGTGTCTCAAGCTGTCAAAAGATCTAAGATCAATGACACTTGCTACCTTATATGGCACATTGCTGAATCATGAGCAATCTAGCCATCTTAAGAAGAATCTTGTAAAAGATTCCAAAAGCACCCCTGTTGCTTTAATCTCAGAGGAACCTTCTACTCAGCGACCCGTGGTCACTATCACTGAGTTAGAAAGTAACTCTGAAAGGTCATCAGATTCTGATTCTTCAGATGATGATGAATCCTTGGCTCTCCTAACTAAAAAGTTCAGGAGATTCGCCAAGAAGAAAATGTTTAGAAAGAACAAAACTCTTTCTATAGCTGACAAGCCTAAGTCATCAGCTTTTGTTGATAAGGCTACTGCTACTTGTTTCAACTGCGAAAAGACAGGTCATTTCGCTAACGAGTGCAGGTCAAAGAAAATCATGAGACCTTCAGCTTTTACAAAGAAATCCTTTGTTCCAAGGAATAAAGACGACAAATACTCAAAGCTGAAGGAGAAGTATGTGTTGGACAACCTAAGGGGGGGGTAAGGTTGTATTTTAAATCTTTTACTTTCAAAAAAAATTCTTTTTACAAATAAATACAGAATAAATAAAGCAGAGTATAAATAAATAAGTATACAACAATTATATAAACAGATATAATTTAAATGCACAGCGGAAATGTAAATAGATAAGGGAAAGAGAATACTTGACAACGATATTTTTAAAGTGGTTCACCAAACACAAAGTTGGCTAGTCCACCTCGAGAAAATAACCCTTCTCGGAGATCCAATACGAAACGTGTTCTTTACGGTAGAAACACAAACCTTAGTACAACAAACGCGAATCACTCTACTTTGAGAGATTTATGTGGATCACTCACTCTATTCAAACACTTACAAGAGGGTATAATTTTAATATGAATAATCACTCTTGAATAAGGTTTATCACTTGGATATTTTTAGAGAGTTTTGATCACTTGAGTTGTGTTGCTGATTCAACTAATCGAGAGATTTTAATCTGCTATCAACTCAAGATTTCTTACTCAAAAAAAATTAATTTTATCAGTTTAAGTGATTTAGTGTGAGTAAGAAGGCAGCAGAATAATAATCAAATGCTGAGGGAGAATTTATTGCTGAAGTTGGTGTAGGCTTGAATGCTGGAGGTTGCATGTATTTATACTGGATGAGCAACTGGGCATAAGCTTTCGCGGTATACCGGCAGTCCATCGCGGTATACCTGCGTCAGAAAAAGTACAGCAGAGGAGAAGGTCAACCCTGCAAAAACCAACGGTACTTGTACCCGCGGTATACCGCGTTGCACACGGCGGTATACCGCCTGAAAAAGGTTCTGACAAAAGAAGCTTCGTATCCAGAAGAGGTGATGGATGAACAGTGTCGCGGTATACCGCGTGAACCTTGGCGGTATACCGCCTGACATTCGTACAAAAGGACAGTGCGCTGGAAGGCTTCTTTCGGCTGATCACACTTCTTCATTAAATGATGAACAGTAAAAGTATGATTTGATTTTAATAAAATAACATATATATTATATATATATTTGATTCAAATGTAATTATATAGATACGAAATATCCAAGTGATAAAATATTTTAGGGTGTTTATCATTTTAAAATAAAATGACGAAACTCTTCAGACTTGGATTCTTCAGATAAAAATTTATCGAGATCATTTAAATATCTGCACACTCAGATAAAATATTAGATAACAAATAATGCGGTGTGTTTTGTAATCATCAAAATAAATATGGAGATGTGATTTTATGTGTACCAAAAATATATCACAATATTTAAAGCTGGGTACACTTGCACCAACAATCTCCCCCTTTTTGATGATGACAAACACAACGCTAAACACGAGAGCATACTCGGTTTCTCTCCCCCTTTTGTCGAAGCAAAAAGGGTTTAAGAAAGTCGCTTATGCTCCCCCTCGAAAGATGCTCCCCCTCAAAATATGAAATATTTGAGAGTTAGTATTTATCAAGGGTTATACTCAAGCATGCCTAAACCAAGTCTTAATTTAAAGAACGCCTTCTTGTTTAGAGCTTTAGTGAAAATATCGGCCAAATTATCTTCCGAATCAACCTTTTCCAGCACGATTTTGCCTTTTTGAACATTATCTCGTAAAAAATGATGTCTCAATTCAATATGTTTGGTACGAGAGTGTAAAACGGGATTTTTACTTAAGTTTATGGCACTTGAGTTATCACACATAATTGGAATTTTGGTTAGGTGTACCTCAAAATCGGTAAGTGTGTGTTTCATCCAAAGGACTTGAGCACATGCTCTTGCGGCGGCTACATATTCCGCTTCGGTTGTAGACAAAGCTACGGATTGTTGTTTCTTAGAGAACCAAGACACAAGTGAGAGACCTATAAAGGCACATACCCCACTAGTACTTTTTCGGTCAACAATAGATCCACCAAGATCGGAATCGGCGAAACACGTTACTTCTAACTCGGGTTTCTTTGCGTACCATAAGCCAAGATTAGTAGTACCTCGTAAATATCGAAAAATACGCTTGACAGCTTCATAGTGAGTTTGTTTAGGTGAAGATTGAAAGCGAGCACATAAACATACACTAAACATAATATCAGGTCTACTAGCAGTTAAATATAACAAGCTACCAATCATACCACGATAAATCTTTTCATTAAAATCGTTTCCCTCCTCGTCACGAGATAATTGCAAATTTGTGGTCATTGGAGTTTCAACGGGTTTGACATTTTCAAAGTTAAACTTTTTCAACATATCTTTACAATATTTAGATTGACTAATAAAAATACCAGTTTCACATTGTTTTATTTGCAATCCTAAGAAGTATTTTAACTCTCCCATCATGCTCATTTCAAATTCGCTAGTCATTTTCGCAGAAAATTCATTACACAATTTTTCATTAGTGGAACCAAAAATAATATCATCAACATATACTTGCACAACCACAATATCATTTTGAACATATTTCACAAATAAAGTATTATCAATTTTACCCATAATATAACCACTAGAAATTAAAAAGGTTTTTAATCTATCATACCAAGCACGCGGAGCCTGCTTTAAACCATAAAGCGCCTTTTTTAATTTATAAACATGTGTCGGGTTTTCAAAACTTTCAAAACCGGGAGGTTGAGAAACGTATACCTCCTCATTTATAATACCATTTAAGAAAGCACTTTTAACATCCATTTGAAATAACTTAAAATCTTTAGCATTTGCAAAAGCGAGAAGCATTCGAATAGACTCCAACCTTGCAACCGGTGCAAAGGTTTCGTCATAATCTATACCTTCTTGTTGACTGTACCCCTTGGCAACTAAACGTGCCTTGTTTCGTGTGACTCCACCGTTCTCGTCTACCTTGTTACGGAAGACCCATCTTGTGCCAATAATGGTTTGACTACTAGGGCTAGGCACTAAGTCCCACACATCATTCCTAGAAAATTGGTTTAACTCTTCTTGCATGGCCATAATCCAATCCTCATCACCTAAAGCTTCATCTATGGTTTTAGGTTCTATGGTTGAGATAAAAGCATGGAAAGCACAATGGGTATGGATTTGTGATCTAGTTGTCCTTTGGTTTAGGTCACCTATAATTTGATCTACGGGATGGCCTCGAGCGGTTCTAAGGTTAGGATCATCTATACCTTGTGGAATAAAGCACGGAGGGGCATCACTAGATTCAATATTATTTGTGGAAGGTTGGGTACTTAAATCCAAGTTGCTAAGTTGTTGTGCTAAGACGTCTCCTTCACGGATATTGTCATTTGCTAAGGGTGCACTAGGTTTGGGAGGACTCTCGTCAAAGCTAACATTTAAGGATTCTTCTACTACCATGGTCTCCTTATTTAGGATTCTATAGGCTTTGCTATTCCAAGAGTAACCTAGGAACACTCCTTCATAGGCTTTAGGGTCAAATTTGGTTAAGTAGGATTTGGTGTTTAAAATGAAACATTTACAACCAAAAACTTTCAGGTGAGCTAGGGAAGGTTTTCTACCTCGGTAAAGTTCATATGGTGTCTTATTTAGGATACCTCTAATTAGGACACGGTTAAGCACATAGGTCGCGGTAGCAACGGCATCACACCAAAACTTTTGGGGAACTTGATGTTCGTTTAGCATAGTTCTACTCATTTCTTGCAACGTTCGATTTTTCCTTTCAACAACCCCGTTTGACTGAGGAGTTCGAGGAGCCGAAAAGTTATGAGTTATACCATGTTTATCACAAAAGGCACCAAATTGTACATCATTATCGAATTCTCGTCCATGGTCCGTACGTATGGAAACAATCGTACAACCTTGTTGGTTTTGAATTCGTTTTCCCAAAATTTTAAACTTTTCAAAAGCCTCATTTTTATGTCTCAAAAATAAAGTCCAAGTATAACGGGAATAATCATCCACAATAACCAAAGTATAAAAATTTCCTCCAAAACTTTGAATAGCCATCGGGCCAAAAAGATCCATATGTAAAAGTTCTAAAACTCTTTGAGTAGAAATAACATTTTTTGATTTATGAGAAACGTGATGTTGTTTGCCGACACGACAAGCATCACAAAAATGATTATCAAACTTTAATTTTGGCAGGTCACTCACAAGCTCCTTATTTTTTAAGTTTTGCATTAATCTTAGATTAGCGTGACCTAAACGCCTATGCCATAAAGTAGAAACATCATTAATAGAAGATAAGCATACATTTTCAGATACAACAGTTTTACAAATATATAAATTTCCTTTTACAAAACCATTTAAAAGAACTTTGCCATTTTTTATGATTTTACAAGAATCTTCTTCGAAGAGAACAGTTATACCATTTTTACACAATTGGCGAACACTTAACAAATTAAAATGTAAATTATCAACATGATTAACATTAAGAAATTGAACATTGTTGCAAGAAACTGTACCTCTACCAATTATATTTCCTTTGGAGTTTCCTCCAAAAATTACCTGTCCACCATCACATGACTTATATGATGAAAAGAGATTATTGTTTCCGGTCATGTGACGTGTGCAACCACTATCGAGTATCCAGTCCATATCAAGGTCAATCTACAATAATGAAGATGTAACTTTTATGGTCCCCATTTCTCGTGGGTCCTTGACAATTAGTTTCAATGTCAACCAACATGCATATATATAAAGTCAAACAGAATATATATATATATATAATACATTACACAACTTTAATATATAATATATCAAACACAAATATATATATATAACACATGTCAAGTCAAACAAAATATATATATATAAGAATTAAAAAAAAAATTTAAATAAAATATATATATATATATTTGCAGTACGTATGTATATATATATATGAATAGTATAAAAAGTACAAATAACAATATTTTACTTATATATAATATATAACACATATACATAACACATTTAAAACCATAAACGCATACCACCGGGATTATCATTACTAAACATTCCTTTTGGAATCCATTTATTTACCATTTTAATTTTGCGATTATATTTATCATACACATAAAAACAAGCATTTACATTAGCATTATTATTAGGTTTAGAATATTTATCATGGTACATGCGAGCATACGGTTTTCTCGTATTATAATTTACATTATTTATTTTACGCACATACGGAGGTTTTTGCACATATTGATTTCTTGTATTTACTTTAGGTGATTCATAAAATCTTTTGATGGGTATACATGAACATTTATCAACACAAGTATTGGAACCAATGTCTTTTCTACATTTTATACGGTTAGGCATATTAAGCATGTTAAGAACCTTTTTATTACTACTTTCAAAGGCTTTAGCTAGCATGTTATCTTTTTCATATGAAGCACATTTAGCCTTTAAACATGTAATCTCATTCTCAAGAATATCACATTTTGTACAAATAATATTTTCATGTGATTTTTTATTTAAGCATGCAATTTCTTTATTTAAAACATCACAAGATTTACAAAAATCTTTTTCTCCTAATTTAGTTTCTAATTTAGCAATTATATCCATATCATTTTCAGATTTTTGTTTAACATTATTTATTTCCTTTTTACATGCATTTACAGTTTCTTTTAACATAGCATTCTCATCTTGGTAACGATTTGCAAGAGCGGCCATTTTATGAAAAGATTCATATAATTCTTCAAGATTATTTTCATTATCACTTTCATAATCACTATCGTAATCCGAGTAAGAAGATTTTACCTCGTCGTCGCTTTCGGCCATAAGACAAATGGCTTGATAGTCATCTTCTTCTTCACTCTCGCTCCACGCGCCTCCAATGAAGGCTTTCTCCTTCTTCTTTTGGAACTTGTTCTTTTTCGGACATTCATTGGCGTAGTGGTCTTTGTCACCACATGAGTAGCAAAAGCCTCTCTTTGGCTTAGCTTTATCGTCTTCACTCGAGTCGCCATTTTTCTTAACTTTTTCGTCTCGTTTATGGAACTTACGACTTCGATTTTCACCACCACGACGGTAGTTACCGTTTCTTTGAAATCTGCCATTGTTAGAAAATTTATTATTATTATTAAGAAATTTGGAAAAGTTTCTTACCAACATGGCGACTTCATCGAGAGTTTCGGATGGATCTTTCGAGGAGCTAGCTTTCTCCTTTTTCTTCTCAACTTTTGGTGTTGAGACATTGAGAGCGATTGATTTCTTTTTAACTTGCTCCCGATCTTTGTTTATTTTAAGTGCAATTTCATGCACTTTAAGATTACCGATCAAGTCATCTATCTTCATTATGGAAAGGTCACGGGAGTCTTCTAAAGATGTTATCTTTTGCATCCACTCCGAAGGAAGGGCTCGTAGGATTTTCCTTATATAGTCCTCGTTAGGATAAGTGCGATCCAAACCTTTCAAAGTAGTCACAATAAGGTT
Organism: Saussurea involucrata; assembly: GCA_033807775.1. Classification (NCBI taxonomy): domain Eukaryota; kingdom Viridiplantae; phylum Streptophyta; class Magnoliopsida; order Asterales; family Asteraceae; genus Saussurea; species Saussurea involucrata. The sequence goes on along the minus strand of CM066322.1, from coordinate 53,229,679 downwards.
AAATCTTTTAAACATTGAGTCAATTGACTCATCTTGTTTCATTTCGAATAGTTCATAATCGTGAACTAAAATATTCACTTTACTAGATTTAACCTCCGTGTTTCCACGATGAGTATTATTTAAACTTTCCCATATTTGATTTGCAGTTTTATATGTATATACTCTTTCAATTTCGTCAGTTGTTAAAGCAGCATATAATATATTCTTAGCTTCAAAGTTTAAACAAAAATGAGCTTCATCAGAAGTAGTCCAGTCATCTATAGGTTTATCAATATAAACATCATCTTTCACAATGGTGGGTTTAAAATTCCCTTTTTCTATAATATTCCAAATCTTTTGATTTTTGCCACGCACGTGACATTCAAATAGCTCAGCCCAAATGCCAAACTTTTCAGTATCTATCAAAGGAGGTTTTGAAAACACGATATTAGTTTGTTGAGCCATTTAGAAGAATAAGAGAAAATTATGCAGAATATTTTTTGAAAGACCCGCTCTGATACCAAATGTTGGACAACCTAAGGGGGGGGGGGGTAAGGTTGTATTTTAAATCTTTTACTTTCAAAAAAAATTCTTTTTACAAATAAATACAGAATAAATAAAGCAGAGTATAAATAAATAAGTATACAACAATTATATAAACAGATATAATTTAAATGCACAGCGGAAATGTAAATAGATAAGGGAAAGAGAATACTTGACAACGATATTTTTAAAGTGGTTCACCAAACACAAAGTTGGCTAGTCCACCTCGAGAAAATAACCCTTCTCGGAGATCCAATACGAAACGTGTTCTTTACGGTAGAAACACAAACCTTAGTACAACAAACGCGAATCACTCTACTTTGAGAGATTTATGTGGATCACTCACTCTATTCAAACACTTACAAGAGGGTATAATTTTAATATGAATAATCACTCTTGAATAAGGTTTATCACTTGGATATTTTTAGAGAGTTTTGATCACTTGAGTTGTGTTGCTGATTCAACTAATCGAGAGATTTTAATCTGCTATCAACTCAAGATTTCTTACTCAAAAAAAATTAATTTTATCAGTTTAAGTGATTTAGTGTGAGTAAGAAGGCAGCAGAATAATAATCAAATGCTGAGGGAGAATTTATTGCTGAAGTTGGTGTAGGCTTGAATGCTGGAGGTTGCATGTATTTATACTGGATGAGCAACTGGGCATAAGCTTTCGCGGTATACCGGCAGTCCATCGCGGTATACCTGCGTCAGAAAAAGTACAGCAGAGGAGAAGGTCAACCCTGCAAAAACCAACGGTACTTGTACCCGCGGTATACCGCGTTGCACACGGCGGTATACCGCCTGAAAAAGGTTCTGACAAAAGAAGCTTCGTATCCAGAAGAGGTGATGGATGAACAGTGTCGCGGTATACCGCGTGAACCTTGGCGGTATACCGCCTGACATTCGTACAAAAGGACAGTGCGCTGGAAGGCTTCTTTCGGCTGATCACACTTCTTCATTAAATGATGAACAGTAAAAGTATGATTTGATTTTAATAAAATAACATATATATTATATATATATTTGATTCAAATGTAATTATATAGATACGAAATATCCAAGTGATAAAATATTTTAGGGTGTTTATCATTTTAAAATAAAATGACGAAACTCTTCAGACTTGGATTCTTCAGATAAAAATTTATCGAGATCATTTAAATATCTGCACACTCAGATAAAATATTAGATAACAAATAATGCGGTGTGTTTTGTAATCATCAAAATAAATATGGAGATGTGATTTTATGTGTACCAAAAATATATCACAATATTTAAAGCTGGGTACACTTGCACCAACAGTATGCAAAGCTGAAAAGCTTTAAGAAGAAAGGAAAAGGCCTGATGGCTGACTATGATTGGGCTGCTTCTGATGAAGAAGCCTCATCATCTGATTCTGAAGATGATGAAGCAAATCAATGTCTCATGGCCAAGATTGAAGAAGAGGAAGAAAGTTCAGACATTCCCTCCACTTCAACATCTGCCATTCAGGTATCACCTTCCTTCTTTACCAATATTGCAAATATTGATGAAGCTGATAGTCTCCGTAAAATCGAACTGCTGACTAGAAGTTTATACGAAGCCATGAACGACAAAGCTGTGGTTGAAAACCAAAATCTTGATCTCGCTGAAAAGCTTAAAAACTGCCACCTTCAAATAGAAAAGCTTTCTAAATTTGAAGAAGATTTTAAAGATCAAGTCTATTTAAATCAGCTAGTCAAAATCGAACGAGCAGAAGCTATCGCCGCATTAAAAGCTGAACAAGCTACTGTTGAAGGATGGTGTAATTCTTCAACAAAGATCACTGAGATAATTATGGCTCAGATTCCTGTGAGTGATAAACGTGGTCTGGGTTATAAGTATGATACTCCAAAACCAACCACTGAACGTTCAATGCTTAAATTTGGAACGTTCGTATCCTCAGTAGCTGACACTTCTTCATCTCAGTACTCCTCGTCGATTACACCAATCCCTGAGGAAACTCCTACCTCCTCAAAAGGTAAGGAGAAAATGGTTTATTCAAAACCTACCTCTGTCTCTAAAGACAAAGGTAAAGGAATTGTTATTTATCAAAATCCTCAGAAGGGTACCTTAGTACCTAAGCTGAATGCTTCCAAAGCCTTAGTGATTCATTCATCTGGTTCTAGAAATCAGACCTCTGGATCAGTTCAGCGACCTACTCCTAGACTCAGAGTAGATATCCTTGGTAAGAAATCTGAAGAACTGAATGTTCGTCCTATTTCAAAAACCAATAGTGTACTTGGTGCTGGCACTTCTAATTCCAAATTAAAAGCTCAGCACTCAAGTGGTCCTAGAACTAATTTTAGTTATAGGAAATGTTATCACTGTGGACTTACCGATCATATTGCAAGTAAGTGTCCCACAGCCACCAAAGCTGATAAGATAGCTAAGGTGAAGATAGCACCCAAGAAGACCAAACCAGTTGCAATTCAGGTCAAGGTGACTCCTACCGCTGAGGTCAAGAAATTGACCAAAGTGAAGAAAGACAAAGCTGAATCTTCAAATGCTGCGAAGACTGCTGAACCCATTCCAACCACTTCCACTGACAAACGCGTATACATGGTGAAGTGGGTACCCAAGCAAAACTAATCTTCTTTTGTATTGCAGGTTAAGAAGGGTATCTGGTATCTCGATAGCGGATGCTCTAGACACATGACTGGAAAGAAAAGCCTGCTCGCTGAATACAAGGAAGAGAAGGGTCCCTCTGTGACTTTCGGTGGAAATGGAAAAGGACACACCCGAGGGTATGGTGTACTTTCAAATGGTACAACATCCTTCAGAAGAGTCGCATATGTTGAAGGGCTGAAGCATAATCTTCTAAGCATCAGTCAGCTTTGCGACATGGATAATAAAGTGATTTTCACTAAGGAATCCTGCTTTGTCTCTGACAAAAAGGAGAAGATAGCTCTCAGCGGTTATCGTTTGGAAAATGTTTACGTTATAAACATGGACTCAACAACCACTGAGAACTCCTGTTTCTTCTCAAAAGCATCTTCTGATGTTAACTGGCTATGGCACAAAAGGCTCTCACATCTCAACTTCAAGACACTGAATACTCTTTCATCCAAAGAGTTAGTCACTGGTCTACCTCAACATTCATACGCCAAAGAGTCCTTATGTTCAGCGTGTGAAAAAGGGAAGCAGACCAAGGCAAGCTTTAAGTCAAAGCAAGTTTCCTCAGTGTCATCTCCTCTACAACTACTCCATATGGATTTGTTTGGCCCCGTTAACAAACAATCCATCGCTGGAAAGAAATATACGCTGGTCATAGTTGATGAATTCTCTCGTTACACATGGGTAATGTTTCTCCGTTCTAAGAGTGACACCCCTGAAGAACTCATCACCTTTGTTCGGAAGATGGAAACTCTGAACAATATGACTGTTCGCTCAATAAGGAGTGATCATGGAACTGAATTCAAAAACAGTTCTCTTGATTCCTTCCTTGAGAGCAAGGGTATTTCTCACAACTTTTCGTCAGTGAGAACACCACAACAAAACGGAGTCGCTGAAAGAAGAAATGGAACAATTATTGAAGCTGCACGTTCAATGCTCAGCGATTCTCACCTGCCTACTCAGTTTTGGGCAGAAGCTGTCAACACTGCTTGTTTTACGCAAAACAGGTTGCTGATAGTTAAAAGATTCAAAAAGACTGCCTATGAACTCTTTCATGGGAGAAAGCCTTCAATCAGCTTTCTTCACATCTTTGGATGTCAGTGTTTCATACTGAACAACAGAGATGCCCTTGGAAAGTTTGATCCTAAGGCTGATGATGGAATCTTTCTTGGATACTCCTCAGTTTCCAAAGCCTTCAGAGTCTTCAACCGAAGAAGACAAACTGTAGTAGAAACTATTCACGTCACGTTTGACGAATCCCGTTCAGCGAACTCTAAACCGAACGCTGATACAGAAGAACTGAATCAATGGATATTTTCTCATCTTGGTGATTCAGAAGATGTTCCCACTCCTCATGCTCACACAGTAGAAAATGATGGTCCTTCTATCATTCCAAATATGCAAAATAGTGAAGCTGAAACATCTTGGGTCTCAGCTGTTCCTATAAACACTATACCTGCAGTTGATCCAAATGTCTCAGAAATTCCATCTATTTCTCAGCAATCAGTGAATGAAGTGGCAAATGCAAACATTCCTCTCTTAGCTGATAATCCAGAAGTAGCTGAAGCCTCATCTTCAGTTTCTCCAGTTCAGACTGAGTCAGCGACACATGCTCCGACTCAGCGATGGACTGTAAATCACCCAATCGATCAAATTCTTGGTGATCCCAGCGCTGGTATTCAGACTCGTAGAAGTGCAGGTAATATTTGTTTATTTGTTAACTTTATTTCTCTAACTGAACCAAAGAAAATAGATGATGCCCTCAGAGATCCAAACTGGGTCAGCGCTATGCAAGAAGAGCTGACTGAATTCGAAAGAAACAAAGTTTGGAAACTTGTTCGTAGACCAACTGACAAAACGGTGATAGGCACTAAATGGGTCTATCGAAACAAGTTGGACGAACATGGTACTGTAACTCGCAACAAAGCTCGTCTTGTTGCTCAGGGATACAGACAAGAGGAAGGCATAGATTATGACGAAACTTTTGCTCCAGTAGCAAGACTTGAATCTATTCGTCTTTTCTTAGCATTTGCTGTACACAAAAACTTCACTGTACATCAGATGGATGTTAAGTCAGCGTTTCTAAATGGAAAGCTGAATGAAGAAGTATATGTGGAACAACCTCCAGGATTCTCAGATCCTAAGCGTCCAGGTTATGTTTATAAACTGGACAAGGCACTTTATGGCTTAAAGCAATCTCCACGTGCATGGTATGATACTCTCTCTACTTATCTCCATATTGAAAAATTTGAGCGAGGTAAGATTGACAAAACTTTGTTTTTTAGAAAAGTAAAAGGTCATATCATTTTAGTTCAAATATATGTTGATGATATTATATTTGGTTCTACTAACCCTGAGCTTTGTACTCGTTTCGCTGATAGAATGAAAGATGAGTATAAAATGAGTATGATGGGTGAACTAACATATTTCCTTGGTCTTCAGATTAAGCAAACTGAAAAAGGAACTTTTATAAATCAGGGAAAGTATGTTAAAGATATGCTGAAGAAATTCGACTTAACTGAAAGTTCAGCTATGAAAACCCCTATGGCACCACCGCTGATACTTGATAAGGACACAAAGGGTGTTCCTGTCAATGTCACGCTGTACCGTGGGATGATCGGCTCACTACTGTATCTTACAGCTAGCCGACCCGATATTATGTTTGCAACATGTCTGTGCGCACGATATCAAGCTGAACCTAAGATATCCCATATGAAAGCTGTAAAGCGAATCTTTCGATATCTTAAGGGTACAGCGAATCTAGGTCTTTGGTATCCCAAAGACTCAGGATTCGATCTAACCGCCTATTCAGACAGTGATTTTGCAGGTTGCAAAATGGATAGGAAAAGCACCACAGGAGGATGTCAGCTCCTGGGTGGAAAGCTGGTAAGTTGGACAAGTAAGAAGCAAAACTCAGTGTCCACTTCCACAGCTGAAGCTGAGTATGTAGCCGCTGGAAGCTGCTGTTCTCAAGTCTTGTGGATGAGAAATCAACTACTAGACTATGATCTTCAGCTCTCCAAAATTCCAATCTATTGCGACAGCACAAGTGCCATCGCTATAGCAAACAATCCAGTGCTACACTCAAAGACAAAACACATAGAAATCAGATATCATTTTATCAGAGATCATGTGATGAATGGTGATATAGAACTTCATTTTATCCCAACTGATTATCAGTTAGCTGATTTGTTTACCAAACCTCTTGATGAGACAAGATTCAACTTTCTCATCAGCGAGCTTGGAATGCTGAACTTTGAAGGATAAAATCTTCAGCGGTTCACATTTAATCAGCGATACGTTTATACATTCTTGTATAGGCTTCGGGATAAAATCAACTTTTATAATCCATTTCATCATCTTCTCTCTGAATAAATTTGGTTAAACTGATATCCATGTATGTTTTCTCTCTCTGACAATCGCATGTAAATGCAAGATTTCAAAATAAATTGCATCGCTGAATATCTCTTCCTTAACAGCGATATTTTGAAAATTCCTTAATCCTTCACTGATATTTCTATTCAGTGCTTCATGTTTTTTTTAAAGAGTCCCTGAGTTTTTTTTAAAACCTCAGAGACATCCTAAAAGAATGTGAAAGGACAGTTGTGACGTCATTGCAACGGATAACACTCGGCACGATTTCTTTCTGACACACGTTTGCACGTTTTGTTCAAACTTCCAATAAAATGCAAACACGTGTCCGTGTCATGATGAAAACCTTTTCCCGCTCAAGGTTTTCTCTCTCTAAAAATCCCTATATAAACAACTCTTGGTTTATATTTGTCTTTTACGCGAACAATCTTTCTCCGCAAGAAAAGAATTCTCTGTTGCATTTGTGCTCTCAAAAACCTCAAGAACTGTTCATCATCTTGGTATTCAACTTCAAGGTTAATATGTTCTTATTTTTTATCAAATGCGTATAACTTGTTTTCGATCTTCTCTTTGTTTTAACAAGATCAAACAAAAGAACTTTTTAAAATAAAATCATTTCTTTCATGGTTTTATGAACACAACCATTTCATGGTTGTTCTTCAAGTTTTAAATCTAAATCTTAAACTTGTTCTTCATTCGTATCCATTTTTCTTTTAGAAACTGGAATACAAGATTTTATGGGTTTTACTTTTCTTTTAAAATCAAGAAAAACCCTAATCTTCATTAAGACATTTTTTTGTCTGAATGAAATGGACAAGATTCGAAAATCTTAACGGAAATTTCTTTCCACATTAAGATAATTCTTATCTGTTAACATCTTTGGTTGAACTGATAATACAGTGATATGGAATCTTCAAAGCTGAATGTTACCGCTGAATCCATCTCCACTGACTCTGAGAAAATGGAAATCTTCAAAGCCCCCCAGGTGAAGTTCGAGCTGGATCAACTCGATTGGACTAAGGCCAACAACCTCTCAGCTCTTCTCGAGTTTCCTCCTCGAAAGCAAGTATCACATCTGGACGATGCTGTAAATTTTCTGAAGAACAACCCTATCTACACAGCCCTGACCATAACACCTCCTGCCAGTCAGCGGCTCTTATCCCAGTTCTGGTACTCTGCCAGACACACTGAGCTACCCTCTGCCAAAGATCCATCCAAAACCATAGACTGCATACTCAGCGATACTGAGTATGGCACCATCAAGATCACACCCGCAATTATCCGCAAAGCCCTAAACTTCCCAAATGCCTCCAAAGAAAAACCCTTCATTCCATTCCCTGACCACAAAAAGCATGCTGACAGAGAAGCAATCATTGCTTTCCTTGACGCAATGGGTTATATCTGGGATATTGGAAGGGACAAGAAGCCTGAGAAGAAACTGACGCTGATAAAGAAATCCAAGATGCCCAGCGAGATGAATTTCATCTTCGCTCACCTGATCAGCTGCATGACAGCGAAATCCGGATCTTCTGATCAAGACGCCCAACCTCAGCAGTCCATGGGATACGCACTGCTGAAAGGTCTAAATATTGACTGGGCCTCCATTATTTATGAAGACCTGATTCAACGTGTCGATTCTGCCGCTGACAGACCAGCATGGGTTCCTTACCCACGATTCATCAGCGCCATCTTTCAATATGGCCTGAAGGACAGCTATCCTGAAGAGGGTGATCTGAAACTTTCTCAGATTGGACCTAAGGTTCTCGACTTCAAGCCTGTCGCCAATGAGGTACGTCTCTCTACTCTTCTCACTCTTCTAAATTCTCCGCTTTCTGTGGCTCCTTCAGCGACTATACCAATCGCTGATACCCCGGACACAACATCCTCTCCTTATAAGAAAAGGAAACCCTCTCACACCCAACTTGATTCCAAAAGGATCAAGAAAACCAAGGAGCAACCCCAGCAATTCCATGCTGAAGACTCCTCAGCTCATTCTGAAGAGCTGAAGGAAAGTTCCGTGGTACGCTCTGCCACACCCGTGCAAGCCATCCCTCCAATCCAGACTTCAGCGTCTCTAAACGCTGAGGTTAGAAACTTGGAAACTACCCAACCTCCCTCAGTCTCTCAAAAGACTGATGAAGTGATTGTCAGCGATTCCAACGCTGAACTCAGAACCCGAACCCCAATCTTAACCTTCGCTTCTCCCTCCACTCACTTGGACACTCCTCCAGCGAACACTGGAGATGCCATCATTCCAGAAGCCGCCGCTGATGCTTCTCAACTAATGATGAAGAAAGGACCTGCAGAGTTCACCATACCTCACCGTACTTTCGAAGAGGATATGGAACACTACTCAGGAACCTGCAACTTCGACGAGTTCATCAATCCTCCTGCAGGTACTAATCCCACCTTAAACACTGTAACTAAACCTGAAACTTCTGAGCTTTCCTTTGTTCACAAGTACTTATATGTTACAGGTCCTAATTTGGGAGACATCAACGCCTCGCTGAAGTCCGTGGAAACAAAGCTGTCCAGTCTCACCACCACACTCTCCAACAACTCAACAGCTGTAACAAACGCTGGAGGGAACTTGACAAAGCTGACAACGGTGGTGGAGAAGAAAGCTTCCACTGAAGACATCAAGAGTCTTGATAAGACGCTCAGCGATTTTGCCAAGGTGCTCAGTGACATCTACACTGACTACACAAGCCTCAAAACATCAGTTTCGACCATGTCCAGCGAAGTAACAACGCTGAAGACATCGGTTGAAAAACTCGAGGGTGATATGTCAGAGGTCAAGACTGACTTAGGCTCTGTAAAGACCGACGTTAGCTCTATGAAGACGATGATCGAGACGCTGGTAAACAAAGCAAATAGTCCAGCTCCTGCTCCTGCCCCTGTCCCTATTCTAGAATATTTCACAGAGGAGGATCGCACAGAGCTGAGGAAAATCACGCCTGCTATTTCTGGCCTAGAAGACAGAATAGCAAAGCTTGAAGGTTGTGTGAAAATCTCTAGCCCAGAAGACAGAGATAACACCAATGCTTAGTCTGCCCATTCCTCCCCCAGTCATCATGAAAAAGAGGGGGAGAAGAGCGCTGAACATTCCAAGGAGAAAAGCGCTGAAGATCTTGAGAAAAGCGCTGAAGATCTGAACAACAAAAGCGCTGAAGACCTTTCCCATGATGAATCTATCAGGGGAGAGAGGAATGAAGATCTGACCGCTGGACCTCAGGGAGATGAAAACCCTGAGGGAACCGAGAAGCTCGCCTCTGTATCTGAGGGGGAGCAACTCGAAGAAGATGCTGAGAATTCCGAAGCAGAAGAAGATGAAGACATCGACATCCCTGACGACAAACCATCCTTCTCTCCAAGAAAGGATGATGATGATGATGAAGATGACGATGATTTCTTTATCGTCAAACCTGCCCCAAGGATCAAAGCTCTTAAAGGAATCTCAATAAAAGAACCATCAGGGGAGAAGACAAAGCCCTCAGCCTATGGCGCTGAGAAAAGCAAAGACAAAGGCCTCGCTGAAGATGAAAATCTAGCGATTCTCTTTGAAAAGCCGGTTTGTCAGGTAAACTAAATCTTTACTTTTTCCTTCCCTGAACTTCTCAACAACTCACTAAGTTCTCCAAACCTATATACACATCCACATTATTTTTTCTATCTTTTCTACCCAAGTTCTTCTACCCAATTCTTATCTGTAAGATCGCTGCTTTTCAGCTAGTCCTCTCCCCTGTTTGAGGATGTCGCTGAAGGTTCTACTGTTGCGACTTCACAAATAAAGCCAGCTGTTGCTGATGAAATAATCCCAGTCTTGGATTTAATCTCTGAGACTGATGAACCAGAAGAACAACCTCTCTTGCACAATAAGAGACCTTCCTCAGTTCCTCAAAGGCTGAGTGAAGAAGATCAAAAGAGAAGAGAAGAAATAATAAAGCGATTCGAGGATCAGCGAATCATTCTAAGGCGTGATCAACTGCCTTCAGTTCCTCCTAAGTTCAGAATTTCAAAAGCTGAATATCAGGACCACCTTAGAGCTGAACGCCTCATTGCTGAAAGAAAGGAATCTGAAGAGAAAGACAGAGAATACGCCATCAAGCTCACTCAAGAATCTGTCAAAGACCCCAAGCTGAAGCGTGTTCCCATTCAAATCCAACGAAAGCTGTGGGAAGAAGCCCAGAAGATCGTGGAAAAGAAAACTGAAGTTTCTCAGACCACCTTGATCTGGTGTAAAGAGAAAATTCACTTCAGATATCGTCCAGCGAAGATCAACAAGGTATTCATCTCTGGAAGAACATCTATCGGAGTACCTATTGTTGACATCAAACTGTTCAGAGAAGATGGCACATCTGAAACCTTTCGCGCTGACACTGTAAAAAGGTATGGTCTCTCTGAATGGCTGGAGATGAGGTTAGCTATCCAACCATCACAATCTAAGTACAAGAATCATTTCGAAAAGCTGATAAACAGACAGATCGACTTGATATCTTCTTGTGTGGATATTCCTCCTGTTCCTGATCTAAAGCCGAAAAGAAAAAGAGGTTCTCCAAGGAAGAAACGTCAAGATTCAAACTCAGGACCTGTCATACGAAATGAAACTGGAATTGGTTTCTCTCGCGCTGAAGTACTTGGTCCTGATCCTGATCTATCCGCCCTTGACATCTCTTTGCCACCATGTGAACTTTTCGTCCCTGGTAAAGTCATCAGTAATCCTTATGGAATATTCTTTCTTGACTACGACGGACGTAAATGCTTTCAACGGATCGCTGAGCTCCCAATCACTCCAATCGAATAGCTCAGAGATCTTATCTACTGGTGTGACTTCAGAAAGGACATTCAGGCACGACACCTAAAACCCTTGATCTTTCAAGAAGCGCTGAAGAAAAGAAAACAAGGTGTAACGGTTCCTGACTGGATGATTCCCACTGAAAAGACGACCCTTGATGAACTTCTCATTAAGGAAGAACCTTTTGAAAACTGATATAATCTCCTTTTTCTCTATTGTATCAGTTATCCTTCTGTACTTGTAATTTATTTCGCTTGTACTTGTAATCTTTCTGTTCTTCATTGTAACCTGATTCAAAGATTTAAAGAAAGATTTCAGCGAATGTACTTTACTCCATCAGTACTGAAAAGATCCCAGAAAACAGTAAAAGGGACAAATATTTTATGAGTTCTTTTTATCCTTATGTTTTCATTAAATAGCAATTTTCTTTGTTGCTATGTCATAATCAAATAGGGGGAGATTGTTGATCCAAACCCTCAGTGATTTGATAATGACCCTCTCTTAAATACTTAGTGAAAATTGTATGTAAACAATATGTATCAGAGTTTCACTATCGCTGATAAGTACTAAGATCTTACAGTACCGCTGATAGGAACTCTCGCTCTTTAAATTAAACATTCAGCGAACACTGTTTACCATAATGCGCTGAGTCTGTTCAGTCCTTATGGTGATCGCTGATAAGTTAGTTGTTTACTTATAATCCCTGAAGACAAGTTTCACGTCAACAAAGGTTCTACGCTGAAGTCGAAGATCAAGCTCAAGAACCAGCGACAAGTCTACTAATGAACTGATGCGGATCAGCGAAGACTCAGATTTGTCCACTCAACGTGAAGTATCAAGTACAAGACTTCAGCTATCGCTGAACTTTATCATTCGCTGAATAGTAAATGATAATCGCTGAATCAACGAAAGCTGATCATGAAGTCCTCCGTACAAAGTACTTTTGTCTTAACCTCCCTTGCACGCCACCGTACGAAATGTCAGAAAAGAACCTCCGAAAATCTGAGATCGTACAACCACTCTGATACTACACTGTTCATTCATGCGGCTACTAAGGTTGTCAACAAAGGTCAATGACATGCAACCAATCCGCTGATGACACGTGTAAAGTGTATACTGAATTGCATTAAATGCATGCAGTATATAAAGAGATGAACTCACTTCATTTGAAGTAACTTGCTAACTCTGGACAAGTTCAAATCTCTCTCAAGATAGGATTTTATTAGTAATCTCCATATCCTTCTTAGTGCAAGAAACCTTAGTGTTCCAACTTGTTTAGATTTAGGTTTATCCTTAATCTTGTTTCCGCAACAAGCTGTAAATTGTTAATGATTTATCAATAAACAATTTAGAAAAGTAAAATAGCGTGTTTGTATTCAACCCCCCCCCCCCTTTCTACAAACTTGTATAGGCCTTTCGGGACCAACATGTTTATATACATGATGATATACTGTAATTATATGAGTATTCTGCGAGAATACGGGGCCGGGATCCGAGGTGCGGACCGGTGTGTTGCCGGGTTCCGGTAAGCGGACAGGCGTGTTTACTGTAGATGTTGTAGAGTGAATTGACTAGTTGGCTTGCAACCACTAGTTTGGCCAATTGTGGAGGAATAAGGGGGAATGAGTGGATACGAAACGCAAGTCTTGGTTGGTATTTAATTTCGTGTAATATATGTGTGTTTGTATAAAAAAGGTTTTATTTAATTGGATTCTTGGCAAGTTTCAACTGACAGGGATTTTCTCACTGGACCATTAGGTCTAACCCTCATCATTTCTGTTTTAAAAATATGTATTCCAGGTTGAGGATCGTTCGTTAGCAAAGGGGAGAATTAATGTGTAAGGCGGGGTTAATAGCTGACAAGGATAGGAACTGAATAAGTGTTATGTTGTATCGTTTCGAGACTGCTGGGACCGTACGTGATTTGTTTGGTAATTTCTTTTTATGAATGTAACGATGTGATGCAATATATGTTATTTGAAACATGTTTGGGAAACCGGTTTGTTACAACACGTTAGATCAAATCAAAGGCTATAATCATTAATGGCAAAATTAGTAATTAATTGAGATGAGACTCAACTTTCCACCACGGGCAAAAGATTTTAGGGGTATAATGGGAACAACCCCATTCTCTCTCTCTCTCTCTCTCATCTTATTCCGGCGACCTATAAGACTGTTATAGGTCTTCCAATCCATCAAAATCTTCACCATTTGCTCTGATTTCGAACATCAATCCCTACAAATTTCATTCTCAGTTGCAATTTCTCCAAAACCTCCATTAAAATGGCGCTCGATCTATACTCCAACAACTCCGGTGGAACAACGACGAGCCCTCTCCTTCATTCTCGTACGATATCGCTCAATCCGACACCGTCCCCGTTGAACAGATTCTCCGGTCATTTTCATCATCATCAAGCGTCGATTTCAATTTTTGTGTTCACGAAAACTCCGATCACCACCACGCGTCCATGGCGGATGAACTTTTCTCCGACGGAAAAATTATCCCAATGCAACTGATAAAGTCAACAACCGATAAAGATAAACGACGTCCACTGAACCAAAAGCCGCTGTGTACGGCGCCGCCGCCGCCGGAATACGAGTTAAAACAACAAAACTCGAAGTCGTTTTGGGGGTTTAAGAGGAGTAGTAGTTGCGGAAATGGATATGCGCGAAGTTTATGTTAGGACATAAAATGTCCTAATTATAAGATAGTTTTGTAAAGGGGTATTAATAGTAATATGGGCTTGGGTTATTGTATAAGGGCTTGGGCCTAACTATGTAACAATGGGGTATTTATAGATAAGTGTGTGTAATTAGGGTTTGTAGGAATCATTGCAATGTAGCCTCCATGGTGTAGTGTGTGTAAACTAGAGAGAGAACCATTCTCTCTCTAGGTGTTCTCTTCCATTTCAATAATACACCATTTATCTTTATATTATCTCTTCTTGTTACTATATTCTACATATTATGAATCGTTGCCTTGTTAAAGGGGACTAACAAGTGGTATCAGAGCCAAAATCGAAGAAATCAATCATCGATACGATCATTCTGCAACGATTCATGATCTACAGCCCAATCTGGATGAAACAGTAAGTTTTCGTGATGAACAGTAATATTTTCGGACTTTTTGTTGCACACACTGTTTTGGGATTGAAAAACATTTTTCTGTTGGTTTTTGGACAAAACTTGAAGCATTAAAGTTGTCCAGAATGCCAGTGCGAATCTACGTACCACTTTTCAGCCCAAGCAGATCAGTATTGAGGAATCGACTTAAGATCATTTGAATACTTATAACTATCGCAACTCTCAATGTTCTTGGGTATTCATAACTATCGCAACCTCAAGTGTTCATCAATATCGCAACTCCAGCTCATGAACATTAAGTTATCGCAACTGCCCTTTGCGATAAGCCAATGTTATCGCAACTCACTACACATGAACAGTATATTAATCGCAACCCTCTGTTGCGACAAGTCTCAACTATCGCAACCTACCTCTTTATGAACAGTACTTATCGCAATCCTCTGTTGCGATAAGAATACTTTTGGGTTTGTATCGCAACCTATTGGCTGCGACAAGTCTTGAGTTGCAACAAGATTTGAGTTGAGACATGAATTGTGTTGAGATAAACTGTTAGCTGAGACAAGATTTAAGTTGAGATAAAAGTGTGCGGTTGCGACAATGTTTGAGTTGCGACAATGGAGTTATCGCAAGGCTGCGGCTAAAATATGTTCTCGCGACTGTTTCTTGAGATATAAATGGTATCCTCGCCCAAGTAATCACCCTTTCAATAAATTAAAAAAAATCCGCTAACCGGTTAGCGGAACCCCCGTGCTTAGTCTCAGGAGGGGGGCTTTGTTCATGGTGTTTAGCATAAAGCGTGTGTGACATCATTCCCATATTTAGGCGGTCACATACATATTGCAAATGTCAATGTTTAAAGGAGCTCAAGTTTGCCAAGATTTTCAGAAGATGGGTGTTGGAATTCAGTCTTTGGTTGAATTGGATTAGACGTCTGAGCATTTGCAATCATTATTCTGGAGTTTTGTTGACGATGCTAGACCTTTGAGTGCTCTTAATCATTCTTCTCACCTGATCAATCAGAATTGTGAGTGCTTGCAATCATTGTTCTGGTGCTTTGTTTGTGATTCAGACTCTTGAGTGCTTATAATCATTCAGCTATTTCTTGAAGATTGAAGTTCCAGATTTTCATCATTCAGTGATCTGAAGTATTTTGGGGATGAGCATTTTTCTACAGTTGATGAACAATGTTACTTGTGGAATTCTTCTAAACCCTACCTTATAGTGTATGCTTCATTATGTTTCCTCCTTCGAGCAAATCCGAATCAAGCTCTTAAGTCGAATTCCTATTCAACTAGCGGCTTATCGACGGATTTGGTGTTATAGACTGAGATTGCATTTGGTTTGTCACGCAACAACTCGCTCGTTATCTTTCTTGTGAGCTTATCGGTACGAGCTAGAGTTTCCACATTTATGAAGATGTTTTTCGTGCACTCGGTCGAGGCATTGAATCCGATTTGTCAAGGTTGAAATATAAAGAGTGAGAGCATATTTCAAGGGGGAGCCTAGACTACATTTGAAGAATTGCATCACTACGGTTTTCTAAAGAAATCAAGGGGGAGAAGAACTGAAGATTTTTCGAGAAGGGTGATTCCTTTACAAAACTATAGGGGGAGATTGTTAGGACACAAAATGTCCTAATTATAAGATAGTTTTGTAAAGGGGTATTAATTGTAATATGGGCTTGGGTTATTATATTGGGCTTGGGCTTAATAGTGTAACAAGGGGGTATATAATGTTTAGTGTGTGTAATTAGGGTTTAGTAGTCATTGGAATGTAGCCTCCATAGTGTGTAAGTGTGTGTTCTAGAGAGACAACCATTCTGTCTCTAGGATAGTTCTTCCACATGAATAATACACCACTTTGATTATATTATCTCCTCTTGTTATCTTCTACACATTATATGAATCGTTGCCTTGTTGAAATGGGACTAACAGTTTATATCCGATTACTCTGTTATCTCGGAGTCATTCAACGGGATCTTCAACAAGTTCTAAACGATCATCGTCTTCGAAAGAGGGATTAAATCATATGTGATCTATAAGACTGTTATCTGATATCACTAGTTATTAATCATATATGATCTTGTTTTACAATCTGATATCACTTAGTTAATCATATGTGATTTTGTTTTAGTAAATCATATGTGATATATGATCTTGTTTTACAATCTGATATCACTTAGTTAATCATATGTGATTTTGTTTTAGTAAATCATATGTGATCATATATGATCTTGTTTTACAATCTGATATCACTTAGTTATTAATCATATGTGATTTTGTTTTAGTAAATCATATGTGATTACAATGAAAAATCATATGTGATGTGAGGCTTGTCTGATACACATTGGGTTATGTATATATAATCATATATGATTTGATACATGTTACACAGGTTTGAATGAATCAATATATATAATCAGTATCTCCGATCATCAATTCCGGTGATCGTTAATCAGTATCTCCGATCAACAATTTTTCAACGAGGTGATGATAATTAGAGGGCAATTTGGAGATCCAGATGAAATTTGCGGAGGAAGTTGCTCGAAATGTTCGGTTGATTCGAGCCAATTTGCAGATCTCCGACGGTTCCATGTAGGATAAAACGAGAGCTACGCAGGATTCCGGTATATCGCCGAGGTTAAGCGTTGATGGATTTTCCGATCAGTTTGTGCCGTTGGAAGTCAATGATGAGAATGCGCAGGGAAGGTTTTGATCTGGACTTAAATTAGAAAACGTAAAACGACTCATATACCCTTACCATTTAATTTTCTTAATAAATCAAATGGTTGGTTGAGAATGCTCCTCGTGTTTTCTTAAATTGTTACGCTCCTCGTTTGAACCTTCCTCTCTCTCTCTCTCTCTATATATATATATACATATATATATATAGGATGCGTTTAATTTATAAACCAAACCATTTGTACAAACTATACAAATTGATCTCCACCACCCATTATTTTCATCTACGGTCAACCATGATGCGGTGGCATTAAGGTAAATAATTGGACATCCTAATTCATTTTCAATTGACGGCAAAGGCGTGCAGGGGTAAATTTGGAATAACAATATTAGATTCTATGGCTCTAATTTAACACAGATTCGCCGGACGATAATATCCCGAATTAGTCTCCCCAAATCCCAATACGCTAAAACTGTTTTTGATTGAAGGAATCATTGTGAAGATAACAAAATACATGTTCACCGAATCATGAATGAAATCAATCGAGGTTCGATCCTTCGATTGTATTACATTGATTCTACTCTAGTGCTTCTAGAATCTAGACGTAGATAAAGACGATGATTTTAGCAGTGTTTGCCCAGTTGATGAACGATTGAGAAGAAATAGTGAAGGCAAACATGAGTTGTTTCTGATCTGAGAAAGAAATGAACCATTTACAGTGTTTATCCGGTTAACATCAAGGATTTTTGTGCAAATTCATGGAATTTTAACAAAACATTGAAGAGATGTAACCCATTTTTTGGGTTCATGAACACCTCCATGCTCCGCTCTGATTCATATCAATATGTATTGGGATTCATGATTTGTTTCATTAATTTCGAAATTCATGAATTTGTAATGGACTCGTAATTCATGAATTTGTAAATCATGAACACCCCATGTTCAAAACCTACCTTACGATAGCAAAACCCAAATACACAAAAACCTTCTCCCTTTTAGCTAACCAACAAACCCTGCAAGTGCATGCACATGCATCAGATATATACTTCAGTGCATACTTCATAAACTAAACTGGTTTTCGTTGAAAGAACGCATCATATTGTTAAAATATATGATCATAACCAATCTTGTCATTGTTATAAACTAACTTATTTTATTTGTTAATGTTTTGATTGTATGAGGGCTAGTTATGACATTTACTGAAAGACTAAGGATGGCGCTGATAGGCAAGAGACACAAAAGGGTAGCAGAGCAATAAAGGGTTGCTAAAAGGATTTTTCTGCAAGGACCGATCTGCAATTAACGAAGTATATATATAGTTAGCGATTTAGGGTTTGTCTTCATTAATTCATTTTCTCAGTTTCTTCTTATTTCTTCCAGAGATATTTTTAGCTATGTTCATTGTTTAGATTTTAGGTTTTCGATATACATCTTCAAACCTCTTGAAGATGGTGTGTGTTAGAGAGAATATGTAGTGAGGTTTTATTTGTAATTGTTTTGTTCTTGAATAAAAGTTAGTTTAAAATTTCAATATGGTATCAGAGCACGACGATCCTGTGGTGTTCTTCTTCTAGACTAATGGTAAATCGTTAGTTCTTGATCATCTATTTTGAAATCATTTTTTTGAAAAAAACTTGATTATTTTATCATCGTTGTCGGTTTGTTTAAAATCTGTTTGAAGTTCTTGTTTCATCTTCTGTATAGATGTTCTTTAGCATATTCGTTCTTTCAAACAAAATGATTAATATTTGTTCAATCAGTGTTCACTCTTTCAAAACAGAATAATCAGTGTTTCTTTTGTATCTCTTGTCACTATTGTTTTTTGCCTCTTTGGATCTGATCGGTTACATCTTGTTCAGAAGAATCTCTCGTTAAAATTTCATCTAGATCTGGAGCTTCTCCCTGTAGATCTGGTTCAGATCTAGATATCTCTTTTATATCGATCTTGCTTCTTTGGACCTGATCGTTTAGATCTCGTTCATAAGAAGTTTACTCACTGATTTTTCTTTTTCATCTAGATCTGGAGCTCCTCTCTATAGATCTGGTTCAGATCTAGATTGTTGTTACTCACGTCATCATTTCTGGAACTGATCATTACTTTGTTTTTTTTTGCTCAGTTCCTTGCATGTACCTCAGATCTGAATCTTATCTAATCATAGATCTGATTTAGACTCTTGGCTTGTACATTGCTTTTATCTTTGAAACTGATCATTACATTGTTTTTGCTCAGTCTCGTGTATGAACTTTAGTTCTGAATCCTATCTCATCATAGATCTGATTCAGACTCTTGGTTTGTACATTTTTTCGTGCATCTGTTTATCTGTTCAGACTCATTGTTTGTTCTTAATCATTCATCCGTAGTGCTGATATCATTCACACTGCTGTTTGAGAATCGAATAGATTCTCTCTGATTGTAGACTGTAATCTCTCTGACGTTCTACAGACCTCTTACATAGATGTTTTTTAAGCCCAGGATTCGAGGAAGGTCTTCAATGATCCAGTGAATCGAAGAGGCCTTCTTGCTTCTGTGCTTTTATTTTCATTGTTAGCCAAATATAGAGGAGTTGGTCTTGTCCTATGACTCAAGATCTAGTTAATTAGATCTCTTTATTGACGAGGATTTGACATTCATTATCTTGGACCAATTGTTCTGTGTTTGGTGCCTCTGCTATCAGTCTAGTTAAGTTTTCCTAGTCGTTTTTTTGTTTAAACTCAGATTGTAGATCTGACGTGTGACTCGGGGTTAGACTGTTTTTTAGTCTGTTCAGGAGTGGTCTGGACCTATCTTACCTTTGCTTATTCTGGATTTCTATTTGAGATTCCAGATTGCTCACTATTCCGCTGTGCTTCACTCACTTGATTACTGTAAGCTCATCCAGGTTGTTTTCCTTTGTCTGTTCATTCAAACCACTATAAGTCTCCTCTCACTCTTCTGTGTGTTATCTTGTTTTGGATAACTGAGTGGTGGACTTGACCTACCATCCATCGAGTGGCAAGGAATCCTGTCTGTGAGCCCTCAGTTTTTTATCCTTGCGTGCTTATTGTTTTGTGCTGAGTGTTCACTATGGCTGGAGCTGCTTCTCCCAAGTCTCCAGGGTCTCAATCTCTGATTGGGAAGATGGACTTTGGAGATCCACTATACCTCCATCCTAGTCACACTACAGGTGCATCAATTTTGAACATGAAACTTAGTGGAACTGATAACTACAAGGTCTGGTCATGTGCTATGACCCTTGCCTTGGAAACTAAAAACAAGTTTGGCTTTGTTGATGGATCTGTTACTCGTCCTAGGGACAATGATGTGCTTGGTAGGCAATGGGACAGGTGTAACTATGTTGTTTTATCCTGGATTCTTAACTCTATTTCCGAAGAACTGTTTGTTAGTTTCAAGTTTTTTCGAAAAATAGCCTCTCAGGTTTGGACTGAATTACAGGAAACTTATGATAAAGTTGACGGGTCTTTAACCTTTAATCTGCATCAGAAAATTAACTCTTTAAGTCAAAATGGAGTTTCTGTCTCCGACTATTATCATAAGCTAAATGCACTATGGAAGTAGTTTGATGCTTTGGTCAAACTGCCTTCATGCACGTGCAATGCCTCTCATGATCTTTTAAAACAGAACCAATTAATCAAACTAATGCAGTTTTTGTTGGGTCTAGATGATCATTATGCTCATATTCGGAGAAACATTTTAACTACTGATCCTCTACCCTCTGTCAAAACTGGCTTTTCCTTGGTATCAAGGGAAGAGTCTCACAGAGGAGGGACACGACCTTCTGATACCAAGGGTCAACATTCGGCCTTTTTTGGAAAAACAAATGGGAGTAAGAAATTTTTTGGAAAAACACCACTGACTTGCAAGCATTGTGGTTTAAATGGTCATACAATTGAAAGATGCTACAAGTTAATTGGTTTTCCAAAGGATTTTCAGTTTACCAAACCCAAAAATGGACAATCGTTTAAGTCCTCTGCTGGAAATGTTTGTTTATCTGAGAATCCTGTCCAAAATTCAAGTACTCCTAATTTGCTGACATAAGATCAGATTAACAAGATTCTGTCGTTGATAGATCACAAACAGTCCGAAGGAATATCTGCTAACATGGCAGGTAATTTCTTCTCTAATATGGGGAATCTGTCCAATGCGTCTCATAAACTGTCCAATTCTGGTTGGATAATTGATTCAGGTGCAAATCAGCATATGATCACCTCTTCCTCTCAACTTGAAAATCTTATGGATGTTTCAGATTTAAATCTTAAAGTAACTCAACCAAATGGGGAAGAGGCAAAAATAAATCAAATTGGCAATTATAGATTGAACAATAGTGTTATGTTGTATGATGTTCTTGTCATTCCTGATTTTCATGTGAATCTTTTATCTGTTCATAAAATTGCTAGAGATAGCAAAATTTTTGCATTGTTTGATGAATACAAGTGCTACCTTCTTCAGGACTTACTGCCCAGGAAAATAGTGGGGACTGGTAGTGAACAAGGAGGTTTATACTTCTTGGATAAGCTACCTATAGGTGAGTCTTTTGACTCAAAGTCCAATATGTCTATAATGTGTTGTGTTTCTCGCCAGTTGTGGCACAGTCGGCTGGGACATCCAGCTGATCGTGTTCTTAATATTTTAAAAGAAACACTTAATTTAGGAAGTGATCGACCATCACCTCCGTGTGATATTTGTCATATGGCCAAACAGGCTCGTGACAAGTTCAATCTAAGTAATCACACTACTACTGCTCTTGGCGAATTAATTCACTTGGACCTTTGGGGACCCTATAGGGTACCAAGTAAGGAAGGTTTTCGATTCTTTTTTACTATTGTTGACGATTATTCTAGATGTGTTTGGGTATATTTGTTGAAAAGTAAAGATGAACTGTCTGATAATGTGGTTGCTTTTCACAACATGCTTTTTACCCAGTTTGGCAAACGAGTTAAAATTTCCAGAAGTGACAATGGGACAGAGTTTGTAAATAATAAAATAGGTGAGTTTTTTACGACTAATGGAATAATACATCAGACTACCTGTGTTTACACACCCCAGCAAAATGGGGTGGTTGAACGTAAACATAGGCATTTTCTTAATGTAGCTAGAGCATTGATGTTTCAAGGAAATATTCCATTAAATATGTGGACATAGTGCATATTAACAGCTACTTATCTTATTAATCGCACTCCTTCCTCTATTTTACATGGAAAATCTCCTTATGAGATTGTGTTTGGGTTTGCTCCTGTATTAACTCATCTTCGAAATTTTGGATGTTTGTGCTTTGCTGTGAAACCTAATGTCTCTGATAAGTTTTCTGCTAAATCTGAAAAATGTGTTCTTTTGGGTTATTCTAACTCAAAAAAGGGTTATAGACTTTATAGTCTAGAATTAAAGCAGATTATTGTTTCAAGAGATGTTAAGTTTTACGAGAACATCTTTCCTTTTAAAATGAGTACAAGTTTTCATGAACATGATTACAATGATATTAGCTCATTAAGTTTCTTTGATTCTGTGTTTTTTCAAACTAATGACCCTGCTTCTGAAATGCCCGATGATGAAATTAGGGTGATTCCTCCAAATGAAAACAGTTTAAAT
Source organism: Saussurea involucrata (assembly GCA_033807775.1). Classification (NCBI taxonomy): domain Eukaryota; kingdom Viridiplantae; phylum Streptophyta; class Magnoliopsida; order Asterales; family Asteraceae; genus Saussurea; species Saussurea involucrata. The sequence continues at coordinate 53,207,009 of CM066322.1, read as the reverse complement.
CAATCTGAACATAGAAACAGCCGTGAACTACTTGAAAACCAAAATAGGGCTGCCGGGTCAAATGACCCTGGCGGCATTAATGGTAGAGATAACACTGCTGAAGTTGCCGGGTCCAATGACCCGGGCAGTACTCATGGTACCAGTAGTTCACAGACGGGGTTTCGACAGTTAAGGGTTCAGTCTAATAATGATGAACATTTGGTGTCCCCTCCTGAGGGTAGTGATTCTGATTCTGATCAGATTATGACTTCTGTTCGTAAGTCAAATAGACCATCTACTTTACCTAAAAAATTCCAAGATTATGTTGTTGAGGGTAAAGTCAAATATGGCATTGAAAGAGTAGTAAATTATTCTAATCTCAGTACAAATAATTTTTCTTTTGTATCTACCTTAAATAAGTCATTTGAACCTGATAGCTTTTTTGAAGCTAGTAAAGACCAGAACTGGGTAGATGCTATGAACACTGAAATGGAAGCCCTGTATAGAGATAGAACATGGGTTTTAACTGAGTTACCACCTGGTCGTAAGGCTATAGGGTGTAGATGGATTTATAAAATTAAATATAAATCCACTAGAGAAATTGAAAGGTACAAAGCACGTCTTGTAGCCAAAGGCTACAGCCAACGTGAACATCTTGACTACGAAGAAACTTTTTCACCCGTAGTAAAGATGGTTACGGTGAGATGTGTAATTGCACTTGCTTTTCAAAACCACTGGTCATTACACCAGTTAGATGTAAATAATGCTTTTCTCTATAGAGACTTAGAAGAAGAAGTTTATATGAGTTTGCCACCGGGATATTTTACTCCTAATGACAGACGAGTTTGCAAGCTTGTGAAGTCTTTATATGGACTCAAATAGGCTCCTCGTCAATGGTATGCCAATATTTCTTCATGTTTGTATGAGCATGGTTTTGTTCAAAGAACTTGTGACTATTCATTGTTTACTAACTCTTCTAACAATATTTTTGTAATTTTGCTTGTATATGTGGATGATATAGTCATAACGGGTAATTCTGAATCTGAGATTGAGTGTGTTAAAAAACATTTGCAATCAAGTTTCAAAATAAAAGATTTGGGTTTTCTAAAATTCTTTTTAGGAATTGAGATTTTAGAAACTGAGAAAAGTTTGTGTATGTCACAAAGAAAATACTGTTTAGAGTTGTTGAGTGATTTTGGATACTTAGGTTGTAAGCCAATAAATACTCCAATAGACATGAATCTTGTGGTAACTGATTCTGTTGGATCAGAATCCAAAGATCCTCCTTTGAAGGACTTTACTGGATATCAACGATTGATTGGTAGACTTATATATCTATTAGCCACTCGTCCAGACATTTCTTTTGCCGTACACTGTTTGAGCCAATTCATGCACTCCCCTCGTTTGTCTCATCTCAAATTAGCACTTAGAGTTTTGAGATATTTAAAGAGTTCTCCTAGTAAGGGAATTCTTTTCTCTGAATGTTTATCTTCTAATTTTAATCTTACTGCATATGTTGATGCGGATTGGGGGAAGTGTTTGTCAACCAGAAGGTCGGTGACTGGGTATTGTTTATTTTTAGGCAACTGTATGGTTTCATGGAGGAGCAAGAAACAGACTACTGTTTCACGCTCTTCTGCTGAATTCGAGTATAGAGCAATGGCTGCTGCTCTATGTGAAATTGTCTGGGTGGTTAGCATTTTGACTGATTTAAAAGTTGACAATTTACTTCCAATAAGCTTAAACTGTGACAACAAATCAGCCATTCAAATTGCTAATAATCCAGTGTTTCACGAAAGGACCAAACATATTGAAATTGATGTTCACCATGTTAGAAATAAGGTTTCAACTGGAATGATTAAAACTATAAAAGTTCCATCTACTGAAAACCCAAAGGATATCTTTACAAAGTCGCTTGGTGTAAATCAACATAATTATCTTATGGCAAAGTTGAATATGTTTGATCTTTTCCAATGTCAAGATTGAGGGTGGGTGTTAAAATATAAGATCATAACCAATCTTGTCATTGTTATAAACTAACTTATTTTATTTGTTAATGTTTTGATTGTATGAGGGCTAGTTATGATATTTGCTGAAAGACCAAGGATGGCGCTGATAGGCAAGAGACACAAAAGGGTAGCGGAGTAATAAAGGGTTGCCAAAAGGATTTTTCTGCAAGGACCGATCTGCAATTAACGAAGTATATATATAGTTAGCGATTTAGGGTTTGTCTTCATTAATTCATTTTCTCAATTTCTTCTTATTTCTTCCAGATATATTTTTAGCTATGTTCATTGTTTAGATTTTAGGTTTTCGATATACATCTTCAAACCTCTTGAAGATGGTGTGTGTTAGAGAGAATATGTAGTGAAGTTTTATTTGTAATTGTTTTGTTCTTGAATAAAAGTTAGTTTAAAATTTCAATACATATGTTAGACAACCCAGTCGTATTTCACGAAGAGCTCCTTGTTCTCCTGTCGAGCTTGACGAAGGTCCCTCTCAATTCATGAATCTCACTTATGACGGACATGGATCCTCAAGAAGGAGATTAATCATCGGACATGTTTGCCGGAAGCGATGAATAAGTGAAAATGGTTTAATGGTGAATGAATTGCCATCATTAGCATTGGGAGAACCCCATTTTGACAAAATTCTATCCAAATAACATGATGGGTTATGATTTATTATTAAACAAATAATTTCAATTCATGTAATTTTAAATTAATGAAATTAAATAGGTATATAAAATGAGGTAAAACTGATATTTGCTTTTGTTATTTTCATAAAACACTGGTTTTTTAGATTTTTCAAATCCATAACCGTAAATTTCAAAATCACGCCCTCATAAAATCCCTAGAAAGTCGGCATATACTCAAAATAAGAATATTAATTTAAATAATAAAAAGTAATAAGTAATTGATAAAGGTCGTAATTACCCTTTAGAGAATTAAATTAAATAAAAAAGAAAAATAGAGTTTTAAGTAAAATGGATGGTCATGATCGGTTTGTAAAGTTTGCACAATCTGATTGGTTTGCAAATGATATATATATATATATATATATATATATATGTATGTATATATATGTATGTATGTATATATATATAGAGAGAGAGGGACAATCTTTTGTAAACTTTCTAAACGATGCAAACTGTACAAACCCGTCTAGGTCATCCGGATCAACGGTTGATTAACTTTCGGATTGAATTTATTAAAAAAAAAACAGGGAAAGGGTAGTTTGGAAATAAGTTTTAAAATTTTTTAATTTTAATAATTAAATTGAATTTATCTAATTTTGGTTATAATATATCCTTAATTATCTCAATTTATCTCCATATCTTCTCTCTCTCTCTCTCTCTCTCTCTCTCACACACACACACACACATAAAATTCCAGTGACCTCCTCCCTCGAATTCCAGCGACCCTCTCTCTCTCTCTCTCACGATCCACCGTCACCATCTAGTTCCCGGATAGTCCTCCCACTCTGGCGACCTCCCCCCCCTAAATTCCGGCTAGTTTATGAATTTTTTATTTATTTATTGACTATATAAATTTTCAACTTACATAAACTGTTTTTTCGAAATTTTCAAGTTTCATAATATGTTTGTTGGATTTTTAAGTTTCATATATTTTCTTTTATATGTATAATCAGATTTTTTCGAAATAATCATATATTTTTCCTATATATGAATAATCAGATTTTTAAGTTTCATATATTTTCTTCAATATGAATATGAAAAGTGAAAATTTCGGAAAAACTGCTTATGAAAAAACAGTCTATGAAACTCGCCGGAATTGGGGGAGGCCGTCGGAGTGGAAGGACGTCACTGGGAACTGGATGGTGACGGTGGATCGTGATATATATATATATATATATATATATATATATAAAATTAAGGTAGTTGGTTGTTCCAAAAAATACGAAGTTTGTAAAAAGACATAAATATATAGGGGCATGTTCATACGATAAGCTAAACCTTATGCGAGAAGGCGAAAAATGTGATATCATGTGTGATACAAAAGCTTAATCATATATGATTAAACAAATGTTACGTTGGCAATACATAGAAGTTTAATCATATATGATTAAACACACCCACATGTCGTGTAATCATATATGTTATTATATACTTCTCGTCTTCTCGCATAATGTTTAACTTCTCACATTTTCCTTCATATATATATAGGCCCCTTATTTTGTAAACCGAAATAATGGTATAAACTTGTAAACCAAGGGTATTTGGGTCTTTTTCCCCAAATTCATAATTTTAGGAATAATTTATATTTTTAGCAACAAACTTCCATAATTTTTTCAATTATCTTCATATCTCTCTCTCTGGTAATCTCCCACTCCGGCGACCTACACTCCGGTGACCTTCTCTCACTCCAACGACCTTGCCTTAATTCCGGCGAGTTACATAAATTGTTCGAGTTTCATAAACTTTTCGAGTTTCATAAACTGTTCGCGTTTCATTAACAGTTTTTTCATAAAAATATGGGAAAAAATATATGAAACTTAAAAATTTGAATATTCACATGAGAGAAAAAAACTATGAAACTTTGAAACTATATGATTATGTCGAAAAATATGATTATGCATATGAGACAAAATCTATTAAACTTAAAAATATGATTATTCATATGAGAGAAAAATATATGAACCTTCACTAATATATGATTATTTTATGTGGGAGAAAAATATATGAACCTTCAAAATCCAACAAACCATATTATGAAATTGTTTATGAAAAATCCAAAAGGGAAGGGGGTTACGGTGGTGACGATTTGCCTCATGTTATCTAATAACCGTGGTGACGGCCTGGAGAATAAAAATGGTAAGGGTTACGAGAATATGCACATGAACACCAACGGGGATACAACCCATATCCTCTTTCGGGTATGTTTGATCAAAGGTTCAAAATCTGGCAACCAATGAAAGGCACGACGATGAGATGGAGTTTTTGTCGGAGTTTCAGTTGAAGGTGGGTTGTCGTCGAAGCTTGTGATGAATAGGAGGGGCGCCGGAAACTGAAAGACGAAGAAGAAAAAGGGTAGGAGTCACGAGAACGGCAGATGGCGGTGACGCACGACGGTCGTTGAATGGAGTAGTGGAGAACAACGGTGGTTCTCGGTCGCCGACGTAGTGATCGTGGTCGCCGGGATTTTGTGTGTGTGTGTGTGTGTGTGTGTGAGAGAGAGAGAGAGAGAGAGAGAGAGAGAGAATGAAGGAGATATGGAGATAATTAAGGATAAATTGTAACCAAAATTAGATAAATACAAATTAATTAATTAAATTTAAATTTAAAATATTTAAAATCTATTCCCAAACTACCCTTTCCCTATTTTTTAATAAATTTAAAACCGGAAATTTCTTGTTAGTCCCATTTATAAACAAGCAACAATTCAATATAGTAGTAACAAGATGAGATATAAGATGAATGGTGTATTATTTAAATGTAAGAGAACTACCTAGAGAGAGAATGGTTCTCTCTCTAGATCACACACACTACACCTTGAGCTACATTGTAAAATGATATACTTAACCCTAATTACACACTGATCCTTATATACTCCCTTGTTAGTCACTTAAGCCCAACCCCATATTGCAATAACCCAAACCCATATTACAATTATAACTCTTTACAAAACTATCATATAATTAGGACATTTTGTGTCCTAACATTTCTCAACCGTAGATCAAGATAATAGATGACCTATATTGTTTACATAATTCACAGGATAAAAGTGGTTTACAAAAAAAGTTCCCTCTATATATATATATATATATATATATAGAGAGAGAGAGAGAGAGAGAGAGAGGAATGATCATTTAAAACCCACTACTATAATGCAAACATTGCACACTCAATTGGACCAATCACAAAATTTCTTTTATTAAATTGTTAATTTTATTGATAAGGGCAACATTGTCTTTTTATAATAAAGACGTGTATATATGGTAGTTATGCATTTCCGTTTTTTGTGGATATGTGTTAATTAGTAATTGACTATTTATGGAACATGAATTAAATCCAAGAAAGGTATATGTTGTTTCAAGAAAAACACCATTGAAGTGTTCAAATTTATATATAAAGCTCCCTCTAGGTCTTTTTTACATCTTTGATTCTCACTTTCTTCATCTGAAACTCAATGGTCATATGGTATTCAAGCTTCTGTATTTTTCATGCATTATTTGGCTTCTTTTTTCTCGTGAATACCACCACTGTTGATCAAAACCAAGAAAAGGAGATTTATTTGATTCAAGAACTCACTTTTAATCCAACATGCTTCCTCCATGATCCGCGTCTGAGTATGCGGTGAGTTCGTGTCCGGTTCCCTTGGTATACCACAGTCCTAGATACGGTGTTCCCTTCAAGTAGCGAAAGATTCTTTTGACAGCGTCGAGGTGTGATTCCTTAGGTTTGACCTGAAATCTTGCACACAGACAAGTTACAAACTATATATTGTTATTTTCTTTCCATTTGACATTAGGTCATCCATTACACACACAATAGTACACACATTTCACTTTCTTCTCTACAATTCATCTTGTGTACTTGGTGATTGCTTATTGAATATATGGATGGCTATCTGAGTTTATTCACTGATTGATTACTTTTTCTGTGGATCACAATTGGTATCAGAGCACAGTACATCATTTTGATCAGATTAGATTTTGAGGTTTTTGCTAAAAGTTTGAGTGTTCTTCATTTTTCATCTTATTGATTGATTTTGGCCATTTAAGTACTTCAAATGGATCAGAATTGATCAAGGAGTGTTTGTTGGTAATATCTGAGTGATTTTATTCCGTAAAATCACTAGGATTAGACTCAGATTGAGCAAAATAACCATTTTCGGACTTTTAGTTTGCACACACTGTTTTGGGATTGAAAATCACTTTTCTATTGGTTTTTTGGACAAAACTTGTTGCATTAAAGTTGTCCAGAATCACAGTGCGAACCTGCGTACCAATTTTCAGCCCAATCGGATCATTTTTTAGGATTAGACTTAAGATCGTTTGAATCTTCATCATTATCGCAACCTTGGTTGTTCATCCTTATCGCATCCTTTAAAACGTGAATAGTAAAATATCGCAACTGCCCTTTGCGATAATCCGTTTTTATCGCAACCCATTACGTGTGAACAGTACTTTATCGCAACCCTCTATTGCGATAAAATCCATCTTTGAGTTCATCCCAACCTCTTTGTTGCGACAAAACTTCGTGTTGCGACAAAGTTGCTTGCGACAAACTCTGTTCTTGCGATAATCTTGGGTTGAGACAAAGGGTTGGTTGAAATAAACTTTGTGTTGCGACAAGACTTGGGTTGAGACAAAAGTAACTTGCGACAAAAGAGTGTGAACAATTATTTACTAATCAGGTCAGAAGGGTACTTATCGATCATTAACAAGTAATCAAAAAATGAAAGCTAAAGACATACTGACTATTGGGTCAAAGGACAAACCACCTGTTCTTTTTCCTAAGGAGTTCAAAATATGGAAAGACAAATTTATGGATTACGTTGAACGTCAAGAAAATGGGGACTACATTGTTCATTCACTTTAGAATGGTCCCATGGGGGTAGTGAGAATAAGAGGACTAGCTGTTGATGGTGAACCACCTCCAGAATGGGTTGAAATTCAACCACTACATTATGATGTTGAACAAAAGAAACGTTATAATGCATACAAAGCGGCAAAATCATTAGTTATGCAAACCTTGACTAATGTTATTTATCAGAAGGTGGACAGCAAAAAATTTTCTGGGAAAGCTATGTTTGATGAGTTAGTCAAATTGTATCAAGGATCTGAGGTGGAAAATCAGATGAGAATCTCCAATGCCATAAACACGTACGAAAACTTTAGACAAAAAGAAGGTGAGGCACTTGATCAGATGTACGACCACTTCATTACAATACTGAATGAGCTGAATAGGTACAACATAAACAAGACGATAATCGAGCACAATGTGAAATTCTTGAGCGTTCTGCAACCTAAATGGAAGAAGTATGCTCATAGGATGAAACAACATGCTAGGTTAGCTGACTTGCCTTTACAACAAATGTATGAAACTTTGAAACAAGATGAGGATGATGCTGATGAGAAAAGGGATAAGAAAAGGAAGAAAGAGAAGAAGGATGAGAAGAAAGAAATTAAGGAAGAAGAGATTGATCCAATTGCCTTAATATCTAACAAATCCACCAAGAAATATTTAAAGAATGGTGGTAATGAGTCTGATGAAGAACAATATGAAGGAGATGGACTGGACGAAGCTAAAAGCCTGAAACAAGCAATGATACTTCTTACTAAAGCTTTTCAAAAACAGTTTGTGACAAGGCCTGGTTCTAATAATTAGATATATGCATCATGCTCCAAGAATTTTGAGCATAAATATCGTGTCGAGTCAAGAAAGAAGTTTGATGAGAAAAGGGATGAGTACAAGAGGGATGACAAGAGGATTGATGAAAAGAAGGTGTTTGAGAAAAGGGATGAAGAACCAAAGTGCTATAACTGTGGGAGGACTGGACACTTCGCCAAGGAATGCTGGAAGCCAAAAGTCAGAGATTCTGGTTATTATAAGAACAAGATGCTGCTTGCTAAGCAAAAGGAATCAGGGATAGCATTGTTGGTTGAAGAGGAATACTGGCTTGATCAAACTGATGATGAAGCGGATGATGAGACGGCTGCTCAAACAAAGATGTGTTTCATGACTAGAAACACAGATGAAGAAGAGTCAGAATCGTCAATAAGGTTGCGGCGTAGTGGTCGGCAAGTAGCCTGCTGACGCTTTGGTGTAATGCCAGAGGTCACGGGTTCGACCCTATGCTTGCGCTTGAGACATGGTGAATGGTGAAAGGGGATTAGTCTGGGTCGCTCCGTAAGGAAACCTGGGATACCCCGGAAAGGTGATTTAACTAGCCGGTTCCAAAAAAAAGAAGAGTCAGAATCTACTTCAGAGACAAATTAGGTACATTCCGATCTTTATAGTCAATTTTTACTCAACAAGCATATCTACAAAAGCAATTAGACGATCTAACAAATAAATTGAGAAAAGCAGATGAACTAATTTCATCTCAAAGAGAAAGATTGACAGAACAAGAGAGTCACATTGAAAAACTGGAAAAGAAAAAGACTGAATTTGATTTGGGTCAAGCATATTTTCAAAGTAGAATAACTGAATTATCAGAAATGTTAGAGAGTTCAGAAGCAAAGAAGAATGAGTTTGAAAATCTTCTTCATGCCTATAAAGATAGGAACACTGAGCTGAGCGATAATGTCAAAGGTTTGGAAGAAAAATTGTACAAAGCAGGTCAAACTGAACAAACAATTCACATGAATAAGCCCAGTAAATTTCGGTATTTCAATTCTAAGTGGGGCATAGGATATGACAATCCACATTACCTGAAGAATGCCTTATTGAAAGCCCCCACTCTTTATGAATTTGATTGGTTTATTCTTCCATCACTACATCCTAGCTATAAAATCAAATGGCTTAAAATGGATGAAGATGACTATGAGGCTGAGGAAGAAGTGAAAAGAAAAACCACTGTCAAGATGCAACTTCCTTTTTCGTATGGTTCTGAAAATGCGAAGGCATTAGAAAACGAAAAAACCTTGCCTAATGACTATTTTCAGAGTTATGTTGTTGAACAACCAAAGGAGATGAAAATTACTAAAAAAGAAACTAATGAAAAACCAGTTTTTGAGGGTAAAAGGTATTTTCCACCAATGGTTCTTGAACAGAAACTCATTGATCTCGAAAGCAAGATTAAAAGTACTATTCAAGAAGTCAGAAATGACGAAAAACTTGCTTTTAAGATCGAAAAGGAAGTTATGCTTACAATATTTTCAGAAAGCTTAAAAGAAATGGAATCTAGACATAAAGAAATGTCTGAAGAGAAATTTTTAAAAGAAAAACATTCTTCAGAGTCAGATGTTTCTTCATGTAAAGCATTTATGGGAAATACTGTCTTTAGGAGCGTGATGGTTGATGGCCAAGATGATTCTGAATCTTGGGATTTGGAAAGTCAATCTGTCAAAGCTCCTCCTGAGATGTATTTTTCTACAGAAGAGGAAAAAGCTCATAGAAATGAACCAGATGAATTTCTCTTTCCGAAGTCTTATGGTATCTTTCATACTTCATTGGATAGTCAGTCTGATTGTGATATTGAGATTCTTTGTGACGGGAAGAGTAAGCAAGCACAAGAAAATGTTGTACAATTTGACTTTAACTCAAAGCTTCCAGATCACTCTGATTTTATAATCAAAGAAGAAGCACCTAAGAAGAATTTCTTTAAGGGTGAATCTTCAAAATCTGTTGAAAAACCTTTTGCTAATGATTATTATTCAAAATCTAAATCCAAACGATCATTACAGAAAAAGAAAAGAAAAACAAAAAGAAAGAAGAAAAATAATTCCTTTCAAGCTCAGTATTCCAATGCTTACAACTCCTATCTTTCTGGTATTATAGATTGTTATTTGAGAAACAATATGCGTCTCGAGTGAAGAATAAAGGAGTCCACACAGGATGTGGCCCAGAGAAAATCATCCCACGTTGCTTTAAATTCCAAGAAAAAACAATTTTGTTTCAGTTGTTAGTAATCATGATGTTGGCAATAGACAAAAACTTGTAATCCCATACAAGCTTTATTCAATGCGACAACTGATTAATTTAGCACATGATCAAATTTGTTGTTCTTCTTGTGGTGTGGATGATTTTATCTGCAAATCTGATTATAACCGTTGGTTTTATTCAAACAACTACTTTAACACAGGTTATAGATATCAACATGTAAAGTCCAAATATACTAATCCGAAAGGACCCATTTGGAAATGGGTACCTAAAACCATCTAATTTCCCTTTTGCAGCCCAGTCGTGTATGGTATTTAGATTCAGGCTGCTCAAAGCACATGACTGGAAGAAAGGAGCTGCTTATTAATTTTGTGGAAAAGTATGGTGGTAGGGTTAAGTTTGGGAATGGTCAGTATTCTCCAATTCTGGGTTATGGAGATATCGTCAAAGACAATGTCAGAATTACTAAAGTCAATTACGTCGAAGGTTTAGGACACAATTTGTTTTGCATAGGTCAATTTTGTGATAAAGATCTAGAAGTCCATTTCAAAAAGACCCGGTGTGCAGTTCTATCGAAGGAGGATATGAGCTTCTAGTTGGTACGAGGAAGTCTAATCTTTACACCATTGACCTATCAAAGCTCAAGCCTAAGAATGACGTATGTCTAATGTCTAAAGCATCATTGGAGAAAAGTTGGTTGTGTCATAGACGACTATCTCATCTCAACTTTCGTTACATTCAAAAACTGATGTTAGGAGACTTAGTCTTAGGTCTACCAAAGGTGAAATTTGAGAAAGACAACTTATGTACCGCTTGTGAGAAGGGGAAGATGAAACGAGCTCCTCACCCACCAAAAACTGAGCCTGGCACACAGAAAGTTTTGGAAATCCTTCATATGGATCTCTGTGGTCCGATGAAGACTCAGAGCATAAGTGCCAAACGATACGTGTTAGTCGTCGTCGATGATTATTTGAGATATACATGGGTGAAGTTTCTACGATCAAAAGATGAAATACCTGACTTGATCATCTCATTAGTCAAACAGATTCAAGTGAATCATCAACAATCAGTTCAGACCATCAGATCAGATAACGGGACGGAGTTTAAAAACAAGACTCTTGAAGACTTCTTTAAGTCATTAGGAATATCTCATCAATATTCTGCGGCCAGAACACCTCAGCAGAACGGAGTCGTTGAAAGACGAAACTGTACACTAGTTGCAGCTGCCAGAACGATGCTGTCATATGCTGATCTACCTCTGTTTTTGTGGGCTGAAGTTGTATCGACGGCATGCTATACACAAAACCGTTCAATTATCCATCGACGGTTTGGCAAAACTCCATATGAATTGATTAACAATAGAAAACCTGTAATACACTACTTTCGTGTCTTTGGGTGCAGGTGTATCGTGCTGAACGATAAGGACAATTTGAACAAGTTCAGCCCTAAGGGAAGTGAGGGTGTTTTTATCGGATACTCGCTCACATCAAAAGCATACAGAGTTTATCTCAAGTCCTCCAGAACTGTGATGGAAAGCATAAACGTCAAGTTCGACGAAACTGAAGAGATGGCTTCTGTGCAAAACAGTACAGAACCCACAATATCTGGAGTACTAGCATCTGGACAAATCCGTCCAATGATGACTAGAACGTCAAACAAGGATCAAGCTTCCACTTCTAACTCTACTCCTAACGAACTTGATATATTGTTTGAACATTTTTTTGATGATTTCTTTGGAAGTGATAAATCTTCTTCATCTATAAACAACAGGAATCAAGTTGCTACACCTCCAGTACAAGCTACAATGTCAGGTCCTTCACCGGTGCTGACTTCATCCAATACTGGTGCAACTACTCCTGCAACTTCTCCAAGGAACACAACCATGACATCTACACAACCAAGACAACGAACATCTACGAATGGTGCTTCTTCATCTAGTGCAACTTCAAATGTCAATGATCAGGGTACTGATAACATTCTTGATAACTTCAAATGTCAATGATCAGACCCTAATGAAGATGATATTTCTCTCCATCTACACTCCAAGAAGTGGACACGCAGTCACCCAATAGATCAGGTGATTGGTGAGGTGTCTGAACCAGTAAAGACTAGATCTGCATCCGCAAACGAAGTTCTATACGCGCTCTTTCTAAGTCAAGTTGAGCCATCAACAGTTCAACAAGCCTTAGAAGATCCGGATTGGTTAATTGCGATGCAAGAAGAGCTGAATCAATTTGAAGCTCTGAAGGTAAGGAGATTAGTTTCGAGACCCAATGGTAAAACAGTCATTGGTACTAAGTGGGTCCTGAAAAACAAGAAAGACGAAGACGGCATAATTGTGAGAAACAAGGCAAGACTAGTAACAAAAGGGTATAAGCAACAGGAGGGTATAGACTACGATGAGACATACGCACCAGTTGCTCGCTTAGAGGCAATTCGGATGTTCCTATCTTTTGCCGCCTACAAGAACTTCACCGTCTATCAAATGGACGTGAAGACTGCATTCTTAAATGGTGTTCTGAAGGAGGAGGTGTACGTGTCTCAACCAGAAGGCTTTGTGGACAAAGATAAACCAGATTATGTGTACATCCTTGACAAAGCTCTTTATGGTCTGAAACAAGCCCCTCCCCCCCCCATGCCTGGTATGAAGTCTTATCTACCTTTCTACTAGGAGCTGGCTTTAAAAAAGGTAAAATTGACACAACTCTATTTACATTGCGCGAGGAAGGTGAAATTCTTCTAGTACAGATCTACGTTGATGATATTATTTTTGGTTCGACTAACCCTGGACTTTGTACATGGTTTTCTGGCATTATGATGACCAGGTTTCAAATGAGTATGATGGGAGAGATTAATTTCTTTCTCGGATTACAAGTCAAACAATTCTCTACAGGTATCTTCATTAATCAATCGAAGTATGTGTTTGACATTTTGAAGAAATTCAAGATGGAAAACTGTACTTCAATTGGTACGCCTATGGCTCCAAGATCTAAGATCGGTCCAGATCCTGACGGTATTGATGTTGATGTTAAGAATTATATAGGAATGATAGGGTCACTAATGTATCTTACCGCTAGTCGTCCAGATATAATCTTTGCAACTTGTCTGTGTGCAAGATTTTAGGCCAAACCTAAGGAATCACACATCGGCACTGCCAAAAGAATCTTTCGCTACTTGAAGGGAACACCGTATCTAGGACTGTGGTATCCCAAGGGAACCAGATACGAACTCACCGCATACTCAGACGCGGATCATGGAGGAAGCATGCTGGACAGAAAGAGCACCTCGGGGCATGTACAGTTTTTGGGAGACAAGCTCGTGAGTTGGTCATCTAAGAAGTAGAATTTTGTTTCAACATCAACTGCAGAGGCATAATATGTAGCCGCGGCCAGCTGTTGTTCACAAGTACTGTGGATGAAGACCCAACTCATGGATTACGGGTTTAAATATGAGAAGATCCCCATCTACTGTGACAGTAAAAGCGCGATTGCCATATCTGCTAATCCTGTCCAACACACCAAAACCAAGCATATCGACATCAGGTATCATTTCATAAAAGATCACATTGAGAAAGGAACAATTGAATTATATTTTGTTACAACTGAGTATCAGCTTGCCGATCTTTTCACAAAATCCTTGGATGAAAAACGCTTTAATTTATTAGTATCCAAGCTTGGCATGCTGAACATGAAAGTTTAACTTCCCTATATTGATCATATAATAGATGGAAATATTTGTATCTCAATCTGGATATTGTATCTAGATTGATACACTCAAAATTTCCTCATATTCTATTCTCAATATATGTTATTTAAATTTTCATGCCTTAGTTGTATTTTATTGTTTATTCAACTTGTTATTTCTTTTTTCTTTTACATACCTTATCTGTGATTTGTTATGATATCTGTATCTGTACAAGGTGTGTTCATGGTCTCAGGGGGAGTTTAGTACATATCATATGCACAAGAATAGGGGGAGTGTGCATAACTGCCAAATCTTGTAAGTTTAGTTGGCACGTGACTGTTGCTTTGGAGAACACAAGGTAAGTATTCTAATTTGTTTGAACACTAACTCTTAAATGATGAAAAACAATTTTCCAAATCTATGCATCATTTAAAGGGGAGTGAAAACCGTGTTCAAAACCTTGAGTGCTTAATCAATTGGAAGTTGGACATCTTTCAATGTGATAAAATCATTTTTCATGAAAAATCTCTTTGAAAAATGTCCAAGTGTTCATGTTATCGCAACACACTACTTGCGATAACAAGGTGAACAGTGTTTCATCGCATAAACATGAAAGAGGTCTTATCGCAACCCTTTGCTTGCGATAACTCCTTTCATCACAACCCTTGCTTGCGATAAAGTGATATGAATAGTGTTTATCGCAACACCCTGTTGCGATTAAACTCTGGAGTTGTTGTCGCAACCTGTTCCTTGCGATAACACCAAGGGTTATCGCAACCTTCTTCTTGCGATAACCTGACACTGTGGAGGTCAAACGTTGGACCAATCCTATGTTGCCACGTGTCACTTGTCGCAAAACTCTATAAATACGAAGAGTTTGAATTTTTATCTCATTTCGAAAACCTCTCAACTCTCTCAAATATCAGTTTTCGAATCTGAGTTTTTATCAAGATTCTCGAGTTCACTTCGACTACATTTTGTTCATATTCACTTTGAGGTACGCATTCACTCCTTTATACTTGCCTTTATCCATTGAATCGAATGCTAGAATCGGTTTCAGGATTCTTTTCGTATTCTGCACGTAAATGCTTCAGTTTGTGTTTATTGAATGTTAGAAATGCTAGGGCTTATCTTTTGTATGTGTTGCGACACTAATAGAATAGATAAACATTCGATTTTGTGCAAAAAATAGGTTTTTGGGCTTGAACACTTAGAATTAGATTCATGTTCAAGTTTATCGCAACACCCTATGTCCTTCATGTTCATCGATATCGCAACTATCCCATATTCATCTTTATCGCAACATATGACTTGCGATAAAATTTTATCGCAACGTATGTGTTGCGATAACCTGTCCTCGCAACCTTTACCTTGTGACAACATTTGACTTGCGATATCTTTTCTTTGTGTCTGTTGTGATAAAACCAAAACTTAGGAGATTTTTGACAAATTTTTGCATTAAAAAAAATCCACTACTAGCCCTATACTGATATATTCATATTCAGATGGCACACAATGACGGTCATTCTTCCGATGACAACACGGTCATTCCGTCGCACCGGTCGTCGCATCCGTCGGTGAATGCACGTGACCTAGACGAGGAACTTCTACCGAGAAGTCTCCACCTTTCTCTCTTCGACAACAAACATCATCTAGATCTCAGTGTGGCGTTCGACCACCGCATCATCCTGGAGATCATTCGCGGCCATCCTCTCCGGACAGCTCTTACAAAGGTAGTCATTGTGCCACTTATCTATTTACAACAATTCTGGCACACACTGCGATTCCATCCAGTACACCGACGGGGTCCGCACTTCACTGCAAAAGTCGATCATTTCGATGTTCGACTTACCCTTAAGCGACTTCGTCGAGCCTTAGACCTACCCTACAGCGTGGATTTTGAAGATATGATTCTGGAAGAACAACTGTTCGCCGACATCCGGAGTCTGGGATACCAAGACCCACGAAACCCAATGCTTACCAGCTCGTCAAGATTCCAGCGAAGATTCCTACCACCACCCTGGTACACTCTATGCTCCATTATCAACCGATGTATGACCTCAAAACATACCGGCCTCGACAAGTGCAACCTTTCAACGCTAAAGATGTTCCATGTTGTCGCCTTAAACCGACACATAGACTATGTCGTACTAATATGGAACGAGATGATAGAGCTAGTAGAAGACAAGGCCAGACCAGTCAAGAACCGGAGTTTCGTGCCTTTTCAACGCTTCTTCCAGATCATCATTCAACAGATCATGGAAGACAACCAAGAGATTCCACGACGCCCAAATGCAGTCCAAGGCCCAAGCCAATGGATGCACTTCCTGAAGATGCCTACACACATCGATTTTTTCCACATTGCAGTGATACCCGAAGCCGTACTCGCCTATGCCAACCAACAGTCTGAGGTAGTTAGGTAGTATAGGATAGATAACGCACTAATGGTCCAGCTAGAACAGGAGGGACCTGCCCAAGGTGCAATCCAATTAGGAGGTGAGGGTATCCAGGTCGAGCAGGTTCAGGAACACGGGGTTCCTGAACAGGGAGAGGTAAGGAGAACTACAAGAAAGAGAGTTGGGGTTGTGGAGAGGACTGCTGATGTGGCATCTACTTCCGGAGCTAATCAAGTTGAAAGAGTTCAATTATTCGCTGACGATATTTCATGGAACTCGGCCGACGATGCTGACTATGTTCCAAACACTTCATCATCTGAAGATGAAGCATCAACCCAACCCAGACACGATGATGATGGAAACTCCGATTCCGACTTCGACCACGACCCCGATGCAGATCTTATTCCAAGACACGTGGGTCAGAGACAACATATTGAGAGTTCCGATGCTGATTCCACTCGGAACATCGGACTCTCCGGCGATTTCGGTGACACAAGGAGGGATGAGGGAGTCGAAGTAGAAAATGAAAATGTTGCGAGTGAAGAGGATGTGAGAAAAGAAATGGGAGAGGCTGTGACAGGGTCGGATAAAGTTTTAACTACCGATCCTCCCCAAACCGTTACAAGCCGGGTTGCCACATCTACTACCAACGAGCGTTCGTCGTCGTTGCATATTGAACAAGCCATAGTGGACTCAGCCATGCAATGCACAGCCCCTCTCAGCCACTCATCGGCATCTCGATTTGCCGATGTTTCATTTTACACAGGGGATTCAGCACATACACTATTGGTAACACAATTGGTGTTTGTCGGTATTGAACAAGGTAGGCTCCTGCCCCGGCCATCGCCTTTTATTCCGAGCACATTGAGTCTAGAGCCATTTGGACGAACAACCTTTCCTAGGCTACGAGTGTCGGTATCTCACCAAGTTGAGGGCTGCCGTGCCCCAACCGGAACACCCAGAGTGCGGTCGCCATTTGTTGGTGCCCCACGAGGACCGGGTGGAAGTCCTGTCATTGCTAACACCGCGCCAGCTTTGAACACAGGCCATTCAGTTGCTACAACTGCAATGCTAACCAAAAACCTAAGTGGTTCGGGCGTTAGTTCACTTTTCCCATCTATTTCACCGGAACAAGTTGTACAAATGCTAGGCCCGCCCCCGTATTACATAACTTTACCACTTCTAGGTGTTGCATTGGCGTCGATCAACAATACCTACAAGCAACACCGTCGGGCTATGCAAGAAACTGTTGACCGCCTTGCAAATGAAGTAAGACGAGCGATCAAAGGTAAAGGTATAACAGAATCATCTTCTGCTCCTCAGGATCCACCATCCAGTGATCAAACCTAACCACAACCACCACCATCAGTTCCCTTACATCAAATCCCTACCCATCAACTCAAATCCGAGTTGTTAGCCCGTTTACTAGCCCAAGGAGAATCCAACACCACCGAAGAAGTAGATCTACTTAGATTGCTCCGTCAACAATCTGAATCTCAAACCCGATTACCATCCAGCACCGACTTCCAGCGTCTCACCGACTCCATGAAAGACATGACGAATGCCATGATGTCTGGATTCAGTTCCTTATCTGATAGACTTAAGGTTGTAGAAGAAAAGTGTGGGATTCAAGCTTAGACCTCACGGAAAATAAGACATGATGACCAGGATGATCCTGATCAACATGAGGGGGAGAAGAGAGCTAGGGTTGGAGAATCGAGTGCTGCTGCTACTGAAAACATCGTGGGATCAGATCATGCAGTAAATAAAGGGGAAGCAGGGGCAAGTGGACCAGAAACTGATGCGGTCCAGGTTGATGACAATACAGTTCTAGCTGATGTCGTAACTGGGGTTGAAAAGCTTTCGGTTGTTGACAATAGAACGGAGGAGGAAAGGATGGCGGATAGTATGCTGAACGATTATATCTACATTGATTCTGAGGAAGAGCCAGAGATAATGTCTGTTCAGATAAAAGAAGAACTAGATGACATATTTGATACCACCGGGACTCTAATGATTGCTTCGGATTCTGATGATGATGCTCCTGTTAATGCTCCTCAACCACCATGTTTGGGTAAAAAATCACACCTCACGACCGACGCTAGAAAACTCAGATAACATTTTCATAAGACCAATCTTGTACTAATATAAGGTCTAACAGGTTGTTTACGAACGAGTACTTGGTCGTACGTTTTTATGATGGTCGTACGTTCCGTACGACCGACGTATGAGACTTAAGACGGTCGTATGACTATACTAATCGTTAACAGTCAACATCCGTTTCTTTTGTTCATTAATGTAGGTCCATGAGCATTCATGGTGCAAACGGCAAGCAAGCCATAAAGACATATTTAATGACCAGCAAAAGCTATATAAAGACCTGTTCTGCAACCAAAAAAACTACCTGATCTAATTTGGAGAACACCGAATCTACATCTGCTCCATCTATTTTCTAAGAAATTACACATCAAAAACACATCAATCTACAGAGCATTCGAATAAATATCGCTAAAGCTATCTTCGCACGACAGCAGTTCGAACCACACGACAGCGACTTGTTTCACACGATTTACACACGATACACGACATTTACACACGACTAAGTTTTTTTCTACACTTATTTGTAATCTGTTGTACACAAAACACCTGTTACAAAAGGACTTTCGCCCCTGTTTGGTGACTATAGTGCACCATCGACTCTGACAAGTCAACCGCGGTTTTCCCCTCGTTTTGGGTTTTCCGCGTCACCAAATCTCTTGTCTTGTTTACTTTTTCCTCGCGATTGTGTTGCTTGGTTTTGAGATACGTTTCTTTATTGTTAAAATTCCACATCAACCTTAAGTTGTTCTTTTGGGCGATTTTTGGCATTAACAGTTTGGCGCCTGTTAATACCAAAAATCGCACCAAAGGGACAACTTAAGATCGATGTGGACTTAACAACTAAAGAAAGGAATCTTTCGACAAAGGCGTGCGACAAAGACAAAATTGTAAAGGAGACAGAGGATTTGATGACGCAGGAAAAACCTCAACGAGGAAAAAACCTGCGGACGACAGTGGATGTCGTCGTTGCACTATGGTCGCCAATCAGGGGCGATGTCCTTGGTGTTCCGGGTGTCGATCGTACAGAGATTACAATACAAATGAAGGAAAGACTTCGAAATGTAAAGTACAAGTGTTTGGAATGTAAAAACAGTGTGCGTCGTGTGTGAAAACTATGTATAAACTATTGGTCGAGAGCGAGAGTCTTGCGTCGAGAGTGATCTTCTATGAATGATCTCTTTGCTTCGAATGAATATTCTTCGAGTGTTTGTGTTTGCTTATGTTGTTCGATGCTCTTGTTCTATCTCTCTCTGTGTTATTCGGTATTGATCAGGTGTCTTGAACTGATGATTGAGCTGGGATTTTATAGTCTTCGGACGACTTTAATTGAATCTTTAAGTGCCTTGAAGATTGTTTGTAACGGTCGTTGTTTGGGAAAAAAATTCACGTCGTACGACCGCGACCAAAACAGGTAAGACGCACGATTATGAAATAAATCTTGTATTAAGATAAGGTCCCGACCAGAGCCCAGAAAACATTTGTCGTCCTTCATAAAAGGTAAGTCGAGAGTTCCCCACGACGCTCGACCATAGTGTCGCCAGTCCCGCACGACCGTCGAGTAAGACCATGTAACCTCGACCAAACCTAACATTAACCATGACTATTACGTTTGTTAAGTATTTAATGCAGGAGTCAAAGCCATTAACAGCAAGCAGCCGTAACGGACGAAGAGCATTATGGATAATCACTCCGGCGACCGTTTCCAGCCATTGTAGCCGTTGATCAAATCATTAATGGAGCTAATTAATGACGCAAAGACTATAAAAGACAAGCTAAAGCCTCATTTCAAAGGACATCAGTTAACATCCAACACACATCAGCGATCATCAGCGAACATCACCAGACAGCAGAGAAAATCATCCAAACTCATAGCAAAGAACATTCAAACTCTGGAGATCAAGTACTGAAAGCCAGAATCTTATAGCGAACTCAAGAACACTCGAAGGAAAGCACAAGTATCGCTCTCGACGCACGACAACAACCATCGACCAACAGTTTACACTTTGTATTCACACACGACAAACACTTGTTTTTACATTCAAACACTTGTACTTTACATTTCGAAGTATTTCCTTCATTTGTATTGTAATCATCGTACGACCGACGCCAGTACCAAGGACATCGCCCCTGATTGGCGACCATAGTGCAGCGACGACACCTCTTGTCGTCTGCAGGTTTTTTTCCTCGATTGAGGTTTTTCCTGCGTCATCAAATCCTTTGTCTCATTTATTTTTTCCCTCGTCGCACGTCTCGTCGAAAGATCCTTTCTTTAGTTGATTAAGTCCACATCGACCTTAAGTTGTCCCTTTGGTGCGATTTTTGGCATTAACAGTTTGGCGCCATCCGTGGGACTTCATCTAGAGAAAATCCTCGACGAACGTGCATTCTACTAATAGTTTCTTGGAGTTTCTTCTGTTCTCTATCACAGGAAAATGGCAGATGGCGGAAACTCAGAACGAACCGCTGACCCAGCGCATGGAAAGCTTGAAAAGGTGCAAGATGTTCTTAAAGCCATCGGTGATTATTGCCTAGAAGAAGTTATCTTAGACCCAAGCAAGCCCGAGCAAAAAGTCTTGATAGGATCATCTCTCGATCCCCACCTTAGGCAAAAGATAATATCTTTCTTGCAGGAATATGCTGACTGCTTCGCCTGGTCGCATGAAGATATGGTTGGCATTGATCCTAACATCATTTCTCACAAGCTCAATATTGATCCATCGTTTAAACCCGTCAAGCAAAAGCGCCGTAAATTCGCTCCTGAAAGAAATAAGGTAATAAACGATGAGGTCGATAACCTCCTCAAGACAGGAAAGATCCGAGAAGTAAAGTATCCCGACTGGCTTGCTAATGTCGTGGTCGTGGCTAAGAAGAATGGAAAATGGAGGGTCTGTATCAACTTCACCGATCTCAATAAGGCTTGCCCGAAAGATCCTTTCCCATTATCGTATATCGACGCCATGGTCGACGCAACCGCAGGACATGAACTATTGACCTTCATGGATGCCTATTCAGGGTATAACCAAATCTTAATGCACGTCGAGGACCAGGAGAAAACCGCTTTTATGACGGACCGAGGTATTTACTGTTATAGAGTTATGCCTTTCGGACTAAAAAATGCAGGATCCGCCTATCAGCGTCTAGTGAATAAGATGTTCAAAAACCATCTCGGCGACACAATGGAGGTATATATTGATGACATGCTCGTCAAGTCAAAGCAAGCGGTCGATCATGTCGAGCATAAAAGACAATCGTTCAACATCCTTCGGGAATATAGCATGAAGCTCAACCCTACCAAATGTTCCTTCGGGGTCAGTGCTGGAAAGTTCTTAGGCCACATGGTCACTCGCCGAGGAATCGAAGCTAACCCCGACCAAATCAAAGCCATCATCGACATCAAATCTCCTCTAAATTTCAAGGAGGTCCAAAGGCTTACTAGTCGAGTAGCGGCCTTAAACAGGTTTATCTCCCGATCTTCAGATAGATGTCATCTGTTTTATAACGTCCTCAGGAAAAATAAAGGTTTCAACTGGACCAACGATCATGAGCAAGCATTGCAAAAACTCAAGGAATATATGGCGTCGCCTCCTCTGTTGTCGAAACCTCATGATCATGAGGTCTTACAATTGTATTTAGCTGTCAGTCCAAATGCGGTAAGCGCCGTACTCACATGAGAGGACGAAAAACAACAATTGCCAATCTACTAAGTAAGTAAATCTCTCTTGGACACAGAAACCAGGTATTCTTCCATGGAAAAACTGCTTTTGTCGCTAGTCACAGCTGCTAAAAAATTACGACACTACTTCGAATCGCATCCTATTTTAAGGAAACATGGGTTGACAGGTGATAACTCTATTTTTAGAGTTATTATTTCCTTGTATTTCCTATTTTATTCTGTCAAATTTAGCCATTCCGCCTCTCAAAACCCCCATTCTTGGTATAAATCTCGAAAATGAGCAAAAGGAGCGAACTTTAGTGTTTAATAAACTATTTGGTAGAATTTGGGTGTTTTTCACGTTTTATCCTGCAGTGATCACTGTTGTGCCCACTCCGGCTGCCCACTATTCGAGCTGATCAAGAAAGACAAAAGAAACTACTAGTTGGGACTTAATTTGCTGGAGGAAGAAGGTTCATTAGCAGGGAAATGGCTGGAGGAAGTACAAAATGGCATATACATTGAAGATTGCAACAAGTACTCCTTTATGTACTTGGAGATTGACTTGGAAAAGGGTCCATTGGGTAATTGGTTTGCACAAGGTGCTGATTTCTGCCACAACACAGCAGTTTTTACCCATTGGAAGACTCATCTTTTTTGTGTAATACCCAACTCTTTCTCCTAGTATATAAAGGAGCACTTGGGTTCATTTATTACAATCTTGGAATCTTGCAATCATCTTGGGTTAAGCTTAGATAGTTGAATAGCTTTAATTTCTCTCATCTACCACATTAGTTTTAGTCTTTTATTTACTGCATTAACTTAGCTTTAATTTCTGTAATTTCCTTTCCTAGTTAATTGTAGTTCGTAAAACACAGTGGACAGGGACGAATTCTCGTTCCCCACTGTGAGTACTATTCAATCCACTATCAGTTTTATTATGTGCAAATCTTCATCTTTTGTTTTCTTTACTTCGGAAATGTTAGGCTAAACATCCTTTGGGATGTAGGAAGGAGAAGTACCTGGATTTTATTAAAAATGCTTGAGTAATCTTTATACTTAGAATATTTGTTGTTTTGGTCATTCATTCTCGATATTTACCCAAAGATGCGAACAAGCCGATCACTTGCAAGGATCTAAAGTCTACTTCTTAACTTAGAAATGAGTAGAACGCAGTGACACGAACTTGAATGACGCTAGGGGATTCGAAAGAATTCTTATGACACTTACGAAAGTGAGGTCGGCACAGTGAGCTAATCTCTGCCCACTGGAGTAGTAGGCAATCTAATTTGTGTATTAAAAACACTTAGAGTATTTGTCTCTACATATTCCATCGAGGCCTGAAAAGGTCCATTTAGAGATTACCATTGACAAAACAACAAGTACTAAGAGTATGGGATTTTTATCTAACGGTGTGAGTATTTTGTAACCGGGTTTTTCTAGCGAAAATGTCCACCACGAATACGAGGATCACTTCTAAGGAGCGAGTATTTGGTATAAAATCTAGGGAAAATCCAACCTACATTCCTCCTTTTTAACCTTTTGTAAATTGTTTAAAGTAGCTATTTCACCAAACCAAACCAAAGTATTATTTTCCTCTCTAATTGAAACTTGTAAAAGGAGCTCATAAGAACCGTATTGTCTTGATTGTCCAGTCCCTGTGGAAACGAATCTGGTATTTTACCAACTATTACTTGCTGTGACAATCATAGTGGACAGTGTACACTTGCACTTCCCACTGTGGACAGTTTGCAACCCACTGCGATTAAAACACATATTTCGCACGTAACAAGTTTTTGGCGCCGCTGCCGGGGACTGGCGTGATTTTAAATCTCAAGACATTAGTTTTTGTTCGAGCCCGAGTAACTCGTTTTTCTAAGCTTTTCGTGTTGCATGCCAAGGCAACAACACGAACCTTTGTTACCAATCGATCTTGAAATAGAGAAAACTTTTCGAAGAAGACGCAGAAACAGAAATCGACAACCCCCTGTGATCCCCACTATGAACATGGCTGCAATACCGCCACCTGTAGTGGAGGCCACAATCACGATTGACGATAGCAAAGATCGAAAAATACGGGACTATGCTACTTCCGGAGTTAGTGATTTAGGCTCCGGGATTCGAAGGCCCGTCCTTGAAACAACGCATTTTGAACTCAAACCGGTGATGTTTCAAATGATCCAAGCCATGGGTCAATTTGGAGGATCGCCATCTGAGGATCCGCACTCGCACTTAAAATCTTTTTTAGAAATGACCGATTCCAATTGCAAGGTGTTAGTGATGAGGCATTAAGACTAAGGCTTTTCCCTTTTTCATTAAGGGATAAGGTGAAGTCTTGGCTGAACGCACATGCACCTCACTCGATAATCACTTGGCAAGATCTTGCGGATAAATTTTTACAAAAATACTTTCCTCCCACAAGGAATGTAAGATTTCGAAATGATATTATTTTGTTTAGACAAGAAGAAGATGAGGCTGTTTCGGATGCATGGGAACGATTTAAAGAATTACTTCGAAAGTGCCCACATCATGGCATCCCACATTGCATCCAATTGGAGACCTTTTACAATGGTCTTTCCAATGCAGCCAAAATCATCTTAGATGCAACAGCCGGTGGAACATTCACGAGTAAAACCTACAATGAAGGATATCAAATCTTAGAAAAAGTGTCCAACAACAATACCGAGTGGTCCAATCCTAGAGCAATAGTACCAAAGACCAACACCATCGATTCTGAAGCACTTAAAACCATGAATGCGCAGTTAGTAGCCTTGACCAAAATCGTTTTAAACCAAAATAGA
This sequence comes from Saussurea involucrata, assembly GCA_033807775.1. NCBI lineage: Eukaryota > Viridiplantae > Streptophyta > Magnoliopsida > Asterales > Asteraceae > Saussurea > Saussurea involucrata. Next base: position 53,181,827 of record CM066322.1, on the reverse strand, counting down.
GGCCAAGTTAATTCTGCAACCCATCTCGCCGAAAACTGCTCCCTCTGTGGAGAGGAGCATGTTTTTGATTTTTGTCCAGCAAATCCCGAATCTGTTAATGTCATAGGGACCAACCCGAGGAACAACCCTTATTCGCAGACTTATAATCCAGGTTGGAGAAATCATCCGAATTTTTCTTGGTCTGGTAATCAAGGACTCCAACCCCAAGGGCCGAGTCATATCCAGCAAAGACCACACAACCCCCCTGATTTCAGCAACATCACAGTGGGCAGAACTCACATCACAATGGACAGAACCCACCAAACTTTCACCAAGGCCAATCCTCACAACAATACCAATCACGATCTACTCAACCCGCTGAGACCCAACTGTCACTTGAATCAATTCTCAAGGGTTTTATGAATCAAACTCAAGCAGCCATTAGGAATATAGAGACCCAAGTAGGACAGTTAGCCGTTGAAGTTAAGAATAGACCACCAGGAACGTTACCTAGTGATACCGAACACGCTAGGGTGATAGGAAAAGAACCTGAACATATCAAGCCCATAACACTAAGGAGTGGAAAGGATCTGCAAGATATCGTTTTCGAATCTGATGATTCGCCTCAAATACCCACTGTGGTTCTCACAGTGGGCACTCCTCAGGTCACTGTGGTCCCCACAGTGAGGACCGATATCCCTGACCTTCCCACTTTTGGACCTGTGCCAATACCTACTGTTCCAAAGCCTATAACTCAGCAAACTCAAATTGACCCACGAAGCATACCTTTTCCTCACCGAATGAAGCCTAAAAATGTCGATGTTCAGTTTAAAAAAAATTTAGACATTTTAAAACAGCTTCATATTAACATACCCTTGGTAGAAGCTCTTGAGCAAATGCCAAGCTATGTTAAGTTTTTAAAAGATATTTTGAACAAAAAGAGGAAGTTGGGTGAATTTGAGACTGTGGCTTTGACCAAAGAATGTAGTGCCCTTCTTACTAGCAAGATTCCACCTAAGTTGAAAGACCCGGGTAGTTTCACCATTTCATGCACAATAGGAGGACAAGAAGTAGGTCAAGAAGTAGGTCAAGCACTTTGTGATTTGGGAGCTAGTATAAATTTGATGCCGCTGTCCATTTTTAAGAAGTTAGGTATTGGAGAGGCTAGACCCACAACCGTGACATTACAACTAGCCGCCCGGTCCATTGCCTATCCCAAGGGAAAAATAGAAGACGTTTTGGTCCAAGTGGATAAATTTATCTTCCCCGCCGATTTTCTAGTTCTAGATTATGAGGCCGATAAAGAAATCCCAATCATCTTAGGACGTCCGTTTCTAGCAACCGAACGAACTTTGATTGATGTGCACAAAGGAGAACTCACGATGAGAGTTAATGACCAAGAAGTGACCTTCAATGTCTTTAAGTCTCTTAAGTATATAAATACCGAGGACTGTTTTGCTTTGAGTTTGATTAATGAAATCCACGATTTTGAAACAGTGCCCACAGTGGGCAGTGAGAGTGTGCACTCTGAATCTGAGAGTGATGACACTTTTGAGGATGAATGTAACGAAATGGTTGTAGCTTTTGAACCTCTGGACTTTAAGGATAGAGATGTTCAACCCCCTTCAATAGAACAACCTCCCGAGTTAGAGCTTAAACCATTGCCTTCCCATTTAAAATATGCTTATCTCGCTAAGGATAATAAACTTCCCGTTATTATCTCTTCCAAACTTAGTGAGAAACAAGAACAACTTCTGATCGATTTGTTGATGAAACATAAGGGAGCAATTGGTTGGACCATAGCAGACATTAGAGGAATTAGCCCCTCTTTATGTCAACATAAGATTAACTTGGAGAGTGACCACACTGGAAAAGTCCAACCTCAAAGAAGGTTGAACCCCATCATGAAGGAGGTAGTTAAGAAAGAAGTCTTGAAGTGGTTAGATGCCGGTATTATCTATCCCATTGCTAGTAGTAGTTGGGTGAGCCCCGTCCAATGTGTCCCTAAAAAGGGAGGGACGACCGTAGTGAAGAACGAAAAGAACGAGCTCATTCCCACTAGGACTGTCACGGGATGGAGAATATGCATGGACTATAGACAACTCAACTTGGCCACTAAGAAAGACCATTTTCCCTTACCTTTCATCGACCAAATGCTTGATAGGTTAGCGGGGAATGAATTTTATTGCTTTCTAGATGGATACTCCGGATACAACCAAATCCACATCGCCCCCGAGGACCAAGAAAAGACCACCTTTACTTGTCCTTACGGTACTTTTGCATTCCGGAGGATGCCATTCGGATTATATAATGCCCCAACCACTTTCCAACGTTGTATGATGGCCATTTTTACCGACATGATTGAGGACACCATAGAAGTTTTTATGGATGACTTTTCTGTAATAGGGACATCATTCGACAACTGCTTGTGGAATTTAGAAAAAAGCTTAGTGAGATGTGAGACCCACGACCTTATTTTAAATTGGGAAAAATGCCATTTTATGGTAGAAGAAGGTATTGTCCTAGGTCATCTTGTCTCAAAAAGAGGGTTGGAAGTCGATAAAGCCAAGCTTGAGGTAGTGGCACAACTTCCCGAACCCACAAATGTGAAAGGCATTCGAAGTTTTTTAGGCCATGCAGGTTTTTATAGGAGGTTCATCAAGGATTTTTAAAAAATTACAAAACCCCTATGCAACCTGTTGCAGCATGAAAAAGACTTCATATTTACAAAAGAATGCCAAAATGCTTTTGAAACAATCAAGGAAGCCTTAGTCACAGCACCCATAGTGACCACTCCAGACTGGTCACTCCCATTCGAAGTGATGTGTGATGCCAGCGAGTGGGCTGTGGGGGCTGTTCTCGGACAGAAAAAGAACAAAGTTTTTCACCCCATTTATTATGCGAGTAGAACACTGATTGAAGCTCAGATTAATTACACAGTAACTGAAAAAGAATTACTTGCAGTGGTGTTTGCTTTTGATCGTTTCAGGTCATACTTGATAGGGATGAAGGTCATAGTGCACACAGATCATGCGGCAATAAAATACTTGATCAACAAGGCTGATTCCAAGCCACGTTGATTAGGTGGGTTTTATTGCTGCAAGAATTTGACCTTGAGATCGTTGATAGGAAAGGAACAAGCAATCAGATAGCTGACCATCTGTCCATGCTCGAGAAGATAGTGGGCACTGTTGATCCCACTCCGGTCAGAGAAAATTTTCCCGATGAACAATTGTTATCAGCCCAACATCTCGAAAATAATATTCCTTGGTATGCTGACATTGCCAACTTTTTAGCAAGTGGACTAAAACCCCATGGGATAAGTGGACAACCATTTAAAAAGTTTTTACATGATACACGACAATATGTTTGGGACGACCCTTTCTTGTATAAGATAGGGACGGATCAAATATTGAGGCGTTGTATCCACGGGAGTGAGCAACATCAAATACTCCATGGTTGTCACACATCCCACTACGGTGGCCACTTTGGTGGAAACCGCACTGCTGCAAAAATCTTGCAAAGTGGGTATTTTTGGCCCACTATGTTTAAAGAGTCTTATGAATTTGTGAAAAGTTGTGAGCAATGTCAACGCACCGGGAACATTTCGCAAAGGAACGAAATGCCTCTTAACAACATTTTAGAGGTAGAACTTTTTGATGTTTGGGGGATCGATTTCATGGGTCCCTTCCCAAATTCCAATAATAATTTTTATATCTTGGTTGTGGTAGACTATGTTTCGAAATGGGTGGAAGCCGTCGCATGTCACTCTAATGATGCCAACACCGTGGTGAAATTTTTGCATAAAAATATTTTCACTCGATTTGGAACACCACGGGCATTGATTAGTGACGAAGGCACCCATTTTATAAACAAAGTCATGGCCTCGGTTCTTGCTAAATATGACATACATCATAGAGTGGCCACCGCATACCACCCGCAAACCAACGGTTTGGCCGAGCTTTCAAACCGTGAGATCAAAGGAATTTTAGAAAAAGTTGTTAAACCGCACCGAAAAGATTGGTCAACCAAACTCGATGATGCTCTTTGGGCCTACCGAACGGCCTATAAAACTCCTTTGGGAATGTCTCCATTTAAATTAGTTTTTAGCAAAGCTTGCCATCTACCGATTGAATTGGAACACAAGGCATTTTGGGGCCTTAAAGAGCTTAACATGAGTGATGATGCTGCGGGAATCAAAAGGAGTATACAAATGCATGAGCTAGAGGAGTTGCGATATCACTCCTATGAGAACGCAAAGTTGTATAAAGAGAAGACCAAGATGTGGCACGATCGAAGGATCAACCATAGGGAGTTCATGGAAGGACAACAGGTACTATTGTTCAACTCCCGTCTCAAACTCTTTCCAGGTAAACTAAAATCAAGATGGACGGGACCATACACCATTGGCAAGGTGAGTCCTTTCGGAACAGTAGAGTTGAAGTCTCCACAATCGGGTCAGACCTTTAAAGTAAATGGACAAAGGGTAAAGCATTTTCTACATGAGAGTGCCCACATCCCCGCCCACTCTCCACCTCGCTATGGTTAGGGAAAGTCAACGCTGTTTGTAAATATTTTATTTCAGTTAATTGTTGTCTTTTTATTAAATTTGGTATTTTTAATTCTGCATGGTAGTTTATTTCTTTGTGTGTAGGAGAATTTTAGCACTTTTTGAAACAAAAAGGTTCGCAGTGGGCAGAGGCTGGTCACTGCGCTCCTCACTCTCGGTCTGACTTATGAAGAGACGGTTTGGGGGGCCCAAGGCTGACACACATCATACTTTTTCTTACACATATGTCATCCTTTCCTGCCACTTGTCCTCCCCCCACCTATTCCCAAGAGAAACCATCATTGTCCTTCTCTCTCTCTCTCCTAAAAACCGTTCCCTCTCAAAATCCAAAAACCCCTCCTTTTCAAAAATAAAACCTCTCTCTCTCCATAAACCACCTACACTATTCATCTTCTTCTTTCTTTTTCACGAACCAGACAAATCCCAAAACCCTAAAATGGCTAGAAGCAAAAGATTAACCTCTCATCCCGAGGCACCCACATGTCCGGCGGTCCGCCGCCGAACCGACGAAGACCAACCACCGGAGGCCGTCACCGGCGATCTCAATAAAACCCCACCGATCTCCGGCGAACCTCCGGTCATCTCCAATGTTGCAGACGCAAGTTAGTCCAAACCAGAGAGTCCAAAAGCCGTATCTTCATCAAGGGTCTCGGACTCTGTTCAAACCCCTTTTGATGATACAGATTTGCAGGAGGATGAGGAAATGCAGAGGTTACGAGAGGAATACAACCAAAGGGTCGTGGAAATCAAGATAAGGAAGGAAGAAGCCGAGAGAAAGCGCCGAGAGGAAGAGGAAAGATTAAAACGAGAAGAGGAGGAGAGATTGAAGAGGGAAGAAACCGAAAGATTGGCTAGAGAAGAAGAGGAGAGAAAACGAGTAGAGGAGGAAGAACGAAAGAGAGTTGAGGAGGCAAGGATTCTCGAGCAAGAAAAGAAAAAAGCAGAAGACGAGCGATTGGCACGTGAGGAAGAAGAAAGAAAAAGAGTCGACGAAGAAAGGCAGAAAAAGATTAAGGAGCAGACTCAGACTGTAGAAACTCCCCAAGACAAAAATGCTGATAGTGTGGAGGATGTCCACACCACTGCCCACAGTGAGGAAACCCCGACCAGAACACTCCAGAGGAGCAGGGGAGTGGTTACACGATCTGGTGTAACCAAGAAGGCATCATCCGCAAAGCCTAAAAGAAAAGCATCGAGAAAAGGTAAGGGTATCGAACCCCTCTTTAAGTTCTTCTTCTATTGATACTAATGCGGGGAGTGAACAAAACCCATCTGAAAACCCACATCTGTCCACTGTGGGGACTGTTCATGCCCCCAGTGGGATTCCGAGGCAGTTCACTTCCCCCGCAGCTAGAGCCCACTATGAGTGTATTTGCACTCGGAAGTTGAATTTAGAGAGGGGTTTCGATCCCGACTTCGTAGAAGCCAATCCTTTTATCAAAGATAAACTAATAGCGCAAGATTGGGCAACCATTGCCACTGCCAATCGCCGCGCTAATGCATCATTAGTCTGGGAATTTTTTTGCTGAGGCATCCCAAGCCAAAGAACCGTTTGTGAAGGTTAGAGGAAAGGTTGTGGACTATACTCCAGGTCAAATAAATCGAGTGTTAGGTAGAGGAGCCCCGGAACCTTGTGCTTTCGGACAGTTCCTGGGAAAGATTACTCCGGCTGATGAGGAGTTGATTTTAAAAGAAATAGCAATAGAGGGAAGGCCATGGAATAAAGATGGCCAGAGGAGGTGTCTATACGCTGGCTCCCTCACAACTGAGGCTGCTGTGTGGTTCCAATTCCTTCGGGCCTCTGTGGCCCCAACATCACACGACACGACTCTCTCCATGCATAAGTGTGCCATGCTTTACTGCGTTCTCACTAGAAAGAAGATCAATCTGGGAATCGTTATGCATGGTGCCATCCATCAGGCCCGAACACGAACCAAGGTAATCCTACCCCTTCCTTGCATTATTACACAATTGCTAATAGATGCCGGAGTGCCCACAACTGAAGAGGACCAGTGGATCGTTTCCACGAAAAACATCAGTATTCAGACCATTAAGAAGATGAGAAGAGAGATAGGAGGCCAGTCTGATGAGCCTGCCCAGGTACAGCCCAACGTGCGAATAGCCGACGAGCACATAGTGGGCACTGACTTGCCCACTGTGGAGAAGAAGGGTACCCCACTGCGTCCGAAGACTACAGAAGAAGCAAGCACCAGCACAGTCAACCCGATGACCGCCATTCTGCATGCCATTTCAGCACTCATGCACAAAGTCGACCTCCTCGCAGCTGAGCAGAAGCATGTCAACCGCGCCCTTGAATCGGTCTGGATGTACAACCGCGATCGTGATGAGGTTGTGAACCAAATGTACATGGCTGCCGATCCTCTCCTTGCTGCACAAATCCCAGAATTTCCAGAGGGGATCTGCCCCACTGTGGCAAGTGAGGATGATCTTGAGGAAGACTCGGCCGACAGTTCACCAAAGGCAACCCAAACGCCGTAATGGTTTGTTTTAAACACTTTGGTTTCATTCCCTATGCTCTCAAAACAATTTTAATTTTTATGTATGATACCTATGGCTAGGCTCTTGACACAATTTGCTGCTTTCAATACTTTTGGTTAATGATGCATTGATCCCTGCTATGTTTAGCAGGTGCTTTTGGTTACTAACTCACTTCGAATTTGCATGTTTGTTTGATCTCGTTTCCAGTTCTAGGTACAACTTTCGGTTTCCAACATAAAAGGGTCACTTTTGTAAGTACGAGTCTTAAACTTGACGCTATGAAATGATTTAGGCCATCTTTGCATCCAAACACGACCTATTTTTGTAACACCAAAAACCACCTCTTTGAACCCGATATTCAAGTCACAGTGGGGACACTGTGCAGTTTTAAGTTTGAGGTGGGGACTTCCAGAGTGACTTCCAGTCTGCCCATAGTGGGGACACTGTGAAGTCTAAGTTTGAGGTGGGAAGCCGTACCCACCTCCCAAAAAAAACACAAAAATACAAAAATAGAAGAAAAACGGAGTGTCACTAACAAAAATTGATGGTGTGCCTTTTCTGGACCATCAAAGTGACCACTCCCACAGAAAAATATGGTGTGCCTTTTCTGGACCATCAGAATGCCCACTCTCACAAAAACAGCCAAAACCCTTGGGACAAACACTCAAAGCCACAAAACCTTTCGAACCCAAGAAAAGCCCTATTGATCAATTGTGAACAAGGGAAGATTTCGTCAAGAACAAAAGTGAAACTTTAAAGTGTTAGAATCGAAAGAAGTATCCAAGGAGGGAGATCAACGTCAATTCAAGATGAGAAGTCGGTAAGTTCCTAAAAGCAATAAGTGCATTATTTTTATTACTTGGGGACAAGTAATGGTTTAAGTTTGAGGTTGTGATAACTCTATTTTTAGAGTTATTATTTCCTTGTGATAACTCTATTCTTCCATGGAAAAACTGCTTTTGTCGCTAGTCACAGCTGCTAAAAAATTACGACACTACTTCGAATCGCATCCTATTACTGTCGTAACTAACTTTCCTCTTAAGTCTGTTTTAAGGAAACCTGAGTTGACATGTCGCTTAGAAAAGTGGAGCATATATCTCAGCAGTTACGACATCGATTTCAAGCCCAGGACCGCGATCAAATCACAAGCCTTGGCAGACTTTATCGCCGATTTCAGCCATGAGTTGGAGAAAGAAGCAGAGCTCGAAGTGTCTACTGTGGCGACTCACGACGACGTGCCTTGGATCCTACATGTAGACGGATCATCCAATATTAGAGGCTCTGGACTGGGTGTCGTCTTAAAGTCGCCACGGGGGGGGGGGGGGGGGGGGGTAAGATGGTATACTCGGTTCGATGCGACTTCAAGGCCACCAACAATGAAGCCGAATATGAAGCCCTGATCGTGGGAATGAATATGGCCCACGACTCGGGGCAACCGCACTGCATGTCAAGAGTGATTCCCTACTGGTAGTAAATCAAGTCAATGGAGAATTCGCAGCCAAGGATTCAAAAATGACAGCATATCTAAGCGTGGCAAAAGAAATTTCCAAAAAATTTAAATCTTTTTCTATTGAACAGATTCCGCGAGACCAGAACACTCAGGCTGACGCATTGGCAAACCTTGGGTCCGCTTTAGTTGAACCAATATTTGATGTTATTCCTATAATTCACCTGGCAACGCCGTCCATTGGAAACACATACGTCATCCAGGTCGAAGACGAAGAAGATGATTGGTCACGCGACATTCGAAATTTCCTCGTGCACGACCAACTTCCCGAAGACAAAATGGAGGCTCGAAAAATTTGATTCAAAGCATCTAAATACGTCATGATCGAAAATAAGCTTTATCGGTGATCATCGACGGGCTTAAATTTAAGGTGTGTCATCATCAAAAATCAAGCCCAGAAAATCCTCCAAGAGATGCACGACGGCGAATGTGGTAATCATTCAGGAGGTCATAGCTTGGCTAATCGTATCTCCCGACAAGGGTATTTTTGGCCGACACTGCGACAAGACGCTGTCAAGTATGTGTAGAATTGCGACCCCTGTCAACGACACTCAGGTATGTCTCATAAACCCTCGGAGCCTTTGCACTCAACGCTTGTCCCATGGCCTTTCATGAGGTGGGGAATAGATATTGTCGGCAAACTACCACCTGCTCCGGGGCAAAAAGTATTCCTCCTCGTACTCACGGATTACTTTTCTAAATGGGTCGAAGCGGCTGCCTTCTCCCAAATTAGAGATAAAGAAGTTATCTCCTTTATCCAGACTAACATCATATGCAGGTTTGGGATTCCATCCGAAATTGTCTGCGACAATGAATCCCAATTCATAAGCGACAGGACCCAACAGTTCTGTGAAGATAGGAACATCAAGCTGACGACCTCGACTCCCAGATATCCCCAAGCCAATGGACTTGCCGAGTCGAGTAATAAGACTATTGTAGCCTCGATCAAGAAACGATTAAAAGCTGCAAAAGGAAGATGGGTTGAATAACTCCCTTTAGTCCTATGGGCAAATCGCACGATACCCCGCACGTCCACAGGACAAACCCCCTTCTCTCTCGTCTACGGTTGTGAAGCCGTCCTACCAGTCGAAATTCATCTCCCGACTTCGAGGCACACATCCATCGACCACAACTTGGTTGATTTAAGTCATGACCTCGACGCCCTAGAAGAGTTCAGAGAATCCGCCTTGATCAGGATGGCGTCGCAGAAGCAGGCGGTCGAGCGACATTTCAATAAGCACGTCAAAGTTAAAACCTTTCAAGAAGGCGATTACGTCCTCCGTCGAGTATTCCCAAACACCCAGGAGCTCAACACAGGTAAGCTTTCTACTATGTGGGAAGGACCTTACCGCGTCTCCGAAGTCGTTGGTAAAGGAGCCTATCGACTTCAGACCCTCGACAATCAAGAAATCCCGCGAAGTTGGAATGCGACGCATTTGAAAAAATATTTCTTTTAAAATCGCCTTCCTATCATACAAAGTTTTCAGCACGACGGTAAGCATCGCAAAATCGTTGGTAAAATCACGACCGACCTCTAAACGAACTTTATCGCAGGAACGCACGACATGAGTATCCAAGTGCATGACTCGGTTGTTTGATCACAGGGGCATATATTCTAAAGTTTCATGATACGATACAGTCACACGTAAGGTCTAAACGACCCCTCGATCTAAGTTTCTGAAACTTAGAAATACTTTGTATGTTCTAAACACATCGATGATATATATTTCAACCGTTATATTGCAATAAAAGCCTAAGTCGCACGATCCTCCGTTTATTTCATACTGTTATGATCAATATTACATTTCTCCACGACATATGTAATTAAAAACACAAGTTCAGCAAAAGAAGGAACTTCATTGAACGATTACATATGAACGACCGATAGTCGGACAAGTAAATACAAAGTCAAAAGTCGTTGCATACCAACGGCCCGACCACCAACGGTCGAGCATGAAAAGCCTAATTCATAAACCCAGGAAAAAGAAACTACCCTAAGATCTAAGGAAACATAGCAATCGTGAACTATGCCCAAAGAAAACTCAGCCTTCAGAATCCTGACAATCCTGAAGAACTGATGCAAGGACCAAACGAGTATAGCCGGAGTTGTCTCCCAACCTTTCGCGCCATGGCATTCCGAGAATGTGGCTCTTAAGATTAATGTTAAGGTTGGAGGAAGGAATATCTTTTCTTCGACAATCGACCGCCACTCCAACACCTCCAGTTTCCTCACGTGTTTAGAGAAGGAAAACAAAAACATCTGCACGATTACAAAAAGAACGTATTAGCAAAACGCTCATCGAAAGAATAAACATCGGTAACACAAGTTCTGAAAGAAAAACTTACGGAAGACGCCAGTATGGCTGAACACAGTCCAATCTCTTCGATAGAGATCCCTGGAAAATGCTTCTTGAAATATAAGAGATGATATTTCCCCAGAAGCGGAAGCGACTTCGTCCTGACGAGGACATAGTCAGTCAAGAGGGATGAAGACAACGCAAAGTTGATCTCCATAAAATCCCCATCATTCTCTCCCGTCTTCACACCCTCGCCCTTGTCGGCTGACGAAAGGGTCGATGTGGCAGCAGAAGACATCGTCGCCAGATGCGCAGAATCCACGGACATCGCGTTTATCGCAACCAACATCGCCATCGATTTGGGTATCATAGCCCACGGTAGATCATCAGTCACCGAAGATTTAGGAAAGAATCGAGATTTTAGAAAAGATGACTTTTCGAAAGCTTAAATAAAACAATCCATTTTGATCTCTATTTATGCAGAAAATCGTGACAGGTCGAGCCCTTCAAAAGATCGACACGCATCCCCGACTTTCATATGCTCCAGTAAACCACCGACACCTGGCATCGACAGCTGGTAAGCATCATCGTACGTCAGCATGATGTCACGACCTCGTTCTCCTTTCCACTTCTCGTTCAGTTAAGAGCAGACCAGTTTAGTTCCAAGGTAACTAAGGTAATTTTTGTCACTTGACATATTTTTTCGACTGACAAAATTTAAAACTCGAATTTGATATCCTTCTTTCAAATTTTGGGGGCAAACTGTTTGGGCAAAAAATTCACGTCGTACGACCGCGACCAAAACAGGTAAGACGCATGATTATGAACTAAATCTTGTATTAAGATAAGGTCCCGACCAGAGCCCAGAAAACATTTGTCGTCCTTCATAAAAGGTAAGTCGAGAGTTCCCCACGACGCTCGACCATAGTGTCGCCAGTCCCGCACGACCGTCGAGTAAGACCATGTAACCTCGACCAAAGCTAACGTTAACCATGACTGTTACGTTTGTTAAGTATTTAATGCAGGAGTCAAAGCCATTAACAGCAAGCAGCCGTAACGGACGAAGAGCATTATGGATAATCACTCCGGCGACCGTTTCCAGCTGTTGTAGCCGTTGATCAAATCATTAATGGAGCTAATTAATGACGCGAAGACTATAAAAGACAAGCTAAAGCCTCATTTTAAAGGACATCAGTTAACATCCAACACACATCAGCGATCATCAGCGAACATCACCAGACAGCAGAGAAAATCATCCAAACTCATAGCAAAGAACATTCAAACTCTGGAGATCAAGTACTGAAATCCAGAATCTTATAGCGAACTCAAGAACACTCGAAGGAAAGCTCAAGTATCGCTCTCGACGCACGACAACAGCCCTCGACCAACAGTTTACACTTTGTATTCACACACGACAAACACTTGTTTTTACATTCAAACACTTGTAATTTACATTTCGAAGTATTTCCTTTATTTGTATTGTAATCATCGTACGACCGACGCCAGTACCAAGGACATTGCCCCTGATAGGCGACCATAGTGCAGTGACGACACCTCTTGTCGTTCGCAGGTTTTTTCCTCGATTGAGGTTTTTCCTACGTCATCAAATCTCTTGTCTCATTTATTTTTTCCCTCGTCGCACGTCTCATCGAAATATCCTTTCTTTAGTTGATTAAGTCCACATCGACCTTAAGTTGTCCCTTTGGTGCGATTTTTGGCATTAACAGTCGTCGTCTTCTATGTGAGTTTAGATGCTTATAACTGATTTCGTCGGTTATAGCCGTTTGTCCATAAATGACTTTGACTCCTGCATTAAACACTTAAACAAATATAACAGTTGTATAACGCGTTAGTCGGTCGAGGTCGTACGGTTTTATGCGACGGTCGTGCGGAACGGGCGACGTCGAGGTCGAGTGTCGTGAGGAACTCTCGACTTACCTTTTAGGAGGGATGACGGAGGTTCTTAGGGTCTTCGTCGGGACCTTATCTAAATACAAGGTATAACTCATGACATGCGTCTTACCTTCTTTGGTCGCGGTCGAGACCTGTGAAATTTTGCCCAAACAGTTTGCCCCCAAAATTTGAAAGTAGGATGGCAAATTCGAATTTTAAATTTTGCTCATCGGGTGCTTAGGGTTCTGCGTTAAAAATACCTTGGTTGCTTCGGAACCGAAGTGGTTTAATTCTAACTGAACGAGAAGTCGAAGAGAAAACGAGGTCGTGACGTCATACTGACGTACGATTGTGTTTACCAGTTGTCTTTGACAGGTGTCGTTGGTCTATGCGGGTATGCGAAAGGACGGGGACGTGTGGCGATCATCCAAAGATTCGTCTTGACATGATTCCCAGCATAAATAAAGATTACGATTGATCTTCTTTTGTTTGTGATTTGAAGTGCTCATTTGAGGAGAGATTTTGCCCCGATTTCTTACCTTTCTTCGTCCCAAATTTTTGAGAATCTTCGATTCAGTGGAGTTTGCTTGAGGTATAAAGCGTCATATTCCTTCCTTCATTTTCATTGCTCTTTCTTTTTTTCTTTGGTAACCAATGTCGTCCGAACCAGAGAGTTCTATCGTGAGTCAAGAGGATTTAAATACCTTTAGACGTCTAGCTAAGATCCCTGCTGGGATAGAGCTGATTTGTCCAAGAAATACACGTCCTGGGAGTTGTCCTGAAGGATACTTCGTAATATATGAGTACCCATTCGAAATAGGATTTGAATGGCCGTATTCGACTTTATCTAAAAATTTCATGCGATACTTTGGTTTGTCACCAGGGCAGTTGATGCCCCAACTCTGGCGAGTGTTTTTGGTTATCGAGCAATTATCTGCAAAATGGGAGTCACCTATGACCCTGAATGATTTTTGGTTGGCTTATCAAGTCAAAAGAGACAAGAATTGGCTCTATAGCCCATATTCCAAGTACAAGGGTGACCGTACCCTAGTTTTTAAAACCGGTGTCAATGATCGTGGGTGGAGGTCTCGGTACGTATTTGTACGTATCGATTCGCTTGATATCAACAACAACTGGATTCGTCCTGACTGGAACATGGGAGGTACGTTCTTTGATTTTAACATACGTCATTGTCTGGTTTTTCTGCTTTTTACTTACTCTCTGCCTTTTGTCGTCTTTAGAGATTCAGTTCGACGCCTTGAAGCCGAACGCAGGTTCCACGGCCAAGATCGAGAGGTTCCTAGATCATAGTATCGATGATCGATCTTTCGTCATGCGACAACCGGCGGCCGAAGATGAGGACGTGGCGGTGGGCGAGGGAGACTCAGAAGAAGAAGATGAGGAAGGGGACGATGAGCAAGAAGAAGCGACTGGTAAGCGTACCGTAGTCTTTATTTTTCTTGTTTATTTTGCCTATCTGACGCTGTGTACGTCTCTTCAGCAGTACCGTCTGTTAAAAGGTCGGTGTCTAGGAAGAGAGGGGTACAGATTATGCTTGCCCTTCGAGGTGACAGAAAGAATGTTTCGACAGCTGGGTCGAGAATTCCAAAGAAAACTAAGAAGACAATCCCAAGAAAACTGTATTCGAGGGCTGACGATTCGTCGAGAGTAGCCACGCCTAAGAAGGTGAGGGCGTCATCCAGCCGTCCTGGCGCGATGGACGCGACACCGGCAAGTTCCGCGCTTCCGGCGACGGTGTCGAAACCGGTGTCCAAGGTGTCGACCCCAACGTCTGCCGACAGGGGCGAGGGGTCGTCGACCGAAGTCATGACGGTCAACTTTACGTTGCCGTCTGGCTTTATGGCGGATGGTGTCCTAGACGGGACGGCGTTGTTTCCTCATCTGGGGAAATATTTGCTCCCGTCTTTCAGGGAACGTTTTCAAAGGGCTCCTATTAGGGAAGCAGGATCTCAGGATGCCGGTCTGGCGTTCTCGGTAAGTCTTTCTTTCAAGACTTGATTTATTTATCGCTGTCGTCATTTGGATATTTATTAACGATATTTTTTGCAGACATTTCAGTCTTCTTTGGCGTTATACGCTGAGATGTCGAGGGTCGAAGATCTGGTGGCGTCGGCTCTTGAAAGAAAAGATGCGGCGCTGGAAAGGGAGAGGTTAGCTCTGGACAGGGAGAAGTCGGCCTTGGCACGCGCCGATGAATTGGCCATTCAGCTTTTCGATGCTTTGCACGAACTAGAGGTTGCAAATCGCGTGAAGGAGGCGACAGACGGGGGCCCTCAGGACGGGACTTCGGGCAAGGATGTAACTAACGTTCCTCCTACAGTTTAAAAAATTCACTTCCTTTGTTTTGTCGTTCGACGTTGGTAGTCGAGTTCTTTTGAATGTAATCGACAATTTGTAAATGAAACTTTGAACTTTTGTTTGAACTTGCGTTTTATATATTTGGTAAACAAATACCATATCAATTATGAAATGGAATATGGAAATCATGCGACTAAGGCATTCATTGTAAAACGGCTTAGGACGTAAGACACAATGTATATAACAGCAGATACATGCGACAAAAATCTCTAAAAGAAATGTTAGCTAGAACGCAGATCGTGCGTTTTAAAGCATACACTCTGAGTGTTTAAGTTTAGAAACTTAGGCCATAAGGTCATTGTTCTTCATGATCGTATGACTGAGTCGTATGATGAGCTTGGATTGTGTGCCCCTGTGGAGGGATGATCAAGTCATAGGCCTGATCGTTTATGTCATGCGACCTGGCGAAACTAGAGTCGTTTGATTATTGTCGTGCGATTCTGTGGAACAAACAATATCAGAGGTTGGTCGTTGGTTAACCAACGACCCTCCGATGCTTAAGTCAGTAATTGTCGTCGTGAAAAAAATCGTATGAAAGAAGAAAAATAAATTAGGAAACGTACCTTCTTAGATTCCTCTTTAATTAACGGAGTATTTGCCCCCCGTCATTTAATATCCTATTCTTTCTAGGAGAGGATAGATTTTAAATGACAGATCGACACAGAGATCTTGGGAAATGCCATCTAGGTGTGCATTGACTGTGTTTTCGCGCGACAGGGCGTGTAGACAAGGCATAAGTTTGTTTCTAAGGATAGAAAGACGAACCTGTCGTGCCGCATCTGCTAAGCGATTTACTTTCGCGGTTTCAGAGTTGATTTATAGCAGTCACGAGTGACTTTCAGCTCACTTTTGATTTCCTGGATGCCCCATGGCGTAGGGAACTTCAGGGTCTGATGATATGTCGAGGGAACGGCTTTCATTTCATGGATCCATGGTCGACCTAAGATGATGTTGTAGGCCGACGCACAGCCAATGACGCTGAACTTGGTCTGCTTGTTGATTCCTCCGGCGTAGACTGGCAAGATGATCTCTCTATATGTGCTCGTCGCTTCTCCATTGAAACCGACCAAAGTTGTCGAACGTCGGGTGATTTCCGAGCGATCGATTCCCATGGCCTTTATGGTGTCAAGGAAGATGACGTTCGCTGAACTGCCCCCATCGACCAAGACACATCGAGTTAAACAATTACCAACCATGAGTTGAATGATCAACCCGTCGTGGTGTTTCTGGTACGAGTCGCCGAGGTCGTCTTGGTCGAATATGATTTTCATGGCTTCCAATTCCAAATCTCCTCTGGGCCTTGATGAACGCGGAATAGGCCGATCGTCTGGTGCCTGACTAGCGTGACGTTTGATTGCAGAATACGTCAGACCACACACGTCTGAACCACCGGTGATGCAATTGACGACCTTTGCATGCTCAGGGGTTGACGGTCGAACATCGTTAGCTGGGGTAACGACGTCGTCGATGATGTCTTTGAGATTACCCTTTGGGACGTGATACGCCAGCTCCTTTTTGAGAACTATGCAATCATCTGTCACGTGACCATGGTCGACGTGAAAGTCGCACCACTTAGATTTATCTTTCTTAACGTCGTCCTGACCAGACTTCGTTGGCCATCGAATAGTCGCCTGGGCGGTCTTCAGAGCTTCGACCAAATCTTTGGTGGACCCTTTGAATCCGTAAGAGGATATCTTAGGGTATTGGAGAAATTTGGTCGCGGTCTTAGCCTCTGCTTTTGTCTTGAATCGGACGTTCGATATCTGGCGGGCGGGCTCCATTTTGGAAACCGCTTTCGTCTTGAACTCTAGATTCTTTACTCCTAACGACCTCTTGTCGTCGGTATGCTTGCGACGAAAGGCAACGTCATCCTCTACTCTCATATATGCTAAGGTTCGAGCTCGGACGTCTTCGAAATTCTCCGGAGGATACTTAGTCAGGTCAGTGTATAAACCTGAACTGTCATCCAGACCACGTTTATAGGCTTCGATCGCGGTCTTGATGTCACAATTGCGAATGCTGATCATCTCTGCGTTGAATCGATTGAAATAACGACGGATAGACTCATTGGTCTTCTGCATGTCGTAATACAAGTTATTGGTCTGCTTCTCCATCTTGCGACTGCTGGCGAATTGCTGGGAGAATTGATTGACTAATTCAGCTAACGACCCGATGGACTTGGGTTTGAGATTGATCAGCCATTGGAGAGCAGGACCAGTGAGAGTTGCACCGAAGCTTTTGCACATACATACTTCCTGATACATGTGAGGGATTGAGATCGTCCACATGAGCTTCTTATACTGTGCGACATGCTCTGTCGGATCGGTCACTCCCGAGTACTTGGGCGTGAAGGCGGGGAAATTGTACTTCTTCGGGACCTCGACAGTCGCGATCTTATCGATGAATGGTGACGCCTGAAATCCTGATCGGGGCTCGACGTCGACGGGTACGGCTGCCCCAGGCAGCTTGGCGAGCACTGATCTTCTAGCATTTTCAATCGCTGGGCGACGGGGTTATTGGGGTTGAGATTTGCCCCTGCTTGCAGATCGATTCCTGAGCTAGTGCCATTGACCTGCGACGAGCCATTGGCATCTCCGTTGAAAGGAAAAAAATACGGTTGCGACCCGTTCTGAAATGGCTGCGACCCATTCTGAAATGGCTGCGATCCATTCTGAAATTGCTGCGATCCATTCTGAAATGGCTGCGATCCATTCTGAAATGGCTGCGATCCATTCTGCATGGGTGGTGGCCTTATATGCTGAGGAGGGACCGTCCCGAACTGGGGATTTGGATTGAACGGTCCCGGCTGCTGGTTTTGCATGGTCGGACCTGGATGTTGATTCTGAGCGAACGGACCTGATCCTGGACCTGGATTATGCGCGAATGGTCGAGGACCATTCTGACCGAACGATCCTTGGCCTGGATTCTGAACGAATGGCCTAGGACCACTCTGAGGTCCAAAGGGATTCCTTAACCGTGCGATCTCTTCAGCTGCTCTACGGCTTTGCTCCGCCATGGCGTTGATTTGATTTCGGGCGACTTCATGCTCCTGGTACATCTGAGCAATGACATGCTACTGATCTCCAGGGGCTGCCATTTTCCTGCAACAGGGAACAAAGAAAACTCTAAGAAACCGTTAGCAAGACGCACGTTTGTCGAAGATTTTCTCTAGATGGGGTCCCACGGATGGCGCCAAACTGTTAATGCCAAAAATCGCACCAAAGGGACAACTTAAGGTCGATGTGGACTTTAACAACTAAAGAAATGAATCTTTCGACAAAGGCGTGAAACAAAGACAAAAATGTAAAGGAGACAGAGGATTTGATGACGCAGGAAAAACCTCAACGAGGAAAAAACCTGCGGACGACAGTGGATGTCGTCGCTGCACTATGGTCGCCAATCAGGGGCGATGTCCTTGGTGTTCCGGGTGTCGATCGTACAGAGATTACAATACAAATGAAGGAAAGACTTCGAAATGTAAAGTACAAGTGTTTGGAATGTAAAAACAGTGTGCGTCGTGTATGAAAACTATGTATAAACTGTTGGTCGAGAGCGAGAGTCTTGCGTCGAGAGTGATCTTCTATGAATGATCTCTTTGCTTCGAATGAATATTCTTCGAGTGTTTGTGTTTGCTTCTGTTATTCGATGCTCTTGTTCTATCTCTCTCTGTGTTAATCGGTATTGATAAGGTGTCTTGAACTGATGATTGAGCTGGGATTTTATAGTCTTCGGACGACTTTAATTGAATCTTTAAGTGCCTTGAAGATTGTTTGTAACGGTCGTCGTCTTTAATGTGAGTTTAGATGCTTATAACTGATTTCTTTTGTTATAGCCGTTTGTCCATAAATGACTTTGACTCCTGCATTAAGCACTTAAACAAATATAACAGTTGTATAACGCGTTAGTCGGTCGAGGTCGTACGGTTTTATGCGGCGGTCGTGCGGAACGGGCGACGTCGAGGTCGAGTGTCGTGAGGAACTCTCGACTTACCTTTTAGGAGGGATGATGGAGGTTCTTAGGGTCTTCGTCGGGACCTTATCTAAATACAAGGTATAACTCATGACATGCGTCTTACTTTCTTTGGTCGCGGTCGAGACCTGTGAAATTTTGCCCAAACAGTGCCATCCGTGGGACCCCATCTAGAGAAAATCTCAGACCATCGCATACATTGCTCTGACGATCTTGTGAAGTTTTTGTTATTTTCAGGTAAATGGCAAACTATCAGGATCCCATGATTCAACTTCAATCAGAATTGAATGCAACCCGAAGTCAGATTCAAGCTCTACACGAACAGAATCAGAAAGCGGCCGCGGAAATCGCTTCTCTGAGGAATCCAGCGATGGGCAATTCCTTTGGACCTCAGAATGGTCCCCGACCTATGGGTGCACCTATCATGAGGCCCCAATTCCAGACAGGACCAGGGCCATTCGCCAACAATCCAGGTCTGGGGGCATTTGTCAGCAACCCTCATCAAGGACAATTCCCCCCTCAGCACCTGAGACCACCACCTCTGCATAATGGTGCCCCACCATATTTTGTCCCTCTCAACGGGGATGCCAATGGTTCTTCGTACGGTAACGATACGACGACGGCTACAAATTCGGGGGTCAACCCTCAGACAGGCGTAAATTCTGATCCTAATGATCCCGTCGCCCAGCGACTTAGGTTATTAGAAGATCAGAACGAGAATATGATGTCGCTACTTTCCAAGTTACCAGGCGCAGCCGTCCCCGTCGACGTTGAACCTCGCACGGGATTTCAAGCGTCGCCTTTCGTTGACACGATAGCGACTGTCGACGTGCCAAAGAAATACAACATTCCTGCTTTTACCCCAAAAATTCAGGAATAACTGATCCAACAGAACATATCGCACAATACAAACAATTGATGTGGACAGTGTCAATCCTACATCAATATCAAGAAGTGTGCATGTGCAAAAGCTTCGGGGCGACTCTTACAGGTCCTGCTCTCCAATGGTTGATCAACCTCAAACCCAAGTCCATCAGCAACTTCGCAGAGTTGGTCAACCAGTTTTCGTAATAGTTCGCCAGCAGTCGCAAGATGGACGCAATAGACCAGCGACCTGTACTACGTCATTCAAAAATCCGAAGAGTCCATCCGTAGTTATTTCAATCGCTCTAACACATAAATGATCAGCATTCGAAATTGTGACGTCAAGACTGCCATCGAGGCCTACAAGCGTGGTCTTGACGACAACACTACAGGATTGTATGTCGATCTTACGAAATACCCACCAGAGAATTTCGAAGACGTACGAGCTAGAACTCTAGCTTACATGAGGGTCGAAGACGACTTAGTCTTCCGCCGCAAGCATTCCACTGACAAACAATCGCTCGGGATCAAGAAGCCAGATTTCAAATCCAAACCAAGCGTCAAGTCGGAGCCATCGCGCCAAATATCAAACGTTCGGTTCGATAAGAAAAAGAACAATCCTACGCCTCGATTCTCGCAATATCCTAAGATTTCTTCTTATGGGTTCAAGGGAACGATGAAAGAGCTAGTCGACGCTCTTAGGAACATTCAGTCGTCTGTTCGATGGCCCAAGAAGAATGATAAAGCTGACGACAAGAAGGATAAGACCAAGTGGTGCGACTTCCATAGCGACCATGGTCATACGACAGATAACTGCCTTCCTTTTTAGAAGGATTTGGCCTGGATCGTCCCCAAGGGTCATCTGCAGAAATTGATTGCTAAAGAATCTGCGCCAGTTGATAACACAAGACCGGTATCCCCCGTCCATGAAAAAGTCATCAACTGTGTGACGGGTGGATCAGACGTCTGTGGTTTAACCTATTCGGCAGCCAAGCGGCACGCCTGTCAATCGTCGGGAGAATATCCCATTCCTCGGTCTTCCCAACCGAAACAAGAATTGGAACTGGAGGCGATGCCGATAACGTTCGATCAAGACGACCTCTAGGATAGTTGGCAAAAACATCACGATGGCTTGATCATCCAGCTCACTATTGGCAATTGCTCGATCCAAAGATTATTGGTCGATGGGGGCAGTTCGGCCAACATCGTTTACCTAAGCACTATCAAAGCTATGGGAATCGATAAATCAGAGATCACTCGTCGATCGACGACTCTGATAGGATTCAATGGCGATTCTACCAACACTCTGGGAGAGATCATCCTCCCGGTGTATGCTAAAGGGGTCAACAAGCAAACAAGTTTTAACGTTATTGACTGTTCATCAGCATATAACGTTATACTTGGTCGACCCTGGATCCACGACATGAAGGAGGTCCCCTCGACCTATCATCAAATGATCAAATTTCCGACGCCATGGGGAGTGCAGGAAATCAAAAGCGAGCAGAAGACCGCCCGTGATTGCTACAAAGCAACGATGAAACCACAGAAATGAAGCCGACATTGTGGCGACTGTACACGATATGATCTAATCTATCCCTACGCCAGAAAAGGCAAATCCATGCATCATCTTACAGTCACCACAAGGGGGCAGAATGTTGTACCCCATACGACACTACAGTTTTCAGCTATTGATCGTGGGCATAGATATAGCTCACGACTTGGGGGCAGTCGGACCCCACGACAGAAGTAATTCTCCAATAACCAACGACAAACGTCACCAGGTACGTAACGCCCGTCAACGACACTCGGGTACTCAGGTATGATATACCAACCTTCTGAAGCTTTACATACGTCCTTAATCCCACGACTCTTCGTAAGACAGGGAATGGACATCGTTAGCAAATCACATCCTGCCCCAGGGCAGGAAATTTTCCTGTTAAGTCCTGTCAAAATTATTTCTCTGAACAGGCAGAAGTAGACGCTTACTCCCAGAATCAGGACAAAAAAGTCATCTCTGTTATCCAGACTAACATTCTATGCAGGTTCAGAATTCCTTCTGAAATCACGCTCGACAACGATCCACATGTGATCGTACGTCTAAGGATCATAGTATCAAATCTACGACTACAACCCCACGTAGCTGGACTAAATTATATTTTATGTCCTTTTTACTTTCGATTTATTTCGACAAACGATTACTGACTTAAACATCAGAGGGTCGGTGGTCAAACCAACGACCACCCTTGGATCTTATATTGCAGGCTCGCAGGATCGCACGAACATTAATCTTACGACCTACGTCGTAATAAAATAAAGTCTTTTGGACTACAAGGTCACGATAAATATGTCACGATCGACAAAGTCATGACCCATAACTCATGACTCATACGACGAAAACCGAATCTTACGATTCAGTACACAGATCTAACGATCATAACAGGTGCATTCAACTTTGAGTCATAAATACGAAGTCTTGTGACTTAGACTCTATGGTTTAGAATGTATGTTCGGCCCAGTCGCCCGATTACTTCCAAAGTCATTCTTTTCTTTCAAATAAAATCTCTGCGACACAGGTTTTTACGATTTATGAGTCTCTACGACTTAAATACAATTCTTATGATCTTCGTCGTGAGGGACAAAATCTCTGAGATTTGCATATCACAAAAGGAATCTTATGATTCATCATACAGGTCTTATGACCATCGCAGACATTCTTTAAACCAAGAGTCGTGTGACTTGAATTCCATACTTAGAATACTTCTTCGGCCTCAGTCGCCCGATTACTTCACGGTTACAAGTATCTCAGTCATACATACGTTTTATAGCGAATTACGCTCGTTCATTAAGCCTTGGTTATCTTTCCATCTTATTTTGTTCATTGACGACAGAGTAAAGTATACAACAAAAGTAGGACAAAAATTTCACTTGTATTTATACAATCAAAACTATACAAATAAAGGGCACGACCGATTATAGTCTCCCCATATTAGAAAAAAAGCAAAGACAAAAGTCAAGGCAGAGGGGAGTCCTCAGCGACCTCGTCGTCGCCAGTTACGCCGACCGCCGCGTCTATCGGGTCCTCTTCTTCGAGCTTGTCTTCTTGGTCGAGTTCATCCTTGTCCCCGACTTGCTCTAAGAAGTTTTTGACCTCCTCTTTGGATCCGGCCATAGGGTCTAACCCCCGCAAATGGCGACGCATAATCGCCGCTCGAACCCTCAGACGGGTTAGAGCCTCAAACGACTGGAGACGCTCCTCTAAGGATGCGATCTTCTCCTATTTCGCCTCGACGAGCGACTTAAGGTCCTCGACCTGTTTTTCGCTCTCGGCCAAGGAGCCCTTAGTCGCTCGTAACTCTGCCTCAGTCGTAATAGACTTCTCAAGGGTCCTTTATAAGACGATGAAGGTCTTCCTTCGCGCTCAACGACGCCGCGTAAAAGTCCTGGACTTCAGCAAGCTTCGTGGAATAGCATTCGGCCCTTTCCATCGCCAGCTTTTCCTGATCCCTCGCCACACGAGCTTCCTCCTGTGCCTTGTGCATTTTCTCTATAGCAACAGGAGTAACCCTACGGATTTTATCCATGTCGGCATACAGGAAAAGGGAAGTTTGGAACGCCTGCAGCGCATGAATATGCAAATGTTAGAAAATAAAATGGCAAAAATACTTAAGACAGACAGATCGTACATACCTTGAAAGTCAGTCCTGCGACGTACGATCCCATGTCGTCGACCGTGACTGTTAATGCCAAAAATCGCACCAAAGGGACAACTTAAGGTCGATGTGGACTTTAACAACTAAAGAAAGGAATCGTTCGACAAAGGCGTGCGACAAAGACAAAAATGTAAATGAGACAGAAGATTTGATGACGCAGGAAAAACCTCAACGAGGAAAAAACCTGCGGACGACAGTGGATGTCATCGCTGCACTATGGTCGCCAAACAAGGGCGATGTCCTTGGTGTTCCGGGTGTCGATCGTACAGAGATTACAATACAAATGAAGGGAAAGACTTCGAAATGTAAAGTACACGTGTTTGAAATGAAAAAACAGTGTGTGTCGTGTGTGAAAACAATGTGTAAACTGTTGGTCGAGAGTGAAAGTCGTGCGTCGAGAGCGATCTTCTATGAATGATCTCTTTGCTTCGAATGAATATTCTTCGAATGTTTGCGTTTGCTTCTGTTGTTCGATGTTCGGTGATCTTGTTCTATCTCTCTTCCTGTGTCATTCGATGTCCTGAAACTGAGGATTGAACTTTGGATTTATAGTCTTCGGATGATTTTAATTGAATCATTAAGATCTTTGATGATTGTTGTAACGGTCGTCGTCTTCAATGTGGGTTTAGATGCTCATAACAGATTTTGTCGGTTATAGTCGTTGTCCATTAATAACTTTGACTCCTGCGTTAAACACTTGAACAAACATAACAGTCGTATATCGTGTCAGTCGGTCGAGGTCGCATGATTCTACGCG
Organism: Saussurea involucrata; assembly: GCA_033807775.1. Classification (NCBI taxonomy): domain Eukaryota; kingdom Viridiplantae; phylum Streptophyta; class Magnoliopsida; order Asterales; family Asteraceae; genus Saussurea; species Saussurea involucrata. The sequence continues at coordinate 53,157,403 of CM066322.1, read as the reverse complement.
ACGGTCGTGCGCAGTAGGCGACGTCGAGGTCGAGTGTCGTGAGGAACTCTCGACTTACCTTTCAGGAGGGACGATGGAGGTTTTTTGGGCCTTTGTCGGGACCTTATCTTAATACAAGATATAGCTTCATAACATGTGTCTTACCCTTTCTGGTCGTGGTCGAGACCTGTGAAATTTTGCCCAAACAGTTTGCCCCCAAAATTTGAAAGTAGGATGGCAAATTCGAATTTTAAATTTTGCTTGTCGGGTGTTCAGGGTCTTGTGTTGAAAAATACCTTGGTTGTCTCGGAACCGGATTGGTTCAATTCTAACTGAACGAGAAGTCGAAGAGAAAACGAGGTCGTGACGTCATACTGACGCACGATTGTGCTTACCAGCTGTCTTTGACAGGTGTCGACGATCGTGTGGTCGTACGAAGGGACGAGGGCACGCGGTGATCATCAAAGGACTCGACCTGACATGATCGACTGCATAAATAAAGATTACTATGGATTTTTTCTCGTTTACGATTTCAGAGGGTTTTAAGCAAAGATTTCTTTAAGGGTTTTCTTGTCGATTTTCGTTCGATTATTTCTAAACCTGCAAGAATCTTTGACCTAATTAGGATTTTTTAAGATCATATAAGATACGACCCTCCAGTTTGCGTATGCGTCGCAAGTCTATTGCTAGAAAGCCTAGAAAAAACTGGGATATCTGGGGCCTTTCAGAAGTGCAAATCAATTTAACGGGGTTGGCAATGTCAACAGAGCCTAGAAGCACCATTAAAAACGAAGAAGATCTCGACGACTTTAGAAGTCTAGCGAGGATTCCCATGGGGATCACCGTAAGCAAGGTTGGCAAGGTTCGACCGGAAATGTGCCCCGAGGGGTACGTCGTTATATACGAATACCCGTTCAAGATAGGCTTTCATTGGCCATATTCGCCTCTGGTCAAAGGTTCATGTGTGAATTCAATCTTTCACCGGGGCAACTGATGCCCCAGTTCTGGCGAGTTATCCTGATCATCGAGCGACTTACCTCCAACTGGAATCCACCGATGAATGTGAGGGACCTACTGACGGCGTATAAGGTCAAAAGTGACCTGTACCGTCGCTATAGTTTGTTTTCAAGGTACAAGGGTGATCGTACCCTGGTTTTAAATACTGCGGTCAACGACCGTGGGTGGAAGAAGAGGTATGTATTCGTGCGGGTGTCGACGCTGGACACTGATTGTGACTGGATTAGGGAGGGTTGGAATATGACGGGTGAGCCTTTGATTGTATGTTTTTATGTTATTCTGTTGCTCGGTTGTTTTTTTGACTGATCTTCTTTTTTATGTGTAGATATTGATTTCGACAAGGTAGAGTCGGACGATGCTTCCCGGGCTAAGGTCGAAAAGTTCCTAGAGTTTAGTATTGAAGACCGATCGTACGTCACGCGTCATTTGGTAGACGAGGATGATGACACCGTTTTCTTGAGCGACAGAGTGAGGATGGGTCGAGAGGAGAAAGAGGAAGATGAGATAGAGGATTCTGAGGCGACCGAGGAAAGAGAGGAGGAGGAAGTAGAGATAACTGGTAAGTATCTCTTTGCTTCTGCTCGTCCTAATCTATCTTTGTTCTCAATTATCTAATTCTTTCTTTTACCATACAGGAGAATCTTGGGCGCCTGCAGCCGTCGGGAAAATGGCTCAAGTCGAGCTAACTCGTAAGGTGAGTGTAGACAGGGGGAAGGATGCCTCGACAGCTGGGTCGGGGGTCTTAAAGAGAAAGTAGGTTCCGACAGCTGGGTCGGGACTTCTAAAGAGGACGAGGATGTCCGTCACGAGGGAGCCGTCTTTGAAGACGGGCGGCCCATCAAGGGTTGTACCGCCCGAGAAGACGAAGGTGTCGACCGTGTTTGATACGATCGGCGCGAAATCTAATGATACTGCACACCCAGCGACGATGTCTCATAATACGCAACCGGCGACGATGTCTCACACTGCGCAACTGGCGACGATGTCTCCTACTGCCGCGTTAGGTCCCACCTCGGCCGACAAGGGCAAGGGCGCGCAAAAGGGTTCTGGAACGACGGTGAACTTTACGTTGCCGTCGGATTTTTTGGATGATAACGTCCTGGACGGGACGAAACTGTTCCCTTATTTAGGAAAGTATCAGCTCTCTTCTTTCAGAGAGTGTTTCGACGGAGTTTCTCTCGAGGATACTGAGGCCCATGTTGCTAGACTAGCGTTCATGGTAAGTCTATCTTTCAAGACTTTTGTTTATCTGTTGTCGACGTCGTATTCTTTGCTAATGGGTTTTCATATGTTTTCAGATGTTTCAGTTGTCTTTGGCGTTGTACGCTAAATCGACAAAGGTAGAAGGCTTAGTGGCTTCTACCATCGAGAAAGAAGATGCGACGTTAGAAAGGGAAAGGTCCACTTTAGAACGCGAAGAGGCGGCATCGGTGAAACTCGACGATGCCTTGAACGAGCTGGAGTCTCTCGCCTACGTGAGGGATGGTATGAACTCGCGTCTAAAGGAGTCTCTGTCTGTGATGCACAATCAAAGGGAGAAACTGGAGGGGATGAAGGAATCCCTGGTTATGAAGGAGAAAGAAGTTGAGGATTCTCAATCCAAAGCCATGGATTTAGAGAAGGAGTTAGAGAAGTTGAGGGATGAGAATAAGTCCATCTTTTCCTTCGCTCGACTCACTGCTCGAGCAGCTATCATGCGAAATCACTTGCTAGGAAAGAATCTTGTGGCCTCAGCGTCGGACGAATTGGATCTGTTCTTCAAGGAGGTCGGGACCGAGAGAGAGCTCGACTCGGATGATGAGAAGGAGGTCGAGGAGGAGGAGGAGGGTTTCCAGGGTGACGTGTCGGGCAAAGATGCGACCGACGTCCCTCCCCAACCTTAGAAAGATAACTTCGTTTATTTCTGTTTCTTTGTTGTTCGACCGTTGGTGGTCGAGCTTTTTGTAAATGACAGTTTATTCGATGAATGAAATTCGGGCTTCTTTTGAACTTGCGTTTTATAAAATATCACATCGACTGTCAAATTCATAAAATACAAGGAATCATGCGACTTAGGCATCTATTGTAACACAATAACTAGAACGTAAGCCATAAGACTTTTAAATCGTGTATATAAATATAAGCACATGCGACTAAAGCATACATTCGGAGTACGAAAATTTTCTAAGTTAAGAAACTTAGATCATGAGATCGCTAGACCTCGCGATCGTACGACTAAGTCGTGCGGTTAATTTGAATCGTGTGCCCCTGTAGAAGGATGATCAAGTCATAGACCTGATTGTTTATGTCGTACGACCTTGCAAAATCTTGTTGGTGTCATGCGACAGTCTAAGTGACTTATGTCGTGTGATTCTGCGATAAAACATTGTCAGAGGTTGGTCGTCGGCTAACCAACGACCCTCTGATGCTTAAGTTAGTAATCGTCGTTGTTAAAAATCGTATGAAAAAATAGAAAAGGGTTTAGAAGTCGTACCTTTTCTGACGCGAAAAAATAGAAAAGGGTTTAGAAGTCGTACCTTTTCTGACGCGTCGTGCCCAACTACGTGGGACGTCTTGATTATTGCTACCATCCTGCCCCCTTTTGGCGATTTTAAGACGATACACTAAAGGTCGTCGTGAGTCGCCACAATAGAAGGTCTATTTTCGCGGCTTCAGAGTGGTTTTATAGCAATCACGAGCGACTTTCGGCTCACTCTTTATCTCCTGGATTCCCCAGGGCGTAGGGAACTTCAGAGTCTGATGATACATCGAGGGAACGGCCTTCGTTTCATGGATCCATGGTCGGCCTAAGATGATGTTATAGGCCGACGCACAGTCGATGACGCTAAACTTGGTCTGCTTGTTGATTCCTCCGGCGTAGACTGGCAAGATGATATCTCCATAGGTGCTCGTCGCTTCTCTATTGAAACCGACCAAAGTTGTCGAACGTGGGGTGATTTCCGAACGATCGATTCCCATGGACTTGATGGTGTCAAGGAAGATGACGTTCGCTGATCTGCCCCCATCGACCAAAACTCATCGAGTTAAACCATTACCAACCGTGAGTTGAATGATCAACCCGTCATGATGCTTCTGATACGAGTCACCGAGGTCATCTTGGTCGAATACGATTTTCATAGCTTCCAACTCCAAATCTCCTTTAGGCCTTGATGAACGTGGAATAGGCCGATCGTCAGGTGCTTGACTGGCGTGACGTTTGGCCGCGGAGTACGTCAGACCACATACGTCGGAACCACCAGTGATGCATTTGACGACTTTCGCATGCTCGGGGGTTGACGGTCAATGGTCGCTAGTTGGACTAACGACATCGTCGATGATGTCTTTTAAATTGCCCTTCGGGACGTGATACGCCAGCTCCTTTTTGAGAGCTATGCAATCATCCGTCACATGACCATCGTCGCCATGAAAGTCACACCATTTAGATTTGTCTTTCTTAGTGTCGTCCTGATCGGACTTCTTAGGCCACCGGATGGTTGCATGGGCGGTCTTCAGAGCTTCGACCAAATCCTTAGTGGATCCTTTGAATCCATAAGAGGATATATTGGGGTACTGAGAAAACTTGGTCGCGGTATTGGCTTCCGCTTTCGTCTTGAATCGGACGCTCGATATCTGGCGCGCGGGCTCTATTTTGGAAATTGCTTTTGTCTTGAACTCGGGCTTTTTCACACCTAACGACCTTTTGTTGTCGGTATGCTTGCGACGAAAGGCAGCATCGCCCTCTACTCTCATGTACGCTAAGGTTCGAGCTCGGACGTCTTCAAAATTCTCCAGAGGATACTTGGTCAGGTCAGTGTATAAACCTGAACTGTCGTCCAGACCACGCTTATAGGCTTCAATTGCAGTCTTGACGTCACAATTGCGAATGCTGATCATCTCCGCATTGAATCGATTGAAATAACTGTGGATAGACTTACTGGCCTTCTACACGACGTAATACAGGTCACTAGTCTGCTTCTCCATCTTGCGACTGCTGGCGAATTGCTGGGAAAATTGGTTGACCAATTCAGCGAACGACCCTATGGACTTGGGTTTGAGATTGATCAACCATTGGAGAGCAGGACCGGTGAGAGTCGCGCCGAAGCTTTTGCACATACAGACCTCCTGATACATGTGTGGGATTGAGATCGTCCACATGATCTGCTTATACTGCGCGACGTGCTCTGTTGGATCGGTCACTCCCGAATACTTTGGTGTGAAGGCGGGGACGTTGTATTTCTTTGGGACCTCGACAGTCGCGATCTCATCGACGAAGGGCGACGCCTGATATCCTGATCGAGGTTCAACATCAACGAGCATGGCTGCCCCAGGTAGCTTGGCGAGCAAAGATAGGACGCGCTCGTTCTGATCTTCTAGCATTTTCAATCGCTGGGCGACGGGGTCATTGGGGTCGAGATTTGCCCCTGCTTGCGGATTGATTCCTGAACTGGTGCCATTGCCATACGACGAGCCATTGGCGTCTCCATTGAAAGGAACAAAATACGGCTGTGACCCATTTTGAAATGGCTGCGACCCATTCTGAAATGGCTGCGATCCATTCTGAATTGGCTGCGATCCATTTTGGAATGGCCGTGATCCATTCTGAAATGGCTGCGATCCATTATGCATGGGTGGTGGCCTTATATGCTGAGGAGGAACCGTCCCGAACTGGGGATTTGGATTGAACGGTCTCGGCTGCTGGTTCTGCATGAACGGACCTGGATGCTGATTCTGAGCGAACGGACCTGATCCTGGACCTGGATGCTGATTCTGAGCGAACAGACCTGATCCTGGACCTGGATGCTGATTCTGAGCGAACAGACCTGATCCTGAACCTGGATTATGCGCGAATGGTCGAGGACCATTCTGACCGAACGATCCTTGGCCTGGATTCTGAACGAATGGCCTAGGACCATTTTGAGGTCCAAATGGATTCCTTAGTCGTGCGATCTCCTCAGCTGCTCTGCGACTTTGCTCTGCCATGGCGTTGATTTGATTTCGAGCGACTTCGAGCTCCTGGTACATCTGGGCAATGACATGATGCTGATCTCCAGGGGCTGCCATTTTCCTGAAACAGAGAACAAAGAAAACTCCAAGAAACCGTTAGTAAGACGCACGTTTGTCGAAGATTTTCTCTAGATGAGGTCCCACGGATGGCGCCAAACTGTTAATGCCAAAAATCGCACCAAACGGACAACTTAAGGTCGATGTGGACTTTAACAACTAAAGAAAGGAATCGTTCAACAAAGGCGTGCGACAAAGACAAAAATGTAAATGAGACAGAAGATTTGGTGACGCAGGAAAAACCTCAACGAGGAAAAAACCTGCGGACGACGGTGGATGTCGTCGCTGCACTATGGTCGCCAAACAGGGGCGATGTCCTTGGTGTTCCGGGTGTCGATCGTACAGAGATTACAATACAAATGAAGGAAAGACTTCGAAATGTAAAGTACAAGTGTTTGAAATGAAAAAAACAGTGTGTGTCGTGTGTGAAAACAATGTGTAAACTGTTGGTCGAGAGTGAAAGTCGTGCGTCGAGAGCGATCTTCTATGAATGGTCTCTTTGCTTCAAATGAATATTCTTCGAATGTTTGCGTTTGCTTCTGTTGTTCGATGTTCGGTGCTCTTGTTCTATCTCTCTTCCTGTGTCATTCGATGTCCTGAAACTAAGGATTGAACTTGGGATTTATAGTCTTCGGATGATTTTAATTGAATCATTAAGATCTTTGATGATTGTTGTAACGGTCGTCGTCTTCAATGTGGGTTTAGATGCTCATAACTGATTTCGTCGGTTATAGCCGTTGTCCATTAATAACTTTGACTCCTGCGTTAAACACTTGAACAAACATAACAGTCGTATATCGTGTCAGTCGGTCGAGGTCGCATGATTCTACGCGACGGACGTGCGCAGTAGGCGACGTCGAGGTCGAGTGTCGTGAGGAACTCTCGACTTACCTTTTAGGAGGGACGACGGAGGTTTTTTGGGCCTTTGTCGGGACCTTATCTTAATACAAGATATAGCTTCATAACATGTGTCTTACCTTTTCTGGTAGTGGTCGAGACCTGTGAAATTTTGCCCAAACAGTGACGTCCTCCAGTCACTCCTTGAAGGACGGCAAGAGGAATTTCTCTAGATCGAGGAAGATCTTATTGCTATCCATCTCTTCCCCGGCCATGAAGTTTGACGGCAGTGTAAAGTTTACTGTCATAACATCATTGGACTTCTCCGCCTTCTTGCTTTTTCCCTTGTCGGTCGACGAGGGAGAAGGACCGACCTCTTCAAACAAGGGAGGGGCCACACTCACCGGAGTCGCGTCGATGACTCTTGGTGGTGTCTTCGTATTCTCAGCGGTGGCGACCCCAGACGAGGCACCACCCTTCGACGACGGTTCCCTCCGGAGAACCGTCTTGGACTTCTTCACCCCCGATGACGGGGGTGGGGGAGATTTTCACTTCAACTCCATGGCCTTACGACCAACAGGAGCTGAGCCTTCTTATTTTGCACATCAGTGGTTGGCACGACGCCCGAACTACCTACAAAACAACAGAGTTACGATGAGAGAAAAGTTGTATAAAAAACATACGACACGCTAGGTAAAACGTACGACAAATTACCTGTCGTCTCTTCTTCCTCCTCCTCTGCTTCTTCTTCTCTTGCAGGGATCTCCATCCCTGCCAGCTCGACGACCTCGTCGTCCGAAGCCTCATCCCTGAGACTACGCTGGACAGAGAAGGTTCTATCATCCGAATTATACATCTGGAATTTCTCGATCTTCGTCGGCGTCTCCTTGGAAGCGCTAACCTCGGGGAACGCAATAGCTGAAAAAGAAGCACCCGATTAGCTAAAACGCACGATTCAAAAAGTAAAAATAACAGTACACGACTTACTGTTGGTGTTCCATCCGGCGGTAACCCATGTCGTGTCCTTCTGCAGGAGCTCGAGCGACTGTGTCTTTCTGAAGACGTACCGAGCCTTCCATCTACGATCGTTCACTTGGGTGTTCAACACCAAGACCTGAGCTTTCTTATACTTAGAAAATAAACTATATCGGTGGTAGTTGTCCACCTTGGCTACATGGGACGCCAGAAGGTCCTCCACCGTGAACGGATTCGTCCACTCGCCGGTGATCCTATCGATCACACGGACTATTCGCCAGAACTAGGGCATCATTTGGGCAGGCGAAAGATGATACTTTCCCAGAAACTCCCTAACTAATGGGGAAAACGGCCACTTAAATCCCGCCTTATAAGGATATTCATACAGAACAAAGTGTCCATTCGGACAATCTGCCGATCGAAACTAGCCCGACGAATATATTTGGACGACGTCCGAAATACCAGACAAAGTCCTAACAGCCACTAAACTCTCCTGACTATCAATAGTGCTCGTTGGTTCGATCGACATCTTTCTCTAAAAACTTGAAGAATACGAGAAAGTTTCTCCTAAATTTATAAACACTCAAGGCGTGCGAAAAATGGCGAGCAATATATCTGAAATCCCTTCCTAAAAACACAAGTGATCGTGAAAAGAAAACGAATCCCTGAATCGCGCTATTTATGGCAAAGATCGTGTCAGGTCGACCCTCTGGATGGTCGACACCTGTCCATCGCCTTTTCGCATGCATCATGCCGATGGACGACACATGTCCTCTAAACGTCTTTTCGCCTCTGACACGCCGTCGTGATGTCACAACCATATCATTTCCTCCAATACAAATCAAACCAAGACGGTTGGAATCCGACCAGACTCTCTCCCCAGGCGACACGTGTCGAACCACTTCATCAAATTTAAAATTCGAATTTCACGCCTAAAATTTAAATATTGGGGGCAAACTGTTTGGGTAAAAAATCACACCTCACGACCGACGCTAGAAAACTCACATAACATTTTCATAAGACCACTTTTGTACTAATATAAGGTCTTACAGGTTGTTTACGAACGAGTACTCGGTCGTACGTTTTTATGCTGGTACGACCGACGTATCAGACTTAAGACGGTCGTACGACTATACTAACCGTTAACAGTCAACATCCGTTTCTTTTGTTCATTAATGTAGGTCCATGAGCATTCATGGTGCAAACGGCCAGTAACGGACGAGTCATCAATGGCATTTAAAACCCGACAGCGGTTACAAAGCAAGCCATAAAGACACATTTAATGACCAGCGAAAGCTATATAAAGACCTGTTCTGCAACCGAAAAAACTACCTGATCTAATCTGGAGAACACCGAATCTACATCTTCTCCATCTATTTTCTAAGCAATTATACATCGAAAACACAGCAATCTACAGAGTATTCGAACAATATCGCTAAAGCTATCTTCGCACGACAACAGTTTGAACCATCGACCCTCACAAGTCGACCGTGGTTTTTCCCCTCGTTTTGGAGTTTTCCGCGTCACCAAATCTTTTATCTTGTTTACTTTTTCCTCGCGATTGTGTTGCTTGGTTTTGAGATACGTTTCTTTAGTTGTTAAAAGTCCACATCAACTTTAAGTTGTTCTTTTGGGAGATTTTTGGCATTAACACGCCACAACAAGCTGATCAAGGTACAAGCTCTTCAGCTCAACAGGCTCCAGTTGTTCAAGCGAATGCTACAATAGTTCAAGTGAATGCCGATGGCAGGATACGGGATCCATTCCTAGAAACTGAGCTCAGACTACTTCATGATGTGATTGTCGTTGAATCTAGGTATGTTGCAACTGGAGAAAGGGTGAGGATCTTAACTCCATTCCAAGAAAGCTCCAAAAAAGACTTGTTTGTTAAAGACGTCCAGAAGATCGACTTAGAAAAGGTATACGACGTTGAGAACTGGCCATCACTTCGCAAGATTGAATTTCTACACGTCATGGGCAACAAAGATCTGGATACAAATGTGGTAAGATCAGATAAAGCCATTATGAAGGTTCTGAAGATAGATTCACACACGCTTCTCAATGTCTGGTACCCGTAATTCACTGTTAGAATATCTGATGGCTCCGAATGTGTCTTCTCAGAAGCAGACTTCAAGAGCCTAACACTTGATGATCTCATAAGTCTGTATGATATTCTGGCACGGGCTCCTGAAAACAAAATAGAATGGTCTGCCTCTTATCAAAGTGTCAAGAGGTTTATGCAAAATATCATAAAATTCTCTTATCTTACGGATTTCCAAATGGCCTTGGAAGCACACCAAACCAGAGTAAACCTCAGAGCACCAAACAGGCGTCTGTCAGACATCGAAGGTATTCCTGTATACACTGTTCTGAAGAAACCTGAACTTGGATTCATTTACTTCAATCAAGACATGAAGAAAAGATTCCTGAGAATCTGTGAAGCGAACAAGTTCAGTGATGGAACCTTCAAGATGATCCAGATCAATCTTGAAAGTAGGCTGCGTTTGGATGAAAGAGGGAGGTAAAGCTTAAAGAAAAGGAGAAGGAGCTGATCAAGCAAGTCCTGGATGCCATTACCTATCGGAAGGAGTACCAAAATGCGTTGCGGAGGTTCGAGATCATCTTTGGGATACGGAAGAAACATGTGTTCCCGGTGAACGCTTACACTATTTGCCTCTACATTGGTACAAAGGGGGAGATTGTTAATGCTCTATTTAGCTAGTTGTACCAAGTAGAGGGACCTTTTGTGTAATTGTCAAGTTACAAACTATATATTGTTATTTTCTTTCCATTTGACATTAGGTCATCCATTACACACACACTAGTACACACATTGCACTTTCTTCTCTACAATTCATCTTGTGTACTTGGTGATTGCTTATTGAATATATGGATGGCTATCTGAGTTTATTCACTGATTGATTACTTGTTCTGGGATCACAGAATGTTTGTCGTAATCAACCGTTTTCATATCCCGTTCATCTCATTTTCATCTCTGTTCATATTCGTTTCATCTTTGTTTTCATCTCGGTTCATCGCCATTTTCATCTATGTTCATAACCGTTTCATCTCCGTTCATCTTTGTTTCATCTCCGTTCATAACCGTTTCATCTCCGTTGTTTCATCTCTGATTTCATCTATGTTTTCAACTTCGTTTCATCTCCGTTTCAACTCCGTTTGCATCTCCGTTTCATCTCCGCTTTCATCTCCGTTCATAACCGTTTCATCTTCATTGTCGTCTCGGTTCATCTTCGTTTCATCTCTGATTTCATCTACGTTTTCAGCTCCATTTCAGCGTCGTTGTCATCTCTGGTCATCTCCATTTCATCTTCGATTTCATCTCTGCGGTTTTGTGGTTTATACCTCCTTTGAGACGAATCATTTTCGACAATATTGCCTCGTTGTTCTTCTTAACTAGATCCTCACTTTTGATATGGATTTGGATAAGTCGCCTGATTATGCATATTTTATTCGCTTTCCTAATTCAATTGGGAGTAAAATGTACAAATATGCCCTTCCTCTTATTTTTCATTAGAATAGTAAAATAAAATTAATTATTTATTACCTAAAATATCCTAGTTTCATCTACACCCTTGATTTCGTTAATCTATGGTAGATTGCAAAGTTTGCATCATAAGAGTGGTTTGCAAATGAAACCACCTATATATATATAATATCAAGAGTTCCCTAATGAACATAATCAAGAAACATATAGCATCTTCTGATGTAGTCCATGTAATTAAGTTTTGTAAAGCTTATAGTTATGATTGGAAAGCATACTCATGTACAAAGTGTTTGAATATGCTCGTGTCATAATATATAATTATATGGCTAGATACACATGAGCTTATAGGGTCACACACAATACACTGAGATACCATTTAATATATAATGCAATTATTGTATTTACATTATATTAATAGCCTAAGTAACATGGGGTAATTAAATGGGCACAAATCATTAATAGTGGATTAATGGGTTTGTATTGTATTTAAGTTAATAGCTAGCCTATTAACTTAATTAATTCAAGGCCCATGAAGATTTACTAGGGAGAACCTTTAAGAGGCCCAATGTAGCTTTAGGGTTCATTAATAAATAGAAATGTTAATGACCTAATTAAGCTAACCTAATTTTTCCTCTCCTCTCTCTAAAATCGGCGCCCCACCCTTAGCCCTCTTTTGGGTTTTTCCACTTTGATCTTCTAGCTTCGTTCTTGATTAATTGAAGCTACAAGATCCGTTACTAAGGAGGACTAGCATCCGATGGTGATCAAGGAGGTGTAGTGTGGACTACTCAAGAGGCATTCTCCATTGAATGCTTGGTTTCAAAAGAGCACACAAGTAGATCCCGATTGGTGTACAAATCACGCTACAAAGGTATATCGTTATTTGTATTTCTAGTTTAATTATATTGGCAATACGTTGATCCTTTTGGTAATTATTCCGCTGCATTATTATATATGTTTATTTTGTGTTTCTTTTCATAATCACCAACAGTGGTATCAGAGTCATCGTATGTGCCATATGATTAACTTGTATATGTAAAAGTGGCTAAAACTATTTCTGAAAATTTCGACCATCATTGGGTCTAAAATAATGTATTTCGTTGGCTTGTTTTTTTACTTATTGTAAGTGTTTTAGATCCATGGTAAAACATGCATTTTTATCATGGACCAAGCCAACAATCTTAATGATATTGTATTATTATGTTGATGTGCAAAACCGATGAAAACCTTGACCGTTTGTGTGCTTTGTTTAATTATTTGTCGAGTTTTTGGGTTGTAATAGTTTAGGCAATTTTTTTTCTTGATTTAGTAGTAGATAAATGTATTTTATCAAATATTATAACCATTGCTCGGAATCGAATGGCGACAAGTTAGAGACGAGAAGCATTTTTCGGAGCTGCTGGACAGCCGGCGCGAAAAATGGATTTCCTGGAGTTTGGCACATCGGATTGGGCTGATTCTTGTTGATGGAGTTCCATAAGACGTAGGGGCACATTTTTGCAGAATGATGTTTCGATTGGGGAAGACTCCTTCCATGTCGTTTCGGACCCCGAAGCTACTGCGTTTTTCCAGACAGTTTTGTGTTCGAATGTTCTTGTGGGTTCTACTTGCTCTTGATAGTCTTGGAGCAAGTGGGAGCCCAAAAAGGGTTTATGTTGGCCCGTCCTTAGTTGCCCTCTTGGTCCGTGTGATGGCTCACGAGATCAAGCATAGGTGTTCATCGGTTGAGGTTTTGCACATTTTGGTTGTGTGTTTATTTTCTTTTATGTTGCATTGTTATCTATGTCTTTGATATTATAACTTGCAAATGGGATTTTCAAACATAAAATTAAACACATACCACTTTTAAAACTAAATCTAAAGAATTAGTTAATATAAGTTTAAATTGGATTTGAAACTTAAATCTATTGTTTTATATAAATAACGCTTAAAAGAGTTTTATCGGTTATTTAATTTATGTAATGTCCAAGCTAATTAATATCTCATATAGGTTATATATTAAATGGACATCTCGACACACATAAAATAAAACAAATTAGAATCCAAGTTAAGAAATGTTTTTAACTTATGCTACGAATGAAGAATGCATGCTTCTTTCGTACATTTTTTTGACACGTTTTATCAAAATGTTATACCCGTCACAATTTTAAGTCATGCCGTCCAATTAGCTTGAAATCCCTCGCCATTACCTTTTGCCTATGCGTGAGACCTAGGTTGAATTGTAATCCCGAGGTGATTATTGTCTATGCGTGAGACCTAGATCTATTTTCACATGATTTCAAATTGGATGACTTAATCGAGTTAAGCAAGTGAGACCTTAACCCGAGGCAAGGATGGGACTAAACATGCCAGCTTGACACTAGTAGCTCGGCCACTAGATGCCATGGGTCCCATAAGGATCTAAGAATTGCACTTGTAATGCAATTGGTAAACGTCACCTACCTATTGAATCTATCATTGCTAGCAGATCAACTGATGTGATGATAGAACCTCAATGAGGATCTTAGCCTTTTTCGTAAATTAATTGTTTTAAAAGTAAAACTTGGGTAGTTAATTTAAAAAAAGGATTAATTATTGAAATTACTAATTTTGAACTTTGTATGTCTGTAGATGTCAACAACAAATCAAACCCTAAGCAAATCAACTATCAGGTCAGTTCTTGAAAAAGAGAAACTGACAGGAATCAACTTTATCGACTGGTATCGAAATCTGAGGATCATCCTCAGAGCTGAAAATAAGTTGATCCATTTGGAAGAGGCCTTACCTGAGGCACCTCCTGCCACTGCTTCTGCTGCAGTTCGCACAGCCTACACCCGTACGTTTAACGAACAACAAGAAGTAGCTGCTCTCATGCTGGTGAGCACGACCCCCGAGATCCAAAAGAACATGGAGGAACTCACAGCATTTGAGATGTTACGAGAGTTGAAAACTATGTTTCAACAACAGGCATAACAGGAACTGTTTGAAACAGTCAAAGCATTCCACACTTGTAAACAAGAGGATGGCCAGTCAGTTAGCTCTTACGTCTTGAAGATGAAAGGCTATCTTGACCGTATGGAGCGTCTTGGTTACCCCATGCCACAAGTTCTTGGGGTGAGCTTGATTCTTACCTCACTATCCAAGGACTATGACTAGTTTGTTATGAACTATAACATGCATAGCATGGGGAAGACTATCTCTGAACTGCATGCTATGTTGAAGCTTGCAGAGCAAGGGATGCCAAAGAAAGCTCCTGCTGTTCTAGCAATCACGGAAGGAAAAATCCAGAAATCCAAACCGCAAGTACAGGGCAAGGGTCGTGGCAAGGGTAAACATGTTTATAAACCTAAACCTAAGATCCCCCCACCTGCTAAAAAGGAGCACCCTGCAAAGGACGCCACCTGCCATCACTGTGGAGTGATAGGCCACTGGAAGAGGAACTGTCCTACTTACCTGGCAGAGTTGAAGAAGAACAAATCTACCCCGGCTAGCACATCAGGTATCTTCACTATAGAACTCTATGCTTTCCCTAGTAAATCCTGGGTTTATGATACCGGTTGTGGAACTCACATTTGTAATAATGTGCAGGGACTAAGGGGAAGTAGAAAGCTAAACGACGGAGCTTTGGACTTGTACGTAGGCAATGGAATGCGTGCAGCTGTTAAAGCTATAGGGAGCTTTGATCTTATCCTCCCTAATGGATTGATTCTTGTTTTAGACAATTGTCATTATGCACCTACTATTACTAGGGGTATTGTTTCGCTTTCTCGTTTGAAGAAAAATGGTTTTATCCATGTTTTTACGGATTATGGCATTTCGGTTTCTAAGGATAATATATTTTATTTTAATGCTATTCCTCGTGATGATATTTTTGAAATTGACATGGATAATCTTGTTTCAAACGATAGTTCTATTTACACGTGTAACACTAAGAAATCCAAACGTAATTTGGATTCAACTTACCTATGGCACTGCCGTCTTTGCCACATAAGCAAGAAACGCATTATAAAGCTGCAACACGATGGGCTTCTAAAGTCATCCGATGATGAGTCGTTTGATAAATGCCTCTCTTGCATATCTGGGAAAATGACAAGAAAACCTTTCTCCCATGTAGGTGAAAGAGCCAAAGATCTTCTTGGACTCATACATACTGATGTATGTGGCCCATTTAGAACTGTGTCTAGGGAAGGTGCTAACTACTTCATCACTTTCACTGATGATTCCAGTCGCTATGGTTATGTTTACTTGATTAAACATAAACATGAAGCCCTTGAAACGTTCAAAGCCTTTCAAAGTGAAGTAGAAAATCAACTCGGCAAGACTATTAAGGCTCTCCGATCTGATCGAGGAGGAGAGTATATGAGTCAAGAGTTGTTAGACCATCTGACTAAGTGTGGGATTGTCTCACAATTAACTCCTCCATACACTCCACAACATAATGGTGTATCTGAAAGGAGAAATCGAACTTTGCTAGACATGGTTCGATCCATGATGAGTCTAACTACTTTGCCACTGTCCTTTTGGGGTTATGCTCTAGAGTCTGCTGCTCGCATACTCAATATGGTTCCGACAAAGAAGGTTGATAAGACACCATATGAAATATGGCACGGGAAAGTCCCTAATCTGTCTTACTTGAAGGTATGGGGTTGTGAGGCTCTCGTCAAACGAGACACACCGAACAAACTTGAGCCTAGATCTATCAAGTGTATCTTCGTAGGGTACCCAAAGAAAACAATGGGTTACTATTTCTACTACCCACCCGAAAACAAAATATTTGTTGCTCGGTATGCTGAGTTTCTTGAGAACAGTCTCATTTTACAAGAAGCAAGTGGGAGCACAGTAGACCTTGACGAGATTCAAAGCGAAGATGCGCAACCTCC
This sequence comes from Saussurea involucrata, assembly GCA_033807775.1. Lineage (NCBI taxonomy): Eukaryota > Viridiplantae > Streptophyta > Magnoliopsida > Asterales > Asteraceae > Saussurea > Saussurea involucrata. The sequence continues at coordinate 53,141,191 of CM066322.1, read as the reverse complement.
TGGTGACACTAGCGAACATCACGCTGAGGTTGAACATGCAGATGTTGAACCACAGAATGATGTAATTCCCATTCGTAGATCTGCAAGGACACCTCGAGCACCTAAACGATATAGTTATTATATCGATGCTGAGGAGCAGAATTTTGGGGATCATGGTGAACCCTCTAACTATCAAGCTGCATTGTTGGATCTAGAATCCGATAAATGGCTTGAAGCTATGAATGCTGAAATGCAATCCATGAAAGACAATCAAGTCTGGAACTTGGTTGATCTTCCTCCGAACAGCAAGACTGTCGGAAGCAAGTGGATCTTCAAGAAGAAGACTGACATGGATGGCAATGTACACACCTATAAAGCTCGTCTAGTAGCAAAGGGTTACACTCAAATCTACGGGGTTGACTATGAAGAAACCTTCTCGCATGTTGCTGACGTTAAAGCTATTAGGATTCTTATAGCCATAGCAGCGTACCATGACTATGAGATTTGGCAAATGGATGTCAAAACCGCTTTCTTGAACGGTCACCTTGATGAAGATGTTTACATGGTGCAACCTGAGGGTTTTGTGAATCCGAAACATCCCGAGAAAGTATGCAAGCTTCAAAGATCCATTTATGGACTGAAGCAAGCATCCAGAAGTTGGAATAAAAGGTTCGATGAGGAAATCAAAACGTATGGTTTCACTCAAAACCTTGATGAGCCATGTGTATATATGAGAGCTAGTGGGAGCATCGTCGTTTTTCTAATCTTATATGTTGATGACATATTGTTCATGGGGAACAACGTTCCAATGCTACAAGATGTCAAATCCTGGCTTGGAAAATGTTTTGCCATGAAAGATTTAGGCAAAGCGGCGTACATCCTAGGAATCAAGATCTATCGAGATAGATCGAAGCGGTTAATTGGTTTAAGTCAAAGTACGTACATTGACAAAATTCTAAAACGGTTTAGAATGGATGCTTCCAAACGTGGAAGTCTTCCAATGCAACACAATGTAAACTTGAGTAAGACTCAGGGACCCTCCACACCTGATGAGGTGAAGCGGATGAAGGGAATCCCCTATGCTTCGGCTGTGGGATCCATCATGTATGCAGTGAGGTGCACTAGACCTGATGTAGCGTTCTCTCAGAACCTTACGAGTAGATACCAACAGAATCCAGGAGAAAGTCACTGGACTGTTGTTAAGAACATACTGAAGTATCTTCGAAATACCAAAGATATGTTCCTTGTTTATGGGGGTGATATAGAAAGAGAGCTCAGTGTTACTTGCTACACTGATGCTAGTTTTGAAAGAGATCGAGATGATTCTCGATCTCAGACTGGCTACGTTTTCGTCATGAACGGAGGCGTTGTTGACTGGAAGAGTGCTAAGCAAAGCACTATTGCGATGTCTTCTACAGAAGCTGAATACATAGCTGCTTCCGAAGCTGCAATGGAAGCTGTTTGGATACGGAAACTCATTTCTGGGCTTGGCGTTGTCCCCAGTAATGAAAGACCCATGGATATGTATTGCGATAATTCTGGTGCCATTATCATAGCCAACGAACCTGGAGTTCAAAAGGGCGCCAAACACTTTCGCCAGAAGGCTCACTACATTCGAGAGGCTATCGAGATGGGTGATATTCGTCTTCTCAAAGTTCACACAAATGACAACTTAGCTGATCCTTTTATGAAGCCAATGTCTTGTACCAAACATATCGAGCATGCTAGGAACATTGGACTTCGACCAGCTAGTAGTCTCATGTAGATCTGTTTTTAGTAATTGAATAATTAGAACGTTGAACATTTTTTATTTTCACAATGAATTGATGTACCTGGTATGATCGTTTTCATTTATATCAACTGTGTTCTATATTTGCATGTTTAATCCATGAATAAATTATTTGTTCAAAATTGTCCATTGTCAGTTGATGATACGGGAGTATCATCGAATTAAGGCAAATGTGAGCGTATTGGTGATATTCATTAGTGAATGAATATTAATGATGATGCCACCAACTCACATGTTGTTCATTGGTGATGAACATTGGACTGACCCAACCTACGAGAGTTCACTGCATGGATCGGCGTCACCAGTGAATCTCGCAAATGGTTATGTCACTCGTCCTTAGACTTGAGATGCAAGCAGGTTTTGTATGGGTGGAATGTCGGTCTTTGATATGGTTAAACGCTGTCCTGAATAAGGCTGCTATAAAAATCATCTTCAGGAGTGACATGAAGCACATGACAGGCACGTGCAGTCAAAATAGGATTTGTTCCTCTACATGTAATGGAGTTAGATACTACTGGGCCCCTCGATGAATTGAATAGATGTTTGTACGGCCGTACCCAAATGTAATTAAGATGATGCTTGATTAATTTGGTAATCTACTTCAACAAACAGATCGAGAAACATAATCGTTGAATAATTAGAATGACATATGATCCATGTCTAGTATTCAACAAGGTATCTGTAACAAAGGGATGACTGATTTAATAAACCATTTAAAATGAGACGTTTAAAGAAACTAGCCTCATGTGTCTCTAGGGGCATTGGCGTGTTGCTAGACGCTAACCTTTGCTTGTATAATTACTTGTTATTATGACGTGTGCAAGTGGTAGCTGTTGGAATATGCTCGTGTCATAATATATAATTATATGGCTAGATACACATGGGCCTATAGGGTCACACACAATACACTGAGATACCATTTAATATATAATGCAATTATTGTATTTACATTATATTAATAGCCTAAGTAACATGGGGTAATTAAATGGGCACAAATCATTAATAGTGGATTAATGGGTTTGTATTGGATTTAAGTTAATAGCTAGCCTATTAACTTAATTAATTCAAGGCCCATGAAGATTTACTAGGGAGAACCTTTAAGAGGCCCAAGGTAGCTTTAGGTAGGGTTCATTAATAAATAGAAATGTTAATGACCTAATTAAGCTAACCTAATTTTTCCTCTCCTCTCTCTAAAATCGGCGCCCCACCCTTAGCCCTCTCTTGGGTTTTTCCACTTTGATCTTCTAGCTTCGTTCTTGATTAATTGAAGCTACAAGATCCGTTACTAAGGAGGACTAGCATCCGGTGGTGATCAAGGAGGTGTAGTGTGGACTACTCTAGAGGCATTCTCCATTCAATGCTTGGTTTCAAAAGAGCACACAAGTAGATCCCGATTGGTGTACAAATCACGCTACAAAGGTATATCGTTATTTGTATTTCTAGTTTAATTATATTGGCAATACGTTGATCATTTTGGTGATTATTCCGCTGCATTATTATATATGTTTATTTTGTGTTTCTTTTCATAATCACCAACACAAAGTACACACACATACGTCTTATCTAATTAACCTACTTATATACATGCAATGGCAAAAATTCATAAAACGTATGTTCAAACCAACATGCACTTATTCTTAACGAATTGCTATTTCTCAAGATAGTTAAGCATGTAACCTGAAAGTACTTTTTAGGTTGTCAATTTTAACTTGATATACAAAATGTTGCAACGTTCATTTATAACATGAACAAATACAAAGCAAGCAAGACATGGACACCAAAATTAATAACAGAATTGGACAAACCTCACTTATATTTGTTAAGCCTTGTCCAAAAGAATTCTTCTTATATAAAGATATATATATAGCCTTCATAACTCTTTGTTTGGTTCATACATGTTTCCCTCTTGTTGTAACAAACCTCTTGTCTGCAAGCGATCACAAGACTTCCTCCCAAGATCCTATTATTGCACTTCTCCTGAAGTTATACCGCGACCAAGTTAAACTGTCATTGGTACGTTTTCATTATAAGTCATTTTCATCCAATATTGAGATCGATAATGCATAGAAACCATGGATATTCAATGATGATCATTATATCAAAAGGTTAGCTCATCGAGTGTTTGAATCCTTCACAGACTCTTTGATCAATTTGCATTATGTTTGGGTAAAATTCCACCAGTCTCGACCACGACCAAAACAAGGAAAACATTTATTACACTTTTTCATGATGAGACAAAAACATAAGCACTTTATCTCTTGAACAAAAGTTGAAATCGAAAGTTACTCACGACACTCGATCGTCATACAGAACCTCACGACCTCGACCGACATTTCTGTTACTTTTTCATTGTTTAATGCAGGGTCAATGTCATTAATGGCCAACGGACATAACCGACAAGGACAATTATAAGCATTTAACACAATATCCGCTTCGATCGTTATCAGCAGTTTTTATGGAGTCATTCAAGGCGGTCGAAGACTATAAATACAAAGGCTCAATCATCCGAGAGGGGACATCTTAAATCATCGAAACTCTGAAGAACACTCGAAGCAAAGAATTCTCTCTCAAAAGATCGCTCTCGACGCACGACTTACTCGCACAACACTTAGTTTTTACACATGACGCACTTGTTTTTACATTCGATACACTTGTTACTTTACATTTAAAGTCTTTTCTGTCATCTGTATTGTAATCATTGTACTCTCGACACCTGGAACATAAGGACATCGCCCATGTTTGGCGATCATAGTGCAACGACGACACATCATTGTCGTCCGTGGGTTTTTTCCTCGTTGAGGTTTTTCCCGCGTCACCAAAATCTCTATCTCATTTACATTTTCTGTCTTTGTCGTGCGGTTTGAAGAAAGATTCCTATCTTTAGTTGTTAACTCCATAATCAACCTTAAGTTATCCTTCTGGACGATTTTTGGCATTAACAGTTTGGCACCCACCGTGGGGCCCCATCTAGAAAAAATCTTCGACAAGCGTGCGTTTTACTAACGTTTTCTTGGAGTTTCCTCTCTTTTCTTTTTGAGGAAAATGACAGATAATGGAAACCAAGAGCAGATCATTGCCCAGATGAATGGGGAGCTTGAGAATGCACAAGACACTCCTGGGATAGTCGACGACTATCGCCTGGAGGAAGTCGTCCTGGACCAGAGCAAGCCTGGCCAGAAGGTCCTTGTAGGGTCAACCCTTGATCCCTGCCTAAAAAACAAGCTAATATCTTTCTTGCAGGAACATGCCGATTGTTTTGCCTGGTCGCGCGAAGACATGGTCGGCATAGACCCTGGCGTCATTTCCCACAAGCTCAATATCGACCCGTCGTTTAAACCTATCAAACAAAAGCGCCAGAAATTTGCTCCTGAAAGGAATAAGGTGATAAATGACGAGGTCGACAACCTCCTGAAGACAGGGAAAATTCGAGAAGTAAAGTACCCAGACTGGCTTGCTAATGTCGTGGTCGTAGCAAAGAAAAATGGCAAGTGGAGGGTCTGTATTGACTTCACAGATCTCAACAAAGCCTGTCCAAAAGATCCTTTCCCATTGCCACATATCGATGCCATGGTCGACGCGACGGTAGGGAATGAACTATTGACGTTCATGGATGCTTATTCTGGATACAATCAGATCCTAATGCACGTCGAGGACCAAGAGACTACCGCATTCATGACGGATCGAGGTATTTACTGTTATAAAGTTATGCCGTTTGGTCTAAAAAATGCAGGTTCCACCTACCAGCGTCTGGTGAACAAGATGTTCAAAGATCATCTTGGCGACACAATGGAGGTGTATATCGAAGACATGTTGGTCAAGTCAAAGCAAGCAATCGACCACGTCGATCATTTGAGGCAGTCGTTTGACATCCTTCGAAAGTATAGCATGAAGCTCAATCCGACGAAATGTTCCTTTGGCGTCAGTGCAGGAAGATTCCTAGGTTATTGTTTGGGTAAAAATTCACCAGTCTCGGCCACGACCAAGACATTAAGAACGTTTATTGCACTTCTCTTGTAACAAAGTCAAATCATAAACAATCCGTCTTTTGACCAAAGCCAGAGTCGAACGTACCTCTCGACCTCGACCGTCGTGTAAAAACACACGACCTCGACCAACTAACATACGACTCTTCTATTATGTTTTCCTCATTTAATGCAGGTCAAACATCATTTATGGAGAACGGACGAAACCGACAGAGCAGTTATGAACATTAAACAACAATGACCGTTGCGACCGTTACTAAAAGAATTCATGGAGTCATTAAATGCATTCGAAGACTATAAATATGAAGGCAAAGTCATCATTGGCAGAGCATCGAATTCAGGAAACACATTGCGTACTCAAGAACATCCGAAGCAAAGAACTTTCTCTCAAGTGATCGCTCTCGACGCACGACTTACACACTCGATCTACAGTCTTAGCACACGATACACTAGTTTTACATTCGATACACTTGTTATTTTTACATTTCAAGTCATTTGTATTGTAATCATTGTACTCTCGACACCAGAAACAAAGGACATCGCCCCTATTTGGCGATCATAGTGCAGCGACGACTTCCACGGCCGTCCGCGTGTTTTTTCCTCGTTGAGGTTTTTCCCGCGTCACCAAAATCCTTGTCTCTTTACGATTTTCTGTCTTTGTCGCACGCTTTGTCATAAGATTCCTTTCTTTAGTTGTTAAGTTCCACAATCAACCTTAAGTTATCCTTCTGGATGATTTTTGGCATTAACAGTTTGGCGCCATCCGTGGGACCCCATCTAGAGAAAATCTTCGACAAGCGTGCGTTTTACTAACGGTTTCTTTTAGTTTCCTCTGTTTTCTGTTCCAGGAAAATGGCAGGTGATGGAAACCCAGAACAAACCGCTACCCAAATGCATGAGGAGCTTGAGAATGCACAAGACTCCCCTACGATAGTTGACGACTATCGCCTAGAGGAAATCATCCTGGATCAGGGCAAGCCTGATCAAAAAGTCTTTATAGGATCGTCCCTCGATCCCTGCTTTAAAGACAAGCTAATATCTTTCTTGCAAGAGTATGCCGATTGTTTTGCCTGGTCGCATGAGGACATGATCGGTATCGATCCTGATGTCATTTCTCATAAGCTCAATGTCGACCCGTCATTCAAGCCTATCAAGCAGAAGCGGCGAAAATTCGCTCCTGAGAGGAATAAGGTAATAAATGACGAGGTCGACAACCTCCTCAAGACAGGGAAAAATTGAGAAGTAAAGTACCCCGACTGGCTTGCTAATGTTGTGGTCGTGGCGAAGAAAAATGGCAAATGGAGGGTCTGTATCGATTTTACAGATCTCAACAAAGCCTGTCCTAAAGACCCTTTCCCATTGCCACATATCGATGCCATGGTCGACGCGACAGCTGGGCATGAACTATTAACGTTCATGGATGCGTATTCTGGATACAATCAGATCCTGATGCACGTCGAGGACCAGGAGAAAACTGCGTTCATGACAGATCGAGGTATTTATTGTTATAAGGTTATGCCTTTCGGACTAAAAAATGAAGGTTCTACCTACCAACGTCTGGTGAATAAAATGTTCAAAGATCATCTCGGCGACACAATGGAAGTTTATATCGACGACATGCTCGTCAAGTCGAAGCAAGCAGTCGACCACGTCGAACATTTAAGGCAGTCGTTCGACACCCTCCGAAAATATCGCATGAAGCTCAATCTGACGAAATGCTCCGTCGGTGTCAGCGCTGGAAAGTTCTTGGGCTACATAGTCACTCGTGAATTGAAGCCAATCCCGACCAAATCAAGGCCATTGTCGAGATCAAATCTCCAAGGAATTTCAAGGAAGTCCAAAAACTCACTGGTCGAGTGGCAGCACTGAACAGATTTATCTCTCGATCCTCAGATAGATGTCACTTATTTTATAATGTCCTCAGGAAAAACAAAGGCTTCGACTGGACCGACGATCATGAGCAAGCACTGCAAAAATTAAAAGAGTACATGGCATCATCGCCCTTGCTATCGAAGCCTCGCAATCACGAGACCTTACAGCTATATCTAGCTGTCAGTCCAAATGCAGTAAGTGTCGTCCTGACACGGGAAGATGAAAACCAACAAATGCCGATCTACTATGTAAGTAAGTCCCTTTTGGACGCCGAAACCAAGTATTCCTCGATGGAAAAACTACTCTTGTCGCTTGTTACAGCCGTAAAGAAATTGCGACATTACTTCGAATCTCACCCGATTACTGTCATTACTAACTACCCCCTTAAGTCCGTCTTGAGAAAACCTGAGTTGACAGGTCGATTGGCAAAATGGAGCGTATATCTCAGCAGCTACGATATCGATTTCAAACCCAGAACAACGATCAAGTCGCAAGCTCTAGCTGATTTTATCGCCGACTTTAGTCCCGAATTGGGGAAAGAAGCAGAACTCAAAGTGTCTACTGTGGCGACTCACGGCGACGTACCTTGGACCTTACACGTCGATGGGTCGTCCAACGTCAGAGGATCAGGACTTGGCGTCATCTTAAAGTCGCCACAGGGGGGCAAGATGGTGTATTCCGTGCGATGCGATTTCAAAGCCACCAACAACGAAGCTGAGTACGAAGCCCTGATCGTGGGAATTGATATGGCCTACGACTCGTTGGCAACTTTGCTGCATGTCAGAAGCGATTCTCTTTTTGTTGTGAACCAGATGAATGGAGAATTCGCAGCCAAGGATTCAAAGATGACATCGTACCTGAAGATAGCAAAAGGAAAATCAGAAAAATTCAAATCATTTTCTATCGAACAGATCCCGAGGGATCAGAATACTCAGGCCGACGCTCTAGAAAACCTTGGATCCGCTCTAGTCGAACCAGTATTCGACAGTATTCCTCTAATCCATCTGGCGACGTCGTCCATTGAAAATGACGATGTCGTCCAGATCGAAGAGCAAGAAGATAATTGGCCGTGCGACATTCGAAATTTTCTTGTGCATGACCAACTCCCGGAAGACAAGATGGAAGCTCGAAAGATCAGATTCAAGGCATCCAGGTAGGGGTGTACAGAAAAACGTCAACCCGCGAAAACCGCCCAACCCGCTAACAACCCGATTAAACCCAAACCGCCAACCCGCTAACCCGCCAAACCGCTAATTAGGAGGGTTGAAATTGGGTTAGCATAACTCAAGCCAACCCAAACCGCCAACCCGTCTCTAATATATATTATTTCGATAAAGTATATATATATATATAGTTCTAAATGATGTGAGGCGTGGTGACGAGCTCAAGCCTTAAGAGTTACGGCGGCATATATATACACACACAATGTGTGTTATGTACTAAATAATACCGTAGAACAAGATAAATTATTTAAAGTAATAAAACAATAAAAAAATGATATCAAATATATAGAGCTTACAGAAAATGACATCGAGAGTGCAAAAGCGATAGTAAATCTTGAATCTCTACTTACTACTATCTTTAATTCTCATTGTTCGCATCCGACTGTTCGTGTATGGGAATGAGAGTAATTATTTACCAATTTAGGGTTTTTAGTTTTTAGGTTTCCTTATTATGAGTATTTAAGTCTTACGTTCCATGAACAATTATCTTTTATTCTTCAAGTTATATACTAAAAACAATCTTACATCTTACAAAATAATGTGTCAACACATCGTAACGCACCATAACGTGTCATAACGCGTTACAAACCAAGTCAACCCTTAGAGTGGAGCCATAAGGGTTAACGTGACGGCAAAACTACGCCTTGATGCCATAATACGCCGTAACGAGGTCATAACGAGTTATTAATTAGAACCATGATATATATATATATATATATATATATATAATATTTATATATATTTGGATGATTGTACTAATTAATAACTTTCTCGAATATATTTTTAGTAGTATTTATTGTATTTCATTCATCAAATTTATTTATATTTCTAACCCATCAACCCAACCCAACCCGCCCTAACCCGCAAGGGTTGGGTTGGGTTGGGTTACACTTTTGAATGGGTTGGGTTGGGTTGAGAATTTTCAAACCGCCATAATTGGGTTGGGTTGTAAAAACGTCAAAAACCGTCCAACCCAACCCGCGTACACCCCTACATCCAGGTATGTCATGATCGGAGATAGACTTTATCGACGATCATCGACAGGCTTAAACCTGAGATGCGTCGTTAATAAGAATCAAATTCAGAAGATCCTCCAAGAAATGCACGATGGGGAGTGTGGCAATCACTCCGGAGGTCGCAGTCTATCTAATCGTATCTCTCGGCAAGGCTACTTTTGGCCGACGCTACGACAAGACGCCGTCAGGTATGTCCAAAACTGTGATCCCTGTCAACGACATTCAGGTATGACTCATAAACCTTCTGAACCTTTACATTCAACTCTGATCCTGTGGCCTTTTATGAGATGGGGTATGGACATTGTCGGCAAGCTACCACCTGCCCCTGGGCAAAAGGTATTTCTCCTCGTACTTACGGATTATTTCTCCAAATGGGTAGAAGCAGCTGCCTTTTCCCAAGTTCGGGACAGGGAAGTCATATCTTTTATCCAGACTAATATCATATGCAGGTTTGGGATTCCATCCGAAATTGTCTGCGACAATGGGTCCCAATTCATAAGCAACAGGACTCAACAATTCTGTGAAGATCGCAGCATCAAGCTAACAACCTCGACGCCCAGATATCCCCAGGCAAACTGACTTGCTGAGTCAAGCAACAAGACGATCATTGCTTCAATTAAGAAGAGGTTACAAGCCGCAAAGGGAAGGTGGGTCGAAGAACTCCCTTCAGTCCTATGGTTGAATCGCACGATGCCTCGCACGTCCACAGGATAAACCCCTTTCTCCTTGGTCTATGGTTGCGAAGCAGTTCTTCCTGTCGAGGTTCAGCTCCCTACCTCAAGACATACTTCCGTCGACCACAATCTGGTTGATCTAAGTTATGACCTCGATGCCCTCGAAGAGCTCAGAGAATCAGCATTGATCAAAATGGCCTCACAAAAGCAAGTGGTCGAACGACATTTCAACAAAAATGTTAAAGTTAAAATCTTTCAAGTAGGCGACTACGTCCTCCGACGAGTGTTTCAGAGCACTCAAGAGCTCAATGCTGGTAAGCTTTCCACTAAATGGGAAGGTCCTTATCGTGTCTCAGAAGTCGTGGGTAAAGGTGCCTATCGGCTCTAAACCCTCGACAATCAAGATATCCCACGAAGCTGGAATGCGACACATTTAAAAAGGTATTTCTTTTAAATCTCTTTCCTTTTCTCACACGATTTTTCACCACGACGATTACTAACTTAAGCATCGGAGGGTCGTTGGCTAGCCAATGACCAACCTCTGACATCGTTCATTCGCAGATCGCACGACATAAGTCTATTACACGACTTTAATCTCACAAGATCACATGATATAAGTGTTTAAGTCTATGACTTGCTTGTTCTATCGCAGGAAAGTACGATTCAGGAACGACATACGATCTAGTTATACGGTCTAACATTTCGCTTGATTTAAGTCTCTAAGACTTAGAAAAATTTTCTAGATGAACACATCGATGACATATGTTTGCTAATACAATTCAAATGTATGACTTATATCTTAGTCATTATATTACAATGGATGCCTAAGCCACATGTTTTCTCCCACGATTGAAATTCGCAATTAAACGTTATGTTTACTCATAGGACATATAAAATAAAGAGATATGCATTCATCGAATCAACTATTACATTAGTTAATTCGATCACCAACGATCGAGCATAAATAACAAATCTATCCTAAAGGCTAAGGAATAGCAATCGGTCGCATCTTTACCCGAAGCCACAACCTAAGGCAAGTTCGTTCGACGGCGAAGCTAAGCGAATCCTTGCCTAACAGATATCAGATCGTGCTCGACCAGATCCCCCTTGAATGTTGATGGAACCTCCAGTCCTGGAAAGCATCGAGGAACTTATACTAGGATCAAACAAGTATGTGAAACAAAGCTGGAGTTGTTTCCCAATACCATGCGCCACGACATGTTACGAAGAAGAGTCCACAGTATTTTGAGAATGCGGCTCTTAAGATTAATGTTAAGGTTGGAGGAAGGAATACGATATTTTCCGTAGCTCTCGACAATCGACTTCCGATCCAACGTGGTGTTCCCTTTCTCGTGGGCGGAAAACACTAAACCTTTAGTCTTCTCTATCTTCGCACATCGGGCGAGAAAAAATTGAAATACCTAAAAAATACAAAGAAATATGTTAACAAAAAACATCGAAACATAAGCTTTGAAAAAGAAACTTACCAAGAACGCCAGTCCAGCTACTTGCGATCCCGTCTCTTCGACGAAGACCCCTCGAAAACGCTCCCCAAAAGGTGAGAGCTGATATTTCCCCAGATGCGGAAACAATTTCGTCCCGTCAAGAACATTGTTAGCTAAGAGGTCCGAAGACAACGTAAAGTTGACCTTCGTGACTTCCTTCTCACCCTCTCCCGTCTTTACACCCTCGCCCTTGTCGGCTGACGAAGGGATCGACGTGGCTGCAAGGGACATCGTCGCCAGATGCGCATGATCCACGAATATCGCGTCAATCGCAATCGGTGCCTTCACCTTCTCAGACACAATGACTTTCGACGAGTTATCAACCTTCGAAGACGTTTATCTCATAATCGCCATCCTCGCCTTTGGTAAAGACCCAGACACAGCAGTCGAGGTCCTTTATCCCTTGTCTTTACTTTTTCGAGCAAACTCAAGTTGTGTCGCTCTCTTAGCGGAATTAGTTGGCACCTTCGTCTACGATTCTCCTGAACAACGTATGAAAGAGAAACATTATGCAATGAATACAAAAACAAAAGAGGCCAGAATCTCCAGAATCGGGGCATTAACTGGGCCGATGTTAAAACTCGAGCAAAAACACCTCAGCTAAAGACGAGTAGAATACTAGATTTTTAAGGTCACCAAGATCTTCAGCAGAAGCCTACAGACTTGATTGATACATTTCTCGGAGTTTTTTTAGCGATAGGCTGAAAAACCAAGAGATCGTACCTTATATAGACGCTCTAAACCCCGAATCTCTAACAAGTCGAAAATCTATCGCAAGTTTGGAAAGGATTCGGTGAAGAACAGCAGGCAAATCAAGGGAAATCTCTCCTAAAAACTCTTTGAAATGGTAAAATATAAAAGATCCATCGAAAGGTTTTTATTTATGTGAATGATCATGTCAGGTCGAGCATCTTGATCATCGACATGTGTCCCTGTCTTTTCAAATGCTCGACAGATCGTCGACACCTGGCGAATACAGTTGTTATGCACGATCACGCGTCAGCGTGACATCACGACCTTATCCCCTTTTCGACTTCCCATTCAATTAGAATTTGACCGATCCAATTCCAAGGTAACTAAAAAGGTTTTTTACACGTGTCACGACCCTAGACGTCCGACTAGCAAAATTTAAAAAAAACTTGTGAACTTTGAATTTGCCACTCCACTTTTTCAAATTTTGGGGGCAAACTGTTTGGGTAAAAATTCACCAGTCTCGACCACGACCAAAACATTAAGATCGTTTATTGCACTTCTCTTATAACAAAGTCAAATCATAAACAATCCGTCTTTTGACCAAAGCTAGAGTCGAACGTATCTCTCGACCTCGACCGTCGTGTAAAAACACACGACCTCGACCAACTAACATACGACTCTTCTGTTATGTTTTCCTCATTTAATGCAGGTCAAACGTCATTTATGGCCAACGGACGAAACCGACAGAGCAGTTATAAACATTAAACAACAATGACCGTTGCGACCGTTACTAGAAGAATTCATGGAGTCATTAAATGCATTCAAAGACTATAAATATGAAGGCAAAGTCATCATTGGCAGAGCATCGAATTCAGGAAACACACTGCGTACTCAAGAACATCCGAAGCAAAGAACTTTCTCTCAAGTGATCGCTCTCGACGCATGACTTACACACTCGATCTACAGTCTTAGCACATGACACACTAGTTTTACATTCGATACACTTGTTATTTTTACATTTCAAGTCATTTGTATTGTAATCATTGTACTCTCGACACCAGAAACAAAGGACTTCGCCCCTATTTAGCGATCATAGTGCAGCGACGACTTCCACAGTTGTCCGCTGGTTTTTTCCTCGTTGAGGTTTTTCCCGCGTCACCAAAATCCTTGTCTCTTTACGGTTTCCTGTCTTTGTCGCACGCTTTGTCATAAGATTCCTTTCTTCAGTTGTTAAGCTCCACAATCAACCTTAAGTTATCCTTTTGGACGATTTTTGGCATTAACAGTTATATGGTCACTCGACGAGGAATCGAGGCCAATCCCGACCAGATCAAAGCCATTATCGAGATCAAATCCCCAAGAAATTTCAAAGAAGTCCAAAGGCTTACTGGTCGGGTGGCAGCTCTAAACAGGTTTATCTCTCGATCCTCAGATAAATGCCATCTATTTTACAATGTCCTCAGGAAAAATAGAGGCTTCGAATGGACCGACGGACATGAGCAAGCATTGCAAAAACTTAAGGAGTACATGACGTCGCCTCCTTTGTTGTCAAAACCTCACGATCATGAGGTCTTGCAGCTATATTTGGCTGTTAGTCCTAATGCAGTAACTGCCATCCTGACACGAGAAGATGAAAAGCAGCAACTGCCGATTTACTATGTAAGTAAATCTCTCTTGGACGCAGAAACCAGGTATTCCTCTATGGAAAAATTGCTTTTATCGCTAGTCATAGCTGCCAAGAAATTGCGACACTATTTTGAATCACATCCTATTACTGTCGTGACTAATTTCCCTCTTAAGTCTGTCTTGAGGAAACCTGAGTTGACAGGTCGTTTGGCAAAATGGAGTATATATCTCAACAGTTACGACATCGATTTCAAGCCTAGGACCGCGATCAAATCGCAAGCCTTGGCAGATTTCATTGCTGATTCCAGCCCTGAATTGGAGAAGGAAGCAGAGCTCGAAGTCTCAACTGTGGCGACTCACGACGACGAGCCTTGTACTTTGTATGTCGATGGTTCATCCAACACTAGAGGTTCAGGACTAGGCGTCGTCTTAAAGTCGCCACAAGGGGGAAAGATGGTATATTCAGTCCGGTGCAACTTCAGAACCACCAACAACGAAGCTGAGTATGAAGCCCTGATCGTGGGAATGAATATGGCCCACGACTCAGGAGCAACCGCGTTACATGTCAAAAGCGATTCTCTCCTGGTCGTGAACCAGATCAATGGAGAATTTGCGGCTAAAGATTCAAAGATGACAGCGTACCTGAAGGTAGCAAAAGAAAAATCCGAACAATTTAAGACATTCTCCATTGAACAGATTCCAAGGGACCAGAACACTAAAGCCGACGCTTTAGCGAACCTTGGATCTGCGTTGGTCGAACCAATATTCCATAGCATTCCTATGATCCATCTGGTGACATCGTCCATCGAAAATAACGATGTCGTCCAGATCAAGGACCAAGAAGATGATTGGACGTGCGACATCCGAAATTTTCTTATGCACGACCAACTTCCAGAAGACAAGATGGAAGCTCAGAAAATCAAATTCAAAGCATCTAGGTATGTCGTGATCGGAGATAGACTCTATCGACGATCATCGACAGGCTTAAACCTGAGATGCGTCATCAGCAAAAGTCAAGTTCAGAAGATCCTTCAAGAAATGCACGATGGAGAGTGTGGTAACCAATCAGGAGTTCGCAGTTTGGCTAATCGTATCTCTCGACGGGGCTATTTTTGGCCAACACTGCGACAAGATGCCATCAGGTATGTCCAGAACTGTGACCCTTGTCAGCGACATTCAGGTATGTCCCATAAACCTTCTGAACCTTTACATTCGACACTGATCCCGTGGCCCTTTATGAGATGGGGAATGGACATTGTCGGCAAGCTACCACCTGCCCAAGGGAAAAAGGTATTTATCCTCGTACTTACAGACTACTTCTCTAAGTGGGTAGAAGCAGCTGCCTTTTCCCAAGTTCGGGACAAGGAAGTTGTCTCTTTTATCCAAACTAACATCATATGCAGGTTTGGGATTCCATCCGAAATTGTCTGCGACAATGGATCCCAGTTCATAAGCAGCAGGACTCGACAGTTCTGTGAAGATCGTAACATCAAGCTGACGACCTCGACCCCCAGTTATCCCCAGGCCAACGGACTTGCTGAGTCGAGTATAAGACCATCATTGCTTCGATTAAGAAAAGGTTAAAAGTTTCAAAAGGAAAATGGGTCGAAGAACTCCCTTCGGTCCTGTGGGCGAATCGCACGATGCCTCGCACGTCCACAGGACAAACCCCTTTCTCTTTAGTCTATGGTTGTGAAGCAGTCTTGCCGGTCGAGGTCCAGCTCCCAACTTCAAGGCATACTTCCGTCAACCACAACTTGGTTGATTTAAGTTATGACCTCGACGCCCTTGAAGAGGTTAGAGAATCAGCCTTGATCACAATGGCATCACAGAAGCAAACGGTCGAGCGACATTTCAATAAGAATGTCAAAGTTAAAGTCTTTCAAGAATGCGATTATGTCCTACGACGAGTGTTCCAAAGAACTCAAGAGCTCAATACAGGTAAGCTTTCCATTAAGTGGGAAGGTCCTTATCGTATCTCAGAAGTCGTGGGTAAAGGTGTCTATCGTCTCCAAACCCTCGACAATCAAGACGTCACACATAGCTGGAATGCAACACATTTGAAAAAGTATTTCTTCTAAATCTGTTTCCTTCTTTCATACAATTTATTCATCACGATGATTACTGACTTAAGCATCGGAGGGTCGTTGGTTAGCCAACGACCAACCTCTGACATTGTTTATCGCAGGGTCGCATGACATAAGTAGTCAGGTCTACTGTATGATTTGATTATCTTATCACATGGATGCATGATTCAGATTCACCGCACGATTTAATTGTACGATTGACCCACGATCTAAGTATTTTAACTTAGAAAAAATTCATGTTCTGAATAAATGCTTTGATCACATGTACCTATGTTTGCCTACACGATTCAAAAATATCAGAGTCTTACGATTTATGTTTCAATCGTTGTATTTCAATAAATACCTTTGTCGCAAGTGCCTACGTTTGATATATATACGACTTATGTTTATTTCCGTACGATCGGTATTGTGTTCGATGTTTGTTTATTGATTGACAACAAAATAATGCACAAGTTCAAAGGAAACATAAACTTCATTTCATCAAACGATCAGGTACATTCAAATAAACTCGACCACTAACAGTTGAGTGATAAAAACAAAAGACAAAGAGTTTCCTAAGACTGAGGGGGAGCATCGATAGCATCTTTACCAGAAACCTCACCTTTTGAACCCTCGCCTACCTCCTCCTCGTCGGCTTCCTTCTCGTCATCTGAGTCGAGATCTCTCGCAGATCCGATGTCACTTAAAAAGAAAACAAGCTCCTCCGACGCCAAGGCAAGAGGATTCTTCCCCAACAGGTGTTGCCTCATAATCGCCGCCCTGGCAGTCAGACGAGCCAAGGCAAAAACGGACTTAGCCTCGTCCTTAAGCTCCTTCACCTCCTTTTCCAGCTTCGTCACCCTTGACTAGAATCCTCAGCTTCTTTTTCATTCACAACCAAGGATTCCTTAACCCTGTCTAGCTCTTCCCTTTGGTCGGCGATCATGGATAAGGACTGCTTCAGGCGATGGTTGGCCTCATCCTTTGCAAGTCCGATGGTCTCTAACTCCTTCAGGGCCTCATCAAGACGTTTGGAGATAGCCTCTTCACGCTCTAAAGCGACCTTCTCTCTGTCCAATGCCGCGTTCCCCCTCTCATGAGCAGAGGACACCAGACCCCTTATTTTCACCGTTTCGGCATATAAGGCAAGAGAAGACTGGAACGCCTGTAAAACATAAGACATAAGTTAGTAAACGCACGACAAAGTTCCAAGCGCCAACAGATAAACAAGTCTTGGAAGAAAGACTTACCATGAACGTCAGACCGGCGACGTGAGATCCCGTCTCCTCGACCGGAACTCCCTCGAAACGCTCCTTGAAAGAAGGAAGCAGGTATTTCCCCAGATGAGGAAACAAATTCGTCCCGTCTAGGACATTATCAACCATAAAGTCCAACGACAACGTAAAGTTGACCGTCGTGACCTTAGCCTCTCCCGTCGTGTGACCCTTGCCCTTGTCGGCCAACAAAGGGTTCGACGTGGTAGACGAAGACTTTTCCATTTTCTCCGGAGACGCCGAACTTATAGGGGTTGCATCGATCGCACTAGAAGACGTCTTCATCTTCACAAGCGATGCTACCGATACCTTCGTCTTCTCAGGCGTAACGACTCTCGACAAGTCATTAGCCCTCGAAGATGGTTCCCTCGGGATCGTCATCGTCGCTTTCTTTAAAATCCCCGACTCAGTGGTCGAGGTCGCCATCCTCTTTTCCTTGCCTTTACGAGCAAGCTCAAGTTGAGCTGCTCTTTTGGAGGAAATTGGCACCTTTACCTGAGATTCTCCTGGAAACAAAGAAGAGAGAAATGTTATACGATAGACATAAGTGAAAAGATCGAAGCCGAACAGAATAAAATATACTTACCGGTCATCTCTTCTTCTTCTTCTTCTCTCGACTCTTCCTCTTTCTCCTCTGTCTCTTCTTCTTCCGTACGTTTCTCTCCTAGAAACACCAAGTCTTCGTCGTCGTCGTCCACCAGATGTCGTGTGAAAAACGATCGCTCAACGACACTGAAGTCCAAGAATGCGTCGACCTTTGCTTGAGAGTTGGCGTAAGGCTTCACGTCCTCAAACTTAATGTATGTTGACACATAAAAGATAGGTCAGAAACAAAGTTGAAATTAACATACGACACGCGACAAAAAGATACAAAATCTTACCCGACATATTCCAACCGGTCCTAATCCAGTTTCTTTCAGAATCAAGCGTCGATATGCGCGCAAACGCATACCTGGTCTTCCACTTACGGTCATTAACCGCAGTCTTTAAGACCAAGGTACGATCGCCCTTATACCTAGAAAACAGGCTGTAGCGATGGCATCCATCCCTCTTAACCTGGTAAGCCAAAAGGAGATCACGCACGTTCATGGGAGATTCCCAGTTTTAGGTAAGGCGCTCGATTACTTGTATTGCTCTCCAGAACTGGGGCATTAATTGAGCCGGTGCTAAATCAAATTCGACCATGAATGCCTTGGCTAGTGGCGAATAGGGCCATTCAAAACCTATCTTAAAAGGGTATTCGTATATAACAACGAACCCATCAGGACACATATCAGGTCGAGTCTGACCTGCTCTAATCAATGTAATCCCCGCAGGGATTTTTGCTAGACTTCTGAGGTCATCGAGATCCTCTTGATTTCGAATGGAACTTATAGGCTCAGTCGACATTTCTAATCCTGTTAAGCAGATTTACAAGTGTGAAAAAACCTAAAAATCCCAGTTTTCCCCTAAGTTCTCTAGCGACAGACCTACAAAAGATGAAGAGTCGTACCTTATATAAGTGATAACTCTCATTTTGAGCGTTATTTACACGTCATTTGTGTGAGTTTTTCTTCCGTTTTTAGTTGTGTTTTATGTTTATGTGTTCGTATTTTTCCTTTTGTTAAGTTATTTTTATTTGGAGTTGTTGAGGACGTTTTATGATTATTTGCATCAATTTTTGGAAAATACTGCACCAGCGACTGTGGGCACAGTGTGCCCACTGTGGGCACGGACGGATATTGCTATGGACCAGCAGATATTGCGTAAATCTGGATAAAGAAGAGCATCTATGAGCTGGTATTCTCAAGATCTGGACATTCAACAAAACCATGGGCTTTGATGGTGGTATTGGGTAATACACTTTGGATAAAAGGAAACTTTGTCCATTGGGTAATACCCATTTTTGGGGTTATAAAAGAAGATGCTTGGATCACTTCAAAGGGTATCACTAACCATTTTATCAGCTTTCTTTACTTGCTTTCCAGTAGATTAAATTCTCTTCTTGCTTTCCATGTAGTTGTAATTGTAATTTCTGCCCACAGTGAGTTACTGTGGGCATCGTTTTAAATTTATGCAAGTAACTTTTTATGTATTCTCTTCATCTTATTATGTCTTTCTTTTTAATTATTAGCTAAGCACCCTTGGGTGTGGGTGTGAACAAACTTGAGACTAGTAGGCAACACTTGGGTGTGGCCATTTGTTACTAACTCTCGAGATTGGTCACTTGAGTCGGGACTTAAACTCAACGCGGATAAGCCGATCACTTTGAAGTGTTAATATTAGATCTTAGACCTCGAGAGGGGCGGATTCGAAATACGGCTTAAGTGATGCACAAAGATTTGAGAGAGTCTTTGATAACCACGTCGAGAGGCGGGTTTTGTATGATTTATTAAGGTTCAAACGCCGGTCGAGATTTATATCACAAAGAGATTTGGGTATAAATCTCCATATTGGTAGAACTTGATGTTTAGAGTCAAACTTAATTAAATCGGCAAAATTGGGAGTTGGTAACAATGGAAACTTTATGGAAACTTTGTAGGACCATTTTATAAATCGCATCATTTCGAGAGATCGGGCTTTTTATGAACTTTTCATCCTACAAAGCAACTAACCATTTTGTTACTACGTTCATCTCAAGGAAACTTACACCCATACCCATTTTAGTTATTTGTTTAGATTTTATTATTATTAAAAAAACACCAAACTCGCTCAAAATATTTTATTCTTCTCTCATTAAAATCGGTGTATTCTCGACTTAGGACTCGAAACTTTGAAGTCCAATCCCTGTGGATACGATCTCGGTATATTTACCACTTTATTACTTGTAACGATCCCATTGTCGGTATATACTTGTGCCTTCATTGTGGTATTATTGTGTCCATATTTTGGATACACGATATTTAGCTACCAAGTTTTTGGCGCCGTTGCCGGGGATTGGCGTATTTCCAAAGTTTTTTTTTGAGTTATAAGTTGAGTTTTTCATTGGTTTTTCTTCCACCAAAATGGAAGGTTTTAGTTGGGATGCCCCGTATTTTAATTCTTTCAATTATTCATGGGAACAACATCCTAATTTTTTGGAAAATATTCAAGATGAGGACACCTACACTTCATTTTCACCTCCCCGTCAAAATTGGAATGACACGTTTATAAATACATTTGACCAATCATGGGAGGGGAATTTTGATTATTTTTATGATTTTCAAGGGAGTGATCCTCACCATGGATTTACGTCCTTTGTTTCCAACAACGCACCCGGGAATGTTTTTGAACAACCCGAACCGTCTCACTCTTTTGAAACTCTTTCCCCAAGTTTAACAGAAAATTTTACAACATTTTTGGGAAATTTCACATCCTCTTTTGAAGCCTTAAATACTAAGATGGGACAACTAGTCGACGAGTTGAAAAATCAAAGTCAAGGTTCCTTACCAAATGATAATGAAAAATCAAAATGTGTTGGTAAGGATGAGAGTGATGTTGAGAAAGAGTTGGAGATTTTTTAGGCAAATTTCAAGCACAAGAGCAAGCCTTCTTTACTTCCTAATAGTAAAGAGGTGTTTCAAGATGCTAAAATTCCTAACTTAATTATTTTTGCTCATATTGTGCAGCCTTCTTTTTGTGACCACAATGCTCCTACCGGGATCATGCCATGGACCGTTGGGAGGATTTGTGTGATCAAAAGCTCGGGGATTTTGCCTAGATCGTGTTCTTTGGGTGGTGGAATTGTTGGAAGAAACTTTGGTATGGTGGAGGTGTCTATTATCTTGAAACCACTCCACTTTTTGAAGATGCACATATGGGGTGGTGAACCACATCCTACATAACCTTGATGCAAACTTATCTTTTTACTCTCAACTCCAATTTTGTGTCTTTTATTTTACACTTTTGTATGTGTGATTTGAGTCTCTTCATTTTCGACTAGTATCAAGAGTTTTTTGGGATCAAAAAAGAAAAAAGAAAGAAAAAACAAAACAAAACAAAAATCTCATGCATCTTATATCCTTAGATTTTAAGTTTCATAGTTTGAATAATTTTTTCACCACTCGCAGATTTCTAGAACTAAGCAACCAATTCCCCGGTATACAAATTGATCAAACTTTCAAACTCTAGAAATGACATGGGTCTTTCTTTCTAAACATTTGGCCGATACACTTTTCCTTTATTGCCTTACCCAAGCCTTTGAGTCTTACTATTCCCTCCACAATGAAGATATTGAGTATTTTAAATTTGGGAGGAAACTCAAGTGTTAAAAAAAGAGCTACATCCTTCGAAAAATTGGAAGAAAAAAAATATATACAAATAGCTGAGATTGACACGTTGGGGAAAACAAAGTTGGGCATTACACATCAAACACGTAGTATAAATATTTTTTTGTGTAACCTAAAAAGACAAGTTTGGGGGAAGATGAAAAATGTAAGAAAAGTGAGAAACCATAAACACTAACCCTTCAAAATCCTATGGATCTAAGTTTGCAAAGTCAATTATCATAAGATGGGTGAATTATAGTTTAGCCTATGGAAATCAAAGTGCAATAAAAAAGAACGAAGTGGAAAAATTACGAAAAACTATGGATATTTTCAATCAAGGGATTTAAGATGCAGAATAAAAAAAAGAAAAAAAGAGAAAAATTGAAGATCCTAGTTGTGATACTTAGTCTTTTTGCGTATTTTGTATCTTCAGTTGTTTTTATATTTGTCATTTTCGTTACTTGGGGACAAGTAACAAGTTAAGTTTGGGGGTGTGATAACTCTCATTTTGAGCGTTATTTACACGTCATTTGTGTGAGTTTTTCTTCCGTTTTTAGTTGTGTTTTATGTTTATGTGTTCGTATTTTTCCTTTTGTTAAGTTATTTTTATTTGGAGTTGTTGAGGACGTTTTATGGTTATTTGCATCAATTCTTGGAAAATACTGCACCAGCGACTGTGGGCACAGTGTGCCCACTGTGGGCACGGACGGATATTGCTATGGACCAGCAGATATTGCGTAAATCTGGGTAAAGAAGAGCATCTATGAGCTGGTATTCTCAAGATCTGGACATTCAACAAAACCATGGGCTTTGATGGTGGTATTGGGTAATACACTTTGGATAAAAGGAAACTTTGTCCATTGGGTAATACCCATTCTTGGGGTTATAAAAGAAGATGCTTGGATCACTTCAAAGGGTATCACTAACCATTTTATCAGCTTTCTTTACTTGCTTTCCAGTAGATTAAATTCTCTTCTTGCTTTCCATGTAGTTGTAATTGTAATTTCTGCCCATAGTGAGTTACTGTGGGCATCGTTTTAAATTTATGCAAGTAACTTTTTATGTATTCTCTTCATCTTATTATGTCTTTCTTTTTAATTATTAGCTAAGCACCCTTGGGTGTGGGTGTGAACAAACTTGAGACTAGTAGGCAACACTTGGGTGTGGCCATTTGTTACTAACTCTCGAGATTGGTCACTTGAGTCGGGACTTAAACTCAACGCGGATAAGCCGATCACTTTGAAGTGTTAATATTAGATCTTAGACCTCGAGAGGGGCGGATTCGAAATACGGCTTAAGTGATGCACAAAGATTTGAGAGGGTCTTTGATAACCACGTCGAGAGGCGGGTTTTGTATGATTTATTAAGGTTCAAACGCCGGTCGAGATTTATATCACAAAGAGATTTGGGTATAAATCTCCATATTGGTAGAACTTGATGTTTAGAGTCAAACTTAATTAAATCGGCAAAATTGGGAGTTGGTAACAATGGAAACTTTATGGAAACTTTGTAGGACCATTTTATAAATCGCATCATTTCGAGAGATCGAGCTTTTTATGAACTTTTCATCCTACAAAGCAACTAACCATTTTGTTACTACGTTCATCTCAAGGAAACTTACACCCATACCCATTTTAGTTATTTGTTTAGATTTTATTATTATTAAAAAAACACCAAACTCGCTCAAAATATTTTATTCTTCTCTCATTAAAATCGGTGTATTCTCGACTTAGGACTCGAAACTTTGAAGTCCAATCCCTGTGGATACGATCTCGGTATATTTACCACTTTATTACTTGTAGCGATCCCATTGTCGGTATATACTTGTGCCTTCATTGTGGAATTATTGTGTCCATATTTTGGATACACGATATTTAGCTACCAATAAGCGCTCTAAAAACCTCGAAATTCCTAATCGAGTCGAAGATTCTTGCAGGTTCGGAAAGAATTTGACAAAGAAACAGCAAGAAATCAGGAAAAAATCTCTCTTTAAAAAACTCTCTGTAAGCGTAAAATAGAAAAGATCCACTGCGGGTCTCTATTTATGTAAATAATCGTGTCAGGTCGAGTCCCTCGATGATCGACACGTGCCCTAACCTTTTCGTATGCACACACGGATCGTCGACACCTGGCAATGACAGATGTTGGGCACGATCGTACGTCATCATGACGTCACGATCTTATCTCCTTTTCAACTTCCTCTTTAGTTGGAATTGGACTGATCCAGTTCCTAGGTAACTAAAATGACTTTCGACACGTGTCACGACCCTAGACGTCCGACTGACAGCAAAATTTAAAATTCGAATTTGTCATCCTATTTTCAAATTTTGGGGGCAAACTGTTTGGGTAAAATTCCACCAGTCTCGACCACGACCAAAACAAGGAAAACATTTATTACACTTTTTCATGATGAGACAAAAACATAAGCACTTTATCTCTTGAAAAAAAGTTGAAATCGAAAGTTACTCACGACACTCGACCGTCGTATAGAACCTCACGACCTCGACCGACATTTCTGTTACTTTTTCATTGTTTAATGCAGAGTCAATGTCATTAATGGCCAACAGACATAACCGACAAGGACAATTATGAGCATTTAACACAATATCCGTTTCGACCGTTATCAGCAGTTTTTATGGAGTCATTCAAGGCGCTCGAAGACTATAAATACAAAGGCTCAATCATCCGGGAGGGGACATCTTAAATCATCGAAACTCTGAAGAACACTCGAAGCAAAGAATTCTCTCTCAAAAAATCGCTCTCGACGCACGACTTACTCGCACAACACTTAGTTTTTACACACGACGCACTTGTTTTTACATTCGATACACTTGTTACTTTACATTTAAAGTCTTTTCTTTCATCTGTATTGTAATCATTGTACTCTCGACACCTGGAACATAAGGACATCGCCCCTGTTTGGCGATCATAGTGCAACGACGACACATCATTGTCGTCCGCGGGTTTTTTCCTCGTTGAGGTTTTTCCCGCGTCACCAAAATCTCTGTCTCATTTACATTTTATGTCTTTGTCGTACGGTTTGTCGAAAGATTCATATCTTTAGTTGTTAAGCTCCATAATCAACCTTAAGTTATCCTTTTGGACGATTTTTGGTATTAACACATTAATCTTCAAGGTCTTCTAAATAATTTTCTCACTTATTGTCATGCCTTTAAGACAGGTATATTGTAAAAAACAGTTGACAGCAATTCAGAAAAATTTGCATTCAATAATTCCCTCCTTTGGACTTTGGTAGTGTTCCGCCAAGATACTACACCCAAGATGGACCATGAATAAAAGGAGATCGGCTATAAAGATACTATCCATGACGTTAGTTAAGCCCCTGTTGCAAATATCAATAAACATAGTTTTTGAATCCCTTGGTTATAAATAATTAATCAGCGGGCACAAATCTTTCTCGACTCCTCCTGTAATAGCATGTAAATTACAACTAAGCTGCAATGTGCTTTGGTTGTACTGTTGTACATATAAGTTGCAACGTAAATTTATTGGTAGGCACAAACCCTCTTCCTATCTTTTGCTATTTTTGGTCGACTAAATATAATTAAATTAAATATTTAAGTCATTAAAAATTGATACTCGTTGGTTTTTTTCAAAAAAAAATTATCTTACAAGACTAATAGATTGTTGATGTATTTCCAGTTTTTCATTTGGTCATTATATATCACTAGTATTTGATATTGCGCATTGGCAATAATCAAATTTTATATTTAAAAAAATGTAAAATTTGTTTTTATAGACTATTTTCATAAAAATGAAATATGTTGCAAGTCTACATACAATAATTTATTTTAGATAAAGATTGATTTTGAGCATATTCAATTAATATAGTTATGAAATATATTGGATGTATAGTGAAAATTATTAGTAATAATCATAGTTTAAATATTTATAGTATTAATGATACCGTTTAAAATTAATCAATTCCAAAAATTACATAAATTGAAAAATAAATAAAAAATCACCAGTTTAGTGAAAGATTTAGGATAATCAATACTTAACACTATATCAAATATCTATATTATCATCAAAATAGTAAATTTAAATAAAAAAACTAAATAATATGATCTTTGTTAAATATATAATCATCTTTTAAAAAAAACAATAACATATAATTAAATGTAATAAAGTGTTTACATTTAAAGATGTTTAATTTTTAAAATATGAGGTTTTTTATATCAAAAATCAACCTCTTTTCTTGTTTATTCGTTGACTTCATTTTTTCCAATATTTTCTTGCTCTTCATCAATAATTCATTAATTATTTTTTGGCAATTATTGGTGAAAAACTGCATTGATATATATATGCGTCAGTAACACGATTATATAGCATTGTGAGACACATTCATTTTTTTTTCTTTTATTGTTTAAAGGTAGGTCAACAACTTCATTTTTAAAAGTTGATTGTCTCCAGTAACATTGTAAAAACAACGAAATCAAGAAAACAAACTTTGAAAAATATTAGCCGATTTACATTATCATAAAACTTTAATTTTTGAAATTAAACACTAAACACATATATTAGTATATACCAAATCAAGAAATGGATCTAAAATGAAGATTAACTATCCATTTGCGAGTAACAAAGTAATATCAAAATAAACAACGCTAAAAAATCTGACGTTGGTTACGCTCCTGAAAAAAGAAACATAGAAATAAGAATAAAGGTAATAATAATTCACGAAATTACAAAATAGACAAAATCAAGTATACATTGAAACTTAAAGAGTACTTGAATGAAAGACTTAATTGTAATAATAATGTGTGTGTCTTGGTGATAAAACTCTGATGGTCTTCGACATATTTAGTGATCTTAAGAAATTTTGTTTTTGTATGTGCCACTTGCTACAAAAAGACAATATAAAAAGCACATAAAGTCAACAAAATAACAATAACTTAACAATAAACAAAAATCTATAATAAAGATTGATCTTTTAGCCAGACAAATCTAGTAAATGGAAATGTGTTAGAGGAAGAGATTGAGAGGTAGATTGATATATGACAAGAATGTGAAAAACCCAGTGACATAGTGAACAAAAAACAAAAATTCACTTATGTTTAATTAAGGAAAAATGAATGATTAACTAAAATAAAGAAAAGAAAAATGCAAATTTAGAAAATTAGTTGAATGTAATATACTTATTATTATGGATAAGTTGTACCATTTTCTTTTTGGAAACCGCAAATCTTATTAGAAAAGAGAGGCTAGCCGGAAGCTAGCAACAACGAGAGATTACATCGAAACAAGTTCCACTCAACAAAGTTGTACCAAATTATTGATGTTGAAAAATTATGAGTAAAGAAAGCAACATATTCTATGTTGAGAGAATATTTTGTTGTACCAAGGTATCAACTTGACCAACCCGCATGGTTTGAATTGGGTTGGGTTGTATTTTGGTTTAGGTTGGGTTAAGTTGAGGTTGCAAACATTAGGTTGGATTGTTCAAATATCTTCAACCCAATTAACCCAACCATGAACATCCCTACCCGGAATGGTAGGTCTGTCGGCCATTTTACAATTTTTGTTGATGTTGTAGCTTTATCTTTAACTTGCTTCTTTTTTTCTTTTAATAATAATGTATGTATAAATTGTAGTGGTTACATGATTGCTTGATTCGCCTTTTTATCATCACTTTATTCATCACCCCGGTCCCCGGATGACCTCCTAATTTGTAGGAGACTTTTCCTTTTAAGGCCATTCGCACCGCCTCGGGCTCGAGCTCGGGCTCGAGCTCGGGCTCGGCTGCGGGCTCCTGTGGGCAGCGCTGCGGGGGCTGCGGGCTTGGGGCTCGGGCTTGGGGTGCGGGTTTGAAAACCCGAGGAACCCGAAGCATATTTTGTTTATTTTATTTTTTTTTAAATTTTTTTATTCAAACGGCTCTCTTTCAACGGCTACTTTTTATTTAATTTTTTTTTATTTTTTTTTCTATTTAATCACACTATATATATTAACCCTCAGCCTCTTATTTTTTCACACCAACAATCTCTCAAACTCTCTCAAATTCTCTCAAACTCTCTCAAATTTCATCATGAATCCAAACAAAACACCTACATCCCGTCCTAACCGACCGGATACACCACAACCGCAAGAAGACCCGGAGCTTGGTTTCCAAGCGTTTACACAACAAGGTTATCGTCCGCAATGGTCGCAACAAATTCCGCCACAATGGTCGCAACAAAATCCGCCACAATATCCGCAACAATTTCCCCAACAATTTCACCAACAATTTCCTTACCAATTTACACATCCCGGTTTGATTGAACAAGGTTTTACTCCGGCCAACTACAATATTCCTTCACCCGCAATCAATCTCGCCGACGACATTGTTCCGAAAACCCAACATACTAGCCCGCACACACCACAATCCATCTACACACCACCATCAAACCCGGAACCATCAAACCCGAGACCATCGAGAAAAGGAAAAAGCAAACAATATGAAAATAGAGCCCCCAAACAGATGTGGACTAACGAGGAGGAACTCGCGTTGGTATCGGCGTAGGTTGACATTTCGGAGGACCCCGTTATCGGTAACGCACAAACCCATGGTAATATTTTTATTGTTATTATTATTATTATTATTGTTATTATTAATATTATTATTATTATTATTATTATTCTTGTTAATATTCTTATACTTGAATTTACATAAATGTAGAAGGTTTTTGGACCCGAATCGGGGAAGTGTTCTATAGTTTGATGGGTCGTGCCAATTATAGAACAACTCATCAACTCAACACCAAGTTCAACGACCTGAATAAAAAAATTGCTCTTTTTGGCGGCATCTACAACAACTTGGTCAATAATAGATCAAGCGGAATGAGTGATGCCGACATTTCACGAGTGGCACACGAACGGTACCAAGCACAACAAGGGTTTGCTTTCTCTAAAGAACAAGCTTGGGAAGTCCTAAAAAAATGTCCAAAATGGGGAGCCGTTCCAACGATGACGACAACTTCATCGCGGGGTTCAAAACGTACCAACCCTTCCAATGATGACGATGACGACAACTCCATCAAGCAACTTCAACGACCCATCGGGAGAAACAAGGCAAAAAAAAACATCAACGAGTAATACGTCCGGGTCGAATACGAACGAAAGCGTTACTCAGTTGTTGACGACGTTCAACGACAAGATTGATGATACAATAGAATACAAAATGAAAAAACTCGATCTCGAAATCGAACGCTCAAAACTCGAACGAGATAGGTTGGAACAAGAACTCGAAATCGAACGCTCAAAACGATTTGAGAAAGACTTCGAGTTTTTCATGACCTCGCATGATCACCTTACGGAAGACGTTTTGAGGGTTACTTTAAAGAGAAAAGAGCAAATTAAAAAATTTCATAATTGGTAGTGTTTTGTATTTTGTAATTTTTATTTTTAATGAATGATATGAATTTTTATTTTTATTATTTATCTTATTTTTATTAATTCAAAAATATATAAATATTTTTATTTTGTTAAATAATTAAATGTATAAATAAAAGAATTAAAAAAATGATGTGGCGCTGATGTGGCATTGAGGGCTTGAGGACTTTTAGTTATGCGCTGGGGGTGTTTAGGGCTTGAGGGCTTAGCTGATGTGGCGCTGATGTGGCGTTGAAGGCTTGAGGACTTGCGTTGCGGATGGCCTAAGTAGCTAGGTTGGACATAGGGGCTAGGGCTTGAATGGTCTGTGTATTCAATTTATTTTAAAACTAAATACTTTTTATAAAATATAAAACACAATAACATAATTAAAATGTATCACTAATAATAAAACACGATAACATTTATCACTTTATATAACATGATAATCGATGATGAACGTGATCTTGTATTGATAGACGTTGAAATAGTGATGGATTATAAGAGCATCTCCAACAGTTTCTCCAAAATGGAGAAAATGGAGAAAATGAGGATTTTAGGCTAATACTGTGCTCCAACAGCTTCCCCAAAACTATCCCCAAAATGGAGAAAGTTGGAGAGAAAAAGTTTTTTTCTCCAAAAATGATTACCAAGTGAGATGACCAATAAGAAGCTTTGAAAATATATATGTAGAGAGAGAAATAATATTTTAATAAATAAATGAAATATTTTAATATTTTAATTAATGTTGGATTCTCCAAAATGGGAAAGCTGTTGGAGATGAATGTATATTTTTTGGAGGATTTTGGCTTTTGGTTCCCCATTTTAAAGAAATTATGGGAAAGCTGTTGGAGATGCTCTAATAATCGATTCCAACAACTCCTTACTCGTTAGTCGTTATAGACCATTTATATTTTACCCACGGAAAGCACTTAGGCATTGTTTGGCAAAAAAAGTAGCTTATAAGCTAGCTTATTTTCTGGGTACATGTTTGGATGACAATAAGCTAGCTTTTTAAAACGCTACTTGGAGTAGCTTTTGAGTAGCTTTTGTAAATATTTTAATATTGTTCTCATTAATATTAATTATTATTTATTAACTATTATTATAAATAAATATTAGTTTTTTATATTTAATTATCATTAATTAATAAATATTAATTAATACTAACAAAAAATTATTAAATTAAATTTTAATTATACATTGATATTAATGTTTAATTATTTAGAGTTATTGTTAATCATATAAGTTATTTTATATATATATTTTAATTATCAATTACTATTATCTTTTTTATTATTATTTGTTTATTTTTTTCATATTGTATGTAATGATTATTTAAAATCATAAGTTAATATATATTTTTTCTAAAACTTGTTTTAACAAATTCAAAATTAAATGTAATAATAATAAATTTTAAATTCTTTTGATTAACATATTATATTATTTAATTTTTCTTTACTACATTGGTTGTATTAATTAACATATTATATTGCTATAAATTTGTTTTAATTATATATTTAAATATTATAATTGATAATTTTTTGAATATTTTCTCTTTGGTCATTTTACATGTTTATAAACTAGTTTTTTTTTTGCCAAACGTGACTTCTTCATCAGCTAGCTTAGTTAATCAGCTACCAGCTAACTTATAAGTCATCAGCTAGTTTATCATACATAGGCTTAATGGGCAGAGCATGCAGGTTATGTATTTTCCTTGTGCTTGATAGAATTAATGTATATTGTTTATTTATTGGGACCAAGGTGAAGAAGAAATAATTAGCCATCCATAATTTCTTAAGTTTAGATGACAATGACTCGTTAGTTTGAGCAACTTTATAGTACTAAAATAGCGTTGAAATTTTTTATTACACTGAGCTGCCCAACCATTTCAATCTACAAGGGAGTCTTATTTTTGGTTGTATGGACAAGCTACGGAATGTTTCAACCACCCTAGCTATAAAGTGTGCTGGAGATGTTAATTTAATAAATCAACTCGAATGATAAGAAAGCTGAGTTGAATGTCCCAATCTAATATTTAGACAAACCTTTTGGAATAGGTATAGTAATCTAATGATTCCATTGTGTTAGGATCCAAACGCTTACCACTATGCTAAAAGCAATTGCTGGTGGAGAAGGCGCAACTTATTTCATATAGCGTAGCAGCCAGCGCCACGTTTCGATTTAGGAAGATGTTGGTCAATGACCCAACAATCCCCCCCCCCCCTAGCATCTGCCAGCACTAACGAGAGTTTCGCTAGAAGTCAATGGTTGCACAGCATGCCTTTGGCGTTTTAAATGCACTCCATGGGATTCGAAACCGTGACCTGCTCTGATACCACATGTTAGGATCCAAGCGCATACCACTACGCCAAAAGCAATTGCTGGTGGAGAAGGCGCAACTTATTTCCATATAGCGTAGCAGCCAGCGTCACGTTTCGATTTAAGAAGATGCTGGTCAATGACCCAACACATTGCTTAGACCTGCCCTAAAGCAATTCCATAATTTTACCAAGTGTTGAGTTGGGTTTTCTAAAAGGGAATTTAATTAAAATTCCCAAAGTTTGACTTTGACTTACCAAAATACTCATTTCTCTCCCGAATTTGCCAAAATACCCATTTTTCCCACGACTAATCCTGCGATCGCGGGATAGGGCACACGTGGCCCGCGACTTTGGCCAAAAAGTCTCCCCCCCCTATGCCCGCGGCTACATAATTGGTCCCTCCCCGCGACTGGTTCCGCGATAATCCCGCGATGGGACAAAAAAATCACATTTTTGGTCCTTTTTGAACGAATCTTGCATGCTTTTACTGCTTTTTTCCACAATTATTGTACTTTGAAGACCAATTTGTGGTTCAAATTCATTGGCATGTTAGAGATTTCATCCATAAATATCAGTAAAATGCAATTCATAATTCACACCATCCTTCTTTCTTGCTTTCTTTCACTTGCTTTCTTTCACTTGCTTTCTTTCTTGCTTTCTTTCTTCAGTAAACAAATGACATCGTCATCTAACCCATCGTCTACACCTAAAATACCACCTAAACTCCAGAAGGCGATAGCAGAAAGGGAAAAGGAGATAGACCAACTGACAGAAGAGTGGAAACAGATGATCGCCAGGAAGAATGTCCACTTGACAAGGATCGAAGTGGAAGAAAAGGAGATCAAAAGGATGAAAAGGGATATAAAAGATAGGGAGGCTCTTATTCGTCGAGAAAAAGAAGAAATTCACCACATTACGCAAGACTTCGCAATTCTTCGAGCGAATATAAGCGACAAGCAAAGTTGGATTGATCAAACTAAAGCAATTTTTCAGTAGATGGTGGTACGGGTGTTGCTTTAGTACTTTGTTGTTTATGTGTTATTGTTTTGTACTTTTCCAGTTCGACATTGTTGTTTCGTTCCTTTCCTGTTTGTATGTTGTTGTTTAATTTGTCATGAATAAAGGTCTTTAATTTATCTGAAAAGTAGTGTTTAAGTAGTCTGAAATTTGTCTAAAAAGTGGTTCATATTAAAAATACAACGCATAGATGTTATATAAGATTATTTCATAACAAACACATACTAATCAATACGGTATAAAATTATCCAAATTTGAGGCTACGACTAGACGATGGTTTGGTTTTTGACAATCCGGGTCGACTTCTTACATGCTCTGGCGAGACGAGTCTCAAAGTGTTAAGCTCCACTTTCTCGATGTACACTTCAATCACAGTATGGCACGCAACATACTGGCGTATGTTGGCTACATCTTCGTCGGTACTCAATTCTACCAGTCCAGTCAAGAAGTCTGCATTCGGCCTCATAAAATACAACCTATTATATTTTGGTTCTTCATAGTCCAGCTCTTTCATGATCTGTTCAAGAAGTTACATAGAAAGATCCTCCACATCTAACATGTCAACATAAATTTCTAGACCACGGAAATAATGTTTTTTGGGTGGTTCCGTGAAGTACCCACCATGGTGGACTTTCATGGTGAACAACTGTGGATATGCATCTGTTGATGAACATTAATTAATATAGTTAGTTCGTAGAACAACGGTAGTAACAAGCAAAACTCAATGAAACATGCACACTAACCATATAACTCTTTGCCAGTGTCTGAAAGCGATTCAGATAAACGCCTAAAGCACCAAACATGAAGGTTTAGGGATGCCATGTAAGAATACGTTAACGAATAATATGTTCTCGTATATGTGTTTTATGACTAATCTAGCGTGGGTTATTTATAGGCAAATGTGGACAGGGACCACTTTTGAAAAATCTTCTCCGCTATTGAATGATTTTGATTGTTTTGATTTGCAATTTACACTTTTAACCCCTATACTTATTTACTTACTTTACTTTTTACTTTTTACTTTCATAATTTTAATTTTACATTTAACACATATAATCGTTTATTAACTAAAATACGTTAAAAAAATACGTTTTAATTTTAACAAGTTACACCATTATAATCGTTTATTCGATACGTTCGAAATGAGCCCAATATTTAATATTTTTTGATTTATATATTTTAATATATATCATTATAATCGTCTCTATATAACCATTACTATTCTCTCCATTTAGACTACTACCATTATGATTTATATATTTTAATATTTTTTTATTTATATATTTTAATATATATCAACGTACATAAATTATGTTTGATAAATTACAACGGGCCGATAAAGTAGATAAAATCATGTTATATATAAACAAGCGTACTAAACATACAATATTTATCGTCCCAATCAAGGGAAATCAACGTTCAGATCAACGGTATCATATGATGGGCCATGCGTGTTACTTACTTGGCTGACAGAACGTCTACTCGGCACGGTTGAAGGGGCGGGATTCGGACACTCTCCACGAGTATGTCCTACTGCTTGGCACCGAGTACATTTTCGTTGTATTGAACCTTCACCACGTGATGGACGTCGGTTGTTCTTTCTCGGTCTCCCGGCTCTGTTCTTATCGTTTAACGGTGGATAGCATGGCGGAAGGGGGTCGGGTGGATACACTCATGCTTCAGGGGGTCCAGCTGGATTTATTACCTCTGCGTATGTTCTCCGGTAAGTTTCGAACGTGAAGAAAGTTACAACCAAGTCACTGCAATCTCTACGACCCATATGTCTTGCCGCAGCTATGGCATGGCCGCACGGTAACCCAGATTTTTGCCATTGGAAACACGAACAAACATGATCGGTCATATGGACAGTCGCGTGAAGATGGTTTTCCCGAACCTCGTACCTCCCATACCCGATTGCGCTTACCCTCCATGTCGACGCGTGACGCGCCCTGAAGAGAACTATCTCCTCCGCTGCTGGTGTGAGACTATTTTGCAGCTCAGCTCCTTTTCGGCGTCGAAGTTGGTACCACTCTTGTTGAAAGGTCCGAAAGTAGTCCATAAGATTAACAATCGGACATCTACGCGCAAAACGGGAGAGTGCATTCACCGACTCTGCACTATTGGAGGTCAGAATATCATACCGTTGTGCAGGAAAATGGGCCGCGGACCACCTCTCCGGTCCACCATCGTCCATGACTTTGGCTGCTTTGTCTGCACTAACTCGTAGAATATTCATGTACCGGTTCAACTCCCGATCCGTATATGCTCTGCATGCCGCCCAGTAGACATCCTTGTAGGTGGTAATACGTTTGTCCTGGGTTTTGGCGTTCATCTCCAAATGTCGACAACATAAGGCGTGAGGGGCATTTGGGTACATGGCAGAGATTGCGGCGCTTATGGAAGGAGCCCTGTCGGACATAAACACCAACCCTTGCGGGTCTCCGATAGGTTGTCTCAACATGGACAGAAACCAAGTCCACTCATCCCCGGTTTCGGACTTGCCTACTCCGAAAACTACTGGAACGATGGAGTTATCCCCGTCCATGGAAACCGCCAGGAACATCATACCCAAGTAAGGGCCCTTTAAATGGGCAGCGTCTATTACCAGGACACGACGTAGATTTTCTAGAAATGTGCGGATCTGCAAAAACATAGGTGGTTTCCCTTTGTAAATGTTATAGTTTATAATGTGTAAACATATGACGTGTTAAAATACGTACCGCGGGTCCAAGGGCAGCGAAGCACATCTCAAACCGTCCATGTGAATCGGTCCTTAGCTGGGTGATAGTACCTGAATTCTGCAGCTGCAAATTATATAAATATGCTGGGAGTCGTTCATACGACTCCTCGAACGTGCCTCTCACCAATAGCAGTGCCCTGCATCGCGCACGCCAAGCTTGGTGGTAACCAATCGTTACGCCGTACTGCTGGTGTACATCGCTCACGATGTCCTTTGGACGCAATGACCTGCTAGCATCAAGAAATTTGTCTTTCAGTATCGCACCCAATGTCCTTTTTGTGGCTTGTTTGTGTTTGGGATTCAGTTGCGTCCTCGTACAAGTGTGTACGTCGTGCAACTTTTTAATAAGTAACGCCCCTCCTTTCTCTCCCTCGGTCCTCACGTACATCCTCCACTTACAGTTTTCTCTCGCACATTGAACTACGTATCTGCTTTGGTCGGATCTTGGCGTGACACTTTCGAAACCCTCTTCCATGAACTTAAGTTCGACCTGACTTGCCAAATGATCCTTCGAATCAAATATCTGACCTACTTGTAACCTTAAACTGCGATTATAAGGTACAGGTTCGTAGGTTTGTGTATGGGTATTCTGGTCTGGAAGAATAGGGGGCATATCAAAATAGTCATTTAACTGACTAAATGATTTATTACTAGGGGTATATTCTTCGTGATCATCACTATCGGTATCTGATGTGTCTATATAAGCATCACCCGTTTTGAAAACATAGGTTTCGTCATCAGCAACTCCAGCACAGCGTCCTTCTTGTGGTTGTTGGTGTTGCGTCTCCGGAACATAATCAGACTGCTCCATTTGGAGGTCTTCGTCATCAGCGTCGTCATCACCTTCGTCGTCACCGTCGTCGTCACCGTCATCATCACCGTCGTCATCACCGTCGTCGTCACCTTCGTCATCGTCTTCGTTGCACACCGAGGATTCAGCATACACATAAAGTAACGGAGGTCTTTCTAATTCGGCTGCAAAGTGCATAAAACCAGAGATATCCCCATCGTTGCATAACTCCACAAATGACCCATCACCATTCTTGAACGCTAACTTGCAAACAGCAAAAGGGTCGATTTCACATTTTTGCATGGCGTATGCAACAAACTTCTGATAAGAAAAGTTTACTGGCAATTTACACCATGCTTAGATTTATAAGCAAAATTCCACTCATTGTTTTCTTTCACCCATTCACCATCGTAACAGAAATATAGCCTAGTTTTTGCAACAGATGAACTCATTTTTTCAATGGTATCTCAAAAGTATCGGTACCGAAGGTTGTTTCAAAGAAAGCAAGAAAGAAGGAAGGAATGGATGTGAGTTATGGATTGCATTCTACTGATATATTTATTGATGAAATCTCATTGAGAAAGATGAATTGCAACCACAAATTGCTCTTCGAAGTACAATAATTCAACATTGATGAAACATGCCAGTGAATTTGAACCACAAATTGGTCTTCAAAGTACAATAATTGTGGAAAAAACAGTAAAAGCATGCAAAGATTCGTTCAAAAATGACCAAAAATGACCAAAAATGTAATTTTTTTTGTCCCATCGCGGGGTTATCGTGGCACCAATCGCGGGGAGGGACCAATTATGTAACCGCATGCATAGTTGGAGGGGGGGACTTTTTGGCCAAAGTCGCGGGCCACGTGTGCCCTATCCCGCGATCGCAGGATTAGTCGCGGGAAAAATGGGTATTTTAGCAAATTCAGGAGAGAAATAGGTATTTTGATAAGTCAAAGTCAAACTTTGAGTATTTTAATTAAATTCCCTTTCTAAAATATTCACAATAGCCAAAAACCAATTTAGGCATTCTTTATAATGCGAAAAAAAAATCCGTAAATATATAATATGTAAGAATCTATTATTTAATAAGCTAAAGTTCACCAACTAATTAGATGCATATGTATAGATACCAGTAGGCTTTTGGTCTGCGTTCATGGCTCACAAGAGAGAGTAGTGACTAGTGAGTATTTGTCATGAAAAAATGTGTACGTACATGTGTGCATCTTGAAGAAGCAAAAAAAAAAATTCAAATGGTCTAAATATGTGTCAAAGCAAATCTAGATCATTGAATATTGGATTGGTCTATTGAGGATGGTGCATGCTCATGCATTAAACTAACATCCTATTAAATAACTCTTATCGGTGAGAAACAATAAAATATTATTTATCTCTTAAATATAGAGTTTTAGAGATTTCTTCAAATTTAGAGATTTTAACCTTCTCTCTTTTCTTTTCTCTATTTTAGCATATGGTATAGCATAGCTGTTGGAGCAAAAAAGTTGTTAAAATCTCATTTTTTTCTATTTTAGCATAGCTATTGGAGATGCTCTTACAAGTCATTGCAACAACCTATTGCAAAATATTCTTCCAACTGTCTCCAGTCAAGTGAAAACTTCAAATTTGTATTTGACTTCCAACCATAACACTTATATGCAGTGTTTGGTACAGCACGACTTAGAACAACAGTCACAATTTTTTTTTGGACAACAAAAGAAACAAATATATTGCAACCAAGAATTAGCGAGGCGCTAGAAGGAAGAAAGGTTACAAGGGAATTCATCCAAACTTCCCAACAAAAAACACTCTCAATAACTTCCCAACAGCAGTCATGAATCTAGACTTCGCAAAGTGAATTTCCGCATCCATCGTTTCCGGTAGAAAAGTATAAGCACATAAATTGCCATTTTACTTTAATGCGTAATACACCTCACAGAATTCCAAGTCAATACTTGACCACACTACATGACTAAACCAAAAATACTCATCAGGCTTGACCTAGTATTAACTTGTCACATCTCAATTAACTTCAGTCAGAGGTACTCTGTCAAAAGCATCAGTAATAAATAACACAATGATAAAATACGTACAGGTTGTGAGAAGTGGTGGAAAGAATGCAATCAGAAGGGCTGAGCAGCCTAATTTCAGGAACACAACGAATTTAAGATTTTTTAAAAACAAGTCCAAAAAAGTGACACAGATAAGAACCCAAATTCAAGTGTTGAGAGCATGGAAGTCTCTTCAGGCTTTAACCCTAAGACAAAAGAGAGATCTTGGCATTATAAGTGGAGGCAGGTTATGTAACATTCAGAGGTGGAAGCATGCAAGGCGTTGAAAGGGAAGGAGGTAGCCAACTTGGTGCAGTTTATTTGCGTTTAGTTGGATCAAGCATCGATCCAAGTTTGGGAGGGTTCGTGTGTTGGGATTCGTGGGTCAAGAGCCCTTTGGACTCTTCTTCTTTGTATATGCATTTCTAGCTAGCTAGGCCCTTTTGTGTGGTACGTAGTATATTGGTGGTTTCTTGCTCTTAAAAAAATAGATTATTCTCCACCTAAAATTAACAACGGTGAAAATTATTATTAATTTATATGTTGGAGCTCAAAGCAATTGGGTTTCTAGTTTTTGTTGTTTTGCTATATGACGTGGGATTAAACCCAATCGTGATGGGGGTTCCTTAGTTAAGGAAGAAGCACTATTGTTGCCTGCATAAAAGGTAAAAGAGTAGAGGATGAAGCATTGTTGAAAAATGAACAAGGTTAAAATGGAAGTATTGAACTTTACATATTCAGCATAATAACCAAACAGTTGTTCAGCCTAATTTATAAAGAAAGCTTAATCCATACCATAAATTAGTGAAAAGAATATAAATTTAGCTCCACAACTTCATATATCTCTGTTTTTATATTTTAAATGAGAAAGGAGTAATTTTGAAAAGAATATTAATTTTAATTATGATATTTTATCAACCCGTAATATTAATTAATAATAAAAATCTAATACAACACTGAATTATCATGCTTTAATGTATTTCTATTAAGTAAGTTATATTTATGTGAAATTCGTATCAGTTAATTAATGTTTATTTATACAATCCAACGAAACGAAATAATAAAGTTATTAAATAAAATATCATAACCAAATTGTCTTTAAAAATTATAACTTGATGGTCATTTCTATATTTTTTTCTAGTCAAAAGTTTCTCATACACTTTATCAAGTAAAGAGAATAAATCAATTTATTACTAAAAAAGAAATATAATTATTGAAATCAAACCTACTATAAAAATAGTCTTCTTATGCAAATTGAACATTTGGTTTGATATAATTTTTTAAATTATTAACACTACAAAAGATGAGATTATTATGACCGACAAACTTATTAGAGGATCTCCAATGGTTGTCTGAAGAAATTTTGAAAAAGGCTTAATCAAGATTTAATCATTGAAGTTAATGACTTTAAAAAAATTATTTATCAACAACTTGAGGTTCCTCTAGTTTATGAATACACGGACGTGAGATACAAAAAGTATATTTTGGTAGGACCAAGACCTTTTTTCTATATTTTTATTTTCTCAAGTCTTATACATAGCTTCACCATTGTGAATGCTCTTAGTGAAAACGATTAGGGACGATTTAGATGGAAAGAATTCTTCGTTGATGACATGGACATTAAATTATAGTGATATATATTACTGACAAACTTTAAAAAATAATGACAAATAAGATACTAACGCATTGTGTAGGTGGATCTCTCTCTCTCTTTCTCTCTATAGGGATAGGTTTAGAGAAAAACCACAAAAAATGAAAAAGTAAGAAACACACTGGTAGCCGTTCATCTGGACTGTATCCACATGTGCATATAAGTAATTTATAACATGCACATGTGCATAATGCATACATGCATAAAACCTAAAAAACATCTTAATTTACTTGTATGCACATGTGTGCATACCGTCCACATAAACAGTTTACCAGATTGTTCCTCAGTTTTTCATTTTTTGAGGTTTTCCCCTCAAACTCTCTCCCTCTATCTCTCTCTCTCTAAATATATATATATATATATATATATATATATATATATATATATATATATATATATATATATATATTATGTTGATCTATTTATATGAATTTAAATTATTCTGTATCAATAAAACAATAAGTAATAGTAAAAAGCATATATATTGTCATGGCTACTGAGGCTTAAGACTAGACCTTACAGTCATGTCATGTCTCACGTCCTTTATGCAATCTTGATGGATGGGGAAACGTCCGTTTTAAATACATAGGAGGTTTATGGGTATTAATACAATGGCATATACAATGGATAAGGAGAAAGCTACCAGGTTGGGGGGGGGGGGTTGGGAAATAGTTCTCGATCATCAAACCATGGTCTTTGGAGTTTATTGTGCAGGAAAGAATAGTCTGGTTGAAGATAGAAGGAGTTCCAACAAAGGTTTGGAATCCAACTTCATTAATTATGGTAATTTCCAAGTGGGAAAAAATCCTAATCTGTGAAACTTACTGGAACTTACACACAATTCCTAGAAGAGGCAAAGTTTGTATTCTCGCCTAAGGAGATAAACTCAATAAGAGTCATCGAAGAAATCTTGGTCGACGTAAAATTGGTGAAAATAAAGATCTCTGAAGGGGAAGAGATGACTCCTAATTAGGAGGTTCATTCTGAAGTCCTTGATTCCGAGAAAAATGATTCGGAGGAAAAGGATTAAGAAGCAGAAGATTTCATAGACGATACAAAGAAAGATGAGGGAGAATCCGTACAAGATTCATTTTTGAACGAAAGAGATAAAGCCGAGTTGAAGGAGAACATATCGTCGACAGAGGAGGACTGATGGTCGGAGTCAGCGCCGATAATGAAGTACCATCCGATAGTCGGAGAGGGAAAAAGGAGAATATCGAGAAGGATAGACGAAAGTTCGGAGAGTCTCCCAATATTGTTAATGTTAGTTCCAATAAACCTGGGGAAGTAAAACTAAAGTTTTCAAAATAGATGGCAAAGAATCTGTAGTAAGTGAGAAAAGCAAGGACATGTTTTGATATTGCACTTATCACGTTGTGCTAGAACGTCAGCACCACAATCATGTTGTGCTAGAACGTCAGCTTCATTATTATCGCGATGTGCTAGAACGTCAGCAAACGTTGTGTGTCTGTTGTGCTTGAAGGCCAACGGAGTGAAGTTTGAATTGTGCCTGAGTGACAATGATTGGTTTATAGATAAATGTTTTATATCAATGATTTCATAATACTCTTTACCAATTTACAGGGATTAGCTCACTAGACCAAATGGTCTAACCCTCATTTTGTTTTCAAAATATGTATTCCAGGACAAGTACGAGTATTTGATAAAGGGAAAGGAAATATGTGATTTATTTTGCGACAAGATAATCTCTGTGAAAGTTGAAGATGTAAACTGATATTGTAATACCTCAGGTAAGTTCGTTATTTATTTGTTTTACGTTTAATAGTTTAGGGTTTGTTTATGGCGATTCGTAAGTTTAAGAGCGTTAGTGTGAATTTTATTAGTTAGAAACCCTTAGTTGCAATTTCTCATTCTTATATAAGAAATCACACCTCCTATGTTAATCATAAGTCGGTTTCCAGAGTATTGGTGGTGTATCTGTGCTTAGGCGAGAGAGTAGTGAAGTTCGGTGATTTAGGGTCGTGAGAATTCTCCTTTGAATCATTTTGATGTATAATTTCTTTTCAAATTATGTTCATAGTAGATAGTATTATATTTCTATCGGTTTAGAAATTCCAATTTTTTATTCTTGGTTGTTTTCTGTCGAAACTGGGT
This sequence comes from Saussurea involucrata, assembly GCA_033807775.1. NCBI lineage: Eukaryota > Viridiplantae > Streptophyta > Magnoliopsida > Asterales > Asteraceae > Saussurea > Saussurea involucrata. The sequence goes on along the minus strand of CM066322.1, from coordinate 53,099,210 downwards.
TACGAATGGTTATCTGGATGTCGCACAAAGTCCGGATGTATGTATTCGGATTCCTCGTGTTTTCCGGATAGGATGATATCGGATTTCAAATGGTTTCTGGATTGATTCCCGAGATAGTTTTCCCGGATACGTTTTCCGAATGGTTTTCCCGGATACGTTTTCCGGATAGCTTTCCCGGATACGTTTTCCGGATGGGTTCCGGATAAGTTTCCCGGATCCCATATCCGGAAGCTTTCTGACTTCTTTCAGTTCTAAAAATTTTCTTGGCAGAGGGACATTTTGTGAGTGTGTTCTGGGTAAGGGTATGATAGGCTTATTTAGGATTCTTAGTCTGTCATTGAGTTTTATGTGGTAAATAGTTATATGTATTTGAATTCCAGATTTTGGGAAGTCGGTGGAAAAGTAAGATTCTTGCAAGTTTTCAAGAAAAGGTGTTAGTTGTGTTATTGCTTTCAGGTGAGTTTTACTTTTAATCATTTTCAAACTAGAATACATTTATATTGAATAAATATGTGGTAGGTAGTGTGTAACATCTCGATTTTTTTTATATATAGTGTTACGTTTGGTTTATTGAATAATTTGGGTATTTCAGACTTTGTGAAGTTTGGTGACGGAAAATCCTTACAGATGTAAGAAGTAAAGTAAGTGTTAGTGCCTTAACTAGCATGTTGTACTAAGTAGAGGGGCTAGTTGTGTAAATATCATCTCACCAACTACACCAACTAATTACGCTATATATATTCATCTTGTGTCTTCATCTAAAAATCATCCATTCTCTCAATCATTCTCTCTTGTAAACTCTCTCAAGTGTGTACCAAGAAGCTAGTTCTTCAATTGATCAATATATGGATGGCTTTCTGATTGTTTATACTGTTTGATTACTTGATCTGGGATCACAGTAAGAGTGACGTTACTGCTGTCAGGTGAGTTCATTCTTACCTTACCCTTTTTATAACGTATTTAAATTACGGTAAGGTATACTTTTATAAAGAAATATTTCCTGAATGAATTTTGGGGTGGACGATTATACGAGTTTTAATTATTTGTTCTAATGGGCAATTGGGTATATAAATTTATATCGAGGAACCGTGAGTTCATTCTTACCTTACCTTTTTATAAACGTATTTCAATTTATGGTAAGGTATATTTTATAATGAATGTTTCCTGAATGAGTTTTGATACGAAGCAAAATTGGTTATCTTTAAATTAATGGTATTGCTTAATTTCATTAACGTTATTTGAAAATGATTTTATATTAAGCAATAACCTGCACGAGTATAAATAAGTGTAATGGATCCATAGGCACTAGTTTTTTATAAACACATGGAATAGGCGTGGATTAATCGTAATTCCAGTGTGTATGATAAACGTGGAATAGGCGTGTACTAATCGTAATTCCCGTTTAGGTGAAATAAAGAATAGGCGTGGATTAATCGTAATTCCTATTTCACATTGATGAGAAATCGTGGGATATGCGTGGACTAATCGTAATTCCCGATTTCTAAGGAAGGAAAGAGATAGACATGGCTTAATTGTAATCTCTACTTCCTTTCCAAGAAATTGACATGTGTAATTGTGATTTCTTGGATATGAGCATTAATCTAGAATCCGGGGAGATTCGTAGTGGGCTCAGGAACATGATATCATGACTGACTTGGTGTCAGTCATATTCATGGAATCAGGTATAATCCCGTCATCGTAAGATGTTGAAACGTATGGTAAGAAAAGGGTGAACCAGGTTTGTTATGCCTTGTTTACATTGATTTTAAAAGTATTATTTTGAAACCGAATGTTCTCACTAGGCGTTAGCCTAATCGTTTCAAATTATATTTTCTTACCAAGTACTAGCTCGGGAAAGTAAAGGGTTGTGGGACGAGTGCATTCTAGTACATACTTTTGGAATAAAGTGGAGAAGTTAGCCTTAGTGAGGAGTTTTTAATAAATCATTGATAACCAGTTTAATCTAATCTTAGTTGACAGGATTAGATTAATAGGTTATTTTGAATTTGCATTGGTGTATATATGAATCCTCAAGGTTAATTCTCTGTTACGTATAAAAGTTTGGCAGATCTTATGTTTAACCTTGTTAGAATTAAGGTTTAAATTTACCCTGATTTTAGGGTGTTACATAGTGTGATGATGTGCTTATGATTGAAATATGATATATTGAGATATATGTTGTATTTATATAAGCATTACACTACATGATTGCACGTTGGCCAAACTTAGGGCCGGTGGAGTTTTGGCTGTACGGAGGGACATCGGAGTTGGATGTATTTTAGTGCAGCGAAGTAAATTGATTAGTTGGTTTAGCGCAACCAACTAATATGACCATGTGAAAGAGTTGTACACAGTGCATACGAGTCATACTTGGTATTTATATACGTTGTATATATGTGTTTTACAAAATGATTATTAAACCGATAGAGATTTTCTCACTTAGACCAATTGGTCTAACCCTCATTTTGTTTTAAAAAATATGTATTCCAGGTCGAGGAGTAAGTAAGAGCAGAGGAAAGGATAAATGATGATTTGCTTTTGGAAGTCGTGTGTTTATGGAGTTTCATGAAGTGTTTTGTATCTAAAGTCTCGTTATTTGTGATGTAAATTATTAGCAAAACGTTTGTACTGATATATGTATTGTAAAAGTTTTGGGACCAAGAGACCTATGTGATATAATATGTATTTTGTTATCTTATGACGAGATGTAAATTGTGTTATATGATGTATGTTTGGGATGGGTTGTTACAGATATGGGTTTTGATCTCTACATAAATAGAGCTTGTGTATGTATCTATCGTTAGCAAAAAGTTTGTAGTAACTTTTATATTATTGTATATTGTTGGACTTTAGGACCCAACATGTAACTCTATATAGTTTGTCTTATATGAATTATAAAGTCATTCGATTGAGTAGTTAAATATATCGCACTTGTATCTGAAACCGAAACCGACACTTAAAAAGAAGGTACGGAAGAAGACAAGATCAGGGGATAGCATTGAAGAAAATGCTGACTAAAAAAACGAGGACAAGTGTCTGGAAGCTACCGAATCTGAAATTCTTCCACGTAACTCAAGGGACCTCAGAAGCCCCGACAAAGTGAATGAGACAGAGGTTTCATCTTCTAATTTTCTCGATCCTCAGTCTGAGATTGAAAGAATCCTCGAAGTGGGAGACATGTTGGGTTTTGACATGAAATGATTGAAAAAAAGAAGTGGAAAAAGTGTTCTAACAAAAAGAGTCTTCATCGATCCCATATGAATTTACTATCTTTAAATTATAGAAGTATTGGGTATGACGACAAAATTAGATGTGTGGACGGTCTGTGCAAGGAATATAAAATTAACTTCTTGGCTTTACAGGAAATAAGTTTGCAAAATATGGACAATATAATGGTTAAAAGAACTTAAGTAGATTTCAGCTATGATTATGTAGTTCTTGATTCCCGGGAAAGATATGGAGTCATTCTTTCGGCTTGAGACACCTAAGTGTTCGTCAAAGACAAAGCTTTATGTAATGAGGGTTTCGTGGCTATCTTCGAGAGATGGATTCCTAATAACGAATTGTGTTGTAACATCAATGTTTATGCACCTCAACAAGACGCTAACAAAAAATCCTTTTGGACTTCGATTCTGCAGTTAACCATTAACTGGACTGGAGTGATGATAACTGCAGGTGACTTCAATATAACTTGTGACCCAATGTAGAAAATTGGTTCATTTTTTTTATCATGCTATGACCCTCAACTTTAACCATCTTATATTTGATGTCGATGTCATTGAGATGCCATCTTTTCGAAGGCGTTTTACTTGGTCTAATAAGGATGGATCAAAATTAAGTAAACTAGCATGGTTCTTTATTTACAGGAATTTTTTGGACTTATGGCCCAATATGAGCTGCTTCATTCTTCCCAGGGAAAAGTTGGACCATTGCCCCATAATCTTGAAAGACAACAGTCAAGATTTCTGTAACAGTTCACCCCAAACATACACTGAAACACCCTAAAAACCACAATAAATTTAAACCTTAAAACTTTTCAGAGTTTACCATAACTTCTTCAAAACTTTTATACATAAATGAAGAATTAGATACGAAGATTCACATGTACAACTGAATTATCAAAACAACCTACTAATCTAATCCTTAGCACTAAGATCAGATTAGACGGGTTGTCTAGGCAATTCATCAATACATCTTCATATACACTAACTTCTCCACACATCACCAAAAGTAGGACTCCGGTATCACTCGTCACTCATCCCTTTGTAAACTTCCCCGAGCTAGTACCTGGTAAGAAAATTTAAATTGAAAAGATTAGGCTTACGCCTAGTGAGAACATCAAATTTTTCGAATCAAAATCTTTATAAGCATTGAGAACCAAAAACTGTAAACAAAGCGTATAAATAAACCTGTTCCCAACCTAGCATCTTTCGATGACGGGAATCATACCCGATTCCATGAGTACGACCAACACTAAGTAATTCACAGTCTCATGTTCCAGAGCGCCACTACGAATCTCCACGGATTCTAGATTACAGCTCATGTCCAAGAAATTACAATTATACCTTGCCTATTTCTTGGAATGGAAGTAGAAATAGCAATTATACCTTGCCTATTCCTAATCTCTCAAATGAAAGTGGAAATAGCAATTATACCTTGCCTATTTCTCATCTCTCAATATGAAACGAAAATAGCAATTATACCTTGCCTATTTCACCGTTTCTCATCACGATACAAAAGGGAATAACAATTATACCTTGTCTATTCCTCAATTCCAATATAAACAAGAATAGCAATTATACCTTGCCTATTCTATGTTATCAAGTAATGCTAGTGCCTATGGATCCATTACACTTCCTAACATACGTGCATTGTATCACACCAAATCATACGTCAAATCATAACATACCTAAAATCAAATTATAAGTATGTTCATGCTGCTAAGATTGAATTTCAAATAATAAAATGTTCTTTGTCAAAAGTTACCAGGAACTCTTTAGTTACCGGAAACTTAAAAGTTACCGGAACATTAGAACTTTACTGGACATCAAAACTATCCGGACATCACAACTTACCGGACATCAAAATTATCTAGACTTCAAAACTATCCGAACAAGGTGTCCGAGAATCATATCCGGAAACTACCGAAATCCGGTAACAATCCGGAACTAGTATCCGGAAACACAGCTTACCGGACACTTTTGTAATACACACCGGAAACACATACAATCCGGATGACGTCCATAAACCAAAGTAATTCAGGTAACATCCGGTAACCTATCTATCCGAGAACTACATTTTTTTCACCGGATACTGCAGGAAATCAGATTTACCGGATACTATACTTTGTCCGGACACCATCGAATAGGGTTTTACCGGATACTACATTTTTATCCGGGAACTATCGATCTGCACTCAATTTTCACCATTGGTTCCTCTATAACTAAATTTCCAGTCACATACATATCACTCCAGTATTTATAAAACACTTAAGCCATTTAATTTCATGAAAACTACTCAATTTTAGTTGCAACAATATCCAAAAGAGATGAACTCACCTGGACAGAAGTCGCTTTCAAACAGAACTTTGATTTCCAAATTGCCTCTCCAACAATTCGATAACCTAATTCAGGAGATAGATTGGCTCATAAACATCCATCTTAAACAATCGATTTGAAGGAGAAATCGAATTCCTTACCAAGAACGAGATTAACTTTGGTTTCTCTTCTGCACCTTTGGAACCGACTTCACACAGAGAAATTGAGATCTATCTCAATTTCAGCCGACTACACCCATTGAATACATAACCAACTATACTCAAAAGATGTAACAACCCAAACTAAAATAAAGCATAGCATTCATAATAATATAAAACATCCCAAAATTTGTCTCAAAATTTACATTACAAAAGTCTTCAAAATCTAGGTTGGCGGAAACAACCTATTCACAACTGAGAATAACATAAAGTCTATAAATAAGGTAAAGCTCGATGTCTAGAAGACTCCGTGCTCTAAGCCTGCTCTTTTCCCTTACCATAGCCTCCTAAAACCTGCTTACCTGAAAAGGTTTAGTTTGGAAAATACGAGGGTTAGACCGTGGGGTCTAGTGAGTTCCCTCAATACAACAGTTCTCAAAACATATTAGAAACCTGCTCTGATACCATATTGTAACGCCCCAAAATCCGGGCCAATTTGAACCTTAAATTTCAACAAGTTATGATAAACTAAACTTCAACTTTCATATATATATATATATATATATATATAGCAAGTGAATTAACCACTAGGAGTACATTTACAAGTACATAATTCTCCAAATAACCTATTAATCTAATTATGCCACTATAATCAGATTAACTAAGTTATCTAAGCAATCCTTCAAAAACTCCTCCTGTTAATTGACACCTCTGCTATTTCAAAACGCTCGTCCCACAACCCTTTACTTTCCCGAGCTGGTACCTGGTAAGAAAACATCATATGAAACAATTAGGCCAACGCCTAGTGAGAACATTCGTTTTAATAATAATATTTGCAAAATCAATGTAAACAAGTTACAACAAACCTGATTACTCCTTTTTCTTACCGTACGTATAACTCTATTCCATTATACAATTTCATCCAATTCCATGAATATGACTGACAATAATTCCATCAGCATATCATACCTCAGAGCCACACTACGAATCTTTAATGATTCTAGATTAATGCTCTTATCCAATAAATTGCAATTACACATGCCCATTTATCGGAAAGGAAGTAGAGATTACAAGCACTTATGTCAATCCCATTTCCTTCCTTAGAAATTGGGAATAACGATTATTACCACACGCCTATTCCACAATTTCTACACACACACTGGAATAACGATTATTACCACACGCCTATTCCATGTGATTACCAAACACTAGTGCCTATGGATCAATTACACTTCACTAACGCATATGTATAACAACATATTACAGCTCATATCATATTCTCAAATCTAAGAATACTAGATAACCTATCGTATCTTCATCCTCAAATGCCCCGCCCCTTCGACTTAGCACGGGGTTCCGCTACCCGGTTAGAGGATGGGGTCAAGGGGCAACGCCCTTTCGGGGTCTGGGGGCAGCGCCCCTAGAAATTTTTTAGAAACTTAACCAGACAAAACATCTAGAATCTGCTTCCAAACATCAGAACCTAACATTCTCAATTTCACAAAAGTGTCCGGACAACAGGGGTTTCCGGACAACTTTGACTGTCCGGACAACTAAACTTTCCGGAAAACACACAACTTTCCGGATACTGATCTAATCCGGACAACACCCGGGTACTAAAACAATCCGGATACCATCCGGTAACTATATTCATCCGGAAACTACTACAAAATTAAAACTTACCGGATAACTTTGTCGCGTCCGGAGACATTAATCACCACGGTTTCCGGATACATGGTTTTATCCGGAAACCTTCGACCTGCAGCTTAAAATTCGATCTAGATACATATCTGTTCGATTCAGCTCATTCCAGACCATTCCATGCAGTTCATAACCAATTTATACAACTATTTCAAGGTTTAATTTAACATATAAACACTGATTTGCACAAACCACAAATGAACTCACCTTTTTGAAGAAAACCCACTTTAATGACAATCTGTTGCTTCAAATCTGATGTTAAGGATTCTGAAAATCTAAACAATACACAGATTCGTTTACAAACATACATCTACAACAAGATTTATCAGAAACTATGGTAAATTCCTTACCAAAGTGAAGACCTAACTTGCTTTTCTTCTCTTTTCTCTTTGCTTTCTCACTTCTTTCTCTTTTCCCTTTTTCTCCAAACCGACCCCAACATAAAATGAGATAAAAATCTGATTTCAGCTACTTTATCCATACACACTTTCCAATTGTGACCAAACCCACCTCCAAGTTTCATTTTTCCAACAATTGACACCAAACCTTAATCCCTTGTATTTTAACCTTATTGAATTATAAAATACAACATAATTCAAGGTTTTAAACCAAAATACAATTAGATCCCAATTCTCATTAAAATACTAATATTGAAAATTTGGGATGTTACAATACTCCCCAACTTGAAAATGATTTCGTCCTCGAAATCAGAATCAGGTAAACAGATGGGGATACCTACTCTTCATATTCTCTTCCGACTCTAAAGTCACATTAGCACCTCGATGGTGTTTCCACTGTACTTTGAACATAGCTACTTCCTTACCACTACGCAACCTTCTAACCGATCTTTCCAAAATTGCCTCTGGTTCTTCTACACATCGACTCTTTTCATCTACCCTTACATCAGCAAGTGGAATCACATCGTCCTCCTCGGCCAAACATTTCCAAAGGTAACAAACATGGAAGGTATTGTGGATGCCTTCCAATTCAGGTGGAAGATCTAACTGATAAGCTTGCAATCCGACCCTCTTAGTGATAGTGAAAGGTCCTAGAAAACGAGGACTTAACTTCCCACGTTTACCAAACCTTATCACACCTTTCCATGGGGATACTTTAAGCATCACACGCTCCCCAACTTGGAATTCCTTTGGTCTTCTTTTCGGATCAGCATAACATTTTTGTCGATCTTGAGCTGCCTTCATATGCTGCCGAATTTCTTTCACTTTGTCAGCTGTTTGTTGTACTAGTTCCGGACCAGCAAACTGTTTCTCTCCGGCTTCTAACCAACACACCGGCGTTCTACATTTCCGACCATATAAAGCTTCGAAAGGTGCTCTCCCAATACTAGAATGATAACTATTGTTATATGCGAACTCTACCAAAGGTAGATGCGCATCCCAGTTTCCTCCAAAATCCAATACACATGATCGGAGCATGTCTTCCAAAGTTTGAATGGTCCTTTCGCTTTGCCCGTCGGTTTGCGGATGATAAGCAGTACTCAAATTAACTTTCGTACCCAATTCCTCTTGTAGTGATTGCCAAAATCTTGAGGTAAACCGACTATCACGATCTGACACTATAGATATCGGTATACCATGTCTTGACACCACTTCATCAATATACAATTTTGCCAATTTATCAATCGGTGAAGCTTCTTTCATAGCTAGAAAAAAGAGCACTCTTAGTCAGTCTATCCACGATTACCCATATTGTGTCGTTACCCTTTTGCGTCTTAGGTAACTTCGTCACAAAATCCATGGTAATCTTCTCCCATTTCCATTCCGGAATCTCCAAAGATTGGAAACTTCCATACGGCTTTTGATGTTCCGCTTTTACCAAAGAACAAGTTCTACACTTCTCTACTAATTGAGCCACATCTACTTTCATAGCTGGCCACCAGTAATGCAATTTCAAATCTCTATACATCTTAGTACTCTTAGGATGTATAGAATACTTAGATCTATGGGCGTCTTCGATAATTAACTCTCGATTTCTTCCAGCTTTAGGTACCCAAACACGACCTTGGAATAACTTAATTCCACGGCTATCTTCAGTCAGTTGAAGATGTTGTTTGCTCATCACCTCTTCTTTCAGATTCTCCTCCAGTAAGGCCTCCACTTGTGCCTCTTTTATCCTTTCAATCAGACTGGACGTTACATCAATCCTAGCATTGGTCGTTTTCAAACACCCACTATATTCTTTTCTACTTAAAGCATCGGCTACTACATTTGCTTTACCAGGATGGTAATGCAATTCACAATCATAATCCTTAAGTAACTCTAACCAGCGTCGTTGTCTCATGTTCAACTCTTTCTGATCAAAGACATGTTTCAAGCTCTTATGATCAGTATAAAGAGTACACTTCGTCTCATACAAATAGTACCTCCACAGCTTCAAAGCAAAAACAACCGCTGCTAACTCTAAATCGTGCGTTGGATAGTTCTTCTCATGCTCTTTAAGTTGTCTTGACGCATAAGCAATTACCTTGCCTCGTTGCATCAATACACATCCCAGGCCCATCTTGGAAGCATCACTGTAAACAACAAAATCTTCTGTTCCTTCTGGTAAGGCAAGAATAGGGGCTTCACACAACTTTTGACGTAAAGTTCTGAAAGCTGATTCTTGTTTCTCCGTCCAGACAAACTTCACGTTCTTTCTAGTCAATAAAGTCAAAGTAGAAGCAATCTTCGAGAAGTCTTTAATAAATCTCCGATAATAACCCGCAAGACCTAAGAAACTTCTTATTTCAGACGCACTTCTTGGTGTCTCCCAATTCATCATAGCTTCTATTTTTGTTGGGTCTACCTTAACTCCTTCTGAAGTGATCACATGACCTAGAAATTGTACCTCTTTTAACCAGAATTCACATTTCGAGAACTTCGTGTACAATTTCTCTCTTCTCAACACTTCTAAAACTTCGCGTAAATGAAGTTCGTGATCTTCTTCAGTATTCGAATAGACAAGTATGTCATCAATGAAAACAATGACAAACTTGTCTAAAAATGGTCGACATACTCTATTCATCAGATCCATGAATACTGCTGGAGCATTTGTCAAACCAAATGGCATTACAATAAATTCATAATGCCCATACCTTGTTCTAAAAGCTGTCTTAGGGATATCTTCATTTCTTACCCGAACCTGATGATACCCAGACCTTAAATCAATATTAGAAAAACATCTCGCACCTTGGAGTTGATCAAACAGATCATCGATCCTTGGAAGCGGATACTTATTCTTAATTGTCACTTTATTCAACTCACGGTAATCTATACACATTCTCATAGTACCATCTTTCTTCTCAACAAACAACACCAGAGCTCCCCACGGCGAAGAACTCGGTCTAACAAAACCTTTATCTAACAACTCTTGAAGTTGAGTCATCGTCTCTTTCATTTCGGTCGGCACTAGACGATAAGGTGCTCGCGCAATTGGTGTCGATCCAGGAATGAGATCAATACGGAACTCTACCTGCCGTTCAGTCGGTAAGCCTGGAAGATCGTCGGGAAATACGTCAGGAAATTCACATACCACTTTGATATCTCCCATTTGTTTCTTTTCTGACTTTCCATCTAATACATATGCTAAATAGGATAAGCATCCTTTCGAAAGACACCTACGCGCCTTTGCCACAGAAATTAACGGAATTTCCCCTTTCTGCTTTTCTCCGAAGATGAGTATATCATCCCTATCAGCCATCGGAATCCTGATTAATTTCTTTGCACAAATATTTCTGCCTGATTGGCTGTCAGCCAATCCATACCCACAACCACATCAAATCCTCCAATTTCCATCAACAACAAGTCGATCGGAAATTTCGTCTCTTCTATCGTAATAAAACAACCATTAAGTCTTTCGCAAACCAAGGCTTGACCCCCATTAGCTACCTCAACTACTAAGGCATCATCCAAAGTAATAACAGGCATAACTAACTTGTGAAAGAACGACTTGGACACAAATGACAAATTTGCACCACAGTCGAATAAAATGCGCGCAGGACAAGAATTAACAAGGAAAGTACCCGAGATGACATCTTTCGATTCTTTAGCTTCATCAACGGTCATCTGAAACGCCCGACCCGTTGGCTTTGGGATATTTGATTTCTTACTTTCATCTCCACTCTTTTTCAACCTTGGGCAATCCCGGCGGAAGTGACCCGGTTGCTTACACTCGTAACATGTAGTTCCTTGTACCGGACAATTGTTCATCATATGCCCACTTTTACCACACTTGAAACACTCCAACGCTGTCACCCGGCACGACCCATAATGTTTACTCTTACACTTTGAACACCAATTTGGTTCACGGCGTGATTCATAACGAATACCCTTACCAGTTGTCTTTGACTTCTGAGAAAATTCTGCTCGGCCTTCCCATTTCCGTTTCTCCCCAACTTGGGTCTTTTCTTCTTTATCCTTCGCGTAAACTTCTTCCATTACCATAGCTTCTTCAATAGTTTCCCTCAGTGTTGAAGCCTTGGCATTTCTTACACGAGACATCATATCCGCGGGTAAACCCTTCAGGTAAGCTTTAATCTTTTCTTTTTCATTTGGAGCCACGTGCCCCACCAAATTCAGCTTCTCCATAAACGTTTCAGTATACTTTCTCACAGACATGCTGCCCTTCTTGAGAGTCCTAAACTCTTCTTCGATTCTATCCATCTCGTTCTCATTACAGTACTCCTCCAAAACCTTCTTCTTGAATGATTCCCAAGTCATAGCAGTCAATACTGAAGCCGATATTGAAGCTGTCACTAAATTCCACCATGTCAATGCATTCCCTTTTAACATTTGAGAAGCAAATCAAACTTTTGGCTTCTCATCACACTCGCAAGCCCGGAAGGCTTGTTCCATTTCCCTAATCCAGTTCATACAAGTCACTGGACTATCTGTTCCAACAAATTCGGGCGGCTTACAACTTAAGAAAGTTTTATACGAGCAGCCCTTTTCAACTCTCCTTTCAGTTTCCAATACTCGCTCACGAGTTGGGTTGATTATCCCAGTGTCAGTTCCTGTTCGTTGCAACTCCGAACTCCGATCATTTAATGCCTTCATAAACATTTCAGTTTGTTGAGCCATCGCGTTAGTCATCATTCTCGTCATGTTTTCCATCATTCGGGCTTCCATACTTGCTTCTGGTGTTCTTGGGTTGGCAGTACTGGTACCCGTTCTATGTACCTGACTTGATGTTCCTCCAAGAGAAAGAAACCCCGGCGGAGTCTCATGAATATCGCCTGCTCCAGGTCGCCTTTCTCCTGTCCACTCACTTCCTGTCCTATCCATCTCATAAATAGGGGACAATGGCGGCGTATTCACCATCGTTCTAATATACACAAAAGAATAACCATAAGAAATGGTTATACACATACGAACATACGAAACGTACTATACCGATCATTAGTCACTGTAACAATTTAGAAACAAGTATGCTTGTGTAACAATACATTCATAATAACAGTAGCTAATTGGAATTGTGAACATATTATACATGAGAATCCTCGTTACCATTGTCACAGTACTAATTTCACGTATTTCCGTTAACTCTAAGACTATCCCGTCTTAGTACTTCTACCCATATCTCATATATCATAACTTAATTCATCTCAGCTTAAGTCTAAGTACCTCCTCAGCATACTTAGTTCGCTTAAACTATTGCTCTGATACCATATTGTAACGCCCCAAAATCCGGGCCAATTTGAACCTTAAATTTCAACAAGTTATGATAAACTAAACTTCAACTTTCATATATATATATATATATAGCAAGTGAATTAACCACTAGGAGTACATTTACAAGTACATAATTCTCCAAATAACCTATTAATCTAATTATGCCACTATAATCAGATTAACTAAGTTATCTAAGCAATCCTTCAAAAACTCCTCCTGTTAATTGACACCTCTGCTATTTCAAAACGCTCGTCCCACAACCCTTTACTTTCATGAGCTGGTACCTGGTAAGAAAACATCATATGAAACAATTAGGCCAACGCCTAGTGAGAACATTCGTTCAATAATAATATTTGCAAAATCAATGTAAACAAGTTACAACAAACCTGATTACTCCTTTTTCTTACCGTACGTATAACTCTATTCCATTATACAATTTCATCCAATTCCATGAATATGACTGTAATACCCCGGGTAAATCCGTTAGTTAAAAATTCAATTTCGTTAAGTTTATTTAACCTTAAAGTTACTATTTAGGGTAAGTTTGGATAAGTTTATAAGATAAAGGTGTTTTAGTCTTTAATGAAGAGTTTAGGGGCTAGATGGGTAAATTAAGTTAATAATATCTGATTAGGTGTCAAGTTATCCTCACATCAGCAGAAAATCAGTAGGTGTATGTGCGTGTTTTGAGAGAAAAAGGGAGAAGAAGAAAAGAAGGGTAAAGGCATCAAATTGATTCATTTGGAAGTGTTTGAGGTATGTTTTCTTTACATATTATGTGTATAATTGATAGCTGAATGTTTCTATCGGAGTAGAATAGTTAGAATTACTTCTGTTAATGATTCAGTCGATTTCTGGGTGAAAATGGGATAAACAGTCAGAGGTGTCCGGATAATATGAAGGTATCCGGGTAGTTTCTTGGGTGGTGTCCGGGTAGTTTATTGATAGTGTCCGGATGATTTGTTTGAGAGTTTCCGGGTGATTTAGAGTCCGGATAGCGTCCGGATTCCTTGTGTTGTCCGGATAAGTCGTGTTGTCCGGATTAGTCTTGCTGTCCGGATTACTGAGGTTGTCCGGAAAAGTCATGTTGTCCGGGTTGTTTGGGTTGTCCGGATAACTTGGCTGTTTGGGTAATTTTGAGGATAAAAGTTATGTAGATGTATCTAGAGTCCATAACCTGCTAGTAAGTCTTATACATGAGTTGGTAAGGAGATATTTGTATGTAAATGGTTTCAGATTCTGAGGTATTTGGATAAAGGAACGGATAGCTCGGAGAAAGGCTTGGAAGCGTATTTTAAGCATTCAAGGTGAGTTTTGCTTTAAAACGTTTTTGAACTGGAATACATATATATGTGTATATATATATGAGATGATTATGTGGTAGGAATATGATTATGTGTATATAAATGACAATATGATGTAATGAGATATATATTGTATTTATATAAGCTTTGCACTACACGAGTGCACTTGTTACCGGGTTCCGGTGTGCGGACCGGTGTGTAGCCGGGTTCCGGTGTGCGGACCGGTGATTAGTCGGGTTCCGGTGTGCGGACCGACAGGTAGCCGGGTTCCGGTGAGCGGACCGGTTGTTGATTTATTAGTTGGCTTGCTACCAACTAATATGGCCATTTGTGGAGGAATAAGGTGAATGAGATGTACACGATGCACGAGTCTGGATTGGTATTTAAATACGTGTGGTATGTTTATATTTTACGAAAGGTTTATCTAAACTATTTTGATACAAAGGATTTACAAAAAAGGGTTGATAATGATTTTGGAAAGGACCGGGATTAACTCACTAGACCCGTTCGGTCTAACCCTCATTTTGTTTTCAAAAATATGTTTTCCAGGTTAAGGATCGGCAGGAGAGGATGAAGTGTGGGAAGCTTTTGATGGATGTTGATTAGGAAGCTTAGATATATTTTGTAATGTCAAGACTAATGAGACCGTACTTGGTTGGTTATGTAACTTTTGTTGTAAATCAATGATATGTATGAATGTTATGTATTATGATGTATGTTATGGGATTTGGGTTGTTACAATGACTGACAATAATTCCATCAGCATATCATACCTCAGAGCCACACTACGAATCTTTAATGATTCTAGATTAATGCTCTTATCCAATAAATTGCAATTACATATGCCCATTTATCGGAAAGGAAGTAGAGATTACAAGCACTTATGTCAATCCCATTTCCTGCCTTAGAAATTGGGAATAACGAATATTACCACACGCCTATTCCACAATTTCTACACACACACTGGAATAACGATTATTACCACACGCCTATTCCATGTGATTACCAAACACTAGTGCCTATGGATCCATTACACTTCACTAACGCATATGTATAACAACATATTACAGCTCATATCATATTCTCAAATCTAAGAATACTAGATAACCTATCGTATCTTCATCCTCAAATGCCCCGCCCCTTCGGCGACTTAGCACGGGGTTCCGCTACCCGGTTAGAGGATGGGGTCAAGGGGCAACGCCCTTTCGGGGTCTGGGGGCAGCGCCCCTAGAAATGTTTTAGAAACTTAACCAGACAAAACATCTAGAATCTGCTTCCAAACATCAGAACCTAACATTCTCAATTTCACAAAAGTGTCCGGACAACAGGGGTTTCCGGACAACTTTGACTGTCCGGACAACTAAACTTTCCGGACAACACACAACTTTCCGGATACTGATCTAATCCGGACAACACCCGGGTACTAAAACAATCCGGATACCATCCGGTAACTATATTCATCCGGAAACTACTACAAAATTAAAACTTACCGGATAACTTTGTCGCGTCCGGAGACATTAATCACCACGGTTTCCGGATACATGGTTTTATCCGGAAACCTTCGACCTGCAGCTTAAAATTCGATCTAGATACATATCTGTTCGATTCAGCTCATTCCAGACCATTCCATGCAGTTCATAACCAATTTATACAAGTATTTCAAGGTTTAATTTAACATATAAACACTGATTTGCACAAACCACAAATGAACTCACCTTTTTGAAGAAAACCCACTTTAATGACAATCTGTTGCTTCAAATCTGATGTTAAGGATTCTGAAAACCTAAACAATACACAGATTCGTTTACAAACATACATCTACAACAAGATTTATCAGAAACTATGGTAAATTCCTTACCAAAGTGAAGACCTAACTTGCTTTTCTTCTCTTTTCTCTTTGCTTTCTCACTTCTTTCTCTTTTCCCTTTTTCTCCAAACCGACCCCAACACAAAATGAGATAAAAATCTTATTTCAGCTACTTTATCCATACACACTTTCCAATTGTGACCAAACCCACCTCCAAGTTTCAATTTTCCAACAATTGACACCAAACCTTAATCCCTTGTATTTTAACCTTATTGAAGTATAAAATACAACATAATTCAAGGTTTTAAACCAAAATACAATTAGATCCCAATTCTCATTAAAATACTAATATTGAAAATTTGGTATGTTACACACTCCTCCCGGTATGAGCACTGGCGAGCCACACCCCCTCGACGTAGCAAATTTACGCCTAATCACAATGTATGCATGCATCTCAAATTATCTTTCATAACAAGCATAAACATGTAATAAAGCATGCATTTCTATTCGTTTACTTACTTCGGAAAAACACGTTGTAAAACACGTATTTCGGTTTAGAAAAACTCACCTGTCTTGCTTGCTTCAGAATTCTCACTTAGTTTCCGGTTTCTAAACGAGTCACCTAAAAAGTTTGAAAGATATGGAATAATAAGGTACACATTCCCTGAAAAGATCCTAAGTACTTGGCTAAAAAGAACAACCGGGTCAGAAACCGCAGTCCGGACCCCACTCACATACCGGATCCAAATCCCAAATCCCGACCGCTATCGGATCATATTCCGGATTCCGGCCCAATACCGGATCCTTTTCCGGATTCCGGTCCTCATACCGGATTCTATCCGGATTCCGGTTCCTAGGCCAACACCGGGTCCATTCCAGATCTAGACCCACACCGGATCCATTCCGGATCTAGACCAACACCGGATGCAACTTGCGGATTCCGGACCGCCCTCGATTCCAGACTACAGTCGGGTTTCTTTTCCGGATCGAAATCCGGACTCTTGCAATCCGGTATTTGGCGATGCGATACTAAACAATATTAGGGCCGGAGATTAGCCCATCCCAACCGATTACTAAAGGGCCGTTTACCTAATCACTTACACAAGTAAGTGCTTACCGGTAAAATTCAACATTATCACTTACTTCTCGGGCAAGATTTTAGTCCACCAAAATGGCATCGTATGCACAATTTAACCGGTAAGCGCTAACCGTGGTAAGATTCGCCGCACTCACTTACCGGGTAAGACTCTCGGTCCTTGCTTTCGACTCTCGGTCCTTGCTTCCGCTCTTACCGGGTAAGATTCTTAGTCCTTGACATATTCGTCCGATAAGCTAATGTGACTTGGTAAGCACTTACCCGGCTAAGCGTTTTGTAAACGGCCCCTAAGTCTCTTTCTCAACAAAATGATTAATCCAACTCTATTAACCCCCTCTTATGGTTGTTAAGCTGTAATCAGACCTACTCCTATGAGTTAATCAAGTTATTTGACAATACCATCTCTGCTCAACCATTTTGCTACAAAACGAACATTATCTAAGGGATGATGGAGTTTACCTTGGAATGATTGATGGAAAAACGTCCTCTTTTCCTTCCCAATGCAGATTGCAAGAATTTCCTCCTCCTCTTCTCCGCTCACACACACACAGCCGCCCTCACAAAATGAAATTCCTAGGGTTTTGTGCCAAAAAGGAGATTTTATACTCTCCTCCCAAAAGTTCACTTTTGCCCCTCCAAGTCTTTAGCTTTCGATTTCCTTCCACTTATATTACATTTCTTTATATTTAACTTGGTTATTACAGAAGACCAAACCCACCTTGAAGTTTCACAATTCCACAAATAGATTCAAACTTTGGTCAATTACACTTTGACCCTTCGATACTAAATCGTACACTTTATTTAAAATAACATCCCTAATATTTTAAACGTTCTCCCAAAATGTACAATCATTATTGGAAAATTTCGGGGTGTTACATACACCATATAACATAATATACATCTCATCATTCCATAACAAAAGATACATATTATATCACATACGGTCTCTTAGTCTCAAAACTGTACAATACATGTTTCAGTACAAACTTTTCGCTAATAATTTACATTACAACTAACAAGACTATCGATACAAAATGCTTCATGAAAACTTTATAAACACACAACCTTCAAAAGAATATCATAATTTATTCTTTCCTTTGCTCTTAGTCGCTCCTCGACCTGGAATACATATTTTTGAAAACAAAATGAGGGTTAGACCAATTGGTCGAAGTGAGAAAATCCCTGTCAGTTTAGTAATCATTTTGTAAAAACAATGATATATAACAAGTATCACAATACCCATCATGACTCTTATGCACTGTGTACAAATCTTTCATATGGCCATATTAGTTGGTTGCGCTAAACCAACTAATCAATTTACTCCGCTGCACTAAAATACAGCCAACTCCGATGTCCCTCCGTACAGCCAAACTCCACCGGCCATAAGTCCGGCCAACGTGCAATCGTGTAGTGTAATGCTTATATAAATACAACATACATCTCAATACACCATATTTCAATCATAAGCACATCATCTCACTACCTACCACATATTTATTCAATATATATATATATTTATATGTATTCCATCTTGAAAATGATTAAAATAAAACTCACCTGAAGAAATAACGCAATTATCACCTTCTTTTGAAAACTTTCCAGAACCTTACTTTTTCCACAAACTTCACCAATCTGAATTACGCAAAATACATATAACCATTTACCACCTAAAACTACTCGACAAGTTGAGAATCCTAAATAAGCCTATCATACCCTTACCCAGAAAACACTCACAAATGTCCCTCTTCGGTGACTTAGCACGGGGGTCCCGCAACCCGGTTAGCGAGTGGGGTCAAGAGGCAATGCCCTTGCGAGTGTGGTTTTCCCGGATAGAGAATCCGGATGTGATTAAATTACCATCTGGGAAAATACAAAGAATCCGAGAGTAATTATCCGAATAAACCACCCGGGAATCCATCCGGAACTTACCCGGAAATCCCAAAAATCCGGATACTCCCGGTCCGAACAATGAGTATCCGGTAACCAAATCCGGATACCATCCGGAAAATAATCTACCCGGAAAACACTGGAATTCGAATACCTTCCATCCGGTAATCTAATCCGGAAAACATAGAGAATCCGGGTAAACTACATTCGGACTACTAAGAATCTAGATACTGCTCGAAGACATATTCGATTGAAACCATCTAGGAATCAAAATCAACCAATTCTAAACCGATAGAAATCATCTATTACTAGATACAAACATAACTTGAAAAGACAATTACCTCAAACTTGATTACACGAGAATTTCCTTGAGCCCTAATCGATCGACCTTCGTTCTTTCCCTCTTTTCTCTCGAATGCACAGACACAACTCAAACCTACTTATGAAATTATAAGAAGGTGAGGCTTATATATAATAAGCCAAAATTGCAATTAAGGGTTTGATCTTTACTAAAACGACAGATACACCCCCAAACTTATAAATGGACGCAACTCACTCTAAACTAATAAACATAAAATAAAGAGTAAAGTTCCCTTTTGGTCCTAAACGTTTGTTGATTTCAACAGTTTTCGTCCCTAAAGTTCATTTTTGCAAAAAACAAAACTCACGTTTGATAGCTCTCAACGATTTTCGTCCCTCGACCTAACGTTTGTTAACTTTTTCCTGTTAAGTCCAATTTGATGAGGGGTATTTTAGTCATTTTACATGTTTTCTAATTTTTATTTTTTTTACAAAAATCATCAAACATTAGGGACCTTTATGTAGTTACTCATGTGTATATATATATATATATATATATATATATATCATTATATATACATATATATATATATATATACAGACACAGGGACCAAATCGTTTGGTACCAAACCCCTCTTCCTTCCCCTCTTTCTTCTCCAGGGACGAATCACCGAGAACAACAATCATCGACTTCATCCTCCGTTGTAGTTGCGACCACCACCAGGACACCACCTTCCCCTTCCCCCTCTTCCTTCTCCACAATCTGCCACAAAAGCATATCGCCGATCTCTGTTTCTTGATCTTTCTTCTCAATATGTCTCTCTTCTCTGTCTCTCGATATCTCTATCTCTCGATCTTTCTTCTCAATCTGTCTCTCTTCTCTGTCTATCTCTATCTCTATCTCTCGATCTTTCTGACTCGATGTCTCTTCTGGATCTGTCCATTTTCTCTATCTCTCGATATGTCTCTCGATCTCTCTTCTTTGTCTCTTGATCACAGGTGTGACGATATTGTGGCCGGCGATTTGGACCCCAACGATTTGGCCGGAGATATTGTTGTCGGTGATTTGGACCCCAAAGATTTGGTCCTTGTGTCTTGTGTGTGTTTATATATATGTGTATATATATTAGAGATAATTACGTAATCGGTCCTTATAATTTGATAGTTTTTATAAAAACAAGAATATTAAGAAAACAAGTGAAATCACTAAAATACCCCCCATTAAATTGGATTTAACAGAAAAAGTTAACGGGCGTTAAATCGAGGGACGAAAATCGTTGCGAGCTATCAAACGTGAGGTTTTTTTGGCAAAAATGAACTATAGGGACGAAAACCGTTGAAATCAACAAACGTTAAGGACCAAAAATGAACTTTACTCTAAAATAAATAAATAAACAACTAACTTACCCGGGTCATTACAATTTCGGTCTCATTCCTTTCAGATTTTTTAATTCTTGGATCGAAATGGATGATTTAACAAACTGGTTGAAAAGGAATGAAGAAATGGTTGTTACACTAAATCTAAATGTAGATTGAACGATTTAAAGAATAGGTTCAAAATGCCTAAAGATAAAATCAATAGATGGTGGAAAGGAATAAGCACAAATTGGAGGAAGGAAAAAAGAAGGTTACGGTGGTTATTGAAGAAATAGACAGGGCATTCGAATCTGGCACGGTTGATGAGAGCATAATCTTTAGAAGACTTGAGAACGTGAAAATCAAGTTAGAGAGCAGTTCCAAAATCAGAGTAGATTTGAGGCAGAAAGCAAGAATTAAATACGATGTGTGTGATCCCAGAAATCAACAACAATTCAAGTATATTGAGAGAGATCGAGATATTGAAGCCATCCTCATATTAGATTTAAGACTTTGAATTACAAGATGATGACACACTCTCTCTCTACAATTTAGCTCTCTACATTGTGCCACACTAACAAATGAACTCTAATGTATATTATATAGTCAAGCCCAAGACCCACTAAGTATAAAGCCCAAGCCCATATACAATAATAAGGCCTTTACAAAACTTTCACAATTTAGGACATTTTCGGTCCTAACAATGTGGAGGGAGGCAAAAACTCTCATTTTTTTCAATGGTGTAATAATTTACAGAAGGAACATACATAAAATCAGAGGTGTCTTGGTTGATGGAGTTTTGAAAGATGATTCGTTTGTTGTTAAAGGAAGAATTCTTATCGTTCTTCAGATATAGAATGGGGACATCTATTAAAAAGGTACTTTTTTGGTATCGAAGTTGAAATGGAAATGGTTAACAGGGCTGCATCAGCTTTAAAATGTAAGGATGGAAACCAACCATGCAAATACCCGGGTGTGCCTCTCGGAGAGAAGATGTCATAAATTAAAGCATGGAAACCGATCATCGACAATTTCCAGAAAAGACTTTCGAAATGGAAGTCAAAATCTCTGTCCTTTAACGGTAGATGGGTCCTCTCACAAGTTGTTTTGGGTACTTTAACTATTTTTTTCTATGTTCAAGGCCCCGAAAGTAGTGATAGCTAAGCTAGAAAAAACCATGAAAGGACTGTTTAGGGGTTTCGAGGACGAAAAAAGTAAAATTACTTGGGTTAAGTAGGGATCAACCATTAGAAGTAAAGAAAATGGTAGTCTGGGCATTGGTAGTATTGTTGCAGCCAATGTTCCTTTGCTTGCCAAATGGGTGTGGAAATGCAGAAATGACTCGGTCGCGACTTATAACAATGTGATTAAATCTATCCATGGATCAAACACGGGGGATAGGGGTTTGATATCCGACAGAACGTTGAGTGTTAAGGTGGACGACCACGGACCATGGCAAAACGTAGGGGCTGCCATAAATAATGTGATTAACCTTGGTATTTCCTTTAATGTTTTATGCCTTAAACATGTTGGAAACAGACAAAATATCGGCTTCTGTACTAGAAACTAGACAGCAGGTGGAATCTTTAAAGAAAGGTTCCCGAGAGCTTTCAGTTTGGAAAGGAATTCAAAAGCCAATGTAGTTGAAAGAAAATAAGCATAGACGGTTACATCTGGTATTGGTGAAGGGCGTTGACAGGTGGTCGTTAATCGACTGAAGTGGAGAAAATGATGGAGATCATGGAGTAAGTTGCCATTGACGACACGGAATACAGATGGAGGTGGTCACTTACACCGGTCTTTTTGGTCCAATCCTTGAGAGCGGAAATCGAAAAACTATAGCTTGGAATCGGATATTATAAGATCCATTAGAATAAACTCATTCCAACAAAGATCAATATATCCTTTTGTAACGACCCAGACCTTTTTCGAAGTGTTTTGCGTTTGGTGTGGAGTTTTTAATAAAAGCAGAAGTTGAGGGGCTAGTTGGTAAATAAGAGTTGGGGTATAAAAGGGCACAAAACCCTAGACAACTTTGCATTTTCCTGATTTTTATGGTGCTTGTCGGCTGAGTTTTGTTGAGAGAAAGGGGTATTAGAGTTTTGAAGGTTTTTGTGAAGTTGAAGAGAGGAATCATCAAGTCTTGAATCAGAAGAAGGAATAAGATTGGATTTCGTTTCTTGCAAGTGATCTCTCAGGTAATCCTTAATCCATAACTTCATTTAAGATTCATTTGGTGATTTTCGAGTTTGAGGGTTTTCTTGATAAAGTCATTATAAGACCCTTAAAGGAGATTTAAACACCCTTAAATCGAGTTTACTCAGTAAAGTTTATGGGAATTGTTTAAAGATGTTTAAGTAAGTGATTTGTTGCATTATCCCACTGTTTTCGAAGTGTTCAGCAAGATTTCAGACCATAAAGCTTTTCCAGCGTTCGTCCGGAAACCTTCAAGTATGAAGGTGTCCGGGTGAGTGTCCGGGAAACTTCTTGGTCGGGTTGTAGAAGGTGTCCGGATATTGTGTTGTCCGGATAAGTTTAGTCGTCCGGATAAGTGTGCCATCCGGATAGGTTAATCGTCCGGAGACTATAAGTTGTCCGGTAACCTC
The DNA here is from genome assembly GCA_033807775.1 of Saussurea involucrata. Classification (NCBI taxonomy): domain Eukaryota; kingdom Viridiplantae; phylum Streptophyta; class Magnoliopsida; order Asterales; family Asteraceae; genus Saussurea; species Saussurea involucrata. The sequence continues at coordinate 53,075,789 of CM066322.1, read as the reverse complement.
AGTGTGTCCGGAAAGCGTGGTTATCCAGAAAAGTGTGGTTGTCCGGAAAAGTAGTGATGTCCGGAAAAGAGTAAGGTGGCAAGTGAGAAGTGTCCGGATAGTTCTAGTCAGCTTATAAATTTGTCCCTTCGTTCAGGTAGACAATTTGGAAGTAAAGAGCAGAGTAGGGAAGAGCAAACAAGCGTACCAGGTGAGTTTTCTAACTAAAATACGTATCTTTTAACGTGTTTTTCTAAAGTGAATACATGATGAGAAATACCATGTTTTGTTCTTATGCTTTTATTGCATGAAAGTTGTTTAAAGTTTTTATGTGAGATGTATGCATACATTGTGTAGACGTAAATTGGCTAAGTCGGGGGGAGGTTCCGCCAGTACTCACGTCGGGGGGAGGTTCCGTTTATGCCATGGGAATGAGTCCCAGTAAGGCAGCGTGATACTGACTCGTTGTCACCCTCGGGTGACTTCAGGGTGCCATTTACGGGAGCGTATTTATCCGTGAAAGATTTTACTGTTCAGCTATGTGGAAGTTTATTATTGAAAGTCTTGTATACATTTGAAAGTTATGAAAAGTTTTTAAATGATTTTGAGAACTGTCAGGAGGGACTCACTAGACCTCATGGTCTAACCCTCGCTCTTTTCAAATTAAAACCCTTTTCAGGAAAGCAGGTAGCGAAAGGCTCTAGCAGGTGAACAGAGCAGTTAGAAGATAGAAGCAGTAGAACCAGTGACACTATTATCTTTTAGTCCTAGAAATTCTCAGTTGTGTAATAGGTTGATTCCGCCAACCTGAATTTTGAGACTTATGTAAGAAATTTTGGGACCCGTTTTTGGGATGTTTCATTTATATGAATTGCATGCTTTATGTTAGACCGGGTCGTTACACCTTTTGGAGAATGCATCTCAATTGTATCCCTACCAAAGATAGATTGGAGCTAATGGGAGTGGATCTTGCCAACATATTATTCCCTTTTTTGTAGTTGCGAGATCGAGACTGAAACACCCTAAAATTTCGAATAAATTTAAACCTTAAATAAACAAGATTTTCGACTACATCTTCCAAAACTTTCATTCACTAATTCTCCATTACATCTCCAAAATTATGATTCTAGTACCCTCTTCACTCATTCCTTCAATTCCCTGCCCGAGCTAGTACCTAGTAAGAAAATTAGTTTTGGAAATATTAGGCTTGCGCTTAGTGAAAACATCAAATTTTAAAATCAAAACCTTTATAAGCTTTGAAAACCTAATTTGTAGACAAAACATATAAAATAGCATTTTCGCAATTTCCATAACGTACACATAACATCTTTCGATGACGGGAATCATACCCGATTCCATGAGTATGACGAACACTAAGTAAGTCATAGCATCATGTTCAAGAGCAACACTACGAATCACTAATGATTCTAGATTCCAGCTCATATCCAAGAAATTACAATTAAACCATGCCTATTTCTTGGTGTGGAAGTAGAGATTACAATTAAACCATGCCTATCCCTTATCTTCCACTAGAAAACGGAAATAGCAATTTACCTTGCCAGCTTGCCTATTCCACATTTTCACGTCGCAATAAACGGGAATTTCAATTTACCTTGCCTATTCCACGTTTATCTCTTATCTCTCAATAGAAAGCGGGAATAGCAATTTACCTTGCCTATTCCACGTTTTCACGTCGCAATAAACGGGAATTCTAATTTACCTTGTCTATTCCACGTTTATCAGATAATGCTAGTGCCTATAGATCCATTACACTTACTAGCATACGTGCGTACCAAATCAAAATGTATCAAATTGTATTATACTCGAATTTGAGTTGTAATTATGTTCGTGCTGCTAAAATAATCAAGATATGTTTCATATTCGGAAAACACTAGATCATGAAATATATCCGAGAAATTAAATCCGGAAAGCATGTCCGGTAACATCCGGAATCAACGGAAATCCGGTAACATCCGGAAATCTAGTCCGGGAATCATCCGGAAAAAGTATCCGGAGTTCGAGTCCGGAACCATCCGGGAAACTAATCCGGAACCCAATCCGGAAGCGATCCGAAAAAGTATCTGGAAAACGAATCCGGGACTATCCGGAAAATCAAGTCCGGACTAATCCGAAAAATTCAACTTCCGGATTCTATCGATAACTAATCTGATTCATACGATTTCTGCTTAAAATTCATATAACCCTTTAGTATCCATTTCATAGAGATATCAGTAAGATTATAAAACCATTTCAATTCACTGATCAATTTTATTGAAGCAGAAACGGAGTAGATGAACTCACTTGAAAACAAAAACTCAAACTCAATCCTGTGCAATTCGACTCAACCTAGTGAATCCAAATTCAAACTTGTTTCACCAACGATTCAATAACCTAATCAAAAGTTAAGTTGACTTATGATTATCAATCCTTAGGAAATTGCATTGAAAGAGATGATCGAAATTCTTACCGTACGAAACTAGAACTCGGTTTTTCCTTCTTTCTTCTTCTCTCGGAAACCGACTTCACATAGTTGATATTGAGATATTTCTCAATTTAACCGACCACTCTGATTTATACCTCAATTAAAATTCAATTTAACCCTATACTTTCAAAAATGATAAAACTAACCCCAAGTTTCACATTTTACAATTTAGCCTAAAAACTTTGGCCAATTATTCTTTTGGCATAATAACACAACTTCCAAAATTAACACAACTTCCAAAATTAACACAACTCTCAAGAAATTAACATCCTCCATAATCACATACTTTAATCATGAAAAATTCGAGGTGTTATAGAGACGATACAACATAATTTCTTCATATGCTCTCGGGTGATGGCGATTTTGGAAAATGTTCAAAGATGGTGGAAGTTTCTGTTCCTTCTTTCAATTCTATGGAATCGGTATTGTCGTGTTTCTAAGGCACTTGGAACGGGCGTTGAGGAAATTCTCATGATTTACATTTTTTCCTTATGGTTTTTTCGCAACAAATTTCTCTTTGATAGGTTCGTGCCTAGAATTTGTGATTTGTTCGACTTTATCGTCGAAAACTCTTTTAGATTGGTGATCCACAGGTGTAAGGGGAGTCGGAAAAACATTTTCGAGTGGAGTTCATCTCCCTTTCCGTATATGGGGTTCATGTAATCTTTCCTTGTTGATACCTTATGGCCCCATTGGTAAATAAAAAATTAAGCTTAAAACCATTTTTTTTGTAATTACTACCATAGTCCCCCCCCCCCCCCCCCCCCCCCGATTTTTCATATAGGACCCTGTCAACCAAAACAAGTATCTCAAAATCAACCAAATAAACCGAAAAGTCCCTAAAATTTGCCAAAAAAACTTAGAAATCCCTTGAAATCAACCAAAAATACTTTAAAAATCTCTCGAAACTGTGGAATTAGGCTAAAAATATAGCGGACGACTTTGCAGGCCTTTTAATCTATCTTAAAGGTGCCCCGCCCACGAAAAAAAATCATGAATCCACTACTGTATATCTGTGTGTGCCCGCATTTGATGAGGATAAAACTTCGGGAAATTGACTCAAATAGCCATTTCACCGATGAAAATTGGTCTCGTAGTCATTCTCTCTCATTTTTACCCAAATGTCACTACTTCTCCATATATAAGTCCGTAATTGGGGACCTAACTCAAAAATACAAAAAAATACGAATCTGATCGATTTTTTTTCTAAAAAATAAAAAATGGACTCAGATCCGCAATTGCGGACCTGGGCCCGCAATATCTAATTGTTTTTAAGAAAATCGACCAGATTCGTAGTTTTTTTTGTGTTTTTGAGTTAGGTCCGAAAATCCGGGTCTATATATTGCGGATGTAGTGCCATTTGGGTAAAAATGAGAAAGAAATGACTAGGAAGACCGATTTCTTTGTTTACTTTGACTATTTGAGTTAATTTCCCTAAAATTTGGGGTTAATTTACTACATGAAGGAGTATATAGGTAGTAAAATTCTTCTGGCTTCAATGGCCGTACGTACGTAGTGTTGCAGTGGTTTGGTATTGTTAGAATAAAAAGGCCATGTGTTTTTCGCTTTTTGTGAAAGCTACACTCAACTTTGGAAGGAGGGGGCCGGGTCATCACAGAGCTTTCTGCAATGAAAGTTGAGAGTAACGTGGTTGTTCGCTTTTCAAAAAAGGATAAAATAAATCTTGTTGTTTGTAGTGGTATGATTGATTACAAATCAAAATTAGGTGAAAAGGGTTACAAAAGATGTGCATATAAATATCCCAAACATAAATTCATGCAATTACTTATATCATAATAAAAACATGGGTAAAAATCCAATATTTTATATACTTTTTGTATTGTATTGTATTGTATTGTATAGTAATTAAAATTTTCAATTTTAATATTTTAGTAATTGATACTTTATAGGATAGTCTGGTTTGATGTGTAATTTTGAGTTTCTTTTAAATGATTTTGATAAGAAAAGCAAAAAAAATTAGGGTTTTTTTTTTCATTTAGTCATGTATTGATAAATTGAGAATGTTTTTTTTGGGGTGTTTTTTTAATAGATGAAAGGAGGTGATTTTTAATTGAAAATTACAGGTTCAAAAAAAGCTTGGCTTTAAAGATAAACCTCCTCCCTCTAAAAGTTTACTGAATAAGTCACTTTGTATACCATTAAGTTAACCAAAAAGTCATGTATAACTAGCCAAATAAGTTGTCAGCCTCACTAAACTAATTAAACTACTAACAAAGAGACCTTTAATCTTGTTATCAATATACTATTAGATTATCATGCTACTAAGTGTGGACTGCTTGAAAATAACCTATAATATACTATTAGATTAACAAACAGACCTTTAATCTTGTTATTAATATACTTGATAATCTAAGGCAAACTAGCTGATAAGCTATCTTATGACTTATAAGCTAGCTGGTAGCTGATAAGCTAGCTGATGAAAAAGTCACGTTTGACAAAAAGTAGCTTATAAGCATTTAAATGACCAAAAATGACATATTAAAAAAATAGATAATAAATTATAAATTAATATTAATGAGGGCATAATTGGAATATTTACAAAAAGCTACTCATAAGCTACTCCAATTAGCTTTTTAAAAAACTAGCTTATAAGCGAGCTTATGACTATCCAAACATGTACCAAAAAATAAGCTAGCTTTTTTTTTACAAACAATGGCTAAGCGTAGAGTTCTTGAAATAAAAAACAAATGGTGTTCGAATACCAGAAAAGGAAATTATTAGAAACAGGAAAAACCCAAAAATGTGCATGAGAAAACTTGTGTCCAAAATATGTATCTATAAAAGTAGGGGAATCATATATTAAAGATTTTGAAGTTTTTAATCTCCAAAATTTGTTGTGAATAGAGAAAATATATTTTTATTGTTTCTGTTAACGAAAATGTGTTGTAAATATATATATATATATATATATATATATATATATATATATATATATGGGAAGGGTTTAAAAGAGAAGTACAAATATTTTGAGAAATAGAGAAGTGATCTTGGTCATGCATTCGGTCAAGATCGGCGGCTTTGACCGAGAAGCAGAGGATAATTCCTCGCATGGTCTGCGTGTGGTTTGCACAAGATAGAGGGGTAGTTTCGTAAAAAATACGCGGGAAATGTTCATATATGAATTTGTGTGATTCATATATGAACCTTTGTAATTCACATATAAAATATTTTTAACTAATTCATATATGAACCTTTGTGATTCATATATGAATCAGTTAATTTGTTCATATGAGAATTAGTTAAAAAAATCACATATAAATCACAAAGGTTCATATATGAATTAGTTAAAAAAAGTTTATATGTAAATTACAAAAGTTCATATATGAACACAAAGATTCATATATGAATCAGTTAATTGGTTCAACTGATTCATATATGAACCTACAGTTAATTAGTTTCATATATGAAACACAAAGGTTCATATATGAATCACAAGATTCATATATGAATTAGTTATAAAGAGTTCATATGTGAATTACAAAGGTTCATATATGAACGTATAGTTCATATGTGAATCACACAGATTCATATATGAACTCAGCCCGTGTTTTTTGTAAAAGTTACGAAATTGACCTTCTATTTTTGGAACAGCCGCAACTTTTGACCAATCAAAGCCGCAACTTTTGACCAATTATAACCGATCTTGACCGAATGAATGGTCAAGATCACTTCTCTATTTCTCAAAAACTTTGTACTTCTCTATTGAACCTAAAGCTATATATATATATATATATATATATATAATTTATTTGAAATTAAGTTTCTAATTAGGTTAGAGCATTTTCAACACCTTCTCTAAAATAGAGAAAATTGAAATTTTGTGTAATTTTTTTATTCCAATAGCTTTTCCAAAAACTCTCCAAAATGGGAAAAATAGGAGAGAGAGAGAGAGAGAGAGAGAGAGAAATTGTAAAACCATGTCCTCAAATGCATTATTCTTGGTAATGTGTGGTCAAAGTGTGAGAATGAGAACTTGGGAACTTAGGGGCAAATTTGTGAAAGGTATAAAAAGGGATGAAATCCCTAATTTCTCAAGATTGTGAACATTGTGGCTGCTCATCGTGAACAAAGAGAGAAGAGGAGAAGACTGGATGTTTGGCAAGAAGCTGTGTTAGAGGATTACTTGGAGAAATCATCAACATCAAGGTAAGCCTCTATGCTTCCTCAATGATTCTGATAGTGGGTATTTGATTTAGTTTGAGTAGGTTGTTAATAATAATAAATGTGCGAAATGGTTTTGGGTGAAAACCCCTTATTTGTAATCGAACAAGGACGGGATCGATATTACTGTTCGACTATTCGGGAATCGCCCGAATCCGGGTGAGGGTTTACCCGAATATAGGGTAGAATCCGGACGGGGTCACCCAGATATTGGGTGAAACCCGGGTATGAATCGAGCCGGATATTGTGGAAAATCCGGTAAAAAGGGGATCCGGATTATGGTCAAAACCCGGTAAGGGGTTATCCGGACTCTTATGGGAATCCGATAGAAGTTTTGTCCGGATACTAGGGAAAACCCGATAGTCTGCGTCCGAGTTCTGAGGAAAACCCGGTAGTGGGTACATCCGGGTATTGGGGAAACCCGGTAAGGGTGGTTACCCAGATTGTAGAGAAACTCGGTTGGAGTGGTGTCCGGATTTGAGAGCCATCCGGATGGGATGGAACAGTGAAACTTTTGGACACTTGTAGGTGTTTGGCTGGTTCGGAAGTGAGGCTCGGATTCGACGAATTCCTCGCATTTACGCGAAATGTGATGTTAAATATTTCTAGTTGTTGATTATGGTACGATGTGTGAGTATGTTTTTATTTATAAATGCGTCATTATTTCTCGCATGAAATAAATATCCTGTGAACGTTAATCTCGCATGCTATGAACTGTTTTTCCAAATATATATGCATCGCTACATGATTATTAGCCTTACTTGGTATGTTTATGTGGAGTCGGGTTGCACAGTGGGATTAGTGTACCTTGGGATTTTAACAATCTCTTGGGAGTTAAATTATAAACCCCGTGAGCGTGGAATATGTTTCCTGCACACGCGGGAATGGGGAGTCTGCTTGGGCCCCGAAGGCGAAGGGGGTGTCTGCTTGGGTCCCGATTGCAGTTGTTATCGATGGTTGGATTCGGTCTATGAACACTATACAAATACCATGTTTGTTGTTGGATTTTATTGATGGACCTTATGGCGGTTTAATCACTGCTTTTTATGCAACGATTTGTAAACTGTTTTGAGAAGAAATTAACTAGACCTCATGGTCTAACCCTCGCTTTTCAAAAATTAAAAACCATTTTCAGGTAAGAGGAATAGCGGTGCTTCTTCAAAAGGGAAGGAGATGGTGTGAAGGCTTAGAGATGGAGACATCAAGTTTAGAGCACTATAGTTCTTTACTTTTTTTTGGAAAGAGGACAGTGCCTCTAGCAAATATATTAAGAACCCAAACAACAACCAACAAGATCACCAAGAGGGAAAGTCCCAACTGCTGAAGAGAGTTACAATGTTTCTACAATCTAAACAAAAATGGTTGGAGCATCCACCATACCATTGAACAATAAGCCAAAACAAAGTTAATGAAATGGAAAAATAAGAAACTTCAAGAATACCCATACTAGCATGCCCATGCACAGCCTTATAGGACCTCCTGCTAGCCGTCAGCAACATAACCCCAACCCCATCTACATTACTTTTGAGCTTCATGACCACAATATAAAGAGTAATCAGCAAGGGAAGAGATCTTCCAGGCCCTTAGCACCTCCATATAGTTGCTCGTAACCTTGGGTCGAATGGTTACAATTTTGAGACGAAGCTCATGTTGGATTCCTCGAACTAGCTCTTCAGCCGGCCTCCTTAAACCTTTAAAAATCCGGTTGTTTCTCTCTTGCCAAATGAAATAAACTGCAGCACCAAGGGTCAGATTACGGGCCGTGCACCACATATTCTTGTCGCTAATACCGCTGCTCAAAACGGGAACAATAGCGGTCAAATCATTCGAGATAACAATGTTCCCAATGAGAGGTTTCAGTTCATTCCAAACCTTTCTTGAATAGTTACATTGGACGAAAAGGTGGTCCCGAGAGTCCGCTACCATGTTGCAAAGTGAGCATTTAAGGTCCGGCGGTCTACTATTCCACTCCAGTATTTTAGATTAAGTACGGAGATGGTCCCCAATGGCAAACCAAAGCGTCACAGCATGTTTGGGGACGCGGTTCTTATGCCATACCAGCTTATGCCACACCAGTTCCCCTCCCATGTCTCGGATATTTCTGCAAAACCCGCTAACAGTAGGAGGTTCGAGACCACCATTATTCTTTCTAAGCATGATCTCATCACTAGTGCTATCACTGAGGATCGGGGCTTGAATGTTGCGGAGGCCCTCATACCTATCAATCCACTCTTGAGGCCATTTCCAACCATCATTATCGATGATGTCACAAACTTTATTATTTAACATGAAGCCATCCCGAAGGATCGTCCGAGATGAAATTATGTTGCACAATGGACCTATAGGCAGCCAAGAGTCATACCATGCAGAAGTATTATTACCATTACCAATAGCATGCACGATATATGGACGTACCCAATCACGGACGTGGAGAATGTTGCGCCATGTGCTGGAGCTATCACTTGGGATTGGTACATTCCAAAGGTGATGATTTTGGAGTCCGTACGAGTGGATCCATCTGACCCAAAGGGAATTCTTGTTGGCTAGAATATTGCATATATGAGTAGAAAGCAATGCCACATTCCAGTTCATTATGCGTTTGAGACCCAATCCCCCATGTTCACGTGGGAGACAAACTTTCTTCCATGCGACTTTGGCTTTCCCACGTTTGGTCTCACCTTGGCACCATAAGAAACCCCGTAGCAATTTTTCAATTTCCTTGATGGTTTTAACGGGGAATTTTAAAACGCTCGCCCAGTAAACTTGGATGAGACCAAGAACCGACTGGATAAGTTGAATCCTACCCGCAAAGGATAGTTCTTTACTTTATAGTAGCTATGTTAGATTATACACTCTCGGCTGTGGAAGTATGTTTTTGCTGCAGATTTTGTAAACTCTGGTTGATTATGAAGTGTATTGGGACCCGTTTGGGATATTTATATTGCATATTTATGTTATGAATTTTTGGGTTGTTACAGTACTTTTCTACAAATTTGGAGATATCCCAAAAAATAATTACCAAGAGAGAGATATAGTTTTTTATTATACTCCATCAATGATAAACCCTTGAAATGAAATGTTTAGGTGAGAGAAATAATATTTTATTAAACGTATAAAATATTTTAATAATATAAACAATGATTTATCTCTAAAATGGAAAATTTGTTGGAGATTGATGTAATTTTATTTAAAGATTTTAACTTTTGATTCTATATTTTAGAGAAATTTTGAAGAATCTGTTGAAAACGATTTTACTAGATGTTTTGGTTAAGTTAATTTTTTTTCAACGGATTGTGGAGATTCTATTAAAGTTCTTCATAAACAATCTCAATAGGGAGAATTATTGCTCTTTTTATTACTTACTAGGGAGAATTGTTGCTCTTTTTATTACTTACCGTAGAACATAAACAAAATGTTTAAGAGCATCTTAAACAATAATGCCATACTTTTTTATAATAGAATATTGAGTAAATTACAAATTTCGTCCATGTTGTTATATAAAATTTTGGATTGGATCCCTTAAACGAAATAATTACATGTATGGTCACTACATGTGGTTTGGTTTTTGTTTTGGATTGGGTCCTTAACCCTAATGTTGTTAACTTTAACTCTATTAAATTGAGGGTATTTCGGTCCTTTTAATTTTTTCTTTAAAAAGATATAATATTTATAATTGTAAAATATATATTTATATATACACACTTGCACGCATACTCCTAAGAAAACCCACCCGGCGATTCCTGAACTCCGGCAAATTCTCGACCATCGCCTACGTCCTCGCTCTACACCAAAAAATAACCTTACCCGGCTACACCATAGTACCGTAACAAAACAAGTTTTTTCCAGAAATCATTTCAAAAACTTGTGTAGCCCTTTTTAAGGCTTCCACATTTTGCATACATATCAACTAAACTAGTGGCCACGTGTAAATTGGAGAGAAGACAGACCCACATAATCACTGGTTATTGACTCAACCGCATCTAAAACACCTAATTGTGAACAAGCCGAAATGACACCAAGTATAAAAGTTTCATCTGGCTTAATACACTTCTTCTTGCAGGATTCTAAAAACTCGAGAGCAATCAGTGGTTCTCCATTTTTAGCATAACCCGCAATCATGGTAGACCAAGAAATTAGATTCTTCTCGAGCATCTGATCAAATAAAATCTTTGCATCATTGATAATAAGATGTTTCTTTTTCTTGAATACATTTAAACGAAAGCATAGTCACCTACCGACCTACGTATTGATTCTGGAGAAAGAGATTGCTCAGAACGGAGGTCTAACATAGTGTAGTGGCCGGAGAAAGATGGCCGGAAAAGGGAGGCTAGCCGGAGAAGATGACCGAAAAAGGGTGGTTAGCTAGAGATGGAGGTTCGATTTGGATTTGAGCATGTTTCTGTTTGAAAGATAAAAAGATGATGAAGGTCGTGCGAGGAGGAGACCGAGATCCCATAGGAAGGTGTGGAGGGTTACTGCCTTACTGGTGTGGATGGAAGTACCAGATGGGTAACTTCCGACAAGGGCATTCTTAGTTATTATTTTTTTATGTTTTTAAAAAGAAAAAAGTAAAATGACTATATTACCCTTTGCTTAATGGAGTAACGTGTCAGGCTAAGGGATCCAATCCAAAACAAAAACCAAACCACAGTGACCATGCATGTAGTTATTTCGTTTAAGACCATCCACATCCCTGCAATTCATTTACACTTTTAATTGTGTCACCTCAGCATTTGCAATTACCTTTCACACACGTGTAATCCACATACACTTTTAAAAGTGGTCCCCACTATAACATTTATTAATTACTTTATAAATTATTATATACATTTTATTTTTTAATTAATATAACATAATATTAAAAAATTCTTTATTTTAATTTAATGTTAATTAAAATATAAACATTAATTTCAAATAAACGATTAGTATATGATATAATAATATATAATTTATTAAATTATATCAAAACACAACATTTATTGAATTAAAAAGATTAGATATAGATAGAAATAAAATATTACATTAATCACTGTTATCAGTATTGTATGTTTTATTATGTATAATAGTAATTTTAAGTAATTATTAATTTTGATGGTTAACGTTAATTTAATTAATTAAAAAATAAATTCATATTAATATTTATAAAGTTTATTGTTTTCAATAACCATTTAATATATAATTTATTAAATATTAAACATAATAAATGAAAACCATTTAATATATAATTTATAATTTAATCTATTTAAATAAATAAAAAATGAAAACTATTACTGACGTGTGACTTGCAATATGGATTGCAAATGTTGAAAGCCAAATCCTACGTGGCTTTTATTGTCTGACAAATTTTCCAATTGCAATTCAATTTGCAACCCCCATGTGGGTGCTCTAAGAGACCTAATCCAAAATTTCATATAACCACAGGGACACAATTTGTAATTTACTCTAGAGTATTAAAAGTCAAAATTTTAAAAAGAATTTACATCTAACTTTAAATTACTTTATTTTAGCAATTTTAGTATTAACTATATTATTAAAATATTCAATACCTTTAACAAATTATTATTTCTCTCTTCTTGACTCTTAATTTATATACCTCTTAAATATCACTGGAAAAAATATTTATCTATCCTATATAGAGTTTTAGATATTCACTTTCTATCTTTTTCTTCTATTTCAGCATATATTTTACCATGGTTGTTAGAACAAAAAGAATTTCAAAATCTCTAAATAAAATATTTTATCATATTTGTTGGAGATTATCTAAAGAACTTACTCTTGTAATTATTTTTAAGGAGGTGTTTGGTTCGTAAAATGTATTCTGTAAAATAGAATTTATAAAAAAACGACTTTGAAGAAATTGGAATGGAATTGTTCATACGGTTGATTGACATGAATTGGAATGAAAACTGTTAAATGATTTGGAATCTGCCTATTTGATTGGTAGAATGTAGCTTCAGAATTGGAACGAATAAACGATAAATGACCAAAATACTCATTTTATAATGGTGGTTCAAATCGGGGGTGCTTTAGACCGGTGGTAGTCGATGGTGGTTCAGATAAATGGCCATTTAGATCGCAAAATGCACAAAGACTCGCGAGGACAAATCCGGATTCACTACAAGACAAATGGCCATTTAGATCGCAAAAATCCGCCAGAAATCCGTCGGAAATGGCTATCAGCGGCGGATTTCTGACGAATTCGACTGTCGCAAGTTCCCTCGCCGTAGATTCATTTTTCCGACTGATATTTAGCGAATTCGCTATTTCTGGCTGATATTTCCGTCGGAAATCCGCCGTTTTTCTCCAAGTTTCTTTCAAAATCTTTTAAACGAGTTTTGTTAATCAGATTAATTAAATTTCCGATGGATTTTCGGCGGATAATCCGTCGGTAATTTAATTTATTTTTTATAAATTATTTATCAAAATAGTTTTATATAATCGGTAAAAGCCTTAATAAATCATTTCCAATGGATATTCCGTCGGAATTCCGCTAAAACCCAATTTGACATAAATAAGTATGCACGGAGAGGAAATGTGAAAAAAAATACAAAAAACATAATTTTAAATAAAAATCCGTCAAAAATTTGCCACAAATCCGCAAGAAATGTCATGAAATAAATATAAAAAAATCAAATACAAAACTTATGATATTTCCGGCAGATTTCCAGCAGACACCTCCATCAGTCGGAAAGCCGTCAGAAAATACTAAAATATCAAAAATAAAGTTTAATTTTTAAAATCTAATGTTTTAAAAATATTGGTACTTTTCGACGGATGGGGGTGTCCGCCGTAATCGAATTAATCTTGTTGTCTTCTGCGATGAAAATAAAATATGCTTTTTGGTTTTAATTTATTATTTTCGATGGATTTCCGACAAAAATTAATTAATTTAAAATCAAATTAATTTCTGGGAAAATCGTCTGAAATAGTATTTAATTTATAATTAGTTTAATTAATTAATTTAATTAACTTCTAATTTTGTTAATTAATTTTATTTACCTTAGTTAATTAATTTAATTTAAGTTTAGCAGGTAGTTGTAGCGGATTTGCTACGGATAGAAATTTTATTACAAAGTTGCAAATATTCTACTATAGAATCTTATGAAACTGTTTTGAACATCGATCCTTAAAAAGAATGGACGGAAGGCCTTCATGATATATCAGCAATTGGATGGTGCGATCGGGAGATGTGAAACTCATACTTCTCCACAAGCCACTTCCTCATAAACGATAGAATGTCCATTTCAAGTTGGCCCCAAAAAAAACATAGTAATCTAAAGTTGAACATCTGGTATTCGAACAGAATAACATGTGAGTTGACACTAAAATCACGTACAAAATCTTATATGATTCATGCGACTTTGCCCCGCGACTTAAAGGCGCAACAAAAGTCGTCCGCACACCTTTTTTTAGGGGTGTCAATTTTGTACCGAGACAAACCAACCAATTCTCGTACCAACCGTACCAATTTAGTTGGTACCGACACAATTGATTGGTATACCGTACCAACTATTTAAACTTGGTTGGTATGTGGTATTAGAAGTCGTGTAACACGGTAATACCGTACCGTATCGCCTTATTTTTTAGGGAAAATTAATTAAAATACCCTAAGTCAAACCAAGTGTTACCAAAATACCACAAATCTCTCCCACTTTGCAAAAATACCCCTTTTTTCCGCGATGGGAGCCCGCGATCGCGGGCCAGGGACCATTTCTGACACTTTTTTAAACTTGCAGGGACCATTTTTGAAAAATGGAATCCCGCGATCGCGGGCTCATCCCGCGATGGGATTGTTTTTGTGACTTTTCAATTGCAAGGGACCATTTTTGAAAAATTTCAGGGACCATTTTTGAAAATTTGACCCGCGTAGACACTGTTCACCCCGCGTAGTCCACTGTAGCACCCACGTTCTTCCAATTTGATGAATTTGATTTGGAATGTTACACTTTCAACCCCTATACTTATTTACTAAATTTACTTTATACCTTTTACTTTCATTATTTTAATTTTACATTTAACACATATAATCGTTTATTAATTAAAATACGTTAAAAAAATACGTTTTAATTTTAACAAATTACACCATTATAATCGTCTCTTCGATACGTTCGAAATGAGCTCAATCTTGAATTTTTTTGGATTTATATATTTTAATATATATCATATACAGTTATACACTACATATAAAAAATATTTTTTATATTTAAAATTCATACTCTTATAGTTAATTATTTATAATTATTTATAATTAAATAATTAACTATAAATAATTAACTAATTATTTATAAATAATTATTTATAATTAACTAATTATTTATAATTAACTATAATTAACTAATTATTTATAAATAATTATTTATAATTAACTAATTATTTATAAATAATTATTTTGAATTAACTATAATTAACTAATTATTTATAAATAATTATTTATAATTAACTATAATTAACTAATTATTTATAAACAATTATTTATAATTAACTAATTATTTATAAATAATTATTTATAATTAACTATAATTAACTAATTATTTATAAATAATTATTTATAATTAACTAATTATTTATAAATAATTATTTATAATTAACTATAATTAACTAATTATTTATAAATAATTATTTATAATTAACTATAATTAACTAATTATTTATAAATAATTATTTATAATTAAATAATTAACTATAAGGGTATGAATTTTAAATATAAAAAATATTTTTTATATGTAGTGTATAACTGTATATGATATATATTAAAATATATAAATCCAAAAAAATTCAAGATTGGGCTCATTTCGAACGTATCGAAGAGACGATTATAATGGTGTAATTTGTTAAAATTAAAACGTATTTTTTTAACGTATTTTAGTTAATAAACGATTATATGTGTTAAATGTAAAATTAAAATAACGAAAGTAAAAGGTATAAAGTAAATTTAGTAAATAAGTATAGGGGTTGAAAATGTAACATTCCAAATCAAATTCATCAAATTGGAAGAACGTGGGTGCTACAGTGGACTACGCGGGGTGAACAGTGTCTACGCGGGTCAAATTTTCAAAAATGGCCCCTGAATTTTTTCAAAAATGGTCCCTTGCAATTGAAAAGTCACAAAAACAATCCCATCGCGGGATGAGCCCGCGATCGCGGGATTCCATTTTTCAAAAATGGTCCCTGCAAGTTTAAAAAAGTGTCAGAAATGGTCCCTGGCCCGCGATCGCGGGCTCCCATCGCGAAAAAGGGTATTTTTGCAAAGTGGGAGAGATTTGTGGTATTTTGGTAACACTTGGTCAAACTTGGGGTATTTTAATTAATTTCCCTTGTTTAAATATTTATTAATTAAATTTTAATCAATAATACAACAAATTTTGATTTATAAAATTTAAAATTATCTTGTTTTACATTTTGTTAAATTGTAATACAAATTGATATATAGAAATTGATTGAATTTATTCGCTTATTCTTAATAACGTTGATAACTCGCCTACACCTCCACTCTTCATGGTCCATTCTCGCTCCTTAATTGTCGATTATATTAGACTATTAGTGAATGTTTGTGTTATATGGAGATTATTTGAATGTTTGTATAGGTAATGATAAATGGTACAACGCATATCAACAATTATTAATGCTTGACGTGTTTAGTGCATCTAGATCTAGTTGGTAAAGATGTCAATCTAATTAATTCGTAATTCAATTTTTAAGATGTTGGTACAAAACCGTACCAACATGAACCAACCGAAAAAAGTTGGTACCAAGTATAATTGGTTGGTAAATGGTATAAGATTTTGTGTACCAATTTGTAACACCCTAAGTCCTTAAAATCTGAACCTTTTGAAAATTTTGGGGCTAAAGTGTGAAGTGTGCAACTTTAAGGACTTATTGGCAAATTCGGTTTAACTTGATGGAAGAGTTAGATACACACAAGACAAAATACATCAATGTTTTTGGAGGTTAATATTGGAATATTGTTTACAACACTTTAAACTTCTTTCAATCAGATCGAGGTGCACCAGTTGAACACTGGATGACAATGCCTGAAATAGGTCTCTTGATTGCTTCAAAGTATAATGTGATATTACACGTTATAAATATGGCAGGCTGTGGGACGTACTTGCCGCTTAGGTCCACTCCGCCAGCGTGGTATCAACATGTTGCTTTTACAATTGGGTACGTTAATGGTAACCATTATGTGAAATTAGATATGGCAGAAGGATACCCGTTCCCTACTATTGTACCACATTTTTTCCACTACAGTTATCCGTATGCTGCAGGATGAGCTACCTCGTATTCAGATCGAATACAGAAGTACGAGCGACTTTTACGTGTTAATTGTACTACGAATAATGTTATTTTAGAATAATCGAATGTAATATAGATTATTTTATGTTCTATTTATATGTTAAATCGCAATGTTTATGTTTTATTTTTATAATTATATAATTATAAAAAATTAGTAATATTTATATTTATAAATTTTTATTTATTTTAAATAAAACCAAAAAGTAAAAGAAAAACAAACATTTTTAAACTATGTAATACAATTAAATAAAAATAAATAAATAAAATAAAAAAAGAAAAAACAACAAAAAAAAGTGATATTTTTTGATGCCCTTAGCACTATTTTTGGTGTAAATAGCCTCCTCAGAATATGCGAGCCCACATGATATTTTGAGGTTGCTGACGCACCACATGACGGAATTGCACCCCATTTTAATATAATATTCACCCAATTATGTATGTATACAGATTGATTAAATATCTAAAAATATTTTATTATAATCAAAACAAAAAATCATAGATCATCAACCTGTAAATAATACATACAATTAATTAGTTCAAATTGGATTTTCTTTTTAAAAAAACCCAAATGTCTATTATTTCATATAACATATAAACATCATTGGCTGCATATAAAATAATGGTAATCATATATTTATTTATGATGGGAATATAACATATCTGGTCTTTAATTAAGGGGTTGTTTGACAGTTGCTGAATGGTTTGATGCATAATAACTAAGTGGTCAAAATGATTAAGAGACTCTTATGATATGGTGCAAAATAAAATATAGTTGTTTGGTAATTGTGTAGAATGAAATCAGGGTACTAAATAGAACCATTAAGAGACATTTTTTTTTACCAAACAGGATTGACCTCTTAGTAATTCAGATGTTGCTCTTAATGGAAATATTAAGAGATAAACAAACAACCCCTAAGATTATAAATTACTTTTCATAATTGTGGTAGCAACTTACTTTTTTTTTGTCGCCTTAATTAAAAGATGTACATTGTACAGGCCGACATGAATGACTTATATTAAATTACAATAAATCTAATATTTTAAATTGAAACGTATAAGATTATATAATTAATTGATATTCTAAAATAATCTAATTATAAAACGAACAGTAAATTCAGATCATATTTTCACCAATATATTAAAACATAAGTTTATAAATATCCATAAAATTCTCCTATTTATGTAAAGTTTAATTTGTTATATATATATGTTGTACTTGCAGTCATCTTTCTTTTTTGGGATATAAATATATATATATATATATAATTATCCCTGAATGAGCAAATAAAATACTCACTAAGATCCGTAAACTTGATTAGATAATTAAAATTTAATAATCGTAAATTGTGTCATGTGTGCATCGAATTTTATTAATATATTTTAATCATCTTCGTATGTATTGAAATTTCAAAGGGAATAAATTCCCTACAAACAGCATCTGGTTTGGTTTGATAGAACATATATGGACATTGAAGACTGTGTAAACTATCATCGATTAGGGTTTTGAGATAAATATAAATAACGGATCCTCTAATTAATTAAATAATTAATGGGATTGATGGCATCATAGATTACGAAAATTACATCTTGTAAAGTAATTGTATAAATCACAATACCATAAATTCACAATGATAGTTATTATAAGAACCTTATTTTTTGAGTCTCATTGATTTTTTCAACATCAATAATTAATAATTATATAAATATAATATATTATAGGGATTTTAATTAAAATATCCAAAGTTTGAATTTGACTTACCAAAATATTCATTTTCTCTCTGATTTTACCAAAATACCTATTTTTTCCGCGGCGGGCCCCGCGATCGCGGGCTAGGGCCTACGTGTCACCCCTGTTGGGTCAAAGTGTCCCGCAGAGCCCCCCCAACTATGCCCGCAGTGACACTTTTGGTCCCTCCCCGCGGTGGTTCCCCGCGATAGGCCCGCGGTGGGCAATTTTTTTTTCATTTTTGGTCTTTTTTTGCACGAATCTTTGCATGCTTTTACTGTTTTTTTCCACAATTATTGTACTTTGAAGACCAATTTGTGGTTCAAATTCATTGGCATGTGAATTATGGATTGCATTTTACTGATATTTATGGATGAAACAACCAACATTGATGGAACAACCAACATTGATGAAACAACCAACATAAATTGCAACCACAAATTGGTATTCCAAGTACAATGATTCAACATTGATGAAACAAGCCAGTGAATTTGAACCACAAATTGGTCTTCAAAGTACAATAATTGTGGAAAAAAAACAGTAAAAGCATGCAAAAATTCGGGCAAAAAAGGACAAAAAATGTATTTTTTTTGCAAAAAAGGACAAAAAATGTATTTTTTTTTCAAAAAAGGACCAAAAATGAAATTTTTTTGCCCGGGCATAGTTGGGGGGCTCCACGGGACACTTTGGCCCAACAGGGGTGACACGTAGGCCCTAGCCCGCGATCGCGGGGCCCACCGCGGAAAAAATGAGTATTTTGGCAAATTCAGGAGAGAATTGAGTATTTTGGTAAGTCAAAGTCAAACTTTGGGTATTTTAATTAAAGAGAAATTAATTAAAATACCCTAAGTTTGACCATGTTTTACTGAAATACCCAAAATCTCTCCCACTTTGCAAAAATACCCTAAAAATCCGCGATGGGAGCCCGCGATCGCGGGCCAGGGACCTTTCTGACACTTTTTTAAACTTGCAGGGACCATTTTTGAAAAATGGAATCCCGCGATCGCGGGCTCATCCCGCGATGGGGTTATTTTTGTGACTTTTCAATTGCAAGGGACCATTTATGAAAATTTTGATATTTTTGGCACTGTTCACCCCATTTCGTCCATTTTTACGAATTTAAAATGAAATGTTACATTTTCAACCCCTATACTTATTTACTAAATTTACTTTATACCTTTTACTTTCATTATTTTAATTTTACATTTAACACATATAATCGTTTATTAACTAAAATACGTTAAAAAATACGTTTTAATTTTAACAAATTACACCATTATAATCGTCTCTTCGATACGTTCGAAATGAGCCCAATCTTGAATTTTTTTGGATTTATATATTTTAATATATATCATATACAGTTATACACTACATAAAAAAATATTTTTTATATTTAAAATTCATACTCTTATAGTTAATTATTTAATTTATGGTACATCTCTTATTTTTTTTTTTCAATTTTTTTTTACACTCCTATCGCATTAACATAATAATCATATATTAACTAATTCATTAAATCGTTTTAAATTATTATTATTTGAATGTGTTTATAGATTTCGTCTGAAAAAGTTGCCTGCATGATTCCACTGAAAAAGTAACTGCAATATTCGTCTGCTCTTGAATAAAGGTCTTTCATTAGGCAGAAAATTAGTCTTTAAGTAGTCAAACATAGCTAATTAATGAAAATTTAGATCAGATTTATATGGTACTATTAAATGCAAGTTTCTATAATATAGATATTGTTCTACATTACATGATACCAATTTTTGCATCATATGAATCACTTCCAGACAACAAGAACCAATACCCCAATAATCAAGAAATAAATGCTTGTTCATCCAATAATCTCTGTATTAGGATTATCGCAAGTTTCATAAACCTACTTACTAGGTGTTGGAAATATGGGTTTTACTAAACTTTGGACGAATTTAAATTTATATATATGTGTTATATATAACTAACTTTTAGTAGGTTTATGTTCTTCTATATGAGATCTTCGAAATGATATATAATGCGTCCAAAATAGAGTATGTGTGAAAGAGATATCGATACTCAAAGTTGAGTAAATGGATGAAATTAGCAAAAACCAAATGAAGTAAACAGTAAGTCAATCACAATACTTTAACAAAATAAGTTAATACTAAAAATAACAATTATTTAATGTTACATAAACAACCTAACGTGGCCCTATTAGACAATGCGCATAAATTGACTCCGCCATATGTCGGCGGAAATCCATTGCCTCATCGTCGGTTTCGTTAGGGGGTACCCATATCTCCTCGTTATTTATCAACTTTTGGACATTACGGCATACCCATACACCGCAATCCGCATATAACCCGGTCTGCTGGGGTACTTGGCCGGCCATCTTTGTGCGAAAGATACTTGACACTTCGCGACGTCTATGATCCCCGATCAATGAAAAGAACGTATATAGTTTTGTTTTAAACGATTGCATATGCTCTGTCAATTGTTGTTTGCAGAGACCGTCCTTTTCGCTGTCATATAGGGTCATGACCATAGTGTCTAGTTCAAACACTCCAAGCAACCAATGTCTGGGATGCAAGCATATGGGGATGTACACCTGAAATATTACAATATATGTCATATATGTTATTAAATAAAATAACAGTAAAACGATTTGCATACCCTATCGAGGAGAGTCCAAGAGGTCCCTTCCGAGCCATTGCATATTTCGATCACGGAGGCGGGACCTTGATGCTCCATCAGTATACACTGAAAGAACATAGTGTGCATGATGGTCCACCTCGTGTCTACGCCACGATGTTTTTGCAACAGGCTAACCCAAGAATCGACATGCTATGCATAAAAAATAGATGGTTAGACATGTAATATAAATATATTTGATTATATATGACTATAATTTAACTTTATACTAACCGTATCGTCTAAGTCAGAGTTCACAGGGTCATCCGCAAGCAATTTTTCAAAAAACGAGGGGTTGATTTCTAAGCCCCCGTAAGGGGTGAATGTCAAGTTGGGGAGGCGACCACTCCGGCACATCCTCAATATTTCTGATTCCGGTTGAGGCTCCGGTGAAGGCACCTTTCCCTTTTTCTTCCCTCCCTTCTTTCCCCCCGCTTTCTTTGCTTGTTTTTTAGCGGGCGGTGGTGTCGTAGATCCTTGTTGGCCAAACGGGTGACGAAACCATTGTGAAATTTTATGCGACCGCTTTAGAGGGAGCGGGGTCACCTGTGGTGGTGGATCTACAACATCCATCGAGTCATCGTCAGGCTCCGAGAAGTGCTCCGAGAAGTGATCCTGGATAATAGGAGACCCCGTCTGAAAATTACGTTACTCAATGTTCTAAGTACAATTTAGGAAATGTTCACAATTAAACCAAAACTACCAAAATAACTTACAGTATGCATTTCCGGCCTGTAATAGTCATCGGCCGAACCGCCAAAGATGTTTGTGATTGCTGTGGTGGCGAACGACGGCATGTGCTGTGCCCCCGACATCCCGGCCTGCGTGACATTGATCATTAAAATAGTTACAAAATTAGGATTATCGATATATAACTATAATGGTTACTCAGTGTCACTAACACTCTCCGGGATAGTCGAATATGATGTGGTGGCGAACGGCGGCGGCATCTGCGAGGTGTATGCCCCCGACATCCCGGCCTGCGTGACATTGATCATTAAAATAGTTACAAAATTAGGAACAAACATATAACTATAATGGTTACTCAGTGTCACTTACACTCTCCGGGATAGTAGAATAGGATGTGGTGGCGAACGGCGTTTGGGACATCCCGACCTGCGTGACATTGATCATTATAAGAGTTACAAACTTAGGAACAAACATATAACTATAATGGTTACTCAATGTCACTTACATTTTCAGGGAATGACGGATGGGATGTGGTGGCAAACGTCGCCTGTGCCCCCTGTCCGAACGGAGCGGGGATCGGTGTCGTACTCGACAGCTAAAACAAATTTAGAACGTAATATTAATATACAAACTAAATAAACGTGGCCAACAAATTAAGTTAAACACTAACATTGACAGCGCTAAATTGTCTGTAGACTTCCTCCAGATAGTGTACACGTGTCTCTAGCGGCCCGTGGACGTAGTCCCACAGGACTTCATGTGAGCCACGCTGTGGCTCGTAGGAAGGGGCCGCCTGATATGGATTGTAGGAGGAGGAAGGGGGCGCCTGGTAGGAGGAGGAAGGGGGCGCCTGGTAGGAGGAGGAACGGGCCGGCTGGTAGGAGGAGGAAGGGGGCGGCTGGTAGGCGGAGGAACGGGCCGGCTGGTATCCACCGGAAGGGGGGCTGTCGTCGTCTTCCTCATCTTCGTCAGATGTGGAAGTAGGGGGACGTCGAGCCCTTTCCGCCTCTGCGTCAATAAAGGCCACGCTGTCTCTGTACCAATCTGTGCCCATCTCGTCGACAGTAGGCACAAGGCGATCGAAAGGCAAGAGTGGCTGCTAAATATATGATAAAACATAAAAGAAATTAATAAGCGGGACTAACGTATGCAAATTGTAAACATAGTAAAAGAACTTACATTTCTAGACGCATTGAAGAACTGAAACCAAAGCGACCTACTTAGGGTAACACGCTTGTCCCAACGGGTTCCCCTAAGTACTCGATCGTCGCGCTTGACGAAATATCGGATTGATGCGGGAAACATCTCCAAGATCCATATCTGGAATTAGACAAGAAGAGCAAGTACGTAAAAAGAAAAGTCAAACAGTTTGTATGTATTATTAACAATTGTTATACTACGTATCTAACCTTGAAGGCGTATGTAAAACCACAAAGATTCATCTTTGCATGTCGATCAACGCGTCTGGCTATGGCTCGGTGCAGAATAGAGTAGCAATGTGTCCAGATATGGCTACCCCACGGGTAGCTGTTAAACAGCTCAAGGTCCTCGACGGCCCTAAGGACCGTCTCGGAAGCATACTGGCTATACTCACGGCCCAGGAAGCCCATATCCACGATCACCACCAAGCATACACGGACAGCATCGTCGTCGGTTAGGGCACTAAGGCCCTCTTTCATCATGTCCCGGGCTTCCTTCAGCTTCAAACGAGATGCTGAAATGCCCCAAACCCTAGGAACGAAGGAGCAGTCTTCTAAGGGAGGAAGGGGGGGGGGGGGGGGGGGGAGCCTCTCCAAAACGTAGTCCTGTAATTAGACAGAACTCACGACGCCCAAAATGCAATTGAGAGCCGAAGAAATCAAAAAGCATCTCCTCCGGCTCAGCGTTGGCGTCCTCGACCTCCAACTGTAGAAACATGTGTACTAGCGTAGGGTCGCCACCAGAGTAAGACACATCCATCCATGGCCCGAACGGTGTCCCTCTATAGATGGTCTCAAGGGTATCCGCGCGATCACCTAATCCCCTAAAGAGCGCTCCTAATTCCTCGATGTAGGAAACTTTGCACCTCAGCGTCAAGTCGATGTTAAAGAAATCCTTCTACATAGTCATTCACAGATGTTATAGTTAGTGTTATATATAGATGCTGCGGTTTATTTTATTTTATATAGATGTTGCGGTTTATTTTATTTCAACGTATCATATTGTTATATATAGATAAAGTGCGATGGTATTTTATTTCAACGTATAATAGTGTTATATATAGATAAAGTGTGGTGGTATTTTATTTCAACGTATAATAGTGTTATATATAGATAAAGTGCGGTTTATTTTATTTCAACGTATCATATTGTTATATATAGATAAAGTGTGGTGGTATTTTATTTCAACGTATAATAGTGTTATATATAGATAAAGTGCGGTTTATTTTATTTCAACGTATCATATTGTTATATATAGATAAAGTGCGGTGGTATTTTATTTCAACGTATAATAGTGTTATATATAGATAAAGTGCGGTTTATTTTATTTCAACGTATCATATTGTTATATATAGATAAAGTGCGGTGGTATTTTATTTCAACTTATAATAGTGTTATATATAGATAAAGTGTGGTTTATTTTATTTCAACGTATCATATTGTTATATATAGATAAAGTGCGGTGGTATTTTATTTCAACGTATAATAGTGTTATATATAGATAAAGTGTGGTGGTATTTTATTTCAACGTATAATAGTGTTATATATAGATAAAGTGTGGTGGTATTTTATTTCAACGTATAATAGTGTTATATATAGATAAAGTGCGGTTTATTTTATTTCAACGTATCATATTGTTATATATAGATAAAGTGCGGTGGTATTTTATTTCAACTTATAATAGTGTTATATATAGATAAAGTGCGGTTTATTTTATTTCAACGTATCATATTGTTATATATAGATAAAGTGCGGTGGTATTTTATTTCAACGTATAATAGTGTTATATATAGATAAAGTGCGGTTTATTTTATTTCAACGTATCATATTGTTATATAGAGATAAAGTGCGGTTTATTTTATTTCAACGTATCATATTGTTATATATAGATAAAGTGCGGTTTAGGGACCCTAGTTGTCATTCTTAAAAGTTTAGGACCTAATTGGCATTCTTAAAAGTTTAGGGACCTAAGTTGTCATTCTTAAAACCGTAGGGACCTAAGTTGTCATTCTTAACATTTTTTTATAAAAAACACATTCTTAACAATTTTTTTATAAAATGTGTTTTTTTATAAAAAATCATTTTATAAAAAAATTGTTAAGAGTGTGTTTTTATAAAAAAATTGTTATAGTTTTATGTTTGAATGTGATATTTGTATGTTATAATGTGTATGTTGTTATAGTGTGTTTTTTCATATAAAAATTGTTAAGAGTGTTTTTTATAAAAAAATTGTTAAAAGTGTGTTTTTATAAAAAAAATTGTTAAAAATGTGTTTTTTTTTTATAAAAACACACTCTTAACAATTTTTTTATAAAAAAACTGTTTTTATAAAAAAATGTTAAGGGTGTGTTTTTATAAAAAAATTGTTAAGGGTGTGTTTTTATAAAAAAACACATTTTTAACAATTTTTTTTATAAAAACACACTTTTAACAATTTTTTATAAAAAAACACTCTTAACAATTTTATATGAAAAAACACACTATAACAACATACACATTATAACATACAAATATCACATTCAAACATAAAACTATAACAATTTTTTATAAAAACACACTCTTAACAATTTTTTATAAAAAAACACATTTTAACAATTTTTTTTAAAAACTGTTTTTATAAAAAAAATTAACAATTTTTTTTATAAAAAAACACATTATAAAAACCATAAAACTATAACAATTTTTTATAAAAACACACTCTTAACAATTTTTTATAAAAACACTGTTTTTATAAAAAAATGTTAAGGGTGTGTTTTTATAAAAAAATTGTTAAGAGTGTGTTTTTATAAAAAAAAACATTGTTAACAATTTTTTTATAAAAACACAATTTTTTTATAAAAGAACACTCTTAACAATTTTTTATGAAAAAACACACTATAACAACATACACATTATAACATACAAATATCACATTCAAACATAAAACCATACATATCATGTTAAACATAGAACATATTCAAACATAAGTTATAAACACTATAACAACCTACAAATCATATATCTTAACTTAAAATAACATACAAAAAATAACAAATAACATAAGGAAAACATACCACAGAGGTAATACGAGACATCTTCACAAAACCCGAACGCGTATTCCACACGACAAAATTGAGAGAGTGGGAGAAAATTGAGAGAGTTTGATTAAAATTTGAGAGAGTGATTAAAAAAATGAGAGTGCCGTTTTTTGGTCCCCCCCCTATATAGTGCGGCCGAAGTAACATTTAGGGTTTAGGGTTCGTCAAAGTGATTTTAGGGTTAACCCTGTGCCGACACGTGGCACAGGAGCCCGCGATCGCGGGGGTCAAAGAAAGTCAAACGCGGGCAGGGACCAAAAATGCACATGCGGGCATTCTTGAGGGGGGAAAGCTGGACTGCGGGCATTCTTGAGGGACCAACGCGGGCAAAGTGGGCAAACTTTGGACACGTGTAGCCCGCGATCGCGGGGGTCAACGAGAGTCAAACGCGGACAGGGACCAAAACTGCACACGCAGGCATTCTTGAGGGGGAAAGCTGGACCGCGGGCATTCTTGAGGGACCAACGCGGGCAAAGTGGGCAAACTTTGGTGACACGTGGCCTGGAGCCCGCGATCGCGGGCTTCATCGCGGATTTTTGAGGTATTTTTGTAACATGGGAGAGATTTTGGGTATTTCAGTAAAACGTGGTTTGACTTAGGGTATTTTAATTAATTTCCCTTAATTAAATTCCCTATATTATATTAATTATAAAGTATAATAAAAAACTAGAAATATGTCAATTCACACAAGCTTCATAAAGGGGTTTAAGCTCTTATAATAAGAACCCTGCACAATGATAGTTATTACAAGACACTACACTTTTTACTTGTAAGAACTTTGCATTGAAGATGCCTTTAAACCATAATTCTAAACACTGATTATATCTTTAGCTAAATAGTTATCAGTGAAATACAACAACAATAACACGGAATTATTTATTTACAAAACTATAATCTCGATTGAAAAAGAAAATCCCTCTTGGATCCCTTCGTGCGTGGCTTCGTCTTTATATGATAACTCAACGACTAACCGTAGCTAGCTAATTAATTAAGCAGGTCGATTACAATATTCATCTTCATGGTCACATAGACACATAAACAACACAAAAACGGTGGAGTTGATATATATGTTAAATATATTTATGGGGGAATCCTGATGATGCTGCACCACTATAACTATTGGCATGCATTTGGTAGTACTGTCCAGATGAATCACTTACTCCGCCGTGTGCACTCAACTGCATACATTCATTCAAATTAATATCAATTCATTATATATATATATATATACATATATTTGTAGACAAAGAATTATGTGAGGAAAAAAAGTTAAGGTGAGAAACGTAAAAAGAGACTTGAATCCTTGATCACTTTTAATCTCACACTCATCCATAAATTGTGCTTCTCATGGGAATTGATCCCGTACATTTCTTTTCGTTTTTCAACTAGGATTAATCCAAGGGTCCAGATCCCTTCATTTCTTACGATTCGTACCAAAACCCAATCCGTTCAGGAGAAAACCTCAAAATAAAGAAAAACTAAAGAATACCTTGGTGGCCCTTCAGCTGGACGATATGCACTTGTGCATGCAAGTAATTTGTAACATGCACACGTGCATAATCTGAAAATATATATATCTATAAAATGGGGTAAAACCCCTAAAATCCTTTCATTCTTGATTTGGACGGCAACATATTGGGGAATAGGAGAATAAGAGAACACCACTCTTGTGGAGGTCGAGGTAGGAGGATAGCATCAAGGAGCTTGAAGACTTCATCTTCAAGGTAAGGTTTCTTCTCCAACATTCATCTTCTTGCTTGATTTGGGGAGATTTATGTATGGTAAACCTTGATTCAACTTATTTCTAGGTTTTAAGTTATCTTCATTGGAAATGGAAGGTTTGATGAACTTTCTAGTGGTTTGTAAGCTTCTCTTTAAGAATCATTCACCATTTCAATAGTGGAATTTGGGTTTTTGTCAAGAATGCGATTTTGAGTTAAAAAGGGGTGAATCATTGGATTGATTTCATTGGGATTTATGTGTTTTAGAATTGGATTTTGATTCCTAAAGGTTTGTTTAGCTAAATCTATCAATTTTGGAAGTTTTCAAGCATTTGGGATCGATTTGGGGGTTTTTGGAGTGGAATTTCGGGCTAAAATTTCAAGTGCAGATTTGGAAGTCTCAAACAAAGACTTGCGCGGCCTAGCCCGATGGCCGAAGCCGCGAGGTAAAGAGCGCAAGTCCCTGTTTGGTGAGCTTCTTCGGTTTGCTTCGTTTTTCGAGTCTAGAATCGAGGCGTCGATTGGGGGGTTGCTTTAGGGACTTAGTAGAGATGTTTTGGGATGTAATTAGATGGTTTAACACCATTCTTATGACGTCCATATCAGGTGCTCGGTTTGAGCTAAAGTGTGTTTCAAGGCGTCTGTCGATTTGCTAAAGCTCAGGTGAGTTCCCTTAACTCTTTTGTGCAAATGAAATGTTTTGCTAAAGTTGTCATAACTGAATATGGTATTGAGCATGATGACATGATTAAACACTTTGAAAAGCTTTAGTATTACATGATGTGGAAATGTTTATTAATGCATGCAAGTTGTTTACATGTTCTTTATTAAGTGGTATATTGATTTGGAGTTGGGTTGCACAGTGGGATTAGTGTACCTTGGTATCGTTTACATCATTTGGGAGTTTAGTTATGGGGTGTGCCTTAAATCCGTTTCATGTGCACACGGGACTGACATCTACTAGGGAGCCATGTGGATCTACTGGGGGCCCCGATTGCAGACATCACGGTGAGGTGATGAGTGGCTATGAACACTGTGCAAATACCCAAGTGATGTTGCTTGGTTGAAATGATTTTGATGGGCCTTTATGGTGGTATGTATAATGCTAAATGGTGGTATGTATTAATGCTAAAATGGTATCTAACCCTCGCTTTTCCAAAAACTAAAACCATTTTCAGGTTAGAGTTTTGTTTGGGGTTTCATCTGGAGAAGAGGAAAAGAGGTGACGCTGTAGAAGATGTGTAGTCTAATGGAGGTTTGTAGTTCACCGTCGGGCTTCCTATAGCATCTCAGTTGCGAAGGTGTTTATCCGTTGCGTACCTAGAGTTATGATTGATGTAATTTGTATACTTTGGGACCTATTTTGGTTGTAATGTTGAGAATTACTTTTATGGATTTTTGGTTGTTACACAATTGTAATTGGTTGGTACATGATATATGGAAAAAAAACATGTTGCCGTACCATGTACACCCCTACCTTTTTTTTACCGTTAACGTAAAATCACATGTGATTTTGCACGTGATTTGGTCGCATTCGTATATTTTCTTAAATAGTTAGAGTTCTCGTTTGATCATCCTTATATGTGATTTTACACGTGATTTAATCGTTCTCGTGTTTTCTTAAATAGTTAGCGTTCTCGTTTAATCATCCTTTATATATATATATATATATAGAGAGAGAGAGGCTCCGTAAAATGCAAACCTTGCATTTGTTGCACACCTTACAAACCACAGTGTGCATATGTGCAGAACCAGTGTGCATATATGAACAATGTTGTTAGGACCATAAATGTCCTACATATTAGAAAGATATATAAATAATTATATAGAGCTTAATTAGATTAATTAATTATTGTAAAAGACTTAATTATGGTGTTTGGGCTTATTTGATTAATGGGCTTGGGCCTTGTTTAGCTAAGGCCCAAGTATATAAGGTTTAGTTTTCCTTAGAATTAGGTTAGTGATTCATTAGCAATTCATTAGAGCTTAGAAAGATATAATCGTTCCATTACTCTTAACTGTAATATTCTCTGAACGATACTTTGAATGAATACGAGAGGGATGACAAGTTGAAATCATCAATTGTTCTTGTTATTTATTATTGATTCGTTGTTACCTGATCAAACTAGGACTCACAATTGGTATCAGAGCGGACGGACAAATCGATTCAAAGTGTTCTTTTTGAATTCTGGTAAGTTTTCTGAACATACGGCTGTGTTCTTGATTGAAAATCCATATTTTGATTCTGTTGAAATTGATCGTTTTCGTTTATTGGATATTGTTAGCATCATTCTTATCAGTGATTCTGCATTTTTTCGCAATCTAATTCGATCATCTTAGTGGTTTTTAAGCAAAATTAAGTTCAAAAGTTTTTGGTTGTGTTCTTGCTAAAAATCGAATTTTTACCATCAAAACTTGTTGTTTTTGCTTCAAAATCGATTTGGGTACTGTTATTTTTGTGTTTGGTCGAGTTCCTAACCTTTCAGGAACAATTTTGAGCAACCCTAGTCGATTCCCAATCGAATTGGAAACCACAGCCGCGCTTTCCGGATAACAGCCGTAGTTTCCGGACAATCAGTCAATCTTTCCGGATACCACACACATCTTTCCGGGTAAGTACTTCTTTCCAATCTTTCCGGGTACAATTGTTCCGGAAACCCAAAGTTTCCGGTAAAATACTTTATCCGGACAACTCAAAGTTTCCGGTAACCTATTTTATCCGGACAACTAAAAGTTTCCGGTTAAATTGATTCTTTCCGGACACCATCATCCAGAAAGCATATCATCCGGAAACCCATTTCATCCGGTAAGTTCTGTGTTTGAGTGTTTCATTCGGAAACTAATTTCATCCGGTAACCCATTTTATCCGGAAACCTTAGTTTTCCGGACACTCTTATTTTATCCGGATACTTTTGCTAAGTGATCACATTCACACTCAATCTGATCCGGACACTTCCAGATCAGACATCACATCCGGATTCCTATCCGGTTAGTTCAATTCTGTTGAATTCTTTACAAATCTTTCGTAGAACCTGCGTTAGGATACCACTCGTAGTGCCTTGCGTTAGGTTATCACTTTGAATCGAACCAGTCGTCTGACGATCACTCCAGTGCAACCGAAGATGTCTTCACGCGATGCTCTTGCTATCGGCACCGATTCCAAACCACCTTGCCTCTACCAAGGTGAGTACAGCCAGTGGCGGGACAGATTCATAATCTTCATCGAATCAAAGGACAACTTCGAGTATATCTGGTGAGCTCTAAGAGATGGGCCAATTCCTGAACCGACGAAGACCATACCAGCAACCGCAAACGCTGAAGCTCGTGTCGAGAAAAAGACGGTATCCGAGATGACTGATGATGAAAGAGGCATGATTGAGGGAGAAAAACATGCTAAAAGGTACCTTGTTCAAGCTCTGCCAAACACGATCTATACTTCCATCGACAGCTACAAAAAGACAGCTAAGGGCATGTGGGAACAGGTGGAGAAGATGATGCACGGGAGCGAAGTCGGGAATCAATTGAAGATCAACAGCTCCATAACCAAGTTCGATGGTTTTAAGCAGCGCACCGGTGAGTCCCTCTCTCAGACATATGAACGCTTCTGTCTCCTTCTCAACGAGCTACACAAGAACCAGATCACTCGTTCTAACACGGAGAACGCACTAAAGTTCCTCAACAACCTTCTGCCTGAGTGGAAAGTGTTTGCATCACATGTCAAGCATAACCACTTAATGGAGAAAGTCGGCATCCATGAGCTGTATGAGATGCTTCTTCAAGACGAAGATGAGGTAATGGAAATTCTGAACGAGAAGAAAGCTGCATCCAAGCCAGCTGCTGATCCTTTAGCTCTCATGTCTTCCAAACGAGGCAAATCTTCTGGGCGTCACTCTAAACGTACTAAAAAACAAAGTGAATCTGAGTCAGAACTTGAGGAAAAAGAAGACAGTGATTCTGATTCTGAAATAGCTGCCATCAAGAAAGCAATGGCCCTGCTCTCCAAATCCTTCCAACAGAAGTTCTACAAGCAACCGACATCTAATAATCAGCGCTACCCCACCTCCTCCAACAAGCGCCATGATTATAAGGACATATATGAAGGAAAGAAGAAAGCTGATGAGCCCGACCAGTCTAACAAGAAAGAGAAGACAGAGAAAGATGACCGCAAGAAGAAAGACAAACCCGTGACTTGTTATAACAACGGGAAGCTTGGTCATTTTGCGAAAGATTGTCGGAGGCCCGTTGTAAAGAATTCCCACTATTACAAGGCGAAGCTTGCATTGATAGAACAGAAGGAAGCTGGTGAAGCTTTACTTGTTGAAGACGACTACTGATTGGGTCGTTCTGATGATGAAAACGAGTCTGATGGTGCTGATGCTTTCATGGGATACCACTCTCCTGTCGATGAAGAAAAGGCAAAGACAAGTCAAGTATGTGAATCTAACCAACAAGATTTCTTTAATCAAATGCAATCACTTGCTGAACGGGTAGATTCTTTCAAGGCCACTACTGATGAACAACTGCTTGAGATCATATCACTATCTGAAGAGCTAGATGTTCAAAAGCGAATAACTGAGAAATACAAGTCTGAAAATGCTATTTTAAAAGAAAAATGCAAAAATCGTTCACTAGCACCTAAGGACTTAAGGGCCAAATTATCTGAACTTCAGTCACAGTTTGATCAGTGTATGAATGAGAATGCAGAAATTGTTTATCAATGCTCTGCTCTTCAAATTCAGCACAAGGAGTTTGTCGCTAAAATTCTTGATCTTGAAACCAAACTCCATAAAAGAGGTCAAACTGATCTGACCATCCATATGAAGAAACCCAAAGAGTTCACGTATTTTAACAAAGAATGGGGAATCGGATACGATAACCCACATTATTTGATAAAGGGTATATTCAAAACACCAACACTGTATGATTTTGGATGTCTTGGAATAGATAAAAAGTACCCGGAATATGCGATAAAATGGACTGGTTCTCTTGAACCTGAAAAGGAAGAGGAAACTGAGGAATACAAGCGCACAAACACGTCTAAAATGCAACTTCCGTTTTGTTATGAACCTTTGAATTATTCTTATCAGAAGAACAAAAAGTACCTCTCGAATGACTACTTCGATTGCTATAAGGTTGTAACGCCCAAGGATTCCTCTAAGAAGGATGAGGTCCAAGCAACCGAAACCAAGACTGAGACGGAAGAGTTCAAGCTCTATGTTCCCCCTCTCATCTTGGAAGCAAAGATAGTCGAGTTGGAGGAGTCACTCGAGAAAGAAGGATCGATTTTTCAAAAGGAAAAGCAAGCGCTAATCAAGGAACTTGAGAATCTAAAATCGGTCAAAACCGAAACTATGAAGGACAGGAAATCCTTCGGTGTGAAATCAATATGCTCACATCAAAATTGGCTGCCTTGGCAACAGATGTGATGAAGGAGCATACGAGAAATGGTCAACTCCAAGAGCAGATTGACCAACTCCAAACTGAAAAGCAGATTTCACCCGAACTTTCCTCAAGCTCATCTGACACGTCTTCGTGTAAAGCTTTCATTAGCAAAATCTTTTCAACACAAGACGGTCTAGAATCTCAAGATAAGAGTGTTTCAAGGAATTTAAACTCTGATTTTTTCCTAGCTTCCGCACCAAATTTCCCGAAACACACGAGCACAAAGTGTTCCTCGCCTTCCTCGACCGATCCAAGTCCTGTAATTCCGGATGTCGATTTTTCTGAATACATAAACTCCAATGGCAATTCTGATGAAGAGTTTGAGTTGTTCCCCTTCGACAAACCTCTTCCGAGTCATACTGATTTTTTGTCACCAGTAGTCAATCGACCGGTCAATTTTCTAAAGGGTGATTGTTCTAAAACAAAGACCCCAGCTGTGATTAAGATTTCTAAATTTAAACATGTTTCTCAAACACAATCACAGCCGAGGCAAAAGACCGAGCGATTGCCTACCAAAAATACTACTTCCTCAAAAGTCACTGACCGTGCTGTCCCTGTTGTTTCATATAAAAACGGTCGCGCTAAACAAGAAAAATCAAAGTGGCTAGCTAAGGAACCTGTCGAGGATGCTGCATCAAAGTCATTTAATACAGTTTTTTATCCTAGAATGAACAAAAACGATTGTGCTTGGAATCATAGGAATGATTTTGTTAAACGTGATGTTACTTTTCCAATTAAGCTTTATTCCATTCAACAATTGATTCAGTTATCGCATGATTGTTTGTGTTGTTCTAGTTGTGGTTGGAATGACTTTGATGATATAAATAATAATGATTGGTTTGGGTCATATCATATATATAATCATACACCCAAAAGCAAACCCCGTAAAAATAAAAAGAAACACCATACTCAACGGGGTTCCCAATCAGAGGTTAAACCACAGCAAGAGAGAAAACCCATTCCAAAATGGGTTTCTCCTACTGAGGCACCCAAAAGGCAACCTGCTACAAAACCAGTTCCTCCAAAAGGTGTAAAACCTACACCTAAGAGGCAACCTGCGTCAAAGCAAGTTCCTTCGAAGGGTGTCAAGCCTAACCCTCCAGGACCCATGCAAATATGGGTACTTAAAGTCCGCTAAACTTGTTTTTGCAGGACGGTCATGTGTGGTACTTAGACTCTGGATGCTCCAAGCACATGACCGGAAGGAGGGAGCTTCTCACGAACTACAAAGAACAATATAGCGGAGATGTGAGATTTGGGAACAATGACAAGGCGCCGATTTTGGGCTACGGTGACATTGTCCAAGACAAGATCACTATCAAGAAGGTATCACACATCGCGGGATTGGGACACAATCTGTTCGGTATCGGCCAATTCTGCGACAAAGATCTCGAGGTCCGCTTCAAAGCTAAAAGGTGTAGAATACTCAATGACGACGGAGAGGAGCTACTGGTTAGAAAGCGCAAGACCAACCTCTACACCATCGACCTCGCAGCCCTGAAGACTGATAACCCTGTCTACCTCATGTCAAAGGCTACTTCCGAACAAGCATGGATTTGGCATCGACGTCTTTCGCACCTGAACTTCAAAAGTATCAACAAACTGGTGCTGGGCGGACACGTGAAAGGCATGCCCGATCTACAATTCGTAAAGGATCGACTCTGTAGGGCATGTGAGATGGGAAAGATGAAGCGAGCGACGCACAAGCCAAAGGACGCTCCGAGCACGTCCCGGTCCCTTGAACTTATCCATATGGATTTGTGTGGACCGATGCGTGTTCAAAGCATCAACAAGCGCAAATATGTCCTGGTGATGGTGGATGACTTCTCGCGCTACACTTGGGTCAAGTTTCTTCGTACGAAAGACAAAACTCCGGAACTAATCATCAATCACTTGAAGACCATCCAACTGAACCTTCAAAGTCAAGTTCAGACTATCAGGACCGACAACGGGACGGAATTCAAGAATCAAATGGTGAACGACTACCTAACTTATGTCGGTATCTCGCAAACCTTCTCGGCGGCACGCACTCCTCAGCAAAACGGAGTGGTGGAAAGACGCAACCGTACCCTCGTCGAAGCGGCTCGCACCATGCTTTCTCAATCGAAACTACCGCTATTTCTCTGGGCCGAAGCGGTGTCTACTGCTTGTTATACGCAAAACCGCTCCATCATCAACAAGCGGTTCAACAAGACGTCGTATGAGATCATGAACAAATGCGTTCCGAACATCAAGTATTTCCATGCGTTCGGATGCACGTGCTACGTCCTGAATGACAAAGACGATCTCGGCAAATTCAGCCCCAAGGTGGACGAAGGAGTTTTCATCTATACTCCATGCAGGCTAAGGCGTATCGCATTTACAACAAACGGACTAAAACCGTTACCGAAAGTGTAAACGTGACATTCGACGAAGCCGCAGATTTGGCTTCTGAACACACCGGTTCAGAACCCGGTTTAACTGGCGTGCTAGCTTCCGAACTTCCACGTTCGGGATCTGCACAAGCGACAGTAAATCCGAATCATGCATCTTCATCGAATGCTGATATTTCAGATTTAGATTTACTGTTCAAATATTTTTATGATGACATATTTAACGTTACTACCCCTCATGTCTCAGCACAACCACGACTTGAAGCTGCTCGCATCGAGGATTCGGCGAATCTATCCGGTCCGCCGCCTTCGACAAGCACGCATTCCATCACTGTGGCGACATCACAACCGTCATCATCAACTTCATCTGATACTACCATCCCCCCGGAGGAACCTGTGACTAACCCGGAGATTACTCCTAATGATTCGTCATTTGCTACAATCGATGATCAGCCTCTGCATTCCTCGGAACCAGAAGTTGTTCAACCTTCGACGAATCCTCCCCCGTCTCCTCCAAGAAACCAACCGGCTACACTTGAAGCGGTCCAAGACCTTCCATCTGGTAACTATGTGGATCCGGATGCCTCACATTCAACTCAGCAGTCGCTTCCGCATACCACCAAATGGACAAGAGCTCATCCCTTACACCAGATCATCGGTGATCCCTCCACTCCGGTCCAAACGCGAGGCACATCGGCCAATTTCTGCCTCTTCTCCGGATTCTTAAGCAAGATCGAGCATACCAACGTTCGCGAAGCACTCGAAGATCCGAACTGGATCATAGCCATGCAAGAGGAGCTCAACCAATTCGAGGCCCTCAAGGTATGGTGACTAGTCCCACGTCCAACCCACAAGACAATGATCGGAACCAAGTGGATCTTCAAGAACAAGAAGGACGAGGACGACATCGTAGTACACAACAAGGCGCGTCTCGTGGCTAAGGGATACCGTCAGCAAGAGGGGATTGACTACAACGACACCTACGCTCCGGTGGCAAGGATAGAAGCTATATGTATGTTCCTTGCATATGCCGCGCACAAGAACTTTACGGTCTTCCAAATGGATGTGAAGACCGCATTCCTCTACGGCGACATCAAGGAAGAAGTATACGTATCGCAACAGGAAGGATTCGTGGACGATTCGAAGCCTAATCATGTCTATGTTCTAGACAAGGCGCTTTATGGTCTAAAGCAAGCTCCACGAGCCTGGTAAAACACTCTGTCCGAGTTCTTACTAAAATCAGAATTCACCCGAGGTAAGATAGATTCAACTCTGTTTATCAAGAACGAAAAAGGTCATATTGTCTTAGTTCAAGTGTATGTCGATGACATAATTTTCGGTTCTACTAATCCTCAGTATGCAAAGAACTTTGCCAAACTTATGGGACAATTTTTTAAAATGAGTATGCTTTGTGAGATGAATTTATTCCTTGGTCTTCAAGTTAAACAACTGTCCATCGGGATATTCATAAACCAGGATAAGTACATCCGGGATATTCTTAGGAAATTCCAGATGGAACAGTCCTCACCAATGAAAACTATCATGGCACCCGGTACAAAGCTTCACGCCGATCCTAACGGAAAGGAGGTAAACACTAAACTGTATCGGGGAATGATTGGTTCTTTGATGTATCTAACCGCAAGTAGACCGGATATCATGTTTTCAACTTTTCTATGCGCCCGATTTCAATCAAAACCAAAAGAGTATCATTTAATAGCCGTCAAACGAATGTTTCGTTATTTACGTGGTATTGCTGATCTTGGCTTGTGGTACCCGAAATAGACAGGTTTTGAACTATCCGCTTATTCTGATGCGGACCACACCGGCAGCATGATGGACCGGAAGAGCACATCGGGGCATGTGCAGTTCTTGGGAGATAGCTTGGTGAGTTGGCCATCCAAGAAGCAGCAGTGCGTCTCTACGTCCACTGCCGAGGCGGAATACGTGGCCGCCGCGAGCTGCTGTTCTCAAGTGATTTGGATGCGGACCCAACTCAAGGACTACGGATTTACATACGTAAAGGTGCCCATCTACTACGACTCGAAGAACGCAATTGCCATATCCAGCAATCCGGTCCAGCATACGAAAACAAAGCACATAGACGTTCGGTACCATTTCATCAAGGATCACGTAGAAAGAGGTACAATCGAACTCTACTTTGTAAATACTGATCATCAGTTAGCAGACCTGTTTACAAAACCCTTGGACGAAAAACGTTTTAATACTCTAGTGTCCAAGTTAGGTATGCTAAATCTGAAGACTTGATTTGTTTGTGTGCCCGATACACGTTCCATACATCTACGAGAAACTGTCTTCTTATCATCCGTTGTTTAAACTCCTGATGATTAAGCATACACCTTCTCGCACTTGTATTCTACTTGTATCAGTTACACAGTTAGATTGAGTCTCTGTATTTATTAGGTAGATTTCGTTTATTTCCTTTATTTTCACGTGTGTTTCTTTTCTTTCATACTGTCGTCTAAATTATTTGCTTATATCTGTGCTTTCACGAGTATTCATGTGTTCAGGGGGAGCACGAACCGGTATCAGGTAAGTTTACTCTATTGTTGAGGGGGAGTGTCACACACAATTTTTTTCTAAACTGCCATAAAGTTTTTTTGTGTGTGTGGATACTCCCGTGTGCATTTCACACTACGCGCACTTTCTGAGGGGGAACATATACCTGTATGTTCATCATTTGAGGGGGAGCGACACAATTTTTCTTTAACAGCGTAACAGCTTTTTTGTGTGTCGGTCTCTCCACTACACACATTTGCACGATCCGAGGGGGAGCAAAGACATCCCCATGCTCAGTTTGAAGGGGAGCGAGAGAAGGTCCTTTCAAACTTCTTATAGTCCAATTTTTTACTGAAAATATGAAAGAACAAGGGAATGTTTGACAATCTTCACAAAGTGTCCGGACACCCATCTATCCGGATGGGTATCCGGATGACCCACCCGGAAACTTTGTCCCTTATATAAAAGGAATCTGGACTATCCTTTATTCTCGTATTCGGATACCTAGAAAAACCTCTCAAAACCCTTCGTTCACTCTATCATTCGGTCACCCACGCAAATCACTCGTCTTCGTCGATCTCATCTTCCAATACACAGGTATGTAACTCCTCGACTTTTATAGATGTTATCGATCCATCACTCGCACAAATCCTCCGTGAATCGACCCATGATTCGACCGATTGGGGTGTCACAAAACCCCTGATAGCATCGGTTCACTTTCGGGCTCAATCCACGCACAAAGGCCCAAAGTCTTGTGTCGTAATGCTTCTCACACGTCTTAGATTCGATATAAATGCTTAGATTAGTGATTTGCTTGCGATTTTGGTCTGATTTGAGAAGCCACAGGTCGTCCGGATACTCCCATAGTATCCGGACACATTCAAACGCATCCGGACACCTTCATGATATAGATATTTTGTCCAGAAACCATCAACGTCCGGAAAACCAAGTTGTCCGGAAACCTAAGGGTTTCCGGTAAGTTCAACTATCCGGAAAGTTGATGTGTCCGGTAACCAATGCCATCCGGAAACTCATATCCTATCCGGAAACCCCCGTCTCATCCGGAAACCGTTGTTGTCCGGATACCATGGTTTGTCCGGACACTTTTGTCTAAAATGGCTTTGTCCGGATACCCCTGTTTTCATGACTCCAGTACCTTATTATCTCCCTGCCAGTCCTCAATCTGTATCCGATTGAGCCATTTATTGCAAAGGTACGCGCCTACACTTGTTCATCCACCTGCCATTCTAACACTGATTCATCTTTTTCAGATATTACATGGCGGATCAAGAACAACAACAACATCCTGAAGAACAAATTCCTCCTCAAGAGGAATTTATCGACGAGGCAGCCGATAATGCGTTAGTCAACCCTGACCATGGCATTGAGATAGTAGCCAACAATCATCAATTGGACGCCGCTGAGTTCCGACCACAGGAGCAACACCGTGTGGTCGTGGACATTCTACTAGGTCACCCTCTCTGTGAGGCCCTCACCGCCACAGCCGACGTCCCGGTACTATATGTATATCAAGTGTGGCTCTCTGCCCAGGTCATCACGGCTGGCAACACTCAAACCATCACGGCGCAGATCGACAACCATCCCTTCACACTCACACCTGACACGTTCCGCCGCCTGCTATCCCTACCAGAAGCCAATGCCGGCGAACACCAAGGCTACGACCCCGCGGTCAACGACACGACCTTGTGTGCTCAGGTCCGCGCACTCGGATACAACCACGCCATCGACTGACCATCAGCCTTCAACAGAAAATATATGGCGCCTATCTGGTACACGCTGTTCATCATACTGAACAGGTGTCTCTCATCCAGATGGAGGGGCATCGACCAGTGCACAACCGATTTCTTGCGCCTGTTCCATGCTGTATGCTACAACAGACACGTCGACTTCGCGATGATCATATGGCGCGAGATGGTTCAAGCTATTCGGCAAATCGGCGGTACAAAGCAAAAGAAGTTCCTACCTTATCCTCGTTTCTTCTCACTGGCTGTGCGACAACACATGGACGCGAATCCAGGGATACCACGACACATTAACTATCCGGTATGTCCTCCTTTCAATTTACAATATATGGTGATTCGGAACCCGTCCAACGCCATAGCCATACCTATACCTGAAGCCGTCCTGGCACACACGGACCCCAATGCACCGGGTGTGATAGAATATAGGAGAGAGTTAGCTGCTCCCATGGTCCAGCAAGAGCCGGAGGGACCTCCCCCGGGACATAGAACTGAGGGACGTGAGGGTCCTAGGACAAGAGGAGGAAGGGCCCGGGCAGCAGGGGCTCCCGGGCGGGGTGTGTTGAGAGTACGTGGGAGGGGAACAGGCGCGGGCGGTGCACTGGATCCGCGAGCCAGCCCTACCCAAGCCGGATCAAGCCAACAACCCATTCCCATCACCCGAACGACACCCGAAGCTGGTACATCGTCTAGACCAATGCTTCACCATGACTCCGAACCTTACATAGCTGATCCTCCCTCACCGACCAGACAGGTTGAGGATGTGGAATCTGACTCCACTGCGTCCGATACGACCCGTGCCATACGGATTTTCTTAATACCTACACGTATCGGACCAAACCCAGATTTGACTGAAGGCATCCCATCCGACTCACCAATAAACCCACTACTCCCACTTATTCCTACTTCCCAACCTACTACGAGAGATACAAGGAGACCTGAGGGAGAATTAGTTGAAGAGTTAGAACATGTGAGAAGGAGGGAATTACGGTCGAAAACGAACCAAGAAAGATTAAGCCGTAAAGATAAAGAGGCTTCTGAGCGAATCCAGCCAAGTGTTATCTGGGTTGCCACATCTACTATCCTATCTCATCCGTTGGGACGGGGTATTGAAGAAGCCGTCGTGGACCCAGCGACGTAATTGCACAACCTCCAAAGCCACTCATCCGACTCTCAAAAGAGGGATGTTTCATTTCTGCACGGGGATATAGCACAACTTCTACCGGTCTCTCACTCGGAGAGTTCTGGTATTGAAATAAGAGACCAGCAGCCCCCGGTCTCGACTCCTTTGGATGCACTCTTGAGTCTAGAGCCATTTGCTAATATTACTTCTTCGGCTAGGATACAAGATGAGGAAACGAACATCGGTGCTCTTGGTGACCCGATCGGAACCTCCGTAGTGTCTCTGCATTTAAGTGGAACGCGAGGATCGGGGGGAAATCCTACCACGGCTACCCCTATGCCAACCGTGAACGTAGGTGGCTCTACCTCTAAGGTAGATGCCTCAACGGGTAATCTAAGTGATCCCGGAGTTACCTTACCCGACTCTGTGTCGAAGGGATATCTGGACGGCGCCCTAAAGGCCGTCCGCGAGGCCATGGAGCAGCGATTCACCAATGAGCTCGACAAACTGAAGACTCTGATCAAAGGTAAAGAGAAATGGTCGAACCTGAAACTACACCAACACCACCACCGGCTTCCGTTCAGCCTATCTATTCGGTGGATACTTTGAAGACCATGCTCCTAGCTCAGTTGCTCCAACACCAAGATACCGATGCCTCTACTGAAGCAGACCTGATCTCTGTTTTGAAATCCCAGGTCAATGCTCCTTCGTCATCAATAACCACTCGCATGGATCAGCTTGACACGACTCTTAAGGACGTCCAACAAGCGCTCAAAACGCTTTCCGAGAGCGTCGCCTCTATGGAAGAGACCTGCAAGAGTCAAGCCGGCGGTCTAAAGCGAAGGCACGATGATCAGGATGATCCTGATCACCATGAGGGGGAGAATAAAAGATTACGACTATCCGACACCGCCCCGATTCTCACTGAAACTACTGTGATTCAACCGGAACCTTCAACTGCGGATACTGCAACCGAAACCGAACCCGAAGCCGAGTTGCCTTTAATCGAGATGGAAATTGATATGGACATCTCCGATGACGAAGACCCGACGATTGAAAAGCATGAGGGAACAACACAGGAATTGGTCACCTTTGATACATCAGATGGGTCTACTATCAATCTGATTGATCCAGACACCGAGATCGACCCGGAGACCGAAAATGCATGGTACGAAAAAGCCGCCAGTGCTGTAAATCTCCAGGTAAACCTGATCTTCCCTACTGATGAAGACGATAATGTTGACTATGACCAGTTTCTGCTGCAAAACCTTTATGGTACACCCGTTCACTCTGCTCAAGCCACCAAAACTTCTACAATACCCGAAACTTCAACCGCTACAAATCCGACATCTCCTCAAGTACCGACAGCTTCTGATCTTCCTCCTCCTCAACAACAACAAATCCGATGGGAGAAGATCACAATATTTATTCCTCACCTGGAGGAATCACTGAAAAAACTGTTCGTTCACAGGTTACGCCCTATCGAGCCTTCCTTTTGCCTTGGTATTTACAGTTCCGACCCAGAATACCAAAGTCAGTACATAAACGCAATGAAGCGGTGTCTGCCAGTTAGCCAAGTCCGAACAAAGCACAGTATCATTGAAGTGCTCAACGTCCAAACAGGTAGAATTCTTAAAGTTATGTTTCCCATTTTCACCGTCCGACGAGAAGACGGGAATGAATGGCGATTTTCCGAAGCTGACTTCAAGAACCTCCGACTGTTCGACTTCTATGCAATACTGAAAGACCTTAGAACAAGAACTATCCGACCGCTCCAAGTAACCAAAGCGCTCGAAGCTGTTTGTCGATTCCTAGTCCGTACAATTATGATGTCCTATCTTACAGACTTCCAAATGGCAATCGAGAACAGAGAAAAGAAGGTAAACCTGATAAAGCCGAATCTGAAAGCGCCCGAACTGAAGATGTATCCCGAGAACACACTGCTTCTGGAACCAGAATTTGGGATAGTCTACATCAACGATCAGAATGAAAAGAGATTTCTTCGCTTCAGTCAGGTAGACAGATTCTGCGACGGCACGCTCCACAAAGTTAAAGATGCTCTTCGCAACATCATCACTCACGAGTCCGAAAATAAAAGGTATTCTTATGTTCCTAATCCGAATGAAACAACTGCTCGGAATGCCTTAGAAGTGATTAAAGAACGCATCGACTACCGCCGTGCCATCCGAATGTTCGAGGTACACTTTGCGCTCCGTAAAAGATATGTCGAGAACTGGCGCGAACTTGAACTTCAATTCAAAGGGGGAGATTGTTAGGGTCAATTAATGTGTTGAATAGAAGTTCAAGGGCTTGTTTGTTATTGTTTAATTTGAGTCTTATTAGTGAACGGGCCGTGGGCTGGTTACCACGGGCCCAATGTATTTAAAGTTGTAATTAGCTTAGAATTAAGCTAGTTGTCTATTTTGCTTTCCTAAACTTATTGTAAACACTCTCTCAATATTGAAAGCTAATTGGATGACCAGTTGAAATCATATCGTTTGTTATTCATCTATTGATTTCTTATTGTTCGTTGCACGGATCTGAGACTCACAATTTTTTGATTGGTAAGTTTTTGATTGGTAACCATATTCACCCGAAAAGCACATCTCACCTGATAAGTTGTCCATCACCCGGTAAGTGCACTCAATCACCCGGTAAATTTTTTATTGGTAAGTTCTCGACGGTACCCGAGTTACCACACGTCTTGTGAGTCTCAGATCCGTGCAACAATAATGAAATCAAACAAGTAAACAATGAAGCATACGATTTCAACTGGCCATCTCTGATTAATCTTTCAATATTAGAGAGAATTACAATAAAGTAAAGGAAAGCAAATGAGACAACTAGCCTATTTTTCTAAGGCTAGATTGCTTTATATAAGGCGGGCCCGTGGTTAACAAGCCCACGGCCCGTTCACTAACAAGGCCTAATTTAAACTATTACAATTAGCCCCTTGAACTTCTAATCAACCAAATATTACCCTAACAATCCCCCCCCCCCCCCCTTTGATTTGAAGTTCGATTTGGCGCCAGTTTGCGACATATCTTTTTCGAAGCGCGAAGTGGATCTCGAACCATTTGATAGCACGACGATAGTCGATGCGTTCTTCAACCATTTCCAAGGCATTCCGAGCAATTATTTCATTTGGATTAGGAACATACGAAACCCTTGGATTTTCAGACTCGTGCTGAATGATCTTTCGAAGAGCATCTCGAACTTTGTAGAGCGTGCTGTCGCAGAATCTTTCTACCTGACTGAACCGCATAAATCTTTTCTCTTTCTGTTCATTGATGTAGACGATCCCAAATTCTGGTTCTAGAAGCATAGCGTTCTCGGGATACATATTCAACTCAGGAGCTTGCAGATTCGGCTTTATCAAATTTACCTTCTTCGCCC
The DNA here is from genome assembly GCA_033807775.1 of Saussurea involucrata. Lineage (NCBI taxonomy): Eukaryota > Viridiplantae > Streptophyta > Magnoliopsida > Asterales > Asteraceae > Saussurea > Saussurea involucrata. Next base: position 53,031,160 of record CM066322.1, on the reverse strand, counting down.
TGTTCTCGATAGCCATTTGGAAGTCTGTTAGATAAGACATCATAATTGTGCGGACCAGGAATCGACGAACATCTTCGAGCGCCTTTGTAACAGTAAGCGGTCGGATGGTTCTAGTGCGAAGGTCTTTCAGAAGAGCCAGGAAGTCAAACGGTCGGAGGTTCTGGAAGTCGGCTTCAGAAACTTTCCATTCATTACCATCTTCTCGGCGGACGGTGAATACTGGATAGACAATTTTCATGATGCGGCTGGACTGTATGTTGAGTACCTCTGTGATCTGATGCTTGGTTCTGACTTGGCTGACTGGTAGACACCGTTTCATTGCGCAGATGTATCGGCGTTGGTATTCAGGGCTGTAGTTGTAAATACCAATGCAAAAGGTCGACTCTGATACCAATTGTGAGTCTCAGATCCGTGCATAGCTTGTGAACAAACAACTTCTTCATGGATTCCTCCAGGTGAGGAATAAATACAGGGATCTTCTCTCAACGAATTTGTTGCTGAGGAAGGGGAGGAAGATCAGGAGTTGTCTATTGTTGTAGAGGAGATGTCGTAGGATTGACAGTTGTAGATTGGGGTCTTTCAGAAGTTTCGGCGGCTTTGCTTGAGTGAACGGGAGAAGTGCCATAAAAATTCTGTAGCAGGAACTGATCATAGTCGATGTTGTCGTCTTCATAAGTCGGGAAAACCAAGTTTACCTGAAGATTTACGGCACTGGCGGCTTTTTCATACCATGCATCTTCGGTCTCCGGGTTGGCTTCGCAGTCTGGATCGATCATATCCAGTAATGGTCTGTCTGATGAGTCAAAGTCGACCAGTTCCTGTGTTGAACCCTTGGGCTTTTCAACCATCGGGTCTTCATCATCTGAGATGTCCATATCTATTACCATCTCAGCTAATGGCAACTCGGCTTCAGGTTCGGCGTCGGTTGTTGTTGCCGTAGTTGCTGGATCCAGATGAACCACAGTTGTAGATTCTGTGAGGATAGGGGCGGTCTCGGTAGGTTGTAGTCGTTTCTCCCCCTCACGGTGATCAGGATCATCCTGGTCATCGTGCTTGTGTTTCAGACCGCCAGCTTGACTCTTACAGGTATCTTCGAGTGAGCGGACTCTCTCGGACAGCGTTGTGAGCGCTAGGTTGTAGTCCTTGAGAGTCGAGTCAATGCTATCCAGGCGAGTGGTAATGGATGATGAAGGAGCAGTGACCTGTGATTTCAGAACGGTTATCAGGTCTGCTTCGGTAGAGGCGTTGGTTTCGGATTCTTGGAGCAGTTGGGCTAGAAGCATCGTCTTGAGGGTATCCACCGAGTAGGTAGGCTGAGTATGAGCCGGTGGAGGTGTAGGTGCGGTTTCGGCTTCGACGGTCTTCTCTTTGCCTTTGATTAAGCTCTTGACTTCGGCGAGCTTGGTGGCGACGTGCTGCTCCATTGCCTCGCGGACAGCCTTACGGGTGCTGTCCAGGGACCCTTGTGACACAAAGTCGGGAAAAATAACTCCGGGTTCACTTAGATTTCCCGTTGAAGCATCTACCGCAGAGGTAGAGCCACCTACGTTCACAGTTGGCGTAATGATAGATGTGGTAGGATTTCCCTCTGATCCTCGCGTTCCACTTAAAGGCGGAGACACTACGGTGGTTCCGGTCGAGTCATGAAGAATCTCGACTTGTTGTTGCTCCTCTTGTGTCCTAGCCGAAGGATGTTCAATAACAAATGGATCTAGAATCAACTGTGTACTGAAAGAAGTCACGACCGGGGGCTGCTGGTCGCTTATTTCAACACCAGCACTCTCCGAGTGAGAGACCGTGGAAGTTGTGTTATATCCCCGTGAGAAACTGAAACATCCGTCTTTTGAGACGGATGAGTGGATAGGGGGTTGTGCAATTGCTCCGCTGGGTCCACAGAGGCTTCTTCAATACCCTGTCCCAACACATGAGACGGAAGAGTGGTACACATTACTAAAGTAAAAGTATACCTAATTAACATTTCATAATCATTAATACAAAGATTTAGTTAATTATAACTACTATTGGACCACTAGCTTATCTGATCACTACTATGGCAATCAAATTACAAAAAGGATGTCGGAAAGTTCTATCATAAATCTTCCAATCTTTCACTCTCCAACAATGATCCCATGCTCACAACCCCGTTCTAGACCTTCTTGTGTTCGGAACCACTATTATCTGTAACACATAAAACACATAACAAGTGTTAGGCTTTTAAAGCCTAAGTGAGGTTTACACATAGCACATAGAGCATAATCATAGCATGTAGGAATAACAATTCGATACATTCACAAATTGGATTCCATGGAGAAGGTCCATATCGCTACCCAGTTACATCATAATCGAAGATATACCTTGATCGGTACCCCACGGTATTGTCACAAGGCATAACACAACGGAAACCCCACGGTATCCGAGGTATGAATCAATTACACTTACCCCACGGTGTGTAAGAATATATCCTCCAATGCCTACTAGGTGCTCCTCCAATCATGTGAATACCAAATATGTTAATCCAAATAATATTCCAAGCATATTTATCACTTAACAATGGTCCAACCATTTAACAATATTAATACTACTTCCATGTAGTTCATATACATCCATATGTATCAAATCACATTCTATATAATATCAAAAAAAACATCCATGTTTACAATTCAATAATAGGTCCATATTGACCATTAAGCCATCCTTACCTCATTAAGACATAAATTAATCCATCAACATAATCACATACCAATGATGTATAATCAAACCCAAATCTTTAACACTAACATTTACCATGGTATTCCAAGTCATAGAACACAATTAATCCACCATAACTTACTTGGACTCTTCTTGTTTCCCTCTTCACCATTAAGAGCTTATTAATCAAGATTTCTCATTAACAATACCAAAATCAAGATAAAGGATGGTAGTAAAGTATAATACAATCAATTAAATACAAGTTACTCACCTTAATTCTTCAATTGGTAAAACCCTAACTTGAATACTTGAACCCAATCACTCCAACAAGATGAAATGCCCTAATTCAAGTTTAAATGGGTAAGATTCATCTACTAATTGTTTGAATTGGATTAGGATTGAGAGATGAATTTACCTTAAGTAGCTGGAAAATCGCCTTAGAGCAGCAGGAGCAAAGTTCTGTACTTGAGAGTTCTAAAATGAAAGAATACTGACTAAGGATAAAGAGGTGGGTTTAACCCCCTTTTAGCACGTCAGGTGCTCGGCGCCGATCACCCGCGCCGATGCATCGGCGCCAAACCATCGGCGCCAGCTTCTGTTTGCTAAGCTTCTCAACTTCCACTGATTTAGCCGTAACTTCTTCGTTAGAACTCCGCTTTTACCCCGGAAAGCACCGTTGGACTCGTATTCAAATTACCCATCCAACTAACCCATAAAATCTAATATTCCACTTTATCATCTATTTTTCATTAATTTTCTTAAGGAATAAACTTACTGATTTCTATCGGGAATTATCAAATAACAAGTAAAAATCACGGAAATTACTTAGGATATCAATCATGATCTAAGAAGTCAAAATATTAAGAAATATTAAGACTATTATTACTTACTAGGATTTTCCGGGTGTTACAATTCTCCCCCACTTGAAATAGATTTCGTCCTCGAAATCTTAGATTAAGAAAACAAATGTGGATATTTAATCTTCATATCTTCTTCCAACTATAAAATCACATTAACATTTTATTGATATAATACTATTGTACCTATAACCCCATTCCTCTATTGCAATTTCTCAATGATCTCTCTAAGATTGTTTCCCCATTCCTTCACCCAACGGCTCATACTATTCGCTCTCACTTTAACAAGTGAAATCACATCATATCAATACGAAATATTTTGTATACATCTCTTCATTTCAAGTCTTATATACTTATTCACAATTAAAATCTAGAAGGAACAAGGATTCATCTTTCATATTTCCTGAACCTTACTTCTTTACTCAGTATCCGTTCCCCAACTTAGATTTGTAAGCCTCCTTAGAGTAACTGTTTATCATTAAACCTTTATCCGACTATTGCTTTGGTCTTCAATACCATCATCATCCACCTCTCAATCTCCAGATCTCAAAATAACATTAACGTATACTGTTTGAAAAATCCATACTTACTTTAAATTGAGCATACTTACCAGTTTTGAATACTTCTATAATTACGGCAATCATCACTACATCTATGACCCACACGTTTCTTCAGTATAAAGTACTACCACTTCCTCACATCAATATCGCACTACGCGACCACGTTGCAACCAAGCACTAAAATATTATATATCAAAAGTGATAATTCCATTGAACCTATAGTATACCTACATTCTTAGGTCCGACCTTTCTATCATTACTTCCTACGTTAGCATGGAGTACTACCCTCCAATCATTATTTGTCTCTTTCTCCCAACTTTTCCACATACCGATAACGCTTTCTCATCTTTATTAAACTTCCTATGATTCAGAATCATAAACTTATTTAACGACTCACACAACCAAAATCACTTTGGATAAACTCACACTACCGCTCGACATTCTATTCCAATTATAGCCAAATCACTACACCATCTTACAACCACATTTTCCAACAGCTTTATTGACAACTAGTACTATTCATCTGGAATCCCCGAAAAGACTTTCATCTAACATTCCCTCTTTATAACTTCTTATTACTGGTTGACACATTTATCTTGACAATTAATGCCACTACTCATTCGTACATTCTCCACCCATAACATCTCCCAGCAGACCAAATCCTTCATGGTCATTCGTACACAATTCAAATTTACCTTCATGCTCTCCCGCACAATTTACCGAATCTATTTCATTACTTTATTCCTCCCCAACTTTAGTTTGAACTACAACTCACGAGTTTCTAATTAACTTAAACTTACTCGCTTCTTACTAATTTCTTTGTGATTCCAAACCATTATATATACAGTGCACGCTCCATCACAAATCGACATAGTCCATACCCTTACCATGTTCGTGCCTAATTCTTCATTCTATATAAACCATCTATATCATAAGTAGAATGTTCTTCTATAACAATAGTCTTTCACTATCCTAACACCCACCACAAGATGATCCTTCAACTTTTAACCTTTCGATTCTAACTTAACATTCATACATGATCTCAAAAGAAAATCAATGTATTTACATTATGTAAACTTTAATTATAATACAATTCATGTAATTCCAACCCCTAAGCCTATGTCAAGTTAATTAAACCGACGAATACCTTTAAGACTCAACCGAGTCCAAAACCAAGTCATCTTCTCAAAGGGTCTATTGATCATTTATCAATATCAACTCATGAAATTTAAAATACATCTAATCCCACATCATGCAACATACACTTCGAGACATGATAATCTCACGACCTCTTCATTACTACTTTCCCAATGAAGTCAATCCATATATGTCTCTATATGTACACGTATATACAACTCTATATACTCCACAATATATATATATATATATATATATATATATATATATATATATTATTTTTGCCAAAGTTCATTAATTCTAAAGGTACTAAGAATACAAGATCATCAAACGGTCCTCACATATAAGACCAATACTTAAGCCGGCACTTATTTAAATGGAATGTAATTAAGCACATATCACATCATAATTATTGCACAACCACAATAAATTCTAAAAGCGTCTTCTGACCACCTAGCTTTCACTTATCCAATAAATTAACCAAAACCTCTTCCACTCGTGATTTATTCGCCAATCACTCAAAATTCCCACATGTGGTGTTTCACAAGATATGTATTGTCCGCATTCTATAACTTTCTGTAACATCCCCAGACCACTGTACACGATATTGTCCGCTTTGCGCATACTCTCTGCATAACAGTATGCCGGTACCGCTCACGGTTTTGTTTCTGCCCGCACAGGCATACGCGAGATGCACCCAGACCGCACCCTGTGACAGGCAAAAGGCCTCATACATCTTACACAACTGCCAACTTCAATGTCAATAGTCGACCTATCTATACTTCTTTAATCTATTCATTAACAAGGACTGAACCTAATCCTTTCAACATAACATAATACAATTTACATCTCATCGTCTTCATTTCAAACTTATTCGTGCAATACTAATATCACAAAATCACTATAAATTCTTATTTAACGTCGAGGGTATTTCCTTACTGTCTCACCACACTACTCATAGCAATTTGCTAATTCCATCACCTTGATGACTACTAATCCTTCCTCGGGACATAACCGTCCCTTGCCAACTGTATTTCTAGTTACCAAACAAGGGTATAGACCTTCTTACAACCGACGCTAAGTCCACTTTCAACTCTCCCATTGTTCACCTTCCTCTTGAACACAATTACCAAAATTACAAACATCCTCCCATGATCTATCCAACACCTCTCCATTCTCAGAGTTCTTTCTTAGCTTATAGTAACATTTTACGACTTAGTTCGTTCATAGCCTTCATACATAACAATGTATTAAATATATTATTTCGCACATTTCCTCATTTTAAAGAACAACACTTGGAGCAACTTGGGTACACATGACCCCAAAATTCTTATAACTTCAGTGTACTGCACAACGATCACGAGAATCGTTTGCATACTACTTTCCGAAAAACTTAATCTTTTTCAACCAAAACGATGTTGTTATGACCGTAATATATTTAATGAAAATCTTTTCATACGACAAAAGTTTGAAAGAAATTACCGACACGAAGTAAGCTAGTCGGTTCTCACACTCATTTATTTTTAACTTTTCTTGTAAATATGAAGTATTTTGCAAATTGCTAAACTCAAAATTTCGCTGCGCGACATAAATGGTACTGCCTTTTTCTTTAAATACCCACGTGCACATACTGACTCATCATCGACTAAATTGCTATTTATGCATTTGTTTTGAAATCACGAAAACCCATGTAACACACACTCAAGGACACCATGCATAAAACTCTACTTGCAATTGAAGGCTATTCACTCAAACAAGGTCTATCGTTTAACTCACGCAACTTATCATTGACGCTCTATTTCCAACCAGTGGTTACCCTCTCAGCCTTCTAACACTTGTTATACATGCCTTCCAAGGCTCACTTACTCAACCATTTCATACTATTCCCATCTTGATCAAACATCTTACATTCTATTTCCACACATTTCAATCCACTTATTTTAAGGTTGTCTCGGCGGACTTTCATGAGTCCCGCCAGTTCCAGGCTGTCCTTCCAACCTTCAATCATTTACCGCTCTATCCTCAAAAGAATTAGAGGACCTTAGTGGTGTATTCACCATTGTTCTTTTATAACACAAACGCATATCCACAAGAAATGGTTACATCTATTTAAACATACAAAACATATAATACCAAACGTTAGTCACTGTAACAATTTATAAGCAAGTATACTCATGTAGTAATATATTCATAATATCAGTAGCTAATTGCGATTGTGAATATATCATACATAAGAATTCTTGTTGCCATCGCTACAGTACTAAATTCACGTATTTCCGTCGACTCTAAGATTATCCCGTCTTAATACTTCTACCCAATCTCACGATTCATAACTTAATTCATCTCAGCTTAAGTCTAAGTACCTCCTCGGCATACTTAGTTCACTTAAACTAAAGCTCTGATACCAACTTGTAACACCCCAAAACAGGGGTTAACAAAAACTTCCATAAAACGGAAGAGTGGTACACATTACTAAAGTAAAAGTATACCTAATTAACATTTCATAATCATTAATACAAAGATTTAGTTAATTATAACTACTATTGGACCACTAGCTTATCTGATCACTACTATGGCAATCAAATTACAAAAAGGATGTCGGAAAGTTCTATCATAAATCTTCCAATCTTTCACTCTCCAACAATGATCCCATGCTCACAACCCCGTTCTAGACCTTCTTGTGTTCGGAACCACTATTATCTGTAACACATAAAACACATAACAAGTGTTAGGCTTTTAAAGCCTAAGTGAGGTTTACACATAGCACATAGAGCATAATCATAGCATGTAGGAATAACAATTCGATACATTCACAAATTGGATTCCATGGAGAAGGTCCATATCGCTACCTAGTTACATCATAATCGAAGATATACCTTGATCGGTACCCCACGGTATTGTCACAAGGCATAACACAACGGAAACCCCACGGTATCCGAGGTATGAATCAATTACACTTACCCCACGGTGTGTAAGAATATATCCTCCAATGCCTACTAGGTGCTCCTCCAATTATGTGAATACCAAATATGTTAATCCAAATAATATTCCAAGCATATTTATCACTTAACAATGGTCCAACCATTTAACAATATTAATACTACTTCCATGTAGTTCATATACATCCATATGTATCAAATCACATTCTATATAATATCAATAATAAACATCCATGTTTACAATTCAATAATAGGTCCATATTGACCATTAAGCCATCCTTACCTCATTAAGACATAAATTAAGCCATCAACATAATCACATACCAATGATGTATAATCAAACCCAAATCTTTAACACTAACATTTACCATGGTATTCCAAGTCATAGAACACAATTAATCCACCATAACTTACTTGGACTCTTCTTGTTTCCTCTTCACCATTAAGAGCTTATTAATCAAGATTTCTCATTAACAATACCAAAATCAAGATAAAGGATGGTAGTAAAGTATAATACAATCAATTAAATACAAGTTACTCACCTTAATTCTTCAATTGGTAAAACCCTAACTTGAATACTTGAACCCAATCACTCCAACAAGATGAAATGCCCTAATTCAAGTTTAAATGGGTAAGATTCATCTACTAATTGTTTGAATTGGATTAGGATTGAGAGATGAATTTACCTTAAGTAGCTGGAAAATCGCCTTAGAGGAGCAGGAGCAAAGTTCTGTACTTGAGAGTTCTAAAATGAAAGAATACGGACTAAGGATAAAGAGGTGGGTTTAACCCCCTTTTAGCACGTCAGGTGCTCGGCGCCGATCACCCGCGCCGATGCATCGGCGCCAAACCATCGGCGCCAGCTTCTGTTTGCTAAGCTTCTCAACTTCCACTGATTTAGCCGTAACTTCTTCGTTAGAACTCCGTTTTTACCCCGGAAAGCACCGTTGGACTCGTATTCAAATTACCCATCCAACTAACCCATAAAATCTAATATTCCACTTTATCATCTATTTTTCATTAATTTTCTTAAGGAATAAACTTACTGATTTCTATCGGGAATTATCAAATAACAAGTAAAAATCACGGAAATTACTTAGGATATCAATCATGATCTAAAAAGTCAAAATATTAAGAAATATTAAGACTATTATTACTTACTAGGATTTTCCGGGTGTTACACGCTCCCCCTCAAGTGATGACCATAATGATGTTGCTCTTTATCCGCCATGGAATATCTGTAAAAGAATCCAAGTTAGTAAGGAAGGCGGATAAGCAAGTTCAGGCGCGTACCTTTGCATTTGATGGCTCAATCTGAGATAGATTGAGGACTGACAGTGACAAAATAGGTACTGAATAGGCCAAACAGGGGTATCCGAATAACATTATGAAATGTCAGAACTATCCGGACAACACAAGTATCTGGACAAAAGGGTGTCCGGACATCTGATATATGATGGCCAAGTAATCCAGATGGGTCGACCCGGATACTTATCCGGTCCGGAAAGCTGTCCGGATTAGATGGTATCCGGTGACGTGTCCGGACACTTTGAAAATATTCCAAGAAAACTTGTCTGTTTCTTCACTTTTCAAATAAATTGATACCCTTAGAATTTTGACAAAACATTCTCTCGCTCCCCCTCAAACTAAGATTGGGGAAAAACTTGCTCCCCCTCGGATAGTACAATATTGTGCAATGGAGAGTCCGATAATAGGATTTATATAAACCCTAAACCGGATCTTTAAGCTCAAGAATGATTAGTTCTAGATCATGGAATAAACATATACAAATCACAACATGAACAGCGGAATTAAACGACAGATTTGTATAGCTAACAAGGTTCTTTAATTTAAACATACTGATTACATACTCACGCCCCAATTTGTTGACCTAAGTTATCAACAAACGAATACTTCTTCTCAAGTATTAGGATTAAGAACCTTGGGGCTCATGCACACACATCTACACGTTTTTGTTTAAACGTGGGTTTCAAGAACGTCTAATTCTATATCTCTAGGTTTCTTTATATACTAGAAACCTAGATAAACTAGAAACTAGATAAATACCAATCCTAGATAAACTAGGAATTCTAGATAAACTAGAATTTACAAGGATAACTATAAAATAAACATATTACAATTCGAACCCTTGTAAGTTGAAGTTTTGACACATCAAATCTATATGAAATATTCCTAACAATCTTCCCCTATTTGATGATGACAAAACTTAGCATCAGAATCTTCAAGTAGCTCTTCCCCTTTTTGACATAATCAAATCCAAAACTTATCAAACTTGAATCTTCCCCTTGAATGATCAACACTTCTTCTTCCCCTGAATTTATGCTAACCATCCTTGTGTCTTCGAGGTTATATCAATTACGTTGTAAAGAAAATCAACCATTATCTATTTGAAGTTGAAGTAAAAAACCAAACCTTGAGTCTTATATCCCGTAGAAACCAAGTGAACAACAACGTCATTCTCATGAATGAGGGGATCCCTGTCCTTCGACCAATCTTCTTCTCTAAGATTTCGTCAAATTGAAGTCACATTCTTCGAACAATTACGTTAATAATCTTCATAATATCACGGGTTATCTTTAACAGGTGAAGGATACCTTTAAAGATATGATAAGAACACAAACTCTAACTTTCACTTCTTCTTCAAACAAACTCTAATTAATCTTCCTTTTTGTAATCAACTGATGACGATCAAAGGGTAGTCATTTAAGCATTCTTCCACTATCGTTCATCAAACCTTCATACCTTGTGTGTGTGAATTTTCTTGAAACAAACAAAAATCATCCTCCTTTTGTCGAGCATGATCCTAACATGGTGTGTGACATGTATTCTCCATTGCATCGCGGCTTTGATTTCATGGCTTTGAGGAATTCTGAGTGAAGAACAATTTTTATCAAGAAAAAAAACTGCTGGATTTCGAGAATTTCTGGGAGTGTTCTGGACGTCGTACGGCCAATCCAACCAGACATAATGTTAAACAATGTGTCCCGAAGCTGCTGTCCAAAAATCGCGACGATCCGACGGTTCAATCTCCGGGAATAGGCGAAACGGCCGGCTGTGATTTTCCAGAAAATTTCTGCGAAAAATCTGATTTTTCTTTCTTTCGTTCGTCTTCTTTCGTCTCTTCAAATCTTCCATTAAACCTTGTTTTTCTTCCAGATCAGAGAGCACCATGTGCTCTGATACCACCTGATAGGATTTATATAAACCCTAAACCGGATCTTTAAGCTCAAGAATGATTAGTTCTAGATCATGGAATAAACATATACAAATCACAACATGAACAACGGAATTAAACGACAGATTTGTATAGCTAACAAGGTTCATTAATTTAAACATACTGATTACATACTCACGCCCCAATTTGTTGACCTAAGTTATCAACAAACGAATACTTCTTCTCAAGTATTAGGATTAAGAACCTTGGGGCTCATGCACACACATCTACACGTTTTTGTTTAAACGTGGGTTTCAAGAACGTCTAATTCTATATCTCTAGGTTTCTTTATATACTAGAAACCTAGATAAACTAGAAACTAGATAAATATCAATCCTAGATAAACTAGGAATTCTAGATAAACTAGAATTTACAATGATAACTATAAAATAAACATATTACAATTCGAACCCTTGTAAGTTGAAGTTTTGACACATCAAATCTATATGAAATATTCCTAACAATCTTCCCCTATTTGATGATGACAAAACTTAGCATCAGAATCTTCAAGTAGCTATATAAACCCTAAACCGGATCTTTAAACTCAAGAATGATTAGTTCTAGATCATGGAATAAACATATACAAATCACAACATGAACAGCGGAATTAAACGACAGATTTGTATAGCTAACAAGGTTCATTAATTTAAATATACTGATTACATACTCACGCCCCAATTTGTTGACCTAAGTTATCAACAAACGAATACTTCTTCTCAAGTATTAGGATTAAGAACCTTGGGGCTCATGCACACACATCTACACGTTTTTGTTTAAACGTGGGTTTCAAGAACGTCTAATTCTATATCTCTAGGTTTCTTTATATACTAGAAACCTAGATAAACTAGAAACTAGATAAATACCAATCCTAGATAAACTAGGAATTCTAGATAAACTAGAATTTACAAGGATAACTATAAAATAAACATATTACAATTCGAACCCTTGTAAGTTGAAGTTTTGACACATCAAATCTATATGAAATATTCCTAACATCCGACACACAAAAACTTTTCGACATTTAAAGAAAAACAAATGTGCCGCTCCCCCTCAAATGATGAACAGTGTTGAAATCCACACGGGAGTATCTACACACACAAAAAAACTTTTTAACATTTTTAAGGAAAACTGTGTGTGACGCTCCCCCCCCCCCTCAACTAGTGATGGCCAAAAAGCGGGTTCGGGTCGGGTCGGGCCGAGACAAAAACCGGGTTCAAACAGTAACGCCTAAAACCGGTTCTGAGAAAAACCGGGTTGGGTCGGGCCGGGTTTAACCCAAAAATCCCGAACCCGTTTACTGTTAGGGAAAACCGGTTTTATAAAAACCGGGCCGAGTCAGGCCCAAAACCGGTTCTGAGATCGGGCCGGCGTATTTTCGTATTTAAAAAAAAAATTTCTTTGTATAATAATTAATTACTAAACTTTAAAAAGTAAAAAATTGGATTGGATCACTAAAATACACTTTAAAAATACGTTTTATTTATAATATATATCACTAAAATACACTTTTACGTTTTATAATTTATATATAATTTTAAGTTACAAACTTACAATACATAAATTCTAATAACCCGAAGGTCCCGCTCCCAAACTCCCACCCCCATCCCCATGGATTGTAATTGTATGGATTGTATGGAGCATAGTATGGATTCTGATCTAGATTGTAGTCTTCAAGAGAATTGTACTTTTGCAGTCGTGCAACAACCGTGCGATCATCAAGGCGGTCGGTGTCTGGTTCTTCTTCGTCATCGTCGAATCGGGAGACGTCACCGACACTACTAGCATCATAATTTTCGGTTACGGTTCCCGGCATACTTAGTTGTTCATCCGCTTCGTTTTCGGCTAAGTTATCTTCCACACCGTCAAGATCGTTCTCCAGGTTTGTTTGATGTTGAATTCGGTCTTCTCCATCCAAGTAATCCTTCAAACATATGCAACACTCTACCGATTGCGGGGTTAATCTTGTCCGACGCTCCGATATGATCCTGCCACTAAGAGAAAAAGCAGACTCCGAAGCTACGGTACTAGCTTGGATTGTTAGTATATCAAGGGCAATAGTCGCCATAATCGGGAAACTCGGTTGTTTATTTTTCCACCATTCTAATAAATCTAGTGATTCAACATCTTCGACGATTGTGGAGGATGCCGTTATAAAATTAGTACGTATGTATTGATTGAATTCACCCAAATTATCCCCATCATATCTAGCTTTTTTAGTAGATTCCATGGCAACCGATTGCATTAAACTTGACATTAAGTCGGTTCGGTTTCGGCCACGGCTACTAGAACCCGGTGAAAACATTTGAGTTGTAGGGGTTTGTTGTCACCCGAATGTGGCGAACCAAAGTGCTCAAACGTGATTACACGTTTGCATAATTGCCACGATCCCGACACAATCCAATGTGTCGTTATGCATATATAAGATTGTGGCAATCCGAATGGTGCGCTCCATACATCACAAGTTAAAGAAACTTTGTTGGGTAAGTTTAAAAACATTTCTCGCGTATTTTTTTAGCCGCATTCCAAAGTTTTAAAGCATCACGCCGAAGAGTTTGACGACTTACCGAACCCTTGTAGCGTGGTTGGAACCCTTGTTTGATCATGTTCGTAATGTGACGATTGTCGAAATGTCCGAACGGCAACCCAACTTGAATGACACATTTCATTTGCAATTGTCAGGCGATATCCTCATTATACGACCATACTTGACCGGAATTGTCAAGTATGGGTTGACTTGGACCGTCACCCGATTTCAACCTCTTGCATCTCTCGACGAAGTGGCGCTTTAACGTGGTATTTGAGGCGGCTTGAAGGAAATCTCCACACCGTTTGCATTGCGCTTTTTTTTGTACCGTCGGAAAACATCACCAAGTTGAAATGCTCCCAAACCGGTGCTTTTCGTCCATGCTCGGCAACAACGGTGTAATTTTGTTCGGTCATTTTTTTTAGAGTAGAGACTAGAGAACTAGAGATTTTATAGTAGAATTTGCGAGAAACGAATATAGCGAGAGCCGAGAAATGAGAATTGTATGCGTTTTTTGCGTTTTGTAAGTTGGTGATATGATCCATAACACCCCCTAGTATTTATATGCGTTGGAGGGTGAAAAAACACCAAAAAAACAGCTAAAATGGACTCCAAACGGCTATATAACGGTCACATAACGGCTACTTTATTGATAAAATCGGTTTCGGGCCGGGTCGGGCCACAAATCAGGCCGTGAACCGGTTTCGGGTCGGGCCGGAGAAAAATCCAAAAACCCAAACCGGCCTGGCTATCGGGCTGGAAACCGGTTTTTTACCGGGTCGGGTTCGGGTTGCCCGATCGGGTCGGCTCGGGTCGGGCCTAAATGGCCATCACTACCCTCAACAGTAGAGTAAACTTACCTGATAGCTGATCATGATGCCCCTAAACACATGAGCAACTCATGAAAGCACAGGTACAGACAAACCTCACGTCTTCGTAATATTGTTCCTTGTAGATCGTGAGCAGCTCCCTCCTTCCGGTCATGTGCGTGGAGCATCCAGAGTGTAAGAACCACACATGACCGTCCTACAAAACAAGATTAGCGGACCTTTGGTACCCAGATTTGCCTGGGTCCGGGAGGGTTAGGTTTGTCACATCGAGGAGGAACTTGCTTTGACTCAGACTTCCCCTTAGGTGCAGATTGTACACCGTTTGGAGTAACTGGTTTTGGCACATGTTGCCTCTTAGCTGTAGACTGTACACCTTTTGGAGGAACAAGTTTTATAGCAGGTTGCCTCTTGGGTGCCGGTTTAACCTCAGTGGGAGGAGCCCGTTTTGGAATGGGTTTGGTCTCCCGCTGTGGTTTAACCTCTGTTTGAGAACCCCGTTGTTTATGATATTTTCTCTTGTAATTACGGGGTTTGCGTTTGGGTGTATGATTATACATGTGATATGACCCAAACCAATCATTGTTATTGATATCATCAAAGTCATTCCAACCACAACTAGAACATCATAAGCAATCATGCGATAATTGAATCAATTGCTGAATGGAGTAGAGTTTAATTGGAAAATTATCATTCTCGTTTAACAAAATTATTCCTATGATTCCATGCGCAATCATGCTTATGCATCCTAGGATAGAAAACAGTGTTAAATGACTTTGATGCCTCTTTCTCAATAGATTCCCTAGCTAGCCTTTTTTGTTTATCTTGTTTAGGCTGGCCGGTTTTATCTGAACCCACATTAACAGCGTGGTCAATGACTTTTGAAGAAATATGATTTTTGATAGGCAATCGCTCGGTCTTCTGCCTCGACTGTGATTGGTTTTGAGAAACAGGTTTAGATTTGGAAATCTTAATCACAACTAGGGTCTTTGTGTTTGAATAAGCACCCTTTTCAAAGTTGACCGGTCGATTCACCACGGGTGACAAAAAGTCAGAATGACTCGGAAGAGGTTTGTCGAAGGGAAACGACTCAAACTCTCCATCAGAATGTCCTTCAGAGTTCATAAATTCAGAAAAATTGACATTCGGAATTACAGGACTTGGATCGGTCGAGGAAGGCGAGGAACACTTAGTGTCAGTGTGCTTTGGGGAATTCGGTGCGGAAGCGTTTGAAAAATCAGAGTTTAAATTCCTTTTAACACACTCATCTTGAGAAACTTTACTTTCTTGTGAAGAGATATTTCCTATGAAGGCTTTACACGAGGATGTGTCAGATGAGTTTGAGGAAAGTTCAGGTGAAATCTGCGTTACATTTTGAAGTAGGTCAAGCTGCACTTGGAGTTGACCATTTCTCATGTGCTCTTTCATCGTTTCTCTTGTCATTTCAGACAATTTAGATGAGAGCTTATTGATTTCACTCTGAAGAGTTTCCTTTTCTTCATTTGACACAACTTCGGTTTTCTCAGATTTGTGTTTCTCAATTTCCTGAATAAGCGCTTTCTTTTCGTTTTGAATACCAGACCTTTCTTTCTCAAGTGACTCCTCCAACTCGACAATCTTTGCTTCCAAGATGAGAGGAGGGACATAGAGTTTATACTCGTCCGTCTCATTCTTGGTTGCGGTTACTTGGACCTCATCCTTTTTGGAGGAATCCTTGGGCGTAGCAACCTTGTATGGGTCGAAGTAGTCATTTGAGAGATACTTTTTGTTCTTTTGATAGGAATAGTTCAAAGGTTCATAACAAAACGGAAGTTGTATTCCTCGTTTGTGTGTGCGCTTATATTCCTCGGTTTCCTCTTCCTTTTCAGGTTCAAGAGGACCAGTCCATTGAATTGCATATTCCGGATACTTTTTATCTAATCCAAAACAACCAAAATCATACAAAGTAGGAGTTTGGTATCTTCCCTTTTTCAAATAATGTGGGTTATCATATCCGATTCCCCATTCTTTGTTAAAATAGGTGAACTCTTTGGGTTTATTCAGAAAGATGGTTTGACCAGTTTGACCCCTTTTGTGGAGTTTGGTTTCAAGATCAAGAATTTTAGCAACAAACTCCTTGTGCTGAATTTGAAGAGCAGAACACTGATAAACAATTTCCGCTTTCTCATTCAGACACTAATCAAGCTTTAAGGTCAGATCAGATATCTTAGCTCGAAGATCTTTTGGTGCTATCGAAAGATTAGCACACTTTTCCTTTAGGTAGGTGTTGTCAGATTTAAGCTTTTCTGTTATCTTTGTTTGAGAATCTAACTTTACTTTTAACGAGTTAATTTCAAGTAGTTGTTCATTCGAGGAAAACATATATGACTCTACCTTTTGACCAAGCAATTGAATTTTATCAACAAAAGCATCATGGGTTGGTAGACATACCTGACAAGATTCTCCAAGAGCTGGAGGCATGGTGTGGTTGCTTATGGCATAAGCATCTCGAGACATCTTTGATGGTTGCACTAATGTGATCGTCAGACGTTGGTTCGATTCAAAGTGGAACAGTATCAAGGATACTTAAATGTCCCCCTCCTGCGACTTAGCACAGGGGTCCCGCTACCCGGTTAGCGGGTGGGGTCAAGGGGTGTTTCCGGATAATGAAAGTTCAAAACAGCTCCCGGATTATGTGTCTGGGTGGTTTCCGGATAAAGAATCCGGAAAACTGAGCTTACCGGGTGAAAGGAGTTTCCGGATAAAACAAGGAATCCGGACAGCCTAAGGTTTCCGGATAACACACAGGTTACCGGAAGTCGACAATTACCGGATAAAGAAATAAATCAAAAGTTACCGGGTAAATGAGATGTCCGGATAAGATACTTACCGGATGTTCAGGGTTTCCGAATAAAGCACTTACCGGATGCAGGGATGTCCGGGAAAATTGATGACCAGGAACTTTGGGTTTCCGGAAACTTGTTTACCCAGATAGATTAGCGTTTAGAATACTTACCCGGAGAGTTTGAACTTACCCGGAAGACTTACCCGGAAAGAAGAATGAATCCGGATGGAATAACACAATTATCCGGAGAGTGCTGCTGAGGTATCCGGGAAGTACGGCTGACTTTTCCAATTCGATTGAAACTCGATTAGGGTTGCTCAAAACTGTTCCTGAAATATTAGGAACAATACCAAACACAAAAATAACACTAACCCAATCGATTTTAAAGCAAAAACAACAAGTTTTGATGGTAAAAATTTGATTTTTGATGAAGAACACACTCAAAACTTTTGAATTTGATTTGCTTAATTAACCACTTAAATGGACGAATTGGGATGTGAAAATTTGCAGAAACACTAATGACAATGATGCTAACACAACCCAATAAACAGAATCGATCAATTTAATCAGAATCAATGATTTGAAATTTCAAGAATGTGACAGACGTGAAAAAGTCAAATCTTACCAGAAATCAATATGAATGCTCTGAATCAAATCCGTCCGTCTGCTCTGATACCAATTGTGAGTCTTAGATCCGTGCAACAATAATGAAATCAAACAAGTAAACAATGAAGCATACGATTTCAACTGGTCATCTCTGATTAAGCTTTCAATATTAGAGAGAATTACAATAAAGTAAAGGAAAGCAAATGAGACAACTAGCCTATTTTTCTAAGACTATATTGCTTTATATAAGGCGGGCCCGTGGTTAACAAGCCCACGGCCCGTTCACTAACAAGGCCTAATTTAAACTATTACAATTAGCCCCTTGAACTTCTAATCAACCAAATATTACCCTAACACGTCTCGTGATTAAAAGTTTTAACGAAAGCAGCGATTTTTCTTAACGATCGATTTGCAATTTTTTGTGACGTTTGAGATTATTTGCGACGATTTGCAATTATTTGCGACTATTATCATTTTATGTGATTTTAGTTGACGTCTTTAATCTAACGTGGTTTGTTTTTCTCGCAGGTTTCATTCTCGAAGTTTGATTTCGTTCGTTCCGATAATAACCAAATTTTAAATTTTGGAAACGAATTTATTTTTAGATTTGTTTTTCAAATTTAATTTTTGATTTTCTTCTGCATTTTTGATTCTTCAAAGTAACACCGATCAACGATCAATTTTTCAGGTAACAATGTCGAAATATTGTACACGTCATGAGTGTAAAGACTATATAAGAATGTATGATACGAATATCAAGCTAGCAGATGAATTTAGAAGCAAGATCCTCAAAGAACTGAAGGAACTGAAATTGCAAACAATTGAAAGTTTTGAGAAGCTTGCCAAATCTGAAGAAAAGGCAACAGCATTAGAGTCTGAAAACACTGAGCTGAAAAAGAAGTTATCTGATTTATCATCACGAGATGATATCAAGGAGACTGAGAAAGAGCAAGCAAGACTACATGAAAAGAATATCAAACGATCAGATAATTTGTGCAACAAGTGCATCAAAGAACTGAAGGAACTGAAATCTCAAATCTGGAATAGTTCTGAGAAGCTGGCTAAAGAAGAAGAGAAAGGTAAACTCCTGAACTGTGAAAACCTTGAGCTTAAAAGTAAACTAACTACTCTTGAAAACATTTTTGAAAAGGAAAAAGAAAGTTTTGCAAAAGAAAGACAATTGCTTATTCAAAAGCAATCTGGTTTTTCAACCAAATCTCTTGAAGAGAAGAAGAGTCTTGAGCTTATGTGTTTAAAACTTTCAAACAGATCTCAGACTTTGAAAAAGTTTTGATTTTAGAAAGAGAGAAGTTTGAAACTGAACGCAAATCTTTTACTAAAAGGAATGGAGAACTGTCTTTGAAAATATCCGATTTGGAGAAAGAATTAGACATTCAAAGCAAAGAGACTGAGAAGAAGAAGGTTGAAGACTTTAGGGCAAAAAGTTTGAAAGATGATTTTGCAATCGAAAGAAAGATCTTTCAGACTGAGATTTCCAAGCTTACAAAGCAATTATCTGTTTTGTCATCTGATATTATGATAGAGAAGAGGCTAAAATCTGATCTCCAAAAGAAGTTGGATATAATGCTTGAAAAAAAATGTTCTGTTTAACAATGACAAGGAACTTGAAAGCAAAAACTCTGATGTTGAATCACCCAATCTTGCTAGTCCAGATACTGTTAATCAGTCTCTTAACGGTGATTCAGTTAATTCAGTTTGCTTTTCTAAGACTGCTTCAAGTTCTATTCACAGATTTATTTCTTCAAAGACCTACATTAGATCAAATAGTACTTCAAAAGATCGAATTCATACCTCTAATCTGTTTTATAACCCTATCATTGACAAATCAGATAATAAATCTTTCAAGAAAGTAAACATGGTGTGGAGAGTTAAAGGAACCACTCCTGCTCCAAAGTCATTCATCTCTGTTAAAAGTGACAAGAACAACACAGCTTTCCACGCTAAACCTTTTGTGAAACCTGATCGAGTTTACTCTGTTAATAAACTAATCAGCTTATCTACACAGAAGCCGTGTTGCTCTTATTGTGGAACAAGTGAGTTTGTGAGTAAAGACCGTGCTAAGTATTGGTAGGATACTTATAGTATTCCTGGTCCTCATAGGGCATCTAACCAACAAGGATCCATCAAAAGATGGATACCAAAATCCTACTAATCTGTTTTGCAAGAATGTCATGTGCATTTAAATTAGAAGATTCTTTTCACACGACGAACATTCAAAGGTTATGCCAATTTTGAGGGGGAGTACTATCTCCTGAAAGGTAAGTGAACTACAACTGAATTCAAAAACCGTGGTAATTCATTCTGGATAACTTACTTGTGTTTGTTATTCTCCAATTTTAACTTCCATGATTGCCACGTGTTATGTTTCATTGACTTAGTTATTTCCATGTCTCATATATTTGTTGATTTTTCAATGGAAATACACTTGTTTGAATTCCTAGTTGTTTTCCAAGTTCGCTATTTCTTGCAAATGATTCCATTCTTATTTGATATAATAATTGTGACTTGTTCTTCACAATTAAACATTCTGATCATTGTTTCATTTCTTGCAAAATATTGTGCTTACTGAGTCATTCTGTTTTACGCTTGATTTTGTCTCATTGAAATTCTGTTATTTCAAATATTGACTTCTGATTATCTCAGATCAGAACTCGAACTTAATTTTATGACTTCTGATCATCTCAGATCAGAACTCGTTCTTAAATGCGTTGACTTCTAAATATTTCAGTTTAGAACTCGTATTTCACTGTTTACTTAAATGCTTTACTCGATACATGAAAGGAGTGTTAGGACTTACATCGTTTCTATGGTCTATCCAGAACCGGAAGGACCTACCCAAGAAACAAATCCCTTTTAGACAACAGTGAGGGGTCTAGATTGATAGATGAGTTTGGAGAGAAAAGAATATGGTGAGGATGTGACAGGACTTAAAAGAATTATTGGTCCTTACCAAACCGAGTCAGTTATCCGGGTAACCACACAATCTATTCATTCTCGTTCTTTGGAGATGAATATTGAAACAGACATGGACCCAGTGTCGATAACTCGTGTCGCCCCACCTAGCCACTCAAGCATCTCACAAAAGATACTTATTTCATATATTCACGGAGATTTAGCACATAATCTATCTATTTCTCACTCGGAGGACTTAGATATTGAAAAAGGGAGACATCAGCTCCGGTCTCCGAACTTCATATTCTACGCACTGTGTCAATTGATTTTTAACTTGAGTCCCAAGTTGAATCAATATTTGAGCCAAACAGATATATAATCTATTTCTTTCACACATGCACGAGTCTTTGTGATTCCATTTGCATATCTTCGTGATATTGGCGGAACAGTTTGAGAAGTAATTTTTAATATTTTACTTCAGTGATAACTGGAAGTCCTATCAGAGATACCCCATTGCCAACTCTGAACATAGGCCACACAATTTTTTAAATTGTTGTGATAATAGTTACTAACGTGTTTCTGTGTTAGTTGATTACCCCGTTCTGGTTACTAAATGTTTTGATCTGGAATTTTTGCTACTCGTCACTATTGTCTTTGAACGTGCATGATGCTCCGGATGCTCCTACTCATCATGAGGGGGAGAAAGGGTACAGATTCAAAGACACTGAATATCAAGTTGAGGGGGAGTTAGCAAAAGCCGAGGGGGAGTAAAGAAGTCACCATGCAAATGCCAAGGGGGAGTAACAGTTCTGTTATTTGATCTGTTCCGAGATCCAAAGAGTTTCAAAGTGCATTCAAGTAATCAAAGTGCTTACAAGTGATCAACTCTTCTCATCGTTTATCAAGTGGTGTTCGCTACAATTCAGTATTTCCTCCTTCAAGCATACTGGTTCTACAAGTTCTTAAAGTTGAAAGCCAATTCAACTCACGGTCAATTCAACTCGCAGTTCAAAGACTGATTCATTGAAGACCAAGAGCTTTATTCAAGGGGGAGCGCTGAAAAGACATGAAGACATGCAACATCATTGAAATTCAAAGATTCAAAAGGAAGAGAAGATAAAGACTTGAAGGTTTCAAGACCGATTTTTATTTATATATCTTTAGGGGGAGATTGTTAGGACCATAAATGTCCTACATATTAGAAAGATATATAAATAATTATATAGAGCTTAATTAGATTAATTAATTATTGTAAAAGCCTTAATTATGGTATTTGGGCTTATTTGATTAATGGGCTTGGGCCTTGTTTAGCTAAGGCCTAAGTATTTAAGGTTTAGTTTTCCTTAGAATTAGGTTAGCGATTCATTAGCAATTCATTAGAGCTTAGAAAGATATAATCGTTTCATCACTCTTAACTGTAATATTCTCTGAACGATACTTTGAATGAATACGAGAGGGATGACAAGTTGAAATCATAAATTGTTCTTGTTATTTATTATTGATTCGTTGTTACCTGATCAAACTAGGACTCACAAATGTGCATATGCACACGTGCAAGAATATACATATAATGAACATACATTCATATGGGACAATGCATATATGCATCTCATATATATATATATATATATATATATATATATATATATATATATATATATATATATATATGCAAATTGGTTTGTAAGGGGTGCAACAAATACATGGTTTGTATTTGATTTGTACCATATATATATATATATATATATATATATATATATATAGGGTCAGGTTCAAGGGAAAACCTCAAAAAACGGAAAATTGAAGAACACCCTAGGAGCCCTTCATCTGGGCGGTATGCACTTATGTCCTAACAATCTCCCCTATAGTTTTGTAAAGGAATCACCCTTCTCGAAAGATCTTCAGTTCTTCTCCCCCTTGATTTCTTTAGAAAACCATAGTGATGCAATTCTTCAAATGTAGTCTAGGCCCCCCCTTGAAATAAGCTCTTACTCTTTATATTTCAACTTTGAAAAACCGGATTCGATGTGCGCCATAACCTCGACCGAGTGCACGAAAAACATCTTTATAAATGTTGAAACTCTAGCTCGTACCGATAAGCTCACAAGAAAGATAACGAGCGAGTTGTTGCGTGACAAACCAAGTGCAATCTCAGTTTATAACACCAAATCCGTCGATAAACCGCGAGTTGAATAGGAATTCGGCTTAAGAGCTTGATTCGGATTTGCTCGAAGGAGGAAACATAATGAAGCATACACTACAAGGTAGGGTTTAGAAGAACTTCACAAGTAACATTGTTCATCAACTGTAGAAAAATGCTCATCCCTAAAATATCATAACACTGAATGATGAAAATCCAGAACTTCAATCTCCAAGAAATAGCTGAATGATTATAAGCACTCAAGAGTCTGAATCACAACCAAAGCACCAGAACAATGATTGCAATCACTCACAATTCTGATTGATCAGGTCAGAAGAATGATTAAGAGCACTCAAAGGTCTAGCATCGTCAACAAAACTCCAGAATAATGATTGCAAATGCTCAAACGTCTAATCCAATTCAACCAAAGACTGAATTCCAACACCCACCTTCTGAAAATCTTGGCAAACTTGAGCTCTTTTAAACTTTGACAGTTGCTAGAAGTATGTGACAAACTAAATATAAGAATGATGTCACACTTTATCGCAAACAACACTCTTTATCGCAAAGGAACTCGCAACCACTCGATAAAATTTTATCGCAGCTAAGAGGTTGAAATAAAAGACAAAAAAAATGAGTTTTATCTCAACAGGCACCTGAGATAAAATATTGTTCACCACAAGAAGGACGAGATAAACCAATGTTATCTCAACAGGCACTCGCGATAAAGTACTGTTCACCACAAGAAGGTTGGAATAAACCAATGTTATCTCAACAGGCACTCGCGATAAAATATTGTTCACCACAAGAAGGTTGCGATAAACCAATGTTATCTCAACAGGCACTTGCGATAAAATACTGCTCACCACAAGAAGGTTGCGATAAACTAATGTTATCTCAACAGGCACTCGCGATAAAATACTGATCTCTTCTAAGTGCGAGGAAGATGAACATAGCTAGGTGCGATAACATTGAACATTTAAACTCAGATCGAACAGAAAGCTCAAAAATGTCCAAATCGATCAAAATATGATTGACTGATGATCGTATGATGTTCAGAAAACTATTCAATCAATCTTAAGCAATCAGCGCTGATCTAAATGCAATTATACGCACAAAAAGCATCAAAAACTCACTGTTTCATCAAGGAATGGACTGTAAATCGTGAATCGTTGCAGAAAGATCGTATCGATGAAAGATTTCTTCGATTTGGCTCTAATACCACTTGTTAGTCCCATAATAACAAGCAACAATTCACATAATGGATAGATTGAGTAATAAGATGAGATATAGAGGAATATGGTGTATTATTGAAGATGAAAGCAACCTAGAGAGAGAATGGATCTCTCTCTAGAACACACACAAACACCATGGAGGTTTACATTGCAATGATTACTCTCCCCTAATTACACACACACACACACATCCTATATATACCCACCTATTACACCTTTAAGCCCAAGCCCATAATTCATATACCCAAGCCCATATTACAATAATTAACCTTTACAAAACTATCTTATAATTAGGACATTTTGTTTCCTAACAACATGAGAAACTTGAGAAATGGATTTTAATCATTGATAACTTTTAATTAAATGCTCTCCCATGAATTTAAAAGGGAATTGATTTAGGGTATCTCGGTGCATCTCATCCTAATGTGTGTTCATTTATCATCCAATGGTTGATAACCTTTTTTCATCAGTATGTATTGTCTGTAGTGTTTCCGGAACAAGTGTGCTTTCGATGAATTTCCTTCCCGCAAACATTCCCTCATCGATCATATTGTCGAAAAGTCTTTCTTGGTTATTGGCTAGGTGTAGGGGGTGTGTTAAAAACCCAATAACTTGGAGATATCATTATATTGATTGTATTAAACCATTGTAATGGTTATGTTTTTATCTGCTAGCTGCAATAAAAGTGGTTTTCGTTTAAAAGAAATGGTTGATAACCACTTCTCAGGTTAACCTCAACTTCTCACCGGAACCCAACCCTATATATATATATATATATAGAGAGAGAGAGAGAGAGAGAGGGAGGTTCAAGGGAAAACCTAAAAAAAAACGGAAAACTGAAGAACACCCTAGGAGCCCTTCATCTGGGCGGTATGCACTTGTGCATACTGGTAAATAGTTGACTTTTTGGTTTTATGCACAAGTGCATTATGCATTTGTCCATATATGCACAAATGCATGTTACAAATAACCTGTATGCACAAGTGCATACCGCCCAGATGAAGGGCTCCTAGGGTGTTCTTCAGTTTTCCGTTTTTTGAGGTTTTCCCTTGAACCTGACCCTATATATATATAGGGGTGGTTTCAATTGCAAACCCGATAATTCTAACACACTTTGCAAACTAATCTAGACCATTAAGTTTCTTGATCTACGGCTAAACTTGATTCAGTGGCATAAGTCGTAAATAAGGTTAAAATCTGATTTAATTTCATTAAAATAAACCACGCACATGGGTAAATCTGGAATTTGGAGGAGACATTGGAAAACCCATATTATGTAAGATAGTCACCGACCGTTCTATTAATAATATCACCACCTTTCACCGACGCAAACCACAGTACTCCAACTCCAGGATAAGGCTGCAATCGTCACTGGCGGCTCTTGCGGTATCGGCAAAGCCATCGTCCTCCACCTTGCATCCCTTATAGCGAAGCTCGTTGAGGTGGCGCCACCGTCGGTGTTTCTTTTTTCTACATATCGGATACCGTTTCAGATCTGTGTTTCTGAATGGATAAGCACGGCAAACAGTTTTCGGCGGTGGCTCCGTTCAGGTATGATTTGGTGAATCTGAAACCATTTCAGATCTGTGTTTCTGTTCATGAATCGGCGATGATTGGTGAAACCACCCATGAATCGGCGGTGAATCGGTGGTTCGATGAATCGGCGGTGGTTATCTGAGTTTCATGTATTTTGGTTTTTTTGGGTTTACTGAATCATGATTCTAGTAGTTATATTCATGAATACATACTACGCATCATGATTCCAATTATTTGCTTCATGAATAATTCCATATACTTAAACAGATTACGATATTCTGCAGAAACGATTGATATTATATACTTTTGCAGGAGAAAGGGAGAAGATATGTGTAAACCAAAACCTTTGAGACGTGATCTTGATAATGATAAATATCCCTAAAAATCAGTTAGTGCTATAAGTAAAACAAAATAAAATAATTTACAAAATAAAATGCAATCTACAATTACTTATTTACCCTTGGCCGAGATTAATTAATTAAAATAAATAATTCATCATCTAATTGAAATGAACGGTGTTAGATGGGTTTACATAGTTTGTTACAATTACCGGGTTTTCAATTGAAACGCGTCATATATATATAGAGGTCCCTTCTTTTGTTAACCACTCAATTAGTGTTAACCTTGTTAACTAATCTGGGCCATTAATCATCAAAATCAATGGCTAAGATTAAAAGCATTTTTAATTCATAATTAAACTAAACCCACGGCTGAAGCATATATGCATAGGGGTATTATAGTCATTTAATAAATCTTGATAAGGAAACAATTAATTCGAGAGCTACATTTAAGGACCTATAACTTATCTCTAATTGATTCACTCTCTCTCTCTCTCTCTCTCTCTCTCTCTCTCCAATCTCGATTCAAAAGTAAATCACGCCGGAGAAGGAACTGCAGTAGGAGAAGCAGGGGCGGTCGTCGGACCTGGAGGAGGCAGCCGGACGAAGTGGAGGAAGGATGTCTTAGGTGGTGAAGTAGGGCGGCGGTTGCGTGAGAGAGCTTCGTCGGAGAGAGAGAGAGAGAGAGAGAGAGAGAGAGATCTCCTGAGAGAGAGCGCCGCCAATGGAGCTTCGCCTGAGAGGAGCGCCGACTACACAGGAGCGCCGACACACGAAGAAGAAGGTGGTAGCTGGCTGCTGGAGTATCGGAGAAGGCGAACTAGAGGTGGGATGCAGTTCGCCGGCGAGAAAGGTTGAGACCGGAGGTGGCTGCTGTGGTGGTGCGCCGGCAGTCGGCTGTCGGAGTAGGTCACCTGCGATGGTGGTTGTGATGGCGTCTAAGCCCTACCATCGCACAACATCAGAGAGAAAAAAAACTGTTCAACTGGGTTTTTTCATATATGCAATTTTAAGAGGTGCATATATGCAATTATATGATGTGCATATATGCAGTTTTAAATGCATATATGCACTTTTTTTATCTTCATATATACAACTGATGCGCATATATGCACATACATTGTGCATATGATTATTTGTCATGTTGGTTTGATCATTCTTATGGATACACGCTATTTTGTTTATGTACATATATGCAAGTTTACATAGATTTATGGTTGTGCATATATGCAAGTTTACATAGATTTATGGTTGTGCATATATGCAAGTTTACATAGATTTATGGTTTACACAGATTTATGGTTGTGCATATATGCAATTTCTCTTATGTGCATGTTGTAGGTGTAAAATATGCATATATGCAATTTTGACATGTGCATATATGCTTCAGATGTTAAGTGTAAATATATGCAACTTTGATACGTGCATATATGTTTAGGGTGTAAAGTATGCATATATGCAATTTTGATATGTGCATATATGCCGCATGTGTAAAATTTAGATAATCCAGTTTTAATAAGTGCATATATGCACATATCAAAATTGACACACCACTTTCTTCTTCAGATGAATGCATATTTTACCAGTAAAAACGTGGAAATAATAAATAAATGCATATGATAAGATTAAGATAAAAAAAGGTTGAAGATTATCATTAATATAAAAAATATATATAATAATAACTACCAAGAATATGTAAGCGTTGAAATAGGAATGTAATATTACTTAAAATAAAAAATACAGGTCTTCCAATAATACCCTTCCATAAATCGGCCAGCAACTAGTAAAACCAACTATTTATCTTGATTCTTATTGGTTGAAAAAAGTTAATAGGGTTAACACTAATTGTGTGGTTAACAAAAGAAGGGGACCCTATATATATATATATATATATATATATATATATAGGGGTGGGTTCAAATGAAAACTCAAATTCAATTGTAAACGTGAGGACAAACCACAGCCGTTCATTAATAATCTGGTGAAGAGATCAATGGCAAAAAAAACACGGTGGCAATTTTGTAAATAAGTTGAAAACTCTGTCCATGGCTTAATGAATATTTAGCGCGCAGGGGTAAAATTGGAAAGATGAGAATCAGCGCCTATTTTTGTTGAATTTTTATTTTCTTTTTTAATTAAAAAACTTTTACCCCCTTAAATTTTAAAATAAATTATCTCAAAAATTACTAACATTTTAATCAAACAAATTATATCAAAAAACGAGAATTTCGTGCTCTTCGATATGACATCCATCATGATATAGTTTTTTTTTCGATTTAACCGTTTTTTACGTGAAATCGTGTATATGTGTTATATTCAGACTGAATATAACACATATACACGATTTCACGTTATAACACATATTCAGACTGAATATAACACATATTCAGACTGAATATAACACATATTCAGTCTGAATATAACACATATTCAGTCTGAATATAACACATATTCACTCTGAATATAACACATATTCAGACTGAATATAACACATATTCAGTCTGAATATAACACATATTCAGACTGAATATAACACATATTCAGACTGAATATAACACATATACATCACTCACGTCTTCTTTTGTTCACATCTATTGCTGCATTCTTTCACATTGCATATACATGCCACGCATGCATACTAAGGCCATTCTCCCTTAACCATTTGTGTTGTTCATCGAATATTGTTGCTGTTATTATCCATCTTTGGTTTTCTTGGTGACATACATATCAATACATCGCATGATTTTTTTTGATTTGGTTATTGTTCAACTACCGCTAGCCTCATATTTTTCAGCTACATCTCGGTTTGAAGAACTTGATCATCACGTGATATCATATACCACATATTAGATTTTACCACACAATTATTGGTCGTGTTTATCGCATGGTTTTATGTGTTATATTCAGTCTGAATATGTGTTATATTCAGACTGAATATGTGTTATATTCGGACTGAATATGTGTTATATTCAGTCTGAATATGTGTTATAACGTGAAATCGTGTATATGTGTTATATTCAGTCTGAATATGTGTTATATTCAGACTGAATATGTGTTATATTCAGTCTGAATATGTGTTATATTCAGTCTGAATATGTGTTATATTCAGTCTGAATATGTGTTATATTCAAACTGAATATGTGTTATATTCGGACTGAATATGTGTTATATTCAGTCTGAATATGTGTTATAACGTGAAATCGTGTATATGTGTTATATTCAGTCTGAATATAACACATATACACGATTTCACGTAAAAAATGGTTAAATCGAAAAAAAACTATATCATGATGGATGTCATATCGAAGAGCACGAAATTCTCGTTTTTTTGATGTAATTTGTTTGATTAAAATGTTAGTAATTTTTGAGATAATTTATTTTAAAATTTAAGGGGGTAAAAGTTTTTTAATTAAAAAAGAAAATAAAAATTCAACAAAAATAGGCGCTGATTCTAATTTGACGAAAATACCCCTAAAGCTGAATTTTAGGAATGGCTTAAATATGGCTGCGATCAATGGACGAGATTTGTCCTCATGTTTACAATTGAATTTGAGTTTTCATTTGAACTTTCCTCTATATATATATATATATATATATATAGGGTCCCCTTCTTGTATTAACCAAGTAATTAGTGTTAACCGTGTTAACCGATCTCATCCGTTTATCTATTTAATCTATGGATGTCATTTAATCTTAATTAATTAATAAAACCATTAAAAAATAACACGCTGGTTATTCAAAACACATGTGAAAAAGGGCAATTTTGTCAAACCATTATTAAATTCTTTGATTGGAAAAAATCTTATATGGAAGGGTTTGACGGCAGCATATAAAATCTTATATGGAAAAACCCACTTTTCACGGCAGCATATCAAATTCGATTTTCATCCCATCGTCTTCCACTCCGAATCAAGAGGCCGATCATCAAAAAAGTTAT
This sequence comes from Saussurea involucrata, assembly GCA_033807775.1. Classification (NCBI taxonomy): domain Eukaryota; kingdom Viridiplantae; phylum Streptophyta; class Magnoliopsida; order Asterales; family Asteraceae; genus Saussurea; species Saussurea involucrata. Next base: position 53,000,864 of record CM066322.1, on the reverse strand, counting down.
GGAAGATTATGAACATTGTGTTATTTGTTATACTACTGTAACACTTATGAACGTTGTATATTTGATATTTTTTGGTAAACTGTAACACATATGAACATTTAATATTACGTATTGTTGAATAAAAATGAATGATGTTCATATGTGTTCTAAACAAATAAACAAAAGTGAAATTATATTAGTTTTATGAAGATGAATTAACATAATATGCACGTATAACACTTATGAACATTGTATAGCTGGTATTTTTTGCTATAATGTAACACATATGAACATTGTATATTTGGATTTTTAATAATACTGTAACACTTATGAACATTGTATATTTGTTTTTTTTTTCTGTAATGTAACACATATGAACATTTAATATTACGTAGTGTGGAATAAAAATGAATGAAGTTCATATGTGTTGTAAGCAAACAAACGTAAGTGTACGTATAACACTTATGAACATTGTTAACACTTATGAACATTGGAATGGTTTTTTAAGTTTTTTGAACGTTCATATGTAACACATATGAACATGACTACCTGTAAACAAAAACTAATTTATGCAAATCAATATAGTAAAAAACCTACAAGACCCACTTGAAAAAATGGATGCTGGTAGAAAAAACCAAAACTAATTTACGCAAACTGTTGATTCACCCACTTGAAAAAATAGAAAAAACCAAAAAACTCTTCCATGGTGGTAGACATTTGACATTTAGAAAACAACACAAGAACTCTTCCATGGTGGTAGACGTTTTACATGCATCGCAAGCGAATAATAAAATATACAAAAACAAAACAAGAACTTACCATTCAAAATCCCACTGTTCAATTCTTCTATGACGGTACTAGACGTTTGACAAGTAGAAAAATTATTAACAGTACCGGATATATCTTCAAGAATATCGTGAACATTAGGTTCGTCCAACACTGCATAATTCCCGTTCGGTCTATTATATCATCAATCCCATATGAATCGAGGTGTTCTTCATTTTCTGATGTGATTAACATATTCATCATACTCTGTTTTGCAGGAGCTCCCTCCGAATCAACCATATCGTGACTTGAGAAATATTCAACAAAAGAATCAGTCGTCCATGGCTATAACAAATAGAGATTTAACAAAATCTTGATAAAAATGTAAACAATAAAATAATAAAAATAAAAATCAATTAAAATCAACTACCATGTTTATCATGGAGTAATTTTAGGAAACAAATTAAACAATAAAAATCAACTTCCATGGTGGTAGACGTTTTACACCTCACGATTAAGTTTGTTGAATTTTTCCAATTTTACCCTCCCATTAAACAAGGAACAAGTGATGCAACCAGGAAAAAAGAATGAATTTGATTGGTTGGCTATGGTTAACAAAGTTAACACTAATACTTAAGTTAACAAAAGAAAGTACCTCTCTCTCTCTCTCTCTATATATATATATATATAGGGCTGGGTTAATTTGTTAACCTCTTATTTTGTGTTAACTTTATTAACTTCATTCAACCAATATGAATCCATTTTAGTTGGTGGTTTCAAATTTATACATAACCATTAAATAGGGGCATAGATGGAATTCCATGTTTTTGTTTTATTACATTGATTTATTAAGGGAGTTATAAAAATTAAAATCTCCTTGATTCTAGCTATATTATTATTTCTCAAATATTTTGTAGTTTTTTCTATCAAATTGGTGTTTGAATTCCTATTGTTGCATTATAAACATGAGTGATCAAGGTGTTTTCAACGACGTTGAAGAGAGAGTAGACGTAGATGTTCATTTGAACATGAACAAATATAACAAATATATATTGTTCATATAGGTTCACTTAGGCTTATATTTCATCCTTGTTTATGCATAGCCTTAATATTTGCACATCATACATGATGTGACATCAATATTACATGCTCTAAATAAAATAGTAATTAACTAGTAAGTAACACCATGTAATTTCGGAGTAATCGAACATGAATGAACATATAGTTGCTCATATATGAACAATCTGTTGTTTGCATATAATTGAACAATTATGAACATATAATTGAACAAATATGAACATATAATTGAACCAATATGAACATATAATTGAACAAATAGGAACATTGGATTGAACATAGGAACAATATGTTCAACTATAGGAACATTAAATACATGACTTAATTAATGGAAAAAAGTAGATTGTGTCGAATTCTAAAATTACCCTCTTCATTTGTTTAATGGGAGAACTAATTACACGACTTAATTTCTTAACTAATTAATAAATGGTTTTAATCTCATCCATTAACAAGAAAATGAATGGCTAAGATGAAGTTAATAAAGTTAATACAAAATGGGAGGTTAACAAATGAACCTCCCTATATATATATATAGGGAATTTAATTAAAATACCCAAAGTTTGACTTTGACATGCCAAAATACTCATTTCTCTCTCGAATTTGCCGAAATACCCATTTTTCCCGCGAAAAATCCCGCGATCGCGGGATTCACAACCACGTGGCACCATCTTTGGCTGTCCCGCTATGCCCCGTCAAGGTACCCCGTGGCTGCAACATTCCCCCCCCCCCCCCAAGTTTGCCCGCGGGACCACTTTTGGCCCTTGCCCCACAATTGGCTCCCGCGGTAGTCCCGCGATTTTGCCTATTTTACATTTTTGGCCCCTCCAGTTTGGGGCAAATTTAAAAAACATAAATGGTCCCTATAGTTTTTAGGTTATCATTTTATGTAGTTTAGGTTTTTAATGTATTGTTTACTTTCCATTTTAATGTATTTAATATAGAAGTTAATTAAAGAAAATGTTTTCCCCATTTTAAGTTATTTAATAAGCAAATTAATTAAAAGATCAGTTATTGCAAATTATCTTCCCAACCGAAACAGATACAGTGCAGGTAAACAAAGAAATCTATGACTGGAATGCGTCCTGGATTCCGGTGATGAAGTTAACCTTTTCGTTGATTACGTCCTCCATTCCCGTGTAGTCGTCTTCCATTTCATGTAGTTCCTCTTCTACTTCCTTAATTTGGCGTTGCACCTCCCGAACGTGAGCCCTAGCCATGGCCAGTTCTCGTTTCTTCTCCGCTAGATACTCCATTTTCTCTGCTGAATCCCCCTGTTATGGTTCCACATACCTTTTACCTTTTCGATATCGGCGTTCGCCTTATCAATGGATTTTTGCACTAAGGGAGTAATTCGTTGACTTTGTGGAAGACCCGTCGGCTGGGTACAATGATACATTGGTGGGCTTTTCCTGTCATTATCGAAGTGGTAATTCTCCCATGCCATCTCCCAGTCTTCTGCCTCCTCAGCCGTGAATGGATAATCGGACGCAGTTCGCCCATGGTTTCTCCACTCCTCGTCTGTTTTCGGTGCCTTCCAGGTACTCCGGCGAGCTCCATCGTTCAGTGGTTGGTAGGCTGCCGAACGTGAAGTTCCAGCCCCATTCGCCGACCTGTTCCCCCTTGATCTTGAACCTCCATCCATAGTGTTAAGAAAAGCGAGAGAATGTTTGTAAACGGTGTAAAAGAATGTATAAAAGATAGATAGCAAGTTGTGAATTACTACTTCATCATGCCATCTACTTATAGCCGTGAAAAACACTAACATATTTTTTTATAAACTCACTCTAACATTTATTTTTAGAAAATACACTCATCTTTTTTTAACAAAAAAACACTAACATATTTTTTATAAAACCACCTTAACATATTTTTTTATAACAACAAAGTTTACATATTATATATTTCAAAAATTTAAGATAACAACAACATTCAAACAACAAGTTCAAACAACAAAGTTCAAACAACAAAGTTTACATATTATATATTTCAAAAATTTAAGATAACAACAAAGTTCAAACAACAACATTCAAACAACAAAGTTCAAACAACAAAGTTTAAACAACAAGAAACTACAAGAAGTAAAGAAAAATGACTTACCACATCCCTAACACGTGACTTCTTCAAACCGAGCGCGTAATCGACACGAGAAGTTGAGAGAGTTAAAAAATGAGAAGTTTAAAAATGGGAAGTTTAAAAATGGAAATGGTGGCCGGATGTTGGTCCCCCACCCTCTCTCTTTATAGCCGACATTGGAGGGTGGGGGTTGGGAAGACTTAATAAAAAATTAGGGTTTCAACCCCAGCCCTACACGTGGCAGGTAAATCCCACGATCGCGGGAAAAATCGCGGGACCAGGGGCCAAAAGTGTAACAGCGGGCATACTTGGGGGGGGGAATGTTGTAGCCGCGGGGTATCTTGAGGGGCCATAGCGGGACAATTGGCCAAAGATGGTACCACGTCGTGCCACGTGGTACCACGTGGTTGTGGGTCCCGCGATCGCGGGATTTTTCGCGGGAAAAATGGGTATTTTAGCAAATTCGAGAGAGAAATGGTTATTTTGGCAAGTCGAAGTCAAACTTTGGGTATTTTAATTAAATTCCCATATATATATATTTATATAAGTGTTAAATTAAATGAGAACCATAAATATGTTACAAATCTGTGAGAACCGATATAAAAATATTTTTTTACATGATATTTTTTCATCAAATGCTAGGTGGATTTAAGATATTTTGTTTCACAATATTTGTTTCATAATATGATTGTTTCACAGGTTTTGTTTCACCATATGTATATTTTTACGTGTATTTTTCATTTCACTAGGTGAATCAAAATTGTTTTTCCACATGTAATCTTTTCACAGGGTGAACACGAATATATGTGAAACAGTATCTTATATCATATGTTTTGATGAAAAAAAAATCATGTAAGAATATATTTTTATATTGATTCTCACAAGTTTATAACATATTTGTGGTTCTCATTTAGTTATCGTTCTATATATATATATAGTCTTAGGTTCAATAGAGAAGTCCAAATATTTAGAGAAATAGAGAAGTGATCTTGGCCATTTATTCGGTCAAGATCGGTTATAATTGGTCAAAAGTTGTGGCTGTTCCAAAAATAGAAGGGCAATTTCGTAACTTTTACAAAAAACACGGGCTGAGTTCATATATGAATCTGTGTGATTCACATATGAACTATACGTTCATATATGAACCTTTGTAATTCACATATGAACTCTTTATAGCTAATTCATATATGAATCTTGTGATTCATATATGAACCTTTGTGTTTCATATATAAAACTAATTAACTGTAGGTTCATATATGAATCAGTTGAACCAATTAATTGATTCATATATGAATCTTTGTGTTCATATATGAACCTTTGTAATTCATATATGAATTTTTTTAACTAATTCATATATGAACCTTTGTGTTCATATATGAATCTTTGTGATTCATATATGAAATTTTTTTAACTACTTCTCATATGAACAAATTAACTGATTCATATATGAATCACAAAGGTTTATATATGAATTAGTTAAAAAGAGTTTATATGTGAATTACAAAGGTTCATATATGAACGTATAGTTCATATGTGAATCACACAGATTCATATATGAACTCAGCCCGTGTATTTTTTACGAAACTACCCCTCTATCTTGTGCAGACCACACGAGTAATTATCCGCTGCTTCTCGGTCAAAGCCGCCGATCTTGACCGAATAAATGGCCAAGATCACTTCTCTATTTCTCTAAATATTTGGACTTCTCTATTGAACCCCTCCCTATATATCTATACTATCTTATAAAGCATGTAAGGCAAAAGTCTTAAAGTCTTAAAAACAATTTTAATGCACAATGTACTATCTTTTAAAGCATGAAGTCTTAAAGTCTTAAATCTTAATTATTAAATTCTATTTTTGAGTTAATCTCCTAAGTAAACTCTCTTTTCAAATTTCAAACGTAAACGTCTCATCTCGAAATCTCGCATACTAGGGTTTTCCATCTTCTGTTGAATTTATCAGAATCATTTAGGTTTCTTCATCTGCTTAGGGTTCTTCATCAGGCGCTAGATAACTATTCAGAACCCTAGGCGACGCTTCACACTCCCACTCTTGACACTCTGATCGCTTCACACTCATGCACGATTCTCAGGTACGTTTTTGCATTCATACCACCGTTTCCTCTCAGTTTCCCCTCACGATTCATACCTATGTTTCTTCTCATCGTTGTTCTTCTCGATTCCATCGGTTTCCCAACACAACGATTCTCAGGTACGTTTTTGCATTCCTGAAATTAGGTCTATAATTGAATTCCTTCGATTGTTTATGAAAGCTCTTTAAGAAATTAGGTCTGTAATTGCATTCCTTTGATTGTTATGAAAGCTATGTAATTGTATAGCGTGCAAGATTTTTTATACACACTCCATAGATTAAATTGCTATGTTATTCTAACTTCTCATTTCAGTTCAATCGATGTTTGCTTTCTGTGCTTCGACATGTTTCTGTGCCCTCAGAACCCTAGATTGGCCCTCATAAAAGGATCGATAGCTTATTCAGTTTCTGGTAAAACATCACACTTCATCAATTAAATTGCTATGTTCTTCAAATATGCATTGTTCATCATAAAAGAATCAAGAACAATTGTTATGTTTTTATGGTATATTTCCATCTGGGTCTAATGCATATGAGTTGTTTGATAAAATGTAAAAGAGAACGATAACCACTATAGTTATGTTTCTTACTATTTTCGATATTATTACTTGATATAATTATATCATATAAACTTAATACTATTATCTTGGACTTTAAAAAACGCTGTTATTAAGAAGTAAAAATATAAACTTCTGTCAGGTTATGGAGCGAGCGTCAAGCGGGAAGACTAATAACTACCGAATCAAATCTGGTCTCTATTCTTTACCCCCATCATGGCTACCAAATCAAATTAAGAAGCATAATGTTAAGTTTTTGTATGTTTTTTTTTATCGGTGCTGCTTCATCTTAGCTAGGATAGTGTTTACTTATCGAGAAAATGTGTGTTTACAAGTACTATGGAAATGTAGAAACATACAATATTTTGAAGGCCCGTGGAGCCAAAGTTCCGGTATTTCCCAGTTAATGTTTTTCCATATATTATAATTTCTAATTCACGATAATATAATGAGCATCTTTCAATTGTGGTAGAAAACTAGAAAGACACCTATGTCCGTTGCAAATCCACGAGAAGTTCCAGAGTACGAACTCAATCCTCTAGAGCTTCAGATTCGCAAAAGTGATGGCATCTCAAAGGCAAGACTGTTTTCTAATATTAACAACGTTATGTTGCAACTGCATCAACAGTTTAAGTTGATTCAAGAAGCAACATTTCGACACTTTTAAATGATTCAATTCTACTTTTATATAACTTTTGGAAATTTTGGCAGGGAACCTATCAAGTTGCTAAATGGAATGGCACAAAAGTTTCCGTGAAGATACTAGACAAGGATAGCTATTCTGACCCTGAAAGCATGTATGTGCCTAGATATCGTTTTTTTAACTGGATGAAATGTTGATTTTATACTGCTGCATTGCTGCACATAGAACTGCAGGGGTGTAAAATGGTAATTATCATTGAACTGTTTTTGTGTTGTTATTAATGCAGAAACAGTTTCAAACATGAGTTGACCTTGTTAGAGAAGGTCCGACATCCTAATGTGGTTCAATTTGTTGGAGCTGTCACCCAAAATATACCCATGATGATTGTTTCCGAGTTTCACCTAAGAGTAAGTTCTTTCTTTCTCTTTATTTATTTATTTTTTGTTTTTATGTTCGTTGATACCATATGATATAACAATGCTTAAATCCATGATAAATTTCAGGGTGACCTTACAGCCTATCTTCAGAAGAAAGGGCGATTGTCGCCACCAAAAGCTCTTAGATTTGCTCTTGATATTGCCATGCAAGTAATATGTTGCATTGTACACCAAGGGTGCGTTTGGTACTTAGGGCAGGACTGAGTGACAAGATTGGTAATTTACTAAACTGCCCATGTCAAATTAAAATCTTATACAGTTCTTTCACCCGACTTGATCACTATAAACATTGCAGGCTTGTTAATGAGAGGTGGTATCATTTTAATAGGATGAATATTTGTAACTATGGAATTTTTGACTACGAGATCTTTTAAATGATTTTGACTTTCTGTTGCAGACCACCAGTTTGTGACTTTCTTGCTCTTCAAATCAAGTAAGATCGTATGTTATTCTTTCCTTCCTTTTATTTATGAAGAAGAGCATACATTTTTCTACTAGAGACAAAAAGCTAAGAGAAAGCGTAATTTTGCAATTGTCATATTTGTGGTGCAAATTTATTTTGGTTTAATGTGGTATTGAGAAAAACGTATCAACAAAGGATGGCTAAGTTGCTAAAAGAAGATTTTTTTCACTGAAGCCAACTATCATATAAAGACGGTGCTATTGTGGCTAAAACTTCTGCCTTGTGACGTAAGGTTTTTGAACCCGTTCTTCATCTATCCAAACATATTAACTTGATTATACTTTTGTAAGCTTTGATTTAAAACAACCTGTACACAAGATTCCTTTATTTAAAGTTTATTATACATCCTTGGCAGTTAGTCCAACATTTTACTTCAATTATGTGAGAAGTAGACACTGCAAATTTTGTTGTATTACTTTGCAATTGATAACCTATTTGCCTATAATCATTCTCCCAAACAAGTTGATGTTCTTGGTTTTGTCCTACAAGATTTCATTATTTTCTTTATTGATGTGTATTTATGCATGTAAACGACTACTGTAATTTGCTTCAATGTTTGTTTTCTTTTTGTACCAATGTTGGTTGGACATAGGTGTCAAGTTGAATCATGGTAAAAAAGAGGTGAAATTTGAGGGCAGGGCAAAAACGCTTGGACTTACTTGGCTTCTGGAATCTGAGGACAATCTTTGATGGTTTTGGTGCCGTAAGTTTTAAAGTAAAATTTACAAATTTCACGCTTCAATTTCTTATTTTTGCAATTTAGTACATTGTCGTTTTTTCTTGCATGGTTATACGTATCTTTAAATAAGGACTTTAAGCATAATAAAGATTCTACCCATCTTTTGTGACATAACTGCTCTTTTAAAATAAAAAGTTCTAATTGAAAATATGTGCATTTATTTTCCTTTAATATTTGTATGAGATTGCAAAATAATGATATTAATATTCAAGCAGGTGATGGCATGATGGCATCTAGCCCCATATTCACTTTAGCAAGACTAACAACGTATCTTTGTTGTCTTAATTTATATTTAAGTGGTTGTTTACCAAGGGTTGGGTTTCGGTAAGAAATTGAGGTTAACGTGAGAAGTAGTTATCAACCGCTCAATAGAAATGGACGAACATAAGGATGAGATGCACCGAGATGCAATTGATTAATTCTCTTTTAAGCCGCAATTCATGGGAGGTAAAGTGATCAACGGTTTAAAAGTAGTTCTCACCAACGGTTTACTCTTATTATTGTATTCTCTATCTCTTAGAGTGTTATGTTACTTTTTTCTGATCAGGTCATAGAGCTTCAACTACGTGAAGTCCCAACGTTTTTCGAATTTGCAAGGCAATTTTAATTATGTCAATAGCGATGTACTGATATATTGAGATGTTAGGAGAGTTTAAGTGGTACCTTGTACGATATATAGAAACTATTGTATTATGTGTTTGTCCAAGAATATGATGGTTTTATAGTGATGTTCCGTAGTTAAAATGTTTGAAGTAATATCCTAGCGATGCCTTTTAACTGGATTTCATGGGACAGTGACGTTTTGAAGAAAATTCATGAACAGGAGGATCCATAAAATGTTGTTGAGGAGTTGATTTCCGTTGGAAAGATGGATCATTGTTGAAAGTTCAAGGCCTGCTCTGTTTTTTACATATTCTTTTTTTCATTTCAATCATACCTTATAATTTGTTGTTTTTATTTGTTTATACTTCCAAGTATACAGTCATTGATGTTGAGTTAAAGAAGACTTATTGCAGGCTAGAAGCTTGGAAGGTAAACTCTGTTCATGCCATTTAATTTTATTCTGGTGGCAATTACATAAAACCCTGCAGTCTCCCGGAAACCACAAACAGAAGTATAGTGTTTACCCTATTATTATATTGTTTCGAAGGTATTCTATTAGAGCTCATTTGTGGTAGAGAACCATCAAGGCGAACTTGATATTCCTTCAAGTTGGTTTTATGTGTACCCAAAATTCTTCTCCTTCAGCTTCTATTATGCTTACACGTGTGTTAGCTTGGTTTTGACAAAATAATTGGGACTTTTGGGAGGAAAAACCATATCTACAGGCCAGTGCATTTGAGATAGTGGACGAGAGCTTAAAGGAAACATATGGGGAGGAGAGCATGAGAAGCACAACTTCATTTGCTTCCAGGTCTGTAGATAGTGATGCATTCTTACTCTGGTATGTTGTTCATACTTTGCATCAGCCCTGATGGGTACATTTTTGTGTTGTGGTATCATATGAACCATTTGCATCATCATTCACAACTGCTTGCATCTTTCAGTGGATATTGGTTTGGTTTGAAGGTTCATTTTAGATTAATGATTTATGAGGTTGTTAACAATTCAATTGGATGCTTTCGGGTCACTTTACCTTTACCAAGTAAATTTGATCCAAGTTGAGTATCTTACTTGATAAGAGCAATGACAAATTGATCAAAATTTGTGGCTTCCAAAATGATTTAGCTTTTAGGGTGTTTTTTCTTTGGTTATTGGGTTTTAGAGTTAGACTTTTATTGAGTATATATGCCATTGTTAAATATATGAACAATGCGAAGCATTTTGAAAGGTAGACGGGTGAAAATGAATGACCGTTTTTGGATTTATGAAACATTTCGTTGCGTTGTGAGAAACTCTTAAGTCTTAATACAACATGTAAATGTGCAAGTATTTCAAAAACATTTTGCAAAAAAATGATATTTAAAAGCTAAATATATCTTAATAGAACCTTCACATCCCGCCGCATTGCGCGGGTACTCAGCTAGTGTATATATATATATGCTTATTGATGTCTATAATTCTTTTGCGTTGATCTCGTTCTCTTTATCCTGGCCGGTGTGGTCCAAGTTTACTCTGAAATTTATGATATCATTAAATAAAGAGATATACAATATTATGATGATTAATTAACCTAATCAAATCAGAGCCTTTAAATAAAAAATAGAAGGATATAAGTATAAATAACATAGCTTGATAAGGCTTTATAATATTTCTCACAGACCTCTGCTTTACCTATAAATACACGAGACTAAAATCCCTTAAAACCTCATATGACAGAAGCAATTTATTTGTGGAGCGAAGGACGAGATCGAGATCAGGGTTAATTTCCTAAGGTAAGCAAGCTAGACTCTTTACTTACTTGTTGCTTTTTTTCCTTTTGAGAATTCATACTTAATTCTAAAAGCATATATATTAATTCATTCGTTTTTATAACTATATGAATAACACCTTAGTTACTAAAATCCCATAGATGTATGCTATGAATCTTTAATTCTTAGATGATCTTATCCTATAATTCCTGCTCTAAGTACGTAACCAATTGTGTACTGATTTGTTTTTGGAAAGCAATCAGAACTGGTTTTTCATAAAGTCTTATCAAATTGCTTTAGATCCAATTGAGTTCATTTTGGACTCATGGGAACCATTAATAAGTCTTCTAATTTTGATATTATTTTAGCATAACTCATGGTTTTTGCTATGGGCAGTGATATTCAGTTGGTTAAATCGGTCTTCATGTTAATTATTCGGTTTGGTTTATTTGGGTTTTCTACTGTGTTTCAAGCTACCTGATAACGACCAAATCAAATAAGGTTCGATTTAATCGTTTCAGGTTGTTCAGTTACGAGTTATTCGATTCGGTAATCGATCAAACCGAATAAGAACTTATATATTTTCCTTAAGCACTTGGTCCAATAATGCATGCTAGCTTATTCAAGTAATAATTTTAGTAAACAGTTTTAAAACTGTGCAACTTCAGATTTTAGTAATAAATTCGACTACAAAAATATGGTTTTTATAATTCAATAATTCAAGATATAAAATGCAACCCGATCGACACGTTAAAGTTTACTGAAAAAAACAATCTTATATTTCGATGAACTTAACCATGTTCAACATTCACAAAACATGTGGCAACTTTTATATACTAGTCAACAATAGTTGTTATGAAAACCAAAATCAGACATACTATTTGGAGTTGTTCTTCAACGACGATTTTTGTCATCTCAATAAGTTAAATTTGCTGCAGTGTAATTTTTCTTTCCCAAAATTTCCCCCTAATTTTTAGATTATATATTTGTTGCTTGTTGGGTTCCATCACATTTTTGTTTTCAAGGAATAAGGATTTGAGCACCCACATTCATAATTAGCATCTTAGTTTTAAGTTTTTGAGCGGTGCTCTTAGCTTTTTCTTACTCATGGTTTCACAATGAAGTTATTAAGACATTGATGATCTAGTTTTGGATTTTGTTATTCCTTGATAGTACGTAATGTTACTCAATAAGCATTGTTTTGTGAGTTTGTATCTGGATCGTGTGTTAGGCAGGTTATAATATCAAGCTAGAAGATCGAATAGTGATAGTAACTTTGTAGGAAAAAGGAACATCTATTTAAAAATCATAGCAGTTTAGAACTTTGGATTACTACCTCAAGGAGAGTTTGGTTGTCTTGCAATCCCCTCATCTTTGTCATCGGTAATATTAATCGAGCAAGAGAAGTTTTTTTTTTTTTTTTTTGAAGGGTATCCGAGGACATTGCCCCGACTAATCCCGGCAAGGTGAGGCAATTGCCCCAGCTGCTAAAGCGTGCAGCCCTGAGTTTATCCCCAGTGGTCACAAGTTGGAAGCGTCTGGATTCGAACTTGGGGTAGATGGGTTACTAGCCACATCCCCACAAGCCTTAACCAGTACGCCACAAGCCTTGTGGTTGAGCAAGAGAAGTTACATGCATGTATGATGGACATTTCATCCACAGCCGCATGGATGCCTGATCAAAGGGTAAGAGTCGTGCTAGATCTTTTATTCAGAAATAATAATGGTTGCCCTACAACAAAATGTAGTTTATAGGACCCCTAAAATAAATAAGCGTTCTAATAGAATGTTTTATAGGACCAAACAAAAAAGCGTCATATCTAAATGTGTTACAAAAAAGTTTATAGGACGCTTTGGGCGTCGTAACAAGTTTTTTATATCATTTTTCTATTAAAGCGTTCTATTAGCTATTTTATAGAACACTATTTGAAATAGTGTCCTCTAAAAAGATGGGTTTATATGACACTTCTCAAAAGCGTCGTATAAAATTAGCTAATACGACACTTTATTTTGAAAATGTCTAAAAACCCATTTAGATGAGACATTTTTTTGTTTGGTCCTATAAACTAGTGTCCTATAAAACACTCTGTTAGGACGCTTATTTATTTTAAGCGTCCTATAAACTCAATTTTGTTGTAGTGTTGCCATTGTTATTGCCTTAAATTTCATTTAGTGTTTGTTAATTTTAGCTTATACATGATAGGAAATGGAAGAGCTTCATGATTTTGTAAATGGACATGAACAGATATGCCCTTATTATAGTGACTCTATGAATTCATTTTCTTCAGAAAGTTTCAAGGGTCACACTAATCTGGTAAACCATTCTGTTCAAACAACCACCATCAATGGAGATCTGCGAAAGCATCAAGATTACAAGGTCATGAAGACCAGCCCTTTTGCTCCTAGTTATGGCTCCTCATCCAACACTTTCACTATATCTTTTGGAAACCCACACCTGCCCTATGGAGGATCCAAACTGAAACACCCTCTAGCAGTGAAGCCTGAAGAAAATACCTGTCTCAATGAGTTTCATGAATCCATGGAGGTTGCAAATTGGGTTCCTAGCACAAGCAGGAATCGAAGACAAGCTCAAGAACATGTTTTTGCAGAGAGGAAGAGAAGAGAGAAGTTGGCTCAGCGCTTTATCTCTTTGTATGCTCTCCTTCCTCAACTTAAAAAGGTACTAACAAAAGCAGAAAAAATAACTCATGTAATTTATTTGATTAGGTACAACTAACATGGATACTGACTCTGAGTAAATATACATATAATTGCAACATGAAAAAGAGTACAAGTGGAGGGCATGCATGAGTTTTTTAATGATCTAAATATACTCATTTCAAGTATGAGGATCCATATTTGTTATGTAAACCGAATGATGAACTAAAAAATCTTAAGAAAGATGCTAGAACTCCTGGTCAAAAGTTCAAACTCAAAACCAATTAAATGAGTTAAGTCATGCATGAGATATATATCACTAGCTAGGCTTAGTTGTATTTGATAAAGCAGTAACCACAAGGGTGTGGTGGAATATCCCATTTGGCCACCGAATTTAATCAGAGCTAATGTCTTGCGGTCATAATTTGCCAAGAGATTAGTCTAGGCATAGCCTAGGACACCCTTACAAAAATATATGTATATTGTAAGTCGAATTAAAAACTCCAATCTCAAATTGAAAATTATTTCTGTTACTATACAGATGGATAAGGCTACTGTGCTGGAAGATGCAAGCAACTATATAAAAGAACTTCAAAAACAAGTGAAAGAACTTGAAGAAACGCAAGTGAAGGGAAAAGATATCATCCAAAAATCAACTGTTTCCATAGGTAGATCCAAGCTTTGGGGTGGTCCTGGTGGCTGCAAAGACCGTGCATCTTCATCTGAAGAGATCAAAACTTTAAGTAGTATCAGCGCCAATGATCCTGAGATTGTGGTAAGAATTTCAGGTTGTAGCGCACTGGTAAGAATCTACTGCCAAAGAAATCCTTCACTGGTCTTGATAGCCCTGACTGAGATGGAAAGACTCCATTTGGCTGTCGTCAGTAGCACAGTTCTTCCATTCTCCAACACTGATCTTCTGATCACAATCACTGCTCAGGTATGTTATTATATAGTTAATTACTTGCTTGAAAACATTTGTACTATAAATGTTTTCAGTTAATTGCTTCCAAGTTTCTGTTGCATTTGAACTGAAAGTGATTGGTTATTATTTTCCTTGCTTTTGTGTAGATGAGTGACGAGCTCCTCATGACAGCAATGGATCTTGTGAAATGCTTGCAGTCAGCTGTTAGAAATTCTGTGACCTGTACTCAAGTTGGGGATTTCAATGAAAGGACAGTAGTTACACGAGGCAGTGATGCATCTGTCCCCTTTTTCCCTTTGTATTATTAGTAGAAACTTAAAATTACTTTTTAGTGCTTAGCAAGGGCACCAAGTGAAAGCCATTTTGACCTCTTAAAAGCTTACCCAAAAATGGGGAAATTGACTCAAATAGCCAAAGGGACAAAGAGTGTTGACAAAATAGACAAAACTCTCCCGATTTACAAAAATAGCCAAAGTGTCCGCACTCGCAATTGCGGATGCGGAGCGGTGGAGCGGTCGGATGAAAAGTTGACACGTGTATCCCAGAAGCAGTTAACCAAGTGCGGTCCGCACCGGGTCGGGTCGGATCGAGTGCGGACCAACCCGTTTCAGTGTCTTTTTTTGTCTTGTAGTGATCCCATTGCGGTCCGCACTCACCGGGTCGGGTCAGAGTGCGGACCCTTTGGCTATTTTTGTAAACCAGGAGAGTTTTTGGCCATTTTGTCACTTCCCTTTGTCCCTTTGGCTATTTGAGTCAATTTCCCCCAAAAATGTGGTTCTTTATAGACAGATTACCAAGTTAAAAGTAAATGATAACCAAAAAGTATGGTTTTTTTATAGGTATCATACATTCTTTTAGCATATGGCAAAAGGTGTTCACTTGATATTTAGTAAGATTTCTGCACTTTCCAAACTCACATCAAGAGTGTTCATCCTATAAATATTTAGACAGAAATTTCTATTGGTAAAATTACCATTCTATGAAAAAAAAATTATTTATATTAGACCATGAAACGTCAAAATATCAATTCAATATTATTTGTCTGCAAAAAAAGTTGATAACTTGTGTGAATCCGATATCGTAATTCTATCGAGGTAGGGTGGTATTCTCAACCCGAAGTTTTAGCAACAATAATCTTGGTAAATTCCTCTACTTTGCAGAACTCGAACCTTGGAATAATGTGAAAAATAAGTAGCAGGATTTCAACCTACTTCCCAACAAAGGAGAAACCTTGGTATAGTCATCATAACCGATTGATCATGGTTTATCGATAGTTAAGTTGAAGAACAACGAGAACACAAGTCTTGAACTCAACAGTTCCCAAGAACTCAAAAGGTGAAGAACACATAAAATTTGATTAAAAATCAACTTATGTTTCTCTTAATAGAAAATGCTGAAAACCATAATCAAAATATAAAACTGGAATCCTATAATATTACCAAATTCATTAGGAGTCACTAAAACCCATTAAGTTCTAATACAATTTATTACCAGCCAGTGGCGGAGCCACGTAGGAGCGAGAGGGGGCAGCTGCTCCCCCTCAATCTTTAAAAAAAGTTTCAATATAGGTTAAGAGAAAGCATGTGAGAGGTACTGGCGGTGAGAAAGTGGGACTGTGGGAGAAGAGGAGGATTGAACGATGTCTGATGTATCGGTCGTTTCCTCACATCACCATCGTTCTTCTCCGGGCATGCGAACCTGCTTTCTCTTGGGTTGATTTCTGTTCGATTTCTTCAATTTATGTTCGATTTCTGTTGGGTCGATTTCTGTTGGGTTGATTTCTACGTCAAAGATCTAGGGTTAGAGCAAAAGAAGCATCTTCGATGAAGATGTGCGATCTAATGAGAGGAGTTTCGATTTCAGTTTGGTTTCTGATGAGAAGATTTCAGTCTGAATCTGATGAGAGAAAAAGAGATGCGTGTACCAGGTGTTTTAGGTTGAGGGTAAATTGGTCCTTGAGGTGTTGTTCCACTTAGTTCCAGGGGTATCATAGCACTCGCGTGTCCTAGGCTTGTCCAAGTTAGTACCACTTTGTTCCACATATGGTTATGTCAAACATGGGACAAGTGTGTTCTGTCATTACTATCCACCATACCAAACGCACCCTTATTCATTGAGGCGGTGGGAAAGTGGAAGGTAAATTGATGATGCATAGTAAAATTTATGCTTGTAGCCCTTGTACTATGATGGGTTTTTAAACAATGACACTCATTTTATTCTAATAATATTTAATGTATAGTCATTTATGAAATAAAAATGTATATAAATCAACTAGAACTTATTTTAACTACGTAGGCTTTTTTGATTGGTGAAAATTTATTATCTTAATCAACATTATTCATTTGAATCTCCAATGATCACGTTGAATGTTAGTAGTTTTGTAAAATTTGTAATCAATTTATGGGTTTTGTACCCAATTTATATGAGAAGATATTGTAAAAATAACAAAAAAATCATATGTATGTTACATTAAACTATGTAAAAACAACTTGATAGTTTTCGTGATTATTGCGACAAATCGCTTTTAAACGATAAAATCTCATAAAAACTATGTTAACTTTTTAAATGTAGATTGTTTCTATATCTAACGACATTGTACTATTTTATTTATTTTATAATATGTTAATTAAATCAATTTATCTACAGTTGCTCATTTGTTAATTGTTTATACCGTTTGATTTTAGGGTTGTTCATTTGTTTAGTGTCGATTTTAGTTTGTTTTGTATATTTAACAACTATTGTTAGTACCAAAATGTATTCAAGATTTAGAAATTAATTGTAATAGTCAACAATAGTCAAAGTCAAGGTATAAGTTAGGAATGGTCAAAGTCAAGGGTATTATCTAGTGAAGGTCAAAGCATATAAATAGTGTAATGTAATGGTTTTTGTGATGAGAGGTCATTAGAGGAATAGATACATATGTGTGTGTGTGTGTGTGTGTGTGACCCTCTAGAAAGAGAATTTAGATCTAACTCATATCTTGTATCAATTCTCTCTTCTAATCAAGTGCTTCATTGTTTAAATCATTGTTATCTGAAACTCTCAATTGGTATCATAGCCTAGCAGAGGAATTTGTGCATCAATTCAAAGATTTTTATCAATTTTTGAGAAATTGAAGAGTTGTTTGGTTTTTGAGATTTTATTGAAAATTTTCAAAAATTTGGAAATTGTTTGAGTGTTTGGATTGTTTCTTGTTTTTAGATTGTTATTGTTGTTGTTTTCAAACAAAATACTGTGTTTAGATTGAGTTTTCATCAACAAATCTCAATTTTTGGAAAATTAAAATCTTTTTTTTGGAAACAGCAATTCAATAGAACAAAGAGAAAGCTAGCGAGGGAAATACATCAAATCGAGGCAGGTAGAAGGGGAAGTTCTCCACTCGAGAATGTTTTTATGACTCTCCTTGCATCTAAGAATTACCCAACTAAAAGATTTTTCAACAATGAAATCAAACAAAACATTTAAACTCGGAGTGCAGTTTTCGAAGAGAGATCGATTGCGGAAACACCAAATGGAATAGCAAGTCACCATTAGAATAGCCTTCATACCTTTGCGATGATGAGAAGTAACACGGGCAGCATCGATACCGCTAAGAGCCGACTCCAGGGAGGTGAAGTCAGAAAAGGGAAATTTCCACCAATTGTCGATTTTGGTCCAGATCTCTTTCGTCCAACAGCAAGAGAAAAAAAGATGGTTGACAGATTCGACGTCAGCGTTGCAGAGAGGGCATAGAGAATTATCTAAGTCGATCCCCATAGATGCTAACCTTTCTTTACACGGGATGCGGTTGAGATGAGTTCTCCAAAAGAAGATGTTTATCTTTGCTGGGAGAAGTTTATTCCATCTCGTCTTATGTGCTCCAAGACCCAAATGGGTTTTCTCAATTATCTTTCTCAAAGACTTAACGTCAAAGTTCCCATTTGGATTTAAACTCCATCGCCATTTGTCAGGGTGGTCGTCGAGAGATACGATACCAAAGATGCCTTTTAGATCGTTGAGCTCAGATTCCTCCCTACCGCTTCTTACCTCCCTTCGCCAGTTCCAATTGACTCCGTTAGCACCAATTCTGTTAGCAACAGTAGCTTCTTTGTCTAACTCTAAGGCAAAGATTCTTGGGAAGCGGTTTTTAAGGGTTTCGTCTCCACACCATTTTTCCTTCCAAAAGAGAGTGTTCATCCCGTTACCCACCTGTTTGCTGCAAAAATCTTCAAAAAAAATGCCATCTTTAGTAAGGTTATTGATAGCATTGACGACATTTCTCCAAGGGCCCCGACCACCACTCGTGCCTTCATTTTGTTCGGAGTTAAGACCCCCGTGGCAGCCATGAATAGCCTTTATCACTTTAACCCAGGTCGCTTGCGGATCAGTCCTGAATCTCCACATCCATTGGAAAATTAAAATCTAAACAGTGTTCATCAATGTCCTATTCGAAGATGATGAATGAATTTCAAATGTTTGTGTAGTTTAATTGTTTTCTACTTCCACGGATCGATATTATCATCGTTTTAGAACAACTTGTAAGATTCAGATTCAAAAATCATACTAAATCAGTGGTGTTTAAAATCTGGGTTCATGGTGTTAGAGATCTGAAAATGTTCATCGAAGCTGCTTACGTAGGAGGTGATCGAAACATTTCTTTTGCAGCATTTTAATCAAGGTTGATATCACAGATCTGTTCGAATTGAAATTTCAATCAGATTGCAGTTTTCAGCAGTGAAAAACAGCAAGAAATTAAGGTTTTGAGTTGCTGAAAGTTTCGTCGTCGGAAAATTCATTTTTATCGCATGAAACGTCCCAAAAACCACAACAATTTTAAACCTTAGAACTTATTAGAGTTAACCATAATATCATCCAAACTTTTATACATAAATGGAGAATTAGTTATGAAGGTTCACATATATAATTGAACTATCAAGACAACTTACTAATCTAATCCTTAACACTAAGATCAGATTATACAGGTTGTCTAGGCAATTCATCAAAACATCTTCGTATACGCTACTTCTCCATTACATCACCAAAAGTTAGATTCCGCTACCACTCGTCACTCATCCTTTTACAACTTCCCCGAGCTAGTACCTGGTAAGAAAATTTAATTTGAAACGATTAGGCTTACGCCTAATGAGAACATCCAATTTTCAAATTAAAACTTTATAAGCTTTGAAAACCAATTGTAACAAAGCATATAAACAAACCTGATTGTCGTCTTTGTTACCGTACACATAACATCTTTCGATGACGAAAATCATACCCGATTCCATGAGTATGACTAACACTAAGTAGTCATAGTCTCATGTTCCAGAGCGCCACTACGAATCTCCACGGATTCTAGATTACAACTCATATCCAAGAAATTACAATTATACCTTGTCTATTTCTTGGAATGGAAGTAGAAATAGCAATTATACCTTGCCTATTCCTAATCTCCCAAATGAAAGTGAAAATAGCAATTATACCTTGCCTATTTCTCATCTCTCAATATAAACGGGAATAGCAATCATCCTTTGCCCATTCCACATTTATCAAACATAATAGGAATAGCAATCATCTCTTGCCCATTCCACATTAATCAAATATAATGGGAATAGCAATCATCCCTTGCCCATTCCACATTAATCAAATATAATGCTAGTGCCTATAGATCCATTACACTTCCTAGCATACGTGCATGGTATCAAACCAAATCATACGTCAAATCATAACATACCTAAAATCAAATTATAAGTATATTCATGCTACTAGGATTAAATTTCAAGTAATAAAACGTTACTTGTCAAAAGTTACCGAAAACTCAGAAGTATCCGCAACATCATAACTTACCGGACGTCAGAATTATCCGGACACCAATACTATCCGGACAAGGTGTCCGAGAATTATATCCGGAAACTACCAGAATCCGGGAACATTCCAGAACTAGTATCCGGGAAACTCAAGTTACCGGATACTTTCGTAATACATACCGGAAACATATGCAATCCGGATGACGTCCAGAAACCAAAGTAATCCGGATACTATCCGGTAAACTATTTATCCGAAAACTTAAGTGCTTACCGGATGTTTTTACCATTAAGGTTTTATCGGACACTAACAAACTTAAGTGCTTATCCGAAAACTTAAGTGCTTACCACTGAAATGGAACTTCCGGACACTAACAAAATCGTCCGGTAACTTCGATCTGGACATCGATTTTAGTCTTAAAACTCACTGCAATCCAATTCTCAATCAACTTCATACCAGTACAGAATTACCACAACATTTAGACAGTTTGCAACGAATTATTTCATTCAATTTCAACTATAATTATTTGGAAGAGGGGATGAACTCACCTAGATAGAAGTCGACTTCAAACCTGTGCAATTCGATTCAACTCAAAAACACTAACTTCTGATTTGATTCTCCAAAGATTCAATGACCTAATCAGAAGTAAACTTGACTTATAAACATCCATCTTTGATCAATTTAATTGGAAACTAGGGTTGAATTTCTTACCGATAAAATGATTAGAACTCCGAGTTCTTTCTGCTCTGAACCGACTCCAAACCTTCCAAAATATCAGATACCCTTAAACCTTATCTTCTCACTTTATACAATCAACTATCAACAATTGACAGAACCCACCCCTCAAAGTTCACAATTCATCAATTGACTGAAAACTTCGGTCAAACTCACTTTTGACCCCTTTTGCCATAACATTTAAAATAATATCATCCCATTATTTTAAACATTCTCCCAAATAAATATATAAATATTTATGGAATTTTTAAGGTGTTAAATCGCACGTTCATGTTTCTCGCATGTTTCTCGCATGTTCGTCTTTATCTCGCATTGATTGTGCGACAAAAATGTGTGCGATAACAGGTTTGCGATAACACGGGTCTGCGATTAAATTTTCTATCGCACGTCACAACCACTTCGCCGGAAAATCGTTAGACTCGCCGGAGTTGCTTCATTTTCGATCACAGTTGAATTAACGTTGCATGATCTCGATTTAGTGGTTGTAAAACATTGCTTGATGATCTGAAATCGTAAAGGAAGCAAAAGAAATCATTTTGGACGTGAAGTGTTGAAGAAAAACCAACGAGAAAACATCAGATCGTGTTTTGAAAGTGACAATGAACAGTAAACTAACGGATCTTCGTTAGTGCCATTAAGTTCGTTACATTTTTTGTCCATTTTCCGTTAAACTTCGTTAATGTTCCGTTTATTTTGTTACATTTTGAGTCCTTTTCTGTTAAAGTCTTGTTAGTCTCGTTAGTGTCATTTTATTAACTTTTTTGTTAGATTTTCCGTTAAATTTCTTACATTTTTCAGTCCTTTTCCGTTAGTTCAGTTAAATAGTTTTCAAATTTGTCAATTTCAGTCCCTTGTTTTTTGTCAAGTTTGAGTGTTTTACATTTTTAGTCCTTGTTTTTCGTTTTAGTTTCGTAATTTGTCATTTTTAGTCCTTATTCTTCATTATTTTTCATTTGTTGTCAATTCTATCAATTTTTGCCTGCATTTAACCATTACTGATATGTTTTTCTCGTGTTTTGCAGGTTGGCCGATTAAAAGTCCAGTTTTCCGAATTAATTTTTGGGAGACAAATTTACAATTTGTTTTTCAAATTTTATTTTTGAAAATTTTTCTGACCTTAATCGTGTTTTTCTGATCGTTCAAGCGCACAAATTCTACTTCTCACGAAGTATCTGTTAACAATCTTTCGTTTTAACATTTCAGGTAATAATGTCTCTAAAGGAGGAAAATGCTACTCTAAAGAATAAGGTGTCAACTCTTCAAGTAAAAGTTGAATTTTATGACAAGAGGGTTACTACTCTTATAGCCAATAAAATAATAGTGCATACGCTTTGTTAGAATTGTTGAGGGATTCGATTGATAGTTAGATGAGAGACTTGAGATGGCTGAATCGGCCGGTTTTCATATATTGGGAGAGAAATACAAAAGAGAGATTAACCTAATAATAAACCCTAAGAGATCTATATATACAAGGTAAGTTACACATAATTACAGAAAGGACCCTGAACTATACATATTAACAATAATACTCTAACAACCCCCCCCCCCTAAACTCAAGTAGGGGAAGAATGAGTCAAGTTGAGTTTGGAAACAAGGGCCCAAAAACGTCCCAGAAGATGAGCTTTGGTGAAGATGCCTGTAGTCTGATCAATGGTTGAGATTGGTAGAAGTCGAACGGTCTTGTGAAGAACATGTTGGCGGGTGAAATGACAGTCAATCTCGATGTGCTTTGTGCGCTCATGAAAGACATCATTGTGAGCAATCTGAATGGCACTGTTGTTATCACACCATAATGGTGTTGGGGAAAACTGATGAGCACCCATATCAGATAGTAACCAGCGTAGCCATACAAGTTCTTGTGTAGTGTCAGCCAAGGCTCGATATTCAGCTTCAGTACTAGATCGAGCTGTCAGAGATTGTTTCTTGCTGCGCCAGGAAATAAGAGAGTCCCCAAGGAAGAAACAATATCCGGTAGTAGAGCGCCGGTCAGTTATGTCTCCATCCCAGTCAGCATCGGAGAATGCACGAAGAGTTAAGGACGATGTAGATGAGAAATGAAGTCCATGAAACATTGTCCCTTTAAGATACCGAAGTATACGAAGAACCGCGGCATAGTGATCTCAGCATGGAGCAGCCATGAACTGGCTGACTATATGAACTGCATAGGCAAGATCTGGTCGAGTAACATTCAGGTAGACCAGAGAACCAACTAGTTGACGGTATCGTGTAGGGTCCCGCAGCGGGGTTCCGGCATTGGGAGCAAGGTGCAGATTTTGCTCAATGGGTGTAGATGCAACTTTGTTGTCCGTGATCCCAGCTTTGGACAACAGATCTGAAATGTACTTGGCTTGACAGAGATAGATGCCGGAAGAGTCTGACAAAACTTCAAGGCCAAGGAAGTAGTGTAGCTTACCAAGATATTTCATCTCAAAGCATGAGCTGAGAGACTGTTTGAGATGGATGATACCTGTAGAGTCACTGCCGGTAATGATCATATCATCAACATATAATAGGAGTAAGATAGTACCTGCAGCAGTGGTCCGAGTAAACAAGCCAGAATCATAATTACTCGAGGAAAACCCCAATGAGATGACAGTATTGCTAAATTTTTCAAACCAAGCACGAGGAGCTTGTTTGAGGCCATAGAGGGCTTTTCGAAGTCGACATACATGACCCTGATGGAAGGTCACACCTGGAAGGAGTCTCGTGTAGACTTCCTCTTCGAGATCGCCATTGAGAAAGGCATTCTTGACATCCATCTGATAGAGTGGCCATCTCTTCGTGGGAGCTATGGCTAGAAGACTACGAACCGAGGTGACCCGAGCCACAGGAGCAAATGTTTCCTCGTAGTCAATGCCATATTCTTGATTGAAGCCTTTTGCCACAAGACGTGCTTTGTAACGATCAATAGATCCATCAGACTTCGTTTTGATTTTGAAGACCCATTTGCAACCAATGGGTGACTTGCCCGGTGGGAGAGGAACAAACTCCCATGTATTAGCTTTGTCAAGCGCCTGAAGTTCCTCAGTCATAGCTTGTTTCCAAACAGGATTAGAAGCCGCTTCCTTGAAGGAAGTGGGTTCATGGTTGGATAGCAGAGTGGCATAGCAATGATAATCACGAAGATGAGAAGACTTGTCTTACCCGGTCTGAGCGTCGTGCTCCATCTTGTGGTTGAGAGGAGCTGGGATCCATAGACTCATCAGATGGCTCAGGAGTAGTCCTTGGAGGTGGTGTAGATGATTGATGATGATCAGATGCCACAGAAGGCACAAGTGTAGGCTCAGGTTGAGACGAGACGGAAGGAGGTGGAACAGATGGCACAGAGGAAGGCTCAGATGAAGCTGAAATGAAAGAAGGTGGGACAGGTGGTGAGGTCACAGATTGAGGTGAGACAGAAGGAGGTGGACCAGACGGTGGGGTGAATATTGGATCTAATTGAAGTGAGTCCAATGAGATAGATGTATCTGTGAAAAAGGAAGTTGGGGGATTTGGTGTTTCCTGAAATTTAGACACCGTTGAAAAGGGAAGATGTTCCCAGAATGTGACATGGCGGGATATACGGAGTCGCTTAGATATTGGATCCCAACAACGATAGCCTTTGTGTTCAATACCATAGCCAAGAAAGCAGCATAAGCGAGAGCGAGGTTCGAGTTTGGTATGTTCATGAGATTGTAGTTGAACAAAGCATGCACAACCCCACACTTTTAGGAGTTCATATGCAGGAGAGACCCCATGGAGTACTTCATAAGGAGACCTTTGATTGAGAATGGGAGTTGGGTGACGGTTGATGGTGTAGACAGCGGTGAAGGCAGCTTCACCCCAAAAACGTTCTGGACATTTGGCTGAAATTAATAAGGTACGAACAGTATCAAGGATGTGACGATGTTTGCGTTCCGCATGTCCATTTTGCGGAGAGGTACCGGGACAGGAGTACTGAGAAAGCGTACCCTGAGATTGAAGAAAGGAGAGGAGAGAGGATTCTTTGTATTCCATAGCATTATCCGCTCTAAGAATCTTAATAGGTTTGGAAAACTGGGTCAGAATCATACGGGCGAAGGAAATATATATTTGAGGAAGTTCGGAGCGATGTTTCATGAGATATATCCATGTAAAGCGTGTGTGATCATCGATAAAAATAACAAAGTATCGAGAACCACCCATGGATGGATGTGGTGCTGGTCCCCAAACATCAGAGTGAATGAGATCAAAAGGGGAAGTAGATTTAAATTCATTTAGTTGAAAAGGTAAGGCATGATGTTTGCCAAGTTGACAGGATAAGCAAGAAACGTTTTCAGAAGAGGTGTTGCCTAACAGTCCTGAACTAGCTAATAGTTTTATCCTAGCTAGAGATAAATGTCCTAGACGTTTATGCCATAATTCAAAGGAAGGGGTACTAGAAACAGAAGCAACAAGATTTGATGAGTGTTAGGGGAGACGGAGGTAGACCACTTCAATCATCCGACAAACTTTACGGCCTACTCCAAGGATCTGCTTGGTCTTTGAATCCTGCACAACATAACCAGCATAATGAAACAAAACAATTAGGCCGGATTCCATAAGTTGAGTGATAGAAATCAGACTCAGAGATAAGTTTGGAATATGTAGCACATCAGGTAATTGAATATTGGTGGTAGATACAGTTCCACTGAAAGATACGGGTAAGCGAGTATCATCGGCTGTACGAACTGATGAGAACATTCTGGAGGTTTGCTTGGAGACAAACCCGTCAGTCTTAGGTGTCATGTGGTTACAACATCCAGAGTCAAATAACCAAGGGTTACCTGATGCTGAGCTATTGCCCTGAAAATTCATACCCATAGAACCTGTCATGAGTCGCTCTATAAGTTCTTGGTTGCGGCGCATGAGTTCCATAAGGTCAGGCAATGAGTTGTTGCTATGCTGTACCTGAGTTGCCGGCGTTTGGTAGTCTTGAGTGATTGATCCAGCAAAAGACTGGGTGCGCTGTTGCCTTAGATTACCTGAGTTCCTTGGATGTTTTGGACAGTCAGACCCATAGTGTCGTGGCTGTGTGATCCCACACCAACGACATTTTTGAATTGGGCAGGTGAGGAGAAGATGAGAAGTAGAGTGATAGAACGTGCATTCACTGTATGTAGACTTGCCATTGAGATCCATCTTTAGAGAACTCATTCAGGAAATTAGATAAAGCGGGTTCTGGTAGGTTGTCGCAGCCTACTCTTGTCGCAACCAACTGATGTCGCAATGCACTGGTGTCGCAATCAAAGGTCTTGTCGCAATAAGGAATGTTGTCGCAATGCACTGGTGTCGCAACCAAAGGTCTTGTCGCAATAAGGAATGTTGTCGCAACAGAGGGTTGCGACAAGTTACTGTTCAAAATATGAAGGTTGCGATAACAAACTTGTCGCAAGTGACAGTTGCGATAAATCACCCTTGTCGCAAGTGATAGTTGCGATACTTATGAAACTCTGAGGGTTGTGATAGTTATGAGATTCAAGATGTTATTGAGTCGAATCTTTAAAACTGGTCGGAATTGGCTGAAATTTGGTACGCAGGTTCGTGACACTATTCTGGGCAACTTTAATGCTTGGTGTTTTGTCCAAAAACCAACAAAAGATGGTTTTTTGAAGCAAAACAGAGTGCAGCAAAACAAAAGTGTAAAACTCCGGAAATAAAATCGAATGCAGTTCTGGAAGATAGGAGTTGTGCCTGAGTGAAGGAGGATACGTACCTACAGCTCTGATACCATGTTAGAATTGTTGAGGGATTCGATTGATAGTTAGATGAGAGACTTGAGATGGCTGAATCGGCTGGTTTTCATTTATTGGGAGAGAAATACAAAAGAGAGATTAACCTAATAATAAACCCTAAGAGATCTATATATACAAGGTAAGTTACATATAATTACAGAAAGGACCCTGAACTATACATATTAACAATAATACTCTAACACGCTTCAATTGCAAAGCTCAACAAATCAGTTGGCTATTATAGAACAGTAGCTAATCAAGCTTCTAAACTACGTGCACAACTTGAAAATCCAAAATGTTGTTATTCTAACTATGTTGCTGTCTATCAGGAGCATTTAAAACTTTTTGAAGATAAAAATTTTGATCTTGAGAAAGATAATCAAGATCTCCAACAACAACTTTTTGACCTGAAGACACAAGATGATTTAAAGGAGTGTGATTGTGAATCTAAAGCCAGTCTGATGACTTCTTTAGAAGAAAAGAATGTCGAGCTGACAAAGAGGATATTTGATTTTGAACAGGTAATGAGAAAGGAAAGAGAAGAATTTCATAAAGAAAAAGATGAGATATAAGATGAATGTGTATTATTTAAATGTAAGAGAACTTCCTAGAGAGAGAATGGTTCTCTCTCTAGATCACACACACTACACCTTGAGCTACGTTGTAAAATGATTACTTAACTCTAATTACACACATTAATCCTTATATACTCTCTTGTTAGTCACTTAAGCCCAAGTCCATATTACAATTATAACCCTTTACAAAACAATCATATAATTATGACATTTTGTGTCTTTGGTAATATTCAAATTGAGTTTTGAAATCAATAAAAAAAATAGAAATGAGTTTTGTGAAGAATCAAATCTAATTAAAGTGAAAAGGAAGTGACGACGGCTGCAGCTGTCTTATTCTTGGATTTATGGACATCCACCATATGACCAGCCTTATGACCAGCCTTATCTTAAGGTGTTGAAGAATCGCCTACTTTTTCAGAAAGCGCCTTTTCAAAAATCATGCAAACTTCAATTCGATCGTTACCTGCTTGTAAAAAGTGTGTGTATATATATATCTATATAGGGTCTCTCTAATTTGCAACCCTAAAAAAGGTTGCAACCCTTGCAACCACCTTCATCACCGTTGATCTTCAATCGGACGCACCTTATTAATTGAGTAATTTAATAATTAATTATTAATTACATTTTTCATCAATTAATTAGGCTTTGAAGGGTAAAATTGGAAGAACACTAAAAAGATAAATCCTTTAATTATGGAAACCCAGATTAATCACAATCTCATTTCGAAAAATACTCCACGACTGATTCAATTTCCAATTAATTCCCCAAAAAATATCAAACCTATTTCTGCAACAGTTTCGGTGAATATGGTTCATCATCTTCATGCATCTTCTATTCATCATCTGCATCATCTATTCATGCATCATCTCTTCATCATCTTCATCATGCATCATCTATTCATGCATCATCACAATCTCATTTCGAAAAATTCTCCACGACTGATTCGGTTTCCAATTAATTCCCCAGAAAATTTCAAACCCATTTCTGCAACAGTTTCTTTGAATATGCTTCATCATCTTCATGCATCTTCTATTCATCATCTGCATCATCTATTCATGCATCATTTATTCATGCATCATCTATTCATCATCTTCATCATGTATCATCTATTCATGCATCATCTATTCATCATCTTCATCTATTAATCATCTTCATGCATCGAAGAAATATAGAGATATATATATATATATAGAGAGAGAGAAAGAGAGAAGGAGGGAGAGAGATAGAGACTGAAAGATGGATCTAAAACTCATATGTTGTAGACGAAGGTGTTTTTTCTAGAATTTGAAACTCAGCCGACAATGGCTCTCGATGGTTCTAGAAAACAACGTTGGTGGCTCACGGTGAATGATGAAGGTGCTTCTATTTGGGTTCGATCATCATGGTGAATGGCGGAGAGGCTTAGACGGTTGGGGACGGTGGTTCACGCAGGAAACGGGGAGGGGAGATGGTGGTGCGTTTCTGCTCCGGCGAACTTCTGCTTCTACTCCGGCAATATAATGGCACCGGAGGTTTGTGACAGGAATGGTTGAGACCTTGAAGACGATGGCTGGCAAATTCTAAAGAGAAAAAAAACCTAGATGACGATTGAAAGAATCAAAGTAACTACCATAATTAAGTTCCTTAGTTAAAGGAAAACTGCTTAAAATACGGGATTCACACAATTAACCGAATGATTATTTAATTTATTAGAAATCACATAAATACAAAATGACAATAATGCCCTTTATCCGATTAAAAAAAATGATATTTTTATTTAGATCTAATCCAACGGTGATGATTAGGGTTGCAAGGGTTGCAACCTTTTTTGAGGGTTGCAAAAGATCCTTCCTCTCTCTCTCTCTATATATATATATATATATTATAAGCACAAGCTTTACCACTAGGCTAAAAGGTAATACCTATTAGCCAAGACTCCACTTAATACTTATGCAGGACCACATTACCCCCCTCGAACCCGAATCCCTCACCCCCGTAGAAGCAAGGCGTGAACATGATTGGTAATACTACTGTTACTGAGCGTTAGCATTATTGGCAATACTCAGCACCCAGCAAGATTCGAACCCGAGACCAAGGCTCTGATACCATTATAAGCACAAGCTTTACCACTAGGCTAAAAGGTAATACCTATTAGCCAAGGCAGAAAATAATTTAAATGTCTTTTATTAATATAGGAGGGTTTTGCTATATTATTTGTTATAAAGAAACTTGAAAGATAATGAGAAATTGTAATCGGAGAATTACCCAAAATGAATAAAGTGAAATGATGATTATGATTGAAAGTCTTAATAATAAGACATCCATTATTGAATAAAATTATTTGAAGCATATTTTAATTATAATACTGATGAACGTCTGAATGACTATTATGATCTGCTCTTTGTAAAAGACTATTATAACGATAATTTGGTTGATGAATGACTATAAATTGAGATATATGATTTAAAATAAAAAAGTTTATAATATCATTAAGAATTCTAATTGTATTATATTCTGGAATAAAAATTTTTATTTGAAATGTACCTTCTATACTCATAAGATGCATATTATTAAAATTTTGCAAAATAAGGCAACCATTATCAAATGCAATAACAAAAAGCATGTTTTAGAAAATACCTACTTTGATTAAATGATTAATTGAACAGTTGTCTTCTCTACAAGCTTTGCATACATCTGGGGATATGAATATCTGGAAATCTAAAGACTTTGAACATCTTGAAGTAGAAAATCTAAGAGATTTTTTAGACATAACATTGAGAGAGAATATAGAAAGAATTGATGGGAGAAGAAACTGATGCCCTTCTTCGTTTCTTTGATCTTCTTTTATAGGCATCATATTATCTTGAAAATCTTGAATTATTGAGGATAACCGGTGACTGTCGGTTCTCTGATGTCGATCCTTTTGTATCTTGGTTTCTTTATTGCTCATGGCCGACAGAATCTTTTGCATTATTGTTGTGGTCGACAAAACTTTTGCATTATGAGGCTCCTTTTGACTTCTTTGCTTGATATTCCTTTGGCTTGATATAGTCTACTATGGTAATAGCTTTCATGGCCTTTTTGACCTTCTTGCTATCTTTTGTTGCTTTTCTTGAGTACCTGTAATTGTAATTGGTTTTCTTTGAACAATCTTTTGATTAAGAATAAGTCGAAAATACTGAAGGGGCGTATTTTCTACATATGAATAATAACACAATTTGAATAACAAAGAAATTGTCTACAAAGACAATTCACCAAACACACGCTACATTTATTATTCGTAAATATTAATATCTGAATACGGATCTTGAGCGTCTTGAATAACCTCGGTATCTTGATTAGTGCTAGAACCGCTTGACGATGCCTCTCTGACTCTTTTGATTATTTTCTTGAGTTCTTCTTTTGAGCTTGTGGCTAAGAGTTGTTCTAACTCTTTGTCTTCACCGTCTTCTTCTTTTGGTGGTTGAATGACTTTGGAGGAAGAATCATCATAATTCATGGAGTAATAATCTGAAACTCCTTGAATTGTCATTTTCTGAATTTGATCTGCAGGGATGTTGTCCCACCATTTGACTCGAACTATCCTTTGTAGTAGGCTTGGGGAAGTGTCACATGCAGGTGTAACACTAAAAGTCCAGGAAATAATCCATGGAATCTTGAATAAAATGGAGAATTGGAGGAGGTATTCAAAATCTGGGATTTTTTGATAGAAGATGTCCTTGAACCTTTTAAAACCTTCTAAGACTGGGTATGGAAGAGTTTCTGGGATATTACCTAAAAACTTAAACCATCTAACGAACCATTTTGGGTATGAACATTCAAAGTTTCTATCAAAAAATATGAACCATGAATGCGAATAACTCTTAAGATAAAAAAGGTTATACCACGCATCTTGGTAGTCATAGTAATTGAAGTAGGGGTGTTTTGGGTAGTTTGTGGTTTTGTCTGTGTAAGGACGGGCTTTCCATTCTTGGATTGAAAGAACATGAAGGATGTGGACTCTACTGTAGGCTATATCGGTTTTTTCTGGAGAATTGTAATTATGGGTTATTTTGACGAAACCTGTGTTTTCTAGGATAGCTTGATAATACTCTCTTGGTTTTATCTCGCTTCCTATGAACATGGAATTCTTGGGAAAAAGGAAATCTGTAAGAGATAGAAATCCTTGGTTATATATTTGAACTTCTCCTTCTTCAAGGATTTTTACAAGCTGTTGATTAGAGTTTTGGAAATAAGAACTGCTACCTTCTTTTGAAGAAGAAGATCTGGTATTCTTAAAGTTCTGAGGAGTGACTGTTTGGGTTTGGGGTAGTATGATAGTTTTTCTGGGAGTGAAGTTTGGCGAAATGGTAACTGGTTTTTGAACTAAGGATGAATAAGAGGGTTGTTTTTTGATAGGGGTAATTGGGGCAAATCTATTTTGGGTAGGAACAATAGATGATGAGGAAGTGGGTTTGAAGGGAGAAAGCTGTTTTTTCTCAGGACCTTGAATAGTAGCAAGCCTTTTATCTTCCCTTTGATTCATTTCCCCTGTAAAAATTCTCGTGATAAAAAATTTGGGAGAGAATTATTTTCGCCTTTTATAAATTCAACTTTGAAATCGAAATTGCCTAACAATGCTTGCCATCTTGCAAAAATTTGTTTTGAAATAATATTTTTTATATCATTTTCTAAAATAGGTTTTGCAGATTGACAATCGATTCGTAATAAAAAGGGTTTCATGTATAGATCGTCTTCAAATTTTTTGATGCATAAAACAATACTTAAAATTTCTTTTTTAACAGTTGAATAATTTTTTTGAGTATCATTCCAAGCTCCTGAAAATAATCTTACTAATTCTTCTTTTGAATTGTTGTTAATTTTTGTTTTAATATCCCACCAAATCCTAAGTCACTAGCATCTGTTTCAACTATGATACTAGCATTTGGTTGTGGTATATTAAGACAAGGTAAGTATTTGACCTTTTCTTTAATGTGTTTGACAATATTTGTATGTTCTTGAGTCCATGGTGATGGATTCTTTTTTAATCTTTGATATAAGGGTTTGCAAATAATACCTAAATCCTTAAAGAAATCATGGACATAATTTAGACATCCTAAAAATCTTTGAAGTTGAGTTTTGTCTTTTATTTCATCTGGAAATTTATTTGCAAATTCTAAGCTTCGTTGTATTGGTTTGATAGTTCCTTGAACAATATCATGTCCTAAGAATCTAATATTAGTTTGAAATAAACTCATTTTTGTGGAAGAAATGACTAGTCTATTATTGAGAACTAGATCATAGAATACAAGTAAATGTTTAAAATGTTGGTCTAAAGATTTTGAAAAAATTAACACATCATCAATATAAACAATAGCGAAATTGCCTATAGGGATGATAATGTCATTCATGATATTTTGAAATTCTGAAGGAGCATTTTTAAGACCAAAAGGCATTACGTTCCACTCATAATGTCCAAATGGGACATTAAAGCCTGTTTTATATTTATCTTGTTCATAAATTTGTATCTGCCAAAATCCAGACTTCATATCAAATTTTGAAAATATCTTTGCATCGTAAAGTCTTTTTAATAAGTCTCTTTTATTTGGTATTGGGTATCGAATCCATTCTAAAACTTTGTTCAAAGGTTTGTAATTAATAACAAGTCTTGGAGTGCCTCTTTCTAATTCAGCTGCATTCATGACATAGAAGGCTGAACAAGACCAAGGCGATTTTGAAGGTCTTATGAGTTTTTTGTTTAATAAATCTTGGATTTCTTTCTTACAGTGGTCTTGTAATTCATTCGACATGTGAATAGCTTTAGATTTTGAAGGAATATCTTTTTCATTAAAATCTTTTATATAGGATAATTTAACAGTATGTTGTTTCCTTTTCCAAAAGGCATTAGGGAAAGTTGAACAAACATTATTTTCAAATATTTCTTTTATCTTTTTAATTTTATTTTGGACATTTGAATCTTGTAAGTTATCAAGAATTCTTTTATAACTAATTTCATTGATTAAATGTTTTGCATGTTTAACTTTGTTAGTTAAGGTATTTAATTCTGTGTGAATAATTGGGTCTGTAAATTTAAATTTTATTTCTTTGTTTAAAACTTTTGTGCAAATTCCTTCTTGATCAACAATAATTGGATAAAGTTGATAAATAAAAGGAGATCCCAATATTAAAGTTGAGGTTAAGTTTTTGACAAGAATTAAAGATGTTTTGAAACAATAATTATCTTTACAAATATGAACATTAGAAACTTTATAGGAAATGTCAAGTTTTGATCCACTAGCTCCCGATAAACGATTTGAAGTTTTTTCATAATAAATTGTGGGAATGAGTCCTTCTTGAACAACATCCATATCTGCGCCATTATCAATAAGGGCAATAACAGTTATTTTGAATTCATTCTATATACAAAGATTAATACTTGTATGCCATCTTTGATATGAAATATTTTTAGGGATCTTAACTTTATTAATATTTGATTCTTTCTTTGTAATGATTGTGATTTTAGGATCATCTTCTTGAATATTTTTATTCTTTTCAACTTCTGAGAGGCGTTCTTTGATTATCCTTATTTCTGTTTTAACTATAGTTAATTCTTTTTTAAGATCTTGAGTAGATATTGGTTTATTTGTTTGGAAAAACCTGTTAAAGACTTCTTGAAGGTTAAATGACTCAATAGCTTTTGATGTATTAGTTTCTTTTTTGGGATTATAATTAAGAAACCTTTTTGTAGCTTCATTTTTAATAGTTAGATCTGGGATTTTAACTAATATTTCAAGAATTTCTCTATCTTCTTTGGTTATAACATTTATTTTGTTACAAGTACAGTTTCCTAAACATTCACATGTTTCAGAATCTGAGTTGCTAGTGTTTGAGCTTTCTTCTATAGCATTTAAGTCATTATTATTATAATCTGAAATACTTGATTCATCTGAGCTTGAATAATCATCATTTAGGATTAGTTTGCTTATTTGAATCTTCAATTGATCAGAGATTTGTAATTCATTGATCTTTTTCTTAACATAACAATCTTTTGCCATGTGTCCAGTTTTACCACATTTATAGCAAATAATTATGTCTCTTGAGTTGGTTTGTTTATGAAGGTTTTTTCTAAATTTTTTATATGGTTTTTTCTTATGATAATTATTAGTTTTATCATATTTATTAGTTCTATCATATTTTGTTTTAAACCTTTTGTCAGAGTATTTCTTCGAATATTTTTTTTGGTTTAGATGTTGTAGGAGTAGTTATATTTTCATAACCGTATTGTTGACAGAAATTACCAAGTTCTTCTTTACTATTAATTCTGTCTTTCTTTATCTTTGCTTTAAGTTTTAAGTCAGAACAAATAGCTAATCCCTCTTTATTAATGTATCCAGATATTTGTCCGTAAGTTAAGGTTGCGTAAGGTATTTGATTATTATAATCGTCTCTTAGTTTTTGTCTTATTCTTTCTGTAAAAAGCTTTGGTAAACCTGCAACAAACCTTTCTTTCCAAAAGGCTTCGCCACAGTCTGGTCTTACCATTACTTTTGAAAGAAACATATCTTTATACCATCTGTAATCTTGTAGTTTTCTACAAGTGAGGTTTAGAAGTATTTCTGAACTTTTTTCTTGGAATGTATGTGGGTCTCCTATAAAATGTTTTATAATGCTAAAAAGAAGAGTAGCTATTGCATCTTCTTCTTGAGTTGGAGTTTGTTGGTTATTCTCGAGTTTTATGACAGTTTTTGTTGCGTCAAGAACTTGACGTTTATCATTATCATTTAAATACATTTCCCACCAATTTCTTAAAATTCCTGTAAACCCTGATATGATCATGCTTGCAATAGTTTTTTCAGTATTATCTCTAGTACGATAAGCATTTGCAGCCATGTTCATTTCTTGGATCATATTGAGAATTTGATGTTCTGTTAGTCCATCAATGTTCCATTCATAGATTGAAGAACCATCGTATGAACTTCTCATCCATGCGTCATTTCGTTCTTCGAACTGAACATCTGGGAAAGTTGGTCTATGATAATAATTTTTTGTTTGAGGGCGACTAGTATTAGTATTACTTCTAAAATTTAATTTATTCGTGAATTGTTCATTTATTTGAGATATATTATTTGATTCAGATTCTTGATTTAAAACATTTACTTTTAGATTACTTAATTTTTGTTCTAATTCATTAACTAGTTTTTTGTTATATCCTAAATTTGTATTAGAATCAATTTGATAAGGCTTAAATATCGGACTTTTATTATTTTCATTGTCATTATTTTTATTGTTCTTTTCTTTAAAAGAAGGAATCGTGACTTTATGATTATTTTCTATTCTACTTAATTGGTTACTCATAGTATTAAGAATTTCATTTGAATAATTATTTTGACAAATAATAGCTTTAAGGTTTTCGTCTTTATCGGGTTTTGGAATTGCTAAAGGTAATCCTACAAATTTGTTATCAATTACGACTGAGTCTTTTGGAGGATGTATTGAAGTTATAGTTTCATCGCTTTTCATGATTTTATAATTTTGAGTTATTTTTTGGGTCTCATAAATATTAATGAATGGGTTTGGAATGTTTTGTTCTTTACAATACATTTCGTACCAATTAAAAAATGTTATATGAGTTTTATTTCTATTAATGTAATCTCTCCATAAGAGTTGATGTTTAAATTCTTTTTGAGAGTTATTGACTGATGAATAGTAGAACTTTCTTCTTTCTTCATTATAATCATAGTCAAATTCTTCTATAAGGTATTTCATATTAATATTTGAATCACTCATTTTGACTTAATTAAATTTGGGTTTTTTATTGATTAATTTCAGATTGGATTTCTGAAGGAGTAGGCTCGTAAACATAACTTTGAGTATCTTCTGGTTCTTCTTGATAAAAGGCTTGAGGGATTGGTCTATTAAAATCTACATTTTTAAATTTTAATGATTGGGATCTTTGGAAGGAGGGAGTATTTGCTCTACTTACTGAATCTAAAGATAGCATTGAGGAGCCTGATCTAAGATTTTCAAAATTAATATTACTGAAATTAATATCAACTGATCCATCTTCATGTTCAGTGATACTTGATATATTGTTTGAATTATCTATCGGTTTTGTATTACCAATATCTTGGAGATTCCAATTACAAGATTGAGTAATTTCATTCCATTTGAGTCGTTTAGGGATTTGAATTTTTGTATGTTGAGGGTTTGCTTCAAATATTAATGTTTCATCTCTAGGGCTAGATATCTTTGTTTTTGGTTCTATGGTCGAAGTCATGGTTTTGTAACATACTCTATAAATTAAAGCTATAGGTTTAGTATCTTCTTGGACCTCTAAATTCTTAGTTTTGATAGTGAGAACTAAGGTATTTAATATGTTTGGGTCAAATAATCCTACAGAGAAATTTGGATAACAATTAAAATAAATTGGGCCATTTGAAATATTGGTTTCTGCCATTGCAAGGATTGAATTTTGGAAATTTGTGCCTAGCATCTCTTAGTATTAATAAAACTGGGGCATCAATTCCTAATCTAAATAAGGGCTTGATTGCTACTTGAACTAATCCAACATGTAAAAATTTGTATTTTTGTCTATGTTGTATTATTGAAGATTTGGATAAAAGTGTAAGATTAGTATAATCTTTGTTTATTGGTATTGTTTGTTCTGTAGCTTTTATTGAGTATCCTTGAAAATAATCAAAAGTTCCTATTTTGTATACTATTTTAATATCTTGTTTGGGAATTGTCCAATTTGTTAAGCTTTGCTCGATATTTGAAATATGTACTTCTGAAGAATTCATATTGATATCATTCTCATCTACGTTATCATTTTCAGAAGAATGTTTCTTAGTAAATAAATTCAACATAACTTTATATTTTTAACAAAACGTATTTAAAGGATTGTTTGTAATTTGAAGAAAATTACCTTCTTTTAAATACATCTTGAATAATTAGAGGGACCACCTACTGCGGGACCACCCATGGATAGTCTGGATGACTTACTGTACTTTCTGCATCACTTACGACAGGGCTGACCAACACAGACCTAAATAGGCTGACCAACACTAACATTCTTTTCATATTAAAAGAATATATTTTCTTGAAATTAAAACTCTCTTTAAATATATCTTGAAATTTTTTGAAAGTTTAGTAATCTTTTACCAATTTCCACCTCTTCTGGCTCTGATACCATATATATATATATAGGCAAAAGATTGTCTGAGAAGTTATGGTTAACATGAGAATCGTAAGAAGTGAATCTGAACCGTTGATCATTTTTAAGCCCATGAATTGTGCCTTACAAGGGAATTGATCTGGTGCATCTCATCCTAAAGTGTGTCTATTTCTCATTCAACGGTTGATAACCATTACTCACGCAGTCACGCTTCTCACGTTAACATTAACTTCTCACCGGAACCCAACTATATATATATATATATATATATATATATATATATATATATAAACAAGAACACCTTTCATTTTACGAGAACACTCTTTTACAATAATCAATCACATGTGATACTATAATTTATCACATATGATAAACATGTGATATTAAACAGAGACGCGGACGATGTTCGTCGTGACCTAGGTTGCGGGCCAAGTCGTCGGCACACCATTAGGCCCATTAGGCCCTCTCAGGTGTATTATCACGTGTGATAAGGGTATTTTAGATGTCGTACTATAATCCATCACATATGATACACAGGTGATACTAAATTAATATTGCGAACAACCTTTGGTGTGACTTTAGGTCATTGGTCAGGTTGTCCTCAACCACTGGGTGTCCACGCGTGTATTATCACATGTGATAAGAATGTTTTTACGTTTTCGCAAAATGGAGGTGTTTGTTTTTGGAAAGGATTTCTCCTGGCAGAAGCGGACCTAAGATTTTCCCTGAGCGGGTGCACCTTTAAATTTGATCAAATGTCCGTAAATTTGTTCGATGTGTTGTTAGCCGAATTCCGCCACAAGAGGATTTTTTAAGTTTTTTGGTTGATTTTTGTGTGTCTTGTTTTGATTTTTTCTTGATTTCGAGATAATGTGTTAGGAATATTTCATATAGATTTGATGTGTCAAAACTTCAACTTACAAGGGTTCGAATTGTAATATGTTTATTTTATAGTTATCCTTGTAAATTCTAGTTTATCTAGGATTCCTAGTTTATCTAGGATTGGTATTTATCTAGTTTCTAGTTTATCTAGGTTTCTAGTATATAAAGAAACCTAGAGATATAGAATTAGACGTTCTTGAAACCCACGTTTAAACAAAAATGTGTAGATGTGTGTGCATGAGCCCCAAGGTTCTTAATCCTAATACTTGAGAAGAAGTATTCGTTTGTTGATAACTTAGGTCAACAAATTGGGGCGTGAGTATGTAATCAGTATGTTTAAATTAATGAACCTTGTTAGCTATACAAATCTGTCGTTTAATTCCGCTGTTCATGTTGTGATTTGTATATGTTTAATCAATGATCTAGAACTAATCATTCTTGAGCTTAAAGATCCGGTTTAGGGTTTTTATAAATCCTGTCAGGTGGTATCAGAGCACATGGTGCTCTCTGATCTGGAAGAAAAACAAGGTTTAATGGAAGATTTGAAGAGACGAAAGAAGACGAACGAAAGAAAGAAAAATCAGATTTTTCGCAGAAATTTTCTGGAAAATCACAGCCGGCCGTTTCGCCTATTCCCGGAGATTGAACCGTCGGATCGTCGCGAGTTTTGGACAGCAGCTTCGGGACACATTGTTTAACATTATGTCTGGTTGGATTGGCCGTACGACGTCCAGAACGCTCACAGAAATTCTCGAAATCCAGCAGTTTTTTTTTCTTGATAAAAATTGTTCTTCACTCAGAATTCCTCAAAGCCATGAAATCAAAGCCGCGATGCAATGGAGAATACATGTCACACACCATGTTAGGATCATGCTCGACAAAAGGAGGATGATTTTTGTTTGTTTCAAGAAAATTCACACACACAAGGTATGAAGGTTTGATGAACGATAGAGGAAGAATGCTTAAATGACTACCCTTTGATCGTCATCAGTTGATTACAAAAATGAAGATTAATTAGAGTTTGTTTGAAGAAGAAGTGAAAGTTAGAGTTTGTGTTCTTATCATATCTTTAAAGGTATCCTTCACCTGTTAAAGATAACCCGTGATATTATGAAGATTATTAACGTAATTGTTCGAAGAATGTGACTTCAATTTGACGAAATCTTAGAGAAGAAGATTGGTCGAAGGACAGGGATCCCCTCATTCATGAGAATGACGTTGTTGTTCACTTGGTTTCTACGGGATATAAGACTCAAGGTTTGGTTTTTTACTTCAACTTCAAATAGATAATGATTGATTTTCTTTACAACGTAATTGATATAACCTCGAAGACACAAGGATGGTTAGCATAAATTCAGGGGAAGAAGAAGTGTTGATCATTCAAGGGGAAGATTCAAGTTTGATAAGTTTTGGATTTGATTATGTCAAAAAGGGGAAGAGCTACTTGAAGATTCTGATGCTAAGTTTTGTCATCATCAAATAGGGGAAGATTGTTAGGAATATTTCATATAAATTTGATGTGTCAAAACTTCAACTTACAAGGGTTCGAATTGTAATATGTTTATTTTATAGTTATCCTTGTAAATTCTAGTTTATCTAGGATTCCTAGTTTATCTAGGATTGGTATTTATCTAGTTTCTAGTTTATCTAGGTTTCTAGTATATAAAGAAACCTAGAGATATAGAATTAGACGTTCTTGAAACCCACGTTTAAACAAAAATGTGTAGATGTGTGTGCATGAGCCCCAAGGTTCTTAATCCTAATACTTGAGAAGAAGTATTCGTTTGTTGATAACTTAGGTCAACAAATTGGGGCGTGAGTATGTAATCAGTATGTTTAAATTAATGAACCTTGTTAGCTATACAAATCTGTCGTTTAATTCCGCTGTTCATGTTGTGATTTGTATATGTTTATTCCATGATCTAGAACTAATCATTTTTGAGCTTAAAGATCCGGTTTAGGGTTTTTATAAATCCTGTCATAATGTTTCAATTTTTTGGTTGATTTCAAGAGATCTTTTAACTTCTTTTGTTGATTTCGAGACATTTTTTGGTTTTTTTTGTTGATTTTTAGGGAATATTTCAGTTTCCTTAGTACTAAATTAACTGTTAAATAGTTAAATTCAATTAATTTTATTTCATTTTCAAGTTATTTAGGATAAAATGTGTTGTCATTGGAATGAGAAACAAATTTAAGATTAATGGGTAAATTGGAAGAAAAAAATATTAAAAAAAAAGAAAGAAACAAAAGCATGGGAAAATTGTGAATAAAAATACAATTAAAAATTAAAAAACTTGAGTTTGTTGTCAACAAGGTTAAAACCCATGACCCATGGGAAAGGAAGTAGCACATCAACCATTCCACCAACCTCACACTTTTATATTAAGTTATGTCCGAAAAATATATGAGAGCACACTTAAAAATTAAGCGGATGCACAAATACAACCGGCAAAAAAATTCCACTACGACGGGACGATCGAGCGGGTGCCCGTGCACCCCCTCCTGTGTGGCAATAAAAATATGGAGGTGTTCTCGTTTGAACCTCCACCTATATATATATATATATATATAACGTGAGAAACGTGAGAAGTGGATTTGAACAGTTTTAATCAAATGTCCTCCCATAAATTACGTCTTAGAAAGGAATTGATGTGGTGCATCTCATCTTAATATGCATTTATTTCTCATCTAACGGTTGATAACCACATCTCACAATTCTCTCGTTGACGTCAAGTTCTCACAGTCGGTGTGTTTGGAATGAATTGAAGAAGAAAACCCAACCCCCCATATCTTCATCACATGCATGTTCTTGGCTTCATCTTCTTCCTCTTATTTGCTTTTCATCTTTCTTTGTCGGTATGCCTTTTTGCCTTCGATTCTTTCGAAACTATTTGTATCCATTTTATGTCAAGTTAATAAGCTTATTGTCTTCTGTTCTTTCAAAACTAGTTGTATCCATTTTATATCAAATTACTTTGTAGCGTTTTAATAAGTTTTTTTTTTACGGTTGTCAAACACTACCCAAATCTTCTAATAAATTGTTCTATAACACATAAGTTTATAAGAGCAAACAATAAAACGTCAAATTAAAAGTGTTATAATAAGTTTATAAGACATTTTTTGAGTCTTAACTAATTTTTAAGAACATTTTTAACATAAAGTGTTGTGTATTACTTATTTTATTCACTATTTGAAAATGTCTTGTAAAAACAAATATTCTATAAAAAGATGTGTTTAGAGGACACTTATTCCTATTTAGCTCAGTTGGATAGGTAACATCCTTGGAGGGGGGGGGGGTGTGCGGGGTGAAAACCGCACTACCCGGGTTCGATTCCAGCGGGCGACACTTTCCTGAGATATCCAGACTCTAGGTCGGGTCCTTCGGGGCCAGGTCCGGGGCCGGTACGGGTGGGTCCAGTCTATGGGACCCTCTACCCTGCCGGTCGGGTTCAGCCAAAGGTTGGGTCGGGTCGCAGCGGATTAGTGGGATTGCCCGTAATGGAGGCCCGATACCGCTGGAACGTGTGTGTGCGTTAACTTGTCGTTCAATATATATATATATATATATATATATATATATATATATATATATATATATATATATATATATATATATATATATATATATATATATGACATTCCATTTAAAAATGTTCTAAAAAATATAAGACGCTAAAAAACATTTTCTAAACACTTATTAATTAGGTTGTTTTATTGTTTGATCTTATAAATTTAAATTCTATAAAGAAAATACGATTTGAGGCCAAGAAATGTATTAAACTTACACCAACCTTACGTTAATAATTTTATAAATAAAACATGAAAAAAGAAATTGTCATTAATAAATTTTTCCTGTAAATTAAACTGTTTGTAAATCATCTTGTTGGGAAGCTTAATTGTCAATAAGATTGAACTTTTTGATGATTTTTTGTAGAGGTCATCAATTCGAAATCAGTTAAGTCATTGAGGATTTTACTGACTGTTCTTTAGAATCTTTGGAATTATACGCAAATTGATATAAACATTCAAAATTAATAATAAATAAGTAAATATATTATTATTATTATTATTATTATAAACACTTGGCAATTTTTTTTATGAAAGAAACAAGAAGCAATGATAGGAACGTTACATAAGTTAGGAAATGGAGTGCTTGCTCTTTCTATTAATGGGCTGGACCCATATAGTCCCATACCCTATCTTATTATCGTATTTATAGGCGAAAACTTTCTTCAAATAATTACTTCTCTTTGCATGGACTCACATTTTTTTATCAAATAAGTGTACCTTTAAAGCGTATTAAAGGCGCACAAAGTCGTTCCATAATTATTTAAACTTCCACTGTTTTAACTTTTAAGGGGGTCTTTTAAGTTTTTTGGTTGACTTTAGAGCAACTTCTTAAGTTTTTTTTTTGTTGATTCGAGCTAATGTTTCTTATATTTTCTAATATCCAATAACACTCATCAAAATTTAGCAGGTACACTTATCATATCCAAATAGAATTTGTACTTGCAAAAATCACATGCATGAAACCCTACTCAAGACCTTTAGGCCATCCGTACCCCAAGCGGGATGGGGCTCGGGATGGTCTGCGGGAAGGGATGGAATCCGGGTTCCCCATCCCGTTTCATCCCGAAGGGTTTTTAAAAAAAAAAATTAATTTAATTTTTAAAAATCATGCCGTTGAACGGCTCTTTGTAAAAAAAAAATTCTCAATTTAATCCCACTATATATTTAACCCTCAACCTCTTATTTCTCACACCTCTCAAACTCTCTAAAATTCTCTCAACCTCTTATTTTTCACACCTCTCAAACTCTCTCAAATTCTCTC
This sequence comes from Saussurea involucrata, assembly GCA_033807775.1. Taxonomy (NCBI): domain Eukaryota; kingdom Viridiplantae; phylum Streptophyta; class Magnoliopsida; order Asterales; family Asteraceae; genus Saussurea; species Saussurea involucrata. Next base: position 52,957,441 of record CM066322.1, on the reverse strand, counting down.
AACCTCTTATTTTTCACACCTCTCAAACTCTCTCAAACACTCTTCCATTCTCTATATTTTAAACAATATGGATTCGCCACAACCCGGTTCACCAACCGCATCATCATCATCCGTAGGCACCGACGAGTTGTTGAATCTACAAAGGGAAATTTTTCGACAGACTGCACAATCGCTGTATGGTAGCACCGCCTCATCGTCAACAAGAGAGAGGGCCGCAAACATTGAAAGAGGTCGAGTAACTGCAAACGAGCGGCTTATGCGGGACTACTTTGGTGTCAACCCGATTTATACACCGGATATGTTTAGGCGGCGGTTCAGGATGAGCAGACAACTATTCGAACGAATAGTTGAAGATTTAGAAGTAGGGTATCGGTATTTTAGACTTCGGTTTGACGGGTTAGGCAAACAAGGTTTTTCTCCGATACAAAAGTGTATTTCCGCTATTCGGCAATTGGCGTATGGAGTAAGTGCTGACGCACTTGACGAGTACATCCGTATGGGAGAGAAAACGTCACGAGATTGTCTGTACAAATTCTGCACAGGTATTATTGAACTGTATGGTCAAAAATATTTACGCAAGCCTACTTTTATTGATATTCAGAAGTTGTACGCCGCGCATGAAGCTAAACACGGATTTCCCGGCATGCTCGGCAGCATAGACTGTACTCATTGGGCGTGGGCAAATTGACCGAATGCATGGCGAGGTCAATTCATGAGAGGTGATCATGAGCACCCGACAATCATGCTAGAAGCAGTGGCCTCTCAAGATCTATGGATCTGGCACGCATACTTTGGTGTTGCCGGTTCCAACAACGACATCAATGTTCTCAATCAGTCGCCCATCTTCAACGATGTATATGATGGAAAAGCACCCGAGTGCCCTCTTGAGGTGAATGGAGCCACCTACAAGCACATATATTATCTAACGGATGGGATATATCCGGAATGGGCTACGTTCGTAAAATCATTTACGTGCCCACAAGACCTTAAACGACAAAAGTTCAAGTCCGCGCAAGAATCCGCACGTAAAGATGTTGAACGAGCTTTTGGCGTGCTTAAGGCACGTTGGCATATACTTCATAACCCGGCAAGCGGATGGGAACTCTCAAGATTGGCAAACATTATGTACGCTTGTGTCATATTACACAATATGATACTCGAAGACGAAAACCATGATATTTGTGGTGACGTGGAAAACGACTTTTTCACGGATGATATCGAAAGCCAAATCAGTGAGACACAACGCGCGGCAAATGTTCGAGAGAAGTCATAAACCGGGACACTCATAATAACCTTCGGTCGGATTTGGTCGAACATATTTGGCGTATCCAAGTTCCCAACAATGACGACGAGTAGATTTTTAAATTTATTTTGTAATTTTTATTTTTAATGAATGATATGAATTTTAATTTTTATTATTTATCTTATTTTTATTTATTAAAAAATATATAAATATTTTTATTTTGTTAAATAATTAAATGTATAAATAAAAGAATTAAAATAAATGAGGTGGCAAAAGGGTTTGAAGGAATGAGGTAAGGGCAGGGGCGGAGCCTGGAATAAGTATGAGGAGGAGCATAAAATAAAATAAATAATTATAAATTTTCTGAAGGCAAAAACAATGATACTACGATGACGAAATATCGATTTTACAGATTGAGTGGTCACTTGATAACCATACAACTTGTGTTTACAATTATTCTAAATATTTTTCTTGTCCGACATAGATGATAATCACTAGTTGTTTTCCTATTTATTAGATATTTATCCATTAATTTTAAATGATAAACAAGCTGATACAAAAAAAACTAAAATCAACATTTAACAAATAACAATTATGACTTAAGAATGTATAAATGTATACCATCAATTGAAGTCACCGAACAACTTAAGCACAAAAAAACTAAAACCAACGTTTGACAATAACAATATTGAACTAATAATACATAAATAGATAATCATAAAAGTAAATCAATTAAAATTATGTATTGACGTTACTGATCAACTTAAACACATAATGAAATAAGTATGTTAAATCCTAGAATTTATGTCATAAATATTAGATTCCTAAAAAAATTCTTTCTAAGATTTTTATTCTAAAATCAGTACCTAACAATATTTAGATATAACTTTAGTATACTATATAAACTAAAACCTAGAACCCAGTGTAACTAAAAGTCTAATTTAACAAATCATGGGACCTATTAAATTATAAAAATAATCATCTAAATTTTTATGATAGAAAATTTTAGATGAAGTAAAAAGTTTATATTATATAATGTTAGATCAAATAGAAAATGAAGGTTCATTTTAAAAGGTAGACCAAAAATAAAGGACTTAAATGTACATTTCATCATTTTAAGGTCTTATTGGATTCACATCTGATCCACCCACCGCCTCAATTCTCTTCTCACAATGCATTTTACCTCTTTTTCTGCATCGCACATAACTTTCTCCCTTCAACGACTGCATATCTACATAGGTGAATTACTTTATCAACAATTTTTTTGGAAGTTTTAGGGGGAGCATCTGCACCCCCTCGTTACAATGTGGCTCCGCCACTGGGTAAGGGTGTTTAGGGATTGTTAGGGATTGAGTGAGGGATGGAAGAAAAGCTGATGTGGCGTTGATGTGGAGCTGAAATCTTTGAAAGATCCTCTCATGGGGTACTGATGGCCTTATAGGTCTTAAGTTTAAAGTTTGATGTTGCCATGTGGAGAATAAACATATTTTCTCATAAATCAATCATGCCACTTGAGGCCTGGTAAATGTTTTTACCAGGTAACCTGCAAGAGTTTTCACCTCTACTTATCTTAGCATGTAATATTTTTGGCCATGCATTTATTGGTTGGCCATGCATTTATTGGTAAGCGTCTATTACCTGACAATCACTAACTGGGTAAAAAATGTTTCCCTCACTTACAAGGTAAAATTCTCAATCCTTAAGTTTTTGCTATGCTTCTTAATAGGCAAGGTTTTCAATCGTTGTCATACTGATCGATAAAATAAGTGACACTCGATAAATGTTTACTTGATAGATGGTTCGTAAATAACTCCTTAATTTGGATATTATAGTTATAAAATTTTTAAAAAGTTTCTTACTTTCCTTAAGGCTGGAGTTATGGGTAAAAACGATCAACCCGGGAAAAAAATCAACCTAAGGTAACCCGTATATAATTGATTTAAAATTAGTGCAAACCGAATCTATTGGGTTGGAATTTGGTTATCCTCAAAGTAACCCAACTAACCCGATGAAAATTTTAACGGTTTCTCTAAAATTATTTGTATTTCTCTTTAATGTGTATAGGTTACCAAAAACGACTTGACAACATTTAGCAATTAAACTCATAAAAGAACATTGTTGAAAAATTACATGCAATGCCTATATGTTTGATGAACTCGTATATTTTCTTGAATGATTGATCGTATTTCAAATGAATGTTTTCTTTATATTTATGTTCCCAATATTAATTTTACTTTGTTTAAACACAAAAGACCAACCCATCCAACTCGAATGGGTTGGGTTAAGTTGCACTTTTATTTGAGTTGAATTGAATTAAGATTTTCAACCCGATAATTAGATTAAGTTGTTCAAATATTTTCGACATGGTAAATCCAATCTGAGTATCCTAGCAGGATTTTCATGTGTCCCTTTCAATATAGAAATAGTTTTTTTTAACGGCAGATAAACACACACACACACGTTCCCGGGATGTCCGAGGCCCAACTTAAGGGTAGCCCAACTAATCCCCGTCGACCCGACCGACCCTATGGATCGATCCGACTAGCGCACGGTCCATTGGTGGCACACGGTATAGCTAGCCCCAGGCCCAGTCCCAAAGGACCAGGCCCAAAGTCTGGATATCGCCAGGATGCATCCCCCAGGGTTCGAGCTTGAGACAATGGCATTTGTCAATATAGAAATAGTTACTTTTAAGTTTTTCATTTGTATATTATAACAAAATAATCTAGTAATAAAAAGAAAAGTAAATTCTACCTAAAGAAAGTAAGAAACTATATCATATATAATTAAATTTTTGATGACTAAATTCACTTTTAACTTTAAATATCTTCTTATATATACTGCAAATAGTAAATGCTACGAGATGATATTTAAGTGAGTCCAAATCAAAATTTTATAAAAGATAAGTCCATGGTTCATGCAGATTTTTGTCTTCTGACCTTTTTTCTGGAAAATTTGTCATTAAAGAATGATTCCTTATAAAACCGTCATAAAAGTTGGTGGATAAATTGTTGGTGGATAAATTATTGGTGGGTTATGTAACAACCAGGTCTAAAATGGGACATGCATAACAATAAATAATAAGTTTTACAATACTGGGTCCCAAAATTCATTATATCTGTCTCAAAACATAGGTTGGCGGAAACAACCTGTACACAACTGAGAATAGCTACCTACAAAAGTATGAGTGACACTGCCTCTATCTGTATCTGTACTATATCCTGCTCTTGCTCAACTACTTGAGCCTCCTACTATCTGTTTACCTGAAAGGTTTAGTTTGGAAAATGCGAGGATTAGACCATGAGGTCTAGTGAGCTCCCTCCTGACAGTTCTCAAAAACCGTTTAAAACAATTTATAACTTTCTCATAGCATTTCATAAAAACTTTCACATAAACTTTTCATAAACACTTTCACATAACTTTTCATAAACACTTTCACGGATAAATCCGCTCCCATAAATGGCACCCTGAAGTCACTCAAGAGTGACAATGAGTCAGTCTCACGCTGCCTTGCTGGGTCACTCTTCCCATGGCATAAACGGAACCTCCCCCCGGCATGAGTATTGGCGGAACCTCCCCCCGACTTAGCCAATTTACGTCTACCACAATGTATGCATACATCTCATATAAAACTTTAAATAAACTTTCATGCAGTTAAAAGCATAGAAATAAACATGGCATTTCTCATCATGTACTTACTTTAGAAAACACGTTAAAAGTCACGTATTTTTGTTAGAAAACTCACCTGGTGCTGTTAACATCTTTCTTTACTTTGCTTCTGACTTACACTCGGGTTACCTGAAAAAATGGATGAAACATAAACTGCTCAGACCCTAATACCAACTTTCCGGACACCAACTTACCGGACACTAACTTACTTTCCGGACGAAACTACAATCCGGACGTCCGAACTTTCCGAACGCACAAACTACCGGGTGACTAGGCTTTCCGGACGAACTAGCTTACCGGGTCACCCGCACTATCCGGACAACACCCTATCCGGATAACTATCCAGGAACTTCACTACCCGGTAACTCCCTTTAATCGGATACCTATCCGGAAACCACTGTTAACAGGAACTTACCCGGATACTTGTCCAGCCCTTTCCGGACGACGGCTGCGATACCCCTCCTGAGATCGAACCCTGCTAAAATGCTCTTAATCCATCGATTTTTGAGCAAAACAACAACATAACATAATTAGCTCATTACCTTTCTAAACCCTTAGCTATAATACACGATTTGTTGTCTAATTTCTCCCCTTAAGCACCATTTCACCCTTTTTAATCAAAACTCTCTCCAAAGCTCAACAATCCAGCATAACATTAACATAAGGTTTGGGATTAAGGATTACCTTATAAGAATGTATGATGAAAACCCAATCCACTTTATCTTCTAATTTTTTATGATTGATACTCTTCTTCTTCAATTACAATTGAACACCAAAAATATCATTCTCTTCTCTCTATTCTCTCTACCCGCCAACAATAATGATTTCCCCCTCTCTCTAGGGTTTTGCCCCAAATGGATTTCTTTTATACGCTTTGCTGAATTTACAAAATGGTCCCTGCTCTTTACAACTTTATAAATTTCCCTCAAACTTAATTCTTTCCAACAAGATCACGGTTATTACAATACTCCCCCCCTCAAAAGAATTCCATCCCCGGAATTCCGTTTTCGAAAAGGCGTGGGTACCTGGACTTCATGTCCGTTTCCACTTCCCAAGTTGTCGCTCGCCCTTTATGATCCCTCCATTGACTCTTCACTAAACGGACTACTTTCCTTGTTTTTTTGTTTTGCAAACCTTACTGCTCACGCTTTCTATCGGTTCTTCTACATAAGTCAACCTCTCATCTATACTGATGTTCCCCAAAGGAACAGCCACAACGGCTTCTGACAAACACTTCTTATCATCTGTATTTCTTGTAAGGTCGCCATTAACTCACTTCTCGCCTCGGCTCTCCATAAGAGACGTTCACCACACTATAAATTTCTTCTCAAAATCTCATCTGGCACCACAAGATCGTACATTATCTATCCAACTTCCAAAACTTCGACGGATCCACAGACGTAGTCCACTTTACCTATTTCTCAAACCTCAAGGTTCAACAGTCTTATGTTTTCAATCCAATCACTCAGTTCTACTCGGTTACCCCAAACCGTTCAGATGGGAAACATAACCACACCCCATGCTTTGAAACCGCCCTCGACGAGTCACCACTTTGCTATATCGTGCCATCTTGCACTATTTACTTGTACCCTCTTCGATCACTATACACGCTTACAACTACCTGATAAACCAAGGCCAACCGCACCTCCAATTACTCGCTTCCGTCCACACACCGGGACTCACGGTTGTAACGACCCGGTTCTCAAACATGCGTCAAATAACATATATTGCATAACATCATTACATAACAAAAGATTCATCATATAACATGTACGGTCCCGTAGTCTTTACAGTCATAGTAGATACTTCATTACAAACTTTTTTGCAAATAAATTTACATTGTAACTAATAACAAAGTTATAACTGCTAAACACATCATGATCCTCAAAAACATAAGTCTTCCAAAGCTAGTCATAGATTTCCCCTTTCACTTGCTCTTACTTGATCCACGACCTGGAATACATATTTTTAAAACAAAATGAGGGTTAGACCTAGTGGTCTAAGTGAAAAATCCCTGTCAGTTTAAAATCATTTGTACAAACACCATATACATCATTCAAATATAAATTCCAATTATAACTCATACATCGTGTACTTTCCTGTCTCATTTCCAGGCCATATTAGATGGTTGCGAGCCAACTAATAAATTTACTCCGTTGTACTAAAATACAGCCAACACCGCTGTTCCTTCGTACAGCCAAACTCCGCCGGTCCTAAGCCCGGCCAAAGTGCACTCGTGTAGTGTAATGCTCATGTAAACATAATATACACCTCAATCCATATATATGTATTCCAGTTTGAAAACATTTTAAAATAAAACTCACCTTCTTGCTTATCAACACGCTTCCAAGCCTTCCCAAACAGATTCAGTCTTTCACCCAGAATTCACAGAATATGAAATAGTTTACATACAATTATCTCCTTATCAACTAAACATATAAGACTTACTAGAAGACTAAGAACTCTATCTAACTCTTATCCTCAAATGTTTCCCCCAAACCCGAACTTAAGTCGAGTCCACAGTATTTCCAATCCTTACTCATATCCTATCCAAGAGTCGACAAAACACAAAGTTACTGGATTCTCAAAAGTGACCAAACAGCTAAAGTTTCCGGACACCTCAAACTATCCGGACAACATGACCAATCCGGACAGCATGACTTTCCGGACAACATAAACAATCCGGATAACATCCGGACACCAAAGCAATCAGGACACCATCCGGTATCTCATTTTAACCGGATCTTATAGAAAGAGAAACTTACCGGGTACTTGACTCGTCCGGACACTAGCAAGAAGAAACTATCGGATACTACCAAAAGAAACTACCGGACACATTCAAATTGTGTCCGGAAACCTCTGTCGGTTTACCCCATTTTTACCCAGAAACCGACTGAAATTAACACCAGTCCAGATTTGGTAATTCTAATCCGATAGAAACCTTCTACTAACAATTATACACATAAAATGTAAAGGAAACATACCTCAAATCACTTCCAATGAATCAAATTTGAAGCCTTAATCTAATTCTTCTTCTTCTTTTGGTCTCAAAACACACACACATACACTCACTGATTTTATTTTCTGCTGAATGAAAATATCTGTTTGCCTAAGGATAATAATTAAACCATACTTACCATTTTAGACCTTGCACTATTCACTAATGACCCAAACACCCCTAAACTTATAAATTTACCCAAACTTACCCTAAACACCCAATTTTAAAGTTAACTAAAATTAACGGAAAGAGAATTTAACTAACGAACTTACCCGGGTTATTACATCATCTCCCCCTTAAAAGAATTCCGTCCTGGAATTCGGTTAGGAAAAGAGGTACGGGTACTTAGTTCTCATTTCTGATTCTGATTCCCATGTAGCATCCTACCCTTTGTGATGTCGCCACTGTATTTTTACTTGTCTGATCTCCTTATTCCGCAAAACTTTGACTTTACGGTCAACAATGGCTTCAGGTTCCTCCACATAATTCAGCTTTTCATCAACTTGTATATCTGGTAGAGAAACTGCCTGATCTGGCGTAACCAAACACTTCCGAAAATTTGACACGTGAAAGGCGTTGTGGATCCTGCTTAACTCTGGCGGAAGATCTCACCTGTAGGCTACTTCATCGATTCTTTCTGTAATTGCAAACGGTCCAATGTACCTTGGACCCAATTTACCTTGTTTCCCAAATCGAATGACTCATTTCCAAGGCAAGACTTTTAACATTACAAAATCTCCAACTTGGAATTCTAACGGTTTTCGGCGTCGGTCAGCGTAGCTTTTCTGTCTGTCTTGAGGCACTTTCAATCGTTCCCGAATTTGAGTAATCTTATCCGCGGTTAACTGAACTATATCTGGTCCTGCTAATTGTTTCTCTCCCACTTCGTTCCAACATAGAGGAGTTTGACATTTTCTACCATATAGAACTTCAAACGGTGCCGCTTGTATGCTGGAATGATAACTGTTATTGTAGGAGAATTCAATCAACGGCAAATGCTTATCCCATGATCCCCCAAAATCAATAATACAGGCCCGTAACATATCTTCCAACGTCTGAATCGTTCGTTCACTCTGACCATCGGTTTGAGGATGATACGCTGTACTTAGCTTTATTTGCGTCCCCATTTCTTTTTGAAAACTTCTCCAGAATCTTGAAGTAAAACGACTATCGCGATCAGAAATAATCGAGATTGAAACTCCATGTCGAGTTACTATTTCGTCTATGTACAATTTGGCTAGTCTTTCTAACGAATAGGTTTCTTTTATCGGTAGAAAGTGAGCAGACTTTGTCAACCTGTCAACGATCACCTAAATGGCATCAAATCCTTTCGGAGTCCTTGGTAATTTCGTGAGGAAATCTGTAGTAATCTGATCCCATTTCCACATAGGTATTTCTAAACGTTGTAACTGACCAAAAGGCTTTTGATGTTCAATCTTTACTTTCTTACAAGTGGTACAACCTTCCACATGCTGAGCAATACTTCTTTTCATTCCCGGCCACTAATAAAATTGTAACGACCCAGACCTTTTCGAAGTGTTTTTGTGGTTAGTGTGGAGTTGTAAATAAAAGTAGAAGTCGAGGGGCCATTTGGTAAATGAGAGAGGGGGTATAAAAGGGCACAAAACCCTAGGTGTCATTTCATTTTCTCTGATTTGGTGTATGTGTGTGTCGGCTGGGAATTTAGAGAGAAAGAAAAAGGCATTGAGTTTTGAGGGTTTTGGTGCAAGAGAGGAGGAGGATCATCAAGTGTTGGAAGCAGAAGAAGGTTTTGGATTCGAAATTCGTTTCTTGCAGCCAGCAACCAGGTAATCCTTAATCCATAACCTCATTTAAGAATTCGTCTGATGATTTGTAGTCTTGAGAGTTTTTCTTGCAAAAAGTGTTTAAGACCATTAAGGGGAATTTAAACATCCTTGGGTTGTGTTTAGTCAGTAAAACTTTGTGGGATTTGGTAATAGGCCTGTATGTAGTTAATCGTCGCATTATATTGCTGTTTAATGAGCGTTTAGCACGATTTCGAGCATTAAACTCGAAACAACGCTCTATCCGGAAACCTTCTTGTGACGCAGGTGTCTGGACATGTGTCCGAAAAACTTCTTGCGACGCAGGTGTCCGGGAAGGGTAAGTGTCCGAAAAGGTTAGGTGTCCGGAAAGGTTAGGTGTCCGGAAAGGTTAAGTATCCGGAAAGGTTAAGTGTCCAGAAAGGTTAAGTGTCCGGAAAGGTTAAGCGTCCGGAGAGGTTAAGCGTCCGGAGAGGTTAAGCGTCCGGAAAACTGATGTGTTCGGACACTGTGGTGTCCGGGAAGTGGGAACTTCCGGAAAAGCAAGAGTGTCCGGTAAGTGGTATCCGGACGGTTTGGTTAGTCAGCTTATGTGTTTATCCTTTAACTCGGGTAGATCGTTTGGGGAGTACAGGGCACGGTAGGAAGAAAGTAAGCATACCAGGTGAGTTTTCTAAACTAAAACGTGTGGTTTTAATATATTTTTCTAAAGCGGATACATGATGAGAAATGACATGCTTTATGATTATGCTTTATTTGCATGAATTGATGTTTAAAACTTTATGTGGGGTGTATGCATACATTGATTTTGATGTAAATTGACTAAGTCGGGAAGGGCCCGCCAGCTCGTGCCGGGAGGGTGTTCCCGTTTATGCCAAGGGCAGTGTGACCCTGCAAGGCAGCATGAGACTGACTCGTTGTCACCTTAGGGTGACTTCAGAGTGTCAATTTATGAGGGGCGGATTTATATCCGAAACGAATTCATCTAAACTGTTTTATGAACGATTCATACTGAAATGGTATTCTATTTAAATGCTTGATAACTATTTGAGGGACTCACTAGACCTCATGGTCTAACCCTCGCTTTCTTTTAAATAAAAAACCTTTTCAGGAAAGCAGGTAGTGAAGGGCTCTGGCAAGTGAGCAGGGCGTAGCAGGAAGACTTGACCTCTTAGTAACACTATAGTCTTTTAGTTATTTCTCAGTTGTGTAGGTTGATTCCGCCAACCAGATTTTGAATTGATGTAAGAAATTTTGGGACCCGTTTTGGGGATAACCTAATTATTATGATTTGAAATGTTTATTTTTGTTTGGGTTGTTATAGTTGGTATCATAGCCATAGTTTAAGGGATTTAGGTGACCGGATGGGCCTAAACTTAAACTTTGGGAAGTAGAAATCACAACTGAGAAATCAGGAATGCGTTAGGAGGGCACTAATATAGAAATAGAACTAATGAGGTATCGAGGACGGTCATGTAAGGTAAGTTTGGAGTTACACCTGGCCAGTGTAATTGTGAACTTACAGGTACATGTATGTGCTTAGATTACCTTATTACCCCGTTGCTATAGTACTATATGGTCTGTGGTGTTAAATTAGTCGTTCACTGTTGTTGTTGTGTATCAGAATGTCTGTGAGAACCTTGAGGAGTAGGTCAATCCCTGTAGCGGAGGATGCACAAACAAAGTGTACTACACTGCGGGAGGAGGCGGTAAGAGTCGGAGGAATTGCTGAAGATGAACCAGTGAATCAGCCAAGAGTGGCGGTTCCTCGTGGGCGAAGCAGAGGCCGTGGGAGACCCAGAGGAGCAATACCGAGAAAGGCTGCTACTGAGGTGGGGGCGACAACCACCAAGGGCAAGGGTAAGAAAAAGAAAGCACCGGTTAAACGCAAGACAAGAAGTGTGGAGGAACCCGAGATCCAATTGATGTCCGAGCAAGAGAGTTCAGCACCGGTGAAGAAAACGAATGCTAAGAAAGGGGGTAAACCCGAAGCTACACCGGCTTTCGTGACAGAGGATAAGTTTGCAGCAGAGATGGATAAGTTGCAAAAGACTCTTCAAGCGGTGTTAGACAACCAGATCAAGACTACGTCTGGGGAAAGAACCAAGAGCAGTACCGGGAAGAATACCGAGGAGGAATGTTCACCACGAACTGAAATAAGGAACAACTCGGTGACAACTCTGATTGTTGTTTCCGAACCGAAGGCAGTGAAGGGGTGCTCGTTTATGACCTTCGTTTCGTGTAAGCCCCCAACGTTCAACGGTGAGCGCAATCCTGTTCTAGCTGTGAAATGGGTTCGTGAGATGGAGTTGGCATTTGATACTAGTAAGTGCGCCGAGGAGGATAAAGTACTATTTGCCAGGTCGATGCTGAAATCTGAAGCAATCTTTTGGTGGGATGTGGAAACCGAAGGAAAGGGGTCAGAGGTAGCTAAGAACATGTCGTGAGGAACGTTTGTTGGAACGTTCAAAGCACAGTTTTGCCCCCTTGCAGCAATTAAGAAATTGGAGGAAGAGTTTCTGAGTTTGGAGCAAGGGTCAATGTCAGTTCAGGAGTACACGTCGAAGTTCATCGAGAAAGCTCGGTTTGCTGAATTGTACGTGCCTACTGAAGAAAGGCGTATCGAGAGGTACATTTATGGACTGAAGAGTAGTATAAGAGAATTGGTGCAAGCGAAGGACCCAGTTACTTTTCAGGCAGCCGTAGATAAAGCAGAACTTACTGAAAAAGATAAGAGCAGGCAGATGAACGAGAGAGTGGGAGATAAGCGTAAGTGGGACGGGCCGAATCGAGACTGTAAGAGGCCGAGTTCAGCTAGACCCGATCTGCGGGTGGGATCTAAGCCAGTGGATAAACCGTGTGCAAAGTGTAATAAAATGCATAGGGGAGAATGTTGGGTTGAAAGGGAGGGATGTCTTAGGTGTGGAAAAATGGGGCATCTCGCTCGAGACTGTCGTAATCCGAAGACCTGTTATCAGTGCGGGTTGTCGGGTCATGTCAAGTGGGACTGTCCGCAGTTAAAGAAAGGTTATGCTAGGGGTGAAGGTGGGAGTGCCGGAGGAAAGAGTAATGAGAAGAATGTGGAGCCGGCCCGCGCCAGAGCTAGGGATTTTCACATGTCAGCTGAGGAGGCGGAGATCACGCCTGATGTGGTGACATGTACCTTTCCTATAGACTCGATGTATGCTAAAGTTCTGTTTGATTCAGGGGCCAATCGTTCGTTTGTGTCGCCCAATTTTGTTCAAAAATTGCAAGTGAAACCCAAGAGGTTGAACTTTGGGTTTGAGGTAGAGATAGCTGACGATTGTCGAGTCTGGGTAAGAGAGGTCTATGAAGGTTGCAACATAGACGTGGATGGTCACTTTTTCCCGTTAAAATTATATCCTATGGGGATGGGGGAGTTCGATGTAGTCCTAGGGATGGATTGGTTAGCGGATAATGACGCTAGCATAGTTTGTAATAATAAACTGATCCGTATCCCTTTGGCTAATAAGAAAGAAGTGGTAATTTACGGAGACCAAAGGAATAGGAAGTCGTGTTTGATTTCGTTGATGAAAGCTAGGCGATGCTTGGGAAAGGGTTGTTCGGGATATCTAGCTTATGTGTTAGATGCTAAGAAGGAAAAGAAGAGTGTGGGAGATGTGTCAGTAGTAAGTGAGTACCCGGAAGTGTTTCCGGATGAACTGACGAGTCTGCCCCCAGATCGTCAAGTGGAGTTCAGAATTGAACTGGTACCTGGTGCGGAACCGATTGCCCGTGCGCCCTATCGGTTAGCACCAGCGGAAATGAAAGAGATGATGACTCAATTGCAGGAACTGCTCGACAAGGGTTTCATCTGTCCGAGCTCATCGCCTTGGGAAGCACCGGTACTTTTCGTTAAGAAGAAGGACGGATCTATGCGAATGTGCATAGATTACCGTGAACTCAATAAAGTAACGGTGAAGAATAAGTACCCACTCCCGAGGATCGATGACCTCTTCGATCAACTACAAGGTGCGAGTTATTTCTCAAAAATAGACTTGAGGTCGGGTTATCATCAATTGAAAGTTAGAGAAGAAGATGTGTCGAAGACAACTTTCCGTACGTGGTATGGACATTACGAGTTTTTAGTCATGCCTTTTGGGCTGACTAATGCGCCAGCGGTGTTCATGGATTTGATGAATCGAGTGTGCAGCTCGTTGTTGGATAAATGTGTGATCGTCTTCATTGACGATATCTTAATTTATTATCGAACACGAGAAGACCACGAGAGACATCTTCGAGCCGCGCTGGAATTGCTAAAGCGTGAGAAGTTATACGCGAAGTTTTCGAAGTGCGAGTTTTGGTTAAGGGAAGTCCAGTTTTTGGGTCATGTAGTGTCGGCGGACGGTATCAAGGTAGACCCTACTAAAATTGAAGCCATTAAAGATTGGGAGGCGCGAAGAACCCCATCATAGGTGAGAAGCTTTCTTGGTTTAGCAGGATATTACCGGAAGTTCATTCAAGACTTCTCTCGAATAGCTTCGCCACTGACCTCTTTGACAAGGAAGAACGTCAAATTTGTGTGGGCTGAAGCGCAAGAATCTGCGTTTGAAAAGCTGAAAGAAAGTTTAAACAGTGCTCCGATTCTATCTTTACCTGATGGATCGGAGGGTTTTGTGATATACAGTGACGCTTCTAAGCTTGGGTTGGGGTGTGTGCTAATGCAGCACGGGAAGGTAATTGCCTACGCTTCCCGACAGTTGAAGGATCACGAGAAGAACTACCCTACTCATGACATGGAGCTAGCGGCGGTGGTGTTCGCTCTAAAAATCTGGCGACACTACCTATTTGGAGTAAAGTGTCAGATTTACACCGATCACAAAAGTCTGAAACATCTGTTTGACCAAAAGGAGCTAAATATGAGACAAAGGAGATGGATGGAGCTGCTGAACGACTATGACTGCGAGATTCTGTATCACCCAGGAAAATCTAATGTGGTGGCTGACGCGTTGAGTCGGAAGGAATGGGGAGAACAGACCAAAGTCATAGCTTTCAGAGTCGAAGCAACCTCGAACCTTCTGGAGGAAATTAAGAAATTTCAAGAGGAAGCGTTGTTGGAAGAAAACGTCAGGAGCGAAAGAGTAGTTGGGATTGCATCGTTGTTCGAAATTAATAATGATGGACTGAAGTATATGAAAGCCCGAGTGTGGGTTCCTAAGCTGGGAAATCTGAGGGTGAGCATCTTAGAAGAAGCACACAAGTCGCGGTATTCCATACACCCGGGGACGAATAAAATGTATAGAGATTTGAGACAGTTTTACTGGTGGTCGGGGATGAAGAAGGATATTGCGCACTTTGTGGAGCGGTGTGTGACGTGTTTAAAAGTTAAGGCAGAACATCAACGACCTTATGGGGAAATCCAGTCTTCAGTGATACCAGTGTGGAAGTGGGATAACATTACAATGGATTTCGTCACTAAGTTGCCGAGGACTCCAAAGGGGAATGACGCAATTTGGGTGATCGTTGACGTTCTCACCAAGTCAGCACACTTCTTACCTATTAAAGAGTCGGACTCGTTGGAGAGGTTAGCCCGATTGTATATTAACGAGATAGTGACTAGGCACGGAGTGCCGCGATCCATTGTGTCTGACCGTGATAGTCGATTCACGTCGGCATTTTGGAGAAGTTTACAACGAGAGTTGGGGTCGCAATTGAAATTAAGCACGGCCTATCATCCTCAAACGGATGGTCAGAGTGAGAGGACCATTCAAACGTTAGAGGACATGCTTCGAGCGTGCGTTATCGACTTCAAGGAGTCGTGGGAAGTACACTTACCTTTGATAGAATTCTCGTATAACAACAGTTATCACGCGAGCATCCAAGCTGCTCCGTTCGAAGCATTGTATGGGCGAAAGTGCCGAACACCGTTGTGTTGGAATGAGGTAGGGGAAAGGCAGTTAGCCGGACCGGAAATTGCACAACTAACGGCGGATAAGATTGATGTAATCCGCGAAAGAATGAGAATCGCGCAAGACCGACAGAAGAAGTATGCGGACAGAAGAAGAAAGCCTATTGAATTTCAAGTGGGAGACAAGGTAATGCTAAAAGTCTCGCCTTGGAAAGGAGTGGTGCGTTTTGGGAAGAAAGGGAAACTGAGGCCGAGATATGTCGGCCCTTTTGCTATCATTGAACGAGTGGGCGTGGTAGCTTACAGGATAGAATTGCCGGAAGAATTAAAAGGGGTCCATCCGACCTTTCATGTGTCAAACCTGAAGAAGTGTTTGGCCGAGACCGATGTGGCTATTCCATTGGAAGACGTCAGCATTGATGAGAAATTGATGTTCGAAGAAGAGCCAACCGAGATCGTAGATAGTAAAGTACGGAAGACGAGGAACAAGGAAGTTCGCTTAGTGAAAGTTCATTGGAGGTACTGTTGGTCCCGAAGGCCTATACAAGTTTGTAGAAGGGGGGGGGGGTTGAATACAAACACACAGATTTTACTTTTCTAAATTGTTTATTGATAAATCATTAACAATTTACAGCTTGTTGCGGAAACAAGATCAAGGATAAACCTAAATCTAAACAAGTTGGAACACTAAGGTTTCTTGCACTAAGAGAGATAAGGAAATTACTAATAATAACCTATCTTGAGATAAGAGATTGAACTTGTCCAGAGTTAGCAAGTTACTTCAAAATGAAGTGAGTTCATCTCTTTATATACTGCATGCATTTAATGCAAGTCAGTATATACTTTACACGTGTCATCAGCTGGTTGGTTGCATGTCATTGACATTTGTTGACAACCTTAGTAACCGCATGGATGAACAGTGTAGTATCAGAGTGGTTGTACGATTTCAGATATTCGGAGGTTCTTTTCTGACATTTCGTACGGAGTCGTGCAAGGGTGGTTAAGACAAAAGTACTTTGTACGGAGGACTTCATGATCAGCTTTCGTTGATTCAGCGATCTATCATTTCATACCAGCGAATGATAGAGTTCAGCGATAGCTGAAGTCTTGTACTTGATACTTCACGTTGAGTGGACAAATCTGAGTCTTCGCTGATCAGCATCAGTTCATTAGGAGACTTGTCGCTGGTTCTTGAGCTTGATCTTCGACTTCAGCGTAGAACCTTTGTTGACGTGAAACTTGTCTTCAGGGATCATAAGTAAACAACTAACTTATCAGCGATCATCATAATGACTGAACAGACTCAGAGCATTTATGGTGAACAGTTTCGCTGAATGTTTAACTTAAAGAGCGAGAGTTCCTATCAGCGGTACTGGAAGATCTTAGTACTTATCAGCGATAGTGAAACTCTGATACATATTGTTTACTTACAATTTTCACTAAGTATATAAGAGAGGGTCATTATCAAATCACTGAGGGTTTGTATCAACAATCTCCCCCTATTTGATTATGACATAGCAACAAAGAAAATTGCTATTAAATGAAAACATAAGGATAAAAAGAACTCATAAAATATTTGTCCCTTTTACTGTTTTCTGGGATCTTTTCAGTACTGATGGAGTAAAGTACATTCGCTGAAATCTTTCTTTAAAACTTTGAATCAGGATACAAAGAGAAATGAAAAGATTACAAGTACAAGCGAAATAAATTACAAGTACAAAAGGATAACTGATAAAATAGATGAAAGAGGCGATCCTATCAGCTTACAAAGGTTCTTCCTTAATGAGAAGTTCATCAAGGGTCATTGATGTGGTGGGAATCATCCAGTCAGGAACGGTTACACCTTGTTTTCTTTTGATCAGCTCTTCTTCAAAAATCAAGGGTTTCAGATGTCGTGCCTGAGGGTCATTTCTGAAGTTACACCAGTAGATGAGATCTCTGAGCTATTCGATTGGAGTGATTGGAAGCTCAGCGATCCGTTGAAAACGCTTTCCACCATCGTAGTCATGAAAAAATATCCCGTAGGGTTCGCTTATGACTTTGCCAGGGATGAAAGTCTCACCAGGAGGAAGAGATGTGTCAAGCATGGAAAGATCAGGATCAGGACCAAGGACTTCAGCACGTGAAAAACCAATACCTGTTTCATTTCGAATGACAGGGCCATCAATTGAAGATATAGATTTCTTCTTCTTCGCCGAGGCCTTTCTTTTCTGACTTTCGAGAGGAGGAGGAGGAGGAATATCCACACAGGAGTAGACTAAGTCGATTTGTTTGTTGATCAGCTTTTCAACATGTTCCTTGTATTTCGACTTGGACTTCTGGATGGCTAACCTAATCTCCAACCATTCAGAGAGACCGTACTTCGTTATGGCTTCAGCATAGAATTTTTCGGACTTCTTATCTTCTCTGAATATCTCGATTTCAGCGATTGAAACAAGGGTTGTTCTTCCAGAGATGAATACCTTGTTGATTTTGGCAGGAGAGTCTCTGTAGTTGACCTTTTCTTTGCACTAGGCTAAAGTTGACTGAGACACAGTTCTCTTTTCTTCAGTTATCTTCTTGGCGTTTTCCCAGAGCTGACGTTGAACATCAATGGGAACTCTTTTCAGCTTGGGGTCTTTTATTGAACGTTTAGAAAGCTGGATGGCGTATTCTCTGTCTTTTTCTTCAGCTTCTTTTCTTTCAGCTATTAGACGTTCAGCTCTGAGATGTTCCTTGTATTCCTTTTTGGAAATTCTGAACTTTGGAGGAACTGAAGGAAGTTGATCACGCCTCAGAATGATTCGCTGATCCTCGAATCGCTTTATTATCTCCTCTCTTCTTTTCTGATCCTCTTCACTTAGCTTTTGAGGAGCTAAGGAAGGTCTGCCTCTGTGCGAGAGTAGCTGTTCTTCTGGTTCATCAGTCTCAAAGATTAAATCTAAGACTGTGATTATTTCTTCAGCAGCAGCTGGTATTTTTGGTGAAGTCGCAGTTGTGGAGCCTTCAGCGATATCCTCAAACAGGGGAGAGGACTAGCTGAAACACAGCGATCTTACAAGTAAGAACTTGGGTAGAATCAGATAGAGAGAATTGGTTCAAGTGTATAGGCTTGGGTAAAGGAACTGATAGTGTATGATAGAGGAGGGATGGAGTGAGAGATGATTAGTGTACCTGACAAAGCGGCTTTTCAAGCAAGATCATCAGATTGTTATCTTCAGCGACGCTTTTGCCTTTGCCTTTCTCAGCTCCAGAGGCTGAGGGCTTTGTCTTTGTCCGCTCCCCTGAAGGTTCATTTATCGAGATTCCCTTAAGAGCTTTGATCTTTGGAGCAGGTTTGACGATAAAGAAGTCATCGTCATCTTCATCATCATCATCATTCTTTGGAGAAGAAGATGGTTCATTATCAGGGATGTCGACGGCTTCATCATCTTCTGCTTCGGATTCTTCAGCGTCTTCTTCGAGCTGCTCCCCCTCAGATACAGAGGCGAGCTTCTCGGTTCCCTCAGGGTGTTCATCTCCCTGAGGTCCAGAGGCTGTTTCAGCTTCAATAGTATTCTCACCCTCTTCAGCGAAGGTGAGGTCTTCGTTCTTCTCTCCCCTGATAGATTCATCATGGGAAAGGTTTTCAGCGCTCTTGGAAGGATTTTCAGCGCTCTTCTCCCCCTCTTTTTCATGATGACTGGGGGAGGAATGGGTAGATTCAGCAGCGTTGGTAGGTTCTCTGTCTTCTTGGCCAGAGAGACCTATACAAACTTCAATCTTTGCTAATCTGTCTTCAAGGCCAGAAATAGCAGGATTGATCTTTTCCAGCTCTTTGCGATTCGCCGCTGTGAAGTTTTCAGTTTCAGGGACAGGGGCAGGGGCAGGAGCAGGAGTATTCGCTTTGTTCAGCAGCTGCTCCATCATCGTTTTCATCGAACCAACATCGGTCTTTACAGAGCCTAAGTCAGTCTTCACAGTAGACATATCACCCTCGAGTTGTCCAACAGATGTCTTCAGCGTTGTGACCTCGCTGGACATGGATGAAACTGAACTTTTGAGAGAGGTGTAGTCTGTGTAGATGTCAGCGAGCACCTTTGCGAAATCGCTGAGAGTCTTATCAAGTTGCTTCAAGTCATCTATGGAAGCCTTCTTCTCTACCACCGTTGTCAGCTTTTGAAGATTCTCTCCAGCGTTTGTTACAGTTGAAGAGTTGTTGGAGAGAGTGGTGGTGAGACCTGTCATCTTTGTTTCCACGGACTTCAAAGAGGCGTTGATGTCTCCCAAGTTAGGACCTGTAACAGATAAGAACTTGTGAACAAAGGAAAGCTCAGAAGTTTGGGGTTTAGTAACAGTGTTTAATGGTTGTTGATTACCTGCAAGAGGATTGGTGAACTCATCAAAGTCACGGGTGCCTGAGTAAAGTTCCATGTCGTCTTCAAACGTGCCCATGGATTGTCCTGCAGGTCCTGACTTCATCATTTCTGGATTATCAGCTTTAGCTTCCGTAGAAATGATGGCATCTCCAGTGATAACTGGAGGAGAGACCAAATGAGTAGAGGGAGAAGCGAAGGATGAGATTGGAGGTTGGGTTCTGAGTTCAGCGTTGGATTCGCTGAGAATCACTTCATCAGTCTTTTGAGAGACCGAGGGAGGTTGGGAAGTTTCCAAATCTGTAATCTCAACGTTTGGAGACGCTGAGATTGGGATGGAAGGGATGGCTTGTTCAGGTGTGGCAGAGCGTACCACTGAACGTTCCTTCAGCTCTGCAGAAAGAGCTGGGGAGTCTTCAGCATGAAATTGCTGGGGTTGCTCCTTTGTTTTCTTGATCCTTTTCGAACCAAGTGGGGTGTGAGAGTGTTTCATTTTAAGAGGAATAGAGGTAGCAGCTGGGGTATCAGCGGTGGGTTTGTCCGCTGAGGGAGCTGCAGAAGTAGAAGAAGTATGAGGGTTAAGAAGAGTTAAGAGTGTAGAAAGACGTACCTCATTCACCATTGGTTTGAAGTCGAGTATCTTTGGGCCGACCTGAGAAAGTTTCAGGTCACCTTCAGTTGGGTAGCTATCCTTTAGGCCATATTGGAAGATGGCGCTGATGAATCGGGGGTAGGGAACCCATGGAGGTCTGTCAGCGACTGTGTCCACTCTTAGAACCAGGTCATCATAGATAATCGACGCCCAGTCTATGTTGAGACCTTTCAGCAGTGCATAACCCATTGCTTGCTGAGGTTTAGCGGCTTGGTCAGAGGAGCCACTCTTTGCAGTCATGCAGCTTATCAGATGAGCGAAGATGAAATTCATCTCGCTGGGCATTTTCGATTTCTTGATAATCGTCAGCTTCTTCTCGGGCTTCATGTCTCTGCCGATTTCCCATACATAGCCCATTGCATCGAAAAATGCAATGATGGCTTCCCTGTCTGAGTTTTTCTTGGGGTCAGGGAGGGGAACAAATGGTTTTTCCTTGGTGGCGATGGGAAGGCTGAGAGCTTTGCGAATTATGGTTGGGGTGATCTTTATAGTACCATATTCAATATCGCATAGGATGCAATCTATTGTTTTGGAGGGGTCTTTGGCTGAAGGTAATTGAGTGTGTCTCGCTGAGTACCAGAATTGTGAGAGCAAAAGCTGATGTGCAGGAGGTGTTATGGTCAGGGCTGTGGAGATGCAACAATTCTTCAGAAATTTCACAGCATCATCTAGATGTGTGACTTGCTTTCGAGGAGGAAACTCGAGAAGCGTAGAGAGATTGTTCACCTTGGTCCAATCCAGTTTGTCAAGTTCAAACTTGACTTGTGGAGCCTTGAGGATTTCCACTTCCTCAGAGTCAGCGGAGATGTTCTCAGCGGTAGCAGGAATGTCAGACGAGGCCATTTCTCTGTATTAACAGTTCAACCAAAGATGTTAACAAATAAGAATAATCTTATTGTGGAAAGAATTTCCAATAAGATGTTTCGAATTTTATCCATTTCATTCAGACACAAATGTCTTAATGAAGATTAGGGTTTTTCATGTTTTTGAAAAACGAAAATTTCAAACCCAAAAAAAATCTTGTTTTCCAGTTTTCTTTGAAGATTGGGATTCTGGAAAAAACGAATGTGTGAAGAACAAGTTTAAGATGTTTGCATTTAAACTTGAAGAACAACCATGAAATGGTTGTGTTCATAAAACCATGAAAGAAAATGATTTTATTTTTAAAAAGTTCTTTTGTTTTGATCTTGTTAAAAACAAAGAGTAGATCAGAAACAAGTTATTTGCATTTGGTAAATAATAAGAACATATTAACCTTGAAGTTTGATGAAGAAGATGAACAGTTGTTCTTGAGAAAAAGTCGAGAGCCAAATGCAACAGTGAATTCTTTCTTGCTTGGAGGATAAGTTCGCGTAAAAGACAAATATAAACAAAGAGTTTGTTTATATAGAGATTTTAGAAAGAGAAAATCTTGAGCGGGAAAAGATTTTCATCATGACACGGACACGTGTTTGCATTTGATTGGCGAAAAAACGAAACGTGCAAACGTGTGTCAGAAAGAAGAACGTGTCAGGGCATATATGTTGTAATGACGTCACAACTGTCCTTTCATATACTTGGTTGTCTCTGAGGTTTTGAAAAACTCAGAGATACTTTTGAAAACATGAAGCACTGAATGAAAATATTCAGTGAAGGTTTTAAGAAATTTCCAAATATCGCTGTTAAGGAAAAGATATTTAGCGATGCATTCTATTTTGAAATCTTGCATTTACATGCGATTTGTCAGAGAGAAACAAAACATACCTTGATATCAGCGAATCAAGTTTATTCAGAGAGAGAATGATAGAATGGGTTATACAAGTTGATTTTATCCAAAGTAGTAGTGTCGTTGATCTTAATGTGAATCGCTGAAGATTTTATCCTTCAAAGTTCAGCATTCCAAGCTCGCTGATGAGAAAGTTGAATCTTGTCTCATCAAGAGGTTTGGTGAATAGATCTGCTAACTGATAATCAGTTGGAATAAAATGAAGTTCTATATTACCATTCATCACATGATCTCTGATAAAATGATACCTGATTTCGATGTGTTTTGTCTTTGAGTGTAGTACTGGATTATTGGCTATAGCGATGGCACTTGTGCTGTCGCAATAGATTGGAATTTTGGAGAGCTGAAGATCATAGTCTAGTAGCTGATTTCTCATCCACAAGACTTGAGAACAACAGCTTCCAGCAGCTACATATTCAGCTTCAGCTGTGGAAGTGGACACTGAATTTTGCTTTTTACTTGTCCAACTTACCAGCTTTCCACCCAGGAGCCGACATCCTCTTGTGGTGCTTTTCCTATCCATTTTGCAACCGGCAAAATCACTATCTGAATAGGCGGTTAGATCAAATCCTGAATCTTTGGGATACCAAGGACCTAGATTCACTGTACCCTTAAGATATCGAAAGATTCGCTTTACAGCTTTCATATGAGATATCTTAGGTTCAGCTTGATATCGTGCACACAAGCATGTTGCAAACATAATATCGGGTCGGCTAGCTGTAAGATACAATAGTGAGCCGATCATCCCACGGTACAACGTGACATTGACAGGAACACCCTTAGTGTCCTTATCAAGTGTCAGCGATGGTGCCATAGGGGTTTTCATAGCTGAACTTTCAGTTAAGTCGAATTTCTTCAGCATATCTTTAACATATTTTCCCTGATTTATAAAAGTTCCTTTTTCAGTTTGCTTAATCTGAAGACCAAGTAAATATGTTAGTTCACCCATCATGCTCATTTTATACTCATCTTTCATTCTATCAGCGAAACGAGTACAAAGCTCAGGGTTAGTAGAACCAAATATAATGTCATCAACATATATTTGAACTAGAATGATATGACCTTTCACTTTTCTAAAAAATAGAGTTTTGTCAATCTTACCTCGCTCAAATTTTTCAATATGGAGATAAGTGGAAAGAGTGTCATACCATGCACGTGGAGCTTGCTTCAAGCCATAAAGTGCCTTATCCAGTTTATAAACATAATCTGGACGCTTAGAATCTGAGAATCCTGGAGGTTGTTCCACATACACTTCTTCATTCAGCTTTCCATTCAGAAACGCTGACTTAACATCCATCTGATGTACTTTGAAGTTTTTGTGTACAGCATATGCTAAGAATAGACGAATAGATTCAAGTCTTGCTACAGGAGCAAATGTTTCGTCATAATCTATGCCTTCCTCTTGTCTGTATCCCTGAGCAACAAGACGAGCTTTGTTGCGGGTTACAGTTCCATGTTCGTCCAACTTGTTTCGATAGACCCATTTAGTGCCTATTACTGTTTTATCAGTTGGTCTCCGAACAAGTTTCCAAACTTTGTTTCTTTCGAATTCAGTCAGCTCTTCTTGCATAGCGCTGACCCAGTTTGGATCTTTGAGGGCATCATCTACTTTCTTTGGTTCAGTTAGTGAAATAAAATTCACAAATAAACAAATATTACCTACACTTATTCGAGTCTGAATCCCAGCGTTTGGATCACCAAGAATTTGATCAATTGGGTGATTTATAGTCCATCGCTGAGCCGGAGCGTGAGACGCTGACTCAACTTGAACTGGAGGAGCTGAAGATGAGGCTTCAACGACGTCGGGAGTATCAGCCAAGAGAGGAATGGATGCAGTTGTCATTATATTCACTGATTGCTGAGAAGTAGATGGACTTTCTGAGACATTTGGTTCAGCGTTAGGTATAGTGTTTATAGGAACAGATGAGACCCATGATGTTTCAGCTTCACTATTCTGCATATTTGGAATGATAGGACTATCATCTTCTACTAGATGAGCATGAGAAGTGGGAATACCTTCTGAATCACCAAGATGAGAAAACATCCATTGATTCAGTTCTTCAGTATTAGCGGATGGTTTAGAGTTCGCTGAACGGGATTCGTCAAACGTGACGTGAATAGTTTCTTCTACAGTTTGTCTTCTTCGATTGAAGACTCTGAAGGCTTTGGAAACTGAGGAGTATCCAAGAAAGATTCCATCATCAGCCTTAGGATCAAACTTTCCAAGAGCATCTATGTTGTTCAGTATGAAACACTGACACCCAAAGATGTGAAGAAAGCTGATTGAAGGCTTTCTCCCATGAAAGAGTTCATAGGCTGTCTGTTTGAATCTTTTAACTATCAGCGACCTGTTTTGCGTAAAACAAGCAGTGTTAACAGCTTCTGCCCAAAACTGAGTAGGCATGTGAGAATCGTTGAGCATTGAACGTGCAGCTTCAATAATAGTTCTATTTCTTCTTTCAGCGACTCCATTTTGTTGCGGTGTTCTCACTGAAGAAAAGTTATGAGAAATACCCTTACTCTCAAGGAAGGAATCAAGAGAACTGTTTTTGAATTCAGTCCCATGATCACTCCTTATTGAGCGAACGGTCAGATTGTTCAGGGTTTCCATCTTCCGAACAAAATTTATGAGTTCTTCAGGGGTGTCACTCTTAGAACGGAGAAACATTACCCAAGTGAAGCGAGAGAATTCATCAACTATGACCAGCGTATATTTCTTTCCAGCGATGGATTGTTTGTTAACAGTGCCAAACAAATCCATATGGAGTAGTTGTAGAGGAGATGACACTGAAGAAACTTGCTTTGATTTAAAGCTTGCTTTGGTCTGCTTCCCTTTTTCACACGCTGAACATAAAGACTCTTTGGCATATGAATGCTGAGGTAGACCAGTGACTAACTCTTTTGAAGAAAGAGTGTTCAGTGTCTTGAAATTTAGATGAGATAGCCTCTTATGCCATAGCCAGTTGACATCAGATGAGGCCTTTGAGAAGAAACAGGAGTTCTCAGTGGTTGTTGAGTCCATGTTTATTACATAAACATTTTCCAAACGATAACCGCTGAGAGCTATCTTCTCCTTTTTGTCAGAGACAAAGCAGGATTCCTTAGTAAAGATTACTTTGTTATCCATGTCGCAAAGCTGACTGATGCTTAGAAGAATATGCTTCAGCCCTTCAACATATGCGACTCTTCTGAAGGAGGTTGTACCATTTGAAAGTACACCATACCCTCGGGTATGTCCTTTTCCATTTCCACCGAAAGTCACAGAGGGACCCTTCTCTTCTTTGTATTCAGCGAGCAAGCTTTTCTTTCCAGTCATGTGTCTAGAGCATCCGCTATCAAGAAACCAGATACCCTTCTTAACCTGCAATACAAAGGAAGATTAGTTTTTCTTGGGTACCCACTTAACCATGTATACACGTTTAACAGTGGAAGTAGTTGGAATGGAAGGTTCAGCAGTCTTCGCAGCATTTGAAGATTCAGCTTTATCTTTCTTCACTTTGGTTAATTTCTTAACCTCAGTGGTAGAATTAACCTTGACCTGATTTGCACCAGGGTTGGTCTTCTTTGCCTTGGGGGCAATCTTCACATTAGCTATCTTTTCAGCTTTGGTGGCTGTGGGGCACTTACTAGCAATATGATCGGTAAGTCCACAGTGATAACATTTCCTATAACTATAAGTAGTTTTAGGACCATTTGAATGCTGAGCTTTTAATTTCAAATTAGAAGTGCCAGCACCAAGTAAACTATTGGCTTTAGAAATGGGACGAACATTCAGTTCTTCAGATTTCTTACCAAGGACATCCAATCTGAGTCTAGGAGTAGATCGCTGAATAAATCCAGATATCTGCTTCCTTGATCCAGAGGGATGAGCCACTGAAGCTTTAGAAGCATTCAGTTTTGGTACTAAGGTACCCTTCTGAGGATTCTGGTAAATAACAATTCCTTTACCTTTGTCTTTAAAGACAGAGGTAGGTTTTGAATAAACCATTTTCTCCTTGCCTTTTGAGGAGGTAGGAGTTTCCTCAGGGATTGGTGTAACGGATGAGGAGCATTGAGAAGATGAAGTATCAGCGACTGAGGATACGAACGTTCCAAATTTAAGCATTGAACGCTCAGTGGTTGGTTTTGGAGTTTCATAATTGTAACCCAAACCACGTTTATCACTCAGGGGAATCTGAGACTTTATTATCTCAGTGATCTTTGTTGAAGAATTACACCATCCTTAATGCAGCGATAGCTTCTGCTCGTTCGATTTTGACTAGCTGATTTAAATATACTTGATCTTTAAAATCTTCTTCAATTTTAGAAAGCTTTTCTATTTGAAGGTGGCAGTTTTTAAGCTTTTCAGCGAGATCAAGATTTTGGTTTTCAACCACAGTTTTGCCGTTCATGGCTTCGTATAAACTTCTAGTCAAGAGATCGATCTTACGGAGACTATCAGCTTCATCAATATTTGTAATATTGGTAAAGAAAGAAGGTGATACATGAATAGCAGATGTTGAAGTGGAGGGAATGTCTGAACTTTCTTCCTCTTCTTCAATCTTGGCCATAAGACATAGATTTGCTTCATCATCTTCAGAGTCAGATGATGATGCTTCTTCATCAGAAGCAGCCCAATCATAGTCAGCCATCAGGCCTTTATTCTTCTTCTTAAAGCTTTTCAGCTTAGCATATTTTTCTTTCAGCTTTGAATATTTGTCATCTTTATTTCTTGGAACAAAGGGTTTCTTTGCAAAAGCTGAGGGTCTAGAAACTTTCTTAGACCTGCACTCGTTAGCGAAATGTCCTGTCTTTTCGCAGTTAAAACAAGTAGCAGTAGCCTTGTCAACAAAAGCTGATGATCTAGGCTTGTCAGTTATGGAAAGAGGTTTGTTCTTTCTAAACATTTTCTTTTTGGCAAATCTCCTGAACTTATTAGTTAGGAGAGCCAAAGATTCATCATCATCTGAATAATCAGAATCTGATGACCTTTCAGAGTTACTTTCTAACTCAGTGATAGTGACCGAGGGTCGCTGAGTAGAAGGTTCCTCTGAGATTAAAGCAACAGGGGTGCTTTTGGAATATTTTACAAGATTCTTCTTAAGATGGCTTGATTGCTCATGATTCAGCAACATGCCATATAAGGTAGCAAGGGTCATTGATTTTAGATCCTTTGACAGCTTGAGACACATAGAATAATTGTCCCAGCTTTCAGGTAAACATTCTAGAAACTTTGTCAGCACTTCAAAGTTAGAATATTCCTTACCAACAGTTTTCAGATCTATAATTAAACAATTAAAACGTTGGTGAACTTCAGAGAGAGTTTCATTTTTACCAGAAATGAAGCTTTCGTATTGTCTTACCAGGTTGATCTTTCTTGAGTCCTGGACTTCAGACGTTCCTTCATACTGAACACATATTGTGTCCCACATGGCTTTTGATGTTTTCAGATTCATGACGGAATGGTAGACTTCGTCAGGAAGAGCCATGGATAGTATGGATCTGGCTTTTGTATCTATAGCCACTTTCTTCTTATCTTCATCAGTCCATTGAAGGATTTCCTTAGGTACCAACCTTTCTGGAATAACAGGTCTATTCTCAGCGCCTGGAACTGCAGCATCAATTCTTACAGGGATGAATGGACCATTCTCGAGATACTAAGGCATAGTAGGGTCTACACCTTCTATGAAGAGTGTCATCCTATTTTTCCATAAGTTGAAGTTATCTTTGGAAAATCTGGGAGGTTTAGCAAGAGAACCATTGTCTATATAATTTGTGTTTGTGTTGGTGTCCATTTTCAGATAATAGCAAAGAAGAGAAATATCTTAGATTAGATCTTGTTTATGAGATTAAACAAATCCGCTCTGATACCACTTGTTGGTCCCGAAGGCCTATACAAGTTTGTAGAAGGGGGGGTTGAATACAAACACACAGATTTTACTTTTCTAAATTGTTTATTGATAAATCATTAACAATTTACAGCTTGTTGAGGAAACAAGATTAAGGATAAACCTAAATCTAAACAAGTTGGAACACTAAGGTTTCTTGCACTAAGAGAGATAAGGAAATTACTAATAATAACCTATCTTGAGATAAGAGATTGAACTTGTCCAGAGTTAGCAAGTTACTTCAAAATGAAGTGAGTTCATCTCTTTATATACTGCATGCATTTAATGCAAGTCAGTATATACTTTACACGTGTCATCAGCTGGTTGGTTGCATGTCATTGACCTTTGTTGACAACCTTAGTAACCGCATGGATGAACAGTGTAGTATCAGAGTGGTTGTACGATTTCAGATATTCGGAGGTTCTTTTCTGACATTTCGTACGGAGTCGTGCAAGGGTGGTTAAGACAAAAGTACTTTGTACGGAGGACTTCATGATCAGCTTTCGTTGATTCAGCGATCTATCATTTCATATCAGCGAATGATAGAGTTCAGCGATAGCTGAAGTCTTGTACTTGATACTTCACGTTGAGTGGACAAATCTGAGTCTTCGCTGATCAGCATCAGTTCATTAGGAGACTTGTCGCTGGTTCTTGAGCTTGATCTTCGACTTCAGCGTAGAGCCTTTGTTGACGTGAAACTTGTCTTCAGGGATCATAAGTAAACAACTAACTTATCAGCGATCATCATAATGACTGAACAGACTCAGAGCATTTATGGTGAACAGTTTCGCTGAATGTTTAACTTAAAGAGCGAGAGTTCCTATCAGCGGTACTGGAAGATCTTAGTACTTATCAGCGATAGTGAAACTCTGATACATATTGTTTACTTACAATTTTCACTAAGTATATAAGAGAGGGTCATTATCAAATCACTGAGGGTTTGGATCAACAGGTACCACAAGGGACGAGAAGCTACGTGGGAGTTGGAATCTGATATGAGGTCCAAGTACCATCACCTTTTCGAAAATGGAATTCCGGGGACGGAATTCTTTTGAGGGGGGAGTGTTGTAACGACCCAGACCTTTTCGAAGTGTTTTTGTGGTTAGTGTGGAGTTGTAAATAAAAGTAGAAGTCGAGGGGCCATTTGGTAAATGAGAGAGGGGGGTATAAAAGGGCACAAAACCCTAGGTGTCATTTCAATTTCCCTGATTTGGTGTATGTGTGTGTCGGCTGGGAATTTAGAGAGAAAGAAAAAGGCATTGAGTTTTGAGGGTTTTGGTGCAAGAGAGGAGGAGGATCATCAAGTGTTGGAAGCAGAAGAAGGTTTTGGATTCGAAATTTGTTTCTTGCAGCCAGCAACCAGGTAATCCTTAATCCATAACCTCATTTAAGAATTCGTCTGATGATTTGTAGTCTTGAGAGTTTTTCTTGCAAAAAGTGTTTAAGACCATTAAGGGGAATTTAAACATCTTTGGGTTGTGTTTAGTCAGTAAAACTTTGTGGGATTTGGTAATAGGCCTGTATGTAGTTAATCGTCGCATTATATTGCTGTTTAATGAGCGTTTAGCACGATTTCGAGCATTAAACTCGAAACAACGCTCTATCCGGAAACCTTCTTGTGACGCAGGTGTCTGGACATGTGTCCGGAAAACTTCTTGCGACGCAGGTGTCCGAGAAGGGTAAGTGTCCGGAAAGGTTAGGTGTCTGGAAAGGTTAGGTGTCCGGAAAGGTTAAGTATCCGGAATTGTTAAGTGTCCGGAAAGGTTAAGCGTCCGGAGAGGTTAAGCGTCCGGAAAACTGATGTGTTCGGACACTGTGGTGTCCGGTAAGTGGGAACTTCCGGAAAAGAAAGAGTGTCCGGTAAGTGGTATCCGGACGGTTTGGTTAGTCAGCTTATGTATTTATCCTTTAACTCAGGTAGATCGTTTGGGGAGTACAGGGCACGGTAGGAAGAAAGTAAGCATACCAGGTGAGTTTTCTAAACTAAAACGTGTGGTTTTAATATATTTTTCTAAAGCGGATACATGATGAGAAATGCCATGCTTTATGCTTATGCTTTATTTGCATGAATTGATGTTTAAAACTTTATGTGGGGTGTATGCATACATTGATTTTGATGTAAATTGACTAAGTCGGGAAGGGACCGCCAGCTCGTGCCGGGAGGGTGTTCCCGTTTATGCCAAGGGCGGTGTGACCCTGCAAGGCAGCATGAGACTGACTCGTTGTCACCTTACGGTGACTTCAGGGTGTCAATTTATGAGGGGCGGATTTATATCCGAAACGAATTCATCTAAACTGTTTTATGAACGATTCATACTGAAATGGTATTCTGTTTAAATGCTTGATAACTATTTGAGGGACTCACTAGACCTCATGGTCTAACCCTCGCTTTCTTTTAAATAAAAAACCTTTTCAGGAAAGCAGGTAGTGAAGGGCTCTGGCAAGTGAGCAGGGCGTAGCAGGAAGACTTGACCTCTTAGTAACACTATAGTCTTTTAGTTATTTCTCAATTGTGTAGGTTGATTCCGCCAACCAGATTTTGAATTGATGTAAGAAATTTTGGGACCCGTTTTGGGGATAACCTAATTATTATGATTTGAAATGTTTATTTTTGTTTGGGTTGTTATAAAAATTGTCGTAGATCTTTATACATCTTATTCGTACCTGGATGAATAGAGAAACGAGATTGATGAGCTTCTTGTAGTACCCGATCACGTAAATTACCCAGACGAGGCACCCAAATTCTGTTTCCCAGACATAGTAACCCACGATCATCTTTTACGAGTGATGCTGATATACCCACTAACCGTTCTGGTTTCAAGTGTTCTTCTTGAAAGGCTTCTACTTGACACTTCTTCAATTCGTCAAAGATGTTAGGTAAGAGTTCGGCTCGTAGTGCAATGGCTTTTATTGTTCCACTTCTTTCTTGACGACTCAGTGCATCAGCTACCACATTTGCCTTTTCCGGATGATAGAGAATTTCACAGTCGTAGTCATTCACCGGTTCTAACCATCTTCTTTGCCTCATATTCAATTCCCGCTGATCGAAAAGATGTTGGAGACTCTTATGATCGGTAAAAATTTGACATTTAGAACCGTAGAGATAATGTCTCCAAATCTTTAGCGCGAAAACAACTTATGCGAGAATTGAAGGTCTTATCTTGGAGAAATAGCAAGCTCCAACTAATTGATCGAAGAGGTCATAAATTCTGGGAAGCGGATACTTGTTCTTGATCGTGCGCTTATTCAATTCTCGATAATTAATGCACATCCTCATCGAACCATCCTTCTTTTTCACAAACAGAACCGGTGCACCCCACGGTGAAGAACTGGGTCTGATGAAGCCTTTATCGGATAGATCTTGCAGTTGCGTCATCATTTCTGGAGGTGCCAAACGATACGGTGCACGGGCAATAGGAGTGGCTCCAGGAATCAGATATATATCAAACTCTACTTGTCTAACGGGCGGAAGACTATTCAAGTCTTCTGGGAAAACTTTCAGAAATTCACAAACAACAGGAATATCTTCCAACTTATTCTTTTCTAGCTTAGTATCTATTATATAAGCTAAGTAACTCGGGCAACCTTTATTAACACATTTACGAGCTTTCATCAAAGAGATAAGGCAAGACTGATGATTTCTACGGTCACCATAAATTACTACCGGTCCCTTCTCAGGTAAGACAACATTAATCAACTTCTTATCACAAACTATACTAGCCTGATTTTTGGCTAACCAATCCATTCCCACTTCCACATCAAACTCGATCAAAGCTATAGGGTAAAACTGAATAGGTACTCCACACCCATCTATATTTATAACACAACTATCAAATACCTCTTTAACTGGTACTTGATTATCATTTGCAGTATCTACCATTAATGCATTATCTAACACTTTAGGCTTTAAATGCATATAAGCGGCAAAAGAAGGAGACACAAACGATCGGTTTGAACCGGAGTCAAATAACACTTTAGCACATGTAGAGTTTATTAAGAATGTACTTGTAACCACATCAGGAGTTTCCTCCGCTTCTTGTGATGTCATCTGAAAGGCACGACCCCTAACTCTTGGTAAGTCTGGCCTTGGTACTACCGGTCTAACACCCGTTGGTCTTACTGACGTACCACCCTGCTGTACTCTCCCCCGTGGACAATCAGACTGGGTGTGATCAGGAGAATTGTATGAGAAACAAAATCGAGTTATCCGACAGTCTTTAGCAATATGACCGGTCTTTCAACACTTGTAACAAACTCGAGGATCAACTTGACAATTTCCTTGATGAATACGGTTGCATTTTGGATAAGGCCTTTCAGCTGGTCTGAAAGGTGTACGACTATCAAATCTCTGAAATCTGGACTTCTTTGGATCATACTGTGGTCCTACCCATTTTCTTTTTCCAGTACTCTTATCACCAGCATCTCTTCCTCTATCCCGTTCCACATTTTCCGCGGCATCTACTGCGGCTGAGAAGGTTTCCGGTCCCTTTGCAATCACTATACTTCTGATTTCTGACTTTAACCCGAAGATAAACCTTTCCATCTTAAGTGCCTCCGTGGCAACATAGTACTCCGCGAAACGGGACTTCTCCAGGAAACGAGCAGTATAATCCCTAACCGATAAACTCCCCTGTTGAAGGTTCATGAATTCTTCTTCCAGTTGTCTAACTGCTGGTTGCGGACAAAACTATCTCTTGAAAGATATGGTGAATTCTTCCCAGGTAAAAGTAGAATACACGTCCAACCCTCTTGATGTAGTAAGAGCTTCCCACCAATATAGAGCATCTGCTTTCAGCATCGTTGTTCCATACAAAACTCTATCTTCATCGGCACATTTGCTGGTCTTGAAGATAGCTTCTATTTCTTTTAGCCATCTCATAGCCTTCACTGGATCTCTTTCCCCTGAATAGGTTGGAGGTTTGCAGCTTAAGAACATCTTGTAATCGCGCTTCCTGGGCACCGGTATAACAGTAGGTGTAATGGGCATATCATCTTCCAGACTAGGATCTGGTATTTCATTTTCAGTGTGACGAGTTCGGTTAAACATAGCTTATATATTTGCTTGCAGTCTTCCCATTTCAGCGGTCAGATCGTCCCTTGTAACAAATTCCGCGCCTCGAGATTGAACTCTACCTCCCGTTCTGCCTGTAACATCCCAAATTTTTGTAAAATATGATACTTGGAGATTATTAAATAAATTGTGTATATTTATTTAATAAAGTTGTGTTTTGTTAAGTGATATATTATGTTGATCCAAACCCTCAGTGATTTGATAATGACCCTCTCTTATACTTAGTGAAAATTGTAAGTAAACAATATGTATCAGAGTTTCACTATCGCTGATAAGTACTAAGATCTTACAGTACCGCTGATAGGAACTCTCGCTCTTTAAATTAAACATTCAGCGAACACTGTTCACCATTAATGCTCTGAGTCTGTTCAGTCATTATGGTGATCGCTGATAAGTTAGTTGTTTACTTATGATCCCTGAAGACAAGTTTCACGTCAACAAAGGTTCTACGCTGAAGTCGAAGATCAAGCTCAAGAACCAGCGACAAGTCTCCTAATGAACAGATGCGGATCAGCGAAGACTCAGATTTGTCCACTCAACGTGAAGTATCAAGTACAAGACTTCAGCTATCGCTGAACTTTATCATCTGCTGAATAGTAAATGATAATCGCTGAATCAACGAAAGCTGATCATGAAATCCTCCGTACAAAGTACTTTTGTCTTAACCACCCTTGCACGCCACCGTACGAAATGTTAGAAAAGAACCTCCGAATATCTGAAATCGTACAACCACTCTGATACTACACTGTTCATCCTTACGGCTACTAAGGTTGTCAACCAAGGTCAATGACATGCAACCAACCAGCTGATGACACGTGTAAAGTGTATACTGACTTGCATTAAATGCATGCAGTATATAAAGAGATGAACTCACTTCTTTTGAAGTAACTTGCTAACTCTGGACAAGTTCAAATCTCTCTCAAGATAGGATTTTATTAGTAATCTCTTTATCTTTCTTAGTGCAAGAAATCTTAGTTTTCCAACTTGTTTAGATTTAGGTTTATCCTTAATCTTGTTTCCGCAACAAGCTGTAAATTGTTAATGATTTATCAATAAACAATTTAGAAAAGTAAAATCTGTGTGTTTGTATTCAACCCCCCCCCCCCTTCTACAAACTTGTATAGGCCTTCGGGACCAACAAGTGGTATCAGAGCAGATTTGTTTAATCTCATAAACAATATCTAATCTAAGATATTTCTCTTCCTTGCTATTATCTGAAAATGGCCTCCCACACAAACACAAATTATATAGACAATGGTTCTCTTGCAAAACCCCATAGATTTTCCAGAGACAACTTCAACTTGTGGAAAAATAGGATGACACTCTTCTTAGAAGGTGTAGACCCTACTATACCTTACTATCTTGAGAACGGCCCACACATCCCTGTAACAATTGATCCTTTAGTTCCAGCCACTGCAACTAGAGCTGCTATTCCAGAAAGGCTGATTCCTAAAGAAATCCATCAGTGGACCGACGAAGATAAGAAGAAAGTGGCTATAGATACAAAAGCCAGATCCATACTATCCATGGCCCTTCCTGAAGAAGTCTACCATTCCGTCATGAACCTGAAATCATCAAAAGCCATGTGGGACACAATATGTGTTCAGTATGAAGGAACGTCTGAAGTCCAGGACTCAAGAAAGATCAACCTGGTAAGACAATACGAAAGCTTCATTTCTGGTAAAAATGAAACTCTCTCTGAAGTTCACCAACGTTTTAATTGTCTAATTATAGATCTGAAAACTGTTGGTAAGGAATATTCTAACTTTGAAGTACTGACAAAGTTTCTAGAATGTTTACCTGAAAGCTGGGACAATTATTCCATGTGTCTCAAGCTGTCAAAGGATCTAAGATCAATGACCCTTGCTACCTTATATGGTACATTGCTGAATCATGAGCAATCTAGCCATCTTAAGAAGAATCTTGTAAAAGATTCCAAAAGCACCCTTGTTGCTTTAATCTCAGAGGAACCTTCTACTCAGCGACCCTCGGTCACTATCACTGAGTTAGAGAGTAACTCTGAAAGGTCATCAGACTCTGATTCTTCAGATGATGATGAATCCTTGGCTCTCCTAACTAAAAAGTTCAGGAGATTCGCCAAGAAGAAAATGTTTAGAAAGAACAAAACTCTTTCCATAGCTGACAAGCCTAAGTCATCAGCTTTTGTTGATAAGGCTACTGCTACTTGTTTCAACTGCGAAAAGACAGGTCATTTCGCTAACGAGTGCAGGTCAAAGAAAATCATGAGACCTTCAGCTTTTACAAAGAAATCCTTTGTTCCAAGGAATAAAGATGACAAATACTCAAAGCTGAAGGAGAAGTATGCAAAGCTGAAAAGCTTTAAAATGAAAGGAAAAGGCCTGATGGCTGACTATGATTGGGCTGCTTCTGATGAAGAAGCCTCATCATCTGATTTTGAAGATGATGAAGCAAATCAATGTCTCATGGCCAAGATTGAAGAAGAGGAAGAAAGTTCAGACATTCCCTCCACTTCAACATCTGCCATTCAGGTATCACCTTCTTTCTTTACCAATATTGCAAATATTGATGAAGCTGATAGTCTCCGTAAAATCGATCTATTGACTAGAAGTTTATACGAAGCCATGAACGGCAAAGCTGTGGTTGAAAACCAAAATCTTGATCTCGCTGAAAAGCTTAAAAACTGCCACCTTCAAATAGAAAAGCTTTCTAAAATTGAAGATGATTTTAAAGATCAAGTCTATTTAAATCAGCTAGTCAAAATCGAACGAGCAGAAGCTATCGCTGCATTAAAAGCTGAACAAGCTACTGTTGAAGCTATCCTCTGAGTGATAAACGTGGTCTGGGTTATAAATATGAAACTCCAAAACCAACCACTGAACGTTCAATGCTTAAATTTGGAACATTCATATCCTCAGTCGCTGACACTTCATCATCTCAGTGCTCCTCGTCCATTACACCAATCCCTGAGGAAACTCCTACCTCCTCAAAAGGTAAGGAGAAAATGGTTTATTCAAAACCTACCTCTGTCTCTAGAGACAAAGGTAAAGGAATTGTTATTTATCAAAATCCTCAGAAGGGTACCTTAGTACCAAAGCTGAATGCTTCTAAAGCCTCAGTGACCTACCCCTCTGGATCTAGAAAGCTGATCTCTGTATCTATTCAGCGATCTACTCCTAGACTCAGAGTGGATATCCTTGGTAAGAAATCTGAAGAACTGAATGTTCGTCCCATTTCTAAAGCCAATAGTTTACTTGGTGCTGGCACTTCTAATTCAAAATTAAAAGCTCAGCATACAAGTGGTCCTAGAACTACTTTTAGTTATAGGAAATGTTAGCACTGTGGACTTACCGATCATATTGCTAGTAAGTGCCCCACAGCCACCAAAGCTGAAAAGATAGCTAAGGTGAAGATTGCCCCCAAGGCAAAGAAGACCAACCCTGGTGAAAGATAGCTAAGGTGACTCCTACCACTGAGGTTAAGAAATTAACCAAAGTGAAGAAAGACAAAGCTGAATCTTCCAATGCTGCGAAGACCGCTGAACCTTCCATTCCAACTATTTCCACTGACAAACGTGTATACATGGTTAAGTGGGTACCCAAGCAAAACTAATCTTCCTTTGTAAATGCAGGTTAAGAAGGGTATCTGGTATCTCGATAGCGGATGCTCTAGACACATGACAAGAAAGAAAAGCCTGCTCGCTGAATACAAGGAAGAGAAGGGTCCCTCTGTGACTTTCGGTGGAAATGGAAAAGGACACACCCGAGGGTATGGTGTACTTTCAAATGGTACAACCTCCTTCAGAAGAGTCGCATATGTTGAAGGGCTGAAGCATAATCTTCTGAGCATCAGTCAGCTTTGCGACATGGATAACAAAGTGATTTTCACTAAGGAATCCTGCTTTGTCTCTGACAAAAAGGAGAAGATAGCTCTCAGCGGTTATCGTTTGGAAAATGTTTATATAATAAACATGGACTCAACAACCACTGAGAACTCCTGTTTCTTCTCAAAGGCATCTTCTGATGTCAACTGGCTTTGGCACAAGAGGCTCTCACATCTAAATTTCAAGACACTGAATACTCTTTCCTCCAAAGAGTTAGTCACTGGTCTACCTCAGCATTCATACGCCAAAGAGTCTTTATGTTCAGCGTGTGAAAAAGGTAAGCAGACCAAGGCAAGCTTCAAGTCAAAGCAAGTCTCCTCAGTGTCATCTCCTCTACAACTACTCCATATGGATTTGTTTGGCCACGTTAACAAACAATCCATCGCTGGAAAGAAATATACGCTGGTCATAGTTGATGAATTCTCTCGTTACACATGGGTAATGTTTCTCCGTTCTAAGAGTGACACCCCTGAAGAACTCATCACCTTTGTTCGGAAGATGGAAACTCTGAACAATATGACTGTTCGCTCAATAAGGAGTGATCATGGAACTGAATTCAAAAACAGTTCTCTTGATTCCTTCCTTGAGAGTAAGGGTATTTCTCACAACTTTTCGTCAGTGAGAACACCACAACAAAATGGAGTCGCTGAAAGAAGAAATAGAACAATTATTGAAGCTGCACGTTCAATGCTCAGCGATTCTCACCTACCTACTCAGTTTTGGGCAGAAGCTGTCAACACTGCTTGTTTTACGCAAAACAGGTCGCTGATAGTTAAAAGATTCAAAAAGACAGCCTATGAACTTTTTCATAGGAGAAAGCCTTCAATCAGCTTTCTTCACATCTTTGGATGTCAGTGTTTCATACTGAACAACAGAGATGCCCTTGGAAAGTTTGATCCTAAGGCTGATGATGGAATCTTTCTTGGATACTCCTCAGTCTCCAAAGCCTTCAGAGTCTTCAACCGTAGAAGATAAACTGTAGAAGAAACTATTCACGTCACGTTTGACGAATCCCGTTCAGCGAACTCTAAACCAAACGCTGATACTGAAGAACTGAATCAATGGATGTTTTCTCATCTTGATGATTCAGAAGAAGTTCCCACTCCTCATGCTCATCTAGTAGAAGATGATAGTCCCACTATCATTCCAAACATGCAGAACAGTGAAGCTGAAACATCATGGGTCTCAGCTGTTCCTATAAACACTATACCTGCAGTTGATCCAAATGTCTCAGAAATTCCGTCTATTTCTCAGCAATCAGTGAATGAAGTGACAAATGCAAACATTCCTCTCTTAGCTGATAATCCAGAAGTAGCTGAAGCCTCATCTTCAGTTTTTCCAGTTCAGACTGAGTCAGCGACGAATGCTCCGGCTCAGCGATGGACTGTAAATCAGCCAATCGATCAAATTCTTGGTGATCCCAACGCTGGTATTCAGACTCGTAGAAGTGCAGGTAATATTTGTTTATTTGTTAACTTTATTTCTCTAACTGAACCAAAGAAAATAGATGATGCCCTCAGAGATCCAAACTGGGTCAGCGCTATGCAAGAAGAGCTGACTGAATTCGAAAGAAACAAAGTTTGGAAACTTGTTCGGAGACCAACTGACAAAACGGTGATAGGCACTAAATGGGTCTATCGAAACAAGTTGGACGAACATGGTACTGTAACTCGCAACAAAGCTCGTCTTGTTGCTCAGGGATACAGACAAGAGGAAGTAGCAAGACTTGAATCTATTCGTCTTTTCTTAGCATATGCTGTACACAAAAACTTCACTGTACATCAGATGGATGTTAAGTCAGCGTTTCTAAATGGAAAGCTGAATGAAGAAGTGTATGTGGAACAACCTCCAGGATTCTCAGATCCTAAGCGTCCAGGTTACGTTTATAAACTGGACAAGGTACTTTATGGCTTAAAGCAAGCTCCTCGTGCATGGTATGATACTCTCTACCTATCTCCATATTGAAAAATTTGAGAGAGGAAAGATTGACAAAACTTTATTTTTTAGAAAAGTGAAAGGTCATATCATTTTAGTTCAAATATATGTTGATGACATTATATTTGGTTCTACTAACCCTGAGCTTTGTACTCGTTTCGCTGATAGAATGAAAGATGAGTATAAAATGAGCATGATGGGTGAACTAACATATTTCCTTGGTCTTCAGATTAAGCAAACTGAAAAAGGAACTTTTATAAATCAGGGAAAATATGTTAAAGATATGCTGAAGAAATTCGACTTAACTGAAAGTTCAGCTATGAAAACCCCTATGGCACCACCGCTGACACTTGACAAGGACACAAAGGGTGTTCCTGTCAATGTCACGCTGTACCGTGGGATGATCGGCTCACTATTGTATCTTACAGCTAGCCGACCCGATATTATGTTTGCAACATGTCTGTGCGCACGATATCAAGCTGAACCTAAGATATCCCATATGAAAGCTGTAAAGCGAATCTTTCGATATCTTAAGGGTACAGCGAATCTAGGTCTTTGGTATCCCAAAGACTCAGGATTCGATCTAACCGCCTATTCAGACAGTGATTTTGCAGGTTGCAAAATGGATAGGAAAAGCACCACAGGAGAATGTCAGCTCCTGGTGGAAAGCTGGTAAGTTTGTAATAACCAGGTATTTTATTTAATTTAAATATGAAAATTTTATAAGTTTATATGGGTATTTTAAGGAGTAAGAAATTAAGGGGTAAGTTTTAAATTTTTAATAGAAGTTAGGGGTATATTTTGTTAAGTGGAACAAGTTTAAGGTTTATTTGGTATTTGGGTGACACCTCTTGTTAGCCAAAACCGACTTTCATTCTATTATGATGAGGTGTCTCCTTCTTAACACTATTAACAAAAGTGTTAGTGTGTGTATGTGTGGTGTATTCGGTTGAGAGAAGAAATCGAGAGGAATCAAAAAGGAAAAAAGGAAATTAAGAAGGAAGATCAATACCT
Organism: Saussurea involucrata; assembly: GCA_033807775.1. Classification (NCBI taxonomy): domain Eukaryota; kingdom Viridiplantae; phylum Streptophyta; class Magnoliopsida; order Asterales; family Asteraceae; genus Saussurea; species Saussurea involucrata. The sequence goes on along the minus strand of CM066322.1, from coordinate 52,917,378 downwards.
AATCTACTGGAGAAGTTCTTAAATAGCTGTATAATCAGAAGGTAAGAATCCTATATCACCTTATCTTTATGTATACTAGTTCTTAAAAGTTTTACTATAAGTTGTGGATGTGGGTTTTGGTAATTTTAGGAAGTTATGGCAATTTTGGGTTTGGAATAGTGTTCTAATGGTAGTATAAAACATATCTGCAAAGTAGCATAAACATGCATAGTATAAAACTGCAAAAAAGCTAGGTTTTAGGATGAAACAGTAGACTGAGACATTCATCGAAGTCGCAATAGACGACTGCGACATTCAACGAAGTCGCAACAGTTGGTTGGTTGCGACTTGGCATTGAAGTCGCAATGGTCGTTTGCGACTTAGCTTGAAATCGCAGTAGTTGATTGCGATTCGAGTTTGGGATCGCAGTAGTTGATTGCGACTCCAGGGTGGAATCGCAATAGTGGGTTGCGACTCCAGGGTGGAATCGCAATAGTGGGTTGCGACTTCAGGGTGGAATCGCAATAGGAGATTGCGACTTGGTACTGTTCATTGCGATTTGAGTCGAGGATTTCAGAACTTAGAGACTTCTAGTCTTAAAAGGAAATATTTGTATTCATGTGGTACAGATTCCGTGAACCGGGACTGAAGGAATCGGAGAGCTCAATAAAAGCGTGGAAGGGTTTTTGGAACTAAGATAATCAAGTGAGTTTTCTTTAAAAGGTTTACAAATGGAATACATATATGTGATTAAATGTAATATGGTGCATATAGTGTTTATATGAATATTACATTGTATGAGTACTAGTTGGCCGGGCTTAGGACCGGTGAAAGTTGGCTGTACAGAGGGACAGTGGTGTTGGCTGTATTTAGTACAGCGGTGTAAATTAATTAATTGGCTTGCTACCAATTAATATGGCCAAGGAAAAGAAAAGAGAAAGAGATGGAAAGATACATGCTGCATGAGTCATATTTGGTATTCTTATGGGAATTATGTGCAAATGTTTTCTTTTACTAACGGGGATTTTTCTCACTAGACCTCAAGGTCTAACCCTCATTTTTGTTTTAAAATATGTATTCCAGGTCACGGAGCAAACAAAAGACTATGATAGAGTTTCTCATGTTTAGCTTTTGTGGATGTTGAATGTCTATGAAGATTTCAGTTACTTTTAGTAGTTGTTATGTATTTTACTTTATTCGAAAAAGTTTGTACTGAAAGACCTTAATGGTAGAATTTAAGGGACCGTATTTGGATTATGATATGTTATTTTGTGGTGAAATATATGTAATTTGTATGTTGTGATTAAGGGATGTTACAGATGGTATCAGAGCCTTAGTTTAAGAGATTTAGGTATTAGTATATGTACCTAGACTTAAACTGCATGCGAAGTAGGATGTCCTTGTTATTATAGAACCTTGGGATGTTAAATATAAAAAGGTAGAAGGAACATCATGTAAGGTAATTTCAGATTTACACCTGGCCAGTGTAATTGTGATCTTACAGGTACGTGTTTGAACCAGAATACTTTATTATATGGGGTATGTGCTTATGTGTATATTAACCTTGTTTGAATCAACAGAATGGCAAGTGGAACGAGACAAGCAAACCGAGAAGGGGAAGGAAATCCGAATAGATCTAATCCAACAGCCGGTGGAAGGGGAAGAGGGGGAGAAAGACGTAGAGGTAGGTCAGGGGGCAGAGTACAGGGGCGAGGCACAGAGTTTGTTACGAGAGACGACCTAGCGATTGAAATGGGAAGACTTCAGGCAAATATACAAGCTATGTTTAACCAGACTCACCATTCGGAAACAGAAATACCAGACCCTACCCTTGAAAACGAAGTGCCTATCACACCTATTGTCACATCAGTACCAAGAAAGTGTGATTATAAAATGTTTTTAAGCTGTAAACCACCCACTTATGGAGGGGACATAGATCCAGTAAAAGCAATGCGATGGCTGAAGGAGGTTGAAGCTGTATTTAAGACCAGTAAATGCGCGGAAGAAGATAAAGTGTTATATGGAACAGCAATGTTGAAAGCAGATGCCTTGTATTGGTGGGAAGCCCTCATTGACTCTGAAGGACCTGATGTATATTCAACTTTTACTTGGGGCGAATTCTCGAAAGCATTTAAGGAACAATTTTGTCCGCAAGCCGCAGTTAGACAGTTGGAAGAGGAATTCCTGAGCCTACAACAAGGAAATTTGTCAGTAAGAGATTACACTGCCCGTTTCTTAGAAAAAGTCGCGTTTTGGGGAGTATTATGTTGCCATAGAAAAGATGAAGATGGAAAGGTATGTATTCGGATTGAATTCAGAGATTAGAAAGTTAGTGACTGCAACGAGACCTAATACTTTTTCAGAAGCAGTAAATGCTGCGGAAAATGTGGAGCGAGACAATAAGAGGGATGTTGGGGATAAGAGTGCGGGAAAGAGAAAATGGGAAGGACCACCACACGATATGAAGAAGTCTGGGTTTCAGCGATTTGATAGTCGTCCACCTTTTCGAGCAGCTGAAAGACCTTGCCCAAAGTGCCACCGTTTCCACCAAGGAAGCTGTCAAGTAGATCCTAGAAACTGCTATAAGTGCGGGAAGATTGGTCACATTGCTAAAGACTGTCAGGTGGTTAGATTTTGTTATGCATGCAATTCTCCAGATCATCTTCAATCGGATTGTCCACTGGGAAGAATACCATTGTGTGGCACGTCAACCAGAGCAACGGGTGTTAGACCAACAGTACCGAGGTCAGAGCCAGCAAGAGCAAGAGGCCGTTCATTTCAGATGACAGCAAAAGAAGCGGAGGAAACTCCGGACGTGGTTACAGGTACATTCTTAATAAATTCTACACGTGCTAAGGTGTTATTTGATTCCGGTGCAAACCGATCATTTGTGTCTCCTTCATTTGCTGCTTATATGCATTTAAATCCGAAAGTGTTAGATCATGCTTTAATGGTAGATACGGCAAATGAAAATCAAGTGTTAGTTAAAGAAGTATTTGATAGTTGTGTGATAGATATAGAAGGGTGCGGAGTACCGATCCAGTTATTTCCAATAGCCCTGGTTGAGTTTGATGTGGTCGTGGGAAGGGTCTGGTTAGCCGAGAACCAAGCTAATATAAATTGTGATAAGAAGTTAATAAACGTTGTGTTACCTGAAAAAGGGCCAGTAGTGATTTATGGTGATCGTAGGAATCATCAGTATAATCTTATTTCTATGATAAAAGCCCGTAAGTGTGTTAATAAAGGTTGTCAGAGTTACTTAGCTTATGTAATAGATACTAAGCTAGAGAAGAGTAAGTTGGAAGACATCCCAATTGTTAGTGATTTTCCAGAAGTGTTTCCTGAAGACTTGAACAGTCTTCCGCCCGTTAGACAGGTAGAGTTCGGTATAGATCTAATTCCGGGAGCCACCCCTGTAGCCCGTGCACCGTATCGTTTGGCGCCTCCGGAAATGAAAGAAATGATGGCACAACTGCAAGATCTATCCGAAAAGGGTTTCATCAGACCAAGTTCTTCGCCGTGGGGAGCACCAGTCTTGTTTGTGAAAAAGAAGGATGGTTCGATGAGAATGTGTATCGACTACAGAGAATTGAATAAGCGTACGATCAAAAACAAGTATCCCTTACCTAGAATTGATGACCTCTTCGATCAATTAGTCGGAGCTTGTTGTTTCTCCAAGATTGATTTAAGATCCGGCTATCATCTGTTGAAGGTCAAGGAAGAAGACGTTTTGAAAACTGCTTTTCGCACCAGGTACGGTCACTATGAATTTCTAGTAATGCCATTTGGATTGACGAACGCTCCAGCTGCTTTTATGGATTTAATGAATCGGGTATGTAAGCCGTATCTTGATAAATTCGTTATTGTGTTTATTGATGATATACTTATCTATTCCCGATCCAAGGAAGAGCACGCGCAACACCTTCGTTTGATTTTAGAACTCTTGAAGAAAGAAAAGTTGTATGCGAAATTTTCAAAGTGTGAATTCTGGTTACGGGAAGTTCAGTTTCTGGGGCATATAGTTTCTGAAAAGGATATACAAGTCGATCCGATGAAAGTGGAAGCAGTTGAAAAATGGGAACCGCCGAAGACAGCAACAGAAGTACGGAGTTTTCTGGGTTTGGCCGGCTACTACCGAAAGTTTATAAAAGATTTATCTCGTATTGCCACACCTTTGACGAAGCTGACTCGAAAGAATCTGAAGTTCGAATGGAAGGCAGAACAGGATGAAGCATTTCGGATATTGAAAGAAAAATTGTGCAGCGCGCCGATATTAGCATTACCCGAAGGTTCCGAAGACTTCGTAGTTTATAGTGATGCTTCTAAATTGGGATTGGGTTGTGTGTTAATGCAGCGGGGAAAGGTTATTGCTTACGCTTCTCGTCAATTAAAAGACCATGAGAGACAGTATCCTACGCACGATATGGAACTTGCAGCAGTTGTCTTTGCATTGAAGATTTGGAGACATTATCTGTATGGTTCCAAATGTCAAATTTTTACTGATCATAAGAGTCTCCAACATCTTTTTGATCAAAAGGAATTAAATATGAGGCAAAGGAGATGGCTAGAACTGGTGAATGATTACGACTGTGAAATTCTTTATCATCCGGGAAAGGCGAATGTGGTAGCTGATGCACTAAGTCGTCAAGAAAGGAGTGGAACAATAAAAGCTATTTCACTAAGGGCTGAACTGTTACCCAACATCTTTGACGAACTGTTAAAGTGTCAGATAGAAGCTTGTCAGGAAGAACACTTGAAGTCAGAACGGTTAGTGGGGATATCAGCATTGCTTGTGAAAGATGACCGTGGGTTGTTGTGTCTGGAGAACAAAATTTGGGTACCTCGTTTGGGTGGGTTACGTGATCGTGTGTTACAAGAAGCTCATCAATCTCGTTTCTCTATCCATCCAGGTACGAACAAAATGTATAGAGATCTGAAGCAATTTTATTGGTGGCCGGGAATAAAAAGAAGCATTGCAAAGCATGTGGAAGAATGTACTACTTGCAAAAAGGTGAAGATTGAACATCAAAAACCATTTGGTCAACTACAACGATTAGAAATACCGATGTGGAAATGGGATCAGATTACAACCGATTTCATCACGAAGCTACCAAGAACTCCGAAAGGATTTGACTCTATTTGGGTGATAGTCGACAGGTTGACAAAGTCTGCACACTTCTTACCAATAAAGGAAACTGATTCGATGGAACGATTGGCCAAGTTATACATAGACGAAATAGTAACTCGACATGGGGTTCCAATTTCGATAATTTCTGATCGAGATAGTCGTTTTACTTCAAGATTTTGGAGAAGTTTTCAAAATGAAATGGGGACGCAAATAAAGTTAAGTACAGCATATCATCCTCAAACTGATGGCCAGAGTGAAAGAACGATTCAGACTTTAGAAGACATGCTCCGGGCTTGCATAGTTGATTTTGGGGGATCGTGGGATAAACATTTGCCTTTGATAGAATTTGCCTACAACAACAGTTATCATTCCAGCATTCAAGCGGCACCGTTCGAAGTTTTATATGGTAGAAAATGTAGAATGCCTCTGTGTTGGAATGAGGTGGGAGAGAAACAGTTGGCAGGGCCAGAAATAGTACAGTTAACCGCGGATAAGATTACCCAGATTCGAGAAAGATTGAAAGTGGCTCAAGATAGACAGAAAAGCTATGCCGACCGACGTCGGAAACCGTTAGAATTCCAAGTTGGAGATTTTGTAATGTTAAAAGTCTCACCTTGGAAAGGAGTCATTCGATTTGGGAAGCAAGGTAAACTTAGCCCGAGGTATATTGGCCCGTTTGCAATTACTGAAAGAATTGGAGAAGTAGCTTACCGATTAGATTTACCTCCAGAGTTAAGCAGGATTCACAACGCTTTTCATGTGTCAAATTTTCGAAAGTGTTTGGTATCACCAGATAAGGCAGTGTCTCTACCGGATATACAAGTGGATGAAAAGTTGAACTATGTGGAGGAACCGGAAGCTATTGTTGACCGAAAAGTCAAAGTTTTGCGGAATAAAGAAATCAGACAAGTGAAAGTACAGTGGAAACATCACAGGGGTCAGGATGCTACGTGGGAATCAGAGTCTGAAATGAGAGCCAAATACCCTCATCTTTTCTCTTAACTGAATTCCGGGACGGAATTCTTTTAAGGGGGAGATGTTGTAATAACCAGGTATTTTATTTAATTTAAATATGAAAATTTTATAAGTTTATATGGGTATTTTAAGGAGTAAGAAGTTAAGGGGTAAGTTTTAAATTTTTAATAGAAGTTAGGGGTATATTTTGTTAAGTGGAACAAGTTTAAGGTTTATTTGGTATTTGGGTGACACCTCCTGTTAGCCAAAACCGACTTTCATTCTATTATGATGAGGTGTCTCCTTCTTAACACTATTAACAAAAGTGTTAGTGTGTGTATGTGTGGTGTATTCGGCTGAGAGAAGAAATCGAGAGGAATCAAAAAGGAAAGAAGGAAATTAAGAAGGAAGATCAATACCTAATCTACTGGAGAAGTTCTTAAATAGCTGTATAATCAGAAGGTAAGAATCCTATATCACCTCATCTTTATGTATACTAGTTCTTAAAAGTTTTACTATAAGTTGTGGATGTGGGTTTTGGTAATTTTAGGAAGTTATGGCAATTTTGGGTTTGGAATAGTGTTCTAATGGTAGTATAAAACATATCTGCAAAGTAGCATAAACATGCATAGTATAAAACTGCAAAAAAGCTAGGTTTTAGGATGAAACAGTAGACTGAGACATTCATCGAAGTCGCAATAGACGACTGCGACATTCAACGAAGTCGCAACAGTTGGTTGGTTGCGACTTGGCATTGAAGTCGCAATGGTCGTTTGCGACTTAGCTTGAAATCGCAGTAGTTGATTGCGATTCGAGTTTGGGATCGCAGTAGTTGATTGCGACTCCAGGGTGGAATCGCAATAGTGGGTTGCGACTCCAGGGTGGAATCGCAATAGTGGGTTGCGACTTCAGGGTGGAATCGCAATAGGAGATTGCGACTTGGTACTGTTCATTGCGATTTGAGTCGAGGATTTCAGAACTTAGAGACTTCTAGTCTTAAAAGGAAATATTTGTATTCATGTAGTACAGATTCCGTGAACCGGGACTGAAGGAATCGGAGAGCTCAATAAAAGCGTGGAAGGGTTTTTGGAACTAAGATAATCAAGTGAGTTTTCTTTAAAAGGTTTACAAATGGAATACATATATGTGATTAAATGTAATAGGGTGCATATAGTGTTTATATGAATATTACATTGTATGAGTACTAGTTGGCCGGGCTTAGGACCGGTGAAAGTTGGCTGTACAGAGGGACAGTGGTGTTGGCTGTTATTAGGACAGCGGTGTAAATTAATTAATTGGCTTGCTACCAATTAATATGGCAAGGAAAAGAAAAGAGAAAGAGATGGAAAGATACATGCTGCATGAGTCATATTTGGTATTCTTATGGGAATTATGTGCAAATGTTTTCTTTTACTAACGGGGATTTTTCTCACTAGACCTCAAGGTCTAACCCTCATTTTTGTTTTAAAATATGTATTCCAGGTCACGGAGCAAACAAAAGACTATGATAGAGTTTCTCATGTTTAGCTTTTGTGGATGTTGAATGTCTATGAAGATTTCAGTTACTTTTAGTAGTTGTTATGTATTTTACTTTATTCGAAAAAGTTTGTACTGAAAGACCTTAATGGTAGAATTTAAGGGACCGTATTTGGATTATGATATGTTATTTTGTGGTGAAATATATGTAATTTGTATGTTGGGATTAAGGGATGTTACAAAGTTGGACAAGTAAGAAGCAAAACTCAGTGTCCACTTCCACAGCTGAAGCTGAATATGTAGCCGCTGGAAGCTGTTGTTCTCAGGTCTTGTGGATGAGAAATCAGCTACTAGACTATGATCTTCAGCTCTCCAAAATTCCAATCTATTGCGACAGCACAAGTGCCATCGCTATAGCAAACAATCCAGTGCTACACTCAAAGACAAAACACATAGAAATCATATATCATTTTATCAGAGATCATGTGATGAATGGTGATATAGAACTTCATTTTATCCCAACTGATTATCAGTTAGCTGATTTGTTTACCAAACCTCTTGATGAGACAAGATTCAACTTTCTCATCAGCGAGCTTGGAATGCTGAACTTTGAAGGGTAAAATCTTCAGCGGTTCACATTTGATCAGCGATACGTTTATACATTCTTGTATAACCTTCGAGATAAAATCAACTTGTATAATCCATTTCATCATCTTCTCTCTGAATAAACTTGGTTAAACTGATATCCAGGTATGTTTTCTCTCTCTGACAATCGCATGTAAATGCAAGATTTCAAAATAAATTGCATCGCTGAATATCTATTCCTTAACAGCGATATTTTGAAAGTTCTTTAAACCTTCACTGATATTTTCTATTCAGTGCTTCATGTTTTTCAAAAGAGTCTCTGAGCTTTCAAAACCTCAGAGACATCCTAAAAGAATGTGAAAGGACAGTTGTGACGTCATTGCAACGGATAACACCAGGCACGATTTCTTTCTGACACACGTTTGCACGTTTCGTTCAAACTTCTTATCAAATGCAAACACGTGTCCGTGTCATGATGAAAACCTTTTCCCGCTCAAGGTTTTCTCTCTCTAAAAATCCCTATATAAACAACTCTTGGTTTATATTTGTCTTTTATGCGAACAATATTTCTCCGCAAGAAAAGAATCCTCTGTTGCATTTGTGCTCTCAAAAACCTCAAGAACTGTTCATCATCTTTTTCATCAAAACTTCAAGGTTAATATGTTCTTATCTTTTATCAAATGCGTATAACTTGTTTTCGATCTTCTCATTGTTTTAACAAGATCAAACAAAAGAACTTTGTAAAATAAAATCATTTCTTTCATGGTTTTATGAACACAACCATTTCATGGTTGTTCTTCAAGTTTTAAATCTAAATCTTAAACTTGTTCTTCATTCGTATCCAGTTTTCTTTTAGAAACTGGAATACAAGACTTTATGGGTTTTACATTTCATTTCAAAAATCAAGAAAAACCCTAATCTTCATTAAGACATTTTTGTCTGAATGAAATGGACAAAATTCGAAAAATCTTAATGGAAAATTATTTCCACATTAAGATAATTCTTATTTGTTAACATCTTTGGTTGAACTGATAATACAGAGAAATGGCATCTTCAAAAATCAATGTCACCGCTGAGTCCATCTCCACTGACTCTGAGGAAGTGGACATCGTCAAAGCCCCTCAGGTTAAGTTCGAGCTGGATCAACTAGATTGGACCAAGGCCAACAATCTCTCAGCTCTTCTCGAGTTTCCTCCTCGGAAGCAAGTATCACATCTGGACGATGCTGTGAGTTTTCTGAAGAACAGCCCCATCTACACAGCCCTGACCATAACACCTCCTGCCAGTCAGCGGCTCTTATCCCAGTTATGGTACTCTGCCAGACACACTGAGCTACCCTCTGCCAAAGATGCATCCAAAACCATAGACTGCATACTCAGTGATACTGAGTATGGCACCATCAAGATAACCCCTGCCATAATCCGAAAAGCCCTGAACTTCCCAAATGCTACCAAAGAAAAACCCTTCGTTCCATTCCCTGACCACAAGAGGCACGCTGACAAAGAAGAAATCATTGCCTTCCTGGACGCAATGGGTTATATCTGGGATATTGGAAGGGACAAGAAGCCTGAGAAGAAACTGACGCTGATAAAGAAATCCAAGATGCCCAGCGAGATGAACTTCATCTTCGCACACCTGATCAGCTGCATGACAGCGAAGTCCGGCTCTTCTGATCAAGCCGGCCAACCTCAGCAGTCCATGGGATACGCACTGCTGAAAGGTCTAAACATTGACTGGGCCTCCATTATTTATGATGACCTGATTCAACGTGTCGACTATGCCGCTGACAGACCAGCATGGGTTCCTTACCCACGATTCATCAGCGCCATCTTTCAATATGGCCTAAAGGACATCTATCCTGAAGAGGGTGATCTGAAACTTTCTCAGATTGGCCCTAAAGTTCTCGACTTCAAGCCTGTCGCCAATGAGGTACGTCTCTCTACTCTTCTCACTCTTCTAAATTCTCCGCTTTCTGTGGCTCCTTCAGTGACAATACCCATCGCTGATACCCCGGCCACAAAATCCTCTCCTTCTAAGAAAAGGAAACCCTCTCACACCCAACTTGATTCCAAAAGGATCAAGAAAACCAAGGAGCAACCCCAGCAATTCCATGCTGAAGACTCCTCAGCTCATTCTTAAGAGCTGAAGGAAAGTTCCGTGGTACGCTCTGCCACACCCGTGCAAGCCATCCCTCCAATCCAGACTTCAGCGTCTCTAAACGCTGAGGTTAGAAACTTGGAAACTACCCAACCTCCATCAGTCTCTCAAAAGACTGATGAAGTGATTGTCAGCGATTCCAACGCTGAACTCAGAACCCGCACCCCAATCTTATCCTTCGCTCCTCCCTCCACTTCCTTGGACACTCCTCCAGCTAACACTGGAGATGCCATCATTCCAGAGGCCACCGCTGATGCTTCTCAACAAATGATGAAGAAAGGACCTGCAGAGATCAGCATACCTCACCATACTTTCGAAGAGGATATGGAACATTACTCAGGAACTTGCAACTTTGACGAGTTCATCAATCCTCCTGCAGGTACAAATCCCACCTTAAACACTGTAACTATACCTGAAACTTCTGAGCTTTCCTTTGTTCACAAGTACTTATATATTACAGGTCCTAATTTGGGAGACATCAACGCTTCTCTGAAGTCCGTGGAAACAAAGCTGACAAGTCTCACCACCACACTCTCCAACAACTCAACAGCTGTAACAAACGCTGGAGAGAATTTGACAAAGCTGACAACGGTGGTGGAGAAGAAAGCTTCCACTGAAGACATCAAGGAACTTGATAAGACTCTCGCCGATTTTGCCAAGGTGCTCTCTGACATCTACACTGACTACACCAGCCTCAAAAGCTCAGTTTCGACCATGTCCAGCGAAGTAACAACGCTGAAGACATCGGTTGGAAAACTCGAGGGTGATATGTCAGCGGTCAAGACTGACTTAGGCTCTGTAAAGACCGACGTTAGTTCTATGAAGACGATGATCGAGACGCTGGTCATCAAGGCAAATAATCCAGCTCCTGCTCCTGCCCCTATTTTGGAATCTTTCACAGCGGCAGATCGCACAGAGCTGAAGAAAATCACGCCTGCTATTTCTGGCCTAGAAGACATATTAGCAAAGCTTGAAGGTTGTGTGAAAATCTCTGGCCCAGAAGACAGAGATAACACCAACGCTGAATCTACCCATTCCTCCCCCAGTCATCATTAGAAAGAGGGGGAGAAGAGCGCTGAACATTTCAAGGAGAAGAGCGCTGAAGATCTAAACAAAAGCGCTGAAGACCTTTCCCATGATGAATCTATCAGGGGAGAGAGGAATGAAGATCTAACCGCTGGACCTCAGGGAGATGAAAACCCTGAGGGAACCGAGAAGCTCGCCTCTGTATCTGAGGGGGAGCAACTCGAAGAAGATGCTGAGGAATCCGAAGCAGAAGAAGATGAAGACATCGACATCCCTGAAGATGAACCATCCTTCTGTCCAAGAAAGGATGATGATGATGATGATGATGAAGATGACGATGATTTCTTTATCGTCAAACCTGCCCCAAGGATCAAAGCTCTTAAGGGAATCTCTATAAAAGAACCTTCAGGGGAGAAGACAAAGACAAAGCCCTCAGCCTCTGGCGCTCAGAAAAGCAAAGGCAAAGGCCTCGCTGAATTTGAAAATCTGGCGATCTTGCTTGAAAAGCCGGTTTGTCAGGTACACTAAACTTTACTTATATTCCTTCCCTGAACATCTCAATACACAATCAGTTCTCTACTCAATAACCTCTCTACGCATCCACAATCTTTTTCTATCTTTTCTACCCATGTTCTTCTACCCAGTTCTTATTTGTAAGATCGCTGCATTTCAGCTAGTCCTCTTCCATGTTTGAGGATGTCGCTGAAGGCTCTACTATTGCGACTTCACAAATAATTCCAGCTGCCGCTGAAGAAATAATCCCAGTCTTGGATTTAATCTCTGAGACTGATGAACCAGAAGAACAACCTCTCTCGCACAGAAACAGACCTTCCTCAGCTCCTCAAAAGCTGAGTGAAGAGGATCAAAAGAGAAGAGAAAAAATGATAAAGCGATTCGAGGATCAGCGAATCATTCTAAGGCATGATCAACTGCCTTCAGTTCCTCCTAAGTTCAGAATTTCAAAAGCTGAATACCAGGAACACCTCAGAGCTGAACGCCTCATTGCTGAAAGGAAGGAAGCTGAAGAGAAAGACAGAGAATACGCCATCAAGCTCACTCAAGAATCTGTCAAAGACCCCAAGCTGAAGCGTGTTCCCATTCAAATCCAACGAAAGTTGTGGGAAGAAGCCCAGAAGATCGTGGAAAAGAAAACTGAAGTTTCTCAGACCACCCTGATCTGGTGTAAAGAGATAATTCACTTCAGATATCGTCCAGCGAAGATCAACAAGGTATTCATCTCTGGAAGAACCTCTATCGGAGTACCTATTGTTGACATCAAACTGTTCAGAGAAGATGGCAAATCTGAAACCTTTCGCGCTGACACTGTAAAAAGGTATGGTCTCTCTGAATGGCTGGAGATGAGGTTAGCTATCCAATCGTCAAAATCTAAGTACAAGGATCATTTCGAAAAGCTGATAAACAGACAGATCGACTTGATATCTTCTTGTGTGGATATTCCTCCTGTAACTGATCTAAAGCTGAAAAAAAAGGGGCTCTCCAAAGAAGAAACGTCAAGATTCAAACTCAGGTCCTGTCATACGAAATTAAACTGGAATTGGTTTCTCTCGCGCTGAAGTACTTGGTCCTGATCCTGATCTATCTGCCCTTGACATCTCTTTGCCACCATGTGAACTTTTCGTCCCTGGTAAAGTCATCAGTAATCCTTATGGAATATTCTTTGTTGACTACGACGGACGTAAATGCTTTCAACGGATCGCTGAGCTTCCAATCACTCCAATCGAACAGCTCAGAGATCTCATCTACTGGTGTGACTTCAGAAAGGACATTCAGGCACGACACCTAAAACCCTTGATCTTTCAAGAAGCGCTGAACAAAAGAAAACAAGGTGTAACGGTTCCTGACTGGATGATCCCCACTGAAAAGACGACCCTTGATGAACTTCTCATTAAGGAAGAACCTTTTGAAAACCGATATAATCTCCTTTTTTCTCTATTGTATCAGTTATCCTTCTGTACTTGTAATTTATTTCGCTTGTACTTGTAATCTTTATGTTCTTCATTGTAACCTGATTCAAAGATTTAAAGAAAGATTTCAGCGAACGTACTTTACTCCATCAGTACAGAAAAGATCCCAGAAAACAGTAAAAGGGACAAATATTTTATGAGTTCTTTTTATCCTTATGTTTTCATTAAATAGCAATTTTCTTTGTTGCTATGTCATAATCAAATAGGGGGAGATTGTTGATCCAAACCCTCAGTGATTTGATAATGACCCTCTCTTATACTTAGTGAAAATTGTAAGTAAACAATATGTATCAGAGTTTCACTATCGCTGATAAGTACTAAGATCTTACAGTACTGCTGATAGGAACTCTCGCTCTTTAAATTAAACATTCAGCGAACACTGTTCACCATTAATGCTCTGAGTCTGTTCAGTCATTATGGTGATCGCTGATAAGTTAGTTGTTTACTTATGATCCCTGAAGACAAGTTTCACGTCAACAAAGGTTCTACGCTGAAGTCGAAGATCAAGCTCAAGAACCAGCGACAAGTCTCCTAATGAACTGATGCGGATCAGCGAAGACTCAGATTTGTCCACTCAACGTGAAGTATCAAGTACAAGACTTCAGCTATCGCTGAACTTTATCATATGCTGAATAGTAAATGATAATCGCTGAATCAACGAAAGCTGATCATGAAGTCCTCCGTACAAAGTACTTTTGTCTTAACCACCCTTGCACGCCACCGTACGAAATGTCAGAAAAGAACCTTCGAATATCTGAAATCGTACAACCACTCTGATACTACACTGTTCATCCTTACGGCTACTAAGGTTGTCAACCAAGGTCAATGACATGCAACCAACCAGCTGATGACACGTGTAAAGTGTATACTGACTTGCATTAAATGCATGCAGTATATAAAGAGATGAACTCACTTCTTTTGAAGTAACTTGCTAACTCTGGACAAGTTCAAATCTCTCTCAAGATAGGATTTTATTAGTAATCTCCTTATCTTTCTTAGTGCAAGAAATCTTAGTGTTCCAACTTGTTTAGATTTAGGTTTATCCTTAATCTTGTTTCCGCAACAAGCTGTAAATTGTTAATGATTTATCAATAAACAATTTAGAAAAGTAAAATCTGTGTGTTTGTATTCAACCCCCCCCCCCCCCCCCCTTCTACAAACTTGTATAGGCCTTCGGGACCAACATATTAATTTTAGAATTTATCCCGATTAAAGTTATGCACTTCATTTTGTGAAGTATTAAGTTAGGGATAAGTTTTAATTTAGCTTGGAAGGTTTAAGGTTCATTGTGTCAATTAAGGAAAGTCTGAGGTTTGTTTGGTAAATTGGCAAATGAGGTGTCAACATGTTAATAAAAGAGCTGACAAAGTGAGGAGAGGTGTCCTCATAACTATTTTTAATCAATTTCATGTGTGTGTCTGGGGGTTCTTCACGAAAAGGAGAAAGAGAGAAAGAGATAGAAACAAAAGAAGGAAAAAGAAGAAGATTTAAGAAACTGAAGAAACTCTGCTGAATTTGAAGAAGGAATTGTGAGAAATAAAAAGGTATGTTTTTATCTAAATTACCTTCTCATGTATATCTAGTTTTATATAAAGTTGGAAATGGGTTTTTGATGATTTAGATGAATTTGGATGTTTTGAGAAAATTAAGTTTATTAATATGTTAGATTGGTGGTAAGGAACATATCTGCATATTTTGGAATTTAACAGGCATAGAGTAATCTTTAAAATTCTGGGTTTTTGTTCAAATTAGAAGGTTGCGATAGCTATGAATGTAGATGATATTCATAAGTGTCGCAACCCAAACAAACTCATTGAAATCGCAACAGTGTGTTGCGAGGGAAGTAGAAATCGCACCAGGAAGTTGCGATGGGAGAAAGCCATCGCAACCATGGGTTGCGATGAGGCTTAGTTGCGAGGGGTTTAAGGTTGCGAGGCATGATTGTGAGGCATGGTTGCGATAGATGCCATGGGTTGCGATACAAGTTGGTATCACAGTAGTGGCTTGCGATAGCCACTTTGTTTTGCAAAGGGATGTTGTTACTTGCGACAGTACTATTTGGTTGTGATAGGTTAAGTTAGTTGGTCGCGATAGGAAATGTGATCTTAGGATTTTTAATAATTAATTATCCTAAACATTATATTAATACCAGTACAACTGTGTATGGTATTTCAGATTTTGTGACGTCAGGGTGATTATCCTTACAACTTTGAGAAGTAGAGAAATTCAGATATTTCAGCTACCAAGTGAGTTCATTCTTACCTTACCTTGTATAAATGTTTTATAACTGTTTTATAAATGTTTTTAAATATGGTAAGGTATATTTTGATAAATGAACTGTTGGGATGTATTTTGAGGGAAGGATTTTATGAAGTAAAATCTAATAAGTTAAATTGTTGATATTGTATAAAGTTCATAATTGAAATGAACGAATTATAAAGGAGATTCGTTTATACGATTGCTATAAGGAATTTATGAGTTATAAATATATATTTCGCTTATACACTTGCTATAAGGAATCTATATTGAATAAATACCTGTATGTGTATAATTAGGTGATATGGATCCATAGGCACTAGCAATTGAGAAATTATGGAATAGACGTAGATTTATTCGGAATTCCTGATTTCTAAGGAAGAATAAGGGATTGACAAGAGTGATTGTAATCTCTACTTCCTTTCTAATAAATGGGCATGTGTTATTGTGATTTATTAAATATGAGCATTAATCTAGAATCCGAGGAGATTCGTAGTGTGGCTCTGGACTGTGAGAATAGATCGACTTAATGTCAGATCTTAGTCACAGAATCAGGTTTAACCTGTTATCAAAGGATGGATTTACTCGTGGTAAGAAAAATGGTAAACCAGGTTTGTTAAGCGTTGTTAATAATGATTTTATATATGATATTTTGAAACTAAATGTTCTCACTAGGCATTAGCCTAATCGTTTCAAATAAATGTTTTCTTACCAGGTACTAGCTCGGGAAAGTAATCGGGATGTGGGACGAGAGCTTTTGGACTAGTGGAGAAGTTTTGGATGATGAGGCTCCGATAGATTGCTTAGATAATCTAGTTAATCTAATTATAGTGACATGATTAGATTAATAGGTTATTTGAAGAATTCTATTTTGTATTGACGATCCTCGTAATTAATTCTCCACTTATGTATAAAGCTTACAAAGTTATGTCTAAATCTTATTATAATTTAAGGTTTAAATTAACCATGTTTTTAGGGTGTTACAATATGGTATCAGAGCATTAGTTTAAGTGAACTAAGTATGCTGAGGAGGTACTTAGACTTAAGCTGAGATGAATTAAGTTATGATTCGTGAGATATGGGTAGACGTATTAAGACGGGATAGTATTGGAGTCGACGGAAATACGTGAAATTAGTACTGTGACAATGGTAACGAGGATTCTCATGTATAATATGTTCACAATTTCAATTAGCTAGTGTTATTATGAATATATTATTACGCAAGCATGCTTGTTTCTAAATTGTTACAGTGACTAATGAACGGTAAAGTACGTTTAGTGCGTCTGTATTCGTATAACCAAATTTAATGGTTGTTTATTTATGTAATAGTAGAACGATGGTGGATACACCACCAAGGTCCTTCAATTCTTTGGAAGACAGATCAGTAAATGAATGAGGGTTGGGAGGACAACCTGGAACTGGCGGGACTCATGAAAGCCCGCCGAGACAACTTTTAATAGGTGGATTGAAATGTGTGGAGATAGAATGTAAGATGATTGATCAAGACGGGAATAGTATGAAATGGTTGAGTAAGTGAGTCGTGGAATGCGTGTATAGCAAGTGTTACAAGGCCGAGAGGGCAACCACTGGTCGGAAGTAGAGTGTCAATGATAAGTTGCGTAAGTAAAATGATTGACCTTGTTGTAGTAAGTAGCCTTCAATTGCGGGTAGAGTTTTATGCATGGTGTTCTAGTGTGTGTTACATGAGTTTTCGTGATTTCAAAACAAATGCATAAATAACAATTTTAGTCGAGGTTGAGTCAGCATGTGCAAGTGTATATTTAAAAAGGCAATTTCATTTACGACGTACATTGAAATTTTGAGTTTAGTAATTTGTAAAATATTTCGTAATTTACATGAAAAGTAAATTGTAATAAAAAAGGTCAAGAAAACGTTGGCCAGCAAAACTTTTATAACCGACAAGAGTATTGACTTGAGAATGTCATATAAACAAGTGAGAACCGACTAGCTTACTTCGTGTCGGTAATTTCTTTCAAACTTTTGTCATATGAAAAGATTTTCATTTAAAATATATTACTGTCGTAATAATATCGTTTGGTTGAGAAAGATTATATTTTACGGAAAGTTGTATGCAAACGATTTTCAAGATCGTTGTGCGGTACATTGGAGTTATGAGAATGTTAGGGTCATGTGTACCCAAGTTGCTCCAAGTGTTGTTCTTTAAAAGGAGGAAATGTGCGAAATAATATTTTATTGCGTTGTCATGTATGAAGGCTATGAACTCACTAGGTCGTAGAGTATTACACTATAAGCTAAGAAAGAACTCCGAGAGTGGAGAGGTGTTGGATAAATCTTGGGAGAATGTTTGTAGTTTTGGTATTTTTCTTTGTTCAAGAGTAAAGGTGAACGGTGGGAGAGTTGAAAGTGGACTTTAGTGTTGGTTGTATGAGTGTCTGTGCCCTTGTTCGATGACTAGAAATACAGTTACCGAGGGACGATTGCGTCCGGAGGAAGGAATAGAAGTCATCAAGGTGATGGAATTAGCAACTCGTTATGAGTAGTGTGGTGAGACAAAAAGGAAATATCCTCGACGTCAAATGAAAATTTATGGTGATCTTGTGAATTGGATTATGATATGTTGGAAGGATTAGGTTTAGTTAAGGACCCTTGTTAAAGGATGGATTAAAGAAGTATTGACAGACTGACTATTAATGTTGAAGTCGACAGTTGCTTAAGATGTATGAGGTCTTTTGCCTGTCACTGGGTGCGGTCTGGGTGCATCCCGCGTATGCCTGTGCGGGCAGGAACCGTGAGCGGTACCGGCATGCTGTTATGCAGAGGGTATGCGCAAAGTGGAGAATACATCTAGGGAATTTTTGAGTGATTGACGAATAAATCACGAGTGAAAGAAGTTTTGGTTAAGTTGTTGCATAAGTAAAAGCTACGTGGTTAAAATACGCTTTTAGAATTTATTGTGGTTGTGCAACAATTATGATGTGTTATGTGCTTAATTGTATTTATATAAATAAGTGTCGTTTTAAGTATTGGTCTATTGTGTGAGGATCGTTTGATGATCTTGTATTCTTAGTACTGTTGGAAACTAATGAACCTTGGTGAATTATATACATTGTTAAGTATAAGAGAGTTGCATATACGTGTACATATTGATACACATATAAATTGACTTCATTGGGAAGGTAGCAATGAAAGGGTTGTGAGATTATTACGCCTAGGAGCGTGTGTTGCATGATGTTAGTTAGATGTATTTTAATTGCATGAGTTGATGTTGATAAATGATCATTAGATCTTTTGAGCCGATGGTTCGGTTTTGGACTCGGTTGAGTCTTGAGGGCATTCGGCCGGTTTAATAAGCTCGACGTAGGTTTGGGTTTGGAATTACATGGATTGTATTATAACTGAAGTTTACATGATGTGAATACATTGGTTATTCTTTTGAGGTCATGTATGAATGTTAAGTTTGAATCAGAAGATTTAAAAAGTTAAAGGACCACCTTGTAGGGGTGTTAGGATAGTGAAAGAATATTGTTGTAGATGAGCATTTTACTTAGGATGTGGATGGTTTATAAAGGATGAAGTATTAGGCACGAACGAAATGAGTGTATAGACTGTGTTGATCGGTGAGGGATTGTGCCCTGTCTATGTTATGGTTTGGAATCACAAGAGATAGCAAGAAACGAGTAAGTTTAAATTAATTAGAAACCATGAGTTGTGGTTCAACTAAAGTTGGGGAGAAATATAATAATGACATAGACTCAATTAATCATGCGGGAAAACATGAAAGTACGTTTGAATTGTGTACAAATGACCATGAGAGACCTGGTCTGCTGTGAGATGTTATGGGTGGAGAATGTACGAACGAGTTGTGGCATCAAATGCCAAGATAAGTGTGTTAACTAGTATGTAATGTGAAGTTAGAAAGAGGAAGCATCCGATGGAAACCTTTTCGGGAATTTTAGATGAAGAGTATTATTTTATCAATAAAGTTGATTGGAGCATGTGGTTTGTAAGATGGTGTAGTGATTTGGCTATTATCGGAATAGAATGTCGGAACGATAGTGGGAGTTTATCCAAAGTGATTTTGGTTGTGTAAATCGCTAAATAAGTTTATGATTTTGAATCATAGGAAGTTTAATAAAGATGAGGAGTGTGTTAGTTAAATTGTGGTGTAATAGATGCAAAATCCTTAAAGAATGAGAGTTGTTTCTTATGTATGAAAGAATTGTCCGAGAAAGTATTAGTTGCAGATTAAAGAATGTGTAGTAACTGTGGACGGTATGTTGTTTTAAGATAACTTAGTTGAATGCCTTAAGTTAGAATTTTGGTACTGTTTGGTTATGTATAGTATTGAGAAAATGTTATCGGTATGTGGAAAAGTTGGGAGAAAGAGACAAGTAATGATTGGAGGGTAGTACTCCATGCTAACGTGGGAAGTAATGATAGAAAGGTCGGACCTAAGAATGTAGTTATACTACAGGTTCAATAGAATTATCACCTTTGATATACAACATTTTAGTGCTTGGTTGCAATGTGGTCGCGTAGTGCGATAGTGATGTGAGGAAGTGGTAGCACTTTATACTGAAGAAACGTGTGAGTCATGGATATAATGATTGTTTGTTGTGATTATCGAAGTATTCAAAAGTGGTGAGTATGCTCAATTTAAAGTGAGTATGGAATTTCAAGCAGTATACGTTAATGTTATTTTGAGATCTGGAGATTGAGATACGGTTGATGACGGTATGATAGACCAAGCAATAGTCGGATATAGATTTAATGATAAATAGTTACTCTAGGGAGGCTTGTAAATCCAAGTTGGGGAGCGAGTAATGATGAAAGAGATAAGGTTCAGAAAATATGAAAAGATGAATCCTTGTTATTTCTGGACTTTTATTTGTGATTAAGTATGTAAGACTTAAAGTGAAGAGATGTACAAAATATTTCATGTTGGTATGATGTGATTTCTTTTACTAAAGTAAGAGTCGATGAAAAGAGTTGTTGTATGGAGAAACCAGAAGAAATTTTGATACGTCAATTAAACGGTTACGTAATGATAAGGAAGTAGTTATGTTGAAGGAACAATGGAAACATCATCGAGATGCTAATATAACGTTGGAGTCAGAAGAGGATATGAAAGTTAGGTATCCTCACTTGTTTACCTAGCTTAGATTTCGAGGACGAAATCATTTTCAAATTGGGGAGTATTGTAACATCTCAAATTTTTGTAAAATATGATACTTGGAGATTATTAAATAAATTGTGTATATTTATTTAATAAAGTTGTGTTTTGTTAAGTGATATATTAATTTTATAATTTATCCCGATTAAAGTTATGCACTTCATTTTGTGAAGTATTAAGTTAGGGATAAGTTTTAATTTAGCTTGGAAGGTTTAAGGTTCATTGTGTCAATTAAGGAAAGTCTGAGGTTTGTTTGGTAAATTGGCAAATGAGGTGTCAACATGTTAATAAAAGAGCTGACAAAGTGAGGAGAGGTGTCCTCATAACTCTTTTGAATCATCAATTTCATGTGTGTGTCTGGGGGTTCTTCACGAAAACGAGAAAGAGAGAAAGAGATAGAAACAAAAGAAGGAAAAAGAAGAAGAGATAAGAAACTGAAGAAACTCTGCTGGATTTGAAGAATGAATTGTGAGAAATAAAAAGGTATGTTTTTATCTAAATTACCTTCTCATGTATATCTAGTTTTATATAAAGTTGGAAATGGGTTTTTTATGATTTAGATGAATTTGGATGTTTTGAGAAAATTAAGTTTATTAATATGTTAGATTGGTGGTAAGGAACATATCTGCATATTTTGGAATTTAACAGGCATAGAGTAATCTTTAAAATTCTGGGTTTTTGTTCAAATCAGAAGGTTGCGATAGCTATGAATGTAGATGATATTCATAAGTGTCGCAACCCAAACAAACTCATTGAAATCGCAACAGTGTGTTGCGAGGGAAGTAGAAATCGCAGCAGGAAGTTGCGATGGGAGAAAGCCATCGCAACCATGGGTTGCGATGAGGCTTAGTTGCGAGGGGTTTAAGGTTGCGAGGCATGATTGTGAGGCATGGTTGCGATAGATGCCATGGGTTGCGATACAAGTTGGTATCCCAGTAGTGGCTTGCGATAGCCACTGTGTTTTGCAAAGGGATGCTGTTACTTGCGACAGTACTATTTGGTTGTGATAGGTTAAGTTAGTTGGTCGCGATAGGAAATGTGATCTTAGGATTTTTAATAATTAATTATCCTAAACATTATATGAATACCAGTACAACTGTGTATGGTATTTCAGATTTTGTGACGTCAGGGTGATTATCCTTACAACTTTGAGAAGTAGAGAAATTCAGATATTTCAGCTACCAGGTGAGTTCATTCTTACCTTACCTTGTATAAATGTTTTTAAATATGGTAAGGTATATTTTGATAAATGAACTGTTGGGATGTATTTTGAGGGAAGGATTTTATGAAGTAAAATCTAATAAGTTAAATTGTTGATATTGTATAAAGTTCATAATTGAAATGAACGAATTATAAAGGAGATTCGCTTATACGATTGCTATACTGAATTTATGAGGTATAAATATATATTTCGCTTATACACTTGCTATAAGGAATCTATATTGAATAAATACCTGTATGTGTATAATTAGGTGATATGGATCCATAGGCACTAGAAATTGAGAAATTATGGAATA
The DNA here is from genome assembly GCA_033807775.1 of Saussurea involucrata. Taxonomy (NCBI): domain Eukaryota; kingdom Viridiplantae; phylum Streptophyta; class Magnoliopsida; order Asterales; family Asteraceae; genus Saussurea; species Saussurea involucrata. The sequence continues at coordinate 52,895,160 of CM066322.1, read as the reverse complement.
GACGTAGATTTATTCGGAATTCCTGATTTCTAAGGAAGAATAAGGGATTGACAAGAGTGATTGTAATCTCTACTTCCTTTCTAATAAATGGGCATGTGTTATTGCGATTTATTAGATATGAGCATTAATCTAGAATTCGAGGAGATTCGTAGTGTGGCTCTGGACTGTGAGAATAGATCGACTTAATGTCAGATCTTAGTCACAGAATCAGGTTTAACCTGTTATCAAAGGATGGATTTACTCGTGGTAAGAAAAATGGTAAACCAGGTTTGTTAAGCGTTGTTAATAATGATTTTATAAATATTATTTTGAAACTGAATGTTCTCACTAGGCATTAGCCTAATCGTTTCAAATAAATGTTTTCTTACCAGGTACTAGCTCGGGAAAGTATACGGGATGTGGGACGAGAGCTTTTAGACTAGTGGAGAAGTTTTGGATGATGAGGCTCTGATAGATTGCTTAGATAATCTAGTTAATCTAATTATAGTGACATGATTAGATTAATAGGTTATTTGAAGAATTCTATTTTGTATTGACGATCCTCGTAATTAATTCTCCACTTATGTATAAAGCTTAGAAAGTTATGTCTAAATCTTATTATAATTTAAGGTTTAAATTAACCCTGTTTTTAGGGTGTTACACTGCCCCTACCTCGTTCTCCCCCTCTTCCCCTTGTCCCAACTGTTGGATTCGTTCTATTAGGATTTCCTCCTCCCTCTCTATTCGTATGTCGAGTACCACTTGCCATTCTGTAGATTCAGACAAGATTAATATACACAAAAGCACCTACCCCATATAATAAGATTTTCCAGTTCAAACATGTACCTGTAAGTTCATGATTACACTGGCCAAATGTAATTTGAATTTACCTTACATGATGTTCCTTTTACCTTTTATATTTAGCATCCCAATGTTCTAAAATAATAGGGACATCCTACTTCACATGCAATTTAAGTCTAGGTATGGATCCGAATACCTAAATCCCTTAAACTAGGGCTCTGATACCATCTGTAACGACCCGGTTCTCAAACATGCGTCAAATAACATATATTGCATAACATCATTACATAACAAAAGATTCATCATATAACATGTACGGTCCCTTAGTCTTTACAGTCATAGTAGATACTTCATTACAAACTTTTTTGCAAATAAATTTACATTGTAACTAATAACAAAGTTATAACTGCTAAACACATCATGATCCTCAAAAACATAAGTCTTCCAAAGCTAGTCATAGATTTCCCCTTTCATTTGCTCTTACTTGATCCACGACCTGGAATACATATTTTTAAAACAAAATGAGGGTTAGACCTAGTGGTCTAAGTGAAAAATCCCTGTCAGTTTAAAATCATTTGTACAAACACCATATACATCATTCAAATATAAATACCAATTATAACTCATACATCGTGTACTTTCCTGTCTCATTTCCATGGCCATATTAGATGGTTGCGAGCCAACTAATAAATTTACTCCGCTATACTAAAATACAGCCAACACCGTTGTCCCTTCGTACAGCCAAACTCCGCTGGTCCTAAGTTCGGCCAAACTGCACTCGTGTAGTGTAATGCTCATGTAAACATAATATACACCTCAATCCACATATATGTATTCCAGTTTGAAAACATTTTAAAATAAAACTCACCTGCTTGCTTATCAACACACTTCCAAGCCTCCCCAAACAGATTCAGTCTTTCACCCAGAATTCACATAATCTGAAATAGTTTACATACAATTATCTCCTTATCAACTAAACATATAAGACTTACTAGAAGACTAAAAACTCTATCTAACTCTTATCCTCAAATGTTTCCCCCAAACCCGAACTTAAGTCGAGTCCACAATATTTCCAATCCTTACTCATATCCTATCCAAGAGTCGACAAAACACAAAGTTACTGGATTCTCAAAAGTGACCAAACAGCTAAAGTTTTCGGACACCTCAAACTATCCGGACAACATGACCAATCCGGACAGCATGACTTTCCGGACAACATAAACAATCCGGATAACATCCGGACACCAAAGCAATCCGGACACCATCCGGTATCTCATTTTAACCGGAAACTTATAGAAAGAGGAACTTACCGGGTACTTGACTCGTCCGGACACTAGCAAGAAGAAACTATCGGATACTACCAAAAGAAACTACCGGACACATTCAAATTGTGTCCGGAAACCTCTGTCGGTTTACCCCATTTTTACCCAGAAACCGACTGAAATTAACACCAGTCCAGATTTGGTAATTCTAATCCGATAGAAACCTTCTACTAACAATTATACACATAAAATGTAAAGGAAACATACCTCAAATCACTTCCAATGAATCAAATTTGAAGCCTTAATCTAATTCTTCTTCTTCTTTTGGTCTCAAAACACACACACATACACTCACTGATTTTATTTTCTGCTGAATTAAAATATCTGTTTGCCTAAGGATAATAATTAAACCATACTTACCATTTTAGACCTTGCACTATTCACTAATGACCCAAACACCCCTAAACTTATAAATTTACCCAAACTTACCCTAAACACCCAATTTTAAAGTTAACTAAAATTAACGGAAAGAGAATTTAACTAACGAACTTACCCGGGTTATTACAACGGTTTCAGAACACGTCTATTTAAGGTCTCTCATACATTTTTACTTCCTTAAGAGAAAGAATTTGGCGGAATTCCTCGCCACGATAACGAGAATCTTTAACTAGGAAAATTCACTAACTGACCACTTGGCGCAAAGCCAACCTCGTACATCCCGACAAACTCACACCTAGGAGTTCCCTCCTCGCGGTACGTAAATTTTCTAGATTACTTCTTCCAGTCGACATACGACTAAGCCGATTATACTCCCTTCCCGAATCACATCGGCTACAGCTCGACAACTAATTCATACGTTCTCACCCCTTCATCACTCTACACTTATACGTGACCAAAAGCAGAAAACTTCCATGAACCCTCATTGAAGTGTTTACCTATCCGAATTGACTTATCCTGAAGGCTCATCAATTTCTCACTGCTAGCCACAAACGTCCAGTCATATAACATAACTTCGGTTTCCCCCACTCAACTAGGAGAAGTAACCATGATCACACCCTACTGCTCTCAAGAGCTTACACTGAACGATCAGTTCGCTTGAACGTTTCTCACAACATCACCAACTCAACTCATTCAACTGCCCTTTTCCACTTCTTTCTCACACAAAGACATGCACAAATCCTCTTCCTCTATACTCTTTCCAGGGGTCGCACACTTACTGATGACAATCTACACACACTACTCCACCTTTTTGGTGTTACTGCCAAGCTTACTACTTCCATCCTACTCACTTGTCCCAACATACCATCTTCACCTCCCCACGTTAACGTGGAGCACTGCTCACCAAACGTTACTTGCCTCTCTCTTCCGACTTTCCGCATGCTGATAACACTTTCTCCTTACCAAACATAACCAAACAGTTGCACCAAAATTCTAACTTAGGCATTCAACCAAGTCATCCCAAAGGATACCGGTGCTCGAAGCCACTACACACTCCTTGATTTCCAACCTGTTACTTTCTCGGACTAATCCTTTCGCACAAAAGGAAACAATTCACATTCCTTAAAGATTTAGCATTTACTACACCACCTCTTAGACCCACTCATCCAACATTTCTTTAACCTTTTCCAGACCCTACAAATATACTTACTTAGCGACTCACGCAACCAAAAACACTTGGTTTCTCCTTTAGGTAACCACCCACTACCGCTCCGACATTCTATTCCGATAATAGCCATAGCACAATACCAACTTACAAACCACGTGCTCCAACAACCTAATTAACAAATCGAACATCTTATCCGAAACCCCGAAAAGACTTCCATCTGATGCTTCCTCTTCCTAACATCACATCACACACTGGCTGGCACATTTATCTTGGCAATTGATGCCACTACTCATCCGTACATTCTCCACTCATAACATCTTACTGCAGACCAGGTCTCTCATGGTCATTCGTACACGACTCAAACTTACCTTCATGTTCTCCCGCATAAATAACCGAGTCTATCTCGCTACTTGTCTCTCCCCAGCTCTAATTGAACCACAACTCACGAGTTTCTGATTGACCCTAACATAATCGTTTCTTGCTAGCTCTTTGCGATTCCAAACCATTACATAGACAGGGCACAATCCCTCATAGATCGACCTAATCTATACACTCACTTCGTTCGTGCTAAATACTTCATCCTTTACGAACCATCCAAATCTCGAAAGTAAAACGCTTATCTAAAACAGCAGCCTTTCACCATCTTAACACTACTACAAGGTGCTCCCTAAACTTTCAACCTTCTGGTTCCAGTCCTGGCCTCAACCACCTTACACAGCTGCCGACTTCAACGTCACTAGTTGACCTGCTGATGCCTCCTTAACCTATTCTTCAACAAGGGTCCCTTACTGAACCTAATCCTTCCAACATATCATAATCAAATTCACATCCCGTCGTCCTCATTTCAAACTCGCTCGAGCAACGTCAATATTACAAAATCACCTTAAAACTCTCATTCGACGTCAAGGATATTCCATTCCTACTTCACCACACTACTCATAACGAGTTGCTAATACCAACACTTTGATGACTTCTAGTCCTTCCCTTGAACACAACCGTCCCTCGCCAACTGTATTTCCGGTCATCGCACAAGGGTACAGACCCTCATACAACCGACACTAAAGTTCACTTCCGACTCTTCCACTGCTCACCCCTCCTCTTGAACACAAGTACCAAAACTACAAACATTCTCCCCCGATTTGTCCAACACCTCCCCACTCTAGGAGTTCTTCCTTAGCTTAAAATGTAATATTCTACGACCTAGTGAGTTCATAGCCTTCATGCATGACAACGCGATAAATAAATCATCACACTTTTGATCATTTTAAAGAAACAACACTTGGAAACGACTTGGGTACACATGACCCCAACATTCTCATAACTTCAATGCTCTGCACAACGATCTCGAGAATCGTTTGCATGCAACTTTCCGTAAAACTTAATCTTACTCAACCAAAAATATGTTGTTACGACATAAATAAATATTGGATGAAAATCTTTTCATACTACAAAATTTTGAAAGGATTTACCGACACGAAGTAAACCAGTCGGTTCCTACATTCATTTATATACTTCAACATGTCAATACTTATCTTGGTTATAAAAGTTTTGCATTCAAACGTTTTCTTGACTTTTTGCAACAATTTAACTTATAATGAAAAGAGTGGAATATTTTGTAAATCGTAATCCTCAAGACTTCATTGCGCGATGTAAATGGATTTGCATTTTTCTTTAAACATACGCTTGCACACGCCGACTCATATCCGATCAAATTTGATATTTACACATTTACTTTACTTATGAAAAATCTCATATGCACATATACGAACTCAATGCATGAAACTCTACTTGTAATTGAACGCTACTCACTCAAACAAGGTCAATCGCTTTACTCATGCAACTTATCATTGACACTCTACTTTCGACCAGTGGTCGCCCCCTCGGTCTTGCAACAACATGCTATGCCTACATTCAATGGTCCACTTACTCAACCATTTCATACTATTTTCGTCTTGACCAATTCATATCATATTATACTTCTACACGCTTTCAGTATTCTACATAAATCTCTCTTCAATGATCCTGCCACTGAACAACTCGACTAAAGAGTCAGGGCTCTAATCCTCTGCTCGCTCTTGGATTGACACTTCCAAGATCTCGAAACTGTCCTTCCTTACCATCCGAACTGATCTTTCCCACGATTTCTAGAACTGGGACTCTCCAAAAACAGGAATCTTACTCAAAATCAATCATTCCTCCTCTTCGAATCCACGAAGATCTACCTCTAGACGACTCATATCATTCTATAAAACACATTTCTTCTCTACGATGTATACATACATCACAACATAAATGATCTCTCATGATACTTCCACAACAAGGGGTCTCAGTCTACCCCTCAGGGGTCTTGCTGACATTCTAGATTACTGAAACACGACATATAATACTAGCTTCAGACTACAACTCCGGAAGAATAAGGCAGATTAAGCACATACATGTACCTGTAAGTTCGCAATTACACTGGCCAGGTGTAATCCCAAACTTACCTTACATGACCGTCCTCGGTACCCTATTAGCCATATTTCTATAATAGTGTCCTCCTAACGCATTTCCTGATTCTCAATTGTGATTTCTACTCCAAAAGTTTAAGTTTAGGCCCGTCCGGTCATCTAAATCCCTTAAACTATGGATCTGATACTAATTGTGACAACCCAGTCTAAAATGGGACATGCATAGCAATAAATAATAAGTTTTACAATACTGGGTCCCAAAATTCATTACATCTGTCTCAAAACATAGGTTGGCGGAAACAACCTGTACACAACTGAGAATAACTACCTACAAAAGTATGAGTGACACCGCCTCTATCTGCATCTGTACTCTATCCTGCTCTTGCTCAACTACTTGAGCCTCCTACTATCTGTTTACCTGAAAGGTTTAGTTTGGAAAATGTGAGGGTTAGACCATGAGGTCTAGTAAGCTCCCTCCTGACAGTTCTCAAAAATCGTTTAAAACAATTTATAACTTTCTCATAGCATTTCATAAAAACTTTCACATAAACTTTCATAAACACTTTCACATAACTTTTCATAAACACTTTCACGGATAAATCTGCTCCCGTAAATGGCACCCTGAAGTCACTCAAGAGTGACAACGAGTCAGTCTCACACTGCCTTGATGTGTCACTCTTTCCATGGCATAAACGGAACCTCCCCCCGGCATGAGTACTGGCAAAACCTGCCCCCGACTTAGCCAATTTACGTCTACCACAATGTATGCATACATCTCATATAAAACTTTAAATAAACTTTCATGCAGTTAAAAGCATAGAAATAAACATGGCATTTCTCATCATGTACTTACTTTAGAAAACACGTTAAAAGTCACGTATTTTAGTTAGAAAACTCACCTGGTGCTGTTAACATCTTTCTTTACTTTGCTTCTGACTTACACTCGGGTTACCTGAGAAATGGATGAAATATAAACTGCTCAGACCCTAATACCAACTTTCCGGACACCAACTTACCGGACACTAACTTACTTTCCGAACGAAACTACAATCCGGACGTCCGAACTTTCCGGACGCACAAACTACCGGGTGACTAGGCTTTCCGGACGAAATAGCTTACCGGGTCACCCACACTATCCGGACAACACCCTATCCGGATAACTATCCGGGAACTTCACTACCCGGTAACTCCCTTTAATCGGATACCTATCCGAAAACCACTGTTAACAGGAACTTACCTGGATACTTGTCCAGCCCTTTCCGGACGACGGTTGCGATACCCCTCCTGAGATCGAACCCTGCTAAAATGCTCTTAATCCATTGATTTTTGAGCAAAACAACAACATAACATAATTAGCTCATTACCTTTCTAAACCCTTAGCTATAATACACGATTTGTTGTCTAATTTCTCCCCTTAAGCACCATTTCACCCTTTTTAATCAAAACTCTCTCCAAAGCTCAACAATCCAGCATAACATTAACATAAGGTTTGGGATTAAGGATTACCTGATAAGAATGTAGGATGAAAACCCAATCCACTTTATCTTCTAATTTTTGATGATTGATACTCTTCTTCTTCAATTGCAATTGAACACCAAAAATATCCTTCTCTTCTCTCTATTCTCTCTAGCCGCCAACAATAATGATTTCCCCCTCTCTCTAGGGTTTTGCCCCAAATGGATTTCTTTTATACCCTTTGCTGAATTTATAAAATGGTCCCTGCTCTTTACAACTTTATAAATTTCCCTCAAACTTAATTCTTTCCAACAAGATCACGGTTATTACAGGTTATTTAAATCAATAACAAACTACTCAGGTATTCTTTGAGTGATCCATTGGTATTTTTTGAAAAACAACGGCTTCTATCAAACCATTGGTATTTTCTAGGTGATCTATCGATAATTACCGATTGAAATTTCACTGGATGATTTTTGTAGGTAAAAATCATTTGTTTTGTAGTGATAAGCTATAATTGACTATTGGGACGAGTAAAAAAAATCATGCAGTCATAACATTGGACCATAACATTTAAAACTACATAAAATTTTAAGAAGATCATGATAGATTAATTGGTTTCTTGCATTTTTAACGAAAGGTCAATTAATCGATCCCTACATAAGCAACAAAAACCAAAATTTAAAAAAACTTTGTTACAGCAAGACCCGAACCCATGCCCTTTCGGGGTAAGATGCATTAACTTGGCAACTTAGATATCATAACCTTCTATTTTGAGTTCAGCTTTTAGAAATATAAGAGGACGATACTAAAAATATTATAGCAGCATCCTTCACAAACGTGAATGAAACCTCAAACGGTAGCATCTGGACCTATCCTCTCCACTTAGGTTAGCTCCTGATTGACAACAAGACCTAGATCCAAATCCAACTTCATGTGTTAGATCATATCCAACAGCTTTCCTAAAATTTCTCTAAAATGCGAAAGCAAAAGTTAAAATCCCCAAAAAAATTACATCCATCTTCAACAGATTCTCCATTTTGGAGAATTCAACATTAATTATACTATTAAAATATTTAATAAATTATTACCCCAACAAACTTTTACACTAACTTTTAAAACATATTTTGTATAAAATAGTAATTTTCAACAAAGTTTTTATAAAATGATAATTTGTAAACATATTTTATATAAATGATAATTTTCAAATATTTTTAATAAACTAATAAAGTTCATCAAACTTCCAATAAAATCGTGATTAGTATTTTATAAGATGAATTTTTCAATAAAGTTTTCATAGTGTGGTATTTTTCACCAATTTTTTTAAATGTCAACTTCCAACAACAAATAATAAATAAAAAATGTAACTTTCAAAATTCTCATATTCTCTATTTTCTCCAAAAATGGGAAAGCTTGGAGATGCTCTTAGTACTTCATGTCATAATCAACCGTAAATTATGTCATAATAATGCTTATGTTCTAAAGTGTAACAAAAGATTTAAAGAAACCAAAACCCACGTTTTTAGTGAGACTGAGTTTGAAGTGGAGATTATATAAACATAATACCCCCACCATTTTCTACAAAATAATTGTATAAGGGGATGTTTGTTTTTGAAAAAATACCTCTTAAAATCTCTTAAGTTTGAAAATTAAGAGGTTTTCAGATTTAAGACTGTTTGTTTTATTTTTAGAAAAAAGTCTGAAAACCTCTTAATGTCCTCTGAAAATTTAGAGGTGCACCATCCATTTAATTCCTCTTTTTTTAAGGGCTCAGTTCCTTCTACCTCCTCAATTGCACGCATGGTTGATGGATATTAATGTGTGTGTTATCAAATAGTGGTCTCTTTCAAGTTGGAATTTTAAAACATAATATTTTTAGTAAATTAAGATGTTTATCATTTTATAAAAACAAACAGTCTTAATATTTCAGATTTCAGACTTCAGCACCACCTCTTACTTTTTAGATGTAAAATCAGATTTCAGACTTCAGACCTCTTAAAAAACAAACATCACCTAAGTGTACGATTGTCTTGTACATCATGATCCCATATATGTCGATCAAAAAAATGTTAAACATGTATCCTTTTTAACATATTTGTACACAATCACTCAGGGGCCGTTTACCTAATCACTTACCTGGGTAAGTGCTTACCGGTAAAATTCAACACCATCACTTACTTCTCGGATAAAATTTTAGTCCACCAAAATGGCATCATATGCAACAATTTAGCCGGTAAGCGCTAACCGTGATAAGAGCCGTCGCACTCACTTACCGGGTAAGACTTTCAGTCCTTGCTTTCGACTCTCGGTCCTTTCTTCCGCTCTTACCGGGTATAATTCTTAGTCCTTGCCGCATTCATCCGGTAAGCTAATGTGACTTGGTAAACACTTACCCGAGTCAGCGTTTTGTAAACGGCCCCTCAGATATTAATTTAAATGGTCAATTAATTAATAATATAGTAACATCTTTAAATAAACTTAGGATTTTTTAAGTCAAATAAACCTAAACTCATAAATATTTCACGAATGTCATTATAATATTGGTTTTGTAGATTTTCCTTTTAAAATAACTAAGCATTCATTAAGTTAGTAATTTTAGTGTCACCAATCATTTTAATGTAATTGTGATTTACTTGGGATCCACTAAGTGATAATGCAAACATAATGTGAGTTGGAAGGTGTGGAGTGCATACTCATAAATGTTGTCTGTCAGGATCGATTCTTAACAAGAATTAAACTTCTTAGAAACAGAATTTAGAGAATCTTGCGGAATAGAACTCTAAATCAATTAAAGAACAATCAATAGAATTCAACACACTGTATATATCAAACTGTATTACAAGCTTTACACCAAACCTCAATCTTGTTGAACAGGCTCAACAAGACGACTTCTACTTCTCTAGAAATAGGATCTATGATCTTGAGGTTAATTCTCTCTCAATAGCTAAAAAACCTTTTGAATAATTGTTCTCTGTATCGTGTATCTTGTATCTTTTCGTATCTTCACGTATATTCTAATAGCTATCTATCAATACTATTTATACAAAAGTAATTACAAGATAACTATCAAAAGTAAATTGATCTTCTGAATCTTCGTTAAACATATCTTGATCAATTCCTTCTTTGTCTCCAAAAGTATCGCATACCAAACTTATCAAGTCAGCAGTATTAACAATGATTTGGCTCAGCAGTATTAACGCCCTTCAGCAGTATTAACCTTCACAGTCTTCTAGCAGTAGTAACTCAGCTCAGCAGTACTAACCATGTCTAGCAGTAGTAATTTGGTCTAGCAGTACTAACCGTGTCTAGCAGTAGTAACTTCGTCTAGCAGTAGTAACCTTGACTAGCAGTAGTAATGAAGACTGGCAGTAGTAAAATTGTCTTGGCAGTACTAACCATACTTAGCATATCTTCAGTTCCCAACAATCTCCCCCTAACTTGACTTTTAGGAAAAGAAGTCAAGTTCTTCAGATGATGCTTCCAAAACTTAGTCATCATATACGCACAGATCAGGACTTAAACCTAGACTCTGATTTGCAATCCTTCTTACCAAGAATCTTCCCATAGCAGAGTCTTTGTTGCAGACCAACTTTACATGTAACATCCCTTTCAGTCTTTTCATGCTGTGATTGTATATTTCATCCACCAGATAATACTCCTGATATGTGTTGTCAATTGATATAACATACACTCCACAATTTTCATAGAGCATCCAGTTGGTTACTGCTTGAAAAGGTCTTGCTGTTATGTGCTGAACTACTTCTGGTCTGAACATTAGGCATAGGTATTCTAACACCATCTTTGTGATAGACATACCTCTTTCTGTCAACATGTTGCCATAGATCTGCATGCCTACTTTGAACATCTCTTCCAGGTCAGATCTTGAGCATCTTCTTATGACTTGTCCCCATGTTCTGTAGACTTCAAACTGCCCATCAGCTCTCTTGAGTCTGATATACTCCTTTCTCTCATCTATCAATGTATCCCAGTGACTGATTTCAGGAGGTTTTGAATCTAATGGAGTCACTTTGATTGGTTCAGTATCAACCATAGTGATGTACAAGTCACATTGTTCATTGCTAAGTGATTGTGCCTTACTGGATTGACCTGTCTTACTATCTCCTTGTCCTTCATCCTTGGCAACTTCTTCCTTTTCTTTCTCTTCTACCACTGGTTTCTCAACAGGTTCTACCCTTTGCTTCTTTACACACTTCTTTTTAGTAGCCACAGACTTTGTTCTCTTTCTGCTGAAAACCATCTTTGCATCCTTAGGTTCTTCCTGTTTCTTGGCAGTTGGAGGTGTATCATGTTTGGCTTTGATTAAAGCCTCTGCAACCTCCACTTCTTCTACTGTAAGCTTCTCTGTTACTGTTTCTGCTTTCTTTGTAGATTGAGCAGCATTAACTGTTTCTGCTGCTTGCTTAGAGTCAGCAGCATTAACAGTTTCTGCTGCTACTTCAGTTTCAGGCTCTTTCTCTGTTAGGCCTTCAGCAGCATTAACTGTTTCTGCTGCTTGTTCAAACTCAGCAGCATTAACAGTTTCTGCTGCTGTGGTTTCTGCTGCTGTTGTAGTTTCTGCTGCTTTAACAAGCTCTTCCACCTTTTCTGTCTCCCCCTTATTCTGTTCACTAGACTCCCCCTTAAACTGTGCATTATCCAATTCCATCTCAGTCTCCATGTGAACTGTCTCCCCCTCAACTTGTGGACCCTTCATATTCAGTTCTGCTTCTGATTCTGACTCTGACTCCCCCTTTTTGGGAGCATCATCAGTTGGAATTCTTCTTCTCAGCACAAATCTTGCCCTTTTCTTTCTGTGCAACAACTTGGTGACCATCTTTTTGAGCTTCTCAATTTGAGTCTGTTGGTAGGTGACCACAGTCTTCAGTTGCTCAATCTCCTTCTTCTGTGCCATAACATCCAAGTTGACATTTCCAATGGTTTCCATCAATTCAGCATAGTTATATCTATCCTCACCTTGTTTAGAAGTGTTTACCTTCTTTAAAGGATCCTTGGAAGTTTTAGCAGAAGCCTTCTGCCTAGCAGAAGCACTAACTGCCCCCTTGGTTTCTTGGCACCTGGGTCCTCCTAATGATTTCTCATTTAGAGTTGCCATGGGGAAGGTCTTATTTATGTTACCACTATCCTTCTCTGTGCTAGCAGAAGTAGTGGCAGCCTTAGCACCCATATGCTCATCCTTCTCCTTAGAGAGCACCTTCTTGGGGTTGGGAGACACCCCTGTGGTTTCCCTGTTGATATTCTCAATTGGAGAATGCTCCAACTGAGGGCTTAAAGGCTTAGGGCTCTGAGTAGGTACATCAAGGGAAGGAACCTTGTGCACCTTTCTTCTTTCAAACCTTTTGGTGATTGTGGGAGTGGGTCGTTCAAGGATGGACTGAGGGATGACTTTTGAGATGGAAGGTTGGGATTGGTCATCAGTGGGTTGATCTAATGAGGGCCTTGATCCTGATGCCATACCTTCAGAGGGGTGGGACACAACCATCATTGTAGAGAACAATGGTGTGTCAACTCCTTCCGAGTCCCTAGGAAGTCTTTTCATATTTGAAAAAACCTTCCCTTTAGGGGATTTGGGTACATATACCTCAGTAAACTGAGGTAAGTCCATCAATTCCTTGTTAATAACTTCTTGCACAAACCTTGGATACATGTAAAAGCTCTTTTTGGATTCCAAGTTTGATACAAGATCATTAAAGATCATTGCTGAAAAATTGTACTTTCTGGCAGTGGATAAGCAGACCAAGGCATATGCAATGGGACTGCTGAACTCACTCCATCCAGTAGTTTTCTTGGAAATACAGTGCATCAGGGTATGAACAAGAAATCTCCATTGGTTGAAAAATTTTGACTTGTAGAATTTAAAAACACCAATGGGACCTTCATACCCCATTCTTTGTAAAGTCGAATATAAATAATCAGAAGATAGAGAGGTTATACCTGAGGCATCATCCAAGTGAAGAGAGATGCGAATAACCTCCTCTGTGACTTTCAAGGGTTTATCACAAACCCTTGTTCGAATGGTTTTCTGCCCTTCTTCGAAACTAACAGTGGCATTCTCCCAAAATTGTGTCTGATGTTCGATATAGATGGTTGGGCTCACTGTTAGGGCATAGGAGATGTGCGAGGATTTGAGAAAATCGACGATATCGTGGAATCCCGCAGCTTGTTTCGGCTTCTGAAGCATGGCTAGTTCATTGTGCTCATCCACAAACTCCATGATTCCTGAGGATTCTTGAAAGAAAAACACAAAGATTCTGGGGAGACTAGGTTAGAACGAGAGAGAAGAAGTAAATGCGAAGAGTCGTTATGAACTTTGGCGGGCAAACAGGGGTATTTATATGCCCTAGATTATCAAAAGCAGTATTAACGACATAAGCAGTATTAACTACTGAGCAGTATTAACTGCAAGCAGTATTAACTGCACAAGCAGTATTAACTGCACAAGCAGTATTAACTGCTGAGCAGTATTAACTACATAAGCAGTATTAACTACTGAGCAGTATTAACTGCAAGCAGTATTAACTGCACAAGCAGTATTAACTGCTGAGCAGTATTAACTGCTGAGTAGTATTAACTACATAAGCAGTATTAACTACTGAGAAGTATTAACTGCAAGCAGTATTAACTGCACAAGCAGTATTAACTGCAGAGCAGTATTAACTGCAAGCAGTATTAACTGCACAAGCAGTATTAACTGCACAAGCAGTATTAACTCTGCACTTTGCATTACTAGTTAAATCCTCAAATGTCATCTTACCTTCTGACATATCACCTTTACCACTTCTCTTACCTTCTCCAGGATTGTTTCCAAAAGTAACATGTCCTCCATCAATTCATTTGAAATTCTTGAGGCAGGCCATGTTACCTGTCATGTGCCTGGAGCAACCACTATCAACATGCCAAATGCTCTTCCCCTTGAGCTGTTGGTTGCCCTGCACATCTGATAAATCAATTAGTTTTTGTTAGGGACCCAAGCCATAGTGGTCTTGGGTCTCCCTTGATCATCAAAATACTTACATTCTGTTTTGATGAGCTTGTCAAAGTGAGGAACATCAGTGCTTGAGTACTTTGTTTTGATGATAGGTCTAGAAGCAGTACTAACTGATGCAGAAGTACTAACTTTGTTAGCAGCACTAACATTGCTTCCAGAAGTACTAGCCTTCTCAGCAGTATTAACTAACTTAGCAGTACTAACACTAGAAGCAGTATTAATTGTTGAAGAAGTACTAACTGTGTTAGCAGTACCAACACTGCTAGCAACATTATTGCTTCCTGCAGTACTAACATTGTTAGCAGTACTAACTGAGTTGGCAGTATTATCATTAGTACCTTTAGGCATCCATACTCTAACACTTTCTGTTTCTGCCTTTTTCATGTGGCTGTTGGTTTTAACTTGTTTCTTTGCCACAACTTTCCTCACAGACTTTTTATAGCCACCATTCTTTCTGTAACCACCAGGTTTTTGAAAAAGTCTTTGAGTATTAAACCTTTGGTTAACAGGATTGAAATAACAGTGTTTGGCTAAATGATTTAGCTTACCACAGATGAAACAAGGTTTTGGCCTGTTGATTCTGTTCAGGTCAACTCCTTGTCTCATAGCCCACTGGTTATTCCAGTTCCTTTGATTTCCCCTCTGATTATCATGTTTTTGGGGCTTGAGCTCTTGAGATTTCTTACAAGAACAATGTTTACAGGTATTGGGAGCCACAACTGTAGTCTGTTTGTAATGGACTCCCTTTTCCTTTTCAGTCCTTTTGATCTCATTGTTCTTTCCCCAAGGATTTCCATCTTTCTTATTGGTCACAATTTCATTGTCTAAGGGAACCTTACTACTAACACTCTTATTCTTCTTAGATTCTTCCTTCTCTGTTTTATCCTTGACCACTACTTCTTTTTCACACGGATCTATATTAATCTTTAATTCAGGATCCTTCCTATCCTTGGTCTCTAACAAATCAGACTTAGGAGGTATGTAGTTGTTATTGTAGGGTGGAGGTGTGGCATTGTACCCTATCCCTACTTTCATCTTGTCATGGATTTGAGCCTTAATGATGGTATCCATGGTTTTAGAAGCACAGGTAAACTTTTCAACATCAAGTTTAACCTTCTTAAGCTCTTCTTTTAATTTCTCATTCTCCTCCCCAGACACTTTCAGCTTAATCTCATACTCATTCTTCTCCCACTTCCAATAGTTAGTATCATAGTGGTGTTGAAGTTCATTAGCTTGAAAAGCTCTAATCTGTTCCTCAAACCTTTCTACAATTCTAACATAATCTTTCACATCTTTCTCTAGCCTCTTAAGGTTATCACACATACCCTGATTGTGATCCCTATATCTTTTAACAGCATCAATGCAGGCTTGAGAACAGAGTTTAGATTGTACCTCAGTGGGAATATCAGATACTTCTGCCATAAGAGCTTGATTCTGACAGGCTTCCTCAGCTTGATCACTCCAATCAAAAGTACTGTTTGATTCAATAGAATTTTTCATATTGACTGTAGAATTCTAAGAAAACCTTGCTCTGATACCACTTGTCAGGATCGATTCTTAACAAGAATTAAACTTCTTAGAAACAGAATTTAGAGAATCTTGCGGAATAGAACTCTAAATCAATTAAAGAACAATCAATAGAATTCAACACACTGTATATATCAAACTGTATTACAAGCTTTACACCAAACCTCAATCTTGTTGAACAGGCTCAACAAGACGACTTCTACTTCTCTAGAAATAGGATCTATGATCTTGAGGTTAATTCTCTCTCAATAGCTAAAAAACCTTTTGAATAATTGTTCTCTGTATCGTGTATCTTGTATCTTTTCGTATCTTCACGTATATTCTAATAGCTATCTATCAATACTATTTATACAAAAGTAATTACAAGATAACTATCAAAAGTAAATTGATCTTCTGAATCTTCGTTAAACATATCTTGATCAATTCCTTCTTTGTCTCCAAAAGTATCGCATACCAAACTTATCAAGTCAGCAGTATTAACAATGATTTGGCTCAGCAGTATTAACGCCCTTCAGCAGTATTAACCTTCACAGTCTTCTAGCAGTAGTAACTCAGCTCAGCAGTACTAACCATGTCTAGCAGTAGTAATTTGGTCTAGCAGTACTAACCGTGTCTAGCAGTAGTAACCTTGACTAGCAGTAGTAATGAAGACTGGTAGTAGTAAAATTGTCTTGGCAGTACTAACCATACTTAGCATATCTTCAGTTCCCAACATTGTCTCTATCACCTTGGATCGCCTTAAGTCGGGTGTCAAGGGGTTGCGCCCCTGTAGTGTCCAAGGGACAGGGCCCTAGCGATGATCGTCATAAGTCGGAAGTCAAAGCTTTTGAGTCTCATGTTCAAAGCTTCTGAGCCTTTTGAACATGATGCTTTTGACTCAGAGCTTCTGAGTCAATTATTGGTCTGGTTCGATCTCATTTGTAAGCGCTTGCAATTGTTATGTTGATACAAGTTAACTGCCCAACCACTCGTAATCATTGATATCTTTTATAAACACAAAAACAATTGATCTTGTGAATATATATATATATATACTCGAATTTATGTCTTAAAACGAGGATGAATTTTTGGATTATCCCAATACAAATTTCATATAACCAAAGGCATAAAGTGTCAAAATGTAATATTTAAAGAAAAACGATTATATACACGATCCTAGTACTATCCAAGTGATTCTAAATTTCTAACCACAAAACCCATATTTCCACACATTGATGTAACAAAATGAATTAAGGATAATATACAACCAAGGGAAATAAATGATAGAGTTGATAATTTTTGGATTTTGTCATTCAACTTTGTTTATTTGATAATTTTTGCAATCTATTTTGAAATCCGTTCCTCCTATTAACAACCGTTATAATTTTATGTTAATTTCAGTTAAATATGGCAATTATGTGGCGTTTGTATTTTAAGAGGTGCTGAAGTCTGAAGTCTGATTTCACTTCTGATTTTTAAGAGGTGATGTTGAGTCCGAAATCTGAATCAACAAGATTGTTCGTTTTTTATAAATTGATAAACATCTGAATATGTATAATTGTCTATTTTCATTGGAAAGTTTGTTTAAATAGTTGCAAATCTGTATATCTCATGGAAATCGATGCATATCTTGTTAAAACTAAAACGAAACAAAATTGGAAGATCGAAAACCAGTAATCAAAGAAAAACAAGGATCAATGCAAAGAAGATGACCAAATTGAAAACGAGGATGGACTACCAAGTTCTTGGTTCAGTAAACATGTCTAAGTGCATGCTTAAAAAGCTTGGAAACCATGTCTAGTGCATGATTAACCAACCCCTTTAACACTTGCCTATCTTTTCATCATCACTATCACTACCTCCACATGTTGCTTATGTTCCCGTCATAGAGAGAGAAAGATGGGAAATGGGAGAGAGTTGCTGAAATAATATAACGAGAGGATAGAAGTCATGTAGATAATTGGAGATTTTTAATGTTTTGGATTTGATTAGAATTATAAATTCGAACTATAAAATTTAGATTTATAATGTTTTCATTTGAATTTTGAATTTGTAATTTTTTTTTGTGAATTTTTGATATTTAATTTTTAATTTTATAAATGTAAACGGGTTAGGCGGATCGGGTTAGGGCTGTGATTTTCTGACCCGTTTATTAAACGGGGCGGATTAGGGTCAGACACTCTCAACCCATTTAACTTTGAACCTGACATGACACGACACGTTTGTCAGGTCTAGATGAAATGATGAGGGGTTGGGTGTAGGTTGATTGGGAAGAAGAGCGAATGGGTGCAGTAATGGTCTTAGGTCAATATCCATCATCAAAGAAGATAACTCGTGGTGGTGTTTTCTGATCATCGGGGGAAAGGGGGAAAGAGAGTAGCGGTGGTATCTTGGGGAGGAAGAAGGCGGAGACAGTGGGGTGGGGTTGGTTCATTTTTTTACGCGTTATGTTATTTTATAACCTAATGTCTTAAATGTCCTCACGTTAAACTGGAGTTAATAGAAAAACATAGCATTTGTTAGTAGGAGGGATGAAATCCAAAACAAATTACAAACATGAGAGACTTATTTGTGATAAATGAAGTTGAGGGACAAAATGCAAAAGACTTTGAAACATCATGGACGTGTTTATAATTAACTTTAAATAATGTGTCAAAAAGGAAATAAACAAAAAGGGTGAGTTGCCAAGTCTGAAGCATGAGAGCAGCAGTTCTTGAATCGGGGAATCATTCCTCTGTTCTTATTCTCCTTCTAGATACCCCGCCGAGATAAAAATATGCCTATTTATTTAAAATATTTAAATATATAGATTAAAAATAGAAAAATTAGTTATTTTACCCGAAGTTCAAAATTGAGTTACAGATACCCAATCTTTCTCCAACTTTACCAAAATACCCAAAAATCTCGTGAAACACCCCTCGATCGTGGACTCAGAGAAAAAAAAACATTTTTAACCCTAGAGTCCTCGATCGGGGACTCAGGAAAAAAAACACCCCAAGTTCATTTTCATTTTCAGGGACCAAAGTTGTAAACTTGATATTTTTCAGGATGCCCCACGGACAAACATCGCGGACTCCAGAGGTTAAAAATGAAATTCTGTTTTTTTAGTCCGTGATCGAGGGATGTTCACGAACTTTTTGCATATTTTGATTAAATTGGAGAGAGATAAGGTATATCTGTAAGTCAATTATGAACTTGGGGAAAAATAATTAATTTCCCTTAAAAGATATCATGGAAAAATATGACCTTTGTTTAGAAATATTTAAGCATTTTTTAAAAAATTTAAAGAGGTAAGATTATAAAGAATTGTGGTTAATCACACCCGTCACTCAACAAAGACACAATATTGTTTAAGAATCTTGATTTGATTTCAATATTAATTGGTATTTAAATTCGATAAACAATAGGACAGAAAATAACATTACAGTTTTATAATACATAATAAAATGGTTATAAGGAATATTTTATAATACTTGTAGTCACGTTAACAGAAATCTCTTGAATCAAAAGCAATTAGACCATCCACACACCTGCAAGACCATATTTCTTTTTAAAGTGGCACATCAATTTTGCAATAACACATTCCACACACATGCAAGATCAAACTCATTTTTAAACTAATAAATTATAATATAAATAATATTAATAATTAATGTTTAAACAAACAAACAAATTAATTAAATTAAAATATGTTTTTGTTTAATATATGTATTTTGTGAAAGACCTTTCTAATTTAGAAAGATGAGGGTTGTCTTGCAAGGCCTTGCAAGCCACATGACATGCCATATCATCTTGCAAGGGGTCTTGCAAGACTTGTGTGGATGCTCTTATATTCATTATAAATGATAGTTGTTTACCAAATTATATATGCATCAACCAACCAAAATATTATAACCATATATGATTGCAATTCACAAATAAAATAATTTATATTAGATGTCAACTTCGTTATGTCTTTATAGTCCAAAATAATTTAATTAAAAAAAGGTAATAATCAAGCTCAAACAATTGATATAATATAAGTAAGGTTGGTTCATGACAAGCATAATTAATATAGTTTAAGTAATATTTTTATACATCTAAACGTACTTAATTAATAATAAAAGAGAAAACATTCATACTAACCAAATAATTTATGCCGTGTTTAGTAAAATATTAATGAGTTAGATATTAATTGAAAATCTGGAAAAAAAATCATATTGAATAAAAATTTAACTAAACTAGTTGACTATAGGGATGTAAACGAACCGAACGAACACGAACGGAGGCTTGTTCATGTTCGTTCGTTTAACTTAACCGAACAAACGAGCGAACACGAACGGTAAACGAACGAGATTTTTTGTGTTCATGTTCGTGCGTTAAGAATTTTTGTTTGTTCGTGTTCGTGTTCGTTTATGTTCGTTCATTAAGAGTTAAACGAACGTAAACGAACGTAAACGAACGAACTTAAATGAACGTAAACGAACGACTTTAAATGAACATAAACGAAAGAACTTAAATGAACATAAATGAACGAACCCAAATGAACAAAAAACAACCACCATACTAATCATTTCGTTCGTAAAAAATACTTTAACAAAATGAAAAACCGGGTTAACTTAGGAGGTATAAAAATATATTTTAAAAGATCAATTTACTTGATGATTATACATATTAATTTCATATTATATAAATATGTTTATATATATAAACAGACATAAACGAACATAAATGAACATAATCAAACGTAAACGAACGAACATTAACGAACATAAATGAACGAACGGGACCATTGTTCATGTTCGTTCATTTAACTAGCGGTATAGGAGTCTTTGTCCTCGTAGGAGGTCAGGGGTTCAAACATCACCAAAGTTAAGGAGGGTGTGTGTGTTTAATTGTTGCATTTGCCGTATATGAATATCATATACTTCAAAAAAAAAGTGTTCATGTTCGTTCATTTATTAAATAAACGAACATAAACGAACTTCCCGCCAAACGGTTCACGAACGGTTCGCTGAACGTTCGGTTCATTTACAACCCTAGTTGACTAATGTAAAATAAAATAAATTTGATGTGTGACAAACTAATCCAATTTATATAATTATATTATATAATTTAAAACAAAGTAATTCCTTTTATTATATTAAAATAAATAATAACAAAAATAAGAGTTTTTAAATTATTTAGGCTCAATGAACAAACCACTATATATCTCATCTTATTATAATTTATAAGAGCGTCTCAATGCATAAACTAGTGAGTTTGTAGTTGTCAAATATAAGTTTAGACAAATAAGAAATCATATTATGATATTCTTGACATCTTTTAATTTGTAAAATACGACGACTTATAGTTAGGACTGTGAATGAACCGAATCATTAACGAACCGTTTAACGAAAAGTTCATTTTATGTTTGTTTATTTAGTAAACAAATGAACATGAATACATCTTGTTCGTTTAGTTAATTTAACGAACATTGATAATAGGTTATTTCATTCATTTACATTCATAAACGTTCCTTCATTTGCGTTCATGAATATTCGTTCACTTACGATCGTTTATGTTTGTTTACGTTTATTTATGTTCCTCTCTCTCTTTCTCTCTCTCTCTCTCTATATATATATTGTGTCTTCATTAGATTAATGGAATGTAAATTCTTAATTTATATTGAGGATAAAATATGCATATAGCTTTGTTATTTAGAGACCCAATTAAAAAATTCGAAAAACAAAGAAAAACTATCAAATTAAATATTATAAAAGCTTGTTTTTTTGTTATAATTCAGTTAATTCAAAATTTCATCATAACTTTAATATTCTAGAATAATATTTATTTTAATTTTAATGGTGGAATATTATGTTATATTAGTAGTGGAGCTCAACGGTTATCCTAGTTTTGAACATATTTTTTGATTGATTATTTGTTAATTTATTGAATTTAACGTGGAGAGTGACTTCAAACGAGAACGTTAATTATATAAGAAAATATGAGAACGACCGTCCGTGTATAAAACATACATGATTCACGTACAAAATCATATACGATTCACACGACTTGCCCCACGACTTATAAGTCGCGGCCAAAGTCGTTTGTGTCTAGTTTTTTGTAGTTAGTGTAAAATCACATATGATTTTGCACATGAGCGGTCGTTGTCGTGTTTTCTTAAATAGTTAGCGTTCTCGTTTGAACCTTCCTCTTAACGTGAAACTTTAAAATCTTGAATGTATACAGTACTAAATTGTAAAATTGAATTTTAAAATATTTTAGAAAATAATACACACACATATACATATATATATATATAGAACACATGCATATATATATACATATATATATATATATATACATATATATATACATATATATATATATACATATATATATATATACATATATATATACATATATATATATATATACATATATATATATATGGTTGGATTCTAGTGAGAAGTTGAGTTAACATGATAAGCGTGAAAAGTAGTTAGCAAACGTTGGATGAGAAATGGATGTACATTAGGATGAGATGCACCGAGATATGATACACTGAGACGTATCGGATTAATTCAATTCTAAGCCGCAATTCATGGGAGGGCATTTGATTAAAGGTGATTAATGATTTATATCCACTTCTCACGCTTCTCATTGTAACCTCAACTTTTCACACGAGCATTCGCCTGCATATCTATACTACTTTATAAAACATCTAACCCCCAAACTCTTAAAAACAACAATTTAAGCATTGTGTACCACCATTTAAAGCACATTTACTTAATTTTAAGAGTGAGAAACCTAATCTTTTTATTTTTTTGAAACCAGACACGTAATCATTTTGGGCTCTTGAAAACTTCTGCAGAAATCGTTCCTTCTCGAGGCGACTCTTCGCCTCAATCCCCCTTCCAAGAATCCTCCGATTATAACCCTGCAGATTCAATGGATTCAATCACTTTTCTTCTCAGGTATTCAATCACCTTCTTCTCAGGTACGATTTCTTCTCACTTTTCTGTTTGATTTTTGGTTTCAAAATCGATTTCTGGTTTAGGGTTTCACAATCGATTTCATACTTCTGTTCATATTTGGTTTACGTTTAGGGTTTGTAAATCAATTTCATACTTCTGTTCATGGTTACAATGTTTGATCAAAAATCGGTTTCAAAATCGATTTGGTTTAGGATGAATCAAACCATTTCATCCCTTTTACTGGTTTTTGAAAAAAATCGGTTTCATACTTCTGTTCATTTTTTGTTTAGGGTTTGAAAATCGATTTCATACTTCTAATCGATTATGTTTGATCAAAAATCGCTTTGTTTATGTTGCACAAAAATCGATTTTCAAGACTGACTCTTCATCTTCAATACGCCCTCCAACACTCCAATGTAGACCTTTTTATACTCTGCAGATCCATTCAAATCAGGTTCATCTCACGGCTTCATCTGACGGTTTCTTCTCAGGTTTCACCATTTTAGGTACGTTTGGATTTATTTTTGGGTTCTGTTTGCACGAAATTGATTTTTGCACATTGATTTGGGTTTAGGGTTTAATCGATTTCTTTCTCACATCGATTCATCTCACGGCTTCACAGTTTCTTCAGGTACGTTGATTTAGGTTTCTGCTTGCACACATATTGTTTATTGCATTGTAGATGGAGAAATTCAATCAACTAAACAGTGTTAAAATCCCTTGTGCCATGCCTTGCCACTTTTGAAGCAAATAACCAGTTTGCGGCTATGGGTCATTTTATGTAACACCTTGAATTTCCATTATATTATATTTAATATGAATGGGGTCTAATTGTAATTTAGTTTAAGTTTTGGGTTACTTTGCAAATATATAACTCAAAGGGTTGAAATTCCAAATGACCAAAGTTTAAAGTTAATATTGAAAATTAGAACTTGAGGGTTTGTTTAGTCATTTCTGAAAGTTGAGTATACTTAAGGAATGGGTAAGCTGAATTGAGATATATCTCAGTTCTTTTGTTGTTGGAGTCGGTCAAGAACAGAGAGAGAGAAGAAGAAGAGAGGAGAATTCTAAACATCAAATTGGTAAGAAATTCAACCATGATTTCCAGTTAAACTTCTTATAGATGGATGTTTATGAGCCAATTTTTCTTTTGGATAAGTTTTTGGAATCATTGGAATCAGATTGAATTTGGATTGTGTAGAAGAAAGTGTGTCTAAGAACTTACACGTGAGTTCATTCTTCTTTTGTTTAAAAAATGATGTTTTTCTTTCAAATTAATCAGTAGGATGATAATATTAACTGTATTGGAGCTGAATGGTTACGGGTAAAATAAGCTGGGTGGAACAGAGATCGATCTGGATTGGAAATATGGTGTACAGGTCGAAGTTACCGGACAAATTTGATAGTGTCCGGTAATTCCATTTCGTTGGTGTCTGGTAAAGAAGATATCCGGTAAGTACCTAAGTTCTCGAATGAAATAGTTACCGGATGGTATCCGGATTACTTTAGTTTCCGGATGTCATCCGGATTATGTATGTTTTCGGTAACATCCGGATAGGCTTAGTATCCGGTAAATTATGATGACCGGTAAGTTATGATGTATGGTAAGTTATGACGTCCGGATAGTTGTGGTGTCCAGAAACTTCTGATGTCCGGATACAATTTCCGGATGTGTTGTCTGGTTAAGTTTTTCTAAAATTTTCTAGGGGGACATTTGAGGTTAAGGATACAATAGGTTATCTAGTATTCTTAGCGTTGAGAATATGATATGAGATGTTGCGTGTTTATGCTGTTATGCATATACGCTAGTAAGTGTAATGGATCCATAGGCACTGGTAGTATTTGTAACGTGGAATAGGCATAAAGTAACTTGTAATTCTCGTTGACCTGAAATTAAGGAATAGGCATAAAGTAACTTGTAATTCCCATTTCGTAAGGTGATGAGAAATGAGGAATAGGCATAAAGTAAATTGTAATTCTCATTTCGTATTGTGAGTAGAAATCTTGGAATAGGCATAAAGAAAATTGTAATTCCTGATTTCTATGGGAAGGTAAGAGATAGGCATAAAGAAAATTGTAATTCCTGATTTCTATGGGAAGATAAGAGATAGGCATAAAGTAAATTGTAATCTCTACTTCCACTCCAAGAAATAGGCATAAAGTAAATTGTAATTTCTTGGACATGAGCGATGATCTAGAATATGTAATGATTCGTAGTAGGCTCTTGAATGTGATGATACGACTTTCTGAATGTTAGTCATACTCATGGAATCGGGTATGTTCCCGTCATGGTAAGATATGTAGACGTACTGTAAGAATGATGGCAAACCAGGTTTGTTTATACGCTTTGATTACTTGAGTTTCCAAAGCTGCTAAAGTTTTAATTTGAAAATGGATGTTCTCACTAGGCGTAAGCCTAATCGTTTCAAATTAAATTTTCTTACCAGGTACGAGCTCGGGAAAGTAACGGGAAGAGGGACGAGTGTTTTAGGTATTCAACTTTTGGTGCTAAGTGGAGAAGTTAGCTTATGCGAGGATGTTTTTTATGAATGGCCTAGACAACTAATTTATCTAATCGTAGTTGTCAGAATTAGATTAATAGGTTGTTTTGATAATTCGAAAATGTGTATATGAACCCTCATAGTTAATTCTCCGCTTATGTATAAAAGTTTGGATGAAATCATGATTGACTCTGATTAAATTTAAGGTTTAAATTTGCCCTGGTTTTTAGGGTGTTACAAAAATGCCCGTCAATCAACCTGACAGCTCAACCGGACTCAGCCCTCCTAATGTACCCTTAAAAGATAAATGTCATAAAACATGGGGCCCGGTCAAATCCCGCGACACCCAGTAGACCATTCAACAAAGATTGACTTACGTGCCTATGGATCCAATGCAACACAGTCTATAATAATATGCCCATCCTGGAATGACTAACGCACCCGAGCATGTAAATATCAATAATGCGCAATAATATGCGATATGATGCAATAAATGCAAACCATAATTAAGACCCCACATTGAGTCATCAAAATCGGACAACATGTCCCCAAGACTTTCTCAAAGTCAAAACCGAGCAAAATGCTCAAAACTCATTAGACCCATAAATAACGGTCATCATAGCATAAAATGCATTTAAACATCGTTTAGGTAAATAACTACCACTAAATCATTATTAACCCAAAACTCGACACGGGTTAAACAAAAGAGTTTCCCCAAAATGACTCATACCCTTATAATTCTCAAAATGACCCTTGACACTAAATTGTGCATTTTTCCAAATGGTTTATAAAATCAATTTCACCAATATGATTAAACCTTCAAATAAACTTCATTTTGAGCAATAAATCTTTTAAGGACATATTTATGATCTCAACACATCAAAATATCCAAAAACCCCAAATATGGGTGTTTTACAACATTTACGAAGTTAAATACTTCAAAAGAGTTAAACTCATCAAATAACTCAACAATTGATAATTTCAAGTAAAACACACAAGTACTTGGAAACTAACATTTTTGGCATGTACAAAGTTTTCACAAATCAACTTGAACTCACCTTGCTAGATTTAGGCTAAATCTAGATTTTCCCCAAACGTAAGCTCCTTTGAAGAAACTTGAATCCTCAAGCCAAATCTTCCAAAATCCTAGATCCATAAGTTTCCAACCGTCAATAATTAGATCTAACCATGTATAATCGTTCTCCAGCCATTTAACGTCAAAATACCCAATTATACCAAAACCCTAACTTTCATAAATGAAGAGAAGAGAAGATTACCTTAACCATGCTTGAATCCACCAACCAAAATACCTCTACAATCACCAAAATGAACCACAAACTCCCAATATTCAAAATGGAGTGAAAAGGGTTGGACGAAACCCTAGAAACTTGATGAAGAAGATGAAGTGAAAGGTTTCTTGAAAGGTTAAGGTTCATAAAAATGGTGGGGGTTTGTTTTGGGGAAGAAGGATGAAGAGGAGATGGGAGATTTAGGGTTTCTTGGGGAAGAAAGTCGTATAGATGGAGAGAGGAGGCTGAGTTGAAGCTAAGAAATGAAATGGGGGGAGTGAGAGGGAAAGGGCTTAAAAACACAAAATATCTCATCAGATGCATCTCGGACGTCCGGATTGACCATCATGCGGACGTCCGACTTGCATTGGCCGAAATCCCCAAAATTTCTCTGTTGCGCGGATGATGTGTGGACTTTCGCACTACGCGGACGTCTGGCCCTTGGCCCATGCGGACGTCCGCAACCCCAAAACTCAGATTCCAATTTTTCGGATGACTTGCGTCCGGAAAGCGACTGATGTTCGGATGAATCCGGGTATCTTATACCGGAAACCAGTGGAATCCAGATGATTTCAGGTTATGCGTGTTCGAAACCGAGTAGTCCGGAAGTGTTTTCCCGGAAACTTGTGAGTGTCAGAACTATCCGGTACTTACCGGAAACTTGAGGGAACCGGATAAGTATTCGGATAAGTCCCTATGTTGTGCTAATACCGGACTTTTGAGGACCATCTCAAAGGGTTGAGTGGAGGGTGCTGTAGGGAAACCTTAGAGTGATTTGGGAGTGGTACTCGGGTGGATTTTTTTCACTATCGTGTGCCTTGATTCGTTATGTAGGGGTGTAGTTTGAGAGTAGCGTTTCCAAGTGAGAAAGGAAATTCAGGGACGTCAGGTGAGTTTTTCTAAACTGAAGCTCTGACGATACTTGCTTTCATTGCTCGTACATTTTATATTGAATTGTAAGTTTCCATGTAGTTTAAATTATGCAAGTTGAAGGTGTGTTATTTATATTGTGGTATGCATGGGTCGGGACTAGAGGTGGTTTATTGTGATGCATTATGGGGAGTGTGTCCCATACGAAATATATGAACGTGTTTCATATAACCACTAAAGGGCGGGTGTGTGCCCTAACACGTTGTCACAAGTGTGTTTGTGACCAAAGTGTGGAGCACCTGTAACAACCCGAACAAAAATAAAGCATGCAATTCATAATAACGGAAACATCCCAAAAACGGGTCCCAAATTTTCCTTACACAAGTCTCTAAATTCAGGTTGGCGGAATCAACCTATTACATAACTGAGAAATACTATAATTAAATGTAATAGTGTCAAAGCTTCTACTGCCTCTATTCTCTGGCTGCTCCGCTCACCTACTAGAGCCCTTTGCTACCTGCTTTCCTGAAAAGGGTTTTAATTTGAAAAGAAGCGAGGGTTAGACCATGAGGTCTAGTGAGTCCCTCCTGACAGTTCTCAAAATCGTTTTAGAACTTTTTATCACTTTCAGATATACAAATAATCTTTCAATAAATAAACTTTCACATAACTAAGCAGTAAAATCTCACACGGATAACTCCGCCCTCGTAAATGGCACCCTGAAGTCACCCGAGGGTGACAACGAGTCAGTATCACACTGCCTTACTGGGACTTAATTCCCATGGCATAAACGGAACCTCCCCCCGACGTGAGTACTGGCGGAACCTCCCCCCGACTTAGCCAATTTACGTCTACACTATGTATGCATACATCTCACAAATAACTTTAAACAACTTTCATGCAATAAAAGCATAGTAACAAAACATGGCATTTCTCATCATGTATTCACTTTAGAAAACACGTTAAAAAGGCACGTATTTTAGTTAGAAAACTCACCTGATACGTTTGCTTGCTTTTCCCTACTCTGCTCTTTACTTCCAAATTGTCTACCTGGACGAAGGGACAGATTTATAAGCTGACTAGAACTATCCGGACACTTCTCACTTGCCACCCTACTCTTTTCCGGATAGGTTACCGGGTAACCCCACTTTTCCGGATACCGCTTAGTACCCGGACAACAACTCTTATCCGGACGACACAGATTTTCCGGACGACTAAACTTATCCGGACGGTACAATCTTTCCGGACAACACTATGTCCGGACACCTTCTACAACACGGCCAAGAAGTTTCCCGGACACTCACCCGGACACCTTCATACTTGAAGGTTTCCGGACGAACGCTGGAAGAGCTTTATGGTCCAAAATCTTGCTAAACACTCCGAAAACAGAGAGATAATGTGACGAATTACTTACTTAAGCATCTTTAATCATTTCCCCATAAACTGTACTGATTAAACTCGATTTAAAGGTGTTTAAATCCTCTTGAAGATCCTAAACATTAACTTTAGCAATATAGACCTTCCAATGATTCAACAATCAACAAAACAACTTAATCAGGGTTGTGGATTCGAAATTACCTGGTAATTCCTTGCAGAAATTGAATCCCCTACACACCCTTTTCTTCTAGTTGCTACTTGGAAATCTTCTTCTCCTCTTGCCCTAGAATTCTAAAGGAAACTCTCTCTTTCTCTCTATCACAAATTCTCAGCCGACAACCACATTCACAAATCAGGAAAAAATGGAATGTTGTCTAGGGTTTTGTGCCCTTATATACTTCATCTCATAATTACCAACTAGCCCCTCAACTTCCGCTTTTAATACACCTATCCACAACACATTAAATTTAATCCATTTTGGTCCTGGTCGTTACAACACTCCCCCCTCAAAAGAATTCCGTCCCCGGAATTCCATTTTCAAAGAGACGAGGGCACCTGGACTTCATATCAGATTCTACTTCCCATGTTGCCTCTCGTCCCTTATGATACTTCCACTGAACTTTAACCAAACGAACTTCCTTATTTCTCGTCTTTCGGACCTTACTGTCCACGATCTCTATTGGTTCTTCTTCGTACATCGACCTCTCGTCAACGCTGACATCTTCCAACGGAATAGCCACATCGGTATCCGCTAAACACTTCTTCAGATTTGACACATGAAAGGTCGGATGAATTCTCCTCAACTCTTCTGGCAATTCCAGTTTGTAAGCTACTGCGCCAACTCTCTCAATGATAACAAAAGGTCCTACATATCTTGGCCTTAACTTCCCTTTCTTGCCGAAGCGCACTACACCTTTCCAAGGCGAGACTTTAAGCATAACTTTGTCTCCCACTTGGAACTCAATCGGTTTCCTTCGCTTGTTCGTGTACTTTCTTTGACGATCCTGCGCGATTCTCATTTTCTCCCGGATCGATTCTATTTTATCCGATGTCAGTTGTACTATTTCCGGACCGGCTAACTGTCTTTCTCCCACCTCGTTCCAACATAAAGGTGTACGACACTTCCTACCGTACAATGCTTCAAACGACGCCGCCTGGATACTCGCATGATAACTATTATTGTATGAGAACTCTATCAACGGTAGATGTACTTCCCACGATCCTTTGAAATCGATCACACACGCTCGAAGCATATCCTCCAATGTCTGAATAGTTCTTTCACTCTGACCATCCGTTTGAGGATGATAAGCTGTACTTAGTTTCACTTGCGAACCTAACTCTCACTGTAGGCTCCTCCAAAATGTTGACGTGAAACGACTATCACGATCAGACACTATGGATCGCGGCACCCCGTGCCTAGATACAATCTCATTGACGTACAATCTGGCCAATTTCTCCAACGAATCCGACTCCATAATAGGTAAGAAATGAGCGGACTTGGTGAGAATATCCACAATCACCCAAATCGCATCATTACCTTTCGGCGTCCTTGGTAACTTAGTAACAAAATCCATGGTAATATTATCCCATTTCCACACTGGTATCACCGTAGACTGCAATTCTCCACATGGTCGTTGATGTTCTGCCTTAACCTTCAAACAGGTCACGCATCGCTCCACCAGATGAGCAATATCCTTCTTCATCCCTGGCCACCAATAAAATTGTCTCAAATCCCGATACATCTTGTTCGTCCCCGGGTGCATGGACAATCGCGACTTATGCGCTTCTTCTAGAATTCTTACCCTTAAGTTTCCCAACTTGGGAACCCACACCCGGTCTTTCATGCACTTCAACCCACCACTGTTGACCCCGAACAGTGAGGTAACTCCGACAACTCTTTCGCTCTTCACATTTTCTTCTAGCAACGCTTCCTCCTGGAACTTCTTAATCTCTTCAAGAAGATCTAAGGTTGCCTCCACTCTGAAGGCCACAACTTTGGTCTGTCCTCCTCGCTCTTTCCGACTCAACGCGTCGGCCACCACATTCGCTTTACCTGGATGGTAAAGAATCTCGCAATCGTAATCATTCAACAGTTCCATCCATCTCCTCTGCCTCATATTCAGCTCTTTCTGATCAAACAGATGCCTCAGACTTTTGTGATCAGTATATATCTGACACTTTACCCCATATAGGTAATGTCGCCAAATTTTTAAAGCGAACACCACGGCTGCTAGTTCCATGTCATGGGTAGGGTAGTTCTTCTCGTGATCTTTCAACTGTCGAGAAGCATAAGCAATTACTTTCCCATTCTGTATTAACACACATCCCAACCCAAGCTTAGATGCGTCACTATATATTGCAAAACCCTCCGTTCCATCGGGTAACGACAAAACCGGAGCACTGCTCAAACTTTCCTTCAACTTTTCAAACGCGGATTCTTGTGCTTCAGCCCATCTGAACTTTACATTCTTCCTCGTCAAAGAGGTCAGTGGTGAAGCTATTCGAGAGAAATCTTGAATGAACTTCCGGTAATACCCTGCTAAACCAAGAAAACTTCTCACCTCTGATGAGGTTCTTGGCGCTTCCCAATCTTTGATGGCTTCAATCTTCGCGGGATCTACCTTGATGCCGTCCGCCGACACCACATGGCCTAAAAACTGCACTTCTCGCAACCAAAACTCACATTTTGAAAACTTTGCATATAACTTCTCACACTTAAGCAATTCCAGTGCTGCTCGAAGATGCCTCTCGTGACCCTCTCGGGTACGAGAATAAATTAGGATATCGTCAATGAAGACGATCACACATTTATCCAACAACGAGCTACACACCCTGTTCATCAGATCTATGAACACCGCCGGCGCATTAGTCAACCCGAAGGGCATGACTAAGAACTCATAATGCCCATACCTCGTATGGAAAGCCGTCTTTGTCACATCTTCTTCTCTCACCTTTAATTGATGATAACCCGATCTCAAGTCTATTTTCTAGAAATAGCTCGCACCTTGTAACTGATCGAAGAGATCATCGATTCTTTGAAGTGGGTACTTGTTCTTCACGGTCACCTTGTTGAGCTCGCGGTAATCTATACACATCCGCATAGACCCGTCCTTCTTTGTAACAAAAAGTATCGGCGCTCCCCAAGGCGATGAGCTCGGGCGAATGAAGCCTTTGTCGAGCAACTCCTGCAACTGTGTCATCATCTCTTTCATCTCTGTCGGTGCCAACCGATAGGGCGCACGCGCAATTGGTGCCGCTCCAGGCATCAATTCAATTCTGAACTCTACTTGACGATCTGGAGGCAGACTCGTCAGGTCATCCGAAAACACCTCCGTATACTCATTCACTATCGGCACGTCTCCTACACTCTTCTTCTCTTTCTTAGCATCTAGCACGTAAGCTAAATACCCCAAACACCCCTTTCCCAAACATCGCCTAGCTTTCATCATTGATATCAAACACGACTTTCTACTTCGCTGATCTCCATAAATTATTACTTCTTTCTTATCGGGTAAGGCGATCCGAATTAACTTCTTATTACACACTATACTAGCATCATTCTCCGCTAACCAGTCCATCCCTAGGACTACATCAAACTCCCCCATTTTCATCGGGTACAATCTCAGAGGAAACGAGTGGCCATCTACGTCTATGTTACAACCCTCATAGACCTCTTTCACCCAGACTAGGCTATCATCCGCTACTTCCACCTCAAACCCAAAGTTCAACCTTTTGGGTTTCACTTGCAATTTTTGTATAAAATTGGGCGACACAAACGAACGATTGGCCCCTGAATCAAACAACACTTTAGCAAAAGTTGAGTCTATAGGAAAGGTACCTGTCACTATGACACGGGGTTTTGACACCCCGCGAATCTTACCGCAAGTGTACGGGTCGAAGTCAAGTAATAGTACTTGAGAAAGTACGAGTATCGAATCGCGGGGAACTAGGAACTAAGTATCGCAATTACTATAAGAACTATTAATTGAACTGTCGAAATTGGAGGATTGGTTTTATAAACTAATTAATTGCAATAAATAAAATCAAATCAAACACAAGACAAACATAACATCTTTGTAAACTTTGATAGAGAGAAAAGTTGAGGGTTGGAAATCCTCAGGTTATACACATGCAAACAATCGATTCAAAACAGTTACCAGTTAATCCCCTTAATGGTTCCCAAATCTTTTAAGATCACCGTCGTTTTCTTTCGACTAACAACGGATTTTATTTTGAAAAGGATAAGTTCAATCTCTCGATCTCACTTATGGATTCCAAAACACATTAAGTACTCGATTTATGTTAAATTGGCTAGATTTTATCTCTCGGTATCAACCTAACGGTTTAAATGGGACTAAAGCTTACTCGGTATATTTCTATCACCTTTCGGACTTTAGGTATGCAATTCCTAATTCTAAATAGCAACTAATTCTCCCGAACTCAGTTACTAACAACAAGTCAATTGTAAATTGGCCAAATTCACAAAAGCATTAAGAACAAAATCACATACTTCATTAATTAGGGAAAACTGATAAAAGTTCAATTCAATTCGTCACATGCTTACAAACCGAATTCATTCCAACCCCCAACACGAACCGGTTAGTTCATGTCGGTGGTGGATTCAAACACAAGAGAAAAAGATGCACAAGTGTATGTAAACATGATTAATCGTGAAAGATGAAATCGTAATAAAAGTGATGAAAACTCCCTCCTCTCGTGTTCGTCTCTACGTTCCGTGATGAATGTATCCGTGATCGGCTCTCTAACGTGGCTTCGAGGACTCCGAAAAATCGCCCAAAGTCGCCCCCGAACTGCTCCCGATCGTCTGCCGTAAGAATGATATCGAATAATGACCTAAACCCCGGAATAAAATACTGATTTTCGACAAACAGTGAGTTACGCGACTTGCTGTGCGACTTGCAAGTCGCGTAACATGTCGCGCGTGTTCCAGATGTAGTGTGGGTCGATTTCTGGTTCGCGGGTCGGGTCCTGGTTCGGTCGCGGGTCTTGGGCTTGGCTTTTGGGCTCCCGTTAGGCTTCGTTTTGACTCGTTTTGGGCTCCTTTTAGCTTCTTTCTCGAGAAATGCCGCCTTTTAACTAACCTGCATAATTCACTAGATAAACCGTAAAATACACGCCTTTTTACTTGAATCCAAGCCAATCTCGTTGGTTTGAGAACTGAAAATAACGCCTAAAAGTGGCGTTATCAACAACCCCAAACCGAGCGTTGCGTGTCCCCAAGCAAATTAGCGATAAAATAGAATAAAAGCACACAGTGAATTTAGTAATGACTACACAATTCCCAATCGGTACCAAGTGATGCATCAGTGATTTCCCATACCCGTGAATGTCTGTCTCACTCTCTCCTTATTCTTATTTCGTTTGATCTATGACCTTCCATTGGGGGTTTGAACTCTTGACTGATCCGATTACATTAGGGTTAGACTAAGTCCAAACACACTAGGGAGAACATTTCGCCTCGACCCTACCTCACGGGATACTCTCTTTGCACTCGAACCTAGGTTGTCGCTCGTGTTGTCATGTTTAAGGAAATTATGTACAAGAGTACGCAATAATTGCATGACAACTCTATTGAAGATGCACAAATGTCCAAAAGTTTGATCTCAGAAAGAAATCAAATAGCAAGACAGGGAATATCAGTAAAGGTAGTCGTAGACCGTAATCTCATCTTCCAAAAGATCATCCAGGTTTTTACAAGGTTGTAATGGGGTTGGGGCTATGGGTGAGAAATGAAGAGTAAATTGGTTCAAAGATCCTTGGCGTGTCAATCATTGGCAGTTCCGAACTTTCTACTTCAGCCTCTATCATTTGGCCCTCTTTGTCACTATTGGAGTCGCTTTGACTCTCTTATTTAGCTGCTGCTAATACTAGCTAACTGTATTTTTTTTGGGACTTCATTGGTCCTCTTTTCTACTTCTCGGGTTACATTGACCCATTTTATTCTCATGACTGGCCTATTCTATTCTTTTCTGCTCTATCTCGAGTAGTTCATTACTGCTTCCGATTGACACACTTTCGGATAAGGGTTGGCTAAGACTTTTGGCTAAAGGTTTAATGGTGGGTTTAGAAAGAATTAAGGTGCGTGTTTGGCTGCAAAGGGGGTTATGGATACACACAAACGGGTGAAAGGGAACGATAGCTAAAAATGGTTTAAAAATAAAACACATAATGCCTGGAATCATATCTTAAGGTCCACACGATATGGTCTATTATACCCTTACCTAATATCCCGATGTTCGTCTTTGCTACTCAATGCAATAATGTAGCGAGATCATTCTACATTCACGACAAGGAATTCGAAAAGTGTATAAGAATTAAATGTATGAATCCCTCGAAATGAAAAATGTCTTTAAGGCTCAAAATCTCACTATCGGGTGGTCTCCACTAATGTCCCTAGTCATGTCCTTTCCCGGTCCTTCCCTAACGGTCACGTCACTATCACAAGATTCTTCCCACAATGGTTGGTCTCAATCATTCAAAACAAAATTTTTTGGCTAATGGGATCTAAATACTCAGAAATGTAGGAAATCTACGTGCATGAGCTTGGGCCCGATTGGGCAACCCCAAACCTTACCCACACATTGTCCCCAATGTGCAAGCAAAGTCGTAGGTGATGTGACTCAATCATTGTGCAGTTATTATAGTTATCAAAAGGACGGGCAAGGCATTACATAGCAAGCAAAAAGAAATCCCAACTTTCTAAAATGGCACCCCAAACCTAGGCCGTGGCCTAGGTTTGCCAATAAAAGCCAACCCCAAACCTCGGTGAAACCGAGGTTTGCACATGGTTTAAAGAATTGAGTGTGTAGATGTGAAAAAGATAAGGCACCCCAAACCTAAGTGGAACTTAGGTTTGTTGCCTCTCGTTTAACTAATACTGAAACAAACATCATACACCGATTTAGAACATACCTGTTTTGCCTGGCCGGAGGATTCTTGACTGGTTGAGCATCAATCGGAGGAGACTAAGAGAACATGCAAAACAAAACAAAGAAAAACAAAGCACAAGGGAAAAAATGTTGGGAAAGAAACACACAAAGCAAGAAAGGAATAAAAACTGCACGAAAAACAAAACGAAGAGGCAGGGACTCCCGCGACTTGCAAGTCGCGTGGCAAACCGCGTAACCCACTGTTTCAGAAACAAACAGAGGGTCCCGCGACTTGCTGCGCGGTATACAAACCGCGTGGCAAACCGCGTATGTCTCTGTTTAAAAAAATCTTTTTGGCTTTTTTCGATTTTTCGATTTTTATGACTTTTCGGAAATAAAAACACACGCAAAGTAAAAATAAAAGGAAACAAACCTTGGTGGGTTGCCTCCCACCCATCGCCTTATTTAAAGTCGTGGCGCGACTATGTGGGTTCAGCTCGGCTCAGTATCCGCAGACTCGAATCGCCCACACTTGCGATTCCCCGCGGATTGTTCCCTCTTTACTTGACCTTTACCATCTCTAGATCTGCACTGTCCACTCTCGAACATCTTGAAGTTTACCTTCTCGCCACCAACTCTGAAGGTAATCTCTCCTTCCTCCATGTCTATTAATGCTCGACTCGTGGCCAGGAAGGACCTCCCCAAAATCAGCGGGACTTCCTCATCTTCATCTATGTCGATGACCACGAAATCTACCGGGAAGTAGAACTTACCAACTTTGATCAGCACGTCTTCAATCACCCCGTATGGATACCTTATCGATCTGTCCGTGAGCTTGAGTGTCATGTATGTTGGGCTCACCTCTCCCAATCCGAGTTTCCTGAAAACAGATAACGGCATTAAATTAATACTCGCCCCTAAATCACATAACACTTTATTAAAACTAAGATCCCCAATTTGAATAGGGATTGAAAAACTCCCTGGGTCTTTGAGCTTCTGGGGAAGCTTATTCTGGAAGATGGCACTACACTCTTCAGTGAGTGTAACTGTGGATTGATGATCGATCGCCCTCTTTTTGGAAAGGATCTCTTTCATGAATCTCATGTAAGAGGGCATTTGGGTGAGAGCATCTGCAAAAGGGATATTGATCGTTAGCTTTTTAAATACTTCAATAAATTTAGAAAAATTGACCTGATCCTTATTTGCTTTCAGCCTGCTCGGGTAAGGTACTCTCGGTACTGCCGGCTTGACCGGTGGTGTCACTTCTTTCTCCTTCGGCTTCTCTTTCCTCATACGCTCTTCATCATCCTCTAATGCATCCATGTCAATGATCTCCACATCATTCTCGGCTTCCTTTGTTGGCTCCTCATTCAGCTCCTTGCCATCTCTCAGATAGATGGCATTACAATTCTCTTGGTTCCTCTTTTCGGCCATGCTTGGAAATGTGCCAGGTGGTCGGTTTTGTAGGGCCTCGGAGATCTGCCCTACTTGCCTCTTGAGGATCTTGATTGCAGCTGTATTCTGATCAGTTGCGGTTTTCACCGTGTTCACAGTGCTTGCTAGCTCTCCAACCGTGCTGTCCATTTTCGACATGAACTTCATCATCATCTCCTCCAACCCCGGTTTCTTCTCTCCGGTTGGTCCTTCGTTTCTTTTATTAAAACCTGGAGGACGATAAGCATTATTAGCATTAGAAGAATTTGAAGAGTTAGAAAAATTACCTGGCTGTTGACCGGGTTGACTCCATGAGAAATTTGGGTGCTTTTTCCACCCTTCGTTATACGTGTTGGAGAACGGGTCATTTCTCGGCTGATGATTCCGGTTTTGCATATACTGGATTTGCTCGGGTGCTTCCGGAATTCCTCTATTCATCTGATTTGTGATGAATTCCAGTTGAGCTTTCAGTTCATTCAGCTCATTACTCTCTTGGACACTTGCAGCTCGTCTTACCGTTGATCTCGGAGT
Source organism: Saussurea involucrata (assembly GCA_033807775.1). NCBI lineage: Eukaryota > Viridiplantae > Streptophyta > Magnoliopsida > Asterales > Asteraceae > Saussurea > Saussurea involucrata. The sequence continues at coordinate 52,857,265 of CM066322.1, read as the reverse complement.
GGAGAAACTATGTTCGGCCAAGTTCTCAATCAGCTCGCACGCTTCGTCATACGACTTGTCTATTAGTGCTCCACCCGCGGCAGCAGTGATATCATTTTTGAATTGTGGGTGGAGCCCACTAAAGAAGGTCTGGATGATAACCCAGCCTTGTAGCCCATGATGAGGACACTTCTTGATCATGTGCTTGTAACGTTCCCACGCCTCATATAAGGTTTCTTGATCCCATTGATAAAAATGGGTGATCTCCGCCATTAGTTGGGCGGTTCTGCTCGGTGGGAAAAACTTTTGGAGGAAGGCTGCTTTCAATTGTGCCCAAGTAGTGATCTGATCTGACGGTAAGCCTTCTATCCATATTTCAGCTCGACCTTTTAATGAAAAACTGAACAGCCTCAGTTTGATTGCGTTCTCCTCCATTCCGTTGATCTTGAAGGTGCTACAAATGCGCTCGAAAGCTCGGAGGTGAGCGTGAGGATCTTCGGTCGGTGCTCCTTCATATTGATTTTGCTGCACCATTACGATGGTGCTCGGCTTTATCTCGAAATATTTAGCCACAGTGGTAGGTGGTTGAATGCCTATCCGTGCGGCCGCCACATTAGGATCGGCAAATGACCGCATCGGAACTCTTTCCGGAGGTGGTGGTGGATTGTTTCGGCGAGGTGGAGGATCATTGCGCGGAGGTGGTCTCTCGTCGTCGGACATCTCGAATTTCAGATTCCTTTTGGCTTTCGCTTCCTTACGCAGCCGACGAGCGGTTCTTTCGATCTCCGGGTCAAATTGTTCGATCTCTTTTCCTCGGGTCGTCCTTGGCATAAACCAAGTGGTACCTGAAAAGAAGACAGTAAAGTCAATAATCCGAAAACTGAAAGTGATGGAAAAATAACAAGAAAAGAAAATGCCTAATCTAATAGCACGTATAGATGGTAGTGCTATTAGCTACAACTAGTTCCCCGGCAACGGCGCCAAAAACTTGACACGGGGTTTTGACACCCCGCGAATCTTACCGCAAGTGTACGGGTCGAAGTCAAGTAATAGTACTTGAGAAAGTACGAGTATCGAATCACGGGGAACTAGGAACTAAGTATCACAATTACTATAAGAACTATTAATTGAAATGTCGAAATTGGAGGATTGGTTTTATAAACTAATTAATTGCAATAAATAAAATCAAATCAAACACAAGACAAACAGAACAACTTTGTAAACTTTGTAAACTTTGATAGAGAGAAAAGTTGAGGGTTGGAAATCCTCAGGTTATACACATGCAAACAATCGACTCAAAACAGTTACCAGTTAATCCCCTTAATGGTTCCCAAATCTTTTAAGATCACCGTCGTTTTCTTTCGACTAACAACGGATTTTATTTTGAAAAGGATAAGTTCAATCTCTCGATCTCACTTATGGATTCCAAAACACATTAAGTACTCGATTTATGTTAAATTGGCTAGATTTTATCTCTCGATATCAACCTAACGGTTTAAATGGGACTAAAGCTTACTCGGTATATTTCTATCACCTTTCGGACTTTAGGTATGCAATTCCTAATTCTAAATAGCAACTAATTCTCCCGAACTCAGTTACTAACAACAAGTCAATTGTAAATTGGCCAAATTCACAAAAGCATTAAGAACAAAATCACATACTTCATTAATTAGGGAAAACTGATAAAAGTTCAATTCAATTCGTCACATGCTTACAAACCGAATTCATTCCAACCCCCAACACGAACCGGTTAGTTCATGTCGGTGGTGGATTCAAACACAAGAGAAAAAGATGCACAAGTGTATGTAAACATGATTAATCGTGAAATATGAAATCGTAATAAAAGTGATGAAAACTCCCTCCTCTCGTGTTCGTCTCTACGTTCCGTGATGAATGTATCCGTGATCGGCTCTCTAACGTGGCTTCGAGGACTCCGAAAAATCGCCCAAAGTCGCCCCGAACTGCTCCCGATCGTCTGCCGTAAGAATGATATCGAATAATGACCTAAACCCCGGAATAAAATACTGATTTTCGACAAACAGTGAGTTACGCGACTTGCTGCACGACTTGCAAGTCGCGTAACATGTCGCGCGTGTTCCAGATGTAGTGTGGGTCGATTTCTGGTTCGCGGGTCGGGTCCTGGTTCGGTCGCGGGTCTTGGGCTTGGATTTTGGGCTCCCGTTAGGCTTCGTTTTGACTCGTTTTGGGCTCTTTTTAGCTTCTTTCTCGAGAAATGCCGCCTTTTAACTAACCTGCATAATTCACTAGATAAACCGTAAAATACACGCCCTTTTACTTGAATCCAAGCCAATCTCGTTGGTTTGAGAACTGAAAATAACGCCTAAAAGTGGCGTTATCACACTACATCAGGCGTGTTCACCGCCTCTTCAGCCGTCATGTGGAAGGCCCTCGCCCTAGCGCGAGTCGGCTCCACCTTCCTTTCTCCACCCTTTCCTCAGCTACCACCGCCTACACCCCCAGCATAACCCTTCTTCAACTGTGGGCAGTCCCACTTGACATGGTCTGGCGATCCACACTGAAATCACGATTTGGAACCGCGGCAATCCCGAGCCATATGCCCTGATTTCCCGCACTTATAACATCCATCTTTATCAGCCAAACACTCTCCCTTATGCATTCGGTTGCACTTACCACAAGGCTTCTCTCCTGATCTAGGCCCCACCCGCAGCTCGGGTCTGGGCGCAGTTGGCCTCTTTTCGTCTCTGTTAGGTCCTTCCCACTTTCTTTTATCTCCGACTCTCTCGGTCATCTGCCTATTCTTCTCTTTCTCAGTAAGTTCTGCTTTATCTACTGCTGCCTGAAAAGTAACTGGATCTTTCGCCTGCACTAACTCCCTTATACTGCTCTTCAATCCATAAATGTACCTCTCAACCCTCTTTTCTTCAGTAGGCACATACAACTCGGCAAATCTGGCCTTCTCAATGAATTTCGACGTGTATTCTTGAACCGACATTGACCCTTGCTCCAATCCCAGAAACTCCTCCTCCAACTTCTTAACTGCCGCCAAAGGACAAAACTGTGCTCGGAACCTCTTGACAAAAGATTCCCACGACATTCTCTTTGCTACCTCCAATCCCTTTCCTCCGGTCTCAACATCCCACCAGAAGATGGCTTCAGACTTCATCATTGACATTGCAAAAAGCACTCTATCTCCCTCTGAGCATTTGCTAGTATCAAATGCTAGCTCCATCTCGCGAACCCATTTCAATGCCAGAACTGGGTTGCGCTCCCCATTGAACATTGGTGGCTTGCACGAAAGGAATGTCTTAAACAAACACCCTCTTTTTGACTTTGGTTCAGGAGTAGCAATCGGAGTTGTCATCGAGTTGTTGCCTATTTCAGTTCGTGGTTCACTGCTTTCCTCGGTCTTCTTCCCAGTACTGTTCTTGGTTCTTTCCCCAGATGTAGTCTTATTCTGATTTTCTAACACTGCTTGCAAGGTCTTTTGCAGCTTATTCATCTCTGCTGTGAACTTATCCTCAGTCACGAAGGCCGGTGCGCTTTCAGGTTTACCCCCTTTCTTAGCTCTCACTTTCTTTGCTGGTGCAGTACTCTCCTGTTCAGATATCTCTTGTACCTCAGGTTCTTCCACGCAAAGGATTGAAACTTTTCACGTGATGATAAAAGACGTTAAGGAATGGATGGATACGTTTTGATATTGTCCTTGTTTATTCCATACATAGGTGTATGTGTATTACGTAAATAATGCTAACTTATCTTTTGTATTTTGGTCGGTATCAAAAAAAATTAATTAGCTGTATTAGCTGTTGTGGTTCAATGATGTTTTAATGATTGAAAAAGTTAAAATAAGATTAAGTTTAGTTGGATAAAAGATTTGACAATTGTATAGTTACCCCGAAGGGATTCGCAAAATTTCAAGTTGGGGAGTGGGTAATGTTGAAAGTATATAAGATCTAGAAAACATGGAAAGTTGAGTCTTTGTTTTTCCCTGAACTTTTAATTGTGATTAAGTATATAAGACTAGAAATTGGGGGAAATACATGACCTATTTCATGTTGGTATGGTGATTCCACTTACTGGAATAAGAATAGGTGAGAAGAGTTGTTGTGTGGAGATACCGGAGGCGATCTAGAAAGATCGGTTAAGAAGTTACGATCGAAAGATATGTTTATGTTGAAAGTACAATTGAAACATCATCGAGGTGCTAGTGTGACTTTAGAGTCGGAAGAGGATATGAAGATTAGATATCCTCCCTTATTTACCTAACTTTGATTTCGGGGACGAAATCAGTTTCAAGTTGGGGAGTATTATAACATCTCGAATTTTCCGTAATTTTAATATGAATTGGGGTCTAATTGTATTTGGTTTAAATTTTGGATTATGATGCAATTATATAATTCTTTGGAGCTAAAATTCAAATGACCAAAGCTTGTTGCTATTTTTGGAAATTTTGGAACGTAAGGGGGTAATTGGTCATTTGAAGAAAGTGAATTAGATAAGATAGATTTTTATGGGAAAATATCTGATTTTCCTTGGCTGAATCGGTTGAGAGAAAGAGAGAAAGAAGATAGAAAGAAGAAAGAAAGAAGAAGAAGAAAAGAAGAGAAAAGAAGAGATTTAAGCTAAAAATCTTGGTATGTATACAAAGGATTTTTGTAAGTTTGATTTCCAGTAGTAAGAGGATATCTATAACTTAATCTGAATTCGTTTAGGTGTTGTTTTCTTCTGGAATCAGATTGTGCAAAGTAAAGTGGGTTTTGACCTTTGAGGTGAGTCCATTCACTTTTGATTAAATACATGTTTTCTGTCAAATTAAATGTTAAGATACATGTATAAACTGTTTTGGGACTGTATGGATGTGTTGAAACAAGCTGAATGGAACAGACACGAATTTAGATTGTAAAAATAGGCTGCAGGTCGTAAGTTTCCGGATGAAAGAACAGTATCCGGAAACCTCCGTTTGAAGGTTTCCGGACAAGACAAAGTTATCCGGTAAGTTCTTTTATTTTGTAGTCTCCGGATGAAATAGATACCGGATGGTATCCAGATTCTTTGGTGTCCGGATGTTGTCCGGAAAATTTGTGTTATCCGGATTGTTTAGGGTGTCCGGTAAGTTGTGTGTATCCGGTAAGTTGTGTATGTCCGGATAGTTTGTGCTGTCCGGTAACCTTTGTTGTCTCGATAACTCTGATGCCCGGATATAGTTTCTGGATGTGCTATCTGATTTAGTTTCTAAAAATAATTTCTAGGGGCGCTGCCCCTTGACCCCATCCGCTAACCGGGTAGCGGAACCCCCGTGTCAAGTTGCCGAAGGGGAAACAATTGAGGAGGAGGACATGATAGGTTATTTAATATTCTTAGAATTGAGAATATGATACGAGAGTGGCATGATTTGTTGTTATGTATATACGTTAATAAGGTGTAATGGATTTGTAAACACTAGTTGTGTTGGATAACGTAGGATAGGCAAAGTATAATTGATATTCCTGTTTATAGTGGAATGTAATGAATAGGCAAAGTAGAATTGCTATTCATGTTTAAAAGATGGAATAGGCAAAGTAGAGTTGCTATCCACGTTGAAATGATTGAATAGGTAAAGTAGAATTACTATTCATATTACAATAATAGAATATGCAAAGTATAGTTGATATTCTTGTTGAAATGAGGAATAGGCGAGGTATAATTGCTATTCCCGTGTATCCTTAGAAATGATTGAATAGGCAAAGTACAATTGCTATTCACATTGATTGATGAATAGACAAAGTAGAATTGTTATTCAGATGTATAAATTGAATCGACAAAGTAGAATTGTTATTCATGCGTATGATTGAATAGACAAAGTAGAATTGTTATTCATGTGTATGATTGAATAGACAAGGTAGAATTGTTGTTCGTGTGTATGTTTGAATAGACAAAGTAGAATTGTTATTCATACGGAATGTTGGAATAGGCATAGTATAATTGCTATTCAGGTTGGATGTTTGAATATGCATAGTATAATTGCTATTCAGGTTGAATGAGTTAATGGGCAAAGAGAGTTGCTATTGATAATTGAGATGTAGGAGTGTGAATTAGATGAAGTGTAAGTGTTGTTTGACGGATTTGAAATAGGCAATGTATATATATAAGTGCTATTTCTGTATTCCATTTCAAAGAGAAAGTATGATGTTTGAATGTAAGTCTGTAAGATTGATTGATAAACTAGAATCCGTGAGGATTCGTAGTAGGTTATTGGATATGGTGATACGACTTTATGAATGGTAGTTATACTCGTGGGGTTGAGTATGGTTATGTCATTATGAGACAAGTATGAGTATGGTAAGAATGGTGATAAAGCAGGTTTGAATATATGCGTTAATTATCTAAGATTCCAATGTTGTTAATGTTTTAATTTAAATTGGATGTTCTCACTAGGCGTAAGCCTAATCGTTTCAAATCAACTTTTCTTACCAGGTACTAGCTCAGGAAAAGTAAAGGGAAGAGGGACAGGTGCTTTTGGGTATTCAACTTGTTGATGTTTAAGAAGAGAAGTTAGCTGATATGAGGATGTTTTGATGAATGACTTAGACAACCCGTTTAATCTTCTCATGATGAACAAGATTGGATTAATAGGTTGTTTTAGAGAATTCGAATTGTATGGATTAAACCTCATAGTTAATTCTCTACTTATATATGAAAGTTGGATGATTCTATAAGTAAACCTTGTAAAACTTAAGGTTCAAATTAGCCCTGATTTTTAGGGTGTTACACCTTAGTGGTCGTCGCCCCCACCTCAGTAAAGGCCTTTCTCGATACCGCTCCTCGGGGTCTCCCACGGCCTCTACCTCTTCCCCTATGTAATACCCCGGGTAAATCCGTTAATTAAATTCTAGTTCCGTTAAGTTTATTTTCTTTATAATTAATGTTAGGATAAGTTTAGGAGGGTTTATAAGTTTAAAGGGTAAAAGTTTGACCAAATAATAAATTAAAGGTGTATTAGTTATTAGTGAGGAGTTTAGGGGTGGAAATGGTAAATATATTTAGATATTACCCTTTTAGTTTTCTGATATTTTCATATCAGCTAAAGATCAGATTTCAAGTGTGTGTTAGTGTGTGTATTGAGAGAAAAGAAGAAAAGGAAGAAAAGAAAGCAATATGACATCATTTGGTGTACTTGGAAGAGATTAAGGTATGTTTTCTTTGTATTTTATGTTTGTAAGTGTTTATGGATGGTTGCTATCGGAGTAGAATCATCAAAATCATATTTGAGGTCGATTCAGCCAAATTCTGGGTGAAAAATGGGTAAACCGACAGTGGTGTCCAGATAAAGTAGAAGGTGTCCGGGTAGTTTCGTTGATGGTGTCCGGATGACTTTCTGAAGGTGTCCGGACAGGGTTTTATCCGGGTAAGTTCCTCTTTTCTTATGTTTTCCGGATGAAATGAGATACCGGATAGTGTCCGGGTTACTTTGGTATCCGGATGTCGTCCGGATGGTTGTGGTGTCCGGAAAAGTCAAGTTGTCCGGATTAGTCATGCTGACCGGAAAGATGTGTTGTCCGGATAGTTCTGTTTTGTCCGGATACTTTAGCTGTTTGACCAATTTTGTGATTTCGGATACTTTTGAGTGTTCGGATATAGTTTCCAAATGTATTTTGAGTTAAGTTGTTCCGAAAACTTTCTGGGGGGCGGCCCCCAGACCCCGCAAGGGCGTTGCCCCTTGACCCCATCCGCTAACCGGGTAGCGGAACCCCCCGTGTTAAGTCATCGTAGGGGAACAATTGAGGATAAGAGTTTGATAGGTTAAATGGGATTCTCAGTTGCTAAAGAGTCTCATGTGTTCTATATGGTAAAGAGATATTGTATCTGATTGTTACAGATTTTGTGAATCCTGAGTAAAGGACTGAATCTTTTGGAGAAAAGCTTGGAAGTGTTTATGGATAAGCGATCGAGGTGAGTTTTGCTTTAAAACGTTTTTTAACTGGGATACATATATATGTGTATATATATATGAGATGATTATGTGGTAGGAATATGATTATGTGTATATAAATGACAATATGATGTAATGAGATATATATTGTATTTATATAAGCTTTGCACTACACGAGTGCATTTGTTGCCGGGTTTCGGTGTGCGGACCGACGGGTAGCCGGGTTCCGGTGTGCGGACCGGTTGTTGATTTATTAGTTGGCTTGCTACCAACTAATATGGCCATTTGTGGAGGAATAAGGTGGATGAGATGCACACGATGCACGAGTCTGGATTGGTATTTAAATACGTGTGGTATGTTTATATTTTACGAAAGGATTGCCAAAGGTTTATCTAAACTATTTTGATACAAAGGATTTACATAAAAGGTTTTATAATGATTTTGGAAAGGACTGGGATTAACTCACTAGACCCGTTTGGTCTAACCCTCATTTTCTTTTCAAAAATATGTTTTCCAGGTTAAGGATCGGCAGGAGAGGATGAAATGTAGGAAGCTTTTGATGGATGTTGATTAGGAAGCTTTTATATATATTTTGTAATTTATGAGACCGAAGGGACCGTACTTGGTTTGTTATGAAATTTTCGTTGTAAATCAATGATATGTATGCATGTTATGTTATATGTTGTATGTTATGGGAACCGGGTTGTTACACCCGAGTAGCTGCCGCCCTTGGAGAATTTACTGGTCCATCCTCTGCCAGTTCCTCGACTCGTACCGCCTCCTCCTGCGGCGTAGTACTCTTGGTTCTCGCTTCCCCCACAAGCGGAAACGACCTACTTCTCAGGGTTCTCGCAGACATTCTTGCTTACTAATACACAACAATTAAACTAATTTAATACTACAACAACAGAATACTAAGGTAATTTGAGCACATACATGTACCTGTAAGTTCACAATTACACTGGCCAGGTGTAATCCCAAACTTACCTTACATGACCGTCCTCAGTACCCTATTAGTCCCATCTCTAAAAGTGCTCTTCTAACGCATTCATGTTTCTCAGTTGTGATTTCTACTCCCAAGTTTAAGTCTAGGCCCATCCGGTCGCCTAAATCCCTTAAACTATGGCTCTGATACCAATTGTAACAACCCGAACAAAAATAAAGCATGCAATTCATAATAACGGAAACATCCCAAAAACGGGTCCCAAAATTTCCTTACACAAGTCTCTAAATTCAGGTTGGCGGAATCAACCTATTACACAACTGAGAAATACTATAATTAAATGTAATAGTGTCAAAGCTTCTACTGCCTCTATTCTCTGGCTGCTCCGCTCACCTACTAGAGCCCTTTGCTACCTGTTTTCCTGAAAAGGGTTTTAATTTGAAAAGAAGCGAGGGTTAGACCATGAGGTCTAGTGAGTCCCTCCTGACAGTTCTCAAAATCGTTTTAGAACTTTTTATCACTTTCAGATATACAAATAATCTTTCAATAAATAAACACATAACTGAGCAGTAAAATCTCACACGGATAACTCCGCCCTCGTAAATGGCACCCTGAAGTCACCCGAGGGTGACAACGAGTCAGTATTACGCTGCCTTACTGGGACTTAATTCTCATGGCATAAACGGAACCTCCCCCCGACGTGAGTACTGGCGGAACCTCCCCCCGACTTAGCCAATTTACGTCTACACTATGTATGCATACATCTCACATATAACTTTAAACAACTTTCATGCAATAAAAGCATAGTAACAAAACATGGCATTTCTCATCATGTATTCACTTTAGAAAACACGTTAAAAAGGCACGTATTTTAGTTAGAAAACTCACCTGATACGTTTGCTTGCTTTTCCCTACTCTGCTCTTTACTTCCAAATTGTCTACCTGAACGAAGGGACAAATTTATAAGCTGACTACAACTATCCGGACACTTCTCACTTGCCACCCTATTCTTTTCCGGACAGGTTACCGGGTAACCCCACTTTTTCGGATACCGCTTAGTACCCGGACAACAACTCTTATCCGGACGACACAGATTTTTCGGACGACTAAACTTATCCGGACGGTACAATCTTTCCGGACAACACTATGTCCGGACACCTTCTACAACACAGCCAAGAAGTTTCCCGGACACTCACCTGGACACCTTCATACTTGAAGGTTTCCGGACGAACGCTGGAAGAGCTTTATGGTCCGAAATCTTGCTAAACACTCTGAAAACAGAGAGATAATGTGACGAATTACTTACTTAAGCATCTTTAATCATTACCCCATAAACTGTACTGATTAAACTCGATTTAAAGGTGTTTAAATCCTCTTGAAGAGCCTAAACATTAACTTTAGCAATATAGACCTTCCAATGATTCAACAATCAACAAAACAACTTAATCAGGGTTGTCGATTCGAAATTACCTGGTAGTTCCTTGCAGAAATTGAATCCCCAACACACCCTTTTCTTCTAGTTGCTACTTGGAAATCTTCTTCTCCTCTTGCCCTAGAATTCTAAAGGAAACTCTCTCTTTCTCTCTATCACAAATTCTCAGCCGACAACCACTTTCACAAATCAGGAAAAAATGGAATGTTGTCTAGGGTTTTGTGCCCTTATATACTTCATCTCATAATTACCAACTAGCCCCTCAACTTCCGCTTTTAATACACCTATCCACAACACATTAAATTTAATCCGTTTTGGTCCTGGTCGTTACAGCACCAGCATCCGTGTGTTTGCTTAGACTGGTAAGGGCGTAACTGTTTATAATTTCATTAAACTCTTTTTAATTAATGTGTGTGGTGTGATGTTGGTATCTTGAGGGATCTCACTAGAACTCATGGTCTAAACCTTGCTTTTCAAAATGAAAAACCCTTTTCAGGTGAACAGGTATTTGAGGGCTCGAGTAAGAGCAAGGGCAAGATGTGAGCTGGAGCTTGCGTCTATAAGGAACTAGAAGACTCTCTCTTTTAATATTAGATACATTTCTCAGCTGTAGTTAGAGTTATTTCCGCAATCCCAAATTTGTAATCTTGATAGTGTGACTATGTTGGGCCATTTTGGCGTTTTGAATTAAGGAAGTAGCTCTTAGCATGTTTGTTTGGTGTGGGTTGTTACAATAATGGTGAGCGACAGCGGTGGCAGTTGGAGAAGATGGTCAGAGTTAGATTACGATGGTGGTCTGCACGGAGGTGCAAATTAGGGATGAATGTATGATCAAATTAATGATAAAAAGACAAGTATTTAAAATAAATAGAAAAAGACAAAGAAAAAGCCAAAAAATAAAAGAAGTAAACTACAATTTTGGTCCTTGCTTTTTCTAACCGGATAAAAGACAAAAGAATTGTTAACAAGACTAAAATACTCCTCATCTAACGGGTTTTATCACCAACCATTAGAGACAGGGATCAAATTCGGTCATTTTTGCAATACCACAATGGTCACCTTGTAATTTCAAAATTATAAGGACCAAAAGTGTTACAAACAATAAACCACGTGGATTAAATTTGTAGTTTACTAAAAGAAGTTGTTAACTATAGTTGTATGAGGCATCATGTATGTATCTCAAATAATTTCAAGAGCCTTAAAGAACAATCAAAACTTAGAAAAATCCTCAATTGCCTTTGGAAAGTTTAAATTGGTGAAATTTGAGGGAAACCCTTAGAAACCTCTAAGGTCCCGCTTGGTTTGCAGGATTTAGAGGAATTTGAATTTCAATTCCACTCCATCCCATGTTTGTTCTAAAAGATTTCCCGTATTTGAAATTCAATATTTCATTGAAATCCCTTAAACATAAGATTTTGAAATCCCACGGTGCTGGTTAATTTCGTAGGATTTATGTGTAATAATGTTTTAGAAAATGTTTAAAACATTTATTTTTTAAATAATCAATTAATAAAGGGGTAATTTAATTATTTTATAATTGTTTTTATACATTATTTATAAAGAATGAAATTCAATTTCATTCCAAATCCTACAAACCAAACACATCAATGATTTCAAACCCAAATCTCCCCGATTCCAAACCCTTCCATGAAATCCAAATCCCTCAAAATCAATCAATCAAACTAACGTTTGGTTTGTCGAATTAGATTAGGATTGAATTTGAAGGGATTTGTAATTGATATCCATTCCAATGCCATGTTATGTTTGATGATTCCTATGATTTAAAATCATGTAATTTAATTAAAATCCCACCAGCATATAATTTTGAAATCCTATAGGGTGGTTACTGGTTAGTATTTCATTGGATTTGTATATAATATTTCAATATATGTTATAAAACTTCTTTTGTAATAATCAATTAATAAAAAGATTATTTACTTATTTTTATAATTATTTTTAATTTATTTCAATAATTTTTGTATAAGAAATGAAATTTAGTTTCTTTCCAAATACGATAAACCAAACACACCAAAGATTCTATATAAATTCATTCAAATTCATTTCTTTCAATGCCAAATTTATTCATAAAATTGAAATCCCTTAAAACCATTCATACGCCTTTTAAAAATATTTCTTGCTCTATAGAAAAACTAGTTTTATATGTAAAAGCATCTCCAACAGCTTAGCTAAAATAGAAAAAATGGGTTTTTGTTCTCTATTCTTCTCCAACAGCTTTGCTATCTTGTTCTATAATAGAGAAGACTTGAAAATTTTCCAAGTTTAGAGCATCTCCAACAGGTTTTCTATAATTTATTTAAAATAAAGAATCAAATGTTAAAATCTTTAAAAAGAGTTACATTCATCTCCAACAGATTTGTTATTTTAGAGATTTTAACACAAATTATATTGATATAATGTTCTCTAATTGATATTCCCAATACACTTTTAAAAACTTGATATAAAATAACAAAATAATTATTTTTCTCTCCTATTTAAAGAATTATAGAGAAATCTCTATATTTAGAGATTTTTCCATTAATCTCTATTTTAGCAAACAAGATAACAATGATGTTGGAGAAGATTAGCAAACAAAAATCTATTGTTTTCTATCTTAGCAATGTTGTTGGAGATGCTATAAGAAAATTCTCTAAACTTGACGGTAGAAAAGATAAATGATTATTATATTCAATCACATCAATGAGGTTGAATTTTTATCATTTTATATTAAGTTTTTTTAGAAAAATGTATTGGAAAGATAAATAAAAGAATATTATACTAATATAACTTGTATTAAGATTTTTAAAATAGAAAACTTGAAAATAATATAATTTTTTAGAGATTTTAACTATTAGTTCTCTAATTTAGAAAAGTTAAAAAAAATTGTTAAATATGCTCCAATCAAGTTGAATTATGATCTTAGAAAATTAATATTTGATCAATATAATATAGATATATATATATTTGATCGGAAAACTAAAATAAATTATAATTATAATAGACAAATGATACGTCAAAGAGAGCGAGCGGTATTAGGTGAGAGATCATTGGATGTAATGTGTTGGTTGTTCATGCTTCTTGCATGGTTATTTGGGCCTACATAATATCACACAAATCCATTAAACCAAACTTTATTTCGTTAATTTGCCTTTGGATTTTACATCAAATATTATATTAATACATTTCAATCACATGAAAATTCAATTTGGTCGGCATCTCCAACAACTATGCTAAAATAGAAAAAGTGGAATTTTAGTATTTTTGTTGCTCCAACAACTATGCTATCCTCTATGCTAACATAGAGAAAAGATGAGAGAGATTGTAAAAATCTCTTAATTTAGATAAATCTCTAAATAGATGGTTTCTTCTCAAAACTAATTATAACCCTAAAAAACAAACCTTTCTTTTATCAACTTTTCATATATTGAATATTTTAATAATATAATTAAATAAATTGAATATTTTAATAAGATAATTAATAGTTGAGTTGGATGGAAATTTTTTTAGAGATTTTGAAATTTTATACTTTATTTTAGAAAAAAATTAGCATAACTGTTAGAGATGCTCCAAAATTAAAATTCGCATTTTTTACGAATTTTATTTCTAAATTTCAAAAGTTTGGAAGTGGTTCCTCATATACGTTTAATTTACAGCGCTTTATGTCCCTCCCAATCTTCTACTAATAACCGTTAATTTTTTCTTAATCTAATTAAACAAGAGATATTTTGATCATTTTATATATTTTCTCATTTTTATTATTTACATTAAAATTAAAAACATATTATATATTGTAAACTATATAATAAAAATAGAAAAGGAAAAACAAAAGGATAATTCTAATCTATATCAGATCCACGTTGTCACCCACCAAAACAAAAACCAAATCTTAATAAAGAAAAAACCCTAAGGATGCGTTTGGTTTACGGGAATGGATTGGATTTGGATTTCAAATCCATTTCAATCCCACATTTCCATAGAATTTGGAATTGGAGGGTTTTGAAATCCTTGGATTTTTTGTTGAAATCCCATGTCTGGTGGATTTTGAAATCCTTTGGTGAAGGCTGGGATTTGAAATCCAATCTGGACTGGATTTCATGAATAGAATTTAACTGTTTTTTTTACTTCCCATGTTTGATGATGATGATGAGGGATAGCACGTGAGGCATGTTTGTGAAGCATGTGGGGTTTATTGAAATCCAATCCATTCCAATCCATTCCCATAAACCAAACGCACCCTAATTCTCTTTCTCAATCTTTATCTTCTTCATTTTCAATCTCTCAATCTTAAACAAAATCGGAACATGATTGGAGATGAGGTTATTACCTTTCACTTCTCCAATTGAATTACCTATACACGAAGGTCTCGGGACGGGCCGGACCCAAATCAGGCATGATCCCAAATAGTGATAACCGGTCCCGGTGCAACTATTCTCAGTCCCGACCCAGCCAAGTTAAGGTGTATGAGGTCCGGTTATGAGAACCGGTCCCGGGCTGGGCCCAAGTCGGTCCCACTTATTATTAATTTTTTTATCAAATTGATTTTTAACATATAAAAAGTACTTTTTTTGAAAAATTTGTTCAATCAAATACACTAACAAATACGCATTTATTATAATTGGATCAATCAAATATACAAAAACACGTTTTTGTTATATAATACTTAATTGGGTCAACTGAATACGCTAAATATTTTTTTATTATAATACACCTAATAAAATATATTTAAAAATATATTTAAAAATATATTTTGCTCTTCAATAAAATACACTTAAAGATAAATTTAAAAATATACGTAAAATTTTGTATAAAAAATTGGGACAGTCCCAAACGGTCCCGGGTCGGGCCGATCCCAAGTCGGTCCTGGTCCTCTGTCGGTCCCGGACTAGGTCGGGCCCTTTCGACCATCTCTAGTTGTGACAATGAATCCGAAAAGAAATACCTTTACACTTCAATATATTAGATTCACAAATCATCCTCAATATTCTAAGTCTTTTATGCATCCGACATACTTCATAAATAGTCTATAGTTGGAATTCGTTATGTAACTTATATTTCGGAATTGGCAAATATAATATGTAACAACCCAATCTAAATAAAGCGTGCCTAGCATTATTATTAAAAAATTTACAAAACTGGGTCCATAAAAATTTCGTTACATCTGTACTTAGGTTGGCGAAAACAACCTATACACAACTGAGAATAACTACGCTAGCAGTATAAATGGCACTGTCTCTATCTGCATATGTACTCTATCCTGCGCTTGCTCACTTATCGGAGCCTCCTAGTATTTGTTTACCTGAAAATGTTTAGTTTGGAAAATGCGAGGGTTAGACCATGAGGTCTAGTGAGTCTCTCTTAACAGTTATCAAAGCATTTAAAACAATTTATCATTTTCAGCATAAATCATCCATAAAACTGTTCATATAAAATCATTCACGGTATAAGGTCCGCCCCTCGTAAATAGGCACCCTGAAGCCACCCTTGGGTGACAACGAGTCATTCTCATGCTGCCGTATAGGGTAGTACTCCCCTCGCATAAACGGGACACACCCCCCGACATGATCTGGCGGGTCACACTTCCCGACTTAGCCAATTTACACCACAATCTATGTATGCATACATCCCACATATATTTTTAAACAACATTCTTGCATTTAAAAGCATATATATAAACATGACATTTCTCATCAAACAATTGCTTCAGAAAACTTATTAAAAGCCACACGTTTTAGTTTAGAAAACTCACCTGGCTTGCTCGCTCCAAAGCTCCTCACTTACACTTCCGGTCTCTAGGTGGACCACCTATTATATTAATAACGTACGTCATAATTCGTTTATTTATTACTCGAGTTAAATCCCGAACTCAACCCAAACTTATCTAAATTGATAGATTACATTTCTAGTCCAATATCATAATTAATGGTTTTTGCTTACCCCAACCAAGTGAAATACTATACAGGGTCCTAAATCTCGATCTCAAAATAAACGAACCCCGGGTTTATATATATAAAGTCGGACCTTAGATTAACTCGCTTACACCCAAGCCCAAATTAAATAATACACGGAAGCCCAAAATCCATAGCTAATTAATAACTCGAAGTCCACTAAACCAATTTATTTGTCTACTGGATTGCTATTAAAGAGAGTTTGAAACCTGTCTCAAACACGTGGCTAACCACAAACAAAATAGAATTTGGATATCAATTTCTATGACCCACGTGGCCCAAAGAATAATTCTGGCCCAATATTTAATTAAGCACCGACCCACTTTCATTTACTTTCGGTCCAAAGTCTCAATATGGTTTGCGCTAAGCAAGCTTTGCGCCAAACACTGTTTTGCGCCAACTCTCATTTGCGCCAGACACTGATTTGCTCGGCCTCGGTTTCACGATTTAAACTGTAATTCGTTAGCTTAAGCGACGAAACAAACCTTAGGAGTGATTACCAAGGTTCTCACTACAAATTAAACATCTTAGTCGATTTCTTAATCAAACTTACCCACTTTAAACATTTGATTTAACTTTGACAATTCGAATAAGAATCAAAACTCTATATTAATACTCTTATTTGATTTCTCAGCTTACATAACTGAGATCAACTAGAACTTATCAATCTAACATTACTCATAAAGGAGAAAACACAAAGGAATGGTTTCTTACCAGATAGAACCTCACGAAACGGGAAATCGTTGTCCAAACGTTCATCTTCTTCTTCTTCATTGTTTCTCTCTTTCTCTCGTCGTCGTCTCTCTCTCTCGCAGCCTCTCTCTCTCTCTCTCTCTCGCTGCCTCTTTCTCTCGCTGCCTCCCGGCGCACACATCAAGCACACACACACACAACTCTCAATTAAGTTGTTTCTTTTCTTCTCTCTCGATGAGCAGTAACTCTCACACAAGACCATAAGTTTTCTTTCTCTGCCTTTTCTTTCTCGGTGCAGCACACACACAAAAACCTAATTGATTTCTAATTCTATTCCAAGGCGGCGCACATAACAAGGGAATTAATTTCCCAATTTTAATTTTTTTTACCCTCAACTTTTCCATATAATCACTTTCATACCCTATTTTTCAATTAAGAATCAAAATGCTTATTTTGGGTTATTATAATCTCCCCTCCTTAACAGAATTCCGTCCCGGAATTCACTCTAATACTAACCGGTGTAATTGATTGTCGATACTTAAATTTCAACTCTAGGAATAAGTCTTTCTAATAACAAAACCATAACAACATACTCTCACGCCTTCGCTACGCAACTCTGATTAGACTCACAATCTATGTTCATAACCGTAACATACAATCATCTTAGTTTTTCATCTTCCAAACGTATCTATTACTTCAGGAACACCACGAAACTCGGGTTCTATAATTCTTTCGATTAACCACGACGACCATAAAATCAGATAGATATATATAAAGTCATCCCGGCTTTCTTACTTGGATTTACCTTAGATGATTCCTTAACGATCAGTGAGTTAATTTCAATAACCCTTCCCCAAGAATTCTCGTAATCCATCTTATAAATCATAACATGTGAACAAAGGTTGTAAACATCTCAATACTTACCACTCCCTAATTATCCTTATCTGATTCACGACCACATTAACAGTTTTCGAACTCAACTGCCTTTCTCGGCTAGTGCAATATAACCACTGATCCTTATCGCACAAAACAATACAATTCCTCTCTTTATCACAAGCAACTTTAACTTGACCAACTCATTTCAATTATAATTATCCACTTGTTTCAAAAGGTAAACTCCAATTGAGATGCAATTCATATCTTTCTATCCACCATAAATTATCATATATAGTAACTTAGCATCAACATCTCGTTATGCTGGTATTCACAAAATCCATCAGTCAAAACTGATTTCGTAACTAACAACTCCACTGAGTAACCCAACCATTCACCATTTACAAAATAATTTGAAAATTACATAATCCATCGTACTATCATCAACTTCTCACTTTAACCTATCAATTCTCCCTTAACAAATCTTAGTAAGAATCTCGGTAGAATTGTAACACATCCGGTAATAACAAATAAATGTCATTACTTAACAAATCCATAAAAATTTAATCAACCAATCCAAGGCTTATACATCTAACATGACGATTCAAATCAACTAATGATCATACTACCACTCCGACTCATAATCAACATCATGTCATTCTTTAAACATAACCAAATTTCCAACTGTTTCCTTCTAGGGTCATTCCCTCACACATAAGAAACAATTCATGCTCTATAGAGATTTATCATTTACTATAACGCAATTTGACTAACACACTCTTCATCCTCTTTAACTTCCAATGATCCCAACATACACCTACTTAGCGACTCTTACAACCAAAACACTTGGTTTCTCTTTTGGGTAATCTCCCACCATTACTCCGTCCTTCCATCCCGAACATAATCACACCATAAAGTCAACTTACACCCTATGTGCTCCAACAATCTGGTTAATAGATCGTACATCTCATCCGTAAACCCCAAAAGTTTCTATCCGATGCTTCCTTTCTCTCTAACATCACCTCACTACGATACTAGCTGGTACGTTTAAAATTGGCAATTAATGCCCTTACATAACTGTACATTCCTCGCTCATAACATCACACCGCGGACCAAATCTCTCATGGTCATTCGTACACAATTCGCACTTTCCTTCATATTCTCCCGTATACTACATTCGAGTCTATCCCACCACGTATTCCTTTCCCAATTTGTTGAACTATAACTCACGAGTTCCCAATTAGCTCACACGCAAACATTCTAGCTAGCTCCTCACGATCCGTGCCCTTATAAAACAGGGCACAGCCCCTGACTGAACGGTAAGATCTACACACTCGCCTCGCTCGAGTTACATACCTCATCATTCTACGAATCTCTCCATACCTCGTAGATAGAACGCTTATTCGACATGATCCCTTCCCATCCTCTTAACACCCCTACAAGGTGTTCTATCAATTTTCAACCTTCTGGTTCACGTCTTCGGCCTCGGTCATCTTACACAACTATCGACTTCTACAACTACAGACAACCTGTAATTACTTTCTTATCTTATTCTTAAACATGGGTTCCCTTACGGAACCTAATCCTACCATCATATCATAGTCACTTCATAATACCTCTCCCTCTTTTCTGGACTCACTCCGGTAACATCAATATTACAAGCTCACCTCAAAACTCATACCCAACACCGTGGGTATTTCGCTTCTGCCTCTCAACACTACTCATAACGAGTTGCTAATACTAACACCTCGATGACTTCTACTCTTTCCCCTGGACCCAACCGTCCCTCGACAACCGTACTTCCAGTTACCGAACAAGGGTACCGACCCTCATACAATCGACATTATAATCCACTCCTAATGTTCCACTGTTCAACTATCTTCTTAAATACATACCACATTATAAACGTTTCCCCCTGATTTGACCAACGCCTCTCCACTCTCGGAGTTCTTCCTTAGCTTAAAATGTAATACTCTATGACCTAGTGAGTTCATAGTCTTCATGCATGACGACGCGGTAAATAAATCATTTCGTACATTTTATCCTTTTCAAATAAATAGCATTTGGAAACAAATTGGGTACATATGACTCCATAACTTATTATAACTTCAATGCCCTGCACAATGATTCGAGAATCGCTTGCATGCATCTTCCCGGTACATATGACTCCATAACTTATTATAACTTCAATGCCCTGCACAATGATTCGAGAATCGCTTGCATGCATCTTCCCGTGAACCTCATTCTTGCTCAATTCGAACGATGTTATTACGACAGTAATATATTGCATGAAAATCTTTTCATTTGACACAATTCTGAAAGAATTACCGACACAAAGTAAATCAGTCGGTTATCACACTCATTTGTATGATATCAATAGGTCAGTAAGCATTTGATTGTAAAAGTTTGGCTAACAAACATTTTCCCGACCTTTTTGTAACAATTTATCTTATCATTAAAATGTGGAATACTTTGTAAATCGTTAAGCTCAAAATTTCAATGTGCAATGTGAACGAAATCACCTTTTCTTTAAACACACGCGTGTACATTTTGACTTATTTTCGATCAAAATTTATATTTACACATTTAACTTCAATCGTGAAAATTTTATGTTACATAAAAGAACACCATGCATGAGACTCTTCTTGCAATTGAAGGCTACTCACTCTAATAAGGTCAACCGCTTTACTCACGCAACTTACCCTTGACACTTTACCTACGACCAATGGTCGTCCTCTCGGTCCTGCAACAACTTGTAGTACATACGTTCTACATCTCCCTTACTCAACCATTTCCTACTACTTTCATTCTGATCAGCTATCTCATTTTCTACTTCTACATGCTTTCATTTCACTAAAGGTATTGTTAATGCCAAAAATCGCACCAAAGGGACAACTTAAGGTCGATGTGAACTTAATCAACTAAAGAAAGGATCTTTCGACGAGACGTTCGATGAGGGAAAAAATAAACGAGACAAGGGATTTGATGACGCAAGAAAAACCTCAATCGAGGAAAAAACCTGCGAACGACAAGGGATGTCGTCTCTGCACTATGGTCGCCAATCAGGGGCGACGTCCTTGGTACTGGCGTCGATCGTACGATGATTACAATACAAATGAAGGAAATACTTCGAAATGTAGAGTACAAGTGTTTGAATGTAAAAACAGATGTTTGTCGTATGTGAATACAAAGTGTGAACTTCTGGTCGAGGGCTGTTTGTCGTGCGTCGAGAGCGATACTTGAGCTTTCCCTCGAGTGTTCTTGAGTTCGCAGTAGGGTTCTGGCTTTCAGTACTTGATCTCCAGAGTTTGAATGTTCTTTGCTATGAGTTGGGATGATTTTCTCTGCTGTTTGGTGATGCTCGCAGATGTATATTCGATGTTAACTGATGTCCCTTGTAATGAAGCTTTAGCTTGTCTTTTATAGTCTTTGCGTCATTAATTAGTTCCATTAATGATTTGATCAACGGCTACAACGGCTGGAAACGGTCGCCGAGATGAATGTTCATAATACTCTTCGTCCGTTACGGCTATCGATCGTTAATGGTTGCGTCGGTTATGTCCGTTGCTCTTTAATGACTTTGACTCCTGCATTAAACACTTAACAAACGTAACAGTCAAAGTTAACGTTAGTTCGGTCGAAGGTGCAACGATCTTACGCGATGGTCGTACGGGACGGGCGATGCTATGGTCGTGCGTCAGGGGAGACGTACGACTTACCTTTTACGGGAGACGACGGATGTTTTCTGGGTTCTTGTCGAGACCTTATCTTAATACAAGATTTGGATTATAGCGTGCGTCTTACCTGCTCTGGTCGTGGTCGTACGTCGTGATTTTTTGCCCAAACAGTTTGCCCCCAAAATTTGAAAATTGAATGTCAAATTTAATTTTTAAATTTTGTCAATCAGACGCGTAGGAAATAAGACAAGAGTTAGAAATTACCTCATTCGCCTTGGAGCTGGACTGGTCCGTTTCTAACTGAACGAGAAGTTGAAAAGGGAACGAGGTCGTGACGTCATACTGACACACGATGATGCTTACCATCTATCGAGGACAGGTGTCGACGATCCCTGTGGTCATACGAAAAGACGGGGATGCGCGGCGGTTATCCAGGGATTCGACTTGATGCGGTCGTTTGTATAAATAAAGATCACGACAGATCTTTTCTTGCTATACTTTTAAAGTGTTTATTTGGGAAGACATTTCGCCTTGATTCCTTTCCATTCTACGTCTGAACTTGCTCGAATCGTTGCAGATCTTCAAACCGCCGTTGAGAGCGTTTATATAAGACCTTGTTCTGTCCTTTGATTCATAATGTCGACGGAGCCTGCTAGTCTTATCATGAATCACATAGACTTATGATCATGAAATGGGAATCCCCTATGATCATGAATGATTTCTTGGCGGCGTATCAAATTAAAAGGGATAAGAACTGGCGTTATAGCCCTTATTCTAAGTTCAGGGGTGATCGTGCCTTGGTTTTGGGAACTGGCGTCAATGATCGTGGGTGGAAGTCGAGGTATGTATTTGTTCTTATCGAGTCATTGGATTCCAGCAGCGATTGGATGCGGTCGGACTGGAATAAGACAGGTATGCTTCGTTTGTTTCTGAGTTTCATCTATTTTTATGATTTTTATTTATCATTCTCCTCTTGTTGCCTTCAGAGATCCAGTTCGACGAAGTTAAGCCGAATGTGGATTCCCAGGCTAAGATTAACAAGTTCTTGAGTCTTAGCGTTGACGACCGGTCTTTCGCGACATGGCAATCGACGGCCGAGGAAGAGGACGTGATAGAAGAAGGAGATGAGGACGTGCAGGAAGAGGCGACTGGTAAGCGTACCGTAGTCTCTATTTTATCTTGTTGAGTATGTCTGTCTGACGCTTCATGTATCTCCTGATCAGTGCCAACCGAGAGGAAATCAGTTTCTCGGGCGAGAGGGAAGCAGGTCATGCGTGCCCTTCGGGGTGAAAATGTTTCGACAGCTGGGTCGAGCGCAAAGAGAACCCAGAGGACAGTCCTGAGGGAACCGTCGTCGAGGGTTGATAACTCACCGGGAGTCGTTCTTCCTAAGAAGGCGAAGGCGTCATCCAGCCGTCCTGGCGCGATGGATGCGACACCAGCAAGTTCTGCGCTTCTGGCGACGGGGACGAAGCCGGTGTCCAAAGTGTCGATCCCAACGTCTGCTGACAGGGGCGAGGGATCGTCGGCCGAAGTTATGACGGTCAATTTTACATTGCCGTCTGACTTTATGGAGGATGATGTCCTAGACGGGACGACGTCGTTCCCTCATCTGGGGAAGTATTTGCTCCCGTCTTTCGGGGAGCGTTTTCGTGGAGTTCCGGCCGGAGAAATGAGATCTCGAGTTGCCAGTCTGGCATTCATGGTGAGTGTCAATCTTTCATGACTTGTGTAATTTGTAATCTTTGTCGAATGTTCTTGAATGCACCTTTTACTTTTCACAGACATTCCAGTCTTCCTTGGCGTTACATGCTGAGACGTCAAGAGTTGAAGATCTGGTGGCATCTGCTCTTGAGAGGGAAGCTGCAGCGTTGGAGAGGGAGAGAGCGGCTTTAGATAGGGAGAAGTTGGCCATGGCGCGTGCCGATGAGCTGGTCGTCCAACTTTTCGATGCTCAATATGAATTACAGGAGATTCGTGCGGTAGGAGTGGCAGATGGAGGCCCTCAGGTCGGGACTTCGAGCGGGGATACGATCAATGTTCCTCCTGTCGTCTAGAATTTTTTCTTTCCTTGTTGTTTTTTCCACTTAACCTATCGGGGTTTGAGTATGTATATGATGGTTTACTCAACGAATATATCTTTTGCTTTGAATCTTATGGTTTATTCACATCATATTGATTATGAAGTCGAACATAAAATGTATATGAAATCATGCGACTAAGGCATTTATTGTAATACGATGACAAGAACGTAAAACAAATAAAAACACGCGATTAAAGCATCCATTCAGTGTATGAAAGTTAAGAAACTTAGGGGTAAAGTCGTTTAGACTATGTGATCGTACGACCAGATCGTACAGTGAGTTTGTGGCGTATGCCCCTGCGGAGGAATGATTAAGTTAGAGACCTGATCGTCGATGCCGTTCGACCTTGTGATATTAAAGTCATAAAGTAGACTTAACGACTACTGTCGTGCGATTCTGCGATAATCTGTCGTGTGATTCTGCGAAACGATGTCGATGTCGGGGGTTGGTCGTTGGCTAGCCAACGACCCTCCGATGCTT
This sequence comes from Saussurea involucrata, assembly GCA_033807775.1. Taxonomy (NCBI): domain Eukaryota; kingdom Viridiplantae; phylum Streptophyta; class Magnoliopsida; order Asterales; family Asteraceae; genus Saussurea; species Saussurea involucrata. Next base: position 52,833,271 of record CM066322.1, on the reverse strand, counting down.
AAGTCAGTAAATGTTTTGTGTGAAAAAATCGTATGAGAAAGAGTTAAAGAACGTACCATTTCAGACTCTCTCTATTTGCCCCCTGTCATTTATTACCGTATCCTTTTCGTGAGGAAAAGATAAGTTTTAAATGATAGAATGACACGGAGAAATATTGTCCTGCGGTCGACTATGTTGTCGTGCGACGAGGCACCATAGTAGATTTATCCCTGTGGAAAATATCTTATTTTAGGGATAGAAGAACGAACCTGTCGAGAGCTTGATCTTGCGGCTTCAGTTTATTTTCTCGGCTTCAAGGTAGACTTGTAGCATTCACGAGCGACTTTTGGCTCACTCTTGATCTCCTGGATTCCCCATGGCGTCGGGAATTTCAACATTTGATGATACGTCGAAGGAACAACTTTCATATCATGGATCCATGGTCAACCTAAGATGATGTTATAGGCCGACGCACAATCGATGACGCTGAACTTGGTCTGCTTGTTGACTCCACCAGCGTAGACGGGCAAAATTATCTCTCCAAAGGTGCTCGTCGCTTCTCCATTGAAACCGACCAAAGTCGTCGAACGTCGGGTGATTTCCGAGCGATCGATTCCCATGGCTTTGATAGTGTTGAGAAAAATGACATTTGCTGAGCTGCCCCTGTCGATCAAGACTCGACGCGTTAGACAGTTACCGACTGTAAACTGAATGATCAACCCGTCATGATGCTTCTGATACGAGTCACCAAGGTCGACGTGGTCGAACACAATCTTCATGGCTTCTAGCTCCAAATCTCCTTTGGGTCTGGACGAGCGAGGAATAGGCCGATCATCGGGTGCCTGACTGGCATGACGCTTGGCCGCAGAATACGTCAGACCACATATGCCTAAACCACCGGTGATGCAATTGACGACTTTCGCGTGTTCGGGGGTCGACGGTCGATGGCTATCAGCTGGAACAGCGACATCGTCGATGATATCCTTGAGATTTCCTTTTGGGAAATGATATGCTAGTTCCTTCTTAGCATCGTCCAGGTCGGACTTCTTTGGCCATCGAATCGTAGCTTGGGAACTTCTCAGAGCTTCGACTAGGTCCTTTGTAGATCCTTTGAATCCGTAAGAGGATATCTTGGGGTACTGAGTGAACTTAGTCGCGGTCTTGGCCTCTGTTTTCGTCTTGAAACGAACATTTGAAATTTGGCGCGTTGGCTCTATTCTGGAGATAGCCTTTGTCTTGAATTCCGGCTTTCTGACGCCTAACGACTTCTTGTCGTCAGTGTGCTTGCGACGAAAGGCTGCATCGTCTTCGACCCTCATATATGCTAAGGTTCGACCCATGCTGCCAAAGAGACACGCGCGACTTACCACGCGAGTTGCAAGTCGCATGGCAAACCGCGTAAGCCACTGTTTGTCAAAAATCAGCTTTATTAATCGGGTTTTAGGTCATTCATTGAGACACAACTTTCACACGACGGCCAGAGCAGTTCCGGAGGTGATTTTCAGAGCCGAGTGACACCCGTTGGAGCCACGATAGAGGGAGGATCAGATACACGTTCATCACGCGAAGTAGAGACGAGCACGATAGAAGGGAGTAACCATTCCATTTACAGTTGCCACGATTATCATGTCTACATACTTGTTTCCATATTTTTCTATTGTGTTTGAATCCACCACCGACATGAACTAACCGGTTCATGTTGGGGGTTGGAATGAATGTGGTTTAATCTTGTAAACAGATGACCTGAGACCTTTATCACTTTTCCTATTTTAATGAATGAATGCAATTTGGTGTTTAATGCTTTTGTGAGATTAGCTACCTTACAATTGTTTTATTGCTTTCAATTTATGTTCGAGAGAAGTAATTGAGAAGTAGAATTAGGAATTGCATGTCTAAGTTAAGAAAGGATAGAGATATACCGAGTAAATCTTAGTCCCGTTTGAATCTTAAGCTTAATGCGTTTTGAACCCTATATGTTGAGATCGAAAGATAAAACTTATGTTTTCTAAATAGAAATCACGGTTGCTTGAAAACGAACCATGTTTTGCACATAAAATCGTTGTAGCTTGAGAAAGAACAATGATCAGATAAAGATTGGGTATTCATTGATAGTAATAACTGGTATTTGAATTGAGTCAGACGTTTGTATGCGAGAACCATTGGATTTCCATCCCTCAACTGTTTTCTCTATCTGATTTTCCAAAGCTGTTTACTGTTTTGTTTTGTGTTTGATTTAATTCTCGCATTTAAGTAGTTTAATACCAACCGTTCAATTATCGATAGTTCAGTTAATAGATCTTATAGTAATTGTGATACTTAGTTCCTAGTTCCCGTGGATTCGATACTCGTACTTACCGTACGTTATTACTTGATTCGACACCGTACACTTGCGATTAGTTTCTCGGGGTGTGAAAACCTCTTATCAAGTTTTTGGCACCGTTGCCGGGGACTAGTTGTAGCTAATAGCACTACCATTTATAAGCTCTATTAGATTGAGCATTTTCTTTTTATTTGCTTTATTCCATCACTTTCAGTTTTTTTGGATTACTGACTTTACTTTCTTTCTTTTCAGGTACCACTTGCTTTATGCCAAGAACGACCCGAGGAAAAGAGATTGAAAAATTCGATCCGGAGATTGAAAGAACCGCTCGTCGCCTACGTCAAGAGACCAAAGCTAAGCGACAGTTACAAATGGGTGACGAGAGACCTGTAGGCGAGAGACCACCGCGCAACGATCCTCCACCTCTTCGCAATAATCCTCCACCACCTCCGGAGAGGGTACCTATGCGGTCATTTGCCAATCCAAATGTGGCAGCCGCACGTATAGGGATCCAACCTCCTACCACCGCGGCTAATTACTTCGAGATCAAGCCGAGTACCATCGTCATGGTACAACAGAACCAATTTGGGGGAGCACCGACTGAAGATCCCCACGCGCACCTACGAACATTCGAACGAATCTGTAATACGTTCAATATCAACGGGATGGAGGAGAACGCGATCAAGCTAAGACTCTTCAGTTTTTCCCTAAAGGGTAGAGCTGAAATTTGGATAGAGGGCTTACCATAGGATATGATCACCACATGGGCAGACCTAAAAGCTGCATTCCTCCAGAAATTCTTCCCACCGGGAAGAACCGCTCAACTGATGGCCGACATTACCCACTTCGCGCAATGGGACCAAGAGACACTCTACGAGGCATGGGAGAGATATAAGGACATGTTGAAGAAGTGTCCACATCACGGGTTACATGGTTGGGTCATCATCCAAACCTTCTACAGTGGACTCCACCCGCAATTTAAGAACGACATCACAGCTGCGACGGGTGGAGCATTAATGGATAAGTCTTAAGAAGAAGCATGCGAGCTGATCGAGAACCTGGCCGAGCACAGTTTTTCTACTCCAAGAGCCGATGTTAGAAGAGTTGCGAGTGTTCGGGAATCAGATGAGCTGAAGGAGCTAAAAGCTCAACTAGCCTTCATCACAAATCACCTGAAAGGAGGCAATCCTCAAGAACCGGAACAAGCTCAATTCGTACAAAACCGGAGCCAACCGAGGAATGACCCATTCTCCAACACATATAATGAGGGGTGGAAAAAGCACCCTAATCTGTCATGGAGTCAACCTCAACAGCAACCAGGTAACTCTCCTAACTTTCATACTTTTTCTAATACTAATAATGCTTATCATCCTCCAGGTTTCAACCAAAGACACGAAGGACCATCGGGAGAGAAAAAGCCGGGGCTAGAAGACATGGTGGTGAAGTTCATGTCTAAAATGGAGAGCACGGTCGGAGGATTGGCCAATACGGTTGAGGGATTAGCGGGCGCGATCAATACCGTCAAAGCCGCAACCGACCAGAACACGGCTTCAATTAAGATCCTAGAGAGGCAAGTGGGGCAAATCTCTGAAGCCCTACAAAACCGGCCTCCCGGTACTTTTCCAAGTATGGCGGAGAAGAAGAATAGAGAAGAATGCAACGCGATATATTTGACAAGCGGAAAGAGGACCGAGCCCAAGGAGAAAGAGGTCGAGACAACGGATGATCTAGAAGAGCCTAGAGAGATTGAAGAAGAAGTCATGATGAAAGAGGTCGAGAAGGGTGAAGAGCCCAAGCTGAAGCAACCACCGGTCAAGCCGGTGGTACCGAGAGTACCATACCCTAGCAGGCTGAAAGCAAATAAGGATGAGGTCAATTTTTCAAAATTTATTGAAGTATTTAAAAAGCTAACGATCAATATTCCTTTTGCAGATGCTCTCGCCCAAATGCCCTCTTACATGAAATTCATGAAAGAGATCCTTTCCAAAAAGAGGGCAATTGATCACCAATCCACCGTTGCACTCACTGAAGAGTGTAGCGCAATCTTTCAGAATAAGCTTCCCCAGAAGCTCAATGATCCAGGGAGTTTTTCTATCCCTATCCAAATCGGGAAGTTTTCTTTCAATAAAGTTTTGTGTGATTTAGGGGCTAGTATTAATTTGATGTCCCTTTCTATTTTCAGGAAACTTGGATTGGGCGAGGTGAGTCCAACGTTCATGACGCTCAAGCTTGCTGATCGGTCAATAAGATACCTGTACGGCGTGATTGAGGACGTGCTAATTAAGGTTGGTAAGTTCTACTTCCCGGTAGACTTTGTGGTGATAGACATAGATGAGGATGAAGAGGTCCCGATGATCTTGGGACGATCGTTCCTAGCCACCGGGAGAGCTTTGATTGACATGGAAGAGGGTGAGATCACGTTCAGAGTCGGCGGTGAGAACGTAAGGTTCAAGATGCTTGAAAGAGGAAGTGGTGAAAGAGAGGAAGGAGTAGAGAAGTCCGCGGACAATCGCGAATGTGGGCGATTTCATCCCGCGGACACCAAGCCTAGCTGAGTCCCACATAGTCGTGCCTAGGAATGGCAACGGGCCGGTTTCGGGCCGGTTTTTAGGGTCCCCGTCCCCGAAACCGATAAGCATCCCCGTCCCCGTAACCGTACCGATCCCCGTCGGGGATGTTATCGGGGATCCCCATCGGGTCCCCACGGTTTCCCCGATCCCCGTTGGGGAACCCGTTAAGGGTAAAATTCACCATTACCCGTTGGTTTTCCCCGAACCCGACCCGAACCGAAATGAAAGAAAACCTAAAATAGTTCATTCGACCAGATACATATAAATGATATAATCCAAAAACATCACGAACAAAATATCTTAAATTGAAATGTAAAAGATAACAAAAGTTTAGACAATCCATAACATTATCGTTAACCCAAAAGTCGAAACTCCCCAAACGGACAATCCATAACTCAAAAGTCGAACCTCCCCAAACAGACAAACTCGTTAACCCAAACTTGAATTTTCCTTAGCTTCCTACAAAATAAAATGTTCGATGTGAAGAACTAAATAGATCAATATATTATAAATTTATAATCATTCGGTATAGTTAGTTACCTCTTCTACGTCGTAATCATACTCAATAGTCCGACAATATGCTTCGGTCTCATCAGAACAAGTTTCTATATAAACAACACGATAAATTTATCAATAAAAATAAAATGATTAAAATATATAATGAAAATAAAAATTTATACGGTTACCTCGTATTTCATTCAATAGCCAACTTTGAGCACACATTAGAGCCTCCAACGTTTTTGGATGAAGTCGACTACGATGTGGAGTTATCAATCTTCCACCGGTACTGAATGCAGATTCTGGGACGACAGTAGAAATGGGAACGGCTAAAATGTCTCTAGCTATCCTTTGAAGTGTCGGGTATTTAAACCCATTCGTCTTCCACCAAAGTAGCAAATCAACCTCTATGTCCTTAGGCAAAAGTTTCTCTTTCAAGTAATTGTCCAACTCAGCCGTAACACCTAAGTCGTCATGTTGGTTGGCAATTGAAGCAATGTTTGATAATAGTTTTTTAAATTCAACACGATGACTTGCTGAAGACACTGAACTTAAAGAAGACGAACCACTAACACTTTCATTGTTGTTTCTTACACCGGGATCACTAGATTCATATTCTTGAAACAAAGTATAGACCAATTCCTTGAGCTTTTCAATTTCAATCAATGCTCTGTCTTGTCCGTATAACACACCAAAAAGTAACTCCACAAATTTCAGTTTATATCGAGGATCCAAAACCGCCGCCATTCCCATAATCCCGTGTATAACAGACCAATACTTGTCAAACTTCGAAAGCATTTTGGAAGCCATGGTCCTAAAAAGTTCATTAGGAGAGCATGTCCAATCAAGCAAAGAATATCTAATTTCACATATCGATGGAAAAAAGACATTTGCCGTAGGATACTTTGAACCAAAAAACATTACCGTTACCTAACAGTTGGATTATATAGATCAAAAAGCAGGGAACCACCAACAGTTGGATTATATAGATCAAAAAGCAGGGAACCACCAACAGTTGGATTATATAGATCAAATTAGATTAAATTCAAATGGTATTTCAAATAACAAACAAGACTTCTTCACCTCATCACCTGTTCTCCACAAGCAAAATAATATAATTTTCCAGGCATTGATAGACATTGAGGCACATAATATCACATTTTAGTAAGCAACTTTTTGTACAATCACCATTCATAAGAGTAAAAGAACCAGTAATGGATACCTGGTGCTTGGTCAAACGCCTGCGGATGGATCTGGTTTTCTTAGGACGCAAATCAAGAGGCAAGTACTTCTTAATCTTGTAAGCTTCCCTTAGCTTGGCCTTTTGTGTTTGTGAAATTACAGTCAGCACGACAGCACCTGGGCAATAGATGTTCTCAAAAAGCAGGGTTCAGTCAAGACTCAAGAGTCGCACATATAATGAAAACACCATTACAAATTACCTGTGTATGGCTGTATGCCTGTATCAGCAAGAAGACGGCGGTCGGCGGTCGGCGGTTGCGAGTTGCGAGTTGCGACCGTGGGGCTCGTCGAGAGAGAGAGATGGAGACGAGACGAGAGAGATCAGAGATGCACTTGTCTAGGCCTTTAGGGTTTTTTCTTTTTTTGGGTCAGTAATAGCCTAATAGGATATAACTGGATAAGGCCCAAGTTTAAAAAACCAAATTACAATTTTACAAATATATATATATATATATATATATATATATATATATATATATATATATAACTATGTATAATATCGGGCCGGGCCGGGCCGGTGAGAATGGTCCCCGTCCCCGTCCCCGTTAAAATCCCCGAAAATATCCCCGATCCCCGCCCCGTCCCCGTTAAGACGTCCCCGAACCCGACCCGAAAATATCGGGTTTCGGTTTTCACCGTCGGTTTCGGTTTTTTTTGCCATCCCTAGTCGTGCCACGACTTTAAATACGGCGCTGGGTGGGAGGCAACCCACCAAGGTTAGTTGTCGTGTTTTAATTTTTCTATTTTTAGTGTGTTTTAGCATAAAAACCTATAAAAATCGAAAAACGAAAAAAGCCAAAAAATAGCTGAACAGAGGCTTACGCGGCTTGTGCCGCGCGCCAAACCGCGGGGCCTTCTGTTGGATTCTGAAACAGTATCTTACGCGGCTTGTGTCGCGGTTTATAAACCGCGTTCCAAGTCGCGGGGAGCCCTGTTGTGGAATTCCTTTCTCTTTTGATGCTTTCTTTTCCTGCTTTATTTGTTCGTTCTGTTTCTGTTTTGTTTGTTTTTGTTTTCTCCCTCCCTTTCTCCGGTGCGTCGTTGTCAACTCCATCTTTTAAGGGAATCGCTCAGGGCAACAGGTACGTTCTAAACCCTCTAGTTAACAAGTGGTGTACGATGTGTAGGCTTTTATTAGTAATCAAGACACAACAAACCTAAGTTTCACTTAGGTTTGGGGTGCCCAAAATTTGTTTTTAAAACATCTACACACACTCAATTTTTTTTTACCCGGTGCAAACCTCGGTTCCACCGAGGTTTGGGGTTGGCTTTTATTTGGCAAACCTAGGCCACGGCCTAGGTTTGGGGTGCCCATATTAGAAACTTTGGGATTTCTTTTTGATGTTTTGTAATGCCTTACCCGTCCTTTTGATAACTGTAATAACTGCACAATGATTCGAGTCGCATCACCTACGACTTTACTTGCACATTGGGGACAATGTGTGGGTAAGGTTTGGGGTTGCCCAATCGGGCCCAAGTTATGCACGTAGATTTCCTGCACCTCTGAGTGTCTAGATCATAGTAGCTAAAAATTTTTGTTTTGAATGATTGAGACCAACCATTGTGGGAAGAATCTTGTGATAGTGACGTGACCGTTAGGGAAGGACCGGGAAAGGACATGACTAGGGACATTAGTGGAGACCACCCGATAGTGAGTTTTGAGCCTAAAGACGTTTTTCATTTTGAGGGATTCATACACTTAAGTCATATACACTTTTCCGAATTCCTTGTCGTGAATGTAGAATGATCTCGCTACATTATTGCATTGAGTAGCAAAGACGAACATCGGGATATTAGGTAAGGGTATAGTAGACCATATCGTGTGGACCTTAAGATATGATTCCAGGCATTATGTGTTTTATTTTTAACCATTTTTAGCTATCGTTCCCTTTCACCCTTTTGTGTGTATCCATAGCCCTTTTGCATCCAGACACGCACCTTATTCGTTTCTAAACCCACCAGTACACCTTTAGCCATAAACCTTAGCCAACCCTCATCCGAAAGCGTGTAAATTAGAAGTGGTAATGAACTACGAGAGATAGAGCAGAAAAGAATAGAACAGGCCAGTCATAAAAATAAAACGGGTCAATGTAACCCGAGAAATAGAAAAGAGGGCCAATGATGCCCCAAACAAATAAAGAGGACCAATGAAGTCCCAACTGAAAAAAAAAGAAAAAAAAAGAAAAAAGTACAGCTTGTTAGTGTTTACAGCAGCTGAATAAGAGAGTCAAAGCGACTCCAATAGTGACAAAGAGGGCCAAATGATAGAGGTTGAAGTAGAAAAGTTCAGAACTGCCAATGATTGACACGCCAAGGATTTTTGATCCTCTTACCCTTCGTTTCATAGCCTTAACCTCAGCCCCATTAAAACCCTTGTAAAGACCTGGATGATCTTTTGGAAGATGTGATTACGGTATACGACCACCCTCATCGATATTTCCTGTCTTGCTACTTGACTCCTTCTGAGATCAAATTTTTGGACAATTGTGCGTCTTTCCTTAGAGTTGTCATGTAATAATTTGAGTATTCTTGTACATAACCTCCTTAAACATGACAACACGAGCGATAACCTAGGTTCGAGTGCAAAGACAGTATCCCGTGAGGTAGGGTCGAGGCGAAATGTTTTCCCTAGTATGTTTGGACCTAGTCTAACCCGAACGTAATCGGAACAGTCACGAGTTCAACTCCCAATGGAAAGTCATAGATCGGACGAAATAAGAATGAGGTGAGAGTGAGATAGACATTCACGGGTATGGGAAATCACCGATGCATCACTTGGTACCGATTGGGAATTGTGCAGTTATTATTTCACAGATATATGCTTTTATTCTGTTTTTATCGCTCATTTACTTGGGGACAAGCAATGCTCGGTTTGGGGTTGTTGATAACGCCACTTTTTGGCGTTATTTTCAATTCTCAAACCAATGAGATTGGCTTGTATTCAAGTAAAAAGGCGTGTATTTTACGGTTTATCTAGTGAATTTTACAGGTTATCTAAAAGGCGGTAATCCTCGAGAAACGAAGCCTAACGGAGCCCAAAAGTCAAGCCCAAGACCCGCAACCGAACCAGGACCCGATCCGCGAACCAGAAATCGACCCATGCTGCCAAAAAGACACGCGCGACTTACCACGCAACTTGCAAGTCGCGTGGCAAACCGCGTAAGCCACTGTTTGTCAAAAATCAGCTTTATTAATCGGGTTTTAGGTCATTCATTGAGACACAACTTTCACACGACGGCCAGAGCAGTTCCGGAGGCGATTTTCAGAGCCGAGTGACACCCGTTGGAGCCACGATAGAGGGAGGATCAGATACACGTTCATCACGCGAAGTAGAGACGAGCACGATAGAAGGGAGTAACCATTCCATTTACAGTTGCCACGATTATCATGTCTACATACTTGTTTCCATCTTTTTCTATTGTGTTTGAATCCACCACCGACATGAACTAACCGGTTCATGTTGGGGGTTGGAATGAATGTGGTTTAAGCTTGTAAACAGATGACCTGAGACCTTTATCAGTTTTCCTATTTTAATGAATGAATGCAATTTGGTGTTTAATGCTTTTGTGAGATTAGCTACCTTACAATTGTTTTATTGCTTTCAATTTATGTTCGAGAGAAGTAATTGAGAAGTAGAATTAGGAATTGCATGTCTAAGTTAAGAAAGGATAGAGATATACCGAGTAAATCTTAGTCCCGTTTGAATCTTAAGCTTAATGCGTTTTGAACCCTATATGTTGAGATCGAAAGATAAAACTTATGTTTTCAAAATAGAAATCACGGTTGCTTGAAAACGAACCATGCTTTGCACATAAAATCGTTGTAGCTTGAGAAAGAACAATGATTAGATAAAGATTGGGGGTATTCATTGATAGGAATAACTGGTATTTGAATTGAGTCAGACGTTTGTATGCGAGAACCATTGGATTTCCAACCCTCAACTGTTTTCTCTATCTGATTTTCCAAAGTTGTTTACTGTTTTGTTTTGTGTTTGATTTAATTCTCGCATTTAAGTAGTTTAATACCAACCGTTCAATTATCGATAGTTCAGTTAATAGAGCTTATAGTAATTGTGATACTTAGTTCCTAGTTCCCGTGGATTCGATACTCGTACTTACCGTACGTTATTACTTGATTCGACACTGTACACTTGCGGTTAGATTCTCGGGGTGTGAAAACCTCTTATCAGGCTGCGACCCTTGTAATTGCTGAGACCCATTATTCATGGGTGGTGGCCTTATGTGCCGAGGAGGAACTGTCCCAAACTGAGGATTCGAGTTGAACGGCCCTGGCTGTTGATTCTGCATGAATGGGCCTGGATGCTGATTCTGCGCGGATGAACCAGGATTTGGGACAAATGGTCTAGGGCCATTCTGGTCGAACGGTCTTGGAAATGGGTTATGCACGAACGGCCTAGGACCATTTTGAGGCCCAAGAGGATTTCTTAACCGCACGATCTCCTCAACTGCTCTGCGATTCTGCTCTGCCATTGCATTGAGCTGATTCCTGGCGACTTCGAGCTCCTGATACATCTGAGTAACAGCTTGCTGCGGATTTCCAGAGGCTGCCATTTTCCTACAACAGTAATAGAAGAAACTCCAAGAAACTATTAGTAGGGTGCACGTTCGTCGAGGATTTTCTCTAGATGAGGTCCCACGGATGGCGCCAAACTGTTAATGCCAAAAATCGCACCAAAGGGACAACTTAAGGTCGATGTGGACTTAATCAACTAAAGAAAGGATCTTTCGACGAGACGTGCGATGAGAGAAAAAATAAACGAGACAAGGGATTTGATGACGCAGGAAAAACCTCAATCGAGGAAAAAACCTGCGGACGACAAGGGATGTCGTCACTGCACTATGGTCGCCAATCAGGGGCGACGTCCTTGGTACTGGCGTCGATCGTACGATGATTACAATACAAATGAAGGAAATACTTTGAAATGTAGAGTACAAGTGTTTGAATGTAAAAACAGATGTTTGTTGTATGTGAATACAAAGTGTGAACTTCTGGTCGAGGGCTGTTTGTCGTGCGTCGAGAGCGATACTTGAGCTTTCCCTCGAGTGTTCTTGAGTTCGCAGTAGGGTTCTGGATTTCAGTACTTGATCTCCAGAGTTTGAATGTTCTTTGCTATGAGTTGGGATGATTTTCTCTGCTGTTTGGTGATGCTCGCAGATGTATATTCGATGTTAACTGATGTCCCTTGTAATGAAGCTTTAGCTTGTCTTTTATAGTCTTCGCGTCATTAATTAGTTCCATTAATGATTTGATCAACGGCTACAACGGCTGGAAATGGTCGCCGAGATGAATGTTCATAATACTCTTCGTCCGTTACGGCTATCGATCGTTAATGGTTGCGTCGGTTATGTCCGTTGCTCTTTAATGACTTTGACTCCTGCATTAAACACTTAACAAACGTAACAGTCAAAGTTAACGTTAGTTCGGTCGAAGGTGCAACGATCTTACGCGATGGTCGTACGGGACGGGCGATGCTATGGTCGTGCGTCAGGGGAGACGTACGACTTACCTTTTACGGGAGACGACGGATGTTTTCTGGGTTCTTGTCGAGACCTTATCTTAATACAAGATTTGGATTATAGCGTGCGTCTTACCTTCTCTGGTCGTGGTCGTACGACGTGATTTTTTGCCCAAACAGGTATCTTATTTCATTTACCCTGCCATTGAAAAGCTCGATTAAGAAGTCAGAGCTCCATTGACACTTCAAGATTTCAACACCGTCCTTTCTTACCGTCTTGACTAACCTATCCCATGATTTCTAGAACTGGGACTTTCCAGAAACAGGAGTCTTACTCAAAATCAATCATTTTATCTCTTCGAGTCCACGAAGATCTACCTCTAGACGACTCGTAACATTCTAAACAACATTTCTTCTCTACGATGTATACATACATCGCCTCATGAACGCTCACTCATGATACTTTCCCAACAATGGGTCTCAATCTACCCCTCAGGGATCTTGCTAACATTCCAGAGTACTGGATCACGACACCTGACATAGCTTCAGACTACAACTTCAGAATAATAAGGCAGGTCAAGCACATACATGTACCTGTAAATTCACAATTACACTGCCATGTGTAATTCCAAACTTACCTTACATGACCGTCCTCGGTACCCTATTAGTCCTATTTTCACTATAGTGTCCTTCTAACGCATTTCTTATATCAATAATAGTGCCTTCCTAACGCATTTCCAGATTCTCAGTTGTGATCTCTACTCCAAAGTTTAAGTTTAGGCCCGTCCGGTCACCTAAATCCCTTAAACTATGGCTCTGATACCAACTGTAACAACCCAATCTAAATTAAGCGTGCCTAGCATTATTATTAAAAAAATTACAAAACTGGGTCTATAAAAATTTCGTTACATCTGTACTTAGGTTGGCGGAAACAACCTATACACAACTGAGAATAACTACGCTAGCAGTATAAATGGCACTGTCTCTATCTGCATCTGTACTCTATCCTGCACCTGCTCACTTACCGGAGCCTCCTACTATCTGTTTACCTGAAAAGGTTTAGTTTGGAAAATGCGAGGGTTAGACCATGAGGTCTAGTGAGTCCCTCTTAACAGTTATCAAAGCATTTAAAACAGTTTATCATTTTCAGCATAAATCATCCATAAAACTGTTCATATAAAATCATTCACGGTATAAGGTCCGCCCCTCGTAAATAGGCACCCTGAAGCCACCCTTGGGTGACAACGAGTCAGTCTCATGCTGCCGTATAGGGTAGTACTCCCCTGGCATAAACGGGACACACCCCCCGGCATGATCTGGCGGGTCACACTTCCTGACTTAGCCAATTTACACCACAATCTATGTATGCATACATCCCACATATATTTTTAAACAACATTCTTGCATTTAAAAGCATATATATAAACATGGCATTTCTCATCAAACAATTGCTTCAGAAAACTTATTAAACGCCACACGTTTTAGTTTAGAAAACTCACCTGGCTTGCTCGCTCCAAAGCTCCTCACTTACACTTCCGATCTCTAGGTGGACCACCTATTATATTAATAACGTACGTCATAATTCGTTTATTTATTACTCGAGTTAAATCCCGAACTCAACCCAAACTTATCTAAATTGATAGATTACATTTCTAGTCCAATATCATAATTAATGGTCTTTGCTTACCCCAACCAAGTGAAATACTATACCGGGTCCTAAATCTCGATCTCAAAATAAACGAACCTCGGGTTTATACATATAAAGTCGGACCTTAGATTAACTCGCTTACACCCAAGCCCAAATTAAATAATACATGGAAGCCCAAAATAATTAGCAAATTAAATCCATAGCTAATTATTAACTCGAAGTCCACTAAACCAATTTATTTGTCTACTGGATTGCTATTAAAGAGAGTTTGAAACCTATGTCTCAAACACGTGGCTAACCACAAACAAAATAGAATTTGGATATCAATTTCTATGACCCACGTGGCCCAAAGAATAATTCTGGCCCAATATTTAATTAAGCACCGACCCACTTTCATTTACTTTCGGTCCAAAGTCTCAATATGGTTTGCGCTAAGCAAGCTTTGCGCCAAACTGCTTTGCGCCAAACACTGTTTTGCGCCAACTCTCATTTGCGCCAGACATTGATTTGCTCGGCCTCGGTTTCACGATTTAAACTGTAATTCGTTAGCTTAAGCGACGAAACAAACCTTAGGAGTGATTACCAAGGTTCTCACTACAAATTAAACATCTTAGTCTATTTCTTAATCAAACTTACCCACTTTAAACATTTGATTTAACTTTGACAATTCGAATAAGAATCAAAACTCTATATTAATACTCTTATTTGATTTCTCAGCTTACATAACTAAGATCAACTAGAACTTATCAATCTAACATTACTCATAAAAGAGAAAACACAAAGGAATGGTTTCTTACCAGATAGAACCTTACGAAACGGGAAATCGCTGTCCAAACGTTCATCTTCTTCTTCTTCCTTGTGTCTCTCTTTCTCTCGTCGTCTCTCTCTCTCTCTCTCTCGCAGCCTCTCTCTCTCGCTGCCTCTTTCTCTCGCTGCCTCCCGGCGCACACATCAAGCACACACACACAGCTCTCAATTAAGTTGTTTCTTTTCTCCTCTCTCGATGAGTAGTAACTCTCACACAAGACCATAAGTTTTCTTTCTCTGCCTTTTCTTTCTCGGTGCAGCACACACACAAAAACCTAATTGATTTCTAATTCTATTCCAAGGCGGGCGCACATAACAAGGGAATTAATTTCCCAATTTTAATTTTTTTTACCCTCAACTTTTCCATATAATCACTTTCATACCCTATTTTTCAATTAAGAATCAAAATGCTTATTTTGGGTTATTATATAATATTTTTACTTGTAAAAGTATTGTAACTATCTTATTGATTCAAAAAGCAAAAACCTTCAACAAAATCGAAGAGTAGTTAAAGTGAGGTTAAGATAGTCACCAAAGTGGATTTGTTTGTCATATAGCCGAAAGAAGATCAATACAATATAAAGTCAAATAGTAGTTATGACAAATACTACAACCGACAAACCAAATTTTGGAGTGCAAACTTGTCCAACAATGTTTGCCTCACCAACTCTCTCAAACTCTCATTCTATTAGGAGAACATGCAAAAGCATATCAAACAAAGTAAGTTCTATTACATTGTTTTATTAGTGTCCTACTTTCTTTACTGTTTCATCTGCAAACGAAATGATGAGATGTTAACAGGTGTCTACATCAACTACAAATGCTAAAGTGAAAATTACAAATATGCATAGATCAACAAATCATATGAATACACGCATTAAAGTTGGAAGATTGCATTTATTGTAATGGTGGCTTTAAAAGGTCATCATCATCATTAGTTGCATATCACCCATTTGAAAGAAGTATTTCTGTGAAAACTTCTTAGGCAAAATCGAGTCACTATCTGAAGACTATCTTAGTTTTTTAGATTTGAAAAATACCATTATTTCTTATCTCTTTCAGTGTTGGTAAAATTGTCACAAGTCAATTGTTTGAATCATATGCCTTACCTTCATAGCTTCCCAACGAATCTGTAGTTTTATGTTGTAATAAAATATAAAGTTAAAGATGAAAATTTGTGGTGTTTTTATTCAACCTCTTTCTACAAACACATTATGTGCAAGTCATTGTATTACAAGACCAACAATACTTTATAGAAAAAAATGAGGTATTTAATATATAAGAAATCATAAAACATTGAGGAAATAGGCGAGGAAAATATTAGGGGCTGTTTGGTAGAGAGAAATGAGAGGAGAGAAATGGAAATGGATTTGAATTCTCTTGTTTTGTAGGTAAGGGAAATAAAAACACGGAGAGTTGGTATTTCCCGAGAATTGACTCCCTTTGTATTTGATTTCTCTGATTTAGGAAGAGAAATGGAGAGAATAGGAAAACACGGAGAATTGTTCTCGCGTTCGCTTCTCTCTCTCTCGTTCGCCCTGTCTAGGGTTCCGCCCACCACCACCGCCCACCACCGCCGTTCGCCCTGTCTAGGTATCCCCGTCTCTCTCTCACTCTGTCTCGTCTTTCCCTGTCTCCTCTCTCTCTGTCTCGTCTTCTCTCTCTCTCTCTCTCTCGTTCGCCCTGTCTAGGGTTCTGTCTTTGTGTTTCGCCCATCAGGTTAATCATCTTCTAATTACAGCCTTCTTTTTCTGTCTAATTATGTGACTTATAAACTTCGATTTGGAACATCTTTTCAATCCAGTCGACGATCTGCTGTTTGGATTCCATTTTTCACAAGTAACTATCAGGTAAAATTTGGATTCCGTTTTCTATTTGGATAAATTAGGATTAGGTTATGGAGGTTTGCATGATTAAACACTTTGTTTGCGTTGATACTAGTGAACAACACACACAATTTTCATAACATTAGATGATTATAATAACAAGGAACAGAAAATTGTTTCAAAAGCCTGGCCTGGAATTTTCATCAAAATTCTAAACATCTTACTGGAATGAATGTAGAAATTGGATATTATTGGGTTCAATATGGTCTCTTTAATTCATCATACATGCTTCATATGATATATATATATATATGGTTAAATGACTATATATATCTCTTCTCTTTAACAACTTTTTAATGATTTATGTGTTTGGCAACCATTTAGCATTTAGGGTGGTGTATTATATGAAATAGTTATGTTTCCTTTATATATATATATATATATATATATATATATATATATATATATATATATCTAGTATTAACTATATAATTGTATGTGTAGATGGCAAGATCACCGTTGAGACAAAGAATAGTTGCCATAGGTGCATTTTATGCCATGTATGTTATGATTCGTTGGTGGATGATGTGTAGTTATCGTAGACGTCGTTCGATTGAATCTAGAACATTACGTACAAGATATTTAATGAGTTACCATAATAGGCGTGAAAACATGATGAGTCATTAGTACTGCTAGTTCAATGTTAGTGCTGCCAGTTCAATGTTAGTGCTGCCAGAACAAGTTAGTACTGCTAGTTCAATGTTAGTGCTGCCAGATCAAGTTAGTACTGCTAGTTCAATGTTAGTGCTGCCAGATCAAGTTAGTACTGCTAGTTCAATGTTAGTGCTGCCAGTTCAATGTTAGTGCTGCCAGAACAAGTTAGTACTGCTAGTTCAATGTTAGTGCTGCCAGATCAAGTTAGTACTGCTAGTTCAATGTTAGTGCTGCCAGTTCAATGTTAGTGCTGCCAGAACAAGTTAGTACTGCTAGTTCAATGTTAGTGCTGCCAGATCAAGTTAGTACTGCTAGTTCAATGTTAGTGCTGCCAGATCAAGTTAGTACTGCTAGTTCAATGTTAGTGCTGCCAGATCAAGTTAGTACTGCTAGTTCAATGTTAGTGCTGCCAGAACAAAGATACTACTGCTAGTTCAAGGTTAGTACTGCTGAGAATTAAAGTTCTATTCCGCAGATTCTTTAATTCTGAATTCTAAGTATTAATTATCTTGTTAAGATTCGATCCTGACAGGTTTAAATAATTGATTTGTAAATATAAAAATATGGGTGTAAATGACAAGGTTGGTACAATTCTCTATTGAAATCTCTGTGCAACCAAACAAGAGAAATGATTCTCTGTTGCATTTCTCTGCTGAATTCTCTGTGCTACCAAACAGGATAGTCAATTCCTATTCTCCTGACCAATTCTCTTTCTCTACAATCATTTCTCTGGAATCATTTCTCTGCAATTCCATTCTCTGTACCAAACGCACCCTTAGTGATTCATTGTTGGAGTTATGATTCTCAGATGGAAATAAGGATGTGGATCAAATCATATTCCCGACGGGGAGGGGATAGGGGTCCCCATTGGCGGATGCAGTTGCAAAAAGGGGGGTCCCATCCTCCCACTAAAATAAAAAATATATGATTTTTTAGTATAAAAACAATTATTTTTTAGCGTTATAGCATGATTTTCCTGCAGTGATTTTTTGCTTGTCCCCCCACTAGCTAAAAAACCAAATAAAGTACTTCAAAATCAATCAAAAAACAAAACAAGTCTTTTGAAATCAACAAACGAAAAAGTCCCTCGAAATCGACAAAAAAAACTCTAAAATCTCTCGAAATCAACCGAAAAACTTCAAAAATCTCTTGAAACCGTAGAATTAGGCTAAAACACATCGAACGACTATACGGACCTTTAACCTACCTTAAAAGTGACTCCACTATACAAAAATTCTGGATCCGCCACTGGGGTCCCTAATGTTGCCCGACTTTGTTGCTATCTCTACCCCATCTCCAAATAACCTATTTTAGACTCGATTGGTTCAATATTTAATCCAAAAAATAATTCAATTTTCTGTGCTTTTGATGATGCCAATGGATGAAAAAATAATTTTTTCAACAAGTTTGATGATATGTATCATAAATGGTCTTAGGGGGTGTTTTGGATTACTTATTTAAAACAATTTATGTTTTTTTTCGTAAAAATGTTTATCAACTTATATGGTGTCAAATCATAATTTTATAAAAAGTGTTTGATTAGCTTATGACAGTACTAAAACGTAATAAGTTAATAGGTTGTTTTTATGAGTGTTTGGCCATTTGGATTTGCTACATGTAAAATGACCAAGAAACTAATAAGTTGTTTCTAATAAGTAAATAAGTTAGAAGAGAATGACTCATCAAAAACTTCTTATACCGGTGTCAAACTGGTATAAGCATTTATTTGTTTTTTTCCCCATCAAAACACTAAAACTACTTCTTATTGGTACTACGTCGGAATAAATTAATAAACACTTTAAATAAACAATCCCAAACACCCCTTTAGACATTAAAATGGTGATTTTAAACATTATGTAAATAGCAAAATAGTGAGTTTTTGTATAATAGTTCTTTTTTAATTATGCTTAGTAGTTTTTGTCAAGTTTTGTGACATTGTATCTTAAATTACTCATATCTTATAGCACATATATAGAATGTTACATCAACTGGCTTGAAAAACACTTAAAAACATATCCTAGGTTCATGAATTTAAGAATGCATGTCGGAATATTGAAGACCAAAATAATGGTGGACTATTTAGAGGGAAAATTAATATATTGGTGAAGATAAAGGTACGACATTATGATAAAAATCTTATTTTTGGGAAGTGTTTTAGTAAAAAAGTTACATATTTGTTACACAAAATCTATATGTATAATTGGAAAGAAACGAGTGAATATAAAAACATACATGGGTAAAGGTTTCAGAAAAAAGGGCAATCCGCAGCACCTTTTAGTAAAATTTTAAAATGAACCACATTAAAAAGACCACCCTTTCCCTTTAATATATTGACTTTGTTTACGGATTGGGGAGCATTAATAGTGAGTTTTTGTATAATAGTGTCTTTCAAGGTTTTGTAAGTTTAGCAAGACCTTTTATCATTAAAAAGGTCGTTCACAATGAAATATATATAAAATAAATACATTTTTATTTAATTTAATTTAATTATTAGTTTGTTTAAACATTAATTATTAATATGTTTATTATATTTAATTTATTTGAACATTATTTTTTATTAAAATTTCTTATCCACAATTTATTTTAAATAAATGATATTTTTTATGCAATGTTTTTTTATTTAAACTACTAAAATAAAAATACATTAATATAAAAAATTACAAAAGTACAAATACTAATAGATAAACGTACACAAACATCATAAGTACATACATATATAAATATTACATCATCATTCGATATATCCATGTATTTTATTTGTTAATTAAATTATACTTACACAGAAATATAGTAAAAGAAAACAAAAGTAAAAATTTAGTTATATATATTTCATAATTATTTTATTATTTATATTATAATTATCTATATTATTTATATTATAATTTATTACTTTATAATATAGTTTGGTCTTGCATGAATGTGGAAAGTGTTATTGCAAAACTGATGTGAAAGGAGTTTGGTCTTGGAAGGGTGCGAATGGTCTTAGAGCATTTAGAGCATCTCCAACAGCTTCCCCATTTTGGAGAAAATGGGGAAAATGGGGATTTTGGAACACAAATAAGCTCCAACAGCTTCTCCAAAAGTTTTCCCAAAATGGGGATAATAGGATTTCCCCCCAAAAAATATTCAAATATGGAGAATACTCCAAATATGATTACAAGTGTTTTTCCAAATATGGGAAATCTGTTGGAGATGGGTGTAATTTTTTTTTGGGGGATTTTGACTTTTGCTTCCCTATTTTGGAATTTTTTTTGAAAAAGCTGTTGGAGATGCTCTTACAATGCATGACCTTTTCATAGCTTTTTACTATTTGGATAAACTATTTTTTAAACTAATTACCATTTCAATAAAATACTTTTTGAAGAAAAACTTTTAAACCACTTACCTTTTGGTTGAAAGACTTTTTCCAAACCAATTTTTTTTAGGGAAATTAATTAAAATACCCTAAGTCAAACATTGAGTTACTAAAATACCCTAAATTTTTTCAATTTTGCAAAAATACCCAAAATACCCGCGATCGCGAGATACGGTGACGTGGCACGCACTTTGGCCCCAAATGCCCCGCGAAGCCCCTCAACTTTGGCCGCAGTGCACTTTTGGTCCCTGCCCGCGATGGACCAAAATTTACGGTTTTGGTCCCTGAAAATTTACACTTTTGGTCCCTGAAAATTTACACTTTCAGCCCCTGTGTTACTGTTTTTTTCCACAATTATTGCACTTTAAAGACCAATTTGTGGTTGAAATTCATTTGCATGTTTGAATCAATGTTTTTGGAATACCAGTTTGTGGATGAAATGAGAGATTGGTTTTCTGATATGTTGGTTGCTTCATTGATAAATAGACGTAAAATGCAAGCCATAATCCTCACACAACGATTTCATTGTTGCAATATTTCTTTCTGCAATATTTTGTGTTTGAGATACTACTGAAAAAATGAGTTCATATGTTGCAAAAGCTAAGCTATATTTCTGTTTTGATGGTGAATGGGTGCAAGATAACAATGAGTGGAATTTTGCTTATAAATCTAAGCATGGTGTAAAAGTGTCAGTAAACTATACTTATCAGAAATTTGTTGCATACGCCATGCAAAAATGTGGAATCAACTCTTCTGATATTTGCAAGTTAGTGTTTAAAAATGGCGATGGGTCATTTGTGGATTTATCCAACGATGGGGATATCTCTACTTTTCTGCACCTTACAGTCGATTCAGAAAGACCCCCATTACTCTTTGTGTATCCCGGCGTATCCGACGGTGACGACGACGGTGACGAGGAGGGTGACGACGACGAAGACCTCCAAATAGAGCAGCCTGATTCTCAACAACAACAACCACCACAACCACACGAATGGCGTACTGCCGGAGTTGCTGATGACGAAACCCACGTTTTCAGAACGGGTAATTCTGAAATAGACAGATCAGACACCGATAATGATGATCACGAAGAATATACCCCTAGTAGAAAATCATGTAGTCAGATAAATGACTTTTTTGATATGCCCCCTATTCTTCCAGACTCCCATACCCAGACACAAAGCTACGAACCTACACCTTATATTCGCAGTGAAAGTTTAACAGCAGGTCAGATATTCGATTCGAAGGATCTCTTAGCAAGCCAGATCGGACTCAAGTTCTTGGAAGAGGGTTTCCAAAGTCGCGTGCGGGCATCTGACAAAAGCAAATACGTAGTTGAATGTGCTAGAGAAAAGTGTGAGTGGAGGTTGTACGCGATTCACACGGGTCCCAAAGGAGGGGCGATAATGATTAGAAAGTTGCACGACGTACACACTTGTACGAGGACGCAACTTAATCCCCACCACAAACAAGCCGGCAAAAAGACTTTGGGTGCGATCCTGAAAAACAAATTTCTTGATGTTAGCAGGTCATTGCGTCCAAAGGACATCGTCCACGACGTTCACCGGCAGTTCGGCGTCACGATTGATTACCACCAAGCGTGGCGTGCGCGCTGCCATGCACTGTTTATGGTGAGAGGCACGTTCGAGGAGTCGTATGAACGACTCCCGACATATTTATATAATTTGTAGGTGCAGAACCCTGGTACTGTCACGCAGCTACGGACCGATTCACGTGGACGGTTTGAGATGTGCTTCGTGGCCCTTGGAGCCGCGGTACGTATTTTAACACGTCATATGTTTACACATTATAAACTATAACATTTACACATTATAAACTATAACATTTTAACCTATGTTTTTGCAGATCCGCACATTTGTGGCAAATCTACGTCGTGTCCTGATAATAGACGCAGCCCATTTAAAGGGCCGTTACTTGGGTATGTTGTTCCTGGCGGTTGCCATGGACGGGGATAACTCCATCGTTCCAGTAGCTTTCGGCGTAGGCAAGTCTGAAACCGGGGACGAGTGGACTTGGTTTATGTCCATGTTGAGACAAGCTATCGGAGACCCGCAAGGGTTGGTGTTTATGTCTGACAGGGCTCCTTCCATAAGCGCCGCAATCTCTGCCATGTACCCAAACGCCCCTCACGCCATATGCTGTCGACATTTGGAGATGAATGCCAAATCCAAGGACAAACGTATTACCACCTACAAGGATGTCTATTGGGCGGCATGCAGAGCATATACGGATCGGGAGTTTAACAAGTACATGAATATGCTACGATACAGTGTCAAGGAAGCAGCCAAAGTCTTTGACGATGCTGGACCGGAGAGGTGGTCCGCGACCCATTTTCCTGGACAACGGTATGACATTCTGACCTCGAATAGTGCAGAGTCTGTGAATGCACTCTCCCGTTTTGCGCGTAGATGTCCGATTATTAATCTTATGGACTACTTTCGGACCTTTCAACAAGAGTGGTACCAAATTCGACGCCTAAAAGGAGCTGAGATGCAAAATGCACTCACACCAACGACGGAGAATATCGTTCAGTACAGGGCGCGTCGTGCGGCGACATGGCCGGTAAGAGCAATCGGGTATGGGAAGTATGAGGTGCATGATGACTATATTCACGCGATTGTGAATATGGAAGACCACCTTTGTTCGTGTCGCGAATGGGATAAATCTGGGTTACCGTGCGGCCATGCCATCGCTGCAGCAACATATATGGGTCGTACAGATTGCAGCGACTTGGCTGTATCTTTCTTCACGTCCGAATATTACCGGAAAACATACGTGGAGGTAATAAACCCAGCTGGACCCCCTGCAGCATGGGTGTATCCACCCGACCCGCTTCCACCATGCTATCCACCTTTAATGGATAAGAACAGGGTCGGGAGACCGAGAAAGAACGACCGACGTCCATCACGTGGTGAAAGTTCGATACAACGAAGATGTACTCGGTGCCACTGCGTAGGACACACTCGTGGAGAGTGTCTAAATCCCGCCCCTTCAACCGTGCCAAGGAGACATTATGTCAGTCACACCCCGGGCCCGTCACAGCTTGAACCATATGGAACAAACACATATGATACTGTTGATCTAAACACTGATTTGTAAATGATATATATACACACATACATATGCTTCTAAATGAGGTAACCTCTGACTTGACCTTGCATGATGTATCCAACCTAACCGTGGTTCAGCGGCTTAAAAACTACTTTTCAGAGAAATTAACAACAACAAAAAATACAAAACAACAACACAGTAAAAAAAATACAAAACAAGAAAAAAAATACAAAACAACTAAAACAACCACCACCTACTTAAAAATTGATTTAGTTTCATCAATCCAAGCTTGCTTCTCGTTTACCTTCGCTTGAATAATTGCGAAGTCTTGCAGAATATGGTGAATTGCTTCTTGTTCTCGACGAACACGAGCCTCCCTAGCTTTTATATCCCCTTTCATCCTTTTGATCTCCCTGTCTTCCTCTTCGATCTTTCTCAAATGGACTGCCTTCCTGTCCATAATTTTTTTCCACTCTTCTGTTAGTTCATCTATCTCTTTTTCCTTTTTTGCTATGGCGACCTCGATTTGAGGTGGCATTTTTTCAGGAGTAGACTTAGGGTTTGATGACGATGCCATTTGTGGATGAAATGAGAGAAGAGAAATCAAGAGAGAAAGAAATTCAAAGAAAGAAAGCAAGAGAGAAATCAAGAAAGAAAGCAAGAACAAGTGTGAATTGTGAATTGCATATTACTGATATTTATGGATGAAATCTCAAACATGCAAATGAATTTCAACCACAAATCGGTCTTCAAAGTACAATAATTGTGGAAAAAAACAGTAAAAGCATGCAAGATTCGTCTAAGTTCAGGGACCAAAAGTGTAAATTTTCAGGGACCAAAAGTGTAAATTTTTGGTCCATCGCGGGCTGCGATCGCGGGCAGGGACCAAAAGTGCACCGCGGCCAAAGTTGAGGGGCTTCGCGGGGCATTTGGGTCCAAAATACGTGCCACGTCAGCCCTAGCCCGCGATCGCGGGATCCATCGCGGGTATTTTGGGTATTTTTGCAAAATTGAAAAAATTTAGGGTATTTTGGTAACAGTTGGTCAAACTTAGGGTATTTTAATTAATTTCCCTTTTTTTATATCCCTTTTCAACTCTCATTTTTTATATAAATTTTCACATTAACCCCTTCATTCAATCTTTATTTTCAATTTAACCTTTTTAATCTTTATTAATTAATCAAACTCATTAAATATTTATAATAAAACAAAACATAATTTATAAATAATACACTATTAAAAAACTTTCATCAAGGCGGTCAAAATAACACCTATTTCTGTTGATTCAAACCCTCAATGATTTGATAATGACCCTCTCTTATATACTTAGTGAAAATTGTAAGTAAACAATATGTATCAGAGTTTCACTATCGCTGATAAGTACTAAGATCTTACAGTACCGCTGATAGGAACTCTCGCTCTTTAAATTAAACATTCAGCGAACACTGTTCACCATTAATGCTCTGAGTCTGTTCAGTCATTATGATGATCGCTGATAAGTTAGTTGTTTACTTATGATCCCTGAAGACAAGTTTCACGTCAACAAAGGTTCTACGCTGAAGTCGAAGATCAAGCTCAAGAACCAGCGACAAGTCTCCTAATGAACTAATGCGGATCAGCGAAGATTCAGATTTGTCCACTCAACGTGAAGTATCAAGTACAAGACTTCAGCTATCGCTGAACTTTATCATTCGCTGAATAGAAAATGATAATGCTCTGAATCAACGAAAGCTGATCATGAAGTCCTCCGTACAAAGTATTTTTGTCTTAACCCCCCTTGCACGACTCCGTACGAAATGTCAGAAAAGAACCTCCGACTGTCTGAAATCGTACAACCACTCTGATACTACACTGTTCATCCATGCGGCTACTAAGGTTGTCAACCAAGGTCAATGACATGCAACCAACCAGCTGATGACACGTGTAAAGTGTATACTGACTTGCATTAAATGCATGCAGTATATAAAGAGATGAACCCACTTCATTTGAAGTAACTTGCTAACTCTGGACAAGTTCAATCTCTTATCTCAAGATAGGTTATTATTAGTAATTTCCTTATCTCTCTTAGTGCAAGAAACCTTAGTGTTCCAACTTGTTTAGATTTAGGTTTATCCTTAATCTTGTTTCCGCAACAAGCTGTAAATTGTTAATGATTTATCAATAAACAATTTAGAAAAGTAAAATCTGTGTGTTTGTATTCAAACCCCCCCCCCCCCTTCTACAAACTTGTATAGGCCTTCGGGACCAACAAGTGGTATCAGAGCGGATTTGTTTAATCTCATAAACAAGATCTAATCTAAGATATTTCTCTTCCTTGCTATTATCTGAAAATGGCCACCAACACAAACACAAATTATATAGACAATGGTTCTCTTGCTAAACCCCCTAGATTTTCCAGAGATAACTTCAACTTATGGAAAAACAGGATGACACTCTTCTTAGAAGGTGTAGACCTTATTATGCCTTACTATCTCGAGAATGGTCCATTCATCCCTGTAAGAATTGATGCTGCAGTTCCAGCTGCTGAGAATAGACCTGCTATTCCAGAAAGGCTGGTGTAACAACCCAAATCCTATAACATACATCAAAATACATAACATTCATACATATCATTGATTTACAACAAAAGTTACATAACAAACCAAGTACGGTCTCATTAGTCTCGACAATACAAAATATATAAAAGCTTCCTAATCAACATCCATCAAAAGCTTCCTACACTTCATCCTCTCCTGCCGATCCTTAACCTGGAAAACATATTTTTGAAAACAAAATGAGGGTTAGACCAAACGGGTCTAGTGAGTTAATCCCGGTCCTTTCCAAAGTCGTTATAAAACCTTTTATGTAAATCCTTTGTATCAAAATAGTTGAGATAAACCTTTGGTAATCCTTTCGTAAAATATAAACATACCACACGTATTTAAATACCAAACCAGACTCGTACATCGTGTACATCTCATTCACCTTATTCCTCCACAAATGGCCATATTAGTTGGTAGCAAGCCAACTAATAAATCAACAACCGGTCCGCTCACCGGAACCCGGCTACCCGTCGGTCCGCACACCGGAACCCGACTACTCACCGGTCCGCACACCGGAACCCGGCAACAAGTGCACTCGTGTAGTGCAAAGCTTATATAAATACAATATATATCTCATTACATCATATTGTCATTTATATACACATAATCATATTCCTACCACATAATCATCTCATATATATATATATATATACACATATATATGTATCCCAGTTCAAAACGTTTTAAAGCAAAACTCACCTGATTTGCTTATCAAACACGCTCGCAAGCTTCTTTCAATTTGGTTCTATCTTTCACCTCGACTCTACAATAGCTGAAACAATTTAAGATACATACACCACTTTACTGGCCAAACACATAAAGCCTACTAAAATCTTATCCTCAACAGTTCTCCCTTCAGCGACTTATCACGGGGGTTCCGCTACCCGGATAGCGGATGGGGTCAAGGGGCAACGCCCTTGCGGACTCCAAAACTATAACTGGACACTACCAAAACTACCGAAACTCCTGTGCCGGGACTCCACTGTACCGGGACTCCACTGTACCGGGACTCTCCAGTACCGGGATTCTCCAGTACCGGGAGTTGGTAATACCGGGAGTCGACTATACCGGGACTTCCCCGGGACTCTCAAGAACACAGTCGGTTCCATTTTACCCAGATCCAAATTAAACCTATACAACTACAATTTAAACATTCTAATCCGATAGAAGTCTAATACTACTGATTATAGACATAAAACATAAAGGACTTACCTCAAAATTGCTTCCAACCAAGCCAATTGAAGCCCAAACCGTACGAACTCTTCTTCTGCTTCTTCTCGTCTCCAAACACACTCTCACACACTGATATTTCTGCTGAATGAAATATCTGAGATCCTAAGGGGGTAATATCAAATCCCATTTTACCATTTAAACCTTGCACTATTCACTAATGTCCAATACCCCTGTAACTTATTATTTTACCCTAACTTACCCTAAACTTTGTTTTATAAAGTTAACTAGATTTAACGGAATTAGGATTTAACTAACGAACTTACCCGGGGTATTACAGCTGGTCCCTAAGGAAATCTTTCAATGGACTGACGAAGATAAGAAGAAAGTGGCTATAGATACAAAAGCCAGATCCATACTATCCATGGCTCTTCCTGACGAAGTCTACCATTCCGTCATGAATCTGAAAACATCAAAAGCCATGTGGGACACAATATGTGTTCAGTATGAAGGAACGTCTGAAGTCCAGGACTCAAGAAAGATCAACCTGGTAAGACAATACAAAAGCTTCATTTCTGGTAAGAATGAATCTCTCTCTGAAGTTCACCAACGTTTTAATTGTTTAATTATAGATCTGAAAACTGTTGGTAAGGAATATTCTAACTTTGAAGTACTGACAAAGTTTCTAGAATGTTTACCTGAAAGCTGGGACAATTATTCTATGTGTCTCAAGCTGTCAAAGGATCTAAAATCAATGACCCTTTCAACCTTATATGGCACGTTGCTGAATCATGAGCAATCGAGCCATCTTAAGAAGAATCTTGTAAAAGATTCCAAAAGCACCCCTGTTGCTTTAATCTCAGAGGAACCTTCTACTCATCGACCCTCGGTCACTATCACTGAGTTAGAAAGTAACTTTGAAAGGTCATCAGATTCTGATTATTCAGATGATGATGAATCTTTGGCTCTCCTAACTAAAAAGTTCAGAAGATTTTCCAAAAAGAAAATGTTTAGAAAGAACAAACCTCTTTCCATAACTGACAAGCCTAGATCATCAACTTTTGTTGATAAGGCTACTGCTACTTGTTTTATGTAACATCCCAGACCAACCAGATATTGTCCGCTTTGTCCACACACCTAGACTCACGGTTTTAAAACGCGTCTGATAGGGGAGGTATCAAGTCCCTCTTATAAGGCAACCTTAGTTCTCATCCCCAACCAATGTGGGATCTTACAATCCACCCCCCTTGGGAGCCCAGCGTCCTCGCTGGCACACCAGTCCGGTTCCCGGCTCTGATACCATCTGTAACATCCCAGACCAACCGTACCAGATATTGTCCGCTTTGTCCACACACCTAGACTCACGGTTTTAAAACGCGTCTGATAGGGGAGGTATCAAGTCCCTCTTATAAGGCAACCTTAGTTCTCCTCCCCAACCAATGTGTGTAACACCTTAGGCATATCCCACATCGGCCGTGGACAGGAGAGATGCTGGGTATATTAGTAAACCTTGGCCTTACCAGACACAACGCGTTTTGGGGCCACAAGCATGCGGGTTTCTTGGGAACTCTGTGGTTAAGCGTGCTTGGGTGGGAGTAGTACCAGGATGGGTGACCCCCTGGGAAGTCCTCGCCAGGTCACCAAGAACAAAGCCGTGAGCCAGTGGGGCAAAGCGGACAATATTGTGTCGTGGTAAGCGGGGTGTTACAAATGGTATCAGAGCCACTCCTGTGCCGTTCGGGATGGTGGGGCAAACCTCATCGAGGACGATGAGTCCCTAAGTGGGGGGGGGGGTGTAACACCTTAGGCATATCCCACATCGGCCGTGGACAGGAGAGATGCTGGGTATATTAGTAAACCTTGGCCTTACCAGACACAACGCGTTTTGGGGCCACAAGCATGCGGGTTTCTTGGGAACTCTGTGGTTAAGCGTGCTTGGGTGGGAGTAGTACCAGGATGGGTGACCCCCTGGGAAGTCCTCGCCAGGTCGCCAAGAACAAAGCCGTGAGCCAGTGGGGCAAAGCGGACAATATTGTGTCGTGGTAAGCGGGGTGTTACATTTTAACTGCGAAAAGACAGGACATTTCGCTAACGAGTGCAGGTCTAAGAAAGTTTCTAGACCCTCAGCTTTTACAAAGAAATCCTTTGTTCCAAGGAATAAAGATGACAAATATTCAAAGCTAAAAGAAAAATATGCTAAGCTGAAAAGCTTTAAGAAGAAGAATAAAGGCCTGATGGCTAACTATGATTGGGCTGCTTCTGATGAAGAAGCATCATCATCTGACTCTGAAGATGATGAAGCAAATCTATGTCTTATGGCCAAGATTGAAGAAGAGGAAGAAAGTTCAGACATTCCCTCCACTTCAACCTCTGCTATTCAGGTATCACCTTCTTTCTTTACCAATATTGCAAATATTGATGAAGCTGATAGTCTCCGTAAGATCGATCTCTTGACTAGAAGTTTATACGAAGCCATGAACGGCAAAAATGTGGTTGAAAACCAAAACCTTGATCTCGCTGAAAAGCTTAAAAACTGCCACCTTCAAATAGAAAAGCTTTCTAAAATTGAAGAAGATTTTAAAGATCAAGTATATTTAAATCAGCTAGTCAAAATCGAACGAGCAGAAGCTATCGCTGCATTAAAAGCTGAAAAAGCTACTGTTGAAGGATGGTGTAATTCTTCAACAAAGATCACTGAGATAATAAAGTCTCAAATTCCCCTAAGTGATAAACGTGGTTTGGGTTACAAATATGATACTCCAAAACCAACCACTGAACGTTCGATGCTTAAATTTGGAACGTTCATATCCTCAGTCGCTGATACTTCATCTTCTCAGTGCTCCTCGTCCATTACACCAATCCCTGAGGAAACTCCTACCTCCTCAAAAGGTAAGGAGAAAATGGTTTATTCAAAACCTACCTCTGTCTCTAAAGACAAAGGTAAAGGAATTGTTATTTACCAGAATCCTCAGAAGGGTACCTTAGTACCAAAGTTGAATGCTTCTAAAGCTTCAGTGACTCATCCCTCTGGATCAAGGAAGCAGATCTCTGAATCTATTCAGCGATCTACTCCTAGACTCAGAGTGGATGTCCTTGGTAAGAAATCTGAAGAACTGAATGTTCGCCCCATTTCTAAAGCCAATAGTTTACTTGGTGCTGGCACTTCTAATTTGAAATCAAAAGCTCAGCATTCAAATGGTCCTAGAACTATTTTTAGTTATAGGAAATGTTATCACTGTGGACTTACCGATCATATTGCTAGTAAGTGTCCCACAGCCACCAAAGCTGAAAAGATAGCTAAGGTGAAGATTGCCCCCAAGGCAAAGAAGACCAACCCTGGTGCAAATCAGGTCAAGGTGAATCCTACCACTGAAGTTAAGAAATTAACCAAAGTGAAGAAAGACAAAGTTGAATCTTCAAATGCTGTGAAGACTGCTGAATCTTCCATTCCAACTATTCCCACTGACAAATGTGTATACATGGTCAAGTGGGTACCCAAGAAAAACTAATCTTCCTTTGTATTGCAGGTTAAGAAGGGTATCTGGTATCTTGATAGCGGATGCTCTGGACACATGACTGGAAAGAAAAGCATGCTCGCTGAATACAAGGAAGAAAAGGGTCCCTCTGTAACTTTCGGTGGAAATGGAAAAGGACATACCCGAGGGTATGGTGTACTTTCAAATGGTACAACCTCCTTCAGAAGGGTCGCATATGTTGAAGGGCTGAAGCATAATCTTCTAAGCATCAGTCAGCTTTGCGACATGGATAACAAAGTAATCTTTACTAAGGAATCCTGCTTTGTCGCTGACAAAAAGGAGAAAATAGCTCTCAGCGATTATCGTTTGGAAAATGTTTATGTAATAAACATGGACTCAACAACCACTGAGAACTCCTGTTTCTTCTCAAAGGCCTCATCTGATGTCAACTGGCTATGGCATAAGAGGCTATCTCATCTAAATTTCAAGACACTGAACACTCTTTCTTCAAAAGAGTTAGTCACTGGTCTACCTCAGCATTCATACGCCAAAGAGTCATTATGTTCAGCGTGTGAAAAAGGGAAGCAGACCAAAGCAAGCTTTAAATCAAAGCAAGTTTCTTAAGTGTCATCTCCTCTACAACTACTCCATATGGATTTGTTTGGCCCTGTTAACAAACAATCCATCGCTGGAAAGAAATATACGCTGGTCATAGTTGATGAATTCTCTCGCTTCACTTGGGTAATGTTTCTCCGTTCTAAGAGTGACACCCCTGAAGAACTCATCACCTTTGTTCGGAAGATGGAAACCCTGAACAATCTGACCGTTCGCTCAATAAGGAGTGATCATGGGACTGAATTCAAAAACAGTTCTCTTAATTCCTTCCTTGAGAGTAAGGGTATTTCTCACAACTTCTCTTCAGTGAGAACACCGCAACAAAATGGAGTCGCTGAAAGAAGAAATAGAACAATTATTGAAGCTGCACGTTCAATGCTCAGCGATTCTCACCTGCCTACTCAGTTTTGGGCATAAGCTTTCAACACTGCTTGTTTTACGCAAAACAGGTCGCTGATAGTAAAAAGATTCAAAAAGACAGCCTATGAACTCTTTCATGGGAGAAAGCCTTCAATCAGCTTTCTTCACATCTTTGGATGTCAGTGTTTCATACTGAACAACAGAGATGCTCTTGGAAAGTTTGATCCTAAGGCTGATGATGGAATCTTTCTTGGATACTCCTCAGTTTCCAAAGCCTTCAGAGTCTTCAATCGAAGAAGACAAACTGTAGAAGAAACTATTCACGTCACGTTTGACGAATCCCGTTCAGCGAACTCTAAACCGTCCGCTGATACTGAAGAACTGAATCAATGGATGTTTTCTCATCTTGGTGATTCAGAAGATATTCCCACTCCTCATGCTCATCCAGTAGAAGATGATAGTCCTATCATTCCAAACATGCAGAATAGTGAAGCTGAAACATCATGGGTCTCAGCTGTTCCTATAAACACTATACCTACCGCTGAACCAAATGCCTCAGACATTCCATCTATCTCTCAGCAATCAGTAAATGAAATGACAAATGCAAGTATTCCTCTCTTAACTGAAACTCCAGAAGTAGCTGAAGCCTCATCTTCAGCTCCTCCAATTCAAGATGAGTCAGCAACTTATGCTCCGGCTCAGCGATGGACCATAAATCACTCAATTGATCAAATTCTTGGTGATCCAAATTCTTGGTGATCCAAACGCTGGTGTTCAGACTCGACGAAGTGCAGGTAATATTTGTTTATTTGTTAACTTTATTTCTCTAACTGAACCAAAGAAAATAGATGATGCCCTCAAAGATCCAAACTGGGTCAGCGCAATGCAAGAAGAGCTGACTGAATTCGAAAGAAACAAAGTTTGGAAACTTGTTCGGAGACCAACTGATAAAACAGTAATAGGCACTAAATGGGTCTATCGAAACAAGTTGGACGAACATGGTACTGTAACCCGCAACAAAGCTCGTCTTGTTGCTCAGGGATACAGACAAGAGGAAGGTATAGATTATGACGAAACATTTGCTCCAGTAGCAAGACTTGAATCTATTCGTCTATTCTTAGCATATGTTGTACACAAAAACTTCAATGTACATCAGATGGATGTTAAGTCAGCGTTTCTGAATGGAAAGTTGAATGAAGAAGTGTATGTGGAACAACCTCCAGGATTCTCAGATTCTAAGCGTCCAGGTTATGTTTATAAACTGGATAAGGCACTTTATGGCTTGAAGCAAGCTCCTCGTGCATGGTATGACACTCTTTCTACTTATCTCCATATTGAAAAATTTGAGCGAGGTAAGATTGACAAAACTCTATTTT
Organism: Saussurea involucrata; assembly: GCA_033807775.1. NCBI lineage: Eukaryota > Viridiplantae > Streptophyta > Magnoliopsida > Asterales > Asteraceae > Saussurea > Saussurea involucrata. Next base: position 52,800,188 of record CM066322.1, on the reverse strand, counting down.
TTAGAAAAGTGAAAGGTCATATCTTTCTAGTTCAAATATATGTTGATGACATTATATTTGGTTCTATTAACCCTGAGCTTTGTACTTGTTTCGATGATAGAATGAAAGATGAGTATAAAATGAGCATGATGGGTGAACTAACATATTTCCTTGGTCTTCAGATTAAGCAAACTGAAAAAGGAACTTTTATCAATCAGGGAAAGTATGTTAAAGATATGCTGAAGAAATTTGATTTAACTCATAGTTCAGCTATGAAAACCCCTATGGCACCACCGCTGACACTTGACAAGGATTCAAAGGGAATACCTGTTAATGTCACGCTGTACCGTGGGATGATCGGCTCTCTATTGTATCTTACAGCTAGCCGACCCGATATCATGTTTGCAACATGCTTGTGTGCACGATATCAAGCTGAACCTAAGATATCTCATATGAAAGCTGTAAAGCGAATCTTTCGATACCTTAAGGGTACAACGAACCTAGGTCTTTGGTATCCTAAAGATTCAGGATTCGATCTAACCGCCTATTCAGATAGTGATTTTGCAGGTTGCAAAATGGATAGGAAAAGCACCACAGGAGGATGTCAGCTCCTGGGTGGAAAGCTGGTAAGTTGGACTAGTAAAAAGCAAAATTCAGTGTCCACTTCCACAGCTGAAGCTGAATATGTAGCTGCTGGAAGCTATTGTTCTCAAGTCTTGTGGATGAGAAATCAGCTACTAGACTATGATCTTCAGCTCTCCAAAATTCCAATCTATTGCGACAGCACAAGTGCCATCGCTATAGCAAACAATCCAGTACTACATTCAAAGACCAAACATATAGAAATCAGGTATCATTTTATCAGAGATCATGTGATGAATGGTGATATAGAACTTCATTTTATCCCAACTAATTATCAGTTAGCTGATTTATTTACCAAACCTCTTGATGAGACAAGATTCAACTTTCTCATCAGCGAGCTTGGAATGCTGAACTTTGAAGGGTAAAATCCTCAACGGTTCACATTGATCAGCGATAGGATAAAATCAACTCGTATAACCTATTCAATCATCTTCTCTCTGAATAAAACTTGGTTAAAGCTGATATCAAGGTATGTTTTCTCTCTCTGACAATCGCATGAAAATGCAAGATTTCAAAACAAAATACATCGTTGAATATCTCTTCCTTAACAGCGATATTTTGAAAATTCTTAAAACCTTCACTGATATTTTCATTCAGTGCTTCATGTTTATAAAAGAGTCCCTGAGTTTTCAAAACCTCAGAGACATCCTAAAAGAATATGAAAGGACAGTTGTGACGTCATTGCAACGGATAAACCCCGGCACGTTTTCTCTTTCTGACACACGTTTGCACGTCTCGTTCAAATTTCCAATCAAATGCAAACACGTGTCCGTGTCATGATGAAAATCTTTTCCCGCTCAAGATTTTCTCTCTCTAATCTCTCTATATAAACAAACTCGTGGTTTATATTTTTCTTTTACGCGATCAATCTTCCTCCGCAAGAAAGAATTCACTGTTGCATTTGTGCTTTCTAAAACTTCAAAGAACTGTTCATCATCTTCTTCATCAAACATCAAGGTTAATATGTTCTTATTTATTACCAAATGCGTATAACTTGTTTCCGATCTTTTCCTTGTTTTAACAAGATCAAACAAAAGAACTTCTTAAAAATGAAATCATTTTCTTTCATGGTTTTATGAACACAACCATTTCATGGTTGTTCTTCAAGTTTAAATGCGAAAATCTTAAACGTGTTCTTCATTCGTTTCCAGAATCTATTTCTTCATAGAAAACTGGATAACAAGAATAAATGGGTTTTACATTTCGTTTCTTAAAATCAAGAAAAAACCTAATCTTCATTAAGACATTTGTGTCTGAATGAAATGGATAAAATTTGAACCATCTTAATGGAAAATCTTTCCACATTGAGATAATTCTTATTTGTTAACATCTTTGGTTAAACTGATAATACAGAGAAATGGCATCGTCTGACATTCCTGCTACCGCTGAGAACATCTCCGCTGATTCTGAGGAAGTGGACATCCTCAAGGCTCCTCAAGTCAAGTTTGCCCTTGACAAACTGGATTGGACTAAGGTGAACAACCTCTATGCGCTTCTCGAGTTTCCTCCTCGAAAGCAAGTCACACATCTAGATGATGCTGTGGAATTCCTAAAGAACTGCTGCATCTCCACAGCCCTGACCATAACACCTCCTGCACATCAGCTTTTGCTCTCACAATTCTGGTACTCAGCCAGACACTCTCAACTACCTTCAGCCAAAGACCCCTCCAAAACAATCGATTGCATCCTCTGCGATATCGAATATGGCACCATGAAGATCATCCCTGCCATTATTCGCAAAGCTCTCAGCCTTCCCATTGCTACCAAGGAAAAACAATTCATTCCCCTCCCTGACCCCAAGAAAAACTGAGACAGGGAAGCCATCATTGCATTTTTCGATGCAATGGGCTATGTATGGGAAATCGGCAGAGACATGAAGGCCGAGAAGAAGCTGACGATTATCAAGAAATCGAAAATGCCCAGCGAGATGAATTTCATCTTCGCTCATCTAATCAGCTGCATGACTGCAAAGAGCGGCTCCTCTGACCAAGCCGCTAAACCTCAGCAAGCAATGGGATATGCACTGCTGAAAGGTCTCAACATAGACTGGGCATCGATTATCTATGATGACCTAGTTCTAAGAGTGGACACCATCGCTGACAGACCTCCATGGGTTCCTTACCCCCAATTCATCAGCGCCATCTTCCAATATGGCCTGAAGGAGAGCTACCCAACTGATGGTGACCTAAAACTCTCTCAGGTCGGCCCAAAGATACTCGACTTCAAACCAATGGTGATGAGGTACGTCTTTCTACACTCTTGACTCTTCTCAACCCTTCTTCTTCTAATTCTGTGGCTCCTTCAGCGACAATACCCATCGCTGATACCCTGGCCACAAAATCCTCTGCTTCTAAGAAAAGGAAACATTCATCTACCCCACTTGGTTCTAAAAGGATCAAGAAAACAAAGGAGCAACCCCAGCAATCTCATGCTGAAGACTCCTCAGCTCTTTCTGCAGAGCTGAAGGAACGTTCAGTGGTACGCTCTGCCACACCTGAACAACCCATCCATTCCATCCCAACTTCAACGTCTCTAAACGCTGAGGTTACAAACTTGGAACCTACCCAACCTCCTTCAGTCTCTCAAAAGACTGATGAAGTGTTTATCAACGAATCCAACGCTGAACTCAGAACCCAACCTCCATTCTCATCCTTCGCTCCTCCCTCAACTCATTTGGTCTCTCCTCCAGATCTCGCTGGAGCTGCCATCATTTCTGCGGAACCTAAAGCTGATACTCCAGGAATGATGAAGACAGGACCTGCAGGACAATCCATGGGCACTTTTGAAGATGTCATGGAACACTTTTCAGGAACCCGTAATTTTGACGAGTTCATCAATCCTCCTGCAGGTACACACCAACCCATAAACACTATCACTAAACCCCAAACTTCTGAGCTTTCCTATGTTCACAAGTTCTTATATGTTACAGGTCCAAATTTGGGAGACATCAACGCCTCTCTGAAGTCCGTGGAGACAAAGCTGACAGGTCTCACCACTACTCTTTCTAATAACTCTACAGCTGTAACAAACGCTGGAGAGAATCTGAACAAGCTGACAACGGTGGTGGATAAGAAGGCTTCCACAGATGACATGAAGCAGGTTGATAAAACTCTCAGCGAATTCGCCAAGGTTCTCGCTGACATCTACACAGACTACACCTCTCTCAAAAATTCAGTTTCATCCATGTCCAGCGAGGTCACAACGCTGAAGACATCGGTTGGACAACTAAAGGGAGATATGTCTACTGTAAAGACTGACTTAGGCTCTGTAAAGACTGATGTTAGTTCGATGAAATCGATGATCGAGCAGCTACTACACAAAGCGAATACTCCTGCTCCTGTCCCTGTCCCTGCATCTGACAATTTCACAGCGGCAGATCGCACTGAGCTGGAGAAGATCAATCCTGCTATTTCTGGCCTTCAAGACAGAATAGCAAAGATTGAAGTTTGTATAGGTATCTCTGGCCAAGAAGACAGAGAACCTACCAAAGCTGCTGAATCAACCCATTCCTCCCCCAGTCATCATGAAAAAGAGGGGGAGAAGAGCGCTGAAGATCTCTCCAAGAGCGCTGAAGACCTTTCCCATGATGAATCTATCAGGGGAGAGAAGGATGCTGAAGAAACCAACGCTGGACCTCAGGGAGATGAAAACCCTGAGGAAACCGAGAAGCTCGCCTCTGTATCTGAGGGGGAGCAACTCGAAGAAGAAGCTGATAAAACCGAATCCGAAGCAGAAGATGATGAAGCCGTCGACATCCCTGATAATGAACCATCCTCTTCTCCAAAGAATGATGATGATGATGACGAAGATGGCGATGACTTCTTTATCGTCAAACCTGCTCCGAAGATCAAAGTTCTTAAAGGAATCTCGATAAATGAACCTTCAGGGGAGCGAACAAAGACAACGCCCTCAGCCTCTGGAGCTGAGAAAGGCAAAGGCAAAAGCGTCGTTGAAGATGACAATCTGACGATCTTGCTTGAAAAGCCGGTTTGTCAGGTATACTAAAAATCTCTCACTCCATCCCCCCTCTATCATACACTATCAGTTCTACTACCCAAGCCTATACACTTGAACAAATTTTCTCTCTCTGATTCTACCCAAGTTCTTACTCGTAAGATCGCTGTGTTTCAGCTAGTCCTCTCCCCTGTTTGAGGATATCGCTGAAGGCTCCACAACTGCGACTTCACCAATAATACCAGCTGTTGCTGAAGAAATAATCCCAGTCTTAGATTTAATCTCTGAGACTGATGAACCTGAAGAACAGCTACTCTCGCACAGACACAGACCTTCCTTAGCTCCTCAAAAGCTAAGTGAAGAGGATCAGAAAAGAAGAGAGGAGATAATAAAGCGATTCGAGGATCAGCGAATCATTCTGAGGCGTGATCAACTTCCTTCAGTTCCTCCAAAGTTCAGAATTTCCCAAAAGGAATACAAGGAACACCTCAGAGCTGAACGCCTAATCGCTGAAAGAAAGGAAGCTGAAGAAAAAGACAGAGAATACGCCATCAAGCTTACTCAACGATCAATAAAAGACCCCAAGCTGAAAAGAGTTCCCATTGATGTTCAACGTCAGCTATGGGATGATGCTCAAGAGATCGTCAGAGAAAAGACTAAGGTCTCCGATACGACTTTGGAATGGGCTAAACAAATGCTGACCTATCGATCTAGACCATCCAAAATCATCAAGGCATACATCAGAGGAAGACTGTAGGCTGAAGTTCCTGTTGTTGAAGTGGATGTCTACAGAGATGACAAAACCAAGCAAACCTTCTATGCGGCTACCTTAGAAAAGTTTGGTCTCTCTGAATGGTTAGAAACAAAATTAGCCATTCAGGGATCGCGCTCAAAGTTCAAAAGCCATGTCGAGAAGATCTTAAACAAACAGATCGACCTGCTTTCATCTGCTGTGGATATTCCTCCTACTCTTCCTCAACCAAGAAAAGTCTCTGTTAAGAAAAAGAAAGTCTCTGGTTCAGGTCCTCCTATTCGGAATGAAACGGGCATTGGTTTCTCTCGTGCTGAAGTTCTTGGCCCTGATGCCGATCTCTCAATGCTTGACACCTCCCTACCACCTGGAGAAACATTCATTCCTGACACAGTTGTAAGTGATCCCCATGGTATATTCTTTTTAGACTACTATGGAAATCATCACTTTCAACGTATCTCTGAGCTCCACATCGCTCCCATCGAACAACTCAGAGATCTCGTATACTGGTGTGAAGTCAGACGCGACATCAAAGCTAGACACCTGAAGCCCTTGATTTTTGAAGCAGCTCTGATCAAAAGAAAACAAGGTGTAACCGTCCCTGACTGGATGATTCCCACATCAAAGACCCTTGATGAACTTCTCATCAAGGAAGAACCCTTTACAAGCTGATATGATCGCCCTTTTCTCTATTGTATCAGTTATTCTTCTGTACTTGTAATTTATTTCTCTTGTACTTAATCTTTCCATTTCTCTTTGTAACCTGATTCAAAGTTTTTAAAGAAAGATTTCAGCGAATGTACTTTACTCCATCAGTACTGAAAAGATCCCAGAAAACAGTAAAAAGGACAAATATTTTATGAGTTCTTTTTATCCTTATGTTTTCATTAAATAGCAATTTTCTTTGTTGCTATGTCATAATCAAATAGGGGGAGATTGTTGATCCAAACCCTCAGTGATTTGATAATGACCCTCTCTTATATACTTAGTGAAAATTGTAAGTAAACAATATGTATCAGAGTTTCACTATCGCTGATAAGTACTAAGATCTTACAGTACCGCTGATAGGAACTCTCGCTCTTTAAATTAAACATTCAGCGAACACTGTTCACCATTAATGCTCTGAGTCTGTTCAGTCATTATGATGATCGCTGATAAGTTAGTTGTTTACTTATGATCCCTGAAGACAAGTTTCACGTCAACAAAGGTTCTACGCTGAAGTCGAAGATCAAGCTCAAGAACCAGTGACAAGTCTCCTAATGAACTGATGCAGATAAGCGAAGACTCAGATTTGTCCACTCAACGTGAAGTATCAAGTACAAGACTTCAGCTATCGCTGAACTTTATCATTCGCTGAATAGAAAATGATAATGCTCTGAATCAACGAAAGCTGATCATGAAGTCCTCCGTACAAAGTATTTTTGTCTTAACCCCCCTTGCACGACTCCGTACGAAATGTCAGAAAAGAACCTCCGACTGTCTGAAATCGTACAACCACTCTGATACTACACTGTTCATCCATGCGGCTACTAAGGTTGTCAACCAAGGTCAATGACATGCAACCAACCAGCTGATGACACGTGTAAAGTGTATACTGACTTGCATTAAATGCATGCAGTATATAAAGAGATGAACCCACTTCATTTGAAGTAACTTGCTAACTCTGGACAAGTTCAATCTCTTATCTCAAGATAGGTTATTATTAGTAATTTCCTTATCTCTCTTAGTGCAAGAAACCTTAGTGTTCCAACTTGTTTAGATTTAGGTTTATCCTTAATCTTGTTTCCGCAACAAGCTGTAAATTGTTAATGATTTATCCATAAACAATTTAGAAAAGTAAAATCTGTGTGTTTGTATTCAACCCCCCTTCTACAAACTTGTATAGGCCTTCGGGACCAACAATTTCAAATACCTAAAAAAAATATAAAAATCAAATAATATATTCATCGTCTTTAAGTTTTTTATAAGTTAAGTAGTTTTTATTTTCGAATAATATGACGTGGACTTTAAAATGAAAAATTAAATAAAGGGCTTTTATAAAATATTATAAATAGATGAGGATAGATTGTAATAAAATTGATGAAAAGTTTTTGCAAAGGTTTTTGCATTGGAGAAAGATTTTAAGAATATATTTTTGTTAAAAAAAAGTTAGTGGAAATCCAATGTGCCAAAAGCAAAAAGTCATTGAAAGACTTATGGGCTGTTTGTTTAGCTCTTAATGGTTACATTAAGAGCTCACCACTGAATCGGTGAGAGGTTGGGACTGTTTGGCACAAAAAAAAATACCTCTTAACCATGACAATTACCTCTGAGCGATTTTGCATACTGGGCCACGCTCAACCATCCAGGCCCTAACTTTTCCATGTTTACCCTCATCTCTCACACCTCTCTTTCTCTCTCACGCTACTCTCATTCAGGATCTCCAAAATCGAAGTCGTTCTCTCTTCAGGTACCCTCATGAATCCAATTCTTCACAAATAAAATCTGCTATATTTTTCTATTTCGATTTCTGCTATGTTTCTTCATTCTATTTCTCTCGATTTTGATTTATGTTATGTTTCCCGATTCTATTTCAATCGACTTCGATTTCTGCTATGTTTCCCGATTCTATTTCAATCGACTTCGATTTCTGCTATGTTTCTTCATTCTATTTCTCTCGATTTTGATTTATGTTATGTTTCTTCGTTCTATTTCTCTCGATTTCGATTTCTCCTTTGTTTCTCAGTTCTGTTTTATAGTGTTTTTGCTCTCAATTTCGATTTCTCCTTTGTTTCTCGGTTATGTTTTCGATAGTGTTTTGCCTCTGGATTTCGATTTCTGCCATGTTTCTCAACTCTGTCAAAAATCAATTAATCCAATTTCTTTGTCTGTTAAAATCGATTTCTTTGTTAAAATCGATTTTTTTAGGAGTCAAATTCAGGCCTGACAACTTTAAATTGGTGTGGATTTTGTTAACAAAATTTGGTCATGGCATTCAATCTTGTAAGAACATATAGGAATCTGAGAATTCGTGTTGTTAATTACTTAATTTATGACAATTTGATATCATTTGTAAGTTTGAAAGATGTGTGTTTGATAGAACTTGGAAAACAAATCTGATGCTACTGTGTGTTTGATGACAATTTGATATCCCATTTCTTGATGCTACTGTTTTCATTATGAGTTTTCATTATGAGTTTTCAATATGCTTGAGTTTTCAAACTTGATGCTACTGTTGGTTTTGTGATTTACCAAATATTGTTTTGTGTTTTGTTCTGTTTGGTTTTTTGTTGCTGAGGGTTAAAATGGTAATTTGTTGTCATTCAGAATTACCATTCAGAACAGTTACCAAACAACCAAATTTTATTCTGCACTCAATCATACAGAGCCTCTCAACCATTCAGACCTCTCAACCATTCTGCACCAAACCATTCAGCAACTGCCAAAGAGTCCCTGATGCATTATGGATGCTAACCACTAAGAAAATATGGGTTATTAGACACTAGAAAAATACTAACTCTAACTATACACTAAAAACAATTTTTAATATAATTACAAATTAAATTTTTAATCAATAATATATATTTTTAGAGGTTTATTTTATTGTCTTCCAAATAGAGGTGGCCAAAAGTCGGGTTCGGGCCGGGCCGGGTCGGGTCGGGGGACAACCCGGTTCTGCACAGTAACCGTGCGAACCGGGTCAGGTGAGAACCGGGTCAGGTGAGAACCGGGTCGGGTCGGGCCGAGTTTAAACCGAAATCCCCTGACCCGTTTACGTGTATGTAGAACCGGTTTCGGGAAAACCGGGCCGAGCCGGGCCAAGAACCGGGTCGAAGTAGGGCCGGGGATTTTTTTGTTTTTTAACTGCTTTCTTTGTATAATAATTAATTACTAAACTTTAACAAAGAAAAATTGGATTGGAATCATTGGATAAGTAATGAGAAATGAGAATTGTATGCGTTTTTTGCGAGAAACGAATATAACGAGAGCCGAGAAATGAGAATTGTAAGCGTTTTTTGCGTTTTGTAAGCAATGTAAGGTGGTGATGACCTCCATAACACCCCTAGTATTTATATGGGTGTTTTTTGAGGCAAAAAACGGTCACAAGGGGTTCCAAACGGCTATATAACGACTCTATTTTTTTGAAAAAAATCGGGTCGGGCCGGGTCGGGCCACGAACCGGGTCACGAACCGGTCCCGGGTCGGGCCGAGGAAATTCCTATATACGCGAACCGGTCCCGGCTCTCGGGCTTGAAACCGGTTCTTGACCGGGTCGGGCCAGAACCGGTTCTTGGCCGGTTTCGGTTCGGGTCAGCCCGTCGGGTCGGGTCAGTTTGGCCACCTCTACTTCCAAGCATAAAAGTCTACTTAATTGACCTCAATTTTTATTGTTTTAGTGTTGAGTTTAAAAATAAAAATATCATCATTTTTATGTTTTTAGTATTGGATTGAAGATGGTCTTAGAAATTAGTTTTATTCTTTATTTCACTTTTTTATAAATTATATTTAATTAGATATTACGTTGATATCGGTTGGTTAAATCAATATAATTATTAAAATAAAACAAATAAGACAATTAAGCCATTTGTTTTGTAATTCTTTTGTTGTTTAATAAAAGTCCTTGCTGCCTTAAAAAAAAGCCATTATGTTGTATTAAATAAACCACATTTCTCATTATATTATATTAAATAAACCCATTATATTGTATTAAATAAAATGAAAATTCAAAATATATGTAGAAAACAAATTGCCTCTTATTCGTTCCTTTTTTTTTTCAAAAATAATCGCAGTTTTCAAGCAAGAAAACCTTGTTCAGGGTAAAAAATAAAAAATCCATGACGAGGATGCTTTATTAATTTGTACATTGTTCAATAATAATTGTACATCACTTGTACCGAAAATCTACCATATTTGCTTCCTTCCTCAGTCCTCACCATCTTCCCCACCCTATTCCTTCTTCCCCATTTCTTTCTTCAATAAACATCTTGCTTCACCGAAAGTTGCAGAGAGCCCAAAATGGGTTTTTGTCTTCTCCTCTTACTTTTACTCCACGTACAACTAATCCCCGAATCCTTCGCCGCCGGATCATCCCGGTTGCCGGAATACCGAGCACTACTCTCCTTCAAAACCGCCATTACCGATGACCCACAATCCTCTCTTTCTTCATGGGACATCTCTACTAGTCACTGTACTTGGTCCGGTGTTACTTGCGACTCCAAACGACATGTAATCGCCTTAAATGTATCTGGACTTAACCTCACCGGAACTCTTTCTTCCGGCATCGGAAACCTCATAAACCTCGTCAATTTCACCGTCGCCGCCAACAACATTGCCGGACCTATCCCTCCGGAGATCTCGTTGATCTCCGGCCTTCGTCATCTTAATCTGTCCAACAACATCTTCAATGAGACGTTCCCGCCACAACTTGCTGACCTTAAATTCCTCCAAGTGCTTGACCTTTACAACAACAACTTGACCGGAGACCTTCCCGTCGGCGTCTCGGAAATGACAAGCCTTCGTCACCTCCACCTTGGTGGAAACTACTTTTCTGGTGCTATTCCCGTGGAATACGGCCGGTTTCCTGCTCTCGAATACCTAGCGGTCTCGGGAAACGAGCTCACCGGAACTATCCCGCCGGAAATCGGTAACCTTACAACTCTCAAATATCTCTACCTCGGTTACTACAATGTTTACACCGGCGGCATTCGTCCGGAAATCGGTAACTTATCAAACCTCATCCGCTTCGACGCCGCCAACTGTGGTCTCACCGGAGAAGTTCCTTCCGAACTCGGTAAACTTCAAAACCTAGATACGCTTTTCTTACAAGTAAACGGACTCTCCGGATCTCTGACGAAAGAGCTCGGTAACCTAAATAGCTTGAAATCATTAGATCTTTCGAACAATATATTCACCGGAGAGATACCGGATTCATTCCGAGATCTCCTCAACCTCACGTTACTCAACCTGTTTCGTAACAAACTCCACGGCTCAATACCGGAGTTCATCGATGAATTGCCGGAATTAGAAGTGTTGCAGCTGTGGGAAAACAACTTCACCGGAAGCATACCGCAAGGTCTTGGCATGAACCGGAAGCTTCAGATCCTTGATCTGTCTACAAACAAGTTAACCGGCTCACTTCCTCCAAATCTGTGCGCCGGAAACAAGCTTGAAACCCTAATCACATTGGGCAACTTCTTGTTTGGACCGATTCCAGAATCTCTCGGTGAATGCCAATCCTTAACTCGAATCCGAATGGGGGAGAATTATCTCAATGGTTCCATACCTAAAGGAATGTTCAGTTTGCCTAAACTCTCACAGGTTGAGCTTCAGGATAATCTCCTCACCGGCGAATTTCCGGTGACAAATGCTGTTTCAATCAGTCTCGGTCAGGTGAGTTTATCCAATAATCATCTCACCGGTCCTCTACCTGCTAGCATCAGTAACTTCTCCGGCGTACAGAAACTTTTACTCGACGGTAACCAATTTACCGGCCGCATTCCGGCCGAAATAGGGCAACTACAGCAGCTATCAAAAATAGATTTCAGCCGCAATAGTTTATCCGGCAAGATCTCTCCGGAGATCAGCCAGTGTAAGCTCTTGACGTATGTGGATCTTAGCCGGAACCAGCTTTCCGGTGAGATTCCGACCCAAATCACCGGTATGCACATTCTCAATTACTTAAACGTGTCACGAAATCATTTGATAGGCAGCATTCCAACATCCATAGCATTAATGCAGAGCCTGACATCTGTTGATTTTTCTTACAATGATCTTTCCGGCTTAGTTCCCGGTACCGGTCAGTTTAGTTACTTCAATTACACTTCATTTTTGGGGAACTCAAAACTCTGTGGACCATATTTGGGACCTTGTAAAGATAGGGTTACCAATGGCACCCATCAATCACATTCAAAAGGAACACTTTCTGGTTCCGTAAAGCTTTTACTTGTTATTGGGCTTCTTCTCTGCTCCATTGCTTTTGCAGTTGCAGCCATTATCAAAGCTCGAGCTCTAAAGCGAGCTAGCGAAGCTAAAGCGTGGAAGCTTACAGCTTTCCAGAGATTAGACTTCACATGTGATGATGTTCTTGATAGCTTGAAAGAAGATAATATTATTGGAAAAGGAGGAGCTGGGATTGTTTACAAAGGGGTGATGCCAAACAGTGTGCATGTGGCTGTGAAGAGATTACCGGTTATGAGTCGTGGTTCAGCCCATGATCATGGGTTCAATGCTGAGATTCAGACTCTAGGGAGGATTAGGCACCGATATATAGTAAGGTTATTGGGATTTTGTTCGAATCATGAGACTAATTTACTAGTTTATGAGTATATGCCTAATGGGAGTTTAGGAGAAATGCTTCATGGGAAGAAAGGTGGGCATTTGTATTGGGATACAAGATATAAGATTGCTGTTGAATCTGCAAAGGGACTTTGTTATCTCCATCATGATTGTTCTCCGTTGATCCTCCACCGTGATGTGAAATCCAATAATATCCTTTTGGATTCTAATTTCGAAGCCCATGTGGCCGATTTTGGTCTTGCTAAGTTCTTGCAGGATTCAGGCACCTCCGAATGCATGTCCGCCATTGCTGGTTCTTATGGTTATATCGCACCAGGTATATATCTTCTATACTACATTAATAAGCATTTAGACAATATATATATATATATAGGGGAGGTATCCGTTGCAAACCAGTCAGTTTGTGCAAACTATACAAACCACTATATTAGGAAACAACAGATGTATTTATGGATAATCATTATGATTCATTAATTAAGACTGAGATATATATGGAAGATGATAAAATTCATTCATTATGATCATGACTTTAGATTAGGAAACATAATAAAATCAGATATTTATTAGACTTGATCAACGGCTAAGATTGGTTTGTATAGTTTGCACAAACTGACTGGTTTGCAACGGATACCTCCCCTATATATATATATATATATATATAGATGGAGGTTCAGGGGAAAACCTCAAATAAATGGAAAACTAAAAAACACTTTATCAACCGTTAGATCAGATGATCTGATGGATGTGATTAGACGGACGGTTACAATAATATTAATTAAATAAAAAAACCTCACTCCCCTATTTTTTATTCGAAAAAAGACGAAAAATAAACAAAATTCGAACGAAATAAATTACACCGAATAAATGATCATATTTTTCTCGTTAATTTGACATCCATATTGATATACTTTTTCCTCCGTATTTTCGTGGTTTTTCGGTTTTCCGGTTATTTAGGGTTTTCCCTTGAACCTAACCCTATATATATATAGAGGAAGGTTCAAACGAGAACGCTAACTATTTAAGAAAACAACAAATCATGTGCAAAATCACATGTGATTTTACATTAACTGCAAAAACTGGACACGCACGACTTTAGCCGCGACTTAAAAGTGGCGGGAAAAGTTGTCTAATCATATATGATTTTGTACGTGAATCATATATGATTTTGTACATAGCGGTTGTTTTCTTGTTTTCTTAAATAGTTAGCGTTCTCGTATGAACCCACCTCTCTCTCTCTCTCTCTCTATATATATATATATATATATATAAGGTATATATATAGGGTCAGGTTCGGGGGAAAACCTCAAAAAAATGGAAAACTGAGAAACACGTTGGTAGTCCTTCATATGGACGGTATGCACTTGTGCATATAAATGATTTGTAACATGCACACGTGCATAAAAACAAAAAAACAACTTAATTTACTTGTATGCACAAGTGCATACCGTCCAGATGAAGGGCTATCAAGGTCTTCCTCAGTTTTCCATTTTTTTTGAGGTTTTCCCCTGAACTGAACCTCCCTATGTATCTCTCTCTCTCTCTCTCTCTCTCTCTATATATATATATATATATATATATATAATCTTGTTGTCTGTATAATTTAGTTCAAATTTTGCTTCACTATTATGATTTTCAGTACAACATAATAGGTTTTACATGATGCCAAAGATATCATCAAAATGTACTAAAAGTATTGCATTAAGTTAATGTAATATTTTAACAATTATTTGGTTCTATAAAACAGTCTATTTGGACATATTTAACGTTCTATATAACCGATTTTGTTGCAATGTTTTGACATGGGTTTAATTGTTTTGATGGTTGCAGAATATGCATACACGCTAAAGGTTGATGAGAAGAGCGATGTGTATAGCTTTGGGGTGGTTTTGTTGGAACTAGTGACGGGGAGGAAACCAGTTGGGGAATTTGGAGATGGTGTAGACATTGTGCAATGGGTGAGAAAGATGACGGGTGGTAACAAAGAACGTATTACAAAGATCTTGGATCCGAGACTCCCCACCGTGCCCACCCATGAGGTCATGCATGTTTTCTACGTAGCAATGCTTTGTGTCGAAGAACAAGCTGTGGAACGTCCTACCATGAGAGAAGTCGTTCAAATCTTGACTGAGCTTCCAAAAACTCCTGCCGCCAAGCAGGAAGGAGATTTTGTGGCAGCCACCAGCAATTCACCACAACTGCCATCGGCAACACCAGTAGCCACCATGAAATCACCCATCAACACCCCGAGTAACGACAGGGACCAAAACCAGCTCCGCGACCTTTTGGGCATATAAAGATGTTTTTTGGGGTTTGGAATGTAATTTGTATATAGTAGGATTCAGTTTTTGGCAATTAATTAAGCAGTTGGGCTGGGTTGGGTTGAACTACATTTCATAGAACATGAAGACTTGAAAACCATGGGAATTAATGCATGGGATTTTGTCAAACAATTAAAAGGAATTGTACAGCTTGGTCTATGGTTAACATTAGGAAATCAAGTTATAAATACATAAATAAAAAAGATAATAATATAATAAGGATTAACCATCAAACTAAGGGCATCCCAATGGTGAATCCCAATGGTGAAGCTATTGTGAAAGACTTGAAAATATATCTATATCTATACTACATATATAAGCATTCAAGACAAAAGTCTTAAAGACAACTTTTAATGCAGTGAGTACAAGGTTTTAAAGCACAAAAATAGAAAAACTCTTAAATACAAGATTTCTTGCATGATGTACAACTCTCCAAAACTTTTGTTTACACACGCAAACAAAGTCGACCCCCTTAATCACCCATATCCACAGACAGTACTTCTTCTACCTTTCACCCCTGCACCATACCTATAGTACAGCCATACCCTCTTCACCTCTACACCATACCCATAGTACAGCCATACCACATCAGTTCAAGTCTAGACCATACCTTAGATGCACCTGTGAATTCAAATTTCAATCCCCGTAATTCATTTAACCCTAATCTGATAAACCAAAGCCAGTCGACACCATCTTTCTCCATCTTCTCGATTTCTCTTTGGCTTCTCCATGGCAACACCAGGTTCGATTTCTCGATTCCACTTTGTTTCCGTTTCTGTTTGCACAATATTTGTTTGCTCGATTTCTCTCTCTCTCTCTCTCTCTCTCTCTCTATATATATATATATATATATATATGTGTGTATGTGTGTGTATATATGTATACATATAGAGATACGATACACAGAGATAACTTCATTATAATCATGTAACTTGGGGAAAATGAAGACTTCAATGGCAAAATTTTGGGGGAAGTGGCCAAGAAAAACAACAGATTGTTCGTCCCCCAACGTTTAACTGTTGAGATTTTGGCCTTTTGGGAATGGAATTCGAGTGTTTGGAATTAGAACTCATAACTGATTTAGTACTAACTTTATTCCCATTACCCTCCGGTTCCTTTTCAATTATGCTCCAATTCTGATTCCACTGACATTGAAATTGAGTTCCAGAACTTGGTATTATTAACTAAACTCATTTTTGTCGAAACTAAAGTATAGCATATAGTGGATAATGTCATAATGATAGCTGTGGAATATATAATATTTTGTATACCCCTTCTTCTTTTACCTGTAATGATTATGTTCTGTATTTCTTGTCTAACAGAAACCAAACAATCCATTTGATCTCCCAGAAAGCGGTGAAACTTTAGGAACGAAGAACATATATAGTGTATAGTTGAGATGTGAGCAGGAATATATGAATTGCAGCAGAACATTGTGAGAATTATATTTCTGGATTATATTTTCTTTGTAGCTTGTATATTTCAATTTCTACAGAACCTTAAAACGGTTATGAATGTTTAGATATTGCAGGAGCTGGGTTTGATGTATAGAAAGAATTGAAAATTGAAATAATTCAATGTTGATGAGATGTCCTTTTTTCCTGGAAAGCGACAAGGTTCTCTTAGGATGACATGGATAAGTTGGTATCGAAATCTGAGGATCTTGTATGGATGCCATGATCTTGTATGGATGCCATTTGTTTTTGTGTCCTAAGAGAACTCATATATGTTTTATTGATAGCAGGTTAAGAATTCTGGCAAGACATTCCACACCTGTTTAATTACCAAATTTTCAGTCTTACAGTGCGTCTATCAGCGGTGGTCATAAGCAAAAGGTGAGACAATCCAACCCAATTTTTGCTCCTTGTTTTAAAAATTGTGCTGCTTGATGTTTCTCTCACATGTTTTAAGAAGTATGATCGAATGCCAGGTTTGTGAATCTGATAGGAGGCCATATTAGGACCGAAAGTGAAGGGTTGGGCAAGGGTATGACAGTCACACCCTTGCAATGATCCAACCATGTAAGTTCTACAAGTAACCATGTAAGTTCCACAAGTAACCATGTAAGTTGTGAGGCTAGGACAATGCAATGATCCAACCATGTAAGTTCAACAACTAACCCACCAAAGAAGTGGTGGTGAACTCGATAGAATTTATCAATTGAGGATTACAAAGCAACTGCCTCCTTCCCGGTTTACCAAAGGAGATTCTAGCATTGAACACAATAACACAAGGCCAAATTAGGCCTCCTTGTGGAGTTTAACATATGATTATAGTAGGACTTGGCTTGCATTTGGGAAAGCAAAACACATTTATCAAAACCTTTTTGCCCATATATGTAAGTAATATGAAGCAGCGAATTCATTTGCAGTCGCTACTTGTTAACCTATATAGTTCCTGAGCACCGCACAACTCCAGGCGATTTCACACCGCTTATATATTAAGCTTTTCTTTTGTCTTAGCACCTTTTCCCTGCAAATCATCTTTCATAGCTTAAAAGATTTTTGTTGATTTCCTGGAGATAGCAATGGGTTGTATTTATATTAAATGGACTGGAATTCCTTGGAAGTCATCCAACATGTGATAGGTCTTGCTCATTTATGTTCATAGTGCAATATCCTGTCAACAATTGTTTTTGAACTTGTAAATTTCAAGTATCTTCCCTTCTCATAGATCTAGGGAATGCGCATATGTTCTTGTATAATCAAAAGTTGAGATTTTACATATATTTCTTTTGTTTTCTAACTCGGAGTTGTTTCATATTTGAGGGCATATAATGGTTGTGAAATGACTCCTGATAAATTGCGAGCATGCATGTCTATTTACTCTGTAATAACACTTGGTGGTCAATATGAGTAGATCCATTTATTAGCTGTTCAATATGTTCAATTATAGATATAATCCAATTTTTTAAGAGTCAATTTCTTTTATAATCCAATTTTATAAGACAAGAACGATGAGGCATGGAGCATATGTTATAGTATTCACCCGTTGCCCAAATGGTAGAAGGTATGTTTTTATAATCTCAGGATTGGTTTATGGAGTTATATATCTCTAAGTTTGGTCGACCCAATTGGGAATCACTTTCCTATCTGCATCTGATCCTTCCCAATTTCCATCAGTTTAATGTCATCAAGTAAACCAATGTACCAGAATCTTTGCTCAATAGGTGATATGTTCATCTCTATGTTTTACTTTTATGTTTATGGGAACACATGCTTAGGCAATTAATAATGTTATATATGCTCTTGAGAATCATCTACTTCTGCTATGACTTAACTCTGTCACAATTTGTCTTACTGAAATCTCAAGTGACAAAAACAGAATTAGATCTTGTAAAGTTTTCAATATACATATTCTTTCTAATAAGAAGACGCATAGATTTTTAATAAGCTGGCTACTTTTTCGCATCCCACATCATTGCGCGGGTACCTCCACATCCTTAAGAACATAATTTCTTATCTACATGTATTAGGATGTGTTGGTTAATTACTTCTACCATACAAACTTGCATATTTCTTACCTTTTTTTTCAGTTAACAGAAAAAAAATTCCTCCAAAATCGTTTATATATTGTCAGGATCGAATCTTAACAAGATAATAAACACTTAGAATTCAGAATTAAAGAATCTGCGGAAAAGAACTTTAATTCTCACAATCAAGAACAATGTAACAGAAAATTCACCACCTTTTGTATTCACTGTTTTGAATCACAATATTAACAACCAAACCTCAATCTTGTTGAACAGGCTCAACAAGACGACTTCTACTTCTCTAGAAATAGGGTTCTTACACCTTGAGGTTAAATCTCTCTGAAAACAATATCGAATTGCTTTTCACACGTATATTAACTCGTCTATCATGTATCGTGTATATGTGTTGTGTATCATCTAATAGCTATCTATCAATACTATTTATACAAAAGTAATTACAAGATAACTATCAAAAGTAAATTGATCTTCTGAATCTTCGTTAAACATATCTTGATCAATTCCTTCTTTGTCTCCAAAAGTATCGCATACCAAACTTATCAAGTCAGCAGTATTAACCTTCATTCTTCATGAGCAGTACTAACAGATATTCAATTATGCACCAGCAGTACTAACCTTGACTTTCAGTAGTAACTGTGTCTAGCAGTAGTAACCTTGTCTAGCAGTAGTAACTTCGTCTAGCAGTAGTAACCTTGCAGTAGTAATTTGGTCTAGCAGTACTAACCGTGTCTAGCAGTAGTAACCTTGTCTAGCAGTACTAACCATGTATACGCAGTAGTAATCTTGCCCAGCAGTATTAACTTTCTTCTGGCAGTATTAATGTAGACTTAGCAGTAGAAATCATGAACTAGCAGCACTATCCATACTTAGCTCATTTTCAGTTCCCAACATATATGCTAGAAATAGGAAGCCTCTACACTTACCCAGATTCAGTTTAATCTCAAGATGATAAGAAAGAGAGCAATTTTGTTGCTGAAAGCAGTAGTAGCAAAATGTTTCATCTTGTCGCCATTGGTCATCCTCCCTGTGTTGGACTGTGAGTAATGTGAAATGTCTGCTACTTGACCTTTGTCCCTTCATTATCATGAATTATTTTGGAACAAATCTACCTTAGAGGTTTTTTATTCTCTCTCTTTTGACTTGTTACTGCTGTGATGGCCTTTTGTGTTCTATTTATAGAAAACAAGTTCTGCCTTTTCTCTTTCTCCAAGTCATTCTGGTTACTTGTCAACTTGAAAAGTGTTCTGGAATCAAACTGTTTGTTAAACCTTGGGACTAAATAAAGTTGGCAGTTTTTAATATTGAAAGGCCACAAGTTTGTATAAAATTTAGATGTAAATCTTTTTTTCTGGAATGCAGGTGATGGTGAAAATGGATTTATGGTTCATTGGTAAATGAATAGATACATATCATTCATGTGCTTGGCTTTGCATTGCCATTGGTACATTTGCTTGATGGGACTTTCTTCTGGTCATTTTGTAACAGTATGTTTAAGCCTAAACATAAATACAACCGATGAAAAACTTGGATAAGCAATTACCCAGTTTGGTCCCAACTTTTCAGCAAAGGTCATCATGGATAGAGCGAGCCACTCAAAGTGCTTAACTATTAGATCTATTGATGTTGGATTTCCAATCTTTTTCTTTGCTTTTCTTGTAGGGATTGGCCAAAAATTTGTAGGCGTATAAATCCGTTTTCAGTGTTTAAGACATCATAATATATATTCATCTCTCTTATTTTCCCAAACCTACTTTGCCATCCCTCACCACCTTGGATTAGGGTTACTTGATTAGATTGGGTCATTGGGACTTCTGATTTTGAATTCATTGTGATCTCTTTAAACATGGAGGATTTGGTTTTTTGTTTGCTTATTTATTACGTTTTATGTCTTTATAATGATTTTATTTTGTAAGGTTGAAGACATACAAATTCTGTAGGTATGTATGAGGATGGTGATTTAACTTTTGAATTTTTATGCTTATTAGTTTGTATGGGCATCCATGCTTGAATATTCTAAAGAAAGGTTTTAAAGACTCACTTCATATTTTTCTGTTTTTCCTAATGAAAAAGAAAGGAAAAAGAGAAGTAAAGTTAGATCTTCTGCACAAAGAACTTGTAGGCCAACTGCTCAGATTTGTCATGGATGGTATAAAAACAACGATGGTACTATTAGTTAATGCAGGATTACTTAATTTTCATGTTTTCAAATTTGTAAGCTCACTCAGTACCCTTTGGATATAAAAACAACTTGTTCAGGTTTGGGTTAAATTTTAATTCCCAAATCCTTGATTGTTTATGTGTAGGTTTACACATTTCTCTTAATTTTATATATTTCTTTCACCAATCGTTATGTGATCATATAATATGATCAAAAAACATTTACCGGATTATATATTCTTTCCATTGTTGATGGGTTACTAACAGTGGTGTTTAATCGAGTTGGCAATATGTATGGCATCTTGGGTAATTTTGCTTAAAGGTTGTCGATTAGGGATCAGAGTGTTGGTTGTTTGTTTCTATTCTTTTATATCCGGAGTTGTTTATACTAAACAATTATTATCAAATGTGTTAAATTGATTATCTTTAGATGTTTGTTCTTTCTTTTTTTCTTTCCTAAGCATATGGTTGTAAAAACAGAATTGTTTTGTATAATTTTGTGTTTCTATGTAACTTTAGTCTGGCTGGGTAACACTTACATTTTTGTTTTGGCACGTCTATTTATGTTAAAAAAGAGGGACACTACATTGTGAAATGACATGGACAAGTTCACGAGGAGGTTGGAGAAAGAGGCTATATTTCGATATATGTAAGAGTTACTGATGCAAGGACTCCTGTAGATAAACAAATAAATTGATATGTACAACGATATTGACAATGAATTGATAAAATCCAAGGATTTGGAATCTTTGGTGTGTAGGATTTGAAATAGATTGTTTGGATTTAAAATCCTAGGATTTAGAATTTGAAATCAAATGTTGGTTGGTATTTCATGGGATTTGTATGTAATAATAATGATTTTAAAATATCATAAAAGCTAAAAATTATTTATTATCATCATACGACGTTAATAAAAATTTCTATTCAGTTTTAATAGAATTTCTATACAACTCTTTTTTGGTATGATAATGAATAAAACTTAGAAAAAACAATTCGGAATCCAGACATTTATCTATTAGAATCGTTATTCTTGCAGAATAAACTTTATGCATTGTTGTTTAGACGGATATCATGTGGCCTTTTCTTATATTTAGACGAATTTTACACCCCGATGCATCGCACGGGTAGACAACTAGTATATATATATATATATATATATATAATGTGTTGGTTTTACCATAATATACTCTCTCTCTTTTGCCTCTCACATTCATTTTTTTAAAGACTTGAAAAACATAAGTGTTTGATGAGTAAAATCATTTTCAAGTTTTTGTCTCCAATGGTTAAATCTTGTTCAAGTCTTTTTCAAGCAACCATTGGAGATGCTCCAACGTACCAAATAGTCGTCCTCTTAAATATGATTACAAAATGGCCTGTAAATCCGTAAATTGTTTCTATAACGCTCGACAAAATATGGTACGGAATGCCAATGTTCTACTTCTCGGTTAATATATGTCTCATCATTTAACAGAAAATGCCTAAAAAAGGAAATCTACAAATTTACTAGCAGATTTACAGGCTATTTTATGATAATTTGTAATAAAAAAGACTAATTTAATGATTTTTCATGATAACAATAAGTTGGGGATTTTTGAAATCATTTGGGCAGCTTTCAATAAATTTGATTTTCTGAAAAGAAGTGAGAGGAATCTACAAATGGAATGTGTTGTACTTAATTTGATTACAACAAACTTCACCATTCATTATGTCTTACAAGACAAATAGACAATAAAATCATACATAACAATTATCTTTAGTGTTTATGTTGAAAAAATTATATATAAATTAATAATGCATATTAAGTTTTCAAGTGTTAAAATACTATGTACAAATCAATAATGTTTACTAAAATTTTCAATTTTTATAATAGTATTATTATATTTTACCTTTTATATAAATAATAAAAATAAGAGTTTTAAGGGTTTTTAGAGGCTAGATGAAGTTGGTTGTATCGAAAGGGGCAACGAAGTTGGTTGTACTTAAGGTACTTCAAAGTAAATTAATTATTTGTGTTTAGCGCGGCCAACTAATCTTGTTATGGCCATGGGTCGTTGTTGTTATAGGCCAATAGAGTGTGTTGTGCATATTGCATGAGATTTAAGATGTGATTTGTTGATAATGGTTTCATATCAATGTTTTCATAATATTGTTATTGAAATGTTTGGTATTATCTCACTTAGACCAATTGGTCTAACCCTCATTGTTTTCCAAATCTGTATTCTAGGACAGATGGCAAGTAAGGCAAAAGGAAAAAAGATAAGTTGTGATGTTATGTGAAGAAATGTGTTGTATGTGGGAAGCTATTATGAGTTACTACTTCTAGCTGAACAATGTTATATGATAATGATTTTGTTTGATGTAGCAATGTGTATGTATATATGTGACTTAGTACAAGAAGCAAAAAGTTGGTACTATAACATGTCGTTTTTGTAGTTCTGGACTTTAGGACCCAATATGTATAACGTGGGTGTTTGTATTATATATGTTTATCCTGTTGTATGTTAAATATCATTTGATTTTGGTGGGTTGTTACACATGAGTTCTCTAAAATTTCAAAATTTTCTAAGTTGGTCAAATTCTAAACATTTGTCGTTGTTATCTTGACCTCACTTCATATCAGTATTAAGGGGATTCATTATTTGAGAACTTCAAAATTTGTGAGATCCGTGAGAACTTCTACTTTATGGTTTTGTTTTACATATTTTTTCTCATATAAAGGTAGTGTTTAATGTAATTATTAGCATATATTTGTTTTACAATGTGATTGTTTCATATGTATTTGTTTCACAATGTGAACTTTTTTTATGTGTATTTTTTATTTCACAAACATTAAAAATGTGTACACGGTGAACCGAGTATATGCAACGCAAGCACATTGTGAACACAAATATTTGTTCATTAATATTCTAATTCTTAGTTTTAGATTCAATTTTTTTTTATGAAATAGCACATGATGCACTGGTTTGATCTGGTTGAAGCAAGAACTGTGGCAACTTAACAACTTTGATTTGATCGTCGTTGAACGTATCAAACATCATTAGAACTAGGCTTGTAAACGAACTGAACGTTCACCGAACCGTTCGGCGGGAAGTTCGTTTATGTTCGTTTATTTAATAAATGAACGAACATGAACATGTTTTTTTGTTTGTTTAGTTAAACGAACGAACATGAACAAATGTCTCGTTCGTTCATTTACGTTCGTGAACGTTCGTTCATTTATGTTCGTTTATTTATGTTCGTTTATGTTTTATATTATAACATTTATATATAAATATTCATATGTGTAATTAAAATAAAACAAATGTATATTAGATGTTGGGCCTTTTTAACTTAATTTGGGAATTATATTTTGGGTTTTCATTACTTAGATTAGGACGTATATGTGGGCCTTTTAACCTAGTTTACATACCATTACCATGATGATGAATAGTTTTTTTTGTTCAAACGATGTTATTTGATGAATGGTGATGGTTTTATCTTTTAAATTGTGGAATTTGGATAATTGGCGCACTAGGTAACGAAATGACAAGTAATGATGGTTGCTTTTGTACTTTTGTTCGTTTGTTTATGCTTGTTCGTTTAAGGTTGTTCGTTTATGTTTGTTCGTTTAAGGTTGTTCGTTTAAGGCTGTTCGTTTAAGGTTGTTCATTTATGTTCGTCCGTTCGTTTATGTGCGTTTACGTTTGTTTAGCACTTAAACGAACGAACACAAACGAACACGAACACACTCATTTCTTAAACAAACGAACACGAACACTTAAGATTTTGTTCGTTTACCGTTCGTGTTCGTTCATTTGTTCGGCTAAGTTAAACGAACGAACACGAACACGAACAAACCTCCGTTCGTGTTCGTTCGGTTCGTTTACAAGCCTAATTAGAACAAACACAAAAAACCTTGTTGTAGTCCATTCTCATCAAACTTTTTACAATTAAGTCCCTAAAGTTTTAAAATCTCAACTTTGACCAACCGTGTAATCATTTAAATGTTTGAATTTATAAACGGGACTCCAAATTTTATGAAATGGACTTTTGAACTCAAATTAGATGCTTTAAGTTTATGAAAATTCTTGGAAAAATGAAATTTACAAAATAACATTTTGTTAATTATTTTAACATTTTCAAACATTACAGTCATTATCTGACTTAAAGTCAACGGAGGCTTGAGCGCGAGCTTAGTCGGGCTTTGTGCTCGTGGCTTTTTGTGCATCTCTAAAACAATGTATAGACTAAATTGTTTGTTACTTTGGCGGTGTGTCAAATGTATATAAGCACCATTCACCAATATCCCGCAATTTGAAGCATTTTGCACACATGACATAAATAGTAGAAGTTGGGTTATATGAGTTACGATAGTTCATCTTAAAGCCCAAGATCTTTTCTCTCAACTTCTTCCCGACCTTTTTCTTTTGTTTGTGGGAATAATTATGCACATAAATATGTTTGTGATTCTTGGTTCCAAATGAATTTACATTTCCGTTAAGCTTTCCCTCTTGAACCTAATTATGTTAGTCAATTTACCATTTTCTCGATCCTCCATGCAAAACTATCATCAAAGGAAGTCGGAAACTAATCTGATAACATAAATCAAACTCGAGCATAAGATACGTACAACATTTTCTTTCTAGTATCTAGTTTTTTTTTCATGGCAAATCATGACTTGCTATATTTGACACTAAGAAAGTTAAATATCGTTAGAAAATAATAAATGAAGGTTCATTTGTGAATCTTTGAAAAAATCAATTCGGAAATACATATGTAAACCCATAAGAAAATTTTGTAACGTCGGTTGATATATGCATATTCAAATAGAGTTATTAGAATTTTTTCAATGATTCACGTATAAACCCTCTTTAACATTCTATTCTCATATTTTCTCAATATTTAGCCTTATTTGAACCAACCCTTGTATAAATAACTGAATACCAAGACTTCTACACCTTTTTGTATAAAAATGAATTTTGTATGTTCAATTTAGGCTTAACTCCTGCTATGGTACTATGAGTTAAGCCTCAAATTGGTGTAGAAATTGAAAACAAATGGTACAATATGGTCATGATATGTAGGACCACTAAAAATTTTAGAGAAAATGGCAGAATATTGGCTATTTGTCAATTTCTACTAATTTTATTGGTTTGTCGTCGATTTATAAGAGGTGTGTCATGCTTTTTTAATTGAAGAATCAAACATGACTAATAGATCGTTTACTAAACTTTTACCGGATAAGCATTTATCAGACATTACTCACTTTACATGCAACCGTAAATCTTACCTAGTAATAATCATAGCAAGGACCGAAAATCTTACCGATAAGTGAAGGAGAAACTCTTACCCGATAAACGGTTACCGAGTAAATAACGCTTACCATAATCCATTTTGATTACCGAGAATGTTACCCGATAAAGTAAGTGATGATAACAATTTTATAGGTAAGTGCTTACTCGGTAAGAGTTTGATAAATGACCCCTAAATGAGTATTTTTGGCATTTTTCAAGAAGACAACTCAAAAAATTTGTTGGGTACCTGTTCGAATTGAAGTTTTGCGGTGAGAGAAAATAGTCTATCACGGTAGGCATGGACGCTTGCCCCTTGGGGACCAATTCAACAGCCTGGGTGCTAGGGCTCTTGAAGAGTCAACAACAAGTCATCCTTGGCTATAGAAACAAACTATTTTCATCATCGTAGGCATTCCTTCCATCACCCAAGCTCATTCGCATCCGATTTGATTCAAACATTGGTGTCTAAAAGATCACTATTTATAGGCAGCTCGGGGATGAATGAGGATCAACGATGATCATGTCTTTTTATCATGAGTTACTTCTTGTACAAACATTATATTAGCATCTTTATCAACCAATCAATGAATATATTCAATATTAGTTGATTAATTCAACATGATCAATGTGATTCTAGATTGTCACAAGCTATATCTTGAATTCCAACGAACTCAAAAACATTCTTATTCTTGTTGATAGAAACTCGTCCAATCCATTGCTCATAGTGCAGTGACTCAATCGCTCGATTTCCAGGTTGTAGAATAGAGAACATATTTATTCTTGTTTTTTTCTAGAATTATTTACTAATGTGTAATAACCAAGGTCTATATTGAAAAGATTGAAGTGTTGTGGGTGAAAATTTTAAAGTTGAAAGCTCAGGGGCCAAACTGTAAATGATGGGAAGGTATAAAAACCCTCATTTGGGCTCAAAACCCTAGGGAGTCATTTACTATTTGCAGCGGAGAGAGAGAGAGCAGGGAAGGAGAAGATTCATCTGCATTCTACAAGTTTGGAAGGAGAGGGGTAAGTTCTCTACATCATCACACTCAAGGTAATCTTTACGATTTCTTAGCAATCAAAGAATTCTAGACCCATAGTGGTTGAGCAAGAGTAGGGATGTCTAGAAATTTGATTAACTCATAAGAGTAAACCTATTACAGCTTATTAATCATGTTAAGAATGTTATTAGAGTTGGAATAAACTCTTGTCTGGGAAGAAACTTAATAATCGGTGGTGATAGAATAATCTCTGACCCTAATGCTACTGTATCGCATTGCCATATGTCGATTTGCGAGAGTCCGGAAGTGAGTTAAAAGGAATCCGAAATTTAAAAATATAAGATCCGGAATTTAGTTAAATTCAAGAACCGGAATTGGGCCTTTGTTGCAAGCGATCCAGAATCCAAGCCTGGATCCGGAATTGGGCCTCCTTTACAGATCCGGTATTTAATTTTCAGACCCGATATTAAAATTTAGTTGAGGGATCCGGAGCCTAGTCCGAAAGTTTATGAGATCCGGAAATGATTTTTAAGTGGGCCGAGAGTTCCGGACTTGGGTTAGTGGATCCATTATCAACCAATGGATCCAGAACTTAAAATAATTGGGCGAGATCCGGAATTTTAAAGGGATCCATAATTCCTTTTTGTGGACCATGGACCCGGAATTAGCTAAGCCAAGAGATCCGGAATTTGCAATGCATTAATGTTGGACCTGGACCCTGGAGTCCATTAAAGACTCGGTATTGTTTTTGTTAGAGAACCGGTTGTTAATGCCAAAAATCGCACAAAAGTACAACTTAAGGTCGATGTGGACATTTAACAACTAAAGAAACGTATCTCGAGCCAAATAACACAATCGCGAGGAAAAAGTAAAAGAGACAAGAGATTTGGTGACACGGAAAACCCCAAAACGAGGGAAAAAACCGCGGTCGACTCTGTGAGAGTCGACAGTGCACTATAGTCGCCAAACAAGGGCGAAAGTCCTTGTGTTACAGGTGATTTGTATACAACAGATTACAAATAAATGTAAATATAAACTTAGTCGTGTGCAAACGACGTGGGTCGTGCGTAAATCGTGCGAAATAATTTGTCGTCGTGTGGTTTGAAATGTCGTCGTCAGGTGGTTCGAACTGTCGTCGTGCGATACTTGCGTGTTCGAATGCCTCGTTGTATTGAGAGAAAAATATAGAAGTGAGTATAAGTAGCTATGTCTGTTCTCCCTTTGCTCGAAGGTGGAGCAGTCTTTATATAGCTTCGTCGGTACTGAATGTGCTTTAATTGTTGGTCTTGTAACCGCTGTCGACATTAAATGCGCTTTGATGACTGTCTTTGTAACTGCTGTCGGGCTCTAAATGGCATTGGTGATTCCTCCGTTACTGGTCGTTGTGCCATAAATGCCTGTAGACTTGTATTAATGAACAAAAGAAACGGCTGTTAACCATGAATGGTTAGTGTAATCGTAAGACCATCTTAAGTTCAGGACGTCGGTCTTATGGAGCATACGACCGTTGTCGAAATACAAGACCATGTATATGACTGTAAATGTCTTGTAAGACCTTATCTTAGTATAGGAATGGTCTTATAAAAATGTCGTGAGACTAGGATAAAAATGTCGTAAGACCACTAGGTCGTAAGACCAAGATGATGATGTCGTAGGACTAGAGCGATATAAGACCGACGACAGGAGACTGTCGACGTAAGACCAACGAGTCGTAACCGGCGACACGTAACTGGCGACATAAGACTAGTGACGCAAGACTAATAACGTAAGACTAGTGACGTGTGACTGGCGGCGGGTGACTGGCGACGGGTGACTGGCGACATGTCGCTAACGATGTATGTCGTGCGACGTGTAACATGCGACACGTGACATGCGATCATGAGATGTAAAGACACTATCTTGAATGACTATTGACATAAGATGTCTTTTAATAATCAACTATCGTATGTCGGGGATAAGGCAATAATGGGTATTACCCTTGTCGATCGGGGGTATGACTTTTATAGGCATTAGGGTAATCTAAGTCCATGGGTCATGTCGAAGGAATTCCCCAGGTCGGTCGAGGGTGTGATTTTTTACCCAAACAGTTAGCCCCCCGAGATTTGAATTTCAAAGCCATTTGAATTTCAGATCTCGTACCAAAGTAAAATGTGTTTATACGGAGATGTGTCACTTTTGCTAAGAAAATTGACTTTGTTAGCTAAAATCGTGAGTCCAGTCGATGGTGTTTAAGTAAGTTGCGACGATCGAATGATGACCTTTAATGCGCAAGATACTTGTGGTGTTCATCTGACGGTCGTAAGACGACCTTAAAACGTAAGGAACCGACGGTGATCGTAAGATGATCTTTATCAAAATAAGACGTATGGGTCAGGAGTCAATCGTAAGATGATTGGTCCGAAATAAAGCTTGGCGGCGATCATAAGATGATCGAACCAAGATAAAATTTAAGGATCTTGTGATACAGTCGTTAAAGACTTATGTTCTGGCGTTCCGAGCCGATACAGTCGTTATAGACTTTTGATCTGGCGTTTAGAGCCGATATGGTCGTTATAGACCAATGATCTGGCGTTCCGAGCCGATACTATCGTTATAGACTTATGATCTGGCGTATAGAGCCGATACGGTCGTTAAAGACCTATGATCTGGCGTTCGAGCCGATACGGTCGTTAGAGACCTATGATCTGGCGTTCGAGCCGATACGGTCGCTAGAGACATATGATCTGGCATTCGAGCCGATACGGTCGCTAGATACCTATGTTACGTTGTGTAAGTTTTGCTTTAGCGATAATCGGTAAAAAAAATTTACCTTTCTATTGAACCTGAGTATTATTTCGACTCATACATGTCATGGACAGATGTAATGTCAAAAAATTCATTAAGTACAAAAATGAACAAGAAGTCATGCGACTTGGGCATCCATTGTAATACCACGATTAGAACGTAAGTCATAAGACTTTTTGAATCGTATAAGCAAACATAAGCGCATGCGATCAAAGCATTCATTCAGAATATGAAATTTTTCTAAGTTAAAGAACTTAGCTTGTGGGGTCGCTAGACCTCACGATCGTGTGATTTGATCATACGATGAATTTGAATCACGTGTTCCTGTAGTTATTCAATCGAGTTGTCTAATAAAACTGATTGTTTATACCGTACGATTTTACTGAAGTCGTATGATAGACTTAGTAACTTATGTCGTGCGACCCTTTTCAGATGCGTTGCATTCTAGCTGCGTGGGATATCTGGACCGTCGAGGGTTTGGAGCCGATAGGCACCTTTACCCACGACTTCTGAGATATGATAAGGACCTTCCCACTTGGTGGAAAGTTTACTTGCATTAAGCTCTTGAGTGCTTTGGAACATTCGTCGGAGGACGTAGTCGCCTTCTTGAAAGACTCTTGCTTGTGATTATACGGTTAATCTTGTGACTGGCCTTTATTGGCAATCATGAGATTAAAATATGTGAGTCACACTTATTGGCGACCTTTCCGTTTTGACATGCGTCTTACCATGACTGATGATTGTGAAATTCAATGTACAAGTCATCTTTATTGACGACATATGTCATGACTAGCGATCATGAGATTTCAATATGCGAGTCGCTTTTATTGGCGACCGAGAATTTTTACCTGTGTTTGTCGTGACGGGTGATCACAAAAATGTGGGTCGTCTTTTATTGACGACTATAAGTCGCAATCTGCGTTTGCCATCACTGGCGATCATGAGAAAAAAATGCGAGTCGTCTTTTATTGACGACTATAATTTGCAACCTGCGTTTGTCATCACTGGCGATCATAAGAAAAAATGCGAGTCGTCTTTTATTGACGACTATAATTTGCAACCTGCGCTTTTTTAAGTCGTAGAGACTTTGGTTTCTCACGATGTAAATCGTAAGACCTGTGTTCATATGATCTTGCGAGCCTGTAATGTAAAATCGGGGGTGGTCGTTGGTTTTGACCAATGATCTTTTGATGGTTGAATCAACGATCATATATTAGATCAAAATAATTAACGAGGAGAATATACTTTAGAGTATATATATAGAGTTGTTCTAAATGGGACGTCACAGTTACCGTAACATGGAGTCGATAAGCGCCTTTTTTCTGAGGACTTTTGAAATCGAATGTGGTATTTTTTTTCTAGTTTGTGAAGGGTGTTCCGAGCCCTCGAGTCCTTTGGATGATGCGATACATGCGATACTTTGACGGAGCATTTTTTTATCATGGCTTGAATCTGGCTTCGAGCCGCATTCAATTCCGATTGAAGTTGAATCAGGGGATCTTGATAATTTGCCATGTACCTGAAAGACTTTACAAGATCGTTAGAGCGATATATGTGTTGGCTTGAGATTTTCTCTAGATGGGGTCCCACAGATGGCGCCAAACTGTTAATGCCAAAAATCGCACAAAAGTACAACTTAAGGTCGATGTGGACATTTAACAACTAAAGAAACGTATCTCGAGCCAAATAACACAATCGCGAGGAAAAAGTAAAAGAGACAAGAGATTTGGTGACGCGGAAAACCCCAAAACGAGGGAAAAAACCGCGGTCGACTCTGTGAGAGTCGACAGTGCAATATAGTCGCCAAACAAGGGCGAAAGTCCTTGTGTTACAGGTGATTTGTATACAACAGATTACAAATAAATGTAAATATAAACTTAGTCGTGTGCAAACGACGTGGGTCGTGCGTAAATCGTGCGAAATAACTTGTCGTCGTGTGGTCTGAACTGTCGTCGTCAGGTGGTTCGAACTGTCGTCGTGCGATACTTGCGTGTTTGAATGCCTCATTGTATTGAGAGAAAAATATAGAAGTGAGTATAAGTAGCTCTGTCTGTTCTCCCTTTGCTCGAAGGTGGAGCAGTCTTTATATAGCTTCGGTCGGTACTGAATGTGCTTTAATTGTTGGTCTTGTAACCGCTGTCGACATTAAATGCGCTTTGATGATTGTCTTTGTAACTGCTGTCGGGCACTAAATGGCATTGATGATTCCTCCGTTACTGGTCGTTGTGCCATAAATGCCTGTAGACCTGCATTAATGAACAAAAGAAACGGCTGTTGACCATGAATGGTTAGTGTAATCGTAAGACCATCTTAAGTTCAGGACGTCGGTCTTCTGGAGCATACGACCGTTGTCGAAATACAAGACCATGTATATGACTGTAAATGTCTTGTAAGACCTTATCTTAGTATAGGAATGGTCTTATAAAAATGTCGTGAAACTAGGATAAAAATGTCGTAAGACCACTAAGTCGTAAGAACAAGATGATGATGTCGTAGGACCAGAGCGATATAAGACCGACGACAGGAGACTGTCGACGTAAGACCAACAAGTCGTAACCGGCGACACATAACTGGCGACATAAGACTAGTGACGCAAGACTAATAACGTAAGACTAGTGACGTGTGACTGGTGACGGGTGACTGGAGACATGTCGCTAACGATGTATGTCGTGCGATGTGTAACATGCGACACGTGACGTGCGATCATGAGATGTAAAGACACTATCTTGAATGACTATTGACATAAGACGTCTTTTAATAATCAACTATCGTATGTCGGGGATAAGGCAATAATGGGTATTACCCTTGTCGATCGGGGGTATGACTTTTGTAGGCATTAGGGTAATCGAAGTCCATGGGTCATGTCGAAGGAATTCCCCAGGTCGGTCGAGGGTGTGATTTTTTACCCAAACACCGGTGTTGGCTTTTTTTAAAAGGAACCCATAAGTAGTGTTTGGGCCGCAATTGATACTTGGGCCGGAAATTAGTATATTTCAGAGTGGGCCGATAAACAAAGTCCAGAACCCAAATATTTGGATTAGAAGTGTAACTTATCACCTTAGATAATTGTGGGTTAAGTTCAGAAGCAAGCTCGTGTAACAATTTAAAGATTTATGATATACGTTTCCTAAATTATAGGCGTTCCATCTAGAGATCAGGAGCTTAAGTGAGGAGTCTTGAAGCGAGAAAGTCAGGTGAGTTTTTCTAACTAAAATACGTGGTTTTATACGTGTTTTCCAAAGTAAGTGATTGAGTAGAAATGCCATGTTATGTTTACATGATTTTTACTTGTTGAAAGTTATATGAGATGTATGCATACATTGTGGTAGACGTAAATTGGCTAAGTCGGGGGGAGGTTCCGCCAGGGCTCATGCCAGGGGGAGGTTCCGTTTATGCCATGGGAGGGTGTACCCAGTAAGGCAGCGTGAGACTGACTCGTTGTCACTCTTGAGTGACTTTAGGGTGCCATTTACGAGAGCAGATTTATCCGTGAACGTTTTATGTAAAGTGCTTTGATAGTTATAAAGTGTTTTAAATGTTTTGAGAACTGTTAAATTGAGGGGACTCACTAGACCTCATGGTCTAACCCTCGCATTTTCCAAACTAACCTTTTCAGGTAAGCAAGCAGTAAGAGGCTCTAGTAAGTGAGCAGAGCAGGACGTGAGTACAGATGCAGTTAGAGACAGTGCTGCATTTGTTTTAGAACTTAGAAATGTTCTCAGTTGTGTATAGGTTGTTTCCGCCAACCTAGATTTTGTTACAGATGTTGAGATTTTGAGACCGATTTTGGGAATATTTTAATAACTATTGAATGTTATGCTTTAATTTAGATTGGGTTGTTACAATTGGTATCAAAGCCATAGTTTAAGGGATTTAGGTGACCGGACGGGCCTAGACTTAAACTGTGGGAGTAGAAGTCACAACTGAGAACCAGGAATGCGCTAGGAGGACACTATCACTAGTAAGGACTAATAGGGTGGAGAGGACGGTCATGTAAGGTAGATTCGCGATTACACCTGGCCAGTGTAATTGTGAAATTACAGGTACATGTATGTGCTTAAAATGCCTTATTATTCTTGAGCAGTAGTCTTAAGTAAATTATGTTGTCATATTTCAGTAATCAAAAATGTCTGAGAGAAGTCTGAGGAGTAGATCTGTGTCTGTGGTGGGTACAAATCCTGAGGTAGAAGAAATTCGTATAGAGGAAATCTTTGAGGAGGAACCGGTGGATCCTCCGCGACAAGCGGCCACCCGTGGGAGGGGCAGAGGCCGAGGAAGGGGGTGAGGCAGAGCACCGTTGCGAGCTGCCTCTCAGGCAGTTGGGACTGGTGTGGCTACCCGCAGAGGGAAGAAGAAGCCAACCACCCGTCGTGCTAAAAGCACGGGAGCACCTGAATTGCGTGAACCCCTACATCAAGAGAGTACCGCTTCATCGGGTGGGGGAAGTCAGTCAGACAACCCGATAAGAAACCAGAATCAGGCTTTTGTTACTGAGGAGAAGTTTACAGCTGAGATGGGTAAACTACAAGATACCCTACAAGCTTTGTTGGGAAATCAGATCAAAATATCACCAGAAGGGCGAACTAGAAGTGGGAATGAGACGAGGATTGAGGCGTCTAGCCTACCTCTGACTGTGGTAGGAAATCATTCATTGTCGACTCCAGTGGTGGTTAACGAATCGAAGTCAGTGAAATGATGCTCTTAAGTCTTTTGCATCGTGCAAGCCTTCGTCCTTCAGCGGGGAGCGCAACCCAGTTCTGGCCTTGAGGTGGGTTCGAGAGATGGAATTAGCGTTTGATACAAGCAAGTGTACTATGGAAGACAAAGTGTTGTTCGCGATGTCGATGTTGAAGTCGGATACCATCTTCTGGTGAGATATTGAGACGGGTGGAAAAGGATCGGAGATAGCTAAGGGAACTTCATGGGAATCGTTTATTAAAAGGTTCAAGGAACAGTTTTGCCCATTAGCAGCAGTTAAGAAACTCGAAGAGGAATTTATGGGATTAGAGCAAGGGACGATGTCAATGCAAGAATACAAGTCGAAGTTTATTGAGAAGGCTAGGTTTGCGGAGCTGTATGTGCTTACTGAGGAGAGGCGCATTGAGAGATATATCTGGGGATTAAAGAGCAGTGTGAGAGAACTGGTACAAGTGAAGGGTCCGACTACTTTCCAAGCCGCGGTAGATACTACGGAACTTACTGAGAAAGAAAAGAACAGACAGTTGACAGAGAGAGCCGAAGACAAGCGGAAGTAGGAAGGATCAACCAGGGATGGAAAGAGGTCAAGTGAGCCTAGACCCGAGCTGCGGGTGGAACCTAGAGCAGGAGAGAAGCATGTGGTAAGTGCAACCAGATGTACAAGGGAGAGTGTTTGGCAGATAAGGACGGATGTTTCAAGTGCGGGAAAACAGGGCACATGGCTCGAGACTATCGCAGTTTGAAGTCATGTTTTCAGTGTGGTTTGCCAGATCACTTCAAATGGGATTGTCCACAGTTAAAGAAAGGGTCTACTGGGGGTGACGGCGATAGTAGCGGAGGAAGAGGCGGAGAGAGAAAGGTGGAGCCGGCTCGCGCGAGGGCGAGGGCTTTCCACATGTCAGCTGAGGAGGCGGTGAATACGCCTGATGTGGTGACAGGTACTTTTCCAATTGACTCAACTTATGCTAAAGTGTTGTTTGATTCAGGCGCCAATCGTTCGTTTGTGTCGCCTAACTTTATTCGAAAATTGCAAGTGAAACCCAAGAGGTTGAACTTTGGGTTTGAGGTAGAAGTGGCAGATGATAGTCGAGTCTGGGTGAAAGAGGTTTATGAGGGATGTATCATAGACGTAGATGGTCACTCATTTCCTTTGCGTTTGTACCCTATGGGAATGGGGGAGTTTGATGTGGTACTCGAAATGGATTGGTTAGCGGAGAATGACGCTAGCATAGTGTGTAATAAGAAGTTGATCCGTATCGCCTTGCCTGATAAGAAGGAAGTAGTGATTTATGGGGACCGTCGAGATAGGAAGTCATGTATGATTTCGATGTTGAAAGTTAGGCGGTGTCTGGGGAAGGGATGTCTAGGGTATTTAGCTTATGTGCTAGATGCTAAGAAAGAGAAGAAAGAAGTAAGTGATGTGTCGATAGTCAGTGAGTACCCGGAAGTGTTTCCGGATGACTTGACGAGTCTGCCCCCAGATCGTCAAGTAGAGTTCAGAATAGATCTGATGCCCGGGGCGGCACCGATTGCGTGTGCGTCCTATCGTCTGGCACCGGCAGAAATGAAGGAGATGATGACGCAACTGCAAGAGCTGTTAGACAAGGGTTTCATTCGTCCGAGCTCACCGCCTTAGGGAGCGCCAGTACTTTTTGTGAAGAAGAAGGACGGATCTATGCGGATGTGCATAGATTACCGTGAACTCAACAAAGTAACAGTGAAGAATAAGTACCCGCTTCCGATGATTGATAACCTCTTTGACCAACTGCAAGGTGCGAGCTACTTTTCGAATATAGATTTGAGATCAGGCTACCATCAGCTAAAGGTGAGAGAGGAAGACGTGTCCAAGACAGCCTTTCGTACGAGGTACGGGCACTACGAGTTCTTAGTCATATGCCCATCGGCCTGACTAACGCCCCAGAAGTGTTCATGGATTTGATGAACAGGGTGTGTAGCTCGTTGTTAGACAAGTGCGTGATCGTCTTCATTGACGATATTCTGATCTACTCACGTACCCGTGAGGATCATGAGGAGCATCTTCGGACAGTGTTATAATTGTTGAAACGCGAGAAGTTGTACGCTAAGTTTTCGAAGTGTGAATTTTGGTTGAGAGAAGTTCAATTTCTGGGTCACGTAGTGTCAGCGGATGGCATCAAGGTGGACCCCGCTAAGATCGAAGCTATTAAGAATTGGGAGCCGCCAAGGTCGCCATCGGAGGTGAGAAGTTTTCTTGGGTTATCGGGCTATTACCGGAAGTTCATTCAGGACTTCTCTCGTATAGCCACACCATTGACCGCTTTGACAAGGAAGAACGTCAAGTACGTGTGGACCGAAGCGCAAGAAGCCGCATTCGAGAGACTAAAAGAAAGTTTAAGCAGCGCTCCGATTTTGTCGTTACCACATGGATCAGAAGGTTTTGTAATCTACAGCGATGCTTCTAAGCTCGGGCTAGGGTGTGTTTTAATGCAAAACGGGAAGGTGATTGTCTACGCTTCCCAACAGTTGAAAGAGCACGAGAAGAACTACCCTACGCACGGTATGGAGCTAGCGGCGGTGGTGTTCGCTTTGAAAATATGGCGACACTACTTGTATGGAGTACAAGAGTCTGAAGCACCTGTTTGATCAAAAGGAATTGAATATGAGACAGAGGAGATGGATGGAACTACTGAGCGACTACGACTGTGAAATTCTTTACCATCCGAGTAAAACGAATGTTGTAGCTGACGCGTTGAGTCGGAAGGAACGAGAAGAGTCGACCAAAGTGGTGGCTTTCAGAGTCGAGGCAACTTCGAACCTTCTAGATGAAGTTAAGAAGTTTCAAGAAGTGGCGTTGCTAGAGGAGAATGTAAAGAGCCAGCGGGTCGTTGGAGTTTCATCTTTGTTCAGTGTCAACAGTGGTGGATTAAAGTGTATGAAGGACCGGGTGTGGGTTCCCAAGTTGGGAAACTTGAGAGTAAACATTTTGGAAGAAGCGCATAAGTCGTGGTATTCTTTGCACCCAGAGACGAATAAGATGTATCGGGACTTAAGACAGTTCTATTGGTGGCTGGGAATGAAGAAGGACATCGCTCACTTTGTGGAGCGATGTGTGACATGTTTGAAGGTTAAAGCAGAACATCAGCGACCATATGGAGAACTTCAGTCTACGGTGATACCAGTATGGAAGTGGGACAACATCACCATGGATTTTGTTACAAAGTTGCCAAGGACTCCAAAGGGTAATGATGCGATATGGGTGATTGTGGATATTCTCACTAAGTCTGCGCATTTCTTACCAATCAAGGAGTCAGATTCGTTAGAGAAGCTAGCCTGATTGTACATCAACAAGATTGTGTCTAGGCATGGGGTGCCGCGATCCATCGTGTCTGACCGTGATAGTCGGTTCACGTCAGCATTTTGGAGAAGCCTCCAACGAGAGCTGGGTTCGCAGCTGAAGTTAAGCACGGCTTACCATCCTCAAACGGATGGTCAGAGCGAAATAACTATTCAGACGCTAGAGGATATGCTTCGAGCATGCGTTATCGACTTCAAAGGGTCGTGGGAAGTACATCTACCGTTGATAGAGTTCTCCTATAATAATAGTTACCATGCGAGCATCCAAGCGGCGCCATTCGAGGTGTTGTACGGGCGAAAGTACCGTACGCCATTGTGTTGGAACGAGGTGGGAGAAAGACAGTTAGCAGGTCCATAGATTGTACAACTGACAGCGGATAAGATAGAACTAATCCGTGAAAGGATGAGGATCGCGCAAGATCGACAGAGAAAGTATGCCAACAGAAGAAGGAAGCCTATCGAATTCCAAGTAGGTGACAAGGTGATGTTAAAGGTCTCGCCTTGGAAAGGGGTGGTACGTTTCGGGAAGAAAGGAAAGTTGAGGCCGAGGTATGTGGGGCCTTTCGTTATTATTGAACGAGTTGGAGCGGTAGCTTACAAGCTCGACTTGCCTGAGGAGTTAAAGGGTGTTCATCCGACGTTTCATGTGTCGAACCTGAAGAAATGTTTGGCCGAGGCAGATGTGGCCATTCCATTAGAAGATGTCAGTATTGACGAGAAATTGACGTACGAAGAGGAACCAATCGAAATCGTGGACAGTAACTGTTAATGCCAAAAATCGCACAAAAGTACAACTTAAGGTCGATGTGGACATTTAACAACTAAAGAAACGTATCTCGAGCCAAATAACACAATCGCGAGGAAAAAGTAAAAGAGACAAGAGATTTGGTGACACGGAAAACCCCAAAACGAGGGAAAAAACCGCGGTCGACTCTGTGAGAGTCGACAGTGCACTATAGTCGCCAAACAGGGGCGAAAGTCCTTGTGTTACAGGTGATTTGTATACAACAGATTACAAATAAATGTAAATATAAACTTAGTCGTGTGCAAACGACGTGGGTCGTGCGTAAATTGTGCGAAATAACTTGTCGTCGTGTGGTCTGAACTGTCGTCGTCAGGTGGTTCGAACTTTCGTCGTGCGATACTTGCGTGTTCGAATGCCTCGTTGTATTGAGAGAAAAATATAGAAGTGAGTATAAGTAGCTCTGTCTGTTCTCCCTTTTCTCGAAGGCGGAGCAGTCTTTCTATAGCTTCGGTCGGTACTGAATGTGCTTTAATTGTTGGTCTTGTAACCGCTGTCGACATTAAATGCACTTTGATGATTGTGTTTGTAACTGCTGTCGGGCTCTAAATGGCATTGATGATTCGTCCGTTACTGGTCGTTGTGCCATAAATGCCTGTAGACCTGCATTAATGAACAAAAGAAACGGCTGTTGACCATGAATGGTTAGTGTAATCGTAAGACCATCTTAAGTTCAGGACGTCGGTCTTATGGAGCATACGACCGTTGTCGAAATACAAGACCATGTTAATGACTGTAAATGTCTTGTAAGACCTTATCTTAGTATAGGAATGGTCTTATAAAAATGTCGTGAGACTAGGATAAAAATGTCGTAAGACCACTAGGTCGTAAGACCAGGTCGTAGGACCAGGATGTCAGGACGATGCTTTAGCAGGATCAGAGCGATATAAGACTGACGACAGGAGATTGTTGACGTATGACCGACGAGTCGTAACTGGCGACATAAGACTAGTGACGTGTGACTAGTGACATAAGACTAGTGACATAAGACTAGCGACAGGTGACTGGCGACGGGTGACTAGCGATGTATGTCATACGACGTGTAACATGCGACATGTGACGTGTGATCATGAGATGTAAAGACACTATCTTGAATAACTATTGACACAAGATGTCTTTTAATAATCAACTATCGTATGTCGGGGATAAGGCAATAATGGGTATTACCTTCATCGATCGGGGGTATGACTTTTGTAGGCATTAGGGTAATCGAAGTCCATGGGTCATATCGAAGGAATTCCCCAGGTCGGTCGAGGGTGTGATTTTTTACCCAAACAGTAAGTGTTAATGCCAAAAATCGTCCAGAAGGATAACTTAAGGTTGATTGTGGAGCTTAACAACTAAAGAAAGAAACCGTTCGACAAAAGCGTGCGATAAAGACAGAAATGGAAATGAGACTAGGATGTCAGGACGATGCTTTAGCAGGATCAGAGCGATATAAGACTGACGAAAGGAGATTGTCGACGTAATACCGACGAGTCGTAACTGGCAACATAAGACTAGTGACGTGTGACTAGTGACATAAGACTAGCGACAGGTGACTGGCGACGAGTGACTAGCGATGTATGTCATACGACGTGTAACATGCGACAGGTGACGTGCGGTCATGAGATGTAAAGACACTATCTTGAATAACTATTGACACAAGATGTCTTTTAATAATCAACTATCGTATGTCGGGGATAAGGCAATAATGGGTATTACCTTCATCGATCGGGGGTATGACTTTTGTAGGCATTAGGGTAATCGAAGTCCATGGGTCATGTTGAAGGAATTCCCCAGGTCGGTCGAGGGTGTGATTTTTTACCCAAACAGTTAGCCCCCCGAGATTTGAATTTCAAAGCCATTTGAATTTCAGATCTCGTACCAAAGTAAAATGTGTTTATACGGAGATGTGTCACTTTTGCTAAGAAAATTGACTTGGTTAGCTAAAATCGTGAGTCCAGTCGATGGTGTTTAAGTAAGTTGCGACGATCGAATGATGACCTTTAATGCGCAAGATACTTGTGGTGTTCATCTGACGGTCGTAAGACGACCTTAAAACGTAAGGAACCGACGGTGATCGTAAGACGATCTTTATCAAAATGAGACGTATGGGTCAGGACTCAATCGTAAGACGATTGGTCCGAAATAAAGCTTGGCGGCGATCATAAGATGATCGAACCAAGATAAAATTTAAGGATCTTGTGATACAGTCGTTAAAGACTTATGTTCTAGCGTTCTGAGCCGATACGGTCGTTATAGACTTTTGATCTAGCGTTTAGAGCCGATATGGTCGTTATAGACCAATGATCTGGCGTTCCGAGCCGATACTGTCGTTATAGACTTGTGATCTGGCGTTTAGAGCCGATATGGTCGTTAGAGACCTATGATCTAGCGTTCGAACCGATACGGTCGTTAGAGACCTATGATCTGGCGTTCGAGCCGATACGGTCGCTAGAGACCTATGATTAGGCGTTTACAGCTGATACGGTCGCTAGAGACCTATGATATGGCGTTTACAGCCGATACGGTCGCTAGAGACCTATGTTACGTTGTGTAAGTTTTGCTTTAGCGATAATCGGTAAAAAAAATTTACCTCTCTATTGAACCTGAGTATTATGTCGACTCATACATGTCATGGACAAATGTAATGTCAACTGTAAAAATTCATTAAGTACAAAAATGAACAGGAAGTCGTGCGACTTGGGCATCCATTGTAATACAACGATTAAAACGTAAGTCATAAGACTTTTTGAATCGTATAAGCAAACATAAGCGCATGCGATCAAAGCATTCATTCAGAATATGAAAATTTTCTAAGTTAAAGAACTTAGCTTGTGGGGTCGCTAGACCTCACGATCGTGTGATTTGATCATACGATAAATTTGAATCATGTGTTCCTGTAGTTATTCAATCGAGTTGTCTAATAAAACTGATTGTTTATACCGTACGATTTTACTGAAGTCGTATGATAGACTTAGTAACTTATGTCGTGCGACCCTTTTCAGATGCGTTGCATTCCAGCTGCGTGGATATCTCGACCGTCGAGGGTTTGGAGCCGATAGACACCTTTACCCACGACTTCTGAGATACGATAAGGACCTTCCCACTTGGTGGAAACTTTACTTGCATTAAGCTCTTGAGTGTTTTGGAACATCCGTCGGAGGACGTAGTCGCTGTTAATGCCAAAAATCGCACCAAAGGGACAACTTAAGGTCGATGTGGACTTAAACAACTAAAGATAGAATCTTTCGACGAGACGTGCGACGAGGAATAAAATAAAGAAACAAGGGATTTGATGACGCAGGAAAAACCTCAATCGAGGAAAAAACCTGCGGACGACAGGGGATGTCGTCGCTGTACTATGGTCGCCAATCAGGGGCGATGTCCTTGGTACTGGCGTCGATCGTACGATGATTACAATACAAATAAAGAAAATGCTTCGAAATGTAAAGTACAAGTGTTTGAACGTAAAAACAGGTGTTTGTCGTGTGAATACAAAGTGTAAACAACTATTGGTCGAAAGCTGTTGGCGTGCGTCGAGAGCGATTCTTCGAGATTAAGTTCTTCACTTCTGTTGTTCTTGAGTTCACTGTAGTATTCTGGAATTCAGTCTAAGATGTGTATGCTTTCTCGAGCTCGGTATCAGATGTTGTGTTTGATGTTCGATGTTCAGTGTTCGGTCCTTGAAATGATGATTGAACTCTGTCTTTATAGTCTTCGGGAGCTTTAATTAGCTCATTGATTGCTTCATTTAACAGCTATAACGGCTGCAACGGTCTGTAACGGTTGTCGGAGTGATTATCCATGATGATCTTCGTCCGTTACGGCTATCGATCGTTGATGGTTGCGTCGGTTATATCCATTGCTCCTTAATGACTTTGACTCCTGCGTTAAACACTTAACAAATGTAACAGTCATGGTTAACGTTAGTTTTGGTCGATGACGTATGGCTCGATGCGACAATTATGCAGGACGGGCGTCGCTAAGGTCGTACGTCCTAGGAAACTCTCAACTTACCTTTTACGATGAACGACAGACGTTCTGCGGGTCTTGGTCGGGACCTTATATTAATCCAAGATGTCTTTCATGATGCGCGTCTTACCTTTTCTGGTCGTGGTCGTACGACGTGATTTTTTTCCCAAACAGTTTGCCTCCAAAATTTGAAAGAAGGATGGCAAATTCGAGTTTAAATTTTGTCAATCAGACGCGTAAAAAATAGAGCAAGGGTCAGAAAAAATTACCTTGACCGCCTTGTAACTGGGCTGGTTTGCCTCTAACTGAACGAGAAGTTAAAAGGGGGAACGAGGTCGTGACGTCATGCTAACATACGATCGTGCTTACCAGCTGAATGTCGACGGAGCCCAGAGGTGCTATTAGAAATGAAAAAGATTTTGACGACTTTGGAAGTCTATGTGTATTACCATAAGCAAGGTTGGCGAGGTTCGATCGGAGATGTGTCCTGATGGATATGCCGTGATATATGAGTACCTGTTTAAGATGGGCTTCCACTGTCCGTATTCGCCTTTGGTCGAAGTGTTCATGCGTGAATTCGATCTTTCACCGAGGCAACCGATGCCCCAGTTCTGGCGAGTTATCCTGATCATCGAGCGACTTACCTCGCACTGGGAGT
Organism: Saussurea involucrata; assembly: GCA_033807775.1. NCBI lineage: Eukaryota > Viridiplantae > Streptophyta > Magnoliopsida > Asterales > Asteraceae > Saussurea > Saussurea involucrata. Next base: position 52,757,119 of record CM066322.1, on the reverse strand, counting down.
GGCGTATAAAGTCACGACCGATCAATATCGTCGTTATAGTTTACTTTCAGGACTTAAGGGTGATCGTACCTTAGTTTTGAACACCGTTGTCGATGATCGTAAATGGAAGACGAGGTATGTGCTGGATACGGACGGTGATTGGATTGGATCTGTTGATACTGCACAACTGGCGACGATGTCTCATATTGCGCAACCGGCGATGAGGTCTCATACTGCGCAACTGGCGACGATGTTTCATACTGCGCAACTGGCGACGGTGTTTCATACTGCGCAACTGGCGACGATGTTTCATACTGCACAACTGGCGATGATGTTCTCTACATCCTCGTCGACCCTTTCGTCAGCCGCCAGGGGCAAGGGTGTAAAGACGGGAGAGAATGAGGGAGAGTTTATGGCGACGAACAACTTTGCGTTGTCGTCAACCCTCCTGATTGACTATGTCCTCGTCAGGGCAGAGTCACTTCCGCATCTGGGGAAATATCAGCTCTTATCTTTCAAGGAGCGTTTTCGAAGAATCTCTGTTGAAGAGATCGGACTGTGTTTAGCCGAACTGGCGTTCTTTGTAAGTTTTTCTTTCAAAACTTGTGTTATCGAAGTTCTTTCGCTGAGCATTTAGTATGTTTCTTTTGTAATTTGCAGATGCTTCTGTTTCCTCTCATTGAATATGTGAAGGTAGAGGAAATACTGGAGTGGAGGTCGATCGTTGAGAAGGATATATTCCTTCCTCCAACCTTAACATTAATCTTTAGAGCCATATTCTCAGAATGTCGAGGCGTAAGGAGTTGGAAGACCACTCCTAATATACTCGTTTGATCCTTGCATCAGTTCTTCGGGATTGGCAGGGCTTCGAAGGTCGAGACTTTTGGGCAGAGCTTGCCATCGACGCTTTTCTCTAGGTTTAGGAAATGCTATTTCATGTCTCGACCGTTGGTGGTCGAACCATTTTAACTTTGTATACTCGACCGTCGGTAGTCGAGTTCTTTTGAATATAACCGACAGTTTTGTAAATGAAACTTTGAACTTTTGTTTGAACTTGCGTTTTATATATTTGGTAAACAAATATCATATCAATTATGAAATTGAATCTGGGAATCATGCGACTAAGGCATTCATTGTAACACAATAACTGGTACGTAAGCCATAAGACTTTTAAATCGTGTGTAGAAACATAAGCACATGCGACTAAAGCATACATTCGGAGTATGAAATTTTTCCAAGTTAAGAGGCTTAGATCATGAGATCGTTAGACCTCACAATCGTACGACTAAGTCGTATGATTAATTTGAATCGTATGTCCCTGTAAAGGATGATCAAATCATAGATTCGGTCGTTTATATCGTGCGACCTTATGAATTTAAAGTCATATTGTAGATTTAATGACTACCGTCGTGCAATCCTGCGATAAGCTGTCGTGCGATTCTGCGGTAAAACGATGTTAAGGGTTGGTTGTTGGCTAACCAACGACCCTCCGATGCTTAAGTCAGTTGTGAGAAAAAATCGTATGAAAAAGATTTAGGAACATACTGTTAGATTCTCTTTTTAGTGGGATATTGCCCCCTGTCATTTATTATCTTATTCTTTTCGGAGGAAAGATAGGTTTTAAATGACAGGATGACACTGCGATCTGATGAGATATTGTCGTGCGACAGGGCACCATAGTAGACTTATCCCTGTGGAAAAGATATAATTTTAGAAGAACGAACCTGTCAAAGGCGCCTGACTGTGGAGTATGTCAGACCATACATGTCTGAACCACCGGTGATGCAATTGATGACTTTTGTATGCTCGGGGGTCAACGGTCGATGGTTACTAGCTGGAGTAGCGTCATCGTCGATGATATCTTTGAGATTTCCTTTTGGGAAGTGATATGCTAGCTCCTTCTTCAGCGCGATGCAATCGTCTGTCGCGTGACCATGTTCGACGTGGAAGTCGCACCACTGTGATTTATCTTTCTTAGCACCATCCAGGTCGGACTTCTTTGGCCATCGAATGGTCGCTTGGACGGACTTAAGAGCTTCGACTAAGTCTTTTGCGGACCCTTTGAATCCGTAAGAGGATATCTTGGGGTATCGAGGAAATTTAGTCGCGGTCTTGGCCTCTCCTTTCGTCTTGAAACGAACATTTGAAATTTGGCGCGCGGGCTCGATTCTGGAAACAGCTTTGGCCTTGAATTCCGGTTTTCTGACGCCTAACGACTTCTTGTCGTCAGTGTGCTTGCGACGAAATTCTGCGTCGTCTTCGACCCTCATATATGCTAAGGTTCGAGCTCGGACGTCTTCGAAAGTCTCTGGGGGATACTTGGTCAGATCGATATATAGACCTGAACTATCGTCTAGACCACGCTTATAAGCTTCGATCGTAGTTTTGATGTCACAATTGCGGATACTGATCATTTCGGCATTGAATCTATTGAAATAACTTCGAATAGACTCATTGGTCTTCTGCACAACATAGTACAGATCACTAGTCTGCTTTTCCATCTTACGACTGCTGGCGAATTGCCGGGAGAATTGGTTGACCAATTCGGCGAACGACCCGATAGATTTGGGTTTGAGATTGATCAACCACTGGAGAGCTGGACCAGTGAGAGTCGCCCCGAAATTCTTGCACATGCATACTTCCTGGTACATGTGTGGAATCGAGATTGTCCACATGAGCTGCTTATACTGCGCGACATGCTCGGTTGGATCGGTCACACCCGAATACTTGGGAGTGAAGGCAGGAATGTTATACTTCTTTGGGACCTCGACGGTGGCGATCTCGTCGACGAAGGGCGATGCCTGATACCCCGAGCGAGGCTCAATGTCGACAGGCACGGCTGCCCCAGGCAACTTGGTGAGCAAGGACAGGACGCGCTTATTTTGTTCTTCTAACATCTTCAAACGCTGGGCGATGGGATCGTTAAGATCAGGATTTGCCCCTGTCGAGGGATTGGTTCCTGAACTAGTGCCATTACCATGCGATGAACCATTGGTGTCCCCATTGAATGGAACAAAATATGGCTGCGACCCATAGTGGAATTGCTGCGGTCCATTCTGAAACGATTGTGGTCCATGCTGAAATGGCTGCGATCTCTGCTGGAAAGATTGCGATCCTTGCTGGAGAGGTTGCGGACCACTTTGGAACGACTGGGAAAACGGCTGGGATTCATTCTGAAATGGCCGGGCGCCACCTTGCAATGGTTGGGATCCATTGTTCAAGGGTGGTGGTCGGATGTGCTGAGAGGGAATCTGCCCAGACTGGGGATTCAAAATGAACGAACCCGGCTGCCGATTCTGCATGAATGGACCTGGATGCTGATTCTGCGTGGACGGGCCTGGTCCCGGACCTGGATTCTGGATGAATGGTCTAGGACCATTCTGGGGTCCAAAAGGATTCCTTAGCCGCGCGATCTCTTCAGCTGCTCTGCGATTCTGCTCTGCCATTGCATTGAGTTGATTCCTGGCAACCTCGAGCTCCTGATACATCTGAGCGATGGCTTGCTGCGGATTTCCAGGGGCTGCCATTTTCCTGCAACAGAAAATAGAAGAAACTCCAAGAAACTATTAGTAGAATGCACGTTCGTCGAGGATTTTCTCTAGATGTAGTCCCACGGATGGCGCCAAACTGTTAATGCCAAAAATCGCACCAAAGGGACAACTTAAGGTCGATGTGGACTTAAACAACTAAAGATAGAATCCTTCGACGAGACGTGCGACGAGGAATAAAATAAAGAAACAAGGGATTTGATGACGCAGGAAAAACCTCAACCGAGGAAGAAACCTGCGGACGACAGGGGATGTCGTCGCTACACTATGGTCGCCAATCAGGGGCGATGTCCTTGGTACTGGCGTCGATCGTACGATGATTACAATACAAATGAAGAAAATGCTTAAAATGTAAAGTACAAGTGTTTGAACGTAAAAACATGTGTTTGTCGTGTGAATACAAAGTGTAAACAACTGTTGGTCGAAAGCTGTTGGTGTGCGTCGAGAGCGATTCTTCGAGATTAAGTTCTTCACTTCTGTTGTTCTTGAGTTCACTGTAGTATTCTGGAATTCAGTCTAAGATGTGTATGCTTTCTCGAGCTCGGTATCAGATGTTGTGTTTGATGTTCGATGTTCAGTGTTCGGTCCTTGAAATGATGATTGAACTCTGTCTTTATAGTCTTCGGGAGCTTTAATTAGCTCATTGATTGCTTCATTTAACAGCTATAACGGCTGCAACGGTCTGTAACGGTTGTCGGAGTGATTATCCATGATGATCTTCGTCCGTTACGACTATCGATCGTTGATGGTTGCGTCGGTTATATCCGTTGCTCCTTAATGACTTTGACTCCTGCATTAAACACTTAACAAACGTAACAGTCATGGTTAACGTTAGTTTTGGTCGAAGACGTATGGCTCGATGCGACAATTATGCAGGACGGGCGTCGCTAAGGTCGTACGTCCTAGGAAACTCTCAACTTACCTTTTACGACGAACGACGGATGTTCTGCGGGTCTTGGTCGGGACCTTATATTAATCCAAGATGTCTTTCATGACGCGCGTCTTACCTTTTCTGGTCGTGGTCGTACGACGTGAGTTTTTGCCCAAACAGTCGTCTTCTTGAAAGACTCTTGCTTGTGATTATACGGTTAATCTTGTGACTGGCCTTTATTGGCAATCATGAGATTAAAATATGCGAGTCGCATTTATTGGCTACCTTTGCGTTTTGACATGCGTCTTACCATAACTGATGATTGTGAAATTCAATGTACAAGTCATCTTTATTGACGACATATGTCATGACTAGCGATCATGAGATTTCAATATGCGAGTCGCTTTTATTGGCGACCGAGAATTTTTACCTGCGTTTGTCGTGACTGACGATCATAAGAAAATGTGAGTCATCTTTTACTGAGGACTATAAATTGCGACATGCGTTTGCCTTGACTGGCGATTGTAAGATTTAAATATAAGTCGTCTCTTATCGACGATTACAAATTGCAACATGCGCTTTTTTAAGTCGTAGAGACTTTGGTTTCTCACGATGTAAATCGTAAGACTTGTGTTCATATGATCTTGCGAGCCTGTAATGTAAAATCGGGGGTGGTCGTTGGTTTTGACCAATGATCTTTTGATGGTTGAATCAACGATCATATATTAGATCAAAATAATTAACGAGGAGAATATACTTTAGAGTATATATATAGAGTTGTTCTAAATGGGACGTCACATTTACCGTAACATGGAGTCGATAAGCGCCTTTTTTCCGAGGACTTTTGAAATCGAATGTGGTATTTTTTTTCAGTTTGTGAAGGGTGTTCCGAGCCCCCGAGTCCTTTGGATGATGCGATACATGCGATACTTTGACGGAGCATTTTTTTATCATGGCTTGAATCTGGCTTTGAGCCGCATTCAATTCCGATTGAAGTTGAATCAGGGGATCTTGATAATATGCCATGTATCTGAAAGACTTTACAAGATCGTTAGAGCGATATATGTGTTGGCTTGAGATTTTCTCTAGATGGGGTCCCACGGATGGCGCCAAACTGTTAATGCCAAAAATCGCACAAAAGTACAACTTAAGGTCGATGTGGACATTTAACAACTAAATAAACGTATCTCGAGCCAAATAACACAATCGCGAGGAAAAAGTAAAAGAGACAAGAGATTTGGTGACACGGAAAACCCCAAAACGAGGGAAAAAACCGCGGTCGACTCTGTGAGAGTCGACAATGCAATATAGTCGCCAAACAGGGGCGAAAGTCCTTGTGTTACAGGTGATTTGTATACAACAGATTACAAATAAATGTAAATATAAACTTAGTCGTGTGCAAACGACGTGGGTCGTGCGTAAATCGTGCGAAATAACTTGTCGTTGTGTGGTCTGAACTGTCGTCGTCAGGTGGTTCGAACTTTCATCGTGCGATACTTGCGTGTTCGAATGCCTCGTTTTATTGAGAGAAAAATATAGAAGTGAGTATAAGTAGCTTTGTCTGTTCTCCCTTTGCTCGAAGGCGGAGCAGTCTTTATATAGCTTCGGTCGGTACTGAATGTGCTTTAATTGTTGGTCTTGTAACCGCTGTCGACATTAAATGTGCTTTGATGATTGTCTTTGTAACTGCTGTCGGGCTCTAAATGGCATTGATGATTCGTCCGTTACTGGTCGTTGTGCCATAAATGCCTGTAGACCTGCATTAATGAACAAAAGAAACGGCTGTTGACCATGAATGGTTAGTGTAATCGTAAGACCATCTTAAGTTCAGGACGTCGTCTTATGGAGCATACGACCGTTGTCGAAATACAAGACCATGTATATGACTGTAAATGTCTTGTAAGACCTTGTCTTAGTATAGGAATGGTCTTATAAAATTGTCGTGAGACTAGGATAAAAATGTCGTAAGACCACTAGGTCGTAAGACCAGGTCGCAGGACCAGGATGTCAGGACGATGCTTTAGCAGGATCAGAGCGATATAAGACTGACGACAGGAGATTGTCGACGTATGACCGACGAGTCGTAACTGGCGGCATAAGACTAGTGACGTGTGACTAGTGACATAAGACTAGTGACATAAGACTAGCGACAGGTGACTGGCGACGGGTGACTAGCGATGTATGTCATATGACGTGTAACATGCGACATGTGACGTGCGATCATGAGATGTAAAGACATTATCTTGAATAACTATTGACACAAGATGTCTTTTAATAATCAACTATCGTATGTCGGGGATAAGGCAATAATGAGTATTACCTTCATCGATCGGGGGTATGACTTTTGTAGGCATTAGGGTAATCGAAGTCCATGGGTCATATCGAATGAATTCCCCAGGTCGGTCGAGGGTGTGATTTTTTACCCAAACAGTAAGTGTTAATGCCAAAAATCGTCCAGAAGGATAACTTAAGGTTGATTGTGGAGCTTAACAACTAAAGAAAGAAACCGTTCGACAAAAGCGTGCGATAAAGACAGAAATGGAAATGAGACAGAGAATTTGGTGACGTGGGAAAAACCTCAACGAGGAAAAAACCCGTGGACGACTATGGAAGTCGTCGCTGCACTATGGTCTCCAAACAGGGGCGATGTCCTTGTGTTTCTGGTGTCGATCATATAGAGATTACAATACAAATAACTTGAAATGTAAAAATACAGGTGTATCGAATGAAAAATGGTGTGCGTCGTGTGTAAGAACTATGTGTTGCGCGCGAATATCGTGCGTGAATGTCGTGCGTCGAGAGCGATTCTTCGAAAGAATATCCTTTGCTTCGAGTGTTCTTGGGAGTTCTTGAGAGTTCAAGTGATTGTGCGCTGCAATGCGTTGTCCCTTGAAATGTTGTCTGAGCTCTATATTTATAGTCTTCGGGTGCTTTGAATGCTCTTCGTAACTATCGTAACGGACGTTGCCTTTAGTGCTGTTAATGACCTTTATCAGTTATAGCCGTTTGTCCATTAATGACGTTGACTCCTGCATTAAATACTGAACAAACGTAATAGTTTATATCATGCGTTAGTTGGTCGAGGTCGCATGGTTCTATGCGACGGTCGTGTAAAACATACGACGTGGTCGAGTGTCGTGAGGCAAATAACTTACGATTTGACTTTTAACCAAGGATAAAAGTACTATGATTTTACCTTGTCGTGGGGGGAAATAAACGCATTCCTTACCTTGGTCGTGGTCGAGGACTGTTGAAATTTTGCCCAAACAGTTTGCCCCCAAAATTTGAAAATAGAATGTCAAATTCAAATTTTAAATTTTGTCAATCGGACGCCTGGGGTGGTGACACGTGTCGAAAATTACCTTAGTTGAAGTTTTGCCCAAACTGGACTGGTTCAATTCAAACTAGAGAGGGAAGTCGAAGAGAAGATAAGATCATGACGTCATGATGACGTACGGTTGTGCTTACCAGTTGTCCATGCCAGGTGTCGATGATCCGCGTGGTTATACGAAAAGACGGGGGTGCGTGTCGATCATCGAAGGACTCGACCTGACACGATCTTTACCATAAATAGAGACCACGATGGATCTTTTCCTGTTTTACGATTTCGGAGGGTTTTTAAACAGAGATTCTATATTGATTTTCTTGCCATTCTTCGTCGAATCTTTTCCAATCCCGCAAGAACTTTCGACTCAGTTAGGATTTTCGAGGTCTAGAACACTTATATAAGATACGGCCCTTCAATTTTTGTATGCGTCGTAAGTCCATTGCCAGGAAGCCTAGGAAAAACTGGGATATCTGGGGTCTTTCAGAGGTACAAACTTGGTTGACGGGGTTAGTAATGTCGACATAACCTAGAAGCACCATTCGTAGCGAAGACGATCTTGATGACTTTAGAAGTCTAGCGAGAATCCCGGCGGGGATTTCTGTGAGCAAGGTTGGCAAGATTCGTCCGAAGATGTGCCTTGAGGGGTACGTCGTGATATACGAGTATCCATTCAAGATAGGCTTTCATTGGCCATATTCGCTTCTGGCCAAGGCATTTATGTGCGAGTTTGATCTTTCACCGGGGCAACTGATGCCCCAGTTCTGGCATGTTATTCAAGTCATCGAGCGACTTACCTCATACTAGGAGTCGCTTATGAACGTGAGGGACCTGCTGACGGCGTACCAGGTCAAGAAGGATCAATACCGTCGCTATAGTTTGTTTTCGAGATACAAGGGCGAGCGCACCTTGGTTTTAAACACGTCAGTCAACGACCGAAAATGGAAGACCCGGTATGTATTTGTGCGAGTGGTGACATTAGACACTGACTGGATTAGATCTGGTTGGAATAAGGCAGGTAAGCTTTTTGTGTCTTTTTGCCATACGTTTTATGTTACTTTGTCATTTGGTTGTTTTCCGACTAATCTTCTTCTTTGTGTGTAGATATTAATTTCGACAGAGTAAAGCCTGACGATGATTCTAAAGCCAAGGTTAAGAAGTTTTTGGAATTTAGTGCCGATGATCGGTCGTACGTCACGCGTCACCTGATAGATGAGGATGACGACACTGTTTTCTTGGGCGATAGGATGCGGATGGGTCGAGAAGAGAAAGAAGAAGAAGAAGAGGAATCTGAGGAGACCGAGGAGGAAGAGAAGGGAGAAGAGGCAGAAGTAGAGATAATTGGCAAATATCCCTTTGCCTTCTTTTCGCTCGACCTAGTCTTTCTCTACTCTCAATCGTCTAATTCTTTCTTTTGCCATGCAGGAGAATCTCGGGCGAAGATGACGCCCGCAGCTGCCAAGAAGGCGGCTCAAATCGAACTGGCTCGCAAGGCGAGGGAAGACATGGAGAAGGATTCCTCGACAACTGGGTCGGGGGTCCTAAAGAGAAAAGGGGTCTCGACAGCTGGGTCGGGACTCCTGAAGAGAAAAGAGGTCCCGACAGCTGGGTCGGGACTCCTAAAGAGGACAAGGATGTCCGTCCTGAGGGAACCGTCTTTAGGGACGGGCGACTTATCGAGAGTCGTCTTGCCTGAGAAGGCGAAGGCGTCGACCGTGTTTGTCGAAAAGACTTCTGACATGATCGGTGCAAGATCTGTTGATACTGCGCAACCGGCGACGATGTCTCCTACTACCGCGTCAGGCCCCTCATCGGCCGACAAGGGCAAGGGTGCGCAGACGGGCCTTGGGGAGGAAACGACGGTATAGTTTACGCTGCCGTCGGATTTCTTAGATGATAATGTCTTGGACGAGACGAAACTGTTCCCCCATTTGGGAAAATATCAACTCCCTTCTTTCAGAGAGCGTTTCAACGGGGTATCTCTTGAAGATGCGGAGACCCATGTCGCTGGACTAACGTTCATGGTAAGTCTATCTTTCAAGATTTGTCTATTTGTCGCCGTCGTGTATTTAATGTGTTTTTGTATGCTTTTTAGACGTTTCAGTCTTCTTTGGCATTGCATACTGAAACGACAAAGATAGAAGACCTAATGGCTTCTGCTATCAAGAAAGAAGATGCATGTTTAGAAATGGAAAGATCCTCTCTAGATTGTGAAGAGGCGACGTCGGTGCGACTCGACGACGTTCTGAACGAGTTCGAAGCTGTCGGCCATGCGAGGGATGAGGTGAACTCGCGTCTAAAGGAGTCTCTGACTTTGATGCACGACCAAAGAGAGAAGCTGGATGGGATGAAGGAATCCTTGACTGCGAAGGAAAAGGAAGTCGAGGAGTCCAAATCCAAGGTGGCGAGTTTAGAGAAGGAGCTGGATGAGCTGAGGGATGAGAATAAGTCCCTTTTTTCCTTTGCTCGACTTACTGCGCGCGTGTAACATCTCGAATTTTCGTTGTATTATTTTTGTAAATTACAAGTTTTAACTTGGGGTTAAGTTTGTATTTGTTTAAAGTTATTGGTTGAAGTGGATTTTCAATTTGAGGGTTTGTTGTGTCATTCCTTTAAAGTTAGGGGTGTATTTGGTAATTTGAGCTATGACTCACTACGTTCAAGTAGGAGGTGTCACACAATTAGTCTTAAGTGACTAATTGTGTGTGTGTGTGTGTGTGTGGTTATTTTCGGTAACGAGAGAGAGAGATAGAGCCAAGAGTTAGAGATAGAAAGAACGAGAAGAAGAAGAGCAAGTGAAGCAAGGATTTTCAGCTGGGTTCTGAGATTAATTGAAGAAACAAAGGTAAACTATCCTTACTTTCATGTTCATAAGTTGTTAGATAAATTTAGAGATGGGTTTTTATGAAATATGGATGTTTTGGGAAATCTGAGTATATGAGTAGGTTCAGTTCATAGCCTTAATCATATCTGCATAATATCAGAAAGATTCATGGTGTAAAAACTGCAAAATCTGGGTTTTAGGATGAACATAGTGGACTGAGATATGGATGAACATCATGGATATCGCAACCTTGAGTTGCGACATTCATGCATATCGCAATAGAAGGTTGCGACTTGGTAGTGAAGTCGCAATAGAAGGTTGCGACTTCGTAGTGAAGTCGCAATAGAAGGTTGTGACTTGGTGTTGAAGTCACAATAGAAGGTTGCGACTTGGTGTTGAAGTCGCAATAGAAGGTTGCGACTTGGGTTAAAATCGCAATAGAAGGTTGCGACATGGTGACCATGTCACAGTAGTTGATTGTGACTTGCAATGTGCATTGCGACAAGAGATTTTAATATTTAGTTGGTTGCGACTTAAGACGAAGATTTTTAGATGATAAGGATTCTTAGTTTTAGAGAGTTCTGTTCTGTAATTTAATATCAGTATATGTGTATATTGGATATTACAGTAAACTGTGGTGGTGAAGACAGGAGTTCCTACGTCTTTTAAAGAAGTGTGACTTCATACCAGGTGAGTTTATTCAACTCTCTTTAAAATTCAGCAATTAATATTGAAATAGATATGTATTATGTATGTCTGAGCATGTTAATAAAGGACTTGTCTTAATCAATAATGAGTCCAAATAGATGGCTAAAAGTTATGATATGTTGATCCCCGTGCTAAATGGCAATGAAGGGATAGTTAAGAAGTCGAGGTGTCAAAACTATTAATATTCTTTATAAATGTTTATAGATATAGAATATATTATGAGACGAATGTATTGTATGTTATGTACATATAATAGTAAGAGAAATAATACTTATGTATTGTATGGCGATTGCTAGAAATAGGCATCCGGTCATAGTAGGGCACCTGGGTACGGTCTAATGGGAACCGAAATACTTGCCATTTGACCAAGGGATGTACCTTCTAGTGAACGAGCGTATCTTGAATCATCGTGAGGGCCCCGGTTGTGTATCGCGATATATTAATCCCATTGGGGTCAGTGATTCTGAGATGGTGAGGACGTGAAATGTGGAATAGGCAGATTTTGAATTGTAATTCCCATTTCGAATGGAAGATCGGAGATTTCCATTTTATAGGGAAGATCGGAGATTTCCCGTTGTGAAAGGAAGATTAGAGATAGGCATAAAGTAATTTGTAATCTCTACTTCCGGATTAAGAAATAGGCAGGTTTTGACTTGTAATTTCTTAGATAAGAGTAATAACTTTGAATCTGGGATGATTCATAGTAAACTCTTGATAGTAATATTATGGCTAGACGAATTAGTCATAAGTATGAGAGTGGGGTAGATTCCCAGTATTGAAAGGAGTTGTTGTACGGTAAGATGGGCGAGAACAAGTTTGTTTTATCTGTTGAGATTTTAATTGTTTAACTTTAATTTGATTTGAATATTCTCACTAGGCGAAAGCCTAATGTTTCAAGTTGAATTTTCTTACCAGGTACAAGCTCCGGGAAGTAAGCGGGAAAGTGTGATGAGAATCTTTTGGAAAGACTTAAACTTAGAGATAACGGAGGATCTAGCTGTTCTTTTGATGCTTTTGGGACAAAGGATTAGATAACTTAATTAATCTGGTTGTGATGTATGATTAGATTAATAGGTTATTTGAATTAGTTGTGTTGTATATAAAACCTTTACATTTGATCCTCAGGTTATAGAAGTTTGAAGTTTTATGATCATAACTTGTAGCAATTTTTAAGGTTTAAATTGGCCCTGTTTTTAGGGTGTTACAATATGGTATCAGAGCTGTAGTTTAAGCGAACTAGGTATGATTTTGAGATACCTAGACTTAAGCTGTGATGAATTAAGTTATGATCTGCGAGTTATGGGTAGAAGTACTAAGACTGGGTAGTCTTAGAGTCGACAGAAATACGCGAAGTTAGTACTGTAACAATGGTAATGAGAATTCTCATGTATGATATGTTCGCAATTTCAATTAGCTACTGTTATTATGAATATATTATTACACAAGTGTACTTGTTTCTAAATTGTTACAGTGACTGATTAGCGGTAAAGTACGTATTCTATGTATAGTTGTATAAACCATTACTGATGAGTATTCTGTTGTGCTCATATCAGATCAATGGTGAATACACCTCCGAGGTCTCCAAATTCTTCTATGAATAGGAATTGGTTAGACGATACGGGAGAAAGGCAAACTGGAGTAAGCGGAATTCAGGAGACCCACATTTTCTTTCTTTAGTAGGAATGCGAAATCGGGTACATCGAGGGGGTGCCAGTACTGCCGATCAAACACCATCGGATTCAAGTATGGAAGGCCGCATAATGGATAATGTAACCAGATTGATGAATGCATCAATGGAAAGGCAATTTGAAATGATGAACATCAATATGGGAAGACAAGCAGAAATGTTTATGAAAATGTTCAATGATCGAAGTACGGAACCAAGACGAACAGTAGTTGATACTAGTGTGATAAATCCAACTGGTAACCCAGGGTCGGAGATGGAAAGAAGGGTTGAAAGAAACTGCTCCTACAAAACTTTTCTGAGCTGTAAACCGCCGGAATTCAAAGAAGATGATAGTCCAGTGACTTGCATGAACTGGATAAGAGAAATAGAACAAGCCTTTCGGGCTTGTGAGTGTTATGATGAAAAGTCTAAAGTTAGATTTGGGTCACAAATGTTACGCGGTACCGCGCTATCTTGGTGGAACGTACTGTCATCTTCTGTGACGGAGGCAGTTCTGAATGCCGTGACTTGGGAACAGTTCAAAGCAAAGATTTTGGAAGAGTACTGTAATGAAACTGAAATGGACCGAATCGAGGAAGAGTTCAGGAATCTCAAGAAAGGCAACATGACAGTGAGAAAGTATACTGAATCCTTTATGGAGAAGCTGAACCTGGTGGGGCATGTGGCTCCAGCTGAGAAAGACAAAATTAAAGCTTATCTGAAGGGTTTACCGGCGGATATGATGACCAGGGTCCGAAGTTCAAAAGTTACTACTTTAAGGGAGACGATTGAGGAAGCGAAAGTGATAGAAGATATGTACGCCAAAGACAAAGAAGAGAAAGCGCATGTGGGAGAAAAGAGAAAGTGGGAAGGTCGTTCAGAATCTTCTCAGAAAACCAGATTGTTTGGCAAGAATATCCGTTATGACTCTCGTAGGGAACCAAGCTGGTGTTCTAAATGTAGAAGCAAACATTTTGGCTTGTGTCGAGTGGGTGGAAATGAATGTTACAAGTGCGGGAAGGCGGGGCATATAGCGGTGAACTGCACAATGCCGGGATCAGTGTGTTTTGAATGTAAGCAACCGGGCCACTTTCGGAAAGATTGTCCGAAGCTAAAGAAGGAGGGAGATCAGGGAAGGAAGTTGGTTATCCCTAAACCAACTGGGCGTGCTTTCCAAATGACTGCTGAAGAAGCGAAGAGATCGAAATATGTTGTCTCGGGTACATTCCTTATAAACTCCATTCCTGCACATGTGTTATTTGATAGTGGCGCAAACTATTCTTTTGTATCCAAGTTGTTCTACCGTAAGCTAGCTATGCCTGTCACTACGTTAGGAGATGCCTTAGTAGTTGAGATAGCTAATGGGGTTCGATCTTTGGTTAGTGAAAGTTTGGTCGAGTGTAAAATTTTGATAGAGGGAACCGAATTTCCGATTGACTTATTGTTAATGGAAATTGGGGGATTTGATGTTATTGTGGGGATGGACTGGTTGAGCAATAACCAGGCAGAAATAATGTGTGCAAAGAAACTGATCCGAATTCCGATGACCGGTATAGATGATGTATTCATATTTGGAGAAAAGCAGAAAGGAGATATTCCGTTGATTTCAGTGGCAAAGGCGCGTAAATGTTTATCAAAGGGATGTTGGTCCTATCTAGCTTATGTTATAGATACGAAGTTAGAAAAGAAACAAGTGCAAGATATCAAAGTGGTGCGTGAATTTCTGGATGATCTTCCAGGTCTACCAGCGGAAAGACAAGTAGAGTTTCGCATCGATCTTATTCCTGGAGCAGCACCGATAGCTTGTGCACCTTACCGCCTAGTGCCAGCTGAGATGACAGAAATGATGTCTCAATTGCAAGAGCTGTTAGATAAGGGTTTTGTTAGACCGAGTTCTTCACCTTGGGGAGCTCCGGTATTGTTTGTTAAGAAAAAAGATGGCACTATGAGAATGTGCATAGATTATCGGGAGATGAATAAGGTGACGATAAAGAATAAGTATCCGCTTCCAATGATTGATGATCTGTTTGATCAACTCCACGGTGCGGGATGCTTTTCCAAAATTGATCTAAGGTCGGGGTATCACCAAGTGCAGGTAAGAGAGGAAGACGTTCCAAAGACGGCGTTTAGAACGAGATACGGGCATTATGAATTTCTTGTGATGCCGTTTGGGTTGACAAACGCTCCAGCTATATTCATGGATTTGATGAATAGAGTATGTCGACCGTTTTTAGACAAGTCTGTTATCGTTTTCATTGATGACATACTTGTTTATTCGAAGAATGAGAACGACCATGAACGCCATATTCGGGAAGTTTTAGAAGTGTTACGAAAAGAGAAATTGTACGCAAAATTCTCTAAATGTGAATTTTGGTTGAAAGAAGTACAATTTCTGGGACACGTGATTTCTGTGGAAGGCGTGAAAGTAGATCCAGCAAAGATAGAAGCAATGATGAATTGGGAGACTCCGAAAAGCGCGTCTGAAATAAGAAGTTTCTTGGGGTTAGCAGGTTATTACCGGAGATTTATTAAAGACTTCTCAAAGATTGCTTCTACTCTGACGATGTTGACTCGTAAGAATATGAAGTATGTTTGGACCGAAAAGCAGGAATTAGCTTTCAGAACCTTACGGCAGAAGTTGTGTGAAACTCCTATTCTTGCACTGCCAGAAGGGACTGAAGATTTGGTAGTCTACAGTGACACATCGAAAATGGGTTTGGGATGTGTGTTGATTCAACGAGGTAAGGTAATTGCCTATGCGTCAAGACAGTTGAAAGAGCACGAAAAGAACTATCCTACCCACGATTTAGAATTAGCAGCCGTTGTGTTTGCTTTAAAGCTGTGGCGTCATTATCTCTATGGAACGAAGTGTACACTCTTCACTGATCATAAAAGTTTATAACATGTTTTTGATCAGAAGGAGTTGAATATGAGGCAAAGACGATGGCTTGAATTGTTGAAGGACTACGATTGTGAATTGCATTACCACCCAGGTAAAGCAAATGTTGTAGCCGATGCTTTGAGTAGAAAAGAGTATAATAGGTGCTTGAAAACGACAAACGCCAGAATTGATGTAATGTCAAGTCTGATTGAAAGAATAAAAGCTGCTCAAATGGAGGCTTTGTTAGAAAGCAACTTGAAGGAAGAAGTGATGAGCAAGCAACATCTTCAGCTGACTGAAGATAGCCGTGGGATTAAATTGTTCCAAGGCCGTGTTTGGGTACCAAAGATAGGTGGAAATCGGGAGTTGATTTTGGAGGATGCGCATAGATCTAAGTATTCTATACATCCGGGGAGTACCAAGATGTATAGAGATTTGAAGTTGCATTATTGGTGGCCGGCTATGAAAGTGGATGTGGCACGAATAGTAGAGAAATGCGGAACTTGTTCGTTAGTAAAAGCAGAACACCAAAGACCATACAGAAGTTTTCAATCTTTGGAAATTCCAGAGTGGAAATGGGATAAGATTACCATGGATTTTGTGACAAAGTTACCAAAGACGCAAAGAGGTAACGATACTATTTGGGTAATCGTCGATCGTTTGACTAAAAGTGCTCATTTCTTAGCTATGAAAGAAGCATCACCAATAGATAAATTGGCGAAGCTATATATCGATGAAGTGGTTTCAAGACATGGTATACCGGTGTCTATAGTGTCGGATCGTGATAGTCGGTTTACCTCAAGATTTTGGCAATCACTACAAGAGGAATTGGGTACAAAAGTTAATCTAAGTACTGCTTATCACCCACAGACTGACGGCCAAAGTGAAAGAACCATACAAACTTTGGAAGATATGCTTAGATCGTGTGTGTTAAATTTTGGAGGTAACTGGGATTCTCATTTGCCGTTAGTAGAATTTGCTTACAATAACAGCTACCATTCCAGTATTGGAAGAGCACAATTCGAGGCATTATATGGTAGGAAGTGCAGAACTCCGGTGTGCTGGTTAGAAGCCGGAGAGAAACAGTTTGCTGGTCCGGAACTTGTGCAACAAACCGCGGACAAGGTAAAGGAAATTCGGCAGCATATGAAAGCGGCTCAAGATAGACAGAAAAGTTACGTTGATCCGAAAAGGAGACCAAAAGAATTTCAAGTTGGGGAGCGTGTAATGCTTAAAGTATCCCCATGGAAAGGTGTGATTCGGTTTGGAAAGCGTGGGAAATTAAGTCCTCGTTTTCTAGGACCATTCACTATTACCAAAAGAGTTAGTCTTCAAGCGTATCAACTGGATCTTCCACCTGAGTTGGAAGGGATCCATAATACTTTTCATGTGTGTTATCTTCGGAAATGCTTAGCCGAAGAACAGGATGTGATTCCACTTACTGATGTTAGAGTGGATGAAGGGAGCCGATGTGTAGAAGAACAAGAGGCAATCTTGGAAAAGTCAGTTAAGAGGTTACGAAGTGGTAAAGAGATGGTAATGTTAAAAGTTCAATGGAAGCATCATCGAGGTGCTAATGTGACCTTAGAATCAGAGGAAGATATGAAAGTTAGATATCCTCATTTGTTTAGCTAGATTTGATTTCGGGGACGAAATCATTTTCAAGTTGGGGAGTATTGTAACATCTCGAATTTTCGTTGTATTATTTTTGTAAATTACAAGTTTTAACTTGGGGTTAAGTTTGTATTTGTTTAAAGTTATTGGTTGAAGTGGATTTTCAATTTGAGGGTTTGTTGTGTCATTCCTTTAAAGTTAGGGGTGTATTTGGTAATTTGAGCTATGACTCACTATGTTCAAGTAGGAGGTGTCACACAATTAGTCTTAAGTGACTAATTGTGTGTGTGTGTGTGGTTATTTTCGGTAACGAGAGAGAGAGATAGAGCCAAGAGTTAGAGATAGAAAGAACGAGAAGAAGAAGAGCAAGTGAAGCAAGGATTTTCAGCTGGGTTCTGAGATTAATTGAAGAAACAAAGGTAAACTATCCTTACTTTCATGTTCATAAGTTGTTAGATAAATTTAGAGATGGGTTTTTATGAAATATGGATGTTTTGGGGAAATCTGAGTATATGAGTAGGTTCAGTTCATAGCCTTAATCATATCTGCATAATATCATAAAGATTCATGGTGTAAAAACTGCAAAATCTGGGTTTTAGGATGAACATAGTGGACTGAGATATGGATGAACATCATGGATATCGCAACCTTGAGTTGCGACATTCATGCATATCGCAATAGAAGGTTGCGACTTGGTAGTGAAGTCGCAATAGAAGGTTGCGACTTGGTAGTGAAGTCGCAATAGAAGGTTGCGACTTGGTGTTGAAGTCGCAATAGAAGGTTGCGACTTGGTGTTGAATTCGCAATAGAAGATTGCGACTTGGGGTTAAAATCGCAATAGAAGGTTGCGACATGGTGACCATGTCGCAGTAGTTGATTGTGACTTGCACTGTGCATTGCGACAAGAGATTTTATTATTTAGTTGGTTGCGACTTAAGACGAAGATTTTTAGATGATAAGGATTCTTAGTTTTAGAGAGTTTTGTTCTGTAATTTAATATCAGTATATGTGTATATTGGATATTACAGTAAACTGTGGTGGTGAAGACAGGAGTTCCTACGTCTTTAAAAGAAGTGTGACTTCATACCAGGTGAGTTTATTCAACTCTCTTTAAAATTCAGCAATTAATATTGAAATAGATATGTATTATGTATGTCTGAGCATGTTAATAAAGGACTCGTCTTAATCAATAATGAGTCCAAATAGATGGCTAAAAGTTATGATATGTTGATCCCCGTGCTAAATGGCAATGAAGGGATAGTTAAGAAGTCGAGGTGTAAAAACTATTAATATTCTTTATAAATGTTTATAGATATAGAATATGTTATGAGACGAATGTATTGTATGTTATGTACATATAATAGTAAGAGAAATAATACTTATGTATTGTATGGCGATTGCTAGAAATAGGCATCCGGTCATAGTAGGGCACCTGGGTACGGTCTAATGGGAACCGAAATACTTGCCATTTGACCAAGGGATGTAATTTCTAGTGAACGAGCGTATCTTGAATCATCGTGAGGGCCCCGGTTGTGTATCGCGATATATTAATCCCATTGGGGTCAGTGATTCTGAGATGGTGAGGACGTGAAATGTGGAATAGGCAGATTTTGAATTGTAATTCCCATTTCGAATGGAAGATCGGAGATTTCCATTTTATAGGGAAGATCGGAGATTTCCCGTTGTGAAAGGAAGATTAGAGATAGGCATAAAGTAATTTGTAATCTCTACTTTCGGATTAAGAAATAGACAGGTTTTGACTTGTAATTTCTTAGATAAGAGTAATAACTTTGAATCTGGGATGATTCATAGTAAACTCCTGATAGTAATATTATGGCTAGACGAATTAGTCATAAGTATGAGAGTGGGGTAGATTCCCAGTATTGAAAGGAGTTGTTGTACGGTAAGATGGGCGAGAACAGGTTTATTTTATCTGTTGAGATTTTAATTGTTTAACTTTAATTTGATTTGAATATTCTCACTAGGCGAAAGCCTAATGTTTCAAGTTGAATTTTCTTACCAGGTACAAGCTCCGGGAAGTAAGCGGGAAAGTGTGATGAGAATCTTTTGGAAAGACTTAAACTTAGAGATAACGGAGGATCTAGCTGTTCTTTTGATGCTTTTGGGACAAAGGATTATATAACTTAATTAATCTGGTTGTGATGTATGATTAGATTAATAGGTTATTTGAATTAGTTGTGTTGTATATAAAACCTTTACATTTGATCCTCAGGTTATAGAAGTTTGAAGTTTTATGATCATAACTTGTAGCAATTTTTAAGGTTTAAATTGGCCCTGTTTTTAGGGTGTTACAGCGCGCGACGATCATGCGACGCCACTTGTTGGGCAAAGATCCTATGGCGTTGGCGTCGGACGAGTTGGACCTATTCTTCAGGGAGGTCGGGACCGAGAGGGATCTTGACTCGGATGATGATAAGTAGGTCGAGGAGGAGGAAGGTCCTCAGGACGAGACGTCAGGCAAGGATGCGACCGACGCTCCTCCTCTGCCTTAGAAAATGTCTGTGTTTATTTTTGTTCCCTGTTATTCGACCGTCAATGGTCGAGTCTTTTGGATGTATATACGACAGTAAGTTCGATGAATAAAGCTTAGATATCTTTTGACTTTGTGTCTTATACTTTTTGCAAATAAATACAATGTCAATTGTACAATTCCCCAAGTGGTAAGGGAACAAGAATTCATGCGACTTGGGCATCTAGCTCAACATAATAATTAAGACATAAGTCATAAGACGTCAAACTGTGATGGCGTTCATATGTAATCACAACATTTATTCAGAGCATGTAAGTCTCCTAAGTTAAGGAACTGAAATCATGGGGTCGGTAGACCTTGTGGTCTTACGACTAGACCCTATCATGCCTTTGAATCATGCGTTCCGGTGATGGGATAATCGAGTCATGGACCCGATCGCTTATATCGTACAATCCTGCGGAAGCGTACTGGTGTCATGTGACAGACTCAGTAACTGGTACGTGCGAAATGTGTATTTTAATCGCAGTGGGTTGCAAACTGTCCACAGTGGGAAGTGCAAGTGTACACTGTCCACTATGATCGTCACAGCAAGTAATAGTTGGTAAAATACCAGAATCGAATCCACAGAGACTGGACAATCAAGACAATACGGTTCTCATGAGCTCCTTTTACAAGTTTCAACTAGAGAGGAAAATAATACTTTGGTTTGGTTTGGTGAAATAGCTACTTTAAACGAATTACTAAATGATAAAAAGGAGGAATGTAGGTTGGATTTTCCCTAAATTTTATCTCAAATACTCGGTCCTTAGAGTGATCCTCGTATTCGTGGTAGACATTTTCGCTAGAAAAGCCCGGTTACAAAATACTCACACCTTTAGATGAAAATCCCATACTCTTAGTACTTGTTGTTTTGTCAATGGTAATCTCTAAATGGACCTTTTCAGGCCTCGATGGAATGTGTAGAGACAAATACTCTAAGTGTTTTTAATACACAAATTAGCTTGCCTACTACTCCAGTGGGAAGAGATTAGCTCACTATGCCGACCTCACTTTCGTAAGTGTCATAAGAATTCTTTCGAATCCCCTAGCATCATTCAAGCTCGTGTCACTGCGTTCTACTCATTTCTAAGTTAAGAACTAGACTTTTAGATCTTTGCAAGTGATCGGCTTGTTCGCATCTTTGGGTAAATATCGAGAATGAATGACCAAAACAATAAATATTCTAAGTATAAAGATTACTCAAGCATTTTCTATAAAATCCAGGTACTTCTCCTTCCTACATCCCAAAGGATGTTTAGCCTAACATTTCTGAAGTAAAGAAAACAAAAAAGATGAAGATTTGCACATAATAAAATTGAAAGTGACCTGAATTAACTGCTCACAGTGGGGAACGAGAAGTCGTCCCTGCACTGTGTATTACGAACTACAATTAAAATAAATTACTGAAATTAAATGCTAAGTTACTGCAGTAAATGAAAGCTTATAACTTAAAGAAGTACTAGATAAATTGCAAGAAAGATGGATGCAATAAATGAGACCCAACACCCCTTTTTATACCAAGAAGGAGGTGTTGGTCTTTACACAAAAAAGGTTTATCCAAGGTGTAAGGACTGCAGGGAAATGCTGAAATCAGCTCAAAGGATAATACTTCAATCCTCCATGTATAACTCTCTTTACCCAATGGTCCTTTAGAAGTCAACCATTGCACGTACAAAGGTACAATCATTATGTAAAGCCTTGAGGAACACTTGTAACAGCCAAATCTCAGCTTCTCTGCCATTTGAACCTTCTTAATCTCCAGATTTTATATTTCCAGCCCAAGGTTTTCTTGATCTACTCGAAGAGTGGGGAGCAGAGTGGGCACTGTATACGTCACTGCGGATAGAAAATCGTGAAAAACACCCAAACTTCCACCAAATAATTTATTAAAGACCATGGTTCACTCCTTTTGCTCGTTTTCGTAAATCATACCAAGAATGGGGGTTTTTAGAAGTGAAATGGCTAAAATTGACAAAATAAAGTGGAAAATAAATGGAAATAATAACTCTAAAAATAGAGTTATCACAACCTCAAACTTAAATCATTACTTGTCCCCAAGTAATAAAAAGAAAGAAATAAAATGAAAAACAATGCATAAAGATCTTTGAGGGACTTACATACTTCTTGACTTGAATGAGCGTTTGATCTCCTTCCTCCGATACTTCCTTCGGTCCGAAACTTAACAACTTCACTTTTGTACTTGACGAAATCTTTCCCTTGTTTACCATTTGATCAATAGGGCTTTCTTGGGTTTGAAGGGTTTATGGCTTTGAATCTTTTCCCAAGGGTTTTTGGCAAGAATTTCCAAACATGGACCGAAGATCTCGCTTTGAGATTTTTATTTCAAGAAGTGGGTGTTTAGTATTTTGCAATGATAAGCACGTACACTTTCAGGCTTTATTTGGGTATGGCTATTTTTTTCTGATGGTCCAGAATAGGCACACCATCTTTTTCTGGGAGTGAGCACTTTGACGGTCCAGAAAAGGCACACCATCAATTTTTGCGTAGTGACACACCGATTTTCTTCTGTTTTTGGGGTTTTTGTGTTTTTTTTGGAGGTGGGTATGGCTTACCCACCTCAAACTTAGACTTCACAGTGTCCCCACTGTGGGCAAACTGTAAGTTCCCACCTCAAACTTAAAATCTCACAGTGTCCCCACTGTGACATAGAAAAATGGACCGAAGGTGGTGGTTGTGGGTACAAAAAGGGTCGTGTTTAGATGCGAAAAATGGCCTAAAACATTTCACGGGACAAGTTGAGATTTGTACTTACAAAAGTGACCTTTTTTAAGTCGGAAGCCGAAGGTTGTACCTTGAAATGGAAACGAGGTCAAACAAGCATTCAAACAATCAATACGTTAGTACCCAAAAGTACCTACCCAGTGGTAGGATTTTCATGCATCAAAACGCAAAAAAGAAATATGTAGCAAACATTGTCAAAGCCTAGCCATAGGCACAAAATATAAAACAAACCGAAATTTAAAATTGTTTTAGGAGCAAACGAGATAAACCATTGTTTTAACAAACCATTCAGTGGGTTGGGGTTGCATCTGGTGAACTGGAGGCGTCATCCTCTTCAAACTCGTCATCACTGGCATTGGTTGGGCAAATATCCTCAGGAAAATCTGGGAGCTGAGCAGCTAGCATCGGGTTGGCCTCTTTCATCATCAGGCCCGTCACCTCATCCCGTTCTCTTGTATACATCCAAAATTTCCGCGTGGCCCTGTTCTGATATCGCTGCTCAATTTCCAGCAACTCGATCCTGTATGTGAGCTTCTTCAAAGCTGCCAAAATCTCTCCCATTTCGTTGCTTGACGATCCGGCCTCGGTTGAATGGAGTGGTGTACGCGGCGTTCTCACAACATGCTCCTCAGCAATGGTCACAGTGGGGTGAACAGTCCCCACTGTGGGGATATCTTCTGCTGGTTCAGCTGGAGGAGTGGCGACGTACCTTCCCATCTTGCGGATGGTTTGTGCGCTGATGTTGCTCGTGGAGTCAAACCACTGATCCTCCACCGCCGAGGGTACACCTGCGTCCATCATTAGTAACGTAATGAGGCAAGGAAGGGGCAAGACTACCTTCTTTTTGTTCCAAGCTTGATCTATGGCCGCATGCATAACAATCCCGACGTTGATCTTTCTTCCAGTGAGGAGGCAGTACAACATAGCACATTTATGCATAGACAATGTGGTATCGTGCGATGTTGGGGACACAGAGGCCCGGAGAAATTGGAACCAAATAGCGGCCTCGGTGGTGAGGGAGCTAGCGTTTAGGAACCTTCTCTAGCCGTCTTTATTCCACGGCTTCCCCTCGACTGCTATTTCGCGCAAGACAAGATCTTCGTCCGCCGGGGTCATTTTCTTTAAAAACTAGGCAAACTCACACACAGCCGGGCTCCTTCTTCCTAATACCCGGTTAATCGCTCCTGGAGTATAGCTCACTTGCTTTCCCCGAACTACCACAGTGGGATCCTTTGCTTGAGAGGCCTCGGCGTAAAATTCACGCACTAACGAGGCATTCGCGCGTCGATTGGTGTCACGTGCGAAATATGTGTTTTAATCGCAGTGGGTTGCAAACTGTCCACAGTGGGAAGTGCAAGTGTACACTGTCCACTATGATCGTCACAGCAAGTAATAGTTGGTAAAATACCAGAATCGAATCCACAGAGACTGGACAATCAAGACAATACGGTTCTCATGAGCTCCTTTTACAAGTTTCAACTAGAGAGGAAAATAATACTTTGGTTTGGTTTGGTAAAATAGCTTCTTGCAACGATTTACTAAATGTTAAAAAGGAGGAATGTAGGTTGGATTTTCCCTAAATTTTATCTCAAATACTCGGTCCTTAGAGTGATCCTCGTATTTGTGGTGGATATTTTCGCTAGAAAAGCCCGGTTACAAAATACTCACACCGTTAGATAAAAATCCCATACTCTTAGTACTTGTTGTTTTGTCAATGGTAATCTCTAAGTGGACCTTTTCAGGCCTCGAAGGAATGTGTAGAGACAAATACTCTAAGTGTTTTTAATACACAAATTAGCTTGCCTACTACTCCAGTGGGGAGAGATTAGCTCACTGTGCCGACCTCACTTTCGTAAGTGTCATAAGAATTCTTTCGAATCCCCTAGCATCATTCAAGCTCGTGTCACTGCGTTCTACTCATTTCTAAGTTAAGAACTAGACTTTAGATCCTTGCAAGTGATCGGCTTGTTCGCATCCTTGGGTAAATATCGAGAATGAAAGACCAAAACAACAAATATTCTAAGTATAAAGATTACTCAAGCATTTTTGATAAAATCCAGGTACTTCTCCTTCCTACATCCCAAAGGATGTTTAGCCTAACATTTCTGAAGTAAAGAAAGCAAGAGATGAAGATTTGCACATAATAAAACTAAATGTGATTTAAATTAACTGCCCACAGTGGGGAACGAGAAGTCGTCCCTGCACTGTGTATTTCGAACTACAACAGAAAATAAATTACTGAAATTAAATGCTAAGTTACTGCAGTAAATGAAAGCTTACAACTTAAAGAAAAATGCTAGATATATTGCAAGATAGATGGATGGAATAAATGAGACCCAACACCCCTTTTTATACTAAGAAGGAGGTGTTGGTCTTTACACAAAAAGGGTTTTCCAAGGTGCAAGGACTGCAGGGAGATGCAGAAATCAGCTCAAAGGATAATACTTCAATCCTCCATGTATAGCCCTTTTTACCCAATGGTCCATTAGAAGTCAACTTTTGCAAGTACAAAGGTACAATCATGATGTGAAGCCTTGAGGAACACTTGTAACAGCCAAATCTCAGCTTCTCTGTCATTGAACCTTCCTCCTCCAGAAAATTAGATCCCAACTAAAAGTTTCTTTTTGATTTCTTTTTTATCAGCTCGAAGAGTGGGGAACCGGAGTGGGCACTGTATACGTCACTGCGGATGAAAAATCGAGAAAACACCCAAAACTTCCCAAAATAATTTATTAAAGACCATGGTTCACTCCTTTTGCTCGTTTTCGTAAATCATACCAAGAATGGGGGTTTTTAGAAGTGAAATGGCTAAAATTGACAAAATAAAGTGGAAAATAAATGGAAATAATAACTCTAAAAATAGAGTTATCAATTGGCTTCGGCCAAAATCGACCAGTATTGCGCTACAATCCTATTCTTAACAAATGGGTTGGCCTCAACAAACTCAGGGTCGAAACCCCTCTCTAACTTCAGTTTCTGTGTAGCAATGCACTCATAGTGGGCAGCCACCTCCGGAGTGGTGAACTGCCTGGGCACCCCACTAGGGGCATGCGCAGTGCCCACTGTGGATTGATGTGGGTTTTGGGTTTGAACTTGGTCATCCCCAACATCAATCTCAACAGAAGATGAACTTAAAGAGGGCTGAAGATTTGTACCTTTCTTTGACGGTTGTTTTGCCGGCCTTTTTGTCGGTTTTTTCAGAGCTTTAGTCACCGCAGACCTGGTGACCACGCCTTTCCTTCTTGTGGCCCGTAGAATTAGGTTCTCCCCACTGTGGGCAGTCATCCTCACTGTCTCTCTTTCAACACTATCCCCAAGCTTGCGGTATTGTTCCTGATAGTCATCATCAACCTTCCTCTGAAACTCCACTTCTTCAGCAAAAATCTCTGCCTCAGCCCTTTTCCTTTCATCCTCAAAAATCCTTTCCTTCTCAGCCTTCAGCCTTTCTTCTTCCATTCGCTTTTCCTCTTCTTCCTTTTTGATTCTTTCTTCTTCCTCTCGACGCCTCCTCTCGACCTCTTCCTTTCTTTTTCTAATGGCTTCCATTTTCTGTTTGAACTCTTCTGCTAACCGCCTCTCTTCTTCTTCGGCTAGAAGTGTCTCGGTCTCGAAATGGGTGATACTGTTGTCTGAGACTTGCGAGGATGAAGTAGCCTTTGGGCTTTCGTGCTTTGAAGAACCCTCGTCGGCCGCACCGGAGATGATCGGGTTTTCGCCAGAGACCGGCGGCGGTTCGTTCAGGTCACCGGTGACGGGTTCCGGTGGTTGTTCCTCGGCGGTCCTGCGGCGGATGGCCGCACGTGTGAGTGCATCGGGGTTGGTGTTCATTCTCTTGGTTCTTGCCATTTTTAGGGTTTTAGGAAGGTTTCAGATTTGGTGGGTTTTTTTTTTTGAGAGAAAAAGAGAAGAGAGAGTGTTTTTGAATATTTTGGAAGTGAAACTGGTTTTTGAGAGGTTAAGGTGGTTTTTGGAATTTTGGAAAAAGGTTTAGGATGGAACCGTTGGTTTCTAGGAGAGAGAGAGAGAGAGAGAGAGAGAGAAACTATGATGGTTTTCCTTGGAACAAAGCAAAAGGGACAAATGGCAGCCAAGGGTGACCTTTTGTGTAAGAAAAAGGTGATGTGTGTCAGCCTTGGGCCACCCAAAATTGTCCTTTCATCCGTCAGACGGGGAGTGGGGAGCGCAGGGACTTGAGCCTTCCCCACTGCGAAGCATTTTCTTCCAAAAACGACAATTTCGCCTACACACATAAAAACAAACTACCATGCAGAATTAAAAGGACCAAAAATAATAAAAAGACAGCAAATAACTGAAATAAAATATTTACAAGTGATCCCGATGTTTCTTAATCAAGGTGGGGTGAGGAGTGGGATGGAATGTGGGCACTCTCGTTCAGAAAATGCTTCACCCTTTGCCCATTGACTTTGAAGATTTTTCCGGATTGAGGAGCCATTAAGTCCAGAGTTCCAAAAGGACTTACCTTGACCACAGTGTAAGGCTCTTTCCATCTTGATTTTAAATTTTCCGGAAACATCCTTAACCTTGAATTAAAAAGTAGCACTTTGTGTCCCTCCCCAAACTCTCCATGAGTGATTTTTTGGTCAGGCCACCACTTGATCTTCTCCTTGTTGGTTTTTGCATTTATGTAGGAGTGATGACAGAGTTCTTCTAACTCATTGAGGTAGGCATATTTTAAGTGGGAAGGCAATGGCTTCAAATTCAAGTCAGGGGGATTTTTGGATGGTAGTTTGACATGTCTATCTTTGAAATCTAGCTGCTCAAAAGCTGCCAAGATCTCGTTACACTCATCCTCAAAAGTGTTATCACTCTCAGATTCGGAGTGCTTACTCTCACTCCCCACTGTGGGCACTGTGTCAAGACGGTGGGTTCCATTAATCGAACTCAAAGCAAAACAGTCTTCGGTTTCCATATACTTAAGGGCCTTGAAGACATTGAAAGTTACCTCTTGGTCATTAACCCGAATCGTGAGTTCTCCTTTGTGCACATCAATCAAAGTACGTCCGGTTGCAAGAAACGGACGCCCTAAGATGATTGGGATTTCTTTATCGGCCTCATAATCTAGAACTAGAAAATCGGCGGGGAAGATAAATTTATCCACTTGGACCAAAACATCTTCTATTTTTCCCTTGGGATAGGCAATGGACCGGTCGGCTAGTTGTAATGTCACGGTTGTGGGTCTAGCCTCTCCAATACCTAACTTGTTAAAAATGGACAGCGGCATCAAGTTGACACTAGCTCCTAAATCACAAAGTGCTTGACCCACTTCTTGTCCTCCTATAATGCATGTAATGGTGAAACTACCCGGGTCTTTCAACTTCGGTGGAATCTTGCTAGTAAGGAGTGCACTACATTCCTCGGTTAAAGCCACAGTCTCAAACTCACCCAACTTTCTCTTTTTGTTCAAAATATCCTTTAAAAATTTAACATAGCTTGGCATTTGCTCGAGAGCTTCTACCAAGGGTATGTTAATATGAAGTTGTTTAAAAATGTCTAAGAATTTTTTAAATTGAACATCGACATTTTTAGGCTTCATTCTTTGAGGAAAAGGGATACTTAGTGGGTCAATTTGAGTTTGCTGAGGTATTGGCTTTGGAATAGTAGGCTTTGGAACAGGTCCAAAAGTGGGAAGGTCATGGATGTCGGTCCTCACTGTGGGGACCACAGTGACCTGAGGAGTGCCCACTGTGGGAACCACAGTGGGTATTTGAGGCGAATCATCAGACTCAAAAACGATATCTTTCAGATCCTTTCCACTCCTAAGTGTTATGGAATTGACATGTTCTGGTCCTTTTCCTATCACCCTAGCTTGCTCGGTGTCACTAGGTAACGTCCCTGGTGGTCTATTCTTAACTTCAACGGCTAGTTGTCCTACTTGAGTCTCTATGTTCCTAATGGCTGCCTGGGTTTGGTTCATAAAACCTTTGAGAATTGATTCAATCGATTGTTGTACCTCAGCTGGTTGGTTGGATCGTGGTTGGTATGGTTGTGAGGACTGCCCTTGGTGAAAGTTCTGTGGGTGCTGCCCACTGTGATGTGAGGATTGCCCACTGTGATGTGATTGAAATCCGGGGGGGTTGTGTGGTCTTTGCTGGATATGACTCGGCCCTTGGGGTTGGAGTCCTTGATTACCAGACCAAGAGAAATTCAGATGATTTCTCCAACCTGGATTATAAGTCTGCGAATAAGGGTTGTTCCTCGGGTTGGTCCCTATAACATTAACAGATTCGGGATTTGCTGGGCAAAAATCAAAAACATGCTCCTCTCCACAGAGGGAACAGTTTTCAGGGAGATGCGTTGCGGAATTGACTTGGCCTCGATTTTGATTTAAAACGATTTTTGTCAAGGCCACTAATTGTGCATTCATGGTTTTGAGTGCTTCGGAATCGATGGTGTTGGTTTTTGGCATGGGTGCTCTTGGATTTGACCATTCGGTATTGTTGTTGGACACTTTTTCTAAGATTTGATATCCTTCGTTGTAGGTCATACTCGTAAATGTTCCACCGGCTGTTGCATCTAAGATGATTTTGGCTGCATTGGAAAGACCATTGTAAAAGGTCTCCAATTGGATGCAATGTGGGATGCCATGATGTGGGCACTTTCGAAGTAAATCTTTAAATCATTCCCATGCATCCGAAACAGCCTCATCTTCCTCTTGCCTAAACAAAATTATATCATTTCGAAACCTAACATTCCTTGTTGGAGGAAAGTATTTTTGCAAAAATCTATCGGCAAGCTCTTGCCAAGTGGTTATCGAGTGAGGTGCATGTGCGTTCAGCCAAGAC
Source organism: Saussurea involucrata (assembly GCA_033807775.1). Classification (NCBI taxonomy): domain Eukaryota; kingdom Viridiplantae; phylum Streptophyta; class Magnoliopsida; order Asterales; family Asteraceae; genus Saussurea; species Saussurea involucrata. The sequence goes on along the minus strand of CM066322.1, from coordinate 52,727,628 downwards.
TTCGCCTTGTCCCTTAATGAAAAAGGGAACAACCTTAGTCTTAATGCCTCATCACTAACACCTTGCAACTGAAAGGAATCTGTCATTTCTAAAAAAGATTTTAAGTGCGAGTGTGGATCCTCAGATGGCGATCCTCCAAATTGGCCCATGGCTTGGATCATTTGAAACATCACCGGTTTGAGTTCAAAATGCGTTGCAACAATATTGGGTCTGAAAATTCCGGAGCATAAATCACTAACTCCGGAAGTAGCATAGTCCCGTATTTTTCGATCTTTGCTATCGGCAATCGTGATTGTGGTCTCCACTATAGGTGGCGGTATTGCAGCCATGTTCACAGTGGGGATCACAGGGGGTTGTCGATTAATGTTTTTGTGTCTTTTTCGAAAAGTTTTCTCTATTTCAAGATCGATTGGTAACAAAGGTTCGTGTTGTTGCCTTGGCATACAATACGAACAGCTTAGAAAAACTAGTTACTCGGGCTAAAACAAAAACTAATGTCTTGAGATTTAAAATCACGCCAGTCCCCGGCAGCGGCGCCAAAAACTTGTCACGTGCGAAATATGTGTTTTAATCGCAGTGGGTTGCAAACTGTCCACAGTGGGAAGTGCAAGTGTACACTGTCCACTATGATCGTCACAGCAAGTAATAGTTGGTAAAATACCATAATCGAATCCACAGAGACTGGACAATCAAGACAATACGGTTCTCATGAGCTCCTTTTACAAGTTTCAACTAGAGAGGAAAATAATACTTTGGTTTGGTTTGGTAAAATAGCTTCTTGCAACGATTTACTAAATGTTAAAAAGGAGGAATGTAGGTTGGATTTTCCCTAAATTTTATCTCAAATACTCGGTCCTTAGAGTGATCCTCGTATTTGTGGTGGATATTTTCGCTAGAAAAGCCCGGTTACAAAATACTCACACCGTTAGATAAAAATCCCATACTCTTAGTACTTGTTGTTTTGTCAATGGTAATCTCTAAGTGGACCTTTTCAGGCCTCGAAGGAATGTGTAGAGACAAATACTCTAAGTGTTTTTAATACACAAATTAGCTTGCCTACTACTCCAGTGGGGAGAGATTAGCTCACTGTGCCGACCTCACTTTCGTAAGTGTCATAAGAATTCTTTCGAATCCCCTAGCATCATTCAAGCTCGTGTCACTGCGTTCTACTCATTTCTAAGTTAAGAACTAGACTTTAGATCCTTGCAAGTGATCGGCTTGTTCGCATCCTTGGGTAAATATCGAGAATGAAAGACCAAAACAACAAATATTCTAAGTATAAAGATTACTCAAGCATTTTTGATAAAATCCAGGTACTTCTCCTTCCTACATCCCAAAGGATGTTTAGCCTAACATTTCTGAAGTAAAGAAAGCAAGAGATGAAGATTTGCACAAAATAAAACTAAAAGTGATTTAAATTAACTGCCCACAGTGGGGAACGAGAAGTCGTCCCTGCACTGTGTATTTCGAACTACAACAGAAAATAAATTACTGAAATTAAATGCTAAGTTACTGCAGTAAATGAAAGCTTACAACTTAAAGAAAAATGCTAGATATATTGCAAGATAGATGGATGGAATAAATGAGACCCAACACCCCTTTTTATACTAAGAAGGAGGTGTTGGTCTTTACACAAAAAGGGTTTTCCAAGGTGCAAGGACTGCAGGGAGATGCAGAAATCAGCTCAAAGGATAATACTTCAATCCTCCATGTATAGCCCTTTTTACCCAATGGTCCATTAGAAGTCAACTTTTGCAAGTACAAAGGTACAATCATGATGTGAAGCCTTGAGGAACACTTGTAACAGCCAAATCTCAGCTTCTCTGTCATTGAACCTTCCTCCTCCAGAAAATTAGATCCCAACTAAAAGTTTCTTTTTGATTTCTTTTTTATCAGCTCGAAGATGAAGATTTGCACATAATAAAATTGAAAGTGACTTGAATTAACTGCTCACAGTGGGGAACGAGAAGTCGTCCCTGCACTGTGTATTACGAACTACAATTAAAATAAATTACTGAAATTAAATGCTAAGTTACTGCAGTAAATGAAAGCTTATAACTTAAAGAAGTACTAGATAAATTGCAAGAAAGATGGATGCAATAAATGAGACCCAACACCCCTTTTTATACCAAGAAGGAGGTGTTGGTCTTTGCACAAAAAAGGTTTATCCAAGGTGTAAGGACTGCAGGGAAATGCTGAAATCAGCTCAAAGGATAATACTTCAATCCTCCATGTATAACTCTCTTTACCCAATGGTCCTTTAGAAGTCAACTTTTGCAAGTACAAAGGTACAATCATTATGTAAAGCCTTGAGGAACACTTGTAACAGCCAAATCTCAGCTTCTCTGCCATTTGAACCTTCTTAATCTCCAGGTTTTATATTTCCAGCCCAAGGTTTTCTTTATCTGCTCGAAGAGTGGGGAGCAGAGTGGGCACTGTATACGTCACTGCGGATAGAAAATCGTGAAAAACACCCAAACTTCCACCAAATAATTTATTAAAGACCATGGTTCACTCCTTTTGCTCGTTTTCGTAAATCATACCAAGAATGGGGGTTTTTAGAAGTGAAATGGCTAAAATTGACAAAATAAAGTGGAAAATAAATGGAAATAATAACTCTAAAAATAGAGTTATCAGTAACTTATGTCGTGCGATTCTGCGATAAAACATTGTCAGAGGTTGGTCGTTGGCTAACCAACGACCCTCCGATACTTAAGTTAGTAGTCGTTCGTGATAAAAAATCGTATGAAAGAAAAGAAAAAGGAATTAGGAAAAATACCTTCATAGATTCTTTTTCTTTTTATGTAACTGGGGTATCTTCCCCCTGTCATTTATCATCCTATTTCTCTTTGGAGCAAATAGGTTTTAAATGACGTATCGACACTGAGCTTTTGAGGATTAACGTCAGTGTCTATGTCGACCGTGTTTTCGTGCGACGGGGCAAAATAGTCGGCATCTTCCTGTAGGAAAGGCATTAGTTTGTCTTTAAGATTATGGATAGAAGGACGAACCTGTCGAGTTTACTCTGATCTAGGGCGATTTCTTCAACCTGTGACTGCCAAACAACTTACTTTCGCGGTTTCAGGGTGGTCTTATAGCAGTCACGGGCGACTTTCGTCTCACTTTTGATTTTCCTGAACTCCCCACGGCGTAGGGAACTTCAGTGTCTGGTGATACGTCGAGGGAATGGCTTTCATTTCATGGATCCACGGTCGACCTAAGATGATGTTATAGGCCGACGAACAATCGATGACGTTGAACCTAGTCTGCTTGTTGATTCCTCCGGCATAGACCTGCAAGATGATTTCTCCATAGGTGCTCGTCGCTTCTCCATTGAAACCGACCAAGGTTGTCGAATGTCGGGTGATTTCCGAGCGATCGATTCCCATGGCCTTGATGGTGTCAAGAAAAATGATGTTCGATGAACTGCCCCCGTCGATCAAGACTCGTCGGGTTAAACAATTACCAATCGTGAGTTGAATGATCAACCCGTCATGATGCTTCTGATAAGAGTCACCGAGGTCGTCTTGATCGAACACAATCTTCATAGCTTCTAACTCCAGATCTCCTTTGGGCCTCGATGAACGTGGGATAGGTCGATCGTCAGGTGCTTGACTAGCGTGACGCTTGGATGCGGAGTACGTTAGACCACACACGTCGGAACCACCAGTGATGCAATTGACGACCTTCGCGTGCTCGGGGGTTGACGGTCGATCGTCGCTAGCTGGAGCAACGACGTTATCGATGATATCTTTGAGATTTCCTTTCGGGACATGATATGCTAACTCCTTTTTGAGAGCTATGCAATCATCTGTCGCATGACCATGGTCGACATGGAAGTCACACCATTTTGATTTATCTTTCTTGGTATCATCCTGTTCGGATTTCTTTGGCCACCGGATGGTCGCCTGAGCGATCTTCAGAGCTTCGACCAAGTCCTTAGTGGACCCTTTGAATCCATAAGAGGATATCTTGGGGTACTGAGGAAATTTGGTCGCGGTTTTAGCTTCTGCTTTTGTCTTGAATCGGACGTTCGAAATCTGGCGTGCGGGCTCTACCTTGGAAATTGCCTTTGTCTTGAATTTTGGCTTCTTCACACCTAACGACCTTTTGTCGTCGGTATGTTTACGACGAAAGGCAGCGTCGTCCTCTACCCTCATATACGCTAGGGTTCGAGCTCGGACATCTTCAAAATTTTCTGGAGGATACTTGGTCAGTTCTGTGTACAAACCCGAACTGTCGTCCAGACCACGCTTATAAGCTTCGATTGCGGTCTTGACGTCACAGTTGCGGACGCTAATCATCTCCGCGTTGAATCTATGGAAATAGCTTCGAATAGACTCATTAGCCTTCTGCACGATATAATATAGGTCACTGGTCTGCTTCTCCATTTTGCGACTGCTAGCGAATTGATGGGAGAATTGGTTGACCAATTCAGCGAACGACCCGATGGATTTGGGTTTGAGATTGATCAGCCATTGGAGGGCAGGTCCAGTGAGAGTCGCACCGAAGCTCTTGCACATACAGACCTCCTGATACATATGTGGGATCAAGATCGTCCACATGAGCTGCTTATACTGCGCGACGTGCTCTGTCGGATCGGTCACTCCTGAATACTTGGGCGTGAAGGCGGGGACGTTGTATTTCTTCGGGACCTCGACGGTCGCGATCTCATCAATGAAAGGAGATGCCTGATATCCTGATCGAGGCTCGACGTCGACGGGCACGGCTGCCTCGGGCAGCTTGGCTAGCAAAGACAGGACACGCTCGTTCTGATCTTCTAGCATCTTCAGCCGCTGGGCGACGGGGTCATTAGGATCGGGATTCGCACCTGTCTGTGGATTGACTCCTGAATTGGTACCATTGCCGTACGACGAACCATTGGCGTCTCCGCTGAAAGGGACAGAAAATGGTTGCGATCCATTCTGGAACGGCTGCGATCCATTCTGGAACGGCTGCGATCCATTTTGGAATGGTTGTGATCCATTCTGCATGGGTGGTGGCCTTATATGCTGAGGAGGAACCGTCCCGAACTGGGGATTTGGGTTGAACGGCCCCGGCTGTTGGTTCTGCATGAACGGACCTGGGTGCTGATTCTGGGCGAACGGACCCGACCCTGGACTTGGATTATGCGTGAATGGTCTAGGACCATTCTGACCGAACGACCCTTGACCTGGATTCTGAACGAATGTCCATGGACCATTCTGGAGTCCAAAGGGATTTCTCAGTCGCGTGATCTCCTCAGCTGCTCTTCGACTATGCTCGGCCATGTCATTGATTTGATTCTGAGCAACTTCTAGCTCTTGATACATATGGGAATTAACATGCTATTGATTTCCTGGGGCTGCCATCTTCCTGAAACAGAAAACAAGGGAAACTCCAAGAAACCATTAGCAGGACGCACGTTTGTCGAAGGTTTTCTCTAGATGGGGTCCCACGGATGGCGTCAAACTGTTAATGCCAAAAATCGTCCAGAAGGATAACTTAAGGTTGATTGTGGAGCTTAACAACTAAAGAAAGAAACCGTTCGACAAAAGCGTGCGATAAAGACAGAAATGGAAATGAGACAGAGAATTTGGTGACGCGGGAAAAACCTCAACGAGGAAAAAACCCGCGGACGACTATGGAAGTCGTCGCTGCACTATGGTCGCCAAACAGGGGCGATGTCCTTGTGTTTCTTGTGTCGATCGTACAGAGATTACAATACAAATGACTTGAAATGTAAAAATACAGGTGTATCGAATGAAAAATGGTGTGCGTCGTGTGTAAGAACTATGTGTTGCGCGCGAATATTGTTAATGCCAAAAATCGCACCAAAGATGCCAAAAATTGCATTAAACTGTCTTATGCCGAAAATCATATAAAAATACGATTTAAGGTACGGTTTCGGACCTTATCAACTAAAGATTGAACCATTGAAATAATCAAGAAAAAATACGAAGGAAATGTAGACGAGGCAAGAGATTTTGATGACGCATGAAAAACCCCGAACGAGGGAAAAAACCTGCGGACGACAGTGGATGTCGTCGATGTACTATGGTCGCCAATCAGGGGCGATGTCCTTGCGTCGATCGTACAGATGATTATAATACAAGTGAAGGAAATGCTTCGAAATGTAAAGTACAAGTGTTTGTAATGTAAAACAGGTGTATGTCGTGTCTGAAAACAATGTGTCGTGAGTGGTTGTCGTGCGCCGAGAGCGTTTCTTCGAGAGAGAAACTCTTTGCTTCGTGTGTTATTGAGTTCACCGTGTGGTTCTGGAATTGTGTGATGTCCCCCTTCTTTTGATGTCCGAAGGCCTTTATATAGCTTCGACTGGTAATAAATGAGCTTTATGGCTGGTCTTGTAACCGCTGTCGGGCATTAAATGTGAATTGATGACTTGGCTTTGTAACCGCTGTCGAGTCTTTAATGTCATTTATGACATTGGCCGTTATTGACCGTTGTGCCATAATGCTTGTGGACCTGCGTTAATGAACAACATAAATAGATGTTTGACTGTTAACGGTTAGTATACGACTGACGACAGAAGACTGTCGACGTAAGACCAACGAGTCGTAACTGGCGATACGTAACTGGCGACATGAGACTGGTGACGTGTGACTAGTGACATAAGACTAGCGACAGGTCGCTAACGATGTATGCCATATGACGTGCGACGTGTAACATGCGACACGTGACGTGCGATCATTAGATGTAAGATGACTATTGACGCAAGATGTCAATTATCGTGGTTATTTAAAGTATGTCGGGGATATGATAATAATGGGTATTATCATTGTCGGTCGGGGGTAACCAATGTCCATGGGTCATGTCGAGGGGATTTCCCAAGTCGGTCGAGGGTGTGATTTTTTACCCAAACAAATATCGTGCGTGAATGTCGTGCGTCGAGAGCGATTCTTCGAAAGAATATCCTTTGCTTCGAGTGTTCTTGGGAGTTCTTGAGAGTTCAAGTGATTGTGCGCTGCAATGCGTTGTCCCTTGAAATGTTGTCTGGGCTCTATATTTTTAGTCTTCGGGTGCTTTGAATGCTCTTCGTAACTGTCGTAACGGACGTTGCCTTTAGTGATGTTAATAACCTTTATCCGTTATAGTCGTTTGTCCATTAATGACGTTGACTCCTACATTAAATACTGAACAAACGTAACAGTTTATATCATGCGTTAGTTGGTCGAGGTCGCATGGTTCTATGCGACGGTCGTGTAAAACATACGACGTGGTCGAGTGTCGTGAGGCAAATAACTTACAATTTGACTTTTAACCAAGGATAAAAGCACTATGATTTTACCTTGTCGTGGGGGGAAATAAACGCATTCCTTACCTTGGTCGTGGTCGAGGACTGTTGAAATTTTGCCCAAACATTAAGGTTCGCAAAACGAGGAATAAAGAGTTTCAACTAGTAAAGGTCCCGTGGCGGTATCATAAAGGACAAGAGGCAACTTGGGAAGTAGAAGCGGACATGAAGTTCAGATACCCTCATCTCTTTGATAAAGGAATTCCGGGGACGAAATTCTTTTGAAGGGGAGTGTTGTAATAACCAAGGTCTATATTGAAAAGATTGAAGTGTTGTGGGTGAACATTTTAAAGTTGAAAGTTTAGGGGCCAAACTGTAAATGATGGGAAGGTATAAAAACCCTCATTTGGGCTCAAAACCCTAGGGAGTCATTTACTATTTGCGGCGGAGAGAGAGAGCACAGAAGGAGAAGATTCATCTGCATTCTACAAGTTTGGAAGGAGAGGAGGAAGTTCTCTACATCATCACACTCAAGGTAATCTTTACCATTTCTTAGCAATCAAAGAATTCTAGACCTAGAGTGGTTGAGCAAGAGTAGGGATGTCTGGCAATTTGATTAACTCATAAGAGTAAACCTATTACAGCTTATTAATCATGTTAAGAATGTTATTAGAGTTGGAATAAACTCTTGTCTGGGAAGAAACTTAATATTCGGTGGTGATAGAATAATCTCTGACCCTAATGCTACTGTATCGCATCGCCATATGTCGATTTGCGAGAGTCCGGAAGTGAGTTAAAAGGAATCCGAAATTTAAAAATATAAGATCCGAAATTTAGTTAAATTCAAGAACCGGAATTGGGCCTTTGTTGCAAGCGATCAGGAATCCAAGCCTGGATCCAGAATTGGGCCTCCTTTACAGATCCGATATTTAATTTTCAGATCCGGTATTAAAATTTAGTTGAGGGATCCGGAGCCTAGTCCAAAAGTTTATGAGATCCGGAAATGATTTTTAAGTGGGTCGAGAGTTCCGGACTTGGGTTAGTGGATCCGGTATCAACCAATGGATCCGGAACTTAAAACAATTGGGCGAGATCCGGAATTTTAAAGGGATCCGGAATTCCTTTTTGTGGACCATGGACCCAGAATTAGCTAAGCCAAGAGATCTGGAATTTGCAGTGCATTAATGTTGGGCCTGGACCCTGGAGTCCATTAAGGACTCGGTATTGTTTTTGTTAGAGATCTGGTGTTGGCTTTTTTAAAAGGAACCCGAAAGTAGTGTTTGGGCCGCAATTGATACTTGGGCCGAAAATTAGTATATTTCAGAGTGGGCCGATAAACAAAGTCCAGAACCCAAATATTTGGATTAGAAGTGTAACTTATCACCTTAGATAATTGTGGGTTAAGTTCGGAAGCAAGCTCGTGTAACAATTTAAAGATTTATGATATACGTTTCCTAAATTATAGGCGTTCCATCTAGAGATCGGGAGCTTAAGTGAGGAGTCTTGAAGCGAGAAAGTCAGGTGAGTTTTTCTAACTAAAATACGTGGTTTTATATGTGTTTTCCAAAGTAAGTGAGTGAGTAGAAATGTCATGTTATGTTTACATGATTTTTACTTGTTGAAAGTTATATGAGATGTATGCATACATTGTGGTAGACGTAAATTGGCTAAGTCGGGGGGAGGTTCCGCCAGTGCTCATGCCGGGGGGAGGTTCCGTTTATGCCACGGGAGGGTGTACCCAGTAAGGCAGCGTGAGACTGACTCGTTGTCACTCTTGAGTGACTTCAGGGTGCCATTTACGGGAGCGGATTTATCCGTGAACGTTTTATGTAAAGTGCTTTGATAGTTATAAAGTGTTTTAAATGTTTTGAGAACTGTTAAATTGAGGGGACTCACTAGACCTCATGATCTAACCCTCGCATTTTCCAAACTAACCTTTTCAGGTAAGCAAGCAGTAAGAGTGATATCCCTCAATTTTTAGAGTTATTTGTCAGCAATTTTAAACCCATTTTAACCTTTTTCGTACCCATTTGAGCCTATCTACTTCTCTTGGTCTAAGTTGTTCCAAAATGTTGAAAATAATCAAAAAGATCAAAATGTTGCGTTTGGTGTACCATTGTGGCCACAACGTCAATACTGTGGCGAGTGTTGTGTAAATCCGATTTTCTGCAGATTTGGAGAGCATATTTGTGCAAGTTGCAGACCTGCATGTTGGGGTCAATGCTGAGTTTTGATCAAGTTTAGAGGCATAATGTGGACAAGGGAGATGGTGCCAAAAGGTGGGAAGAAGACAACCATGAGAGGTCACTTTCTCCTCTCAAGTCTCTTTCAACTTTTTCTCCTCTCCTCCACTATATAAAGGAAGCTTGGCTTGGCATTTGAACATCATCTTATCATCCAAAGCTCTCAAAAACTCAGTGGAAAAATAGTTGTAGCATTTACATTTCAGTATTTTAGTTCTTGTAATTTGCTTTTCAAGTATTTACTTTCTGTTACCCACTGTGGAACACTTGTGGCCACAGTGGTACGTTATCGTTTACGTTTAATGCAATTCCAGTTTACTTATTTCTTCTACTACATTATGTTTTCTGTTCTTATGAGTAGCTAAACCCCCCTTTGGGTGCGGGTGTAAGCCAAACCCGAGAGGGTAAAAATGTAACACTTGGGTGTTACTACATTTAGTTATTTTTTCGGTTTAGTCATTCGAGTCGGAACATAACGCAACGCGGACAAGCTGATCACGTGTACGTGTTAATATTAGATCTTAGACCTCGAGAGGGGCGGATCCGAAATACGGCTTGAATGATGCAAGGAGGTTTGAGAAAATCTTCAATAATCACATAGAGATATGGGTTGTTGCATAACCGAGCTAAGGTCAAAACGTCGGTCGAGTAGGTGTTACATAGAGATATGCGCATCTCTTTACATCCGGCAAGACTAAGATTTTCGAGATCTACTTAGTAAGGTTGGTAAACCGAAAGATAGCTTGTGTAGGAACTTTATAATAAAATCGTTATTACAACCTTTACGACGTAGCTTCGAGAGGAGAAAATCGTGTGGGACAAATTGTGACCGATTTTATTAACCATTTAAGTTATTAAATAAATACTCTCGAGGGGAAAACTTACACCCGTACCCGCTTTTTAATTAATCGCGTTAATTTTATAATTAATTATTTGCTCAAAACCAACTTCAAACAAATTATTAAAAACCTCAACTTTGCACCGGAAGTTCGTAGAAATCTCCGATTCTTGGTAGTCCAATCCCCGTGGATATGATATTGGGTTCTTACCATTATATTACTTGTGAGCGAACGCAATACGTGGTGTATACTTGCGCCATTATTGTGCCCATTTTACGTGTGGATATTTTGCTACCAAGTTTTTGGCGCCGTTGCTGGGGATTGGCACGATTTTTATCCCAAGATATTGATTTCTACTCGAGCCCGAGTCGCGAGTTTCTTTTTGTACCTTTACATGTGTTATGTCACGGCTACACCACTCTCACCCTAATGGAAGGGTTTAGTTGGGACGCCCCTTATTATAATGCTTTCAATTGTTATGGGGAACAACATCCTAATTATTGTACAAATAATCAAGATGATGGCACCTACACTTCATTTGCACCTCCCTACCAAGATTGGAATGACACGTATTTGAATACATTTGACCAATCATGGGAGGAACATTATGATTATTCATCTGATTTTCAAGGGATGAATCCTTACTATGGATTCCCATCCTTTGTTTCCAACTACCCACCAGACAATATTTTTGAACAGCCCGAACCATCTCACTCTTTTGAAACTACTCCCACAAGCTTAATGGAAACCCTTATAGAATTTATGGGAAATGTTACGTCCTCTTTGGATGCCTTGAACACTAAGATGAGACAACTCACCGAAGAGTTTAAAAATCAAAGTCAAGGTCCCTTACCAAGTGATAATGAAAAATCAATATGTGTTGGTAAGGATGAGAGTGATGTTGAAAAAGAGTCCGAGATTTTCGAGGAAAAATCCGAGCACATGAGCAAGCCTTCTTTACTCCCCAATAGTGAAGAGGTGCTTCAAGATGCTAAAATTTCTAATGTAACGATTTTTGCTCATGTTGTGCAACCTTCTTTTGACCATAGTACTCCCATGGTAGTCATACATCGAACCGTGGGGATAAATTATGTGGTCAAAAGCTCGGATGGTTTTACTAGATCGTGTTTTGTGGTTGTTGGAGTATCCTTTGATAAAGTGAAGATGTCTATTGTCTTTAAACCATCCCACTTTTTAAAGATGCACACATGGGGTGGTGAATCACACCCTACATAATCTTGATGCATACTTTTTCGTTACTCTCAACTCCAATTTTGTGTCATTTATTTTCCATTTTTTTAGATTTGAGTCTTTTTTTCCGACTAGCATCAAAGTTCTCGGTAAAAAAACGTGTGATAACTCTCATTTTGGGTGTTGTTTACGTTTCATTAGTGTGACTTTTTATTTTTAATGTGTTTTTTTATGTGTTCGTCTTTTCATTTTTATTTATTTAATTTCATCTGGAGTTGTTGAGGATAAAAGTTTGTATTTTTATTGTATGTGTCATTTTGTCTTGGTGGCGGTTCACAGATTCAAACGTAAAAAAAAGCATTTGCAGGTGTGGCCACAGTCTCACTACTGTGGCCAGCTTCGTCAAGTGGCCCATTAGATCTACTAAATCCAGCATGTGTTTTGCCTACTGGATAAAAGAGCGGTTCCTGGTCTTGTCAACTTTTAAAGCATGCATATCCTTTTCCCATTTCCCAAAAGTTGACTTCCCTTTTTATGTTTAGAAAAAAGCCTCCTTTTGCATACTAAAACCTGGTGTTTTCATCAAAACACCCATCTTCCTTTTTTTAGATAAAACCAAAAACCAAAAACAAAAATCAGGAAAAGGAAGTTTCAAAAAAATCAAACAAAACCCTTTATTCTTCTCCTCACTTCATCTTCCCCACCATTCACCAACCACCCACTTCTCCACCACCATGGCCCGGCAGAAAATGACGACGTCCGGACCTAACAACCTATGTCGCGCCGCCCTTCACCACCGTTCACACCAACGCTCACACCGCCGTTCGCACCACCTTCGCTACTGCCACCACATCCATGATCTGACGGTTTTTGAAATATTTTGGAACAACCGCTTTGTCTTTCCTCTTTTATTTGCTTAACTTCTCTTGGGTACCTTTTGTGGCTTGTTTTGTTACTTTCCGATGACCGCACTTAACCCATATTTTGTGATATTTTATGCATGGTCATGTTATGATGTTACCTTCTTTGTTGCACTAATTGTTCAATTGCAGGTGCTTTTAGATCTTTTGTTGCATGTTTCTTCTTCGTTTGAAAGGACGTAGGCCATCTTTCATTCTTGGCCCATACACGACCCTTGTCGCCTAGCCGATACACAACTCGACTCTCCTTCCCCGCAATGAGGACATCGCTAACTTTAAGTTTGGGGGGGAGACTTTGTTCAAAAAAACCCACAATATTTTTAAAAGAAAAGTTTACAATTGTTACGTCACATATTTATTCACACATTGTAAACAAGGAAATTTTGGGTCCATATTCGAGAAAAGTTAATTGGCTATCAAAAGAGCAAAAGTGGAAAATTTAAGCCACACAAAGCAAAAAGAAAAAAAATGCTCAAAACAACCCTTTGGAGCAAGCCCCACATAAAAGAATAAGTTTGGGGGAAAAAGGGTAAACCCAAGAGTCAAGAAAACAAACCGCAAACACTAACCCATCCAAGTCCTACCGATCAAACGAGGAAACGTCAACGAAGGAAATAAGCGCACCGGCAAAACTCCAAGGTAATGCATCATTATCTCAACCTCAACTTGTGCAAAACAACCATTCTTTTTTTCTTTCGCCAAAAATTTCGTTCAATTTCGTTTTTTTCTTCTCTTTGTTCTTTTTACTTGAGGACAAGTAATATCTCAAGTTTGTGGGTGTGATATCCCTTAATTTTTAGAGTTATTTGTCAGCAATTTTAAACCCATTTTAACCTTTTTCGTACCCATTTGAGCCTATCTACTTCTCTTGGTCTAAGTTGTTCCAAAATGTTGAAAATAATCAAAAAGATCAAAATGTTGCGTTTGGTGTACCATTGTGACCACAACGTCAGTACTGTGGCGAGTGCTGTGTAAATCCGATTTTCTGCAGATTTGGAGAGCATTTTTGTGCAAGTTGCAGACCTGCATGTTGGGGTCAATGCTGAGTTTTGATCAAGTTTAGAGGCATAATGTGGACAAGGGAGATGGTGCCAAAAGGTGGGAAGAAGACAACCATGAGAGGTCACTTTCTCCTCTCAAGTCTCTTTCAACTTTTTCTCCTCTCCTCCACTATATAAAGGAAGCTTGGCTTGGCATTTGAACATCATCTTATCATCCAAAGCTCTCAAAAACTCAGTGGAAAAATAGTTGTAGCATTTACATTTCAGTATTTTAGTTCTTGTAATTTGCTTTTCAAGTATTTACTTTCTGTTACCCACTGTGGAACACTTGTGGCCACAGTGGTACGTTATCGTTTACGTTTAATGCAATTCCAGTTTACTTATTTCTTCTACTACATTATGTTTTCTGTTCTTATGAGTAGCTAAACCCCCCTTTGGGTGCGGGTGTAAGCCAAACCCGAGAGGGTAAAAATGTAACACTTGGGTGTTACTACATTTAGTTATTTTTTCGGTTTAGTCATTCGAGTCGGAACATAACGCAACGCGGACAAGCTGATCACGTGTACGTGTTAATATTAGATCTTAGACCTCGAGAGGGGCGGATCCGAAATACGGCTTGAATGATGCAAGGAGGTTTGAGAAAATCTTCAATAATCACATAGAGATATGGGTTGTTGCATAACCGAGCTAAGGTCAAAACGTCGGTCGAGTAGGTGTTACATAGAGATATGCGCATCTTTTTACATCCGGAAAGACTAAGATTTTCGAGATCTACTTAGTAAGGTTGGTAAACCGAAAGATAGCTTGTGTAGGAACTTTATAATAAAATCGTTATTACAACCTTTACGACGTAGCTTCGAGAGGAGGAAATCGTGTGGGACAAATTGTGACCGATTTTATTAACCATTTAAGTTATTAAATAAATACTCTCGAGGGGAAAACTTACACCCGTACCCGCTTTTTAATTAATCGCGTTAATTTTATAATTAATTATTTGCTCAAAACCAACTTCAAACAAATTATTAAAAACCTAAACTTTGCACCGGAAGTTCGTAGAAATCTCCGATTCTTGGTAGTCCAATCCCCGTGGATACGATATTGGGTTCTTACCATTATATTACTTGTGAGCGAACGCAATACGTGGTGTATACTTGCGCCATTATTGTGCCCATTTTACGTGTGGATATTTTGCTACCAAAGAGGCTCTAGTATGTGAGCAGAGCAGGACGTGAGTACAGATGCAGTTAGAGACAGTGTTGCATTTGTTTTAGAACTTAGAATTATTCTCAGTTGTGTATAGGCCGTTTCCGTCAACCTAGATTTTGTTACAGATGTTGAGATTTTGAGACCGATTTTGGGAATATTTTAATATCTATTGAATGTTATACTTTAATTTAGATTGGGTTGTTACATAATGATTCTACGAAATCTTTGCATCTAATCCAGAATGCATCTATAGAAGTCAAATGAACGGAGAACTTGATTCCAAGAGCAACTTGTGAAGTCGAGATACAAGGAGAGAACAAATTATTCAGGTTGAAATTCTCTACAATCGATAACATCGACTCATGCAATTCAACCATGAAGAATATATTCTACTTGCATGCTATCAAATGTTTAATTAGAATACTTTTATGTTTATTTCAAAAATTAAAAAACAAAGATATACGCGTGAATAGCTATATATATAAGTATAGTTGATACTTTATAGATCAAGAAAACAAACGAGACAAAGTAGAATATATTGAGAAAAATAACGGAAGGGTGGTCGAAGGCAAAGCAAAGGGCCTTTCGTGAAAGCCAAGGATGACTTGCCACGTCCAATGGGCTTTAGGTCGTGTGTGTGTGTGTGTGTGTGTGAAAACCCAGACGGAAGTAATGCAAGTCGTCTGCGGCCTACATGAAAGGTTCTTTACTCTTACCTTAGGCCTGTTTACTTCTTTCTTAGTTTTTTAAATTTCATGTTTACTGTTATTTTAGTTTTAGAGATAATTCGTCTCGATAGTAGGCCATGGACCGATCTATATTGCATCATGTACCCTCCGACTCCGAGTTAGATTTTTTTTTCTTTCTTTCAATCAAACTTTAGATCAAAAGTTTGACATAAAATGAGTAATATTACCTCTGTCTCCTACTCTCCTAGAATCATATCTAACGTGACCAACACGTGGAGGCCAAAAGGGCATATTTTAAATTTATCATTAGGATTGTTAATCAAAATTTAGTGGCAATTAAATATTTTTTAATCAATAATCATAAATTTGAAACTCGTCATTACTAAATATTATTCCTTAATATTTAAACCCTTTTAAACGTATTTTTTATTTTTCTTGTAAGTGGAAATATTTGTTATAAAAACAAAATTTACTGATTAAAATATCAACAAACCATAAATAAAGTTAAGCATGTACATGTTAGTACAAAAACATTAAGCTAGATTCAATTGATATGTAATTTTTTTTCAATATCATTAGTTAAATTAGTAGGTGAATAAATATATATAATATAATCGAATCAATGGTTAAACCTGTTGATTCAGTGATACCAGAATCACCTCATCTTCGACAAAATGTAAACTTTAGGCTCAGACACAAATTCAAACAAAACCCGAAATTTGGATAGAAAATAAATTGTCTATTATTGAACTAGTGGCCATTGAGATTACTATCTTCAACATATATAAAGTTGACTTGATAATAGATAATAGGTCGACCATAAAAACCCAACATGGTCGTAAATAGTAGACAAATCATAGTTGTTAATCAAAATTAAGAAAAATAAGTAGTGGTTAAAACATAAATTGGTTAATTCAAGAGTAGTTGGTTAAAATGTAATTAAATTCAAACTTGAATCTCATGTCTAACTTGTTTTACTTTTCTTTTATTTTTTAATCAAAAAACTTGTATCCTCTTAAATTTTGAATTAAATTATCTTATAAATAACAAATATTTTAATCAAACAACTTTATAAAAAATGAGTTTTTCATTCTATGTGATATGACATTCATCTAATTTTCGTTTTTGTTTTAACCGTTTTATGTGAATTTTGTAACGTAATTTTCTCTCCCGGTACATAGATAAGTGATAATGTCGATTTTTGACATTATTTTTAATATCAAATTGGGTGGTTCACGCGTGACTTCAAGTAAAATGGTAGTTTTTAACGGGTTTTTGATAAGAAAGTACAGGTTCATGCATTTTCACTTAAAAGAGTAGCAGGTTCGAGTTCCGAAGCTTAAAACGAGAGGAAGTGATGAAGATGAGAAATCAGAGCTTAGCGCCAGTCTCCGCGCCAGTCAACTGGCGCCACAATCCATGCCAATCTGTCAACAGAAGTTGGCGCCAGTCAACCCGCGCCGGTACTGGCCCCGACGTTCAGTTCATTAAAACATTTTCTGCAACTAGGGTTTGGTCACTTTTCACTTTTGGACGAATACGGCCGACCAAGGGGCGATTTTTGGGAGCCGACTAGAGAATTTTGAGAGGATTAACACGAGGGAAACGGATTGAAGCTAGAGATCGAAGACGAACGAGCACGTGAGATTGGAAGAATTTTTCTCAGGGAGTTATTTGTCATCTTTCTTAGATTTTTCTTGAACAATGATGGTTTGCCCATCTTTTGTGGCTTTTCGTTTGTTTTCTAGTACCCCCAACATGAGCTAAACCACATGTTGGGGGGTTGGATGATGCTTGGGTCATGAACCCTGGATTTTATGTTATTTATGTATTGGTTTTTTATAGATGAATGAAGTTTTTGAATTTAAGCTTATTGCGTTTGATAACTTGACCACTTGTTAAACGATTTCACAAATCTTGGGTTCGTTTGAGAAAAGTCTCAGATTTAGGTCGGATTCAATTGCCATCGATAGGAATTGGATAGAGATACACCAATTGTAACGACCCAGACCATTTTGAAGGGTCTTATGTTTTTATGTTAAGATTTGATAAAAGTGGAAGTTGAGGGACTAGTTGGTAAATAAGAGATGAGGAATAAAAGGGCACTAAACCCTAGACAACATTCCATTTTCCTGATTTTGTGTGTGTTTGTCGGCTGGATTCGTGAGAGAGAGGAGAAAAGAGTCTTGGTGGGGTTTTTGGTGCAAATTGAAGAGGAGTATCATCAAGCCTTGGAAATCAGAAGAAGGATTAGGATTTGGATTTCAATTCTTGCAAGTAGTCCATCAGGTAATCCTTAATCCATAACTCCACTTAAGATTTTCTGCTGATTGTTGGGTTTTGAAGGTTTTCTCTTGTTCTAAATCATTTGAGGCCATATAAGTAGATTTAGACATTTTTAATCGGTGTTATTAGTAAAACTTATGGGGCTTTTGATTATGGATTATTAAATGTTAATTTCTCTCCTTATCTTGCGGTTAGAGAGGCATTCAGTAGGATTTTCGAGTCAAAACTCGTTCAGCGTATCGTCCGGACACCTTCAGATTAAGAAGGTATCCGGGTAGAACGTCCGGAAAGCTTATTATCCCGATAAGATGAAGGTATCCGGGTGTGGGATCGTCCGGGAAGTAATCTCATCCGGACAAGTAGGGTTACCCGGATTGTGGTGCGACCCGGATAGCAGAAGTTATCCGGAAAGGGTAGTCATCCGGACAGAAGCGGCTGTCCGGAAAATAGTGTTGTCCGGAAAGATTGTGTCGTCCGAATAAGTTTAGTCGTCCGGAGAATCCGTGTCGTCCGGATAAGAGTTGTTGTCCGGGTACTAAGCGGTATCCGGAAAAGTGGGGTTACCCGGTAACCTGTCCGGAAAAGTAGGGTGGCAAGTGAGAAGTGTCCGGATAGTTCTAGTCAGCTTTTAATTATATCCTTTCGTTCAGGTAGACACTTTGGAAGTAAAGAGCAGAGTAGGAAAAAGCAAGCAAACGTATCAGGTGAGTTTTCTAACTAAAACGTGTGGATTTTAACATGTTTTCTAAAGCAAGTACATGATGAGAAATGCCATGTTTTATTCTTATGCTTTAAATTGCATGAAAGTTGTTTACAGTTTTAAATGAGATTTGTGTATGATTTATGGGGCGAACCTATTCCGTGAATGCTTTTATGTGAAGGTTTTATGTGAGATGTATGCATACATTGTGTAGACGTAAATTGGCTAAGTCGGGGGGAGGTTCCGCCAGTACTCACGTCGGGGGGAGGTTCCGTTGATGCCATGGGAAGTGATACCCAGTAAGGCAGCGTGATACTGACTCGTTGTCACTTTCGGGTGACTTCAGGGTGCCATTTACGGGAGCGGATTTATCTGTTGAAGTTTTTAATGTCCAGTTATGTGAAAGTTTATTATTGAAAGTTTATATATGAAAGTTATGCAAAGCTTTTAAACTGATTTTGAGAACTGTCAGGAGGGACTCACTAGACCTCATGGTCTAACCCTCGCTTTTCCAAACTAAACCTTTTCAGGTAAGCAGATAGTAGGAGGCTCAGGTAAGTGAGCAAAAGCATGATAGAGGACAGATGCAGATAGAGACAGTGCCACTTATACTTGTAGTAGCTAGTTCATTTTCAGTTGTGTATAGGTTGTTTCCGCCAACCTATTTTGAGACTTATGTAAGAAATTTTGGGACCCATTTTTGGGATGTTCTAATTTATATGATTTGCGTGCTTATTCTAGACTGGGTCGTTACAATTGGTATCAGAGCCATAGTTTAAGGGATTTAGGTGACCGGACGGGCCTAACCTTAAACTTGGGAGTAGAAATCACAACTGAGAATCAGGAAAATGCGTTAGGAGGGCACTATTATTGATATAAGAAATGCGTTAGGAGGACACTATAGTGGAAATAGGACTAATAGGGTACTGAGGACAGTCATGTAAGGTAAGTTTGGGATTACACCTGGCCAGTGTAATTGTGAATTTACAGGTACATGTATGTGCTTGATCTGCCTTATTATTCCGAAGTTGTAGTCTGAAGCTAGACAGGTGTCGTGTTCCAGTACTCTAGAATGTCAGCAAGACCCCTGAGGGGTAGATTGAGACCCATTGTTGGGAAAGTATCATGAGAGAGCGCTCATGATGTGATGTACGTATACATCGTAGAGAAGAAGTGTTGTATAGAGTATTACGAGTCGTCTAAAGGTAGCTTTTCGTGGATTCGGAGAGGAAGAATGCTTGAGTTTGAGTAAGACTCCTGTTTCGGGAGAGTCCCATTTTTAGAAATCATGGGATAGGTCAGTCAGGATGGTAAGAAAGGTCAGTGTCAAAACCTTGAAGGTATCAATGGAGCCCTGGGTTCTTGGTCGAGCTTTCCATTAGCAGGATAAATGAAATAAGATACCTATAGTGAAATGAAACCATGTAGAAGTGGAAAGTGAGATAGTTGATCTAAAAGAAATAGTATGAAATGGTTGAGTAAGTGGACCGTTGAATGTATGTATAGCAAATCGTTGCAAGACCGAGTGGGCGACCACTGGTCGAAGGTAGAGTGTCAATGATAAGTTGCATGAGTAAAGCGTTTGACCTTGTTTGAGTGAGTAGCCTTCAATTGGAAGTAGAGTTTCATGCATTGAGTTCGTATATGTGTACATGAGATTTTTCATAAGGAAAGTATAAATGTGTAAATATCAAATTTGATCGGACATGAGTCGGCGTGTGCAAGCGTATGTTTAAAGAAAAATACAAATCCATTTACATCGGACAATGAAGTCTTGAGGTTTACGATTTGCAAAAATATTCCACTCTTTTCATGTTAAGCCAAGGAAAACGTTTGAATGCACAACTTTTATAACCAAAATGAGTATTGACATGTCGAAGTTATATAAATAAGTGTGAGGACCGACTGGTCTACTTCGTGTTAGTAAACTTCTTTCAGAATTTTGTCGTATGGGAAGATTTTCATCCAATATTTATTTCTGTCGTAATAACATATTTTGGTTGAGTAAGATTAAGTTTTACGGAAAGATTGCATGCAAACGATCCTCAAGATCGTTGTGCAGGGCATTGGAGTTATGAGAATGTTCGGGTCGTGTGTACCCAAGTTGTTTTCAAGTGTTGTTTATTTAAAATGATCAAAAGTGTGAAATGATTCAATTATCGCGTTGTCAGGCATGAAGGCTATGAACTCAATGGGTCGTAGAGTATTACATTTTAAGCTAAGGAAGAACTCCTAGAGTGGAGAGGTGTTGGACAAATCAGGAAAGAATGTTTGTAGCTTTGGTAGATGCGTTCTAGAGGAGAGGTGAGCAGTGGAAGAGTCGGAAGTGGACTTTAATGTCGGTTGTATGAGGGTCTGTACCCTCGTGCGGTGACTGGAAGTACAGTTGCCGAGAGACGGTTGTGTTCAGGGAAGGACTAGAAGTCATCGAGGTGTTGGTATAGCAACTCGTTATGAGTAGTGTGGTGAAGTAGAGATGAAATATCCGCGACGTTGAATAAGAGTTTAAGGTGATCCTGTAATATTGACATTACGCGAGTCAGTTTGGAATGAGGACGACGGGAGGTGAAGTTGATTAAGAGGTTGGTGTTGGAAAGATTAGGCCCTGTAGGGGACCCTTGTTGAAGAATAGGTTAAGGAAGTATCAACGAAGTATCAACAGGTCAACTATTGACGTTAGTGTCGGCAGTTGTGTAAAGTGTATGAGGTCGAAGACTAGAATTAGAAGGTTGAAAGTTGAAGGGCCACCCTGTAGGGGTGTTGAGCTAGTGAAAGGATGTTGTTTAGATAAGCGTTTTACTTGCGAGGTGGATGGTACGTAAAAGATGTAGTAGTTAGCACGAACAAAGTAGGTGTATAGATTATGTCGATCTGTGAGGAATGGTTTGGTATTGCAAAAAGCTAGCAAGAAACGAGTATGTTAGAATTAATCAAAAACTCGGGTGTGGTGGTTCAACTAGAGCTGGGGAGAGACAACGTAGTGAGATAGACTCGGTTATTTATGCGTGAGGTCTTGAAGATAAGTTTGAGTTGTGTATGAAGGGCCAAGAGAGTTTTGGTCTGCAGTATGATGCTATGAGTGAGGAATGTACAGTTATGTAGTAGAAATAATTGCCAAGTGAAATGTGTCAGCTAGCGTCGTAGTGATGTGGTGTTAGAAAAGATGAAGCACCAAATAGAAGCCTTTTGGGGATCATTGGAAGTTTAAAGAAGAGGATGGATGTATTAGTCAAAATGTGGTGGAATAGATGTGAAATCCTTAAAGAATGTGAGCTGTTGCTTATGTGTGAACGAATTGTCTGAGAAAGTAAAAGTTGGAGTTTAAAGAATGTATAGTGACGTCGAACTCTGGTGTCAGTTCGAGGTGATTTAGTCGAAAGCATTAAGTTAGAATTTTAGTGCAACCGTTTGGTTATGTATAGTAATGAGACAGCATTTGCAGCTTGAGAATTGTCGAAAGAGAGGGACGAGTAATGTTGGTGGGCAGTGCTCCACGCTAACATGGGGAGGTGAAGACAGTATGTTGGAATAAGTAAGTAAATCGGAAGTAGTAAACTTGACAGTAATGCCGATAGGCGTAGTGTTGTGTAGATTGTCCTTGATAAGTGTGCGAACTTATGGAAAGAGTATTGAGGAAGGAAATTGTGTATGATTTTGTGTAGGAAAGAAGTGGATAAGACAATTGAATGAGTTAAGTTAGTGACTTCGTGAGGAACGTTTAAGCGAACTGATCGTTCAGTGTAAGCTATTGAGAATAGTAGGGTGTGATCGTGGTTACCCCTTCTAGTTGAGTGGGAGAAACCGAGGTTATGTTATATGACTGGACGCTTGTGGCAAGCAGCGAGAAATTTAGGAGCCTTCAGGATAAGTGCAATTCGGATAGGTGAGTACTCCAATAAGGAATTATAGAGGTTTCCTACTATTAGACACGTTAAGTGTGAATTGATGAAGTGGTGAGAACGTACGAATTAGTTGTCGAGTTGTAGCCGATGTGATTCGGGAAAGGAGTATGATCTGCATAGACGAATGTAGGTTGGAAGAAGTAACCTAGAAATTTCAGGTATACCGAGGAGGGGACTCCTGGGGGTGAGCTTGTCGGAATATACAAGGTTGGCTTTGTGCCACGTTGTCAGTGAGGGAGTTTTCCTGACGGGAGATTCTCGTTGTTGTGGCGGGAATTCCCGCCAAGTTCTTTCTCTTGAGGAGGTATAGATGTAAGAGAGACCTTATTTAGACGTGTTTAAAACCGTGAGTCCCGATGTGTGGACGGAGGCGAGCAAATGGAGGCGCGGTTGGCCTTGGTTGTATCAGGTAGTTTTAAGCGAGTATAGTGATCGACGAGGGTACAAGTAAGTAGTGCAAGATGGCACGATTTAGCAAGTGGTGTCTCGCCGAGGGCGGTTTCAAAGTATGGGGTACGGTTAGGTTTCCCATCTGAACGGTCTGAGGCAACCGAGTAGAACTGAGTGGTTGGATTGAAAAACATAAGGCTTTGAGCCTTGAAGTTTGAGAGAAGGGTAAGGTGGACTAAGTCTGCGGATTCGTTGAAGCATGAAAGTTGGATAGATAGTGCGCGATCTTGAGGTACTCGATGTGAATTTGAGAAGAAATTCATAGGGTGATGCACGCCACTTTTGTGGAGAGCCGATGTGAGAAGTGAGATGATGGCGACCTTGCAAGAGATGCAGGCGATAAGGAGTTGACCTTGTCATTAAGGAGTGAGTTAGAGCAGTAGCATACAAGTTAGACTGGCCAGGAGAATTAAAGAGTGTTCATCCGACATTTCATGTCTCAGACTTAAAGAAGTGTTTGTCAGAGGTCATTATGGCTGTTCCTTTGAGGGGACGTCAGTATAGATGAGAGGTTGACTTACGTAGAAGAACCGATAGAAATCGTGAGCGGTAAGGTTTGCTAAGCGAGGAACATAGAAGTTTGACTAGTAAAAGTTCAGTGGAAATATCATAAGGGACGAGGAGCAACGTGGGAAGTCGAATCTGATATGAAGTCTATGTACCCTCTCTGTTTCGAAAATGGAATTCCGGGGACGGAATTCTTTTGAGGGGGGAGTGTTGTAACGACCCAGACCATTTTGAAGGGTCTTATGTTTTTATGTTAAGATTTGATAAAAGTGGAAGTTGAGGGACTAGTTGGTAAATAAGAGATGAGGAATAAAAGGGCACTAAACCCTAGACAACATTCCATTTTCCTGATTTTGTGTGTGTTTGTCGGCTGGATTCGTGAGAGAGAGGAGAAAAGAGTCTTGGTGGGGTTTTTGGTGCAAATTGAAGAGGAGTATCATCAAGCCTTGGAAATCAGAAGAAGGATTAGGATTTGGATTTCAATTCTTGCAAGTAGTCCATCAGGTAATCCTTAATCCATAACTCCACTTAAGATTTTCAGCTGATTGTTGGGTTTTGAAGGTTTTCTCTTGTTCTAAATCATTTGAGGCCATATAAGTAGATTTAGACATTTTTAATCGGTGTTATTAGTAAAACTTATGGGGCTTTTGATTATGGATTATTAAATGTTAATTTCTCTCCTTATCTTGCGGTTAGAGAGGCATTCAGTAGGATTTTCGAGTCAAAACTCGTTCAGCGTATCGTCCGGACACCTTCAGATTAAGAAGGTATCCGGGTAGAACGTCCGGAAAGCTTATTATCCCGATAAGATGAAGGTATCCGGGTGTGGGGTCGTCCGGGAAGTAATCTCATCCGGACAAGTAGGGTTACCCGGATTGTGGTGCGACCCGGATAGCAGAAGTTATCCGGAAAGGGTAGTCATCCGGACAGAAGCGGCTGCCCGGAAAATAGTGTTGTCCCGAAAGATTGTGTCGTCCGAATAAGTTTAGTCGTCCGGAGAATCCGTGTCGTCCGGATAAGAGTTGTTGTCCGGGTACTAAGCAGTATCCGGAAAAGTGGGGTTACCCGGTAACCTGTCCGGAAAAGTAGGGTGGCAAGTGAGAAGTGTCCGGATAGTTCTAGTCAGCTTTTAATTATGTCCTTTCGTTCAGGTAGACACTTTGGAAGTAAAGAGCAGAGTAGGAAAAAGCAAGCAAACGTATCAGGTGAGTTTTCTAACTAAAACGTGTGGATTTTAACATGTTTTCTAAAGCAAGTACATGATGAGAAATGCCATGTTTTATTCTTATGCTTTAAATTGCATGAAAGTTGTTTACAGTTTTAAATGAGATTTGTGTATGATTTATGGGGCGGACCTATTCCTTGAATGCTTTTATGTGAAGGTTTTATGTGAGATGTATGCATACATTGTGTAGACGTAAATTGGCTAAGTCGGGGGGAGGTTCCGCCAGTACTCACGTCGGGGGGAGGTTCCGTTGATGCCATGGGAAGTGATACCCAGTAAGGCAGCGTGATACTGACTCGTTGTCACTTTCGGGTGACTTCAGGGTGCCATTTACGGGAGCGGATTTATCCGTTGAAGTTTTTATTGTCCAGTTATGTGAAAGTTTATTATTGAAAGTTTATATATGAAAGTTATGCAAAGCTTTTAAACTGATTTTGAGAACTGTCAGGAGGGACTCACTAGACCTCATGGTCTAACCCTCGCTTTTCCAAACTAAACCTTTTCAGGTAAGCAGATAGTAGGAGGCTCAGGTAAGTGAGCAAAAGCATGATAGAGGACAGATGCAGATAGAGACAGTGCCACTTATACTTGTAGTAGCTAGTTCATTTTCAGTTGTGTATAGGTTGTTTCCGCCAACCTATTTTGAGACTTATGTAAGAAATTTTGGGACCCATTTTTGGGATGTTCTAATTTATATGATTTGCGTGCTTATTCTAGACTGGGTCGTTACACCAATTCCTTCGATGTTGCTTATTCAGTCTCTTTTCTTAACTTAATTACGAATGTAAAATGACCTAAAAAATATATTGAAAAATTATTTAAAGATGCAAATTAAGAATGACATTTGGGTTTCTTAACACATATAGCATTAGTTTTTTTTATCAAACATCAAAATCGAACAGAGAAACTTCAAAGTCGATTAAACCAAAATCGATTAGACAAAAATCAACCAAAATCGATTGAACCAATATCGAATAAACCAAAATCGAAGCTTCAAAGTCGGTCCAGGTTAAAACTATTGTTGCAAATTAAGAATGACATTTGGGTTTCTTTGTTTATATATACAAAAACAAACAACAATATGCAAATGGGAAGAAGGGTGCATGTTAAATTGATGCAAAGATGCAAATTAAGAATGGCATTTGGGTTTCTTAACACATATAACCAAAAATCGATAGAACCAAAATCGATTAACAAAAACCGATTAACCAGTACCGATTGAAACAAAATCGGAGCTTCAAAGTCGATTAGACAAAAAATTGAAGCTTCAAAGTCGATTAAACCAAAATCTATAGAACCAAAATCGAAGCTTTTAACCAAAAATAAAAAAAGGGGTGTAAGAAATCTAACCTGAGAAGAATAAACCTGATAGGACTTGAAGAAAATGATTTGAATCCATTGAATCCATTATAAATCGCATTGGAGGAGTCTTGGAGGGCAGAGTGGAGGCGAAGAGTTGTCTCGAAAAGAAATGGGAACATGGGGATGAATGGCAGATTTGTAACACATCTTATGGCATGAAGCTTTGTAACAAAAAACATGGACCAAATTGATAAATATCACATTTGTAATTAACACATAAAGATGGAACAAAAAGAAGACCAGATCTGTAACATTGATTTTGTGCAGTATAAACAATCTTTCATTCACAACATTTGGTATCTTGATCAATACCTTAGAAACTCGAAAATGGAGCCTATCTTCATTGATCTTTGCTCATCATAAGCATCTTCGTGGAGCAAAACAAACATAACACTTTCTTTATCTCATTATGTGTAATAAAGTTTAAGCTTCAAACCATCAACCACACTATCAAAGCTGGACATATAATATAAAAAACTAAACTAAGTTTAAGCTTCAAACCATTTATAAAATACGGTACACAATTTATATGTAGCTTCAAAAATCACACCAATGGAGAAAAAATATCTTCCACGAACACGGGATTAGCAACGTATACCAAGTAAAGAAAACGGCTTACCTCGATGGAAGCTTGAATTGAGAAGCTTGAAGAGCAAAAGGATGGATATGATCACTAACACAAAGAAAGTTCCCATGACATAATGTCAGGATCGAATCTTAACAAGACTACAAACACTTAGAATTCAGAATTAAAGAATCTGCGGAAAAGAACTTTAATTCTCACAATCAAGAACAATGTAACAGAAAATTCACAATGTTGTGTATTCACTAAATCAACTCACAAGATTACAACCAAACCTCAATCTTGTTGAACAGGCTCAACAAGACGACTTCTACTTCTCTAGAAATAGGGTTCTTACACCTTGAGGTTAAATCTCTCTGAAAACAATATCGAATTGCTTTTCACACGTATATTAACTCGTCTATCATGTATGTTCTAATAGCTATCTATCAATACTATTTATACAAAAGTAATTACAAGATAACTATCAAAAGTAACTTGATCTTCTAAATCTTCATTAAACATATCTTGATCAATTACTTCTTTGTCTCCAAAAGTATCGCATACCAAACTTATCAAGTCAGCAGTATTAACCTTCATTCTTCATGAGCAGTAGTAACAATCTTCAGCAGTATTAACCGATTTCATCTCCAGCAGTATTAACATCACTCCAGCAGTATTAATCATGAGCAGTACTAACAGATATTCAATTATGCACCAGCAGTACTAACCTTGACTTGCAGTAGTAACTGTGTCTAGCAGTAGTAACCTTGTCTAGCAGTAGTAACTTCGTCTAGCAGTAGTAACCTTGCATAAGCAGTAGTAATGAAGAACTGGCAGTAGTAAAATCGTCTAGCAGTAGTAACCTTGCATAAGCAGTAGTAATGAAGAACTGGCAGTAGTAAAATTGTCTTGGCAGTACTAACCATACTTAGCATATCTTCAGTTCCCAACAATCTCCCCCTAACTTGACTTTTAGGAAAAGAAGTCAAGTTCTTCAGATGATGCTTCCAAAACCTAATCATACATGCCTAGATTAGGATTCAATCCCAGACTTTGATTGAGAATCCTTTTTACCAAGAATCTACCCATTGCTGAATCCTTGTTGCAGGTCAACTTAGCATGTAGCATTCCTTTCAGCCTCTTCATGTTGTGGTTGTATATTTCATCCACCAGATAGTATTCTTGAGTCGCAGAGTCAAGGGAGATGACATATACTCCACAATTTTCATAGAGCATCCAGTTGGTAATGGTTTGAAACTGTGTGTTTATCCTATACTGAACTGCTTCAGGTTTGAACATTTGGCACAAGAATTCAAGTACCATTTTAGAGATTGACATCCCTTGCTCAGTCAGCATGTTTTCATATAGCCTCATCCCAACTTTGAACATCTCTTCTAAGTCTGATCTTGAGCAAGTTCTGACAATTTTTCCCCAAGTTGAAAAGACTTCAAATTTTCCATCTGCTCTTTTTATCCTAATGAACTCCTTTCTACCATCTTTCAAAGTGTCCCAAAAGATGATTTCAGGAGCCTTAGATGATATTGGTTCAGCCTGAATTGGGTTAGAGTCAACACCAGTAATATACAAATCACATTGGGCATCAGTTTGTGATTGTACATTGCTTGATTGCCCTGATGGAGTTGCCACTTCTTTTTCAGCAACTTTTGGATCAGATTTTTCTTTCACTGTTTCCTCCTGGGCCTCTTCTGAAGTTGGCTCCACCCTTGGCTTCTTTTCATTTTTCTTCTGTGAAGTTATGGGCGTGGTGCTTGGTCTTTTCTTTGACATCATCTTGGTTCTTTTAAGAGTTTTAACAGCTTCAGGAGTTGGTTCAGCTGTTTTAAGTTTTTCAGCAGCAATAACCATTTCTGCTGCTATGGCTGTTACTGCTTCTCTTAGAACATGTAATGATGCTGCTTCAACACTGTTCTTCACAATCCAGTATACTTCTTCATCAATTTCAGCTTGAGATGTAGTTACTGCTTCCTTCTCAGTTTCTGCTGCTTTTTCTGTTTGGCCTTCAGCAGCATTAACTGTTTCTGCTGCTTGTTCAAACTCAGCAGCATTAACAGTTTCTGCTGTTGTGGTTTCTGCTGCTGTTGTTTCTGTTGCTTGAACATTTTCAGCTTCCTTTGTACTTTCCTCAGCAAATTCATTCACTTGCTCCCCCTGTTCCTGTGCACTCTCCATGTTCAACTCATCCTCTGACTCCCCCTTTTTGGGAGCATCATTGGTTGGGTTTCTTCTTCTAAGGACAAACTGTGCTTTCTTCCTTCTGTGTAGTAGCTTTGTGATCATCTTCTTATTCTTCTCTATCTGGGAGTTTTGATAGAGGACCACCTTTTTGAGTTCCTCAATTTCCTGCTGCTGATTTAGGACATCAAGGTTTATATTGGCAATAGTATCCATCAATTCCTCATAAGTGTATCTATCCTCACCCTGTTTAGGAGTTTTTACCTCCCTTAAAGGATCATTGGAAGTTTTAGCAGATGTCTCTTGCCTAGCAAAAGCACTATCTACCCCCTTGGTTTCTTGGCACCTGGGGCCTCTGGATGATTTCTCACCCTGAGTTGCCGTGAGGAAGGGCTTAGTTATTTTACCACTGGCCTTCTCTTTGCTAGCAGAAGTAGTGGCAGCCTTGCGACTCACATGCTCAACCTTCTCCTTAGTGAGCACCTTCTTGGGGTTGGGAGACACCCCTGTGGTTTCCCTTTCGATATTCTCCATTGGAGAATGCTCCAACAGAGGGCTTAAATGCTTCGGGCTCTTAGGAGATACATCAAGGGAAGGAACCTTGTGTACCTTTCTTCTTTCAAACCTTTTGGTTATTGTGGGAGTGGGTCGTTCAAGAATGGACTGAGGAATGTCTTTTGAGATGGAAGGTTGGGGTTGGTCATCAGTGGGTGTGTCTAATGAGGGCCTTGACCCTGATGCCATACCTTCAGGTGTGTGGGACACAACCATCATTGTAGAGAACAATGGTGTGTCAACTCCTTCCGAGTCCCTAGGAAGTCTTTTCATATTTGAAAAAACCTTCCCTTTAGGGGATTTTGGCACATATACCTCATCAAATTGAGGCATATCCATCAATTCCTTGGTAATTACTTCCTGAACAAACCTTGGATACATATAGAAACGCTTTTTGGAATCCAGGTTTGATACAAGATCATTAAAGATCATAGCTGAAAATTTGTACTTTCTGGCAGTGGATAAGCAGACCAAGGCATATGCAATGGGACTGCTGAACTCACTCCATCCAGTAGTTTTCTTGGAAATACAGTGCATCAGGGTATGAACAAGAAATCTCCATTGGTTGAAAATTTTTGACTTGTAGAATTTAAAAACACCAATGGGACCTTCATACCCCATTCTTTGTAAAGTCGAATATAGGTCATCAGAAGATAGAGAGGTTATACCTGAGGCATCATCCAAGTGAAGAGAGATGCGAATAACCTCCTCTGTGACTTTCAAGGGTTTATCACAAACCCTTGTTCGAATGGTTTTCTGCCCTTCTTCGAAACTAACAGTGGCATTCTCCCAAAATTGCGTCTGATGTTCGATATAGATGGTTGGGTTCACCGTTAGGGCATAAGAGATGTGCGAGGATTTAAGAAAATCGACGATATAGTGGAATCCCGCAGCTTGTTTCGGCTTCTGAAGCATGGCTATTTCATTGTGCTCATCAACAAACTCCATGATTCCTGAGGATTCTTGAAAGAAAAACACAAAGATTCTGGGGAGAAGGGGTTAGAGCGAGAGAGAAGAAGTTAATGCGAAGAGTCGTTATGAACTTTGGCGGGCAAACAGGGGTATTTATAGCAGTATTTGCCCTAGATTTTCAAAAGCAGTATTAACGACATAAGCAGTATTAACTACTGAGCAGTATTAACTGCAAGGCAGTATTAACTACACAGCAGTATTAACTACCGAGCAGTATTAACTACCAAGCAGTATTAACTACCAAGCAGCATTAACTACCAACCAGTATTAACTACATATGCAGTATTAACTACACAAGCAGTATTAACTGTGCACTAGCAGTATTAACTACTGAGCAGTATTAACTGCAAAGCAGTATTAACCACACCTGCAGTATTAACTGCAAAGCAGTATTAACTGCAAGGGCAGTATTAACTACTTAGCAGTATTAACTGCAAGGGCAGTATTAACTACTTAGCAGTATTAACTACTAGAACACTGGCAGTAGTAACTCTGCACTAGCAGTAGTAACTCTGCACTGGCAGTAGTAACTCTGCACTAGCAGTAGTAACGCTTCACAGGCAGTAGTAACTACACTTACACTTTTCTGCACTTGGTAATCTGAGGGAAACAGAGGATCCTGAGAAAGAGAGTTAGTAGCACCAAATATATGAAGAAATACAGGTATAAAAACAGAAAGTCATGAATTTATTCTAGGTTGATCATGCCCACACTTGTTACCAAAAAGGTGAATCTACCCACATCAAAAGCTTTTGTGAATAGATCAGCCAACTGGTCATTTGTATGAACTTTAGCAACCTGAATTAATTTCTTTTCATTGCAATCTCTTATAAAGTGATACCTTATCTCTATATGCTTTGTTTTTGAGTGTTTGACTGGATTATTAACAATGCTAATAGCACTGTTGTTATCAATGAAGATTGGAGTGTGAAGAAAGGTTACCCCATAGTCCAGCATCTGATTCTGAATCCATAGAACCTGAGAACAGCAACTTGCAGCAGCTATATACTCAGCTTCTGTAGTGGATAATGACACTGTGGTTTGTTTCTTACACTGCCATGATACAAGTCTTGTACCCAAAAACTGACATCCACCTGAAGTAGACTTCCTATCCATGTTAGCTCCACCCAAGTCACTATCTGAGTATGCAAGCAAGTCAAAAGATGATTCATAAGGATACCAGAGACCTAGTCTAGGTTGCCCTCTTAGGTATCTGAAAATTCTCTTGACTGCATGAAGATGAGATTGCTTTGGTGTAACTTGAAATCTGGCACAAACACAAACTGAAAACATAATATCTGGTCTAGAGGCTGTGAGATACATGAGAGATCCAATCATTGATCTGTAATGATGGACATCCATATCCTCCCCCTCAAGATCAGCAGTGAGCTGTTTGTGTGTCTCCATAGGTGTGCTTGCTGGCTTTGAGTCTGATAACCCAAACTTGTCCAGGATGTCTTTCACATACTTGGATTGGCTAATAAAAATCCCATCTTTCCTTTGTTTTACCTGAAGCCCAAGAAAGAAAGTAAGTTCTCCCATGGAACTCATCTTGAAGCTTTTGTGCATTAACTCCTCAAACTCTTTACACATTTGATCATTGGTGGATCCAAAGATGATGTCATCCACATAGATCTGAACAAGTAATGTGTCTTTCTTTCTCCTCTTGATAAACAGAGTCTTGTCAATTACTCCTCTTTCAAAGTCATTTTTCAAGAGATAGGTAGACAGGGTGTCATACCATGCTCTTGGGGCTTGATGCAAACCATAAAGAGCCTTCTTCAATTTGTATACTCTGTCAGGGTGCAATGGATTCTCAAATCCAGGGGGTTGACAGACATATACTTCTTCCTCAATACTTCCATACAGAAATGCACTTTTGACATCCATTTGGTACACTTTGAACTTCATGTATGAGGCATAGGCTAGAAATAACCTGATTGCTTCAATCCTTGCCACAGGAGCAAAGACTTCCTCATAACCTATTCCTTCTTCCTGAGTGTACCCTTGTGCAACCAGTCTAGCTTTGTTTCTGATCACAATCCCTCTGTCATCCTTCTTGTTCCTGAAAATCCACTTGGTGCCAATTGCTCTATGACCTTTTGGAAGGTCTACCAAGTCCCAAACATCCTGTAATTTGAACTGTAGCAGCTCCTCTTGCATTGCCTCTATCCATCTTGGGTCTTTCATAGCATCATAAGCCTTTTTGGGCTCAATCTGGGACAGAAAGCAAGTAAGAACAGTGTTAACTGTATTTTGCTGCTCTTGCAACTCTTGGAGTCTGCTTTGCTTTCTAGTCATCATGGGAGATGCAATATCTCCAATCACCAACTCAGGAGGATGATTTTTCTGAGTTCTTGTTGGATGACCAGCTTCCTCTTGTATGTTCTCATCCAGATTTGACTCATTTAATTCTGGATTTGTTTCTGCTTCTTCAGTCACCTCAGATTCTCTGGAATTTGGACCTGAAGACTGATTTTCCTCTGCTCTCCTCTCTTCTTCATTCTGAATAGGTTCAGTCTCCTCTTGGTGTTCACAGAATTCAACAGGATCAATGGAAGGGAGTGGAAATATCACAGATTGAATTCTGTGTTCTGATGTTGGTGTATCCCTTTGTCCTGCATATACATCACTACTGAAACCCAAAGAATTAGTGAGTGAATCAATGTCAAATAGCCAATTTGGACCTGAACCAATAGGATTTGGTGTGTTCTCTTTGCATTTGACATTGTCACTTTCTTCAATTATTCTAGAAGAGGTATTAAAAACTCTATAGGCCTTACTTTGAGATGAATACCCAACAAGAAAACCATCATCTGCTTTGCTATCAAACTTACCTAAGTGAGATTTGGTATTGAGAATAGTACAAGGACATCCAAATGGTTTAAAAAATCCAATATATGGTTTCTTTTTATGGAAAAGCTCATAAGGTGTCTTGTTTTTAGGCTTTACAACTAAAACTCTGTTTTGAACATAGCAGGCAGTATTAACTGCTTCTGCCCAAAAAGTAATTGGTAACTTTGAATCAGCTAACAGAGATCTAGCAGCCTCAATCAGTGTCCTATTCCTTCTCTCAGCAACACCATTTTGTTGTGGAGTCCTAGGAGCACTGTATTGTCTCTCAATTCCTTTTTCTTCACAAAAGGTGTTTAGATCAAAAATTTTAAACTCAGTTCCATTATCTGATCTAATGACTTTCACTCTTTGATTTGATTGGTTTTCAATTTTGAGAATAAAAGATTTGATCAGTCCACTTGTCTCATCTTTAGTTCTCAGAAAATATACCCAAGTAAATCTAGAATAATCATCAACAATAACTAAGCAGTATGATTTCTTGCCAATACTCATCACATTAGTAGGACCAAACAGATCCATATGTAACAGTTGAAGAGGATTTGAGATAGTGTTTATCTCTTTGGTCTTATGAGAAGTTTTGTGTTGTTTGCCTTTGAGACAAGCAACACAATGATCATCACATGAATAGACTTTGGATGGCAAACCCCTTACAAGGTTATTCTTAACAAGTTTATTCATTGTTTTAAAGTTCATGTGACACATCCTTCTGTGCCAAAGTGATGATTCATCCAAAGAAGCTTTTGAAACTAAACAGTTTAGGGATGAACCAGATGACACACTTTCCAAATCTAAACAGTATACATTATCCTTCCTAGGAGTTCTCAGAAGTATCATGTTTTCATCAACCACTTTGTATCCAGGAGCAAGGATAATACATTCAGAATCAGTAAACAATATGCTATGCTTCTTGTCACAAACCTGTGATACACTTAACAGGTTGTATCTCAATTGCTCAACATAGTACACATCTTCAAAGGTCATCTTACCTTTTGAAACATCACCCTTACCACTTATCTTTCCACCAGCAGGATTATTCCCAAATGCAACATGTCCTCCATCAATCTTTTTGAAATTTTTGAGGCAGGCCATGTTACCTGTCATGTGCCTGGAGCAACCACTATCAACATGCCAAATGCTCTTCCCCTTGAGCTGTTGGTTACCCTGCACATTAAGATAAATCAGTTAGTTTTGTTGGGAACCCAAGCCGAAGTGGTCTTGGGTCTCCCTTGCTCATCAAAGTACTTGCACTTGGTTTTGATGAGATTTTCAAATTTAGGTACTGCAGTACTGGAGTACTTTGTCAAAATTATTGGTGTAGCAGCACTAGAAGCAGTATTAACCTCAGAAGTACTAACAGTGCTAGCAGTACTAATACTGGGAGCAACAATATTGTTAGCAGCAGTATCAGCAGTACTAACAGAGGTAGCAGTATTAACAGAGTTAACACTGTTAGAAGCAGTATTAACAGAGTTAACACTGTTAGAAGCAGTATTAACAGAGTTAACACTGCTAGCAGCAGCACTATCTGAAGAAGAAGCACTAAAAGTGTTAGCAGCACTAACATTGCTAGCAGCACTAACTTTGGAATGATTACTAGCAGTATTAACACTGCTAGCAGCACTAACTTTGGAATGATTACTAGCAGTATTAACACTGCTAGCAGCACTAACTTTGGAATGATTACTAGCAGTATTAACACTGCTAGCAGCACCAACTTTTGAAGCAGTACTAACAGTGTTAGCAGTACTAACACTGCTAGCAGCAGTATTGTTTTTAGTGCCTTTTGGAACCCACATAGTACCACATTCCTTTTCAGTCGTTTTCTTTATGTGGCTTTTGGGTTTATCTTGTTTCTTGGCCACATTTTTCTTTGCAGGCTTCCTATAACCAGAGGATTTTTGAAAACTTCTTTGTAAACTTCTCTTTTGGTTAATAGGATTAAAGTAACAGTATTTGGCAAGATGGTTCAATTTGCCACAAATAAAGCAAGGTTTTGGTCTGTTAATTTTTTGCAGATCAACTCCTTGCCTTAGTGCCCACTGGTTATTCCAGTTCCTTTGATTTCCCCTCTGATTATCATGTTTTTGGGGCTTGTTCTCTTTAGATTTCCTGCAAGAACACTGTTCACAAGTATTGGAGTTCACAACTGTGGTCTGTGTGTAATGAACTCCATTTTCCTTTTCAGTCCTTTTGATCTCATTGTTCTTAGCACATGGACTTTCACATTCCTCATCAGAGTCTACTTTGTCAGTCTCATCCTCAACAACTACTTTATCTAATGGATCTACTTCAGTGGCTCCTTTAGGTAAGTCTTTCCTATCCTTGGTTTCTAATAGGTCTGACTTAGGAGGGATGTAGTTGTTGTTATAGAGTGGAGGTGTGGCATTATACCCTAGGCCTGTTTTCACCTTACCATGGACTTGAGCATTTATTATTGTGTCCATGGCTTTAGATGCCTTTGAAAACTTTTCAACATCAGCTTTAACTTTCTTAAGTTCTTCTGTTAATTTCCCACACTCTTCCCTAGACTCTTTTACTTGGAACTCAAGATCACCTTTTTCCCACTTCCAGTAGTTAGTATCATATGAATGTTGAAGTTCATTGGCTTGAAAGGCCCTAATCTGTTCTTCAAACCTCTCAACAATCAACACATAGTCTCTTCTATCCTTTTCTAACCTTTTAAGATCATCACACATACCCTGATTGTGATCTCTATATCTTTTAACAGCATCAATGCAAGCTTGAGAACAGAGTTTAGATTGTACCTCAGTGGGAATATCAGATACTTCTGCCATAAGAGCTTGATTCTGACAGGCTTCCTCAGCTTGATCACTCCAATCAAATCCCATTCCTTGTTGAGAAACAAGGGCTTGAGAGGAGCTTCTGTTTTGGTTTCCATTTTGAGCCTGTTGATGTGATCCTCCACTTCTGCATTCTCTGGCAAAGTGTCCCATCTTGTGACACTTATAACACTCAACCTTGGACTTGTCAAAGCCTGCACCATCTTCTCTTCTCTGGGAAAAGTTGTTTCTCCCAGTTCTTTTGATGAATTTCTTCACCCTCATTGATAGCATAGCCATCTGCCACTTGATGTCCATCTCTTCCAGATCATCAGCATTAATCTGCTCTAAATCATCATTGATTAGAGAAGAGTGAACATGACTAGAAAAGAATGCTTCTAGTACAGAATCTGTAGTCTTCTCTTGATTAGTTCCACCAGCAGCATTAACAGAACCTGCAGTATTAACAGAATCAGGGTTAGCAGCATTATCAGAGGATGAAGATAATAAAGCGGCATTATAAACAAATCCAGATGGCCTTTTCTTGGCTTCAACTTCAGCCTCGAATACTCTCAGATCATTGTAGAGGTCATCTAGCTCTTTGTCCTCCAATTGGTCATTCTGTCTGAATGAGACTGTGTACATGGTCCATTCTTCTCCCAATGATCTAAGGAACTTTCTATTGACATCATCAGCATCCATGTGTACACCCACAGTAGCTAATTCTCCAATCAACTTGTTAAATCTGTCAAAAGTTTGAGTCATAGACTCATTCTTTGCAGACATGAAGTTCTCATATTGTTGCCTGAGAATAGCCTTTTGATTTCTCTTTGTGCTCTTTGTGCCAGTAAATCTTTTCTCCAGAGCATTCCATAAGATTTGAGCATCAGAACAGTGATGGAATTGATGCTGATATTCATTGGGAATAGCCAAAAGCAGAGTGCTTAAGGCTTTCATCTCTGTCTGTCTGACCTTTCTTTCTGCATCTGTCTTTGGTGGGGGTCTTTTGCCATCTGCTCCTACTCTTCCTTCAGCACATGGACCATTCTCAATGATACCCCAGATGGAATAATCAGTAAGCAGAATGTACTGCTTGATTCTAATTTTCCACATGTCAAATTCATTGGGTCTGAGCATGGGAACCTTAGATACAAGAGTACTGTTTGATTCAAAAGAATTTTCCATAATGACTGTAGAATTCTAAGAGACACTAGCTCTGATACCACTTGTCAGGATCGAATCTTAACAAGACTACAAACACTTAGAATTCAGAATTAAAGAATCTGCGGAAAAGAACTTTAATTCTCACAATCAAGAACAATGTAACAGAAAATTCACAATGTTGTGTATTCACTAAATCAACTCACAAGATTACAACCAAACCTCAATCTTGTTGAACAGGCTCAACAAGACGACTTCTACTTCTCTAGAAATAGGGTTCTTACACCTTGAGGTTAAATCTCTCTGAAAACAATATCGAATTGCTTTTCACACGTATATTAACTCGTCTATCATGTATGTTCTAATAGCTATCTATCAATACTATTTATACAAAAGTAATTACAAGATAACTATCAAAAGTAACTTGATCTTCTAAATCTTCATTAAACATATCTTGATCAATTACTTCTTTGTCTCCAAAAGTATCGCATACCAAACTTATCAAGTCAGCAGTATTAACCTTCATTCTTCATGAGCAGTAGTAACAATCTTCAGCAGTATTAACCGATTTCATCTCCAGCAGTATTAACATCACTCCAGCAGTATTAATCATGAGCAGTACTAACAGATATTCAATTATGCACCAGCAGTACTAACCTTGACTTGCAGTAGTAACTGTGTCTAGCAGTAGTAACCTTGTCTAGCAGTAGTAACTTCGTCTAGCAGTAGTAACCTTGCATAAGCAGTAGTAATGAAGAACTGGCAGTAGTAAAATCGTCTAGCAGTAGTAACCTTGCATAAGCAGTAGTAATGAAGAACTGGCAGTAGTAAAATTGTCTTGGCAGTACTAACCATACTTAGCATATCTTCAGTTCCCAACACATAAAAAACGGTTGAGAAAAATAAATGAGCACCCATGAGTCCATGACATGAAAAACATTATGTAATGAAAAGGTTACCTTACTAATTGCTCGAGAACGTCTCAATATTCTCATTTCTCAGATAAATATCAGTTTGAGACTGCAACTTTTCAACCAGATGTTTGGCACAAAGGTTTGTTGGTTGAGACAACGACTTCAGCAACAAAATTTCAATGAATGAAGAATCAAATATAAAATCAGTGACAAAAACAAACAATCTGATGATGTGTACTTGCGACAACAACTCTAGCCGATCATCGAAAATCTCACGAACTCAAAACATTACCCGTACGTTAAAATGATAAACCAAAAGTATATCAAATAACAATTAAAAAAATATAACGGCAGATCGACCATACCTCCGGAATTGCAAAATCAAAATGATCGGAGCCAAATGCTTGATCAATCGGCGAAATACACAGATGAAAACCTAACTTTTATGACCCAATCGACTCTTTGTTTCTTTTGCCAACTACATTTGCTGCAAAAAAAACTCGTCGTTATTGAAAAATATGGAATCGGGGTGATACACATTTAAATTCCGTAGCCAAATTCCAGTCGACTGCATTAAAAAGTTCACTTTTTCGATACCATGAATCACCTCAAAAAGATACCAAACCAGAAACGATTTCTTTAAAGATCTCTTAAAGCATAAAAAATCCAAGTATAATCACTAATTAATGTTTAACATTTTTTGCTAAAATCAATCTAGTTAGTAATTAGAATTTGGAACATACGATGGAATGGTCCTTCAGACCCATTGAAAGTGTCAATGTTTTGGAAGAGCCATAATTGCTAAAAACACTTCAGAAGACACAATAAACTCAAAGGGTTAATTACCATTACCACATAGCTCAATTTCCTTAAAAACAAGCTAATATAGCTTCACTTAATATGAGAATCTCTTTTTTCCAAATGGAAAGTTTTCTTAAAACAAAGATACATACCTCATCTCGTTTGCCAAATTAGATAACATCAACTTACCTTGTTTTTAAAGTTCTTGCACCCACTTTTTGGCCCGTGTAAACGAATCCTATAACAACTCAAGAAACAAGTTAAGCAAGCATTTAACATACGGACCCAACAATTTCTGATGGAGAGAAAACCACAAGTAGCAAACCATAACAGGTAGCGAACTGTGAACATCAACAAGAAACTTGTCTTGGGATTAAAGAACAGGAATCAAAAACGATTTTTAAACCTTACCTTTATGAAACACGGAACACCAAAACTTGATGGAGGAGACGATTTATAATTGTTACCATCAAGCTGTGATGGAGGAGACGAAGAGCTCGAAGTATTGCAAATTGTGAACACCAAGAAGAACAGAAATCAAAAGCGATTAGAGAACAAAATAAAAATCGATTAAAGAACAGTAAATAAAAAATCGATAAAAGAAACCGTAAAATCAAACAGAGCAAAATCAAAAAAACCCTAAAGTCGATTTGTGTCTTCGTCGAGCGTGTGAAATCGATAACCAGAGAGCTAAAATCACATTTGTTTTCGTCGAGAGTGTAGAAGGGCGATAACCAGGGAAGAAACCGTGGTAGAAATGATGAAATTATAACAACCCAAACAATTTTCAACATGCATAACATAATAAAGTGAAACATCCCAAAAACGGGTCCCAAAATTTCTTACATCATATCAAAATCTGGTTGGCGGAATCAACCTACACAACTGAGAATAACGTCTAAACTAAATAATAGTGTCACTACACTACCGAGCGTCCTTGCTAACCGCCCTGCTCACTTGCCAGAGCCTTTCATTACCTGTTTCCCTGAAAAGGTTTTATTTTGAAAAATGCGAGGGTTAGACCATGAGGCCTAGTGAGTCCCTCTTAACAGTTCCCAAAAAATTTAAAAACAGATTATAATTTTCAATATAATCCATTCACAAAACTGTTCTTATAAAATCATTCACGGACAAGTCCGCCTCGTAAATTGGCACCCTGAAGTCACCCTAGGGTGACAACGAGTCAGTCTCATGCGGCCTTACAGAGTCACACCTCCCATGGCATAAACGGGTCACACCTCCCGACACGAGCTGGCGGGCCACACCCCCCGACTTAGCCAATTTACATCTCACACAATGTATGAATACATTCCATATAAACTTTAAACAATTATCATGCAATTAAAAGCATAAGAATAAAACATGGCATTTCTCATCATGTACTTGCTTTAGAAAACACGTTAAAAGTCACGCATTTTAGTTAGAAAACTCACCTGAAGCTCTTACTTCTCTTTTCTAAATTGTTCCCGACTCTCAATTGATTTTCCTGAATAAATAGACAGAACATAAGCTGATCACCCAACTTTCCGGACACAAGACTTTTCGGACGACACTACATTCCGGACGACACAACTTTCCGGGTACTTCCTACTTACCGGACACTAGACTCACCGGACACTCATACTTACCGGATAAACACTTACCGGATACCCTTCTCATCCGGACAGTTTCCGCATCCGGAAACCTTCAAACGGTTCAACGTGTCCGGACGTCCAAAGGTCTTTCCGGACGCCGACCTGACTCCTATTTGGACCGAGAAATCACAGATACGATCGAAATCTCACGGATTAAAGATTAGAAACAATATTAAGATCACTAAGCTCAACTAATACTGAAACCTTAGCTGCAGAAACATGATTTGACGCCTAATCTCTCCCATTTAGCTTCAAACTCAACCTTTAACAAAAACCCCAAAAGATATTCACCTTAACAACATTCCACATAATAGAGATGAAAAGAAGAGATTACCTGCTTGGTTGAGAATGAAGAACACCTTCTTTTTCCCTTCTAAGAATCTGGAATTTCTTTCTTCTTACTTGCTCTAACTCTCTTTCTTCTTTCTTCTTTCTTTCTCCTTTTCTCCTTCTTGTTCTTTCTACTTCAGCCGACAACAATAACAAATGGGGTGCCCTCCTAGGGTTTTGTGCCCCAATCATTAGGTTATCATACCCTAACCCCTATTTACAACTTACACCCTCAGCTTCCAGTTTTATTATACCTTTCCCCAAACATTAAAACTCTTCCACTTTTAATGAAACATGACACAAGACTTTGAAATCTTTCCAAAACTAGTCCTGGTTGTTACAACACTCCCCCCTCAAAAGAATTCCGTCTTCGGAATTCCGTTTTCAAAAAGGTGAGGGTATCTGGACTTCATATCAGATTCTGCTTTCCACGTTGCTTCTCGTCCCTTGTGATACCTCCACTGAACTTTCACTAAACGAACTTCCTTGTTCCTCGTCTTTCGTACCTTACTGTCTACGATTTCGATTGGCTCTTCCTCGTACATCAATTTCTCGTCAATGCTGACATCTTCTAACGGAATAGCCACATCGGCCTCCGTCAAACACTTCTTCAGGTTTGACACATGAAAGGTCGGATGAATCCTTCTCAACTCTTCTGGCAAATCTAACTTGTAAGCTACCGCGCCAACTCGCTCGATCATAGCAAAAGGCCCAACATACCTTGGCCTCAACTTCCCTTTCTTCCCAAAACGCACCACTCCTTTCCAAGGCGAGACCTTTAGCATTACCTTGTCTCCCACCTGAAATTCAAAAGGCTTTCTTCTTTTATTCGCATACTTCCTCTGTCGATCTTGTGCGATTCTCATCCTTTCATGGATTACTTCAATCTTATCCGCCGTTAGTTGTACAATTTCTGGTCCGGCCAACTGTCTTTCTCCTACCTCATTCCAACACAACGGCGTGCGGCACTTTCGTCCATACAAAGCTTCAAATGGTGCCGCTTGGATGCTTGCGTGGTAACTATTATTATAGGAGAATTCTATCAACGGCAAATGCACTTCCCACGACCCCTTGAAGTCGATAACGCACGCCCGAAGCATATCCTCTAACGTTTGAATGGTTCTCTCACTCTGACCATCTGTTTGAGGATGATAGGTCGTGTTTAACTTTAGTTGCGATCCCAACTCCCGTTGTAAACTCCTCCAAAATGCTGACGTGAACCGACCATCACGGTCAGACACTATAGATCGCGGCACTCCGTGCCTGGACACTATCTCATTAATATACAATCGGGCTAACTTCTCCAAAGAATCTGACTCCTTAATAGGTAAGAAGTGCGCTGACTTGGTGAGAATATCCACAATCACCCAAATTGCATCATTACTCTTCGGAGTCCTTGGTAACTTTGTGACGAAATCCATGGTGATATTATCCCACTTCCACACTGGTATTAATGTATACTGAAGTTCCCCATATGGTCGCTGATGCTCTGCCTTAACCTTCAAACATGTCACACACCGCTCCAGAAAATGAGCGATATCCTTCTTCATCCCCGGCCACCAGTAAGACTGTCTCAAATCTCGATACATCTTATTCGTTCCAGGGTGTATGGAATACCGTGACTGGTGCGCTTCTACTAAGATGCTTATTCTCAAATTGCCCAGCTTAGGAACCCACACTCGATCTTTCATACACTTCAGCCCACCATTATTGACTCCGAACAATGATGTAATTCCGACCACTCTTTCGCCCTTTACGTTCTCCTCTAGCAACGCTTCCTCCTGAAATTTCTTAATTTCCTCAAGGAGGTTCGAGGTTGCCTCAACTCTGAAAGCCACGACTTTGGTCTGTTCTCCCTGTTCTTGCCGACTCAACGCGTCAGCCACCACATTAGCTTTACCCGGGTGGTAAAGAATCTCACAGTCATAATCATTCAATAGTTCCATCCATCTCCTTTGTCTCATATTTAACTCCTTCTGATCAAACAGATGCTTCAGACTTTTGTGATCGGTGTAAATATGACACCTTAATCCATATAAGTAATGTCGCCAGATTTTCAGAGCGAACACCACCGCCGCTAACTCCATGTCATGAGTGGGGTAGTTCTTTTCGTGATCCTTCAACTGTCGAGAAGCGTAAGCAATTACCTTCCGGTTATGCATCAGCACACACCCCAACCCAAGCTTAGAAGCGTCACTGTATATTACAAATCCCTCCGAGCCATCAGGTAATGACAGGATCGGATCACTGCTTAAACTTTCTTTCAACTTCTCAAACGCAGATTCTTGCGCTTCAGCCCACACGAATTTGACGTTCTTCCTTGTCAAAGAGGTCAGTGGCGAAGCTATCCGAGAGAAGTCTTGAATAAACTTTCGGTAATAACCTGCTAAACCGAGAAAGCTTCTCACCTCCGATGGGGTTCTTGGCGCCTCCCAGTCTTTAATGGCTACAATTTTAGCAGGATCTACCTTGATGCCGTCAGCCGACACCACATGACCTAAAAATTGGACCTCTCTTAACCAAAACTCGCACTTCGAAAACTTCGCATAAAGCTTCTCATGCTTTAGCAATTCCAGCGCTGCCCGAAGATGCCTTTCGTGATCCTCTCGGGTTCGAGAATAAATTAAGATATCGTCAATGAAGACGATCACGCATTTATCCAACAATGAGTTACACACCGGTTCATCAAATCCATGAACACCGCTGGCGCATTAGTCAACCCGAAGGGCATGACTAAGAACTCGTAATGTCCATATCTCGTACGGAAAGCAGTCTTCGGCACATCCGCCTCTCTCACTTTCAATTGATGATAACCCGACCTCAAGTCTATCTTCGAGAAGTAACTCACACCTTGTAACTGATCGAAGAGGTCATCGATCCTCGGAAGCAGGTACTTGTTCTTCACAGTTACTTTATTGAGCTCATGGTAATCTATGCACATTCGCATAGATCCGTCCTTCTTTTTAACAAAGAGTACCGGCGCTCCCCATGGCGATGTGCTCGGACGGATAAAACCTTTGTCGAGCAATTCCTGCAACTGAGTCATCATTTCTTTCATCTCCGT
Source organism: Saussurea involucrata (assembly GCA_033807775.1). Taxonomy (NCBI): domain Eukaryota; kingdom Viridiplantae; phylum Streptophyta; class Magnoliopsida; order Asterales; family Asteraceae; genus Saussurea; species Saussurea involucrata. The sequence continues at coordinate 52,684,048 of CM066322.1, read as the reverse complement.
TGGTGCTAACCGATAGGGTGCACGTGCAATCGGTGCCGCCCCAGGTAGCAGTTCTATTCTGAACTCCACTTGGCGATCTGGAGGCAGACTTGTCAAATCATCCGAAAACACCTCCGGGTACTCACTCACTACTGGTACATCCCTCACACCCTTCTTCTCCTTCTTAGCATCTAGCACATAAGCTAAATATCCCAGACCTCCCTTTCCCAAACACCGCCTAGCTTTCATCATCGATATCAAACACGACTTCCTATTTCGTTGGTCTCCGTAAATTATCACTTATTTCTTATCGGGTAAGGCCATACGGATCAGCTTCTTATTACAAACTATGCTAGCGTCATTCTCCGCTAACCAGTCCATTCCTAGGACTACATCAAACTCCCCCATTCCCATAGGATACAGCCTTAATGGAAAGAAGTGACCATCCACGTCTATGCTACAACCCTCATAGACCTCCTTCACCCAGACTCGACAATCATCTGCTATCTCTACCTCAAACCCAAAGTTCAACCTCTTGGGTTTCACTTGCAATTTTTGGATAAAATTGGGCGACACAAACGAACGGTTGGGCCCCGAATCAAACAATACTTTAGCAAATATCGAGTCTATAGGAAAGGTACCTGTTACCACATCAGGCGTGTTCACCGCCTCTTCAGCCGACATTTGGAAGGCCCTAGCTCTGGCGCGGGCCGGCTCCACCTTTCTCTCATTACCCCTTCCTCCGCTACTGCCACCTTCACCCCCAGCATAACCTTTCTTCAGTTGCGGGCAATCCCACTTGACATGACCCGGCAAGCCGCACTGATAACAAGACCCCGGGCCGCGACAGTCTCGAGCTAGATGCCCCACTTTTCCACACTTGTAACATCCTCCCTTTTCAGCCCAACATTCTCCCCTATGCATTTTGTTGCATTTTACACACGGTTTCTCCACTGACTTAGACCCCACCCGCAGATCGGGTCTGACTGCATTCGGCCTCTTACTGTCCCGACTAGGCCCGTCCCACTTACGCTTATCTCCGACTCTTTCGGTCACCTGTCTGGTCTTATCCTTCTCAGTAAGTTCTGCAGTATCTACCGTAGCCTGAAAAGTAGACGGATCTTTCACCTGCACCAACTCCCTTATGCTGCTCTTTAGCCCATAAATGTATCTCTCTATCCGCCTTTCCTCCGTAGGCACGTATAACTCAGCAAACCGGGCCTTCTCGATAAACTTAGACGTGTATTCTTGAACTGACATTGATCCTTGTTCCATTCCCAAAAACTCCTCCTCCAACTTCTTAACTGCCGCCAATGGACAAAACTGTGCTCTGAACCTCTTAACAAATGATTCCCACGACATACTCTTTGCTGCCTCCGATCCCTTACCTCCGGTCTCAACATCCCACCAATAGATGGCCTCAGACTTCATCATTGACATAGCAAAAAGTACCTTATCTTCCTCAGCGCACTTGCTAGTATCAAATGCTAACTCCATCTCGCGAACCCATTTCAAAGCTAGAACAGGGTTGCGCTCCCCGTTGAACGTTGGAGGTTTGCACGAAGCGAATGTCTTAAACAAGCACCCTTTCACGGTCTTTGGTTCACTAGTGACAATCAGGGTTGTCACCGAGTTGTTTCCTATCTCAGTCCGTGGTTCACTACCTTCCTCAGTCTTCTTCCCAGTACTGTTCTTGGTTCCTTCCCCAGACGTAGTCTTATTCTGGTTGTCAAACACTGCTTGTAAAGTCTTTTGAAGTTTATCCATCTCTGCTGTGAACTTATCCTCAGTCACAAAATCCGGTGCGGCGTCAGTAGGACGTCCTTTCTTAGCTTTTGTTTTCTTTACAGGCACTGAACTCTCCTGTTCAGATATCGCTTGTACTTCTGGTTCCTCAACACTCCTGGCTTTACCCCTAACTGGCGGTTTCTTTTTCTTACCCTTGCCTTTGGTGGTTGTTGCCCCCACTTCAGTAACGGCCTTTCTCGGTATCGTTCCTCTACCCCTCCCGCGGCCTCTACCTCTCCCTCGAGTGGCCGCCGCTCTTGGCTGATTCATCGGTCCATCCTCCGCTAGTTCCTCGACTCGTACCGCCTCCTCATGCGGCGTAGTGTCTTCATTTGATACCTCCTCCACGATGGGTATCGACCTACTTCTCAAGGTTCTTGCTGACATTCTTGATTACTTATACACAACAATCAAACTAATTTAATACTACTGCAACGGAATAATAAGGCAATTTAAGCACATACATGTACCTGTAAGTTCACGATTTCACTGGCCAGGTGTAACCCCAAACTTACCTTACATGACTGTCCTCAGTACCCTAATAGTCCCATTTCTACATTAGTGCCCTCCTAACGCATTCCTGATTCTCAATTGTGATTTCTACTCCCCAAAGTTTAAGTCTAGGCCCATTCGGTCACCTAAATCCCTTAAACTATGGCTCTGATACCAATTATAACAACCCAAACAATTTTCAACATGCATAACATAATAAAGTGAAACATCCCAAAAACGGGTCCCAAAATTTCTTACATCATATCAAAATCTGGTTGGCGGAATCAACCTACACAACTGAGAATAACGTCTAAACTAAATAATAGTGTCACTACACTACCGAGCTTCCTTGCTAACCGCCCTGTTCACTTGCCAGAGCCTTTCATTACCTGTTTCCCTGAAAAGGTTTTATTTTGAAAATGCGAGGGTTAGACCATGAGGCCTAGTGAGTCCCTCTTAACAGTTCCCAAAACATTTAAAAATAGTTTATAATTTTCAATATAATCCATTCACAAATCTGTTCTTATAAAATCATTCACGGACAAGTCCGCCCCGTAAATTGGCACCCTGAAGTCACCCTAGGGTGACAACGAGTCAGTCTCATGCTGCCTTACAGGGTCACGCCTCCCATGGCATAAACGGGTCACACCTTCCGACACGAGCTGGCGGGCCACACCCCCCGACTTAGCCAATTTACATCTCACGCAATGTATGCATACATTCCATATAAACTTTAAACAATTATCATGCAATTAAAAGCATAAGAATAAAACATGGCATTTCTCATCATGTACTTGCTTTAGAAAATACGTTAAAAGTCACGCATTTTAGTTAGAAAACTCAATTGAAGCTCTTACTTCTCTTTTCTAATCTGTTCCCGACTCCCAATTGATTTTCCTGAATAAATAGACAGAACATAAGCTGATCACCCAACTTTCCGGACACAAGACTTTCCGGACGACACTACATTCCGGACGACACAACTCTCCGGGTACTTCCTACTTACCGGACACTAGACTCACCGGACACTCATACTTACCGGATAAACACTTACCGGATACCCTTCTCATCCGGACAGTTTCCGCATCCGAAAAGAAGAGATTACCTGCTTGGTTGAGAATGAAGAACACCTTCTTTTTCCCTTCTAAGAATCTGGAATTTCTTTCTTCTTACTTGCTCTAACTCTCTTTCTTCTTTCTTCTTTCTTCTTTCTTCTTTCTTCCTCCTTTTCTCCTTATTGTTCTTTCTACTTCAGCCGACAACAATAACAAATGGGGTGCCCTCCTAGAGTTTTGTGCCCCAATCATTAGGTTATCATACCCTAACCCCTATTTACAACTTACACCCTCAGCTTCCAGTTTTATTACACCTTTCCCCAAACATTAAAACTCTTCCACTTTTAATGAAACATGACACAAGACTTTGAAATCTTTCAAAAACTAGTCCTGGTTGTTACAGAAATCGTACATGAGAGGAGAGTGAATCGATTTGCAAAGGAGAGTGAATCCATTGGAAACTGGGTTTGAGAGAAAATCCATGGAATGATCGTGGCGAAGAAGGGGTAGGTCGTGGTTTAGAAAAAAAAAACTGATTCTTGAATACAAGAGGGAGAGATCGTGGAGGAGAAGGTAATTGATTTCAATTATGCTGTAAAAGGTTGTACGTTATGCAGAAGAATAGGTAATCTTGAATTTAGAAAATAACTGCTCTTAGAATTTTCATTAAGTAGAATAGATAATAAGGGGCTGTTTGTTTTCTAAAATTCATCACTTATTCACCACTTTTCACTTTTTCGGCCAGATGTAGGTGAAATAAGTTTGTTTGTTTTTTCCTCCAAGTTAGAACCACTTATCACTTATTTTAGACTGACCGAAAAAGTGATTAGGGTATCACTTTTTTCCACGTTTTCTCACTTTTTTCAGCCGCCTCCTCTCTCTATGATACTTCCTCCATAGAAGCTGCTTCAACGTCGATCTCCACTCCGATTGCTTCAAACAGACCGATCTCCACTCCGGTTGCTACATCGATCTCTATCTGCAAACGATTCGAGCTCCTTGAGGTTCGATTTTATCACGCTTTCATGGTCGATTTTGGTTTACTTTTCTGCAAATCTAATATTGGTTTCAATTTTATGGTCAATTTTGGTTTACTTTCCTGCAAATATGTTTTTCCTTGCTGAAGTAATGGTTTTTTTGCTTGTAGAGATGGCAAAAATTTTCTTATTTGTTTCTTCTTCCTTGTTAAAATTGTTATAACTTTATGGCAGAGTGCATATATTAAATGCAAAGTGCTTGAAGTTTGTTTTTTATGGAACTATAGTTGTTCTATTTTGACATATCTGGAGTTATTTGCTTGTTCTTTGTGTCTCATTTCAATTATTACATCTATATTTACACAATCAAACTTGAATTTCATTGGTGTGCTCTTGCAACTTATTTTTCTCTCAATGACGCCACATTTCCACAACCAAGTTTGAGTAGCAGTAGCCTGTGGCAATCAAATTGAGTATATGAGATGGTATTTGTTAATTTTATTATTCAATGATGATAAAGTTTTGATTATTAGATATTAGTTAGATATTTGATTGTGTTTTGAAATAACGCACACCAAATATTTGTGATTATTTGATGTTAGATCGAGATCGTTGGTAGTTGTTAATTTTTTTATTCAATGATAATAATTAAAGTTTTGATTATTAGATATTAGTTTGATATCTTGATTGGGGTTTGAAATAACGCACACTAAATGTTTGTGATTACTTGATGTTAGATTGAGATTGTTGGATATATGCAAGTAATTATAACAAATTAATGACAGTTAATATATGCCCTGTGTTTTAGTATGTGTTTGTAAACTGGTGGATTTTGCTTACTGTAGAGTGTAAATGTGGATTTAGCAAACAAATTGAGTATATGAGATGCTCATGTATATGCATATTTTTCTCTTTATTTGTTTCTATTGAAGATTAATATATGCATGGATATGTGAAGACTATATATTTTGGGATCATGGTCTGCTATATTTTCTGGTCAGATATTAGTTTTCAAGCATTATTTTGTTTCCTATGTGCTTTCGTTTACTTCGTTTCGATCTCGTAGAATCTCTATATATATGCTATAATTTTGTTGCTAAAAATCAAAGTGTTCAATGTGTAAGGTGGACTATGTAGAATTTTTTTTATTTACCTTTTTTTGTCATTTTTAGAGATGGACGAGAGTGTTCAACGTGTAAGGTGGACAAATGAAGCCATCAAATGTTTTTTAGAGAGTTGTATAGAAAAGAATGACTACCGTTTTCATTTGAGGTTCAAAGAAAAGTTGTTATTGCATGTTTTGCGGTTCACAACTTCATACGAAATGGAGGTTTAAGTGATGAGTTATTTTCTGAATATGATCAAACCAATGACCAAGGGGATGATGGTGGTGATGAGGTCGAGGAGGTTCAGTACCGCTGACCAAACATATATGGCTAGTTTAAGAGAAGAAATTGCGACACAATTGATGCAAAACGGAAATTGATTTTAGTTGTTATGAGACTTTGTTCATGTTTTCTATTGTATTTGAACCAATTAACGTATTTCAGTTGTTATGAAGAGTAATTTTAGTAGTATAATTTAATTAATTTCAACAGTATCACATTTCAGAGATAAAATAATCAGTAGTACGTATTCAGATGTTTTCAGATTTCAGCTTACAAAAACAAACAGTCTTTCTGATTCAGATTTCAGATTTCAGCGCCACCACTTAAAAATCAGGACTGAAATCAATGTTCAGACTTTAGCACCACTTAAAAAACAAACGCCACCTAAGTATAAGAATTGGCATAGTTGATAAAATGGGATGCCGGCATGAAAGAAGTACGTATTGTGTGTATGGTAGCAAATTAAACAACACAATTTCCGGGCATGTTTTATGGATTGATGTGAATGTTCAAGGACTTTGTTCCCTCCTCAATTAAATATACATTTTATTCATCTAAATGTATTCCATATACGTGATAAACAATCAAAATGTCTTTCTTTAATAAATATAATCTGTCTTCTGTTTTTCAATATTGACGATGTATAATTTAACAATTTTTCTTGTGTTTGCTAGCTTTTAGTTTTAAAACCTGATTTCCATTGAAAAATCCAAACAATATTAACACTACAAGAAAATAACAAAATTATATATATATATATATATATACCAAATGCAATGGACGGTTTAGATAAAGGTTGCACGGGTTGTAACCTTTTACTGGGTTGCAAAATAGCCGTGCCATATATATATATATATACTCTATATATATTTGTGGTTGTGTGGGTTAGATTCTGGTGAGAAGAGAAGTTACGTATGAGGAAAATCGTAAGAAAATATCATGACTTTTAGATCAATCCTAATTGAATATCAACATTAATGAAATGCATCAAGATGCATCGAATTATTCCCGTGATAAATGTAAGTCATGGTGGAGGTGATATTAAAGATGACCAAGGTTTCCTAACTCTTTTTCTCACACAATTATATCATGTATATGTATAACATAGAAATGCATAAAGAACCTATTAATTGATTTTAGATTGGTAAGGACAACGATCAATCTTAAAAGACAAAGTTAAAACAAGTCCAACTCAAGGACCAGGCATAAACGAAAGTCCATTTTGGTTTTAGATTTTGAACCCATAACTGATCCTTCACCGGTTATGAAAAGCATGGATAAAGCCCGAAAATCGGTCCTAATTTGTTGACAAGGAAACCGGTACGATCAAAGTCCGGTTAAAGCTAGAAAAAGTTCAATCAAGACCTGTTGCTTACACCCCAATATCTTTATGAACAAAAAATCAAGACAATAATTTAAAGATATCTTCCATGGTTTTTTCATGTGGCTGATTTTATACCTAATATGCAACATAAATAGAATGGATGTTTATTAGAAAGAATACCGCTTGTTTATATCTAGACATAAAACATTGTCTAATTTGATTGCTTAATTAAATTAAACTAAAATAGATGAAAAATATGAAAGTATTCATGACGGCAAAAAATAATTAAATTAAAGATACAAATAATATTCAAGATGAAAAAAAAAAGACGATAAAAGAATTAATTTAAGATATTGTAATTAACTATTTTTATTTATAACAATTAATTAGTTTACTATAACAACCCAGTCTAAAATAAAGCATGCAATTCATATAAATGAAACATCCTAAAAACGGGTCCCAAAATTTCATTACATCTGTCTAAATAACTTAGGTTGGCGGAAACAACCTATTACACAACTGAGAATAACTACCACTAAAAGTATGAGTGGCACTGTCTCTAACTGCATCTGTACTCTATTCTGCTCTTGCTCGCTTACCGGTGCCTCCTAATATCTGCTTACCTGAAAAGGTTTAGTTTGGAAAAAATGCGAGGGTTAGACCATGAGGTCTAGTGAGTTCCCTCCTGACGGTTCTCAAAATCATTTAAAAGCAGTTCATCACTTTCAAATATCTTTGCATAAAACTTTCACATAACTTTTTATGAAACTATCATATAACTTTACATAAAACTTTCACGGATAAATCCGCTCCCGTAAATGGCACCCTGAAGTCACTCGAAAGTGACAACGAGTCAGTATCACGCTGCCTTACTGGATACTCCCTTCCATGGCATAAACGGAACCTCCCCCCGACGTGAGTACTGGCGGAACCTCCCCCCCCCCCCCCCCCCCCGACTTACCAATTTACGTCTACCACAATGTATGCATACATCTCATATAAAACTTTAAATAAACTGTCATGCAGTTAAAAGCATAGGAATAAAACATGCATTTCTCATCATGTACATACTTTAGAAAACACGTTAAAAGTCACGCATTTTAGTTAGAAAAACTCACCTGGTGCTCTTACTTCTCTTTTCCTATTCTGATCCGCACTTCCAAACGATCTACCTGAGTGAAAGGATAAAACTCATAAGCTGACTAACCCACTGTTCGGATACTAACTTACCGAACACCATTACTTTCCGGGTATTTCTACTTTCCGGTCGTCACTACTTTTCGGATATCCCATTGTCCGAATGACTCCTCTTTCCGGATACTTTCCATTTTCCGGGCAAATATGCTTTCCGGACACTTATGTTTACCGGACTCTTATGCCTACCGGAAACTCACCCGGAAACCTTCATAACCTGAAGCTTTCCGGACGTGGCTGGAACGAGTTCAGATTCCGAAAACTCTAAATACGCTCCACAAACGAGATAATAATGCAAGAATTAATCACATAAGCATTCTATGACCATTTCCCACAAAACTTACTAATTAAACACGATTTAAAGGTGATTAAGTCTTCCTCTTGGGTCTCATTCAACTTTACCAAGTAAGAACCCTCTAAAAAAAACCAATAATCATCACAACAATCTTAACTGGAGTTGTAGATTAGGAAATTACCTGGTAGATTCCTTGCAGAAAACGAATCCCAACTCACCCTCTCTTCTGATTTCAAAGGTTGATGATCCTTCTCCTCCAAAATGCACAAGAACTCCAAAACTCTTTTCTTCTTCTCTCTCAAATGCTCAGCCGCCAACAATGAAATGGAAAGGCTCCCCTAGGGTTTTGTGCCAATCATTGGACCATTAAACCCTATTCCTTATTTACAAATTACTCCTCTCAACTTCCATTTTTATTAACTTCTACCACAAGACTTGAAACCCTTTCATTCGGTCACGGTTACTACATTTACAATTAAATCAAATATACCCATATTTTATCTATAAAAGGAAATATGGTCAAGACAGGGTTGAAAAAACCTCAAAGGGAAAATATGGTTGAATATATAAAGTTGAAGTGGTGATAACCGACAAACTAACTAATAAGTTAGGTAGTTAGCTGATAATTTATAAGATGGTTTATAGCTTATAAACTAGCTATTGACTGATAAGTTAATTAATAGTTGATTAACTAGCTAACTAATAAGTCACGTTTGATAAAAACAAACTTTAAAGCATGTAAAATGATCAAAAAAATATCTTGAAAAATTTACCAATTACAATATTTAACAAAATAACTTAAACAAATCATCAATATATATATATATAAAGAAGAATGTAGGGAGAGAGGATTAAAGAGAAGCCTCCAATGAGGCTTTAGATTTTTCTTAGAGTTTTGATTTTCTTTTTAAAAAATTGTTGCATTAATTGACTAGAACCTTTCATTATCTTTTTATTATTGTATACTTTGTTTTTTTTAAGTTATGTTTTATTATTTTTTTGTTTAAGCTATGTTTTTTTTTTGTTTAAGCTAACAATGTTTATAAATCAATAAAATTTGTATATTTTGTAACTCTAACAAAATGCTTAATAATCAAAGTTTTTTTCTTATTAGTCTAACAATGTTTTAAGTTAACATCAATATAAATCAATAAATTTTGTATACTTTGTTTTCTTATTTTTTTGTTTAAGCTAACAATGCTTAAAAATCAATAAAATGTGTATATTTTGTAAATCTAACAAAATGCTTAATAATCAAAGTCTTTTTTCTTATTAGGCTAACAATGCTTTAAGTTAACATCAATATAAATCAATAAATTTTGTATACTTTGTTTTATTATTATTTTTGTTTAAGCTAACAATGCTTATAAATCAATAAAATGTGTATATTTTGTAACTCTAACAAAATGCTTAATAATCGAAGTTTTTTTCTTATTAGTCTAACAATTCTTTAAGTTAAAATCAATATAAATCAATAAATTTTGTATACTTTGTTTTGTTATTTTTTTGTTTAAGCTAACAATGCTTATAAATACATAAAATGTGTATATTTTGTAAATCTAACAAAATGCTTAATAATCAAAGTCTTTTTTCTTATTAGGCTAACAATGCTTTAAGTTAACATCAATATAAATCAATAAATTTTGTATACTTTGTTTTATTATTTTTTTGTTTAAGCTAACAATCAATATATATATATATATATATATATATATAAAGGAGAATGTAGGGATAGAGGATTAAGGAGAAGCCTCCAATGAGACTTTAGATTTTTCTTAGAGTTTTGATTTTCTTTTTAAAAAATTGTTGCATTAATTGACTAAAACCTTTCATTATCTTTGTATTATTGTATACTTTGTTTTATTATTTTTTTTGTTTAAGCTATGTTTTATTATTTTTTTGTTTAAGCTAACAATGTTTATAAATCAATAAAATGTGTATATTTTGTAACTCTAACAAAATGCTTAATAATCAAAGTTTTTTTCTTATTAGTCTAACAATGCTTTAAGTTAACATCAATATAAATCAATAAATTTTGTATACTTTGTTTTGTTATTTTTTTGTTTAAGCTAACAATGCTTATAAATCAATAAAATGTGTATATTTTGTAAATCTAACAAAATGTTTAATAATCAAAGTCTTTTTTCTTATTAGGCTAACAATGCTTTAAGTTAACATCAATATAAATCAATAAATTTTGTATACTTTATTTTATTATTTTTTTGTTTAAGCTAATAATGTTTATAAATCAATAAAATGTGTATATTTTGTAACTCTAACAAAATGCTTAATAATCAAAGTTTTTTTCTTATTAGTCTAACAATGCTCTAAGTTAACATCAATATAAATCAATAAATTTTGAATACTTTGTTTTGTTATTTTTTTGTTTAAGCTAACAATGCTTATAAATCAATAAATCAATATATATATATAAAGGAGAATGTAGGGAGCGAGGATTAAGGAGAAGCCTCCAATGAGGCTTAGATATTTCTTAAAGGGTGTTTAAATCTCCTTTAAGGGTCTTATAATGACTTTATCAATAAACTCTTAAACCATCCAATACTCATCCAACAGATCTTAAATGGGTTATAGATTAAGAAGTTACCTGGTGGATTCCTTGCAGGAAACGAATCCTAACACACACTTCTTGTTGATTTCAAAGGATGATGATGGTTCTTCTCTTCTCAATGCTCCAAAGCTCCAAAACTCCTCTATCTCTTTTTCTCTCAATTCAGCCGCCAACACAAGGATGAAGACACTCCTAGGGCATTGTGCCCTAATGATTGGGTCATAAACCACATTTTCCTTATTTACACTAAGGCCCCTCAACTTTCAGCATTAATAAAACTTTCCCAAATACTCTAAACTCTCTATAATTGGTCTCGGTTACTACAACACTCCCCCCCCCTCAAAAGAATTATGTCCCCGAAATTCCATTCTAAAAAAAATGAGGGTATCTGGACTTCATATCAGATTCTACTTCCCACGTTGCCTCTTGCCCCTTAAGATACTTCCACTGAACTTTAACCAAACGGACTTCCCTTGTAACGTCCCAAAAATTACAAGCAAATTTAAAATTTTAAAATAAACATTTCATTTATAACAACTCATTAAATGATCCCAACGCTTCGTTTGCAAACACATAATTAATATCTTTATAAAATAAAACCAACGGAATAAACGTTTAATTATTAAAATCATAAAGCAACCAGCTCTCCTCGCGCGCCAGTGTGTACCCGTCACGCCTTAGAGCCACACGTACCTGAAACCACAGTTTATTGGGAAAGGGTAAGCACGAAGCTTAGTGAATTCAAACACCATAAATAATACAGTTATTCCACACTACCCCTACAACAGATAGTGACACATAAACGATCATACAGGTCTACGAACAAATCATAAACATGTACATCCACAACCACCCACCTAAAAGGCACAAGTCGGTCCCACCGACCACATGATAACATCTTCGGCCCCGCCGAATCCCCGGTCCCACCGAGTCTCTATGCCACCCGCGTATAAAATCTCCGGCCCCGCCGGATCCTCGGTCCCACCGAGTCTCTACGCCACCCGCGTATAAAATCTCCGGCCCCGCCGGATCCTCGGTCCCACCGAGTTAACATGACGACAAAGTATCAACTAGACACCCCACTATCTAGTTCCACAACACAATCACATAAAGCTACCACACACGTACTACAGCAATGATAAAACAACCGTTATTAGATATAGTGAGAGAACTCACCTCGAATGCGCGCCTAGCTTAACAACACAATTCAAGCTTCACAAATGCGGTCACTTCCCAGCACCTAAACGCATGTTAAAACGTGTCAATACGAGACCCGGACCCTATGACACGACACACGCTTAAACCGTCACTAAACCTATTTTCTGCTCTCGCCAAACAGGTCTGTTCAGGACCTGTTTCGACCTCTTTAAACCCAGAAAAACCTTAATTAAATTACATGACCAGAAAGTACTCTGCGTTAGGGTTCCAAGGACATATTATACACCTACTAACGATTTTTCTACATTTAATTACGGATTTTATAAGATCAGCCCGCAGAACAGCGAAAAACAGCACTTATCAGTATAAAACGACGATTTGGCCTAAGATACGCTCCGAAATGGATTTTGCACAAAACACAGAAAAGTTTATAGACCCAAAAAGGGAACTTTTGGCACAGAAATCACCCCAATCCGAGTTACGAGGAAAAAGTTACAGCTTACGCAAAACAGTGACCGAACTGCAGTTTCTTTTACATAAAATGACGATTCACTGAACTTACGACCACTTTTCCACCTAGCTAGAGGCCGAACCAGTTTTCCGCTAAAACACGGAAAACATGCCCGACCCCGAGCTTGAACCGTGGGCGCCAGTTTCGGCTCAATCGGAGTTACGACAGAAAAGTTATGGTTGACGCAAAACAGTGGCAGAAGGACGTTTTTCACATAAATTGACGATTTTATAAAACGGTTTACGCGATTCGGGTTTGCAACTAGGGCTGGACAACCCACGCACCACCCACGCACACACACTGCAGACCACCCACGGCCACCGTAGCGGCGGCGTGCGGCGGTGGTAGTTTCACCGGAGGAAGCGAAAAGGAAAGGAAACGAAACAAAACAAAACGAAACGAAACGGACGACTTACCTAGCAACGGTTGCTCCTCTCTCCCTCGACTTCTCCGACGAACAGAGCTGGTGGCGGCGGCCTTCGGCGACAGCAGCGCCTCCGGCGAGTTCCATCCCTCTCGCCTTCTCTCTCTCTCTCTCTCTCGCGATCACTCTCTCTCTCGGTCTCTTCTCGTTGCCGCACCACAAGACAATAGGGTTAGGATAGTTTTTGGTTTGCTTGGCTAACAAGAAAGGGAAAAACGATACTAGGAAAAAAAAGGTCTCGGCCCTCTCCTAGCATGGGCCGAATCCATGCTAAGGTTTCACCAAAAAGACGAAAATGGTCCCTCGACTTCTAAGGACTTCTCTTAACTACCCAAAATGCAACCAAGTTAGCAATAAGGTCCTTTTTGACACCAAACCACTAACCAAAACAATTAAAGGTAAACACTTTAAAATGGTTTAAAGATTTATTACGCATTTGGTCAAACTTGCTAACCCCGTTAGTAAAGATTCGCTAAAAGAACGATATTAAAGCAATTAATTAAAATGTATATAAACATACCGGGACACGGGCTTTACAACTCTCCCCCACTTGGATTAGACTTCGCCCTCGAAGTCTCTGCCTACGAATAGCTCCGGATAGTTCTCCCTCATCTCAACCTCAGGTTCCTAAGTCCACTTGAAACTCCTACTAAACTTCTCGAATACTATTCTTGCTAACGTACTCTTTCTAAGACACTGGGATTATGATCGGTAGAACACCCCGACAATTGAAATCTTTCCTAGCCAAGCGACTACGGTTGTCCCCCAACCTTAGATATTCCATACATCCCGAGTCAAATCTCAAGCTCTAACCACTCTAAAGCTGCTCACCAGTATACTCCACAGGATACTCGATTACGATCCCTCCTATCATTAATTGACGATTAACTTCTACGAATTCTAATAGACTCCAACGATTTTCAATATCTTATATTAACAAAACATCGACCCCCTGCCGAACATCGGTCCAACCGATTACAATAACAAACATCGGCCACCCGCCGAACATCGGTCCAACCGATTACAATAACAAACATCGGCCACCCGCCGAACATCGGTCCAACCGATTACAATAACAAGCATCGGCCACCCGCCGAACATCGGTCCAACCGATTACCATAACAAACATCGGCCACCCGCCGAACATCGGTCCAACCGATTACAATAACAAACATCGGCTACCCGCCGAACATCGGTCCAACCGATTACAATAACAAACATCGGCCACCCGCCGAACATCGGTCCAACCGATTACAATAACTCACATAAGCGTGGTATTATCCTAGACACTAACACAAATAGATATCCCCCACAACCGAATTACTAACACACGCGTAGGTCATTCCACCATAACCATCCATCACAAGTGATCATTTCAGGGTTACTACTACCGTCACCATGATTATCTTAAAATCGGCTACAACTCTCCGATTATACTAAAGGTGTTTGGCCTCAAGCCCAAAAGTCGACACCTAAATATACCACCTACCTCAAAATGGTTGATGCGCATTTATTCTCTTAATAACAAAGGGCATCAATCCCTTAACCGATACTATTCGGCCTACAGTACTAACGCGCGTGGAATATCTACCTTCCACCATCGACGTATCATCCACACTTGCTCTACGAAGCCAAGTCACACCGTATCGAGGATACACCTTGACATCTACCTCCCAGGTAACGCCTCAAGACCCGGTACACCGGGACTACCTCCCAGGTAAGTGCCCACAACTATATCCTCCTAGTACCTACTGGAAAGCCTAGGTTAAACCACATGAATACCGGGGTCCCACCCCGAGATACCCAACCGACCATTACCAAATACTGACTAACGTGTCTAAGGATCCAAAGCAAACAGCCTACCAACAACATGCTTATTCCGGATTGACTCACTCACCCAAACATGTAAACACTCAACGTGCAAAGAATGCCAAACGGTGCGACAAAAACAACTCATCAACTAGACTCCACATCGAGCCATTAAAACCGGGCAATTGGCCCATGACTAACTCCAAGTCAAAACCGAGCAAAATGATCCACGCTTTCTAGACCCATAGGTCGGAAAATGCGTTTAAACAAAGTTTAAGCAAACAATACTCTGAAATCAACCTTAGTCTCAAACTCAACACGGGTTAAACAAAAGAGTTTTCCAAAAGAACTTACACCCTAAAAATTCTCGAAATGACACATGTCACTTAAAAGCACATTTCCCAAATGGTTTACAAAATCATTTACGAAATATTTGCAACATCAGGATTTTCATCTCAAAAGATCGTATGTAATAAAACTACTATTACCTGATCGATAGTTACGCAAAACTGGACACGCTCGTCCCACATAGGAAATTCATGTTGAAAATCGTTCCATTGCAGTTCAGTTTACTCACACAAAAGCAAGCGTAATAAATAATTTCTTTAAAATGAACCGGCTCGATTCCAGTATGGATTGACTCATGACGTGCACTTAAAGTAACCGCTTGACCCTAAACAGGGTGCGACAAAGGTGTGCACATAATTCAAAATAAGTTTCACGACATTTGATTCAAAAATTCTTCTTTTTAATCATAAAATGACGTGGTACAGGGTTCGCCACAAATTTTTCGCGCGTCAGCTAATCACACAAAACGATGACACGATTTACAAATATATTTTTGTTAAAACACAACTGTCTCGTGTAAGTTTCAAACTTGAAGACAGAAACCAGTCCGCTTCTATTAATTGGAAATATCGACTAAAACCTCATAAAATCTCAAACTGGGGGCAGGCATGCAAGCTTGTAACACTTCCTCAAGTTTCGTACTTGGGACATATAACGTCAAAACATTATAGTTTAAAAATGTATTTATCGAAAATGCTCAAAATACTCGTTTCCTCCAATGCAAAAGTTTTTAATTTCCCAAAAAAAAATGATCGGTAATTCTAAATTAACCGAATGTCAAAAATCTACGTATTTATATTTCCAAAACATAACACATTGTAATCGTATGCATGATGTTCACAACATTAAAACACTCCTTGGATCAAATGGTCTTTCATTTCGACAAAAAGGAACTAAAACATTTTCATGCACGACTTGTTCATCAAAATGTCGAGAACAAAGGTTACCCCAGTATGCATACCCCCAAGTCGATAAATCGCATTTTCATGGAAATGTCAATAAAACCTTTAGCTGACTAAAAAGCGCACTAAACAACTCCTTATGAAATGTTACCAAAATTCCTCCATGCATCACTTATGTCACGCATGAATCAATCCACACACTGAACTATTTGTAATAAAACACTTAGTAATACAAACTCTCAAACGAAAAGTTAAGCGACACTGGAATTCCAAACTCATTTTAAACAAATCACCAAAATAGCCTTTATACAGACATCGTGGAATGTAACTTTTCGTCTCAACTCTAACACATGTGGAGGAGTTCCAATGTTAGAGTCTCAATCCGTAGTCACTTACCCAACATCTTAACCACCACCAAAACACGGATAACATCGTACCCGAAAGAACTGTTGGAAAAATAACGAAAATGAGACAAATTCTAACAAAGTTTGCACTCCCGTGATAAAACGATTTCATACACTTTCAAAACCATATTTCAAAATCTTGTGCGTGTGCTGAGCAGTTCCCAAAATTCCAAAACACCGTCCATACAAAGATTTGAAACACAAGAATTTGTTAATGCAATCTTATTTTCAAAATAACTTCGTGCATGACTCATTCGGCATTCAACGTCTCGACCCCTACTACTCCGAAACTCTCCGGTCTACTATTGTCATCCAGACATTTAAACCTCTTAAGGCAAGTTGGGAAATCACATCAAATCATCTTACGGGTTTTCCTCAAATCAAAGTTGGCTCTATGAGCCTATGACCCTAGCACAATCTTCCATCTTGGCCCGAAATGATCTGCTTACAACAAATATCATCCTTATCGTCACTCCAAGTGACTAATATTAGAATCGTCTTTCTATTCCAACGACTACTAGTTTAGGACCTTCATCACTACCCCCAACGATCATCACCTCAAAACACTTCGAGTACACACCTGTACTAGTAGGTTTACTATAGTTGTTCCTCCTTGTGATGGCTATTCTGGGTAGACAATACAACGCGTTATTAGCACATAATAACTCATACTAACAACACTCACGCTCAACTCCTTGGATTCCTCGTGACTTCCCCGACTCGAGCATTGATCCTGTGCTTCCGGTAGTAGGAGCTCTACTACTACCTTCCACGCCTATCATCGCCCGTTCCGAGTTCCATCCCAAGGGGTCCAAGTAGTTTCTCACCGAAACCATACACATATGCCTGCACCGGCATATGTACACACTCTTCCTAGCTCCCTAGGAATTCCATCCAAACCACTACCCTTGCTACTGCCAAATCCCTAATAGCAAGCAGCAGACATGCAATACAGTGTAACAAGCACCAAGCAATTTAGCATACATACTCCTATGTTCTAGAAAGCAATCTAGCACACGTACTCATACATAAACACCCTTCCCAGCTCTCTAGTAACTTCCTCTTATCCCACTACCCTTGCTACTACCGAATCCCTACTAATTATAACGGGTGACCTCGCGAATACCCGATTATATGCAGTGTGAAATAAACAGGCAGTCGAATACAAGACTCTATCCTAGAACGGTTGGACTCAAACAAGAGCTGCACAATAGAACTAAATCGAATATTCTAAGGCTATAAATCTCTTACTGCATACAACCTAGAGGGCATCCACTTAGTAACCTATCATAATTAGCATCAATTCCTAATAGCAAGTAGTTCAACATACAGCATAGTGTCCACAACAGGCAATCTAGCATGCATACTCTATGATCTAGAAAGCAATAAAACACTAAGTACTGTACCTTTCCCCTTTGGCTCCGGCTGACTGTACACACTGCGCCTCCGATCACCGTTTCTCAAACGGATATTTCCTTCGTTTTATTTCCCAAAAACTTTAAAGAAAATTTTTATAGCCGCAAACTTGAGATCAAACACACCGAAATGCGTTTGATTCACTCAAGCCGTGCTCTGATACCAAGTTGTAACGTCCCAAAAATTACAAGCAAATTTAAAATTTTAAAATAAACATTTCATTTATAACAACTCATTACATGATCCCAACGCTTCGTTTGCAAACACATAATTAATATCTTTATAAAATAAACCAGCGGAATAAACGTTTAATTATTAAAATCATAAAGCAACCAGCTCTCCTCGCGCGCCAGTGTGTACCCGTCACGCCTTAGAGCCACACGTACCTGAAACCACAGTTTATTGGGAAAGGGTAAGCACGAAGCTTAGTGAATTCAAACACCATAAATAATACAGTTATTCCACACTACCCCTACAACATATAGTGACACATAAACGATCATACAGGTCTACGAACAAATCATAAACATGTACATCCACAACCACCCACCTAAAAGGCACAAGTCGGTCCCACCGACCACATGATAACATCTTCGGCCCCGCCGAATCCCCGGTCCCACCGAGTCTCTATGCCACCCGCGTATAAAATCTCCGGCCCCGCCGGATCCTTGGTCCCACCGAGTCTCTACGCCACCCGCGTATAAAATCTCCGGCCCCGCCGGATCCTCGGTCCCACCGAGTCTCTACGCCACCCGCGTATAAAATCTCCGGCCCCGCCGGATCCTCGGTCCCACCGAGTTAACATGACGACAAAGTATCAACTAGACACCCCACTATCTAGTTCCACAACACAATCACATAAAGCTACCACACACGTACTACAGCAATGATAAAACAACCGTTATTAGATATAGTGAGAGAACTCACCTCGAATGCGCGCCTAGCTTAACAACACAATTCAAGCTTCACAAATGCGGTCACTTCCCAGCACCTAAACGCATGTTAAAACGTGTCAATACGAGACCCGGTCCCTATGACACGACACACGCTTAAACCGTCACTAAAACTATTTTCTGCTCTCGCCAAACAGGTCTGTTCGGGACCTGTTTCGACCTCTTTAAACCCAGAAAAACCTTAATTAAATTACATGACCAGAAAGTACTCTGAGTTAGGGTTCCAAGGACATATTATACACCTACTAACGATTTTTCTACATTTAATTACGGATTTTATAAGATCAGCCCGCAGAACAGCGAAAAACAGCACTTATCAGTATAAAACGACGATTTGGCCTAAGATACGCTCCGAAATGGATTTTGCACAAAACACAGAAAAGTTTATAGACCCAAAAAGGGAACTTTTGGCACCGAATTCACCCCAATCCGAGTTACGAGGAAAGAGTTACAGCTTACGCAAAACAGTGACCGAACTGCAGTTTTTTTTACATAAAATGACGATTCACTGAACTTACGACCACTTTTCCACCTAGCTAGAGGCCGAACCAGTTTTCCGCTAAAACACGGAAAACATGCCCGACCCCGAGCTTGAACCGTGGGCGCCAGTTTCGGCTCAATCGGAGTTACGACAGAAAAGTTATGGTTGACGCAAAACAGTGGCAGAAGGACGTTTTTCACATAAATTGACGATTTTATAAAACGGTTTACGCGATTCGGGTTTGCAACTAGGGCTGGACAACCCACGCACCACCCACGCACACACACTGCCGACCACCCACGGCCACCGTAGCGGCGGCGTGCGGCGGTGGTAGTTTCACCGGAGGAAGCGAAAAGGAAAGGAAACGAAACAAAACAAAACGAAACGAAACGGACGACTTACCTAGCAACGGTTGCTCCTCTCTCCCTCGACTTCTCCGACGAACAGAGCTGGTGGCGGCGGCCTCCGGCGACAGCAGCGCCTCCGGCGAGTTCCATCCCTCTCGCCTTCTCTCTCTCTCTCTCGCGATCACTCTCTCTCTCGGTCTCTTCTCGTTGCCGCACCACAAGACAATAGGGTTAGGATAGTTTTTGGTTTGCTTGGCTAACAAGAAAGGGAAAAACGAGACTAGGAAAAAAAAGGTCTCGGCCCTCTCCTAGCATGGGCCGAATCCATGCTAAGGTTTCACCAAAATGACGAAAATGGTCCCTCGACTTCTAAGGACTTCTCTTAACTACCCAAAATGCAACCAAGTTAGCAATAAGGTCCTTTTTGACACCAAACCACTAACCAAAACAATTAAAGGTAAACACTTTAAAATGGTTTAAAGATTTATTACGCATTTGGTCAAACTTGCTAACCCCGTTAGTAAAGATTCGCTAAAAGAACGATATTAAAGCAATTAATTAAAATGTATATAAACATACCGGGACACGGGCTTTACATCCCTATTCCTCGTTTTCCGGACCTTACTGTCCACAATCTCTATTGGTTCCTCTTCGTACATAAATTTCTCGACAATACTAACATCTTCCTACGGAATAGACACATCGGTCCCGGTCAAACATTTCTTCAGGGTTGACACATGAAAATATCGGATGAACGCTCTTTAATCCCTCTGACCAGTCTTACTTGTATGCCGCTGCTCTAACTCGCTTACTGATGACAAAAGTCAACTTCTTATCGTCCGCATCTGTTGCAAGATCGCCATCATCTCACTTCCCACACCGGCTCTCCACAAAGAAGACGTGCATCACACTATGAATTTCTTCTAAAAAATCTCATCTAGTACCTCAAGATCGCTCACTATCTATTCAACTTTCAAAACTTCGACGGATCTACAGGCTTAGTCTACTTTACCTTTCCCTCAAACTTCAAGGCTCGAAAGTCTTATGTTCCTCAATCCAATCAGCTCAGTTCTACTCGATCACCCCAAACCGTTCTGATGGAAAACATAACCGTACCCCATACATTGGAGCCGCCCTCAGCGAGTCACCACTTTGTTATCTCGTACCATCTTGCACTATTTACTTGCAACTTCTCCCAAAACTATACTCGCTCAAGTACCACTAGCACAATCCAGGGCCATAAGCGCCTCCGTTTGCTCGCTTCCGTCTCCACGCCGGGACTCACGGTTTTACAACACGCCGGGACTCGAAAGTTTTTTTCTTATTAGTCTAACAATGCTTTAAGTTAACATCAATATAAATCAATAAATTTTGTATAGTTTGTTTTGTTATTTTTTTGTTTAAGCTAACAATGCTTATAAATCAATAAAATATGTATATTTTGTAAATCGAACAAAATGCTTAATAATCAAAGTCTTTTTTCTTATTAGGCTAACAATGCTTTAAGTTAACATCAATATAAATCAATAAATTTTGTATACTTTGTTTTATTATTTTTTTGTTTAAGCTAACAATGCTTATAAATCAATAAAATGTGTATATTTTGTAACTCTAACAAAATGCTTAATAATCAAAGTTTTTTTCTTATTAGTCTAACAATGCTTTAAGTTAACATCAATATAAATCAATAAATTTTGTATACTTTGTTTTGTTATTTTTTTGTTTAAGCTAACAATGCTTATAAATCAATAAAATGTGTATATTTTGTAAATCTAACAAAATGCTTAATAATCAAAGTCTTTTTTCTTATTAGGCTAACAATGCTTTAAGTTAACATCAATATAAATCAATAAATTTTGTATACTTTGTTTTATTATTATTTTGTTTAAGCTAACAATGCTTATAAATCAATAAAATGTGTATATTTTGTAAACCTAACAAAATGCTTAATAATCAAAGTTTTTTTCTTATTAGTCTAACAATGCTTTAAGTTAACATCAATATAAATCAATAAATTTTGTATACTTTGTTTTATTATTTTTTTGTTTAAGCTAACAATGCTTATAAATCAATAAAATATGTATATTTTGTAAATCTAACAAAATGCTTAATAATCAAAGTCTTTTTTCTTATTAGGCTAACAATGCTTTAAGTTAACATCAATATAAATCAATAAATTTTGTATACTTTGTTTTATTATTTTTTTGTTTAAGCTAACAATGCTTATAAATCAATAAAATGTGTATATTTTGTAAATCTGACAAAATGCTTAATAATCAAAGTCTTTTTTTTATTAGGCTAACAATGCTTATAATCCGAAACTTATTATTAAAGTTAACAAATGCTTATAATTCAAAACTTATTTTTAAAGTTAACAAATTTTGCAACATTTTTATTGATTTATAAGCATTATTTTTAAAGTTAACATCGATATAAATCAATATTTTTTGTATACTTATAATTCAAGACTTATTTTAAAAATGGTATATTTTATAGCGATTTTATTTCTTTTTTTTGTTTTTTTTATTAATTTAACAAATGCTTAGAAATCAATGAAATTAAATTGTTTTATTCTTTGGTAAGATAATAGTCAATTTATACTTTTTTAATAAAGTACTTTTTATTTATTTAATTTTATTGTTTATAGTAATTAACATTAACAATGCTTATAAATCGAAATTTATTTAAAAAAAATATACTTTTTGTTTAATTTTTTTATTTTTTTATTAAGTTAAAAATTTTAAAAAAAAACTTAAAAAAAATATAGTTTTGTTATTTAATTTTATTATTTTTCTTATTAAGTTAAAAATACTTATAAATCAATCGTTATTTTTATTTTTTTAATTAAAGTCAATTTAGCAAACATTTAGTTCAATTATTTATGTTACATAAAAAGTGACCGATACCATTAATTATGTTATATATTGATTTACCTAATCGAATATCCATATGTTGTATTTACTTTTATTTATTTTGTATTTATTAACATTTAGTTCACTTAGGGTGCATTTGGTACACTGGACATGATAGACCAGAACAGAACAGAGATCACTGTCACATGTTTGGCAGACCTTTTATGTGGAACAGACAGGAACAAAGTGGAACAAGCTAGAACAGACCTGTTCCACCCCCACCCCATGGAACAAGCTGGAACAAGGCGGAACAGACTTATGTTTTACCAATATAACATCAATAGAAAATCTAATTATCTTCTAAAACATCAAATACACGTTATATTTTATATTTTATTCATTCTTTAATTTTTATTTATTTTTATTTTGTCTAATGTTATTTGTTCTGTTCTGTCTAGTTCTGCCTACCAAACGTTGAACATCTGTTCTGTCCTGTCCCGTCCTATTCTGTTCTATCATGTCTGCGTACCAAACGCACCCTTACTTATGTTACACAAAAAAATGACGGTTACTATTAATTTTCATGTTCTCAACACTTATGAGTCATTATGTAATAACTTCATCTTACAAAATGATCCTAATGACATTTTTTATATGATGATTATTTTTAATAATCAATTATGTTGTATTTTTTATTGTTTTCATTGATTATTTTCTACACAATACTTACATGACAATCATTACACATATTATTATATTATTATTTGCATAAGACTAATTATACTTATTATTTAAAAAAAGAACTTTAATACTAAATAGTTAAAAATTTAATGGAAAAAACTTATTATAACCTATCATTATATAAATGAAATACTTATGACAATTAAATACAATTAAATAACAATTATGATTTACTAATGATTGTAATTTAATTTTACGTTATTTTAATTTTAATTTCTCTCTATATAAAGGTCGTAGAAAAGGTAACTATTTCCAAGTGCTTGAATCTTTATTTGTTATTTGATTGAACCTTCATGGAGCATTCTTTACTAAGAGCATCTCCAACAGCTTCCCCAAAATTTCTCCAAAATGGAGAACCAAATATCAAAATCCCTAAAAAAAGTACACTCATCTCCAACAGATTCCCTATTTTGGAGAAAAAACAATGATTATAATATTAAAATATTGTATTTATCTATTAAAATATTATTTCTCTCTTCAAATATTATTTCTCAAAGATTCTTATTGGTGCTCTCAATAAGTAATCATTTTTGGAGTTAACTCCATATTTGGAGAAAAACCTCTTCTCTCTCCTACTCTCTCAATTTTGGAGATAGTTTTGGGGAAGCTATTGAAGCAAAAAAACAACCCAAAATCTCCATTTTCTTCATTTTCTCTAAAATGGGGAAGTTGTTGGAGATGCTCTAAAAGACTTGAAAAATGATCGTGATGATTACGTTAGCAAAATTCGGATTTGTAGAATGTGGGAATGTCTAAACACGAAGAAAGGTGGAGAATTGATTAGTTTATACATGATTCTAATCGATGAGAAGGTACGACGAATTTGTCAATGGCATTACAAATTTCTTCTAATTTGTCTAATTTATCCATATTTTTATAGGAAACCTTAATGCATGCATCTGTGCATAAGAATTTGGTCCCAAGATTTCGTCATCTATTGAGTGAAGGCGTTTTGTATTGTCTAAAAAAGTTTGAGGTTATTGAAAGCAAAGGAAATTATCGACCACTTTCAAGCAAGTACAAAATATGTTTTCTGACTTTCACTTTCGTAAAAAAATTAGAAGAAGATGTGATAACAATACCTATCAATGGGTTCGAGTTTATATCTCAAAGTTTAGCCGAATCACGCGTTAATGATGACACAATACTGTCAGGTTAAAAAATTTAGCTTATATGTTTTAATTATTTTTATGTACATATTTCATATTCTAACTTTTTTATTATATTTTTATGTAATATTTTTTAAATAGACGTCGTAGGATGTCTTTGCCGTGTTGGTGAAATTGAAGTCGTTGGAGGTGGTTGGAAAAAAAGGACCTAGAAGTCATTACCGATTAGTAAGTGACTTATTGTTTTGGAATAATATATGTCATAAAGACCATCATCCAAACCATTAAGAATAAAATTCCGACAATTATATTCGTTGGTGTTCCAAATATCCAAGGATCGTTGGAACATAGCCAATTCAATTTGGGATGGGATGTTTTCTCCCTCTCCAACCGGCAGTGTCGGTGCTTGATCGGTAAGCACGTTAGACACTTTCAAAGTCGTCAAGTAGAAGAGCATCTTTTGTTGCCATCTTCTAAAATCGGAACCCTTAAATTTTTTGGGTTTCTCCACATTTGATTTCAACAAAGAAGAGTTTTCCATTGTCAACGAAATTTCTGTCTAAGATTGTTAGAACTTATATACACGAATTGAAATTCGTAACACACAATCTTGAATCAAATGAAATACTGAATTTATATCCATATATATGTATGTAATTTACATATAATCATAAGTTACATAATCAAAGTTTCAAGGAGAAAATGACTAACTCGAGTTTCTTGATCACAAATTTGAAGAAGAACGTTTGTTGGATTGAGGCCTGCAAAGCAGTGTCCTTAGACAGAAATTAGTCCCTCGTACCGTAGAGAATGGACGTCTATCTAGAGGATACAACAATCCGTTCAAGAATCGAAGTCTCGAACCCGACGAATCAAACTATGTTTCCTTCTTGAAGAACAATGAAGAACAAGGAGAGAATATGAGAGAATCTGAATTTTGTGTGTGTATTCAAATCTGCTACATATGCTTCCTATTTATACTAGATCAACCGGTGCCAATGAACCATTGTAATTGTTCGGTTATGGCGGTTGGAGGATGAAAAGTCACACCTTTTCATATGAAAGGTCACACCTTTTCATATGAAAGGTCACACCTTTTCATATGAAAATTCACACATTTTCATCTTTGCCCTCTTTACATATCTAGTACTTGAGGTATGATTGAGATTATCCCAACAATACCCCACATTTTCTATTCAAACTCTCACAATACCCCACATTTGAATAGAAAATAAGATATTCTCAAAGTATTTATTGTTCTTATTCAGGAAATAAACATGAAATGCATCAGAAAAAAGGTGTCTAGGTGACTTGAACCGTTCTTAGTGAGTATTCATCGGACCTACTTTGTGGGTAGTGACGAAGAGTCTTGAACTAACCACGTTTTGTAGTAAGTCAAGGCAATGAATATCACACATTTCATGTTTATGCATAGTTGACTCTTACCGTTGTGTTCATTTCGGTCGTGAACAATCCTTTCTTCATGAGAATTTTAGAATACGTGGCCATATCCGTCTTCAAAGATGCGACCCCACATCAATCTCATATAGGTAATACTGATCAAGAACATTCCGTAGTGTTCCACCAATAAGCTATCAGTATTATTAAGAATAAGAATTCAACCCTTAAATCATCAACGGAAAATACACTAAATAAACATCATAGGAATAGGCGTACCTGTGTATTCAGTCTTGAGTTTTCCTCAACTAGTTGTCCTATTGAACCTAGACCATGGGATCTCCAATGTTGCTAGGTTAGGTTTCCGCTGAGTATAACTCATTGGATTGGCTTTAAGCCCATTCCCCTCGATGTATAAGAGACTTGTTCTCTATTAAGGCCTTTTGTCAAAGGATCTGCGATATTTTCCTTTGACTTTACATAATCGATGGAAATTATTCCATTCTTTAGCAAGTCTCGTATTGTTTTGTGGCGACGCCTGATATGTCTCGATTTGCCGTTATAAATTTGATTCTTTGCTCTTGTAAGAGCAGCCATACTATCACAATGTATGCACACGGCGGTAACAGGCTTAGGCCACAAGGGAATACCCTCTAGGAAGCTTTTAAGCCATTCTGCCTCTTCAGCAGCTTTATCTAGGGCTACGAATCCGGCTTCCGTGGTGGACCGTGTATTTACGGTTTGCTTTGAAGATTTCCAAGATATGGCTGCACCACCCAGTGTAAACACATAGCCACTTGTGGACTTACTTTCAGAATGATTGGAAATCCAGTTTGCATCACAATATCCTTCTAGTACGGGAGGATATTTGGTATAGTATAACCCATAGTTCATTGTGTATTTCAGATATCGAAGCACTCTTATAAGTGCATACCAATGATTCTTACTTGGGTTATGTGAGTATCGACTAAGTCTACTCACGGTATATGCTAGATCCGGTCTCGTACAATTCATAATGTACATCAAACTTCCAAGCACTTGAGTGTATTCCAATTGAGATACACTCTCTCCTTGATTCTTCTTAAGTTGGCTTGAATGATCAAAAGGAGTGACTATCGGTCTATCATCATAGTGACCAAATTTCCTAAGAACTTTCTCAACATAGTGAGATTGAGTCAGAATGTAACCGTTA
Organism: Saussurea involucrata; assembly: GCA_033807775.1. Classification (NCBI taxonomy): domain Eukaryota; kingdom Viridiplantae; phylum Streptophyta; class Magnoliopsida; order Asterales; family Asteraceae; genus Saussurea; species Saussurea involucrata. The sequence goes on along the minus strand of CM066322.1, from coordinate 52,656,942 downwards.
GGATCTCTTTGGATCTTTATCCCAAGAATTACATCTGCTACTCCAAGATCCTTCATGTCAAACGAGGAGTGCAACATCTTCTTGGTTTGATTGATTACATCCAAGTTGGTCCCCATGATTAGCATATCATCTACATATAGACATATTATGACACATGCGTTCTTGCTTTGTTTCACATATACGCATTTGTCACATTCATTAATTTGGAAACCATTTGATAGAAGAGTGTTATCAAACTTCTCATGCCATTGCTTTGGGGCTTGTTTAAGTCCATATAAAGACTTCACAAGTTTGCATACTTTATTCTCTTGGCCTTTTACAACAAAACCTTCCGGTTGTTGCATATAAATTTCTTCATCTAATTCACCATTTAAGAAAGCAGTTTTCACATCCATTTGATGTATGTGTAGGTTGTGAATTGCTGCTATAGCCATCAATGTCCTAATGGACGTGATTCGTGTTACCGGTGAATAGGTGTCAAAGAAATCTTGACCTTCCTTTTGGCGGTAACCTTTGGCAACTAATCGAGCTTTATATTTCTCTATAGTACCATCAGGTCTTAGTTTCCGCTTGAAGATCCATTTATGACCAATTACCTTGTGTCCTGGTGGTAAATCTACCAATTTCCATGTGTTATTCTGAACAATGGAGTCTATCTCGCCTTGAATAGCCTCTTTCTAATAAGGTGCCTCCGATGAATCCATGGCGGCTTTATAGGATTGAGGTTCTTCATCGACAACGAATGTCATGAAGTCGGGTCCAAAGTCTTTAGCAATCTTTCCCCTTTTACTTCTTCAAGGCTCCAAGTTTTCTTCTTGAGCCTTCGATGCATCTTCTTCATTTGGTTTCTCAACACTACCGGTGTTTTCTACTTCACATACTCTCTTCCTTGGATTAGAGATTTCTTTCTCTTTATCCTTGAAAGGAAATATGTGTTCAAAGAATTCAGCCTCAATTGATTCCATAATTGTGTTATTGTGGATATCTTCGTTGTTTGACTTATAGACCAGAAATCTATAAGCAGCATTATTACTTGCAGGACCAAGATATACACAATCAATGGTCTTCGGTCTAAGTTTTGTCCTTTTGGGTAAAGGTACTTGAACCTTTGCAAGGCAACCCCACACTTTCATCCTTTTGTAGGAAGGAAGTTTTCCTTTCCATAGTTCATAAGGAGATTTATCGCTCTTTTTATGAGGAATTCTATTAAGTATCATATTTGCAGTTAAGCATGCTTCACCCCACAAACTATGTGGTGCTCCCGAAGTAATCAACATTGAATTAATCATGTTCTTCAATGTTCTGTTTTTCCTTTCGGCTACTCCATTTTGTTGTGGAGTATAGGGAGCTGTTGTTTGGTGAACTATGCCATGATGAGAACAAAATTCTGCAAAGTCCTTAGACTCGTATTCTCCTCCTCTATCGGATCTCAGAATTTTTATTCTTTTGTCAAGTTGGTTTTCAACTTCAGCCTTGTATGTCTTAAACATATTCAAAGCTTCATCTTTGGTATGTATTAGGTATACATAACAATATTTACTGCAATCATCAATAAATGATACATAATAGTTCTTTCCTCCACGTGTGGGTGTGGCTTTGTAATCACATAAATCGTTGTGGATAAGTCCAAGTACTTGATTAGACTTTTCAACAGATTTGTGTGGATGGCAAACATGTTTTTGGAGTTGCAAATATGTTTGGTGGCACCGGTATCAACCCACCAATCGGTCACGTTTGTAACCATAAAATCCTCAATTACTCCAACGAATTGATTTGGAGCATTGACCACGTTGGCTTGATGGGGGTTTCCACCGGCACCTCCTCCTTCGGGACTACTATGGTCTCTTCTATGGCGGCAATCCTTGGCTCGATGCCCCGGCTTTCCGCATACCCAGCAACTCATCACACGCTTTTTGAAAGGCCTTCGTTGTACGGATAGTGGGTTTGAAGCATTGAGATTATGCTTGAAACCCGTCGCCTTTCCCTTTCCTTTTTTGGAACTTCGTCTTTGATGAGTTACCGGTAACCATGTGTGTATTTGGTTCCAACGAGATAGCATCCGCTTTCTCGTTCATCCGGTTGTCCTCCTCCACCCGCAATTTGAGTATCAATTGCTCAAAACTCATATCCTCGGACAAATGTTTAAGATAGAGTTTAAAATTTTTCCAGGATGGAGGTAACTTGTCAATAATTGAACCAATAACAAAATTAGCGTTGATGCCCATACCTTCGACTTCCAATTCATGGACCAAGATTTGCATTTCTTCTACTTGTTTCACGACCGGTTTGGAATCCGTCATCTTATAGTTCGGGAATTTGCCCATGATAAATCGTTTGGAACAAGCGACTTCCGTCTTGTACTTTGATTCCAACGACTCCCAAATTTCTCTTGCTGTGGTGAAGGATGAATATATGTCATAAAGACCATCATCCAAACCATTAAGAATAAAATTCCGACAATTATATTCGTTGGTGTTCCAAATATCCAAGGATCGTTGGAACATAGCTAATTCAATTTGGGATGGGATGTTTTCTCCCTCTCCAACCGACGGTGTCGGTGCTTGATCGGTAAGCACGTTAGACACTTTCAAAGTCGTCAAGTAGAAGAGCATCTTTTGTTGCCATCTTCTAAAATCGGAACCCTTAAATTTTTCGGGTTTCTCCACATTTGATTTCAACAAAGAAGAGTTTTCCATTGTTAACGAAATTTCTGTCTAAGATTGTTAGAACTTATATACACGAATTGAAATTCGTAACACACAATCTTGAATCAAATGAAATACTGAATTTATATCTATATATATGTATGTAATTTACATATAATCATAAGTTACATAATCAAAGTTTCAAGGAGAAAATGACTAACTCGAGTTTCTTGATCACAAATTTGAAGAAGAACGTTTGTTGGATTGAGGCCTGCAAAGCAGTGTCCTTAGACAGAAATTCGTCCCTCGTACCGTAGAGAATGGACGTCTATCTAGAGGATACAACAATCCGTTCAAGAATCGAAGTCTCGAACCCGACGAATCAAACTATGTTTCCTTCTTGAAGAACAATGAAGAACAAGGAGAGAATCTGAATTTTGTGTGTGTATTCAAATCTGCTACATATGCTTCCTATTTATACTAGATCAACCGGTGCCAATGAACCATTGTAATTGTTCGGTTATGGCGGTTGGAGGATGAAAGGTCACACCTTTTCATATGAAAGGTCACACCTTTTCATATGAAAGGTCAAACCTTTTCATCTTTACCCTCTTTACATATCTAGTACTTGAGGTATGATTTAGATTATCCCAACAAATGCATGCATCTGTGCATAAGAATTTGGTCCCAAAATTTCGTCATCTATTGAGTGAAGGCGTTTTGTATTGTCTAAAAAAGTTTGAGGTTATTGAAAGCAAAGGAAATGATCGACCACTTTTAAGCAAGTACAAAATATGTTTTCTGACTTTCACTTTCGTAAAAAAATTAGAAGAAGATGTGATAACAATACCTATCAATGGGTTCGAGTTTATATCTCAAAGTTTAGCCGAATCACGCGTTAATTATGACACAATACTGTCAGGTTAAAAAATTTAGCTTATATGTTTTAATTATTTTTATGTACATATTTCATATTCTAACTTTTTTATTATATTTTTATGTAATATTTTTTAAATAGATGTCGTAGGATGTCTTTGCCGTGTTGGTGAAATTGAAGTCGTTGGAGGTGGTTGGAAAAAAGGGACCTAGAAGTCATTACCGATTAGTAAGTGACTTATTGTTTTGGAATAATTGTTTCTATACATTAATTGTTATAATATTTTACTGTTATATTTCATTAGTTCCGTCACAGTGAATATCACATTATGGGGGGAATTAGGGGAGACGTTTGATGAGTCAATTTTTTTGGGTGCGGATGACAATCCTGTTATTATAATTGTAACTTCGACTCGAGTTAAAAAATTCAAAGGTAAATGAGTTGTATTTATATTTATCATCAAGTTTTCATATTAACAATTGTAGTTTTATTTTCAATAGGAGCACTTAACTTTGGTTCCACTAAAATATATCATAATCTCCAAATAGATTACGCGTACTTACGTTCATATAATAATGTTTGGATTCGTCGCGCGAGGCGCGGTATTGTTACCTAGTTTATAACAATATAATATGTTAATTAATACAACAAGGAATAAAGAAAAACTAAATAATATAAAATTAATTGATATGATTAAGAATGATTCTAAATAATTAAAAATTATTATCAATGTGTAATTAAAATTTAATTAATAATTTTCAATTAATATCTATTAATTTAATAAACTAAATTTCAGTAATTAATTTTTATTTATAATTAATAGTTAAAAATAGGTAATTAATATTAATGGAGATATAATTGAAAAAAGTCAAAAAAAAATAATAATTCATAAACTACTTCATCCAAACATTTACCCAAAAAACAAGTTAGCTTATAAGTTAACTTATTTTTGTTAAATGATGTCTTAGCTTACCTTGTAATGTTTAACGAAAATAGTCAATATTTTTACTTAACTTATCGGGTAACATATTATAGTTTATTTAAACATCGTATATAACATTTTTATCCGGTAAGGATCGTTACTCTTACTTACCAGGTAAGACTTTTGGTCATTTTCATTGCTTTATCAGATAAGATTCTAAATATTTGTCATGTTTATCAGATAAGATAAAATAAACGGGTAAACACTTACCAACTAAACATTTAGTAAATGGACCCTTAATCATTAACCGGTAAACAAACGTTTTGATATCAACGATCAAATAAGTAAGCATACTTTCGACACATTTTAGTTTTCTTTTCATCATCATTATCGCCTAAAACATAAAATTAACTTCTACATTGCTTAACTGGTTTTTCGCAAAGGTTTGGGTTTCAGTGGGAATAAACGTTATTGTGATAAGAGTAAGAAGAAATTTATATTCTTGAATGTAGATTAGGATGAGATGCATCGAAATAAGTTGTACTAGATTAATTCTCGTATCAAACGTAATTCATAAATGAGTTTGAGATTAAAAGTGATGTTCCAATCAGTTTACATCTTTTCAGCTTAACTTTTTTTTCTCAAACAACCCTTCATTAGTAATAAATTAAAAATTATGATAAATAGTGAAAATTTAGAAAATGCATTTGTGATTTTTGAATTCTTCAACCTCTTTAGTCTTTACTACATGGAGTATATATTAACGAATGATCGACGTGGTTGTTAGTTACAATGCATCCCAATTAATTCATGCGACTTCAACAACACTTCAATTACGACGACTTCTTGACTCCCCGTCAAATGCGCAGATCCCATCTCCGATCAAATTGATGGCGGCCGTCACAACCACCACCCTAACAGAGCCACTACACATCAAACGAACTACCAAAGTTTGTTTCTCATTCGCCGCCTACTCCAAAGACCTCATCGCTCATCTCCAACTTCATTCCAACGTCCCAATCGCTCAAGGCCTCACCCTAACAGAACTCTCCGCCATCGAATCCACCTTCTGTTTCTCATTCCCGCCGGACCTCCGATCACTTCTCCGAGAAGGTCTCCCAGTCGGCCACGGCTTTCCCGATTGGCGATCCTCTTCTCCGCAACAACTCCATATTTTGATGAACCTCCCAATTATGGGACTATGTAAGGAAGTACACCGCCAAAAATTCTGGCACCGCCGGTGGGGTGATCGGCCGGAGGAAGATGATGAAGCTGTTGAAGTGGCTAAAAAGTTCTTGAAACACTCACCGGTTCTTGTTCCGGTTTGCCGGAATTATTATATACCGTCGATCCCGTGTTTGGCGGGAAACCCTATATTTTACATAAATGGTTTGGATGTTAAGTTGTGGAGAAACGACATCGTTGGGTTCTTTCAGGAGACTGAATTTAGAGACGGGGTGGTGGGGCCAATGAGACCGGGTAATTCGTTAAGTGCACCGGTGTGGGCGGCTACGGAGGCAAGGAAGATAGAGTTTTGGACGGAATTGGTGGAACTCCGCCGTGATACGGCGGTGCATGGAGGAGAATGGTGGCGCCGGAATGAATTGGGGCGGTTTATGGAGGATGTGCGGTTGAGATTGGTAGACGGAGGGTGGAAGGAGGAGGATGTAGATGAGATGATGGAAATGAACGGTGGAGATGAGAAATCGAGATCATCGTCGTCGTCGTCATCATCGTCTGATGATGGTTGCGGCGGTGGAAATAAAGTCACGGAGGCGAGAAATGAGAGGGAGGGTGTGGGGTGGCACGTGACGGTGAGGGTAATGTCGGAGAGGTTATTACGTGGGGGGTGGAGCAGGGGAGATGTGGTGGAGTCGCTTGGTTGTTTGACTGAAGATGGTCTAATTGAGAAAGATCCGACGAATGGGAGTGATGGTGGGGATTCCTTTTTTGACTTAGAGCACATAAGGTGCAGTAGCGTTGAAAGCATATGTGAATAATAAATAATTCTTTTGAGGTGTAGCTGTGTATACTTGTAATAACAGCATCAAGTGTAGTACCATCGTTTAAGATTTTAGTCCACCAAATCGGTTTCATATGCAACAATTCACCCGATAAGCGCTAACCGTGGTAAGAGTCATCGTCCACACTTACCTGGTAAGCACTTACCCGGGTTAGTGTTTGGAAGTTTTTTGTCTTAGAAGTTTTAACTCGGTCTTGTTTTAGTTTTGATTTCAAATATAAAAAAGGATCAAAATATGGTATGTGTTATATGAAGTTAGGAGAAACAAAGACATGGGATGCGAGTTCCATTTAAATTAATAGAAGGTAAGAGATATGATGGAAATAAGGAAATACTAATAGAGAGAATGAGTTAAAGAGTGTGAAAATACTACTTCGAGAATGATTTAAAAATATTTTATAATATATTTTGAATAAAGAGGTGTTACCAAAGGTCCATTTTAAATTTACCTTTTTGTCTTGTTAAGCCAGCCAGAAGTCGAGATGCAAATATACCTACCTAATGACTAGAATTCTCAACCTAATCCAACCCTAAAAATAGGTTGATGGACCCAACTCGTACCAAACTGAACAAAATTTGACACTCCTATTTGTACATTAGTATTCTGAAGAAAAAAAGGTAAAGGTTATGTTTTATTATACGTAATACCCATCATCATGAATTTCTAGCTATAGCATTTTTTCTCTCTTTTAAGTTTTGATTTGTTCATTATTTTTAAAAAGCCTTCACACTTATGCACATTCCGTTAAAAATTGAATAAGATTTAGAGATGCACAAGGCTACTACTTTTTGAGTTTGGGGTCTTAACCTTCCAAACCTGTTTTTAGTGAGCAATAAAATATGCCTAGATCTTAAAACCGGCCAATCTTTGGGGTTAAAAGAGGATCCGATAGGGCTTTTTTCAGGCAAGAATGATCTTTATCGGGCTTCTTCAAGCTTTCTAAACTGGGACTAGGTTCGGCCATGCTGCATATGTTTTAGCCTCATCAAGTTTTTTCAAGCATAACCTATAGACTCAAGTAATCAAGCTTGCCTATGTTTCATCCTGATGAGGCTTTGAGGACTTCAGGGCTTAAATCTTTTACTTTTTTTTTGAAAGACAATTGCATTTCGGGGGTATTCTGGACTTAGTCCAGACTAATCCCCCTTCGACCCGGCCACAATTCGGCCCACGATCCACGACCCGGCCCAAACAACAGGCCCACGAACTGCCCCTTGATTCAGGGATACCTCCGCATGATCACCATGGGGTTCGAACCCGGGTAATAAGAGCTGCCAACCACTTACCCTCCAAGATGTTACCGAACCACTGGGCTACAATGTCTTTGGTACGCTTAAATCTTTTATGCAATTCTAATTGGATTAGACATTAAAAACTTATTTGAACGGATTAAATTTTTTGTAAGCCAAACTAGTTAGGTTAATTCGTCAGATCCATACACAACAAAAATGGCACTAAGGGTGCGTTTTGTACACTGGACAAGACAGAACAGAACAAAACAAAGATTACTGTCCCATGTTTGGTAGGATTTTTATGTGGAACAGACAGAAACAGAGTGGAACAAGCTGGACATACCTGTTCCACCCCCACCCCATGGAACAAGCTGAAACAAGGTGAAACATACTTATGTTTTACCAATATAACCTCAAAATAAAATCTAATTCTTTTCTAAAACATCAAATACACGTTCTATTTTATATTTTATTCATTTTTTAAATTTTATTTATTGTATTATATCTAATGTTATATGTTCTGTTCTGTCCAGTTCTGTCTACCAAACGCTGAACTATTGTTTTGTCATGTTCTGTTCTATCTTGTCTCGTCTTACCCTGTTCTATCATGTCTGCGTATCAAACGCACCGAAATACCAAATGGGGACGGTTTTGCACGCTTCTTGCACGTGACTTACTCGTACGCTAATCCCTATTGGTTATTGGGCCTTGAAAGGCTTTGGTCCACCATTTATGAAAGGAAGAACTCTATAATTCTCATCGGAAACATTCATCTACCTGAGAAAAAAAAAACTAGAGAGAAATGGCGTCGGCGATTGTGAGATCTAGTCTTCGAACGGCTCTCCGAGGTGGCGCGCGTGTGAATCCATCTTCTACAAGGTCATTCTCTGCCGGTGCATCGGTTGAAGAAGAAGCTCGTACGATTCTTCTTTCTCTTCAAGTTCCAATAACAATTTATACGCTGTTTTTACATTTTTGTATCTGCTTTCTTCTTTTAAGATTTAGTTTTATGCGACTTGTTTGTCCTGCTCAACCTTATAATACTCCGATCTGAAGGATTTCTGCTTATTAGATTTAGGGTTTCACTTATCACAATTATTCATTTTAGGGGTTTGAACATCGAATAATTGAATTAAATCTCTGATGTCTGTTCTCTCGATATAGCCTCTAAATTTATATAAATGGTCATTTTCTGATCATAGAAACAACGAAAAATATGATGTGATAGGCTTATGGATTTTTTTTTTGTGTATGAACAGGTGAGGCAGCGAAATGGGAGAAAATTACTTATGTAGGAATCGTTGCTTGCTCGGTTCTTGCATTTGTTAACCTATCCAAGGGTCATCCTCATTTCGATGAACCCGCTGTAAGCCCCAAATTTGGATATTGTAAAAAAAATCTTGATATGATGTAGTTTATTTCTGGTGGATTATAGAGTGATTGGCTTAGTTACTCTAAAACTATAAGGTGGCGTTTGGTTAGCAAAATGGAATTTGATGGAATTGTAAACGAAATCCGATTGGAATGAAATTTGACCATGCTTTTGGTTGGTTGGTAGGAATTCAATTCCTTCACTTAAGCCAAAAGAACTACGAATACCTTAAATTGTGGAATTCAATGGAATTCCATCATTTTGATTATTTGAACCAAACATAAGATTTGGAATTGTTCATTCCAATTCCTTCCAATTTTTTTCAAAATCTTTGAACCAAATTTTTAGTGGCACTATTGCCAAGTAATTATACATTCCTCTCTGACGCTAATTTAATTGAAATAGCACTGACTTAATTTTTATCTATAACAAGATTTATTGCTTTATTTATGTGTGCAGCCGTATCCATACTTGCACATTCGTAACAAGGAGTTTCCATGGGGTAAGCTCTTGATTATCCAACTCTAGATAAATGGTCTTGTGGTCCACTATATTCTTAATTTCTTCTAGTTAAACCTTCTTTTAAGTCCAACTTTTTATGAATCCCATTTTTGCATCAGTCTTGGCCTTAGTGACATTTGGAGGACAATGTTCAACCTTAATGGTCAGTTTGTGTTGGTGCTTGCTTTCTTTTTTCTTGTTTTCTGGTTATTACTTCTATCATTTGTGCACATATCTTGGTGTTCACTAATCTACTGAAATGAATCAACATCACTGTTCTTGTAACTCTTTCTTATTCGATCTGTGCAAGTAAAACACTTGTATGTAATTGCTGAGAATCAAAACATGAAGGTTACTGTTTTGATCTTGATCGGCTTGTAAAATCACTTCATTGGTTTATATGTATGCTTTTAAGGTGGCATTTTAAGTTGTCAACATATAATTTAATTCATAGCTCTTAAACATTCCCTGGCTTTTGTTTGTGATAAAGGGTTAAAGCAAATGAAAGATGGTCTGATAAGAGTTCAACTTTTAGCATCTAATAACATATCATTACCCTTTCTCCATTGCCTATACTTTATAAAATAGCATGTGTAGGAAACGTGAGTTGGTTACTTAACAATATATAAGCATAGCTGTGGATCTTTTTCTCATGCCAAAATATTTTCTTTCTTTCACATCCTTTGTAGCATGTAACCTTCATCTATGCAGCATAACACAAGCTATCATGAAATAACTCAAGACATAAAGAAAGTTTAATGGGATGTAAAGATGTGTAGCTTTCGTGTCACATGTTTTTTTATAGTGTCAATCAAATGTCGGTATGACATGGTTGTTATATACATGTGGGGATTCACTGCAACGTGGTAGAAGCTATGATGGTGGAATTTTCTTAGGACAGCTGTCACTGAGAGTTTAGCATAGAAAGCTGGAAGAAACTGGATGTAATTCTAGTTTTAGGAATGAGATCTTTATGATTATGATGGCTTATTATGAACTAGAACATTTAGGTTGATACGAAGATGAAGTAGAACTTTGTGAACATGGTGAAAGGTAATTATAGGAAAACTGGTAGTAACATATCTTATTGTTGATAAAACAGTAAATTTGGATTGGGGAAATCAGCCAATGCTGAAATCCATGTGAAGTCTACTCTATAAAATGGAGTGCACAAAGTGTCGGATTGCGTTGTGTAGTTTATAACGTAAACATGCACCCATATTGTTTGTTGCTTACTGAGTGTTCCAATGTTTATTATGTTTTGATCCATGAAACAGTTACTGGCTTTGTAATTGTGTTGATGTTAATAATGTTTACTGTTTTTTTTTTCTCTCTTCTTCAGGTCCAGATGGTCTATTTGAAGTTAAGGAACACCACTAAGAGCTTGTGGAGGGCATCCGGAATAACGATCTTCTTCTTGTTTCTGTTTCATTCAGTTATTATTGTTACATTCAGACCACATTCGTGTGGAAGTTTGTTCTTGTATTTCCTCCTTGCAGGAGATTGCTTCTTTTTATACTTTCCTTTTAACAGGATTTCCTTTCTGGCAAATAAGGGTTCGTGAATAGGAATTGGTTCAGCATTGGTACCTTATTTGTTTATTCGTAAATTTATTAATCATTGTTTTTACAAAAATGTCAAAAAGAAAATTTGAGTTTGAAAGAATAATAAATTAAAGGATAGCATCAATGATATGATGTTTTGGTAATAAAATGGTTTTGCTTTGCCGATAATTGCTTTCATCATTAGTCTATATTCCATATTACTAGCATAATTTTGGATTTTAAAATATGCCAACCTCCCCCATACTTAAAAGTTGTACTCGGTTGGTTGTAAAACAATGAGAAATTGTCAATCAGGTTGTAGCGCAGTGGTTGATCGTCCTGGGTGATGTGGTGGAATATCCCATCTACCCAGGGTTCGATCCCAGGCGTCCTCAACATTGATAAAACATCTTTAAGTTTCAAAATTGTCAGGGATTAGTCCGGGCTGTGCCTGGGATACCCTTCCAAAAAAAAACAATGAGAAATTGCCAAGAAAGTTGCGTAACATGAATCCATCCATATTCAATATTTTGTTGCAGTGGTTACGATTTGATTAAAGAGAAAGCTCCAAATGACACAACCATCCATCCATTGTTCCCAGTAAAACTTGAACAACACCAAACAATGGAAATGGGATTCCTTCCACTCATCCACAACCGTCTGTAAGTGTATCATATGAAGACAGACAGACAAACTCATCTTTCATTAAGCTCATTCCATCATTTGTCTTCATGCTTCTTGGGTTCAAAGGAAGGCACCAAATCTAGACTTGTTTTCTTCTTCACAGACTTTATCCACGTTCTGTGTGATGAAAGATTCCCAATCTTGCGGTTTTTAACAAACTTGGTACCGCTAGTCGTAGGTGTTTCTTCCTCAGAAGTTGTCACACTTGAACTCGAATCTTCATTAGTCTTGCAATGAATTGGGTTTGAACCCGACTCACTCACATCCACACTGCTACTTCCATTCTCTTCTCTTGTTTCTCCATTTTCCTTCCTTCTTCTATTATTATTATCATTCACCTCTTCACTTGACACATTCTCTTCTCTTACATTCTGACCGTCATCCGCAGGTGGACTTGAAATTTCAACCATCTCTTTCGGGTTTGGTTGCATTTGATTGCCATCTTCCTTCTCTTCTTTCACCTCCTTTTTTCTGCCATTCTCTTCATCTTTGCTCTCTTGTGCACTTTCTTTATTATTTTCCTTAATGGGGATCTTCATGTTCCCCTCTTTACTCTTTTTGCTGCCATTTCCTTTTTTGATTGCCTCCTCATTCTTTCTGCCATGACCTTCATCATGGGTTTGTTTCATCTTTTCATTCTTAACACCATTTTCTTTCTCATGTCCTTTCATCTCCACTTTTAACTCTTGGTACTCCGTTTTTGTATTCTTTTCCATTCCATCATCGTAATGATCCGTGCTTGCATTCTCCCCAATTTCCTCGTGTTTCATGTAGCCCCTCTCATGACCTTGAACAAGCTCCTCAGCTTCGTTTTCATTGTCTTCTTCGTCTGCTTGATCATGTTCTGTGGTTTCTTTCTTGTCTTGAACATTTGTCTCCTTTCCTCTTGGCCAAAGACCTTTTCTCCCCAACTTGATCATGTCAGTGCTACTATCCTTGTGTAAGTTCTCAGAGATGTTTGTTGTGACCGGTGCTTTCTTGTTGTCGGTATGCTGAACTTGGTAAAACAGCCATCCGCTGGCACCAAGCAACACAGATATCTGGAGAACATGCTTTATCTTTAATCCTTTGTTACGTGCGTTCCTACTACGCGGTGACTGCCTGAACATGATTTACTTCCAACACAAGCCTCAACTGAACACAAAATCACCTTTACAGGACTCAAATCCGTGATAATTGTGAGTGTATATATGAACCGAGAACTGTATCAAATCTGTTCATAAACAAAATGAATCAGATAATCAGATTTATCAAAGAAGAAATCATCAATCAGTAAGCTAAAATAGATTCAGTCTATATTTACGGATCCAAATTTGGTTTTTCAGACGGCGACCTCCATAGAAGAGAAATTAATTAATCAAACAGGTTATGGCCTTGATCAAGGCTCCATTTGATTTATATATTTTGAATTTCTCCTCATCTCCATTGTGATTTAAGTGGGAATCAATTTCCGCAGTATCAATTCAAACCACAGTGAAATCAAATAAACAAAAACTGGAATCCGTCAATCAAAAGCAAAGTAAATAGATCAAACCGACTGAAGCAAAAGCAAAAAAATATTCAGAAATGTACATAAGGCGATCCAATTAACATGAAAAAAAAGTGAGAGATTAAAATAACAACCAGAAATTACCAATAGTTGATGGAATGGACTTGAATTGAAGGCGTATGGAGATGCAGAAAGAATGAATTTGTGTTTACTACTTACAACATTGACATTGAATTCAAAATTGAGGATGAAGGCCCCCAAATGTTCATTGAATCTGCCATCTCACCTAACAATCATACCAACACGTGATGACAGTATGACGCACACTCTCTTCTCTCACTCGCTAAAACCGGAAGTTCGTTGGTTACAGGTTGTGTGTACAACCTTTACCCCTATATTATTAGTCGATGTACAAATTCTGTCCAAAAAAAGTCATTTTTGCATTTTTAGCTTCTAAAGCAATAATTTTGTTCAAACCAAGTCCCTGACTGGTTGGCATGTCATGCATTCCATTAAATAACCATAAACAAAACCAAAGTGAAGTGAAGTGAAGTGAAGTGAAGTATTACATTATATCCCAAGTGGGATGGGGTTTGATAGACGATAGAATTTATGCAAACCCAACATTTATAATATATTGGCGAGGGCCGATTCAATACTTCAGGTCTAGGTCGGCACCTTAACCGGTTTGGCCGTTTTTTTTAATTCCATAATAAAAATTAATTAAGCTATCAATTGCAGGATTCCATCTTCTATTATTTTTGGAACTGCTTATATTCGATGGAGGCAACCATGTCGATGTCTACCTGAAAAGTTTGTGGCAACCGGTCTATTAGATTGCTGCTTGCATCTTGTCAAGAAACATGGCAAGCGTCTTTAAATGAAAATTTACTTGGAGAAGTTCAGATTTGTTTGTTCAATTAGATCTCATGAAGCTTATTTAAACGCTTTAATAAACCAACTTAAACAACATTTTTTATACCTCAAACAAAACTTTTAAAATAAACTAGCTTACGTTTGCGATGGCAATGAAACTCTAAGGCATCGTTTGCCAAAAAGTTTTTTTTGGGTACATGTATGGAGCTAGCTTATAAGCTAGTTTTTTAATAAGCTACTTGTAGTAGCATTTGAGTAGCTTTTTGTGAATATTTCAATAATGCACTTTTTAAGATTAATTATTATTTATTAAATAATTAGAAATAGATATTAATTTTTTAAATTTATTTATTATTAATTATTAAATTTAAAAATTATTAAATTAAATTTTAATTATACATTGATATTAATTTTTAATTATTTAGAGTTATTGTTACTCGTATTTAATTATCAATTACTATTATCTTTTTAATAAAAATTATTAAATTAAATTTTAATTATACATTGATATTAATTTTTAATTATTTAGAGTTATTGTTACTCATATAAATTATTTTTATATATTTTTTAATATAAATCAATATATTTTAATTATCAATTCTTATTATCTTTTTAATTATTATTTTTATATTATATGTAACGGTTATTTAAAATGATAAGTTAATATATATTGTTTTAAAACTTGTTTAATAAATTCAAAACTTATAGTATATATATGTAACAATAAATTTTAAATTCTTTTAATTAACATATTATATTAAAACCATAAGGGTTGTAGCGTACTGGTTAAGCCCCTGAGGGATGTGGTGGAATATCCCATCTGTCCAGGGTTCTAATCCAGTCGTACACAACAATTGTGGCCACTGAGGTTTAATCAGGGATGGTGTCTTACAATCATAATTTGCTAAGGTATTAGTCTAGACATAGCCTATGACATATTATATTAATTAATTTTCTTTACTACATTGGTTATATTAATTAACATATTATATTGTTATAATTTTTTTTAATTATATAATAAAATGTTGTAATTGATAATTTTTTAAAGATGTTTTTAGTAATTTTACATGCTTGTAAAATAGTTTTACTAAATGTGACTTTTTCATCGGCTAGCTTATCAGTCAACAACTAACTTATCAATTACCAGCTAATTTATAATTCATTAATTAGTTTATCAGCTATTTTGCCAAACATAGCCTAAAATCTGAAATTTTTAGTTAAAAGAGGCGATATGACACCGCTTTGCTTGAAGTAGGGGTGAGCAAAACCCGATGAACCCGATCGGCCCGAAAACGATGAACCCGCTGACCCGCAACTCGAACAACCCAGAACCCGATATTTTTTCTCGGATAATACGGATCGGGTTGGGTTATTCCAAACCCGAACCCGTCCGAAACCTGAATTGTTTAAAAAAATAATTTTTTTAATAAATATCAATATCCCATTTAATATTTTAATTTCTCAGTTTGGCTTTGGCAACACACACACACGACACACCACACACGACACAAACCCTCGAATCCCTCGATGGCGATTTTGAGTTTTTGACCTAATTTCTTGATTTTCTTCAACTTGACGACGAGCGAGAACGACGAAGCTGTGTTGGACGAAGCTAGCTCTGTTGGTTGGAGACGAAGCTATGTAAGAGTGTAATCTCAAATCTGTTGGAACTTGGACGATTCGAAGTGACGACGAAGGGTCGAAGTTCTTGAAGACTCGAAAGTCAAATCGAAGCCACCACCACCGCCTGAATTCTCTCTCCCAGTCTCTCTGTCGATTGGTAACTAGGTATCTCTCAATTCTCTCTGACTCTCTCTGTATCTCAGTCTCTCTGACGATAAATCAAGAAATCTTGATTTCAAGAAATCTTTGTTTTCACTTTTCTGTGGATTATGATTTATGAATTTATGATTGATTAATGTTGGTTCATGTTGGTTCACTGTGGCTTTTTAATTTTTTTTGGTTAATGTTGGTTCACTGTGGTTTTTTGGTTCATATGGTTAATGTTGTTTTGATGTTTTCTTTTTTGTCAGGTTTAAATACATAATTGCTTGAAGTTTCCCGTTTCCGTGCTTATCCGAGTGTATACCTTGCCTTCTCCAACGAGGAACGGCTGCGAACACGCCACGTGTACTATCTTTTGTCCGTGAGTCGGTGACCGTCATTGGGGCTGTATCCGTAGCTTCTCCCTCCGTATTTCTGCCTTTGCATCCCCAAACGAGTTTCACAGAATCAAAATCCACAGACCTATTAACCCAAAAATGGCCTCCAAGGTCCTCGCAGCCGCCGTCCGCCGATCTTTATCCCCCAAAACCCCATCATCCCTCCGCCCTCTGTCGACCGCCGTTGCGGCCGTGGCAGAACCCTATGACGAGACAGCCGGAATCTCAATGAAAGGAGTAAAGATCTCAGGAAGACCGCTCTACCTAGATATGCAAGCCACCTCCCCTGTCGACCCTAGGGTACTCGACGCTATGCTCCCTTACTTCGTCTCTCGGTACGGAAACCCTCACTCACGCACTCACCTCTACGGCTGGGAATCCGATGAGGCGGTCGAAGTTGCGCGAGCTCAAGTCGCCAATCTTATCAACGCCTCCCCGAAAGAAATCGTCTTCACATCCGGCGCCACCGAGTGTAACAACATCTCCGTCAAAGGTGTGATGCACTTCTACAAAGAGAAGAAGAAACACGTAATCACGACTCAGACGGAGCATAAGTGCGTACTTGATTCCTGCCGTCATTTACAGCAAGAAGGTTTCGAAATCACGTATCTCCCGGTCAAAACTGATGGTTTGGTAGACCTAAACGAGCTCCGATCTTCAATTCGGAGCGACACGGGGCTTGTGTCGGTGATGGCGGTGAATAATGAGATCGGAGTTATTCAACCAATGGAGGAAATTGGGCAAATATGTAAGGAATTCAATATTCCGTTTCACACAGATGCGGCACAGGCGTTAGGTAAGATTCCAATTGATGTGAATAAGTGGAATGTGAGCTTGATGTCGTTGAGTGGACATAAAGTTTACGGTCCCAAGGGTGTTGGGGCTTTGTATATGAGGCGGAGGCCGCGAATTAGGGTTGAGCCACAGATGAATGGCGGTGGGCAGGAGAGGGGGATTAGGAGTGGGACAGTTCCAACACCATTGGTGGTTGGAATGGGTGCTGCTTGCGAGCTTGCAATGAAGGAGATGGAATATGAAGAGAAAAGGGTTACAAAACTGAAAGATAGGATGCTGAATGGCATTAGGTCTAGACTTGATGGGGTGGTGGTGAATGGAAGCATTGAAAGCAGGTATGCAGGGAATTTGAACTTGTCTTTTGCATATGTTGAAGGAGAGAGCTTGTTGATGGGATTGAAGGAAGTGGCTGTATCAAGTGGGAGTGCATGTACTAGTGCTAGTTTGGAGCCTTCTTATGTGTTGAGAGCTTTGGGTGTGGATGAAGATATGGCACATACTTCCATTAGGTTTGGGATTGGGAGGTTTACCACTGAGGAAGAGATAGATAAAGCGGTTGAATTGACAGTTAACCAGGTTGAGAAGTTAAGAGAAATGAGCCCACTTTATGAAATGGTGAAGGAAGGGATTGATATCAAGAGTATAAAATGGTCCCAACACTAACCTAATTGGGGAACACTTGGAGGAGCTGTTGGCTCATACCTGCTGTTTTTACGGGTATACTGTATAATCTTAATTTATCTTGTGTTAATTACTACTTACATGCTTATAGTTTGTTGTTGCCTTTGCTCTTAAATTTTGCAGTTAGTTAAATATGAATGCTTGCTCCTGGTATGGATGTTAAGATTGTATTCCTTATTGAAATGTTGGATGATTACTTCTAGATTCGTTCTCAATAACGTTATTTTGGAACGTGCTATATTACTTGCTTATATATATTCTGCCTTTTTGACTGACTGAACAATAATAGTTTATCCGGTGTTCATGATCTAGTTTTGAGAATGATGTAGCAATCTTGCACAAGAGATTCCTCTTTTAGAGTTTGTACAAGAACAAGTTAGGAGTATATTAGTTGTTGTTCTTGATCAAGAATTTAGGTTTGTTAGTCTAGCCTTCTAGGAATGTTTGTGTAGTTGGGGTTTGAGTTTGACTTTGACTTGAGGGGTTCAACATTCAGTATTGACATGTGGCCGAGGGAGGTACAAAGAGAAAGTTGTTAGGACAATTGGGGTTTGTCGATAACTCGATATTGACATGGGATAAGTAGTAATAGAGATTTTCAAATATTTGGAATCTAATAATAGAGTTAATACAGGAATGCGTAACGATGTTAATCAATGTTCTGAAACCATAGTATGCTTCACATTTTTATCCTTTCTATTAAAATTCACCCTTTTCACAATCTTTTTTTGGAAGTATATGATATTTATACACGGGAAAACTCACACATACTCCTCACCTTTGTAGATTCTTGAACCCTTGACCGCCAAGGAGATTGGGTTCTAGCTGTAGCCCAGGTGCTGCTTGCCCATTGACCCTTTGGTAAAGGTCCCTTCTTGTAGGGTAAACGTTTTTAGCCAACACAACCAATCAACTGTTCATCTGATGGACACTGCCTGAGAGTGTAACCCTTACGTGGAAATATGGCGCCTATGGTGATGGTCACACTAGAATAGAAATCGCTATGCCTTGTGATAGATGAGAAGACAAATAATAGAGGGGTATTGGCGATCAATACATGATTGTCATTGCACATAATATGCCAGTCTCCAAATGCTAAACACTAATTCATTATATGACTGGAATTTTGGAGTCCATAATGAAATGATTCTAGTTTGGTTTTGCATGTATGTATTTGATGCTGATGTTGGGTTTGTTGGTGTCCTTGCAGTGGTCCTTTGAATGGATGGTGGATAACAATTAAACAGAACACACGATTCCCCCTTTTTAGGGGCATGAGGAGAAATAAGGCTATTTATACTACTACTTTTGGGAACTGTGTGTCCATGATTAATGTAGTTGTATATAATGCACAACAGATGTTAAGGTTTTCATTCTTGTTATAGCAAGCATCTAGCCTTGGTACTTGGAGCCCAATGTTCACATAACACCAATTATTTTTTTTGGAAGGCATAGAGTTGGTTCATATATGAGCATAAGTGGGTCCTTGTGAATTCAATAGACCCACCTGTCATCTCACCAGAATACTACATGGGATTTCATATATATGAAGAGTTTCTTACCTTGATGTCTATTGTGGTTAAGGCATATATTAAGTACATACATATTCAGGTCAAGTCATCATGTATTGAAAATATAAAAAGTAAATTTTAAATGGCATACATATATAATCACATTGTTAGTTTTCTTTAAAAGCAAGATAATAGCATTGAAGAAAACATGAGCACAAGGGGTAGAAAAACCAATCAAGCAAAGGCAAAGGCAACCGAAAGAGGCCAAAATGGTGGAAGGGGAGGTTTCTTGAAACCACAGCCAATGGCCCAAAACAACAAACACGACCAGGTAGCACCTACAACCAGGAACGAGTGGCCTAGTAGCTACAGGGACCAACACCACGAAAGGCTTCCCTCTTGAACCCACACCAATCAGCTCGTCGAGATCCGTTGAGACGATAATAATTAGACTCCGAAAAGGCGATCAATATGTGCTTAGTATTATTTGAGAAGATATTATTTTAATGCCTCAAAATCAAACTGTTGCCTTCCAAAATGGCACTTTTCAACGGAATAGATTGTGCAAGTGAGAGAGATGACAAACGACTACAGTCCCATCAACAAAAAATATCCTTCCACACTTGAAGCATCAATTGACAAAGCAATGACCCGAATTCTCGATCCCAAGCAAGGAGGGGATATCCAAATCTGTATTATTTAAAGATGTCCTTATCAGACTCCCCCATCCTAGCCTCCATACGACGATGTACACCTTCCGCGGGGTTATCGTACACCATTGAGTTGGGACAACGTGGGCACAAGTTTTTTTTCAACCAATAACCCAAGGCCCTTGACTGTAAAAGAACCATCCTTAATAAACCACTAATACCAACCATCATATTCAAGTGAGCTTCTAAAGGCATTGCTAAATGTTGATGAGACCCCAACTCCTCAAACTAAGCGCTTACCAGGTAAAAGTCGTTTTTCTCACTTACCGCATAAGTTCATGGTCCTTGTCATGCCTCTTACCGGGTAAGATTCTCGATCTTTGTCATACTCAATTAATAAGGTAAGTGATATTATAAGAGTTTACTCGATAAGCATTTAGCAAACAGTCCCTAAATGCTATATTGATTTTGTATTTGACATTTGAAAAAAATAACTATTTATACCAATAAAAACGAAGCCCAAAAGTTGTCCTCACAATTACCATGTAAATAATCATCGAAATTTTATATTTAAATGATTTTTTTTAATCAAACATGTTTTCTTTTTTAAAGCTTAGAAATGAGATTTAAACTACTTAATTGCCCATTTATTACTTTCAATTCGATATATTGACTATTAAATTTCAATCATTCTCAATTTTAATTTGACGTTTCCCTAATATGAATACATCCATTTTGAGTGTAGGCCAAAACCAACAAATTTGATGACTATTGAATAAAAGTGATTTAGGGGTTATTTATCAAACTCTTAACGGGTAAATGATTAATGAGTCACTTACCTTATTGAGTGAGTATGACAAGGACCAGCAACTTTACCTCGTAAGTGATGAAGAAGATTTTTACCCGGTAAGTGCTTATCGGGTAAAAGACGTTTATCAACAATCCATTTTAATGGCCGACAATGTTACATGATAAGGTAAGTGAAGATGAGAACTCTTGTTGGTAAGCACTTACCCAATTAACGTTTGGTAAACAAATCCTTAATTAATATAGTCGTAACAATCTTAACATTGATTGGTAAATTTTTGCATCATTGAAGTGTTTTCAATAAAATATATCTATATTATTCTGATTGTTAATATCACATAATTTTCAAACCACTTATTATACTAAATGGCTTGAAGAAATAGTCATATTTACAAAAAATGTTCAAAAAATCGCTATAGTTATTAAATTTATTATGATAAATACCGGAAATTATTAAGCTCTTCTTTATCCTAATTTCATTTCTTAGGGGGTGTTTGGGATTGCTTATTTTTTTTGACTTATTTGCTTATTGTTTTTCCTCACTACAAATAAGTTATTTTTAATGTTTGGATTGAGAAAAAAGAAAAGTGCTTATTATTTTTCCTCACCACAAATAAGTTATTTTTGATAAGTTAACCCATTCTAACTTATAACCTGTTTTATTGAAAAAACAAATTTGATCCAAAATATAAATTGTATCCTATAATGAATAAAAGGGTGAAGGGTGTGAACACGATTAATAAAGCTATAAAAAATTCAACAACATGTTTTTGAATAGTTGATGTATCATTTATTTATATAAGAAAAAAGGACCCAAAAAACAAATGCAGCCCCCACTTAGACTCTATGTTTTTGAAATCCCTCAAACATAGGATTTTAAAATCCCAAAGGGGTGGCTAGGATTTCAAGGGATTTCGTAGGATTTGTATATAATAATGTTTAAAATGTGTTAAAAACACTTGCTTTCTAATAATCAGTTAAATAAAAGGAAATTTAATTGTTTTTATATTTTTTTATAATTTGGTTATAAATAAGAGAATTAAAATCCATTCCAAATTCTACAACAAACCAAACACAAAAGGATTCCAAATCCTTACATGAATTCCAATACATTTCATTCCTACAAACCAAACGGGCCTTAGAGTTTTTGGAAAGAAAAAGGGAAGGGGGAAAAGTTTTATGAATTTTTTAAAATCTTATTAGAAAGTGAGTAGATATGTAGTGTTGAGGCTTTGTAATTGATGACTAGATATGTAATTTTACAAATCTTAATTAAGAGTTATTATTTTTATTTTCTTTTCCTCACATATTTTCAAGAAAAATCAATATTATTTTCGTTTTCTTACTATCGTAAAAGGATTCGAGAAAAATGTTAAGGTTGACGAACGATTGTGTGTCTGACTCAACTGCCCAATTAACTTTAAAAAGAAATTGAATTTTAGATTCATAGTTAGTTAAATACATATTTTCTTGTTAATTGTTATTTCTTTCGCTTCAAAATAAATGTTCACATTGACAAAAACATATAACTTTAAAAAGAAAAAATTACAATTTCCATCCTTGTGTTTGTTAATAATTTCTATTTTGTTTATGTGATTTATAAATTGTGATTTTCGTCCTTATGGTTTGTATAGTTCATGGACTAATTATTACATTTAATTTAAGTACAAGGGATCAGAACAGTGAAGAATTGTAAATAGACTACAAATAACTTCCAACATGGTCCATCGTTTTAAGTTGGATTCGAAGTTATTGGGTTAGTTTGTTGCTTGGGCTAGCCGACAACTTGAGATTTACAATAAAGTCACAAATCTCATTTTCTACCCATGTAGGACGAGTTGTTACAAACTCCCTCACTTAAACTACTGACATCCTCGGCATGCCTGCCCTTAATCTTTAATCTTTGGTACAAGGATCAGCTATAAATCTATAATACCGTTTTGTAACACCCGAAAGCCCAAAGCAACAGACTAGCCCAACAACTTCAAATCCAACTTTAAACTATGCTGGAAATGTTTTTGGTAGCCCCACAACTTGAGGCTTAAAAGAGCATCTCCAATAGCTTCCCCATAATTTTTTCAATCTCTAAAAGTTAAAATTAAAATATAAATATTTATTTTGAGATGAATAAAGTACTACTTAAACTTATTTTTACAAGTTTTTGATGCTCCACGATCTTCACTCATTCGAAAATCACGAAGCTTAATAGAGTTTTTACGAGATGGTTTTAAATTTTTATAGAAGGACAATCTCTGAAATACAAAAACAATAGAATTTTGGCTTGATCATAAAATTAACGTAATTGTAACAATAAAATTTCTAAAATTAACCATGTTTTAGAAAAATAACTAATTTCATAGAAATAAGTTTTAGAACAGAACAACCGTGAGTTTTGCAAATATGTGATCATTGATAACAAAACAATCACACGTAAAATGTGGCACAATAATGGTGCAATTATACACCACATATTGCGTTCGTTTTATAAGTAATATAATGGTAATGATCAAATTCGTATCCACAAAGATTGGACTACAGAAAATCTGAGATTTTCACGAACTTCCGATGCAAAGTTTAGAGTTTCAATAATTTAATTGATTTAAAGAAAATATCGGTGAATTAATTTAACAAGTATGTAAAAAGTGGGTATGTGTGCAAGCTTTCCCCGAGAGTCTTATAACAACTTAAATGGTCGACTCAACTGGTCACATTAGGCCCCCATACGATTCCCTCCTCTCGAAGCTACGTCATATAGGATGTGGCCACAGTCTCACCACAAAGTGACCACAATTGTCAACTTTCGGCTTGCCAACCTCACTAAGTAGACCTTGAGGGTCTTAGTTCTGTCAATATGGAGAGATGCGCATATCTCTATGACACACCAACTCGACCGTCATCTGAACCTTAGTGTCGATTATGCAAAATCCACAACTCTATGCGATTATTGAAGATTTTCTCAAATCTCCTTGCATCATTCAAGTCGTATTTCGGATCCGCCCCTTTCAGGTCTAAGATCTAATATTAACACGCACAGGTGATCAGCTTGTCCGTATTGAGTTAAAGCTTCAACTCGAATGACCAAACCGAAAAGTTAACAAAAAACCGTAACACCCAAGTGTTACATTTTACCTCTCAGGTTTAGCTCACGCCCACACCCACACCCACACCGAAAGGGGGGGTTAGTTACTAATAAAAAAAGAAAACATAATGAAGAAGAAGAAAGACGTAAACTTAAATTGCATTAAACGTAAACGTACAATTGTGGCCACATGTTCACCTGGTGGACATAAAGTAAACTTGAAAGAATTGAAATTACAAGAAACTAATTTGAAATGTAAAAACTACACTATTTTGCTCTAGCTGATTCCAGTTGTTGAGGATGTCTAGAATGCCAAATCAAGCTCCACATATATAGTCGGAGAGGAGAGATGCAAGTGAGAGACATGAGAGGAGAAACAGACCTCTCATGGTGTCTTCTTCCTCCTTTTGCCTCTTCTTTTTGTGAAAGACTCAGGGTTGACTTCACCCAGCATGCTCTTCTTTTTCACAAAAATGGCTTTAAAATCTATAGAAAATCGTGAAGCGCATAACTGCCCGCCACATTGGTGACACTTTGGCCACAATGGTACACCAAAACGATATTTTTGATCTTTTCAGCTATTTCAAATATTTTGGAACAATTTAGACCAAATGAATTAGAAATGCTCAAATGGGTACGAAAAAGATGAAATGAGTTTAAAAAAAGTGACAAATAATTCTAAAAATTGAGGAATATCAATCATAAAACTAGTAACATTGTACATTACGATTTGCATTTAACGCAGTAATTAAACATTTACTTAAATTAACTTTATATGTTTTTAATTAGTCTCTAAGTAATATTCCATGTCGGTACACAATATTAACACATTTTCACAATAGTTATTACATAGGTGTGTATCAACTCTCGTGTCATTTTAAGTTTTTAACATCAGTTTTTTAACGAGTTCAAATTTTAAAGAGTAATCATTTAATTGAAACACGTTTAACACAAATACTAGGCGAGGAAAAAGGTTGAAAGGCCCCTAGTAAAACCAAAATCTTAATGAAAAATCATATTTAACGAAATATTAAGATGGTATTTGTTTTTTCAAAATAAGCTCTTAGTTGTCACTTATGTCTGATTCAGTCAGACGTACGATGACTCAGACCGTTTGTTTTTCTTCCTTTTCAGAGTCTCTTAACTCTTAATGTCTTCTGAATAATTAAGTGACAACTTAGCCACTTAATTACCTCTTATTTTCATCCAACATCATTCTTTCGATTTCAACGTCGGTTTTAGCCCAAATGCTCCCCGAATATGTGAAAACACAAAACACGAATATCGTATATTTGTGTGTTGGCTTTTCAAAACATCTTGAATAGCTTAAATCGACTCTTTGGTGTTTGATATATGATTAAAACTCCACAACCTCGCAAATCTGTCGCGTCCTTCTTTTGTTTCTTTTTTTTCGATTCTGTCATTCGATCATTGATGCTCAATTCAACTGACGTATTTAAGTTGAATTTTTTAGGGATAAAATAGAAAATTATACATATTCAGACGTTTGTCAGTTTACAAAAACAAACAGTATTATTGATTCAGATTTCAGACTTCAACACCACCTCTTAAAAATCAGAAGTGAAATCAGACTTTAGACTTCATCACCTCTTAAAAAACAAATGCCACCTAACTCGACGAGCAATAAACTCATGTAAAATAATTGTTGGTGCAAGTGTGCCACATCTCTATATATTTATTTTGATGATTCCAAACACACCGTATTATTGTTTTTCTAACAATCTTATCCAAGTGTGCAGTTAATTGGACAACATGAAGATTTTATCTGAAGAGTCCAAGCCTGGTGTTTATGTCGTCATTATTTATATATATCTCATAATGATAAACACCCTAAAATAATGTACCACTTGGATATTTATAAAACCTTAAATACTGTTTTTAAATTAAAGATATTTTTAAAACTAAAGTTTTATTAAAATTATTAAAATAATCCTTTAAAATAATTTGTCAACCTCAAATCTGGTTTCACATCTTCTTTTACTGTTCATTCATTATTTGTGAAGAAGTTTCAGCCGAAAGCAACCGGCGCTGCCATGCTCCCCTTGTACGATGTGTCAGGCGGTATACCGCCAAGGACACCGCGGTATACCGCGGCTGGATGTCTGGTGTCAGGTTCTTGCAGGTTGACCTTCCTGCTGTCAGCCACTTTGTCAGGCGGTATACCGCGTGGTGTATGGCGGTATACCGCGGCTCTGCTGGTACGAGTTGCAGGCTTTTGCAGGTTGACTTACTTTTGGTCAGCTACTTTTTCTGGGCGGTATACCGCGCCCATATAGGCGGTATACCGCGGTGAGCTTTTGACCGTTGCCACGTCCAGCTTAAATACATGCAGCTTCTCAGCATTTATGTCAAGACTTGTAGACATTGAATACCCAGCTCAAAAAAAAAGATTACTCAGCTCCTCATCTCATTTAATAACTTATTCAAGTTATAATTTTTGAGTGATCAACCTCTCACAAATCCAAGTGTTATACTTATACAAGAGTGATTAATATTGTGAGATATATTCTCTTGTAAGTATTTGAATAGTGTGAGTGATTCACGTTCTCGAGCAAAAGCAAGAGATTTTATTATCATTGTATCAAGGTTTGTGTTCTACCATAAAGAACACTTATAGTGAATCAGTGTGTCGAGAAGTGTCTCGGCAAGTGGACTAGCCAGCCAGTTGGTGGTGAACCACTTTAAATCTCGGTGTCGGTATCAACATTCTCTACCCTTATCTCTTTATATTCCCGTTGTGCACTTAATTTTATTCATATATTTGTTGTGCATGCAATATTTATTGTTGATTTTGATAAGAGAATCTTTATTTGTGAAATATTTTTAAATACAACCTTTACCCCCCCCTAAGGTTGTTCTAACAATTGGTATCAGAGCAGGTTGCAAGTTTTTTTTTAAAAAAATCGTTGTATTTTTAAAACTTGTTCCTATTTTAAATGGCAACCTCTGAGGGAATTATTTCTACAAAAATTCCGCAAATTGACACCGAAAATTTTGGTCTTTGGGCAAATCTTTTTGAATGCTACGTTCGTGGCAAAAGTCGAAAAATTTGGGACATTATTAAAAATGGAGATTATAAACCCACCAAAACCAAAGATGGAGTAATTAGTGAAAAACCAGTAGCGGAATGGTCCGCCGCTGAGGATGCTTGGGTTTGCCTAAATTTTGAAGCTAAAAATATTCTTTTTTCGGCACTTACTAAAGATGAGATTGAACGTGTTTATTCTTGTGAAACTGCTCACGATATTTGGGAAAATCTAAATAACACTCATAGAGGAAATTCTCAAGTCAAAAGCTCAAAAATAAATATTCTTGTACATGATTATGAAATGTTTGAGATGTTAAAAGATGAGTCAATCGACTCAATGTTTAAACGTTTTAACCTTATCATGGTGAGCTTGAAAGGTCTTGGTAGAACTTATCCAAACGAAGATTACGTACGAAAAATTCTTCGAGCGCTTCCTCCGGAGTGGATGCCGAAAATCACATCGTTGGAAGACTCCCGTGACCTCTCAATGATGAAATTAGATGATCTCATTGGAAATCTCAAAGTGCATGAAATTGCACTAAAAAGGAACAAAGATCGGGAGCATGATAAAAAGAAATCGTTGGCACTTAAAGCTTCAACTTCAAGTGACGAGAAGGAGAAGAAGAAAAAGAAGGAGAAAGCTAGCTCCTCAAAGGATCAACCCGAACATCTTGACGATGTAGCCATGTTGGTAAGAAATTTCTCTAAATTTTTAGCTAACAAAAGGTTTTCAAGAAATGATAGGTTTCAAAGAAAAGGAGATTATCGCCGTGGTGGAGAAAACCGAAGCCGAAAGTTCCATAAACGGAACGACAAAATAAATAAAAATGGCGAATCAAGTGATGATGAAGAAGCCAAGAAAAAGAAGGGCTTTTGCTACTCATGTGGAGACAAGGATCACTATGCCAACGAGTGTCCAAAAAGAAATAAACCTAAAATCAAGAAGGAGAAAGCCTTCGTTGGAGGCGCGTGGAGCGCAAGCGAAGATGAAAATGAGTATGAAGCCACTTGTCTCATGGCGGAAGGCGACGATGAGGTAAACTCGTGTTACTCAAATTACTCTAGCGATGATGAAAGTAATGATGATGATGATCTTGATATGTTAAATGATGCCTTTCAAAAAATGGTTATGCTTACAAATAATTATAAAGATGAGAACGCAAAACTAAAGGAAGAATTATTATTAAGTAAAAAGGAAATTCATGATAGCAAACAAAAAATTGCATGCGATAATGAAAAAATCATAAATTTAGAAAATAAATTAAGTGAAAAATATGTTTGCAATTCTTGTGACATTTTAAATAAAGATATTGCAT
The DNA here is from genome assembly GCA_033807775.1 of Saussurea involucrata. Taxonomy (NCBI): domain Eukaryota; kingdom Viridiplantae; phylum Streptophyta; class Magnoliopsida; order Asterales; family Asteraceae; genus Saussurea; species Saussurea involucrata. The sequence goes on along the minus strand of CM066322.1, from coordinate 52,628,726 downwards.
GCCTTGAGAAAAGAATAGTTGAAAATGATTTATGTGCTAATTGTGATGTGCTTAAAAAGGAAAATGCATGTTTAAAAGAAAAATGTGATAAACATGAAAAAGATAATTTGTTAGCACATGCCTTTCAAAGTAGCAATGAGAAAGTGCTTAAAATGTTAAATATGTCAAATAGCACTAATTGTAGAAAAGGCGTTGGTTCCGATATGTGTAAAGATAAGTGCTTATGTATGCCTATCAAAAGATATTTTGAACCACCTAAAAATGTTGAAATGAGAAAACCGTATGTGCAAAAATCCTCATATATGTCCAACATAAATAATGTGAATTATAAGTCTAGGAAATCTTATGCATGCATGTATAATAGTAAATTTTCTAAACCAAAAAATAGTGTGAATATGCATGCTCCTTTTTACGTCTTTGATAAATATGATCGTAAAATTAAAATGGTACCAAAGTGGATTCCTAAAGGCTCCTTTAGTGTTGATAATCCCGGTGGCATGCGTTTATGGTTTTAAATTTTTTTTTGTATATATATATTATATACATATATATATATATATATTCTGTGTTTGAAAATTATGAATCAACTCCGAATAGGCTCACCTATTTGGATACGGTGTCTAGGAAAGATAAAGGCGAATTCTTCGAATTCTAATGAGGTCGGTTTTTAAAGTGCCTTCGCGCTTACCACCCTCACCGTCTTTCCTGGTCGCTTCCAAGTAGAGCTACCGAAAAGGGTTGAGTAAATAATTTTCTTGTCTGTATATTTTTGTGAAAATATATGTATTATTATATGTGGTTTTCTATGCTAACTTTCAAAGGACCCATAAGATGTGGGGACCATAAAAGTTGTACTTTAAATGTTGTAGATAAATCTTGATATGGATTGGATTCTTGATAGTGGATGCACACGTCACATGACCGGAAACCATAATCTTTTTTCATCATATGAGTCATGTGATGGTGGACTAGTAATTTTTGGAGGAAACTCCAAAGGAAAGGTAATTGGGAAAGGTACAATTTCTTGCAACAATGTTACATTTTTAGATGTTACGCATGTTGATAATTTGAAATTTAACTTGCTAAGTGTTCGTCAACTGTGCAAAAATGGTATAATTGTTGTTTTTGAAGAAGACTCTTGCAAAATTCTGAAAAATGGTAAAGTTCTTTTGAATGGGGTTATAAAAGGAAATCTTTATGTTTGTAAAACTGATGTAAATGAAAATGTTTGTTTATCTTCCGTATATGATAATTCGACCTTGTGGCATAGACGTTTAGGTCACGCTAACCTTAGATTAATTCAAAATTTGAAAAATAAGGAGCTTGTGAGTAACCTTCCAAAATTAAAATTTGATAATCATTTTTGTGATGCATGTCGTGTCGGCAAACAAACTCATGTTTCTCATAAATCAAAAAATGTGATTTCAACTAAAAGAGTTTTAGAACTTTTACACATGGATCTTTTTGGCCCTATGGCCATTCAAAGTTTTGGAGGAAATTATTACACTCTAGTAATTGTAGATGATTTTTCCCGATATACGTGGACTTTATTTTTAAAACATAAAAATGAAGCTTTTGAAAAATTTAAGATTTTGGGAAAACGAATTCAAAACCAACAAGGTTGCACGATTGTTTCGATTCGTACGGACCATGGACGCGAATTCGATAATGAAACTCAATTTGGTGCGTTTTGCGACAAACATGGTATAACGCACAATTTTTCTGCTCCTCGCACTCCTCAATCTAATGGGGTTGTGGAGAGGAAAAATAGAACCCTACAAGAAATGAGTAGGACTATGCTCAATGAACATCAAGTTCCCCAAAAGTTTTGGTGTGATGCCGTAGCTACCGCGACCTATGTCCTCAATCGTGTGCTAATTAGGAGTATCCTAAATAAGACCCCTTATGAGATCCTACGTGGTAGAAAGCCTTCCTTAGCCCATCTTAAGGTATTTGGTTGTAAATGTTTTATTTTAGATACCAAATCTTATTTGACAAAATTTGACCCAAAAGCCTATGAGGGAGTATTCCTTGGTTATTCTTGGAATAGCAAAGCCTATAGAGTCCTTAATAAAGAGACCATGGTTGTAGAAGAATCCCTAAATGTAAGCTTTGATGAAAGTCCTCCTAAACCTAGTGCACCCTTAGTAAATGATAATGGTTGTGAAGGAGATGCATTAGCCCAACATCTTAGAACCTTGGACTTAGGAACCCAATCTCTTACAAACAATGTAGAATCTAGTGATGCCCCTCCATGTTATGTTCCACAAGGAGTAGATGATCCTAACCTTAGAACATCTAGAGGCCATCCCGTAGATCAAATCATAGGTGACCTAAACCAAAGAACGACTAGATCACAAATCCATACCCTTTGTGCCTTTCACGCTTTTATCTCAGCCATAGAACCTAAAAACATAGAAGAAGCTTTAGGTGATGAGGATTGGATAATGGCCATGCAAGAAGAGTTAAACCAGTTTACTAGGAATGATGTGTGGGACTTAGTTCCTTGCCCTAGCAGTCAAACCATTATTGGCACACGATGGGTCTTTCGTAACAAGGTAGACGAAAACGGTGAAGTCACCCGAAACAAGGCACGTCTAGTTGCCAAGGGGTACAATCAACAAGAAGGTATCGATTATGATGAAACCTTTGCACCAGTTGCAAGGTTATAGTCCATTCGAATGCTTCTCGCTTTTGCGAATGCTAAAAATTTTAAATTATATCAAATGGATGTCAAAAGTGCTTTCCTAAATGGTTTTATAAATGAGGAGGTATATGTTTCCCAACCTCCCGGCTTTGAAAATTTTGAAAATCCGACGCATGTTTATAAATTAAAAAAGGCGCTTTATGGTTTAAAGCAAGCTCCGCGTGCGTGGTATGATAGATTAAAATCCTTTTTAATTACAAGTGGTTATATTATGGGTAAAATAGATAATACTTTGTTTGTCAAATATGCTCAAAATGATATTGTGGTTGTGCAAGTGTATGTTGATGATATTATCTTTGGTTCTACAAATGAAAATCTTTGTAATGAATTTGCTACAAAAATGACTAATGAATTTGAAATGAGCATGATGGGAGAATTAAAATTCTTCTTAGGATTGCAAATAAAACAAAGTGAAAATGGTACTTTTATAAGTCAATCAAAATACTGTAAAGACATGTTGAAAAAGTTCAATTTTGAAAATGTCAAACCTGTTGAAACTCCGATGACCACTAATCTAAAATTATCTAGTGACGAAGAGGGAACCGATTTTAATGAAAAGATTTATCGTGGCATGATTGGTAGCTTATTGTATTTAACTGCTAGTAGACCTGATATCATGTATAGTGTGTGTTTATGTGCTCGCTTTCAATCCTCGCCTAAACAATCTCACTATGAAGCCGTCAAGCGTATTTTTAGATATCTTAGAGGGACTACGAATCTTGGACTATGGTATCCAAAACAACCCGAGCTAGAAGTAACTTGCTTCACCGATTCCGATCTTGGTGGCTCGATGGTTGATCGAAAAAGCACTAGTGGAGTATGTGCCTTTATAGGTCTCTCGCTTGTGTCTTGGTTTTCCAAGAAACAACATTCCGTAGCCTTATCCACTACCGAAGCGGAATATGTAGCCGCCGCGAGAGCGTGTGCTCAAGTTCTATGGATGAAGCACACACTTACCGACTTTGAGGTACGTCAATCCAAAATTCCAATTATGTGTGATAACTCAAGTGCTATAAACCTAAGTAAAAATCCCGTTTTACATTCTCGTACCAAACATATTGAGTTGCGACATCATTTTCTACGAGATAATGTTCAAAAAGGCCACATCGTGCTTGAAAAAGTTGATTCCGAAGACAATTTGGCCGATATTTTTACTAAAGCCCTAAACAAAAAATCGTTCTTTAAATTAAGACTTGGTTTAGGCATGCTTGAGTATAACCCATGAGATAATGCTACTCTTAATTATATGCATATTTTGAGGGGGAGCATCTCTCGAGGGGGAGCATAGCGTCTTTCTTAACCCTTTTTGCTTCGACAAAAGGGGGAGAGAAACCGAGTATGCTCTCGTGTTTAGCGGTTGTGTTTGTCATCATCAAAAAGGGGGAGATTGTTGGTGCAAGTGTGCCACATCTCTATATATTTATTTTGATGATTCCAAACACACCGTATTATTGTTTTTCTAACAATCTTATCCAAGTGTGCAGTTAATTGGACAACATGAAGATTTTATCTGAAGAGTCCAAGCCTGGTGTTTATGTCGTCATTATTTATATATATCTCATAATGATAAACACCCTAAAATAATGTACCACTTGGATATTTATAAAACCTTAAATACTGTTTTTAAATTAAAGATATTTTTAAAACTAAAGTTTTATTAAAATTATTAAAATAATCCTTTAAAATAATTTGTCAACCTCAAATCTGGTTTCACATCTTCTTTTACTGTTCATTCATTATTTGTGAAGAAGTTTCAGCCGAAAGCAACCGGCGCTGCCATGCTCCCCTTGTACGATGTGTCAGGCGGTATACCGCCAAGGACACCGCGGTATACCGCGGCTGGATGTCTGGTGTCAGGTTCTTGCAGGTTGACCTTCCTGCTGTCAGCCACTTTGTCAGGCGGTATACCGCGTGGTGTATGGCGGTATACCGCGGCTCTGCTGGTACGAGTTGCAGGCTTTTGCAGGTTGACTTACTTTTGGTCAGCTACTTTTTCTGGGCGGTATACCGCGCCCATATAGGCGGTATACCGCGGTGAGCTTTTGACCGTTGCCACGTCCAGCTTAAATACATGCAGCTTCTCAGCATTTATGTCAAGACTTGTAGACATTGAATACCCAGCTCAAAAAAAAAGATTACTCAGCTCCTCATCTCATTTAATAACTTATTCAAGTTATAATTTTTGAGTGATCAACCTCTCACAAATCCAAGTGTTATACTTATACAAGAGTGATTAATATTTTGAGATATATTCTCTTGTAAGTATTTGAATAGTGTGAGTGATTCACGTTCTCGAGCAAAAGCAAGAGATTTTATTATCATTGTATCAAGGTTTGTGTTCTACCATAAAGAACACTTATAGTGAATCAGTGTGTCGAGAAGTGTCTCGGCAAGTGGACTAGCCAGCCAGTTGGTGGTGAACCACTTTAAATCTCGGTGTCGGTATCAACATTCTCTACCCTTATCTCTTTATATTCCCGTTGTGCACTTAATTTTATTCATATATTTGTTGTGCATGCAATATTTATTGTTGATTTTGATAAGAGAATTTTTATTTGTGAAATATTTTTAAATACAACCTTTACCCCCCCTAAGGTTGTTCTAACAATAATATTTACTTTTAGGCCCTATGGTTTGCTCAAATTTTGGATTTAGTCTCTGAAACAAATTATCTACAATGATAGTCTCTAACTTTTCAATTTCATAACACTCAAGGTCCTTAGACTTAACACTGTCATTATCAATAGTTATAAGGGACTAATCAGTCTTTGGTTAGTCCAAACATTGATTAGTCTCTCATAACGATTGCCAACTGACGATCGATGTTAAGTCTACGGATCTTAAGAGTTATGAAATTAAATAGTTAAGGAGTATCAATGTAGATAATTTATTTTAAAGATCAAATCTAAAAGTTCTCCAAACTACATGGACCATCAATGTAATTCACTCAATATATATAATTGAGAATGGGTACGGTATCATGTTATGATTGTTAGAGCATCCACACACGTCTTGCAAGACCCCTTGCAAGATGACATGGCATGCCATGTGGCTTACAAGGCATTGCAAGACACATCTTGCTAAATTAGAAAGGCATTTCACAAAATAGATATATTAAACAAAAGCATTTTTTAATTTAATTAGTTTGTTTGTTTGTTTAAACATTAATTATTAATATTATTTATATTATAATTTATTAGTTTAGAATGAAGTTTGGTCTTGAACGTGTGTGGAAGGTATTATTGCAAAACTGATGTAGCACTTTAGAAAGTAATATGGTTTTACAAATGTATGAATGATCTTATTAAAAGCCAAAAAGGCTTTTCATAAAGCTAAAGTAATGATGTCGAGTTGAAATGTAGTTTTGGAATTGACTCATAATTATTATTTATTACTTATTAGAGCCCCACTTTGAATTTTGAAATGAAGGCCAACTTTCAACCATTTTTAAGACCAATTATTCACGTATATCTAAAATAACTTATGTAAATATTTCATTTAAAGTAAGAATTTAAATAAATTTTAATCGAAAAAGAAATCCAATTGAACGAAAGAATACAATTTTTATATGCAGATCATAATACACAAAAGTGGTTCCTAAAATCTCAACTAGTATATGGATATGTATGTGCAGGGCGGAGCCAGAGATTTATACGAGGGTGAGCATCATATAAAATAGAATAAAAATATAAATTAATATTATAAAAAATGCAAAACACTACAAATCAAAATTATTTTTACCCACAAAAACTATCCATAGAAATTTTCGTTGGTGATTACCAATGGATCACCTACAAAATACCAATGGTTCAGGTATAATCCGATGTTTTTCAAGAAAAAAAATAAATCAATACTCTATGTAATCTGTTACTAATTTGAGTTTCTCGCCAACAACAAACAATTCACTCACCAACTTTTGTGAAGGTTTTGTGACCTTTACGACGGATTTCCAGAAAAAATTCCGTAAGTAAAAGTCTTTCATTTAATTGCTAAAATAACAATATCATATATTTATATTGATGATATCCGACCTCTACATATTTAAGTCGGACACTCTACGTATTTAAGTCGAGCGCTCCTTTTTCGGTAGAGTAGTCGTTTGTTTAATTTATGTGAAAACGTGAACCACTTTACAATTATGAGAGAGCGACAAACAAGAGACCAATTCATAAACTTGTCATTTTAATTTTATTAGCAAAGCCTAAATGAATGATTGGAGGAGAAGTCGCTCCAATAAAAAGTAAAATGTTAAATATTTGGTTTCATATTGATACATTATATTTTTATTATTTTTGAAATCTGAGGCGGTGCCAATGCACCTCCTGGTGCTCACTTGGCTCCGCCAGTGATATGCGTAAAGTATTTGCATTGTTGTATCAAAATCGAGTTTTTTGGAATGCCCAATTATTTTTACATGTATTGATAGAGTATTTAATGAAATCTTAAATTTGTAGCATCAATAGTTGTAAAAGAAGTTAAATAACATAACTAGTTAAACAAACTTAATATGACTCAAAAATATATTCTTCTATTAGTCTTTTTATATGAAAAAATAAATCATATTACTACTTCTATAGAACATGTTATTATGATTTTTTTTTTCAAATGTATCTATCATAAATATAAGCTTACCATGTCCATATATATAGTCGTTCTTTCTTCTTCGGTTTCATCCTTGCATCCATGTCATCATGTTCGTAATAAACCCATTATAAACACGTCATATGATCATCGTCTTTATACTATATGTTCCTTTGATGAAGTCAATTATCTTTAAATGAATGAAATGAAGGTTGCTTCACTGATGTCATCTACATAGGGTTCAAATCCAGACTTGTCAAAGCCCTTGTGGCCATGGAGGTTCACCCGCGGTAATTCCAGGCCATTTGTGGTCGCTCGCTGATTAGTCGGTGCGCGTAAGCTGACCCAAAAACCCACGGTTAGAAAAAAAAAATCATTCTTTTAAAGTTTTTTATTCAACTATTTTTTCTTACTTTATATTAATTACCACTAATTTAATCCTTAAATATCGTTCCCTTAATTTGTTCTTGTTGAAAAACATTATAATCATTTATATAATAATAAATTATTCTTATTAAAATATATAGTAGCAGCTAGATTATTATTGTTGGATAGAAAAAGTCCGAATTTTACTTTCATTGGTCCTTATCTTTTTCATTTTGATACCAAAGTGTTAGATTTTAAGAATTCAATGCATAGAGTATCTATATTAGTTAGCCATTTTACTCTCCCAGTTTTCATTAAAAGATTTAACCTATTGATAATTAATTTATATTCATCACATGAAGTTTTGATATAAAATTTACAAAAACCTCTATAATTATTTTCCAAAATTTTGCATACCACAAGTATCGAGTGTGTAATAACCAATAAGCGCCTCTTAGGGACCATATCCAGGACATGGACGGACCTACAATGTACAATACGGTGGCACGTGCCACCGTATTATTCTTCCGTCGAAGGGTAAAAAAAATTAGGTTTGTGAAATGTGCAACCATTTCAATTTGTATTGTGTCACCATATATATTTTAAAACTACAATAAATACACAAGTTTTTCTTCGTAAAGTTGGTTTGGAAGACTTTTATTCTACTTCAAACCTGGTCTTGTTAAAGTTATTTTTGTAGTTTTTTGCTTTTAATTTTCATATTTATTATGTTTCTAAAAAAATTCAATAATAGGACTTGAACTTGGGAACGCAAGTTTGAAAAACAAGGGATTAACCACTAGACCATTATTGGTTTTATAAAAAAAATACCTTTTATATTTGTTTCTTATAGTCAAATCATGTCACCGTTTGAAAAAAAATTGGATCCGTCCCGGATCCATGGGCTAATTTATATTATGATTTAGGATTTTAGGGGGTCAAATGACCCCATAAAGGTTCAAAAATTTGTTTTTAATAGTATCAAATTTAATATTTTTTACATATATGTGTGTGTTTTGACCCCCAAATAAAATAACTTTGACTCATAAATTTTATTTAGCCCAATTTCATTGTTAATTTGTTTTATAATTTTTTTACATTAATTGTTAATTGTGAATTGTTAGGGTTATTGTTTGCTAGTTAATGTATAGTTGTTAATTCTTGGTAAATTATTAATTGTTAGGGTCAGGTTTGTTAGTTAATGATAAATTGTTAGTTTTTTGTTGTTATTTTAGAGTTAGGGTTTATTTGTGGGTTGGGTTCGGATGAGAAGTGCCAAATTTGGTGAGAAGCGTGAGACGTGGTTATCAACCGTTAGATGAGAAATTGACGAACAATAGGATGCGATGCACCGAGATAAGATGCACCAGATCAGTTCCCTTCTAAACCACAATTCATGGGAGAGTATTTGATTAAAAGTGATCTAACGATTTAAAAGTCTTTCTCACACTTCTCTCCAAAAAATGACACTTCTCACATGATCCCATGCCTATTTGTTGATGTCTAATTTTTAATTTGAATGATTTTTCTTGGATCCATTCAAAAAATATGTATATATATTGAGTATCACCCTAATCAAATAGATAAACAAGACAAATATATAGGTAGTGGACATTGTCAACCATGTGGACATGTGGCCATTACTTAAATTTCGACCACTGTTATCAATATTTCTAGATCCGTCAATGACCATATCCAAAATATCAACAAACAACATGGACCAGGAATGTAATTTACTCTTGGTTATATGCACTGTTCTAAAAAAACTCGCCGCACAGCCGCCATGGCACGCCATGGCACCAAGGCTTGTGTTTCACGCCACGTTAAGCCCGTGACACTTCGTAATGTGATATTTGATTTTTCTTTACATTTTTAATGTCTTATTTGTAAGTTTTTTAATATATAACCCAATTTAATGTGCTTACTACTTTTGGTTCATTGAGTGACACTACAAAACATATGTTTTATGTATATAATATTATATATGAATTAGAAATTTGACGTCATAAGTCACGCCTTGAAAACGTCATGGCTTCGTCGTGGCTCCTAAGGCTTGAGGCTTGGCCTCGCCGCTACGCCACGCCTCACGCCATTTAGAACATTGGTTATATGTATGTAACAAGATGTTTGAATATAGTAAAAGTGGTTCGTGAAATATCTTAATTCAAGACGATAATGAAAGATTAAAATCGAGAGATGTAGGGGTGTGCAAAACCCGAATAATTCGAAATCCGAACCCGAACCCGAACCGAAAATAAAGTATTTTTGCAATACCCGAATACCCCGAAATCCGGAACCCGACTTTTGGGGGAATATTTGGGTTCGGGTCGGGTTTGATCTTTGGCCACCCGACCCGTCCGAAAACCCGAAATAATATACATATATATTTTAAATATTATATAAATATATTTATTTATCTAATTATCTTTAGAAAATCGTAAATTATAGCCGGTAGAAATGTTTTTTAATTTTTAAACTTATTATCGATTTCATCAATCTCTCGTTTTGATTGAATAAATTCTTAAAATCGATTGAATTTATATATACTTTTTGTATTATAATAATACTCGAACCCGACCGACATTAACCCGAAACCCGACCAACCCGAACCCGAAGAAATCAGAAATCCGAAACCTAAAGTTCGGGTCTTGATTTTCATATCCAAAATCCGATCGGGTTTTCGGACATCCGAACCGCCTCGACCCGCCCAATGCACACCCCTCGAGAGATGGTCCAATGAAACTGACCAGTTAAAGATTAATGGGCTTGAAGAACACTATGACCCACTCATAGGCAGGCCAGGCCCACCATTTGGACTAATTTACCGTGCCGTACTATGCCTATGCCCTATGGTAATAATAATAGGGATTGCTTAATCATTTATTGGAACGACTAACATACGCAAACATAGTTTCATAAAACATTATTTACGGCCACTTAGGGACCGTTTATCTAATCACTTACCCGGGTAAGTGCTTACCGGTAGATTCAACCCTATCACTTACTTCCCGGGTAAGATTTTAGTCCACGAAAATGGCATCGTATGCAACAATTTAGCCGCTAAGCGCTAACCGTGATAAGAGTCGTCGCACTCACTTACCGGGTAAGACTCTCGGTCCTTGCTTTCGACTCTTGGTCCTTGCTTCCGCTCTTACCGGGTAAGATTTGTTGGTCCTTGCCATATTCATCCGGTACGCTAAAGTGACTTGGTAAGCACTTACTCAGGTAAGTGTTTTGTGAACGGCCCCTTAATTTAATCAAGAATCAATAAAAAGACATAATACATAACTAGACTTCACGTCTCAAACATATAATATTAGCTAGAAATAAAAGAAACCCAACACCATTTAAAAAAGGAATGTAACCTTTAAATAATTTAATTTTGTTCACGTAATCATAAAACTTCAAATAAATACCAATTTGCAAATTTATCATCACATCGTTAAACTAATGCTAGTATAATTTTTATAATTTACTAGAAGCATATACTCGCGCAATGCAGCGCGATATATCTCGATTTTAATAATTATGAGAAAATGATGATTTTTCTTATAAATTAGTTTAAAGAATGACACTTTTTGAGGAGCTCATGATTTAAGAATTTGAAAGAGTGAGAATTAAAGAATGATAATTTTTGAGGATTTCATGATTTGAACATTTGAAAGGATTAGAGATAAGAATTAATTAAGTAATTAGCATTAAAGCGGTACATAAAGTTTCATTAGTTGTTTTTAAGAGATTTTAAGTAATTAATATTAAATAGCAGTATATAAAGCTTTATGAGTTGTTTTTAAAAGTTTTTTCTTAAATGCTTTATAATATAGTATAGATTTTTTTTTGGATAAGGTTCATCTAGGCTTTGCCTAGACTACATCCTTGGCAATTTGGAAACAAACAAACAAAACGGCCGTCTGAGACTAAGCCTGGCCACAGAATGCTGACGCCTGGACTCGAACCCGGGGTGGATGGGATATTCCACCACATCCCCAAGCCCTTGCCACCACGCCACCACCCTTGTGGTTAATATAGTATAGATTTGTTGGTAAAAGAAATGATTAATAACAAAATAAGAGGTAATCAATTAACAAACAACCTTCTGCTTGGACAAAATAATAATATATTAAAAAAATCTTTGACAAAATAAAAAACAAATAAGCCAAGTTATAAAAATAAACATGATCTCACAAATTGGATTTAGTAAAATAAAATATTAGGTACAAAACAAAAAGGGAAATTACAAAAAGGAAATATTAAACATAATTGCCAAGCGTTTTACCATCCAAGGCCAAGCCACACTTTATATCTGCTTAGGGTTGTGTATTGCTTTTATATAATAACAAGTAGATGGATGATGGTCATGAGAAGTCAATCTGAATGATTACTTTTAACCTTATACCCTCTCATGAATTGTGCTATAGAAGGAATTGGTTCGATGCATTTTATTTCAATTGATAATTAATCATTTTTATGTCTCACGTTAATCTCAACTTCTTACCAAAACACATTCAATAACAACTGTATCATCATATATAACATTAAAAGTAAAACAATGGGAAGTGCTATGTGGATTCCCAAGAGCGCCCTTGACACTTTAGGAAGAAAAGGAAATGTTTAGGGCATCCACAATGGTCAATTCATGTGAAAGCTTGAACAAAACAAAAATATATTAAAAAAATCTTGGTCCCATTATATTATACTTTTCTCTTTCTTTGCCTCTCACAATTATTTCTTCAAACACTTGAGGAACCTGAAGTGGTTGATAAAAAAAAATCAAGTCAAGTCATCTTCTCTAATGGTCTAAGTCATCTTCAAATTACCATTGGAGATGCTCTTAGAAGTCCATTCGAATTTTTTTATTTTAAAAGATTAAGTTTCAGATTTTTTCAATAAATAAATTATTAAACTTTTTTTTATTATAATTGATTAAATCTTACAATTTATTTTGTAAAAATTGCTTATCTATATTTTTTTAATAATAAAAAAACTAACTGACTACAAATATTTTAAGTAAAAAACAATAAGCATTTTACCGATTCCAAAAGCCTACACCATTTCAAAGCCCTTGCACCCAATGACATCGCTCCTCCTCGTCGCCCGATCATTGTCCATTCTCCATACCGTCCATCGTCATCATAGGCCCTTGCCACTGATTTCCTTCTTTTTGATATGTTTTTTTGTCTTTCAGTTCTCACTATTTACAACATCTAAATGGTGTACGCATAGACAAATAAAAAAAGAGGAAAATCAAAAGGCAATAGAAAAGATAAAAAAGATGGAGATCGATGGCCAGGGTCAACGACGGTGAGTGGTGGCGATAGAGAATGGACTGTAACAACTCATCTTACATGGATGGAAAATGGGCTTTATGAGCACCTTATAAGCCTTACAGTTGTGAACTACCGATAATTTCAAATATGGTTTTAGGTTGGATTCGAAGTTATTTGGATAATATATTGTTTTGGGCTTTGATGTGTTACAAATGTTAACAAAGTCGATCTGTGTACCATCAGGATGGTGGGGTAAACCTCATCGGGTATGATTAGTCCTCGAGGGGGAGGGGTGTGCGAGTCACACATCACCAAATACAAGGAGGAAGATTATGGGCATGTCTGACAAGGACGTCAGGAGTTTAAGTAGTTGAGTTTGTAAGAAAATGGAGTTGTGACCAACTTACAAACCTCAAATTGTGAGTTACCAATAACTTTAATCATAAGATAGATTCAAAATTATTAGGCTAGTTTTTTTGCTCTGGGCTTTGAGGTGTTACATAGACGACAATCCAGGATCAATAGCGTTGGATGCGAGAGGTATAAACGCCGTAAGATTTGAGAACAACTGAGGTTTTCTTACTTTAAGACTTTTCCAACCGGTTACAACTAGTTTTGTTGAGTTACAAATGTCAATTATCATAAACAATGCTCAAAGATTCAAAATGAGAAAGTTTAATAATTTATTAATTAAAAATAAATAAATAAATAATCGTTAGGATTTTCATATTTTTCCTTTTAAAAAACATGTGTAGGAAATTATTTCATAAATATAGATGTGCATCGACAACAAATAGACTGAGATTAGAATAATATAAAAAGTAAAAATGGAAAATGTCATATAGTTTAATTTTTAAAGTAAAAAGGGTATGTGTATATTTGAATTTATTACTACTTACTAGAGGGAAAAAGGACGAGAGAGAGAAAGCCAGAGATGATTGGAGGGAGATGTTTTTTACCCCTCACTTTCTCATTTTACTTCTTGGGCCACCATCCAATTCATTTCAAATTAAAATTTATTTGAACGAAGGTTCTAAATGGTGCGAGGCGTGGCGTGACGGCGAGACCACGAAGTTTATCCAAGCGTGATTTATGGCGACAAATCTCTATATCATATATACTATTGTATATAAAAGTATATGTTTTGTACCATTACTCGACGAGTTAATGATAATAAACAAGTTAAATTAGGTTATATATTAAAAAGGAGATGTGTATTACAAATTTTGGATGCCTAAGATGCAAGTTTCAATGGAAGAAAGGAGATGTGTATTACAAATTTTGGTGTGATTTTATGTAAGTATAAATTAGTCGAGGTGCGTACAAATTATTCTGGATTAACAAAAAAAAACATGGCATCAAATGGTAAATAATGAGTTCGAATCATATACTTGTTGAATATAAAGAGAGAATGAGAGATGCAGGGATTTGATTAGTTTCCCATATAAAGTAATTAAGTCTAATATCTTATTTACCCTTTAAATTCTTTTAAAAATAAAGTTTGTTAGAATTTTCTCATTTATTACTAGATAATCATCACATTCCTTTATGGCCATTGATTAAATTAGTTCGCTAGATAGTAGTTAAGATTAGTTATCACGAATTTAACACAAGTAGTGCTTTTATTTAATTAATTTACCTTCTACATGTGAATAAAAATCTCCTCTTCACATACTTGAGAGCATCCCCAACGGTGAGGTTCAAGAAGCCATGTCATCATGAAATATCACTTTGTTTTTTCACACCACCATTGAGAGAAAGAGGTCCATGTCTACATGGCATGAACCCAGTGGCGGATCCAGGAAATTCATGGAGTGGAGTCCTTAAGTCGGAGGTCGCTGGAGGATGGAGGAATCGCCGCTGCCAACTGCTGAACATGGGGTCCCTGCAAAAATTCACCGGGGGGACAAAAGTAACCAAAGGGTAATTTTTTTACAAAAAAAAAATATTTAACCTGGAAATTTTTTTTTTAAATATTTGACTGGGGTCCCATCCCCCCTCCCCTTTAATACACTATGTCCGCCACTGCATGAACCTTTTTACACTTAAGAGCATCCACACAAGTCTTGCAAGACCCCTTGCAAATCATCTTGCTAAATTAGAAAGACCTTTCACAAAATACATATATTAAACAAAAGCATTTTTTAATTTAATTAATTTATTTGTTTGTTTAAACATTAATTATTAATATTATTTATATTATAATTTATTAGTTTAAAAAGGGATTTGGTCTTGCATATGTGTGAAAGGTGTTATTACAAAACTAATGTACCACTTTAGAAATAAGTATGATCTTGCTGAGTTGCCGGTGTGTGGATGGTCTAAGGACCGCTTCATGTGAACAAATTGGGTCCCACAACACAATAAATTTCATTAAACAATTATTGATTTATTGTTTTTATTTTATATTTTTTATACCTTCTCTATTGCAATATAAAAGTAATTTATTTGACAACGCATGTTATAATTATTCCAATTTCAATAAATTTTTATATATCATCATCATTTTTATTTATTATCTTTTATTTTTGTATGGTTTTATTTATGTATTATTTATTTTTGTAGCTTTTTATTTATTGTAATTTTTACAATTTTAATTTATAATTATAATAAGTAATTTTTAATTGTTATAATTTTAATATTATAGTTTTTTATTATATAAATCATTAACTGGTCCATAATTAGAAGTAAAAGATTTATAAAATAAGTAAAAAAAACTGATGTGACAGAGAGAAAAAACTGGTGTGACAGATTCACGAACCTTTGTAGAGGTTCATGATCGTGGATGTTCTCATATCTCATCCCTCTCCACCAAATCACCAATCATATTGCCACGTCAACACTTATTTGAAGAGAGAAAATAAAATGGAAAAAATAGATAAATGTATATTAAATAAAAATACAAAAAGGGAAATTAATTAAAATGACACAAGTTTGACTTTGCTTTACCAAAATACCCTAAATCTCTTTCAGTTTGTAAAAATGCCACAAATTTCCGCGGTGGGCCCCGCGATCGCAGACCCACACCCACGTGTCACAAAGTTTCGGCCAAAAGTCCCGCGGAGCCCCCCAACTATGCCCGCGGTGACAAGTTTGGTCCCTGTCCCGCGGTGGTTCCCCGCGATAGGCCAAATTTTTTTCATTTTTGGTCCTTTTTCACGTGTACTGTTTTTGGATGAAAATGAAAATGCTTTTGTTGTGTTTTTGGATGAAATTCAGTTTCAAAAAATAGAAACTGGACAAAATAAATTTTAGCAAAACCAAGTTGCGTGAGCACGAGATTTTGGAGCTGCATTCGTGTCCGCCGGTCGCGCTCGCACACAAGTTCGACGATTTTAGCTTACGAAATCGTCAATCGGCACCCCACTGCGCGCAGGTAGGTGTTGGAGTAAAACCATGCAAGGAACTTGTCAACTCCTCTCATTTCTTTGGTTATAAACCAAAGAAAGTTTACTCTCTTCCTATGTGGGACACCTTCCCACACCCAACTTGGTTTTTGCTAATTTCATCCAATTACTCAACTTTGAGCATCTATATCTCATTCACACATACTCCGTTTTGGACGCATTATATATCGTTTCGAAGCTCTCATATAGGAGAACATAAACCCACTAAGAGTTAATTATATATACCGCAGAAATTTGTGGCATTTTAACAAACTGAAAGAGATTTAGGGTATTTTGGTAAAGCAAAGTCAAACTTGTGGCATTTTAATTAATTTCTCATACAAAAATGTCTTTAAATAATTGGTGGCAGGAATGAAAATTTTTCATTCAGTAAGAAAACATAAACTCAAGTGCAATGATTTATTTACTTTGTGACTCATTTATATGTGACTCAAGTTCAATCTCACATTTACTATCAACTTTTATTTATAATATTAAACAGAACCCCAAATTACCAAATACCAACTATATATTAAATGAATCAATTCAATACCTAAAAGTGAATCAACCAAAACAATACATGATCTAGTTAAAAAAAATCCAAGACACAAGTAAATTTACATTATTTCTAGGGGTGCTTAAAAACCCGATCAACTCAACCCAACCCGACGTGAAATAATCCAACCCGAAGCAACCCGATGTCCAATCGAGTTGTAAAATCTTCAAACTGTAAGTATTGGGTTGATATCGAGTTACGATAATTTGAACCCAACCCAACCCCATTTAGACAGTTACACCATTACGTACCCTATATATATATATATTTAGTCTCTTATCCATCTCTATATAACTCCTTCACACACACATATATATTATATTTAAGATTGAAGGTGATATGTTTTAAGATTTAAAAAAAATGCAAAGTTGATGCTGAAAAGGAATTATAAGTAGAGAAAACAACATATTCTATGTTACGAGAATATTTTGATGTGACAAAATATTAACCCGACCAACCCGTACGGTTTGGGTTGGGTTGGGTTGAGTTGTTCAAATGGCTTCAACCGGATCAACCCAACCCGTGAGCACCCCTAATTATTTTTGGTTACAAACTTCCATGCATAATCCGTATTATTTGTAGTTGATGAGTTTATAAAAAAATCATCATCATGAATAACAAACAAATTAATTGTTTTCAATAGACTCTTAAATAAAATGTTTTATCACCAAATTTTGATAGAAAGATATAATCATCATTGAAATACACATATCTGTACGAGTACGACTCCTATACACCAATAAAATAAACTAGTATTGTTAACATCATCCTAGTAGTCACTCATATCATAATTTTGTTACGTTATCCCGTAGACCCCCACCGTGTGTAACTAACTGTAACAACATTTTCTGCTTTTTAGCTTCATCTCCTATTTGTGGGAAATTGACCAAAGTAGCCATATCAAAAACCAAAAGTGAGAAAATACCCCCGGATTACCAAAATAGCCATGGGTCCGCACTCGGACCCGACCCGATCCAGTGCGGACCGCACTCCAAGACCAAAACGACGTCGTTTCAAATGAAAATGAGTTTTTTTTAAAAACAGGTGAATTGAATTTTCAATTTACACTTTCAATCCCTATACTTATTTACTTACTTTACTTTATACCTTTTAGTTTCATAATTTAACTTTACATTTAACACATAATCGTTTATTAACTAAAATTCGTTAAAAAATACGTTTTAATTTTAACAAGTTACACCATTATAATCGTCTCTTCGATACGTTCGAAATGAGCCTAATATTGAGTTTTTTTTATTTATATATTTTAATATATATCATATACACTACATAAAAAATATTTTTTATATTTAAAATTCATTTTTTAACGTATTTTCAATTTTGTTTTACACTTCTATCGCATTAACATAATAATCATATATGATATATATTAAAATATATTTTTTTTAAATTATTTTTTAAAACTTATTTTTTATGTAGTGTATATGATATATATTAAAATATATAAATCAAAAAAATTCAATATTGGGCTCATTTCGAACGTATCGAAGAGACGATTATAATGATATAACTTGTTAAAATTAAAACGTATTTTAGTTGATAAACGATATATGTGTTAAATGTAAAATTAAAATTACGAAACTAAAAGATATAAAGTAAAGTAAGTAAATAAATATAGGGGTTGAAAGTGTAAATATTAAATTAAAATCACATGTAGCGGGGCCATATATGAAATTTACACTTTCAACCCTTATACTTATTTACCTACTTTACTTTATACCTTTTACTTTCATAATTTTAATTTTACATTTAACACATATAATCGTTTATTAACTAAAATACGTTAAAAAATACGTTTTAATTTTAACAAGTTACACCATTGTAATCGTCTCTTCGATACGTTCGAAATGAACCCAATATTGAATTTTTTTTGATTTATATATTTTAATATATATCATATACACTACATAAAAAATAAGTTTTAAAAAATAATTTAAATAAAAAATATTTTAATATATATCATATATGATTATTATGTTAATCGATAGAAGTGTAAAACAAAATTGAAAATACGTTAAAAAATATTTTAAATATAAAAAATATTTTTTATGTAGTGTATATGTTATATATTAAAATATATAAATAAAAAAAATTCAATATTAGACTCATTTCGAACGTATCGAAGAAACGATTATAATGGTGTAACGTGTTAAAATTAAAACGTATTTTTTTAACGTATTTAAATTAATAAACGATTATATGTGTTAAATGTAAAATTAAATTATGAAAGTAAAAGGTATAAAGTAAAGTAAGTAAATAAACATAGAGGTTAAAAGTGTAAAATTGCAAATTCAATTCACAGTTTAGTTTGAGGTATGCACTTGTCAACAGTGGTCAGTTTAGTTTGAGGTATGCACTTGTCAACAGTGGTCCGCACTTGCGAAGCCATGGCTATTTGGGTAAAGTGAGAGAGAAAATGGCTATTTTCTAACTACACCAATTAGAAATTGATATTTGTGTCAATTTCCTCCTATTTGTATGTCTATGTATTCAAAAAAACACACACACACACACACACATATATATTTTATTAACTTTATAGAAAGCCAAACCAATTTTCACAAGGCCCCCACTCACCTAAATTGTTAGAAATAACACTACACTATACATATACCCCCTCCTATATCCAACACAATCTATCTCAAAATGACCACAATGTTTTCTAATAACCTTCTTTTCACACTTTTCCTAACACTTGCCCCTTTCGCCAACGCAAAACCGGCTACCTTCTTGCAGGATTTTCAAGTAACATGGTCCAATTCCCACATCAAGCAACTTGATGGTGGAAGGGCCATCCAACTTCTACTTGACCAAAACTCCGGTATGTATGTAGCTACAATAAACCCGTCATACCAAGCTTAACCCGATTCTTAATGACATTATTATTATATCATATAGGTTGCGGGTTTGCTTCCAAAAGTAAATACTTGTTTGGACGTGTGAGCATGAAGATTAAGCTCATTCCAGGAGACTCTGCTGGCACTGTCACCGCCTTCTATGTAAGATTCTTGATACTTGTACCAAAAACTTGCTATATAAATGATAAATCCCCCCATCTCTCTATTCTGAAAAAGGAAGATGGTTTTCATGGCAGATGAACTCAGATACTGATAAAATTCGTGATGAACTTGATTTTGAGTTCTTGGGGAACCGAACGGGGCAGCCATACTCGGTTCAAACCAATGTTTATGCTCATGGGAAGGGTGATAGAGAACAAAGGATCAACCTATGGTTCAACCCTGCTGCTGATTTCCATACTTATTCCATTCTATGGAACCATCAACATGTGGTGTAAGTTGAATCAAATAATTCGATCAAGCTGTAGTGTACGGTATGACTAAATAATATATTCTTGTGTATGCATAGGTTTTATGTGGATGAAGTGCCTATTAGAGTATACAAGAACAATGAAGCCAAGGGAATCCCATTCCCAAAAATGCAGCCAATGGGAGTGTACTCAACATTATGGGAAGCAAACGATTGGGCGACAAGGGGTGGGCTTGAAAAAATTGATTGGACCAAAGCACCCTTTTATGCATACTACAAGGACTTTGACATTGAAGGCTGCACTATCCCAGGTCCCAATACTTGTACCTCTAACCCATCCAATTGGTGGGAGGGTGCCACCTATCAACACCTAGACCCTGTTGCCGCCCGCCGGTACCGGTGGGTCCGCGTGAACCATATGGTTTATGATTATTGCACAGACAAACAACGCTACCCGATTACCCCACCGGAATGTATGGCCGGAATCTAGATGATAGAAATTGAATTGTTGAGGGGGGGTAAGGAAAGTGGATTGTTCATGCTATTTTCTAATGACAGTAATTGCGGCACTTTGAAGGACATAAATCATGTCTGGGCCATAATTGTGAAAGGAAATAAGATATGCGTACTATATACCTCTTTTTATGTAAATAAAAACTTTTACTTTTCCCCATTCCTCTAACTTTATGCATGCTTTGGTTCTCTGGACTAAAAAATCTTGAAAAGGTCCAAGGTGAATCCAATTTCCACAACAAGAAATACTGAATAGTTGGTGTAGACCCATTTAATGTGAATCCTACGTGTCATATGAAGGAAGGAAGGAAGGTTTCATTAATATTATGTACTGTATAGATTGGTGCAATCATAAAGTAGGCATATTTTTTGGATAATAATAAATCATAACACCGCTTAGATCGAACCAAATTAAAAGTTGCTTACCTCGAGATCGTGGATAATAAATTTAAGCAGAAAAAGAAAAATGATCTACATTCTTGTGGCAATTTTGACTGCAACTGGCTCCGAGCAATATGGACAATTCCCAAAGAGAACATCGAATGACCTGCATTATAACCATGAACAAGACTGAGTCATGAAGCTGTTTCATGTTAGTTGAGTGGGGCACCAAATGGGAACGGATAAACTTAGGGGCCGTTTGGTTAGCGGAATTCAAAGAAATTTAATGGAATTGGAATGACAAATTCTTTTGACCAAATTCCAATTCCTTTGTTTGGTTCAATTCTTGAAATGGATGGAATCCTTTGAATTCCATCCTTTTGCATTCGGTGTAACCAACACCGACCACCCCCTTCCCCACCACGACCATGCAACTACTGTCACTGTCACGCCCCCATCCCCACCCCACCCCTACCCCTACCCCAACGTGCCCTGCTGCCACCCCACCCTGTCCTACTACCCACCTTCCACCCCTGCCAACCCCTTGGCCCCTTACCCCACCCCTACCCCCAACGTGCCCCTGCCTTCCCCACCTTTTCCCCTGCCCACCCCACCCTGCCTAGCCCAACCATCCTACCCCACCCACCCCCATGCCCCACCCCTATCATCACCACCATGCCACCTACCCACCCCCAACACCACTATTGTCGTCATCACAACCATCATCCCCACCCTCGACAGATGCATATTTCTATTCTTTTGCGAGATTCCATTCCAATTTCTGTCAAACAAACGCATGGTCAAATTCCATCAAATTCAATTCCAATTCCTTCAAAGTCAAATTCCTTTGATGGATTCCAATTCCACCAAATTCCATTCCGTGAACCAAATGCTCCCTTAGATGCTATATACAAGTAGCGATTACATACTGCCTTGTTGTTGTGATGGAACGCAACCAATCCCTAAGGCAAACACTGTGAAATGCTTTGCTGCAGGTGCTATTTTCACATGTATAATCCGTTTTGCCTCCACTCTCAGCTCCAAGTTCGTCATCTATTGGGAGGAATTGTGAATAACATATTCCACATTCAATTTGCTGGTCATTTTTCTCAATGCCTGGAGGTCTTGGAAGGTCAACCTCCAACAAATTTGCTAGATTTTCAGTAAATTGTTTATCTTTCGTCCTAAATAACATAAATAATAGATATATAATGATCAGTATTTAGAAGTAGTCCAGGATAAAGGAGTATTAAAAATAACAATATTTAAAAATGACATGATAGGATTAATCACAATTCAAACAGCTTCAAATTTGATCCAGATAACTTTCTATTAGCCTAATCAATAATGCCAGAAAAAGACATCATAGTGAAACATAGCACCGGCCAATCCAAAAAAGGTGCAAAGAAAGGACATTGAAAGAAAAGAGGTACAAAACATTATCAAGGCTATAGGCTCTGTTAAAACAATGAAGGGCAACATGTCAGCTTCATTCAAAAGTTAGATGTCCTCCTATCACCAAAGAGATCATTGGCGAACCTCTTCCCAGATCATTTACGAAGCCAGACAAAAATTAAATCACCGTATGTGGTCCCACCAAACAGAGAGCTTTTTGAAGAGAAACATGGAGCTCTCTATGTTTCTACTAGGCTTCGTCAATGGTATTTCAAAACAATGAGAGAGAAAGCAAGATGAAGTAATTTCTGTTACTATTAAAAAGAGCACTTATGGTCTTTATATACAAGCAAGAGCAGAGGAATAGTGATAACCGCACTACATAGCAAAGGAATGGAAATACAATTGGCAAACTAACTAACTGAAATGAATTTTTTTACATAACCAGTCCTTAAAGTTTCGTTACACTGTAGCTACTGGAACTAAACTATCAATTGATTGCCTTACAGTCTGTCGGTGTCCACGTTTGCTTAAGACAGTTTGGAATGTGTGTATCCGGTGCTGAGATGGTGATGGTACATCATACTTATCCATACTTCTGCTCAAACAGGATGTAGCTTTGTATCATATCATCAGCTATCCCTAGGTTCCATTGGGTCATTTGATTAACTCAAAGAACTCTTCCTTTTTCTTCCCATAATGTTTTTCCAAACTTTGTTTGGTGGTAGTTCTTCACATGGTCTAGGACACCATAACCACCAAGGTCACATGCCCACAAAAATGGACGAGCAAATGTTAAGAGTGACCAAATCTCCAGGCTTAATATGTGGCTACTGATAAGCCATATTTCCCAGAACCCTTCAAAGATTAAGGAGCCATTTGATTTGCGGAATTCGAAGGAATTTGATGGAATTGGAATGACAAATTCCTTTGACCAAATTCCAATTCCTTTGTTTGGTTCATTCTTGAAATGAATGGAATTCTTTGAATTCCACAAATCAATGAATTCATCATTCCTTGACGGTTTGACCTAATGGAAGGAATTGAATTCCATCCTTTTGCATTCATTTTAACCAACATTGACCACCCCCTGCCCCACAATGACCATGCAACTATTGTCACTGTCACGCCCCCATCCCCACCCCACCCACCCCTACCCCTGCCAACCCCCTCCTGCCGCCACCCCTACCCAGTTGTGCCCCTGGCCCCTTACCCCACAACGTGCCCCTGCCTTTCCCACCTTGACCACCCACCCCACCCTGCCTAGCCCAACCATCCCACCTTACCCCCATCCTTGCCACACTCCACTCCTTCTGCCCCCGTCACCGCCCTCCCCCCAAACAAAGATGAAGATTCCAATTATTTCTAGAGATTCCATTCCAATTCCATCCAGCCAAACACAATCAAAGTGCATGGTCAAATTCCATTCCAATTCCTATAAAGTCAAATTCCTTTGATGGATTCAAATTCCAGTAAATTCCATTCTGTGAACCAAACGTCCCCTAAGGATTTAAGAGAGCAAAGCTTAGACTCCTAATGTACTAAATCTTCATGTGGGTCTTCAGCTAGCTTAGATTCCACTCCTAACTACAATCTAACTACCGGAGGCTTTTGGTAACATTCCTGATAGTTTGAAAGAAGTCAAAAGGTGAAAAGCTTGGGCTTTGGTCCATCTTCAGGCCTCCGTTTCCTAGTAGTGATGAGAGGCATGGACTTATAACTATTTATCTAAACATAATTATGCCTCATACAGTCATACTTCACAATCCATACTAAGCTGCATCAAGTTAAACCTGAATGGAAAAAGGAATCCTCTTGTTTATCAAATTTTCTTCTATACATAGAGTCATGGTGTAGTTAGTTGAAGTAGCATGTCCATCTATAAATGATATCGGGTTGTAACATCAAATTGCAACATTCAGAAATCAGAATAATAACACACAACAAGCTTTCTTAGACATAAAAGCCACTTGGTGAAACATGCTGAACCAAAAAGAAGCTCCTGAACTATAATTGCTCAAGTACTTAAATTCACAGTTTATTCTCGATAAAAAACAGCGTTTTATTGGTTCAAATAGGTGATTAACATGTGCTATTTCCAGCTTACTTTAAAATGGAATAAGTTCATTCATTGTGGAATGGAAGCTGATGTTTGAAAGATGAAAGGAATAGTATCGACAAAAGAGTGTTGAACATATACCATCTCTTGCAATTCCTCCGCCATTTATCCCGAAGCAATGTTACTTTTTCATCCGAACCCATAAAATGACACCTACCACAATATAAAACATGTTACTGTCAACAGAAGTTACCAGCAGCAACCACGGATGCTCAATAGAATTCAATCCTACTCTGGTAAAGATCTTGGATCACTTGCATGTATCGATAAAATGATAGAGCAATCATTCCCTGAAAAAGAAAGTGGCAAAAAGATAAATTACTTCTCAAACTAAGAGCGGATGCGGGTGGAAATTAACAGAGCAATTACACAGCTAGGGTTCAGCTTGGATAGGTTGACACAAACTGAATGATATGATTGTTAACAGATCACTTGTTTGACACTCCAGGGTAAGGCAGGGGCGTGGAAAGAAACAACACAAGTACATTACATATATCATTAAAAACAAGTTACCTATATTAATATGGCGGAATGGCGTGGCACGATGCAACTGTGCTGAATCAGAAACCCAAAGAGATCGGTCAATATCTTCCAATGTGGACCAAAATTGTTGAAGCTTCTCCAGATGCTGGGCACATCAACCAGGAGATCAAACCTTTTACCAACAAAAAAAAATATAATATGCAAAAGTTCTTGATAGCAGACTGCATTCTCTGTACCTGTCTAAATTGCTTCACGACATCCATAAGTCTTGAATTCGTTGACCATTCTAAATTAAATATGCAAGGTACATCCTGATGAAGGGGTTATATTATTAGTCCTGGAAAATGGATTGTTTTATATAGAGACAAGTGAGGCTATAGATAACTAACAGCTGAAACTGATGGTGGGCAGTTTGGATAAGATTTATCCAACAAAATCTCTAACACATGAACTCTTTCCTTCTTGTCACTGGCAGTCAAAAAAAAACTTGAGCATGATTAAGGGTAGAAACAAGATGTATGATTGAATCATTTGGCTAAAGAATCTTACATAACACGAAAGGTAACAAATGATAGATCTTCAGCCAACTTCACCAAATGTTCCCATCCAATTTCTTCAATCTAGGATAAGAATCCAATAAAGAGATTTGTTTCTTCGTAAATGTTAGAAATGTGTAAATGGATAAAAAATCAATTAATCATTTTCTACATGATGGAAACATATACTAAAATTTAATTGTAATAAATCCTATTGACAGAAAACAATAGTCTTACACAACAAAAAGGAAAGCAAAGCAAAGGCAATACCAACTCACCTCAGAGTAAACCGCACGAGAGAAAGATGATGACAGGGCCAACTCTGGACATTCAGTGCTCTTCTGTTGACCAAACAGTGGGCACATTAAGTGAAACAGTGGAGACAACTAACATGTTTAAGTAACTGAAAGCAAAAAAACACCAGATAGATGTAGCTCCTAGGAAATTTTGTACGGCCTGTAATTTTGTACACTTGAAGACTGAATAACATAAACGAAAATAATTCTTACCGAGTTGATATTCATACCGGCATAAACAATGAGATGGAAACATGAACAAATTCTGCAAAACAAACAAAATTTGATGTAAACTAATAAACCAGGCAAAATTAGGAATTTTGTTGACATAATTGTAGGAACTACATTGAATAGTGAAATTAGAAGGTGAGTGAGATGATGAATTTGAACTCCATTGAAAAAGGGGAACTTCATATAAAACAGGTGGTGTGCATCCTAACAGGATTCATCAAACTAAAAACCTCGATTTCTTTAATGTCACCGGTAATTTAGAAGGGTTGGGTGACGTCGTCTACCGGCGGGAGTGGGAAGGGTTCGTCTGATAACGTTCAAGCCCAACAACTACCACTTCCTTTGGAGTTTGGAAGCCCAACTCCACCCTACTTGTGAAGTTGTAAATAAAACTTCATTTTACAAATTATGGTTTTCATCATTACTAGTTGAGTACCCGCGCAATGCGGCGGGATGCAATATTCAAATAAATGTAAGCAAAAAATGAAAAGTATAAACATGTGTTTATAAAACTAAACACACTCATAACAATTTTCATCGAGGTTGTTGCTGGAGTCAATGGCATCGATGATCTCATCTTTTTTGGAGGTTTCGTTTTGTCTTCACGATTAGCCGATGATATTCAAGTATTTAAAGTAGCAGCAACCATTTGACTCTTGTGTGATTATTTTCTTCCAACTCCATGTGTAAGTACCACTACTACACGAAAAAAAATTCCCTACGAATTTTTCACTGTAAAATCTGTCGTACGGTGATTCGTCAGAAAAGTTGTAAATTTTTTGTGGTAATGCAAACGGTGATTCAGCATCCATTAAGGTGTGCAAAGCATTTTTGATATTCTTCTTCATGCCTTTTCGGTGATAACATAAATAAAAGATCAAATCAAACACAAAAACAAAGAAAAGCATGAAGCTTGCTACTCACTTCATCCGTCATGAACCTGTGGTTCTCACATTTTTCATGTTTCATTTTGTTCCCATTTTGCTAGAATGTAAGCATCTTTTTGGAGCTATGGTTTCTTCCCAACTTCAGAGCTCGGTATCCTTTCAATACCAAATCAACCGAACCTAGACAGCTGCTAAATTTACAGCAGCACAAAAGAAAGAGAAAGAAAACTTCATAGTTGGTTGTTTAGAAGAAAAATTAGTAAACCAGTAGCAAGCCATTGTAATCCATTCTAGACAACTTTTCTTACAACCATGTGAAAATGTTGGAAGTTAAACAGTGAAAGAAGTTGAAGATTGGGAATAGACAGATTTGGAAAATGATGGAGTTAATAATATGCATTTTTACTTGTTTTCATCTAAATCCAACTCACATTTACCCATCGTTTACCCGATAAGCACTTACATGTAAAAGTAAGCTTTTTTAGTTAACTTCCTGGGTAAGATCTTAGTATATTAATACGGCATCAAATGCAACATTTCACATAGACAATTTTTCAATCGTTTTTTGGTTGTTGATTAACAAAATAATTCATGTGTTTTCAAAATGACAAAACATGAAGCAGGGCACATCAAATGAATCGAACGGCTACCACACCAAACTTAAATAATCATACATATCTTGTAAGCATAAGATAGGAATAAGACGGATTCAACTCAAATTTAAGTAATTAACCATGCTTCCATGTCAACTTAGAAGAATTGGATCAAACTACAGGACCTTTAGTTTCACACGAAACATATCATGTTATACACATTTTTGTTACCGTCAGACGTCAGTCAATTGTAGCTGCAAGCCATCAGCTGAAAACCCCTCCCATTTGTGCAATATTACTTCCAACAGTCCAACCTTTTAAAATATGTAAACAAACTGCAAAAAAGAAGGTTAAAAATAACATTAAATAAAGTGTATAAATATGCAGTGGAGAAACCAAATCAAAGAAACAAAAGAGATATATAGCATTTTCAAATGAATGATGAAAAAGGACACTGGAATGTTTGTATACCTAGTGTCATGTAACAGGAAGATAGGATCAGAATGCAGATCAAAGGAGATAGGCCTTGGTTCTGCATCTCTCTACTTAGAGGGGAAAGGACCCCATTAAAAAATTAAAAAACGAATTTTCTTAGGTTAAGGATATTGTTTTTTCAAATTTCTTACATAATTTCCTCCAATAATTTCTAGTCCGGGACCCGTCAACCGAGAACCAAAAACCGGAAAAATCTCTCAAAATCTACAAAAAAGAACTTAGAAATCCCTTGGAATCAACCAATAAAACTTTGTGTAGAAGATGCTAACTATGTAAGTTTTGCTTGTGACTGTAACGCTAAAAACCACAGATATAGAAAAGTCCATTTGTATTCATAGAAAGCAACCAAAGCATTTACCTTTCAGATACCATTGCACTCAAATCACTGCAGTTGTTTCCTGTTCAAATATTTAGAGGATATCACAAAGGTTAACAATCCATAGTACTGTCAAATAGATTTGTTAAGAATAAAAAAGAAATCAACAACCAATTTTAATTAGGAAAAGAAATGTGAATCCAAACGAACAAAAGTGTGAATCGATTCTACCATGAGGAACAAAAGGTCGATTCTATCATGAAGAATAAAAGGTCGACTCTATCATGAACACCAAAAATCAATTCTACCAAAAATCAATTCTACCATGAACAACAAAAAATCGATTCTACCATGAACAACAAAAAATCGATTTTACCGGAGATGAACAAAAAATCGATTCTACCGGAGATGAACAAAAAATATACCTTAAGAGAGTAGAGATTGACGGGGCATATAGAGACAACACTCGCCGGAGGAGACGCACCTTGAGGATGAATCGGCTAGGGTTTTGGTGTACACAATATGGACATTAATAGCATACCTAACGACGATCGTTGGGGGGAAACCGGTAGGAATCGGCGTGTTGCGGTGTTGGGAAACCGAGAGGAGACGTAGAGAAGCGATGAATCGTTGGTGGGGGGGGGGAAGACCGAGGGTGTTTGGGATGGTTTATTTTTTTTTGAGTTATTTGCTTTTTTTTAGTTATTTGCTTATTGCTTTTCCTCACCACATATAAAGCTATTTTGAGTGTTTTAATTGAAAAAAAAGAAAAGTGCTTATGATTTTTTTCCACCACAAGTAAGTTGTTTTTGATAAGTTAATTCATTTTAACTTATTTGAAAGTGCTTATAACTTATTTGTTCAAATTACATTTTTACCCCCAACTCCTTTTTATCAAGACATAAGTTGATAAGCACTTTTATAAATAAGCATAAGTTGTTTTAAATAAGCAATCCCAAACACCCCGTGAGATTCTGAGAGGAAATGTATGTATAGATCATGGTTGAATATGAATGGAGGAGACCGAGACTCTGAATGGCAGGAGTTTGAAGCGTGTCTTGGGGTTGTGAATCGCCATATTGGGTCGTGAATAGTCGGACTGTCAACCTGCCGGACTTGAGTTTGTTTAAGTGAAAGGCTTTTACGCATACAATGTTGTAACCTATGCTTAAAAAGTTGTAATTAAGACTTTTTAACAATATGTTTTATAAGATAGTATAGATATAGATAAATATAGATATTGTAGTATTAATTAAAATATTAAAATAATCAATACATTAATAAAATATTAAAATAATCAATACAAAACAAATGTGTTTCTACAAATATTAAACTATTTTACGAACCAAGAAGTACACTTTAAACCTTTATGTCAACTTTGTAAACCAAATTTTGTTAAGAATTAAGTTTATGAAAGTCAAAAATGGATGCCACCATCTAAAAAATACCAATCTCAGGATCCCGAAAGAAATCAACGACACAAAACCAACTTGGAGAAAAGACGGAGATTGATTCAAATTACAAAAAACTGATAAATTATCTTCAACCTGGGGCTAAATCTAAAGAAGCAAAATACATAAAAATAGCAACAAAAAAAGAAAAGAAATAAAAGGCATGACGTAGATGGAGAATGTCTTCAAAAACTTGAGTAAACATTATCTTTTAAGATGGAATGTCTTCAATGTCTGGCAAAAATGAGGAACTACTTCCAAACAAAACTAAAACCTGTAAAAAGTGCAACCATTGTACTGTCATTTTTATTTTTGTTTTTATTTTTATAAAACGCTTTTCTTTGTCAAAGCACAGACCTTACCAGTTGGGTAAAAATCAATAATAGGTAAATCTGAATCCATCATCAATTTTCTGTAATGCTCAGGAAGAGCATAGGAACTACAAAATGAACTCCGTTAAAAATTTGCACTATGGAAAGAAAGTTGATACTTAATTCTCCAAGATCCTTAAAATCATAAGCAAATAAATTGAGCAATGCAGATCAATGTAAAAATCTTTTTAACAGCCCCAAGATATCCTCAACGCGTACTTAAAAAAAGAAACAAAGTTATAAAAGTAAAAAATAACCCTTTTAAGAACTTTTAAAATGGCAGAAGATAAACCGGTAGACATTGAAGAAAAAGTGAAAGAAAACAAAGAACCCCAAATCGATGGTTTAACTTTGTACAAACATCAAAGAAATCGTACCTGATATGAAGAAGCCTTGAAAGGAAACATAGAAACCAAAATCGATGGTGAAATCGTACCTGAGCGGAGTTGATGGTGTATGAATCGATTTGAGATTCGAGCGAGTATAAACCAACACTACTTCTCTTCGACCTAAAACACAATCAACAACACCATAAAAAAAGCTCGAACAATTTAATAAATTGAACTAAAAAATCGATTGTTCCTCACCCATAAAAACACCTTGGGTTGCTTCAAAAACGTCTTCTTCGTCTATAAATACATACAATATCGAGAACCGGGTGTTGTGACGGAGAAGCCAGGGAGAAATCGAGAACTTGGGGAAACATGAACAGAAGACGTAGAGGTTAACCCTAATTAACCCTAATCGGTTGTGAATCTGATAACTAATAAATCGATTGTTATCACAATCCAACCCTAATCTGATAAACAAAGCAAGAGAACAAGTTTTGGATTGTGAATCGTCGGTTAAGAATCAGTCAAATTGGGAGCTGAGCAGAAGACGTAAAGGTTGGAAATAGGGCAGACTTTAATTACTTTGGGAACCTGATCAATTTGAATTTTAAGACTTTGTGCATAAGAAGACGGTAGCTTATGCATTGTTAGTTGTTTTTAAGACTTTGTGCATAGAAAAGCAGTACTTAATGCATTGTAGGTTGTTTTTAAGACTTTAAGACTTTTATCCAAAATGCTTTATAAGATAGTATAGATATAGATATAGTTTTATAACTATTTTGAATTTCATTCCTGCTATAAATGCCTTTAATGGTGCGTTCTTGAGAATCACATTTTTGTTTTTGGTCCCTCATCTATGGATGCTTTCTGATTTTTGTCCTATAATTCATAAAGTATATTGGTGGTCCATGTGATGACAAATCCGTCATTTGACACTTCTTCGGGGCTGTTTGTTTACCTCTTAATGGTGACATTCAGAGGCTACCTCTGAATCGGTAAGAGGTTGGTGTTGTTTGGCAAAAACAAAGCCTCTTAATGGTTACAATGAGATCTTAACCATTTTGCATCTAGGGCTCCACTCAACCATTCAGTTCCATATTTTTTTTCCACATATACCCTTTGTCACAAAACTCTCGGCCGCTACTCCTTCCACACCATCAAGATCGAAAATCTCCTTCCACGCCCTCAGGTACCGTCGATTGCTTCTTCTTCGTGTTCATCTCCCCATTTCTTCTGTCGATTTCCATCGATGATTTTTTTGGTATCGTCGATTTCCATCTCTGATTTCTCAGGTACCGGTGATTTCTCAGGTACCATCGTTTCCATCAGTCGATTTCCATCTCTCCGATTACATACTCAGGTATCGTCAATTTCCTTTTTTGTGAAATATAGAGGGTTAAAATGGTAATTTGTTGTTATTTAGAGTTACCATCTAGAACAGTTACCAAACAACCAAATTTCATTCTGCACTCAACCATACAAAGCCTCTCAATCATTCTGACCTCTCAACCATTCAACAACTGCCAAACAGCCCCTTCTTCCTCCTTCAGCTCTGACCACCATCCTCCACCACCCAAATCAAAATCCAAACCCTTAATAACATTTGAATTCCAAATTGGAGCATAAAGCAACATCAATATATCATAATCAAACATTATTTAAATCATACAAATGAAGGTGTAAAATAAAATATATATAAAAAATCATCCATTAATAGTCTCAATATTAAACCTTAATTTCAAGAAATCTTGAACAGAAACAAATATAAATATATCTAAAATCAAATGAAAACCCTAAACCTAAAATACCTAAATTCAAATCAAAGAACCTTCTCTTGAGATTGAAGCAATAACCTTGCTCTTGTAGCAAATCAGTTCATCAATCTCAATATTACAACATATTTAGACATGTCTTGAATGCAACTTGAACCCGTTGGTGGAGGCGTCGGTGCTCGTGGGTTTTGGTTTTTGGTTTTTGTTTTCTAGCGATGTATCTTCAACGAGGGTTATGGTTTTTATCTGACTTTGAAGTTCAAACTGGAGGCTAGTACTCTTAATTCCAAAAATCAAACTCAATACTCGTAAACACATGAACGTCACCCATCCCATTTTTACATAAAGTAACACGATGCAAAACTTAGGGTATCTGGAGAAAGAGTGGATGATTGCCAACGAGGTGATAATCTTTCGTGAACATCAATCCAAGTTGCTTCGATCAGTGGAGTGATATCGAATATCATCGATAATGACATTGATACAAGGTAACTTTTGGAAACCCCCAAAGTAGAAGAAGACACGAGGTGCTCGTGGTGGTGATTGGTTAAAGGGCATTGTTTAATGACATGGGCTAGTGATGGTTGAATGGATGTTATCGCATAGTTAGATTTAGACAACAAAAATCAATATACGTTTATTGGCTATTTAAAAACCGAATGAGAGGTAAGAGCATTTCCAACATTTTATACACAATTTTTTCAAACAACAAAGGGAAAAAAAAGCCAAAGTCTCAAAAATAAAATAAAAATGCATCTCATATGAAAACTCTTTATATCTTTTCTTTCAATTAACTAATTGGTTGGTTGTAGATAAACATATTGGAAATAACAAAATGTTGCTTTTTTGGATAATTCTTCAAATTTGAAGAGAATTCCGTCCTCTCCTATTTTCTCCATTATAAAGGAAATTTTTGAAAAAAATAAAATAAAATAAAGGAAATTTTCTTCCGTTTTAGAAGCTGAGCAATTTGTAAAAGAATGACATTACAATAACTATTTTCTTTGCATTATGTTGTATCACATCATCAACAAATTAACCAAGCCTTATAAAACTGGGGTAGGGGTTTGTAAGAACCAAGATTCTTAACACTATAGCAAAATCGTGTTTATATGACACCATAAATGTCTGAGTATTTTAATAAATTCTTAAGTTTATAGAACCAAACAATTATGTGCCATATTTAATTTATATGTGTTGTAATAACTTTATATGGTGATTTTGAGCATCTTAAAAAGCTTTTAGAACACTTTTTAAACAAAATATCATAGCAGTTCTCTTAGGGTGCGTTTAGTACGCAGACATGATAGGACATGATAAGGTGGGACATGATCCTTACTAAATTTAAAGAATGAATAAAATATGAAATATAAGATTTATTTGATGTTTTAGAAGAGAATTAGATTTTATTTTGAGGTTATATTGGTAAAATATAAGTCTGTTTCACCTTGTTCCATGGGGTGGGGGTGGAACAAGCTTGTTCCAGTTTGTTTCACCTTGTTCCAGTCTGTTCCACATAAAAGTTCTGCCAAACGTGAGACAGTGGACCTTGTTCTGTTCTGTCATATCTTGTCCAGTGTACCAAACGCACCCTTATAGAACACTATATTTGATAAAATGTCTTATAAAACAAGTGACCTATAAAAAGATTTGTCTATAGAAAAGTGTCGTATACAAAGGCTAATAGGACATTTTGCACCAAATGTGTATTAAAAAGTTTGCTAAGATACCAAAAACTATTCTATAAACTTATTCAACATTTTTAGATAGAACACGCAAATGATTTAGGGAGTGTTTACTTGCGGCTTAATGAGCTTAATGGTGTAATCAGCTTATTCGCACAACCCTTTTAGGCGGTTTACTTAAGGCTTATATGTACAAATGGATATGTTGTGTTGTTCTCATTCAACAAAAAAAAAGACATCCTTATCCCTTATACTTGAGAGTTGAGACACGCCTCCTTAGAGATTACAAACACGCCTCCTTCATCTCCATCTCCAAACTTCATCTCCATCATCACCACCTCCACCTCCAAACTTCATCTTCTCCAGCAAAAACAGCAGATTTCGACCTACATCCCCATCGTCGTCGTCTTCATTGTGGTTTTCGATTTCTACCTTCGAAAAATCGTAGTTGATTTCGACCTGCAACTTCATCTCTTGCAAGTAAACAACCCCTTCTCTCCGTTATTATTTCTCTCATCGTTGCTTCTCTCCGACGATACTTCATCATCGATGCTTCTCCCCAAAATTGATACTCCTTGATTTTTTGCTTCCTCGAGATTGAATCCAGCGCCGCCCTTGTAATCCATTACCACCGCCACTACCAAATATTTAGGTGAATTTTATTAGGTTTAGAAATAATATGTTATTTTAATAAAATTTAAAATTTATATAAATGTTTTGAAAGTCAATTGCATTTCGAGGTATACTGAACTATGTCCAGACTAATCCTCCTTCGACCCGCTCACGATTCGGCCCACGATCCGGCCCATAACAGCAGGCCCACGAACAGCCCCTTGATTCGGGGATACCTCCGCATGATCACCACGGGGTTCGAACCCGGGTAGTAAGGGCTTTCACCACTTACCCCAGGATGTTACCGAACCACTGGGCTACAACATCTTTGGTTAAAATTTATGTAAATTGATATCTTTTGTAAGTTGAAATATCAAATAATGTTTAAGGCTAGCTATACATGAAAAATCAACGCACATGGGCCATTTCCTTACCCCAGCGGTCTACCTTTTTTGAGGTCCAGTCTTTTTTTTCATTTAAAAATATTAAATACTATTTATTTCATACTAAGCGTTAAAAAGACATTTATTTAATTCAAAAAGTTGATTCTTGATAAAAAAAATAAAAAACATATTTTTATCCGGACAGACAAATTTATCTATACAGAATTTAATTGAAAATTTGATAAACAACCCCTGAATCTTATAAGCTTAAATCTTTTAAATTATTCTATTAGAACATTTAAACAATTTTTGTGTCTAAATTTGTTGTAGGGTAAATTAATTATATTTATTAATAATAAGAGACAAATAATGGGTTGATTTACCTCTTATTAGATAAGATAGAAAGAAGATAAAATATAAGTGACTTGAAAGTTAAAAGAAAAAAAATAGACGACTACCTTTTATAGAATCAAACATAAAAAGTTTGATAAATTTTTTTCAAACAGACAAGACCTAAGGGCTTTTTAAATAAAACTTAAAATATGTCGATGATTAATAATAAAAACCCCGGAAATTAATTGATTTGCCCTTAGTTGACTGACTCTTCACTCAAATGCCATATCTCTCTCCCAAATTACAAAACAATATATTCTACCGAACTATTGATATTTTCTGGTGATCCTGGATAATCACGGAATGAAATTTCTCTAGGTAAATTTTGTGGGTAAAAGTCATTTGTTTTATAGTGATTTACTTATTATAATGTAATTAAATAAAAGTTAATACGGTGAGATATATTGTTTCCTCATCCGCTGTTTTCACTGATGATGCTAATCATTTATATGAATTAAGTTGAGATATAAAATAGAATAATATAGTTATTAAAACGTAAGATGTGATTAATCAGTAACATTTTGAATTAGGTTTATTAAAGGTGAAACAAATGCAATCAGGTGAATAGAAGGGACAAGGGAACCAGACCCACATTCACATGAGAAGTGAAATAAAGGATAACGACAACCAGTTATCTGATTAGGATCTACATTATTACTTGCCTCACATTCAGGGTTTCCAGATGAAGAAGTGGAGATTTTACAAGTCATTAATATTTATTATATTGAGGGTTTTTAGAGAAATTAATTAATTTGTCCTTATTTAGTTGACTAAGGTTTCACTCAAATGCCCTATCTCTCTCCTAAATTACAAAAATACCTTGAAAATTCGTGGGCTAAGCCGTGTCCCACGGATTATGTTTCAAAAAGCCCACACTCACTCATGATCCGTGGGCCAATTAAAAAGATCCGTGGGCCTTGTAAATTCATCCATGGTGGGTGATTTTTGATTGTTTTCAATTGCAATTTATACTTTCAAGTTTCAACCCTTATACTTATTTACTTACTTTACTTTATACCTTTTACTTTCATAATTTTAATTTTACATTTAACACATATAATCGTTTATTAACTAAAATGCGTTAAAAAAATACGTTTTAATTTTAACAAGTTACACCATTATAATCGTCTCTTCGATACGTTCGAAATGAGCCCAATATTGAATATTTTTTGATTTATATATTTTAATATATATCATATATACTACATAAAAATATTTTTAATATTTATAATTCATACCCTTATAGTTAATTATTTAATTTAATTCATGCCCTTGTCGTTATCCTTTATTTCACTTCTCATGTGGATGTGGGTCTGGTTCCCTTGTCCCTTCTATTCACCTGATTGCATTTGTTTAATAAACCTACTTCAAAGTGTTACTGATTAATCACATCTTACGTTTTAATAACTATATTATTCTATTTTATATCATATAAATGATTAGCATCATCAGTGAAAACAACGGATGAGGAAACAATATATCTCACCATATTAACTTTTATTTAATTACATTATAATAAGTAAATCACTACAAAACAAATGACTTTTACCCACAAATTTTACCTAGAGAAATTTCCTTCGGTGATTATCCAGGATCACCAGAAAATATCAATGGTTCGGTAGAATCCGATGTTTTTCGAGAAAATACCTATGGATCACCCAGAAAATATCAATAGTTCGGTAGAATCTGACGTTTTTCGAGAAAATACTCATGGATCACCCAGGGAATTTCTGGGTAACCTGTCACTGATTTGCATTACACACCAACTTTTGTGACGGTTTTATTACGATTCACCTTTTAGCGACAGATATTACAGGAAAAAGTGTGTAGGTAAAAGTCTTTCATTTAGTAGTGAACTGAACAATATAATATTATTAATTAGTATGATTTTAAGAAGATAAACATATATGTTACTGATTAATATTCATTTGATGATGTAATAAGAAAAACAAATTAAGAGTAAACTCATGGTCCTAAATGGTATGAGGTATGATGCATGTGGCGCCGTGGCGGTGAGGTCAAACCTTAAACCTTGAAAGTCACTACGAGGTCGTGGCGTTGGCATGACTTAATTAATTGTGCGGCAACAAATCTTTATATCATGTATGCAATTATATATATATATATATATGTGTGTGTTTTACTATCTATCAATAATATTAAATAATTTAAATTCAATTGGCTATATACTAAAAGGTAAAAAGTATTACATTAAAAGGGTAAAAGAAATAATCAAATAACGTTCTACAAAAACAAAACCGCATATAGGGCCATGTCCTGTCATTAGCTTAGCGTGGCGTCGAAAACAAGTTTTGAGTCAGGATGTTTAATGACAACGGTCATAACAAGTCTTTTAAAACACGAGTAAATATATATGGCGACTTAATTTATTTGTTTTACTTTGATTCTTGATTTTATATTTGGCTCGGAGTTTATTATATAATTTGCCGCTTAAAAACCTTTTAACACAAACTACAATCAATGTAGGTTTATGTAATTAATTAAGCGTGAAGTTGCTTTCTAGATATCTATGTAGTTGTCTTCTTTTGTTACAGTAATAGCAAGGTCCCTTTAACTTTCTAGTTCATATATACTTTCAATTCTAATGATCTATTATAAAAGATACGAGATGTCGGCAAACATTTGTTCAAACCCCTTTACAATTAAACAAATAATTAATTAAATATAAATACATTTATGTGACATTTCGTTGTTGTACAACAAGCAGTAGAAAATATATTTACAAGGAAACATACAAGCGCAAAAATTCTTAAAGAATATATTGCACTAAAATACTTAATCCATCATCACTAACCTGCAAGATAAGCTAGCCCTTAACTCTAAAAAAAGGGTAGGGGCTGTGCATGGATGATTTAATTAATTAAAAGCATGCAATATATATATATATATATATATATAATTAACAAGCTGCCGACGAGCTGGTAGTGAAAGGATTAAAAAAGTGTGGTTTAGGAGCCATGGTAAAAGGGGTTTTGGGATTGGTGTGATCACATGACGGACACATGGTGAGGGTGGCCGCCGGCATCTGCATGTACACGGCTTGCGACGACGTCGTCGACACCTTTTGTGCTTTCAGTTCTTCAACCTCTTGCCGGAGTCTTCGGTTCTCACTCTTCAATGTCTCACAACATTTCTTTAAGTACTCGCAATCCACCTCCGTTTGTTTCAGTTTCGTTCTTTAATTTAAATCAAAACACAAGAAACCAAATTAATTAATATAATATTATTTTCTTCCAAAAATACATGGAAAGCAATTTTAATAATTAGAATAAAAAGAAGTAATTAACAATACCTGGCTCTCCTGTTCTGGAACCAAACTTCAACTTGTCTAGGCCTTAGCTTTAGGTTCCTTGCTAGCTCTTGCTTATGTTTCTGCTAATATACAGTATTAAACACCAATATCTCTATTAGTTCTAATTATTTGTTAATCATGTAATTGATATGATCTTTAATTACTGAAGATAAAAATAATCTTCTTGTTCATGGTCTTACGACTTGGCAGTTCTACGGTGGTGAACTCAATAGAGTCAGTTATAGTGATCCTGTTACTGTGAACAAATATGCTAGACGTGCTCAATTGGGGGAAAATTTTGAATTAGATCGTGCTACTTTGAAATCAGATGGTAGATATGACCTCAAAATAACAGGGGTCAAGGTCGGCCAGTGAGACAGCAATAATCGACAACAAATTAAGAAGCGATTAACAATACGTAGAGATAAATTAAGTATAGTAATTACAGGTTTCAAAGTGGTATGAAGTTTGAAGGCTTCTTCAAGTAGTCCAGATTGAGCTTTGGTTAACCTGAGTTTCTTTCTACCATCTTCTTCATCTTCTTGATCAGTACCACTTGTAGTGTTTACCCTATCGGATTCTTCACTTGCGACTTCTCTCTCCCTCTTGACACTTACATTAGAGAATGATGAACCAGCAGCAGCAGCAGCGGCACCACCACATGAGTCGCCGGAAAGAGCCAAGGTTAGAGATGGCTGACGATGATCGGAGGTTGGGGTCAATACCTTTTGAGGCATGGAGGATATTGATGAGTTAAGGCCTAGTTCTAGTACAAGTTGAGTACTGTTGGCAAAACTATGGATACCCATTTCAATCTTTAGCTTTGAAAAATGTTTGGGAAGAGTATGAGTATGAATTGAAGGAGAATATATGAGAAATAATTGGTGGTTATGATTATTAATACAGAAATAAATGAATGGTAGCTAGAAAAAGGAATATGGTGTACGTGGTAAAGAAACATACTTAAATATCAAAGAGACAAAAAATAAAATAAAGCTCAATTCTCAATCGACATGGAATGGATGTAGTTGGTTTTTATTTGTTTTTTTATCTTAATTTAGTAATGGTTAATAATTGTGTAAACTTGTTACTATTAGAATTTAAATTATTATTTATTTATAAAAATAAATTAAAATATGAGGTGGTTAGCTAACCATGTATGTCTATTGGTAGAAAAATAGAAAGAGATGACTAACAAATTAGGAAACTTGGACGTTACTCTTTTTGTTGATAATGATGCACATATATCATCGGATAAGACACCATGCCTCATCCGAATGAACGAATTTCAGTCCAAGTGTTCAATCAGTCATTCAGATGCATGTTTTATTTTGAAATATTTTTTCTATCCGACATGACACCTGCTTGGTTAATTTGTCATTATTATTGTATATGTGATTGAATACACCAAATGTAAAAATGACATCTTGCTTTATATATTCATCGACATGCATGTCTCTTTTTTAATTATGAAATATAATTTTACTTAATTAGCTTCAAGAACGAATCATTATAGTTTGAATATAGAAAGAAATGTTATTGATAAACATCCAATTATTTTATAAACATCGAATTGATAAAAAAAAATGTTTTATACTTTTAATATATACAAATTAATGATTAATCTATTTTGTCAATTAAATACAATAAATTATTTTGATCTTTAATAATTATATTATTAATATTACAACAATGAGGCCGACCTTCAAATTTAAGGGTGCGTTTGATACGCAGACAGGACATGACAGGACAAAACATATGTTCAACGTTTGGTAAGACATGACATGACAGGGACATGACTGGTTAAATGACCAATTTACTCCTGATGAGGTTTTTAGTATTTTTTTTATACAAAATAATCAATCTAAATGAAATTTACCAAATATTAACAATGGAAGAAATCAGTAAATCAATCCTAAAGTTGGAAATCAAGTGATAATCAAACATGAAAAATCACAGTAAGATGAAACCATATGAATCAAATAATCACAGTAAGATTGAGATAGTAAATTTGTTAAGAAGCAGCAAAAATCGAGAATCTACGTGGGAAGAAATCGCAGGTAATGATCAATTAATAATGTGAGAAATCACAGGTAATAATCAAGAACTTAAGGGGAAGAAATCGCAGGTCACCTGTGTGGGAAGAAATCGCAAGAAATCGTAGGTCACCAACAATGGAAGAAACCGTGAACTAGTGGAAGAAATCGACAACCAGTGTGAAAAATCGATAGGAGAAGTGGAGAAGACGACGACGACGAGCAGGAGAAGAAAACCAACCATTTTCGAAGATTAATCAGACCAAAAGTCGATGGGTTAGGGTTACCTGTGTAAGAAATCTATAGGTTAGGGTTACATGTGTAAGAAATCTGGGTTAGGGTGTCCAAGGTTTGTTCCACCTAGTTCTAGTGTGTTCCACATACGGTCACGCCAAACATGGGACAAGCTTGTTTTGTCCTGTCCTATTCCACTCTGTTCTGCATACCAAACGCACCCTAAAGAAACATGGAGCGGTCCTAAAGAAACGAGAACGTTGTCGTCGATTTTTTTTCTTTTAACCGTTTCATCGCAGCATCACCCTCCGCATATAAAATTATTAAAAAGGTTAATGTTGTATTTTTCAAATACAAAATTATACAAATATACGTACGTATAATATACATACATATATATGATATTGTTTATTTAATTAGTTTTTACACATAAATATAATAAGAAAATAGCATGTGAATATTTCCCTTAAAACCGACATGAACTTGATGGATTTAAAGAGTTCCATTTTACCCTGTATTTCACTTGAAAACGTATAATTAATTACAACGCTATATATATATATATATATATATATATATATATATAACGATAATAAAATGAGAACCACAAATATGTTATAAATATGTGAGAACCAATATAAAAATATTTTTTATATAATTTTTTTTATCAAAATCTATGATATAAGATATTGTTTCAACCTTGTGAAAAGATTACATGTGAAAATTTGTTTTTGATTCACCTAATGAAATGAAAAATACACATAAAAAAGATTCATATGGTGAAACAAATTCATGTAAAACTAACATATTATGAAAAAAATATCTGTGAAGCAAAATATCTTAAATCCTAGCATTTGATAAAAAAATATCATGTAAAAATATATTTTAATATCGTTTCTCACAAGTTTGTAAAATATTTGTGGTTCTCATTTTATTTAACCCCTATATGTATTTGTATCTTTAATTACTTGCACATAAATAAACAGTTAGCTATGATATCTAATTATATTGTCTTTATTTGGTGTGGAGGGTCAAAGAAAAAAGCAAATAAATATTAATTTCCCCAATAGAGGGAGACCACATGAAATGTCCCTTTTTGTACTCACTTTGGTCCTGTTTTGTAGAGATAGTGTTCATATTATCTTGCTGACTTCCATAAATGGAGAGGCAGTGAGGATGATAGATATGTATACATGTCTTCATTTCTGAATGTGGGGTAGGAAATGATATCCCATGTTATAGTGCTTTTTTTTAGGTTTTCTTATTTAGGCCATGTTTGTCAAACTAGCTGAGCTTATGATTGATAAGCTAGCTGTTGACTGATAAGCTAGCTG
Source organism: Saussurea involucrata (assembly GCA_033807775.1). Lineage (NCBI taxonomy): Eukaryota > Viridiplantae > Streptophyta > Magnoliopsida > Asterales > Asteraceae > Saussurea > Saussurea involucrata. Next base: position 52,586,414 of record CM066322.1, on the reverse strand, counting down.
ATGAAAAAGTCACGTTTGGCAAAAAGTAGCTTATAAGCATTTAAATGACCAAAAAGGACATATTAAAAATATAGTTAATAAATAATAATTAATATTAATGAAGGCATAATTGGAATATTTACAAAAAAACTACTTATAACCTACTTCAAATAGCTAGCTTATGGTCATTCAAACATGTACCTCAAAAACAAGCTAGCTTATAAGCTAGCTTTTTTTTTACCAAACAATGCCTTAATGTATTTACAAATTCATTCTAGATTTATTTGTCATAATTCATGTTTTTAAAGAAAAACCGTCATTTAAAAACAATCTTTTTATTGCTTGCAAAAAGACAGCCGACGCAAGCAACATTGCCAAACTATTCTTCAAAGAAGTAGTCCGTCTACATGGGGTTCCGAAGACCATTACTTCTGATCGTGACACCAAGTTCTTAAGCCACTTCTGGATTACCCTTTGGCGCCTATTCGGAACCACACTCAACAAAAGCAGCACCGCTCACCCCCAATCGGATGGCCAAACCGAGGTAACTAATCGCACCTTAGGCAACATGCTTCGAAGTGTTTGTGGAGACAAGCCTAAACAATGGGACCTTGCTATCCTACAAATCGAATTCGCCTATAACAGCGCTTCCCACACGGCAACGGGTTGCTCGCCATTTTCCTTGGTCTATACATCGATTCCCAAACATGTCGTCAACTTGGTCAAACTCCCACAACTCCCGGGTACTAGCCTCGCCGCCAAAAATATGGCTAAGGATTTCCAAACCATCACAGAAGAGGTCAAAGCCAGACTTGAACTCACGGGCAGAAAGAACAAAACCGCCGCCGCAAAACTTTCGAGGTAGGCGATGACGTCATGGTTTTCTTGCGTAAAGAACGTTTTCCCGTTGGAACTTACAAAAAGATACAACCTCGAAAGTATGGTCCATTCAAAATTTCACGGAAAATTAACGACAATGGCTACGTAGTCACACTCCCCGATTCTTTCCATATCTCGAACACCTTCAACGTCGCGGATATTTATGACTACCACCCGGATGATGCATCTTTTTCTGATGAGAACTCGGGGTCGAGTTCTTCGGAAGTGGAGAGACCGATGTAGAGCGCCTAGCAACCCGGTACGAAGAACAAATGGACCAAGCGAAACGAAACCGCAACAACAGGGACTTACGCGGTTTAGCGCGCGACTTGCAACCCGCGGCATAAACCGCGTAACCCTCTGGAGGAGTAATCGAACAGAGACATCCGTGGCTTCTCCCGCGACTTGCAACCCGCGGCATAAACCGCGCGGTTCCTCCAGAAGGACCTATCAGCTATTTCCTTTTTTTATTGCTTTCTAGTTATGTTCCAATAAGGGTTCTTTCTATTAGAGATTGATACCAATAATAGTTTCCTTAATTATCTTGTCTAGCTTAGTATAAATAGGCTTATTAGGTTTCATTGTTTCTCAATTCAGTTTATCAATTAATATCAGTTCTTGACATTCAAGACTTTTAGCTACTTTCCGGGTTTACGTTTGTAAACTTGCTACTTTCACAGCTCGACGCTTGTCGATCCGTTCCGCGCATAATCCTACTGCGTCAGTTGGTATCAGAGCACAAACTTACCTGTCTCTTCACCTTCAAGATGACAGACCAACCACCACCACCACCACCACCCGTTACGAGAGCAGAATTCGAAAGGTTAGAAGCGGCTGTTACCGCACTAACAACCGCAGTCACCGCCCAACTCAACGTCAACAACAACACCCACCCAAGACGATACATGTACGAGGGCCGTCATCGACCCCAACCCAGTGGCCGACGTCACCCGGTCACCAGTTCTAGTTCTTGTGGAACCGCCACGGAGAGACCTCGATTACCGAATGAAGGCCGATATTCCCTACTTCTATGGGAATATGGGTGTTGATGAATTTTTGGATTGGCAAATCGAGGTCGACCGTTTCTTCGACATCATGGAAATCCCCGAACACAAACAAGTCAAGATGGTAGCTTTCCGCCTGAAAAGCACCGCAGCCGTGTGGTGGGATAAGTTGATAGCCCAACGGCACCGCATCCATGAATTACATCATTGTGGTTTATATTTTTATACCACATTAAGTGTCTAAATCTAAGTTTGTTAAAAACTTTCTGTTAAATAGGTTAAGTAGAGGGGTATTTTAGTCATTCTATTCCCGTTTTTTATTTTCTATTAAAATAACAGGGACCAAGAATGTATTTTACTCTTTCATTTCATCTTCCCTCACCACCACGCCACGACCGTCCCCATCTTTGGCCACGTCTTCATCTGCATTTCCGGCCTGTCTGACCCCTACCGTCGCCAATGAAGCCCTCTTGCCGAATCAACTCGTTGTCTTCCTCCTCCAAATCCAGATCCAGACCTCCCCTAAATCCAGATCCACTCGAATTTTTGCAAGCTGGTGGCAACCGATGTAATAACCAGGTATTTTATTTATTTATTTTATAGTATTATTTTAGTTAAGATGAATTTGGAAAATTCTTATAAGTTTAAGTTGGTTAAAAGTATTTTATGGGGTTAGAAGTTAAGGGGTAAGTTTTAATTTTAAATATAGTAATATAAGGGTATGTTTTGTCAACCAAGATAAGTTTAAGGTTTGTTTGGTAAGGGTGAAGATATTTTTACCCCAAACCGTCTCTTTTTCCTTTAGGCAATGAGGTGTCTCATTTTAAACACTATTAGCAAAGTCCTAAGTGTGTGTGTGTGTTTATTGTTCACGGCAACAAAGAGAAAAGAGAGAAAATTAAAAAGAAGAAAGCTATAGATTTGCTGCTGGGTTTTTTGCTAAACAACGGAAGAAATCAAGGTAACAATTCCATACAATCTTCTCTTCTATGTGTATTAGGTTTTATATGAATTTTGAAGTGGGTTTTGGTAGTTTTAGAAAGATATGATAATTTTGGGTTTAAATCATGAATCATTGAATGAGTTTCACTAGATTAAATGATACTTTGATGATTGGTAATTGTGGGGAAAGGTTTAGAACATCCATTATTTCATTTTGGAGGTTTAAAAATCGTTTTGGGATGAATTGGGTTTGAGAAAGGGCCATTTTCGGCTGAATGGAAGTGCAGGTTCTCTGCGCTAGTTTGGTGCTAGTTAACTAGCGCGGGAAGTAGCGCCGTTCTCTGGTCCAGTGCCCCGCGCCCTTTTTGGCGCGAGTTAGCTAGCGCGGGAAGTGGCGTCGGGCACTATTTCGCGTTTTCGGGTTATGTTTCGCGTGCGGTTTGAGGATATGTTTGTGGTATCACCTAAGGGTTGTTTTGGGGCTTATTAGGAATGGATTTGGGACATAATTATATGGTTTAACATCATTCTTATGGCGCCAATTCAGGTGTTCGGGTTGAGCTAAAGTGTGTCCCGGAGCGTGTATCGTTGTGCTAAGGTTAATGTGAGTTTTACTTGAAAACGTTTTTAAACTGGAATACATATATGTGTGTATAGAATATGTGATAAATGATGTGTTTATATGCTTATGTTGGAAATATAGTATGTGAAGATTATATTATATTTGCATGAGTATTATACGAGAGTATATTGGTCGGGCTTAGGACCGGTGATATTGGCCGTAGTAGTTGTACGGTGGTGTTGGTCGTAGTAGTTGTACGATGGTGTTGGCCGTAGTAGTTGTACGGTGGAAGTTGGCTTGCAACCAACTAATATGGCCATGGGAATGAGAAGAGAAAGTAAATGAAGAGTGAGTTCAAATTGATATATGTGATTGTGTCATATGAATGTAATTTATGTAAATGGAGTTTATATAAATGATTTCAAACTGACAGGGATTTTCTCACTTAGACCACTAGGTCTAACCCTCATTTTGTTTTAAAAATATGTATTCCAGGCGATGGATCGGGTAAGAGCAAATGAATAGAGTAATGGATGGATAGCTTTTGTGAAGACTTTTGTTATGAAGATCATGAAGTGTTTTTGTACTTATGGCTTTGTTGTTAGTCATAATATAAATTAATTAGTGAAAAAGTTTGTACTGAATTACTTATTATGTTTAGTAAGACTATGGGACCGAATATGAAATATGATGTATCTTTTTGATGAAATTATGTTGTGAAATGTATGATTTTTGTATATATGGAAACCGGGATGTTACAGATGGTATCAGAGCCCTAGTTTAAGGGATTTAGGTATGAGTATCTGTACCTAGACTTAAACTGCATGTGAAGTAGGATGTCCCTATTATTGTAGAACCTTGGGATGTTAAATATAAAAAGGTAGAAGAAACATCATGTAAGGTAATTTCAGATTTACACCTGGCCAGTGTAATTGTGATTTTACAGGTACATGTTTGAACTGGAATACCTTATTATATGGGGTATTGTGCTTATCAAGGTTCTAAATGGCGTGAGGCGTGGCGTGGCGGCGAGGCCAAGCCTCAAGCCTTAGGAGCCAAGGCGAAGCCATGGCGTTTTCAAAGCGTGACTTATGGCGTCAAATTTCTAATTCATATATAATATTATATATAAAAACATATGTTTTCTAGTGTTTATTAATGAGTCAATAGTATAAACAAGTTAAATTAGGTTATATATTAAAAAACTTGCAAATAAGACATTAAAAACGTAAAGAAAAATCAAGTATGACATTATGAAAACTGCGCACTACGCCATGGCGTGCCATAGGCTTAACGTGGCGTGAGACACGAGCCTTGGTACCATGGCGCGCCATGGCGGCTGTGCGGCGAGATTTTTAGAACATTGGTGCTTATGTGTATAATAACATTGTTTGAATCTACAGAATGGCCACCGGGTACTAGACAAACAAACCGGGGAGGAAGAAGCAACTCTAATAGAACAAATCCCCCAGTCGGAACTAGGGGAAGAGGGGGAGAAAGAGGCAGGGGCAGGACTGGAGGCAGAGTGTAGGGGCGAGGCACAGAGTTTGTTACAAGAAACGACTTGGCTGCTGAGATGGGAAGATTACAAGCCAATATTCAAGCCATGTTTAACCAAACGCATAATATTGAAGCGGAAAGACCAGACCCTAACTTGGAAGATGTAACACCCGTGATTTTCGGATAAGTACAACTTCGATTCAGTGAGGAATCGACCTTTTAAGAAAAATATGGAAAATAGGATTTGGAGTTAAATCCTAGATTTTATTGTGTTGTTGGATGGGGAATTCGAATACGAGTCCAACGGTTCTTTCCGGAGCAAAAACGGAGCTAGAACGAGGAAGTTATGGCCAAAACGAGTTTCGGCACACCTTGAGCTATAGTGGCCAGCGATTGTGACACTGTCACTATCGCCCAAGTGGTACCAAGAGTTGTGAGGGGTTGAGCGATTGTGCCCCGGTGATTGTGACTATGTCACTATCGCCCTGTCACTCTCGCCAGATGTGTACCGCGAGTGGGTTTGGGGTGAGCGACTATGCCCCGGCGATAGTGACTATGTCACTATCGCTATGTCACTATCGCCCGCGGGTGTTCAGTTCACTTAAATGCCCGATTTTGTTAGCCTTTCCTCACTTCTCTCATTTCCTGTATTCACAAACCCTCTCAACCGAACCCCTTTGTTTCCATGGTCGATTTTGGAGCTACTCTCTTAGAAATCAACCCTTTCTTCACCATCTAAGTTGTAATCAAACCCCTTCCTCCATTGTTGAGCATATTTGGAGAGCTTGGAGCTTTTGCGGAGATTAGGAGTTCGTCTTGGAGGATTTAAGTGGTTTAAGGTAATCTCTTCCCATCTAAAGATGTTATTGTTATTAATTTCATCTTCTTTCCATCTTGTGGTGATGTTGAACGATTTTGCTGATGATGGGTTAAGGAAATATGGTTTTCCTCATATTTAAGAACTAGGGTTTGTTATATTTGGGGGTTTTGATGTATTATGGTTAGGGAATGGTTCCTTATGGTTGGATTGTGATATTGATGGTTGGGATTTCATAAATCTAGGTTTTGGAAGTTTTGGCTTGAGGATGCAAACTTCATCAAAGGAATTTACGTTGGAGAAACTCTAGATTTAGCTTAAATCTAGCAAGGTGAGTTCAAGTTACTTTGCGAAAACTTTGTACATGCCAAAATGAGTATTTTACAGATAATTGTGTGTTTTACTTGGAAATGTATATGATTGAATTATTAGGATAGTTTAACTCTTTTAAAGTGGTTATCTTTATAAATGTGTAAAACACCCATAATTGGGACTTTGGGTAATTGGGTGGTTAGAAACCATATTTTTCCTTTAAAAGATTATTTGCTCAAAATGAGATTTAATTGATGGTTTAATCATATATGTGTAAATGATCTTGTAAACCATTTGAGAAAATGCACTTTTAGTGTTATGGATCATTTTGAAAATGTAAAGGTGTGAGTCCTTTGGAAAAATCCTTTTGTTTAACCCGTAATGAGTTTTGGGGTTAATGATGAAATTGTGGTATTGCTTGCCTAAATAGTGTTTAAATGCATTGTGGATGTTTTGGAAATATGCGTGTAGTATATTATGAGATGTTTTGAAAATGTAAAGGTGTGAGTCCTTTGGAAATGAAGGTTTTCCCAATCTAAGATTTTATTCCGGGTTTTATGGATTTAAAGTATTTACCGGCAACCGGTGTATGTTGTTATATTGAATGTCATTTTATGACTTTTATGAATTATCTTTCGAGTTAGTTGAGTTGTGGCTCGGTATTGGGTTTTAATAAGTCTTGGGGATAATTGTTCGTTTTGATAGCTCAGAGTTGAGTTTTGATCATGATTTACGATTATTGGGGGATTGCTTGTTTTGCATGCATTTGTTTATTCATTTGGGGTCGTGTAATGTTTAGACCTTGTTAGCTATGGATCCATAGGCATTTGAGTTTCCCTTAGTCTCGCGGGCAAGAGGTCGGAATTGATTGAGCTCAGTTTACGAGATGTTAGTTTATTTTGTAGCACGGGATAGGCATCGGGATCCATGATAAGTAAGGCGTGGACCTAGATGGTCGGGCGTCGTCTCATGGACAGTAAGGTGTAATCCCTAATGTGCTGTTGTGGATTTGGTGACCCAATGTATAGATCTGGAGTGGTTGAAGTTGGGGGCATCCTAGTCTCGTGAGCAATAGATTTGGAGTGATTGAGCTCAGTTTTACGAGAGTAATCCACGTGGGTGTTTTTATTACATAGTAAGTGACCCACTTTGGTGTTCCGTCACGTGCGATGTATACGGGTCTCCCCCGTCACCGAAAGGTGTTGTTTCGGGTATTTGTTACTACTTATGTTTTCGGTGACGTGTTCTACTTATATGGATTGTTTTCCATAGTACGTAAGTTGTGGTTTATATCTCATCTGTGTATGATGTTTTGGGTATTTGTGTTACCTCCACCTTCGACGGATACGGGTCTTCCCCGTTTATGGTATTTGATCTTTATTACCTTTTACTGTCGCATTAGTAACGCTTCGTATTGTGTCTTTAATAAAGAGTTATATTTAATGGATGGTTCCATGTTTTACGGGTTGAGTATGTATTGTCAACCGTATTTAAAGGTTTTGCCCAAACTAAACTTATTCACGTTTTTGAGTGAATTGGAAATGTAATTTATTTTGGAAAACGCATCACACATTTCGGGTATGGTTTCCATGGATTTGAGTGTGTTGGAAAACGAGTCGTTTATGCCGTTTGGGAAATCTTTCTTTGGAAATGATAGTTTTTGTCGCAAGCTTTCATTTAAAGATTTATTTAAATCATGACTATAACTACTAACCTCCGATTTATGATTTTATATAGTCATGATAAAATGCTTGAACTTACTAGGCGTAAGCCTAACCCTTTTTATTTGTCGGCATGTGCAACAGGCTCAGGTTGGGGTGTCTCTAGCTAAATTGTGAAGTGGCGAGTGCTAGTAGAGTGCACGAGAGGTGACTTGTTTAGTGAAGTATTCCGCATTTGTTTGGACTAGCAACTTGTGTTGTGTTAAGTGACGCCCGTTTTAAGTTATTAACTGTAGAAATTATGATGTTTTAATTCCGAGGTATTTTGATGAAGGAATTGTAGAAAAGATTTATCTACTTTGGTTATTTTATTGAATTTTAAAGTTAGTTGCTCGTTCCAAATTTGAGGGTGTTACAGAAGACGAGATGCCTCTCACACCTACTGTCGTTTCAGTACCAAGAAGGTGTGACTATAAGATGTTTTTAAGCTGTAAACCACCAACTTATGGAGGGGACAGAGATCCAGTGAAGGTGATGCGGTGGCTAAAGGAAATTGAAGCTGTATTTAAAACCAGCAAATGTGCGGAAGAGGATAAGGTGTTATACGGAACTGCAATGTTGAAGGCAAATGCTTTATATTGGTGGGAGGCCCTTATTGACTCTAAGGGATCTGAGGTATACTCAACCTTTACTTGGGGCGAATTCTCAAGGGCATTCAAAGAACAATTTTGTCCTCAAGCAGCAGTCAGACAATTGGAGGAAGAATTCTTGAGCCTACAACAAGGGAATTTATCAGTCAGAGACTATACTGCCCGTTTCCTAGAGAAGTCGCGTTTTGGAGAGTATTATGTTGCCACGGAGAAAATGAAGATGGAAAGGTTCATATTCGGACTGAATTCGGAAATTCGAAAGTTAGCGACTGCAGCGAGACCTGATACCTTCTCAGCCGCAGTAAATGTCGCGGAAAATGTGGAGCGGGATAATAAGAGGGATGCCGGTGATAAGAGTATGGGAAAGAGGAAATGGGAAGGACCTCAGTATGATCCGAAAAAGTCCAGGTTTCAAAGATTCGATAATCGCCCGCCTTTCCGACCAGCGGAAAGACCGTGTCCGAAGTGCCACCGTATCCATCAAGGAAGTTGCCAAGTTGATTCGCGGGTTTGTTATAGATGTGGAAAGACCGGGCATGTTTCTAAAGATTGTAGAGTAACGCGATTTTGTTTTTCATGTAATTCTCCGGATCACCTACAGTCGGATTGTCCGAGGGGAAGAATACAACAGGGGGGTACGTCAGGGAAACCAGCGGTTGGCAGATCAGTAGTACCGAGACTAGAGCCACCAAGAACGAGCGGTCGTACATTCCAGAGGACAGCAAAAGAAGCGGAGGAAACTCCGGATGTGGTTACAGGTACATTTTTCATAAACTCTACACGTGCTAAAGTGTTATTTGACTCCGGTGCAAACCGATCTTTTGTATCTCCTGCATTTGCTGCTTATCTGCGTTTGAAGCCTAAAGTGTTAGAACATGCCTTACTGGTAGATACTGCAATTGATAACCAAGTGTCGGTTAAAGAAGTATTTGATAGCTGTGTAATAAATATAGAAGGGTGTGGAGTACCGATACAACTATTTCCTATAACTTTGATCGAATTTGATGTGGTAGTGGGGATGGATTGTGTTAGTCCCAGATGGCTATAACAAGTATTGTAGAAGGGGGGGGGGGGTTGAATACAATACTCAAAATTTTCACAATTTTAATTCTTTTATTGAAAATCTTTCAACAAGAATTACACATAGAAAACTCAAGACTGTTGCGGAAAAGAACAGATAAACTATTCTAACAATCTTACACAAAGTATACAACAGAATAACTAAGAACACTTAGAACAAAGCTATAAAGTTTTTCAAGCAAACTGGAAATTCTTGCACTTAGAGAATTCTTCCAGTTTGCGTAGAATATCAAGAGCTCACAGTAATCTTCAAAGTCTCTCAAGATGTGTGTATTTCAGTATGGAGAGCTCTTCCTTTTATAGTGACAAGGAGTGTGCAAGCATTGAATGCTTGAGACACTTGTCATCTTCACACTTGCTGAGGATGTTGACTTCTGGAAAGTTGTGAAGTCCTTGTCACCTTTTACTAGGTGCAGACAGAGTAGCTTGAGCAGATAACAGGGACCTTAGCTGAAAATGGATAATAAGACAGAAGGTCACTTTATCCATGTAGAAAATATCTTCTCAATTTGTCTTCTTATGTCTCTCAGTTTTGTCTTCTTTTGCTTCTCAAAATCTCTTTCAACAAATGCACCACCGAAGAAAGGTTGTAAGATTTCTTCCAAGACAAAATGAATTTGCTTCTCATTTTGTCTTATTATGTCTCTCACTTTTGTCTCCTTTTGCTTCTCAGATTTTCTTTCAAGAAAAGCACCACCGATGGAAACTTGAGATATGTGACACATCTTTGGAGAAAGCATCTTTGAAGCTTCTTTGAGGTCCCACCGAAATGTCATTTGGGATATGTGACACATCTTTGAGATATGTGACATCATCTTTGAGATATATGACATCATCTTTGGGAAAAGCTTCTTTGAGACTAGGCCGAAATAGAGAGAAGTTTCGGTGGAAATACCACCGAAATTGTGAGAACAATTTCGGTGAACAATGACTTGTATGTTTGAGAAAAGATCTTTCACTTCCACAATGAGAGAATCTTTAATCTTGACTTTGGTTGATCTTTGACTTCACCAAACATTTGATATCTTGTACAAGCCATTACAAAGAACCATGCATCCAAAATTTCTCTAAGTATAAAATGTTTTTCAAAGTATAAAAGGAGATCATGAGGTCATCTTCAAATCTTGATGACCCAACAATCTCCCCCTATTTGATGATGACATCCATACTTAGAAAAACATGAGTAAGACAGTGAATAATGCAAGTTGACCCTTCTTTACTCTTTTGGGTTCTTTTTCACACAGTCCATTTTTTTTTTTTTTTTTTTTTTTTGTGTGTATGTATATATGATATTTACATATAAGAAAAAAATTAAAAAGGTATAGCTGTACAAATAATCGAAAGGAAAAGGAAAGAAGTATAAACAGTATAAACAGAATGAATATTACTTGCATCTTTGGAGGGGCGAGTTGAAACTTGTGTCTGACTTGAGGATTCTTCATTTTGATCAGCAGCCTTAGGATACTTCTGCCCAACTGTTGCATCTTGGCATCTTTTCATGTTTAGCATCAGCATCCTTTGTCTTTGTTTTGCTCCCCCTCAGTTAGATCAGACGGTCTTTGTGTTTCTCCCCCTCAGTTAGATCCGCCCGGACTGAAGTGCTCCCCCTTGACCGGTCCGTCGATTTCCTCATTTTTTCAAGTTGGTCGCTGTATATGAGTACTGAGGGTTTATGTTGCTCCCCCTCAGATGAATTCTCCCCCTCAGCGGCCGACGTAGGAAAAACACCAAGAGAAAATGAAAAGATCGGCCAGAACCAAGACCAGTTTTTTTTTTTTTTTTTTTTTTTTTTTTTTACCTTTCCACCGAAAATTGAGCAAAATCCACCGAAAATTGGCTATTTTCGGTAGGATTTTCGGTGGAAAATCGGTAGGATATTTTTTTTTTTTTTTTTTTTTTTTTGCTTTTCCACCGAAAATGAAGGAGAGTCCACCGAAAATTGGCTATTTTCGGTAGGATTTTCGGTGGAAAATCAGTAGTAAAACTTCTAAGACATTATGGAGAAAATCTTCAAAGTGAAGAAAAGATTGGAATTTCATCTTCCAATTTGATGACCCAAAAAGATTGAGTTTGAGGATTTGGGGTGACATCTGTAGAAGAGTTTGTAGTGGGTGGATTGGTGGAGGGATTTGAGGTGGTGGATCGGTGGAGGGATTTGAGGTGGTGGATCGGTGGAGATTCGGTGTGGAATCGGTGTGGATCGGTGTAGACTCGGTGGTGGATCGGTGTGAGGATTCCACCGAGGAGTTTGAAGGATTGTACCGAATTTAGAAGGGTTTCACCACCGAATTTGAAGGGTTCCACCGAATTTGAGGGGTACCACCGATCGAGGAGGCAAAACATATGATGGGAAGTAAAGTATGGTGGGATATGGTTTTGGTTTGGTGGTTAAGGAAAATTTCGGTGGTGAGGTTTAGAAAAGAAATGGGTTTAAAAAATAGAAGAGGAGGGTGAATAAATAAAGGTGGCCACAAAAAGAAAGAAAAGTTTATGGATGTGAGAAGGGTTTAAATGAGATTTTTGGTGGAAAGAAAATCGGTGTGGGCTGGTTGGGTTTCTTCTCAGCAGAAAATAAGGGTAGAAGGGTGGAAAAGAAATTTGGTGAACAAGATTCGGTGAAAGAGAAAAATGAATTCGGTGAAGAATGGGGAAATGGTTTAAAAAAAAAATTGTGGATGAAATTTGAATTTCGGTGGATGAAATTCAATTTTGGTGGTTTTAAGAAAAGGTGATACCAGATTTTGTACTTTTCGGTGGTCGTGAGATTGCATGGTAAGAAAGTATTTTGGTGGAAGAAATTAGTAATTAGTTTTATTAAATTATTATTATTATTATTTATTATTATTTTAATATATATATATATACACATCGGTGAAACCGAAAGTATGTATATATATACATATTTATAATAATAATAATAATAATAATATAATAATCATAATAATAATTTCAATACCCTAAACCAATGCATCCTAAACAACGCCTATTCTTTAGTGGGTAGAGCAGTAAGATGAGAACTGGGAGGCTTTTCAAAAACAAGGAGATCTTGAAGGTTTTGTCAACTTTCTCACTTGTTCACATAGATCCATCTGCCCAGCTCAAAATCTGCAATCACAAAGAATTTAATTTCCAGGTACCCATTTTGAAGGTGGGTCCTTTTGGGTTAGAAGAAAAAGAATGACAAGAATTTATATCACTCAGAATAATTCTTTATTTCACACAGTCTTTGGCAAAATGAGAAATATCACCACAGATATAGCATTTTCTATAAAGAGAGTTCCTTTTAGAAACTTGACATTTTTCCTAACTTTTGCTCAAAGATTTTGAAGAGATAACAAAGAATGGGGGTGCATCACATAGAATTCATATTTCAAAAATTGGGAGTACATAAATCCTTTCTTTTGAATTGGACATTTTGAAACTCACAGATTTAAGAAGAAAATCGGTATGAGAAGTCATAAAGTTATTTTTGGAAAAATTTTGGAGGATTTCCTTTTAAGACAGAAACAACACCCAGAGACTAGCCAAATAAAATTTCCAAAATTTATGTTTTCAGATGTGATGGCAGAAATTATGAACACATAGCAAAAGAGTTTGAAATAAGAGAATTCATAAAAGATAGATAAAACACATAGTATGTACCTGTGAAGAGTAGAGGAAGCACTTAGCTGATACAAGAGCAGTTGAGGAGTCATTCGCTTTCAGATGTGGGTTCATCTGCCAAATCATAAGATTTAGCAGGCAGACCCTTTCCTCTTCTGATAAGTCTTTCATTTCTTTCCTTTTCTCTCTTGTATTTTTCCTTGTATCTTTCAGCCCGGTCAAAATTTGCAGAAGAGAGGTGTTGGCTGAACTTTTGGGAATCATATTTGGATCTTTCCGATTTTGAGGAAAATCGGCCTGAGGAAGCAGTTCTGGGTCTTTCAAACTGTTTACTCTTACACTCAGAAGCAAAATGACCCTTTTTACCACAGTTAAAACATTCCTCATTAGATTTATCCAAAGGAGAGTGTTTGGAGAGAGAAGAGGATGAATTTCTATCAAACTTAGATTTTCCAGAAGAGAGATGAGATTTGGATTTAGAGTGCCCATCCAACATGGCCATTTCATCAGATAATTTATCAGCTGAAGTTTCCTCACATTCATCCTTAGCATCACTAAGATATGCTTCTGAATGATCATTGGGATCTTCTTGACTATTATGGTCAGAGTCAGATGGGTAGGTGATTTTTGGAAAACACTTAGTCTTTTTGGAAGAGTCACTCAGGAGAGCTAGAGAAGAGTTCTTTATAAACTTTTGCAGTTTCGTCTGCTCATAGTTGAAAAGAGTACCATAAAGAACAGTAAGAGGCATATGATCAAGATCCTTGGTTGTCTTTATACAAGTACAGATATTTTCCCAAAAATCGGGAAGACAGTCCATAAATTTGCACAGGACTTCCTCATTGTCATACACTCTACCTAACAGCTTTAAGTCATTAAGAAGACTGTTAAAGCGATTATAGTAGTTGGAGAGAGATTCTCCTTTCTCATAAGAAAAGAGTTCATATTTTCTAACAAAACCAATTTTTCTGCTCTTTTTAACTTCATTTGTACCTTCGTACAAAACACACAGAGTGGACCACATCTCTTTGGCAGTAGAGAGATTTACCAGAGAGTGGTACACTTCATCAGGAAGAGAGAGAGCAATGATAGTTCTAACTTTAGAATCAAGAGACACAAGTCGTTTTTCCTCATCAGTATATTTCTTAGGATTTTTAAGAATGTAACGACCAGTAGCAGCAGATTTTTCTTCATCAGACGAATCATTAGAATCATCTTTTTCCATGGTTTCTTTACCAGGCCTCTGCGTTTCATAGCGAGCCCAAACTCTGGGGATAAAGGGTCCCTCTTGGAGAATGGTTGGATATCTAGTATCCACTCCTTCCATGAACAGCATCATGCGGCTTTTCCACAAAGAGAAGTTGTTAGCATTGAACTTAGGAGGTTTTGAAATGGACCCATTTTCAGAAAAGTTATTTTGAAAAGAGTTTTCAATAGTTGAAGAAGAGGAGGCAGCCATCGCAGATCAAGTTTATGGAATTAAACTTTCTGCTCTGATACCACTTGTTAGTCCCAGATGGCTATAACAAGTATTGTAGAAGGGGGGGGGTTGAATACAATACTCAAAATTTTCACAATTTTAATTCTTTTATTGAAAATCATTCAACAAGAATTACACATAGAAAACTTAAGACTGTTGCGGAAAAGAACAGATAAACTATTCTAACAATCTTACACAAAGTATACAACAGAATAACTAAGAACACTTAGAACAAAGCTATAAAGTTTTTCAAGCAAACTGGAAATTCTTGCACTTAGAGAATTCTTCCAGTTTGCGTAGAATATCAAGAGCTCACAGTAATCTTCAAAGTCTCTCAAGATGTGTGTATTTCAGTATGGAGAGCTCTTCCTTTTATAGTGACAAGGAGTGTGCAAGCATTGAATGCTTGAGACACTTGTCATCTTCACACTTGCTGAGGATGTTGACTTCTGGAAAGTTGTGAAGTCTTTGTCACCTTTTACTAGGTGCAGACAGAGTAGCTTGAGCAGATAACAGGGACCTTAGCTGAAAATGGATAATAAGACAGAAGGTCACTTTATCCATGTAGAAAATATCTTCTCAATTTGTCTTCTTATGTCTCTCAGTTTTGTCTTCTTTTGCTTCTCAAAATCTCTTTCAACAAATGCACCACCGAAGAAAGGTTGTAAGATTTCTTCCAAGACAAAATGAATTTGCTTCTCATTTTGTCTTATTATGTCTCTCACTTTTGTCTCCTTTTGCTTCTCAGATTTTCTTTCAAGAAAAGCACCACCGATGGAAACTTGAGATATGTGACACATCTTTGGAGAAAGCATCTTTGAAGCTTCTTTGAGGTCCCACCGAAATGTCATTTGGGATATGTGACACATCTTTGAGATATGTGACATCATCTTTGAGATATATGACATCATCTTTGGGAAAAGCTTCTTTGAGACTAGGCCGAAATAGAGAGAAGTTTCGGTGGAAATACCACCGAAATTGTGAGAACAATTTCGGTGAACAATGACTTGTATGTTTGAGAAAAGATCTTTCACTTCCACAATGAGAGAATCTTTAATCTTGACTTTGGTTGATCTTTGACTTCACCAAACATTTGATATCTTGTACAAGCCATTACAAAGAACCATGCATCCAAAATTTCTCTAAGTATAAAATGTTTTTCAAAGTATAAAAGGAGATCATGAGGTCATCTTCAAATCTTGATGACCCAACAGATTGGTTAGCTGAAAATCAGGCTAACATAGTATGTGATAAGAAAATAATTAATGTTGTCTTACCTGAAAAGGGGCCGGTAGTGATTTATGGTGATCGTAGAAATCATCAGTCTTGCCTTATATTTATGATAAAAGCCCGTAAGTGTGTGAATAAGGGTTGCCAGAGTTACTTAGCTTATGTGATAGATATTAAGCCAGAAAAGAATAAGTTGGAAGATATTCCGATTGTTAGTGAATTTCCTAAAGTGTTCCCTGAGGACTTGAATAGTCTTCCGCCCGTTAGACAAGTAGAGTTTGGTATAGATCTGACTCCTGGAGCTGCTTCTGTTGCTCGAGCACCGTATCGTCTGGCACCTCCAGAGATGAAAGAAATGATGGTACAACTACAAGACCTATCCGACAAAGGCTTCATCAGACCTAGTTCTTCGCCGTGGGGAGCGCCAGTTTTGTTTGTGAAAAAGAAGGATGGTTCGATGAGAATGTGTATCGACTACCGGGAACTAAATAAGCGCACGATCAAGAACAAGTATCCGCTTCCCATAATTGATGACCTCTTCGATCAATTGGTTGGAGCCTTCTATTTCTCCAAGATTGATCTAAGATCTGGTTATCATCAGTTGAAGGTTAAAGAAGAAGATGTTCTGAAGACTGCTTTTCGAACAAGGTATGGCCATTATGAATTCTTAGTAATGTCGTTCGGTTTGACGAATGCTCCAGCTGCCTTTATGGATTTAATGAATCGAGTATGTAAGCCGTATCTCGATAAATTTGTTATTGTATTTATCGATGATATACTTATCTATTCTCGGTCCAAAGAAGAGCACGCGCAACATCTTTGTTTGATTCTGGAGTTATTGAAGAAAGAAAAGTTGTATGCTAAATTTTCGAAATGTGAATTCTGGCTACGAGAAGTTCAGTTTCTGGGGCATGTAGTTTCCGAAGAAGGTATACAAGTTGATCCGATGAAAGTGGAAGCAGTTGAAAAGTGGGAACCGCCGAAGACAACAACGGAAGTAAGAAGTTTTCTGGGTTTAGCCGGCTACTATCGAAAGTTTATAAAAGACTTTTCTCGTATTGCCACACCTTTGACTAAGCTGACTCGAAAGAATCTGAAGTTTGAATGGAAAGAAGAACAGGATGGAGCATTCCGGATATTGAAAGAGAAACTGTGCAGCGCGCCGATTTTGTCACTACCTGAAGGTTCTGAAGACTTTGTTGTTTACAGTGATGCTTCTAAACTGGGATTGGGATGTGTACTTATGCAGCGTGGGAAAGTTATTGCTTATGCTTCTCGTCAACTAAAAGATCATGAACGACAGTATCTAACACACGACATGGAACTTGCAGCAGTTGTTTTCGCGTTGAAGATTTGGAGACATTATCTTTATGGTTCCAAATGTCAAATTTATACCGATCATAAGAGTCTCCAACATCTCTTCGATCAGAAGGAATTAAAGATGAGATAAAGAAGATGGCTAGAGCTGGTGAATGATTACGACTGTGAAATTCTTTATCATCCGGGAAAGGCGAATGTGGTAGCTGATGCACTGAGTCGTCAAGAAAGGAGTGGAACAATAAAAGCTATTTCACTAAGGGCTGAACTCTTGCCTAACATCTTTGACGAACTGCTGAAGTGTCAAATAGAAGCCTATCAGGAAGAACATTTGAAGTCAGAACGGTTAGTGGGGATATCAGCATTGCTTGTGAAAGATGATCGTGGGTTGTTGTGTCTGGGAAACAGAATTTGGGTGCCTCGTTTGGGTGGATTACGTGACCGTGTATTACAAGAAGCTCATCAATCTCGTTTCTCTATTCATCCAAGCACGAATAAGATGTATAGAGATCTGAAACAATTCTATTGGTGGCCGGGAATAAAAAGAAGCATTGCTCAATATGTGGAAGAATGTACTACTTGTAAAAAGGTAAAAATTGAACATCAAAAACCATTTGGTCAGTTGCAACGATTGGAAATACCGATGTGGAAATGGGATCAGATTACTACAGATTTCATCACAAAGCTACCAAGGACTCCGAAGGGATTCGATTCTATTTGGGTGATTGTTGATAGATTGACGAAATCTGCTCACTTTTTACCAATAAAGGAAACTGATTCATTGGAACGTTTAGCTAAATTGTACATCAACGAAATAGTAACTCGACATGGAGTTCCAATCTCGATTATTTCTGATCGGGATAGCCGTTTTACTTCAAGGTTCTGGAGAAGTTTTCAAAAGGAAATGGGGACACAGATAAAGTTAAGTACAGCTTATCATCCTCAAACTGACGGTCAAAGTGAACGAACGATTCATACATTAGAAGATATGCTCCGAGCTTGCATTGTTGACTTTGGGGGATCGTGGGATAAGCATTTACCGTTGATCGAATTTGCCTACAACAACAGTTATCATTCCAGCATTCAAGCGGCACCGTTTGAAGTATTGTATGGTAGAAAATGTCGAACGCCTCTGTGTTGGAATGAAGTGGGAGAGAAACAGTTAGCGGGACCGGATATAGTTCAGTTAACCGCGGATAAGATTACTCAGATTCAGGAAAGATTAAAAGTGGCTCAAGACAGACAGAAAAGTTATGCCGACCGACGCCAAAAACCGTTAGAGTTTCAAGTTGGAGATTTTGTAATGTTAAAAGTCTCACCTTGGAAAGGAGTTATTCGGTTTGGGAAGCAGGGTAAACTTAGTCCAAGGTATATCGGGCCATTTGCAATTACAGAAAGGATTGGAGAAGTAGCTTACAGGTTGGATCTTCCGCAAGAGTTAAGCAGGATTCACAACGCGTTTCACGTATCAAATTTCCGAAAGTGTTTGGTTACGCCAGATCAGGCCGTTTCTCTACCAGATATACAAGTTAATGAAAAGCTGAATTATGTGGAGGAACCTGAAGTTATAGTTGACCATAAAGTCAAGGTTTTGCGGAATAAAGAAATCAGACAAGTAAAAGTACAGTGGCGACATCATAGAGGTCAGGATGCTACTTGGGAATCAGAGTCGGAAATGAGGACCAAATACCATCATCTGTTCGCTTAACTGAATTCCGTGACGGAATTCTTTTAAGGGGGAGATGTTGTAATAACCAGGTATTTTATTTATTTATTTTATAGTATTATTTTAGTTAAGATGAATTTGGAAAATTCTTATAAGTTTAAGTTGGTTAAAAGTATTTTATGGGGTTAGAAGTTAAGGGGTAAGTTTTAATTTTAAATATAGTAATATAAGGGTATGTTTTGTCAACCAAGATAAGTTTAAGGTTTGTTTGGTAAGGGTGAAGATATTTTTACCCCAAACCGTCTCTTTTTCCTTTAGGCAATGAGGTGTCTCATTTTAAACACTATTAGCAAAGTCCTAAGTGTGTGTGTGTGTGTTTATTGTTTACGGCAACAAAGAGAAAAAAGAGAAAATTAAAAAGAAGAAAGCTATAGATTTGCTGCTGGGTTTTTTGCTAAACAACGGAAGAAATCAAGGTAACAATTCCATACAATCTTCTCTTCTATGTGTATTAGGTTTTATATGAATTTTGAAGTGGGTTTTGGTAGTTTTAAAAAGATATGATAATTTTGGGTTTAAATCATGAATCATTGAATGCGTTTCACTAGATTAAATGATACTTTGATGATTGGTAATTGTGGGGAAAGGTTTAGAACATCCATTATTTCATTTTGGATGTTTAAAAATCGTTTTGGGATGAATTGGGTTTGAGAGAGGGCCATTTTCGGCTGAATGGAAGTGCAGGTTCTCCGCGCTAGTTTGGTGCTAGTTAACTAGCGCGGGAAGTAGCGCCGTTCTCTGGTCCAGTGCCCCGCGCCCTTTTTGGCGCGAGTTAGCTAGCGCAGGAAGTGGCGTCGGGCACTGTTTCGCGTTTTCGGGTTTTGTTTCGCGTGCGGTTTGAGGATATGTTTGTGGTATCACCTAAGGGTTGTTTTTGGGGCTTATTAGGAATGGATTTGGGACATAATTAGATGGTTTAACATCATTCTTATGGCGCCAATTCAGGTGTTCGGGTTGAGCTAAAGTGTGTCCCGGAGCGTGTATCGTTGTGCTAAGGTTAAGGTGAGTTTTACTTGAAAACGTTTTTAAACTGGAATACATATATGTGTGTATAGAATATGTGATAAATGATGTGTTTATATGCTTATGTTGGAAATATAGTATGTGAAGATTATATTATATTTGCATGAGTATTATACGAGAGTATATTGGTCGGGCTTAGGACCGGTGATATTGGCCGTAGTAGTTGTACGGTGGTGTTGGCCGTAGTAGTTGTACGGTGGAGATAACTTATTAGTTGGCTTGCAACCAACTAATATGGCCATGGGAATGAGAAGAGAAAGTAAATGAAGAGTGAGTTCAAATTGATATATGTGATTGTGTCATATGAATGTAATTTATGTAAATGGAGTTTATATAAATGATTTCAAACTGACAGGGATTTTCTCACTTAGACCACTAGGTCTAACCCTCATTTTGTTTTAAAAATATGTATTCCAGGTGATGGATCGGGTAAGAGCAAATGAATAGAGTAATGGATGGATAGCTTTTGTGAAGACTTTTGTTATGAAGATCATGAAGTGTTTTTGTACTTATGGCTTTGTTGTTAGTCATAATATAAATTAATTAGTGAAAAAGTTTGTACTGAATTACTTATTATGTTTAGTAAGACTATGGGACCGAATATGAAATATGATGTATCTTTTTGATGAAATTATGTTGTGAAATGTATGATTTTTGTATATATGGAAACCGAGATGTTACAACCGATTTGCAAGCAGAGTGTTAGAACAGATCAGGCCTCCCCTATGAAAAGGCCAACCCCTCCATCACGCGCTACAACTACTCCCTTCTTTCTCTTGTTTGTAGACTTCAAATCATATAGATCGAGAAACATGGGTTCAACGGTTCGATAGTGATGGACATGGTAGCCATGGTTGGTTTCTTAAAGATCTTCTCCTCAACGTGGTTTCTTCTACACACGTTCTTCTATCGCCGATGATCTTGTTTTAGTTTTTTTAATATAGGGGTTGTGTTAGACATTTAGGGATTGTAATAGACATTTAGGGTTTTCTGTTACATCTGCTTTGTTTGTTCTTCTCCTTACAAATATTTGGAGATCTATTTGTATTAGAAATTCTTTGTGTTAGATTTTTTTTCATGGGGCATGGAATTCCAAAGAATTGTTCAGTTGATTTGTTCGTGAGTATTCCTACAATAACATCAACATTCAATCAGAGATTTATGTGTTAATGAACTAGACCCTATATATAGAAATATGGGAAATCATTCATGTTCACTGTAATAAGTAAATTGATGATGATCGCTACTTAAAATCATGTTTTCTAGTAGTGTATGTTTTCAAACATTAATTTTGACGATGATCGTTACTTAAATCTATTTTTTAAGTCGTATTTTTTTGTCAGATTCTGAATTTAAATCCATATAACAAGCTATATTTTTTAAGTTATTTTATTATTTAGTTAGGGGTTGTTTGGCAGTTATTGAATGTTTGGTGCAAAATGATTAAGTGGTGAGAATGATTAAGAGGCCCTTATAATAATGTAAAATGAAATATGGTTATTTGGTAATTGTTTAGAATGAAATTATAAACAATGAAATTAGGGCGCCGAATGGTTAAGAAAGGCTCAAAATACAAAATCATTCAGAGGGTTTTAGAGTCATTAAGAGGCATACTTTTTTTTGCCAAACAAGATTCACCTCTTAGCGATTCAGAGGTTACCTCTTAATAGAACTATTAAGAGGTAAACAAACAGCCCCCTAGTTAATGATTTAAATGATCTAACCTAAATTAATACTTATCACGTTTTGTTACATAAATATTCATTTAGGCATTGCTTAATTTGATGAAAATTAATTAAATACTAATTATAAAGTTATATATTTGATTACAATGAATACAATTAATTAATTAAGAAGCAACCTATATGACACGTTAGAGCATCCACAACAAGGATATCATTTGGATTTTATATGGATTGCAAATGTGCCATGTAGGATTTCTATTTTAGAAATTATAGTGGTTGTGAGTATGATTGCTAAATTAGAAATTGGTTTTGGTAATTTGCAAATGTCAAATCAGTACTTTTTGTTGATGTGACAGTGAATAGTATAAGAAATTGTAGGGAATGGTTTCTAAATTAAAAATTGTTTTATGTCAAATCATGTTTTGTGATGTTTTTTTTTGTAACCGTGGGTTTCCGGGCCAGCTTACGCGCACCGACTAATCCCCGGGCGACCACGAATGGCCTGGAGTCATCGCAGGTGAACCTCCATGGCCACAAATTATGTATGAATAATTTTATTTATTAATAAATATTAAAAAAATGCAAAAGATAATTTATATTAAAATACAATAAAAAAATTACATATTAAAAAAAATGCAAACTTAACACATAAAAATACATCATTGATCGTGTTTATAAGTTCTTTAAGTTGATGTTCGTACAATCTCCGTTATGGTTCGCTCATTGTTGTGTAGGGGTGAGCAGAACCCGATAAACCCGACCGCCCCGACCCGAAAATCAGCCAAAAAAATGTAACCCGAAAACCCGATACCCGAATGGCCCGATCATCGAATTTGGTTGCGGGTAAGTAGGATCGGGTTGGGGATGGGTTTTCCCCACCCGACCCGTCCGAATATCCGAATTTTTTTTTTAATTTATAATAAGTAAATATAAGTTACTTTCTCAATTCTCAGTTTGTCTTATTCTAATTTCTAACCTAAATCTAATCCATATTCCCCTTTCTTCCCACAAACACGATTCCACCACCACCACCGGTCCACCGCACCACAAACCCCAAAACGGAAAACCCACCGTCGGGGGCGTCGGCCACCCATCGCCGAGACTCCATCGCCGGACACTGTAAGTTTCTAGGTTTTGATTTCGACTTTTGAACGATTTTGAGTTTTGATTTTTGAACGATTTTGGTTCACACTTCACAGGTTTCGATAAGCTGATGATTTCTTCAGTTCACTACTCACTCAGTTCAAAACAAACACACTGTAAGTTTCTCATTTTGTTTATTGTGGATTAGTTTGGTGAAAAATACATGGATAAATTTTATGTGAAATTTATTCATTTTATTGTGCTTATTGTGGATTTGTTTGGTTTCTGAATTCTGAATTCTCATTTTGTTTGGTTTCAAACACACTGTAATTTCTTTGGTTTCTGATATTGAGTTATTGTGGAATGAAATTTAATGTTTTCACTTTCCATCCAACCAAGATGGTTTCTGTTTTCCCCAAATCCGCGGTACCCGACCGACCCGAACCGGGCCTCGATATACCCGATATCCGATATCCGAAGAGTATATCGGACGAATTTCGGGTGGGAGATATATACCCCGATCCCCGATCGGGTGGCTGGTTTTGGGCCCCGATCCGCCCGACCCGTCGGAATGCTCATCCCTATTGTTGTGGGATCCATTTCCATCAACTTCATGATCCTTTTTCGATTTTCCCGTTTGTTCTTAAGTTTTCTGTTTTCCACAAATGATGTATGAACGTTTGAGAAGTATTGTCACGATAGATATCATAGTATTCTCCTATGCGATCCCAAAAATTTGTCGAATTTTGATCAACACCTATTGTTGCGTCTTTGCTTATATTTAGCCACGAGCTACACAATAATATATCATTTGCGGTTGTCCATCGAGTTTTTGCAAATGACGATTAATGTAATATTTTTACTTTTTATTTTAATTTGATGTTTTATAAATTAAATATTTTATTTAATTAATTATAATTATTTAATTAATAAAATATTTCGTATTAAATTATAGTAAAGAATCTTTAATTGTAGTTTTGTTGTTATTTGATTAAAATATAGTTGTTATGATGAGGTGCCACTTTAGAAAGTGGTTAAAATCTCATTGTTGTGGAGGATAATTTCAAGATAATTGCAAAACTGATGTGACGCTGATGTGGCACATTTACAGTTGTCCTGAAATTTCATTGTTGTGGATGCTTTTAGGGCATCCACAATGGCCAAGTCATTGCAATGACTTGGTGAATTATTTTATTAATAAAAAAAAGGTGGGATCCACCAATGACTTGAAACCAATTTCATTTCCCTCTCACAAGACTTCCTCAAATGACTTGGTCTGCACCAAGTCATTAGCTCCAAGCTTTTAGTTTTATTAATAAAAAAATGGTGGGACCCACACATCAAAGACTTGATAAGTCTTTAAGGGGAACCATTGGAGATGCTCTTAGTAGCTCTTAAACAAGACGTTTATTTTTATTATTATTTCGAAAACCAACTCTTACATCAAATATATAAACAAATATATCAGACTTTGGGTTTTTATTGAAATCTTCCTCACAAGTTACCAGATCTATCGAGTCTAATAAGATCACTGAAAAAAATTTAACCGTTATTTATGGTCTTTAGAGTTAGTCAAATTATGTACCAACCGGTCCAGACACTCATAATTAATAAATACTAAAAACAAATTCAACCAATATATCTTGTTTATTACATTTTGATTCACAATTTTGAAAATCAAAACCACAAACTGCTTGTACTTCTACTTAATTCGAGCCTCAGTGTTTTCTATTCTTCTTTATATTCTGATAGATATAATAACATAACTATTTGCTAATAAATTAAAGATTTTACAAAAATATATATCAATAAACATAATCAATTATTTACGAGTACCGTGTTCGGGCACCTGAGCTGTTTTGCTTTTGTCTCTAATTATTTGGTTTCGTTTTGATTTCTGTTGCTTCTTGTTAATTGTTAAGTTGTGATGCTGCTGTTTGTTTCAACCCTATGGGTCTGTTTGTTGTGGGTGAACACTGTTGTATATGATTGGTTTGGTTGGTATAAATACATTGCTTTTCAAAATAATAATAATAATAACAATAACAATAATCAATAGTTGTACTATACTCTCCATTAATTATAATGCTTGTTGTATATGGCAAATTATACGCGTGCAAGTGCGCACTTAAGTCACCATGCAACTTCTCGATCGTGTCATATCAACTTTTATATTATGTACAAGATTTAAAGATTTATTTTGTATAGAAAAGTTTGAAAACGATTTCTTTTGTATATTTAATTTGTACTTTTTTATTACTAATTTGATAAATGATTTTTGATTTTTGATGAGCCATTTTCTCAAGTTAAATACTTATGTACAATTTTTGAATTGTTTTATTGATAAAAGAAATTGTTGTGTTGGTTAATTAATTAATTAATTGTAGTTTAAATGATGTTCATAGGAATTAGGTCATTCGTCTTTTAGTAGTCCGTACAAACTTGCGGTGGTCCACTTCGTTATGATTAGGTACGTAGAACCGGCCTTGAAGCTAAGTGGATAAATATTGACCTTTAAAAATATTAGATAGATCTTGTTTGTGGAACAATAACAATTAGGGGTGACAATGTCTTAGGTTGAGTTGGCTTTGGGTTCAACCTATTTATTAATTGGGTTAAAAATCTCAATCCAACCCAACCTATTTAATTAAAACGGTTGAAATTTTCAACCCAACCTGGTACTTAAATGGGTTGGTATGATTCCAACATGTTAAATAAATGGGTTGAATCTGGGTTAACACATTTAATTTTAAAATTTTAAATAAAATAAAAGAGATTACACTAAATTTCATGGCAAATACACAACCACAAAGTCAAATAAATTGTTCAAAGTTTCAATAACACAACCACCAAGTCAATTGGAAGCCTGAAGGCTGGAAGGACTCGATGTCTCGGCTGGAAGGACGGTGTCGGCTAGGGCTTAGGGTTCTGCGGCTGAAAGTGAAATATGTGAACGATGGAATGGATGAACTCAAAGTGGAATCATATTTTGTTTTTTTATTAAGTTTTTAATTATTATTTATAATTAAATAATGATAATAAATTAAAAACAAGTTGAAAACAGGTTGAAAACAAATTGTAAATGGGTTGCAAATCAGGTCAGAAGTTTCAACCAAACCCAACCCATTAACATAAATGGGTTAGGCAGGTTGACTCATTTAACTTAAATGAGTTGAAAGTTTCAACCCAACCTACTAATTTTAGGTTGGGTTCGGGTTGGGTCACTTTTTGTCACCCCTAATAACAATCGAAGGTGATCTAAATTTTAACTAGTCGACTGATCATAAGATCAAATCAATCAATGTCATTTAGTTTTTTCTTTAATTATGTTTTTTTTGTCTACAAATATTCTAAAGTTAAATATTTTATGGGTGTTTGCATGAAAATATTAGAACGTGGGGAATGAGATTATAACAATTGATGGTGTTTGTTCAAATAATATATTGATGATTTTAGTGAAATAATCGATTTTATTTGTGTAATTCGATTTACAGAAGAATAATGGGTTGGTTTAAACCATGGACGGATGCACCTTATGGAGTATGGTAGCCCATGCAACCACAAGAATTTTTTTTGTTAAGGGTTTAGTTACATTTGGTTTTTACGTGTGAAACCATATATTTTTCTGGGTGAAACCACAAACATTGAAACTTTGAAGAATCAAGGGTTAATATTGAAACTTCAGGTTTGAAAAGTCCAAGCATGTAAAAAGTAACATTTAAGGACTACATGATGTATTCTTTAGTTTAAAGTCAAATAATCAAACTTCTTTTAAATGATCTTCCTTGAGATCCATCGGGAAGACCAAAACGTTTGACTTATTTTGTGACACCATACCTAGAAAGTTTTGGATTTGCCTCTGGTTTAAACTATAGCATGGACTATGAGGCGTGGAGTTTACACTCATATAAGTTAACTCCCTGGGATCGCTAGATGGCGCCATATGATAGGGGGTCGGGCCCTGTTACGTGGTCCAAGGGGCAGCGCCCCTTCTTCAACGAATTTTCTGAAGAGAGTTACTTGAGAAAAATGAGATATTTTGAATGTTCTATGTGAAATTCAGAACTTTCTTGTTTTAGTGGAATGCAAAGCAATGCAAGTTAATATAAAACAATGCAAAGAGTATATTCATTTCCATTTTCTCAATATATTAGTTATTTTGTCCCTTCCCATTCCTCAAAACTTACCAAACACCTTAATTAGTTATTAGTATATAAGTTTTGATGTTGAACCAAAGGAATTGGAATTGAGTCAAACAAACCATACACACTTAAATAAATAACTATTTATTTGTTTGTTTGTGTAATTTTTTGAAGAAAAAAAAAAGAAAAAAAAGTATAGGAGGTGGAAACCAGAAATGATTTTGGTTGGATTGTGGAATTGATGATTGTGGTACGGTAGAAGTTGGCAATAATTGTGAGTTTGAATCCCTTTTTTTTGAATTTTATTCCCCCACTTCAAGCAATTTGTTAACTACATTAAAAGGTTTTTATAATAATATATTAAAAAAAGATATTTAATTTTATTTTTATCTGTACCATACTACAAAGTATTTAACTAGATTTTTAAATTTTAAAGTATAGTATATATGGATTTTTAGCTACAAATAAATGATGGATTAAGAATAAGAGTAAACTGCAATTTTGGTCCCTGTGGTATGTTGTTTTTCTCACCTTTGGTCCTCAGAAAATTTTTATTGCAAGAAAAACCCTGTGGTATGCAA
Organism: Saussurea involucrata; assembly: GCA_033807775.1. Taxonomy (NCBI): domain Eukaryota; kingdom Viridiplantae; phylum Streptophyta; class Magnoliopsida; order Asterales; family Asteraceae; genus Saussurea; species Saussurea involucrata. Next base: position 52,559,158 of record CM066322.1, on the reverse strand, counting down.
AAGTGCTCGGTTTTGGTCCCTCAGACATAACACCGTTAGATTGACTCTGTTAAAACCCCCCATGTGACTTGCACATGAGGGCAATTTGGTCTTTTGCTTACTTTTTGGTTTTTTACTAAAAACAACAAACCATAGAGACTAAACTTGTAGTTTACTCTATTTTATATATATATATATAATATACACACAGAAACCAAACCAGAGACTCATGTCTCCGGCCAAACTTTCGATCAAACCCTCCCTATGCTTCGATCATCGCCGGGAACACTACTGCCATTCTTCCCTTCCCATCCCCAAGATCTCTCTTCTCCTAACTCACAAGATCTGCCACTCCTCAAATCATGTGGGTGTTGTTTTTAGAGTAAACTTCGATCAAATTCTGTGTACGGGATGGCATATCGGGAGTAGAAGGCGGCGGTGGGGAGCTTAACAGAGACATGCGTCGAGCTCCATGGTTAGGGTTAGGGTTTGTGTTGTTAGGGCTCGGAGGTTGAAGATGAGATTTAGGATACAAAAGCGATCGCTGGTGTAGTAGGTTAGTAGTTTGCGGAGGATTGTAAGAGTAAGGGCCGTCAGCGGCGGTGACGGTGGGTGGAGGATAAGAAGCGGCGGAGGACGGTGGAGGATACAACGGATTGTTAGGGTTTTGGATAGTGAGTTATGGTGATTGTTGAGAAGGATTGAATAATCTCTGAACATCAAATGGTTGTTGATTTTGATTGTTTCCAGGTGAAAGCCATGAAATCGGAAATAGTTTTTTTGGATCGATTGTTATCAAATTCAATGGAATGCGATCTGATTTTGATTGGTTATGGATCGAGATCTTGATGGAGAATTTGATGGATTGAATGAGCAGTCGCTTCTCAGTGTGTGAGATTGGGGACGTTGACTGTATTTTGACTTTTGGGAGACCAGATCCCATGATGAAGATGGCTAAAATGACTAAAATGCCCTCATGTGACTTGCACATGAGGGGCTTTAACAGATGCAACCTAACGGTGTTAGTCTTAAGGGACCAAAACCGAGCACTTTTGCATACCACAGGGTTTTTCTTGCAATAAAATTTTTTTGGGGACCAAAGGTGAGAAAAACAACATACCACAGGGACCAAAATTGCAGTTTACTCTAAGAATAATGATTTGCTAAGTGTTTGATTATATTCTTAACTATTTCTTTTATACATTGTAGAAATATGAGTTAAAACTTTTAGAGGATATGAGTGTAATTGGGTGTTACTTGATATATCAATATATGTGTTTGTAATAATTTTTCTCTTAAGAGGCCCTTTTTTCAAAAAGATTATGAAATTAAAACTCTAGCAACTGATCTGATATGGATAAAGAATTAGATTTATGAGCTCTTGTAAATTCAAGGTTGTTGACTCCTAATAATTTCCACAACTCTTGTAAGTTTATTTGAAGGTTAATGGGCCAATATGTGGTTTTGGGCCATGGGGTGGCAAGTGACATTACAAATGGTATACAAGTTGATACTTGTATGTTGTATCACCATTCATTGGGATGGTGCCTGGTGGAACAAACCTCATCAAACATGATGAGTCGGGACTCTGTGAAGGTTTGATGACGTTTTATAAGTTTAATGTTGTGAGCTACCAATAACTTTCACAATTGTTTCTAAATTGAATTCGAAGTAATTGAGGCAACCTTTGAATTGCTTTGGCTTTGGGCCATTACAAAAAACAATTTAGCATATTTAAGTGTCTATATACATATTCATTTTTCTCATATTTTTACACAAGCTGATAGGGTCTTCACAGAAACAACTATGTACACTTTAGGTCAGATAGGCGGCAAATCTCCATGTATCCCACCTTAATATCATATTTTTGAGTGGGATATACTAATTTTGTTTGATTTTGTTCGACTTGAGTTGTCATCTATGTACAAATATGTATGATCATGATAATTGTAATTTATTACATATTTCCTTCAATCCTTCATACATAAATTTTTCATTGTCGATTTACAATAAAACTTTACATGTAGTTGCATCGTATCACACATATACACAACATGTTTTGAAAAACATATTTCAAAATATATGTTTAAAACTCTATAATTTAAAGAACGTTTTTAAAATAAACACATCAAAATAAATAACGTTAAATTAGCTAGAAAATCTTTAAATTATAAACTTTAAAATAACATCTTTCAACAACAAAGTATTAGATATATATATTTTCATAAATAAAAACTAAATTAAAGGATATTTCTTTTAACCACACGATTAGATATGGAAATTTTACCCTTTGGGGTGGGTACCCGTAGGTATCCGACCGTAACGTGACGGGGATTCCCCTAATTAACGGGTAACGAGGCGGGGATGAGGATTTTATTTTCATACTCGAAATGAGGTCGGGGCGGGGTCAGGGATGACATTACCCGCCCTAATCTGACCCTGATTACTTTTTTGTTTTATTTAATATAGGTATATAGTGTGTCTATAAATAAATACATGTGAATATATGTTTATATTTATTATTAAATGACAAATATATTTCATATTTCAATATTGATAATTAATTTAGAGATGTTTCATTATAATTTTATTTTAAATACATTGTTTTTTACTAAACGGATACAAACCTGTTGGGGATTAGTGGGGCTAAAACGGGGGTCAGTGTAAGATCCCACATTGGTTGAGGAGGGAAACAAAAGTTGCCTTATAAGAGGAACTTGATACCTCCTCTATCAGAAGCGTTTTAAAACCGTGCGTCCAGGTGGTTGGACAAAGCAAATAATATCTAGTACCGTTGGACCGGTGTGCCAGCGAGGACGTTGGGCTCCCAAGGGGGGTGGATTGTAAGATCCCGCATTAGTTAGGGAGGGGATCAAGGTTGCCTTATAAGAGAGACTTAATATCTTCTCTATGAGACGCATTTTAAAACCGTGAGTCTAGGTGGGTGGACAAAATGGACAATATCTGATACGGTTGACCTGAGATGTTACACGCTTTCTCTCTTTCTAGTGTGTATGTGTTTTCTATGTATATATGTAGGGTGGGATCGGGGTTGCAGGGGGGGGGGGGGATCAAAGGTTGCTTTATAAGAGTAAATGGGTTGATATATATATATATATATATATATATATATAGAGGAAGGTTCAAACGAGGAGCGCATCAATTTAAGAGAACGTGAGGAGCACTCCCATGCTTCTGATCACATATGATTCACAACCCTAAAAAATCGGATTTAACTCAAAAATTCGCGCAAAAGTGGCGCGAGGTGGCAAGTCGCGGATCATTAATAATTCACAACTGTTAATCATATGTGATTCATAACTGTCAATTGCTCCTCACGTTCTCTTAAATTGGTACGCTCCTCGTTTGAACCCGCCTCTCTCTCTCTCTCTCTCTCTCTCTCTATATATATATATATATATATATATATATATATATATAGAGAGAGAGAGAGAGAGAGAGAGAGAGAGAGAGAGAGAGAGAGAGAGAGACCCACTATTTTGTAAGCTTTTTTTCGTGTAAACTTTGAATTTCATAGGTTTTTTTTGATGAAATTGTTTAATGAAATTGTTTATTTTGATGAAATTGTTTCGTATTATTCATTTCTTGATGAAATTGGTTCATATATTTGTGTTTTTATGTAGTTTCATATTATTTTTTTTCATTCCTATGAAATTGTTTCATATATTTTCTCAGTTTGATGAAACTTTGTCGTTTTTACATAAAAAACACAAGTATATGAAACAATTTCATCATGAAACGAATGATATGAAACACTTTCATCAAAATAAACAATTTCATGAAACAATTTCATCAAGAAAACCTATGAATCGAAAGTTTACAAAGTTTACACACATTTAGAGGTTTACAATTTATTATCATTCTATATAGAGGATATATATATATATATATATATATATATATATATATATATATATATATATATATATATATAAGTTGCAGGTGGGCCATGAGTTGAAGGAAGGGTTGTGGGCTAAATAGAGAGAAAAGTGGTTAAAAATAGGTTAAATGACTGAGTTACCCTTTAACTAACGGATGTTTTTTAACACCGTTAGCGGTAGGGACCCAAAGTGAAACGAAATGTAAACTATAGGGATCCATGGTGTACTTATTTCAAAATAGAAACCATATCTAGATTCTGAGCTAACCACATGGACCAACGGTGTAATTTACCGTAGAAAAACAAACAAAAACTATATAAGATAAAAAAAATTTAAGAGACCGAAATGTCTTTTAAATAAATTGGATTTTTTTACAAGACTTAACAAGATTGACCAATTACAAAATAAAATGACAATTAAAGGGACCAAAATTTGAACGAAAATGGCAATAATAATGCAAAAGTATAATTAGTATAAAATAGACATTGAGTGGTATCCAAAAAAAGCAAAAATGTAATTTACTCTAAAAGCTGAAGTTAAAAATAAATAATATTCTATTTCAAAAAGGAAAAAAAATCTATAAAGGGAAGGAGGATTATGTGATAGTGCATGATAGAGATGGCCAAATGGGCTCGGGCCCGAAAAAGCCCGGTGGGGGCCCGAAGCCCAGCCCGCCCAAAGCCCGGCCCCGGCCCGCTTCAAGCCCGGTCCTAGCCCACCGGGCATTAACAGGCCTTGATTTCACGATTTTTCTCGGTCCGGCCTGGCCCGGTCCCGGTCCAAAGCCCGGTTTAGGCCCGACCCGCTTAGATTCAAAAAACTAGCTGTTTCTAGCCGTTTTTTTTTGGTTTTTTTGCCTCCAAAACACTATAAATAGGTAGTGGGTGTATGAGGTTTGATACCAAGTTACAAAAACGCAAAAAACACAATTCTCACTTACAATTCTCGATTTCTCGCTTTCTCGCTTTCTCGTGTTCATTTCATACAACTTCTCGTTCTTTCAAATTTTCCATCCTTCATTCAATAAATGTAGTTATTTAAATGTATTTTTCTTTATAATTCAATAAATGTACTTCTTTAAATGTATTTTTCTTTATAATTTATATAAAATTAATAGAACGTATCTTTCTTTATATATGAAATTCTAATAGAACGTATTTTTAAGTATGTTTGAGTGACTCAATTAAGTATTTTATAGTGGATACGAATAATATTTACTAAAAATGGAATATATATATATTTTTTACAAAGCCCGATTTAGGCCCGGTTTTAGGCCCGGTCCCGGCCAGGTCCTTTAGGCCCGGGCTTTGAAAAGCCTTAACGGGCCCAACCCTCAACCCCAAAGCCCGACCCGGGCCCGCCCATATGAACACCTCTAGTGCATGATACTGTATTATTGTCGCTAATTATAATTTTGGGCCTTCCACACTCACCGGACTTAAAAGCCCAATCATATACACATTACCCACTGCCAAGTGATCTTGCTACCCAAGGGGCCCATATTCAAAATTTCAGTTCTAAAGAGGTGGATGTAGGGGCGGACCTAGAAAATTATTCATACGGTGACACCATATTTTTTCATACGGTTTTCATCGAAGTGTCTTTCGTCTTTTTATCAACGTTCAATATCGTCCGATGTGTTTTTAGCCAAATTCCGGCGTTTCAAGAGATTTTTAACGTTTTTTGCTTGATTTTGGAGGATTTTTAAGTTTTTTTTTATCGATTTTGAGAGATTTTTTCGGTATTTTTTGTTGATTTCAAGAGATTTTTTCGGGTTTTTTTGGTTGAATGGGTATAAGATTTGGGCCTTTTTTCAGTTTAGGTGCACCCCTTGTAGTTTCCAAATGAATACGGTAGCACCTCCTAAATCGATACGGTGGCATCTTTACGAAAATGGGATTTTTTATCCTTCGCCGGAGAACTAATACGGTGGCACATGCCACCATGTGCCCTTCATCAGGTCTGTGCCTGGGTGGATGATTGGTTCGTTTAGATTATATTGTTTTGCGTGACTCTGCATTATTGATGCTGATTTTTAATGAGGATGGTCCTTTTGTCTCAACTGTATTTATCTAAAAACTCACCAAACACTTTTAGAATATGTTGAGTCTCTAGATATATGAGAATCCAAACTTTTTGATATAATATGAGAATATGTAAAAAGAAAAAATTAAATTTCCTTCTAAAATTATTCTTAAATAGGATATATATAAGGCTAGGTTCATGGTAAAACCGTACAAAAAAAATGAAACAAATAGAAATATTATATGTTCATTTGGATGGTATGCACATATGCAAACAAATTATTTGTAACATGAACACGTGCATAAAAAAAACAGTTTCAGTAACATATATACACATGTACATGCCATCCAAATGAACGGCTACTAGGGCGTTCCACAAATTTTTATTTTTTTCAGATTTTCTCCTAAACCTCCACATATATATAGTATTTTGGTGTGAATTTTCAAGTATAAAAATATGGTCTTTCTCTCTCTCTCACACACACACACACACTCTCTCTCTCTATATATATATATACATATATATATATTGATATTGTTAGGATCATAAATGTCTTATAAAATAGAAAGTGATATAAAGAAAAAAAATGCTTGTAAAAGTATTTGATAGCTTTCTTGATTCTCAATGTCTTTTTCCATTTTATTTTAAAAAAGAACCTATAAAATTGGGATAACCTTGAGAACTAGTATACCATGTGCTAGTTCATATGATTTTTTTGCATCTAAAACTATGATTTAGAATATTAATCAACATATATTTGCTTCACCATGTGTTTGTTTCACATGTACTCGGTTGACAATGCGCACATTTTTTACGTGTTTGTGAAACAAAAAGTACACATAAAAAAGTTTTACATTGTGAAACAAACAGAGCCGATCCTGAGGTTTCGAATGCCCATGACGAAAAGTAAAAAAATGCCCTTGATAAATACATATAAAACAAAATAAACTATGTAGAGGGTTTTGGAACCAACAATTTGTGTTTGTATTTGTCTACATAGTAAAAAAATGCAGTTTAGTCGATTAAAAATCCAACTTATTTACCTGAAATACAACACTTTCCGATTGAGTTAAGATCAGATTTTGCAAGAACTAGTTGAAACTAAGAGGGTGTCATATGCATGAATAGTCTTAGTTGAGGGAAAGGGACCAAATAGAATTTGATGGGTCGACCTATTTTAGTAAATTGTAGGTATGGGAAGATGGAATATAAGACAAAACTTTCATGTTCATTTTGTCTAATCTTGGTCCTCACCTAATTCAGCATTAAAAGGACCAGACTTACAAGGTTGCTCCTTCATTTCATCAAGGTGGTCCTTATCAATGACTTGGAAAGCTAAGAGGGTAGATATGGAAAAATTCAACAAATATTCCTTTATTATTTGTTATATATGGGTTAATGGATATAATTATTTTAAAGTGATTTCTTAAATGACTTGAAATGTCCATGATTTCATACATAATAAATTAAACAGTCGCCAATGAAGCCCTCCTCTGAATCTACTCGTTGTCTTCCTCCTCCAACGACCAGATCCAAACAACGGCATACCCAGATTTTTTTTTATACGGTGGCACCATATAATATAGATAGAAAATAATTACAAAAACAAGGTTTTTTCGACATTAATTGTGTGAGAACATAAGCTTTTCAATTTTTCTCGATTATGGGCTTTAGGGGTTTGTTATAAACACTAAATTTACTTCTAGGGTTTTAATTTGTTTACCCAATTATGTGGTGGCATCCTCAATTGTTGTAATTCATTACCTGGCCTAGACATTTGAGTTTGTTATGGTTCCACAACTTTGATTTGTATTTATATCTTTCAAGTGTTGTTGCTTGCAATTAGTTAATACCATTAATTACTTTGCTCTTCTAAAATAAAAATTGGACAATGAATGTCACAATGACATATACATAACATGATTAGATGTTAGTTTGGACAAATGTATGTTGTGGTTCCCTTTGAGTTTGCATGTACATGTGGTTTTGATATCCTTACGACATCTTCATGCATCATGTCTTTGAATACCATATATATACATCAACGATCGATCATGTTCATCCATCCCTACAAATTAATCAAAAGAATATTTACCTCTACTCAAATAGCAATCATGTAATATATCATTAGACCATATAACATCTAAATTCATGCAAGGAATAAGTCAATGATATCGACTCAAATCTTTCATACTTTGAATGAGTCTTTATACTATATATACAAGCATAGTATGTCAAAGGGATTTGTCATATATTTAGTTTGATGATATTTCGCCTCTTTGTTTAGATTACAGTTATAAATAACGTAAAGCCGGTAATAAGTTCAAATATCTAGTTTTAATAGTGTGAAAATGTGATAGTTACATATGGAGATGACTTGTTATTTTGTTCGACACCATATATATATATATATATAGAGAGAGAGAGAGAGAGAGAGAAAGAGATAGGTGGTTCATACGAGAACGCTAACTATTTAAGAAAATAAGAAAACAACCGCTATGTACAAAATCATATATGATTCACGTACAAAATCATATATGATTACGCGACTTTAATTTCCCGCCACTTTAAGTCGCGGCCAAAGTTGCGCGTGTTTAATTTTTGCAGTTAATGTAAAATCACATGTGATTTTGCACATGATTTGTTGTTTTCTTGTTTTCTTAAATAGTTAGCGTTATCGTTTGAACATTCCTATATATATATATATATATATATATGTATGAATGGCATGTTGTCCTTGCTTCTCTATTAATTAAATTGCCTATCCATCCCCAACTAAATCACTCATATTTTCGATTACTTCTACCCTTTTTAATCGAAGTTGAAACTAAAAAAAACATGACAATTTATAGCAAATTACAAGTGTCTATATATATATATATACGTGTATGGATAAATTCAACATTCTCTAATTGCCAATAATCGGAATTAGGTTTTAAATCCAATTCGATATACCCATATCCTCATGAAATGGAATCAATCTTGTAAAAACATGATGTGTTATCATATAGTCTACCTACTTTAACAAAAATATTAAAGCTTGTAATTAATTGGAAAGTTTGACGAAGTGAAAGTTTGGTGGAAATTGCTTTAACTTCTGTTGAAAAAGTCAACATTTGTTGACTTTTCATATATATATATATATATATAGAGAGAGAGAGAGAGAGAGAGAGAGAGAGAGAGAGAGAGAGAGAGAGAGAGAGAGAGAGAGAGAGAGAGAGAGAGAGAGAGACTTGGGATCATGTGAGATCAGCATGTTTTCGTGAGACCAAGTTTTTACACTTGAAACTTCACAGCAAAATACTGTGAACCCAACCTATATATATATATATATATATATATCTATACTACATATATAAGCATATACACCTAATGTCTTAAAGACAACATTTCAAGCACATGGTACCACCATTTTATGCATAAAATCCAAAATCTCTTAATTACACCCATCTATGCATGATGTACAAACTTTCAATGCATCTCACTTATATGATCACCTTTAATAAATTCAGATGGGCTTTTCCGTATTGAGGCCATGCTTGATTGCTTTTTATTTTTATTTCTTTTATCTCTTCCACGTCTCAGCCCATACCAATCTGCAAGCCATACGCTTTCTTCTCGAAAGATTTACCTCTACACGTCTCTGCAACAATACTTCTCATACTCATCCCATACCGAAAGTACTGCAGCAATACTTCTCACTGTCAATACGTCTCTGCAGCAATACTTCTTTTTCATCTCTTTATGCTTCTGTTAATGTGGGTTAGGGTTTTGATCTCTCCCTGATATTCATGCCCCTTCTCAAGTGTAAAATCACTCCATGGTATTTTAAGTTATCGTTTTGTACCGTCATCGTGGTAGATGTGGTGGTGGTGGTGGACGAGGTGAGCAAAGGCGGTGGAACCATGTTTCACGTGATGAACAACCTAGACAGATAGCAAGACGATGTTAAATTTGTGTTTTTTGTTTACATTTTACAGACGAACTTCAATTTGTTGCTAGGGATTCACATTTGTCATTGGAACAATAACATTTAGCCCAAGAGGGTGGATTTCTATTCATCGTTCTCGAGGTGACTGATTTTTTTTGGGCTTTTAAACCCTTAATTTCTACTCTTTATTCTTTACAGATGGTTTGTCTTTTAATTTGAACTAACATTTAGGGTTTGGAAGAATCGGTCGCTTCGTGGCTAGGGTAGTTTGTTTAAGAATCTGTCGATTTTTACTCTATTGGTGATAACAAATTCCAACAAACAATGCAGTTGATTAGAGAGACGAGACATTCGTCATCTACATGTGCTAAACTTTACTGGATCAAGAATTCAGTTGCCAAACAGCTAATCTTTAGGAGGTAAATTTACAAGTTAATTCACTAATTATTTCATCAAATATTTTGTGCAGTTTTTATGTTTATAGTCAATTTATTAGTATAATCTTTTTTCCTATACCCAACCCTAACTTTCTTACGTAATAAAGTATCATTTCACTTCTCTTGGGTTGTTCGTGTACCTCAAGAATACTGTTCTTTTGAATATATTTATTCATTTCAAATAAAATTTTGAGTAACTTTATTGAATGTTTCTATTTCAGATTTTCAGATTTAGAAGGACAACTAGGTTCAATTCTATTTTAAGGGATAATGAAACCATTCATCTTATGGCAATTCTCATTACGATCAAATGTGTTTACACCATTTTTTGATTAAGGAAACCACCCTGTAAAATAGAATAAGAAAGAACCTTGTACTCTAAAAGCATGTGGATAATAGCAATGCTTAATGTGTATGTACCTTGTGTTTTTTTTTTCATCATATGTCGTATTGGAATAAATAAATGACTTCGAAGGTGTATAACGAGACAGAGAATCAAAGCATGGGATCTAGAATACCATCCGTCCATCCGAAAAACCGAAGAAGAATGATCAAACTTGAAGATGAACAAGTCAAAGTAAAACACATTTGTGCATTTTTGAATTGGGTACATTTTACTTTTTAATACTTGAAGCTTAGGAGCATTATTAAGCATTTATGGTTGGTTATAAATTATTTCTAAGAATCATATATATATATATATATATATCTGTATTTATACTCTATTATCTCTCCCAACACTCTTGTTGTAATGGTCCTATCTCTGTTTCAGTTGTAAAGTTGTTAAAGCAGGAAGTGGGGAATGCTATACTGTAGTACTAACTGGAGATGGCTTCTCGTTGGAACAAAAATTGTAAGTTTGTCTATTATGTCAACCATGGATAAATACCAATTGTGTTTGTTTTAATAACACACACATGGGCATCTGCTGCAAAAAGTGTGATATCAAGTGGGAGGACTTGATGATTAGCGAACATATTGGGTGAGGTATAAGATGCATCTGGTTTCTTATATTGACATAAAATTTCAGGTATATCTTTTTGCAATATTTGACGTTTTACAAACATTTTTGTTTTCTTGATTATTAGACGGTTTTATGTCAAAGGGGCAGTTTGAAAAGCTCTGCCCTCCTTTTCTCAGATTCCTATTTTTCTTTAACTTCTCTCTTTCAGTTATTGGAGTTAGATGCAGAAAAATACAAAACCAAAGAAAACAAGAGACTTTGTAAAGGTGTTATAATTTCGCCAAAGGCTCAGGAAGTTTGTGAACATTTACCGTATTTAACTTTAATGTTAGGCTTCATTTGATTCTTTTTTGTAAGGTCATCAATATCATTCTACTTATCTTATCATCGATTGAATTCCACTTGGACATTCCCTTTTTTTGTTCGTTTAGATGTCGCAACTTGCACTTTGTGTAAGAGGGACAAGTGAAAGCATATGAGGAAATCGTCTCCTGGAAAATGGAGTGGAATACAAAGTGGGACTGGAAAACCCAATAAGTTCTAAAAAGTTGCAATCAGCTTATTGGGGGATTGGAGAGGGTGAAGACAGAGATGGAAATTGTTTGAAATTATGTTAGTTCAGCTACTTACATGGTTTAGCTTGATTGATTAATAGCCCAAACGCAAAACCAACTAAACCAAACCGGTTCTACACAGTTTTTTGGCTTATTAATCTTACTGGTTTGGCCGAGCTTTTGCCTCGCAGACCATCCAAAGTGGACTGTGAACATGACATTGTGTTCATTAGACCATTTAAACACCTGCCAACCACATTTGTCTTGGTTTTAGATATTTTTTAGTTTGTCACTTGTATTTTATCTTTATGATTTTTCATGTAAAAGTATTATTTGATATCAAGTTTGTAAAGATGAGAATGGTAAGATCTACACCCTTGGATGCACTTTTTGTAAACGGCCGATAAGACTGATATACTTTGTTCCTATCTTGGTCTAAAATTTTTGTACATCAAAACAGAGGTTTTCATGTATTTTGTTACTTTATTTGAGTGTCATATGTGTTTGTAAATTGGGAACTGGCATGATTAGTCTTTCGATGTTGAAACTTAAGAAAACTACTAGAAACTCCTTAGATTGATTCCATAAATTGGTCAAGATGGCATGTGTTGTGCATCAGAAAACTATATGCAGGAATCACACGCTTGAATAGAAAACTTATGTTAAGGAACTATACGTATTCAAAGACTTAATAGAAGAAATTTAAATGGATTGCATCTACAAATAGAGACTGGAGGGGCGACGGTTGGTGGTGAGAGGGAGCAATGGTGTTGGGTGTGAGGGTTTCATATGACGTAGGGTTTCAGAATGGTAAAATTGATTTATGTTTTTTTAACTTTAAAATATTTCTAGCCGGTTACATGTATCTTGGTTAAAAGGACATACGTAACCAATTCTTAAAAGTTTGATGGCTTATTTACTAAAAAACTCAGGGACTTGTAGAATAAACTTTATGCATTGTTGTTTAGATGGATATCACGTGGATTTTTATTATATTTTGACGAATTTTACACCCCGTTGCATCGCACGGGTAGACAACTAGTATATATATATATCTATATCTATATAGAGGTCCACTATTTTGTAAACTTTTTTTCGTGTAAACTTTGGATTTCATAGTTTTTTTTGATGAAATTGTTTCATGAAATTGTTTATTTTGATGAAATTGTTTCATATCATTCATTTCTTGATGAAATTGTTTCATATATTTGTGTTTTTTTATGTTGTTTCATATATTTTTTTTCGTTCATATGAAACTGTTTCATATATTTTCTTAGTTTGATGAAACTTTACAAATATATGAAACAATTTCATCATGAAACGAATGATATGAAACACTTTCATCAAAATAAACAATTTCATGAAACAATTTCATCAAGAAAACCTATGAAATCGAAAGTTTACACACATTTAGAGGTTTACAATTTATTATCCCTCTATATATATATATATATATATATATATATATATGCCCTAAATAAATTGAAAAACAACAACCCTGAAAAAATAAAAATATATCGACATGGATGTTAAATTAACGAGAAAAATATGATCGTTTATTTGGTGTAATTTATTTCGTTTGAACTTTTTTATTTTTCGTCTTTTTTCGAATAAAAATTTGGGGAGGTGAGGTTCTGTAATTTATTTAATATTGTTGTAACTAATCGCATCCATCAGATCATTTAATATAATGGTTGATAAAGTGTTTTTTAGTTTTTCGTTTATTTAAGGTTTTACTCTGAACCTTTCTATATATATATATATATATATATATATATATATATAGAGGTAGGGGTGAGCAACACTGGGTACCCGGCCAATTTTCATGGAACCGGAACCGGCGGTTCCTAGAAAGAAAGAACCGGAACCGGAACCGCTCCCATCGGTTCTCTTTATTTTGGAACCGGTCCCGGAACCGCTGGGACCGGTTCCGGTTCCGGGTACCCGCTGTCAACTTTTTTTATTACATTTATTACCATAAACATGAAGTCATTAATAACAGTATAACACAACAATGGTGTATTAACAATAAATGATAGTAAAACTTCAACATAAATACATAATAATCAAATTGTGTATTAAGTATTAAAACTTCAACATAAATACATAATAATACATTGATACAAATCGTGTATTAACACTTTAACATCAATGGTTTAAGAACATTAATAACATTAATGGTTTAAGAACAAATGGTATTAAAACTTCAACATAAATACATAATAATACATTAATACAAATCGTGTATTAACAATTTAACAACAATGGTTTAAGAACATTAATAACATCAATGGTTTAAGAACAAATGGTATTAAAACTACAAAATATATACATAATAATACATTAATACAACAATCGTGTATTAAGTATTGACAACAAATCAACAATGGTTTATTAACACAGCAAACAAATGTATAATCGAATACCAACAGAAAATCCAACAGCAAACAAATCTGTATCAAATGTATAACAGAAAATCGGAAAAAATCGAAATTGAATACCTTAGAAAGTTGTAAATTGAATACCAACAAAAAATCGGTCGTTCGATACTTATAATTTTGCACAAATCGAACACAAATCGGAAAAAAAAGTAACAAATCGAACACAAATCAAATCAGAAATCGAATACCTTAGAAAGAAGAGAGCTCTTGTTCAGTCGATGGAGGGCTAGAGCAGCTTTCGTGTAACAACCCAAATTCTAGTGGGTTTTAGAGTTAGTGGTCAAAGTGGAATAAATGAAAGTTAACTTTAGGGACTAGAGTGTAAAATTTTGAAGTGTATATAAAGACTCCAATCCCTAGGGCAACCTCCATTTGCTGAAATCAGTAATTGTGGGAGTGCTTTTGGTGTTGGCGGCTAAGGAAGAAAGAAATAGAGAAAGGAAGAAGGTTTGAGAAGAAATCAAGAGAGAAAGGAAGAATCAAGCTAAAATCTGCAAAGGTATTACATCCTAATTCGTTCATCTGATTAGGATAATGCTCCTCCTTCTTATTGTTATGAATCCTTAGGACTGATGTTGATGATTTCTTGAGTTTCACCATTTTCCTTGAAAATGAAGTTTTATGGGTTTTGTCTTAATGAATCGATTTTAAGAGATTAAAGTGGGATTAATTGGGTGTTTGGGGTTGGTGGATGAACCCTTATGGTTATCTAATCAACTAATGGCTAAAATCGGGTTAGAAATCACTTTTAAGAAGTTTATTTTCGGACAGCAGCCGTACCCGGACACCTTCAGTTCTTGATGATATGGTGGTTTCCGGATACGGATGCTAGTTTCCGGGTAAATCTCTATGGTAGTTTCCGGGTGGGTGTTCTTCCGGGTAGATCGAGTTACCGGGTGTGGTATCCGGACAAGTATGGCATCCGGACAAGTATGGCATCCGGACAAGTATGGTATCCGGACAAGTGTGGTATCCGGACAGGTTGGTATCCGGACAAGGGTGTGTTGGACAGTAGGTCTGAACTATTTATCTGATGTAGATCTATTGCCTTAGGTGTTCGTTTGGGCTAGCTCGGCAATATTTAAGAAGTGCGGTGTACGTCAATCAAGGTGAGTTCCCTAAACCCTTTTTACGACGCAAAGAGATAAATGTTTTAACTGATTATGGTTTTACCGAGCATGAAATGTTATGAACTGATTGCATGAATTATCACGAATGTATCTGTTTTATTAACTGAAATGTTTGGCATGAAGAAATGAAATCCATGACGTATGAATATTTTTAACGTACATGTTTTCATGAACGTACTTGTATGCTATGTGGTGTCGGTCTGCACTGTGGGGTCAGAGAAAGGTTCTCGGGATCTGAGGATCCCTTGGATATGTATGACAGGCCGGTAGGTTGGAATTCGTTTCCCTCCTATTCGGTAGAGGGGAGTCCGAGTGGGCTCCAAGGAGGGCGAGAAGGGAACCTAATGGGACCCTGATCGCGGAATGTTTATGTGATCCACACACAGTGCAGTAACATGAATGATGATGCATTATGGTTTATTGATAAATGTATTCCACTGTTTTACATGTTGTTTTCGAAGGGAATTCACTACACCTTTTTGGTCTAACCCTCGCTTTCAAAACTAAACCATTTTCAGGTAAGCGCTCAATCGGTTCTTCTAGTAAGAACTAGGAAAGACGATAAGAAGAAGGACTTGGAGATTAGAGCAACTCCAGATTTTGTTATGATGCCTATAGTTAGTACTCGGCTGTGGATTTAGAGACTTCCGCTGCCATTGTTGGCTTAATATGTTTTAGTAAGGATGTAAAGACAAGTTTAAATTATGAAATTCAAATGCTCTTTTTATGTTACTGCATGTTTATGAATTTGGGACGTTACATTTCGTTCGATGAAGATGAAGATGAAGATGAAGGCTGAACAGAGCTTTCGTTCGATGAAGACTGAAGAGAGCTTCCAGAGATGGATTGGCGGCTGTGTTTGAATGAAAAACCCTAAGGGCGCGTTTGGTTTGCGAGAATGGATTGGATTTCATATAAGGATTTGGATTTGGATTGCGCCAAATCCTTATATGAAATCCAATCCATTCCAATCCATTCCCGCAAACCAAACGCGCCCTAAAAGGTAAGTGTAAGTTTATTACTTTTTTTAGTTAGATTAAATATTTAAATCTAATAAATATATAAATATTTTCTATTAAAATATACCGGGTACCCGTCGGTTCCGGTTCTGGGTATCCAGCGGGACCGGGTACCCGGTCCCGGAACCGGTCCCGGCAGGTACCTAGCGGGTAACGGTTCCAAAAAAATGAGAACCAGAACCGGAACCAGTCTCAATCGGTTCCGTATTTTAGGAACCGGAACCAGAACCAGAACCAATCACATCGGTTCCGGTTCCAGAACCGGCAGTTCCGAAGCGGTTCCGGTTCCAAAGGCGGGTACCCAGTTCCGCTGCTCACCCCTATATAGAGGGAGGTTCAGGAGAAAACCTCAAATAAATGAAAAACTAAAAAACACCTTATCGATCGTTAGATTAGATGATCTGATGAATGTGATTAAGGAGACGGTTACAACAATATTAATTCAATTAAAAAACCTCACCCCCTCTATTTTTTATTCGAAAAAAGACGAAAAATAAATAAATTTCGAACGAAATAAATTACACCAAATAAACGACTATATTTTTCTCGTTAATTTGACATCCATATTGATATACTTTTTCATCCGTTTTTTCGTGGTTTTCTGGTTTTCCATTTATTTAGGGTTTTCTCCTGAACATGACCATATATATATATATATATATATCTATATATAATTATATATATGGGTGGTTTATTTTGCAAGGTTACAACCTGGTGCAACCCTCATCTAAACTATTTACCTCATTCACTATGTAGACAATGAATTGATTATTGCATTGCATCAACGATTATTGGTTTCATGCAATAATCTTAGTTGCAATGCAATAATCTATACTATATTATAAAACATGAAACCCCCAAACTCTTAAAAACAATAATTTAAGTACTATGTACTACAACTTAAAGCATATTTACTTAATTTTTTTAGAGAGAGAAACCTAATTCTTTTGTTTTTGGAAACCATGAACTTTTTTTGGAAACCAGGGACCCTCTACAAATACATAATTAAATATTCCAGTTAATACGTCCATAAATACATCCATAACAATTAATGATTTCAATTTCGAAATAATTAAGGAAATAATCAAAATTGATTAATACCATTTAAAATAAGCCCCAAAAATAATTTTGTCTATTTGGATGGGGAAATCAATTTCGAAATAATTAATAAATTCCAAAATTTGTTTAATTTGTGCAGTAATTTCGAAATAATTAAAACACAAATTAAATGGATCATACCTTCTTATAATAATTTTTTTCTAAGGGGGTGTTTGGGATTGCTTGACTTATTTTATCCTGGAAAATAAAATAAACACTTTGTCTATTTGGATGGGGAAATCAATTTCGAAATAATTAATAAATTTCGAAATTTGTTTAATTTTTGCAGTAATTTCGAAATAATTAATTTTGCCCCAAAAAAAAAGGAAACTAAATGGTATTAGTTATATTCATAGTTATTTGGATGGGAAAATCAATTTCGAAATAATTAAGGAAATAATCAAAATTGATTAATACCATTTAAAATAAGCCCCAAAGATAACTTTGTCTATTTGGATGGGGAAATCAATTTCGAAATAATTAATAAAATTCGAAATTTGTTTAATTTTTGCAGTAGTTTCGAAATAATTAATTTTGCCGTAAAAATAAAAGAAACTAAATGGTATTAGTTATATTCATAATTAAGGACATAATCAAAATTGATTAATACCATTTAAAATAAGCCCCAAAAATAACTTTGTCTATTTGGATAGGGAAATCAATTTCGAAATAATTAATAAATTTTGAAATTTGTTTAATTTTTGCAGTAATTTCGAAACAATTAATTTTGCCGCAAAAATAAAGGAAACTAAATGGTATTAGTTATATTCATAATTAAGGAAATAATCAAAATTGATTAATTTTGCCTAAAATAAGCCCCAAAAATAAGTCCCTTCTTTCTCCTATATATTATGGCTAAAAACAATGTTTTGGTTGGTGAGAATTCTGGAAATCCGGTAAGCACCTCCATCAAGACTCCAAAGAATTCTTGAAATGTGTATTGAGTGTTCATCATGATATCACACAGGCACGAGTGATTCTGTTTGCTGCTGACAATATACCATCACTCAAGGTTTACTCCGCTCTTTATACTTAGATGTATATATTTCCCTGCTCCTATTATGTCAATTGTTAATGTTGCTACTTATTTTTCATAATCTTATGTTTCTGATTTGTTATTTGTCCCTATTATGTTTTTGTCTAGATATGTCATTTTGTTGCATGCAACTTATATGGTCTCTCTGACTGAGATATAGTGCACAATGACGAGCAGTAAGTCTTGTCTACTTGTATATTACTACTTGGTTCAACCATCTCCTGTTTGTTTTTTTTTTCTTCATATTTTGATGCTAAGTCTGTATGCTTTTGTGTGTTTAGATGGATAGATGGAGACTGCACCACCAGATGGAGGTTCTTATGTTTGTAGTTGGATATTTGTTTGGCGTAGGCCTTTTCAATGTTTATTCTATATTTGATTTTCTGTTTATTTAACATGGTCATGTTTTTGTTTATGCTTGCTACAATCATGTGAAGTTTTGTTGACCAAGTTTTGCACTTGCTTATATTAATGGAAATGAATGAAAAATTATTTGGTTTTGCTTTTGCTAAGGTATCTTGGTTATGTATGTATGCATCTATAAATTGGATTTGAGTATTTTCTTCTGGTTCTTTTTTGTTGCTATTTGTGCAAATAAAACTTTCTGGCCAACAACTATAATTAAGTTAAATTACATTTGCATCATAGTTTAGTCTTAAGTTGTATTTCGGTTAGCAAAATCTCCAAAGTGTTAAAGATTTTCATCATTATTCTATGCTATAACGACTTCACCAAACATTACTTAAATTTGTAAAAATGATTCAAAAGGGCTAAATTTTTTAAAAGGGAAAAAAATTGTTTAACAATTAGTTAAATGTTTTTGGTTTTTTTAGCATTTGACTTAACTTTGCTATAACAATGTGTAAATCCCAAAAACATGTTTCGGGACTGTTTACCCAACCCTTATCCTGTTTTTGTTGATGTTTTCAATTGGAAAACATTAATTTCGTTTTGCATTAAATTTGAAACCTAATTTCCTTAAAAAAACATTTCAGATTTCAATTAGAAAACATTAATTTCGTTTTTGCATTAATTTTCAAACGTAATTTTCTTAAAAAACATTTCTGATTTCAATTAAAAAAACATTATTTTCCCTTTGCATTAATTTTGAAACGTAATTTCCCTAAAAAAAACATTCCTAATTTCAATTAAAAAACATTAATTTCCATTTGCATTAATTTTGAAACGTAATTTGAAATCATAAATGTTTTTTAAGTAAATTACGTTTCAAAATTAATGCAAAACGAAATTAATGTTTTCTAATTTCCATTTGCATTAATTTTGAAACGTAATTTCCTTAAAAAACATTTCTGATTTCAATTAGAAAACATTAATTTCATTTTGCATTAATTTTGAAACGTAATTTACTTAAAAAACATTTATGATTTCAATTAAAAAACATTAATTTCCTTTTGCATTAAATTTGAAACCTAATTTCCTTAATAAACATTTCTGATTTCAATTATACTAATTTTTTTAATCTATACTATCTTATAAAGCATTTAGGCTTAAAAGTCTTAAAGTTTTAAAAACAAAGTTTTAAGTATAGAGCACAACATATTTATGCATAAAGATGTTGGTAATGGATGACATTGTGGATATCTGAATAAGAAAAAGGATTTCATGTATGTTATTTTGTCTTGTGGGATGATTGTGACTCATCTATTTACAGGTGATAAGTTATTTTGCGCGGGTACGCTGCTAGTATTTATTAATGCCATGGAATGCATAATGTTTCATGAAAGTACCACATGCATCCGATACATCGCATGAGCCGTTATGTCATCGACATATTTTGTATAAATTCGACGAAATCAGGTAAATTCATTTAGAGAATTAATGAGAATCCAAATGCAATGAACGTTTTAGATGAAGGTTGCACGGGTTGTAACTTTTTACTGCGTTGCAAAATAACCACGACCTATACAAATATAATGCATATTTTCATAGCGTGTAAGGTTGACATTAGTTTTCATACTCTTTGTGTTTCATCCATTAATTTTTGTTTTCAATTTAGTTGATCAAAGTGTTTGGGTGTCAATAGAATGTTTTTTTGTCTTGTTATTTATAATAGAACAATGTTTTAGCCATTTTTTTCTTTGAAAGACAACAAAACTTTATTGGAAACTAACCTAAAACAAAAGCAGTCTTCAAAGTTTTCCAGCAAGATGTTGGATGCAGTAAAAGCCTAACAACCCTAAAACATAAAAACTAAACTCAAACAATTACAATTCGACAACAATGGTCACTAAAATACGCTTGCAGAGACAACCTGATTGAGCCTTGAGAACACATATTTCATCGAATAACCACTGGACATTGATAATTAAGTCTCCAACCAAACTCCAGAACACAAATCCACTGTGTTGTGCACTAATCCTAGATGACAAAGTCGAAACACGAACCGGGATTGATTAGATGCAAGCATGTGGGTTGGTGCACCAATCCATTGAAGTCCAACTAAAAAAAATTAAATATATATTATTTATTTAAATTAAATCGGTGATTCATAGCTTTCTATTTCTTAACTAGGTTTAAAATCTATAATTGTTATTTTTTTGGATGTTGGTATGTATTTTGGATGCCAAATTAAAACACAATTACTCGATATGATTTTGAATATTAGTCAACATATTTTGGTATGAAAAGTGAAGACCAAAGACTTATGTTGCTAAAAACCAATCAAACTGGAAATCTGAATCTTCACATAAAAATACATAAATTTCTAATAAATAGGTTGCTATGTTTTAGTTATGTTACGAAATTTACATCACTTCTCATAGAGATGGGGGAGAGAGAGTTAGAGAGAGAGAGAGGGGGAGAGGTTCGGTGAGAAAGCGAGGATCATCGAGAGGGCTCAAACGTGGCAGGAACAAGGTAATGGCAGCAGACCAGATCGAAGACTAGGGTTGGATAACACCTCAAATCAAGTATTGTTCATGTTCTGCAACTTCCCGGAGAATATAGAGACGGGGAGCTTATGGAAGATCTTCAAGAGGTACGGCGACCTATCAGACGTATACATGGCAAGAAAGAGATTCTAAGTGGGAGGAGGTTCGACTTTGTCCGATATCGAAAAGGTAAGGGGAGCATAGACTTGGAGAGGAGACTAAACAAAATATGGATAGGGACATTTAAACTAAGAGTATTCAAGGCCGAAAAGGATTATGGGAGGATCGAACAAAACAGATGGATGAAGGTGGAGGATAGGGTAGACAGAGATGATCATGTGAGGAGCAGAGTTGGGAAAGAATTGGCAGCAGGAGGTATGAAAGGAAAAGGGGAGAATGGAGGGCAATATCTTGACAGGAGATTCGCATTTGATGAGGTAGTAAAAGGGAACAAACAGAGAAGAAACGAGGAAGAAAGAAGAGACACCGTAATGGAAGAGGTATTAGGCGAGTGGGCACCAGACGAAAACTCGATAAATTTCCTTTCACTATGCTTGATCGGGGAAGTAAATTCATTAGAAAATATAAGTGCAGTTAGAAGAATAATCAAAGAGAAAGTGAGCGGGATATCGGAGTTGAAACTTCTAGGAGGAAGACAACTTTTAATGAAACGCGATAATGACGAAGGGTATACCGACATCCTGAAAAACAAAGAGCATGGTCTCCGTTATTGGGTGAAGGACCTTCGGCGGTGGTCGGAGGGGTATCTCAATTCAGAGAGGTTAGTAGGGATAAAAGTGGCAGGAGTACCGTTACACGGGTGGGCGGAGAAATTTTTTACGGAGGTCGCAAAGAAATGGGGAAAAGTCTTGAAAACTCGCAATTGTGAACTGGAGGACAACGGAAATCTATCCTGGGGAAAAATTCTGATTAGTACGTCCGTAATGTCAAAAATCGATTCCTTGAAAAGTATCAAAGTGGGAGCGTTTTATTACCGCATCAAGATAGAAGAGGAGGAGAGTATCCTGATGGGCTTACTGGAAAGAGATAAAGATGAATCCGCGGCATATGAGTCGGGAGAAGATGAAGAAGGAGGGTCCCCGGCACTATCGATCTGGTCGGAGGATGACGAAAAAAGTGAGGACGCGTAGGAAGGAGAGGAACCGTGGTGGGTGCGTGATGGGGAGCAGGGGGAAAATCAGGATCAATTAGTGGAAAGGCGAAGGACGACATGTGCAACAAGAGGGAGTCAGTCGGAGGAGTGGCCGCCGGAAAGATGGCCGACGATGGGAACGTTCTGGGGGACGTAAGAGAAGGTAAAAGGTCGCATGGCATGGGGAAAAAGGAAGATTTTGAAAACCTTAATCATGTGGTCGGTCAGTCAGAGAATCGAGGGACTGAAAATCCATGGGTCGATCTACTAAAAAACGGAGCCGGGTCGGAAGAATCGGGTAGTTCAGACCCAGTCATCAACCGGGTAGAGAATGGGCCCAAGGGGACACCCAAACATGGGCCAGGGGTAGGAATCTCACAGATTCCACTAGATGGAAAAGGAACTGGGCCTGGGAATTTTTATGGGCCATTGAATAGACATAGACCTGAACAAAATAAGTCTTAGAACTTAATCCAAATAGATCGTTGACAGAGGAGCAACGCTAAACGGAGATAGGAACGCCAAATTCAGGAGACGTGATTCTGGAGGAAGAAACTGTTGGAACTTAGTTGAGATGTGAGAAAACTAGTCCCACATAGGAGCCAAGGAAAAGTCTACACCACTTAATTAACTCAAACAATTGAGCATTAAATGAATCATTTAATTGCTTGGCTTGGAGTGTGGTGTTCTTGGTGGGCTCTCTTTGACATGAATATACATATTTAATGTCAAAGATTGGGCCTTGGGCCTTGGGGCTCTTGGGGTCTCGATGGGGTCGAGATTCAACGTTTGAAGAATGAGTGTGGTTGTGTGTGCAGTGGCTGGCGCGGATGACGGCGCGGCTCGCCCCGCAATGCGCGCGGGCCTCTGTTGGGTTCGGCAGCTAGTCTCCGCGCGGGTTGACCCGCGCCGGCAGACGCGCGGTTGTCTGTCGGTTTCTTTCGGTTGGCAACAGGAATCTATAAATACCACACCATTCTCATTCGTTTGGTATCCGATTTTCATACGTTTTTCTGCATATTTCCTGGGTTTCTCTCCTTCTCGTTCTTCGCCAAACATATGATGATTCGATAGATTCAAGTGTAAACTTGAATTCGATTGTTGTATCCTCTAGACAACGCCCGTACCACCGGCGAAATTTTGTCTTAGGACACTGCATGAAGTGCAGGCCTCAATCGATTACAACATCTTCGTGGAATCTTCGTATCAAGTAAGGTTTAATTGATGTTATCATTTGATTGTTTGTAATCCATTGTAAAACAAAGATTTTATCAAAGAAATTCTTTTCTTCTCTTAACATTTCTGTCCAAGTATATACATAATACATATATATGATTGATTACTCCTAACAATCTAAGACAATTTTTTTTTGTTAAGGAGCGATGGATCAATCATTGATGAAAAGTCATGTGGAGAAACCCGAGAAATTCAAGGGTTCAGACTTCCGACGATGGCAACAAAAGATGTTGTTCTACTTGACAACCCTTCGCGTTGCCAACGTACTCACTGAGGAAGAGCCACCGACAAATCTTTCGATAGGGGCGGACGGGGCGACACCGTCACAAATACAAGTGTCCGCTCATGAACGATCGGTCGAGACATGGAGAACGAACGAGTATAATTGCAGAAATTATATATTGAATGCTCTCGACGATTCCCTCTACGACATCTATTCCTCTTGTACAACGGCAAGGGAAATTTGGGAATCCTTGGATGCCAAATACAAAACTGAAGTGGCATGTTCCAAGAGGTTCGCAGTGGGAAAGTTCTTGCACTACCGGATGATTGACTCAAAGCCCGTGGTAAAACAAGTAGAAGAATTGCAAATTCTTGTCCATGAACTCGATGTTGAAGGTATGGGCCTGAATATAAATTTTGTGATCGGTGCTATCATTGATAAACTTCCTCCGTCGTGGAAGAACTTCAAGTTATACTTGAAGCATCTTACGGAGGAAATTACATTTGAACAATTGCTTCTCAAAATTCGTGTTGAGGAGGACAACCGACTCAATGACAAAGCCGATGCCATTCAAATCGAACCACATGCCAACATGATTGAAGGTAGTTCATACAAATCGAAGTTCCCGAAATTCAAGGGAAAGGGAATTGCACCCAAGAGGCCTTTCAACACCGGAAAAGGCCCCTTGGCCCCACAAAATAAACAATTCAAAAGGATGACATGTTGTTGGGTATGTGGAAAACCGGGACACCAAGCCAAAGATTGTCGATTCAAGCGTGATCATGGTGGTGCCGGAGGAAGTGGTGGTGGAGGAAATGGGGCATCTACAAGTCATGCCAATCTCACCCACTCCCCGAACGAATTCGTTGGTGTAATTGAAGCCCACATGGTTACCAACACGAGGGATTGGTGGATCGACACTGGGGCTACACGGCACATTTGCAATTCGGAAAGCTTGTTTGCATCCTACCAAAAGGTGAGCGACGGGGAGCCGATGTTCATGGGGAACGCATCGACTGCAAAGATAGAAGGAAGGGGGAAGGTCAACTTGAAACTGACTTCCAGTAAAGATCTTGTGTTAAATGATGTTGTACATGTACCGAGCATAACTAAAAACTTGATTTCTGGCCCTGTTCTAAGTAAGAAAGGGTTCAAAATTGTAATAGAATCTGATAAGGTTGTCATCACCAAGGGTGGTGTGTACGTTGGGAAGGGCTACCTCCACGAGGGGCTCTTCAAGTTAAGCGTTGTAAATAGCTTTGATGCCGCCATTGTTAATAAAAATAAGGCATGCCCTAGTGCTGCTAGTTCTATGTACATGATTGCTCCTTCTAATCTTTGGCAATCTAGATTAGGACATGTCAACTTTAGATCAATTCAAAGAATGATCAATCTTGACATGATCCCTAAATGTTCCTTTGAGAAATCGACTAAGTGTGAGGTTTGTGTAGAAGCTAAATTCACAAACCATCCACACAAGTCTGTTGAAAAATCAAATGAAGTACTTGGGTTGATTCACACTGACTTATGTGATTTCATGGCAACACCTTCACGAGGAGGTAAAAACTATTACATTACCTTCATTGATGATTGCAGTAAGTATTGCTATGTGTATCTAATCCATACAAAGGATGAGGCCTTAAACATGTTTAAAACTTATAAGGCCGAGGTCGAGAATCAACTCGACAAGAAAATCAAAATTCTAAGATCGGATCAGGGAGGAGAATATGAATCCCATGAATTTGCAGAATTTTGTGCTACACATGGCATTGTTCATCAAACTACCGCTCCATACACTCCTCAACAAAACGGAGTGGCCGAGATGAAGAATAGAACATTGAAGAATATGATAAATTCAATGTTGATTACGTCCGGAGCTCCATACCATTTATGGGGTGAGGCGTGTCTTACTGCGAATATGATCCTAAATAGGATCCCCCACAAGAAGAGTGATAAATCCCCTTATCAACTATGGAAAGGGAGATTACCATCCTACAAAAGGATGAAAGTGTGGGGTTGCCTTGCCAAGGTTCAAGTCCCTTTACCGAAAAGGACACAACTTGGACCCAAAACCGTTGATTGTGTATATATTGGACCAGCTCTTAAGAGTGCTGCTTATAGATTCTTAGTATATAAATCTTGTGTAAACGACATAAGCAATAACACTATCATAGAATCTGCGGAAGCAGAATTCTTTGAGACTACCTTTCCTTACAAAGAAAAAGAGGATCAAACCTCTAATTCAAGGAAAAGGTTGCATGATGACACACACACTTCAATTGAAACAAATGCAAATGATCAAACACATGAAGGTGAAACCTCCAAGGTTCAAGAAGAATTGGAACCAAGAAGAAGTAAACGTGGTAGAGTAGCCAAAGACTTTGGACCTGATTTTATGACCTTTAATGTTGAAGGAGAACCTCTATCTTATAAGGCCGCCATGGAATCATCTGAGGCACCTTATTGGGAAGAGGCAATCCATAGTGAGATAGACTCCATAGTACAAAACAATACATAGAGATTGGTTGACCTACCTCTGGGTCATAAAGTAATAGGTCATAAATGGATATTCAAGAGGAAGTTGAGACCCGATGGCACTATAGAGAAATACAAAGCTCGACTAGTTGCCAAAGGATATCGATAAAAGGAAGGTCAATACTTCTTTGATACCTACTCTCCGGTCACAAGAATAACGTCTATACGTATGTTGATGGCCATAACAACAATTCACAATTTGGAAATACACCAAATGGATGAGAAAACCGCTTTCTTGAATGGAGAGTTAGACGAAGAAATATATATGCAACAACCGGAAGGGTTTGTTGTCAAAGGTCAAGAAAACAAAGTCTGTAAGTTGATCAAGTCCCTTTATGGACTTAAGCAAGCGCCAAAGCAATGGCATGAAAAGTTTGATAACACGTTAATATCAAACGGGTTTCAAATAAATGAGTGTGATAAGTGTGTCTATGTGAAGCAATACAAAAATGCATGTCATTATATGCTTGTATGTAGATGATATGCTCATCTTAGGATCGAACTTGGATGTAATCAATCAAACCAAGAAGATGTTGCACTCCTCGTTTGATATGAAGAACTTGGGAGTAGCAGATGTGATCCTTGGTATAAAGATTCAAAGGAATACAAATGGTTACACTCTCACCCAATCTCACTATATTGAGAAGGTACTTCGAAAGTTCGGTCACTATGATGATAAACCGATGGTGACTCCATTTGATCCTTCTAGTCAATTGAAGAAGAATCAAGGAGATAGTGTGGCTCAATTAGAATACACACAAGTTATTGGAAGCTTGATGTATATCATGAATTGCACACGACCGGATATAGCATACAGTGTGAGTAGACTAAGTTGGTACTCACATAATCCCGGAAAGGATCATTGGTATGCACTGTAACACCCCAAAACCCATAGGACAAACATAGCGTTAAATCATACTCTTTAAAATAAAATTTGATCCCGAAACTTCTTTACATCATTCACAAACTAAGGTTGGCGGAAACAACCTATACACAACTGAGAATAACTACCACTAAAAGCATAAGTGATACTGTCTCTATCTGCATCTGTACTCTATCCTGCGCTTGCTCACTCACCGGAGCCTCCTACTATCTGTTTACCTGAAAAGGTTTAGTTTGGAAAAAAGCGAGGGTTAAACCATGAGGTCTAGTGAGCCCCTCCTGACAGTTCTCAAAAACACTTAAAGACAGTTTAAAACTTTCAAATATCATTGCATACAACTTTCTCATAACTTTGCATAAAATTTCACATAGTGGTACATTTAAATTTTTTCACATAAAATCATACACTGGATAGGCCATCCCCATAAATCATACACGGGATAGGCCCGCCCCATAATTCATACACTGGATAGGCCAGCCCCATAAATCATACACTAGATAGGCCAGCCCCATAGTTCATACACTGGATAGGCCACGCCCCATAATTCATACACTGGATAGGCCAGCCCCGTAAATCATACACTGGATAGGCCAGCCCCATAATTCATACACAGATCTCATTTAAAACTGTAAACAACTTTCATGTAGTCAAAAGCATACGGATAAAACATGGCATTTCTCATCATGTACTCGCTTTAGAAAACATGTTAAAATAACACATATTTTAGTTAGAAAACTCACATGGCTTGCTTGCTCCGAAGCTTCTCACTTACACTTCCGATCTCTAGGTGGAACACCTATAATATAGGAACTGTGTATCAGAATCTAATCATTTATGTTCGAGCTTACTTCCGAACATAACCCTAAACTATCTAGGTTGATAGATTACACTTCTATTCCACAATTATACTTATTGGATTATGCTTAACCGCCCCAAGACGTTACTTTCCGGACCCTACAAATCAGTTCAAAGTTCCGGATCTTTGGACATCGGTCCCTTGTAATAAACTTTACTGGATTCTTTTAATAAATCCAATCGGGTCCAATAATTGAGCCCGACGCCGACATTTCTAATAATAATTATTAATTAATAATTAACTTGACAATTTAATAATTAATATTCTAACTCAACTAACTTTAACAATTTTGACCATGGCCACGTGACCCAACTCTATTTCAATATCTTGGTTCATAAATAAACACCTCCACCGAACACGTGGCCTATACTTTGGATGGATTGCAAAAGTTATAGATAAAACCTATCACTTGCTTTTCTTTCTAAAGGATTGCAATACTAAATTGCCTTACACGTGGCCCATTCCAAAAACACAAGTTCTGGGCTAAAACAATTAAATATCGGGTTCCATTAATGGAGACTTCCGGCCCACCATTTTAACTTAGCAACATCGGTAATGGCGATTACGAACAGGGACGAACCCAATATGATCTTATACTCGATTTCTTCCTAAACATGTCGAAATTAAGAATTTCTCAATCGATATATATATGTATATGTATATATATATATATATATATATATATATATATATATATATATATATATATATATATATATATCGAACTCCATAACTCTTGCTTAAAACCCCAAGTTATCTTAGACTAAAACAATAGAAAATAAGGATGAGGTGGTTCAGATTGTTACCTGGATTGATTGCTATTAAACCTTCCTTTCTTTCTCCCCAAACCAATTTGGAAATCGACACACACCTTAGCTCCACAAAACTTCAGCCGCCACCGCCGGCGACCACCGCCGACGACCACCACCGGCAGCCGACTGCCGGTGTTCCTCAACCGCGACCTCCGGTCATCTTCTCCGTCGCCGGCGAACCCAGCCACCATCTCCATCTCCCGTCGTCTATCTCTCTCACGCAGCTCTATCTCCCTCTCGCTACTCTCTCCCTCTCACGAAGCTCTCTCTTTCTCTCTCACGCAGCTCTCTCTCCCTCTCGCTGCTCTCTCTCCCGCAGTCTCTCTCTGTCGTCGTCCTCTCTCTCTCGCCGGCTGTTCCACGGCGCACACACACCGGACACACCCACACATTCACGAGACCATTTCTTTCTCTCCTCTTTCCCCCTCACGAAGAACACACCGGTCTCTCATGGTAGTTTCTTTCCTTTCTTCTTTTCTGTCTTCCCTCTCGACGTACAGCCGCAACACACAAACCCTAAGACCAAAAATGCTTTCTTAAAATTCAGCCCAAAAGTGACGTACAACAAAATGAATAAATTTCCAAATTTCAGCTTTTTACCCTCTACTATGATGCAATAAACCATTACAACCCCTAACTTCGATTTAGATCATTTTACTTAATTTGGGTTATTACATGCACTAGTGAGAGTACTTAGATATTTGAAGTATACAATGAATTACGAGTTACACTATACGAAATACCCTCCCGTTCTAGAAGGGTATTGTGATGCCAATTGGATTTCCAACCATTCGGAGAGTAAGTCCACAAGTGGATATGTGTTTACACTTGGTGGAGCATCAGTCTCATGGAAATCATCCAAACAAACGGTGAATATTGTTAATGCCAAAAATCGCACAAAAGTACAACTTAAGGTCGATGTGGACATTTAACAACTAAAGAAACGTATCTCGAGCCAAATAACACAATTGCGAGGAAAAAGTAAAAGAGACAAGAGATTTGGTGACGCGGAAAACCCCAAAACGAGGGAAAAACCCGCGGTCGACTCTGTGAGTCGACAATGTACTATAGTCGCCAAACAGGGGCGAAAGTCCTTGTGTTACAGGTGATTTGTATACAACAGATTACAAATAAATGTAAATATAAACTTAGTCGTGTGCAAACGACGTGGGTCATGCGTAAATCGTGCGAAATAACTTGTCGTCGTCAGGTGGTTCGAACTGTCGTCGTGCGATACTTGCGTGTTCGAATGCCTCGTTGTATTGAGAGAAAAATATAGAAGTGAGTATAAGTAGCTCTGTCTGTTCTCCCCTTTGCTCGAAGGTGGAGCAGTCTTTATATAGCTTCGGTCGGTACTAAATGTGCTTTAATTGTTGGTCTTGTAACCGCTGTCGACATTAAATGCGCTTTGATGATTGTCTTTGTAACTGCTGTCGGGCTCTAAATGGCATTGATGATTCGTCCGTTACTGGTCGTTGTGCCATAAATGCCTGTAGACCTGCATTAATGAACAAAAGAAACGGCTGTTGACCATGAGTGGTTAGTGTAATCGTAAGACCATCTTAAGTTCAGGACGTCGGTCTTACGGAGCATACGACCGTTGTCGAAATACAAGACCATGTATATGACTGTAAATGTCTTGTAAGACCTTATATTAGTATAGGAATGGTCTTATAAAAATGTCGTGAGACTAAGATAAAAATGTCGTAAGACCACTAGGTCGTAAGACCAAGATGATGATGTCGTAGGACCAGAGCGATATAAGACCGACGACAGGGGACTGTCGACGTAAGACCAACGAGTCGTAACTGGCGACACGTAACTGGCGACATAAGACTAGTGACGAGTGACGTGCGACGCGTGGCTGGCGACAGGTGTGACATGCGGCATATGACGTGCGATCCTGAGATGTAAAGACACTATCTTGAATGACTATTGACATAAGATGTGTTTTAATAATCAACTATCGTATGTCGGGGATAAGGCAATAATGGGTATTACCTTCATCGATCGGGGTATGACTTTTGTAGGCATTAGGGTAATCGAAGTCCATGGGTCATGTCGAAGGAATTTCCCACGTCGGTCGAGGGTGTGATTTTTTACCCAAACAAATACAAGATCAACTATGGAAGCAGAATTTGTAGCTTTAGATAAAGCCGCTGAGGAAGCCGAATGGTTAAAGAGCTTCCTAGAAGGTATTCCGTTATGGCCAAAACCCGTGACTGCCATTTGTATCCATTGTGACAGTATGGCTGCTCTCACAAGAGCAAAGAATCAAATATATAATGGCAAGTCTCGACATAGAAGACGACGCCACAATAGAATAAAGGACTTGCTGAAAAATGGAATTATTTCCATAGACTACGTAAAGTCAAAGGAAAATATCGCTGATCTTTTGACAAAAGGCCTAAGTAGAGAGCAAGTATCCTTTTCATCGAGGGGAATGGGCTTAAAGCCAATACAATGAGTTTCCTCGGCGGAAACCTAACCTAGCGAAATTGGAGATCCCATGGTCTAGGTTCAATAGGAAAACTAGTTGAGGAACACTCAAGAGACGCTTATACACAGGTATGCCTACTCCTATGATGACTTTTATGTGTATATTTCAGTTGACGATTCAGGGTTGAATTTTATATTCTAAATAATGCTGATAGCTTTTTAGTGGAATACAACGGAATATTCTTGATCGGCATTACCTATGTGAGACTGATGTATGGTCGCATCTTTGAAGACGGAGATGGCTACGTCTTCTAAAACTCTCATGAAGAAAGGATATGTTCACGACCGAAATGAACACAACGGTAAGAATCAAATTATGTATAGATATAATATGTTTGATGCCTATTGTCTCGATTTACTACAAAAAGTGGCTAGTTCAAGACTTTAGTTCACCATCCACGAAGTAGATCCGATAGGCATTCACTAGGAAAGGTTCAAGTCCAAAAGACACCGTTTTCCGATGCATATTATAACTAGCTTGGTGATAGAAACATAAGTTCCATAATATTGCTTAATTTCTATTCAAATGTGTGGTATTATTTGGGTTTGAATAGAAAATGTGGGGTATTGTTGGAACTTAGTTGAGATGTGAGAAAACTAGTCCCACATAGGAGCCAAGGCAAAGTCTACATCACTTAATTAACTCAAACAATTGAGCATTAAATGAATCATTTAATTGCTTGGCTTGGAGTGTGGTGTTCTTGGTGGGCTCTCTTTGACATGAATATACATATTTAATGTCAAAGATGGGCCTTGGGCCTTGGGGTCTCGATGGGGTCGAGATTCAACGTTTGAAGAACGAGTGTGGTTGTGTATAAATACCACACCATTCTCATTCGTTTGGTATCCGATTTTCATACGTTTTTCTGCATATTTCCTGGGTTTCTCTCCTTCTCGTTCTTCGCCAAACATATGATGATTCGATAGATTCAAGTGTAAACTTGAATTCGATTGTTGTATCCTCTAGACAACACCCGTACCACCGGAGAAATTTTGTCTTAGGACACTGCGTGAAGTGCAGGCCTTAATCGATTACAACATCTTCGTGGAATCTTCGTATCAAGTAAGGTTTAATTGATGTTATCATTTGATTGTTTGTAATCCATTGTAAAAAAAGATTTTATCAAATAAATTCTTTTCTTCTCTTAACATTTCTATCCAAGTATATACATAATACATATATATGATTGAGTCTCTTTGCTATCGAATCCTGCAAAGATAAAGTGGTGGAAGATGTGATTAAGCCTGATGCATGCTACTGGAATTGGAGAAGACCAATTCGGGACGGCAGAGAGAGAAACGAGCTGGAAGGTCTGATTGGAGCTATCGAAAATACGGTCCTCACCGGAAATAGCGATCGCTGGGTGTGGAAAGACTCTAGTGATGGAAAATTCCACACGGCGGATATTAGAGTCATAATTGATCATAAGACCCTTTGCAATAGCACGAACAAAACCCGATGGGGTAAATGGACCCCGATCAAGGTGAACGTTCTTTGCTGGAAAATAAGTCTCAGAAAAATCCCAACCCGATTAAACCTCGATAAGCTGGGTGTTGACGTGGAAACGACTATTTGTCCTTGTTGTGATGACGATACAGAATCGGTGGATCATCTGTTCTTGCAATGAGAAACGGCAAAAGAGATTTGGTTGAAAGTTGCAAGGTGGTGGAGTGTGGATTTGTCCTCATGCAACACACTGGAAGACTTTCTCATATTGACTGAGGGTTTAAGGGCGTCCAAATACGCAAAACGGGCACTAGACTGCGTAATCAGATGTGTTTTCTGGGTCATTTGGGGATTCCGAAATAGACTGGTGTTCGATGTTATAAAACCCCGCAAAGACGGTATCTTTGACTCGATAACTCTTAACTCCTTCAGTTGGATCTCGAACCGGTTGGGGAAAGGTAGGATTGATTGGGGAGATTGGCTGAAAAATCCTTTGATTGCCATCCGATAGACGGTAGTGGGCGTTGGCGATGTTTGTCTGTCTTTTCTTTTCTTGTGGACTGGTTGTGTTGTTCTGCCTGCTAGCTCCTTGCTAGTCGGCCCCCCGTTTTGCTGGTTTTTTTTAATAAATTCCTTCCGCCGGTTCAAAAAAAAATATATATGATTGATTACTCCTAACTGAAACCTGTGGTGATAAAGCTACGATCGGAAAAGTGAAATCAAAAAAGGAGAAAGTGCAAATTTTGGGGGAGGAAAGGTAAGTTTCCATCTTATTAAGCAAATGGCAAGAAAAAACCATAAACGGCAGGTCTGAAAAAGGTAGCAAATAAGGGAGTGACGAAGAAGACGACGACAAATAACTCAGGCAAAAGAAGTTCATCATCTTATGGAAACCAAATTGCGATTTCAAATGAATTGGTAAGTAAAGTTTCAGCGGAGGGTTTAGAAGAATTTGGGGCGATGTTGGGGATGAACTGGAGTCGGAAGAAAGGACAGAACGACGTAAAGGAAGGTATGTGTCGATCCAAAATTAATGTCCAATGAAAACAATCTCAATTAACATTCGGGGGTTAGGATCGTGGGAAAAAAGAAATGGGTACGTGAAATTTGTGGAAAATTACGACCATTGGTAATCGGGATACAAGAGTGTAAGATTAAAAAATGGTTGTTGAGTCAGATTGGGTATCTTTGGGGCGGAGATGACGTGAATTTCGTCCAAAGTGAGGCGTTGGGAAACTCCGGTGGTCTCATTACCATGTGGGACAAAAAAATTATTTAACCGTGAGTCCGTCATGGTGGATAAATCGTTCCTTGCGGTAGTGGGGAAATGGGACGGTGTGAATGGACTTGTCGGTTTGGTGAACGTGTATGGACCAAGGGATTTGAAGGAGAGAATAGAGCTTTGGAAACGGATAGAGTTACTAGTCGCAAAAGAGAAGGTGAGTTGGTGCATTTTTAGAGATTTCAACGAAGTGAGGGGGAAAACGAAATGTTAAACTCGCAAACAAACGTGAAAGGGACCGAAGAGTTTAACGAATTCATTAATAGGAGTAATCTATTGGAGGTGTCAATGACCGGTAAACGTTTCACAAAAATTAGCGATTACGACCTCAAATTTAGCAAGCTTGATCGCTTCTTGATGACGGTAGAGTTCGGTGCTAAATGGAAAAACTTGGGAGTTAAATCGTTGGATAGGAAATGGTCGGATCATAGTCCAATCATGTTATTTGAAGACAAATCGGACTTTGGTCCGAGACCTTTTAAATTTTATGACGCGTGGCTCAATGAAGACGAATTGGAGGAAGTGGTAAGAAATGCATGGAATAAAGAGGTCTTCTCAACAAAGTTGGATGAGATATTTCGCAATAAATTGAAGAAGGTCAAATGTGACATCAAGGTGTGGGTAAAGAAGAAATTTGGTAATTTAGAATCGGAATTGGGCATTGCTAAAGAAGAGGTCAATAAAAAGGAATTGGAGGCGGAAAGCAACGGTTGGAATGGGACAGATAGAAAGAGATGGGTCCAAGATAGGAGTAAGTGGTTGGATCTTGAAAGAAAACGGTTCGAGATGGAGAAGCAAAAAGTTAAACCGAAATGGGCGACGGAAGGCGATGAGAACTCACGCCTATTTCATGTGGCAATCAAATATAGAGAGAGAAAGAATACGGTGAGGTGATTGCACACTTCCGAGGGGTGGACGGAGGACCCGGAGAAAATAAAGGAATACGCTTTTGGGTTCTTTAAAGGTAAGTTTTCTTCTCAAATTTTGAATGGTCCAACATTAGATGGGAATTTATTTCCCAAAATTACGAGTGACGTAGCAAAAGAGTTGGAAACCCCGTTTTAAGAAAAAGAAATTTGGGAAGCGATAAATGGTTGCAGGAGTAACAAATCCCCCGGCCCAGACGGATTCACGTTCGGTTTCTTAAAGAAATTTTGGGAGATAGTGAAAGGAGACTTAATTAGAGCGGTAACACGATTTTGGGAGGTGGGTGAAATTAGTGGGAGGTGTAACTCCTCTTTTTTAACGTTGATTTCGAAGGTGGACTCTCCTCTAAATCTTGGAGACTTTCGGCCTACAAGTCTCATTGGGGTATACTATAAAATTATTGCGAAGTTGTTGGCGGATCGGCTAAAAAAAGTGTTGGGAAAGATTATTAGCAACACCCAAAGTGCGTTTATAAAGTGGCGATATATATTAGATGGAGTCTTGGTGAAGAATGAGGTAATAGACTACATTCGAAAAAAGAAAAAGAGTGGCTTGATATTTAAAGTAGAATTTGAAAAAGCGTATGATAGTATCGAATGGCCGTTTTTGTTCGATTGCATGACGAAGATGGGATTTGGTGATCGATGGGGGAAATGGATTAAAGGGTGCCTTCACTCCGCAACATTATCTGTACTAATAAACGGGTCGCCTACAAAATAATTCCCAATGATGAAAGGCCTAAGGCAAGGGGATCCGATTGCACCGTTCCTCTTCCTTATAGTTGTCGAAACACTCCATATCATCTCAAATGAGGCGGAGAAGAAGAGGCTATTCGAAGGAATCAAAGTGGGGAAGCTTGAAGTTTCGGTATCGTATTTACAATATGCGGACGATGTAGTGTTATTTGGAAAATGGAACATCACAAATCTGAAAATCTAATGAAGATCCTAACATGTTTCCAAAAAAATGTCCGGGTTAAAGATGAACGTGGGAAAATACAACATTTATGGCGTCGGAGTGGAGGAAGAAGAGGTAATCAATTGGGCAAGAAGTGTGGGGTGCGGATATGGGACACTCCCGTTTACATATTTAGGACTCCCGGTTGGAGTCTCTATGAAGAGGTTGGACCATTGGAGGCCGACATTAGAAAAAATAAAGAAGAGGCTTGCATCTTGGAAAACGAAGCTTGTTTCGTTCGGTGGTAGACTAACCTTAGTCAAGTCGGTTTGGGAAGTTTGCCATTATATTATTTCTCCTTGTTTCGAGCCCCGAAAGGAGTGATAAAAGAGTGCGAGAGGGTAAGGTGTAATTTCTTTTGGGGAGGGGGGGGGGGGTCCGAGAGTGTTGACGAGAAAGTAAAAGTGTGGGTCAAGTGGGTAAATACTCTAAGGAAGTTCGAGAGTGGGGGTCTTAACATTGGGAGTTTAGTGTCAACTAATAGAGGTATCGTGGGAAAATGGTGGTGGCGTTTCCATGTGGAAAGGCACGCATTTTGGGTCAAAGTTATAAAAAGTCTTTACGGGGATGGGGGGTTACGAGGTAAACAAATTGGCTTTGATGGTGCAGGTACAACATGGTCGAGTATCATCCGAATAAGGGCAGAAATGGATATCAAAGGGTTGGGCTTTTCACACTCATTCGAAAGGAAGATTGGAGACGGGAAGGAGACACAACTATGGACGGACCGGTGGTGTGGTAGCGAAAGGCTGCAAGATAAATTCCCGAGACTATTCCGCTTGGAGGTCGAGAAAAACACGTTAATCGCGGAAAGAGGAGAGTGGATGAACGGGGAATGGAGATGGAAATGGGCGTGGAGAAGACAACCGCGACGAAGGGAGTTGGGGGAGCTTGAAGTGCTTAATTCCCGACTCGATGGGGTAGCACCGGTAAGTGATAAAAGAGATAAAATGGTGTGGTTTTCTGATGAACGTCAAAAAATGAGAGAGCTCCAAGAAGATATGGAGGATCATGCGAGTACGAATACAACTCCAACAAAATGGTCTACGACAATCCTGAAGAAGGTTTGCTTTTTCATGTGGAGAGTCCAATTGGGTCGACTACCATGTAGAGTAATTCTAGATAGGATGGGAATTGATTTGGACACTATGCTATGTCCAAGATGCAGAAATATGGTGGAGT
Source organism: Saussurea involucrata (assembly GCA_033807775.1). NCBI lineage: Eukaryota > Viridiplantae > Streptophyta > Magnoliopsida > Asterales > Asteraceae > Saussurea > Saussurea involucrata. The sequence continues at coordinate 52,521,759 of CM066322.1, read as the reverse complement.
CATTGGATCACGCTCTAGTGGCATGTCCGGAGATAAGACTCTTGTGGAGACTTACCGGAAGGTGGTGGAAGAAGAACTTAAATGGAGTGGAAACAATTCAAGAGGTTTTACGGGAAAACGATGCGAACGAGGAAGGAGGACAAGGTGGCGCGATGTGGACAACGGTGAAATGGTCAATGATGTATTTCATTTGGGCTCAAAGAAACAAATTGGTGTTCAAAGCGGACTCGAGGAAGATTACAGACTTGTTCTTCGAATTTCAAAGGAGGATCTTCGAGTGGGTCACAAGAAGAATAAAGAAGCAATTGAGGGATTGGAAGAAGTGGATCAATGGGCCGACAACAACGTAGTGTGCATCGAAAAATACCGTCCTGGAAGAGCACTGTGTGGTTGCTGCAGGGTCGTACCAGGGGGAGGGCAGGTCGGGCGCACGCCCAGGGCCCATAAAAAGTAGGGGCCCAATTTTTTTTAGTATATAGTAGTAGTTCAAAAAAATTAGTCAATAAAAGAGCACAATTTTTTTTAGTATCTAATAGCACCCAAAAATAATTTAACATTATATTAACGGCCCACAAAAAGTAAGGCCCAAATTTTTTTAGTATATATTATATAGTATATAGTACTAGTTAAAAAAATAGTCAATAAAAGAGACACGATTTTTTTAGTATCTAAAGGCCATCAGTACCGCTCCGTAGAAGCCCTCAAGCCCTCAAGCGCCACATCAGCGCCACATCAGCTTTTCTCCTAACCCTCTCCTCAAGCCCTCAAGCCTTAAAGACCCGTAGCGCTACCCTCAAGCCCTCTTGCCACCTCATTTTTTTAATTCTTTTATTTATACATTTAATTATTTAACAACATAAAAATATTTATATATTTTTTAATAAATAAAAATAAGATAAATAATAAAAATAAAAATTCATATCATTCATTAAAAAATTAAAAATTACAAAATACAAAACACTACCAATTATGATATTTTTTAATTTGCTCTTTTCTCGCTACCGTAGCCATCAAAGCGGGGCCCGAAAGGTGATCATGCGGGGTTATGAAAAACTCGAAGTCTTTATCAAATCGTTTTGCTCGTTCGATTTCTCGTTCGTGTTCCAACTTTTCTCGTTCGAGTTCGAGTTTTTTCATTTTGTACTCCATTGTATCATCAATCTTCTCGTTGAACGTCGTGAACAACTGAGTAATACTTTCGTTCGTATTCGACCCGCTCGTATTACTCGTTGATTTTTTTTGCCTTGTTTCTCCCGATGGGTCGTTGAAGTTGCTCGATGAAGTTGTCGTCATCGTCATCATTGGAAGGGTTGGTACGTTTTGAACCCCGCGATGAAGTTGTCGTCATCGTTGGAACGGCTCCCCATTTTGGACATTTTTTGAGGACTTTCCAAGCTTGTTCGTGAGTGAAAGCAAACCCAAGTTGTGCTCGGTACCGTTCGTGTGACGTTCGTGAAATGTCGGCCTCACTCATTCCGCTCCCTCTATTAGTGAGCAAGTTGTTGTAGATGCCGCCAAAAGAATTTATTCTTTTATTGAGGTCGTTGAACTTGGTGTTGAGTTGATGAGTTGTTCTATAATTTCCGCCACCCATTAAACTAAAGAACACTTGCCCGACACGGGTCCAAAAACTTTCTACATTTATGTAAATTCAAGTATAAGAATATTAACAAGAATAATAATAATATTAATAATATTAATAATAATAATAACAATAATAATAATAATAACAATAAAAATATTACCACCGGTTTGTGCGTTACCGATAACGGGGTCCTCCGAAACGTCAACCCACGCCGACACTAACGCGAGTTCCTCCTCTTTACTCCACATCTGTTTGGGGGCTCTATTTTCATATTGTTTGTTTTTTCCTTTTCTCGTTGGTTTCGGGTTGTGTGTAGATGGATTGTGGTGTGTGCGGCTAGAATGTTGGGTTTCCGGAACAATGTCGTCGGCGAGATTGATTGCGGCTGAAGGAATATTGTAGTTGGCCGGAGTAAAACCTTGTTCAATCATACCGGGACGTGTAAGTTGGTAAGGAATTTGTTGCGGATATTGTTGGCGAAATTGTTGCGGATATTGTTGCGAAAATTGTGGCGGATTTTGTGGCGAAAATTGTTGCGAAAATTGTGGCGGAATTGGTTGCGAAAAGTGCGGATGATAACCTTGTTGTGCAAACGCTTGAAAACCAAGCTCCGGGTCTTCTTGCGGTTGCGGTGTATCCGGTCGGTTACAACGGGATGTAGGTGTTTTGTTTGGATTCATGATGAAATTTGAGAGAATTTGAGAGGGTTTAAGAGAGTTTGAGAGATTTTTGTGTGAAAATAATATGGGTTTGGATTAATATATATACTTATATAGTGTGATTAAATTGAATTTTTTTTTAAAATAGCCGTTGGCAACGGATTTATTTTCAAATTATTAAAAAAAAAATCACTCGGGTTCAACGGGTTTTGGAACCCGGGGCTGAACCCGAGCCCGAGCCCGCTCCCCCCCCGTACCACAGCCCGCTTGGAGCCCGCCGAGCCCGCAGCCATGCCCAAGCCCGTGGCGTTACGCATGGCCTAATAGGACCCAAAAAATTTAACATTATATTAAGGACCCACAAAAAGTAGGGGCCCAAACATTTTTAGTATATAGTAGTAGTTCAAAAAAATTAGTCAATAAAGAAGACACGATTTTTTTTAGTATCTAATAGGACCCAAAAGAATTTAACATTATATTAAGGGGCTCAAACATTTATATTAGAATATAGTAGATTTCTTATTATCTACTAAGAAAGCTCATTTCTTTTGAAAAAATTATCAACCATATGGGACTATCCACCATATATCTATATTTAGGATTTCAAAACTAACCTTGTTTTTCCATACATTATGGACTTCCTGATTACCTAATATTGAATGCATAATTTAAGAATTTTTATATCTACAACAAGAATAAGATCTCAAGTTATAACCAACATGGACTTTTGATTCTAAGATTGATGGTTCGTAAAGGTATGTGTTAATCCTAAAAGTTTAAAATGGTAAAAACATTAGAATAGGGTGATATGGAAACCCAACCGATTTATATTAATTTGCATATAGTGTTAGACCATCCGCACTCCTGCAAGACCAAAACTCTTTTCTAAAGTGTCACGTCAGCTTTGCAATAACATCTTCCACACCAATGCAAGAGCAAACTCATTTCTAAAGTAATAAATTATAATATAAATAATATAGATAATTATAATATAAATAATATAGATAATTATAATATAAATAATAAATTAATTATAAATATAATATAACTAAAATTTTACTTTTGTTTTCTTTTATTTATTAGTATTTGTGCTTCGTAATTTTTTATGTTAATGTACTTTTAATTTAGTAGTTTAAATAAAAACATTGCATAAAAATATCATTTATTTAAAATAAATCATGGGTAAGAAATTTTAATTAAAAATAATAATGTTCAAATAAACTAATAAATGAATTAAATTTAATAAACATATTAATAATTAATGTTTAAACAAACAAATAAATAAATTAAACAAAAATGGATTTGTTTTGTATATATTTGTAAGTGAAAGGTCTTGCTAAACTTGCAAGATTTTGCTAAACTTGCAAAACCTTGCAAGCCACATGACATTCCATGTCATCTTGCAAAGCCTTGTGCAAGATATGTGTGGATGCTCTTACTCTGAATAGGCAATATTGTGATATAAAATGATGTCGGTCTATATATTAAAGGTATATCATATGACGTGTTTGACAGTGGAACGGATTTATGATGTTAGGTAAAAATGATATGGTAGATAATATTAATTTAGAAATAATTATTGATTCATTTTGCGTCTAAGAATTCTCGGAAAAAATGTTTTATATGGCTTATTAATATTTTTGAACTCAATGTTATTTCTGATGATAAAAGTCAACATATTGAAAAAAACCGTACTTATCGAGGGCATGGGCGGACCTAGGTTATGGCATACGGTGGCACGTGCCACCGTATTGTTTCTCTGTCGTAAGGTAAAAAAATTTAGGTTTCATGAAATGTGCAACCGTATCAATTTGCTTGGTGCCACCATATATACAGGGGCGGCCCTGGGGGTGTGCCGATGGTGCCGCCGCACGGGGCCTCTGATTGTCGAGGGCCTCCGGTTTCTTTTTTTTATTATACTATATATATTTTAGTAAATACAAAAACTGACACAAATATCATTGTAGACTAATTGGTAATAGTGTCTTGCTCTACCCAAGAAATCTGGGTTTGAGTCCTTTTTTCTGCACTAAATATTTTAAAAAACGTGGCCTTTTAACCTTTTAGATTTATATTAATTCCGAAAAAAAATATATACTGCAGCCTTCCAATTTTTCAATTTTTCAGTTTTTCAATTCCATTTTCACTTGGCTATTATATCTAACCTTAATGATTTACATTTAATGTAGTTTTATTTCTTTATCTTTTCTAAGCTTTTTTCTATAACTTTATAATTTAATTATTTATACATGTTTTTTGAAAAAAAAAATCAACTTTTAATATTAATGTTTATTTAATAACAATAAATAAATAAAAAAATTGTTGATGTGCTTTTGTATATCGCAATTATAATAGACTGAGTTTATATAAAATAGGATGCTTTCAACTAGAAAACATGAATCGGGTTATTCTAAACATCAATGAAAAAAAAATTTGTTCAAAGCCAAAGACGAGTCATCAATCGATTTATTATCAAACAGAAATCGGAATGTCCAAGTAATAGAGAATCGGTGCAAATAGAGGACAATGTGTTTGAAAATAACACTCTAAATAATGTTGAAAATAATGAAGGATGCATTGAGAAAGAGTAGATGTGGGTGTGGATGAAGACGATAAAATTGCTTATAAACATTTTATGCTATACTTTAAGATTTATTTATTTTGAATTTAGTAAAAAAAAATTAATAAAAAATACATATAAAATATTTTTAGGGCCATATTTGTCTTTTTGCACAGGGCCTCTACACGAATTTTCTCTTGGTAGAGTTGGTTTAGAAAAGCTTATATTCTACTTAATACCCAGGTTCGAGTCTTGTTAGGAAGGGACTAACCACCAAACCAATATTAATTTATGAAAAATATCTCTTTATTTGTTTTTTATAGTCAAATGGTGCCACCTTTTGAAAAAATTTATGGGTCTGCCCCTGATCGAGGGCCCATTTTTACATCTCGCCCTGGGACTACAATATGTCTGGAACGGCCTTGGTTGCTGCTAGCGAACAACAGTAGCTTGTACCAGGAAATTGTATGGTCTAGTTAGCTGGCAGTGCAGTGGTGGTGCTGGGTATATGGCAACCACTGTGTGGTTCTTGGGTTGGTACCAAATTGTGGCTTTGTAATTTGACAATTGGTGGTAATAAAATATTATTTTGCTGCTAAAAAAAATGAAGAGAAAGTATATATCAAAGTTACTACGAAAGTTATGAACCATACTCCCTTATTAAACATAAATTAGAAAAAAACGGTTTAAATTATTGTTATGGGTTTCATATTAATACTTGGACAATTGAATTAATATTTTTGAAAAAGAAAACATATATGTTATAATGATTATGATTAAGGGTTACTGTTAATTACGTGTCTTGTGTTTTTAAAGGCAGAATGGCCTGTGGCTGTTTGCCGCGTATACCTCAGCTTTTGAAAACAAATCCAGTAAAAGTTGACCTAACATTGCTGACTTCAACATATTTTATTTTAACATTTCTTTTACACACCAGTAGCATTTTTAGATGGGCAATAAGTAATTAAACAAATTTATTTAGATTTCAACATTCATTATATTATTAAAAATTATTTAAATTTATTATTTCAATACATTTAAAAAAAGTTATTTAAAATAATAATATCTTAACTCTATACTATTATAGCATAAAGGGTATGTTTTCGCGTATACTTGAATACAAAACAAAAGGGAATAATCAGATGCCGAGTATATATATCGATAGAAAAAATCTTTTAAGAAATATTTGGTCGGTTTGTTTTTGAATGTTGTCACTAAAGTATGAAATTTAATTTTGCAAAATGTCAAAAAAATATTGATATAACAGTCTTCTAAAATATCGTACGACTTTCATGTGTCACAATTGTCGACTAACTAAAGATAAAGTATTTGATCTCTCTATTATAAGTAATATTCGTGTCCTCATCTAATTGATCACTTTCATAATTTGTTCATTAATTCCTACAGTAATTAAAACAAAAAGGGAAAAGGATTGTTTATTAACTCTTACTATTTTTAATGCCACTAAATTTTTGTCTAATCAAATTTGTCCAAGAACCACCACAACAAACTTACCGACTTTTGGGGATTAATGTTTTATATTACTGGTTCAAGTTCTACAACACCACCAGAGATTGTCTGATTGTTCTCTAAAACACTTTGAATTAGTTGAGATATGCGCACGACTAAAAAAGTTATTGTCTTTTTAATTAAAGTGTTATATATATATATATATATGTGGTTTTAAATAACTTCCTTAACACATGCATATATTTTTGTAAAAATTAAAAAAGATATCAAGAAAGTAACATTTTTTTATTCTTCTACCATACCTAATTACCTAGAATGGACTTGCAAACGAAAGAAGCATATTCCACTTCTTTTAATGCATAAACAAAGTGCACTTTCTCTGCATGAAATAATCCCAAAAAAAGAAAAAATGAAAAAACAAAAGAATTACTAAACTCAATACAACATCAAATTGAGAAACAAAAATTAAAGAACCAGATTACAAAGAAAAAACCACACGTTTATTAGTTGCCATCGATTGATCGGCACATCGATTATGTACCGTTCCTCCCCGACTTTGCGGTAGTGAACGATAGCGAAAAAACCCACTTGGGCAGTGACTTCAATCTTCTTGAATTTCCGATCAGTGGCTGCCGGCGATGACTTTGATTACTTTTCTTTTCCAACGAGTCAACAAACGAAGTCAAACGTTGCATGGCCAAAACTAGGGTTTCCTTCGACATGTTAGCAAAGCAAACCCTAAACCAACCCGGTTCACTACAATGACATGATGAACCGGGCGAGATATTCAACCCGACATCATACACAATCTTCTTCCATAACTCCATTTCCCCTTCAAAAGTTGGTGAACTCAAAAGGTGTCTCATATCAACCCAACTAAATAAACCGGCATTGCTTTTGAGACATCTAATACCGGCTTTTTGTAAGGCCTTTTCCATCATTTCATGCCTTTGTTTCAGCCTTTTTCGATTTTCCATTAGATAGTTTCGGGTGAATTTCTTATCGGATAACATTTCCGATAGTAGGTATTGAGTTTGAGAAGAAATCAACCCGAAACTCGACATTTTCGTGGCAGCTGAGACCACGATATCATCGTTGGAGTAAATGGCTCCAATTCGAAAACCTGGTAGACCAAGATCTTTAGAAAGACTATAAACAATGTGAACTCGTTTCCAAACCTCGGTGTTCGTAAGACCCTGGTTCTTTAGGACCTCGATGATGCTAACGAAACCCGGAGAGCTAAAAACGGTGCCGGAATAAATTTCGTCGCTGATGAGATGAATGTTTTTGGAGGAGATAAAGTCGATGAGGAGTTCGAGTTCATGCAAGGTGAGTGATGTACCCAATGGGTTCGAAGGGTTTGTGACTAAAACACCCTTCACCTTAAGGTTCTGGTTTTGTGCTTGTTGATATGCTTCTTCGAGGGCAGATTCGGTAATTCTGAAACCATTGGAGCTGGAGCAATGGATTGGTACTATCTCGGCTCCGGTTCTCCACTTGAGATCTCTATCGAACCTGTTAAAATTAATTAAGCTAGATTTGATCAGTTAACTTTCTAGAGGTTAAAAAGTGGAGTGAGGGTGACTAATAATAAAATTAAGATGAATTAATTAACTCACCCTGGATAATATGGCGTGGGAAGGAGGAAAGCTTCGCCGGGATTAGCGAGGCAAAACATTAGAGTTTCATTGGCGGAGGTGGCACCGGCGGTGAGTACAAGGTTGTTTGGATCGAAAGATACTTTGTTTTCTCTTATCTCCGACATGAATTCGACTAATGCCTGTGAATACATATATATACAGGTGTTAGTATATATCTATATATAGTTATAAAGATGGAGAGACATATATATTGAGTAGAATGAATGGGTATAGTTAAGGTTAATTAATTAATTAATTAATTACATTTTTGAAAGCAGGGAGGCCATGATAATCTTGGAAGAGAGCAAGTTGTTTGAAGATGGAGTGATGGTTGATACCGGCTGCATGAGGGTTGTTTTTGAGCCATGATTCTAGAAGGTCGAAGGAGAGTTGATTCTCGGCGAGACCCATCTGGATGATTCCATTGGGATTGTTAAGGTGGTGGTAAGGATTCTTCTCGTATTCCTCCCATCCCAGGAAGTAGGATGAATCTTGGCCGTGAGAGTTGCATGTGGCTTTTGCAGACAGCATCTTGATTTTGTGTGTGTGTGTGTGTTTGTTAGAGAGAATGAGAGAGAGAGAGAGAGAGAGAGAGAGAGAGAGAAAAAGAGAAAAAGAGAAAATGAGAGATAGAGAATATTGAAGATTTGGATTGAGTGAGGGGTTGGAGAAGGTATATATATAGATAGATATATAGGAAGTAGAAGGATGCTAGCTGTAAAACAATAAAGAATGCCACGTAAGATCATTGACCGTGGTTCTAAATCTTTTTGTCGTCTTTTTAATTGTTAAAAAAGAAAATGCACACGCACTTCCCACATATAATTAAACGTTATTCTATTCTAAATATCATTTTAATATGTATTATTAATTAATTATGAATATCTCGATCAATTTATATATTTTGAATCAATCCTAGCCTTTATCAATTGAGTTAACCCTCTAGAGTCTAGATCATTTGATATTTAAATTTTATTCGATGTCTCTTTAAAAAAAGTTTATTCGATGGAGAGTTTTTAAGCTTTTAGTTGATTTCGATATATTTTTCCAGTATTTTGGTTGATTTCAGGGGATTTATTTAAGTTTTTTTTGTTGATTTCCATTAAAATTTTTGGTTTTTTTATGTTGATTCAAGATAACTTTTTTGGGGTTTTTAATTGATTTCAAGAGATTTTTTTGATTTTTTAGTTGATTTCAAGAATACATTTTGGATGTTTTGCAAATCAAAATTAAGTATCCATATAAACTTTCGAGTAATAAGAATCAAACCAATAACTAAAAAGAAATTCGAAATATAAAGATAAAAAACTTATAATTTTGGAGAAAACTAATGATCAAATAACATTATATTAAATTAATAGTGTATTTAATGTGTTATTAAATGTTATTTATGAAGAAAAGTTATGGGTTTTCTCTAGTTGCAAAAAAAAACTAAATACACTAGTGCTAAGAGTTGGAATTGAAGCCCAAACCTTTTGAAACTAGAAGCACTAATTGGGTCAACACAAACCATCTCACCAAAAGCTCCTTTTGGTTACAAGGTCAGTTTAAAAATACTTAAGGTGCACCGTCAAACCATCTATATTTTTTCCCCTTACGGTAATCAAGTGAGCGGGTGCACGGGACCCCGGAGGTGAAGGTAGGTCCGCCCCTGGTAATTATAATTAATTTTCTAAAAATACACACAATTTAGTTCTCTAACACTTATTTAACTTATGTTTGTCATATATATTCTTTTTCCTTTGTCCTAAAAAAACACTGATATCTAAACAAATAAGTTAATGTAAATTTATAACATTTTTACCCGGTTACAAAACAAATCACCTCTCTCTCTCTCTCTCTCTCTCTCTCTCTCTCTATATATATATATATATATATATATATATATATATATATATAGGGTACAAATCTAATACAAATCATGTATTTGTTGCACCCCTTACAAATCAATGTGCATATATGCATTATCCCATATGAATGTATGTCCATTATATATCAAGGTTCCAAATGGCGTGAGGCGTGGCGTGGCGGTGAGGCCAAGCTTCAAGCCTTAGGAGTCACGGTGAAGCCATGGCGTTTATCAATGCTTGACTTATGTCGGCAAATCGCTATATCATATATAATATTATATATAGAAACATATGTTTTATACTATTAATCGACGAATCAATGATAATAAACAAGTTAAATTAAGTTATATATTAAAATACTAGCAAATAAGACATTAAAAATGTAAGAAAAAATTAAATATCGCGTTACAAAAGACTGCACATTACGACATGGCGCCACATGCATAACGTGGCGTGAAACACAAGTCTTGAGTCACGGCGTGCCTTGACGGATGTCGCGGCGAGCCTTTTAGAACAGTGATATATATATATATATATATATATATATATAATTAATTTGAACATTGTCACATTAAAAGTTATGTATAGTAATAATCTATATATAATCGGCAACTTTGTATTAGAAAAAGCCAGCAATTAAGTTGTAATATTCGGATTCTTCAATTCTTTTTGGTCCATGTCCACATGTAAATCGTCAAGAAGCTGCCGCAATTTAAAACACAGTTGTGCTCAACGTTTTGTCTTTTTCTTGTTTTCCTTTGTATGACCTAACGAATAAAAGAGAATAAAAAATCATATGGATCACCCTTACATCATCATCATTTTATATATATATATATATATATATATATATATATACAAGATCGTGTGTGAGAGATTAACGTGGAAAACGAGAGAAATAGATCTGAATCGTATATCACTTTTAATCAAATGTTTTCCCATGAATGATGGCTTAAAAAAATTAATTCGATGCATCTCAGTGCATCTCATTTTAATGTACATCTATTTTTATCCAACTGTTGATAACCATTACTCAAGTTTCTCATGTTAACCTCAACATATGTATATATCAAATCAAATACAAACCATACAAATATATATCTCACTTGTCCGTATAGGTATGAAATCAATGTCAACGATGTGAATTAAATTGATTTCGAAATTTAATTTCAATCTTATCTTTACATGCAAACACAATATTAATTTTTACAAAGTATAAGATTTAAGCGGTTTGTACATATGGGGAGTTGGAAGTAAACTCCATTTCCGACAAGAAATCTTGAAGGGAAAGGGGCAGCCCTAAAAGTCCATGCATGGCACGCCCCGTCACCATGGGATGCCCTACCTGCCTCCCTCTACTCTTTTTCTTCATGTCGGCCATTTCACCCCTCTTTTCAGAGTCCAAACAAACCCTTTGTAGCTTTGACCTTTCAAGTCAACCAACATCTAATAAATAAAAAAATAACTAGTGGTATTTGAGTTTTTGGTCGGCTAGGGGTTTAAACATCACCAAAGATAATGTGGGTGTGTGAATTTATTTGTTATATTTACCGTATATGAATGTTATATACTAAAAAAAACTCGACGGTTTATTATTTATAAATAGGTACTATATTATTGCGTAGAAAAATGAATGTCTATGCAATACGTGGCTCCTATATTTGACTTCCACCATCTACCATGCACATTGAAAACTTAGCTTGATCAATTTGTACAAAATGAAAGAGATGTAAGTAAAAAGTCAAACTTGACAAGTACGTAGTGCTATGAGTTAAACGGTCAATTACTCAGGACCAATTACCCTACCATCTCAAAGACCCCAATAATCGCCCATAGAGGACCATTATGGTAATTTCACAATATGGGTCATTTTTTCTTTCAATAAATTTATAGCTACAAAGTCTTATTATAGATCTTCGTCTTCACCGACTCCTCTATAGATTGAACTGCAAATGCCTTCAATCGATTAGAGATTGTTTACATTACTTAATTAATGGGTTCGCTATCATTTTAGTCTTCCTACTTTTGATTATACCAAGTTAGGAACTGTTAGTGTAAACATGCAAAATTGTTCTTACATTTGCTTTAGAAAATGACTCGTTGTATATAGCTTAACTTTTTAATATATGATCTTAATTAGTTAAACTCGATTCAAAATATAAAAATAACAATCTCAATGTGTCAAGAGCAAAAAAGCCAACAAAATTCGTCCATATTAACTTTCTTGTCAACATTGATATCAATAAAATCAAGGGTAAATTGATAAATTGACGTTTCATGCATGCATATGTCGTATTAACTATTTTTAGAATATATTATTTTAACCATCTAATTTCCCTTTGAGATTCACTATTAAATAAATTTAAGGGGTTGTTTGTTTTTTACTTTTCAGCACTTAATTACCTATTATCACTTTTTCGGTCAGACGTTTTTAAAATAAGACTGTTTGTTTTTTCTTTCAATTTATATCCACTTATCACTTAAAATTGTCTATACCAAAAAGTGGTAACCTGGTCACTTATTTCCCACTTTTTACTTATCACAGCCCTTCATCAGCCGCATTCATCTTCAGCCAAATCGAACCAAACGCAAATCGATCTTGAAGCCTTTCAAATTTACACCCAAATCGATCTTCAACCCAGATCGATCTTCAAGCCAGATCGATCTTCAAGCCTCGATCTCCAAGGTAAAATCGAGTTTTTTTTTTCCAGTTTCATCCTTGTGTTCGATTTTCCATGTGTTCAAAATGTTTTATGTTCCATCCCTGTGTTCGACTTTCACTGTGTTCAAAATGTTTTCGTTTCATCCCAACATAGCCCTAAAATTCCCGAACAAAAGCAGATGCCATGTGTTTTCTGTTTCATCCCTGTGTTTCATCCATGTTTGGTTTTGCTTTTTCAACTATCTTTTGCTGCTATCCCTGATTCCCTGTGTTCGAAATTTTTGCTGTATGTTTTTGCTATTTCTTGTAAAAGAAATAGATTGCTATATCTATTGGAACTCCAACTAATTTCTTATACAAACCTTATTTTTTACTTGTGAATTCATGGATTCATGTTCATTTACAATCTTATTTAGGAGATGAATTTGGTTTTTAATTGTTTCTTTTAGGTGGGTTTGGATTGTGATGTTGCTTATGATGGCAAATATCTGACATCTATGGAAAATGAAATCACAAGCACAAAAGTAGTCAAGAATCATATTGTAAAAAAAAGCTTCATCTTTTACAAACTTTTATCCTTTTTGACATAATAATCATTCATAACCTTTATAAAATTGAATTTTGCAGACACATTTGGATGCCAATTCACAAGCTTTCTCCAAGAAATGTTCCATAGGTTTTTGTTTTCTGTTTTAATTAGTTGTGCAGAATTTCCGCAGGGGCTGTTTGTTTTTTGTTTCAATTTGCTGCTCATTGTGGTTCGATTGTTCTTTGTGGCTTGATTTCCCGTTTCCTCTTATTTCTCATCACTATGGTTCAATCGTTCTTTGTGATTTTAAGTTTTTTTGTGGCTTGATTTTAAGGTTTTTTTTCCAGATTCCAGACTGCAAAAACAAACACTCTTTTTGTTTCAGATTTCAGACTTCAGCATCACCTCTTAAAAATCAGGAGTGAAATCAGACTTCAGACTTCAGCACCCCTTAAAAAACAAACGCCACCTAACTCTGTTTAGTATAAAGAAATAGCGCTTTTTGAACCAAGGAAACCCATCATGAACACCCACACACTAGGAGCCAAGCTCTTAGATGATTCATTTAAGAGTAAACTACACTTTGGTCCATGTGGTTTCATGTTTATAACAAATTGGGGCCCTATAAAAATTACAGTTTCACCATTGACATTCTGTCTCTAACGGGCGTAACTAACTCCGTTAAATGAGGGGTATTTTCGTCTTTTTAGATTTTTGTTTTATTCTCTATTAAAAGTTGAACTTCTTTTATATCCATCCACTAAAAGAACAACAAGTGTCCACCTCCTTCCCCAAAACAACTTTAAGATTCAATTGGTTAACTTCATCGGTAACCCTTGGGGACAATCCTCGGACCGAACACCATCCTTAAAACAAAACTTAAAGGGTGGTCGTTGGGTCTAATCACACGCGCACACCCTATATCCACTTCTACGATTATTTCTTCACCGTTTATTACCGAAGCTTCGACCACATCGAAGCCATGGTCGAACCCAATGCTCCACATCGAAGCCTCGATCGAAGCCAGCTCTACACAACGGCCACAAGTCGAATTCTTCGTCCCTGTATCCCCCACACCATCCCCTATGTGTTGAATAACCATCGGCGGTCCCTTGTCGACCTTCTTTTTAGGGGGTTTTCTTCTCACCTCTTTCTCTCTCTAGTGTCGATTTGAAGCAGGTCAAAGCTTCATTCTTGGCTTCGGTTGTGGTGGCTTTTTTGTTAGATCTAGGTTGGACTAACTCACCACAGGAACACAATTTATGGTTTGAATCTGTTTTTTGGTTCTTGAAGGTTTGATTCAACTTGAAATAAGTTTTGTTTTCTGAATATGGGTTTGATTCATGATTGAAGGACATGCACAATGGGTTTGATTCATGGATTTAGAGTTTGAACAGTGGATTTAGTTTATAGGTTTGAAGTTTAAATAATGGGTTTAATTTATGGGGTTTTGTTTACATTTGGGTTCTTCATGGTCTGAGAAGATTGGCTTCTTCATGGTGGTGGGGGTTTGCCAGAGAAGATGGCCGGAGGGGTGGGGGTTCGCCAGAGAATATGACCGGAGGGGGTAGGGGTTTGCTGGAGAAGGGTGCATCAATTTGTTGTATACATGCTTTAAGTATAGGCACATTAAATCTTATTTTCAAAAAAGAAAAAATGATAAAAAAATCTGATAGAATAAAAATATAAGAAATGCTAAAATGGCAAAAATACCCCTATTCTAACGAAATTTATTAACGGCTTTTAGAGCCAGAGACCAAATCTGATCATTTTTACATACCTCAATGGCGAAACTGTAATTTTTAAACTGTAGAGACCAAATGTATTATTAACAAGAAACCACATGGACCAAAAGTGTAGTTTGCTCTTCATTTAATGTTCAATGGTTGGTATTTATTAAATGAGTTAATTAAGTTTCCATGAGGCTCTCATGTGGGACAAGTTTTCTCACATACAAGTCTAGCTAATTCCAACAATGCCTCACATCTTATATTCATACCCAAATAATACCACACATTTGAATAGAAAATAAGCAATATTATCGAACTTTTCTTTCTATCAACCAAACTAGTTATGATATGTATCGAAAAAAGTGTCTTTTGGACTTAAACATTTTCTAGAAATACCTATCGGATCTACTTCGTGAGTAGCGACTGATTCGAACTAATCATTCAGTGGATATTGGATTTTGTCACCGGTTCAATCCAATTAATACTGGACATACGATCCAATCAAATCCAATGGATGACTGGATCGGTTTGGTTCCATCAATTGGATATTATCTATTATCAGTTATCCATTGGATCAACTTGGTTCCATCCAATATTTTGCTCATATTTTCAACCAATTAATCCAACACTTAAACTAATTATTCGTATATTTTCTTCAACTTATTAAAAAAAATACATATAAATATCAACCGAAAACGATATCATAAGATGTTAATATATATCGCTATTGATTGGATATGAGTTGCATGATAATTGGATGGATAATTGGAATTTGGAAGGTTATTGGATTTAATTGATTTGGTTTTATTAATTGGATTTTGATTATCATACAAGAACTCAATGATCTAATTTGGATTGAAATTTTAAATCTAATCCAATCTAGAGGGTGTTTGGTATTGCTTATTTAAATGACTTGTCTGCTTATTTCATTTTGTCATCGTAAATAAGTTATTTCTAGTGTCTGGATTGAGAAAAAAAATTGCTTATGTCTTTTTGTCACTGCAGATAAGTTGTTTTTAATAAGTTAGTTCATACTGACTTATCAACTTATTTGAAAGAACTTATGACTTTTTTGGTTATTTTACATGTATAAGCAATCCCAAATACCCCTAAATAACAACTTATTAGCTTATTATGTTTTGGTACCACAATAAGCTAATCCAAACACTTTTTATAAAACTCCTTTTTATCGCTACATAAGTTGATAACCACTTTGAAAAAAGCATAAGTTGTTTAATTAAGCCTACAAATTAACTTATCTCCATGAACTTGAATTACTAAAAAAAAAACAATTTAATTAAACTATTGTTTACAATAGAAAAAAGATATAAAGTATGAGGGCATAAATTGAAAATGCTGAGTGGTTGTGTGTGGGGAAACCGGTTCAAGATTTAAAGGCCGGTTCTCTTAACTTTTTTGGTTACAAACCAAATATGTGCTCCTCTTTTAGTGTTAAATATAAGTGATAAACAGCTCATGAGTGTTGTGAACCTACGAAGAAACAAGTTCTTGGGGCCATTTGTACTTTTTTGTCATTTTGTTTTCTTAACATCGACATTTCTAGACAAGATCGCTGAAATAATATTTTTAGAAACTTTATCTTACATACATGTTTTATGTCTCTATATTACGAGTTCACAAACATCCCCATGTTGATTCGTTCTTTTATGACGATTCAGAAAGGGAGAACTTTGACATATCAATTATTGACTTATTCATCGGTGATACTACTAATTATATGGGAGAGTCGAAATTAGGATGTTTAGGTTATGGTAGAAAGAAAAAATTCACATGTTTTGATCACTTAAATTATTACTAGTTAAGCTGAAATCTCATAGCCAACGGTTGTGTCAAATTAATTATCAAGAATTTTCACACATCGAGGATATTGGTGGAGTCATTCTATATGAAACAAAACAGTTTAAGTTTTCAAAGGGTATTGTCCAACCAAAAGTTGTTGAGTTTTTTCGGTTGTAAATCACACTCTTTTAAGAGACAATATAAGACTGATGTTCGAGGTAATAAATGGTCGTTCGTTGATTGAGATTCAATTGACAATATCATTAGAACCTTCAAGTTCTTTCTTGAATTATGCCCGATCGATTTGTTAATTTTGTACAAAGTTTACAGAATAAACTTTTATTTGAGAATAAATCAGTATTATATATATTATGTTTGGTTTCAAACCAATAGCATTAATAACCATGGAACGCTCATATAGATCACGACAAATGAGTTTGAACGTTTGACTCGTTTTGGATTAATAAACCATGATCGATTGAAGGTGTAGATGGAATATCTTAAATGCCTTAAAATATGTTTATTATTATCTTGTGCTTTTGTTTGTATACGCTTTGTTTTTTCTTATTTATTATAACGTTTACCCCATCTAGCCTATGAATTTATGACCTTTTATTTTACATATAAACAAGGTTCTAAATGGCGTGAGGCGTGGCGTGGCTGCGAAACCAAGCCTCAAGCCTTAGAAGCTATGGCGAAGCCATGACGTTTTCAAGGCGTGACTTATGGCGTCAAATTTCTAATTCATATATAATATTATATGTAAAAACATATCATTTGTAGTGTTACTCAATCAGTTAATAGTAGTATGCAAGTTAATTAAGTTATATATTAAAAAAAAACTTGCAAATAAGACATTAAAGATGTAAAGAAAAATCAAATATTGCATTATGAAACTGTGCATTAGGTCATGGCGTGCCACAGACTTAACGTGGCATGAGACAAACGCCATGGCGGCTCTGCGGCGGGTTTTTTAGAACATTGCATATAACTTAAAGAGTAAATTACATTTTTGGTCCTTGTGGTTGACACCTATTATTAAGTTTGGTCCCTCTTTCAAACTAATTACAATTTTGGTCATTATGGTTGTCATTTTATTTCATTTTTAGTCCATCTGACAAACTTTAATTAAAAAACTTAATTAAACTAAGGGTATTTTGGTCCATTCATCTTTTCTTTGTCTTTTTCATTTTTTGTTTTATTAGATTATATAGTAATTACACTTATAGTCCCTATGGTTTGTCTTTTTCTTCTTTTCTTTTATACCTTTTTTTTATTTTTCACTTTATATTCTTATTTATATATAATTAATGATAATTGTAACTAACAATACATTAAAAGTATGTATTATATTTAAATTACACCATTAAAAAATATATATCGATACGTTTAAAATAAGTTATGTATTAAATATTTTTTATATTTTTATGCAATATATTTGATATATATCTACAAATTCGTCTATACTAATAAAAAAAACTTTTCTAATTTAAGTGCTATTTAGGCTATGTTTGATAAACTAGCTGATAAGCTAGCTGTTGACTCATAAGCTAGCTGGTAGCTTATAAGTTAGCTGATGAAAAAGTCATGTTTGGCAAAACTAGTTATAAACATGTATAATGACAAAAAATGACATCTTTAAAAAAATTATCAATTATGATATTTAATTATATAATTAAAACAAATTTATAAAAATATAATATGTTAACAAATACAACCAATGTAGTAAAAGAAAAATTAAATAATACAACATGTTAATTAAAAGATTTTAATATTTATTATTACATATATACCATAATTTTTTAATTTGTTAAAACAGGTTTTAGAAAAAAATAATATTAACTTATGATTTCAAATAACCGTTACATATAATAAAAAAATATTTATAGATATATATCAAATATATTGCATAAAAGTATAAACGGATTTGTAGATATATATCAAATATATTGCATAAAAGTATAAAAAATATTTAATACATAACTTATTTTAAATGTATCAATAAGATTTTTCTAATGGTGTAATTTATAATACATATTTTTAATGTATTGTTAGCTATAATTATCATTCATTAATATAAATAAGAATACAAAGTGAAAAATGAAAAAAAAAAGGTAGGAAAGAAAAGAAAAGAATAAAAAGACAACCCATAGGGACTATAAGTGTAATTTACTATATAATCTAATAAAACAAAAATTGAAAAGGATAAAGAAAAGATGAATTGACCAAAATACCCTTAATTTAACTAAGTTTTTGAATTAAAGTTGGCCAGAAGGACCAAAAATGAAATAAAATGACAACCACAATGACCAAAATTGTAATTAGTTTGAAAGAGGGACCAAACTTGATAATGGGTGTCAACCACAAGGACCAAAAATGTAATTTACTCTAACTTAAATATATATTCTTTATTGAATTTATAAAATACCTTTCATGCAAACTAGTAATTATAATACAAAAACTTTTCAAAAGAGGATAAAATTTATACTTATTAACCTTCAGTTAGCTGCTATATAGTCAAAGAAAATATTGTCAAGAGCAAATGATGTACAATATTATAAAACAGAACAAACATAACTAGCATAAATGTAATAAATAAAACAAATATATTAAAAAGACATAAACAATAAAAGAAAAATATAAAATTTGTGGTCTACCATCTGATTTCCATGTGTTACATCCCAAAATTCACATGACTCTTCATGTTTGCCCATTCCTATCATTGATTTCTCTCTTTATTTCATATTATTTGAATCACGTGAGATCATAAAAAATTGCTGAAAAATCTAAAAATATTCTAAATCATATTTATGTATACGACTTAATAGTGATGTACTTTGTTATATACTTTTTGCCACCTTGCTCTCGTGATGGAGCTTTCTAGCTACTGATCTCCTCGACCATCTTCCTTCTTGTATGGAACCACTTGTTGGTATTGACTTCTTGGATCAGTCCCTCATCTAGCTGAAGTGAAGTCGGCAACGATGTTTATTCAGAGAGCCTTCTCCCATGCGATGAGATGAACAATGTCTCTCCCTCCAACATCAGACCGTGGACATCTCGTCTGAAATAATAACATATATGACTAATATTTTAAATGAATTTGACTTGATTGTTTGTAGTTTTTTGTACACTTAGATGTCGTTTGGTCTATTTTCATCGACACCATACACATCTCCTTAACTCAAACTTAATTAGATTAATTTCAAATGTAATTAAAATATACGATCCATTATTATATCTAGCATAAGAAATATAAATAGAAAACCGATGTGTTGTAAATTGTAATGTATGATTAATACAATAAATCGTAAATTTAGGTTATATGTGTGTGTGTTGAATGAGAGGTTTCAAATAAGAAGGTTAAATGTGATGATAATGATAGCGATGTGGTAGTGTTGTGAGAATTCGCTCTGTCTGTTCATTATGTGATTTTGCAGTTATAATAATGTGATAATTATTTGATGCTAGTTAGCATATCATCTGTATGTGCTTTTAGAGATAAAGAAACCCAAATTACAGATAAATAAAATATCACATAATTATACTTAATTAATTACTTTATTTTATTTTTATTTTAATTATGGGTTAATAATTTGGAGGACTATAAATGCGTGTGTGTGTGACATTAACGTGAGAAGTGGATATGAACCGTTGAATTCTTTTAATCCCATGCCCTCCCATGAATTGCGGCTTAGAAAAGAATTGATCTGGTGTATCTCGGTGAATCACTTCCTAATTAATGTGCATCAATTTCTCATCCAACGGTCGATAACCACTTCGCACGATTCTCACGTTAACCTCAATTTCTCATCGGAACCCAACTATATATATATATATATATATATATATACTAGGTTTGAACCCGTGTATTACACAGGGTAATTTAAAAAAATTAAATAATGTCAGAAAACTTATCTTACGGAAATGAATGATCATCGAAAGTACGATGCTACTTTTCCAAGCTTTTTTCCCTTTAGAGTTGTTTTTTTGCAGCCGGTTACAAAATGTCCTTGTTTTAGACAGTTTTCACAAATGATGTTTTGCAAAAAATTAATAAAAAATATGAATAAATATTAAAAATTTATAAACATTACCAAATATTTCTTTATATACAACATTCTTTGTTCTATTGCTAATTATACCTTCATCATCTATAATCAATATTTTTAAACATTGCCTATTTTTTACTCTAGATAAAGCAACATACAACTGACCATGGGTGAAGACTGGTTGTCTCAGAAACAAACCAACCTTAGAAACAAACCAACCTTCGATAATGACTGTCCCTGGCTTTTATTTATGGTCATGGCAAAACATATGTAAAGCCCGTGTCCCGGTACGGATTTTCTTCCCTATTATTTAATTGCCTTAATTTTTGTTCTCTCAACGTTGTTTTATTAACGGGTGTTGTCGAGTTAGACCAAAATGATAAAATGTTGGGATTAAGGGCTACTTTGGAAAAAGGACTTTAACTTCAGGGACCAATATTGAAATTTCCTTATTGTTTAAGGGCTAAAGGGGTAATTGTGGTTCAAGGATGCATGGGATCGGCCCATAGGACCGACCCCCCCTTTTTTCTTGTTTCATTTTTGACCTATCGCAAGAAACCCAAACCGGAAAAACCCTACGCCCCCTTCCTTGCTGCTGCCGCTGCCGTGCAACCCCATCGCCGCCGCCGGCGTTATCGACTGCCGGAGAGAGAGAGGAACAGCGAGAGGGCGAGAGAGGAAGAAGGAGCCGACCTGTTTGCTGCTGCGTTCCCGTTATAGAGGTAAGACCGTCTCTCTTTCTTTCTCGTTTTTATTCGTCGCCTTCAACCGCAAACCACCGTCGGTGCCGCCGCCGACGTGACCGCCGTGCACCACCAGTGAGGTGGCTGTAGTGGCGGGCTTGCGGCTGTAAGACATGCTCGGGGTGAGGTGTGTAGGAGATGGGGTCGTCGGGTTATGCTTTTGGCCTTGTCGGGTTGTTTTGCCGAACCACCACCACCGTCGTCGGTGGCTACTGCCACCGCAGACGCCGTCTGCCGCTGCCGGAGGTGGCAGTGGGTGGTGCGCGGTCGAGTCCAGACCCTAGTCACCATGGAGCTCTAATCCGTGACCTGATCGCGTAAACCCGAATCGAATAAACCTTGAACCGTTTTTATAAATCGTCATTTTATGTGAAAACGTCGTTTCTGCCGCTGTTTTATTTCGTTCATAACTTTTCCGTCGTAGCTCGGATTGAGGCGAATCTGGTGCCCACGGTTCACATTCTGGGTCGGGCACACTTTTCGTGTTTTAGAGAAAGTATGGTTCGGCCTCCAGACAGGCGTAAAATAGCTGTTTTTACAGCAGGTCCGAATACGGCAGACTCGCGTCCCATTCTTAGGAAATTCATATTAAATCGTAGGAAAATCGTTAGAACGAGTACGATATGTACCTGGAACCCTAAGACATAGAACTAACAGATTATGGAATAATAATTCTGGGTTGATGAGTTTAAGAGCGGCTAAACAGGTCCCGAACAGACCGGTAAATCTTAGAGTAAAAGCTGGATTTTTCGTGTGTAAGCTTATAGTTGTGACTTTGGGCTAGGACTTCGTTGTGACGTGTGATATCACTTTTTTAGGTGGAAAAAGGTGAGTTGGTGTTGGCCGACTCGTTTTGCTGTTGAGGACATCTACTTTGCTTTTGAGGTGAGTTCTCTCACTGTGTAGATAGGAATTGTATGCATGTTATGGTAGTTTGTATGTACTACTGTACTTGTGGTGTGAACTAGTTGTTTGTGGTGCGTAATATGTGCTTGGGTTAAATGCTTAGTATAAACGTGTGTTGCATTACATCTCGGTGGGACCGAGGACTCGGTGGGACCGAGGAAGTGGATAGAAATGTTGTGGGAACTCGGTGGGACGAGTGTGTTACATTACAACTCGGTGGGACCGAGGAAGTGGATAGAAATGTTGTGGGAACTCGGTGGGACGAGTGTGTTACATTACAACTCGGTGGGACCGAGGACTCGGTGGGACCGAGGAAGTGGATGGAAATGTTGTGTGAACTCGGTGGGACCGAGGAGTTGGGTACATAATTACTTGTATGTGTTTACTTGCATTATGTAACTGTGGTGTTGTTGCTCATGTGCGAATAGGAGTGATGTGTATATAATTTCTACCTGCGCATGTGATGGAATTCACTAAGCTTTGTGCTTACCCTTTCCTATAAATGTGGTTTCAGGTGCTAGTGGCTCCAAGGCGTGACGGGTATACACTGGCGTGCGTGAAGAGTTATTATGATTATGAGATTAGAATTATTATTTAAACGATTTAATTTCCGCTGTTTATTATTATCGAGGATATTTATTATTAAGTTTGTAAACGAAACGGTGTTGGATGTTTAATGAGGTTTTATTTATTAAAATGCTTATTTTTAAAAGTAAAATTTATTGTAATTTTTGGGACGTTACAACTTGGTATCAGAGCACAGCTTAAGTGAATCAAACACATCTCGGTGTGTTTGATCTCAAGTTGCGGCTATGAAATTCTTCTCTTAAATTTTTTGGAAAATAAAAGAAAGGAAAACCCGTTTGGGAAACGGTGATCGAGGGCGCAGTGTGTACAGTCAGCCGGAGCCAAATGGAAAGGTACAGTACTTAGTGTATTTATCGCTTTCTAGATCATAGGGTATGCATGCTAGATTGCCTATGTGGTTTGCACTGTACTGTATGATGATTGCTTGCTAGTGGGAATTAATGCTAGCCTTGATAGGTTGTTAAGTGAATGCACTATAGGTTGTATGCGGTAGGAACCGAATAGCCTTAGAATGTCAGATTTAGTTCTATTGCGCAGCTCTTGTTTGAGTCCAACCGTTGTAGGATAGAATCTTATATTCGAATGTCTATCTGGTTTTACACTGTGTGCGACTGTGCATTCGCGAGGCGACTCGTCATGACTAGTGGGGATTTCGTCATAGCAAGGGTAGTGAAATTCCTAGGGAGCTAGGAAGGGTGTTGTCATATGCTGGTACGGGCATATGGGATTAATTGTTGGCAAGGAACTACTTGGGCTCTTCGGGACGGGACTCGAAACGAGTAAGGATAGGTGTGGAAGGTAGTAGTAGAGCTCCTACTATCTGAAGCACAGGATCCGTGCTCGAGTCGGGGAAAGTCACGAGGAATCCAAGGAGTTGAGCGTGAGCGTTGTTAGTGTGAGTTATTATGTGCTAATAACTCGTTGTAATATCTACCCAGAATAGCCATCACAAGGAGGAACAACTATAGTAAACCTACTAGTACAGGTGTGTACTTGATTTGCTTTGATGGGATGATCGTTGGGGTAGAGATGAAGGTTATAAATCAGTAGTCGTTGGAATAAAAGGACGATTCTAGTATTAATCACTTGGAGTGACGATAAGGATGATGTTTATTTCGGGCCAAGATGGATGATTGTGCTAGAATCATAGGCTTATAGAGCCGACTTTGATTTGAGGAAAAATCGTAGGGATTATTTGACGTAATTTCCCAACTTGCCTAAGAGGTTTAAATGTCCGGATGACGATTGTGGATCGGAGAGTTTTGGAGGGGTATGAGTCGAGACGTCGAATGCCGACTGAGTCATGCACAAAGTTTATTTTGAAAATAAATTGCATTAACTAATTCTTGTGTTTCCAATCCTTTTATGGATTGTGTTTTGGAATTCTGGGAAATGTTCAGCACACACACAAGATTTCGAATTATGGTTTTGAAAGTGCATGAAACTGTTTTATCACGGGAGTTGCAAACTTTGTTAGAATTTGTCTCATTTCGTTATTTTCCAACGGTTCTTTCGGGTAAGATGATATCCGTGTTTTGTGGTGTTTAAAATGTTGGGCAAGTGACTACGGCTTGTGACTTTAACATTGGAACTCCTCCACATATGTTAGAGTTGAGACGGAAAGTTACATTCCACGATGTCTGTATAAAACTATTTGAGTGATTTGGTTAAAATAAGTTTTGTTTTACGGCATGTTGAGTCGTGTGGGTTTAATTTCACGAGGTACATATCTTATATGTTTATGTGACCATTTGGGGAAATCTTGGAAATCAATTTAAAACACCCCACCTTTTGAGATTTTATGAGGTTTTAGTCGATACTTGCAAATGATGGAAACGGATTGGTTTCTATCTTTAAGTTTGAAACTTGCACGAGACAGTTGTGTTTTAACAAAAATATATTTGTAAACCGTTTCATCGTTTTGTATGACTAGCTGACGCGCGTAAAAATTTATTGGTGAACCCTGTGCCACGACATTTTATGTTTAAAAAGAGAAATTTTGGGGTCAAATGTCGTGAGACTGATTTTGAAATTTTGTGCACACTTTTGTCGCACCCGGTGTAAGGTCGAGCGGCTACTTTAAGTACATGTCATGAGTCAATCCATACTAGAACCGTGACGGTTCATTTTTAAAGAAATTATTTATTTCGCCTTGCGTTTGGTGAGTAAACTGAGCTGCAATGGAATGATTTTCAACATGATTTTCATATGTGGGACGAACGTGTCCATTTTTGCGTAACTACCGACATGGTAATAGTAGTTTTATTGCATACGATCTTTTTGAGATGAAAAATCTTGACGTTGAAAATATTTTGTAAACCATTTGGGAAATGCGCTTTTAAGTGTTATGTGTCATTTTGAGAATTTTAAGGGTGTGAGTCCTTTTGGAAAACTCTTTTGTTTAACCCGTGTTGAGTTTGGGACTCATGTTGATTTTAGAGTATTGCTTGCTTAAACTTTATTTAAACGCGTTTTTGACCGACTTATGGGTCTAGCAAGCGTGGAGCATTTTGCTCGGTTTGACTTTGAGATAGTCATGGGTCAATTGCACGGTTTTTAATGGCTCGATGGGGAGTCTTGTTGATGGGTTGCTTTGTTGCACAGTTTTGCATTTATTGCACGTTAAGTATTTACATGTTTGGGTGAGTGAGTCATTCCGGGATAGGCATGTTGTTGGTAGACTGTTTTGCATTGGATACTTGGTCACGTCAGTCAGTCGTTGGTAATGGTCGGTTGGGTATCTCGGGGTGGGACCCCGGTATTCATGTGTTATGACCTTGACTCTCCAGTAGGCACTGGGAGGATTTAGTCTTGGGCACTTACCTGGGAGGTAGTTCCGATGTGCTGGGCCTTGAGGCGTTACCTGGGAGGTAGACGTCAAGGTGTATCCTCGATACGGTGTAACTTGGCTTCGTAGAGCGAGTGTGGAAGATACGTCAACGGTGGAAGGTTGGGTATTCCACGCGTGTTGGTACTATAGGCCGAATAGTATCGGTTAAGGGAATGATGCCCTTTGTAATTGAGAGAATGAATGCGTAGTAACCTTTTGAGGTAGGTGGTAAATTTAGGTGCCGACTTGTGGGCTTGAGGCCAAACACCTTTAGTGTAATCGGAGAGTTGTAGCCGATTTCTAAAACAATTATGGTGATGGTAGTAGTAACCCTAAGATGCTTACTTGTGATGAATGGCTATGGTGGAATGACCTTCGTGGGTGATTATAAATTTACTGGTTTGATGATTCACGTGAAATAAATTTTGGGAGCCTATTAGAACTCGTGGAAGTTAATCGACAGTTAATGGTAGGAATGATCGGAATCGAGTATCCTGTAGGGTATACTGGTGAGCAACCTTAGAATGGTTAGAGCTTGAAATTTGAATAGAGATGTATGGAATATCTAAGGTTGGGAGACAACCGAAGTCGTTTAACTAGGAATGATTCCAGTTGTTGGAGTGTTCTTCCGATCATAATTTCAGTGTTCTTGAAGGAGTTTTGTGGTAAGAAAAGTATTCGAGAAATTTTTAGGCGGTGTGAGAAATTTAGATCCCAGTTAGTGAAGGTCCAGTGGAAACACCGAAAGGGTTCCGAGTGGACTTGGGAACCTGAGGTTGAGATGAGGGAGAACTATCTAGAGCTATTCACGGGCATAGACTTCGAGGACGAAGTCTAGTTCAAGCGGGGGAGAGTTGTAAAGCCCGTGTCCCGGTACGGATTTTCTTCCCTATTATTTAATTGCCTTAATTTTTGTTCTCTCAACGTTGTTTTATTAACGGGTGTTGTCGAGTTAGACCAAAATGATAAAATGTTGGGATTAAGTGCTACTTTGGAAAAAGGACTTTAACTTCAGGGACCAATATTGAAATTTCCTTATTGTTTAAGGGCTAAAGGGGTAATTGTGGTTCAAGGATGCATGGGATCGGCCCATAGGACCGACCCCCCCCCTTTTTTCTTGTTTCATTTTTGACCTATCGCAAGAAACCCAAACCGGAAAAACCCTACGCCCCCTTCCTTGCTGCTGCCGCTGCCGTGCAACCCCACCGCCGCCGCCGGCGTTATCGACTGCCGGAGAGAGAGAGGAACAGCGAGAGGGCGAGAGAGGAAGAAGGAGCCGACCTGTTTGCTGCTGCGTTCCCGTTATAGAGGTAAGACCGTCTCTCTTTCTTTCTCGTTTTTATTCGTCGCCTTCAACCGCAAACCACCGTCGGTGCCGCCGCCGACGTGACCGCCGTGCACCACCAGTGAGGTGGCTGTAGTGGCGGGCTTGCGGCTGTAAGACATGCTCAGGGTGAGGTGTGTAGGAGATGGGGTCGTCGGGTTATGCTTTTGGCCTTGTCGGGTTGTTTTGCCGAACCACCACCACCGTCGTCGGTGGCTGCTGCCACCGCAGACGCCGTCTGCCGCTGCCGGAGGTGGCAGTGGGTGGTGCGCGGTCGAGTCCAGACCCTAGTCACCATGGAGCTCTAATCCGTGACCTGATCGCGTAAACCCGAATCGAATAAACCTTGAACCGTTTTTATAAATCGTCATTTTATGTGAAAACGTCGTTTCTGCCACTGTTTTATTTCGTTCATAACTTTTCTGTCGTAGCTCGGATTGAGGCGAATCTGGTGCCCACGGTTCACATTCTGGGTCGGGCACACTTTTCGTGTTTTAGAGAAAGTATGGTTCGGCCTCTAGCTAGGCGTAAAATAGCTGTTTTTACAGCAGGTCCGAATACGGCAGACTCGCGTCCCATTCTTAGGAAATTCATATTAAATCGTAGGAAAATCGTTAGAACGCGTACGATATGTCCCTGGAACCCTAAGACATAGAACTAACAGATTATGGAATAATAATTCTGTGTTGATGAGTTTAAGAGGAGCTAAACAGGTCCCGAACAGACCGGTAAATCTTAGAGTAAAAGCTGGATTTTTCGTGTGTAAGCTTATAGTTGTGACTTTGGGCTAGGACTTCGTTGTGACGTGTGATATCACTTTTTTAGGTGGAAAAAGGTGAGTTGGTGTTGGCCGACTCGTTTTGCTGTTGAGGACATCTACTTTGCTTTTGAGGTGAGTTCTCTCACTGTGTAGATAGGAATTGTATGCATGTTATGGTAGTTTGTATGTACTACTGTACTTGTGGTGTGAACTAGTTGTTTGTGGTGCGTAATATGTGCTTGGGTTAAATGCTTAGTATAAACGTGTGTTGCATTACATCTCGGTGGGACCGAGGACTCGGTGGGACCGAGGAAGTGGATAGAAATGTTGTGGGAACTCGGTGGGACGAGTGTGTTACATTACAACTCGGTGAGACCGAGGACTCGGTGGGACCGAGGACTCGGTGGGACCGAGGAAGTGGATGGAAATGTTGTGTGAACTCGGTGGGACCGAGGAGTTGGGTACATAATTACTTGTATGTGTTTACTTGCATTATGTAATTGTGGTGTTGTTGCTCATGTGCGAATAGGAGTGATGTGTATATAATTTCTACCTGCGCATGTGATGGAATTCACTAAGCTTTGTGCTTACCCTTTCCTATAAATGTGGTTTCAGGTGCTAGTGGCTCCAAGGCGTGACGGGTACACACTGGCGTGCGTGTAGAGTTATTATGATTATGAGATTAGAAATATTATTTAAACGATTTAATTTCCGCTGTTTATTATTATCGATGATATTTATTATTAAGTTTGCAAACGAAACGGTGTTGGATGTTTAATTAGGTTTTATTTATTAAAATGCTTATTTTTAAAAGTAAAATTTATTGTAATTTTTGGGACGTTACAACATACAACAATTGGGAATTATCTTCTTTGAAACTTGAACGGAATCCTCTTGTATGTAGGTGTCAAAGACATTCTTGGAATAAATGTTCGGCTTCCAATATTGCTTCCAGATATTATCTCTGCTTCTATAACCCGGTTTCCCAAAGATAACACCCGTAGTCTAGTTCCATTACATAACCCAAGTTTCTGATCAATATTCCTTAGTAACATAACTGGAACACTGACTTTTAGTACAATCTTATGGTTTGGCAAACCCGATAATTTAAGACCATTTAAGACATCAGGTGAGTACAAAGTTTCATCAAACTGTTCATGAAGATGCCCTGATTCACACAGACTATCTGAACTTAGGTACTCCTTTTCGTCTCCTGGAAACAATGATAGCAAATGATCATTTATTTCTTGAACGACTTCAATAATTTGAATTTAAACTTAGAAGTAAATCCCGTATTTTTGGGATTACGGAATTTTTTTTGAATTTATTATAAGTATGGATATGTACGTATGTATCTAAAGATATACGCTTATTATGGGTAAAAATAAGTTTATTTTTGGGATAAAATAAGGGTAATTTTTTTTGAATTAGAACTGAATAATTAACATTAATTAGTCAAAATGAAGTTAACTCTATAATAAAATTGAATTTAAAATATCAAACTATATCAATAATTTGAATTTAAACTTAGAAGTAAATCCCGTATTTTTTGGATTACGGATTTTTTTTTGAATTTATTATAAGTATGGATATGTATCGTATGTATCTAAAGATATACGCTTATTATGGGTAAAAATAAGTTTATTTTTGGGATAAAATAAGGGTAATTTTTTTTGAATTAGAACTGAATAATTAACATTAATTAGTCAAAATGAAGTTAACTCTATAATAAAATTGAATTTAAAAAATCAAACAATATCAATAATTTGAATTTAAACTTAGAAGTAAATCCCGTATTTTTGGGATTACGGATTTTTTTTTTGAATTTATTATAAGTATGAATATGTACGTATGTATCTAAAGATATTCAATATTAGTCAAAATGAAGTTAACCCTAATCACGACACATTAATTCGTATATATTTATGATATTTAATAATATAATTAAATCCAAAAATATTCAATATTGGGCTCATTGCGAAGATATTGACGAAACAATTACAATGGTATAATTTGTAAAAAATAGAAATGTTTTTTAATGCATTTTAGTTCATATACATTATTTAAGTTTATATGATAAGAGTCTAAAATGAAAAATAAAAAAGTAAGAGATTAAAAGTAAACTACATATGTAATTATAAGGGTAGTAAATGTAAGGTATAAATATTAAAAATTGAATTAAGGAGAGATTTAAGGAGGAGTGAATGTGGGTGTGATAATTGAACCTATAATGTAAATGCGTCCAAATACATGTTTAGCGGGAAAACAATGAAGTCGGCTCACCAGAAGACGACACGTGGCATGCTAGTTACTCATTTATTATATGTATAGATATATATATATATATATATATATATGTAACGACCCAGTTTCCATAAAATAACATTAAACAATATTACAACCAAAACGGTCCCCAAAGTATGCATTACATCAGATCTACTCTAAACTCGCAACGGAAAACACCTCCACAACTGAGATTGCTACAGGAAGCCCGACGGTAATCTACGAGTCTTCACTAAACTCTAGCTCTTCTACAACGCCACAACCCTTCCAGCAACACCCGATGGAATCCCAACACGACTATCACCTGAAAATGGTTTTTGTTTTTGAAAAGTGAGGGTTAGACCATGAGGTCTAGTGAATTCCCTCTTAAAAACAGTTCCACACAAATAACAGTATAAAATATTTAACCGTTATAAAATAATCGAAAATCCAGTTTCAATACTCGACTCCACATGAGGGGATAACACAGTGGCCGCAACTTTCATCACCTTACTAAACCAGGTGCAACATTCACCTTACAAAGCCAGGTACGGCATTCACCTTACAAAGCCAGACACGACATTCACCTTACAAAGCCAGGCACGACATTCACCACTGTGCAACCCGACTCCACACATAGCAACAACATCGCAATAACATGTAATCAACATTCACGCATAACTGAACGTATAAACAACTTGCATGCATTAGTAAACATTTCCATGTCATGTGTAATAAAGCCTTTCAAAACGTTTAATCATGCCATCATGCTCGTAACCATAATCAGTTAAGAAAACCTTTCGCAAACATTTCATTCACGTAAAGAGGGTAAGGGAACTCGCCTTAGCCTTAGCACATCGACACACGCTCCGGGACACATTTTAGCTCAAACCGAACACCTGAATTGACGCCATAAGAATGGTGTTAAACCATCTAATTACATCCCAAAACATTCCCAATAATCTCTAAGACCAAACCCCCAATCGACGCCTCGATCCTAGACCCGAACGAACAACGAAACGGAAAGAAGGTTTGGGGGCCAGAGTTTGGCGCCCCTGGTGGCGCGCCTCCAAACGCGCAGCCAGGCGCGCAGAGCACTGGTCTGCCCCCTTCACGAGATTTCTTCCCAAAACCAAGGGTTTCTCATCCCCAAACTTTCCCAAACCAGTTCTAAGCCTCCCAAATCGATATTTTAGATATCAAAAACATTAAGAATCAATAACCAACACTTTAAACAACATAAAACCCAACAAATTCATCTAGTGATTCATGAATTCAAACCTCAAAACTCCAAAAACTCAATCCATGGAAAACTGGAGATTACCAAGAAAACATGATGAAGTTTCTTACTGATTTGATCAAAACTCATAGGGAATCAGTCTCAAAATCAATTGCCTTCTTTCTTATGGATTAAAACCCCACCAACACAAGGATTATCAAATCCCCAAACTAAATTCTCGACTAGCCAAACATAAAGAAGAGGAAGAAAAAGAATGAGAGATCATACCTTAGATATGATAACTCTATCATTTGCTGCAACTCTTCCCTTCACACCTCCAATTAGGGCTCTCCTCTTCTCTCAATCTCTCCTCTCAAACGTATGAACCAAAATGAAATGAAGAACATAGGGTTTTCATCTCATTTTAACTTCCTCAATTCACCCCATTGGCACCTAAGTCTTAAGTTTCACACTTTGGCCACCAAATCTTCCATTTTATTCTAAAATCACAAGAGTAGAAAATATGGGGTGTTACATCACCTCCCCCTTATTAGAATTCCGTCCTCGGAATTCCATTGTCGGACCCATGCTGCTATAGGAGTTAACTTATGACTTCCAATACTTACATTGCCCAGAACTCTTAAGGAATTGCAATTTCATCTCTACAAGACCAACTTCTTTGCCTTCCGAAATCTAGACCATTCGGCCCCAATGATTGTCTCTAACGATGTGACAAAATCTGACTCCTCAATTAATCACATTGTCTGCGAAGATACACCATACTGCTTTCCAACCAACACTCCCTAAACACACCAAAACACAGATTAACGATCCAACTTTTCACCAAAACACAAAACGATCCAACTTTTCACCGAGTGCAATTGACTCATCCATTATCTCTCCAATTCTTTCTATGACTGCCATTAATTCATTATAATGTAACCCAACTCAATTTCCTCTTGGAACACACTCCTCCAACCATGGGAACGTTTTTCTATCCAGCTGTTTCCCCCGACTTGAGATTGAAAATACTCATACTTTCCCAAACCAATCATCTTAGTCTCATTCTCCTTATCCATACATTTCTGATCAGAACCGCCATTGTATGACATTCTTGAAATCGCTCCTAGGCCAACTACACTAATTTACTCTTTCAAAAAAAAACAACTCTACTGGAGTCAACGCCGCATCAACCCGAATATCTAAACGGACACTGACCACTCCCTTCATCGACATTACACAAGATTGCCCTCAAATCGTTACCGCATTCTCACCACTGTATAACATTCATATCAAAAGGAAGAACGCCCTTCCACCAATATAACTTTTGCCTGGCACAAATTGCGTATCCCCAAAATCACACCGATCACACGTGCCACAACAGTTACCAATCAACGGTCCAAACTCACAACAATCATTAAGCCATAACTCGCTTCTATACACAATTATACTCCTCACCAAATCCACCGAAAGGTTCTACTAATTAGGAACTACCACCAAAATTCACTTACCCTCCCACAAGGAGGAGTGACAAAGCTCACTCAAACTATCTCAATTAATCGAATACTGAACGACATGCTCACGTGAAACATTCTCCCCGACAATACTGAATCTAATCCCAAGGTCTCTCGACCAGGGCACCACATTCGACCACTTGTTTCCATCCTAACTTGATACACTAAAGATGCCTCAAAAGAATGACTCGCTATCATGAGCCAGATTTTAGACCGGTAGCACGAACTTAGCTTCCTCAACTCTTTAACCATGACATACACAACGATCCCTTTTTCTCATGCCTTAGAAATAACAGTTCCTTAATTAAAGTCCACCTTTCCAGTGTCTCCTGACATCTTCTCGCCGCAAGCCTGTCTATACTTGATCTACCATACCGTCATCATTTTCTCTCGTGCCTACACAAAACGCTCGTCACACACCGCTACAGTTCAAAAGAACGGTTTCTCCAAAATCATCAGTCAAGACCTTTAGCCAAGTCCTCGTAAAGTACTTAACACCGAGAACTACCACTAGTTCCTAACTTTCCAACACGATCGACCCACTCATTGTATTCCTTTACATCCACGGTATGCTTCAACACTCCTGACTAAACTCCAATATTACGGCAAACCATCATTACATCTATGGCTTACACGTTCCTTCGGTACCAAATACTACCACTTCCTCACGTCACTATCGCACCACGCGACCACATTGTAACAAGCTAACAAGATGCCTTTTCATACACAAACGATATAACTACTCTCATGCCATCTATAACACAATTCTATGTGAAGTAAAATCGTTTCCCGACTTTGCCTTTCCCGGGTCTAGACGAACCACATGACAAGGTCAACTATTCAAAGCACACCCGCTTCGATTACCCTAACATTTCGTTCTTATATGAGTCATCATCCCCACAAGAAAATACTTATGCTACCACAATCTTTCACTTCTGTAATACTCACACGAGGTGGTCCAGCGTCATGCCGGATACACGCCTTTCTCCGATCAACTTTTACATCTTTGCAAGAAAACTCAACAAGGTAACCACACCATAGTTACTTCTCTAATACCAGCCTCCTGGCAACCATCCAACAGAACGGTCATTGATTTCAACATCGCCCGCCGACATGCAATTGTCCAGTCGCTTCATGACAGATAAGGATTCCCGAAGGAATATACTCCTCCTAATTCCCCGAACAAGTTCTCGTTTCTCGTCAACTCCTCGCGATCCATCTCCGCTGTGCTAAACACCTTACGCTTAAGCGAATCAGCAAAACCTCAATGGACCTCACATCCATATTGATGACCTTCCGTTTTCCCAATGTCCTCACTAGGTGTTCCTACACCATATCATTTACACAATCTAGGACAACCTCATTCGTTCACACACAACGGGTTCATTCTCACGATTCAATCTCCTGGCAACGCCTCTAACTTGAGACATGTTAAACAGTCGCAAACCTCCATATCAATGGACTACATGATAATTCCATTCCTTCCTGACAATCTAGGATTCCTAACAGAACCCACTTCGTCCAACGCATCATAACCAACTTATACCCCATCGTTCTCACTTGAGAAAGAACACAAGACCTTTCTTAGTGCAAAATCTAAATACTGACCTATCTCAATACCCCGACCCAAAGCCGACGACATTACATCAAGTAACGTAACGCTACTTATTACCATTTCACCAAAAGAATCACGTTGACCCTTTCAAATCTTACCGCAATTAAAACCATTCTCGCATAACCAAGTAATAGTTCACACTACAAACATACCGATATCCCGAATTCCCTGCCCGAGACTTCCGGTATTCACTCACCTCCTCTATCGGAAACACTAAGGTCATAACTCGACCACATCTCATTCAACTGACAAATCAACTCTCAAAACCTTTCCTCGACCACAAGCGTAATACCCTTCCCGACCTAGCGAGTTCATAGCCTTCAAGTACAATGACACAACGATTGAAATCATTTTGCACTCTTAAAAAAACGCAATAGATACAAAATCATAAAACAAGCTTGAGTATGCATGAAACAACACCACTCAAGATGAATAGTAAAAACACAACGATCGCAAGGATCGCTCACATGCACTCTTACGATATTTCGTAACCTTGTCCATCCAAATCGATGCCGACACAACGGTTGTTCCCAATGGAACCCTTTCACATACGACTGGAAAATTTTCAAACGAAATCACTTACCCAAAGTGGGTCTGTCAATTCCAACACTCGTTCATATAATAATAACGAGTCCATACTCATTTTGTTTATAAAACAAAACCTCGCAATAAAACGTTTTCTATATTTTCGTAACGAAGGTTCTCTTCCACAATTAAAAGTGTGAAATAATTCATAGATCACTAAGTTCAAAACTTTACCATATAGTGAAAACAAATTTGTCTTTTATTTTAAAAAAATACACACTTGCGAGTGTCAACTTATTTCCCAAAACAAGGGAAGTTTGTTATGCACGTACATGCTTTTAACATGAAAGAACTAGTGTCATACATTTACTGACATGATGCAAGGATTCAACATGCAATTGAAGGCTACTCGCTCTAACTAGGTCAACCGTTGCACTCACTTCAACTCTTCACTGACTCCATACTATGACCAACAACCGCTTCCCTACTTTTACCATAACTTGTAGCACAAGTGCTTCACGACCCACCTGATCGACCACTCAACACGGTTCAACAATTGACCACTTATCTCACCTTCTACTCTTATGCATACCTCAATACAACACTGATAACTTTCATTCATTAACCTTGCCACTAAACCGATTGACCAACGAATCCAAGACTAGATTCCTTCACTCGATCTTGAATTGAAGCTTTCAAGATGCCAACATAATTCTCACTTACTATCCCAACTAACAGACACATCCCTTCCAAGTATCAAACGCCTAGCCGGCTCAAAGACATACCAACAATCACTTCACCTAAACGGTAAAAGCATCGCATCACAAGCGATCTCCCATGACACATCAGCCTTTTGCTATCAAATACAAGGTTAGAACCTTCTATATACTGCCACACTCACCACTCATCCCGACAATAGAGATTGATTACACCCATGCACCTGTAAAACCACAATAGCATTGGCCAGATGCTATTTGAATTTACCTTACATGAGAGTTCTCACTACCATTGTCAAGATATCCTATGATTAAGGTCTTTCCTAATGGCTTCCTATATCTCAGTTGTGTCCCACTCTACTCCACAGTTTAAGTTTAGGCCCATCCGGTCACCTAAATCCCTTAAACTATGGCTCTGATACCATTTGTAACGACCCAATTTCCATAAAATAACATTAAACAATATTACAACCAAAACGGTCCCCAAAGTACGCATTACATCAGATCTACTCTAAACTCGCAACGGAAAACACCTCCACAACTGAGATTGCTACAGGAAGCCCGACGGTAATCTACGAGTCTTCACTAAACTCTAGCTCTTCTACAACGCCACAACCCTTCCAGCAACAAACGATGGAATCCCAACACGACTATCACCTGAAAATGGTTTTTGTTTTTGAAAAGCGAGGGTTAGACCATGAGGTCTAGTGAATTCCCTCTTAAAAACAGTTCCACACAAATAATAGTATAAAATATTTAACCGTTATAAAATAATCGAAAATCCAGTTTCAATACTCGACTCCACATGAGGGGATAGCACAGTGGCCGCAACTTTCATCACCTTACTAAGCCAGGTGCGGCATTCACCTTACAAAGCCAGGTACAACATTCACCTTACAAAGCCAGGCACGACATTCACCTTACAAAGCCAGGCACGACATTCACCACTGTGCAACCCGACTCCACACATAGCAACAACATCGCAATAACATGTAATCAACATTCACGCATAACTGAACGTATAAACAACTTGCATGCATTAGTAAACATTTCCATGTCATGTGTAATAAAGCCTTTCAAAACGTTTAATCATGCCATCATGAGAAAACCTTTCGCAAACATTTCATTCATGTAAAGAGGGTAAGGGAACTCACCTTAGCCTTAGCACATCGACACACGCTCCGGGACACACTTTAGCTCAAACCGAACACCTGAATTGACGCCATAAGAATGGTGTTAAACCATCTAATTACATCCCAAAACATTCCCAATAATCTCTAAGACCAAACCCCCAATCGACGCCTCGATCCTAGACCCGAACGAACAACGAAACGGAAAGAAGGTTTGGGGGCCAGAGCTTGGCGCCCCTGGTGGCGCGCCTCCAAACGCGCAGCCAGGCGCGCAGAGCACTGGTCTGCCCCCTTCACGAGATTTCTTCCCAAAACCAAGGGTTTCTCATCCCCAAACTTTCCCAAACCAGTTCTAAGCCTCCCAAATCGATATTTTAGATATCAAAAACATTAAGAATCAATAACCAACACTTTAAACAACATAAAACCCAACAAATTCATCTAGCGATTCATGAATTCAAACCTCAAAACTCCAAAAACTCAATCCATGGAAAACTGGAGATTACCAAGCAAACATGATGAAGTTTCTTATTGATTTGATCAAAACTCATAGGGAATCAGTCTCAAAATCAATTGCCTTCTTTCTTATGGATTAAAACCCCACCAACACATGGATTATCAAATCCCCAAACTAAATGCTCGACTAGCCAAACATAAAGAAGAGGAAGAAAAAGAATGAGAGATCATACCTTGGATATGATAACTCTATCATTTGCTGCAACTCTTCCCTTCACACCTCCAATTAGGGCTCTCCTCTTCTCTCAATCTCTCCTCTCAAACGTATGAACCAAAATGAAATGAAGAACATAGGGTTTTCATCTCATTTTAACTTCCTCAATTCACCCCCTTGGCACCTAAGTCTCAAGTTTCACACTTTGGCCACCAAATCTTCCATTTTATTCTAAAATCACAAGAGTAGAAAATATGGGGTGTTACAATATAAATATATATATATATATATATATATAGAGAGAGAGAGAGAGAGAGAGAGAGAGAATCTTCTTTAGAAAGGAGGGGGGATAAAATAAAAAGAGGTGGTCATATGGGTTAAAGAAATGGGGACAAGCCAACTCATTGAGATTATTAATATTTGTGTGGGTGTATAGAAGAGTGACATTGTTGGGGAACAAGATGACACTTTGACCCTCCTTTTGCTGGTAAAAATCTACCTCATCCTACATGTAATGTTAACATGTACCAACCAACATCTAGCCCTATAAATCCAAATAACAGTCGGTCTATTGAATCTTTTAAATCTCAAGTTTAAATCATTACCTGAAAGACACAATATCTATCGATTGCTATAGTATTTTAAAACAATTTCATGCACGCTAGTTTTCTTTATAAAAAATGTCTTTCCATACTAATCTGTTACATTAAAAGAAAAAAAGTATCAATAACCTGGTGGAAGAGTAGGTTAAATGTTGAATAAAAGTGGACTGCACAACGTTTATCAACCTGAAATCAACAATAAACAAAAAAAAATCAATGTAATTAACTAATTGTACGCCTTAATAATTAAGATCAATACACTAATTGTCTTATTCATGTTAGATTTTCGATCGAGCTCCGATTATACTTTAATTTATAGGAAAATATCTATATTATTATGGATCATACGAGATGTAATATTATTATCTAGACCACCTAATATATTTCCCATTATATTATTAATTATACGTCTGTATATTTATGACCCCTACCATTGCCCCCAAGTCATGTCAACACCAATGCCAACCTTACTTAATTATATCACGTGCATCACATTAATATTCGGATAATGACATAATCAAGACTTGTGAACTCATGCGATAAGATAACTTAAACCTATATATAAACGTAAACCTATATATAGCAAGTTTTAGAGAATTCTATAAATTTGGATTTTTCTCTATTTTAGAGAAAACAATACAGAGAAGCTGTTGGAATAATATAGGGAACAAAAATGCACTTTTCTCTATTTTAAAGAAGTTGTTGGAGATGCTATTAATAAATAGGTTTAGATTAATTGAAATCATATGTTTTTAATACAGTTTCAAATTTTTAGGATTCTTTTTAAAATATCACATCGAATCCATAATCACTGGCTTCAATTTTTTATCTTGTCACGAAATCTAAACCCAAAAATTTATATATCTCTTGGATAAACTTCTTTTGGTGTAGTTTTGTTTGAAAAAGGTTAGACAACCGTATACCATTGTTGTAGTTGTTTACGATATTTGTGGTATAATACAACAACCAATATGATCTTTAATGTAGCACTCCAAAACAAATTAATAAACAGATATGAAAAATAATACTAATATATGTTGTTTGAAACTTTTGAATGTGACTTGGTTGTAATAAAAAAGTCAAACAAGGGGAAAAGATCCTAAGAATATGAAACCAATATAGTCTAGAGAGCAAATAATTAATAAATGCAAAGACTCAAAGTCATTGCTATGTGATTCCACACGAAAACCGTACGATTTGCTTCATCCCTCAATTTTGATTAAAACCCTTGTTAAAAAAATAGCAGAAAAGATCGAGTGAATTTGACCACAAAGCGAGTTGAGGTTTACACGAGTCAAAACGACGACTTCAAGGTAAATTTTCATCTCATTCTTACTATTAATCATTCATTAGTTAGTGTATTGTGTTGCAAAATTATTGGGTATTGTTACTAGACCAAATCAATGGCTCGAAGGCCACCGGTTTTGCCAAAAACCGTCACAGTGGCAATGGTTGGATGAAACTGACACGAAAAACTCTAAAATTGAGCTTTATACTTTGTGCTGTGTTCTTGAAACTCATTTTAGGAAGGAAATGAAAGGGAGGGAAATGGGTGGAAAGTAAAAAAAAAACTCGTGTTCTCGAAACTTATTTAGGAGAGAAAGGAAAGGAAATGGAAGAAAAATAATGATAAGTTTCCTTCCAAAACTTTCCTCCCAAATGTGGGAGGAAAGGGAAGGAAAAGAAGGGAAAGAAATTAAAAACATTTAAAAAATTTACTGAAATTATTAAAATTACAAAACTACCCGATATTTCCTTATAAAAGATATATTTTAAGGGTATATTAGTAAAAATGACATCTTTCCTTTTTTTCACGATTTTTTTTTCCTTTCCTTTTCTTTACTTTTCGAGAACACAAATGAAAAAATTATTTTCTTTTCATTTTTTTCTCTCCATTTTTTTCCATTCTTTTCTTTTCTCTTCGGATTAGAGAACATAGTGTTGGTGTAGATGTTGATTTGTATGCCCAATAATAAATTAAGTTAGTATCTAGGAACTATTGTGGAAATAATGATTAAGTTAGTATCTAGGAACTATTGTGGAAATAATGATGTAATTGGTAAAAAAAAAATTAAAAAATCCAATTGACCCG
Source organism: Saussurea involucrata (assembly GCA_033807775.1). Lineage (NCBI taxonomy): Eukaryota > Viridiplantae > Streptophyta > Magnoliopsida > Asterales > Asteraceae > Saussurea > Saussurea involucrata. The sequence continues at coordinate 52,481,726 of CM066322.1, read as the reverse complement.
AATCAAATATGACGCTGCTAGCCGCTAGGGAACAAATCGGGTCAAACCCGGGGCTTGGTTTCATTCCCAGTGGGCCGAACTTGACAGCTGCTGCTGCTCATTGCTGCTGTATGACAATGAAGAAAATTTGAAGCCCATATACCCATTTCAGTTGATTTCTTTTGTATTTCTTTTAATAGTTTTTGTATTATTTAATGAGGGTTTTCTAATCGATTAATGTGTGTTTATTCTTGGCATTATTATTAATTTACTTAATTATTTAATGAGGGTTTTCTAATCGATTAATGTGTGTTTATTCTTGGCATTATTATTAATTTACTTAGTTATTTAACTAACTAATTTAATATAATTATTGTTTAGTATTTATATTTGTAAATTTTAAAACTGCCTCCCAATAGGACGATAATCAATAATGCCACTTTTTATGGTTTTAATAAAACTAGGGTTCGGTACCGCGCGTTGCGCGGTAGTGATAATTTATTTATAAATTATTGAAGTTAAATGGGCCGATGATTATATATATATATATATATATCAAAATAATAAGAATCAATATTACAATTCATATGAAGTTGTTCATAATTTTTAGTTGTTTCTTTTGATATATATATATATATATATATATATATATATAAAATTAAATAATAGCTAAAGAGTTCAACATCATCAAACTTTGTAATTGACTCAAAATGATAAAAGAAGTTAGTGAGACTATTGATTATAATAATGAGATGTATAATTAGTATTGTTTTGTCATAACTCGTAATATATCGATTTATCCCTAACATATATTCACATAAAATAATTATATTCACCATGCAACCATAATATTGCTACGTAGTTATCCTTTCTAATTTTATATATTTGGTTATTCTAATATATATATATATATATGTATGTTTCTATCGTTTTTTTGTATATATTGCTATATTTATAATAATAAGTTTTAGTTTTGATTATAACTTTGACTATATATATATATATATATATATATATATATATATATATATATATATATATATTCATAATAATTTTTATTTTATGTATTAATTTTAGTAGTGATATTAAATTAATAAGTATTGATTTAATTAGTGAAGTTAAATGTAATAAGTGTATTATTTATTAATGAGAGAGTTAGTAATAAGTATTTGATTATATATTAAATTTATTTAATGATATTATATGTAATAAGTGTTTCATTTATTAAAGAAGGGGTTAATAATAAGTATTTAATTGTATATTGGTTCTAATTTTATTCATATATAGTGGTTCTAATGTCATTACATTTACATATTGATTTTAATAAGACTTTAAATAATAATAATTTTTAATTTTACGTATTGATTACTTTATATTAACTCAAATTTTAGATATTTAATTTTATTTGAAAATAATACATATCAATATATATACATATTGTAGTTAAAAAAAAGATTAAAACTCGTGTGACATGTCATTTAAATATATTGTTTTTAAAATAATATATATAAAGAGCGTTGTGTAAATAATATAACCGTCAATGATTGTCAATTAAATATATTGTTTTTAAAATAATATATATAAAGAACGTTATGTAAATAATATAATCGCCAATGATCATAAGCTATTATATTGATGTGAATAATAGTCATCTTCAATTATTTGTTTATATTAATTATATCATTTTATAATTAAAAATACATATTGATCGTAATTTCATTTATATAATGAGTTTTTAAATATGTTGACTATATATATTCCTTGAATGTTATGTGAACTTTTTTTAATAATGTGAAAAAAATCAAATAAACAAATTTAGGTGTAAACAAAGAAGATGAAAAGATTAATTAATTAAACATTTTGTTAATAGCTACATAAAAATGCAAAATTTAAGGGGAAAAAGAAGAAGAAATTTGGGATTGAGATGCCTAGAAAATGTCATATGTGTTTTTCTTATTAAATTACAAATTGAAAAATAAGAAACTTTGTAGACATAAAAAAATGAGAAGAAAAATCCACAAAAAAACTAAGATAACAATTGTAAATAAACTGAATGGAAAACCAAAAACTTATTTTAAAAAAATATGTAAAACACACAAAACATTAAAAAAATGCAAAATATGAGAGGAAAATGAATAAACTTGGGATTGAGATGCTTAGAAAATGCCATGTCATGTGGTTTTTTTTATAAAATTACAAATTGAAAATTAAAAAACTATGTAGATATAAAAGAATGAGAAGAAAAATTCACAACAAAACCAAGGTAACAATCGTAAATAAATCGAATGAAAAAACAAAAACTTATTTAACAACAATATGTAAAATACACAAAACATTAAAAAAATTATGCAATTTTTTTATACAAAAAAACAATGATATTGATTGGGAAGACACACATATACACATATCAACACTATACAAATCACACAAATCACACAAATCATTACCTGGAAATGGAGGATGTGCAACAATATCGACGAAAACTAAAATCTAAAAAGAAAGAAACAACAAACAAACATACAAACCTGATACAACATAGTATAGAACATAAAAGTTGTTAGTTCCAATGTTATGGAGCATTAGGTTGTAGTTTATATATATAATGTTGTTGTAGGTTCCTATATTTAATAAATGGAAAGATGAAGAGACTAATATTAATATCTCTAAGAAGTTAGATAGTTTAGAAATTAAAGCTAATTAAATTGAAATTGAAATTACCAAACCAACCTTCATATAATGAAACACACAATTTTCATTTAGGGGTAGAATGGTCATTTATGAAAAGCTTTTTATTTAAAAAAATCAAAATTATAAGAAAATAGATAAATGTGAATGGAGGTTTCTCATGATGCCACATAAGCAACTCCACATCTTGCTTTTATATATACTAGTCTTTGGCTCGCGCGTTGCGCGACGGTTAATTTGTGTTTTATGTTAATTATTTGATGTTTAATAGTTGTTGAATAACTTTGAGACATGTACAATAGTCGATAAAAAAACAAAAACTCCATAAAAAATGAATATTACCTTGAAGATAAAAATATTTCTATTAAGTTTGATATCTATTATAAATGTCATTACTAAATGAATAAAATTATCAAACAAATACAAAATAATTAACCATTCAAAGTTCAAATGAAATTTAAATACATTCAAAATTATTGATGTTTCTTTTTAGAACAAATGTATCCACATAATGGATCAAGAATGTGCAATGTTATTGAAATCAACATCGATCTTTAATTATGGTTTTAAATTTTGAATTAACAACCCTACAACTTTCCAAACACGCAACAACTTTAAATAATTCCGCATTGCTTTAACAAATGCTTGACTTTGAACACCATATTTCTCATTATTGTTGTAGCCATTAGGGTTACTTTAAAATAAGTGAAAAAAATGAAGTAAGTCACTATAAACTCATTATATAATATTGTAATTTAAACTTTTGACTGTATATTGATTCACGTTACAAACACAAACATGTGTTAACATCTAATAATCATTTACATCTTTCAAATCTTTCAAATTTACATAATTAATTGGCAAAAAAATAAAATATAAACAATAAAATCTCCCTATTTCTCTATAAATACACCTCACTTCATATAAATAAACAACATAATTTTCTTCAAAAAATAAATGGTGACAACAATTGTAATAAATGGTGTTTCTGAACGTAAGTTAGATAATCAAAGAAAAACCTGAGTGAAAATATATAATGAAATAAAGTTTGTTTTAATGTGATAAGTTACCTACATAATGTAAATAAACACAACTTTAAAAATAATAATTCAAACACATGATATCATGGAGATGGGTAAAGTGAACATGATCATGACTTCCATTTGGCTAAACAAAACATCCTCAAAAATGCCAACTTAACTTTGTAAATAATGACAATATTATGGTTGCCAAAACCTTTAATACATGAAAGTTTTAGTTGTTAACTTGAAACAAACAAAAAACACCCACCTCATCAAGATAAAATCATAATACATGGTCCATGATGCAACTAAAACACAAAATCAATAGAAAAAACATTTCAACATTCATCAAATAAAATGAACTTAACACCATGATTCATCAAAAACATAACCTACAATTTTTAATTTATCAAAAGAACAAAATCCACTACAATAAATGTAGTCTATTTGCGACGACAAAAGTCGTTGCTAAAGATCAATATTGATATTTAGCGACGACAAAAGTCGTTGCTAAGATCAATATTGATATTTAGCGACGACAAAAGTCGTTGCTAAAATTAATATTGATCTTAGCAACGACAAAAGTCGTCGCAATAGACTACATTTGTTGTAGAGAACTTGAAGAATGTTGTTAAAGTCCCTAGCATGTATTTTTGAAGGTCATCAAAGCCTTTATTATGCATATATTTTGGTTACTAATTCCAAACAAACAAAAACAATCAACTCATAGTATTATAAAAAATAATAATACACATGATCCAACTAAAACATAAAAATTAATAGAAAAACATATCAATTTTTATCAAATAAAACAAACACGGGATCATGATTTGTCAAAATAACAAACTACAATTTATAATTGTACACGACTCCTTTGCTAGAAACAATATAATACTTGAAAAAACAATACACAAATATTCTTTTAACTTGTGGGTTATGCTCCTGAGAAAATATTTAGAAATGAGAGTTAAGGTAATAATACATAATGAAATTTTAAAATAGACAACATCAAAATAGATTGAAATGAATGAGTAGTTGAATGAAAGCCTTACTTGTAGTATATCATTACCATGGTGATGAAGTTTTACACATTTGATGATCTTTAGAGCTTGTTTCTGCTTGTGTCACTTACTACAAACAAAAACATAAAGATCATATGAAATCAACACAATATTAAAGAACTTAACTATAAACAAAAGTCCATATCCTATATCGATCTTTTAATGAGAGATAATGTGTTAGAAAGGAAAGAATGAGAGGTAGGTTATTGTATGACAAAGAAGTAAAAATACCAATAACATATCAAAAAACTTGTGCTTAAATAAGGGAAAATGAGTGATTAATAAAATAAGTAAGGGAATATGAATGGTTAATAACATAAATAAGTGGAAATAAATGATTTATTAACATAAATTGCAATAAAACAAATAATTAATATAGGAAGATGGATGGTTTAGATAATCAAAGTTATATAAATTGGTGTCAAAATTACCAAAATACCATCTTTTAAGTGAAAAGAACATTTTTCATAGAGGGACATTAAGGTCTTTAACATATCAAATATTTTAAAAAATCAAAAATCTAAGAAAAAAGAAAAGTAGACATATAGTGTTTAGGAGATGCCACGTCATTGGCTTTGGTTTTTGTTTTAATATATATACTAGTGTTCGACACCACGCGTTGCGTGGTGACGATAAATTAAAAATAAAATAAAATAAATAGGTCGATGATCAAATAACATACATTAAACTAATAAAAGTCGATATATCACCTGATATGAAACTGTCTCGTCACCCTTAGTTCGCTTGAGACTATTTCTTCATAGCTTAAATTATCGGTAAATTAAGAATCTTGAAAAAATAGACCATTTAGTTGTATATGTAAAACGAAAGATATTATATCGATTCATAGTAATTTGGTTTCAATTTAAATTAAAAAATAATATTGATATAATTACATATTCATGATTGTAGTAAGTTATTCTTTCCAATTTTATATACTTTATTATTCTACTTTAATTTTTATATATATGTTTCTATTATTTTTATACAGATTACTATATTTCTCTAATAACTTTTAGTTTTAATTATATATATATATATATATTGTTTGTTGGATTTATTTATTTTTATGTATTATTTTAATTAATGATGGTAAATGTAACATACATTTTATTTGTTAATGAGAGAGTTGGTAATAGTATTTACTTATATGTTAATCTTATTTTGTGATATTAAATGTAATAAGTAATTCGTTTATTGAAAAAGAGCTCAGTATTTACTTGTATATTGATTCTAATTCTATTTTATTAATATATATTGGTTGTAATGTCATTTATATTTATATATTGATTTTAATAAGATTTTAAATGATAATAACTTCTTTTAGTTTTATATATTGATTGAAACTTTATATATTTATTCAAATTTTAGACATTTAATTTAATTTGAAAATAATACATATTAATATATATATATGTTTTAGTAAAAAAAATGATTGAAATTCGTGTGATTGATCATAAAAATATATTGTTTTTCAAATTTTATATATATAGAGTGTTCTAACGAATAATGATCATAATGACGTGATTAATCGTCTTCATTTATTTATTTATATTAATTATGATAATTTTATTATTACATAAATAAAAATAGACATATTATTATATTCAACTCTCATGTAAATAGTAATTCAATTTATATAATGATTTCTTGAATATGTTGATATATATTTATTAAATGCCATGTAAATAAAAAAATTGAATCATTGTGAAATAAAAAAATAAAGATATTTACTATAAATAAAGAAGACGAATGATCTAATTAATCAACCATATTGTTAATAACTATATCAAAAAAGGCAAACTTTGAGGAAAGAAAGAGATAAAAAAACATACAAACCCAATCAAACATAACATAGACCATAAATATTATTCCGTTTTGATTTATAAGTTTTTTTTAATTGGTAGATGGAAAGATGAATAAATTAAAATGATTGTTTTTAGGAAGTTAGATAGTTTAGAAGGTAAAGATAATGAAATTGGAAGTCAAATTATGAAAGCAGTTTTTTAATGAAATACACATTTTTTATGTAACGGTAGAATAATTTTTAACTTATTTAAAATTTTAAAAAATCAAAATAATGAGAAATTTTCTAAAGAAATCATAGTTTAACAATGTGTCACATCATTCTTAATAGGTTTTTTCTAACATATATATATATATTGGTTGATGATTTTTTTTATCATTTAATTTTTTGGAGTTGTTCTATTCACTTATGTTTCATTGTAGATACAACATTTTTAATTATAACGAATTTTAGTACATACCTCATACATTTTTGTACCTGAAAAGTTGTATCTATAAGTGATTCAACTTCATATTGCCTCATAGTGAAGCTTCAAACTTCCTAACCACACGAAAATTTATCATTTCATTACCACATCTAATACACGTAATAATGATGATCAAAACATGCTGTATTACAATAAGAAAGACATTTTTTCATTGCTCAAAGAAGGGTTCATTGTTTATTGCAATTTCTTGCTTTATCCACCTCTTCATCTATCCATGTCTTTATTTCTCAATTTATTCCTCTACATTAGTTTTGCCATGAATGATAATAGTATCTTTATATTATGTAATTTTGGTTAACATTACGCACATTTACATCCTCAATCTTTACTTTCATATTTGAATCGCTAAATAAAAGTTTTAAAAAAAATCATCCAAGTCTACTTGTTGGATATTAACAACATATGGATACAAATAGGGATACAAAAAAAAACTTGGGAAAACTATAATTTGAAATAAAATCTACTCTAAAATGTTTGTGACATCATGGATCCAAGATCAATCATAAATAAACCATAAGATCTATAAAAAAAAGAACATATCAAGATCTAGTTTGGGATGTGTGAAGAACATGCATGTAAAAAAATATCCCCAAAGCCTATAAACCGTAGAAAGTCCTAGTTAAAAATCCCATAAAATTTGAAACAGAGGTAAAAAAAAGCCTGCAAGATTTAAGGAGTGAAGAAAAGACCAAACTCCTCTTCATGGGCACTTCAGTCGCAGCCAAATCACCGTCCACTTCCCCTACAACAGAAAAAATAAAAATCGATACACAAAATTGAAAGACAAAGTGAGTTTATCTTCAATAGAATTTATGGGTGTTGAATGTTGTAGTGGCAAAATTAAAAACTAAACCATAAACGAAGAACATGATCGAATGTTTTGTGCAATGCATGTAAGATATATAAACCACACACATCATTTAGGATTGACATCTTCACTAATATAATAGATATATATAGTACAATATGAATGGTTTCTTCTTTAATATATTGAGAGATGAAGAGGAGCTAGGGAAAATGAAAGGTTCAATGTTAAATGCAAACATAATGAATAATCAATGCTAATAAGAAATTAAGGAAAGAAAAAGATTAAAATGAGGATTAAGGAGAAAAAAAGACAATTAGTTTTCTAGCCTTTAGGAGAAGCCATGTCATCAACCATGGTTTCTTCTTTAATATATATATGCATTTACCTTGTTAATCGATTGATATAAACATAAATAAATAAACCAATAGATATTATGCATTTACCTTGTTAAAATGCTAGAGGGAGAGACAGAAATTGCGTTAACTTTCTTGTTAAAATAGAGTAGTGAAGTTTCTTACGTCCTTAAGCATTTGACTACAATAAATTATTACTATTTACCGTGGAAACGACCCTCCTTCTTGACTATTGCTTCAACAATTGGCTTGGTATCAATTAGTATTAGGAAAAATGTCCTCTTCCCTTCTGGTCCAAATGCATCATCAACTCAACAACTCGTTCGGTATCAGGAAGATAAACTCTTGGTTGTTGCAAAAGTACCTGAAAAAAGCACCAAAACGCCACCTGAAATTAAAAATCTATGAACAGCAAAAGTGAAATGAATATAGAGGAAGAAATGGAGAAAATTAGCGAGTGAGAAATCAAGATGGCTTATGAGGGAAAGATGGAAATAAATGAAAGGAGCACCAATATCCTTTCACAAACATCAAAGTGAAACGGACATAGAGGAAGAAATAAAGAGACAGAGAGAGTGGGAAATCAAAAGGTCTTAGGGAAGTGGATAGGTTGGAAGTTAACCTAATGTGCGTAAATTTACCAAATAACCCTAATTCATAGTAGAATATACATTATTCAAAGAGGGACCAAAACGTCTATTACAAATTAAATATTTTAGAAAAATCAAAAAAACCACAAAATTCCTAGAATGAAATCTTGTTCTAAGGATGTGCCACGTCAATGCTTATGGTTTTCCTTTTATATATATAAAAGATATAGATTGTTATAAAGAATTACTAATTTACCCCTGATGTAGTAATTTATGATTACCGTAACACTCCTCATGTACTTTGTTCTTGGTTTTTATTCCGACTTCACTTGCGTAAGCTTCTAAGATTTATAAATCATACTCCCAATGATGTTGTTAAATTAGAGTGATGCCCATTTAACCTTATATGCATAATATTATTAAATAATTCGACCTTGATTCTAGGTAACACTATTTAAAGCTCTTGATTAGTCCCTAGATACTAAAACATAGTTTCCGGCTGTCCAAAGTGATTTCAGGTAAGCTTGTGCATCGGTCGGGTCGGGTCGGGTCCAAAAACCCCGAAACCCGTCCTAACTAATGTTCGGGTTTCGGTTTTCGGGTATAATCGGGTTTCGGGTGGGCCAATCGGGTCTATCGGGTTGGGCCTGATCCCAAGCCCATTTTAGCCCAGTTTTCAGCCATGTTTTGAGCCTTTTTTCGCGTTTTTCAGCCCAGTTTTCGGCTCTGTTTTTCGGTAAGCAACAATAATACAATATAACTTAAAACTAAATAAACAAGTATTTTAAAAGTTAAAAATTTAATAAACTTAAAAGTTAAACAACATAACTAATTAACTAAAGTACTAAACTCTAAACAATATATAACCAAATCACCAAATGTTCCAACATTAAAACAACTAAACAAGTTGTCAAGTACTCAAGTTCCATACTTCCATTGTTCCAACCAAAATACCAAATTACCAAATCAAGTTCAAACATCAAACCAAATGTCCAAATTATCAAACCAAATGTCCAAATTATCAATTACCAAATGTCCAACACTCCAAAGTCCAAATTACCAAAAGTGAGCCTAGCCAACTTCCAAGTTCCTTTTCTTCCACCAACCGACCAACGTCCAAACCAATCCTATAACAAACTAACGGCAAGGACATCTCTCGCAACTTTTGAAAGGATAGGAAACCGTGCACTATTCAACTTCCACCACATAAGCAAATCGAACTCATTGCCATTATCATCTACAATGGCCTCACCTAAGTATACACCGAGCTCATTCCGTTTGTTATCTAAGGCCCCACTTTCAAGCTTTTGCTTCTTCAACAAGCTTTTGAACTTAGATTGTGTTAGTGACATTCCAAGAGGGGGGGGGGGACCTTTTCCCGATTAGGATTGGGGTTGGGAAGGTTCAGAATATTGTTGCACGTAATCTTCAAACAAGGCAGTGAGTTGAGACTTTACCTTCCTAAAACATGCTTCACCTTTTTCTTCCCCAAACAACTGATTGAACTGGGATGGCATGTACTCAACTTTATCTCTTGGACAACCAAATTCAAAATATGTGCAACACATCTCATATGCAAGTATTGTGCCCTAACGGATGAACACCCCCAAGAAACTAGCTTGCTTTTCAAGAACCCAAGTGCAACATCGTTTGAAGATGCATTATCTACAGTGATGGTAGAAATGTTCTTTACGCCCCACTCAACTGTAACACCCGTAATTTTCGGATGTACAACTTCGAATCGGTGTGGATTCGATCATTTAAGAAAAATATGGAAAATATGATTTTGGTTTAAATCTTAGATTTTATAGTCTAGTTGGATGAGGAATTCGAATACGAGTCCAACGGTTCTTTCCGGAGCAAAAACGGAGCTATAACGAAGAAATTACGGCCAAATTAGTGGAAAACGAGAAGCAAACAAACAGAGGTTGGCGCGGATGGTGGCGCCGATGCACTGGCGCGGGCGCTGGCGCCGAGCACCTGACGTGTTGAAAGGGGGTTAAAACCCACCTCTTGTCCTTAGTTGTTATCCTTTCATATTAGAACTCACAATACTGAACTTTTTGCTCCTGCTCATCTAAAAGACGACTCCTCCATCTAAACATAAGGTAAATCCAAATCTCTCAATCCTAATCCAATTCAAGTAATTAGTAGATGAATCTTAACAATTAAACTTGATTTAGGGCATTACACATTCATCCTTCTTGTTGGAGTGATTAAGCTCAAGTATTCAAGTTAGGGTTATATCAATTGAAGATTCAAGGTGAGTAATTTGTACTTAATTGATTGTATTACACTTATCTACCATTCTTTATCTTGATTTTGGTATTGTTAATGTGAAATCTTGATTTATAAGCTCTTAATGGTTAAGAGGGAAACAAGAAGAGTTCAAGTAAGTTATGGTGGATTAATTGTGTTTATTACTTAGTATGCCATGTTAAATGTTGGTGCTAAGAGTTTGGCTTTGATTATATATAAATGGTATGTGATCTTGATGATGGCTTAATATATGTCTTAATGAAGTAATGATGGCTTAATGGTCAAAATGGACATATTATTGAATTGTAAACATGGATGTTTATTATTGATATTATATAGAATGTGATTTGATACATATGGATGTGTATGAACTACATGGAAGTAGAATTGATATGTTAAATGGTTGGACCATTGTTAAGTGCTAAATATGCTTTGAATATTATTTGGATTAACATATTTGGTATTCACATAATTGGAGGAGCACCTAGTAGGCATTGGAGGATATATATTCTTACACACCGTGGGGTAAGTGTAATTGATTCATACCCTCGGATACCGTGGGGTTTTTCGTTGTGTTATGCCTTGTAACAATACTGTGGGGTACCGATCAAGGTATATCTTCGATTATGATGTAACTGGGTAGCGATATGGACCTTCTCCATGGAATCCAATTTGTGAATGTATCGAATTGTTATTCCTACATGCTATGATTATGCTCTATGTGCTATGTGTAAACCTCACTTAGGCTTTAAAAGCCTAACACTTGTTATGTGTTTTATGTGTTACAGATTTTAGTGGTTCCGGACACAAGAAGGTCTAGAACGGGGTTGTGAGCATGGGATCATTGTTGGAGAGTTAAAGATTGGAAGATTGATGATAGAACTTTCCGACATCCTTTTGATATTTGATTGCTATAGTAGTGATCAAATAAGCTAGTGGTCCAATAGTAGTTATAATTAACTAAATCTTTGTATTAATGATTATGAAATGTTAATTAGGTATACTTTTACTTTAGTAATGTGTACCACTCTTCCGTTTTATGGAAGTTTTTGTTAACCCCTGTTTTGGGGTGTTCCAAGTTGGTATCAGAGCTTTAGTTTAAGTGAACTAAGTATGATGAGGAGGTACTTAGACTTAAGCTGAGATGAATTAAGTTATGAATCGTGAGATTGGGTAGAAGTATTAAGACGGGATGGCCTTAGGGTCGACAAAAATATGTGAAATTAGTACGGTAACGACGGTAATGAGGATTCTCATGTATGATATATTCACAATCTCAATTAGCTACTGTTATTATGAATATATTGTTACATAAGCATACTTGTTTCTAAATTGTTCCAGTGACTAATGATCGGTAAAGTACGTTTCGTGTGTCTATATTCATATAACCATTTCTCAGGGTTATCTTTTGTTTTATAGCATAATGATGGTAAAAACGCCACCAAGGTCTTTCAATTCTTTGGAGGACAGATCGGTAAATGATTGATGATTGGAAGGACAGCCTGGAACTGGCGGGACTCAGGAAAGTCCGCCGAGACAACCTTAAATAAGTGGATTAAAATGTGAGGAAATAGAATGTAAGATGTTTGATCAAGATGGGAATAGTATGAAATGGTTGAGTAAGTGAGCCTTGGAAGGCATGTATAACAAGTGTTAGAAGGCTGAGAGGATAACCACTGGTTGGAAATAGAGCGTCAATGATAAATTGCGTGAGTTAAACAATAGACCTTGTTTGAGTGAATAACCTTCAATTGCAAGTAGAGTTTTATGCATGGTGTCCTCGAGTGTGTGTTACAGGGGTTTTCGTGATTTCAAAACAAAGGCATAAATAGCAATTTAGTCGATGATGAGTTAGTATGTGCACGTGGGTATTTAAAGAAAAAGGCAATACCATTTACGTCGCACAGCGAAATTTTGAGTTTAGCATTTTTGCAAAATACTTCATACTTTACAAGAAAAGTTAAATATAAATGAGCGTGAGAACCGACTAGCTTACTTCGTGTCGGTAATTTCTTTCAACTTTTGTCGTATGAAAAGATTTTCATTAAATATATTACGGTCATAACAACATCGTTTTGGTTGAAAAAGATTAAGTTTTTCGAAAAGTAGTATGCAAATGATTCTCGTGATCGTTGTGCAGTACACTGAAGCAATAAGAATTTTGGGGTCATGTGTACCCAAGTTGCTCCAAGTGTTGTTCTCTAAAATGAGGAAATGTGCGAAATAATATATTTAATACATTGTTATGCACGAAGGCTATGAACGAACTAAGTCGTAAAATATTACTATAAGCTAAGAAAGAACTCTGAGAATGGAGAGGTGTTGGATAAATCATGGGAGAATGTTTGTAGTTTTGGTAATTGTGTTCAAGAGGAAGGTGAACAATGGGAGAGTTGAAAGTGGACTTTAGTGTCGGTTGTAAGAAGGTCTATACCCTTGTTTGGTAACTAGAAATACAACTGGCAAGGGACGGTTGTGTCCGGAGGAAGGATTAGTAGTCATCAAGGTGATGGAATTAGCAAATTGCTATGAGTAGTGTGGTGAGACAGTAAGGAAATACCCTCGATGTTAAATAAAAATTTATGGTGATTTTGTGATATTAGTATTGCACGAATAAGTTTGAAATGAAGACGATGAGATGTAAATTGAATTATGTTATGTTGAAAGGATTAGGTTCAGTCCTTGTTAATGAATAGATTAAAGAAGTATCGATAGGTCGACTATTGACATTGAAATCGGCAGTTGTGTAAGATGTATGAGGACCGTTTGATGATCTTGTATTTTTAGTACCTTTGGGACTAATGAACTTTGGCAAAATAATATATATATATTGTGGAGTATATAGAGTTGTATATACGTGTACATATAGATACATATATGAATTGACTTCATTGGGAAAGTAGCAATGAAGGGGTCGTGAGATTATCATGTCTCGAAGCGTGTGTTGCATGATGTGGGATTTGTTGTATTTTAAGTTTCATGAGTTGATATTGATAAAAGATCAATAGACCCTTTGAGCAGATGGCTTGGTTTTGGATTCGGTTGAGTCTTAAGAGTATTCGTCGGTTTAATTAACTTGACATAGGCTTGGGTTTGGAATTACATGAATTGTATTATAATTAAAGTTTACATAATATGAATACATTGATTTTTTTTCTTTTCTTTTTGAGATCATGTATGAGTGTTAAGTTAGAATCGGAAGATTAAAAGTTGAAGGATCACCTTGTGGGGGGTGTTAGGATAGTGAAAGACTATTGTTGTAGATGAACATTCTACTTATGATGTAGATGGTTTATATAGAATGAAGAATTAGGCACGAACATGGTAAGGGTATGGACTATGTCGATTTGTGATGGAGTGTGCACTGTATATATATAATGGTTTGGAATCACAAAGAATTAGTAAGAAGTGAGTAAGTTTAAGTTAATTAGAAACTCGTGAGTTGTAGTTCAAACTAAAGTTGGGGAGGAATAAAGTAATGAAATAGATTCGGTTAATTGTGCGGGAGAGCATGAAAGTAAATTTGAATTGTGTACGAATGACCATGAGGGATCTGGTCTGCTGTGAGATGTTATGAGTGGAGAATGTACGAACGAGTAGTGGCATTAATTGTCAAGATAAATGTGTCAACCAGTAATAAGAAGTTATAAAGAGGGAACATTAGATGAAAGTCTTTTCGGGGATTCCAGATGAACAGTACTAGTTGTCAATAAAGCTGTTGGAATATGTGGTTGTAAGATGGTGTAGTGATTTGGCTATAATTGGAATAGAATGTCGAGCGGTAGTGTGAGTTTATCCAAAGTGATTTTGGTTGTGTGAGTCGTTAAATAAGTTTATGATTTTGAATCATGGGAAGTTTAATAAAGATGAGAAAGTGTTATCGGTATGTGGAAAAGTTGGGAGAAAGAGACAAATAATGATTGGAGGGTAGTACTTCATGCTAACGTAGGAAGTAATGATAGAAAGGTCGGACCTAAGAATGTAGTTATACTACAGGTTCAATGGAATTATCACCTTTGATATATAATATTTTGGTGCTTGGTTGCAATGTGGTCGCGTAGTACGATATTGATGAGAGGAAGTGGTAGTACTTTATACTGAAGAAACGTGTGGGTCATAGATGTAGTGATGGGTGCCGTAGATATAGAAGTATTCAAAAGTGGTGAGTATGCTCAATTTAAAGTGAGTATGGATTTTCAAGCAGTATACGTTAATGTTATTTTGAGACCTGGAGATTGAGATGTGGATGATGACGGTATTAAAGACCAAGAAATAGTCGGATAAAGGTTTAATGGTAAACGGTTACTTTAAGGAGGCTTACAAATCTAAGTTGGGGAGCGGATAATGAGGAAAGAAGTAAGGTTCAGGAAATATGAAAGATGAATCCTTGTTCCTTCTAGATTTTTTTTATTTGTGAATGGAACTCATGTGTGGGTTTGGTTAGAGTGCAAAGGTTGGTGATAATTAGGTGTCAACTTTTGGGCTTAAGGCCAAACATCTTTAGTGTAATCGGGGAATTGTAGCCGATTTTAAAAAAGAATGATGGTGATGGTAGTAGTAACCTTAAGATACTCATTTGTGATGAGTGGTTTTAGTGAACTAATCTTTGTGTATGGTTAATGAACCTGTCCGTTTGATGATTAATTATTGAGATGGATTTTGGAATCTATTAGAGCTCTTTGGATGTGAATGGCCGTTAACGATAGGGACAATTGAAATTAGAGATTCGGTTGGTCTCAGTATTAATTGAACCTTAAATTGATTTAGAGTTTGAAACTGAAATCAAGATGTATAGAACATTTTAAGGTTGGGAGACGACTGAAGTCGTGTGGTTGGGAGTTTCTCTATGGTTGGAACGTTTATCCGTACATAAGTACAACGTATGTGTAGGGGCTTTGTTAATAAACAATTGTTCGGGGAATTGTCTTTATAGACCGTGTGGATGGAATTTAGATTCCCGTTAGGAATTGTTGAAGTTTGGTCGACAGTGAGTCGGTTGACTTTGGGTTGTAAAGAATATAGATTTCGAGGACGAAATCGTTTTAAGGTTGGGAGAATTGTAACACCCGTAATTTTCGGATGTACAACTTCGAATCGGTGTGGATTCGATCATTTAAGAAAAATATGGAAAATATGATTTTGGTTTAAATCTTAGATTTTATAGTCTAGTTGGATGAGGAATTCGAATACGAGTCCAACGGTTCTTTCCGGAGCAAAAACGGAGCTATAACGAAGAAATTACGGCCAAATTAGTGGAAAACGAGAAGCAAACAAACAGAGGTTGGCGCGGATGGTGGCGCCGATGCACTGGCGCGGGCGCTGGCGCCGAGCACCTGACGTGTTGAAAGGGGGTTAAAACCCACCTCTTGTCCTTAGTTGTTATTCTTTCATATTAGAACTCACAATACTGAACTTTTTGCTCCTGCTCATCTAAAAGACGACTCCTCCATCTAAACATAAGGTAAATCCAAATCTCTCAATCCTAATCCAATTCAAGTAATTAGTAGATGAATCTTAACAATTAAACTTGATTTAGGGCATTACACCTTCATCCTTCTTGTTGGAGTGATTAAGCTCAAGTATTCAAGTTAGGGTTATATCAATTGAAGATTCAAGGTGAGTAATTTGTACTTAATTGATTGTATTACACTTATCTACCATTCTTTATCTTGATTTTGGTATTGTTAATGTGAAATCTTGATTTATAAGCTCTTAATGGTTAAGAGGGAAACAAGAAGAGTTCAAGTAAGTTATGGTGGATTAATTGTGTTTATTACTTAGTATGCCATGTTAAATGTTGGTGCTAAGAGTTTGGCTTTGATTATATATCAATGGTATGTGATCTTGATGATGGCTTAATATATGTCTTAATGAAGTAATGATGGCTTAATGGTCAAAATGGACATATTATTGAATTGTAAACATGGATGTTTATTATTGATATTATATAGAATGTGATTTGATACATATGGATGTGTATGAACTACATGGAAGTAGAATTGATATGTTAAATGGTTGGACCATTGTTAAGTGCTAAATATGCTTTGAATATTATTTGGATTAACATATTTGGTATTCACATAATTGGAGGAGCACCTAGTAGGCATTGGAGGATATATATTCTTACACACCGTGGGGTAAGTGTAATTGATTCATACCCTCGGATACCGTGGGGTTTTCCGTTGTGTTATGCCTTGTAACAATACCGTGGGGTACCGATCAAGGTATATCTTCGATTATGATGTAACTGGGTAGCGATATGGACCTTCTCCATGGAATCCAATTTGTGAATGTATCGAATTGTTATTCCTACATGCTATGATTATGCTCTATGTGCTATGTGTAAACCTCACTTAGGCTTTAAAAGCCTAACACTTGTTATGTGTTTTATGTGTTACAGATTTTAGTGGTTCCGGACACAAGAAGGTCTAGAACGGGGTTGTGAGCATGGGATCATTGTTGGAGAGTTAAAGATTGGAAGATTGATGATAGAACTTTCCGACATCCTTTTGATATTTGATTGCTATAGTAGTGATCAAATAAGCTAGTGGTCCAATAGTAGTTATAATTAACTAAATCTTTGTATTAATGATTATGAAATGTTAATTAGGTATACTTTTACTTTAGTAATGTGTACCACTCTTCCGTTTTATGGAAGTTTTTGTTAACCCCTGTTTTGGGGTGTTACATCAACCAAACAACCCTCCAAAGCTTTGGCTATTACATCCCCCTATGAGATAGGATTGGCACAAAAGAGATAATCTTTTTGTTCAACTTCCATTGGACATCAATATAATGTGCAGTTAGGAACATATAATTGATCTGTTGCACGGATATCCAAATGTCTGTGGTTAAGCTAACCCGCTGTGAGTGTTCTTTAAAGAACATTTTCAGGCTACTCCGCTCTTCATAAAAAATAGCAAATTTGTCCCTATTAACCGTCCATCTCGACGGTATTTTAAACATTGGACATGCTTCTTGCACCCATTGTCTCCACCCCTACCCTCTACAAACTTAAAAGAAAGTTCGTCCATGATGATCATCTTAGCGGTTGCTTTCCTAAGTCTTTCTTGATTAAAAACCCAGTTAGTCAAGACACTTTCATTTTCAGAGTTTGAAGCGAATGCTAACAATGTTTGTCTAGTCTCTTTAGACTGAGGGTTTTTTAGGCATGAAAGGGAATGGTTTCTTAAAGAGGAAGCGTCGTGCTTTTTGGGGTCGGCCGCATATGTTTTATCACAATGTTTACATTTTGCTTGCACCAAATTACCCCCCTCATCTAGAATTCTATCAAAGTGATCCCATACAGCCAACCTCTTTTCAATAGCTTTTCTCTTCTTTGATTCAGGCGGTGGTGGTGCACTACTATCCGCCATAGACATGCCAATCTAGATATGTAAAGTTGTAAACAGATAATAAAAACCCAAAACATAGAATTTTAAACTTTAAAGTAACATCAAGTCATCAACATAGAATTTTAAACTTTAAAGTAACATCAAGTCATCAAGTATTCAAGTCATTACTCATTAATTAGTCAATAACATGTATCAAACAAGAAAGAAACTTAATATTTAAAATTTAACAAACTTACCAACTTTTCCTCGTTGCTTAATTGTTTGAAATCATACAAAATTACCAATCAAAACACAACTCATGTTTGAAATCATCTAATTGATGACAATGTTCTATATTAAATTAAGAACTGTAATAATCCAAAACAAGTAATGGGTTTTAAATGAAAGTTAGGGGTTGTATTTGTTTATTATGAAAAGTTTGAGGGTAAAGATTGAAAAATTGGAAATTAATTCCCCTTTTCTTGGACGCCACGTTTGCTGAAAAGTTAGAAAACATATTATTTGTTTTAGGGTTATGTGTGTGTATTGCTTCAAGAGATTAAATAATGAGCTAAGACTATCAGCATCCAACCCCATCTAATCCACATTTTTTTACTGTCACATCAGCGCCACATCATTTTTTCCTTCCAACCCATTCTAACCCACAAACCCCCACATCCATCCCACACCACCATCCCATTTTATTTATTTTTATTTAATCTAAAAAACAATAAAATAACAATAAAATAACAAAAAAGAAAAATATGGTGAATTATGATTGGTTTATTTTTCATTGTGGCCCACATCCATTCCAACCCCATCAGCGTTGCCCAACCCCATCCAACCCCATCCCCATCCAACCCCAAGGGGTGTGATGGTGTTTCATCCAACCCCATTCAACCCCATTCAACCCCATCCTCCCGATGCAGGTGGTCTAAGGGTGTGTAGGTGTGGCGCTGCACTTCGAGAAGGGAAGCAGGGAAAAAATGAGAAATTAATTGATTCTGTGTGTGTGTGTGAAACCTGCACATCGAGAGAAGGAGAGATGGCGAGAGAAAGAGGCAGCGAGAGAGAGAGCTGCGAGAGAAGGAGATTGCGAGAGAGAGAGAGAGAGAGATGGCGAGAGAAAAAGGCAGCGAGAGAGAGAGTTGAATCAAGGAAGAAGAAGAAGATTCGTTTGGCTTTTGTGAGATTTTAATCTGGTAAGAAACCATCTCCTTGTGTTCTCTCTTTTGCAAGTAATGTTAGATTTGTTAGGTTCTAGTTGTTCTTAGTTACGTAAAATGAGAAATCAATTAAAGGTATTAATAGAGTTTTGACTCTAATTCTTATTGTCAAAGTTAAAGCAAATGTTTATGTGGATTCTTGGTTAGGGAATAGCTTGTATCAGTTAAAAAGAGAAGAGTTGTTGTCAAAATTGTGTAGAATTAGAATAATGGCGAAAAATGTGGGTTTTTGTTCGTACTCACCGGTCTTTCGGAACCATGCGTACCGAAAGTCGGTGTGTTCCGGAAGTTGACCCGTAACTCAAATTGGGCCGAATTGAGTGTTGGGCCGAAAGAATTATTAAATCTTTTGGGCTTAGTCTATTAATAAAGTTTATAATTATAATAAAGGCCAAGTACGTAATTGGTAGCCTAATTATTTATTTGACTTGGGCCATATTACTAGTATCATGATCCAGTATTGATTTTAGGATCCGGTGTAATTCTATTATGTTGAGAATCTAGAGTTGGGTAAATAAATGGATCCAGTATAGTATTTCACTTGGATGAGTAAGCAAAGACCATTAATTATGATATTGGACTAGAAGTGTAATCTATCAAATTAGATAAAGTTTGGGTTGAGTTCGGGAATTAACTCGAGTAATAAATAAACGAATTATGATGTACGTTATTAATATAATAGGTGTTCCACCTAGAGATCAGAAGTGTAAGTGAGGAGCTTTGGAGCAAGCAAGTCATGTGAGTTTTCTAAACTAAAACGTGTGGCTTTTAATAAGTTTTCTGAAGCGATTGTATGATGAGAAATGCCATGTTTATATATATGCTTATAAATGCAAGAATGTTGTTTAAAAATATATGTGGGATGTATGCATACATAGATTGTGGTGTAAATTGGCTAAGTCGGGAAGTGTGACCCGCCAGATCATGCCGGGGGGTGTGTCCCGTTTATGCCAGGGGAGTACTACTCTATACGGCAGCATGAGACTGACTCGTTGTCACCCAAGGGTGGCTTCAGGGTGCCTATTTACGAGGGGCGGACCTTATTCCGTGAATGATTTTATACGAACAGTTTTATGGATGATTTATGCTGAAAATGTTAAACTGTTTTAAATGCTTTGATAACTGTTAAGAGGGACTCACTAGACCTCATGGTCTAACCCTCGCATTTTCCAAACTAAACATTTTCAGGTAAACAGATAGTAGGAGGCTCCGGTAAGTGAGCAGGCGCAGGATAGAGTACAGATGCAGATAGAGACAGTGTCATTCATACTTCTAGCATAGTTATTCTCGGTTGTGTATAGGTTGTTTCCGCCAACCTAAGTTATGTAGACAGATGTAACGAAATTTTTATGAACCCAGTTTTGTAATGCTATGCACGCTTTATTTAGATTGGGTTGTTACAAGAACAGTAAACAAATCGGTATGTTATAATTTATATTACCCTTTACCACTCAAAAGTCAAAACACAACTCATGTTAATTGTTAAGTTGTTAACTGTTTGAAAATTGAAATCATACAAAATTACAATCAAAATTCAAAACACAAATCACCGAATCAGTATGTTATATTACCATTTAGGCATTTACTGATTTACCAATCAAAACACAACTACACAACTCAATGACTCATGTTAACTGTTTCAACTTTGAAAGCATACAAAATTACCAAATTCAGTATGACAGTATGTTATAAAATATAAATCAGTATGTTATATTAAGAAATAAGAACACTAAAACAGGAAACAAATCAGAAACTTACACAAAAGTCAAAAAGTGTGAAACAAATTAGAAAGAAAAAAAACTTACAAATCAGAAACCTTAAGAGCTTGAGATGGTGAAAATGAAGTCGTCCCTTCCTTCGATGGTTTGAGTTCGTCCCCTTCCCAGTTCGGCAGTTCCCCACTTGACCCCTTCGACGAAATCGTGATTCAAGCTTCGATAATCGATGGTGAAACTGAAATCCCCTTCCCAGTCCTAAGTCCCCCTTCGAATTCGAACTGAAATCGTGAAGCTTGCCTTCGATGGACCTGTGGATTGGTGGGATTTACCGATTTCCGATTTAGGGTTTGGTGGGAATGGGATACTGGGGTTTAGTCGAAGTGGAAGAATGAATCATAGTAAAAAATTAGAAATAATATATTTATGATTTATGATTTATGATTTATTATATAAAAAAATATTTTTTTAAAAACTTGGGGTTTCGGACGGTTCGGGTATGGAAAAACCCAACCCAAACTGAACCGAAGTATCCGATATATAAGATCGGGTTTGGACCGGTCGGGTATTTCGGGTTAATCGGGTTTTGCTCCCCCCTAATTTCAGGTATTAGTATTTGATTAACTTATGTTTTAAATTTCTTAATTGAGTGTAATTATATAATCAATGAGAATATAGAGAGAAGCATTGTTACGTGCGTAGATAGAATGAAGTACAGGTTAGTAATTTGATTTACAAAACTAAGATGTACGTTTGTATATATTCAACCATGTTTCCAAACCATTTGGTTTTACGTACATTTCTCTGTTTAAGCATGATTTGAATGTGAAAACATGAACCTTTGAGATATTATGCACATGTTTTAACAGGCTTATATATATATATATATAGTTTACATAATTATTTTCTTCTCAGTCCAACCAATTTTACATTTCTTACAATAGAATATCCTACAACTTGACACTAAAACAGGGAATCAAATACTCCCCCAGCTATTGAAACAAGTAAATCAAAATTTGCAAATTGATTTGTATTCCTCTTTCAATGTCATTGTGAAACTGAAACCTTGTTTCTGTAATAAGCAGGTACAGTAGCAGGAAAGAACATTTGCCTCACTCCTTCAGCTTTGATGATGGGAATAATGATTCCTGATGCACCCTGTAAAAGTAAAACCACCTTCTTCTTAACTCTGTTTTCAGGGTTATGTAACATTAAAAAACAGCCCAAAATGAGAATCTTGATTACTCACCAGAATCAACCTAGCTCCCATCCATAAGCCCTTTGGGGATGGCAGAGGCAGTAGAAGCCGACCCACGCCATATACAGCCACTGCAAAGAAATGAAAAACTAAACTAACTGGACTCGGGTTTAGCCCAGAGAGTAGACCAATAGGCCCTCTTGCACAACCACCACCAAGCCTCAGATACTCGAAGCAAGCTTCCCGCATTTCCTGCATTGCTTCATCAGAAGAAGCGCAAAAAACCTTGTACAAAGCCCCCGCTAACGTATTTATAGTAGATGCCACTGGCTGCATTAAAAAAAATAAAAACTCTTCTTGTAAGCATATACCTCTGTTCATCCTTTTAGTTCTAGCCTTAGTTTTATTAAATATAATTTGACGAAAAACACTAAATACTTGCCTTACGTAAGGTGTAAAAAGATTCTAGATCTTTGGAAAGCGAATCTGCATCAGTGAAATCACGCAAGGGCTTAAGAAGGTCTTGTAGCACAACAATGTCAGATAGTGCAACGGTCATCCCTCCACCAGTCAAAGGATGGCGCATGTTGAAAGCATCGCCCAATAAAAGGGCTCCACGTGTAGGAACACGAGCAGTCGGCATGCTCATGTTTGGCATTGTTCTTATATTCCCTTTATCAATAGCAGCTACAAAAGCATCATACAGCTCAGCTGGAACCTGAGGAGCCACATTTGTCTTCAAATACTTTGCCATGTCCCCATTAGCAACAGAAGGAAGCTTTTGACCAGGTATATCAACCAAACAACGAACTTCAGTCGTGCTAATTGGATAAAACAAGATGGGCGAAGGATCTGCTAAAATGACATGCCCGTGATTTGGATATGGAAGCTCACAGTTCTCCAAAACCAGGCCCACAAAGCAGGAGGGAACATCAACCTATAGTCACAAAGATAAAGGTATCTATTTAACCAAAACACACAATGGAAAAACTGTTCAATTATTCTATAGTGTACCTGTGGTTTGCAAAGAGAACGGCGCAGATTAGAGAAACAGCCATCACAGACGATTGTAAGAGGTGCAAATGCTTTCACTATCTCACCGGATTTAGTTTTATATTGAACACCTCTTATAGTTCCTTCATCTTCTAGGAGGGATGTCACAGTGCCTTGCTCCAATGCTACACTGAAAATGTTTTTTTTTGGAGTATATAATATTTATATACGGCAATTGAAACAAATAAAACTCATATTTGGTGAGGTTTGAACCCATGACCTCCTACAAGGGGCCAAGGGCTCCAATACCGCTAGGCTAAAGGCCCTTTGGTCTGAAAATGTTGATATAAAGAAAACAAGATATTTCAAGAAAATTCTAGTTTGGGATCAGGAAGCAAAGCAAAACATTTAGTACTAACTTAGGAAGAGTAGCAGCTTTCTTTCGCATCTTCTGTATGAAGCGTCCGTTGTGAAAGCTTCGACCAGATACATCTGAATGAAATTTCTCCAAAGGATAAGGCAATCGAGTGCTCTTTCCATCCTTAAAGAGAGCATATCCGAGTATCTTTTGAGCATCTATTTCCTCCACACAGTCTGAAGATTTTTTCAGACCAAAATCAAATGGTAATTACTTTGTAAACCCCAGTTGAAGAAATTATATCATTTTCTTTAACTTTATGTAGCCATGGATGAATGATAGCTAGAACATATACCTTCGAGACCCAACTCAATTAGCTTAAGGTATCCACCTGGTTGTAGCAATTCACCAACAATTCTGTCTGGCTCTGATAAGTCTCTCTCAATCACACGAACTTTACGTCCTTCCTGTTATAACCAGTTGAAAGATGGATGTTTAGACTAATAGTAGTAATGTAATTACTTATAATGGAGTACTATTCATTCTATTCTTTTATCAAAATGCTACAAACTTAATCAAAGATATCCGTTTTCGAATTGAATAAACAGTTGATTTCAGATGAACTCTAGTTCAAAGATCAAAAACTTTGGTAACCATAGTCATAATATGAATCGTTTATCCTGCCTTTCCTCCAAATCTAAAATAATGTATCCATCAATATGGCTGGATCCTGCAAATGACCAGCTTGTTGATATATATTATGTCCAAACTTATATAGATTAAAAAGAACACTTTTGTCAGCTTTGTTGAATTCACCAAGATTCAAACAGCAAAATCCAAGAACATCGCATATTCACATTCGGCTGACAGAACAGAAGTTGTCGTGAGCTTACAATTTGTCCTGTAGACGAACCCAATGACGACGAATTTCAATTTTCATGCAACCATTAATCCACTTTTGTATCGGAATTTTTTCTTCGGAAGTATCACGGATATTTCGAGAAAGTTAAAAAAAAAAGACAATTAAATGGTAAGGGAAAATTTTGCCCTCTCATCCCACCCCCATCCAAATTAAATAGTATTAAAATGAAGATCAATCATCAGCGAAGAAACATATAGTCATGGAAAAATAAAAATTAATTTTCTATAAAGTAAAAACCGAATCTGACCTTGCCTAGGGTATGAGCAAGTGCGGCACCGGAGACACCAGCTCCGACGATTATTACATCGGCGTCTGCAGATCCAAATCGGGGACGGAATTCACCACGGGTCGGGTCGCTCCGATTTCTAACAGTGGTGTTATTGCCAGAAGTAATCTTCTTAGAGTGGGAGATTGAGTTGCTGGTGCGGCGCCGTAGAACTGAGAGAAGAACAAACCCTAAAAAGGAAGCGAAGAAAGTGCCAACAATGTAGCTATTATCAATCGTATTCTCCATGATCTTCCTCTTACTCGTCAAAACGGTGGTCGACGATGTCAATTGATGCACCGACGGAGACGATGGTGGTCCCTGACGGCAGTGGTTGATTGATCGGTGACTAGCGGCGACGGTGACGATGGTTGTGTGGTTTGTGTGTGTGTAATGTAGGGGGTGAGGATGATGCCGGAGAGAGATCATGTGGCGGGTTTTATAAGAACCATTTGTCAGTTGCAGTGCCGTTCCGATCTGAGTTAATTATTGTGGGAATATTTGAGTTTGGTTAAATTACATATTGAGTCCTTGTACTATTCGATAAAGACAATTCAATCACTCATTTAATAATCTTTTTTGCTTAGCCCATACACCTCTCACCAAGATGGTCCATGCATTTCGTATAAAGGTTTTAATTTTTTTAATTTTATTTTTTAATTGATAATAGTACATTATTAGGCATTTACACGATTTATTTAAGATATATAAATAAAATTTTAAAAATTATTATTGTATATGGATAACTTCTTAAAGTTTCCCTCCTCTTTGTACTCCATAAACCAACCGATAATCAATTGATAAATATGTTAAAGGGCAAAATGCTTGAAATAAAAACTTTCTTTAGTAATTTTATTTATTATAGCGTTGTACTTTCAGTTTTTCTTATTACAGCAGTTTACTTTCAAGTCATTTTTTATTAGGACGTTGTACTTTAAAATTTTTACTCATTATTGCATTTGGTAACCTTTTGATTTAAATTTACCCATTATACCAGGTTTCCATGCCACATCATTGTCCACATAGGCCGTCTACATGTATCATACTGATAACATGACATTTCTTATTACAACAATGTACGTTCAAGTTCATCGCGTTCACGTGAATTTCTAATTGATAATTATTGAACCCTACCAATGCAGCATCATATTTCCTATACTTTTTTTGTCTTTTTACATCTCGCTATAACTAGTTATAGAAAATGGGCTTGAAGCAATCTCAAACATTTGTTTGAGCTATATTGATTAGTTAGTCCAAATGTACCATGGTTACAACAAAAAATGTGACTTGCTCAAAGCCCATCGCCAAAAGCAAACACTATATAAATTCAACATGACTATGCAATAAATGATGACTTAGTACCATGGGAATGTTAACATCCCAACAAACCTTCTCATAGCTTGAGTTTGTGTGTGGTATGTGTATGTGACCGGATAGAATTAGTAGAGCGAGAACAAGGTAGGCGGATAAAAAACTGTGGAAGGTTTAAAGTTTTAACTTGATATGGACAGTTTAGTAATTTACCGATCTTATTAGCCATCACCTCTTCTTGATTTTTGTTCTACTTATTTGAGTGAAAGAAAAATGCTCATTTTTGTCTCACTCAATCATGCCATGTCTCTGACTAACGGTCGCGTCAATCATGAGACAATAAAATTTTGTTTGTCATGTTTCATCCTCTCTTGCATACAAACGAAACATGAGAAAAGTTGAACTTGTGATATTTAAGAGAATCTCTAACCGCCTCTCTAAAATGCATAATTAAAAAGTCAAAATCTCAAGAAAAAAAATCACATTAATCTTCAACAGGTTCCATAATTTTGAGATTATACAATTAATTATATTATTAAAATATTATAAAAATCATAAAATATTGTTTATTTCTTATAAACATTAAATTTAAAGCAATTTCTTAGATAGAATTAGTAAAAAGTCATTTCTCTATCATATATAACCATTTTTAGAGATATCTTCAAATTTGGAGATTTTCATTATCTCTCTCATATTTTCTCCATTTTTAAGAAAGTTAATTTATTGAAGCAAAAAATCTCCAAGATCATATTTTAAAGAAGCTGTTGGAGATGTTTTTAAGAAACAAACTCAATATCTTAATATTGAGCTACCCTTTAAGGTTTAGCGTCATAGTTTAAGGTTTTTTAATTTCGGATTAACTACTTGTTAGTGTCAAAATTGTCTTGAAAACTAGAGCACATAAATCTTCGATGGCTTTCCTATGGTTTAAAGCTTATAAACACACAGAATTGTTATGATCAAATACGATGGTGGTTTGAATGTTAAAATACAAATAAATAAATACCATCTAATAAGGTAAAAGTTAACTCGGGCAATAACAATCAAGAACAACACTATTTGTTCTACCAAAGACATTGTAGCCCAGTGGTTCGGTAACATCCTGGGGGGTAAGTGGTTGGCAACCCTTACTACCCGGGTTCGAACCCCGTGGTGATCATGCGGAGGTATCCCCGAATCAAGGGGCAGTTCGTGGGCCTGTTGTTTGGGCCGGTTCGTGGATCGTGGGCCGAATTGTGGCCGGGTCGAAGGAGAATTAGTCTGGACTAAGTCCAGGATACCCTCGAAATACAATTGCCTTTAAAAAAACACTATTTGTTCTAATTTCAAACTTTTATGATTGATTCAGTTTCCTTATTTTCCAAAAACTAAGAGTATCTTCAACAGATTCCTTAAAATTTCTTTAAAATGAACCAAAAGTCACAATCTTCAAAAAAAAATTACATTCATCTCTAACAGATTCTCCATTTTAGAGAAAAAAACATTGATTATAATACTAAAATATTTCATTGATCTATTAAAATATTATTTTTCTCTAAATATTTTTTTCAAAGATTCCTATTGGTCATCTCATCTAGTAATCAAATTTGAGGTTATCTCCTACTTTCTCCATTTAGGAGATAGTTTTAGGGAAACTGTTATAGCAAAAATACAACCAAAAATCCTCATATTCTCTATTTTCTCTAAAATTGAAAAGTTGTTGGAGATGCTCCGAGAGCATCTATAACAACTTATTAGAAATGAGGATTTTGATCAAAACCTTTTCCAAAATGTAGAATGTATGTGAAAGATGATCAAAATATTAAAATTTAGAAATTTTTCCATAAATAATTACTTATGAGAGAGAAATAATTTTTTATTCATTATATCAATAAAATTGTTTTAAATTAAATACTTTATACTCAAAAGATATAAATAAAAATTATCAGTTGTATTGAATATTTTAATAATATAATTAATTATGTAATTTATAAAAGGGAAATTAATTAAAATGGACGAAGTTCAATATCGGTTACAAAAGTACCTCATCTCTTTCCCACTTTACAAAACTACCCAATTTTCCAGCGATTTAACCCTCAATCGCGGACCTAGTTAAAAAATGAGATAGGTTCGCGATGCACTTCATTTTGTCCGCGATGCACTCCATTATATTCAAATATAGTATCTGCAATGCACTCCATATATTTAAATATAGTATCCCAGTTAAATATATTTAAATATAGTATCCGCGATGCACAAAACCCACTTAAATATATTCTCTAAAAATTTGGGTATAACCCACCCCACTTCCGCGATGCTTTGTTCTTAATATTTATTTTTAAAGTTTTATCCGTTTTTACAAAGTAGATAATCATTTTTTATCCACAAATTTGGGTATAATAACTCACCCCATTTTGTCCGCGATGCACACAAAGTTATAGAGATTGGGGGTGTATAATGCATTCTTGAATGCGCGATCCACCCCATTCAATCCGTGAATTTCATTTGGTCCGCGATCACAAGATATTTCACGGATTTTTTTGGGAATTTTAGTTAAATTAGAGAGAGTTTGAGCATTTTAATAAGTCAAAGTCAAACTTCATTCATTATAAAAAAAATTGACTTTTACTTTTTCATTTTTCAAAAATTTCTGCAAATATTAAAAAAAATATTTTCAAAATATGCGTGGAAGAATATATGATAGCGATGGTAGTCAAATCAAAATATGCATTTCTGGGATTTCTAATCCCATGATTTGATTTTGAGATGCAGCAGCACAAGATCAGTTAAATCACAAGAATTGACCAAAATTTCACAAGAAAATCACACCCATCTTCAAATTTCACATTTAATTAATAAAAAATAAATAGATTAATATTCAGGCATTAATTGAGTAACTTTGCCTTCTTCTTCAGCGGCCATCTTCTTCTCCGTCACTCTCAACCAAACACACACCACCGTAAAACTCAACACCAGACTCAACAACCCACTCCCCAACCCGATCCCAACAATCGCCACCACCGATAACCCTTTACTCTTCATCGGACCCAACGGGTACCCGTAAAGATCCGTATTACCCGAATACGAGCTCGCATTCAATCGGGGCAGGTTTCCCGTCCGGTTGCCAAGGCTTGCCGGAATAATCCCAGATAATTTATTATCGGAAACATCAAAAACCGATAGCCGCGCCAACGAGCCGAGCTGAGGTGGAATTGTGCCCGTGAGTGTGTTGCCGTGTAGGTCAATGACGTTGAGGTAAGCGCACATGGCGAGCGACGGCGGGATGGTGGCGGAGAGGCGGTTGCTGGAGAGGTTGAGGACGGCGAGGTTGAGCAGGTACTGGAGTTCTGTCGGAATTGGTCCGGTGAAGGAGTTGTTGGAGATGTCTAGCGACTGGAGATTTGTGCAATTGGAGATAAAAGGTGAGATTGAACCACGAAGGTCAAGATTGGTCAACGAGAGCTTGTAGATGCGGCCATTGTTGCAGGTGGCGCCGGCGAGGTTGGAGAAGAATCCAGAACATGGATTTTGGAAATTGGGTTTGGTCCAATTGGTGAGGTGGTGGTTGGGGTCTTGCATAGATTCAAACAAATTGGTCAAACAAGATTCATCATTGGGATCTGGGGAGGATGGAGGCAAGAAGGCACACATTAGCATCAATACTGGTGTCAATTTGAAGATCCCCATGAGTAAAAACAAAGAATTTGATTGAAGGGTTTAATTTGTGGGTATAAATGAGTGAGAACAGAAGAACAAGTATGATATGGATAAAGAGACTTGTGAATATGATTAGGCATGTGAAAAAGATAATGAGTAAATGTTTAGAAAAAGGTTGATTGGAATTGAAGAAGGGGGTAAAATGGACTGGGGGGCCATGTGGAAAGTGAAGAAGAAGAAAGATAACTTGTGGGGGGCACTAACTTAGAATTTGGTAAACAAGTACTTGAATTTTGGAATAATTGTGTTTAGTTTTTTTATTTTAACTAAAGTTTTTGAATGTCTAAAGTTCTTGAAAATTAAAATCAGTAATTAGTTATGGGAAAATTAATATTTATTATTAATTACTCCAATTTTGTATTTTTTTTTACTGATTTGATTCAGAAAGTTAAATGAAACTAGTGAATCTCATGTTTAGGTTCAAGTGTATACCAAAATGTATGTTTTTGTTTTCCTTCTTTTAATCTTTTTCACATTCAATAATGTAGAACCATACCCAAGTTTTGACACCATCATCAATACACAATGTTGGTTTATATATATATATATATATATATATATATATATATATATATATATATGCTAATATGGTATCAAAGTATTAAGTATTATTGTTCATTTCTCTATCTCAAATTGGTGAGACATTATCATAAAGTTGTTTTGGGGTTGACGAATTGAAGATGCCTATCACCAATTCGATGAAATGTCTGAGTGAAAAAAACAAAGGAATTTTAAGTGACTACTTGCCCTAATACTATCGTCTATTCACTATCATGATTGGACATATCTCAAACAAAATTTGTCTAATTTCATGTAAATTACGGTCTACAGAGTAGGCACGTGGCCTAGTCACATCAAATCCCTAATGCTATAGAGATATATGACCGGAGTAATAACTCAACCAACTCCACTTGCAGATGGATGGAAGCACAATTTGCAAATGGTAAACTAATCATATTTCTATAGCATTACCACTTTACCAGTACTGAGATTAACCAACAATTTGTTAGATTCGGTACTAGCAAAGAAATTTAGTATTTTCTTTTGGCTAGGTACTCCACTGTTGAAGTAGTTAATCGACTCCAACTTCTCTAGGCTTTTCAGCTTTTCACATCAAACACCAACCATCTCAAACGATAATCACATTTCTATATGAATTACAAGTAATTTATGACCGGTTAGCTCTTGCTAATCCTATTCTACCGGATCGTGGCTCATTAATCAACATCATAAACAACTTAGACAATCATTAAGATAAAAAACCAATAACAATTATTTTAAAAATATAATCATTAAAATCAAAAGCAACACCCATACAACAAAATGCAACATCTCATCTCAAATATTACTATGTAAATTATTTGTTAAATATTTAAAATGTTATTAAGATAGACAATGTATGCATTAGTCAAGCGTGCATTCCTCTTTATTGCACTTGCATGTACGGGTCTTGGCATCAATGACAACGAAGTTTCACAAGTTATGATCCACAATTTATT
The DNA here is from genome assembly GCA_033807775.1 of Saussurea involucrata. NCBI lineage: Eukaryota > Viridiplantae > Streptophyta > Magnoliopsida > Asterales > Asteraceae > Saussurea > Saussurea involucrata. The sequence goes on along the minus strand of CM066322.1, from coordinate 52,450,158 downwards.
TTCAAAAAATATCCATTATTTTATAAATCATTAATTTATCTTCAATCAATATATAAACACACAAGGGCGGATGGAAGAAGAAGGGGTAGGGGTCCTGGCCCCCCTACCAGCCCAAGTCCAGATAGCTAAAAATATATATTTTTACATCCAAGTTCAGTAAAATGGAGGAATGGGCCCCTACACTTATTAATTGAGGCCCCTTACTCAGTCCAACACTCTAGCCTGTGGTCTCCCTTTCTTCTCCTCTCAGTCCTCTGTGCGACCGACTGCCTCCTCACGCAGCGATGCTGTGCGATTTGCCTTGTGGACTGAATGATCGGAGGCTTTCTTCAACCCCTCCACTCTAGCGCTTCTAGTCTTCGGCTCCCCTACATACTACTCCTGATTGGATTTGCTGATTTAGGTAAAAACCTTAAACCTAATTTTTTGATTTCTACATACTACGGTTCAGTTAGTTCTAGAGTTAGTTGTAGTCTGAGTAATGAGCTAGCCCTCTTAACATGTGTAAACAAAACATCCACTTTTTTCTTTTGATGTGCTTATGTGATAAATGATGGAAATAGTTTTTGAATTGAGGTTTGGATGGTGTGAAAAGTTGGATTCCATGTGTCTTCTGTGGAGATGTTCATCATATTACAATTGTCCATCAAATCCTATCAAAACAAAACACCCCTTCAATGTATATATAGAGAGAGAGAGCGCCTCCCACCAACCAAAAAACATACCTCGAAATCAACTAAAGAATGAAAAATCAAACTCTCCAAAATCAACCAAAAAAACTTAAAAAGTAGCTCGGAATCGATTAAAAAACTTAAAAGCTCCTTAAAATCAAGCAAAAAAAACTTTAAAAATCTCACCTAACGGTGGGAATTAGGCTAAAAACACATCGACTTTAATCTACCTAAAAGGTGCCTCCTACCGGAAAAATTCCTGTGTCCGCCACTGTACACACACATATTTACTTATTAAATCTGTTAGGCTTATATTTTAAACTATTAATATCTTCACACCCCGCACTGATGTACGTATAATAACTCACCTTATTGCACACATAAGTTTTTTTTTACAATGCGTTTTCAACAATTAACTACGATTAATGATAGTTGTTTATAAAGTTAGTGTTTCCAATCTGCTACCTACGTGGGACATAAAAACGTTTTCATAAAATTATCTATAATTTATTCAAAATAAAGAAATACGAGTCAAAATCTTTTAAAAAAATCATTCAACTGCGACATCTTATTTTTGTTTTGAAGATTTCAATGTTAAGGTATACATAGCATCTAATCTAAAAACAATTAACCGTAACAATTTTTTCATTTTCTCTTTTCTCTATTTTCTGTTATTTTAAAGATTGATTTGGAAATTTTGTTGAAATAGAAAAACATGAGAAAACTCCCAAAAAAAATCCATTAAAGGATTTTTGTAGAAAATGGCTTAAGATCAATATGGATTTACGTCAATAAAACTGTAAATTTATTCTATTTTATATTTATGACAATATTTTTGAGTTTTCTCTTAAAGTGTCTGAGCTAGTCTTTAGGCCTTGAGTTTTAGGGGCTGTTTGTTTATCTCTTAATAGTCCCATTAAAAGGCAACATTTGAATCGTTCAGAGGTGAATCTTGTTTGGCAAAAAAAAAAATCTACCTCTTAATGGTTTCAAAACCCTCTGAATGATTTAGCATCTTGAACCACCCTTAATCATTCAGCACACTGATTTCATTCTAAACAAATACCAAACAACCATATTTCATTTTGCACTATATCATAAAGGCCTCTTAACCATTCTGACCACTTAATCATTCTGCACCAAACAATTCAGCAACCGCCAAACAACCCCTTAATAATTATCCTGTTTTAATATAATGTTATATAATTTAGGTCAATTAAATTAAATAGGCCTGGAATTGTTAGTTCCAAAAGCCCACAGCAGCCGTCCAAATTCATTCCCGTGTCTTTTTCGGACCCAACACTTAACACGTCACCCGGCCCACAAGGCCCAAAGAGTTCAGCCCAAAGTCTAGGAATTAAACGGTGCGGTTTGCCGCTACCCCCTACGATGTAATGTATTGGGGATTTGGGGTTCTAGATAAGGTGTTACATGATGTAATAGTTCGATTTTCAAAGTTTTGGACTAAAAGATAAGTTTTTGGACCAACCCGTTAGAAACATCGTGTCTATTTTTTTCTCCAATTATATTCTCATATTTCTATCTTTTGTAATAGTTTTTTTTTGAAAAGGTATCCTAGGCTTTGCCTAGACTAATATCTCTGGCACTGATTGACTGCTAAGCATGCATCCCTGAGATAATTCCTCAGTGGCCACAAGTTGCCAACGTCTGGATTCGAACCCGAGGTAGATGGGTTTCTGAGCCACATCTCCTCCAAGGCCTTAACCAGTACGCCACAAACCTTGTGGTTTTGTGATAGCTTTTTCTATTATCTATTTCATGTATATCTTTAAATTTGTATCTTTTGTGAGAGTTTTCTTTTTCTGTTTAAATATTTTCATGGTTGTATCTCTTGTAATAGCTTTTATATTTTACCTTAGGTTTGATATCTTATTTCCTAGATATAGTATTTTGGAGAAAAAGCATTATGTGCCACAAACGTAGCAAGTACAAGCATTAATATACAATTTGGTGTCGGCAAATTAAAGCAATTACTTTTAAATTCAAAAAGGATTGTAAAAAGGGTTCTTCAATAGTGACAAGATAATGAAAAACAAATTTTCTTTTCAATTTCTTTTATTAGTCATTTCACAAATATTTTGCAAACTAAACGGCAAAACGCTTTTTTAGGATCAATGTTTAATTTTTTCACATGATAATCTTAAAATTCAATGATGTTATGATAACTTTTACTTAGAGAATAATGATTCATATAATATGCATTCAAGATTTCATGTTTATACGTTGATTTTGTTGGAACTTGGTGAATAAATGGGAGAAAACGAGTCATACATAGGAGCCGAGACTTAAGTACCGATATAAGTCTCGATGTGCTCTTGGGGTCTCGTCAAGATACGGTGGATGCAGGCAAAACATCGCTCAACAATAGACAGTGCTTACCGAGAGTTTTCCCGAGAGTTTGAAGGGCCTAAATACCGACGCAAGTAGCCCTAGGCTCTGGAACATTTTTTTTCTTCTTGCATCAAATAGAGCCCACGGGTACTTAGGCCGGTAATTAAGTCTCGCCACAAGTCCCAACGGCGACAAACATAGCCCACCGGTAGTTAAGTTTCGCTGCAACTCTCGGTGGTGACTGGCAGTTTTTGATGGTTGAGACTTGAGACTGCAACTATAAACAATCGGTATCAACAATTCTACAATAATCTTCAAATCAAGTAAGATTATCAATTGTTTTTCACCTTTTCCGATGATTGTATGTTATATTGTATAAACACTTGATTTTATATATAAGAATTCATGTTTCCTTTCTAATTTCTGTCCACATATATATACATAAATCGTTCATGTGATTGTTTACTCGTAACTGGTTTAATTCTTGAACTTGAACTTTATCTATCTGATGGTTAAGGATCCGACAATGACATAACGATTTAATTTTGACACGGAACCTCAATGTTTGGCACATGGTCCGTCTCATTGGTCAACATCCACCTTTGCAGTTCACTTACAAAAGGAGAGGGAAATAAGTCATTTAGAACTTAGGGGCTATTACGTAACTAAATAAATTGTACAGGGGTACAATGGGAATTTAGTCCCTAAAATAAGATCGTGGCTTTACATATAGGAGGCATGCTTAGTTGAGTGGGTATTCTGTTTTGTGAGTTTGTTAGAGGAGCGTAGCTCAGGGAGAGACCATGGCCTCTCGAAAGCCATAGGAATTGTAATTCCCTTTAATCATTCCATTCAATTCAATCATTCGATTTCCCTAATTTCCTAGTGTATACTAAATTGGTATCAGAGCAAGTTCCGATCGGTGGTATGGCGACGCGTAGTGTGGCTAATCGAGTGGACGATCTCGAAGGGAATGTTAGTTCAATTGAGAAAGCGATACACACGATTCTGGAGAAGATTGATAAATTACAGGAAGATGTGTCATCGAAACTCAATGGTACGCCGGTGACAGAAGGAGACGAAACGACAGTAATCGGAGGTAGAATTCGTAATCAAGGAGGCAATCCTGATGCGAATCGTTTCTTCGCGGTTAAGGGTTGGAGATCCCAACGTTCGACGGGACTGATCCTGATGGTTGGATACTTAGAGCAGAACGATATTTTTCTCTCAATCGATTAACAGCGGAGGAGCAGATCGAGGTATCGTTTATCGCTTTTGAGGGAGACGCTTTGAAATGGTTTCAATGGGAAAACAAGCGACATCCGATACTACGGTGGGAGGATCTGAAGAATATAATTCTGAGGCAATTTCGTTCACTAGCTACAGGTTCGTTATGTGAGCAATTTTTAGCACTCAAACAGGAAAGTTCAATTGAAGAATATAGAAGAAGGTTTGTGGAATTGGCTGCTCCACTGGATGGAATTCCAGAGGAGGTTTTCCTCAGTCAGTTCATCAATGGACTAGAGAAAACGATTAAGGCCGAGATTCACCTCATGAATCCTATTTCTCTGAGTTCAGCAATGGAGTTAGCGGCAAAAATTGAAATAAGAAATAAGGTGGTGATGAGAGAAAGGAATTCGTATGGTAGCAGGAAGTCTACTACAGAAGTCCAGGAAAGCAAGGGTAACTCGACATCGTCAGTAACATCGTCGAATTCAGTGAATAAAAAGGGATCAGAATATAGGAGGCTGTCCGAACAGGAAGTACAACAGAGAAGGGCTTTGGGACTATGTTATAGGTGTGACGAGAAATACTCACCAGGTCACAAGTGTAAGAAAAATGAGCTGAACGTGATTTTGGTTCAGGAAGAAGTGAATGAAGAATAGGAAATAGAGATTGAGGATAAGTCGTTGGATGCGGTCGATGTGATTGAAGTAGGGGAAAAGGTAGAAGTACATCTGAATTCTGTAATTGGATTATCAAATCCAAAAACGATGAAGATGATAGGAAGTATTGGAGATCAAATGGTGGTTGTACTCATTGATAGTGGTGCATCCCACAATTTCATATCTAAAGAGGTGGTCGAGAAGTTGGGAATCCCTGTCGAAAGGACTAAGGAATACACAATCACCATTGGAACATGTAATACGGTTAAGGGGGCAGGTCTGTGTAAAGGTGTCAACGTTTTGATCCAAGGATTAGAAATTGTACAGGATTTCTTGCCAATCTGTAACGTCCCAAAAATTACAAGGAATTTATAATTTTTAAAGTAACCCTTCATTAATAAAAACGCATTTAATAATTCAATCATCTCATTTGCAAACTCATAATTAATATCCTTACGAACAATAAACAACGGAATAATTGTTTAAAATATTAAGATCATAAAATAGTCAGCTCTTCCCGCGCGCCAGTGTGTACATGTCACGCCTTGGAGCCACTCGTACCTGAAACAATGATTTATTGGGAAAGGGTAAGCACGAAGCTTAGTGAATTCAACCACCATAGATAACACAGTTATTCCACACTACCCCTATAACAGATAGTTGCACATAAACAAGCATACAAGTCTACGAACAAATCATAAACATGCATACCTACCCCTACGCCACCCGCGTATAACATCTTGGGCCCCACCGAGATTCTACGCCACCCGCGTATACAATCTTCGGCCCCGTCGAGTTCCTACGCCACCCGCGTATACAAACACCGGCCCCCGAGTCCCTACGCCACCCGCGTATACATGACAACGCCACCCGCGTATACATGTCAACAAAGGTCTAACTAGCCACCCCACTATCTAGCCCCGCATCACAAATAATTAAGGCTACCACACACGAGCTACAGTAATGTAAAACAACCAATATTAAATATAGTGAGAGAACTCACCTCGTAAACGCGCCTAGCTCACAAACAATAATTCAAGCTTCAAAATCCAATATCACCTCCCAACACCTAAACGAACATTAAAATGCATTAACACGAGACCCGGACCCTAAAATACGACGCACACTTAATTCGTCACTAAAACGACTTTTCGGCCTAACCAAACAGGTATGTTCGGGACCTGATCCGACCTCTTTACACCCAGAAAATCCTCAATTAAATTACATGACCAGAAAGTACTCTGAGTTAGGGTTCCAAGAACATATTATACACCTCCTAACGATTTTTCTACATTTTATTACGGATTTTCTAAGAACAGTTCGCAGAACAGTGAAAAACAGCACCTTTCAGGATAAAACGACGATTTGGCCTATGCTACATTCCGAACTGGATTTCGCACGAAACACAGAAAAGTTACTAGACTCGGAAAGGGAACTTTTGGCACCGGTTTCATCCCAATCCGAGTTACGAGTAAGGAGTTACGGCTAACGCAAAACAGTGGCAGAAAAGGACGTTTTTCACATAAAATGATAACTTTATAAAACGGTTTACGCGTTCGGTTTATACGATTCGGGTTCCGCTACGGCGGTTTAAGGTTACGGCCAGAGGTGGTTTTAGGGTTCCGCCACGGGCACCACCCACTGCCACCTCCGGCAGCGGGGTACGGCGGCGGCGTCGCGGTGGTTGCTTTGCCGGAAAAGAAACGAAAAGGAAACGAGACGAAAGAAACGACTTACCTCGCTACAACACCACACACCCGCACCTGCTCCTCTCTCCCTCGAAATTTCCGACGAATGGCAGTGGTGGCGGTGGTCTCCGGCGACAACAACGGCGAACAACAGCAGTTTCCGGCGACCTCTCTCTACCACTCTCTCTCGCGCTGTTCTCTCTCTACCTCTCTCTCTCGCGCTGTTCTCTCTCTCACTCTTTACTGCTCTCTCTCTCTTCTCGTCGGCAGGACCAGCAGCGCCGGCTGCTGGTGGTGGCGGGTGGTTCACGGCGGCAGGGAAAACAGGAAAGAAAGCTGGTGCTCTTTGTTCTTCCTTGCGTGCGGCACAAACCAAAACAAGAAATGGGTGCTTAGGGTTTTGGGGTTTCTTTTGTTGTTTGATACTCACGACACCCACCCACAACAATACAACACAAGGACCAAATGTATTTCTCTCTTTTACTGCATGGGCCGAAACCCATATGGGTTTTTGGCCTTTGTCACAAATGGCCCTTCAACTTGCAAGCCTCTCACCCCTAACCAAGAATTCCAATACTTAACGATTTGACCCAACTCGACTAACCCCGTTTACGGAAACCACAATAATCGAACTTAAAAGAAATAGTTAAGACTAATAAATTACATACCGGGATACGGGCTTTACAACTCTCCCCCACTTGGATTAGACTTCGTCCTCGAAGTCTCTGCCTACGAATAGCTCCGGATAGTTCTCCCTCCTCTCAACCTCAGGTTCCTAAGTCCACTTGAAATCCCTTCTAAAACTTCTCAAACACTTTTCTAACTAACGTACTCCTTCTAGGACACTGGGATTATAATCAGAAGAACACTCCAACAACTGGAATCATTCCTAGTCAAACGACTTTGGTTATCTCCCAACCTTAGATATTCTATACATCCCGATTCAATTTCAAGCTCTAACCATCCTAAAGTTGCTCACCAATATACCTTACAGGATACTCGGATCCGATCATTCCTACCATTAACTGTCGATTAACTTCCACGAGTTCTAATAGGCTCCCAAAATTTAGTTAACCCGGATCATCAAACCAGTAAACTTATAATCACCCACGAAGGTCATTCCACCATAACCATTCATCACAAGTAAGCATCTCAGGGTTACTACTACCATCAACATAATTTCCTTAAAATCGGCTACAATTCTCCAATTACACTAAAGGTGTTTGGCCTCAAGCCCAAAGGTCGACACCTAAATATACTACTTACTTCAAAAAGGTTACTGTGCATTTATTCTCTTAATTACAAAGGGCATCATTCCCTTAACCGACACTATTCGGTCTACACTAACATCACGTGTGGAATACCCAATCTTCCACCGTCTACTTATCCTCCACGCTCGCTCTAGGAAACCTAGTTACACTGTATCAATATACGCCTTAACGCCTACCTCCCAGGTACGTCTCAAGGCCCGGCACATCGGAACTACCTCTCAGGTAAGTGCCCAAGACTATATCCTCCTAGTGCCTACTGGAAAGTCAAGGTCATAACACATGAATATCGGGGTCTCACCCCGAGATACCCAACCGACCATTACCAACGACTACTAAATTATAACCTTCGACACTACCCCAACGATCATCCCATCAAAGCAAACAAGTACACTGTAATAACCAGGTAATTTATCTAAATTAAATTTGGAATTTTATAAGTCTTCATTTAGTATTTTATGGAGTTAGGAGTTAAGGGGTAAGTTTTAAGTTTTATTTGGAAGATTGGGGGTAAGTTTTGCCAATTTGATTGAGTGTGGGGTTTGTTTGGTGAGAGTGGAGATATTATCCACCCCCACCGCCCTGTTCTCTATGGACACCAAGAGGTGTCACCTTTAGACACTCTTTAGATAAATACAAAGTTCTTTTGTGTGTGTGTGTGTTTCGTTTTGGTAAGAAAAGGAAAGAAATCGAGAAATCTTAAAGGAAGAAGAAGAGGATCGAATTCAAGAGGTTACTGCAGAGATTTAAAGATTTAACTGAAGCTATTAAGATTCTGTGAAGGATCGACATACGTGAATTATCTTGGAAGAGTTTTTGGTGATAAACACACGAGGTGAGTTTTACTTTAAAAAGTATATTTTTCTGGAATACAAGAGGTGATTAATAAATGTTTGATAATGTGTATGAATATGTCATACGTGAGTAATTATAATATATTGAGATATTATAATTACATGAGTATTATATGAAAATATAATACGTGGTCGGGCTTTGGACCGGTGTGTTAAATTGGCTCGCAACCAATTGTTATTGGCCATTGGTGGAGGGATAAGGTGGAATGAGACAGGTATGTTGTGTAAATTGTAATTGGTATTAAGTTGTGTGTGAAGTGTGTATTTATATAAATGAATTTAATGATTTTCAAATATCAGGGATTTACTCACTAGACCTTTAGGTCTAACCCTCATTTTTTGTTTTAAAAATCTGTATTCCAAGTGGTGGTACCAGTAAGAGTAAGTGATTAGATTACTTGGTGGATAGCTATGTGGAATGATGATCATTATGAAGTCGATGATACTTTTGTACTTAAATTTCAGTTGTTAGCTATTATCAGATCTAAATGGGATCAAGTTTGTACTGAATTTACATTGGTTAGATCAGACTTTGGGACCAAATGTGTAATGTGAATGATTTTGTTGAAACCCTGTTATGAATTATATGTTATATGTATGTTTAGTTCTGCGGGATGTTACAGATGGTATCAGAGCCCTAGTTTAAGGGATTTAGGTATTAGTATCTGTACCTAGACTTAAACTGCATGTGAAGTAGGATGTCCCGATTAAATTAGAACCTGGGGATATTAAGTATAATAGGTAGAAGGAACATCATGTAAGGTAATTTCAAATTACACCAGGCCAGTGTAATTGTGATCTTACAGGTACATGTTTGAACTGGAATATCTTATTATATGGGGTATGTGCTTATGTGTGTATATTAACCTTGTTTGAATCCACAGAATGGCGAGTGGCACCAGACAAGGGAATCAGGGAAGAGGAAGGAATTCAAGTGGAGGAAATCCGCCATTAGGAACAGGGGGAAGAGGAGGAGATCGTGGTAGAGGTAGAACTGGAAGGGGAACAGGAGGCCGAGCTGGAGGTAGAACACAACAGCATGGTACAGAGTTTGTTACACGAGATGATTTGACTGCTGAAATGGGGAGATTACAGGATAGCATACAAGCCATGTTCGAACGTAATCGTCTTAATGAAACTGAAAGACCAGATCCGGAACATGAAGTGGAGATACCACTTACCTCTACTGTTCTACCAGGGGTAAAAAGGTGCGATTATAAAATGTTTCTTAGTTGTAAGCCCTTTACATACTCAGGAGATCGGGATCCGGTAAAGGCGATGAGATGGCTGAAAGAAATAGAGGCCATCTTCAAGACGTGTAAATGTGCTGAAGAAGACAAAGTGCTTTATGGAGCTGCGATGCTGAAAGGGGATGCTCTGTATTGGTGGGATGCTCATACAGAATCGAGAGGAGCGGATGTATATACTACTTTTTCATGGGAGGAATTCGTGTTAGCTTTCACAACACACTTCTGTCCACAAGCCGCTGTCAGACAGTTAGAAGAAGAATTCATGAATCTACAACAAGGAAATCTGTCGGTTAGAGATTATACTGCACGATTTTTGGAGAAGTCTCGTTTTGCAGGATATTATGTTGCTACAGATAAGATGAAGATGGAGAGGTTTATTTATGGGTTGAATTCCGAGGTTCGAAGATTGGTGACTGCCACAGGGCCAAATACTTTTACAGCTGCGGTGGATGCTGACGAGAATGTGGAAAGAGATAATAAAAGAGATACTGGTGATAAGAGCTTAGGGAAAAGAAAATGGGAAGGACCACCACAGGATTCGAGGAAACCTAGATTTCAGAGGTTTGACAACCGTCCGTCAGTTCGACCAACAGAAAGACCATGTCCAAGGTGTAATCGTTACCATCAGGGAAATTGCAAAGTAGAGTCACGGGTTTGTTTTAAATGTGGGAAAACTGGGCATGTTGTAAAGGATTGTCGAGTAACACGATTTTGCTTTTTGTGCAATTCTCCGGATCACCTCCAATCCGACTGTCCGCGAGGTAGAATACAATCAGGGGGTACATCGGGGAAACCGGCCATTACGAGACCAGTAATTCCAAGAATAGAACCGCCGAGAACGAGGGGTCGTACGTTCCAAATGACAGCTAAAGAGGCGGAGGAAACTCCTGATGTGGTCACAGGTACATTTTTCATAAACCCCACGCGTGCTAAAGTGTTATTTGATTCCGGTGCAAACCGATCTTTTGTGTCTCCCTCCTTTGTTGCTCACATGCATTTAGAGCCTAAAATGTTAAAACACGCTTTATTAGTAGACACTGCGAATGATAACCAAGTAGCAGTTAAAGAGGTTTTTGATCATTGTATGATAAACATAGAGGGGTGTGGAGTACCGATACAACTATTTCCAATAGCTTTGATTGAATTTGACGTGGTAGTAGGAATGGATTGGCTAGCCGAGAATCAGGCTAATATAGTTTGTGATAAGAAAATAATCAATGTTGTTTTACCTGATAAGAGATCGGTAGTGATTTATGGAGATCGTAAGAATCATCAGTCCAGTCTTATATCTATGATAAAAGCCCGTAAATGTGTTAATAAGGGTTGCTCTAGTTATCTAGCCTATGTGATAGATAGTAGGCCTGAAAAGTGTAAGCTGGAAGATATTTCCATTGTTAGTGAATACCCAGAAGTTTTTCCTGAAGACTTGAATAGTCTTCCTCCTGTTAGGCAAGTAGAGTTTGGAATAGACCTGGTACCTGGAGCCAATCCTATCGCTCGTGCGCCGTACAGATTAGCACCACCAGAAATGAAAGAAATGATGTCACAGCTTCAAGATTTATCTGATAAGGGCTTCATCAGACCCAGCTCATCGCCATGGGGTGCACCAGTTTTATTTGTGAAGAAGAAAGACGGTTCAATGAGAATGTGTATCGATTATCGAGAGCTGAACAAACGCACGATCAAGAACAAGTATCCACTCCCAAGAATTGATGACCTTTTTGATCAATTAGTTGGAGCTTGTTACTTCTCAAAGATTGATCTCAGATCTGGCTACCATCAGTTGAAGGTTAAGGAGGAGGATGTTTTAAAGACTGCTTTTCGCACGAGATACGGCCACTACGAATTTTTGGTAATGCCTTTCGGATTGACGAACGCTCCAGCCGCTTTTATGGATTTGATGAATCGGGTATGTAAGCCTTATCTCGATAAATTTGTCATTGTGTTTATTGATGATATACTTATTTATTCCCGATCCAAAGAGGATCATGCGCAACATCTTCGTTTGATATTGGAGTTATTGAAGAAAGAAAAGTTGTACGCTAAGTTCTCTAAATGTGAATTCTGGTTGCGGGAAGTTCAGTTTTTGGGTCATGTAGTTTCAAAGAAGGGTATACAAGTTGATCCAGCAAAAGTGGAAGCAATTGAAAGATGGGAACCGCCGAAGACAGCAACCGAAGTACGCAGTTTTCTGGGTCTAGCTGGATACTATCGGAAATTTATAAAAGACTTTTCCCGAATCGCGACACCATTGACCAAGTTGACACGGAAGAATTTGAAGTTTGAATGGAAAGCAGAACAAGATGAGGCATTCAGAATATTGAAAGAGAAACTCTGCAGCGCGCCGATATTAGCATTGCCAGAAGGTTCTGATGATTTTGTGGTCTACAGTGATGCTTCTAAGTTGGGATTGGGATGTGTACTCATGCAACGTGGGAAGGTGATTGCCTATGCTTCGCGTCAATTAAAGGATCACGAAAGACAATATCCTACCCATGATATGGAACTAGCAGCAGTTGTTTTTGCCTTAAAGATTTGGAGACATTATCTTTATGGTTCTAAGTGTCAAATTTTCAAGGACCACAAGAGTCTCCAACATCTTTTCGATCAAAAGGAACTGAATATGAGACAAAGAAGATGGTTGGAATTGGTAAATGATTATGATTGTGAAATTCTTTATCACCCAGGGAAAGCGAACGTGGTGGCAGATGCGTTAAGTCGTCAAGAAAGAAGCGGAACAATAAAAGCTATATCGTTACGAGCTGAACTTCTTCCTAATATCTTTGATGAGTTGTTGAAATGCCAAATAGATGCTTATCAAGAGGAAAGTTTGAAGTCAGAACGGTTGGTTGGGATATCAGCATTGCTTGGGAAAGATGACCGTGGGTTGTTGTGTATGGGAAACAGAATTTGGGTACCTCGTTTGGGTGGATTACGGGATCGTGTACTACAAGAAGCTCGTCAATCTCGATTTTCTATTCATCCAGGTACGAATAAAATGTATAGAGATTTGAAACAATTCTATTGGTGGCCGGGAATGAAGAGAAGTGTTGCTAAGTATGTAGAAGATTGTACTACCTGCAAGAAAGTAAAGATTGAGCATCAGAAACCGTTTGGTCAGTTGCAACGACTAGATATACCAATGTGGAAATGGGATCAGATCACTACTGATTTCATTACCAAATTGCCAAGAACTTCAAAGGGATTCGATTCTATTTGGGTGATTGTGGATAGGTTGACGAAGTCTGCTCATTTCTTGCCGATAAAAGAAACTGATTCTTTGGAACGTTTAGCTAAGTTGTACATTAATGAAATAGTAACTCGACATGGAGTTCCAATCTCGATTATTTCCGATCGAGATAGTCGTTTTACTTCTAGGTTTTGGAGAAGCTTTCAAAAAGAGATGTGAACGCAGATAAAGTTGAGCACAGCATATCATCCACAGACTGACGGGCAGAGTGAAAGAACAATCCAAACTTTAGAGGATATGCTTCGGGCTTGTATAGTGGATTTTGGGGGATCATGGGATAAACATCTACCTTTGATAGAATTCGCCTACAACAACAGTTATCATGCTAGCATTCAGGCGGCTCCGTTTGAAGTATTGTATGGTAGAAAATGCCGAACGCCTTTGTGTTGGAATGAAGTGGGGGAGAAGCAATTGGCAGGGCCAGAAATAGTACAGTTAACAGCAGATAAGATTACTCAGATTCGGGATAGATTGAAAACGGCTCAAGACAGACAGAAAAGTTATGCAGATTGACGCCGAAAACCGTTGGAATTTCAGGTTGGGGAATTTGTGATGTTAAAAGTTTCGCCTTGGAAAGGAGTCATACGTTTTGGGAAGCAAGGTAAACTCAATCCGCGTTATATTGGGCCATTTAAAATTACAGAAAGGATCGGTGAAGTAGCTTACAGATTGGATCTTCCGTTGGAACTGAGCAGGATTCATAACGCGTTCCATGTGTCGAATTTTCGGAAATGTTTAGTTGCACCAGACCAAGCAGTCTCACTACCAGATATTCACGTGGATAAAAAGTTGAACTATGTGGAGGAACCGGAAGCTATAGTTGATCATAAAGTCAAAGTGTTGAGGAATAAAGAGATCAGGCAGGTAAAGGTTCAGTGGAAACATCATAGAGGTCAGGATGCGACTTGGGAATCAGAGTCGGAGATGAGAACCAAATACCCTCATCTGTTCTCTTAACTGAATTCCGGGACGGAATTCTTTTAAGGGGGAGATGTTGTAATAACCAGGTAATTTATCTAAATTAAATTTGGAATTTTATAAGTCTTCATTTAGTATTTTATGGAGTTAGGAGTTAAGGGGTAAGTTTTAAGTTTTATTTGGAAGATTGGGGGTAAGTTTTGCCAATTTGATTGAGTGTGGGGTTTGTTTGGTGAGAGTGGAGATATTATCCACCCCCACCACCCTGTTCTCTATGGACACCAAGAGGTGTCACCTTTAGACACTCTTTAGATAAATACAAAGTTCTTTTGTGTGTGTGTGTGTTTCGTTTTGGTAAGAAAAGGAAAGAAATCGAGAAATCTTAAAGGAAGAAGAAGAGGATCGAATTCAAGAGGTTACTGCAGAGATTTAAAGATTTAACTGAAGCTATTAAGATTCTGTGAAGGATCGACATACGTGAATTATCTTGGAAGAGTTTTTGGTGATAAACACACGAGGTGAGTTTTACTTTAAAAAGTATATTTTTCTGGAATACAAGAGGTGATTAATAAATGTTTGATAATGTGTATGAATATGTCATACGTGAGTAATTATAATATATTGAGATATTATAATTACGTGAGTATTATATGAAAATATAATACGTGGCCGGGCTTTGGACCGGTGTGTTAAATTGGCTCGCAACCAATTGTTATTGGCCATTGGTGGAGGGATAAGGTGGAATGAGACATGTATGTTGTGTAAATTGTAATTGGTATTAAGTTGTGTGTGAAGTGTGTATTTATATAAATGAATTTAATGATTTTCAAATATCAGGGATTTACTCACTAGACCTTTAGGTCTAACCCTCATTTTTTGTTTTAAAAATCTGTATTCCAGGTGGTGGTACCAGTAAGAGTAAGTGATTAGATTACTTGGTGGATAGCTATGTGGAATGATGATCATTATGAAGTCGATGATACTTTTGTACTTAAATTTCAGTTGTTAGCTAGTATCAGATCTAAATGGGATCAAGTTTGTACTGAATTTACATTGGTTAGATCAGACTTTGGGACCAAATGTGTAATGTGAATGATTTTGTTGAAACCCTGTTATGAATTATATGTTATATGTATGTTTAGTTCTGCGGGATGTTACATACACACATGTACTAGTAGGTTTACTATAGTCGTTCCTCCTCGTGATGGCTATTCTGGGTAGATATTACAACGAGTTATTAGCACATAATAATTCACACTAACAACGCTCACGCTCAACTCCTTGGATTCCTCGTGACTTTCCCCGACTCGAGCATTGATCCTGTGTTTCCGATAGTAGGAGCTCTACTACTACCTTCCACACCTATCATCACTCGTTCCGAGTTCCATCCGACGGGTCCAAGTAGTTTCTCGCCGATAACTACACACATATGCCCGCACCGGCATATGTACACACTCTTCCTAGCTCCCTAGAAATTCCACCCATCCCCACTACCCTTGCTATGACGAAATCCCCACTAGTCATGACGAGTCGCCTCGCGAATGCACAGTCGCACACAGTGTAAAACCAGATAGACATTCGAATATAAGATTCTATCCTACAACGGTTGGACTCAAACAAGAGCTGCGCAATAGAACTAAATCCGACATTCTAAGGCTATTTGGTTCCTACCGCATACAACCTATAGTGCATTCACTTAACAACTTATCAGGGCTAGCATGAACTCCTATTAGCAAACAACAAACATGCAGTACAGTGTAATAAGCACCAAGCAATCCAGCACACATACTCCTATGTTCTAGAAAGCAATCTAGCATACATACTCATATATAAACACTCTTCCCAGCTCACTAGGAATTTCATCTCATCCCACTACCCTTGCTACCACGGAATCCCTATTAGCCATAACGAGTTGCCTCACGAATACCCAGTCGCATGCAGCGTGAATCAAATAGACATTCAAATACAAAATTCTATCCTAGAACGGTTGGACTCAAACAAGAGCTGTGCAATAGAACTAAATCAAATATTCTAAGGCTATATGATTCTTACTGCATACAACCTATAGGGCCTCCATTTAACAACCTACTATGACTAGCATTGATTCCTACTAGCAAGCAATCATCATACAGCATAGTGTCAACAACAGGCAATCTAGCATGCATACCCTATGCCTAGAAAGCAATACAACACTAAGCAATGTACCTTCCCCCCTTGGCTCCGGCTGACTGTACACACTGCGCCCTCGATCACCGTTCCTCAAACGGATTTTTCCTTCTTTTTATTTCCAAAAAAAAAAACTTTAAAGAAAATTTTATAGCCGCAACTTGAGATCAAACACACCGAAATGCGTTTGATTCACTCAAGCCGTGCTCTGATACCAAGTTGTAACGTCCCAAAAATTACAAGGAATTTATAATTTTTAAAGTAACCCTTCATTAATAAAAACGCATTTAATAATTCAATCATCTCATTTGCAAACTCATAATTAATATCCTTACGAACAATAAACAGCGGAATAATTGTTTTAAATATTATGATCATAAAATAGTCAGCTCTTCCCGCGCGCCAGTGTGTACACGTCACGCCTTGGAGCCACTCGTACCTGAAACAATGATATATTGGGAAAGGGTAAGCACGAAGCTTAGTGAATTCAACCACCATAGATAACACAGTTATTCCACACTACCCCTATAACAGATAGTTGCACATAAACAAGCATACAAGTCTACGCACAAATCATAAACATGCATACCTACCCCTACGCCACCCGCGTATAACATCTTGGGCCCCACCGAGATTCTACGCCACCCGCGTATACAATCTTCGGCCCCGCCGAGTTCCTACGCCACCCGCGTATACAAACACCGGCCCCCGAGTCCCTACGCCACCCGCGTATACAAACACCGGCCCCCGAGTCCCTACGCCACCCGCGTATACATGACAACGCCACCCGCGTATACATGTCAACAAAGGTCTAACTAGCCACCCCACTATCTAGCCCCGCATCACAAATAATTAAGGCTACCACACACGAGCTACAGTAATGTAAAACAACCAATATTAAGTATAGTGAGAGAACTCACCTCGTAAACGCGCCTAGCTCACAAACAATAATTCAAGCTTCAAAATCCAATATCACCTCCCAACACCTAAACGAACATTAAAATGCATTAACACGAGACCCGGACCCTAAAATACGACGCACACTTAATCCGTCACTAAAACGACTTTTCGGCCTAACCAAACAGGTCTGTTCGGGACCTGATCCGACCTCTTTACACCCAGAAAATCCTCAATTAAATTACATGACCAGAAATTACTCTGAGTTAGGGTTCCAAGAACATATTATACACCTCCTAACGATTTTTCTACATTTTATTACGGATTTTCTAAGAACAGTTCGCAGAACAGTGAAAAACAGCACCTTTCAGGATAAAACGACGATTTGGCCTATGCTACGTTCCGAACTGGATTTCGCACGAAACACAGAAAAGTTACTAGACTCGGAAAGGGAACTTTTGGCACCGGTTTCATCCCAATCCGAGTTACGAGTAAGGAGTTACGGCTAACGCAAAACAGTGGCAGAAAAGGACGTTTTTCACATAAAATGATAACTTTATAAAACGGTTTACGCGTTCGGTTTATACGATTCGGGTTCCGCTACGGCGGTTTAAGGTTACGGCCAGAGGTGGTTTTAGGGTTCCGCCACGGGCACCACCTACTGCCACCTCCGGCAGCGGGGTACGGCGGCGGCGGCGGCGACGGCGGCGGCGACGGCGGCGTCGCGGTGGTTGCTTTGCCGGAAAAGAAACGAAAAGGAAACGAGACGAAAGAAACGACTTACCTCGCTACAACACCACACACCCGCACCTGCTCCTCTCTCCCTCGAAATTTCCGACGAACGACAGTGGTGGCGGTGGTCTTCGGCGACAACAGCGGCGAACAACAGCAGTTTCCGGCGACCTCTCTCTACCACTCTCTCTCGCGTTGTTCTCTCTCTCTACCTCTCTCTCTCGCGCTGTTCTCTCTCTCACTCTTTACTGCTCTCTCTCTCTTCTCGTCGGCAGGACCAGCAGCGCCGGCTGCTGGTGGTGGCGGGTGGTTCACGGCGGCAGGGAAAATAGGAAAGAAAGCTGGTGCTCTTTGTTCTTCCTTGCGTGCGGCACAAACCAAAACAAGAAATGGGTGCTTAGGGTTTTGGGGTTTCTTTTGTTGTTTGATACTCACGACACCCACCCACAACAATACAACACAAGGACCAAATGTATTTCTCTCTTTTACTGCATGGGCCGAAACCCATATGGGTTTTTGGCCTTTGTCACAAATGGCCCTTCAACTTGCAAGCCTCTCACCCCTAACCAAGAATTCCGATACTTAACGATTTGACCCAACTCGACTAACCCCGTTTACGGAAACCACAATAATCGAACTTAAAAGAAATAGTTAAGACTAATAAATTACATACCGGGATACGGGCTTTACACAATCTAATTGGGAAATAGTGATATAATCCTTGGAATTCAATGGTTGGAGACATTGGGAACCACATTTACAAACTGGAAATTACAGACTATGAAATTTACATGTGGGGGGCGTACGGTCACAATAAAAGGGGATCATTCGTTGGGTAGATCACGAGTTTCCTTGAAAGCAATGGGCCGAGAAATGCAAGAGGAAGGGCATGGTATTTTAGTAGAATTGAGATCATGCGAAAAAAAAGAGGATAAAGAGGAGATTGAGAATTTGGCACTGGAAGAGTTGCTGAAAGAGTTTAATGAGGTGTTCAATATGCCTCCTGGACTCCCTCCTTTGAGAGGTCGAGAACATGGAATTATTCTGAAAGATGGATCACAACCAGTCAATGTACGTCCCTATAGGTACCCTCACTATCAAAAGAACGAGATAGAAAAGCTGGTGAAAGAAATGATGGAAGCAGGGGTTATACGGCCTAGTGCAAGTCCTTTCTCCAGTCCCGTTTTGTTAGTTAAAAAGAAGGATGGGAGCTGGAGATTTTGCATCGATTACAGAGTGCTGAACAAAGCTACGGTAGTGGATAAATTCCCTATACCGGTGATCGATGAGCTGCTGGATGAGCTACAAGGTGCTAAGGTATTTTCTAAACTGGATCTTAAATCTGGTTATCATCAGATTAGAATGGAGGAAAGGGATATACAAAAAACAGCGTTTCGCACACATCAGGGGCACTACGAGTTTCTCGTAATGCCCTTCGGCCTGGTTAATGCTCCAGCCACGTTCCAAGGTCTTATGAATAAGGTGTTTAGTTCGGTTTTGCGGAAGTTCGTACTTGTTTTCTTCGATGATATTTTGGTTTACAGTAAGTCGAAGGAAGAACATGTGGAACATCTTCGAGTTGTATTGGAGATTTTGTCAAAACATTAGTTGTTCGCAAATAGAAAGAAGTGCGAATTTGGCAAAGACAAACTGGGCTACTTGGGGCATGTCATATCAGGGGAAGGAGTAGAGGTGGATGGGTCAAAAATTCAGTCGATCATCGGTTGGCAAGTTCCAAAAACACTCACTGAGTTAAGAGGATTCTTAGGGCTCTCAGGTTATTATAGAAAATTTATCAAAGGATATGGTGTAGTTGCCCAACCTTTAACTGATCTCCTTAAAAAGAACAATTTTGGTTGGTCGGAAGAAGCTCAGATGACTTTTGACAAATTAAAGATCCTATTATCTACAGCTCCAGTTTTAAAGTTACCTGACTTCTCACGAGATTTTGTTATTGAGACGGATGCTTCAGGCTTTGGGTTAGGGGCAGTTCTAATGCAGGATGAGCAACCAATAGCTTATTACAGCCAATCATTGGGGATGAGAGCAAAGCAGAAGTCAGTTTATGAAAAGGAGTTGATGGCTATTGTATTTGCTGTCAAGAAATGGAGACCTTATTTGTTGGGAAGACGATTTATTGTGCGGAGTGATCAAAAAAGCCTTCGGTATCTTTTAGAGCAAAGAGTAGTGGAACCGGAGTATCAAAAGTGGATGAGTAAATTGATGGGCTACGATTTTTCAATCGTTTATAAGTCGGGTTGCACGAACAATGCTGCAGATGCTCTTTCCAGAAAGTTGGAGAATACTGAAGCGGTTGAACTGTCCAGTATGGGAGGTCCACAGTGGCAACAATGGGACTGTTTGAAAACCGGAATTGAAGAAGATGAATTGCTAAAAAAGATCAGAGATGAATTGTTGTTGGATACCACGGCTCATAAAGGATTTGAGATATGCCAAGAGCTGCTGTTGTATAAGGGTAGATTAGTGATTCCACGAAAATCACAGTTTATTCAGACCTTGTTTGAGGAGTTTCATGGGTCTCCAATGGGAGGTCATACGGGAGAGGATCGTACTTACCAGAGAATTGCAAGTGAAATTTTCTGGGCGGGGATGCAAAAAGATATAGCTGACATGGTGAGAAATTGTGAAATTTGTCAAAGAAATAAGTATCTTAGTGGTTCACCAGCTGGATTACTGCAGCCTCTAGCATTGCCAAATACGGTGTGGGAGGAAATCTCTATGGATTTTATAGAAGGGTTACCAAGATCACAAGGCATGAGTACAATTCTGGTAGTAGTAGACCGTTTTAGTAAGTATGCGCATTTCATTGGTCTTAAACACCCTTTCAATGCTCAAACAGTGGTTGAAGTATTCGCTAAGGAGATTGTGAGATTGCATGGAATACCCGGTTCAATTGTGACGGATAGAGATAAGGTATTTTTGAGTAATTTTTGGAAGGAACTGTTTCGTTTACAGGGAACGAAACTGAAGTTCAGTACAGCCTTCCGTCCTCAATCTGATGGACAAACTGAAGTGGTGAATAAATGTTTAGAACAGTATTTGAGATGTTGGGTGTCAGATAGGCCAAAACAATGGTCTAAATGGCTGTCATGGGCTGAGTTGTCGTATAACACAACATTTCACACATCGTTGAAATGTTCCCCATTTAAGGTGTTGTATGGGCGTGCTCCTCCTCCTATGGTACGTTATAAACCGACCGCATCTAATTTGCAAGCAGTGGATTTGGAATTACAATCCAGGGATGAAATTTGGGATGAAGTTAGGATGAATTTGTTGAAAGCTCAGTGCAGGATGAAACAACAAAAAGACTTGGATAGAAAAGATGTGGTCTTTGAGGTGGGCGATTGGGTATTTCTGAAGCTAAGACCATATCGACAGAAGTCGTTAGTCAAGCAAAGTAGCAATCCCAAACTTTTACTAAGATTTTATGGTCCCTATCAAATCTTAGAAAAGTTTGGCAAGGTGGCTTATAAGTTGAATTTACCACCAGGTACACGTATACATCCAGTTTTTCATGTCTCGCAGCTAAGGCAAGCAGTGGGTACATGTGTCTCTTCACCATCAATTCCTAAGCAGTTAACAGAAGAATTGGAGTTAGTGGTGGAACCTGAAGATATTTTGGATGTACGAGTTTCGTCTACTGGAGATCCGGGTCAGTTAGAAGTCTTGGTAAAATGGAAAGAATTATCTGACTTTGAAGCTTCTTGGGAACAGTTGGATGCTTTATTGTTGCAATTTCCTAATCAGCACCTTGAGGACAAGGTGCTTTCGTTGAGGGGGAGTATTGGTCAACATCCACCTTTGCAGTTCACTTACAAAAGGAGAGGGAAATAAGTCATTTAGAACTTAGGGGCTGTTACGTAACTAAATAAATTATACAGGGGTACAATGGGAATTTAGTCCCTAAAATAAGATCGTGGCTTTACATATAGGAGGCATGCTTAGTTGAGTGGGTATTCTGTTTTGTGAGTTTGTTAGAGGAGCGTAGCTCAGGGAGAGACCATGGCCTCTCGAAAGCCATAAGAATTGTAATTCCCTTTAATCATTCCATTCAATTCAATCATTCGATTTCCCTAATTTCCTAGTGTATACTAAATTGGTATCAGAGCAAGTTCCGATCGGTGGTATGGCGACGCGTAGTGTGGCTAATCGAGTGGACGATCTCGAAGGGAATGTTAGTTCAATTGAGAAAGCGATACACACGATTCTGGAGAAGATTGATAAACTACAGGAAGATGTGTCATCGAAACTCAATGGTACGCCGGTGACAGAAGGAGACGAAACGACAGTAATCGGAGGTAGAATTCGTAATCAAGGAGGCAATCCTGATGCGAATCGTTTCTTCGCGGTTAAGGGTTGGAGATCCCAACGTTCGACGGGACTGATCCTGATGGTTGGATACTTAGAGCAGAACGATATTTTTCTCTCAATCGATTAACAGCGGAGGAGCAGATCGAGGTATCGTTTATCGCTTTTGAGGGAGACGCTTAGAAATGGTTTCAATGGGAAAACAAGCGACATCCGATACTACGGTGGGAGGATCTGAAGAATATAATTCTGAGGCAATTTCGTTCACTAGCTACAGGTTCGTTATGTGAGCAATTTTTAGCACTCAAACAGGAAAGTTCAATTGAAGAATATAGAAGAAGGTTTGTGGAATTGGCTGCTCCACTGGATGGAATTCCAGAGGAGGTTTTCCTCAGTCAGTTCATCAATGGACTAGAGAAAACGATTAAGGCCGAGATTCACCTCATGAATCCTATTTCTCTGAGTTCAGCAATGGAGTTAGCGGCAAAAATTGAAATAAGAAATAAGGTGGTGATGAGAGAAAGGAATTCGTATGGTAGCAGGAAGTGTACTACAGAAGTCCAGGAAAGCAAGGGTAACTCGACATCGTCAGTAACATCGTCGAATTCAGTGAATAAAAAGGGATCAGAATATAGGAGGCTGTCCGAACAGGAAGTACAGCAGAGAAGGGCTTTGGGACTATGTTATAGGTGTGACGAGAAATACTCACCATGTCACAAGTGTAAGAAAAATGAGCTGAACGTGATTTTGGTTCAGGAAGAAGTGAATGAAGAATAGGAAATAGAGATTGAGGATAAGTCGCTGGATGCGGTCGATGTGATTGAAGTAGGGGAAAAGGTAGAAGTACATCTGAATTCTGTAATTGGATTATCAAATCCAAAAACGATGAAGATGATAGGAAGTATTGGAGATCAAATGGTGGTTGTACTCATTGATAGTGGTGCATCCCACAATTTCATATCTAAAGAGGTGGTCGAGAAGTTGGGAATCCCTGTCGAAAGGACTAAGGAATACACAATCACCATTGGAACAGGTAATACGGTTAAGGGGGCAGGTCTGTGTAAAGGTGTCAACGTTTTGATCCAAGGATTAGAAATTGTACAGGATTTCTTGCCAATCTAATTGGGAAATAGTGATATAATCCTTGGAATTCAATGGTTGGAGACATTGGGAACCACATTTACAAACTGGAAATTACAGACTATGAAATTTACATGTGGGGGGCGTACGGTCACAATAAAAGGGGATCATTCGTTGGGTAGATCACGAGTTTCCTTGAAAGCAATGGGCCGAGAAATGCAAGAGGAAGGGCATGGTATTTTAGTAGAATTGGGATCATGCGAAAAAGAAGAGGATAAATAGGAGATTGAGAATTTGGCACTGGAAGAGTTGCTGAAAGAGTTTAATGAGGTGTTCAATATGCCTCCTGGACTCCCTCCTTTGAGAGGTCGAGAACATGGAATTATTCTGAAAGATGGATCACAACCAGTCAATGTACGTCCCTATAGGTACCCTCACTATCAAAAGAACGAGATAGAAAAGCTGGTGAAAGAAATGATGGAAGCAGGGGTTATACGGCCTAGTGCAAGTCCTTTCTCCAGTCCTGTTTTGTTAGTTAAAAAGAAGGATGGGAGCTGGAGATTTTGCATCGATTACAGAGTGCTGAACAAAGCTACGGTAGTGGACAAATTCCCTATACCGGTGATCGATGAGCTGCTGGATGAGCTACAAGGTGCTAAGGTATTTTCTAAACTGGATCTTAAATCTGGTTATCATCAGATTAGAATGGAGGAAAGGGATATACAAAAAACAGCGTTTCGCACACATCAGGGGCACTACGAGTTTCTCGTAATGCCCTTCGGCCTGGTTAATGCTCCAGCCACGTTCCA
Source organism: Saussurea involucrata (assembly GCA_033807775.1). NCBI lineage: Eukaryota > Viridiplantae > Streptophyta > Magnoliopsida > Asterales > Asteraceae > Saussurea > Saussurea involucrata. The sequence continues at coordinate 52,426,008 of CM066322.1, read as the reverse complement.
AGGTCTTATGAATAAGGTGTTTAGTTCGGTTTTGCGAAAGTTCGTACTTGTTTTCTTCGATGATAAATAAATAAATTGTACAGGGGTACAATGGGAATTTAGTCCCTGAAATAAGATTGTGGCTCTACATATATGAGGCATGCTTAGTTGAGTGGGTATTCTGTTTTGTGAGTTTGTTACAGGAGCGTAGCTCAGGGAGAGACCATGGCCTCTCGAAAGCCATAGGAATTGTAATTCCCTTCAATCATTCCATTCAATTCAATCATTCGATTTCCCTAATTTCCTGGTGTATACCACTCATATATATTGAATTATGATCATGCAAGATAAGATACAATTTTTTTTTCATCATTAAACTATCACATTTTGTATGTATTTGAACTGTTTTGTTGTACGAAATATGAAACTTCATTGTCGAAATCCTTTTGAAGTTATGATTTAATAATATTGTTTTTCTTACAGTTTTAGATATATGTGGTGCAGTTTGGAAAAACTTTTAAACCACACCAAACCGTATAGTAAACACTCCTACTAACTAATATCGAACAACAATGGAATTGATTATATTATACCCTCGATAACGCTTGATGCAAAACGATAAGGGCATGCATTAAACATCACTAGTTATTTTAAGTATCACCCTTAACCCCCCCCCCCCCCCCCCCCACCCCACACACACACACACACAGAGAGAGAGAGAGAGAGAGAGAGAGAGAGAGAGAGAGAGAGAGAGAGAGAGAGAGAGAGAGAGAGAGAGAGAGAGAGAGAGAGAGAGAGAGAGAGAGAGAGAGAGAGAGAGAGAGGCATGCAAAAAATTACTTTTAAAGATCATTTTTGTAGTAAAAATATAAGTAGTTACACATTGGAGCATATTTTTTGGTATATGAGACATCATTGAAGATAAAAACTCAAGTTTCCCTATATTTATAAGAATTATTACATTCTACTATATGTTTTTGGAAAAGAAAAAACTAATACACGTTTTTGCTTTCTTAATTACGTTTACCTTTTTCTTTAAAAAGTATTAATTTGAATTACTTTTGATCAACTTTAAAAGGAAAAGGAAAACTGGTCAAAGTTTAGAGAGAGATGCATGAATCCTGGCTCTTTGGAGGGTGTTCCTCAAAACACAAAGGTTGTAATCATCATCTTTCCCACTCCCTTCTTTTTCACCTTTGCGATTTCAACCTTTTCTTTTTTAAATAGTAATTTTACACACACACATATATATATATATATATATATATATGGTAGGGTTCCGATGAGAAGTTGAGGTGTGTTTTTTTGTTCTCATTTGAATCTCTATAAAAATGTGCACCCACGACCATATCCCTTGTCTAAAACTAATAAAAACAAAGACACGTGACACCAAATCCATCATCATCAACATCATTTGAACTCTAGATGTCGTTACACCATCACCATGCAAGTCGACCTAATGTACCCATTACCCTCAAACTTAAGGAAAAAAATAAGGCTAATAAGAGCATCCACAACAAGGATTTCATTAGGATTTCATTTGGATTGCAAAAGTGCCATGTAGGATTGCTAAATTAGAAATTGTAGTGATTGTGAGTATGATTGCTAAATTAGAAATTGGTTTTGGTAATTTGCAAATGTTAAATCAGTACTTTTTGCTGATGTGGCAGTGAATAGTATAAGAAATTGTAGGGAATAATTTCTAAATTAGAAATTGCTTTATTTCAAATCATGTTTTGTGATGTTTTGTAAAGAGTATTTTAATTGTAGTTTTGTAGAGAGTATTTAATTAATAAAATATTTCATATTAAATTATAGTAAAGAGTATTTAATTGTAGTTTTGTTGTTATTTGATTAAAATATAGTTTTTTATGAGGTGTCACTTTAGAAAGTGGATGAAATTTCATTGTTGTGAGAGATAATTTCAAGATAATTGCAAAACTGTGCTGATGTGACCCATTTGCAATTGAAATGAAATTTCATTGTTGTGGATGCTCTAACACCAAACGATTGTGTTGCCATTGAAAAAAATCCTAGTTGCCACAACGCTTCAAATCATGCTCTACACATACCACCAATATCCGGTATTCCAGACTAAAACTAAATAATTACCAATTAAATTTTAAAGATCATTTAATCACTGTTTGTTGATTAATGACGTTTTAAAAGAAAAGTACAACATCAATTCTAGATAACTTGAAACATGATATGCCATGTGACGAATCATACAGTTGTAAAGGGTAAATTTATTGATAATACTATTATTTTATTTTATATATAGCAAGTAAGGCTTTGGTTATTGGTATATATTTTCTTTTACAATTTATAAAAAAGAGAAAAGAATTAATACGACCACAAATCTCACGGAATTTAATAAAACAAAAATTATTCACGAAATGATTCTGAATTGTGATTAAAATGTGTTATTAGAAAGGGTTAACAGTTTCTTCAATTTGGGAAAAATGGAGAATATGAGGATTTTGTGGTGCATTTTTCTCATACAGTTTCCTCAAAACTATCTCTAAAATGAAGAAAATAATAGAGAGAAACGGGTTTTCTCCAAATATGGAGATAACCCCAAAAATGATTACAACATAAGAGGATCAATAGAAATCTTTAGAAAAAAAATTATTTAGAGAAAGAAATAATATTTTAATAGATAATGAAATATTTTAGTATTACAATAAATGCTTTTTCTTCAAAATGAGGAATATGTTGGAAATAAATGTAATTTTTTTAAAGATTTTAACTTTTGATTATCCATTTTAAAGAAATTTTAGGCAATTTGTTGGAGATGCTCTTTCCACACCGGAAGATTCATAAACTCACATGGATGAAAAGGAAACAGGTGCATGAAAAACAACACCATTGGGAGGAAGAGGTTTTTTCGACATGGCAAAGGAAAGGTCCATGATGGATTGATTCTTTCTTATATGTGGGTCCCATTCAAATAAACTATATATAAATAATCAATTTAATTGTATAATAAATAATTAAATTTTATTTTTGATGCTCCTGATTTTTGTTATTGTACAATAAATAATTAATTTTTATCAAAATTAATGATCAAATTTAATTGACTGTAATAAATAAAATTTTATTAGCGTTTTTAGTTGTTTTTAGTTATTTTTTATTTAAAAAATTGTATTTCATTTTTTATATTTATAATGACATTTATTAATATAATTTTTAATTATTGTTGATTAATAAGTATTCTTTAACAATTATAATTTTTATTATTATAGTTTTTTATTATAAAACTATGGATCGGTCAATAATTGAGAGTGAAAGATTTATAAAATGTACATGAAAGAAGAAACTGAGCTGAGATACAAAATCATGAAGCTCTAAAGAGGTACATGATTTTGGAAGCTCTAATTAGGGGTGCTCAAAAACCCGACCAACCCGATCAACCCGACGTGAAATAACCTAACCCGAAGCAACCCGATGTCCAATCGAGTTGTAAAATCCTTAAACCGTATGTATTGGATTGATATCGGGTTAGGAGAATTTGAACCCAACCCAACCCGATGAACCCAATATATATATATATATATATATATATATATATATATATATATATATAGTAAATGCTAACATATATATGCAAATTGAGAAAAACAGTTGATGGTGATATATTTAAGACTTAAGAAATATGCAAATTGAAGACGTCAAGTTATTTGATCATATTTGGTTTAGACATTTTTATATGTAGTATCTATATATTGTGTGAATTATCGGTTGTATTTTAAAGACATATTTTCTTTATTTTTATGTTTCTAATTTTGATTTTACCTTGTTTAAACACAACCCGACCAACCCGATCAACCTGAACGGGTTGGGTTGGGTTGGGTTGTAGCTTTGTTTGAGTTGGGTTAGGTTGAAATTTTTTCAAACCGCCAACATTGAGTTGATGTATCGAAATACCTTCAAGCCGATCAACCCAACCCGTGAGTACCCCTGGCTCTAATAAGTTGGTGAAATGTCTTTGTAACTTACATGGGAAGGAAAGAAAAGGACACCCCATGCCTTATCACTTATCAAAGCTGTTTCAACACTGATCACTAATTTCCTTTAAATTTCTTTTAATATATTTAATTTTGTTTGTATCGTTTATTACTTTTTTACGAGCTAGTTTTATTTTAAAAAACAAATGCAAAAGGGGAAGGGCTATAATAATAATAATGATAATTATTATTATTATTATTACTATTATTATAAAGGGGAGGAAAAAAACAAGGGAAATTAATTAAAATACCCCAAATTTGAATTCCTTTTATCAAAATACCCTAAATTTCTTTCAGTTTGCAAAAATGCCACAAGTGCCCGCGATAGAGCCCGCGATCGCGGGCTAGGGCGTACGTGGCACCGAGGTTCGGCCAAAGTGTCCCGCAGAGCCCCTCCACTATGGCCGCAGTGACATCTTTGGTCCCTCCCCGCGGTGGCAGCCCGCGATGGGCCAACATTTTACCCTTTCAGCCCATGTACTTGAACGAATCTTGCATGCTTTTACTGTTTTTTTCCACAATTATTGTACTTTGAAGACCAATTTGTGGTTCAAATTCACTGGTTTGTTTGAGATTTCATCCATAAATATGAGTGATATGCAATCCATAATTCACACTCATTTCTTGCTCTTTCTTGATTTCTCTCTTGCTTTCTTTGTTTAAGTTGCTTTCTCTCTTGATTTCTCTCATTTCATCCACAAATGGCATCATCATCAAACCCTAAGTCTACTCCTGAAAAAATGCCTCCTAAAATCGAGATCGCCATAGCAAAAAAGCAAAAGGAGATAGAGGAACTGACACAAGAGTGGAATCAAATGATGGACAGGAAGGCAGTCCACTTGAGAAGGATCGAAGAGGAAGATAAGGAGATCAAAAGGATGAAAGGGGATATAAAAGCTAGGGAGGCTTGTATTCGTCGAGAACAAGAAGCAATTCACCATATTCTGCAAGACTTCGCAATTCTTCAAGCAAAGGTAAACGATAAGCAAGCTTGGATTGATGAAACTAAAGCAATTTTTGAGTAGGTGGTGGTTGTTTTAGTTGTTTTGTATTTGTTTTTTGTTGTTTTGAATTTTTTTTACTGTGTTGTTGTTTTGTATTTTTTTGTTGTTTTGTACTTTGTTGCTCATGAATAAAGGTTTTTAATTTGTCTGAAAATTGGTTTTTAAGTAGTCTGAATTTTGTCTGAAAAGTGGTTCATGTGAAAAATACAACTCATAAATGTTATACAAGATTATTTCATAGCAAACACATACTAGTAAATACAGTACAAATTTATCCAAATTTGAGGCTACGGCTAGACGATGGTTTGGTTTTTGACAACCCGGGTCTACTTCTTACATACTCTGGCGAGACGAGTCTCAAAGTGTTAAGCTCCACTTTCTCGATGTACACTTCAATCACAGTACGGCCGTCAACATACTGGCGTATGTTGGCTACATCTTCGTCGGTACTCAATTCTACCAGTCCAGTCAAGAAGTCTGCATTCGGCCTCTTAAAATACAACCTATTATATTTTGGTTCTTCATATTCCAGCTCTTTCGTGATCTGTTCAAGCAGTTGCATAGAAAGATCCTCCACATTAACATGTCAACATAAATTTCTAGACCACGAAAATAATGTCTTTTAGGTGGTTCCGTAAAGTAACCACCATGGTGGACTTTCATGGTGAACAACTGTGGATATTTATCTGTTGATGAAATTAATTAATATAGTTAGTTCGAAGAAACAAGCAAAAAACTCAATGAAACAGGAACACTAACCATATAACTCTTTGCCAGTGTCTGAAAGCGATTCAGATAAACGTCTAAAGCACCAAACATGAAGGTTTGGGGATGCCATGTAAAAATACGTTAACGAATAATATGTTATCGTTTATGTGTTTTACGACTAATCTAGCCTAGGTTATTTATAGGCAAATGTGGATGCTTTTACTGCACTTAGGTCCCTGTCTTTGCTCTAACACAACTTAGGTCCCTGTCTTTTCTCTAACACAACTTCGGTCCCTATCAATGCTATCATATGATATAGTTCTATATAACCATTACTATTCTCTCCATTTAAACTACTACCATTATGATCATCATCCCATGTTCTGTTTCAAGTACCTTTCAAAAGATAACTGGTCCCAATCAATGTTCAGATCAACGCACATAAGTTATGTTTGATAAATTACAACGCACTAAACATACAATATTTATCGTCTCAATCAATGTTCAGATCAACAGTATCATATGATATAGTTCCATGTGGTTCATGTGAAAAATACAACTCATAAATGTTATACAAGATTATTTCATAGCAAACACATACTAGTAAATACAGTACAAATTTATCCAAATTTGAGGCTACGGCTAGTGAATAAAGTTGTACAATGTCCCCACCTAAACAACCGAGTACACAAGAATTCCGAATCTCTGTGCACTTGACATCCCGTATAGGTTGGATGATTGGAGTTTTAAGCCGCTGAACCATGGTTAGGTTGGATACATCATGCAAGGTCAAGTCAGAGGTTACCTCATTCGGATAAACAAACATGGGGTTTTGCTTGTTAATGATGCTAGATTTTGGTAGCCGTACTCTATCCACGTGGGCCCGCAACGAGCCTGTTTTTGAATTCTTATGGCACGTTTAGATCAACAGTATCATATGATATAGTTCCATGTGGTTCAAGCTCTGACGGACCCGCGGTGTTACTTAGTTGAGTGCTTGTGCGTCTACTCCTTGGCACGGTTGAAGGGGCGGGATTTGGACACTCTCCACGAGTATGTCCTACGCATTGGCACCGAGTACATCTTCGCTGTATCGAACCTTCACCACGTGATGGACGTCGGTCGTTCTTTCTCGGTCTGCCGACTCTGTTCTTATTGATTAAAGGTGGATAACATGGCGGAAGCGGGTCGGGTGGAGACACCCATGCTTCAGGGGGTCCAGCTGGGTTTATAACCTCCACGTATGTTCTCCGGTAATATTCGGACCTGAAGAAAGGAACAGCCAAGTCGCTGCAATCTATACGACCCATATATCTTGCCGCAACGATGGCATGGCCGCACGGTAACCCAGATTTTCCCATTCGTGACACGAACAAGTGTGGTCGATCATATGCACAATCGCGTGAACATGGCCATCCTGAACCTCGTACCTCCCATACCCGATTTCTCTTACCGCCCATGTCGCCGCGCGACGCGCTCTGTTCTGAACTATCTCCTCCGCCGTTGGTGTGAGTGCATTTTGCATCTCAGCTCCTTTTCGGCGTCGAAGTTGGTACCACTCTTGTTGAAAGGCTCGAAAGTAGTCCATAAAATTAACAATCGGACATCTACACACAAAAAGAGAGAGTGCATTCACCGACTATGCACTATTGGAGGTCAGAATGTCATATCGTTGTCCAGGAAAATGGGCCGCGGACCACCTCTCCGGTCCAGCTTCGTCCATGACTTTGGCTGCTTCCTTGGCACTAAATCGTAGCAGATTCATGTACCGGTTAAACTCTCGATCTGTATATGCTCTGCATGCCGCCCAGTAGACATCCTTATGGGTGGTAATACGTCTGTCCTTGGTTTTGGCGTTCATCTCCAAATGTCAACAGCATATGGCGTGAGGGGCGTTTGGGTACATGGCAGAGATTGCGGCGCTTATGGAAGGAGCCCTGTCGGACATAAACACCAACCCTTGCGGGTCTCCGATAGCTTGTCTTAACATGGACAGAAACAAGTCCACTCGTCCCCGGTTTCGAACTTGCCTACGCCGAAAGCTACTGGAACGATGGAGTTATCCCCGTCCATGGCAACCGCCAGGAACATCATACCCAAGTAACGGCCCTTTAAATGGGCTGCGTCTATTACCAGGACACGACGTAGATTTGCCAGAAATGTGCGGATCTGCAAAAACATAGGTGGTTTTCCTTTGTAAATGTTATAGTTTATAATGTGTAAACTTATGACGTGTTAAAATACGTACCGCGGGTCCAAGGGCCACGAAGCACATCTCAAACCGTCCACGTGAATCGGTCCGTAGCTGCGTGACGGTACCAGGGTTCTGCAGCTGCAAATTATATAAATATGTTGGGAGTCGTTCATACGACTCCTCCAACGTGCCTCTCACCATAAGCAGTGTCTGGCATCGCGCACGCCACGCTTGGTGGTAACCAATCGTGACGCTGAACTGCTGGTGAACATCGTGGACGATGTCCTTTAGACGCAATGACCTGCTAACATCAAGAAATTTGTTTTTCAGTATCGCACCCAAAGTCTTTTTGCCGGCTTGTTTGTGGTGGGGATTCAGTTGCGTCCTCGTACAAGTGTGTACGTCGTGCAACTTTCTAATCATTAACGCCCCTCCTTTGGGACCCGTGTGAATCGCGTACATCCTCCACTCACAGTTTTCTCTGGCACATTCAACAATGTATCTGCTTTTGTCAGATTTCGGCGTGTGACTTTGGAAACCCCCTTCCAAGAACTTAAGTCCGACCCGACTTGCCAAGATATCCTTCGAATCGAATATCTGACCTACTGTAACAACCCGGTTCCCGTAACATACATCATAATACATAACATTCATACATATAATTGATTTACAACAAAAGTTACATAACAAACCAAGTACGGTCTCATTAGTCTTGACATTACAAAATATATAAAAGCTTCCTAATCAACATCCATCAAAAGCTTCCTACACTTCATCCTCTCCTGCCGATCCTTAACCTGGAAAACATATTTTTTGAAAACAAAATGAGGGTTAGACCAAACGGGTCTAGTGAGTTAATCCCGGTCCTTTCCAAAATCATTATAAAACCTTTTATGTAAATCCTTTGTATCAAAATAGTTTAGATAAACCTTTGGTAATCCTTTCGTAAAATATAAACATACCACACGTATTTAAATACCAATCCAGACTCGTGCATCGTGTACATCTCATTCACCTTATTCCTCCACAAATGGCCATATTAGTTGGTAGCAAGCCAACTAATAAATCAACAACCGGTCCGCTCACCGGAACCCGGCTACCTGTCGGTCCGCACACCGGAACCCGACTACTCACTGGTTCGCACACCGAAACCCGGCTACACACCGGTCCGCACACCGGAACCCGACAACAAGTGCACCCGTGTAGTGCAAAGCTTATATAAATACAATATATATCTCATTACATCATATTGTCATTTATATACACATAATCATATTCCTACCACATAATCATCTCATATATATATTTATACACATATATGTATTCCAGTTCAAAAACGTTTTAAAGCAAAACTCACCTGAATGCTTACAATATGCTTCCAAACCTTTCTCCGAGCTATCCGATCCTTTATCCAAAATTCTCAGAATCTGAAACCATTTACATACAAATATCTCCTTACCAACTTATGTATAAGACTTACTAGCAGGTTATGGACTCTAGATACATCTACATAACTTTTATCCTCAAAATTACCCAAACAGCCAAGTTATCCGGAAACCTCAAAGTATCCGGACAACTTTCCGGACAACACAAAGAATCCGGACAACATGAAGAATCCGGATACCATCCGGTATCCCATTCCATCCGAAGGACTTACCCGGATAAAACCCTGTCCGGACACCTTCAGAAAGTCATCCGGACACCATCAACAAAACTACTCGGACACCTTCTACTTTATCCGGACACCACTGTCGGTTTACCCCAATTTTACCCAGAATTCGACAGAAATATTACCAGAAGTGTAAATGATGTTTCTACTCCGATAGAACCCTTCTAAAAGCAATTATAAACACAAAATACAAAGGAACTTACCTTATTTTCACTTCCACATACTCCAAATTGAATTTCCTAGCCTTCTTTTCTTCTTTGGCTCCTTTTGTTCCCAACACACACACTTAGGTTTTCTGGATGATTTGCTGAATGAAAATATCTGAAGTCTACAAGATGATAATATCAAACTTATTTTACCATTTTAGCCCTTGAACTTCTCAATAATGACCCAAACACCCTTAAGTTTATAATTTACCCAAACATACCTTAAACATCTAACTTTAAAGTTAACTAAACTTTAACGGAAAGGGGATTTAACTAACGAACTTACCCGAGGTATTACATTATCTCCCCTTTAAAAGAATTTCGTCCTGGAATTCGGTTAAGCAATAAGGTATGAATACCTATTACTACTACTTCGAACTTAATCAAAGCCATAGTAACTAACTGAATAGCCACCCCACACCCACCTATATCTCTAACACAGATAAGCAACAAAAGCACGGAAATACCAAAAACCATTTTGCACCGAAGTCAGATAACACCTTAGCACGTATAGAGTTTATAGAAATATACCTGTAACCTCATCAGAACTTTCTTCCACCTCTTGTTCCGTCATCTGAAAAACTCGACCCTTTGCTTTCGGTACCTCAGGCCCTTGTTTCTCTCCCGGTCTAACACTCGTTGGTATTACCGTCATACTACCCTGCTGTGTTTTCCATTACGGACAATCTGACTGAATATGATCCGGGGAATTGCAAACGAAACATAATCGGTTTGCACAACAATTCTTAGCGACATGTCCAGCCCCTCCACACTTGTAACAACTTCTAGGATCAACATAACAATTTCCTTGATGCACACGGTTGCATTTTGGACATGGTCTTTCAACTGGTCTGAAAGGTGAATAACTATCAAACCTCGGGGATTCATATTCTTCCGAATCATACATTGTTTCTTCCCGTTTTCTTTTCCCAACACTCTTATCACCAACGTCTCTCCGGTTATCCTGTTCCACATTTTCCGCGGCATCCACTGCGGCTGAGAAGGTATCGGGTCCTCTTGCAGTCACTAGCTTTCTAATTTCTGCATTTAACCCAAAAATAAACCTTTCCATCTTTAGAGCCTCCGTGGCACCATAGTACTCCGCAAAGCGAGATTTCTCCAGAAAGAGAGCGGTGTAATCCCTAACCGATAAACTTCGCTGGTGTAGGTTCATGAACTCCTCTTCCAACTGTCTAACTGCTGCTTGAGAACAAAACTGTCCTTTGAATGTTGTTGTGAATTCGTCCCAAGTAAAAGTAGAGTATACATCCGACCTTGTGGAATCAATGTGAGCTTCCCACCAGTACAGAGGTTCTGCCTTCAACATCGCCGTTCCGTATAATACTCTGTCCTCATCCGCACACTTACTGGTCTTGAAGATGGCTTCTATTTCCGTTAACCATCTCATCGCCTTCACTGGGTCTCTATCTCCTGAGTAAGTTGGAGGTCTACAGTTTAAGAACATCTTGTAATCACACCTTCTTGACACTGGTATGACCGTAGGTGTAATGGCCATTTCGTCTTCCAAACCAGGATCTGGTGTTTCAGTATGACGAGCTTGGTCGAACATAGGCTGGATATTTGCTTGAAGTCTTCCCATCTCCGCCATCAAATCGTCTCTGGTAATAAACTCCGTACCTCACCCCTGAACTCTACCTCCGGTTCTGCCCCCAGTTCTACTCCCCGTTCTACCTCCGGATCTACATCCCCCTCGCTCTCCTCTTCTTCCCCCCGTTCCTATTGGTGGATTCGTACTATTCGGATTTCCTCCTCCTCTTCTATTCGTATTTCGAGTACCGCTTGCCATTCTGTAGATTCAGACAAGATTAATATACACATAAGCACATACCCCATATAATAAGGTATCCCAGTCCAAACATGCACCTGTAAGATCACAATTACACTGGCCAGGTGTAATCTGAAATTACCTTACATGATGTTCCTTCTACCTTTTATACTTAGCATCCCAAGGTTCTAATATATCAAGGACACCTTACTTCACATGCAGTTTAAGTCTAGGTACGGGTACAAATACCTAAATCCCTTAAACTAGGGCTCTGATACCATTTGTAACAACCCGGTTCCCATAACATACATCATAATACATAACATTCATACATATCATTGATTTACAACAAAAGTTACATAACAAACCAAGTACGGTCTCATTAGTCTTGACATTACAAAATATATAAAAGCTTCCTAATCAACATCCATCAAAAGCTTCCTACACTTCATCCTCTCCTGCCGATCCTTAACCTGGAAAACATATTTTTTGAAAACAAAATGAGGGTTAGACCAAACGGGTCTAGTGAGTTAATCCCGGTCCTTTCCAAAATCATTATAAAACCTTTTATGTAAATCCTTTGTATCAAAATAGTTTAGATAAACCTTTGGTAATCCTTTCGTAAAATATAAACATACCACACGTATTTAAATACCAATCCAGACTCGTGCATCGTGTACATCTCATTCACCTTATTCCTCCACAAATGGCCATATTAGTTGGTAGCAAGCCAACTAATAAATCAACAACCGGTCCGCTCACCGGAACCCGGCTACCTGTCGGTCCGCACACCGGAACCCGACTACTCACCGGTCCGCACACCGGAACCCGGCAACAAGTGCACTCGTGTAGTGCAAAGCTTATATAAATACAATATATATCTCATTACATCATATTGTCATTTATATACACATAATCATATTCCTACCACATAATCATCTCATAAATATATTTATACACATATATGTATTCCAGTTCAAAAACGTTTTAAAGCAAAACTCACCTGAATGCTTACAATATGCTTCCAAACCTTTCTCCGAGCTATCCGATCCTTTATCCAAAATTCTCAGAATCTGAAACCATTTACATACAAATATCTCCTTACCAACTTATGTATAAGACTTACTAGCAGGTTATGGACTCTAGATACATCTACATAACTTTTATCCTCAAAATTACCCAAATAGCCAAGTTATCCGGAAACCTCAAAGTATCCGGACAACTTTCCGGACAACACAAAGAATCCGGAGAACATGAGGAATCCGGATACCATCCGGTATCCCATTCCATCCGGAAAAGTATAACAAGAAGGACTTACCCGGATAAAACTCTGTCCGGACACCTTCAGAAAGTCATCCGGACACCATCAACAAAACTACCCGGACACCTTCTACTTTATCCGGACACCACTGTCGGTTTACCCCAATTTTACCCAGAATTCGACAGAAATATTACCAGAAGTGTAAATGATGTTTCTACTCCGATAGAACCCTTCTAAAAGCAATTATAAACACAAAATACAAAGGAACTTACCTTATTTTCACTTCCACATACTCCAAATTGAATTTCCTAGCCTTCTTTTCTTCTTTGGCTCCTTTTCTTCCCAACACACACACACTTAGGTTTACTGGATGATTTGCTGAATGAAAATATCTGAAGTCTACAAGATGATAATATCAAACTTATTTTACCATTTTAGCCCTTGAACTTCTCAATAACGACCCAAACACCCTTAAGTTTACAATTTACCCAAACATACCTTAAACATCTAACTTTAAAGTTAACTAAACTTTAACGGAAAGGGGATTTAACTAACGAACTTACCCGGGGTATTACACCTACTCTTAACCTTTCACTGCGAATATAAGGTGTAGGTTCGTAGGTTTGTGACTGGGTATTCTGGTCTGGAAGAATAGGGGGCATATCAAAAAAGTCATTTATCTGACTACATGATTTTCTACTAGGGGTATTGTTGGGTCACCTAGATTTGAAATTGACTCTCCGATGTTCTCCCTTATGTCTTACTTGGAATATTTTAGCATGGTTCTTTTAAAGATGACTTGTACAAGATATCAACTGTTCGGTGAAGTCGAAGATCAACCGAAACCAAGCTTGAAGACATTTGTTACGTGCGAAATATGTGTTTTAATCGCAGTGGGTTGCAAACTGTCCACAGTGGAAAGTGCAAGTGTACACTGTCCTCTATGATCGTCACAGCAAGTAATAGTTGGTAAAATACCAGAATCGAATCCACAGGGACTGGACAATCAAGACAATACGGTTCTTATGAGCTCCTTTTACAAGTTTCAATTAGAGAGGAAAATAATACTTTGGTTTGGTTTGGTGAAATAGCTACTTTAACGATTTTACTAAGATTAAAAGGAGGAATGGAGGTTAGATTTTCCCTAGATTTTATACTAAATACTCGGTCCTAAAAAATCCTTGTATTCGAGGTAGACGTTTTCGCTAGAAAAGCCCGGTTACAAAATACTCACACCGTTTAGATAAAAATCCCATACTCTTAGTACTTATTGTTTTGTCAATGGTAATCTCAAGAATGGACCTTTTCAGGTCTCGATGGAATGTGTAGAGACAAATACTCTAAGTGTTTTTAAATACACAAATTAGCTTGCCTACTACTCCAGTGGGTTGAGATTTGCTCACTGTGCCGACCTCACTTTCGTAAGTGTCATAAGAATTATTTCGAATCCCCTAGCATCATTCAAGCTCGTGTCACTACGTTCTACTTATTTCTAAGTTAAGAACTAGACTTTAGATCCTTGCAAGTGATCGGCTTGTTCGCATCCTTGGGTAAATATCGAGAATGAATGACCAAAACAACAAATATTCTAAGTATAAAGATTACTCAAGCATTTTTAATAAAATCCAGGTACTTCTCCTTCCTACATCCCAAAGGATGTTTAGCCCATACTTGAAGTAAATAAAGCAAAAGAGTAGAAGTTGCACATAATTAAACTGAAAGTGACTTGAATAGAACTCACAGTGGGGAACGAGGGTTCGTCCCTGTCACTGTGTATTGCGAACTACAATTAAGCTAAGAAAGTAAATTACTGAAAATTAAAGCTAGTTACTGCAGTAAATAAAAGACTAAAGCTAATGTGGTAGTTGAGAGAATTTAAGGCTAAGCAAAAACTCCAAGGATCCTTATAAATGATACCCAAGTGCTCCTTTATATACTAGGAGAAGGAGTTGGGTATTACACAAAAGAGGTGGGTCTTCCAATGGGTAAAGACTGCTGTGTTGTGGCAGAAATCAGTTCCTTGTGTAATCCTTTTACCCAATGGACTCTTTTCCAAGTCAATCTCCAAGTACAAGGAGGTGTACTTGATGCTATCTCCAATGAAAACTACCTTGTACATCTCCAACCCATATTTTCCTGCCATTTGAACCTTCTAAACTCCAGGTTTTATATTTCCAGCCCATGGTTTTCTTTTGTTTTCTTGATCTGCTCGAAGAGTGGGGAACCGGAGTGGGCACAACAGTGGTCACTGCAGGATAAAACGTGAAAAACACCCAAATTCTACCAAATAATTTATTAAAGACCATGGTTCACTCCTTTTGCTCGTTTTCGTGAAATATCCCAAGAATGGGGGTTTTAAGAAGTGAAATGGCTAAAATTGACAAAATAAAGTGGAAAATAAATGGAAATAATAACTCTAAAAATAGAGTTATCAACATTCTACTTGTGGAAAATAGAAGACTCTTCTCTGCATTCAACCAAGTCATCATCCACCGAAGTTGTTCTTACAAATCGGTGGACAACCCTCCACCGAATTTTTTCTTACAAATCGGTGGACAACCCTTCCCCGAATTTGTTCTCACAAATCGGTGGACAACCCTTCCCCGAATTTGTGTGGACAACCCATCACCGATCTTGTTCTCACAAATCAGTGGACAATCCCTCCACCAACATATCCTTTGTCGGTCAGCATCATCCCACCGATAAGGGTGCTAAAATCGGTGGGATCTATGTGTTATCAAATAAAAGATTTTCTCTCTGCAGATTGTTTCAAGTTCCAAAGTAAATTATATCGGTGAAACTTCATCGGTGTGACTGTCTTAGGATACACATCAAGAAGATCATTTATTATGGGACAATATCCTTTGACAGATAAAAGTGACTGTTTGTCGTTTTATCCATTATCAGTTAAAGTCCTTTTCTTCAGCATGGGTTCTATTTCCAGTACCTAGTAAAAGGTGATAAGGACATCTCAGCTTTTCAGGAGTCAACATCCTCAGCAAATATGATGATGACAAGTGTCCCAAGCATTCAATGCTTGTACACTCCTTGCCACTATAAAAGGAAGAAGATATCCCCATGCAAACTACGCTTTCTGGAATTCTCTCAGTGCAAGAAATCTCCATATTGCTTGATAACTTAATAGCTTTGTTCTCAGTGTTCTTGGTTGTTTTGTTTAGTATACTTTGTGAAAGATTGTTAGAATAGTTTATCTGTTCTTTTCCGCAACAGTCTTTAAGTTTCTTTGTGTATTTCTTGTTGAAAGATATTCAATAAAAGAATTAAAATTGTGAAATTTTTTGAGTATTGTATTCAACCCCCCCCCCCCCCCCCCTTCTACAATACTTGTTAAGCCATCTGGGACTAACAAGTGGTATCAGAGCAGAAAGTTTAATTCCATAAACTTGATCTTCGATGGCTGCCTCTTCTTCTTCAACCATTGAAAACTCTTTTCAAAACAATTTTTCTGAGAATGGCTCCATAACAAAACCGCCTAAGTTTAATGCTAACAACTTTTCTTTGTGGAAAAGCCGCATGATGCTATTTATAGAAGGAGTGAATACTAGATATCCAACCATTCTCAAAGAGGGACCTATCATCCCCAGAGTTTGGGCTCGCTATGAAACGCAGAGGCCTGGTAAAGAAACCATGGAAAAAGAAATCTCTAGTGATTCTGATGAAGAAAAATCCAGTGCTACTGGTCGTTACATCCTTAAAAATCCTAAGAAATATACTGATGAGGAAAAACGGTTGGTTTCTCTTGACTCTAAGCTAAGAGCAATTATTGCACTCTCACTTCCTGATGAGGTCTATCACTCTCTGGTTAACTTTGAAACTGCTAAAGAGATGTGGACCACACTGTGTGTACTGTACGAAGGTACAGTGGAAGTAAAGAAATGTAAAAAGATTGGTCTTATTAGAAAGTATGAACTCTTTGCTTTTGAAAAAGAAGAATCTCTTCCTAGCTACTATAATCGTTTCAACTCTCTTTTAAATGATCTGAAGTTATTGGACAGAGTCTATGATAATGAGGAAGTCTTAACTCTTATGTAAGTTCATGGATTGTCTTCTAGAATTTTGGGAGAATATATGTACTTGCATTAAAACTACCAAGGACCTTGAGTTCATGCCCTTAACTGTCCTGTATGGAACTCTCTTCAATTTTGAGCAAACCAAGTTACAAAGGAAATCTTTCATCAAAGAGATAAAGAGCTCTTCTATAGCTCTTGTTAGTGAAAGTTCCAAGAAACCTCAAAATGTTCCTAGAATCACCTATCCTTCATTAGACTCTGACAATGACAGCCAAAATAACTCTACCCACCAAACGGAGACATATCTTAGTGATGCTGATGATGAAGGTGAGGATATTATGGTTGAACAGTTGTCTGATAAAATGGCAATGATGGCTGGTTCTAAGAACAAGTTTCGTCCTTTCAACAAATCCAGAAATTGTAGAAAATCTTCATCTTCCAAGACTTCATCTGATAAGTCAAATGAAGAGTGTTATAACTGTGGCAAGAAAGGACACTTTGCATCTGAGTGTAGGAGCAAGCGTGTTACTAAGTCTAGGAACCCATCCTCAGACAAATATTCTTCAAAGAATGAGAAACCCAGAAATAATCCTTTCAAATCAACCTTTTCCAAAAAGGATTCCCAATCCTCTTCCTTAGACCATCAGGAGCGTGCTGAGAAGTAAAAAGCCAAGTACAAGAAAGAGAAAGAAAGGAGTGAGGGTCTTGAAAGAAAAGGAAAAGGTCTAATGGCAGAAACTCATGACTGGGATGAAGAAGAAACTTCTGACAGTGATTCTCACAATATGTGCTTCATGGCCATTTCTGAAGAGATGGAAGATTCTGAAAAAGCTACCTCTCCAATGGCTCTTGTGGCAACTGGGTGCTCGACAGCTTATGCTCAGGTACGTCCTTTTAATGATATGACTGATAGTGAAAAAACTGATGCCTACGAATCATTAACTAAAGATTTTTATGCTGTCAAGGATAGCAAGAAAAGAAAATCCATTCAAGTTAAAACTCTCACCTCTCAACTTGAAGTCTGCATGGCTAAACTTGAAAAGTTTGAGGAAATCAAAGCTGAGCTTGAAAATGTGAAAACCATAAATCACGTGATTTCAAAAGATAAAAATCACCTTTTTAAGAAACTAAAAAGGGAACAAGAGGTTGTTAGAAAATGGTCAAATTCTTCCAAAAATCTTGAACAAATCTTTCAAGGTCAAATCAGTGGTAATGATAAATTCGGTCTAGGATTTGGGAAAACTGTTGCTGATAACTCTTCTCTTGCACTCATCCCTTCCTCTAATGCATGGGATGATGCCTCAGAGTCAAGTTCTTGTGACTCCATTTCCTTAAACTCTTTAGATCTGGGTGAAGCCTTAAAGTATGGAATGTTTATAAAGGCAAAAGAATCTTCTTCATTTCAAAACATTGAGAAGCAAGATTCCAATGATGTTTCAAAACCCATCCATGATTTTTTAAAAGATTCAGTCATGGATGAAGCCTCTTCCTCTAACTCCTCAAAATCTAAACCTTTTCAAAGAGCAAATCCCACCGATTTCGCCACCGATGAGCAACCCTCAAATCCCACCGATTTCTCCACCGATGATCCTCCCATACCTCTTCATGATCTGTTGAAATCTATTCACATAGATGAATACCCCTCTTCTGATCATAAACCCTCAAAGATCCCTAAGAGAGAACATCAACCTTCATCAAACAGATTCTCATCTTCCGACAAAAGGAAATATGTTGTTGATCTCCATCCAAAAAGTAATGGTCAACTTGTTCGTTTGGTAAGAAGTGATAACGGCACTGAATTCAGAAACAGTGCTCTTGAAGACTTCTTCACTGAGAAAGGAATTTCTCAAAACTTCTCTGCAGTCCGAACTCCTCAGCAAAATGGAGTGGTGGAAAGGAAAAACAGAACTCTATGTGAGGCTGCTAGATCAATGCTAAGTGAATCAAATCTTCCCATCTATTTTTGGGCTGAAGCTTTAAATACATCTTGCTTTACCCAAAATAGGTCAGTAATATCCAAAAGACATGATAAAACCCCATATGAAGTTTTCCATGGCAGAAAACCAAATATTGGCTTTCTTCATGTTTTTGGTTGTGTGTGCTTTATTCTAAATGATCGTGATAATCTTGGGAAATTTGACCCCAAAGCTGATGAGGGAATCTTTGTTGGATACTCCCTATCCTCCAAAGCTTATCGTGTGTATAATCTCAGGAGAAAATGCATTGATGAGTCTATTCATGTCAAATTTGATGATCTTAGATCATCATCTATGTCAAATGATGATGATGATTTACACAGATGGATCTCTTCATGCATCGGTGATGCTCCTTTATCAAACTCCGCCGAAATTGACCATGTTTCCACCGATGTACTTTCTCCCACCGATGTGCAACCCTCCACCGACGAACAACCTTCCACCGATCCAATCTCTTCCACCGAAAATATTGCCTGCCACCGAACCTCTGATCCCACTCCATCTTCACCTCTAACACAAAATATTCCACCACCTTTACCTCCTGTAACCAAATGGACCAAAGATCACCCCATAGATCAAATCATCGGTGATCAACAAGCAGGTGTCCAAACACGTAGAGGAATTGGGAATATTTGTCTCTATGTGAATTTTCTCTCTTTTGTTGAACCCAAGAAGATTGATGAAGCTCTTACAGATCCCTGTTGGATCACTGCCATGCAAGAAGAGCTCTCTCAATTTAAGAGAAACAAAGTTTGGAGATTGGTTCCCAGACCCTGACAGAAAACAATCATTGGAACCAAATGGATCTTCAGAAATAAAATGGATGAAGATGGTACAATTATCAGAAATAAAGCCAGACTGGTTGCTCAAGGATATCGACAGGAAGAAGGCATTCATGATGATGAAACTTTTGCCCCTGTTGCAAGACTTGAAGCAATAAGAATCTTTATGGCTCATGCTGCCTACCGAAATTTCATAGTCTTTCAAATGGATGTCAAAAGTGCCTTCCTCAATGGGGAACTTGCAGAGGAAGTCTATGTGAAACAACCTCCTGGCTTTGAAGATCCAGCTCATCCAGACTATGTGTACAGACTTGACAAGGCCCTTTATGGTCTCAAGCAAGCTCCACGTGCTTGGTATGACACACTTGCCAATTTCCTTCTAAAGCGTGGATATTCCAGAGGTAAAATTGACAATACTCTCTTCATCAAAGAGACCTCAGGTAACCTTATTCTTGTCCAAATCTATGTTGATGACATCTGTTAGTCCCAGATGGCTATAACAAGTATTGTAGAAGGGGGGGGTTGAATACAATACTCAAAATTTTCACAATTTTAATTCTTTTTATTGAAAATCTTTCAACAAGAATTACACATAGAAAACTTAAGACTGTTGCGGAAAAGAACAGATAAACTATTCTAACAATCTTACACAAAGTATACAACAAAATAACTAAGAACACTTAGAACAAAGCTATAAAGTTTTTCAAGCAAACTGGAAATTCTTGCACTTAGAGAATTCTTCCAGTTTGCGTAGAATATCAAGAGCTCACAGTAATCTTCAAAGTCTCTCAAGATGTGTGTATTTCAGTATGGAGAGCTCTTCCTTTTATAGTGACAAGGAGTGCCCAAGCATTAAATGCTTGGGACACTTGTCATCTTCACATATGCTGATAATGTTGACTTCAGGAGAACTGTGAAGTCCTTGTCACTTTTCACTAGGTGCAGACAGAGTAGCTTGAGCAGATAATAGGGACCTTAGCTGAAGGTGGATAAAAAGACAAACTGTCACTTTTCTCTGCTGGAGGATATTGTCCCATAATAAATGATCTTCTGTCTTGAGCCTTTAGCACCGAAGTGGTTTCCACCGAGATTGAGAAATCTTCGGTGGAAAGAAGACTAGTCCACCGAAATTGCAAGCATGTTTCGGTGGTAACTAGTCCACCGAAATTGCGAGCATGTTTCGGTGGTGAAAGGACCACCGAAATTACAAGTATACTTCGGTGGTGAAGCGACCACCGAAGTTACATATATATTTCGGTGGTGAGAGGGCCACCGAAGTTACATGTATATTTCGGTGGTGAGAGGAGCACCGAAAGGGTCATCGGTGGGAGAAGGGGACCACCGAATTTGTCCATGTACTTCGGTGGAAGAGGCCACCGAAATTGTCTTATAAATTCGGTGGAGAGAAGGCCACCGAAATGTCAAGGAATTTCGGTGGTGATGACTTGTTTGAATGTTGCCGAGATTCTTCTATTTTCCACAAGTAGAGAGTCTTCAAGCTTGGTTTCGGTTGATCTTCGACTTCACCGAATATTTGATATCTTGTACAAGTCATTCAAAGAACCATGCATCCAAAATTTCTCTAAGTATAAAATGTTTTTCAAAGTATAAAAGGAGATCATGAGGTCATCTTCAAATCTTGATGACCCAACAATCTCCCCCTATTTGATGATGACATCCATACTTAGAAAAACATGAGTAAGACAGTGAATAATGCAAGTTGACCCTTCTTTACTCTTTTGGGTTCTTTTTCACACAGTCCATTTTTTTTTTTTTTTTTTTTATTTTTTTATTTTTTTTTTGTGTGTGTATGTATATATGATATTTACATATAAGAAAAAAATAAAAAGGTATAGCTGTACAAATAATCGAAAGGAAAAGGAAAGAAGTATAAACAGTATAAACAGAATGAATATTACTTGCATCTTTGGAGGGGCGAGTTGAAACTTGTGTCTGGCTTGAGGATTCTTCATTTTGATCAGCAGCCTTAGGATACTTCTGCCCAACTGTTGCATCTTGGCATCTTTTCATGTTTAGCATCAGCATCCTTTGTCTTTGTTTTGCTCCCCCTCAGTTAGATCCGCCCGGACTGAAGTGCTCCCCCTTGACCGGTCCGTCGATTTCCTCATTTTTTTCAAGTTGGTCGCTGTATATGAGTACTGAGGGTTTATGTTGCTCCCCCTCAGATGAATTCTCCCCCTCAGCGGCCGACGTAGGAAAAACACCAAGAGAAAATGAAAAGATCGGCCAGAACCAAGACCAGTTTTTTTTTTTTTTTTTTTTTTTTTTTTTTTTTTACCTTTCCACCGAAAATTGAGCAAAATCCACCGAAAATTGGCTATTTTCGGTGGAAAATCGGTAGGATATTTTTTTTTTTTTTTTTTTTTTTTTTGCTTTTCCACCGAAAATGAAGGAGAGTCCACCGAAAATTGGCTATTTTCGGTAGGATTTTCGGTGGAAAATCAGTAGTAAAACTTCTAAGACATTATGGAGAAAATCTTCAAAGTGAAGAAAAGATTGGAATTTCATCTTCCAATTTGATGACCCAAAAAGATTGAGTTTGAGGATTTGGGGTGACATCTGTAGAAGAGTTTGTAGTGGGTGGATTGGTGGAGGGATTTGAGGTGGTGGATCGGTGGAGGGATTTGAGGTGGTGGATCGGTGGAGAGATTTGAGGTGGTGGATCGGTGGAGAGATTTGAGGTGGTGGATCGGTGGAGATTCGGTGTGGAATCGGTGTGGGTCGGTGTAGACTCGGTGGTGGATCGGTGTGAGGATTCCACCGAGGAGTTTGAAGGATTGTACCGAATTTAGAAGGGTTTCACCACCGAATTTGAAGAGTTCCACCGAATTTGAGGGGTACCACCGATCGAGGAGGCAAAACATATGATGGGAAGTAAAGTATGGTGGGATATGGTTTTGGTTTGGTGGTTAAGGAAAATTTCGGTGGTGAAGTTTAGAAAAGAAATGGAATTTTAAGAGATTGGAGATGGTGATGTCATGAGAATGACATCAACATGCTTATGATGTCATGAGAGAAAAGAATTCTAAGGTTTTGTCAACTTTCTCACTTGTTCACATAGATCCATCTGCCCAGCTCAAAATCTGCAATCACAAAGAATTTAATTTCCAGGTACCCATTTTGAAGGTGGGTCCTTTTGGGTTAGAAGAAAGAGAATGAAAAGAATTTATATCACTCAGAATAATTCTTTATTTCACAGTCTTTGGCAAAATGAGAAATATCACCACAGATATAGCATTTTCTATAAAGAGAGTTCCTTTTAGAAACTTGACATTTTTCCTAACTCTTGCTCAAAGATTTTGAAGAGATAACAAAGAATGGGGGTGCATCACATAGAATTCATATTTCAAAAATTGGGAGTACATAAATCCTTTCTTTTGAATTGGACATTTTGAAACTCACAGATTTAAGAAGAAAATCGGTATGAGAAGTCATAAAGTTATTTTTGGAAAAATTTTGGAGGATTTCCTTTTAAGACAGAAACAACACCCAGAGACTAGCCAAATAAAATTTCCAAAATTTATGTTTTCAGATGTGATGGCAGAAATTATGGACACATAGCAAAAGAGTTTGAAATAAGAGAATTCATAAAAGATAGATAAAACACATAGTATGTACCTGTGAAGAGTAGAAGAAGCACTTAGCTGATACAAGAGCAGTTGAGGAGTCATTCGCTTTCAGATGTGGGTTCATCTGCCAAATCATAAGATTTAGCAGGCAGACCCTTTCCTCTTCTGATAAGTCTTTCATTTCTTTCCTTTTCTCTCTTGTATTTTTCCTTGTATCTTTCAGCCCGGTCATAATTTGCAGAAGAGAGGTGTTGGCTGAACTTTTGGGAATCATATTTGGATCTTTCCGATTTTGAGGAAAATCGGTCTGAGGAAGCAGTTCTGGGTCTTTCAAACTGTTTACTCTTACACTCAGAAGCAAAATGACCCTTTTTACCACAGTTAAAACATTCCTCATTAGATTTATATAAAGGAGAGTGTTTGGAGAGAGAAGAGGATGAATTTCTATCGAACTTAGATTTTCCAGAAGAGAGATGAGATTTGGATTTAGAGTGCCCATCCAACATGGCCATTTCATCAGATAATTTATCAGCTGAAGTTTCCTCACATTCATCCTTAGCATCACTAAGATATGCTTCTGAATGATCATTGGGATCTTCTTGACTATTATGGTCAGAGTCAGATGGGTAGGTGATTTTTGGAAAACACTTAGTCTTTTTGGAAGAGTCACTCAGGAGAGCTAGAGAAGAGTTCTTTATAAACTTTTGCAGTTTCGTCTGCTCATAGTTGAAAAGAGTACCATAAAGAACAGTAAGAGGCATATGATCAAGATCCTTGGTTGTCTTTATACAAGTACAGATATTTTCCCAAAAATCGGGAAGACAGTCCATAAATTTGCACAGGACTTCCTCATTGTCATACACTCTACCTAACAGCTTTAAGTCATTAAGAAGACTGTTAAAGCGATTATAGTAGTTGGAGAGAGATTCTCCTTTCTCATAAGAAAAGAGTTCATATTTTCTAACAAAACCAATTTTTCTGCTCTTTTTAACTTCATTTGTACCTTCGTACAAAACACACAGAGTGGACCACATCTCTTTGGCAGTAGAGAGATTTACCAGAGAGTGGTACACTTCATCAGGAAGAGAGAGAGCAATGATAGTTCTAACTTTAGAATCAAGAGACACAAGTCGTTTTTCCTCATCAGTATATTTCTTAGGATTTTTAAGAATGTAACGACCAGTAGCAGCAGATTTTTCTTCATCAGACGAATCATTAGAATCATCTTTTTCCATGGTTTCTTTACCCGGCCTCTGCGTTTCATAGCGAGCCCAAACTCTGGGGATAAAGGGTCCCTCTTGGAGAATGGTTGGATATCTAGTATCCACTCCTTCCATGAACAGCATCATGCGGCTTTTCCACAAAGAGAAGTTGTTAGCATTGAACTTAGGAGGTTTTGAAATGGAGCCATTTTCAGAAAAGTTATTTTGAAAAGAGTTTTCAATAGTTGAAGAAGAGGAGGCAGCCATCGCAGATCAAGTTTATGGGATTAAACTTTCTGCTCTGATACCACTTGTTAGTCCCAGATGGCTATAACAAGTATTGTAGAAGGGGGGGGGGTTGAATACAATACTCAAAATTTTCACAATTTTAATTCTTTTTATTGAAAATCTTTCAACAAGAATTACACATAGAAAACTTAAGACTGTTGCGGAAAAGAACAGATAAACTATTCTAACAATCTTACACAAAGTATACAACAAAATAACTAAGAACACTTAGAACAAAGCTATAAAGTTTTTCAAGCAAACTGGAAATTCTTGCACTTAGAGAATTCTTCCAGTTTGCGTAGAATATCAAGAGCTCACAGTAATCTTCAAAGTCTCTCAAGATGTGTGTATTTCAGTATGGAGAGCTCTTCCTTTTATAGTGACAAGGAGTGCCCAAGCATTAAATGCTTGGGACACTTGTCATCTTCACATATGCTGATAATGTTGACTTCAGGAGAACTGTGAAGTCCTTGTCACTTTTCACTAGGTGCAGACAGAGTAGCTTGAGCAGATAATAGGGACCTTAGCTGAAGGTGGATAAAAAGACAAACTGTCACTTTTCTCTGCTGGAGGATATTGTCCCATAATAAATGATCTTCTGTCTTGAGCCTTTAGCACCGAAGTGGTTTCCACCGAGATTGAGAAATCTTCGGTGGAAAGAAGACTAGTCCACCGAAATTGCAAGCATGTTTCGGTGGTAACTAGTCCACCGAAATTGCGAGCATGTTTCGGTGGTGAAAGGACCACCGAAATTACAAGTATACTTCGGTGGTGAAGCGACCACCGAAGTTACATATATATTTCGGTGGTGAGAGGACCACCGAAGTTACATATATATTTCGGTGGTGAGAGGGCCACCGAAGTTACATGTATATTTCGGTGGTGAGAGGAGCACCGAAAGGGTCATCGGTGGGAGAAGGGGACCACCGAATTTGTCCATGTACTTCGGTGGAAGAGGCCACCGAAATTGTCTTATAAATTCGGTGGAGAGAAGGCCACCGAAATGTCAAGGAATTTCGGTGGTGATGACTTGTTTGAATGTTGCCGAGATTCTTCTATTTTCCACAAGTAGAGAGTCTTCAAGCTTGGTTTCGGTTGATCTTCGACTTCACCGAATATTTGATATCTTGTACAAGTCATTCAAAGAACCATGCATCCAAAATTTCTCTAAGTATAAAATGTTTTTCAAAGTATAAAAGGAGATCATGAGGTCATCTTCAAATCTTGATGACCCAACAACATCATCTTTGGTGCCACTGATGAGTCACTATGTGATGAGTTTGCTTCTCTCATGATGAGTGAATATGAGATGAGCATGATGGGAGAGCTTACATTCTTTTTAGGCCTTCAGGTCAAACAATCTTCAGAAGGGATTTTTATAAACCAAAGTAAATATATTCGTGATCTTCTGAAGAAATTTAATTTTTTAGATAGTTCTCCTATGAAAACTCCCATGGCACCACCTTTGAAACTCAATGCTGATCTTAACGGTGAATCTGTGGATGTTACCCTTTTTCGAGGCATGATTGGTTCTCTTCTGTACTTAACTGCTAGCAGACCGGATATAATGTTTGCTACTTGTCTATGTGCCCGTTATCAAGCCAATCCAAAAGAATCACATTTAAAGGCTGTAAAACGGATTTTTCGGTATATCAAGGGTACCTTGCACTTGGATCTTTGGTATCCCAAAGACTCAGGTTTCGAACTAATTGGGTATTCAGATTCAGATTATGCAGGTTCCCAGATTGATAGAAAAAGTACTACAGGAAGTTGCCAGCTTCTTGGTGGCAAATTGGTAAGTTGGTCTAGCAAGAAACAAAACTCTGTGTCAACCTCTACTGCTGAGGCTGAATATGTAGCTGCTGGAAGATGTTGTGCTCAGGTCCTGTGGATGAGAAATCAACTCAGGGACTATGCTCAAATCTACTCCAAAATACCAATTCTGTGTGATAACTCAAGTGCAATAGTGTAAAGCCCGTATCCCGGTATGTAATTTCTTTGTTTTAATTCTTTTTAAAAAGTTTTATTTTAACATGGTTTCCGTTAACGGGGTTAGACGATTTGGACCTAATCGTTAATTATGTCAAAACATGGGTTAGATTGCGAGAAGGAATTAATTGAGGGACCAAAATTGTTAAAGGGCCAAAATTGTGTATTTCGGCCCATGCAAGTCCAAAGAAAAACCGAACCCATATTTGGGTTGTGTGTGTTTGGGGTTTTCGTATGCAGCAAGGAAGGAATTAGAAGAGGAAGAAACCCTAAGTCAAACCCTTCTCCCTCCCCCTTAGTTGCGATCGGCCGAGAGTAGAGAGAGAGAGAGAGTTCGCCGGAAAGTGGAAGAGAGAGAGGAGGAGGCTTTCGCCAAGGGTTGCCGGCGTCGAGAAGTGAAGAGGAAGAAGTGATCGCCGGCGAGTTCGGTCGGAAAGAGGGACGTAGGGCGTTGCGTTGAGGTAATAGCATTTTTCGTGTTCGTTATTGTTATCGGCAAGAGCCACCATGAACCGCCACCACCACCGCTACAGCCACGGCTACCGGCGGTGGGGCCGCCACTGCACGCCGCTGTGATGGCGGCAGGGGGGTGCGGGTGTGTGCGGGTGTGTATGGGTGCGTTTTGCGAGTGAGTCGGGTGTGGGTGACGTTGGGAGGTCTCGCCGGAAGGGTTACCGTAACCATTGTCGCCGCCGCCAACCACCACCGCTGCCGGAGGCGGAAGTGGGTGGTGCTCGGTGGTTGTCCAGCCTAGTATGACCTTTCTCCAGTAAGCTTTTAGGCTTTTCGGGTCTGTTTGGATTAAGTCGTGACTTAATGGGTTAATTATCAATAGTTGTCATTTCATGTGAAATTCATAGTTTCTGCCTCTGTTTTGTAAAAGCCATAACGTTTTCTAGGAACATCGTATTGGGGTGAAATTAGTGCCAAAATCTCCCATTCTGAGTCTAGTAAGTTTCATATGTTTTACGGAAAAACCAGTTCGGACCATAGCTAGTGTCAAATTGTCGTTTTGTACTGAAAGATCCTGTTTTTCGCTGTTCTGCAAGTCGGTTTTGTAAAATCCATATTAAATTGTTGAAAAATTGTTAGAGTGCGTGCGATATGTTGGGAACTGAAGATTTGCCAAGTATGGTTAGTACTGCCAGAACAACAATACTACTGCCAGAGCAAGGTTAGTACTACAAGTAAAAGTTAATGCTGCTGGAACAATGTTAGTACTGCTTGTGCATAACGATGTTAATGCTGCTTGTGATCATAATTATGGAATGCGAGAATGTTGGAGATAAAGATGGAATGATTGAAGATAAGCATGAAAGAATATTCTGAAGATCAATTTTGTTTTGATAGTTATCTTGTAATTATTTAGTATAAATAGATTTTGATAGATAGCTATTCGGCGTGAGATTTAGAATTCGTTTTTGTTTTAGAGAGAATTAACCTCAAGGTTTAGAACCCTATTTCTAGAGAAGTAGAAGTCATCTTGTTGAGCCTGTTCAACAAGATTGAGGTTTGGTTGTAAACTTGTGAGTTGAAGTATTGAATACAAACAAATTGTGTTTTCTGATTAGTTGTTCATTGAGTGTGTTTGAATTAAAGTTCTATTCCGCAAGATTCTTTAATTCTGATTTCTAAGTATAATTATTCTTGTTTGGAATCGATCCTGACAAGTGGTATCAGAGCTTGGTTTCTTAGAAATCTACAATCATTATGGACAACACAGTTGAATCAAACAGTACTCTTGTTTCAAAGGTTCCCATGCTCAGGCCTAATGAGTTTGACATGTGGAAGATTAGAATCAAGCAGTATATTTTGCTTACTGATTATTCCATCTGGGATATTATAGAGAATGGTCCATGTGCTGAAGGAAGGGTTGGACCAGATGGCAAAAGACCTCCTCCAAAGACTGATGCAGAAAGAAAGGTTAGACAAACAGAGATGAAAGCCTTAAGCACTCTGCTTTTGGCTATTCCCAATGAGTATCAGCACCAATTTCATCACTGCACTGATGCTCAGAGTTTATGGAATGCATTGGAAAAGAGATTCACTGGTACCAAGAGCATCAAGAGGAACCAGAAGGCAATTCTTAAGCAACAATATGAAAATTTTTACTTCTACAAAGAATGAGTCTATGACTCAAACTTTTGATAGATTTAATAAGTTGATTGGAGAATTGGCTACAGTTGGAGTTCGTATGGAGGCTGATGATGTAAACAGGAAGTTTCTAAGATCATTAGGTGAGGAATGGACAATGTATACTGTGTCTTTCAGACAGAATGACCAGTTAGAAGATAAAGAGCTCGATGATCTTTACAATGATCTTAGGGTATTTGAAGCAGAGGTTGAAGCCAAGAAGAAGCCCTCAGGATATGTGTATAATGCTGCACTCCTATCAGCATCAACTGATTCTACTGCTAACCCTGAATCAGTTAGTACTGCTGGTGGAGTCAATCAGGAGAAGGCCAATGATTCTGTACTAGAAGCTTTCTTTTCTAGTCATGTTAACTCCTCATTAATTAATGATGACTTAGAACAGATTAATGCTGATGATCTTGAGGAGATGGATATCAAGTGGCAGATGGCTATGCTTTCTATGAGGGTGAAGAAGTTTATAAAGAGGACTGGGAGAAACAACTTTTCCCAAAGAAGAGAAGATGGTGCTGGGTTTGACAAGTCTAAGGTGGAATGCTACAAGTGTCATAAGATGGGACACTTTGCCAGAGAATGCAGAGGTGGAGTATCTCAAAACAACCATCAACAAGCTCAGACTGGAAGCTTCAACCAGAACAGAAACTCTGTTCAAGCCCTTGTTTCTCAACAAGGAATGGGATTTGATTGGAGTGATCAAGCAGAAGAGGCAATTCAGAATCATGCACTCATGGCAGAAGTCTCAGATCTTCCTACTGAGGTAAAATCTAATCTTTGTTCTCAAGCTTGTATAGACACTGTGAAAAAGTATAGAGATCACAACCAGGGAATGTGTGATGACCTTAAGAGATTAGAAAAGGATAGAAGAGATTATGTAGTGATTGTTGAGAGGTTTGAAGAACAAATTAAGGCTTTTCAAGCCAATGAACTTCAACACTCATATGATACAAACTACTGGAAGTGGGAAAAGAATGGTCTGGAGTTCCAACTGAAAAAGTCTAGGGAGGAATGTGAGAAATTAAAAGGAGAACTTGAGAAAGTAAAACTTGATGTTGAAAAGTTTTCATGTGCTTCTAAAGTCATGGACACCATAATAAATGCTCAAATCCACAGTAAGATGAAACCAGGCCTAGGGTACAATGCCACACCCCCACCCTACAACAACACATACATCCCTCCTAGGTCAGACCTGTTAGAAACCAAGGATAGGAAGGACTTACCTGAAGGAGCTACTAAAGTAGATCCATTAGATGAAGTTGTTGTTGAGGATAAAACTGAAAAAGAAGAGTCTAAGAAAAGGAACAAGAATGTCAGTGGTGAGATCCCCTTAGAGAATTACATCAAGACTAATGAGGAAGGTGGAAGTCCCTGGGATAAGAACAATGAGATGAAAAGATCTGAAAAAGGAAAGGGAGTTCATTATACACAGACCACTGTTGTGAATTCCAATACTTGTGAACATTGTTCTTGCAAAAACTCTCAAAAGAATGAGCCCAAAAAACATGATAAAAAGAGGGGAAATCAAAGAAACTGGAATAATCAGTGGGCTCAAAAACAAGGAGTTGATCTGCAAAGGATTAACAGACCAAAACCTTGTTTTATCTGTGGCAAATTGAATCACCTTGCCAAACACTGTTATTTCAATCCTATTAACCAAAGGATAAATTTTCAAAGAACTTTTCAAAAATCAAATGGTTATAGGAAGCCTGTAAGGAACCATGTGGCTAAGAAACAAGCTAAATCCAAAAGCCACATGAGGAAAAAGACTGAAAAAGAATGTGTCACAATGTGGGTTCCTAAAAGCACCAGTGTTAGTACTGCTGCCTCTGATAGTACTGTTGCCTCAGACAGTACTGCTGCTAGCAGTGTTAGTGCTTCTAACACTGTTAGTACTTCTTCTAGAAGCAATACTGCTGCTAGCAGTGTTAGTACTGCTAACACTGTTAGTACTTCTTCTAAAGATAATACTGCTTCTAGTGTTTGTGCTGCTAGACCAATCATCTTGACAAAGTACTCCAGTACTGAAGTTCCTCAGGTTGAAAAACTTATCCAAACTGAATGTAAGTACTTTGATGAGCAAGGGAGACCCAAGACCACTTTGGCTTGGGTTCCCAATAAAAACTAATTGATTTATCTTATGTGCAGGGCAACCAACAGCTCAAGGGGAAGAGCATCTGGCATGTTGATAGTGGTTGCTCCAGGCACATGACAGGTAACATGGTCTGCCTCAAGAATTTCAAAAGAATTGATGGAGGACATGTTGCTTTTGGGAATAATCCTGCAGGAGGTAAGATAAGTGGTAAAGGTGATGTATCAAAAGGTAAGATGACATTTGAGGATGTTTACTATGTTGAGCAATTGAGATACAACCTGTTAAGTGTATCACAGGTCTGTGACAAGAAACATAGTATATTATTTACTGATTCTGAATGCATTATTCTTGCTCCTGGATTCAAAGTAGTTGATGAAAACATGATACTATTGAGAACTCCTAGAAAGGATAATGTGTATTGTTTAGATTTAGAAAGTGTTTCATCTGATTCATCCCTAAACTGTTTGGTATCAAAAGCTTCAATGGATGAATCATCAATTTGGCACAGAAGGATGTGTCACATGAATTTTAAAACAATGAATAAACTTGTTAAAAATAATCTTGTTGGGGGTTTACCATCAAAAGTTTATTCATGTGATGATCATTGTGTTGCGTGTCTCAAAGGCAAACAACACAAAACTTCTCATAAGTACAAAGAGATAAACACTATCCCAAATCCTCTTCAGTTGTTGCATATGGATCTGTTTGGCCCTACAAATGTCATGAGCATTGGCAAGAAGTCATACTGTTTAGTTATTGTTGATGATTACTCTAGATTTACTTGGGTATATTTTCTGAGAACTAAAGATGAGACAAGTGGACTGATCAAATCTTTTATTCTTAGAATTGAAAACCAATCAAATCAAAAAGTGAAAGTCATTAGATCAGATAATGGGACTGAATTTAAAAACTTTGATCTAAACACCTTTTGTGAGGAAAAAGGAATTGAGAGACAATACAGTGCTCCTAGGACTCCACAACAGAATGGTGTTGCTGAGAGAAGGAATAGGACACTGATTGAGGCTGCTAGATCTCTGTTAGCTGATTCAAAACTACCCACTACTTTTTGGGCAGAAGCAGTTAATACTGCTTGTTATGTCCAAAACAGAGTTTTAGTAATAAAGCCTAAAAACAAGACACCTTATGAGCTTTTTCAGAAAAAGAAACCATTTATTGGATTTTTCAAACCATTTGGGTGTCCTTGTACAATTCTCAATACCAAATCTCACTTAGGTAAGTTTGATAGCAAAGCAGATGATGGTTTTCTTGTTGGTTACTCATCTCAGAGTAAGGCTTACAGAGTGTTTAATACCTCTTCTAGAATAATTGAAGAAAGTGACAATGTCAAATGCAATGAGAACACACCAAATCCTATTGGTTCAGGTCCTGATTGGCTATTTGACATTGATTCACTCACTAATTCTTTGGGTATCAGTAGTGATGTAAATGCAGGACAAAGGGATGCACCACCATCAGATCACAGAATTCAGTCTGTGATATTTCCACTCCCTACCATTGATCCTGTTGACTTCTGTGAACAAGAAAAGGAAGCTGAACCCATTCAGAATGAAGAAGAGAGAAGAATAGAGGAAAATCAGCCTTCAAGTCCAAATTCCAGAGAGTCTGAAGTGACTGAAGAAGCTGAAGAAAATCCAGACTTAAATGAGTCAAATCTGGATGTGAACTTACAAGAGGAATCTGGTCATCCATCAAGAACTCAGAAAAATCATCCTCCTGAGTTGGTAATTGGAGACATTGCTTCTCCCATGATGACAAGATCAGCAAAATACAGTTAATACTGTACTCACTTGCTTTCTATCCCAAATTGAGCCCAAAAAGGCTTATGATGCTATGAGAGATCCAAGTTGGATAGAAGCAATGCAAGAGGAGCTGCTACAATTCAAGCTATAGAATGTTTGGAACTTGGTGGACCTTCCAAAAGGTCATAGGGCAATTGGCACCAAGTGGATTTTCAGAAATAAGAAGGATGAGAGAGGAATTGTGATCAAGAACAAAGCCAGGCTGGTTGCACAAGGGTATACTCAGGAAGAGGGTATAGACTATGAGGAAGTCTTTGCTCCAGTTGCAAGGATTGAGGCAATTAGGTTGTTTCTAGCCTATGCCTCATATATGAAGTTCAAGGTCTACCAGATGGATGTAAAAAGTGCTTTTCTATATGGGACTATAGATGAAAAAGTGTATGTCTGTCAACCCCCTGGATTTGAGAATCCATTGTATCCTGACAGAGTGTACAAGTTAAAGAAGGCACTTTATGGTCTACATCAAGCCCCAAGAGCATGGTATGACACCCTGTCTACCTATCTCTTGGAAAATGGATTTGAAAGAGGAATCATTGATAAGACCTTATTCATTAAAAAGAAAAAGAAGGACACCCTACTTGTTCAGATCTATGTGGATGACATTATCTTTGGATCCACAAATGATCACATGTGTAAAGACTTTGAGGAGTTAATGCACAAGAGCTTCAAGATGAGTTCCATGGGTGAACTTACTTTCTTCCTTGGGCTTCAAGTGAAACAGAAGAAGGATGGGATTTTCATATGCCAATCCAAATATGTGAAAGACATCCTGGATAAGTTTGGATTATCAGACTCAAAGCCAGCAAGCACACCAATGGAGACACACAAACAGATCATTGCTGATCTTGAGGGGGAGGATGTGGATATCCATCATTACAGATCAATGATTGGATCACTCATGTATCTCACAACCTCTAGACCAGATATTATGTTTCCAGTATGTGTATGTGCCAGATTTCAAGTTACACCAAAGCAATCACACCTTCATTCAGTCAAGAGGATATTTAGATACCTAAGAGGGCAACCTAGATTAGGTCTCTGGTATCTTTATGAATCATCCTTTGATTTACTTGCATACTCAGATAGTGACTTGGGTGGAGCTAACATGGATAGGAAGTCTACTTCAGGTGGATGTCAGTTTTTGGGTGCAAGACTAGTATCTTGGCAGTGTAAGTAACAAACCACAGTGTCCTTATCTACAACATAAGCTGAGTATATAGCTGCTGCAAGCTGCTGCTCTCAGGTTCTATGGATACAAAATCAGATGTTGGACTATGGGGTAACATTTCTGCACACTCCAATCTTCATTGACAACAACAGTGCTATTAGAATTGTTAACAATCCAGTCAAACACTCAAAAACAAAGCACATAGAGATCAGGTATCACTTTATTCGAGATTGTAATGAAAAGAAATTAATTCAAGTTGCTAAAGTTCATACCAATGACCAGTTTGCTGATCTATTCACAAAAGCTTTTGATGTGGGTAGATTCACTTACTTGGTAACAAGTGTGGGTCTGATCAACCTTGAATAAAGTCATGATTTTCAGTTTTTATACCTGTATTTCCTTCTATATTTGGTACTACTAACTCTTTTTCTCAGGATCTTCTGTATGACTTAGATTGACAAGTGCTGAAAAGTGCACGTATATTTACTACTGGCAGTGCATAGTTACTACTGCCAGTGGATAGTTACTACTGCCAGTGCATAGTTACTACTGCCAGTGCATAGTTACTACTGCTAGTGCATAGTTACTACTGTCAGTACATAGTTAATACTGCTTCGTACTTAATACTGCATGTGTCGTTAATACTGCTTTAAAATAAAAATTAGGGCCAATACTGCTATAAATACCTCTTTCAGCCCGCCAAAGTTCATAACGTCTCTTTGAATTCTATTCATCTCTCTCTCTTTCTAACTATTCTCTCCCAAGAATCTCTGTTTTCTGTCAAGAATCCTCAGGTACAATGGAGTTTATCGACGAACACAACGAAATTGCCATGCTCCAGAAGCCAAAACAGTCCGCAGGTTTTCACGACATTGTGGATTTCCTCAAGTACACGCATATATCCTATGCCCTAACGGTGACCCCGACAATCTACACCGAGCATCAGAAGCAGTTCTGGGAAAATGCCACTGTGGTGTCTGAAGATGGGCAGAAAATCATCAAAACAAGGGTGTGTGACAAACCCTTGAATGTTACAGAGGAGCTTATTCGCATCACTCTTCGATTGGATGATGCCTCAGGTATGACGTCTATTCCTAATGACGATCTATACTCAACTTTAACGAGAATGGGGTATGAAGGTCCCATTGGAATCTTTGTTTTTCAAGTCTAAATTTTCTACACAATGGCGATTCTTTGTTCATACCTTAATGCATTGCATTTCAAAGAAAACTACTGGATGGAGTGAGTTTAGCAGTACCATTGCTTATGCCCTGGTCTGCCTGGCCACTGCCAGGAAGTTTAATTTTTCACAAATGATTTTCAATGATCTTGTGTCAAACCTGGAATCCAAAAAGAGTTTTTATATGTACCCAAGGTTTGTCCAAGCAGTGATTACTAAGGAATTGACGGATTTGCCTCAATTTACTGAGGTATATGTACCTAAACCCCCTAAAGGAAAGGTCTTCTCAAATATGAGAAGAACTTCCAGGGACTCGGAAGGAGTTGACACTCCATTGTTCTCTACAATGATGGGTGTGTCCCACACACAAGAAGGTATGGCATCAGGGTCAAGGCCCTCATTAGACCAACCCACTGATAGCCAAACCCCACCTTCAATCACCAAAGAAATTCCTCAGTCCATTCTTCAAAGACCCACTCCTCAAGTAACCAAAAAGTTTACAAGAAGAATGGTACACAAGGCTCCTTCCCTTGATGTACCTCCTACAAGCCCAAAGCCGTTAAGCCCTCTATTGGAGCATTCTCCAACAGAGAATATCGAAAGGGAAACCACAGGGGTGTCTCCCAACCCCAAGAAGGTGCTCACTAAGGAGAAGGTTGAGCATGTGAGTAGCAAGGCTGCCACTACTTCTGCTAGCACAGAGAAGGATAGTGGTAACATAACTAAGACCTTCCTCACGGCAACTCAGAATGAGAAATCATTCAGAGGTCCCAGGTGCCAAGAAACCACGGGGGTAGGTAGTGCTTTTGCTAGGCAAAAGACACCTACTAAAATTTCCAGTGATCCTTTAAAGGAAGTAAAAACTCCTAAACAAGGTGAGGATAGATATACATATGAGGAATTGATGGAAACCATTGCCAATATCAACACAGATGTTGTAAGTCAGCAAAAGGAGATAGATGGACTCAAGAAAGTGGTCCTATATAAACAAACACAGCTTGAGAAGCATAAGAAGCTGATTACAACGTTGATGCACATGAAGAAGAAAGCTCAGTATGTTCTTAAAAGAAGACGCCCCAACAATGATGCTCCCAAAAAGGGGGAGTCAGAAGCTGAATTCAACATGGAGAGTGCACAGGAAAAGGGGGAGAATGAGTGTGTTGAAGAAATTGCAAAAGAAGCAGAAACTGATCATGCAGCAGAAAAGGTTAATGCTGCTGAAATTCAGAAAGAAGCAGAAACTGAACCAACAGCAGAAACGGTTAATGCTGATGAAAGTCAAAAAGCAGAAGTGGCAGAAACCATTCCAGAGGCAGCAGAAACAAAAGAAGCAGCAGAAACCATGCAAGAAGCAGCATCTACAAAGGAAGAAGCAGCAGAAACAAAGGAAGCAACAGAAACTAAAAAGCCTACTTTGGAAGAAGTAGAAGTTGCAGAGGCTTTGATTAAAGCCAAACATGACACTCCTAAAAAGCAAGAAGAAACCCTGGGTGAAAAGCTGGTGTCACTGAAAAGAACAAGAACCAAGTCTATAGCTACCAAGAGTAAATTTGTCAAGAAACCTAGGGTAGAACCAGTGGTAGAAGAAGAAAAAGAAGAGGATGTTCCAGAAAAGAAAGATGATACAAAGGTTGCTGAAGAAGAAGTAGCAACTCCATCAGGTCAACCAAGAAATGCTCAATGTGATATGTATATCACTGTGGTTGATACTGATCCAATCAAAGTTGACCCATTATCTTCCATGCCTCCTGAGATCATGTTCTGGGATACCTTGGTAGATCAGAGAAAGGAGTACATTAGAGTCAAAAGAGCAGATGGGAAGTATGAGGTCTGTTCTACATGGGGAAGACTTATCAGAATGTGCTCTAGATCTGACGTAGAGGAGATGTACAAGGTTGGAATGAAGCTGTATGGAAATATGCTGAATGAGAAAGGGATGTCTATCACCAAATTGGTTCTTGAATACCTGTGCCTAATGTTCAAACCAGAAGCAGTTCAGTATATGATAGAAAGAAATTTTCAAGCCATTACCAACTGGATGCTCATTGAAAAATGTGGAGTGTATGTCATCACACTTGACTATACATATCATGAGTATTATTTGGTGGATGTTGCATACAAGCACAACAAGAAAAGGTTGAATGGAATGCTACATGCTAAGTTGGCTTGCAACAAGGATTCTGAAATGGGAAAATACTTGGTGAGAAGGATTATCAATCAAAGCCTGGGTTTGAATCCTGATTTATGTGTTCATGATTAGGTTTTGGAAGCATCATCTGAAGAACTTGACTTCTCAACCTAAAAAGTCAAGTTAGGGGGAGATTGTTGGGAACTGAAGATTTGCCAAGTATGGTTAGTACTGCCAGAACAACAATACTACTGCCAGAGCAAGGTTAGTACTACAAGTAAAAGTTAATGCTGCTGGAACAATGTTAGTACTGCTTGTGCATAACGATGTTAATGCTGCTTGTGATCATAATTATGGAATGCGAGAATGTTGGAGATAAAGATGGAATGATTGGAGATAAGCATGAAAGAATATTCTGAAGATCAATTTTGTTTTGATAGTTATCTTGTAATTATTTAGTATAAATAGATTTTGATAGATAGCTATTCGGCGTGAGATTTAGAATTCGTTTTTGTTTTAGAGAGAATTAACCTCAAGGTTTAGAACCCTATTTCTAGAGAAGTAGAAGTCGTCTTGTTGAGCCTGTTCAACAAGATTGAGGTTTGGTTGTAAACTTGTGAGTTGAAGTATTGAATACAAACAGATTGTGTTTTCTGATTAGTTGTTCATTGAGTGTGTTTGAATTAAAGTTCTATTCCGCAAGATTCTTTAATTCTGATTTCTAAGTATAATTATTCTTGTTTGGAATCGATCCTGACACGATATGTCCCTGGAACCCTAAGACATGGGACTTTGTGATTATGGAATAATATTTCTGGATTTATCAGTTTATAAGGGGTTAAACAGGTCCCGAACAGACCTGTGTTTTTAGAGTAAAAGCTGGATTATGTAATTTATAATTTAGTAGTCGTGGTCTTGGGTTGGGGCTTCTCTTTGACATTTGTTAACACGTATTTAGGTGGGAAAAAGTGAGTGAAGTTGGCCGGCTTGTGTTGCGGTTGCGGATACTTGCGTTACTTTGAGGTGAGTTCTCTCACTGCGTAGACTAGGAGTTACTTATATGTCGTGTTAGTTCTGCGTGTTATTGTATGCTTACGTGAACTAGTTGTGGTGTGATAGCTAGTTGTAAATTATATAATATGTGATGGGCATGTGTTTTGTGTACACCTCGGTGGGACTGAGGGGCTCGGGGAGACCGAGGGCTCGGGGAGACCGAGGGCTCGGTGGGACCGAGGAATTGTGTAAAAGTGTTGTGTGAACTCGGGGAGACCGAGGGCTCGGTGGGACCGAGGTAGGTGATTACATGTTTAAACCTTGATTTGTTTCTATACTTGTAATTGCGGTGTTGTTTGCCTACTTGCGAGTAGGGGCGATATATGTGTGATTGCTACCTGCGTAGGTGGTAGAATTCACTAAGCTTCGTGCTTACCCCTTCCCAATATCTTATGTTTTCAGGTGCGAGTAGCAGTCGAGCATGACGGTACACACGGGCGCAAGGCGAAGGCTGTTTAAGTTTAACTTTTTAAATGGGGATTTAATTTTATAACTTTTCCGCTGCATGAATTTTTATTTGACGGTTTGAATTAACGACGTCTGGTTTTAATTGTAATGAGATTTGTTAGTTATTGGTTTGACTATAATGAAATGCATTATTTTAAAATTTTAAAATTCCTTGTAATTTTTGGGACGTTACAACTTGGTATCAGAGCACAGCTTGAGTGAAGCAAACACATCTCGGTGTGTTTGGTCTCAAGTTGCGGCTATGAAAATTTTAAAACCCTTTTACTAAAATCTTTTAGGGTAAAGGAAAAAGGAAAACCCGTTTGGGAAACGGTGATCGAGGGTGCAGTGTGTACAGTCAGCCGACGCTAAGTGGGAAGGTACAGTACTTAGTGTATTTATCGCTTTCTAGATCATAGGGTATGCATGCTAGATTGCCTATGTGGTTTACATTGTACTGTATGATGATTGCTTGCTAGTGGGAATTAATGCTAGTTATAATAGGTTGTTAAGCGAAGGCCCTATAGGTTGTATGCAGTAAGAATCACATAGCCTTAGAATATTTGATTTAGTTCTATTGCGCAGCTCTTGTTTGAGTCCAACCGTTCTAGGATAGAATCTTGTATTCGAATGTCTATTTGATTCACGCTGCATGCGACTGGGTATTCGCGAGGCAACTCGTTATGGCTAATAGGGATTCCGTTGTAGCAAGGGTAGTGGGATGAGATGAAATTCCTAGTGAGCTGGGAAGAGTGTTTATATATGAGTATGTATGCGAGATTGCTTTCTTGAACATAGGAGTATGTATGCTAGGTTGCTTGGTGCTTATTACACTGTACTGCATGTTTGTTGCTTGCTAATAGGAGTTTATGCTAGCCTTGATAGGTTGTTAAGTGAATGCACTATAGGTTGTATGCGGTAGGAACCGAATAGCCTTAGAATGTCGGATTTAGTTCTATTGCGCAGCTCTTGTTTGAGTCCAACCGTTGTAGGATAGAATCTTATATTCGAATGTCTATCTGGTTTTACATTGTGTGCGACTGTGCATTCGCGAGGCGACTCGTCATGACTAGCGGGGATTTCGTCATAGCAAGGGTAGTGGAGTTGGGTGGAATTCCTAGAGAGCTAGGAAGAGTGTGTACATATGCCGGTGCGGGCATATGTGTATAGTTTTCGGCAAGGAACTACTTGGGCACTTCGGGACGGGACTCGAAACGAGTGAGGATAGGTTTGGAAGGTAGTAGTAGAGCTCCTACTATCTGAAGCACAGGATCCGTGCTCGAGTCGGGGAAAGTCACGAGGAATCCAAGGAGTTGAGCGTGAGCGTTGTTAGTGTGAGTTATTATGTGCTAATAACTCGTTGTAATATCTACCCAGAATAGCCATCACAAGGAGGAACAACAATAGTGAACCTACTAGTACAGGTGGGTACTTGATTTGCTTGAGGAGATGATCGTTGGGGTAGTGATGAAGGTTCTAAACTAGTAGTCGTTGGAATAGAAGGACGATTCTAGTATTAATCCCTTGGAGTGACGATAGGGATGAGGTTTATCTTAAGTAGGCCATTTCGGGTCAAGATTGATGATTGAGCTAGAATTATAGGCTTTTGAGCCGACTTTGTTTTGAGGAAAAGCCGTAAGATGATTTGACGTGAATTCCAACTTGCCCTAAGAGGTTTAAATGTCCGGATGACGATTGTGGACCGGAGAGATTTGGAGGGGTACGAGTTGAGACGTCGAGTGCCGACTGAGTCATGCACAAAGTTTATTTTGAAAATAAATTGCATTAACTAATTCTTGTGTATCCAATCCTTTTATGGATTGTGTTTTGGAATTTTGGGAAATGTTCAGCACCCACGAAATCTCGAATTATGGTTTTGAAAGTAGATGAAATCGTTTTATCACGGGAGTTGCAAACTTTGTTAGAATTTGTTTCATTTCGTAATTTTCCAACGGTTCTTTCGGGTAAGATGATATCCGTGTTTTGTGGTGTTTAAAATGTTGGGCAAGTGACTACGGCTTGTGACTTTAACATTGGAACTCCTCCACATATGTTAGAGTTGAGACGGAAAGTTACATTCCACG
The DNA here is from genome assembly GCA_033807775.1 of Saussurea involucrata. Classification (NCBI taxonomy): domain Eukaryota; kingdom Viridiplantae; phylum Streptophyta; class Magnoliopsida; order Asterales; family Asteraceae; genus Saussurea; species Saussurea involucrata. The sequence goes on along the minus strand of CM066322.1, from coordinate 52,385,216 downwards.
ATGCCTGTATAAAACTATTTGAGTGATTTGGTTAAAATAAATTTTGTTTTACGGCATGTTGAGTCGTGTGGGTTTAATTTCACGAGGTGCATATCTTATTTGTTTATGTGACCATTAGGGGAAATCTTGGAAATCAATTTAAAGAACCCCACCTTTTGAGATTTTATGAGGTTTTAGTCGATATTTGCAAATGATGGAAACGGATTGGTTTCTATCTTTAAGTTTGAAACTTGCACGAGACCGTTGTGTTTTATCAAAAATATATTTGTAAACCGTTTCATCGTTTTGTATGACTAGCCGACGCGCGTAAAAATTTGTTGGTGAACCCTGAGCCACGACATTTTATGTTTAAAAAGAGAAATTTTGGAGTCAAATGTCGTAGGACTGATTTTGAAATTATGTGCACACTTTTGTCGCACCCGGTGTAAGGTCGAGCGGTTACTTTAAGTACATGTCATGAGTCAATCCATACTAGAACCGTGACGGTTCATTTTTTTTAAAGAAATTATTTATTTCGCTTTGCGTTTTGTGAGTAAACTGAGCTGCAATGGAATGATTTTCAACATGATTTTCATATGTGGGACGTGCGTGTCCATTTTTGCGTAACTACCGACCTGGTAATAGTAGTTTTATTGCATACGATCTTTTTGAGATGAAAAATCTTGACGTTGAAAATATTTTGTAAATGATTTTGTAAACCATTTGGGAAATGCGCTTTTAAGTGTTATGTGTCATTTTGAGAATTTTAAGGGTGTGAGTCCTTTTGGAAAACTCTTTTGTTTAACCCGTGTTGAGTTTGGGATTAATGTTGATTTTAGAGTATTGCTTGCTTAAACTTTATTTAAACGCGTTTTGACCGACTTATGGGTCTAGCAAGCGTGGAGCATTTTGCTCGTTTTGATTTTGAGATAGTCATGGGTCAATTGTACGGTTTTAATGGTTCGATGTGGAGTCTTGTCGATGGGTTGTTTTGTTGCACAGTTTGCATTTATTGCACTTTGAGTATTTACATGTTTGGGTGAGTGAATCATTTCGGGATAGGCATGTTGTTGGTACACTGTTTTGCATTGGATCCTTAGTCACGTTAGGCAGTCGTTGGTAATGGTCGGTTGGGTATCTCGGGGTGGGACCCCGGTATTCATGTGTTATGACCTTGACTTTCCAGTAGGCACTAAGAGGTTATAGTCTTGGGCACTTACCTGAGAGGTAGTTCCGATGTGCCGGGCCTTGAGCCGTACCTGGGAGGTAGGCGTTAAGGTGTATCTTGATACGGTGTAACTAGGTTTCCTAGAGAGAGCATGGAGGATAATTAGGCGGTGGAAGATTGGGTATTCCACACGTGTTGTTAGTGTAGACCGAATAGTGTCGGTTAAGGGAATGATGCCCTTGGTAATTAAGAGAATAAATGCGCAGTAACCTTTTTGAAGTAAGTAGTATATTTAGGTGTCGACTTTTGGGCTTGAGGCCAAACACCTTTAGTGTAATCGGAGATTTGTAGCCGATTTTAAAATAATTTGGTGATGGTAGTAGTAACCCTGAGATGCTTAATTGTGATGAATGGTTATGGTGGAATGACCTTCGTGGGTGATTATAAGTTTACTGGTTTGATGATCCGTGTGAAATAAATTTTGGGAGTCTATAGAACTCGTGGAAGTAATCGGCAGTAATGGTAGGAATGATCGGATTCGAGTATCCTGTAGGGTATATTGGTGAGCACCTTTAGAATGGTTAGAGCTTAAAAGTTGAATCGGGATGTATGGAACATCTAAGGTTGGGAGGCAACCGAAGTCGTTTGACTAGGAATGAATCCAGTTGTGGGAGTGTTCTTCCGATCATAATTTCAGTGTCCTTGAAGGAGTTTTGTTAGTAAGAAAAGTATTCGAGAATTTCTAGACGGGGTGAGAAATTTAGATTCTAGTTGAGGAAGGTCCAGTGGCCGCACCGAAGGGGTTCGAGTGGACGTGGGAACCCGAAGCGGAGATGCGCGAGAACTATTCCGAGTTATTCGCCGGTCTAGACTTCGAGGACGAAGTCTAATCCAAGTGGGGGAGAGTTGTAAAGCCCGTATCCCGGTATGTAATTTCTTTGTTTTAATTCTTTTTAAAAAGTTTTATTTTAACATGGTTTCCGTTAACGGGGTTAGTCGATTTGGACCTAATCGTTAAATATGTCAAAACATGGGTTAGATTGCGAGAAGGAATTAATTGAGGGACCAAAATTGTTAAAGGGCCAAAATTGTGTATTTCGGCCCATGCAAGTCCAAAGAAAAACCGAACCCATATTTGGGTTGTGTGTGTTTGGGGTTTTCGTATGCAGCAAGGAAGGAATTAGAAGAGGAAGAAACCCTAAGTAAAACCCTTCTCCCTCCCCCTTAGTTGCGATCGGCCGAGAGTAGAGAGAGAGAGAGAGAGAGTTCGCCGGAAAGTGGAAGAGAGAGAGGAGGAGGCTGTCGCCAAGGGCTGCCGGCGTCGAGAAGTGAAGAGGAAGAAGTGATCGCCGGCGAGTTCGGTCGGAAAGAGGGACGTAGGGCGTTGCGTTGAGGTAATAGCATTTTTCGTGTTCGTTATTGTTATCGGCAAGAGCCGCCGTGAACCGCCACCACCACCGCCGCAACCACGGCTGCCGGCGGTGGGGCCGCCACTGCACGCCGCTGTGATGGCGGCAGGGGGTGCGGGTGTGTGCGGGTGTGTACGGGTGCGTTTTGCGAGTGAGTCGGGAGTGGGTGACGTTGGGAGGTCTCGCCGGAAGGGTTACCGTAACCATTGTCGCCGCCGCCAACCACCACCGCTGCCGGAGGCGGAAGTGGGTGGTGCTCGGTGGTTGTCCAGCCTAGTATGACCTTTCTCCAGTAAGCTTTTAGGCTTTTCGGGTCTGTTTGGATTAAGTCGTGACTTAATGGGTTAATTATCAATAGTTGTCATTTCATGTGAAATTCATAGTTTCTGCCTCTGTTTTGTAAAAGCCATAACGTTTTCTAGGAACATCGTATTGGGGTGAAATCAGTGCCAAAATCTCCCATTCTGAGTCTAGTAAGTTTCATATGTTTTACGGAAAAACCAGTTCGGACCATAGCTAGTGTCAAATTGTCGTTTTGTACTGAAAGGTCCTGTTTTTCGCTGTTCTGCAAGTCGGTTTTGTAAAATCCATATTAAGATGTAGAAAAATCGTTAGAGCGCGTGCGATATGTCCCTGGAACCCTAAGACATGGGACTTTGTGATTATGGAATAATATTTCTGGATTTATCAGTTTATAAGGGGTTAAACAGGTCCCGAACAGACCTGTGTTTTTAGAGTAAAAGCTGGATTATGTAATTTATAATTTAGTAGTCGTGGTCTTGGGTTGGGGCTTCTCTTTGACATTTGTTAACACGTATTTAGGTGGGAAAAAGTGAGTGAAGTTGGACGGCTTGTGTTGCGGTTGCGGATACTTGCGTTACTTTGAGGTGAGTTCTCTCACTGCGTAGACTAGGAGTTACTTATATGTCGTGTTAGTTCTGCGTGTTATTGTATGCTTACGTGAACTAGTTGTGGTGTGATAGCTAGTTGTAAATTATATAATATGTGATGGGCATGTGTTTTGTGTACACCTCGGTGGGACTGAGGGGCTCGGGGAGACCGAGGGCTCGGGGAGACTGAGCTAGTATGGATATCATTTAATGTGAACTCAGGGAGACCGAGGGCTCGGGGAGACCGAGGGCTCGGTGGGACCGAGGAATTGTGTAAAAGTGTTGTGTGAACTCGGGGAGACCGAGGGCTCGGTGGGACCGAGGTAGGTGATTACATGTTTAAACCTTGATTTGTTTCTATACTTGTAATTGCGGTGTTGTTTGCCTACTTGCGAGTAGGGGCGATATATGTGTGATTGCTACCTGCGTAGGTGGTAGAATTCACTAAGCTTCGTGCTTACCCCTTCCCAATATCTTATGTTTTCAGGTGCGAGTAGCAGTCGAGCATGACGGTACACACGGGCGCAAGGCGAAGGCTGTTTAAGTTTAACTTTTTAAATGGGGATTTAATTTTATAACTTTTCCGCTGCATGAAATTTTATTTGACGGTTTGAATTAACGACGTCTGATTTTAATTGTAATGAGATTTGTTATTTATTGGTTTGACTATAACGAAATGCATTATTTTAAATTTTTAAAATTCCTTGTAATTTTTGGGACGTTACAAATAGCTATTGCGAACAACCCAGTTTTTCATTCCAGATCAAAGCACATAGATATCAGATATCATTTCATCAGGGACCATATTTCCAAAGGTGACATTGAGCTACATTTCATTCCCACTGATCTACAGCTTGCTGATCTGTTCACCAAACCCCTAGATGAAACCAGGTTCAACTTCCTAATAAGTGAACTTGGCATGTGTAATTTTCAATAACTGTGTGTCTTCACTTTCCACCGATCTCACATCGGTAGATACTCTCTCCGTCTCTCTTCTTCCACCGAAATCTCATCGGTGGACACTCTCTTCTTTCCTCTTTCTACACCGAATGCACACCATTTTCACCACCGATATATACACCGATCACCGATGTAACTTTCTCACCAATCACCGATCACCGATGTAACTTTCTCACCTATCACTGATATCCTCTACCAACGTCGCTTTATCGGTGAAGTTATGTTCCACCGAAATGACCACCGAGTGATTCTTCCACCAATCTCTCTTCATCTTGCCACCGACATCCTGTCCCCGTCGGTAAGATCTGCCCACCGAATCCCTACCTTATCCCATTCGCTTCCTCATGCTCTCATAACCGCTATGACCCTAGTTGTCAGTGACTTTGACCGTTCCTTTTCCATGTAAAACCATTTTAACCACATACCCCGAAACCGTCATCATTACCTTTTCCAACTTGCTTATTTTTTTTAACCGTTCCCTCCTCGTTTCTTTTTAATTTCTTCTAAACCCTTCACCTTCCTCCTATATATACGACCCCTCGCCCCCTTCTTCATCTTCTCACTTCGAAACCTGCAACTCCTTTTCCACTTTCTTACTTCCTATCATTCCCATTCTCTCCATGGCACCCACCAAGATACCTACGTGCTTTGAAGACCTCATCTTCAACCCTTGCAACCATGTAGCAAGGTTCGAATCCGATCCCGCTCATCCCGAGTTCAACACCATTATCAAATTCTTAACCCACTCACCTCTTCTCCATGCTTTCTCCTACAACCCAAAGATGAGCAAAATGCTCATTGGCAAATTTTGGCTGTCCTGTGTGTATGATATTTCAAATGAAGCAATTCATGCCTCTATATTTTCTGACGAAGAGGGTGACCACGATGTTACTTTTAGCGTGGATGATGTCCGTCGTGCTCTCCGGATCGAAGCCTTTTCAGAATATGTTGACATGCATGTCAACAACTTTCTTGAGCAAGTCATCAGCACTATTGGCTATGTCCAACATTATGAGGATAAAGCTTCCAAGTCTTCTAAAGGACCAGGTACCTTTCTTCGCAAACATATGGGTGGGGTTTGGAACTTCTTCTTTGCTCATGTGATCCATTGTCTCTCTAGAAAGACAAGTGGTCAAGACCAATCCCCATCTTATATTACAAAGCTTTCTCATGCACTGATTTTTCAAAGAAAAGTGGACTTTGCTCAGTATTTCTTTACTGAGCTGACTGAAGTAATCAAACACCCGAAAAAGTGTTATGTCGCATATCCTCCTTTCATCTCCATGATCCTTCAACACAAACTCGGTGCGGCGTTGGATGCGGATCGTAAGTCTAAAACTCCTCGCTTCATCTACGATTGGTCATCACCCTTTGTTGGCCAAAAGACGCTCAATATTGGCCATCTCGCTACTGATCTCCCCTTACGCCAAGGTATGATTTCTTTCGCTTTATCTCCCGATCTTCACTGGGGTGATGTGGAAGCTCCCGGGTTTCAACACCCGGAAGTTCCCGAGGCACCCCAAGTTGTAGTGGCCCCCTCTTCCCTTTCTCGAGTAAAGTCGGGCGGCGCGAAAAAGAAACAACATACGGCCCCCGACACCTCCGCACCCGCTTCTCGAACTATGCCACCGAGAGATCCCTCGGAGGCTTCCCCGGTTCAATCCCCATCTCGTAAGCGGAGGCACTCAACTTCCCCTTCGAGATCTCTTTCAAAGAGGTCTCGGACACCATCGGCCCAACCGACTAATCCAACTGTCGATTCTCGAAAATCGCCAGTTGTTGAACTTCACCCCTCCAGGCCAAGGGAATCCGTCATTATCCCCACCGACTCCTCTGCAGTTTCTCAAAAGACTACAGTTGTAGAAATGGAGAACCCATATGCCTCTTCCCTCACCTCTTCGGGTGGTAGAGATGACTTCGGGGACTCTCCCCTCGAAGGAGTTGACTTGTCACTGCACGGCCTTTCACCCGGTCAGTTTATGATCGATGATGAAGCACAACTCGATCTGAGTTCCCCCCCCAAATCCCCCCCGAATGACTTCTTTGAATTTCTTTTGGAAGACACTGGTTCTCCCCGAACCATCCCGTCCACCGACGAAATTCACACCGAGCCTCCCTCAACGCAGATTAAACCCACCGAAGGCATCTCCACCGATCCTCTCTCTCCGACTCACCGAACACTCTCCCCTACACCGAAGCCGCCCTCTCCCCGACATCGGTTCCTTTACCCCGAACCTTCCTGGGCTCAATCAACTTCCTCTCACTTTATTGAGGATCGCATACTAGCCCATTCCCGTTTGGCACCAACAGAACCCCATCTGCGAGCTCACAATCCTCCCCCTACCGATGCTCTTCGTGAAACTCTTCGGTCTCTGTCTGACAACTTGGCCTTATTAGCCAACAAAGTGGATACTTTGACCACTTCCCACTCCAACATTGCAGCTTCATTCGATGATTTCAAGGCTTCATATATAGTCAAGGATACTGAACTTCAGAGACTTATTCAAGAGGCCAAAACTCATCAGGATCTTGACAAAAGCATCGCCGACTCTCTTAGCTCTCTTCACACCAAAGCTGACAACATGCTGGAGAAAGCTCAATGGGAAATGGACTTGGGTGATTTTTCTATGATCTCCGGTGACACCAATCAAAGCTTGGCTCATCTTCACACCAAGTTTGATTGTGTTTTTGTACAGTTAGGTTTTAAGGTTCCGGCTGCTGCTGAGGGGGAGAAGACTCTTAGTCATCCAAAAATGCCTTCAATTAAGAGATCTATCATCAACAAGCCTTCACCCACCACCGAAAAATCTTCATCCTCCACCGAAACCTCACCTACCACCGAAACATCTTCATCCTCCACCGAATCATCACCTCAGGCCACCGAAGCACCACTTATACCCTCACCGAAAATTGCAGGTACCACCGATCAAATCTCCACACCGACCAAGTCTCCATCAGGGGTGAAAAGTAAGGCAACGTCTGAGGGGGAGCAAGTTTCTAAAACCCTCAAAGACAAAGGCAAGAAAACCCTCACTGCTGAACAGTTGGCCGAAGAAGAAAAGAAAAAGAAGGAATTGACAAAATATGGGAATCGACCTGCTGATGCCCAAACCTTGAAGTTAAAGCCTCCTTCTCTACAATCTCAGGAATCCAACCTCGGTCTGACTCCTCAGGAGATTGAGGAAGCCAGACTTGCTCAAAAGGATTTAGATGACTCCAGGGCTCTATCTTTGAAAGCTGCACAAGAAGAGGCCATCAAAGCAAAGTCTACCGATCCCCTCTTAACCCAAAAATCGGTGTTGAGTGCCATTGAAAAAGAAAAGAATGAAGAAATAAGTTGGTACAAAAAGACCATGTACCACCGAATGTCCAAATCCCCGATCACAAATGTCAAAATTGCTACCTCTAGAGCCAACCCAAAGGATATCAGGTTGATCATCGATAGAGAAGACGACTCAATGAAAAGTGTGAGAGATGTTAACCTCCAACATTACGGTCTTCCCGAATGGTATGAGATCTCTCAAAACTTGGTCAGAAGTGCAAACCCAAAGAAAGACATTTTTATCAAATGCATTGAAGGACTGATGGAAAAGATGAAGGAGATTAAAAGAAAACACAACATCATCCTTTCCCCCGATGAAAGGGTGAAACTTCAATCAATGAAAGAAGAAATCCGTCTTCCCAAAGTCAAGAATCCTATCGACAAGGTGTTCAAAGAAATGGCAAGTGAAGGGAAAATTCCAAATGTAAGCAACCTAAATATGTCCCTCCCCACATCTATGCCTTATCCTACCACAACCTTGAGCCTCTCACCGATACCTGGACTGTTCTTCAATGATGGTTTTGGTCATCGTGCCTTCTTCAGATTTGCACAAATTCCCATCGCCGATACCGTGTTTCTTCAAGGCATCTCCAACATATTTCCCAACATCCCCGAAGCTCAACCTTTCTACCGAAACTTGATGGACGAAATCAAGCAACGTCAAACTTCCAAGAAATAGGTTCTCTCTGTCAATGGTGCTTGTAAAAGTTTGTTTCTCTTCTTACGATTGTACCAGAATACTTATCTAAATACAAGTACCTTTCTATTTGAATTTTTTTTCGGTACATAACCTTACTTACATTTACTTGTAAATACAGTATATAGTATACATACTCATACAAAAGAAAAATAGATCAAAAGAACAAAAAGAATGGTCTATGTGAAAAGAACCCAAAAAGAGTAAAAAGGGTCAAAATGCATTTTACTTTTATATACTCTTAAATGATCTAAGGGAATAGCTCAAATTCAAATAGGGGGAGATTGTTGGGTCACCTAGATTTGAAATTGACTCTCCGATGTTCTCCCTTATGTCTTACTTGGAATATTTTAGCATGGTTCTTTTAAAGATGACTTGTACAAGATATCAACTGTTCGGTGAAGTCGAAGATCAACCGGAACCAAGCTTGAAGACATTCTACTTGTGGAAAATAGAAGACTCTTCTCTGCATTCAACCAATTCATCATCCAACGAAGTTGTTCTTACAAATCGGTGGACAACCCTCCACCGAATTTGTTCTTACAAATCGGTGGACAACCCTTCCCCGAATTTGTTCTCACAAATCGGTGGACAACCCTTCCCCGAATTTGTTCTCATAAATCGGTGGACAACCCATCACCGATCTTGTTCTCACAAATCAGTGGACAATCCATGCACTGGCATATCCTTTGTCGGTCAGCATCATCCCACCGATAAGGGTGCTAAAATCGGTGGGATCTATGTGTTATTAAATAAAAGATTTTCTCTCTGCAGATTGTTTCAAGTTCCAAAGTAAATTATATCGGTGAAACTTCATCGGTGTGACTGTCTTAGGATACACATCAAGAAGATCATTTATTATGGGACAATATCCTTTGACAGATAAAAGTGACTGTTTGTCGTTTTATCCATTATCAGTTAAAGTCCTTTTCTTCAGCATGGGTTCTATTTCCAGTACCTAGTAAAAGGTGATAAGGACATCTCAGCTTTTCAGGAGTCAACATCCTCAGCAAATATGATGATGACAAGTGTCCCAAGCATTCAATGCTTGTACACTCCTTGCCACTATAAATTGAAGAAGATATCCCCATGCAAACTACGCTTTCTGGAATTCTCTCAGTGCAAGAAATCTCCATATTGCTTGATAACTTAATAGCTTTGTTCTCAGTGTTCTTGGTTGTTTTGTTTAGTATACTTTGTGAAAGATTGTTAGAATAGTTTATCTGTTCTTTTCCGCAACAGTCTTTAAGTTTCTTTGTGTAATTCTTGTTGAAAGATATTCAATAAAAGAATTAAAATTGTGAAATTTTTTGAGTATTGTATTGTTGGTCCCGAAGGCCTATACAAGTTTGTAGAAGGGGGGGGTTGAATACAAACACACAGATTTTACTTTTCTAAATTGTTTATTGATAAATCATTAACAATTTATAGGTTGTTGCGGAAACAAGATTAAGGATAAACCTAAATCTAAACAAGTTGGAACACTAAGGTTTCTTGCACTAAGAGAGATAAGGAAATTACTAATAATAACCTATCTTGAGATAAGAGATTGAACTTGTCCAGAGTTAGCAAGTTACTTCAAATGAAGTGGGTTCATCTCTTTATATACTGCATGCATTTAATGCAAGTCAGTATACACTTTACACGTGTCATCAGCTGGTTGGTTGCATGTCATTGACCTTGGTTGACAACCTTAGTAGCCGCATGGATGAACAGTGTAGTATCAGAGTGGTTGTACGATTTCAGACAGTCGGAGGTTCTTTTCTGACATTTCGTACGGAGTCGTGCAAGGGAGGTTAAGACAAAAGTACTTTGTACGGAGGACTTCATGATCAGCTTTCGTTGATTCAGAGCATTATCATTTTCTATTCAGCGAATGATAAAGTTCAGCGATAGCTGAAGTCTTGTACTTGATACTTCACGTTGAATGGACAAATCTGAGTCTTCGCTGATCCGCATCAGTTCATTAGGAGACTTGTCGCTGGTTCTTGAGCTTGATCTTCGACTTCAGCGTAGAACCTTTGTTGACGTGAAACTTGTCTTCAGGGATCATAAGTAAACAACTAACTTATCAGCGATCATTAGGCCTGAGCATCGGGTCGGGTCGGTCAGGTTCGGCCCAAAAACCCACCACCCGATCGGGTTTCGGGGGAGTATGGCCACACCCGAAGCCGTCCGTTTAAACTTCGGGTATCTCGGGTTCGGGGGGGTTCGGGGGGTTCGGGTTCGGTTTAGTCGGGTTTCGGGTTGGGCCTGCAGTTAAACAAAACTTGCAATTTCAAGGCCCAAGGTTTGGGTATTTAGGATTTTAGGAATTTCAAGGCCCAAGGTTTGGGAAGTTCAAGTGGGTTTGCGTATTTAGGATTTTAGGTTAGAAAATAGAAACTGAAATTAGGTTAGGAATTAGGATTTTTATTTAGGTATATTTTAAATTCAGCAAAAAAAAATAATTTTAAATAATTTCGGATATTTCGGGTCGGATCGGGTGGGAAAACCCAAACCCAACCCGATCCCATTTTACCCGCTTAAGAATTCGGATCGGGGCATTCGGGTTCGGGGAATTCGGGTTCGGGGATTTGGTGCCATTTTCGGGTCGGGTTCGGTCGGGTTCTTCGGGTCGGTCGGGTTTTGCTCACCCCTAGCGATCATCATAATGACTGAACAGACTCAGAGCATTAATGGTGAACAGTGTTCGCTGAATGTTTAACTTAAAGAGCGAGAGTTCCTATCAGCGGCACTGTAAGATCTTAGTACTTATCAGCGATAGTGAAACTCTGATACATATTGTTTACTTATAATTTTCACTAAGTATATAAGAGAGGGTCATTATCAAATCACCGAGGGTTTGGATCAACAATCTCCCCCTATTTGATTATGACATAGCAACAAAGAAAATTGCTATTTAATGAAAACATAAGGATAAAAAGAACTCATAAAATATTTGTCCCTTTTACTGTTTTCTGGGATCTTTTCAGTACTGATGGAGTAAAGTACATTCGCTGAAATCTTTCTTTAAAACTTTGAATTAGGTTACAAAGAGAAATGGAAAGATTACAAGTACAAGCAAAATAAATTACAAGTACAGAAGAATAACTGATACAATAGAGAAAAGGGCGATCATATCAGCTTGTAAAGGGTTCTTCCTTGATGAGAAGTTCATCAAGGGTCTTTGATGTGGGAATCATCCAGTCAGGGACGGTTACATCTTGTTTTCTTTTGATCAGAGCTGCTTCAAAAATCAAGGGCTTCAGGTGTCTAGCTTTGATGTCGCGTCTGACTTCACACCAGTATACGAGATCTAACTGTGCCAGGAATGAATGTTTCTCCAGGTGGTAGGGAGGTGTCAAGCATTGAGAGATCGGCATCAGGGCCAAGAACTTCAGCACGAGAGAAACCAATGCCCGTTTCATTCCGAATAGGAGGACCTGAACCAGAGACTTTCTTTTTCTTATCAGAGACTTTTCTTGGTTGAGGAAGAGTAGGAGGAATATCCACAGCAGATGAAAGCAGGTCGATCTGTTTGTGTAAGATCTTCTCGACATGGATTTTGAACTTTGAGCGCGATCCCTGAATGGCTAATTTTGTTTCTAACCATTCAGAGATACCAAACTTTTCTAAGGTAGCAGCATAGAAGGTTTGCTTGTTTTGTCATCTCTGTAGACATCCACTTCAACAACAGGAACTTCAGCGTACAGTCTTCCTCTGATGTTTGCCTTGATGATTTTGGATGGTCTAGATCGATAGGTCAGCATTTGTTTAGCCCATTCCAAAGTCGTATCAGAGACCTTAGTCTTTTCTCTAACGATCTCTTGAGCATCATCCCATAGCTGACGTTGAACATCAATGGGAACTCTTTTCAGCTTGGGGTCTTTTATTGATCGTTGAGTAAGCTTGATGGCGTATTCTCTGTCTTTTTCTTCAGCTTCCTTTCTTTCAGCGATTAGGCATTCAGCTCTGAGGTGTTCCTTGTATTCCTTTTGGGAAATTCTGAACTTTGGAGGAACTGAAGGAAGTTGATCACGCCTCAGAATGATTCGCTGATCCTCGAATTGCTTTATTATCTCCTCTCTTCTTTTCTGATCCTCTTCACTTAGCTTTTGAGGAGCTAAGGAAGGTCTGTGTCTGTGCGAGAGTAGCTGTTCTTCAGGTTCATCAGTCTTAGAGATTAAATCTAAGACTGGGATTATTTCTTCAGCAGCAGCTGGTATTATTGGTGAAGTCGCAGTTGTGGAGCCTTCAGCGATATCCTCAAACAGGGGAGAGGACTAGCTGAAACACAACGATCTTACGAGTAAGAACTTGGGTAGAATCAGATAGAGAGAATTGGTTCAAATGTATAGGCTTGGGTAGTAGAACTGATAGTGTATGATAGAGGAGGGATGGAGTGAGAGATGTTTAGTGTACCTGACAAACCGGCTTTTCAAGCAAGATCGTCAGATTGTCATCTTCAGCGACGCTTTTGCCTTTGCCTTTCTCAGCTCCAGAGGCTGAGGGCTTTGTCTTTGTCCGCTCCCCTGAAGGTTCATTTATCGAGATTCCCTTAAGAACTTTGATCTTCGGAGCAGGTTTGACGATAAAGAAGTCATCGTCATCTTCGTCATCATCATCATCATTCTTTGGAGAAGAGGATGGTTCATTATCAGGGATGTCGACGGCTTCATCATCTTCTGCTTCGGATTCAGTTTTATCAGCTTCTTCTTCGAGTTGCTCCCCCTCAGATACAGAGGCGAGCTTCTCGGTTTCCTCAGGGTTTTCATCTCCCTGAGGTCCAGCGGTGGTTTCTTCAGCATCCTTCTCTCCCCTGATAGATTCATCATGGGAAAGGTCTTCAGCGCTCTTCTCCCCTTCTTTCTCATGATGAGTGGGGGAGGAATGGGTTGACTCAGCAGCGTTGGTAGGTTCTCTGTCTTCTTGGCCAGAGATACCTATACAAACTTCAATCTTTGCTATTCTGTCTTGAAGGCCAGAAATAGCAGGATTGATCTTCTCCAGCTCAGTGTGATCCGCCGCTGTGAAATTGTCAGATGCAGGGACAGGAGCAGGGGCAGGAGCAGGAGTATTCGCTTTCTGTAGTAGCTGCTCGATCATCGATTTCATCGAACTAACATCAGTCTTTACAGAGCCTAAGTCAGTCTTTACAGTAGACATATCTCCCTCTAGTTGTCCAACCGATGTCTTCAGCGTTGTGACCTCGCTGGACATGGATGAAACTGAATTTTTGAGAGAGGTGTAGTCTGTGTAGATGTCAGCGAGCACCTTGGCGAAGTCGCTGAGAGTGTTATCAACTTGCTTCAAGTCATCTGTGGAAGCCTTCTTCTCCACCACCATTGTCAGCTTTATAAGATTCTCTCCAGCGTTTGTTACAGCTGTAGAGTTATTTGAAAGAGTAGTGGTGAGACCTGTCAGCTTTGTCTCCACGGACTTCAGAGAGGCGTTGATGTCTCCCAAATTAGGACCTGTAACATATAAGAACTTGTGAACATAGGAAAGCTCAGAAGTTTGGGGTTTAGTGACAGTGTTTATGGGTTGGTGTGTACCTGCAGGAGGATTGATGAACTCATCAAAATTACGGGTTCCTGAAAAGTGTTCCATGTCATCTTCAAAAGTGCCCATGGATTGTCCTGCAGGTCCTGTCTTCATCATTTCTGGAGTATCAGCTTTAGTTTCCGTAGAAATGATGGCATCTCCAGCGAGATCTGGAGGAGAGACCAAATGAGTAGAGGGAGGAGCGAAGGATAAGAATGGAGGTTGGGTTCTGAGTTCAGCGTTGGATTCGCTGATAAACACTTCATCAGTCTTTTGAGAGACTGAAGGAGGTTGAGTAGGTTCCAAGTTTGTAACCTCGGCGTTTAGAGACGCTGAAGTTGGGATGGAATGGATGGGTTGTTCAGGTGTGGCAGAACGTACCACTGAACGTTCCTTCAGCTCTGCAGAAAGAGCTGAGGAGTCTTCAGCATGAAATTGCTGGGGTTGCTCCTTTGTTTTCTTGATCCTTTTATAACCAAGTGGGGTAGATGATTGTTTCCTTTTCTTAGAAGGAGAGGATTTTGTGGCCAGGGTATCAGCGATGGGTATTGTCGCTGAAGGAGCCACAGAAGTAGAAGAAGAAGGGTTGAGAAGAGTCAAGAGTGTAGAAAGACGTACCTCATTCACCATTGGTTTGAAGTCGAGTATCTTTGGGCCGACCTGAGAGAGTTTCAGGTCACCATCAGTTGTGTAGCTCTCCTTCAGGCCATATTGGAAGATGGCGCTGATGAATCGGGGGTAAGGAACCCATGGAGGTCTGTCAGCGACGGTGTCCACTCTTAGAACTAGGTCATCATAGATAATCGATGCCCAGTCTATGTTGAGACCTTTCAGCAGTGCATATCCCATTGCTTGCTGAGGTTTAGCGGCTTGGTCAGAGGAGCCGCTCTTTGCAGTCATGCAGCTGATTAGATGAGCGAAGATGAAATTCATCTCGCTGGGCATTTTCGATTTCTTGATAATCGTCAGCTTCTTCTCGGCCTTCATGTCTCTGCCGATTTCCCATACATAGCCCATTGCATCGAAAAATGAAATGATGGCTTCCCTGTCTGAGTTTTTCTTGGGGTCAGGGAGGGGAACGAATGGTTTTTCCTTGGTAGCGATGGGAAGGCTGAGAGCTTTGCGAATAATGGCAGTGGTGATCTTCATGGTGCCATATTCGATATCGCAGAGGATGCAATCGATTGTTTTGGAGGGGTCTTTGGCTGAAGGTAGTTGAGAGTGTCTAGCTGAGTACCAGAATTATGAGAGCAAAAACTGATGTGCAGGAGGTGTTATGGTCAGGGCTGTGGAGATGCATCAATTCTTTAGGAATTTCACAGCATCATCTAGATGTGTGACTTGCTTTCGAGGAAGAAACTCGAGAAGCGCATAGAGGTTGTTCACCTTAGTCCAATCCAGTTTGTCAAGGGCAAACTTGACTTGAGGAGCCTTGAGGATGTCCACTTCCTCAGAATCAGCGGAGATGTTCTCAGCGGTAGCAGGAATGTCAGACGATGCCATTTCTCTGTATTATCAGTTCAACCAAAGATGTTAACAAATAAGAATTATCTTAATGTGGAAAGATTTTCCATTAAGATGGTTCAAATTTTATCCATTTCATTTAGACACAAATGTCTTAATGAAGATTAGGGTTTTTCTTGATTTTAAGAAACGAAATGTAAAACCCATTTATTCTTGTTATCCAGTTTTCTATGAAGAAATAGATTCTGGAAACGAATGAAGAACAAGTTTAAAATTTTTGCATTTAAACTTGAAGAACAACCATGAAATGGTTGTGTTCATAAAACCATGAAAGAAAATGATTTCATTTTAAGAAGTTCTTTTGTTTGATCTTGTTAAAACAAGGAAAAGATCAGAAACAAGTTATACGCATTTGGTAATAAATAAGAACATATTAACCTTGATGTTTGATGAAGAAGATGATGAACAGTTCTTTGAAGTTTTAGAAAGCACAAATGCAACAGTGAATTCTTTCTTGCGGAGGAAGATTGATCGCGTAAAAGAAAAATATAAACCACGAGTTTGTTTATATAGAGAGATTAGAGAGAGAAAATCTTGAGCGGGAAAAGATTTTCATCATGACACGGACACGTGTTTGCATTTGATTGGAAGTTTGAACGAGACGTGCAAACGTGTGTCAGAAAGAGAAAACGTGCCGGGGTTTATCCGTTGTAATGACGTCACAACTGTCCTTTCATATTCTTTTAGGATGTCTCTGAGGTTTTGAAAAATCAGGGACTCTTTTATAAACATGAAGCACTGAATGAAAATATCAATGATGGTTTTAAGAATTTTCAAAATATCGTTGTTGAGGAAGAGATATTCAACGATGCATTTTGTTTTGAAATCTTGCATTTTCATGTGATTGTCAGAGAGAGAAAACATACCTTGATATCAGCTTTAACCAAGTTTTATTCAGAGAGAAGATGATTGAATAGGTTATACGAGTTGATTTTATCCTATCGCTGATCAATGTGAACCGTTGAGGATTTTACCCTTCAAAGTTCAGCATTCCAAGCTCGCTGATGAGAAAGTTGAATCTTGTCTCATCAAGAGGTTTGGTAAATAAATCAGCTAACTGATAATTAGTTGGGATAAAATGAAGTTCTATATCACCATTCATCACATGATCTCTGATAAAATGATATCTGATTTCTATGTGTTTGGTCTTTGAATGTAGTACTGGATTGTTTGCTATAGCGATGGCACTTGTGCTGTCGCAATAGATTGAAATTTTGGAGAGCTGAAGATCATAGTCTAGTAGCTGATTTCTCATCCACAAGACTTGAGAACAACAGCTTCCAGCAGCTACATATTCAGCTTCAGCTGTGGAAGTGGACACTGAATTTTGCTTTTTACTTATCCAACTTACCAGCTTTCCACCCAGGAGCTGACATCCTCCTGTGGTGCTTTTCCTATCCATTTTGCAACCTGCAAAATCACTATCTGAATAGGCGGTTAGATCGAATCCTGAATCTTTGGGATACCAAAGACCTAGGTTCGCTGTACCCTTAAGGTATCGAAAAATTCGCTTTACAGCTTTCATATGAGATAGCATAGGTTCAGCTTGATATCGTGCACACAAACATGTTGCATACATAATATCGGGTCGGCTAGCTGTAAGATACAAGAGAGAGCCGATCATCCCACGGTACAGCGTGACATTAACAGGTATTCCCTTTGAATCCTTGTCAAGTGTCAGCGGTGGTGCCATAGGGGTTTTCATAGCTGAACTATGAGTTAAATCAAATTTCTTCAGCATATCTTTAACATACTTTCCCTGATTGATAAAAGTTCCTTTTTCAGTTTGCTTAATCTGAAGACCAAGGAAATATGTTAGTTCACCCATCATGCTCATTTTATACTCATCTTTCATTCTATCAGCGAAACGAGTACAAAGCTCAGGGTTAGTAGAACCAAATATAATGTCATCAACATATATTTGAACTAGAATGATATGACCTTTCACTTTTTCTTAAAAATGGAGTTTTGTCAATCTTACCTCGCTCAAATTTTTCAATATGGAGATAAGTAGAAAGAGTGTCATACCATGCACGAGGAGCTTGCTTCAAGCCATAAAGTGCCTTATCCAGTTTATAAACATAACCTGGACGCTTAGAATCTGAGAATCCTGGAGGTTGTTCCACATACACTTCTTCATTCAGCTTTCCATTCAGAAACGCTGACTTAACATCCATCTGATGTACTTTGAAGTTTTTGTGTACAGCATATGCTAAGAATAGACGAATAGATTCAAGTCTTGCTACTGGAGCAAATGTTTCGTCATAATCTATACCTTCCTCTTGTCTGTATCCCTGAGCAACAAGACGAGCTTTGTTGCGAGTTACAGTACCATGTTCGTCCAACTTGTTTCGATAGACCCATTTAGTGTCTATTACTGTTTTATCAGTTGGTCTCCGAACAAGTTTCCAAACTTTGTTTCTTTCGAATTCAGTCAGCTCTTCTTGCATTGCGCTGACCCAGTTTGGATCTTTGAGGGCATCATCTATTTTCTTTGGTTCAGTTAGAGAAATAAAATTAACAAATAAACAAATATTACCTGCACTTCGTCGAGTCTGAACACCAGCGTTTGGATCACCAAGAATTTGATCAATTGGGTGATTTACGGTCCATCGCTGAGCCGGAGCATAAGTTACTGATTCATCTTGAACTGGAGCCTGGAGGAGCTGAAGATGAGGCTTCAGCTACTTCTGGAGTTTCAGTTAAGAGAGGAATACTTGCATTTGTCATTTCATTTACTGATTGCTGAGAGATAGATGGAATGTCTGAGGCATTTGGTTCAGCGGTAGGTATAGTGTTTATAGGAACAGCTGAGACCCATGATGTTTCAGCTTCACTATTCTGCATGTTTGGAATGATAGGACTATCATCTTCTACTGGATGAGCATGAGGAGTGGGAATATCTTCTGAATCACCAAGATGAGAAAACATCCATTGATTCAGTTCTTCAGTATCAGCTGATTGAAGGCTTTCTCCCATGAAAGAGTTCATAGGCTGTCTTTTTGAATCTTTTAACTATCAGCGACTTTTTTTGCGTAAAACAAGCAGTGTTGACAGCTTCTGCCCAAAACTGAGTAGGTAGGTGAGAATCGCTGAGCATTGAACGTGCAACTTCAATAATTGTTCTATTTCTTCTTTCAGCGACTCCATTTTGTTGCTGTGTTCTCACTGAAGAGAAGTTGTGAGAAATACCCTTACTCTCAAGGAAGGAATCAAGAGAACTGTTTTTGAATTCAGTCCCATGATCACTCCTTATTGAGCGAACGGTCAGATTGTTCAGGGTTTCCATCTTCCGAACAAAGGTGATGAGTTCTTCAGGGGTGTCACTCTTAGAACGGAGAAACATTACCCAAGTGAAGCGAGAGAATTCATCAACTATGACCAGCGTATATTTCTTTCCAGCGATGGATTGTTTGTTAACAGGGCCAAACAAATCCATATGGAGTAGTTGTAGAGGAGATGACACTGAAGAAACTTGCTTTGATTTAAAGCTTGCTTTGGTCTGCTTCCCTTTTTCACACGCTGAACATAAAGACTCTTTGGCGTATGAATGCTGAGGTAGACCAGTGACTAACTCTTTTGAAGAAAGAGTGTTCAGTGTCTTGAAATTTAGATGAGATAGCCTCTTATGACATAGCCAGTTGACATCAGATAAGGCCTTTGAGAAGAAACAGGAGTTCTCAGTGGTTGTTGAGTCCATGTTTATTACATAAACATTTTCCAAACGATAACCGCTGAGAGCTACCTTCTCCTTTTTGTCAGCGACAAAGCAGGATTCTTTGGTAAAGATTACCTTGTTATCCATGTCGCAAAGCTGACTGATGCTTAGAAGATTATACTTCAGCCCTTCAACATATGCGACTCTTCTGAAGGAGGTTGTACCATTTGAAAGTACACCATACCCTCGGGTATGTCCTTTTCCATTTCCACCGAAAGTCACAGAGGGACCCTTCTCTTCCTTGTATTCAGCGAGCAAGCTTTTCTTTCCAGTCATGTGTCTAGAGCATCCGCTATCGAGATACCAGATACCCTTCTTAACCTGCAATACAAAGGAAGATTAGTTTTTCTTGGGTACCCACTTGACCATGTATACACATTTGTCAGTGGAAGTAGTTGGAATGGAAGATTCAACAGTCTTCGCAGCATTTGAAGATTCAGCTTTGTCTTTCTTCACTTTGGTTAATTTCTTAACTTCAGTGGTAGGATTCACCTTGACCTGATTTGCACCAGGGTTGGTCTTCTTTGCCTTGGGGGCAATCTTCACCTTAGCTATCTTTTCAGCTTTGGTGGTTGTGGGACACTTACTACCAATATGATCGGTAAGTCCACAGTGATAACATTTCCTATAACTAAAAATAGTTCTAGGACCATTTGAATGCTGAGCTTTTAATTTTGAATTAGAAGTGCCAGCACCAAGTAAACTATTGGTTTTAGAAATGGGACGAACATTCAGTTCTTCAGATTTCTTACCAAGGACATCCACTCTGAGTCTAGGAGTAGATCGCTGAATAGATCCAGAGATCTGCTTCCTTGATCCAGAGGGATGAGTCACTGAAGCTTTAGGAGCATTCAACTTTGGTACTAAGGTACCCTTCTGAGGATTCTGGTAAATAACAATTCCTTTACCTTTGTCTTTAGAGACAGAGGTAGGTTTTGAATAAACCATTTTCTCCTTGCCTTTTGAGGAGGTAGAAGTTTCCTCAGGGATTGGTGTAATGGACGAGGAGCACTGAGAAGATGAGGTATCGGCGACTGAGGATACGAACGTTCCAAATTTAAGCATTGAACGCTCAGTGGTTGGTTTTGGAGTATCATATTTGTAACCCAAACCACGTTTATCACTTAGGGGAATCTGAGACTTTATTATCTCAGTGATCTTTGTTGAAGAATTACACCATCCTTCAACAGTAGCTTTTTCAGCTTTTAAAGCAGCGATAGCTTCTGCTCGTTCGATTTTGACTAGCTAATTTAAATATACTTGATCTTTAAAATCTTCTTCAATTTTAGAAAGCTTTTCTATTTGAAGGTGGCAGTTTTTAAGCTTTTCAGCGAGATCAAGGTTTTGGTTTTCAACCACAGTTTTGCCGTTCATGGCTTCGTATAAACTTCTAGTCAAGAGATCGATCTTACGGAGACTATCAGCTTCATCAATATTTGCAATATTGGTAAAGAAGGAAGGTGATACCTGAATAGCAGATGTTGAAGTGGAGGGAATGTCTGAACTTTCTTCCTCTTCTTCAATCTTGGCCATAAGACATAGATTTGCTTCATCATCTTCAGAGTCAGATGATGATGCTTCTTCATCAGAAGCAGCCCAATCATAGTTAGCCATCAGGCCTTTATTCTTCTTCTTAAAGCTTTTCAGTTTAGCATATTTTTCTTTCAGCTTTGAATATTTGTCATCTTTATTCCTTGGAACAAAGGGTTTCTTTGTAAAAGCTGAGGGTCTAGAAACTTTCTTAGACCTGCACTCGTTAGCGAAATGTCCTGTCTTTTCGCAGTTAAAACAAGTAGCAGTAGCCTTATCAACAAAAGCTGATGATCTAGGCTTGTCAGTTATGGAAAGAGGTTTGTTCTTTCTAAACATTTTCTTTTTGGAAAATCTACTGAACTTTTTAGTTAGGAGAGCCAAAGATTCATCATCATCTGAATAATCAGAATCTGATGACCTTTCAGAGTTACTTTCTAACTCAATGATGGTGACCGAGGGTCGCTGAGTAGAAGGTTCCTCTGAGATTAAAGCAACATGGGTGCTTTTGGAATCTTTTACAAGATTCTTCTTAAGATGGCTCGATTGCTCATGATTCAGCAACGTGCCATATAAGGTTGAAAGGGTCATTGATTTGAGATCCTTTGACAGCTTGAGACACATAGAATAATTGTCCCAGCTTTCAGGTAAACATTCTAGAAACTTTGTCAGTACTTCAAAGTTAGAATATTCCTTACCAACAGTTTTCAGATCTATAATTAAACAATTAAAACGTTGGTGAACTTCAGAGAGAGATTCATTCTTACCAGAAATGAAGCTTTCGTATTGTCTTACCAGGTTGATCTTTCTTGAGTCCTGGACTTCAGACGTTCCTTCATACTGAACACATATTGTGTCCCACATGGCTTTTGATGTTTTCAGATTCATGACGGAATGGTAGACTTCGTCAGGAAGAGCCATGGATAGTATGGATCTGGCTTTTGTATCTATAGCCACTTTCTTCTTATCTTCGTCAGTCCATTGAAAGATTTCCTTAGGTACCAGCCTTTCTGGAATAGCAGGTCTATTCTCAGCGGCTGGAACAGCAGCATCAATTCTTACAGGGATGAATGGACCATTCTCGAGATAGTAAGGCATAGTAGGGTCTACACCTTCTAAGAAGAGTGTCATCCTATTTTTCCATAAGTTGAAGTTATCTTTGGAAAATCTAGGGGGTTTAGCAAGAGAACCATTGTCTATATAATTTGTGTTTGTGTTGGTGGCCATTTTCAGATAATAGCAAGGAAGAGAAATATCTTAGATTAGATCTTGTTTATGAGATTAAACAAATCCGCTCTGATACCACTTGTTGGTCCCGAAGGCCTATACAAGTTTGTAGAAGGGGGGGGGGGGGGGTTGAATACAAACACACAGATTTTACTTTTCTAAATTGTTTATTGATAAATCATTAACAATTTACAGCTTATTGCGGAAACAAGATTAAGGATAAACCTAAATATAAACAAGTTGGAACACTAAGGTTTCTTGCACTAAGAGAGATAAGGAAATTACTAATAATAACCTATCTTGAGATAAGAGATTGAACTTGTCCAGAGTTAGCAAGTTACTTCAAATGAAGTGGGTTCATCTCTTTATATACTGCATGCATTTAATGCAAGTCAGTATACACTTTACACGTGTCATCAGCTGGTTGGTTGCATGTCATTGACCTTGGTTGACAACCTTAGTAGCCGCATGGATGAACAGTGTAGTATCAGAGTGGTTGTACGATTTCAGACAGTCGGAGGTTCTTTTCTGACATTTCGTACGGAGTCGTGCAAGGGAGGTTAAGACAAAAGTACTTTGTACGGAGGACTTCATGATCAGCTTTCGTTGATTCAGAGCATTATCATTTTCTATTCAGCGAATGATAAAGTTCAGCGATAGCTGAAGTCTTGTACTTGATACTTCACGTTGAGTGGACAAATCTGAGTCTTCGCTGATCCGCATCAGTTCATTAGGAGACTTGTCGCTGGTTCTTGAGCTTGATCTTCGACTTCAGCGTAGAACCTTTGTTGACGTGAAACTTGTCTTCAGGGATCATAAGTAAACAACTAACTTATCAGCGATCATCATAATGACTGAACAGACTCAGAGCATTAATGGTGAGCAGTGTTCGCTGAATGTTTAACTTAAAGAGCGAGAGTTCCTATCAGCGGTACTATAAGATCTTAGTACTTATCAGCGATAGTGAAACTCTGATACATATTGTTTACTTATAATTTTCACTAAGTATATAAGAGAGGGTCATTATCAAATCACTGAGGGTTTGGATCAACATGTATTCAACCCCCCCTTCTACAATACTTGTTAAGCCATCTGGGACTAACAGGTATATTCTTCGTGATCATCACTATCGGTATCTGATCTGTCTATATCAGCATTACCCGTTTTGAAAACTTAGGTTTCGTCATCAGCAACTCCAGCACAACGTCCTTCTTGTGGTTGTGGTTGTTGTTGTTACGTCTTCGGAACATAATCAGGAATACAGTCGTTAAGACCATATGCATGATCTAAATGAACTGTTGGGCCGTGGGACGCCTGAGAATCAGTCTGCTCTATTTGGAGGTCTTCGTCATCAGCGTCGTCGTCACCTTCATCATCGTCTTCGTCGGATTCGGCGGCATACACAAAAAGTAATGGCGACCTTTCTGAATCTGCTGCAAATTGCAGAAAACGAGAGATATCCCCATCGTTGGATAAATCCACAAATGACCCATCAGCATTTTTAAACACTAACTTGCAAACAGCAGAAGGGTTGATTCCACATTTTTGCATGGCATATGCAACAAACTTCTGATAAGTATAGTTTACTGACAATTTTACACCATGCTTAGATTTATAAGCAAAATTACACTCATTGTTATCTTGCACCCATTCACCATCAAAACAGAAATATAGCTTAGCCTTTGCAACAGATGAACTCATTTTTTCAGTAGTATCTCAAAAATAAAATATTGAAGAAAGAAAGCAAGAAAGAAGTATGGAATCGGTGTGTGGATTATGGATTGCATTTTGCATCTATTTATGGATGAAACAACCAACATTGATGACAACCAATCTCTCATTTCATCCACAAATTGGTATTCCAAAAACACTGATTCAACATTGATGAAAACATGCCAGTGAATTTTAACCACAAATTGGTCTTCAAAGTACAATAATTGTGGAAAAAACAGTAAAAGCATGCAAGATTCGTTCAACTACAGGGGCTGAAATTGTAAATTTTCTGTCCATCGCGGGCCGCCATCGCGGGGAGGGACCAAAGATGTCACCGCGGCCATAGTTGAGGGGCTCCGCGGGACACTTTGGCCGAACCAAACTGCCACGTACGCCCTAGCCCGCGATTGCGGACTCCATCGCGGGCACTTGTGGCATTTTTGCAAACTGAAAGAGATTTAGGGTATTTTGATAAAGGGAATTCAAACGTGGGTTATTTTAATTAATTTTCCAAAAAACAAGCTTATATTCCTTTTCCATACCTACTCTACCCGTATTTTATTTCTATTTGAAAGTGACTTTCTGCTTTTAGAAAGTCAATTAATTACCTCCTCATTCCATTTTTAAATACTATTTTCGTTAAACAAGTCTTATATATTTACATTTTCATCATCACCCAAAAACGTTATTCTCAATACAAACAATAGGATGATGCTAAAGTAAGAACATGATTGTTGCTAGATGGTAAAAAAATTTAGATCTATACCATTTGCTTCTACTTTTTTTTTAAAGTAACTAATTTACAATACCAAATTATATCGTCAATATTTAGAAAAAGAAAAAAAATACCCTTTTTGGTAATATAAATAACTAGGATAAGAAGACAAAAAAATGATATAATTAGGCAACACAACTCATTTTTTTTCTCAATAATACAAAATAGGCAAGTATATTTCTTTATGGTCAACTAAAATCACATTAATAAGTTTGGAATTTACTTAAACAGGCTTAAAAGAAGATCTGATTTTTTAATGTAATTTACCTATTTAATTAATTATCTTTGAATTACTAGATGTTAAGTAATTATAATATTGAGAGTCTGTTTGGTTGATTTTCCATTAAGTCATGTAAGAATGATAACGTCGTTTTATGTGTAAATTAATATGTCTATATATATTGTGAAGGTTTTTGTTTGAGATGGTTTTTTTCATAGATTGAAGGGACAAGTTTAGAAAGGAAAAAAAAAACTTGACTTTCTACATAAAACTTCTGCCTACGAGCTTACTAAACAAATCACTTTCTACATCATTAAGCCACTATCAAATATGTACTCAATATAGATGATTGAATAAGCTATGAGTCCACTTGCTAACAAAAAAGCCCCAAACTAATATTACTAACCAAGCCATATATCAACCATATTGGTAAAATATTAGATATCATTAAGGTGATGTTTGTTATTTAAGAGGTCTGAAGTCTGAAATCTGATTTTTCATCTAAAAAGTAAGAGGTGGTGTTGAATTCTGAAATATGAAATATTAAGACTGTTTGTTTTTATAAAATGATAAACATCTTAATTGACTAAAAATATTATGTTTTAAAATTCCAACTTGAAAGAGACCACTATTTGATAACACACACATTCATATCCCATCAACCATGCGTGCAATTGACGAGGAGGTAGAAGGAACTGAGCCCTTAAAAAAATAAGAGGAATTAAGTGGATGGTGCACCTCTAAAATTTCAGAGGACATTAAGAGGTTTTCAGACTTTTTCAAAAAATAAAACAAACAGTCTTAAATCTGAAAACCTCTTAATTTTGAGACTTAAGAGGTTTTAAGAGGTAATTTTTCAAAAACAAACATCCCCTAAGTGTAGAAAAAGCAAAATGTAAAATTAAAGGAGCCAAAATTGGTTGAAATTGGATAATTATAGTATAGATGAGCTTAATTAATAATTAATAGAAAAGTAAAATTATATTAAAAAAATATGCGAGGTATATCCATTGTGGCATGAAAAAGATGAAGTAGGGTTTTAACTTTGTTGCCCACTTGATGAATAATTAAAGGGTAATTAACAAGTTGATTAATTAAGTGGTAGGGGACGATGTTTACACATTCTCTTTGTTAATTCTTGATTAGCTTACGTCTTACCCATCCTTATATGTTTTATTATTCGACTAATTAATACCTCAAATTCATTATTTTGTAATAACGTCCCCATCTTCCTCCTACTTCATCCACAAAACCAACTTAATTTTATTACATTTCAATGTCAAAATTTCCGTTATAACGTTCGTTAAAATCAACTACATTTTATAGAATATGGTTTACATACCGACAAAAACTACTTTGAATTCAAAAGCCGGTTTCCATAAGAATAGTAGTTATTCTGAAAAAAGGAAGAATCTCTATCATTAGAGATTAATTGAAAATTCTAAATTAATTAATGGATTATTTTGAGACTTAGGGGCCGTTTACCAAATACTTACCCGGATAAGCACTTACCGGTAAATTCAACACTATAATTTACTTACCGGGTAAGATTTTAGTCCATCAAAACGGTATCCTACACTATATATAATTTTTATGGTAAGTGCTAACCGTGGTAAGAGTCTTCACCATCACTTACTAGGGTAAGACTTTCGGACTCTCGGTCCTTGCCTTAACTCTTACAGGGCATGATTTTTGGTCCTTGTTATTTTGATTCGGTAAGGTAATGTGACTTGGTAAGTACTTACCCGGGTAAGCGTTTAGTAAACGGCCCCTTAATCTGAATAATTAGATTAATACTAACCATAAATATCAAGGGTTCAAAATATTTTCTTACATTTCTCATCTTAACTCCTATTCTCACACAATACTTTGTCTAGAATTGAAATAAGACAATAATATATATATATATACACACACAAATGATACATCGTCCGTTGGTTTCAATTTATTACCTACGGAATGCAAAATTTGTGTCGAAGAAGTCCATGAAAATTGTCTTTTGTTTTCTATTGTTGAAACAGTTACATCATTTCATTTAAAAAATTGTTCTAAAAGGCTCATCGCGACACCCGCCATGGCGCGCCGTGACTCAAGACTTGTGTCTCACGCCATGTTATGCCTGTGGCACGCCATAGCCTAATGTGCGGTCTTTTGTAACGCGATATTTGTTTTTTCTTTACGTTTTTAGTGTCTTATTTGCTAGTTTTTAGTATAACATAACTTAACTTATTTAATGTCATTGACTCATCGATTAATAGCACAAACATATGTTTTTATATATAATATAGATATTTGTCACCATAAGTCACGTCTTGATAAATGTCATGGCCTCGCCGTGACTCCTAAGATTTGAGGCTTGACCTCATCGTCACGCCACGTCTCATGCCATTTAGAACCTTGATTTAAACGCAGGTTTCTTTTGAGATCCGTATAATTTGTAAAATCCA
This sequence comes from Saussurea involucrata, assembly GCA_033807775.1. Classification (NCBI taxonomy): domain Eukaryota; kingdom Viridiplantae; phylum Streptophyta; class Magnoliopsida; order Asterales; family Asteraceae; genus Saussurea; species Saussurea involucrata. The sequence continues at coordinate 52,358,111 of CM066322.1, read as the reverse complement.
AAAGATCTAGTTTAAACCATAAAAAACTAGTTGAAAATATAATATAATATAAAATTAAAACTTCTCTATTTGATCTCCTTTTTCCTCTCTTATCTTCTGAGTTCTGTCTCATATTTTCTTTCTCCTCTTTCAATGATATAGATATAGACACATATAATTAAATATACACAATAGGTGAATATATTGTGAGCAAATTTTTTATAACTATAATAATTTTAAGGGTGAGCTTCGAAAACCGATACTTGCCTTTGGAATCGGATTTGTTCCGCAATCGGTTCCGGTTCCTAAAATACGAAACTGATCGAGACTGGTTCTGGTTCCCATGCATTTTTTGGGAACCGTTAACCATTGGGTACCCGTAAGGATCGGTTCCAGGATCGGATACACTCTAAACCTAAATCTAGTAGAACTTGTGAACATATTGTGAGTACCAACAACATCAATACATCTAAACATATCACCTGTGAATAGATATGGCCAAATGGGACCGGCCCGGTCCGATTGGGACCGCTTATGACATGGCGGTCTTTAATCGGTTACAATTTTCATGCAAAACAAAGGCTCGGCCAGGCCCGAGACCGGTTATAGGAGCGACCCGATTTTTTATGTAAAATTTGTTTTTAAATTTATTTTTAAGTATGTTTTTTTAACAAAAACGTATTTGTTAGTGTATTTGATTGTTCAATTATATTAAAAGTATTTTTTAAATGTAAGTATTTTTTAATGTATTCGATTGACCCAATTATAATCAAAACGTATTTGTTAATGTATTTGATTGACCGAAATTTTTAAAAAAATATTTTTATAAGTTAAAAATCGATTTAAAGAAACAAAAAAACTAAATGGACCGGTTTGGACCCGGCACGGGCCGGGGCTGGTTCATAACCGGGTCTTATAAATCGTAACCATGTCTTTGTATTTGGGTCAGGACCAATTTTTGGTCATCTCTACTTCTGAACACCATGTGAATCATGTAAATATCTTATGAACACCCTACAATTTTTTTTTATTAAGCTTGTTTATGTTCTATTCATTATGTGTTTATTTTGTGTGCAAATCATTTAATTTTGAGAGAGAGAGAGAGAGAGAGAGAGAGAGAGAGAGAGAGAGAGAGAGAGAGAGAGAGAGAGAGAGAGAGAGAGAGAGAGAGAGAGAGAGAGAGAGAGAGAGAGAGAGAGAGAGAGATTATTTTTTTAAATGTATTAATTTTTATTCAATAAATAACGATTCTCTTTAATAATCCAATTAAGTATCTTAAGTTGGTGGCTTGTAATTGACCTTACGGATCTCAGTAACTTGAAATTCTCAAATGATTAAGTCTCTCATCTAAACCAGGTATATATATATATATATATATATATATATATATATATATATATATATAAATAGGTAGAATCTTTTAGTTAACCAAGAATATGTTGTTAACTTTGTGAACTTATTTGACCAATAAGATTCATTCTTTAGTAGAATGTTTGATTTAATGATGAAAGGTAAATAGGTAAATTTTACGTGTAAGTTACTTTTATGTTATTTAATGAGATGTTACAAATGAGATTCAGATCATTCTTATAAGTTACTTGTATTTAATGAGTTTTAATAAATGTCGTTCATACATTTTCATAAAAATGTGTTCACAACTATAAGGTCTTCATAAGATGTGTTCGCAAATGTAAGTTCTTCATAAAGATGTGTGCTTATACGTGTTTGTTCATAACCATAAGTTATCCATAAGATTGTGTTCATAACCATATGGTATTCAATAAGATTGTTCGTATGTGTTTATATGATTATAGATCAACCAAAATATAAATTAGAAAAATTACACTAAATAATCACATTGATGTTTGTATGGTCTTTTATTGCACATAATTAATGTACCGGTAATAGTTATTAAAGAAATTTTGGTGATCTTTTCCACAAACAACCTTGTTCAAGAAGTGTTAGTCCCAGATGGCTATAACAAGTATTGTAGAAGGGGGGGTTGAATACAATACTCAAAATTTTCACAATTTTAATTCTATTATTGAAAATCTTTCAACAAGAATTACACATAGAAACTTAAGACTGTTGCGGAAAAGAACAGATAAACTATTCTAACAATCTTTCACAAAGTATACTAAACAAAATAACTAAGAGCACTTAGAACAAAGCTATGAAGTTTTTAGCAATATGGAGATTTCTTGGACTGAGAGAAATCCTCCAGTTCACGTAGAATCTTAGAGCACACAGTAATCTTCAAGTATCTCAAGATGTAAGTCATTTCTTCTGCATGGAGAGGTCTTCCTTTTATAGTGAGGATGAGTGTACTGAGCATTAAATGCTTGGTACTATTATCCTCAAGTTACTTGCTTAGAACCAATGGACTTCTGAAAAGGTGATAAGACACAATCACCTTTTCCTTGAAACAAGGAGTAAGACCCATGCTGAAATGACATCTTCATTGGAAATAGGAATAATGCCATGCATATCTCTTGGTGTGTCTTCCAAGACAATATCACTAAGACTTGATATTTTCTTCAAAGAAAATCTTTTGACAAAGGATCCCACCGATTTAAGCATCATCATCGGTGGGATGATTCTTGGCAACTTTAATTTTGTCTCATAATAATTTTGCTTCTCATTTTGTCTTCAAGGATTCCACCACCGATGAAAGTCTGTGAGATATGTGACACATCTTTGAAGAAAAGCATCTTTGAGATATGTGACACATCTTTGAAGAAAACCATCTTTGAAATATGTGACACATCTTTGAAGAAAAGCATCTTTGAGAATACATCTTTGAAGAGAACCATCTTTGAGATCCCACCGAAATTGGACTTCCATTGGTGGGATTCTTTGGCCGAAACAGAGAGAGATTTCGGTGGAGAGATGTCCACCGATGTGTGGGAACAACATCGGTGGACAATGACTTGTATGTGTTGAGAAAAGATCTTTCACTTCCACAATGAGAGAATCTTCAATCTTGACTTTGGTTGATCTTTGACTTCACCAAACATTTGCTATCTTGTACAAGTCATTATAAAGAACCATGCTAAAATATTCTAAGTAAGATTTAGAGGAAACATCGGTGAGTCAATTTCAAATCTTCGGTGACCCAACAATCTCCCCCTATTTGAATTTGAGCTCCATACTTAGAATATTGAAGAGTATCTGAATAAAATTGCATTTTGACCCTTTTTACTCTTTTTGGGTTCTTTTCACATAGACCGTTTTTTTGTGTGTGTATGTATATATGATATTTACAAGTATAATAAAATAAGAAGGTATAGATGTACAAGAAAATGAAAAAAAAATGTAAAGAAGTATAAACAATATGAACAAAACAAATGTTACTTGTATATTTGGAGGGGTGAGTTGAAGCTTGTGTCTGGCTTGAGGATTCTTCGTTTTGATCAGCAGCCTGTTGATTTGTTGGAGAACTTTATCTTTCAGGCACTTTTGCTCTTCTTCAGATGTTCCAAATCTTCAAGTCATCCACTTACTTCAAAATATTTCAGCCAAGTGAGTCTGTGGGTTTTGATAAGAGACACATCCATTATAGTGACAATCTTTGAGGAGGGTTGAGTTTGAGTGAATCAGCCTCAGGATGCTTTTGCCAATCTCTTGCATTTTCTCTTTCTCTTGGCATCTTCAGCACTTCTTGTTCAGCATCATCATCCTTTGTCTTTGTTTTGCTCCCCCTCAGTATATCAGTCGGTTTTGTGTTTCTCCCCCTCAGTTAGATCCGCCCGGACTGATGTGCTCCCCTTTGACCGGTCCGCCCGATTTCCTCATTTTTCCGAGTTGGACGCTGAAAACGAGTACAAAGGGTTTGTGTTGATCGAGTTGGACGCTGATATTGCTCCCCCTCAGATGGTTTCTCCCCCTCAGCGTACGACGGAGAAGAAACACCACAAACAATTGGAAACACCGATGATTTTTTTTTTGATTTTTGCTCATAACCACCGAATTTGGAGGCCAACAACCGAAATTTCGGTGGTGTGGTCGGTGGTATGGTCAAAAAAAATTTGATTTTTTTTTTGCTTCCCCACCGAAAATTGGCTAATTTCGGTAGGATTTTCGGTAGGAAAATCGGTATAATTTTTTTTTTTTTTTTTTGAAAATTTATCATTCCCACCGAAATTTTGCAAGAGTTAGACAAGAATTCGGTGGAATTCTATGACATCTTCAGAATAGAGTGGAGAAAATCTTCAAAGTGAAGAAAAGATTGGAATTTCATCTTCCAATTTTTGATGACCCAAAAAGATTGAGTTTGAGGATTTGGAGAGACATCTGCAGAATAGTTTGTAGTGGGTGGGTTTTGAGAAAAGGATAGATGGGTTGCAAACCAAGAGTGAAGAATGGTGGATGAAGGGATGGGATGAAGAGATGGCACAAAGAAAGTTTGTTCTGGTGATGGTAGATTGGTAAGATGTATGGTGGGAAAAAGAGTGTAGGTAATGAAGTAGGTGATGGCTTCGGTGTAGAGTACTGAGATGGATTTCGGTGTAGAGAGATCACATAGATTTAGACATTGAAAAGGATGAAAAAATGAGATTTGGTGTGATGGAGAAAGAGAAGAGTGTCCACCGATGAGAGATCGGTGGATTATGAGAACACATAGTTATTGAAAGTTGCACATTCCAAGTTCACTTATCAGAAAATTGAACCTGGCTTCATCTAGGGGTTTGGTGAACAGATCAGCAAGCTGAAGATCTGCAGGAATGAAATGTAGCTCAATGTCACCTTTGGAGATGTGGTCCCTGATGAAATGATATCTGATATCTATGTGCTTTGATCTGGAATGACGAACTGGATTGTTTGCAATAGCTATTGCACTTGAGTTATCACACAGAATTGGGACTTTGGAGTAGATTTGATCATAGTCCCTTAGTTGATTCTTCATCCACAGGATCTGGGCACAGCAACTTTCAGCAGCTACATATTCAGCCTCAGCAGTTGAAGTTGAAACTGAATATCGTTTCTTGCTGGACCAGCTGACTAATTTTCTGTAATACCCCGGGTAAATCCGTTAATTTAAATTCTAGTTCCGTTAAGTTTATTTTCTTTATAATTGATGTTAGGGTAAGTTTAGGAGGGTTTATAAGTTTAAAGGGTAAAAGTTTGACCAAAGGATAAATTAAAGGTTGTTTTAGTTATTAGTGAGGAGTTTAGGGGTGTGTGGTCAATAAGGAATAGTACAAGGGCTAGAATAGTAATTAGGGTTTGATATACACCCTTATGAGTTTAGATATTTTCACAAAAACAGAAACAATTCAGTGTGTGTGTGCGTGTGTTTTGGGAAGAAAAGAAGAGGAAAAAGGGAAGAAAGCTAGGGATTCAACTTGGAGTGATTGGAAGAGAAATTAAGGTATACTTCTTTTATGTTTTGTGTTTATAATCAATGGTGCTATGTTTCTATCGGAGTAGAATCATCCATAGCATGTTTGGGGTCGATTTCAGTCGGTTTCTGGGTTAAAATGTGCAAACCGACAGAGGTGTCCGGACACAGTATGAATGTGTCCGGTAGTCCTGTTGGTAGTGTCCGGGTAGTTCTACTGATGGTGTCCGGATGATATTATAGTAGTGTCCGGACGAGTCTTTTATCCGGGTAAGTCTCTTTTTCTATGTTTTCCGGATGAATTAGATACCGGATGACGTCCGGATTACCTTGGTGTCCGGACTCCTTTGTTGTCCGGATTAGTCTGTGGTGTCCGGATTCCTCGTGTTGTCCGGATAGTTGTCCGGGTACTTTGAGGTTTCCGGATAACTTGGCTGTTTGGGTAAAATTTGAGGATAAAAGTTATGTAGATGTATCTAGAGTCCATAACCTGCTAGTAAGTCTTATACATAAGTTGGTAAGGAGATATTTGTATGTAAATGGTTTCAGATTCTGAGGTATTTGGATAAAGGATCGGATAGCTCGGAGAAAGGCTTGAAAGCATTTTTGTTAAGCTAACAGGTGAGTTTTACTTTAAAAGTATTTTCAACTGGAATACATACGTATGGTTTGGGAATGTGATAATTAGTGATTAATGTGCTTATATGTATGGTGTACATGATTGCTAATATATTGAGATATATGTTATGGTTATATTGCACGAAACGAGTATAAGTGAGAAAGAATTGTACGAGAAATTATTAGTTAAAGATCTAAGAATGGTAATAACTTCGATCGGTAATGTCATTTCAAAATAACTTGGTTGAATATCTGAAGTTAGAGATCTTGGTGAAACTGTTTAATTATGTTTTGTAAGGAGAAAATATTTTGGTGTGTAGTTGTATTGGGGTTGTACGATGAGATAGTGATGTAAGGAAGTAATAGCATTGAAGAAATGTGTAAGTCGTGGAAGTAATAATGGACTGCCGTGGTTGTTGAAGTATTTAATAGTAACATGTATGCTTAATTTATAGTGTACGTATTTAGGTAGTACATGTTAATGTTATTTTGAGGCCTGGGGAGTGAGTTGTAATGATGATGCGGTGTGGAAGAACCAGAGGTAAATTTTTTGGAAAGATCAGTTAGAAAGCTACGTAGTGGTAATAAGACAGCTATGTTGAAAGTACAGTGGAAACACCATAGAAGTACTAATGTAACTCTAGAGTCCAAAGAGAGTATGAGAAGTAGGAAGCATCATTTGTTTACCAGCTTTGATTTCGGGGACGAAATCATTTTCAAGTTGGGGAGTATTGTAACATCCCGAGTTTCAAAATAACTTCGATCGGTAATGTCATTTCAAAATAACTTGGTTGAATATCTGAAGTTAGAGATCTTGGTGAAACTGTTTAATTATGTTTTGTAAGGAGAAAATATTTTGGTGTGTAGTTGTATTGGGGTTGTACGATGAGATAGTGATGTAAGGAAGTAATAGCATTGAAGAAATGTGTAAGTCGTGGAAGTAATAATGGACTGCCGTGGTTGTTGAAGTATTTAATAGTAACATGTATGCTTAATTTATAGTGTACGTATTTAGGTAGTACATGTTAATGTTATTTTGAGGCCTGGGGAGTGAGTTGTAATGATGATGCGGTGTGGAAGAACCAGAGGTAAATTTTTTGGAAAGATCAGTTAGAAAGCTACGTAGTGGTAATAAGACAGCTATGTTGAAAGTACAGTGGAAACACCATAGAAGTACTAATGTAACTCTAGAGTCCAAAGAGAGTATGAGAAGTAGGAAGCATCATTTGTTTACCAGCTTTGATTTCGGGGACGAAATCATTTTCAAGTTGGGGAGTATTGTAACATCCCGAGTTTTGTCATTCTATTTTGAGAATTATAAATTAACTTGAGGCTAAATTTGTAATTGTTTAAAAGTGTTGGTTGAAAGAGATTTCCAATTTGAGGGTTGGTTGTGTATTTTCTTGAAAGATAAGGGTTTTTTTGGTATTATGCCTATGACTCATGCTTATCTTGGTGAGGTGTCATTAACTTGGCTATGTAATCTAAGTAAATGGGTTTTGTGAGTGTCATTGTGTGCTTGTGTGTGTGTACGGTTTGTCAAGGAGAAAACCGAGAGAGAGAAAGGGAGCCGTGGGTTTTCAAGGAAAAGAGAAGAAGAGATCGAAGATTTCAGCTGTGATTTCTAGTATAAAACTGAAGAAAAACAAGGTAACAATCCCGTATAATCTTTCCTCTTTACGTTTATAAGTTTGCTAAATAAGATGATAAGTGGGTTTTGTTAATCTATGGATGTTTTGGAAAAACTAAGTTTATGGATAGATGGTATTTATGGCCTTAAGCATATCTGCAAAATATCATAAACATTCATGGCTTAAAACTAAAGATTTCTGGGTTTTTACGTTTTTAGTTGGTTGAGACTTGCTTGAAGGTCAGTTGGTTGAGACTTGCTTGAAGGTCAGTTGATTGAGACTTGCTTGAAGATGTGAATAGTGTTGAAGTCTCAATGGCCTGTTGCGACTTGGAATAGTGTTGAAGTCTCAGTAGTGGATTGAGACTTGGAATAGTGAATAGTGTTGAAGTCTCAGTAGTGGATTGAGACTTGGAATAGTGAATAGTGTTGAAGTCTCAGTAGTGGATTGAGACTTGGAATAGTGAATAGTGTTGAAGTCTCAGTAGTGGATTGAGACTTGGAATAGTGAATAGTGTCGAAGTCTCAACAATGGGTTGCGACTTTAGACGAGGATTTTGGATTATTTAAGATTCTTAGCCTTTAAGAAATACTTGTATTTTTAATTGTTCCAGATTCGGTAAGCCTGGAATGAAAGATCGCATTTCTCGAGAAAAAGCTAAGAAGGAAATTCGGTAACCAATCGAAAGTGAGTTTATTCAACTCTCTTTAAAATTCAGTAATTAATCTCGAATTAGATGCTTTATATGTATGCATGAAGATGTTCTATGTGGATTTGATTAAATTAGAGATAAGCCAAGAGGGCGATTAAAAGTTGTATTATGTTGATTACCATGTTAAAGTTCCAAGATGAGTTATATATGAAATTGAGGAACTAATATTTATTATTAAGCTTGCATGCTAAGATGGATTATCTACTATATGCATTTTGCTATATGGTTATGAACTATAAATGTGATTTGAAGCTTTATTGAGATAAACTATAAAGATCCATCCATGAGTTCAAAATATATATTAACAACTGATATATATATTAACTCTCGTGTTAAATAACTATGAGGGGATAGTTAAGAAGTTGATGATTAGGAATTATTCATATTCCTTATAATGAGCGGAATTATCTGTTATATGTAATATGTTAGATGATTATGAACCCTAAATGTGATTGAGAAGCCAAATTGAGATATATTATAAAGGCCTATCTATGAGTTCGAGAATATAAATAACTATTGAAATGGTGATCCTCGTATCAGATTTCAGAGAAGGGGTAATAAAGAGATTGAGATGTGGAGTAATAATATTCTTTATTTTATATATAGAATACGTTCAGAGAAATGATACATTCTATGCTGGACGCATATAGTAGTATCGATTGTTTTATATTAGGTGATTATGTGCTTTTACTAAAATAGGCACCCGGTTACCGAGGGCACTTGAGTACGGTATAATGGGAACCGATTACTCGCCATAGACCAAAGGGGTGTAATTTTAGTAATTGGGTGAACCTCGAACCATCGTGAGTCCCGATTGAGTATCGCGATATTATAATCCCATTGGGACCATTGATGCAGAGGTGGAATGTGGAATAGGCAGATTCTGATTTGTAATTCCCATTTCGATTTATGGAAGATCAGAGATTTCCATTGTTTCGGGAAGATCGGAGATTTCCCTGTGATGAGAGGAAGATTAGAGATAGGCATAAAGTAATTTGTAATCTCTACTTCCTGATTAAGAAATAGGCAAGTTTTGACTTGTAATTTCTTGTGTGTGAATATTAATTATGAATCTAGAGTGATTCAGAGTTAACTCATATTTCGTGGTTATGATTAAACGAGTTAGTCATAAGTGTTAGGTGTGGGGTAGATTTCCCTGCTTTCGAAAAGGAGACGTTGTACGGTAAGATGGGTGAGAACAGGTTTGAGTTATCTGTTCATGTTTTAATTATTAAATTTTATTTTGATTTGAGTATCCTCACTAGGCGAAAGCCTAATGTTTCAAGTTGAATCTTCTTACCAGGTACAAGCTCCGGGAAATAGCGGGAATGAGAGACGAGGATTTTTGGGAAAGATTCGGACTTAGAGATACCGGAGGATCAAGATATTCTTTGATGCTTTTGGGACAGTTGTTTAGATAACTTGATTAATCCAATTGTTATGAGGTGATTTGATTAATAAGTTATTTAAGTAATGACGTATGTATATAGAAACCTTACATTCGATCCTCAGGTTATATAAGTTTGAAAGTTTTGATCATAACTTATGGTAAATTTCAAGGTTTAAATTGACCCTGTTTTAGGGTGTTTCAGTATGGTATCAGAGCACTAGTTTAAGCGAACTAAGTATGCTGATGAGATACTTAGACTTAAGCTGAGACGTAGTAGGTTATGATATGTGAGATATGGGTAGAAGTGTTAAGACGGGATAGTCTTAGAGTTAACGGAAATACGTGAAATTAGTGCTATGACAATGATAATGGGGATTCTCCTGTATGATATGTTCACAATTACAATTAGCTACTGTTATTATGAATATATTGTTACACGAGCATGTCTATTTCTGAATTGTTACAGTGACTAACGATCGGTAAAGTACGTTTTGTATGTATGACAGTGCATAATCATTTCGCATGGTTATCTCTATAAGTTATAGTAAAGTGTTGGTGAATTCGGCACCAAGGTCCTTCAGAGGACAGAGCATTGTATGATTGAGGGTTTGAAGGACAACCTGGAATTGGTGGGACTCATGAAAGTCTGCCAAGGCAACCTTTAAATAGGTGATTGGATAGGTGCAGAGATTACTGTATGAGATGATTGATTAATACAGAATTAGTATGACATGGTTGAGTATGGGAGCCATGGAATGCAGATGTAGCAATTATTATAAGGCCAAGAGGGCGATTTCGGGTCGAAAGTAAAGTGTCAATGATAAGTTATGTAAGTAACACGATTGACCTTGTTTGAGTAAATAGCCTTCATTGCGAGTAAAGTTTTATGCATGGTGTTTTAGTGTGTGTTTTATGAATTTTCATGATTTCAAAACAATTGCATAAATAACAGTTTTAATCAAGTTTGAATTAGTGGGTGCAAGTGTGTATTTGAAGAAAAGGGCAATCCCAGTTACGTTGCACAACGAAATTTTTTGGAGTTATTAAAAAAAAAAATAATAATAATAATAATAATAATAATATTTCTTACTTTACATGAAAAAGTTGATTTGTAGCAAGAAGGCATTGGTTAGCAAAACGTTTAATAACCAACAGGAGTATTGATCTAACAACATCATATAAATGAGTGTGAGAAACGACTAGTTTACTTTGTGTCAGTAAATTTTAAACTTTTGTCGTATGAAAAGATCTTCATTTAAAATATTACTGTTGTAACAACATCTTTTGGTTGAGAAAGATTGAGTTTTACGGAAATTAGTATACAAACGATTTTGAGATTGTTGTGTAGTACATGGGAGTTATGAAAATGATTGGGGTCGTGTGTGCCCACGTTGTTTCGAATGTTGTTATTTAAATGAGAAAAGTGTGAATTGAGTTATTTATTATATTGTCATGCATGAAGGCTATGAACTCGCTAGATCGTAGAGTATTACGCTGTAAACTAAGAAAGAACTCCAAGAGTGGAGAGGTATTGGATAAACCTTGGGAGAAAGTTTGTGGTTTTGGTAATTATATTCAAATGAGAGATGAACAGTGGGAGAGTCGAAAGTGAACTTTAGTAACAATAATACGAGGGTCTGCACCTTTGTTCGGTGATTAGTAATACAATTGCCGAGTGTCGGGCATGTCTGGAGGAAGAATTAGGTTCAGGATTAAGGAAGTATTGAGATGTCAAGTTTTGACTTTGAAGGCGAGAGTTGTAAGGTGTACGAGGCCTTTTGGGTGTCACAGAGTGTGGTCTGGATGCGTTCCGCGTATGCCCGTGCGAGTAGTAGTAAAACCGTGAGCGATACCGGTATGCTGTTATGCAGAGGGTATGCGCATAGTGGGTATTAGTGTATACGACGCAATTGGGGGATTTTGAGTTTGATTAATTATAACCTAAGTGAAAGTTTTATGGTCGAAGCATGTTTTTGGTATTTTGTGGTTGTATAATAATTTTGTCGTGTTACACTTTGAAAATGTGAAGGTTTTGAGAGTGATAAACTTTTATTTAGGGGTCGATGGCCAATTAAAGAATTAATAAGGTTAAGATCTTGAGTAAAGAGGAACTTTGGTTTACATAACAGTGTGAGTGACACGTGTTTAACCAAACGTTCGTTTTGACCTTAAAGGCCTGATTAATATACAAATGAGTCTTTTGAATAGCTGTCAGTTTAATGATTTGAGATGGAGTATTGAATGTGTTGTATGCTTAACTGCATTGTATTTGAACCGGTGATAGTTTAAGGGTTGGCCTTAGGTGTAAAGACTGTTTGATATTTTACTTAGTATCTTTGAAACTAATGAACCTGGGCAGATTATATACATTGTGGAGTATAAAAAGAGTTGTGTGTACTTGCAAATGATTTGATTTCATTGGGAAAGTAGCAATGAAGGGGTCGTAAGATTATCACATCTCGGAGCGTATGTTGCATAATGTGAGTTAGATGTATTTATTTGCATGAGTTGATATTGATAAATAATCTTTAAATCCTTTGAGTAGATGACTCGGTTTTGGATTTAGTAAAGTCTTAAGAACTTTGAACCGATTTGATAAGCTTGGCGTAGGCTTGGGGTTGAACTTGCATAATCGGTATTGAAAATTTAAGTTTATATAACGTGAATGCATTGTTTATCCTTTTGGAATTTTGTGTGAATGTTAAATTTAAATCAGAAGCTTAAAAGTTGAAAGATCACTTTGTGGGATTGTTGGAACAGTGAAGGACTGTTGCTTTTAAATAAGTGTTTACTTACGATGTGGAAGATTTATAAAAGATGAAATACTAGAGATGAACAAAGGGGATGTATAGATTGTGTTGATCTGTGAGGAATTGTACCCTGTCTATGTAACATATTGGAATCACAAAGAGCTGGTAAGAACGAATAAGTTCAAGATTTATTAGAAAATTGTGAGTGATAGTTCAACTAAAGTTGGGGAGGAGATATTTAGTGATATAGACCTATATATTTAGACGAGAAGATGGGATTGTAAAATTAAATATGTACGAATGACTATGAGAGACTTGGTATGTGGTAAATGTATGAGTGGAGAAAGTATAAACGAGTAGTGGCATTAATTGCCAAGATACATGTATCATCTAGTATGAGACGTGATATTAGAAAGAGGAAGTATCCGAATGGAAGTTTTGGGAATTCCGGTTGGAAAGTTTTAATTGTTAATAAAAGTTGATAAAACATGTGGTTTGTAAGATAACTGAGTAATATGGCTTATATTGAAATAGAATGTCGGAGCAGTGGTGAGTGTTTATCCAAAGAAATTTGATGGTATGAGTTGCCAGTTAAGTTGTAATTTGAATCACTGGAAGTTTAATAAAGATGATGAGTATGTAGGTCGATGTGGTGTAGCGAAGGCAAGATTGTTAAGGAATATAAATTGCTCCTTATGTGTGAAAGAATTGTACGAGAAATTAATAGTTAAAGATCTAAGAATGGTGTTGGTGCAAGTGTACCACATCTCTATATATTTATATATATTTATTTTGATGATTACAAACACACCGTATTATTGTTTATCTAACAATTTAATCCAAGTGTGCAGTTCTTGAAGAACACGAAGATTTTATCTGAAGAGTTCAAGACTGGTGCTTTACGTCGTCATCATTGTTTATATCTAATAATGATAAACACCCTAAAATAATATACCACTTGGATATTTATAAAACCTTAAATACTGTTTTTAAATTAAAGATATTTAAATTTTATTTAAAACTAAAGTTTTATTAAAATTATTAAAATAATCCTTTAAAATAATTTGTCAACCTCAAATCTGGTTTCACATCTTCTTTTACTGTTCATTCATTAATTGTGAAGAAGTTTCAGCCGAAAGCAACCAGCGCTGCCATGCTCCCCTTGTACGATGTGTCAGGCGGTATACCGCCAAGGACACCGCGGTATACCGCGGTACTGTTCATGCGTCAGGTTCCAGCTCATAGATCCGTTGGAAGTGGGTTGCTATATATAATGATGCTGATGGTGATGAAGAAGTAAAACAAAAAATAGCACAACACAACAAGCAGCAACCAAACTCTCAGCTCTCTCATCTAATTAATATATATATTTTATAAAACCTTTTTTATAAAATATCCAAGTGATTATTATACAAGAGTGATTACCCATTGTGAGTTATACTCCTCTTGTAAGTATTTGAATAACGGGTGTGTGATCCTGTTTATCTCATAGCAGAGGCTTGAGAAACTATTACAAATTCCTTTGTATTTGGTTTGTGTTCTACCGTAAAGAATACATTTATTGGATCGTGTCGAGAAGTGTCTCGGCTGCTGGTTTATCACAGTTGGTGGTAAATCAGTAAATCTCTGTGTCAAGTATCTCTATCCCTTATCTCTTTATTTATTCCGCTGTGCTTTTAATTATATCTGTTTATATAATTGTTGTATATTTATTATTTGTATACTCTGATTTATTTATACTGTTTCTGTACTGTATTTATTTGTAAAAGAATTTTTGAAAGTAAAAGATTTTAAATACAACCTCCCCCCCCCCCCCTAGGTTGTCTAACAATTGGTATCAGAGCGGGTCTTTCAAAAATTTCTGTCTTAATTTTTTTTAAATGGCTCAACAAACTAATTTTGTGTTCTCTAAACCTCCTTTGATAGATACTGAAAAGTTTGGCATTTGGGCCGAGCTATTTGAATGTCACGTTCGTGGCAAAAGTCAAAAAATTTGGGATATTATAGAAAATGGGAATTTTAATCCTACTATTATAAAAAATAATGTTATTGTTGATAAACCTGTTAAAGACTGGACTCCCGCTGAAGAATCTCATTATTGTTTAAATTTTGAAGCTAAAAATATATTATATGCTGCTTTAACCTCTGATGAAATTGAAAGAGTTTATACTTATAAAACTGCTAATCAAATCTGGCAAAGCTTGAGCGACACTCATCGTGGAAATACTCAAGTTAAAAGCTCTAAAATAAATATTCTTGTTCATGATTATGAATTGTTCGAAATGTCAAAAGATGAGTCAATCGACTCAATGTTTAAACGTTTTAACCTCATTATGACTACTTTGAAAGGACTAGGTCGCACTTATCCTAACGAAGACTATGTAAGGAAAATCCTACGAGCACTTCCTTCGGAGTGGATGGCAAAAATCACATCCTTGGAAGACTCCCGAGATCTCGCAACTATGAAGCTCGATGATCTCATCGGCAATCTTAAAGTGCACGAAATTGCACTAAGAAGAAATCAAGTCCGGGAGCAAGTCAAAAAGAAATCCATAGCTTTAAAAGTCATTGCCTCAAAAGAAGAGGGAAAGGAAGAGGAGGAAGAAGATAGCTCATCCGATGACGAACCCGAAAATCTTGACGATTTAGTCAAGTTAGTAAGAAAACTTTCTAAACTTTTATCTAACAAAAAGTTTGCCAAAAATGATAGGTTTCAAGAAAATGGAGACTACCGTCGTGGTGGTAAAAACCAAAGTCGCAACGTCCACAAACGTGAAGACAAATATGACGAATCTAGCGACGATGAAAAAGCCAATAAAAAGAAAGGCTTTTGCTATGTGTGTGGCGACAAGGATCACTATGCGAGTGTGTGTCCGAAACGAGCAAAACAAATCAACACACCAAAAGCTTTAGTTTGAGGTGCGTTGAGCGCAAGCATAAATGAGGCCAAAAATTTTTGTTTCATGGCCGACCATGATAATGAGGTATCTTCATCATATTCTTCTAAAAATAATTGTGATAGTAATTATAGTGATAATTATTATAGTGACGATGAAAATAATCTTGACGAATTATATAAATCATTTCATGATATGGCTGCTCTCGCAAATAAATATAAAGATGAAATTTCTAATTTAAAAGAAACCGTATCTGTATATAAAAAGGAAATAGATGACGGTAAACAAAAATCTGCTCATGATTTAGATGTTATCACTAAATTAGAAAATAAATTAAGTGAAAAAGATATTTGTAAATCTTGTGTTATTTTAAATGATAAAATTGCATGCTTAAATAAAAAGACACATGAAGATATTATATGTGCAAAATGCGAGATTCTTGAAAATGAAATTGCATGTTTAAATGCTAAATGTAAATCGCATGAGAAAAATGACTTATTAGCAAATGCTTTTAATAGTAGCAATGATAAAGTGCTTAAAATGCTAAATATGCCTAATCGTATAAATTGTCGTAAAGGCATTGGTTCCGATACATGTGTTGATAAATGTTCGTGTAAACCCATTAAAAGATTTTTTGCATCTCCTAAAGTTGATACGAGAAAACCTCCATATATGTCAAAAATAAAAAATGTGAATTATGGAAGGAAACCGCATGCTCGTATGTATAATGGTAATTTTTCTAGACCTAAAAATAATGCGAATATAAATGCTTCATTTTATGTGTATGATAAATACAATCGCAAAATTAAAATGGTTAGAAAATGGATTCCGAAAGGAATGTTTAATGTTGACAATCCCGGTGGGATGCGTTTATGGTTTTAAACCATTTTTATGGTTTTATATGTTGTCGTATTTTATTTTATGTCGACAACATGTTCTTTATTTATTTTTGCAGTTTATGTTTTATACTAACTGTTAAAAGGACCCATATGAAAAGGGTACCACGAAAATTTTCTTTACCTTTTGTAGGTGCTTCCTGACGAGGATACAATACGTGTTTCCTGACGAGGATATAATACGTGGTTTCCTGCCGAGGTTATAATACGTGGTTTCCTGCCGAGGTTATAATACGTGGTTTCCTGACGAGGATATAATACGTGCTTCCTGCCGAGGTCATAATACGTGGTGTTTTTTTTTTCACATAAAATTAACCGAAAATCGAAGCCTTAAGATCCTTTTTGGTGCAAGTGTTTCTTTTTGGTTATTTTGTTTCATGTCATTTATTATGCTTTATTTTATGCATATTTTTTTTTCCCTCAATTTTTTTTTAAAATCAACAATTAATATCGTTATTAATTTGAGGGGGAGCGTTTTATTATCTTTACCCATGAGTTTATGCTACCTCAATTATGCATATTTTGAGGGGGAGCATCTCTCGAGGGGAAGCATACCGTCTTTCTTGACCCTTTTTGTTTCGACAAACGGGGGAGAGAAACCGCATATGCTCATGCTTAGCGGTTGTGTTTGTCATCATCAAAAAGGGGGAGATTGTTGGTGCAAGTGTACCACATCTCTATATATTTATATATATTTATTTTGATGATTACAAACACACCGTATTATTGTTTATCTAACAATTTAATCCAAGTGTGCAGTTCTTGAAGAACACGAAGATTTTATCTGAAGAGTTCAAGACTGGTGCTTTACGTCGTCATCATTGTTTATATCTAATAATGATAAACACCCTAAAATAATATACCACTTGGATATTTATAAAACCTTAAATACTGTTTTTAAATTAAAGATATTTAAATTTTATTTAAAACTAAAGTTTTATTAAAATTATTAAAATAATCCTTTAAAATAATTTGTCAACCTCAAATCTGGTTTCACATCTTCTTTTACTGTTCATTCATTAATTGTGAAGAAGTTTCAGCCGAAAGCAACCAGCGCTGCCATGCTCCCCTTGTACGATGTGTCAGGCGGTATACCGCCAAGGACACCGCGGTATACCGCGGTACTGTTCATGCGTCAGGTTCCAGCTCATAGATCCGTTGGAAGTGGGTTGCTATATATAATGATGCTGATGGTGATGAAGAAGTAAAACAAAAAATAGCACAACACAACAAGCAGCAACCAAACTCTCAGCTCTCTCATCTAATTAATATATATATTTTATAAAACCTTTTTTATAAAATATCCAAGTGATTATTATACAAGAGTGATTACCCATTGTGAGTTATACTCCTCTTGTAAGTAATTGAATAACGGGTGTGTGATCCTGTTTATCTCATAGCAGAGGCTTGAGAAACTATTACAAATTCCTTTGTATTTGGTTTGTGTTCTACCGTAAAGAATACATTTATTGGATCGTGTCGAGAAGTGTCTCGGCTGCTGGTTTATCACAGTTGGTGGTAAATCAGTAAATCTCTGTGTCAAGTATCTCTATCCCTTATCTCTTTATTTATTCCGCTGTGCTTTTAATTATATCTGTTTATATAATTGTTGTATATTTATTATTTGTATACTCTGATTTATTTATACTGTTTCTGTACTGTATTTATTTGTAAAAGAATTTTTGAAAGTAAAAGATTTTAAATACAACCTCCCCCCCCCCTAGGTTGTCTAACAAATGGTAATAACTTCGATCGGTAATGTCATTTCAAAATAACTTGGTTGAATATCTGAAGTTAGAGATCTTGGTGAAACTGTTTAATTATGTTTTGTAAGGAGAAAATATTTTGGTGTGTAGTTGTATTGGGGTTGTACGATGAGATAGTGATGTAAGGAAGTAATAGCATTGAAGAAATGTGTAAGTCGTGGAAGTAATAATGGACTGCCGTGGTTGTTGAAGTATTTAATAGTAACATGTATGCTTAATTTATAGTGTACGTATTTAGGTAGTACATGTTAATGTTATTTTGAGGCCTGGGGAGTGAGTTGTAATGATGATGCGGTGTGGAAGAACCAGAGGTAAATTTTTTGGAAAGATCAGTTAGAAAGTTACGTAGTGGTAATAAGACAGCTATGTTGAAAGTACAGTGGAAACACCATAGAAGTACTAATGTAACTCTAGAGTCCAAAGAGAGTATGAGAAGTAGGAAGCATCATTTGTTTACCAGCTTTGATTTCGGGGACGAAATCATTTTCAAGTTGGGGAGTATTGTAACATCCCGAGTTTCAAAATAACTTCGATCGGTAATGTCATTTCAAAATAACTTGGTTGAATATCTGAAGTTAGAGATCTTGGTGAAACTGTTTAATTATGTTTTGTAAGGAGAAAATATTTTGGTGTGTAGTTGTATTGGGGTTGTACGATGAGATAGTGATGTAAGGAAGTAATAGCATTGAAGAAATGTGTAAGTCGTGGAAGTAATAATGGACTGCCGTGGTTGTTGAAGTATTTAATAGTAACATGTATGCTTAATTTATAGTGTACGTATTTAGGTAGTACATGTTAATGTTATTTTGAGGCCTGGGGAGTGAGTTGTAATGATGATGCGGTGTGGAAGAACCAGAGGTAAATTTTTTGGAAAGATCAGTTAGAAAGCTACGTAGTGGTAATAAGACAGCTATGTTGAAAGTACAGTGGAAACACCATAGAAGTACTAATGTAACTCTAGAGTCCAAAGAGAGTATGAGAAGTAGGAAGCATCATTTGTTTACCAGCTTTGATTTCGGGGACGAAATCATTTTCAAGTTGGGGAGTATTGTAACATCCCGAGTTTTGTCATTCTATTTTGAGAATTATAAATTAACTTGAGGCTAAATTTGTAATTGTTTAAAAGTGTTGGTTGAAAGAGATTTCCAATTTGAGGGTTGGTTGTGTATTTTCTTGAAAGATAAGGGTTTTTTTGGTATTATGCCTATGACTCATGCTTAACTTGGTGAGGTGTCATTAACTTGGCTATGTAATCTAAGTAAATGGGTTTTGTGAGTGTCATTGTGTGCTTGTGTGTGTGTACGGTTTGTCAAGGAGAAAACCGAGAGAGAGAAAGGGAGCCGTGGGTTTTCAAGGAAAAGAGAAGAAGAGATCGAAGATTTCAGCTGTGATTTCTAGTATAAAACTGAAGAAAAACAAGGTAACAATCCCGTATAATCTTTCCTCTTTACGTTTATAAGTTTGCTAAATAAGATGATAAGTGGGTTTTGTTAATCTATGGATGTTTTGGAAAAACTAAGTTTATGGATAGATGGTATTTATGGCCTTAAGCATATCTGCAAAATATCATAAACATTCATGGCTTAAAACTAAAGATTTCTGGGTTTTTACGTTTTTAGTTGGTTGAGACTTGCTTGAAGGTCAGTTGGTTGAGACTTGCTTGAAGGTCAGTTGATTGAGACTTGCTTGAAGATGTGAATAGTGTTGAAGTCTCAATGGCCTGTTGCGACTTGGAATAGTGTTGAAGTCTCAGTAGTGGATTGAGACTTGGAATAGTGAATAGTGTTGAAGTCTCAGTAGTGGATTGAGACTTGGAATAGTGAATAGTGTTGAAGTCTCAGTAGTGGATTGAGACTTGGAATAGTGAATAGTGTTGAAGTCTCAGTAGTGGATTGAGACTTGGAATAGTGAATAGTGTTGAAGTCTCAGTAGTGGATTGAGACTTGGAATAGTGAATAGTGTCGAAGTCTCAACAATGGGTTGCGACTTTAGACGAGGATTTTGGATTATTTAAGATTCTTAGCCTTTAAGAAATACTTGTGCTTTTAATTGTTCCAGATTCGGTAAGCCTGGAATGAAAGATCGCATTTCTCGAGAAAAAGCTAAGAAGGAAATTCGGTAACCAATCGAAAGTGAGTTTATTCAACTCTCTTTAAAATTCAGTAATTAATCTCGAATTAGATGCTTTATATGTATGCATGAAGATGTTCTATGTGGATTTGATTAAATTAGAGATAAGCCAAGAGGGCGATTAAAAGTTGTATTATGTTGATTACCATGTTAAAGTTCCAAGATGAGTTATATATGAAATTGAGGAACTAATATTTATTATTAAGCTTGCATGCTAAGATGGATTATCTACTATATGCATTTTGCTATATGGTTATGAACTATAAATGTGATTTGAAGCTTTATTGAGATAAACTATAAAGATCCATCCATGAGTTCAAAATATATATTAACAACTGATATATATATTAACTCTCGTGTTAAATAACTATGAGGGGATAGTTAAGAAGTTGATGATTAGGAATTATTCATATTCCTTATAATGAGCGGAATTATCTGTTATATGTAATATGTTAGATGATTATGAACCCTAAATGTGATTGAGAAGCCAAATTGAGATATATTATAAAGGCCTATCTATGAGTTCGAGAATATAAATAACTATTGAGATGGTGATCCTCGTATCAGATTTCAGAGAAGGGGTAATAAAGAGATTGAGATGTGGAGTAATAATATTCTTTATTTTATATATAGAATACGTTCAGAGAAATGATACATTCTATGCTGGACGCATATAGTAGTATCGATTGTTTTATATTAGGTGATTATGTGCTTTTACTAAAATAGGCACCCGGTTACCGAGGGCACTTGAGTACGGTATAATGGGAACCGATTACTCGCCATAGACCAAAGGGGTGTAATTTTAGTAATTGGGTGAACCTCGAACCATCGTGAGTCCCGATTGAGTATCACGATATTATAATCCCATTGGGACCATTGATGCAAAGGTGGAATGTGGAATAGGCAGATTCTGATTTGTAATTCCCATTTCGATTTATGGAAGATCAGAGATTTCCATTGTTTCGGGAAGATCGGAGATTTCCCTGTGATGAGAGGAAGATTAGAGATAGGCATAAAGTAATTTGTAATCTCTACTTCCTGATTAAGAAATAGGCAAGTTTTGACTTGTAATTTCTTGTGTGTGAATATTAATTATGAATCTAGAGTGATTCAGAGTTAACTCATATTTCGTGGTTATGATTAAACGAGTTAGTCATAAGTGTTAGGTGTGGGGTAGATTTTCCTGCTTTCGAAAAGGAGACGTTGTACGGTAAGATGGGTGAGAACAGGTTTGAGTTATCTGTTCATGTTTTAATTATTAAATTTTATTTTGATTTGAGTATCCTCACTAGGCGAAAGCCTAATGTTTCAAGTTGAATCTTCTTACCAGGTACAAGCTCCGGGAAATAGCGGGAATGAGAGACGAGGATTTTTGGGAAAGATTCGGACTTAGAGATACCGGAGGATCTAGATATTCTTTGATGCTTTTGGGACAGTTGTTTAGATAACTTGATTAATCCAATTGTTATGAGGTGATTTGATTAATAAGTTATTTAAGTAATGACGTATGTATATAGAAACCTTACATTCGATCCTCAGGTTATATAAGTTTGAAAGTTTTGATCATAACTTATGGTAAATTTCAAGGTTTAAATTGACCCTGTTTTAGGGTGTTTCATACGGTGACGATGATTAGTTGGCTTGCTACCGACTAATGTGGCCAGGGGAAAGAAGATGAGATGAGGAGAGATACACGGTGCACGAGTCCTAATGTGGTATTTATATACGTGTGGTATATGCGTGCTTATACGAAAGGTTTTATGTAAACTATTTTGATACAAATTATTATGTGAAAAGAGTTTTATATTGATTTTGGAAAAGACCGGGATTAACTCACTAGACCCGTTTGGTCTAACCCTCATTTTGTTTTCAAAAATATGTTTTCCAGGTTAAGGATCGGCAGGAGAGGATGAAGTGTAGGAAGCTTTTGATGAATGTTGATTAGGAAGCTTTTATATATTTTGTAATGTCAAGACTTTTGAGACCGTACTTGGTTTGTGATGTATCTTTTATTATGAATGTAATGAAGTTATGCAATGTATGTTATTTGTTGTATGTTTGGGAAACCGGGTCGTTACAGATGGTATCAGAGCCCTAGTTTAAGAGATTTAGGTATTTGGATTTATACCTAGACTTAAACTGCATGTGAAGTAGGATGTCCTTATTATTTTAGAACCTTGGGATGTTAAGTATAAAAAGGTAGAAAGAACATCATGTAAGGTATGTTCAAATTACACCTGGCCAGTGTAAGCGTGAACTTACAAGTACATGTTGAACCGGAATATCTTGTTATATGGGGTATGTGCTTACGTGTATGTTAACCTTGCTTAAATCTACAGAATGGCAAGCGGAACACGAAATTCGAATCGAGGAGGAGGAAGAAATCCGAATAGAACTAATCCGCCAATAAGAACTGGGGGCAGAGTCGGAGGTAGAACTGGGGGTAGGACTGGAGGCCGAACTGGAGGCAGAACTCAGCAACAAGATACAGAGTTCGTTACGAGAGGTGATTTAATGGCAGAGATGGGAAGGCTACAAGCCAGTATTCAGGCAATGTTTGATCAGAATCGTCACGGTGAAGCTGAAACACCGGATCCTGAAACGGAAGCTGAAATGCCAATTACACCAACTGTTGTACAGGTGCCAAGGAGGTGCGACTACAAAATGTTCTTAAGCTGTAGACCTCCGACCTACTCTGGGGACAGGGATCCCGTGAATGCGATGAAATGGTTAAAGGAGATAGAGGCTATCTTTAAGACGAGCAAGTGCGCCGAAGAAGATAAAGTATTATATGGAGCAGAAATGTTAAAGGGGGATGCATTATACTGGTGGGAAGCTCATATTCATTCTGAAGGATCTGATATATACTCCACTTTCTCTTGGAAGGAATTCGTTATAGCATTTAAGAAGCAGTTTTGTTCCCAAGCCGCAGTTAAACAATTGGAAGGAGAGTTTATGAATTTGAGGCAAGGAAATTTATCAGTTAGGGACTATACTGCCCGTTTTCTGGAAAAGTCACGTTTCGCAGAATACTATGTGGCCACAGAGGCAATGAAGACAGAAAGGTTTATTTTCGGGTTAAATTCGGAAGTCAGAAAGTTAGTGACTGCAACAGGACCTGATAACTTCTCAGCCGCAGTAAATGCCGCGGAAAATGTAGAACGAGATATTAAGAGAGATGCAAATGATAAGAGTGCTGGGAAAATAAAATCGGAAGAGGTGACACATGATTCAATGGAGTACGAAATTCAGAGGTTCGATAGTCGCCTACCTTTTAGACCGAATGAAAAACTATGTCCAAAATGCAATCGCGTACATCAAGGAAATTGTTATGTTGATCCTAGAAGTTGTTACAAGTGTGGAAGGGCTGGACACGTCGCTAAGAATTGTCGCGCAAATCGATTTTGTTTCGTTTGCAATTCCCCTGATCATATTCAGTCAGACTGTCCACAATGGAAGGTACGACAGGGTAGTACAACGGGGAAACCAATAAGTGTCAGGACGGGAGAGATACAAGGGTCTGAAGAACCGAAGGCAAAGGGACGAGTATTCCAAATGACAACGCAAGATGAGGAGGAGATTCCGGATGAGGATACAAGTACATTTCTAATAAACTCTATACTTGCT
This sequence comes from Saussurea involucrata, assembly GCA_033807775.1. Taxonomy (NCBI): domain Eukaryota; kingdom Viridiplantae; phylum Streptophyta; class Magnoliopsida; order Asterales; family Asteraceae; genus Saussurea; species Saussurea involucrata. Next base: position 52,334,374 of record CM066322.1, on the reverse strand, counting down.
AAGGTGTTATCTGACTTCGGTGCGAAGTGGTTCTTGGTATTTCTGTGCTTATATTGCTGATCTGTGTTAGAGACATAGGTGGGTGTGGGGTGGCTATTCATTTAGTTTCTATGGCTTTGAATAAGTTCGAGGTAGTAGTAATAGGTATTCATACCTTATTGCCTAACCGAATTCCGGGACAGAATTCTTTTAAGGAGGAGATGATGTAATACCCCGGGTAAATCCGTTAATTTAAATTCTAGTTCCGTTAAGTTTATTTTCTTTATAATTGATGTTAGGGTAAGTTTAGGAGGGTTTATAAGTTTAAAGGGTAAAAGTTTGACCAAAGGATAAATTAAAGGTTGTTTTAGTTATTAGTGAGGAGTTTAGGGGTGTGTGGTCAATAAGGAATAGTACAAGGGCTAGAATAGTAATTAGGGTTTGATATACACCCTTATAAGTTTAGATATTTTCACAAAAACAGAAACAATTCAGTGTGTGTGTGCGTGTGTTTTGGGAAGAAAAGAAGAGGAAAAAGGGAAGAAAGCTAGGGATTCAACTTGGAGTGATTGGAAGAGAAATTAAGGTATACTTCTTTTATGTTTTGTGTTTATAATCAATGGTGCTATGTTTCTATCGGAGTAGAATCATCCATAGCATGTTTGGGGTCGATTTCAGTCGGTTTCTGGGTTAAAATGTGCAAACCGACAGAGGTGTCCGGACACAGTATGAATGTGTCCGGTAGTCCTGTTGGTAGTGTCCGGGTAGTTCTACTGATGGTGTCCGGATGATATTATAGTAGTGTCCGGACGAGTCTTTTATCCGGGTAAGTCTCTTTTTCTATGTTTTCCGGATGAATTAGATACCGGATGACGTCCGGATTACCTTGGTGTCCAGACTCCTTTGTTGTCCGGATTAGTCTGTGGTGTCCGGATTCCTCGTGTTGTCCGGATAGTTGTCCGGGTACTTTGAGGTTTCCGGATAACTTGGTTGTTTGGGTAAAATTTGAGGATAAAAGTTATGTAGATGTATCTAGAGTCCATAACCTGCTAGTAAGTCTTATACATAAGTTGGTAAGGAGATATTTGTATGTAAATGGTTTCAGATTCTGAGGTATTTGGATAAAGGATCGGATAGCTCGGAGAAAGGCTTGAAAGCATTTTTGTTAAGCTAACAGGTGAGTTTTACTTTAAAAGTATTTTCAACTGGAATACATACGTATGGTTTGGGAATGTGATAATTAGTGATTAATGTGCTTATATGTATGGTGTACATGATTGCTAATATATTGAGATATATGTTATGGTTATATTGCACGAAACGAGTATAAGTGAGCCGAATTATTGTTCGGCGGGGCTGTATGGAAATACAGCGGGGCTGCATGAAATGGCAGTGGAGCTGTAGGTAATTGCAGCGGGGCTGTATGTAATTACAGTGGAGTCGACTGTATTGTACGGTGACGATGATTAGTTGGCTTGCTACCGACTAATGTGGCCAGGGGAAAGAAGATGAGACGAGGAGAGATACACGGTGCACGAGTCCTAATGTGGTATTTATATACGTGTGGTATATGCGTGCTTATACGAAAGGTTTTATGTAAACTATTTTGATACAAATTATTATGTGAAAAGAGTTTTATATTGATTTTGGAAAAGACCGGGATTAACTCACTAGACCCGTTTGGTCTAACCCTCATTTTGTTTTCAAAAATATGTTTTCCAGGTTAAGGATCGGCAGGAGAGGATGAAGTGTAGGAAGCTTTTGATGAATGTTGATTAGGAAGCTTTTATATATTTTGTAATGTCAAGACTTTTGAGACCGTACTTGGTTTGTGATGTATCTTTTATTATGAATGTAATGAAGTTATGCAATGTATGTTATTTGTTGTATGTTTGGGAAACCGGGTCGTTACATTTTCCACCAAGAAGTTGGCAGCTACCTGTGGTGTTCTTTCTATCAGTCTGGGAACCTGCATAATCTGAATCTGAATACCCAATTAGTTCAAAACCTGAGTCTTTGGGATACCAAAGACCCAGATGCAAGGTACCTTTGAGATACCGAAAAATCCGTTTTACAGCCTTTAAATGTGATTCTTTTGGATTGGCTTGATAACGGGCACATAGACAAGTAGCAAACATAATATCCGGTCTGCTAGCAGTTAAGAACGGAAGGGAACCAATCATTCCTTTATAAAGAGTAACATCCACAGATTCACCTTTTAGATCAGCATTGAGTTTTAAAGGTGGTGCCATGGGAGTTTTCATAGGAGACCTATCTAAAAGGTTGAAATGCTTCAGAAGGTCACGAATGTATTTACTTTGGTTTATAAAAAACCCTTCTGAAGATTGTTTGACCTGAAGGCCCAAAAAGAATGTAAGTTCTCCCATCATGCTCATCTCATATTCACTCATCATGAGAGAAGCAAGCTCATCACATAGTGACTCATCAGTGGCACCAAATATGATGTCATCAACATATATTTGGACAAGAATAAGATTACCTGAGGTCTCCTTGATGAAGAGAGTATTGTCAATTTTACCTCTGGAATATCCATGCTTTAGAAGGAAGTTGGCAAGAGTGTCATACCAAGCACGTGGAGCTTGCTTGAGACCATAGAGAGCTTTGTCTAGTTTGTACACATAGTCTGGATGAGCTGGGTCTTCAAAACCAGGAGGTTGTTTCACATAGACTTCCTCTGCAAGTTCCCCATTGAGGAAGGCACTTTTGACATCCATTTGAAAGACTCTGAAATTTCGGTAGGCAGCATGTGCTAGAAAGATTCTTATTGCTTCAAGTCTTGCAACAGGGGCAAAAGTTTCATCATAATCAATGCCTTCTTCCTGTCGGTATCCTTGAGCAACCAGTTTGGCCTTGTTTCTGATAACTGTGCCTTCTTCATCCATTTTATTTTTGAAGATACATTTGGTTCCAATGATTGTCTTCTATCGGGGTTTGGGAACCAATCTCCAAACTTTGTTTCTCTCAAATTGAGAAAGCTCTTCTTGCATGGCAGTGATCCAACAGGGATCTGCAAGAGCTTCATCAATCTTCTTAGGTTTAAAAAGAGAGAAAATTCACATAGAGACAAATATTTCCAACTCCTCTATATGTTTGGACACCTGCTTGTTGATCACCGATGATTTGATCTATGGGGTGAACTTTGGTCCATTTGGTTGCAGGAGGTAAAGGTGGTGGAATATTTTGTGTTAGGGGTGAAGATGGAGTGGGATCAGAGGTTTAGAGGGAAAGAGAGAGAGAGAGAGATCTTCGGTGGAGATGCTCTTTGATTTGGTGGTGGGTTTGGTGATGGAGAGATTTTAGGGAGAAGTTTTTCTAGAGAGAGAAAAGGTGGTGAGGGTGAGCATGCACTTTGGATGTTAGCATGCAGGTTGGTGGCCGAAAGGAATGGGGTGAGTATGGGTTTCTTGTCGGTGGTGATACCAGTAGTATTTCGGAGGTTAGTAAGAGATTAATTGGCACGCTGCAATCAACAGAATTTAAAACGAGATTTGGCAGCTTTCAAGTTTAGCAGGAAAGAGGTTGATGGTGGTTTATATGACGTCAACGGCAAGATGGAGGGTGTTGTCGGTGTGAAGAACATAGCATTTCGGTGTGGATCATGCATGTCGGCGCCGTCGGTGGTTAGAGCGTCGGTGTTGAGGAGATAGTTGGGGGTTAGCATTTCGGTGGTTAGGGTGTTGGGAGGAATGTGATTTCGGTGGCCACTTTCATTTTTGTTTCAGTGGCAAGAGTTGAAGAAAGAAGGGAAAGAAATAGATGACAGTTAAATACGTGAGTTGTGTGTTTGCATGGGAGTTGGAAGAATGCATGTGTAGGCGATTAAAGAAGGTGATGGATATGAATGCATGGATAGGATATGGATGGGGCTTGGCAAAAGGAAAAGTGTTTCGGTGGTAGGTGGTTTAGAAAAAAAAATCATGGAGAAAGAATTGAGAACCATTTGAGAACCATCGGTGGTAGTTGTTTTCATCCATTGGTTAATATTATTATTATTGTATTATTATTATTATTATTATTATTATTATTATAGAATAATGATAATAATAATATATATAATAATAATAATATTAATACAACTCTAAAAAAATGAGATCTTTCGGTGGGTGAGAAGTATGATGGGAATGTAGGTGATAAAGGTGAGTGATGGAAGATGTAAGATGTCGGTGGAGATGAGGTTGGCACTAGTGAGTGTGACCATGAGAGGTTTTTCAAAACAAGGAGATCTTTGAAGATTTTGTCAACTTTCTCACTTGTCCACATAGATCCATCTGTATTGCTCAAAATCTGCAATCACAAAGAATTTATTTCCTAGGTACCCATTTGGTGGTGGGTCCTTTTGGGTTAGAATAAAAAGAATTGGTGTCACTTAGATCAATTCTTTTCTTTCGGACAGTCTTTGGCAAAAGGAGAAACATCACCACAGATATATCATTTTCTATAAAGAAAGATCTTTTTAGAATTGTGATATTTTTCCTTATTTTTCCTTTTAAAAAAATGTCCTCAAAGAATTTGATGAGGAATCAAAGATTTGGGGTGCAGCACCTAAAATTCCTTTTTCAAATTTTGGGAGGACCAAAATCTTTTCCCTTGAATTGGACATTTTGAGACACACAGATCTGGGAAGAAAATCGGTAGAGGAAGTCACACAGGTAGTTTTTAGAAAGATTTGAAGAATTTATTTTCAAGAAAGAATCAGCACCCAGAGACTAGCCTTTAAAAAATATTCCAGATTTTAAGTCTTCAGATGTGTCGGTAGAATTCATGGACACATATCCAAAAGAATTTGAAATAGGAGGATTCATAAAAGATAGATGAAACACATAGTATGTACCTGTGAGGAGTAGGAAAAGCACTTAGCTGATACAAGAGCAGTTGAGGAGTCATTTGCTTTCAGATGTGGGTTCATCTGCCAAATCTTGAGTTTTAGCAGGCAGACCCTTTGCTTTTCTGACAAGTTTTTCATTTCTTTCCTTTTCTCTCTTGTATTTCTCCTTGTATCTTTCAGCCCTGTCAGAATTTGCAGAAGAGAGGGATTGGCCGAAATTTTTGAAAGATCCTCTAGATTTTGAAGAAAATCGGTAGGAAGCAATTCTGGGTCTTTCAAGGTTTCTATTTTTACACTCAGAAGCAAAATGACCCTTTTTACCACAGTTAAAGCATTCCTAATTAGATTTGTCCAAAGAAGAGTGTTTGGAGAGAGAAGAGGAGGATTTTCTACCAGACATAGATTTTCCAGAAAGGTGGTGAGATTTAGATTTAGAATACCCATCCAACATGGCCATTTCATCAGATAATTTATCAACTGAAGTTTCCTCACATTCATCCTTAGCATCACTAAGATATGCCTCCGAATGATCATTGGGATCTTCTTGACTATCATGGTCAGAGTCAGATGGGTAGGTGATTTTTGGAAAGCACTTAGTCTTTTTGGAAGAGTCACATAGGAGAGCTAGAGGAGAGCTCTTTATGTCTGTGATGACAGATTTCCTTTGCAGCTTAGTCTGCTCATAGTTGAAAAGAGTTCCATAAAGAGAAGTGAGAGGCATATGATCAAGATCCTTGGTTGTCTTTATACAAGTACAGATATTTTCCCAAAAATCAGGAAGACAGTCCATAAATTTGCACAAGACTTCCTCATTATCATACACTCTACCTAACAGCTTTAAGTCATTAATAAGACTGTTAAAGCGATTATAGTAGTTGGAGAGCGATTCTCCTCTCTCATAAGAAAAGAGTTCAAATTTTCTAACAAGAGCAATCTTTCTGCTCTTTTTAACTTCATTTATACCTTCGTACAAAACACACAGAGTGGGCCACATTTCTTTGGCAGTAGAGAGATTTACCAGAGAGTGGTACACTTCATCAGGAAGAGAGAGAGAGAGAGAGCAATGATAGTTCTAACTTTAGAATCAAGAGACACAAGACATTTTTCCTCATCAGTATATTTCTTAGGATTTTTAAGAATGTAACGACCATTAACAGCAGATTTTTCTTCATCAGAGGAATCATCAGAATCATCTTTGCCAACAACTTCCTTACCGGATTTCTTGGTTTCATAGCGAGACCAAACTTGAGGGACCAAGGGTCCCTCATTGAGAATAGTTAGATATCTACTATCCACTCCTTCCATGAAAAGTATCATTCTGCTTTTCCACAAAGAAAAGTTGTTGGGGTTAAACTTGGGAGGTTTGGCTATAGACCCATTTTCAGAAAAGTTGTTTTGAAAAGAGTTTTCAACTGTTGAAGATGATGAGGCAGCCATCGCAGATCTAGTTTATGAATTAAACTTCCTGCTCTGATACCACTTGTTAGTCCCAGATGGCTATAACAAGTATTGTAGAAGGAGGGGTTGAATACAATACTCAAAATTTTCACAATTTTAATTCTATTATTGAAAATCTTTCAACAAGAATTACACATAGAAACTTAAGACTGTTGCGGAAAAGAACAGATAAACTATTCTAACAATCTTTCACAAAGTATACTAAACAAAATAACTAAGAGCACTTAGAACAAAGCTATGAAGTTTTTAGCAATATGGAGATTTCTTGGACTGAGAGAAATCCTCCGGTTCACGTAGAATCTTAGAGCACACAGTAATCTTCAAGTATCTCAAGATGTAAGTCATTTCTTCTGCATGGAGAGGTCTTCCTTTTATAGTGAGGATGAGTGTACTGAGCATTAAATGCTTGGTACTATTATCCTCAAGTTACTAGCTTAGAACCAATGGACTTCTGAAAAGGTGATAAGACACAATCACCTTTTCCTTGAAACAAGGAGTAAGACCCATGCTGAAATGACATCTTCATTGGAAATAGGAATAATGTCATGCAGATCTCTTGGTGTGTCTTCCAAGACAATATCACTAAGACTTGATATTTTCTTCAAAGAAAATCTTTTGACAAAGGATCCCACCGATTTAAGCATCATCATCGGTGGGATGATTCTTGGCAACTTTAATTTTGTCTCATAATAATTTTGCTTCTCATTTTGTCTTCAAGGATTCCACCACCGATGAAAGTCTGTGAGATATGTGACACATCTTTGAAGAAAAGCATCTTTGAGATATGTGACACATCTTTGAAGAAAACCATCTTTGAAATATGTGACACATCTTTGAAGAAAAGCATTTTTTAGAACACATCTTTGAAGAGAACCATCTTTGAGATCCCACCGAAATTGGACTTCCATTGGTGGGATTCTTTGGCCGAAACAGAGAGAGATTTCGGTGGAGAGATGTCCACCGATGTGTGGGAACAACATCGGTGGACAATGACTTGTATGTGTTGAGAAAAGACCTTTCACTCCCACAATGAGAGAATCTTCAATCTTGACTTTGGTTGATCTTTGACTTCACCAAACATTTGCTATCTTGTACAAGTCATTATAAAGAACCATGCTAAAATATTCTAAGTAAGATTTAGAGGAAACATCGGTGAGTCAATTTCAAATCTTCGGTGACCCAACAAGAAGGTTCACCTATGTTTATATAGTTTTCGTGTTTAATTAATTACAAGTATGTCATGATTAATGATTAATTTCAACCATAGATTTTAAAGATTAAGGGCTTAAATTGGTTCACATATATATAACACCAATTATTAGGTTAACAAAAGAACCTGCCTCTACATACATATATATATATATATATATATATATATATATATATATATAAGTAGCTAGCATGCCACGTGTCGTCTTCTGGTGAGCCGACTTCAGTATTTTCCCGTCTAAACATGTATCTGGACGCAGTTTACATTATAAGTTCAATTAGCACACTCACATTCACTCCTCCTTAAATCTCTCCTTAATTCAATTTTTTTAATTTATACGTTACATTTACTACCCTTATAATTGGGTATGTAGTTTACTTTTAATCCCTTACTTTTTTATTTTTCATTTTAGACTCTTATCATATAAACATAAATAATGTATATGAACTAAAATGCATTAAAAACATTTCTATTTTTTACAAATTATACCATTGTAATCGCTTCGTCAATACCTTCGAAATGGGCCCAATATTGAATATTTTTGGATTTAATTATATTATTAAATATCATAAATATATACGAATTAATGTGTCGTGATTAGTATGGGATTTGTTGAAATTAGTATGAGATTTGATACAAATAATCACTAAATTGTCGTGATTTTCTTTTTGCAATTTCATATCAATTTTTAGTTCAAAGTCGAATTCCTTCGACGAATTACAATTCTATCAAATTTCATTCTGTCAACGAAACACCTTAGAATTATCATAAGAGATTTAATTACTTGGAAAAAAAAGATATCACTTATCAACTGACTTTTGTATTATGAGTTCGAATCTTTTTCAAAAATATAAATATGCAAATATTTTAGTATAGTATATTTAATTATTTATACTTTCTTAATCATGATTATATTATTTCCTCTAATTTTTTTTGACCAATTAATCATATTGACCTTTAATTTTATACATCTGATATGCGATTTAAAAGCGTAAAATATGAACATGAAACAAAATTATTTTTTCGAATTCTCGGCTTTAGATTCGAGAGATTTTGCGCCGCATCGCGCGCATGTACTTATCTAGTATATATATGTGTGTATATATATATATATAGGGTTGGGTTTCAATGAGAAGTTGAGCTAACGTAAAATATTGTTAAAGACCGTTACAATACAATAGAATGAGATGCAACGAATCAATCCATCTATCAAACGTCAATTAATAGGTGGTGTTGAATAATTTTGATATTAGAAATTATTCAAATTCCACGCTTGAATATTTAAAAAACAACTTCTAACTTTTAATATTATTTTGAGTTAATCAAATATATATATATATATAGATGTGTGTACGGATTAACAAATATATGTATACATATATATATATATATATATATGTTAACAGAAAATGGAAAAAAGCTTGAAAGCTTTGTGCTTGGAAATTAAAAACAACACAGCAGCAATAATGAATAAAGGTTGTAAAGCTTTAATTAACAAATGGAAAAACTACAATCGAGATATTAGAATCTGACAGCAATTAGTAAACCAGCAGATTAAATATAAAGATTACCCTAAATACGAGTTTATCCTTTGCGATAGAATCGTTAAAGAAAAGAGTAGAATCAGACTGTTCACTCTAGTGAACGAAAAGGTAATAACATGCGAAAAAGTAAAACCAACCTGTTTTCGTGATCAAAGTGTAAAGGAAACTGCACGGTATGAAAACCTGTCCTTAAAGGTTTTATACGGTTACTCTAGAAGCTGTGAGTTACAAACCGCAACGCCCAGGATTTGATGCAGAATTACCGTTCGATTATTGACAGCAACAATAATCGAATTCCAAAGCAAAGTAGATGCAGAATTCGGATGGAAGTCGGCTGCCGCAAACAACAGATTACGAGAGGGAGAGAAGTCGTGAGAGAGAGAGATTTGTTGTGTGTTTTAATCCCAGGTTTAACCCAGTATTTATACTGGTCTCTCAACTTTCTTTATAATCTTCAATAAAAAGAAAGCTCGGTAGCTCGGGGCGAGGCTCCTCAGCTCCGATGCGAGCGTGCGAAGTGCGCCTCCACGCGCCCCTCCGCGGAAACCGCGTCCGCGTCCTCGCCCTCGGCCTCGGCCACGCGCGCGTGTGCGTTGCACTTTTTTGAAACTCCCACCATAATTCCTTTAACTCATTCAAACACTAGTTGAGAGAAAAGACTTATAAGGTTCTCACATTTTCTCATTTCCACCTATGTGGGATGGAAGGAAACTTCTAACCTCCACAATTATTTCCAACAATCCCCCACCAGGTTGGAAAGTTTTCTGACATTCTTATAAGACAATGTCACAGAGGTGTCACTAAGATTAAACCTTGTTTAATGCACGTATGCAAAATGAGATCAATTCAATGGTATCCTTAGAATTTAAACCTTGAATCTTAAGACCGCTTCGGCTTACTTGCACACATCATCTTATTTCTTTGCTTTCTCACTGAGCGCGTATATGGACATGCACTAAATCCTTTTCATGACCTTTTAGAAGAGGAACCACTACTCTTCAATTGAGGCGGCACCACCTCTTGGTCATATAGACAAAGTTCTATATCATCTTCGTTGCTAAGATGCCTTCAAACTTTGTTAAGATATCAAAATCATCCTCATTCTCGGCAACGACGTACTATCAAATACCTTACATGAGTCTATCTTAATTGATAGTACCTTCTATCGGTTAGGTGACTTGTTATTACCCATTAAACTTAGTTGATAGGAGCACTAAATCTAAGTTGGGTTTCCATCACTAACCGATTCTGGGTGGTTTCAGACCCATGTCTCTGGTAGTTGATCCTACTAAGTCTCTCGTCAGAGGCTTAGTCAATGGATTTGCCAAGTTTCCACACGACTTGACATACACAATGCTTATGGTACCATTATCTATCAGTTGTCTCACATAATTATGTCGGAGACCTATGTGTCGCAACTTCCCATTATACACGACGTTGTATACTTTTGACAGTGTAGCCTCACTGTCACAATACATGGGAATCGAAGGAGTTGGTCGGGGCCATAAATGGATATCTGATAGCAGATCTCTAATCCATTCGGCCTCTTTGCCCGCAGCAGCTAGGGCAATAAATTCGGCTTCCATAGTTGAATGAGCGATACATGTTTGTTTCTTGCTCGCCCAGGAAATCGCTCCACCACCAAGTGTATAAATCCACCCACTTGTGGATTTAGAGTCACTTGAGTGATCTATCCAACTAGCATCAGAATATCCTTCCATGATTCCTGGATGCGTCATGTACGTCAACTCTAGATCACTGGTTCTTTTCAAGTATCCAAATACTCTACTGATTGCCTTCCAGTGATCTGGACCCGGATTGCTTGTATATTGACTTAGTCTACTCACATCAAAAGCAATATCCGGTCTAGTGCAATGCATTGCATACATCATGCAACCTATTGCACTAGCATACTCCAATTGAGCCACCGCTCTACCAGAGTTCTTGTCAAGTTTCACGCTTGAATCAAATGGAGTATTGAACTCCTTTATATTCAAATGTTAAAACTTAGTCAGTATCTTCTCTATGTAGTGGGATTGACTAAGAGAAATTTGAGATCCTGACCTTTTGATTTTAATCCCAAGAATTGTATCTACTTCTCCAAGATCTTTCATCTTAAAGTTCGAGAATAAGTAGTTTTTCGTCTCACAAATCCCTTCTAGATTGGTCCCGATGATCAACATATCATCAACATACAGACAAACTATAACAGTGGACTCTTTGGTATATTTTGAGTAAATACACCGATCAGCTCCATTATGTCGGAACCCGAAAGAGGTGATAGTATTATCAAATCTTTCATGCCACTGTTTGGGGGCTTGTTTTAAACCGTACAGAGATTTGATAAGTCTACACACTTTGTTCTCTTGTCCGGGTACCACAAACCCTTCGGGTTGCTCCATATAAACCTCCTCGTTTAAATAACCATTCAAAAAGGTTGTTTTCACATCCATTTGATGAATGTACAGTCCTTTTATGGCTCAGATTGCTATAAGAGTTCGGATAGAACTAATTCTAGCAACCGGAGCATAGGTGTCAAAATAATCGATACCCTCTTTCTGTCTATATCCTTTGGCTACCAATCTAGCTTTAAATGCTGAGATTGAACCATCAGGGTGCAGCTTTCTTTTGAATATCCACTTGGAACCTATGGGTTTTGTTCCCTTGGGTAAATCAGCTAATTCTCAAGTTCCATTTCCCATAATAGAGTCCATTTCATCATTTATTGCTTCTTTCCATAATGGAGCATCCCTTGAAGACATTGCCTCTTTGTAAGTCTTAGGATCATCATTGATAACTCTATTTTTAGAGTTATTATTTCCTTTTATTTTCCATTTTATTTTGTCAATTTTAGCCATTTCACTTCTTAAAAACCCCCATTCTTGGTATATTTCATGAAAACGAGCAAAAGGAGTGAACCATGGTCTTTAATAAATTATTTGGTGGAATTTGGGTGTTTTTCACGATTTTTATCCACAGTGACTTGCGGAGTGCCCACTCCGCTCCCCACTCCTGAGATGACGAGAAGGAAAAAGAGAAAGAAAGTAGCAGCTGGGATTTAAGCATTTCTGGAGAAAAGAATGGATCAAAGAGCAGGTCAAATTAAGATAAAGGAGGACATGCCTTCCTTAAAGAGGAATAGTGAAAAGTACAACAACCTTGTACTATAAAGCTGTTGGGTCACTTAGATTTTAAGATGACCTCAGTCTCTCAATTACTTAGAATAATTCTTAGGTTCAAGCAGTTTAATTGTATAAAAATGTTCGGTGAAGTCGAAGATCAACTGAAGAAACAAAGTAGAAGTATATCTTCAAAGAGGATTGAAGATAGACTTCTCAACCAAAGATTAAGCTGCTACTTGAAGACTTCCTAAAGTCTTAGCCAGTTCACTTGAAGTTTTTGAAGACATGTTGGAAGATGAAATGTTCGGCAAGATCTTTGAAGAAGATAACATGTTAGGCAAAATCCTTGAAGACATGTTAGGGATATCTTCGGCAAGATCTTTGAAGAAGATAACATGTTAGGCAAAATCCTTGAAGACATGTTAGGGATATCTTCGGCAAGATCTTTGAAGAAGATAACATGTTAGGCAAAATCCTTGAAGACATGTTAGGCATATCTTAGGGCAAAGAAATTTCAAACAGGTATATTCCACTTTATCTGTAGAATATATTCAGAATATTTTGCATTGATAGAGACATCATCCGAAGATCAGAAAAAGGTTCTTTGGATTTCTTATCTATTTCAAGAAACTTCAACCTCAACAAGCAGGTCAACGCTTCAGGACAAATGAGAGCAAAGACAAAAGTACATCCCAGTACTTTTCAGAAGACTGCTTCCATCCTGCCTTCCAAGCTCTCCTTGACAAGTGTCCATTGCATTTAATGCATGAGGCACTATAAAAGGAGATCATCTTCAACCTTGCAACTAACCAGTTTACAGACTCTCAAGCTTTCAAGTGCTGGCGCATTACTCTCTCTCAGAAGTTCATTTGTTTTCTAAGTGTTTTACAATTGTTCTTCATTCTGTGTGTGACTGTGTGTTAGATTGTTTGAGTATATTTTATCTGTTCTGTTCCGCAACAATCTTTAAGTTTTCTGTGTGTAATTCTTATTTGAAGTTTTTCAATAAAAGAATTAAATTAATTGAAATTTTTTGTGTATTGTATTCAACCCCCCTTCTACAATACTTGTTTACCATTGCTAATCCATAGCTGGGACCAACAAAAGCAACATTTGGTGAAAAGGTGTTTACTATTCAAGGTATGGTGTGCAAATCTGCAGATCTGAAACATGGGACAAAACCCATGTTTTATGCCATACCTAAGCTCTCTTTCTCCTAGTATAAAAAGGGGTCTTGGCTACCATTTATAGAGATCGATCTTAGCAAGTAGTTTTTATGTAGTTTTTGGTAGGCTATTAAATTCTCTCAAACTACCACATTGTTTTAGCTTTAGTTCTTTATTTTACTGCATTAGTTAAGTTTAAATTTCTGTATTTCTTTCCTTGTAGTTCGTAATACACAGTGGACAGGGACGAATTCTCGTTCCCCACTGTGGGCAAAAATCAAGTCACTTTCAGTTTTATTATGTGCAACTTCTACTCTTTTGTTTTCTTTACTTTAGTTATGGGCTAAACATCCTTAGGGATGTAGGAAGGAGGAGTACCTGGATTTTATTAAAAATGCTTGAGTAATCTTTATACTTGGAATATTTGTTGTTTCGGTCATTCATTCTCGATTCATGCCCAAGGATGCGAACAAGCCGATCACTTGCAAGGATCTAATATCTAGTTCTTAACTCAGAAATGAGTAGAACGCGGTGACACGAGCTTGGATGATGCTAGGGGATTCGAAAGAATTCTTATGACACTTACGAAAGTGAGGTCGGCACAGTGAGCTAATCTCATCCCACTGGAGTAGTAGGCAAGCTAGTTGGTGTATCTAAAAACACTTAGAGTATTTGTCTCTACACATTCCACCGAGGCCTGAAAAGGTCCATCTTTGAGATTACCATTGACAAAACAATAGATACTAAGAGTATGGGATTTTTATCTTAACGGTGTGAGTATTTCGTAACCGGGCTTTTCTAGCGAAAATGCCTACCTCGAATACAAGGATCACTTTAAAGACCGAGTATTTAGTATAAAATCTAGGGAAAATCTAACCTACATTCCTTCTTTTAAATCTTTAGTAAATCGTTAAAAGCAGCTATTTCACCAACCAAACCAAAGTATTATTTTCTTCTGTTATTGAAACATGTAAAAGGAGCTCATGAGAACCATATTGTCTTGATTGCCCAGTCTCTGTGGATTCGATTCTGGTATTTTACCAACTATTACTTGCTGTGACGATCATAGTGGACAGTGTACACTTGCACTTCCCACTGTGGATAGTTTGCAACCCACTGCGATTAAAACATACATTTCGCACGTACCAAGTTTTTGGCGCCGTTGCAGGGGACTGGCGTGATTTTTAAATCTCAAGACATTAGTTTTTGTTCGAGCCCGAGTAACTCGTTTTTCTAAGCTGTTCGCGTTGTATGCCACGGCGACAACTCGAACATTTGGTTCCAATAGATCTTGAAATAGAAAAAACGTTGCGAAAAACACGAAGAAGCAAGAAAACAAATCGACAACCCCCTTGTGATCTCCACTGTGAACATGGCCGAAAGACCACCTGTCATGGAGACCACAATAACGATTGTCGATAGCAAAGATCGAAAAATACGGGACTATGCTACTTCCGGAGCTAGTGATTTAAGCTCCGGGATTCTAAGGCCCAACATTGTAGCAAACCATTTTGAACTTAAACCGGTAATGTTTCAAATGATCCAAGCCATGGGTCAGTTTGGAGGATCACCAACTGAGGATCCGCACTCACACTTAAAATCTTTCTTGGAAATGACCGATTCCTTTCAGTTGCAAGGTGTGAGTGATGAAGCATTAAGACTAAGACTTTTTCCTTTTTCACTAAGGGATAAGGCGAAGTCATGGCTGAACTCGCATGCACCTCACTCGATAACCACTTGGCAAGAACTTGCCGATAAATTTTTGCAAAAATACTTTCCTCCAACGAGGAATGTAAGATTTCGAAATGATATAATTTTGTTTAGGCAAGAAGAAGATGAGGCTGTATCGGATGCATGGGAACGATTTAAAGATTTACTTCGAAAGTGCCCACATCATGGCATCCCACATTGCATCCAATTGGAGACCTTTTACAATGGTCTTTCCAATGCAGCAAAAATCATCTTAGATGCAACAGCCGGTGGAACATTCACGAGTAAAACCTACAATGAAGGATATCAAATCTTAGAAAAAGTGTCCAACAACAATACCGAGTGGTCCAATCCTAGAGCGGTAGTACCAAAGACCAACACCATCGATTCCGAAGCGCTCAAAACCATGAATGCGCAGTTAGTGGCCTTAACAAAAATCGTTTTGAATCAAAATAGAGGCCAAGTCAATTCTGCAACTCATCTAGCCGAAAACTGCTCCCTCTGTGGAGAGGAGCATCTTTTTGACTATTGTCCAGCAAATCCCGAAGCCATTAATGTTATAGGGACCAACCCGAGGAACAATCCATATTCGCAAACTTATAACCCAGGTTGGAGAAACCACCCAAATTTCTCTTGGGCTGGTAATCCAGGACTCCAACCCCACGGGGTGAGTAATACTCAGCAAAGACCACACAATCCCCCTGGATTTCAACAACACCACAGTGGGCAGTCCCCACATCACAATGGGCAGTCCTCACAGAACTTTCACCAAGGACAGTCCTCACAACCATACCAACCACGATCCAATCAACCAGTTGAGCCTCAACAATCGATTGAATCAATTCTCAAGGGTTTTATGAATCAAACTCAAGTAGCCATTAGGAACATAGAGACTCAAGTAGGACAACTAGCCGTTGAAGTTAAGAATAGACCACCAGGGACATTACCTAGTGATACCGAGCACGCTAAGGTGATAGGAAAAGAGCACGTCAAGTCCATCACTCTGAGGAGTGGAAAGGATCTGAAAGATATCGTTTTTGAGTCTGATGATTCGCCTCAAATACCCACTGTGGTCACCACAGTGGGCACTCCTCAAGTCACCGTGATCCCCACAGTGGGGACCGACATCCCTGACCTTCCCACTCTTGGGCCTGTTCCAAAGCCTACTGTTCCAAAACCAATACCACAACAAGCTCAGATTGACCCACGAAGCATTCCCTTTCCTCAAAGAATAAAGCCTAAAAATGTCGATGTTCAGTTTAAAAAATTCTTAGACATTTTTAAACAACTTCACATTAACATACCCTTGGTAGAAGCTCTCGAGCAAATGCCAAGTTATGTTAAATTTTTAAAGGATATTTTGAACAAAAAGAGAAAGTTGGGTGAGTTTGAGACTGTGGCTTTGACCGAGGAGTGTAGTGCCCTCCTTACTAGCAAGATTCCACCTAAGTTGAAAGACCCGGGTAGTTTCACCATTCCATGCACAATAGGAGGACAAGAAGTAGGTCAAGCACTCTGTGATTTAGGAGCTAGTGTCAATTTGATGCCATTGTCTATTTTTAACAAGTTAGGTATTGGAGAGGCTAGACCCACAACTGTGACTTTACAACTAGCCGACCGGTCCATTGCCTACCCAAAGGGTAAAATAGAAGACGTTTTGGTCCAAGTGGATAAATTTATCTTCCCTGTCGATTTTCTAGTTCTAGATTATGAGGTCGATAAAGAGATCCCAATCATCTTAGGACGTCCGTTTCTTGCAACCGGACGAACTCTGATTGATGTGCACAAAGGAGAACTCACGATGAGAGTTAATGACCAAGAGGTAACATTCAATGTGTTTAAATCCCTCAAGTATATAGACACCGAAGACTGCTTTGCTTTAAGTTCGATTTATGGATCCTACAGTCTTTGCACAGTGCCCACAGTGGGAAGTACAGTGCCTACAGTGGGGAGTGAGAGTGAGCACTCTGACCTTGAGAGTGATGACATTTTTGAGGATGAGTATAACGAAATAGTGGCAGCCTTTGAACCTTTGGATTTCAAGGACAAAAATATTCAGCCCCCTTCAATAGAACAACCTCCCGAGTTAGAGCTTAAACCATTGCCTTCCCACTTGAAATATGCTTATCTCGCTAAGGATAATAAACTTCCCGTTATTATCTCTTCCAAACTTAGCGAGAACCAAGAACAACGTCTGATTGATTTGTTGATAAAGCATAAGAAGGCAATAGGTTGGACCATAGCGGACATTAGAGGTATTAGCCCCTCTTTATGTCAACATAAGATTAACTTGGAGAGTGACCACCCTGGGAAAGTCCAACCTCAAAGAAGGTTGAATCCCATCATGAAGGAGGTAGTTAAGAAAGAAGTTTTGAAGTGGTTAGATGCCGGTATTATCTATCCCATTGCTAGTAGTAGTTGGGTGAGCCACGTCCAATGTGTCCCTAAAAAGGGAGGGACAACCGTAGTGAAGAACGAAAAGAACGAGCTCATCCCCACTAGGACTGTCACGGGGTGGCGAATATGCATGGACTATAGACAACTCAACCTAGCCACTAAGAAAGACCATTTTCCCCTACCTTTCATTGACCAAATGCTTGATAGGTTAGCGGGAAATGAATTTTACTGTTTTCTAGATGGATACTCCGGATACAACCAAATCCATATCGCCCCCGAGGACCAAGAAAATACCACCTTTACTTGTCCCTACGGTACTTTTGCATTTCGGAGAATGCCATTTGGATTGTGTAATGCCCCCGCCACTTTCCAACGTTGTATGATGGCCATTTTTACCGACATGATAGAGGACACCATAGAAGTTTTTATGGATGACTTTTCTGTGATAGGGACATCGTTCGACAACAGCCTAGGAAACTTAGAAAAAAGCCTAGTGAGATGCGAGACCCACGACCTTATTTTGAATTGGGAAAAATGCCATTTTATGGTAGAAGAGGGTATTGTCCTAGGTCACCTTGTTTCAAAAAGAGGGTTGGAAGTTGACAAAGCCAAGCTTGAAGTAGTGGTACAACTTCCCGAACCCACGACTGTAAAAGGCATACGAAGTTTTTTGGGTCACGCAGGTTTTTATAGGAGGTTCATCAAAGATTTTTCAAAAATTACCAAACCCCTATGTAATCTATTGCAGCTTGAAAAAGAATTTATTTTCACCCAAGAATGCCGAGATGCTTTTGAAAAAATCAAAGAGGCCTTAGTTACTGCACCCATAGTGACCACTCCTGACTGGTCACTCCCCTTCGAGGTCATGTGTGACGCAAGCGATTGGGCAATGGGGGCAGTTCTCGGGCAAAAGAAGAACAAAATCTTTCACCCCATTTATTATGCAAGTAAAACACTGATTGAAGCTCAGATTAATTATACTGTCACTGAAAAAGAATTACTTGCGGTGGTGTTTGCTTTTGATCGTTTCAGGTCATATTTGATAGGGACGAAGGTAATAGTGCACACGGATCATGCAGCGATAAAATACTTGATCACCAAGGCCGATTCCAAGCCTCGGTTGATTCGGTGGGTTCTATTGTTGCAAGAATTCGACCTTGAGATCGTTGATAG
This sequence comes from Saussurea involucrata, assembly GCA_033807775.1. Taxonomy (NCBI): domain Eukaryota; kingdom Viridiplantae; phylum Streptophyta; class Magnoliopsida; order Asterales; family Asteraceae; genus Saussurea; species Saussurea involucrata. Next base: position 52,315,769 of record CM066322.1, on the reverse strand, counting down.
GAAAGGAACAAGCAACCAAATAGCTGACCACTTGTCCATGCTAGAGAAGATAGTGGGCACTGTTGATCCCACTCCAGTCAAAGAAAATTTTCCCGATGAGCAATTGTTAGCAGCTCAACATCACGAAAATAATATTCCTTGGTATGCTGACATTGCAAACTTTTTAGCAAGTGGACTAAAACCCCACGGGATGAGTGGACAACCATTTAAAAAGTTTTTACATGATACGCGTCAATATGTTTAGGACGATCCTTTCTTGTATAAGATAGGGACGGACCAAATATTGAGACGTTGTGTCCACGGGAGTGAGCAACATCATATACTCCAAGGTTGTCAAACATCCCACTACGGTGGCCACTTTGGTGGAAACCGCACGACAACAAAATTTTTACAAAGTGGGTTCTTTTGGCCCAATGTGTTTAAAGACTCTTTTGCATTTGTGAAAAATTGTGAGCAATGTCAATGCACCGGGAACATTTCGCAAAGAAACGAAATGCCTCTTAACAACATTCTAGAGGTAGAACTTTTTGATGTTTGGGGGATCGATTTCATGGGACCTTTTCTAAATTCAAACAATAATTTTTATATCTTGGTAGCGGTAGACTATGTTTCGAAATGGGTGGAAGTCGTTGCTTGTCATTCTAATGATGCCAACACCGTGGTGAAATTTTTGCATAAAAATATTTTCACCCGATTTGGAACACCACGGGCATTAATTAGTGATGAAGGCACCCATTTTATAAACAAAGTCATGGCCTCGGTCCTTGCTAAATATGATATACATCATAGAGTGGCCACCGCATACCACCCGCAAACCAACGGTTTAGCCGAACTTTTAAATCGCGAAATCAAAAGTATTTTAGAGAAAGTCGTTAAACCACATCGTAAAGATTGGTCAACCAAACTTGATGATGCTCTTTGGGCCTATCGCACGGCCTACAAAACTCCTTTGGGAATGTCTCCATTTAAATTAGTTTTTGGCAAAACGTGCCATTTACCGATTAAATTGGAGCACAAGGCATTTTGGGCCCTTAAAGAGCTTAACATGAGTGAGGGTGCTGCGGGAATTAAAAGATGTTTGCAATTGCATGAGTTAGAAGAGTTGCGTTACCACTCTTATGAAAACGCAAAATTATATAAGGAAAAGACCAAGATGTGGCACGATCGAAGAATCAACCATAGGGAATTCATGGAAGGCCAACAGGTTTTATTGTTCAATTCTCGTCTTAAACTTTTTCCGGGTAAGCTAAAATCCCGATGGACGGGACCATACACCGTGGTCAAGGTTAGTCCCTTTGGAACAGTGGAGTTAAAGTCCCCACAGTCAGATCAAACATTCAAAGTCAATGGGCAGAGAGTGAAGCATTTTCCGAATGAAAGTGCCCACATTCCATCCCACTCTCCACCCCACTATGATTAAGAAACATCGGGACCACTTGTAAATATTTTATTTCAGTTGTTTGTTGTCTCTTTATTATTTTTGGTCTTTTTAATTCTGCATGGTAGTTTGTTTTGCATGTGTGTAGGAGAGTTTGTCGATTTTTGAAGAAAATGCCAACAAAAAGCAGCGCAGTGGGTAGGAACAAGTCCCTGCGTTCCCCACTGCCAATCTGGCGCTTGAAAGGACAAGTTAGGTGACCTAATGGCTGACACACATCACCTTTTACTACACAAGATGTCTACTTTTATGCCACTTGTCCTTTTTGCATTGTTTCAAGAAAAAAAGCCATCATCATTCCCTCTCTCTCACTCAACCGTTCCCTCCATACCCAATAACCAAACAAATCTTTTCAAATCCTAAAAACCACGTTTTCTTCTAATTAACCCAAAATACTTTCTCTCTTCTCCATTTCTCTCGATCGAACCAGACAAAGAAAAACCCATATCCTTCCCAAAACCCTAACAATGGCCAGGAGTATGAGATTGAACACGAACCCGGATGCAACCACCCGTGCGGCGGTCCGCCGCAGAACCACCGAGGACCACCAGTCGGAGACTGTCATCGGCGACCTGAACGAACCGCCACCGGTCTTCGGCAAACATCCAATAACCTCTGATGCACCGGACGCAAGTTCCTCTAAACACGAAAGCCCGAAGGCTATGTCTTCTTCACGAGTCTCGGACACCAGCACCATCCATTTCGATACCGAGGCATTACAAGCCGAGGAAGAAGAAAGAAGATTAGAGGAGGAGTTCAATCAGAAAATGGCTGCCATTAGAAAATGAAAAGAGGAAGTCGAAAAGAGGCGAAGAGAGGAGGAGGAAAGGATCCGAAAAGAAGAGGAAGAAAGAAGAATAGAAGAAGCAAGGATTAGGGCTGAAAAAGAGAAGATTTTTGAAGAGGAAAGAAAGAGGGCTGAGGCTGAGGTATTTGCTGAAGAAGCGGAATTGCAGAGAAAGGTTGAGGAAGATTATCAGGACCAGTGTAGTAAACTTGGGGATGTTATGGAAAAGGATGCAGTGATGAAAGATGCCCACAATGGGGAGAGCCCCATTCTTCGGGCCATGAGGAAAAAGGGAGTGGTCACCAGGTCTAAGGTAACCATGGCACAGAAAGAACCGACCAAGAAGCCAAAAAGACAAGCGTCACGAAAAGGTAAAAATCCCGAACCCTCTTTGAGTTCATCCTCTATGGAGATTGATGTTGGGGATGAACAAATCCAAGCCAAAAACCCACATCAATCCACAGTGGGCACTGAGCATGCCCCCAGTGGGGTGCCCAGGCAATTCACCACTCCAGAAGTGGCTGCCCACTATGAATGCATTTCAAAACAGAAACTGAACTTAGAGAGGGGTTTCGACCCCGATTTCATTGAGGCCAACCCATTTGTTAAGGATAGAATTGTGGCGCAAGACTGGTCGATATTAGCCGCTGCCAATAGACGCGCCAATGCCTCTTTAGTACGTGAATTTTACGCCGAGGCCTCTCAAGTTAAGGACCCCACTGTGATGATTCTGGGAAAAAAGTTAGTTATAATCCAGGAGCGATTAACCGGGTATTGGGAAGAAGGAGTCCGGGTGTTTGTGAGTTTGCGCAGTTTTTAAAGAAGATGACCCCGGCGAATGAGGATCTCATTTTACGAGAGATAGCAGCCGAGGGGAAGCCATGGAATAAAGATGGCCAGAGAAGGTGTCTAAACGCTAGCTACCTCACTACCGAGGCCGCTGTTTGGTTCCAATTTCCCTGTGCCTCTTTGTCCCCGACATCACACGATACAACTTTGTCAATGCATAAGTGTGCTCTGTTATACTGCATCCTCATTGAGAAAAAGATCAACGTAGAAATTGTCATGCATGCGGCCATTGATCAGGCGCGAACCCGAAAGAAGGTAATCTTGCCCCTACCTTGCCTTATTACTTTATTGATGATAGAAGCAGGTGTACCCTCAGCTGTGGAGGATCAGTAGTTTGATTCCACAAGTAACATCAGTGTGGCAACAATCCGAAAAATGGGAAGATGCATCACCACTCCTCCCAACGAGCCTGCTGAAGAGATTCCCACAGTGGGGACTGTTAACCCCACTGTGGGTATTGCTGAGGAGCACATTGTGCGAACACCTCGTACACCACTCCGTCCATCCGCTGCAGAAAGTTCAAACAACCAAATGGCTGAGATCCTGAGAGCTTTAAAGAAGCTCACGTACCGAATCGATCTGCTGGAAGGTGAGCAAAGGTATCAAAACAGGGCCACCCAAAAAAATTGGATGTATACGAGAGAGCGGGATGAAGTGCAGGCCCAGATTTTCAAAGAGACCAACCCGGTGTTAGCAGCTCAACTCCCAGAATTTCCAGAAGATATCTGCCCGACATATGCCAGTGATGACGAGTTTGAAGAGGAAGACGCCGCAAGTTCACCAGATGCCACCCCGACTCCATGATTGGTTTGTTAAAAACAATGGTTTCACTCGTTTGCTTACTAAAACAATTTTAATTTCTGTTTGTTTTATATTTTGTGCCTATGGCTAGGCTTTGACAATGTTTGCTACATATTTTTATTTTGGTTGTGAATGCATGAAATCCTACCGCTAGGTAGGTACTTTTGGGTACTAACGTTTTTATTGTTTGAATGCTTGTTGATCTCGTTTCCATTTCAAGGTACAACTTTCGGCTTCCAACTTAAAAAGGTCCCTTTTGTAAGTACAAAATCTCAACTTATCCTGTGAAATGATATAGGCCTTTTTCTAATTCCAAACACAAGCCTTTTTGTACCCCCAACCACCTCCTACGCTCTTTCATTCCATGTCACAGTGGGGACACTGTGAGATTTTAAGTTTGAGGTGGGAGCTTCCAGAGTGACTTCCAGTCTGCCCACTGTGGGGATACTGTGAAGTCTAAGTTTGAGGTGGGTAAAACCATACCCACCTCCCAAAAAAAAATCTAAGTTGGGTTTCCATTAAACTTAGTTGATAGGAGTACTAAATCTAAGTTGGGTTTCCATCTCTAACCGATTCTGCGTGGTTTCAGACCCATGTCTTTGGTAGTTGATCCTACTAAGTCTCTCGTTAGAGGCTTAGTCAATGGATCTGCCAAGTTTCCACACGACTTGACATACACAATGCTTATGGTACCATTATCTATCAGTTGTCTCGCATAATTATGTCGGAGACCTATGTGTCGCAACTTCCCATTATACACGACGTTGTATACTTTTGACAGTGTGGCCTCACTGTCACAATACATGGGAATCGAAGGAGTTGGTCGGGGCCATAAATGGATATCTGATAGCAGATCTCTAATCCATTCGGCCTCTTTGCCCGCAGCAGCTAGGGCAATAAATTCGGCTTCCAAAGTTGAATGGGCGATACATGTTTGTTTATTGCTCGCCCAAGAAATCGCTCCACCACCAAGTGTATAAATCCACCCACTTGTGGATTTAGAGTCACTTGAGTGATCTATCCAACTAGCATCAGAATATCCTTCCATGATTCCTGGATGCGTCATGTACGTCAACTCTAGATCACTGGTTCTTTTCAAGTATCCAAATACTCTACTGATTGCCTTCCAGTGATCTAGACCCGGATTGCTTGTATATTGACTTAGTCTACTCACAGCAAGAGCAATATCCGGTCTAGTGCAATGCATTGCATACATCATGCAACCTATTGCACTAGCATACTCCAATTGAGCCACCGCTCTACCAGAGTTCTTGTCAAGTTTCACGCTTGAATCAAATGGAGTATTGAACTCCTTTATATTCAAATGTTAAAACTTAGTCAGTATCTTCTCTATGTAGTGGGATTGACTAAGAGAAATTTGAGATCCTGACCTTTTGATTTTAATCCCAAGAATTGTATCTACTTCTCCAAGATCTTTCATCTTAAAGTTCGAGAATAAGTAGTTTTTCGTCTCACAAATCCCTTCTAGATTGGTCCCGATGATCAACATATCATCAACATACAGACAAACTATAACAGTGGACTCTTTGGTATATTTTGAGTAAATACACCGATCAGCTCCATTATGTCGGAACCCGAAAGAGGTGATAGTATTATCAAATCTTTCATGCCACTGTTTGGGGGCTTGTTTTAAACCGTACAGAGATTTGATAAGTCTACACACTTTGTTCTCTTGTCCGGGTACCACAAACCCTTCGGGTTGCTCCATATAAACCTCATCGTTTAAATAACCATTCAAAAAGGCTGTTTTCACATCCATTTGATGAATGTACAGTCCTTTTATGGCTCAGATTGCTATAAGAGTTCGGATAGAACTAATTCTAGCAACCGGAGCATAGGTGTCAAAATAATCGATACCCTCTTTCTGTCTATATCCTTTGGCTACCAATCTAGCTTTAAATGCTGAGATTGAACCATCAGGGTGCAGCTTTCTTTTGAATATCCACTTGGAACCTATGGGTTTTGTTCCCTTGGGTAAATCAGCTAATTCCCATGTTCCATTTCCCATAATAGAGTCCATTTCATCATTTATTGCTTCTTTCCATAGTGGAGCATCCCTTGAAGACATTGCCTCTTTGTAAGTCTTAGGATCATCATTGATAACTCTATTTTTAGAGTTATTATTTCCTTTTATTTTCCATTTTATTTTGTCAATTTTAGCCATTTCACTTCTTAAAAACCCCCATTCTTGGTATATTTCATGAAAACGAGCAAAAGGAGTGAACCATGGTCTTTAATAAATTATTTGGTGGAATTTGGGTGTTTTTCACGATTTTTATCCACAGTGACTTGCGGAGTGCCCACTCCGCTCCCCACTCCTGAGATGACGAGAAGGAAAAAGAGAAAGAAAGTAGCAGCTGGGATTTAAGCATTTCTGGAGAAAAGAATTGATCAAAGAGCAGGTCAAATGAAGATAAAGGAGGACATGCCTTCCTTAAAGAGGAATAGTGAAAAGTACAACAACCTTGTACTATAAAGCAACATTTGGTGAAAAGGTGTTTACTATTCAAGGTATGGTGTGCAAATCTACAGATCTGAAACATGGGACAAAACCCATGTTTTATGCCATACCTAAGCTCTCTTTCTCCTAGTATAAAAAGGGGTCTTGGCTACCATTTATAGAGATCGATCTTAGCAAGTAGTTTTTATGTAGTTTTTGGTAGGCTATTAAATTCTCTCAAACTACCACATTGTTTTAGCTTTAGTTCTTTATTTTACTGCATTAGTTAAGTTTAAATTTCTGTATTTCTTTCCTTGTAGTTCGTAATACACAGTGGACAGGGACGAATTCTCGTTCCCCACTGTGGGCAAAAATCAAGTCACTTTCAGTTTTATTATGTGCAACTTCTACTCTTTTGCTTTCTTTACTTTAGTTATGGGCTAAACATCCTTAGGGATGTAGGAAGGAGGAGTACCTGGATTTTATTAAAAATGCTTGAGTAATCTTTATACTTGGAATATTTGTTGTTTCGGTCATTCATTCTCGATTCATGCCCAAGGATGCGAACAAGCCGATCACTTGCAAGGATCTAATATCTAGTTCTTAACTCAGAAATGAGTATAACGCAGTGACACGAGCTTGGATGATGCTAGGGGATTCGAAAGAATTCTTATGACACTTACGAAAGTGAGGTCGGCACAGTGAGCTAATCTCATCCCACTGGAGTAGTAGGCAAGCTAGTTGGTGTATCTAAAAACACTTAGAGTATTTGTCTCTACACATTCCACCGAGGCCTGAAAAGGTCCATCTTTGAGATTACCATTGACAAAACAATAAATACTAAGAGTATGGGATTTTTATCTTAACGGTGTGAGTATTTCGTAACCGGGCTTTTCTAGGCAAAATGCCTACCTCGAATACAAGGATCACTTTAAAGACCGAGTATTTAGTATAAAATCTAGGGAAAATCTAACCTACATTCCTTCTTTTAAATCTTTAGTAAATCGTTAAAAGTAGCTATTTCACCAACCAAACCAAAGTATTACCTTCTTCTGTTATTGAAACCTGTAAAAGGAGCTCATGAGAACCATATTGTCTTGATTGCCCAGTCTCTGTGGATTCGATTCTGGTATTTTACCAACTATTACTTGCTGTGACGATCATAGTGGACAGTGTACACTTGCACTTCCCACTGTGGACAGTTTGCAACCCACTGCGATTAAAACACACATTTCGCACGTACCAATCATCAATGTGAATTGAGAAAATGACCTCTCTCGTCACCTTCTTTTGTGTCCCTTCTACTAAGTATGAAAGGAAATCATCTCCTAGACTTTTCTCTTTTCTTACTCTAGTACTTCTACGTGGTTCGTCAACCTTGTTAGAGGTTTTCGAACTATCACGAGATGTACTAGGAAGATTCGGAGCCAATGTTCTTTCTGAATTTTCAGCATCTCCTGAAAACTTGTCTTTAAAGAATTCCACATCTCTGGATTCTACTATTACTCCTGTTTCTTTATCCAATAATCTATAAGCCCTGCTATTTCTAGCATATCCTACGAATATACTTTTAATAGCACGGGCTCCCAGTTTGGATCGTTTTGGATCAGGAGTTCGATAGTAGGCAACACAACCCCAGACTCTAAAATAGTTTAAGTTGGGTTTCCTTCCTTTCCATAGGTCATATGGGCTGGTTGGGATCACACGACTAGTGATCCGATTGTGAATGTGGCAAACCGTTAGTAAAGCCTTTCCCCACAGATTGGTTGGTAGACCCGATTGGTTCAACATACAGTTGACCATTTCAACGAGGGTTCGGTTCTTGCGTTCCGCCAAGCCATTCTGTTGAGGAGTAAACGGTGAGGTGCGTTCATGTTTGATACCATTTTCTTCGCAGAATGTATCAAATTCTCTATTGAAGTATTCACCGCCTCTGTCTGATCGTAGGATTTTTATTCGTTTGTCTAGTTCATTTTCTACTTCAGCTTTATATAGTTTAAAAGCATCAAAAGCTTCATCTTTTTAGTGTAGTAAGAAAACGTGTAAAAAGCGGCTGAAGTCGTCACAAAAAGTAATGAAATACCTCTTACCTCCGCGAGTAAGTATTCCATTCAATTCGCAAATGTCGGAATGAATCAACTCTAAAATTGATGTTTCCCTTTTAACGGATGGAAAATGTTTCTTTATAAATTTAGATTTTACACAAGTTTCACATTTTCCAAAATCTTTATTGTTAATCTTGATTAATCCTTTACTTTGCATTTTTTTCAATATTCTTTATGTTTGTATGTGCTAAACGTTTATGCCATAAAGAAATAGAACAAGCGAGATAATCAACAATAATTTCATTCATTGAATCAGGGAATACATCAAAAGCACAAACTGAAAAACCTACTGACTGATCAGACACAGACAAGGCATTACTAGCTGTTGACTCACTAGTGCTAGCATCAGAATCAGTACCGCCTTCATTCAAGTTTAGGCGATACATTCCATACTGACGATATGCCTTGCCTATGAAGTTATGTCTCTTATGGAACACAATCTTTCCATCTTCGAGGGCCAACCCGATTCCATTCTCATCAAGCTTGCTTAGAGACACCATACACTTGCAGATTGAGAGCACATGAAGCACATTCCTTAGGGTTACAGTCTTGCCAGAAGTAAACTTTAACAGCACCGTCCCGATTCCAGTAATGTCGGCTTTACCACGGTTGGCAGTTATGATCTGTTTTCCGAGTGCTACCGGATTGTATGTAGCAAATTTGGATTCGGAGTCACATACATGGATCATGGCTCCAGAATCCAAATACCAGCCACCTCTCCCAACCATCACCCTGGTTGACGCCTCAGCAATCATATCATTCTCTTCCATCAGGTGCAGATTAGCCACAAGGTGCTCAATATCGACAACCGCATTTGTTGTCGGTGGAGGACCAGATTTCCTCAATTTGCACTCCCTTGCATAGTGCCCTGCCTCTCCGCAGACATGACACTTACCTGTTCTCTTTGGCCCTTGACTAGAGGATTGGCCAGACTTCTTGAAGTTTTTCTTTTGGGGACCCAAGTTCCACTTTTTAGTGGGTCCACTAGATTTAAACTTCCCTTTGCCACCATCCTGCACGTTGTTGGCACTTAAGATAGTCTTGCCCCTCTTGTCCCTATTTCGTGCCTCTTCCTCTATCTTGATATGTTTGATTAAATCATCCAAAGAATAATCTTCGAATTTGTGCATCATGCGTTTTTGGAAATCTTTCCAAGATGGGGGCAATTTATCAACAACTGCCCCTACTTGGAAAATATCAGGAAGAGTAATGTTGAGAACTTTCATTTTGTTAACCAATACTTGAAGTTCGTGAAGTTGTTCAAGTATTGGTTTATCATCTACCATATTGAATCTCAAGTAGCGAGACATAAGGTACCTATTGGTACCTTCCTCTTGTGCCTTGTACTTGAATTCCAAAGCGGTCCAAAGTTCTCGAGGGCACTTGATAGGGGCATATAGGTCATAGAGCCGATCGGACATAGCATTTTTTATATGCCCGCAAACCAAAGTTTCACATTCTTTTCGAAATAGCCGCTCCTTCTCGAGTTCGGCTATTTTGGCTGCGTCCGGCCGTTTCCCCGCAACGGGAATTGGGTTATCAGGTATGGGTTGCAATTGCACATTGGGGTCCACCACAAACCAGAGTTTGAGAACCATCAGCATGGACTTGACTTTCTCAGCACAGCGGGTGAAATTAGACCCATCAAAACTGTCCAGTTTCACCAGTTCTTGTGGCATCAAGCGGTAGTTACCAGAATCCATTTGTTGATCTTTATAAAACCTTTCAGATTGTTGAATAATTTTGATATTAGAAATTATTCAAATTCCACACTTGAATATTTAAAAGACAACTTCTAACTTTTAATATTATTTTGAGTTAATCAAAAAAAAATATATATATATATAAATGTGTGTACGGATTAACAAATATATATATATATATATATATATATATATTTGTTAATCCGTACACACATCTATATATATATATATATATATATTTGACAGAAAATGGAAAAAAGCTTGAAAGCTTTGTGCTTGGAAATTAAAAACAACACAGCATCAATAATGAATAAAGGTTGTAAAGCTTTAATTAACAAATGGAAAAACTACAATCGAGATATTAGAATCTTACAGTAATTAGTAAACCAACAGATTAAATATAAAGATTACCCTAAATACGATTTTATCCTTCACAATAGAATCGTTAAAGAAAGAAGTAGAATCAGACTGTTCACTCTAGTGAACGAAAAAGTAATAACATGCGAAAAAGTAGATGCAGATTATTGACAGCAACAATAATCGAATTCCAAAGCAAAGTAGATGCAGAATTCGGATGGAAGTCGGCTGCGCCAAACAACAGATTACGAGAGGGAGAGAAGCCGTGAGAGAGAGAGAGAGAGATTTGTTGTGTGTTTTAATCCCAGGTTTAACCCAGTATTTATACTGGATTAAACCCTAAATGATGGCCCATAAACCCTTAAGGCCCGGCCAAAAACGAAGCAGTTATAGACCAAGTCTATAACTGATTGATTAAGATAAACCCATGTTTTTTTATATGTTAATTATTTAAATTTGAATTTCAAATTAAATGAAACCGGGTTAATCTTCATTAATTACGGGATTAAGACTGGTCTCTCAGCTTTCTTTATAATCTTCAATAAAAAGAAAGCTCGGTAGCTCGGGGCAAGGCTCATCAGCTCCGATGCAAGCGTGTGAAGTGCGCCTCCACGCGCCCCTCCGCGGAAACCACGCCTGTGCCCTCGGTCACGCGCGCGTGTGCGTGTGCGTTGCACTTCTTTGAAACCCCCACCATAAGTCCTTTAACTCATTCAAACACTAGTTGAGAGAAAAGACTTATAAGGTTCTCACATTTTCTCATTTACACATATGTGGGATGGAAGGAAACTTCCAACCTCCATAATTATTTCCAACAAATGGGATGAGATTAAAAGTGATCAATGATCATGACTCCTTCATATATTTCTCACCTTAACTCTTTTTATATATACATGCATATTCTTAAACCTTCCTTTAACATATAACTAATCTGCATTCATGATCTACTATATTAATTAATTTACATATAATAAAGCCGTATTAAATTTTATTTGACATCTAAATATGTTATGATCAAATACGACACTTGGTGAAGCCCAATCGACAATCAAAATCGGATGTATAAGAAAAAACAAATAAAAATGAATAACTGTTGAAGGATATGTGCCATCATCAAAAGGAAGTGATTGAAAGAATATTTTCCTAGTATTAGATATTACCATAATTAATGTTTCCTTTTCGTTGTAAACTCCTCCCTATATAAAGGGCTTATGATTAATGAGAATTACGATTCATTCTCTCCATTCTATTGTTATGTTGTTTCGTTTTTCCTTTAACACGTTATCAGCACGTATGCTCAACGATGTCTGTTCCCCAACGTTGTTGAACGACTTGCTTCTCGTTACTTCAATTCAAGTAAGCATCTTTACCGAATTTACATTTTTTTCGTATGGGTTGCCATTAACCACATCTGTTAAATATTTCTTATCCATGATATCATCTTCGTCAATTTTGTTTCTACATGATTATGCTTGTGATTCCCTTTTAAAAATACAATTATGATTATGTATGTTTTTATATATATTTTGCTATGTAAACATGTCATTATGTGATTTTGATTATTAAAAGAAATTGTAAACAAATAAACTGTTGTATCACTCATATTAAGATTTGAGTTTATACAAAATTTTACTTTGTATATAACTATCAGTGACCCCTCTTTTTCTTCGACCTCCACCGTGAAACCACAAAACATAAATCCTGTATATTTATTATTATCATTGTTTGTTTGTTTATTTTTCTTTCTTAAAGAAAAATTATTTATTAGATTTTTTGTGATTTCAATGAAAATTTTAAATTAAAAAATTATGTGATTTTGTTTATTTGTTTCCGTGAACAATGAGTTTTTAGTTAAAAAAATATATATTAACATAATGTATTTGGTGATTATGAGAGTCGTTAAAAGAGAAATAATAATAATAATAATAATAATAAAATAAATAAAATTCAAACGTTTAAACGAGTGTTATCTTCAGATTCTTACTAATTGTTTAATGGATTCAATAAATTGTTATTTATTTTAGATAGCTCTTAATTATTTTTAACTAGATAAGTTAGTTTATATTAAACTCATTATTTAATTAGGCATTTTTATTACTTTACAATGTTAATATGTTTATATGCTTAATTCAACTATGTTAATTTTTTCTTTTGTAATTATATTAATGTTATTTGCTTATTTGGGACAATATTTTAATTTACACCATTAAAGATCAATATATTGTTGTTATATATGATAATTGATTTATTAATATATTTATTTAGTTTCTTAAATTATTTTTTCATATAATATCTAAATTTTTATATTATATAAAAGCTTATCTTATATAAATATTTTATTTTATTCAATTGTTTATCTTATCATAACCAGTTAACCATCATATTTAATTATTTGATCACTATATTATTTAGTCATGCCAATACTATGCTCATATTAATTGTGTTTTGTGGTAATTTATTTGGTAAACCACTAGATACTTCGATTATATATAATTAAATAATTTGTTATATCTTGTGCATTTAACGTTTAATTAATTTCATCTAAAATCTTTAAAAGATTTGTCTTTAAACTTTCCTATGATATTTAAAGTGAATCTTTTAGATTAATAAGCTACTTAATCTTTAAACGCTTCTCAATTGATATATTATAATTCTTTTATAGCTTTATGAATCTTATTTGTTATTTATTAGCTTCTCTTATTGGATATGTTTAATTTAATTGTTTATATTATTTACTTACACTAGTTATATTTCTTTTAAGATGTTTTATCTTATTCAGTTGTTTATTTTAACTCTTAATTGTTATAATTCAAATGCTTATCTTGACATGAGTTTCTACTCATTTTTCTCAATCTTATAATTAAATTTGGAAGTTACACTTCCACCCCCATATATTTTGGTATTTTACCAAAAGCTCTAAAAAATAACATGAAAATGTTAAAATACTAATCAAATGTTTATCTTGATCATGAGTTCCTACTCATTAATTCCAATCTTATAAATAACTTTTGGAAGTTACACTTCCAACCCCCTAATATTTGGTCTTTTAATTACCAAAAGATCTATAAATACCAATAAGATGTTATAAGTTTGAATTTGACTTTATGTCAAAACTAATATTGATTTGTCTAATGGCAAAATCTCTAAAAATACTATTAAGATATTAAAACATTGAAATTGGCTTCATATGCCAAACTCTTATTCTTTTCGGCCTCCTGCCAAAAGCTTTATAATTAACAATGTTATATTCAAATTAATTAAATCGCAAGATATCGATTTGGATTTTGTCGAACGGGTGTAAATAGCCCTAAGGTTTATAGGGACTTAAGAAATCCATGTGATTCCCCTACTATCTGGAGATCCAATAGATTGAGTGTTTTTTATTTGCAAATTGAAATATTGATGAAATATTATCGATAAAATGTAAGAGTACAAAAATCCAATACTATTATGATAATAAAATTTCATGCATAACATAATAAGTATAAACCATAATTCACTATTTTAGAAAATAATATGTTCTCCATTTTCTACGACATATTTGAATCAAAAGTACTTGATTACCATAAGATAGGTTCAGAAAAACACAAGAAAATACGCAAAAGTCATCGAACCATTTTGACCCTAACGAAAAAAAAACACTAGATGTTAAGATACAATTAAATACTTTAAAATTTTTGAGACGATACATCAGTCACAACCTTCAGAGAGAATAACTAGAAACCCCCAAGAACCGTGGGTAGTCCCAAAAAGGAAATTCGGGAATATTCAGTACCATATACTTCTCAAACTAATCATACAGTGGAAAGAAACCTACTTACTTGATTACAAGAAGGTAACTGATTTTGACAAAGAAATGTCATGTCTCAAAATGCATCTCAATCATTGTGGCAAGGAACTCACAAAAGATTATGCGAATCATAACATCTTTTCATCTTTCCTATATCACCAATCATACTAATGAAACAGTATAAGCTGCAATATAACCTTTAACAAACTCATTAACTTAATGCAAGTGGTTAAGAGTTGTAGCAATGTTTTTTTTAACAACGCTAGACATACCGGATAAAGAAAATTCTTGGGGTTAATAAGGCAAGCGTTGGAGGTGGAAAGAACTCCAAAGGATAGTGAGTTGAACATATTAATCCACACACATATGCTAAATATGTACCATATGGACAAGGTTGTAGAAAGGGTCAAATTCATGGAAAGAGTCGGGAACGAACTCTTAATAGAAAATGGAACAAATTAACTATGTCATATCTAAGATTGATTAAGTATAAGTTTATTTGAATACACTTTAACTATGAAATTAATCGCATTTGCGTATATATACACATGCGTTTATAACCATTATAGATGTGAAGAAACACATCAAAAACAAAACTCTCAACGTTCTTCGTTCCATGTAGGAATGTATCGAGGAGAACTTGATTGTTTTTTGTGGCATCTCATACAATCCTAAGAAATAGATTATTTTCATTGAATTAATTATTTTAATCCTCCAAACCCTTAGACGATAGACTGTTACTTGTTGCTTAATGACACAAGATCAATCACTAAAACACTATATTAATAGGAACCTTGTTAAGATATTCGTATCAATGAGAAATCATATTATAAGAATGGAAATGGGTATATGCACATCAACTCTAATGATATGAAAGCAACATACATTAGAGAAATTAATGTATCAAATTAATGGATTATCTATGTCATTAAAACATATTTTGTCACCAATAATGAACTTTGGGACAATGACACATATATGTTTCGGCATGACCACGTGGGACACCATGGTCATGACATAGTGATCTATGTATTGGAAATACACTTAGATACATTTCTTTCGAGTGAAAGATAAAACGAGGGAATTAACCAAATTGTAACTGTTGTCTTCTACTGCACAAGAAGCAACACCACCATCATAACATGCCCTCTCTAATACCTAGAACTTTTATATACCCTGATCCTTAGCCAAATCAGGAATGAGACCATCCTAAAGCTAAGGACATAAAATAAAAATATTCCATTCTTACAACGAATACAAGGTGATATTTATGGACATAAACATCCAGAATGCGGGCCATTAAAGTACTTTATGGTTCTGGTTTTGACACGATGAACACGTGTCGTATTATTGTCCACATGAAATGTTGCACTCCTAGCACTAGTTATACGTTTAAGGACTAACCACCCTGATTTTTTCATCAAGTCTGCATGACTTAGAATGCTGGAGAATTTACATCATAAGAATTTGATGATTATTGCATATGTATAGAGATTAATGTAGAGTTTCCTATACCGCTTTTGTATATATAAAATGGTCTCCTAGAATGATAAAAGTTGTCATCAAAAGAATATAGATGGTAGCTAGAGCATTGGTTATGCGCACCAATTTATCCAGATCTACATGGGGTTATGCAATATTACATGCAACTTTACTTATTCGTGTTTAGACCCACAACCAGCCAACCAATCTTATGCGTACCAGTTGGTAACTGGATATAAGCCTGGTGTTTTACATTTACGTATGTTTGGTTGTGTTGTATATGTGCCAATTACGCCCCCACAGCGTACCAAAATGGGTCTTAAAGACGAGTCATCAAATGTTGGATATGAACCCCAAACAATTATCCGCTAATTAGAACCCTTGACGAGTGATCCCTTTACCGCTAGATTTGCGGGTTGTCACTTTGATGAGACAATCTTCCTGTTGTTAGGGGGAGATAGGAAAAAGGATTTTCCATGGGAACAACAGGAAGTGTCATTGAATATTTCAATTGTGTCTCATTTTGATCCCCAAAAAACTTCACAATGTAAAGTTGAAGTCAAACGAATCAGACTCGATACCTGATACGTTTAATATTATCTAGAGTGACAAAATCACATATACGAGCTGCAAATATACTCGCAAGGTCAAAGGTCCCCGAACAAGGGAACAACGTCACTGGAAGTACGTTGCAATCACACATGGTGGAGGTGTGGTTGAGGTCGTAGCTCCCAAAAGGAAATGGGGGAAGCTACTTGGTTCGATAGATACACATCTAAAGGAAGAGAAGAGTAAGGCACAACTATATATCATCAATACATGAGATTATCTCTGATTAAATCTATGTCTATGAATCATTACTGGAGGACGCTCCGAAGTTAATACTGTTTCCAGAGATCAAAGAAATCTCAAATGAATATGAGTCGATGGACAGATCATACATACTCAATGATGATATATTTGCATATATCGTTGCTTATGAGATAATAGAGCACGATGTCATCGAACCATGCTCAGTTGAAGAATGTCAACAAAGAGCAAATTGGCCTAAATGAAAAGAAGCAATCCAGGATAATTATTTGACAAATGAACAAGTATTTGGTTCGGTAGTGCTAACCGACCAAGTGTAAAGCCTGTAGGGCATAGATAAATCATTTGTCAGGGAAGCGTAATGAGAATAATTAAGTCATAATATATAAGGCTCTCCTTTGGCGCAAGGTTTCTCACAACGCACTGGATTGACCACAATAAGACTTACTCTCTTGTGATGGACAGCGTTCTGCTAATTAATATAGCCAAGTAGTTTCCAAAGGACTGGAAATTGCAGCTCAACGATGTAGTTACTACATATCTCTATGGGGATCTAAATTTAGAGATATATAAAAGTGCTTGATGGCATTATACCAATATCAAGTAACTATAAACCATGAAATGCGTTTACAATAAAATTGAAACACTCACTTTATAGATTAAAGCAATCTATGCGGATCTGGTATACCCGCCTGAGTGAATACTTGATTGGGAAACGATAAATAAGAACGATGAACCGTGCCCTTGCATATTTATATAAGAAAACAAGTCCCAGGTTTTCATAGTAGCTCTATATGTCGATGTTATGAACATAATAGACACTCTTGATGAAATAAGATAAAACATAAGCTACTTGAAATCTGAATTTGAGATGAAAGATCGTGGGAAAACTTGGTTTTGTCTAGATACTTGAGCTACGACACCGAGTTTGTGGAATATTAATCCACCGATCCGCATATGTCTAGAAAATGATCAGGCGACCTAATATGGACAAAGCGCATCCGATTAACACTCCCATGATCAGTCAAAGTGTTGGATATAAGGAAAGATCCATTTCGTCTAAAGAATGAGGACGAAGAGGTGTTAGGAGCTGGAATTCCATACCTAAGTACAATAGGCGCATTATTGTACTCAACATAATACACTTGACCATATATTGTACTTCTCACTGAACTTGTCAGCTAGATTTAGCTCAGCGCCAACGCAACGTCATTGGAATGATTTCAAATTAATCTTTTGGCACCATTGACGTGGGCTTATAATTTTCCCTACGGAGATAAATGGAATTGATAATGGAAGTTCAATACCTACTTAAATTGTGAGTGGCAAAAGTACTGGCTCTTATAGAAAAACACCAAACAATGCCTTGGTATATATTTGCTGATATTAGGTATATGTTTGACTGATATAAAGGTTGTTCCCAAATTGGATAAGGAATTATCAAATGGAACATGCCGATTGCTTGGAAGTAAACTAAGCAAACCCTTAATAGCTATCTTCTTATATTATCAACAATCTTACTCTCCATGAGACTATTCAAGAGTGTATATGGTTAAGGACTATCATTACACATATAAGAGGAGCTGGTAATTTTGAGTTTAACCATTATACAACTTGCATGTATGGAAATAATGCATCATGTATCGAATAAATGAAAGTAAGATATATCAAGGGTTATGATAAGTGCTCAATTTTGAGTACTTAAGCACTTATTTCTTTAGTTTAGTTAGGACTTTTTCATTCTAAAATCCCAACTTTGAGTCTTTTTTATCTTGTTTTACTTTCTTGGAGCTAGGAATCATGGTTTGCTTGTTTTACTTTATTGGTAGGCTAATCTAAGTATTTTTGGAAAAATCAGCCAAAACAGGGTATTGCTGCAGCATTGGTACAGCATGGATCTGGTGATCAAGGGAATGAAGAAGACGAATTAATGAGCTGGAAATTCATATTTTGTGTTTAATCTGATATTTTGTAACCCTTGAAACACTCTTTAGATTGTAATGGTAGTTTAAGTAATTGCTTAGTTGGCTTTTGTACTATTGGTTAACTAGTTATACTTGCTAGTTGGTGTAGTTCAATTTATTTACCAAAGATACCCCTCCCTTTTGTTATATATAGAGGGGTCATCTAGCCTTTTTAGATACACCTTCTTGGAACTGATCTGAATCAGTTCTAAGTTCTCTCTAGTTATTTTCCAGAAATCTTATGAATGTTCTTCCAATCTTCAAATCTTCAAGTGTTCTTCCTTTAATTTTTCTTTGTTCCTAGATATACGTATGCATTGCTGCAGCACTGGAGAGTATCTCACTGCACATCTTACTTCCTTTAATGTTCTTGTATCTTAAGTTTTATATTTAATGCTTTTACTTTCCAGAATTTATTCTTGTTAGTCATAGATTTACATTCAATTTGTAGTCTTGTCATTTATTGCTTATTACTTACATTCTTGTCTTTACATTTTTAGTCATTTACTTTAGTTAGTCTTTATTCCCAAGTACTTTATACTTCCAATCATCATGTTTATTTTCCAAGTACTTTGCATTTACTTTGTTTCATTTATTGTCATGAGAAGCTAATCATTTAGCTTGGATGTGAGGCAAAGGGTGTTATGATGACCAAAAGAAAGTAGGCATTTTTGTGGCAAAAATGATGTTTTATTATTCCAACCCAAGTTCTTTCAAGATAACAAAATCCTTTGACAAATTGATCACTTTGATAGTGTTAAAGTGTGTAATAACTAGGTATTTTATTTATTTATTTTATAAGTCTTTAATTTTAATAATTTTTGGAAAAATAAGTTAAGGGTTAGTCTTTTATATTATAAGAAAGTTAGAGGGTTTGTTTGGTATTTTTACCAAACTCCACCACCACCGCCTTATTGCCTCACTAGGATGAGGTGTCCTCCTAATTGAGTATCTAAACAAATATCCTAAGTATTGTGTGTGTGAATTCGGTTTAGAGAGAGAGTGAAATCGAAGAAGGGTCAAGAAGAAGAAGAAAGAATCTGATCTCCATAGCTGGGATTTTAGTGTTTATGCAGTAAACTGTTCAGGTGATCATCTGATTCCTTTCCCTTTTATATATTTAAGTTTTTATAAGTTTATATTTGGGTTTTAAGTAATTTTAGAAAGGTATATGGGTCTTTGGTTATGTTTAGAATGTCAATAAGAGTCTAAAAATCATTTCTGGGTAAATATTGGACTGAAAGTCGTTTTTGTTGAGGTTATTAAAAAAGACGGTAAACAGTAATTTTTCAGGTTTTCGCAATAGTAGGTTGCGAGAAGTGAGGTTTTCGCAACAGTAGGTTGCGAGTTCCTTGGTTTTCGCAACAGTGGGTTGCGAAAAGTGAGGAATTCGCAAGCTGTGGGTTGCGAAAAGTGTTAAAATACAGATTTATTAATGAGGTGTATTCTTGTTAATTAACTATTTCAGATAGTAAAGTTCAAAGATAAAAGTGGGACTTGTTGAATAGATTTTTGGAGAACTATTGGAAAAGCATTCAGGTGAGTTTTATTTTAAAACGTTTTTTTCAACTGGAATACATATATATGTGATTTATATATATACATGAAATGGATATGTATGGGTTGAGAATGTGATACATAATGTGATTATGTGTTTTTATTGAAATGTTTATATACATGATTGTATACTGTAATTATATGAGTATTCTGCGAGAATACGGGGCCGGGATCCGAGGTGCGGACCGGTGTGTTGCCGGGTTCCGGTAAGCGGACAGGCGTGTTTACTGTAGATGTTGTACAGCAGAGTAAATTGACTAGTTGGCTTGCAACCACTAGTTTGGCCAATTGTGGAGGAATAAGGGGGAATGAGTGGATACGAAACGCAAGTCTTGGTTGGTATTTAATTACGTGTAATATATGTGTGTTTGTATAAAAAGGTTTTATTTAATTGGATTCTTGGCAAGTTTCAACTGACAGGGATTTTCTCACTGGACCATTAGGTCTAACCCTCATCATTTCTGTTTTAAAAATATGTATTCCAGGTTGAGGATCGTTCGTTAGCAAAGGGAAGAATTAATGTGTAAGGCGGGGTTAATAGCTGACAAGGATTAGGAACTGAATATGTGTTATGTTGTATCGTTTTGAGACTGCTGGGACCGTACGTGATTTGTTTGGTAATTTCTTTTTATGAATATAACGATGTGATGCAATATATGTTATTTGAAACATGTTTGGGAAACCGGGTTGTTACAAAGTGTCATGGACCTAGAGATAGGCCATTGAATAGCACATCAATTTGGATGACTTAAGGGGTTATATCGAGAGAGTAACTTGCAATGAGAGTTGTTACTTTTGTTTTCTAAAATGATTCATTCTTGATAAGTTGTCATTTTCTCAAAGGGTTAAGATAGAATAGACTTAGAGATAAGCTATTTAGGAATATAAAAACTTGGGAGGTATGGGGGTTATATCGAGAGAGTAACTTTTAACAAAGAGAATTTGTTTTGCCATATGCTTTGAGAACTCCATTTCCATCGTTCCATTATCTTGGGTTCTGCTCAGAGATGAAATTGTTCTAGCTAATGGCAATTTTAACTCCAATCGTCATCTGAAATCATTTCTTTCATCATACTTTAATGGCAATTTTAACTCCAATCTCTGTGGGACGATATTCGTTATTTTACCACTTTATTACTTGAAAGACGACATAGTTCTATATAAGTATACTTGCTTATTGGTTCTATTAGCACACGTCTGTAGGTGTATTCAAAGCACTGTCTCATCAAGTTTTTGGCGCCGTTGCCGGGGATTGGTAAGCTAAAAGTCTATAAAAGTATTTTAAAAGATTTGATTTTTCTAACACCGTTGGAAATTTTAAAAGATTTTCTGAAAGTGGTGTATGCCAAGAATATCACGTGGGGAACTTTTCGAGTTAGATCCGGATATTGAGAGAACTTTTCATCAAAGAAGAAGAATTCAAAGAACATCTAATTCTCTCAATATGGACGGACCCCCACCCGGTTTTGAAAATAAACCACCAAATCCACCACCTTTAGAAAATCCCGTCCGGCCACCTTTGGAAAATCAAATGAGACCACATTTAGAAAATCCAATTCGGCCTCCACCAATCTTTGGAAATAATCGTCAAAATCCACATTTTCAACAAAACCCACCACTTTTTGGTAATCCACCGTTTATACCATTTCAACAAAATCCACCTTTTCAACAACATCCAACACATAACAATGAGGAAGGAGATGATAATGGATCTATAGGTAATGAAGAACCACTTAACATCATTGACCTTGCAAACTCGAAAGATGGAAGAATTATGGACTACGCAATCCCAAATTTTGAGCAATTAAATTCTGGGATTGTTAGGCCACAATTAGATACTTTACATTTTGAACCAAAACCCATCATGTTTCATATGTTGCAAGCCAATGGTCAATTTGCCGGATTACCATCGGAGGATCCCCATTCCCATTTAAAATCTTTTATGGAGATCACCGATGTTTTCCTAATCCCTGGAGTATCTCCCGAAGCCTTAAGGCTCACTTTATTTCCATTTTCTCTAAGGGATAAGGCAAGAATATGGTTCAATTCATTAGCACCAGGTTCAGTACCATCTTGGGGTGATATGGCTGAAAAAATTTTGCGAAATATTTTCCACCTACCCGGAATGCTAAGTCCATAAACGAAATTTGTATGTTTAAACAAATGGACGATGAAGCAATTTCCGATGCATGGGAAAGGTTTAAAGAATTATTAAGGAAATGCCCTCACCATGGCATTCCCTACTGTATTCAACTCGAGACGTTTTACAATGGACTTGATTCCAATACAAAACAAATGCTCGATGCGACTTCAGGAGGGGCCTTTACCTTTAACACCTACAATACCGAGTATGAAATTCTTGAAAAGATTTCCGCAAACAATGGATAATGGGCTGATCCAAGAGCTCCAATTTCAACTCAAAAGAAGACTGTCGGGTTGCATGAGATTGATGCATACACTGCATTGACAGCTCAGCTTGCTTCCATGACTAATATGCTTAAAAACATCACTACAGGTCAAGGAGCACCGATGGCTGTCACCAAATCTCCTGCACCTGTCCTTTCTGTGCAATGTGTATGTTGTGGTGATGAACATTCTTATGAACACTGTCCTCATAATTTTGAATCTGTAAACTATGTTCAAAACAGACCTAATCCTCACTCCAACACATACAATGGCAGTTGGAAGCAGCATCCTAATTTCTCTTGGAATAGTCCATGTTTAAATCTACCTGCACAAAAGCCACAAGGGAATGCTAATTTTCAAAATCAATCAAGCAGCTCCCAAAACCATTACAAGGGAAATTTTCAAAACAACCATCATCAGAATAAGCGTCATCAAGGTTTTCAAAATAATCAACCACCTTTTCAAAACCAAAATCATGCACCTCCACATGATGACTCAAATATTTCTTTGGAAGCACTCATGAAAGGGTTTATGACCCAAACTCAGGCTTCAATCAGGAATCTTGAAACTCAAGTCAGTCAGCTAGCTTTAAATCAAAGTACTAGGGCCTCAGGAACTTTACCCAGTAACACTGAAATCCCAAAGGCCCCAGGAAAAGAACATGTGAAAGCTGTAACTCTTAGAAGTGGAAAAGAATTACCTGAAGTTGTGGAAAAGGAATTTGGCCCTTTAACCAAATCTGATTTTGAAAAGTTATACAAGGCCAATCCTACTCCAGAAATTTAGGTTATTCCAACACCACCAATCCTAAAAGGAGACCAAGATCCTAAGATTACAAGTTCAAATCCGACCAATGTGAACAAAAGCATATTGGAACCATCTGGCTCAAAACTTTCAAACAATGCTGTTATCAAACCTATTCCCCCTTACATCCCTTATCCCCAAAAGATGAGGAATGAGAAGGAGGAATTGCAATTTAAAAAGTTTTTGGATGTTTTCAAACAATTGCACATCAACATACCTCTTGTTGAAGCAATTGAGCAGATGCCCAATTATGCCAAGTTCCTCAAGGATATTTTGAGTAAAAATAAGAAACTGGCTGAGTATGAAACTGTAGCCCTCACTGAAGGTTGCAGTGCTCTGTTTTTCAACAAAATACCCCCTAAGCAAAAAGATCCAGGGAGTTTTACCATTCCTTGTTCAATCGGTGGGAAAGAAGTTGGACAAGCTTTGTGTGATTTAGGTGCCAGTGTCAATCTCATGCCCTTATCAATTTTCAAAAGTTTAAAAATAGGAGAGACCAGACCTACCACAGTCACACTCATCTTAGCTGATAAGACTATCGCCTATCCAAAGGGTAAGATTGAAGACGTTTTAGTCCAGGTTGACAAATTCATCTTTCCGGATGATTTTATCATTTTAGACTTTGAGGCTGATAAGGATATTCCCATTCTTTTGGGAAGACCTTTCTTAGCCACAGGGAGAACTTTGATAGATGTCCAGAAAGGAGAGTTGACCATGAGACTTCAGGACCAAAAAGTCACATTTAATGTCTTCAATTCTTTAAAATACCCAAATGATATGGAAGACTGTTCAAGCATAGGTACCATTGAGTCATTGTGTCATAAGGAATGGATAGAACAGACCTGTAGGATAGAAGAGGAAAATGAGGAAAGAAGTGAGGAATATGATGATGATGATGAAATTCCCATAGAGAAGGAGACTGTCCCTTTAGTTGCTGCAGCATTGTAGCTGCTGGAAAATAGCGAGCAGAAAACAGCCGTACCTTCCATAGTCTCACCACCTGACCTGGAGTTGAAGAAACTCCCATCTCATCTGAAATATGCCTTTCTAGGAAAAGAAGTCAAATTACTTGTTATCATATCAGCTACCCTAGAATTGCATCAGGAAAAGAAGTTGGTGGATATGTTGAAGTTACACACCAAAGCCATAGGTTGGACCATTGCTGACCTTAGGGGGATTAGTCCTTCTATATGTCAACATAAGATCATCCTAGAAGAAAAGAACTTCAAGTCCATAGAACCTCAAAGAAGGCTGAACCCTGTCATGAAAGAGGTAGTGAAAAAGGAAATTTTAAAATGGTTAGATGCAGGAATTATTTTCCCAATAGCCAGTAGTTCTTGGGTTAGTCCAGTCCAATGTGTGCCTAAGAAGGGTGGGATCACTGTCATTTCCAATGACAAGAATGAACTCATCCCAACTAGAATAGTCTCCGGATGGAGAATTTGCATGGACTACCGTAGACTAAATAATGCTACTCAAAAAGATCATTTTCCTTTACCTTTTGTTGATCAAATGTTGGACAAGTTGGCTGGAAAAGAGTTCTACTGCTTCTTGGATGGATACTCAGGTTACAATCAGATAGCCATAGCACCGGAAGACCAAGAGAAGACTACTTTCACTTGTCCTTTTGGCACTTTTGCTTTTAGTAGAATGCCCTTTGGACTTTGCAATGCGCCTGCCACTTTCCAAAGATGCATGATGTCCATATTCTCTTACATGCTTGAAAAATCCATTGAAATATTTATGGACGATTTTTCTGTTTATGGTTCATCTTTTGATCATTGTTTGGAAAATCTAAAACAAAGTCTTAAAAGGTGTGAAGAAACTGACTTGGTTCTTAACTGGGAAAAATGTCATTTCATGGTTACAGAAGGAATTGTCCTTGGTCATTTAATTTCAAAAAGAGGAGTTGAGGTAGACAAAGCTAAACTTGAAGTTATTGACAAACTACCTGAACCAACCACTGTTAAAGGAATCAGAAGCTTTCTTGGTCATGCTGGTTTCAAAACCTTTATGTCTATTATTACAGCAAGACCAAAAATTCGATTTTAATAAGGATTGTAGAAATGCATTCCTTACTTTAAAGAAAGCTTTGGTAACTGCTCCAGTGGTTGTTGCTCCTGAATGGGACAAACCTTTTGAAATCATGTGTGACGCAAGTGATTGGGCTGTTGGTGCAGTTTTATGTCAAAGAAAAGGAAAGATTTTTCATTCTATTTACTATGCAAGCAAAACCTTTAATGAAGCTCAAATTAATTACACAGCAACTGAGAAAGAATTATTAGCAGTGGTTTTTGCATTTGAAATTTTTAGATCATATTTAATGGGAGCTAAAGTCATTGTTCACACTGACCATGCTGCCATTAAATATCTCATTTCAAAGAAAGATGCAAAACCAAGGCTAATAAGATGGGTTTTGTTATTGCAAGAGTTTGACCTGGAAATTGTTGATAGGAAAGGGGTGGAGAACCAAGTGGCTGATCACCTGTCTAGGTTGGAAAAGCTTGTTGAGAGTAGGGAAGGAGGAGATATCATAGAAACCTTCCCTGATGAAAAGATTCTTATGGTGCAATCACAACTGCCATGGTTTGCTGACATAGCTAATTATTTAGCTTATGGCATCAAACCCACTGATTACACTCACCATATGCTGAAGAAATTTCTCCATGATTGTAAATTCTACATATGGGATGATCTTTTTTTGTTTAAACTTGGTACAGATCAAATACTGAGAAGGTGCATCCCAGAAACAGAAGTAGTGGCAATCCTGCAGCATTGCCACCAGTAAGCTTATGGAGGACATTTTGGAGGCCAAAGAACAACAGCTAAAGTTCTTCAATATGGTTTCTATTGGCCCACTCTCTTTAAAGATGCCCATAACTTTGCACAAAAGTGTAATGAATGCCAGAGAAGTGGTTCCATTTCTCAAAGAAATGAAATGCCTTTGAATGGGATCTTGGAAGTTGAGTTGTTTGATGTTTGGGGAATTGATTTTATGGATCCTTTCCCACCATCAAACAACTGCCAATACATTCTTGTTGATGTTGATTATGTATCCAAATGGGTGGAAGCAATGGCATGTGTTTCAAATGATGCAAAAACTTGTCAAGTTTTTACAAAAACAAGTTTTTACAAGGTTTGGTACCTCCCGTGCACTAATTAGTGATGAGGGTACTCATTTTATAAACAATTTGTTAAGTAAAGTTCTTGAAAAATACAATGTGAAACACAGAGTTGCCACTGCTTATCACCCACAAACAAATGGTTTAGCTGAACTCTCAAACAGAGAAATAAAAGGGATTTTAGAAAAAGTTGTCAAGCCAAATAGAAAAGACTGGGCTTTCAAATTAGATGATGCTTTATGGGCATACATGATTGCTTTCAAAACACCCTTAGGTATGTCTCCATACAAGTTGGTCTTTGGAAAGGCGTGTCATCTCCCTTTAGAGTTAGAACACAAAGCGTATTGGGCTATAAAGGAATTGAACATGAACTTAGATGATGCTGGTAACAAAAGAAAGTTACAACTCTGTGAACTAGAGGAACATAGGAACATGTCCTATGAGAATGCTAAGCTTTATAAAGAAAAAACCAAAAAATGGCATGATAATAGGATCAGGCACAGAGAGTTGAAAGCTGGCCAGAAATGTCTTTTGTTCAATTCTAGGTTGAAATTGTTTCCTGGTAAACTTAAGTCTAGATGGTCAGGCCCATTTGTCACACACAAGGTTTATCCATATGGGGCTGTAGACTTAGTCAACCCAGAAGACAATAGTGTGTTCAAGGTTAATGGTCAAAGAGTAAAGCTATACCATGATGTTGTAGCATCTCCACAGTATTACCCTGTGGAGGTGGTTTCTTTGTGCTAAAAGCTTCAAACCAAGATAGGAACTATCTGAAAGTTCCAAAGATTGTTTGTAAATATTCTTTTATGTTGTTATGTTTCTGTATTAGTGAGAATAATGGGTTTACTGATGTGCAGCCAATTAAGCAAACAGGGGAAACCAAAGGATGCTGAATCAATGCTGCAACATCAGAAGGGTCAGCTTTTTGAGGAAAATCAGTTGGAAATCAGAGGGAAATTAAATACGATTTTATTCCAAGGAATTTAAGGTTGGTACTGAAGAAAAAAGCAAAAAAAAATCTTCATGAAAGAAGCTAACTAAACTAGTTTGCTTTTTGCTAACTAGACTAAACTTAATGTTGGAATCAAGTACAAAAGTAGCTTCCTATGGTGTACCTTCCTTAAACAAACCCACGGGTATTACCCAAACCCAGCTGGATTACAACTCACAAAAATCAGATAAGGACAAGTGTCCTTTCACTTTCCTCCTAAAAACCCCCCTCTAAACCCGTTCTCTAAACTAAACTGACCCACTCTCTTCATCTCTCTCGTCTCTCTCGCCTCTGCCACTCACGAAAACCACCAAACACACCCACAAAATTCAAAAAAATTTCTCTTTTCTTCTATCCAAGCCTTCGATTCCATGGCAAGGGTGAAACGCACCCTACCAAGAAACCCTAATGCCGAAGACGAAGCTCAACCCGTGCGAAGAAGTGGCCGAAACAGGGCTGTGGTGCGCCCCCTGTTTCGAACCAAGAACCTGAAATGGTGAATCTTGAGGATGACTCGATTCCTCCTCTGCGCCGTGTTCCCTTCGCAAAACCATCACCAAAGAAAAAAGAGAAGGGAGAAAGTTCTGGTGTGGAGAAGCAAGCCGAAGCACCCCATGCATCTCCTGTCACGACCGAAGCCACAGAATCACCATCGAAGATGCTTGCCCTTGTGCCTTATGCTGGTCCAAAGGCCATTCCACCTGTTGTTGGTAAGAAAAATGTTACATATTCAGTTTCTTATGAGCAAATAGATGGCCATTTGACATCTTGTTCTGAGGATGATCAAATGAGGCCTATCACTTCTACCTCTGTCGATATGAGGTTTTTTAAAAGGAATGAATTCGATTGGTCATTTGGACCTCTGCACTCCACCACAAACATTTCAGAATCAAATCCTAAAACTAATGTGGTGGAAGAAAGTGCTGAGATAACCATGGAAATACCAACTGTGATCCACCAAAGTCCAATCAGAGACATTCCTAACCTAAATGACACCATTTGGACAGATGATGATGAACCTCTGATAGAGAGAATAGAACCTAGAAAAAGGAAATATTTGGGTAAAAGGCATGCAACCAAGACCACAGGGGTTGAACCTTTAAGAAAAAGAAGTAAAAGAGTGATTGAAGAGGGTGAACCATCCACATTAGAACCCTTAGAGACCAATTGCTATGCTGCAGCAACTGTGCAGCATGAGCAATCTGTGGGTAAGAAAAAGAATGAAACTGAGGCTGCTAAATTTGTGAAGAGACCAACCAAACCAAACCGTGGCTTCAGCTCTACAGCTGCTGCCAAAATGTGGCCCAAATTTCAGAATAGGGTTGGTCTACCTGATAAGGGATTTGACGAACAGAGCATTAGAGAGTTTCATTTTATTAAGCAAGTTGTGGAAACCCAAGGGCTTGAGAAAGTTTGTGAGATCCATCACTCATACAATCTTACACTTATCCGAGAGTTTTACTGTGAGGTAGCAACCAATTCATCCTCTAGGCTAACTGTTAGAAGTGTTCCAGTCCATCTTACGGCCAAGAGGATCAATAGTTTCCTATCACTTACGCCACCAGCTAAAACAGCACCCTCTTGGACACGATGTTAAAGCAAAGGAATGAGTTTATGGAGAAGGTTGAGGAGCTGAGATTCGAGATGATGACCATCGTTTCAAACCACAAGAGGAAGATCAGAGAGATGGGTAGTTTGGGACTGACAAAGCTGAGAAGGCTGCTGAAAGAAAAGAACCTGGAAATTGCCAAGCTGAAAGAGGATAACCGAAAACTGAAAGCAGTGGCTGCTGCCAAGTCTGGTGCTGCAACATCCATTGCTGTTGGTACTCATGGCACTACCATTGGTAGATGGAATACACAGCCTACTCCCAATGAGTAGGACAGGTTTAATCATGCACTCCTAGCTCCATTTACTGTTTTATCTTAGTTATTTGAGTCTGGGATTAGTCTTTGCATATTTTAGGTTTATTTTCTTGCATTTGGGTCATGAATGAGTATTGTTAGCATGTTTGCATAGCCCAAATAATTTCACAAGTCCAAGACCATTTCTTTCGGTTGCTCATGCTAGAATTAGCCTCAGAATTGCTTGGGACACAATTTGGTCCACATTCTGCACTCATCACAGAAATGATCTAGGCCATTGATCTTTTCTCCCATTTTTAGCCACTTGAAACCATTAAAAACACATCATTTCCTCCATACAATGAGGACATTGTAAAATTCTTAGTTTGGGGTGGGGGGTGTCTAAAAATGACAATCAAAGGCAAAGCCTTAGCAAACATTGCATGTCAAGAAAAAGTGGTTGAAACACCAAAAATGCCCCATAGGGGCAGGTGTATGTAATCAAACAGAAAAATGCATAAAAAAATAAAATCCAATGTGATTTGATGCATGGGGTGAGAAAAGGCAAAGTGAGAAAGAAAAATATGCCAAAAAGAGAGATCCAGTTTCACTTAAAGCCCTAGTAATCTGTGATATGTATGATGTGTTGACTATAACAAAAAGAATTTGAGGCTAACTTATGGTTTATGATCACAAAAGAATGGGACTTTGGTCACTTGGGATTTATGAAAGGCTATGCTATGCACCCTTAACATGCTCACACTCATGATGTGCACTTAATGCCATCCTTGTGCAAAACTTTCAAAATTTGAGTCATTTTCTTTTAGTCTTTTCATTGCTTGGGGACAAGCAAATTTCTTAGTTTGGGGTGGTGATAAGTGCTCAATTTTGAGTACTTAAGCACTTATTTCTTTAGTTTAGTTAGTACTTTTTCATTCTAAAATCCACCCTTTGAGTCTTTTTTATCTTGTTTTATTTTCTTGGAGCTAGGAATCATGGTTTGCTTGTTTTACTTTATTGGTAGGCTAATCTAAGTATTTTTGGAAAAATCAGCCAAAACAGGGTATTGCTGCAGCATTGGTACAGCATGGATCTGGTGATCAAGGGAATGCAGAAGACGAATTAATGAGCTGGAAATTCATATTTTGTGTTTAATCTGATATTTTGTAACCCTTGAAACACTCTTTAGATTGTAATGGTAGTTTAAGTAATTGCTTAGTTGGCTTTTGTACTATTGGTTAACTAGTTGTACTTGCTAGTTGGTGTAGTTCACTTTATTTACCAAAGATGCCCCTCCCTTTTGTTATATATAGAGGGGTCATCTAGCCTTTTTAGATACACCTTCTTGGAACTGATCTGAATCAGTTCTAAGTTCTCTCTAGTTATTTTCCAGAAATCTTATGAATGTTCTTCCAATCTTCAAATCTTCAAGTGTTCTTCCTTTAATTTTTCTTTGTTCCTAGATATACGTATGCATTGCTGCAGCACTGGAGAGTATCTCACTGCACATCTTACTTCCTTTAATGTTCTTGTATCTTAAGTTTTATATTTAATGCTTTTACTTTCCAGAATTTATTCTTGTTAATCATAGATTTACATTCCATTTGTAGTCTTGTCATTTATTGCTTATTACTTACATTCTTGTCTTTACATTTTTAGTCATTTACTTTAGTTAGTCTTTATTCCCAAGTACTTTATACTTCCAATCATCATGTTTATTTTCCAAGTACTTTGCATTTACTTTGTTTCATTTATTGTCATGAGTAGCTAATCATTTAGCTTGGGTGTGAGGCAAAGGGTGTTATGATGACCAAAAGAAAGTAGGCATTTTTGTGGCAAAAATGATGTTTTATTATTCCAACCCAAGTTCTTTCAAGATAACAAAATCCTTTGACAAATTGATCACTTTGATAGTGTTAAAGTGTCATGGACCTAGAGATATGCCATTGAATAACACATCAATTTGGATGACTTAAGGGGTTATATCGAGAGAGTAACTTGCAATGAGAGTTGTTACTTTTGTTTTCTAAAATGATTCATTCTTGATAAGTTGTCATTTTCTCAAAGGGTTAAGATAGAATAGACTTAGAGATAAGCTATTTAGGAATATAAAAACTTGGGAGGTATGGGGGTTATATCGAGAGAGTAACTTTTAACAAAGAGAATTTGTTTTGCCATATGCTTTGAGAACTCCATTTCCATCGTTCCATTATCTTGGGTTCTGCTCAGAGATGAAATTGTTCTAGCTACTGGAATCATGGGATGGTGAGAGTCTGAGAGGAACGTGTCTCAAAGTAGATAATAAAACTAGTTTTTGTCACTGCTATGCTGCAGCATCACTGCAGCATCATGCTGTAGCATTGTTATAGCATTGGTCTGCTGGAATTTGGTTTATCATAACATCACAAGTCTTACACCCTTGCTTCTCTTTTAATCTTGTTAATTAGAATCTGTGTTAATCATCAACCAACCAACCAAAGATATTTTCTTCCAAATCGTCATCTGAAATCATTTCTTTCATCATACTTTAATGGCAATTTTAACTCCAATCTCTGTGGGACGATATTCGGTATTTTACCATTTTATTACTTGAGAGACGACATAGTTCTATATAAGTATACATGCTTATTGGTTCTATTAGCACACGTCTGTAGGTGTATTCAAAGCACTGTCTCTCATCAGGTTATAACACAAAGCATATTTTGCTTAAGTTTTTATATAATAAATTATCCTCAAGATTCAAGTGAACTGAATAAGATGTGAGGAAAATGTGACATGTTTGTTTATCAAATCAATACATAAAACCATATTTGGGAAACATGTAGAAAGTATTGAAATGGAAATGTTTTAAACCTCCTTTGATTAATGCACGAATCAGGGGGAGTGGTAGACAAAATGGGGAGTCTACTATATATGTAATATTGGTATGTTGTGCTCTTTCCTTCAACCAAGGTTTTATTTTTCTCATTGAGTTTTGTTCCTTGGTGCAAGGTTTTAGTGAGGCAACATTTTATACATCATCTTGATTTCTATATCTCTTGATTGATGCACAAATCAAGAAAAATGGTAAACTAAAGGAATTGTTTATTGGTGTCTTGTACTCTTTCCTTCGCCTAAAGTTTTTATTTTTCCCACTGGATTTTGTTTTTTTGGCGTAAGGTTTTAATGAGGCAAGAACTATGCACCATCACTCATTTGATTCGGCACAAGGGGGAGTGTTGAAGGATATGTGCCATCATCAAAAGGAAGTGATTGAAAGAATATTTTCCTAGTATTAGATATTACCATAATTAATGTTTTCTTTTCGTTGTAAATTCCTCCCTATATAAAGGGTTTATGATTAATGAGAATTACGATTCATTCTCTCCATTCTATTGTTATGTTGTTTCATTTTTCCTTTAACAATAATATAATAAGTGGAGTGCCTAATTGCATTATAAAATCAAACCCCATTCGCCGGGATCTATGGACATGTGTCAATGTCCTTTAAATAGTAATAACATTTTATTTAATTATAACCGATACAATTATTGAAATATAAATAACAGTTAATTCGGTATTATATGTGTGTTTGCAGGTCAATTAGTTAATTTAATCAAATATTAGGTCCTTTATGATTAAGTTGACATGCCCGTTTGCATCCGGATGCATGTCTAACTTTTTATTTATTTATATATAATCCTTGGTATGATGCTTGTTTTTATTGACTAACTGATTAACACTTTATTCTTGTTTAATTCTTTTTCAATTTTAAACTAAATGTAACGATTTTGATTAATTAACGTTTGTTGTATAAAAAAATTGGTTAACCGATAACCCCTAATTTGGCTATGTGGCATATATATATATAAGCATGCAGCTAAAGTCTACATGGTTAACCATCCAAGCGCTTTAGTTTTACACATTTTTGCTACATAGAACCTATTATATTTTCCTCATTCAAATAGGGATTTTATAGTATGTGTATGTGGATTTCATCACCGAAAATGTAATAAGAGAGATTTGATGTTGGTGCATGTAAATCATGAATTTAATTTGTAGCATTTAACAAATAACGAGTGGTGCATTTATCATAACCCATTCAGATATATGTCTTATGGTTCCCATCACGCTTTTTTCGACTTTTGAATGTATTTTCGAGTACGTGTCCCTTGTTTCAATTAGTGTCGTTAAATTATTACTTGTACCTACGTATTTGTATTCTTTCATTGGT
Organism: Saussurea involucrata; assembly: GCA_033807775.1. Taxonomy (NCBI): domain Eukaryota; kingdom Viridiplantae; phylum Streptophyta; class Magnoliopsida; order Asterales; family Asteraceae; genus Saussurea; species Saussurea involucrata. Next base: position 52,282,282 of record CM066322.1, on the reverse strand, counting down.
ATCACCTGATTTTAGAATAATAAAAATAAAGAACTAGCCATATATAGTATAAATAATCATTAAAAAATTAAGAATTAGAGAATTTTCAAGTTAAAAGAATGAAGCTATAATTAAGGAGGACAGCAATTGGTGCAAAACTGCAAATTAAATATATTAACACTTCATTAATTCATAATTAGCCAAACACTTGCGCGTCAAACTTTACAAAATGACAACTCTGGTTTTGACAAAAACAACCAAAACCTTCATTTTCCAAAAAAAACAAAAAACCAAAAACTTCAAATTCCCATTACTACGTACCTTCAATATATTCCTCCAACTATACGTACTTGATTCCACTTTACAAATATATATATATATAGAGTGACTTGCCACTGTTTTCATGCACGTACTCTTATGTTTTAATTTAGTGACGATATATATATATATATATATATATATATAAAAGCTTTATGTAATTAATGACGGTGGATTTTGTTCGTTCATGGACGTAACGTTATTATTGCATGGCCATGCAGACGATAATATCTGGCTCTGGAGCTGCCGGACGAGCAGTACTTGACGTATGTCCCATAGTTTTTGCTGGAGCATCACTGATTCCGATCTGAGCCTCTCGTTTTCTTGCCGTACAAGTTGTCCATGGTGACTTACAAATCGTAACCGGTTCATTAGTTCTCGATTCCCGGTCTTGTGCCGGTTCACCTGGTTCCTCAGGTTTTCCAAGTGCTTTTGTTTTCTCATGCGGGATCGCCGTGCTGACTCCCGGTTGGATATCATCCGTCTCCGCTTACGTTCATCAATCGGGTCAACTTCCGGCAGCTCCTGCTCCGGTTCTCCGTCGTCGGAGCCGGAATTAGAGCTAATAGTTTTCGGCGTGGAGTCGTCGGAACCTGAGAACGAGAAAACTGGTTCTTGAGGTTGGTAAACAAAGGGAGTTTCCACCGTATCGGTGTCCCATGGCGTAAATCCAGTTCCCACGAAAAGGTCGGCGGGCATGCGGACTCCGGTGGCCGGAAAAACTGATGACAACATCGTCGGAAAAGCGTTTTATATGGTGGAGGAAGGTGGGAGGAGGAAAGGGAAGAAACGATGGTTTGGGAGGCGGTATTTAAGGGCAAAGCATCCATAGTTGGTGGGGTCCACCGAGGGGCATTACGGTCATAAAAATAATTGTTTAATATAAATTTGTTGATAAATATATAATACGAAATTTTAAATGTATAAAATAAAAACGAGACGAGCGTATCATTTGATAACCAGACGACCAACTGATTTTAGTTACGAAAGGGTAATGCTTTTGAGTCAGGCGGCACTCAAGGGGTGGGGCCACCGTGGCTTTTTAAAAAGATGGTGACATCAGCAATGTGGGTCCCAGGGTGGTGATGGTTTTGGCTTAGTCATGAAGAAACAAAACAGATGCCATCAGTGTTTGGACATTTGTCAGTACCCCATGGGTTCGCACGGTGTAAGCCAATAGGATATCAATCTGCTTACGTGGGAACACGTTGGTGGCGCGGCTTTGGGGTCGACGCGCCAAGCCAACTAAGACCACAAATAGAAGTGGTTTACGAAATACAATTATTACAACCTTTTGATTTACATGGAGTAAAATGATACAAATATTGTGGCTGAATTCTTTTATTATTATAAATTGGTATATGTAAATTAACTTTTGAAGATCGATATGTTTTAGGATTGATAGAGATAAAATGATATCCATTTTAAGGTCCCCATTAGACACTGAATTATGTATGTTATATTTATAATAAAGTGCTTCTGAATTCATCTAATCTTTTAATAATTCAAATTATTCTTTGTTGAGTAATAACTTAATCATTGAATAAAATATTTCTTTTAGCAATATGAATAGATATTTCAACCTAACGTTTTCAATTACGAAATCCAATTAGACGTTGCATTAGTTCACGAATCATGACAAGAATTCTCACTCTATATAGAGAAAAAAAGAAAAAAAAATATTTTTTCTAGTCCAATTCTTTTGATTTTTTTTCGTTCCTATTCTCTGTTAAAATAGGTAATTACGTAACCAATCTTGTCATCGTCTAACTTATTTTGTTTGTAATTTATTGTTTACATAACTAGAGGGGTGTAACTTGGTCAAAGCTTAAAGTTGGATTCTGAAGGTTATCAAGTTTAGGGATCACATATCACTTACTAGTGAAGTTCAAGGGTAGCGGAGTAAGGCGGTGGAAAGTTGAAGGGCTGAAAGTGTAAAATAGAAGATATTATAACATAAGCGATTAGGGTTTCATTTTAGATCAGATATCATTTTTCATCTCTCTCGTTTTTCTCTGCAACTCTCTCATCTTTCTCTAAGAATTAGTTGGAACACCTTGTTCTAATTTTTAGGGTTTGTAATATTTTCTTTAATGTTCTTAATAAATAATCAGTTGAGTTTGTAGATTTGTATATCGTGTTGATGTATGTTGTTCAATTTGGTATCAGAGCGAGATTTGTCGATCTGCTACTTTAAATACATCAACGCTTAAATCTCCGGTGAGATTTTTGTTTCATCTTCGCTTGTTCAGATCTGTTTCTTTTCTCGCTCCTCAATTCTGAGGTGTTTTTTCGTTTCTCATCATCTGTTGTTTTTGAAATCGTTAGCTAAATAAACTTCAAACAGATCCTTGTTTCGTGTAGATCTGAAACGTTTTTGCTTGAATCGGTTGGATTCTTGCAAGTCTGTCGTTCAACAGATCTTGTGATTCTTGTAGATCTGAATTGTTTTTCGGTGTTTCTTTCTTACAAATATGTTTTAGCTAAAACTTTATCAACAGAGTGCTTGAACTTTCGTAGATCTGGATCTGCTTCGTTTTGAACCTCCTCGTTTGAATTATTTTTTAGTTCTTGCGAAGGTTGTGTTCAAACTCTCAGTAGCTGCTCTCTTCTTTTTAGATTGGAACTCCTACTGACCTCTTTCTTAGTTTTCACCTTGGAAGTACTGAATCCAATCATTTGTGGTTCATATCCTTCTGTTGTTGTTTTCTGCCGATTGATCTCAGATCTGTAGATCTGAGTGTTTCTGCTATCTTTTTTACTACCTTCACATAAATTGTTTCATGCCGTGCTTGTGATCTGAGAGTTATCTCTCGTGAAGCCTGATCTGTGTACGGTGTTACCATACTTAAGATCTTCATGCTTGCATAAACAATCTATTGTTTCTTTTAAATATGTGGTTTAGATCTTGTTATTAATATTGTAATACCCCGGGTAAGGTCGTTATTTAAACCCTCTTATCGTTAAATTGAATAAGTTTATAATAATATATTTAGGGTAAAATTTTGGTTAATTTGTAAGTTTAGGGTGTTTAGGCTATTATTGATTAGTGTAAGGGCTAAAAGGGTAAATGTGGATAGATATTATCCTTAGAATGTCCAGGAAATCTTAATTATTCAGCAAAAATATCAAAGGGTGTGTGTGTGTTTTGGAAGAAAAGAAGAAAGGAAGAAAAGCTAGCTTAAGAGATCATTTGGTGTACTTGGAAGAGATTACAGGTATGTTTCCTTTACAATTTATGTTTGTGATTGTTAATAGGAAGTTTCTGTCGGATTAAAATCATCAAAATCGATCTGGTATAAATCACAGTCGGATTCTGGGTAGAAATAGGGCAAACAGTCAGAGGTGTCCGGACACTATGAATGTGTCCGGGTGGTTTTGTTGGGAGTGTCCGGGTAACTTGTTGGTGGTGTCCGGATAGTGTTCTGCAGATTTCCGGACGAGTTATTTATCCGGGTAAGTCTTCTTTTCATTAAGTTCCGGTTAAAAATGGGTTACCGGATAGTATCCGGATTTCTTTAGTGTCCGGATGTTAACCGGATTAGTTGTGCTGTCCGGAAAAGCTGTGCTGTCCGGAAAAGTAATGTTGTCCGGATAAACTTTGGTTTCCGGATACCTTGGCTGATTGATCAAATTGATGAGTTTAGATGCTTTTAAGTGTCCAGTAGCCTGAGTATTGTTAATTCATGGATAGGGAATGATCTAGGATCGAATGTACTGTGGACTCGACTTAAGTTCGGGTTTGGGGGTAACATTTAGGGACTAGAGTGTTTTAGAGTTCTTAATCTTGGTAAGACTTGTGTGATCAAAGTAGTAAGACAATACTTGTATATGATTGTTTCAGATTCTGTGAAATTGAAGTGAAGCTGAATTGTTTGAGAAAAGCTTGGTGGACATTTTGATAAGTCAAACAGGTGAGTTTTTACTTTAAAAACGTTTTTAAATGGAATACGTATATGTGTGGATTGGGAATGAAATAGTTGATGACTATGTGTTTATATGTGAATTATAATATAGTGAGGTATTATATTTACATAAGTATTATAATATGTTATAATACGTTGGCCGGGTTTAAGACCGGTGTGTTTGGCTATAGAATCTGTATAGCGTTGTTTGGCTGTAGATGTTGTACAGCGTTGTATATTATTAGTTGGCTTGCTACCACTAATATGGCCAGGAGGAAATGAGAAGGAAAGGTACACGATGTGTGAGTTTAAATTGGATATATGTAACTATGTGGCGTGATTTATATGATTGAAGTTTGCATAAATGGTTTTTAAACTAACAGGGGTTTCTCACTTAGACCAACAGGTCTAACCCTCATTTTGTTTTAAAAATATGTATTCCAGGTGGCGGATCAAGTAAGGGCAAGTAAGTAGAGTATGAGATGGATGGCTAGTAAGGAAGACTATAAGACGAAGCTTTTGACTTATTTAGTAGTTGTAATGGAATGTTAAGTGTTATGGATGCAAATAGCACAAGGATTGTATTTCAAATGTTTTCTTTCTATTTGTAAAAGACTACCGGACCGTACATGTAAAGTGAAGTTTGTTTGTTATATCTAATTGTGTTATATTGTGTGATATGTCGTGTATATGGGATAAGGGATGTTACAAATGGTATCAGAGCCTTAGTTTAAGGGATTTAGGTATTTGTATCTGTACCTAGACTTAAACTGCATGTGAAGTAGGATGTCCCTATCATTATAGAACCTTGGGATGATGAAGTATAAAAGGTAGAAGGAACATCATGTAAGGTAATTTCATATTACACCTGGCCAGTGTAATCGTGATCTTACAGGTACATGTTTGAACTGGAATACCTTGTTATATGGGGTATGTGCTTATGTGTATATTAATCTTGTTTAAATCTACAGAATGGCAAGTGGTACAAGAAATTCGAATCGAGGAGGAGGAAGAAATCCAAACCGAACTAATCCGCCAGTAGGAACAGGGGACAGGGGAGGCAGAACAGGGGGCAGAACTGGAGGTAGACTTCGAGGTGGAGCTGGAGGTAGAACCGGAGGTAGAACTCAACAAAATAGTACGTATTTCATTACCAGAGCTGATTTAATGACAGAAATGGGGAGATTACAAGACAATATTCAAGCTATGCTCAACCAAGCTCATAATACTGAAACAGAAAGACCAGACCCTACTCTTGAAGAGGAGATGCCAATTACCCCAACGGTCTTACCGGTAATGAGAAAATGTGATTACAAAATGTTTCTTAGCTGCAAGCCTCCGACATTCGCAGGGGATCGGGATCCGGTGAAAGCAATGAGGTGGATGAAGGAAATTGAAGCCATTTTTAAAACGAGTAAGTGTGCGGACGAAGATAGAGTATTGTACGGGGCAGCCATGTTGAAAGGAGATGTGTTGTATTGGTGGGAATCGTTTATTCATTCAAAAGGGCCCGATGTTTATTCTACCCTCTCTTGGGAAGAATTTGTGATAGTCTACAGGAACGCATTTTGTCCCCAAGCAGCCGTCAAACAACTGGAAGGAGAATTCATGAATTTGCAACAAGGAAGCTTATCCGTTCGAGATTATACTGCTAGCTTTCTGGAAAAATCTCGATTTGCAGAATACTATGTCGCTACAGAAGCGATGAAGATAGAAAGGTTTATCTTTGGGTTGAACTCATAGATTAGAAGGTTAGTGACTGCAAAGGGACCCGATACCTTTTCAGCTGCAGTTGATGCAGCGGAAAATGTTGAACGAGATATGAGAAGGGATACGGGAGATAAGAGTATCGGAAAGAGAAAGTGGGAAGGACCACAATATGATCCGAAGAGGTCCCGATTTCAGAGGTATGATAACCGTCCGCCGTTTCGACCAGCGGAAAGACCATGTCCGAAGTGCAACCGTGTCCATCAAGGAAACTGCCAAGGTGATTTGCGAGCATGTTATAAGTGTGGGAAGACTGGGCACGTCATTAAGGATTGTAAGGTAACGAGGCTATGTTTCTTATGCAATTCTCCGGATCATTTCCAGTCAAACTGTCCGCGAGGGAGGATGCAGCAAGGTGGGTCATCAGACAGGCCAGCAAATGTTAAACCAGTAGTGCCAAGACTGGAACCGCCAGTAACCAGAGGTCGCGCATTTCAGATGACTGAGAAAGAAGCGGAGGAAACTCCAGATGTGGTCACAAGTACATTTTTGATAAACTCTACACGTGCTAAGGTGTTATTTGATTCCGGTGCAAACCGATCGTTTGTGTCTCCTGCATTTGCTGCTTGTCTGTGTTTGAAACCTAAATTGTTAGAACATGCTCTATTAGTGGATACTGCAAATGATAACCAAGTGCCGGTTAGTGAAGTATTTTATGGTTGTGTGATTAATATAGAGGGGTGTGGAGTGCCTATACAATTGTTTCCTATAACTTTGATAGAATTTGATGTAGTAGTGGGAATGGACTGGTTGGCTGAGAATCAGGCTAATATAGTGTGTGACAAGAAGATAATAAATGTTGTATTGCCTGAGAGAGGACCAGTAGTGATTTATGGTGATCGTAGGAATCATCAGTCTTGTCTTATATCACTAGTAAAGGCACGTAAGTGTGTGAATAAGGGTTGTCAGAGTTACTTGGCTTACGTGATAGATGTTAAGCCGAAAAAGATTAGGATGGAAGATATTCCTATCGTTAGTGAATTCCCTGAAGTATTCCCTGAAGACTTGAACAGTCTTCCGCCTGTTAGACAAGTCGAGTTCGGTATAGACTTAATTCCTGGAGCCACTCCTGTAGCCCGTGCACCGTACCGTTTGGCACCTCCAGAGATGAAAGAGATGATGGCACAACTACAAGATCTATCCGATAAGGGTTTCATCAGACCTAGTTCTTCGCCGTGGGGAGCACCAGTGTTATTTGTGAAAAAAGAAAGATGGGTCGATGAGAATGTGTATTGACTACCGAGAATTGAATAAGCGCACGATAAAGAACAAGTATCCGCTACCCCGAATTGATGATCTCTTTGATCAGTTAGTTGGAGCTTGCTATTTCTCCAAGATTGATCTAAGGTCCGGTTATCACCAGCTGAAGGTTAAAGAAGAAGACGTTTTAAAGACTGCTTTTCGAACGAGGTATGGTCATCATGAATTTTTAGTAATGCCATTTGGATTGACGAACGCTCCAGCTGCCTTTATGGATTTGATGAATCGGGTATGTAAGCCGTATCTCGATAAATTTGTAATTGTTTTTATCGATGATATTCTTATCTATTCTCGATCCAAGGAAGAGCACGCGCAACATCTTCGTTTGATTCTAGAGCTGCTGAAGAAGGAAAGGTTGTATGCAAAATTTTCAAAATGTGAGTTCTGGTTACGGAAAGTACAATTTCTGGGGCACGTGGTTTCTGAGAAAGGTATACAAGTCGATCCGATGAAAGTAGAAGCAGTTGAAAAGTGGGAACAGCCCAAGACAGCAACCGAGGTACGCAGTTTTCTGGGCTTGGCCGGTTACTATCGGAAATTCATAAAGGACTTCTCTCGTATCTCAACGCCTTTGACTAAGCTGACCCGAAAGAATTTGAAGTTTGAATGGAAAGCGGAACAGGACGAGGCATTCAGAATATTGAAAGAGAAACTATGCAGCGCGCCAATTCTATCACTACCTGAAGGTTCTGAAGACTTTGTCGTTTACAGTGATGCGTCTAAATTGGGATTGGGTTGTGTGCTTATGCAGCGTGGAAAGGTTATAGCTTATGCTTCTCGCCAACTGAAGGATCATGAACGGCAGTATCCTACGCACGATATGGAGCTTGCTGCAGTCGTTTTCGCGTTAAAGATTTGGAGACATTATCTGTATGGTTCCAAATGTCAGATTTATACTGACCACAAGAGTCTTCAACATCTCTTTGATCAGAAGGAACTAAATATGAGACAAATGAGATGGTTGGAATTGCTGAATGACTACGACTGTGAAATCCTTTATCACCCGGGAAAGGCGAATGTAGTGGCAGATGCGCTCAGTCGTCAAGAAAGGAGTGGAACAATAAAAGTTATTTCGATACGAACTAAACTCCTACCCAACATATTTGACGAATTGCAGAAGTGTCAAGTGGAGGCTTATCAGGATGAACATCTGAAATCAGAACGGTTAGCGGGGATGTCAGCATTGCTAGTAAAAGATGATCGGGGGTTATTGTGTCTGGGAAACAGAGTGTGGGTACCTCGTTTGGGTGGGTTATGTGATCGTGTTTTACAGGAAGCTCATCAATCCCGTTTCTCTATTCACCCAGGTACAAACAAGATGTATAAAGATCTAAAGCAATTCTATTGGTGGCCGGGGATAAAAAGAGGGATTGCTCAGTATGTGGAAATGTGTGATACTTGTAAGAAGGTAAAGATCGAACACCAAAAGCCATTTGGTCAACTGCAACGGCTAGAAATACCTATGTGGAAGTGGGAGCAGATTACCACGGACTTTATCACAAAGCTACCAAGAACTCCGAAGGGATTCGATTCTATTTGGGTGATCGTCGACAGGTTGTCAAAGTCTGCACACTTCCTACCAATAAAGGAAACCGATTCATTGGAGCGATTAGCTAAATTGTACATTAATGAAATAGTAACTCGACATGGAGTTCCAATCTCGATCATTTCTGATCGTGATAGTCGTTTTACTTCAAGATTTTGGAGAAGCTTTCAAAGGGAAATGGGGGCTCAGATAAAGTTAAGTACGGCGTATCATCCTCAAACAGATGGGCAGAGTGAACGAACGATTCAGACCTTAGAAGATATGCTCCGGGCATGTATTGTTGATTTTGGGGGATCATGGGATAAGCATTTGCCGTTAATCGAATTTGCTTACAACAACAGTTATCACTCCAGCATACAAGCGGCACCGTTCGAAGTACTGTATGGTAGGAAATGCCGAACGCCTCTGTGCTGGAACGAAGTGGGAGAAAAACAGCTAGCGGGGCCGGAAATTGTTCAGTTAACCGCCGATAAGGTCACTCAGATCCGAGAAAGATTGAAAGTCGCTCAAGATAGACAGAAGAGTTATGTTGATCGCCGTCGAAAGCCATTAGAATTTCAAGTTGGGGATTACGTAATGTTAAAGGTCTCGTCGTGGAAAGGAGTCATCAGATTTGGTCGACAGGGTAAGCTTAGCCCAAGGTATATTGGACCATTTGCAATCACTGAAAGGATCGGGGAAGTAGCTTACAGATTAGATCTTCCACCAGAGTTGAGCAGAATTCATAATGCATTTCACGTGTCAAACTTCCGAAAGTGTTTAGTTACTCAAGATCAGGCAGTCTCCCTACCAGAGATACAAGTCGACGAAAGACTAAATTATATAGAAGAGCCAGAAGCTATAGTTGATTATAAGGTTAAAGTGCTGCGGAATAAGGAGATCAGGCAAGTGAAAGTTCAGTGGAGGCATCATAGAGGTCAGGATGCCACGTGGGAAACCGAATCGGACATGAGAGCCAAATACCCTCACCTTTTTGCTTAACGGAATTCCGGGACGGAATTCTTTTAAGGGGGAGATGATGTAATACCCCGGGTAAGGTCGTTATTTAAACCCTCTTATCGTTAAATTGAATAAGTTTATAATAATATATTTAGGGTAAAAATTTGGTTAATTTGTAAGTTTAGGGTGTTTAGGCTATTATTGATTAGTGTAAGGGCTAAAAGGGTAAATGTGGATAGATATTATCCTTAGAATGTCCAGGAAATCTTAATTATTCAGCAAAAATATCAAAGGGTGTGTGTGTGTTTTGGAAGAAAAGAAGAAAGGAAGAAAAGCTAGCTTAAGAGATCATTTGGTGTACTTGGAAGAGATTACAGGTATGTTTCCTTTACAATTTATGTTTGTAATTGTTAATAGGAAGTTTCTGTCGGATTAAAATCATCAAAATCGATCTGGTATAAATCACAGTCGGATTCTGGGTAGAAATAGGGCAAACAGTCAGAGGTGTCCGGACACTATGAATGTGTCCGGGTGGTTTTGTTGGGAGTGTCCGGGTAACTTGTTGGTGGTGTCCGGATAGTGTTCTGCAGATTTCCGGACGAGTTATTTATCCGGGTAAGTCTTCTTTTCATTAAGTTTCGGTTAAAAATGGGTTACCGGATAGTATCCGGATTTCTTTAGTGTCCGGATGTTAACCGGATTAGTTGTGCTGTCCGAAAAAGTTGTGCTGTCCGGAAAAGCTGTGTTGTCCGGAAAAGTAGTGTTGTCCGGATAAACTTTGGTTTCCGGATACCTTGGCTGATTGATCAAATTGATGAGTTTAGATGCTTTTAAGTGTCTAGTAGCCTGAGTATTGTTAATTCATGGATAGGGAATGATCTAGGATCGAATGTACTGTGGACTCGACTTAAGTTCGGGTTTGGGGGTAACATTTAGGGACTAGAGTGTTTTAGAGTTCTTAATCTTGGTAAGACTTGTGTGATCAAAGTAGTAAGACAATACTTGTATATGATTGTTTCAGATTCTGTGAAATTGAAGTGAAGCTGAATTGTTTGAGAAAAGCTTGGTGGACATTTTGATAAGTCAAACAGGTGAGTTTTTACTTTAAAAACGTTTTTAAATGGAATACGTATATGTGTGGATTGGGAATGAAATAGTTGATGACTATGTGTTTATATGTGAATTATAATATAGTGAGGTATTATATTTACATAAGTATTATAATATGTTATAATACGTTGGCCGGGTTTAAGACCGGTGTGTTTGGCTATAGAATCTGTATAGCGTTGTTTGGCTGTAGATGTTGTACAGCGTTGTATATTATTAGTTGGCTTGCTACCACTAATATGGCCAGGAGGAAATGAGAAGGAAAGGTACACGATGTGTGAGTTTAAATTGGATATATGTAACTATGTGGCGTGATTTATATGATTGAAGTTTGTATAAATGGTTTTTAAACTAACAGGGGTTTCTCACTTAGACCAACAGGTCTAACCCTCATTTTGTTTTAAAAATATGTATTCCAGGTGGCGGATCAAGTAAGGGCAAGTAAGTAGAGTATGAGATGGATGACTAGTAAGGAAGACTATAAGACGAAGCTTTTGACTTATTTAGTAGTTGTAATGGAATGTTAAGTGTTATGGATGCAAATAGCACAAGGATTGTATTTCAAATGTTTTCTTTCTATTTGTAAAAGACTACCGGACCGTACATGTAAAGTGAAGTTTGTTTGTTATATATAATTGTGTTATATTGTGTGATATGTCGTGTATATGGGATAAGGGATGTTACAAATGGTATCAGAGCCTTAGTTTAAGGGATTTAGGTATTTGTATCTGTACCTAGACTTAAACTGCATGTGAAGTAGGATGTCCCTATCATTATAGAACCTTGGGATGATGAAGTATAAAAGGTAGAAGGAACATCATGTAAGGTAATTTCATATTACACCTGGCCAGTGTAATCGTGATCTTACAGGTACATGTTTGAACTGGAATACCTTGTTATATGGGGTATGTGCTTATGTGTATATTAATCTTGTTTAAATCTACAGAATGGCAAGTGGTACAAGAAATTCGAATCGAGGAGGAGGAAGAAATCCAAACCGAACTAATCCGCCAGTAGGAACAGGGGACAGGGGAGGCAGAACAGGGGGCAGAACTGGAGGTAGACTTCGAGGTGGAGCTGGAGGTAGAACCGGAGGTAGAACTCAACAAAATAGTACGGATTTCATGACGGTTTGATAACTAGGAGGTTGGCTTGACCTACCATCTCTGAGTGGCAAGGAATCCTGCGAGATCTCCTAGTTTTTACCCTGTGTGTGCATCCTATTTAAAGTTATCATGACGGTTGGAGAGGCTCCCAAAAATCAAGAGGAGCAATCCTTGATTGCTAAGCTTGATTTTGGAGATCCTCTTTATCTCCACCCAAGTGATACTTCTGGTGTTTCTATTATGAGTATGAAGTTGAGTGGTACAGAAAATTACATAGTGTGGTCATGTGCTATGATTTTGGCCTTAGAAACTAAAAACAAACTGGGATTCATAAACCGTACTGTACCTCGACCCACTGATAATGAAATTTTAGGAAAACAGTGGGACAGATGCAATTTCGTTGTTCTATCTTGGATTTTAAGTTCCATATCTGAGGAGTTATTTGTGAGTCAAGTTTTCTCTAGAGTTGCTTCTGATGTATGGGAAGAACTCAAGGAAACTTATGATAAAATAGATGGATCTGTGACTTTTAACTTGCATCAGATAATTAATTCATTAAGTCAAAATGGAACTTCTGTTTCTGAATATTATCACAAATTGAACTCTCTTTGGAAACAGTTTGATGCCTTAATAAAACTACCATCATGCTCATGTAATGTTGCTCATGACTTTTCAAAACACAATCAGTTGTTAAAGCTAATGCAATTTTTAATGGGTCTTGATGATATGTATATCAATGTGAGAAGCAACATCTTAATGACCGAACCTCTTCCCTCTGTTAAGACAGATTTTTCCTTGGTATCACGAGAAGAGTCTCACCGAGGTAGGACTCGTGTCTCAGCTGATACTAAGGTTCAAAACACTGCCTTTTTTGGTAAAACTACAAACAATAAAAAGCAATCTGGAAAACCTCAGTTGGTATGTAAACATTGTGGATTGAATGGTCACACTATTGAGCGGTGTTTTAAGTTGGTAGGGTTTCCAAAGGATTTTCAATTCACTAAAAATAAATCTAATCAAACTGTTAAACCTTTTTCGAGCCATGTCTCTTCTTCTAATGGGACTAGTCATGGTCCTATTACATCTTCTCTTACTGAAGATCAAGTCAACAAGTTGTTATCTCTTATTGATCAGAAACCGCCTGATGGAATTGCCGTCAATATGGCTGGTATGTTTGCTGGTATGGCTAATATGTCTAATGTATCTTCAAAATTTCATAAGTTTAGCTGGATTATCAACTCTGGTGCTAACCAGCATATGCCTTCTTCAGTTTCTAGTCTGGAAAATGTGGTAGATATTTCTGATCTTAGGTTAAAAGTTACTCAACCAAATGGTGATGAAGCCATCATCAATAAAATTGGAAATTTCAAATTAAATGATAAAGTCACATTGTGTGATGTCCTTGTTATTCTAGACTTCAATGTAAACCTATTATTTGTACACAAACTTGCTAGAGATAACAAGATCTTTGTTGGGTTTAACGAATACAAATGTTTCCTTATTCAGGGCTTTCCTGCAATGAAAGTTGTGGGGACTGGTAGTGAACACGGAGGTTTGTACTTATTTGACCAACCTGATAAATCTACTGTTGTTAAGACTAGAGATGTAGAGAACAGTGTTAGTAATTCTAACATGTCTATTTACTGCAATGTTTCACGACAGCTTTGGCACAGTCGTTTAAGGCATCCTGCTGGTCAAGTCTTAAAGGTTTTAAAAAATAGGTTAAACTTAAGTCATGGTGGTGAATCTGTCCCTTGTGAAATATTCCATAAGGCTAAACAAGCTCATGACAAGTTTAATCTTAGTGAGCATAAAACCACTAGCCTAGGTGACTTAGTTCACATTGATCTGTGGGGACCCTATCGTGTGCCTACTAGAGAAGGCTATCGTTATTTTCTAACAGTGGTAGATGAATTTACTTGTTCTGTGTGGGTTTACTTGTTAAGATCTAAGGATGAGGTTGTTGACATTATAATTGGTTTTCACAGTTTACTCCTCACTCAGTTTGGCAAATCTGTTAAGGTGTTCAGGAGTGATAATGGTTCTGAGTTTGTTAATCATAGGTTAGTTGAATTATTTAAAATCAAGGGTATTATTCATAAAACTTCATGTGTGTACACTCCCCAACAAAATGGGGTTGTTGAACGCAAACATAGACACTTGTTGAATGTGGCTAGAGCTTTAATGTTCCAAGGAGACGTTCCATTAAACATGTGGAGTGAGTGCATTCTCACTGCTACATATCTCATAAATAGAACCCCATCTTCTGTTTTAAATGGAAAGTGTCCTTATGAACTTGTGTTTGGTTTTCCTCCTGTACTTACTCATCTAAAAAACTTTGGATGTCTTTGTTTTGCAATTAAACCTAACAATTCTGATAAATTTTCAGCTCGGGCTGAAAAATGTGTATTACTTGGTTATGCAAATTCAAAAAAAGGGTATAGACTTTATAGTCTAGACTCCAAACAAATCATTGTTTCTCGTGATGTGAAATTTTATGAAACGATTTTTCCATTTAAGATGAGTGAAACCAAACCAGTTTTAGACAAAAGTGGTCTTAATACTTTAAACTTTTTTGATTCAATCTACGTTCACACTGATGATTTTTCTCCAAATATACCCGATGATGAAAATAGGGAAAAAACTCAACCTAGGGATAATTCAAATACTGAAACCAGTAATAATTCTGATCGTTGGGGCAGCCAAAGTAATTCTAGAGGTAATAATGATAATGTTAACAGAATTGCCGAATTTCAAGGTTTTGGCGGCACTAATGTAAATAGAGCTGCCGAATCTCAAAGTTCTGCCGGTACTGATTTGGCAGCAAACGATCAGTTTGATTTTAATCCCTTAAGTGTTCAAAACAATGATGATAGGTTGGGTTCCCCTCCTGAGGGTGCGTCTTCAACTAATCCTAATACATATTCTATTAGGAAGTCTAGTCGTCCTTCAAACTTACCTAAACGATTTATTGATTATGTGGTTGAAGGAAAAGTAAAATATGGAATAGAAAAAGTAGTCAACTATTCTTTTCTAAACAAGGATAATTTCTGTTTTGTATCCACTCTTAATAAAGTTGTTGAACCCAGTAATTTTTATGAAGCCTGTAAGGATCAAAACTGGGTTTCAGCAATGAATGAGGAGATGGAGGCCTTATATAGAAATAATACTTGGATTTTGTCTGATTTATCCCCTGACCGTAAGCCTATTGGTTGTAGATGGATTTACAAAATTAAATACAAATCCACTGGAGAAGTGGAAAGGTATAAGGCCAGGCTTGTGGCCAAGGGGTATTCTCAAAGGGAGGGATTGGACTATGAAGAGACTTTTTCACCTGTAGTTAAAATGGTTACTGTACGTTGTGTAATTGCTTTAGCTGTTCAAAATAGTTGGTCTTTGTGTCAATTAGATGTGAACAATGCTTTTTTATATGGTGACTTGTCTGAAGAGGTCTACATGTCCTTACCTCCTGGATACTTTTCTGCTAATGATAAAAGAGTTTGTAAGTTGGTAAAATCATTATATGGTTTAAAACAAGCTCCAAGACAATGGTATGAGAAGTTATCGTCGTGTTTAATTACAAATGGTTTTGTACAAACTGAGAGTGATTATTCATTATTCATTAAAAATAAAGGTTCTGTTTTTATTGCATTATTAGTCTACGTTGATGACATTATTTTAACAGGAAACCGTGTAGATGAAGTAAACAAAGTTAAAGACCATTTAAGATCAAATTTTAAAATCAAAGACTTGGGTGACTTAAAATTTTTCCTAGGAATAGAGATTTTAAGAACTGAACAAGGAATCTGTATGTCACAACGGAAGTACTGTCTTGAACTTTTAAATGAATTTGGATATTTGGGTGTTAAACCCATTGGCACTCCAATGGATATGAACTTGATAGTAACAGAATCAAGTGGATCTGATTCAAAGGATCCTCTATTAAAAGATTTCACTAGTTTTCAAAAGTTAGTTGGTAAATTGATATATTTGTTACATACTAGACCTGATATAGCATTTGCAGTACATTGTTTAAGTCAGTTTATGCATGCACCAAGATTATCTCATCTTAAGTTGGCTCTTAGAGTTTTGCGTTATCTAAAAGCATCTCCAGGCAATGGTGTAAATTTCTCAGTAGATTCTGATTTTAAACTGAATATGTATGTGGATGCTGATTGGGGCAAGTGTTTGTCCACTAGAAGGTCGGTAACAGGTTTTTGTTTATTTCTTGGTAATTGTATGATTTCTTGGAAGAGCAAGAAGCAAACGATTGTTTCTCGTTCTTCTGTGGAATCAGAATATAGAGCAATGGCATCTGCTCTATGTGAGATTATATGGGTAGTAGGTCTTTTACAAGAGTTAAAAGTGAATAATTTACTTCCTGTAAATCTTCATTGCGACAATAAATCTGCAATTTTAATTGCAAATAATCCGGTTTTTCATGAACGTACTAAACATATTGAAATAGATGTTCATCAAGTACGACAAAGAGTATCTTCAGGATTTCTTAAAACTATTAAAGTTCCTTCAGTTGAGAATCCTGCAGATATTTTTACTAAATCCCTCGGAATAAATCAACATAAGTATTTTTGTAATAAGTTACATATGTTGGATTTATTTAGATGTCAAGATTGAGGGAGGGTGTTAAAATAGGTAATTACGTAACCAATCTTGTCATCGTCTAACTTATTTTGTTTGTAATTTATTGTTTACATAACTAGAGGGGTGTAACTTGGTCAAAGCTTAAAGTTGGATTCTGAAGGTTATCAAGTTCAGGGATCACATATCACTTACTAGTGAAGTTCAAGGGTAGCAGAGTAAGGCGGTGGAAAGTTGAAGGGCTGAAAGTGTAAAATAGAAGATATTATAACATAAGCGATTAGGGTTTCATTTTAGATCAGATATCATTTTTCATCTCTCTCGTTTTTCTCTGCAACTCTCTCATCTATCTCTAAGAATTAGTTGGAACACCTTGTTCTAATTTTTAGGGTTTGTAATATTTTCTTTAATGTTCTTAATAAATAATCAGTTGAGTTTGTAGATTTGTATATCGTGTTGATGTATGTTGTTCAATTTTCTCCTTTCTCAAAAAAAGGAGGACGTTAAACAAACTTAAAGGATTACTTCGTTCTTGATAGTTATTTACTTAATCGGTGAATAGAAGTATACTCTGGAACGGAATCGTGGGAAGTACTCCTTGCTCATTTCTACCAATTTAAAGTCCCAATTAGAATTCTTTTTATACGTAAAAAAATAGACTTACATATAATCTCTATTACGAATTCTTTGTGTACTGTGAGATCATGAGATTTATTATGGTCATTCTTTTTGTTTAAAAAGACGTTCACTCTTGCGTATAGTCAAATTTATCATAGTTAAAAGAAAAAATGGTCGTTTATTTAAAAGTGCACATGTTTTAAGAAATAATTTGATTTTCATAAAATTAGAATACGTTTTGAATAAATTAACCTATATATTTATTACTTTTATACGTGTGCTTTTGTTTCATTTATATTTTCTAAAAGACAAACATGTTTTTCAATCGGGAAAAGTACACTCAAACCCAACGGACTTTCACATTAGGAATGATTAAGTCCTTGAACAATTTTTTGGAACAAAGAAACCATTGCACTTATTAAAACCTGTTAAATAAACCATTGGACTTTCATATTAGGAATGATTAAGTCCCTGTACAATTTTTTGAAACAAATAAACCATTGCACTTTTTAAAATCTGTTAAATAAACCATTGGACTTTCTAAAACCTGTTACATACATCCTTATGACTTATAAAATTGATAAAAATACTTCAAAAAATATGAATAATGACCAAGCCTCTTTAAGGTCTTGAATATTCGCCAAAATTGAACAAATTCACACAATATTTACAAATAATGACCAAGCCTCTTTAAGGTCTTGAGTACTAACAAAGCACATCAACCAAAAACCTTTTGACAACACTGAAATAAGGCAATAATAGCATTGCAAAGTCATAAAATCCAAGCTAAACTTCAAAATCCATCAACTAATTTCTGAATACTAGAGATAGAGCTACAACAAAAAGAAACCCATACTTGAGAGAAGCAACCGGCGAGAAACCCTGGCGAGAGTCAGTCGGCGAGAGTCAGGCGGCGAGAGTCAGTCGGCGGCCGGCGAGAGTCAGCCGGCGAGAGGCAGCCGGCGAGAGGCAGCGGGTTCGGAGCAGCCGGCGAGATGCAGTCGGTGGGATGATGTGCAGCGGGATTAGAAACGAGATGGATTAGAAAGTAATTACCAGCTATTTAGGGTTTCTTTTTTAAATAAATTTCTAATTACCTGCTATTCAAGTTGTAGGTTACCATTAGGAAGTAATTGATATGTTTTTAAAAGTGTAAGGATTTATTTAGTACTTTTTAATAAGTGCAATGGTTTCTTTGTTCCAAAAAATTGTCCAATGACTTAATCATTCCTAATGTGAAAGTCCGTTGGGTTTTAGTGTACTTTTCCCTTTTCAATCTGCGTATACTACAATAAAATTGAGTTTATAGAACGACAAAAATAAGTAAGTGTTTTAATAGGATGTTTTATAGGACCAAAATTTATAGAAACAAACAGAAAAACGTCCTATCTAATGTGTTACAAAAAGTTTATAGGACGTCTTTAGGCATCGTAATAAGTTTTTTAGAAAATTTTCAAATAAAGCATCCTATTAACTATTTTATAGGACACTATTTGAAAAAATGTTTACACAAGTGTCCTCTAAAAAGATGGGTTTATTAACAGAGACAGATGGTCATAGGGGCTGGGGGAGGCTATGGCCCCTGCGTTTTTTGGTTGGCTAAATAGAGTTCATATTTGTGTTAAGTGTAGTAAGACCACCCGTACCGCCCTCGGGTACGGGATCGGGTTCGGTGAGGTGGCAATAGCGGGTTCATCGGGTAGGGGTACGGGGGGAGCGGGTTCATAGCGGGTAAGGGTAATCGGGTTCACCAACCCGATGATACCCGTTGATTTTTTAAAAAAAATATTTTTTTTATTTTTTTTAAATATTACCGTTTACCAACGGCTATCTTATTATTTTATTTTTATTTTTATTTTATTTTTCAAATTACACACACTATATATATTAACCTATACCATCTTATTTTTTCACACCAAAAAACTTTATACTTTATTCCATTCTCTATACTTTCTTCCATTTATTTATTCAATTTTAGACAATATGGATTCGCCACAACCCGCTTCATCGACCGCATCATCATCATCCATAGACACCGACGAGTACTTGCATCATCAAAGGGAAATTTTTGTAGGGTTGGTTCGAGAAGCTGCAAAATTAATTTATGGTAGCACCGCCTCATCATCAAGAAGAGAACCGAGGGCCGGGAACATAGAAAGAGGTCGGGTAGCTGCAAACGAGCGGCTTTTGCGGGACTACTTTGGCAACAACCCGGTTTATACACCGGATATGTTTAGACGGCGGTTCAGGATGAGCAGGCAACTATTCGAACGAATAGTTGAAGATTTAGAAGGAGAGTAACCGTATTTTACACTTCGGGTGGACGGCAGATACAAACAAGGTTTTTCTCCGATAAAAAAGTGTACTTCCGCTATTCGTCAATTGGCGTATGGAGTAGCTGCCGACTCACTTGACGAGTACTTGAGGATGGGAGACAAAACGTCACGAGATTGTCTGCACAAATTATGCACAGGTATTATTGAACTATGTGGTAAAAAATATTTACGCAAGGCTACTTATGTTGATATTCAGAAGTTGTACACCGCGCATGAAGCTAAACACGAATTTCCCGGCATGCTCGGCAGCATAGACTGTACTCATTGGACGTGGGCAAATTGTCCGGTAGCATGGCGAGGTCAATTCATGAGAGGTGATCATGAGCACCCGACAATCATGCTAGAAGCAGTGGCCTCCCATGATCTATGGATCTGGCACGCATACTTTGGTGTTGCCGGTTCCAACAACGACATCAATGTTCTCAATCAGTCGCCCATCTTCAACGATCTATATGATGGAAAAGCACCCGAGTGCCCTTTTGAGGTGAATGAAGTCACCTACAACCACATATATTATCTAGCGGATGGGATATATCCGGAATGGGTTACTTTCGTAAAATCATTTACGTGCCCACATGACCCTAAACGACAAAAGTTCAAGTCCGCGCAAGAATCGGCACGTAAAGATGTTGAACGAGCTTTTGGCGTGCTTAAACAACGTTGGCATATACTTCATAACCCGGCACGCGGATGGCATCCGACAAGATTAGGAAACATTATGTACGCTTGTGTCATATTACACAATATGATACTCGAAGACGAAGACCATGCCATTTGTGGTGGCGATGAAAACGACCTTGTAGCGGATGATATCGAAACACAAATCAGTGAGGAACAACGCGCGGCAAATGTTCGAGAAGTCAAAAACCGGGACACTCATAATAACCTTCGGTCAGATTTGGTTGAACATATTTGGCGTATCCAAGTTCCCAACAACGACGACGACTAGATTTTTAATATTTTGTAATTTTTAAATTTATTTTGTAATTTTTAATTTTTTAATGAATGATATGAATTTTTATTTTTATTATTTATCTTATTTTTATTTATTAAAAAATATATAAATATTTTTATTTTGTTAAATAATTAAATGTATAAATAAAAGAATTAAAAAAGATGAGGTGGCAATTGGGTTCAGTGGGTTAGCGGTACTCCACTTTTGGGTAAGGAGGGTAGGAAAGAGAAAAGCTGATGTGACGCTGAGGTGACAAGTGGGTTCATTGTGTTCATTGGGTAGTGGTACTCATGGCCTAAAAGGAAAAATGTTTACTTTGGCCCCTCCACTCCACTTATTGAGTTATTTCTTTTTTAATTTCGTATTCACCTACAATTCTTTAGCTATAATTTGGTTCGTTAGTAGGCTAGTATCATAGAATTATTTTATAGTTTTCTTGTGTTTTTTCTGTGGTAACTAACAACAAAAAATTTCACCACTTTTGTACCATATATAGGAGTGTTGTAGTAAATTTATACAACACTATTAGATAATAAAACATCATATCTAAATATGTTGTAATAAGTTTATAGGAGATTTTTAATCGATGTAACAAGTTTTTTTGGATATTTTTATAAATAAAACTTCGTATTAGTTATTTTATGGGGCACTATTTGAAAAAAACCGGCTTATAAAAACAAATGCTCTATAAAAAGATGTGTTCATAGGTCACTTTCTAAAAGTGTCTATAAAAGAGCTAATATGTCACTTTGTATTAAAATTGTCTAAAAAACAACGTACTAAAACGTCTTATAAACTAATTATAACACGTTTAGATAAGACGTTTTATTGTTTAGTCATATAAACAACAACTCTAGTCTCTAGAAATCAGCGTCCGCATCTCCGCTTTGGCTCTCTCAGGCGTCGACGGTGACCACTCGAGTTTTGACCTCCAGCTTTTCCATTCTCCAGTCTCCATGGACGTGCAAAAAATCGAAAAAATTCCTCAAAAATCAACCAAAAAACCCAAATGGTCTCTCGAAATGAACCAAAAAACTTAGAAAGTTCATCAACATCAACCAAAAAAGCTTGAAAAATCAACCAAAAAAACTAAAAAATCTCTCAAAATCAACAAAAAAAACTTAAGTTTTTTCTCAAAATCAACCAAAAAACATAACGGAATCACTTGAAACGGTTAAATTCGGCTAAAAACACATTGGACGAATTTGCGGGCCTTTGAAACAAATTATACTCGTTTATAAGATACATTATGTAAAAATTAGGTTCGGCCCCCTTGGTCATCAGGCTTGTGTTCCGTCCCTGTTTATTAAGACACTTTTTAAAAGTGTTCTATAAAATTAGCTTATATGACACTTTTTCTTGAAAATGTTCTAAAAACCTTGTTACGATGCTCAAAAACGTCTTATAAACTCATTGTAACATTTTTAAATACGACATTTTTTTGTTTGGTCCTATAAACTAAAGTTCAATAAAATACTTTATTAAGACGTTTATTTATTTTAAGTTTTTTTGAAAGGCAAGCAATTTTATTCCACTGCACAGACTGTACATAAGTACAAGGAACCAAAAACCACACCAAACCACTACTAACGAGGCCAAAACCAAAGGCAAAAACTATCGACCCAAACACAAAACAAAAGTAACGAAAATGAACAATTCCGCCCATCACCATTAGCCGAACCATACCACACCTCCCCAGCTTAATGAGCATCTTAACTGAACCAGGAGCAAGGACGGACCGAGACAAATTTTCATACGGTGGCACCATATTTTTTCATACGGTTTTTATCGAAGTGTCTTTCATCTTTTTATCAACGTTCAATATCGTCTGATGTGTTTTTAGCCAAATTTTGGCGTTTTGAGAGATTTTTAACGTTTTTTGCTTGATTTCGGAGGAATTTTAAGTTTTTTTTATCAATTTCGAGAGATTTTTCGGTATTTTTTGTTGATTTCAAGAGTTTTTTTCGGATTTTTTGGTTGAATGGGTATAAGATTTTGGTCCTTTTTTTCAGTTTAGGTGCACCCCTTGTAGTTTCCAAATGAATACGGTAGCACCTCCTAAATCGTTACGGTAGCACCCTAAAAAAAATTACACTTCGACGGAAAATTCTAACGGTGGCACGTGCCACCACGTGCCCCAAGTGAGGTCCGTCCATGACCAGGAGGCAGATCTGTTCGGCAGCTGTCCACATTAAGCCCAAGCCTTCCAGCCACCAAACAACTATGTTGT
This sequence comes from Saussurea involucrata, assembly GCA_033807775.1. NCBI lineage: Eukaryota > Viridiplantae > Streptophyta > Magnoliopsida > Asterales > Asteraceae > Saussurea > Saussurea involucrata. Next base: position 52,259,617 of record CM066322.1, on the reverse strand, counting down.
CCATGTTAAGCCCCAACCATACAACACCAAACAACCCGAACTGACCTTGAACCAGGTGTCGTGGTCCAGCATCAAAATCATCAACTTAAACCATCCAGCCCTCTAACCACGACCTGTTGTAGGTTTAAGAGCCACACCGAACACTGTATCAAGGGAAAAACAGTCCAACAACACTTGTTTGCGAGCAGTAAACGATGACATTTATGGACGCTTCCCCGGACTTGCACTCTCTTGAGAGACTACGTCCTCGCCGGGTCCACGAGCCATTCCATCCAACCACGTACCGATTTCTTTGCTCTTTTATGGATCCACTCATATATTTTACGTTGGAACTCGAAGAATAGATCCTTAATGTTACCTTTTTCATTTTTAAACGCCATCTTATTTCTATGGGACCAAATGAAGTACAATAATGCCCACTTGGTCCCCGTCTTTAAGTGTCTTATAAACTCAATTTTGTTGTAGTGATAATATTATTTCATGACATTGTTTCTCATCACCAAGTTAAATTAAAACAAGTAATTTTTATTTTATTACATTATTAGTTTTTCAAATTAATGTATTCAATTTTACATTAATTTACTTATTCATTAACATTATTATATGCTATTTTAGTTATAGCCAATGAATTGAAATTATATGTTAATTAAATATCATGTCTTTTTTGAAACGGGAGTATATGTTTAGGCCATTCTACCCCATTCGGGATGGGGCTCGGGATGGCTGCGGGATGGCTCGGTATGGGCTACGGCGGGTGCGGGTTCAGCGGGGCGGGATGGAATCCGGGCTCCCCATCCCGGTTCATCCCGAAGGGTTTTTAAAAAAAATTTAATTAAATTTTTAAAAATCAAGCCGTTCAACGGCTCTTTGTAAAAAAAAATTCTCAATTTAATCCCACTATATATTTAACCCTCAACCTCTTATTTCTCACACCTCTCAACCTCTTATTTCTCACACCTCTCAAATTCTCTCAACCTCTTATTTCTCACACCTCTCAAACTCTCTCAAATTCTCTCAACCTCTTATTTTTCACACCTCTCTCATCATGAATCCAAACACAACACCTACATCTCGTCGTAACCGACCGAATACACCACAATCGCAAGAAGATCAAGAGCTTGGTTTCCAAGCGTTTACACAACAAGGTTATCATCCGCAATTTTCGCAACAAATTCCGCCACAATGGTCGCAACAAAATCCGCCACAATATCCGCAACAATTTCCCCAACAAATTCCGCCACAATGGAAACCCAACCTTCTACCCCGAACACACCACAATCTATCCCGACACAACAATCTAACCCGGAACCATCAAATCCGAGACCAACGAAAGCCGCCAAACAAACGTGGAGTAAAGCCGAGGAACTCACGTTAGTGTCGACGTGGGTTGACGTTTCGGAGGACCCCGTGGTCGGTAACGCACAAAGCGGTGGTAATTATTTTTATTGTTATTATTATTATTATTATTATTATTATTCTTATACTTAATTTTACATAAATGTAGGAAGTTTTTGGGGCCGAATCGGGCATGTGTTCTTTACTCGCATGGGTCGTGAACCAGGTTATAGATCAACCCATCAACTCAATAGCAAGTTCAACGACCTCAATAAAAGAGTTAATTCGTTTGGCGGCATCTACAACAACTTGCTCAATAATAGATCAAGCGGGATGAGTGAGGCCGATATATCCCGAACGGCACACGAACGGTATCTAGCACGCCATAAAGTTGCTTTCACTCACGAACAAGCTTGGGACGTCCTAAAAAATGTCCAAAATGGGGAGCCGTTCCAACGATGACGACAACTTCATCGCGGGGTTCAAAACGTACCCAACCTTCCGATGATGACGATGACGAGCAAATTCAACGACCCATCGGGAGAAACAAGGCAAAAAAATCATCAACGAGTAATACGTCCGGAGCGAATACGGACGAAAGTGTTACTCAGTTGTTGACGACGTTCAACGACAAGATTGATGATACAATGGAATACAAAATTGTTAGACAACCTAAGGGGGGGGTAAGGTTGTATTTTAAATCTTTTACTTTCAAAAATTCTTTTATAAATAAATACAGTACAGAAACAGTATAAATAAATCAGAGTATAGAAATAATAAATAAACAACAATTATATAAACAGATATAATTTAAATGCACAGCGGAATAAATAAAGAGATAAAGGTTAGAGATACTTGACACGGAGATTTACTGATTTACCACCAACTGTGATAAACCAGCAGCCGAGACACTTCTCGACACGATCCAATAAATGTATTCTTTACGGTAGAACACAAACCAAATACAAAGGAATTTGTAATAGTTTCTCAAGCCTCTGCTATGAGATAAACAGGATCACACACCCGTTATTCAAATACTTACAAGAGGAGTATAACTCACAATGGGTAATCACTCTTGTATAATATCTCACACTTGGATATTTTATAAAAAAGGTTTTATAAAATATATAAATTAAATAAGTGAGAGAGCTGAGAAATGGATGGAGTTGGTTGCTTGCTGTTGTTGTTTGTGTGGTCTGCTCTTTCTTCACCATCAGCATGCAAATATATAGCATGAAGCTTCCAACGGATATGTGCATCCGCGGTATACCGGCTATCCCCCGCGGTATACCGTGCAGAGGAAAAAGCACATCAAGATCAGAAAGTCAACTCTGCAAAAACCAACGGAAACAGTACCCGCGGTATACCGGCTGAACACCGCGGTATACCGCGCAGAAGAAAAGACTTCCAACCAATCAGAGATGCACACCGAGCCTGCCGCGGTATACCGGCTGAACACCCGCGGTATACCGGCTCTACCTTCGCGGTATACCTGCGTCAGAAAGTGGTTGCAGAAACAGTACGCATGGCAGATACTTCTAGAACCAAAATTTCTTATTTAAAATATTATTTAAAGGGTTTTTAGAAATATCCAAGTGGTATATTATTTTAGGGTGATTATCATTATTAGATATAAACAATGATGACGACGTAAATCTTCCGTCTTGAACTCTTCAGATAAAATCTTCGTGTTCTTCAAGAACTGTACACTTGGATTGGATTGTTAGATAAACAATAATACGGTGTGTTTGTAATCATCAAAATAAATATATATAAATATATAGAGATGTGGTACACTTGCACCAACAATCTCCCCCTTTTTGATGATGACAAACACAACCGCTAAGCATGAGCATATGCGGTTTCTCTCCCCCGTTTGTCGAAACAAAAAGGGTCAAGAAAGACGGTATGCTTCCCCTCGAGAGATGCTCCCCCTCAAAATATGCATATAATTGAGGTAGCATAAACTCATGGGTAAAGATAAAAAGCTCCCCCTCAAATTAATAACGATATTAAATTGATGATTTTATAAAATTTGAGGGATAAAATAAGCATAATAAATGACATGAAACAAAATAACCAAAAAGAAACACTTGCACCAAAAAGGATCTTAAGGCTTCGATTTTCGGTTAATTTTATGAAAAAAAAATCACCACGTATTATGACCTCGTCAGGTAATCACGTATTATAACCTCGGCAGGTAACCACGTATTATAACCTCGGCAGGTAACCACGTATTATAACCTCGGCAGGTAACCACGTATTATAACCTCGGCAGGTAACCACGTACAAAAGGCAAAGAAAATTTTTCGTGGTACCCTTTTCTTATGGGTCCTTTTAACAGTTAGTATAAAACATAAACTGCAAAAAATATGTTGTCGACATAAAACAAACACGACAAACATACAAAGCCATATAAATGGTTTAAAACCATAAACGCATTCCACCCGGATTATCAACATTAAACATTCCTTTCGGAATCCATTTTCTAACCATTTTAATTTTACGATTGTATTTATCATACACATAAAATGAAGCATTTATATTCACATTATTGTTAGGTCTAGAAAAGTTACCATTATACATACGAGCATGCGGTTTCCTTCCATAATTCACATTTTTCATTTTTGACATATATGGAGGTTTTCTCGTATCAACTTTAGGAGATGCAGAAAATCTTTTAATGGGTTTACACGAACATTTATCAACACATGTATCGGAACCAATTCCTTTACGACAATTTATACGATTAGGCATATTTAGCATTTTAAGCACTTTATCATTGCTACTATTAAAAGCATTTGCTAATAAGTCATTTTTCTCATGCGATTTACATTTAGCATTTAAACATGCAATTTCATTTTCAAGAGACTCGCATTTTGTACATGCAACACTTTCATTTTTATTTTCACTTAAGCATGCAATTTTATCATTTAAAATAACACAAGATTTACAAATATCTTTTTCACTTAATTTATTTTCTAATTTAGTGATAACATCTAAATCATGAGCAGATTTTTGTTTACCGTCATCTATTTCCTTTTTATATATAGATACGGTTTCTTTTAAATTAGAAATTTCATCTTTATATTTATTTGCGAGAGCAGCCATATCATGAAATGATTTATATAATTCGTCAAGATTATTTTCATCGTCACTATAATAATTATCACTATAATTACTATCACAATTATTTTTAGAAGAATATGATGAAGATACCTCATTATCATGGTCGGCCATGAAACAAAAATTTTTGGCCTCATTTATGCTTGCGCTCAACGCGCCTCCAACTAAAGCTTTTGGTGTGTTGATTTGTTTTGCTCGTTTCGGACACACACTTGCATAGTGATCCTTGTCACCACACACATAGCAAAAGCCTTTCTTTTTATTGGCTTTTTCATCGTCGCTAGATTCGTCATATTTGTCTTCACGTTTGTGGACGTTGCGACTTTGGTTTTTACCACCACGACGGTAGTCTCCATTTTCTTGAAACCTATCATTATTAGCAAACTTTTTGTTAGATAAAAGTTTAGAAAGTTTTCTTACCAACTTGACTAAATCGTCAAGATTTTCGGGTTCGTCATCCGAGGAACTTGCATCTTCCTCCTCTTCCTTTTCTTTTGAGGCAACGACTTTGAGAGCGATGGATTTCTTTTTGACTTGCTCCCGGACTTGATTTCTTTTTAGTGCGATTTCGTGCACTTTAAGATTGCCGATGAGATCATCGAGCTTCATCGTTGCGAGATCTCGGGAGTCTTCTAAAGATGTAATTTTTGCCATCCACTCCGAAGGAAGTGCTCGAAGAATTTTCCTTACATAGTCTTCGTTAGGATAAGTGCGACCTAGTCCTTTCAAAGTAGTCATAATGAGGTTAAAACGTTTAAACATTGAGTCGATTGACTCATCTTTTGACATTTCGAACAATTCATAATCATGAACAAGAATATTTATTTTAGAGCTTTTAACTTGAGTATTTCCACGATGAGTGTCGCTCAAGCTTTGCCAGATTTGATTAGCAGTTTTATAAGTATAAACTTTTTCAATTTCATCAGAGGTTAAAGCAGCATATAATATATTTTTAGCTTCAAAATTTAAACAATAATGAGATTCTTCAGCGGGAGTCCAATCTTTTATGGGTTTATCAACAATAAGTTCATTTTCAACTTTGGTTGGTCTAAAATTCCCATTTTCTATAATATCCCAAATTTTTTGACTTTTGCCACGAACGTGACATTCAAATAGCTCGGCCCAAATGCCAAACTTTTCAGTATCTATCAAAGGAGGTTTAGAGAACACAAAATTAGTTTGTTGAGCCATTTAAAAAAAAATTAAGACATAAATTTTTGAAAGACCCGCTCTGATACCAAATGTTAGACAACCTAAGGGGGGGTAAGGTTGTATTTTAAATCTTTTACTTTCAAAAATTCTTTTATAAATAAATACAGTACAGAAACAGTATAAATAAATCAGAGTATAGAAATAATAAATAAACAACAATTATATAAACAGATATAATTTAAATGCACAGCGGAATAAATAAAGAGATAAAGGTTAGAGATACTTGACACGGAGATTTACTGATTTACCACCAACTGTGATAAACCAGCAGCCGAGACACTTCTCGACACGATCCAATAAATGTATTCTTTACGGTAGAACACAAACCAAATACAAAGGAATTTGTAATAGTTTCTCAAGCCTCTGCTATGAGATAAACAGGATCACACACCCGTTATTCAAATACTTACAAGAGGAGTATAACTCACAATGGGTAATCACTCTTGTATAATATCTCACACTTGGATATTTTATAAAAAAGGTTTTATAAAATATATAAATTAAATAAGTGAGAGAGCTGAGAAATGGATGGAGTTGGTTGCTTGCTGTTGTTGTTTGTGTGGTCTGCTCTTTCTTCACCATCAGCATGCAAATATATAGCATGAAGCTTCCAACGGATATGTGCATCCGCGGTATACCGGCTATCCCCCGCGGTATACCGTGCAGAGGAAAAAGCACATCAAGATCAGAAAGTCAACTCTGCAAAAACCAACGGAAACAGTACCCGCGGTATACCGGCTGAACACCGCGGTATACCGCGCAGAAGAAAAGACTTCCAACCAATCAGAGATGCACACCGAGCCTGCCGCGGTATACCGGCTGAACACCCGCGGTATACCGGCTCTACCTTCGCGGTATACCTGCGTCAGAAAGTGGTTGCAGAAACAGTACGCATGGCAGATACTTCTAGAACCAAAATTTCTTATTTAAAATATTATTTAAAGGGTTTTTAGAAATATCCAAGTGGTATATTATTTTAGGGTGATTATCATTATTAGATATAAACAATGATGACGACGTAAATCTTCCGTCTTGAACTCTTCAGATAAAATCTTCGTGTTCTTCAAGAACTGTACACTTGGATTGGATTGTTAGATAAACAATAATACGGTGTGTTTGTAATCATCAAAATAAATATATATAAATATATAGAGATGTGGTACACTTGCACCAACAAAAATGAAAAAACTCGATCTCGAAATCGAACGCTCAAAACTCGAACGACATAGGTTGGAACAAGAACTCGAAATCGAACGCTCAAAACGATTTGAGAAAGACTTCGAGTTTTTCATGACCCCGCATGATCACCTTACGGGAAACGCTTTGAGGGTTACTTTAGCGAGAAAAGAGCAAATTCAAAAATTTCATAATTGGTAGTGTTTTGTATTTTGTAATTTTTATTTTTAATGAATGGTATGAATTTTTATTTTTATTATTTATCTTATTTTTATTTATTAAAAAATATATAAATATTTTTATTTTGTTAAATAATTAAATGTATAAATAAAAGAATTAAAATAAATGAGGTGGCAAAAGGGTTTGAGGGAATGGGGTAAGGGTGTTTAGGCCATCCGTACCCCATTCGGGATGGGGCTCGGGATGGCAGCGGGATGTGCGGGGTTGGCGGTAAGGGATGGAATCCGGGGATGGGATCCCGATCCATCCCGAAGGGTTTTAAAAAAAAAAATTTAATTAAATTTTTAAAAATTCATGCCGTTGAACGGCTCTATTACTAAAAAAAATTATTTTTCTCAATTTAATCCCACTATATATTTAACCTTCAACCTCTTATTTCTCACACCTCTCAACCTCTTATTTTTCACACCTCTCAACCTCTTATTTTTCACACCTCTCAAATTCTCCCAACCTCTTATTTCTCACACCTCTCAAACTCTCTCAAATTCTCTCAACCTCTTATTTTTCACACCTCTCTCATCATGAATTCAAACAGAACACCTACATCCCGTCGTAACCGACCGAATACACCACAATCGCAAGAAGATCAAGAGCTTGGTTTCCAAGCATTTACACAACAAGGTTATCATCCGCAATTTTCGCAACAAATTCCGCCACAATGGTCGCAAAAGGTTATCATCCGCAATTCAAACAGAACACCTCTTATTTTTATTTATTAAAAAATATATAAATATTTTTATTTTGTTAAATAATTAAATGTATAAATAAAAAAATTAAAATAAATGAGGTGGCAAAAGGGTTTGAGGGAATGGGGTACGGGTGTTTAGGGATTGTTAGGGATTGAGTGATGGATGAGAGAAAAGCTGATGTGGCGCTGATGTGGAGTGGAATATTTGAAAGATTCCCTTCATGGGGTACTGATGGCCTTAGGGATTGTTAGGGATTGAGTGAGGGATGAGAAAAAAGCTGATGTGGCACTGATGTAGAGCTGGAATCTTTGAAAGATTCTCTCATGGGGTACTGATGGCCTTATGGGTGTAGGAATAGATAATTTGAGAAAAAGAATATTAAAGTACAATACCAAAAAGAAAATGAGTAATATTTGTAAATATATATAATGAAGCAAGATTCTTGGAAACATGAGGCAGACTGCCGACACATATTAAAGAATTGATTTTGTTTTACAAAGTTGTTGTTTTCATCTTTGTCTAACAAAAAATAATTCAAGGAATAATAGATTTGAGATAACCGAATCCTGATTCGGGTTAATAAGGTATACATATTTAGAGCCAACACATACATACATACACCCTAACGCTATATAAACGAATGATCATATAAGAAGAAAAGTTAAATTTAGAATTAGATAAAAAAAGTATATGAATTTTTTATCACTTTTAATCTCAAAGCAATCTATGAATCGTGTTTCAGAAACATTATGCATTCCATGTTAGTATATGCATTTATTTATTAAAATACTATGCATGCAACCAATAATTATTGATGTAATTCAGTAAACAATTCAATATCTACATGATGAATGAGCTGAATAAATAGTTTACATTAAGGTTGAATGAGATTATATCATTTTATTGATTACTATCTTTTAACGGATTATAAATGGATGGATAATTTAGTAATTGAGTTGAGTCAATATATAGGTAAACCGTGCTTGCATGCATAAAGTATGGTTTTGTAGGAGATTAAAATTATCAATTAAAGGTGGGGAAAAAGCATTAAAGCGGTTAGTGGTAGGGGTGAGCATCGAAACTGGGTACTTGTCTTTGGAACCGGAACCGCTCTGGAACTGCCGGTTCCAGAATCGGAACCGATGTGATTGGTTCCGGTTCCTAAAATACGGAACCGATTAAGAATGGTTCCGGTTCTGGTTCTCAGTTTTGCCAAAATACCCATTTTTTCCACGATATGGTCCGCGATCGTGGACCAGGGTATTTCCTGAAAATTGGGATCCCGCACCATACCAAAATTTGTGATTTCTAATTCATATTTACACTTTCAACCCCTATACTTATTTACTTACTTTACTTTATATCTTTTACTTTCATAATTTTAATTTTACATTTAACACATATAATCGTTTATTAACTAAAATACGTTAAAAAAATACGTTTTAATTTTAACAAGTTACACCATTATAATCGTCTCTTCGATACGTTCGAAATGAGCCCAATATTGAATATTTTTTGATTTATTTATTTTAATATATATCATATATATACTACATAAAAATATTTTTTATATTTAAAATTCATATTCTTATAGTTAATTATTTAATTTATGGTACTCTTATAGTTAAAATACGTTTTATTTATTTTATAATTAATTATAATCTCCGCCAATTTTTAATACTTATACATGGGAGCCCGAGGCTGATATGAGAGTGAAATACCCTCATTTATTTCAAACATTGTGAATTTCGGGGGCGAAATTCGTATAAGAGGGGGAGAGTTGTAACACCCCAAGTTTCAAGATGTCTTCTATAATTAATCCAAGAAGTTAAGGGGCCAAAAGTGTTAAAGTTTCAAACCTATGGTTGTAAGCTGCAATTGTCAGATATAAATCAAAAGTGGCAAATTGAATTTGTAGTTTAAAAGCTGCCGTATTCAACTCAGACGTGGGATAGGGTTGCGAGATGTTAGGAGCGGCAACAGTTACCATCGTGTATACAAAACGGTGCTTTGGGGGTGGATCGTCGTCATTTTGTTGGGAGCATCATCGATCGAGAGAGAAGGACGAGGCGAAAGAGAGAGAGAGAGAGAGCAGGGGTTCTGGGCTGTCGAGTTCAGCAACAGGGCGACGATTCAAGGTAAGAAACCCCGGTAAAATCTCGAATTAATGCTCTCTCAATGATGCTTAATGTTTCTCGTATCGTCCAAGTCGATTTAGAGGGGTTTTGTGCTGTTGGTAATATACCAACTGGGTATTGTGTATGGCTGTGATCTTGACAGAAAGAAGAATGCTCTGTAAGGTCATGGCGCACATGTACATACATACTGCACGTCACCCATTCTTCTGTTAAATAAAATTAAAAGTTGTGTGTGGATCAAGTTTAAGTATGTATAGAGTTATGTATATACACATCTGAGTGGCACTGCATAAATGTGTGTGTATATATAAACACATATGAAGAAATCGTGGATGATGAAGTTGACCCAGTAGCCTTAAAAGGCATTTGGGAACTAAAGATTATATTATTTTATTCTCTCATCATATGGAGAATCAGTACTTGGATTGATACAATTGATATGTGAAAAAAATGGAGTATATATATATATTCTGGTTTGGTGGAAAAGAACCCAAATGGGTTTTGTGGTTGGAGTTCCATCAACAGCACACAAGCATACACGTATATATATATATATATATATATTAGGTATATATATATATATACATTATTGTAATGTGGTACAATTATGTGTGGGTATATGTGTTTCTAAACGACGGTAAAGGAGGAATGGAGGGTGAGAATGACCCAGTAAATTATTGGTTTAGAAAATAATGGGATCGAGTCTCCAGAAATTGTCCGAAAGTGTAATAATTAAGCGGATTGCTTATTAAAACGTGAACACTTAGTGAAACGTTATGATTTCGTGTAGGATCGGGAGCTAACAAGTAGCGAGTAAATCTACATTAATCGAGGTGAGTTCCATGTGACTTTCGAATGGGATACACGCAAGTATGTAAGTGCGTTATTTATATGATTGCGATGGGTTTTAAGCATGCTATGTTTTATTTAATATGAAATGCATGTTAGTATGTTGGATGATGCATGAAAGGAAGATCACACGAACGTGTTACATATTATGCGAATGATATGCATGCTACACTTTTATTTATAAATAAATATGTTGCATGTTTGACGTTTTGGATGATTAGCGATGAGAAATGTTTTGAGCATGCCATTGATTTTAATCGAATTTAAAGCATGCTATGTACGAAATGTGTTTTTAAGTGACGGAATGGAAATGATGAGACGTGGCTATACGTGTGGGGCTCATCACCGGGACGCCGGTATGGGACGGCGGGAAACCGCAAATGATGATGATAGTCAGTGCCCGTGCCGGAAGGGGTACATTTGGGACTGAACTATGAGACGGAAGTTAAGACACGTGCTTGAGGGCACCTCTGTGCTTGACTTGAGATGGACGGAATGACGGAGCCCCACCATGCCAAGTGGACGTAAAACTCAAATGTGATGGCAAGATGTAATCTTTAATTATTTGCAAGATGTATTTTTTAAATGCATGCTATTCGTGAATAAATTATGATATGTCTACTTGTATCTGATTTATTTTTATAATTGATGGATGACGTTGTGAAAACCATGAACTCACTTAGCGTAAAGCTAACTTTAGCGTGTATCTCAGGATCAGGAAAGTTCGAGGGCGATAAGGGCAAAGGTCTGGCTTGAGGGATGTTTATGTTAGCAGACTACCTATGTTTGGATTTAAATTTTACGTTGTTCAGTCGTTAATTAGTACTTCGTGTCTTCTTAAAAGACTTTGTTGTAATGTTTAATATTCCGCTGCAACTTGTTTCGATGAACGTTTGTTTTAAGTATTGACGTTTCGTTACGACCCGGGTTTTTTAAGGGTGTAACACGGGGTCTCATCCCGCGATCGCGGGATCCCAATTTTCAGAAAATAACCTAGTCCGCGATCGCGGACCCTATCTCGGGAAAAATGGGTATTTTGGCAAAACTGAAAAAATGGGTATTTTGGCAAGTCAAAGTCAAACTTTGGGTATTTTAATTAAATTCCCCTTTTAATAAGAACTATTTATATATTTTTAATATTTAATGATGTGGCATTAGTTTTGTATCTTTATTAGGTGTTTTATTCGTTTTTCATCCAAGTGTTTTATTTGAGGTGTTGACGACTTGACGTAAAGACGTGAATTGTTATGGAAGTCGTTTTATTGATGTCAAGACTCAATACTCGAGAGTTTCTAATTTATTTATGTAATAATTAGTTTTTATCGGATTATTTTTCACCATTTATTGTATTTATTACTTTATGTTGGTATTTTATAGTTTGTAATAGACTTAAAATTACAAATTTATTGTATGAATTGTTAAAAAAAATTACAAAAGTTGACATTGGGTACCCGGAAACGGTCCTGGAACCGTCGGTTCCGGTTCCGGTTCTAAAATACAAAGAACCAATGTAAGCGGTTCCGGTTTCGGTTCCTTCATTCTAGGAACCGCCGGTTCCGATTCCGGTTTCGGTTCCATGAATTTTAGCCGGGTACCCGGTTATGCTAACACCTAGTTAGTGGTTTTGTGGAATGGTTTCTTAATTCTTGGAGAATATTATTATAGTTATAAGAGTAAGAGCATCCCCAATGGTGGGTTCTTAAACCTACCACGTGGAGAAGAACGGGTTTGCATTTTTAAAGTGGGCATTGGGTGTGAATGGGTTTATGCAGGGGCGGCCCTGGGGTGTGCCGATGGTGCCGCCGCACGGGGCCTCCGATTGTCGAGGGCTTCGGTTTCTTTTTTTATTATAATATATATATTTTAGTAAATACAAAAACTGACACAAATATCATTGTAGACTAATTGGTAAGAGTGTCTTGCTCTACCCAAGAGACCAAACATGGCCTTTTAACCTTTTAGATTTATATTAATTCCCAAAAAAAAATATACTGCAACCTTCCAATTTTTCAGTTTTTCAATTCCATTTTCACTTGGCTATTATATCTAACCTTAATGATTTACATTTAATGTAGTTTTATTTCTTTATCTTTTCTAAACTTTTTTCTATAACTTTATAATTTAATTATTTATACATGTTTTTTGAAAAAAAATTCAACTTTTAATGTTAATGTTTATTTAATAACAATAAATAAATAAAAAATTTGTTGATGTGCTTTTGTATATCGCAATTATGATAGACTGAGTTTATATAAAATAGGATGCTTTCAACTAGAAAACATGAATCGGGTTATTCTAAACATCAAAGAAAAAAAAGAATAATTTGTTCAAAGCCAAAGACGAGTCATCAATCGATTTATTATCAAACAAAAATCGGAATGTCCAAGTAATAGAGAATCAGTGCAAGTAGAGGACAATGTGTTTGAAAATAACACTCTTAATAATGCTGAAAATAATGAAGGATGCATTGAGAAAGAGTAGATGTGGGTGTGGATGAAGCCGATAAAATTGCTTATAAACATTTTATGCTATACTTTAAGATTTATTTATTTTGAATTTAGTAAAAAAAATTAATAAAAAATACATATAAAATATTTTTAGGGCCACATTTGTCTTTTTGCACAGGGCCTCTAAAATATCAGGGCCAACCCTGGGTTTATGCCACATGGAGGAAACGGTTCCTCTTCCAGGACCGCTTCATCTATCTCCAAAAGTGGGTCCCAATTGATTAACTTTTGATTAAAACCCTGTAAAACTCATTTTCATAAAGCTGTTGAAGCGGGTTTTTCTTGTGGGGTTGGCAAGACGTGCTACTGCTAGGTGAGAGAGATGATTTTTATTAATCAATTGAAAAATAATTTAATAAAAATTAATTAATTAATGTATTATCCAACTACACACATTAATTATTTTTAAATATATTTTTTAATTATTATGAATTTTATTGCCGTAATTGATTATGTAACACCCGTAATTTTCGGATAAGCACAATTTCGAATCGGTGTGGAACCGACCTTTTAAGAAAAATATGAAAATTAGAATTTTGGTTTAAATCTTAGATTTTATGGTCTTGTTGGATGGGGAATTCGAATACGAGTCCAACGGTTCTTTCTGGAGCGAAAACGGAGCTATAACGAAAAAGTTATGGCCAAAACAGTATTTAAGGGGAAACCGGGAGACCAGTGCCCGGCGCGCATTTTGGCGCTAGTTAACTAGCGCGGATACTCGCGCGGAGCTCCTGATCAGCTTAAAACACGAATTTCACCCCACAAACTTCATTTCTTCATATCTCTCTCATTTCAACTCCGATTTTGGCGATTCAAGTGGCCATGGTTCCGATTTTGAGAGCTCTTTAAGGATCTAGAAAGAGTTTTGAAGTTCATAGGAAGATTCAAGGGTGTTTGGTGGTGGTAAGTCTCTCAAATCTCTTCTCTTCTCTCCAAATCGTTTTCCCTCCTTCTCTCACAAACCCTAACTGATTTTGGGGCTTTTTCATGGAGATTAATGTGTTCCTTCTCCATTTTATGCTAGTGGTTTCATTCATTGATGCAAGAACAAGTTTCATCCACATCACTAGAGATTTTGGGGTTTTCTAGGTTTTCATCAAAACCTAAGTGGTGAGTTCATCCTCCTAGCTTCTATTCTTTCTTATGAGTTATAAATGTTCCATTGATGATCTCCTAGTGTTTTGTTTAATTAATTTCAATTTGGATGATTTTGGAGAAGTTAGGTTAATATTGGGGTTTTGGTCAAAATGGAGATTTTAATATAAGATGTTTGGGGAATAGTTTAAAGGGGTTGAATATAAATATTAATGGTTAGAAGTTATGAAATTAGGTTCTTGGAGGTTTTGGCTTGAGGATGCAAACTTCTTCAAAGGAGCTTACGTTTGGAGAACTCTAGATTTAGCTTAATCTAGCTAAGGTGAGTTCAAGTTACTTTGTGAAAACTTTGTACATGCCAAAATGAGTATTTTACAAATATGTGTGTGTTTTACTTGAAAATGTATATGGTTGAGTTATTTGGATAGTTCAACTCTTTTGAAGTGTTTATCTTCATAAATGTGTATAATACCCATATTTGGGACTTTTGAACATTTGGATGGTTAGAAACCATGAATCGTCTTTAAAAGATTAATTGCTCAAAATGAGTTTTAATTGATGGTTTAATCATACTTGTGTAAATGATTTTATAAACCATTTGAGAAAATACACTTTTAGTGTTATGGGTCATTTTGAGAATGTTAAGGGTATGAGTTCTTTGGGAAAACCCTTTATGTTTAATTCCGTGTTGAGTTTTGGGTTAATAACGATTTTATGGTACTTACTACCTATTTGATATGAAATGCATTTCTATGCTAAGATGACCGCTATTATGGGTCTAATGGGTATTTGAGCATTTTGCTCGGTTTTCGACTTTGGGATGGTCATGGGGACATTTGTCCGGTTTTAAATGACTCAATGTGGAGTCTTATTTATGGTTTGCATTTATTGCAACTTGATGCATTTTATTGTTCATTTTTTTATATTTACATGGTTGGGTGCTTCGGTCATTTCGGGTTGAGCATGTTTTGTAGACCGAGTTGTATTGGATCCATAGGCACGTGAGTCAATTTTATTGGATGGTCTATCTCTTTGTGCATTCGGTTGTGTGGTTGGTTGACTTCGTCCCTTCACACAACAAGACGCGTTTTGTCTGTCATGGGGTGCCGGAAGGCTGGTATCAGCGGGTACTATTGGGAACGCATGGGTATATGCGTTAGGCCGTGGGGCCACTAGCGAGTAGGCAATAGGGGACACTGGAGTCCCTGAGGTGAAACTCGTCTAGGATGGATATGCAATGGGACCCCCTGTAAGTCCTTGAGGTGTAACTCTACGGGGTATGCAATAAAGGCAATTTATTTTGGTATGAGGATTGTGATGTCTTTATGACATGGGAACTAGGATCGGGGCTTGCGTAATCCAGTAACATCCTAAGTGACTTAACTTTGTGTGCCCGTCACTTTCGATGGAATCGGGTCTCCCCCGTCACCGAAAGGTGTGGTTTTGGATATATGTTTTTATCCATATTTTCGGTGACGTGCTTTATTTATACGAACTGTATTCATGGTTATTGGTAGGGTTCTATGCTTCATACTTATTGGATGTTTTGGAATATTGGAGTTTTGTCCATGTTTGTATTCCTTGGGTTATTTATGTCCAAATACGTTTTGAGTGAGTTGGGTTTGGAATTCATTTTAGAAAACGCTTCATACATTTTGGGAACTTTTCTCCTAGATTTTGGGTGCGTTGGAAAATGAGTCATTTATGCCGTTTGGGAAACCTTTTGGAAATGATAGACTTTGTCACGAACTTTCATTTAAAATATTTATTTAAATCATGACTATAATTACTAACTTCCGATTTATGATTTTATATAGTCATGATAAAATGCTTGAACTCACTAGGCGTAAGCCTAACCCTCTTTATTTGTCGGCATGTGCAACAGGTTCAGGTTGGGAGTAGCTTTAGCTATATTGTGAAGTGGCGAGGGATATTAGGGTGCACGAGAGTGATTTGTTTAGTGAAGTCTTCCGCACTTGGTTGGACTAGCAACTTGTGTTGTGTTAAGTGACACCCGTTTAGGTTGTTTTATTTGGGGAATTATAATGTTTTTAATGTCAAGGTATTTTGAGGAATGAATTGTAGAAGTAATTATATTTATTTTGGGTATTTTATGAAATTTTAAATTAGTTGCTCGTTCCAAATTTGAGGGTGTTACAAGTTGGTATCAGAGCATAAGTTTGAGAGATTTAGGTGTTGATTTTGGATACCTAGACTCAAACTGTAATAACTAGGTATTTTATCTAAGTTAAATTTAGAATTTTAATAGGTTTTTATGTTAATATTTTATGGAGTTAGGAGTTAAGGGGATAAGTTTTAATTATAATTTGAAAGATAAGGGGTATTTATTGTCTAGTAAGATAAGCCTAGGGTTTGTTTGGGCTATTTTTGTCAAACCTTTCCCTCCACCGCCTCTTTTCCACCTCATGTACAGGAGGTGTCAATTTTTAACACTTATAGCAAAAGTGTGAGTGTGTGTTTGTGTGGTGTATTCGGTTGAGAGAGGGAGATCGAGAGAAAGGCTAAAGGAAAGAAGAAGTTATTTGAAGTGGTTCTAGGAACAATCTGAAGTAATTAAGGTAAGCAATCCATACCTTTTATATGTTTTAATTTCTCAAAGTGTTCTTGAAATTACTAGTTTAAGTTATTGGTGGGTTTTGTTAAAAATGGATGTTTTGGGATGTTTAAGCTTAAAGTTAGGATGTATACTTAGTCTTAAACATATCTGCATCTTTATAGCAACATGCATAGCTTAAAAGTACAAATTCTGGGTTTTAGGATGAAACAGTGAAATGTGACATTCATCGAAGTCGCAATAGAGGACTGCGACATTCAACGAAGTCGCAATGGTCGATTGCGACTTGGGCTTGAAGTCGCAATGGTCGATTGCGACTTGGATTGGAATCGCAGTAGTTGATTGCGATTTGGGTTTGGAATCGCAGTAGTTGATTGCAATTTGGGTTTGGAATCGCAGTAGTTGATTGCGACTTAGGATGGAGTCGCAATAGTGGGTTGCGATTTCGGGGTGAAGTCGCAGTAAGAGGTTGCGACTTTGTATTGTTCATCACGGTTGCGACTTGTACTGTTCATTGCGATTTCATGATATTTTGGGTTGCGACTTAAGTTGAGAATTTTGTAAAGTTTAAGTGTTAAAAGAGATATTTGGTACTTATGATTTCAGATTCAGTGAAGGGTGGAAATACGTGATCTTAACTTGGGAAAGCTTTTGTGATAAACATTTCAGGTGAGTTTTACGTTAAAAAGTATTTTACTGGAATACATTACGTGAATAATAAATATTTGATATGTGGTATGAATATGTCATACGTGGGTGATTATAATATATTGAGATATTATAATTACGTGAGTATTATATAAGAATATAATACGTGGTCGGGCTTTGGACCGATGTGTTAAATTGGCTCGCAACCAATTGATATTGGCCATTGGTGGAGGAATAAGGGGAATGAGACAGGTGGTGGTACCAGTAAGAGTAAATGATTAGATTACTTGGAGGATAGCTATGTGGAATGATGATCATTATGAAGTTGATGATACTTTTGTACTTAAATTTCAGTTATTAGCTATTATCAGACCTAAATGAGATCAAGTTTGTACTGAATTTTATATTGGTTAGATCAGACTTTGGGACCAAATGTGTAATGTGAATGATTTTGTTGAAACTCTGTTATGAATTGTATGTTATATGTATATTTGTTTTGCGGGATGTTACAGATGGTATCAGAGCCCTAGTTTAAGGGATTTAGGTATTAGTATCTGTACCTAGACTTAAACTGCATGTGAAGTAGGATGTCCCTATTAATTTAGAACCTGGGGATATTAAGTATAAAAGGTAAAAAGGAACATCATGTAAGGTAATTTCAAATTACACCAGGCCAGTGTAATTATGATCTTACAGGTACATGTTTGAACTGGAATATCTTATTATATGGGGTATGTGCTTATGTGTATATTAACTTTGTTTGAATCCACAGAATGGCGAGTGGCACCAGACAAGGGAATCAGGGAAGAGGAAGAAATACTAGTGGAGAGAATCCACCATTAGGAACAGGGGGAAGAGGAGGAGATCGTGGTAGAGGTAGGACCGGAAGAGGAACAGGAGGCCGAACTGGAGGTAGAACACAACAGCATGGTACAGAGTTTGTTACACGAGACGATCTGACTGCTGAAATGGGAAGATTACAGGATAGCATACGAACGTAATCGTCTTAATGAAACTGAAAGACCAGATCCGGAACATGAAGTGTAGATACCACTTACCTCTAATGTTCTACCAGGGATGAAAAGGTGCGATTATAAAATGTTTCTTAGTTGTAAGCCCCCTACATACTCAGGAGATCGGGATCCGGTAAAGGCGATGAGATGGCTGAAGGAAATAGAGGCCATCTTCAAGACGTGTAAATGTGCTGAAGAAGACAAAGTGCTTTATGGAGCTGCGATGCTGAAAGGGGATGCTCTGTATTGGTGGGATGCTCATACAGAATCGAGAGGAGCGGATGTATATACTACTTTTTCATGGGAGGAATTCGTGTTAGCTTTCACAACGCACTTCTGTCCACAAGCCGCTGTCAGACAGTTAGAAGAAGAATTCATGAATCTACAACAAGGAAATCTGTCGGTTAGAGATTATACTGCACGATTTTTGGAGAAGTCTCGTTTTGCAGGATATTATGTTGCTACAGATAAGATGAAGATGGAGAGGTTTATTTATGGGTTAAATTCCGAGGTTCGAAGATTGGTGACTGCCACAGGGCCAAATACTTTTACAGTTGCGGTGGATGCTGCCGAGAATGTGGAAAGAGATAATAAAAGAGATACTGGCGATAAGAGCTTAGGAAAAAGAAAATGGGAAGGACCACCACAGGATTCGAGGAAACCTAGATTTCAGAGGTTTGACAACCGTCCGTCATTTCGACCAACAAAAAGACCATGTTCAAAGTGTAATCGTTACCATAAGGGAAATTGCCAAGTAGAGTCGCGGGTTTGCTTTAAATGTGGGAAAACGGGTCATGTTGTTAAAGACTGCCGAGTAACACGGTTTTGCTTTTTGTGCAACTCTCCGGATCACCTCCAATCAGACTGTCCGCGAGGTAGAATACAATCAGGGGGTACATCGGGGAAACCGGCCATTACGAGACCAGTAGTTCCAAGAATAGAACCGCTGAGAACGAGGGGTCGTACGTTCCAAATGACAGCTAAAGAGGCGGAGGAAACTCCTGATGTGGTCACAGGTACATTTTTCATAAACTCCACGCGTGCAAAAGTGTTATTTGATTCCGGTGCAAACCGATCTTTTGTGTCTCCCTCCTTTGCTGCTCACATGCATTTAGAGCCTAAAATGTTAAACCATGCTTTATTAGTAGACACTGCAAATGATAACCAAGTGGCAGTTAAAGAGGTTTTTGATCGTTGTATGATAAACATAGAGGGGTGTGGAGTACCGATACAACTATTCCCAATAGCTTTAATTGAATTTGATGTGGTAGTAGGAATGGATTGGTTAGCTGAGAATCAGGCTAACATAGTTTGTGATAAGAAAATAATCAATGTTGTTTTACCTGATAAGAGATCAGTAGTGATATATGGAGATCGAAAGAATCATCAGTCCAGTCTTATATCTATGATAAAAGCTCGTAAATGTGTCAATAAGGGTTGTTCTAGTTATCTAGCTTATGTGATAGATAGTAGGCCTGAAAAGATTAAGCTGGAAGACATTTCTATCGTTAGTGAATACCCAGAAGTTTTTCCTGAAGACTTGAATAGTCTTCCTCCTGTTAGGAAAGTAGAATTTGGTATAGACTTGGTACCTGGAGCCAATCCCATCGCTCGTGCGCCGTACAGATTAGCACCACCAGAAATGAAAGAAATGATGTCACAGCTTCAAGATTTATCTGATAAGGGTTTCATCAGACCCAGCTCATCGCCATGGGGTGCACCAGTTTTATTTGTGAAGAAGAAAGACGGTTCAATGAGAATGTGTATCGATTATCGGGAGCTGAACAAGCGCACGATCAAGAACAAGTATCCACTCCCAAGAATTGATGACCTTTTTGATCAATTAGTTGGAGCATGTTACTTCTCCAAGATTGATCTCAGATCTGGCTACCATCAGTTGAAGGTTAAGGAGGAGGATGTTTTAAAGACTGCCTTTCGCACGAGATACGGCCATTGCGAATTTTTAGTAATGCCTTTCGGATTGACGAACGCTCCAGCCGCTTTTATGGATCTAATGAATCGGGTATGTAAGCCTTATCTCGATAAATTTGTCATTGTGTTTATCGATGATATACTTATTTATTCCCGATCCAAAGAGGATCATGCGCAACATCTTCGTTTGATTTTGGAACTATTGAAGAAAGAAAAGTTGTACGCTAAGTTCTCCAAATGTGAATTCTGGTTACGGGAAGTTCAGTTTTTGGGTCATGTAGTTTCAGAGAAGGGTATACAAGTTGATCCAGCGAAAGTGGAAGCAATTGAAAGATGGGAACCGCCGAAGACGGCAACCGAAGTACGCAGTTTTCTGGGTCTAGCTGGATACTATCGGAAGTTCATAAAAGACTTTTCTCGAATCGCGACGCCATTGACTAAGTTAACTCGGAAGAATTTAAAATTTGAATGGAAAGCAGAACAAGATGAGGCATTCAGAATATTGAAAGAGAAACTCTGCAGCGCGCCGATATTAGCATTGCCAGAAGGTTCTGATGATTTTGTGGTCTACAGTGATGCTTCTAAGTTGGGATTGGGATGTGTACTCATGCAACGTGGGAAGGTGATTGCCTATGCTTCGCGTCAATTAAAGGATCACGAAAGACAATATCCTACCCATGATATGGAACTAGCAGCAGTTGTTTTTGCCTTGAAGATTTGGAGACATTATCTTTATGGTTCTAAATGTCAAATTTTCACGGACCACAAGAGTCTCCAACATCTTTTCGATCAAAAAGAACTGAATATGAGACAAAGAAGATGGTTGGAATTGGTAAATGATTATGATTGTGAAATTCTATATCACCCAGGGAAAGCGAACGTAGTGGCAGATGCGTTAAGTCGACAAGAAAGAAGCGGAACAATAAAAGCTATATCGTTACGAGCTGAGCTCCTTCCTAATATCTTTGATGAATTGTTGAAATGCCAAATAGATGCTTATCAAGAGGAAAGTTTGAAGTCAGAACGGTTGGTTGGGATATCGGCATTGCTTGGGAAAGATGACCGTGGGCTGTTGTGTATGGGAAACAGAATTTGGGTACCTCGTTTGGGTGGATTACGGGATCGTGTACTACAAGAAGCTCATCAATCTCGATTTTCTATTCATCCAGGTACGAATAAAATGTATAGAGATTTGAAACAATTCTATTGGTGGCCGGGAATGAAGAGAAGTGTTGCTAAGTATGTGGAAGATTGCACTACCTGCAAGAAAGTAAAGATTGAGCATCAGAAACCGTTTGGTCAGTTACAACGACTAGATATACCAATGTGGAAATGGGATCAAATCACTACTGATTTCATTACCAAATTGCCAAGAACTTCAAAGGGATTCGATTCTATTTGGGTGATTGTGGATAGGTTGACAAAGTCTGCTCATTTCTTGCCGATAAAAGAAACTGATTCTTTGGAACGTTTAGCTAAGTTGTATATTAATGAAATAGTAACTCGACATGGAATTCCAATCTCGATTATTTCCGATCGAGATAGTCGTTTTACTTCTAGCTTTTGGAGAAGCTTTCAAAAAGAGATGAGAACGCAGATAAAGTTGAGCACAGCATATCATCCACAGACTGATGGGCAGAGTGAAAGAACAATCCAGACTTTAGAAGATATGCTCCGGGCTTGTATAGTTGATTTTGGGGGATCATGGGATAAACATCTACCTTTGATAGAATTCGCCTACAACAACAGTTATCATTCTAGCATCCAGGCGGCACCGTTTGAGGTATTGTATGGTAGAAAATGCCGAACGCCTTTATGTTGGAATGAAGTGGGGGAGAAGCAATTGGCAGGGCCAGAAATAGTACAGTTGACGACGGATAAGATTACTCAGATTCGGGATAGATTGAAAACGGCACAAGACAGACAGAAAAGTTATGCAGATCGACGCCGGAAACCTTTAGAATTTCAGGTTGGGGATTTTGTGATGTTAAAAGTTTCGCCTCGGAAAGGAGTCATACGTTTTGGGAAGCAAGGTAAACTCAGTCCGCGTTATATTGGGCCATTTGAAATTACGGAAAGAATTGGTGAAGTAGCTTACAGATTGAATCTTCCGCCAGAATTAAGCAGAATTCACAACGCGTTCCATGTATCGAATTTTCGAAAGTGTTTGGTGACATCAGATCAGGCACTCTCTCTACCGGATATCCAGGTTGATGAAAAGCTAAACTATGTGGAGGAACCAGAAGCTATAATTGATCATAAGGTTAAAGTATTAAGGAATAAAGAAATCAGGCAGGTAAAGGTTCAGTGGAAACATCATCGAGGTCAGGATGCGACATGGGAATCAGAAGCGGAAATGAGAGCCAAATACCCTCATTTGTTCTCTTAACTGAATTCCGGGACGGAATTCTTTTAAGGGGGAGATGTTGTAATAACTAGGTATTTTATCTAAGTTAAATTTAGAATTTTAATAGGTTTTTATGTTAATATTTTATGGAGTTAGGAGTTAAGGGGATAAGTTTTAATTATAATTTGAAAGATAAGGGGTATTTATTGTCTAGTAAGATAAGCCTAGGGTTTGTTTGGGCTATTTTTGTCAAACCTTTCCCTCCACCGCCTCTTTTCCACCTCATGTACAGGAGGTGTCAATTTTTAACACTTATAGCAAAAGTGTGAGTGTGTGTTTGTGTGGTGTATTCGGTTGAGAGAGGGAGATCGAGAGAAAGGCTAAAGGAAAGAAGAAGTTATTTGAAGTGGTTCTAGGAACAATCTGAAGTAATTAAGGTAAGCAATCCATACCTTTTATATGTTTTAATTTCTCAAAGTGTTCTTGAAATTACTAGTTTAAGTTATTGGTGGGTTTTGTTAAAAATGGATGTTTTGGGAGGTTTAAGCTTAAAGTTAGGATGTATACTTAGTCTTAAACATATCTGCATCTTTATAGCAACATGCATAGCTTAAAAGTACAAATTCTGGGTTTTAGGATGAAACAGTGAAATGTGACATTCATCGAAGTCGCAATAGAGGACTGCGACATTCAACGAAGTCGCAATGGTCGATTGCGACTTGGGCTTGAAGTCGCAATGGTCGATTGCGACTTGGATTGGAATCGCAGTAGTTGATTGCGATTTGGGTTTGGAATCGCAGTAGTTGATTGCAATTTGGGTTTGGAATCGCAGTAGTTGATTGCGACTTAGGATGGAGTCGCAATAGTGGGTTGCGATTTCGGGGTGAAGTCGCAGTAAGAGGTTGCGACTTTGTATTGTTCATCACGGTTGCGACTTGTACTGTTCATTGCGATTTCATGATATTTTGGGTTGCGACTTAAGTTGAGAATTTTGTAAAGTTTAAGTGTTAAAAGAGTATTTGGTACTTATGATTTCAGATTCAGTGAAGGGTGGAAATACGTGATCTTAACTTGGGAAAGCTTTTGTGATAAACATTTCAGGTGAGTTTTACGTTAAAAAGTATTTTACTGGAATACATTACGTGAATAATAAATATTTGATATGTGGTATGAATATGTCATACGTGGGTGATTATAATATATTGAGATATTATAATTACGTGAGTATTATATAAGAATATAATACGTGGCCGGGCTTTGGACCGGTGTGTTAAATTGGCTCGCAACCAATTGATATTGGCCATTGGTGGAGGAATAAGGGGAATGAGACAGGTGGTGGTACCAGTAAGAGTAAATGATTAGATTACTTGGAGGATAGCTATGTGGAATGATGATCATTATGAAGTTGATGATACTTTTGTACTTAAATTTCAGTTATTAGCTATTATCAGACCTAAATGAGATCAAGTTTGTACTGAATTTTATATTGGTTAGATCAGACTTTGGGACCAAATGTGTAATGTGAATGATTTTGTTGAAACTCTGTTATGAATTGTATGTTATATGTATATTTGTTTTGCGGGATGTTACACAAACTAGCGTTTGTTTAAGTAAATGAGAGTGAAATTCACCTTTAGGCACTTTAAGATAGGATGTTTTGAAGTTGATGAAGCTTTTAGAAACGAGAATCATGTTGAGAGTAACAAGGATAAGCATGTACGGTGCGTTCATAGTGACACCTGGCCAGTGTCATGGTGAACCTACTAGTACATGTGCATACTTGAATTGCTTTCATGTGATGATCGTTGGGGTAATGAAGGAGGTTCTAAGCTAGTAGTCGTTGGAATAGATGGACGATTCTTGTATTAGTCACTTGGAGTGACGATAAGCATGATATTGGCTTTAAGTAGACCGTTTCGGGTCAAGATTGATGGTTGGACTAGAACCATAGGCCTATTGAGCCGATTTTGATTTGAGGAAAAAACCGTAAAGTTAATTGATGTATTTCCCAACTTGCCTTAAGAAGTTAAAGTATCCGGGTGAAAATAGTGGACCGGAGGGATTTGGGGGAATATGAGTTGAGACGTTGAATGCCGACTAGTCATGCACAAAGTTTAATTTGAAAATAAATTTCATCAACTATTTCTTGTGTTTCCAATCCTTATATGGATTGTGTTATGAATTTTGGGAAATGTTTGGCACACACACAAGATTTGGAATCATGGTTTTAACGTGCATGAAACCATTTTATTGCGAGAGTCGCAAACTCCGCCGGGATTTGTTTTGCCTTATTCCATTATTGTTCAACATTTGTTTTGTATATAATGATAATCATATTTTATGATGTTTAAGATGTTTGGCAATAACTACGGCTTGTGACTTTAACATTGGATCTCCTCCACATATGTTAAAGTTTGGACGAAAAGTTATTTTCCATTATGTCTATGTAAAGTTATTTTGGGAATTTGTTTAATGTGAGTTGTTAAACAATGTTGTTTATATGATATTACCCTAGGAGGGGATTTTTGGGATTTTGGCGTCACATTCATGGTTTTGCTTATAGCAATTTAGCTTTGGAAGCATGATGATTAGTGTCGTTTTATTGACTTGGGGTCATTGAGTCCATTGAAGTTCATGGAGTTTTATTGTACGACGTTTTGTGTCGTGTGAGTACAATTTTACTATATGCATACTCTATTTGCTTATGTGAAAAGTTTACAAGTTATGTTGGGCATTTGGTCCCACTCGAGTTTTGTTGAGAAAAGTTAATTTTGTGCCATAAGGCGACTAAGAAGGGATGAGTTTGGAACTCTAGTGTCGCGTAACTTTTCTTTCAAAAGTTTGTGTTATTAAGTATTTCGTTGCAAATAGTTCAATGTATGGATTGATTTATACGTGACTTAAGTGATGCATGAAAGAACGTTTCTGGCGACATTTCATAATAATTTGCTTGGTGCGCCTTCGGGCAGTTAAATGTTTTATTATCATTTTCATGTAAATGCGTTATATCGACTTTGGGATATACATAGCTTGGTAACTTTTGGTTCTCGACACTTTGATAAACGAGTCGTGCATGAAAATGCTTTATTAACTCATTATATAAACGATGGCCATTTGGTCAAAGGGATATTTTGGTGTTATGGAAATCATGCATAGTTTGCAATATGTTACCTTTTGAAAACACAAAGGTGGGAGTCGTTGACATTTGGTCAACTTTGATTCGAGGAACATTTTTGAAAATTGTAAACCTTTGGTTATAAAGAAATAGATATTTTCGATATTTTATCAGGTAAACTTTTAAGCATCAACGTTTTAACGTTCTATGATTCTAGTACGAAACTTGAGGAAAATGCTTCGCGATGAAGATTTTAGAAAATTGTTTGGTATGAAACTATGGAGCGTGTAATTTCTTATGTTTTGAACATTGACGCGCCCCGTCAGTGCAATTTGAGATTCGAAAATAAGTTGAACCCTTTTGATGTCAACTAATTATTAACACTTATTTCCTCATGTGTTTTAGAAAAACTCATTGTTGTGTGCAAATTTGCCAAAGACATTTTATTCAAATGTCATTATAGGACCAGATGAGAAATTTTGAGAAATTGATTTAAAGAGTTTCTTCTTTTGGAAATTTGGTCGCGAACCGTTTGATGCATGTCTTTTCGTTTCAAGAAAATTTCTAATGGAAATGTTACAAGCTTGCATGTCTAACCTATTTGAAGTTTTATGATGTTTTAAGTCGATACTCTCAAAGGATGGAAACAGATTGTTTTTTTTTTGTCTTTAAATTTGGAGCTTACCCAAGCTGTTTTGTGTTTTGACTGAGGTGTAATTAAAAATCGTTTCCTTGTTTCGTATAATAAACTGACGCACGCAAATTTTGTTGGGGAACCTTATTCCATACCAAATTAATGGTCGGAAAAGAATTTTGAGTCAACGGCCGTTTGGGCTACTTTTGAAGTACGTGTGTAAAATGTGTTGCACACCGTTTAAAGTGGGCAGATACTTTACGTGCATGTCATGAGTCAATCCATACTAGAACCGTGGCGGTTCATTTTAAAGAAGTTGTTTAATTACGTTTTTTGCGTTTTGTGGGTAAACTGAACTGCAATGAAATAATTTTCAAAACTATTTCCATATGTGGGACGAGTGTGTCCATTTTTACGTAACTACCGAATTAATGACAGTAGTTTTCAGTGCGTACGATTTATTTGATATGAAAGTCCTTGTGTTGAAAATTTTGTTAAAGGCTTTGTTAATTGGCATATTTATCGAATAATAACGCACTTGAGAACCTTGAACTCGTTAGGACCTTGGTAAGGTTATGTAACCCAGTTAAGGGTAAGTGCGTGTGGCACTTCGACGGTGGAAAATTGGTATTCCACGCATGTTGGTATTTTAGGCCGGATGATATCGGTAGCAAAGTCAATATGTTTGTGGTAATTGGAGGGTTATACTTGCGGTAACGCATTTCGAGGTTGGTGTAGCCGTTTTGTTGACAACCTTAGTTTTGTGGAAACACTCGGTAAACGGGACACATGTGTGGAGTCCTGATAGAGTTCAAAGCTTGGTGATATAATTAGGTGTCAACCCTGTGGGCTTGAGGTCGGAAACCGTTAGTGTAATCGGGGGATTGTAGCCGATTTTAAATTAAATATTGGTAATGGTAGTAGTAACCTTAAGATGCTCAATTGTGACGAGCGGTTTTGGTGAAATAACCTTCGTGTGTGGTTAATGAACCTCTTGGTTGATGATTAATGTTGAAGTAGATTTTGGAGTCTATTAGAACTCGTTGGAGTTAATCGACGCTTAATGGTAGAAATGATCGAAATTGATGATTCTGTTGGGTTCGTCAGTAAACTACCTTGGAGTGGTTAGAACATGAAATTGAATTCGAGAAATATGGAACACTTAAGGTTGGGAGGCAACCAAAGTAGATTGATTGGGAGTTAATCCATTAGATGGTGCGTTCACCCGGACATAAGTGCAATGTGCCTGAGAGGACATTGTTGGTAAGGGTTGGTTGAGGTTGGTCATAGCAGTCTGCATGGGGGAAATTAGATTTCAATGGGAAGCTATTAGAGCATGGTCAGTGTTGAGTTGGTTAGTCTTTGGTCGTAAAGGATCTAGATTTCGAGGACGAAATCATCTTAAGGTTGGGAGGATTGTAACACCCGTAATTTTCGGATAAGCACAATTTCGAATCGGTGTGGAACCGACCTTTTAAGAAAAATATGAAAATTAGAATTTTGGTTTAAATCTTAGATTTTATGGTCTTGTTGGATGGGGAATTCGAATACGAGTCCAACGGTTCTTTCCGGAGCGAAAACGGAGCTATAACGAAGAAGTTATGGCCAAAACAGTATTTAAGGGGAAACCGGGCGACCAGTGCCCGGCGCGCATTTTGGCGCTAGTTAACTAGCGCGGATACTCGCGCGGAGCTCCTGATCAGCTTAAAACACGAATTTCACCCCACAAACTTCATTTCTTCATATCTCTCTCATTTCAACTCCGATTTTGGCGATTCAAGTGGCCATGGTTCCGATTTTGAGAGCTCTTCAAGGATCTAGAAAGAGTTTTGAAGTTCATAGGAAGATTCAAGGGTGTTTGGTGGTGGTAAGTCTCTCAAATCTCTTTCTTCTCTCCAAATCGTTTTCCCTCCTTCTCTCACAAACCCTAACTGATTTTGGGGCTTTTTCATGGAGATTAATGTGTTCCTTCTCCATTTTATGCTAGTGGTTTCATTCATTGATGCAAGAACAAGTTTCATCCACATCACTAGAGATTTTGGGGTTTTCTAGGTTTTCATCAAAACCTAAGTGGTGAGTTCATCCTCCTAGCTTCTATTCTTTCTTATGAGTTATAAATGTTCCATTGATGATCTCCTAGTGTTTTGTTTAATTAATTTCAATTTGGATGATTTTGGAGAAGTTAGGTTAATATTGGGGTTTTGGTCAAAATGGAGATTTTAATATAAGATGTTTGGGGAATAGTTTAAAGGGGTTGAATATAAATATTAATGGTTAGAAGTTATGAAATTAGGTTTTTGGAGGTTTTGGCTTGAGGATGCAAACTTCTTCAAAGGAGCTTACGTTTGGAGAACTCTAGATTTAGCTTAATCTAGCTAAGGTGAGTTCAAGTTACTTTGTGAAAACTTTGTACATGCCAAAATGAGTATTTTACAAATATGTGTGTGTTTTACTTGAAAATGTATATGGTTGAGTTATTTGGATAGTTCAACTCTTTTGAAGTGTTTATCTTCATAAATGTGTATAATACCCATATTTGGGACTTTTGAACATTTGGATGGTTAGAAACCATGAATCGTCTTTAAAAGATTAATTGCTCAAAATGAGTTTTAATTGATTGTTTAATCATACTTGTGTAAATGATTTTATAAACCATTTGAGAAAATACACTTTTAGTGTTATGGGTCGTTTTGAGAATGTTAAGGGTATGAGTTCTTTGGGAAAACCCTTTATGTTTAATTCCGTGTTGAGTTTTGGGTTAATAACGATTTTATGGTACTTACTACCTATTTGATATGAAATGCATTTCTATGCTAAGATGACCGCTATTATGGGTCTAATGGGTATTTGAGCATTTTGCTCGGTTTTCGACTTTGGGATGGTCATGGGGACATTTGTCCGGTTTTAAATGACTCAATGTGGAGTCTTATTTATGGTTTGCATTTATTGCAACTTGATGCATTTTATTGTTCATTTTTTTATATTTACATGGTTGGGTGCTTCGGTCATTTCGGGTTGAGCATGTTTTGTAGACCGAATTGTATTGGATCCATAGGCACGTGAGTCAATTTTATTGGATGGTCTATCTCTTTGTGCATTCGGTTGTGTGGTTGGTTGACTTCGTCCCTTCACACAACAAGACGCGTTTTGTCTGTCATGGGGTGCCGGAAGGCTGGTATCAGCGGGTACTATTGGGAACGCATGGGTATATGCGTTAGGCCGTGGGGCCACTAGCGAGTAGGCAATAGGGGACACTGGAGTCCCTGAGGTGAAACTCGTCTAGGATGGATATGCAATGGGACCCCTGTAAGTCCTTGAGGTGTAACTCTACGGGGTATGCAATAAAGGCAATTTATTTTGGTCTGAGGATTGTGATGTCTTTATGACATGGGAACTAGGACCGGGGCTTGCGTAATCCAGTAACATCCTAAGTGACTTAACTTTGTGTGCCCGTCACTTTCGATGGAATCGGGTCTCCCCCGTCACCGAAAGGTGTGGTTTTGGATATATGTTTTTATCCATATTTTCGGTGACGTACTTTATTTATACGAACTGTATTCATGGTTATTGGCAGGGTTCTATGCTTCATACTTATTGGATGTTTTGGAATATTGGAGTTTTGTCCATGTTTGTATTCCTTGGGTTATTTATGTCCAAATACGTTTTGAGTGGGTTGGGTTTGGAATTCATTTTAGAAAACGCTTCATACATTTTGGGAACTTTTCTCCTAGATTTTGGGTGCGTTGGAAAATGAGTCATTTATGCCGTTTGGGAAACCTTTTGGAAATGATAGACTTTGTCACGAACTTTCATTTAAAAGATTTATTTAAATCATGACTATAATTACTAACTTCCGATTTATGATTTTATATAGTCATGATAAAATGCTTGAACTCACTAGGCGTAAGCCTAACCCTCTTTATTTGTCGGTATGTGCAACAGGTTCAGGTTGGGAGTAGCTTTAGCTATATTGTGAAGTGGCGAGGGATATTAGGGTGCACGAGAGTGATTTGTTTAGTGAAGTCTTCCGCACTTGGTTGGACTAGCAACTTGTGTTGTGTTAAGTGACACCCGTTTAGGTTGTTTTATTTGGGGAATTATAATGTTTTTAATGTCAAGGTATTTTGAGGAATGAATTGTAGAAGTAATTATATTTATTTTGGGTATTTTATGAAATTTTAAATTAGTTGCTCGTTCCAAATTTGAGGGTGTTACAGATTATCAACTTGTAATTTTTGTTATTGTAGTTTTTTATTATAATGATTTTTATTAGTGGGTTTTAATTGTAATAAGTAATTATAATTCTATTTTTTTTAATTTTAACGTATTGTAAATTTCAATTATTGTAATTTTTAATTATTGTGACTTTTATTATTTTAATTATTAATTATTGTCTTTTAATTATAATTAAAGTTTAGTTATTGTTTTTTTATTAAATTAACCATGAACCGGTCCATGATTGGAAGTGAGAGGTTTATAAAATGAGTAGGAAAAAGAAAACTGATGTGGCAGAGAGAGAAAGCTGATGTGGCAGAGTCATGAACCTCTGAATAACCCTATTTGGTCCCTCTGGTATGAGGATTTTTACAAAAATGGTCTATAAGTTTTATTTACTATGAATTTGGTTCATATCGCATCATTTTTTTTGTTGGATTTAATCTTTCGACTAAACGTCGTCAATATTATCGGTTAAACTCAAGGGCATTTTGGTTCTTTCACCATTATATTTTTTTTTGTTATTTTAGGTTAGATCTTTTTGTCTTTTAATGCTTTTTAATACACCAACCATGAAGTGCCACTTGTCTTTAATTTATGTCATTTTTCCTTCTTGTATTTTACATTTACTAAATAAAAAACAATATATATATATATATAGAGAGAGAGAGGGACAATAAAATGTAAACTACTAAATGTATGTAAACTATGTAAACCAATCCTAGCTCTTGATTCTCAATCTTGATTAAGATGTCAATAAGGGTAAAACCGTCTTTCATACCTTTATTTTTATTTTCGGAATTTTAATAATTAATGATATGTATCCTTTATTTTAGGAATTGATTGATTTTATTCATTTTTTTTATTTATCTTGATACTATCCGTTTTTTTGATAATCATCTCCATCATTCAACCATTTTTGAAGAACATCCCAATCTCCATAACAACATTCGATCCAGAAATTCTCCATAACAATTTCACATAGGGCTTTAAAAATTGTGGGGTTTTCATATTCTCTTGAGTTAAACATGCGTTTTTTCCACACAAATCGTGTTATGAACAACAATTTTCACACAATTGTCACACAATTTTCACAACTCTAATATGAAAAACCCAACCTTAAAAACCCAAATTTCACACTTCTAACATGAAAACCCCAATTTTCACAACAATTTCACACAATTTTCATAAGATATAAGGGTAAACAACAATCTGTTTTCACACAATTTTCACACAATGTTACTGTTTTCATAGGAATGTTTTTTCATAACAAAGATATGAAACATTATAAATAATTTCATTTTGGGTATGAAATCCAGTTTTCATATTGCATTAATGCTCACGTCCTCTAGTTCGACATCTACTGGGTTGTCCCATGTGTTCTTGAACTTCGAAAACGAGTTCAACAAGCGTATCATATCGCTTTTCTAATGTGTTGTTAAACACATTGATGTGAGAACAGTTTTTCTATGAACTTAATCGAACACAGTAACAACGAATGTATGAAAAAATCGAGTAGTTTTGCTCCTCATCGTTTTCATAATGTGCATCAAAATCTTCTTATTTCATACATATTCACGAACCCTAACCTCGAAATCGCCCTGGTTCTTCTGCCATTAATTCTCCTAGTCGCCTTCGATTTTTTACCGTAATATGAAATTTTATGCACGATTTCACTAAATATTTGATTCAATATCAAGAAGATTTTCTCTGATTCTTTGATTCCATCTCTGACTACTGTTTTCGTATATCTTGATCGTGGATTTGGGAGTTATCCCTAATTTCACGGTTTCCTTTTTCAATTCATTCTCTTTCCGTCGGTTTCTTCCAATTTTACTCCTTTTCATACTTTCGATTTCCCCTGTATGCCACTGCTTTCATAGGATATTACGACTATGCCACCGCTTTCATCTTCACCATTAATTTCTATGATCAATGGCTAAGATTAGTTTACATAGTTTACATTTTTTTCATAGTTTACATTTTAGTGGGACTCTCTCTCTCTCTCTCTCTCTCTCTCTCTATATATATATATATATATATATATATATATATATATATATATATATATATATATATATATATATATATATATATAGGGAGGTTCAAGGGAAAACCTCAAATAATTAGAAAACTAAGGAACACCCTTATAGGCATAGGATTAGATAAATCAACGGTTAATATACTCAATGGCAAATTTGTAAATAAAAACAAAGTGAAGGGCATATGAGTATATTACATAAGGTGCAATGTGGGTAAAATTGGCAAAAAGAAATTAAAGGGTTTAGATACAAATAACAAACCCTAGGTCATTTTCACACAAACCCTAACTTCTCTTCTATCTTCTCTCTTCCGCCGCCA
Organism: Saussurea involucrata; assembly: GCA_033807775.1. Classification (NCBI taxonomy): domain Eukaryota; kingdom Viridiplantae; phylum Streptophyta; class Magnoliopsida; order Asterales; family Asteraceae; genus Saussurea; species Saussurea involucrata. The sequence goes on along the minus strand of CM066322.1, from coordinate 52,226,410 downwards.
CTACCGCCGGCCGCCGGCACCCACCGCCGGCCATCGCCACCCACCGCCACCGTCGGCCGCCGCCACCACCGGTGAAAACACCTAAGCTGTTTTCATCTCCTTCGTTGGATCACATATGAGAGTCCATAAATAACCCTTCTAATCATCTTCTTTATTTCCTGCATCTGTTTCTTCTCCTCCAAAATCCGCCACCACCGCCGGCCACCGCCACCCATCGCCACCGTCGGCCGCCGCCACCACCGGTGAAAACACCTAAGCTGTTTTCATCTCCTCCGTTGGATCACATCTGAGAGTCCATAAATAACCCTTCTAATCATCTTCTTTATTTCCTGCATCTATTTCTTCTCCTCCAAAATGGAGGTTTTCGCTCCCTTTTTTCTTAGATCTACCTCGTTTCGTTCAATGTCTTACAGTTATCGTTGTATAATCCGATGGATCGGTCGCAAATCTACGATTTGGTTATGATTTCACCATGTGATATTGAATCCGTCACCGGTGAACTTTTTGCTCATCGGAGGCGAAGATTCAGACCAATCCGGATGAGGTTTATTCTATACATCATATTTATACGAGTTATTTTGTTTTTGAAATTGTGAATCTATGGAGATCTGTTCGTTTATTGCCTGTTTGTGTTTTGATCGGAGGTTTATGTTTATGATATGTAGGCCGTGCTCCCGTTGTTCCTTGTAGTCTATCTATGCCGATTGTTGTATATTCGAGACAAGTGTCTGCTACGAGATGACTTTTTACAAGATCATGAACGGTAAGGTCACGAACGCCGGCGGCCGTGGAGGCATCAGCGGTAATATGCACAAGTGCATAATATGCACAAATCTGGATTTTACTGAGTTATGAATATTGTTATTCATTGAAGATGGCCTTATAGCGATTTTATCAATTTTCCATTTACTGAGTTGGAGTATTCTTGAAGCAAAATGTGTTTAGGAAATATTTATTTTGTTCCAAAGGAAGTGTTCATATTTTTATTTTAAATTGTGTTAAATTAACTTGTCCTCTGTTTATTTAAAAAGTGTACTAATTACAAAAAAAAATCTCGAAATCAATTTTTACTATTCATCGATATCAGTTTTATCTGGTGTTGAATCTTCAGATATTAGTAAATAAAAATATGCACATTTTTACTATTCATCGATATCATGTTATCTGGTGTTGAATCTCCAGATCTGTGCATATATATGCACAAGTGCATAATATGCATTTGTGCATATCTTCAAGTTTTTGCCGGAATCTTCAAGTTTTTCTTTTATATACTTGTTTGTTTTTTAATTTGGATTAGATTGCAAGTTTTAGAATTGAAAGCCACTAAGTAATTTGTAATTTTTTGAAGTTTGGCGGTCGACAGCAAGCATCTCCGGAAAATCGTGAGTTCGCCGGAATCTGCAAGTGTTCGCCGGAAAACCATGAGCTCGCCGGAATCTGCAAGTGTTCGCCTGAAAACCATGAGCTCGCCGGAATCTGCAAGTGTTCGCCGGAAAACTCATGGAGGTGGATTTGTGACTGATAGCAGTGATTAGTTGGGGTGGGTTTGTTTTGTTTTAGTGGTAGGATATAGTGGCCAAATGACTTTACTACCCTTTTCATTAATTTTAATTAATTTACTGCCTGATTATTAATATCCTTTGGATTGGGTTTAATCAATGTGTATAAGAGTGTTCTTTAGTTTTTCAGCTATTTAAGGTTTTCCCCTGAACCTGAACCTGACCCTATATATATATATATATATATATATATATATATATATATATATATATATATATATATATATATAGAGAGAGAGAGAGAGAGAGGAAGGTTCATGTGAGGAGCGCGTCAAAACGTGAGAACGTGAGGAGCACTCCCATGCTTCTGATCACATATGATTTACAACGCTAAAAAATCGGAACTTTCTCGAAAATTCGCGCAAAAGTGGCGCAAGGCGTGGCGCGATGCTGCAGGTCGCGGATCACAGGTGATTCAACACTGTAAATCATTAATGATTCATAACTGTCAATTCGAGTCCAGATCAGTTGTGAATCACATGTGATCCACAACTGCGAATCACATGTGATTCATAACTGTCAATTGCTCCTCACGTTCTCTTAAATTGGTACGCTCCTCGTTTGAACCCGCCTCTCTCTCTCTCTCTATATATATATATATATATATATATATATATATATATATATATAGAGAGAGAGAGGGAGGTTCAAGGGAAAACCTCAAATAAATGGAAAACTAAAAAACACTTTATTAACCGTTGGATTAGATGATCTGATGGATGTGATTAGACGGGCGGTTACAACAATATTAATTAAATTAAAAAACTTCACCCCCTGTTTTTTATTCGAAAAAATACGAAAAATGAACAAAATTCGAACGAAATAAATTGCACCAAATAAACGATCATATTTTTCTCGTTAATTTGACATCAATATTGATATACTTTTTTCTCCGTATTTTTGTGGTTTTCTGGTTTTCCAGTTATTTAGGGTTTTCCCCTGAACCTGACCCTATATATATTTATATATATATATATATATATATATATATATATATATATATATATATATATATATATATATATATATATATATATATATATATTCTTGTAATTTAGGAGATTTCCCCAGCCCATAAAGAACTGTAGTTACATACAGCTCTCAAAAGATAAAAAGAGAAAGAGCTATGAGTTCAAGTAAGAAAGTGAAAGTTCAGTCCTCACAATTTCCCTATCCCACTGCCAAAAAGAAGACAGCAACAATCTAGCTCCTCGTACTACTTCTCTCAGTAAATACCATTCTCTTAGTTAGGTAGTAAGTAGATAGACGGATTAGTACTTTTACCCAGGGGTAGCCTTCCTTGTCGCCAAAGTATATATATATAGGCTGGGTATCAAATACAAACCAGTTAGTTTGTACAAACTCGTACAAACCATACCTAGCTTCATGATTTTGTAAATTTGGCTTCATGAATATATATATATATATATATATATATATATATATATTTTGGCTTCATGAATATATAACTTGGCTTTATGAATATATCATTTGGCATTTTTAACTAATTTTTTTACAAAAATGCCCTAAAATACCCTTATTTTTGTAAAAAATTAGTTAAAAATGCCAAATGATATATTCATGAAGCCAAATTATATATTCATGAAGCCAATATATATATATATATATATATATATATATATATATATATTCATGAAGCCAAATTTACAAAATCATGAAGCTAGGTATGGTTTGTACGAGTTTGTACAAACTAACTGGTTTGTACCCGATACCACCCCTATATATATATATCTATATACATACATGTATCTGTGTGCAGAAGCTCTTGCCAATTTACATCTACTCCGGTGAGAGCAATGGCAGACCACACTTTTCCCCCTGTTTTCGAACTCTCAAACATGCACCCATCCCCCCCCCCCCCCCCCCCACACACACACACACTCTCTCTCTCCTCCCTCTAACCATCCCATGACGCTCTCTTCTCTTTCAAACCTCAATATACTCCATTACAGACGTATTCCGACGACCTTTCCAGAGAATTTTGTCATCCCCGTACTCCCTTTTCAAACTGAAAAGATAATAATTGTGTGTGTGTGTGTCATGATAAGTGTTCATGATTGGGAAAAGGAAGCCATTGGAGGGGAGATATACTCACGACGATGAAAAAGGAAACTAGACTTAGTGTGTGTGTGTGTGTGTATTACGATGAGAGTTGATGTGTGTGTGTGTGTGTGTGTATGTTATGACAATCTACATTGGTGCCTCCACAATGAGTGTTGTTGGGTGGGGTGGAGTGTGGTTAACCAATGTATGGGTTCCAGGAATGGTCACTGGAGGTGCTTAAAGGGTGAGGATCGTCGGAGTTGGGTAAAAGTTGTCGGAGTAGCTGAGGGATGTGTTGTTATAAAGGTTTGAACTCTCACAAAAAGACCCTTGTACAATTTGGTTATTTATTCCTTCAACTGTCAATGTATACATTTTGGTCACTCATTTAAAAAAGGTTAATTATAAAAAGGGTTAAAATAAAGAAAACTAACAAAAATACCATTTTGCTTTTGGATTTAACAGAACTACTGGACAACCGTTTGGTTGAGGGACCATATTCAACTAAGGGCATGTTTGGTACCGACTTAATGGGCTGAGTGGGATGTTCAGCTTATTCGCTCAACTCAAGTTAGGTGTTTGGTACTGGCTTAATTTAAAACCCCATGGCTTATTCGCTCAGATTTTCAAGGGCACGCTTTATAGAGACATGCATCCTATTGCCCACACTACCCCTATGGACGGGCTATCAGAAAATCTCTCAAACTATCCCTCTCGATCGACAAACCTAACCCATCTCTCACGGTCTCACAATCGCCACCCTGTCTCTGACCTCTGCCATGCTTCTCGTCGTCAACAGTCTCTGCAATTTGGAGCTGCTGTCGACGATTTGGAGGTGCTCGGCCGGCGATTTGGAGCTTCTTCCTTTGTGAAAATCCAGCTTCTTCCTCTCCCATCGTTCCCCATTTGTTATTTTGTTTTTGAAATTGTCAATATGTGATTGGGTTCGTAGCTGGGATTGAAATTGTCAATTTGTGATTTGTTTTTAAAATCATCAATCTGTGATTTGTTTTTGGGTGTGGCTAAGGATTTGGGTGATGCGATTGGGTTCGTAGCTGGGAGTTTGTGTGAAATTGCTCCGATTTGGGTGGTTCTTTTCATTGGAGTTGCTTTGAATATTTAGGGTAGGGGTGCTCACGGGTTGGGTTGGCCGGGTTGAAGTCACTTTAACAACCCAACCCAATCATTGCGGTTTGAAAAATCTCAACCCAACCCAACCCAATCAAAAGTGCAACCCAACCCAAACCGTTCGGGTTGGGTTGGGTTAGTCGGGTTGAAACTTTTATTGACCATTTCACCATTTAACTAAGTTATCGTGTCTAAACAAATTGCTACATGTTTCTAAATATCTAAATGTTCAACAAATTACTAAATCGTCTAGTAAAAGATTGCTTATAAATGTTTTGTTTATAAATGTGGCATCAAGAATCAATAACAAGATTACTAAAGTAACAAGTGGCCAACAATTGTCTGTTTATAAATGTTCAATAGTAACAATATTGCTTTGACAAAAACAAAAATGACAGTAACAAGCATTCAAAATTAGATTTAAATGTTTTTACGGGTTGTCGCGGGTTTTCGGGTTGGGTCGATTTGTTTTGGGCCTAACCCGTTATCAACCCAATATATGCGGGTTGGTCAAAAATAGTATCAACTATACATCGGGTTGACTCGGTTTGAGTTTTTTTTGCCTCGGGTTGGGTTGGGTTGGCCGGGTTGGTCAGAAATTTGAGCACCCCTAATTTAGGGTATGGTTAAGTTTTTCTGAGTACCAAAGACACCTTGCCTGAAATGCCTCTCTGGGTGGTCAGTTTCTATATCCCTAATTTGCTTACGATATGAAGATTATTGTGTTATAAGGATGATCATGATCTTGTTTGAAGTGATTCAAATAGTTGTCGAGTTAATTATGGGATTCATTAAGAATCTGTTTGTTAGCATACTGGTATTAAGAACTCACAGCTTATGGGTTGTGACATTGGTTTTACATGAATTAGTGGTTAATATACAATGAGGGTAAAATAGTTATTTCTGACATTCAGACCGTTTGTTCAGCACAACAAACAAACAACAAGATATCATAATTTATACAGACAGTTAAATCCAGACAAACATCTACATCCATACAAGACTTAATGAAAAACCAACCAAACAGCCCCTAAAAGTGCATATCATATGGACCAAATCCATAATAAATAAAGTTTAGAGATCACTTTCGTAAAAATCCACATACCTTAAGGACTAAATCCGTAATTTCCTCTAGTTATGATTATAGTTAAACTTTATATTTAAAAATAAAAAGAATATCAAAGATGTTTTCCTAAAAGTCGATTCCCTAGCTAATTAAAACCATTCAGGTTTCACCTACTACTTTTTTGGTCCATCGTTTAATATAAAATAATCAGAATATCAGATAATATTATATTAGGTCACTTTTGATAAATATAACTTAATTTACTATTTAATTTATAATAAAATTTCCGTTTTTGATAAAGAAAAATTAATTTATAAGCTAATTTGTTAAAAAGACTAGTTAAAGCAATTTAATTGTTATTTTTTTATTAATTGATAATTATCAATAAAGAATAATTATTAATTATAATCATAAGGGTTGTGGCATACTGATTAAGGCCCTGGGATATGTGGTGGAATATTCCATCTGTCCAGGGTTCTAATCCAGGCATACACAACAATTGTGGCAACTGAGGTTTATTCATGGCTGATCTCTTACAGTCATAATTTGTCAAAGGATTAGTCTAGGCATAGCCTAGGACACCCTTTCCAAAAAAAATTATTAATTATTATTTAGAGTAAATTACACGATTGGTCCCTGTGGTTTACATAAAATTGCACTGTTGGTCCCTAAAATGAAATAATTACGTGTTTGGTCCCTGTGGTTTACATTTTCTCACTCCTTTGGTCCCTGTGTTCTAACACTGTTAAAATATTCTGTTAAGTGGGTTAACTGAATGGGCATTATAGTCATTTACGCTTTTTCATTTTTGTAATTAATTTTCTTAGAAAAATAATGATTGTGACCAATAGCCCCACACACCACCGACTCCTCCATATATAAACCTTTTCCACCCAAACTATGATCTGTCCTCCGCAACATCCTTCCCCACACACCACCGCCTCCTCCATATTCATCGATGATCCTTTCCCTTTTCCGGTGGTGAAACCTCCTTATAAAAAAAGTCTGCCGGTTTGTTATCGTTATCGTTATCGGTTAAATTGGGATCGGCACAGGCTTCAAGCATAAGTTTCAGGATGTCGCCTGACGAAGAAGACCCACCTGCGGCGGCACAGTGGAGGGCGGTGGCGCCGTTGGAATCGGAAGCTTTGTCGACATCCACCTGATTGGTTCCGATCAAATATTTCAAGACCTAGGTTCTTCTTCCATACCAAAAACTGACCTCATATATGCTCACCCCTTCCTTTCTATCTCGAAAACGAACCCAGAAACATTTCAAGAAAAAACCATTTTTATGTTCTTGGAAATTTTCTCCATCCATGATTAAATATGTGGAACGAAATTTACCCTCCTCCATATCCATCGATGATCCTTTCCTACAAACCATAACCCCCACGATGTAACATCCTGAATTTTCAATAATATTATTTTAATGAGGATTGGGATCTATGTGTATTTTGGTTAAAACCTTGAATTATATAGTAAGTTTATAATTCAATAGGGTTAAAATGCAAGTGATTAGAGTTTGGTGCTATTTTGGAAATATTGGAACTTGGAGGTGTAATTGGTTATTTATGAAAGTGTGTATGGATAAAACAAATGAGATGGAAAATATCTCAGTGTTTTGTGATCTGGGTCGGTCAAGAGGCAGAGAGAAAGAGAGAAAAGGAGAAAAGGGAGAAAAAAGGAAAAACAAGGGTTTTGGTCTTCAAAATTGGTAAGGAATTGATCATGGTTTTTGATAAAATCTGTTGTAGATATATGATTGTAAACGAATCTGGTTGATTGAATAGGTTTTCAGAATCATTAACAACAGATTTGAGCTTCAGATTGTGCAAAAGTGGGTTATCTCCTTTAAAAGGTGAGTTCATCCTATTTTGATGTTATAAACCTTAAATTGGATTGAGTGCATATGTGTATAGAGTTGCTACATGGATTCTTCATGTTATTTGATGTTAAAAAAAACTCATTTTGATGCTAAACCTTCCATAGAATGAACCTAATCAAGTGGGGATTGAGTTGGGATGTTAAAGGGCAAGAACAGGGGCTGTTTGGTGCCCAACAGACGTCTGCGCGTGTCTGGGCGCGGCTTGGGGCGCGCCAGAAGGCGCGCACAGCACTGTTTTAGCAGTTTCTGATTTTGTTTCTTGCGTATCGGTGTCGTTTTAGGGCGTAATATAGGCGTATGGGTACTCGTTTTGAGTGTAAGATAGCATTTGAACACTTTGAACATGTTATTTTGGACATATATCAACTCCAAGTATTGTTTTTAATGTCGGTTGTTCGGTTTCTAGCTCGGTTGCGATTCGGGGGTGTTCGATGGGTTGTTAAGGTTGTCAATTGTCGTAGTGAGTCTTGTATACATATAATTATGTGTAGGTCATCAATGTGTATATATATTTCAGGCTCGGTTGCCCCTCGTTAGGGCGTTGCCCCTTGACCCCATCCGCTAACCGGGTAGTGGAACCCCCGTGCTAAGTCGCCGAAGGGGGGGGGCATTTGAGGATGAAAATACGATAGGTTATCTAGTATTCTCAGGGTTAAGAATACAATATGGGATGTGGTGTGATATGTTGTTATGCATATACGTTAGTAAAGTGTAATGGATCCATAGGCACTAATGGTTATGTATACGTGGAATAGATGAAGTTTAGTCATTATTCTGATGTGTGTGGCACTAATGGTTATGTACACGTGGAATAGATGAAAATTAATCATTATTCTGATGGGTGTGAGAAATCATGGAATAAACGTAATTCCTGATTTCTAAGGAAAGAAAGAGATTGGCATGTATATATTGTAATCTCTACTTCCTTTCTAAGAAATAGGCATGTGTATATTGTTATTTCTTAGATATGAACAGAAATGGGCATGTGTATATTGCGATTTCTAGAGAATGATATTAGTGGAAATGGGCATGTGTATATTGCGATTTCTGGAAAATATATTTATATCACAAGTGGAAATGGGCATGTGTATATTGCGGTTTCCGGATTAAGAGCACAATCTAGAATCAGTGAAGATTCGTAGTATGGCTCTGAAACATGATATGATGATGGAATGTGTGTCAGTCATATTCATGGACTTAGGTAAAATTGTGTTAACGGAAAAGAGTTACACATATGGTAAGAAAAAGGTAATCAGGTTGGTTATAACGTGTTTACATTGATTTTGCAAATATTATTGTGGAAACGAATGTTCTCACTAGGCGTTAGCCTAATCGTTTCAATATAATGTTTTCTTACCAGGTACTAGCTCGGGAAGGTAAAAGGGATGTGGGACGAGCGTTTTGGAATAGCGGAAAAGTCAATTAACAGAAGGAGGTTTTGAAGGATTGCTTAGATAACTTAGTTAATCTGATTATAGTGGCATAATTAGATTAATAGGTTATTTGAAGAATTTTGTACTTGTAAATGTACTCCTAGTGGTTAATTCACTTGCTATATATATGAAAGTTGAAGTTTATTTTATCATAACTTGTTGAAATTTAAGGTTTAAATTAGCCCGGATTTTAGGGCGTTACAATATGGTATCAGAGCAATAGTTTAAGCGAACTAAGTATGCTGAGGACATACTTAGACTTAAGCTGTGATGAATTAAGTTATGATTCGTAAGAAATGGGTAGAAACAATAAGACGGGATAGTCTTAAGAGTTAACGGAAATACGTGAAATTAGTACTGTAACGATGGTAACGAGGATCCTCCTGTATGATATGTTCACAATTCCAATTAGTTACTGTTATTATGAATGTATTGTTACCCAAGTATACTTGTTTCTAAATTGTTACAGTGACTAATGATCGGTAAAGTACGTTTTGTATGTCTATACTCGTATAACCATTTCTTATGGTTATCTCTTTGTGTTATAGTAGAACGATGGTGGATACGCCACAAAGGTCCTTCCATTCTTTGGAGATCAGATCAGTAATTGATTGGGGGTTGGAAAGACAACCTGGAACTGGCGGGACTCATGAAAGTCCGTCAAGGCAAACTTTAATAATATGAAATGGTTGAGTAAGTGGGCCATGGAATGCATGTATAGTAAGTGTTACAAAGCTGAGAGGGCGACCACTGGTCGGGAATAGAGTGTCAATGATAAGTCGCGTGAGTAAAACGATTGACCTTGTTTGAGTGAGTAGCCTTCATTTGCAAATAGAGTTTTATGTATGGTGTCCTAGTGTGTGTTACATGAGTTTTTATGATTTCAAAACAAATGCATAGACAATAATTTTAGTCGAGGTGGAGTCAGCATGTGCAAGTGTGTATTTAAAGAAAAAGGCAATTCCATTTACGGCGCACAATGAAATTTTGAGTTTAGTAATTTGAAAAATACTTCGTATTTTACATGAAAAGTTGAATGGTAGCAAAAAGGTCAAGAAAGCGTTGGCCAGCAAAACTTTTTATAACCAACAAGAGTATTAACTTGATGATATCATATAAACGAATGTGAGAACCGACTAGCTTACTTCGTGTCGGTAATTTCTTTCAAACTTTTGTCGTATGAAAAGATTTTCATTTTATTACTGTCGTAACAATATCGTTTGGTTGAGAAAGATTAAGTGTTACGGAAAGTTGTATGCAAACGATTCTCGAGATCGTTGTGCAGTACATTGGAGTTATGAGAATGTTGGGGTCATTGGTACCCAAGTTGTTCCTTGTGTTGTTCTTTAAAATGAGAAAATGTGCGAAATGATTCATTTATCAAGTTGTCATGCATGAAGGCTATGAACTCACTAGGTCATAGAGTATTACACTATAAGCTAAGAAAGAACTCCGAGAGTGAAGAGGTGTTGGATAAATCATGGGAGAATGTTCGTAGTTTTGGAATTTGTGTTCAAGATGAGAGGTGATCAGTGGGAGAGTCGAAAGTGGACTTTAGTGTCGGATGTATGAGGGTCTGTACCCATTGTTCGATAACTAGAAGAACAGTTTCCGAGGGACGATTTTGTCCGGAGGAAGGACTAGAAGTCGTCAAGGTGATGGAATAGTGTGGTGAGACATAAAGGAAACATCCTTGACGTCAAATAAGAATTTATGGTGATTTTGTGATATTAACGTTGCACGCATAAATTGGACATGAAGACGATGGGATGTGAATTAGATTATGATATGTTAGAAGGATTAGGTTCAGTTAGGGACCCTTGTTAAAGAATAGGTTAAGGAAGTATCGACAGGTCGACTATTGACTTTGAAGTCGGCAGTTGTGTAAGGTGTATGAGGCCTTTTGCCTGTCACTTGGTGCGGGCTGGGTGCGTCCCGCGTATGCCTGTGCGGGCAGGAACAAAACCGTGAGCGGTACCGGCATGCTGTTATGCAGAGGGTATGCGCAAAACGGACATTATCGTGTACGGTGGACTGGGGATGTTACTGAATGGTATATATTTTGTGAAACACCCACTTTTGGAGAATTTGAGTGATTGGCGAATAAATCGCGAGTGAAAGAAATTTTGATTAATTTATTGCATAAGAGAAAGCTATGTGGTCAAAATACGCTTTTAGAGTTATTGTGGTTGTACAATAATTATGATGTGATATGTGCTTAATTGCATTTTATTTAAATGAGTGTCGTTTTAAGTATTGGTCTTATGTGTGAGGACCGTTTGATGATCTTGTATTCTTAGTACCTTTGGGACTAATGAGCCTTGGTGAGTGATATACATTGTTGAGTATAAAAGAGTTGCTTATACGTGTACATATAGATACATATATGAATTGACTTCATTGGGAAGGTAGCAATGAAGGGGTTGTGAGATTATCACGCCTCAGAGCGTGTGTTGCATGATGTGAGTTAGATGTATTTAATTGCATGAGTAGATGTTGATAAATAATCATTAGATCCTTTGAGCAGATGGCTCGGTTTTGGACTCGGTTGAGTATTGGGAGCATTCGCCTGGTTTAAATAAGCTCGACGTGGGCTTGGGGTTGGAATTATATGAATTGTATTATAATTGAAGTTTACATGATATGAATACATTGGTTATTTCTGAGGTCATGTATGAATATTAAGCCTGGAATCAGAAGATTAAAAGTTAAAGGACCACCGTGTAGGGGTGTTAGGATAGTGAAGGGCTGTTGTTTTAGATAAAAATTGCTTACGATGTGGAAGGTTATAAAGGATGAAGTATTAAGCACAAACAAAGTGAGTGTATAGACTATGTCGATTTGGGAGGGATTGTGCCTTGTCGATGTAATGGTTTGGAATCATAAAGAGTTAGCAAGAAACGAGTAAGTTGAAAATTAATTAGAAACCGTGAGTGTGGTTCAACTAAAGTTGGGGGGGGAATAAAATAGTGAAATAGACTCAACTAATCATGTGAGAAAACATGAAAGTGCGTTTGAATTGTGTACAAATGACCATGAGAGACTTGGTCTGCTGTGAGATGTTATGGGTGGAGAATGTACGAACGAGTAGCGGCATCAAGTGCCAAGATAAGTGTGTCAACTAGTATGTAATGTGAAGTTAGAAAGAGGAAGCATCCGATGGAAGTCCTTTCGGGGATTCCAGATAAAGAGTACTATTTTATCAATAAAGTGATATGGCTAATATCGGAATAGAATGGAGGAAATGTAGTGGGTGTTTATCCAAAGCGATTTTGGTTGTGTGAGTCGCTAAGTAAGTTTATGTTTTTGAATCATTGGAAGTTAACGAAGATGATGGATATGTTAGTCAAAATGTGATGTAAAAGATGCAAAATCCTTAAGGAATACGAGTTGCTTCTTATGTGTGAAAGAATTGTCTGAGAAAGTATTAGTTGCAGATTAAAGAATGTGTAGTAATTTTGGACGGTATGTCGTTTCAAGATAACTTAGTTGATTGCCTTAAGTTAGAATTTTGCTACAACTGTTTGGTTATGTATAGTAATGAGAAATGTTATCGGTATGTGGAAAAGTTGGGAGAAAGAGACAAGTAATGATTGGAGGGTAGTACTCCATGCTAACGTGGGAAGAAATGATAAAAAGGTCGGACCTAAGAATGTAGTTATACTACAGGTTCAATGGAATTATCACCCTTGATATACAACACTTTAGTGTTTGGTTGCAATATGGTCGCGTAGTGCGATAGTGGTGTGAGGAAATGGTAGCACTTTGTACTGAAGAAACATGTGAGTCATGGATGTAACAAAGGTTTGTCATAATTATCGAAGTATTCAAAAGTGGTGAGTATGCTCAATTTAAGGTGAGTGTAGATTTTCAAGCAGTAGATGGTAATGTTCTTTTGAGACCCGAAGATCGAGTTACGGTTAATGACGGTATGGTAGACCAAGAAATAGTCGGGTAAAGATTTGATGATGAACAGTTACTCTAAGGAGGTTTGCAAATCCAAGTTGGGGAGCGGATACTAATGAAAGAGGTAAGGTTCAGAAAATATGAAAAGATGAATTCATGTTCTTTCTGGACTTTTAATTGTGATTAAGTATGTAAGACTTAAAGGGAAGAGATGTACAAAATATTTCATATTGGTATGATGTGATTTCTTTTACTAAAGTAAGAGTGGATAAGAAGAGTTGTTGTGTGGAGAAACCAGAAGAAATTTTGATGAGTCAATTAAAAAGTTATGAAATGGTGATGAGTCAATTAAAAAGTTATGAAATTTTGATGAGTCAATTTTGATAAGAAGAGTTGTTGTGTGGAGAAGCCAGAAGGCGCGCACATCACTGTTTCAACAGTTTCTGATTTTGTTTCTTGCGTATCGGTGTCGTTTTAGGGCGTAATATAGGCGTATGGGTACTCGTTTTGAGTGTAATATAGCATTTGAACACTTTGAACATGTTAGTTTGGACATTTAACAACTCCAAGTATTGTTTTTAATGTCGGTTGTTCGGTTTCTAGCTCGGTTGCGATTCGGGGGTGTCCGATGGGTTGTTAAGGTTGTCAATTGTCGTAGTGAGTCTTGTATACATATAATTATGTGGAGGTCATCAATGTGTATATATATTTCAGGCTCGGTTGCCCCTCGTTAGGGCGTTGCCCCTTGACCCCATCCGCTAACCGGGTAGTGGAACCCCCGTGCTAAGTCGCCGAAGGGGGGGGGCATTTGAGGATGAAAATACGATAGGTTATCTAGTATTCTCAGGGTTAAGAATACGATATGGGATGTGGTGTGATATGTTGTTATGCATATACGTTAGTAAAGTGCAATGGATCCATAGGCACTAATGGTTATGTATACGTGGAATAGATGAAGTTTAGTCATTATTCTGATGTGTGTGGCACTAATGGTTATGTACACGTGGAATAGATGAAAATTAATCATTATTCTGATGTGTGTGAGAAATCATGGAATAAACGTAATTCCTGATTTCTAAGGAAAGAAAGAGATTGGCATGTGTATATTGTAATCTCTACTTCCTTTCTAAGAAATAGGCATGTGTATATTGTGATTTCTGGAGAATGATATAAGTGGAAATGGGCATGTGTATATTGCGATTTCTGGAAAATATATTTATATCACAAGTGGAAATGGGCATGTGTATATTGCGATTTCCGGATTAAGAGCACAATCTAGAATCAGTGAAGATTCGTAGTATGGCTCTGAAACATGATATGATGATGGAATGTGTGTCAGTCATATTCATGGACTTAGGTAAAATTGTGTTAACGGAAAAGAGTTACACGTATGGTAAGAAAAAGGTAATCAGGTTGGTTATAACGTGTTTACATTGATTTTGCAAATATTATTGTGGAAACGAATGTTCTCACTAGGCGTTAGCCTAATCGTTTCAATATAATGTTTTCTTACCAGGTACTAGCTCGAGAAGGTAAGAGGGATGTGGGACGAGCGTTTTGGAATAGCGGAAAAGTCAATTAACAGAAGGAGATTTTGAAGGATTGCTTAGATAACTTAGTTAATCTGATTATAGTGGCATAATTAGATTAATAGGTTATTTGAAGAATTATGTACTTGTAAATGTACTCCTAGTGATTAATTCACTTGCTATATATATGAAAGTTGAAGTTTATTTTATCATAACTTGTTGAAATTTAAGGTTTAAATTAGCCCGGATTTTAGGGCGTTACACACGACCATCGCCTCCCACTTGCCGATGAAATCTCGTCCCTCCCCGGTCTCGACTTCAAGCAACAATCCGCACCGGTGTACTCCGTTTTTTTTAAGAACTCCAGATCTAGATCATATTTGTGAGGAAACCTGAAGGAATTCGCCCGAAATTGATAGTAGTGAAAGGAAAATAATCCAGGTTCGTCGTGCTCTTCAAAGAAGAAGTCATGGTCAAATTAAAAGAATGAAAAAGACCAGTGATTCTATTGGTTGCTATCCATAGATACCTGTTTTTCGAAATGCTTGAGAGAGATGGGAGATGAGGAAAAGCACTTCCTAATACCATGCCATCAGTGAAAATATGATGCAGTTCATCACTGATGCAAAAAGAAATATGTATTTAAACAACAAAAGCAATGAAAATTTCAATTGGTCCATATTTGTTATTATGCATTAGCAACAATTCATTTTCTTTCAGCAAACATGTCAACTTGTAATACTTCGATATTTCATGAATGTTTTGTTCATCTTCATGCTAATTTTTTGATTTATGATGGAATGGTCATAACGCTATAAAAGGGTTTGTACCTCCGGTTGATTTTGAATCTATGAATATATATATCTTAGTTAAGACAGGTGTTGTTAATATGACCGCGACGAGGAAATGGATGGTTGGAGAAGAAGCCGGAGATGGAAGGGATTGCCGGAGATGAAGAGACAGTCACCAATCTGTATTTATATGTGTGTATATATATAATACAGTTACATTCTTAGTCCCTGTGATTTTTAAACCAAATTATAAGTTTTTGATATAAAATTTAGTGTAAAGAGTAAATGACTATAATGCCCTTTCAGTTAACCCACTTAACAGAATATTTTAACAGTGTTAGGACACAGGGACCAAAGGCGTGAGAAAATGTAAACCACAGGGACCAAACACGTAATTATTTCATTTTAGGGACCAGCAGTGCAATTTTATGTAAACCACAGGGACCAATCGTGTAATTTACTCTATTGTTTAATTGTGAATAATAAATCATTTTAATTGTAAATAACTTATTTATATTAAATTTAACTCGTTAAAATTATTATTAATCTTATCAATTAGTTTTATATTATTATTATTATTAGTTTTACCATTCAGTATATTTAAAAGATGTTTTTATAGGTTATATAAAAATTAAACTTATATTTCCTTTTGTTTTATTAGTAATATAACTTTGAAATATATTTAATAAATATTTATTTATTTTCTAAAAGGTTATTAATTAATTAAGACATGAAAGGTTAACTAACTATTTATTTATTTATATAATATGTAATTATTTTTAGAGTAAACTCTAATTTTGGTCCTTGACTTTTGGTCATTTCTTTGAAAGAGGGACATGTGGTTTCATAATTCAACTTTACGTTTTCAGGGTTTGGATTTTGCTTTGAAACATGGACATGGGCACATGGCCACTAACACCAGGGGCAATATCGTCCAATCATGTTTTATCCCTTTTTTGTAATTATATTTTATGTTTCTTATATTTGTAAATACAATCAAAGCTTAGTGACCTGTATGTAATTGACTACTATATATATATATATATATATATATATATATATATATATATATATATATATACGATGTATGTGTGTGAGTGAGTGAATTTTACACCCCTTTTCGGTCATCTTCTCCGGACCAAATCCAAATCTAAACATCAAAATCAAAAATTAAAATCAGACGCAAACTCTAACCTAAATCTAAAGCTTAAAATCAAAATCTAACACCCAAAACATGATTCACATATCTTAATTGAAGCAAAAATAATTGGGAATTGGTTCTCACCTTCTTTCTTGAATTTATCACATGTGGTGAGAGGCTCTTGGTTTTGATGAGTATGTTTGCAATCAGGAAAACTTTTCAATTTTATCTATTCATACACTCAACAGATTATTTATAGCTCTGCATCATCACAAAACTTTTCCATTTTATCTATGCTTCTACTCTATGTATTTATTTTTCTTGTTTGGGAAAAAATTGAAAACTTGAGTAATAATCAATCCACATTTAACCTTGAAACCTTCCCATCAAAACTCAAGAACAATCATGAGGAATATGAAGAATATGAACTACAACTTTGAATCAATTAATTCAATGAAATTGCAATAAAAAAATCTAAGTCGAAACCCTAAATCTAAAAAATGTAAAACAAAACTCTAAATCTAAATCTGAAGCGTCGTCCACCGGATTTGAAACCCAGAAGCATCACAGGTTTGTGAAAAATCAAAATCCAAAAACCCAACCGAGAAGCATTCGACAATATCAAAAAACCTAACCAAAAAAGCTTTATGATCCTCGTTCTCTTACTCACCAGAAGATGAGACTGGTATAACCTCCGAATCTGATTGCTTGATGAAAGAAGTGTTTGTGAACCTAAAAGGTTCGTCTTTTCTAAAAGGCCATGGAGTGGAGAGAAGAGATTATGAAGCAAAATCTCTGAGCTTTTGGAGAGATGATGATGAAGAAGAAGAGGGGAGAGAGTCTTCTAAAGATTCTGCAATTTGAAGAACAAATGGGTCGGAGAGTGCAGAAACTGGGGGTAAAGATAAAAATGCAGGTTTGGGTTTTCTTGATCTTGTGAAGTTGGAGGGATATGGTGATGTGGGTGTTATGAAAGATGGAGATGGGGTTGTGCGGATGATGGATGTGAAGGCTGAAACCGCCATTGATGCGGTGCGGTGGAGGTGAGGCGAGACGACCATATTTACAAATATTATAGCTAATTACCTATTTGGTCCCTAAAGTTTTATTACTTTTACAAACATAAGGAAAAGCAAAAAGAATTACAAAAAGAAGACAAAAACGGGGTTGGATGATTTTGCCCCTGACTCTAACGGGGGTTTTTAACGGAGTTAGTGGTCAGGTCCCTGTTTCAAAGCAAAATCCAAACCCTGAGGACGTAAAGTTGAATTATGAAACCACAAGTCCCTCTTTCAAAGAAATGACCAAACGTCAAGGACCAAAATTAGAGTTTACTCTTATTTTTACAATCACCGTTTAATATATATAGATATTTTTTAAAACTCGTATATTTGATTATATAAATACAATTTTTTTAATATCATATATATATATATATATTATAAATTAAATTGAAATTCTATTAGTTAACATGTTAGATGATTTAATTTTTTATCATTTAGTTTGTATTAATTAACATATTATAATATTAGTGTTTTGTGTTAAATATATTATGTGATGTAAAAATTGACTGATTTTTTAACATGTTTTTTTTATTATTATTTTACATTTTCATTCTTTTTATTAAGTGGTTTTTGTCAAACAAACTAGCTTATAAACTAGATTATTTATATAACATTTACGTTAAAAAAACTTAATTTTTGATAGTATAATATAAGGTGAAGAGATTTATTCATATAAAATGAGTATGATTAAGACTTTGAGGCTTTTTGGTAATGGCTTATTGGGCTGTATAACAGATATGGCTTATTCGCTCAGCCATACCTAGCTGTTCGGTAAGAGCTGATTCGCTCAGCTTACGGTTGACTCACACAGCTAGAAAACTTATGTCATATGCACTCAACCCTTTATTCAACCTATTTATTCCCTTTTACCCTTCACCCTTTACTCCCCCTCCCTCCCCATCCCATCCTCCTTCTCATCTCCATTTCTTTTTTCCTTCAGACTTCTTTGCTTCTCTCATCCAAACAAAAATGGCACTTCACAAAAACTTGTTTAATCCTCTATAGATCTGCTCCTCTCGTTGTCTACTCCTCACAAAAATGGATGAATATCGACGACTGCTCCCTTTTTTATCTACTCCTCATATTCGATATGGGTTTTTATTCTATGGCCATTAATCGACAGTTGGCCCCATGGTTTTTGGGTTCACCGTCGCTAGCTATTTGCCTCTGCCATCTCGTCGGAACCTGCACAGTGCTCCCCTTTGATTTCCCATATGTTGCCTTCTCCTATCTTCTCGTGTCTGCCTCTGCCATCTCGTCGTAACCTGCACAGTGCTTCCCTCTGATTTCCAATCTGTTGCCTTCTCCACAGTGCCATGGTTTGTGTTTTTTTTATTTGGTTGTAGTTTTTTTTCCTTGATTTGGCTCTTTTGTCTCAAGGTTTATAAAGTTGGGCTCTTTTATTTTAGGTTCATAGATTTGGGTTTTATTTGATTCGAGTTTTCATTTGATTTAATTGCTTATTGTTTTATATGTGGATGTTTGGTGTAATATACATTGATTTACAAAGTTGTTGTTTGATGATTTACTTATAAAACAATTTGTTCGTTCTTGTTTGATGATTTGTTTATGGCTTTAAATTGATATTTTTTATAATTATAAGTAATTTATTCAAATTTTTATCAAAAAGTTGTTTTATTCGGACAAAAATAAAGACTGGGGGTAAAATGGTCATTTCTCACATTCAAACGGTTTATTCAGCACAATAACCGAACACCAACTTATCTGTTAACAGTCAGACAACCATATCCACTCAGACAGTCATATGGATTCAAGTCTTTAACAGAAAATGAACCGAACAACACCTTTAACTTCAAAACGCAACAATTAAATACACTTAAATATTTGATCTTTTTCCTCGTTTTCTTGTTATAAAATGTAGAATATGATTATATGAAGTATACTTGAAGAGTCGTATGTACTATTATATTGTAACATTTTCTGCATGCATACTAGAAAAAATTATGTATATTCATTCATTCGATTGCTTTGCTCAAAAAAAGTCATCATTAATTAACTATTTATAAAATAAATTACTATAAACATTTATTTTGCTCAAACTAATATTTTGGATTTTACTTTTTTAATGAGTAATTGCATTAATTTATAATATTTTGGGCCCCAAATTGAGTTGTAGTTTTTTAAATTGAAGTCCAATACAAATGATAAAGCCCAATTCCTAGATCCTTGTTCAATCTTCTTCATCGATCGTGTCCTGTAACTATTGATCCCAAAACATCCTATTTTTGAGACAATTATTTTCCCATCCACAAACATCCAACTTGGCGGGGGTGCACATGCGCTTTGGCGGTCGACAAGTTTTAAATAACACAAACAAAGCGTGTTTTTTCATGGATTTGAAGGTATGAACATGCAAAATCTTGTTAAATAAATTGGGATTTTTTTTAATTGTTGTTTATGTGGACTGTAGACGACCAACCATGGTTAATTAAGTGTTCATTAACTGGTAACTAGCAACTATTACTTACAATTCGACTTGACCTAAGCCTAATTGTTGATTACAATAAATGGTTGAAATTAGATGCACACCAAATGTTCGACAAAATGCCGTGACCAATCACGTTCATTATTAACTCCTAACAACCAATCAATGAAAACCCACCTTCAATCAAACAAGACGTGAGGTTGACCATGATCAGACCACCACGGGTGAGCCTTCACGGGTGGATCTCAATTTGTCTCCAACCCAACATTTTCAGCTGACCTGCAGCTTATGTTCTTTTTCGTTTTTTTTAAGTATATAATATTTATATCTGTCAAATGCAACAAATAAACTCACACCCCTCTTATTTTTTGTGAGATTTGAACCACTGACCTCCTAGGAGGCCAAAGACTCGGATACCGCTAGGACAAAGTCCCTTTGATTTCTTTATTCCTCTAATCTATTCATTTCACATCCAACTTCTAAATAATATTTGATTCTAGGTTTACTTCAGTTAAAATCTTTAGTCTCCCTTTCACACCACACTTGTTGGTTTCTATAAATCATATCTTCCCACATCTCTCTTTCTGATCACCACAACAATCATGGAAAGAGCCACCACCCTCTTCCTCATATTAGCCCTTCTCCTCTGTTCCACATCATCCACCGCCACCCGCCTCAACCCCACCACCACCACCACCACCATAAAACATCAAGATGAGGTATTTTGGAAACCCATGTATAATAAATTAGTACTAGTTCATTGTATGATCTCTGGTTCCTTGTCAATTTCATGTTTTTCAAGGTCTCAAAATGTACACTTGTTTTCTTTATAGGGTGATGCTGAAACTGCTGAGATTGAAAAAGGGTGTGAAGGAATTGGTGAAGAAGAATGCTTGATGAGAAGAACCCTCGTTGCTCATCTCGACTATATCTATACGCAGAAGAAAACCCCATGAAAAAAGCCTTCATCTTTATTCATGTTTATTGTTATCTCAAGATTCTTTAATGATGACAACAGTAGCAATACAATAAAACTCATTTCATTTCATTTTGTTCACAGTATATATACACATATATATACACATAGATGGTTGTATCTATAGACCCAAATCAACTCAAAACACAACATTTCTATGCTGACACCAAAGTCCATGGACTACTTAACAGATGCAAACACACTGAAATGCATATGCTCATAACAATTAAAGATTTTGCAGTCAAGTACCTGTAAGCTTCTTGACCACTTTTCTTTATACCCTCGGATAATTGGTTCAACGAAAATCCCAAAAACGATTTCATAGTCGCAAGTGTCACCCTTCCAACAAACCGAATTTTGCCGTGATCTTTTCTTGCTTTCGGTTTACTCGATACTAATTCTTTCCCATCCAAACCTTTACCATCATTAGACGAACTTCCCCTAAGAAAGTACGATGACGCTGAACTAGAATTTGAATTACCGTTTGAATTCGTCAAGACTTGGTGAGAAGTCTTGATAAAAGTCTCGATAGCACCATTGCAAACCACGGCCAACAAATCCCTCACTTTTTCTTCGTGGTCAGGGTTACTCAAACCCGATAAGATCTGTTCATAAGGATTTATATCCAAGGTTTTATCGAGATAAACCGTCACCATTGTAGTCACAAACTGCTGAATACAATCCCCAATCAGTTTCTTGCACTTATCATCACCTATAACATCAACCCATCTCTGAACTGAATCACCTGAATTCTCTGATCCATTCAGAACAGAATTTCTAGTGACCTCTTTATCAGCATAGATCGCCATAAACATATTCTTGGCAAAGCTCCCAACAACCACATAAGCAAAACCAGAACCAGCTGGTGAAAACAACTTATCCAAAGCCCTATCGGCAAAACTTGTATCGGAATCGGAATCACCATTTCTGGTTTCGACACGAGACCCCTGTAAAATTCCAACTGTGAAAGCACTTGTAACCCTAACAATTGAGTCCGAAAAACCATCAGACCTTGTGATTTTGAACAGTTGGGTTAAAGTATTGGGGATTTGGTCAGAATCGGATTGTAGGAAGTGTTTCAAATCCTTGGAAATTACTCCAATTGTGTCAGCAGAATCGCCTAGAAATTGAGTAATTGAAGCTAAGGCAGATAAGAGTTTCATCAGCCTGGCCCTTTTCTTAGTTACAGAAGGCAGTGTAGAAACCTTATAAGCAGCGTAAGTGGAAAACCCTAAAGCTGTTATGAGGAGAATCCATTTCTTTGTTTTGTGGGTGTAAGCGAAACCCTTGTGTAGATCCATATAGATTCTGATGATGAAGAAGAAACAGTGGAATTGGGTGTTGTTTCACAATAATTGGGAAAACATAAAGATTAAAAGGAAGGTGGGATTGGGGGAGGGGGAACGCAGTTGCAGAGTTGGCCTCAGCCACGTTTCCAAGGTGGCGGATGGATAATGTTAGAGTTATATTTGTATATATGAATAGTACAAGGGCTAGTCTGTAATTACTGTAACTTAGGCTGTATAAATAGATCTCTTATCTTTCATAATTAGGTTAATCAGTCTTTGTAATCTCTCGTTCAATATATGAAAAGTTGCTGCAGTTCAGTCACATCTCTCTCTCGTTTGTTCATCGATTGATTCCTACATCTATTCTAACATGGTATCAGAGCATTAGGTATGTGTTATCTACTCTTCTGATTTATCTCTTTGCTCGATTTCTGTTTGCGAGTCGTTATTTTGTTTTTTCTCTGCTTGCCGTTCGTCATATCGCTCTTATAACCTAGTCCGGAATCACTCTTTTCCGGAACCCTAAAACACCGACACTCACATCGTCCGGAACCAAAATTCCAGTACACCTCAATTAAACTTCCGGAACAGTGACTTTTGGAAATGCTTTCTTCCGGTACTGCTTCAATTAAAATTCCGGAACACCTCACATTTAACATTCCGGAACAGTGACTTCCGAAACTGCTTTCTTCCGGTATTGCTTCAATTAAAATTCCGGAACACCTCACACTTAAAATTCCGAAACAGTGACTTCCTGAACAGTGTCTTCCGGAACTGCTTTCTTACTGCTCTCTTCCGGTACTGCTTTCTTACTTCCGGAATATACCTTCTTCCGGAACAGTTTGCTTCTTCCGGAACTGTTATATCTGCTTGAACTTCCATACCGGATCTTTCTTGCATCCGAAACTCACATCCGGAACAGTTTGATCCGCGACAACAGGGTTTGAGATCAATTTCGGAACTCAACTCCGGCTCTCACTTTTCTGAAATTAATTCTGAAACACTCAGTTCCATCACTCACAACTCAGAAACTCCTTTTTCGGTTTTCAATTCCGGAACACACAATTTCGGTACCTCACGATCAGTTCCTTACATTCCGGAATTTCCTTCCAGTCTTCAGTTCCAGTTCTCAATCAGTTTTCTAATAAGTCAGATGGCTCTCAATAGCCAGTCTCAATACAGTGATTGCACGTTTTGTCACTCTACTTCTCATCTTCTTCTCAACTGCCCAATTCGAAAATGTCGCTGGTGTGGGATTACACAGCCACGACACTATGGGTCTGACTGTCTAAAGCATCCACGGAATTCAGGTAAGCAAAAGCAACAACGCACTCAGTCATTTGCTGGATCAATCACTCAAGACTCCTCTACGCCGGCAATTCAGGCACCGCATAGCAACAACTCATCGCCTGACCTTATGGAACTCCTGCGCCGAAACCAAGAGCTTATAGAGCGACTCATGACAGGCTCTATGGGTATGAATTCTCAGTGCAATATCTCAGCACCAGGTAACCCTTGGCTTTTTGATTCTGGATGTTGTAACCACATGACACCTAAGGCTGACGGGTTTATCTCTAAACAAACCTCCAGCATGTTCTCATCAGTCTGTACTGCGGACGACACTCGCTTACATGTATCTTTCAGTAGGATTGTCTCTACCCCCAATATACAACTACCTGATGTGCTACATATTCCTAACTTATCTCTGAGCCTGATTTCAATCACTCAGCTTATGGAATCTGGTATAATTGTTCTGTTTCATCCTTCTGGTTGTGTTGTGCAGGATCCAAAGACCAAGCAGATCCTTGGAGTAGGCCGTAAAGTTGGTCGGATGATTGAAGTGGTCTACCTCCGTCTTCCCTTACGCTCATCAAATTTTGTTGCTTCTGTTTCCAGTACCCCTTCCTTTGAATTATGGCATAAGCGTCTAGGACATCTATCTTTAGCTAGAATAAAACTGTTAGCTAGTTCAGGATTACTAGGCAACACTTCTTCTGAAAACGTTTCTTGTTTATCTTGTCAACTTGGCAAACATCATGCCTTACCCTTTCAACTAAATGAATTTAAATTTGTTTCTTCTTTTGATCTCATTCACTCTGATGTTTGGGGGCCAGCACCACATCCATCCATGGGAGGTTCTCGATACTTTGTTATATTTATCGATGATCACACATGCTTCACATGGATATCTCTCATGAAACATCGCTCCGAACTACCTCAAATATATATTACCTTCGCCCGTATGATTCTGACCCAGTTTTCCAAGCCCATAAAGATTCTTCGAGCAGATAATGCTATGGAATACAAGGAATCTTCTCTCCTTTCTTTTCTTCAATCTCAGGGTACTCTTTCTCAGTACTCCTGTCCCGGCACCTCTCCGCAAAATGGACGTGCAGAACGTAAACATCGCCACATCCTCGATATTGTTCGTACTCTATTAATCTCAGCCAAGTGTCCAGAACGTTTTTGGGGCGAAGCTGCCTTCACGGCTGTCTACACCATTAACCGACACCCGACCCCCATCCTAAATCAAAAGTCTCCTTATGAAGTGCTCCATGGGGTCTCCCCTGCATATGAACTCCTAAAAGTATGGGGTTGTGCCTGCTTTGTTCAGTTGCAACCTCATGAACACACCAAACTCGAACCTCGTTCTCGATTATGCTGCTTTCTTGGCTATGGTATTGAACACAAGGGTTATCGTTGTTGGGATCCAGTCTCTAAGAGACTACGTATATCCCGTCATGTCACATTCTGGGAACATCTTCCCTTCTCAACAGTGTCCAAATTTCAAGACATACCCAATCCTTCCACTTCCTTCTTCACTGATAACTCTATCTCTTTGGACTCACTCCAATTAGATCCCATACCCACCTCTCCATCTGATCCACCTGCTTCCGTCTCACCTCAATCTGTGACCTCCTCATCTGTCCCACCTCCCTCCATCTCACCTCCATCTGAGCCTTCCTCTGAGCCATCTGATCATGACCAATCATCTGCACCACCTCCAAGTACTACTTCTGAGCCATCTGCTGAGTCTCTGGATCCTAGCTCCTCTCAACCACAAGATGGAGTACGTCGCTCAGACCGGGTAAGACAAGTTCCTTCTCACCTTCATGATTATCATTGTTATGCTACATTACTGTCCAACCATGAACCCACTTCCTTCAAGGAAGCTGCTTCTAACCCTGTTTGGAAGCAAGCTATGACCGAGGAACTTCAGTCCTTGACAAAGCAAATACATGGGAGTTTGTACCTCTCCCACCGGGCAAGTCACCTATTGGTTCCAAATGGGTCTTCAAAATCAAAACAAAGTCTGATGGATCCATTGATCGATATAAAGCACGTCTTATGGCAAAAGGCTTCAATCAAGAATATGGCATTGATTACGAGGAAACTTTTGCTCATGTGGCTCGAGTCACCTCAGTTCGTAGTCTTCTCGCCATAGCTGCCACCAAAAGATGGCCACTCTATAAGATGGATGTCAAGAATGCCTTTCTCAATGGCGATCTCGAAGAGGAAGTCTACATGAGACCTCCTCTAGGTGTGATCTCTCGACAGGGTCACGTATGCCGACTTCGAAAAGCCCTCTATGGTCTCAAACAAGCTCCTCGTGCTTGGTTTGAAAATTTTAGCAATACTGTCATTTCATTGGGGTTTTCTCCGAGTAATTATGACTCTGGCCTGTTTACTCGGACCTCTGCTGCAGGTACAATCTTACTCCTATTGTATGTTGATGATATGATCATTACCGGCAGTGACTCTACAGGTATCACCCATCTCAAACAGTCTCTCAATTCATGCTTTGAGATGAAAGATCTTGGTAAGCTGCACTACTTCCTTGGTCTTGAAGTTCTGTCAGACTCTTCCGGCATCTATCTCTGTCAAGCCAAGTACATTTCAGATCTGTTGTCCAAAGCTGGGATTACAGACAACAAAGTTGCATCTACACCCATTAAGCAAAATCTGCATCTTGCTCCCAATGCCGGAACCCCGCTGCGGGACCCTACACGGTACCGCCAACTAGTTGGTTCTTTGGTCTACCTGACTGTTACTCGACCGGATCTTGCATATGCAGTTCATATAGTCAGCCAGTTCATGGCTGCTCCGTGCTCCGATCACTATGTCGCGGTTCTTCGTATCCTTCGGTACCTCAAAGGGACAATGTTTCATGGACTTCATTTCTCATCCACATCGTCCTTAACTCTTCGTGCATTCTCCGATGCTGATTGGGATGGAGACATAACTGACCGGCGCTCTACCACCGGATATTGTTTCTTCCTTGGAGACTCTCTTATTTCCTGGCGCAACAAGAAACAATCTCTGACAGCTCGATCTAGTACTGAAGCTGAGTATCGAGCTTTAGCTGACACTACGCAAGAACTTGTATGGCTACGCTGGTTACTATCTGATATGGGTGCTCATCAGATCTCTCCAACACCTTTGTGGTGTGATAACAATAGTGCTATTCAGATTGCTCACAATGATGTCTTCCATGAACGTACAAAGCACATCGAGATTGACTGTCATTTCACCCGTCAACATGTTCTTCGCAAGACCGTTCGACTTCTTTCAATTTCAACCATTGATCAGACAGCAGATATCTTCACCAAAGCTCATCTTCCGGGGCGTTTTCGGGCTCTTGTTTCCAAACTCAACTTGGCTCATTCTTCCCCCACTTGAGTTTGAGGGGGGGGGTGTTAGAGTTATATTTGTATATATGAATAGTACAAGGGCTAGTCAGTAATTACTATAACTTAGGCTGTATAAATAGATCTCTTATCTTTCATAATTAGGTTAATCAGTCTTTATAATCTCTCGTTCAATATATGAAAAGCTACTGCAGTTCAGCCACATCTCTCTCTCGTTTGTTCATCGATTGATTCCTACATCTATTCTAACAGATAAAATAAAGACCTAACGATGTGTTCTCTCATCCGGATAGAGAAAAGAAAAGAAAAGAAAGGAAATGGATAGAAAAGAAAGGAAAGGAAAATCATTTTTTCATTTGTGTTTTTGAAAGTGAAGGAAAGAAAGGAAATTAAATATTTTTTCGTGTTCTTGAACAGGAGAGAAAGGAAAGAAAAGCTATCATTTTTACTAATATACCCTTAAAAATATATTTTTTATAAGAAAATATCGGGTAGTTTTGTAATTTTAATAATTTCAGTAGTTTTTTAAAATTCTTTTAATTTCTTTCATTTCCTTTCCTTCCCTTTCCTCCTACATTTGGGAGGAAAGTTTTGGAAGGAAACTTATCATTGTTTTTCTTCCGTTTCCTTTCCTTTCTCTCCTAAAAAAGTTTCAAGAACACGAGTTTTTTGTACTTTTCACCCAATTCCCCCTCCCTTTCCTTTCCTTTCCCTCCTAAAAGGAGTTTCGAGAACACAACGTAAAAGTCAAAATCTATAGAAAAATTATATTTAACTTCAACAGATTATCTAATTTAGAAATTTTAACATTCATTATATTATTAAAATATTATGTAAATTTATCATCCCAATACAATTTTGAAAAAAGTATTTGTATAAAATAATAATAACTCAATCCTATTGATGGGATTGAATAAAAAACTAATTTCTCTTTCCATATATCAAGTTTTAGAAATTCTTTAAATTTGAAAATTTATTTAGTTTCTCTATTTTAGATAACAATATAGGAAAGCTGTTTGAGCAATTTAGAAAATTCAAATTCAATTTTTTCTATTTTAGAAAAAAGTGGTGGAGATGCTCTTAGACCATGAGTACCGCTTCCTATCTTACCCTCTGAACTCTGATGCCACATCAGCTTTTCTCTTTCCTACCCTCCTTACCCTAAAGTGGAGTACCGCTTCCTATCATACCCTCTGAACCCACTCTTACCCGCACCCACCAGTTATATTTAAAAAAATAAAAATAAAATAAAATTAGGACCGGGTTCCCGAACCCACTCTTACCCGCACCCACCGAACCCGCGGTACCCGTACCGTGTACCCGGGCTACCCGCCCCAACCCGATGTGAACCCGGCTGTGGTACCCGATGGCGGTACACACGGCCTTACAACACAAACACATGGATCAAGATGCAGAGTTGGCCACGGCTTGTGTTTTTGGCAGTTACGTTTCCTTCATGGAGTATGGATATATATATATATATATATATATATATATATATATATATATATATATATATATATATATATATATAGGGTCCCCTTCTTTTGTTAACCACCCATTTAGTGTTAACCTTATTAACTTTTTTCAACCAATAGGAATCAAGATAAATGGTTGGTTTTACTAATAATTGGACGGTTTCTGCAGGGGTTGTAACACCCCGAATTTTCCATTGTAATATGTTAATGAGTATAGGGATTTATTTATAATTTAGTCGGATTATGGACTATTTTATAAACGGTTAAGCCCGGGGTTAAGTTTGTATTTTTGTTTGAAAGATAAAGTTAATGTGAAAAGAAATTAACTTGAGGGGTCAAATTTACCAAGTAATATTAGTTTGGCGTTGATTGGTTGTTTGGTAAAAGTATGTGAGAGGTATCATCACTTCAGTACTTGTAGGAAAATAAAATACTCAAAGTGAAGACACATATTCACTTTTTATTTTGTGTCCAAAAGTTGTGTGTGTACGGTGGAGAGAAAGATAGAGCGAGACTGAGAGAACGAAGAAGAAGAAGCAGAAAGAAGAAATTGGATTTTTGGGAGAAATTGTGATTGATTGGAGAAAGCTGATTTGGGTTTTTATTGAAGAAATCGTACAGCACCAAGATTTATCAGGTGAGTTATTCAACTCTCTTTAAAATTAAGCCATTAAAGTTGAAATATATGTGTTAAATATGTGTCTGAATGCTTTGGTAAAGATTAATCGAAGAAAAGTAGGCTTATTAAATCGAATTTGTGAACTGGATTAAGGAAGAAGACGAATGAACAGTGTCTTGCGAAAAGTACACTTTGTGCAAGCCTTGGCTGCGCAAAGTGAGAATCTCGCAACAGTGGGTTGCGAGAAGTGAGAATCTCGCAACAGTTGGTTGCGCATTTTGAGTATCTCGTTAGCCTCTGTGGGGGGTGAAGTGAGAATCTCGCAACAGTGGGTTGCGAGAAGTGAGGAATTCGCAACAGTGGGTTGCGCAAAGTGAGTATTGCGCCACAGTTGGTTGCGCAATACTCATGTTGGTGCAATTTTCTGATTTAAGTAATTTTGTTATTAACTTAAAGGAATTTATGATATTAAGTTATTCTTATGATGAACTGAAAGGACTTGTTTAATTTTTAATAAGTCCAAGCATGTAATTGCAAAGAGGGGATAGTTAAGAAGTCGAGGTGTCGAGATTATTAATATTCTTTATAGATGTATATATAGAATATGTTTTGAGATGTATTATATTGTATGTTATGCACATACGATAGTAAGAGTTATAATACTTATGTATTATGTCGTGGTTTCTAAAAATAGGCATCCGGTCATCGGGGGCACCTTAGTACGGTGTAATGGGAACCGATTACTAGCCATTGACCAAATGGATGTAATTTTTAGTGATTGAGTGTACCTTGAATCATCGGGGGTCCCGGTTGTGTATCGCGATATTATAATCCCATTGGGACCATTGATTATGAGGTGGAGGGGACGTGAAATGTGGAATAGGCAGATTTCGATTTGTAATTCCCATTTCTAATGGAAGATCGGAGATTTCCATTTTATCGGGAAGATCGGAGATTTCCCAACTGTGAAAGGAAGATTAGAGATAGGCATAAAGTAATTTGTAATCTCTACTTCCGGATTAAGGAATAGGCAGGTTTTGACTTGTAATTTCTTGAATAAGAGTATTAGCCTTGAATATGGGATTATTCGTGGTAAACTCTTGGTAGTGATTTTATGGCTAGATGAATAGTCATAGGTTTGGGAGTGGGGTAGATTCCCAGTAGTGAAAGGAGTTGTTGTACGGTAAGATGGGTGGAAACAGGTTTGATTTATCTGTTGATATTTTAATTGTTAAATTTTAATTTTATTTGAATATTCTCACTAGGCGAAAGCCTAATGTTTCAAGTTGAATTCTCTTACCAGGTACAAGCTCCGGGAAGTAAGCGGGATTGTGTAATGAGGACTTTTGGAAAGACTCAAACTTGGAGATGACAGAGGATCTAGTTATTCTTTTGATATTTTGGGACAGATGATTAGATAACCTAGTTAATCTGATTATGATGTATGATTTGATTAATAGGTTATTTGAATTAGATGTTTGTTGTATATAGAAACCTTACTGTTGATCCTCTTGTTATATAAGTTTGAAGTTAATTGATCATAACTTGTGGAATTTTTAAGGTTTAAATTAGCCCTGTTTTTAGGGTGTTACAATATGGTATCAGAGCATTAGTTTAAGTGAACTAAGTATGCTGAGGAGGTACTTAGACTTAAGCTGAGAAGAATTAAGTTATGATTCGTGAGAATGGGTAGAAGTACTAAGACGGGATAGTCTTAGAGTCAACGGAAATACGTGAAATTAGTACTGTAACAATGGTAATGAGAATTCTCATGTATGATATGTTCAAAATTTCAATTAGCTACTGTTATTATGAATATATTGTTACGTAAGCATACTTATTTCTGAATTGTTACGGCGACTAATGATCGGTAAAGTACGTTTTGTATGTTTTATGTGTATAACCATTTCTTATGATTATCCCCCTAGGTTATAGTAGAATGATGGAGAATACGCCAATAAGGTCCTTCAATTCTTTGAAGGATAGATCAGTAAATGATTGGGAGTTGGAAGGATAACCTGGAACTGGTGGGACTCATGAAAGTCCGCCAAGGCAACCTTTAATAGGTGGATTGAAATGTGTGGGGATAGAATGTGAAGTGATTGATCAAGATAGGAAATAATATGAAATGGATGAGTAAGTAGGCCGTGGAATGCATGTATAATAAGTGTTACAAAGCTGAGAGGGCGATCACTAGTCGAAGGTAGATTGTCAATGATAAGTTGACTGAGTAAAACGATTGACCTTGTGTGAGTAAGTAGCCTTCATTTGCGAGTAGAGTTTTATGCATGGTGTCCTAGTGTGTGTTACTTGAGTTTTCTTGATTTCAAAACAATTACATAAACAGCAGTTTTAGTCGAGGTTGTGTCAGTATGTGCAAGTGTGTATTTAAAGAAAAAGGCAATTTCATTTACGTTGCACAACGAAATTTTGGAGCTTAGCAATTTGCAGAATATTTCATACTTTACATGAAAAGGTTAAATTGTAGCAGAAGGTCAAGAAAGTATTGGTCAGCAACACTTTTATAACCAACAAGAGTATTGACTTGATGATATCGTATAAATAAGTATGAGAACCAACTAGTTTATTGGTGTCGGTAAATTTTTGAATTTTGTCGTGGGAAAAGATTTTCATTTAAGATATTACCGTCGTAACAACATCATTTTGGTTGAGAAAGATTAAGTTTTACGAAAATTATTATGCAAACGATTTTAAGATCGTTGTACAGTTTATTGAAGTTATGAAAATGTTGGGGCCATGTGTGCCCAAGTTGTTCAAGTGTTGTTTTTCAAAAGTGTGAAATGATGTATTTATCAAGTTGTCCTGCATGAAGGCTATGAACTCACTAGGTCGTAGAGTATTATTCTATAAGTTAAGAAAGAACTCCAAGAGTGGAGAGGTGTTGGATAAATCATGGGAGAATGTTTGTAGTATTGGTATTTGTGTTCAAAAGGAAAGGTGAACAATGGGAAAGTCAAAAGTGGACTTTAGTGTCGGTTGTAAGAAGGTCTGTACCCTTGTTTGGTACATAGAAATACAGTTGTCAAGGGGACGATTGTGTCCGGAGGAAGGATTAGTAGTTATCAAAGCGATAGAAATTAGCAATTCGTTATGAGTAATCTTTTGATATTAACGTTGTACGAGTAAATTGAAAGGAAGACGCTGGGATGTGAAATGGATTAGGATGTGTTGTAAGGATTAGGTTCAGTTAAGAACCCTTGTTAAAGACTAAGTTAAGAAAGTATCGACAGACGACTATTGACGTTGAAGTCGACAGTTGTTTTATGTGTGAGGCCCTTTTGCTTAGCATTGGGTGCAGTTTGGGTGCGTCCCGCGTATGCCTATGCGGGCAGGAATAAAACCGTGAGCGGTACCGGTATGTTGTTATGCAGAGGGTATGCGCAAGGCGGATATTATTGTGTACGGTGTACGGCACATTTGGGGACTTTTAGTGATTGACGAATAAATCACTAATGAAAGAAGTTTTGATTTATTGTTGCATAAGTGAAAGCTATGTGGTCAAAGTATGCTTTTAGAGTTTATTGTGGTTGTGTAACAATTATAAGGTATTGTGTGCTTAATTTCATTTTATTTAAATAAAGTGCCGGTTTAAGTATAGGTCTTATGTATGAGGACCGTTTTATAACCTTGTATTCTTAGTACTGTTGGAACTAATGAGTCTTGGTGAAGTATATACTTTGTTGAGTATAGAAGAGTTGTATATATATATATATATGTACATCTATATATATAAATATATATAAATTGACTTCATCTAGAAAGTGGCAATGAAAGGGTAGTGAGATTATCACGCATTTGAGCGTGTGTTGCATGATGTGGGATAGATGATTTTTTTTAAATTACATGAGTTGTTGTTGATAATTGATTATTAGATCCTTCGAGCAGATGGCTCGGTTTTGGACTCGGTTGAGTCTTGAGGGCATTTGCTCGGTTTAATAAGCTCGACGTAGATTTGGGGTTGGAATTTTAGAAATGATATTATAATTGAAGTTTACATGATGTGAATGCATTGGTTATTCTTTTGAGGTCATGTATGAATGCTAAGTCCTGAATTAGAAGATTTAAAATTTGAAGGAATACCTTGTAGGGGTGTTAGAATGGAGAAAAACTGTTGTATTAGACAAGAACGAAGTAAGTATATAGACTGTGTCGATCTGCGAGGGATTGTACTTTGTCTATGTATTGGCTTGGAATCACAAAGAGCTAGCAAGAAACGAGTAAGTTTAAATTAATCTGAAGACCGTGAGTGGTGAATAAAAAAAATAAAAAAATAAAAAAAATGGAAAGGAGTTTAATAGTAAAATAGACTCAGTAATCGTGCGAGAGAGCATGAAAGTACGTTTGAATAGTGTACGAATTGCTATTAGAGACTTGGTCTGCTATGAGATGTTATGGGTGAAGAATGTACGAACGAGTAGTGGCATCAATTGCCAAGATAAATGTGTTAACCAGTATGTATGTGAAGATTAAAAAGAGGAAACTTCAGATGGAGGTCTTTTCGGGGATTTCGGATGAAGTGTTTCATTTGTCATTAAAATTGTTGGAATATGTGGATGGTAAGATGGCGTGGTGATATGGCTAGTAAAGGAATAGAATGTCGGAACGGTAGTGGGTGTTGATCTAAGGTAATTTTGGTTGTGTGAACCACTAAATAAGTTTATGATTTTGAATCATAACAAGAAGTTTAATAAAGATGAGGAGTGTGTTGGTCAAATTATGGTGTAATAAATGCAAAATCCGTAAGGAATGAGAGCTGCTTCTTATGTGTGAAAGAATTGCCGAGAAAGTATTAGTTGCAGATTAAAGAATGTGTAGTAACTTTGGACGGTATGTCGTTTCAAGATAACTTAGTTGAATGCCTTAAGTTAGAATTTTGGTATAACTGTTCGGTTATGTATAGTGATGAGAAAATGTTATCAGTATGCGTAAAAGCTGGGAGAAAGAGACAAGTAATGATTGGAGGGTAGTACTCCATGCTAACGTGGAAAGTAATGATAGAAAGGTCGGACCTAAGAATGTAGTTATACTACAGGTTCAATGGAAGTATCACCTTTGTTATACGATATTTTAGTGCTTGGTTGCATTGTGGTCGCGTAGTGCGATAGTGATGTGAGGAAGTGGTAGCACTTTATACTGAAGAAACGTGTGAGTCATGGATGTAATGATGGTTTGCCGTAATTATTGAAGTATTCAAAAGTGGAGAGTATGCTCAATTTAAAGTGAGTATGGATTTTCAAGTAATATACGTTAATATTATTTTGAGATCTGGAGATTTAGGTACGGTTAATGACGATAAGGTAGATTAAGCAATAGTCGGATAAAGATTTAAGGATAAACATTTACTCCAAGGAGGCTTGCAAATTCAAGTTGGGGAGCGAGTAATGATGAATCCTTGTTCTTTCTGGACTTTTATTTGTAATTAAATATGTAAGACTTAAAGTGAAGAGTCGTACAAAATATTTCATGTTGGTATAATGTGATTTCTTTTATTAAAGTAAGAATGGATGAAAAGAGTTGTTGTGTGGAGAAACCAGAAGAATTTTTGATAAGCCAATTAAAAGGTTATGTAATGGTAAGAAGTAGTTATGTTAAAAGTACAATGGAAACACCATAGAGATGCTAACGTGACGTTAGAATCGGAGGAAGATATGAGGAATAAATGTCCCCATTTGTTTGCTTAGTTTTGATTTCGGGGACGAAATCATTCTCAAGTTGGGGAGTATTGTAACACCCCGAATTTTCCATTGTAATATGTTAATGAGAATAGGGATTTATTTATAATTTAGTCGGATTATGGACTATTTTATAAACGGTTAAGTCTGGGGTTAAGTTTGTATTTTTGTTTGAAAGATAAAGTTAATGTGAAAAGAAATTAACTTGAGGGGTCAAATTTACCAAGTAATATTAGTTTGGGGTTGATTGGTTGTTTGGTAAAAGTATGTGAGAGGTGTCATCACTTCAGTACTTGTGGGAAAATAAAATACTCAAAGTGAAGACACATATTCACTTTTTATTTTGTGTCCAAAAGTTGTGTGTGTACGGTGGAGAGAAAGATAGAGCGAGACTGAGAGAACGAAGAAGAAGAAGCAGAAAGAAGAAATTGGATTTTTGGGAGAAATTGTGATTGATTGGAGAAAGCTGATTTGGGTTTTTATTGAAGAAATCGTACAGCACCAAGATTTATCAGGTGAGTTATTCAACTCTCTTTAAAATTAAGCCATTAAAGTTGAAATAGATGTGTTAAATATGTGTTTGAATGCTTTGGTAAAGATTAATCGAAGAAAAGTAGGCTTATTAAATCAAATTTGTGAACTGGCTTAAGGAAGAAGACGAATGAACAGTGTCTTGCGAAAAGTACACTTTGTGCAAGCCTTGGCTGCGCAAAGTGAGAATCTCGCAACAGTTGGTTGCGCATTTTGAGTATCTCGTTAGCCTCTGTGGGGGGTGAAGTGAGAATC
The DNA here is from genome assembly GCA_033807775.1 of Saussurea involucrata. Taxonomy (NCBI): domain Eukaryota; kingdom Viridiplantae; phylum Streptophyta; class Magnoliopsida; order Asterales; family Asteraceae; genus Saussurea; species Saussurea involucrata. The sequence goes on along the minus strand of CM066322.1, from coordinate 52,190,905 downwards.
TCGCAACAGTGGGTTGCGAGAAGTGAGGAATTCGCAACAGTGGGTTGCGCAAAGTGAGTATTGCGCCACAGTTGGTTGCGCAATACTCATGTTGGTGCAATTTTCTGATTTAAGTAATTTTGTTATTAACTTAAAGGAATTTATGATATTAAGTTATTCTTATGATGAACTGAAAGGACTTGTTTAATTTTTAATAAGTCCAAGCATGTAATTGCAAAGAGGGGATAGTTAAGAAGTCGAGGTGTCGAGATTATTAATATTCTTTATAGATGTATATATAGAATATGTTTTGAGATGTATTATATTGTATGTTATGCACATACGATAGTAAGAGTTATAATACTTATGTATTATGTCGTGGTTTCTAAAAATAGGCATCCGGTCATCGGGGGCACCTTAGTACGGTGTAATGGGAACCGATTACTAGCCATTGACCAAAGGGATGTAATTTTTAGTGATTGAGTGTACCTTGAATCATCGGGGGTCCCGGTTGTGTATCGCGATATTATAATCCCATTGGGACCATTGATTCTGAGGTGGAGAGGACGTGAAATGTGGAATAGGCAGATTTCGATTTGTAATTCCCATTTCTAATGGAAGATCGGAGATTTCCATTTTATCGGGAAGATCGGAGATTTCCCAACTGTGAAAGGAAGATTAGAGATAGACATAAAGTAATTTGTAATCTCTACTTCCGGATTAAGGAATAGACAGGTTTTGACTTGTAATTTCTTGAATAAGAGTATTAGCCTTGAATATGGGATTATTCGTGGTAAACTCTTGGTAGTGATTTTATGGCTAGATGAATAGTCATAGGTTTGGGAGTGGGGTAGATTCCCAGTAGTGAAAGGAGTTGGTGTACGGTAAGATGGGTGGAAACAGGTTTGATTTATCTGTTGATATTTTAATTGTTAAATTTTAATTTTATTTGAATATTCTCACTAGGCGAAAGCCTAATGTTTCAAGTTGAATTCTCTTACCAGGTACAAGCTCCGGGAAGTAAGCGGGATTGTGTAATGAGGACTTTTGGAAAGACTCAAACTTGGAGATGACAGAGGATCTAGTTATTCTTTTGATATTTTGGGACAGATGATTAGATAACCTAGTTAATCTGATTATGATGTATGATTTGATTAATAGGTTATTTGAATTAGATGTTTGTTGTATATAGAAACCTTACTGTTGATCCTCTTGTTATATAAGTTTGAAGTTAATTGATCATAACTTGTGGAATTTTTAAGGTTTAAATTAGCCCTGTTTTTAGGGTGTTACAGGGGTATTATTGGAACATCAACTTTTTATTATTTTATGTAATTTTACATTCCTTGTTTAACGCCTATCTAATCTTGGTAGTTATTATTATATTTTTTTTAATATTAATGCTAATCTTCATCCTTTTTTCTCTTAATCTTATCATATCACTTAATTTTTTGTTAACCCAGCAAACATTAGTACTGCATATATGCACATCTTAGTACTGCATATATTGAAATTTTATATGTGCACATCTTAGTACTTCATATATGCACATATCAGAACTGCATATATGCACATATCAAAACTGTATATATGCACATCTAAAAAATTGCATATTGACATATGCATATATGCACATATACAGATGCACATATAAACACTTAACAGTTTGCACATATGCACATATACAGATGCATATATGCACTCAGTTAATATTGAAATCTAAAGTTTTTGAGGTCATACTTAGTACTGCATATATTGAAATTTTATATATGCACATCTTAGTACTGCATATATGCACATATCAGAACTGTATATATGCATATATCAAAACTGCATATATACACATCTAAAAAATTGCATATTGACATATGCATATATGCACATATACAGATGCACACATAAACACTTAACAGTTTGCACATATGCACATATACAGATGCATATATGCACTCACTTAATATTGAAATCTAAAGTTTTTGAGGTCATATTTAGTACTGCATATATTGAAATTTTATATATGCACATCTTAGTACTGCATATATGCACATATCATAACTGCATATATGCACATATCAGAAATGCATATATGCACATTATAGAATTGCATATATGCACATATTACAACTGCATATGTGTACACTTTACACCTACAACATATATGCACATATCAATTGTTATAACCAGAAAGTGTATGAAGGTGATGAATAAATAAAACTTGTTAGCAAGATTAGATGGATTGTAATGAAAATGATGAACCAATCGAAGGTAGTTAGTAGTACAAATAAGTTGAAGAGGTTGGAAAATTTTGCCCCTTTCAAACTAGGGTTAGGGCACAGGATTAGTTAGGGTTCTTCAATTTCCCCCAAAATTCAAACAACATAAAATCAATTATGAATACAGAGATCCACCAGAAGAGATCGCCATTAATAATATAGCTGCTTGTTCTTCTTCCCGTAGCTTGTTCCACCATGGCTTCCCTCTTTCATACGACGATCTCTTTCTCTGCTCTTGTTTTTTTGCCATTTATTACCATCAATCTCATCTTCATCTTCATCTTCGTCTTCATCTTCATATCTCTTTTTCTTTTCGCACACTTCAATGTTCTTCTTCCGTTTTGATCAAATCCAGCCATCACCGATCTCCTCTTCTTGTTGATGTTAGCCCCGAAAACCACTGATTTCTTAAGAGATTTTGTATGGAATCGCCTTGTTTAAGAATCGATTTGTACTCGAACTTTTTGGAATCGATTGGAATCGATTTGTTTTGGATCGATTTGGAATCGATTTGTATCGATTTTGGAATCCACTGATTTCTTTGATTCCACTTGTTGATGTTAGCCCACTGTCGCTGCTTGTTTGGAATCGATTGCAATTAATCTTCAAAAAACTAGTATCACACTGATTTCTTTGGTAGATTTGGTTTGAATCAATCTTGGAGAGAGAGTATGGTTTGGAATTTTGTTTCTAAATGAGGGCGAGATAAATTTAACAGGTCCGTGAAATTAGGCGCGTGCGGTATTCATTCCTTATCTGATATTTACACAGGTTTGTTAATTGACAATAATACCCCTGTGCATATATGCTTCATATGAACTCAACCGTTTTTTTTTATTTAATTATGAATTAAAAAATCATTTTAATCTTAGCCATTGATTTTGATGATTAATGGTCCTGATTAGTTAACATAATTAACACTAAATGGTTGGTTAACAAAATAAGGGCCCTCTCTCTCTCTCTCTCTATATATATATATATATATATATAGGTTGAGTTATTTTGTTTATCAAAAATTTGGTACTAACTTTATTAACCAATTAACAACCTTTGATCTTAAAATGAGTGGTTGAGATGAAATCATTAATTACAAGATGGGGCCTTTGAGAAATAAAGTAATGAACAAGAGTGTTAAGGGTCATTTTAGTAAAACCAATTCCCTTAGTTTTGTAACCCCCTCCATAGAATACTCCCAACACAATCAATCCGTTACATTAACATCTCTTACATCCCTGTATCTTATATGTATTTTATGTTCTATCTTAAACACCGAATCCATCTGCATTTTACATGTATGTGGGGATGTAAAATAAACCAAACGTCCAGTCGTTTTAGAACCGTTTGGGGGGGGACTTTGTGTATGTTCGGTAATTTAGAAAATGAACAAGTATTTTTAGTTAGGTTAGTTAAATCAGCGAACACGAACGATGGTATCGTTCGTGAATGTTTGAACATTCATGTTTGTTAAATGATGGGTCGTTTACGTTCGTTCATTAATGTTTGATTGTTCATTATACTCTTATGGTAACAAATAGTAAAAAACATTCAATCCGGATATACGTTGAACATGTATGAAACAACTAAAAAACAATAAATGGTTTGTGTTAATGAAAGTTGAACACGTATGAAACGAGTATGTGTATCAAAAAAATAATATGGATAACAAAATTAATATATATTCTTATTGTTCATAACCGTGCACAGTTGACCATTGACATTTCACATATGTTCTCAAGTTAATTATACTCTTATGGTAACAATAGTAAAAAACATTCAACCCGGATATACGTTGACCATGTATGAAACAACTAAAAAGCAATAAATGGTTTGTGTTAATGAAAGTTGAACACGTATGAAACGAGTATGTGTATCCTAACAATAAAATGGATAGCAAAACTAGTATATATTCTTATTGTTCATAACTGTGCACAGTTGATCATTGACATTTCACATATGTTCTCAAGTTAATTATACTCTTATGGTAACAATAGTAAAAAACATTCAACCCGGATATACATTGAACATGTATGAAACAACTAAAAAGCAATAAATGGGTTGTGTTAATGAAAGTTGAACACATGAGAAGGTTGAACACGTATGAAACGAGTATGTGTATCAAAAAAATAATATAGATAGCAAAACTAATATACATTCTTATTGTTCATAATTGTGCACATTTGACCATTAGATCAATTCTGCACAAACTGTTAATAATGGTTCTGCAAAAAACGTCCCTCATTAACAAAATATCAAGTGAGAAATGAATCAACAAACTCCAACGACAACGTCGAACTTTGCGGAATTAGTAGAATAGTCCAACATATCGGGTTGAATATATTCTTGATGACGATGAAAATCCATTTTCATGCAAACCGAACTATGATGAACGAGAGCTCCCTCAAACCAACAACTTAATTTTTTAAAAATTAAAATTACCTATATCAAATTCGTAACTCCCCAATGTAATGAAAAATTAATATTTGCTTTTGTAACTCCCATTTTAAAAGTCCACCAAAAAAACTCTTTTACAAAATACCAAATGTACCATTTGACACCAATTAATATGTTGACACTAACCAACTAGAAAGGTGAAATCCTATTGGTCTAAAGTGGTTAGTAAAGTTAACACTCTTTGGGAAGTTAACAAAATAACCTCCCTATATATATATATAGGGTACAAACCATGTATTTGTTGCACCCCTTACAAACCACAGTTTGCATATGTGCAGACTGGTTTTGCATATATGCATTGTCCCATATGAATGTATGTCCATTATATGTATATTTTTGCACGTATTCATATGCATATATGCAGAACCAGTCTGCACATATGCAGAATGTGGTTGGTAAGGGGTGCAACAAATGCAAGGTTTGCATTTTACGAAGCCTCTATATATATATATATATATATATATATATATATGTTAGGAAAAAAAATTGGATACCAAACCCCCTTCAATTCCAATTTTTTAGGCCTGTGTTTGAGAAATTAGTTGATAAACTAGTTTATGGTTGTTAAGTTGATTATTAATTGATTAATAAGTCATATTTGGTAAAAACTAGCTATAAACATATAAAAACATCAAAAAAAGACATGTTAAAAAATAACCAATAATTATACTTTATAATAGAGTAAACTACAAATTTCGTCCCTGGTGTTTACCAAAATCTTTGAAAGTGGTCCTTATACTTCAAAAACTACAAGTATAGCCATTGGTCTTTGAAAATCGCTTTGAAAGTGATTGATTGTTTCAATCACTCCAGATCTATTGCCCGTGGAGATTATGGAGCCCCCAACTTCAACCACTCCAAGTCTATACATTGGGTCACTCCAAGTCCACAAAACAAGCACATTGGGATTACACCTTACTGCCCATGGGACGTTGCCCGATCATATAGGCCCACACCTTACTTACCATGGAACCCGATGCCTATCGCGTGCCAAGCACATCTGGAATTACACCTTACTGCCTATGGGACGATGCCCGACCATATAGGCCCACACCTTACTTACCATGGAACCCGATGCCTATTCCGTGCTATAATAAGAGAAACTAGCGTCTCATCATTGAACGTAAAACTCAAGTGCCTATGGATCCATAGCAAATAAGGTCTAAATATTACACGACCCCAAACGGATGAACAAACACATTCAAAACATGTAATTCTCCAATAACCATAAATCACGTCCAAAACTTGACTTTAAGCTTATCAAAACTGGACAAATGTCCCCAAGACTTAACAAAATTCATTACCGAGCCATAAGCTCGACTAACTCAAAAAATCAATCGTGAAAAGTCATAAAATGAAATTAAACGTAGCAACACACACCTTTGCCAATAAATATTTCGAATCCATGCAAAACCTGAAACAAAACCTTGGGTTGGGACAACCCTCTTTTCCAAGGGACTCACCCGTTACATTTTCAAATCATCCCATAATGTACTAAATGCATATTTCCAAAATATACACAAAATGCATTTTCATATTAAGTAGACTCCATTTATAAAATAAATCATCAACACATTTTCATTTATAATTTATCTATCAAATTTCCTAAAAATTCCAAATGTAGGTGTTTTACAATATTTACAACAATAAATACTTCAAAAGGTCAAAACCAACCAAATAACTCAACCAATGATAATTTTCATGTAAAACACATAAGTACTTGGAAAAACAACATTTTTGGCATGTACAAGGTTTTCACAAATCAACTTGAACTCACTTTGCTAGATTTAGGCTAAATCTAGATTTTTCCCAAACGTAAGCTCCTTTGAAGAAACATGAATCCTCAAGCTAAATCTTCCAAAAACCTAGATCCACAAGTTTCCAACTATAAATATTCATCCCAAACACTTAGAATCATTTCCCCAACATAAAACATCAAAATCCCAACTTATACCAAAACCCTAACTTTCATAGATGAAGAAAAGAGAATATTACCTTAACCACAACTTGAATCCACCAACCAAAATACTTCTAGAATCACCAAAATGAACCACACATTCCAAATCTTCAAAATGGAGAAAAGGGTTGGATGAAACCCTAGAAACTTGATAAAGAAGATGAAGTGAAAGGGTTCTAGAAAGGTTAATATTCATAAAAATGGTGAGGGGTTTGATTTGGGGATGAAGGATGAAGAGAAGATGAAAGATTTAGGGTTTAGTGGGAGAAAAATCGGTTTTAGAGAGAGGGAGATCTGATTTGGGGCTTTGAAAATGAAATGAGGGAAGAGAGAGGGAAAAGTTTTAAAAGCAAACAAAATATCTCATCAGGCACATCGCGGACGTCCGGCTTGCCCTGGCCGAAACCCCAAATTTCTATGTTGCTTCCGCGGACGACCCACGGACGTCCGGCCTTGACCCCATGCGGACGTCCGCAAGCTAAAAAATCGGAAATTCAATTTTCGGGGTGTTACATCCCTCGTCGTTAACTCCGTTAAAAAACTCAGTTAAGTGAAGGGTACTTTTGTTTTTTTACATTTTTTTGTCTTTTTCTGTTAAAATAAAATAAAATAAAACAAAAATATTTTTTATTATATTATATATATATACATATACATATATATACACAGAGAATCGTCCGACGGTCTTCTCCGGCGACCACGCCACCGTCCGGCGGTCTTATTCGGCGACCACACCACCGTCCGACGGTCTACCAGCAACGGCCACTAGCACAGCTCCACTCATCTTCTCAACTTCTTCTCTAACATGTACAATGAAATCCCAATTCAGGAAATCCAGAAAAAGAAAATAACCCAATTTTGTAACAATCTGAGATAGTGTTTTTCATAAATCCCAATAAACCAAAATGGTGTTTTCTATAACAATCTGTGGAGAAACAGATTGTTGTTCTTTAGATCAAAAACAGCAGCAAGGGAGAACAGATTGTGGTTCTTTCAAGGGACGAGATGGGTACCTGATGGATTGAAGTAATCATAGAAGAAATCAGAAATGAAGAGGGGGATGGAGATAGCGAGTGATTTGGAGGAGTAGATCTGAAGGAGTGGATTTGGAAATCGTGTTAGGTGGAGGGAGAGTGATAGAAATATAAGAGGCGTAAAAGTGTGATTAGGTTATCACTCGATTTGGTGGTACTAACAATCAAACAAACACTAGCTTCGATTGATTGTATCTATATGTACCAAGAAAAACACTAAGATCGAGAGAGATAGAGAGAGGAATATTGTTGCTTTGGTGAAGAAGAAAGCTCCATGGATAGAGGAGGTCAAAAGGGAGGTAGCGAGCAGAGGTTAGAGGTGGAGGTGATGTGGTGGCCGGACCATCGCCGGAGATGGTGACCGGAGTAGGTCGGGGAGTTGATCGGAGGGCCGACGGAGGTGGTTCATGGGGAGTTCCCCGGTTCACTTCACTGTGTGTGTGTGTGTGTATATATATATATATATACTAGATTCGAACCGTGTATTACACGGGGTAATTTAAAAAAAGTTAAATCATGCCAGAAAACTTATCAACTATTATGAAAGATTAATTTAAAGTGAATTGACGGGAAGCATAACAATTTGACTTTGAAAATATCATTAACTAACCATCTGTTGATAACTGATATTATGTAGTTCAATTAAAATTAGAGGAAATAATATAAGCATGATTAAGAAAGTATAAATAATTAAGAGCATCTCCAACAGCTTCCCCATAATTTCTCCAAAATGGGGAACCAAAAGCCAAAATCCCTAAAAAATATACATTCATCTCCAACAGCTTCCCCATTTTGGAGAATCCAACATTAATTAAAATATTAAAATATTCCATTTATCTATTAAAATATTATTTCTCTCTCTACATATTTATTTTCAAAGATTCCTATTGGTCATCTCACTTGGTAATCATTTTTGGAGTGATCTCCATATTTGGAGAAAAAAATCTTCTTTCTCCATTTTAGGGATAGTTTTGGGGAAGCTGTTGGAGCACAATATTAGCCTAAAATCCTCATTTTCTCCATTTTCCCCATTTTGGAGAAGCTGTTGGAGATGCTCTAAATATACTATAGTAAAATATTTGCATATTTATATTTTTGAAAAAGGTTCAAACTCATAATCCAAAAGTCAGTTGATAAGTGATATTTTTTTTCCAAGTAATTAAATCTCTTATGATAATTTTAAGGGTGTTTCGTTGACAGAATGGAATTTGATAGAATTGTAATTCGTCGAAGGAATTCAACTTTGAAGTAAAAATTGATATGAAATTGCAAAAAGAAAAATCACGACAATTTAGTGATTATTTGTATCAAATCCCATACTAATTTCAATAAATCTCATACTAATCACGACACATTAATTCGTATATATTTATGATAATTAATAATATAATTAAATCCAAAAATATTCAATATTGGGCTCATTTTGAAGGTATTGACGAAGCGATTACAATGGTATAATTTGTAAAAAATAGAAATGTTTTTTAATGTATTTTAGTTCATATACATTATTTATGTTTATATGATAAGAGTCTAAAATGAAAAATAAAAAAGTAAAAGATTAAAGTAAACTACATACCTAATTATAAGGGTAGTAAATGTAACGTATAAATTAAAAAAATTGAATTAAGGAGAGATTTAAGGAGAAGTGAATGTGAGTGTGTTAATTGAACTTATAATGTAAACTGTGTCCAGATACATGTTTAGGCGGGAAAATACTGAAGTCGACTCACCAGAAGATGACACGTGGCATGCTAGTTACTTATTTATTATATGTATAGATATAATATATAATATAAAATATTTTTATTTTTATTATATTTTATTTTATTTTAACAAAAAAAGACAAAAAAAAGTGTAAAAGGACAAAAATACCCTTCACTTAACTGAGTTTTTTAACGGAGTTAACGACGAGACCACTTTCAAAACGATTTTCAAAGACCAATGACTATATATACTTGTAGTTTTTAAAGTATAGGGACCACTTTCAAAGATTTTGGTAAACACCAAAGACGAAATTTGTAGTTTACTCTTCATAATATAATTAAAACAAATTTATTATAGTATAACATATTAATTAATATATAAACAAGATAATAAAAAAAGGGAAATTAATTAAAATACCCTAAGTTTGACCAACTGTTACCAAAGTACCCAAAAAAAATATTTTCTTACCGAAATGCCCTCTTTTTCCACGATAGGATCCCGCGATCGCGGTCAGGGACCAATTGTGAAAATTTTTGCAAGAAATATTTACATTTTCAGTCCCTGGCCCCCGCGATCGCGGCCCGCGATGGCTCAAACGCGGCCCGCGATGGCCCGCTATGGGGACTGAAAGTGTAAATAATCTTGCAAAATTTTACACTTTCAGTCCCTGCCCGCGATCGCGGGATTTTATCGCGGAAAAAGAGGGCATTTCGGTAAGAAAATAATTTATTGGGGTACTTTGGTAACAGTTGGTTTGACTTAGGGTATTTTAATTAATTTCCCATAAAAAAAACACCTCTTTGTTGTATTTTTCTTGTATAGTTTCCGTCCAGAGCTACACCTAGTGTTTTTTAGAGCAAAAGCAATTTCAAAAAAATATATATAGTTTTTGATTTCACTTATTTAAGGTTTTAAACTTTTAATCTATGGTTTCTAATTAAAGTTAATAATTTAGGGTTTTAATTTTTAAAATTTGAAGTTTTTGAGAGGTTCATACGAGTTGTTCACCGGAGATGATGTACGAATTTGGTAGTATGTTGTACGAATGCTCTAAGCATATTACATTAAAATGTATTTTTTTAAAATAGGAAAAAGAATCTGATTAACAGAAAAGATAAAAGATAAGGAAAAATTGAAAGGACCAAAATGCCTTTAATATAACTGAGGTATTTTAACAGAGTTAACAAGAATGACCAAATTCAAAACAAAATGGGAACTAGAGTGACCAATTCTAAACAAAATGACAATCACAACGATTAAAAGTGTTATTAGTTCAAAATAGGAATGAGACTAGAATATATGACCTCCAAATTATAGTACTTTAACCAACTCACATCTAAGTTGAGGCTATCTTGAGGAAAACGTTAAGGTAGTGTTTGATATTCAGACAACTAGACAAGAGAGGATTGGTACAAAATTGGAATAAACAGAACAAGTTATTTGCTTGGTGTTTGGTATGACTAGGAATTGACAGGACATGACAAGTTGTTCTGATATGTTGTTTAATGATTTTATATGGTGGTTAGAAGCGGTGGTAGAAGAGGATGTGGTGTTTGTGGTGGTGGTGGAGGTAGAGTGGTGGCCGGTGGCCGACGGTGGTTGTGAATGACATGGAGATGGTGGTGGTAGCGGCTGACAAAGGTGGAGGTGGAGGTGGCTGATAATGGTGGATATGGAGGTGGAGGTGGAGGTGGTGGATGTGGAGAAGATAGAGATCGGTGGTGGGCTGGTGGCCGATGTGGATGTAGAAGTGGTTTTAATTGGGAGGGGCAGGTTTGGCTTTTTGTATTATTGAACCACTACCAAACAGACGTATAACTGACAGAATAAGTTACGAGTCTCATTAAGCGGCTAACAAACAAGCCCTTACTTTGAACGACCTGAAGTCACATACACAAACAACACATTTGAAACTTGCAAGAAATCAGATCTATACACATGCAGAAGCAGTAGTTTACGCTAGAGAAACTGTACACAAACTATTTACGCCGCCATACACAATTAGTTCATCAATTACGAATTAGAAAAATGTTTGATATCATCAATGTCAACAACATCAAGCCAATCATTAGATTCCTTCGTTTCAGGGTTATGATTGCTTACCTGTCCAGATCCACCACGTTCAATAGTCAAAGAGTCATTGTCGTTTCCCAAACCAGTGGAGCTTCGACCCAACTGAACCCAACCTGGTGAGTCTTTTGTTGAAGAATCAGAGCCATATGTTGGTTTCTTGTAATTTATAGGTATGTTCCCATCATCATCATCATCCTCAAGATCACTAAAAGATACATCCTCATCATTCTCAATAGGAATTGTAACTCCACCCCTAACAATTTCTGAGCTTTCTTCTTTTAACCAATCATCTGTCTCATCTTTATGCCTATTCTGATTGTGAGGCTCCTCTTGAATCACAGATTTTTCTACAATCGGAATTTCATCACTGTGGATGGGGTGTTTTTCAGTCTCGATCAAAGATATCTCATGGGGAGCAGATTCTAACTCTCTGGGTGAAGAATCAAGCATATTTATAGGATCAAATTTGCTTCTTGGCCCTTCATTCTTGGACTGTGCATAACAATGGTTCTTCAACTCGTGTGCTAGCGATGCTCTGACTTTCACAATCTGCACACAGAAAGTAAGATGGGTGGAACCGTGAGAGGAGATGAGAAAGAAAACAGAGTGCTCTTGCAAAATTAAATAAAAAGCCTTTAATCTCCCTAACAATAGAAAACTAGAGTCAGTTGGTTTAGTCGACTTCATTTCATTTCGCATTTCCATTATATAGATCTCACTTGCAGCACATGAGTAGAATCACCTAAGAGAATAAAAAGTATGTTCTTTTCTGAGGGGGCGTTTGGTTTGTGGATTCAAATGACCAATTCCTTTGACTTTATTTGTTTATCGTGTTTGATTTGCAAAGTGAAATGACTTCTATTCCGATGGAAGTAGAAGATTCCACCAGTTGGATGACAAGTTCATACCATGGTTTATGAAAAGACAAAGGTACCCTAAAATAATAAACGATTTTACTTGTATTTATAATTGAAGCAACAAACTACAAAAATATCATAAAGCGGTATTTTGGTCATTTACCATTATTTCATTCCAATTCAGAAACTGCATTATAGATAGACATAGACTTCGATTGCTTTGACAAATTTCATTTCATTTCCAGCCAACCATTTGCACGGTCAAACTTGTTTCATTTCTATCCCAATTCCTTCCTATTTTCAATCCCTTTGACAGAACATAAACCATATAAATTATATCACTTGGGTAACCAACATAAAAAATTTGGAAGATTTGTAGGGAAAACAAAATCCACAGAACCATGAGTTGGCACCGGAGTCTCAGAAATGTAGGAATTCAAAACGAAATCTGATAAGTGACAAGAAGAAAAGTAAGAAATCAGCATTGCTTGCTACCTAGCGGACTTACCTTGGGTGTTGAAAGAAGTTCGGCAGCATCACGTTCAAACCTAGGATGCAGAAGTACAAAATATATCTTCCAAAAGGAACTCTCACTAAAACAAGCTGGGCAGAGCTCATTCCTAAGAGCACCCAATCTTGGCGCTAAACGTTCAACAGCCAAAGCATGCTCTTTTTGGGCATCAGATAGGTCAAAATCTGGAGTAAAAGAAAAGGCAAGCATAATATGATCACCAAACCCACATTCATATGATAGGATATTCCATAGTAAATGACTTCGAAAACTTAACTAGTTAGAAACTCTTGTTTGTTTTCTATAAATTAAGATGTTCAATTGAGCTCTTAGCAATTTAAAATCATAATTAGCATTACCAAAATCCAAGTATGGTATAATCAGTAAATAGACTAATATCCTCTGACTAATATGTAAATTGCAATGAAATATCAATTAATTATAACGCTTCGCAAGCAATGAATGTTCTAAGATACATCCAATTAAACGTCAATAGTGCAATGCCGAATGAAATAATGAGCAATCAAAACATTATTTGAAATTAAATTGTTTTACCTTCATCATCGCCTTCATCCTCGAGTAAAGGAAAATTCAACCAAGTCTCAGGGTGCATAGCGATATCCGTAGCAAAAGCCACAACCTCATCCGTAACGCCAACGGCACAATCATCATCAGTTGAATCGTAATCGTCATCATCCGATTCCAGCTGAAGAAAATTCGAAGCCAATTTGGTAATCTCCGACACATCTATATTGTTAGACAGCTTAGAAATTCCAGTGCGGAACTTCCCCCCGATCTCGGAAAAGTCTCTGCGAATTCCAGATATCGCTTCCGGAGCAGAAGCTTCCGGATCAGACGACTCCGATCGCTCATTAGAATGTCCGGGGGGAAGCGGAGGGGCAAGAAATGAGGCGACGCCCCAGAGTTGACGAGTTAGGGTTCTGGTAATCTCCGATAGGTCTTCTTTGACACCTCGTCCTGGAGATTGAGGAGAATTATCGTCGTCAAGTTGTAGTTCGTGTTTTTTATTAGTGAAGACGTCCGTGCTTTTGTTCACATGGTGTCTTTCGTCGTCGTCGTCTAGTTTTAGGGTGTTGGCGATGGATCGAGCGAACCATGACATTATAGAATTGGAAATTCCTGGTTCAGGGACTTGCAATCGGCGGTGGTGGCGGTGGTGCTCTGACTACGTTCAAGTGAGGAAGATTGGCCGGTTCAGTTGCTGAGTAGCTTCTACACAAGATGCTTGTGTCAATCACACGCAGTCGTTGCTAACGACAGGTCATGGCGGTTTCACAGAAATTTATGACCCCTTTTTAAAATATGACGGAGTTTGTAATTTTTTTCTTGATTAATATTAATTACCTAATATTTATTTTTTTCGCATCTCATGATATCTATTTTGACCGATAAGAGCACCTGCTACAAAGATATCATTTGGATTTCATATGGATCGTAAAGGTCTCAACTAGAATTTCTATTTTTGAAATTGTAGTGGTTGTGAGTATGATTTTTAAATTAGAAATTGGTTTTGGTAATTTAAAAATGTCAAATCAATATTTTTTGTTGATGTGACAATGAATAATATAAGAAATTGTAGGGAATAATTTTTAAATTAAAAATTGCTTTATGTCAAATCATGTTTTGTGATGTTTTGTAGACTATATGTTTATGAAAAAATGTATGAATAATTTTATTTGTTAATAAAATATAAAAAATATTTTTGAAATAATTGGAGAAATAATAAGAGCATGTATAATAATGCACAACATGATCGTCAAAGATGAACGTCATATTTATATTCGTCAATTTGATGATATAAACGATAATGTTAATTTTACTATAACTACGTCTCAAATCTCTCGTAGCATACTCCTCGAGTAAGAAAACTATCTCCAAAATCACATACAAGTACGTAATTGGTCAACGAATCATTGTTTACAATCAGATTTGATTGAAGAGATTTGACAAAGATTTAAAGAAGAAGAAAATGACGATTAATGTAATATTTTTACTTTGTATTTTAATTTAATGTTTTATAAATTAAATACTTTATTTATTTATTTTATTTTATTTAATTATAATTATGTAATTAATAAAATATTTCGTATTAAATTATAGTAAATAATATTTAATTGTAGTTTTATTGTTATTGATTAAATATAGTTTTTTACGATGAGGTGTCACTTTAGAAAATGGTTGAAATTTCATTCTTGTGGAGGATAATTTCAAGATAATTGCAAAGCTGATGTGGCACATTTTCAATTGTCCTGAAATTTCATTGTTGTGGATGCTCTAACTACAATACATGTAATTGTAGGGGCCGTTTACAAAACGTTTACTCGAGTAAGTGATTACCAAGTCACATTAGCTTACCGGATGAATAAGGCAAGGACTAAAAATCTTACCCGGTAAGAGCAGAAGCAAGGACCAAAAGTCGAAAGCAAGGACCGAGAGTCTTACCCGATAAGTGAGTGCGACGGCTCTTACCACGGTTAGCGCTTACCGGCTAAATTGTTGCATACGATGTCATTTTGGTGGACTAAAATCTTACCCTGGAAGTAAGTGACAGTGTTGAATTTTACCGGTAAGCACTTACCCGGATAATTGATTAAGTAAATTGTCCATTAATTTTGTAAAATTCACATCAAAACCAACTGATGACATATAGACTGAAAACTCCTTTATAATCAGATAAAATATGTACAAGATCGAATAATTCAATGTTAGGATATACTAAATTGGAAAAAGAAAATTCATTAGTCCATCATGTCGAGTTCAGGTTCTTCAAACCTCTTTCAAGTAAGAGATTGTACGTGAAAACATGAACCAACTATAATCATAATGAACTACAAGGGGATGTTTGATTAATGAATGGTTTGGTGCAAAATGATTATGTAGTCAAGGATTGTTTGTTTTTTCTAAAAAAAACTATTAATATTTCTGAAGTAGTCTGAATTTGTCTGACGTTTTTACAGTTTGTTTTTTTTCCAGACTTCAGAGGCTCTTAAGTCTGAAACACGTATAAAATTACAAGAGGTAACCTAATGTCTTATAACCTCTTAAAGCACCACCTCTTATTAACCAGAAGTGAAATAAGACTTCAGACCTCTTAAAAAACAAACGCCAGCTAATCATAAGACTTATGATATAGTACCAAATGAAATATGATTGCTTGATAATTGTTCGGAATAAAATTAACACGCTGAATGGTTAAGGGAGGCCTAACATACAAAATCATTCAAAGGGTTTTAAAACATGAAGAGCCAAACTTTTTTGCAAACAAGATTCACCTTTTAGCGATTCAGATGTTGCCTCTCAATGAAACTATTAAGAGGTAAACAAACAACCCCAAAGACCGATATCTTTCTATTCATGGAAACCCGACAGAAACTGCAAACGAAGAAAGAACCGCAAGAAGATTATGTATATCAAAATTCCAACGTAAAACATCAGTTAACCTACTTGCCATTCAACCAATGGATCAAAAAAGAACAAGGCATAACTATAATAATTATTCAATAAAATGGAGAGTACCCTAAAAAGATGTTTAATATCTCCTTGCAAAACCACCACCCCTACCAAAAGCAGGGCCTGATGGCAAAGCCTGTGGTTCAACAGATGCCTTAACAACCCCAGGGAGATCAGCCATGCCAAGGGAATTAAGCATTTCAATGGTCTCCTTATCAACTTCAATCAGATCAGTCTTAATGGCAGACTCATCGGGCACAAAGTCCATGCGACGCTCCCTTTCTTCCTCTTGGAGCTTCAACGAGATCCCCCTCACTGGACCCTTCTGGATACGCTTCATGAGGTGAGTAGAGAAACCGGCGATCTTGTTCCTAAGACGCTTGGATGGAATGATGGCAACTTCCTCCAAAATCTTTTTGTTCGTGTGGAAGTCCAGAGTCATCTTCCCATAATACCTCTCAATCACTACCCTCGAGGATTTTTTAACAGTCTTGGTACGCACACGTCCCATTCTTTACCCCTTCCTGGTGGTTTATCCCAAGCTAAAAATAATTATATAAACAAAACATCATTAGAATAAATGTTACCCAAGTCCAAAAGTATTTATAAATATAGATAAATGAAGCAAAAAAGATGGTAAATAGCTACCATACAAAATATTGAGAAATAAAAGTTACACGTAAAAATGTTTCACATCATGAACCGAATACAATGAAGCAAACATTGTGAAACAAATATATGTTCATCAATACATTAAATGTTAGCCTTAGATGGGATAAAATCATGTAAAACAATACCTTTAAGGTAAAAGTTCTCACGGTTGTGACAATATATGAAGTTCTCATTTGATTATGTCCCTAGAGGGAGATTCAAGGGTAAACCTCAAAAAAATGGAAAACTAAGAAACACCTTGATAGTCTTTCATCTGGACGGTATGCATTTGTGAATACAGGTAAATTTAGTTGTTTTTTTAGTTTTTATGCACGTGTGCATGTTACAAATTAGCTGTATGCACAAGTGATAAAGGGCTACCGGAGTGTTCCTTAGTTTTCCGTTTATTTTAGGTCTTCCCCTGAACCTGACCCTATGTCCCTATATATCTATATGTATGTATGAATTTCAACTAATAGTCAACTTAATTCCTTTCAGAGTTTCAGTGATCCCCAAATGCACCAAAAGACCACTCTACGCACCTGTCTCAAAGTTCCCGTTTGTAACTTCTTTGTCAATAAATCATAAACTACTTATAAGTGCAGTAAGTAAACCAAAAAATTTATACATTTCATCAAACAAAAACAATGTTTAGTTAAATAATTCTTATATCTTCTATATGTATACGTACACAACATCGGAATGGAAGTAACAAACATTCATGGCGTCAAACAAAAAAATAACTATACGACAATACAAGTCCATGTACGAGATATAGATTACAAATGCGTTTGTTGCAAAGGCTCCAAACCCAAAAACCCTAACATGAAATACTGTAATTTACTGAAATCACAACCAGTTGTCCTTTAATTTGACTAGCATAGTCACAAGTTTTTGCAGAAAATTCAGAAATCGTATAAACGAGAGAAATAAGACAAAGAGTAATTGCTTACCTGTAGTGGTTGTTCCGGCGAAGAACAGCGGCGCACACTCTCCTCTCACCCTCGCTTGGTAGAACGTCGCCGTGAAAATAAAACCCTAAATATCTCTTATTAGTTACGCATGACAAGGGGCAAAGTTGTCTTTTAAGCTTCTTTAAGAAGAAAAACAAAAGTTATGTTTCTACCCCTGGAACTTTTACATCATTGTCATCATTTACCTTCAAGCTTTTACTATTTTAATATTATTGATTTAACTTTTATGTAATCCATTTGAGAAGTATGGTATTTGTACTTTTGCAATTTACGCTACGTTCTCGAGTTTTTCTTCAAAAAGAAAAGAAAGGAAAAATGAAGGAAACTAAAACAAATATTGTCTTTTTGAGTTTTTTTTCTAGTGAGAAAAAGAAAAGAAGAATATTTGTAAGGAAAGGAAAGAGAAAATTTTAAAAATAATTAAAATTACATATATACTCATTAATTACAATTTATTATGAAACAAATAAAGTTTTATTGGTAAAGGGTTGGGTTCCGTTGAGAAATGTCAAATTTGGTAAGAAGCATAATAAATGATTATCAAGCGTTGGATAAGAATATGACGAACATTAGGATGAGATCCACCGATATAAAGAACATTTTTCCTTTCCTTTCTCCCATACTCAAGAACATAAAAAAATTAATGTATTTGTTTGCCTTCTCTTTCCTTTCTTTTTCTTCAATCTCAATAACACAAGTATAAATAATTGATTCTTTTCCTTCCCCTTCTTTTTCTTCTTCTCTTTATTTTCTTTTCTTATTAACCAAAATACCTCCCTAAAAGTCGGGTCTCGGATTTTTAGACTTTAGAGCATTCAGGTTTTACACAAACACCTTTATTTTTTGTTTGGGGCTTTCGGGTTCGATTTGGTTTTCAGACCATATGGGTTTTGCACACCACTAGTATTACGAGTCTCCAAAAACCCTTCAAACTTCCATATATTATTTATAAAATAGGTAATATAAAATTATTATAAAATTTTAAAGATTTTGTATGCATTATCAATTTCCACATAAGGGTTTAACAATTATATTATTTGAAAATTAAAGTTTTAAGAGTTAAAATATAGATATTTTATAATATAGTATAGATAGTGTATCGAGATAATTATGGGGAGCATGTTATGTTTTTGCAATTGAGTGAATCGTATTATAAGTACGTGAAGGTAACAGTTTAAGGTAAATTTGTGATCAATGTTTACTTTTTGACTACTTTTGCACATTTTATACCCCCTCCTCTCACAGTTGCTATTTTTTTTTGAGTTAGATTTTATACTTGTTTAATTAATTTATTTTATATTTTTTAGTTTTTTATTTATCATTTTACATTTTTATTATATTAACACATATGATCGTATATCAACTAAAATACGTTAAAAAAATATTTTTTTAATTTTAATATGTTACATCATTATAATCGTCTCGTCGATACCTTCGAAATGAGCTCAATATTGAATATTTTTTTATTTTTTTATTTTTTTATATGTCATATATACTACATAAAAATATTTTTTATATTTACAATTCATACTCTTATAGTTAATTATTTAATTTATGGTACATCTCTTACTTTTTCAATTTTTGTTTTACACTCTTAATAAGATACGCTTAAAAATACATTTTGATCTTCAATCAAATAAATTTAAAATACATTTAAAAATAAACTTCGAAATGCATTAACAAATAAATTTGTAAATAGAAAATATAGTCAGTCCTGGGCCGGGCCTTGTGATGAAAATCGTAACTAGTTAAGAATCGTCGCACCATAACCGGTCCCGTATCGAGTCGGTCAGTCTCGGTTCCAAGTATGTCTCGGGTTGGGCTGGACGTATTTAGCCATTTCTAGGCCCTAAACGCTATAAACCATAGTGTTATGTGTAAGGTGTGCATAACCCGAATAGTCCAAAATCCGAACCCGAATTCCAACCGGAAATAATGTGTTTGTGTAAAACCTGAATATCCTGAAATCCGAAAATCGAAACGCGACTTTTTGTGGGATACTTAGGTTCGGGTTGGGTTTGATCTTTGACTACCCGACCCGTCCGAAAACCCAAAATAATATAAATATATTTTTTAAATAGTATATAAATATAATTATTTATGTAATTATCTTTTGAAAATCGTAAATTATAGTCCATCGAAATGTTTTCTAATTTCTAAACTTACTATAGATTTCATCAATCTTTCAGTTGATTGAATTCGTCCTCAAAATTGATTGAATTTATATACTTTTTGCATTATCATAATATCCGAACCCAACAGACACTAATATACGATTATATGTGTTAATATGATGAAGATGTAAAATGAAATTAGAAAAGTAAAAGCTATAAAGTAAACTAATTAAATAAGTATAAGGGTGTAAAATGTAACTTTTAAATAAAAAAATAATTAGTGTGTGAGTGTGAGTGGGTCGTAAATAGGGGGTAGGATGGGGTATAGAAATTTGCAGGTAGGGATAGTAACACCCTTGTCTTATTGGAGTTTATTTAAATTCCACGAATTATATTTTGGCACCAAGCGAGTTCCTCTGGAAATTAGGATTAAGTACGCATTTGAGACAAAAAAGGCTAGTCATAAACAACAAGTTAACAACCGCATCATTACATTAAGTGAGGGGCTGTTTACTAAGCTCTTACCACCTCTTACCGGTGAGAGGCTCTTACCCAGTTAAGAGGTAGAACTGTTTACCAAAAAAAAAACCTCTGACCGTGCTCCAACCTCTGACCGTGCTCTGACCACAAACAGAGAAGAAACCATGTCTTTCCAGGGTAAGAGATAACATTTCCCTGTCTACCCTTCTCCAAATTAGCTTGACGAAGGGGCCATAAGATGGTTCACCAAGGGGCAAGAACAACAACTGAAGGAAGAAAAAGCAACATGAATACCTTTTTTGTTTTGTTACTAGAAAGAGCAAATCTATGGATGATGAGAAGAATTTTTCTGTTTTCTTCGCCGACAGTACTGATACGAGGACACGAAAACACATAGAACCCAAAAGATATCAACCCTTGTTGGGATGAAACCCTAATTTTTCATTGTCAAGTGCTCCAAAAAGGTATAAAACCAAATCAAATCATATGTAATGGTGAATAGTGTTTCTGAGATTTTGTCTGTCAAAGAAAGAGGAAGATGAAGATGAAGATGAAGGAGACCCAAGATGAAGACTTTTCAATTTTCAAAAAAAGATATATAAAGGTAAAAGCAAATAATCTTGAACCAAGTGCCTACAAAAAAGTAGTAATCTTGAATCAATAGTTGTAAATGTTGATCTAAAATAAATAAATAGTCATTTTTTTAATTTAAAATAAATAAATATTGTTGAAAAGAAGAAAAACAATTAATGTAGGATGTATATGTATTTAAAATAAGTTTTAATAAGTATTTATTATAGATATAAGGGTATAATGGTAATATTTATCGAGTCAGCGCTTAACACAAAATATTTGGTAAACACGTATTTTTAATCCGCACTTACTTAAGTCAGACCTCTTATCTTAGTCAGACCTCTTACACCAATCAGCACTTATTCGGTTTTTTTAGTAAACAGCCCCTGAGTTTGGTCACTCTTAACTAACTTCAAACCCACCTTGGCCGAACCCCCTCTCACAATTAAACCCAATAGAACCCAATAATCTAAAAGTCAAAAATTCAAATTTCGTCAAAACATAAATTTTCACATTACAAAAATACTTTTTAAAGGTGTATTCAAAATCCACACATAAAGTGATAGATTAGATTATATAAATTAGAGAAAATTGCAATCTTGGTCCCTATGGTTTGTTGTTTTCTCACTTTTGATCCATACAAAGTTTTTATTGCAAGAAAAAACCCTATGGTTGGTAAAATTGCTCGGTTTTGGTCCCTCAAACTAACTCAATTAGATTCTCTATTCCTCTCCAGTTAAATCCCCTCATGTGCTAGTCATATGAGGTTATATTGGTCATTTTACTTATTTTTTTTGTTTTTCACTAAAACAACAAACTACAAGGACCAAAATTGAATTTTACTCTTAATTATATAATATAGAATCCATATATATATACATATATATAACATCTGTTGACCCTGCCGCCACGGCTTAGCACTCTAAAATGGCACCAACGATGGTGACTATGTGGAGGAGGACGAGCAATGCGTCAGTGATGGTGACAATGTGTAGGAAGACGAGCAGTGCGCCGGCGACGGAGGAGAACAGGCGGAGGGAGAGAGTTAGGAGGATGCTACTAGAGGCAGCGTCGAGTTAGATGTAGTTACAGGTGAGGAAGAATTTGTGGGTTTTGTAGTGAGATTGAGCGTCGCTTGAGAGACCCATTTTTGTCTGTTTTTGGCAGTCGGTGGTGGTTATGGCGATACCATATATTCCCGATCTGTTCTCCACCACTACCCTCCTTCTCCATCCTCCTTCCATTTTTTCCGGTCGCCCCTCTTCATTTCGTCTCTAGCCATCCCCTTCTCGTCACTGCCAAAATCTCATGCTCTCCCTTCTTTTCTCCCTTATCCCTTCTCCCCTTTTAAGCCCCCTTCCCTAACAGTGAACCATCGTCGTTGTTGCACCACCGACACGTTAGAGGGTTCTTCGATAATGGAGGTCGTCAATCGGTGTGGGTTGTGGGAAGAAAGAAAACGGTGATGAGTGGCGATGGGTTCCCCTTGACGATCGAAGCAAGCAATAGGGGGAGAGATTTGATCAGAGCAAGCAATGGGGTTCCTGACGATGATATGGTTTGGTTCGTGTGTGCACTATATATATATATATATATATATATATATATATATATATATATATATAGAGAGAGAGAGAGAGAGAGAGAGAGAGAAAGTAAATTGCAGTTTTGGTCATTGTGGTTTGTTGTCTTTAGTGAAAAACAAAAAAAATAAACTAAAAGGACCAAATTGCTTTCATGTGCAAGTCACATGGGTGGTTTTAACGGAGGCAACCTAACGGTGTTAGTCATCAGGGACCAAAATCGAGCACTTTTGCATAGCACAAGGTTTTCTTGCAATAAAATTTTGTAGGGACCAAAAGTGAGAAAAACAACTAACCACAGGGACCAAAATTGCAATTTAGTCTATATATTATTAAACATTTGTTAGGTCAATCTTAGGTGGTGTTTGTTTTCTTAAATAAACTCTTAATTGCTACTTATGTATGATTCGGTCAAACGTAAGATGATTCAAGCCGTTTGTTTTTTCTTCTTTTTAAGAGCTTCTTAACTCTTATTGTCCTCTGAATAATTAAGTGACAACCTAGCCACTTAATTACCTCTTATATCCATCCAACATCATTCTTTCGATTTCAACGTCCGTTTTAGCCAGATGCTCCTCGAATTTGTAAAAACACCAAACACAAATATCGTAGATTTGTGTGTTGGCTTTCCAAAACATATTGAATCGCTTAAATCGGCTCTTCAGTGTTTGATATATGATTAAAACTCTACTACCTCGCAAATCTGTCAGCGTCTTCTTTCGTTTCCTTTTTCTCGATTTTATCTTTCGATCATCGATGCTCACTTCAATTGACGTATTTAAG
This sequence comes from Saussurea involucrata, assembly GCA_033807775.1. NCBI lineage: Eukaryota > Viridiplantae > Streptophyta > Magnoliopsida > Asterales > Asteraceae > Saussurea > Saussurea involucrata. The sequence continues at coordinate 52,167,437 of CM066322.1, read as the reverse complement.
TTGAATTTTTTAGGGATAAAATAGAAAACTATACATATTCAGACGTTTGTTAGTTTATAAAAACAAATAATCTTATTGATTCCAGGGTCGGTCCAACTAGTGGGCGACATGGGCCTTTGCCCAGGGCATCAAAGCTTTAAGGGGCATCACAGCTCAAGGCAGAAAATGGCGATTGTAGGTTCAGATTAAAAAAAACGCACGACTTCTCTTTCAATCGACTGCCTAATCACGTATTCACGTCCATTGAAACATTTATCAAACATCGATTACTCAAGCGTCACTTCCCCCTTCCCTATCGCCCAAGACCCTCACAGTATGTGCCTCGCTCTTATATCAACGACTTCACCTTCAATCGACTTCAAGTTCAATCGATTCAACGGTTCAACCTTCTCAATCGATTTCTCCCAAAGGTAAATCTTTCAATCGATTTGTTTTGTTATCGGTGTGCTTTGAGCGAGTTGCAATCCCTTGCGTAATCGTTTTGTTATCGATTTGCTTCTGTAATTTTGTTGTAATCGGTTTGTTATTGATCTGCTCCTGTAAAAAAAATTGTAATTGTTTTGTTATTGATTTGCTTCTGTAAATGTGCATATGAACGAGTTCCTAACCACTTGTGTGGGTTTTATTATCGATCTGCTTCGTTTTGTTAACAAGTGTGGGTTTCAAACTTGGGAGCATTAGGTTATTTTGAGCGAGTTCCACTCTGCTTATTCCAGCAGAAAGATTTGATTTTGCTTATTGAAATTTATGAATTAAAATTTAATTTTTGATGAATGAAAATAAAGGTCATCAGATTTCTGCTTGCAAATGTATTTTGCTATGAAATGTTGAACATCTTTTAGTTGGAATTAGCAGGAAACGTGCTGGTAAGTGCAATGTTCATATTAGACATTCTTTTATCACTGTTGGAACCCAGATACAACAAGTAACAATAATAATAGCAATATATTGAATGATTGAGAGTTTACAAGATAAGATTGAAGAACACTCTCTTACAAAATGAAGCTCTCTCTCACTATACGTATGAAACTAGAAATTTGAGGCTGGGAGATTTTAGAGGCTTAACCTAAAATCTAACAAAGATACACATTAAGTACTAAGGTTTTATGGCTTAAGCCCATTAGCAACTAAAGCCCACATATTTAATTTGGCCTTTTACAATTTAACCAAGTAATCTTGAATACAATATAAAATAAAAGCTAACAATCTCCCCCTTTGTATTCAAGATTAAAAATAGCCCGATCTTCCACAAGGTCAGTTGCTTCAATTCCTTCTTTGACTCCCCCTTGATCGTTGCATACTCCTCCTTGATCTTTGCGTACTCCCCCTTGACTGTTGCATTACTTTTCTGGTCTCAGTTATCTCTCAAACGATCAGAGAACGTATTGATGTGCGGAAGCTTGTATAACCAGTTTGAGTAGTAACCGATAGTAGATAAACAGCTAGGAGATGAAGAGTAGCAAATACATCCTGCTCATGAGAATCTGCATTAAAGAATAAGTAACCAGGGGTAATCATCTAACATAGAAGCACAATAGCAACTATTATCACAACAATTTATAAAAAATTGTGTGGCCTATGCTCAGAGTTGGCAATGATGAAGCTCTGACAGGACTTCCAGTTATCATTGAAGTAAATTAAAAAATAAAGTTCTCAAACTGTTCTTGGCAATATCACATAGATAAGCATGTGGAATCACAAAGATTCGTGATATTGTGTGGAAGAAAAATAGAATATTATCTATTAGGCTCAAAAGTGTGTAAACTGTTTGGACATAACAGGTGTCCACAGACTCAATGTGCATGAGTGAAGTGTGAAGGTGGGGCAAATTTCCTTCTTTTCAATATCCAACCTTCCAAATAAAGATCAGATAGCATATATGCTGCTTCCCCGTGGAAAAGTGAAGTATTTCCCTGTTGAGAAGGAAATAAGTAGCTAGTGGGGTTAATTCAAGAGTTGGCATGGGCTTACTGCCTGTTTCAATGATAATCACCAAAGAATTGTGACAAATCAGTAATGTGGCTTGCCCGGCTCAGAAAAAGTTAGTGCAGAGTTGTATGATTCTTTTGACTCTGTTCTCACACCCTCTTTCTTTTTATCATTTAGCTCACATCTAACCAAACTCTCTTTTCATTTTTACCTCTTAAGCACAATGAGAAAAACTCAGATGAGTTGTCTCCCCCACTCTTTAATGTAGACCCTTTACCTCTCAATCACTCAAGGTTTACTTCTTTGGTAGGAAACACAGGTTTAAGTGAATCCATAGAAGTTCTATATATGCTCACACAATGATCCCATGAAATTGTTGTCCTAAAGATTGTATTGTTCCACACACTGACTCTTTGAAGTCTCAGAAAAACATTTAAAATCCAACTTCTATATTTGAAAAAGCATTTTGACATCTAGAAGTGGTTTGACCATTTGAAAGAGGTTTTATCATTTTAAAGATGGCCATTCTCTAGAAAAGATGAAAGGTTTAGAGATTTTACCTTTGCATGAATATGGTCAGATTGGCATTCTCCCCCTCAAATTGAGCAATAAATCTCATTTAGGCTCAATTTGTAATCAGATATCCTGTAAGAATCAAAAAGTGTTGGTAATCATCTTTGATGATTCCACATTTGTTAGGAATATCCAGAAGCACAATTAATTCAAATTAAAAGGAAACATGGTGTTGGGGGTTAGAGATTAGAAATACCAGTCAAAGTCTGATCTGTTGAGGTACTAGTCCTACACTGGTGTGTGTAGAAACAAAGTTCTGATCTAATTATGGCAATAGAGAGAGCGGAAAGAGCACGAGTGAAATGCAATGCTTTCGGTCCAGCAAGAGTCCATTGACTTTGACACAGATTCTGGCCATTAAGAACACTGATTCAGACCAAACTCAAAACATGAAAAAGTTTTACCTATGTCTTAGGAATTAAACGAAACTGGACTCATGCGAATTGGAGCACCGAGTAAGAAGTTGTGCGCGTGTTTCTGAAACAGCGCAAAGCTGTCAGTAAATCCAAAAATTTCGGGCTCTGGGCTTTGGATTTATCATGACCTCTGGACCATCAGCTTCTGAAAATCATGCTCTGAAATACTTCTGGTCCCCTCTGGTCGTTGAAGAAAAAATAAAATTTTGGTCTACAGAGGCTCTGTTGCATTCCTTCTGATGAACATCTCTGATGAACCTCTGTCGCAATCTCTGTGGTGCAGCCTGATCGACAGAACAGCTCTGTCGTAACCTCTGCGATCAACAGCTTTACAGAGGCTCTGTGATTGCGAATGAATAACCTCTGTAGTTTGATCAAAGCTTCTGGACTATTATGAACAGGCTCTGCAAGATAGCAGCAGTAGCAGCGGCTTGATGAGCAGCTTAACGGCTCACAGAGGCTCTGATGAGTCTCACAGAAGCTCTGTGAAGCCTTACAGAGGCTCTGCACACAATCTGTTCCACAAAGGCCTTCAAAAGATAAAAAAATGCTCTATGAATTAGCACAAATTTGGAACTGCAGCAGCTCTGTATCAAGAAACAGCTTATGGACAGCAGCTTTAAGACAACTTAATCTAGATAGACTTGATTTGTCTACGGAAGCTCTGCACAAATATTTGATTAGGCTCTGATAGGTCTAGATGGATCTTCACAGCACACGATCAGATCTGTTTAGATCTGCAAGGCTGAATAGAAACAACACGAACAACAACTTGTTTTACTTTCTGTTGCACAACTCCAAACAGCAAAATCTCTGATCATCAACAGAGCTCTGATAAGAAAAATCTCTGATAAGCTCTGATAGACTGTATTGTCTCTTCTGCTTTTGAACGTGGACATCACTTCTGCTACTTCTCTGATAGGCTATAAAACACCTATGTTTAAATTGAAATATGGATGAACTCTAAAAGCTTCTTTCCAATAAGATTTCTTAACTTCTGATGCAACATCAATTACTGATCGATCCTTTCAAACTGTAACAGATATCTATATTTTGACAGCTTCTGGATTCCCTCTGTACATGTACAACAACAAACTACAGCAGCAACAGTTTAATCAGTCCTTAACAGCAACAACTTATCAGCAACTTTATCAGATCAGTAGCTTAATGGCAGATTCTGGAAAGATTTAGCGAAGTGATCTGCTTCTGATCTTCTGTGGATCAACCTTTGAACTTTCTTGACCATGGTTCTGCAAACACTTTTGATTGTTTTGAACCAGGTTCTGTGCAGATTCTGAACATACGAATTCTGTGATCTGCTTCTGTATAGAAACTTCTCTGCCCCACAAAGGTCTTCTGCAACTCAACAACATTTGATCAACACTCCACATACATATCTCTGAACCACTTTTAAACCTCTCTGCTTCTGTGATACGCTTCTACATAGACTAATCTGGACAACAACTTTAAACTCTCTGTTAGAGCTCTGCACACAACTCTGAATTGCTTTTGGACAGCTATAAGGCTCTGTGATCTGCATAGCTTTTGACTAGACAACCCTTTAGATTATCTTCTGTCGATATTTGCCACTTCTGTGTATTAGCATCGCACAACAGCAGCTTTTTCATTCATTTTCTGAGATCACATAACCATCCTCTGTCAATGATCAGAGCTCTGTCAATATCATAGACATCAGAGATCTGTCAATATGGAGACAACAGAGCTCGGTGATCTGCTTTTTCATTTGAGACAGCAAGGACATTTCAGCTTCAACAGAGCTCTCTGCATGTTAACAACTTTTGATCATAGGACCTTAACAACTCTCTCTGTATCTTCTGTCCAAACTCTGATGTGTGAACTTTGAACCAAGTCATGAATTCTTCTGCTGCATTGGATGGACACTTCTGCAATCGAAGCAATCTGCCTCTGGACAGACGTCCGCTTCTGGAATCTGTCTTAATTTGTTGTTGTTATCAAGAGCTTGATCTGGATAGCCACAGAGGTTCTGTGATTTGTCACAGAGGCTCTGTGAACTGCCCAGAGGCTCTGATCAGTCTTCTGTGCAAATTTGGAAAGCTCATGATCTGCACTTCGAGTACTAGCCTATTTCAGCATGACAACAACATTAAACATTTTTCACAGCAGAAGATCCTTGTAGATATCCTTCGTTCAACACAGTTGATACTGTTTCAGTTGCAGCTATCACTTTGTTCAGTCATGATTGGCTTGTATTCCTTGATCAAGTTCGGTTTATTTCTTTCTTAACAAACCAAATAGAACTTTGTAACAGAGATTTGTTGCACATAAATTCCGCACTTCTGAATTACACGCTGAAAGATCTTTGATCAAAGTCTGGACAAATTTGAATCAATCAATCAATGCGAAATCCATTTGGCCTTCAGAGCTTATTTCAGAATCTCTGGTCTGCCAATCCAACTTTGCACATTTGCAAATGGTATTTTGAACTAACTCTGGACAAGAATCTGTTGTGCAGGTTGCTGCATACATCGAACATGTATGCTTCACAACATGATTGATCGATACACCTGATTGTCATGATTAGAATTTGATGGACAAAACAATGTGCAACTTGTCAATCTAGACTTTATTGTTGCTGCAATCTGTCAATATTTTAAACTGATCGAACACAAATTCTTCTTTGATCAGACTTTCTGCACAGATTTTAAACTCATACAGCAGCAATATTCATTAACAACAACAATTTTTGCTATTTGGCTATTTGAGCACTCTGACTGCTGAAAGGTCTGTATAAGAAGTGTCAGCTGGTCTGGATAGCTTCTAATCACAGGAATGAGGTATGCACACAAGTTCAAGTATATCTGCACATACCTAAACAGGTTTCAATTAAGCTCTTTTATTCAAACGAAATTTTGCAACTTGGGTTTTGTGATTTTTGAACTTTCAGAACTTCAAATCACCATAACTTGCTCAAAAATCAGAATTTTGCAATGAAATTTTACAAGATTACTCAAAATGTGATTCTGAACAAATTCTCTGTGAATGTTTTCTACTAAAAACACCTAAAACTATGAGTTCGATCATACCACAGTAAACTGAACTTTTTCGTAAAAAATTCCTTCAAAATCAACAAATTGATTTATAAACAATTATGAACAATAAAACCATGTCTTGATCTGAATTCAGAAATGTGCAAAAGATCTAATAAGCCATTTAGGACTGAGTTCTGTACTGTTGTGCACAGAAATCAATTGCCTTTGAAGGATGAGTCTTAAACTAAGTGTTTAAGAGTCCATTTTCCACTGAAGTGTGAGTCCTTAACAGGTGTATTAAGGAGTCCATGTACCTGCAAGACAGATCAAACAATTTTTGGTACCCATTTCCAAATGGGTTCTATTTTGTTAGGATTTGCATGAAGTGCTTTGTTGATCTTGTCATACTCAACAGAAATGAATGGCTTTTGAACATTTTGAACAAGTGTAGAGCCTTTCACAATCCAAACCATTTTCACTCTTCTAAAAGCTTGATTAACTGAGTTGTCTAGCCTACGATCTTGGAAAAAATTAGAAGTGGAGATCTGATTTTTTGAAAACTTATTTGGCTTAATGAACCCTTTTGTTTTAACAGAACTTTCAGAATTTATTTTGAAAACCAAAGCATTCCGTTCTTTGTTGCACAGATCAAACTGTGATAGTAAATCAGATTTCAACTTCCGCTCTTTCCTAATCTCAGCAGCTAAGTCAATGAACCTTGTTGTCAGTCTCTTCACTTCAGATCTAAGATACAATCTCTTTCTTTCAAAATCCTCTTTTTGACTTAATTCTTGAAATCTTTTAACCTTCAACTGTTCAGATTCTTTTCTTTCAAAATCAGACTCGTTCCTCTCTTTTTCAAGAGTTTTCTGTAATTATGAGATTTTGCAAGAAAGCTCCATAGATTTTGTTTCAAAAGTAGTTTTCTCCTTTTCAATCTTCCCTCTTTCACAAATCACAAGTTTTTCAAAATCAGAAATCAGTTTAGAAAAACTTAAACATTTAAGTTCAAGTTGTTTCTTATCTTCTTCAAAAACAGTCTTAACTTCCTCAAACTTCTCTTTCTCCTTTTCACAAAACTTTTCAGACTCAAATAGTTTCCTTTTCAGTTCAATATTCTCATTGGTTAAGAGTTTTCCTGCGTCTTCTAGCTTGGTAATTTTTTTCTGAATCGATCAGAAGGCTTATCTTCCTTTCCTCCGACTCTTTGTCAAGAGTGATAATCACATTGCGAAAGTTAGTACTGAGTTTAGAGTAGTAGTGAAAATCAGCACTCGAACTTAGACACTTTTTCAACATGTTGTTACTTGAAAGATCGTTAGACAAATGGGTATTGATTCAAAAACACATAAATTAATGCAAACACAGAGGTTCAAATTACCCAGTTCAGATTAAGTATTAAGAACTTAAAAACTGATTTCAAACACAGCAGGTAAAAACACAGCAGGTCAGATTAGTTAAAATCTGAAACGACAGCAGGTCAAGTATAAGAGTATGAAATTGATAAACCTGTATTAGAAGTCGTATGCTGAAAATCCATAAAAATCAAACAGGGGTTGTTTGAAGTCTTCTGCTGAATCTGTGTTCGTGTTGCTGGAATCGATTGATAAGGGTTGTGTGAAATCTTTGAGTTTTCAGTGAAAGCCAGAAATCGATTGACAAAGTAATACAGCAGCAAAATCGATTAGGTCTGCTTTGAATCAACGAAAATTGTCTTTGGCTCTGATACCAATTGTTGGAACCCAGATACAACAAGTAACAATAATAATAGCAATATATTGAATGATTGAGAGTTTACAAGATAAGATTGAAGAACACTCTCTTACAAAATGAAGCTCTCTCTCACTATACGTATGAAACTAGAAATTTGAGGCTGGGAGATTTTAGAGGCTTAACCTAAAATCTAACAAAGATACACATTAAGTACTAAGGTTTTATGGCCTAAGCCCATTAGCAACTAAAGCACACATATTTAATTTGGGTTTTTACAATTTAACCAAGTAATCTTGAATACAATATAAAATAAAAGCTAACAATCACATATAGAACATTTAGAACAGGGAAGTAAATAATAAGTAGCGGTTTTTAATCATGCGACAAAAATGAACATTTCGTGCTCGTGTTTTTAGAAGTTCATTTATCGATTGTGTACCATCTTTATTCACCTTATAAATTAAGAAAAGATTTATGCCGACAACGGTTTCCTTGAATTTGGTTTCTTGTTTGGGGTTTTTGGTTTATGCACCACCCCCTCCTGGCCTGTTGTAACCTTTTTATCAATAATTATCGACGTGGGAATCAACCATCTAGCTTGACTAGGTTTCAAACCCCTTAAAAAATTAGTTCACTGGATTAGGGGCATATTTTTGGCTCTCTGTCCAGGGCATCCAAAACCATTGGACCGGCCCTGATTGATTCGGATTTCAAACTTCAGCACCATCTTTTAAAAAACAGAATTTAGATTTCAGGACCTCTTAAAAAACAAACGCCACCTAAGTATTTAATTAAATAATATCATCATGCATATCAGTTTATAATGTATTACTGGTTTTTTATTTAATATGTAATATTTGGTATTGTTATATCTATACATATAATAAATAAGTAACTAGCATGCCACGTGTCGACTTCTGGTGAGCCGACTTTAGTATTTTCCCACCTAAACTTGTATCTGGACGCAGTTTACATTATAAGTTCAATTAACACACTCACATTCACTCCTCCTTAAATCTCTCCCTAATTCAATTTTTTTAATTTATACGTTACATTAATACCCTTATAATTAGGTATGTAATTTACTTTTAATCCCTTACTTTTTTATTTTTCATTTTAGACTCTTATCATATAAACATAAATAATGTATATGAACTAAAATGCATTAAAAATACATTTCTTTTTTTACAAAGTACACCATTGTAATCGTCTCATCAATACCTTCGAAATGAGCCCAATATTGAATATTTTTGGATTTAATCATATTATTAAATATCATGAACATGTACGAATTAATTTGTTTTATATCCCTTACATTATTCATTTTCATTTTACACCTTATAATATTAAAAATACATAATCATAGTTTAACTAAAACAAATTAATAAATGCATTTTTTTTACAAATTATAGTATTACAATATTCTCGTCAATAATTTCAAAATAAGTTTATTATTGAATATTTTTTTAACTTAATAATATTGTAAAATATCATAAATACGTATCAAGTTTTTCAAAAATGACGTGCCGAGATTTTTTTAAACTTGTACATTTTACGCTCTTATCTATCTATATTTATCTATTATACTTCTTTAAAAATAATTTCAGTTACGGTTATTCTTGAATTTTTAAGAAGTACAAATTTCAATACATCATGTACGAGTTTAAAAGCTTTAAAACCTCCAACGTTCAAATGATAATTAAAAATAAAATTATTTTTATTTTTAAATTACACTATATACCATTATAATTAGTTATTTAATTTACTTTATATCTATTCTCCTTTCATTTTTCATTTTACATCCTTATCATATCAACATACATAAACTAAAATACATCAAACAAATATGTTTTTCTTTTTTTATGAATTATACCATTATAACCGTTCATCAAAACCTTTAAAATGAGCACAAATTTTATGGGTTTGTAGACCCCACTATCGAACGAATATTTTTCATTTTTTTGACCAATTAACCATATTGACCTTTAATTTTATACATTTAATATACGATTTAAAAGCGAATAATTATGAACATGAAACAAACTTATTTTTTTGAATTCTCGATTTTAGATTTGAGATACTTCACGCCGCATCGCACACGGATACGTATCTAGTTATATAATAAATTATGATAGACACGTTAGTCGTTACCAATCACTTACCATTGGCCATTGGCTTATTACATCACATTTTTGGTCAAAGGCTCGAAAGCTCCCTCTGTAATTAAAATCCATAGTGCTTTCATTAATGTCACCAAAGATAATAAATCGTATATTATAAAAAATGTAATGTTAATGTATCTTTTTAAGAATCAACTTAAGGGGCGTTTTTCTTTAAAAAAAATTAAGGGGCGTTTACTTACCTGGGTAAGTGATTATCGGTGAAATTCAACACTATCACTTATTTCTCAGGTAAGATTTTAATCCACCAAAATGACATCGTATGCAACAATTTAGCAAATAAGTGCTAACCGTGGTAAGAATCATCTCACTCACTTACCGGGTAAGACTCTCGGTCCTTGCTTTCGACTTCCGATCCTTGCTTCCACTCTTACCGGGTAAGATTCTTGGTCTTTATCATATTCATCCGGTAAGCTAATGTAACTTGGTAAGCACTTACCTAGGTAAGCGTTTTGTAAATGGTCCCTAATTCACTATATTTTTATTTTTATTTAATCTAAATTTTTAAGAATTAATTATAATATATGCTCTTTGCAAATAATTACATGTTTTAAAAGGAAAAGAGAGTAATAAGAAACTAAAATTTAATGTAATAAAAAAAACCCAAATATTTTTGAAGTATACTAAAAAATAGTGTATTTTATCTCAAGATGGATCACTATATTATATAGGGAAATTAATTAAAATACCCTAAGTCCAACTTCGTGTTATCAAAATGCCACAAATCTCTCTCATTTTGCAAAAATACCCCTTTTTACGCGATTGGAGCCTGCGATCGCGGTCCAGGGACCATTTTTGACACTTTTTTAAACTTGCAGGGACCATTTTTGAAAAATGGAATCCCGCGATGGTATGTTTTTTGTGACTTTTCAATTGCAATGGACCATTTTTGAAAAATTCCAGGGACCATTTTTGAAAATTTGAACCGCGTTTGACCATTTTTTACCACTGTTCACCATTTTTTACCATTGTTCACCAGCGTTTTGTCAAATTTAATGAATTTAAAATGAAATGTTACACTTTAAACCCCTATACTTATTTACTAAATTTACTTTATACCTTTTAGTTTCATTATTTTAATTTTACATTTAACACATATAATCGTTTATTAACTAAAATACGTTAAAAAAATACGTTTTAATTTTAACAAATTACACCATTATAATCGTCTCTTCGATACGTTCGAAATGAGCCCAATCTTGAATTTTTTTGGATTTATGTATTTTAATATATATCATATACAGTTATACACTACATAAAAAAAATTATATTTAAAATTCATACCCTTATATTTAATTATTTAATTTATGGTACATCTCTTATTTTTTTTTTCAATTTTTTTACACTCCTATCGCATTAACATAATAATCATATATTAACTAATTCATTAAATCGTTTTAAATTATTATTATTTGAATGTGTTTATAGATATCGTGAATGACAATAGGAGAAGGTTTCACGAGAAGAATATTAAATGGGGTTTTGACAAGTTGGTATCACTTGACTCATTTAAGAATTGTGAAAATGGGTATTTGGCGAATGATGATTCATGTGTGTTTGGAGCTGAAGTATTTGCAGTTACAGAGTATGCACAAAATGATCGATGTATTTCCAACGTAACTTAGATTAAAATTATCTCCTTCAGTTCAGTCTCATCCCGTCCCATCCAGTTCAGTCCCGTCCAGTTCCGTCCCGTCCCATCTAGTATTCGTACCAAACGCTACCTAAGAGTACCGTAAATTAAATAATTAACTATAAAGGTATAAATTGTAAATATTAAAAATATTTTGATGTAGTTTATAAATGTATATGATATATATTAAAATATATAAATAAAAAAAATTCAAGATTGGGCTCATTTCGAACGTATCGAAAAGACGATTATAATGGTGTAACTTGTTAAAATTAAAACGTATTTTTTTAACGTATTTTTGTTGATAAACGATTATATGTGTTAAATGTAAAATTAAATTATGAAAGTAAAAGTTATAAAGTAAAGTTAGTAAATAAGTATAGGGGTTTAAAGTGTAAATATCAAATCAAAATCACAATTTCGAATTGAAATGTTACACTTTCAACCCCTATACTTATTTACTAAATTTAGTTTATACATTTTAGTTTCATTATTTTAATTTTACATTTAACACATATAATCGTTTATTAACTAAAATACGTTAAAAAAATACGTTTTAATTTTAACAAATTACACCATTATAATCGTCTATTCGATACGTTCGAAATGAGCCAAATCTTGAATTTTTTTGATTTATATATTTTAATATATATCATATACACTACATCAAAATATTTTTAATATTTACAATTTATACATTTATAGTTAATTATTTAATTTACGGTACTTTTAGGTAGCGTTTGGTACGCATACTAGATGGGACGGGACGGAACTGGACGGGACTGAACTGGATGAGACGGGACGGGACTGAACTGAAGGAGATAATTTTAATCTAAGTTACGTTGGAAATACATCGATCATTTTGTGCATACTCTGTAACTGCAAATACTTCAGCTCCAAACACACATGAATCATCATTCGCCAAATACTCATTTTCACAATTCTTAAATGAGTCCGTCCAGTAATACCAACTTGTCAAAACTCCATTTAATATTCTTCTCGTGGAACCTTCTCCTATTGCCATTCACGATATCTATAAACACATTCAAATAATAATAATTTAAAACGATTTAATGAATTAGTTAATATATGATTATTATGTTAATGCGATAGGAGTGTAAAACAAAATTGAAAAAAAAATAAGAGATGTACCATAAATTAAATAATTAACTATAAAGGTATGAATTTTAAATATAAAAAATATTTTTTTATGTAGTGTATAACTGTATATGATATATATTAAAATATATAATTCCAAAAAAATTCAAGATTGGGCTCATTTCGAACGTATCGAAGAGACGATTATAATGGTGTAATTTGTTGAAATTAAAACGTATTTTTTAACGTATTTTAGTTAATAAACGATTATATGTGTTAAATGTAAAATTAAAATAATGAAACTAAAAGGTATAAAGTAAATTTAGTAAATAAGTATAGGGGTTGAAAGTGTAACATTTCATTTTAAATTCATTAAATTTGACGAAACGCGGGTGAACAGTGGTCAAAAATGGACAAACGCGGTTCAAAGTTTCAAAAATGGTCCCTGAAATTTTTCAAAAATGGTCCCTTGCAATTGAAAAGTCACAAAAAACAGACCATCGCGGGATTAGCCCGCGATCGCGGTATTCCATTTTTCAAAAATGGTCCCTGCAAGTTTAAAAAGTGTCAGAAATGGTCCCTGGCCCGCGATCGCGGGCTCCCATCGCGGAAAAAAGGGGTATTTTTGCAAAGTGGGGGAGATTTGTAGTATTTTGGTAACACTTGGTCAAACTTAAGGTATTTTAATTAATTTTCATATTATATATTTTGTTCAAAAATATTAATATTTTAAATAAAAACAATGTATTTTGCTTTTATGTATATTTACTTACATACAGTTAAATATCTAAGTATTGTCAATTTGACCTTACATATAACTTTGTCTAGGGTGGTAAATTCATTCACATACTTAAAACTCAAATTTTCATGCAAAACTATTGAATATCTTATCGTCCTTTAACATGCTAATTTGATTTTAAACGTATAAAACACAATTTATACATAACAAATTTTCAAACTGTATACATGTGACATATATAAAAAACATATGACAAAACAAATCCGTACAGAATAAATATAACAAATATTGATCCTTACTTAAAATATCATATTATATATATACATTTATAAATCTCATTTGTAAGTCTCACGTATTAGTATAAGGTATTTGATATATGTTTCTTATTTAGAGCCTACACGATACATATCAAAACACCAAAGTTAAAGGCTAATGATTATCAAGAGTTAACTCGATTAGCACCGACACCAGACTGATATATTACACCTAATTAATTAATGGTTAACATAATATATTGTCTTTGATGTGTGGAATTGATTTGCATAGTCACATATGTAGCACAGTTAGGGCCTGTTTGGTATTGGCTTAATGGACTTAATATCATATATGGCTTATTCGCTCTCGACATCGCGTCTATTTGCAATGCAAATTGCGTTTAACCACATTCTATTTGAGTGTGTCATTTACCTAATGGCATCTTAGCCCCTTAGACTTGTTGACGTTCACAACATAGTCCCTCGGTTATTATAGGTATAACCACAGCCACATACATTTACAGAAACAAAGCAGATGCATACATGTGTTGGTATGCAAAGATGTAACCTTGCACATGGAATGTAGAAGCAACGGGTGACAAGGTGGCCACACTCTTCCCTTTTGGATGGAACTGTCGTCTTCTTTGAGTGAGACTTTTAAACAATGTACAATTATTAACTTTAATTTATATCTTTAATCAATATCAATTTACTTTTATCTAAGCTGTGTTTTTTAATAAGTATATAAATATTTATGCATGTTTTTTTTTTAATCTTTGATAAGATTTGAATCTTACTAGGTTTACCACCAACTTGATTTGAATCTTAGAGCATCCTCAGTCACGAACCTCTACAAAGGTTCATGACTTTGCTAAATCAATTTTCTCTCTCTCGCACATTAGTTTTCTCTTTCTTGCTCATCTTATAAACCTTTCACTTTCAATCATTGAACGGTCAATTAATTATTATAACAATAAAAAATTAATTATTATAAATTAACATTATAAAAATGGCGAAAATGAAATTTCTAAAAAATTTCACGAGTACAAATTCTTATTTAGTTAGTCAAATGCCACCTCAACGCCATGGTTATCTAGGTGTCTACACGTGTTTAAACAAACACCAAAATTCTTACACCTCAAACACTTAATTACTTTATTATATATTTATTAGTGAAAAATGTAATTAAATAAATATAAATAAATAAAATAATTGAAATTGAAGGCAAGAACCACTCCTTGTAGAGGAAGCGGTCTGCCAAATAAGCAAGGTTACAATGATATCAGTTTTTTGACAAACCGGTTCATCCTACGTGTAAGGTTTATGAACCTTACCATTAGAGATGCTCTTACTAGGTTTACCACCAACCTGACACTGTTAGAGCAATGGTCATTAAATTTCCTAGTTTATATTGATCTATCCCTAAAATGTCATTTTAATACTAACTTGTTATTCAAACTTAGGACATCCACAATGGTCAAATTATTTGAAAGACTTTAATAAAATAAAAAAGTACTGGTCTCACCATATTATACTTTTCTCTTTTTTTTGGCTCACACAACAATTTTTTCAAACACTCGAGGAACCTCAAGTTGTTGATAAAAAAAACTCAAGTCAAGTCATCTTCTCCAATGGTTCAAGTCATTTTCAAGTCTTTCTTTAAACTACCATTGGAGATCTCTTATTTGTTTGGACAAGTAACATGGTTCACAACAACAGTTGAAGGTGGGGTGGTGGGTATTGAGTCACAGTGAAAGCTGTGTCAACTATCTATTCATTTTCCACAAGTGATAAGTGATTTGAAGTATGAGTATTTGATGGGTCCATTCCTCATCCCTTTCCTGCAAAATGTCAAAAAAACACAATGCCCCTTCTTCCTCCATCCTCATTCCAATTATTGATTCCCTCTGTGCTTCTTCACTACACTTTAACCCATAACCATATCTTATACAATACACCACTCAAAAGAAACATATATTATATTATATTCCAAAATTGAAATCTGAAAAGATATTTCAAAAAAAAAGTTGACTTTTTACTCTTGGTAATTCCACAAAGGCAAAACAACATTTGGAGACTCATGTGATCCTAATGAAAAAGAATCTGAAACAAGAAACTGAATGGAGCATAGCAAGCAAGCACTGGTCAATTACAATTGTGTGATTGCAAACCCCAATCCTCACCATCTTTCCAAGCTAATCAACCAACTATATACAAGAATTTCGAATCAATCCTTTTCCATGCTTTAATTTCAAATGTATGCTTCACTTAATTTCACCGAATCGTTCTTGTAAGCTTGCACTTGGAGATAAAGATTGAGTCTGTGTAATTCAAGCTGCACAGCTTCAACAGTTCAGCCGATCGCTGTTTCAGTAACGGATCGCAACCACTCTGGATCACGAGAAGAAGTTTTGCTGCGAGCCCCACATCCACAGCAATCGATGAGTATTCTTCAGGGGAAAGCTTGCAAATTGACCAAAGAATCGATAAAGCGAGTTGTGTACAGCTTTCAGAAACCCTCATTAAGACTCTGACCATATTCGGTATGGTGGCTGAACAGCTGCTTAATGCCAGTTTACCTTCTTTTATGGTCGAAACAGCATCCAGTATGAACAGTGCTAATTCCAAACATTCAGGATTTAATCCGGGTAATAATCCAACCAATTGAGGAACAGCTCCAATGCTAACAATCAAGATTCTCACTTGTTTATGTGAGCAAATGGATTTTAGTAGGTTTAATCCTGGCAAATTCCCACTTGGGTGTCTTTTATCCCTCACCAGCCTCATTAAAGCAACCAATAAACTGTGGCTAGACACAACTTCGACTTGAAAATCATCTTCTTCCATCAAGATTTGGATCAATTTGGTGCAATTGATCTTGGTCTCGATGGAACCCTCGTTTAACATGTCCACCACCAATGAGATCTTTGCGGGTTGCATCAGGTTCAATCTTGAACACGAATCAAGACTCAAATTAACAAGAATCGAAACTACCTCTGAACCAATGGCGTGAGAAGTGTAAGGACCCAAAAGGGATGAGAGAAGACTCACTCCACCTTTATCAACCACCGTCTTTCTCACTGTAGCATGATCGGTGATTACTCGCCGGAGTTGCTTCAGGGATTGAACACGAGCTTGGCCCTTAACCTTCTTAAGGGTATCTAAAATATCCGAAGCATTTCCTTGTACATCTTCGGACCTCTTCTTCATTTGTGAATACTTTTGTGAAAACCAGGTGTGAATTAACTGGTGAAGCGTCTTGTTTGGGGTAACAGCGTCGTCCCAAAGCTCTTGCATAGTAGTGGGGCAAGTGAAATGACCCATACTGAACCATTTCAAGATATTGGATCGCTCGTAGGTTTGACCGGTGCAAAGGGTAACCGGGTCTTCCATTGGTTCAAGTGAAATTGGGCAAATGAAGACAGATGGAACTTCGGGTATATCCAACTCTTCAATCATCTTGCTGAGATCCAATTTCTCAGCAAACCCACCACCAAATCCGACTCCACCACCGCCTCCCAAAACCCCATCTTTGACAGCGGTGTCTAGATCTAGAACCTGCCCATCAACTCCATATCTCCTCGATGAAAACACAGGCATTTTCACAAACACTTGGCGGACAACCCTTACAAAGAATAAACTAAATGAATCTCCCTCAATGGCAGCAACACATTACATCAAGAAATTCCATCTTTCATTGACAATCACTCAAAGAAATGTAATAGTCTGATTCACTTTAACTGATTTATCTCTTTTTTCTTGGGTCAAAAGACTCGTCACCATCACAACAAAAATGATAGAGAGAGAAAGAGAAAGAGAGCATAATAATAATCGATGATAATAATAACAAGACCCTCTTCCCTAAAATCAAAGTGTTTCACGTCCTATTCAAAGGTTTAAAAGGTTTGAATCATGAAACCAATAGCGGAACAGTCAATGAATAAATAACTAGACCACACAAAGATCCATATACTTTTTTAAAGTAGGGTTAAAAATAATAGGATCAAAAAGGGAATTTCCAAATAAATTATGAAAATCAAAGCGACACAGATTGGAAGAACCTACAGAGTTTGAGTCTTCAAAGGATTGGAGACTGATTATCGACAAGTACCCGATAAAGAACACACAAAAATCAGAGATGAGAGAAGGGATCGAAACCTCCCCTTCGGAGCACTGCTTTTGGGGCGATGGTTCAATGCCCTCACACACACATAGCAATAAAGCTATAACAAAGATTATTAAATCAAATATCCGAATATCTTTTCCTTTTATTTTACTTCAATTGTGTGTAGGTTTTGGCGAACCGGAAAGGGCTCAAGAACGGGACCGGTAAATGAGCCCTTTAACCCGCTCCGCACGTGTTCATGCTACCACGTGTCCACTTCCTTCAAACTGGGCTTATCTATAATTTTTCTAAACTAAACTAGATACTTAAAAGTAAAAATCTTAAAAAAAAAAATACAACATATTCTTTATTTTAAAATTTTCAACATCTATTATATTATTAAAATATTATTTATATTTATTATTTTAATACATTTTAAAAAAAGAAGTAGTAAAAATAATAATAACTCAACTTTATTGACGAAAATGAATAAAAAAATAATGTATCTCTCAATCTACAAAGTTTTAAATAATCCTCTAAGAGCATCTCTAACAGCTTCTATATAATTTCTCTAAAATAAAGAATGAAATTTGAAAATCTCTAAATCATATTTCTTCCAACTCCAACGGCTTCTCTATTTTAGAGACTCAATCATTACTTATATTATTAAAATATTCAATATATTTGTCTCTCATCTTTAAAATAATATTTTACTTTTGTCTTTTTTTTAGAAAATCATTAAAATAATATTTCTCTCACATCTTTTTGGTGGGAAATCATTAAAATAATATTTCACTCTCATCTTTTTAAAGATATAGAGATCTCTATATTGGGAGTTTTTTTCCATGGTTCTCTATTTTAGAGAATGTGATAAAGAAACTGTTGGAGCATTTTAGAGAACAAAATGTTGTTTTTCTCTATTTTAGAGAAGCTGTTGGAGATGCTCTAAGATTTTTCTCTAGTTTCTCTATTTTAAAGAACATTATAGAGAAACTGTTACAACAATTTAAAGAACAAAATATCAATTTTCTTTATTTTAGAAAAGCTCTTGGAGACGCTCTTAAATGCCATATTAACCTCCAAATTTGTTTGGTTTTTTTCTATCGTTAATGGATTTGCATAAATAATAGATACAGTTTCTAATCATTTAATTAAATGTAAGCAAAAAACAAGACTTAGCATCTCCAACAGCTTTGTTATGAGTAATCAATCATATAATTGAATTTTGTATATGATCATGGGTAAAAATTTGTATAAAATTTGATAAACAATCTTTTACAAATCAGAATTGTAACATCAAATACAACAATAAACGTAAACCTTACTTGACTTTCGTAGATCGTTCTTGAAATCAAACCGATTGAGGCCTGCACGGAAGCAGTGTCTTAAGACAAAAATTCGCCAATGGTATTGGCGTTTGTCCCGATGATACAACAACCGTATTCAAGTATCAGACTTGAATCTAGCGAATCATATTATGTTTGAAGATGGAGAAGAGATGAAAGAAACCCATAAAATGATCAAAAATCGTTTGAAATCGAAGAGGAATGGTGTGGGTATTTATAGATTTCCGTCACCAACTGTGAAACACCCTAAAACAGAGTCAATTTAAACCTTGAAATTTCCACCAGTTATGATCAAAAACTTTCAAACTTATATAGCCCGAGGATCAAATGAAAGGTTTCTATATACAATTGACATTACTTAAATAACTTATTAATCTAATCACCTCATGACAATCAGATTAATCGAATTATCTAAACAATTGTCCCTAAAGACTTCAAAGAATAACTAGATCCTTTGTTATCTCTAAGTCCGAATGTCTCCAAAAGTTCTCTTCTCTCGTTTCCGCTACTTACCGGAGCTTGTACCTGGTAAGAAGATTCAACTTGAAACATTAGGCTTTCGCCTAGTGAGAATGCTCAAATCAAAATAAAATTTAATAATTAAAACATGAACAGATAACTCAAACCTGTTCTCACCCATCTTACCGTACAACAACTCCTTTCCAAATCGGGGAATCTACCCCAGTCCCATTTCTACGACTAACTCATTTAATTGTAACAACAAAATAAGAGTTAACTCTGAATCATTCCAGATTCACAACTAATATTCACACACAAGAAATTACAAGTCAAAACTTGCCTATTTCTTAATCAGGAAGTAGAGATTACAAATTACTTTATGCCTATTTCTAATCTTCCTCTCATCACAGGGAAATCTCCGATCTTCCCGAAAACAATGGAAATCTCTGATCTTCCATTAATCGAAATGGGAATTACAAATCAAAATCTGCCTATTCCACATTCCACCTCTGCATCAATGGTCCCAATGGGATTATAATATCATGATACTCAATCGGGACTCACGATGGTTCGAGGTTCACCCAATTACTAAAATTACACCCCTTTGGTCTATGACGAGTAATCGGTTCCCATTATACCGTACTCAAGTGCCCCCGAAGACCGGGTGCCTATTTTAGTAAAAGCACATAGCACATAATATAATACAATCGATACTACTATATGCGTCCAGCATAGAATGTATCATTTCTCTGAACATATTCTATATATAAAATAAAGAATATTATTACTCCATATCTCAATCTCTTTATTACCCCTTCTCTGAAATCTGATACGGGGATCACCATCTCAATAGTTATCTTTATTTTCGAACTCATAGATAGGCCTTTATAATATATCTTAATTTGGCTTCTCAATCACATTTAGAGTTCATAATCATCTAACATATCGCATATAGCAGATAATCATGCTCATTATAAGGAATATGAATAATTCCTGTTCATCAATTTCTTAACTATCCCCTCATAGTAATTTAACACGAGAGTTAATATATATATCTCAGTTGTTAGTCTATATTTTTGAACTCATGGATGGATCTTTATAGTTTATCTCAATAAAGCTTCAAATCATATTTAGAGTTCATAACCACATAGTAATTTCATGTAGTAGATAATCAAACTTAGCATGCAAGATTAATAATAAATACTAGTTCATCAACTTCATAGATAACTCATCTTAGAAGTTTTAGCATGGAAATCCACATAACACAACCCTTTAATCGCCTTCTTGGCTTATCTCTAATTTAATCCAATCCACATAAAACATATTCATGCATATATATATAAAGCATCTAATTCAAGATTAATTACTGAATTTTAAAGAGAGTTGAATAAACTCACATGATGCGTTATCACTCCTTTTAGTCCTTTTTAACTCGTAAGGCTCCTTTCTTCACTACCACAGCTTACTGTATTATTCAGTTTACATATACTGATATTAATTTTCCAAAACAGAACCCTCTACAACTGAAAATCCTTAGTTTCTAAAAATATATCTCAAGTCGCAATGGACTGAAGTCGCAGTCAACTATTGCGATTCCAATTCCAGATCGCAACCAACTGTTGCGATTCCACCCCAAGTCGCAACTCACCATTGCGATTCCACCTTAAGTCGCAATCCACGGTTGCGACTACAGTACCAAGTCGCAATCAACGGTTGCGACTCCAACTCCAAGTCGCAACGGTCTATTGCGACTCCACTACCAAGTCGCAACTGCCCACTGCGACAACTATGAATGTCGCAACTCAAGGCTGCGACTTCGATGATGTTCATCCAAGTCTCAGTCCACTCTGTTCAATCTTAAACCCAGAATTTGCAGTTTTACTCTATGTTTGTTTATGCAAACTTGCAGATATGTTTAATACACTTATCTTAACATATCCTAAAATTCAGATTCTCATTATTTACCAAGATTTACCAACACTCAACTTAAAAGTTCCAAAGGAAGTTTTACTACAAAGAAGATGAAGTATTCAATTAGATAATTACCTTTTGATATCTTCAAATCAACACCAGATTAAGCATTCCTAGCAATTTCCTTCTTCTTTCTCTTTTATCGTTTTCTCTATTTCAATCTCTCTCTCTCGGTTTTCTTTTCTTTCCAACACCGAAACACACACACCACTCCCAACTCATACAACTCACACTTAGTCCATAATGACCAAGAGAATGACACCTATTAGTTAATTTCCATGAGTCATAGGACTCTTATCAAATAGACCCTTAACTTTCAAGAAATTGCACAACCAACCCTCCAAATGAAAATCTATCACAATTAACATATTTAAACAATTACAAACTTAACCCCAAGTTAATTTGAAATTCACAAAATTATACAACGAAAATTCGGGATGTTACAAACTGCCAGATGGTCCGCGCGAGTGTTGGCGCCAGTAATCAGAAAACCTGCGCGACGATCTGTGTCGTGCGCTGTTTGACGAGACAACAGAGTCTCGCGTGACTCTTGGTGCGGCCAAGTCGCCCCGCAACCCGCGTCAGGCACTGTTCCACGAAAATCTAGTATTCCACGCGATCACTCCTGCGGCTCTAGTCGCGTCGTAATCCGCGCCAGCCTCGGTATGCACAACCACACGTTTTTCAATCGTTGAATCTTGACCGTGTCTTTGAAATTTAATATATATATATATATATATATAGAGAGAGAGAGAGAGAGAGAGAGAAAGATTCAAACGAGAACGCTAACTATTTACGAGAAGCATGAGGACGGCCGCCCATGTACAAAATCACATGTGATTCACATACAAAATCATATGTGATTAAAATTATGGACCCGCGCGGTTTGGCTCGCGGTTTGCAAGTCGCGCGGCTTGTCGCGCGGATCACATGTGATTTTGTATTGTGAATCACATGTGATTTTGTACATGGACGGCCGTTCTCGTGCTTCTCGTAAATAGTTAGCGTCCTCGTTTGAACCCACCCCTCTCTCTCTCTCTCTATATATATATATATATATCAAAAAGAGTCCACCAAGAACACCACACTCCAAGCCCAAACAGTTAAATGATTCATTTAATGCTCTATAGTTTGGGTATATTAAGTGTTCTAGACTTTGCCTTGGCTCCTATATGGGACAAGGTTTCTCACATCTCAACTAAGTTCCAACATAGTTTCCCCATTTGGGAGAATATGGGGATTTTTTGCTCTATTTTTGCTCCAACAACTTTCTTAAAACTATCTTAAAAATGGAGAAAGTAAGAGAGAGAATGGATTTTTCTCCAAATATGGAGATAACTCCAAAAATGATTACTAAGTGAGATGACCAATATGAAACTTTGAAAAAAAATATGTAGAGAAAGAAATAATATTTTAATAGATTAATAAAATATTTTAATATTATAATCAATGTTTTTTTCTCCAAAATGAGGAATTTGTTGGAGATAAATATAGTTTTTTGGAGGAATTTTAACTTTTGGTTCTCTATTTTGAAGAAATTTTAGAAAAGCTGTTGGAGATGCTATTAATCAACTTTCTGTCTAATTAATATATATGATTCTTAAGGGGTTGAGATGCAAATTAATAACGATATAAGTTTTATAATTTTGAAATAATAATGAAGGATAATAGGATATAGTAGTAATTGCAGGGGCCGCACGTGGGAAGCCGGCTCAGTTAGTAGTCAAGTCTTCAGAAGTAACGGCACACGAGGACTGGGTTAACCCGCACGAACCAAGGCCGTAAAAAAGTGAGTATATCTCGAAACACCCTTCCAGATAACACATCTCAATGTCAAGGGCTAAATATTCTTGGACAAATAATTACGTTACGGGCCCTTCAACTTTCATTGTTTTCATTAGCAGACAGGTTCCTTTTTCATGTTTTGAAATTCAGTCACCTACCCCAAACTTTATCAAATTGATTGGGATATTTGCAAACAATTTAAGTTATTTGATGGGTTTTTTCTCCTCCTTTTTATATATTTAGTAAAATAATATTGATTTGTTTATTGTTTTAACTCTAATGTCAAAATTATTTCAAAAAAGAAAACTCTAATGTCAAATTTTAAACTAAAAAGAAATGATTTTTTTCATTAGTTTTTATTTTAGATTGCTTAACATAAATATGTTATCAATAGTCGAATAATATGTATTAGTTGTTGTTAAATACACTTAGAGGCTGTTACTTAATCACTTACCCGAGTAAGTGATTACCGGTAAAATTCAACACTATCACTTACTTTCGGGTAAGATTTTAGTCCACCAAAATGACATCGTATGAAACAATTTAGTCGGTAAGCGCTAATCGTGGTAAAAGTCGTCGCGTTCACTTACCGGGTAAGTAAGACTCTCGCTCCTTGCTTCCGCTCTTACCAGATAAGATTCACGGTCTTTGCCGTAATCATCCGATAAGCTAATGTGACTTGGTAAACACTTACTTGGGTAAGCGTTTTGTAAACGGTTCCTTAGATTATCGACACAAAATTTGGTACTGACAAGTTTTTGTTGTTTTGAATTCATTGAAGATTCCATGTGAATATTGTTGTTACATGTTTAACTTGTTATTACCTACTTCTAGTAAATAAAAAACCCTAGTACCATGGTAGGTTTTATCTTTTTTTAGACAATGATAATCTATTTTGTATATTTACTCACATAGTGCAGAGAATTATATCCTTTACAAGACTTGTTATTCGTTTGATAGTATCAAGCACAATTTCCAACGCCATATATCTATTATTTTAATTTAATAAAATCATTATAAAAATTAAAATTCTATTCGAATATCCTATTCAAAATTTCTTGGTCCAAACAATGATTCTTAATTACACGGGTTGTGGCGTATTGGTTAAAGCCCTGAGGATGTGGTGGAATATTCCATCTGTTAAGGGTTTGAATCCAGACGTACATAACAATTGTGGCTACTGAGGTTTAATCAGTGTTGATGTCTTACAGTCATAATTTACCAAGGGATTAGTCTAAGCATGACCTAAGACACTCTTCTAAAAAAAACGATTCTTAGCAAACACAAGAATTCATACATCGCTTGTATACCATATTTTTCATAAACACCCAATAAAAAACATATCACTGAATCAAGAATTTGCTGCAATTATGTAAAAATCAGGAACTGAGTTTTAAACTCAAATCCTACAAAATATTTTGGAGAAATCTCAACCATATGGACATTTGAAGACATGGTTGTAGTTGATTTGGAGCAAAATGAGAGTTTTCACAACCCAATGGTCACAGTTGCCAATATGAAAAGTTGAGGGGTATATCTGAAAATAA
The DNA here is from genome assembly GCA_033807775.1 of Saussurea involucrata. Taxonomy (NCBI): domain Eukaryota; kingdom Viridiplantae; phylum Streptophyta; class Magnoliopsida; order Asterales; family Asteraceae; genus Saussurea; species Saussurea involucrata. The sequence continues at coordinate 52,142,678 of CM066322.1, read as the reverse complement.
AGTAAATTTAAGGAATATTATACGGTGATAAAAGTAGGAAGCGGTGGGGCCGAGGGCTTTGTGTTTTTTATTAAAAAGAAATATTATATAAAAAAAAGGGGGGAACAGCTTGACCATGACAGTGTGTTGGTTTGACTGTACTGGGTTCGGCCATATCTGGTCTTTTGTTTGACTGAAACTTTTGTGCCCCGTCCAAGACGCACCCCACTTTCCTCCATTTATTTTCTGACACGTTACCTTGTTTTATCCTTTTTAATAGCATTTCTAACCGATTTTCTATAATTTTTTTAAAATAGAGATTTAAAATGCAAAATTTCTAAAAGGAATTACATTTAGCTCCAACAGATTTTTTATTTTAGAGAACTCAACATCCATTATATTATTAAAATATTTTTTAAATTTATCATTCCAATAAATTTTTTAAAAAGAATTTAAATAAAATAATGATAAATCAATCCTATTGGTGGGAATGAATAAAAAATTAACTTCTCTCTCCGTCTAGCAAGTTTTAGAGAATTCTTTAAACTTGGAGTTTTCTCTACTTTTCTCTATTTTAGAGAACAATATAGAGAAGCTGTTGGAGCAACATAGAGAACAAAAATGCAATTTTCTCTATTTTAAAGAAGCTGTTGTAGATGCTCTAATAATAAAAAAAATTAGTGTTAGTATATTTTAAATAGCTATACTTAATGCATTAGAGTTCTTCAAAACTTTTTTTTTAAATAAAAAATAAAAAATAAAAATCTTTAAAAGGACTTGTATTTTAGTGAATTTTTGCAACTTAGATTTTTTTCAAGTTTTCTCCATCTAAAGACGCTATATAAACCGTTTAAATTAATATAGAAAATAAGAGCATATTTTTTATTTTAGAGAATATGTTAAATAAATGTTGTATTTTTATGATAAATGAGATATTACATTTTACTTGGTAGTTTATTTAAGTAGTATCGGTTTGAATGTTAATCAAATACTTTAAGTTTAACAATAATAATTAATATATTAAGAGGTTGTTTGCTTATCTCTTATTAGTTTTATTAAAAGACAACCTTGAAAGGTGAATTTTATTTCAAAGAAAAAGTGTCTCCTAATGATTTGAAAAACACTCTAATCATTTATCTTGGATCCTCCTTAACAATTAAGAGGCCGTTTACCAAACAATTAGTTGGGTAAGCACTTATCAAGTTACACTACTTACCGGATTGATATGGTAAGGACCAAAAATCTTACCCAGTAAGAGCGAATGAAAGGGCCGAGAGTCTTACCCAGGTAAGTGATGGAGACGACTCTTTACCACGGTTAACGCTTACCGGGTGAACCGTTGCATACGAAACCGATTTGGCTGACTAAAATCTTACCCGGTAAGTAAGTGATAGTGTTAAGTTTGACTGGCAAACGCTTACCCGGGTAAACATTTGATAAACGATCCCTAAGTATTCTACTTTTTTCTAAATAATTATCAAATAACCATATTTCATTTTAGACGATATCATAACAGCCTCTTAATCATTATGACTAATTAATCATTCAGCATCAAACCATTCATTAATTTTAAATATACAAAATTAGACGGGACCAACTCAACTTATTATATATTTATTTATCTTTATTTGTTTTAGAATAAAAAAGTAAAGCATTAAATATAATGAACAAGGGGGTGTAATTATTGAGATTTAACATATTTTAAAAGGAGCAAGCAAGATAAAATCTGGTTCAAATTTAAAATGATGGGTGGTGCCAACTGCCAAGGTTTGACCAGATTCACATGATCTATTTCTTGATTTTGACTCGTTGCTCGAACTCTTTGCTTTCTATTTCAAAGGAATTGCTCTTAATTAATGCACGTCCAAATAATCCTAATCATACATCCAACTTTATGGTTCCATTAATATTCTTAACCAATAATTAAATGAAAAGGCACGATGTAATTATAAATTGGTGATAAAAAAATATATTGAAAAAAATATTGTATTTTAAGAGATGAGTTTTATGAACCTTGAAATAAAGGGTCGAATTTTTAAAATGATTGATACTTGAAATATACTTGATCTTTGTATAGATATCTTTGTATAGATTGAGATGATTTTTGTTAGAAGAGGTTTTTCATAAATTAAATAAGTGTTTTTTTTAATTGGGAGGGCAAGTTTGGAAAAGACTTGACTTTCTGTGTACAACTCTCTCCTAAAAACTTACTGCATATGTCACTTTTCGTATCATTAAGTCATTACCAAACAATTGTGTATATCTAACCAAATATAAGGCGTCCTTTGGTTTTATTAAATGGTTTTAAGGGATTTGGATTTTTTTCTCACTTGAGGAATTTGGAATTGGAGGGATCCGTGTTTTGAAGGATTTAGAATCTTTGATGTGTTTGATTTGAAATAAAATTGAATGTAATTATTTATAAATAATTTATAAAACAATTTCAAATCTACGAAATTCTTTAAACCAGACATGAGATTGGAATGGAATTCAATTACAAATTCGATCCAACCCTACAAACCAAACAAGACTTAAAAAACTATTATTTTCAAAAACTTGTGATTTAATAATTCCAAAGTTTAATATCTGAAGTTATATGATAATTGAATGGTTTGTTTGGTCCGTTTTAAAACTCAAACGGGTCATTTACTTTATCAGGTGAAGTTGACAATAATCAAGAACCTTAACGATTAAAAGGTATGACAATGATCGATAATCTTAACAGGTAAAAAGCATGACACTAATCGAGAATCTTATATGATTAGCATTTACATGGAAATATATGTTTACCAACAATCTTACTATATCATGTTCGTGGCCAAGAATCATATATAGTAAATAAGTGTATATGATAACTCTTATCAATTAAGTATCTGGTTAGCGTTGATAAACGACCTTAGTTATATACGTAATTTTTTCTTTTCAACCCTCAAAATAAATGTTTGTTTTTTTGATCACTTGATTAAGTACTTTGTTTTTGGCAAATTATTACTTGCTAATATTGGAGGTAGCTCAAACCAACAGTTATATACGTTATTTCTTCTTTTCAACCCTCAAAATAAATGTTTTTTTTGATCAATTGATTAAGTACTTTGTTTTTTGCAAATTACTACTTGCTAATATTGGAGGTAGCTTAACTTAGGGGTGAGCAGCGGAACTGGGTACCCGCCTTTAGAACCGGAACCGCCTAGGAACTGTCGGTTTCGGAACCGGAACCGATGTGACTGGTTCCGGCTCCGGTTCCTAAAATATGGAACCGATTAAGACTGGGTCCGGTTCTCATTTTTTTAGAACCGCTACCCGTTGGGTACCCGCCGAGACCGGTTCCGGGACCGGGTACCTAGAACCGGAACCGCTGGATACCCGGTATATTTTAATATAAAATATCTATATATTTAATATTTATTACATATAAATATTTAATTTAATTAAAAAAATTAATAAAGTATCAAAAATTACTTTAGGGTTACTGACTTCATTCCATATTCATTCACAATTCACAAATCAAACCACAGCTGCCACACACTCACACTTTCTTCACCGGCCTCACGAAGGTCTGCTCAGCGACGCCACAGCCGCCGTCCGACCTCACGAAGGTCTGCTCAGCCACCGTCCGCCGTCCGCCGCACCTTATCTCTGCGTACACAGCCGCCGCACAGTGCCTCTGCTCCAGCCCTCCACTCGATTGAACGATATCTAAGGTGAACTCATTTTGCTGTTAAACCAATTAAGTTGTTGGATTCCAAGTTTGTTCTCGATTCCAACCATCCCTTGAAAATGTATTTGGAATTGTTCCATTTTTACCCATCAAGCATACAACTTGAGTTCTATAAAGTTCTTTATCTAGTGCACTAGTAATTTCTTGACATTTTCTTTATCTGAACACCTCCACTTTGATGGAAATACCTAACAGAAGCATTAAGCATTAGAAATTAATCACTAGTGGGAGTTTGACTTTTGTAGTTCTAGACTAGTGGTCGACCATCTGACTATACTCCAACCTGAGTATAGTCATGCGTATCATTCCATTGTGGTTGTATCATGCGTATCATTCCATGAACCTGTGTTGTACAAATTTTGGATACACATTTAGATCCGGCGCTTTTCTTACAAAAGTTATCAGCGGGTACAAAAAATGTTAAAAAGTATTTGTTAGCGGGTATCCGGAACCGGAACCGGTTCCCAGCAGTTCCGGGACCGGTTCCAAAAAAATGAGAACCGACGGTTCCGGTTCTTTCTTTCTAGGAACCGCCGGTTTCGGTTTCGGTTCCGGTTCCATGAAAAAGGGCGGGTACCCGGTGTTAGTCCCAGATGGCTTAACAAGTATTGTAGAAGGGGGGGGGGGGGGGGGTTGAATACAATACACAAAAATTTCACAATTTTAATTCTTATATTTGAAAAACTTTCAAAAGAATTACACACAGAAAACTTAAGATTGTTGCGGAAAAGAACAGATAAACTATTCTAACAATCTTACACAAAGTATACAACAAAACAACTAAGAACACTAAGAGCAAAGCTATTGAGTTTTAAGGCTTAAAAGAAGGTTTCTTGCACTGAGAGAATTTCTTGAAAGCGTGAGAATTGCATGAAGAGCACTTCTCCTTTTATAGTGCCAAGGAGTGCCCAAGCATTAAATGCTTGGGACACTTGTCATCTTCACATATGCTGATAATGTTGACTTCAGGAGAACTGTGAAGTCCTTGTCACTTTTCACTAGGTGCAGACAGAGTAGCTTGAGCAGATAATAGGGACCTTAACTGAAAGTGGATAAAGAGACAAACTGTCACTTTTCTCTGCTGGAGGATATTGTCCCATAATAAATGATCTTCTGTTTTGAGCCTTTAGCACCGAAGTGGTTTCCACCGAGATTTGAGAAATCTTCGGTGGAAAGAAGACTAGTCCACCGAAGTTGCAAGCATGTTTCGGTGGTAACTAGTCCACCGAAATTGCGAGCATGTTTCGGTGGAGAGGACCACCGAAATTACAAGAATATTTTGGTGGTGAGAGAAACACCGAAATGGTCATCGGTGGTGGATGGGGCCACCGAAACTGTCCATGCACTTCGGTGGGAGAAGGCCACCGAAAATGTCCTATAAATTCGGTGGAGAGAAAGCCACCGAAATGTCAAGGATTTCGGTGGTGATGACTTGTTTGAATGTTGCCGAGAGTCTTCTATTTTCCACAAGTAGAGAGTCTTCAAGCTTGGTTTCGGTTGATCTTCGACTTCACCGAACATTTGATATCTTGTACAAGTCATTCAAAGAACTGGACTAAAATATTCTAAGTAGGAGTTTTAGGGAAAACATCGGTGAGTCAATTTCAAATCCTTGGTGACCCAACAATCTCCCCCTATTTGAATTTGAGCTCCTTATCTTAGAATATTCAAGAGTAAATAAAAGTAAGTGCGTTTTTGACCCTTTTTACTCTTTTGGGTTCTTTTCACATAGACCATTCTTTTTGTTCTTTTTGATCTTTTTCTTTTGTATGCGTATGTATACTATGTACAGTATTTACAGGTAACGAAAAAATAAAGTATGTACGGAAATAAAATCCAAATAGAGATACTTGTATTAAGATAAGTTCTCGTACAATTTTACAAAATGAGAAACTAACTTTTACAAGTACCAAATGGAGAGAACTTACTTCTTTGAGGTTTTGTGGCGCTTGATTTCATCCAGTAAGTTTCTATAGAACGGTTGAGCTTCGGGGATGTTCGGAAAGAGGTTGTGAATGCCTTCCAGAAATATAGTATCGGCGATGGACATCTGGGCAAATCTGAAGAATGCCCGACGACCGAGACCGTCGTTAAAGAATAATCCTGGTATTGGTGAGAGGCTTAAGATTGTGGTAGGATAGGGAACAGAAGTGGGAATGGTAAGGTTAAGATTGCTTACATTCGGGATTTTACCTTCTCTTGCCATTTCCTTGAAGACTGAGTCAGGAGGATTTTTGACTTTGGGGAGGATGATCTTCTCTTTCAGAGACAGCAGTTTGGCTCTTTCTTCGGTGGAGAGGATGATGTTATGTTTTCTTTTGATCTCCTTCATCTTATTCATTAGACCATCAATGTATTTGACAAAGATGTCTTTCCTTGGATTTGGACTCCTGACGAGGTGTTGAGTGATTTCATACCATTCCGAGAGACCGAAGAGTTGGAGATGGCTTTCTTTTACACTCTTCATAGAACCATCTTCCCAGTTAATAATCAATCTGATGTCTTGAGGATTTGCCTTGGAGGTGGCAATCTTTACTGAAGAAATTTGTGACCTATAGCTCCGGTGGTGCATGGTCTTTTTGTACCAATTAATTTCTTCATTCTTTTGTTGTTCCAAGGCACTGAGCACCGATTTCTGTGTTTGGATGGCATCGGTGGACTTGACTTTTGAAGCTTCTTCTGCGGCAGCTTTGAGAGACAGATCTCTGGATTTGTCTAAGTCGATTTGAGCTATTCTTGCTTCCTCAATTTCTTGAGCAGAGAGGCCAAGTTCGGTGGTGATAGGTTGAGAAGCAGGCTTGAGTTTGAGAGTTTCCGCGTCCTTCGGTCGAGCCCCATATCTTGCCAGATCCTTTTTCTTCTTTGCTTCTCTGGCCAATTCTTCGGCCGAAAGAGTTCTTTTCCCTTTGTCTTCGGGAGCATTGCTGGACTGCTCCCCCTCAACTGATGCATTAAGGTCAAGAGCTTCGGTGGAGCCAGTATGGGTCGGTGAGAGTGAGACATGTTTCGGTGGAGAAGAGGGTTTCGGTGGAGAAGAGGGTTTCGGTGGAGAGGTAGAGAGTTTCGGTGGTGAGGATTTCGGTGGAGAGGTAGATTTCGGTGGAGAGGGTTTCGGTGGAGAAGAGGAGGATTTCGGTGAAGAGGGTTTCGGTGGAGGCTGGTTACTGGAAAGTTTCTTGATGGATGGAAGTTTCGGTGGAGCCGTGGTTTTCTCCCCCTCAGGAACAGCCGGTAACTTGAAACCCAACTCATAGAAGGCCTTATCAAACTTGGAGTGTAGGAAGGCCAGACTCGTTTCGGTGGTATGGGGAACCAAGGCAAAGTCACCGAGATCCATTTCCCACTGGGAACGTTCAGGACTGGGTGAGTCGGTGGAAGGTTTGGAGAGGGACTCCACTGTGGTAGAAAGGGTAGATAATTTTTCTTGAATGGGGCGTAGGGCTTCGGTGATGGCATCAAGAAGAAGATGCGGTAGCTGAGACTCGAGGGTAGAGATGCGGGAATTGGCTTGGGAGATTAAGGTGATGGTAGATTTAAGAAAGGTAGAGGTGCGGTCGATGTGCGGGGAAGTTTGGCCACCGATTTCGGGAAACTGGAAGAGTAGTCGGTGGGGGTCAGGTTCGGGAATGGGAATATGGAGGTAAGGCATCAAGTCGTCGGTGTGTAACATTCGGGGGGGAGTAGGTGATCGGGGGGGTGATTGGTGTGAGGACGAGGGAGACTCGGTGTGATGTTCTTCGGTGGACGGGATGGTTTGGGGAGAACCAGTGTCCGCTAAAAGAAAATCAAAAAAATCAAAGGGTGCAATAGGGGGGGAACCCTTAGAGGGTTGTGCAATGTCTTCGATCGAAAACTGATCGGGTGTAAAGCTGTGTAGTGTGAAGTCAGAACCCTCGAGCGGAGAGATCTCGAGGTCATCTCCACCACCCAAAGAGTCGAGTGGGGAGGTATGTGGGGGGTCCTCCTGAAATGTAACTGAGGCCTTTCGAGAGGCAACAGAGGAGACGGTGGGGGTGTGTAGCAGGTACCCTTGGCCCGGAGGGATGAAGTTCAACAACCGGCGATTTTGGAGAATCGACGGTTGGATGAGTCGGTTGGGCCGATGGTTTCCGAGACCTCTTTGGAAGAGATCCCGAAGGGGAAGGTGAGTGCCTCCGCTTGTGAGAAGGGGTGTGAACCGGGGAAGTCTCCGAGGGATCTCTCGGTGACGTGGTTCGAGAAGTGGGAGCGGAGGTGTCGGTGGCCTTTTGTCGTTTCTTTTGAGTGCCACCCGACGTCACTCGGGACCGGGGAGAAGGGACCACAACATTTGGAGTGACCTCGGGAATTTCCAGGTGGCGAAACCCGGGAATTTCCGCATCACCCCAACGAAGTTCGGGAGATAGAGCGAAGGAAATCATACCTGGGCGTAATGGGCGATCGGTGGCGAGCGGCTTGACGTTGAGGGTTTTGGTGCCCACAACGGGAGATGACCATTCATACGAGAACCGGGGCGAGGAAGAGCGGCGATCGGTTTCCAAAGCTTTGGAAAGCTTGTGTTGTAAGATCATGGAGATGAAGCGGGGAAAAGCAACGTAACACTTCTTGGGAGTTTTGATGACCTCGACAAGCTCTGAGAAGAAATATTGGGCGAAGTCAACTTTCCTTTGGAAGATGAGGGCATGAGCGAGTTTGTTGACGTGTGAAGGCGATTGGTCATGCCCACTTGTTTTGCGTGAGAGGCAATGGATAACGTGGGCGAAGAAGAAATTCCAAATGCCTCCCATTTTGCTGCGAAGAAGAGTACCGGGGCCTTTGGAGCTTTTGGAGGAGTCGTCGAGCACATAACCGGTGGTAAGAACAATGTCTTCATGTATGGTATCCAAATACATGTCTTCATAGTCGGAAAAGGCGTCGATCTTGAGAGCGAGACGAACATCATCGACCCCAAATGTGAGGTCGTGATCACCTTCGGCATTGGTGAAGATGGAGGCGTGAATGGCCTCATTGGAGGGATCGTACACGGAGGTGAGCCAGAATTGTCCAATGAGCATTTTGCTCATCCTCGGGTTGCATGTGAAGGCATGAAGAAGAGGAGAGCGAGACAGAAATTTAGCAATAGTAGAGAACTCGGGATGAGCGGGATCGGATTCGAGGCGGGCAACGTGATTGCACTGGTTGAAGCGGAGGTCTTCAAAACGTGTAGGAATTGGATATCGTGAGGATGCCATGAGAGAGATATGTTTGAAAGAGAAGAGAGAGTTGCAGGTTTGAATTGTGAGAAAGGAGTGGGGAGGAAGTGAAGGGAGGTATGTATATATAGGGAAATGATAAGGCACCGTGATGATGATTTTGTATGGGGAGAGGGGACATGCGGCTCATGAGGTGAAAGGGTTATTGGGAATCGGGACACGGAGCGGCGGATAGGCGAAGGGTCTGACGCAAAAGCAATTGAGTGGTCACAAGTGGGCTTTGGGAACCGTGTGAATCGGTGTAGGCTCGGTGATGCTTCGGTGGAGGATTCGGTGTTCGCTCGGTAGACGATCGGTGGAAGTTCGGTGGTGGATTCGGTGTTCATGGGACTTCGGTGGTAGAAAGGTTTCACCGATTTGGATAGTACCACCGAAATGGGACTTCGGTGGTAGAAAGGTTTCACCGATTTGGATAGTACCACCGAAATGGGACTTCGGTGGTGGAAAGTTTTCACCGATGTGAGATGATCACCGATTTGAGACTTCGGTGGTGGACAAGTTTCACCGATTTGAGATGACCACCGAAATGAGACTTCGGTGGTGGACAGGTTTCACCGATTTTGAAAATTTTCACCGAAATGTGCTTCGGTGGTAGACACGCTTCACCGATACTTGAGATTATCACCGAAATTGGACTTCGGTGTTGGAAAAGAGATAGAAATGATTTAACACATAGGTTTGTCCACCGATGAGAGATCGGTGGAGAGAGAGAGAAGTAGATAAGAAGGTGTCCACCGATGTGAGATCGGTGGAGCATGAACACATGTTTATTCTTGGAAATTGCACATCCCAAGTTCACTGATGAGAAAGTTGAACCTGGTTTCATCAAGAGGTTTGGTGAAAATATCAGCAAGCTGCAAATCGGTGGGAATGAAGTGCAGTTCAATGTCACCTTTGGAAATGTGATCTCTGATGAAATGATACCTGATATCGATGTGTTTAGATCTAGAGTGAAGAACAGGATTATTTGCTATAACTATAGCACTGGAATTATCACACAGAATTGGGACTTTAGAAAAGAATTGATTATAGTCCCTTAGTTGGTTTCTCATCCATAGAATCTGAGCACAGCAGCTCCCAGCAGCTACATATTCAGCCTCAGCAGTAGAGGTTGATACAGAGTTTTGTTTCTTGCTGGACCAACTTACTAATTTTCCCCCAAGGAGCTGACAGCTTCCTGTAGTACTCTTTCTATCAATCTGGGAACCTGCATAGTCTGAATCTGAATAACCAATTAGTTCAAAACTCGAGTCTTTGGGATACCAAAGACCCAAGTGCAGTGTGCCCTTAAGATACCGAAAAATTCGTTTTACAGCCTTTAAATGTGATACTTTAGGATTGGCCTGATAACGAGCACATAGACAGGTAGCAAACATAATATCCGGTCTGCTAGCAGTTAGGTAAAGAAGAGAGCCTATCATACCTCGGTAAAGAGTAACATCCACAGATTCACCTTTTAGATCGGCACACAGTTTCAAGGGAGGTGCCATGGGAGTTTTCATAGGAGAGCTATCTAGAAAGTTAAATTTCTTCAGAAGGTCCCAAATATATTTGCTTTGATTTATAAAAATTCCTTCTGAAGATTGTTTGACTTGAAGGCCCAAGAAAAATGTAAGCTCTCCCATCATGCTCATCTCATATTCACTCTTCATGAGAGAAGCAAACTCATCACATAGGCATTCATCAGTGGCACCAAAGATGATGTCATCAACATAGATTTGAACAAGAATGATATTACCTGAGGTTTCTTTGATGAAGAGAGTATTGTCAATTTTACCTCTGGAATATCCATGCTTGAGAAGAAAGTTGGCAAGAGTGTCATACCAAGCACGTGGAGCTTGCTTGAGACCATACAAAGCTTTGTCAAGTCTGTACACATAGTTTGGATGAGCTGGGTCTTCAAAGCCAGGAGGTTGTTTCACATAGACTTCCTCTGCAAGTTCCCCGTTGAGAAAGGCACTTTTAACATCCATTTGAAAGACCCTAAAATTTCGGTAGGCAGCATGAGCCAGAAAGATCCTTATAGCTTCAAGTCTTGCAACAGGGGCAAATGTTTCATCATAGTCAATGCCTTCTTCCTGTCTGTATCCTTGAGCTACTAATCGGGCCTTGTTCCTGATAACAGTACCATCTTCATCCATTTTGTTCCTGAATACCCACTTGGTTCCAATGATTGTCTTGTTTCTGGGTTTGGGAACCAATCTCCAAACTTTATTTCTCTGGAACTGAGAAAGTTCTTCTTGCATGGCAGTGATCCAACAAGGATCTGATAGAGCTTCATCCACTTTCTTGGGTTCAGAGAGAGAGAGGAAATTCACATAGAGACAAATATTTCCAACTCCTCTGCGGGTTTGGACACCTGCTTGTTGATCACCAATAATTTGATCTATGGGGTGATCTTTGGTCCATTTTAGAGCAGGGGGTAAAGGTGATGGGGTATGAGGAGTAGAGTGAAATGGAGTAGTGGGATCAGAGGTTTGGTGTAAGATGGGATTTTCGGTAGTGGAAGCCATGTGATTTTCGGTGGGATTAGGGATGGAAGAAGAATTGGATTGTCCCATATCTATGACGTAGACATTTTCCATCCGTCTTCCCGATAACACCACATTGAATTGTTTGTCTACCACGGAGCAGACACAAAGTTCAAAGATAACTTTGTATCCAAGATCACACAGTTGGCTAATGCTGAGGAGGTTATGCATGAGGCCGTCCACAAAAGCCACTTTATTGAAGGTTACAGATCCGTTAGAGAGAGTTCCGTATCCTTTGGTGTAACCCTTAGAATTATCACCAAAAGTTACAGATGGACCTTTTCCCGGCACATAGTTGATGAGAAGAGACTTGTTTCCCGTCATGTGGCGTGAGCACCCGCTGTCTAAATACCAAATTTGATGGTGCTCAAAAGCCTGCATGCAAACACATATTAGTTCTTTGGTACCCATTTTGTAATGGGTCCTTTGGGGTTAGAAGAGCATGATTCCTTAAGCTTGGATCTATCAATCCTATCCTTGGGACAGTCCTTAGCCATATGAAAAGTGTCACCACAGTTATAGCATTTTCTATAGATAAACACCTTTTTAGCATTTTTCATGTTTTGGCTTTTATCATTTGTTCTTATAACCTTGTTAGAGGAGAACAGAGCAGGAGGCTTGGACCCAAGGATTCCTTTGGATAAATCTTTGGAAGTTGATTTTCTTAAAAGCACAGATCTAGGAACATAAGTGTTGTTAGAGGGAATGTTTGGGGTAGAACTTTTAGGATGGGAGCTTGCCATGCAGTTGACCACCGATTTTCCTTTGTCGGCACAGGAGATCCTTTTTGAGTGAACAGGAGTTTCTCTTTTGGGGATCTTTGAAGGCTTAGGTTCGGTGTAGGTATCTATGTGAATAGATTTCAACACTTCATGAAGAGGAATTGGAGGGTCATAGATTGAGGGATCGGTGGGCACAAAGGGGATAAGATCGGTGGGTTTAGATCTTTTGGAAGGATTAGCTTTTGAAGAGTTTGAGGAGGAGGCTTCATCCATGACCGAAAATTTGAGCTGATCATGGATGGGTTTGGAAACGTCATTTGAATCTTGCTTCTCAATAACTTGCAATGAGGAGTCTTTGGCCTTTAAGGATATGCCATACTTTAAGGCTTCACACAGATCTAACGAGTTCAAAGAGATGGAATCACAAGAGCTAGAATCAGAGAGATCATCACATGCATTGGTGGGGGGAACAAGAGCAAGAGTGGACTCACAAACATCAGTTTTCCAAATCCTAGACCGAACTTGTTTGAACTACAGATTTGACTTTGAAAGATTTGTTCAAGATTTTTGGAAGAGCTTGACCATTTTTTGATGACTTCTTGTTCCCTTTTTAGTTTCTTAAACAGAGAGTTCTTTTCTTTTGAGATCACATGATTTATTGTTTTCAAGTCCTCAAGCTCATTTTTTATTTCCTCAAACCTTTTAAGCTTAGACATGCAAATTTCAAGTTCAGCTTTGAGCTCTTTCACTTGAGCAGATTTTCTATTCTTACTGTCTTTAACAGAATAAAAATCTTGAGTTAAAGATTCATAGGCATTGATCTTTTCAATATCAGACATATTATTGAAGGGATGTACCTGAGCGTAGGCTGTGGAGCACCCAGTTGCCACTAGAGCCATAGGTGAAGTGGCCTTTTCGGAAACTTCCATTTCTTCTGAGATGGCCACGAAGCATCTATTCTGAGAATCACTGTCGGAGGTGTCTTCGTCGTCCCAATCGTGGGTTTCTGCCATGAGACCCTTCCCTTTTCTCTCTAGACCCTCACTCCTTTCCTTCTCTTTCTTGTACTTGGCCTTGTATTTCTCAGCACGCTCCTGATGATTTAAGAAGGATGGTGGGGACTCCTTTTTGGGAAAGGTTGATTTGAAAGGCATGTGTTTGGATTTTTCCCTTTTTGAAGAGGGATTGTCAGAGGAAGTAAATTTGGACTTGGAGATACGCTTGCTTCTACACTCAGATGCAAAATGTCCTTTCTTGCCACAGTTGTAGCATTCCTCATTAGACTTGTCAGAAGAAGTTTTGAAAGATGAAGTTTTTCTAAGACTTCGAGATTTGTTGAAGGGACGAAACTTGTGTTTAGAACCGGCCATCATTGCCATCTCATCCGACAACTGTTCAACCATGATATCCTCACCTTCATCATCAGCATCACTAAGATATGCTTCCGTTTGGTGGGTTACATTGGTTTGGCTGTCATTGTCAGAGTCAGATGAAGGATAGGTGATTCTAGGAAGATTTTGAGAATTCTTGGAACTTTCACTAACAAGAGCTATAGAGGAGCTCTTTATTTCCTTGATGAAAGATTTCCGTTGAAGCTTGGTTTGCTCAAAGTTGAAAAGAGTACCATATAAAACGGTTAAGGGCATGAACTCAAGGTCCTTGGTAGTTTTGATGCAAGTACATATATTTTCCCAAAAATCTGGGAGACAATCCATGAACTTGCACAAGACTTCCTCATTATCATAGACTCTGCCCAACAACTTAAGATCATTTAAAAGAGAGTTGAAGCGGTTATAGAAGCTAGGAAGAGAATCTCCTTTTTCAAAAGAAAATAGTTCATACTTTCTGATAAGACCAATCTTTTTACATTTCTTGACTTCCTCTGTACCTTCGTACAGAACACATAGAGTGGTCCACATTTCTTTGGCAGTTTCAAAGTTCACCAAAGAGTGGTAGACCTCATCAGGAATAGAGAGAGCAATAATAGCTCTTACCTTGGAGTCAAGAGTAACTAAACGTTTCTCCTCATCAGTATACTTTTTAGGATTTTTGAGAATATACCGACCAGTAGCACTGGATTTTTCCTCATCAGAATCACTTGAGATTTCCTTTTCAAAGGTCTCTTTACCTGGCCTCTGCGTGTCATAGCGAGCCCAAACTCTGGGGATAATGGGTCCCTCGTTGAGAATGGTTGGATATCTAGTATCCACTCCTTCCATGAATAGCATCATGCGGCTTTTCCACAAATAGAAGTTGTTGGGATTGAACTTAGGAGGTTTTGAAATAGAGCCATTTTCAGAGAAGTTATTTTGAAAAGAGTTTTCAACAGTAGAAGAAGAAGAGGCAGCCATCGCAGATCAAGTTTATGGAATTAAACTTTCTGCTCTGATACCACTTGTTAGTCCCAGATGGCTTAACAAGTATTGTAGAAGGGGGGGGGGGGGTTGAATACAATACACAAAAATTTCACAATTTTAATTCTTATATTTGAAAAACTTTCAAAAGAATTACACACAGAAAACTTAAGATTGTTGCGGAAAAGAACAGATAAACTATTCTAACAATCTTACACAAAGTATACAACAAAACAACTAAGAACACTAAGAGCAAAGCTATTGAGTTTTAAGGCTTAAAAGAAGGTTTCTTGCACTGAGAGAATTTCTTGAAAGCGTGAGAATTGCATGAAGAGCACTTCTCCTTTTATAGTGCCAAGGAGTGCCCAAGCATTAAATGCTTGGGACACTTGTCATCTTCACATATGCTGATAATGTTGACTTCAGGAGAACTGTGAAGTCCTTGTCACTTTTCACTAGGTGCAGACAGAGTAGCTTGAGCAGATAATAGGGACCTTAACTGAAAGTGGATAAAGAGACAAACTGTCACTTTTCTCTGCTGGAGGATATTGTCCCATAATAAATGATCTTCTGTCTTGAGCCTTTAGCACCGAAGTGGTTTCCACCGAGATTTGAGAAATCTTCGGTGGAAAGAAGACTAGTCCACCGAAGTTGCAAGCATGTTTCGGTGGTAACTAGTCCACCGAAATTGCGAGCATGTTTCGGTGGAGAGGACCACCGAAATTACAAGAATATTTCGGTGGTGAGAGAAACACCGAAATGGTCATCGGTGGTGGATGGGGTCACCGAAACTGTCCATGCACTTCGGTGGGAGAAGGCCACCGAAAATGTCCTATAAATTCGGTGGAGAGAAAGCCACCGAAATGTCAAGGATTTCGGTGGTGATGACTTGTTTGAATGTTGCCGAGAGTCTTCTATTTTCCACAAGTAGAGAGTCTTCAAGCTTGGTTTCGGTTGATCTTCGACTTCACCGAACATTTGATATCTTGTACAAGTCATTCAAAGAACTGGACTAAAATATTCTAAGTAGGAGTTTTAGGGAAAACATCGGTGAGTCAATTTCAAATCCTTGGTGACCCAACACCCGGTATTGCTCACCCCTAGCTCAACTCCCCATTCCTTTGTGTTTGTTGATTTTGTTCTCAATGGGTTGCCGGTTCGAAATCTACCATGGTCGTTTAGAGCATCTTCAACAGCTTTCCCATTTTGGAGAATATGGGGATTTTGATTTTGCTCCAACAGCTTCTCCAAAACTAATTTTAAAATGGAGAAAGTAGGAGAGAGAATGGGGGTTTCTCCAAATATGGAGGAGATCACTCCAAAAATGATTACCAAGTGATAGGACCAATATGAGACTTTGAAAATAAATATGTAGAGAAAGAAATAATATTCTAATAGATGAATGAAATAATTTAATACTATAATCAATGTTTTTTTCTTCAAAATGAGAAATCGGTTGAAGATGAATGTAATTTTTTTAGAGATTTTGCTGTTTTCCATTTTAGAGAAATTTTGGAGAAGCTGTTGAAGATGCTCTTGAAGTTTGTCCCATTGTTAATTCAGGGTCTTAGGCCATCAGTACCCCAGGAAGGCATCTTTCAAAGATTCCATGTCCACATCAGCGCCACATCAGCTTTTCTCCCATCCCTCACTCGATCCCTAACGATCCCTAAACACCCGTACCCCATTCCCTCAAACCCTTTTGCCACCTCATTTATTTTAATTCTTTTATTTATACATTTAATTATTTAACAAAATAAAAATATTTATATATTTTTTAATAAATAAAAATAAGATAAATAATAAAAATTAAAATTCATACCATTCATTAAAAATAAAAATTACAAAATAAATTTAAAAATCTACTCGTCGTAGATTCAACAACTCGTCGGTGTCTACGGATGATGATGATGCGGTTGGTGAACCGGGTTGTGGCGAATTCATATTGTTTAAAATATAGAGGTTGAGAGAATTTGAGAGAGTTTGAGAGGTGTGAGAAATAAGAGGTTGAGAGAATTTGAGAGGTGTGAAAAATAAGAGGTTGAGAGGTGTGAAAAATAAGAGGTGTGAGAAATAAGAGGTTGAGAGGTGTGAGAAATAAGAGGTTGAGGGTTAAATATATAGTAGGATTAAATTGAGAAAAATATTTTTTTTTAGTAATAGAGCCGTTCAACGGCATGAATTTTAAAAAAATTAATTAATTATTTTTTTTAAAAAGCCTTCGGGATGGACCGGGATCCCATCCCCGAATTCCATCCCTTCCCGCAACCATTCCCCGAGCCGTAGCCCATCCCCGCAACCCCGCTGGCCATCCCGAGCCCCATCCCGCTTGGGGTACGGATGGCCTTATAAGACTATCAGCACCCATTTCTCACTAACCCACACTTTTTCACTGCCACATCAGCGCCACATCATTTTCTCTTCCAACCCATTCTAACCCACAAACCCCCACATCCATCCCACACCACCATCCCATCTTTTATTTATTTTTATTTTTATTTTTGTTACCATTAATTTAAATAATTAATATTTTATAAGTAATTTGTAATAATATATAATATTATAATTTATAAATCAAACTAATATTTTAACCTTACATAATAAAAATAAAAAAAATTAAAAATACATAAATTTCAAATAAAAAATGATAACTACTCGTTGCCTTGGTTGTTGTGTCTTGGAAGCCGTGAAATGTGTTCGATTAAATCCGCCCGAAGGTTATGATGCGTTTCTCGGTTTCGGACTTCTAACACGTTAGCGTCATATTGTTGGTCGCTAATCTCTTCGTCGTCGTCCTCATCAACTTGATTAGCGTTTTCATCGAAACGACAAATCGCGTTACCTTCGTCTTTCAATATCATATTGTGTAATATGATGCAAGCGTACATTACTTTTTGTATTTTATTCGGGTGCCACGATCTTGCAGGGTGTTGTATTATGTGCCAGCGTTGTTTTAGCACACCAAAACAACGTTCTACATCCTTCCTTGCCGCTTCTTGCGCGACTTTAAACCTTAATCGTCTTTGATCCGGAGGGCTTTTGAATGATTTCACAAAGGTAGCCCATTCGGGGTATATCCCATCTGCAAGATAGTAGCCGTGTTTGTATTGTACTCCGTTTACTTGAAACGGGCACTGCGGTGCTTTCCCGTTGTGTACATCGTTAAATAACGGCGACTGGTTTAGCACATTGAGGTCGTTGTTGGACCCGGCAACCCCGAAGTATGCATGCCAAATCCAAAGATCCAGTGATGCCACTGCCTCTAGCATAATAGTCGGCCGACCATGATCACCTCTGACGTACTGCCCGCGCCATGCAGTTGGGCAGTTGTCCCATCCCAATGCATACAATCTACGTTTCCTAACATGCCGGGAAACCCGTGCCTAGTTTCATGTGCGGCGTATAAACGTTGAATATCATCATAAGAAGGTTTACGTAAGTATCGTTTTCCGTAAAGATTGACGATACCTTTGCTGAACTTTTGTATGCATAAACGTGCAGCTGACTCCGCCATCTTCAAGTACTCATCAAAGCCGTCAGCGGATATCCCATACGCCATTTGCCGAATTGCCGAGGTACGCTTTTGCAAAGGAGATAACCTTTTTTTGCCTCTAGCATCCCAACCCTGTTGAAAATATTTATACTCTCGCTCAAGATCCTCCACTATTCGTAGGAATAGTCGTCTGCTCATGCGGAACCGTCTCCTAAACAACTCGTCACTGTAATTACAGTTTTCCGCAAAATAATCTGCAACAAGTCGGTCGTGTGCAACTTCACGATCTCTAACTTGATCCGGTCCCCTCCGTCTCCGTCTTGGAGGCGAACTTGGTTCTTCATCTTGATCGAAAAGCCTTTCTACAACATTGGTTATTAATCCACGAAAAAATATCGTAATTCATTTGAATCCCTGTGGTTTGCAACGTATACATTTCAAAAAAGAAAAAAAAATTAGCCAAATCCGAACTGGTTCCATCCAGCGCCAACCCACACGGGTGCGATGGTGTTCCATCCCAACCAGCGCCAACCAGCCCGAGGACGAGGCCCCGATGCGTATAGTCTAAGACTAATATATATATAAGTTGGTTTGAAAACCTATAATAATCATAAAAAAAAGTTATCATTTGCTTTAAATCTTCTTTTTTGTTACGAATACTATTAAAATATTCTTTATATATTTGTCAGCATTATAAAATGACACCATAGTTACGGTCATGGTGTGTCGTGGAGTAAAGTTCGTACCCGTCACCATATTAAGCTCATTGCACAATGCAAGGTTTTTATAGGACATTGTTTAATCTCTTCTTAACTTTTAGTGCTGTACTTTGTAGTATATATAAGGGAAAATTGCATCAAAATAAAATCAATTTTAAAATTATCATTTTAGGATCTTGAACAAACTTTTTGTATATCTAAGGGTCTCGTTTACGTGTTGACAGGTAACCACTCACCTCAAGATTACATGGCGGAAAATAAATAAATTAAAACCTTCATAATATCCACGTCATTTATAAGATAAAACTCATCCCTCTCCCTTTTTTCACCTTCTCCGACTACATATCCGCTGTGTTTTTTGCATCAGTAAATAAGAAATAAATGATGAAAACCCCACAACATAAATCAAGAAAAAAAATAATGGAACGAAGCTTCTACTCTTGATATATTTACAAGAAAAACACAAACTTACATAGTCGTCGGAGTTGTTGAGGTTAAAGGGGAGGTTGTTTTTAATGAAGGAGCTCCATTGTCTAACATTTATTGTCGGTTGTGCTGATCCATGTTTACTTGTAGCTTAATACGCTTAATGATTTGGAAAGTTTTGAGAATCATATTCTATCAACAATACCAAGTTGTTGTTTTTTCAATTTAATGATTAAGACCATGGCATTATTTTTTAACCATGCGTTAAGAGTCATTTATTAGATTCTTTGTCCCAAAGCCCTAATTAGGGGTTGTTGACGAGACAAGTAGCAACAGTTATTTGTGCATCTGCCCATCAATGTCGTTTTTCTATTGCACCATATATAACTGATCATACTATAAGCAGTGGTGGACCCAGAAATTTTTTCAAACGGTAGCACCATTTAATTATAAGAAACAAACATAGAGATATTTTGCACAAAATGAATGTTGGTCTAGTGGTTAGCCCTTGCTTTTCAAATCAAGTTTGAGTCTCATTGTGCCAGTTTTTTTAGAAACATAGTAAATATGAAATTAAAAACCAAAAACTACAAAAATGTCTCTAACAAGACTTGAACCCTAGTCTTGAGTAGAATAAAAGTCTCCCAAACCAACTCTACCAAGAAAAACTTGTGTCCTTATTGTAGTTTCAAAATATATATGGTGACACAAATCAAATTGATACGGTTGCATGCACCTTTCACAAACCTAATTTTTTTTACCTTACGGCGGAGAAACAATACGGTGGCATGTGCCACCGTATGCTCTTATCTAGGTCCGCCCATGACTATAAGTGAACAACTCTAATTTAATGGAAGTACAAGAGAACAAGAACTATTTTAGAGGGGTTGTTTTGCAATTCAGTTATTAATATTTAAATTGTCTTTATTATTTTGGAGGAATTCATTAGTTTAGATTTGTCTCTTTGAAGTTTTTCTCTAATTTTATTTCCCCATGGATATTTTGTTCATCCGATTAGGGCTTGTTCGTCTTTTTTTAATGTGTTCATATTAAGATTTTCAACAGTTTGTTGTAAGTCTAGTTTCAACTAAGATGCACAAAAAATCCCGAAGACCGTCCACGCTCAATTTGATCTTGTCCCAAAAAGCCTAGACCTAGTGAGCTTGAAACCCGAGTTAGGCTACGCCTCAAATCCCAATCAAGTTGAAATTTTGGGGGCATGCCTAATGTGAAAAAGTTAGGGGTTGTCCGAAAACCTCGGTCTGAAAATGCTCGATTAAACCCTCTTTAAACTCCAAAGCCCATACTCATTTTACTTATTGAAAACGGGTTTCGAAGGTCCGGGCCCAAACTCGAAAAAAGCTCGGATCTTGTATATCTCTAATTTTAACAACGTAGTTTTATTTTTATTTTTTTCATATGAGATGAAGAATTCATCTTTCTGGAATTTTTGTGCAAACAGACTGAGGGGTTGTTGGATTCATTTTCTATTAAGACTTGTATGGATAAAGTTGTATGTATGATAACAAATAAGTTGTGTTCGGTTGTTATGCTGAATAAACCTCATAAATGACCATTTTACCCGCAATCTATAATAAAATAACTACTTGATAAAAATGTTGTATAAATGGCTTTTAGTTATAAAAAATATCAATTTAAACATTTTTTCAAATAGAGATCGAGAGATGGAGATCGAGGAATAGGAGTGCGGATCGAGAGATGGAAAGAACGGAGATGGAAGTCTTCTGGGCTGAAGATGGATGCAAAGGAAAATTGGAAATGGAAGGAATGGGTTGAATATGGACACTTTCCTGGGTTGAAGATGAAAAGAATGGATGCAGAGGTTGAAGATGAGAGGTTAAAGGGTAGTTGGGGAATCAATGGATAATTTATTAAACAAACGTTTTTCATTGATATTATGGTAACGGTAAAACGAGTGTTTATGTAATTCATAATTATTTAAGCAACAAAATAAACAATAATTTTCCATATCAATACAAATAGGTTAATATAAACAAACGACTTAAAAGAAAAAATAAATAAACATCCTTAGATACGCACTATGAATAAAACCCTGGAAACTGTATCAAACTTAAGGGATCGTTTACTAAATATTTATTGGATAAGCGTTTATCGGCAAAAGACATGATTCTTAGAGCATCTCCAACAACTTTGCTATAATTTTTTCAAAATAGAGAATCAAAAGTTAAAATATCTAAAAAATGTTACATTAATCTCCAACAGCTTTGCTATTTTAGAGATTTTAACACAAATTATATTAATATAATATTCTTTAATTTATATTCCCAATGCACTTTGAAAGAAAAACTTAATATAAAATGATAAAAGAATTATGTCATTGATAGATTGAATTAAATAATTATTTCTCTCTCCTATTTAGAGAATTATAGAGAATTCTCTATATTTAGAGATTTCTCCAAGAATCTCTATTTTAGCAATCAAGATAACAATGTTGTTGGAGAAGAATAGCAAACAAAAACCCATTTTTTTCTATTTTAGCAATGCTGTTGGAGATGCTCTTATTTACCTATTTGTATACTTTTTTGGCCATCAAAATGGATTGTCGGTAATTGTCTTAAACCCGCTAAGTGCTTACCATGTAAAAATCTTTTTTTCACTGTCCGAGTAAGACTCTCGGTTCTTCTTATGTCTCTTACCGGGTAAAATTTTAGATTCATTTCATGTTTAATAAATGATACGGCTTACCCGGTGAGTGTTTAGTAAAAACGCCCCCAGGTCTTAATGACAAATTTGACTTCATAAAATTTTAATTGCATTATCTATACTACTTTATAAAAGTTGTATAATAGTTATTTTCAAGATTTCAACCCACGGTTATTTTCAAGACCACTACTTTTTTTTGGAAGGGTATCCGAGGACATTGCCCCGACTAATCCCGGCAAGGTGAGGCAATTGCCCCAGCTGCTAAAGCGTGCAACCCTGAGTTTATCCCCAGTGGCCACAAGTTGGAAGCGCCTGGATTCGAACTTGGGGTAGATGGGTTACTAGCCACATCCCCCACAAGCCTTAACCAGTACGCCACAAGCCTTGTGGTTTTCAAGACCACTACTTCTTCTCCCCATTTTCTGCAATCCACGACTGCTCCACACTCACACGACCTCCCCCTCCCCTCTTCTTCTCCACAACTTCTCTCCCACTCATTCATCTTCATCCCTACAAAAAGCTCTCAATCTCAAATCGCCCTGGATGTGCAAACCTATTCCCACTCCCCTGAACTCTAACCGGTGCAATCTCCCACCCAAATTCCCATGTCGCTCAAGTCTTCCATCAACCGAAATCTCAGTCCCTCTACTTCAATCGTCGACCGCCCCTACTTGTTGTAGTGCTCCTGTGCTGACCACCGAGTTAGGGTACACATCTCAACCCACAACTCCAATCGCCTCTTTTCTTTTTGATTTGTTGCAGATTTGGTTTTTTGTATAGGAACCGATTTTGTCCAGAATTTCATTTCTTTGCTATTTGTTTCAGGTTTTATCACACAGCAGAATCATCCCATCTGCAATCGACTCATAAATGCAAGACTCATTCATTGCATTCATCGACGATTGATCGATCAAACAAAAACCACTGATCGTTCAAACATTTGGAGAAACGGTACCCTTTTTCCCTTTTCATTTTTTTGTTTCATTTATGTCCTCCGGCTACCGTTTTTTCCTCGTTCATTTTCAGGTGATTTATTCATTTTAATTCGTATATCTGACTTTTTTATTTTATTTTGATTTCAATTTCGATTTTGGTGGGATTGAATGCGATTCCAGATTTCTAGGGTTCTATGGGTACCGATCTTGTTACCTGGATCAAAAGTTTATCCTTCTTTTCAATTTCGTTTCGGTTTAGGGATTTATGATCATGATCCAACTGACATGATTTTAGTTTTCTATGTTTTTTTTGCTGTTGATATAATCGACCTTTGATTTTGGTCCTCATGGTTGACTTTGATTATTTCATGATTCAATTTCATGACAATGGAAATTGACATATGGTAATACTTTTTGTGCTAAAGAACATAGAATTTGTAAGGATTATATGTTTTCCCCAAATCAAATGTTGATCTTCTTTCTTCTAATGTTCTTCACAATTTGAGTATACCTTTTGTCTTCAAATTTAATGGTGTTGGTATAGATGAAAAGATGTTTTAAGCATGGGAGACAACATACAACAGGAGCCTATAAAAGATTGCATTTTGAACGACAGAGAGATTGATGTGTGTGTGATTTATAGGATAAGAGCATGAGATATAAGGTGGCAGCAAGAAAATTATTGCAGCCAAATAATATCCTTAAAGTTTGAAGGTTTAAAACATGAGTTGTATGGGATGAAAGTGATACCTACCAAGATTTTGGTATAGGGTAGAAAGCTTGGCCACCACATGCATGTACACAAAAGCACAAGAAATGTGCAGACAGAAAAGACAAACGGATTAAAAAAATAAGTACATTTTGAAGGTGGTTGTGATGGCACTGAAACAATGGATACTAAATGCCACCTGAGATGTTCTCTGTAGATCTTTAGATTGTATCTGTGAGAATACATGAGACTTGTAAAGAGAGGTCTTTAAGAACAATAGGGGAAACCCAAGAATAACACGAGGGAAGTTCCAAAGATCGAAACACAATTAAGGACTCAACTTTATATAGGAAAGCAACAAAATTTAAAGGACGATTTTCATGTTCCCGGGCTTGATTGTTCCCTCTTTTTTAGATTCAAATGCAATCAATTTTTAGCCTAGGAAAATAAGTTGGAATACAGTGATTTATATTTTTTCACTTCCAATACCCATACACCATAAAGCGAACGATCTGGTGAGGCTAATGCCATTGCACGCAAACAACATTCTATATTTCCCCATATTCTGTTTCAGAAAATTTAGCGATTATTAGAACCCAGATTCAGGTTGTTACGCAACTGAGCATTCTATTCATAATTCTTCATCTATCAGGTGGCGCATAAGACATTTATAGAGGAAGAAAAGAAGAAAGGGCATAACCAGTGACAGTGCTTTGAATACACCGATAGACGTGTGCTAATTAAACCTCAACGCAAGTATACATCGAGATCTAATATCGTCTTTCAAGTAATGAAGTGGTAAAATACCAGATATCGTCCCACAGAGATTGGAGTAAAAGCGCAATAAAAGTCTAATAAAAGAAATGATTTCCAAGGATCAAGTCGAAGATAATATTTTGGTTGGATTTGGGGTGAAGCTTAATTATAAATTCCAGCAGACCAATGATGTGGCAATGCTACAGCATTGGTTTCTTAACACTTAAGTTCACCATCTACTTTTCAGGATGCCCTTCCAGATCTTCAACATTATACTACTGATCTAGCTTTCAATCAACTCATTCCTGGTGTTGTCTCAGGACTATCAATAGCAAATGATGCCTTCCAAGTATATGGATAAACAAATTAATTTGTTAAAAATCACTCTTCCAAGTTGATCCCATATCTGTTAAGTTGACGTGTTCTGAGTGGTCCATTCCTGATACACACTCTACACTTTTACCATCATAACGATGACCAACTTATTGGGCAAAATCAACCCAAAAAAGACAGAGACGACAAATTCCTTTGTCAGTAGCTCTTCCAAGTCTTACTTCCTTTGTCATTCGGATTGACGTGCATATCAATGGCTCATTCCTGATGCCATGACACTTTAACACTTTCAAAGTGATCAAAACGTCATGAAGTAAACTTATCTTTATAAAAGTTAACAAGAAATGGTGAACATCATTATTGAGAAATAATGTCCACCTTTCTTTATAATTAAAACTTCACCCTTTAATCTTACACCCAAACTATTTAACTTAGCTACTCATACTTGAAATTAAATTACAATAAACGTAAATTACGAAAATGAAAGACATAATGTAAATGACTTAAAAGTAAATGACAAGAATGTAAAGTGCAATAATTAAAAGCAAGAAGAAAGTGCATCAATGTTGTCAGCAATGCTGCAGCAACTCATGCATATAAGCTATAAAAAAAAGAACAAGATGAAGAAGATAACTTGCATAAAATTAAAGAAAGCAATAAAGTGTTTCCAAATCAGTTTGTGAACTGATCGAACCTCCTAAAACAAATGTCATGCACCTCTATTTAAGCAAAGAGGTGTGGCACAAATGTAAAAATCAAAGCTAATATCTTCTAATGTACCATACAAGTACATGTCATTGTACTAACCTTAGACAAAAGGAAACTACCTAGTACTTGTTCCATTACAACCAAATTGAACTAGAATTAAAGAGTAACTATCTAGTTAGACTTGGATTTGTCTTGCATTCTTCACAAAAATTATGCTCCCGCCATTGATCTTGTTCCAATCGTTCCAGCCACCAATGCTGTAGCATCCTGTAGCAACATCAGCCTGTTTCATGAACAAATCAGCCACTTTATGTTGTAAAAACAAGTAAAATCATTTACTTAGCTCCATAATTAAGAAAGATGAAAATAAGATAATAAAATGACTCAAAGTTTGGGATAAAGCAAAATAATTTATCTAAAAATATAAGAAAAAGACACAATATGCATTAAATAAATAATGCATATCACACCCTCAAATTTAAAGTGTTGTTTGTCCCCAAACAACTAAAAGACCAAAAAAAAATGCCTCAATTTTTGAATTTTCTTGCAAAATCATGGCATTAAGTGCACACATAATATAGTACCTATCACATGTAGTTCATAGCCTTTCATAAATCCCTTAGCAACCAACCATACATAATTGTGTGTATGAATCATAGGCTAGCACTAGTCTTCTCTTTGTTAGACACAATATAACCAATATTTAGGATCACTAGGACTTTATGGGGTCACTCTTTTTGGCTTTTCTTTTCTCACATTGCATTTTTCTCTCAACAAAAATTCACAAAATTTTTCAATTTTTGGCACTTTGTGCTCTTTTTGTGTACCTTGCCCCTATGGGACATTTTTGGTACTTCTTTGATCACAAGAATTTCATATTAGAGCTTTGCTCTTTTGTATTGAATTCCTTTCTTTAAGGTGTAACCCTCCTTTTAGGGTGTAACCTTCCCACCCTCAAATTTAGAATGTACAATGTCCCCATTGTACCCCATGAAGTGTATGAGTGTATAAAGGCTACAAAAGGCTATGCAAAGTGAAAAGATGGCCTAGATCATTCTCCTAAATGCATGTAGGTCATATTGGTCAATTTGTGTCCCAAGAAGATAAATGCTAGTTCTAACAGGAACACAACAACTAGCTGTTTGACATGCATCATAGATTTATTATGGCTATAAACCCAAGTATTGACACTACCTATGTGTGATTTTGCAAGATAAAATAAACCTAAAAATGAAAAAATTATCCCAAACACAAGAAATAAAAATATGGAGGCTAAGGAAGTGATTTTGACCTACCCTACTCCATAAGAGTAGGCTGTGGATGCTCCTAGACAGATCCCAATGTTGCCTTTGATGCTATAGCAACAGTGTTGGTTGATGCTGTTGATGTGGCTTTCAATGCTACAGCATCAACATGCTGCTCTCCCTGTTCCAGATTGTCTTTAGCTTTCTTCAGCTGTTTGTTCTCCTCTACCAGCTTCCTGTTCCTTTCCTTTAGCTTCCTCACCTGATTCAGTACCTTGCTCATCTTCAATCCTTTCTTTGATTTCACTCCCAACTTGAGCTCTTTCTTCACAACTATCAACTCAACTTTCAACCCTTCGACCTCTTCTCTTTGCTTTACCATATCATTCATGATGGCACTGTTTTTGGCACATAGGGTCTGCAACATCCCCATCATATCACCATGGCTTGACTTTTCATGTCTCAACCTCGACACACTTTTTGTATCAATCTGCCATTTTTCATCTCCTTCTTCTTGGATGTCATCTTCCTCATATTGAGGCAC
This sequence comes from Saussurea involucrata, assembly GCA_033807775.1. NCBI lineage: Eukaryota > Viridiplantae > Streptophyta > Magnoliopsida > Asterales > Asteraceae > Saussurea > Saussurea involucrata. The sequence continues at coordinate 52,115,591 of CM066322.1, read as the reverse complement.
TCCAATGGCAGCTAGGAACTGGGACAATAGACTAGAAAAGAAAAACTTTCCTTGGTTTCTTGTGGCTGAATACCTGAGGGATTTGCAAATGATATCCCCTGTATTCACCTTCTGTCCCATCATGATACAATAGAGGAGTATCATCCTCTCACAGTTGATTGAACTGTCATGGGTGGTTGGGGAGAGGGAGCTTCTAATAAAACTCATCCATACGTTAGCATCAGGCAGAAGGTTGATAGCTTTAAATGTCCTAAGCCTATAATTAGCATGGTCCTCCCACTTGACTTTAGGTTTGCCTATGACTTTGATCATATCATCCAATTGTCTTTTTGTGGCTGTTCTGGTAAGTGTATCAAAGGCAGAGGAGGTGGGTGTGGTGATCTTAAGGTAGTTGTTGATGGATTCTGCATTTAAGGTGAAACCTATTCCTCTAACAGTGATGATATCGGTCTTGTTTTGAGATAGCTCAGCATAAAACTCTCTAATTAAAGTGAGGTTATAAGAGAGTTTTACCTCACACAGCAGCTCCCATTCTTGTTGAGTTATCACTTTGTTGATAAACTCAAACTCCTTGGTGCTTTTGGAATCGAATCCCCTATCAATCAATGCACACTTTTTCTTCAAGTTCTCACAAGCTTGCTTTGCCTCAGAGCTGCTGAAACCATCATGCAAACGTTTGGGTCTTGATATGATGTGAGGTCCAGTTTGCTTAGATGTTCCAGCCTCTGGATGCTCTGTGGATGCTCCAGCATTGGACTTCTTTGCAACAACCCTTGTTTTCTTCACTCTGGGTGGTTTTGCAGCAAGAGTTTTCCTTCGTGGTTTCTTGGTTTTGGGCTCAGGACCTGTAGAGTCAGTGGTATTGGTGTCCACATGGTTTGAAGCCTTCCTTTTGGTAGGATTTGCCTCTGGTTCCACAACAGGGCTGTTGGGAGCCTCCATGGAAACAGGTTCATCAGCTGGATGCTGTATGGATGCTTCAGCATCAGTGGTATGTGGGGATTCTTGTTCCATCTTGGGTACAAACAAATCATCAAAATCCATATGGTCCCAATTATTCCACTCAGGTTCATCCAAAACTGTATTTGGTTGATAAATGGGGGGAGTCCTTGGGTCATCAAAAGGCCAAGTTAAGTACAAGGGGTGTTGTGTGTGTGCATTATTGTAACAGCCTAAAAACAGGGCTAATTTAAACCTTAAAATTTCACAAGTTATGATCAAATAACATCAAACTTATATAACCAAAAGGATCAACAATAAGGTTTTTATATACAATAGACATCTACTCAAATAACCTATTAATCTTATCATTACATCATAATCAGATTAACTAGGTTATCTAATCATCTGTCCCAAAATAACAAAAGAATAACTAGATCCTCTGTCATCTCCAAGTTTGAGTCTTTCCAAAAATTCTCATCTCACATCCCAGCTTACTTCCCGGAGCTTGTACCTGGTAAGAAAATTCAACTTGAAACATTAGGCTTTCGCCTAGTGAGAATATTCAAATCAAATTAAAATTCAACAATTAAAATCTCAACAGATAAATCAAACCTGTTCTCGTCCATCTTACCGTATAACAACTCCTTTCAACACTGGGAATCTACCCTACTCCCATACTTATGACTAATTCATCTAGCCATACTAATACTACTAAGAGTTTACTATAAATCATTCCAGATTTAGAGTCAATACTCTTATCCAAGAAATTACAAGTCAAAACCTGCCTATTTCTTAATCCGGAAGTAGAGATTACAAATTACTTTATGCCTATCTCAAATCTTCCTTTCACCGCTGGGAAATCTCCGATCTTCCCTAAAAATGGAAATCTCCGATCTTCCATTCGAAATGGGAATTACAAATCAAAATCTGCCTATTCCACATTTCACATCCTTCCCACCTCAGAATCAATGGTCCCAATGGGATTAATATATCGCGATACACAACCGGGACCCCCGATGATTCAAGGTATACTCAATCACTAAAAATTACATCCCTTTGGTCAATGGCTAGTAATCGGTTCCCATTATATCTTCCAAAGTCTGTATTGTTCTTTCACTTTGGCCATCAGTTTGTGGGTGATAAGCAGTACTTAGATTAACCCTCGTACCCAATTCCTCTTGAAGCGACTGCCAAAATCTGGAAGTAAACCGACTGTCACGATCAGACACAATAGACACCGGTATACCGTGTCGTGACACTACTTCATCAATGTATAACTTTGCTAACTTATCTATTGGTGATGCTTCTTTCATAGCTAAGAAATGAGCACACTTCGTCAAACGATCGACGATTACCCAAATGGTATCATTACCTCTTTGCGTCTTTGGTAACTTTGTCACAAAATCCATAGTAATCTTATCCCATTTCCACTCCGGAATTTCCAAAGATTGAAAACTTCCGTATGGTCTTTGGTGTTCTGCTTTTACTAACGAATAAGTTCCGCATTTCTCTACTATTCGTGCCACATCTACTTTAATAGCCGGCCACCAATAGTACAATTTCAAGTCTCTATACATCTTAGTACTCCCCGGAACCCGGATGTATAGAATACTTAGATCTATGCGCATCTTCCAAAATCAACCCCCGATTTCCACCTATCTTTGGTACCCATACACGGCCTTGGAACAACTTAATCCCTCTGCTATCTCCAATCAGCTGAAGATGTTGCTTACTCATTACTTCTTCTTTCAAGTTGTTTTCTAACAAAGCTTCCGGTTGAGCGGCTTTTATTCTTTCAATAAGACTCGACATTACATCAATTCTAGCGTTTGTCGTCTTCAAGCACCCATTATACTCTTTTCTACTCAAGGCATCGACTACAACATTTGCTTTACCTGGGTGGTAATGCAATTCACAATCGTAATCTTTCAGTAACTCGAGCCATCGCCTTTGTCTCATATTCAGCTCCTTCTGATCAAAAACATGCTGCAAACTTTTATGATCAGTGAAGAGTGTACACTTCGTTCCATAGAGGTAATGACGCCACCGTTTTAAAGCAAACACAACTGCCGCTAACTCCAAATCGTGGGTAGGATAGTTCTTTTCATGTTCTTTCAGTTGTCTTGACGCATAGGCAATCACCTTGCCTCGTTGCATCAATACACATCCTAAACCCATTTTCGATGCGTCACTATAAACTACCAAATCTTCAGTTCCTTCAGGCAGTGCAAGAATAGGAGCTTCACACAACTTCTGCCGTAAGGTTCTGAAAGCTGACTCCTGTTTTTCGGTCCAGACAAATTTCACATTCTTACGAGTTAACAAAGTCAAATTAGAAGCAATCTTTGAGAAGTCTTTAATAAATCTCCGGTAATAACCTGCCAGACCCAATAAACTTCTTATTTCAGACGCGTTTTTCGGAGTCTCCCAATTCATCATTGCTTCTATCTTTGTTGGATCTACTTTCACACCTTCCGATGAAATCACATGCCCGAGAAATTGTACCTCTTTCAACCAAAATTCACATTTAGAGAATTTTGCATACAATTTCTCTTTCCGTAACACTTCTAAAACTTCCCGAAGATGGCGTTCATGTTCGTTCTCATTCTTCGAATAAACAAGTATGTCATCAATGAAAACGATAACAGACTTGTCTAGAAACGGTCGACATACTCTATTCATCAGATCCATGAATATAGTTGGAGCATTAGTCAACCCAAATGACATAACGAGAAATTCATAATGCCCGTATCTAGTTCTAAACGCCGTCTTTGGAACATCCTCCACTCTTACCTGTACTTGGTGATACCCCGACCTTAGATCAATTTTGGAAAAGCATCCCGCTCCATGGAGTTGATCAAACAAATCATCTATCCTTGGAAGCGGATACTTATTCTTTATCGTCACCTTATTTTGCCCCCGATAATCTATGCACATTCTCATAGTGCCATCTTTCTTCTTGACAAACAATACCGGAGCTCCCCAAGGCGAAGAACTCGGTCTAACAAAACCTTTATCTAAAAGCTCTTGTAGTTGAGACATCATTTCTGTCATTTCAGCTGGCGCAAGACGATAAGGTGCACGAGCTATCGGTGCTGCTCCAGGAATAAGATCGATGCGAAATTCTACTTGTCTTTCAGCTGGTAGACCTGGAAGATCATCCGGAAATTCACGCACCACTTTGATATCTTGTGCCTGTTTCTTTTCTAACTTTGTATCTATAACATAAGCTAGATAGGACCAACATCCCTTCGATAAACATTTACGCGCCTTTGCCACTGAAATCAACGGAATATCTCCTTTCTGCTTTTCTCCAAATATGAATACGTCATCTTTATCAACCATTGGAATTCAAATCAGCTTATTTGCACACATTATTTCTGCCTGGTTATTGCTTAACCAGTCCATCCCAACAATAATATCGAATCCCCCAATTTCCATTAACAACAAGTCAATCGGAAATTCTGTTCCCTCTATCAAAATTTTACAATCAACGAGTCTTTCACTAACCAAAGACTGAACTCCATTAGCTATCTCTACTACTAAGGCCTCTTCTAAAGTAGTGACAGACATAGCTAGCTTACGATAGAACAACTTGGATACAAAAGAATAATTCTCCCCACAATCAAATAAAACATGTGCAAGAATGGAATTTATAAGGAAAGTACCCGAGACAACATCTTTGGATCCTTTCGCTTCTTCGGCAGTCATTTGAAATGCACGACCAGTTGGTTTAGGGATGACCAACTTATTTCCCTGATCCCCTTCTTTCTTCAACTTCGGACAGTCTTTCCGAAAATGACCCGGTTGCCTACATTCAAAACATACTGATCCCGGCATTGGACAGTTCACCGCTATATGCCCCGCCTTCCCGCACTTGAAACATTCATTTCCAACCACCCGACACTGACCAAAATGTTTGCTTTTACATTTCGAACACCAACTTGGTTCCCGACGAGAATCGTAACGAATATTCTTGCCAAACAACTTTGTTTTCTGAGAAGGTTCCGAACGACTTTCCCACTTTCTCTTTTCTCCCACATGCACTTTCTCTTCCTTATCTTTGGCGTACATCTCTTCTATTACTTTCGCTTCTTCGATTGTTTCCCTTAAAGTAGCAGTTTTCGAACTTCGGACCCTGGTCATCATATCCGTCGGCAAACCCTTCAAATAGGCTTTAATTTTGTCTTTCTCAGCTGGAGCCACATGCCCCACCAAATTCAGTTTCTCCATAAAGGATTTAGTATACTTTCTCACAGTCATATTGCCTTTCTTGAGGTTTCTGAACTCTTCCTCGATTCGGTCCATTTCAGTTTCATTGCAATATTCTTCCAGAATATTTGCTTTAAACATTTCCCAAGTCATGGCATTCAGAACTGTAGCTGACACAGAAGTTGACAGCACATTCCACCAAGACAATGCGTTACCGCGTAACATTTGTGACCCAAATCTAACTTTCGACTTTTCATCATTACACTCACAAGCCCGAAAGGCTTGTTCTATTTCCCTTAGCCAGTTCATACAGGCTACATGACTATCTTCTCCTTTGAATTCAGACGGCTTACATCTCAAAAACGTTTTATAGGAGCAATTCCTATCAACCCTTCTTTCCACCTCTGGACCTGTATTACCAGTTGGGTTTATCACACTAGTATCAATCCCTGTTCGCCTCGGTTCCGCACTCCGATCATTAAACATTTTCATAAACATCTCAGCTTGTTTTCCCATAGTGGTGTTCATCATTTCAGCTTGCCTTTCCATTGATGCATTCATCAATCTGGTTACATTGTCCATTATCCGCCCTTCCATGCCTGAATCCGGTGGTGTGTGATCGGCAGTACTGGTACCCCCTCTATGTACCCGATTCCGCATTCCTCCAAGAGAAAGAAAATCTGGTGGCGTCTCATGAATTCCGCCTACTCCAGTTTGTCTTTCAACCGTATCGTCTAACCAATTCCTATTCATAGAAGAATTAGGAGACCTTGGAGGTGTATTCACCATTGTTCTGATTGAGCACAAAAGAATACTCATCAGTAATGATTTCTACACAACTAAACATACAATACGTACTTTACCGCTAATCAGTCACTGTAACAATTTGAAACAAGTATGCTTGTGTAATAATATATTCATAATAACAGTAGCTAATTGGAATTGCGAACATATCATACATGAGAATCCTTATTACCATCATTACAGTACTAACTTCGCGTATTTCCGTCGACTCTAAGACTACCCAGTCTTAGTACTTCTACCCATATCTCACAAATCATAACTTATTTCGTCACAACTTAAGTCTAGGTATCTCAAAATCATACCTAGTTCGCTTAAACTACTGCTCTGATACCATATTGTAATACCCTAAAAACAGGGCTAATTTAAACCTTAAAATTTCACAAGTTATGATCAAATAACGTCAAACTTATATTACCAAAAGGATCAACAGTAAGGTTTTTATATACAATAGACATCTACTCAAATAACCTATTAATCTTATCATTACATCATAATCAGATTAACTAGGTTATCTAATCATCTGTCCCAAAATAACAAAAGAATAACCAGATCCTCTGTCATCTCCAAGTTTGAGTCTTTCCAAAAATTCTCATCTCACATCCCAGCTTACTTCCCGGAGCTTGTACCTGGTAAGAAAATTCAACTTGAAACATTAGGCTTTCGCCTAGTGAGAATATTCAAATCAAATTAAAATTCAACAATTAAAATCTCAACAGATAAATCAAACCTGTTCTCGTCCATCTTACCGTATAACAACTCCTTTCAACACTGGGAATCTACCCCACTCCCATACTTATGACTAATTCATCTAGCCATACTAATACTACTAAGAGTTTACTATAAATCATTCCAGATTTAGAGTCAATACTCTTATCCAAGAAATTACAAGTCAAAACCTGCCTATTTCTTAATCCGGAAGTAGAGATTACAAATTACTTTATGCCTATCTCAAATCTTCCTTTCACCGCTGGGAAATCTCCGATCTTCCCTAAAAATGGAAATCTCCGATCTTCCATTCGAAATGGGAATTACAAATCAAAATCTGCCTATTCCACATTTCACATCCTTCCCACCTCAGAATCAATGGTCCCAATGGGATTAATATATCGCGATACACAACCGGGACCCCCGATGATTCAAGGTATACTCAATCACTAAAAATTACATCCCTTTGGTCAATGGCTAGTAATCGGTTCCCATTATACCGTACTAAGGTGCCCCCGATCACCGGATGCCTATCTTTAGCAACCACAACATAATACATAGGTATTATAACTCTTACTATGGTATGTGCATGACATACCATATATTTATCTCAAAACATATTCTATATATATATACATCTATAAAGAATATTACTCTCTCGACACCACGACTTCTCAACTATCCCCTCTTTGCTATAAAGCATGGGGATCAACATAGCATAACTCATAGTCATCTATTTGGACTCATTACTGATTAAGATAAGTCCTTACAACTATCGACAACTCAAGGTAAAAAATCAGTTTTGTCACAGAGGGAGAATTTCGCAACCCACTGTTGCGATTTTCTCAAAATTCGCAAGCCACTATTGCGAATTCCTCAAAACTCGCAAGCAACTACTGCGAGATTCTCCAAAACTCGCAACCCATAGTTGCGAGTTTCTCACTTCACCCCCACAGAGGTTAGCGAGATACTCAAAACTCGCAACCAACTATTGCGAGATTCTCAAAACTCGCAACCAACTATTGCGAGATTCTCAAAACTCGCAATCACTGTTCATCGTCTTCTTCATTAAGCCAGTTTATAAAATCAGTGTATTAAGCTTACTACTTCTCAATTAATTCATATAAAAGCATTCAGACATAGTTTAACAACTATCTATATCGATTTCAATGGCTAATTTTAAGAAGAAGTGAATAAAACTCACCTGTCAATCTTCTGGACACTTTACGGTTCTTCACAACTTCAATAAACTTTCCAGAACAATTCTAATCATAAAAATATGTAATTAGCTATCTTCCTTACAAGAAATCAGTAACAAATACTCAATTTCTTACCAAGAACTCTGATTTCCTTCTTCTGTTCTTTCTTCTTCACGTCTCTCTCTCGTTCTCTATTTCTCTGTCTAATTTGGAAAAAGTGACCGACTCAATACCATCTAATCAGTATTAAGAGAATCAACTTTCCAACAATAGCCATTTAACCCCTCAAGTTAATTTTCACAATTAACTTTACACTTTAGCCAAATTACAACTTAACCCCAAAGTTTATAATTATAATATATAAAAATACAACGGAAATTCGAGATGTTACAATTATTGATGTCTACCTCATCATCAGAAGTGAGATAGTCCTCAACTAAGATTGAAAGTTCTGAAAATACCTCATTTGCATCCATATTTAGATCAGGGAGGGTGTTTTTGGATGCGGATGATTCTAGTGCTTTCTCCCCTGCATCCTTGGATGCCCCTGTTTCTGCTGCTTCTATTGTGTTCATCACCACAGTGGGTGATGCAAGAGTAGTACCCTCCTTAGTGGTGTTAGGAGGTGTTTGGACATTGTGCTTAACTCTTGGTGAGTTTTGAAATGATGTAGAAGCATCACCCACAGCGGGATTCTCGTTGGGTGAGATTTCAGAAAAGGGTTTTGGAAAATGAGGGTTTTCGATGGAAGTAGTGGGGGCTTCATTCCCAGCAAGATTAGTGATTTGGGAAGAAGTTTCAACAAGAGGAGTGTCGACAGAAGTGGGAGAAGAAATGGTGTCGTCCTCGAGGTCCACCACTTCTAGTGCAGTGTTCGAAGGGGGTCGAAACACAGCCCTCTGTCGAATGCTTCTGCGAGTGGGGCGATCGCCATCTCTTACTGCAACTTGTTTTCGGGTGATTGAGAAAGGGAAGTGAAAAAGGTGATTTTTTGAAAATTAGTGGTTTAGGGAAGATGAAAAGGTAAAGGTGGGATTTGGAAAACAACTTTACTCTTTTTGTTTTTATCTTTTAACTTAATTTACAACCTGGTTGTTGTTGGTTGGTACAAGAAAGGACAAGTCCAAGGTACTAGGAATAGTGCCCCTTTGTACCATTCTTAACAAAAGAACAAATGTGGTACAATAAATAGGAGGTGTAGGTTATAATGACTTTTTCAAAGGTTAACTCAATTGTACCAACATTTATTCAATGCTAAAATCTTACCAACTTCACAAATCTTACCTTTTTCTCATTTAAAACTGGAACAGAAGATGGATGCTGGATGAATGCTGTAGCATCCGGAGTCTTTTTATCTTGCAAGCAAACTGCAACACCAAAATTACTACTAAAGCTTTGTTAAGATTAATACTACCATTAAACTAGGAAATGAATATTTACAAACACTTATGGACTAGAAAGAGTCCACGACTTTTCATGAAGCTTTTTAGCATACTGTAGCAAAAAACACAGAGCATTGCTCTGGGATTGCTATAGCATCATGGTAGAGTTTCACTCTTCGGCCATTCACTTTAAACACATTGTTGTTCTCAGGATTGATCAAGTCTACATCCCCATAGGGGTAGACTTTGTGAATGGTCAAGGGACCAGACCATCTGCTTTTGAGTTTTCCTGGAAACAATTTGAGTCTGGAATTGAACAAAAGAACCTGTTGTCATGCTTTTAATTCTCTTTGTTGAATTCTCTTGTCATGCCATTTTTTGGTTTTCTCTTTATAGAGCTTGGCATTTTCATAGGACATGTTCCTATGTTCTTCCATTTCACACAGCTGTAATTTCCTTTTGTTTCCAGCAGCATCTAAAGACATATTTAGCTCTTTGATGGCCAAGTATGCCTTATACTCAAGCTCTAAAGGGAGGTGACAGACTTTTCCAAAGATTAGCTTGTATGGAGACATACCAATGGGTGTTTTAAAAGCAGTTCTGTATGCCCATAAAGCGTCATCTAATTTAAAAGCCCAATCTTTCTTGTGTGGTTTCACCACCTTTTCCAGGATTCCTTTAATTTCCCTATTAGAAAGCTCAGCCAGTCCATTTGTTTGTAGGTGGTATGCAGTGGCTATTCTGTGGTTAACATTGTATTTTTCAAGAGTTCCTTGTAATACCTTATTCACAAAATGGGTACCCTCATCACTAATTAGTGTCCTGGGGGTACCGAATCTTGTAAATATGTATTTTTGAAGAAATTTAACCACAGTTTTTGCATCATTGGAAGCACATACAATTGCTTCCACCCACTTTGACACATATTCAACAACCACTAGAATGTATTGGCAATTGTTGGATGGTGGAAAAGGTCCCATAAAGTCAATTCCCTACACATAAAACAATTCTACTTCCAAGATTCCATTTAAAGGCATTTCATTTTTTTGAGAAATGGAACCAGTCCTTTGACATTCATTACACATTTTGACAAAATTGTAAGAATCTTGGAAGAGAGTTGGCCAATAAAAACCAGATTGTAACACTTTTGCTGCTGTCCTTTGGCTTCCAAAATGACCTCCATATGCAAATGTGTGACAATGGTGTAGAATTTCTGCCACATCATTTTCCGGAACACACCTTCTCAAAATTTGATCTGCACCAATTTTAAACAGAAAAGGGTCATCCCAGAGATAAAATTTGGAATCATGGAGAATTTTTTTAAGCTTATGGCCAGAACAGTCTGGAGGTTTGATGCCACATGATAAATAGTTAGCAAAATCAGCATACCAAGGGATGTTGGATGAATGTTGTAGCATCAAGATTTTCTCATCTGGGAAGGTTTCAATGATATCGCCTTCCCCTTTCTTTTCCACTAGGTTTTCTAACCTAGACAAATGGTCTGCTACTTGGTTGTTTACTCCTTTTCTATCCACAATCTCCAGGTCAAACTCTTGCAACAACAGAACCCACCTAATCAACCTAGGTTTGGCATCCTTTTTAGAGATTAGGTATTTAATGGCAGCATGATCTGCATGTACAATGACTTTTGCTCCCACTAAATATGATCTAAACCTCTCAAAGGCAAAAACTACAGCCAAAAGTTCTTTTTCAGTTGTTCTGTAGTTGATTTGTGCTTCATTCAGAGTCTTACTTGCATAATAAATTGAATGAAACACTTTTTCCTTTCTTTGACCTAAGACAGCTCCTACAGCCCAGTCACTTGCATCACACATGATTTCAAAAGGTTTTTCCCAATCTGGGGCCACAACCACTGGAGCAGTTACCAAAGCTTTCTTTAAAGTGATGAACGCATTTCTACATTCTTCATTAAAATCAAATTTGTGGTCATTTTGCAAAAGTAAACATAAAGGTTTTGAGATTTTTGAAAAATCTTTGATAAACCTTCTGTAAAATCCTGCATGACCAAGAAAGCTTCTGATTCCTTTAACAGTGGTTGGTTCAGGTAGTTTTTCAATAACTTCCAATTTAGCTTTGTCTACCTCAACCCCCCTTTTTGAAATCAGGTGTCCAAGAACTATCCCTTATTTGACCATGAAATGACATTTTTCCCAATTTAGGACTAAATCAGTTTTTTCACACCTTTCAAGGCTCTTTTTCAAATTTTCCAAACAATTCCCAAAATATGAGCCATATACAGAAAAATCATCCATAAATATTTCAATGGATTCTTCAAGCATATCAGAAAATATGGACATCATACATCTTTGAAAAGTTGCAGGAGCATTACAGAGACCAAAGGGCATTCTCCTAAAGGCAAAAGTACCATAAGGACAAGTGAGGGTGGTCTTTTCTTGCTCCTCATGTGAAATGGCTATTTGGTTGTATCCGGAGTATCCATCCAAAAAGCAATAGTATTCTTTTCTGGCTAACCAATCTAACATTTGGTCAACAAATGGTAGTGGAAAATGGTCCTTTTGTGTAGTTGTGTTAAGTTTACGGTAGTCCATGCAAATTCTCCATCCTGTAACTACTCTAGTTGGGATGAGTTCATTCTTTACATTGGCTACTACTGTGAAACCTCCCTTCTTAGGGACACATTGGACATGACTTACCCAAGAGCTACTGGCTATAGGAAAAATGATTCCAGCATCTAGCCATTTGAGTACTTCCTTTTTTCACTACTTCTTTCATGACAGGATTTAGCCTTCTTTGTGGTTCAATGGATGTGAAGTTCTTATCTTCTAAGATGATCTTATGTTGACAAATAGAGGGACTAATTCCTCTAAGGTCAACGATTGTCCATCCTATGGCTTTTGAGTGCAACTTCAACAAATCCACTAACTTCTTTTCCTGATGCAATTCTAAAGTGGATGAAATGATGACAAGCAGTTTGTTTTTATCTTTTAGAAAAGCATATTTTAAATGGGGTGGGAGTTGTTTCAACTCCAAGTCAGGTGGTGAGATGATTGATGGTGTGAAAGTCTTTTGCTCACTAGGTTCCAAAAATTCAAACTTAGCAACAGTCTCATCTATTATCTTTTCATCATCATCATCATCATATTCCTCATCATCCTCTTCCTCCAACCTATAAATTTTCCTAACTCTCTCTTCATGACACATGGTTTCAATCATACTTAGGCTAGAACATTCTTCCATATCATCAGGGTATTTCATGGAATTGAAGACATTGAATGTGACTTTTTGGTCTTGAAGTATCATGGTCAACTCTCCCTTTTGGACATCTATCAGAGTTTTTCCGGTGGCTAAAAAGGGTCTTCCTAAAAGAATAAGAATATCTTGGTCAGCCTCAAAATCTAAGATGATAAAGTCAGCAGGAAAGATGAATTTGTCGACCTGACCTAGACATCTTCAATTTTACCCTTGGGATAGGCAATGGTTTTGTTAGCTAAGATGAGTGTGACAGTGGTTGGTCTAGCTTCTCCTATACCTAAGCTATTAAAAAAAGACAAAGGCATAAGGTTGACACTGGCTCCCAAATCACATAAGGCTTTTCCAACTTCTTTCCCACCTATAGAACAAGGAATGGTAAAACTCCCTGGGTCTTTGAGTTTAGGTGGAATTTTGTTGGTCAAGAGAGCACTACACCCTTCAGTCATAGCCACAGTTTCATATTCAGTCAACTTCTTTTTCTTGCTTAAGATGTCTTTAAGAAATTTGGCATAACTAGGTAGCTGCTCAATTGCTTCAACAATGGGTATGTTGATATGCAACTGTTTAAACACATCCAAAAATTTCTTGAATTGCAATTCTTCCTTATTATTCTTTTACCTTTGGGGAAAAGGAACATAAGGAGGAATTGGTTCAATAATGGCTTTCTTTGTTTGTGTTGAGCTTTTAGGGTGGACTTCCTCCACCCTCAAATTTGAATCTTTGATACCTTTTGTTATATATTCTTTGACAACATCCTTTGGTTTGTTGACTTCTCTTTCAACTGTGTTTTCCTTTGGGATTGGGGTTTTTGGCTCTAAGTCTTTAGGAAGTGGTTCTTCTAGAATGGTGGGCAATGCTGTAGCATTAGACTTGGACTTGGGATTCTTTTCTATTACAGCTTGGGTTTTGTCTAAGTCTTTCCCACTCCTAAGTGTTACAGCTTTCACATGCTCTTTACCAGGATGCCTTGGGATTTATGTGTTACTTGGCAAGGTACCTATGGGTCTGTTACTGTGGTTAAGAGCAAGCTGACTGACTTGTGTCTCAAGGTTCCTTAAGGCAGCGTTGGTTTGGTTGGCTATGGCATTGGTTTGAGCAAATGCAGTGTTAGTTTGGGTGATGAAACTTTTCAGCATTGCTTCCAAAGAAGGTTCAGCTTGTGAAGAGGGTTTGTTTTGAAAAGATGGTTTATTGTTTTGAAAATTCTGATTCTGATGATTTTGATTGTTTTGGTAGTTTTGAGAACTGCTGACATGATGCTGATTTTGAAAATTAGTGTTTCCTTGTTGCTTATTCTCAGGTGGGTTTAAACTTGGGTTGGTCCATGAAAAAATTGGATGTTGTTTCCAACTGGCATTGTAGTTGTTAGAGTAAGGACCATTTCTGTTATGAACATAGTTAACTGATTCAGAGTTTTGAGGACAATGTTCATAAGAATGGTCTCCACTGCAACAAACACATTGCACTGAGAGGACAGCTGAAGTGGGTGTAGTGGCAGTCGGCTGTGTTCCTTGACCGGTAGTTATGTTTTTAAGCATATTGGTCATAGAAGCAAGCTGAGCTGTCAAAGCGGTGTAAGCATCTAAATCATGCATTCCAGTAGTCTTCTTTGTAGTTGGTACCCTTGGATCAGCCCAATGCCCATTGTTTGTGGAAATCTTTTCAAGAATTTCATACCCGGTGTTATAGGTGTTGGAAGTAAAGGCCCCTCCTGATGTCGCATCGAGCATTTGTTTTGCATTGGAATCAAGTCCATTGTAAAACGTCTCAAGTTGAATACAGTAGGGAATGCCATGGTGAGGGCATTTCCTTAATAATTCCTTAAACCTTTCCCATGCATCGGGAATTGCTTCATCGTCCATTTGTTTGAACATGCAAATTTCATTTCTGGACTTAGCATTCCGGGTAGGTGGAAAATGTTTTCTAAAAAAAAATTCAGTCATGTCAGCCCATGATGGTACAGAACCTGGTGCCAATGAATTAAACCAAACTTTTGCCCGATCCCTTGATGAAAAAGGAAACAGTGTGAGTCTTAGGGCATCAGAAGATACCCCAGGAATCAGAAAAACATCGGTGATTTCTTTAAAAGATTTTAAATGTGAGTGTGGATCTTCCGATGGAAATCCGGCAAATTGACCATTGGCTTGCAACATGTGAAACATAATGGGTTTTGGTTCAAAATGTGTTGTATCCATGTGAGGCTTTACAATTCCCGAATTTAATTGCTCAAAGTTAGGAATTGCATAGTCCATGATTCGCCCATTTTTTGAGTTTGCAAGGTCAATGATGTTTAATGGTTCATTTTGATCATTGTTACCATGAGATTCTTCATCATCATCTTCTTTATCATTTATTTGCTCTTGAAAAACATGAACTTGTGGATTTCGGAAATCGGGAGGATTACCAAAAACCGGTGGGTTACCAAAAACTGGAGGGTTTCCAACATTTGGCCATGCTCTAGGGTCTTCAAAAACTGGTGGTCTCATGTGGTTCCCTAGAGGTGGTGGTCGTACTTCTACGACGAGTGGTGCATCCATATCGGGAGGATTCATAGAACTTGAAGTTCTTTGTAACCTCCGTCTATGATGAAAGGTTCTTTCTATGTCAGGATCTAACTCAAAAAGTTCCCCACGTGGGATTCGTGGCATACACCACACTTAGTGTGATTCGGACGGTGGTAGAAAAACCAAATCTTTTAAAATACTTTTATAAACTTTTAACGTGCCAATCCCCGACAAAGGCACCAAAAACTTGACAGTGCTTTGAATACACCGATAGACGTGTGCTAATTAAACCTCAACGCAAGTATACATCGAGATCTAATATCAACTTTCAAGTAATAAAGTGGTAAAATACCAGATATCGTCCCACAGAGATTGGAGTAAAAGCGCAATAAAAGTCTAATAAAAGAAATGATTTCCAAGGATCAAGTCGAAGATAATATTTTTGTTGGATTTGTCACAGATTATATTGAACAATTAATAAAGGAAGCAAGGGTGTAAGATGTTGGGGTGAAGCTTAATTATAAATTCCAGCAGACCAATGTTGTGGCAATGCTACATCATTGGTTTCTCAACACTTAAGTTCACCATCTACTTTTCAGGATGCCCTTCCGGATCTTCAACATTATACTACTGATCTAGCTTTCAATCAACCCATTCCTGGTGTTGCCTCAGGACTATCAATAGCAAATGATGCCTTCCAAGTATATGGATAAACAAATTAATTTGTTAAAAATCACTCTTCCAAGTTGATCCCATATCTGTTAAGTTGATGTGTTTTGAGTGGTCCATTCCTGATACGCACTCTACACTTTTACCATCATAACGATGACCAACTTATCGGGCAAAATCAACCCAGAAAAGACAGAGACGACAAATTCCTTTGTCAGTAGCTCTTCCAAGTCTTACTTCCTTTGTCATTCGGATTGACGTGCATATCAATGGCTCATTTCTGATGCCATGGCACTTTAACACTTTCAAAGTAATCAAAATGTCATGAAGTAAACTTATCTTTATAAAAGTTAACAAGAAATGGTGAACATCATTATTGAGAAATAATGTCCACCTTTCTTTATAATTAAAACTTCACCCATTAATCTTACACCCAAGCTATTTAACTTAGCTACTCATACTTGAAATTAAATTGCAATAAATGTAAATTACAGAAATGAAAGACATAATGTAAATGACTTAAAAGTAAATGACAAGAATGTAAAGTGCAATAATTAAAAGCAAGAAGAAAGTGCAGCAATGTTGTCAGCAATGCTGCAGCAACTCATGCATATAAGCTATAAAAAGAAGATCAAGATGAAGAAGATAACTTACATAAAATTAAAGAAAGCAATAAAGTGTTTCCAAATCAGTTTGTGAACTGATCGAACCTCCTAAAACAAATGCCATGCACCTCTATTTAAGCAAAGAGGTATGGCACAAATGTAAAAATCAAAGCTAATATCTTCTAATGTACCATACAAGTACATGGCATTGTACGAACCTTAGACAAAAGGAAACTACCTAGTACTTGTTCCATTACAACCAAATTGAACTAGAATTAAAGAGTAACTATCTAGTTAGACTTGGATTTGTCTTGCATTCTTCACAAAAATTATGCTCCAGCCATTGATCTTGTTCCAATCGTTCCAGCCACCAATGTTGTAGCATCCTGTAGCAACATTAGCCTGTTTCATGAACAAATCAGCCACTTTATGTTGTAAAAACAAGTAAAATCATTTACTTAGCTCCATAATTAAGAAAGATGAAAATAAGATAATAAAATGACTCAAAGTTTGGGATAAAGCAAAATAATTTATCTAAAAATATAAGAAAAAGACACAATATGCATTAAATAAATAATGCATATCAACCAGGTGGCTAGAGAAATTCTTTCCTTCTTCACCTGCAACAACTTATTGGTGTTGGATAAACGAGAGACCATCACGTAAGTAGTAGTAGTAAATAATAGCAATAGCCTTTAATTAAGTAATATATAAATAAACAAATTGATTCAAATATAGGTTCGAAGGCATGATGGTTCCAAGCTAAGGGCAAGCGCCACTCCTCACATTTTGCACATGTATTAGCATGGCAAGTGTAGTCTTGGTGCTTACCATCACCGTCCCCAATGTCAGTAAGAATTGGTTTTCCCTCACCCTTCTCAGTCCATTAGCGTAAGTATATTTATCTATCTATCTAATTTATCTACAAAAACAAAAAAGTGAGCTGAAATATAGAGAATTGGAACAAAGGAGTGTATTACTGGAAACGAGCATCAAGAAAAGAGCAGATCAGAGTGAAAATGACGGTGGCAGAAGATGGCACGTTGTCAGGGATAATTGTTCAAGGCGATGACCAGCAAGTTGACCAGTTGAGAAAGGAGATAATTGTCAGAAAATGATGGTTAAAGAGGGTTTGCTTTACTTTAAATTTAATGTTCTCTTTGAAGAATCACTTGTTCAAAAGAAGACAAACAAATTAAAAAGCAAAGATGAGATAATTGCTGGGAAAGAGAAGGCGATTGCAGAGAAAGAGAATATGATTAAAGAGAAGTTGGATAGCATTACTTAGTTGCAAAGTGAGATAACTTTTTTTTTTGGAAAGGGTTCCTGGGCCTTCGGCCCAGTACATCCCTGGCAAACAACCGACCGCGAAGTAATGCAGCCCTGAGAAAATCCCAGTGGCCACAAGTGCTGTGGGTGGGGCTCGAACCCGGGCAAGCGCTATGAACTCCCCAGGCCTTACCACCACACCACATCCCTTGTGGTTTGAGATAACTTCTCTTAAGGTATGAGTATAAGTATATGGTGGATCCCACTTTCAATTTTATTATATGCATGAATGCATCTTTTCGATATGATATAATATCCGCCAATGTTGTGTTTAATAGGTTTAAGGGTCCTCCGATGCTAATGAGCAGATCAAAAAGGCTAATGCACGATCCCAAGAGTTGGAGAAGCAGGTTTGAATGCAATGAAATCTTTTATTTTCTTTTACCAAAGTATGTTAAAATCTGCATTCTATGGTAGTCTGTTTATGGGTATTTATTTCTTTTTGTAGGCGGAGAAATTCCAGTTGGAAGTGGGCCTCAAGACGAGGTTAAGGGAGTCCTTGGAAACTCGATCTAAAGAATTGGACAAGCAAATGCTCGATGTAAACCCAAATCTTTAGAATGTAAGGTCTTTATGGCATATATATGTTTTGTTGACTTATTGGATATGTGACTTCATATGGATTTAGTCACAAAGATGCATGCATAATAGTATTACTGATTAGCCACAGTTTACATTTCATTAAGCCTAAATAACGGAGTTATCTTTTGTTTATGATGAAGATGCAACCTATTTGGATAGATGAGGTAAAGTCAAGTCTTATGCCTTCTTTTATTCTTTTTTCTATTTGTTTGCTTCAGCTTCAACAAACTATTAGCAGGTTCACGAGTGTAGTTGACAAACTCATAACAAGATAATTTTGTGAAATCAACATGTCCTCCTCGAGGCATTAATAAAACGAAGACCCGATTATGGCAAATCCGGTTCTCACTTAAGCAAGCAAGGTGACGAAGGTCCTACACATGGACAGACAATTCACAAGGCTAATATAGTTCATTGGATCTTTTACAGGAAGAAAAGAGTCGGCCATGGTAAAAAAGAGACCTTGGTTGGTTTATAGTTGTGTTGTTTTGTAATAGTTGAACACATTTTGAATCAAAGCTCTGGACTTTTAAACCAATGAATCGTATTAACTGGATTTGTTCTATCGTTTGGTCTTAGATATTCTTCTTGGGTTTAAAGTTCCTTAGCTTTGATAGTGCATTTGGGATATACCAATAACCTAGATACCGTCGGGACAAAGACGTGTGGTTTCCAATAAAAATTTATTACCCGCCGCATCGCGCGGGTATACTGACTAGTCAGTTTTAAAAGTGTGATTATTTTCACAAGAACCGCTTTTTTTAAAGTTTGAGTGTTTTACGATGAATAATTTATGGGAGGGCTTAAAGAATATATGGAACCCGGATATTTACTCTTCAAAGAGTCATTGAGAGAATGCAGGTCTCAAATTATATAGAATATAATTGATCCGGGACTGGTCGATGTGAAACTCTAACATATGGGCGAACCTGTAGTGGTGTCACCGGTGGCACGTGCCACCGTTTATTCTTTAGCTGAAAGGTAAAAAGTTTTAGGTTTGTGAAAGGTGCAACTGTATCAATTTGTTGTGTGTCACCGTATATATTTTGAAACTACAATAAAAACACGAGTTTTCCTTGGTAGAGTTGGTTTGCAAATTGCAAGACTTTTCCTTCCATTTCAGACCCGGTTTCGAGTCATGTTAGAGTCATTTTTTTGTTTTTAGCTTTTAATTTCATATTTATTATGTTTAAAAAAAGAATTGCAATAACAAGACTCGAACATGAGACCTCTTGTTTGAAAAGCAAGAAACTAAACACTTGACCAATATTGATTTTATGAAAAACATCTCTATTTTTTTCTTATAGTTAAATAGTGTCACCGTTTAAAAAAACTATGGGTATGTCCTTGCTCTAACAAGTCCCCTTCAATGGAGGCTAGACGAACAAAAATGTTCCAAAGTGTCAAGAGGGGGGTAAGGCGGACAAATATATTATTTGGTTTTAATACCATGTGAGAATATATAAAATTTTTACATTATTTTACAAAAGAAACCTAAAAAATCAAACATATATAAAAGATAATTAATTCAAGTCTAACCAGGGACGGACCCAATTAAGGGCTAGGGGTGAGCATCGGTCGGGTCGGGGCCCAAAATCCATAACCCGATCGGGTTTCGGGTGGAATATGTGGAACCCAAAACCCGTCCAAACTATAGTTCAGGGATCGGGGTTCGGGTGGGATCGGGGTTCGGGTGGGATCGGGTTCGGGTTTTCGGATCGGGTCAATTCGGATTGCGACTGTAACGACCCGGTATCCCAAAACATACATAATATACATCAATTAACATGTTATACATAACGTCGTTACATTCATAACAAAAGATACATAATAATTCACATACGGTCTCATAGTCTCAAAACTATATAATACAAAACATAAACATTTCCTAATCTTCGTCAGCTATCAACCGCATCCTACACTTTATCCTTCCCTTTATACCTTCCTTGACCTGGAATACATATTTTTAAAACAAAATGAGGGTTAGACCAAACGGTCTAGTGAGATAATCTCTGTCAGTTTATTAATCATTTTTGTAAAACACAAATATACAACAAGTATTCAAATACCAAGCAAGACTCGTGCACCGTGTACCTTTCCTCATTTCCCTTGGCCATATTAGTTGGTTGCAAGCCAACTAATAAATTAACTCCACCGTACGACAATTACAGCCAACACCACCGTACGACAATTACAGCCAATATTCCGCCGTCATAGTCCGGCCAACGTGCACTTGTGTAATGTAATGCTCATATAAATATAATATACATCTCAATGTATTATACTTCAAACATAAACACATAATCACACCATCTACCACATTCTCAATCCACACATGTATGTAATCCAGTTTGAAAACGTTTTTAAAGTAAAACTCACCTGATTGCTTTACAATAATCCTTCCAATCCTTTTCTCCACGCTATCCAATCTTTTACCCAAAATTATCAAATTCTGAAACATATTAAATACAAACACTTCTTTACCAATCAGATACATAAGACTTACTAGGCTAAGAACTCGAGATAACTTAAATCCTCCAAAAGTGACCAAACAGCTAAGGTTTCCGGATACTACAGAACTATCCGGACAACAAGACCAATCCGGACAGCATAAGTTTCCGGACAACATCAATAATCCGGACGCCATCCGGAAACCGAAGTAACCCGGATACCACCCGGTAACATAAATCATCCGGAAACTATAGAAAAGAGATACTTACCGGATACTTGTTCGTCCGGACACTAGCCATAGAAATTACCGGATACATTCAACAAGACTACCGAACACTACCATAAAGTGTCCGGAAACCTCTGTCGGTTTATGCAATTCTTACCCAGATTCGACTGGAATTACTACCAGGTTTGAAATCAACTATTCTAATCCGATAGAAACCTTCTACTATCCATTACAAACATAAAATGTAAAGGAACATACCTTAGAAATCACTTCCAAGCAACCAATTTGAATCCCTAACCTTTCTTTCCTTCTTCCTCTTCTTTTGTCTCAAAAACACACACACACACACACTGATTGTTTGCTGAGTTATGAAAATATCTGGAGTATAATGTGATAATATCAAACTTAATTACCATTTCAGTCCTTAAACTATTCAACAATGACCCAAACACCCTTAACTTGTAAATTTACCTAAACTTACCCTAAACCTCAAATTTTAAAGTTAACTTTATTTAACGGAAATGGATTTTAACTAACGAACTTACCCGGGGTATTACATTATCTCCCCCTTAAAAGAATTCCGTCTCGGAATTCGGTTAAGCGAAAAGGTATGAATACTTATCACTACTACTTCGAACTCAATCAAAACCATAGAAACTAACTGAATAGACACCCCACACCCACCTATATCTCTAACACAGATAAGCAACAAAAGCACGGAAATACCAATAACCATTTTGCGCCGAAGTCAGATAACACCTTAGCACGTATAGAGTTTATTAGAAATGTACATGTAACCTCATCCGGAATTTCCTCCTCTTCTTGTGTTGTCATTTGGAAGACACGACCTTTTGCTTTCGGTACCTCAGACCCTTGTACCACTCCCGACCTAACACTCGTTGGTCTCACCGTCATACTACCCTGCTGTACTTTCCATCGTGGACAGTCTGACTGAATATGATCAGGGGAATTGCAAACAAAACAGAATCGAGTTACGTGACAGTCTTTAGCAATGTGACCAGTCTTCCCACACTTGTAACATCTTCGGGAATCCACATAACAGTTTCCTTGGTGAACACGGTTGCATTTTGGACATAGTCTTTCAGCTGGTCTGAAAGGTGAATGACTATCAAACCTTGGGGATTCGTATTCCTCCACATCGTACGTCATTTCTTCCAATTTTCTTTTTCCAGTACTATTATCACCAACGTTTCTCCTATTATCCCGTTCCACATTTTTCGTGGCATCTACTGCGGCTGAGAAGGTATCGGGTCCTTTTGCAATCATTAGCTTTCTAATTTTTGAATTTAACCAGAAAATAAACCTTTCCATCTTCAGAGCCTCTGTGGCAACATAGTACTCCACGAAGCGAGACTTCTCCAAAAAACGAGCAGTGTAATCCCTAACCGATAAACTTCTCTGATGTAGGTTCATGAATTCCTCTTCCAGTTGTTTAACTGCTGCTTGAGGACAAAACTGTCCTTTGAAAGCTGTTGTGAATTCGTCCCAAGTAAAAGTTGAGTACACATCAGATCCTCTAGAGGTAATAAGAGCCTCCCACCAAAATAGAGCATCTGCCTTCAACATCGCGGTTCCGTATAGCACTTTATCTTCTTCTGCACACTTGATGGTCCTGAAGAAAGCTTCTATCTCTTTCAGCCACCTCATGGCCTTCACTGGATCACTTTCTCCTGAATATGTCGGGGGTTTGCAATTTAGAAACATTTTATAGTCACACTTCCTTGGCACCGGTATGACAGTAGGTGTAATGGGCATTTCGTCTTCCAGACTAGGATCTGGTATTCCAGTTTCAGTGTGACGAGTTATATCGAACATAGCTTGTATATTGGCTTGAAGTCTTCCCATTTCCGCCGTCAAATCGTTTCTCGTAACAAATTCAGTACCTCGTGGCTGAACTCTGCCCCAGTTCTGCCCCCAGTTCTGCCTCCACCACGCTCTCCCCCTCTTCCCCCCGTTCCGACTGTTGGATTCGTTCTATTAAGATTTCCTTCCCCTTCTCTATTCGTACGTCGAGTACCACTTGCCATTCTGTTAATTTAACAAGATTAATATACACATAAGCACATACCCCATATAATAAGGTATTCCAGTTCAAACATGTACTTGTAAGTTCACAATTACACTGGCCAAATGTAATTTGAAATTACCTTACATGATGTTCCTTCTACCTTTTTATACTTAACATCCCAAGGTTCTAAAATTATTAGGGACATCCTACTTCACATGCAGTTTAAGTCTAGGTACGGATACTAATACCTAAATCCCTTAAACTAGGGCTCTGATACCATCTGTAACGACCCGGTATCCCAAAACATACATAATATACATCAATTAACATGTTATACATAACGTCGTTACATTCATAACAAAAGATACATAATAATTCACATACGGTCCCATAGTCTCAAAACTATATAATACAAAACATAAACATTTCCTAATCTTCGTCAGCTATCAACCGCATCCTACACTTTATCCTTCCCTTTATACCTTCCTTGACCTGGAATACATATTTTTAAAACAAAATGAGGGTTAGACCAAACGGTCTAGTGAGATAATCCCTGTCAGTTTATTAATCATTTTTGTAAAACACAAATATACGACAAGTATTCAAATACCAAGCAAGACTCGTGCACCGTGTACCTTTCCTCATTTCCCTTGGCCATATTAGTTGGTTGCAAGCCAACTAATAAATTAACTCCACCGTACGACAATTACAACCAACACCACAGTACGACAATTACACCCAATATTCCGCCGTCATAGTCCGGCCAACGTGCACTTGTGTAATGTAATGCTCATATAAATATAATATACATCTCAATATATTATACTTCAAACATAAACACATAATCACACCATCTACCACATTCTCAATCCACACATGTATGTAATCCAGTTTGAAAACGTTTTTAAAGTAAAACTCACCTGATTTCTTTACAATAATCCTTCCAATCTTTTTCTCCACGCTATCCAATCTTTTACCCAAAATTATCAAATTCTGAAACAGATTAAATACAAACACTTCTTTACCAATCAGATACATAAGACTTACTAGGCTAAGAACTCGAGATAACTTAAATCCTCCAAAAGTGACCAAACAGCTAAGGTTTCCGGATACTACAGAACTATCCGGACAACAAGACCAATCCGGACAGCATAAGTTTCCGGACAACATCAATAATCCGGACGCCATCCGGAAACCGAAGTAACCCGGATACCACCCGGTAACATAAATCATCCGGAAACTATAGAAAAGAGATACTTACCGGATACTTGTTCGTCCGGACACTAGCCAAAGAAATTACCGGATACATTCAACAAGACTACCGGACACTACCATAAAGTGTCCAGAAATCTCTGTCGGTTTATGCAATTCTTACCCAGATTCGACTGGAATTACTACCAGGCTTGAAATCAACTATTCTAATCCGATAGAAACCTTCTACTATCCATTACAAACATAAAATGTAAAGGAACATACCTTAGAAATCACTTCCAAGCAACCAATTTGAATCCCTAACCTTTCTTTCCTTCTTCCTCTTCTTTTGTCTCAAAAACACACACACACTGATTGTTTGATGAGTTATGAAAATATCTGGAGTATAATGTGATAATATCAAACTTAATTACCATTTCAGCCCTTAAACTATTCAACAATGACCCAAACACCCTTAACTTGTAAATTTACCTAAACTTACCCTAAACCTCAAATTTTAAAGTTAACTTTATTTAACGGAAAGGGATTTTAACTAACGAACTTACCCGGGGTATTACAGCGACTCCCTCAGTTCTGCTTCCAGAGTTCCAGGTCCTTGTTGCGATTATACAAGTCGAGTCTTTGTTGCTTTAGTTCTCGGTTTGACTTTTCAAGTGCATTGCACTCTTCGTTCAAACTTTCTGTAGTAGTTTGTGAACTACTACTCCTTTAACCCCCTTCTTTTCCCCCCTTATTTCTCTCTTTCTCTATCTCTCACAGCAATATATATATATATATATATATATACACACACACAACATACACAGCAGGTCGCAGCAATATATATAGGTATATATATATATATACACAGGTACAGTCTCTCTCTCTCTCTCTCTCTTTATATATATATATATATATAGACACACACACATACACAACACCAAAATGACGAGGACGAGGAGGATTATGAAGAAAAGTTCGGATATTTCGGACGGATCGGGTTTGGTTTATGGGTACCCACCCCGATCCAAAATATCCGCAAAAATAATCGGGTTCGGGTAGTTCAGGTCGGTCGGGTTTTGCTCACCCCTATTAAGGGCACATGGTGGCACGTGCCACCGTGGTATTTCTCCGACCAAAGGTAAAAAAATTTGGTTTCGTGATAGGTGCAACCGTATCGTTTTAGGAGGTGCTCCAGTTTTCTTTTGAAAGTGTAAGCGTACCTCGTAATCAACCAAAAATACCGGAAAACTCTTGAAATCAACCAAAATTACCGAAAAAAATCTCCCGAAATCAACAAAAAATACCGAAAAAGTATCTCAAAATCGATTAAAAAAACTTAAAAATCCCTAAAATCAAAACAAAAACTTTAAAAATCTCTCGAAATGTCGAAATTTGGCTAAAAACACATTGGTCGATATTGAACGTTGGTATAAAAGATATACATGTCGATAAAAACCGTATGAAAAAAAATATGGTACCACGGTATGAAAAAAATTCTGGGTCCGCCCCTGAGTCTAACCTAAGAATAACAAATGATGTTGTCTTATATGGTTATATGACAAATTTATAAAACCACGGATTTTCTAAAATATGATTTATTTTTATTTTTTTTGAAAGAAAAATATGATTTATTTTAGAGTAAAGTTCACTTTTGGTCCTTAAAGTATGTCAATTTCAACGGATTTCGTCCCTAAAGTTCATTTTTTGAGAAAAGACCCTGACCTATCATACTTTCTCTCACTTTTGGTCCAAAGGACTCACACCGTTTAAATCTTGCCGTTAGTACCCACACACGTGCATCTCACGTGAGGGCATTTTTGTCATTTTAAACATTTATGTTATTTTCTATTAAAAATAAAATTATATATATACATATTCATAGAAAATCAAAGACAAAGGGCCAAAACAGTAATTTTCTTTTTGATTTCAGGGCCAAAATGGTAGTTTTCTTCCGGTCATTTTGTCATCTACGGTCTTCTTCTCCGGCAATAACCCCTCTCCGGTCTTCTTCTCCGGCAATAACCCCATCTCTGGTCATCTTCTCCGGCTAAACCTCAATCACAAAAACTCAACCAAAATACAAATCCAAATCACCAACACTCAAGTCTCAACCTAAACCCCGTATCGTATTTAAAGCTTTAAAAAATACTTCAAAAATATATAAACAAAAACATTATTTTCTATGAACATCACCCAAAACAAGAACAAATGAAGAATAGATAACTCTAAAAAGCATTAAAAATCTTGAATCTAAAATCAAAACTCAAATAATTTATAAATTTATTCCGTGAACATAACCTTTAACCCAGATAATAAACATCAATATCTTATATCTTAAGAACAATTTCATTCATATACACAACTAAAATAGAAGTAAAAATCTATTACAACCAAATTATCATCTATCTAAACAAAAGAAGCAAAATCAGAAACCTAAGCTACCGATTTGAGTGTCGGAAGAACACACCAGATCTCGACTGAGTGCTTGAAGAACATCACCGTCAGCCACCGTCTACCACCCCTCCTTCACCCACTCCAAGCCCCTTGAGAGATAGAAAGATTTGAGAGACGGAGAAAGAGAGATCGAGAGATCGAGATACAGAGAAAAGTGAAGATAGATTCGAATGTGTTACCGGAGGTATCACCGGAGGTGTCGCCGGAGGTATCACCGGTGGAGTCGCCGGTTTTTGGCCTGAGGTTTTGGTCCTTGGGTTTTCTTCCTGACCACTCATCAGGACAGAGAAATCGAGACGGAGAGAGAGAGAGACGGAGAAGAGAGACAGAGAGAGCGAGAGACATAGAAGATGACGGTGAGGGTGGGTGTCGTCGACGACCAGTCGCCGGAGGTGCGACGACAGCGGGGTTTTCTTCCGGCGGCTGGGTTTTCTTCACTCATCATCAGGTTATCAGGTTATGTATATACAGACACATATATGTATTAGAGTAATTACATAATTGGTCCCTAATGTTTGAAGATTTTTGTAAAAACAAAAAAAATAGAAATCATGTAAAATTGACAAAAATACCCTCACGTGAGATGCACGTGTGTGGGTACTAACGGCAAGATTTAAACGGTGTGAGTCCTTTGGACCAAAAGCGAGAGAAAATATGATAGGTGGTCTTTTCTCAAAAAATGAACTTTAAGGACGAAATCCGTTGAAATTGACATACTTTAAGGACCAAAAGTGAACTTTACTCTTTATTTTATAACAACAGTTTTTCATGCGTATTTTTTATTAACGAAAATAAAATAAAAAAATCTTTTTCATCCGTAAGTTGCTGTATCACAAAATTAGTTAATATATAGTTAATATTTATTGAGGACAAAATTTTAAAGAATGACTATTTAAAGATATTAAGTCATTTCTAATATATTCTTTAAAGGGGAATTAATTAAAATACCCCAAGTTTGACCATCTCTTACCAAAATACCCCAAATCTCTCCCAGTTTACAAAAATACCCAAAAAATCCGCGATGGGCCCCGCGATCGCGGGCCCAGGCCCACGTGGCAAACTGTTTCGGTCAAAAGCCCCGCGAAGCCCCCCAAGTTTGCCCGCGTTGGCAAGTTTAGCCCCTGCCCGCGATCGCAGCCCGCGATAGGGCAAAAAAAATTTACATTTTTGGTCCCTGTTTTTTGTGTCTTTGTTCAGTAAAAAAAATACAAACTGTTCAAAAGAAATTTTAGCAAAACGAGCCGCGTGAGCACAAGATTTTGGAGCTGCATTCGTGTCCGCAGGTCGCGCTCGCACACAAGTTCGACGATTTTAGCTTACGAAATCGTCAATCAGCACCCCCCCTGCGCGCGGGTAGGTGTTGGAGTAAAACCATGCAAGGAGCTTGTCAACTCTTCACACTTCTTTCCTTATAAACCAAATAAAGTTCCTTCCTCCTTCCTATGTGGGACACCTTCCCACACCCAAATTGGTTTTTGCTAATTTCATGGTTTTTACTCAACTTTGAGCATCGATATCTCATTCACACATACTCCGTTTTCGACGCATTATATATCGTTTCGAAGCTCTCATATAGGAGAACATAAACCCACTATAAGTTAATTATATATACTACATATATATATATATTTAAATGTGTCCAAGAGTACTCAGAGGTGAAGAGAAATTCTCTCAAGGGACAGATCATCGGTCTCATTTATGCAACCCAATACTTGAGGGTTATATTGTTGATCCTCAACTCCCTCTGCATTGTTATAAAGTTGGTTTCCGGATGATTATCCAAAGTAAGTCATTCTGCAATGTCTTATTGAATACCCAACGCAACTTTCATAATCATATTCCTTTCAATTTGTTTTTTCCATTTCGTAGTTTCTTATTTTCCTATGTAAATTAGCAATGAGAACCCATCTGTTCCTAGAAGATGTACCTTTTAGATTTTTGAGGTCTAGTGGATTCATTTTAGCTATAAATCTGATATCATTGGATTTTCTATGAAATGGATAAATAAATCATATCCTAATACTAGAAATGAACGGATGATTGGTGCTAAATTTGTGAGAGGATCAATGTCATTTTGACTTCAAAAAGGTAGTAATTAGGCTCTGGTTGTTTTTTTGTTTCTGTTTCCCACATGCATCTTGATATTATCTATATTTTGCATGTCAGATCAAGAATGTAGTTGTGGTGTGTCATTGAAGGCTGAACCTAGTCGTGGAAAATTCAAGTGGATTTTCTTGAAAGGATGCTGCTGCTGGAAAATAAACTTAAGGCTGAACCTAGGCTGAACCATGTCGAGATTTGTTGAAGAGGAATGTTTAGTAAAAGTATGGTTTTTATATATAAAAGAAGAGTTAATTATTAAACTTTGGACACATTTAAATATATATATATATATATATATGTAGTATATATAATTAACTTATAGTGGGTTTATGTTCTCCTATATGAGAGCTTCGAAACGATATATAATGCGTTGAAAACGGAGTATGTGTGAATGAGATATTGATGCTCAAAGTTGAGTAAAAACCATGAAATTAGCAAAAACCAATTTGGGTGTGGGAAGGTGTCCCACATAGGAAGGAGGAAGGAACTTTATTTGGTTTATAAGGAAAGAAGTGTGAAGAGTTGACAAGCTCCTTGCATGGTTTTACTCCAACACCTACCCGCGCGCAGGGGGGGGGGTGCTGATTGACGATTTCGTAAGTTAAAATCGTCAAACTTATGTGCGAGCGCGACCTGCGGACACGAATGCAGCTCCAAAATCTTGTGCTCACGCGGCTCGGTTTTGCTAAAATTTCTTTTGAACAGTTTGTATTTTTTTTACTGAACAAAGACACAAAAAACGGGGACTAAAAATGTAAATTTTTTTTGCCCTATCGCGGGCCCATCGCGGGTTGCGATCGCGGGCAGGGGCTAAACTTGCCAACGCGGGCAAACTTGGGGGGCTTTGCAGGGCTTTTGACCGAAACAGTTTGCCACGTGGGCCTGGGCCCGCGATCGCGGGGCCCATCGCGGATTTTTTGGGTATTTTTGTAAACTGGGAGAGCTTTGGGATATTTTGGTAAGAGATGGTCAAACTTGGGGTATTTTAATTAATTTCCCTTCTTTAAAACAAAGATTTATGGATTTCTGTTTTAAAAGATTTTTTTTATAGAAAAATTATGGAGAAAGTAGGAAAAAGACGATGAAATCAATTAAATTTGGAGAGGTCAACAAAAAATGATTGTTTATAAAGAGAATTAATTTTTTATTTTTCCTACTAGTAAAAATACTTAAAATTAAATGTTTAGAAAAGATATATATTTTATGTATACTTTAAAAATATAATTAATATTGTAATTCTCAAAATAATAAAAAAATTGTTGGAAATGAATTTAATTTTCTTTTA
Organism: Saussurea involucrata; assembly: GCA_033807775.1. NCBI lineage: Eukaryota > Viridiplantae > Streptophyta > Magnoliopsida > Asterales > Asteraceae > Saussurea > Saussurea involucrata. Next base: position 52,085,682 of record CM066322.1, on the reverse strand, counting down.
AATATTTTAACACTTGTTTCTCCGTTTTGGAGAATATGTTAGAAATGTTCTTAAAATTATAATGTGATTATGTTTTTATATTAAAATAGTTTACAGAAATTGTGGTTATTAGAAAAAAAAGAAAAATTAAATAAATCTATATATATATATATATTAAAGGATTATCCACTAACAATGATGTGGCACTTTGTTAGAGTAGAATTTGCCTAAAGAAATTTTCTCATTGTTTTGAATTTTTTAAATATTGAATAAGTTAAAGACTATACTACCTCTAAATGAAAAATATGTATTTCATTATAAGAATGTTTTTTTGGTAATTTCATTTCCACTTTAATTAGCTTTAACTTTCAAACTACACAACTTCATAGAGATAGTCTTTTCATATTTCCATTATCAAATTAAGAAAAAACCTACAATAAATGATGTGACACATTGTTACAAGATAATTCTTTATAAATATGATTAAGTTAAAGACGTTAAAAATGTTAGTTAAGTTAACGATTTTTCTACTCATGAATAAAAAATGTGTATTTCATTATTCTCTCCAAAATGATAACAAAATTTCGAAACCAAAGACGTATTTAATTGAGAAACTCGCATTAGTAGTTCACATATATCTAAACATAAAATATGAAGTTTCTTAGGTGGCATTTTGTGGAAGAGTTATTTCATAATTCATTTTTTCTGAAAATTTTAGATTTTTTAACTTATTTTGATGGTTATATTAATTGTCTTTTATTAACTCATAAATGTCCTAGACTTTTCGGTTTTCTATTTCGTTTTTATCCCGTCTATATATTATATCTCATTTAACATTTTTTTTCTTTTGTTTTACTGAATCCTCCATCATATTGCAAACTATACAATTGAATGTCTAATGAAGATAGAAAGATTTTTTCTTTTATTTTACCGAATTCTCCATCATATTGCAAACTACACAACCGAATGTCTAATGAAGATGGAAACTACATTTTATGGTTTATTTTATGTTTTTATGTGAGCTATTTGATGTTATTGATGTGTTGTGTTTTTTTGTAGAATTTTTATCGTGAAACCGTTATTCTTCTTCTATAAATCCATGTAAGAGTTGTTATATTTTATTTTATGATTTGTCTCGGTTATATATTGTTGATAAATATTTTTATTCCATGTTATTATATTTGTTAAGTATTGTTATGTCTATTGTTCTGTGTGATATGTCGTATTTATGTGTCTCTAAAAAGTTTTTTTTATTGTTCATACTGAATGTTATATAACCATAAACTTTTTCAGGTAACAAATAATACATAATATTTTGTGATTTGTGTGAGTTGTTATTGATGAATGTTTTTTTTCAAAATTTCTTCCTTATTATTATATTTTATTCATTATGATTTTTCACCCCTCATTTTTCGAAAGTTATTTATGTTGTATGTTATTACTTTTTATGTACCTTTTTATTTTGCATAACTTTGTTTTACTAATATCGTTGTAGTTATTCAAGTTTTATTTTTTGTTTCTTGACAACAGTTGTAATTATTATGTGTAAACCTCTTCATAATCTGTTAATAATTAAGTTGTAAAACAAACATTATTAGCTAAAATGGAAGACTAATTTTGTGTACACTCATCGTAACAGTTAATATTCCACATATGATTGAAACTAACCATCTTCGTACAAATTTTAACTTTAATGTCAAATCAATATTTTGCAACAAAAAGAAGTGTATGACATTCTATTTGTTACAAGAAACAATATCAATGAAAATATATAATTTACATCTAAACAACCCACTAAATTTATTGTCTTATACTACATCTAATTAGTTGTCATTTATCAAATTGCATTTTATCTTAACTTAATACGGATTTTCTAACAATAATTTTTTGTCGTCGTCCAACACGAATATATAAATGAAGGCTATAAGGTATTAACATGACATAATGGAAACTTATTATCCTCAAATCAATATTGTAATTAAGCTTGGATTATCCCACGTTGATAAGAAAAAGAAATATTATAAAATATAGTTGTGTGCATGAAAGGAGAACGATAACTTGAAAATCAGTATCAGATTTTTCACAAATAATCACAAATATTAATTTATTTAATAACTACCACTTTTCTTATACAATTGCAATTATAATAAAAAAAATGGAAAGAACTATTTATTAAAGTTCTTAACACACTAATAGTTGCCATGTTATTTTTCGGTTAAGAAATTACCTTTGGTAAAACAACATTTATTACATAGTACTTTTATGTGTGGAGAATAAGCTGAAGAATCACTATTATGCACGTGCTAATTTGGTTAGAGTTTAGAGTTATACTTGCGATGAGTAGACACACCTATCATGTTGGACTCAACTTTACATATTGAGTTTTATCTAAAATACTCATCTTTTTCATGTTTTTTGAAACGAATCACAATATTTATTGCTACTTTTTTTCGTGTTTAACATCCACGTTATACTTTATATAATGCTCTCACATCTAATGTCATAGACTCTAAAATCAGATAAAATATACAACTGAAAGAATTATAATTTCACACCATAACCAACTTATATATGTAATTTTGATCATAAGATTTAGTTACCGCGCAACGCGTGGTGTCACACCTAGTTTATTTTAATTGAGTTATGAGTCAAATTACGATCTATCAATTAATAATTCATATCTAGTTGTTTGTGTAATGTCGTTATGATTGTGTCAACTTATTAATAAACCTACATGTCATATGCCAAGCCTTTGTTTCTACGAGTGTGATGTGAGCGGGCACAACCTTGTACTTGTGTTGGAGCAACAAAGGCAAATATTTAATTTGTTTTAGAATCTTCAATAGGTTTGCTATAATTTTTCTGAAATAGAGAATCAAAAGTTAAAATATCTAAAAAGAGTTACATTCATCTTCAACAGCTTTGCTATATTAGAGATTTTAACACAAATTATATTAATATAATATTCTCTAATTTATATTCTCAATACACTTTAAAAGAAAAACTTAATATAAAATGATAAAAGAATTATGTTATTGATGGATTGAATAAAATAATTATTACTCTCTTCTATTTAGAAAATTATAGAGAATTCTCTATATTTAGAGACTTCTCCAAGAATCTCTATTTTAGCAAAGCAATGTTGTTGGAGAATAATAGCAAACAAAAACCCATTTTTTCTATTTTAGCAGTGTTGTTGGAGATGCTCTTATCGGTTAGCAAATGATATAAAATCATTAAATGATTAAATTTTACTTGGGTGATAAAAGAATTTGGTCAAATTCGTATGGGTGGTAACCATAAAGCACATGGTAGTCAACATATACAATAGGACGACAAACTTCAAATGACAAAATAGCCTTCTTTTGATCGGTGTTATCTTGTTTTTACCTGGTAAAATGGCGCACTTGTCTTGGCATAGAGGCATGACATGCATGATGTATTAATTTGGTCATACCAAGGTTAATGTTTTTACAATCCTCATAATGGCTAATTACGTCATTTGTATTCGAATATACATTACCATTACTCAAGTTTGGCGTTTTTTTGGAGTGCAAATAGTTGTAAGGGAAAGAAAAATATCTATCCATTTAAGGACAAGTTGATTTAGGGGCCGTTTACAAAACACGTCCATAAGAACATTGATGGCTATAGCAGCTATTCATAATCTACAAATACATCAAATGGATGTGAAAACTGCTTTCTTAAATGGTGAGTTAGACGAAGAAATATATATGCAACAACCGGAAGGTTTTGTTGTTAAGGGCCAAGAGAACATGGTTTGTAAACTGATTAAGTCCCTCTATGGACTTAAACAAGCCCCAAAGCAATGGTATGAGAAGTTTGATAACACTCTTATAACAAATGGTTTCCAAATTAATGAGTGTGACAAATGCGTATATGTGAAACAATGCAAAAACGCATGTGTCATAATATGCCTATATGTAGATGATATGCTAATCATGGGGACCAACTTGGATGTAATCAATCAAACCAAGAAGATGTTGCACTCCTCGTTTGACATGAAGGATCTTGGAGTAGCAGATGTAATTCTTGGGATTAAGATCCAAATAGATCCTAACGGTTACATTCTGACTCAATCTCACTATGTTGAGAAAGTACTTAGGAAATTTGGTCACTATGATGATAGACCGGTAGTCACCCTTTTTGATCCTTCAAGCCAACTTAAGAAGAATCAAGGAGAAAGTATATCTCAATTGGAATACACTCAAGTGCTTGGAAGTTTGATGTACATTATGAATTGTACGAGACCGGATCTAGCATATACCGTGAGTAGACTTAGTCGATACTCACATAACCCAAGTAAGGATCATTGGTACGCACTTATAAGAGTGCTTCGATATCTCAAATACACAATGGACTATGGGTTATACTATACCAAATATCCTCCCGTACTAGAAGGACATTGTGATGCAAACTGGATTTCCAATCATTCTGAAAGCAAATCCACAAGTGGATATGTGTTTACCCTTGGTGGTGCAGCCATATCATGGAAATCTTCAAAGCAAACCATGAATACACGGTCTACCATGGAAGCCGAATTCGTAGCATTAGATAAAGCTGCCGAAGAAGCAGAATGGCTTAAAAGCTTCCTAGAGGGTATGCCCTTGTGGACTAAGCCTGTTACTGCCGTTTGCATACATTGTGATAGTATGGCTGCTCTAACAAGAGCAAATAATCAAATCTGCAACGGCAAGTCGAGACATATCAGGCGTCGCCACAAAACGATACGAGGCTTGCTCAAGAATGGAATCATTTCCATCGATTATGTAAAGTCAAAGGAAAATATCGCAGATCCTTTGACAAAAGGCCTTAGTAGAGAACAAGTCTCTTATACATCGAGGGGGATGGGCTTAAAGCCAATTCAATGAGTTCTACTCGGCGGAAACCTAACCTAGCAACATTGGAGATCCCATGGTCTAGGTTCAATAGGACAACTAGTTGAGGAAAACTCAAGCCCAAATACACAGGTACGCCAATTCCTATGATGTTTATATTAGTGTATTATCCGTTGATGATTTAGGGATGAATTCTTATTCTTAATAATACTGATAGCTTGTCGGTGGAACACTACGGAATGTTCTTGATCAGTATTACCTATATGAGATTGATGTGGGGTCGCATCTTTGAAGACGGAAATGGCTACGTTTTCTAAAATTCTCATGAAGAAGGATTGTCGAAATGAACACAACGGTAAGAATCATTTATGCATACACATGATATGTGTGATATTCATTGTCTTGACTTACTACAAAACGTGGTTAGTTCAAGACTCTTCGTCACTACCCACAAAGTAGGTCCGATGAATACTCACTATGAAAGGTTCAAGTCACTTAGACACCTTTTCTGATGCATTTAATGTTTGTTTCCTGAATAAGAACAATAAATACTTTGAGAATATCTTATTTTCTATTCAAATGTGGGGTATTGTTAGAGTTTGAATAGAAAATGTGGAGTATTGTTGGGATTTGCTTGTCCCACATAGACCAAAAGAGAAAATTATGTTTGCCTTATATTGAGATAATCCTACCTCTTATCAAATTGGCTAACACTAAAGATTGGCCAAAGATATATTAAATGTCAAATCCAAATAACGGTACGAGGGACGAATTTCTGTCTAAGGACACTGCTTTGCAAGCCTCAATCCAAATAACGATCTTCTTCAACTTCGTGATCAAGAAAGTCGAGTTAGTCATCTTTTCTTGAATCTTTGATTATGTATTTCCGTTTATATGTAAATTTCGGATATATATACATATAAATAAATTCAGTTTTTCCATTTGATTCTATATTGTGTGTTACGAATTTCAATTCGTGTATCTAAGGTCTAACATTACCCGGGTAAGTACTTACCAAGTCACACTAGCTTATCGAATCTTACCCGGTAAGGGCGGAAGCAATGACCGAGAGTCGAAAGCAAAGACCAAGAGTCTTACCCGATAAGTGAGTGCGACGACTCTTACCACGGTTAGCGCTTACCGGCCAAATTGTCGCATACGATGTCATTTTGGTGGACTAAAATCTTACCAGGGAAGTAAGTGATAGTGTTGAATTTTCTGGTAAGTACTTACCCAGGTAAGTGATTAGATAAACGGCCCCTTAGTGAAATTGAAAGTTTATAGAGTCATCTGGGCCATTGGGTTTAAACATAAGATAGAATCATCGAATGTAGTGGCCGACAAATCTCTTATCAAACAAACAAATCTTTTATATTCTTTCATGGATAATGGCCGGTGAATCACTTTTCAAAGAGCAAGTTGTTTTAAATCTTGTCCTCGAATATAGGTAATATGTTCCCATTCAATGTTGCTTCAACATGACATATCTCTAGATCAATCTTAGTTTGTAATGTATCTTTTATTTGCTCAACAAAGGAGCAAACAATTAGTCAAGTCGGGATTTCCATCGAAAACCATATAGAATCCATTCTTAACACATAAACCACCGGCTTTTAATTGTGTTAACTTTGAAATTACACAAGAATCAATGGGGTTGTCTATTTTGGTTAAACAATGAATTGGTACGTTTCCAAACTATACAACTTCTCTCCTACGAGGCTACTAAGGGTGCACCTAACCAGAAACCCGGTTAATGAGTCTTCTTTACAATAATCTCAATCGTCAAATGTATAGCATACAATTGGATGCAACACAAATTAGATTTTCACTTTTTTTTGACATATTTATTGTCGCAAATCTTTGAGATATATGTAAAACACTCTTAAGAGAGAATAGAACCATGAATCTTTTACTTGGAAGACATGACTTGACTGTTGCTTATAAAAGTATTACTAATAAATTATCGAACATGAAGAATCTGAATTTTTTCCCGAACATACTTTAAAAAACTTTCTCTAATACACAAAAAAAAATGAACATCTTATTTAGAGAACCTCTAAAATTAAATGTTAGGGTATATTGAAATTCAGTAAGTATTTTTCTATTATTCCCATACACAAAAAAAGCCCCAAATGGCCAAACCCACCCAAAAAATCTCCCTTTGATTTTATATTTTTATTTTGCCAATTAGAGGATATCTGATACAAACAAGGTTCTTATAAGCAAAAAATGATGTTGCTTGTAGAAACTATCATTGTGGAGAGTTCTTATAAGAACCTCATTCTCTTTGGGTTCTTATTTAAGAACCTTGGTTCTTACCATGAAGTTTGTGTAAAATGCCAATGTCATCAATCCTGTTGGTTGTAAATGAGTTGAAATTAGGTTGTAAATGAGTTAAAAACATGTTGTAAATAGATTGAAATCAATTTGTAAATAGGTTGAAATCAGGTTGAAAACATGTCAAAAATTTCAACCTAACCCAACCCAACCCAACCCATTTATTAATTAGGTTAGACGAGTTGACCCATTTAACTTAAATGAGTTGAAAATCTCAACTCAATCTACTACTATTAGGTTGGGTTGGCAGGTTAGGTCATTTTTTGCCATCCCTAGAAGATGGAATCAAAAAACATAAAAATAAGATTCTTACAAGAACCTCGACGCTCTTACAAGATTAATCGAATTTTTTTTTACCTTTTTATTTATCGCAGAATCATAACACGTATCAATCGAGTTCCTTTCATATATTCATTTTATATAAAAATTACGATCATGAGACATTATGCCCAATTGCCCATATAGAACATTTTTTATAATGACCCGTTCTTCGTCGGTTAAAGTTAAACACCCAAAACAGATTGTTCATCCGAATCCCCTGAAAACAGTTATGAATGCTTTGATTCCATTGTAGCAACTTAGTAATCATCACCATGAAGAGAAGAGAGAGACAACGAAAGTTGCATGATTCCCTGCTTAACATGCTTTATTCTCCACCTTCACCACCGCCTCATGATCATCGGACCGAATTTGATGAACAAACCCTCAATTTAGCGCAAGAGATCGCCTCTTCGGATCATCATCGTATTAGTGAGTTTCTTTCTTCCGTTTATGTGAATCGTGAATTGCAGTTATTCTCTGAGAAAACTCCCTAAAACAATTGTATTCTGAATTTGGGAAAATCGTACAGATACGGATGAATTGGAGGGAAGGAGCTTATCGGCGTCAAGTGAGGAAGAGGCTGAATCAGGGTCTCAAAAGCTCACAAGAGCCCAGAGAAAGAGACTTCGAAAAAAGAAACTCAAAGAAGTTGCTTCCCACCGCAGAGATATCATCGGCCCGCAGTTGCCTTCGATAGGCGATGATCAAATCGATGGTGAAGATAGTGATGGTCCTGAACAGTCGGAAGGTGTTCGACGAAATGTCACAGAGAGACCTGAGAGCGCAAACGATCACAACATCGGTAAGACCTTGAAAGTTGAAACCCTATTTAGCTTCATCAGGTGAGGGTGTTTGGGAGTGTGTTTTACTGCTTATTGACTTATTGGCTTTTCAAAAAGTCAAAAAAAAGTCAATAAGTTAAAAAGCTTGTTTGGCAAATGCAAAAGGACTTTTAAAACAGCTTTTTGGTTTGCCTTGGAAACGTGATTTTCAAGAAGTCACACTTTCCTGACTTATTGGTCATTTTACACTTTCCTATCTCAAAAGCTAATCCAAACACTTTTTTAAAAAGTCATTTTCCAAAAGCAATAAGTCAAAACTTTTGGACTAAAAAAGCACTCCCAAACACCCTAGCAAATTTAACATCTTAGATGGTTCTTTTATGATTACAATTTTTTTTCTTGCTCATACTTGAAACTCAAAGTTTGGAAACCAGAGTTCATACTATCAAATTTCTTCTGCTTTTGGTTATTCAGGAGGAGAGACACCTTCCATCATTAAAGTAAAACATAGAAGGATGTCTAAGAAAAAGTCAAGGGACAAAACAAAGACTACGGATCTCTGCCCTGAAGCTACAAGTCCTGATAACCAAATTTAAACCTTTAACTGAAATGGTCATGAAGCTACAAGTCCTTGTGATCAAAATCAAGCCTTTTCCTGAATCTTTAATTTACAGAGAAAGTATCTTTAGTATCAACTTCCTGATTCCATGTATTCTGACAACCAAGATGAGGGAGTAATTTCGTGATTTCTCGTACTTGGTTCATGTTTCTGTAGTTTCTATGAGGATTTGATGTGTGATATTTTGATCATGCAATTTAGGATCAAAGCATGGCTGTTGACTAGTTTGCTGTTTCCAACCTTTTAATCTTGGACTCGGATATCTTAGAGGCTTAAAGCACTTCACATGGGTAAGTTCGTTCTTGATCATTCATCGTATTTTTATGATTAAAATGTAGTTTAGGTTAGCAATAACCCGATGGACTTCGAGGTTCAGGTTCTTTAGATGTCGTTCATTTACACAATTACACCTTATAGTCCATTTCCTACTCCCCAATTTATTGGTCTAATCCCAATCTACTTGCATCAAGGGATGAAACCCACAATCAGGTCTTTATTTGTTTTCATGAGATATGATGAAAATGTTAAAAAACAGTAGATAACTTGGTTAATACCAGCTTAATCTTCTTCTTTTTTGTAGTAGTTAAACACTTAATAAGAACATGGAGGACCATGAGTTGCTCCCTATAGGTAAGTTAGGAGAGGAAGTTCCTAAGATCCATAATCTATGGTGGTTTAGTTTCAATGGCACTATAGTGTTTTTATAGAGTAATATTAGGCACATGCGATGATATGTTTTGGTTCCAATGGAGCTAAAATGTCGACTTATTTGTATCAGGAGTTGTGAATCGAGTAAGACAAGCCTATCAACCCACATTTTCTTAACCGTTGACAATGGAATTAGGTATGTATTCTTTTATGCTTTATATCATATTGAACTGAATGAGTTTTAGATCGATGTGTAGTGTGTCAGAGGCGGACCCAGGAATTTTTTCTTACGGTGGCACCTTTGACGAATCTAAAAAATTTCCACATCGCCCGATGTTGTTTTAGCCTAATTCCACTGTTTTGAGAAAAAAAATTAATTTTTTTCTCGATTTCGAGGAACTTAAAAAAAAAATCAATTTCGAGAGAACTTTTCGGGTTTTTTTGATTGATTTAAATAGTTTTTTTGGGATTTTTGATTGATTTTAAAGGTTTTTTTGGGATTTTTGGTTGATTTTAAGAGTTTTTTTGGAATTTTTGGTTTATTTTAGAGTTTTTTGATTCGGTTGCACAATTTAAAACGATACGGTTGCACCCTTTAAAACGATACGGTTGCACTCTTCACACGACTAAAAAAATTTACCCTTCGCCGGACGAACGAATAGGTGGCACGTGCCACCTATTGCCAAAGGCTAGGTCCGCCTTTGTAGTGTGTTCTATGAGTTGAGAGCCCCCCATTATGCCCTTTTTCATCTCATACATGTACCATAAAAAAAATATTCATTACCACTCAAAATGTATTATGTATATATTAGCTTTCTATAGAACGTTCCGAAGTGAAATTACCAAATTTATCTATGATCATAAAATATTTATGTCATTGGTAGATAAGTTTTGATATTTTAACCACAAGGTTTTTGGCGTACTGGTTAAGACCCTGAGGGATGTGGTGAAATATCTCATCTGGCTAGGGTTCAAATTCAAGCGTACACAACAACTGAGGTTTAAATGTTTAATTAGGGCAAGTGATTATTAGTCTAGATATAGCCTATAGGACACCTTTCTATTTTTTTTCACACCACAAACATATTATATTATAAATCAACAGTAAAATATATATAATTAACTAGGTGCTCGTGTTTAATTTGGAGAGGAAAAGACGATGAATTCGTTATTCACTTTTTTATTTATGCATTTTGTATCCTGAAGAATGACTGGATTTGTGTTAGTTTGGGCCAATATGACTTTGTGATATCCGATCGTTATGTCCAACCCAATCATCTTTTTTTACAAAGTATATACACCTTTTGTTCTACTCCATTTTTCTACGCATTTCTGTTCTTGTGGTTTCCAAATAAATGTCTAATTTCAAAAATAATCTATCTATTTTCTAATTGTCTCATCAACTATTAAACTTTAAAATTATCATTCAATTAATTATAAAAACATAACAATTACATATTTCTAACAAAGATATTATTTTAGAATAACAAAGATATTTATATACAACAAATACCGAATATACTTTTCAAGTGAGGTTTTAACTAGCATTGGTATCAATTACTAGTGGGGCAACTGGACAAGAACCCAGTTGTTGTTGGTGGTTGGTTATGTATTAACTATTAAGATTTAAGGCAGTGGGTTAGGGTAGGAAGACACACACTCCTCTCATCTCCCTCGATATGATTTGCACTAGTCTAGACTCTAGAGTGATAGAGTCATCTGGGGGGCGAAATTTAATTTAATATTACAAAATATTGGAAGAAAAGGGGTATAACAAGAAGCTCTCGTAGCTCAGTTGGTTAGAGCACCCGTTTAGTAAGCGGGAGGTCTTGAGTTCGACTCTCAACGAGAGCATTCTTTTTTTTATATACATAAGTGCCTGTTGCTTCTGCGCACCACATCATGAGAATCTTCCTATCTGGCTGGCTTTGGGACCACGGCTGAATCAAATACCCCTGTTGCTGTTTGGAAATCATGGTTAAATAACTTTTTGCCTTTTGAATTACACACCAAAAAACCCCAACTGCGGGAGCTCCTCTACCGGTGGAACCAAACAAGTTTTCGGGAAAGTTTTATGGTATATTTTCGTCTAATCAGTTTGGTTGGTTAAGACCAGTATTACAATCTAATTGATATTAGAATTTACTTGGAAAATCACCGTCACACATAGGCTAAAGTGAATATAAGAATGGCCTAATATTAGAAAATTACATCCAACTATATTTGAGCGTTGAAACTAAGATAGCGTTTGATATGCACACAAAATAGAACTAGAAATGACAAGTTGTCTGTGTCTGGTGTTTGACACGATTAAGAGAGGCTTGGACAAGTTGCTTTGAAGTGTTATTTCACGATTTTATTTGGTGGTTACCGGTGGTAGTGAAAAAGGAGATGGTGATTGTCAAGTAGGCTGAGATGGTGATAGTGGTTGGTGGCCCTCGGTGCATGGACTGACCCAATGAAGGGCCACCAGTGGCATGTGCCACCGTATTATCTCTCAGTTAAAAGGTTAAAAATTTTATGTTTATGAAATGTGCAACCATATCGTTTTAGAATGTGTCGTCGTATGATATCCAAAAGTTCAAGAAGGTGCAACCGTATCTCGTAATCCTTAAAAAAACTCTTGAAATCAACCTAAAAACTGAAGAAAAATAAACTTTTGAAATCAACCAAAAAAACCGAAAAATTCCCTCGAAATCGATAAAAAACTTAAAAATCTCTCAAAATCAAAGCAAAAACTTTAAAAATCCCTCTAAATGGTGGACTTAGGCTAAAAACACATCATGTGATATTGAACGTCGGTAAAAAGATGAATACACGTCAACAAAAATCGTGTTTTTTATGATTATTTTCTGTCTATATTATGTGGTGCCACCGTAAGGAAAAAAAAATTCTGGTTCTTCCTTTGTACAGTAGATGTGAAATTTAATTTAATATTACAAAAATTAGTAAGAAAAGAGGTATGACAAGTAGCTCTCGTAGCTCAGTTGGTTAGAGCACCCGTTTAGTAAGCGGGAGGTCTTGAGTTCGACTCTCAACGAGAGCAATTGTTTTTTGCCACATAAACAGGAACCCCTTTACGGCCTCATTCTGGATCTTGAGTTATCAAGAATTTGAGTTTGGATAAGAACATGTTTTCCAAGATAAGTTGGTGATCAATAAGCTGTCGGATTTTTTTTCCTTCACTTTATTATCGTTATTTATTAATATTTGGGCAAAAGTTGATTACCGTCAAGGCGTCAACCCTAACCGGTTCCATACGGAACCTGTCTCTAAGGACATCAATGTGAGGGGGCATTTTTTGGCTCACTCAGCGGTTGAGGCTAGTATCGAACCCAAGACCTGTTAGGCCATGAGTACCACTACCCAATGAACCCACTTGCCACCTCAGCGTCACATCAGCTTTTCTCTTTCCTACCATCCTTACCCAAAAGTGGAGTACCGCTAACCCACTGAACCCACTGAACCCAATTGGCACCTCATTTTTTTTAATTCTTTTATTTATACATTTAATTATTTAACAAAATAAAAATATTTATATATTTTTTAATAAATAAAAATAAGATAAATAATAAAAATAAGATAAATAATAAAAATAAAAATTCATATCATTCATTAAAAAATTAAAAATTAAAAAATACAAAACACTAAAAATTATGTAATTTTCTAATTCTCTCTTTGATGAGGAATATACGGGTGTTGAGGAAATTATTGGAAACCAACGTTCGGGGCCGGTTGCGGAATATAACCTTGTTGAGGAAACGCTTGGAAGCCAAGGTCCGGGTCTTGTTGCGGTGTATCCGATCGGTTACGACGGGATGCAGGTGTGGTGTTTGAATTCATGATGGAATTTGAAAGAAATGGAAGAAGGTATTGAATTTGAGAGAAATGGAAGAAAGTATGTTTTAGTTGGTGTGAAAAAATAAGATGGTATAGGTTAATATATATAGTGTGTATAATTTATAAAAAAAATTAAAAAAATTTAAAATTGCAACGGGTATCATCGGGTTCATGAACCCGGTACCCTAACCCGATCGCTACCCGCTCCCCCCCCCCCCCCCCCCCCCCGCGTACCCCCTACCCGATGAACCCGCTATGCCACCTCGTCGAACCCGATCCGTACCCGAGGGCGGTACGGGTGGTCTTATGTAATTGGACAAAGTCACCCCACCCCTTTGCCAACTGAGCTACATGCTAGAGGTAAAAAAATTATTATTTATTATGTTGGTGATATTTTTTCTTTTTTCCTAGATAAGTTGGTAATCAATTTCTGTCTATATTCATCTTTTTTGTTTGAATATTGTGTCATTGTTTTCTTTTTGTTATCGTGTCAAGATAAACTCATTACACAACATTTTAAGTTGTGTTAGGTGTCATACTATTTACGATAAATGGGTTGCTTGATTGGGTTTTCATTAAAGTCACGTATGGATAAAGCTATTTGTGTGGTTTAATATGTCGGTATATATTCCAAATATTTTTGTTTGGAACGTTTTTCTATTTCATAGATGGAATGAACGTGTTTTTTAATCGAGAGGGGTAAATGTTGAAAAAAACTTGACTTTCTACATAAATTTCTCCCTACTCATAAACCACTTTCTATATTATTAGGTTAATACCAAACAATCATGTATAACTGACCGAATAAGTTGTAAGTCTTAGTAAGCTCATTAAGGTAGCGTTTGGTACGCAGACCGGATGAGACGGGACAGGATTGGACATGACAGGACGGGACTGGAGGAGATGATTTTAATCTAGGTTTAGCTATCTGATGTTAGAAAAATGAGTATTTTAGTAATCTTATGTTTTAGTCCCATGTTGTTCCAACTATTTTGGTGGAACAAAAAATCTTAAGTTTTGTCCTATGAAAACTTATTTTTGTCCCATGTTGTCCCATCCGATTTTTGTTCCATGGCATACCAAACATGAGACTATTTTTTTGTCCCGTCCCGTCCCACCCAGTCTGCGTACCAAACGCACCCTAAATTGCTAACAAACAAACTCTTAGTTAGTTGATTAGAATATTAGTACTTATATGCTTAATAAATTATTAAACTTTCTTGTTTTAGATGTCTTATAGTAATATTGAGGAAACCAAATTTTTTGAAAGTAAAATCATCGTAATAGGAACCAAGACAAAATAAATTCAAGTTGAATGTAATTTTCCTTTTTTCTAGAAAAAAAACTCAAATGTATATGAAAAAAGTACTAGTTATATATATGTGAGATACATTAAGATATAAAATTTTACTGTAAACCAAAAATTAATGCAATTTATCATTAGAAATGAAAATCCATAACTTATGTTTAAACATAAATGATTAAATATATTAAACTGTTTTGTTATTTTTGAAAATGCGTCCATGCGGAGAAAATCGACAATTTGAAAATGCCAAGTTGTCAGCTTAGGGCTTATAACAAAAAATTCATATATTTAAGTGTCTCATTTAATGAAACTGTATCAACTAAAAAAAGTTGGTATCAATTAAGTTGGTTGGTACATAGTAAAAATAATTTGCGTATCAATTATAATTGGTTGGTACACGGTATTGAGAAAAAAATACGGTATTGTACATCCATACCATGTTCACCCTTACAAAAAAATCCAAGCCTGAAACCTCATCACGCCAACATTTTTTTCAAGGTCTAATTAAAGGCCAAACCGAAAAAGGTCCGGTCTTAAAAATCTCGATTTGGCCATCTTTCAACTCCAAACTCTATCCTAGGCATGAAAAGCTCGAGTTTTTTTTTTGGCTTCACCAAAAACGGGATTGAATAAAAAAAATTCATTGAACTTTCTCATTTCAAACGGGTAAGTCCTTGCACCTTTCTTTGAATAAATATGCCACTGAGCTTTTAAATATTGTATACCTATATCCTCTTAACAAAAAAAACTACCGTTTAGATAAGTAGGTCTATTAGTAAAAAGAAAAAAAACCAGTTTTACTGTTCTCAAACCTACACCATTCAAACCACACACACAAGGACATCACTCCCTCACCATTCCTCGACGCTCCATCATTGTCCATTCTACATATCGTCCATCCCCGTTAGCTCTTTAACAACAATTTAACGAAACACATATAGACATAAAAAGATGGATGATTGAAAACAAAAAATAATAAAAAAGAGGGAGATCAATAATAGAAGCCAATAACAATAATAAAGAGTGGATGGCGATGAAGAGACGAAGGATGATGATACGTTTGAAGACATAAAATTAATTTACATCTATTATTACTTTACACCTTCTTGATTTATTGGAATCAAGTAGGTAGTTTTTTGAAGTTAAAAAACATAAATAAACGAATTTTAAGAGTTTAGTAGTTTATTTATCATAAAACTTTCAAAAACCTATTCCATTGAATATTTTTTTCATTAGTTTTGTCATTCTAAACCTTCGGGTCTGTTTGTTTACCTCTTAATAGTTCCATTAAGAGACAACCTTTGAATCGCTAAGAGGTAAATCTTGTTTGGCAAAAAAATGTTTACCTCTTAGTTAGTGGCGGATCCAGGATTTCTGCATAGTGGGATCACTTTTAAGGTAGGTTAAAGGTCCGCAACGTCGTTCGATGTGTTTTAGCCTAATTCTACGGTTTCAAAAGATTTTTGAAGTTTTTCGGTTGATTTCGAGAGAATTTAAAGTTTTTTTGTCGATTTCGAGGGACTTTTTCGTTTTTTGGTTGATTTCAAAAAGACTTTTTTATTTTATTTTTTGATTGATTTTGACGTATTTTCTTTAGTTTTTTAGCTAGTGGGGGGACATGCAAAAAATCACTAGGAAGAAACCATGGTATAACGCTAAAAAATAATTGTTTTTATACTACAAAATCATTTTTTTTAGTGGGGGGATGGGAACCCCCCCCCTTTTCAACTGCATCCGCCAATGCTCTTAGGGGCTGTTTGGCAGTTGCTGAATGGTTTGGTGCAGAATGATTAAGAGGTCAGAATGGTTAAGAGGCTTTTATGATATAATGCAAAATGAAATATGGTTCTTTGATATTTGTTTAGAATGAAATAAGGGTGCTGAATGGTTAAAGGTGGCCCAAAATGCTAAATCATCAAGAGAGTTTTGGAACCCTTAGGAGGCATACTTTTTTTTGCCAAACAAGATTCATCTCTGAGCGATTCATATGTTGCTTCTTAATGGAACCATTAAGAGGTAAACAAACAGCCCCTTAGTGTTTCTAAAATCCTCTAAATGATTCAGCATCTTTAGCCTCTCTTAACCCCTGAGTACCCTGATTTCATTCTAAACAATTATCAAACAACAATATTTCATTATATACTTGATCATTCTGAGTACTTAATCATTTTTTACTAGACCAAACAGCCCCGAAGAGTTGATTTCCTACATTTTTCTTTTAAATAAGAGAATCGGTACGAACCAGAAGAATCGAAAACCACATTTGGCGTATCTCTATCATTACCCTAGCGGGGCGGCGACCCACGTGGGTCCCCATACGGAGACCGCAAATAGCCGTCTTCGCTTCTCCACACGGCCACACCTACCATCGCCACCTCCAGAATTCCAATTCAGCTGCAGCATGGCCGTTTCATCTTCTTCCATATCTCTCCAAACCCTACCCCACCAAACCTACCCTTTCGACCTTGTCAGTAATAGCACCACCGGAAAAGTTTTCCGACGCTACATGACTGGGCCGGTGAAGATGCCGGTCTTCAATTCGGTTGTTAATTTCAGGAAGAAGAAGGTTTCGTTGAGCATGTGTAACGTTTTGGGCGAATTTGAGAGTGAAGTCACCGGCGAAGCCAACATTAATGATATTAAGGACGAGCTTTTTGTGACGTTTTTTAGGGAAGCGTGGCCGTATTTCACGGCTCATCGAGGCAGCACTTTTGTAGTTCTTCTTTCTGCTGAAGTTCTCGATAGCTCCCTTTTGGATCTCATTTTGATGGCAAGTCTTCTCTACTTTACATTTTTATCATCAAATTGCTGTTGTATGATAAGCATTTTGCACCTCAAGTTTTGCAAATTTTATATGGTGATATATATCAGGGGTGAGATTGTGTAGTAATTAATAACTTGAAAAACTAAATCAATGGAGCTATATGCAGGACATCTCGCTCCTTCATGGTCTGGGAATCAAATTTGTTCTTGTTCCAGGGACACATGTACAGATTGATCAGCTTTTAGCTCAGAAGGGTGAGTCAAACTTATCTGTTGTTATACTAAGGGTGGGTTCCGGTGAGAAGTAGTTATCAACAGTTGGATGAGAAATGAACGAGCATTAGATGAGATGCACCGGATCAATTCTCTTTTAAGCTGCAATTCATGGAGGGTATTTGATTAAAAGTGATTAGCGGTTTAAAAATATTTTCTCACACTTTTCACCAAAAATGGCACCTTTTATATTTATCTGTTGTTATCTTAACCAAGTGATAACACCTCTTATATGGGATTTTAGTCCAGCGATAACTAAAATTTAAGTAGAACTACTTGTGACCATTTTGGCCTATGGAACACAAAATCTAGAAGAGCCTTTTCAGCTTGCAAGTTACCCTGTATTCAGTACTGATTAAGCATCATATATGATTGGAGTTCACCGGCATTCCAGTAATCTTGTTATCATGAAGTCCTTATTCGGCACTAAACTGCAGAATATTAATATTGGATCTTAATATAATTAGTTATTTTGCTATAAAATTCAGGCCTTAAATGTACATTGCAGGACATGAACCCAAGTATGTCGGAAGATACAGAATCACCGATTCTGATTCTCTCAAGGCAGCAATGGATTCAGCTGGGAGAATCCGTCTGATGATCGAGGCAAAGCTGTCTCCCGGACCATCCTTATGCAGCATCCGCCGACATGGAGAGAACAGACGCTGGCATGACAGTGTCAGCGTTGCAAGTGGCAACTTTCTTGCAGCCAAAGTAAGCTACTCACAGAACTAATCAGCATCTTGTTTTCGTTTCTTAACATAATCTAAACAGTATTTGTTACTCCAATTATAATGTTTTCCAGAAAAGAGGAGTTGTTGAAGGAATTGATTATGGAGCGACAGGTGAAGTAAAGAAAGTGGATGTTCCTCGCATCCGTGAGCGGCTGGATAATGATTGTATCGTGATCTTAAGCAACCTCGGATATTCCAGCTCTGGAGGTGTACTAAATTGCAAGTATGCTATATAGTGTATGGATTTACTAATAGGTACCTTTGTATATATATCATTTACTGGCCAAGAACTTTAAATCAAATTGCATACCAAGATGTTTGACTTTGACCTGCGTGAACTTTCTATTTAGTTGCAACTGTCTGTGTGATGTTTTAGTTATTAATGTTCGTTGTTGTCATTAATTCAGCACGTACGAAGTTGCTACGGCTTGCGCTTTGGCTCTTGGAGCAGAGAAGCTTATCTGCATCATCGATGGTCCGATTTTGGATGAATGGGGTCGTCTGATTAGATTCTTGACTCTTGAAGATGCAGACATGTTAATACGCAGACGAGCCAAGCAAAGCGAGATTGCTGCTAATTATGTAAAAGCCATTGGCGATGAAGACTCTAGCTCTCTTGGTAATAGCACGATAAACGGAGTTGTGAATGGAATGGAATCTAGTGACAGTTATACTGCAACGTTTCAGAATGGTGTTGGTTTTGACAATGGAAACGGTTTGTGGTCAACTGAACAAGGTTTTGCCATTGGAGGGCAAGAAAGGTTGAGCAGATCAAATGGGTACCTATCGGAGTTGGCTGCTGCGGCTTTTGTTTGCAGAGTAAATCCTTGGTGTAACATTGCTTTTTTCTATTTTTCGAGTTCTTTGGAAGTTTTCTACTAATTGTGTTTATTTATTATATAATAGGGAGGTGTCCAGAGAGTTCATCTGCTAGATGGGAATATAGCTGGAGTACTATTGAAAGAACTGTTTCAAAGAGATGGAGTAGGGACTATGGTGGCTAGGTATGCATCCAGCAACTGTCTTTGCTAATTATTTACAACTTAAGATTTCTACACATGTGCTGAATGGGTTTAGCTCATGTGCTGATTTTGTACTTTTCAGTGATCTTTATGAAGGTACAAGAATGGCGAAGGTGGATGACCTTGTTGCAATAAGACAACTTTTCAAACCTTTAGAAGATTCTGGAACTTTGGTGAAGAGGACCGATGAGGAGGTTTGTGTTGATGCATCAGCCCTTTATTTATTAATTTATTTAATTGTCCTTCAATAACTTGTAAGTTGAACATTGTGTTATGTTGTTAGCTGCTTAATGCGTTGGATTCTTTCATTGTTGTGGCGAGAGAGGGCCAAATTATCGCATGTGCTGCTCTGTTTCCATTCTATGAAGACAAGTGCGGGGAGGTTGCTGCTATTGCTGTTTCTCCCGACTGTCGAGGACAAGGACAGGGAGACAAATTACTTGGTATGACTACTTTAACCGTCTTTGCATCTTTAGCACAAACTTATATATATATATATATATATATATATATATTGATAAAGATGAAGAAAGGAGAAGAGTTGGTTAGGTGTTTGTTGATATTTGCAGATTATATTGAGAAGAAAGCATCTGCTATAGGACTGCAAACGCTTTTCTTGCTGACAACGCGTACAGCAGATTGGTAGGTTTTTATTACTTGGACATTTTGGGTTATAGAAATGGATAGGGAGTTATGAATAATAAGATATGGTGGGTGATCCAGGTTTGTAAGGCGGGGGTTCTCAGAGTGCTCGATTGAATCGATACCAGAGGAAAGGAGAAAAAGGATAAACCTATCACGTGGATCCAAGTACTATATGAAACAATTGCTACCAGACACCAGTGGAATTCGTTTTGATAGCATCTTTGCTTAACACTTTTTTAACTTTCTGTCTCTCTATCTATATATATAATAGCACCCACCAAATGGCAATGCTGATGGATTTTCTTTCATAAAGTGACAGAATGTAGTTTGTATCTCTTCCAACCCTAAATCATATGAATGAATAAGCAGCCTTAAATTGATCTTCAACCCATTCAGTTGGGATGGATTTTGATTTTGATTGATTCCATGTCCACTTCTGAAACAATCCAATTCAATCGTGTGACAAGTTGAGGTTAACGTGAGAAGTCGATCTGAACACTTTTAATCAAATGCTCTTCCATGAATTGCGGTTTAGAAAGAAATAGATCTGGTGCATCATCTCATTCAGTGGTTGATAACTACCTCTTACGCTAATGATTAATCTTAACTTCTTATCGGAACCCAACCCAAATATATATATTGATTATATATTCTTTTAACGGCCCTAATTTTTTTCAAGTATCCAACTAACAGTTTCTCCAACAAATTTTCTAAAACAGATAAATGGAGATTTTTGGTAAATTTTTACTCCAACGTCTCCAAAATTGAGGAAGTTGGAAACATTGTGTGATATTCATCAAATTGGAGAACTTCCACAGGTGATTATCATAAGAGAAATATTTTTTGTATTATTGTATTTTATTGATAAAGAATTTTGAAATTAAATATTTAGAAAAAATAATATATTCCTATGATATTTAAGTTGATTCAACTCTGATGCAGAAGTTTGATCTACAAAAATTATGATGACTGTAAATATCTTCTGCATCTCACGGTTTCAACAAAATTTAAGTTTTTAGTTGAAGTAATATTTTGTTTATGATTTAAATTAACTTTTGAGACACAATCATTCTGTGCAAACTACATTAAATTATTAAAATATGAAAAAATAAATTGATGTTTGGGCTCATAATAAATTAAAAGTTGCCCCTGCTACCCATCCGAGAGCCTTAAGCATTGTACAAGAACGTCTTATATGGGTAACCCACTACCTTCGCAGAAGAATGAAAATAGGATGAACATTCCATTGATGTTGTTTGGTTAAACTAATATAATTAATAAAAAAATGTTTTTATAATAATTTTAGCAAAATATGTTACGTCCAACATGAAAATAAAAAGTATTTTCCATTCAACATCAAGAAAGGGACACATGAGAAAAAAATGGGTTCCATTCCTTTCAATTTGGTCAGAAATGAAAATTAATCGGTTTGGAGTAATTGGCTCATTACATTATATCAAACCAAACAACAGTTTTTATTATCATTTCCATTAAAAATAAGTGTGTTTTAGCAATATTTTAAAACTATTAGGGTAAAAGTGAAAAAGAAAATAAGTTGATGGACCAGTAATGAAATTACTAGCTTGAAGACTTTGCATCAGGAAAGGGCGGGGGCGGGTGAACCGGATTAAGAGGGTGTTTGGGAGTCTGTTTTAAATCTGCTTATTGACTTATTGGATTTTCAAAAAGTTAAAAAGCTTGTTTGGCAAATACAAAAGGACTTTTAAAACAGTTTTTTGATTTGCCTTGGAAACGTGATTTTCAAGAAGTCACACTTTCCTGACTTATTGACTTATTGGTCATTTTATACTTTCCTATCTCAAAAGCTAATCCAAACACTTTTTTAAAAACTTCTTTTACAAAAGCAATAAGTCAATAAGCACTTTTGGCCCAAAGCACTTTTGGAAAAAAAAAAAAAAAAAAAAAAAAATAAACTCCCAAACACCCTCTTAGGGTAGAGATTTTGTTAAATTTGTTGCTACTTTCACCAATTCATCCATCGACTTTCGTTCTAGGGTTTGAATCACTTCTAACAAACGGATACCGCAAGGCTCTCTTTCATTCCTCACGTAAACGCCCCATTTTTGCTACTGGTAATACACGCAATCGTTCTACATTTTTTAACTGAATTTCGAATGCTAGAGTTATTATGAATTAATATTGAAAGAAATTGATGAAAATCTGTTTCAGGTGGTTCGATTGTGCTTATGATCTTTGCTCTCATGCATAATTCTGTCTTAATTGTTCGATACATATGCAAAATAAGAGTGAAACTTGTGCGCCATTGAGTGTGTGTGCTGGTCTGAAGCTAAACGACCCTTGATCCTTTTTTGATCGTTAGTTCATAATTAGTTCAAAATTGGTCATATCTTCTTCAATCGTTGATTATCTTTTTGGCTCTATGATATTTATATGCTTCTAGCGTTTCTGCTTTTGCCATTCATGCGATGCATACTATTGTTTGGGCGTAATTTCAGTGTTTTCAGCATCTAGAGTAAAAATGGGAAATGCTGTTATCGAGTTTTCAATATCATCACTACTAGCTAATGTACACAATTTGGCATTTTAGCACCTTGTACTAATTGCTAGATGGGGAGAAATGGTAGTGAATATGGCCTGTGATTTATTGTAAAGAACATATAGTTTGTAACAGAGTTAATAGAAGAGATCATTTGTCTTGTTATTGGACACATTAACGGTTTAGGATTTGTGGATGTGATATATTTCTCCAAATCATGACGATTGAATATATGCTCTATGTTGTTTGCTGCCGAGACTCTGGATAAGGCTTTATAAACTTAATTTTTTCTTTGGAATTGCCATAGGAAAGATTTTGGAACTCCATAAATGGGTGTGCCTAAGCAGAAGTGGACATTAGAAGAGGAGGCTGCCCTTAAAGCTGGAGTAGCCAAGTATGGACCAGGAAAATGGAGCACAATTCTCAAAGATTCGGAGTTTGTCTCTGTCTTGCATTTACGTTCCAATGTGGACCTTAAGGTTCGAATGAATTTTGCATATGTACATCCAGTATTTTATAATTTGGATAATACAACTAAATTGTGTAAGTGGAGCAGGATAAGTGGAGAAATTTGAACTGCATGGCTAGTGGATATGGATCCCGTCAAAGGGCTAGACCTGGCAACTCAAAAACTCAGTCAATCCATAAGCCTGAAAATATTTCTACTGCTCATATAGAAGACCATGACATGAAAGTTTGTATTCCAGATCCTTCTACAACATCAGCTGGACCATCTCAAAATGGTAGTTCTAACATGTCAATGCCAAGGTCATATCAACTCCTCTATATTGCATACATACTTACATATAACATATCTATGTACACACATACATATAACATATATATATATACACACTTACATATCTATAGATATAGATACATACATACATATGCATATATGTGTGTGACTGTGTGTGTGTGTAAAGAACATGCCTCCCGGGAAGATGGTATTGTGTTTGGGGTTTCCTGAGATACCTGAAAGTTCAGATATATTAATATCATTATACTTCCCTTGAATTTTTATTCACAACGTAAATCTGAGTAATGTAGGTTGGATAGCCTTATATTGGATACCGTAGCTACTCTGAAGGAGTCACATGGTTCTAGCCGTGCTGCAATTGCTGAATATATTGAGGTAGTTCCAAGTGGTTATGTTATGTTTGTGTGCTATTTAGTATTCATACTAACCACCGGAATTTCAAGCACCCATACACATCTTCCTATCTCAGAAATTTGAAGACATTATTAATTGATTCCTTTTTCTTTTTTCTTGCAATTCCTTGAGAAATTTTCACAATTCATCATAATTAGCACCTATTTACAGGAGAAGCATTCAGCACCTCCCAACCTTGAAAGACTGTTGAAAGCGGAGTTGAAGACTTTGATAGGTTGCGGAAAATTGATCAAGGTAATTGGCTTTAAAATGTCGAGTTTAATCGGCTTTAAAATGTCAAATTTAATCGGCTGGACGCTGGAGTAACTAATTGTCTATTATGTTCTCTCTTGTATTCTATCCGACAAATACATTTATCCTGCCAGATATTTATCCTCCCAGACTCTAAATAATCTGGTTACATGGTTAATCTATATGAGATCCCTTTTAAGAATAAATCTATATGATAATCCTAATTTCTTCTTAACTTGTTTTTATTTTTTGCATAAAAAGTCTGTACTGAAAAAGATCCTAGGAATTAGAATTACATGGAGGAGGCAGATACTTTAATTATTTCCCCATTGGATCACACAGGTAAAGCATCGGTACAGGATTGCACCAAGTTCTTCATATTTGGGTTTGAAAGAGAAGCCATCCCCGTTACTCGTAGAAGTAAAACAAGAGTTTTGCCCAATGGGAGAGACCAAGATTCTTACAAAAGCAGAAATCGATGCAGAATTGGAGAAGATGAGGAGCATGACTCCACAGCAGGCTGCTGCTGTTGCTGTGAAGGCAGTTGCAGAGGCAGAAGCTGCTATTTCAGAAGCTGAAAGGGCAGAAAGAGAAGCAGAGGCAGCCGAAGCTGATGCAGAATTAGCCAGAGTATTTGCTGCTGCTGCTATGCAGTCATTAAAGCAAACTGCACTTTGCACATGGTAAACTGTTCTCCACATATCTTCAAGTATTTGTCTTCTAGTTCTAATGCTTCCCTCTTCCACAATATAGATGCCACCCCTTTCAATCTGTTCAAGAATTAGAGACTTGCCTCCACTAGTTCACTGTTGCGCATTCTTTCACACTATAACACGTCTCACATTTTCATAAGAAAGAAGGTTAGCTTCATAAAGCCAAATATATTTTGTCAAAGTTGTTCACTTGTTTTAAAAAGTCTTGGCATTAAACCTAAGTTGTTTTCCATTTATCAATATTTTGTTATGGTTTTATAGCATTCCCTTCTTGTTTGGTAGGTTGATCCTTCTAAAAAAGAGTCAAAATCTGTAGACAGATAACAATAAGACAATGTTACAGTATCCCATGAGAAGTACCAACTAGCCACCAGATATGGAAGTAAGATGATAATGATAAGCTGCCGAAAGTAGGGCCTTTTATGGTTATATATTATGTTTTGAGGTCAAAATGACAAAATATATGTCTTAACAGCAACCATTCATTCATTTGCAGACTAGAATGAGACTGAGACAGATACGTGCAGTGTTCTAAAGAATACAGGTCTCATTTGCAGTGGATTATGGATATGGTATGTTTCTGGGTTATGAAAGTTCCTAACGTTGGTGAGTAATTATAATGAAGGAGTATAAGTAGATAGATTACAAGTCTGTCATTCTTGAGATGTGAAATTTGGTTTGGCTATATGACATTTCCAAGAACAGTTAACCTCTTACGCCCCGTGACAAATTTGAGTGGTTAAAAACCGTGTATTCGACGTTTCTTTATTTTCATTAGCCATAGTAATGTAGATTCTACTGCAGCCACTTTGAGTTTCAGGTTCAGTATTCAACCGCAATGCAAAACAGATATTACCTTCAGCAAGTATGATCCCAGCACAAAAAGACCAGGGGAGTTCAAAAATATTGAAAACGGTCGAACTAAATTAAACCACACTGTTTTTCATGGTTTTAGCGGTTTTTTGGTTTGAAAACTAGTCAAACCGTGCGTTTTGGTCTGGTTTGTGGTTTGAAGTTCTGCATGTTATGGTTGGCTCCTACTATATGCATCCATTTATTTGGATTAATTTCGGTCAAATTGTGCATTGAATGTAAAAAAGGTCTATATGTTGATGTAGAAGGGTGCAAAAGGCAAGATGGGTTGCATATGATTAAAAGTTATGAAAACTCAACCCAAATACCCAAGTGCGCTGCTAATACGATATATATAAGGCGGCCTGTTACAAAGTTGCAATTTGCAACTTACACGATCTAAATTAAGTGAAAATGTTGGGGTGTTGAGGAAAATATTGGACTGCAAAGATGGGTCAAGCCAAACCAAACCATACCATACCATACCATTTTATGATGGTTTAGACAGTTTGTTGATTTAAATCTTTAAATATATTTTTTCAATTCAGATATGAACCTTCTTTTAATCTTTTCTGCTTACATTCTCACCATATTTGACCTTCTTTGAGTACTGATATTCAAAGTTATAAACGTGGAGTATTTTAGCCTCCCTTGTCTCCATCACTGGTTTAACCTATATATGTGTTTTGTCATTTGTCTCGATGTTAAAAAATTAGCTAACTTAACAATTCAAGAAAAAAAATGAAGTTCAAAATTGTAACAGTTATGTTATTGTTTGATTAAGATGCTAACGTATACTCTCTATCCTGTATCGATCATAGGATCACTCTATAAATAGGTAAAAACAATTTTATTTTTGTAAATTGACATGATGCGGTATGAGTCACCGATATTAAAAAAATGTAGGATTATTGATAGCAATATAGAAAGATTGATTCTTGTTGGGATAAACTAAGTAGCTTTTTTGATGCAGATTTATCAAACGTCTAAATCGGTCTGACCAATGCGCCATCTAGTGGTTTGGTTTGACCGATTCAGTCATTTCACACCAAACAATACAGTTTGATTTGTAGTTTGAAGGTTAGACCGTCAAAACCAGATTGCGAATACCGCTAGATAATTGAGAAGCCGTGTTTTGCATCGTTGTATTTCTCATTTGTTGTGCTGTGTAAATATATTCAGGTTCACTTAATAATAACTATACTTGTGTTTTATTTGCATTTTAAACTATATTAGTTAATGTTTTATATTATATTATAAATATGTTATTGATTATAAAATAAGATAAAACTTGAAGCATGATGTTAAAAATTATAATGGGTAAAAAGGTATTCAATAAGTCCGAGTTTAAAACGCATAAGGCCTTCCGTACCCCAGCGGGGAAGGGGCTCGGGATGGGGGATGTGGCAGCGGGGTTGGGCTACGGCCCGGGATGGAGTTGCGGGGCGGGATGGTGAGCGGGGTTGGGTTCCCGAGCCATCCCGAGGGTTTTATAAAATAAAAAAAAAAATTTAATTAAATTTTTAAAAAAATAACCGTTGAACGGCTCTTTCTTAAAAAAAAAAAAAATTCTCAATTTAATCCCACTATATATTTAACCCTCAACCTCTTATTTCTCACACCTCTCAACCTCTTATTTCTCACACCTCTCAACCTCTTATTCTCTCAACCTCTTATTTCTCACACCTCTCAAACTCTCTCAAATTTTCTCAACCTCTATATATTAAACAATATGGATTCGCCACAACCCGGTTCACCAACCGCATCATCATCATCCGTAGACACCGACGAGTTGTTGAATCTACAAAGGGAAATTTTTCGACATGCTGCACAATCGTTGTATGGTAGCACCGCCTCATCGTCAACAAGAGAGAGGGCCGCAAACATTGAAAGAGGTCGAGTAACTGCAAACGAGCGGCTTATGCGGGACTACTTTGGCGTCAACCCGATTTATACACCGGATATGTTTAGGCGGCGGTTCAGGATGAGCAGACAACTATTCGAACGAATAGTTGAAGATTTAGAAGTAGGGTATCCGTATTTTAGACTTCAGTTTGACGGGTTAGGCAAACAAGGTTTTTCTCCGATACAAAAGTGTACTTCCGCTATTCGGCAATTGGCGTATGGAGTAGCTGCTGACGCACTTGACGAGTACATCCGTATGGGAGAGAAAACGTCACGAGATTGTCTGTACAAATTCTGCACAGGTATTATTGAACTGTATGGTCAAAAATATTTACGCAGGCCTACTTTTATTGATATTCAGAAGTTGTACGCCGCGCATGAAGCTAAACACGGATTTCCCGGCATGCTCGGCAGCATAGACTGTACTCATTGGGCGTGGGCAAATTGTCCGAATGCATGGCGAGGTCAATTCATGAGAGGTGATCATGAGCACCCGACAATCATGCTAGAAGCAGTGGCCTCTCAAGATCTATGGATCTGGCACGCATACTTTGGTGTTGCCGGTTCCAACAATGACATCAATGTTCTCAATCAGTCGCCCATCTTCAACGATGTATATGATGGAAAAGCACCCGACTGCCCTTTTGAGGTGAATGGAGCCACCTACAAGCATGGATATTATCTAACGGATGGGATATATCCGGAATGGGCTACTTTCGTAAAATCATTTACGTGCCCACAAGACTCTAAACGACAAAAGTTCAAGTCCGCGCAAGAATCCGCACGTAAAGATGTTGAACGAGCTTTTGGCGTGCTTAAACAACGTTGGCATATACTTCATAACCCGGCACGCGGATGGGAACCGGCAATATTGAGAAACATTATGTACGCTTGTGTCATATTACACAATATGATACTCGAAGACGAAAACCATGCTATTTGTGGTGACGTGGAAAACGACTTTTTCACGAATGATATCGAAA
Source organism: Saussurea involucrata (assembly GCA_033807775.1). Classification (NCBI taxonomy): domain Eukaryota; kingdom Viridiplantae; phylum Streptophyta; class Magnoliopsida; order Asterales; family Asteraceae; genus Saussurea; species Saussurea involucrata. Next base: position 52,057,178 of record CM066322.1, on the reverse strand, counting down.
GCCAAATCAGTGAGACACAACGCGCGGCAAATGTTCGAGAAGTCATAAACCGGGAAACTCATAATAACCTTCGGTCGGATTTGGTCGAACATATTTGGCGTATCCAAGTTCCCAACAATGACGACGAGTAGATTTTTAAATTTATTTTGTAATTTTTAATTTTTTAATGAATGATATGAATTTTAATTTTTATTATTTATCTTATTTTTATTTATTAAATATATATATATATATATATATATATATATTTATTTTGTTAAATAATTAAATGTATAAATAAAAGAATTAAAATAAATGAGGTGGCAAAGGGGTTTGAGGGAATGGGGTACGGATGTTTAGGGATCGTGAGGGATGGAGTGAGGGATGGAAGAAAAGCTGATGTGGCGATGATGTGGAGGGGAATCTTTCACAGATAGGAGGGATGGGGTACGGATGGCCTAATAAATTTAAGCCATAGACCGGCTAAATCAGACTATAGTTTTTTGATGTGATCTCTCACTTGATGTCAAATCCCAAAGTTAATTTTTTTTTTAAAACCAAACATATGATTTGGTGGGGATAAAAAGGGATCAAATCAAATCCAAACACCCCCAAAACAAAAGAAGAATCACACCAATACATACATTTATAAAATAAAATAAAATAAAAAAAGAGGACAACATCTCTAAGGAGAAACATCTAAAAGGCCAGGAACAGTATAATTTTAAGGAATTGGTAGACATTTAGGAGCAAATCTTGCAATCAACTTTGGTTGGTTGGTTCTAGTTCTTACAAAATGTTTCTTAAATGCATCATCACCAGGATGAAGGCAAGTTGGTCTTCTATTTAGATGGCTTAAAAAAAACAATTTCAAAATAATAAATGCAAGATTCCAACTCAAATCTTGACATCATTCATAATATAATCATCCATCCCTTACATTCATTCAATCTTTCTCTAGATATACACACATCATCAACCAAAGAAACAAAATGGAGGGAGGGACTAGGGGGTTAATCAACCATGCAAATTGCACCAATTGGCAAATAAACACTAAAAAATCCCACCTTTTCAGGTAGTAAAGATTTCACAGACTTGAACCCACAAATAGTCCAAGAACTGGTGGCCCCTTTTTCCATTTCTTTTAATTTTTAGATTTTGAATGCTTAATAAGCCAATCGATCACTGAGTCTATGTTTGTTGAGTTCTTGCACGAGATCATATAGCAGCACACTTCTCTGTCAGTGATAGATCTTAAGCCCCTGCACAAAACTCATCGTCACCACCAACAAATAAAAACAAAACAGCCCAAAGGGTCTTTGGCCCATCGGTACCTGGATTACCAGTAGAGCCCAGCTCAGCCTCCGAGGAGGTCAAGGGTGAGTATTTTCTGTATATAAATATTATATACTTCCAAAAATATGAAGAAAAAAAAAGGTGGTCTTACATTTGATCGGTTAATGCGTCCTTGGAGAGGGCACCAGCCTTGTCAATTTTGTTGCCCAGAACCAGTAAAGGAATGCCACTTAAGGCAGGTTTGCTCAGCAGATCATGGAGTTCACTCTTTGAGATGCTCAGATTATTATGATCTGCTGCATCAACAACATAACTGCACCCATAACAGAAAAGTCAACAATATTGACAAAAAGTTCCTCCAACTCTTCCATGGTAAAAGACTTGTTGCAAGTCAAAGCATTAGGGTTTAGGAATAGTAGCATACACAATGGCAGAAACTGCACGACAATATCTCTCCCACATGCTACGAAAACGTGGCTGACCTCCAAGATCCCATAGTTTTATCGTCACGTTTCCTTTAGTTACCTTTCGCATGTTGAATCCCACCTGAAAGTTGAAAATATGTTACATTTCAAGATGTTCTTGATACAACTTAATGAGTGTTAATGAGTTCATGGGATTCATCAAATTGAACCAAAAGCACCAAACTTTAACTCACCGTAGGGATCATGTCCTCACTATATCCACCAGTCTACGAGCATTGACAAAACCAAGAAAAGATTACCCCATAATCCGATTTAAGACATAACTGAAAGAAATATAGAACTGGTATACTTTATACTTACAGCGACAACATTAACAAGTGAAGTTTTGCCAGCATTCTGGAGCCCTATCAAAGAGAGCTCCATCTCCTGCTTGAAAAAGAGGCTGTAACATGTGATATTAAGATTAGTTCATGCATGTGTACGAGTTTTTTCAAGTGAGAAGGATATAAAAGAACTTGCAATTAAAATATGTAAACAGCACAATCACAGGAAGGCATTCGATAAAATAAGTTGACTTTGACATTGAACTAATCCAACAACATGATCATCTGATCTCACATAACACAGGGTTCAATCATTAGCTCTTTCTTCTTAATCATCTGCCTTAAGATAATGACATCTACAGTTAATCCCATCTCCCTTGATAACAAATGTATCTTTAAACCCTTTATTACTTGTGATTTTCCAACGCATTTGTCCCTAATGTCTAGCAGGCTCTGTGTCAATTGGTTATCCCTTGATTGAGTTACTGAAAACAAATACTTGGTATGTTGATAAGTTTTGTCATATGTAGCTCCATGATAACTCCAACATTTTCCAGTTCAAATGGTTATCAACTTATCACTCTGCAACTTAAGAAATTATGTCCATTGCTTGACCAACAACTCACGGTGGAATAACGTTCACATCATTATCTATCATATGCTAATGATTCATTTTGTATACACATGTTCTTGTAGCATCAAAGAGCATCACTTCGCCCATGTCCTGTTGCTCAATGATTATCAGGCTGATCTTATCTCAAAATTCATCGATCAAAATCCAAATTTAGATCATCCACAGAGCTGAAGATAATTAAAGACCTAAAATCTACATTAGCAAAAGAAACGATACCAAAACATGCGGCAGATCCTTGAAAAGCGAGAATAAAAGACAAAATGTTCAATTCACAAAGAAAAGCGAAACCCTAACAGAAAGGAAACACAGAATCCATGATTCATAGGAAATCAACAATCGTAACAGGCACAGTTGGAATTTAGGGTGCAAATAAAAAGAAGGGGATGGATTGATTGATTACCTTCGAAGCCAATTGAGAACAACTTCCCATAAACCCATTACGGTTGAGTGTAGAAGAAGAAGAAGAAGAAGAAGAGAATTGAAGAGAGAAAGAGATTTATTGAAGCAATCGACCACTCTCCCTCTCTCTCTGATTTAGGGTTGGAAATTGATTTTGTTTTGTGTTTTATTCGTTGCCTGTGTTGTCGATTGATTTTGTGAAGCGAAATCAATGGGGATTTTGGACGAATGAATGATTGTCTTAAAAACACAAAATTGGGAAATGCAGGTCAGGTTCCATGTGGACAAATTAAATCTCACTCTCCGGCATTGTGCGTGGTGGTCACATGTAGGGGTGGGGTAGAGTCGATGATGGCGGATTGGCGGTGGTGTGTGGTGGTGCTTTTTTCTTCACGATTTTGATTCGAGGATGCACGTTTGTCCCACGGTGGGTCTCTTCCACAACTGTTATCAAACATTAAACTTCAATTTTAGTCCCTGTGGTTTACACCCAACTATTAAACCAGTCACTAGACTTCAAAAAGGACAATTCTCATCCCTCTGGTTTGCATTACACGAAATATAACATAAATTTAGTATGCATCAATTAACGGTACTTAATGCATTAAAGTTTATTTTTAAGAGTTTTTCACAAATATTTTATAATATAATTAGAAGGGTAATCGCGCAGTGCAGCGCGATATATCTTGATTTTAATGTTTTTTTTACCTTTTATCATTGTTGATTTTATAAAACGGTTTTGTGTAGTTTTGAAAAAATTATAATATTTTTTTTATAAATTTGCACCAAGAATGACGTTTTTTGAGGGGTTCATGATTTGAGGATTTGAAAGAGGTTAAGAAATAAGAATTAATTAGGTAACTAATGAGGATTAAAGAATGATGCTTTTTTTAGGGGTTTACCATTTGAAAATTTGTAGAGAGTTAGAGATAAAGACTAAAAGGAAGAAGTTAGAGATAAGAACTAATTAAGTAATTAGCATTAACAGTGATACATAAAGTTGTTTTTAAGAGATTTTAAGTAATCGGCATTAAATAGCAGTACATAAGGCTTAATGAATTGTTTTTAAAAGTTTTTCATAAATCCTTTATAATATAGTATAGATATGGGGAAAATAAAAAAAAACAATGTACTTTAGTGTTTGGAATGATTAAGTTTTGGACAATATTTTGAAACAAATAATTCATTGGATTTTTCAAAACCTTTTAAATAAATCCTTACATTTTCTAAAAACTATTACATACATCATCATCATTATTAGAAATATGTAACCTGCAACTTAAATGCTTTCTTAAACCAATGTCGCTCAAGGTATTCTTTACGTTTCTTGCCTAGGTTTTTGTACAGTGTTTGTTCTTAGTTGCCGTTCTTCGTGGGGGAGGGGAGGGGAGGATAAATGTTATCCGAACTTTTATATACAAAGTAAATTAAAAGAAATTGCGAATGAAGGTGTAGAACAATGCTCAACTTTTGGTAAATTAGTCCAACTTTTATATACACTAGTCATCGTACCAGTGCGATGCAACGGGACACAATTCGATTAACCAAATACTCAAATATTCAATCTTGCTACATGCTTTGTATTATTTCTTACCAAATAGGCATTAGCTAAATATGTCTCAAAAAATTCAATTGATGCATAGGTCCCATTAGAGCTCACTTCTCAATCGAAGAGGAATAACTGAAAGATGAAGATAATTCAGAATGCAATAGTCAATCCAACACAAACCGGTGAATAGGCGGCTGCCACTATAATGTTTGTACACCTGAATGAAAAACCACCAGATTGCGCAGGCAGTGCTAGAGTTTTCGATTTGGTGAGGATCAATCAAATAATAAAAAAGATTCTATAAAAGCAACGATAGATAGATACGAATAGAGCAACAAAGTAACTATTTAAGGTAAAAGCCCTTGTCCTCAAAGATACAAAATCCATGGGAAAAAAAAAGCAAATAGAAAGTAACTATTTAACGCGGCTTGTAATCGTTGATGCCAAATCGGCAGTGTCGAGCAAGTCTTCATCAACGTTCGACTCCAAATCGACAACCTCATACCACTTCCAGTTGCGAAGATCTCGCGCACGTTTAGACGGCTTTTCGAAACAACGGCACCGCAAATATAAAAATTAATACAACAACTATAAACTGATAATGAGCATGGAATATATATAAAATAAATATATATACATGAAATTACCTCATCGCTTAGCTCACGTTCAAAATGGGATTGGTAAGGCTCAAAAGCCGGACCGCATGATATGATCCCAACACTTGCAGATTCATCCGATGAAGGATGAACACCGTCTACGTTCTTCTCGATGCTTATTTCCGCTATAACCTTCCGTTCATCTATTTGGGTTGGCAAAGGAAGCAAGACAGAAATGCCTGCACCATGACAAACAATGTTTATTAAAAACGATGAAAATGCAAACAAAGTTATGGGACCGCCGGTTATAACCGGTTAAGTGCGTACCTTGTATATCGGGATCTTGATTTAGCTCGCACACTCGTGCAACACACTCAGCTTCAGTTGTGTGTATTGGAAGCTCTACGTGGAGAAAACGAACTCCGACGTCCATGCAGTGAGCCCTCAGAAGTGATATCAAAGTTCCATGTTCGGTTTGTGTCCCGACACCAACTGAAGCAAGTGCAGGCAGCTGAAAATAAAGTGAGAAGGTATAATCTTAAGTTTGTAAAAAATGGAAGCAGTTTAAACAACCGTATGAGATATATAAGCATTACCCTGCCATGGGTTTCGGTGAAAGTAACAACAGCAGCAATCATCTCAGAACGGTTGGCCATCTTCAAGTTAATGGTTCAAAAGCTGAGGAGCGGGGGAATCAAGAACAGGATATACATCATGACTTGCATGTTTCATTCAAATTATGCATAACCAAATGACAGCAGAATGGTTTTAAAAAAGCTTAAATATAGTCAAATATTAACATTCCATAACCATCAAAACCCACAACAGAAAAGGCATGCATTCTTTTTCCAGCGTCTTAGCAACTGAAGAAACTAAGAATCATACACCTTAACCATGCAAAAGATATCCATCAATGGATAGTTCACTTGAGCAAAGCTCATAGAACTGGGGTCACTCTACCATTAAAAAAAACGTTCACAGAACTATTTGTACTTGTATAACTTGATTTTGTATTGAATGGAGTAAAGTTACTGGGTCATATTGTTAGCATCATGTCAAACATGCACAAATAGAAAAGCCAAGCAAACATATTCCAAGCAGAACCCGAATGAAAACAGGTCTGGATTGAAACCAACAACAATATAGCAGCAAACAGCATATTAACCAAAGTTGTGCTTTTTCACTAATGAAGGTTCTAAAAAGCATTAAGCAGCGCTAGTTGTGACCTTCTAGAGCTTAATCACTTCAGCAGGGATTAAATGGATACTTAAGCAAAACCATAATCAGATCATTTGATTGTGAGGGATGAATGTGAGTTGTGAATGTTCCACTTCTGTAATGTAGTGCATACATTTACTTTTGGATTGAACATTGCTATCATTATAACATTTCCATATTTCTTTTGCTGTCTTATTTAAGAGAATCACCCTTGCTCGGTCCCTATATAACACAACAAAGTTGTTAACATTGAAATACTATCAAAACCTAATATACTTGGATGAAAATCTCGAGATGCACAACTTAACATCAATATAAAGCTGAATGTATAATATCAAATTCAAGATGGAAGAGTTCAGACTTATTTATACCAAATTAATTAATTCGTAGTTTTTTTTACCTAATTAAATAACAGTGGCATATAATCATAAGAAAGGTCAAAGGCAAGAGTCTCCATATTGAAAAAGTAACTTTAATTAGTTTTTCTTTAATATATGTTTGGTTTATACCATCATTTGTTAATTAACCAACCAATACAGTACACAACAGTTGCTGAAATATATTGAATGGTTGGTTGGTTGGCAGCAATATATTGAAGACAAAATTATAAATAAGTTGTACCCTAATTAGGATCATGAGATCAACAAAAACCTATCTACAATTTTGGAAGAGCACAAATATAAATTACAAAAAATAAAAACCATATATCACTTTGCAAAACAATGAAACGTGTATATATAAATGACCAATGGAACTAATGGTCATGGATGCAAAAAAGAGCAAAGTGTGCTAGAATTTATGTCCTGAACTCCTCACTCATGATTATGTCACAGTGATATACCAAATTATTGATGGACTCCATTTGCAAAGGATTCTACTATCTTTTAAAGCAACCTCATAAATAATAAACCTTTTTAATGAGTCAATTGTATTATGTTGAGTGTTGACTTGAAACTCCATGATGCTGCTAAATTTGGGTCAAAGAAGTAACTTATAGAGATAAATATGAACATGTGTTGTAACTTGTATATCAAGAGCTAAACTAAAAACAGCCTCACATCGTGGATGGTTTCACGTTCTGGTTTATGGGCTTTCAAAATTACAATAAAAGTCTAAGACACCTTCGTAGGACAATTAGTCCAGACTGCTTAAGCAATTGATGCTGAACATTAGTCCTCAGTTCAATCCATGTAAATTTCAATTTTCAAATAGACAACATTATGTATAGTATGACTACATCCATTAACAGGAACATGTATATATTTTTCTAGATAGAGGAGAGAAATTGATAATGACTCATTTCCATCTTAATTAGTGTTTTATTCATTCAAACCTGAAGACTCATTTTCTATCTTTTATTTGTGATGAGTTATTAGGTGAAACTTACAATTCATTTCAACCGAGCTCGTAACATAGTTGATGGCTATTGTGAAATATAGAGGATAAAAAGTCAAGGTAATACACGTATCGGTGTAGCAAACACAAGCGTATGGCTTATATATATATATATTGACTTGTATAATTACACAAGCATTACCACATTACTAAGCATAGCATCAAATTCAAAACTCAATGACTAAACATATCATGAGAAACCAACAATTGTGATAGCAGATGGAGCAGTCTCTATTACTCCTAGTGACCAATTAACACATTATTGATAATATTGCAGTTTGAATCAAATATACTGCAAGGGTGCCATCGCTCCTTGCTCAGCCAACTAGACTAAAATTAACCACGACATGTTTGAATCAAATATATCTATAACATTGAACCAAATTAGACTTCTTTAGCTCACTAATTAATATAACTTTTAAGAGATCACACGAAATCCAAATTCTGGGTCTATAGTCTCTATCTAAGTAACATATGGCTGAAATCATATATCTAACAGGAAGATTATAATACCACTATACTTAAAAAAAAGATATTGACTCAAATTCTCCTATATTAGTAGAATCAATTAACAGCACCAAAAAACAGAATTTTGTAGCTGGGATTATCATAAATTCATGGAAAACCATACAAGGAGGGTACTTTTCAACACACTATTGAGTGCTGTTAAGCTTTGATAGCTTGTTTGCAAGTATATGTTCATTGAACACACTATTCATTCCATATCAAATTCACAAGATGTGCATGTTTCATGTACCAAAAATCAAACATAAAGAACCTCGAATATGGTTTCTCACAACTGTTTAAGTGGTCCTGAGTGAGGATTCTGAGAATGAGGCTTGCTTCCATATAGCAATTGCATACCTGGTTTTACACAAGCAGACAAACATACCTGATTTTGCGAAATCGTAGATGGCAAATCCAAAAGTTCCAAAAAAGATGGAATAGCCCTGACAAAACAAAACTAAAATTGAGATGCAATGAAGGTGAAAACACAAATCATATGTTATATCATTCAAATTGCAGTCGATTTTCTTCCTGTGAAATGGGAAATTTGAACTTAAAAACAAAGATGAACACAAAGATAGTAGCAATTCTGTTTAATGAGAAAGAATTAATGAAGTATCTTATGTCTACAGACAAATAAACAGAAACCAGTTAAGAGGGAAAAACCCTAGAAATCTTACCTGGAGCAGAATAAGCCGCTGCACCTGAGAAAACAAAAGCAAAATGGAAAATTTAAACTTAAAAACAAAGATGAACACAAAGATAGTAGCAATTCTGTTTAATGAGAAAGAATTAATGAAGTATCTTATGTCTACAGACAAATAAACATAAACCAGTTAAGAGGGAAAAACCCTAGAAATCTTAACTTGAGATGAAATTGAAACATGTAATGGACCAGATAACGAATTGAAGGATGAAATTAAACCATATAGGAGGAAAGAAGCACAAAATCTTACCTGCAACTGCAACTGGAGGTCGACGTTCGTTGAAAAGTGGAAGATTTCATTGTTGATTACGAGAGGGAGAGGGAGAGGGAGATATATACCAGGAGTGAACGGAGAAAATGAGATCGTGGAGGAGTGGGGAAGTAGACCACCGGAGAAGATGAGATCGTGGAGGGGAAGTAGACCACCGGAGAAGATGAGATCGTGGAGGAGAAGTAGACGGCGATGAAAGGCTGAGATGTTTAAAATAACCGTGTGTTGAATAACTGAATTTTAATAATAACTGTTATACAATTTTTATAAAGTAGTATAGATTTATCTAGGGAAATTAATTAAAATACCTTAAGTCCAACTTCGTGTTACCAAAATACCCAAAATCTCTCCCAGTTTATAAAAATACCCAAAAAACCCGCGATGGGCCCCGCGATCGCGGGCCCAGGCCCACGTGGCAAACTGTTTCGGTCAAAAGCCCCGCGAAGCCCCCCAACTTTGCCTGCGTTGGCAAGTTTAGTCCCTGCCCGCGATCGCAGCCCGCGATAGGGCAAAAAAATTACGTTTTTGGTCCCTGTTTTTTGTGTCTTTTTTCAGAAAAAAAAAATACAAACTGTTAAAAAGAAATTTTAGCAAAACCGAGCTGCGTGAGCACAAGATTTTGGAGCTGCATTCGTGTCCGCACACAAGTTCGACGATTTTAGCTTACGAAATCGTCAATCGGCACCCCCCCCTGCGCGCGGGTAGGTGTTGGAGTAAAACCATGCAAGGAGCTTGTCAACTCCTCACACTTCTTTCCTTATAAACCAAATAAAGTTCCTTCCTTCTTCCTATGTGGGACAACTTCCCACACCCAAATTGGTTTTTGCTAATTTCATGGTTTTTACTCAACTTTGAGCATCGATATCTCATTCACACATACTCTGTTTTCGACGCATTATATATCGTTTCGAAGCTTTCATATAGGAGAACATAAACCCACTATAAGTTAATTATATATACCACATATATATATATATATATATATTTAAATGTGTCCAAAGTTTCCTAAAAACCATATATATACCATATATATATATATGTGTGTGTGCATCACATGTATGTGTGTGCTTACTTAAGGAATTAGGATCACATGGTTTACTTAAGGAATTAGGATCGCGGGCAGGGGCTAAACTTGCCAACGCGGGCAAAGTTGGGGGGCTTCGCGGGGCTTTTGACCGAAACAGTTTGCCACGTGGGCCTGGGCCCGCGATCGCGGGGCCCATCGCGGGTTTTTTGGGTATTTTTGTAAACTGGGAGAAATTTTGGGTATTTTGGTAAGAGATGGTCAAACTTGGGGTATTTTAATTAGTTTCCCATTTATCTATTCTATCTTATTAAAAGATGTAAAGACCCAACCAAAAATATCAAGCAAAACGTCAAATTCATAACATCCCAAAATCACGGTCTCAAAATTTCATTACAAATACTAAAAAGGTTTGCGGAAACAACCTACACAACTGAGAAAAACTAAATGCTAGAGTGTCCCTACACTTCTTGACTCTTCACGCTGAGCTCAGCCTATTTGCCCGAGCTCCTGGAAACCTGCTTACCTGAAAAGGTTTTAATTTTGAAAATGCGAGGGTTAGACAATGAGGTCTAGTGAGTCCCTCCTAACAGTTATCAAGCATTTAAAACAGTTTATCTTTTCAGCATAAAACGCTCATACTCAACACGTCAAAATCATATACGAACTAAAGTCCGCCTCCTCGTAATCTGACACCCTAAAGCCACCCGAAGGTGACAACGAGTCAGCCTCATGCTGCCTTGCGGAGCCTCGCTCCTGGCATATAGGGGCCTCCCTTCCCGCACGAGAGCTGGCGGAACGACTCTCCCGTCTTTGCCAGTTTACGTCTCCTTGATGTATGCATACATTCTACATAAAACTTTAAACAACTTTCATGCAATTAAAGCATAATAATAAAGCATGACAATTCTCAACATTCATAACACATTTTGAAAACACTTTAAAAGCCCCGCATTTTAGTTTAGAAAACTCACCTGATGCTCTTACTTCTCGTTTCTAATCGGTTCCCAACTTCCAATCGACTTTCCTGAATAAAAGGACATAATACAAACTACTCAGCAAAAGTATCCGGATAATAACAACTCTCCGGATAACCCTGATTTTCCGGACGCCCAAAGAATCCGGACACTCACACTAATCCGGACGACAACTAATCCGGACAATACCCCTTTTCCGGATAACTTCTACTCTCCGGACGATACCCCTTTCCGGGTACCGAACTTACTGGATACAAGACTTTACCGGACATTTCTACTTACCGGACACCACAATGTCCGGACACCTCTGCTTTCCGGATAACACCACTTTCCGGACACTTAACCTTTCCGGACACTTAACCTTTCCGGACACTATACCCGGTAACCTGCGACAAGAAGCTACCCGGACAACTTCCGGACACCTGCTTCGCAAGAAGGTTTCCGGACGAGGCGCTGTTCGAGTTTAATGCTCGAAATCATGCCAAACACCCATTAAACAGTAAGATAATGCGACTATTAACTACATACAAGCCCAAAATCAAATCCCACAAAGTTTTACTGCCTAAACACAACCCAAAGATGCTTAAATCTCCCTTAATGGTCTTAAACAACTTTTTGCAAGAAAACTCTCAAAACCACAAATCACCAGACGAATCTTTAGCTGAGGTTATGGATTAAGGATTACCTGAATGATTGTTGCAGAGAACAAACTCCAAAATCCAATCCTCCTTCTGATTCTACCCCCTGATGATTCTTCTCTTCTTGCACAAAAAGCCTCAAACTCAAATCTTTTCTCTCTAAATTATCAGCCGACACACACCAAAATCAGGGAATTGAAAAGATACCTAGGGTTTTGTGCCCTTTTATACTCCCTCTCACAATTACCAAAAAGGCCCCTCAACTTCTACTTTCATTTACAACTCCACACTAACCACAAAACACTTCGAAAAAGGGTCTGGGTCGTTACAACTCTCCCCCCTCAAAAGAATTCCGTCCCCGGAATTCCATTTTCGAAAATGAGAGGGTACCTAGACTTCGTATCGGATTCTACCTCCCACGCTGCCTCTCGCCCCCTTATGATACCTACACTGAACTTTTACTGGCCGAATTTCTCTATTGGTTCTTCTTCGTACGACAGTCTCTCATCGATGCTAACATTTTCAAATGGAAAGGCTACATCGGTCTCAGCCAAACATCTCTTCAGATTTGACACAAGAAAAGTTTGATGCACTCCTCTTATTTCTTCTGGCAAGTCTAACTTATATGCCGCTGCTCTAACTTACTCACTAAAGACAGAAGTCAACTTCTTATCGCATGTAATTCTCGCAAGGTCGACATTACTACAGCTTCCCTTATCTGCTCCTCATAACAGAGGCGCACATCACACCACGAATTCCCCCAAAATTTCATCTAGTACCTCAAGATCGCGCACTATCTATTCAACTTTCATAACTCCGACGGATCCACAGACGTAGTCCACTTTACCTATCTCTCAATTCTCGAGGTTCCCCAGTCTTATGTTCTCAATTCAACCACTCAGTTCTACTTGGCTGCCCCAAATCGTTCAGATGGGAAACATAACCGTACTTCATACATGAAATCGCCCTCGGCGAGTCATCACTTGCTAAAACGTGCCATCTTGCACTATTTACTTGTACCCCCTTCGATCACTATACTCGCTTAAAACTACCTGATAAAACCAAGGTCAACCGCGCCTCCGTCCCCACATCGGGACTCACAGTTTTAAACACGTCTAATTAAGGTCTCTTATACAATTACACTTCCTTAAGAAAAGGACTTGGCAGAAATTCCCGCCACGACAACGAGAATCTTCTACCAAGAAAACTCGCTCACTGACAACTCGGCACCAGGCCAACCTTGTACATCCCGACAAGCTCACACCCATGAGCCTCTCCTTGGTATACCTGAAATTTCTAGACTACTTTTCCAACCGACATACGTCTAAGCAGATCATAACCCCTTCCCGAATCACATTGGTTACAACACGTCAACTAATTCGTACGTTCTCACAACTTCATCATTTCACACTTAACGTGTCTAATAGTAGGAAACCTCTATACTTCCTCATTTGAGTACTCACCTATCCGAATTGAACTTATCCTGAAGGCTCATCAATTTCTCACTGCTTGCCACGTGCGTCCAGCCATATAACATAACTTCGGTTACTCTTACTCATCTAGGAGGGGTAACCACGATCACACCCTACAGTTCTCAATAGCTTACACTGAACGATCAGTTCACTTGAACGTCTCTCACAAAGCCACTAACTCAACTTATTCAGTCGTCTTACCCACTTCTTTCCTGCACAAAAACATACACAATTTCCTCCCTCAATACTCTTTCCAAAAGTTCGCACACTTACCAAGGACAGCCTACACAACACTACACCCATCGGCATTACTGTCAAGTTTACTACTTCCGATTTACTTACTTAATCCGACATACTGTCTTCACCTCCCCACCTTAGCGTGGAGCATTATCCACTATCATCTCTCGCCCCCCTCATCCGACAATTCCCAAGCTGCAAAAGCTTTCTCATCACTATACGTAACCAAACGGTTGCACTAACATTCTAACTTTAGGCTTCCGACCGAATCACCTCGAACTGACACCAGAGTTCGACGTCACTATACATTCTTTAAACTCCAACTCTTACTTTCTCAGACAATTCGTTCACACATAAGCAACAGCTCACATTCTTTAAGGTTTTCACATCTATTCCACCACATTTTGACTAATACATCCATCATCTTCTTTAAACTTCCAATGATTCCAAAATATACTTACTTAGCGACTCTTACAACTAAAAACACTTGGTTTCTCCTTTGGGTAACTACCCACCACCACTACGTGATGTTATCCCGAACATAATCATATCACGACATCAACTCACACCCTACGTGCTCCAACAACCTAGTTAACAACACGAACACCCCAACCGAACCTCCAACAGGCTTCTATCTGAAGTTTCCTCTTTCTCTAATCTCTCATCGCTATGACGCTAGCTGGCACATTCGACTTGGCAATTATTGCCACTATATAACTGTACATTACTCACTCAAAACATCACACTACAGACCAAGACTCTCATGGCCAATCGTACACAACTCAAACTTATCTTCAAGACCTCATTCATAACTAACCGAGTCTATCTCGCTACATTTCCTCTCTCCCAGCTCTAGTTGAACCACAACACACGAATTTCTGAATAACTCTAACATACTCGTTTCCTGCTAGCTCTTGCGATCCCAAACCAATATAGACAGGGCGCACTCCCTCACAGATCGACATAATCTATACCCTCACTTCGTTTGTGCTAATTACTTTATTCTTTACGAACCATCCACCTCGTAGGTAAAACGCTTATCTAAAACAACAGTCTTTCACTATCTTAACACCCCTACAAAGTGGTCCTTCAACTTTCAACCTTCTGATTCAAGTCTTCGGTCTCATACACCTTACTCAACTGCCGACTTTAACGTCAATAGTTGACCTGTTGATACTTTCTTAACCTATTCTTCAACAAGGGTCCCTTACTGAACCTAATCCTCCCAACATATCATAATCAAATTCACATCCCGTCGTCCTCATTTCAAACTCACTCGTGAAACGTTAATATTACAAGATCACTTTAAAACTCTTATTCAACGTCGCGGATATTTCATCTCTACTTCACCACACTACTCATAACGAGTTGCTAATACCAATACCTTGCTGACTTCTAGTCCTTCCCCTGAACACAACCGTCCCTCGGCAACTGCATTTCCAGTCACCGCACGAGGGTACAGACCCTCATACAACTGACACTAAAGTCCACTTCTGACTCCTCCACTGCTCATCTCTCCTCTTGAACATAAGTACCAAAACTATGAACATTCTCCCTTGATCTGTCTAACACCTCTCCACTCTAAAAGTTCTTCCTTAGCTTAAAATGTAGTACTCTACGACCTAGTGAGTTTATAGCCTTCATGCATGACAACGCGATAAATAAATCATCACACTTTTGATTATTTTAAAGAAATAACACTTGGAAACAACTTGGGTACACACGACCCCTTCAATACCCTGCACTACAATCTCGAGAATCGTTTGCATGCAACTTTCCGTAAAACTTAATCTTACTCAACCAAAATATATTGTTACGACAGAAATAAATATTGGATGAAAATCTTTTCATACGACAAAATTTTGAAAGGACATACCGACACGAAGTAAACCAGTCGGTTCTCACATTTACTTATATAACTTCAACATGTCAATACTTATCTTGGTCATAAAAGTTTTGCATTCAAACGTCTTCTTGACTTTTGCAACAATTTAACTTATAATGAAAAGAGTGGAATATTTTTTTAAATCGTAGTCCTCAAGACTTCATTGTGCGAGGTAAATGGATTTGCATTTTTCTTTAAACATACGCTTGCACACGCCGACTCATATCCGATCAAATTTGATATTTACACATTTACTTTACTTATGAAAAATCTCATATGCACATATACGATCTTAATGCATGAAACTCGACTTGAAATTGAAGGCTACTCACTCCAACAAGGTCAATCGCTTTACTCACGCAACTTGTCATTGACACTCCACTTTCGACCCTCGGTCTTGCAACAACTTGATATACATACGTTCAACGGTCCACTTACTCAACTATTTCATATTACTTTCATCTTGACCAATTTATCTCATATTATACTTCTACACGCTTTCAGTATTCTACAGAAATCTCTCTTCAATGATCCTGCCACTGAACAACGCGACTAAAGAGTCAGGACTCTAATCCCCTGCTCGCTCTTGGATTGACACCTTCAAGATCTCGACACTGTCCCGCCTTACTATCCGAACAGATCTATCCCACGATTCCTAGAATCGAGACTCTCCTGATCCAGAAGACTTACTCAAAAGTAATCACTCATCCTCTTCGAACCACGAAGGTCTACCTCTAGACGGCTCATATCATTCCAAACAACAATCCGTCTCCACGATGTATACATACATCACATCATTCATGACTTCTCAAGAAACTTCCCCAACAAAGGTCTCAGTCTACCCCTCAGGGATCTTGCTGACATTCTAAAGTACTGGCACACGACATAAACACTAGTTTCTTACTACCACTTCGGAATACTAAGGCAGGTTAAGCACATACATGTACCTATAAGTTCGCAATTACACTGGCCAGGTGAAATTTCAAACTTACCTTACATGACAGTCCTCAGTACCCTATCAGTCCTATCTCTATAATAGTGACCTCTTAACGCATTTTCCTGATTCTCAGTTGTGATTTCTACTCCCAAGTTTAAGTTTAGGCCCGTCCGGTCACCTAAATCCCTTAAACTATGGCTCTGATACCAACTGTAAAGACCCAACCAAAAATATCAAGCAAAACGTCAAATTCATAACCTCCCAAAATCACGGTCTCAAAATTTCATTACAAATACTAAAAAGGTTTGCGGAAACAACCTACACAACTGAGAAAAACTAAATGCTAGAGTGTCCCTACACTTCTTGACTCTTCACGCTGAGCTCAGCCTATTTGCCCGAGCTCCTGGAAACCTGCTTACCTGAAAAGGTTTTAATTTTGAAAATGCGAGGGTTAGACCATGAGGTCTAGTGAGTCCCTCCTAACAGTTATCAAGCATTTAAAACAGTTTATCTTTTCAGCATAAAACGCTCATACTCAACACGTCAAAATCATATACGGACTAAAGTCCGCCTCCTCGTAATCTGACACCCTGAAGCCACCTGAAGGTGACAACGAGTCAGCCTCATGCTGCCTTGCGGAGCCTCGCTCCTGGCATATAGGGACCTCCCTTCCCGCACGAGAACTGGCGGAACGACTCTCCCGTCTTTGCCAGTTTACGTCTCCTTGATGTATGCATACATTCTACATAAAACTTTAAACAACTTTCATGCAATTAAAGCATAATAATAAAGCATGGCAATTCTCAACATTCATAACACATTTTGAAAACACTTTAAAAGCCCCGCATTTTAGTTTAGAAAACTCACCTGATGCTCTTACTTCTCGTTTCTAATCGGTTCCCAACTTCCAATCGACTTTCCTGAATAAAAGGACATAATACAAACTACTCAGCAAAAGTATCCGGATAATAACAACTCTCCGGATAACCCTGATTTTCCGGACGCCCAAATAATCCGGACACTCACACTAATCCGGACGACAACTAATCCGGACAATACCCCTTTTCCGGATAACTTCTACTCTCCGGACGATACCCCTTTCCGGGTACCGAACTTACCGGATACAAGACTTTACCGGACATTTCTACTTACCGGACACCACAATGTCCGGACACCTCTGCTTTCCGAATAACACCACTTTCTGGACACTTAACCTTTCCGGACACTATACCCGGTAACCTACGACAAGAAGCTACCCGGACAACTTCCGGACACCTGCTTCGCAAGAAGGTTTCCGGACGAGGCGCTGTTCGAGTTTAATGCTCGAAATCATGCCAAACACCCATTAAACAGTAAGATAATGCGGCGATTAACTACATACAAGCCCAAAATCAAATCCCACAAAGTTTTACTGCCTAAACACAACCCAAAGATGCTTAAATCTCCCTTAATGGTCTTAAACAACTTTTTGCAAGAAAACTCTCAAAACCACAAATCACCAGACGAATCTTTAGCTGAGGTTATGGATTAAGGATTACCTGAATGATTGTTGCAGAGAACAAACTCCAAAATCCAATCCTCCTTCTGATTCTACCCCCTGATGATTCTTCTCTTCTTGCACAAAAAGCCTCAAACTCAAATGCCCCCTTTTCTCTCTAAATTATCAGCCGACACACACCAAAATCAGGGAATTGAAAATATACCTAGGGTTTTGTGCCCTTTTATACTCCCTCTCACAATTACCAAAAAGGCCCCTCAACTTCTACTTTCATTTACAACTCCACACTAACCACAAAACACTTCGAAAAAGGGTCTGGGTCGTTACAAAAGAATAGTGGCAGTTTTTTTCAAAACTTTTAACTTTCTAAACTTTCAGTTACTTTCTAAACCACGTCTTTCAGTTCATCTTCTACTCCTCCTTCCCCCACGTTTCCCCTGATTCTTCTCACTGACCCCAAATTTCACGAACTACCCCTTCAGCTTCCATACTTGTAC
This sequence comes from Saussurea involucrata, assembly GCA_033807775.1. NCBI lineage: Eukaryota > Viridiplantae > Streptophyta > Magnoliopsida > Asterales > Asteraceae > Saussurea > Saussurea involucrata. The sequence continues at coordinate 52,038,715 of CM066322.1, read as the reverse complement.
CAGAGCGATATCCATGGATTTCTCTCAAACCGAGTTTCCAATCGATTCACTCTCCTTTGCAAATCGATTCACTCTCCTCTCATGTACGATTTCATCATTTCTACCACGGTTTCTCAAATCAGGTAACGTTTCATACTCTTCATACTCTGGTGAATCGATTTCTCTGGTGAATCGATTTATGTTTGCACAAAGTTAACATCGATTTGGGTTTCTCAGTAACGATTTCCGATCTGGGTTACAACATCTTCAGGTTCTATCTATCCCTCTCGCTTTTTTCATCAAAATCTTGGTTCAATTGTCTGTCTTTCGTTGTTCCTGATTTCGTGTTCGACCTTCAATCTTCAAGATTTCAACTGGATTGTACCAGTTAAGGTTTGACCTAACCTTTCTTGATTAATTGTTGCTTTATCTCTGGTTTTCTTCATATTGGTAACTTGGATTCTCTCTGTTGGTTATAAGGCGTACACTCGAAATGGGGGAAAGCTTTTCAGGTGTGGCTCAGTTTGTATGTGTAACGTGTTCGTACAAATTGTCGGTTGTCTTATGGTAGGGTGTTCGAGTAACCTATCTTTGTTCTCATTTTGTGCATCTTATCTTTATTTTTATGATTGAGAAACAAGCCATATAGATGGATGGGGTTAAAACATGAAAATGTTATTTTTATGAAAATTTAGAATTATTGAAAGTTTCCGGTAGGAACCGAAAACCTAAAGTAATTCTATATAAGTTCAATATTACATAAAGAATTAGGGAGAAAATATATTGTTTTGGGCAGTGACTATGACGTGATAAATGTGTTACTTTCTTCTCAGGAAGAAGATGATACAAACTACGTAGAAGAAGCAGAGGTTGCAGATGTTTTCAACAGTGATTTCGATGAAGATGTATGTGTAATGTGGTCCACCATTATTTGATTTTCTCTCTGCCAAATGAATATTTTCATTTCTTAGAATGCAGCGCTTTTGAAGATTGGATGATTTTATAATGGAAATCTAAAATTTACATTTTAGATTTCCATCAAATTTACCGTTCTGAAACCCTACTTAATTTAAACCATTTGATTTTCTCTCTGCCAAATGTCATTTATTTTTGCTTTATTGAAGATAATTTACATTTATCATGAAAGATTCTATTATGCCATTCATCTTATTGACTTCACTTATCAAATTGTAAACTTTCTTGATGCTGGATTTTACGACTTTTTTAGCCGATAAAAAAGAAAAATGAAGGTGAGGAGAAGAGGATGCCCCAAGAAGAGATGCTTCTGGAAGCTGCTCAAACAGGTTTAGCAAACAAAATTGTGTTTTAGAAATAAATCAGAATGATACAATGGTATATTGTTTTTTTACTTTTATGAGTATAATATGCGTGCACAAATCTTGCAGAAATTATGAACTTGAGGAACTTGGAACGGGTGTTAGCAAGGGAGGAAGAAGTTAAAAAAAGAGCAATTGTGCATAAAGCAGTCTACAGTAGCCCTCAGATACGATATCTTTCTAAAGATGGCAAGTTTCTTGATAAATCATAAATGCTGAAGTCGATCTTCTTTTTTTAGCATATGCGTTCTTCTAGCTTTATAAATTTTCTTTTCTACCTTTTGAATATGTTAAGCTAATGTTAACATTTATTTCTATCAAGTTTCTCCTGGGTTCATTTTATATTTATGTATGATTTGCATTTCGTGAATTTTAATTAGAGAACAACAAAAAGTCATTTCTTATTAATCAAATATTAGTTGAAGTTTGCCATGGTTCAAGCTGCCATGATTGCAAACATCAATGAAGTTCTTTCGGAGAGTGAAACGGCAATACTATCCAGGATTATCATGCAAATATCATGTTTATGTGTAGAAACATTATCATTTCATGTCACATGTCCGATTTCTAGACTGATATCTTTGTACATTGATAAAAGTATATTTATCTGGTTGCAATATGCTACAGTTACGTCACTAGACAAATGGATGCCTACAGAATGTTGAATTTGTCTGTAATAACTTTGATAGAATAGTTAGACAAAATCAGAACTTGATTAAGGCTTTTAGGATTAAAAATTTACTTCTATCATCCAATAATTTAATGCCCTTTTCACCTTTTGAAGTATATATGGGGCAATGAACTCAGGTTATTAAAGCCCAATGGGATTTGGTTGCAACTTGTAAATAACATATTGGAGGTGCCTTGCATTCGGGCATTTGCTAGAGTATCTCTTTTGTATCGAGTAGTTGTACTAAGCCATTCATCCTTTTTATCTTCATAATTTTCTGACAATGAGGTTTATCAGGCGAAAACTTTCTTCTGCATTTGATGGTGTCCATAACCAATCTAAACTAAAGGTTAGCAGTTAAATTTTAAACTTGCTTTTCCTTCGACAAATATCTATCTCCTAACAATGGTTGTTCGTTTTCAGTTGCTGAGTGGCATCAGATGTTACTCATCTGCAGGTATGAATTATTTTAGTTCAAATTTGCACTACTTATTTGCTTTTATACATGAAATTCTGGTATAAATACCCCGGTTTGGTTGTTAGAGACTGATTAATCGTTTGCAATGGTTTCTGAAAGTTGATGTAGCTAAACTTAATGGGCTTTTTCCATATGCAGAACCTCCTGCACATATAGTTATTGAAATGCCAGCTCTGTCACCTACGATGGTAAGATGTGACAAGGACCAGACTTATATATTTTCCTTTTTCCTTTAGGTGTAGAAAGTTTATTTGCTTTCCGTGTTTATAATATTTGCATGTTTTTTTGCTTTGAAATAGTCTCAAGGTAACATTGCTAAGTGGAGGAAGAAAGAAGGAGATAAGGTCAGTTATATTCAGAAATTCTTCGCATCGCAATACCAAGTTGAAATATTGAAAGTTAGATATTTTTTATTGGGAATTATGATTGTTTCTCTTTCTTTGACTGTTTGTTTGATCTAATAGATAGAAGTGGGTTATACCATATGTGAAATCGAGACGGATAAAGCTACCCTTGAATTTGAATGTCTTGAAGAAGGGTACTTCTATATTCTCTGATTTAACCTACTCCAAAATATCAGATGCCATCTACTATCTTCATATTTAGACGATGTTTCATAGTCCTTGAGGTTAAGGGGCTGTTTGTTTACCTCTTAATAGTTCAATTAAGAGGCAACCTCTTAATTGTTAAGAGGTTAATCTTGTTTGGCAAAAAGAAAGTCTGCCTCTTAATGGTTCTAAAACCCTCTGAATGATTTTGTATCTTGGGCCTTAACCATTCAGCGTCCTATCTTCATTATTAACACTAAATAAGCATATTTCATTTTGCACTATATCATAAGAGCCTCTTAATCATTCTGACCACTTAACCATCCTGCACCAAACCATTCAACAACTGCCAAACAGCCCCTTATTAGCCTCTGATGTCTGATTCGTTAAGAGGTAAAACTCTTATTAGCCTTTGATGTCTGATTCGTTAAGAGGTAGGGTCATTCATACTGTTTGTTTTTTTTCTCTTTTAATAAATTTGCAGGACCAGGGGAATATTGCTAAGTGGAGGAAAAAGGAAGGTGATAAGGTTAGTCGGATGTAACATAGTGACAGAGATCTGTTTTCATAGTCATTGAGGTTAAGGGGTTGTTTGTTTACCTCTTAATAGTTCTATTAAGAGGCAATCTCTGACTTGTTAAGAGGTTAATCTTGTTTGGCAAAAAGAAACTCTGCCTCTTAGTGGTTCTAAAACCCTCTGAATGATTTTGTATCTTGGGCCTTAACCATTCAGCGTCCTATCTTCATTATTAACACCAAATAAAGCATATTTCATTTTGCACTATATCATAAGAGCCTCTTAATCATTCTGACCACTTAACCATCCTGCACCAAACCATTCAACAACTGCCAAACAGCCCCTTATTAGCCTCTGATGTCTGATTCGTTAAGAGGTAAAACTCTTATTAGCCTTTGATGTCTGATTCGTTAAGAGGTAGGGTCATTCATACTGTTTGTTTTTTTTCTCTTTTAATAAATTTGCAGGACCAGGGGAATATTGCTAAGTGGAGGAAAAAGGAAGGTGATAAGGTTAGTCGGATGTAACATAGTGACAGAGATCTGTTTTCTTAGTCATTGAGGTTAAGGGGTTGTTTGTTTACCTCTTAATAGTTCTATTAAGAGGCAATCTCTGACTTGTTAAGAGGTTAATCTTGTTTGGCAAAAAGAAACTCTGCCTCTTAGTGGTTCTAAAACCCTCTGAATGATTTTGTATTTTGGGCCTTAACCATTCAGCGTCCTATCTTCATTATTAACACCAAATAAGCATATTTCATTTTGCACTATATCATAAGAGCCTCTTAATCATTCTGACCACTTAACCATCTTGCACCAAACCATTCAGCAACTGCCAAACAGCCCCTTATTAGCCTCTGATGTCTGATTCGTTAAGAGTTAAAACTCTTATTAGCCTCTGATGTCTGATTCGTTAAGAGGTTGGGTCATTCACACTGTTTTTTTTCTCCAAATTTTTCAGAGTCATGTATATCTTATTGTTCTCTTATCTGGTAAGAGGTAAACCGACATCTTATTTGCCTCTTATTGTTGTCAATGAATTAATCTTAATATCGTTTCTCTCTGTCGATTCACTTGGATTATAATAAAACTCAATTTACTATAATTTGGTGACTTTAAATTTAAGTTTATATAATTTAAATATATTATTATTGGTTAAACATATTCGTTTAAATGAATGCTAATTTTATAATTTAGATGTAAATTTCGTTAAGAAATAAAACAAAACAGGTAGCAAGATTAAGGACGGCAACGTACCTTGCCAAATGGGCAGAAATTAGACTGGATGAAATGGTTAACTGAACCAACGGCGCTGTAGCGACACAGGCATTTTGAAAGAGTGCAGGTGGGTATTGGTTGGTCCAGTGTTGTAGTAACAGGGATTGCTCGGAGCTTCTGTGGTGTTTGCATCTTGCAAACAATGGCATGGCTCTTGATGGTTCATGGGGTTTTGCTATTATTGCTACTGTTGTGGCTTTATTTCCTTTCCTAAAACTTGAGTTGGTGAGGATGCTATTGATTTGTATTGGTTTCTATATTGGTTGTTGGAAATATATGTGAATTTGCCGTTCAAAAAAGAAGAAGATAGGATTTCAATATTTGGTTACATAATCGCATTGCGTCCCGCTGCATCGCGCGGGTACGAAGACTAGTTTATGATTTGAATACAATTTTGTATGTCTGAGACGTGTAATGAAAATGACATATTCGTTTAGTTCAAAAAATATTTAAGGACTTAATCGTTCAAAATATGAAAGTTCATTGGGTTTTCTTTCGGATTCTTAAAATTATTTAGCACATCAACTACTTTTATAGGTCATAAGGATGTATCTAACAGGTTTTAGAAAATCCAGTGATTTATTTAACATGTTTTGGAAAGTCCAGTAACTTATTCATACTAAAAATTGTCGAAAGACTTAATCATTCCAAACATTAAGTCCATTCGGTTTTTTTTTAACTTTTCCATATAGATAATAGATAAATATCAAGTTAGTATGTGACATTTGATGTGCCGACGTTATACCAAGATAAGTATCGAGCATATTATGTTTTTAGATATAAATCAAATACCTAATATTTAAATTGTTAGTGTGTGGCATTTGATGTACCGACTTAGATTTTTGAAACTATATCACATAAAATATAAATAAGACTAAAGTATATTATATTTTTATGTAATTAACCTTTAAGCCATAACTTTATTTTTTATTTTTATCATGTATCCTATGGTCCTAAATAAATGTCAATAATAAATAGGGAAATTAATTAAAATACTCAAAGTTTGACCAACTGTTACCAAAATACCCAAAAAAATTTCATTTTGCAAAAATACCCAAAATACCCGTGATGGATCCCGCGATCGCGGGCTAGGGCTGACGTGGCACGTATTTTGGCCCCAAATGCCCCACGAAGCCCCTCAACTTTGGCCGCGGTGCACTTTTGGTCCGTGCCCGCGATCGCAGCCCGCGATGGACCAAAATTTTCACTTTTGGTCCCTGAAATTTTACACTTTTGGTCCCTGTACTTAGACGAATCTTGCATGCTTTTACTGTTTTTTTCCACAATTATTGTACTTTGAAGACCAATTTGTGGTTGAAATTCATTTGCATGTTTGAGATTTCATCCATAAATATCAGTAATATGCAATTCACAATTCACACTTGTTCTTGCTTTCTTTCTTTGAATTGCTTTCTCTCTTCTCTCATTTCATCCACAAATGGCATCGTCATCAAACCCTAAGTCTACTCCTGAAAAAATGCCACCTCAAATCGAGGTCGCCATAGCAAAAAAGGAAAAGAAGATAGATGAACTAACAGAAGAGTGGAAAAAAATGATGGACAGGAAGGCAGTCCATTTGAGAAAGATCGAAGAGGAAGACAGGGAGATCAAAAGGATGAAAGGGGATATAAAAGCTCGGGAGGCTCGTGTTCGTCGAGAACAAGAAGCAATTCACCATATTCTGCAAGACTTCGCAATTATTCAAGCGAAGGTAAACGAGAAGCAAGCTTGGATTGATGAAACTAAATCAATTTTTAAGTAGGTGGTGGTTATATTTTTTTTTTGTTTTGTATTTTTTTTACTGTGTTGTTATTTGTATTTTTTTTTACTGTGTTGTTGTTTTGTATTTTTTGTTGTTGTTAATTTCTCTGAAAAGTAGTTTTTAAGCCGCTGAACCACGGTTAGGTTGGATACATCATGCAAGGTCAAGTCAGAGGTTACCTCATTCGTGGGCCTACTCCTCTTGTAGAATATATGACAACCCTCAACTCATTTGCTAAAGTGTGTGCGGGTTGTGGTACACAATGGCCATACGTGGTTGCAAAAGCAGAAGCCGTTGAAGAAGGGTCAGAAAGATTGAAGATGAAGAGCTTGTTGGATGGAATACAAACTAGCTGTGTTATCAATGTTCATTTAGAAGCATATGTATGTGTGTGTATATATATAATATGAAATGGGGTTTTGACAAGTTGGTATCACTGGACTCATTTAAGAATTGTGAAAATGGGTATTTGACGAATGATGATTCATGTGTGTTTGGAGCTGAAGTGTTTTAAACACACATGAATCATCATTCGCCAAATACCCATTTTCACAATTCTTAAATGAGTCCAGTGATACCAACTTGTCAAAACCCCATTTATAAACAATTCTACCTTCTCCTATTGCCATTCACGATATCTATAAACACATTCAAATAATAATAATTTAAAACGATTTAATGAATTAGTTAATATATGATTATTATGTTAATGCGATAGGAGTGTAAAACAAAATTGAAAAAAAATATGAGATGTACCATAAATTAAATAATTAACTATAATGGTGTAATTTATTAAAATTAAAACGTATCTAATATGAATATATAAACAGACATGTGTACTCAGAGTTAACATTCACTGCCATGGATGCAAGAACAAGGTCAAGAAAATACTAAGAAAAATTGAAGGTCTCCTGTTTTCTTTATGTGTGTAAATATATAATACGAATATATATATATCATTTACAAACTAGCTGTGTTATCAATGTTCATTTAGAAGCATATGTATGTGTGTATATATATCATTTACAAATCAGTGTTTAGATCAACAGTATCATAAGGGTTTGTTCCATATGGTTCAAGCTGTGACGGGCCCGGGGTGTGACTGACAGAATGTCTCCTTGGCACGGTTGAAGGGGCGGGATTTGGACACTCTCCACGAGTGTGTCCTACGCATTGGCACCGAGTACATCTTCGTTGTATCGAACTTTCACCACGTGATGGACGTCGGTCGTTCTTTCTCGGTCTCCCGGCCCTGTTCTTATCCATTAAAGGTGGATAGCATGGTGGAAGCGGGTCGGGTGGATACACCCATGCTGCAGGGGGTCCAGCTGGGTTTATTACCTCCACGTATGTTTTCCGGTAATATTCGGACGTGAAGAAAGGTACAGCCAAGTCGCTGCAATCTGTACGACCCATATATGTTGCTGCAGCGATGGCATGGCCGCACGGTAACCCAGATTTATCCCATTCGCGACACGAACAAAGGTGGTCTTCCATATTCACAATCGCGTGAATATAGTCATCATGCACCTCGTACTTCCCATACCCGATTGCTCTTACCGGCCATGTCGCCGCACGACGCGCCCTGTACTGAACGATATTCTCCGCCGTTGGTGCGAGTGCATTTTGTATCTTAGCTCCTTTTAGGCGTCGAATTTGGTACCACTCTTGTTGAAAGGCCCGAAAGTAGTCCATAAGATTAACAATCGGACATCTACGCGCAAAACGGGAGAGTGCATTCACAGACTCTGCACTATTCGAGGTCAGAATGTCATACCGTTGTCCAGGAAAATGGGCCGCGGACCACCTCTCCGGTCCAGCATCGTCAAAGACTTTGGCTGCTTCCTTGACACTGTATCGTAGCATATTCATGTACTTGTTAAACTCCCGATCCGTATATGCTCTGCATGCCGCCCAATAGTAGGTGGTAATACGTTTGTCCTTGGATTTGGCGTTCATCTCCAAATGTCGACATCATATGGCGTGAGGGGCGTTTGGGTACATGGCAGAGATTGCGGCGCTTATGGAAGGAGCCCTGTCAGACATAAACACCAACCCTTGCGGGTCTCCGATAGCTTGTCTCAACATGGACAGAAACCAAGTCCATTCGTCCCCGGTTTCGGACTTGCCTACGCCGAAAGCTACTGGAACGATGGAGTTATCCCCGTCCATGGCAACCGCCAGGAACATCATACCCAAGTAACAGCCCTTTAAATGGGCTGCGTCTATTATCAGGACACGACGTAGATTTTCCAGAAATGTGCGGATCTGCAAAAACATAGGTTAAAATGTTATAGTTTATAATGTGTAAATGTTATAGTTTATAATGTGTAAACATATGACGTGTTAAAATACGTCCAAGGGCCACGAAGCACATCTCAAACCGTCCACGTGAATCGGTCCGTAGCTGCGTGACAGTACCAGGGTTCTGCATCTGCAAATTATATAAATATGTCGGGAGTCGTTCATACGACTCCTCTAACGTGCCTCTCACCATAAACAGTGCATGGCAGCGCGCACGCCACGCTTGGTGGTAATCAATCGTGACGCCGAACTGCCGGTGAACGTCGTGGACGATGTCCTTTGGACGCAACGACCTGCTAACATCAAGAAATTTGTTTTTCAGGATCGCACCCAAAGTCTTTTTGCCGGCTTGTTTGTGGTGGGGATTAAGTTGCGTCCTCGTACAAGTGTGTACGTCGTGCAACTTTCTAATCATTATCGCCCCTCCTTTGGGACCCGTGTGAATCGCGTACAACCTCCACTCACACTTTTCTCTAGCACATTCAACTACGTATTTGATTTTGTCAGATGCCCGTACGCGACTTTGGAAACCCTCTTCCAAGAACTTGAGTCCGATCTGACTTGCTAAGAGATCCTTCGAATCGAATATCTGACCTGCTGTTAAACTTTCGCTACGAATATAAGGTGTAGGTTCGTAGCTTTGTGTCTGGGTATGGGAGTCTGGAAGAATAGGGGGCATATCAAAAAAGTCATTTATCTGACTACATGATTTTCTACTAGGGGTATATTCTTCGTGATCATCATTATCGGTGTCTGATCTGTCTATTTCAGAATTACCCGTTCTGAAAACGTGGGTTTCGTCATCAGCAACTCCAGCAGTACGCCATTCGTGTGGTTGTGGTGATGGTGGTGGTGGTTGTTGTTGTTGAGAATCAAGCTGCTCTATTTGGAGGTCTTCGTCGTCGTCACCCTCCTCGTCATCGTCGTCGTCACCGTCGGATACGCCGGGATACACAAAGAGTAATGGGGGTCTTTCTGAATCGACTGCAAGGTGCAGAAAAGTAGAGATATCCCCATCGTTGGATAAATCCACAAATGATCCATCGCCATTTTTAAACACTAACTCACAAATATCAGAAGAGTTGATTCCACATTTTTGCATGGCGTATGCAACAAACTTCTGATAAGTATAGTTTACTGACACTTTTACACCATGCTTAGATTTATAAGCAAAATTCCACTCATTGTTATCTTGCACCCATTCACCATCAAAACAGAAATATAGCTTAGCTTTTGCAACAGATGAACTCATTTTTTCAGTAGTATCTCAAACACAAAATATTGCAGAAAGAAATATTGCAACAATGAAATCGTTGTGTGAGAATTATGGCTTGAATTTTACGTCTATTTATGAATGAAACAACCAACATATCAGAAAACCAATCTCTCATTTCATCCACAAACTGATATTCCAAAAACATTGATTTAACATTGATTGAAACATGCAATTGAATTTCAACCACAAATCGGTCTTTAAATTGCAATAATTGTGGAAAAAAACAGTAAAAGCATCAAGATTCGTCTAAGTATAGGGGCTGAAAGTGTAAATTTTCAGGGACCAAAAGTTGAAAATTTCAGGGACCAAAACTGTAAATTTTGGCCCATCGCGGGCTGTGATCGCGGGCAGGGACCAAAAGTGCACCGCGGCCAAAGTTTAGGGGCTTCGCGGGGCATTTGTGCCCAACATACGTGCCACGTCAGCGTATCCCGCGATCGCGGGACCCCATCGCGGGTATTTTGGGTATTTTTGCAAAATTGAAAAATTTTAGGGTATTTTGATAACAGTTGGTTTGACTTTGGGTATTTTAATTAATTTCCCTAATAAATATGATATACATCTTTTGTAATATATAATAATAATATTTTTTTATTAATTAACGACACTTTTATGCTTAATAATAGGGATACACATTTTTTTTCTCTCTCCTAAATAAGGATAGAATGGAAAAAATAAGCAATTACTTTTAAAACTGAATTTTTATTTTTGATTTTAGAACTTTGTTTAACCCAATTAGCTTTTTCAGACTAGTAAATTGGTCTCCTATCGTTTCTCTTCCATTTTGACTAAAATATCACTACGATCGTAAAATTGTGGATCTAGCTAAAAGACATTAAAAATGAATCTAGTCAATTTTTCTTATTTTTTTTATAGACGTGGACCTAAAAACGAATGAAATGATATTTTGATAAAAGGGAGAAAAAACTGAGAGCCTAATTTAAACATATAAAATAACCATTTGAGTCAAAATTTCTTTTAGAACAAAAAGAATATCTATCTCTTCGCCTGCTTATTTCCATAAGTACTTTGAAATTTCTATTAAAAAACATGATTTTGTGTCTCTCTTATGTGGTATAGAGGAGGGGAAAGGAATAAATGTCATCATCCAAGTCTAAAATAGATTTAAAATATCATTATTATTTTTTTAACTTTATGCACATACAAATATAGTTATATTAGTTACATGTTTTATAAAAATACTAATTAATTAAAAGATGGCATATAAAACAAGAACACTTTAAGGAAAAATAGTATGTTAATGATGATTTTGTAAATAATTTAGATTGAATTAAACAGAAATGATATTAACTTTTAAAATATAGATAAAATTAAACATATACATAAATATATAATTAGTAGCCTTTTCAAACGTATAATTAAATTAAATAAAGAGTATATGCAAGAATGTTCTTATAAATTAATTCAAGAGTAAACTCTACTTTTGGTCCCTGAGGTTTAGTGATTTCTCTGAAACAAATACATGTGGTTTCATAAGTCAAGTTGTGGTACTCATGGTTTTGATTTTGCCCTAGGTTCAGGACTTGGTCACTAACGGGGTTAAATGGCTTCGTTAGTGTCAGGGGCAATTTCGTCATTTCACATTTGATAGTTTTGCATCATCCAATAGTTTTGAACACCGGCGAAAAATTCCAGATTCCGGCAGAAGGCCAATTTTCCGGCGACAACTTTCAACTTACAAAACTCACCTATTTTTCAACGATTTTCAATTCATTAAGTTGCAATCTGACCGAAAACCAAACTCGCCGGTGTAATTGAAAATCGTTGAAAAATAGGTGAGTTTTGTAAGTTGAAAGTTGTCGCCGGAAAATTGGTCTCCTGCCGGAATCTTGAATTTTTCGCCGGTGTTCAAAACTATCGGATGATTCAAAACTATCAAATGTGAAATGACGAAATTGCCCCTGACACTAACGAAGCCATTTAACCCCGTTAGTGACCAGGTCCTGAACCTAGGGCAAAATCAAAACCATGAGTACCACAACTTGACTTATGAAACCACATGTATTTGTTTCAAAGAAATCACTAAACCTCAGGGACCAAAAGTAGGGTTTACTCTTAATTCAATTACTAATGCAAAAAGGCCAACTTGTTACGGAATCTTCAAACAGGAGTCTACTCTGTACTAGCTAACATGTGTATTGGGCCATGGCCCACCCCACTTTTATAAAAGAGATTAAAAGATTGGTATGTAGACGTAAAGATGGCCCAACTCGGCCCAACTCGACCCGAGCATGACATAGGATAGGAAGGACCAAGACTAGCGAGGACAGATTGGGAAGAGTCCCTAGATTTTTCTTTGTCTTCGAGCTTGAATTCTTTAATTCACTGACTAGACTTGTGAGAGAGAGCCTCTTATCAGAGATCGATATCTTACCTTTAAAAGTGGGACTGATTGTTAGAACTTATATACACGAATTGAAATTCGTAACACACAATCTTGAATCAAATGGAAAACTGAATTTATTTATATCGATATGTATATATGAAATTTACATATAAACGAAAAATACATAATCAAAGTTTCAAGGAGAAAATGACTAACTCGAGTTTCTTGATCACAAAATTGAAGAAGAACGTTTGTTTGATTGAGGTCTGCAAAGCAGTGTCCTTAGACAGAAATTCGTCCCTCGTATGGTATCGATTGGACGTCTATCTAGAGGATACAACAACCCGTTCAAGAATCGAACTCTCGAACCTGACGAATCAAACTATGTTTCCTTCTTGAAGAACAATGAAGAAACTTTGAGAGAATTTGAGAGAGTATGCGTTTGTGTATATTGTAATCTGTTACATATGCTTCCTATTTATAGAAGATCAACCGGTGCCAATGAAAAGTCACACCTTTTCATGAAAAGGTGGCAGTTGGTGGCGGTTGGTGGCGGTTGGTGTGAATGAAAAGTCACACCTTTTCATGAAAAGTCACACCTTTTCATGAAAAGTCACACCTTTTCATGAAAAGTCACACCTTTTCATATAAAAGGTCACACCTTTTCGTATGAAAAGTCACATCTTTTCATATGTAACAGATTATCCCAACAATACCCCATATGAAAAGTCACATCTTTTCATATGTAACAGATTATCCCAACAATACCCCACATTTTCTATTCAAACTCTAATAATACCCCACATTTGAATAGAAAATAAGATATTCTCAAAGTATTTATTGTTCTTATTCAGGAAATAAACATGAAATGCATCAGAAAAGGTGTCTAGGTGACTTGAACCGTTCTTAGTGAGTATTCATCGGACCTACTTTGTGGGTAGTGACGAAGAGTCTTGAACTAACCACGTTTTGTAGTAAGTCTAGTCAATGAATATCACACAAATCATGTTTATGCATAGTTGACTCTTACCGTTGTGTTCATTTCGGTCGTGAACAATCCTTCTTCATGAGAATTTTAGAAGACGTAGCCATCTCCGTCCTCAAAGATGCGACCCCACATCAATCTCATATAGGTAATACTGATCAAGAACATTCCGTAGTGTTCCACCAATAAGCTATCAGTATTATTAAGAACTAGTTGGCTACCCGCGCAATGCGGCGGGATGCCAAATCTTTTTGTAAATTGAGAGTATGACGTTTATGATCTTTATAAACTTTAAAGTTCATAATGGTTGGTTGACCAAAAAGTTTTTGTTGCAATTAGATTACTGCAATTCATAATTAACCAAAAAACCAAAATTAATGTTTACACAAAATAAAAATGTAATCATCTTTATAATATAAATCGATACCTACAAAATACGCTAAGGTATCACTTGAGGCATCCATATGAAGACGTGCCCTGTAATAAAAGTTTTATGATTATAATCTATACAAATAGTTGTAAAAAATGTTTAATAATAACTCGTACCTTGTTAGTCGCGTAAGACTTCCTGATACACCACGTTTGATGTGTAGACTCCAGGACGATTGAACTTTTTGGCAGGCTTTACTAATACCTTTGTATTTGTGCGTGATGTCCCTCTTGACAACGCCACATAAAGTTGGCCGTGAGAGAATACTGATTCTGGTAGATATACACCCACGTTAGGAATGGTCTGTCCTTGAGCTTTGTTGATTGTCATAGAAAAGCTAAGTCGGACTGGGAACTGTTTTCTCTTCAATTTGAAGGGGAACATGTTATCTTCAGATGGACAAAGAGGAATTCTCGGCAAAAACACCCTCTTTCCAGCATGCTGGCCTACAGCTATTTCTGCGTCGATTACGTTTCGCTGAAACCCTTTACATATCAATCTGGTTCCGTTACATAATCCATTAGAGGGATCGATATTCCTTAATAGTATTATGGGGCATCCAATTTTGAGTCGAAGGTAATGAGGGGGCAAACCACTAACAGTCAGCGAGTTTAAGAACTCCATTGGATATAAGTTATTCCTATCATCTTCTGCTTCATCAAAACTGTAGTAAACCTTTTCATCTCCGCAGAACCTATCAATCAACTGATCATTAATCTCATCGACATTCTCATTTTTTGTTGATAATATAGCCCTAGAAATGATATAATCTGAATCGGTTCCATTGATTTGCAGAGATGGAAATATTGCGTCAATCAAATCATTTACCGATTTAGCTTTATCGGTATAGGGAATGGCCATGTCATCCAGTATGCGTATAAAGCTTTCTTCTATTGCTTCCTCATCCCCATCTCCTACCCTTAATAGAAAATCTGAAAACCATGGATCAGTTCGTGCTCTCATATTTAGAGTTAACCGTATCTTTTTTATTGAAGACCAAAGAGGTGACATCCGTAGGCTTGAATCTACAATTTGTGCTCGTGTTCCACATCTCACAACTGGTAAGACCTGTCTAAAATCACCACCCATAACCATTATCTTTCCACCGAATGGAAGTTTCACCCCTATGATGTCTTGCATTGTTCGATCAAGCGCCTCTACCGCCTGCCTCTTAGCCATTGACGCTTCATCCCAAATTATTATTTTTGCATCCCGTAGCAATTGAGCAGTCCCGCTTTGTTTTTTTATGTTGCACATTGAGTTGTTATCAAGATTGAGAGGAATCTTAAATCGTGAATGAGCCGTTCTCCCCCCCATGCATGTTATTAGCCGCAACACCTGAAGAGGCGGTGGCGAGTGCAATGAGACCACGAGAACGGATGTCAGCTAGCAATGCTTTGTACAAAAATGTTTTTCCAGTCCCCCCTGGACCATCTATGAAGAACACGCCCGAACAATCACTGTCTACGTGTTTCATGATCTCATCGTATGCATATCTTTGGTCGAAATTAAGGGAGTCTCTAGCACGTAAGTGTTCGTCTTCCACAGCTATGGAGTATTCCTCTTCTACCTCACAAAAACTTCCAAATTGTAAGTAGACATCTGCATTTATCTTTGGGAGATCGAAATCTTCAAGATTTTTACCCATCGATTGTAGAAAGGTTGTGATATCAGCTAGTACCATATTCCGAACTCGGTCATCACTTTCACATTGTCGTCTATAATCTTCTGAAAGTGAATCGTAATGGTCATCCCACAACTTGCGAACATCTCCCGGCTCACAATAAATTAGTATTGTCGCAAATAGCCTCCTAAGAGCATTAGGAAACTGAAACAAGGAAGCCTCTGCAAGACATTCTGATAAGTTGTCATCTGTCTCTATTAAGCCTCTCTCAAGTGCTGCTTTTCGAAACGTGGGGTGTAATATGCCATTGACTGTGTATAGATCCTCAAAAGATGTAGGCCCGCTAATATGAGACAAAAGTAGGCGTAGGTAGTATCGTTCCCCTTCCGCGGGATTAGCATTAACCAAGCGCCCTATCATTGATCGAAGGCGTTGTCTCGTATTCCAACGACAAATCTTCGGATTCCATGTGTAGTGTTTAGGAAAGTCTTTATACAAATATTGTCTCGCACTCTCGTCCTCATTGTTTCTGTCGAAAAATGCAGTCAACATTGTTCGTTTACCCCTCTCTCTAGCAACAATATCTGCCATTATAGCATCATCTCTAAACCTAACCATCTGCTTATTAGGGAGATGGAGCTGCAAAGCCATCACATGAGGATGAATTTGAGAAAGTGAGAAGCTATAAATCCTCCACATTGCCTCTGGAGGTGAGACATAACGCACATCTTGATACCTTTGAATCTCGTTAATAACACCTTGTCCTTCGTCTGGATCGATTTGGATAACTTGTTTATCATGACCCTTGTAAATATATTTGAATAGATATTTCACAGATGTAATACTCGAGCACGCCTCAACATTAATATGACAATTGAACATCATTAACAACTTTGGGTTATACGGGACGACCCATCTATTGTCCAGTGTATTGCCCCGTGCACTCACCACCCTTCCAAGATCTCTTCTTCGATACAACGGATATGAGTTCTCAGTCTGTGCTGTCTTGTCGTTGAACTGCCTAGGGTATCTGAAACGACATTTTTTTGGTTCGCCTTGCATGCAAGGACAGCCTGGTTGTAAATGACCACACGGACCGTGCATCATGTGTTGGGCAACCAACTGGTGCATTTGAGGATACTTTATCGGATCTGGAATTTCGGCGCATACAATCTTGTCATAATGATCGGGATTGGTCATCTTGCCCTGAGGACACATTATAAGGAGGAAATGTGCATGTGGCAAACCACGCTTCTGAAACTCAATGACATAAACATATGCCCTGATAGTGCCAAGGATGTTCTTTTGGAAGAGTTGGTCCTTGAGATCCTCTAATTTGGCACGAAAAACTCTTGCAACAAGGTCTGGTCGATCTGATGCTGTTTGACCGGTTAATAGCTCACTTTTGATTTCAGGCCATTGTGGATTGCACGTTATTGTTAGGAATATATCGGGTTTCCCGTCGTCTCGAACTAAAGCCATGGCATCCAAAAATCGTCTTCGCATGTCACGCGGGCCTCCTATAAAACTTGCATGCAACACAACTCGTTGTCCAACTCTACTTGGTTGAACCTCACCGACATTAACGCAATCCACAATGCCTTGGTATAAATCTGCTCTTATTTTGGTTTGGTTAAATTCACAAAAACGCAAATGTGTAGTCTCGAGCTTGATGTAGGTATCTACCACAAATTGTTGTAGTAATCTTCCCCCAATAGAATCACATTAGCATTTTCACGGATCTGGAACTTGTAACAATAGTATTCCCGCATTGTTACAGTAATCCTACCTCGTGCCGCATTAGTCTCTGTGTAATGTTTTGAAACATTTAAATAGATGATATCTACATGGTACAAAATTATTTATTGTAAAACATGCGATGAAATTTGTACCTTCCGCATCTTCCTCAATGATTTCGTTTTCATCAACAACTTCATTTATGGACACTCCATGTCTTCGAATTCTATTATGCCATCCTGACTCACCATTGGGAAAGAACAAAGGATAAGACAAGGGATCGTAACAACCCAGGTGAGGTTGAATTTCTTGGCTATAGTTAGACCTCCCGTACACAATAATACTTCTCCTATATGCAGTGATGTTGTCATTGCCTTCAACCCAAATTCCAGCAACCTACATAATGACATAATATACTATAATGTATAAAAGCAAGGTAAAATCCCTTAAGATAAAAGCAAACATTTGTATTCAAACCTCAGATGTAGTCGGGCGGTTGTATACCCTCTGGTCGAGTTCCACTGATGCATTCAAAGTGACTCTATAGTTGTCAAGCGGTCCTAGTTCTGCAAGGCTTCGAAATGTTCTCACGTATGGATTCGTAGCAAGAACACGCGCCAAAATTTCAATGATACTTTTATCAAGATTGGGCCATTGGAGTCTATGTTCAAACTCAGACTCAGCATCGTAAAAATATAGTTGTAAATACCTAGGTTTTCCATCTCTCGGAAGTAACTGATCAATTTTGTGATATATTCCTCCATGTGCACGAAAAGTATACACCCCAGATTTCATGTTATTCAATGTCTCATCCAATTTCACACCCATTGATGTGAAAGAAAAGTTTGTGTTGTATGCACGTATGTTGTGCCTGAACATTTCACCCATTCGAGATTTTGATGTGAAAAGATTGTATAACTCTTGTGGAATGGGAGAGTATGCTAACCTTGTCTTCCCACTCATGCAACAGAAACCAGGGGACTCAAATTTGAATCGTTTTGCTCCGCAATGAGTACATGGAAGTTGTCCCTTCAAAATGCGATGTTCCTTAGGTATACCCTTGTAAATATAATCGTACGGATCTTCCTCCATTCTCATCATATTTTTTTCCTTTTTGCGTCGATAATAATCTCTATTATAAGTTCTCCTCCTCTCAGCAAGAGCTGCTTCATCATGAACTTGTGTTTCACACGAGATAGTATGTTCTTGCAATGTAGATTGACTACTTCCTTCGCCATTAGCTAGTTGTCGCCTTTTGTTAATCTCCTTTTTTCGTGCATAATATTCTCGATTGTATTGTTTTCGTTTTTCTATAACAAAATGAATTTTAATGATACACATAGTCATAAATATTATGTGATTATTTCCATAGACTAAACTTACCTTTTTGTAAATCTACATCATTAAAGGTGACATCACTGTTTGCATGACTTTTCCGTTTTTCTGCAAACAATATTTTAATGATAATTGCATAATCTAATAGAAAATAAACCAAGCATAGATGATTCATTTTTATGGTGTACACATACCTTTATTCGTATCTATATCAACTTGTGTACCATCATTGTCACCTTCCTCGTTTACAATCCTCATTTGACACTGTAAATTTACATAAAAATAATATATAATTTAACAAAAACCATAAATTTACATAAAAATAATATGTCTAACAACAAAAGCCATAAAATTATCAAAAACCCATAAATTTGTGTAACAACAAAAGCCATAAAATTATCTCAAACCCACAAATATGTCGCACAACAAAAACCATACAATAATCTAAAAACCACAAATATGTCCGAAGACAACCAATAAGCCTTACAATTATGCAACAATACCAACCATCCTAAAAACGACAAATTCCAAAAGTTTTCCAAAAACCACATATATGTCCCACAAATACAAAAAAATAATAACACATGTTCACCCAAAAAGACTATCGCCAAAAGTTATCACAACATATGCAAACAAAACACAACGGTCTTAGTTAGCCCATCTTTTTCCTTGCCTAACTCTAATGATATCCGCTTCCGGCATCCTTGGCTCAATGTGGACCCGACTTAACTCCGTGGAATGCAAAATATTCACTGAAAGTTACAAATATTAAGTTAATATATTTGAGAAATCATGGTTTAGAACAAAGGTAATATATGAATTTAATTTATTACGTACTTGATTTCAAGTGGATGAGTTTAAGTCGAGATACGAATATTATAGCTTTTTCTTTGATAGCACGGGCTATCAAAACAGGACGAAAACGTGGAGTGTCATACAACTTCATCTTGATAACATGCCCTCTGTTCATAATTTAACGTTTTTAAAGTTTGTAAATCGTTAGCTAAATATATATCTAAATTTTAGTATGAATAAACATAAAAATAATTGTAATAATTAATACACTTACGTCGCATCTTGTAGAAAAATTTCACATGCACCCACCCGATATGTATAATTAAAACGTCGATAAGTGATCTGTCCTCCGGCGATGATTTTCCCAACGACGTCTGGAAAATATTATTCACTATTAATATTTTTTTTCAAAAATCAAATAAAATTATGCTTGAAAATGTCAAAATATAAGTGTAATTGTAATAGTCTATTTAAAATTACCAATTAGTACTTTGCGAGTCGACTTATCTTCCGCAACTTCTTTAATTGATGGGACCAAAGGATAGAATACAAATCCATTTGCAATGTCCGTGGGGTACGGAATAAACCTTGTGTTATGCTTGATACGAATCACCCAATCGTCATGGACAAAAGCATATCGTTGGTAGGTCGGGGGGTCGAAGTAGAACTGTTCAACTTGAAAATGATGCAACGAAAACACACCACCCTCCATAATGTAATGCCTATATGACGCTAGTAAACTGTGGGGGATGATTGCTACCATTTTCTGTCTCTATTATAGGATGACAATATTAATTAATTAAAGAATATACAAATATAGTAATTTATAAAATTTAGTTTAACTATTTGTAACTTACCTTTTTATCGAGTAATATTAAAAATACCCTCTTCTCAACAATATCATTCCAAATATAGTCTACCCGAGCAATAGTTAGATTCCACCAAGTATAACATCGATTGAGTGGTGCAAAATCTTCAACGGTCCAATGGCAATCCATTTTC
This sequence comes from Saussurea involucrata, assembly GCA_033807775.1. Lineage (NCBI taxonomy): Eukaryota > Viridiplantae > Streptophyta > Magnoliopsida > Asterales > Asteraceae > Saussurea > Saussurea involucrata. The sequence goes on along the minus strand of CM066322.1, from coordinate 52,018,315 downwards.
TACAAATTTTTCTTTAAAATTGTGTCAAGTTATGTAGAACAACGGTAGTGAAATAAGGTTCACAAAAATTCATTAGCTTTAAGGAGAGAGATTAAGAGAGAGAGGGATTTTAAGAACTTATGCTTTAAATGCTTGTACCATGTGTTTAAAGGGTTGTTTTTAAGAGTTTGGGGGTTAAGTGTATTATAAGATAGTATAGATAAGAATTCAACCCTTAAATCATCAACGGAAAACAAAGGAAAAAACATCATAGGAATAGGCATACCTTTGTTTAATTGCTTCTTGAGTTGTCCCCGACTAGTTTGCCTATTGAACCTAGACCACGGGATCTCCAATTTCGCTAGGTTAGGTTGCCGCCGAGTAGAACTCATTGGATTGGCTTTAAGCCCATTCCCCTCGATGTATAAGAGACTTGTTCTCTATTAAGGCCTTTTGTCAAAGGATCTGCGATATTTTCCTTTGACTTTACATAATCGATGGAAATGATTCCATTCTTCAGCAAGTCTCGTATTGTTTTGTGGCGACGCCTGATATGTCTCGATTTGCCGTTATAAATTTGATTCTTTGCTCTTGTAAGAGCAGCCATACTATCACAATGTATGCACACGGCGGTAACAGGCTTAGGCCACAAGGGAATACCCTCTAGGAAGCTTTTAAGCCATTCTGCCTCTTCGGCAGCTTTATCTAAGGCTACGAATTCGGCTTCCATGGTTGACCGTGTATTTACGATTTGCTTCGAAGATTTCCAAGATATGGCTGCACCACCAAGTGTAAACACATAGCCACTTGTGGACTTACTTTCAGAATGATTGGAAATCCAGTTTGCATCACAATATCCTTCTAGTACGGGAGGATATTTGGTATAGTATAACCCATAGTTCATTGTGTATTTCAGATATCGAAGCACTCTTATAAGTGCATACCAATGATCCTTACTTGGGTTATGTGAGTATCGACTAAGTCTACTCACGGTATATGCTAGATCCGGTCTCGTACAATTCATAATGTACATCAAACTTCCAAGCACTTGAGTGTATTCCAATTGAGACACACTCTCTCCTTGATTCTTCTTAAGTTGGCTTGAAGGATCATAAGGAGTGACTACCGGTCTATCATCATAGTGACCAAATTTCCTAAGAACTTTCTCAACATAGTGAGATTGAGTCAGAATGTAACTGTTAGGATCTCTTTGGATCTTTATCCCAAGAATTACATCTACTACTCCAAGATCCTTCATATCAAACGAGGAGTGCAACATCTTCTTGGTTTGATTGATTACATCCAAGTTGGTCCCCATGATTAGCATATCATCTACATATAGACATATTATGACACATGCGTTCTTGCTTTGTTTCACATATACGCATTTGTCACACTCATTAATTTGGAAACCATTTGATAGAAGAGTGTTATCAAACTTTTCATGCCATTGCTTTGGGGCTTGTTTAAGTCCATATAAAGACTTCACAAGTTTGCATACTTTATTCTCTTGACCTTTTACAACAAAACCTTCCGGTTGTTGCATATAAATTTCTTCATCTAATTCACCATTTAAGAAAGCAGTTTTCACATCCATTTGATGTATGTGTAGGTTGTGAATTGCTGCTATAGCCATCAATGTCCTAATGGACGTGATTCGTGTTACCGGTGAATAGGTGTCAAAGAAATCTTGACCTTCCTTTTGGCGGTAACCTTTGGCAACTAATCGAGCTTTATATTTCTCTATAGTACCATCAGGTCTTAGTTTCCGCTTGAAGATCCATTTATGACCAATTGCCTTGTGACCCGGTGGTAAGTCTACCAATCTCCATGTGTTATTCTGAACAATGGAGTCTATCTCACCTTGAATAGCCTTTTTCCAATAAGGTGCCTCCGATGAGTCCATGGCGGCTTTATAGGATTGAGGTTCTTCATCGACAACGAATGTCATGAAGTCGGGTCCAAAGTCTTTAGCAATCTTTCCCCTTTTACTTCTTCTAGGCTCTAAGTTTTCTTCTTGAGCCTTTGATGTACCCTCTTCATTTTGTTTCTCAACACTATCGGTGTTATCTACTTCACATACTCTCTTCCTTGGATTAGAGATTTCTTTCCCTTTATCCTTGTAAGGAAAGATGTGTTCAAAGAATTCAGCCTCAATTGATTCCATAATTGTGTTGTTGTGGATATCTTCATTGTTTGACTTATAGACCAAAAATCTATAAGCAGCACTATTACTTGCCGGACCAAGATATACACAATCAATGGTCTTCGGTCCAAGTTTTGTCCTTTTGGGTAAAGGTACTTGAACCTTTGCAAGGCAACCCCACACTTTCATCCTTTTGTAGGAAGGAAGTTTTCCTTTCCATAGTTCATAAGGAGATTTATCGCTCTTCTTATGAGGAATTCTATTAAGTATCATATTTGCAGTTAAGCATGCTTCACCCCACAAACTATGTGGTGCTCCCGAAGTAATCAACATTGAATTAATCATGTTCTTCAATGTTCTGTTTTTCCTTTCGGCTACTCCATTTTGTTGTGGAGTATAGGGAGCTGTTGTTTGGTGAACTATGCCATGATGAGAAGAAAATTCTGTTAAGTATCATATTTGCAGTTAAGCATGCTTCACCCCACAAACTATGTGGTGCTCCCGAAGTAATCAACATTGAATTAATCATGTTCTTCAATGTTCTGTTTTTCCTTTCGGCTACTCCATTTTGTTGTGGAGTATAGGGAGCTGTTGTTTGGTGAACTATGCCATGATGAGAAGAAAATTCTGCAAAGTCCTTAGACTCGTATTCTCCTCCTCTATCGGATCTCAGAATTTTTATTCTTTTGTCAAGTTGGTTTTCAACTTCAGCCTTGTATGTCTTAAACATATTCAAAGCTTCATCTTTGGTATGTATTAGGTATACATAACAATATTTACTGCAATCATCAAAAAATGATACATAATAGTTCTTTCCTCCACGTGTGGGTGTGGCTTTGTAATCACATAAATCGCTGTGGATAAGTCCAAGTACTTGATTAGACTTTTCAACAGATTTGTGTGGATGGCAAACATGTTTTTGGAGTTGCAAATATGTTTGGTGGCACCGGTATCAACCCACCAATCGGTCACGTTTGTAACCATAAAAGCCTCAATTACTCCAACGAATTGATTTGGAGCATTGACCACGTTGGCTTGATGGGGGTTTCCACCGGCACCTCCTCCTCTGGGACCACTATGGTCTCTTCTATGGCGGCAATCCTTGGCTCGATGCCCCGGCTTTCCGCATACCCAGCAACTCATCACACGCTTTTTGAAAGGCCTTCGTTGTACGGATAGTGGGTTTGAAGCATTGAGATTATGCTTGAAACCCGTCGCCTTTCCCTTTCCTTTTTTTGTAACTTCGTCTTTGATGAGTTACCAGTAACCATGTTTGTATTTGGTTCCAACGAGATAGCATCCGCTTTCTCGTTCATCCGGTTGTCCTCCTCCACCCGCAATTTGAGTATCAATTGCTCAAAACTCATATCCTCGGACAAATGTTTAAGATAGAGTTTAAAATTTTTCCAGGATGGAGGTAACTTGTCAATAATTGAACCAATAACAAAATTAGCGTTGATGCCCATACCTTCGACTTCCAATTCATGGACCAAGATTTGCATTTCTTCTACTTGTTTCACGACCGGTTTGGAATCCGTCATCTTATAGTTCAGGAATTTGCCCACGATAAATTGTTTGGAACAAGCGACTTCCGTCTTGTACTTTGATTCCAATGACTCCCAAATTTCTCTTGCCGTGGTGAAGGATGAATATATGTCATAAAGACCATCATCCAAACCATTAAGAATAAAATTCCGACAATTATATTCGTTGGCGTTCCAAATATCCAAGGATCGTTGGAACATAGCCAATTCAATTTGGGATGGGATGTTTTCTCCCTCTCCAACCGGTGGTGTCGGTGTTTGATCGATAAGCACGTTAGACACTTTCAACGTCGTCAAGTAGAAAAGCATCTTTTGTTGCCATCTTCTAAAATTGGAACCCTTAAATTTTTCGGGTTTCTCCACATTTGATTTCAACAAAGAAGAGTTTTCCATCGTCAATGAGATTTTTGTCTAAGATTGTTAGAACTTATATTCACAAATTGAAATTCGTAACACACAATCTTGAATCAAATGGAAAACTGAATTTATTTATATAGATATGTATATATGAAATTTACATATAAACGAAAAATACATAATCAAAGTTTCAAGGAGAAAATGACTAACTCGAGTTTCTTGATCACAAAATTGAAGAAGAACGTTTGTTGGATTGAGGCCTGCAAAGCAGTGTCCTTAGACAGAAATTCGTCCCTCGTATGGTATCAATTGGACGTCTATCTAGAGGATACAACAACCCGTTCAAGAATCGAACTCTCGAACCTGACGAATCAAACTATGTTTCCTTCTTGAAGAACAATGAAGAACTTTGAGAGAATTTGAGAGAGTATGCGTTTGTGTATATTGTAATCTGTTACATATGCTTCCTATTTATAGAAGATCAACCGGTGCCAATGAAAAGTCACACCTTTTCATGAAAAGGTGGCGGTTGGTGGCGGTTGGTGTGAATGAAAAGTCACACCTTTTCATGAAAAGTCACACCTTTTCATGAAAAGTCACACCTTTTCATATAAAAGGTCACACCTTTTCATATAAAAGGTCACACCTTTTCATATGAAAAGTCACATCTTTTCATATGTAACAGATTATCCCAACACTGATATCTTACCTTTAAGAATGGGACTAATTATTGTTTCGAAATCATTGACTGAGACGGATTTTTGATCATGTCTATTTAGATGTAACGTAACCCAACTGAAATTAAATATGTTTCAGAGGAATTTTAACTATTTAGATTCTTTTTGTACATTAAAATGATACTATTTGTTTTTAATCGTCAACGTCATTTTTTATAATGCGTGTTCTTAAAAAGAAGGGCAAATTGCATGAAAAAGTAACATACTTTGTCTTAATTCCTATTTTGGGTAACGTACTTTTAAAACATTTGTTTCGGTACCTAAGATGTGAAGTTTCAAACATTTAAGTACCCTGTAAATTGACCAAAATTTAAAACTAAGTTTATATTAAATATCTATGTCAGTAGCCACATCATCAAATAATATTGAGTTGGAAGCCACGTCATTTGTCACATCAGCATGGTAACCGGTTAATGCTTAAACCAGTTACTTAGGTACTTAAATGTTTGAAACTTCACATCTTAGGTACCGAAACTGTAATAACCGGGTCATTTTTGTAATAAGGAGTTTTGGTGTGTGTGTGTAGTGTGAAAGAGAACTTTGGTGACCCTTTGTGAAAATAAAGGAAATAGGGTTAAATCCCTAAAACCCTCATTTTCGTCACTTAGTTTTGTGCGGCTAGGGTAAAGAATTCTGTGTGAAGCAACTTTGCCATTTGGAGAAGGAAAGCTTGGATTTGGGAGCTAAGGTTTGGAGAATCATCATCTTTTTCAAGGTAATCTTCTCCTCTTTCATCTCTTCAATATAATCAAGAATGTTGGGAGTAGTGGGGATTTAATATCCATTGTGTTTCACTCAAAAGAGACCATTGTGGTCTGTGTGTTTCTTAGCTAAATCAATGTGGAAATCGAAAAGAGTAGTTTGCTAATCATCTAGAAATAATTACTCTTTGCTTGTTGTGGGTTAAAGCAAGTCTCGTGTTGATATGTGGATTTGGTTATAGTACTCGATGTGGAATCGCTCGGAAAAACCCTGTTGTCTGGGAATCGCTCTATTCGGAAACCCTTGGGATTTCCCGGAAAAGGTCGAGGAATCCGGAAGGAGTCCGGAATGTACCGGATTCCGGAAGTGTCCGAAAGGTACCGGATTCCGGAAGAATCCGGAAGGTACCAGGTTCCGGAAGAATCCGGAAGTGCGTGTCCGAAAAAGAGTAATCCGGATACTCCTGGATTAGTTGCGTCTGGAAAGCTGTAATCCGGATATTTCCGGATTGAGTGTGTTGGGCTGGAGTCCGGGACTCTGTGTGGCAGTGAGAATTTGAGAATACCTTGGGGTTTGGGTGTTACGTGGGTAGTTGAGTGACTTATCCACTCTTGTGTGTTGGGTGCGAATGTAGGTACAGATAGAGGATAACAGTTTCAAGTGAGAACACTTTGCGTGGACGCCAGGTGAGTCTTTCTAAACTGAAGCTTTATCGATACTCGAATTTATTACTTGTACCGATATATTGAATTGCACGTTTTACGTTGTTTTAAATATGCATGGCGAAGGTGTGTTAATTATATTTTGGATATGTGTTGGGAGGGACATGCGATGACTTGGTGTGGATATATGGGGAGTGTGTCCCATGCAGAATATATGAATTCGTTTCATATGTTATTAAGGGCGGGCGTGTGCCCTAATACGTAGTTACAAGTGTGTACGTGACCAAAACGTGAGCCATCACTATGTGTTGTCTGTGTACTTGAATTGATAAATGTGTGACTGTTTATAAATGCTTATAAACTCTTTTTAGTTGATAATTGTGGCGTGGTGTTGGTATCAAGAGGGATCTCACTAGACCTCATGGTCTAAAACCTTTTCAGGTAAGCAGGTAGTCGAGGGCTCGTTTAAAGGCAAGAGCAAGTTGCTAGCTGAAGCTTGCGTTTAGAAGGACTAGAAGACTTTCCTTTATTGTCTAGTTAGATTTCTCAGCTGTAATTAGGGTTATTTCCGCAAACCCGAGTTTGAAATTTTGGATGTGTGACTTATGTGGGCCGTTTTCGGCACTTATATTTTATAGTAGTGGTTTTTGCATGTTTGTCTGGTGTGAGTTGTAACGACCCGGTTCCCAAACATACATAATATACATCAATTAACAAATTATACATAACGTCGTTTCATTCATAACAAAAGATACATAATAAGTCACGTACGGTCCCATAGTCTTAAAACTATACAATACAAGACATAAGCATTTCCTAATCTCCGTCAGCTATCAACCGCCTCCTACACTTTATCCTTCCCTTTGCTATTAAAAGTTCCTCGACCTGGAATACATATTTTTGAAAACAAAATGAGGGTTAGACCAAACGGTCTAGTGAGATAATCCCTGTCAGTTTAATAATCCTTTTGTAAAACACAAATATACACCAAGTAATTAAATACCAAGCAAGACTCGTACACTGTGTACATCTCCTCATTTCCCTTGGCCATATTAGTTGGTTGCGAGCCAACTAATCAGTTTACTCCGCTGCACTTACATACAACCAACTCCGCTGTCCCTCCGTACAGCCAAAACTCTGCCGGTCCTAAGCCCGTCCAACGTGCTCTCGTGTAGTGTAATGCTCATATAAATACAATATACATCTCAATATATTATATTTCAAACATAAGCACATAATCACATTATCTATCACATTTTCACTCAGTATATGTATTCAAGTTTGAAAACGTTTTTAACTAAAACTCACCTGATTGCTTATCAAAAACCCTTCTGTTAGGACAACCTTAGGGGGGGTAAAGGTTGTATTTAAAAATATTTCACAAATAAAAATTCTCTTATCAAAATCAACAATAAATATTGCATGCACAACAAATATATAAATAAAATTAAGTGCACAACGGGAATATAAAGAGATAAGGGTAGAGAATGTTGATACCGACACCGAGATTTAAAGTGGTTCACCACCAACTGGCTGGCTAGTCCACTTGCCGAGACACTTCTCGACACACTGATTCACTATAAGTGTTCTTTATGGTAGAACACAAACCTTGATACAATGATAATAAAATCTCTTGCTTTTGCTCGAGAACGTGAATCACTCACACTATTCAAATACTTACAAGAGAATATATCTCACAATATTAATCACTCTTGTATAAGTATAACACTTGGATTTGTGAGAGGTTGATCACTCAAAAAATTATAACTTGAATAAGTTATTAAATGAGATGAGGAGCTGAGTAATCTTTTTTTGAGCTGTGTATTCAATGTCTACAAGTCTTGACATAAATGCTGAGAAGCTGCATGTATTTAAGCTGGACGTGGCAACGGTCAAAAGTTCACCGCGGTATACCGCCTATATGGGCGCGGTATACCGCCCAGAAAAGGTGATCCTTACAAAAGGAAGTCAACCTGCAAAAGCCTGACACCAGACATCCAGCCGCGGTATACCGCGGTGTCCTTGGCGGTATACCGCCTGACACATCGTACAAGGGGAGCATGGCAGCGCTGGATGCTTTCGGCTGAAACTTCTTCACAAATAATGAATGAACAGTAAAAGAAGATGTGAAACCAGATTTGAGGTTGACAAAATATTTTAAAGGATTATTTTAATAATTTTAATAAAACTTTAGTTTTAAATAAAATTTAAATATCTTTAATTTAAAAACAGTATTTAAGGTTTTATAAATATCCAAGTGGTATATTATTTTAGGGTGTTTATCATTATGAGATATATATAAATAATGACGACATAAACACCAGGCTTGGACTCTTCAGATAAAATCTTCATGTTGTCCAATTAACTGCACACTTGGATAAGATTGTTAGAAAAACAATAATACGGTGTGTTTGGAATCATCAAAATAAATATATAGAGATGTGGCACACTTGCACCAACAATCTCCCCCTTTTTGATGATGACAAACACAACCGCTAAACACGAGAGCATACTCGGTTTCTCTCCCCCTTTTGTCGAAGCAAAAAGGGTTAAGAAAGACGCTATGCTCCCCCTCGAGAGATGCTCCCCCTCAAAATATGCATATAATTAAGAGTATCATTATCTCATGGGTTATACTCAAGCATGCCTAAACCAAGTCTTAATTTAAAGAACGATTTTTTGTTTAGGGCTTTAGTAAAAATATCGGCCAAATTGTCTTCGGAATCAACTTTTTCAAGCACGATGTGGCCTTTTTGAACATTATCTCGTAGAAAATGATGTCGCAACTCAATATGTTTGGTACGAGAATGTAAAACGGGATTTTTACTTAGGTTTATAGCACTTGAGTTATCACACATAATTGGAATTTTGGATTGACGTACCTCAAAGTCGGTAAGTGTGTGCTTCATCCATAGAACTTGAGCACACGCTCTCGCGGCGGCTACATATTCCGCTTCGGTAGTGGATAAGGCTACGGAATGTTGTTTCTTGGAAAACCAAGACACAAGCGAGAGACCTATAAAGGCACATACTCCACTAGTGCTTTTTCGATCAACCATCGAGCCACCAAGATCGGAATCGGTGAAGCATGTTACTTCTAGCTCGGGTTGTTTTGGATACCATAGTCCAAGATTCGTAGTCCCTCTAAGATATCTAAAAATACGCTTGACGGCTTCATAGTGAGATTGTTTAGGCGAAGATTGAAAGCGAGCACATAAACACACACTATACATGATATCAGGTCTACTGGCAGTTAAATACAATAAGCTACCAATCATGCCACGATAAATCTTTTCATTAAAATCGGTTCCCTCTTCGTCACTAGATAATTTTAGATTAGTGGTCATCGGAGTTTCAACAGGTTTGACATTTTCAAAATTAAACTTTTTCAACATGTCTTTACAGTATTTTGATTGACTTATAAAAGTACCATTTTCACTTTGTTTTATTTGCAATCCTAAGAAGAATTTTAATTCTCCCATCATGCTCATTTCAAATTCACTAGTCATTTTTGTAGCAAATTCATTACAAAGATTTTCATTTGTAGAACCAAAAATAATATCATCAACATACACTTGCACAACCACAATATCATTTTGAGCATACTTGACAAACAAAGTATTATCTATTTTACCCATAATATAACCACTTGTAATTAAAAAAGATTTTAATCTATCATACCACGCACGCGGAGCTTGCTTTAAACCATAAAGCGCATTTTTTAATTTATAAACATGCGTCGGATTTTCAAAATTTTCAAAGCCGGGAGGTTGGGAAACATATACCTCCTCATTTATAAAACCATTTAGGAAAGCACTTTTGACATCCATTTGATATAATTTAAAATTTTTAGCATTTGCAAAAGCGAGAAGCATTCGAATAGACTCTAACCTTGCAACTGGTGCAAAGGTTTCATCATAATCGATACCTTCTTGTTGATTGTATCCCTTGGCAACTAAACGTGCCTTGTTTCGGGTGACTTCACCGTTTTCGTCTACCTTGTTACGAAAGACCCATCGTGTGCCAATAATGGTTTGACCGCTAGGGCAAGGAACTAAGTCCCACACATCATTCCTAGTGAACTGGTTTAACTCTTCTTGCATGGCCATTATCCAATCCTCATCACCTAAAGCTTCTTCTATGTTTTTAGGTTCTAAGGCTGAGATAAAGGCGTGAAAGGCACAAAGGGTATGGATTTGAGATCTAGTCGTTCTTTGGTTTAGGTCACCTATGATTTGATCTACGGGATGGCCTCTAGATGTTCTAAGGTTAGGATCATCTACTCCTTGTGGAACATAACATGGAGGGGCATCACTAGATTTTACATTGTTTGTAAGAGATTGGGTTCCTAAGTCCAAGGTTCTAAGATGTTGGGCTAATGCATCTCCTTCACAACCATTATCATTTACTAAGGGTGCACTAGGTTTAGGAGGACTTTCATCAAAGCTTACATTTAGGGATTCTTCTACAACCATGGTCTCTTTATTAAGGACTCTATAGGCTTTGCTATTCCAAGAATAACCAAGGAATACTCCCTCATAGGCTTTTGGGTCAAATTTGGTCAAATAAGATTTGGTATCTAAAATAAAACATTTACAACCAAATACCTTAAGATGGGCTAAGGAAGGCTTTCTACCACGTAGGATCTCATAAGGGGTCTTATTTAGGATACTCCTAATTAGCACACGATTGAGGACATAGGTCGCGGTAGCTACGGCATCACACCAAAACTTTTGGGGAACTTGATGTTCATTGAGCATAGTCCTACTCATTTCTTGTAGGGTTCTATTTTTCCTCTCCACAACCCCATTAGATTGAGGAGTGCGAGGAGCAGAAAAATTGTGCGTTATACCATATTTGTCGCAAAACGCACCAAATTGAGTTTCATTATCGAATTCGCGTCCATGGTCCGTACGAATCGAAACAATCGTGCAACCTTGTTGGTTTTGAATTCGTTTTCCCAAAATCTTAAATTTTTCAAAAGCTTCATTTTTATGTTTTAAAAATAAAGTCCACGTATATCGGGAAAAATCATCTACAATTACTAGAGTGTAATAATTTCCTCCAAAGCTTTGAATGGCCATAGGGCCAAAAAGATCCATGTGTAAAAGTTCTAAAACTCTTTTAGTTGAAATCACATTTTTTGATTTATGAGAAACATGAGTTTGTTTGCCGACACGACATGCATCACAAAAATGATTATCAAATTTTAATTTTGGAAGGTTACTCACAAGCTCCTTATTTTTCAAATTTTGAATTAATCTAAGGTTAGCGTGACCTAAACGTCTATGCCACAAGGTCGAATTATCATATACGGAAGATAAACAAACATTTTCATTTACATCAGTTTTACAAACATAAAGATTTCCTTTTATAATCCCATTCAAAAGAACTTTACCATTTTTCAGAATTTTGCAAGAGTCTTCTTCAAAAACAACAATTATACCATTTTTGCACAGTTGACGAACACTTAGCAAGTTAAATTTCAAATTATCAACATGCGTAACATCTAAAAAAGTAACATTGTTGCAAGAAATTGTACCTTTCCCAATTACCTTTCCTTTGGAGTTTCCTCCAAAAATTACTAGTCCACCATCACATGACTCATATGATGAAAAAAGATTATGGTTTCCGGTCATGTGACGTGTGCATCCACTATCAAGAATCCAATCCATATCAAGATTTATCTACAACATTTAAAGTACAACTTTTATGGTCCCCACATCTTATGGGTCCTTGACAATTAGTTTCAATGTCAACCAACATGCATATATATAAAGTCAAACAGAATATATATATATATATAACACATTACACAATATTAATATATATATATATAATACATCAAACAATATTAATATATATATAATATATTAAACACACAAAGTATATATATATGTAGTGCGTAGGTATATATATATATAAACAGTACATATATATAAACAATATAAAAGTACATATACTATTATATTACTTATATATAATATATACAATAAATTATATTCAAACTATATATATAATATGTAACACATTTAAAGCCATAAACGCATACCACCGGGATTATCATTACTAAACATTCCTTTTGGAATCCACTTTGGTACCATTTTAATTTTACGATCATATTTATCAAAGACGTAAAAAGGAGCATGCATATTCACACTATTTTTTGGTCTAGAAAATTTACTATCATACATGCATGCATAAGATTTCCTAGACTTATAATTCACATTATTTATGTTGGACATATATGAGGATTTTTGCATATACGGTTTTCTCATTTCAACATTTTTAGGTGGTTCAAAATATCTTTTGATAGGCATACATAAGCACTTATCTTTACACATATCGGAACCAACGCCTTTTCTACAATTAGTGCTATTTGACATTTTTAACATTTTAAGCACTTTCTCATTGCTACTTTGAAAGGCATGTGCTAACAAATTATCTTTTTCATGTTTATCACATTTTTCTTTTAAACATGCATTTTCCTTTTTAAGCACATCACAACTAGCACATAAATCATTTTCAACTATTCTTTTCTCAAGGCATGCAATTTCTTTATTTAAAATGTCACAAGAATTGCAAACATATTTTTCACTTAATTTATTTTCTAAATTTATGATTTTTTCATTATCGCATGCAATTTTTTGTTTGCTGTCATGAATTTCCTTTTTACTTAATAATAATTCTTCCTTTAGTTTTGCGTTCTCATCTTTATAATTATTTGTAAGCATAACCATTTTTTGAAAGGCATCATTTAACATATCAAGATCATCATCATCATTACTTTCATCATCGCTAGAGTAATTTGAGTAACACGAGTTTACCTCATCGTCGCCTTCCGCCATGAGACAAGTGGCTTCATACTCATTTTCATCTTCACTTGCGCTCCACGCGCCTCCAACGAAGGCTTTCTCCTTCTTGAGTTTAGGTTTATTTCTTTTTGGACACTCGTTGGCATAGTGATCCTTGTCTCCACATGAGTAGCAAAAGCCCTTCTTTTTCTTGGCTTCTTCATCATCACTTGATTCGCCATTTTTATTTATTTTGTCGTTCCGTTTATGGAACTTTCGGCTTCGGTTTTCTCCACCACGGCGATAATCTCCTTTTCTTTGAAACCTATCATTTCTTGAAAACCTTTTGTTAGCTAAAAATTTAGAAAAATTTCTTACCAACATGGCTACATCGTCAAGATGTTCGGGTTGATCCTTAGCTTTCTCCTTCTTTTTCTTCTTCTCCTTCTCGTCACTTGAAGTTGAAGCTTTAAGCGCCAACGATTTCTTTTTATCATGCTCCCGATCTTTGTTCCTTTTTAGTGCAATTTCATGCACTTTGAGATTTCCAATGAGATCATCTAATTTCATCATTGAGAGGTCACGGGAGTCTTCCAACGATGTGATTTTCGGCATCCACTCCGGAGGAAGCGCTCGAAGAATTTTTCGCACGTAATCTTCGTTTGGATAAGTTCTACCAAGACCTTTCAAGCTCACCATGATAAGGTTAAAACGTTTAAACATTGAGTCGATTGACTCATCTTTTAACATCTCAAACATTTCATAATCATGTACAAGAATATTTATTTTTGAGCTTTTGACTTGAGAATTTCCTCTATGAGTGTTATTTAGATTTTCCCAAATATCGTGAGCAGTTTCACAAGAATAAACACGTTCAATCTCATCTTTAGTAAGTGCCGAAAAAAGAATATTTTTAGCTTCAAAATTTAAGCAAACCCAAGCATCCTCAGCGACGGACCATTCCGCTACTGGTTTTTCACTAATTACTCCATCTTTGGTTTTGGTGGGTTTATAATCTCCATTTTTAATAATGTCCCAAATTTTTCGACTTTTGCCACGAACGTAGCATTCAAAAAGATTTGCCCAAAGACCAAAATTTTCGGTGTCAATTTGCGGAATTTTTGTAGAAATAATTCCCTCAGAGGTTGCCATTTAAAATAGGAACAAGTTTTAAAAATACAACGATTTAAAAAAAACTTGCAACCTGCTCTGATACCAATTGTTAGGACAACCTTAGGGGGGGTAAAGGTTGTATTTAAAAATATTTCACAAATAAAAATTCTCTTATCAAAATCAACAATAAATATTGCATGCACAACAAATATATAAATAAAATTAAGTGCACAACGGGAATATAAAGAGATAAGGGTAGAGAATGTTGATACCGACACCGAGATTTAAAGTGGTTCACCACCAACTGGCTGGCTAGTCCACTTGCCGAGACACTTCTCGACACACTGATTCACTATAACTGTTCTTTATGGTAGAACACAAACCTTGATACAATGATAATAAAATCTCTTGCTTTTGCTCGAGAACGTGAATCACTCACACTATTCAAATACTTACAAGAGAATATATCTCACAATATTAATCACTCTTGTATAAGTATAACACTTGGATTTGTGAGAGGTTGATCACTCAAAAAATTATAACTTGAATAAGTTATTAAATGAGATGAGGAGCTGAGTAATCTTTTTTTGAGCTGTGTATTCAATGTCTACAAGTCTTGACATAAATGCTGAGAAGCTGCATGTATTTAAGCTGGACGTGGCAACGGTCAAAAGTTCACCGCGGTATACCGCCTATATGGGCGCGGTATACCGCCCAGAAAAGGTGATCCTTACAAAAGGAAGTCAACCTGCAAAAGCCTGACACCAGACATCCAGCCGCGGTATACCGCGGTGTCCTTGGCGGTATACCGCCTGACACATCGTACAAGGGGAGCATGGCAGCGCTGGATGCTTTCGGCTGAAACTTCTTCACAAATAATGAATGAACAGTAAAAGAAGATGTGAAACCAGATTTGAGGTTGACAAAATATTTTAAAGGATTATTTTAATAATTTTAATAAAACTTTAGTTTTAAATAAAATTTAAATATCTTTAATTTAAAAACAGTATTTAAGGTTTTATAAATATCCAAGTGGTATATTATTTTAGGGTGTTTATCATTATGAGATATATATAAATAATGACGACATAAACACCAGGCTTGGACTCTTCAGATAAAATCTTCATGTTGTCCAATTAACTGCACACTTGGATAAGATTGTTAGAAAAACAATAATACGGTGTGTTTGGAATCATCAAAATAAATATATAGAGATGTGGCACACTTGCACCAACACCTTCCAAGCTTTTCTCCAAGCTATCCGATCTTTTACCCAAAATTCTCAGAATCTGAAACAAGTTAAATACAAATACCTCCTTACCAATTGAACACATAAGACATACTAGTAGGTTACGAACTCTAGATAAATCTATCTGACTCTTATCCTCAAAAGTGACCAAACAACCAATGTTTCCGGATACAACAGAACTATCCGGACAACACAACTTTCCGGACAGCACATACAATCCGGACAACATAAACAATCCGGAGGACATCCGGAAACCAAGGCAATCCGGACACCATCCAGTATCTAATTTCATCCGGAAACTATAGAAAGAGAGACTTACTGGATAATGGACTCGTCCGGACACCATTAGAACATCTTCCGGACACTATCAAAGAAACTACCGGATACCACCAACAGAAACTACCAGACACATTCAAATTGTGTCCTGAAACCTCTGTCGGTTTACCCATTTCTACCCAGAATCGACAGAAATTACTACCAGACATGAAACTGATGATTCTACTCCGGTAGGAACTATCTACTAGCAATTACAAACATAAAACATAAAGGAAACATACCTCAAATCACTTCCAAGCACATCAATTGAAGCCTTAACCTAACTTCTTCTTCTTTTCTCCTTCTTGTCTCAAAACACACACACACACTGATAATATCTGATTGTTTTCTGCTGAATGAAATAGCTGGAGTCCTAAAGGGTGTATATTAAACCACTTTTACCCTTTTAGGCCTTAAACTATTCACTAATGACCCAAACACCCATAAACTTATAAATTCACTTTAACTTACCCTAAACATTCAATTTTAAAGTTAACTAAAATTAACGGAAATAGAATTTACCTAACGAACTTACCCGGGGTATTACATCATGTCCCCCTTAAAAGAATTCTGTCCCGGAATTCGGTCAAGCAAAAAGTTATGGATACTTTGTTTTCACTACTACTTCGAACTCAATCAAATCCATAGGAACTAACTGAATAGACACCCCACACTCATCTATATCTTTAACACAATTATCAACTACTTTTCTAATGCAAATAAGCAACAAAAGAACGGAAATACTAATGATCGGTTTGCACCGAAGTCAGATAACACTTTAGCACGTATAGAGTTTGTTAGAAATGTACCTGTAACCTCATCCGGAATTTCCTCTACTTCTTGTGCTGTCATTTGGAAGACTCGACCCTTTGCTTTCGATACTTCAGGCCTTTGTATCCCTCCTGACCTAACACCCGTTGGTTCCACCATCATACTACCCTCCTGTGCTTTCCATTGTGGACAATCTGACTGAATATGATCAGGGGAGTTGCAAGAGAAACAGAATCGAGTTACCCGACAGTCTTTAGCAATGTGACCAGTCTTCCCACACTTGTAACAAATTCGGGAATCCATATAACAGCTTCCTTGATGAACACAGTTGCATTTTGGACATGGTCTTTCAGCTGGTCTGAAAGGTGAACGACTATCAAACCTCGGGGATTCGTACTCCTTCAAATCGTACATCATTTCTTCCAATTTTTTTCCCAAAACTTCTATCACCATCATCCCTCCCTTTATCTCTTTCTACATTTTCTGCGGCATCTACTGCGGCTGAGAAAGTTTCCGGTCCCTTTGCAATTACTAGACTTCTGATTTCTGACTTTAACCTGAAGATAAACCTTTCCATCTTAAGTGCCTCCGTGGCAACATAGTATTCTGTGAAACGAGACTTCTCCAGGAACGAGCAGTATAATCCTTAACCGATAAACTCCCCTGTTGCAGGTTCATGAATTCTTTTTCCAGTTGTCTAACTGCTGCTTGCGGACAAAACTGTCTTTTGAAAGTTGTAGTGAATTTGCTCCAAGAAAAAGTAGAATACACATCAGATCCTCTAGAGGTAATGAGAGCTTCCCACCAATATAACGCATCCGCCTTCAGCATTGCAGTTCCATATAGCACTCTATCTTCGTCGGCACATTTACTGGTTTTGAAGATAGCTTCTATCTCTTTTAGCCACCTCATAGCCTTCACTGGATCTCTTTCTCCTGAGTAGGTTGGAGGTTTGCAACTTAGAAACATCTTATAATCACACTTTCTTGTCACCGATATGACAGTAGGTGTAATAGGCATCTCGTCTTCCAGACTAGGATCTGGTATTTCAGTTTCAGTATTACGAGTTCGGTCGAACATAGCCTGTATACTTGCTTGCAGTCTTCCCATTTCAGCAGTCAAGTCGTTTCTTGTAACAAATTCATTACCTCGCGACTGAACTCTGCCTCCAGTTCTGCCCCTGCCTCGTTCTCCCCCTCTTCCCCTTGTCCCGACTGTTGGATTAGTTCTACTAGGGTTTCCTTCTTCCTCCCTATTTGTACGTCGAGTACCACTTTCCATTCTGTAGATTTCAACAAGGTTAATATACACGTAAGCACATACCCCATATAATAAGGTTTTCTAGTTCAAACATGTACCTGTAAGTTCATGATTACACTGGCCAAATGTAATTTGAAATTACCTTACATGATGTTCCTTATACCTTTTATATTTAGCATCCCAAGGTTCTAACATAATAGGGACATCCTACTTCATATTCAGTT
This sequence comes from Saussurea involucrata, assembly GCA_033807775.1. Lineage (NCBI taxonomy): Eukaryota > Viridiplantae > Streptophyta > Magnoliopsida > Asterales > Asteraceae > Saussurea > Saussurea involucrata. The sequence goes on along the minus strand of CM066322.1, from coordinate 52,000,462 downwards.
TAAGTGTAGGTATAGATCCGAATACCTAAATCCCTTAAACTAGGGCTCTTATACCATCTGTAACGACCCGGTTCCCAAACATACATAATATACATCAATTAACAAATTATACATAACGTCGTTTCATTCATAACAAAAGATACATAATAAATCACGAACGGTCCCATAGTCTCAAAACTATACAATACAAGACATAAGCATTTCCTAATCTCCGTCAGCTATCAACCGCCTCCTACACTTTATCCTTCCCTTTGCTATTAAAAGTTCTTCGACCTGGAATACATATTTTTGAAAACAAAATGAGGGTTAGACCAAACGGTCTAGTGAGATAATCCCTGTCAGTTTAATAATCATTTTGTAAAACACAAATATACACCAAGTAATTAAATACCAAGCAAGACTCGTGCACTGTGTACATCTCCTCATTTCCCTTGGCCATATTAGTTGGTTGCGAGCCAACTAATCAGTTTACTCCGCTGCACTTACAAACAGCCAACTCCGCTGTCCCTCCGTACAGCCAAAACTCCGCCGGTCCTAAGCCCGACCAACGTGCTCTCGTGTAGTGTAATGCTCATATAAATACAATATACATCTCAATATATTATATTTCAAACATAAGCACATAATCACATTATCTATCACATTTCCACTTAGTATATGTATTCCAGTTTGAAAACGTTTTTAAGTAAAACTCACATGATTGCTTATCAAAAACTCTTCCAAGCTTTTCTCCAAGCTATCCGATCTTTTACCCAAAATTCTCAGAATCTGAAACAAGTTAAATACAAATACCTCCTTACCAATTGAACACATAAGACATACTAGTAGGTTACGAACTCTAGATAAATCTATCTGACTCTTATCCTCAAAAGTGACCAAACAACCAATGTTTCCGGATACCACATAACTATCCGGACAACACAACTTTCCGGACAGCACATACAATCCGGACAACATAAACAATCCGGAGGACATCCAGAAACCAAGGCAACCCGGACACCATCCAGTATCTAATTTCATCCGAAAACTATAGAAAGAGAGACTTACCGGATAATGGACTCGTCCAGACACCATTAGAACATCTTCCGGACACTATCAAAGAAACTACCGGATACCACCAACAGAAACTACCGGACACATTCAAATTGTGTCCGGAAACCTCTGTCGGTTTACCCATTTCTACCCAGAATCGACAGAAATTACTATCAGACATGAAACTGATGATTCTACTCCGATAGGAACTATCTACTAGCAATTACAAACATAAAACATAAAGGAAACACACCTCAAATCACTTCCAAGCACATCAATTGAAACCTTAACCTAACTTCTTCTTCTTTTCTCCTTCTTGTCTCAAAACACACACACACACACACACTGATAATATCTGATTGTTTTCTGCTGAATGAAATAGCTGGAGTCCTAAAGGGTGTATATTAAACCACTTTTACCCTTTTAGGCCTTAAACTATTCACTAATGACCCAAACACCCCTAAACTTATAAATTCACTTTAACTTACCCTAAACATCCAATTTTAAAGTTAACTAAAATTAACGGAAATAGAATTTACCTAACGAACTTACCCGGGGTATTACATGAGTTGTTACAGAAACAAATGTTTTAAAAGCACGTTACCCAAAATAGGAATTAAGACAAAGTACACGTTATATTTTCATGCAATTAATTTGCCCTAAAAAGAATTGTATAAGTTTGATGTAAATGTACATTGTTGCAACTTGCAACATGGAATTATATATGTTCGATACTCGCTTAAGAATTCTATTTTGTAATCTTGTCAAAATTCACTAGAATCAAAACTTGATACATATTAAGATTGTACGATACATCTAAACTAAAACAACCATGAAATTTTAGGATAATACAATATACGCATAGAATCAAGATCACTAATATAAATTGGTGTGTGCAAAGTAAGCAACAACCAACAAACATAACATTGAAATATTCACTTATATAAATCGATCTCATGGTTTGATGTTGCAAATTAAACCAATTGACCACGTTTCATAATGGACAGGATAGTAATATCTATGGCACATTTCCGAGCAGGATATAGACCAGGTTTTAACATATTATGATGAAATAAATACAATTAGAAAGTATCCAAACCAAAAAAAACAAATAAGACAACAGTAAAGGTGCCATATTACAATTTTAATGGAAGCAAATTAATATAATTTAAAACTATACAAGATTAAAATGAGATGACCGACTAAAATATTAATTACTGTATATTATTATGCGTTTTAACATATGTTATTAAATACTTGTTCTCGACAATCAAACCACATTTCTAGCTTGTATTTTTTTTAAAATAGGACATGTTTATAAAATATAAGTTTTTGATCATTATATAATATGTTATATGAAATGAAGAAGTCTATATAACAATTATATGGTATACAAATATATAACAATTTCATAACAAAATTAGTATTTTAAATTTCAAAAAATACCAAGGAAAATTTAATGATGGATTTTCATAATCTTGCAAAAGAAATTCAAAATGACAAAAAAATAAATAGAAAAATGCTTACAATTTGATATACAAGAAAAACTGATCATCCCATGCACGTGCCACCAACTCCACTTTCCTTTTTTATATTCTATTACGTTTAGTGGAAGTCACAATCATATAGGTTTCCATGCACTAGCCCACACCACCGCCGTTTCCTTCCGCACCAAAACTATTCCGGCCGCCGTTTCCGACGGAGCCATCGACCACCCTTCCCTATACCTCCTCAACAACGCTCGTACATCATCACACCCTTCATCACTATATGAAACACCACCAAACCCACTTGCACGAAACCTACACGACCATCGCTCCGCCGTCTCCCGCCTCTCCTCGCAATTCTCCGGCGAGCACGCCACCAAGTTCATCACCGCTCGCCCCGCCTCCCTCTCCAACATCATCCTCTCATTACTCGTTTTTGCAAAGCTCTCGTCAAGAGCCTCAAAGTAAACCCTAAACCACCTCAAACACTCTTGAAACCCTCTCAAAAATTCAAACCCATTAATCCCCATATCCAAATCAGCTTCTTCTTCCACAATCGTCACAATTTTAGGGTTTAAACTCCGAAACATCGAGATCAAATAATCCCTACGGTGATTACTAACGGAACGTAACGTGCCGTTCAAGTTAACGGCAAGAGCTTCATCGGATTGTATAACCAATTCGCTGAAATTCAAATCGGATAAATCACCGGTGTGATGTATTACATTGAATTTAAACGGTACACCCATTAGCCTCGCGAATTTTTCCATTCGATTCCCTATTTCTCGCATGACGGTTTCTATTCCGTCGCCGCCGGCGGAGATCACCGTCGTGAGGCGGAGGTGAGGTGTTTCTTCCGTACGGGTGGCTATGGCTTCCAGCAAAGTCGGCCACTGTGTGCAGTAGGTGTTGCTGACATCTATTATGTGCAATTTGGTCTCACCATCGAACGCCTCCATGATAGCTCCGTTGCACGCCACGTGTCCGAACGTCGTCCAAGGGCTGACTTCTTGAAACTTCAACACCAACTTCCTAGTTGATTCAAAGTTGCACATTTTCTCCGAAATGGACGATAATGTCCGGTAATTCCGGTCACCGGAGTCCGTGATGCGACTGAAGAGCGCCTGAAGGAAATAAGACGAAAGCTTTTCGTCTATATCGCCATAGGGTGAGCTGATTTCGTTAAGCATCCACATCAGCTGCTGAAGGCGGCAGCTGTTTTTGTCGGCCACCGCACGTGCGGCCTCCAATAACACGTGAGAAGACCAGCCGTTGGTGGAGAATGAATCGGAGAACTCCATAGCGACATCGTGGGCGGTGGGAAGTTGGTGGTGGAAGTGGGGTTTTTGTATTAAGGAGGAAGAAGAAGCTTCTTCGATGAAGCATTGTTGATGGTGGTTGGTGGTGGTTTGATGATCGGCGGATGATCCAGAACTGCCGGAACTTGTGAGGGTGGAGTTGAAAGAATTATGGTCGGAGATGAATTGTTGGTGTTTAAGGGTGGTGATCACATTGGTAAACATGGTATCCATGAATCAAAGATGTCTTGTGAAACAAGGTTTTGTGTGTGTATGTGTGTTTTTGTTTGTGTTTTAAGATACCTTAAATAGGATGATGGATCATATCATAGGGTGTTTATGCTTTTGGGGCAAAACAAAACAATGGAACTTTTGAAGGGAGGTGTTTGTGCTTTTGGGGTAAATGGATTTTTTTTCAAGAAATTAAAGGGAAAATTCTTTCACTAATTAATTATGTAAAAAAAATTGTATTTATGATATATTGTAGTTATAGCACCCAAGGTTTTACTAAAGGGCTTATAAGATTAAAAAAAAATGTTTTTAAGTGTTATATCAAGCTGTTTTATAAGACTTTTGTCGATAAAATCAAACAATTATATGTATTATGCAATGCTTTGACACAATTGTTTGATATTATATATAAAGTTATGTCATATAAAATAATTTATTGAAAATTTAGATATTTTTAACATGTTATAATAAGCGGTTTTTTGTTGTAGCGTTTAAGAGGTCATTTGATTATCATACCTCCAAACACGGGATTGTGCACGAGATTTATTGAGATTATTTGAATTGATATGAGATTTAGGGGATGGCTTATTTAGAACTTGACGTTTTAAAATAAATTTAAAACTGATTTAGAGTATATATAATTGAAAAAAAAAAGTTTGTTCGTAAAATCAATATTTAGAAATATTTTTATAGAAAATCTTATTGATAACTAAAAATTTAAGAAAAAGGAAGGTGTTAAAAGTGAAGGTGGTGCAGCCCAAAACCCATCTTTTAACAAACTTTGGTCTCCTAATTCCTCTTCACCTTTTCCATTTAAAATTCAATCAAATCCTTCTTTTCCTATTTCACTTTTTCTTTTTCCCATACAATCTTGGTGCATTGCCCATGCTTGCATCCCAAATTCCCAAAAATAACATTTATTTATTTATTTATTTATTTATTTATAAAACCTTTTCTTTAACTCTTAATATATACCCACATACAAATGATTGAAATTTGTATCAGATATTTGTCGAGACAATATATATAACAAAATGTAAATCAATTTTTATTATTAAAACTCTGAAATCTAAACTAATACTTACAATCAAACCTCACTACAATGATCACTCAACATGTTAACTTCAAAAGAGTTGAAGCTAATCTTAACTCTAGAGAAACCCTAAAATAAAGAGAGAGGGACTCTTTGTACTGAGAGAGAAATAACGAAAGTAAAAACTATCTGAATAAAATGAATAAACCCTAATCTCATTCTTTATATAAAAAATGTATATTGCATATCAGTCCTTGCGATATAATCCTTCAGCCTTTCCTAGTTGCTCCGCTACCCTTTAGCACTTCACGACTATCAGCGCCATCCTCAGACTTTCAGTAGTAGCCATATTTAGTCCTCGTAGAATTAAACAACACAATTAAAAATAAGTTAATTATTTGTAATGTCAAGATTGGTCACGTTTATTATTATCTTTTAACACCCTCCCTCAATCTTGGCATTGGAACAGATCTAACATGTTTAACTTAGAACACAAATAATTGTGTTGGTTTACACCAAGCGACTTTGTAAAAATATCTGTTGGATTCTCTAAAGACGGTACTTTAACAGTCTTAAGCATACCGGAAGTTACTTTATTCCTCACTTGATGTACATCGATTTCAATATGTTTTGTCCTCTCATGGAAAACTGGATTGTTTACAATTTGTATTGCAGACTTATTGTCACAATTCAAATCAACAGGTAAAAGATTTTTGATTTTTAAATCAGTTAAAACATTTAATACCCAAATGATTTCACATAGGGCAGATGCCATTGCCCTATATTCAGATTCAATCGAAGAGCGAGAAATAGTTGATTGTTTCTTGCTCTTCCAAGATATCATACACTTACCTAAGTACAAACAATAACCAGTAACCGAACGTCTAGTGGAAAGGCACTTATCCCAATCTGCATCAACGAATGCCTTTAAACTAAACTCAGAAGACGAAGAAAAATATACACCCTTTCCTGGAGAACCCTTCAAATACCGTAAGACCCGGAGAGCTAACTTAAGATGTGATTGTCTCGGAGAGTGCATGAATTGGCTTAGGCAATGTACTGCAAATGCAATATCAGGCCTTGTTGCCAATAAGTAAATTAATCTACCAATTAATTTTTGAAATTCAGAAAAATCTTTCAAGGGTGCATCTTTCAATTCAGGACCAACTGAATCTGTGACAATCAGATTCATATCCATGGGTGTGCTAACTGGTTTGCACCCTAAATACCCAAAGTCACTTAGAAGTTCGAGACAATACTTACGTTGTGACATGCAGCAGTGCAGGTACCCTTTTCAGTTCGAGACAATACTTACGTTGTGACATGCAGATACCCTTTAACTCACCCAAATCTTTAATTTTGAAATTGGACTGTAAATGACTTTTCACTTTATTAATTTCATTTAATGAATTCCCTGTCAAAATAATATCATCTACATACACCAGTAATACCAAATAAACTGAATCATTTATCTTAGTAAACATAGAATAATCACAAGTGCTTTGAACAAAACCATGATCATGCAAACAAGCTGATAATTTTGCATACCACTGTCGTGGTGCTTGTTTTAAACCATACAATGACTTAACAAGCTTACAAACTCTTTTATCGTTAGCAGAAAAATATCCAGGAGGAAGAGTCATATAAACATCCTCATTCAAATCACCATATAAGAAAGCATTATTCACATCTAACTGACAAAAAGGCCAGTTAAATTGTACAGCTAAAGAAATAACACATCGCACAGTAACCATTTTTACAACCGGAGAGAAAGTCTCGTCATAGTCTAACCCCTCCCGTTGTGAATATCCCTTAGCCACTAATCTAGCTTTATATCGTTCAATCTCACCAGAGGCCTTATACTTTATTTTGTATATCCATCTACAGCCAATTGGCTTTCGACCTATTGGGAGAGTAGTCAAAGTCCATGTGTTATTCCTATATAATGCCTCCATTTCATCGTTCATTGCGGATACCCAATTTTGATCCTTACATGCTTCATAAAAATTATTGGGTTCTAAAGATTTGTTAAGAGTGGTTACAAAACATAAATTATTTTGATTTAGAAAAGAATAATTCACTACTCTTTCTATTCCATACTTGACCTTACCCTCTACTATATAATCAGAAAACTTTCTAGGCAAGTTTGACACTCTATTTGACTTTCTAGTAGAGGGCTCCACGAAACCACCCTCAGGAGGGAAACTCAAATGAACATCATTAACATCTCCGTCAGCAGCACTCTGGTCATTGGTTACCAAATCAAGATCATCAAGATCTTCAGGGCCATCAGGCCTTCCTTGGACATTTGTCCCATTGGTGCCACCAAACTCACTTGGAGTGGCAGTACCATTGGTGCCACCAAACTCATTAAGAGTGGCAGCTCCAGATTGGCTACCAGAATGACCAGGGTTGCTATTATGTTCAGAATTAAGATTTAAAGGTTCATTTTGTGAGTTATCCCTTGAATCATCATAGGATTTTCCAGAAGACACATTAGTAGGTTGAATATGATCAAAGAAATTTAAAAAATCAATATTGCTAGAATCATTAGATTGATTATTTGCTCCCATTTTAAAAGGGAAAATGGTTTCATAAAACTTTACATCTCGTGAAATAATAATTTGTTTAGTGTCCAAACTAAACAACCTTTAACCCTTTTGAGAGTTTGCATAGCCAATAAAAACACATTTTTTCAGTACGAGAGGAGAATTTGTCAGAAACATTAGGCCTAGTAGCAAAGCATAAACAACCAAAATTTCGCAAATGTGACAAAACAGGAGCAAAACCAAGGGCATTTTCCTTTTAACACAGAGGACGGTGTCCTGTTTATAAGATAGGTGGCAGTTAAAACACACTCATTGCACATGTTTAAAGGAATACCACCTTGAAACATAAGAGCTCTAGCAACATTTAAAAGATGCCTGTGTTTACGCTCAACAACCCCATTTTGTTGAGGAGTGTAAACACAAGTAGTTTGATGCAAAATTCCTTTTGAACAAAAAAACTCACCCAGTTTGTTGTTCACAAACTCGGTACCATTATCGCTCCTGAAAATTTTTATACTTTTGCCAATTTGATTTATCAACAAGTTGTGAAAAGAAACAATATGATTAAACACCTCATCTTTATGTTTTAACAAGTAAACCCAAACTGACCTAGAGTAGTCATCTACTAAGGTCAAAAAATACCTAAATCCATCTTTACTAGCAACTCGGTAGGGTCCCCATAAATCCATATGAACCAATTCACCTAGACACTTGGTAGAGTGACTACTAAGGTTAATTTTTTCCCTAGTTTGTTTTGCCATATGGCAAATCTCACAAGGAGGACACTCAAGCCCACTTTCTAGGTTTAATTGGTCTTTCAAACAAGATAAGGCTTGATCAGCGGGATGACCTAACCTACTGTGCCACAACTGTCGTGAAACAAAACAAAAAATAGTCATATTAGAAGCATTTGTTTTGTTTTGCAACATTTTAGAATTAATGGACTCACTCTTAAAGCCCTGAGTAACGAAATACAGACCCCCAAGCTCACTACCAGTCCCCACAAGTTTCGTGGGATGTAAACCCTGAAGTAGATAACATTTGAATTCATCAAATAGAACAAAAACCTTGCTATCTCTAGCAAGTTTATGCACATAAAGCAGATTAACATGGAAATCAGGTATAACAAGTACATCAAATAATACAACGTGATCATTCAATCTATCATTTCCAATTTTGTTAATTTTGGACTCATTTCCATTGGGTTGGGTGACCTTTAAGTTTAAGTCAGATATGTCAACAATATTATCAAGATGAGCAATAGATGAAGTCATATGTTGATTTGCTACTGAATCGATTATCTAGCCAGATTTAGACATTTTAGGAAAAGTGAAGTTACTAGTCATGTTGGCAAAAAAAATTACCTGCCATATTGGTAGATAAGGCATCATTTTATTTCTGATCCAACAAAGACAGTAACTTGTTGAGTTGTTCTTCTGTAAGGGATTTGGAAGAATTGGAACCACTAGTAGGAACATCATTAGTACAGGTATTACTAGAGGAAGTTTTAACACACTGGTTTGACTTGATTTTTGTGAACTGAAAATCTTTTGGAAAACCAATGAGTTTGAAACACCTTTCTATAGTGTGACCATTAATCCCACAATGTTTACAAACTAATGGGGGTTTCCAGATTTCTTCCTATTATCAACAGGTTTACTAAAAAAAGCAGTGTGTTGAGTCTTAGAATCAGAAGCAGAGCGAGTCATGCCTCGATGTGACTCTTCTCTCGATATAAGAGAAAAAGCAGTTTTGACGGTGGGTAAAGGATCAATGGTCAAAATGTTGCTTCTCAGATGCATGTAACCATCGTCCAATCCCATCAAAAATTGCATAAGTTTCAGAAGTTGATTATGTTTTGAAAATTCTGAAGATGCATTACAGGTACAAGATGGAAGCATAACTAATGCATCAAACTGTTTCCATAATGCATTTAATTTGTGATAGTAATCTAAAACAGACATGCCATTTTGACTAAGAGAATTTATTTTTTGATGAAGACTGAAGGTAACAGAACCATCAATTTATCATACGTTTCTTTAAGCTCTTGCCAGACTTCACTGGCAATTTTAGAAAAAAACTTGACTGAGAAACAACTCCTCAGATATTGATCCAAGGATCCAAGATAGTACAACAGAGTTGCACCTGTCCCATTGCCTACCAAGCACATCATTATCACTGGGACGAGGTACAGTACCATTAACAAATCCAAGCTTATTTTTAGTTTCGAGTGCCAAAGTCATAGCACACGACCAAACCTTATAGTTTCAATTCCAGTTAACTTTAGGTTAAGAATAGCCACACCCGAAGTATCACTGGAATGAAGGTACAGAGGATCACCAAAGTCCAGTTTCGCAATCAAGGATTGCGACTCTGGCTCTTTGTGAACTTCTGAACCAGTCATAATGAACAACAAATAAAGAACACACAAGGGAAATACCCCAGTGACTTAATAGGCAGGATTCCTTGCCACTCTAAAATGGTAGGTCAAGCCAATCACTTAGGTACCCAAAGAATCAGGAGAGAAAAGAGAGGAGAGGTACACACAAGGTAAGAGGTGTAACAACCCAGTCTAAATAAAGCATACACAACATTTAAATTTAAAGAATTACAACACTGGGTCCCATAAATTTCGTACATCTGTCTCATAACTTAGGTTGGCGGAAACAACCTATACACAACTGAGAACATACTATATTCTATGAGTGACACTGGCACTGTCTCTATCTGCATCTGTGCTCTATCCTGCTCTTGCTCACTTACCTGAGCCTTCTACTATCTGTTTACCTGAAAAGGTTTAGTTTGGAAAATGTGAGGGTTAGACCATGAGGTCTAGTGAGTTCCCTCCTGACAGTTCTCAAAATCATTTAAAAGCAGTTCATCACTTTCAAATATCTTTGCATAAAACTTTCACATAACTTTTTATGAAACTATCATATAACTTTACATAAAACTTTCACGGATAAATCCGCTCCCGTAAATGGCACCCTGAAGTCACTCGAAAGTGACAACGAGTCAGTCTCACGCTGCCTTACTGAATACTCCCTTCCATGGCATAAACGGAACCTCCCCCCGACGTGAGTACTGGCAGAACCTCCCCCCGACTTAGCCAATTTACGTCTACCACAATGTATGCATACATCTCATATAAAACTTTAAATAAACTTTCATGCAGTTAAAAGCATAGGAATAAAACATGGCATTTCTCATCATGTACTTACTTTAGAAAACACGTTAAAAGTCACGTATTTTAGTTAGCAAAATTCACCTGGTACGCTTACTATCTTTTCTTACTCTGCTTTTGACTTTCAATTGATCTACCTGGGAAATGAATGAAATACAAACTGCTCAGACCCTAAAACCAGCTTACCGGACACCAGGTTACCGAATGAGCTAACTTACCGGGTCCAGTTACTTACCGGGTACCAGACTTTCCGGAACCCTACACTTACCGGATAATCATACTTACCGGATACCTATACTTACCGGATACTGATAACTCTATTTTTAGAGTTATTATTTCCTTTTATTTTTATTTTATTTTGTCAAATTTTAGCCATTTCACTTCTCAAAACCTCAATTCTTGGTAATATTCCGAAAAATGAGCAAAAAGAGTGAAGCATAGTTTTTAATAAATTATTTGGTGGATTTTTGTTACTTTTTCACGAAATTTCCGCAGTGACTTGCGCATCCCACTCCAGACCCCACTATCGAGTAGAGAAGAAGACAAAAGAAAACTAACTCTTAGTTGGGAAGTAAAGATTTGGAGAATAGAAGGTTCAGTGGCAGAAGGCATGGGAAGTACAAAGTGTTCCTAAAAGCATGGCAAGATGAATAAATTAATCAAACCCATGGTACTTTAAAAGTTGACTGGTTGAAAAGGTGAAGGGTCCTATGGGTAAAAGGGCTTCAAGCTTATGGATTGAAGAATTATGCAAGTAGCTGAATTTTATCTTGATTCTTTAGTCCTTATTTTCTAGACAACCAATTTTTGTGTAAAACCCAAACCTTCCTCCTAGTATAAAAAGGGTTGTTGGGTTACATTTATTTCATCTTGCACATCTCAACTACCACATGAAGTGTTAGTGTAGTTCTAGTTGTTAGTTCATCATTTACTGCAGTAGTTCTCTTTAATTTTCTGTATTTTCAATTCCTAGTGTAATTGTAGTTTCCAATCGTTAGTGGCAGTGACGTACCCTCGTTCCCCACTGCGGTTTTAATCAAGTCACTTTCAGTTTATTTATGTTCATCTCTTCATCTTTTGTTTTCTTTACTTCAGTAATTATGGGCTAAGCATCCTTTGGGATGTAGGAAAGAGAAGTACCTGGATTTTAGAGAAAATGCTTGAGTAATCTTTATACTTGGAATATTTGTTGTTTTGGTTATTCACTCTCGATTATTGCCCAATGATGCGAACAAGCCGATCACTTGTAAGGATCTAAAGTCTAGTTCTTAACTCAGAAATGAGTAGAACGCAGTGACACGAGCTTGGATAATGCTAGGGGATTCGAAAGAATTCTTATGACACTTGCGAAAGTGAGGTCGGCACAGTGAGCTAATCTCAACCCACTGGAGTAGTAGGCAAGCTAGTTGGTGTATTTAAAAACACTTAGAGTATTTGTCTCTACACATTCCATCGAGGCCTGAAAAGGTCCATTTTGAGATTACCATTGACAAAACAAAAAATCGAAGAGTATGGGAATTTTGCCTAACGGTGTGAGTATTTTGTAACCGGGCTTTTCTAGCGAAAATGCCCACCTCAAGTACAAGGATTACTTTTGGGATCAGGTATTTTATATAAAATCTAGGGAAAATCTAACCTACATTCATTCTTTTAAATCTTAAGTAAATCGTTAAAAGTAGCATTTCACCAAACAAACCAAACTATTGCTTCCTCTGTAATTGAAACCTGTAAAAGGAGCACATGAGAACCATATTGTCTTGATTGTCCAGTCTCTGTGGATACGATTCTAGTATTTTACCAACTATTACTTGCTGTGACGATCATAGTGGACAGTGTACACTTGCGCCTCCCACTGTGGACAGTTTGCAACCCACTGCGATTAAATCACATATTTCGCACGTACCAGATACCTATACTTACCGGATACTCTCCCAGTAACCTTCATCACCAGAAGCTTACCGGATACTCTCCCGGTAACCTTCATCACCGGGAGCTTACCGGGTAAGGCGCTGGGACGAGTTCATAGGTCAAATCCTTGCTAAACGCCCCTTAATCGAAACGATGAAGCGATAAATGGTTTAATAAACATGCTAAGCCCATTTCTTACCATTCTTTGCTACTCAAACACGATTAGAGTGCTTAATCCCTCTCTCAAGGTATCATTTACAACTTTCTAAGAAAACTCTATATAAATTCATCAATCCAAAACAACAACAAGATAAGAATTGGGTTTAGGAATTACCTGCTAGAAATGTGTTGCAAAATCGAACCCAACTCTACTCCTTCTTCCGATTTCAATGACTGATTTCCTTCCTCAAATGCACTAGGACACCAAAATCCCTTTTCTCTGCCTTCTAAATCTCCTAGCCGCCACCAACAATCAATTCCTAGGGTTTTGAGCCCATTTTGGGGCTTTTATACCATATTGCTACAATTACCAATATAGTCCCTCAACTTTCAGCTTTATTAAATTCTTCCACAAGACTCTAAACTCTTTCAATTTGGTCTCGGTTATTACAACACTCCCCCCTCAAAAGAATTCCGTCCCCGGAATTCCATTCTCAAAAAGATGAGGGTATCTGGACCTCATCTCTGCTTCCACTTCCCACGTTGCCTCTCGTCCCTTGTGATACCTCCACTGGACTTTTACTAGCCGAACCTCTTTGCTCCTCGTTTTGCAAACCTTACTGCTCACGATTTCAATCGGTTGTCCTACGTAAGTCAATCTCTCATCTATACTGATGTCCCCCAGAGGAACAACCACCTCGGTATCTGACAAACACTTCTTTAAGTCCGAGACATGAAATGTCGGATGAACACTCTTTAATTCCTCTGACCAGTCTTACACGTATGCCGCTGCTCTAACTCGCTCACTAACGACGAAAGTCAACTTCTTATCGTCTGTATTTCTTGCAAGGTCGCCATCATCTCACTTCCCACATCGACTCTCCACAAAAAAGACGCACATCACACTTTGAATTCCTTCTCAAAATTTCATCGAGTACCTCAAGATCGCGAACTATCTATTCAACTTTCATAACTCCGACGGACCCACAGACGTAGTCCACTTTACCTATCTCTCAAACCACAAGGTTCAACAGTCTTATGTTTTCAATCCAAACACTCAGTTCTACTCGGTTACCCCAAACCGTTCAGATGGGAAACATAACCGCACCCCATACTTTGAAACCGCCCTCGGCGAATCACCACTTTGCTATATCGTGCCATCTTGCACTATTTACTTGTACCCTCTTCGATCACTATACTCGCTTAAAACTACCTGATAAATCCAAGGCCAACCGCGCCTCCATTTGCTCGCTTTCGTCCACACACCGGGACTCACGGTTTTAAACACGTCTAATTAAGGTCTCTCATACAATTTTATTTCCTTACGAGAAAGAACTTGGCGGAAATTTCCCGCCACAACAACGAGAATCTTCTACCAGGAAAACTCACTCATTGACAACTTGGCACAAGGCCAACCTTTTACATCCCCAACCGACTCATACCCAAGAGTTCTCTCATCGAATTACCTACAATTCTAGATTACTTCTCCCAATCGACATACGACTAAGCCGATCATACTCCCTTCCCGAATCACATCAGCTACAGCTCGACAACTAATTCATACGTTCTCACCACTTCAACACTTCACTCTTCTACGTAACTAAAAGTAGGAAACTTCTATAATTTCTCATTGAAGTGTTCACCTATCCGCATTGCACTTATTCAGAAGTCACAGCATTTTCTCACTGCATCCTACAAGCGTCCAATCATATATGAAAAAACTTCGGTTACCCTCACTCAACAAGGAGGAGTAACCATGCTCACACAAAACCATTCCCAATAGCTTATCATCAAACGACCAATTCGTTTGAACCTTTCTCACAACGTCACTAACTTAACATCATTCAACTGCCTTTTCCACTTCTTTCTCGCATAAAAACATACACAAATCCATTTCCTCGATACTCTTTCCAGGAGTTCGCAATCTTACCGAAGGCAATTTACACACACTACTCCACTTTTCGGTGTTACTGTCAAGCTTATTACTTCCAACCTACTCACTTATTCCGACATACGATCTTCACCTCCCCACGTTACCGTGGAGCACCGTTAACCAAACATTACTTGTCCCTCTCTTCCGACCTTTTCCCCATGCTGATAACACTTTCTCGTCACTATACATAACTAAATCGTTGCACTAAAATTCTAACTTAAGGCATTCAACCAAGTCACCTTGAAATGACACCAGCGTTCGAAGTTACTGCACACTCCTTGATTTCCAATCTGTTACTTCCTCGGACTAATCCTTTCGCACCAAAAGGAAACAATTCACATTCCTTAAAGATTTAGCATCTACTACGCCACCTCTTAGACTCACTCATCCAACATCCTCTTTAGTCTTTCCAGATTCTAAAATATACTTACTTAGCGACTCACGCAACCAAAAACACTTGGTTTCTCCTTTGGGTAACCACCCACGGTCGCTCCGACATTCTATTCCGATAATGGTCGTGTCATAACGCCAACTTACAAACCACGTGCTCCAACGACTTGATTAACAAATCGTACACCCCGTCCGAAAACCCCGAAAAGACTTCTATCTGATGCTTCCTCTTTCTAACATCACATCACACTGGTTGGCACATTTATCTTGGCAATTGATGCCACTGCTTATCCGTACATTCTCCACCCATAACATCTTACTACAGACCAGGTCTCTCATGATCATTCGTACACAACTTCAACTTACCTTCATGATCTCTCGCATAAATAACCGACTCTATCTCGCTACTTTGTCTCTCCCCAGCTCTAGTTGAACCACAACTCACGAGTTTCTGATTAACTATAACATACTCGTTTCTTGCTAGCTCTTTGCGATTCCAAACCATTACATAGACAGGGCACAATCTCCCCCAGATCAACATGATCTATACCCCCACTTCGTTTGTGCTAAATACTTTATCCTTTACGAACCATCCAAACCTCGTAAGTAAAACGCTTATCTAAAACAGCAGTCTTCCACCATCTTAACACCCCTACAAGGTGATCCTTCAACTTTCAACCTTCTGATTCAAGTCTTCGGCCTCAGACATCTTACACATCTGCCGACTTCAACATCAATAGTCGGCATGTTGATACTTCCTTAACCTATTCTTCAACAAGGGTCCGTTACTGAACCTAATCCTTCCAACATATCATAATCAACTTTACATCCCGACGTCCTCATTTCAAACTTACTCGTGCAATGTCAAAATTACAAGGGCACCTTAAAACTCTTATTCGACGTCGAGGGTATTTCATTCCTACTTCACCACACTACTCATAACGAGTTGCTAATACCAACAACTTGATAACTTCTAGTCCTTCCCCTGAACACAACCGTCCTTCGGCAACTGTATTTCCAGTCACCGCACAAGGGTAGAGACCCTCATACAACCGACACTAAAGTCCACTTCCAACTCTTCCACTGCTCACCTCTCCTCTTGATTACAAATACCAAAACTACAAACATTCTCCCATGGTTTGTCCAACACCTCTCTACTCTAGGAGTTCTTCCTTAGCTTAAAATGTAGTACTCTACGACCTAGTGAGTTCATAGCCTTCATGCATGACAACGTGATAAATATATCATTTCACAATTTTTATCATTTTAAAGAAACAGCACTTGGAAACAGCTTGGGTACACACGACTCCAACATTCTCATAACTCCAATGCCCTGTACAACGATCGCGAGAATCGTTTGCATGCAACTTTCCGTAAAACTAAACCTTTCTCAACCAAAAATATGTTGTTACGACAGAAATATATTGGATGTAAATTTTTTCATACGACAAAATTCTGAAAGGAATTACCGACACGAAGTAAACCAGTCGGTTCTCACACTCATTTATATAACTTCAACATGTCAATACTCATTTTGGTTTTAAAAGTTTTGCATTCAAACGTTTTCTTGACTTCTTTGCAACAATTTAACTTATCATGAAAAGAGTGGAATATTTTGCAAATCGTAAACCTCAAGACTTCATTGTGCGATGTAAACGGATTTGCATTTTTTCTTTAAACATACGCTTGCACACGCCGACTCATATCCGATCAATTTTGATATTTACACATTTACTTAACTTATGAAAATTCTCATGTACACATATACGAACTCAATGCATGAAACTCTACTTGCAATTGAAGGCTACTCACTCAAACAAGGTCAATCGCTTTACTCACGCAACTTATCATTGACACTCTACTTTCGACCAGTGGTCGCCCTCTCGGCCTTGCAACAACTTGCTATACATACATTCAACGGTCCACCTGCTCAACCATTGTATACTATTTTCGTCTTGACCAAATCATCTCATATTATACCTCTACACGCTTTCAGTCCTCTACAGAAATCTCTCTTCAATGATCCCGCCACTGAACAACTCGACTAAAGAGTCGGGGCTCAAATCCTCTGCTCGCTCTTGAATTGACACTTCCAAGATCTCGACACTATCCTTCCTTACCATCCAAACTGATCTATCCCACGATTTCTAGAACTGGGACTCTCCAGAAACAGGAGTCTTGCTCAAAATCAATCATTCATCCTCTTCGAATCCACGAAGATCTACCTCTAGACGACTCATAACATTCTATACAACATTTCTTCTCTACGATGTATACATACATCACATCATAAATGATCTCTCACGATGATTTCCCAACAATGGGTCTCAATCTTCCCCTCAGGGATCTTGCTGACATTCTAGATTACTGGAACACAACATATAAACTAGCTTGAGACTACAGCTTCGGAATAATAAGGCAGATTAAGCACATACATGTACCTGTAAGTTCGCAATTACACTGGCCAGGTATAATCCCAAACTTACCTTACATGACTGTCCTCGGTACTCTATTAGTCCTATTTCTATAATAGTGTCCTCCTAACGCATTTCCTGATTCTCAGTTGTGATTTCTACTCCCAAAGTTTAAGTTTAGGCCCGTCCGGTCACCTAAATCCCTTAAACTATGGCTCTGATACCAATTGTAACAACCCAGTCTAAATAAAGCATACACAACATTTAAATTTAAAGAATTACAACATTGGGTCCCATAAATTTCGTACATCTGTCTCATAACTTAGGTTGGCGGAAACAACCTATACACAACTGAGAACATACTATATTCTATGAGTGACACTGGCACTGTCTCTATCTGCATCTGTGCTCTATCCTGCTCTTGCTCACTTACCTGAGCCTTCTACTACCTGTTTACCTGAAAAGGTTTAGTTTGGAAAATGCGAGGGTTAGACCATGAGGTCTAGTGAGTTCCTTCCTGACAGTTCTCAAAATCATTTAAAAGCAGTTCATCACTTTCAAATATCTTTGCACAAAACTTTCACATAACTTTTTATGAAACTATCATATAACTTTACATAAAACTTTCATGGATAAATCCGCTCCCGTAAATGGCACCCTGAAGTCACTCGAAAGTGACAACGAGTCAGTCTCACGCTGCCTTACTGGATACTCCCTTCCATGGCATAAACGGAACCTCCCCCCGACGTGAGTACTGGCGGAACCTCCCCCCGACTTAGCCAATTTACGTCTACCACAATGTATGCATACATCTCATATAAAACTTTAAAAAAACTTTCATGCAGTTAAAAGCATAGGAATAAAACATGGCATTTCTCATCATGTACTTACTGTAGAAAACACGTTAAAAGTCACGTATTTTAGTTAGCAAAACTCACCTGGTACGCTTACTATCTTTTCTTACTCTGCTTCTGACTTTCAATTGATCTACCTGGGAAATGAATGAAATACAAACTGCTCAGACCCTAAAACCAGCTTACCGGACACCAGGTTACCGAATGAGCTAACTTACCGGGTCTAGTTACTTACCGGGTGCCAGACTTTCCGGAACCCTACACTTACCGGATAATCATACTTATCGGATACCTATACTTACCGGATACCTATACTTACCGGATACTTATACTTACCGGATACCTATACTTATCGGATACTTATACTTACCGGATACTTATACTTACCGGATACCTATACTTACCGGATACTTATACTTACCGGATACTTATACTTACCGGATACTCTCCCGGTAACCTTCATCACCAGGAGCTTACCGGACACTCTCCCGGTAACCTTCATCACCAGGAGCTTACTGGGTAAGGCGTTGGGACGAGTTCATAGGTCAAATCCTTGCTAAACGCCCCTTAATCGAAACGATGAAGCGATAAACGGTTTAATAAACATGCTAAGCCCATTTCTTACCATTCTTTGCTACTCAAACACGATTAGAGTGCTTAATCCCTCTCTCAAGGTATCATTTACAACTTTCTAAGAAAACTCTATATAAATTCATCAATCCAAAACAGCAACAAGATAAGAATTGGGTTTAGGAATTACCTGCTAGAAATGTGTTGCAGAATCGAACCCAACTCCACTCCTTCTTCCGATTTCAATGACTGATTTCCTTCCTCAAATGCACTAGGACACCAAAATCCCTTTTCTCTGCCTTCTAAATCTCTTAGTCTCCACCAACAATCAATTCCTAGGGTTTTGAGCCCATTTTGGGGCTTTTATACCCTATTGCTACAATTACCAATATAGTCCCTCAACTTTCAGCTTTATTAAATTATTCCACAAGACTCTAAACTCTTTCAATTTGGTCTCGGTTATTACAAGAGGGTACTTACAGTGGGTAACCAAGCGTAGTACGCAGCGGAATCACAAAACCTCTCTTATAAGAGATTTCAAACAAACCAGAATACAAACCTGAACAGATATGTAAGAGGGAAGAGAGAGAGAGAGAGAGAGAGAAAATACACACTGTATAGATCCAGAGAAATCAACCAACAGTGTGATTAATTCTCAATCTTCTTAGAGCAAGCAAACACAACTACAATCTGCAGATGTCAGGTCAGTGTGACTTAGATCGGATCAAGTGATCTGTTCTAAAGAGGACACTAGATGCACTGAGATAAGCAGATGTGTACATGAAAATGATTATTAATCAAAGGAGCAACCAGGCCTACAGAGGTCAGATCACATGCACAAAAGTCAAGCCAACAGAGTACAGAAAACTTTCGCTAAGGTCTAGAATACAAAAATTCAGACCTGATTAAACCATGTTGTATGCAACAAGGAGACTAATTTTGCAATAATACAAACAAATGTGTGTGTGAACAGAGATGATGACTCTACAAGATACAAAGTGTTTAAACAAAAACCAATCTAATACAGATCAATGCATGCAGCAACGAAAAAAGGAAGATCTATATGATTAACAACAAACAAAACTAGCTCTATGTAATTAATCACAAGATCTTAGTAAAAAGACTGAGTTAAGAACAAATATGTATGCAGTTCTAATCATAGATAAAGAACGTAAACAACACCAAACAACAAGAGTGCCGAGATGATAATATCAACAAATCTTGTTGTGGTTGTAAAACAGAAACGATCAGATCTGGACTACAAGGTTAAGATCTGATTATTTCATAACAGATCTGAACTACAGAGTTAAGATCTGATAACAAGATGTATGATGATAAAACCTGGGGAGTGAACAAACCAGGACTATTAAAGTCAAGATCCACAACCTCAGATACAGTGAAACAGAAACGATCAGATCTGGACTACAGAGTTAAGATCTGATAACAAGATGTATGATAATAAAAACTGAGGAGTGAACACATCAGGACTATTAAAGTCAAGATCCACAACCTCAGATACAGTGAAAACACATATCTTAAAGAAAAAAACAACCAAGAATGAGTAGATCTGGACTACAAGTTTAAGATCTGATTATTTTATAGCAGATCTGAACTACATAGTTAAGATCCGATTATTTCATAACAATATAGCAAACTGTATGATAAGAAGAACTGAGCAGTGAACACGTCAGGACTATTAAAGTCAAGTTTCACAACCTCGGATACAATGAAAACACAGATCTTAAGAAATAACACGAAACCGACTAAGACAGACCAGAGCTACAGAGCTGAGATCGTGTATAAGTCGATAAAAAAGACCGATGAAACGTAGATTTCAGAGATGACAGAAATAATAAAAGCAGATGAAAAATACCAGAGAGAATCGCCGTTTGGGAAAACCTTCGGCGAGAATCGCACCTAGCAGCTCTGATACCATATAACAAAATGTAAATCAACTTTTATTATTAAAACTCTGAAATCTAAACTAATACTTACAATCAAACCTCACTACAATGATCACTCAACATATTAACTTCAAAAGATTTGAAGCTAATCTTAACTCTAGAGAAACCCTAAAATAAAGAGAGAGAGACTCTTTGTACCGGGAGAGAAACGAAAGTAAAAACTATCTGAATGAAATGAATAAACCCTAATCTCATTCTTTATATAAGAAATATATATTGCATATCAGTCCTTGCGATATAATCCTTCAACCTTTCCTAGTTGCTCCGCTACCCTTTAGCACTTCACGACTATCAGCGCCATCCTCAGACTTTCAGTAGTAGCCATATTTAGTCCTCGTAGAATTAAACAACACAATTAAAAATAAGTAAATTATTTGTAATGTCAAAATTGGTCACGTTTATTATTATCTTTTAACAAACCATGTTAAGACATTTCAAAACTAAAGATTGCTGACACTTAATTTTGTGAATTACAGATTGTTGACACTAAATTTTGTGAAACTTTTGATGGTTCTTGTCATAGAAAATCAATGATTTACAATCACTTATATATGATAATATTTATAAGACGATATGTCACTACCTCAACTACCAACCCCATAAAAATTGTCTATATGCTTTTCGATATTCTTCTAGTGGGGCTACTAGCATTTTTACTTCATATATTTAAATAACAAACCATAAATATCAATGGTTTTTTTGGATTGAATTGGGTTCCGGTAAGAATTTGAATTTAACGTGAGAAATATGAAAAGTGGTCCATTGGATGCAAAATAAACGCATATTAGGAGGTACACCTAGATGCAACAGATCAATTCTCTTCTAAGACATAATTTATGGGAGAGTGTTTGATTAAAACTGATCAACGACCCAGATTCATTTCTCACGTTCTCACGTGATTTTTCGCCTGTTTATTTCTTATCCAAAATATATTCTAAAAATAAACATTCGACTCGGCAGGTTGTAAGAAGATAAAAACCAATTGAAAATAAGAAAAATAAAAAACAGCTAGAAGGCGTATTTATTGGTTAGGATACAAGGAGATAACCGGGGTCATAAAGATATAAAATTTTGATCTTTGAACCTAATTTTTAATTATTAAAAAAGTTAACGTGAATAAAACGATATATAATCTGATATTAAAATAATTTACCATAAATAACACAAATAAATATTTTCCGTTATTCGAATTCATCCACATACTATTTCATCGTCCAAAATCCGTATGGCCATCACGAGGGTTCTTAGACCACCCGTACCGGCATCGGGTACGGGATCGGGTAAGGCTGAGGTGGCAAGCGGGTAGGGGAAGGCTGCATCGGGTACGGGTACGGGGGTGGCCGGGTAGCAAGTGGGTTCGGCTACCGGGTTCACCAACCCGATCAACCCGTTGCAATATTAATTTTTTTTATTTTTTTAAACAATACTGTTGGTAAACGGCTATTTTACAAAATTAATTTTTTTTTTAATTATTTTTTTAAATTAATCACACTATATATATTAACCTATACCATCTTATTTTTTCACACCAAAACATACTTTCTTCCATTTCTCTCAAATTCAATACCTTCTTCCATTTCTCTCAAATTTCATCATGAATCCAAACACCACACCTACATCCCGTCGTAATCGATCGGATACACCGCAACAAGACCCGGAGTTTGGCTTCCAAGCGTTTTCTCAACAAGGTTATATTCCGCAACAAGCGTTTTCTCAACAAGTTCCGCAACACCCGTATATTCCTTATCAATTTACACGTCATGGTTTGCTTCAACAAGATTTTACTCCCGCCAATTACCAACTTCCTCAACCCGCAATCAATCTCGACGACGACTTTGTTCCTGAAACCCAACAACCGCACACACCACAATCGATCTCCACACAACAATCAATCCCGGAACCATCAAACCCGACACCAACGCAAAAAGGAAAAAAGAAAAAATATGAAAATAGAGCCACCCGACAGATGTGGACTAAAGAGGAGGAAGTCGCGTTAGTGTCGACGTGGGTTGACGTTTCGGAGGACCCCGTTGTCGGTAACGCACAAACCGGTGGTAATATTTTTATTTTTATTATTTTTTATTATTATTGTTATTATTATTATTAATATTGTTATTATTATTATTAATATTCTTGTTATTATTCTTATACTTGAATTTACATAAATGTAGACAGTTTTTGGAACCGAATCTCGAAGGTGTTCTATAATTCTATGGGTCGCCAAGATTATAGATCATTTCATCAACTGAACACCAAGTTCAAAGACCTCAACAAGAAAATTACGTGTTTTGCCGGCATCTACAACAACTTGGTCAATAATAGATCAAGCGGAATGAGTGACGCCGACATTTTACGAACGGCACACCACCGGTACCAAGGGGATATTGGGGTTGCTTTCACCCATAAACAAGCTTGGGATGTCCTAAAAAATGTCCAAAATGGTCAACGGTTCCAACGATGTCGACAAATTCATCCCGGGGTTCAAAACGTACCAAACCTTCCGATGACGACGAGGTCGAGCAACTTCAACGACCCATCGGGAGAAACAAGGCAAAAAAATATCAACGAGTAATACGACCGGTTTGAACCCGGACGAAAGTGTTACTCAGTTGTTGACGACCATAAGCTCGTTCAACGAGCAGATTGAGGGTACAATGGAGTACAAAATGAAAAAAACTTGAACTCGAACAACAAAAGTTGGATCTCGAACGAGAAAAACGATATCAACAAGACTTCGAGTTTTTCATAGTCCCGCATGATCACATTTCGGGAGATGTTTTTAGGGCTACTTTAGCGAGAAAAGAGAAAATTAGAAAATATCATAATTTTTAGTGTTTTGTATTTTGTAATTTTTAATTTTTTAATGAATGATATGAATTTTTATTTTTATTTTTTATCTTATTTTTATTTATTTTGTTAAATAATTAAATGTGTAAATAAAAGAATTAAAAAGATGAGGTGGCAAGTGGTTTCATTGGGTTCATTGGGTAGTGGTACTCCACTTTTGGGTAAGGATTGAGTAAGGAGGGTAGGAAAGAGAAAAGCTGATGTGGCGCTGAGGTGGCAAGTGGATTCATTGGGTTCATTGGGTACGGGTACTCATGGCCTTATATGTAGGCCACGTACCTTTTAAGGTTAGGTGATCATGTCGGCTTGTTGCTTTCATGGAGGGTTTTTTGGTCTATTCAGGATGAATTGGGCCTTAAACTATGTTGGGCTTATTTTACTAGACTTGGGCCTCGTTCATGCTTGAAATAGTTAATCCAGTGCCCGACTGCCCGGTGATACCTGATGGCCTAGTAAAACATAGCATAAAATGATACAATTTAGAATTTGAGATGGATGTGATTAAAATAACATTAGGTTGGGTTTCGGTAAAAAATTGAGGTTAAATTGAGAAACGTGAGAAGTGGTTATCAATCTTTGGATGAGAAATGGATGTACATTATGATGAGATGCAACGAGACAAGATACCTCAGATCAATTCTTTGCCGCAATTCATGGTAGACATTTGATTAAAAGTGATCAACGGTTCAGATCTACTTCTCATGATATATTTGTTTCATTCGTATTCATGTGTGGTAACTAATATCATGATCCTAAAATTCCATTTTCATCCACGATCATCGGGCAAATATCATAGGTTACTTCACCTTACAGTATACATAGTTCCAACCGTTGTAGATGTTACTTCAACTTTATTCTTATGAACAATTATAAAGCAACAATCAACTTCATACAAATGATAATGATGAAAGCAATGAATTTATTATTAACATAGAACACATCGTATTTACAACAAACCATTGATCATATGTTTCACTCGCTAGCATCGTTGATTATTACATATAGCACGAATCCAAAAATGATAAACATGAACCTAACTATGAAAACAAATCTTTATAGCACATACAAAACCTTACCTATACAATCGTTTTGTTTGGACTCAAGAATCGCTCTCCCACTTATTTATGTGTGTAATTAATTACTACCGGAAATCTACTATAGGACAACAATATTCATTACATCTCTTCAATCATTTCTGGATTGAAAACCGATCATATGTCTGCAAATTATCAAGAAAACGGTTATCATTATGCAACACAACAACAAAGAAATAGAATCTAAATCGCCAAATTCAACACCAAAATCTTGATTAACCATCAACCCAACTAGAGGATTTCTGAAATCGAATTCTAATTTGCAAAATTAATTTCTTGAAGATGAAAAATGGTAGGAATTCAACAAGAAACCTAATCTTGATTCTTGGTCAGCAATGACCCCTGAAGTTAATTAGTATAAAAGAATAGCCTATAAAGGGTGGTCCCGTGATGGGTTTTTTTCCGGCACCATTGTCGGCCCAACCTTCGTTGAACCTATCAAAAAATTTGAAAATTATAGCCATGCAATGAAAGAATATGAAAAATCATCCACGAAATCAAAATCCCTTAATAAAACAATAATCAATTTGTCACCATCAGCACTCACAGAAAAAATTGTAAGAGAACCCTAGAAGAAATGAGCAGAAAAATTACTGTTCTAATGTCTCTCATGACATTTTATGAAAGAGGACAATTGACTTCTCGAGGACAAAAACGAACAGTCGATGTTCCAATGGAAGAAGACGATCATTGTATTCCTCCTTCTTAAAATCTATTAGAGTTTACAAAAATTGAATCCCTCTATCGATATTTTCTACGAATCCATTCTAGTCATCTGATGGCAATAAAAGCGGAGAGGTTTTTAGGGACATATCTTTAACAATTTCCTTTTTTTCTACACAAGAACACTCCCAATGTATCTCTCACCCTCTCATGACAGATTTACCATAATTTCCCCGAAACAAAGAGTTAAAGTTCAAAATCATAAGGAAAAAAAATTACATTCAGTTTAGATAAGAGAGGGTTGATGGATAACCAATGACCTTATCACCCACATCGGCGAAATGTTCATGCCCGAGCACAACCTAAAATCAATTTGGAACCGAATCGGCCTATATATATACATACATACAGGGGCGGAGGGCCCTGTGGGCCTTTAGACTATCTTTACTGGTGATCTCTCGCAATCCAATCCAAACCAAAATCAAGTAAAAGACAAAAAAAGTTAATAAAAGAAAAGAAAAAGGAAATAAAGGGGCTCGATCAGTATTGCAATCCAATCTTGGATTGAGATTGCTTTTTTTTTTAATGAAACCATTTTACAAGTGTCAACATATCATTGGTTTAGTTTAGGTTTTTTTAATTAAACCATTTTATAAGTTTAACAAAAAAATTAAAAATTAAAAAATATATCAAAACTCATATTTTTCAATTTCCTACAAATAGAGACCAAACTTGACATATTTTTTATCTATTTTTTATATTCAATAATAATAATAAAAATATTATATATATGATAATATATTAAATATGTATATATTTTTAAAAATATTTGAGATTGGATTGGATTGCTAATAAAGTGTAAAAAATGTAAGATTGGATTGAGATTGAAATTAGGTAGGTGGAAGAGAGGGAAATGAATTTTTTAATAGAGATTGGATTGGATTGGATCACCACTAGAGATGGTCTTACGGGCCATGGCCTGTGTGATTTTTTTTTTAAAAATTAGTAGAAATTAATTTATAGGCTTTTTTAAAATAGCTTTACATTTGGCCCCCTCCACTCTAAACTCTAAAGCCAATCTCAGTCTCTCTCACTCACGGCCTCACCTCAGACCTCACTGCTCAGCAAAAAAAACGACGCTCAAACACTCACAGGTCACAGCCGACTCGTCACTTGCCTGAGCCCTCGCCGGTCGCCGTCGCCCTCGCCCGCCGGTCAGCCCTCTGCTCTGCCCTGCCCCTCTCGGCTCTTCACTGGTAAGTCCCTAACCTAACCTAAATGGCTAAATGGCTAAATCCCTAATTTTCTTGTTGAACAATTTATTTGCTGAAATCTTAAATCTAAATTGTTAATATGTTATAATTTATATGTAATGTGATTATTTATTTGTTAATTGCATACTGATTTGTGATTTCAATTTTCACATTTGACATTTGACATTTCACTGATTTGCTAATTGCTAGTTTGTTAAATTATTTTATTTGCATAGTGATTTATAATTTATTAAAGATTATTTGTGAATACTGTCATATACTCATATTGATTATGATTTATGTGAATAGAATATGTGATATTGTGATTTCAATGATTTGTAATTTGTTCATCTCAATGTCTCATAACAAATTATATGATTTATGTGAATATAATATGTGATATTGTGATATTGGAATTGTAGCCCTCATCTTCAATGGAAGAGGAAGAGCAACAACCAAATCAGGGGCGATTAAATGAAATCCCACTGATTTTAACTTCAACATCATCAAATAATCTTCCAACGGTCTCTAAATCACATGTTTTTTCATTTTATTCAAGTTTATTTAAAATTGTTTGGTTAGCTAAGTTAGGTTAAAAATTGTTTCACATGTAGATGAAGATGAAAAACCAATCTACAATTCACAGGTTTTTTCATTTTATTCAAGTTTATTTAAAATTGTTTGGTTAGCTAAGTTTATTTAAAATTGTTTGGTTAGCTAAGTTAGGTTAAAAATTGTTTCACATGTAGATGAAGATGAAAAACCAATCTACAATTCATGGGTTTTTTAAAAGAAAACATGTTAGTTCTTCTTCTCAATCTCAAGATCCCGAAGAAACAACAAATGTAGATAATACCCCTACATCTAGTGTTCCGATTACCGAAAAACCTTACAAAAAAACTCAAGTGGAAAGTAATGATGTCGATCTTAGTACACTAGAACGAGACCCTGGTTTACGTCCTCAAGTTTATGATTATCCTATCAATCAACAAGATACAATTCGTCGAGCTTATATGAATCTCGGTCCGTTCTCACTTTGACGAGCGATGTTTGACATTTTCATATTTAACGTCTAGTTTTAATGTTTTTACTACTTTAAAACTTTGGATAATGTATTTTTGTTATTTTTTAATTTATATAATATATTAGTCCGGCCCGTGTGGTTGAAAGGCTTGTGTTCCGCCCCTGCATACATACACAAAAGGACCAGTTGAGGGTATGAAGTAAAGTAAGAAGTGTAAAAAGGGATTTGGACATTTGATCACTTTTAATTAGTATGGATCTAATAGTTGCGATTAAGTCCTAAATTAAATAACTCATGAATTAGCTTAGACGAGTATTTTCAATTGTTCTTCAATTATAAAATTAATCAAATGGTACGTACATATCTTCTCTTTTTTTACTTATCACGATAACTATTATTTTTACCAAAAACTATATATATATATATATATATATTTCAATTTAAAAAAAAGAGTAAAAACATGATATTACCTCTAAAAAACTAAAACACAAAAAAAAATCTTTTACACATGAATACATGATCATATAATATCGTATCTTCAAAACTCCTAAAAGTATCTTTTTTGAATTCATTATTGACATAAAATTTTGATACTATGATAAATATTAAAATTAGGGGTGAGTATTGGAACTGAGTATCCGCCTTTAAAACCGGAACCGTTCTGGATCTGTCGGTTTTAGAACCGAAACCGATGTGATTGGTTCCGGTTCCGGTTCCGGTTCCTAAAATACGGAACCGATAAAGACTGGTTCCGATTCTCATTTTTTTGGAACTGTTATCCGCTGGGTATCCGGTCCCGCTATTTTTTAATAAAAACTATTTATATATTTATTATATTTAAATATTTAATGATGTGGTATTAGTTTTATACCTTTATTAGGTGTTTTATTCGTTTTCATCCAAGTGTTTTATTTGAGGTGTTGACGACTTAACGTAAAGACGTGAATTGTTATGGAAGTTGTTTTGTTGATGTCAAGACTGAATACTCGAGAGTTTCTAATTTATTTATGTAATAATTAGTTTTTATCGGATTAGTTTTCACTATTTGTTGTATTTATTACTTTATGTTGGTATTTATAGTTTGTAATAGACTTAAAATTACAATTTTTATAGCATGAATTGTTAAAAAAATAAATAAAAAAGTTGACATTGGGTACTCGGAACCGGAACCGGTTCCAAAATATAGAGAACCGATGCAAGTGGTTTCGGTTCCGGTTCCGGTTCCTTCATTCTAGGAGCCGCCAGTTCCAGTTCCATGAAATTTAGCCGGGTACCCGGTTATACTCTAATACTCACCCCTAATTAAAATGAACTAATCCACTTAAATATTAGATTTTACAATTATTGATTTGACCGTTAACACTGAGCTATTTGACAAGGTCTTTGGTTTTCTACAAGTTGATGTTGTAATAATAGTATTTAACTTGCTTAAATAAGAATAAATTTTCCCTTCATTTTAGTGTATAGTTTTGAATTTTATATGATTTTTACTGATAGAATAGACTTTGAAAATTCTAAAATACTTAAATGATGAAATTTATGTTTGTTGTAGTTAGTCGGTATATACATTATGATACAGGAAGAATTCGAATAATTCGAGAGGTAAATAAGGGTTTTACAAATAATAATAAACGAACTTAAAAAGGTAAACGAGCCCAAAAGAGACTCGAAGTTTGGCATCGGAAAAGAAACAAGTCAAGAATCATAAACAGCGATCGAAACAAGTTACAATTAAGTTGTAGGGGAAATGGCAGCGAGAATCGAAAGCAGCGAGAACCAAAACCAATACAGATCCTGGCGCCCTTAGTGGCGCGGGTTAAGCCGCGCCATGAGACGCACACGACACTGCCACTCCATCCCAATTCCATGTTCCACGTGACCATCTCAAATCCATGTTCCTTTTAGTTTTCTTTGTTAATTTCCATTATTTAATTAATAGTTATTATCTTTTAGTTATTTATATTAGATTAGGATTAAGTATTAAGTTTCTTATTTATCTTTATTAGCTTAGTAGTTATCGTTTTATTGTTTTAGATTATAAATAGGGTATTAGGGTTCTTTTGTTAGGCAGTTGATTAATTAATAAAGTTCTTATTTTTAGAGTGGATTCTCTAGTTCTTCGTATTTTACGATTCGTAATCACGTTTATCAAAGGGTTTAGACGCTTGTCGATCCTTCCGCAAACCCCCGCTGCGTCAAGTGGTATCAGAGCAGGATTCGCCTGTCTTTTCACCATCATGGCAGATCAACAATCCGCTACCAAAGCAGACTTTGTTGAGTCGGATGTGGCCGTATCCACAACGCTCGCGAATCTGACAGCGGTTGTTAATAGGCTTCAACCCAAGATCGTCAACGACAATTGTCGGAGAAGAGACAGGTTTGAAGGACCGGTTAGGATTCCATTTATTGGCAACCTTAACCGGGTCGATCCATCGAGTTCCGAATCCAAAGAGGAGGAGGAAGATTCGCAAGAAAAAATTGATATCACTCCAACGAATATTGCTTTCATCAAAGGAAGAATCTCAGCGCGAAGATCTCTTCCGATCTCATTGCTCGGTGCAGAAAAAGGTATGTAACGTAGTTATCGACGACGGTAGTTGTGTGAACCTCGTGTCCCAGAAATTGGTCGACTACTTTGATCTACCCACTCAACCCCATGAAGCTCTATATTCTCTTGGGTGGGTCAAGTATGGCTTTCAAGTTAAAGTCACACAAACTTGTCGGGTACCTATCTCCATTGGCAAACACTATCGAGAAGAGGTACAATGTGACGTCCTTGATACGGACGCTTGCCACATTCTATTGGGTCAACCGTGGCAATTCTATACCAACGCCACTTACAAGCGTCGTCACGACATTGTACTATTTCGTTGGGGCGAAGTCAAAATTGCCATGAGACTAGTCGATAGCTTCGATGAAAGCACCAACAAGGAGGGCAACGATAATAATCGTATTATGAGTTCAATTTCTTCCCTATCCAATCAACCGCCCATTCCGGGAAACCCACCGGAAAAGGAGGAAGTCTTGCCGGACAAGGGTGAAGATAAAGTCGCTCCTTTCGAAACAAAATCACACCATACCGATCCAGAAGAACCGACGACAGATTTCGGGTCCCCGATCAAAGAAACCGAAAGGAAGCTAAGGGAAGACATTCTCGAGCCAATGAAACCGTTGTCACAAGATGTCAAGAACGATGATCCCAAAGGTGATGCTCTCGTTATTCAAGCACCAAAGGCTTCGGTTCAAACTGAAACAATTCCCGGTAAAGTTACTCACGTTTCGTACCCTTTCGAGTTTAATAAATTATTACTCGTATGGAAGGAATTGCAACAACCGCCGTTGGAATTTGAAGACTGGTCGACATCCTTGAATTTTGGAGACCCAGTTGTGCATCCAAGAGTTTTGAAGAATTGCATGTTCTACGAGGCGGGTAAAGTTGGTTTTCAAGTGAACTCGAGGACGAGTTCTTTTCAAGAGAGAGTGACTGATACAGGAAGAATTCGAGAGGTAAATAAGGGTTTTACAAATAATAATAAACGAACTCAAAAAGGTAAACGAGCCCAAAAGAGACTCGGAGTTTGGCATCAGAAAAGAAACAAGTCAAGAATCATAAACAGCGATCGAAACGAGTTACAATTAAGTTGTAGGGGAAATGGCAGCGAGAATCGAAAGCAGCGAGAACCAAAACCAATACAGATCCTGGCGCCCTTAGTGGCGCGGGTTATGCCGCGCCAT
This sequence comes from Saussurea involucrata, assembly GCA_033807775.1. Taxonomy (NCBI): domain Eukaryota; kingdom Viridiplantae; phylum Streptophyta; class Magnoliopsida; order Asterales; family Asteraceae; genus Saussurea; species Saussurea involucrata. The sequence goes on along the minus strand of CM066322.1, from coordinate 51,968,840 downwards.
GAGACGCGCACGACACTGCCATTCCATCCCAATTCCATGTTCCACGTGACCATCTCAAATCCATGTTCCTTTTAGTTTTCTTTGTTAATTTCCATTATTTAATTAATAGTTATTATCTTTTAGTTATTTATATTAGATTAGGATTAAGTATTAAGTTTCTTATTTATCTTTATTAGCTTAGTAGTTATCGTTTTATTGTTTTAGATTATAAATAGGGTATTAGGGTTCTTTTGTTAGGCAGTTGATTAATTAATAAAGTTCTTATTTTTAGAGTGGATTCTCTAGTTCTTCGTGTTTTACGATTCGTAATCACGTTTATCAAAGGGTTTAGACGCTTGTCGATCCTTCCGCAAACCCCGCTGCGTCACATTAAGAGCCATTTAATGTCACATACATGTGAGATGATATCTCCACATAACGCCTCATATCATTTATCATAATACTAGTAGTGTACCCGCGCAATGCGGCGGGAGCTGTAAATGTAAATAATTTGAAGTTTCGTTAGTAAAAGTTTTAAGAATGATATAGTTACATTTGTGGTCGTTTACCCAAACGCTTACCCGAGATAAGATTTAACACTATAACTTACTTTACCCGGTAAAATTGTAGTCCATCACTCTTACCGGATACGTCTCTCCAGTCTTATCATCATCTTCATTTTTATCATCACTCTTACCGTATATGAGTATCATCCTTATATAAAAGTCATAAAATAATTCAATTTTCAAGCTAGCAGTTCTGTTTGCTTTTGGTGTGCTTTTGGAATGCTTTTTAGCAAAGCACTAAAACATTAGCATCAACTTTGGTGTTTATTATACAATTTTTTATAAGAAGTATGTTATGATTTGTCACTTGTAATTAAAGTTTCTTTTAGAGTTTTTCACAATGATTTATAAATTAGTATAGACAAGAAAAACTGTCATACATAACATATTCTACAAAAATCATCTTTACATAATGCACATCTAAGCTACAAAATTAATGAGGCTATTTCAATTCCTATGATCAAAACAACAACAAAAACCACATAAGAAGTCAAATAAATGCTACTATATTATGCCGAATAACTCCTTTGTTTTATTCATCAAATTTACTTTGATATGGAGAAGGAGGAAGCACTTTAGAGAAAAATCTTGTTCTTTTTCACAACAAATCCTTGAACATAGCTTGGATCATCATCTCTAAACATTCGATACACCTAAAGATTCATAAGAAATCAACATGAGTGATTAACACATCAATAATGTGAATGCTTGCAATCTTTCAAATTACATCTTCCAATTTTAAACTTACAGAGGTAGTTATAACTTAAAAAATTAACAAGCTACTTAAACATACACTAAAAAGAGTGATGAAGTTTAACTAAGGGGCCGTTTACCAAACACTTACCCGGTAAGTGCTACCGATAAAATTCAACACTATCGTTTACTTATCGGGTAAGATTTTAGTTTACAAAAACGGCATCGTATGTAACAATTTACCTGGAAAGCGACAACCATGGTAAGAGTCGTCGCCCTCACTTGCCGTCTTGCCGGGTAATGCACTTACCCGAGTAAGCATTTGGTAAACGGCCCCTATGGCACCCAAAATCAAAATCATTGTGCATTATGAATGATCATTTGAAATACACACATATGATATGTACATGTACCATTGTCTTCCCATCAAAACCTCAATTGAACAGAGTCACATTCCCACACAAACACACATGTAGAATAATTTAAAGTCCATATTAGAATCCATATATATCCAACAAGCAGCCTTCCTGCTACCCCTAGTCCTGAAAAACCAATTGAGGGGGTGAAGGAAATAGTTTACCTGTTGGGTCTCTGCAAGTGATTTAGATGTCGGCCTTTAGGCACATGTCATTCACTTCAAATATGTCAATGCTGTTAGATTGAAATTGTCTTAGGAGCTTTGGTACAGATTAAGATTCATCCCATTTACAATTCTACCTACTCTCGTTTTCATTATCCCCCTAAAAACATATAATTAAAATGTAGCTTCTGTGTACCAACAAAAACATCGAATCTGTGACTTGATGCCATAATTCTAGGGTGATTATAAAAGGCTGCTACCAAGTTAAAGTTGCATAAATGTGGTTTTGAAAAGCATTTGATCAGGTAATCAATGATGCTCCTCAATTTACTTGTAATCTACTTCAAAGTGAAAATGGAAACCAACTAACCTTGGGTTTGAAAAGCATTTTGAAATGGAAACCAGCTAACCGTGGAACAGCGATGGAGAGGTTTAGCGATCGAACAAAACTTGTAAATTCAGAGGCAAAGTGAACCAAAGTGAGCCACACAAAGAAAGATTGATAAGCTATGAGAAAAGGAATGAGAAAAAATCTTACGGGATTCCAACGACTACAAGAAATCGTTTTCATGGAACGGTATGTAAGAATGAGTGTTTTTGGATAAACAACAGACATGTAAATGCATGCAAAATGTGGTTTGCGCATAATGAAGTGAAAACTATGAAGCAAAGTGAACCCAAGTACATATAAAGAAGCTGCACAATGAAGATATCATACCTTTGCAGAAAAATTGAGCAACTGATATGGAAAAACAATAAATAATCAACATTCGTGGATTAAACAATGAACATATAATCAGGCCAACATTGGAGAAATAATTGGGAATGGGCAGAGTGAACCCAAAAAAACACTATGAAATCAAAGTGAATCAATTACCTGAGAAGGAGTTGTCGAGCAACTGTGTCATCTAGCAGTGGCGTAGAGATTCCTACCCCTCGATCTACAGTAGAAATTTGTTTTAAAGATCATAGTTGATCGTTTAGTTGTTAAAGCTCTTATGTTCACCATCTCTTTCCAGCAATGTATATAGAGTTCAGTCACAAAGAAGACAACAAAACCTACATAAATAACTCTTCCTTAAATGACATGAAATCGTCCAAATCCCTTCAACAACCCAGTTGCTAGTGTTTTTGCACATTGCGGTAGAAACTTGAAACCCTGAAAATCGATTGTTTGTAGACCACAATAATTGAACCGTATGAAGAAGCGATGAAGAAACGTATGAAGAAGCGATGGATTGAAAAAAATGAGGAACAATGTACCGTATAGGCATGTGATCGATCGTTGTGTGGATTGAAACGGAATGAGGAACGAATTACCTTGAACCGTATGAAAGAAATGATGGATTGTCAACGAAGTTCACTGTGTGCGTGAAGCCCTAACTGTATAGATATATGATCCATTGTTGATGGAAGTGATAAGAACATTAAAATAAACAGGGACAGCTGCAAGAACATGAAAAAATCAGCAAAAATCACACAAATGATAGCATTTTAAACAAAAAACATGTGAAATTACCTAATTTTCATGTCGTTAATCACAGCTAAATTCAACAGAAGATGGCGATTCAAATGAGAAAACCCTGGTATGCAAGATTTCAGGATGAGACGTTTACGTCTGAAATTTGAACAGACAGTTTACTTAGGAGATTAAAATGCCTTTGGGACAATGAAAAGCCTCTTTAGGAAAACAAAAAGCCTGTAAATCGTTCAATGGGCTGAGATTACGCAATCTCAAAAATAGAATTTGAGTAATTAAGATTTAAGATTTTAAAACTTTTAAGACTTTAAGACTTTATGCTTTAAAAGATAGTACATTGTGCATTAGAAATTGTTTTTAAGACTTTAAGACTTTTGGTCTATATGCTTTATAAGATAGTATAGATTTAAGACTTTAAGACTTTATGCTTTAAAAGATAGTACATTGTGCATTAGAAATTGTTTTTAAGACTTTAAGACTTTTAGTCTATATGCTTTATAAGATAGTATAGATATAGATATAGAATAGATAATTGATCATGTGATTTTAGCATCATCACATTCCAGCATAAAACATCAATCTAGAGATATCAAAACTTACAAAGATCACTCCTACAAAAAGTCCTTAATAAAAAGGTGGGATCTTGAGAAAAGTGTAATCACCACCCAAACATAGAACCAAAATGAATTTTTTGTTGAGCCCTACAATTTGAATGTCATCATACTTCTACAAAGCCCAGGGTTGTTTAGAATCAGAATGTATGCTATGGTTTTAAGTAAACATCCTCAGATTGGTATGGCTCGCCTTGTAGATCCATCAACAACAAAAAGCATGTAGAACTTGATAGAGGAAGTAAGATCATCATTTTTGCCGATTAATATACAAGATTTTAAGTCTACATCATCGGAATAGCTCACGTTGTTGGTAAATTGAAGAGAAAAGAGCACAATAATATTAAAAATGTGAAGAAAACAATATAAATGAGTTCAATCCTAGAATTCGAGATGGTGAAAACTGAGCGAGAATAATCACGAATACCATTCGTCAGAAAGAAAGACCGGGTAACTACCTATTTTTCAAACGGTAGCTCTGCATAGTAATTACTCCATTCAGTAGCTCTCCAAAAGGTGTTCTGCACTTGCCAACAGTCTTGTTTTCAAAATTCTCTCAACATTTCTCAATTTGACATCATTTGTAATCTTTGTGTGTAGAAGTAATCTTTAAGTGTTGATGGTGTTATGAGATTTGATGATGGAGAGAGTGAAAGGTCTGGTAAAATGTAAATACATACATACATTAAAATGTAAACAGACAAAACATATACATACATATATTTATGTATATATAGAAATATTTTACTAACAATTAGTCACCAAAAGAGGCAGAGTTCGTCTCATAGAGAATCTTAAAAGCAGTGAACCAAGAAGATGATATTGATACCTAAAGGCGCCTGGAACTTTCCCTTGCCGCTACAGCCATATCACGTGCATTTAACTCTCCATTTGAGACCCAAGTATGAGCATCCTGATGGAAGAGTGTACCAATGTGCTGCCCTTGGAGAACTTTAATAATATTGTCCCCAGCAAATCCGCTTCAAACATTTTAACCAATCAGATCACATGTTAGTATGTAAATAATAACAAGACGCCAGATAGCGTTTCTCTCACAATCAGTTGTCTTTTACCCATGAATGATAAAGGGAATTTAACTTTATTAAGATATAAGAAAGTTTGGGATCTGAAGAACATACCTCGTTATAATGACAGGGATGCCAGCCTATGAAGCATAAACAACAGCTTTTACTTTAGCAGTCATTCCGCCTCTTCCTAGCCTTGACTTGTCCCCAAAAGTAATTGTATTCTCGAGCTTCTCCTTAATGTAGGTATAAATTAGCTTTGACTGAGGATCACTTGGAGGCCCACTGTAGAGACCATCTACGTCACTTAACAACACAAGAAGGTCTGCTTTTAGCTCCAAAGCTAGTAGAGCAGCCAAACTGTCGTTATCCCAGAAAATACCAGAAGAATCCTGTAAGAATTACACAACATAAGTGTGAAACTGGATTTATGAACTTTTTGAACAAAACATTTAAGAATGAAAATAATAGAACGAAAACGAAAGCATACCTCGTATGGAGCTCGACGGGTACTAACAACGTCATTCTCATTAAAAACAGGAATAACCTTATAAGACAATAGTGAATCCACTGTTTCAGTAAGTTGTTTCCTAAACTCTGGACTCCTGAAGTCATTATCGGTCACAAGAAGCTTAGCTGATGTCACATCCAGCTGTAAACAAAATAGCAACCATCTAATTTCAGCATTGCATACACAACACGAAAACTATATATAAAAGAGTGATCATGAGAAGTAGATGAAACAAAGAAAAACGGATTGAAGTGCACAAAATAAAATGAACCTGACTGAACAATGTATCATAAAGTGTCATGAGACCATTTTGTCCAACTGCTGCACACGCCTTACCATCAAGCTCAACTTGTGGTTTCTGGAGGTCGGCAAAGCTTCAAGACATAAATATTCATTAGTCATAAAATATTCGACAAATATAACATTTTTATAAAAAATATTATGAATTAAAGAGTATCAGTAATAACCAGTTTCCATGCAAATTGATGAAGTTTATGTTCCAGTAACATCAAATAAGTACCTGCTATGGACTAACTTCCTGTATCTAAGCCGCTGTCTACCGGCACCAACAGCACCTGATGAGACCAATATAACCTCAAATCCTTGAGAATTTAGTATCTGAATCTGCATTTAGGAGATAAGTTTATCATAATAAGAAATCAAGACATAGCATAGATATTTTTATAAAAGACTATTAAAACAAAAACAAAAAATAAGAATGACAGTATAGAAGGACCCAAATAGTATGAAAATGAGTTTCAATAAACAATTTACCTGCTCACATAGAGCTCCCAATCTTCCAAGCGCAAGTCTTCCATCATCTCGGGTGACGACAGCCGTCCCAACATAAATTAGTGTAGTAAAATGAAAGCTACAAGTGCAAAAAGAGTTTCAGAGTTGACAAGTTACCCAATTTTTGTCTCTCCATTTGAATCAACATCCAACAATACTTCTCTTTCTGTCCATCGAAACCTCAAGAATCACATAAAACCCCACGACAAAATTACTAATTAACATGTTTATAAGACAACTTTCAAATGTTCTTAAATAAAGAAACAAGTATATATATATATACCACATATATATACAGTTGTGTGTGTGCGCTTGTGATACAAGTAAAATCATAAGAAATCTGCCCAACTTCAAGTGAACCCAGAAACTGTGATTCAAAACAAATTCATAGAGAATTAGCACACTCAAATCTCAAGGAAAGCAGGTCAAAACAGTCAATACTTTCCAGATTAGAGTAAATGGTTTTTATCAAAATCAGGTCAAAAAAGTCTTTACTTGGGATTTTTTTGTTGCACTCCTCTAACTATATGTGAAGTCAAAATAACGATTTGATGGGAATGAGGGACTCTACACAATCATTTAGTTAAGAATAAAAAAAGATTTGCTTACTTGGTTGAATGGGAGTCTACATTGGAGATATACAGTCACCACTTTGGACCACTCAAACAAAGCGGGATGGAAACACAAGATCGAACTCAAAATCTGAAATCAATGAAGAAACACCTCATGATTAAAATTGAAATCTAACTCCAAATTAAAAGATTAGCATACATCTGATAAATCTCTAGGGGTTTGAAGAAGTTGTGGAGAAATTATCAACCATATTTTGAAACCTGGTTCATAAAATATTTTCAAAATATAGCCATGGCTGCAGCACTGGTCTTTGATCGAGTTGGAACCCTTAAAACTTGAAGGGTCTTGAAAAGCATACCCCGAAATTAAGTATTAAGACTTGTCAAATGGAAGACAACCTATGAAATCAAAAGACCAGGGAGGACTACGCAAAAGAAATATGCAACGGAAAACACAAAATCACAAGAAAGCTAATAGAGAAAAATGATTTAAAAGTAGAGGACTACCCAAAAGAAATCAGATACAAAATGTGATTATATTCCCTGAATGTGATATCTGAGCAGATGGGGTTGCAATAAAGTATAAAACCTAGATCAAAATCGAAAATCAGAAATCACATACAAAACAAGCATCTGGAGAAACCAAAAATCGAAGCTTACTATCCAAACCCAAAATCGATTGCTTTCAAAACAGAAGAAGGGTTTCAAAATCGAAACCCAAAATCGATTGCTTTTGATATTTGTTGTTTAACCAAAAATCGTACATTCTTCTTTTTAGGAAAATGAATTCAACGAAAAAGGGTGTAGAAATCGTACCACAGATTAAGAAAGGCTTGAAGAAACTCATGGTGTAGAAATTGTACCTGAGAAGGAAGTCTGAACTTGAAGAAAAACTTGAATGCATTGAATCCTGCAGGTTATAGGGTGTTGGAGGAGTCTTGGAGGACGGATGGAGGCGAAGAGTCGCCTCGAAAAAGATTAAGAGTCTGCAGAAGCGTGATGTATTTTGAAATCGTTCAATGGGCTGAGATTACGGAATCTCAAAAATAGAATTTGAGTAATTAAAGATTTAAGATTTTAAAACTTTTAAGACTTTAAGACTTTATGCTTTAAAAGATAGTATATTGTGCATTAGAAATTGTTTTTAAGACTTTAAGACTTTTGGTCTATATGCTTTATAAGATAGTATAGATATATATATCAAGATTTAACTTTCCAATTAGGAATCTTCACAAAATTTGAGGACTCTGAACTGAACTGAGAAAAGAGGAAATAGAGTTATTACTTATTAGTTATTTTTATATTTATAAAAAATATTATTTTTTTAAAAAGTTCGGGTTTCGGACGGGTTCGGGTTTGGAAAAACCCAACCCGATCCGTATTACCTGCGGTTTTCAATCGGGTTCGGCCTATTCGTGTTGCGGGTCATCGGGTTCGGGTGACTTCGGGTTCGGTCCTATTCGGGTCTGTCGGGTACATCGGGTCGGTCGGGTTTTGCTCACCCCTAGAGAGGAGAGGCAAATTGATCAATTAATTTGCAGCAGAGAAGGACACGAGTTCAATTTTATTAGGGGTAAAATAAGATTATTTTTAGGATATATGTTTATTATGGGTAAAATAAGTTTATTTTGGGATAAAATAAGGGTAATTTTTTTTTGAATTAGAACTGAATAATTAACATTAATTAGTCAAAATGAAGTTAACTCTATAATAAAATTGAATTTAAAAAATCAAACCATATCAATAATTTAAATTTAAATTTAAACTTAGAAGTAAATCCCGTATTTTTTGGATTACGAATTTTTTTTTGAATTTATTATAAGTATGGATATGTACGTATTATCTAAAGATATTCAATATTAGTCAAAATGAAGTTAACCCTAATCACGAGTATATATTTATGATATTTAATAATATAATTAAATCCAAAAATATTCAATATTGAGCTCATTTCAAAGATATTGACGAAACAATTACAATGGTATAATTTGTAAAAAATAGAAATGTTTTTTTAATGCATTTTAGTTCATATACATTATTTATGTTTATATGATAAGAGTTTAAAATGAAAAATAAAAAAGTAAGAGATTAAAAGTAAACTACATAGATAATTATAAGGGTAGTAAATGTAAGGTATAAATTTTAAAAATTGAATTAAGGAGAGATTTAAGGAGGAGTGAATGTGGGTGTGATAATTGAACTTATAATGTAAATGCGTCTAGATACATGTTTAGGCGGGAAAACAATGAAGTCAACTCACCAGAAGACGACACGTGGCATGTTAGTTACTCATTTATTATATGTATAGATGAGAGAAAAAAAAACATATTGATGTAAGTATTTTAATTGAAAAGTAGATATCCACGTTTTTATTATTATTATTATTATTATTATTATTATGGGAAATTAATTAAAATACCCAAAGTTTGACCAACTGTTACCAAAATACCCAAAAAAAATTTATTTTGCAAAAATACCCAAAATACCCGCGATGGATCCCGCGATCGCGGGCTAGGGCTGACGTGGCACGTATTTTGGCCCCAAATGCCCCGCGAAGCCCCTCAACTTTGGCCGCGGTGCACTTTTGGTCCCTGCCCGCGATGGACAAAAATTTTCACTTTTGGTCCCTGAAAATTTACACTTTTGGTCCCTGTACTTAGACGAATCTTGCATGCTTTTACTGTTTTTTTCCACAATTATTGTACTTTGAAGACCGATTTGTGGTTGAAATTCATTTGCATGTTTGAGATTTCATCCATAAATATCAGTAATATGCAATTCACAATTCACACTTGTTCTTGCTTTCTTTCTTGATTTCTTTCTTGATTTCTCTCTTGCTTTCTTTCTTGATTTCTTTCTTGATTTCTCTCTTGCTTTCTTTCTTTGAATTGCTTTCTCTCTTCTCTCATTTCATCCACAAAAGGCATCGTCATCAAACCCTAAGTCTACTCCTGAAAAAATGCCACCTCAAATCGAGGTCGCCATAGCAAAAAAAGAAAAGGAGATAGATGAACTAACAGAAGAGTGGAAAAAAATGATGGACAGGAAGGCAATCCATTTGAGAAAGATCGAAGAGGAAGACAGGGAGATCAAAAGGATGAAAGGGGATATAAAAGCTCGGGAGGCTCGTGTTCGTCGAGAACAAGAAGCAATTCACCATATTCTGCAAGACTTCGCAATTATTCAAGCGAAGGTAAACGAGAAGCAAGCTTGGATTGATGAAACTAAATCAATTTTTAAGTAGGTGGTGGTTATATTTTTTTTTGTTTTGTATTTTTTTTACTGTGTTGTTATTTGTATTTTTTTTACTGTGTTGTTGTTTTGTATTTTTGTTGTTGTTAATTTCTCTGAAAATTAGTTTTTAAGCCGCTGAACCACGGTTAGGTTGGATACATCATGCAAGGTCAAGTCATAGGTTACCTCATTCGTGGGCCTACTCCTCTTGTAGAATATATGACAACCCTCAACTCATTTGCTAAAGTGTGTGCGAGTTGTGGTACACAATGGCCATACGTGGTTGCAAAAGCAGAAGCCGTTGAAGAAGGGTCAGAAAGATTGAAGATGAAGAGCTTGTTGGATGGAATACAAACTAGCTGTGTTATCAATGTTCATTTAGAAGCATATGTATGTGTGTGTATATATATAATATAAAATGGGGTTTTGACAAGTTGGTATCACTGGACTCATTTAAGAATTGTGAAAATGGGTATTTGACGAATGATGATTCATGTGTGTTTGGAGCTGAAGTGTTTTAAACACACATGAATCATCATTCGCCAAATACCCATTTTCACAATTCTTAAATGAGTCCAGTGATACCAACTTGTCAAAACCCCATTTATAAACAATTCTACCTTCTCCTATTGCCATTCACGATATCTATAAACACATTCAAATAATAATAATTTAAAACGATTTAATGAATTAGTTAATATATGATTATTATGTTAATGCGATAGGAGTGTAAAACAAAATTGAAAAAAAAATATGAGATGTACCATAAATTAAATAATTAACTATAATGGTGTAATTTGTTAAAATTAAAACGTATCTAATATGAATATATAAACAGACATGTGTACTCAGAGTTAACATTCACTGCCATGGATGCAAGAACAAGGTCAAGAAAATACTAAGAAAAATTGAAGGTCTCCTATTTTCTTTATGTGTGTAAATATATAATATGAATATATATATCATTTACAAACTAGCTGTGTTATCAATGTTCATTTAGAAGCATATGTATGTGTGTATATATATCATTTACAAATCAGTGTTTAGATCAACAGTATCATAAGGGTTTGTTCCATATGGTTCAAGCTGTGACGGGCCCGGGGTGTGACTGACAGAATGTCTCCTTGGCACGGTTGAAGGGGCGGGATTTGGACACTCTCCACGAGTGTGTCCTACGCATTGGCACCGAGTACATCTTCGTTGTATCGAACTTTCACCACGTGATGGACGTCGGTCGTTCTTTCTCGGTCTCCCGGCCCTGTTCTTATCCATTAAAGGTGGATAGCATGGTGGAAGCGGGTCGGGTGGATACACCCATGCTGCAGGGGGTCCAACTGGGTTTATTACCTCCACGTATGTTTTCCGGTAATATTCGGACGTGAAGAAAGGTACAGCCAAGTCGCTGCAATCTGTATGACCCATATATGTTGCTGCAGCGATGGCATGGCCGCACGGTAACCCAGATTTATCCCATTCGCGACACGAACAAAGGTGGTCTTCCATATTCACAATCGCGTGAATATAGTCATCATGCACCTCGTACTTCCCATACCCGATTGCTCTTACCGGCCATGTCGCCGCACGACGCGCCCTGTACTGAACGATATTCTCCGCCGTTGGTGCGAGTGCATTTTGTATCTTAGCTCCTTTTAGGCGTCGAATTTGGTACCACTCTTGTTGAAAGACCCGAAAGTAGTCCATAAGATTAACAATCAGACATCTACGCGCAAAACGGGAGAGTGCATTCACAGACTCTGCACTATTCGAGGTCAGAATGTCATACCGTTGTCCAGGAAAATGGGCCGCGGACCACCTCTCCGGTCCAGCATCGTCAAAGACTTTGGCTGCTTCCTTGACACTGTATCGTAGCATATTCATGTACTTGTTAAACTCCCGATCCGTATATGCTCTGCATGCCGCCCAATAGACATCCTTGTAGGTGGTAATACGTTTGTCCTTGGATTTGGCGTTCATCTCCAAATGTCGACAGCATATGGCGTGAGGGGCGTTTGGGTACATGGCAGAGATTGCGGCGCTTATGGAAGGAGCCCTGTCAGACATAAACACCAACCCTTGCGGGTCTCCGATAGCTTGTCTCAACATGGACAGAAACCAAGTCCACTCGTCCCCGGTTTCGGACTTGCCTACGCCGAAAGCTACTGGAACGATGGAGTTATCCCCGTCCATGGCAACCGCCAGGAACATCATACCCAAGTAACGGCCCTTTAAATGGGATGCGTCTATTATCAAGACACGACGTAGATTTTCCAGAAATGTGCGGATCTTCAAAAACATAGGTTAAAATGTTATAGTTTATAATGTGTAAATGTTATAGTTTATAATGTGTAAACATATGACGTGTTAAAATACGTACCGCGGGTCCAAGGGCCACGAAGCACATCTCAAACCGTCCACGTGAATCGGTCCGTAGCTGCGTGACAGTACCAGGGTTCTGCATCTGCAAATTATATAAATATGTCGGGAGTCGTTCATACGACTCCTCGAACGTGCCTCTCACCATAAACAGTGCATGGCAGCGCGCACGCCACGCTTGGTGGTAATCAATCGTGACGCCGAACTGCCGGTGAACGTCGTGGACGATGTCCTTTGGACGCAATGACCTGCTAACATCAAGAAATTTGTTTTTCAGGATCGCACCCAAAGTCTTTTTGCCGGCTTGTTTGTGGTGGGGATTAAGTTGCGTCCTCGTACAAGTGTGTACGTCGTGCAACTTTCTAATCATTATCGCCCCTCCTTTGGGACCCGTGTGAATCGCGTACAACCTCCACTCACACTTTTCTCTAGCACATTCAACTACGTATTTGATTTTGTCAGATGCCCGCACGCGACTTTGGAAACCCTCTTCCAAGAACTTGAGTCCGATCTGACTTGCTAAGAGATCCTTCGAATCGAATATCTGACCTGCTGTTAAACTTTCGCTACGAATATAAGGTGTAGGTTCGTAGCTTTGTGTCTGGGTATGGGAGTCTGGAAGAATAGGGGGCATATCAAAAAAGTCATTTATCTGACTACATGATTTTCTACTAGGGGTATATTCTTCGTGATCATCATTATCGGTGTCTGATCTGTCTATTTCAGAATTACCCGTTCTGAAAACGTGGGTTTCGTCATCAGCAACTCCAGCAGTACGCCATTCGTGTGGTTGTGGTTGTGGTGATGGTGGTGGTGGTTGTTGTTGTTGAGAATCAAGCTGCTCTATTTGGAGGTCTTCGTCGTCGTCACCGTCGTCGTCACCGTCGTCGTCACCGTCGGATACGCCGGGATACACAAAGAGTAATGGGGGTCTTTCTGAATCGACTGCAAGGTGCAGAAAAGTAGAGATATCCCCATCGTTGGATAAATCCACAAATGACCCATCGCCATTTTTAAACACTAACTTGCAAATATCAGAAGAGTTGATTCCACATTTTTGCATGGCGTATGCAACAAACTTCTGATAAGTATAGTTTAGTGACACTTTTACACCATGCTTAGATTTATAAGCAAAATTCCACTCATTGTTATCTTGCACCCATTCACCATCAAAACAGAAATATAACTTAGTTTTTGCAACAGATGAACTCATTTTTTCAGTAGTATCTCAAACACAAAATATTGCAGAAAGAAATATTGCAACAATGAAATCGTTGTGTGAGAATTATGGCTTGAATTTTACGTCTATTTATGAATGAAACAACCAACATATCAGAAAACCAATCTCTCATTTCATCCACAAACTGATATTCCAAAAACATTGATTTAACATTGATTGAAACATGCAAATGAATTTCAACCACAAATCGGTCTTTAAATTGCAATAATTGTGGAAAAAAAACAGTAAAAGCATCAAGATTCGTCTAAGTATAGGGACTGAAAGTGTAAATTTTCAGGGACCAAAAGTTGAAAATTTCAGGGACCAAAACTGTAAATTTTGGCCCATCGCGAGCTGCGATCGCGGGCAGGGACCAAAAGTGCACCGCGGCCAAAGTTTAGGGGCTTCGCGGGGCATTTGTGCCCAAAATACGTGCCACGTCAGCGTATCCCGCGATCGCGGGTATTTTGGGTATTTTTGCAAAATTGAAAAAATTTAGGGTATTTTGGTAACAGTTGGTTTGACTTTGGGTATTTTAATTAATTTCCCTATTATTATTATATACTTTAATTGAAAAGTAGAAATCCACGTTTTTATGATTATTTTTATTTTATTAATGTGTCGCTCTCAGTAAAATATAATTTTTTTTTATTGTTTCCAGAAAAGTATAACATATTTTTGGAAATTCTTTTTAAATCTAGATATTTCATTAATTACAATAACTACAAAATGTTATTAGGTAGTTTTAACTTTGTTAAATGATATTTTCAAGTGTATTATAAATTGGATTTTTGGGATACAGATATCAATGTAGGGAACTTGAATAACTTGAGCATTCCAATCTTTTTAGAGACCTTTCTACATCCAAAGCTTTTGAAAAAATGTAAAATGACATTAACATAATTACAGATATGTTAAGCACAAAAACCTTTATACAGGTTGATAAAAGACCTTGGACACACATAAAATTTGGAGGCTCTCTTCAAATTCTTACATTTAAGCATAAACATACTCTATTTCTACACAAATATACGATTAAATGAAAACAAATATACGATTAAATAAACAAACTTATGAATATTATAACTTTTTTCACAACCGCCCATTCATACATGTAACATTACAACACATTAATTCTACAGCAACCCTGATCAATATTGTAACTTTCTTATACTCACTATAGCTATAGCTATAGCTAGCTAGTAACAAATAACACATAACAATTAATTGAATGACTCATGACATACTTCGATGACTTGAACCCGGACGTGGAATCGAGTAATTTTCTAATAAATTCGACAAGAGAATTCTCTTTTCTTTACGTATTTCAACCAGCCCAGATGCAGGTGTCATGCGTGTAGATACCCTTTCGCTTCCAAATAAGAAATCACTTTGTCTGCCATAGCATCCGGTGGAGGACAATCCTCTCCTTCCTGATGCAACACGATCTACGCAAACAAAAGTTCCACATAAGTCAAACCATCCCTAACATTTGGTAGAGTTTGTTTCTTCCATATTTATTTTCTTGAAATTTTCAAAAATCGAATCTAGAAGGCAGCTTGCGTATCACATTTACTTCGTTTGAAAATGGATTGCAATCATGTACTACCTCCGTCCCAATAATTTATGACACTCCACGTTACCCTAACAAAAATATCTTTCATTTTTAAACATACCTTTTTGTACTATTTAACTCTATTTTGATTTATATACGGGTGCAAATAACAACCCCCTTTGTAGATAAGGGAGTAATTGAGTATAGCACAGAAGACGGTTTTACCTCAGAATTTAGTGGGGCCTCGTATGGGTCATCAATCCCAGTAAAACCTGTGAAATGATAATGTACAGTTTAAAACCATGAATTGGAATCAATAAGTGATAAAACCCAAGGTAGAAGAAGAAAAGAACACCCAAATCAACCATGAAAAATCAGATTCCTATAATCTTGGCCACCATCTTACATATTTATACCGAAATTACTAAAGGTTAGTTTTGGAATAAAAAAGATGGGCAATGCCTCATAAATGGATGTAGGGAACGAAGTTATCAGATATGTGTTACATCCTAAATTTACCTTTAATCTTTCCTGCCCGTGCAAGCTTGTATAAGCCTTTTGGATCCCTGGCTTCACATACACATAGAGGCACATCCATAAATACCTGTCAATTACAAGCCTTGTGAGCCATAGTTGCAGATTCTACTAAAGCAGGATTAGTATAAAACCAACCTCGATAAAGTCTCCATCTGGAAGTATAGATCGGCAAGCATCACGGTCTTTTCTGTAGGGAGATATCGCGCTAGCAATGCAAATAAGTCCAGCATCAGCAAACAACTTAGCGACCTCTCCTAAGAAATCATAATATCAACATTAGTAGAATATATGTAGCATGTTAAAGGTAAATTAAGATGAACAAAACAATAAAATTTATTAAATGATAATGAATAATGATATGAAAATGGAACCCCACCAATTCTTCTGATATTCTCAGCGCGATCCTCTGCCTTAAAAGTAAGGTCACAGTTAAGACCATGCCTTACATTATCACCATCGAGGACGTATGTCAGCTTTCCTCGAGCATGGAGTGCTTGAGTTAGTGCACAAGCCACAGTGCTTTTTCCTGAAGTAATCATAGAGTTAAACAATTTGAAAATTTCTATACATCTGTAATCAGAAATTCATCAAAACAAAACATGATAATTGTCTGAATTGATATGGAAGATTGATTCTACCAGCTTTATCTCCATCCAGAAATAAAAGGACCACCAAGCTAACATATAGTTTAATTAACATTATGCTAATTTAGTTTACTTCTCTGGTTTTCTTGTTGATCCAAACTCGATGAATCTATGCTAAGAACAATATAAATATGAAGATCATAAGCTAAGTTATGGTTCATCTAACAAAGACGATTAGTCACTATAATTAAATATATATACTTGAAGGCAAGGAGGTTTCCAGAGGAACATAACTTTCTGATCCCTAATCATATTGAACAAAATATCAAAAGATATCACTGTGAACTAACCTGAACCACTGAGGCCAGTAATCCAAATAACACAACCTTTTTGCTGAAGCAACTCCTGCCTGTCAATTTTCTCCACAGAACATTTATGCCACACAATATTTGTAGATCTCCTTCCATTCGTCGAGATTTCGCGAAGAATCGAACCTACACGATTCCGATTGTAAAAATTGCAAAATGCACAAAAAATAAACGATGCAACTTACAGTTAGTTATAAGGACTTTTTACCATCGGAATCATTCGTAACTGCACGTCCATTCGGCTTGACTTCAACATCGACTTTATATGACGGCGTTCCCGAAGACTCCAATGCTTTGATTGGCGCCAAATTCTTCAACCCTGACGTCATATTCCGTTGACAACCAAGCGACGTCTCCCGAAAATTCGCAAACCCTAGTTTCGTCGGTGAGGTGTCAACATGGTCCAACCCCGGCGAAGAAGTAAAAATCAATGAAAATTTTCCCGCTGCAGTCATTATTGGGGCGCGAAACAATCAAAAACTACAAATCAAATCTCAACAAATTTTTATTTAGGAATGTATATTAGATAAAGCATGTTGTATTTACAATAAAGATTCGAAGAAGAATCCAAGGAATGGAAAGGACCGCTCATAACAACGTGTTGCAGGGAAGAAAATAAGAAAATTGTGGTGAATGTAGGGGTAGGTAAGATTGAATCAACGGTTTCGATTAATTTTTTTTCATGAAGACGTAAGATTTTGGGGTTTTTTGGATCTTCAGTGTTGAATCAGAGCTCCAAATGGCCCCTAAAACTATCCCCATCCAGAATCCAATCCAACCCCATCTCAGTTAAAAAAATAGTTTCTCTCTCTTTTATCCATCCGATCTCTATTTCCAATTCAATCATATATTTTTTTATGTTTATCCGTGTTCCAATCCAATCTAAAATATTTTTAAAAAATTATTAATTTTTAATATTTTATCATATCTATAATATTTTTTCTTATTATTCTTACATATAAAAAATAGATTTCTTAAACTATTTGATACTTTAAAACATAATTATAATTAAAAAAAACTTACAATTGAAAATAAATAAAACAAGTTTCAAAAAGAAATATGGAATTACATATCTCAAATATGTTAATATTGATCTCTATTCGTAGGAAATTGAAAAATATGGATTTTGGTATATTTTTTATTTTTTAACTTTTTTGTTAAAGTCAATCTTTTTAATATGATAAGATTTATAAAAAAAAGAATTTAAACTCAACCAATAAGGTATTGACATATGAAAATATGATTTAATTAAAAAATTAAAAAAAATATCTCAGTCTTGGATCGGATCGCCGATTGCTTTCTCAATGTTTTATCCATTTCTTTTTTCTTTTCTTTTTTCTTTACTTTTTTTGTCTTTTACCCATTTTAGATTGGGTTGGATTGTATAAGTTTGTGAATGGTGATAGTCTAAAATGCACATATGATATATTTAAATAGAACTAGGGTTTGGGACCGTGCATTGCACGGTAGTGATAATTTCTTTAGAAAAAATGTTGAAGTTAAATGGGCCGATGATCATATATATATATATATATATATATCAAAATAATAAGCATCAATATTACACTTCATATGAAGTTGTTATTCTTAGTTATTTATTTTGATATATATAATTAAACAATAGCTAAGAAGTTCTACATCATCAAAGTTTGTAATTGACTCAAAATAATAAAAGAAGTTAGTAAGACTATTGATTATAATAATAAGGTGTATAATTAGTATTATTTTGTCATAACTCGTAATATATCGATTTATCCCTAACATATATTCTCTTGAAATAATTATATTCACCATGCAACCATAATATTGCTACGTAGTTTTGTTTAATTGTAGGGCATTTTGGTAAATTGCTTACATTTGTTATAATGTACTTGTTGCAACTTCGGCTAAAAGTTCTCCATGAAGTCTCCGTTCTCAACTTATGGTTGGACGAAAGAGTAACAAAAGTCGTCACTATTGTGACCACTCAGAGTATATGCAAGCCTGATTGAATTGTTAATTTTTCTTTGTTCGAAGTTTTTTTATTTGCTTGAGAGTGTTTATTCCTAACTTACTTTCTTAGTAGAGAATATTGAAAAAAGAGTTTTATTCGTATTATGTAAAATGAAACATATTATATCAATTCTAATTTCATTTTTATACATAGTATGATTTCAATTTAAATTAAAAAATGCAATTGAAATAATTATATATTGATGATTGTAATAAGTTGTTCTTTCTAAGTTTATATATATATATATATATATATATTTATATATATATATATAGAGAGAGAGAGAGAGGGGAAGGATATTTTGCAACCCTAAAAAAGGTTGCAACTCTTGCAACCATGATCATCACCGTCCATTTAATCTGATTTGATTTTTAAATGTTAAATTGTATTAAATTTTAGAAGGGCATTTAGGTCAATTGATGACTAATTTATTTTTTTGATGATTTTATAATTCGAATTTTTTTAGAACTTGGTCCTAAAAATATGGGTTGTGTAACTATGGAATGTATATGCGGTTTTTTTTTATGGTTTATCCTCCTTATTAATTTAAAGTTTAATTATCTTTTAGTAGGGTTTAGAGCATCTCCAACAGCTTCCTCATTTTGGAGAAAATGAGGAAAATGAGGATTTTGGAACACAAATAAGCTCCAACAGCTTTCCCAAAAGTTTCCCCAAAATGGGGATAATAGGATTTTCCCCAAAATTTTCTCCAAATTTGGAGAATACTCCAAATATGATTACCAAGTGTTTTTCCAAATATGGGGAATTTGTTGGAGATGGATGTAAATTTTTTTGGGGATTTTAACTTTTGCTTTCCTATTTTAGAAATTTTTTGGGGGAAGCTGTTGGAGATGCTCTTATAGGTTTTACTGATATTTTGAATGGAGTTTTCTTGGGTTTTTAAATTGCATGTAATGATTTCTTGTAGATAATTGATGTACTAATTTTCTTTTACCTTTTCAATGTTGGAAGTGATCCACCGTTG
Organism: Saussurea involucrata; assembly: GCA_033807775.1. Taxonomy (NCBI): domain Eukaryota; kingdom Viridiplantae; phylum Streptophyta; class Magnoliopsida; order Asterales; family Asteraceae; genus Saussurea; species Saussurea involucrata. Next base: position 51,949,183 of record CM066322.1, on the reverse strand, counting down.
CATACCCCTTGGTGGGTTTACTTTCAAGTGTTTTGGGGTATTTAGTTTTGTAATACGTCTCTCTTCTTCTCACTTCTGCAACTTTTTCTCATCTAAAAAATGGAAAACTCCATTTCATCATCATCCGTGGTTTTACTTTAACTGTTTTGTGGTTTTACTTTAAGTGGTTTGAAAAATCATTGAAGGTTTGTCGTCGGAAGAAGAAGGAACTCCGTCTTAAGTATGAGAAGGCCATTCAAGAGTTGGTGTCTACTTTAAAAGGGAAACAGACCTTAAAGTATCGCACATATGAATCCATATTCATATTCTGATTCAAGATTCATGGGCAATGTATGACTAAAATATATAGGTGGAATTCATAGGAATATTATGATTACGGATTCATGAATATTTCCAGTTTATTATGCAATACCATTCCTTATTTGCTCTCTATGAATCCAAATTCATATGCACCTTATGCATAAAGATTCATGAACAATATGCATTCACTTGCATTCTTTGAATCCATATTCATCTTCTTGTAGATGTTATCATGTGCATTATCTGAATACCATGTATGTAAACAAACCTCGGTTGTAGAATAGTTTAATCGGAAACTGGGAAACTGGATCGGAATGTGCAAGTGATTTGCAGGATTCGATATAGATGCAAAATCGTTGCCATGTTTAGTAGGTGTTCTGACTTTTATTCTCTTCCCATTTTGCCCTTTAGCACGCTTGATAATTCACCAGAAAATAAATAAATAATGTAAATATTTCATTTATTAAAGAAGGGTTAATAATAAGTATTTAACTGTATATTGATTCTAATTTTATTCATATATATTGGTTCTAATGTCATTTATATTTATATATTGATTTTAATAAGACTTTAAATAATAATAATTTTTAATTTAATGTATTGATTACTTTATATACTAACTCAAATTTTAGATATTTGATTTTATTTTAAAATAATACATATCAATATATATATATATATATATATATATATATATATATATATATATATATTGTAGTAAAAAAAATTAAAACTCGTATGACATGTCATTTAAATATATTGCTTTTAAAATAATATATATAAAGAACGTTATGTAAATAATATAACCGACAATGATCATAAGGTATTATATTGATGTGAATAATAGTCATCTTCAATTACTTATTTATATTAATTATATCATTTTATTATTAAAAATACATATATTATTATATTCAATTATCATCTAAATAGGAGTATATATTGATCGTAATTTTATTTATATATTTTTTTAACGGCAATTTTATTTATATAATGAGTTTGTAAATATGTTGATTATATATATTCGAGTGAATTGTAGATTTGGTCCTGTGATTTTATGATTTCTTTGACCATGGTCCTCATTCTATGTTTATTATGAATATGGTCCTCGTGGTATGCAATCTGTTTTGACTAAGGTCCCTCATCACTAACACCGTTAACTTTTAATGGTTAAGGGAATCTTTTATAGGGGTATTATTGTCATTTTCACTTATCACAAATATGAGGGACCAAATCCACAATTGATTTTTATGTTTGATTTTTTTTGGAATTGGGAACGACTTCTCTCACGTACGATACCACACCAAAATAGGAAAATATTATGTCTTTTATTTTGATTTCATTTTTTTTAATCCAAATAGGAAAATATATTTTAGATATTTGATTAATAATAAAATGGTCCTCACTCTATAATTGCTTATTTTTAAGGTTTAACAAGCACCACATCCACAATTCACAATTCACTCTATTATCAAATAGATATGCAAACAAACTTTTAAAATAGAAGAAAAACCTTTAAAATAAGAGAAAAACAAACCTTAAAAATAACCTATCAAAGTAATAAGTGTTTGATATCCAACATTATATCTAAAAAAACAACCCATCAAAATAATAAGTGTTTGATATCAACATTACATCCCAAAAAAGACAACCAGTCAAAATAACAAATGTTTGATTTTAACATTACATCAAAAAAAACAACCAATTTAGTTACCACTTGTCTGTCCCTTACAAGTTCTTGAGTTGTGACCTTGTTTCTTGCATTTCATACATCTTACCGTCTTCCCAAGCCTTGATAGTTTACTTCCTTTCCCAATTGCTTGACTCAACTCTTCTGATGTCTTTCTTTTTTTTCCTTGGTCTTCCTACTTGTGTGTGATGTATCGGTGGAATCAGTGTAGAGGGACAACTAGACTTGGGCCACATCAATCTACTAGTTATAGGACTTACTTTGAAACTATACATGGCCTTCCATGTATCTAACCTATATACCGGATGAACCCAATCTTCAGGCAACACACTTCCACCATTTTTAGCCATGTTCCATATTGTAGCCACCGCATGCTTACACGACATCCTGGTTAACTCCCAACATCTACAAGAACAAACTTTTTTGTTGACATCAACCACACATTGGTCCATCCAAAGGCCACTTACCTGGTATTGATCTCTTCCATTCCAAATAACTTTGTATTTTGCAGCTTCTGTCTTGATGGAATTTAGCATTTTTGTAGCTGTTGGTGTAAGTGGCTCATGTGTTTTGTCAATCAATTTCTGGACGTTGGCAATTCTTTTCATAAGATATTCTCTTATATACTCCAAGGCAGTAACGATGGGTTTGTCCTTCGCATCCACAAGTTGTTTATTGAAAACTTCGCACATATTATTGAGTAATACATCACTATGATTGATACCTGTAAACGTTTACACTATTAAAAACTGACACTATTAAAAAGAAGAAAATTTTAAGTGTTAGAAACTCTAAAATATTATTAGAGTGTTAGAAACTCTAAATTGTAAAAGTAAACTAAAAAAACAAAACCATCACAACCATCACAACAATCCATCACTTTCAAATGATTTTTTATTAAAAGTAAAACCATGTGTGAAGCAGGTACAACAAACATATTAAAAACACTTTCAAATGAAAATGACAATAATACCCCTATAAAAGATTTCCTTAACCATTAAAAGTTAACAGTGTTAGTGATGAGGGACCATAGTCACAACAGATTGCATACCACGAGGACCATATCCATAATAAACAAAGAATGAAGACCATGGTCAAAGAAATCATAAAACCACAGGGACCAAATCCACAATTCACTCTATATATTCCTTGAATGCTATGTGAAAAAAATTAAAAATGTGACATAACTTAAATAAAAAAATTAGGTGTAAACAAAGAACATGAAAAGATTAATTAATTAATTAAACATTTTGTTAATAACTACAAAAAAATGCAAAATTTAAGGGGAAAAAGAAGAAGAAATTTGGGATTGAGATGTCTATAAAATGTCTTCTTATGTGTTTTTTCTTATAAAATTACAAATTGAAAAATAATAAACTATGTAGACATAAAAGAATGAGAAGAAAAATCAACAACAGAAACCAAGATAACAATTGTAACTAAATCGAATGAAAAAACAATTTTTTTTTGGAAGGGTATCCGAGGACAATGCCCCGACTAATCCCGGCAAGGTAAGGCAATTGCCCCAGCTGCTAAAGCGTGCAACCCTGAGTTTATCCCTAGTGGCCACAAGAACTTAAATATGTAAAATACACAAAACATTAAAAAAGTATGCAATTTTTTTTATAGAAAAAGAACAATGATATTGATTGGGAATACACACATATACACATATCAAAACTATATAAAAAACGACGAAAATCATTACTTGAAAATTTTATGAAGATGGACAATAATATCGACGAAAAGTATAATCTACAAAGAAGAAATAACAAACAAATATACAACCCTAATACAACGTAGTATAGAACATAATTCCATGTTATGGAGCATTAAGTTGTAGTTTATATATAATGTTGTTGTAGGTTATTCTAATTAATAAATAGAAAGATGAAAAGAGTAATATTAATGTATATAAGAAGTTAGATGGTTTAGAAATTAAAGCTAATTAAATTTGAATTGAAATTACCAAAGAAACTTTCGTATAATGAAATACACAATTCTCATTTAGGGGTAGAATGGTCCATTATGAGAAAGTTTTTTGTTTAAAAAATCAAAATTATGAGAAAATAGAAAAATGTAAATAAAGCTTCTCATGATGTCATATAAGCAACTCCACATCTTGCTTATATATATATATATATATATTATAGACGCACACTTTACAAGACCTCATCTGAAGTCTTATTTTACTTTTAATTAATAAGAAGGTATAAGATGTTAAATTACCTCTTCTAATTTCAGACGTATTTCTGACTTAAAAGTCTCTAAAATCTGGAAAAAAAAAACACAAACGGTCTGAACGTAAATGTCTGACCAATTCAGACTTTAGAGGCATTAAGATTATTTTTTAAACAAATAACCCCTGAAATCGGAATCGTGTTTTTAAAAACAATCGTACCTCTTAATACCTCAGACGTATTTGGGCTGTTTGTTTTTCATTAAAAACCTCTTAATACCTCTGAAGTCTGAATCGTTCAGACGTTTATACGTTCAGACCGTTTATTTTTTTCAGACTTCAGAGGCTCTTAAGTCTGAAATACGTCTGAAATCAGAAGATGCAACATGATGTCTTATAACCTCTTAAAGCGCCAACTCTTATTAATCAGACGTGAAATAAGACTTCAGACTTCAGACCTATTAAAAAACATACGCCACCTAAGTGTTTGGTAAAACGCCTCCTTAGTAAAACAAAACTTATATTATTGACAAATTAGAGCATCACCAATAGAGTGAACTAGTTTTTTTGTAAATTTTCTTGTCATGTCATTATTACCTTAAAAAATTAAGAATCTCTTACAATTTCACAATGCTAGTTAGTACAACAATTTTTTTTTGTGTATCTCATATATTTTTTCAACGTCAATATTAATTACATCTATACAACTACTTCTAAATATAAAAACGAATAAAAAGTCATCTCACCTAAAATTCAAAATAAGAAGAAGGTTTTTGTACAAATACTCACTCTCCAATGATACTGACTTACAAAACCAATTCTTTAACTTTCAAAAACTATTCATTAGAGATGCTTTAAGAACATGTGTCGTACATACTCTAAAATGTAAAAAAATAGAGATTTTTAACTAAAGTTTTATTGTCTTAAAAAAAAACTAATGTTTTATTCTAACAATTTTTTCATAACTTTTTTAAACGAAATCGATATTTTGTAACTAATGTTTTAGGGGTCGTTTAGCAAATGCTTATCCGAGTAAGCATTTATGTTAAAGCATAATTGTATTCTAGATTTAATATCAAAGTCAATGTTGTAAAAATCAATATAATTGTAATATAGTCAAAGTCAAAGTAGCTTGTTTATATGCTTGTAATAATCAAATGTATAAATAGTGTAACAACCCAACTCAACAATTAAAACATAAACAACAATAATTAAATAACTCGTCGAAACGGCCCCGCAATACTATCTCGAAAACACGAGTAAAAAGAAGGTTTGCGGAAACAACCTATTACACAACTGAGAACGATATATACTAAGGGGCCGTTTACTAATCACTTACCCGGATAAGTGCTTACTGGAAAATTCAACACTATCACTTACTTCCCGGGTAAGATTTTAGTCCACAAAAATGGCATCGTATGCAATAATTTAGCCGGTAAGCGCTAACTGTGGTAAGAGTCGTCGCACTCACTTACCGGGTAAGACTCTCGGTCCTTGCTTTCGACTCTCGGTCCTTGCTTCCGCTCTTACCGGGTAAGATTCTTGGTCCTTGCCATATTCATCCGGTAAACTAATGTGACTTGGTAAGTACTTACCCGGGTAAGCGTTTTGTAAACGGTCCCTAAGTCTGGTATGCTAAATATAACAACTTTCTTTTATTCCCAACCTCCATGCTCACATCTTCTCCTTGCCCTTACTAGAGCCTTCTACTAAGCGTTTACCTGAAAATGGTTCAGTTTTTGAAAAACGAGGGTTAGACTATGAGGTCTAGTGAGTTCCCTCTAATAACAAACATTCGTGCCAACAACAAAACTTAAAACAATTTATAAGCATTTATAAACAATTCTCCATTTTAAAACATTTAAACGCATGAACGACACATGTTAATGACTCACACTGAAGTCACACACACCCGTGGCAACGTGTGTAACACCCCGAGTTTTGGAACTTTTAAGATAAATATGAAAAATAGGATTTTGGATTGAATCCTAGATTTGATGGTCTTGTTGGATGTAGAATTCAAATACAAATCCAACGGTTCTTTCCGGAGCGAAAACGGAGCTAAAACGAAGAAGTTATGGTCAAAACAACTTTTGGTACAACCTCAGCTAAAGTGACCGGTGAAAGTGACACTTGTCACAATCGCATGTCACTCTCGCCGATTTTTTACCGAGAGTCATGGGACCACGACGAGAGTGCCCAGCGAAAGTGACAACTGTTACTCTCGCACATCACTTTAGTCGTCAGGTACCTGGAGCATAAAAACGTGATTTTCACCATTTTAACCCCATTTTCATTTCCCCACTCCCCCCTTCATCCCTTTCTCTCCCAAACCGAAACCCTAAGCCCCCAAAGTCGATTTTGATCCATTTAGCCACAATATTCGAGATTTGCAAGTGATTTCTTCATCTACCATGGTTTTGGGAAACAAATCTTGAAACTCTTTCACTTCATCTTCTTCACCCAAAGCTTTCTAGGGTTTCATCCAACCTTTTTGTCCATTTTGAAGAATTGGAGCTTGTGGTGTTTTGTTGGTGATCTAGAGGTGTTTTGTTGGTGGATTCTTGTTGTGATTGAGGTAACCATCTCTTTTCTTCATTTATAGAAATTAGGGTTTTGGGTATATGTTGAGATTATTGATGAAAATGCTTGGGGAACGATTTTATATGGTTGAATATGATTATTGATGGTTGAAAAATTATGGATCTAGGTTTTTGAAAGATTTGGCTTGAGATTCAAGTTTCTTCAAAGGAGCTCAAATTGGGAAAAAACCTAGATTTAGCCTAAATCTAGCAAGTTGAGTTCAAGTTGATTTGTGAAAACGTTGTACATTCCAAAAATGTTCTTTTCCAAGTATTTATGTGTTTTACATAAAATTATCAATTGTTGAGTATTTGGTGAGTTTTGATCATTTGAAGCATTCATCTTCATAAACATTGTAAAATACCCGTATTTGGGATTTTTGGGTAATTTGATAAATGAAACATAAATGAAAATGTTTTGGTGATTTATTGCATAAATGAAGGTCATTTAGTAAAAAATGCATTTTAGTATTTGTTGAAAACATGCATAGTTTGTGTTATGTGATGTTTTGAAAATATCAACGTGTAGGTCATTGGATTTTGGCCATTCCCGACCTTGTGAACATTTTGGAAGTTGTAAACCTTTTGGTTTTGGGGAAAAGATGTATTTTGGGGTATTCCGATGAGTAAATCTTAGGTATTGATATGTTTTAACGACTTATCTTACGAATGTAAGTCTTTTGGTATAAATGCACCTTGATGGGTGTTTTGGAAAATGATTTATCTTAACCTAGATTTGTGTGAGATTAGTTATGTTTATGAAGCATGTTTCGCATAAACGTGTGATATTTACGTTTTATTTCAATTTATGACTTTTAACAAGAGATATTTGATTTGTTGAGCTTGTGTCTCTGTAATTGATTATGTTTGGTTTTGGGGACAAATGTCTAATTTTGATAGCTCAACGTAGAGCTTGGACATGACTTGTTTTTATTTGAGAATTACATGTTTTGAATGCGCTAGTTCATTCGTTTGGAGTCATGTAATGCTTTAGAACTTATTGCTATGGATCCATAGGCACTTGAGTTTTATGTACAATGTTGGGACGCTAGTTTTCCACATTGTAGCACGGAATAGGCATCGGGTTTCATGATAAGTAAGATGTGGGCCTACATGGTCGGACATTGTCTCATGAGCAGTAATGTGTAATTCCAATGTCCTTTTCTTGGATTTGGATAGCTCAATGAATAGACCTAGAGGGGTTGAAGTTGATACTCCACAAGTGTACGCTTTAAGTAGCCGAACTTGATATGTCTTGTGAATATAATCCAAGTGTTTGGTTTCATTACCATGGATATCTGGCCTACTCTTCCGTTCTATCACATTCAATGAAACCGGGTCTCCTCCGTCGCCGAAAGGTGTTGTTTTGAGTGTTTATTCTCGTTCATGTTTTCGGTGTCGTTTTATATTTATATGGATTGTTTTCTATGATTTACGGACAATGTGTTATGCCTCATCCTTGTTTGGGTGTTGTGAACAATGAAGTTTTATCCACGTTTATATTATTTGGATATCTAACCTTTATCTACGTTTTGTGTAAGTTTTGGATTTGAGTATATATTTGGGAAACACTTATATGAAAGTTTTCGTCACATAAATGGTGTGCGTTGGGAAAATGCGTTTTGTGCATAATTACTACAAATCCTTTTGGAAAATATGTTTTCAAACTACATCTTTTTCGTTTAACGAATTATTCTATCAAGATGAAAACTCTTAAACTCACTAGGCGTTAGGCTAACCTTTTTATCTTGTCGGCATGTGCAATAGGTTCCGGTTGGGGAATAATTATAGTGACATTATGAAGAGTGGAGAGCTATATACGTGTAAAAGAAGTAAGTGATTTGGTGAAGTCTTCCGCGTTATGGGAATAGCAACTTTGTATTGGGTTTGAGTAACACCCAACCTTTTGTAGTCTTGGTGTAGGACTTAAGATATTGAATTGTTGAAGTTATTATTGTTGGGTCACCAAGGATTTGAAATTGACTCACCGATGTTTTCCCTAAAACTCCTACTTAGAATATTTTAGTTCAGTTCTTTGAATGACTTGTACAAGATATCAAATATTCGGTGAAGTCGAAGATCAACCGAAACCAAGCTTGAAGACTCTCTACTTGTGGAAAATAGAAGAATCTCGGCAACATTCAAACAAGTCATCACCACCGAAATTCCTTGACATTTCGGTGGCCTTCTCTCCACCGAATTTATAAGACAATTTCGGTGGCCTCTTCCACCGAAGTACATGGACAAATTCGGTGGTCTCCTTCTCCCACCAATGACCCTTTCGGTGCTCCTCTCACCACCGAAATATACATGTAACTTCGGTGGCCCTCTCACCACCGAAATATATATGTAACTTCGGTGGTCCTCTCACCACCGAAACATGCTCGCAATTTCGGTGGACTAGTTACCACCGAAACATGCTTGCAATTTCGGTGGACTAGTCTTCTTTCCACCGAAGATTTCTCAATCTCGGTGGAAACCACTTCGGTGCTAAAGGCTCAAGACAGAAGATCATTTATTATGGGACAATATCCTCCAGCAGAGAAAAGTGACAGTTTGTCTTTTTATCTACCTTCAGCTAAGGTCCCTATTATCTGCTCAAGCTACTCTGTCTACACCTAGTGAAAAGTGACAAGGACTTCACAGTTCTCCTGAAGTCAACATTATCAGCATATGTGAAGATGACAAGTGTCCCAAGCATTTAATGCTTGGGCACTCCTTGGCACTATAAAAGGAGAAGTGCTCTTCTTGCAAATACTTACGCTTTCAAGAAATTCTCTCAGTGCAAGAAACCTTCTTTTAAGCCTTAAAACTCAATAGCTTTGCTCTTAGTGTTCTTAGTTGTTTTGTTGTATACTTTGTGTAAGATTGTTAGAATAGTTTGTCTGTTCTTTTCCGCAACAATCTTAAGTTTTCTGTGTGTAATTCTTTTGAAAGTTTTTCAAATATAAGAATTAAAATTGTGAAATTTTTGTGTATTGTATTCAACCCCCCTTCTACAATACTTGTTAAGCCATCTGGGACTAACAAGTGGTATCAGAGCAGAAAGTTTAATTCCATAAACTTGATCTGCGATGGCTGCCTCTTCTTCTTCTACTGTTGAAAACTCTTTTCAAAACAACTTCTCTGAAAACGGCTCTATTTCAAAACCTCCTAAGTTCAATCCCAACAACTTCTCTTTGTGGAAAAGCCGCATGATGCTATTCATGGAAGGAGTGGATACTAGATATCCAACCATTCTCAACGAGGGACCCATTATCCCCAGAGTTTGGGCTCGCTATGACACGCAGAGGCCAGGCAAAGAGGCCTTTGAAAAGGAAATCTCAAGTGATTCTGATGAGGAAAAATCCAGTGCTACTGGTCGGTATATTCTCAAAAATCCTAAAAAGTATACTGATGAGGAGAAACGTTTAGTTACTCTTGACTCCAAGGTAAGAGCTATTATTGCTCTCTCTCTTCCTGATGAGGTCTACCACTCTTTGGTGAACTTTGAAACTGCCAAAGAAATGTGGACCACTCTATGTGTTCTGTACGAAGGTACAGAGGAAGTCAAGAAATGCAAAAAGATTGGTCTTATCAGAAAGTATGAACTTTTTTCTTTTGAAAAAGGAGATTCTCTTCCTAGTTTCTATAACCGCTTCAACTCTCTTTTAAATGATCTTAAGTTGTTGGGCAGAGTCTATGATAATGAGGAAGTCTTGTGCAAGTTCATGGATTGTCTCCCAGATTTTTGGGAAAATATATGTACTTGCATCAAAACTACCAAGGACCTTGAGTTCATGCCCTTAACCGTACTATATGGTACTCTTTTCAACTTTGAGCAAACCAAGCTTCAACGGAAATCTTTCATCAAGGAAATAAAGAGCTCCTCCATAGCTCTTGTTAGTGAAAGTTCCAAGAATTCTCAAAATCTTCCTAGAATCACCTATCCTTCATCTGACTCTGACAATGACAGCCAAACAAATGTAACCCACCAAACGGAAGCATATCTTAGTGATGCTGATGATGAAGGTGAGGATATCATGGTTGAACAGTTGTCGGATGAGATGGCAATGATGGCCGGTTCTAAACACAAGTTTCGTCCCTTCAACAAATCTCGAAGTCTTAGAAAAACTTCATCTTTCAAAACCTCTTCTGACAAGTCCAATGAGGAATGCTACAACTGTGGCAAGAAAGGACATTTTGCATCTGAGTGTAGAAGCAAGCGTATCTCCAAGTCCAAATTTACTTCTTCTGACAATCCCTCTTCAAAAAGGGAAAAATCCAAACACATGCCTTTCAAATCAACCTTTCCCAAAAAGGAGTCCCCACCATCCTTCTTAAATCATCAGGAGCGTGCCGAGAAATATAAGGCCAAGTACAAGAAAGAGAAGGAAAGGAGTGAGGGTCTAGAGAGAAAAGGGAAGGGTCTCATGGCAGAAACCCACGATTGGGACGACGAAGACACCTCCGACAGTGATTCTCAGAATAGATGCTTTGTGGCCATCTCAGAAGAAATGGAAGTTTCCGAAAGTGCCACTTCACCTATGGCTCTAGTGGCAACTGGGTGCTCCACAGCCTACGCTCAGGTACATCCCTTCAATAATATGTCTGATATTGAAAAGATCAATGCTTATGAATCTTTAACTCAAGACTTTTATTCTGTTAAAGACAGTAAGAATAGAAAATCTGTTCAAGTAAAAGAGCTCAAAGCTGAACTTGAAATTTGCATGTCTAAGCTTAAAAGGTTTGAGGAAATAAAAATTGAGCTTGAGGACTTGAAAACAATAAATCATCTGATCTCAAAAGAAAAGAACTCTCTCTTTAAGAAACTAAAAAGGGAACAAGAAGTCATTAAAAAATGGTCAAGCTCTTCCAAAAATCTTGAACAAATCTTTCAAAGTCAAATCTGTAGTACAAACAAGTTCGGTCTAGGATTTGAAAAAACTGATGTTTGTAAGCCCACTTTTGCTCGTGTTCCCCCCACCAATGCTTGTGATAATCTCTCTGATTCCAGCTCTTGTGATTCCATCTCTTTGAACTCGTTAGATCTGTGTGAAGCCTTAAAATATGGGATATCCTTAAAGGCCAAAGACTCCTCATTGCAAATTACTGAGAAGCAAGATTCAAATGACGTTTCCAAACCCATCCATGATCAGCTCAAACTTTCAGTCATGGATGAAGCCTCCTCCTCAAACTCTGCAAAAGCTAATCCTTCCAAAAGATCTAAACCCACCGATCTCATCTCCTTTGTGCCCACCGATCCCACAATCTATGACCCTCCAATCCCTCTTCATGAAGTGTTGAAATCTATTCACATAGACACCTACACCGAACCTAAGCCCTCAAAGATCCCCAAAAGGGAAACTCCTGTTCATTCAAAAAGGATTTCCTGTGCTGACAAAGGAAAATCGATAGTCAACTGCATGGCAAGCTCTCATCCCAAAAGTTCTACCCCAAACATTCCCCTTTACAACACCTATGTACCTAGATCTGTGCTTTTGAGAAAATCAACTCCCAAAGATTTATCCAAAGGAATCCTTGGGTCCAAGCCCCCTGCTCTGTTCTCCTCTAACAAGGTTATAAGAACAAATGATAAAAGCCAAAACATGAAAAATGCTAAAAAGGTTTTTATCTATAGAAAATGCTATAACTGTGGTGACACTTTTCATATGGCTAAGGACTGTCCCAAGGATAGGATTGATAGATCCAAGCTTAAGGAATCAAGCTCTTCTAACCCCAAAGGACCCATTACAAAATGGGTACCAAAGAACTAATATGTGTTTGCATGCAGGCTTTTGAGCACCATCAAATTTGGTATTTAGACAGCGGGTGCTCACGCCATATGACGGGAAACAAGTCTCTTCTCATCAACTATGTGCCGGGAAAGGGTCCATCTGTAACCTTTGGTGATAATTCTAAGGCTTACACCAAAGGATACGGGACCCTCTCTAACGGATCTGTAACTTTCAACAAAGTGGCTTTTGTGGACGGCCTCATGCATAACCTTCTCAGCATTAGCCAACTGTGTGATCTTGGATACAAAGTTATCTTTGAACTTTGTGTCTGCTCCGTGGTAGACAAACATTTCAATGTGGTATTATCGGGAAGACGGATGGAAAATGTCTACGTCATAGATATGGGGCAATCCAACTCTTCTCCAAATGTCTGCTTTGTGTCAAATGATGCATCCAAAAGAAACTGGTTGTGGCACAAACGTCTTTCTCATCTAAACTTCAAGACCTTGCATAAAATTTCCAACAAAGAGCTGGTGACAGGCATGCCAAAGTTGAACTTTGTCAAAGAGAAGCTGTGTGATGCATGTGAAAAGGGAAAGCTCACCAAAACATCCTTCAAGACGAAGCAATGCTCTTCCATCACTCTTCCTCTTCAATTGCTGCACATGGATCTATGTGGACCAGTCAGCACTCCAAGTCTTGGAGGCAAAAGGTATATTCTTGTTATTGTTGATGAATTTACCAGATATACTTGGGTGTTCTTTCTCAGGTACAAAAGTGATGCTACTGAAGAAATCATCAACTTTGTCAAGAAAAATGAAGTTCTCAATGGCCAGCTTGTCCGCTCGGTAAGAAGTGACAATGGCACTGAATTCAGAAATAGTGCTCTCGAAGACTTCTTCACCGAAAAAGGGATCTCTCAGAACTTCTCCGCTGTTCGTACTCCTCAGCAAAATGGAGTGGTGGAAAGGAAAAACAGAACACTGTGTGAGGCCGCTAGATCCATGCTGAGCGAATCAAATCTTCCCACCTATTTTTGGGCCGAAGCTGTGAATACTGCCTGCTTCACTCAAAACAGGTCAGTAATATCCAAAAGACATGATAAAACCCCGTATGAAGTTTTTCATGGTAGAAAACCAAATATTGGCTTTCTTCATGTCTTTGGGTGTATCTGCTTTATTCTTAATGATCGTGAAAATCTTGGGAAGTTCGATCCCAAGGCAGATGAGGGAATATTTGTTGGATACTCCTTATCCTCCAAAGCTTATAGGGTGTACAATCTCAGAAGAAAAAGCATTGATGAGTCCATCCATGTCAAGTTTGATGATCTCAGATGTTCCTCACTCTCAAGTGATGAGGATGATTTACACAGATGGATTTCATCATGTATTGGTGATACTCCCTTAGTCACTTCCACCGATATCTCCTCTATTCCCTCAAATCCTTCCATCTCAAAAAACCCAGCTGGATCACTCTCTCCCACCGAAATTGATCAACCCATCTCTCACACCAAGCTCCCCATTTCCACCGAAAATCTACTCCAAAGCCCTTCTTCCATCCCTAATCCCACCGAAAATCTCATGGGTCCCACTACCGAAAATCCCACTTTACACCAAACCTCTGATCCTACTACTCCATTTCACTCTACTCCTCATACCCCATCACCTTTACCCCCTGCTCTAAAATGGACCAAAGATCACCCCATAGATCAAATTATTGGTGATCAACAAGCAGGTGTCCAAACCCGCAGAGGAGTTGGAAATATCTGTCTCTACGTGAATTTCCTCTCTCTCTCTGAACCCAAGAAAGTGGATGAAGCTCTATCAGATCCTTGTTGGATCACTGCCATGCAAGAAGAACTTTCTCAGTTCCAGAGAAATAAAGTTTGGAGATTGGTTCCCAAACCCAGAAACAAGACAATCATTGGAACCAAGTGGGTATTCAGGAACAAAATGGATGAAGATGGTACTGTGATCAGGAACAAGGCCCGATTGGTAGCTCAAGGATACAGACAGGAAGAAGGCATTGACTATGATGAAACATTTGCCCCTGTTGCAAGACTTGAAGCTATAAGGATCTTTCTGGCTCATGCTGCCTACCGAAATTTTAGGGTTTTTCAAATGGATGTTAAAAGTGCCTTTCTCAATGGGGAACTTACAGAAGAAGTCTACGTGAAACAACCTCCTGGCTTTGAAGACCCAGCTCATCCAAACTTTGTGTACAGACTTGACAAAGCTTTGTATGGTCTCAAGCAAGCTCCACGTGCTTGGTATGACACTCTTGCCAACTTTCTTCTCAAGCATGGATATTCCAGAGGTAAAATTGACAATACTCTCTTCATCAAAGAAACCTCAGGTAATATAATTCTTGTTCAAATCTATGTTGATGACATCATCTTTGGTGCCACTGATGAATGCCTATGTGATGAGTTTGCCTCTCTCATGATGAGTGAATATGAGATGAGCATGATGGGAGAGCTTACATTTTTCTTGGGCCTTCAAGTCAAACAATCTTCAGAAGGAATTTTTATAAATCAAAGCAAATATATTCGGGACCTTCTGAAGAAATTTAACTTTCTAGACAGCTCTCCTATGAAAACTCCCATGGCACCTCCCTTGAAATTGTGTGCCGATCTAAAAGGTGAATCTGTGGATGTTACTCTTTACCGAGGTATGATAGGCTCTCTTCTTTACCTAACTGCTAGCAGACCGGATATTATGTTTGCTACCTGTCTATGTGCTCGTTATCAGGCCAATCCTAAAGTATCACATTTAAAGGCTGTAAAACGAATTTTTCGGTATCTTAAGGGCACACTGCACTTGGGTCTTTGGTATCCCAAAGACTCAAGTTTTGAACTAATTGGCTATTCAGATTCAGACTTTGCAGGTTCCCAGATTGATAGAAAGAGTACTACAGGAAGCTGTCAGCTCCTTGGGGGAAAATTAGTAAGTTGGTCCAGCAAGAAACAAAACTCTGTATCCACCTCTACTGCTGAGGCTGAATATGTAGCTGCCGGGAGCTGCTGTGCTCAGATTCTATGGATGAGAAACCAACTAAGGGACTATAATCAATTCTTTTCTAAAGTCCCAATTCTGTGTGATAATTCCAGTGCTATAGCTATAGCAAATAATCCTGTTCTTCATTCTAGATCTAAACACATCGATATCAGATATCACTTCATAAGAGATCACATTTCCAAAGGTGACATTGAACTACACTTCATTCCCACCGATTTGCAGCTTGCCGATATTTTCACCAAACCTCTTGATGAAACCAGGTTCAACTTTCTCATCAGTGAACTTGGGATGTGCAATTTCCAAGAATAAATATGTGTTCATGCTTCACCGATCTCACATCGGTGGACACCTTCGTATCTACTTCTCTCTCTCCACCGATCTCTCATCGGTGGACAACCTATGTGTCAAATCTTTTCTATCTCTTTTCATTTCGGTAATAATCTCGAGTATCGGTGAAGCGTGCCTACCACCGAAGCACGTTTCGGTGAAAATTTCCAGAATCGGTGGAAATCTGTCCACCACCGAAATCTCATTTCGGTGGTCATCTCAAATCGGTGAAAACTGTCCACCACCGAAATCTCAAATCGGTGGTCATCTCAAATCGGTGAAAACTGTCCACCACCGAAATCTCAAATCGGTGATCATCTCATTTCGGTGGTACTATCCAAATTCGGTGAACCTTTCTATCACCGAAGCCCCATTTCGGTGGTACTATCCAAATCGGTGAAACCTTTCTTCCACCGAAGTTCCACCGAAGTCCCACCGAAGTCCCACCGATCGTCCACCGAGCGAACACCGATTCCTCCACCGAAGCATCACCGAGCCTACACCGATTCACACGGTTCCCAAAGCCCACTTGTGACCACTCAATTGCTTTTGCGTCAGACCCTTCGCCTATCCGCCGCTCCTTGTCCCGATTTCCAATAACTCTTTCACCTCAAGAGCCGCATGTCCCCTCTTCCCATACAAAAATCATCATCACCGTGCCTTTTCATTTCCCTATATATACACATACCCCCTTCATTTCTTCCCCACTCCTCACAATTCAAACCTGCAACTCTCTCCACTCCAAACATATCTCTCTCATGGCATCCTCTCGATATCAAATTCCTACACGTTTTGAAGACCTCCGCTTCAACCAATGCAATCACGTTGCCCGCCTTGAATCCGATCCCGCTCATCCCGAGTTCTCTACTATCGCTAAATTTCTGTCTCGCTCTCCTCTTCTTCACGCCTTCTCATGCAACCCCAGGATGAGCAAAATGCTCATTAGTCAATTCTGGCTATCCTCCGTGTACGATCCCTCCAATGAGGCCATTCACGCCTCCATCTTCACCAATGCCGACGGTGATCACGACCTCACTTTTGGGGTCGATGATGTTCGTCTAGCTCTCAAGATCGATGCCTTTCCCGACTATGAAGACATGTATTTGGATACCATCCATGAAGACATTGTTCTTACCACCGGTTATGTGCTCGACGACTCCTCCAAAAGCTCCAAAGGCCCCGGTACTCTTCTTCGCAGCAAAATGGGAGGCATTTGGAATTTCTTCTTCGCTCACGTTATCCATTGCCTCTCACGCAAAACAAGTGGACATGACCAATCGCCCTCACACGTAAACAAACTCGCTCATGCCCTCATCTTCCAAAGGAAAGTTGACTTCGCCCAATATTTCTTCTCAGAACTTGTCGAGGTCATCAAAACTCCCAAGAAGTGTTATGTTGCTTTTCCCCGCTTCATCTCCATGATTCTACAACACAAGCTTTCCAAAGCTTTGGAGACCGATCGCCGCTCTTCCTCGCCCCGGTTCTCGTATGAATGGTCATCTCCCGTTGTGGGCACCAAAACCCTCAACGTCAAGCCGCTCGCCACCGATCGCCCATTACGCCCAGGTATGATTTCCTTCGCTCTATCTCCCGAACTTCGTTGGGGTGACGCGGAAATTCCCGGGTTTCGCCACTTGGAAATTCCCGAGGTCACTCCAACTGTTGTGGTCCCTTCTCCCCGGTCCCGAGTGACGTCGGGTGGCACTCAAAAGAAACGACAGAAGGCCACCGGCACCTCCGCTCCCGCTTCTCGAACCACGTCACCGAGAGATCCCTCGGAGACTTCCCCGGTTCACACCCCTTCTCACAAGCGGAGGCACTCACCCTCCCCTTCGGGATCTCTTCCAAAGAGGTCTCGGAAACCATCGGCCCAACCGACTCATCCAACCGTCGATTCTCCAAAATCGCCGGTTGTTGAACTTCATCCCTCCGGGCCAAGGGTACCCGCTACACACCCCACCGTCCCCTCTGTTGCCTCTCGAAAGGCCTCAGTTACATTTCAGGAGAACCCCCCGCATACCTCCCCACTCGACTCCTTGGGTGGTGGGGATGACCTCGAGATCTCTCCGCTCGAGGGTTCTGACTTCACACTACACAGCTTTACACCCGATCAGTTTTCGATCGAAGACATTGCACAACCCTCTAAGGGTTCCCCCCCAATTGCACCCTTTGATTTCTTTGATTTTCTTTTAGCGGACACTGGTTCTCCCCAAACCATCCCGTCCACCGAAGAACATCACACCGAGTCTCCCTCGTCCTCGCAACAATCACCCCCCCGATCCCCTGCTCCCCCCCGATCATCTGCTCCCCCCCGATTGCTACAACCCGACAACTTGGTGCCTTACCTCCATATTCCCATTCCCGAGCCTGACCCCCACCGACTACTCTTCCAGTTTCCCGAAATCGGTGGCCACACTTCCCCGCCCATTGACCGCACCTCTACCTTTCTTAAATCTACCATCACCTTAATCTCCCAAGCCAATTCCCGCATCTCTACCCTCGAGACTCAGCTACCGCATCTTCTTCTTGATGCCATCACCGAAGCCCTACGGCCCGTTCAAGAAAAATTATCTGCCCTTTCTACCACAGTGGAGTCCCTCTCCAAACCTTCCACTGACTCACCCAGTCCTGAACGTTCCCAGTGGGAAATGGATCTCGGTGATTTTGCTTTGGTTCCCCATACCACCGAAACGAGTCTAGCCTTCCTACACTCCAAGTTTGATAAGGCCTTCTATGAGTTAGGTTTCAAGTTGCCGGCTGTTCCTGAGGGGGAGAAAACCACGGCTCCACCGAAACTTCCATCCATAAAGAAAATTTCCAGTAACCAGCCTCCACCGAAACCCTCACCACCGAAACCATCCTCACCACCGAAATCCTCACCACCGAAACCCTCACCACCGAAACCATCCTCACCACCGAAACCATCCTCACCACCGAAACCATCCTCACCACCGAAACCTTTCTCTCCACCGAAACCCTCTTCTCCACCGAAACATGTCTCACTCTCACCGACCAATACTGGCTCCACCGAAGCTCTTGACCTTAATGCATCAGTTGAGGGGGAGCAGTCCAGCAATGCTCCCGAAGACAAAGGGAAGAGAATTCTTTCGGCCGAAGAATTGGCCAGAGAAGCAAAGAAGAAAAAGGATCTGACAAAATATGGGGCTCGACCGAAGGACGCTGAAACTCTCAAACTCAAGCCTGCTTCTCAACCAATCACCACCGAACTTGGCCTCTCTGCTCAAGAAATTGAGGAAGCAAGAATAGCTCAAATCGACTTAGACAAATCCAGAGATCTTTCTCTCAAAGCTGCCACAGAAGAAGCTTCAAAAGTCAAGTCCACCGATGCCATCCAAACACAGAGATCGGTGCTCAGTGCCTTGGAACAACAAAAGAATGAAGAAATTAATTGGTACAAAAAGACCATGCACCACCGGAGCTATAGGTCACAAATTTCTTCAGTAAAGATTGCCACCTCCAAAGCAAATCCTCAAGACATCAGATTAATTATTAGCTGGGATGATGGTTCTATGAAGAGTGTGAAAGAAAGCCATCTCCAACTCTTCGGTCTCTCGGAATGGTATGAAATCACTCAACACCTCGTCAAGAGTCCAAATCCAAGGAAAGACATCTTTGTAAAATACATTGATGGTCTAATGAATAAGATGAAGGAGATCAAAAGAAAACATAACATCATTCTCTCCACCGAAGAAAGAGCCAAACTGCTGTCTCTGAAAGAGAAGATCATCCTCCCCAAAGTCAAAAATCCTCCTGACTCAGTCTTCAAGGAAATGGCAAGAGAAGGTAAAATCCCAAATGTAAGCAATCTTAACCTTACCATTCCCACCTCTGTTCCCTATCCTACCACAACCTTGAGCCTCTCACCAATACCAGGATTATTCTTCAACGACGGTCTCGGTCGTCGGGCATTCTTCAGATTTGCCCAGATGTCCATAGCCGATACCATATTTCTGGAAGGCATTCACAACCTCTTTCCAAACATCCCCGAAGCTCAACCGTTCTATAGAAACTTACTGGATGAAATCAAGCGCCGCAAAACCTCAAAGAAGTAAGTTCTCTCCAGTTAGTACTTGTAAAAGTTAATTTCTCTTTTTGTAAAAATTGTACGAGAACTTATCTTAATACAAGTATCTCTATTTGAATTTTATTTCCGTACATACTTCATTTTTTGTTCCCTGTAAATACTGTACATAGTATACATACACATACAAAAGAAAAAGGTCAAAAAGATCAAAAAGAATGGTCTATGTGAAAAGAACCCAAAAGAATAAAAAGGGTCAAAAACGCACTTACTTTTGTTTACTCTTGAATATTCTAAGATAAGGAGCTCAAATTCAAATAGGGGGAGATTGTTGGGTCACCAAGGATTTGAAATTGACTCACCGATGTTTTCCCTAAAACTCCTACTTAGAATATTTTAGTTCAGTTCTTTGAATGACTTGTACAAGATATCAAATATTCGGTGAAGTCGAAGATCAACCGAAACCAAGCTTGAAGACTCTCTACTTGTGGAAAATAGAAGAATCTCGGCAACATTCAAACAAGTCATCACCACCGAAATTCCTTGACATTTCGGTGGCCTTCTCTCCACCGAATTTATAAGACAATTTCGGTGGCCTCTTCCACCGAAGTACATGGACAAATTCGGTGGTCTCCTTCTCCCACCAATGACCCTTTCGGTGCTCCTCTCACCACCGAAATATACATGTAACTTCGGTGGCCCTCTCACCACCGAAATATATATGTAACTTCGGTGGTCCTCTCACCACCGAAACATGCTCGCAATTTCGGTGGACTAGTTACCACCGAAACATGCTTGCAATTTCGGTGGACTAGTCTTCTTTCCACCGAAGATTTCTCAATCTCGGTGGAAACCACTTCGGTGCTAAAGGCTCAAGACAGAAGATCATTTATTATGGGACAATATCCTCCAGCAGAGAAAAGTGACAGTTTGTCTTTTTATCTACCTTCAGCTAAGGTCCCTATTATCTGCTCAAGCTACTCTGTCTACACCTAGTGAAAAGTGACAAGGACTTCACAGTTCTCCTGAAGTCAACATTATCAGCATATGTGAAGATGACAAGTGTCCCAAGCATTTAATGCTTGGGCACTCCTTGGCACTATAAAAGGAGAAGTGCTCTTCTTGCAAATACTTACGCTTTCAAGAAATTCTCTCAGTGCAAGAAACCTTCTTTTAAGCCTTAAAACTCAATAGCTTTGCTCTTAGTGTTCTTAGTTGTTTTGTTGTATACTTTGTGTAAGATTGTTAGAATAGTTTGTCTGTTCTTTTCCGCAACAATCTTAAGTTTTCTGTGTGTAATTCTTTTGAAAGTTTTTCAAATATAAGAATTAAAATTGTGAAATTTTTGTGTATTGTATTCAACCCCCCCTTCTACAATACTTGTTAAGCCATCTGGGACTAACAATTATGTTTTTATGATTGAGGTATTTCCAAAGATGGTTTCTAGAAGGAATTTTATCCTAACTTGATTATTTTAATTGAAATTTGGTTTAGTTGATTTTTTCCAATTTTGAGGGTGTTACAACGTGTCTCGCTCATATTGCCTTAATTGGGACACACCCCCATGGCATAAACGGGACACCCCCCCTCGACTTAAGCCATAACATGTCCACTTCCAAATGTATGCATACATAACAACTTTCTCAACATAGCACATAATAAGGTAAACCATGCAGTTTCATAACATCTCATGTGTGTTAAAATAATACGTAAGTCAACACATTTTCAGTTAGAAAGACTCGCCTGCTGTCCTTGCTTAAATCTTCTCACTTACGCTTCTGATATTTAAATTGAACACCTACGATAATAAACGAGAGTGATAAGTCACCCGATCAAACCTTGAGAGTTACTCTCAACTCTCTCTCTTAAGCCCCCCTTTAACTCACCTCGCAAAAGCTCGAAAGCTCAAATCAACAGAGTCCGAAAGCATATTTCCAGATAACTCATCTGGATTCCATTTTCGAATACATATATCCGGATCCCCCATTTTCGGGTAACACGTCCGGACTCCCCTGTTTCCGGGTAACACATCCGGATTCCCCTATTTCCGGAAAACATCCTCACCCGGATTACAAATCCATCCGGAAAACATCTTGCATCCGGATTACTAATCCATCCGGATTTTGGTGATATTCGGACTGCGTACAGACTTCAGTCCGATACCTCCCTTCGCACCTCAATAATCCAACCCAAACCGTTTTTAAGCCTTTGAAATCATTTAGGTTAATTGTAGAAATACATTACATCATTAGCTAATCATTAAAATCCAATTTCCATCAAAACTAACCACCAATTAATCCCCTTTTGTTCTAAAAACTCTTTAAGCATTAAAATCCATTCACAATAGCAATAAGAGTGCAAGATTGAGAGTTTACCTTGAAGAACTTGATGTAAGAGCTACCTCCAATCCAACACCCTCCTTGATTTCTTCCAAATCGTGCTCTCCAATCCTCATACGCACTTCACTGTGTTTTCTCTTAGCCTCCTCAGATGTCAAATGAGTAGAGAGTAGGGTTTTAGGGTTTTAACTAGACCTGGCAAAAACTGACACGACACGCTAACTCGACACGAACTCGACACGAAATAAACGGGTTTGGGTAACACATTTCAACCCGTTTAAGTAAACGGGTTGACACGACACGACACGAAAATTAAACGGGTAAGGTCAGGGTCAAAAATTTCAAATCGAAAATGACCCGAATAACCCGTTTATATATATATATATATATATATATATATATATATTATAAGTTTTCTTTTTAATGCTTTGGATTTTTAACGTTTTGTATTTTTAATGTTTTGGATTTGGTTAGAACTTATAAGTTTGAACTATAAAATTTAGATTTCTAATGCTTTCATTTGAACTTTGGATTTGTAATTTTTGTGAATTTTTGATTTGTAATTTTTAGTTTTTTTAAATGTTAAACGGGTTAGGCGGGTCGTGTCGGGTTAGGCGGGTCGGGTTAGGGTTGGGGTTTTTTGACATGCTTATTAAACGGGTCAGGTTAGGGTTAGGCACTTTCAACCCGTTTAACTTTGAACCCGACACGACACGTTTGCCAGGTCTAGTTTTAACCCCTATTTCCACTATTTACAAAATAGCCCTTGAACTTCAAGCTTCCAACAAAATCTACTAAACCTCCTATTTCTGTCACAAACGAGATATCGGTTATTACAAATAGGCTCTTGTAATATGGAGTAGCTTAGAGATTAAGCTTTGAGATATCATTTTGTAGTATTGAGAGGGATAGATTATAAAGAGAGAAAGTGCATCCTTCATTACTTGTAACATTTCTCTCATCTCAATACAAGATCCGAAGTTGTGAATCCATTGTTATTTGTTCTAGTTTGCATTCTCAACTTACCAAGTCATGTTGCCTTACCGAAAGAATATGTTAAGACCTAGAATCTACTCGATAAGAGGCAGACAAGGACCAAATATCTTACCCGGTAACTATGGGGGATGACTTTGACCACAGATAGAGTATATGAAAGAGCTATGATATAATTTTTCTATAATTGAATACAAAAAATCCAAATCTCTAAAAAAAGTTACTACCATCTCCAACAGTTACGCTATTTTAGCAATCCTAACATTAACTTTATTAATAAAATAATCAATACATTTAATAAAATATTGTTTCTCTCTTCTACGCATTAAATTTGAAATTATTTTATTGGTGGAAAATATTACTATATTATTTATCTCTTTTCTATAAAGTTTTAGAGATTTTTACAATATATTTCCTCATTTTCTTATTTTAGCGTACAATGTAGCATAACTGTTGGACCGAAAAAACTGTTATAAAACATCATTTCTCCATTTTAGCATAGTTGTTGGAGATGCTCTTAATACTTATCGAGTAAATTGTCGCATACAATGTCGTTTTAGTAGACTAAAATCTTACCCGCTAAATAAATAATAGTGCTGAATTTTATCGATAAACATTTATCAAAATATGTATTAATTGATAAACGACCCTCTTGAAAACAAATAAACTTTTTAGAAAGAGTTGTAACTTTTTTTAACAAAATAATTTTTTTTTCTAAACCTAATGCACCAGACAAGTCCAAGTCAAACAACAACCACTGAGAAATGCTCTTGTGCTTTAATCTCTTAATACAATCTTTGATGTAATACGTATTTATCTCTATATGTAACTTTTTTAACAACACCTTACCATTTTATTACCACCCAAATACAGGTAACCCACAATACAAGGCATATTACACAGCTTAATAACCAACATCAGAAAAAAGCCAAACTACAAACTATCAGACCCTAAGCCGAACAACGCGCAGCCGTACGAAGTTTGCGAGAGACAAACTGCCGCAGCAGCTGTTACTGAACCAGTACACTGCTACGACAGTAAACCATCAGTGTAGCCACCCAACTGTTTCAGAAACCAACTTGCTAGCAATAAGACAGCCTGATTACTTCAGGTAGCAGACTTCTTAATCGGTCCAGACGTCTTAATCAGAACCAAACATCTTCAATCGGACTAGCATGCTTAATCCCTACAGTCCCTACTTTCTTGCACGATCCGTATCCTCTGTTGGCCTTCTGTCACTGTTGTTTCGGGTTCGAAAGCCAGGTCGCCCAATCAATACCTGATCCCCGATCTCTCCTTGTGATCCACTCGAATGCCTTAAGTTGAAATTCAAAGAATCGGTCTAAGATTGTACCTCGATCCTTGTCATAAGCCACCTTATTTCGATTAGCCCACATTAGGTAGAGAAAAAGAAGCACCATACTACTGCAGCCCATCTCCGTGCTCCTTTTATGTTGTCCCCCAATTGATCAACCACTCCAAAGAGGTCACTAAGGGTGCGTTTGGTTGCAAGACAGGACAGGACAGGACGGGACAGAACAGGACAGAACAGAACAGAACAGTTGTCCAGCGTTTGGTAGAACATAACTAAACTGGACAGAACAGAACAGGACTGACAAAATGACCAATTTACCCCAGTGAGTTATTTAGTGGTGGCGGTGGTGATGGCGGTGGTGGCGGCGGCGGTGGTGGTGGTGGTGGTGGCGGCGACGGTGGTGGTGGTGGCGGCGGTGGTGGTGGCGGCGGTGGTGGCGGCGGCGGTGGTGGTGGCGGGGGTGGTGGTGGTGGTGGCGGTGGTGGTGGTGGTGGCGGTGGCGGTGGTGGTGGCGGTGGCGGTGGCGGTGGCGGTGGTGGTGGTGGTGGTGGCGGTGGCGGTGGTGGTGGTGGTGGTGGCGGTGGCGGTGGTGGCGGTGGCGGTGGCGGTGGCGGTGGTGGTGGGAAACAAAGAAGAAGAAGAAGGGGGTATTTTTGTAAAAAAAATCCTTGTTCCACTTAGTTCCATGGTTTTTGGTGGAACACATGTGTTCCATGTTTGTTCTACTTAGTTCTGTTCTGTTCCATCTTAAGGCATGCCAAACATGGGACAAGAACCCTTGTTCCTGTCTGTTCTGTCCTGTTCCGCATACCAAACGCACCCTAAGAGAACTAACCGAGTCAAGATTTAATCCCCACCATCTACCCGATTGAAGCCACACTTTTTTCACCTCTTCGCATTTTATTAAAGCATGGTCCACATATTCTATTTCTTCGTTGCACCTTGGACATAGGGTTGAATCCAAATCCAATCCCATGTTGTCCAAAACCACTCTCGTGGGAATTCTTCCTAATGTCGCTCTCCAAACGAACACGCAAGTTTTCTTTGGAATAATCTTCATCCACTAGGTCTCTACGGTGTTACTCCCCTCCGACGATCTTTTTTCTTCCATAGTGTTCCGAAGCTTCTTGACCGTGAACTCCCCTTGATTATCTAACCTCCACACATCGCAATCTTTTGCCCCTCTTTGTGGGAGATTTCCACGAATCAGGTTCATTAAATTTTCCAACTCCCCTAACTCCTGCCCCCTTGGATCCCGCCTCCACCCCCACTTCCACACCCACTCTTCTCCCCTCCACTCCCCCTATCCTTAACCAAGGTATTCTTGTTCGTTTCTAGATGGAATAGGCGATGGAAGTCCTCCTTTAATCTGCGGTTTGCTGCCCACCTATCCTCCCAAAAACGGATCTCCGTCCCATCCCCAAGTTATTTGCCAAACGACCCCGTAAATTTGACCCCTATCTTATCCACTTCTTTCCCAACCCTTATGATGTCTCTCCATAACGAACCCCCTCCCGAGCCTCTAGGCGTTTCATCCATCAAGCCCCCATCCCAACCATATAAACTCCTAATTACTTTAGCCCACAATGACTCCTTTTCGACTTGAAACCTCCACCACCATTTTCCAAGTAAACCCCAATTTGCGTCCCTTAAGCTCCCGATGTTTAGACCACCCCTTTTGAGTCCTCCTAGCACCCTTTCCCAATTGACCCAAGCTAGACTCTTTTTCTTTACCGTTTCCTCACCACCTCCCCCCCCCTCCCCACCCCAAAAGAAATTACTCCTCACACTCTCTAGAGATTTTATAACACATTGCGGGGCACGAAACAAAGAAAAAAAGTATAGAGAGATACTACCGAGAACTGATCTTGCCAATGTCCATCTTCCTCCAAATGAAATCGTTCTTGCTTTCCATGTTGCTATCTTCTTTTTTATTTTCTCTATTACCAACTTCCAATGATCGTGTCTTCTCATTGAGGCTCCGACCGATAGGCCTAGGTACGTGAAAGGTAGGATGTCACTTCCACACCCCAACCCTCTTGCCCATGCTCGAACTTCTTCTTCCGATACCCCACTCCAAAGATCTTACTTTTGCTCTAGTTTATTTTTAAACCGGAGACTAAGTGGAAACACTTTAGCACCTTCATTAGATTCTTTAGATTTTAGAGTTTCCAATTCCGGAAAAAAATCACATCATCCGCGTATTGGAGGTGTGATATTAAAACTTCATCTTTACCCACCTTGATTCCTTCAAACAATCCTTTCTCCACAGCCTCTTCCATTATAATGTGTAAACCTTCGGCTACCATCAAAAATAGAAATGATGCTAGTGGATCCCCTTGTCTCAAACCCTTATCCATTTGGAATTCTCTTGTCGGTGCGCCGTTTATTAGCACGAAAATCTTTGACGATTTTAAGCATGCCTCCATCCAACATCTCCACTTTTCCCCGAATCTCATCTCTTTCATCACGTCCACTAGGAATGACCATTCTACCGTATCGTACGCCTTTTCGAAGTCGACCTTAAAGATCAATCCTCTTTTCTTCATTTTCTTTAGATGAGCCACCGTCTCGTTGGCGATAAGCACGCCATCAAGAATGGACCGCCCTTTTATGAAGGCACTTTGTTCGTTACTAATTAGCTTATTCATTACCGACTTCAATCTTTCGGCCAACAACTTCGAGATTATCTTATAGAAAATTCCAATCAGGATAGTTGGTCGAAATTCATTCAACCCAATCGGGTTGGCGTTTTTTGGAATTAGAGCCAAGAATGAAGCATTGCAACCCTCGCTTATTTCACCCTTTTCCAAGAACTAATCGATAGCCATCATCAACTCCTTTTTATTATCCCCCAAAAGCTTTTTATAAAACCCATTGTAAAGCCATCCGGCCCCGGCGACTTGTTGATTCCACACTTCTTTATCGCGTTCCACACCTCATCTTCCGATGCCTTTTTCTCCAGGTTATTAGCTTCCTCCTTCGTCAATTTCTTGATTTGATACATCCTTAGCTTTGCACCAACCCTTCTTTGACTTGAATATTTCCTTTTGAAGAAATTATATGTGAATTCCTTAATCTCTTTCGGTTCCTCCACCCAATCTGAATCTATGTTAAGGCCTCGAATGCAATTCCTTCTTTCTCTGTACTTTATTGCCATATGGAATATTTTTGAGTTTTCGTCACCTTCTTTGATCCAACGTACCTTGGCCTTTTGTTTGGCCATCTCCATGCTTTTTTTCTTCCAAGTCCAGCCATTTCTTCCGAGCCTCTATCCACCTTTGTCTTTCAAGTTCCCCCAGTCGGTTTCCATCGGCTTCTTCTTCCCATTTCTTCACCTCTTTCTTTTTGAGTTCCAATTCTCTCTCGACATCTCCCCACTTTGCACTACTCCATGCCTTTAGGGCGGTTTTTACGTTCTTTAATTTGTCCCGAAAAATGCAATCCGGTCTCTTCGATTGAACTTCCTTCCCCCATGCCTCCTTCATCAATTCCTCTAAACCCTCCTCTTTTAGCCACGCGTCAAAGAATTTAAACGGCTTAGGTCCGTAATCAGCCCATTTATCGCTTAGCATGATCAGGAAGTGATCCGACCATTTTCTCTCTAGCACCTTCGCCCCCATATTCTTCCAAAGAGAAACAAAATCATTTGTGGCCAAGAACCTGTCGAGCTTATTGAACTTTTTTCTATCGTCACTGACCCGAGTAAATTTTTCCCTCCCAAAGGAACATCTATCAGATTGTTTCTCCTTATAAATTCATTAAATTCTTCCGTGCCCTTTTGGTTTGTGACTAAATTCAATCTTTCCTGCTCATTTCGGACCTCGTTGAAATCTCCAAACAAAACCCACCTCACTTCCTCCTTCCCACAAAGTTGTTCTAGCTTGCCCCATAGATCTGATTTGTCTCGTTGTTCCCTCGGTCCATATATATTGACGCATCCCACAAGTTCTTTTACATTGCTCCATTTCCCCACCACTGCTAGGAAGTTATCTTCTTGAATCACAAATTCACAGTGGAACATATTTTTGTTCCAGATTGTAAGAAGACCTCCTGATTTCCCCGTTGGTAGAACCTGTACAAAATCCCCATCACTTTGTCCCCAAAGATCTGCGATGTATCGATCATCCACTGCCTTTAATTTAGTTTCCTGTATTGCGATCAGACACGGTCTCTCTTTTTTACAAATTTCTTTCACCCAAATTCTTTTGTCCATCGATCCCATTCCCCTAATATTCATGGAAATGATTTTCATAATTGGTGAGTTTTTACGCGACACTTACCCGGTGTCACCAACTCCTTGTCTGTTGGTCGCTACACTTGACTTCTAACCTGTCTTATGTTCCCATGTGATCCCTAACTTGTTCCCAAATTCCTCCAAGCCCTCCATGTTTTCCAAGCTTGTAAGTTCATTGGACAAGGCCGCTTTCGTTGATGTCGAAATTGTTGGGTCATCAAAGATTTGAAAATGACCTGATCTCCTTACATACTTTGAAAAACATCTTTTATACTTAGAGAAATTTTAGATGGTTCTTTGTAATAGCTTAGTCATACTGTCAAAGTTCGGTGAAGTCAAAGATCAGTCAAAATCAAGAAGAAGTATACCTACCAATGCGGATTGAAGATAGACTTCTCAACCCAAACTAAGCTATCTCACCGATTGTCTCCATGAAAATCGGTGAGATCCCAAACAGGAGATTTCCCCCTTTATCTCCTTGCCAAGAAGATCTTCATCATAAGAGGTAACTTTGGCTATCCCACCGATTGTCCCCATGAAAATCGGTGGGATCCTCAAAATTGGAGGATCCTCTCATAACATCCTTCCTAAGAGGACTCTCACCTACTTTGTCCATGACAAATCGGTGGGATTCTCAAATAGGAGGATCCTCACTTGTGTCTTTGCTAAAAGGTTTTCTCATCAAAGAAGGAATGTATGAGTATAGAAGAAAAAGGTGCATTTGTCCTTTTTCCCATTCTTAGATATTATCACCATCAAACCTTTCTAGCATCATAGGAAAAGACACATCAACTTTTGAGAGTCAAACTTATCCTTCAAATGACAAAGTGACAAGTGTCCCATGCATCACATGCTCATGGCACTATATAAAGATGAAGACTTCTCCATGCAGAAAAACAACTCTTGAAGATTACTTTGTGCTCAATACACTCTGCTCCATTCTCTCTTTGAGCTTTATAGCTTTCAATCTTTGTGTTTTAGAAGTTGTTTAGTTTTCAGTATTACTTTGTGAAGATTGTTAGAATAAATTTTATCTGTTCTTTCCGCAACAATCTAATTGTTCTATGTGTTCTATGTGTAATTCTTGATTTGAATATTTTCAATAAAAGAATTAACTAAAGTGAAAAAATTGTGTATTGTATTCAACCCCCCTTCTACAATACATGTTCTTGTTCTTATTAGCCATCTGGGACTAACAAGTGGTATCAGAGCAGAAAGTTTAATTTCAATAAACTTGATCTGCAATGGCTGCTTCTTCTTCCAACAATGAAGCTTTCTCTCAAAACAATTTTTCTGAAAATGGCTCTATAGCCAAACCTCCCAAGTTTAACCCCAACAACTTTTCTCTGTGGAAAAGTCGGATGATGCTTTTCATGGAAGGAGTGGATGGTAGATATCCAACCATTCTCAGTGAGGGACCCATAGTCGCTAGAGTCTGGTCTCGCTTTGAAACCAAAAAATCTGGTAAGGAAGTTGTTGGCAAAGATGATTCTGATGATTCCTCTGATGAAGAAAAATCTGCTGCTACTGGTCGTTACATTCTTAAAAATCCTAAGAAATATACTGATGAGGAAAAACGTCTTGTGTCTCTTGATTCTAAAGTCAGAACTATCATTGCTCTCTCTCTTCCTGATGAAGTGTACCACTCTCTGGTAAATCTCTCTACTGCCAAAGAGATGTGGTCCACTCTGTGTGTTTTGTACGAAGGTACAAATGAAGTTAAAAAGAGCAGAAAAATTGCTCTTGTTGGAAAATTTGAACTCTTTTCTTATCAGAAAGAAGAATCTCTCTCTAACTACTATAATCGCTTTAACAGTCTTCTTAATGATTTAAAGCTGTTAAGTAGAGTGTATGACAATGAGGAAATCTTGTGCAAGTTTATGGATTGTCTTCCCGATTTTTGGGAAAATATCTGTACTTGTATAAAGACAACCAAGGATCTTGATCATATGCCTCTCACTGTTCTTTAAGGAACTCTCTTCAACTATGAGCAGACTAAACTGCAAAGCAAGTCTGTCATCACAGATTTAAAGAGCTCTTCTCTAGCTATCCTAAGTGACTCTTTTAAAATAACTAAGTGTATTCCAAGAATCACCTACCCATCTGACTCTGACCATGATAGTCAAGAAGATTCCAATGAACATTCAGAAGCATATCTTAGTGATGTTGAGGATGAATGTGAGGAAACTCCAGTTGATAATTTATCAGATGGGATAGCCATATTGGATGGGTATTCTAAATCCAAATCTTGTTTCTCTTCTGGAAAATCTAAGTTCGGTCGAAAATCCTCCTCTTCTCTCTCCAAACACTCTTCTTCGGACAAAACAAACGAGGAATGTTTTAACTGTGGTAAAATGGGTCATTTTGCCTATGAGTGCAGAACACTTTGAAAGACCCATAACTTCTTCCTCAAACCGATTTTCCTCAAAATCTGAAAGATCTTCCCAAAAATTCGGCCAACCTCTCTATTCTGCAAATTCTGACCGGGCTGAAAGATACAAAGAAAAGTACAAGAGAGAAAAGGAAAGACATGAAAGACTTGTTAGAAAAGCAAAGGGTCTGCCTGCTAAAACTCATGATTTAGCAGATGAACCCACATCTGAAAGTGAGAATGACACTTCAAATGTGTGCTTCATGGCCAAGATAAATGACAATGATGATTCAGAAGATCACACTCCCTCAACTGCTCTTGTAGTTGATCAATCTTCAAAAACTTCTCTTACTCATGTTTTTCTAAGTATGGATGTCATCATCAAATAGGGGGAGATTGTTGGGTCATCAAAGATTTGAAGATGACATGATCTCCTTACATACTTTGAAAAACATATTTTATACTTAGATGCTTTGACTCTCAAAAGTTGATGTGTCTTTTCCTATGATGCTAGAGAGGTTTGATGGTGACTATATCTAAGAATGGGAAAAAGGACAAATTAACCTTTTTCTTCCATACCCAGACATTCCTTCTTTGAAGAGGAAACCTTTTAGCAAAGACACAAGGGAGGATCCTCCTATTTAAGGATCCCACCGACTTGTCATGGACAAAGTAGGTGGAAGTCTTCTTAGGAAGGATGTTATGAGAGAATCCTCCAACTTTGAGGATCCCACTGATCAATCTTCAAAAACTCTTGCTTCCACCTCCTATGTTTCACCACCTTTTTGTGAAACCTCTGATTCTAGTTCCATTGGGTCTGTGTCCATGAATTCTGCTGATTCATCTGAAGCTTTAAAATTTGGAATGTTTTTAAAGGCAAAAGATCCCACTTCATTTCCAAATGAAGAAGCTCAAGGTTCCAATGACTCTTCCAAACCTATCCATGATTTTCTGAAAATCTTGACTTTAGATGAACCATCCTCCTCTAAACCTATGCCTTCTAAAACTCTCAAAGGAAATTTTTCCAACTCAAACAAAATATTTTATATTTCTGAAAAGGGCAAGTCTTTGGCTGCCGATTCTTTCTTAAAAAGAAAATCCTCAAATCTTTTCAAAAATAATTTTGTGGCTTCTTCCACCTACTTTGTTCCCCGGTCTGTGAACCTCAAAATGTCTGTAACACCTCGAAATTTCGTTGTATTAGGTTTTAATATAAATGAAGTTGTTTGGTAATTGAATTGTAAGTTTGTACTATCCTTGCAAGTTTATAACTCATGATGGGGTTAAAGCATGAGAAATCAAAGTTGGAGCTAATCTTGATATTATGAAATTGAGAAGGTGTGTTTAGTCATTTAGTGATAGTGTGTATGGATAAAAGGGCCGAGTTTGAGAAAATATCTCGTTTCTTGGCTGAAGTCGGTTTAGAGATTCAGAGAGAGAGAATAGAGAGAAAGAAGAGAGGAAGAAGATAATGAGGAAAATCAAGCTTTTGTCTTCATTTTGGTAAGAAATTTATAAAGAGTTTAAGATGAAATTTGTTATAGAAGTATGGTGGTGAACAAATCTGTTTGTTGAATTTGGTTTCCAGAATTACTGATAGCAGATTGGAATCAGATTGTGAAGTAAAGTGGGTTTATCTCCTTCAAGGTGAGTTCATTCACTATTTTTGTCTAAACCTTTGTTTTCTGTCAAATTATACATTAAGGCATGTGTATAAATGGTGTTGGGACTGAATGAATGGGTTTAAATCAAGCTGAATGGAACAGACATGGATTTGGATTGTAAAAATAGGCTATAGGTCGAAGTTTCCGGATAAAAAGATAGTATCCGGAAACCTCTGTATGAAGGTTTTCGGACAAGGCAGAATTATCCGGTAAGTATTGTTTATTTAGTTGTTTCCGGATGAATTAGATACCGGATGGTATCCGGATTACCTTGGTTTCCGGATGTTGTCCGTGTTGGTGCAAGTGTACCCAGCTTTAAATATTGTGATATATTTTTGGTACACATAAAATCACATCTCCATATTTATTTTGATGATTACAAAACACACCGCATTATTTTGTTATCTAATATTTTATCTGAGTGTGCAGATATTTAAATGATCTCGATAATTTTTTATCTGAAGAATCCAAGTCTGAAGAGTTTCGTCATTTTATTTTAAAATGATAAACACCCTAAAATATTTTATCACTTGGATATTTCGTATCTATATAAATATATTTGAATCAAATATATATATACAATTTTTTTATATATATATTAAATCACTTGATATATATATATATATGTTGCTACTGTTCTTCATTAATTGCAAGAAGTGTGTTCAGCCGTTGTAACCCTGCGTTGCCTTGCTCTCATTGGACAAAAATTCAGGCGGTATACCGCCAAGGTCCACGCGGTATACCGCGGGTACTGTTCACCTGTCACATCCTCTGCATTTGAAGCTTCTATTGTCAGAAACCCTATCAGGCGGTATACCGCCATGTGCAACGCGGTATACCGCGGGTACACAATGCCGTTTGTTTGTGCAGGTTGACCTTCTCCTCTGCTGTACTTTTTCTGACGCAGGTATACCGCGATGGTTTGGCGGTATACCGCGAAATCCCCAAGACTGTTGATCATCCAGTATAAATACATGCATCCAGCAGCATTCAAGGCTACACCAAACTTCAGCAATAAATTCTCCCTCAGCATTTGATTATTATTCTGCTGCTTTCTTACTCACACTAAATCACTTAAACTGATAAAATTAATTTTTGAGCAAGAAATCTTGAGTTGATAGCAGATTAAAATCTCTCGATTAGTTGAATCAGCAACACAACTCAAGTGATCAAAACTCTCTAAAAATATACAAGTGATAAACCTTATTCAAGAGTGATTATTCATATTAAAATTTATACCCTCTTGTAAGTGTTTGAATTAGAGTGAGTGATCCACATTAATCTCTCAAAGAAGAGTGTTTCGCGTTTGTTGTATTAAGGTTTGTGTTTCTACCGTAAAGAACACGTTTCGTATTGGATCTCCGAGAAGTGTTATTTTCTCGAGGTGGACTAGCCAACTTTGTGTTTGGTGAACCACTTTAAAAATATCGTTGTCAAGTATTCTCTTTCCCTTATCTCTTTACATTTCCGCTGTGCATTTAAATTATATCTGTTTATATAATTGTTGTATATTTACTTGTTTATACTCTGCTTTATTTTTACTGTATTGTTTGTACTGTATTTATTTGTTCAAAGATTTTTTTGAAAGAAAAAGATTTTAAATACAACCTTACCCCCCCCCCCCCTTAGGTTGTCCAACATTTGGTATCAGAGCAGGTCTTTCAAAATATTCTGCATATTTTTCTCTTTTCTTCTAAATGGCTCAACAAACTAATATCGTGTTTTCAAAACCTCCTTTGATAGATACTGAAAAGTTTGGCATTTGGGCCGAGCTATTTGAATGTCACGTGCGTGGCAAAAATCAAAAGATTTGGAATATCATAGAAAAAGGAAATTTTAAACCCACCATTGTGAAAGATGATGTTTATATTGATAAACCTATAGATGACTGGACTACTTCTGATGAAGCTCATTTTTGTTTAAACTTTGAAGCTAAGAATATATTATATGCTGCTTTAACAACTGACGAAATTGAAAGAGTATATACATATAAAACTGCAAATCAAATATGGGAAAGTTTAAATAATACTCATCGTGGAAACACGGAGGTTAAATCTAGTAAAGTAAATATTTTAGTTCACGATTATGAACTATTCGAAATGAAACAAGATGAGTCAATTGACTCAATGTTTAAAAGATTTAACCTTATTGTGACTACTTTGAAAGGTTTGGATCGCACTTATCCTAACGAGGACTATATAAGGAAAATCCTACGAGCCCTTCCTTCGGAGTGGATGCAAAAGATAACATCCTTAGAAGACTCCCGTGACCTTTCCATAATGAAGATAGATGACTTGATCGGTAATCTTAAAGTGCATGAAATTGCACTTAAAAGAAACAAAGATCGGGAGCAAGTTAAAAAGAAATCAATCGCTCTCAATGTCTCAACACCAAAAGATGAGAGGAAAAAGGAGAAAGCTAGCTCCTCGAAAGATCCATCCGAAACTCTCGATGAAGTCGCCATGTTGGTAAGAAACTTTTCAAAATTTCTTAATAATAATAATAAATTTTCTAACAATGGCAGATTTCAAAGAAACGGTAACTACCGTCGTGGTGGTGATAATCGAAGTCGTAAGTTCCATAAACGAGACGAAAAAGTTAAGAAAAATGGCGACTCGAGTGAAGACGATAAAGCTAAGCCAAAGAGAGGCTTTTGCTACTCATGTGGTGACAAAGACCACTACGCCAATGAATGTCCGAAAAAGAACAAGTTCCAAAAGAAGAAGGAGAAAGCCTTCATTGGAGGCGCGTGGAGCGAGAGTGAAGAAGAAGATGACTATCAAGCCATTTGTCTTATGGCCGATAGCGACGACGAGGTAAAATCTTCTTACTCGGATTACGATAGTGATTATGAAAGTGATAATGAAAATAATCTTGAAGAATTATATGAATCTTTTCATAAAATGGCCGCTCTTGCAAATCGTTACCAAGATGAGAATGCTATGTTAAAAGAAACTGTAAATGCATGTAAAAAGGAAATAAAAAATGTTAAACAAAAATCTGAAAATGATATGGATATAATTGCTAAATTAGAAACTAAATTAGGAGAAAAAGATTTTTGTAAATCTTGTGATGCTTTAAATAAAGAAATTGCATGCTTAAATAAAAAATCACATGAAAATACTATTTGTACAAAATGTGATATTCTTGAGAATGAGATTACATGCTTAAAGGCTAAATGTGCTTCATATGAAAAAGATAACATGCTAGCTAAAGCCTTTGAAAGTAGTAATAAAAAGGTTCTTAACATGCTTAATATGCCTAACCGTATAAAATGCAGAAAAGGCATTGGTTCCAATACTTGTGTTGATAAATGTTCTTGTATACCCATCAAAAGATTTTATGAATCACCTAAAGTAAATACAAGAAATCAATATGTGCAAAAACCTCCGTATGTGCGTAAAATAAATAATGTAAATTATAATACGAGAAAACCGTATGCTCGCATGTATCATGATAAATATTCTAAACCTAATAATAATGCGAATGTAAATGCTTGTTTTTATGTGTATGACAAATATAATCGCAAAATTAAAATGGTAAATAAATGGATTCCAAAAGGAATGTTTAGTAATGATAATCCCGGTGGTATGCGTTTATGGTTTTAAATGTGTTATGTATATGTGTTATATATTATATATAAGTAAAATATTGTTATTTGTACTTTTTATACTATTCATATATATATATACATACGTACTGCACATATATATATACATTTTATTTAATTCTTTTAATTCTTATATATATATACTTTGTTTGTTTAATGTGTTATTAATATGGTTTGATGTATTATATATTGTGTAATATATTATATATATATATATTCTGTTTGACTTAATATATATGCATATTGGTTGACTTTTGAAACTAATTGTCAAGGACCCACGAGAAATGGGGACCATAAAAGTTACATCTTCATTATTGTAGATTGACCTTGATATGGACTGGATACTCGATAGTGGTTGCACACGTCACATGACCGGAAACAATAATCTCTTTTCATCATATAAGTCATGTGATGGTGGACAGGTAATTTTTGGAGGAAACTCCAAAGGAAATATAATTGGTAGAGGTACAGTCTCTTGCAATAATGTTCAATTTCTTAATGTTAATCATGTTGATAATTTACATTTTAATTTGTTAAGTGTTCGCCAATTGTGTAAAAATAATACAACTGTTGTCTTCGAAGAAGATTCTTGTAAAATCATAAAAAATGGTAAAGTTCTTTTAAATGGCTTTGTAAAAGGAAATTTATATATTTGTAAAACTGTTGTATCTGATAATGTATGCTTATCTTCTATTAATGATGTTTCTACTTTATGGCATAGGCGTTTAGGTCACGCTAATCTGAGATTAATGCAAAACTTAAAAAATAAGGAGCTTGTGAGTGACCTGCCAAAATTAAAGTTTGATAATCATTTTTGTGATGCTTGTCGTGTCGGCAAACAACATCACGTTTCTCATAAATCAAAAAATGTTATTTCTACTCAAAGAGTTTTAGAACTTTTACATATGGATCTTTTTGGCCCGATGGCTGTTCAAAGTTTTGGAGGAAATTTTTATACTTTGGTTATTGTGGATGATTATTCCCGTTATACTTGGACTTTATTTTTGAGACATAAAAATGAGGCTTTTGAAAAGTTTAAAATTTTGGGAAAACGAATTCAAAACCAACAAGGTTGTACGATTGTTTCCATACGTACGGACCATGGACGAGAATTCGATAATGATGTACAATTTGGTGCCTTTTGTGATAAACATGGTATAACTCATAACTTTTCGGCTCCTCGAACTCCTCAATCTAACGGGGTTGTTGAAAGGAAAAATCGAACGTTGCAAGAAATGAGTAGAACTATGCTAAACGAACATCAAGTTCCCCAAAAGTTTTGGTGTGATGCCGTTGCTACCGCGACCTATGTGCTTAACCGTGTCCTAATTAGAGGTATCCTAAATAAGACACCCTATGAACTTTACCGAGGTAGAAAACCTTCCCTAGCTCACCTAAAAGTTTTTGGTTGTAAATGTTTCATTTTAAACACCAAATCCTACCTAACCAAATTTGACCCCAAAGCCTATGAGGGAGTTTTCCTAGGTTATTCTTGGAATAGCAAAGCCTATAGAATCCTAAATAAGGAAACCATGGTAGTGGAAGAATCCCTTAATATTAGCTTTGACGAAAGTCCTCCCAAACCGAGTGCACCCTTAGCAAATGATAATATCCGTGAAGGAGACGTCTTAGCCCAACAACTTAGTACCTTGGATTTAGGTACCCAACCTTTCACAAATAATATTGAATCTAGTGATGCCCCTCCATGCTTTATTCCACAAGGTATAGATGATCCTAACCTTAGAACCGCTCGAGGCCATCCCGTAGATCAAATTATAGGTGACCTAAACCAAAGGACAACTAGATCACAAATCCATACCCATTGTGCTTTCCATGCTTTTATCTCAACCATAGAACCTAAAACCATAGATGAAGCTTTAGGTGATGAGGATTGGATTATGGCCATGCAAGAAGAGTTAAACCAATTTTCTAGGAATGATGTGTGGGACTTAGTGCCTAGCCCTAGTAGTCAAACCATTATTGGCACAAGATGGGTCTTCCGAAACAAGGTAGACGAGAACGGTGGAGTCACACGAAACAAGGCACGTTTAGTTGCCAAGGGGTACAGTCAACAAGAAGGTATAGATTATGACGAAACCTTTGCACCGGTTGCAAGGTTGGAGTCTATTCGAATGCTTCTCGCTTTTGCAAATGCTAAAGACTTTAAGTTATTTCAAATGGATGTTAAAAGTGCTTTCTTAAATGGTATTATAAATGAGGAGGTATACGTTTCTCAACCTCCCGGTTTTGAAAGTTTTGAAAACCCGACACATGTTTATAAATTAAAAAAGGCGCTTTATGGTTTAAAGCAGGCTCCGCGTGCGTGGTATGATAGATTAAAAACCTTTTTAATTGTTAGTGGTTATATTATGGGTAAAATTGATAATACTTTATTTGTGAAATATGTTCAAAATGATATTGTGGTTGTGCAAGTATATGTTGATGATATTATTTTTGGTTCCACTAATGAAAAACTGTGTAATGAATTTTCTGCGAAAATGACTAGCGAGTTTGAAATGAGCATGATGGGAGAGTTAAAATACTTCTTAGGATTGCAAATAAAACAATGTGAAACTGGTATTTTTATTAGTCAATCTAAATATTGTAAAGATATGTTGAAAAAGTTTAACTTTGAAAATGTGAAACCCGTTGAAACTCCAATGACCACAAATTTGCAATTATCTCGTGACGAGGAGGGAAACGATTTTAATGAAAAGATTTATCGTGGTATGATTGGTAGTTTATTATATTTAACTGCTAGTAGACCTGATATTATGTTTAGTGTATGTTTATGTGCTCGTTTTCAATCTTCACCTAAACAATCTCACTATGAAGCTGTCAAGCGTATTTTTCGATATTTACGAGGTACTACTAATCTTGGCTTATGGTACGCAAAGCAACCCGAGTTAGAAGTAACGTGTTTTGCCGATTCCGATCTTGGTGGATCTATTGTTGACCGAAAAAGTACTAGTGGGGTATGTGCCTTTATAGGTCTCTCACTTGTATCTTGGTTCTCTAAGAAACAACAATCCGTAGCTTTGTCTACCACCGAAGCGGAATATGTAGCCGCCGCAAGAGCATGTGCTCAAGTCCTATGGATGAAACACACACTTACCGATTTTGAGGTACACCTAACTAAAATTCCAATTATGTGTGATAACTCAAGTGCCATAAACTTAAGTAAAAATCCCGTTTTGCATTCTCGTACCAAACATATTGAATTGAGACATCATTTTTTACGAGATAATGTTCAAAAAGGCAAAATCGTGCTTGAAAAGGTTGATTCGGAAGATAATTTGGCCGATATTTTCACTAAAGCTCTAAACAAGAAGGCGTTCTTTAAATTAAGACTTGGTTTAGGCATGCTTGAGTATAACCCTTGATAAATACTAACTCTCAAATATTTCATATTTTGAGGGGGAGCATCTTTCGAGGGGGAGCATAAGCGACTTTCTTAAACCCTTTTTGCTTCGACAAAAGGGGGAGAGAAACCGAGTATGCTCTCGTGTTTAGCGTTGTGTTTGTCATCATCAAAAAGGGGGAGATTGTTGGTGCAAGTGTACCCAGCTTTAAATATTGTGATATATTTTTGGTACACATAAAATCACATCTCCATATTTATTTTGATGATTACAAAACACACCGCATTATTTTGTTATCTAATATTTTATCTGAGTGTGCAGATATTTAAATGATCTCGATAATTTTTTATCTGAAGAATCCAAGTCTGAAGAGTTTCGTCATTTTATTTTAAAATGATAAACACCCTAAAATATTTTATCACTTGGATATTTCGTATCTATATAAATATATTTGAATCAAATATATATATACAATTTTTTTATATATATATTAAATCACTTGATATATATATATATATATGTTGCTACTGTTCTTCATTAATTGCAAGAAGTGTGTTCAGCCGTTGTAACCCTGCGTTGCCTTGCTCTCATTGGACAAAAATTCAGGCGGTATACCGCCAAGGTCCACGCGGTATACCGCGGGTACTGTTCACCTGTCACATCCTCTGCATTTGAAGCTTCTATTGTCAGAAACCCTATCAGGCGGTATACCGCCATGTGCAACGCGGTATACCGCGGGTACACAATGCCGTTTGTTTGTGCAGGTTGACCTTCTCCTCTGCTGTACTTTTTCTGACGCAGGTATACCGCGATGGTTTGGCGGTATACCGCGAAATCCCCAAGACTGTTGATCATCCAGTATAAATACATGCATCCAGCAGCATTCAAGGCTACACCAAACTTCAGCAATAAATTCTCCCTCAGCATTTGATTATTATTCTGCTGCTTTCTTACTCACACTAAATCACTTAAACTGATAAAATTAATTTTTGAGCAAGAAATCTTGAGTTGATAGCAGATTAAAATCTCTCGATTAGTTGAATCAGCAACACAACTCAAGTGATCAAAACTCTCTAAAAATATACAAGTGATAAACCTTATTCAAGAGTGATTATTCATATTAAAATTTATACCCTCTTGTAAGTGTTTGAATTAGAGTGAGTGATCCACATTAATCTCTCAAAGAAGAGTGTTTCGCGTTTGTTGTATTAAGGTTTGTGTTTCTACCGTAAAGAACACGTTTCGTATTGGATCTCCGAGAAGTGTTATTTTCTCGAGGTGGACTAGCCAACTTTGTGTTTGGTGAACCACTTTAAAAATATCGTTGTCAAGTATTCTCTTTCCCTTATCTCTTTACATTTCCGCTGTGCATTTAAATTATATCTGTTTATATAATTGTTGTATATTTACTTGTTTATACTCTGCTTTATTTTTACTGTATTGTTTGTACTGTATTTATTTGTTCAAAGATTTTTTTGAAAGAAAAAGATTTTAAATACAACCTTACCCCCCCCTTAGGTTGTCCAACAGTCCGGATTGATTATGTTGTCCGGAAAGTTATGTTATCCGGATTATTTAGGTATCCGGTAAGTTTGAGATATCCGGGTAGTTTTGTGGTGTCCGGAAACTCCAGTTGTTCGGCCACTTTTGATGTTCTGGATTCGTTTGAGTATCCCGTAACTTAAGAATTTTGATAATACTTGGACAGGGTATAATGGAGAAATTGAAATATAATCCTAGTAGCTTGAACATACATACGATTGGATGGTAGTGTGTTAGGTTTAAAGGCTGCTTTAGTTTGATACTAAGCAGGTGTGTAGTATATGTTATATAAATGTGATTTGCTCATACTGAATGTTATAAGGAATCTATAATAAATAATAATCTGCACGAATACGGTTAAGGGTATTGAATCCATATACACTAGATTTATTGGATAGTGTAGGATCGATAAAGTATCATTACCATTGCTGTTTATAGTGAAATATAAGGAATAGACAAATGTCATTCCCGTGTATCTTTGAAAAAGGAGGAATAGACAAATGTTATTCCCGTGTGCCCTTGAGATGATGGAATAGATGTAGATTTATTCGGAATTCCTGATACGGTTGAGTGTAATGGATCCATAGGTACTGTTATGTATTGAAATGTGGAATAGGCATAAAGTAATTTGTAATTCCCGTTGACCTGAAATGTGGAATAGGCATAAAGTAATTTGTAATTCCCATTTCGTAGAGGTGTCATGAAAGGAGAAATAGGCATAAAGGAACTTGTAATTTCTATTTCATAGTATGAGGTGAATTGCGGGATAGGCATAAAGGAATTTGTAATTCCCTTTCACATGGAAATGGAGAATAGGCATAAAGTATGTTGTAATTCTCATTTCGTAGTATAGGAATCGAGGAATAGGCATAAAGTAAATTGTAATTCCTGATTTCTATGGGAAGATCAGAGATAGGCATAAAGTAAATTGTAATCTCTACTTCTAGTCCAAGAAATAGGCATAAAGGAACTTGTAATTTCTTGGATAAGAGCATAATCTAGAACATGTAATGATTCGTAGTAGACTCTTGATTTTGATAATGTGACTTACTGAATGTTAGTCATATTCACGAGTTCGGTATGTTCCCGTCATTGAGATGAGCACGGGTACGGTAAGAATGGTGGAGAACATGTTTGTTTATATGGTTGGATATTTTCAAGCTGTTAGTGTTTTAATTTGAATTTGAATGTTCTCACTAGGCGTAAGCCTAATTGTTCAAATTAAATGTTCTTACCAGGTACAGGCTCAGGGAAGTAATTGGGATGTGGGCCGAGAGCTTTTGGAAGGAATCAACTTTTGAGATAAGTGGAGGAATTATCTAACGCATTGAAGTCTTTTGATGGATTGTTTAGATAACCTAGTTAATCTGATTATAGTTGACATGATTCGATTATTAGGTTATTGGGAGAAGTCCATGTTTGTATATACGAAACCTCTTAGTTGATTCTCTTCTTATGTAAAAGTTTGGATGTTGTTCTATCATAACTTGTTATAATTTGAGGTTCAAATTAGCCCTGATTTTTAGGGTGTTACAATGTGGTATCAGAGCTTTAGTTTAAGTGAACTAGGTATGCTAAGTGAGATACCTAGACTTAAGCTGAGATGAATTAAGTTATAATTCGTGAGATACGGGTAGAAACACTAAGACGGGATAGTCTTAGAGTCGTTGAAGTTATGTGAAATTAGTACTATAACAATGGTAACGAGGATTCTCATGTATAATATGTTCACAATTCCAATTAGCTACTGGCATTATGAATATATTGTTACGTAAGTATACTTTGTTAGAAGGGTTATAGTGATTAACAAACGTTGAGTTACTTTCTTTGTGTTTGGATTGTGAATAACCAGTTCTTATGGTTATTTATTGTGCTTAGCAGAATACGATGGTTAATACACCAATTGAGTCTTCCACTTCTTTGGAGGGTTGTGTGACAAATGAAATTTTGGAAGGTCAACCTGAAAGAGATATAAGTTAATGAAAATCCATTGAGGTTTCTTATCAAGGGAGGAGAAGGAAGTCAAACTTATCGACTTAATGTCGGTATTTCTTATTCGGTGACAACAGAATCTAATATGGAGTCCCGTATAATAGGAAACGTGATGCGAGTCATGAATGTTGCATTGACTCAACAACAGGAGATGTTTATAAAAATGTTGAATGATCGTATCGATGAGTTACACAGACCAGAGGTGAGTACCGGTGTTGTAATTCCATCTGTTAATCAAGTGTCGAATACTGATGATAGAATAGAAGAAGTGTATACTGGAAATAGAGTTGAAATAACTTAAGTGGGAGAGAAAAGAAAGTGGAAGGATAGATCAGAACCTTGCCAGAAGTCGGAAACTTTTGCTAAGGGTCATTGCATTGAATCCCGTCAAGAAACCAAATTGTATGTGAAATGCTTTAAGTGCGGAGAAGTTGGCCACAAGATTGAAAACTGTCATATTCAAGGGTCAACTTGCTATGAATGCAAGAAACCTGGTCATTATCGGAGGGATTGTCCAAAGTTGAAAAATAGCGGAAATCAAAAGAAGAAATTCAACATTTCAAGATAAACAGGATAAACGTTTTGTAGAACGGTTGAGAATGTTAAGGAGTGAGTGGGTGTAGTTTATGGTACATTCCTAGTTAATAATATATAAGTGTGTATGTTATGTAATGGTAGTACTAACTTGTCTTTTGTACTTCAATCTTTTGTTAAAAGTTAGATATACCAGTTACTATTTTGGAAGATACTTTGTAATCGATCTAACAAATGAAAGTTCACAACCTTTGAAGATTTCTGAGTGAAAGTAGGATAAATTAAACATTATCTACTTATTCCGTTTAGTTAGTTGAACGTGTACAAATTGGTAAGACTATTTTGACATTATTTATTTCTTGAACCTAAGAGCCAAAAGACAGTAGGTGATATTAACATTGCACGAGTAAGTTTGAGATGAAGACGATGGAATGTGAATTGAATTATGATATGTTGGAAGGATTAGGTTCAGT
Source organism: Saussurea involucrata (assembly GCA_033807775.1). Classification (NCBI taxonomy): domain Eukaryota; kingdom Viridiplantae; phylum Streptophyta; class Magnoliopsida; order Asterales; family Asteraceae; genus Saussurea; species Saussurea involucrata. The sequence goes on along the minus strand of CM066322.1, from coordinate 51,904,897 downwards.
TAGAGATCCTTGTCGAAGAATAGGTTAAGGAAGTATCGACAGGTCGACTATGGACGTTAAAGACGGCCACTGTGTAAGGTGTATGAGGCTGAAGTCTTGAATCAGAAGGTTGAAAGTTGAAGAACCACCTTGTAGGGGTGTTAGGATAGTGAAAGACTGTTGTTTTAGATAAGCGTTTTACTTACGAGGTGGATGGTTTGTAATGGATGAATGTATTAGCCACGAACGAAGTGAGTGTATAGAACATGTCGATCTGTGAGGGAATGTGCACTGTTTATGTAATGGTTTGGAATCACAAAGAGCTAGCAAGAAACGAATAAGTTTGATTAATTAGAAACTCGTGAGTTGTGGTTCAACTAAAGTTGGGGAGGGATAAAGTAGTGAAATAGACTCGGTTAATTATGCGGGAGAACATGAAGGTAAGTTTGAATGGTGTACGAATGACCATGAGAGATCTGGTCTGCTGTGAGATGTAACGGGTGGAGAATGTATGGACGAGTAGTGGTATCAATTGCCAAGATAAATGTGTCAACCAGTATGTAATATGATGTTAGAAAGAGGAAGCATCAGATGGAAGTCTTTTCGGGGATGTCGGATGAAGTGTACTATTTATCAATAAAGATTGTTGGAGCATATGGTTTGTAAGATGGCGTGGTAATATGGCTAATATGGGAGTAGAATGTCGGAGCGGTAGTGGGTGTTATCCAAAGTGTTTTTGATTGTGTGAGTCTGTTAGGGCAAGTTTTATATGTTGATTTAAAGTTCAAGGGTGTAATTTGTATTTGTTTAAACATAGTCTATAGTGAACGGGCCGTGGGCTTGTTACCACGGGCCCAACATATATAATGTACAATTAGCTTAGAAAATAGCTAGTTGTCTCATTTAGCTTTTCAGTATTGTAACGATTATTCTCTGAATCAAATAGCTAAGTGGGCAGCCTTTGTGATTAGTTTATCTGTTCATATCTCGTAATCACATAAACACAATTGTTGCACGGATCTGGATCCTACAATTGGTATCAGAGCAGACGGACGGATTGATTCTAAGGTTTGAATTCATCAAATTCTGGTTAGTTTGACTTTCACTCGTCTGACTTTTTCTTGAATTCTTGACTTTTTGATTCAATCAAAAATCAGTTGTTTTTGCTTATTGGGTTGTGTTAGCATTATCATTATAAGAGTTTCTGCAAAATTTCACATCCTAATTCGTTCGTTTGATTGGTCAATTTTGCAAATCAAGTTCAAAACTTTTGGTTGTATTCTTACTCAAAAATCCGATTTTTGATACCAAAAAGTGTTGTTTTTGCTCTAAAATCGATTGGGTTAGTGTTGTTTTGTGCTTGGGATTGTTTCTAACCTTTCAGGAACACATTAGAGTAACCCTAGTTGAATTTTCGATCGATTTGAACAAAACAGCCGCAGTGTCCGGACACAACAGCCGCGTTTTCCGGACAGATCAAGATGTCCGGACGTTTGTGGTTCCATCCGGACAAGTCAGTCATCCGGGTAAGTCAATCATCCGGGTAAGTTTTTCAAATCTCTATCTTTCCGGGTAATCTAGTTCCGGACAACTCAAAGTTTCCGGAATTCGTTTTATCCGGAAATCCTCTTTTACCCGGAATCATCGTAGTATCCGGATACATCATTCTTATCCGGTTAATTCCATCCGGTATCTTTAGAGCATCCGGTAACCTTGGTTATCCGGACAACTCAAGATATTCGGACAACTCTGCATTATCCGGACAACTCTGCATTTTTGAACTGTTTTTCGTAAATCTAGTCCAGATACTTTCAGATCACTACCTTACTTGGATTACTATCCAGTAAGACCACTGTAGTCCATTTTAGAACCTGCGTTAGGATATCACTCTTAGAATCTTGCGTTAGGTTCTCATTTCGAATCAATATACCCGTCTGACGATCACTCCGTTGCAACCAAAGATGTCTGCTTCTCGTGACGCTCTCGCCATTGGTACCGACACCAAGCCTCCATGCCTATACCCAAACGAGTACAGTCAATGGCGCGACATATTCATGATTTTCATTGAATCAAAGGACAACTATGAGTTCATCAAGCAAGCTCTTGAAGAAGGTCCTATCGCGCCACCAATGAAGGATATTGCAGCCGCTGAAGGTGTTGAACCCAAGAAAGAGAAAAAGACCTTTGCCGAAATGTCAGAGTTTGAAAGAGGGAGAATAGAAGGGGAGAAACAGGCAAAGAGATATCTGGTGCAAGCTCTTCCCAACTCGACCTACACTGCCATCGACAGCTACAAAGACACGGCTAAAGGCATGTGGGACCAAGTAGCCAAAATGATGCGTGGGAGTGCAGTTGGAAACCAGCTGAAGATCAATACTGCTATAACCAAGTTCGATGGTTTCAAGCAGCGTCCTGGCGAGACTCTTACTCAGGCTTATGAACGTTTCTGCTCTCTACTCAATGAGCTGAACAAGAATGGGATAGTTCGGTCGAACACGGAGAATGCTCTCAAGTTCCTCAACAACCTCTTACCCGAATGGAAAGTTTTTGCATCTCATGTCAGGCATAACAACCTGATTGAAAGAATCGGCATAAATGAACTCTACGAGACACTTCTTCAAGATGAAGATGAAGTGAATGAGCTACTTGCCGAGAAGAAGACTGAACTCAAGCCTGTAGCTGATCCTATTGCTCTTATTTCCACCAACAAGGGCAGACCTTCGAGCCGACACACCGAACGGGCTCAAAAGCATAATTCTTCTGATTCTGAACCGGAAGAGAAGAAAGATGAAGATTCTGATAGTGAAGTAAACGACTTCATGAAAGCCATTGCCTTCCTGACAAAGACCTTCAAGCAACAACAGTTTTACAAGAAACCAACGTCTAATGGTCAGCGCTACTCCACTTCTGCCAACAAGCGTCATGACTACAAAGACAAATATGAAGGTAAGAAGAAGGTCGATGAGCAAGATCAGACTGAGAAGAAGGACAAGACTGAGAAAGTTGACCGCAAGAAGAAAGATGAGCCCGTGAAATGCTATAATTGCGGGAAACTTGGTCACTTTGCCAAAGATTGCCGCCAGCCTACAGTGAAGAATGTCCACTACTACGAGGCCAAGCTAGCTTTAGCAAAACAAAAGGCGACTGGAGAAGCAATGTTCGCTGAGGATGATTACTGGCTGTAAAGATCTGATAATGAAGATGAAGATGAAGTTGCTAATGCTTTCATGGGATATCATTCCTCCACTGATGAGGAAACCGCAACTGCACTTGCAAATCAGGTATGTGAATCTTGTCAACCAGATTTTTTGAATGCTATGCAATCATTTTATGGTCAGGCTGAATCCTTTAAGGCCACTTCTAAAGAACAAAAGCTTGAAATTAAAACTCTAACAGAAAAGCTTAATGTTCAAACGAAGTTAACTGAGAAGTATAAGTCTGAAAATGCTGATTTAAAAGATAAATGCAAAATCCTTTCATTAGCACCCAAAGACTTAAGGGCCAGAATATCTGAACTCCAGCGTCAGCTTGATCAGTGCTTGAATGAGAAAGAAGACATTATTTATCAATGTTCTTCCCTTCAAGTTCAACACAAGGAGTATGTGGCTAAAATCCTAAACCTTGAAACCAAACTCCACCAAAGGGGACAAACAGATCAAACCATTTTCCTGAACAAACCCAAAGAGTTCACGTATTTTAACAAAGAGTGGGGAATCGGATATGATAACCCCCACTATTTGAAAAAGGGAAGATGGCACGTACCCACTCTGTATGACTTTGCCTGTTATGGTTTATCTACAAAGTACCCGGAGTACAAAATCAAGTGGACTGGTCCTCTAGAACCTGAAAAGGAGGAGGAAACTGAGGAATATAAACGTAAACACAAACGAGGGATTCAACTTCCATTTTGCTATGAACCTCTAAATTATTCTTATAAAAAGGACAAAAAGTACCTCTCCAATGACTACTTCGACCCTTACATGATTGCTACGCCCAAGGATTCCTCCAAGAAGGATGAGGACCAAGCAACCGAAACCAAGACTGAGACGGATGAGTTTAAACTCTATGTTCCCCCTCTCATCTTGGAAGCAAAGATAGTCGAGTTGGAGGAGTCACTGGAAAGGGAAAGGTTGATTTTCCAAAATGAGAAGAACGATTTAATTAAAGCTCTTGAGAAACTCAAAACTGAGAAAACCGAAGGTATGACAAGTGAGGAAAAGGAAAATTTTCTGTGGGAAATCAATACGCTTTCGTCAAAATTGTCTGAAATGACAAAAGAAAAGCAAGCTTTACTTGACAAACTTGAGAAACAACAACACGTCAAAACCGAAGGTGTCTCTGGCGAAGAACAGGAAATCCTTCGGTGTGAAATTAATCGACTCACATCACAACTGTCTGCCTTGGCAACAGCAAAGATGGAAGAGTACTCGAGAAATGGTCAGCTTCAAGAGCAAATTGACCAACTGCTATCTGACAAGATGTCTTCACCCGAAGCTTCCTTAAATTTATCCGACACATCTTCGTGCAAAGCCCTTTTAGGCAAGAACTCTAGTTCTCAAGACGATCAAGATGAGTGTGTTAAAAGGAATTTAAACTCTGATTTTTTCCTAGCTTCCGCACCAAATTCCTCAAAGCACACAAGCATAGCGTGTTCCTCACCATCCTCAACCAGTCCAAGTCCCGACATTCCTGAGGTGAATTTTTCTGAATTCATGAACTCAGAAGGTGATGATGAGGGAGAGTTCGAGTCGTTCCCTTTCGACAAACCTCTTCCAAGTCACACAAACTTTTTATCCCCGGTTGTGAATCATAAGGTCAATTTTGAAAAGGGAGCTTGTTCAAACTCAAAGGCCCCAGCTGTGATCAAGATTTTAAAATCTAAACCTGTTTCCCAAAACACGTCACAGCCAAGGCAAAAGACTAAACAAGTTTCCATTAAACCTCCAACTCCTTCAAAAGTCACTGATCATTATGTACCTGCTGTTTCAGATAAAAATGGTCAAGCTAAACGAGAAACACCAAAGTGGCTAAAGGAGGATTCTGTCAAGAAGGATGCATCAAAGTCATTTTCCCATGCTTTAAATTCTAGAATAAACAAAGACAATAGTGATTGGAATCATCAGTACTATTTTGAAGTTTCTTTTCCTGTTAAAGTGAATTCTCTTCCACAATTGGCTCGATTATTGCATGATTGCTTGTGTTGTTCAAATTGTGGTTGGAATGATTTTGAAGCTAGTTTGGAAAAAGTAGTGTCTTTTCCCGTTAAATTAAACTCTCTTCAACACTTGATTCATTTATCGCATGATTGTATTTGCTGTTCTAATTGTGGTGGGAATGATTTTTATGATATTCTGAAAAATGACTGGTATGCACCATTTTTTGTACATAATCTGTATGAAAAACGCAGTCCCCGTAATAACAAGAACAATCCATCTCATAAACGGGGTATTCAATCACCGGTTAAACCACGGCGGGAGACCAGACCCAATCCTAGATGGACTACTCCTACCAAGGTTAAACCGGCTCCTAAAAGGCAACCTGGCACAAAACATGTTCCTCCCAAAGGTGTACAATCTGCACCTAAGAGGCGACAAATGCAAAAATCAGTTCCCCCGAAAGGTGTAAATTCTTCACCTAACGGGAAAGCTGTGCCAAAACAGGTTTCTTCAAAGGGAGCCACGCCTAACCCTCCAGGACCCAAACAAATTTGGGTACCTAAACTTCTCTAATCTTGTTTTGCAGGGCGGTCATGTGTGGTACTTAGATTCAGGATGCTCCAAGCACATGACCGGAAGGAGGGAGCTTCTCACGAACTACAAAGAAGAATATCAAGGAGACGTGAGATTTGGCAACAACGAGCGTTCGCCGATCGTGGGCTACGGCGACATCGTACATAATAAGATCACAATCAAGAAGGTGTCACACGTCCAAGGATTGGGCCACAATTTATTCAGCATAGACCAATTCTGCGACAAAGATCTCGAGGTCAGCTTCAAAAAGACACGGTGTAGAATCCTCACCGACGACGGTGAGACACTACTAGTTGGACATCGAAAGACCAACCTCTACACCATTGACCTCTCAGCCCTCTCAATTGATAACCCTGTCTGCCTTCTGTCAAAGGCCTCTTCCGACCAAGCTTGGATCTGGCATCGACGACTTTCGCACCTCAACTTCAGAAGCATCAATCAACTGGTGCTAGGCAGACACGTTAGAGGAATGCCAAACCTTCAGTTCCTGAAGGATCATCTGTGTGGGGCATGCGAGAAGGGAAAGATGAAGCGTGCATCCCATCCACCGAAGGACACTCCCAGCACATCTCGGACTCTCGAACTACTTCACATGGATTTGTGTGGTCCGATGCGTGTTTCGAGCATCAACAAGCGAAAGTACGTTCTGGTGATAGTGGACGATTACTCACGTTACACCTGGGTGATGTTTCTCCGCTCAAAGGATGAAACTCCTGGGATCATAATCGAGCATCTCAAGACGGTCCAATTGAACAAGCGTCAACAAGTTCAGTCCATCAGAACCGACAACGGGACGGAATTCAAGAATTCCAAGATAGACGGTTATCTCTCCTCTGTGGGAATCTCGCACAACTTTTCTGCCGCACGCACTCCTCAGCAAAATGGTGTGGTGGAAAGACGTAACCGTACCTTAGTCGAAGCGGCGCGCACAATGCTTTCCCAAGCTAATCTACCGCTATATCTTTGGGCTGAAGCGGTGTCTACAGCTTGTTACACGCAAAACCGCACGCTTCTGTACAAGCGGTTCAACAAGACGCCCTACGAGATCATGAATCATCACGTTCCAACTATTGGCTACTTTCACGCGTTCGGATGCACGTGCTACGTACTGAACGACAAAGATGATCTCGGCAAACTAAGCCCCAAAGCGGATAAAGGAGTCTTCATCGGATACTCAATGAAGGCTAAGGCTTATCGCGTTTACAACACACAGACTAAATCCGTTGTTGAGAGCATCAACGTAACATTCGACGAAGCCGCATATTTGGCTTCTGAACATCGCAGTTCAGAACCCGGTTTAACTGGTGTGTTAGCTTCCGGACCTTCTAGTTCGGGATCTACACAAATGACAGTAAATCCAAATCCTGCATCTTCATCGAATGCAATCATTCTGATTTAGATTTATTGTTTGAGCATTTTTATGATGACCTATTTAATGCTTCCCCATCTGTCTCAGCTATTCCTAGGATTGAAGCTGCTCGTCTTGAAGACTTCGACAACCTATCTGGTCCACCGCCTTCTACCAGCTCACCTTCTAACACCTTGGAGACAGATCAGCCGTCATCACCTGCTTCACCTAATCCTATGATTCCCCCGGAGGACCCAAAACCAATCACGGAGATCGCTCCTACAGATTCGTCTTCCTCGACAACCGACGATCAACTTCTGAATTCCTCAGAACCAGAAGTTGTGCAACCATTGGCGAATCCTCCCCCACCTCCTCCGAGAACTCAACCTGCTACTCTCGAAGTTGTTCAAGACCTCCCATCCGGTTCGTATGTGGATCCGGACACATCTCATTCCACCCAGCAGCCGCTTCCACACACCACTAAATGGACGAAGGCACATCCCCTGCATCAAATCATCGGTGATCCCTCTACACCTGTTCGTACGCGAGGCGCTTCCGCCAACTTCTGTCTCTTCTCCGGCTTCTTAAGCAAGATAGAGCCAACAACCGTACGCGAGGCGCTTGAAGATTCGGACTGGATAATTGCCATGCAAGAAGAACTCAATCAGTTCGAAGCTCTAAAAGTATGGCGATTGGTTCCACGTCCTAAACACAAGACGGTGATCGGCACCAAGTGGATCTTCAAGAACAAGAAGGACGAATACGGCATTGTTGTCCGCAACAAGGCGCGACTCGTGGCAAAGGGATATCGTCAGCAAGAGGGGATAGACTTTGATGAGACCTACGCTCCGGTGGCGCGAATCGAAGCAATCCGTATGTTTCTAGCTTATGCCACGCACAAGAACTTCACTGTCTTCCAGATGGATGTGAAGACGGCCTTTCTATATGGCGAACTCGAAGAAGAAGTTTATGTTTCGCAACCCGACGGATTTGTGGACGATTCGAAGCCTGACCATGTCTACATTTTAGACAAAGCGCTATATGGTCTAAAACAGGCCCCGCGAGCTTGGTACAATACTCTCTCTAAGTTCTTATTAGAGAAAGGCTTCACACGAGGTACAATTGACTCTACTCTTTTTATTAAGAATGAGGCAGGTCATATCGTCTTGGCTCAGGTATATGTTGATGACATAATTTTCGGTTCTACCAATCCTTTATATGCCAAGAATTTTGCCAAACTAATGGGAAGATATTTTAAAATGAGTATGCTTTGTGAGATGAATTTCTTCCTTGGTCTACAAGTTAAACAACTTTCGACCGGAATATTCATTAACCAGTCCAAATATATTCGGGATATTCTTCGGAAATTCCAATTGGACCAGGCCTCACCTATGAAAACTCCCATGGCAATGACTACAAAGCTTCACGCCGATCCTAATGGAACGGATGCGAATCAGAAGCTGTATAGAGGAATGATTGGCTCTTTAATGTACCTAACTGCCAGTAGGCCGGATATAATGTTCTCGACTTTCCTGTGTGCCCGCTATCAATCCAACCCAAAAGAGTCTCACATGACTGCTGTTAAACGAATTTTTCGTTATTTACGTGGTACTGCTGATCTTGGCCTATGGTACCCGAAAGAGACAGGTTTTGGATTATCAGCCTATTCTGACGCCGATCACGCGGGATGCATGATGGATCGGAAGAGCACATCGGGGCACATTCATTTCCTGGGAGATAGTCTGGTAAGTTGGGCATCAAAGAAGCAGCAGTGCGTTTCAACGTCAACTGCCGAGGCGGAATATGTGGCCGCCGCAAGCTGCTGTTCCCAAGTCATCTGGATGTGGACACAACTCAAGGACTACGGTTTCACGTATGTCAAGGTCCCGATCTACTGTGACTCGAAGAGTGCTATTGCTATCACAAGCAACCCGGTCCAGCACACCAAGACGAAGCACATCGACGTTCGGTACCATTTCATTAAGGATCACGTCGAAAGAGGTACTGTCGAACTCTACTTCGTAAATACTGAGCATCAGTTAGCAGACCTGTTTACCAAAGCCTTGGACGAAAAGCGTTTTAAAACTCTGGTGTTCAAGCTAGGTATGCTAAACCTGAAAACTTAATCCGCTTGTGTACCCTTGTCAAGTTCCATACCTCTACGAGTACCTGTCTACTCATCATCCGGTGTCAACACTCTGGACGGTTGAGCAAACACTTCCTCGCACTGGTATTCTACTTGCCTTGGTAACACAGGTAGATTTAGTTTCTGTATTTGTTAGGTAGTTTCGACTATTTTTCCTCTTTCTTCGTGTGTTTCTTTTATTACATACCGTCGTTTGTTTGATATTTCCCGATCTCTGTGCTTTCACCATTTGTTAATGTGTTCAGGGGGAGCACACTGCCATATCAGGTAAGTATTCTAATTTGTTGAGGGGGAGCGTCACACACAGTTTTTCTTACACAATCCAAAAGTTTTTATGTGTGTGGGCACTCCCAAGCCCAACTTGGTCAATACTTGAGGGGGAGCGACACTAAGTTTTCTATTCAACACTCACAATTTTTGTGTGTCGGATCCCTCACTTGCACCCTACTGCACGATTCGAGGGGGAGCAATGGCAACCCCATGCTCATTTTGAGGGGGAGCGAGAGAAAGATCCCTGGCGGCATGGTTTCCTGGGATTTCCAAGGAAAATGCCAAATCAGAGATATCCGGACTCTTCAGGATGTCCGAACTCCTCTGGTTGTCCGGATAGTTTCCGGACCGGACATACCCGGGTAGGTCGAGGTTCCCGGACACCATACGGCTCTTATAAGGCATCCGGGACCTTTCATCCTTCATTTATCCGGATTTCTCGTGCAAAACCCTAAAACCCCGTCCCTTCTCTCTCTCTCTCGCTCGGACTCTCCTCAATCGCACGATTCTTACACGCATTTCATCTCCAAATCAGGTATGTAGTTCGTGATTAACCCATCGATCAATCTTTCTGAGTCTTAATACTTATTGCATCTCAATCCAACCACGGTTTGATCGAGATTTTTAAACCCGACCACCACACCTCGGATCTACACGATTTGGGGTTCTTTCGGCGTAAGATTGATAGGAAATGACCAAGGGTAGTCTAGAATGGTATTTAGTCTACTTATGTGCATTTACACTGGCCTTTAAACCTCGATTTGATCGATTTCTCACCAAGGGGTTTCGTCCGGACACACTCATCGTGTCCGGACACCATCATACATATGCGCTTCTATCCGGAAACCTTCAAAGTGTTGATGATATTTCCGGACTCTCTCAAACAACCGGAAACCTAGTTGTCCGGAGACCTTAGGGTTTCCGGTAAGTTCAACTACCGGATAAGTTTGGAGTCCGGACAAAACCTTTATCCGGAAAATCATTTTGTCAGGGAATCTTGTCCGGGTAACTTAATTTTACCCGGACACTCGCTTAATCATCCAGACTCCTCTATCATCCGGATAACTCATGTTGTCCGGACACTTCATCTTGTCCGGAAAAGTCCCCTGTTCTGTCCAATTCTTGCCTGTTTTATCAACACCAGTCCTCGATCTATCTCAGATTGAGCCATTCAAAGCTAAGGTACGCACCTACACTTGTAAATCTAATTATGATCCTAACCGAGTGCTCCTTTGCAGAATTTTACATGGCAGAACAACAAAACCCGGAAGAACAAATTCCTCAGGAGGAGGAAATTATAGACGAAGTAGCTGATGCTGCACTGGTCGACCCTGACCATGGCATCGAGCTAGAGGCGAACAACCACTACCTCGACCCGGCGCTTTTCAGACCAAACCCACAACATCAGGTCATACTCGACATTCTGATGCGCCATCCCATTCATGAGGCACTGACTCGCACCGCCGACGTTCCTTTGCTCTATGTTCTCCAAGTCTGGCTGACGGCGCAAGTCCATACGATCGGCAACACTCAAACCATCACGGCTCAAATAGACAATCAACCGTTCACACTGACGCCCGATTCTTTTCGCCGTTTACTATCACTACCTGAAGCCACTGCCAACAACCATGAACGGTACGATCCTGCCGTTAACGATGCGACTCTCTGCGCCCAAATGCGTGCTCTTGGGTACAACTCCGACCTTCAACGGCCATCGGTCTTCAATCGAAAGTACTTGGCGCCTATTTGGTACACGCTCTTCACAATTCTCAATCGATGCCTATCCGCCCGATGGAAAGGTATTGACCAATGTACAGGTGACTTTCTGCGCCTTGTTCACGCCGTGTGCTACAACCGCCACGTCGACTTCGCCATGATAATCTGGCGTGAACTTGTGACCACTATCCGACATATCGGCGGCACCAAACAGAAGAAGTTCCTTCCATATCCGCGATTCCTTTCGCTTGCCGTTCAACAACACATGGATGCCAATCCCGCCATTCCACGACGACTCACACATCCGGTATGTCCCATCCGCCACCTACAATTCATGGTAATCCGCAACCCATCCGATGCGGTCGCCTCGCCCATTCCTGCCGCCCTATTGGCCATAGCCGATCCCGCTGCACCAGGGGTAGTTGCTTATAGGGGAGAGTTAGGAAATCCCATGGTCCAGCCAGATCCGGAGGGACCTGCCAAGGACATAGACCCGAGAGACATGAGGGTCCAAGAGTGAGAGGTGGAAGGGCCCGACAAGCAGGTGCTGTCGGGCGGGGAACGTTAGTAGTGAGAGGAAGGGGAACGAGCATAGGAGGTGCAGCGGAATCGCAGCCCGGTTCCAGCTCAGCCCAACCCGGTCCATCTTCGAGACCACGCCTACATCACACCACCGAACCATATATAACCGAACCCCCCTCTCCCAGTACGCATGTCGAAGATGTGGAATCCGACTCCACGGACTCCGATACCGACCGCAACATCCGCCTGACGCAAATCCCTCCCGGTATCGGACCCAACCCTGATTTTACCATTGGCATTCCACTTGATTCACCTCCCCACTATGGAACCGGACCTACCACTAGGACATCTGAGGGAGATATAGGTGATGTGTTAGATCATGCGAGAAGGAGAGAACTACGTTCAAAGTTGAACCAGGAAAGATCGAGCCGTAAAGATAAAGAGGCTCATGAGCGACCCCAGCCGAGTGAAATCCAGGTCGCCACATCTGCTATCCCGTCTCATCTGTTGGGACGGGGTATTGAAACAGCCTCCGTGGACCTAGCGGAGCAATTGCACACCCCCCATAGCCACTCATCCGTCTCAAATCAGACGGATGTTTCAATATTACACGGGGAACAAGCACAACTTCCACCGGCCACTCATTCAGAGAGTGTTGGTGTTGAAATAAGAGACCAGCAGCCCCGGGTCTCGACTTCTTTGTGTGCACCATCGAGTCTAGAGCCTATTCTTATTGAACATTCTTCGCCTGGGACACTTGATGCGGAACAACACCAAGTCGCGGCTCTTAGTGACCCGACCGGAACGTCTATAGTGTCTCCGACTTCAGGAACACGAGGATTGGACGGAAATCCTACCACAGTTAATATCACGCCAGCTGTGAACGTAGGTGGCACTGCCTCTAAGGTAGATGCCTCAACGGGTACTCTAAGTGAGCCCAGAGTTATTTTACCCGACTTTGTGTCAAAAGGGTCTCTGGACAGCACCCTTGAGGCTGTCCAACAGGTTATGGAGCACAAAATGCAGGAACATGTCGCTGCTGAACTTGCCAAAGCGATGCATGCTATCAAAGGAAAGGGCCACCTCGTCGACACTGAAACCGCCTCTGTGCCTCCACCGACTCAACCGCAACCTACTTACTCGGTGGACACCCTGAAGACAATGCTCTTAGCCCAACTGCTCCAGGAATCCGACACAACCACCTCTACCGAAGCAGACCTGATCTCAATTCTACGATCCCAGATCACTGCTCCATCTTCGTCCATCACATCACGCCTTGACGCCATTGACTCAGCCCTCGAGACCTACAACCGAGCGCTCGCTACTCTATCCGAGAGGTTTCGATCACTTGAAGACACATGCAAGAGTCAAGCCGGAGGTCTTAAACGACGGCACGATGACCAAGAGGATCCTGATCACCGTGAGGGGGAGAAGCGACAACGTCTAACCGAGACCGCCTCCCTGATCCAGCCTGCAGCGACATCTGTGGTTCATCAGGAACCTCCAACTACGGCCGCTTCAACAGAAACACCCGAAGCCGAGTTGCCTTTAGCACAGATGGTCATCAACATGGATATCTCAGATGATGAAGCCCCAACGGTTGAAAAGCCCGAGGGTACAACACATGAATTGGTCGCACAAGAACCATCAGACATGCCGACGCTCACCATGATTGATCCTGCATGTGAAACCAACCCGGAAATCGAAGACGCATGGTACGAAAAAGCTGCCACAGCCGTAAACTTCGAGGTAAATCTGGTGTTTCCCACTTATGAAGACGACAATATTGATTACGACCAGTTTCTTCTTCAGAACTTATATGGTACGCCTCCCGTTCACTCGACTCAACCCGCTACGACTTCAGATCAACCAGAAAGCTCCAATGCAGAAATCCCGACAACTCCTCAGCAAATGACAGCTCCTGATCTTCCCCCCCTCCTCAGCAACAAAACCGTTGGGAGAAGATCAAGGTCCTCATTCCTCATCTGGAGGAATCTCTGAAGAAGCTGTTTGTTCACCGAATTCGCCCGATCGAGCCGACCTTCTGTCTTGGCATCTACAGTCCTGATCCAGCTCGTCAACTCCGATACGTAGAAGCCATGAAGCGGTGTCTCCCGAGAGACCAGGTACGAACTAAGCATAAAATTTCAGAGGTGCTAAAGATTCAGTCAAACCGAATTATGAAGATCATCTTTCCCGTGTTCACTGTTCGACGTGAAGACGGAAAAGAATGGATTTTTTCTGAAGCTGACTTTAAGCATCTCCATCCGTTCGACCTCCTGGTTATTCTGAGAGACCTTCGCACCAGAACCATCCGACCGCTTGCTGTAACAAAGGCGCTCGAAGCGGTTCGTCGATTCCTTGTCCGATCTATCATGATGTCTTATCTTACGGACTTTCAAATGGCAATCGAGAACCGATCAAAGAAGATAAATCTGCTCAAACCGAATCTGAAAGCTCCTGAACTGTCGATGTATCCCGAGAACGCAATGCTGCTTCAACCGGAATTTAGGATCGTCTTCCTCAACGCTCAGAAAGAAAAGAAGTTTATGAGGTTCAGTCAGGTAGATCGATTTTGCGACGGCACACTGCTCAAGGTTCAAGACGCTCTTCGGAAGATTATCAAGCACGAATCCGAAAATCCAAAGGTATCCTAAGTACCAAATCTGAATGAAAGAACTGCTCAGACTGCTTTGGATATTGTTGAAGATCGTCTCGACTACCGCCGCGCCATCAGATTCTTCGAGGTTCATTTCGCTCTTCGCAAACGTTATGTCTTCAACTGGCAAGAGATAGAGCGCGAATTTGAACTTCAAATCAAAGGGGGAGATTGTTAGGGCAAGTTTTATATGTTGATTTAAAGTTCAAGGGTGTAATTTGTATTTGTTTAAACATAGTCCATAGTGAACGGGCCGTGGGCTTGTTACCACGGGCCCAGCATATATAATGTACAATTAGCTTAGAAAATAGCTAGTTGTCTCATTTAGCTTTTCAGTATTGTAACGATTATTCTCTGAATCAAATAGCTAAGTGGGCAGCCTTTGTGATTAGTTTATCTGTTCATATCTCGTAATCACATAAACACAATTGTTGCACGGATCTGGATCCTACAGAGTCGCTAAATAAGTATATTCTTGAAATCATTGGAAGTTTAAAGAAGATGATGGGTGTGTTAGTTAAAATGTGGTGTAGTAGATGCAAAATCCTTAAGGAATGTAAGTTGCTTCTTATGTGTTAAAGAATTGTCCGAGAAAGTATTAGTTGAAAATCAAAGAATGTGTAGTAATTTCAAAACGGTGGTGTCATTTCAAGATGACTTGGTTGAATGCCTTAAGTTAGAATTTTGGTGCAACTGTTTGGTTATGTATAGTAATGAGAAAATGTTATCAGCATGTGGAATGGTTGGAAGAACGAGGCAAGTAATGTTTGGAGGGTGGTGCTCCACGCTAACGTGGGGAAGCGATGATAGAAAGATCGGACCTAAGAATGTAGTCATACGAAGTCCTTTTATGATTTATGTGATGTTTGGTTTAACGATTTGTGAACTTAAGAAATTTGAACCATTACCGGTATGTTTTAAGACTTATGGCGGACTATATGAGTTGGAAATCCTCAAAGATTTTATTAATCTTGTTTTAAATGGTTACTTATTAATTTGACTAATTGAGTTTGAGTTATTGAATTGACTTTGAATAGGCTTAATACTTGGGGCACGGGAGTTGTGATATTCAAAATGGCCAAACCGGTAGATGACGATGTTATGCACATAAAAGAATTCTAAGTAATGCACGACGAATTCGTGGCATTTGGTTAGTAAGTTGAAATCCTCAGACAGAATTTACTAGTATTGTGACGTGTTCATGGCAATAAACCGATATCTAATTGAAGTGTGAAATCCCACATCGGCTAGGAAGGGGGAACGAAATCCTCCTTATAAGGGTGAATGGATACCTTCCTTGCATGAGGCCTTTTGCCTGTCACTGGGTGCGGTCTGGGTGCATCCCGCGTATGCCTGTGCGGGCAAGAACAAAACCGTGAGCGGTACCGGTATGCTGTTATGCAGAGGGTATGCGCAAAGCGGACAATATCGTGTACGGTGGGCTGGGGATGTTACAGAATGTTACTGGTAGAGATAGTGACCTAATCCGATTCGAGATTAATTTGTCTCCTAATAACCACGTCTTAATTCATTTGCGGATGACTTTGTCCGGTAATAGGATTTGGATTAATAACCAAAGGAGACTGATAAATTTTAGGTCGTTTTCAAGTTGGGGAGCGAGTAATGTTGAAGGATGTAAGATCCAGAAAATGTGGAAAGTTGAGTCCTTGTTCTTCCTGGACTTTTAATTGTGATTAAGTATGTAAGACTAGAAAATTTAAATGATACATGATATATTTCATATGGTATGATGTGAGTTCACTTACTGAAGTGATAGTGGATGCTAAGAGTAGTTGCTTGGAGGAACTGTACGGGATTATAGAAAGATCAGTTAAGAAGTTGCGACATAAGGATGTGGTATTATACCATTGAGGTGTTAAAGTGACTTTAGTGTTGGAAGAGGATCTGAAGATTAAATATCATCGCTTGTTTACCTAGCTTTGATTTCGGGGACGAAATCATTTTCAAGTTGGGGAGTATTGTAACACCTCGAAATTTCATTGTATTAGGTTTTAATATAAATGAAGTTGTTTGGTAATTGAATTGTAAGTTTGTACTATCCTTGCAAGTTTATAACTCATGATGGGGTTAAAGCATGAGAAATCAAAGTTGGAGCTAATCTTGATATTATGGAATTGAGAAGGTGTGTTTGGTCATTTAGTGATAGTGTGTATGGATAAAAGGGCTGAGTTTGAGAAAATATCTCATTTTCTTGGCTGAAGTCGGTTTAGAGATTCATAGAGAGAGAATAGAGAGAAAGAAGAGAGGAAGAAGATAATGAGGAAAATCAAGCTTTTGTCTTCATTTTGGTAAGAAATTTATAAAGAGTTTAAGATGAAATTTGTTATAGAAGTATGGTGGTGAACAAATCTGTTTGTTGAATTTGGTTTCCAGAATTACTGATAGCAGATTGGAATCAGATTGTGAAGTAAAGTGGGTTTATCTCCTTCAAGGTGAGTTCATTCACTATTTTTGTCTAAACCTATGTTTTCTGTCAAATTAAACATTAAGGCATGTGTATAAATGGTGTTGGGACTGAATGAATGGGTTTAAATCAAGCTGAATGGAACAGACATGGATTTGGATTGTAAAAATAGGCTGCAGGTCGAAGTTTCCGGATAAAAAGATAGTATCCGGAAACCTCTGTATGAAGGTTTCCGGACAAGGCAGAATTATCCGGTAAGTATTGTTTATTTAGTTGTTTCCGGATGAATTAGATACCGGATGGTATCCGGATTACCTTGGTTTCCGGATGTTGACCGGATTGATTATGTTGTCCGGAAAGTTATGTTATCCGGATTATTTAGGTATCCGGTAAGTTTGAGATATCCGGGTAGTTTTGTGGTGTCCGGAAACTCCAGTTGTTCGGCCACTTTTGATGTTCTGGATTCGTTTGAGTATCCCGTAACTTAAGAATTTTGATAATACTTGGGCAGGGTATAATGGAGAAATTGAAATATAATCCTAGTAGCTTGAACATACATACGATTGGATGGTAGTGTGTTAGGTTTAAAGGCTGCTTTAGTTTGATACTAAGCAGGTGTGTAGTATATGTTATATAAATGTGATTTTCTCATACTGAATGCTATGAGGAATCTATAATAAATAATAATCTGCACGAATACGGTTAAGGGTATTGAATCCATATACACTAGATTTATTGGATAGTGTAGGATCGGTAAAGTATCATTACCATTGCTGTTTATAGCGAAATATAAGGAATAGACAAATGTCATTCTCGTGTATCCTTGAAAAAGGAGGAATAGACAAATGTTATTCCCGTGTGCCCTTGAGATGATGGAATAGATGTAGATTTATTCGGAATTCCTGATACGGTTGAGTGTAATGGATCCATAGGCACTGTTATGTATTGAAATGTGGAATAGGCATAAAGTAATTTGTAATTCCCGTTGACCTGAAATGTAGAATAGGCATAAAGTAATTTGTAATTCCCATTTCGTAGAGGTGTCATGAAAGGAGAAATAGGCATAAAGGAACTTGTAATTTCTATTTCATAGTATGAGGTGAATTGCGGGATAGGCATAAAGGAATTTGTAATTCCCTTTCACATGGAAATGGAGAATAGGCATAAAGTAAGTTGTAATTCTCATTTCGTAGTATAGGAATCGAGGAATAGGCATAAAGTAAATTGTAATTCCTGATTTCTATGGGAAGGTCAGAGATAGGCATAAAGTAAATTGTAATCTCTACTTCTAGTCCAAGAAATAGGCATAAAGGAACTTGTAATTTCTTGGATAAGAGCATAATCTAGAACCTGTAATGATTCGTTGTAGACTCTTGATTTTGATACGAGTTCGGGTATGTTCCCGTCATTGAGATGAGCACGGGTACGGTAAGAATGGTGGAGAACAGGTTTGTTTATATGGTTGGATATTTTCAAGCTGTTAGTGTTTTAATTTGAATTTGAATGTTCTCACTAGCTCAGGGAAGTAATTGGGATGTGGGACGAGAGCTTTTGGAAGGAATCAACTTTTGAGATAAGCGGAGGAATTATCTAACGCATTGAAGTCTTTTGATGGATTGTTTAGATAACCTAGTTAATCTGATTATAGTTGACATGATTCGATTATTAGGTTATTGGGAGAAGTCCATGTTTGTATATATGAAACCTCTTAGTTGATTCTCTTCTTATGTAAAAGTTTGGATGTTGTTCTATCATAACTTGTTATAATTTGAGGTTCAAATTAACCCTGATTTTTAGGGTGTTACAATGTCCAATTCAAAAGAAAAGATTCATTTCCTCCCAAATTTTGAAAAAGGAATTTTAGGTCTTGCACCCCAAATTTTTGATACTTCATCAAAATCTTTGAAAATAAAAGGCAAAAATAAGGAAAAATGTCAAGGTTCTAAGAAGACATTTCTTTATAGAAAATGTTATATATGTGATGATATTTTTCATTTTGCCAAAGACTGTCCAAAAGGAAGAATTGACTTGAGCGATATCAATTCTTTCTCTTCAACATCTAACCCAAAAGGACCCACTACCAAATGTGTACCTAGAAAATAAATTCTTTGTGATTGCAGGTTTTGAGCTAGACAGATGAATCTATGTGGACCAGCATAAAAGTGACACAATTGAAGAAATCATCAAGTTCATCAAGAAATCTGAAGTGTCAAATTGTGAACTTTTGGATCTCCTCTTGTATTGAAAATCCTTCCCATTGGCACACTCACTAGTGCCAACCTATTCTCTGCCGACATCATTTCATCTCCCATCACTCCATTATTACCTACACTTTATTTCCCACCATACCTCTCGCCTTACCTTTTCTCATCCATCCCACTAAATAAATTACCCCAACCTCATTTCTTTATCATCTCATCTTCCAACTCTCTCTCCTATCTAACAACCTCTACCAACCCAACTTCCTCAGTTCCCTTCTGCCTCTCTTCCCTTATATCTTCTCCAAATCAAGAAGATGGTTATCACTATCCTTTTTCATCTAAACAAACATAACCTACTTTATCTCCTACACCAATCTTTTCCCTTCACATATTCCGGCCACATATTCTTCCCAACATCACACCTCAAAAAAAAATCATTGACAATCCTCCACCGATCCAACTCTCTCTAAGGAAGCAAAAAAAAAATTATATATGCATCGGTGAGTTGCAACAAAAACAAGACAATTTTTTTTTGTTATGCATCGGTGAGTTCAAACCAAAAAAATAAAAATAAAAATAAATAAATAAAAAATAATAACAATAACAAAATTGATATATATATGTAGGCTTAGGTGAGTTCAAAACAAAAATTATATATATATATATATATATGCATTACATCGGTGAGATGTCCTCAAATCAAAAAAATAAAAATAAAAAAAATAAAAAATATTATATTAATAGTAAATCCCCCCCCCCACTCTTTTCTTTTTCATGTCGACGTCCCCCCTTCTTTTCTTTTTGCCACCAATTCCTCCCCCCGCCGATTCTCTTGATCAAAAAACCACACCCTCATTTTTTTGCGAATACCTATCCCCGCCTTAATTTTTTTAACCACCCATCCCTTTTTATTTTTTGCTTCCGAAATACACACACATACCGCCTTACGACTTTGGGAGGTTTCATCCAAAAAATAAAAAATAAAAAAATAGTATTTTTTTCCTCCGAAACTCCTAACGAAAATACCACCGATTTTCTTCCAAAATCGGTGGGTACCCCTTAATTTTCGGTGGGGAAGTCCAAAAAAAAAACTATCGAATTCCTACCGAAAATCCTCAATCTTCATCTTCAATTTCGATGGGATGGCTCCCAATTTCGGTGGAAAGTCCCAAAAAAATGTTATGTTGCCGATGTTTCCAATTATTTGTGGTGTTTCTTCTTCGTCGGTCGCTGAGGGGAAGAAACCATCTGAGGGGGAACAACTATCTGAAGGGAAGAAAGCACCCGAGGGGGGAGCAGTATCAGCGTCCAACTCGATCAACACCAACCCTCAGTACACATGTTCAACTCCAACTCAAATTTTGGTCAAAGATATGGGAACCGGCGAACCAACCAAGGGGGAGCAGATTTGTCTAACCAATGTAACTAAGGGGGAGGCAAACCAAGACAAAAGAAGAAGGGTGATGACTGCCGAATAGGAAGCTGAAGATGCTATGAGAAAGAAAGAAGATGCAAGATATGGGCAGAGGCATCCTGAGGCTAATTCACTCAAACTCAACCTCCCTCAAAGATTATCACCGATTTGGATATGGGCAGATCTGTCTCTTCTATGATGGAAGTACATACTATATCATTTATATTGTTTATTCTTTATTCTTTCATTCATTTCATTCATCTGTAAATATCATATACACACACAAAAAATAGACTGTGTGAAAAAGAACCCAAAAGAGTAAAACACGGTCAACATGTATTATTCATTGTCTTACTCATGTTTTTCTAAGTATGGATGTCATCATCAAATAGGGGGAGATTGTTGGGTCATCAAAGATTTGAAGATGACCTAATCTCCTTACATACTTTGAAAAACATCTTTTATACTTAGAGAAATTTTAGATGGTTCTTTGTAATAGCTTAGTCATACTGTCAAAATTCGGTAAAGTCAAAGATCAGCCGAAATCAAGAAAAAGTATATCTACCAATGCGGATTGAAGATGGACTTCTCAACCCAAACTAAGTTGTCTCACCGATTGTCTCCATGAAAATCGATGAGATCCCAAACAGGAGATTTCTCCCTTTATCTCCTTGCCAAGAAGATCTTCATCATAAGAGGTAACTTTGGCTATCCCACCGATTGTCCCCATGAAAATCGGTGGGATCCTCAAAATTGGAGGATCCTCTCATACCATCTTTCCTAAGAGGACTCTTACCTACTTTGTCCATGACAAATCGGTGGGATCCTCAAATAGGAGGATCCTCACTTGTGTCTTTGCTAAAGGTTTTCTCATCAAATAAGGAATTTCTGAGTAAGGAAGAAAAAGGTGCATTTGTCCCTTTTCCCATTCTTAGATATTGTCACCATCAAACCTTTCTAGCATCATAGGAAAAGACACATCAACTTTTGAGAGTCAAACCTATCCTTTAAATGACAAAGTGACAAGTGTCCCAGGCATCACATGCTCAAGGCACTATATAAAGATGAAGACTTCTCCATGCAGAAAAACAACTCTTGATGATTACTTTGTGCTCAAGACACTCTGCTTCATTCTCTCTTTGAACTTTATAGATTTCAATCTTTGTGTTTTAGAAGTTGTTTAGTTTTCAGTATTACTTTGTGAAGATTGTTAGAATAGATTTTATCTGTTCTTTCCGCAACAATCTAATTGTTCTATGTGTAATTCTTGATTTGAATATTTTCAATAAAATAATTAATTAAAGTGAAAAAATTGTGTATTGTATTCAACCCCCACTTCTACAATACCCGTTCTTGTTCTTATTAGCCATCTAGGACTAACAGAAATCGACCCCCCTCCGTTTTTCGTCTTCGACCTACCTGTTTCACCAATTCTTTCGGTCTTTTTCTGCGACCCTTTCGATTGTGAATTGTTTCTTGCAATTTGTTTCAAGTAGTGAAAGCTCACCCTTCCTCTTCCGAATCCAAGGTTGTCGTTCCTCCTCACTTTTAGTTTTTCCCCGCCATTGGACGAACCTCTCTGTCTAATCCCTCTGATCGATTTGGTTTGTTTGTAACATCCATCTCCAGAATGGTTCTCGACCTTATCTTTTTTCTTATTTTTGTGATTCGTCCTAGAATTATTGGGACCATCGTCTATAGTTAACAAATTTCCGTTTGGCCCAACACTATTATTTTGTATATTATTTGATGGTCCAGCTTTGTTATTTCCCATTGTCTCTACAGGCCCAGTTGTATTTACTTCATTTGAATTGCTTATTTCCTTTTCACTTAAATTGTCAGGCCCATTCTCTTCCATAGGCCTACTTGCCACTTTGTTAGACCCAACTAATTGGGTTTCTTCTCCTCTATCGCCTCTTTCTTTTTTCTCCAGCATGTTGGTCGTCTTCATTACCTCGGGACTCACCAAGATTGTTTTCGAGAAGATGTCCTGGCCGTTAGTGATGATTGTGTTCGACCCTTCACCTCCCTGTTTCTTCTCCGGCAGCTTCTGTGTACTCCCTTCGGCCGGTAACGTATTTTCCGGCGCCTGCCCCGACGAGTTGTTATCCTTCAGATTCGAATAATCCTCTCCTGCTTCTCCCTCTTTTCCCCTATCCGTTTCTCTACCGTTTGCTTCTTCTTCCGGATTTTCCCCTGTTTTCCGGTGATTGTCGTTGCCGTTATCGAATATGCTTTCTTCCACCATCCATTCTTCGTCGGTGTTCTCTTCTCCTTCCGTCCATTCTGACGGAATGGACGATTTTCCCCGTCTTCCTCGCTATCCCACTCTATCGCCTCTTCGTCCTCCTCAATCTGTATTTCCAGTAGGCTATTGTCTTCTTCTTCAATTTTGATCGCATAGAATAAATCTCCCACCTTTATGCTTTTTATCTCGTTTATGTTTGCGACTAAACCCGAGCTGATCAAAACTTTTCCCCACATCAGATTCATGTTACCCTCCAGGTCGTAATTCTTCGTTTTCAAGACCCTCCCCCATTTACTTGCTATCGTCGTAAACGTCGTTTCTTTCCATGCATGCAACGGTACTCCTTCGATTCTTAGCCACACGAGTCTATCTACAGCTCTAAATTCGGTCGACCACTTTCTTAAGTCTTTGATCCAATGGTGTATTCCATGCTCTTTATTCTTTATGACTTTCTCCATTGCTTCCTTCGACTCGAACGTTAACAACACATTCCTTCCTCCCACGAGCCTTACTCCCCTTTCTTCCACCTTTTCCGCTTTACATAGCGATTGGACTGTTTGTAAGTTATCCATCGATGTAAGGCTTCCCACCGCACATTTTGGAGATATTGCAGTCCGTTTTCTTCTGTTGTCCATGTTCCCAAAACTTATGCGTTATGCTTGTTGTCTGTTTTGTTCACCTGCTTCCCCTTTTTGACTACATCTGCAAATGATGTTGTTCCAAACTTCCTTACTGCTGCTGATCCGTCGCTGTGTTCCATTGTAGGTGTCTTTCCATTTGGTCGGGGCTCACCTTTCTCATTTCTTCCACTCTTGTTTGCAACAAACACCCTCAGCCTATAGGTACCTATCCATATCTTGTTTAATCTGCTTTCAAAAGTCTTTACATCATCCATGAATTTGAATCTGACGAAACCAAACTTCTCTCCATTTTTCATTCTCTTTCTTGCCATGTAGATATCCGACACATTTCCGTATCTTTTGAAGGTTTTCCATAAATCACTGACCTCCCAAGTTCTCGGAAAGTTGAAAAACAAGAACGAAGTCTCAATCAGATTCTTTCTTTCATTGTTCGATCGGTTCCGCAGTAACTCGCTATACCTAAACCTGTGTCGAAACCCCACGACACTCCTCACCGGACCTCTCGATCTCTCTCCCTCCATCGCTCTCCCTCTTATATGTAACTACTTCCATTAAAGGTTATTAATTTCATAAACTATCTTAATCAATAAGAATTTTATTTTATTTATAGTTAGTTTAAACTTATATAATAAATATATAAGGGTATGCTAAAATTTTCATCAATTTGATTTTTTATAGCCATTTATATATATAAATGAACATCAATGAAATGACATATTGAAATGGAATGAACATCAATGAGATGACGTATTGAACATCAATGAACATACGTATTAAACATTAATAAACAATTACAAAGCATACATATGAACATCAATGAGTTACAAAACATGAACGACGTATTGAAATGAGGAGTTACAAAACATACATATGAACATTAATGAAGAATTACAAAACATACGTATGAATATAAACGAAATGACACATTGAAATGAGATGAACATCAATGAACATACGTATTTTTCTCAATTGACCCTGATCATTAATGTTCACAACCGTACATTTTCAAAATCAATGGATATGATCGGTTCGTAAAGTTAATACAAAGATCTGGGTTAACAAAATACATTGTCCATATATATATATGAATATTCTTTTGTAACCCATCATTTTTTGTGTAAACCGTCGATTTCATAGTTTTTTTTGATGAAATTGTTTTATATATTTGTGTTTTTTATGTGAAAACGAAAATATATGAAACAGTTTCATAAGATTGAAAAAATACATGAAACTAATAATATATGAAACAATTTCATCAAAAATGAATGATATGAATCAATTTCATCAAAATAAACAATTTCATAAAAATAACCTATGAAATCGACGGTTTACACGAAAATGATGGTTTACAAAAGAAGGGGTCTCTCTCTCTCTCTCTCTCTCTCTCTCTCTCTATATATATATATATATATATATATATATGGGTTTGTGTGTGTGCGCGTGAAAGATAGTGTAAGAAGTTGAGGTTAACATGAGAAGTGTGATAAGTGAATTTGAACCACTACTAGAAAAAGAGGTATCAGTGACAAAAATTTCCGTCACTGATCAGTGACGGATTAGTGACGGATCAGCGACGGAATGAACAAGAACACAATCCGTTACTAATCCGTCACTAATTAGTGACGGATTAGTGACGGACATAAATCCGTCACTAATCAGTGACAGATTAGTGAAGGAATGTATTAGAAAAGAAATTAAAAAATCAAATATATATGTCCGTCGCTAATCCGTCACAAATCAGCGACGGATTAGCGACGGACCTGTCAAGTTTCACAAAAAAAATGAAATTCCACGTGTCCGTTACTAATTCGTTACTGATCAGTGACGGATTCGTGACGGATCAGCGACAGAATGAACAAGAACACAATCCGTTACTAATCCGTCACTAATTAGTGACGGATTAGTAACGGAATGTATTAGAAAGGAAATTAAAAAATCAAATATATATGTCCGTCGCTAATCCGTCACAAATCAGCGACGGACCTGTCAAGTTTTACAAAAAAATAAATAAAAATGAAATTCCACGTGTCCGTTACTAATCCGTCACTGATCAGTGACGGATTAGTGACGGAATCCACACGTCCGTCACTAATCCGTCACTGATCAGTGACAGATTAGTAACGGATGTTTTTGTATTTCTTGCTCCTTATGTTTATGTGTTATATGTACACATGTTTAAGTGTTATGTGTATCAGTGGATCAGTATACACATATATATGTGTGTATATGTTGGTATATGTGTCGGTTGTTAATCTATGCATGCATATTGTGTATATGTGTATATACTGATATCATGTGAATATGTGATCAATGTGTATATATATATATATAGCTAATGTGTGATATTTGGAAATCGTGTATGATGTATATATGTGTTATATATATACATGCATGTGTATATATGAATGTATAAATAACATATAATATGTGTGTTGTTTGGTAACCCTGTAGGTAATTAAATTTAGGTAATAAGTTATAATGAGTTTTAGTAGGTCTTGATAAGCCATATAAAATATCTTATTGTGTTATGAATGTATCTCAATGGGTCTATAGTGGGACTCAGTGGTCTTATCACGAACCACATGCAATAGACACCACATACATACACATTTCGCATACAAACATGTAATAAGTCATACACGGTATTGTTGGGTTTTAATGAATTATATCGGGCTTTAATCGGTTATATTGGACTTTAAAGCATCTATTGGGCTTTAATTTGTTCTAATGGGCCTTAATGGATCTATCGGGTTTAAAGGATTCTATTGGGCTTTAAAGGGTTTAATTGGACCTTAATTGATCTATCGAGCTTTAAAGGGTTCTATTGGGCTTTAAAAGGCCCAACGGTTCATTAAGAACCACTGTAACCCATAAAACATCTATTGGGCTTTAATTTGTATTAATAGGCTTTAATCGGTTTTATTGTCTTATAAAGGGATTCATTGGGCGTTAATGGATCTATCGGGTTTAAAGGGTTCTATTGGACTTTTAAAGGGTTTAATTGGACCTTAATTGATCTATCGAGCTTTAAAGGGGTCTATTGGGCTTTAAAAGGCCCAATAGTTCATTAAGAACCACTGTAACCCATAAAACATCTATTGGGCTTTAATTTGTATTAATGGGCTTTAATCGGTTTTATTGTCTTTTAAAGGGATTCATTGGGCCTTAATGGATCTATCGGGTTTAAGGGTTCTATTGGGCTTTAAAGGGTTTAATTGGACCTTAATTGATCTATCGAACTTTAAAGGGGTCTATTGGGCTTTAAAAGGCCCAATAGTTCATTAATAACCACTGTAACCCATAAAACATCTTTTGGGCTTCAATTTGTATTAATGGGCTTTAATCGGTTTTATTGTCTTTTATTGGGCCTTATTGGATCTATCAGGTTTAAAAGGTTATATTGGGCTTGAAAGGGTTTAATTGGACTCTAATTGATCCATCGGGCTTTAAATGCATAGATATATCGATATATTTTTTGGATGAAACTTTAATTAATTTTATATTATTTTAAAATAATATTATATCTTTTATTTATATATTAAAAAGAAAATTTATAATTTCAAAAAACTATTAAATATTATTTAGAATTCCAAAAAATATAACATTTTTTAAAAACAATAGTAATTAAGAATTACTAATAATATTTAATTGAAAAAAATACTTAATAATAACATTTAATTGAAAAAAAACGAATTCCGTTGCAAATCCGTTGCAAATTAGCGACGGAATTTCTGTCAGAAATCCGTCGCTGACCACGTAAAAAAAAGCCCAGTCAAAATTAGCTTACTTAGTTACACTCGTTTTCTACCTAGGTCAAAATCAGAGAACTACAGCCGCAAACCACAGCCCGTTCGTTTCACGGTTTCACCCTTCTCCCTTCTGCCTGCCCGTCGCCACCGTCGGTCGCCACCGCCCCTTTTCCCCTTCTCCATCGCTGAACAATTTCATCGCCCTAGCTATTTCGCACCCTCAATAAGGTACAAGTTATAGCATGTTTTTTGTTTGCAATCTACTGTTCAATGTATATAAATCAGTTTAAACTATTATAAATGACCAGTTTGCAATCTAGTGTTGAAAACTATTTGAAAACTATTTCAAGGGATCTCACAGTTTCATGTAATGGTGAAAGTTGGGAAGTGGGAAGTGGATTCGATATGTATTTGGGAAGTGGAATAATATATTAAGTCTTTGTATTTGGCTGTATAATATATTCTATCAGTTTCATGTAATGGTGAAAGTTGGGAAGTGGATTCGATATGTATTACTATTGTTTTATTTAAATTGTTTAGAAGTCTAAGAGCTTATATGTTATTTTTTATTACTTAAGGTTTAAATGTGAAGTTAGAGATGCATATATAGATGAGCCATCTTAGTCATTTTGTTATTTTAGAAGAAGTTTCAAAAGGTATATTTTTATAAATCTTTCTTAAGTTAGAAACTATTTTAGTCTTGGTTTTAAGGTTCTAAATCTTGTTGTGTAAGTTTTGATTGGGTTTTGAGTTAGGTTGGATTATTTTGATAATTTTGGTGGATTGATATATTAATGCTTACTTGGGGATGTATATAGAAATATTCATTTTATAGTCGTTATGCCGTCGAAATTTAAACTTACGGTTTGACCTTCAAGTAGTCAAACCATTAAACTTACGGTTTCAAAGTGATTCAAAACTTCTCTAAACATACGGTTTGACCTTCAAGTAGTCAAACCATTACACTTACGGTTTCAAAGTGATTCAAAACTCCTCTAAGCTTACGTTTAGACCTTCAAGTAGTCAAACCATTACACTTGGAGTTTCAAAGTGATTCAAAACTTCTCTAAACATACGGTTTGACCTTCAAGTAGTCAAACCATTACACTTACGGTTTCAAAGTGATTCAAAACTCTTCTAAGCTTACGGTTAGACCTTTAAGTAGTCAAACCATTACACTTAGAGTTTCAAAGTGATTCACAACTCCTCTAAACATACAGTTTGACCTTCAAGTAGTCAAACCATTACACTTAGAGTTTCAAAGTCATTCAAAACTCCTCTACACCTACGGTTTGACTTTCAAACAATAAAGTCATTAATTATGTCGACTAACTACTTCGTTCTTTGTTGTAGTTATTGAATATGTCGACAGATAGAGGATGGATGTATAGAAAGAATGACCAATGGGGATCTCTTAGCAGGGACTATGTTAGATCATTGGACGGTTTTTTGGACTTTGCTTATGCCAATGAAGGTTTTGTTGAAAGGAAAACTACACGTGATGGGGTAGTGCTCCGTATTAGATGCCCTTACTCCAAGTGTCGAAGTACCCACCATAGAGAAAGGGATGACGTGAGATTGCATTTGATGAAATATGGTTTCATGCCTGATTATACCGTGTGGCGGGCACATGGTGAAACCTATTACTATGTATCTCATCAAGACGTGGGTCAATCTTCTAATCCGATAGTGGAAGCTTGGGTCGTTGAAGAGAACGGTTAGAAACAAATCAAGGGTTGAGGGCTCTATTGTTGAGGCGTACCTTGTGAATGAACTGTCTACCTACTGTTCCCTCTATTTTGATCCACAGATAGAAACAATACATAATCGTGAGTCAAGGAACTTTGCCCCAGATATTCCTAGTTGTTCGGGGATCGATGCTCGACTAAGCATATTCAAGGTTCCATCTCGTCCACTATTCGAGAAGGGTGGGAAACAAATCATCTTGACTGATCATGACATGCATAAGATCCAAACATATGTATTGTTCAACTGTGTAGAAGTTCAACCTTTCCAGTTGATATTTGATCAATGGGCTCGACAAAGGGAACCGAATATTAATGATGTTACACTTAAACAATTGCGAGAAGAAAGGTTCAGTCTTTGGTTCGAGCATCACGTGCGCATGTCACCCGACTCAAGTGAACAATTGAAGTCATTAGCTCGCGGACCATGCCGTTATGCTAAGTCGCATCAAGGATACTTCGTCAATGGTTACAAGTTCCATACGATAACCCATGGTGCTGGTCGAGTTACACATAATAGTGGTGTATGTGTAAGGGGGTCCTGTTACGATGAGTCTGATGAGGCCGACTATTATGGAATGCTAGATGATGTTGTAGAGGTGGAATATTATGGTGTGGGGCGTTGCATTGTTGTTTTGTTCAAATGCACTTGGTTTGACACTCCGTCGGGGGTTAGAGTCGATCGTAAACATAGTTTGGTTGATATCAAATACAAGTCTAGACTAAGAACCGGCGATCTGTTCATCCTAGCATCACAGGCAGAACAAGTCTATTATACTTCATATCCTTCAATGACAAAGGATTTAAAAGATTGGTGGGCGGTTGTCAAGACGAAGCCTCGTGGCGTATATGAGGTAGCAGAAACTGTTAACAATGTTGAGGTTCATGGAAATGTGGATGAAGAACAATTCTTTCAAATCGACGAAAGGGTAACTCATATATCCGCAGAATTAAATGATGACCTCAATTCCGTACGTCTTGTCACAGGGGAGGTAAATGTAGTTGACGGCAACGATGAACCTGTTAATCATGAACGTCACGAAGAAGAAGAAGAAGCAGAATTTGAAGAAACAAATGATGATTCAGATAATGAAAATGAACTTATCTTATCTGATCATTCTTCTGATGAGTAGTTTATCTTATGTATGTTTAGCTCACATTGTATAATTGACATATGACATTCTCCCATTTTGTTTTATAAATTATAATTTGTATTTTTTGCAGGCAATGACACGTCGTCCAGGTAAACCTAGAGGTCGAGGGCGAGGCGGCAGTTGTAGCTCTGTTGGGCGTGGCAACCCACGCGCCGATGACCATGAGGAGTTTCTAGATGACGCCTACACGACTTTTGGACTAGGCGATCGTGACGAGCGGATGGTGACAACACCCACACATCCTTTACCCACAAATCCTTCACCTGCAAATCCTTCTCCCACAAATCCTTCACCCACAACTCCTGCTAGTGTTTCGGGGTCCACGAGAGGACCCAATCGTCCGATGCCGACACCACTAGTCTCGAGTCGACGGCCACGACTACTGATGGGTTCCAACGCGTAAGTAGATGTGGTATAAGGCCTAACATATATTACATAATCAAATGATATTAATGGCTTTTGTGTTGTATATATTTTTAATTATGCAGGTTTCTAGATATCCACGTTTCTCGAGACATGACCATGATTTTTAGAGGTGCGTTTTGTGGTCCATGGTATCGCTTCAAGGAGATCCCCCCCACTGAGCTTGACTATATGTTCGAGTGCTTTAGGGTTGGTACATTAATCCATTTTAAAGTAATAGTACATATCATATTATTGCTATTACCTTGATACAAATCTTGTGCATGTAGGGAAAGTATCAGTGGGAACCCGAAGAGGAGGGAATGGTGAGGACTGCATGGACCAACGCCATGAAAAATAGGCACAAGGGTTGGCTGAAGAGTGCACGTGAATGGGACGCAGAACAGGCTTTAAATGTTGATGGGATTCAGTGGGACAAAGAAGATATGGCGGTTATTAGAGGACACCACTCTCCTTGGATCCCAGAGCCGTTTTGGCACCAGATGATAGATCTGGTTTTTTTTCTTTATTTTGGGTTTGTGCATTACCTTTGTTTTATACCGACTTATATGTTATGGTTTTAACAGGTGTGGAGTAAAGATTCATGGAAAAAAGTATCTAGGTCCGCTAGGGCCAATCGGAAGACTGAGTATCAGGGTAAATCCTCCCGGCATGTTGGCGGATCAATTAGTACTGCACAACACCGTTACAAGATGGTAATAGTCTACATTTTTTTGAATATGTACTAAGATTTATTTGTATGTTTACTAACAACTTAGCTTAATTTTCTATTGTAGGCACAGGCATGGGATCGCGACCCGACTACTTCTGAGGTGTGTGAGCGACTCCACTGCACCAACCGGAAATACGCTCCGGGTGCGACTGGTCCACCTACTGATCCTCCGGTGTACGTCTATGCTAAAGCGGAGCATGCTGCGGTAAGTTTTGTAAAATCAATACTTTGTTTTATGTGTGCATGTGTATGTGAATGTGCTCTATGCGTCTGTCAATCAGTATGTATATATAACGTGTGTGTTGGTTGCTAACGACGATTGGATCTATGTATATATAACGTGTGTGTTGTTTGGTAACGCACAATGGATAAATCGTTACTTTATATGCATGTGTATGTGTGAATGTATAGATAACGTGTATGTTGTTTGGTAACGCACAATGGATATATAGTTAGGCTATGGCTAAGTAGATAGGTTGGATATGTTTGATTTAAGGCCGTTATGTTGTTGAAATGTCTACGGATATATAAGCTCACCCGTATTTGATTTGGTAAACCATAGGATCGCTTTTACGAGCTTAGGGAGGTGGCACTGGCTAGCCAGGAGCCCGACGCCCCTCCGATTGATGAGGCATTACTTTGGGAGCAAAGTGTTGGAGGATGGAATAAGGGTCGTCTGTTTGGTTTCGGGACGACGCAAGATCCTCGTTATGCTATGAGGGGTGAGTGTAGTAGCAGCACCGACGGGAGATCACTCGGGACTAGATCGACATCGGAGGTACGTTTGTTATATTGGTTATGTATCTTGTCGTTACTTTTAATTGCCAACAAATACTGATTTTTTTGTTAAATGTTTAATATCTACAGTTAGCTGAGTTGACAGAGAAGATGGCAAAGATTGAGGAGGAGGCGAAGGAGGCAAAGGAACGCGAGGAGCGTTATCGGGTCCAATTAGAGATTGAAAAGAAGCGGAACGAAGACTTGCAGGCAGAACAGGTCAGGCAGGCTACCCAGTTAACCGAGCAACTCACAATGTCGCAGCAATTTGCTGCTTTTATGCGGCAACAGGGATTCGTTTTCCCCTCTCCCGGGCCTACCGGCCCTCCCCCTAGTTAGGTTGCTATTATCGTATTTGCACTCGTACTGTATTTTGGAATTTGGAATTTGGTATTTTGAATTTGTTGGGTTGGTGTTTTTAAATTAAGAGCAGGTATTTATATAAAAATACAGGAAATATTGTTTTTAGTATTTATTTATTTAATTTTTTTGGAATTAGCGACAGATTAGTGACAGAATTCCGTCGCTAAAAGTGTTTATATATTTTTTCCCATAATCAGTGACAGATCAGTGACGGAATTCCGTCACTGAATAATTCTGTCACTGAATAATTCCGTCACTGAATAATTCCGTCACTGAATAATTCCGCCACTGGTCCGTCACTGATACTTTCAGCAACCTACTGAGCAGTGACGGAATAGCGACGGAAGTTGCTTTCAGTGACGGATCAGTGACGAAATCGTCCGTCACTGATAGCTGTTTATTTAGTAGTGAACAGGTGATCACTTTTAATCAAATGTCATCCCATGAATTGCGACTTCAAAAGGGAATTGATCCGGTACATTTCAGTGAATCTTATTTCAGTGCATCTCATCCTAATATGCATCAAATTTTCATCTAACAATTAATAATCAGTTCTCACGCTTCTTTCATATATGATTCTAGTGAGAATAAATGAAGAAACAAAAAGGAAATACGTTTTATTCTATTTTAAAAGGATTATTAAAATTATGAAATTATCCAACATTTTATTTTAAGGAATATGAAAATTATGAAAAAAATGTTCGATGAAAAATGTTATGTTATATTTCATAAATCATAATATTTTTTATCGGACATTTTTGTATAACATTTTGTTCTTAACGTTTTATTTGATGATAATCATTACACCAATTTAAAACGAAATATTTTAATATATAATAACATGATATAAGAAATCGACAACGTGATGTTTAATTCAACGACATAAGGCCATGAGTACCGCCTATCCACGAACCCACTGAACCCGAATGCCACCTCAGCGCCACATCAGCTTTTCTCTTTCCTACCCTCCTTACCCTAAAGTGGAGTACCGCATACCCACCGAACCCACTCCTACCCGCTGAACCCAACCCTATGTATATATGTGGATAGAGAGAGAGAGAGAGATATGTTCGGGTATGTCCGGGTTCGTGAACCCACTAGTACCCGCACGCTGCTACCCGATCGGAACCCGCTCCCGTCATACCACCTTGCCACACTACCCGCTGCTATCCGATGAACGAACCCGCCCTGGTACCCGAGAGCGGTACGCAGGGCCTAATTGAATGACAGTGAAATAAAGTTTGGTATATTTAATTCAACGAGGTTAGTTTGTTGATATCACTTATTATTCATGTAATATTAATATATAATAAAATATCAAATATTAAAGCCATGCTATATGTCAAATCAAATTATAGAACTCCTATGTAAGCGTTTGGTAAACGGAACTTCTATGTCTTATGCCGGTAATTGTTTATTTATTCATTTGATTTCTCGAGGTCGTATATCAAGGCAAGTGTCAGTCATTACATTTAGGGTGCGTTTGGTACACTGGACATGACATGACATGACAGGAGAAGACAGAACAGAACAGGGATCACTGTTACATGTTTGGCAGAACTTTTATGTGAAACAGACAGGAATATGGTGAAACAAAGTGAAACAAGCCTGTTCCACCCCCATCTCATGGAACAATATGGAACAGACTTATGTTTTATCATTATAACCTTAAAAAAATCCAATTCTCTTCTAAAAAATCAAATACACGTCCTATCTTATATTTTATTCATTCTTTAAATTTTATTTATTGTATTAATATTTTATCTAATGTTATATGTTCTGTTCTGTCCAGGTTTGCCTACCAAACGCTGAACAGTTGTTCTATCCTGTCCTATCCCATCTTGTCCTGTTCTATCATGTCTGCGTACCAAACGCACCCTTAGGGACTAGTTACCAGACGCTTACAGCCTTGCATGGGTTAGTGCTTATGAGTAAATATAACACAATCACTTATTTCTCGAGTAAGATTTTAGTCCACCAAAACGATATAGTATGCAACAATTTTCTAGTAAACGCTAACCGTGATAAGAGTCTCCGCCCTCACTTACCGGGTAAGATTCATGATCCTTGTTGTATTCATCCGGTAATGTAATGTGACTTGGCAAACACTTATCACGACATCTTAGATGTCGTTTACTAAACGCTTATTTGTGTTTGATAAGCACTTATTTAGTCATTTACCTTATTGTATATATATGTAAAGGCCAATAATTTTATCCGGGAAGAGCAATGAGAAGGATAGAGAATCGTACCTAATAAGCGAAGGTGACGACTGTTATCCGATAAGCGCTAACTGAGTAAGAGGTCGTTTACCCAACGCTACCAGGTGAGTGCTTACGAGTAGTATTCAACACTTTCACTTAACTTACAAAGTACAGATTTAGTCCATTGAAACAACATCAAGCAGGATATTTTTATCCGGTAAATGCTTACCGAGTAAAAGTCGTCATCCTCACTTATCGGGTAAAACACTCGGATCTGTTCATCACTTTTACCGGGTAAGATTCTCAATCAATGTTATGTACATCCAATAAAGAAAAGTGATCCCATAAACATTTACCGAGTAAGCTTTTAGTAAA
Source organism: Saussurea involucrata (assembly GCA_033807775.1). Taxonomy (NCBI): domain Eukaryota; kingdom Viridiplantae; phylum Streptophyta; class Magnoliopsida; order Asterales; family Asteraceae; genus Saussurea; species Saussurea involucrata. The sequence goes on along the minus strand of CM066322.1, from coordinate 51,870,076 downwards.
CCTCCCTAAGAGTCTTTTCTCTCTCTGAAATTTGTGGTTCTTACTATGCCCTTTACAAAGGCTTATTAGGTAAAGTAAGGGGCCGTTTACCTAATCACTTACCCGACAAGTGCTTACGGGTAAAATTCAACACTATCACTTACTTTCCAGGTAGATTTTAGTCCATCAAAATGGCATCGTATGCAACAATTTAGCCGGTAAGCGCTAACCGTGGTAAGAGCCGTCGCACTCACTTACCAGGTAAGACTCTCGGTCCTTGCTTCCGCTCTTACCGGGTAAGATTCTTAGTCCTTGCCATATTCAGCCGGTAAGCTAATGTGACTTGATAAGCACTTACTCGGGTAAGCGTTTTGTAAACGGTCCCTAAGTGACACTCGATAAAAACTTACTCGTTAAGCGCTTGGTAAACAAACACCGCTTAATCTCCATATTACAATTACTGATTTATTATTTTGTCGTTTTTATCACATTTTATCATGAACAATTCAAAACAGATACTGAAAAAAAGATCTCTTATTGAAAAAACTTGGGCCAGAACAAAGAAAACAAATGGGCCAAAATATTTTACCAATCCAACTCAGCCCATTTCTTTTGGACATCCTTCGTGCATGTTTTCCATCCCCATGATAAATCTGCAAAAACCCTAACAGTTTTCCGTTCGCCGCCGTCGTTTAATTCATCGATCGGGAGAGAGGGAGGAGGCACACAGAGCAGCGGAGATGAAGTACAATCCCAATGTTAGCAGTTCCCGCAGGAAAAACCGGAAGGCACACTTCTCCGCCCCGTCAAGCGTTCGTCGCGTCCTGATGAGCGCACCTCTCTCCGGCGAGCTTCGTTCCAAGTACAATGCCAGATCCATTCCTGTCCGCAAGGATGACGAGGTCCAGATCGTTCGCGGCACCTACAAAGGCCGCGAAGGAAAGGTTGTGCAGGTGTACCGTCGTAAGTGGGTGATTCACATCGAGCGCATCACTCGTGAGAAGGTCAATGGAACGACTGTGAATGTGGGGATCAATCCGTCAAAGTGTGTGATCACGAAGCTCCGTCTCGATAAGGATCGGAAGTCGTTGCTTGAACGTAAGGCCAAGGGACGTGCTGTGGCGGATAAGGATAAAGGGACTAAGTTTACGGCAGAGGATATCATGCAGAACATTGATTGATTGGTATCATTCTATGTTTTTTTTTTGGTTAGTGTTTTTTGTTTCTCTATCAATTATGTTTTGGTTACAGCTTAATTTCAGATTTGATTGAGGATTTACATATTCAACATTTTGGTTTTTGAGATTAAGTTTTTTTTTTGGTTGAATTTTTGCGTTCATTCATCACGATATTGGTTTAAGTAAATTTATCGTCAATTTTCTTTTACCCATTGTTATATTTGGTTCATTACTATAGCAAGTTTATGAGAAATTCTATGTAATTTCTACATAATCTGTAGATATATAGTATTTTATTAGATAGCCAACTACTTGAAACAAATTAGGATCATAATTGTTTTCCATTTGCATCAAACATCATAAGATGTTCAATATTTTTTGTAGCTTTGTATTTTTTACATCTTATAAGTTACCAAACTAGATTTATCACCAAAGGATGAACCAAACTAGATTTATCACCATCTCATGTTTTTGAATTGTTGACAAACTCAAGGAGAATGCAACATTGGAGTCGGAAACGCTCGTACTTGATTGACGATTTGAATTGGATGCTACAGTTTACGCTTTTGAAGTCTAAGACTTAAGGATTTTAATATCTATTTGGATGATTGTAAGAACTAATAATTTTGTTCGGTATATTTTTAGTTTTATTTGTCGTATTTCAATCGTGAACTTTATGTATACTATCAAACCACTCAACCCGCCCAACCCACAAGGGTTGGGTTGGGTTATACTTTTGAATGGGTTGGGTTGGGTTGAGATTTTCCAAACCGCCATAATTAGGATGAGTTGTAAAAATGTCAAAAACCGCCCAACCCAACCCGCGTACACCCCTAGTGTTTATCACGTGGTAAGCGTCACCACCCTCACTACGTAAGAATCTTAATCTGTGCCTTCTCTCTTACCGGGTAAGATTCTCGGTCCTTCCTATGCTCATCCGGTAAGCTAATGTGACTTGGTAAGCACTTACCCGGATAAACGACACCCTAGTTATTTGCCCATGGGATTTATACTCTTTTTTCGCACATTGTTGAAACCTTTTGCACCCACTTTTCTTTACAAGGATCTTTGGAAGCATGTCAAACCCATATGTTGTTTCTACTTGATTCTCATATCTTCACATGTGGGTTTATCATGGATTCAAGAACCACCGTAGAATGTATAAGCAACTGATATTATCATAGTACTAAACTTAAACAATATAAGCATAACAAGTGAGGTACAAATAAAATCACCAAAGTTCTTGCCCTTTTACACTTGGTGTACTGTACTGCCATGTAAATATGTAATTTGTGACACTCAACTTAGCTGCTAGTAAAAGGGACCTCATATGTGTTGCAAGTTGGTAATTTACACGAGGTTGTAAGTCGGGGGTGGACCTACTTTGTATTCGATGCGGTGGTATGGACCACATTTGTAGTGTAAGAAATTATAGGGTCGTGAAAGGTGCTACCATATCATTTTGTTGTATGCAATCTTGTATATTTTGAAAGTATAGTGATGACACAAGTTTTTTTTGATAGAGTTGGTTTGCATGATTTTTCTCCCACGCCAAGTGCGGGTTCAAATTCTGTAACGCCCCAAAATTTCAAGAAAATTTAAAAATTTTTAAACGCGCATATTTAATAATAAGTCTCCATTTATTAAACCCAAAATAATAATTCCAATCACGAGCGTTATTAAACCATAAGTCAACAGCGGAAATTAAATTGTTTATTCAATAACGGGAAAATGTTTAATAAGCAAATCCTACGACCCATCCATCTTGCGCGTCAGTGTGTGCCAGTCATGCCTTCGTACCACTTGTACCTGCAGCCACTGCAAATTGGGAGGGGTAAGCACGAAGCTTAGTGAATTCAAACACAACAATTAACAATGGTTATCTCATATTACCCCTAAAGCAAAGAGGATCACACCACCACATACAAGTCTACGAACAAATCATAAACAAGTATAATAACCACCACATAACAAAATTCCCGGGCGGATGTCGGGTCTACGGCCCCGCCGCACGTTTCCGCCTACTGCGGGAAACACCCGTTTTACGCCTACTGCGTATGACATCCTTTTTACGCCTACTGCGTAAACGCCCCTTTTACGCCTACTGCGTAAAACACCTCCGTCCCCGTCGGGACTCGGCCCCGCCGAATAATGTAGCACATAATGTTAACTAGACGTCCCACTATCTAGCCCCCAACAATCCCGCATACAATTTTCACACACGTGCTACAGTAATAATAAACAACTATTAATTAATTGTAGTGAGAGAACTCACCTCAGGTGCGCGCCTAGCAAAAAATAGTAAGTAGCTCCTCACAACGACGATCACTTTCCGGCACCTAAACGTACGATAAAATACGTCAATACGAGACCCGGACCCCACGACGCGACACACCCCAAACTGTCACTAAAACTAACTTTCGGTCATACCGAACAGGTCTGTTCGGGACCTGATTTGACCACTAAAACTCCAGAAAAACTCAGATTTATTACACGGTTGAAAAGTGCCCTGAAATACCTTTCCGAGGATATATTACACGCCTCCTAACGATTTTTCTATAATTAATTATGAATTTATTAAGTTCGCCTACCGGAACTGTCCGTTTCCGGACCAGTTCGCACTAACAGCTCCGAACAGCCCGGTTCTGGGCCGATTCAGCCTTTCGGCGAAACACGAAAGACGTGCCTAACTCAAATTAGGAAAAATGGCCACTGACCTCAAGTTAAAACGACTTACGAGTAAAAAGTTACGGTCCACGCAAAACAGTGGCAGATTCCAGGAATTTCACATAAAATGACGAACCACAGAACTTGCGACCACTTTTTCTCCCAACTCGAGGCCGAACCAGTTTTCCGCCAAAACACAGAAAACGTGCCCGGTCCCGAGCTCGAAGCGTGGGCGCCAGTTTCGGCTCAATCGGAGTTACTACGGAAAAGTTATGGTTGCGCGAAAACTGGACAGCACACTAGAATTTTCATAAAGTCACGATTTATAAAAAAAAACGGTTTGAACGATTCGGGTTACGCGATAGGATACTAAGGCTGGACTACTACTATCACCACCCACTGCCATCTCCGGCAGTGGTGGTCGACGGCGGCATAGGGGCGGTAGCCACCACCGGCGATGGTGGTGGTTCGATAAAGCAAACCGGCGAGACCAACGGGAATGATCCCACCATTCTAAATCGATCACACCCAAACACGCTCGACCATACAGCCATAAACCCGCCGTTACAACCACCGACCAGGTGGTGCACGGCGGCGGCACCATGCCGGCAGCCACTAGCGGCAGCGGTGGCGGTACCGCGGTTGTGACAACGACGCAAGAAAGAAACGAGAAGGGAAGGATGTCTTACCTCTTGAGAAAACGCAGCAGCAACCCAAAAGGCTCGAAGGCTCCTTCTCCCCTTCCCGGTGCTCTCTCTCTCTCACTTACTCCGGCAGCAGGTGATCGACGGCGGTGGCGGCGGTTCCCGGCGGCAGTAGCGGCGGCAATGGGGGGGGGGGTCGGCTGTACGCAAAAGAGAGAGAGGAATAGGGTTTGCTGTGACTTTCTTTGTGTGCTTCGCAAGTAAAGGAGGAGGAAACGTGAAAGGTTAAGGGGAGGGGGGTCGGTCCTCTCTCATGGGCCGAACCCATGCACCAGTTTGGAGAAAAGCCAATAGAGGTCCCTGCAGATTGGAGTTTTTCCCAAATTAACCTCATAACCAAACCTTTAACAGTTAAGGTCCTAGCCGCCTAACCTCGTTAACTAAAATTCGCTTAAAATAATAATAATAATAATAAATAAAAATAAAATAAAAAGCGTACCGGGACACGGGCTTTACAACTCTCCCCCGCTTGAATTAGACTTCGTCCTCGAAGTCTACGTTCGCAAACAGCTCCGGGTAATTCTCCCGCATCTCGGCTTCTGGTTCCCACGTCCATTCTGAACCCTTTCGGTGCTTCCACTGGACCTTAACCAACCCAACCACTTTGTTGCGCGAAGTTCTCGTCCTCCTGTCGAGAATGGCAACCGGCTCCTCCACATAATTGAGTCGCTCGTCAATTTGAATATCTTCGAGCGGAACTACCGCAGACTCATCCATCACACACTTCCGCAACTGAGAGACATGGAACGTGTTGTGGATCAGGCTCAGCTCCTCTGGTAGCTCCAATCGGTAAGCTACTTTCCCCACACGCGCGATGACCTTGTACGGTCCGATATATCGGGGACCCAACTTTCCCCGCTTGCGAAAACGGATTACCCCTTTCCAGGGTGACACTTTCAAAAGAACGTAATCCCCGACTTGGAACTCCAAGTCCGATCGTCTCTTATCGGCGTAACTCTTTTGTCGACTCTGCGCAGTGACTAACCGATCTCGCACCATCTGAATCATCTCCGTCGTCTTTAGCACAACATCGGTGCTCCCCAGCACTCTGTGACCAACCTCGCCCCAGCAAATGGGCGTCCGACACTTCCTGCCATACAACACTTCGTACGGCGCTCTACCGATGCTAGCGTGATAGCTGTTATTGTAGGAGAACTCAGCTAGTGGAAGGTTCTGATCCCAACTACCACCAAAGTCAATTACACATGCTCGCAGCATGTCCTCAAGTGTCTGAATAGTACGCTCACTCTGCCCGTCCGTCTGAGGATGAAATGCTGTACTGAAATGCAACCGCGTACCCATCTCATTCTGAAACTTCTCCCAAAATCGGGAGGTGAAACGAGTATCCCGATCCGAGACAATTGAGACTGGCACCCCGTGCCGAGTTACAATTTCCCGAATGAAAACCTCCGCAAGCTTATCCGCCGAAAAGCTCTCTTTAATCGCCAAGAAGTGAGCGCTCTTCGTCAGGCGATCCACGATCACCCAGATAGTATCATTTCCTCGCTGAGTCTTGGGAAGCTTAGTGATGAAATCCATTGTGATTTGCTCCCACTTCCACACCGGAACCTCCAACGGCTGCAATTTCCCATGCGGTCGTTGGTGTTCCGCTTTGACCTTCCGACAGGTCAAACATACTTCCACACATTTGGCTACATCCCGCTTCATGCCGGGCCACCAATAGTCTTCACGCAGGTCTCTGTACATCTTGGTAGCTCCGGGATGAATCGAAAACTTGGACTTATGCGCCTCGTCCAATAGTGTCTGGCGATTCCCACCAGTGTATGGAACCCAAATTCTACCATAACGGGTTAACAGTCCCCGACTATCCCGTACTAACTTCGGAATTTCTCCCGAAACTCTCTCTCGTTTAGCATTTTCCTCCAACACGGCCACCTCTTGAGCGATACCGATCGACTCCAAGAGTGGTGCAACTACCGTTAATCGCTGACAAAAACCCTTCAAAGATCCCCCGACCGGATGTCGACTAAGTGCATCCGCGACTACATTCGCCTTACCGGGGTGGTAAAGTATCTCGCAGTCGTAATCCTTGACCACATCAAGCCACCTCCGCTGACGCATATTAAGATTTTGCTGGTCCATCAGGTATTTAAGGCTCTTGTGATCGGTATAGATCGTGCACTTGACACCATAAAGATAGTGTCTCCATATTTTTAAAGCAAACACCACCGCTCCCAGCTCCAAATCATGAGTCGGGTAGTTCGCCTCATGGGGCTTCAACTGCCTCGACGCGTAAGCGATGACCTTGCCGCGTTGCATAAGCACGGCACCCAACCCTTGGTACGAAGCATCACAGTAAACCACCAAATCTTCCATGCCCTCAGGCAAGGTTAACACAGGAGCCTCACATAAACGCCTGCGTAGCTCCTCAAACGCCTTCTGTTGCTCTTCACCCCAACTGAAGGCTGCAGTTTTCTTCGTCAGTTTCGTCATAGGCAAGGCGATTTTGGAGAAATCTTGGATAAATCTCCGATAATACCCTGCTAAACCGAGAAAACTTCGCACCTCGGTAGGAGTTTTCGGCACCTCCCACCGCATAACTGCCGAAATCTTGGCCGGATCGACCATGATACCATTCTGATTCACGACATGTCCTAAGAATTGGACCTCTCGTAACCAGAATTCACACTTGGAGAACTTAGCATAAAGCTTCTCCCGTCTCAAAACTTCTAACACTTCCCGCAAATGCACCTCGTGCTCTTCCTTCGTCTTGGAAAATACAAGAATGTCGTCGATGAACACGATCACCGAACGATCCAACATCGGGCTACACACCCTGTTCATGAGGTCCATGAACGCTGCTGGTGCATTGGTGAGCCCGAAAGGCATCACCACGAACTCGTAATGGCCGTAACGCGTGCGAAAAGCCGTCTTCTCCGTATCTTCGCTACGCACCCGCATCTGATGGTACCCGGATCTCAAGTCAATCTTAGAGAACCACGAGGCTCCCTGCAACTGATCAAACAAATCATCAATCCTTGGCAAAGGATAACGATTCTTCACCGTAAGCTTATTCAGCTCCCGGTAGTCAATGCACATCCGCTGAGATCCATCTTTCTTTTTCACGAACAAGATCGGGGCTCCCCACGGTGAACAACTCGGTTTGATGAACTCCTTCTCCAGAAGCTCCTGCAGCTGTTCATAAAGCTCCTTCATTTCCGGTGGAGCCAAGCGATAAGGTGCCTTGGCCACCGGAGCAGCACCTGGAATCAGGTCGATTCGAAACTCCACCTGTCGCGCGGGAGGTATCCCTGGCAACTCATCGGGGAATACATCGGCGAATTCCCTCACGACTGGCACATCCTCGGCACTAATCTTCGTCTCATCGACACGCGTATCCACCACATACGCCAAGAACCCCTGCCCACTATGCTGAAGGTATCTCCGAGCCCTCGCCGCAGAACAAATAGCCGTAACCCGACTAGGCGAGTCTCCCTGAATCAACAGTTCTCCCCCGCTTGGGGCTCGAACCCGTACTTGTTTGCGACGGCAAACAATCTCTGCATCGAACGCGTCCATCCAATCCATGCCCACTATCACGCAAAGCTCTCGCATCGCTATAGGGATCAAATCGATAGGAAACCTCACACCCGAGATTTCCAACGTGCATCCCCGGTACACGTCCGTAACCGTCAAGGTCCTATCATCGGCGACCTCGACCAATAAAGGACATCCTAGACGTCCCACCACTCGACCCAACCTCTCGCTAAAAGTGCGAGACACGAATGAATGAGTAGCCCCGCTATCAAACATTACCACCGCAGGTACAGAATTGACTAGAAACGTACCTAATATATAAAGAATAACAATACATAAACACAGGGCATGAAAAGGAAAGACAAAAGAAAAGAGTGATGAAACATACCTGTCACCACCTTAGGCGTCGCCTGCGCCTCCTCCACCTTCAGCTGGTGGACTCTCCCTCGGGCCGCCTCCGTCCCGGGCTGACCCGTACGGCCGTCGGTGATGCGCAGCGGGGCATTCGCAGGAGCCCTCTGTGCACCACCCCCATCAGTTGCCCTAGCATTCGGGCAGTTGGCCTTCACATGGCCAGCCTGTTTACAGCCGAAACATAACATCAGTGGCGACCTACAATCTCTACTGAGATGGCCAGGCTGCCCACACTTGTAACATGCATCAGATCTTCTACCACTCGCATCCCGGGCCTTAGAACCGCTACTCTTCGTGTGCCCACGAGAATCAACAAACTTCGATTTCTTTGGCACTGCAGAGATAGGCGTCACCGCCTGTGCCGCCTTCCTCTTCTTCGCTTGGGTCTCCAACTCTAACTCTCTTCTCCGCGCTGCATCCATCATAGCCGACAGCGAAGGATGTTGCACTGCGCTCACAATTTCCCGGATCTCGGTCCGAAGCATGTCCTTGTACCTCGCCATCTTCATTTCTTCTGAGGCCGCATATTGGGGACAGAATAGCGCCATTTCGGTAAACTTCTTGTTCATCTCCTTTATGGTCTCCGTAGTCTGGTTCAGCTCCAAGAACTCCCTCGCTATTCTTTCCATCTCTATCGGCGACACGTACTCAGCACGGAAACGAACAACGAACTCGTCCCAAGTAAGAGTGGTACGCTCGGCCAGAGTCAATGCCGTGGCGCACCAGTCTTTCGCTCCCTCGCGAAGTAGATTCACTGCAAATCGAACCTTCAAGTTATCCGGACAGCCGCTTGTCAGAAAAGCGCACTCCATGTCGGATATCCAGCGCATGCTAACGATAGGGTTAGAGTCACCCTTGAATTCTGGTGGAGAGCAGGCAGAAAGGTCCCGATACTGGAAGTCTCGGGCACGGGGCTGTCCCCCAACAGGCGGCGGCATCGCTGCAAACCGCTCCTCCACTAGAGTCACCAGTTGATTCTGAATCGCGGTGATAATCTCGGGAATTGCATCCCCAACAGCTCGTGCAACCTCATTTGCAATCATCTCTTGGATCCGCTCCTCAGTGATCCCGGCTTCAGCCCTCGGCTCAGCCTCACCGCGTCTCCTAGTGTTGACCATTCTATAAGAAGGAGAAATTCAAAGAGTTATTATCAGCTAATAACTCACACTATCAGCACATACGCTCAACTCCTTGAATTCCTCGTGACTTTCCCGACCCGAGTACTGATCCTGTGCTTCCGGTAGTAGGAGCTCTACTACTACCTTCCACACCTATCATTACCCGTTTCGTGTCCCTTCCCGAGGGTCCAAGTAGTTCTCGCCGCAACTCCGCACATATGCCCGCACCGGTATATGCACTCACCCTTCCTAGCTCCCTAGGAATTATATTCCACCCACTACCCTCGCTACTATAAAAACCCTGCTAATCATAATGAGTGGCCGCGCAAATACCCAATCATATGCAGTGCAAGACAAATAGACATTCAAATACTAGATTCTATCCTAGAACGGTTGGACTCAAACAAGAGCTGCGCAATAGAACTAAATCGAATATTCTAAGGCTATTAGCCTCTTATCGCATACGATTTAAAGGGCACCTACTTAGAAACCTACTATAATTAGCAAGAAAATCATAATAGCAAGCAATCCAACGTATCGCATAGTGTCAACCTCAGGCAATCTAGCATGCATACCCTATGATCTAGAAAGCGATAAGATGAGAAAACACTAAGCATTGTACCTTTCCCTTGGCTCCGGCTGACTGTACACACTGCGCCCTCGACCACCGTTCCTCGAACGGGTTTTTACTTTTCCTTTTATTTCTAACAAGATTTAATAAAGTATTTGAAAATTTCCCAGCCGCAACTTGAGACCCAACACACCGAGGTGCGTTTGATTCACTCAAGCTGTGCTCTGATACCAAGTTGTAACGCCCCAAAATTTCAAGAAAATTTAAAAAATTTTAAACGCGCATATTTAATAATAAGTCTCCATTTATTAAACCCAAAATAATAATTCCAATCACGAGCGTTATTAAACCATAAGTCAACAGCGGAAATTAAATTGTTTATTCAATAACGGGAAAATGTTTAATAAGCAAATCCTACGACCCATCCATCTTGCGCGTCAGTGTGTGCCAGTCATGCCTTCGTACCACTTGTACCTGCAGCCACTGCAAATTGGGAGGGGTAAGCACGAAGCTTAGTGAATTCAAACACAACAATTAACAATGGTTATCTCATATTACCCCTAAAGCAAAGAGGATCACACCACCACATACAAGTCTACGAACAAATCATAAACAAGTATAATAACCACCACATAACAAAATTCCCGGGCGGATGTCGGGTCTACGGCCCCGCCGCACGTTTCCGCCTACTGCGGGAAACACCCGTTTTACGCCTACTGCGTATGACATCCTTTTTACGCCTACTGCGTAAACGCCCCTTTTACGCCTACTGCGTAAAACACCTCCGTCCCCGTCGGGACTCGGCCCCGCCGAATAATGTAGCACATAATGTTAACTAGACGTCCCACTATCTAGCCCCCAACAATCCCGCATACAATTTTCACACACGTGCTACAGTAATAATAAACAACTATTAATTAATTGTAGTGAGAGAACTCACCTCAGGTGCGCGCCTAGCAAAAAATAGTAAGTAGCTCCTCACAACGACGATCACTTTCCGGCACCTAAACGTACGATAAAATACGTCAATACGAGACCCGGACCCCACGACGCGACACACCCCAAACTGTCACTAAAACTAACTTTCGGTCATACCGAACAGGTCTGTTCGGGACCTGATTTGACCACTAAAACTCCAGAAAAACTCAGATTTATTACACGGTTGAAAAGTGCCCTGAAATACCTTTCCGAGGATATATTACACGCCTCCTAACGATTTTTCTATAATTAATTATGAATTTATTAAGTTCGCCTACCGGAACTGTCCGTTTCCGGACCAGTTCGCACTAATAGCTCCGAACAGCCCGGTTCTGGGCCGATTCAGCCTTTCGGCGAAACACGAAAGACGTGCCTAACTCAAATTAGGAAAAATGGCCACTGACCTCAAGTTAAAACGACTTACGAGTAAAAAGTTACGGTCCATGCAAAACAGTGGCAGATTCCAGGAATTTCACATAAAATGACGAACCACAGAACTTGCGACCACTTTTTCTCCCAACTCGAGGCCGAACCAGTTTTCCGCCAAAACACAGAAAACGTGCCCGGTCCCGAGCTCGAAGCGTGGGCGCCAGTTTCGGCTCAATCGGAGTTACTACGGAAAAGTTATGGTTGCGCGAAAACTGGACAGCACACTAGAATTTTCATAAAGTCACGATTTATAAAAAAAAACGGTTTGAACGATTCGGGTTACGCGATAGGATACTAAGGCTGGACTACTACTATCACCACCCACTGCCATCTCCGGCAGTGGTGGTCGACGGCGGCATAGGGGCGGTAGCCACCACCGGCGATGGTGGTGGTTCGATAAAGCAAACCGGCGAGACCAACGGGAATGATCCCACCATTCTAAATCGATCACACCCAAACACGCTCGACCATACAGCCATAAACCCGCCGTTACAACCACCGACCTGGTGGTGCACGGCGGCGGCACCATGCCGGCAGCCACTAGCGGCAGCGGTGGCGGTACCGCGGTTGTGACAACGACGCAAGAAAGAAACGAGAAGGGAAGGATGTCTTACCTCTTGAGAAAACGCAGCAGCAACCCAAAAGGCTCGAAGGCTCCTTCTCCCCTTCCCGGTGCTCTCTCTCTCTCTCACTTACTCCGGCAGCAGGTGATCGACGGCGGTGGCGGCGGTTCCCGGCGGCAGTAGCGGCGGCAATGGGGGGGGGGGGTCGGCTGTACGCAAAAGAGAGAGAGGAATAGGGTTTGCTGTGACTTTCTTTGTGTGCTTCGCAAGTAAAGGAGGAGGAAACGTGAAAGGTTAAGGGGAGGGGGGTCGGTCCTCTCTCATGGGCCGAACCCATGCACCAGTTTGGAGAAAAGCCAATAGAGGTCCCTGCAGATTGGAGTTTTTTCCCAAATTAACCTCATAACCAAACCTTTAACAGTTAAGGTCCTAGCCGCCTAACCTCGTTAACTAAAATTCGCTTAAAATAATAATAATAATAATAAATAAAAATAAAATAAAAAGCGTACCGGGACACGGGCTTTACAAATTCCATGTGTCATTTTCATAGGTTTTAGCTTTTAGTTTCAGATTTATTATAATTCTGGAAAAATTTGCAATAAAGAACACAAGATCTCACATTTAGTAAGCAAAGAACTATAAAAAAACAATGATTTTGTGAAAAATGTTCATATATTTGTTTTTAATAGTAAAATGGTATTACCCCTTGAAAAAGTTTATAGGTCCCCTTCGTCTTCAAGAAGTTGCCTTGTTTTACTTGGTATTAAGAAAAAAGTTCAAAATGACGTGAGACACGGCGTGGCGGCGGGTCAAGCCTGATGCCTTAGGCGTCACGGCGAGGACGCGACGTTTTTCAAGGTGTGGCATAAGGCGACAAATTTATATGTCATATATAAAACTATACATATAAATATATGTTTTTTTATATATCATCTAATCAAAATAATTATGTTAAAAATGTAAATTTATATTAAAAGAAGAAAAATCAATATAGACTTACTATAAAAATAGTTTTTTATTAAATATTTATAATAGAACGTAGAAAAGTAATTTTATAACTTCGTTTTAATCATGAGTCTACAACGTTTATGAATTTGTGAAACTGAGAGTGGTGTGATTAGATAAGTATATAAAAGTGTAAAATCTAAAGTTAAAGAATGTAAAAACACAAAAGATAAAAAAAATTAAAAAAAGTAAAATATTTTGTTGACACAAATACGTACGTACCAACTTCTATTGATTCGTGATTGATATGATTCTTTTTTAAATATTCAAGGTTACTTAATTAATCTACTTTAGAGCATCCCTAACGGTGAACCTCTTTAGATGTTCATCTTCTTGTCAAGTCAGCTTTCTCTCTTTGTCACATCAGCTTTCTCTTTTTTAATTATTTTATAAACTTTCCACTCCTAATCATTGACCGGTTCATTATTTATATAATAAAAACTAAAATAATTAACCTTTACTTATTATAATTAAAAGACAATAATTAAAAACTAATGGTAATTATAAATTACAATAATGCCGTCAGACCGGTCCATAGTTTATATAACAAAAATTATAATAATTAAGATTACTTTTTTATAATTAAAAGTTAAAATAATAAGTCATAATAATCAAAGTTACAAAAATTAATTGATACATAATAATTAAAAATTGATAATCAATTACAGTAATAAAATTCATAATAATTAAAAAAAAGTATTATAAAAGTTGATAACCAATTAATTATATATCTAAATTATTTAATGTAATAAAAATGAAAAAAATAAATAATAGTACTATTTTATTTTTTTCAAATGTTGGGACCCACTTTTGGAGAGAGGATGAAACAGTCATTAAAGAGGAACCACTTCCTCCATGTGCCAAGAACCAATTCACACCCAATGCCCCTTCAAAAAAGAAGACCGGTCCATGTCCACGTGTTTGGTTTAAGAACCCCAACATTGGGAATGCTCTTATGTGCATATACATATCCTAATATTTTGATTGATTGTTTTATTACGAATATTATGTTTTTTTTGTTAATCAATATTATTAAAAAAATATGTTCTAATCGGTTGTAATCACTACAACAAATGTAGTCTATTGTGATGACTTTTGTCGTCGCTAAAGATCAATATTGAAATTTAGCAACGACTTTCGAAAAAAATATGTGTTTTATTTTTAAACATTTTTTATATAAATATTGTTTTAAAATATTTATATATAAATAAATTTTTTTAATTTTTTTTAAATAATATTTGTACAATTGATTTGAGAACATCCTTTAATCTAATATTTTTTCATTTTATTAATTTTTATTAATTTTTTCTTTTTAAAAATATAAAAAAAACCTAGAAAACCTAAAAAATGTAGGATTTTTTTTAATAAAAATCATATATATTTTTCATATATTCCGGAAAAAAAACATGTGTCTTATTATATGAAAAATATATGATTTTTATTAAAAAAAATCTAATTTTTAGGTTTTCTAGATTTTTATGTTTTTAAGAAAGAAAAAATTAATAAAAAGAAAAAAAATCAAATTAAAGGGTATTGAGTACAAAGATTCTTTTTAAAAAAATTAAATAAAAATATGTATTTATATATAAATATATTAAAATAATTTAAATAAAAAAATTGAAACTTAGACCATCCACACACCTGCAATACCTTACTCATTTCACAAGTGCCACGTCAGCTTTACAATAACACCTTCCACACACATGCAAGACCAAACTCTTTTCTAAACTAATAAATTATAATATAAATAATATAGATAATTATAATATAAATAATATAGATAATTATAATATAACTAATAAATTAATTATAAAATATAGATAAATAAATTGTGTACGTTTATCTATTAGTATTTGTATTTTCGTAATTTTTATATTAATGTACTTTTAATTTAGCAGTTTAAATAAAAACCATTGCATGAAAGTAACATTTTTTTACACAAAGCGTGTGTAAGAAATTTTAATAAAAATATTAAAAAAATAATGTTCAAATAAACTAATAAATTAATTAAATTTAATAAACATATTAATAATAACTAATATTTAAACAAACAAACAAACTAATTAAATTAAAAAATGATTTTGTTTAATATATTTAATTGTTGAAAGACCTTGTTAATTGTGCAAGATGTTGGTAGTCTTGCAAGGCCTTGCAAGACACATGGCATGCCATGTCATCTTGCAAGAGCTCTTGCAAGACACGTGTGAATGCTCTTACATAGAAACTATCTTTGCGGAAGTTTTTTTCTTTCCGCGTAAGTTTTTTTTCCCACTAAAATTCAAGGTAGAATACACATGGCACACACGAAACCGAAGTCGATTTCAAGTTGGGTCGAATTAAGTGGCCTTTACGCGGACACGCGAGAAAGAAAACGTTACGTAGAAAAAACTTTTCACGTAACTTATTAACAAATATTTTTCTTTATTTTTTGAGAGAAAATACAAACTTACACAAAGAAAACTCTCCTTATACATTTTTATACAAAAGAAATGGATATTGATGGACATAGGTGTATGGAGTGGGTACAAAGAGAAGCATATATGTGACATTAGTTATTTAAAGTACTTTTCCAATAAAACAACCGCTCCTAAAAGCAAGCAGTATCCCCTAAGACTATCAGCATTCAACCCCATCTAACCCACACTTTTTCACTGCCACATCAGCGTCACATCATTTTTCCCTTCCAACCCATTCTAACCCACAAACCCCCACATCCATCCCACACCACCATCCCATCTTTTATTTATTTTTATTTTTATTTTTGTTACAAGTATATTAATTTAAATAATTTAAATTTTATAAATAATTTATAATTTAATATAAGATAAAACAATTAATAAAATATTTCATAAATTGAAACTACAATTTTAACCTTACATAACCAAATTAAAAACATAAAAAAATACATAATTTCAAATTAAAAAACTACAAATTTCACCAACCATATAGTTGTCGAAGCAACTCTTTGTGGGCTAAAACCGCATTTAACGCGCTACCCGTGAGATGATCATGTGGTCTGATGTAAAACTCGAGATCTTTCCGCATTTCTCTTTGTTTCAAAGCTTCCTCTTTTGTCTTTGCCGCTTCCGCTTTTGTCTTTGTCGCCTCGGCTTTGTCCCTCGCGGTTTTCAACATTTCCTCCTCCACGGTTAGTATTTTTTTATTTGCAACGTTTATATTCTCGACATACGCCATAAGATTCTTCAACGCCTCGTCCTTTTCCGCCGTCTTTGTGGAGGATGACGCGACACGTTTACCTTTATCTCTCCCCGTCGGTCGTGTCGGTTCTTGTACGAAGACATCCTCCTCCTCATGGCTTTCTTCATTGAGGTTGAACCGAACACGTGCGTCAGAAGACGTCGTGTTTGGGTTTGAATCCGACGTGGACTTGCTCCGTTTTGAGAGCCTCGGGTTATCGTCCATGGAATGTACGATCTTCCACTTAGGGTGGTCTTTCACAATTCTCCAAGCCGTCTCGTGGGAGAAAGGCTTTTCGTTATTATCTGCCCGATACATCGTGTGTGCCCTCTCCATGAAGTCCGCGTCACCCCATCCGGATTTATATTGGGATCTTAGATTATTGTAGATCCCGTTAAACTTCATCATTTTTTTGTTCATGTCACCCCATTTGGATTGTACTTGGTCTTTATTGCGTTGATGTTGGCGACTTGAGTTGAAATAATTGAGTATTTTTCTCCAAAATTCTCCTACAAAAATAAATATATATATATATATATATATATATGAATACGTATATATAATAAAGATAAACACATTAATAAATATATATAATAAAGATAATCACATTAATAAATATATATATGAATACGTATATATAATAAAGATAAACACATTAATAAATATATATATATGAATACGTATATATAATAAAGATAAATACATTAATAAATATATATACCCGATTTTTGTGCGTTTCCAACGATGCTATCTTCGGAGACGTGAAGCCATGCATTTGCCAACAAAACCTCTTCTTCGGAAGTCCACGAAACCGCTTTCGTTCTATTTGCAAATTTCTTTTTCCGTTGTGTCGTGGTTCCCGCATCGAGTTGTGTTTCGGGAACCACATCGGGTGGGGTTTCGGGAACCGTTTCATCGACTTCAACGTCCTCCGAATATGTTTCTTGTTGTAGTAGTTGTTCGAATTGCCCACCTTGATTATATTGTGGAAAGCCACCTTGCATAAATGGTTGAAAGCCGCCTTGATTAAATTGTTGGAATCCACCCGAATGAAATTGTTGGAACCCAACCGGGAGGGTGTTGGGTGAATACATAGGGTATTGTTGTATGCTTCCATGGTAGGTTGATGGTGGTGGTGTAAGATTGAAAATATTTTCCGCCGGGGACGGTTGCGAGCTCGTGCCTCGCGATTTGGAACCTCGTCGTGGTGTTGTGAACCCTTGTGTTTCTTTATCCATTTTGATTTTTTTGAAGAAAGAAATAATATTGAGAGAGTAGAATGAAGTGGAGAAGATGGGAGATATTGAGAGTAAATTTGTAGAGAGATTGAGAGTAGAATGAAGTGTATGAAAAAAATAAGTAGGAAGTATATTAGTATTTATAGGATATAAATAAAAAATAAAAAAATAAAAAAAATACCCCAACGTTCATATATTAACGGATATATTTCAAAAAAAAAATTAAATTTTGCAAAATACCTCAACCCGGGAGGACTCCATCCCCATCCAACCCCAAGGGGTGCGATGGTGTTCCATCCCAACCCCAGCCAACCCTACCTCCCGATGCGCATGGTCTAAGAGGTAGGCACTAAAGATATTGGCAGAAAAAAGACTTCCTAATAATAAGTGCCTATAAATATGACCTAAGAGCATCCACATTCATGAACATCTTCAGAGGTTCATGACTGCCACATCAGCTTTTTCTCTCTATTACATCAGTTTTCTCTCTCCTACTCATTTTATAAACCTTTCACTTCTAATCATGAACCGGATCATGATTTATATAATAAAAAATATAATACAAATTTACTATTATAATTAAAACAAATAATTAAAATATACTTATAATAATTAAAAGACAATAATTATTTATTTTATTAAATTGTTTTTTAATTGAGTTTTGACTTGAAGATAATTTGTTTTTAATATTAAGTTATACCGTAATGGATTGTGTTGATGGATATGGTTAGCATGCATTAATTGGTTTTAATTAAAAATGGGTGAAGTCTTGAATCGTTGGCATGCATTAATTGGTTTTTTATATAAAAGTTGAAGTGATGAAAGAGGCATGGACCGCTCCATCTGCATGGAGCGGTTTGCCATGTGTGCAAGCTCTCAATGGTAACAAAAAAAGGGGTTGGTTCTTTATTTGACAACTGGACACAAGAACCTTCCATTGGGGGTGCTCTAAGTTATCATATTATATATTCACTCATATGACTATGGCTCTGCAGAAGGAGAAAATAGAGCTATTTTTTATCCCATCGCCACTTATGGGACACGTTGGTCAGCTTGTTCAGCTAGCCAACCTCATGGCTACTCGATTTCATCATCTCACCATTAACATACTTGTCATGCACCTCCCTAATGATTGGCACCAATAACACCCACTCCCTTCTTTCTTCTTCTTCTTCTGAAACTAACAATCTAATCAAATTCATCCAGTTCCCTCCAATGGATCTTCATTCTTTTCCAAATTACTCAAATGCTGGTATCTTTCCTGACGCTGTCATTGAGCGCCATAAGCCCATAGTCAGAGACCTTATGGCTTCGTGGTCCAATCGACTCTCTACATTGGTCGTTGACATGTTTTGTACATCAATGATCGATGTTGCCAACGAATTTGGTGTCCCTAGTTACATATTCTTCCCGCCAAATGCAGCTGTTCTTGGGATCATGTTTTATTTTCAGACCCTCCAAGATGAACATGGTCACGAGATATCCGAATTAGCAAATTCGGTGACTCCATTAATAATCCCGAGCTACGCTAAACCGGTCCCACCTAGTGTCTTGCCCTATGTGTTTTTGGACAAGGACTCTTGGTCCAAAAGGTTTGGGCTTTACACCCGAAAATATAGAGAAGCCAAGGGTATAATCGTAAA
The DNA here is from genome assembly GCA_033807775.1 of Saussurea involucrata. Classification (NCBI taxonomy): domain Eukaryota; kingdom Viridiplantae; phylum Streptophyta; class Magnoliopsida; order Asterales; family Asteraceae; genus Saussurea; species Saussurea involucrata. Next base: position 51,850,893 of record CM066322.1, on the reverse strand, counting down.
CATGTTTCAAGAATTAGAGCCTCATGCCCTCCTTTCCTATGACAATAAAACACCACTTGTCTACACGGTGGGTCCCTTGCTAAAACCTGAAAAACCTACTCCAAACAATGAGATACTACAATGGCTCGATGATCAACCAAAGTCATCGGTGTTGCTCTTATGCTTCGGATCCAGGGGTGGTTCGAGGTGGACCAAGTGAGAGAAATAACAATTGGTTTAAAAAGGAGTGGATACAGGTTCATATGGTCCCTGTGTAACACCCCAATTTCCATTAATTAGTTAGTTATTGGATTATAGTTTGTTATAGTGTAAATCTAAGAAAAAGAAGCAAAATAAGGATTTCCGGACGTCCGCGAAGCAGGTTGCCGGACGTCCGTGGAGTGCGGACTTCCGCAATCAATCCGCGGAAGCAACAGAAGATTTGGTGTGCATTTTGAGTTTCGAGTGCCGGACGTCCGCGGGGTGCCTTCTGGACGTCCGCGGACCACCTGACGAAATTTTACCCTTTATTCTAAGGGTTTCACCTCTCTCACTCTCACTTTACCAAAAACGAGCCACACTCCTCCTCACTCCATTTTTGGGCGATTTCCTCTCTAAACCAAGGTAAGTTCATGTCTTCTTCACCCCATTTCATTTATGACAAATCTACGAGAGATTTATGGCCATTAAATGGTTGTTCTTAGGTGGAACCACCTCTAAGTGCTCCTAGCTAGAAGTGGTCAAGATTCAAGAGCCTCCATTTCTAGGGTTCCCATCTTTTAAGCTTTAAGGTGAGTAGCTTGAACCTAAAATCATACTTGATACATGTCTTACATTTATTACTTTACTGGTTCTAACAAATTTACCTTGAAGTGTACCTTTGGGTCAATAAGCTCTTGTCTCCATAAAGAGGAGATTTAGAGGCTTAAGGGTAAGAGAAAGGTTATGTAACAACTCACTCTACTTGGATTTGTACATTACATGATAGTATTCTTTTGGAAATGGTTAAACCCAAATGTTAGGGTTTAGAGCTTAATGGCTTAATTTATGTCTTAATGAAGAAAATATGGCTTCATGAGGATAGTTGGCTTAACATGCAATTTCATACATGTTTTCTTGCTAGACGACAAAACTCATGTTATTACATGTATGTATGTGGATAAACTTGAGGACTACATAAATGGAGAATTACATGCTTAACGGGATGGTTGGACCGTCTTTCATGGGAGTGATGTATGATGTTGTGTACTACTTGGAGTAGTTATTTGTTGGTGTTCACAAATTGGAGGAGCCCCTAAGTAGGCACTAGGAGGATATAGTCTTGGGAGCCACCTTGGAGGTATGTGTCTAGACCCACGCCTTTGGGATTAATACCTTGGAGGTAGTCCCGATGTGCCGGGCCTTGAGGCGTTACCCATGAGGGTAGACACTAAGGTATATCGTCACTTACGGTGTAACTCGGGTTGGTGTTTTGGGTCTCCCCCATAGAGTCTAAATTGTGAATGACCATGTTGATATTCCTTATTATGAAATTATTACATGCTCTAATATGTGTTCAACTCACTAGGCTTTTGAAGCCTAACACTTGTGCTTGTTTAATGTGTATCACAGATTCTAGCGGTGTCATCCTTAAGAAGGCTTAGATGGGGACGTGTGAGCGTGGGGATACTTTTGAGATGCCAAGGATAGAAGATCAAAATTGGACTAATTATGACACCCTTTTGTAATCTTATTTCTATAATAGGGATTAGATTAGTCGGTTGTCATTTAGTTTCCAATATTATACATTGTACTGTGAACAGGCATTTGTATTTCCCCTTTTGTCAGCTCGTGCAATAGCATTATATATCACTCTTCCGTTTTATGGAAGTTTTTGTTGATCCCTATTTTTGGGGTGTTACAAGTTGGTATCAGAGCTCTAGTTTAAGTGAACTAGGTGTGCTAGTGTGATGCCTAGACTTAAGCTGAGACCATTAAGTGATGAAGTGTGAGGAAATTGGGTAGAAGCAGTAAGATGGGACGTTTCAGAGTCAATGGAAATTACGTTATTGCGAATTATGAAAGTGGTAACGAGAATCCTTATGTGTAATGTGTTCATAGTTTCAATTAGCTACTGCTATTATGAATATATTTTTACGTGAGCATGCTTGATTGTTATGATTATGAGGATCAATGATTGTTCTAGTACGTTTCCTTATGTATATCTCATAGACTATGTTCTTATCCTTATTCTCGGATGTGACAGACAGAAATGGTAAATACTCGGGGCAGAACTCAGAAAGATGATGCCGCGAACGCATCCACGGCTGATCAACCGAACATCGATACTTCGGCTCTACCTCCTCCACTTCCGCCTCTGTTGGACGGGAGAGTGGAGCAGATTCCAAGGAGAAATATTGCCTCTGCCAACCCGGTTATGACGGAGGTGACCCCTCAAACTCAGATGATGGACATGATGCGGGCCATGAACGATGCTATGGCTAAGCAACAAGAGTTGTTCATGAAGCTTTTGGAAGATAGAGATGCACAACCGCGCCGTCATGAGACAATTGAAGAAAATGTCGGTGGAGGATCCGGGGGAACCGGTGATGAAAACCGGACTGATGGGTTGGTTACCTTGGAGACGAGGCCGACGGGAAGAGTATGTTCATACAACACCTTCCTTAGTTGCAAGCCACCGTAATTTGCCGAAACTACCGACCCCGTTCGATGTATGTATTGGATCCGGGAGATGGAAATGGCGTTCGAGGCTAGTGAATGCGAGGACTCCCAATGGGTTAAGTTTGCTTCTCATCTTCTCAAGGGCGAGGCCCTTACTTGGTGGAATCTCACCCGTTCGTCTATCGCACCCGATGTGTTGGCCAAGCTCACGTGGCCAACATTCAAGAAGAAGATCCTCGACAAGTATTGTAGTGATAGGGCTCTAGACAAGATTGAAGAAGAGTTCCGTGGATTGAAGAAGGGGAATATGACCATCGTCGAGTACTCAAAGTCGTTTCTAGAAAAGTTAAGTTTGGTGGAGCATCTGTCTCCCGATGAGAAAATGAAAATAAAGGCGTACCATTGGGGTTTGCCAGCCGAGATGAAGACGGCCGTGAGGAACGCCAAAGTGACAACTTTACAGGAGGCGATTGAAGAATCGTTGTTGGTAGAAGACGATTTGGCTCAAGGAAAGTTGGAAAGTGGACATGTAGGTGAGAAGAGGAAGTGGGAAGGGTCGTCTGGACCCGTTCGTCAACAAAGATAGTTTACTAGAAATAGAATTGGGGATAATCGTCGTGACGCAAGGTGGTGTAACCAATGCAGGAGGCAGCATGTTGGCTCATGTGGTTCCCGGCAACACTCGAGCTCACACGAGTGTTACAAGTGTGGAAAGAATGGGCATTTTGGTCGAAATTGTCCTATGAAAGGATCGATTTGTTTCGAATGTCGTGAACCGGGGCACGTAAAGAGGGATTGCCAGAAGTTAAAGTCGAGTGGAAGCGGGGGACCCAAGGCGGAACCACCGAAGGCAACGGGGAGAGCTTTTCAGATGACAGCCGAGGAGGCAAAGGATCCGACGGACGTAGTGTCGGGTACGTTTCTTCTAAACTCCGTACCTACGCGTGTGTTATTCGATTCGGGTGCAAGTTTTTCGTTTGTATCGATATCCTTTTGTCAAAAGTTGTCTATGCCCACTAATTGTTTAGAAGAAGCCATAGTGGTAGAAATAGCCGACGGTGGACAAGTTGTAGTTCGGGATATTTTGCGGGGTTGCACGTTAGAAATCAAAGGAAAGAAATTTTCAATCGACTTAATGCCAATGGTAATCGGAGGATTTGATGTGGTGGTCGGAATGGATTGGTTAGCCGAAAACCAAGCCGAAATCCTTTGCGCAAAGAAGTTAATTTGCATACCTTCTTCGGACGGGAATCATGTAGTTATTTATGGGGAACGAAGGAAAGGGGATATAGCAATTATCTCTATGTTGAAGGCCCGAAAATGTTTGGTCAAGGGGTGTACATCCTTTTTAGCATATGTGGTCAATGCCAAGTTGGAGAAGAGGAAGGTGGAGGACGTGAAAGTGGTACGCGAGTTTCCCGACGTGTTCCCGGAAGACTTGCCGGGTTTGCCACCGGACCGCCAAGTGGAGTTCAAGATAGACTTGGTACCGGGGGCGACTCCGATAGCTAGAGCTCCCTATCGTTTAGCTACGTCTGAGATGCAAGAAATGATGGCACAACTCCAAGAGCTTTTGGAGAAGGGGTTCGTGAGGCCAAGTTCATCTCCTTGGGGAGCACCGGTTTTATTCGTAAAGAAGAAAGATGGCACTATGCGCATGTGTATAGACTACCGGGAGTTGAACAAGGTGACCGTGAAGAACAAATATCCACTTCCTAGAATCGATGATCTTTTCGACCAACTTCAAGGAGCGGGATGCTTCTCAAAGATCGACTTACGTTCGGGTTATCATCAAGTGAAGGTTAGGGAAGATGACGTTCCAAAGACGGCATTCCGGACGCGGTATGGCCACTACGAGTTCCTAGTTATGCCGTTTGGGTTGACAAATGCACCGGCGGTGTTCATGGATTTGATGAATCGGGTGTGCCGACCCTTTCTTGACAAGTCGGTGATTGTTTTCATAGATGATATTTTGGTGTATTCCAAGAACGAAGTGGACCACGAGTCTCATCTACGTGAGGTATTGGAAGTCCTAAGGAAAGAAAAGCTATACTCTCTAAGTGCGACTTTTGGTTGGATGAGGTCCAATTCTTGGGTCATGTAGTTACCCGAGACGGAGTGAAAGTAAATCCTTCCAAAATCGAGGCAATGATGAATTGGGAACCACCCAAGAGCCTGGGGGAAATCCAAAGTTTCTTGGGTTTGGCGGGTTACTATCGGAGATTCATTCAAGACTTTTCTAAGGTTGCTGTTGGGTCATCAAGATTTGAAGATGACCTCATGATCTCCTTTTATACTTTGAAAAACATTTTATACTTAGAGAAATTTTGGATGCATGGTTCTTTGTAATGGCTTGTACAAGATAGCAAATGTTTGGTGAAGTCAAAGATCAACCAAAAGTCAAGATTGAAGATTCTCTCATTGTGGAAGTGAAAGATCTTTTCTCATCACATACAAGTCATTGTCCACCGATGGTGTTCACACACATCGGTGGACACATCTCCACCGAAATTTCTCTCTATTTTGGCCAAAGAATCCCACCGATGGAAGTCCAATTTCGGTGGGATCTCAAAGAAGTTTCAAAGATGTTTTCTCCAAAGATGTGTCACATATCCCAAGCTTCCTTCGGTGGTGCAATCTTTAGAAGACAAATTGAGAAGAGATTTTCTACATGGATAAAGTGACATTTTGTCTTATTATCCATTTCCATGCAAAACTCTTTTCTCATGCATGGGCTCTTCTGACTGTACCTTGTGAAAGGTGACAAGGACTTCACAACTCTCCAGAAGTCAACATTCTCAGCAAGTGTGAAGATGACATGTGTCCCAAGCATTCAATGCTTACACACTCATTGTCACTATAAAAGGAAGACCTCTCCATGCAGAAACCACAGACATCTTGAGAGACTTTGAAGATTACTGTGTGCTCTTGATATTCTACGCAAACTGGAAGATTTCTCTAAGTGCAAGAATTTCCAGTTTGCTTGAAAAACTTTATAGCTTTGTTCTAAGTGTTCTTAGTTATTTTGTTAGTATACTTTGTGTAAGATTGTTAGAATAGTTTATCTGTTCTTTTCCGCAACAGTCTTAAGTTTTCTATGTGTAATTCTTGTTGAAAGATTTTCAATAAAAAGAATTAAAATTGTGAAAATTTTGAGTATTGTATTCAACCCCCCCCCCCCTTCTACAATACTTGGTTAGCCATCTGGGACTAACAAGTGGTATCAGAGCAGAAAGTTTAATTCCATAAACTTGATCTGCGATGGCTGCCTCCTCTCCCTCTACTGTTGAAAACTCTTTTCAAAATAACTTTTCTGAAAATGTCTCCATTTCAAAACCTCCTAAGTTCAATGCTAACAACTTCTCTTTGTGGAAAAGCCGCATGATGCTGTTCATGGAAGGAGTGGATACTAGATATCCAACCATTCTCCAAGAGGGACCCTTTATCCCCAGAGTTTGGGCTCGCTATGAAACGCAGAGGCCTGGTAAAGAAACCATGGAAAAAGATAATTCTGATGATTCGTCTGATGAAGAAAAATCTGCTGCTACTGGTCGTTACATTCTTAAAAATCCTAAGAAATACACTGATGAGGAAAAACGGCTTGTGTCTCTAGATTCTAAAGTTAGAACTATCATTGCTCTCTCTCTTCCTGATGAAGTGTACCACTCTCTGGTAAATCTCTCTACTGCCAAAGAGATGTGGTCCACTCTGTGTGTTTTGTATGAAGGTACAAATGAAGTTAAAAAGAGCAGAAAGATTGCTCTTGTTAGAAATTATGAACTCTTTGCTTTTGAAAAAGGAGAATCTCTTCCTAGCTTCTATAATCACTTCAACTCTCTTTTAAATGATCTTAAGTTGTTGGGCAGAGTCTATGATAATGAGGAAGTCTTGTGCAAGTTCATGGATTGTCTTCCAGATTTTTGGGAAAATATATGTACTTGCATCAAAACTACCAAGGACCTTGAGTTCATGCCCTTAACTGTTCTTTATGGAACTCTTTTCAACTATGAGCAGACGAAACTGCATAGGTTTTCAAAGAACTCTTCTCTTGCTCTCCTAAGTGACTCTTCCAAAAAGACTAAGTGTTTACCAAAAATCACCTACCCATCTGACTCTGACCATGATAGTCAAGAAGATCCCAATGATCATTCAGAGGCATATCTTAGTGATGCTAAGGAAGAATGTGAGGAAACTTCTGTTGATAAATTATCTGATGAAATGGTCATGTTGGATGGGCACTCTAAATCCAAATCTCATCTCTCTTCTGGAAAATCTAAGTTTGGTAGAAAATCATCCTCTTCTCTCTCCAAACACTCTTGTTTGGACAAATCTAATGAGGAATGTTTTAACTGTGGTAAAAAGGGTCATTTTGCTTCTGAGTGTAAAAGTAAACATTTTGAAAGACCCAGAACTGCTTCCTCAGGCCGATTTTCCTCAAAATCGGAAAGATCCAAATTTGATTCCTCCAATCTCTCCTCTTCTGCTCATTCTGACCGGGCTGAAAGGTACAAGGAAAAATACAAGAGAGAAAAGGAAAGAAATGACAGACTTGTCAGAAATGCAAAGGGTCTGCCTGCTAAAACTCATGATTTGGCAGATGAACCCACATCTGAAAGCGAATGACACCTCAAAAGTCTGTTTCATGGCCAAGATAAATAACATGGATGATTCAGAAGGCCACTCCTCCTCAACTGCTCTTGTATCAGCTAAGTGTCTCCCCTCCTCACCAGGTACACCCATTTCTATCTCTCTCTGATGCTGAAAAGATTGAAGCATTTAATTCTTTATCTATTGTCTTTAGATGATGCATCCTTCTTTTCTAACTCATGCAAAATATTTTCTAACTCTGAAAAATGAAAGTTTTTGGGTGTTGATTCCTTCTGAAAAATAAATTCCTTAATTTTTTTTTTAAAATACCTGTGTGACATCTCCTACCGATTTTCCTTCTGTGTGTCTCAAATTGTCTATTTCAAAAGAAAAGATTTTTGTCCTCCCAAATCTTGATAAAGGAATTTTAGGAGCTGCACCCCAATTCTTTGTTACCTCATCAAATTCCTTGAGCAAAAGTAAGGAAAAATGTCAAGTTTCTAAAAAGATCTTTCCTCATAGAAAATTCTATATCTGTGGTGCTACTTTTCATTTTGCCAAAGACTGCCAGAAAGAAAGAACTGATCTAAAGTGACACCAACCCTTTTCTTCTAACCCAAAAGGACCCACCTTCAAAATGGGTACCTGGAAATTAAATTCTTTGTGATTGCAGATTTTGAGCTGGGCAGATGGATCTATGTGAACAAGTGAGAAAGTTGACAAAACCTTAGAATTCTTTACTCTCATGACATCATAAGCATGATGATGTCATTCTCATGACATCACCATCTCCAATCTCTTAAAATTCCATTTCTTTTCTAAACCTCACCACCGAAATTTTCCTTAACCACCGAACCAAAAATTCATCATCTTCCACCAAATATTCTTTTCACCACCTTTTCTCTCTCCTCCATCAATCACTCCAAGACAATAACAATCCATCTTTTTGTGATGACACCCATCTCCACCGAAATCCCAAACCATGCAATCACCACCTCCTATTTTCTATATTTTTCTTCCACAATTTCTCTATCTTGCTGCCGACACAAACCAAAACCATATCCCACCATACTTTACTTCCCATCATATGTTTTGCCTCCTCGATCGGTGGTACCCCTCAAATTCGGTGGAACCCTTCAAATTCGGTGGAACCCTTCAAATTCGGTGGAACCCTTCACAGATCCACCACCGAATCTCCACCGATCTCTAAGCTCGGTGGTACCCCTCTAATTCGGTGAAACCCTTCTAAATTCGGTACAATCCTTCAAACTCCTCGGTGGAATCCTCACGCTTGATCCACCACCGATACTTCAAATCCTCGGTGACATCCTCACACCGATCCTCCACCGAGTCTACACCGACCCACACCGATTCTACACCGAATCTCCACCGATCCACCACCTCAAATCCCACCGATCTCTCCTCCTCAATAAGAATCTTTTTGACTCATGCTACCTTCAGAAATTTCAGAGTCTTTCAAATGAATGTCAAAAGTGCCTTCCTCAATGAGGAACTTGCAGAGGAAGTCTATGTGAAACAACCTCCTGGCTTTGAAGACCCAACTCATCCAGACTATGTGTACCGACTAGACAAAGCTCTCTATGGTCTCAAGCAAGCTCTACGTGCTTGGTATGACACTCTTGCCAATTTTCTCTTAAAGAATGGATATTCCAGAGGAAGCTGCCAACTTCTTGGTGGCAAATTGGTAAGTTGGTCCAGCAAGAAACAAAACTCTGTGTCAACCTCTACTGCTGAGGCTGAATATGTAGCTGTGCTGAGATCCTGTGGATGAGAAATCAACTAAGGGACTCTGCTCAAATCTATTCCAAAGTCCCAATTCTGTGTGATAACTCAAGTGCAATAGCTATTGCAAATAATCCAGTTCTTCATTCCAGATCAAAGCACATAGATATCAGATATCATTATCAGATATCATTTCATCAGGGACCACATCTCCAAAGGTAACATTGAGCTTCACTTCATTCCTATAGATCTTCAGCTTGCCGACTTGTTCACCAAACCTCTAGATGAAACCATGTTTAATTTCCTCATAAATGAACTTGGCATGTGTAATCTTCAATAACTATGTGTCCTAAGTTTCCACCGAATTCTCATCGGTGGACACTATTCTTCTCTCACAAATCTCCTCTCCTATCTAGAAACATAGGAAAGAACCCCTCCAAATGATGTCATCCCATGCATGGTAGACACCTTTTTTCCTTTTAATGATGTCATCACCATGATCTCATCTCACCAAAGTTGTAGACCTCTACCATTTCCTCTACCGATTCTCTCCCCACCAATTTTATCTAGCTTCTCATATACTCTTCCTCTCACCTAACCCAACTTCCTATGTGTCATCTCCTCATCCCATCCCTTTTTCCATCTTTTTCACTCTTGGTTTGCAACCCATCTCTCCTTTCATAAAATCCACCCACTACAAACTCTTCTGCAGATGTCACCCGAAATCCTCAAACTCAATCTTTTTGGGTCATCAAAATTGGAAGATGAAATTCCAATCTTTTCTTCACTTTGAAGATTTTCCCCATAATGCCATAGGAGACTTTCTCCACACTCTGCTGAAGATGTCTTAGAAGTTTTCCGTCAACCTCTTCAAGAAATTACACCGAATTTTTGTCTAACTCTTGCAAATTTTCGGTGGGAATGATTTTTTTCAAAAAAAAAAAAAAAAAAATTCCTACCGATTTTCCACCGAAAATAGGCAATTTTCGGTGGAATCTCCTTAATTTTCGGTGGGAATGCAAAAAAAAAAAAAATTCTACCGATTTTCCACCGAAAATAGGCAATTTTCGGTGGATACTCCTTCATTTTCGGTGGAAAAGCAAAAAAAAAAAAAACCTTCCGATTTTCCACCGAAAATCCTACCGAAAATAGCCAATTTTCGGTGGATACTCCTTCATTTTCGGTGGAAAAGTAACAAAACAAAAAAAAAATCTCTCCAGATTTTCCTACCGAAAATTACCAATTTTCGGCCGATTTTTCATTTTCTCTTGGTGCTTTTCCTGCGTCGGCCGCTGAGGGGGAGAATTCATCTGAGGGGGAGCAACATCAACCCTCAGCACTCATATCCAGCGACCAACTTGAAAAAAATGAGGAAATCGACGGACCGGTTAAGGGGGAGCACATCAGTCCGGGCGGATCTAACTGAGGGGGAGTAACACAAAGACCGACTGATCTAACTGAGGGGGAGCAAATAAAAGACAAGTTGATGATGCTAAACAGGAAAAGATGCCAAGATGCAACAGATGGGCAGATGCATCCTGAGGCTGATTCACTCAAACTCAACCCTCCTCAAAGTTTGTCACTATAATGGGTTGTCTCCTATCAAAACCCACAGATTCTCTTGGCTGAAATCTTTTGGAGTAAGTGAATGACTTGAAGATTTGAAACATCTGAAGAAAAGCAAAAGTGCCTGAAAGATAAAGTTCTTCAACACATCAACAGGCTGCTGATCAAAATGAAGAATCCTCAAGCCAGACACAAGTTTCAACTCGCCCCTCCAAAGATGCAAGTAATATTCATTCTGTTCATATTGTTTATACTGTTTATACTTCTTTCCTTTTCCTTTCAATTATTTGTACAGCTATACCTTTTTATTTTTTCTCATATGTAAATATCATATATACATACACACACACACAAAAAAAATGGACTGTGTGAAAAAGAACCCAAAAGAGTAAAGAAGGGTCAACATGCATTATTCACTGTCTTACTCATGTTTTTCTAAGTATGGATGTCATCATCAAATAGGGGGAGATTGTTGGGTCATCAAGATTTGAAGATGACCTCATGATCTCCTTTTATACTTTGAAAAACATTTTATACTTAGAGAAATTTTGGATGCATGGTTCTTTGTAATGGCTTGTACAAGATAGCAAATGTTTGGTGAAGTCAAAGATCAACCAAAAGTCAAGATTGAAGATTATCTCATTGTGGAAGTGAAAGATCTTTTCTCATCACATACAAGTCATTGTCCACCGATGGTGTTCACACACATCGGTGGACACATCTCCACCGAAATTTCTCTCTATTTCGGCCAAAGAATCCCACCGATGGAAGTCCAATTTCGGTGGGATCTCAAAGAAGTTTCAAAGATGTTTTCTCCAAAGATGTGTCACATATCCCAAGCTTCCTTCGGTGGTGCAATCTTTAGAAGACAAATTGAGAAGAGATTTTCTACATGGATAAAGTGACATTTTGTCTTATTATCCATTTCCATGCAAAGCTCTTTTCTCATGCATGGGCTCTTCTGACTGTACCTTGTGAAAGGTGACAAGGACTTCACAACTCTCCAGAAGTCAACATCCTCAGCAAGTGTGAAGATGACATGTGTCCCAAGCATTCAATGCTTACACACTCCTTGTCACTATAAAAGGAAGACCTCTCCATGCAGAAACCACAGACATCTTGAGAGACTTTGAAGATTACTGTGTGCTCTTGATATTCTACGCAAACTGGAAGATTTCTCTAAGTGCAAGAATTTCCAGTTTGCTTGAAAAACTTTATAGCTTTGTTCTAAGTGTTCTTAGTTATTTTGTTAGTATACTTTGTGTAAGATTGTTAGAATAGTTTATCTGTTCTTTTCCGCAACAGTCTTAAGTTTTCTATGTGTAATTCTTGTTGAAAGATTTTCAATAAAAAGAATTAAAATTGTGAAAATTTTGAGTATTGTATTCAACCCCCCCCCCCCCCCCCTTCTACAATACTTGGTTAGCCATCTGGGACTAACAGTTGCTTCTCCATTGACGGCGTTGACTCAGAAGAATGTGAATTTTGTTTGGACCGAAGCACAAGAGAAGGCATTCCGTACTCTACAAAGGAAATTATGTGAAGTGCCAATTCTATCCTTACCCGAAGGATAAGAAGATTTTGTAGTATATAGCGACGCATCCAAGATGGGCTTGGGATGTGTGCTAATGCAACAGGGAAAGGTGATCGCTTATGCCTCGAGACAACTCAAGGTGCACGAAGTTGTGGCGTCATTATCTCTACGGCACGAAATGTACGTTGTACACGGATCACAAGAGCTTGAAGTATGTATTCGATCAAAAGGAGTTGAACATGAGGCAACATAGATGGTTGGAGTTACTTAAAGATTACGACTGTGAATTGCTTTACCATCCGTGTAAGGCCAATGTGGTCGCCGACGCCTTGAGCCGAAAGGAGTATAGCGGAAGCTTACGCGCCAAACTCTCAAGGATCGACATAGTGTCAAGCTTAGTGGAGCGGATTAGAGCGGAACAATCCGAAGCCCTAAAAGAAGAAAACCTCAAGGATGAGGTAATGGTGAAGCAAAAATGTAATACCCCGGATAAGTTCGTTAGTTAAAAATATATTTCCGTTAAGTTTAGTTAACTTTAAAGTTTCTATTTAGGGAAAGTTTGGATAAGTTTATAAGTTAAGGGTGTTTGGGTTATTGTTGAATAGTTTAAGGGCTAAAAGGAAAATTTTGTTAGATATTATCTCTTTAGTGTTTAGATATTTCACAAAATCAGATTTTTAGTGTGTGTGTGTGTGTGTTTTGGGAGAAAAAGAAGAAGAAGAAGAAAGGTGTGGTTAAGGCTTCAATTGGTGTGATTAGAAGTGATTCAAGGTATGTTTCCTTTACATTTTGTGTTTGTAATTGCTTTTAGAAGGGTTCTATCGGAGTAGAATAATCGAAAACACTTCTGGTATTGATTCTGTCGATTTCTGGGCAAAATGGGGTAAACCGACAGAGGTGTCCGGGTAAATTCTTGAAGGTGTCCGGGTAAGTTGTTGATAGAGTCCGGACGATTTGATTGTGGTTTCCGGATGATTTAGAGTCCGGATGGCGTCCGGATTCCTTGTGTTGTCCGGATAAATCGTGTTACCCGGATTAGTCTTGCCGTCCGGATTACTGAGGTTGTCCGGAAAAGTCGTGTTGTCCGGAAAAGGTGTTTTTATCCGGGTTGTTTGGGTTGTCCGGAAACTTTAGCTGTTTTGGTCACTTTTGAGGATTTGAGTTATCTAGAGTACTTGGTCTTCTAGTATGTTTTATGTTATCAGTTAGTAATGGGATATTTGTATTAAATCTATTTGCAGACTCTGTGGATTGGGATTGATAGACTGAATCTTTTGGAGAAAAGCTTGGAAGTGTTTATGGATAAGCGATCGAGGTGAGTTTTGCTTTAAACGTTTTCAACTGGAATACATATATGTGTTTATATATGTATGTGAGTATGTGTATATATATATGAGATGATTATGTGGTAGGAATATGATTATGTATATATAAATGACAATATGATGTGATGAGATATATATTGTATTTATATAAGCGTTGCACTACACGAGTGCACTTGTGCCGGGTTCCGGTGTGCGGACCGGTGTGTAGCCGGGTTCCGGTGTGCGGACCGGTGAGTAGTCGGGTTCCGGTGTGCGGACCGACAGGTAGCCGGGTTCCGGTGAGCGGATCGGTTGTTGATTTATTAGTTGGCTTGCTACCAACTAATATGGCCATTTGTGGAGGAATAAGGTGAATGAGATGTACACAATGCACGAGTCTAGATTGGTATTTAAATACGTGTGATATGTTTATATTTTACGAAAGAATTATCAAAGGTTTATCTAAACTATTTTGATACAAAGGATTTACATAAAAGGTTTTATAATGATTTTGGAAAGGACCGGGATTAACTCACTAGACCCGTTTGGTCTAACCCTCATTTTGTTTTCAAAAATATGTTTTCCAGGTTAAGGATCGACAAAGGAAAGGATTAAGTGTAAGGAGCATTTGATGGGCGTTGATTAGGAAGCTTAATGTATTTTGTAGTTTCGAGACCGAAGGGACCGTTTGGGGTTTATTTTGTATCTTTTATTATGAATGTAATGAAGTTATGCAATGTATGTTATTTGAAGCATGTTTGGGAAACCGGGTCGTTACAAATGGTATCAGAGCCCTAGTTTAAGAGATTTAGGTATTTGGATTTATACCTAGACTTAAACTGCATGTGAAGTAGGATGTCCTTATTATTTTAGAACCTTGGGATGTTAAGTATAAAAAGGTAGAAGGAACATCATGTAAGGTATGTTCAAATTACACCTGGCCAGTGTAAGCGGGAACTTACAAGTACATGTTGAACCGGAATATCTTGTTATATTGGGTATGTGCTTACGTGTATATTAACCTTGTTGAAATCAACAGAGTGGCAAGTCGAACTCGACGTATGGATAGAGATGAAGACAGGTATATTTCTATAAACTTTATACGTGCTAAAGTGTTATCTGACTTCGGTGCAAACCGATTCTTTTGTGTTTTCAATTTTATTATTTGTGTTAGAAAAATATTTGATAATTGTGTTAGAGATATAGAAGGGTGTGTTTAATTATTGTTGTTCTAATTTGTTAGTGTGTGGAGTGTGATGGCTTGAGTGTAAAGATTAATAGCAGTATGTAGAACGTGATGAATTGTGTGTGGAAGGTAACGATAGTGCGTAAAGTCTTGACCTAGTCATGAAGGCGACAGTTTAGTATGTTGTGTAGATTATACTTAATGTGATTGTTGACGCTATCAAGAAAGGTATTGTTTAAATGTGTGGGGTAATGTGGATAAGATGGTGGCAGTTTATAATTAGTGAATGTGCGAGGTGTAGTAGTAATGAATTTCGTGAGATTAAGTGGTGGATTTGTGAGGATATGGAGTGAGTATAAGTGGAAACCTCTGCTCGGAATTTTGTTTGTAAGTTGTGTAAAGGTGCCAAAAGTATGTGGGGAGAGGTATGGATGTCTAGGCGGTGTGTAGTAGTGTTATTCAAGAATAAGAGAATGGAGTGGCAGTAGATGGTTAGCTAAAGAATAGAGTATTACCGTTTGAGAAATGGAAAATGTGAAGTTATTTTGAGCATTGAGTGTGATTTCGGATTGACTCGATTAAGCTTCTGATAAGAGGTATGGTGAAGTTGTTAGTAAAGTATAGTAGTTGTTGAAATTAGGTGCGTGCAATTGGTTTGGAGGCGAAAGAAAGCTAGCTTATAGGATCTGTTAAGAGTGAGTACCTTCTAGTGTGCTATCCTTGGAGAAAACGTGTTTTATGTTGAGAAGAGAATGGGAGAAAATATTCGAATGTGATGATTGGGGTGAAGGACCATGGGGTAGGACGTAGTAGTGGTACGAGAATGATGTTGTGGCAAGTGTAGAAATCAATTGTAATCTAAGGTTCGTGGTCGGTGTATTTAATGCAAGAAAGTGTTGTCTGTATTAGATATGTTTTGGATTAGAGAAGTGACGGTAGAGTTGGGGATGACCTATAGAGAAAAGTTCAATTAAGGGTTAAGGTGATACTCCGAGTTGTTGTTGTAACCTATTGGGAAGTAGAATGTTGTTATTTTTTTGAGTATTGGATTGTTGGGACATTTTAGAGTCGGTGATTGAAAGCGCGGTGTGTACAATCGGCCGATGCCAAGGGAAAAGGTAGAGTACTCAGTGTAAATTTTTGCTTTCTAGAACATGGGAGTATGTATGCTAGATTACCTGGTACTTATTACACTTTGTTGCATGACTATTACTTGCTAGTAGGAATTTATGTTAGTCCTGATAGGTTGTTAAGTGAATGCCTTATAAGTGGTGTACAGTAGGAACTAAATAGCCTTAGAATAATTGATTTAGTTCTATTGAGCAGCTCTTGTTTGAGTCTAACCGTTGTGGGATAGAATCTTTATTTCGAATGTCTATCTGATTTCACACTGTATGCGACTGTGCATTCGCGAGGCGACTCATCATGACTAGTGGAGATTCCGTCATAGCAAGGGTAGTAGGATGAGGTGAACCTGGAGTCTGGATTTGTGAATGATATTGGTATGATTGATCTGGGATATTATACCTTGTTTGTATCACGCGGGTTTTCTTCTTGGAGTAAGAGTTGTTTTAAACTTGGTGCAGGACTTTGCATAATAAGCCGTTAATGAGTTATATGATTAGTGACAGGAAATTTTTAACGGAGTTGTGATGAATTCTTTTCGGCTTAGTTTTGTAGTGAAATTATTATATGATGATTTGGTAATTATATTAGTTGGGTAAGGTGAGACCGGTGTTGGTAAATTTCAAATTGCGGAGTGGTTTAAGTAAAGCAAATGCCTAAAGTTTTGTGTTAGTATTTTTGTGCTAAGTTGGAGATTGTGTGTTGCTGATATTCTATTTAGACTTTATTTTAATTTGATAAATGAATTGGTGTCAAGTGCAATTAAGTATGGTCGTGTGATTGTAGTAATTATGCTATGCTTTCATGAGAAATGGAAATGGTAGGATGAAGTTTTCGGGTTTGATAAAATTAAGAAATTTTTCCGTGTTATAAAGTGATTCGTGTTGAGTATATTCTATTCCTTGAAAGAGTATAAGAAATAGGTTGTATTTACTAAGCAAGTTTTATATTGAAAGTATATGTTTACGTTTTAGAGTTAAAGTATAGAACACGGCGTTTGTAGTAATAGGCCGGTGAGGTTAAAATTAGTATTAGCGTGGTAAATGTCCCGAGTAAGCTTATAATGTTGTGTTATTTGGATTAGATTCATATAAGTGTAAGTTATTTATTTCTAGGAAATAAGTGAATTTTTCGAGTTAATTTGAACCTTCGTAGGATCTGATTATTGAGTGTGAATCGTTGGTTTAGAGGGGCGGATTTCTTAGGAGAAATTAAAACTCTTGATGATTTGGGTTGAAATAGTGAAGTGGGAACAAATGGTAAACTAGAAGCAGTAAAAAGTCCTTTGAGGGTTTCGTAAACACTTTGAGGTGTTCATAGAATTTGATATCTTTTCAATAGTAGTTATCCCAGTTCGTTGCTTAACCGAATTCCGGGACGGAATTCTTTTAAGAGGGAGATAATGTAATACCCCGGATAAGTTCGTTAGTTAAAAATATCTTTCCGTTAAGTTTAGTTAACTTTAAAGTTTCTATTTAGGGAAAGTTTGGATAAGTTTATAAGTTAAGGGTGTTTGGGTTATTGTTGAATAGTTTAAGGGCTAAAAGGAAAATTTAGTTAGATATTATCTCTTTAGTGTTTAGATATTTCACAAAATCAGATTTTTAGTGTGTGTGTGTGTGTGTGTTTTGGGAGAAAAAGAAGAAGAAGAAGAAAGGTGTGGTTAAGGCTTCAATTGGTGTGATTAGAAGTGATTCAAGGTATGTTTCCTTTACATTTTGTGTTTGTAATTGCTTTTAGAAGGGTTCTATCGGAGTAGAATAATCGAAAACACTTCTGGTATTGATTCTGTCGATTTCTGGGCAAAATGGGGTAAACCGACAGAGGTGTCCGGGTAAATTTTTGAAGGTGTCCGGGTAAATTCTTGAAGGTGTCCGGGTAAGTTGTTGATAGAGTCCGGACGATTTGATTGTGGTTTCCGGATGATTTAGAGTCCGGATGGCGTCCGGATTCCTTGTGTTGTCCGGATAAATCGTGTTACCCGGATTAGTCTTGCCGTCCGGATTACTGAGGTTGTCCGGAAAAGTCGTGTTGTCCGAAAAAGGTGTTTTTGTCCGGGTTGTTTGGGTTGTCCGGAAACTTTAGCTGTTTTGGTCACTTTTGAGGATTTGAGTTATCTAGAGTACTTGGTCTTCTAATCTGTTTTATATGATCAGTTAGTAAGGGGATATTTGTATTAAATCTATTTGCAGACTCTGTGGATTGGGATTGATAGACTGAATCTTTTGGAGAAAAGCTTGGAAGTGTTTATGGATAAGCGATCGAGGTGAGTTTTGCTTTAAACGTTTTCAACTGGAATACATATATGTGTTTATATATGTATGTGAGTATGTGTATATATATATGAGATGATTATGTGGTAGGAATATGATTATGTATATATAAATGACATTATGATGTGATGAGATATATATTGTATTTATATAAGCGTTGCACTACACGAGTGCACTTGTGCCGGGTTCCGGTGTGCGGACCGGTGTGTAGCCGGGTTCCGGTGTGCGGACCGGTGAGTAGTCGGGTTCCGGTGTGCGGACCGACAGGTAGCCGGGTTCCGGTGAGCGGACCGGTTGTTGATTTATTAGTTGGCTTACTACCAACTAATATGGCCATTTGTGGAGGAATAAGGTGAATGAGATGTACACAATGCACGAGTCTAGATTGGTATTTAAATACGTGTGGTATGTTTATATTTTACGAAAGAATTATCAAAGGTTTATCTAAACTATTTTGATACAAAGGATTTACATAAAAGGTTTTATAATGATTTTGGAAAGGACCGGGATTAACTCACTAGACCCGTTTGGTCTAACCCTCATTTTGTTTTCAAAAATATGTTTTCCAGGTTAAGGATCGACAAAGGAAAGGATTAAGTGTAAGGAGCATTTGATGGGCGTTGATTAGGAAGCTTAATGTATTTTGTAGTTTCGAGACCGAAGGGACCGTTTGGGGTTTATTTTGTATCTTTTATTATGAATGTAATGAAGTTATGCAATGTATGTTATTTGAAGCATGTTTGGGAAACCGGGTCGTTACAAAAAACAACTGTTAACGGAAGATAGTCGTGGAGTTAAGTTGTTCAATGGGCTCGTGTGGGTGCCCAAGGTCGATGGAAATCGGGAACTACTCATGGATAAGGTTCATAAGTCCAAGTACTCCATTCACCCCGAGAGCACCAAAATGTATCGGGATTTGAAGCTACATTACTTGTGGCCGGTCATGAAGTTAGATGTGGCGCATTATGTGGGACAGTGCGCGACTTGTTCTCAAGTAAAGGCTCAACATCAATTACCCTATGGTAGATTATGACCTTTGGAAATTCCCGAGTGGAAGTGGGAGAAAATCACAATGGATTTTGTGACTAAGTTGCCAAAGACTATGAAAGGTCACGACACCATTTGGGTGATAGTGGACCGGTTGATGAAGAGTGCACACTTCTTGGCGATGCGAGAGACCTTACCAATGGACAAGTTGGCAAAACTTTACATTGATGAAGTGGTTTCGCGACATGGAGTGCCCGTGTCCATAGTCTCCGATCGGGATAGTCGGTTCACATCAAGGTTTTGGCAAGCATTACAAGAAGAACTTGGTACGAGGGTGAAATTGAGCACGACATATCACCCACAAACGGATGGACAAAGCGAAAGGACTATTTAAACCTTGGAGGATATGTTAAGGGCTTGTGTAATTGAATTTGGGGGATATTGGGACATTCATCTACCGTTAGTAGAGTTTGCTTACAACAATAGTTACCACTCGAGCTTGAGGCGGCACCATTTGAGGCACTATATGGGAGGAAGTGTAGAACTCCTGCATGTTGGTTAGAAGCGGGAGAAAAACAATTTTCCGAACCGGAAATTGTACAAGAAACGGCCGATAAAGTCAAAATCATTAGGGAACATTTGAAAGCGGCCCAAGACCAACAAAAGAGCTACGCCGACAAGAAAAGGAGACCGGTAGAGTTCCAAGTGGGAGAACGTGTAATGCTAAAGGTGTCCCCTTGGAAGGGATTGATTCGTTTCAGGAAGCGAGGGAAGTTGAGTCCCTGTTTCCTTGGACCATTTACTATTTTAGAACGTGTGGGGTCGCAAGCCTACAAGTTGGACTTACCACCGGAAATGGACGAGATCCATCCGACATTCCATGTGTGTTATTTGCGGAAGTGCCTAGCGGAAGAAGAAAGTGTAATACCATTGTCGGAGATCCGGGTAGATAACAAACGTTGCATAGAAGAACCCGAAGCTATTTTAGAAAGATCGACTAAAGGAACCCGACGCAAGGAAGTAAACATGGTCAAAGTGCAATGGAAGCATCATCGGGGTGCCAATGTGATTTGGGAGACGGAAGAGAACATGAAGCGTCGATATCCTCATTTGTTTAGTTAGCCTAAAATTTCGAGGACAAAATCTTCTCCAACTTGGGGAGGATTGTAACACCCCAATTTCCATTAATTAGTTAGTTATTGGATTATAGTTTGTTGGAGTGTAAATCTAAGAAAAAGAAGCAAAATAAGGATTTCTGGACGTCCGCGAAGCAGGTTGTCGGACGTCCGTGGAGTGCGGACTTCCTCAATCAATCCGCGGAAGCAACAGAAGATTTGGTGTGCATTTTGAGTTTCGAGTGCCGGACGTCCGCGGGGTGCCTTCCGGACGTCCGCGGACCACCTGACGAAATTTTACCCTTTATTCCAAGGGTTTCACCTCTCTCACTCTCACTTTACCAAAAACGAGCCACACTCCTCCTCACTCCATATTTGGGCGATTTCCTCTCTAAACCAAGGTAAGTTGATGTCTTCTTCACCCCATTTCATTTATGACAAATCTACGAGAAATTTATGGCCATTAAATGGTTGTTCTTAGGTGGAACCACCTCTAAGTGCTCCTAGCTAGAAGTGGTCAAGATTCAAGAGCCTCCATTTCTAGGGTTCCCATCTTTTAAGCTTTAAGGTGAGTAGCTTGAACCTAAAATCATACTTGATACATATCTTACATTTATTACTTTACTTGTTCTAACAAATTTACCTTGAAGTGTACCTTCGGGTCAATAAGCTCTTGTCTCCATAAAGAGGAGATTTAGGGGCTTAAGGGTAAGAGAAAGGTTATGTAACAACTCACTCTACTTGGATTTGTACATTACATGATAGTATTCTTTTGGAAATGGTTAAACCCAAATGTTAGGGTTTAGAGCTTAATGGCTTAATTTATGTCTTAATGAAGAGAATATGGCTTCATGAGGATAGTTGGCTTAACATGCAATTTCATACATGTTTTCTTGCTAGACGACAAAACTCATGTTATTACATGTATGTATGTGGATAAACTTGAGGACTACATAAATGGAGAATTACATGCTTAATGGGATGGTTGGACCGTCTTTCATGGGAGTGATGTATGATGTTGTGTACTACTTGGAGTAGTTATTTGTTGGTGTTCACAAATTGGAGGAACCCCTAAGTAGGCACTGGGAGGATATAGTCTTGGGCGCCACCTTGGAGGTATGTGCCTAGACCCACGCCTTTGGGATTAATACCTTGGAGGTAGTCTCGATGTGCCGGGCCTTGAGGCGTTACCCATGAGGGTAGACGCTAAGGTATATCGTCACTTACGGTGTAACTCGGATTGGTGTTTTGGGTCTCCCTCATAGAGTCCAAATTGTGAATGACCATGTTGATATTCCTTATTATGAAATTATTGCATGCTCTAATATGTGTTCAACTCACTAGGCTTTTGAAGCCTAACACTTGTGCTTGTTTAATGTGTATCACAGATTCTAGCGGTGTCGTCCTTAAGAAGGCTTAGATGGGGACGTGTGAGCGTGGGGATACTTTTGAGATGCCAAGGATAGAAGATCAAAATTGGACTAATTATGACACCCTTTTGTAATCTTATTTCTATAATAGGGATTAGATTAGCCGGTTGTCATTTAGTTTCCAATATTATACATTGTACTATCAATAGGCATTTGTATTTCCCCTTTTGTCAGCTCGTGCAATAGCATTATATATCACTCTTCCGTTTTATGAAAGTTTTTGTTGATCCCTATTTTTGAGGTGTTACACCCTGCGCCAACCTCAGTCTGGGAACCAAAAGGGTTCCCAGGGAAGCACACAGACTACAATGAAGTCCTGCCAAATGGGTTTCTTGACCGTACAACTGGAAAGGGGAAAGTGGTTGGGTGGGTCCCTCAGACACCGGTGCTGGGTCATGTGGCAGTTGGGGGGGGGGGGGTTGTATCCCACTGTGAGTGGAACTCTGTACTGGAGAGCCTCTGGTACGGAGTTCCAATTGCCACGTAGCCAATATACAATAAGCAACAGTTGAATGCACATCAATTTGTTAAGGAACTGGGTTGGCAGTGGAAATCTCATTGGATTATAACCAATTAAACGAGAATCAGAGTTTGGTGTTGGGTGAAGAGATTGAAAAGGGAATAAGGCGGGTGATGGATAGCGGAAGTGAGGTTCGTGCAAAGGAGGTAGAAATGAAAGGAAAGTGTCGAATGGTGGTGGAAGAAGGGGGTTCATCGTTTGCAAGTTTGAGAGACCTTGTTGACGATTTCATCTAACTAGCTTATTATGCAATAATAATCTACTCAGCGGTTTTTACCGTGAAAGTTTATTATGAAACAACTATTTATTTTATAAAAACTAAATATTTGCATTGAATAACATTGCTTTATATGAAATAATAGAGAAATCACATGTACTTTGTTAGAGCATCTCCAATGGTATTTGAAGAAAGCTTACAGAGGACTTGAAGAAGATGAGTTGACTATGGAGATAAAGACTTTGAAAAAATGAATCTGAAAGGCAAAAGAGAGACAATATATATTTGTGGGACCAACATATTTTTTATATATTTTTATTTTTTCAAGTTTTTCATAATAGCTTTACCATGGTGGATGCCCTTATCACCATGGGCGGACCCAGCCTTGTGCATACAGTGGCACGTGCCACCGTATCGTTTGTCCGGCGAAGAATAAAATTTTGTAGCGGTATGAAGAGTGCAACCATATTATTTTGGAGGCTGCAACCGTATCGTTTTAAATGGTGCAACCGTATCAAAAAAAACTTTTAAAATCAACCAAAAATCCCAAAAAAACTCTTAAAATCAACCAAAAAACCCCGAAAAGTTCTCTCGAAATTGAGAAAAAAAAATTTAAAAAAAAATTCTCAAAGCAATGGAATTAGGCTAAAACAACATCGGACGATGTGGAAAAATTTTAGGTTCGTCAAAGATGTCACCGTAAGAAAAAAATTCTTGAGTCCGCTTATGCTTATCACCTTATGAATGTTCAATTATTGCGTGTGATTGGTGAAGGTAACATATAAGAATTTTGAATAGCTATAGTAAAAAAAGCTAAAATAATATATAATGATATAGATGTCAAATTAAATACAAATAAATTTGTTTTTTAATATAATTTGTTGAATTAAACTTTTATCATAAGTTTAGAAATAATAAGAAAATATGTTTTCATTTTTAAAAATAAAAAATTATTCAATTAAATGTTTCCTTGTTGTTGCATTACTTGATTTTCTTTTCAACAAAACAACCCTTTATAAAATAAAATATAAATTTTTACCCTTTGATCATAAATCTTTATGGTTTTACATTTGTTTCATGATAAACTTTCTTTTATGTTTATATTTAGATATGTTTATATAAAATAAAGATCCATTGAATGTTATTGTGATTTAGGGCCTGTTTACTAGCTGCTGACCGGGCTGACTCGGTCAGCCAATCTGACCCGGTCAGCAGTCAGAGCGTTTACCAAATCCCGATCTGACCGAGAATCTGACCGAGAAGCTGACTGAACCCTGACCAAACCAGCTCCTAAAAGATGCTGACCCGGGTCAGTTTTGGGTTTTCCATAGGATGCCCCTGCGATTAGGTCAAAAAAATTCCACGCCGCTTTCCTCCTCTCCTACCTCTCCCTCGTCGCTCCTCTTCCATCCTCCTGCCACCCCGTCGCCGGCGCTCCACGCCTTCGCCGGCGCTCCACGCCCTCGCCGGCGCTCCACGCCCTCGTTGGTGCTCCACGCCCTCGTCGGCGCTCCACGTCGTCGTCTCACCAAGCCCTCGTCTCTCCCAAAAGGTAATCTCTCCCGAAATCTCTTTTCACTGCAAATGTGTTCTATTCACTGCGATTTGCTGTTAAAAAAATCCCATTAGATTGCTAAGAGCTGTCTGTCCTTGGGTATTATAATTTGTTTTAAATTCTGCATAACATATCCTATATGTGTAAATTCCTATATCATTTATTTGATTCATTTGTCTTGGTGGTTCGCTGGTTGTTGAATCTTGCTTCAGTATCCGAGTTTCTTTCTAAATTTATTTGATGTCCAGATTCCTGCTGTGAAGCACACGTTAGTTTTTCTTTTTAATTTCCTTAAAAACTTCATTTTGCAGCCATGCTAGTCAAATATGCTTCTATTATTGTTGTATCTACAAAAAAGTGAGTATAAATGGCTTAGTGGGTTTTGAGAATGATGTATGAATGGCCACTTAACTTTGTAACAGATACAACCTCAAACTCAAAACAGCAGCAATTAGCAAAATATGCATTAAAAATGGGTCCAGATTGGGTTAGGTAACCGTGTACAAACCGGGGACGGGGGTCGGCCGTTGACCGGGTATCGACCGGGAGATTGAGCCATAGGGCACTTTCTTGTGTTTAGTCTCAGACGGCAGCCATAGGGCTGAACCGATACAGCTTAAAACACACAGCCTGTTTCTTCCAGAAGCTTATGGCTGCCACTTTGACCCAACAACAAGATTTGTAAATAGAAATTTCTTTAATAGATGATGTAAGTCATTATGTAACACCCATAAAAAAGAGAGAAAACCTTTTATAAATAGTTTGAATCAAGGACTATTCAAGATCTAATTCCAACAAATAGATCTTGATGGGTTTGTAAATTTAGCCAAAAGAGTTGGTTTTCGGTAAAAATAATAGTTATCATAACAAGGGTAAGAAGAATCTCCACCCTTTGATTAATCTTAATTGAAAATTCTCTCCAAAGCTAATTCATGGTTATTTTAGAACTTAATCTAGGGGAGGTTTGTACTGCTATTATAGTTCTTTAAATGAACGTGGAATGTGTCACTAGTGGCATATGCATTGATGTAATTCTTTAGTTAATGCTTTTGGAACCATTAGTCAAGCATGCTTGCATTTGTCAGCCAGCCATGTGCATGCCCACAGATATACAACAAGCCATGAGTTGAACTACCTGTGATATTTTAGTTGTCTTCTGTCCATTTTCCTAACAGGGTATAATTCTTCTATATGCATTTATGATGGCATTTTAGTCTAATTTTTTTTTGTAAGTTGTAATCTGGCCCCATAATTCTTTTTTTCAATAGAACCCAACCACATATATATATATATATATCCAATATCTTCTTATCTTTAAAGTTTGCATTCTTATCTTTATGTTGTGTTCTTACTTGAATGCAAATGTGTGTGTTTTCTTTTTGTTTTTGTACTTCGCTTGAAATGTGTTGGACCTTTTTGACGTAGGTATGGAATCGTATGATGAGTCGTCCGAGCATAAAAAATCAAGGGTTAGTTGGAAAGATAATGGAGTTGCGGCCACGGGTATGGGGAGTTGGGGATCGTGGTCTAATGCTCCAAACCCTTCACGTGTTGCTAATGTTTCTAACCCACCTTTAGTAGTTGATGATCATGGCTTGGATATCACACAAAGACCACCTACTTCCGATCAAGCACCACCTATTTCAACTCAAGGACCATCTAGCTCGACACAAGAATGTTCTTCTCGTCCTCAAACCAGAAAACGAAAAGCTACTCAACCATTGGTAAGGGAAGAGGAGTTGGCTCATGTGGTGGCACATGTGAAAAACATTTTTGACACACCAACGGAGGATGGTGATATGGATGCTTGCATGTCGAAGTTGGATAGGCTTGGTTGGGAAGGCTCGTTGTATGACGTCACACTTTACCTTTTTAGCCAAGGCATAGACTATAGGAAAATTTGGCTACGTTTGAAGGATGAGAAGTGTGAGTCATGGATTAGATTTACGGCACTTCGACTTACACCGCCTATTACTCTTTGATATTCATGCGGTATTTAGACTGGCTTTTTATGGATGATTTGTGACTTTTTGGTGTTTTGTATGGACGAGTATGAAGTTTTTTGACTTTTTGGTGTTTTGTATGGACGAATATGAAACTTATGACTTTTTGGTATTATGAATTAATATATCCAGTTTGGTATTATGTTACTTGTTAGTGTTGATTGTTTAACTTGATGTTTTTGATGTTCTAATCGTATGTTAAAGATCTATGTCACGTATGAAAATATAATATAATATTTTTTTGTATTTTATATTTGCAAGGTCATGGATCGTAATCAGTTAATGATGATTGTGGTGATTGCATATTGGTATTTGAGAAGAAGAGCTGAAGCAAGAATAGAAAGAATTAGAGATAACAATTCGAATTTGACAGGACATGCGTATACACAAGAATTATTACGTGGGTCTAGTACGCAATGTCATGAATTGATGCGTCTATCTCGTGATGCTTATATACTCTTGTGTAACCATTTTAAACAAAAGAATTGGTTGCAACCAAGTAGTTGTATAAGTGTTGAAGAGAAGATGGCAATGTTTTTAACTATTATCGATCATAATGAACGTTTTAGAATGGTTAAACGGAGATTTCAACATTCCACGCGAACTATTCACAAATGTTTTCATGAAGTATTAAATGGAATGATGGAATTCGCAAGAGAAGTCATAAGACCAACATCCTTTGATGGAACTTTGAGCATGTCAGAGAGAGTTAGAAACCTCAAAGTAATTTTTCCGGTATGTTATTTGTTTTGATACTTTGTAAAACATGAAAAGTTTTTATAATAGTATCATATATAATTTGCGGTTCTTTTACAGGGGGCTATAGGTGCACTAGATGGAACTTTGATACACGCAGTTGTGCCCCTAAATCAACAAGCAAGATATAGAGGAAGAGGAAGAGGTGATTGCTTTCAAAATGTTTTAGCAATGTGTGATTTTAATATGATATTCACATATGTTTGGGCTGGATGGGAATGAATTGCACATGATGCTAGAGTTTTGAGGGAAGTTGCATTTGACCCAAATTCGAGATTTCCGTTTCCTCCGCCAAGTATGTATTATTGTTTTCTAATAGTGAGATATTATTATTTTCCCGTATTTTTTTAATTGTATTTATAAATGCAGATACATATTATCTTTGTGACGTTGCATACCCAAATACCCGTGGATTTTTGACTCCTTATCGCAACACGAGGTATTGGTTAGCTGATTTTCGACGCAGACGCGCGGTAACTAAAGAGGAAAAGTTTAATCATGCACATGCACAACTTAGAAACGTTATTGAACGTGCGTATGGCGTTCTGAAAGCAAGATTCCCAATTTTGAAGCAAATGGCTTCTTATCGTTTTCCAATACAAATAGAGGTTGTGGTTGCTTGTTTTGCAATCCACAATTTTATAAGAAGATGTAATATCCAAGACCAGTTGTTTATGGAATACGACGAGGGAGCCATGTTTACTGCGGAAGAGGAAAATGGAGGAGGCAGTGAAGAAGAAATTGTTGAAGTACAGTGGGGGGCTTCTCAGGACAATGGATATATGGCTAATTTGCGGGATCAGATTGCAACTCAACTGTTTTCAAATGCTTCAAATTGATTTTTATTTTGTTTTGGATGAAACAACAAACAATTTTTTTGATATTAATGTTTCGTATTCAAATGTGAATGGCTATTAATATGTTCCGACGTTTATTTTGAAGTATGAAAATTATATTTTGTTGTCTAATTTGCATGTTAATTATATAAAAATAGAGTATATTGTTGGTAAACAATTATTTAAAGTTTGAAGTTTGTATTTCTCTTCCATTAAATGATTTATAATAGAAATAATTACAATTAATTTAGCATATAATCACATAAGGGTTAAAATGGTAATTTTTTTGTTGGTAAACACTTACCAAAAGACACTTGGTAAACACTCTTACCCGGACATCACTTACCAGGGACAGCACTTACCCGGGACAGCACTCTTACCCGGACAGCACTTACCCGGAAAGAGTTGGTAAACGGCCCTTTAGGGGTTGTTTTGGGCCTGCCCAAAACCCATGGCTCAATAGGGCTATGGTAATTGGTAATGGTTGAGTCAGTCACCGGATTGTTCGATTTTGTGTTCATTCGTTTTTTGTCCTAATTTTATGTTTATTAGTTATGATCTTAGAAAAAGTATCATGTGAAAAGTCGAAAAATGTGATATCATAAATGATTACACGGTAAGTGGGTGTAGAGGTGGCCAAAAAATCGGGCCAGGCCAGGACTCGGAAAGGACCGGGCCGAAACACTATTCCAAGGCCCGGGCCGGGCCGGGCTTGAGCACAAGTATCCGAGCCCGCTTAGACTTTTTATAAGCCCGGGATTTTGGGCCGGGCCCTAAACCGGGCCTTCACAAAATATATTTTTTTAATTTTTAAATGTTATTCTAATTATCTAATTAATTGGGTATTTGGGTCGCTTAAATATACTTAAAAATTACGGTTTGTTATAATTTCGATTAAAAAATACATTAAAAAAATACATTTAAAAAAAATACATTGAATTATAAAGACTATATTTTTTTAAAAATGCATTGAATTATAAAGAACATTTTAAAAAAATACATTCAATTATAGTGTGAGGAGTGCTTAAAATTGTGAAAAAAAACCGGCTAAAAAATGGTGAAAAAGGTCATATGACCGCTATCTAACGGTCGAAAATTTTGAATTGAAGGCGAAAGTATTAATAAATAAATTAAAGGAACTAAAATAATCTAAGGGGACGCATTGGCTTGGTGGTAAAGTCACGGAACCTATGGAGAGTAGGTCAGGGTTCGAAACACGGGAGAGCCAAAATCCCATAGTTTTTTAATGAGGTGAGATGCGGACCGGGCCTTGGTCGGGCTTCAGGTCGGGTCGTGCCGGGCCGGCGAATCAGCCAAATAGCAGGCCCGGTTAAGTCTGGCGGGCTCGGGCCCGGGCTTTTGGCGGCCCGGGTCAGGCCCAGGCTCTGATGGCCATCTCTAAGTGGGTGTCAGGGGCGGAGGCCCATTGGGGCTACTACGGGCCAAGGCTCGTGCGTTTTTTTCAACTAATACAGGAATAGTCCACATTTGATGTATTAAAAAAAACTCAGTTTGGGCCCCTCCGTTCTTATTGTTTAGTCCAGTAAGAGTTTGAATCCGTGTCCAACTTTGAACTATTTAAAGTCAAAATCCAAACTTAGGGCCTCTCGCCCTCTTACGAACTCACACAAAAACGGCGATCGGTGGCGCCTCCCGCCCTCTCGCCCTCTCACGCTCAGCGCCTCTCGAAATGGGTAAAAGGAAGGTGTAACATCCCAGGCCAACCGTATCAGATATTGTCCGCTTTGTCCGCACACCTGAACTCACGGTTTTAAAACGCGTCTGATAGGGGAGGTATCAAGTTCCTCTTATAAGGCAACCTTTGTTCCCCTCCCCAACCATTGTGGGATCTTACAATCCACCCCCCTTGGGAGCCCAGCGTCCTCGCTGGCACACCAGTCCGGTTCCCGGCTCTGATACCATCTGTAACATCCCAGGCCAACCGTATCAGATATTGTCCGCTTTGTCCGCACACCTGGACTCACGGTTTTAAAACGCGTCTGATAGGGGAGGTATCAAGTTCCTCTTATAAGGCAACATTTGTTCCCCTCCCCAACCATTGTGGGATCTTACAGAAGGATACTTAGAGCATCCACAATCATGGACCTCTTAAGAGGTTCATGGTTGTGCCACATCAGTTTTCTCTCTCTACCACATCAATTTTCTCTCTCCTACACATTTTATAAACCTTTCACACCCAATCATTGACCGGTCCATGGTTAAATTAATAAAAACTATAATAATATAAAATTATATTGGTTAAATTTACTTATCATAACTAAAACACAATTAATTTATTTATAAGTAGATATTAAGCAACACTAATTAAAAATTATAATTGTAAAAAAAATACTTATTACAATCAACACTAATTAAAAATTATATTAATAAATGTCATTATAAATAAAAATTATGAAATACAATTTTTAAAAAAAAAACAAAATAACTAAAAAAACAACTAAAAACGCTAATACAATTTTATTTATTATAGTTAATTAAATTAGATTATTAATTTTAGAAAACTTGATTATTTATTCTATAATAATAAAAAAAATTAGGAACAACAATGACATTAATTTCTTTATTTATTAATTAAATTGATTATCTATATATTTTTAATTCAGATGGGACCCACATTTTATGGCATGGACCGCTCCATGCAGATGGAGCGGTTTGCCATACCACCTTCCACCCAATGGCATTCTTTTTTTTTGAGAACCGGTCCTTGAGGTCCACGTGGGTTGATGAACCTCCCACTGTGGATGCTCTTAGGTTCGTGAGGAAATCATGGAAGACGACGATGACCAACAACATCAAAATGAAAGCAATCTAGACGAGTCTTCATCTTTGTCGAATGATAAGAGCTTCTATGAGGTATCTCATCTGATTTTAAACTTCCATAGAAATCCACTTATGATTTCCTTTGTAGCTGCTTGATTATTTTTCACACCCTTCTATTACGACGGTTTAGAGCGAAACAACCAAACATTATTGCTTCAGTTCTTAGTAACAATCATAAATTGTCAATCGGCTAAACCCTAATTTTGTTTCAACCATTTCATTAGTGTCTTCAGTTGCAAATAGTGGTGCTAGTAGTTTCTAAATTACGAAAAACTAAAACTGGTTCAAATACATGACAAATATGTTACAAATAAATCTGAATTCATATGCTTTCTGGTCTTCTTTTTTGAGCAGGAGTTTTAATAAAAATAAACATTACTAGATACTGCCACAAGTAAGTTTCTGCTCGCCGACCACTTGTTTCCACTTTTTGTCGCTCTCGGTTAGTCGATTTTCTGCTTTAAAACCACTGGTTTTCTGTTTCCACTTTCTGCTGCTCTCGAATTAGTGCTTATTTGCTTATTTGAATTTGAAATTGTTTGATTAGCTAGGTTTAAATTTATTTGAAATAATGAAATTGTATGGATTTTCAATTGTTTGATTAGTTAGGTTTGAATTTTGATAGAACATAGAAGACTTGAGGTTCCGACTACCGAAAATCCTTGGAAAAAGAGTTCAAATGAAAAGTAATCACGGAATCACTATTTGGCAACGGGACCGATTTGGGTCATCTCTAGGTTCGACTATCGGTTACGGAATCACTATTTAGGATTGGACCGATTTGGACCCGGCCTAGAACCGATTTTTGGCCATCTCTAGGTCCGGCCCCTGCGGTCGGAAAGCTTGTGTTCAATCATATATGATTAAACGTCTATGTATTGTCAATGTAACATGTGTTTAATCATATATGATATCACACTTCTCGCATTCTCGCATAAGGTTTAACTTCTCGTTTAAACCTGTCCCTATGATCTTATGTATGTATGTTGGACATGGTATAGCCAAAGATTCGTGGTTGTTTTACTTGTTTTGGTAAATAAAAATGTATATTTAATGATGGGTTGTATTTTATTAATTGTGACTTGCATGTCGTTTTCGAGTTATTGTATTTGTAATAGAATAGGTTGTACTACCCTAGCATCTATTTAAATTTGTAATGTAATACAAAGATAAGAAAGAGACGAAGATCCGTAGCTCACCATGTTTGACGAAACTAGTGGGAACGACCTTAGTGTTGAGCACAGTGGCCCTACTTGTTCATGGCGTTGCATTAGGAAGGCTATGCCTTGACCCATATATATATGCATGGGTGATCAAATTTTTGTGTTAGATTTATTATTGGTGTGATCCCGTGCAAACTATTCTTTTAAAAATTAATCAAACATAAGAATTTTTGTTTTTCCATTAACAATAAGTATGTCATAGATGTTATAAAATGAAACCGATAAACTCAAAAGATTAACGTTTTTCAAAATGATTTTAAATTGGATTAAAACTCTTTCTCTAAATTTAAACGCTTGTAAGGTACTTGTTAAATCTTACGGATTCCGGTATTGCCAGTGCATTAACCAGTTGTGTTAGATGATTGTAGTGTGGGACAAGACGTCAAAATAACGGGAGACAAGTACCTTTATACATTGGTTGGAGATCACGATACTTGGTATGGTTAATATATTTAAAACTTTCGAAGACAGTTGCATTAGCTATATACAGGCTTTTTGAGGCATGATAATGGGATTAAGAGTTATATTAGACGCAATTGAAAGCTGCCTATTTAAATAAACTTTTCTCCTAACAACTTGCTTGTATAAAATGGCACTACATGGAGCTTATTTTCTAGCATTTATTTGTATTTGCTTTTGTATGAGTTTGACACTCTTTTGGTTGTGGATGGAGGCTTTTGTATTATGGGGGGAAACCCTTTATATATTCGATCGACTGTTTCATCTCAATGATGACCCGAGTGTTTTGCTTTATAAATCTAATTAAGAGTTTATTCGTTCTCCAAAAAATTAATTATTTAAAAAACTGTTTAAAAATTTAGGCATCGTTTACTAAATGCATACGCGATAAATATTTGCGGGATCATTTAGTTGATGAACATGACAATGGTCAATAATCTTAGCCGATAAATTGTTGGCCTTTTAAAAAATGTTTGAACAAAGGGCTACTTGATCACTCAAATTAGGCCATCCGTACCCCAAGCGGGATGGGTCTGCGGGATGGCGGGGATGGGCTACGGCTCGGGATGGAATCCGGGTTCCCCATCCCGTTTCATCCCGAAGGGTTTTTTAAAAAAAAAATTTAATTTAATTTTTAAAAATCATGCCGTTGAACGGCTCTTTGTAAAAAAAATCTCATTTATTTTAATACCCCATTCCCTCAAACCCTTTTGCCACCTCATTTATTTTAATTCTTTTATTTTTACATTTAATTATTTAACAAAATAAAAATATTTATATATTTTTTAATAAATAAAAATAAGATAAATAATAAAAATAAAAATTCATACCATTCATTAAAAATAAAAATTACAAAATACAAAACACTACCAATTATGAAATTTTTGAATTTGCTATTTTCTCGCTAAAGTAACCCTCAAAGCTTTTCCCGTAAGGTGATCATGCGGGGTCATGAAAAATGCGGACGATAACCTTGTTGTTGTGTAAACGCTTGGAAACCAAGCTCTTGATCTTCTTGCTATTGTGGTGTATTCGGTCGGTTACGACGAGATGTAGGTGTTCTGTTTGGATTCATGATGAGAGAGGTGTGAGAAATAAGAGGTTGAGAGAATTTGAGAGGTGTGAAAAATAAGAGGTTGAGAGGTGTGAAAAATAAGAGGTTGAGAGGTGTGAGAAATAAGAGGTTGGGAGGTGTGAGAAATAAGAGGTTGATGGTTAAATATATAGTGGGATTAGAATGAGAACTTTTTTTTTTTTACAAAGAGCCGTTGAACGGCTTGATTTTTAAAAATTAAATTAATTTTTTTTTAAAAACCCTTCGGGATGAACCGGGATGGGGAACCCGGATTCCATCCCGCACCCCGCATCCCGCTGAGCCCGTAGCCCATTCCCGCTGATCCCGAACCCATCCCGAGCCCCATCCCGCTTGGGGTACGGATGGCCTTAGGGATTGAGTGAGGGATGGGAGAAAAGCTGATGTGGCGCTGATGTGGAGCTGGAATCTTTGAAAGATTCCTGGATGGGGTACTGATGGTCTTATTATAAAAACTCTATAGGTTTTGTTATTCCTTTTTTTAATACAACATGCACTTGCTTTTATAATGACATTTTGAAAATACTAGACATGAATGTCACTAATTGGAGTGATCCCACACCGTCACAATAGTCAACAGATGCCATCATACCACATTACCTCTGTCAAACCAAATACTATTACACCCACCACTGTATTCAGGGACGGATCCAAAAAAATTTCATACGGTGACATCATATTTTTTCATACGGTTTTTATTGACGTGCATATCTTTTTTCCCAACGTTCAATATCAACCGCTGTATTTTTAGCCAAATTTCGGTGTTTCGAGGGATTTTTAAAGTTTTTGACTAGATCAATTTTAGGGATTTTTAAGTTTTTTTTATCGATTTTCGGTATTTTTGGTTAATTTCAAGAGTTTTTTTGGTTGTTTGGTTGAATACGAGGTACGATTGCACTTCCAAAGATTACGGTAGCACCTCCTAAAATGATACAGTTGCACCTTTCACAAAACCGAAATTTTTTTACCCTTCGTCGAAGAATTAATACGGTGGTACGTGCCGTGTGCCCTTGACCGGGTCCGTCCATGAGTGCATTGCATGAGTATACAATTAGTTACCTGTTAAGTGGTGTGCCCCTTGTGACACACAAGACACAAGGTTTTAAATATTACTTGGTATAAAAAAGAGTAAACTAGTTTGTTCAAATTATCATTATCTTTACATGTTTTTAGAACTACTGTTACCGTCGTTATGGTTTACAATTCATTATTGTTTCTGTCTCTATAATTTACAATTCATTGATGTTTTTGTCTCTTACATTTACGAGTAAGCTACCAACAGAGTTGGACTCAAGAACAAAAACAAGAATAAATCACTGTTTGATGGCTTTTTTTAAATCATTGAGCTTTAAGACTACATATTTCATTTCTGTTTTGATATTGAACCAAGATTATTTATCATTCATTATGCATCTTCAATTCCTTGGGGAAAAAAAATATATATCATATTGAGGTCTTTGTCGATAACCAAGATACGGCCAAAAGCCGTTTGATGCTTCATGTGAGAGTGCAGACAAAGTCCTAGTACTACTTATTAAGTGTAGAAATTTTCACTTCATTTATATTTGTCTTTTACCTTTGACCTTTGCTGCCTTATCCATATGATTGGACAGATTTATTTATTTATTTATTTTGTTAAAAACACAAAAAATATATATATATATAATGATTTGTATACTGTTATCTCATATTATTTTCTTGAGCTAAACGCCAAAAACTTACTAGTTAGACTCGATAAGAGGCCTATTTAAAGATGCCCATGATTGAGTAAGAAATCATCATAATATCAGAATTCAGAAGCTAATTGGTAATGGAGAAAGTAGAGGTGTTTTTCATCCCATCACCACTTATGGGACATGTTGGTCAGATTGTTCAGCTGGCCAACCTCATAGTCACTCGATTTCACCATCTCACCATTACTATACTTGTCATGCACCTCCCTACTGATCCCAATGGCACCAATTACACCCACTCCCTTGATGATCACCACAATCGAATCAAATTCATCCAGTTTCCTCCAATGGATCCTGACTCTTTTCCAGATTGCACAACCGCCGGTTTCCTGGCTGATGCCGTCATTGAACGCCATAAGCCCATCGTCAGAGAACTTGTGGCTGCTCGCTTCAATGAGTCCAATCCAGCCCCTCGACTCTGTGCGTTGGTCGTTGACATGATTTGTACATCGATGATTGATGTTGGCAAGGAATTTGGTGTCCCTACCTACATGTTCTTCACCTCAAATGCAGCTTTTCTTGGGATTATGTTTTATTTTCAGACCCTCCATGATGAATATGGCCAAAAGATATCTGAATTAGCAAACTCGGGCACTCCGTTAATGATCCCAAGCTATGTTAAGCCAGTTCCTCCTAGTGTCTTGCCCTCTATTATTTTGGACAAGAACTCTTGGTCCAAAAGGTTTATTCGCTATACCCGAAAATATAGAGAAGCCAAGGGTATAATCGTAAACACGTTTCAAGTGTTAGAGCCTCATGCGCTCCTTTCCTACGACAATAGAACACCTCCTGTATACTCGGTGGGTCCCATGCTAAAACCCGAAAAGTCTACTCCAAACAATGAGATACTGCAGTGGTTGGAAGGTCAACCAAAGTCATCGGTCCTGCTCCTATGCTTCGGATCCAGGGGGTGGTTCGAGCCTGACCAAGTGAAACAAATAGCAATTGGTTTAGAAAGGAGTGGATACAGGTTCATATGGTCCCTGCGCCGACCTCCGTCTAAAGACCAAAAAGGGTTCCCAGGGGAGTACACAGACTACAATGAAGTCCTACCGGATGGGTTCCTTGATCGTACAGCTGGAAAGGGCAAAGTGGTTGGGTGGCTCCCGCAGACGGCGGTGCTGGCTCATGTGGCAGTTGGGGGGTTCGTATCCCACTGTGGGTGGAACTCCATACTGGAGAGCCTCTGGTACGGAGTTCCAATTGCCACATGGCCAATCTACGCTGAGCAACAGTTAGATGCGCATCAAATGGTTAATGAACTGGGTTTGGCGGTGGAAATCTCATTGGATTATAACCAATTAAATAAGAATCAGGGTTTGGTGTTGGCTGAAGACATCGAGAAGGGAATAAGGCAGGTGATGGATGGCAATAGTGAGGTTCGAACAAATGTGACAGAAATGAAAGCAAAGAGCCGAATGGCACTGGAAGAAGGCGGTTCATCATTTAACAGTTTGAAACACCTTGTGGACGATTTCATGTAGTTAGCTTTTAAAGACAAATATCTGCTAGTAGAACAGTATTTCCCACTCGTTTCTTTGAAATCCAGATTGGCTGTCTCGTTCCATCTCCTAAATCAACATTATGAATTGCAACAGAGAAAAAGAGCAGTATACAATCAACTTGGTATACCCTGGGTATGGAAGTCAATATCGTAGTCAATGTTGGTAGGCTCGGGTAGGAGAGTCTGTTAGGACGTGTAGTCACTTAAGAAAGTTGGTGTGCTTAGAGGTGTATAAATAGTGTAGTTGGCTATTAGTTGAGGTATTCTGTTTTGTGTGTTCAAGTTTAGGCGAGAGCCTTTGGGAGAGTACTGGCCTCTCGAAAGCCAGAATACTATCTGTAACCTTTCGATTTCCTCCAGTAATCAATAGATTTAAATTGCAATTACTTCATATTCCGTAGGTGTTCTCCAATTTGATCCAGTGTATACCAAATGGTATCAGAGCAGTCGATTCTGGAATTGACCAGGAGCATGTTAGTTACCGCTCAGGAGGTGATGGAAATTCTTGGTTCAATGAAATCAAATTTGAGTTCGTTAAAACAAGAATTACGGATCATGGAGAAAGAGGAGTGTGCAGATTATGATGAAAACGATGATGATTAGGAATTACATAGAGAAATTTTAGAAGAGATATTGTCCGATCCTTTATTCAACAATGGCGACACAGATTCGGCAAAAATTCCAGCGGACAACAAACCAGATCGGGAGGGGAAGGGTTTACAACCAAATCCAAATCCAGAAACGAACTTGAATCCAAATTCTGATCCAATTCCAAATCCGAGTCCAGATCCATATTCGAACACGAATCCAAAATCAGATCCAGGCCTAAATCCAAAATTAGATTTGAGTGTGGATTGGCCATGGATGAGCAAGTCATTGAAGGAGAGCATTCTGGTGATGAAGGCGAGGACGAGAGGAAAGAGAAGAAAGAAGAAAATAGAAGAGAAATCACAGGTGAGAGAGATGAAGATCGTTCAAATCAGAGTCTAGGGCAAGCACCACTGTTACAGTCGATTTCACCACCACATCTGCCGCTGTCCCAGTTTTCTTCACTGCCGACGTTGGTCTGTCCGTCATGGCCGAAGTTGTGGTCGAACTCGATGGTGTTTTCCTCATCGTTGAGTCCATCAGCAAACGTAACGAAGACGGTGGAAAAATTGTCAATTGTCGGATCTGGAGTCCTAGTCCAGGAGCTTTCAAAGCCCAATCTGGTGATCCTATCAAGGCCCAAGCCCAATCCTATGGTTTTAAATCGGCCCAAGCTTAGTCCCGATCCAGTGATATTGATTTGGCCAAAGCCTGTGTCGTCATCCATTAATCGGAGAGAGTGGTTGGTCGATGTCTATAGAAGATTTCTACCACCGACTTCTCACTATTCTTCGTCCAATTCTTCAAGTTTTATTCCAGGATTTATGCCTACATCCACCAAAATTGAAACAGTTGACGAACCGCCACCACTACGGCTGCAATTGCTATTGCCATTGTACGCACCGTTCTCACAACCAGTTCTGTTGTTAATCCTAAAACGGGGGAAGTTCAATAAGAAATTAGAGGGAAATATGGAGATGGAAGAAAATGAAGAGTTGTTAGACGGTGGTGGAGTTGTAGTTGTGGAACCACAAATCAAGATGCACTTAAATTCTGAGATAGGATTAATTAATCCAAAAAGAATGATGTTTGTGGCCATTATTGAGGGGTTGTGTGTAGTGGTACTCATTGATAATGGTGAGACCGACTCCCACCATTATATTTGTAAAAAGATTGAGAACAAAATGGGTGACAACTACGAGGACTTTACACTTTTGTCATTGATTTTAATGGTGCTGGTTGTATACCCCTCTACATATGGCCTAATCAATCCAACTGCTACTGAGAATAAGAATTCTACAATGATCGGGCGACTGAAGGGATTTTTAAACCAATATAATTTCGTGGTTAGCGGATTGGTTGGTATCAACGGTACCTCGTATCCTGCATTGAAAGGAGCAGATGAGGGGTTGGATAATCATTCAGAGGTTGTGAACTTCAATGATGAGCATGAGAATGAAAATCCTTGGTTGTCGGGAACCGAAGATACTTGTCTGCAGGGTTGGAAGTTGAACCGAAAGGATTTACAGACTTGTGAAGCGTATTGGAGAACTCTTAGATGAGGCACAATCAAGAATGACGAGCAATATGCTTGGGAATTCCAAGTTGGTGGCATACAAGGTGTAAACAAGGCGGAACTTGAGTTTGAGGAATTCATTCACTATATGCGAATGATAGGATGCTCTAAAAAAAGTTTTGAGGGGGGTGAAGAGATCCCAAAGGGCTTTCCTTTTGATCGTGGGAGGGAAGTTGATGAGAAGAAAAGTCAAAATTTGCTGGAATTCTCTAAGTTTGTGGAGATTTTAAAGTCCAGGTTCGGTACTTTGGGGATGCAAAGGATACAACCTGAAGGGTTGTGGTTAGGCAATGTACATGCGGAACCACTGCCACCACCACTACCTCCACCGCTACCTCTATCATCGTCAACAGCCATCAATGTAACGCGGTTGCATCGGAATTTCTATTTCTTCCCACCTTGAGGACAAGGTGGAAGTTTGAAGGGCGGGTATTGGTATACCCTGGGTATGGAAGTCAATATCGTAGTCAATGTTGGTAGGCTCGGGTAGGAGAGTCTGTTAGGACGTGTAGTCACTTAAGAAAGTTGGTGTGCTTAGAGGTGTATAAATAGTGTAGTTGAGGTATTCTGTTTTGTGTGTTCAAGTTTAGGCGAGAGCCTTTGGGAGAGTACTGGCCTCTCGAAAGCCAGAATACTATTTGTAACCTTTCGATTTCCTCCAGTAATCAATAGATTTCAATTGCAATTACTTCATATTCCGTAGGTGTTCTCCAATTTGATCCAGTGTATACCACAACTATAGCTACCCTAAGAACAAGAGTAGAATGTGCATGCCCATTTAGAAACCCAAACATTGGGAAAAACCGATCACCAAAATGGCGTTGATATTCATCAAAAAAATAATAAAGAAAGCCTAGAATGTATGCTGGAACTAATTATTGACAATGCTCCCTTTCAAAGCCATCTAAGGAGAGAAATAGTAAATAGAAATATAATATAATTTTAAGCATATTGCCGCATAGCACAAAATTTGGATCAAGGTTTAAGAGCAAGAGCCAAACCGAACCTGGGAGTTTTGTCCAAGGCTTTAGTGTCCAGCTCACTGGATACGGTCACGAGTGATTTTGGAATAATCTCATGCTGCAAGAGGGCACCTAGCTTTCCATGATTGTTGAGCTTGGCCTTGACCACTGTTAGACCATCAATTGCATAAGACCCTCCAACAGTGAAAGTGTTTTCATTTGTTGAGAACCTTCTGGTAATCTCCCCTACAGCAGCAGTCTTCTTTACTACATCAAAATGGTGTATATATGATGCCCTTATCGTGTCTCCTTTATCACCCCTGAAAATAATTTGTATTTCATCATCCAAACATGTATTGATAAGTAGACTTAACATACTGAATGTTTCATGGCGTTTGCTTACAGGACTATGGAAGCACTAGAATCTGGTTTGTTAACACTGATGCCAGCAGTGTACTTGGTCAATTTGCTAGAAGATGTCTCATAGCCTGCCTCTGCGCCAATGGCAAATGTTGGAGTGCCAATGGTAGCGGAAAGATCGATGGTTGGGGTTTGACTCAAAGCAGCTGCTGATGTTAAAGTAGCATGGTAATGAAAGTACTGAACCTCGAACTGTGAAAAAAGACATAACGTGTAGTGAAAACCCCCATGTTACGTGAAGAAAAGAATAAACAGGTATCTAGGCGTCAAAGACTGTACCTTGCCAGATGTAAAATCAGGCAGCTTGAATGAAGCAAAGGTCTTTGTTGAGGGCACAATATCCGTGAAAGTTAATGTTGTAGCAATCTGCAGAATCCGTGTAAAAGTGAAGGTGATGCATGTGATAAAGGTTGAACATGATGATGGTATCTGAAAGATCATAAGTAAGAAGCATACGTTTGATTGGGTATCGAATTTGACATCAATTAACGTGTTCCCGTATTTGTACAATGCTCCCACATCTCCAGTTGACAGACCACCTTTCTTTGTTGCAGTGGATGTAAGTGTCTGCAATCGAACAATAAAACAGATTGATATGCATTATGCATACACACTTGACCTTTCCACGTTCAAGAATATTACATGAATGATATAAACCAGTTCCTTTCTAAACCATTGGAATGACAATTCATACGCTCCATCTTATTTCCACTCAATCTAAACCATCCAGATTCCATCTTTTCACTAATCTTAGATCATTGGCAAAAAGCATATAGCATGGTAGATCATCTTTCATATATTTTGAGTTAAGAGGTAAAGCAAAAAAAAAGTTCACACTCAGAGCTAGACCTTGATGTGCCTTTACATTAATAAGGGAAAAATCATCACAGTCGCATGCCTTTACAGTTGTTAACACACATTAACATGCATTGCATACACTTTCTTCTTCGCATGATCTTGCTACATCACCTCTTTTAGAATTCTGCTATATGAGCTTTCTACATTAACGAACTCTACATCAGATCCTTCTTGTGTTGCTAATATTTCTCCTGAGTCTTTAGTCTTATAATCAAGAAAATAGCATTTGGTTTTGATCTCTTTGGCATAAAACCAATTGATTTTAAAACCAAAAAAACACACCAAATGTATCCCACCTCGAGGCTAGGAGGGGTAGAATGTATGCAGGCCTTACCTTTATCTCAAAAGATAGAGAGACTATTTCCGAAAAGACCCCCGGTTTGCAAAAAAGGTAAGTAAATGTAATAAAAATTTAGCGAGCACGTGTATGCCAAAAAAAGACTTCTTTAACACACTTATAGAAGAAAACAAAGAGCCTACCTAGCTAGAAAGCACACACACCAAAGAAGTTCTCTATTCCTATCAAAAGATATCCCAATGCACCCTACCCTGTACCCTCCCAACCCCCTCCCCCCACCCATCCTACCCTCTACCCTCCCACCCCCTCGGCCTGCCTCGCCTCCTCTACCCCTCGACTGTGATATAACCATATTGATTTTCCAAACCTTATTCTCAACCCTCAATGTTTGCTCACCAACCCGCTTTTTTAGTTTCATTGTATGGCTCACAAGCTTGATTTATCGATAATTCTTACAGTTTGAGTAACTCCCTTATTCCTGAAAACTAGGACCGGTACTCTTTCTCCATTCTTTGGGCATTATCTGTTCTTATGAATGAAATCGAAAAAAATAGTTTCTCAAACTAGACATATGGACGTAATCCTATCAGACCCTAGAGCTTTTTACCAATTCTAATATTTCTTAATGCTCGCTTCACATTCAACATAATGGTTCCATTACAGGCTTTCGAGCCGTATCATAAGAAGAGTTATCAAGTCCCCTTACACTCCCCTTAGTATCTTTGGTGAACAACTTATTAAAACAATCCACCCATCTTCCCTAACCTTGTCATCTTAAACTAAGAGTCCCTAGTCCTCATCCTTGATGTTACTTGATCCTTGTTTCTCCTTTCTCTTATCTTAACCAACACCATTCATCATTTTTCCCTCTCTTTTTGTCTTAATTTCTTGTTTGGATCTTCATATGTTTTACCTACAGTCTCCCTTAATGCTTTCTTAGCTTCCCTATTGGCTTGTTTATACCTCTTTGTGCTCTCTACATTCTTACAATCATTCTTGAGTTCATAGCATTCTTTTTCTCCTTGATGCCCATTTGAAGAACCCCATTACACCACCAAATGTCTTTAGTTTGATGACTTCTTCCTCTAATTTCTCCTGCCATCTCCTTTTTGCTACCCTTCAAATGCATTTGTAGTTTGTTCCAGGTCCTAATCCTATTAGCATCCCCTTTGGAGTCAAAAGGCCCCCTCTTTAACCCTTTGATAACTGAATGTACTTGCACTATCCCCTTTTAGGTTCCACCACATAATTCTATGGTGCTTAACGCTCCTATTTTGTGTCCGAATAACTTGTCTACAATTTTTACAACTTGCAAGCCACTCCACCCCTCTCTTAGTAAGAAGGAAGTCTCTCTTTCTGAAATTTGACCACTACCAAAGGTTATTAGATGAGTCACATGTTCTATAGCAAGTATTTGCAACCAGCACATTATAAGCTACAGTAAATTTTACCATTTTATCTCCTTGATTCCTAGTACCATACCAAGAGCTCCATGACCTCTTTCAAAAACCTCTATTCTTGCTACTTGCGTGACTATTAAGATCACATCCTATAAACCATTGCAAGTTCCTGGAGGTCAAACATAGTGATACTTAACATTCAAGCAACAAATCTGACAAACAAAAACTACACGTCGTATGGATAAAACTTGCGCAATAATATTAACTGTATAAAATGTTCACAGAGAACCCCTAACAGACCACCCAAAGCGATGAGTCAAATTTCATAAAATTCCCGTATTAAGAGCAATGAAGAGATTGCATATGAAACATACCACTCCGGTAACACTGGTGGTTGAAACAGAGAATTTCTGATCCGACAAGTAATCCCTCGTCAGCAGATCTAGACATAAAACAAAAAGGCTTAATCCAAACTTCTTTTACGTGAATATAGAAAGATGAATTGCGTATTAAATTGAAATTACCTTTGGCTTTCTTGCCGATGTCGGAGAAGAGTCCTGGTCCGCTGTTCATTGCTGGTGCAGAAGAAGTTAGAAGGAGAAATAGGTGTGCGTTGATGGCGTAAAAATTCGACGAAAGAGAAGGAGGGCAGGTCACAGGTGACGTATTCGTGACTGTCAGCCTGTCACTAGGTTGCGATTTCACCCCCGCACGGGCACGTGCCTGATTCGGAACACAAAAGGGCTCACATGTCCATATGCTAGGATAGTTAAATTTTTCCTAATAAAAGATATTTAAAAAGAAAATTTATTTTGGAATTTTGTAACAATATGTAAAGGAGGCTATTTGCACCAAAAAAAAGTCAAATGTTGATTGCATTGTTTTTATAACCAACCATTTTTTGATTTAAATATATATATATATAATATATATATTTATATAATATATATATATATATATATTATTTATTTGTTTTATATATATATA
Organism: Saussurea involucrata; assembly: GCA_033807775.1. Classification (NCBI taxonomy): domain Eukaryota; kingdom Viridiplantae; phylum Streptophyta; class Magnoliopsida; order Asterales; family Asteraceae; genus Saussurea; species Saussurea involucrata. The sequence goes on along the minus strand of CM066322.1, from coordinate 51,807,574 downwards.
TATATATTAGCAATATAGAAATATATATATATTATTATTCTTTTTGTTTATATATATAGGGGTGTCAATTTTATACCGAGATAAACCAACCAATTTCCATACCAACCGTACCAATTTAATTGGTACCAATTTAGTTGGTACCGACCTAATTGGTTGGTATACCGTACCAACTATTTAAACTTAGTTGGTACGTTATTAGAAGTCGTGTACCACGGTAATACCGTACCGACTTATTTTTCTAAATATTTATTAATTAAAGTTTAACAATAATATTGTATATTTTGATTTATAAAATTTTAAATTATCTTGTTTTACGTTTTGTTAAATTGTAATACAAATTGATATATAGAACTTGATTGAATTCATTCGCTTATCCTTAATAACTTTGATAACTCGCATACATCTCCACTCTTCATGGTCCATTCTCGCTCATTAATTGTCGTTTGTATTAAACTTTTAGTGAATACTTGTGTTATATGAAGATTATTTGAGTGGTACAACGCATATCAACAATTATTAATACTCGACATGTTTAGTGCATCTAGATCTACTTGGTAAAGATGTCAATCTAATTAATTCATAATTCAATTTTTGAGATTTTGGTACAAAACCGTACCAACATGTACCAACCGAATAACATTAAATTATTCTATATTACATTCGATTACATTGTTATTCGGTTGGTACATGTTGGTACGGTTTTCAATCAATAAGAGTGGAGATGTAGGCGAGTTATCAAAATTATTAAGGATAAGCGAATGAATTCAATCAAGTTCTATATATCAATTTGTATTACAATTTAACAAAACGTAAAACAAGATAATTTAAAATTTTATAAATCAAAATATACAATATTATTGTTAAACTTTAATTAATAAATATTTAGAAAAATAAGTCGGTACGGTACGGTATTACCGTGGTACACGACTTCTAATACCACGTACCAACCAAGTTTAAATAGTTGGTACGGTATACCAACCAATTAGGTCGGTACCAACTAAATTGGTACCAATTAAATTGGTACGGTTGGTATGAGAATTGATTAGTTTGTCTCGGTATAAAATTGACACCCCTATATATAAATAAAAAGAATAATATATATATATATAACAAATAAATAATATATAGTGTATGTATTATAACAATCTATGTTTTAACACAGATCTTTTAAGTTTTCTTCCTATGAATCTATTTAGGATGGGAAATGATACTGTTCAAAACAGTATAACTGAGGAATATGATATTCCCCAGAATCTTGATTTATTAAATAGATGGACTATTCCAAAGGTTGAACCTAAATTTATCTATAAATTAGGAACTTTTGAAAAGATTGGTTTAAAACAGATAGTTAAAACAACTGAATCTTCAATTCCTTTACATGAAGATGAAATGATTATTAGATTGTTAAGCAAATCTGATATTTCTCCTTATATAAGAACTCATAAGTTCTTACATATTGGTCTAGTTCAAATTGCATTTAGACCTTTAACTCTCGAAGGGTTACCAGAAAGATTTCTTGCAGCTCTACGAGATGGTAGAAATATAAATTGGAAACAATCTCTAATGGGAATGATCCAATCAAGCCTGGCCCACGGACCAGTCTATTTTGATGTTTATCCAAATTTATGCTTATCTTTGTCTAATATAAATATCCTAGATGCTTTAACTTTAAATGTTAAAACAAATGGTTATAATTATACACCAAGAACAGAAGTAATATGTATCTGCTATCGTAGATATTTTAAACCTCTATATACTCTGAATCCTATGTGTAAAAGAGTTGACAAAGAGAAAAATGAAACAATCCTAATAGAAACAAATTTTAGTAATGTAACGCCCCAAAATCCAGGCCAATTTAAACCTCAAATTACAACGGGTTATGACAATAAAATTTCAACTTATATAGATAGCAAAGGAATTAACCATCAAGAGTGTAATTACAATACAGGATACTTCGAATAACCTATCAATCTAATCATGTCACTATAATCAGATTAATTGAGTTATCTAAGTTATCCTCCAAAAATCTCCTCTTTGTTAATTGCCACTTCTGCTATTCCAAAAACGCTCGTCCCACAACCCTTTATTTGCCTGAGCATGTACCTGGTAAGAAAACATCATATGAAACGATTAGACCAACGCCTAGTGAGAACATTCGTTTCAATTGCAAAAATCAATGTAAACAAGTTACAACAAACCTGGTTACTCCTTTTCTTACCGTACGTATAATTCTATTTCATTATACAATTTTATCCAATCCCATGACTATGACTGACAACAAATCCATCAGCATATCATACCCCAGAGCCACACTACGAATCTTCAAAGATTCTAGATCAATGCTCTCCACCAATAAATCGCGATTACACACGCCCATTTATCAGTAAGGAAGCAGAGATTACAAGTACTTATGTCAACCTCACTCTCTTCCTTAGAAATCAGGAATAACGATTAATACCACACGCCCATTCCATGATTTCCCACACACACTGGAATAACGATTAAACGAGTAATACCACACGCCTATTCCATGTGATTACCAAACTTTAGTGCCTATGGATCCATTACACTTATTTCTACTCGTGCAAGTAAATGCTTAATACAGATTTCTCATATCATTTAGTATGAGCAAATCACCTTTATACCATATAGATTCCTCATATCATTCAGTATGAGCCAATCTCCTTTACCTATACCAAACACCTGCCTAGTATCAAACTGGCACAGTCATCAAGCCTAACATACTACCCTTTGAATGTACGTATGTTCATGCTAAACTAATTATGTCTCAATCACTAGATCACAACGATTCACAATTAACAGAACTGAAAATTGCCCAGTCTGCACAAAGTGTCCGGACAAGAAGATGTTTTTGGATAACCTAACTTATCCGGACAACCCATCCTTTCCGGTAAATTCCTACTTTTCCGGACATATTTCAAATCCGGACAACATCCGGACTCTATAGTCATCCGGATACCATCCGGTAACTAATTTCATCCGGATTCTTGTGATAAAATAAGACTTACCCGGATACTTCCTGCGTCCGGAAACATTCATCATTGGGGTTTTCCGGATACGACAATTCATCCGAAAAAGTCGGGTCTGCAGTCTAAAATTCAATCTAACTTCTTGTCTGTTCGATTCAGCTCATTCCCAGTACAACCATACAGTTCATAATCACTTTATACAACTATTTCACGGTTCAATTTAACATAAGAACACCGATTTAAGCAAAGTACAAATGAACTCACCTTATGTTTGCAAAACCTACTTCCTGCACAAATCTGATTTCCCCTAATCTGTTGATAATGATTCTGTAAATTAATCCAATACACAGATTCGTTCATAATCTACTAACAACAACAATCTTACCAGAAATTATCACCAATTTCCTTACCAATTGAAGACCAAAATATAGCTTTTCTTTTCTTCTTTCTCTTTTCTCTTCTTTCTCTCTACCTCTTGACCGACCCCAAAATAAGAAGATGGAATAATATCTGATTTTCAGATATTTTATCCAACGCCTTTTTCCAAAAGACCACTTACACCCCCAAGTTCAATTAATTCCAAAAGTACATCCAACTTTCATCTCTTGTATTTTGACCCTAATGAATCATAAAACTTCCTTATAATTCAAAGTTTACACAAAATACAAATACATCTCAATTCTCATTAAAATATTATTACTGAAAATTCAGGATGTTACAAGTAAATCTAGTATTACTACTAGAAGACCTATAAAATGGGAAGAAATTACTTTCCCAGACAACTAAACAATTACTCAGGATGTTAGGAGAAATCCCATAATCCAGAGTGATTTAAAAAATGTAATACAGTCTAATGAAGGAATTGTTCATATATAATTTAATGAAGACCAAAGGAGATTACTTTCTTCAAGTAGCCTTCTTTCAAGAACTAGATCTATGAGATCCCATTTATCTTCTCTTGATTACATAGTTGATCAGCAATCTGCTAGAGCTTCTACTTCTTATATAAGAGAAGAAGAATCTCAAGATCCTCTAGATCCTATTGATGAAATAAGGATAAAAAGAAATGGGGTGGTAAATGACAATAATGTTCAAATGATCATAGAAAATGACACTATGTCAGATTTAAATTTTGTTTAAATGATTGAAAATTTTGATTTCTCAAAAGGGTCTACTGCCAGAACAATTATTGCTACTGATTTTAGAACAAATCCAAATTGGATTCCTTTTAAAAATTGGTATTTGAAAAACTTTTCAAAAAATGAAAAAGAGATCTTAGCCAATCAATTTTATAGTTTTTGCGAAAAAGAAAATAAGATTTTGGCTTATGTTCCTTGGTTTATAAATAATTATGTCAAAGATTATATCAACATTATTGAAAGAAATTTCAAAATGATTGGAAGAGGAGGAGGAATTCAAAGAATTCAGACCTCTGTCTATCCCCCACAAGCTAGTTTTTCAACAGAAAAAAACAATGTTTATATAACTTATTCTGCTTTTTCTAAACTTATTGATGACAAAGTCTTAAATGTGACAATTAATCACATAAATTAGATTTTAGAAAAGCAAAATTATACTAATCTTTATCTTATCATTCTAGGAGAAAGATTACTCCCTTCAAGAAAGTATAGAGAAAATATTTGAAAAAATTTCTACTTTAAAGAAGGAAAAAGAAGTTGTTGAGGAAAAACTTAAAAAGAACATAATGTTCGCCTCTCCTTCAATATAGCCCCCACCTGAAATAAAAAATTTCAAATTAAAAAACTCAACTTATGATATTGAAAAAATGCTAGAAGAAAAATTTAAAAACCTTTCTATTTCTAGATCTACTATTTCTACTTTAGAAAAACCCATATTTTCTAATACTGAAGATTCCTCTGACGAAGAGTCCCAGAGGGATACTATAAACAAAATGAAATGGGCGGATTAACCCATTACAAATAAATATTATTATCCCCGTCCTACTCCTATGGATGTTCTTAATGAAGAACAAGATTTTATTAGTAATAATAGTTACAACGGAAAATGCATTTATGAGTGGAACCTTGATAGTTTCACAAATAAACATATGTATAATATGGCTCATAGGATGTTAATGTATTGTACTATTTGCAAAAATTCTAGAAACACAGACAAAAACATTGCAAAAATGCTTATAGCAGGTTTTACTGGTCAATTAAAGGGCTGGTGGGATAATTATCTTACCCAAGACCAAAAGAATGAGATCCTTGGATCAGTAAAGACTGAGCCGGGTGAAAATAATACTCAGATTATTGTTGAACATGTTGTTTATCCCCTTATTATGACTCTTGTAGAGCATTTCACAGGAACACTTTCTGATAATAGCGAAAATATAAGAACTCTTCTTATGAATTTAAAATGTAAAACTTTAACCAGGTTTCGCTGGTATAAAGATACTTTTCTCTCCCGGATTTTCGAACTTAAAGACTGTAATAACGTCTATTGGAAAGCTAAATTTATTAAAGGCTTACCAAATCTTTTTGCAGAAAAGGTAAAAAAGGTGCTTAAAAATAATGATTCCATTATAAACTATAATGATTACTCTTATGGTATTTTGGTAAGTGTTTGTATTTCTGAAGGTCTTTCTCTATGCAATGAGTTAGCCCTTAAAAAACAAATTAAAAACCAACAATCTCTTGAAAAAAGACAATTAGGAGATTTTTGTGACCAATTTGGTATGGATATTCCTTCTCAGAAAAAGAAAAGAAGGTTTTCTCAAAATAATTATCAAAGTCAAAAAGAATTGTCTAATCACTTTCCAAAAAGAAAGAAATTTAGAAGAAAAAGACAAAACTTTGAAAAAGAAAATCATAATAAAAGAGATATAAAAAGATTTTCAAAGAATAATACTAGTTCTATAATTTGTCACAAATGTGGAAAAGTGGGACATTATGCTTCAAGTTGTTGGACAAAAAAGAAAATTAACAGTCTTGATATTGATAAAAAGACAAAAGATTCTTTATCAAAAATATTTCTTCTATCAGATTCCAGTTCTGATGATGAAAAAACTTTGCAAGATGGAAATTCTGATGAAATATCATCTGAAAATACTGATATTGATGACATCATAACAGACTCTTCTTCCCCTGATTGCAATGCTTGCTCTTCGGGTTACATTTGTGAAAAGAAAAAAGGTCAAAAAGAAAAGATTAATAATCTTGATTTAAATAAAAAATTCCAAGAAGGAGATGAGTTTTATAAACTTGCTTCTCAGTTTCAAGACATGAATATAAATGTTTTATCAAACGATAATGTTTTAAAAATTTTAAAAAAGATCAAAGATCCTTTAATTTGTGCAGAAATCATCAATAGTCTTGAAGAGTCTACACATAATTCACCCATGAAATCTAACACTCAAGATTATTCCATGCAAGAAGTTAATAGACTTCTGACAGAAAAACACTCTGTTAATCATACTGTTTCGATAAAAGATTTATCCAGAGAGATTGATAATCTTAAAAAGGAAATTAAGATCCTTAAAAATGATAATATCATTCTTCATCAAAATATTGATATTATTCATTCTAATCTTAAAGATAAGCCCTCTTCTTCTGAAAGAATATTAGAAACAAATGAAGATCCAAATGGTGATCAGTTGAACAATTTAAATATGGTTATTTCGCAAAAGTGGTATACAAAAATCACCCTTCTTATAGAAGGAACTTTCCAAAAAGATTTTATTGTCATGATAGATAGTGGAGCTGATTTAAATGTCATACAAGAAGGTTTAATTCCTACCAAATATTTTCAAAAAACCTCTCATTCTCTTTCACATGCTGGATGTAACGTCCCAAAAATTACAATGAATTTAAAATTTTAAAAATAATGCATTTCGTTACAATCAAACCATAAGTTAACAAATCCCATTACAATAAAAATAAATGTCGTTAATTAAAACCGTCAAATGAAATTTAAGCAGCGGAAAAGTTATATAATTAAATCCCCATTTAAAAAGTTAAACTTAAACAGCCTTCGCCTTGCGCCCGTGTGTACCGTCATGCCCGACTGCTACTCGCACCTGAAATCATAAGATATTGGGAAGGGGTAAGCACGAAGCTTAGTGAATTCCATCACATGCGTAGATAGGAATTATATACACATCACCTCTATCCGCACATAAGCAACAACATCACAGTTACATAAAGCGAGTAAACATCTACAAGTAATTATGTATCTAACACCTCGGTCCAACCGAGCCCTCGGTCCCACAGAGTTGTAATGTAACACACTCGTCACACCGAGTTCCCACAACGTTTCCTTCCACTTCCTCGGTCCCACCGAGCCCTCGGTCCCACCGAGTTGTAATGTAACACACTCGTCACACCGAGTTCCCACAACGTTTCTTTCCACTTCCTCGGTCCCACCGAGTTGTAATGTAACACACTCGTCACGCCGAGTTCCCACAACGTTTCTTTCCACTTCCTCGGTCCCACCGAGGTGTAATGTAAAACATTTATACTAAGCATTTAAACCAATCAAATATTACACACCACAAACAACTAGTTCACACCACAAAGACAGTAGTACATACAAACTACTATGACATGCATACAACCCCTAACTACACAGTGAGAGAACTCACCTTAAAGCAACGCGAGTATCCGCAACCGCAATCACAAGCCGGCCAACTTCACTCACCTTCTCCCACCTAATTACGTGTTAACAAATGTCAAAGTGACGCCCCAACCCAAAACCACGACTACTAAATTATAACATACACATTCCAGCTTTTACTCTAAAAACACAGGTCTGTTCGGGACCTGTTTAACCCCTTGTAAACTGATAAATACAGAAATATTAATCCATAATCACAAAGTCCCATGTCTTAGGGTTCCAGGGACATATCGCACGCGCTCTAACGATTTTTCTACAATTTATTATGGATTTTACAAAACCGGTTAACTGCACAGCGAAAAACAGCACCTTTCATTACAAAACAGCGGTTTGACACTAGCTACGGTCCGAACTGGTTTTTCCGCAAAACATAAGAAACTTACTAGACTCATAAAGGGAACTTTTGGCACTGGTTTCATCCCAATCCGACATTCCTAGCAGAAGTTATACTCGATACAAAAACAGGGACAGAAACTGCAGTTTCACATAAAATGACAAATAATGCTTAGTAACCCATTAAGCCATAGCTTAACCCAAACAGACCCGAATGAACCTTTGAGGATGCAAACAAATATGGTATTCTAAGTGCAAGTAAAAACAACCCCCAAACATACAATCAACAACCACAATGAGACCCCAAAATTTTAGCGTGGAAAACCCCTCAAAATCGAGAGTAAAAACCACGGGACTACTAAAGCCGCTTCAAATCCACTACCACCAATATTAGAGCAATACAAAGTCTTCTCTAGATTATACTAGAGGCATACAAAACCATCATACACTTGGAAATAAGCACATCAAGATGTATGGAACCAAAATAGAGCAAGAATGGAGAAAAATCACCACAAAGTTACTGCTGTGCAGAACCCCACGAAACCATGACCTCCGGACCTCAAAACCACGATCCCACTGTCCAGAATGTTGATGAAGATGTCGTGAAGCAGCTCACCAAAAATCACGACGATCCGACCGTTCAATCTCCGGGAAACAGAATTTTTCTGCAGCTAGGTTTTCAAAATACGAAAATATTGAGCTCCATCCCTTTTTTCTTGTTACTCACGAACACCACACCAAAAAAATGATACAAGGGTTTGGTTTGGGTTGCATGGGCCGAAACTCTCACTTTTTGGCCCCTTAACAATTTTGGTCCCTCACTACATCCTTCTCACAAACTAACCACGTCTTGACATATTTAACTATTAGGTCCAATTCGTCTAACCCCGCTAACGGAAACCATGATAAATAAAACTTTTAAAAAAGAATTAAAACAAAGAAATTACATACCGGGATACGGGCTTTACACTAGAGGAGGACCTCTTAATATCAAGTATAAGCTTCCCAAGGCTTACATTTGTAAAAATAAAAATTGTATACCCACAAGTTTTCTTTTAGCAAAAGATATTTCTAGCCAACTTATTCTTGGCCTTCCGTTTATTTATGACGTCTACCCTATAACCCAAATTGATGAAAAGGGTTTGACCGGATTTTTTAAAGGAAACCAGTTAAGATTTAATTTTATAAATAAACCAATTGAGAAATTCCTTAACGATCTTCAAGAGAGGATTGATAGAAAGAATTTTCAATTAAATTCTTTAAAATTTGAAATGAGCCTTTTCACTATTGAGGATAAGCTTTCAAATCCTAAGTTACAAAGAAAAATTGATTATATTAATAACAAGTTTTCTTTGGAAATTTGTAATGAACATCCAAATGCTTTTTGGGATAGAAAGAAACATATTGTTTCACTTCCTTATGAGGAAGATTTTTCTGATAACAAAATCCCAACCAAAGCTAGGCCTTGCCAAATGAATACCGAATATATGGAGCTCTGTAAAAAGGAAATAACCTCTTTATTGGAAAAAGGTCTTATAAAACCTTCAAAATCCTTATGGTCTTGTACTGCTTTTTATGTTAACAAACACTCAAAACAAGAAAGAGGAGTTCCTCGTCTTGTTATCAATTATAAACCTCTTAATAAAGCTCTAAAATGGATAAGACATCCAATTCCTAATAAAAAGGATTTACTTGATAGACTTTTTCAGGCTGTCATCTTCTCCAAATTTGATTTAAAATCAGGCTATTGGCAAATCCAAATAGCTGAAGAAGATAGGTATAAAACTGCTTTTAATGTTCCTATAGGACATTATGAATGGAAGGTTATGCCCTTTGGTTTAAAAAATGCTCCTTCAGAGTTTCAACAAATTATGAATGATATTTTTTACCCCTATAGTAATTGTATAATTTGCTATATAGATGATATTTTAGTTTTCTCAATGGATATTGAGAGCCATTTTAAACATCTTGACTTTTTCAAAAAAATAGTCATCCAAAATGGTTTAGTTATTTCTAAACCAAAAATGTCCCTGTTTCAAACTAAGATTAGATTTCTTGGTCATAATATTGAAAAGGGAATAATCATTCCTATCCAGAGATCTTTGGAATTCAGTTCTAAGTTCCCTGATCAAATAACAGATAGAACTCAATTACAAAGATTTTTAGGAAGCTTGAACTATGTTTCAGCTTACATAAGGGACTTGAATAACGATACGGCTATCCTTTATGATAGACTTAAAAAGAAAAGTTCTCCTTGGACTGATAATCATACTCAGGCCATAAAAAATATAAAAGACAAGGTTAAAAATCTTCCTTGCCTTATGTTAGCAAATCCTTCTTGGGAAAAAATTGTGGAAACAGATGCCTCAGATATAGGATACGGAGGAATTTTAAAACAAATTGACCCTGTTTCAAAACAGGAAATTCTTGTCAGATTTTATTCTGGAAAATGGAATGGTGCTCAAAAAAACTATGCAACAATAGCTAAAGAGCTCTTTGCAATTGTAAAATGTGTTTTAAAATTTCAAGATGACCTTTATAATAAACATTTTATTATAAAGACAGATTGTATTTCTGCAAAACATATGTTCCAGAAAGATTTCAAACATGATGTGTCTAAACAAATGTTTGCTAGATGACAGGCACATTTAGCTCCTTTTGATTTTATAATAGTTTATAAAAAAGGAGCAGAAAATCATCTGCCTGATTTTCTAACTCGTGAATATCTCTCATGATTTCAGGTATGAGCTCTTCACAAAGCAATCATTCCTCTCATAGAGGAAGAGGAAATTCATCCTCTTATAGAGGAAGAGGAAGAAGAAGAACTTCCCCAGAAGAATATTCTATCCAAATGGGTAAAAAGAAGCTAATAGCCTCTAGCATTGTTCATACGGATGATAATCCACTTGAAAACCTTATAGGTACCTCACTTCCGGAGGACCATCCTCTTCAAAAAGAATACCTTAATTATATTAAGGAAAAAGAAAAGAATGAAGTTCATTCCTATGCTAATATTAGCAAGGAAGAAAACTCAGATTCCCAATTTTCGGAATCTCAATCAAAGGAAATAATATTTCTAATTGAAGAAAAATATATTCAATGGAAGAATAATCCAGAATATATTTTGCAGAGATATCTTAATAAATCATCTAGCACCTATGGTTCTTTAAAACAAAGACAATATTATGAGGGATTATTGATTTCTACCAGTAGTGTAGAAATCACTCATTTTTCCCCTGCCACTAGGTCAGAAGTTTATAACTTCTCAAAATTTATTATAAAGAAAATCATTTCTTTTGAAGAATGGGGAATATCCCCATTTCATGAAAGAGAGTGGTACTCTCCTCCTCACAAATGCAATTTTAAATTCAATTATTGGGATTATATTTCCAGTTTTGAAAAGGTTCTTTTTTATGAAAATGAGAACAAGAAACATACTTGGTTTCTAAAAATCTGTGATAAATGTTTTCACTCTCCAGTTCCTAATTGGTTCTTTTCATGGTGGAGAATTTTTGGTACCACCGGAGAAATTCTCCCTGATAATTTAAACCTTTGTTTAAAACAATGGGTGTCATATTCCCCAAAAGTTTATAACGATAAGTCTCAATACATTATTGAGGGACAGAATACATGATGGTTCTTTATGGAGTTCAGTATTCCTTGGATATGGAAATGGAAACCTATTTTTGGTTATACCGAAATTATGGCTCCTTGCTTGAAAAGACAAGGTCTTACCAGGTATTGGGATAAATTATCCCGTAGTGATCCTGAAACAAAAAAGCCTTATGGTGAGGAAATGGTGTCAAACATCATCAAGAAGGTAGAGCTTTATAAGCAGCAGTATGAAGAAAAACAAGAAGACGTAGATGAAATTAGTCTTTTCAAGAAGATGTCTCAGAGATATTCTGAGACACATTCCAAAAAAGAGATAATAGATCTCTATGTTTCAAAAATGAAGGAGGACTTATTGAAGAACATAGGTCCAGATTCAAGATCAGATGCCTCGATGCCATCTGAACAAATGACGCAGGATGCGCAAGACCCAGACAATGATCTTGGGATTTTTTCTCTAGATGATGATCTAGACACTTTTGTCGTATCAATGACAGACAAAATAAAATAATTGAAAAGATCAGATAATTAAAAGAATCTTCACTATTGCTCGCTTCAATCTCAGTCGACATAATATGGCCGACACATGTTACTATTCATGAATAGTCTTAGTGGAATCTCCACTATTTACTTTTAAAAAGTTGTTTGTTTTATTGCTTTGTTTTCCTTATTTAAGAGGGACTTCTCCCTCATTGTCTAGTACCAGTTTTCTTATCTTCCCTTAGTTTACTACTTTCCTTCCATCATCTGTAATATTTTGAAGTTCAAATAAAGAAAAAGCTTGTGGATACTCGAAGGCTCTTGTAAGTTTTCTGTTTATTCAAGTTCTTTCTAATTATTATCATATCTTTTAAGATTCATACATAGCCATGGTTGGCTAATTTAAGATCTTGTGTTAAAACATACTTGTTATGCTTACATTTACCGATTACTATGGATGTATAGTTAGTTTTAATTCATAAATCTGTAATTTATGTCTTTGGTCGAGTGCCAACTTCATTGTTGATTTCCACCCTGTCTAGGCCAGAAGTGCCGTTTTTTGGGTTTTCTCTGTCAACATTAATGAAGGTGTTAAATGGTGGCCATTAAGACTTATTTTTCAGATCCTTGGACTAAAATGGTATCAGAGCCATGGTAATAAGTGTATGATTAACAATCTAATAATCATTTCATCTTCATGTAAAGGAATTGAAGATTCAGTTGTTTTAACTATCTGTTTTAAACCAATCTTTTCAAAAGTTCCTAATTTATAGATAAATTTAGGTTCAACCTTTGGAATAGTCCATCTATTTAATAAATCAAGATTCTGGGGAATATCATATTCCTCAGTTATACTGTTTTGAACTGTATCATTTCCTCTTGATTACATAAAAATGGTATCAGAGCCATGGTAATAAGTGTATGTATTATAACAATCTATGTTTTAACACAGATCTTTTAAGTTTTCTTCCTATGAATCTATTTAGGATGGGAAATGATACTGTTCAAAACAGTATAACTGAGGAATATGATATTCCCCAGAATCTTGATTTATTAAATAGATGGACTATTCCAAAGGTTGAACCTAAATTTATCTATAAATTAGGAACTTTTGAAAAGATTGGTTTAAAACAGATAGTTAAAACAACTGAATCTTCAATTCCTTTACATGAAGATGAAATGATTATTAGATTGTTAAGCAAATCTGATATTTCTCCTTATATAAGAACTCATAAGTTCTTACATATTGGTCTAGTTCAAATTGCCTTTAGACCTTTAACTCTCGAAGGGTTACCAGAAAGCTTTCTTGCAGCTCTACGAGATGGTAGAAATATGAATTTGAAACAATCTCTAATGGGAATGATCCAATCAAGCCTGGCCCACGGACCAGTCTATTTTGATGTTTATCCAAATTTATGCTTATCTTTGTCTAATATAAATATCCTAGATGCTTTAACTTTAAATGTTAAAACAAATGGTTATAATTATACACCAGGAACAGAAGTAATATGTATCTGCTATCGTAGATATTTTAAACCTCTATATACTCTGAATCCTATGTGTAAAAGAGTTGACAAAGAGAAAAATGAAACAATCCTAATAGAAACAAATTTTAGTAAATCTAGTATTACTACTAGAAGACCTATAAAATGGGAAGAAATTACTTTCCCAGACAACTGGACAATTACTCAGGATGTTAGGAGAAATCCCATAATCCAGAGTGATTTAAAAAATGTAATACAGTCTAATGAAGGAATTGTTCATATACAATTTAATGAAGACCAAAGGAGATTACTTTCTTCAAGTAGCCTTCTTTCAAGAACTAGATCTATGAGATCCCATTTATCTCCTCTTGATTACATAGTTGATCAGTAATCTGCTAGAGCTTCTACTTCTTATAACAATCTATGTTTTAATATATATATATATATAACAAATAAATAATGTTAGACAACCTAGGGGGGGTAAGGTTGTATTTAAAAACTTTTACTTTCAAAAATTATTTTTATAAATAAATACGGTATAAAAGACAGTACAAATACAACAGAGTATAAAAGAATAAATATACAACAATTATATAAACAGATATAATTAAATGCATAGCGGTAAAAATAAAGAGATAAAGGAAAGAGAATACTTGACACCGATATTTTAAAGTGGTTCACCAATCACGTGGTTGGCTAGTCCACCTCGAGAAAACACTTCTCGGAGATCCAATAAGAACGTGTTCTTTACGGTAGAACACAAACCTTAATACAAAAAATAATCACGGATATCTCTACTTCAGTTGATGAGATTTCTATGGATCACTCACTCTATTCAAACACTTACAAGAGGTGTATAATTTTAATATGATAATCACTCTTGTATAATGTTAATCACTTGGATATTTTTAGAGAGATTGATCACTTGAGTTGTGTTGCTGATTCAACTAATCGAGAGATTTTAATCTGCTATCAACTCAAGATTTCTTGCTCAAAAATATTTTTTATAAATTTAATAAGTGATTTAAGTGAGAAAAGAGGCAGCAGAGTATTGATCAAATGCTGGGATAAATTGGTGAAATTCGTGAGTTTGGAGACGTCCCTGCATGTTTATTTATAGGAGAAGTATGGCTATCACTATGGTGAATTTTCAACCAATAGGAAGTCCACAACAACACCTACATCTTCTCATGGTAATGATGAGGCTAAGAGAGATGAGCTGGATGGACTTTGTCCACAAAACAAACAAAAAAAGATATAACAATATTTTAATAAAACTTTAATAGTTGTAATTAAAATCAGTATTGGGTTTTAGAAATATCCAAGTGGTATATTATTTTAGGGTGTTTATCATTATTAAATATATATAATAATGACGACGTAAAAACTTCCGTCTTGAACCCTTCAGATAAAATCTTTGTGTTCTTCAAGAACTGTACACTTGGATAAAACGTTAGATAACAAAGAATGCGGTGTGTTTTGTAATCATCAAAATAAATATGGAGATGTGATTTTATGTGTACCAAAAATATATCACAATATTAAAAGCTGGGTACACTTGCACCAACAATCTCCCCCTTTTTGATGATGACAAACACAACGCTAAACAGGAGAGCATACTCGGTTTCTCTCCCCCTTTTGTCAAAGCAAAAAGGGTTAGGAAAGACGCTATGCTCCCCCTTGAAAGATGCTCCCCCTCAAAATATGAAACATTTGAGAGTTAGCATTTTCTCAAGGGTTATACTCAAGCATGCCTAAACCTAGCCTTAATTTAAAGAACGCAGTTTTGTTTAGGGCTTTAGTGAAAATATCGGCCAAATTATCTTCCGAATCAACCTTTTCAAGCACGATTTGGCCTTTTTGAACATTATCTCGTAAAAAGTGATGTCTCAATTCAATATGTTTGGTACGAGAATGTAGCACGGGATTTTTGCTTAAGTTTATGGCACTTGAGTTATCACACATAATTGGAATTTTGGTTAGGTGTACCTCAAAATCGGTAAGTGTGTGTTTCATCCAAAGGACTTGAGCACATGCTCTTGCGGCGGCTACATATTCCGCTTCGGTGGTAGACAAAGCTACGGATTGTTGTTTCTTAGAGAACCAAGATACAAGTGAGAGACCTATAAAGGCACATACCCCACTAGTACTTTTTCGGTCAACAATAGATCCACCAAGATCGGAATCGGTGAAACACGTTACTTCTAACTCGGGTTTCTTTGCATACCATAAGCCAAGATTAGTAGTACCTCGTAAATATCGAAAAATACGCTTGACAGCTTCATAGTGAGTTTGTTTAGGTGAAGATTGAAAACGAGCACATAAACATACACTAAACATAATATCAGGTCTACTAGCAGTTAAATATAATAAACTACCAATCATACCACGATAAATCTTTTCATTAAAATCGTTTCCCTCCTCGTCACGAGATAATTGTAAGTTTGTGGTCATTGGAGTTTCAACGGGTTTGACATTTTCAAAGTTAAACTTTTTCAACATATCTTTACAATATTTAGATTGACTAATAAAAATACCAGTTTCACATTGTTTGATTTGCAATCCTAAGAAGTATTTTAACTCTCCCATCATGCTCATTTCAAACTCGCTTGTCATTTTCGCAGAAAATTCATTACACAGTTTTTCATTAGTGGAACCAAAAATAATACCATCAACATATACTTGCACAACTACAATATCATTTTGATCATATTTCACAAATAAAGTATTATCTATTTTACCCATAATATAACCACTTACAATTAAAAAGGTTTTTAATATATCATACCACGCACGCGGAGCTTGCTTTAAACCATAAAGCGCCTTTTTCAATTTATAAACATGTGTCGGATTTTCAAAATTTTCAAAACCGGGAGGTTGAGAAACGTATACCTCCTCATTTATAATACCATTTAAGAAAGCACTTTTAACATCCATTTGAAATAATTTAAAATCTTTAGCATTTGCAAAAGCGAGAAGCATTCGAATAGACTCCAACCTTGCAACCGGTGCAAAGGTTTCATCATAATCTATACCTTCTTGTTGATTGTACCCCTTGGCAACTAAACGTGCCTTATTTCGTGTGACTCCACCGTTCTCGTCTACCTTGTTACGGAAGACCCATCTTGTGCCAATAATGGTTTGACTACTAGGGCAAGGAACTAAGTCCCACACATCATTTCTAGAAAATTGGTTTAACTCTTCTTGCATGGCCATTATCCAATCCTCATCTCCTAAAGCTTCATCTATGGTTTTAGGTTCTATGGTTGAGATAAAGGCATGGAAAGCACAATGGGTATGGATTTGTGATCTAGTTGTCCTTTGGTTTAGGTCACCTATAATTTGATCTACGGGATGGCCTCGAGCGGTTCTAAGGTTAGGATCATCTACACCTTGCGGAATAAAACACGGAGGGGCATCACTAGATTCAATATTATTTGTGGAAGGTTGGGTACCTAAATCCAAGGTACTAAGTTGTTGGGCTAAGACTTCTCCCTCACGGATATTGTCATTTGCTAAGGGTGCACTCGGTTTGGGAGGACTCTCGTCAAAGCTAACATTTAGGGATTCTTCTACAACAATGGTCTCCTTATTTAGGATTCTATAGGCTTTGCTATTCCAAGAATAACCTAGGAACACTCCCTCATAGGCTTTGGCATCGAATTTGGTTAGATAGGATTTGGTGTTTAAAATGAAACATTTACATCCAAAAACTTTTAGGTGGGCTAAGGAAGGTTTTCTACCACGGTAAAGCTCATAGGGTGTCTTATTTAGGATACTTCTAATTAGGACACGGTTAAGCACATAGGTCGCGGTAGCAACGGCATCACACCAAAACTTTTGGGGAACTTGATGTTCGTTTAGCATGGTTCTACTCATTTCTTGTAACGTTCTATTTTTCCTTTCAACAACCCCGTTAGATTGAGGTGTTCGAGGAGCCGAAAAATTATGAGTTATACCATGTTTATCACAAAAGGCACCAAATTGGACATCATTATCGAATTCACGTCCATGGTCCGTACGTATGGAAACAATCGTACAACCTTGTTGGTTTTGAATTCGTTTTCCCAAAATTTTAAACTTTTCAAAAGCCTCATTTTTATGTCTCAAAAATAAAGTCCAAGTATAACGAGAATAATCATCCACAATAACCAAAGTGTAAAAATTTCCTCCAAAACTTTGAATCGCCATAGGGCCAAAAAGATCCATATGTAAAAGTTCTAAAACTCTTTGAGTTGAAATCACATTTTTTGATTTATGAGAAACGTGATGTTGTTTGCCGACACGACAAGCATCACAAAAATGATTATCAAACTTTAATTTTGGAAGGTCACTCACAAGCTCCTTATTTTTTAAGTTTTGAATTAATCTAAGATTAGCGTGACCCAAACGTCTATGCCATAAAGTAGAATTATCATAAAGGGACGATAAACAAACATTTTTATTTACAAGAGTTTTACAAATGTATAAATTTCCTTTTACAAGACCCGTTAAAAGAACTTTGCCATTTTTCAAGATTTTACAAGAATCTTCTTCAAAGATAACGATTATACCATTTTTACAAAGTTGACGAACACTTAGCAAGTTAAATTTTAAATTATCAACATGATTAACATCAAGAAATTTAACATTATTGCAAGAAACTGTACCTCTCCCAATTATCTCTCCTTTGGAATTTCCTCCAAAAATTACCTGTCCACCATCACATGACTCATATGATGAAAAGAGATTGCTATTTCCGGTCATGTGACGTGTGCAACCACTATCGAGAATCCAGTCCATATCAAGGTTTATCTACAATAATAAGGATGTAACTTTTATGGTCCCCATTTCTCGTGGGTCCTTCTTAATTAGTTTCAAGATGACAACAACAAAAATATATAAAGGACTTAGAGTCTTTTATATATATAAGTAAGACAAAAGAATTGAATAGAATATATATAAATATATGTATGATATACGTATATATGAGGTATATATATATAAGTAAATAGAAAGTCAAACCTAATATATAAACAATAAAAAATTTAAACAAAACAAATATATATTTATATGTAGTACGTATGTATGTATATATAAACAAAAAGTACATACAAAAGTATATTATTTATATATAATACATATAAGAAAATATATTATATATAGAATTAAAAAGAACTGCATATATATGTAACATATTTAAAACCATAAACGCATACCACCGGGATTATCATTATTAAACATTCCTTTTGGAATCCATTTATTTACCATTTTAATTTTGCGATTGTATTTATCATACACATAAAAAGAAGCATTTATATTCGCATTATTTTTCGGTCTAGAATATTTATCATGGTACATGCGAGCATACGGTTTTCTCGGTATATATTTTACATTATTCATTTTAGGTACATACGGAGGTTTTTGCACATATCGATTTCTTGTATTTACTTTAGGTGATTCAAAATATCTTTTAATTGGCATACAAGAACATTTTTCTTTGCAAGCATCGGAACCAATACCTTTTCTACATTTTATACGGTTAGACATATTTAGCATGTTAAGAACTTTTTCATTACTACTTTGAAATGCTTTAGCTAATAGATTGTCCTTTTCATATGAATCGCATTTAGCTTTTAAACATGCATTTTCATTTTTAAGAATATCACATTTTGTACATATAATATCTTCATGTGTCTTTTTATTTAAACATGCAATTTTTTTATTTAGAATATCACAAGATTTACAAAAATCCTTTTCACCTAATTTAGTTTCTAATTTAGCAATTATATCCATATCATTTGCAGATTTTTGTTTACCGTCATTAATTTTCTTTTCACATGCAGATACGGTTTCTTTTAATTTTGAGATTTCATCTTGATACCTATTTGCAAGAGCGGCCATATCATGGAATGATTCATATAATTCGTCAAGATTATTTTCATCTTCATTTTCATAATCACTAGCGTAATCTGAGTAACAAGATTTTACCTCGTCGTCGCTTTCGGCCATAAGACAAATAGCTTGATATTCGTCTTTGTTAGTCCCAGATGGCTAACCAAGTATTGTAGAAGGGGGGGGGGGGTTGAATACAATACTCAAAATTTTCACAATTTTAATTCTTTATATTGAAAATCTTTCAACAAGAATTACACATAGAAAACTTAAGACTGTTGCGGAAAAGAACAGATAAACTATTCTAACAATCTTACACAAAGTATACTAACAAAATAACTAAGAACACTTAGAACAAAGCTATAAAGTTTTTCAAGCAAACTGGAAATTCTTGCACTTAGAGAAATCTTCCAGTTTGCGTAGAGCACACAGTAATCTTCAAAGTCTCTCAAGATGTGTGTCTTTTCTGCATGGAGAGGTCTTCCTTTTATAGTGACAAGGAGTGTGCAAGCATTGAATGCTTGGGACACTTGTCATCTTCACACTTGCTGAGGATGTTGACTACTGGAGAGTTGTGAAGTCCTTGTCACCTTTTACAAGGTACAGTCAGAAGAGCCCATGCATGAGAAAATAGCTTTGCATGGAAATGGATAATAAGACAAAATGTCACTTTATCCATGTAGAAAATATCTTCTCAATTTGTCTTCTAAAGATTGCACCACCGAAGGAAGCTTGGGATATGTGACACATCTTTGGAGAAAGCATCTTTGAAACTTCTTTGAGATCCCACCGATGATAGCCTTGTGATATGTGACACATCTTTGAGATATGTGACATCATCTTTGGGATATGTGACATCATCTTTGGAGGAAAAACATCTTTGAGACTTCTTTGAGATCCCACCGAAATTGGACTTCCATCGGTGGGATTCTTTGGCCGAAACAGAGAGTAATTTCGGTGGAGATGTGTCCACCGATGTGTGAGAACACCATCGGTGGACAATGACTTGTATGTGTTGAGAAAAGATCTTTCACTTCCACAATGAGAGAATCTTCAATCTTGACTTTTGGTTGATCTTTGACTTCACCAAACATTTGCTATCTTGTACAAGCCATTACAAAGAACCATGCATCCAAAATTTCTCTAAGTATAAAATGTTTTTCAAAGTATAAAAGGAGATCATGAGGTCATCTTCAAATCTTGATGACCCAACAATCTCCCCCTATTTGATGATGACATCCATACTTAGAAAAACATGAGTAAGACAGTGAATAATGCATGTTGACCCTTCTTTACTCTTTTGGGTTCTTTTTCACACAGTCCATTTTTTTTTGTGTGTATGTATATATGATATTTACATATGAGAAAAAAATAAAAAGGTATAGTTGTACAAATAATTGAAAGGAAAAGGAAAGAAGTATAAACAATATAAACAATATGAACAGAATGAATATTACTTGCATCTTTGGAGGGGCGAGTTGAAACTTGTGGCTGGCTTGAGGATTCTTCATTTTGATCAGCAGCCTGTTGATGTGTTGAAGAACTTTATCTTTCAGGCACTTTTGCTTTTCTTCAGATGTTTCAAATCTTCAAGTCATTCACTTACTCCAAAAGATTTCAGCCAAGAGAATCTGTGGGTTTTGATAGGAGACAACCCATTATAGTGACAAACTTTGAGGAGGGTTGAGTTTGAGTGAATCAGCCTCAGGATGCATCTGCCCATCTGTTGCATCTTGGCATCTTTTCCTGTTTAGCATCATCAACTTGTCTTTTATTTGCTCCCCCTCAGTTAGATCAGTCGGTCTTTGTGTTACTCCCCCTCAGTTAGATCCGCCCGGACTGATGTGCTCCCCCTTAACCGGTCCGTCGATTTCCTCATTTTTTCAAGTTGGTCGCTGGATATGAGTGCTGAGGGTTGATGTTGCTCCCCCTCAGATGAATTCTCCCCCTCAGCGGCCGACGCAGGAAAAGTACCAAGAGAAAATGAAAAATCGGCCGAAAATTGGTAATTTTCGGTAGGAAAATCTGGAGAGATTTTTTTTTTCTTTTCCACCGAAAATGAAGGAGTATCCACCGAAAATTGGCTATTTTCGGTAGGATTTTCGGTGGAAAATCGGTAGGTTTTTTTTTTTTTTTTTTGCATTCCCACCGAAAATTAAGGAGATTCCACCGAAAATTGGCTATTTTCGGTGGAAAATCGGTAGGAAATTTTTTTTTCCCACCGAAAATTGCCTATTTTCGGTGGAAAATCGGTAGGAATTTTTTTTTTTTTTTGCATTCCCACCGAAAATTAAGGAGATTCCACCGAAAATTGCCTATTTTCGGTGGAAAATCGGTAGGAATTTTTTTTTTTTTTTTTGAAAAAAATATCATTCCCACCGAAAATTTGCAAGAGTTAGACAAAAATTCGGTGTAATTTCTTGAAGAGGTTGACGGAAAACTTCTAAGACATCTCCAGCAGAGTGTGGAGAAAGTCTTCTATGGCATTATGGGGAAAATCTTCAAAGTGAAGAAAAGATTGGAATTTCATCTTCCAATTTTGATGACCCAAAAAGATTGAGTTTGAGGATTTGGGGTGACATCTGCAGAAGAGTTTGTAGTGGGTGGATTTTATGAAAGGAGAGATGGGTTGCAAACCAAGAGTGAAAAAGATGGAAAAGGGATGGGATGAGGAGATGACACATAGGAAGTTGGGTTAGGTGAGAGGAAGAGTATATGAGAAGCTAGATAAAATTGGTGGGGAGAGAATCGGTAGAGGAAATGGTAGAGGTCTACAACTTTGGTGAGATGAGATTATGGTGATGACATCATTAAAAGAAAAAGGTGTCTACCATGCATGGGATGACATCATTTGGAGGGGTTCTTTCCTATGTTTCTAGATAGGAGAGGAGATTTGTGAGAGAAGAATAGTGTCCACCGATGAGAATTCGGTGGAAACTTAGGACACATAGTTATTGAAGATTACACATGCCAAGTTCATTTATGAGGAAATTAAACCTGGTTTCATCTAGAGGTTTGGTGAACAAGTCGGCAAGCTGAAGATCTATAGGAATGAAGTGAAGCTCAATGTTACCTTTGGAGATGTGGTCCCTGATGAAATGATATCTGATAATGATATCTGATATCTATGTGCTTTGATCTGGAATGAAGAACTGGATTATTTGCAATAGCTATTGCACTTGAGTTATCACACAGAATTGGGACTTTGGAATAGATTTGAGCAGAGTCCCTTAGTTGATTTCTCATCCACAGGATCTCAGCACAGCTACATATTCAGCCTCAGCAGTAGAGGTTGACACAGAGTTTTGTTTCTTGCTGGACCAACTTACCAATTTGCCACCAAGAAGTTGGCAGCTTCCTCTGGAATATCCATTTTTTAAGAGAAAATTGGCAAGAGTGTCATACCAAGCACGTAGAGCTTGCTTGAGACCATAGAGAGCTTTGTCTAGTCGGTACACATAGTCTGGATGAGTTGGGTCTTCAAAGCCAGGAGGTTGTTTCACATAGACTTCCTCTGCAAGTTCCTCATTGAGGAAGGCACTTTTGACATTCATTTGAAAGACTGAAATTTCTGTAGGTAGCATGAGTCAAAAAGATTCTTATTGAGGAGGAGAGATCGGTGGGGATTCGGTGGTGGGATTTGAGGTGGTGGATCGGTGGTGGGATTTGAGGTGGTGAATCGGTGGAGATTCGGTGTGGAATCGGTGTGGGTCGGTGTAGACTCGGTGGTGGATCGGTGTGAGGATTCCACCGAGGAGTTTGAAGGATTGTACCGAATTTAGAAGGGTTTCACCACCGAATTTGAGGGGTACCACCGATCGAGGAGGCAAAACATATGATTGGAAGTAAAGTATGGTGGGATATGGTTTTGGTTTGTGTCGGCAGCAAGATAGAGAAATTGTGGAAGAAAAATATAGAAAAGAGGAGGTGGTGATTGCATGGTTTGGGATTTCGGTGGAGATGGGTGTCATCACAAAAAGATGGATTGTTATTGTCTTGGAGTGATTGATGGAGGAGAGAGAAAAGGTGGTGAAAAATAATATTTGGTGGAAGATGATGAATTTTTGGTTCGGTGGTTAAGGAAAATTTCGGTGGTGAGGTTTAGAAAAGAAATGGAATTTTAAGAGATTGGAGATGGTGATGTCATGAGGATGACATCATCATGCTTATGATGTCATGAGAGTAAAGAATTTTTAAGGTTTTGTCAACTTTCTCACTTGTTCACATAGATCCATTTGCCCAGCTCAAAATCTGTAATCACAAAGAATTTATTTTCTAGGTACCCATTTAGAAGGTGGGTCCTTTTGGGTTAGACGGAAAAGAATTGGACAGTCTTTGGCAACAAGAGAAGTATCACCACAGAAATAACATTTTCTATAAAGAAGGGATCTTTTTAGAATTGTGATATTTTTCATTATTTTTGCTTTTAAAAAATGTCCTCAAGAATTTGATGAGGACACAAAGATTTGGGGTGCAACACCTAAAATACATTTTTCAAATTTTGGGAGGACCAAAAACTTTTCCTTTGAAAAGGACATTTTGAGATACACAGAACTGTGAATAAAATCGGTAGAAGAAGACACATAGGTATTTTTAGAAAAAGTGAAGGATTTCTTTTTAATAAAAAAATTGGCACCCAGATACTTTCCTTTTTCAGAGATAGAAAATATTTTGCATGAGTTGGAAGAGAATGATGCATCATCTAAAGACAATAGATAAGGAATTAAATGCTTCAATCTTTCAGCATCAGAGAGAGATAGAAATGGATGTACCTGTGGTGATGAGGAGAGACACTTAGCTGATACAAGAGCAGTTGAGGAGGTGTGGCCTTCTGAATCATCCATGTTATTTATCTTGGCCATGAAACAGACATTTGAGGTGTCATTCGCTTTCAGATGTGGGTTCATCTGCCAAATCATGAGTTTTAGCAGGCAGACCCTTTGCATTTCTGACAAGTCTTTCATTTCTTTCCTTTTCTCTCTTGTATTTTTCCTTGTATCTTTCAGCCCAGTCAGAATTTGCAGAAGAGAGGTGTTGGCTGAACTTTTGGGAATCAAATTTGGATCTTTCCGATTTTGAGGAAAATCGGCCTGAGGAAGCAATTCTGGGTCTTTCAAAATGTTTACTTTTACACTCAGAAGCAAAATGACCCTTCTTACCACAGTTAAAACATTCCTCATTAGATTTGTCCAAACAAGAGTGTTTGGAGAGAGAAGAGGATGACTTTCTACCAAACTTAGATTTTCCAGAAGAGAGATGAGATTTGGATTTAGAGTGCCCATCCAACATGACCATTTCATCAGATAATTTATCAACAGAAGTTTCCTCACATTCTTCCTTAGCATCACTAAGATATGCCTCTGAATGATCATTGGGATCTTCTTGACTATCATGGTCAGAGTCAGATGGGTAGGTGATTTTTGGTAAACACTTAGTCTTTTTGGAAGAGTCACTTAGGAGAGCAAGAGAAGAGTTCTTTGTAAACCTATGCAGTTTCGTCTGCTCATAGTTGAAAAGAGTTCCATAAAGAACAGTTAAGGGCATGAACTCAAGGTCCTTGGTAGTTTTGATGCAAGTACATATATTTTCCCAAAAATCTGGGAGACAATCCATGAACTTGCACAAGACTTCCTCATTATCATAGACTCTGCCCAACAACTTAAGATCATTTAAAAGAGAGTTGAAACGGTTATAGAAGCTAGGAAGAGATTCTCCTTTTTCAAAAGCAAAGAGTTCATAATTTCTAACAAGAGCAATCTTTCTGCTCTTTTTAACTTCATTTGTACCTTCGTACAAAACACACAGAGTGGACCACATCTCTTTGGCAGTAGAGAGATTTACCAGAGAGTGGTACACTTCATCAGGAAGAGAGAGAGAGCAATGATAGTTCTAACTTTAGAATCAAGAGACACAAGCCGTTTTTCCTCATCAGTGTATTTCTTAGGATTTTTAAGAATGTAACGACCAGTAGCAGCAGATTTTTCTTCATCAGACGAATCATCAGAATTATCTTTTTCCATGGTTTCTTTACCAGGCCTCTGCGTTTCATAGCGAGCCCAAACTCTGGGGATAAAGGGTCCCTCTTGGAGAATGGTTGGATATCTAGTATCCACTCCTTCCATGAACAGCATCATGCGGCTTTTCCACAAAGAGAAGTTGTTAGCATTGAACTTAGGAGGTTTTGAAATGGAGCCATTTTCAGAAAAGTTATTTTGAAAAGAGTTTTCAACAGTAGAGGAAGAGGAGGCAGCCATCGCAGATCAAGTTTATGGAATTAAACTTTCTGCTCTGATACCACTTGTTAGTCCCAGATGGCTAACCAAGTATTGTAGAAGGGGGGGGGGGGGGTTGAATACAATACTCAAAATTTTCACAATTTTAATTCTTTATATTGAAAATCTTTCAACAAGAATTACACATAGAAAACTTAAGACTGTTGCGGAAAAGAACAGATAAACTATTCTAACAATCTTACACAAAGTATACTAACAAAATAACTAAGAACACTTAGAACAAAGCTATAAAGTTTTTCAAGCAAACTGGAAATTCTTGCACTTAGAGAAATCTTCCAGTTTGCGTAGAGCACACAGTAATCTTCAAAGTCTCTCAAGATGTGTGTCTTTTCTGCATGGAGAGGTCTTCCTTTTATAGTGACAAGGAGTGTGCAAGCATTGAATGCTTGGGACACTTGTCATCTTCACACTTGCTGAGGATGTTGACTACTGGAGAGTTGTGAAGTCCTTGT
Source organism: Saussurea involucrata (assembly GCA_033807775.1). Lineage (NCBI taxonomy): Eukaryota > Viridiplantae > Streptophyta > Magnoliopsida > Asterales > Asteraceae > Saussurea > Saussurea involucrata. The sequence goes on along the minus strand of CM066322.1, from coordinate 51,781,421 downwards.
CACCTTTTACAAGGTACAGTCAGAAGAGCCCATGCATGAGAAAATAGCTTTGCATGGAAATGGATAATAAGACAAAATGTCACTTTATCCATGTAGAAAATATCTTCTCAATTTGTCTTCTAAAGATTGCACCACCGAAGGAAGCTTGGGATATGTGACACATCTTTGGAGAAAGCATCTTTGAAACTTCTTTGAGATCCCACCGATGATAGCCTTGTGATATGTGACACATCTTTGAGATATGTGACATCATCTTTGGGATATGTGACATCATCTTTGGAGGAAAAACATCTTTGAGACTTCTTTGAGATCCCACCGAAATTGGACTTCCATCGGTGGGATTCTTTGGCCGAAACATAGAGTAATTTCGGTGGAGATGTGTCCACCGATGTGTGAGAACACCATCGGTGGACAATGACTTGTATGTGTTGAGAAAAGATCTTTCACTTCCACAATGAGAGAATCTTCAATCTTGACTTTTGGTTGATCTTTGACTTCACCAAACATTTGCTATCTTGTACAAGCCATTACAAAGAACCATGCATCCAAAATTTCTCTAAGTATAAAATGTTTTTCAAAGTATAAAAGGAGATCATGAGGTCATCTTCAAATCTTGATGACCCAACAGTCTTCTTCTTCGCTTCCACTCCACGAGCCTCCAACGAAGGCTTTATCCTTTTTATTTTGAAATTTGTTCTTTTTAGGACATTCGTTGGCATAGTGGTCTTTATCACCACATGAGTAACAATAACCTCTCTTTGGTTTGCCTTTTTCGTCGTCACTTGAGTCGTCATTTTTCTTCACTTTATCTTCTCTTTTATGGAAGTTGCGACTCCAGTTTTCACCGCCACGACGGTAGTTACCGTTTCTTTGAAATCTGCTATTTTTAGAAAATTTATTGTTAGTAAAAAATTTAGAGAAGTTTCTTACCAACATAGCGACTTCGTTGAGTTTATCGGATTGATCTTTTGAAGTGCTAGCTTCCTCCTTTTTCTTTTTGTCATTCGGAGTTGAGACATTAAGAGCGATCGACTTCTTTTTTACTTGCTCCCGATCTTTGTTTCTTTTAAGTGCAATTTCGTGTACTTTAAGATTGCCGACGAGATCGTCGAGCTTCATTAGGGAGAGATCACGGAAGTCTTCTAATGATGTAATCTTTGCCATCCACTCCGAAGGAAGTGCTCGGAGGATTTTCCTTACGTAATCTTCATTAGGATAAGTGCGACCTAATCCTTTCAAAGTAGTCATAATGAGGTTAAAACGTTTAAACATTGAGTCGATTGACTCATCTTTTGACATTTCAAATAATTCATAATCATGAACTAAAATGTTTATTTTAGAACTTTTAACTTGTGTGTTTCCACGATGAGTGTTGTTTAAACTTTCCCAGATTTGATTAGCAGTTTTATATGTATACACTCTTTCAATTTCATCAGTAGTTAAAGCAGCATATAATATATTCTTAGCTTCAAAATTTAAACAGACATGAGATTCTTCAGCGGGAGTCCATTCTTTTAAAGGTTTATCAACAATAAGATCATCTTTTACAATAGTAGGATTAAAATTCCCATTTTCTATAATATCCCAAATTCTTTGATTTTTGCCACGAACGTGACATTCAAATAGTTCGGCCCAAATGCCAAACTTTTCAGTATCTATCATAGGAGGTTTTGAAAACATAATATTAGTTTGTTGAGCCATTAAAAAATATTTAAGCAGAAAATTTTGAAAGCCCTGCTCTGATACCAATTGTTAGACAACCTAGGGGGGGGTAAGGTTGTATTTAAAAACTTTTACTTTCAAAAATTCGTTTTATAAATAAATACGGTATAAAAGACGGTACAAATACAACAGAGTATAAAAGAATAAATATACAACAATTATATAAACAGATATAATTAAATGCACAACGGTAAAAATAAAGAGATAAAGGAAAGAGAATACTTGACACCGATATTTTAAAGTGATTCACCAATCACGTGGTTGGCTAGTCCACCTCGAGAAAACACTTCTCGGAGATCCAATAAGAACGTGTTCTTTACGGTAGAACACAAACCTTAATACAAAAAATAATCACGGATATCTCTACTTCAGTTGATGAGATTTCTATGGATCACTCACTCTATTCAAACACTTACAAGAGGTGTATAATTTTAATATGATAATCACTCTTGTATAATGTTAATCACTTGGATATTTTTAGAGAGATTGATCACTTGAGTTGTGTTGCTGATTCAACTAATCGAGAGATTTTAATCTGCTATCAACTCAAGATTTCTTGCTCAAAAATATTTTTTATAAATTTAATAAGTGATTTAAGTGAGAAAAGAGGCAGCAGAGTATTGATCAAATGCTGGGATAAATTGGTGAAATTCGTGAGTTTGGAGACGTCCCTGCATGTTTATTTATAGGAGAAGTATGGCTATCACTATGGTGAATTTTCAACCAATAGGAAGTCCACAACAACACCTACATCTTCTCATGGTAATGATGAGGCTAAGAGAGATGAGCTGGATGGACTTTGTCCACAAAACAAACAAAAAAAGATATAACAATATTTTAATAAAACTTTAATAGTTTTAATTAAAATCAGTATTGGGTTTTAGAAATATCCAAGTGGTATATTATTTTAGGGTGTTTATCATTATTAAATATATATAATAATGACGACGTAAAAACTTCCGTCTTGAACCCTTCAGATAAAATCTTTGTGTTCTTCAAGAACTGTACACTTGGATAAAACGTTAGATAACAAAGAATGCGGTGTGTTTTGTAATCATCAAAATAAATATGGAGATGTGATTTTATGTGTACCAAAAATATATCACAATATTAAAAGCTGGGTACACTTGCACCAACAAATAATATATATTATATATAATATATATATATATATATATATATATATATATATATATATATAAAACAAATAAATAATATATATATATATATATATATATTTAAATCAAAAAATGATTGGTTATGAAAACAATGCAATCAACATTTGACTTTTTTGGTGTCATTAGCACCTTTTTGGTGCAAATAGCACCCCCCTACAATCTTATAAATTTACTAGAGAAATTGACTTAACTAGCTATTCTATACACTTCAATTCGTTTATTTGTCTTTCTTTCCTAGATTGATCCAAATGTCACTGTATCTTCAATTACTAGACCCATAATTTGCAGTCGAACTAAAAGATACAAAAATCAAATTTGGTCAATTTTCTTTTAAAAGAAATTACGGACCTGGATCCGAAATTGTTGATTTAGGCATGGAAATTACGGAAATAGCTAGAAGATCAATTTAAGAATATAAATAGCTATTTAAGTTGATTTCCTAATTTACTATAGGTAAATTCCTGACATCAAAATTGTTTAATCAAATCACTAAAATAATTATTAGAAGATTCATCTAAAAATAATCATCTCAAGAAGGGTGCCCCTTAATCGGATGCCAAGTGGCTCTCTTTCCAAAACCAACCACAAAATACGGATGTTGTATTCGGCCCAACTTACTCAAAAACCTTAAGGGTGCGTTTGGTTCGCAGGATTCCTTCGGAATTGGAATAATCAATTCCATTGACCAAATTCCGTCCGGGCGTTTGGCTACCTATGGAATGGAATTGAATTCCACACATTCCACCATTCATGGATTTGTTCATTCCATCACAAATGAGAAGGAATTCAATTCCATTCCACCCAATTTTCTCAAAAAGACAAAACTATCCCCATCTTTCCTACTCCGACCACCATCGTTCTGAACCATCGCCGACCACCACCGTTATGAACCACCGCCGACCGCCACCGATCTCAGCCACCGCCGACCACCACCGACCTGAAGCATCGCTGACCACCACCTCTCTAAGCCGCCATCGACCACCACCAACCTGAACCACCACCGACCTGAAGCACCACTGACCACCACCGTTCTAAGCCGTCGCCGACCACCACCGACCTGAACCGCCGCCGACCACCACCGAACTGAACCACCGACGACCACCACCGTTATTAACCACCGCCGACCACCACCGTTGACCGCCACCGATCTCATCCACCGCCGACTGTTTGGGCAAAATTTCACCAGTCTCGACCACGACCAAGGTAAGGAAAACACTTATTTTACTTCCCCATAGTAAGGTAAAATTATAGTACTTTGTCCCTTGGTTAAAAGTCAAATCGTATGTTATCTACCTCACGACACTCGACCACGATGTCGTCTAGTTCTCACGACCGTCGCATAAGACCATGCGACCTCGACCAACTAACGTTCGTTCGTTATGACTGTTACGTTTGTTCAGTGTTTAATGCAGGAGTCAACGTCATTAATGACCAACGGCTACAACCAGTAAAGGGCCATTAACAACATTAAAGACAACGTCCATTACGACAGTTACATAAAGCATTCAAGAAATCAATCAAAGCACCCGAAGGCTACAAATATAGAGTTTCATCATCATTGAAGGGGACCGCATCCAAGAATCACACTACGTACTCAAGAACATACGAAGAAAAGAACTTCCTCACAACAGATCGCTCTCGACGCACGACATCAACGCACGACTCCCACGCTCAAGCGCATAGTTTTTACGCACGACACACAGACTATACACACGACGCACATTGTTTTTACATTCGAAACACTTGTTACTTTACATTTCGAAGTATTTCCTTCATTTGTATTGTAATATCTGTACGATCGACACCTGAAACATAAGGACATCGCCCCTGTTTGGCGACCATAGTGCAGCGACGACTTCCACAGTCGTCCGCGGGTTTTTTCCTCGTTGAGGTTTTTCCCGCGTCACCAAATTCTCTGTCTCTTTTACATTTTTTATCTTAATCGCACGCTTTGTCGAGAGATTCTTTTCTTTAGTTGTTAAGCTCCACAATCAACCTCAAGTTGTACTTGTGTGCGATTTTTGGCATTAACACCGACCACCGCTGACCACCACCGTTCTAAGCCGCCGCCGACCACCATCGACCTGAACCGTCGTCGACCACCACCGCCAACCACCGTCGACCACCACCGTTCTGAATCACCGTCGACCACCACCATTCTGATCCACCACCGTCGACCATCACCGATGGATCAAATTTCAAAAAGGGTATTTTGGTCCTTAACTAATATTTAATTCCAATTCCAAAGCTATATTATGTGAACCAAACAGACAAAATCCAATTCCTTTAGCAGATTCCATTCCAATGTATGTCAACCAAACAGGTGGTCAAACCTGATTACATTCCATTCCAATTCCTTCAAAGTCAATTTTCTTTGACAGATTTCATTCCATCCAAAAACATTCTACGAACCAAACGCACCGTAAGGATCGATTTGGTTTGCATGATGGATTTAGGGAGATTTAGATTTTAAATCTATTCCAATCCCGTGTTTGGTTTATAAGATTGTTCGTTTTTTAAATCATTGTATTTTTTTGAAATCCCTTAAACATAAGATTTTGAAATCTCATAAGGATGGCTAAAATTTCAAGGTATTGCATAGGATTTGTGTATAATAATGTTTAAAGATATGTTAAAAACATTTGTTTTCTAATAATCAATTAAATAAAAGTAATTTAATTATTTTATGATATTTTATAATTTTTTTATAAATAATGGAATTCAAATTCATTCCAAATCTTACGAACCAAACACACAAAAGATTCCAAATTCTCGCCAATCCAAATCCCTACATGAAATTCAACTCAATTCATTCCATTTCTACAAACCAAACGGGTCCTAAGAGGGTGTTTGGTTCAAGTTGAAAAAATCGGAAGAAATTAGAATGGATAATTTCTTTAACCAAATTCCAAATCCAATCTTTGGTTTACATAATGAAAATGATGAAATTTTATAATTTAAAGAATTCATCATTCCTGGTCTTAAGTAAAGAAATTGATTTTCTACCAAAAAAAACACTTGTCAAATTCTATCAAATTTCATTCGAATTTCTTCTAGTACAGAGCGGGTCCCATCCCATGCTAAGACCCGAAAACCCCACTCGAAAAAATGAATGTTTAAATATTACCATCTAGTATACTATTATTCAATTGTTCAATAAAACATATTATTCAATTGTTTAGTAAAACGTCGTCACATGCATGTTATGGGATACAATTCTAACGTATTTCTTTAAAATGTTTTTAAGTTAATGTCATGGTTACAAACATATGGACTTTTGTTAAGCTCGAAGCTACTTCAAAATTTAGGGAAATTGACGAAAATACCCAATTTATTAAGTGTTTTTCACATTTTAGCAAAGCTAGGAAGGAGTTTCTTTTAATAGGCAAAGTTTACACAAATCCAAATTTTGCTTAAACTTCCATTGTGTGCCTAAACTTTTATTACACCATACATATACCCTTATAATTAGTTATTTATTTTGCTTTATATCCCTTACTTTTCCATTTTTTATTTTGTATTTGTATTATATTAACACACATAATCGTATATTGACTAAAATATATCAAAAAATGTGTTTTTTTCTTCAAATTATACCATTATAATCGTCTCGTAAATATGTTCAAAATAAGTCAAATATTAAATAGTTTTTGATGTATCTTATATTATTAAATATTATAAATAGTTAGAATTTTTTTTAATACTTGCATTTTCTACCCTTATAGTTATTTATTTAGTCTAAATAAATATTAAAAACAAATCGTAAGAATTATAGTATTTAATAATGTATGATAAAATAAACAAAAATATTCAATATTGGACTCATTTTGAACGTATGTACGAGACGATTATAATGGTGTAATTTGTAAAAAAAGAAAACGTATTTTTTTGATGTATTTTAGTTAATACACGATTATGTGTGTTGATATAATAAACGTGTAAAATGAAAAAGTAAGAGCATCTCCAATACAAGGTTTTTATAAACAAAAAGTGATATGGTTGTAAGAACTAGGTCTGTGCATAACTCGACCGACCCGAGGTACCCGACCGACCCGAACCCCGATAAACCCGGAAAAGGTGACCTGATTGACCCGCAACCCGAACAGGGCCGAACCCGAAGGTTTTTCACGGGTAATACGGTTCGGTTTGGGTTTGTCCGAACCCGAACTCTTTAAAAAATTAATTTTTTTTATAAATCGAAAATGTATATTTATAATTTTATATTCTAATTTTCTAATTTCTATTCAAATGATCAAATCGACTATTCGACTCACTCTGAAACCCTAAACAAATCGACTCGAGACCACCCGACTTCACGAAAAAGGGCCTAAAAACACCAAAAAAGCCAAAAATAACTGGGCTGAAAACTGGGCTTGGTACCAGGCCCAACCCGCACAACCCGACCGAGTCCACCTGAACCCGAAATGGCCCAAAACCCGAACTATACTTTGGGCGGGTTTCGGGGCCTGTACCATCCACTCGAAACCCGACCGGGTTCGGTTTTTTTGGGCCCGACCCGACCGATGCACATGCCTAGTAAGAACTATCATTGTGCTCTTTGGGTTCTTATTTAAGAACATTGGTTCTTACTATGAAGTTTTTGTGAAGCGATAATTTTCTCAATTTTTATTGGTGTTTAAATTAAATATTTGATTTTTATTTATAAATATATAATAATTATTGATGTTGAAAAACACACGGAACCACAAAAATAAGGTTCTTATATTTGAGTTACAAAAAGAAGATTCCTATAAAAACCTTCATCGAAAATGCTACAAGTGATATAAAGTAAAATAGATGATAATTATAAGGCCTTCGGTACCCGGCTCGGGATGAGCTGCGGGATGGTGCGGGGTGGGCTACGGGCCTTGCGGGGATGGCGGGGCGGGATGGATTCCGGGGATGGGATCCCGATTCATCCCGAAGGTTTATTAAAAAAAAATTATTTAATTTTTAAAAATAATGCCGTTGAACGGCTCTTTTTAAACAAAAATAAATAAATTTTTTTCTCAATTTAATCCCACTATATATTTAACCCCCAACCTCTTATTTTTCACACCTCTCAAACTCTCTCAAATTCTCTCAACCTCTTATTTTTCATACCTCTCAAACTCTCTCAAATTCTCTCAACCTCTTATTTTTCACACCTCTCTCATCATGAATCCAAACAGAACACCTACATCCCGTCGTAACCGACCGAATACACCACAATCGCAAGAAGATCAAGAGCTTGGTTTCCAAGCGTTTACACAACAAGGTTATCGTCCGCAATGGTCGCAACAAATTCAGCCACAATGGTCGCAACAAAATCCGCCACAATATCCGCAACAATTTCCCCAACAATTTCACCAACAATTTCCTTACCAATTTACACGTCCCGGTTTGATTGAACAAGGTTTTACTCCGGCCAACTACAATCTTCCTTCACCCGCAATCAATCTTGACGACGACATTGTTCCGGAAACCCAACCTTCTACCCCGAACACACCACAATCTATCCCGACACAACAATCTAACCCGGAACCATCAAATCCGAGACCAACGAAAGCCGCCAAACAAACGTGGAGTAAAGCCGAGGAACTCGCGTTAGTGTCGGCGTGAGTTGACGTTTCGGAGGACCCCGTTATCGGTAACGCACAAAGCGGTGATAATTATTTTTATTGTTGTTATTATTATTATTATTATTATTCTTATACTTAATTTTACATAAATGTAGGAAGTTTTTGGGCCCGAATCGGGCATGTGTTCTTTACTCGTTTGGGTCGTGAACCAGGTTATAGATCAACCCATCAACTCAATAGCAAGTTCAACGACCTCAATAAAAGAATTAATTGGTTTGGCGGCATCTACAACAACTTGCTCAATAATAGATCAAGCGGGATGAGTGAGGCCGATATATCCCGAACGGCACACGAACGGTATCTAGCACGCCATAAAGTTGCTTTCACTCACGAACAAGCTTGGGACGTCCTAAAAAAATGTCCAAAATGGGGAGCCGTTCCAACGATGACGACAACTTCATCGCGGGGTTCAAAACGTACCCAACCTTCCGATGATGACGATGACGAGCAAATTCAACGACTCATCGGTAGAAACAAGGCAAAAAAACATCAACGAGTAATACGTCCGGAACGAATACGGACGAAAGTGTTACTCAGTTGTTGACGACGTTCAACGACAAGATTGATGATACAATGGAATACAAAATGAAAAAACTCGATCTCGAAATCGAACGCTCAAAACTCGAACGACATAGGTTGGAACAAGAACTCGAAATCGAACGCTCAAACCGATTTGAGAAAGACTTCGAGTTTTTCATGACCCCGCATGATCACCTTACGGGAAACGCTTTGAGGGTTACTTTAGCGAGAAAAGAGCAAATTCAAAAATTTCATAATTGGTAGTGTTTTGTATTTTGTAATTTTTATTTTTAATGAATGGTATGAATTTTTATTTTTATTATTTATCTTATTTTTATTTATTAAAAAATATATAAATATTTTTATTTTGTTAAATAATTAAATGTATAAATAAAAGAATTAAAATAAATGAGGTGGCAAAAGAGTTTGAGGGAATGGGGTAAGGGTGTTTAGGGATTGAGTGAGGGATTGAGAAAAGCTGATGTGGCGCTGATGTGGAGCTGGAATCTTTGAAAGATGGGGTCATGGGGTACTGATGGCCTAAGGCCGTGCGTACCGTTCTCGGGTACCATGGCGGGTTCGGTCATCAGGCTACTCGGGTAGGGCGGGGTGGGCGGTACGAGGGCCGAGGGGCGCGGCTTCACATCGGGTTCGGTGGTGCGGGTACGAGTGGGTTCACGAACCCGACTAAACCCGCCCAATTTTTATTTTTTGGGTTTAATTGGAGTGGGTAGCTGGTAGGAGCGGGTTCGTGGGTTGACGGTACTCCACTTTAGGGTAAAGAGGGCAGGAAAGAGAAAAGCTGATGTGGCGTTGAGATGGCATTCGGGTTCAGTGGGTTCGTGGGTAGGCGGTAGTCATGGTCTAAGGGTGTATGATGTAATAAAAGTTTAGGCAATCTTTCCTAAATTGGCTAAAATATAAAAAACACTTTATGAATCGGCTATTTTCGTCAATTTTCCCATAATTTATCGTATATATAGAAGGAGAACCCGGTCATTTCGTTTCCAGGACAATCGGATCAAATTTACCCTCAGTTTCGGATCACTTTCCAGACTCTGTTTTTCGCAGCTGAAACAGAGACATCATACCTTTTTACGATTTCGAACCAATTTCTGCAACACCTCCATTTCAAGCACATGAAATCTCTTCGTCATTTCTCTTCTGTTTTTTCCCTTCTTATTCTTCGATTCCTCAAGGTCTATGAATACGCCATGTTTGCGCAGGAAGAAACCACCCGTGTCGATTTTGAGATTTGATGGTTTACCTTGGTTGAACAACAGAGAGGGTTTTCAGAAACTCGTTCGTTGATTGTTTGGATCTGGAAGGAGGGAAAGGAGATGGAGACTTATTTAAATCAGAATTTCGGTGGAGTGAAACCGAAACATTCGTCTGATGAGACGTTGAAGAACTGGAGGACTCTGTGTGGTGTCGTCAAGAACCCTAAGCGACGGTTTCGTTTCACTGCCAACCTCGTCAAGCGTCATGAGGCTGCTGCCATGCGTCGTGGCAATCAGGTCAGCATTCTCGATTTTACTATATTTTTACACATTTACGCGAAAACGTGGTGATTGTTATGGAAGAACAGACCTCAGATATGGATAGTTTAATTCTGCGCAAACGATTGTACATAATGCTCTCGCCTATGCATTTCAACATATATCAGATTTTTCTTCACTTCTATTCTAATTTATGAAGATCGAAGAGAGTGCATATCTCTCTGCGTATGAAGGAAATAGAGTACTGGTTCTGCACTATAATTCGTGATTGGTTAACGCATGCATTGTACTCTGATTTACGATGGTTGTAGTGATTTTGAATCTAGACTGGAGTTTTATGACTTTATTCACGAGTGTCATCTGTTGAATTTATTCAAGAGTCGAATGTGTCGCGACTTTGTTAATTTATTATTGAAAAAACCCCAAATAATAGAAAGCCTAGATAAATTTCTTGCTTTTCAAAGAATAAAAAACCATGTATCAGTTTGATGACAGCATTTCATGTTATCTTCCTTGGAAGGTGTAGGCCATTCTTAATAAATTGACATTTTGCCATTTGGAGATAAAATAAATTAATACTCATCATCTTAGTCGTATTTCTTGGAGAAGATTGTATGATCTCTTAGTTCTGCCACAACTGATGTTTTGCAAGTTAAATGGTTTCAACCAAATAGTTAGCCACAGGTTGACTTACCAATCATACCTTGAATGGTTACAGGAGAAGCTGAGAGTAGCGGTTTTGGTGTCGAAGGCTGCATTGCAATTTTTACAAGGTGAGTTCTTAGTACTTATTCATATTTATGTATTGTATCTGTATGTATTTTGGAAAGTAATCTACTCCTGATCTGGATAGTGCTTATAGGAGAGCTTCCCACATACAAGCACTCTATATATTCACCTAGTCACCTATACGTCTTGTGAGTGGAAAGCCTCTTCCTTAACCAATATATATATATATATATATATATATATATAAACACAAATATATGAAACAATTTCATCAAGAAATGAATGATATGAAACAATTTCATCAAAATAAACAATTTCATGAAAGAGGCTCATCAAGAAAACCTATGAAATCCAAAGTTTACACGAAAAAAAGTTTACAAAAGAATATCCCTATATATATATACAGGGTCAGGTTCAAGGGAAAACCTCAAAAAAACGGAAAACTGAAGAACACCCTAGGAGCCCTTCATCTGGGCGGTATGCACTTGTGCATACAGGTTATTTGTAACATGCATTTGTGCATACAGGTTATTTGTAACATGCATTTGTGCATATATGCACAAATGCATGTTACAAATAACCTGTATTGCACAAATGCATAATGCACTTGTGCATAAAACCAAAAAGTCAACTATTTACCTGTATGCACAAGTGCATACCGCCCAGATGAAGGGCTCCTAGGTGTTCTTCAGTTTTCCGTTTTTTTGAGGTTTTCCTTGAACCTCCCTCTCTCTCTCTCTCTCTCTCTCTCTCTCTCTCTCTCTCTCTCTATATATATATATATATATATATATATATATATATATATATATATATATATATATATATATATGCTTGAAGTTGACTGTATATAACTCTTTAGTTCTTCCATAACTTCCATCACATAATGCCCTTTCTTCTTATTGGTACCATTTTCATGATGTATTGAGCACAGGGGTGGAACCAAGCGACTATACAGTACCTGAGGAAGTCAAAGCCACTGGTTATGAAATCTGTGCTGATGAAGTAGGTTCCATTGTTGAAGGCCATGACCCCAAAAAGCTAAAGTTTCATGGTGGAGTAGATGGTATTGTATCAAAGCTTAAGACATCAACAACTGATGGACTTTCTACAGATAAGGAAGGGTTGAGTCGCAGACAGGAGCTTTTTGGAATCAACAAATTCACCGAGGCTGAACAAAAAAGCTTTTGGGTGTTTGTATGGGAAGCCCTTCAAGATATGACCTTGATGGTCCTTGCTGTTTGTGCCTTTGTCTCTTTGATTGTTGGCATAGCAACAGAAGGCTGGCCGAAGGGAGCTCATGATGGTCTTGGAATTGTGGCAAGTATCTTGTTGGTAGTTTTTGTAACTGCAACAAGTGATTATCGTCAATCTTTACAGTTCAAGGACTTGGACAAAGAGAAGAAAAAGATATCTATTCAAGTTACCAGGAATGGGTACCGGCAAAAACTATCAATATATGAGCTCCTGGCTGGTGATATTGTACATCTTGCTATTGGAGATCAAGTCCCTGCAGATGGACTTTTCCTTTCTGGGTTTTCAGTCTCAATTGATGAATCCAGTCTGACTGGAGAGAGTGAGCCAGTAATGGTCAGTGCTGAAATTCCTTACTTGTTATCTGGAACCAAAGTCCAAGATGGTTCATGCAAAATGTTAGTTACAACAGTAGGGATGAGAACCCAATGGGGAAAGTTAATGGCAACTCTTAGTGAAGGAGGAGACGATGAAACCCCACTGCAGGTTAAGCTAAATGGGGTTGCAACTATCATTGGAAAGATAGGTCTTTTCTTTGCATTGGTGACTTTTGCGGTTCTGGTGCAAAAGATGCTTACTCGTAAGATCATAGAAGGAACTCACTTTTACTGGTCTGGTGATGATGCCTTAGAACTGTTGGAATACTTTGCTATTGCGGTCACCATTGTTGTTGTTGCAGTTCCAGAAGGATTGCCTTTAGCTGTCACATTAAGCCTCGCATTTGCCATGAAAAAAATGATGAAGGACAAGGCACTTGTCCGCCATCTTGCAGCCTGTGAGACTATGGGGTCCGCAACAAGTATATGCAGCGATAAAACGGGGACACTAACCACCAATCACATGACTGTAGTGAAAGCTTGCATTTGTATGAAAGTCATGGATTCGAACAAACAAGTCGCCTCTGAGATTCCGAATAAGGCTTTAAAGCTTCTTCTACAATCAATATTCACCAACACAGGGGGAGAAGTTGTGATTAACCAACAAGGGAAACGTGAGATACTCGGAACCCCAACAGAGACAGCCATACTTGAGTTTGGATTGTCACTTGGAGGTGATTTCCAAGCTGAGCGCCAAGCATCCAAAGTTCTCAGAGTTGAGCCGTTCAACTCTACAAAGAAACGAATGGGGGTGGTGCTGGAGCTTCCGGAAGGAGTAGTTAGAGCACATTGTAAAGGTGCTTCAGAAATAATCTTGGCTGCTTGTGATAAGATGATCAATGCAAATGGTGAAGTTGTGCCTCTTGACCAGGCATCCATTAAACATCTAATGAGTACAATTGAGAGTTTCGCTGACGAAGCCCTTCGAACATTATGTCTTGCCTATATAGACCTCAAAAACGATGTTTCGGCTGAAACTCCTATTCCAGCTTATGGGTACACCTGTATCGGAATCGTGGGTATCAAAGATCCTGTGCGCCCAGGTGTCAAGGAGTCGGTAGCCATTTGTCGGGCAGCTGGTATAACTGTCCGTATGGTTACAGGAGACAACATAAATACCGCTAAGGCCATAGCTAGGGAATGTGGAATACTTACGGATGATGGTATTGCAATAGAAGGTCCAGATTTCCGTGAAAAGAGTCTGGAGGAATTGCTCAGACTAATTCCGAAGATTCAGGTACATCTTTCTTTTTTTCTTGTTTGGTAATGAAATAACCTTGAACTTATTATTCTGCTTTATTTAGGTAATGGCTCGATCCTCTCCTCTGGATAAGCATACACTAGTGAAGCACTTGCGAACAACATTTGGCGAGGTTGTGGCAGTTACTGGTGATGGAACAAATGACGCCCCAGCCCTTCATGAAGCAGACATTGGGCTTGCAATGGGCATTGCTGGGACTGAGGTGAGCAAGTAGATCTTCTTGACCTTATTCATAAAGGTTTTACCAGATGGATGCAAAAAACTTATAAAAGCATATTTTCCCAATTTCAGGTAGCCAAAGAGAGCGCGGATGTGATTATTCTAGATGACAATTTCTCAACAATTGTGACCGTTGCCAGGTGGGGACGATCAGTCTACATTAACATTCAAAAGTTTGTACAGTTTCAGCTGACTGTCAATGTTGTTGCTTTGATAGTCAACTTCACTTCAGCTTGTTTGACAGGTACAACTCCTCATCTTCCTCCATTTTAAAGCCTCACTATATATTTTTGTTTCCGGATAGCACCAGGTGTCATGTTCTTACTGGTTCTTTGTCCTTCTAACGTAAGTACAGGAAGTGCTCCACTCACAGCTGTTCAGCTGTTGTGGGTGAACATGATCATGGATACATTGGGAGCCCTGGCGCTAGCAACTGAACCTCCAAATGACGAATTAATGAAGAGACCTCCAGTTGGAAGAACGGGAAATTTTATCAGCAATGTTATGTGGCGGAATATAATGGGGCAGTCTTTGTACCAATTCGTAGTGATATGGCTACTTCAGTCAAAAGGAAAATCATATTTCGGTCTTCATGGAGATGATTCTGATTTGATCCTTAATACCCTCATTTTCAATGCCTTTGTCTTCTGTCAGGTATATATATAACTTGTCATGTACGTCTTATTAAACGTGATGGTCATCTGCAAATTGTGATCAAATACTCATATTGGACTGATGATGTGTTGCAGCTTTTTAATGAGATAAACTCTAGAGAAATGGAGAAAGAAGATGTTTCAGATGGGATATGGGACAACAACGTGTTTGTAAGCGTTATCTTTGCAACATTTGTTTTCCAGGTGATAATAGTCGAGTACCTGGGTGCATTTGCAAATACATCACCACTAACAATCATGCAATGGTTCTATTGCATTTTTATCGGGTTTTTAAGCATGCCGATTGCTGTCTATCTGAAGAGGATCCCTATTTGAGGTCACAAACCTACTACTTAAAAAAAGATATGATCCTTTAGCTTGTTAGAAAGTGGCTAGGTTTAGAAGGTTTTGCCATCCAAAATATTACTGTGATGGGAATTCTTGAACAGGTAGGACTTGATTTTAGCCTTTTAATCAAGATTTCATTTTCATTTTCATTTTCATATTCAGGATGGGACTGGGGGTAGCTAAGAGTTATTAACCTAAATAACCCTTTCCCACAACCAACTTCAACTTTTAACCATCCATTTTATCTTTTTATTAAAATGACCAGAATCCCGCAAGTTTTACTTGCGGTGTAAGACTTTTTCTGACGCACTCTAAAAAGTATGATTTTACGTTTTAGCTTGCGAGGCACTAACTTGCGGTTTTATCTGATTTATTTAGTTATTGTTTTTTCGTCCTCGTGGTTTACGGTCTTCGTATGTGCAAGTTTGTGCCCCGCAAGCTAAAACGTAAAATCACTTTTTAGAGTGCCTCAGAAAAGTAAAAGTTGCCTTGCGATGTCAGACTTGCGGGATTCTGGTCATTTTGATAAAAAAGATAAAATGGATGGTTAAAAGTTGAAGTTGGTTATGTGAAAGGGTTATTTAGGATAATAACTCGGTAGGTAAGGTTGTTGCCAAATTAACTCAAGAGAATGTGCATTTAAGTATATTGATGATAAATCTGTTTATGTATAAGAAGGTTGGATTAGTTGTGTAGTTAATCATTTTACTGCTTATAGTTCTAGGGTAGTGAGGCCATCAGTACCCCATGGACAGCATCTTTCAAAGATTCCACTCCACATCAGCGCCACATCAGCTTTTCTTCCATCCCTCACTCGATCCCTAAACACCCGTACCCCATTCCCTCAAACCCTTTTGCCACCTCATTTATTTTAATTCTTTTATTTATACATTTAATTATTTAACAAAATAAAAATATTTATATATTTTTTAATAAATAAAAATAAGATAAATAATAAAAATTAAAATTCATATCATTCATTAAAAATAAAAATTACAAAATACAAAACACTACCAATTATGAAATTTTTGGATTTGCTCTTTTCTCGCTATTGTGGCGGATTTTGTTGCGACCATTGTGGCGGAATTTGTTGCGAAAATTGCGGATGATAACCTTGTTGTGTAAACGTTTGGAAACCAAGCTCTTGATCTTCTTGTGATTGTGGTGTATTCGGTCGGTTACGACAGGATGTAGGTGTTCTGTTTGAATTCATGATGAGAGAGGTGTGAAAAATAAGAGGTTGAGAGAATTTGAGAGAGTTTGAGAGGTGTGAGAAATAAGAGGTTGAGAGAATTTGAGAGGTGTGAAAAATAAGAGGTTGAGAGAATTTGAGAGGTGTGAGAAATAAGAGGTTGAGGGTTAAATATATAGTGGGATTAAATTGAGAAAAATAATTTTTTTTTTAGTAATAGAGCCGTTCAACGGTTATATTTTTAAAAATTTAATTAAATTTTTTTTTTTTAAAACCTTCGGGATGATCCCAACCCCGAACCCATCCCCGCCCCGCCAACCCCGTAGCCCATCCCCGCTAACCCCGAACCCATCCCGCCTCCGCTACGGAAGGCCTGAGTGGCATGTGAATTTTAACATTTTGAATGAAGTATCCTGTAAAGTTCTTTTCTTAACTTCTAAATCCATTCATACATCATTGTTTTACTTTATTGCTTTCATGTCTATGAAATGGTAATTGTTGAGTATGCCCAGAATTCAAGTTATGAGATCAAACATGTTAAATTTTCAAGATCCAAAAAGACACAAGAAGGTTTATTGTTAGTAGTACCTTTAGCCAGGTTTGTATACAATATTTTGGTTTTAAATCTTCTTCTAGCCGTTTCAATACCATGCTATGGTTGCAGTGTTTTTTTTTCCATTCAGATGCCCTTGTTATCGTTTTAGATTAAAAGTAACTCTATCCACATTAATAGTAATATGTTACATGAGGCAGGTTCAAATGAAAAGACATTCAATTTGCAAGTTAAGAAGTTCCAAGATCACACATGATTACATGTGATACGAACACGTGTTGACCATACAACACATGTGTTGACCGGTATGTGGCGTGTGGCCTTTCATATATGATTACGTGTTCGTATTACATGTAATCATGTGTGACCTTGAACTTCTCGCCTTTTTGCAAATTGATCAATTTTTCGTATGATCCTCTCTCTCTCTCTCTCTCTCTCTGTGTGTGTGTGTATATATATATATATAATGATAATAGGAGCCATCATTCAACCTAAGCTAGGACTAAACTCCCACAAGATTGATAATCATGATTTCCTTTAAGATTGGCAATAACAAACAAGGTGCAATAATTTTATACAGTTTAGTCTTTGTTCACTTCTTGTTACATCATATAATTAGGACCCAGCAAGCTATAGCCAACAGTAAAAGAGGGGCATCCCACTCACCATAAAGCCCGACACTTCACTCAAATCTCAAAACCAACCCAAACCCATTTCAGCTTTCATTGTCCATTATTTGATGATTCTTTCTTTCTTGCCACCCAACAAATGCATCCAATCAAATCAAATCATGACTCTCCATTCCCTAAACATCCTCCTCATGGCTTTCAGCCTTTTGAAAGTAGCCACCATTCCAACCCTCAATTTCAAAGACACATATACACAAAACTAGTACAATCTTTATCCAGAACTAAAGCTTAAAAGGGTAGTGAAAAGACAACTGAATTCAACAAAAAGTAAAGAAAAAAAAAACCATTTAACTGTATGTTAAACTTTACCATCCATCCTCCTTTAGTAATACTGTACCCACCCCTCTTCACTAGTTGCCAGTTGCCACTAGCAGAACTTTCTCATGGGCATTGCATATTCAAATCCCTTATGATAAACCTCCAAATCATACCATATGTTGGTAGATTAGTATTCCCAAAACTCAAATCTCTTATTTGGTTAAAGATCACCCGATCAACTCCAATCAACGAATCCATGCCTTGTCTAATAAACAAAATGCTACTACGATCGCCTACTCATCTTCTGCAACGGGCAATTTTGTTCCAACCCATTGTATGTAAGCTTCCTCTTTATGCCAATGGTGGATGAAGGGCTCCAATGACTTTTAAATGAACCATAAGAATTCATACTCTCTGGGGTGCTGTTCTTTTTAGTCTCAATCCCCTTCAAAAGATTGTAACAGTGATATATACATTCCTGCTTCAAAATTAATGAACATAAATGTCAGATTAAACCAACTACATTCACATTGGAAAAGATTTTAAAAAGTTAAAAAACTTACTTTTTCAAGAGAGTGTAGTGATGACAGAACACCAATCTTGAACTCCAATGTGTTTGTTGTTAGTTGATCATCACAGGCTAACAAGACTGCTGCTATGGCAACAACAGATGGCCTATGATCCATCAAATTAACCTCTGTATATATAAAAACAACCTCAATTTCATGAACAAATTCAAGATTATATAAAAAATCCCAAATCAAAATCAAGCTTCAAAGATTAAAAAGCACCTTTGGAGAAATCAAATATGAGTCCAATAGCTTTGGAGACTAGAAACTGATTACATTCACATTCATCACAAATCTTGGAGAAGAAATGGTGAAGATAAGAAAATGGAGTAATGCAACAGATTTTCCATTCCAATGTTGTCAAAACCATCAACTCCATTCTTTGAATCACACTGCTTTCAAAGTTGTAACCTTGTGCTTTATAGTGAGACAATGATGGCACAACTTGTTCCTCCATTTTAGCAGCCAAAGATAAGCATGCAATGCACAGCAATTGAATAGCCCATTCTTTCCCATTCTATTTAACATCATCAATTCATATCAGATTCTAATGCTTTTGACTTTTAAGTCAAACAACTTCAATTTCAAAATCGATAGAAATAGGGGTTTAAAAATCTAAGAAAATATAGAATGATGATGATTTTAGATGTATTACAATCGTACAAATACACAAGACTTACATCGATAACTCTCGTTGAATTGAATCGATCAAAGTATGTCAAAGAGAGATAAGCTGTACGAAAATGGAACCCCAAAATTTCCCTAGTCTGCATCAAATTAAAAAAAAAAACAAATTGAACTCAAGAACAAACAAGAGGGAAATTGAAAGAAAAACAGAGGGATTCATACACTGAGAATCCAATTAATGGCATCTAATCGAGCACATTTGAACCGTTTTCTACTATGGTCGTCGTCGTTGTCGCAAACACAGCCATAATCATTTGATTTGGATTCTCTTTCGATCAAACATCGTATATAGTGATCATCTTCTGATCTAGGTATTGAAACCTTAAGTCTGACTTCGTTTAAAGAGGATTCATCTTCCTCACACAAGAGACTTGGTAGAGAAAATGCAGTGTCGGAATCCATGGGAAAGCAAATTGGAAGCAGGAGATTTGATAAATTTTGGTTTAGATTGAGGAAATCTAGAGATAGAAGGGGCGCGAAATGGGGGGAAGTGGTGAGTAGCCGCGATTTCGGTGCCGCCAAATTTTGCTCATCAGATAAATAGAAAAGAAGTGGACTCGTGCGAAGTTTCGTAAGCAGTTTTTCGTTTTTTTAATATTTTTTAAATGTTTTTGTTTTTTTCTTCTTTTAACGTTTTTCTTAAATCTTTAGGTTTTCTTTCACCAACTGATAGATATTATATGGAAAATAGCGGACTCGTGGCAATTTATTTAAGCATTGTATGTTATATACTGGATTCAGAAAAACTATTAAGAGCATATTTAATAAATTTTTTATAATAGAAAATTAAAGTCTAAAAGATTATATTTTAACTGTAACTAGGGGTGTGCATCGGTCCTGTCGGGTCCCTAAACCCAAAACCCGATCGGATATCGGGTGAAAGAAATCAACCCCGAAGCCCGGCCGAAAATAGGACTAATCCAAAAAGTTCGGATATTCGGGTTTATCGTCGGGTTTGGGTCGGATATTCAAGTGGTCGATTTATCAATAATCCTACTAATCGCCGGCGTCGAACCGTTCGTTACTCGTCGGTCGTACTCTGTAGTCAATTAGGTTTAGCCTTAGGAACTAATTTAGAAATGAGAAATTAGAAATATATGCATTTATATTTATGGAATAAATTAATATTTTTTTTAAAATATACGAAAAATTCGGATATTTCGGACGGGTCGATGTGGTCTACGGAGACCCACCCCAATCCGTAATATCTGCAAAAATATCCGGGTTCGGGTGGTCCAACGATGATTTTCCGGCAGGTTCTGCTCACCCCTAACTGCAACAAATAGATTTGAGCATTAATTATATAATCAAAATAGTATATGGTTTTACCATCTTGATAAACTTAACGAACCTTTACATCAAATAATATAACTCATTTTCATTGGTGGAATGTAGATGACTGTTTGTTCTTTAAAATATGTTGAAGTTTTAAGTTTGATTTCACTTCTGATTTTTAAGATGTGGTGCTAAAGTCTGAAATCTAAATCAATAAGACTATTTGTTTTTGTAACTTACAATTGTCTGAATATGTATACTTGTCTATTTTATCATTAAATTTCAACTTAAATATATCAACTGAAGTGAGCATCGATGATTGAAATATGGAACGAAAAAAATAAACAAATGAAGAATGCTGTCAGATTTATGAGGTTGAGTTTTAATCATATCTCACACACCGAAACCCTGATTTAAACGATTCAATATGTTTTGGAAAGGCAACACATAGATCGACAATCTTTATGTTTTGTATTTTTGCAAATGCGGGTTGTGTTTAGGACAAACCTGACGTTGAAATCGAAATAATGATGTTGGACGCAAATAAGAGAAGATTTAAGAGATATGGTTAACAATTTTTTAGTCCGGACCATATTAAAAAATAAGAGACTAAGAATAAGATAAGAAAAAACGGTTTGAATTATAAAACGTCTGATCAAATCAGACATAAGTGATAATTAAGAGCGTAAAATGGGAAAAAAAAACAATTCCATAATAAAACTAATTTCCCTTCTCGCATCAAGTTTTAGGTTTGGTTCATTGGAATCCGAAAAAAGTTATAAGAATTAAAATGGTCAACTCCATTGTTTGGTTCATCTTTGACTTTCAGTACAAAATTTGAATTCTACATACGATATAATGTAAATTCTTTAGGTTTTAGTAAATGGACCGTCTCTGATAAAAATTATATTTAACTCCAATACGTTCTTTATTTAGATATATTTCAGTATTAATTATTTTATTAAAAATATAGTTTTATAATCCGAATGTACTTTTAAAAAAAATTATATAAAATACATTGGTGAGAATTAATAAGAAAATCATTTCTTTCACCTTCCATTAAATTTTAGTCAATTTTTTATAACTTTAGTTTTTTTTCATGTATTTAGATAACAATATAAAGAATGTTGTTGAGCAAAATAGAGAACAAAACCAATATTTTATCTATTTATGAAAAAAATTCCAATTCCTTTATCCCACGTTTTGAGAAAAGCTATTATGCATTTATAATTAGGCCATCGGTACCGCCCACGGGCTCGGGCTTCGCCAGATGGCAAGCGGGTACGCGGGTAAGGGGTACGGGGGTAGCGGGCTCCGTAGCGGGCTTGAGGGAGCGGGTTTGTAAACCCGTGGAACCCGAGTGAAATGTTAACAAAATTTAATGATTTTTAATTCAAATTTACACTTTCAACCCCTATACTTATTTACTAAATTTACTTTCATTATTTTAATTTTACATTTAACACATATAATCGTTTATTAACTAAAACACGTTAAAAAAATACGTTTTAATTTTAACAAGTTACACCATTATAATCGTCTCTTCGATACGTTCGAAATGAGCCCAACATTGAATTTTTTTGGATTTATATAAATAAAAGAATTAAAAAAAATGGAAGGTTTGAGGGTAAGGAGAAACGCTGATGTGGCGCTGAGGTGGCAAGCTAGGGCTTGAGGGTAGTGGTACTCCACTTTTTGAGGGCTTGAGGGTTAGGAGAAAAACTGATGTGGTGCTTGAGGGCTTGAGGGCAGCGGTACTGATGGCCTTACTCAATTCAATTCCATCTCACCACAATGGCTGTCACCATTATGTTGTCGTGTTCACCACCACTGATTTGGAGATGAATATGGTACGGTACCATTTTTTTTCTTAATACCGTGTACCAACTAGTGATGGAAACGAGGCGGGTATTAGGCGGGGAATGCACCACTCGTCCCCGACCCCGGTCCCGTTTTATATCCCCCATCCCCGACCCCACCCCGTCTAATCCCCGACGGGTTTCGGGGGAAAATCCTCGACGGGTACGGGGAACCCAACGGGTACCCGTTTAGAAAAAAAATTAATTAAATAATTTTTAATGAAAATAAAAGACGAGTTTTTATTATTATTTTAAAACAGATAAATAAACCTCAAGTTTCAAAAACATATAATGATATAATCAACCGGATGTAATCGTACTTCATGACAAATTTTAAAGTATAAAATTTATTAAGCAACAAAATAAGAAACCAATTAAATAATATATAAAAATATATATCGGGTATTATTAGGGGCGAGTAATACCATCCCCGACCCCAGTCCGCTTCGAGTATGAAAAACAATTCCCATCCCCGCCCCGTTAGGGGCGGATACCCGCGGGTACCCGATCCGACGGATAAAATTTCCATCACTAGTGGTACCAATTTAGTTGGTACCAGTATGGTTGGTAATGAATTGGTTGGTTTGTCATGGTACGAATTTGACACACCCCTAACCACCGTCACATTCACTGTTGCTGCTACCACCGTCACCACAGTCATCACCAATGCCACTACTACCAACAGCAACACCGCGACCACCACTACTATCGACACCACCACCGCCTCCACCCCGCCACTACTATTATATCAAACATATCAACAGACAGATTCAAATTATTTTGGCATATTCTATTCCAATTTACGTATGGGTAAACCTGATTAAATTTCGATACAATTCCTTCATATTCCAAATCTTTTGACAAATTCCACTTCCGACCGATTTTATTATGCAAACCAAATGTCACCTTAAAAAATTCTCTACCTTGAGTTTTCTCCTGTTTTTCTATTTTAAAGAAGAATATAAATAAACCGTTGGAGTAAAATAGATATAAAAATCTTCTCTATTTTAAAGAATGCTCTCAGAATTCTTGTTGGAAAAAACTTAAAAAGTCGTAAATTTACGACAAATTGAAAACAATAACGAAACGTCAGTCCAAAATTAACTAATGAAACGTCAACTAAAAAGTAATTATATTAGTCCATATTTCATGTATATAACAAGGCTATATTGAATACGAATTTGAGTATTTGACACACAACTTGTATTCAAAAATCTCAACATGTAACAATCATATATTTCATGCTCACGTTAAAACCATTTGTTCTTTTTTTATTATTAATTGTGATGTATAGTATGAATTTTGAGTAAAGATGGATGGATATTGTCATATTCATCTTCACATGCATTCAAATAAAAACAAAACTCTTAATGTGGCATGCATGAAGAGATGATAGTACCCTATATATGTATTTTAAGGCATGCCATTGCTGTCAAATTTATCATCCATCAGGGCCACAAATATATATATATATATATATATATATATAGAGAGAGAGAGAGAGAGGATCAAACGAGAACAGTAATTATTTAAAAGAACACGAGAACGAACAAAATCATTAAAGATTTTACATTAACGTGTAAAAAAGTCACGCTGACCTGAACAGTAATTATTCTCGTGTTCTTTTAAATAAGTATTGTTTTCGTTTGAACCCAACTCTCTATATATATATATATATATATAAAATCATATAGATTCTGCAAAATAATATTTTATTTGGTGGGTTAAGAAGAAGCCTGAAAAGAAAGAAAGGGGGTGCAGTGGGGAAAGAATGTATTTATGATAAGGATTAAAGGCATGACAAAATCATGTTTTGTTGTAAATATATATCCAACACACTTATATCCCAAGTCCCTACTCCCTACTCCCTACCCTTTCATATATTTTTTTCAATATTTTATTTTTTTTAAACATATTTCAGTGATCAATTATCTCATGCCATTTGTATGCGAAAGAAGCTAGATAAAAATAGTCAAGTAAAATTAAGGACGAAATAATTTATTATTAATTTATCAATTTTATCTGATCTTTTTAGTTTACATTTCATACTTTAATGGGACAAAAATATGCATTTATCAATTTTATCTCAGTAATTCACCTTGTCATAATCTAACGGTGCATTAACATGGAACAATATTTTGTTTTCTTTTATTTTCTTTTGCTTGATTACGTAACAACATCCAATATATTGATTTTAATTTTTTTTTGCATAAATTTGTTGGATTATCATTTTCCAACCTTTAATAATAATGATACATAAATTTATTTTTATTGCCTTCATTTCGGGCCTTGCCTCCCCTTGCAACTTCCTGCCTTCGTCTAGAGAAGGTGAAGCCATCGCTATACGCGAAGCTCTTAGTTGGATTTCGTGTCGGTACGATAGACATGTTATCCTTGAAACCGACGCCAAGGTTGTGGTGGATGCGCTTTACGACTCTAACGTCGACAACTCGGAGTTTGGAGATATTTTTTTTGAAGAGCAAAGACAATATTATTAATAATCAAACCTCCAAATTACAGAGAATAAATCCAGAACCACAACCAAAGACAAACAGCCCAAACGCGCTTTCTCCACGCTAATTTACCAGGAATAAACCTACGTGGAACAACACGCACGAGACGGAAAAATACTGCTACAAAACAAACTTCCAAAAACGAACTTCCATGGCAGCAGCTTAATGGACCAGCCACTGCCCCCCAACAGCCGCTACATGGTACTGCTACTTAACGCAGCTGCACCCAGCCCACAAATGTTGCCATCGACCAATATCCAGCCCGAACAGAGCCGCAAAGTAGTTTCCATAATTCGATTAACAGCCACGAGATTTCGTTCAGCTATTCCATTAGATCAGTTTCCAGTCTACTCTCAAAGCAGACTTCTCGGTTCAGCGAGCCACACCTTCCACTCCAGCTTCTTGTTCCAACATCGTCGCTCGATCCATTCAAAACTCTTCCTTTGTAATTCGAGGAGCATCTCTTCCAGTCGTTTATTTTCGCCTTTGAAGACTATATCGTTTCGGTGACTCCAAATAAGGTATAAAATACACCAAACCGCATCAGTCCATAAATTCGAATGGAATTCGTTGGAGTTGGAACCTGTAGAATTTGGTTGCACTAACACGTCGTTAATTGTCACAAAATTAGACGCATCTATTCTCCACCATCGGAACACCTTTCACCAAATCTTTTATACTTCTTCACATGACACCAACGCATGATCAATGGACTCTACCTCCTTCTCGCATCTAGGACACAAAACGGAAGGAATATCTATCCCCATTTTATCTAAAACCGTTCTACACGGAATGCGTCCTAGTCTCACACGCCACACAAAAATCCCCACATTTTTCGGTACCACCTTAGACCACCATGTTTCCTCCGTCCTTCTATCTCTCCTCACCTCTTTCTCTTTGATTAAAGCTTTCAATTTCTGCATGGAAAAATCCCCCTCCTCTCCCAGGACCCATTTTACCCTATCCTTCCTTTTCACTACCGGTTTTCAGCCTTGAAGTGCACTCCCAAGGTCCTCCAACTCACCTAGTTCTCTCCCTCGTGGCTCCCTCCTCCACTCCCAACACCAAACCCACTCATTCCCGACCCAGCTCCCCCTATCGGAGATCATGACATCCTTATTGGACTCAAGTTGGTAAAGTCTCTTAAATGACTTTCCCAACTCCATTCCCCCCCAACCATCTATCCTTCCAAAATCTCGTCTAGTTACCGTTGCCCACATTTATCCCAAAGGAATTTGAGAACCCTAATCCCACCTTATCCAAGACTTGGCCTAGTTTTATAATGTTAGCCCAAACCGACGATTTTCCAAACGAACTACCCCCCTCTCCTTTTAGCCCTCCCTCGTCATCGTAGATACTTTTGACCACAACAACCCACAAAGCTTCTTTCTCTAGACCGAACCGCCACCACCACTTACTCAACAATGCCCAATTGGACACTTGAAGGCTTCCCACGTTTAGCCCTCCAAATTTAAGGTCTCTAACCACTTTCTCCCACTTCACCCAAGACACACCCCTCTTAGATTCGGGCCCTTTCCCCCCTCCCCAAAAAAACGCGCTTCTCACCCGCTCTAGTTCACGAATCACTCCATTCGGGGCTTTAAAAGAGAGAAATAATACAAGGACAAGGACCCAAGAACCGCTTTAACCAACGATAATTTTCCTCCGAAGGAAATAAGTTTATCTTTCCAATCGGCCAATTTATTCTTCACTTTTTCGATGACCACCTTCCAATACCGTGTTCTTGTCATTTTTGCACCAACCGGTAATCCAAGATACATAAAAGACAAAAGCCCGTAAGGCCGTAATCACAGCCCAATCCCCTAGCCACACTTTGAACCTCCTCCTCGCGTACTCCCACCCCAAAAAGCTTACTTTTTTGACATATTGATCTTTAGACCCGATACCGCATAGAAGCAATTTAAAATCCTCGTTAGGTTTTTTATATTTGACGAGCTCCATCTTCCGAATAACATCACGTCATCGGCATATTGGAGGTGAGTCACTAAAACCTCCTTCTTCTTGACCTTTAATCCTTCAAACAAGCCTTTCTCCCGTGCTTCCAACAACATGACGTTCAAGCCTTCCGCGATCACCAGAAATAAGAAAGGCGCGAGTGGGTCGCCTTGTTGTAAGCTTCTGTCCATCTTGAACTCCTTTGTCGGAGAACCATTTACCAAAACCGACACCGAAGCTGATTGTAAACATGCCTTAACCCATTCGCACGATCTAGATCCGAAGCCCATTGCGCTCAAAGTGTCCAACAAAAATCCCCACTCGACGCTATCATATGCCTTCTCGAAGTCAATCTTGAATACCATTCCTTTCTTTTTCAAACGTCGGATATCGTCTACCGCCTCGTTTGCAATAAGTACTCCATCCAATATGAACCTACCTTTTAGGAATGCCGATTGTGTTTCTCCTATGATTCTTCCCAAAACTTTTTTAATTCTCTCCGCCAACACTTTCGCTAGGATCTTGTAGTAAGCACCAATAAGACTAATCGGTCTAAATTCATTAAGACCAATCGGATTGGGATTCTTGGGTATTAACGTCAAAAAAGATGCATTACAACCCCTTTTAATTTCACCCACTTCCCAAAACTTCGCCAATGCCGACATGAGATCACCTTTGATGACGTCCCAATACCTATTGATGAAGGTAAATGTTATACCATCCGGACCCGGAGATTTTTTACTACCGCACAATTTGATCGCCTCTTCCACTTCTTTCTCCGAGAACGGTCTTTCAAGACTATCGACTTCTTCTAACGACAATCTTTTGAATTTGCCACTTCTTAATTTCGGACCGTTGCTGTAACATCCTGAATTTTCGTTTTTAATATTTTAATGAGAATTGGGATTTAATTGTATTTTGGATTAAACCTTGAATTATGTTGTATTTTTATAATTCAATAGGGTTAAAATACAAGGAATTAAGGTTTGGTGTCAATTGTGGGATTAATGAAACTTGAGGGTGTGTTTTATTGTTAAACAAAGGTATGTGTAACACCCCGCTTACCACGACACAATATTGTCCGCTTTGCCCCACTGGCTCACGGCTTTGTTCTTGGCGACCTGGCAAGGACTTCCCAGGAGGTCACCCATCCTGGTACTACTCCCACCCAAGCACGCTTAACCACAGAGTTCCCAAGGAACCCGCATGCTTGTGGCCCCAAAACGCGTTGTGTCTGGTAAGGCCAATGTTTACTAATATACCCAGCATCTCTCCTGTCCACGGCCGATGTGGGATATGCCTAAGGTGTTACACCCCCCCCCCCCCCTTAGGGACTCATCGTCCTCGATGAGGTTTGCCCCACCATCCCGAACGGCACAGGAGTGGCTCTGATACCATTTATAACAACCCAGGCCAACCGTACCAGATATTGTCCGCTTTGTCCACACACCTGGACTCACGGTTTTAAAACGCGTCTGATAGGGGAGGTATCAAGTCCCTCTTATAAGGCAACCTTAGTTCTCCTCCCCAACCAATGTGGGATCTTACAGTATGTATGGATAAAAAGGGTTCAGGAAATGAGATATTATCTCATTTCCCTGTTTGAGAGTCGGTAAGAAGCAGAAAAGATTTCAGAGAAAGAAAACAAAGAGAAAGAAGAGAAACAAGCTTAGTTCATTGATTTGGTAAGTAAATTAATCCAGGCTTGTTAATAGATTTGTTGTTGATGTTAGATTGTAATGAAATTGTGTTTTGGATAGATTTGCTGCATCATAATCAAATTTAGAACAAAAGATTGAAGTTCTTACATTGTGCAGAAGTCGGTTTCGCAAAACATAAGGTGAGTTCATTCGATTCATTGTACAAATCAGTGTTTTTAAGTTATACTGATCTTGATATAGCTGTATAAATTGACTAAGGACTGAATGGAATACATAGATTGAACTAATTTCACAAGTTAAGTCGATTTGTGGACTTTTAGAAATGAACTGAACGTAGTCCCGGTACTAAAATGTTCCGGTACTAGTTTGTCCCGGTACAGTCCCGATATGATCAAAAGTACCGGAAGCTGAATGTCCCGGTACAATAGAGTCCCGGTACAATAGAGTCCCGATACAATAGAGTCCCGGGGAAGTCCCGGTACTGTTGACTACCGGGAGTTGGGGGATACCGGGAGATGGGAATACCGGGAGTTGGGAATACCGGGAGTTGGATAAAAACAGTCAGTTTACAGATTTTGGTAAGCAGATTCTAGATGTTTTGTATGATTAAGTTTCTAAAAAGTTTCTGGGGGCGCTGCCCCCAGACCCCGCAAGGGCGTTGCCCCTTGACCCCACCCGCTAACCGGGTAGCAGAACCCCCGTGCTAAGTCGCCGAAGGGGGGGCATTTGAGGATGAAGATACGATAGGTTATCTAGCATTCTTAGTTTTGAGAATATGGTATGAGCTGTAATATGTTGTTATGTATATACGCTAGTAAAGTGTAATGGATCCATAGACACTAAAGTTCGGTAATCACATGGAATAGGCGTGTGGTATTACTTGTTTAATCGTTATTCCAGTGTGTGTGGGAAATCATGGAATAGGCGTGTGGTATTAATCGTTATTCCTGATTTCTAAGGAAGAGAGTGAGGTTGACATAAGTACTTGTAAACTCTGCTTCCTTACTGATAAATGGGCGTGTGTAATCGCGATTTATTGGTGGAGAGCATTGATCTAGAATCTTTGAAGATTCGTAGTGTGGCTCTGGGGTATGATATGCTGATGGATTTGTTGTCAGTCATAGTCATGGGAATGGATAAAATTGTGTAAGGGAATAGAGTTATACGGGTGGTAAGAAAAGGAGTAACCAGGTTTGTTATAACTTGTTTACATTGATTTTGCAAATGTCATTATTGAAATGAATGTTCTCACTAGGCGTTGGCCTAATCGTTTCATATAATGTTTTTCTTCCCAGGTTCAGGCTCGGGCAAATAAAGGGTTGTGGGACGAGTGTTTTTGGAGTAGCAGAAGTGGCATTTACCAAAGAGGAGATTTTTGGAGGATAGCTTAGATAACTCAATTAATCTGATTATAGTGACATGATTAGATTGATAGGTTATTCGAAGTATCCTGTATTGTAATTACACTCTTGATGGTTAATTCCTTTGCTATCTATATAAGTTGAAGTTTTGTTATCATAACCTGTTGTAACTCGAGGTTTAAATTGGCCCGGATTTTGGGGCGTTACAGTTGCTGTCCGTTTTTTGGTCCGCAAATTTATTTTTTAAAAATTGAAATACCGCATCTTTTATTTCCTCGGGTTCCTCCATCCAGTTCGAGTTTACATTCAGGCCACAGATTCCGTTAACTCTTATCCTCTTCCTTATTGCCGCATGAAAGAGTTTGGAATTCTCGTCTCCCTCCTTGACCCACTTAATTTTCGCTTTTTGACTTGCCATCTCCACTTTCTTGCGCTCTCCATCCAACCAATTCTTTCTACTTTCGATCCAACGTCTTTTTCACTAGCGTTCAGTTGTCTCCTCTCGGATTTGGATTCCAATCTACATGCCTCTTCCTTGTTTCTATATATCACTCTCTAACTTTCCCACTTTTACGCTGCTCAATGTTTTCAACGCTAGCTTGACATTCTTCAACTTTTCTTTGAAGATCTCATCTGGATTCCTTGCGGTTACGGTCTTACTCCATGTCTCTTTGATCAACGAATCGATATCCGAACCTTCCAGCCATACATCGAATATTTTGAAAGGTTTAGGTCCGAAATCTTGCATTTTGTCCGCGAGTATTATCGGGAAGTGGTCTGACCACATTCTCTCAAGAGCCTTTACCCCCATCTTATTCCACACTTCATAGAGTGAATTGGATACTAAGAATCGGTCCAATTTGCTATATTTGATTCCGTCATCGCTTACCCGCGTAAATTTTTGGCCCCCCATCGGCACTTCGACCAATCGATTGTCTCTTATAAATCTGTTAAATTCTTCAGCACCCCTTTCATTTGTATTTGAATTAAGTCGTTCTTGCTTGTTTCTCACTTCGTTGAAGTCCCCGAATAAGCACCACTTTACCTCCTCCTTTTCGCATAACTTTTCTAATTGGTTCCATACCTCCATCCTTTCTTTCACATCATTTGGGCCGTACACGTTCACCATCCCGACTTGCCCATTTTTTCCTCTCCACTTGCCAATTGCGGCCACAAAGTTTTTTCCGCAATAAAATATTCACATGTGAATTCGTTACTGTCCCATATTAGAAGAAGGCCACCCGAATTCCCTACTGCTTCGGTTTGCACATAGTCGAATTCATCAAAGCCCCATAAAGACCCAACTTGTCTTTCGTCCCAACACTTTTGTTTCGTTTCTTGAATACCAATAGCACTTACTCTCTCTTTTACACAAATGTTTCGAATCCAATTTTTTTAAGTTACCTCCCAGTCCTCTAATATTGATGGATACAATCTTCATTAAGTCAATTTAAATCGAAACTGAGGTACTTACCGTATTTACTTCTGCCCACTTCTGACTTCTTATTTCTCTTCCCAAACAAGCCCCAATTTCCCCCCAAAATCGGCCGCACTTTCTGAACAATCAACACTTTTCATCTCGTTCATTATCGATTTCTGAATATCCGCGCTCCCTGATGTTTTACTCCTATTTCTTCCTTTTCTGACTTACTAACACCTCCCCCAACACCTTGAGTTTTTGAGAACTTCTCTGTGAATTAGACCTGGCCATTTTCTTTATGAGATGGAAACTCATCTTTCCCCTACCTATGTTGTTCGACTCACCTTTCTTCGTCTTCTGCTTCTCGCCTTCCTCTGATCGTACTTTGCTCCCTACATCTTTTTTACTCGTTTTAACCTTCACGACTTGAACAGAACCCCCCGTGCCTTTTGTCTCCATAGCTGCTCCAACTTTGGTTCCCGTGAAAATATTATTATCTTTAATTTTTGGGCTGGACTGTAAGTTATGATCCCCCATTTCTACTAGTTTCACTATCGGGATGGGCCTATTATTTAGGGGCCCACCACTCGTATCCACATGGGCTTCTCTTTGTGAGTCCACCTGCCCCGACACACTCTTCTGATTGGGAATAGCTCATTTCATCGATTCCACAACCGCCTCCATCGGAATTTGAAACGTCGCAGGTGACTCTTCGACTGCCGTCTGGTTCTCGCTGTCACCGGCGGAATTCTTCGTCTCCGGTGCAATTTTCGGTGACGTTCCCACACCCCCGTCAGCCGCCGTATTCTCTCCACATGCCTCGTTGTTATCCTGTTTTTCTTCATTTCGTAACTGCTCGTCGTTTACATTTTGGTCACCATAATCTCCCATCATTCCTTCCACCCAGCTCTCATGTACCCATTCTTCTTCTTCCCCGTCCTCCTCCGACCATTCCGACGGGATTGAGGACTCCTCCTCCTCCCAGTCTTCGTCTCTTAACTCTTTCGCTAATTGTTCTGACACGTCGGTTTCTTCCTCCCGAATACTGATTCTATTAAACAAGGAGTCTATCTTAATGCTCCTAAGTTCGTCGATTGTACTCCTAATCGACGTATCAATAAGTACTTTCCCGAACTCCAAATTGTATCCCCCTTCCCAGTCGCAATTCGCCACCTTGAGTACCTTACCCCATCTTGTAGCAATGTTGGAAAATACCTTCTGGTTCCAAGCATGTAATGGTATGCCCTGTATCTTCACCCAAATCACCCTTTCTGACGAGCAGAAGCCTTCAGTCCACCTTCTTAAATCCTTCGCCCAGACGTGTATGCCATGATTTTTGTTACTTAGTAGCTTAATCATTGTTTCTTCTTTCTCATAAGTTAGCAGTATATTTCTTCCCCCCAGCAGCCTGATTGTACATTCTGATAACTCCTCCGACTTGCAAAGGGCTCTTATTGAATCCACATCTTCTAGTATCTTAACATTGCCTATTAGACATTTCCTAGTGACATTTTAGAGTTTTCATTTGACTTCCAAT
Source organism: Saussurea involucrata (assembly GCA_033807775.1). Taxonomy (NCBI): domain Eukaryota; kingdom Viridiplantae; phylum Streptophyta; class Magnoliopsida; order Asterales; family Asteraceae; genus Saussurea; species Saussurea involucrata. The sequence continues at coordinate 51,748,511 of CM066322.1, read as the reverse complement.
TCAAGATGACCTCCTCCTGTACATTTTTTTCTTCGTTATTGGTTGCCGGCATATACTTACTTCCTTTGACTACTTCACTGTACGATCGGTATATGTTTTCACCTGCATTTCTTGCTTGACCTTTACTGAACTCATAACTCGACATGCTTGTCTTCTGCCCGCTGTTACCATCTGATTTAGCCAAGAATACCCGAAGCTTGTAAGATCCTATCCATACCTCATTCAACCTCCTCTCCAACTCTTCAACGTTATTCACGTTTCTGAATCTGACGAACCTGAATCTTTTGTTGTTACGTGTTCTTTTCCTTGCCATGTATATATCCCCTACATCACCGATTCTTTTGAAAGTACGCCATATTTGAGGAACTTCCCAACCTTCCGGGAAGTTGTGAAACATGAACGAGATCAATTTTCATCGGTCAAATCTATTCCTATCCAGGTCCCTGTAGTCGTTCTCTCTTCTCCTAGCCCCCTCACCAGGTCTGTTGCTCACCCTCGCACCGGAACTCTCGCATCCCCTCACCGACTCTCTCCCTCTCACTGGAATTCTCTCTCTAACTCTCTCTCTCTCCATTTTTTCCCGGAGTTTGGAGATATAATCAAAGATATTAAATGCACCCTTAACTTGAAAGAATCCATATCCATCCATTGGATTAGCCGTGATGCTAACGGCTCGGCCCAACTCTTGGCTAGGCATGCTTGCACTCTTAATTGTAACGTTTATTTTGATAGCATGCCCCCGTTTATCTTGTCGTATATTAACAACGATCGTAATATTTTTGTCGTTAATGATATGAATGAGACTCGACCGGGTGATGGCAATGCTGAAGCACGATAGTGGTCCCTTCCCCTTTTCCTTAAAAAAAATTATTTTTATTGCCAAAAAATCATTTAGAAAACGAAAAAAGAATGAATATTATTTGTGGATTTTATATGAGGCACGTGACGTGAGGAAGAGGAAGAAATAGATGATGGGGGTTGAGTAGTTGGGAGCGTCTTCACGTGTTAATGTGGGCTACACCCTTAACGCTCCTCATTTGTCTTTTCAACATATCTTTCTTTATATTTAAATAAATTATTATTCAATTGATGCCTATAAAGCCTCATTTGTTTTTATGCGTTTCCTTTTTATCTTTTAGACCATGAGTACCGTCTATCCACGAATCCACTGAACCTGAATGTCACCTCAAAGTCACATCAGCTTTTCTCTTTTCTACCCTCCTTACCTTAAAGTGGAGTACCGCCTACCCACCGAACCCACTCCTACCCGCTGAACCCAACCCTATGTATATATGTGGATAGAGAGAGAGATATGTTCGGGTATGTCCGGGTTCGTGAACCCACTCGTACCCGCACGCTGCTACCCGATCGGAACCCGCTCCCGTCGTACCACCTTGCCACACTACCCGCTGCTACCCGATGAACGAACTCGCCCTGGTACCCGAGAGCGGTACGCAGGGCCTTACTTATTTTCTAAACCAAACCTAAAATTTATGATTAATTTTAAAAAATATAGCTAGTAATTAAAGAACATTCACTAATTATAGGAGGATGACAACAAATAATAATAAAAAAATGTATGTTTGTGCTTTATCATAAGTTAGTCGTGAAATATTACTTTGGAGGTGTTTATTCTGTTAAAACTTTTATGGACCGAACTTGCTCCGCATATAGTTTATAGTTATTTGCATCAAATACACTTGGATTTCTAACGTTATTTTTAACATTAATAACCAACTAACTGAAAATCTACAATTTTTTTTCGAACCCGTTTAAACTTGTCCATTTTAATTTATTTAAAAGCTGCAATATTACGTCTTTCTATAGATATGAATGATAATATATTGAGTTGCGTTCCGATGAGAAGCTGAGTTAACATGAGAAGTGGTTATCAACTGTTGGATGCACTGGATTGCAATCATTGTATCAAACACGATTCATGAATGGGCTTGAGATTAAAGGTGATCAAGAGCTCAGATTTAGGGGCCGTTTACAAAACGCTTACCCGGGTAAGTGCTTACCAAGTCACATTAGCTTACCGGATGAATATGGCAACGACTAAGAATCTTACCCGGTAAGAGCGGAAGCAAGGACCGAGAGTCTTACCCGGTAAGTGAGTGCGACGGCTCTTACCACGGTTAGCGCTTACCGGCTAAATTGTTGCATACGATGCCATTTTGGTGGACTAATTAAAATCTTACCCGGGAAGTAAATGATAGTGTTGAATTTTACCGGTAAGCACTTATCCGTGTAAGTGATTAGATAAACGGCCCCTTATTTCTCACGTTAACTCAACTACTCACGCGATCCTTCTTCCCCTAATATATTTCACAAAAGTCACTGAGTTTTGGTTCTTTTGGACCCATTCATTGTGTGTGGTAGTGTCTTTGTGCTTATGGTCCTCACCAATCCTACTTGATTGCTTTCTGTATAAAATCTTTCCAAGGTTTAAACTTTAAACAATATCTTTTGTTATGCTTAAATATTTGTACTACACATAAATTATTAGTATTCATCATTCTAAAAAAACTAGAATATTAATAATATAGTGATGGTCAATATTTGCTTTATCATAGCTCATGACAAAGTTAAATAGTATTATATTTGTAAAATTCATTAAACGTCATCGTTTTTTTTTAAGATATAATTGTTGTCGACCACAACCATATCTAACGACACCTATATTAATGAATAGAAAACCATACCTTTACAATGTTACCAAAATCTTCTAAGGTACACATGCATAATGAGATACTAAATCTTACACTAAACACTAAATTTGGTGTTCACATCTTCAATGGGGTCTCTATTTTTCACACTAAATCTAGTGTAATGAATAGTATTACACTATATTTGGTGTAACACTATTCATTTACACTACATTTTAAAATATAGTGTTATCCACTGGAAAAGATTTATTATTAACACTAAAATATACTTTATTTTTTTACATTATTTTTGAAATTTGGTGTAAAATATAGTGTGACCCGTTGGAGATGACATTTAATATTGTTATTAAAATCTTGCAAAGGATATCGGGTACGGTAAACAGATTTTATACCAAAATATGAGAAAACGACATTCGATTCAAATATGGACATGGTTGCCGGTTGGTGAGAATGGCCCATATATAAACGACACTTGTACAAAATGGGCTCGGATACTGGTTAAACCAAATTATGGGCCGCCCATTGAATTTATTTAGGTGTTTTATATAAGAGTAAATTACATTTTTGATCCCTTTGGTTGCTACTCATTATCATGTCTAGTCCCTACTTCAAACTAATTATATTTGGCCAGTTGGTCTTCCCTTTCTCCAACCCTTCTGCAACTTCGGCCTCTTCGTTGGATCTGGGGTTTTTAGTAAGCAAACATTATTTTCGACGTTCCTTTCGCCTTGTACACATACTATTTTCCAGTGTTCACCTATATCTGTGTATGAGTGTGTGAACACCTACAACGATCCCTTTTTCGAGACACGCTCATCGATCATCTCCATTTATGTATTGTGTGCTAGAAACATCGTGGTTGTGTGATGTATATAAAAGACGGTGCATGTAGAATTACCATCACATATCTCGTTTTGTTGAGTAAGATGAACAATGTATACAACAACATAACACATATAGAACTATTGTTTGTTCTTTATCTTTATTGTTATATTCCCGGAGTTCTTTGTTGATTTTTTAATGGTGTGCGTGCACACAACATGAAAGGAAGTCACCGATTTGTTTTGGTTTTAATTTGTTGACATATTTAAAAACACATAGTTATAGTATGTGTATGTCCGTTTGTGAGAATGTGGAGAGGGAGTAGAAGGGTCGTGAGATGGGGCTGAACAAGTGATGAAACTAACAAACCCGTGATGGTTGACGAATTCTACGATTAGAGAAGAAAAGGGGTGGGTGGGTGGGATGGGGTTGGTATACGTAATATAATAATAGCGTGTTCAGTTTTCTAATATTAAATTAAATTAAATTAAAAAAAATAACAAAATGCCATGGAGTTAGCAAACCTTGTTAACATTGTTTGCCACGGGGACAAAAAGTGAAACAATTTGCAATCGCAGTAATAAAAAGTATAACTAGTTTAAAGTAGGGAAATTAATTAAAATACCCAAAGTTTGACCAACTGTTATCAAAATACCCAAAAAAAATTTCATTTTGCAAAAATACCCAAAATACCCGCGATGGATCCCGCGATCGCGGGCTAGGGCTGACGTGGCACGTATTTTGGCCCCAAATGCCCCGCGAAGCCCCTCAACTTTGGCCGCGGTGCACTTTTGGTCCCTGCCCGCGATCGCAGCCTGCGATAGCCCGCGATGGGCCAATTTTACAGTTTTAGTCCCTGAAATTTTACACTTTTGGTCCCTGAAAATTTACACTTTCAGCCCCTATACTTAGACGAATCTTGCATGCTTTTACTGTTTTTTTCCACAATTATTGTACTTTGAAGACCGATTTGTGGTTGAAATTCATTTGCATAATTGAGATTTCATCCATAAATATTAGTAGTATGCAATTCACAATTCACACTTCCTCTTGCTTTCTTTCTTGATTTCTCTTCTCTCATTTCATCCACAAATGGCATCGTCATCAAACCCTAAGTCTACTCCTAAAAAAATGCCACCTCAAATCGAGGTCGCCATAGCAAAAAAGGAAAAGGAGATAGATGAACTAACAGAAGAGTGGAAAAAAATGATGGACAGGAAGGCAGTCCATTTGAGAAAGATCGAAGAGAAAGACAGGGAGATCAAAAGGATGAAAGGGGATATAAAAGCTCGGGAAGCTCGTGTTCGTCGAGAACAAGAAGCAATTCACCATATTCTGCAAGACTTCGCAATTATTCAAGCGAAGGTAAACGAGAAGCAAGCTTGGATTGATGAAACTAAATCAATTTTTAAGTAGGTGGTGGTTATATTTTTTTTTGTTTTGTATTTTTTTACTGTGTTGTTATTTGTATTTTTTTACTGTGTTGTTGTTTTGTATTTTTTGTTGTTGTTAATTTCTCTGAAAATTAGTTTTTAAGCCGCTGAACCACGGTTAGGTTGGATACATCATGCAAGGTCAAGTCAGAGGTTACCTCATTCGTGGGCCTACTCCTCTTGTAGAATATATGACAACCCTCAACTCATTTGCTAAAGTGTGTGCGGGTTGTGGTACACAATGGCCATACGTGGTTGCAAAAGCAGAAGCCGTTGAAGAAGGGTCAGAAAGATTGAAGATGAAGAGCTTGTTGGATGGAATACAAACTAGCTGTGTTATCAATGTTCATTTAGAAGCATATGTATGTGTGTGTATATATATAATATGAAATGGGGTTTTGACAAGTTGGTATCACTGGACTCATTTAAGAATTGTGAAAATGGGTATTTGACGAATGATGATTCATGTGTGTTTGGAGCTGAAGTGTTTTAAACACACATGAATCATCATTCGCCAAATACCCATTTTCACAATTCTTAAATGAGTCCAGTGATACCAACTTGTCAAAACCCCATTTATAAACAATTCTACCTTCTCCTATTGCCATTCACGATATCTATAAACACATTCAAATAATAATAATTTAAAACGATTTAATGAATTAGTTAATATATGATTATTATGTTAATGCGATAGGAGTGTAAAACAAAATTGAAAAAAAATATGAGATGTACCATAAATTAAATAATTAACTATAATGGTGTAATTTGTTAAAATTAAAACGTATCTAATATGAATATATAAACAGACATGTGTACTCAGAGTTAACATTCACTGCCATGGATGCAAGAACAAGGTCAAGAAAATACTAAGAAAAATTGAAGGTCTCCTATTTTCTTTATGTGTGTAAATATATAATACGAATATATATATATATATATATCATTTACAAACTAGCTGTGTTATCAATGTTCATTTAGAAGCATATGTATGTGTGTATATATATCATTTACAAATCAGTGTTTAGATCAACAGTATCATAAGGGTTTGTTCCATATGGTTCAAGCTGTGACGGGCCCGGGGTGTGACTGACAGAATGTCTCCTTGGCACGGTTGAAGGGGCGGGATTTGGACACTCTCCACGAGTGTGTCCTACGCATTGGCACCGAGTACATCTTCGTTGTATCGAACTTTCACCACGTGATGGACGTCGGTCGTTCTTTCTCGGTCTCCCGACCCTGTTCTTATCCATTAAAGGTGGATAGCATGGTGGAAGCGGGTCGGGTGGATACACCCATGCTGCAGGGGGTCCAGCTGGGTTTATTACCTCCACGTATGTTTTCCGGTAATATTCGGACGTGAAGAAAGGTACAGCCAAGTCGCTGCAATCTGTACGACCCATATATGTTGCTGCAGCGATGGCATGGCCGCACGGTAACCCAGATTTATCCCATTCGCGACACGAACAAAGGTGGTCTTCCATATTCACAATCGCGTGAATATAGTCATCATGCACCTCGTACTTCCCATACCCGATTGCTCTTACCGGCCATGTCGCCGCACGACGCGCCATGTACTGAACGATATTCTCTGCCGTTGGTGCGAGTGCATTTTGTATCTTAGCTCCTTTTAGGCGTCGAATTTGGTACCACTCTTGTTGAAAGGCCCGAAAGTAGTCCATAAGATTAACAATCGGACATCTACGCGCAAAACGGGAGAGTGCATTCACAGACTCTGCACTATTCGAGGTCAGAATGTCATACCGTTGTCCAGGAAAATGGGTCGCGGACCACCTCTCCGGTCCAGCATCGTCAAAGACTTTGGCTGCTTCCTTGACACTGTATCGTAGCATATTCATGTACTTGTTAAACTCCCGATCCGTATATGCTCTGCATGCCGCCCAATAGACATCCTTGTAGGTGGTAATACGTTTGTCCTTGGATTTGGCGTTCATCTCCAAATGTCGACAGCATATGGCGTGAGGGGCGTTTGGGTACATGGCAGAGATTGCGGCGCTTATGGAAGGAGCCCTGTCAGACATAAACACCAACCCTTGCGGGTCTCCGATAGCTTGTCTCAACATGGACAGAAACCAAGTCCACTCGTCCCCGGTTTCGGACTTGCCTACGCCGAAAGCTACTGGAACGATGGAGTTATCCCCGTCCATGGCAACCGCCAGGAACATCATACCCAAGTAACGACCCTTTAAATGGGCTGCGTCTATTATCAGGACACGACGTAGATTTTCCAGAAATGTGCGGATCTGCAAAAACATAGGTTAAAATGTTATAGTTTATAATGTGTAAATGTTATAGTTTATAATGTGTAAACATATGACGTGTTAAAATACGTACCGCGGGTCCAAGGGCCACGAAGCACATCTCAAACCGTCCACGTGAATCGGTCCGTAGCTGCGTGACAGTACCAGGGTTCTGCATCTGCAAATTATATAAATATGTCGGGAGTCGTTCATACGACTCCTCGAACGTGCCTCTCACCATAAACAGTGCATGGCAGCGCGCACGCCACGCTTGGTGGTAATCAATCGTGACGCCGAACTGCCGGTGAACGTCGTGGACGATGTCCTTTGGACGCAATGATCTGCTAACATCAAGAAATTTGTTTTTCAGGATCGCACCCAAAGTCTTTTTGCCGGCTTGTTTGTGGTGGGGATTAAGTTGCGTCCTCGTACAAGTGTGTACGTCGTGCAACTTTCTAATCATTATCGCCCCTCCTTTGGGACCCGTGTGAATCGCGTACAACCTCCACTCACACTTTTCTCTAGCACATTCAACTACGTATTTTATTTTGTCAGATGCCCGCACGCGACTTTGGAAACCCTCTTCCAAGAACTTGAGTCCGATCTGACTTGTTAAGAGATCCTTCGAATCGAATATCTGACCTGCTGTTAAACTTTCGCTACGAATATAAGGTGTAGGTTCGTAGCTTTGTGTCTGGGTATGGGAGTCTGGAAGAATAGGGGGCATATCAAAAAAGTCATTTATCTGACTACATGATTTTCTACTAGGGGTTTATTCTTCGTGATCATCATTATCGGTGACTGATCTGTCTATTTCAGAATTACCCGTTCTGAAAACGTGGGTTTCGTCATCAGCAACTCCAACAGTACGCCATTCGTGTGGTTGTGGTGATGGTGGTGGTGGTTGTTGTTGTTGAGAATCAGGCTGCTCTATTTGGAGGTCTTCGTCGTCGTCACCCTCGTCGTCACCGTCGTCGTCACTGTCGTCGTCACCGTCGGATACGCCGGGATACACAAAGAGTAATGGGGGTCTTTCTGAATCGACTGCAAGGTGCAGAAAAGTAGAGATATCCACATCGTTGGATAAATCCACAAATGACCCATCGCCATTTTTAAACACTAACTTGCAAATATCAGAAGAGTTGATTCCACATTTTTGCATGGCGTATGCAACAAACTTCTGATAAGTATAGTTTACTGACACTTTAACACCATGCTTAGATTTATAAGCAAAATTCCACTCATTGTTATCTTGCACCCATTCACCATCAAAACATAAATATAGCTTAACTTTTGCAACAGATGAACTCATTTTTTCAGTAGTATCTCAAACACAAAATATTGCAGAAAGAAATATTGCAACAATGAAATCGTTGTGTGAGAATTATGGCTTGAATTTTACGTCTATTTATGAATGAAACAACCAACATATCAGAAAACCAATCTCTCATTTCATCCACAAACTGATATTCCAAAAACATTGATTTAACATTGATTGAAACATGCAATTGAATTTCAACCACAAATCGGTCTTTAAATTGCAATAATTGTGGAAAAAAACAGTAAAAGCATCAAGATTCGTCTAAGTATAGGGGCTGAAAGTGTAAATTTTCAGGGACCAAAAGTTGAAAATTTCAGGAACCAAAACTGTAAATTTTGGCCCATCGCGGGCTGCGATCGCGGGCAGGGACCAAAAGTGCACCGTGGCTGGTAGCTATTTATCGTGTGTCCAATTAAAAACACAATAATTCCACAATACGGGCGCAAGTATACACCGATAAAGGGATCGCTACAAGTAGTAGAATGGTAAGAATACCGAGTATCGTATCCACAGGGATTGGGATTCAAAGTTCCGAGTCCTAAGTCGAGAATACACCGATTTCAATTAGAGAAGAAGAAAACATTGTTTGAGCGAGTTATGGGTTTTAACAATAAAAACTAAACAACTAAATAAAAATGAGTATGGGTGTAAGTTTTCCTTGAGATATTCGTAGGAACAATATGGTCAGTCACATAGTGACACAAGTCATTTATAAAAAGCCCGATCTCTCGAAAGTGACTAATTATAAACCGTGCCAACTAGCGCCCACAAAGTGCCAAATGTAACTAACTCTTAATCTTGCCGATTTATCTAAGTATGACTCAGAAATCAAAGTTCTATCAATATAAAGTTTTACTCCCAAATCTCTTTGAAATACTCGATTGACGATTGAACCTTAGTAAATCATGCAAAACCCGCCTCTCGACGTGGTCCGCAAAGACTTTCTCAAATCTTTGTGCATCACTTAAGCCGTATTTCGGATCCGCCCCTCTCGAGGTCTAAGATCTAATATTAACACATAAAAGTGATCGGCTTATCTGCGTTGAGTGAAGTCTCGACTCAAGTGACCAAGCTTAAGAGCTAGTAACAACGGCCTCACCCAAGTGCGGCCTACTAGTCTCAAGTTAGGCTTACACCCACACCCATGAAGGTGCTTAGCTAATATTAAAATACATAATAAAAGACGAATAATTAATAAATAATAATTGCATTAATCTAGACGGAATATTAAATACGAGAATTAAAGAGTACGGAAAGTAAATTAAACTAGACGGAAATTAAAATGCTTAAATTAAAATGCAAGAAAGTTAAACTATAACTAAATTAACATAATATAAAACATAAACTACATTTTTGGAGCTCTCTTTAATCTTCCCAAGTGGTCTTCTATTTATAATGGAGATGAGAAAGTTTCTTCCAACTTCCTTGAATTATGCATGGCCAAGAGATGATGGTTTGTAATTCCTTCCATCCAAGTACAAACAAGAAAAATCAGCCAAGTATTCTCACCCAACATTTAACCATGGTTAGCCCTTTTACCACATGAGTTAGCTTAGTGCCCACTTTGTGCCCACTTTGTGCCCACTTTACGAGCTGATGCATTTTTAACCCAAAAACGACGCGTTTAACCATAAAAACATTCTCAACAACTCCAAATAAAAATAAACAAAAGGAAAAACGCGAACACATAAACATAAAAATACAACTACAAATGGAAGAAAAACTCACACAAATGACGTGTAAATAACCATCAAAATGAGAGTTATCAGTGGCCAAAGTTTAGGGGCTTCGCGGGGCATTTGTGCCCAAAATACGTGCCACGTCAGCGTATCCCGCGATCGCGGGACCCCATCGCGGGTATTTTGGGTATTTTTGCAAAATTGAAAAATTTTAGGGTATTTTGGTAACAGTTGATTTGACTTTGGGTATTTTAATTAATTTCCCTTTAAGTTTTATAAAAAAACCAACAAATTGATAAAAATCAAGTTTTATTTAACAAAGAGGGTTGATGTATAGTAACTTTTTTTAAACATCTCGTCAAATTAGATATGAAAACACATGCTCATTTTAGATTTTTAGTACATATGGGAAGACAAAATTGGTTTTTTTAGCATGAAATACATAATAAAATTAAAATACGTGTCATATTTTTATTATTTAAATATAATTATCAATTGACAGGTAACGAAAGAAAATTGAAACTAAGGGGCCGTTTACCAAATGCTTATTCAGGTAAGTGCTAACCAGTCAAATTTAACACCGTCACCTACTTACCATGTAAGAATTTAGTCTTCCAAATCGGTTTCGTATGCAACAACTCACCCGATAAGCGCTAACCGTGATAAAAGTTGTCACCATCACTTACTGAGGTAAGACACTCGGTTCTTTCATTTGCTCTTATCTGGTAAGATCTTTGGTCCTTGCCATATCAATTCGATAAGTAATGTGACTTGGTAAGTGTTTTCCAAGTAAGTATTTGATAAACGGGCCCTAAAAGATATTAAGGTTTTACTTGAAAAGGGGGTACATCTTCTAGTTCTAGAGCATTCATATTATATCGGTCCTATGCTATCATCAAGGAAATACTAGTGGATTTATAAAACTCAAATTTAAGTTTCAACTTGCTCCTGTAACCCCTTAATAGTTACATGTTTATTAATTAAACATGTATGAATGTTGACAAATATAGTGCTAAAACAATGTATGGATATTTATAATTAAAGTCATTTGAATATTTAGTTATACTATGTCATTTAAAATTATCATAAGATATAAAAAACTCTAACATGGTGTTTGGTTTTGGTGGAATTGGAATCCATCAAAGGAATTCGACTTTGGAATGAAATTTGATAGAATTTGACTATGCGTTTGGTTGACAAGAATTGGAATGGACTATCACAAAAGAATAGAAATATGCATCTGTTAGGGGTGGGGGTGACAGTTGTGAGGACGACAATAGCGGTGTGGTGGAATGGTGGTGTTGGGGGTGGGTGGTGACTATGACGGCAAAAAATAGTGGCATGCTGGTGATGATAGGGGTAGGGATGGTGGGTGGTGGAATTATAACATTAACTGATAGTGGTGGTTGTGGCAACTGTATTGGTTAGAGGGTGGTGGTGGTTAAATTGGATGTAAAGATCATTTTTGTTTTTCTAAAACGAAATTATAAATTATGTTACATTTGCCGTGAAACGGAATTCAAATCCTTCACATATGCTAAGGAATGATCAAATCCCTTAACCGTGGATTTCGGTGGAATCCAATCAATTCTTTTCGCCAACCAAACATGACTAAGGAATTTGGTCAAATGAATTTGTCATTCCAATTCCATCAAATTTATTTGAATTCCATGAACCAAACAACCCCTAAACACCATTTGATAGACAATCTGATAATTTTACTAATTTTGTCTCCTTACTAGCCGGTTTACCAAACATTATGCAAACAACTTGTCAAATTATGTTCCAGTCGTTTCAAACACTAGACAAACAACTAATCAAGTGTAATCCACATATTAAACACACACTTAAAGACCAATTTACTTCCCAACATTTAGTGTTTTGCTTGTCATGTTAAATATGTGTAAGAAAAGGTTGTGCATCACCGGCCGTCCAAAAAATCTAGTATTTTATCCTATCACAGTCAAGGTTCTAAATAGTGTGAGGTATGACGTGACGTCGAAAACCTTCAAGGCTTAGAAGTCAGAACAAGGTCACACCATCTTTTAATTTGTGACTTATGACGACAAATCTCTATAACATATATAATATAATATACATAAGAGTGAACTTTGGATTTGGTCCCTGTGTTTTGATAATTTATTTGAATAGGGTCCCTATGGTATGTTTATTGTGGATTTGGTCCTTGTGTATTCAATTTGTTTTGGTTATGGTCCCTCTGACTAATGTCCCTGTTAACTCCGTTAAATCAAGGGTCATTTTAGTCATTTCCATATTCTTTTGTCTTTTTCCTGTAAAAAATAAAAACAACATTTTAATGCACAATTATATATACATCTATATAGAGGCCCACTATTTTGTAAACTTTTTTTCCGTGTAAACTTTGGATTTCATAGGTTTTCTTGATGAAATGTTTCATGAAATTGTTTATTTTGATGAAATTGTTTCATATAATTCATTTATTGATGAAATTGTTTCATATATTTGCGTTTTTATGTAGTTTCATATATATTTTTTCATTCCTATGAAACTGTTTCATATATTTTCTCAGTTTGATGAAACTTTGACGTTTTTTCATAAAAAAACACAAATATATGAAACACATTCATCATGAAACGAATGATATGAAACACTTTCATCACAATAAACAATTTCATGAAATAATTTCATCAAGAAAACCTATGAAATCCAAAGTTTACACACATTTAGAGGTTTGCAATTTATTATCCCTCTATGTATATATATATAATGATATCAAAATAGATATTATTTTATGATTTGATTTGTTTAAATTAAAAAATTTAGTTATATAAATATTGTTTTAGTATTTTTGTCTATTTTTTTTGGAAAGCAATGCATTTATAAAAGCCACCAAAAGGGCACAAAATACTAGGGGTGTGCATCGGTCGGGTCGGGTCGGACCCAAAAAACCCTAACCCGATCGGGTTTTGGGTGGAAGGAGGAGGCCCCGAAACCCGTCCAAAGTGTAGCTCGGGTTTCGGGCCAAGTTCGGGTTCCTCGGTTGGGTTTCGGGTTGGGCCGATCCCAAGCCTAGTTTTTTCAGCCCAGTTTTTTGGTGTTTTTTAGCAGCCCAGTTTGTTGCCTGATGCTTCTATGTTTGCATGCGAGAGTTGTTAAACAAAATCAATTAAACACACACCTCAACACACACACACACACGTACTGACGTATTGCATCACAATTAAACACACACACACACACAGTTCATACTTCATAGTAACAAAAAAAATTCAAACATTTTTAAAAAATAGAAAAGAAATTATAAACAGAAAAATAGAAACATAAATTATAAATTATAAATATATATAATATATTTACGATTTATTGAAAAAAAATATTTTTTTAAAAAGTTCGGGTTTCGGTCGGGTTCGGGTTTGGGAAAACCCAACCCAAACCGAACCGAACTTACCCGATATATATTTCGGGTTCGGGTAAAATCGGGTTACGGGTTATCGGGTGGCTCAAGTTCGGGTTTATCGGGTTCGGGTTCGGTCGGGTTTTTCGGGTCGGTCGGGTTATGCTCACCCCTACAAAATACAACCAAACACCAGGTGTGAAGTTATACAAGGTCCACTAAAGTCTAGAGGTTTGTAAGTCACAAACCTAAGGCACACAACTAACTAAAAGAACAGTTTCATACCAACCTCATACAAGATAAAAAATAAACATATTGAGAATGCCACCATCGAAACAGTAAGTACCGACTCCACCAAAACAGAGCCTTTAGTCACAATATGCAGCAACGCTCAGGGAAATCCACATCCATATAGATTTCCAATCACATCCGGTCGCCCATCATCACGCAAAAAATAAAACGCCATCTTCGTTGCCCTCTTACCGTAGCCCCGACGGGTTTGTGAGCCACCCATTCTACTCGATTTTTATACTACCGCTTCTTCTTGTGATCCACTCATAGCTTCTTCTTTGGAATTCAAAAAATATTCCTTCCAGGCTACTTTTTTCTCCTTTGAACACCAACCGGTTGCGGTGTGACCAAAAAAATATAAGAAACACCAAGCCATTTCGTCCCATAATTTCGGCGGGGCACTAATGCCGGTAATATCGTTGAGCATTTCTAGTCTCACCTCGTCGATCTTCCAACACCGAAAGATACATTTCAAGATCTTCCTTACCTCGTCGCACTTTACCAACGCGTGGTCTATCGACTCCTTCTCCGAACCACGTCTTGGACAAATGATAGACGAAATATCCATATCCATCCTATCTAGAACCTCTCTACTCGGCAATCTACCTTGTCTTGCTCTCCATACGAAAATGTTAACTTTCTTTGGAACCAAGTTTGACCATTTAGTTTCCACGCTTTGTTCTCCCAAAATGGACGAACTTTCTTCGATAATCGATTTGAGTTCTTGTACCGAGAAACTCCCGTCCTCCCCGTGAAACCATTTGCTTTTGTCTCGGGAATTAAGCCTCAGTTTCCAATTTTGCAAAAGGGACTTAGGTTCTTCCAACTCGCCCATCTACCTACCCCTCGGTTCCCTTCTCCACACCCACTTCCACCTCCAAATGTCACCTACCCACATGCCTCTTTCGGAAATTAGAGCATCTCGGTTTGTTTCTAATTTCATCAACCTTTTGAACTTCTCCCCCAACACTTCATTCCCTAACCACCTATCCGACCAAAGTTTCGTATCCCGACCATTCCCAACCTCTTTCCCAAAGGACGAAGCCAAATTGATACCCACCTTGTCTAAGTCCTTCCCTATTTTAATGATGTTGGCCCAAACCGATTTGTCAATTTTGGTATGAGAAAAATGGTTGAAGTCTATATAGGGATTTGTTCAATTATATGTTACAAAGATGATAATATTTATGAATCTTTCATTTTGTTAAGATGATAAAACTGGATTTCAATGGTTTTAATGATTTTGGTATCAAAATATCGATAATAAGCTTGCTTATTGAAATTATAGAAAAAGAATTATTTAAATTAAATCTTCTTTAACGTATTTAAAAATTTAATTTAAGTAATTAGATCATAAAATCATATCTTATTTTATTTTATTCACTCTAAACAAAATAAGATATGGGTTGTTGATTTAATTTGTTTAAATTAAAATTTTAATTACATTTAAAACAGTAAAAGCATATATTTTGCATCATTGCAATAAAACAGTAAAATTAAATCATATGTAATATAATATATACTTTTTTAAATTAATTAAATCAAATCATACACTAATATCTTATTTTATTTATTTTGATATTGTGTTTTATATATATATATATATATATATATATATATAGAGAGAGAGAGAGAGAGAGAGAGGTGATTTCATTTGCAAACCAACCTTATGTGACAAACTATGAAACCCACTTTTAAACCCTAGATTAAAATCATCAACGGACCA
Organism: Saussurea involucrata; assembly: GCA_033807775.1. Taxonomy (NCBI): domain Eukaryota; kingdom Viridiplantae; phylum Streptophyta; class Magnoliopsida; order Asterales; family Asteraceae; genus Saussurea; species Saussurea involucrata. Next base: position 51,732,933 of record CM066322.1, on the reverse strand, counting down.
TAAACAATTGTTGTATTTATGGAATTAATGAAATTCTTTTGATTTTTTAATTAAAGAAATTGATGAAAGAATAAAATTATACATTAGCATCAACCCACAATTTAGGCAATTCAGATAAAATCCTGAATTAATAGCTTTTATATTAAAAAAAGGATATAGGAAGCGATTAAAATGAAAATCCATATCTATCTTATGTTTCTTTGTTTTTTAATTGTTTTCTTCTTGCCGTGGGAAGCTTCTGATTATAATAAAATGGATGAAGAGAGGCAGGTGAAGTAGCAATGGCTAACACATGTTGAAGAGATTTGATGAGGTTTTGTAATTAATAAACTTATATATATGTATTTTTTTTTTAATTTCTTGTAAGGTTTTTTAATGTTGTCGTTTATCTTCGTTCATCTTTATGTCATCTTGGTTTTATATTCGTTTTCATCGCCGTTCATTTATGTTCATCGTCATTTATTTCTGTTTCATCGTCGTTTATTTCCATTTCATCGTCGTTCATTTCTGTTTCATCGCCATTTCATGTCCATGTCATCTCGGTTTTATATACGTTTTCATCTCTGTTCATCGCCGTTCACCGTCATTCATTTCCGTTTCATCTCCGTTTTCATCTCCGTTCACCGTCATTCATCGTCATTCATTTCCGTTTCATCTTCGTTTTCATCTCCGTTCATCGTCGTTCACCGCCATTCATCATCGTTCATCTCCATTCATTTCCGTTTCATCTCCAAAATAATACGATGAAATTGAAAATCTACAACTATAATATGATGAATGCATATATAAAACATGGAGTTAAATACGAATTTGGTCCCTGTGGTTTACAAATATTAACGGCTAAGGCCCCTTAAAGATTTTTTTAACGATGAACGTCCCTTAACTTTATATTTCATAACATGTAGAGTCCCTGTGGTTTACAAATATTAACGGCTAAGGTCCTTGTGGTTTACAAATATTAACGGCTAAGGTCCCTTAAAGTTAACTAACTTTGTAAACCACAGGGACTCTACATGTTATGAAATGGAAAGTTAAGGGACGTTCATCGTTTAAAAAATCTTTAAGGGACCTTAGCTGTTAATATTTGTAACCCACAGGGACCAAATTCGTATTTAACTCTAAAACATGTAAACCCTGATTCTAAAACTACCATTTGAAGGGATTTTCTTAGTTCGATATTGGAGATGCTATCTAAACCCAGATTTTGAAGATGATATCTAATTTCTAATGTGATGATAATTTATATTCTACACGATTTATTAAAAGACGGATATATAGACTTTCCACAATTATAGGCTTTCTTAACTACAAATGATACAATCCGTTTTAAATTAAATAATAATTATAATTGGATAAATACCAAATATAACATTTTATCATCAAATGACCAAAACACCCTTAAAATTAAGAAAAAACAAAAAAGAAGGAAATTCAATGATTGGTTGAGAGGGGTTTGTAATGTTTGTAAAATAATAGTGGTTTTTAAAAGATCCCTCCCCAATATATACTTGTGTATAAAAATATTGTTTTATTTTTATAAGAAAAGGGCAAAAGAGTATACAAAATGGCTAAAATGACCCTTGATTTAATGGAGTTAACGGAGGCGTTAGTCAGAAGAACCATAGCCAAAACAAACTGAATACCACAGGGACCATATCTCCTAATTTATGTCATCAATCCAAACCGGGTCTTTAGTCAACCTTGGACATCAACCCAAAACCGGATCTTTAGTCCATTAAGGCATCAACCCAAGCCGGATCTTTAGTCTATTGAGACATCAACCCAAACCAGGTCTTTATCTAGTGACGTCAATCCAAACCGGATATTTAGTCAACGAAACCATTAATCCAAACCGGATCTTTAGCCCCATGTTTCCCCCAAAGGGAGAAGGTTCAATACCATCAACATCAATAAGATGGTCTCTCATACTTTAATTCAGTCATAATATCATCACAAATAACAAGACTCCAATTTCACCTAATATCATTTTGAGAAGTTATTATCACATAGGAAACTAATAGACACCATCTTCTTCCAAAGTTACCATTTATGTCAAAACCCTAGATTTTGACCCGACCTTACTTAAACTCATAAAAAGAGAAGGAGATGTGTTCATACTAAAGAACACACAATTACAACATCAAATATTGAAAGTTCACCTCTTGTCATCATCTTTGACAGTTCAAACCCTAAACCTTCCATAAATGAAAAGTTAGGTCATTTATCACAAAACCAAGAAACTACTAACTAAACATAGATAAATACCAAGAAACCTTAAACATTCAAACACATGCGAGTAGAGTGGGTTAGAAGAACTCACCTTAGAGGGTTTTATAGAAAAACCCCAAACTATTTCTTGAGAATGTGAGAGTGATGGGTGGATTCTTCACACTTAATGCACCTAGAAGAGTAATAAATGTTCCATAAATGATCAAGATGGAACCATAAATGATGTGAGATAACTTGGTGAGAATACTCACCAAAAATCGCTGAAGGAGAGCTTAAAAAACGACCTCAAATGATTTTTCTGCCTAAAATCCCGACTAGGGTGGGTTTTTATACCCCAGACCCCGCCGGCGATAGCGTCGTGCGATAGTGACAAGGGTCACTTTCGCGGGCACAATCACGAGGATTGTACTGGGACTTTTATTGGTCTCGCGATAGTGCCATGCGATTGTGACACCCTGTCACTCTCGCTGGCACAATCGCCCAAATGGTACCGCGCCCCACAATTTCCAAAGTCGAACGTCGAGTAGTCCCGAAGCGTTTCGTACTCACCTAAGAAGTCCTTATCGCCCACGAAAAATTCTAAATAACAAGAACTTATTTTACATGCTACGAAACATCCAAACGTAAATCAAAATTTTTTGGATGTTACATTTTACAATTTCGAAACTCAGTAAAAAAGTGTCATTTTTAACAAACAACATGAATCAAATTTGTAGTTCACTTTTTTTTGTTTAAATTGCATCACCTTTTACACAATAACCCTTTAATCAAATCTTTTATTTTATAAAACACGGATTTTTTAAAATATAGGTTGTGTTGAAGCATAGATCCTTTTTATTTTATGAATAATTAATATGTTAAGTATGGTTGTAAAGATAGATATTTATTAATGCTATTATTTGACATAGAAGGTTGTATGTATTTAAATATACTTTGGACACTAGTTAAACAAATAACTTTACTTAAAATATGACTCCAATCGTCCAATTTCTCTACGAAACAGTTGAAATGGTCGTACAAATAAATTTTGGGTAACATGGTTTGTCTTTTGCAGTCATCCAAAGTACACGCGTTTAAGATGCATCAAAAAATTTATTTCTTCGATTCTTTTACTTTATATGAAAACCCATTTGATTTTAGGAATAATTCTTAAAATGTAGTTACAAATTTAAATGACATTTTCTCTGGATCAATATTAAAAGGGACAATTTGGCCGATCTACATAGTTGAAGGGCAGAAATAAAAAGTGGGGATGGAGGAAGGAAGATGAGACTTATTATTATTTTTTTTGGGGGGGGGGGGGGGGGTGTTAAAGGCTTTAACACAATAACACTTGTGGATATGTGATAGTACCGTTGAACAATAATAAAATTAACTAACTAACTAACGGTGAGGGACCAATTCCAAAGTGAAATGAAAGCATGATGAAAATTTTATAATTTTTAAACCGTAAAAGCTTTAACCAAAGTTTTCGCCAAACAAAAGGGACTGAAACATAATTAAATTCTCTATAAATGTTCTTATCGTTCCATCTTTTTTTCTTCTATTCCTCCTCTTTGTCCTTTGAATGAGCCTAGGGATTCCACCACCAATCTGGCCGTTATTACAGGTTAACAACGGTGATTGGTGGTGGATCACGCAGGAGGTGGTGATTCTACAGGGATTATCAACTTTTGCATACATTGAGATATTCAATTGGCTTTCGCTCATACATTGTGTGTGTTAGTCAAGAAGTATGGATAGGTATATGTAACGATCGATGTGGTTTTAGGATTCGTCATATTGGATTTGCGTTAAGGAATCGATCTTCAAATAAATCTCAAGATCAATTTCGCCACCTTTTCCAATTCCTTGGTACATATAAAAAATTCAATATAGCGTCCAATTGTGTCTTATCTATGCCTGTCATTATCATTTTCATTGTGAACATATGATTTACTATTGCAATTTCATTTTATCATTGTGTTGAGTACTAAAATTTATCATGTTATAATACCTAGAAGAAGCTAATGTCGTGTTTATTTGGTAAAGGGTCTGACGAGAACGAGTTATGAATAATAACTACGAACAACATTCAATGATCGCCAAGAAAACCGAATCGGTGTCTCCTCCTTCACATGGCACATCAACAATTGCGATCGGTCATCCTGGTCCATCGACAATAGCCATCGGTTATCCAAAAGGGTGCATTTTGAGCAAAAACAAATCATTATGGATGCAAGGAAATTGTTGCACTTCCTTAGCTACAAGGGAATCATGGGATCGTTTATTTGATGAAGCTTATAGAGCAGATGTTAAGATTTATACAGATAATGGCACCATCATCAATGCACATGCTTGTATTCTTGTAAGTTCAATAATCATTATACAAAATTTTCAATTTTTTTTTCTTGAAGGATGTTCTAGGCTATGCCCAGACTAATCCTGATAAATTGTGACAACAAGAAACCAGCCAGGATAAACTCAGTGACCACAACTGTTGTGTATGCCTGAGGGTAGCTGGGATATTCCACTACATCCAGGGCGGTTAATTTTTTTTTTTTAATTTTTGTTGTAACTTAAGTTTAATGATCATAACCTCGATTAAATCTATGCTTTTACGAACAGGGTTTTGCCTCACCTGTTTTCAGAAGCATGTTTAAGAAATCAAGAAGCAAACACATAATCTCGATTCCTATTCGCGGGGTTCCACCCGAGGCTGTTCGTACCTTCATCCGGTTCTTGTACACTTCATGGTATCATATAGCAACTCTTTTTAGGGTCTATTATTGTAACTTATATTTGTTGGACTTGCCTTACATTTATGGGCTTTGTTTTTTTTAGAACGGCGGGATTTATATTTATTAAAACACATTTATGGGCTTTGTTATTTGGATGCAGCCATGAACAAGCACAAATGGAGGAACATGTGTTATCTCTACTGGTGCTTTCACACGCGTTCGCTGTACAAAAGTTGAAACGCGAGTGCGAACACCAACTCGAACACTTGTTACTAAATGTGGACAACGTAGTGGACGTATTTCAATTAGCGCTACTATGTGATGCTCCTCGACTTAGTATCATTTGTCATCGTTTTATCCTAAAAAACTTTAACATAGTATCTTCCTCTGCGGGTTGGAAGGCCATGCGAGAAAGTCATCCGGCTCTCAGAAAAGAACTTGTTGAATCCGTTAGGGAAGAAGATCGTGTAAGGATATATACGATGGTATAAATATTATCGCTTTTTGATCGATTTAATGATATATACCTTGTTCTAATTAAGCTCGAATTTTGGGTATTTCAGAGACAAAGAGCGAAAAGAAGAAAGTTGGAAGAGAGGAAGATTTATGTAGAACTATATGAAGCAATGGAAGCTCTTGTTCATATATGTAGAGAGGGTTGTAGGACAATTGGCCCACATGATAAGGATTTGAAAGAGGATCAAAAGCCTTGCAAATATGAGGCTTGCAAAGGGCTTGAATCCCTTATTCGCCATTTTTCTGGATGCAAGTTGAAAGTCGCTGGTGGTTGCCCTCATTGCAAAAGAATGTGGCAGCTTTTGGAGTTGCATGCTCGTCTATGTGCCAAATCTAAGGCTTGTAGGGTTCCCCTATGCAGGTAAGTAAGACAAGTAATATAAAACTGAATTTAATGTTGGACTCGTTTTGAACATATTGACAAGGCGATTATAATGGTATAGTTCATAAAATTTAAAGGTATACACTTAGTTAATTGTGGGATGATATGCAGGAAATTTAAGCAGAGGATCGCGAAAGCAAACAAGAAGAAGAGAAAGAAGAAGGAGGAGACGAAGTGGAACATATTGGCGAGAAAGGTGTTGAGATCCAAGAGCATCACCGGAGCTCCGTATTTCAGGTTGGCACCATCATGAGGATCCGACGGGGTTGAATTGGCAACTAAAACACAAATTGGTTTTTATATATACAATATACATATCATGATCATACACAATAACAAAACTATATATTGTTTATTTGTTCATGCTTCTATTAGATGTACATCTCTATGGACATTGAATCAATAATGAAACATTGAGTAAATAATGAACACCATTTACATAAAAGACTCATTCGAGTACGATTTTCTAGCTATTTGAAAAAGTGACTTGGCATGTCTTTTGTCTTAGAGTGTTTTTCTTTTCATGTTAAAAAATACCAGGTATATCTATATATATAACAATATGTACGTAATTGTTTTTACTATATGATAGATCTTGTTGGAACTACAGTTTGTCATTATTAAGACATTCATCAATTATACCATTTAATTTAATGAATCGCAATGTTTCATTTGTACTCGTATGATTGTTGTATTGGGTGGTTTTGACGTGACAAATTGACCCGCACATTCTCTTGGATTAATGGTATCTCGTATATTCATATATTTATGTTGTTTGCATCAATGGTTTATTTATTTGCACAATTTCTTTTTATTACAAAAATGCCGGAGAGTCTCAAAGCTCTCAACCACCATCACTGGTAAGCTTCTATACACTATATTCTAGATAACAATGGATATTGAGCAGCGCCTGGTGCAGGTTTCGCCTTTAATTTTTATGATATCTGCTTTCAGCATCCAGACCTCGATTAAAATATCACTCGTTAGCGAGTATTTAGGATATATGTGATCGCAATGGGTTGAATTGTATTGTTTTACACCAGATGCTACTATTACTTTTAGATGTTTATCTTCTAATAACAGTGGATTTAGTTGCGAAATATATGTTGGTGATTTTAGTGAAATCGTCGGTTCATTTTAGATAATAACAGGGTTGGTAGCTAAGCTATTACATGAGCTAGGAGGTGTGGAGGGCACAATCGTGTAAGCTAACTAGAACCGGAGATCGTTGGATGGTTATGTATGGCGAGTTACTAAGTGGAAAACTGGCAGTGCACGTCCAGTGCGTTTTTGGACATGAAAAGAGCACGGCCTGTGCGTTTTTGTTCATAAAAATAGCACGGGCTGTGTGTTTATCGACATAAGGTTTGTGCAAGGGTCATGCGTTTTTCCTCTTGAAAATGGCACGGGCCATGCGTTTGTATCAGTTTTGTAACTGATATGGTTTTGGTATCCATCACTCCAGTTTGTGCAGCAATCAATCTCATTTAATGTAAAATTATTATCGGTGTCAATATGGGGTCCATTACGATTCTTTATGTTTAAATAGTAACGATTTCTGTCAAAAACGAGACTGAGAATTGAGATTATCCTCGAGTGAATATCGTGATACCCGGGCAGAATAGGTCGAAATATCACTTAAGGAATGCGAGCGCTCACACGATATCAAATTCTTTATCCAAGTTCTGATCACTCATTGTTTCCCACAATTTTCTGCACTTCTTCCCTAACAATTTATGTTGACGATATCCTTGCGCCATTTTATCAGTCACATGGTAAGTGGTAAGTGATCTCCATATCCCACATCAAATTTTGCACATTTAGTTCTTGATAGAGTTGTACCATAACAGGGGGTGTTAAACAATTCATAAAAGATAAACATTAATCCCCAAATTGGAGATGGTCTTTGTCACCTATACCGAAATAAACAGCTTTTAGGATCTAAACCTTGTACAAATTTAGATGGAAATTATTTAGTTACATAAAAAGTAAATATCTTAAAAATTCACATCACAAATATAATATGTCATTAATTGGTTGGAAGGTTTATCTGGATTATTGGATCCTCAATGGTTCAGTATATATAAAAAATAGTAAGAAGAATCCAATTCGAAGAAAAATAATACTCTACTAAAATTCAAGCTAAAGCATGATACCCTTAATAAATCTTTATCTTCTTCTTAGAATGTATGTAAGCAAATAAGACTACTTCAGTTATCAATTTGTATTTTATACCACGTTAGAAGATCCACGAGATGTCGAGTTTCCACTACCTTCTTCTGGTAGTTGGATGAAGCCTGTAAGTCCACATATCCATCATTGTTTTCTTGACCTTCTTGTTGGCTGTTTGGAATCAGATTATGTAGCTGCTTAACTGTTTTTTCATCCAGTTCCGATCTTCTCTTTGTCCAAGCTCAAAAGTCAAAATAAGAAAAATGCACTTATTTTTGTACAAGTAAAAGATGCATTTCTGATTTTGATTCATCATGCTCTTAATGTGCTTGTAACAAAGTTGAGCCCTAATCTTCTGGTTCATATCAGAGTCTCATGGAGAGGAGTATGAGCTTTCATCATCAGAACTTGTACCATCATGCACATTGTATCTGCTTAGAACAGGTAATGATGCAGTGGCAGGAATCCTGAATGATCTTGCTGAACCAACCGTAGTTCTATCCTGCATTTGGCTAACCTCCTTGCAAACATGATCCAGTATGCGTAGAAAATCCCTTACGATCATGAAGATCCTGAAAGGTTGGGCCCCCTCTCTTGCCGTATCACCGTGGAAATACTCCGTTACATCTCTAACAGATGCCAAGGCCTTTCTTTCATCGATCTTGATCTTTGCAATTTCTATTTCTGCTTCTTTAAGAAATATTTTCATCGACTCGAAGAAATTTCCTTGCATGTCTGGCTTCTCATGACCTGCCAATCTAATTTTTTGAAGTCCCATTTCGAGCTTTGCCACATAGCCACTTAAAACATCTGAGTCCATTCCTGCTGCTTTTTTGACATTATTTAATTCTCTGCTCAGCCCACCAACAACCTGCAACCCTTGTTTCTTAAAATGTCCTTCTTTGAATCCGGGATTCATTGTAGTGGAAATACCGTTGTTATTAGCAGCATCATGATCCGTGCCTTCGGACCTGATAATCTCTTGGACTACAAAGTGAAGCAGGGTCGTTTTCCCATCTGTTCCCTTTATGTCTACAAGTTTTAAGAGTGTATCAAGTTTGAAAGCCGTAGCCTCACCACGATTTGTGCCAACATTCATCCGGTTACCCGTCCGTAAAACAGCCTCAAGGAGTTTGAGGAAAAGCCGACTATTCTTTAGTTCCTCACTTGCTTCCTGAAAGAAATTAATATCATATTTATATATAATGATCTACACCTTGCAGATAAGAATTATTATATAAAATACTAAATTTTAGTATTCAAGTTTATACCTCTAATGTTGAAAACGAACTCCTCAGGTATTTGATTTCATTTTCAAAGTTTGCTCTGTAAAGCATGGCCTCCACCCTTTTAAACGCGAATGGTATGTCAAGGATTGCCTTTAGGAATCTCTCTGCAGAGCCTAATTTTGACATGTCACCATTATAATCTCTAAGTTTTATCTCTTCTTCCTTGGTTGGAGCCATCTTCACCAGTGTTTCCAAGAGCTCAGCTCCTAAGCCTTCTGGATTTCCTGTTCCACCAAAAGGATTTTTTTTAGCTTTTGTGTTGTTACAGTTTTCACTTTAGATTTTACATTTTTATAGATTTACCTAATCACATCATTCACAGTATCATGAATTCACACACGTCACAGACTCATGATTGAAACGAAGTTGTAAAATTACCCTTCCAAGTTTTATTTTAAATATTTAATTAAAGACTATTTATATAATACTAATATATATGATTTTTCTTATTCTAATATGAATGTAAATTTTTTAATATCATCATCTCATTGTATAATATATAGAAAACTTATATGTATATATATATAACTATATATATGACATACAAATTTGCTGCCTTACGTAATGCCTTGAAAAATGCCGCGTCCTCGCTGTGGCGTGTAAGGCTAGAGACTTGACCACACCTTATGCAATTTAGAACCTTGGTTATGAGAGAGTTAACAAGATGTGGGTAGGGAGGAAAAAGTTTTGCATCTGTCATTTAGAGCCATATTTTTTGTATTTCCTGAAAAGCTAAAAAGTTTTTCCATTGCATTAGTTTTACACCACTTTGTTCAGGTCTGAATATCACTCTCTTACCCCTCCACCTACCAGCTGAAAAGATAACTATTTCAATGCCTTTTTGCAGATCTGTATTAATTTTAAACTAGCTATGTTAACATATATGCAAAACTGCTACCCCGAGCACACACAATGGAACCGTAGACAGTCAAGTGAAATCCAGTCCATGAAATAATTTGATTGATCAATAGAATATGTGAATGAAGTCTTAATTGATGGTTATTGAGCTGCATCTATGAGATGCGATAATTTGTAAAACAGATAGGCAAATCTTGAGGCTAAAAGCTTAACATAATACAAGTCGGTTTACTGATTTTTAGTTATCAATGTCCATTGGTAATTTACACATCATGGTACTTATGAATGATTTTATAAATCGAATCAACATAGAGAACTGCTATTTGGGAAGTTCTCTTTTCATGGTTTTGACAAAAAAGGATATTGGTTGTAGAAAGTTAATGTTATCCATGCAATCTTACACCTAGGGTGTACCAACTTAGGTAGATATTTACATTCCTTAAATATGATTAAAGGATTTCAGAATACCTTTCGTTAGTGCATACTAAACCAAAGATGCATTCAAAACTAGTTTGTGGGTTATAGACTAATAGACAACGAATGACTTAGAATTAGGGATATGAATTCGGTAAAAGCAGGGTTGCTTATTATATTTGGAAGCCTCTAGGCATTGATTATACATTTCCATTTTTCGCGAGGTCTGAAAACTGTTAATTACCATTATTGGCTCAGGCATATGGGATAGAAGGGGTGACTTTGCCCAATATGGGATAGAAGTTGAGATTACTTACCATCTAGAAGTGCTTCAGATACCTCATCCCTTGTTACATTCAATGCTCTTAGTAGTATGGCTATGTTCTGTGACTTTTTCGGATCCAAAACTCTATTCTCCTTTTCAACTGGAGGTAGAACTGATTTTCGTATCTCTTCTTTTTTTGCTGACCCAGCAGAATTACTTCCAAAAAGGGACTCCATCATGTCCTCATTTAGTCTACAACACAAAGGGGAAATTATACATACAACATTTGACAATGAACAATGATATGCTTTTCGAGTGTGTGTATACTTACTGGAAGGAGCTCGATTTTAGCTGGTCCCATACTGTTGCTCTATCCGAGGTTGCACGTACTTTGTCCCAGTGTAGAGGCTTCAGCTTTGGTTTAAACCCATCTGCATCACGAGCTTCGATACCATTGTTGTTTACTTCCTCCAATGGCATTCCTTTTACAATTCCAGGAATTACTCTAGGACTAGAACTAGGACTAGGACTCCTTGATTCCAGCTTTGCCACTTGTTGAGAGATGGCTTTCGTCGGAGAAATTCCCATCTTTTGTGGTGTTGATAAAGCTGGGGGAGGAGGAGGAGGAGGTGGCGGTGGGGGTGGCGGCGGTGGTGGTGGAACAGGGGGTTTAGGCTTTTGTTGAGATTGATTATGTACCGAATGCAAACTCGTCATATCTACTGGAGGTGGGGCTGCGAATTTTGTCCTTCTGGGACCATATGTTATCGCCAATGGCTGACTATACTCCAGTGATGGAGGAGCTAGTGGCGGCCGTGGTGGCGGAGCTGCTGGTGGTTGTGGAGGAGTAGTGGAAGGCAGCTTTCGCGATGAAGAATTACTATGTTTTGTATCAGGGGAAGAAGAAACCGAAAGCCTTGACCTTGGTGAAGTTCTCTTGGAATGAGGAACGGGACTAGTAGAACGCGCTTTGCTTCTTTGTTGGATCATCAAACTAGAGTTATTATCGCTCAAACGACTCTGTTTTGATCTGGGAATCGAATGCCCTTCTTCAGTGCTCGCAATTGATCCATGAGGGGTGTAAAAATCATGGCTTTCTTCATCGGATGAAGAAGACGTGGCTGGCGGAGAAGTGATGGTTGGTGGTGGTGGCTGGGGTTTACTCAACGGTGGAAGTGGCTGAAGGTCAGGACTCGGCCTATATCGGTCTGATGTTTTAACTGAGCCCAGTTTATGATAAGGTGATATGTTTTGTGGTTCGTTGGTTGTTTCACCGTTGGATCTTGATGGCTCAACGGTTCCAATGTAGAGAAAAGTGGATGGTGGCATGTTATCTTCATTATTTCTTTGTGAATTTCGTCCTCCCACGAGCTTTTGGGATTCAGCTGGGTGTTTAGACTTGTGTTTATAGATGTAGAATGCTAATGCTGACAGCATTCCTAGAGTGACAATGGCAACCGAAATTGCAACTGCTATTTTCTTGGCAGGCTTGGTGGGTGGCTGTGGGGCAATGGGGTGTGATACGGAGTTGTTACTGGTGTCAGCCCCCACCGCCAGTGGTGGCGTTGGTGGTGGCTGCAATTGGGGCTGATCTGGTGTCTGGCCATTTGGGTTTTCATTAAAGAAAGGGTGGTCGGAGTCGGAGTCGGGGTCGGGGGTGGTGGTGATGGGCGGTGGTGGAGGTGGAGGTGGGGATTGGGCATCTGGTGGTGGTTGTGAAGTGAAGGGAAACAGTGGCTGGTGGAGAATTCTTCTTGTGGTGGGGTGGGAGGAGGAGAGTAAAGTTAAGAAAGAAAGGATGAAAAGAAGTCTCATAGTGGTGTTGTTAATGGTGATTGTGTGGTGGTTATTTGCTTCACAGAATTCATGATATCTGGGTTAGTTTTGTGTGGTGTCATCAAGATTTAGCAAATTGGATGAGAGAGAGAGAGAGAGAGAATGAGATTAAGGAGCAAAGGGAGGGAACTGTGTGAAGCTTCTCTGGCCTGCAAGATCTGGAATGGATGCTTTCTTCCCGTTGAGGGGAGATGGGTTTTGGGTGTCTGAATGACGTCAGCAAGACTTGCACTTTCTTCTTTTTTATATTGCTTTTATTTCCACCAAAGAAAGAAGAAAGGTGACCACACAAAATTTGGGGCATCTTTTTTTCCACAATCGTGGATGTCCAGACCAGCTTACGTTAATCTCAGGGCCTTGAAGAACATGTAAGAAAATTCCCCAAGACACAAACTTTATTGTCAGTTGAGCCAACCCTACTGATAGAACTCGTTTTGAGGTCCATATCATATTTCGATTTCTCCTTTTTATTTATTTTATAAACTTTTTTTTTACCTTTAATCAACCAGCTCATAACTTAAATTTTACAGTAATTGTTTCCTATTATTTAATTAGACTGGGTCCCATCATTTTGATAAAGAACAGGTTTATCAACTTTTCCCCCTTGGTGTTGGTATGTACAGTTTCTTCCCGATAATTTAAAAATTAATGAACAGGTCCACTAGGTTTAAGAATTTTGAATGCTCTTAAAGATTGTTCTTCATGTTCTTTTACAGAAACTGCAACTTTTTGGTTTAATTTCCAGAGTTGGATTGATGAATCTAGTGGAATGGTACTGTTTCTTTGCACATGAACCAGTCATCGAAGAAGTGTGTGTTTGGGTTTTGGAGTTATTGATCTGAAATAGAGAATTGCCTTTATTTACTTCTTTTGCCAATCTGTCAAAAGAGTTGTTCTCACATGACAAAATCCAACGTGTCTTGTTTCTTACAAATTTTTTTAGTGCCGTTTAGAGGATAGATTACCGGTTCTCTTATCGAATCCGGTTAACCAATAATTGTATCTAGTATGACAACAACTAAGGTTCTTATCAGATAAATTAAGGAGAAGACTTTTATCCGGTTAGCGTTTACTGGGTAAAAATATTTACAAACAATTTATTTTGATAACAGAGAATATTATCCAATAAGGTAAGTCCGGATGATGACTTTTGCTTGTAAGCGTTTAGCGATCATCATTTGGTAAACAATCGTACAACCAAATCAATCCTTTACGAGTAGATAAATATAGCAAATTGTATCAAAATAAAATCAATCAATCTTGTCTTGTTTTTATTTTGATAAAACCTTGATCTAAAACTATCATTTTGAGATTTACGACGTCACTCATTGCATTGTTTTGCACCATTTACCATATTTTTTCGTTAATTGTGGTGTCTGGATCACTTTGCATGCATCTTAAGTAATCTTGTGGGATTATAGAGAACAATCAGAAAAATCCCAAGTGGCTTTGGAGAAGGTCAAACCAGTGACATACGGGAAGTCCTCCCAAAACTTTTTTTTGGGAAAGGGTGTCATAGGCTATGCATAGACTAATCTCTTGGTAAATTATGACTGTAAGACACGAGCCCTGAGATTAAACCTCAGTGGCCACAAGTTGTGTATGCCTGGATTCGAACCCTGGGTAGATTGGTTATTTCGCCACATCCCCCAAGGCCTTAACCAGTACGCCACAACCCTTGTGATTGTCCTCCCAAAACTTAAAGTCTTATTGTCAGTCAACTAACCTCTCAAGGTTTGCATTACCTTATTACCTTATGTTGTTGATACCTGGAAATGAAAAACCCATGGTAGGGTGTTGGCTCAGAAACCATGCTTGCCCCACTTGCAAAATTGAACAAGGTAACCATAGAATTTAATGAATGATCGTATTATGTAAAAGGAAAAAAAAACATTGTTAGTTATTTCATTCTTATTCTCTACTTAAACCAAACACCATCAAATATTGTCATTCCTATTCGTTACCTTCTAATACCCTCTCGACCAAAAGAGCCCTTAATTTTTAACCGAACAAACTCTTAATTTATTTAAGGGTTAAAAGCACATTGACGGGTCGTCTGAAGATCAAAGTTAGCGTGTATGTAACGACCCAGACCAATCTGGAAAGTTTTACGTTTTCATCAAGATTTGGTAATAAGTAGAAGTTGAGGGGCTGATTGGTATCTTTGGGATGGAGTATAAAAGGGCTCAAAACCCTAGGTAACATTCCATTTTTCCCTGATTTGTGTGTGTGACGGTTGAGTTTGTGGAGAGAAAGGAGAATGGGGTTCTTGGGTGTTTTGGGTGCATTTGAAAGAGAGGAATCATCAAGTTCATTTCCAGAAGGAAGGGAAGGATTGTATTCGTGTTCTGCAAGTAACCTCTAAGGTAACCTCTAAACCATAACTCCTTTCAAGATTAATCTGCTGATTTCTGAGTTTTGTGGGTTATAGCTTATTCTAAGACATTTGAGGCCAATAGAGAGATTTAATCATCGTTAAATGTGTTTTGATAATAATAACTGATGGGAAATCGATTACAGATCATTTAGTGATAATTTATTGGCTTATCTTGAGGATTAAGAGGCGGGTAATAAGATTTTTCAATCTTAAACCCGTCCAGCGTATCGTCCGGACACCTTCAGTTTAAGAAGGTATCCGGGTAGAACGTCTGGAGAGCTTCTATCCCGATAGGATGAAGGTATCCGGGTGTGGGGTCGTCCGGAAAGATGGTGTTGTCCGGATAAGTTTAGTCGTCCGGATAAGTGTGCCGTCCGGATAGGTAAATCGTCCGGAAATCTGTAGCGTCCGGTAAGTTTGGACGTCCGGAAAAGTGTTGTCGTCCGGAAAATATGGTTTTACCCGGTAGTGTGTCCGGGAAAGTTGTGTGTCAGGTGAAGAGTGTCCGGATAGTCCTGGTCAGCTTATAAATTTGTCCCCTCATTCAGGTAGACAATTTGGATGTAAAGAGCAGAGTAGGGAAAAGCAAGCAAGCGTGTCAGGTGAGTTTTCTAACTAAAATACGTGTTATTTTAACATGTTTTCTAAAGCGAGTACATGATGAGAAATGCCATGTTTTATTTTTATGCTTTGACTGCATGAAAGTTGTTTACAGTTTTAAATGAGATTTGTAAATGATTTATGGGGCGGGCCTATCCCGTGTATGATTTATGGGGCGGGCCTATCCCGTGTATGAGTTATGGGGCGGGCCTATCCCGTGTATGATTTATGGGGCAGACCTATTCCGTGAAAAATATATGTGGGATGTGTGCATACATTGGTTTTGATGTAAATTGTCTAAGTCGGGGGTGTGTTCCGCTAGCTCGTGCCGGGGGGTGTGTCCCGTTTATGCCAAGGGAGGTGTGACCCTGTAAGGCAACATGAGACTGACTCGTTGTCATCTACGGGTGACTTCAGGGTGCCGATTTACGAGGGGCGGACCTTAATCCGTGAATGATTTTGGATGAACAGTTTTATGAATGATTTATGTTGAAAATGATAAACTGTTTTTGAATGCTTTGATAACTGTTAGGAGGGACTCACTAGGCCTTATGGTCTAACCCTCGCATTTTCAAAATAAAACCTTTTCAGGAAAGCAGGTATTGAAAGGCTCTAGCAAGTGAGCAAGGAGTTAGCAAGAGGAAGCCGGATAGTGTAGTGACACTATAGTAATATTTAGTATTTCTCAGTTGTGTAGGTTGATTCCGCCAACCAGATTTTGATTTGATGTAAGAAATTTTGGGACCCGTCTCTGGGATATTCTATATTTATGAAATGCGTGTTTAAAAATGTTGGGTTGTTATAGTGTAAAAGTGAAGGGCACCCAAGGACCGATCATTTAAAGAACAAGGTCAATGGGTAAAGGTAGAGATATCAGACAAAGCAAAAGATGGTAAAGAGAAGTCATTACTGAATCAAGTATTTGATGAAGAAAAGCTAGTTGTTAGACGATCGAGAAACTTATGAAGGAAAGACAATTGCCAGTCTTATCGAATTTCAATAACTAAATATGATTTTAACATATTATGAATCTTCAATCGTTACAAAGTCTGTAGTCCTTCAGTCAACATGTGTGTCTTATTCTCTTATACAAAGGACCACAGACCAATTACACATTGTGGACTAATTATAAAGTCGAAGAAACAATACATATAAACAACAATAATGATAACATTGCATATAGAACATCAACTTGGCCATGATAAAGAAGGTTACAAGGGGATCGTTTAAGGGCAACTACCTGATCATGTATTAAGATCGAGTGAAGTTGCAGGATATGTATAAATACTAGACTTAAGACAACGAGCAACCGATTTGTTGAAATCTCTCATGTTCTCTTCTTTTTGAAATCCTCTTGAACTTATTGTCTGACGTTTGCAATCTCTCAAGCTTAAAAGAATCTAACATGTCTATTATGTTTCTTCTAGATATTATTATTTGGGACTGCTGAGAGTTATATAATTTGAGATAACTGTATATATCATAACCCGTCACATTTTAAATTTATCCATAATATAAAAAAATAGATTCTAATTTAGACTTCTAAATCAACTAATTTGATCTAAAGTTCATTTTCCACGCCAAATAATTATAGATTCTGTAAAGTTTACTAGAAGTGTACTCGCGCAATGTAGCGCTATAATTTCGTATTTTAATGTTTCGTTTTATTTTTTCTTTGTTGATTTTATAAAGTCGTTTAATTAAGTTTTACCATAATTAAATATATGTATAATAGTGATGTAATTTATTTTATATTTTCGGTTAGAATTCAATCATTATCTTAGTTATATTTAAAATTACTTATATTTAAAATGAGATGTTTATTCTGTATTTGATTATGTTTATCAGTTAGTTATGAATTCAAACATCCAGCTTTAAAAGTTGTACTTGTGCATCATTTACTTGTAATCTTAAATTTTAAGTAATATGCATAGATAAATTGTACTTGATATATAAAAAATTGTTTTTAAGAACTTTTCTTAAATGATTTATAATATAGTATAGATTAATTAAAAAAAAATTAAACGAGTCATTTATATTTAAACCTCCATCTCTAAAAAAACACTTTTTGTAATGTTACCCTTCATCACCAACAAAATTTTAAAAACATATTGAACAAAATAAAAAAAGTCATAATCGATTTTTTAAATATACCAGTTGAATTTGTAAAAAACTACTAATAAATATAAAAACATTATTCAATATATATTAAAAGAAACATATAAAATATTTTATTTAATTTATAGTGTAAAGTTGTAAACTACAAATATGCTCCTTACAGTTTGTTGAAAATAACACTTTTTGATTCAAAATTACAATATAGTCATCATGGTTTGTGAAAACGTTCGAATTTGATACCTCTTTCTAGCGGTCATTAAAAATGTTCTGTTAAATGCTGAGCATTTTCATCTTTTATTGATTTGTTTTTTATCTTTTATCCAATCAGAATCGAATTTATGATTTTGGTCTCTATAATTCTTTAACGGGGAAAGACAAAAAATGATATAAGAATGAAAATGCTCCTTATTTAATTTTTTTTAACGATTGTTAGAAGAACTAATTAAATCAGACATTTTTAAAAACTAGGATTGTCATCTTGTAACTTAAAGTTGTATGGACGAAAAGTTGTTTTCGACAAACCACAAGAACCAAATTTATAGTTTACTCCAATTTATTTTATTATAAAATATCAATATAATCTATAATAACACTTAACAAAATCAAAAATTTAAATAATATTAAATCTTGAAATTGATTGATGGTAATTTTTTAATTTTTATTTAATATTAGTGTCATGTCACGTGGGATGCATTGGCACCGACTATCATATCTCTTTTGTGGTACATGGCCACGTCGTTTTCAGCATCTTGCCTTTGCTTGTCTCCTTTGTTTTTTGTTTTTGCTTTTCCCAATTCCTTCCTTCTTCTCATCTCATCCTCATCCTAAACCCATTTTTACCCTTCCTTTTTTCCATTTTTATTAAAATATTTAATTATTCGTTTTTTATTTTTTAAATTAATAAAATAGTAATTATATCTATTACTGTCGTATTTGGTTTTAAGTTATAATAGGAAAAAAGCTCCAACGAAAACGGAAAATTTTCAAAAATGATATGTTTGCAATATCGGTTAACATGGTAAAATGATGGAAAAAAGCTGAAATAAAATTCAACTGTTGTA
This sequence comes from Saussurea involucrata, assembly GCA_033807775.1. NCBI lineage: Eukaryota > Viridiplantae > Streptophyta > Magnoliopsida > Asterales > Asteraceae > Saussurea > Saussurea involucrata. The sequence goes on along the minus strand of CM066322.1, from coordinate 51,714,096 downwards.
GGATAAATGTGTCATCGTTTAAAGGATATGACGATATAGATAAATATGGAGATAGATATAGATTATTAGAGTTATTTATGGAGTAAATCTCCTTCCATGATTATCACGATCTCTATGTAAACCTCCCTATATAAAGGGCTTATGATTAATAAGAATTACGCGACTTCATTCTCTCTATTATCGTTGTTCTTTTTCTCTTTCCCTTTAACACGTTATCAGCACGTAAGCTCAGAATTCAATATAATTTAAATGGTTGTTTCGTCCGTTGCTCGTTGCCTACCTACATATTCTTCTTACGTTGGTCACAAATTCAAGTAAGTTTTTTCTCGGCTTGTTATTCTTATATATATAAACTATAAATTGTTCTTGTTTATTATCATCGATCACGACGGCGTGCAACATGGAAAATAAAAAACAAGCAGTCAAGTATCATAACGAGCACTTTATCAATGACAGGTATGTCGTATTGAATTTATTAACTGTGTATGCTCCTTAATTTCATTCCCATTATAAAGGATTAGGTAATATGATTATTATTATAAATAAATAAATAAAAATAGTTATAGAATTAAAAGGTTGGTTGACGAGAGAATGGTATAAGAGATTTTTGTGAGAAAATCCAAATTTTTTGGGCTAAGTATACATGTACTGTCATCTCATTGTTAAGCGATATGATTTTTTTTACATTGTATCTATCCTAATAATCATACTTACGAATCAATAACATAAAAAATGTTTATTTTAATACTTATTGATACAAATAAATTTTGATGTGTTTTTTTAGAAGTTATATATTATTAAATATTAAATTTTATAATATATTTTGTTGGACAACCTAAGGGGGGGTAAGGTTGTATTTAAAATCTTTTTCTTTCAAAAATTCTTTGAACAAATAAATACAGTACAAACAATACAGTAAAAATAAAGCAGAGTATAAACAAGTAAATATACAACAATTATATAAACAGATATAATTTAAATGCACAGCGGAAATGTAAATAGATAAGGGAAAGAGAATACTTGACAACGGTATTTTTAAAGTGGTTCACCAAACACAAAGTTGGCTAGTCCACCTCGAGAAAATAACACTTCTCGGAGATCCAATACGAAACGTGTTCTTTACGGTAGAAACACAAACCTTAATACAACAAACGCGAAACACTCTTCTTTGAGAGATTAATGTGGATCACTCACTCTAATTCAAACACTTACAAGAGGGTATAGATTTTAATATGAATAATCACTCTTGAATAAGGTTTATCACTTGGATATTTTTAGAGAGTTTGATCACTTGAGTTGTGTTGCTGATTCAACTAATCGAGAGATTTTAATCTGCTATCAACTCAAGATTTCTTGCTCAAAAATTAATTTTATCAGTTTAAGTGATTTAGTGTGAGTAAGAAAGCAGCAGAATAATAATCAAATGCTGAGGGAGAATTTATTGCTGAAGTTGGTGTGTCATTGAAGGCTGCTGGATGCTTGTATTTATACTGGATGATCATCAGTCTTGAGAGTTTCGCGGTATACAGCCAGACCATCGCGGTATACCGCGTCAGAAAAAGTGTACTGCAAGGAGAAGGTCAACCTGCAAAAGATCAACGGCTACAAGTACCCGCGGTATACCGCGTTGCACATGGCGGTATACCGCCTGAAAAAGTTGTCTGACAAAAGAAGCTTCATATGCAGATGATGCTGATGGTGAACAGTACCCGCGGTATACCGCGAAGACCTTGGCGGTATACCGCCTGAAGTTTTGTCCAATGAGAGCAAGGCAACGCAGGGTGGTTCGGCTGATCACACTTCTTGCAACAGATGATGAACAGTAGCAAACAGCATATATATATATATATATCAAGTGATTTAATATATATAAAAAAATATTGTATATATATATTTGATTCAAATATATTTATATAGATACGAAATATCCAAGTGATAAAATATTTTAGGGTGTTTATCATTTTAAAATAAAATGACGAAACTCTTCAGACTTGGATACTTCAGATAAAAAATTTATCGAGATCATTTAAATATCTGCACACTCAGATAAAATATTAGATAACAAAATAATGCGGTGTGTTTTGTAATCATCAAAATAAATATGGAGATGTGATTTTATGTGTACCAAAAATATATCACAATATTTAAAGCTGGGTACACTTGCACCAACAATCTCCCCCTTTTTGATGATGACAAACACAACGCTAAACACGAGAGCATACTCGGTTTCTCTCCCCCTTTTGTCGAAGCAAAAAGGGTTTAAGAAAATCGCTTATGCTCCCCCTCGAAAGATGCTCCCCCTCAAAATATGAAATATTTGAGAGTTAGTATTTATCAAGGGTTATACTCAAGCATGCCTAAACCAAGTCTTAATTTAAAGAAGGCTTTTTTGTTAAGAGCTTTTGTGAAAATATCGGCCAAATTATCTTCCGAATCAACCTTTTCAAGCACGATTTTGCCTTTTTGAACATTATCTCGTAAAAAGTGATGTCTCAATTCAATATGTTTGGTACGAGAATGCAAAACGGGATTTTTACTTAAGTTTATGGCACTTGAGTTATCACACATAATTGGAATTTTGGTTAGGTGTACCTCAAAATCGGTAAGTGTGTGTTTCATCCATAGGACTTGAGCACATGCTCTTGCGGCGGCTACATATTCCGCTTCGGTGGTAGACAAAGCTACGGATTGTTGTTTCTTAGAGAACCAAGATACAAGTGAGAGACCTATAAAGGCACATACCCCACTAGTACTTTTTCGGTCAACAATAGATCCACCAAGATCGGAATCGGCGAAACACGTTACTTCTAACTCGGGTTTCTTTGCGTACCATAAGCCAAGATTAGTAGTACCTCGTAAATATCGAAAAATACGCTTGACAGCTTCATAGTGAGATTGTTTAGGTGAAGATTGAAAACGAGCACATAAACATACACTAAACATAATATCAGGTCTACTAGCAGTTAAATATAATAAACTACCAATCATACCACGATAAATCTTTTCATTAAAATCGTTTCCCTCCTCGTCACGAGATAATTGCAAATTTGTGGTCATTGGAGTTTCAACGGGTTTGACATTTTCAAAATTAAACTTTTTCAACATATCTTTACAATATTTAGATTGACTAATAAAAATACCAGTTTCACATTGTTTTATTTGCAATCCTAAGAAGTATTTTAACTCTCCCATCATGCTCATTTCAAACTCGCTTGTCATTTTCGCAGAAAATTCATTACACAGTTTTTCATTAGTGGAACCAAAAATAATATCATCAACATATACTTGCACAACCACAATATCATTTTGAACATATTTCACAAATAAAGTATTATCTATTTTACCCATAATATAACCACTAACAATTAAAAAGGTTTTTAATCTATCATACCACGCACGCGGAGCCTGCTTTAAACCATAAAGCGCCCTTTTTAATTTATAAACATGTGTCGGGTTTTCAAAACTTTCAAAACCGGGAGGTTGAGAAACGTATACCTCCTCATTTATAATACCATTTAAGAAAGCACTTTTAACATCCATTTGAAATAACTTAAAATCTTTAGCATTTGCAAAAGCGAGAAGCATTCGAATAGACTCCAACCTAGCAACCGGTGCAAAGGTTTCGTCATAATCTATACCTTCTTGTTGACTGTACCCCTTGGCAACTAAACGTGCCTTGTTTCGTGTGACTCCACCGTTCTCGTCTACCTTGTTACAGAAGACCCATCTTGTGCCAATAATGGTTTGACTACTAGGGCTAGGCACTAAGTCCCACACATCATTCCTAGTAAATTGGTTTAACTCATCTTGCATGGCCAATATCCAATCCTCATCACCTAAAGCTTCATCTATGGTTTTAGGTTCTATGGTTGAGATAAAGGCATGGAAAGCACAATGGGTAAGGATTTGTGATCTAGTTGTCCTTTGGTTTAGGTCACCTATAATTTGATCTACGGGATGGCCTCGAGCGGTTCTAAGGTTAGGATCATCTATACCTTGTGGAATAAAGCATGGAGGGGCATCACTAGATTCAATATTATTTGTGGAAGGTTGAGTACCTAAATCCAAGGTACTAAGTTGTTGGGCTAAGACGTCTCCTTCACGAATATTATCATTTGCTAAGGGTGCACTCGGTTTGGGAGGACTTTCGTCAAAGCTAACATTAAGGGATTCTTCTACTACCATGGTCTCCTTATTTAGGATTCTATAGGCTTTGCTATTCCAAGAGTAACCTAGGAAAACTCCCTCATAGGCTTTGGGGTCAAATTTGGTTAGGTAGGATTTGGTGTTTAAAATGAAACATTTACAACCAAAAACTTTTAGGTGAGCTAGGGAAGGTTTTCTACCTCGGTAAAGTTCATAGGGTGTCTTATTTAGGATACCTCTAATTAGGACACGGTTAAGCACATAGGTCGCGGTAGCAACGGCATCACACCAAAACTTTTGGGGAACTTGATGTTCGTTTAGCATAGTTCTACTCATTTCTTGCAACGTTCGATTTTTCCTTTCAACAACCCCGTTTGACTGAGGAGTTCGAGGAGCCGAAAAGTTATGAGTTATACCATGTTTATCACAAAAGGCACCAAATTGTACATCATTATCGAATTCTCGTCCATGGTCCGTACGTATGGAAACAATCGTACAACCTTGTTGGTTTTGAATTCGTTTTCCCAAAATTTTAAACTTTTCAAAAGCCTCATTTTTATGTCTCAAAAATAAAGTCCAAGTATAACGGGAATAATCATCCACAATAACCAAAGTATAAAAATTTCCTCCAAAACTTTGAATAGCCATCGGGCCAAAAAGATCCATATGTAAAAGTTCTAAAACTCTTTGAGTAGAAATAACATTTTTTGATTTATGAGAAACGTGATGTTGTTTGCCGACACGACAAGCATCACAAAAATGATTATCAAACTTTAATTTTGGCAGGTCACTCACAAGCTCCTTATTTTTTAAGTTTTGCATTAATCTTAGATTAGCGTGACCTAAACGCCTATGCCATAAAGTAGAAACATCATTAATAGAAGATAAGCATACATTATCAGATACAACAGTTTTACAAATATATAAATTTCCTTTTACAAAGCCATTTAAAAGAACTTTGCCATTTTTTATGATTTTACAAGAATCTTCTTCGAAGACAACAGTTGTATTATTTTTACACAATTGGCGAACACTTAACAAATTAAAATGTAAATTATCAACATGATTCACATTAAGAAATTGAACATTATTGCAAGAGACTGTACCTCTACCAATTATATTTCCTTTGGAGTTTCCTCCAAAAATTACCTGTCCACCATCACATGACTTATATGATGAAAAGAGATTATTGTTTCCGGTCATGTGACGTGTGCAACCACTATCGAGTATCCAGTCCATATCAAGGTCAATCTACAATAATGAAGATGTAACTTTTATGGTCCCCATTTCTCGTGGGTCCTTGACAATTAGTTTCAAAAGTCAACCAACATACATATATATAAAGTAAAACAGAATATATATATATATAATATATTACACAATATTAATATATATATATAATACATCAAATCATATTAATATATATATATAACAAACACCATATTATATATATATATATGTAATACGTATATATATGTAAACAAACAGTACATAGAATATATATTACTTATATATATAATGTATACAACAAAATATATTTAAACTATATATATATACATAACACATTTAAAACCATAAACGCATACCACCGGGATTATCATTACTAAACATTCCTTTTGGAATCCATTTATTTACCATTTTAATTTTGCGATTATATTTATCATACACATAAAAACAAGTATTTACATTCGCATTATTATTAGGTTTAGAATATTTATCATGGTACATGCGAGCATACGGTTTTCTCGTATTATAATTTACATTATTTATTTTACGCACATATTGATTTCTTGTATTTACTTTAGGTGATTCATAGAATCTTTTGATGGGTATACATGAACATTTATCAACACAAGTATTGGAACCAATGCCTTTTCTACATTTTATACGGTTAGGCATATTAAGCATGTTAAGAACTTTCTCATTGCTACTTTCAAAGGCTTTAGCTAGCATGTTATCTTTTTCATATGAAGCACATTTAGCCTTTAAACATGTAATCTCATTATCAAGAATATCACATTTTGTACAAATAATATTTTCATGTGATTTTTTATTCAAGCATGCAATTTCTTTATTTAAAACATCACAAGATTTACAAAAATCTTTTTCTCCTAATTTAGTTTCTAATTTAGCAATTATATCTATATCATTTTCAGATTTTTGTTTAACATTTTTTATTTCCTTTTTACATGCATTTACAGTTTCTTTTAACATAGCATTCTCATCTTGGTAACGATTTGCAAGAGCGGCCATTTTCTGAAAAGATTCATATAATTCTTCAAGATTATTTTCACTATCACTTTCATAATCACTATCGTAATCCGAGTAAGAAGATTTTACCTCGTCGTCGCTATCGGCCATAAGACAAATGGCTTGATAGTCATCTTCTTCTTCACTCTCGCTCCACGCGCCTCCAATGAAGGCTTTCTCCTTCTTCTTTTGGAATTTGTTCTTTTTCGGACATTCATTGGCGTAGTGGTCTTTGTCACCACATGAGTAGCAAAAGCCTCTCTTTGGCTTAGCTTTATCGTCTTCACTCGAGTCGCCATTTTTCTTAACTTTTTCGTCTCGTTTATGGAACTTACGACTTCGATTATCACCACCACGACGGTAGTTACCGTTTCTTTGAAATCTGCCATTGTTAGAAAATTTATTATTATTATTAAGAAATTTGGAAAAGTTTCTTACCAACATGGCGACTTCATCGAGAGTTTCGGATGGATCTTTCGAGGAGCTAGCTTTCTCCTTTTTCTTCTCATCTTTTGGTGTTGAGACATTGAGAGCGATTGATTTCTTTTTAACTTGCTCCCGGTCTTTGTTTCTTTTAAGTGCAATTTCATGCACTTTAAGATTACCGATCAAGTCATCTATCTTCATTATGGAAAGGTCACGGGAGTCTTCTAAGGATGTTATCTTTTGCATCCACTCCGAAGGAAGAGCTCGTAGGATTTTCCTTATATAGTCCTCGTTAGGATAAGTGCGATCCAAACCTTTCAAAGTAGTCACAATAAGGTTAAATCTTTTAAACATTGAGTCAATTGACTCATCTTGTTTCATTTCGAATAGTTCATAATCGTGAACTAAAATATTTACTTTACTAGATTTAACCTCCGTGTTTCCACGATGAGTATTATTTAAACTTTCCCATATTTGATTTGCAGTTTTATAAGTATATACTCTTTCAATTTCGTCAGATGTTAAAGCAGCATATAATATATTCTTAGCTTCAAAGTTTAAACAAAAATGAGCTTCATCAGAAGTAGTCCAGTCATCTATAGGTTTATCAATATAAACATCATCTTTCACAATGGTGGGTTTAAAATTCCCTTTTTCTATGATGTTCCAAATCTTTTGATTTTTGCCACGCACGTGACATTCAAATAGCTCGGCCCAAATGCCAAACTTTTCAGTATCTATCAAAGGAGGTTTTGAAAACACGATATTAGTTTGTTGAGCCATTTAGAAGAATAAGAGAAAAATATGCAGAATATTTTGAAAGACCTGCTCTGATACCAAATGTTGGACAACCTAAGGGGGGGGTAAGGTTGTATTTAAAATCTTTTTCTTTCAAAAATTCTTTGAACAAATAAATACAGTACAAACAATACAGTAAAAATAAAGCAGAGTATAAACAAGTAAATATACAACAATTATATAAACAGATATAATTTAAATGCACAGCGGAAATGTAAATAGATAAGGGAAAGAGAATACTTGACAACGGTATTTTTAAAGTGGTTCACCAAACACAAAGTTGGCTAGTCCACCTCGAGAAAATAACACTTCTCGGAGATCCAATACGAAACGTGTTCTTTACGGTAGAAACACAAACCTTAATACAACAAACGCGAAACACTCTTCTTTGAGAGATTAATGTGGATCACTCACTCTAATTCAAACACTTACAAGAGGGTATAGATTTTAATATGAATAATCACTCTTGAATAAGGTTTATCACTTGGATATTTTTAGAGAGTTTGATCACTTGAGTTGTGTTGCTGATTCAACTAATCGAGAGATTTTAATCTGCTATCAACTCAAGATTTCTTGCTCAAAAATTAATTTTATCAGTTTAAGTGATTTAGTGTGAGTAAGAAAGCAGCAGAATAATAATCAAATGCTGAGGGAGAATTTATTGCTGAAGTTGGTGTGTCATTGAAGGCTGCTGGATGCTTGTATTTATACTGGATGATCATCAGTCTTGAGAGTTTCGCGGTATACAGCCAGACCATCGCGGTATACCGCGTCAGAAAAAGTGTACTGCAAGGAGAAGGTCAACCTGCAAAAGATCAACGGCTACAAGTACCCGCGGTATACCGCGTTGCACATGGCGGTATACCGCCTGAAAAAGTTGTCTGACAAAAGAAGCTTCATATGCAGATGATGCTGATGGTGAACAGTACCCGCGGTATACCGCGAAGACCTTGGCGGTATACCGCCTGAAGTTTTGTCCAATGAGAGCAAGGCAACGCAGGGTGGTTCGGCTGATCACACTTCTTGCAACAGATGATGAACAGTAGCAAACAGCATATATATATATATATCAAGTGATTTAATATATATAAAAAAATATTGTATATATATATTTGATTCAAATATATTTATATAGATACGAAATATCCAAGTGATAAAATATTTTAGGGTGTTTATCATTTTAAAATAAAATGACGAAACTCTTCAGACTTGGATACTTCAGATAAAAAATTTATCGAGATCATTTAAATATCTGCACACTCAGATAAAATATTAGATAACAAAATAATGCGGTGTGTTTTGTAATCATCAAAATAAATATGGAGATGTGATTTTATGTGTACCAAAAATATATCACAATATTTAAAGCTGGGTACACTTGCACCAACATATTTTATGTGCAAAGAGAAAATGAAAATATTTTTGGTTGTTTATAAATTTTACGGATTATTTGGATGTCAAAAGTTTTTGTGTCTTATATAACTTCTTTAATCCAATTTTTATTATACTTTAAAAAAAATAGATTGATAAAGATGTAATTTATTTCAGATGTGGTATTGTAATACTTTTTCTATAAAGATAATCATGAAATATTATGAGTTAAATGATTATCTTAACTACATTTTAAATATTTTATTTTTAAAATAAAGTGTTTAAATATCTATATATATTTAATTATATTTATCTGTTAGTTATATTAATTCAACATAAACAGTTTTGTTTAAAAAAATACTGAATTTATATGAGATTTACCGTGATTTTAATATAGTTATTCAATTTAAGTATTTATATGATTTTAATATATTTTTAGTTCTAAAATAAAACTAAATTTAGACGGGATTCATGTCTAAATTTATGGAATTTCTTTTTATCAATTAAATAAAGATTTAATTTGTTTTCTCTATCTCTTATCATTGGTTTTTTTTATTTAATGATTTATTATATTAATTTTATTTAATTGATCTATTAAACGTATTTAGGCTAGTTAGAATAAAGAATTAGATTATTGGTTAATTTAATTTTAGCTTCAACTCATGTAAATTTAATTGAGTTAGTATAACTTTTAATGTTTTTGACATGGGATTTTTTTATTTAGACATTCTCAATTAAATACAATATTGACATGCTTATTGACTAATTGAATTATGTTAATACTACTTTCTTATTTAGATAACTAATTTGATCTGGATCATTTAAATTTACCAATATATTATTGTGAGATATGATAATCAATTATTATTTAAATAAGCAATAAATTTATTTAACTTAATTGTTTTGCCGTTTTTATTAATTATTTATTAGATCAATTATCGTTTAATAATGTATGTACTCTTTGATTGATTTTACCACATAATGCTTAAATGCTTATCTTAGATAAATGTTTATTTTATTCAGATGCTTATCTTAATTCATATTTGTTATAAATCAAATGATTTATCTTAATTATGAGTTCCTACTCATTAATTTCAATCTTACAAATAATTTTCGAAAGTTACACTTTCAACCCCCATACATTTTGGTCTCTTACCAAAAGATCCATAAATACTATTAAGATGTTAAAAGTTTGAACTTGACTTTATGTCAAAAATAAAAACTAATATTGATTTGTTTAATGACAAAATCTCTTAAAATAGTATTAAGGTATTGAAATATTGAAATTGGCTTCATAAGCCAAACTCATATTCATTTTGGCCTCTTGCCAAAAGTTCTATAATTAACAATGTTATATTCAAATTAGTTAAATCGCAAGATATCGATTTGGATTTTGTCAAACGGGTGTAAATAACCCTAAGATTTGTAGGGACTTAAGAAATCCACGTGATTCCCCTACTACCTGGATATCCAATAGATTGAGTGGTTTTTATTCGCAAATTGAAATATTGATGAAGTATTATCAATAAAATGTAAGAATACAAAAATCCAATATTATTATGATAATGAAATTTCATGCATGACATAATAAGTATAAATCATAATTCACTATTTTTAGAAAATAATATGTTATCCATTTTTTACGACATCTTTGAATCAAAAGTACTTAATTACCATAAGATAGGTTCGGAAAAACACAAGAAAATACGCAAAAGTCATCGAACCATTTTGACTCTAAAGAAAAAAACACTAGATGTTAAGATACAAGTAAATATTTTAAACTTTCGAGACGGTAAATCAGTCACAACCTTCAGAGAGAATAACTAGAAACCTCCAAGAACCGTGGGTAGTCCCAAAAAGGAAATTCAGGAATATTCAGTACCATATACTTCTCAAACTAATCATACAGTGAAAAGAAACCTACTTACTTGATTACAAGAAGGTAACTGATTTTGACAAAGAAATGTCATGTCTCAAAATGCATCTCAATCTTTGTTGTAGTAACCGTGTCCAAATAATAAGAGTTTCAAGCCTTGTGGTGGAAATGTAATAAGATGGAAGTTGAGGGGCCATTTGTTAAAATGGGATGAGGTATATAAGGGCACAAAACCCTAGAAACATTCCATTTTTGGCTGAAAATCTGTGTGTGTCGGCTGTGTTCTTGGAGAAAAAGAAAGAGAGAAGGGTTTTGGGGCTCTTGTGAATTTTGGGAGAAGAAGGAGCTTGGTGCTTGGAAATCAGAAGAAGGATTGTTGTGGAATTCGAATTTGCAGCAAGGAGTCAGCAGGTAAACTCTCAATCCATCCCTTCTCTTGAATCAGATTGGTGAATGTTGAGTATTGAGAAGTTTTGTTGATAAAAGTTATGCCAAAGCTCTTGTGGAAGGTTTAAACTCCTCTTGTATATGTTCTTATGGATGTATATTGTGGGGTTTGGTTCTAGTACGTTTTCTGGTAGTTGTTATTGCCTAATCGTTGCTTTGGCGGAGCTCAGGACGGGATTTTGAGTGAAAAACTCGAACAGCGCCGTCCGGAAACCTTCAGTAGAAGAAGGTGTCCGGGTAAGCATCTGGAGGGTTTAGTATCCGGATAGAGGTGTTGTCCGGGTGGGTAGGTTGTACGGATAGGCGTGTAGTCCGGATGAGTATGTTGTCCGGATGGACCTGTTGTCCGGATAGGTGAGTTGTCCGGACAATTGCTGCGTCCGGATAAGTTGGATGGTTTAGCTTATACTTTTGCCTCTGCGTTCAGGGAAGTCGTTTGGGAGTCGGGATCAACTTAGAGGAGGGAAGTAAGAGCATCAGGTGAGTTTTTCTAACTAAGCTTGATGGTACTTGTTGTTACTCGTACATGCATGCTTATTTAAGGTATGTTGCATATGAATTTCTTATGCATGATGTGATAAATATATATGGGAGGGTGTGTCCCTTATGATGCGGTGGTTATAATTGTGTATGGGGGGTGTGTCCCATATGCATGAGGTGCTATACATGGGGGGTGTCCCATATGCACGATGTGTTATACATGGGGGTGTGTCCCATGTGAGATGATACGATGTACATGGGGGTGTCCCGTATGCACGATGTGTTATACATGGGGGTGTGTCCCATGTGAGATGATACGATGTACATGGGGGGGGGGGGGGGGTGTCCCATGCGGCGGGGGATGCTATATATGGGGGGGTGTGACCCATGTGATATAGCACGATTTATATTTATGGGGGGTGTGTCCCATATGACGTGTTTGAACGTGGAATATCTGGGGAATGTTATTCGCCCAACTACTTGTTGATTTATATATCTAACAACTCCTTAATATGAATGTTGTGGTGTGGTTATAGTTGAGGGACCTCACTAGACCTTATGGTCTAACCCTCGCATTTTCAAACTGAACCTTTTTCAGGTAAGCAGGTTAGAGGCGGCTCCACTAGTGGGAAGGAGAAAGCGTGAACGGGCGTGGATTAACTTAGTAGACCTTTCCTTACTTTTCCTGCTTAGAAACTCTCAGTTGTAACTAGGGTTATTTCCGCAAACCCAAATTTTGGAATTTTTGATGGTGTGAACTTGGGCCATGTTTTGGCGATATTTATATTAATTTGCATCTTATTTTGGTATGGTTGGAGTGGGTTGTTACAGTTGGTATCAGAGCCGTAGTTTAAGGGATTTAGGTAACCGGATGGGCCTAAACTTAAACTGTAGAAGTTACAACTGAGAAATAGGAAGGCCTAGGGAGACCTCACTGGGGAGAGTAAATAATAGGGTGGTGAAAACTATCATGTAAGGTAAGCTCAGGATTACACCTGGCCAGTGTAATTGTGAATTTACAGGTACATGACTATGATCATTCTTGCCTTGTTATTTTGGGATTGTTGTTAAGCTTTATTTTGTGTAATGTTTCAGTAGTTGAGAATGTCGGAACGAAGTTTGAGGAGCAGATCTGTGCCGGATGTGGAGCCTGTCCCGGAAGTGGGGGAAATCCGGGTGGAAGAGATTGTGGAGGATGAGCCAGTGCATCCTCTGAGGCAAACGGCTACCCGCGGGAGAGGCGGAGGTCGTGGAAGGGGCCGGGGAAGAGCACCCCGACGAGCTGCAGCTCAGACTGGAGGAACGGGTATGGTGACTAGAGGTAAGAAGAAAGCACCGACTGTCCGTCAGGCTAAGGGTGGGGAAGTGGCTGTGGTAAGCGAACCAACCCAAACCGAGAGCACTGCTTTCGGGAATGATAGTCCGCCAAAGAGCTTGAGTTCGAACCACAACCAGGCTTTTGTGACTGAAGAGAGATTCACTGCTGAGATGGGCAAACTGCAAGAGACCTTGCAGGCTTTACTGAAGCAGCGAATTGGGTCGGCATCGGAAGGGAAGACTGAAAGTGTGAAAGAGACCGAGGCGGAAGCATCCAAATTACCAACAGCGGAGACTGAGGGCCACTCTCATGCAAATCCATTTGTGGCGGGAGAGTCGAAGTCAGTAAAAGGGTGTACCTTCAAAACTTTCGTGTCTTGCAAGCCTCCATCTTTCAGTGGAGAGCGGGACCCGATATTGGCGATGAGGTGGATCCGAGGGATGGAACTGGCGTTTGACACTAGTAAGTGTGCTGAAGGGGATAAAGTGTTGTTTGCCATGTCAATGTTAAAGGCAGATGCGATCTTTTGGTGGGATGTAGAAACAGGAGGAAAGGGTTCGGAAGTGGCAAAGGTAACCTCGTGGGAGACGTTCATTGGGAGGTTTAAGGCACAGTTTTGCCCGCTGGCGGCAAGAAAGAAGTTGGAAGAAGAGTTTATGGGGCTCGTGCAGGGATCGATGACCGTGCAGGAGTACACTGCTAAGTTTATCGAAAAGGCACGTTTCGCTGAGATATATGTGTCTACTGAAGAAAGACGGGTTGAAAGGTACATTTGGGGTCTGAAGAGCAGCATAAGGGAACTGGTACAGAACCGTGGCCCTGCAACGTTTCAAGCGGCGGTTGACATGGCAGAACTAAATGAGAAAGAAAAGAATCGTCAGCTGTCGGAGAGGAGCGTTGATAAGAGGAAGTGGGATGGACCAGTTCGGGATGTGAAAAGGTTGAAACCCTCTAAACCCGAGTTGCGGGTGGGGCAAAGGTTCAGTGACAGGCCGTGTGGAAAATGTAACAGAGTGCACCGTGGAGATTGCTTCGAACCTGATGGTTGTTATAAGTGTGGAAAACAGGGGCACATGGCGCGTGATTGTTCTAGCCCGAGAGTGTGCTACCTGTGTGGATCTCCGGATCATATCAAATCTGATTGCCCACAGTTGAGGAAGGGATTTGCTGGTGGATCTGGAGGAGGTCAAGGAGGAAAAGGTGGGGAAAAGAAGGTGGAACCGGGTCGAGCAAGAGCTAGAGCCTTTTAGATGTCTGCGGAAGAGGCGGTTGATGAGCCTGATGTGGTATCAGGTACATTTCTTGTTAATTCGAAGTTTGCTAAAGTGTTGTTTGATTCGAGTGCGAACCGTTCGTTCGTATCGCCGATCTTTGCTCGGTGTATGTCTGTGACGCCGAAGCGGTTGGAGCGTGGAATTGAGGTAGAAATTGCCGACGATAGTTGTGTCGTGGTGAGGGAAGTGTTCGAGGGGTGTAGCATCGAAGTAGAGGGTCATACTTTCCCTTTGCGTCTATACCCGATGGGTATGGGGGAGTTTGATGTAGTAGTGGGGATGGACTGGTTGGCTAGTAATGATGCCAGCATTGTGTGCAATAAGAAGATGATTCGTATTGCCTTGCCAGATAAGTCAGAAGTCGTAATCTATGGGGATAGACGAGAGCGTAAGTCTTGCCTTATCACGGTGATGAAGGCGAGGCACTGTTTAGAAAAGGGGTGTCGGGGTTTCCTAGCGTATGTATTAGACGCTAAGAAGGAGAAGAAGGGGTTGGAGGATGTACCGGTGGTGAGCGAATTTCCGGAGGTATTTCCGGATGACCTGACGGGTTTACCCCCGGATCGCCAGGTCGAGTTCAGGATCGATCTTATGCCGGGCGCCTCGCCGATAGCTCGTGCACCGTATCGGTTGGCACCGGCAGAGATGAAGGAAATGATGTCGCAATTGCAGGAGTTGTTGGACAAGGGGTTTATACGTCCTAGTTCATCACCCTGGGGAGCGCCGGTACTGTTTGTCAAGAAGAAAGACGGATCGATGCGAATGTGTATTGATTACCGTGAGCTCAACAAAGTGACGATCAAGAATAAGTATCCGCTTCCGAGGATCGACGACTTGTTTGATTAGTTGCAAGGGGCAAAATTCTTCTCAAAGATAGACTTGAGGTCTGGCTATCATCAGCTGAGAGTGAGAGAAGAGGATGTGCCGAAGACGGCTTTCCGTACAAGGTATGGGCATTACGAATTCCTAGTCATGCCCTTCGGATTGACGAATGCTCCGGCGGTATTCATGGATCTGATGAATAGGGTGTGCAGCGCACTACTAGACAAGTGTGTGATTGTATTCATCGATGACATCCTCATTTACTCCAAATCTCAGAGCGAGCATGAAGAGCATCTTCGCTTGGTGCTAGACCTGCTTCGGCGGGAAAAGTTGTTTGCCAAATTCTCAAAGTGTGAGTTCTGGCTTAAAGAAGTTCAATTCTTAGGACACGTGGTGTCGGAAGACGGTGTCAAGGTGGACCCGGCCAAGGTGGAGGCCATTCAGGGATGGGAGACCCCGAGGTCGCCATCCGAAGTAAGAAGTTTTCTTGGTTTAGCGGGTTACTACCGGAAGTTCATTCAGGATTTTTCCCGGATAGCAACGCCGTTGACCGCTCTGACCAAGAAGAATTCTAAGTTTGAATGGACGAAGGCCCAGGAAGAAGAGTTCAGTAAGTTGAAAGACAAGTTGAGTAGTGCTCCGGTTCTATCCTTGCCTAATGGAACCGAAGGATTTGTAATCTACAGTGATGCGTCCAAGTTGGGGCTAGGGTGTGTTTTGATGCAAGATGGAAGGGTGATCGCCTATGCATCTCGACAGTTGAAAGAGCACAAGAAGAATTATCCGACGCACGATATGGAGTTGGCGGCGGCGGTTTTCGCGCTAAAGATTTGGAGACACTACCTTTACGGGGTTAAGTGTCAGATTTATTCTGATCATAAGAGTCTCCAGCATCTGTTTGACCAAAAGGAGCTGAATATGAGACAGCGTCGTTGGGTGGAGTTGCTAAGTGACTACGACTGCGAGATCCTTTACCATCCTGGTAAAGCGAATGTCGTGGCCGACGCCCTGAGTCGGAAGGAGAGAAGAGAACCAACGAAAGTGGTGGCCTTTCGATTAGAAGTGGTTCCTAGTCTAATAGACGAGATTAGGAAGTTTCAAGGGGAAGCTTTAGTAGAGGAGAGGTGGAAAAGCGAGAGGATGGTCGGCTATGTGACATCCTTGAAGTGTGACCCGAGTGGGGTGAGGCGTTATGTGGACCGAGTGTGGGTCCCTAAGTTGGGAGGTCTGCATGAACGAATATTGGAAGAAGCGCATAAGTCGCAATATTCGGTTCATCCGGGTACAAATAAGATGTATCGAGACCTGAGGCAACTGTATTGGTGGCCGGGATTGAAGAAAGATGTTGCGTACTTCGTGGAGCGATGTGCGACCTGTCTGAAGGTCAAAGCAGAGCACCAACGACCTTACGGAGAGATGCAGCCCTTGGAGATACCGGTGTGGAAGTGGGACTGTATTACAATGGACTTCGTTACGAAGTTGCCTAGAACCCCGAAGGGGCATGATGCTATATGGGTGATTGTTGACCGTCTCACCAAGTCGGCTCACTTTCTACCCATTCGGGAAAGCGACTCGTTGAAGAAGCTGGCGAGGTTGTATGTCAATGAAGTAGTGACGAGGCATGGAGTGTCGTCGTCCATTGTCTCCGATCGTGATAGTCGTTTCACGTCGTCGTTTTGGAGGAGTCTGCAAAGGGAGTTAGGCACGCGACTTTGTTTGAGCACCGCCTATCACCCTCAGACGGATGGACAACGCGAGAGAACTATTCAGACTTTGGAGGATATGTTGCGTGCGTGCGTGATAGACTTCAAGGGTTCGTGGGAATCCCACCTACCGTTGATTGAGTTCTCGTATAACAACAGTTATCACGCCAGTCTTCAAGCAGCACCGTTTGAAGCGTTGTATGGGCGTAAGTGCAGGACGCCATTGTGTTGGAATGAAGTGGGAGAGAAGCAGTTGACAGGGCCGGAAATCGTGCAAATAACGGCTGACAAGATCAGTGTGATCAAGGAAAGATTAAAGGTGGCTCAGGATCGTCAAAGAGCGTACGCGAATAAAAGAAGAAAACCAAACGAATTCGCGGTAGGAGATAAGGTGATGCTCAAAGTATCACCGTGGTAGGGAGTAGTCCGATTTGGAAAGAAGGGGAAACTAAAACCAAGGTACGTCGGACCTTTCGCCATCACCAAGCGTGTGGGAGAGGTGGCGTACAGGTTGGAGTTGTCGGAGGAACTAAGCATAATTCATTCGACGTTTCATGTGTCGAACTTGAAGAAATGTTTGGTCGAGTCCGATATGGCCATTCCGTTGGAAGATGTCAGTATTGACGAGAAATTGACGTTCGTGGAGGAGCCAATAGAGATCGTGGACAGTAAGGTCCGGAAGACGAGGAATAAAGAGGTTCGTCTAGTAAAGGTTCAGTGGAGATACCATAAAGGGAGAGAGGCTACGTGGGAGGTGGAATCGGATATGATGTCCAGATACCCTCATCTTTTCGAGAATGGAATTCCGGGGACGGAATTCTTTTGAGGGGGGAGTGTTGTAGTAACCGTGTCCTAATAATAAGAGTTTCAAGCCTTGTGGTGGAAATGTAATAAGATGGAAGTTGAGGGGCCATTTGTTAAAATGGGATGAGGTATATAAGGGCACAAAACCCTAGAAACATTCCATTTTTGGCTGAAAATTTGTGTGTGTCGGCTGTGTTCTTGGAGAAAAAGAAAGAGAGAAGGGTTTTGGGGCTCTTGTGGATTTTGGGAGAAGAAGGAGCTTGGTGCTTGGAAATCAGAAGAAGGATTGTTGTGGAATTCGAATTTGCAGCAAGGAGTCAGCAGGTAAACTCTCAATCCATCCCTTCTCTTGAATCAGATTGGTGAATGTTGAGTATTGAGAAGTTTTGTTGATAAAAGTTATGCCAAAGCTCTTGTGGAAGGTTTAAACTCCTCTTGTATATGTTCTTATGGATGTATATTGTGGGGTTTGGTTCTATTACGTTTTCTGGTAGTTGTTATTGCCTAATCGTTGCTTTGGCGGAGCTCAGGACGGGATTTTGAGTGAAAAACTCGAACAGCGCCGTCCGGAAACCTTCAGTAGAAGAAGGTGTCCGGGTAAGCATCTGGAGGGTTTAGTATCCGGATAGAGGTGTTGTCCGGGTGGGTAGGTTGTACGGATAGGCGTGTAGTCCGGATGAGTATGTTGTCCGGATGGACCTGTTGTCCGGATAGGTGAGTTGTCCGGACAATTGCTGCGTCCGGATAAGTTGGATGGTTTAGCTTATACTTTTGCCTCTGCGTTCAGGGAAGTCGTTTGGGAGTCGGGATCAACTTAGAGGAGGGAAGTAAGAGCATCAGGTGAGTTTTTCTAACTAAGCTTGATGGTACTTGTTGTTACTCGTACATGCATGTTTATTTAAGGTATGTTGCATATGAATTTCTTATGCATGATGTGATAAATATATATGGGAGGGTGTGTCCCTTATGATGCGGTGGTTATAATTGTGTATGGGGGGGGGTGTCCCATATGCATGAGGTGCTATACATGGGGGGGGTGTCCCATATGCACGATGTGTTATACATGGGGGTGTGTCCCATGTGAGATGATACGATGTACATGGGGGGTGTCTCGTATGCACGATGTGTTATACATGGGGGGTGTGTCCCATGTGAGATGATACGATGTACATGGGGGGTGTGTCCCATGCGGCGGGGGATGCTATATATGGGGGGTGTGACCCATGTGATATAGCACGATTTATATTTATGGGGGGTGTGTCCCATATGACGTGTTTGAACGTGGAATATATGGGGAATGTTATTCGCCCAACTACTTGTTGATTTATATATCTAACAACTCCTTAATATGAATGTTGTGGTGTGGTTATAGCTGAGGGACCTCACTAGACGTTATGGTCTAACCCTCGCATTTTCAAACTGAACCTTTTTCAGGTAAGCAGGTTAGAGGCGGCTCCACTAGTGGGAAGGAGAAAGCGTGAACGGGCGTGGATTAACTTAGTAGACCTTTCCTTACTTTTCCTGCTTAGAAACTCTCAGTTGTAACTAGGGTTATTTCCGCAAACCCAAATTTTGGAATTTTTGATGGTGTGAACTTGGGCCATGTTTTGGCGATATTTATATTAATTTGCATCTTATTTTGGTATGGTTGGAGTGGGTTGTTACAGTTGGTATCAGAGCCGTAGTTTAAGGGATTTAGGTAACCGGATGGTTGGAGTGGGTTGTTACATTTGGGGCAAGGAACTCACAAAAGATTATGCGAATCATAACATCTTTTCAACTTTCCTATATCACCAATCATACTAATGAAACATTATATTCTTTAACAAACTCATTAACTTAATGCAAGTGGTTAAGAGTTGTAGCAATGGTTTTTAACAACGCTAGACATACCCGGATAAAGAAAATTATTGGGGTTAATAAGGCAAGCGTTGGAGGTGGAAAGAACTCCAAAGGATAGTGAGTTGAACATATTAATCCACACACATATGCTAAATATGTACCATATGGACAAGGTTGTGGAAAGGGTCAAATTCATGGAAAGTTCGGGAACGAACTCCTAATAGAAAACGGAACAAATTAACTATGTAATATCTAAGATTGATTAAGTATAAGTTTATTTGAATACACTTTAACTATCAAATAAATTATATTTGCGTATATATACACATGCGTTTATAACCATTAGAGATGTAAATGAACACATAAAAGAACAAATGCAAAACTCTCAATGTTCTTCGTTCCATGTAGGAATGTATCGAGGAGAACTTGATTGTTTTTGTGACATATCATACAATCATAACAAATAGATTGTTATTCATTGAATTAATAATTTTTAATTCCTCCAAACACTTACACGATGGACTGTCACTTGTTGCTTAATGACACAAGATCAATCACTAAATCACTATATTAATAGAAACCTTGTTAAGATATTCGTACCAATGGAAAATCATATTATAAGAATGAAAATGGGTATATGTACATCAACTCTAATGATATGAAAGCAACGTATATTAGAGAATTTAATGTATCAATTTAATGGATTATCTATGTCGTTAAAACATATTTTGTCACCAATAAAGAACTTTGGGACAATGACACATATATGTTGCAGCATGACCACGTGGGACACCATGGTCATGACATAGTGATCTATGTATTGGAAAATACACATAGGCACGTTCTCTTTCAAGTGAAAGACAAAACGAGGGAATTAACCAAATTGCAACTGTTGACTTCTACTGCACAAGAAGCAACACCACCATCATAATATGCCCTCTCCAATACCTCGAACTTTCGTATACCCTGATTCTTAGCCAAAACAGGAATGAGACCATCCTAAAGCTAAGGACATAATACCAATAAATTCCATTATTACAACAAATACAAGGTGATATTTATAGACAATAACATCCAGAATGCGGACCATTAAAGTACTTTATGGTTCTGGTTTTGACACAATGAACACGTGTAATATTATTGTCCACATGAAATGTTGCACTCCTAGCACTAGTTATACATTTAAGGACTCACCACCCTGATTTTATCATAAGGATTTGATGATTATTGCATGTGTATAGAGATTAATGTAAAGTTACCTATACCCCATGTGTATATATAATGGTCTCGTAGAATGATAAAAGTTGTCATCAAAAGAATATAGATGGTAGCTAGGGCATTGGTTATGCGCACCAATTTATCCAAATCTACATGGGGTTATGCAATATTACATGCAACTTTACTTATTCGTTTTTAGACCCACAACCAACCAACCTTATGCGTACCAGTTGGTAACTGGATATAAGCCTGATATTTAACATTTACGTATGTTTGGTTGTGTAGTATATGTGCCAATTGCGCCCCCACAGCGCACCAAAATGGGTCCTTTAAAACGATTAAGTATATATGTTGGATATGAATCTCCAACAATTATCCGCTATTTAGAACCTTTGACGGGTGATCCTAATATGGCATGATTTGCGGATAGTCACTTTGATGACAGTCTTCTT
Organism: Saussurea involucrata; assembly: GCA_033807775.1. Classification (NCBI taxonomy): domain Eukaryota; kingdom Viridiplantae; phylum Streptophyta; class Magnoliopsida; order Asterales; family Asteraceae; genus Saussurea; species Saussurea involucrata. The sequence goes on along the minus strand of CM066322.1, from coordinate 51,692,869 downwards.
GTCGTTAGGGGGAGATAGGGAAAAGTATTTTCCAAGAGAACGACAGGAACTGTCATGGAATGTTCCCACTTTAGTCCCCAAACTTCACAACGGAAAGTTGAAGTCAAACGAATCAGACTCGATACCTGATACGTTAAATACTATTTCAAAAGTGACAAGATCACACATACGAGCTGCTAGTATACCCGTAAGGTTAAAAGTCCCCAACAGGGGCACAACGTCGTTGGAAAGTGCGTTGCAATCACACATAGTGGAGGTGTGGTTGAGGTCGTAGCTACCAAATGGAAGTGGTGGAAGCTACCCGGTTCGATGAATACTATTCTAAACGAAGAGAATAGTGAGGCACATCCATTTATCATCAATACATAAAACTCTCATGAGATTATCTCTAATTATGTCCATGAATCATCACTGGAGGACGCTCTGAAGTTAATATTGATTCTAGAGATAAATAAAATCTTAAATGAACTATGAGAGTACATATGAGTCAATGGACAGATCTTATATATTCATTGATGATTTATTCGCATTTACTATTGCTCATAAGACAATAGAGCACGACGACACCGAACCACACTCGGTTGAATAATATCAACAAAGCATATTGACCTAAAGAACAATCCAGAAAGAATTATATTCTTTGACAAAGGATCGGGTATTTGGTTCGGTAGTGCTAACCCACCAAGTGTAAAGCCCGTAGGACATAACTGAGTCTTTGTCAGAAAGCGTAACGAGAATAATTGTAACATCTAAAAATCTTCGTCTTAAGTCGCAACCAACTAAGTATTAAAATCTCTTGTCGCAATGCACAGTGCAAGTCGCAATCAACTACTGCGACATGGTCACCAAGTTGCAACCTTCTATTGCGACTTCACCACCAAGTCGCAGTGGTCTATTGCGACTTCACTACCAAGTCGCAGTGGTCTATTGCGACTTCAACCCCAAGTCGCAGTGGTCTATTGCGACTTCAACCTCAAGTCGCAACCTTCTATTGCGACTCCACTACCAAGTCGCAACTGTCTATTGCGACATGCATGAATGTCGCAGCTCAAGGTTGCGACATCCATGATGTTCATCCATGTCTCAGTCCACTATGTTCATCCTTAAACCCAGATTTAGCAGTTTTTACATCATGAATGTTTATGATAATATGCAGATGTGATTAAGGCTATAAACTGAACCTACACATATATTCAGATTTCCCAAAACATTCATATTTCATAAAAACCCATCTCTAAACTTATCTAACAACTTATAAACATATAAGTAAAGATAGATTACCTTTGTTTCTTCACTTAATCTCCAAAACCCAGCTGAAAATCCTTGTTTCACTTGCTTTTCTTCTTCTCGATTTTTCTATCTCTCTCTCTCTCACTACCGAAATATCCACACACACACAATTAGTCTCTTAAGACTAATTGTGTGACACCTCCTACTAACATAGTGAGTCATATCTCACTTTTACCAAACACACCCCTAACTTTAAAGGAATGACTCAACAAACCCTTAATTTGAAAATCTATATCAACCAAAACTTTAAACAATTACAAACTTAATCCCAAGTTAAAACTTGTAATTTACAAAATAATACAACGAAAGTTCGAGATGTTACAATAATAAAGTCGTAATGTATAAGGATCTCCTTTGGTGCAAGGTTTCTCACAACGCTCTGGATTGCCCATGATACTTACTAGCCTAGTAGTTTCCAAAGGACTGGAAATGCAGCTCATAGATGTGGTTGCTACATATCTCTATGGGGATCTAAATTTAGAGATATATAAAAGTGCTTGATGGCATTATACCAATATCAAGTAACTTTAAACTATGAAATGTGATTACAATAAATATGAAACACTCACTTTATAGATTAAAGCAATCTATGCGGATGTGGTATACCCGCCTGAGTGAACACTTGATTGGGAAACGATAAATAAGAACGATGAACTGTGCCCTTGCGTATTTATATAAGAAAACAAGTCCCAGATTTTCATAGTAGCTCTATATGTCGATGTTATAGACACTCTTGATGAAATAAGAGAAAACACAAGCTACTTGAAATATGAATTTGAGATGAAAGATCGTGGGAAAACTTGGTTTTGTCTAGATACTTGAGCTACGACACCGAGTTTGTGGAATATTAATCCACCGATCTGCATATGTCTAGAAAATGATCAGGCGACCTAATATGGACAAAGCGCATCCGATTAGCACTCCCATGATCGGTCAAAGTATTGGATATAAGGAAAGATCCATTTCGTCTAAAGAATGAGGACGAAGAGGTGTTAGGAGCTGGAATTCCATACCTAAGTACAATAGGCGCATTATTGTACTCAACATAATACACTTGACCGTATTGTACTTCTCACTGAACTTGTCAGCTAGATTTAGCTCAGCGCCAACGCAACGTCATTGGAATGGTTTCAAACTAATCTTTTGGCACCATTGACGTGGGCTTATAATTTCCCTACGGAGAAAAATGGATTGATAATGAAACTTCAATACCTACTTAGATTGTGAGCGGCAAAAGTACTGGCTCTTTTAGAAAAACACCAAACAATGCCTTGGTATATATTTACTGATATTAGGTATATGTTTTATTCATATAAAGGTTGTTCCCAAACTAGATAAGGAATTATCATATGGAACATGTCGATTGCTTGGAAGTAAACTAAGCAAGCCCTTAATAGCTATCCTCTTATATTATCAACAATCTTACTCTCCATGAGACTATTCAAGAGTGTATATGGTTAAGGACTATCATTACACATATAAGAGGAGCTAGTAATGTAACACCCTAAAAACAGGGCTAATTTAAACCTTTAAAACTCCACAAGTTATGATCATAAAACTTCAAACTTATATAACAAGAGGATCATCAGTAAGGTTTCTATATACAACAAACGTCTAATTCAAATAACCTATTAATCTAATCATACATCATAATCAGATTAACTAGGTTATCTAATCATCTGTCCCAAAATATCCAAAAGAACAACTAGATCCTCTGTCATCTCCAAGTTTGATTCCTTCAAAAGTTCTCGTCTCTCATCCCCGCTTACTTCCCGGAGCTTGTACCTGGTAAGAAGATTCAACTTGAAACATTAGGCTTTCGCCTAGTGAGAATATTCAAATCAAATTAAAATTTAACAATCAAAATCTCAACAGATAAATCAAACCTGTTCTCACCCATCTTACCGTACATGTGCTTAATCTCAACAACGGAAACCTACCCAAAACTCAAAACTATGACTAACCTTCAGTAAGTCATATTATCACAAACCAGAGCCAACTACGAATCAATCCCAGATTCTAGATCTATGCTCTAATCTAATAAATCGCAATTACACATGCTTATTTATTAGAAAGGAAGTAGGGATTACAATTACTCATGTCAATCTCTATTCTTCCTTAGAAATCAGGAATTACGATTACTCACATCAATCCCATGATTTCTCAATAATGCAAAATAGGAATTACGATTACTCACATCAATTCCATATTTAACATACACTCAGGAATTATGATTACTCACATCAATTCCTTAATTCATATAAATGGGAATTACGATTTCTCACATCAATTCCACATTTAACATACACTCAGGAATTATGATTACTCACATCAATTCCTTAATTCATATAAATGGGAATTACGATTACTCACATCAATTCCACATTTAACATACACACATTGGAATTACGATTACTCATGTCAATTCCATGTGTTCATATAAACTAGTGCCTATGGATCCATTACACTCTATCATATGTATATACAATACCATATACTATATCTCATAACATATTCTATAAAAAGAATATAAATATTTCTTCTCCTCAACTTCTTAACTAACCCCCTATTTGCTATTTAGCACGAGGATCAACATAGCATAACTCTTAATTACATGCTCGGATTTATTAATATTTTAAATAAGTCCTTTCAGTTCATCACGATCATATCTTAATATCAAAATTGAGTTATAACATATATCAGATTTACATAAATCAGAAAATCGCACAATATGAGTATTGCGCAACCAACTGTGGCGAAATGCTCAACTTTTCGCAAGCTACAGTAGCGAGTTTCATACTTCTCGCAAGCCACAGTAGCGAGATTCTCACTTCACTCCAAAGAGCCTTGCGAGTTTCTCAAAATGCGCAACCCACGGTTGCGAGTTTCTCACTTTTGCGCAAAGTGTACTTTTCACAGACATTGTTCATCGTCTTCTTCATTTATCCAGTTCACAAATACTTCTAAATAAGCCAACTATTTATCAACTAAGTCATACTAAAGCATTCAGACACATATTTAACCATCTATTTCAACTTTAATGGCTTAATTTTAAAGAGAGTTGAATAAACTCACCTTAATAAGAATCTGAACACTTTTTCTTCCTTTACAGCAGCTAAATCGAACAGCTTAATGAAGTCTGAACATTGTTGCTTCACGTACAAAGGCTTAATCAAACAGCAGAACCCCAAAATCAGTTTCTTCCTTCTTATTTCTTTTTCTCTCGATATCTCTATCTTTTCTCTGTTTCTCGACTTCTTACTGATTTCTCAGTAAACATTCACAAAAGAAAACTTAATTAAGCCAACAATTTGACACCTCATCCTTTTTAAAACAGATGAGTCATAACTCATTTCCCAAACACACCTCCTACTTAAAGAAATGACATAATAAACCCTTAAGTTAATATCTCCAATTAACTTTACTTTAACCAAATTACAAACTTAACCCTTATGATTAATATTATTCACAAAATAAATCAACGAAAATTCGGGATGTTACAAGTAATTTCAAGTTTAACCACTATACAACTTGCATGTATGGAAATAGTGCATCATGTATCGAAGAAATGAAAGTAAAATATATCAAGGGTTATAACACAAAACATGTTTTTCTTAAGTTTTTATATAATCAATTCTCCTCAAGATTCAAGTGAACTGAATAAGATGCGAGGAAAATGTGACATGTTTGTTTACCAAATCAATACATAAAACCATATTTGGGAAACATGTAGAAAATATTAAAATGAAAATGTTTTAAACCTCCTTTGATTAATGCACGAATCAGGGGGAGTGGTAGACAAAAGGGGGAGTCTACTATATATGTAATATTGGTATATTGTGCTCTTTCTTTCAACCAAGGTTTTATTTTTCCCATTGGGTTTTGTTCCTTGGTGTAAGGTTTTAGTGAGGCAACAGTTTATATACCATCATGTTTTCTTAACTCTCATGATTAATGTACGAATCTAAGAGAAAATTAGACTAAAGTAAAAGTCTATGTATTGTAAAGACACTGGTGCGTTGTACTCTTTCCTTCGTCCTATTTTTTGTTTTTTCCCACTGGGTTTTTATTTGGGCGTAAGGTTTTAACGAGGCAACAATTGTGCACCATCACTCCTTTGACTCGGCACAAGGGGGAGTGTTGTAGGATAAATGTGTCATCGTCTAAAGGATATGACGATATAGATAAATATGGAGATAGATATAGAGATAGAGATAGATATAGATTATTAGAGTTATTTACGGAGTAAATCTCCTTCCATGATTATCACAATCTCTATGTAAACCTCCTTATATAAAGGGCTTATGATTAATGAGAATTACGCGACTTCATTCTCTCTATTATCGTTGTTCTTTTTCTCTTTCCCTTTAACATCAACATATTTTTTGCTTAAAAAAAATCAACATATTTTCATAACTTGAACGATTAAATTATGGGTCAATTTTTGAATGAATAAATCGTTACATTTATAAAACAAAAGAAATATATCATTTCTCTTTTAATGTATCAACAAATCATTATCAAAACAATAAAATAAAATAAATATATCACTTCCATTAGTAATTCTAAAGCATAATATACCAAAAGATAGCAAAAGTTGTTGTTATTACATTTATAAATATACCAAAACATGTGTCAATCCCAATAACAAACCTAATTATTTAGGTTCTTCTACACCAAAAAAAAATTTAAAACTCATTTTTACCACCATAGCTAGTAAATGCAAAGATTTATATATTAAAAAGATGGTTATGAACTTAATCATTTAAAATTTTAATGGTTTTTTATAAAAAAAATCTTAAGTTTCTTTTTACTATCCTCACTGGTTATATATCAAATTATCAATATTTTTTAGAGTTAGAATTAACTATTTTGTTTAATTTCATTAAGAACAATGATTTGTTTCTTTTAAGAAAAAAAAATCAAATTACTCAATCGTTAAAAATATCCAATGACTCAATCGCTTAAAAAGAAAAGAAACTTTTTATGCATTCATAAACTAGCCTAAAATGTCAAAGCTTTGAGCATAAGTGCATAACGGTTTTTTAGGGTGCGTTTGGTACACTGGACAGGACATGACAGAACAGAACAGAATAGGGTTCACTGTCCCACGTTTGGCAGGACCTTTATGTGGAACAGACTGGAACAAGCTGGAACAAACATGTTCCACCCCCACCCCATTGAACAAGTTGGAACAAGGTGGAACAGACTTATGTTTTACCAATATAACATCAAAATAAAATCTAATTCTCTTCTAAAACATCAAATAAACCTTCTATTTCATATTTTATTCATTCTTTAAACTTAGTAAGGGTAAATTGGTCAATGTTATATGTTCTGTTATATCCAGTTATGTCTTACCAAATGTGGAACAACTGTTCTGTCATGTCCTGTTCTGTTCTGTCCCACCTTGTCTTGTTCTATCCTGTCTGCGTACCCTTAAAGATTTTTGTAGCTACTTAGGAAAAAAAAGGAAAAAGATATTCCAATTTCACTTGCCCAAGTAAAGCAACATACTTTGCTTGAGCATATAATGAGTGATGTATATATACATACATATACATGTAGCTGAAAAGTCATAAAAACCTTTTGCATGTTAAAAAATCTCTTGAAATAATATTGATACTACATTATCGACCTTTATAGTCATCTTATTAATTATCTTATTAACCTTTTTTCTACCAAAACTCACTTTTTCTTTTGCTTTTGAAACAATTACAGTTTTGTTTCATAACTGAAACAACACATGGGTTGATGTGTGTTGATATGTTTTTTGATAATAAAGTGTTGTTTCACCAACAAAACATTACATTGATCAGGTGATTTGAAATGAAAAAAAAAGTCCTTTTAAAAACGGTTCATAAGATGATTAATATAATTAATAAAGTAATTACGAAAGTTAGGGTTAGACCGAGGTCTAGTGAGTTCCCTCTAGAAACAACATCACACCAACAGAGCAACATTCAAATTGAGTTATAAAACATTTGAAAATAATTCACACCCTTCAACTATCATGCACACATACTTAACACATGTAGATGACACACGTTTAAGTCACACACACTTGTGACAACGTGTTCAGGCTAACACTTGCCCTTAGATAAATGTTATGAAACGAATTCATGCATTTCGATTGGGTCATACCTTCCATAGTAAGTCATCTCATGCCCCACCCCAATGAATGCACGCTTTGAATTTCAACATAAAACCGAACATGATTTATGCAAATGTAAAACATGTATTTCAATAAACATCATGTGTATTCAAAGCTTGTATATCAATAAAAGTAAGTTAGCAAAACCCATTTGTCGTCCACGCTTAATCTTACACTTGAAACTACGAGTGTCAAAACGAACACCTAAATTCCATGACATACGAGGGTGTTAAACCACTTAATTATTCCCCAAAACCATCACTAACAATCTCTAAGACAAACCCCTAATCGATGCCTCGATCCTAGCCTCAAACAAGAAACTAGCCGAAAACAAAAATTGACCAAACAGTGTTTGGGGCAACTTCCAAGCGACCAAACCCGCTTGGGGGTCGCTTCAGACACTAGTCTAGCCTGCACGGAAATTTCAGCCAAAAATCCCATAGCCTATCAAACCCAAACATCCCCAAATCTATTTTAACCTCCTAAATCGAGGGAATCTTTGTCCTAAACTATTTTCATCAATAACAAACATTAAAACATCCAATTATCCATCAATATCCATCCATGGGAGAACATCTTTTTTGCAAAATCATTAAGGTGAAGAACTCTTAAAGGATAACACTATCAATGGTGGTTTTTGTCCAAAACCCAATGAAAAACAACCATTACCAAAAAAAAAAACAATCACTACTTGGGGTTTTTAATCCAAAAACATATCAAGAATGAAAACCCCATATAGCCAACTATGAAACCCATCAAATACCAAAGAAGACAAAGGTAAAGATGGTTACCTTGAAGAATATGAAGATCACCCACTAAATATGTTTCCTTCTTAAAGAATGCAAGTACTCTCCAACTTCTCTCTCTAGCCACCAAAATCGTGTAAATGAAAATGAGAAGGGTTTAGAGGGTTTTACCCTCAATGCCCCTTTATTTCACCCTTGACCTTGGAAATTGGAATAACGCATGTTAACACCCTAACTTTTCCAAAAACCTACCAATAAGGATTTAGGTTGTTACATGTGAGTTGCAACTCTTTTTTTTATTTAAATAATAGAGTTATTGTATATGCTATATGTACCATACACTTGTACTTAGATGAATTTGTTTGGTTTTGCTTATCACTAAAAAACCGTACAAGGAATGCCAGAATAGTGAGACATCAATCATGAGGTCGTGCATAAGTTGATAAATGTTGCAAAATAGTAGGAGTTCATTTGAGAACCTGTACAATTGTGATGAACTCTGAAAACTAGTGCACCACGTGTTATTTCACATAAACTTTTTCATTTAAAGTTAAAGTTTAGAGTATTAATTAACATATATTTGTTTCAAAATATATTTGAATTGCAATGAAAAACACTTTTTACGTGTTTGTGAAACAAAAGAAACATGTAAAAAAAGTTTCACACTTCTAACAAAATACATGATGCTCTCATTTAATTATACTTATACATATATAGGGGATGGGGGTGTAGAGACGGTCAAATGGGCCCGGCCAAGCCAAGGACTGACGAAGGATTGGAACCGTACCGGTCTAGCCGGGGACCGGTTATGGCCTGAATATTGATTTTAGCAAAAAACGAGGATCGACTTGGCACGAACCGAGACCGACCCGAAATTTATATATGTATATATATATATAGTTGCTTTTATAGCCATTGAGTGACGGTTTTTTTCCTTTCATCTTTTTAACCCTCCATGCACAATATATAAAGTCATATGGTGTATGATGGAAGATACCAACTCATAAACACAAAAAACATTCACAATATTGAAAGCCAAATATAAAGTTATAATAAAATGTATCTTATAATGGAACCAATTACATATGTTTTAAAAATACCAAAAAAGATTATTTAAAAAATCAAAATCAAGAAAAAAATAGGCATGACCAACTTGGGCTCGGTTCGGGACTGGTTCTTACATTGGGCCTTGTAGAGTTTAACTGGGCCGAAGTATTTTGGTCGGGACCAGGACCGGGACCGGTTATGTCGGCACTGTTTGGGACTGCGACCGATTTTTGACCATCTATACTAGCTCGGGTATATTATCCCCATCTCCGGTGGGTAGAAACTACGCATCCCCATTGTTGGATACGAGACCCGATTATGTGCGGAATCTTCATGCCCAATCTGGTTAGGGAAACCAGCTATTCTATGAGGACGAGTCAAAATGCCATCCATATGTTAAATGTAAGTAACAAAAATCAAAATATGGACAAAGGGAAATAAATTGATAAAAGAGCACATAGACATATAGACGAAGGAGTATGAGAAGTGGAGTTAACGTGAGAATCGTGAGAAGTTGATCTAAACCCTAATCACTTTTAATCTCAAACCTACTCATGAATCACGCTTGATATAGAGACTGATTTGGCGCATCTCATCCTAATGTGCATCCAAAGGTTGATAACCATTTTTCACGTTTCTCATGTTAACTTAACTTATCATCGAAAGCTAACCCCGGACATATATTTATAAACAATGATAATAATAATAATAATAATAATAATAATAATAATAAACCACTATAAATATATGATTAAACACGACTACTCGTATTATAAGGAGTTAGTTATAACATGAGGCTTTCAAGTATACCCCTAGTACAAATTTCTAAAAATGTGTCTGTGTCCACATGTCATTTCTTAGTTGGGCCAACCTCATCGTAGTACATTAGTACTCCCCTCTTAATTCGTATGCGTTTGTGTATGAAAAATGGGGTGGGTTAATACTTAATAGTATCACCATTCACCAATGCAAACTTCTTGTAAGTAAACCACAAGGGTTGTCACGTACTGGCTAAGGTCCTGGGGATGTGGTGGAATATCCCATTTGCCAAGGGTTCTAATCCAGACGTACACAACAATTGTGGTCACTGAGGTTTAATCAGGGTTGATGTCTTACAGCCATAAATTGCCAAGGGATTAGTCTAGGCATAGCCTAGGACACCCTTTTAAAAAAAAACTTGTAAGTAGGGATGGCAAAAAAACCCAAAACCGATGGTGAAAACCGAAAACCGAAGTTTTCGGGCCGGGGACGGGGACTCCTTATCGGGGACGGGGCGGGGATCGGGGACGTATTCGGGGATTTTATCGGGGACGGGGACGGGGATGGGGACGGGGACGAAGATCACCGGCCCGGCCCGGCCCGATGTGTGTGTGTGTATATATATATATATATATATATATTAATATATCTATATATGTGTTAATTATGTGTATATAATATCATTTAGAAAAATACTAACATTAAATTTTGAAGATTTTATCATTTTTACCTCAACACCCCAAATAAGCCTGTCGGAAAAAAATCTATTTTATTTGTCTAATCGTGAAATCGTGTTAGTCGTACGATATTTGAACTTCGATTTACTTTTATATTGTAATTTATGACATTGTTTGAGACATTTAGACTTGCATGTGTAGAAAATTTGTAATTTACTTTTAGTTGTGAAAATTAACATTTTGTAAAAGAAAAAAGGTCGGTTTCGGGTTCGGGTATAACCAACGGTGAACAGGGAAACCAACGAGGAAAGGAGATTTTTACCCTTAACGGGTTCCCCAATGGGGATCGGGGAAACCGTGGGGACCCGATAGGGATCCCCAACGGGGATCGGGACGGTTTCGGGGATGGTTTTGGTTATCGGTTTTGGGGACGGGGATACTAATAACCGGCCCGAACCCGGCCCGTTGCCATTCCTACTTGTAAGTAAATAAATAACCTTAATTGTAGGAGTTGTTATTGTACATTTTTTTTTTACTTGGAACTTTATGTAAGAAAATATTTTATTAGTTTTTTTATTTATGGTTGTGAGGTATTCAAGTTAAATGTTTGACATGAGACCTACACCAAACTTGTGAAGTTTTTTTATAGGTTCTTATTTTGTTAAAGTTGGACATAATGTAACAAGGAAAAAAACAAGTTCTTATAAATGCACACCTAACCATCTTTAACCCAACACTAAACATCCTATACACACAAAAAATACTGATATTTTCATCTCCAACCTAACACTAAAAACTAGAAAAATAGAAGTTAATGAAGTAGATCTCTATATTTAGAGGCTAATAAAGTAAATATATATATATAGAGGAGGAGGTTCAGGGGAAAACCTCAAATAAATGGAAAACTAAAAAACACTTTATTAACCGTTGGATTAGATGATCTGATGGATGTGATTAGACGGGCGGTTACAACAATATTATCTAAATTAAAAAACCTCACCCCCTTGTTTTTTATTCGAAAAAATACGAAAAATGAACAAAATTCGAATGAAATAAATTGCACCAAATAAACGATCATATCTTTCTCGTTAATTTGACATCCATATTGATATACTTTTTTCTCCGTATTTTTGTGGTTTTCTGGTTTTCCATATATTTAGGGTTTTTCCCTGAACCTGACCCTATATATATATATATATATAGAGAGAGAGAGACTTGAGATCATGTGAGACCAAGCCGTGAGACCGTGAGACCAAAAAATTAACATTAAACCTTCACAGTAAAAGACTGTGAAGGTACTGTGATGGTAAACCTTCACAGTGTTTTTGCTGTGAAGGTTTGCTGTTTTTCTTACATTCACAATGAATCACTGTGAAGATTTAGTGTTAATTTTTTGGTCTCACGAAAACAGGTTGGTCTCACGTGAACCCAACCCTATTAATATAATATTAGGATTTGGTAATTATATACCTATATAATGATTAAAATTTTAGTATATTAAGATGTTTATTTTTATTATAATAGTAAAGATAGTTTTTAATAGTATGGTTCACTTGCAAGGGGACGGTTCTATCCTTTTTTTTTAATAGCAAGACAAAATATTAATAAACAAACCAAACCAAAGGAGAAACAGCAACAGAAACATCGTATCAGCAGCGACTATGGACTCAAATTGTTGGACCTGTATTCAGCAGAACATATATTGGGCCCAACTGATATAGATATTGGGCCTCCATTGGGCCTCAAGCGTATTTTTTTTAACGCAAATTATAAATCATTATCAAATATCAAGTTTCTAAAAGCTGGAAAAAACTTGGGTTAATAAACACCAGATTTTTGTTTTCAAAAAAAAAAACACCAGATTTTCTTATATTATCTGTTATACAGTTTGATGTTATTATTGCTATATTTAAAAACATATTACATAATGCCATTTTTATTTTTAAATTTACATTAAAAATAAAGCCATTAATAAGAATAACTTTTAAATAGGGTTGGTAATAAACTGAATCCTCGTGGTTTACTAAACTTAGATTTCGAGATCGAATCCCACATAATGCAATACTTTTTCTAAGTGGTCCTAGTATCAATTTTCCCATCTCGAAACCGAACCCGAACCGATACATACGGTTCGGTTTTCGGTACCAATTTTTAGTCCCAAAAAAATTCGGTACTTGTCCGGTCCCGATTTCATCCCTAGTTTTAATAACTCTAATGAACTATTTAAAATAAAGATATATGGAAAAAATAACATTTATTAAAAAATGTAATATAATTTTGGTTTGGTGATTCATGGAGTGATTTGTTTCAAAGAGAGAAGGATGAAATGATTCATGAGCATGATGGCATCATGAAATGAAGATCTCATCTTTTCAATTGCATATCATCATTACACACACTTGCCTACTTTAATAATAATAACACCAATAACAATAGTAATAATAATAAGTTTTATTTATAATAAATGGTTTTATTTTGATCGGGATACGAGCCGTATCACTTGTAAGACCATGAGTACCACTATCCAATGAACTCACTTGCTACCTCAGTGTCACATCAGTTTTTTTTTCTACCCTCCTTATCCAAAAGTGGAGTACCGTTAACCCACTAAACCCAATTGCCACCTCATCTTTTTTAATTCTTTTATTTATACATTTAATTATTTAACAAAATAAAAATATTTATATATTTTTAATAAATAAAAATAAGATAAATAATAAAAATAAAAATTCATATCATATCATTCATTAAAAAATTAAAAATTACAAAATACAAAACACTAAAAAAATAAAAATTACAAAATACAAAACACTAAAAATTGATTGTTGTGTGGAAATCGATTGTGGTGTGTGCGGTTGTTGGGTTTCAGGAACAAAGTCGTCGAGATCGATTGCGGGTTGAGGAAGTTGGTAATTGGCGGGAGTAAAATATTGTTGAATCAAACCAGGATATGTAAATTGATGAGGAATATACGGGTGTTGCGAAAATTGTTGGAAACCAACGTTCGGGGCCGGTTGCGGAATATAACCTTGTTGAGAAAACGCTTGGAAGCCAAGCTCCGGGTCTTGTTGCGGTGTATCCGATCGGTTACGACGGGATGTAGGTGTGGTGTTTGGATTCATGATGAAATTTAAGAGAAATGGAAGAAGGTATTGAATTTGAGAGAAATGGAAGAAAGTATGTTTTGGTGTGAAAAAATAAGATGGTATAGGTTAATATATATAGTGTGTATAATTTGAAAAAAATATATATTGTAAAATAGCCGTTGGTAAACGGTATTGTTTAAAAAAATTAAAAAAGAAATTAAATATGAACGGGTAGCATCGGGTTGGTGAACCCGATCCCCCCTCCCCCCCCCCCCCCCCCCCCCCCCCCCGTACCGCTACCCGATGTTCCCTTCCCGAACCCGCTTGCCACCTCGGCCTTACCCGATCCCGTACCCGAGGGCGGTACGGGTGGCCTAAGAACATCTCAAACAGATTATCTATAATTTTTCTAAAATAGAGACTTAAAAGTGAAAATATTTAAAAAAAAATTACATTTAACTTCAACAGATTCTCTATTTTAGAGATTTCAACATCGATTATATTATTAAAATATTACTTATATTTATCATCCTAATACATGTTTTAAAAAGAAATTGTAAAAAATAATAATAACTCGACCCTATTGGTGGGAATGAATAAAAATAATAATTTCTCTTTACATCTACCAAGTTTTAGAAAATTTTCTAAACTTTAAGTTTTCCCTAGTTTTCTCTATTTTAAAGAACATTATAGAGAAGTTGTTGGAACAATTTAGAGAACAAAACATGTTTTACCAATATAACCTCAAAAATAAAATCTAATTTTTATTTTAAAACATCAAATACACGTTCTATTTTATATTTTACTCATTCTTTAAATTGTAATTATTGTATTTTATCTAATGTTATTTGTTATGTTCTGTCCAGTTTTGTCTACCACACGCTGAACAACTGTTCTGTCATGTCCTATCATATTCTATCATGTCTGCGTACCAAACGCACCCTTGTGAAACATAATTTATGTGGTATATAATGTGATTATTATCATTATTTGAGAGATATAAGTGTAAAAATTGAGATATCAACGTAAAATAATTAACTTTCAAAATTGTCCTACCTTCTACTTGGTGAACTACCTAGTGCGTTTTTTGGTCCATGGTTTTGCTATCCCACACGACCACCAATTCCATATTTTGATGTTAACCAAACAATATCAATGTAATGACCATTTCTTTTGACCAACATTCTTGTTTTATTTTTTATATGTATTTTTTTAACATGAACCAAACATTGTTAAAGACTATTTCAACAATAACTATGTAATTACTTATTGTTTTGTTAAGAAAAAAACATGGGTTAGATTTTATGGCATTAATATATTGTATAATAGAATTTTATGTGATTTAAATATAGGTGAGAGTAAACTCTACTTTTGGTCCTTAAGATATATTGATTTCTTTGAAACAAGAACCTATGATTTCATAATTAGACTTTTTGTCCTCATGGTTTTGATTTTGCTCTGAAACAAGGACTTGACCACTAACTCCGTTAAAAGTCTCCGTTAGAACCAGGGGTATTTTCGTCCAATATAGTTTTATTCATCTTTTTGCAATTCCTTTTGTTTTTTTCTTAAGTTTGTAAAAAACATCAAACTACAAGGACCTGTTATGTATAACTCTAATATATATATATATATATATATATATATATATATAAATGTGTGTGTGTATATATATATATATATATATTAGAGTTTTACATAACAGGTCCTTGTAGTTTGATGTTTTTTACAAACTTAAGAAAAAAACGAAAGGAATTGCAAAAAGAGAAATAAAACTATATTGGACGAAAATACCCATGTTTCTAACAGAGACTTTTAACAGAGTTAGTGGTCAGGTCCTTATTTCAGAGCAAAATCAAAATCATGAGGACAAAAAATCCAATTATGAAACCATAGATCCTTGTTTCAAAAAAACCAATATACCTTGAGGACCAAAAGTAGAGTTTACTCTATAGGTAAAGATGATGTAAAAAAAAAGGTTGGTTATGATGGAGAAAGTTGAATGGGATGAGGGTGGCGTGCTTATGTGACATGGCCCGCTGCTTTTTAACTACTTTTTTTTCTTCCAGATTTTACACATTCAACCCATTAATAAATTTTATAGTTTCAAACTCTTTCAATAATTTAAAAATGATAAAAGAAAACGAGTAATCATCATTTATATATATAAAAGGAAGAACCACAGTGATGTGGCACACTTTTAGTGTAGTATTCTTCAATTTAATTTTCTTGGATTTTTTATTTTCAAAAATTTTTTATTTGTTAAAGATTTTTTTATCCTTAATAAGAAAATGAATGCTCTACTATGAATGAAGTTCTTTGGTAAAATTATATTCATCTTGCATTTATAATATTATTTAATATAATAATGACCAACTTATCATTTTCTCCCCCATGCCTTCTTGAATTCTCATACTTTCGGTTTTCCTCTCTATTCATTCCTTGAAATACATGCCAACAAAGTCATCCCTACCACAAAGTTCAAACCTCCTCATCGAGATTTCAAGTTTGCATTTTTTTAAACTTACAGGTTCGTATGAAAATTGTACATCCTCTTAATTCTCACGCTCTTCATCTCTCAACTTCTTCCTCTCTATTCAGTTTTACTTTTGACGTTCTTGATATATTGGTTTACTTTTGTTTGGCTTTTGGTGGATTATTTTTTGGTTGCTCAAGAGTTCCATGCTTATTAAAGGTAAATAAGTGATATAATCTCCTTTTTCTCTTGATTTGTGCACATTTAGTAGTCAAATACCTTGACATCATTATCACATCTTGAAAAATGTAATTATTCATTTAACCGTCATAAAATATTCGACATTACAGGTTATTTGGTATTCTCTGCTAACATCTACAATTGATGAGTGTATCCACCTTGACATGCATATGGATCGAGTGGTACGAAAACATCTTTGATTTGAGAATGAAACAAGAAAAAGATGCATTACAAATTTAGCATTTCCATGTATAAAATTGTTATAGCATTGGAATTCAATTGAATTATTTGCTCTACATTTGTAGCCCGTTTTCTATATTATATTTTTAATGGAATTTTATGATTATATACAAGGAAACTATATATTATTTATACTCACGAACTGAGAGGTTAACCCTTATTTAATTGATCTCCCTTCGATGAGAGAGATCACTCCTCAATTGTCTAATAGGTCATTTTACCTTACAAGGTCTTAAATCATATAATCCTTTTATTCAATTTACAACATCCTTATATCTTAACAATTTCATGTCTCTTATTTGTCGGGTTAAGTTTGGATATTTGGTTATACAAAATAGAAGAGAGAGCTTCGTAATTTGAATGTGAAACCTTTTATTTTACGATTTGGTTGGATAAAAATGTGGTTGTTGAGATGGGATTTTAAGGGCATACAATACACAAACTAATTTAATAAATTATGATGCAAAACAAGGTTTATAAACTAAACTGAGAAGGTCAACTTTGAGCATAATGTTTAATATTGTGTATATACACTTACTATTAACCATTTTTTATAAATGTTTAACTTTGACATTAAAACATTATTACGCTTACACAAAATGAAAAGTTAAAATCTCTTTATTAAAGAGAAACAATTCCTATAAGTGAAAAAAGATTATCTTTCACTTATGACCTTTTAAAAAACGGTTCCAATATACAATATAATATATTACAATTCATTTTATTAGCCGTCAATTTACGAATTACACTTATCATAAAATGGTTACCTATTTTTTAACAAAACAAATTTCGTCACCGCACAACGCGCGATTCCACGCACTGGTGTAATAATTATGGTTGAACAACGACAATAGATCTATTAGATGGTAATCACATGTGAAGTTGTCCTTAAATATATCAAGAATGGTACGCTAATTAATTAATTAGGCCCATGATCTCTTTTTATTCTATAAATATTTTATATAATCCAAATGAATACAATTCATACTTGATACATATTTTTATATGATACACACTATCGTAAAATTGTTTGTTATATTTCAGAAACTAATTAATAATTTAGTTGTTTGTAAACTGTTGATTAGTAAAATAGTTATTAGTTAATGAACTAGTATTGTTTCATAAAAATCAACTAAACAAAATCGTAAGATGATTTAAAAAGATATGTTGAAAATTTAGTCGGGGAAATCGGGAAAAAAATCCGTATAAATCATTGAAACATAATTTTAAAAAAATCTTTAAAAAAGGTAGCTCATGATTAACCAAACAATTTTTTTTAATAAGTTAGTTTATGGTTGTCAAATATGTTCTTAGACATCTCACTATAGGGATGAGATTGGGATCGAACCGGGACCGAACCAGTTGGTACCAAAATTTTTTGGGACTAAAAGTTGGTACCGAAAACCGAACCGTATGTACCGGTTCGGTTTCGGTTTCAGGACGGGAAAATCGGTACTAGGACCACTTAGGACCGAAAATTTTAAAATGTATCAAATGTGTATCAAAACCAATTGCAAACCAAAACGCCTTCATAATGTTTCAAAACCAATCGCAAACAATCAAAAAGTTCAAAACCAATCAAAAGTTCAACAATCTTCGGTATTTTTTTTACGATTTTCGTTTTTTCATTTTGTTCGTTATCAACTCTTCAATCTCTATATATACAACTAGAAACAATAATAATTAATGTTAACAGCAATCAAGCTAAACTTTATTTAGGAGATGATATGCATAATTAAGAATTTTAAAAAAACTTTGCTTTTAAAAAATTCGGTTCGGTTTCAGTTTTTTCGGGAAAATCCCGGTACCAAATACCGAATACCGATTTTGAGGATTGTTTGGAACCGAATACTGGACCAAATATATGGTACCGGTTCGGGTTCGGTTCGAAAAAACGGTCCTCGACGTTCATCCCTATCTTAGTATGCTGATATGTATTTAATGAGACTTTAATTTTATAAGGCCAAGAGTATGTGTCCCATCTTCCCGGGTCATAAAAGTAAATTATCATTTTAGTATTTTTACATGACGCTTTTTGAAAACTGTAATATATAAAAAGGCTAATATGACATATTTCAAAATGTTATATTAAAATTTTAAGAGAACAATTTATTTTATGTCATGTTAAATTGTTTAACTTCGTCGGATAAAACTTGTTATGATACCTTATTTCGTCCTAATAACTTATAATAGTGCATTTATAAAAACACGTATGGTTCTTGATTTTATCAACTAGTCTCATTAAATATTTATCATACACACATTTTGTTACGATGTGACTATTATTTTTTGAAACGGCAACACTTTTCATTCACCTTACCAAATTTACAATACACAGACCCTTGGTCCAAGAGAGTAAAATTCCTTACAATATGACCCTTTAAGACAAAAGCATTACAACAGCATTCTACCAGGTAATCAGCAGAGTATACCTATCCAACTGTTTGTGAGGCTCAAACGTGGATCTGGTGTCCGAACCCCTCACCCTATTCTGTCAGATCGATCAGCCAGCCTCTCCAATATAGTCTTCCCGCGATTTACGTCGCATTCGGATCTACGAGCCACTCCGTCCATCCCCTTACTTTGTTTTTTGCCCTCTTCACGATCCACTCGAATATTTTCCGCTGGAACTCATAAAATAAATCTGTCAAGTTCCCCCGTTCCGCCTTGAAAACCAACTTATTCCTGTGACCCCAAATTAAATACATGAGAGCCCATTTAACCCCGTCCATAATACGCCTTCTTTCTCGTGTTCCTTGCTAGGATTGTTATCTTGAAGTATATCTTGAATCGAATCAATTTCCTCTAAACTTTTCTTCCACCATCGACCGGTAAGGTTCCAAATTCTTCTTACCTCCGGGCATGATACAATGATTCAACCGATTCCCCACATCTTGGACATAAAATCGAGTCCAAATCGATTCCCATTTTATCCAAAGTCACCCTACATGGTATTCGTCCCAACCTCACCCTCCACATAAAAATACACACCTTTTTGGAATGATTTTTAACCATTTAGTTTGGACCGTTTGACCGTTTGTGTTTACCTCGATGTCTTCTTGGATCTCTCGCATCCTCTTTACGTTGTATTCTTTGGATTCATCTAGAAGCCATTCCATTTTATCCGTCCGATTCAACGTAGATGTTATACCGGTGAGTCTTGATATGAGGTCTTCAAGTTCCCCAAGTTCTCTTCCTCTCGGTTGTCGTCGCCACTTCCATTTCCATCGCCACTCACCATCGATCCATTCTCCTCTCTCCACGACATTTGCGTTTTTTTCCTCTTCTAAACGGAAAAGTCTTGGAAAGTCTTCTTGAAGGCTCTCAGCCTCGTTCCACCTGTCCGACCACATTTTGGTGTCTTTTCCGTCACCGATTTTCTTCCCGAATGATCTCGTAAAGCCGATTCCTTTGCTGTCCAGAATTTGCCCGATCCGAATAATGCTTGACCACGTATTTCCTGCACCATCAAAACCAACAGATTTGCCCCGTAAGCCCCCCCCCCCCCCCCCCTTCCCCGTATAAGCTTTTTATTACATGTACCCATAGCGCATCCTTTTCGGTAAGGAAGCGCCACCACCATTTTCCTAACAAACCCCGATTCATCGATTCTAGGCTCCCTATACTAAGACCCCCTTTCACGAATTTTTTTAGTGTGTTTTCCCATTTTACCCATACTACCCCTCTTTTGGTATTGCTACCTCCCCCCCTCCCCAAAAAAAATCTCGATCCCACTCTCTCACACTCTTTCAACACTCCACTCGGGGCTCGAAATAAGGAGAAGTAGTACAACGATAAGCTTCCCAATACCGATTTGACCAAAGTAAGTCTACCTCCAAACGAAATGAGTCTCGATTTCCAAGTTGCAAGTCTCTTTGTTAGTTATTCTAGTGCCGGTCTCCAATGTTCCAATCTCTTCATCGTAATACCAACCGGAAGGCCTAGATATGTGAACGGTAATAGGCCATAGCCACACCCCACACTTCTCGCCCAACTAGATATCTCCTCCTCCGCCACCCCCACGCCAACGATTTTGCTTTTTCCGACGTTTATTTTTAATCCGGACCGCGTTTGGAAGCATAATAATATCCTTAGTAAATTTTTTAAATTACTAATGCTCCATTTTCCGAAAAAAAATCACATCGTCTGCGTATTGCAAATGTGACACCGATACCTTATTTTTCCCCACTTTTATACCTTCAAAGAGCCCATTTTCCACCGCTTTGTTTGTCAAAATATGGAGGCTTTCGGCAACTATGAGGAATAGAAAAGGTGCAAGCGGGTCCCCTTGCCTTAATCCTCTCAAATTGGAAACTCCTTCGTTGGGGATCCATTTATCATGACCGACATCGTCGCCGATTTAAGACAGGCTTCTATCCATTTGACCCATTTGTGACCAAAACCCATCTTCCTCATACTTTCCATTAAGAACGACCACTCGATGCTATCATACGCCTTTTCAAAGTCCACTTTGAATATCAAGCCTTTCCTTTTTTTCAACCGAACATAGTCGATGACCTCGTTTGCTACCAAAACCCCATCCAAAATGTACCGGCCTTTGATGAAGGCGCTTTGAGTATTACTAATTACTTTCCCTATCACCTTTTTTAGCCTTTTCGCCAATACTTTTGCGATTACTTTGTACCATATACCAACTAGGCTTATTGGCCTAAAATCCCCAAGGCCTTGTGGAGTTTCTACCTTCGGAATTAGAGTTAGGAATGAAGAATTGCATCCCCCGCTTATCTCTCCTCTTTCCCAAAACCACCTAATCGCCCGAATTAAATCACCCTTGATTAACTCCCAAAATTTCTTTAAAAAACCAACCGTGAATAAACCACTTGTTACTAATACTATCCCTGGTAGGTGTAATTAGAGATGGTTAAATGGGTTCGGCCTGACCCAGGATCGGCGGAAGACTGGGACTGACTTGAGACCGATTCGGTATGAGACCAGTTTGGGACCGTCGGTTATGATATTTAACCGAAACAAGACCATTTTTTATTTTCATTTTATTTATAAATTTATTTTTAAATGTAATTTTAAGTATATTTTTAAACTTATTTGATTGAATACCAAATGTATTTTTAAGTGTATTTTATTAAGTGTATTATAATAAAACGTGTTTTTAGTGTATTCGATTGATCCAATTGAATGTTTTATAAAGTATATATATTTGATTGAGCAAATTCTTTATAACAAAAACGTATTTTTGATTGTCTATAATAAAAATGTATTTGTTAGTGCACCTGGTTGACCAAATTCTTCAAAACATATTTTTTATATATTAAATGTCAATTTAAAAAAAATAAGTGGGACCGAGACTGGTTCTCATAACCGGGCATTGTAAAGCTTAACCAGACCGAAGTATTTTGGTCAGGACCGAGACTGGTTACGCCGGGAACGGTTACGATAACACTATTTGGGACCGAAACCGATTTCAACCCGATACGGGATTGATTTTTGGCCATCACATGTGTAACTCTCCAATTTAATGTGATATTTTTGGCTCAATACCCACTTGTGCATTTTGATTTTATCGAACTAGAGGAACACTTTTTCAACGTAATTAGACTGAAAAAGATAATCATCGATAGAAGTTTTAAAAAAGTACGAAGGGTTGTGTGACGCCGACGATAATTACGTCTGAAGTAACTATAAAAAAGTTCATTTAACAAACGAATGATTTATAAGGTTTAAAAACTACTAAAACATTTTGTTAAAGATTATTTTATCAATTTACCGTTTTGTTCGTTGGTTTTACATCGACAATTCTTTTTACCCTTATCTCTTATCATATCATATATTCATATTCATATGTGAAGCTTTCGCCCAGGTGGTTTACCAATATAGCTAGTAAGCAGGAAGAACACAATACCAAGTTTGGTGCAATTATGCAGCGATATCGTCAGCTATTGCAGGTTCAACCATCGTTTAAGATTCAGTTTATCCAAAAAGATGTGAATGTAATCAGGGACGGATTCGGGAATTTTTTATATGGTACCATAATAATACAGACGTATCTTTCATGAACCTAATTCTTTTTTAGATTACAACAGAAGGTGTAATAACCAAGACCAAAGTGGAAGAGTTTTAATGTCTTGTGGAAAGGTTTAATAATGCTGAAAGTTGAGGGGCTATTCTGTAAATATGGGTTAGGGTGTAATAACCTAATGATTGGGGCACAAAACCCTAGGAGGGCATTCCATTCTTGTTGTTGACGGGTGATTATTTGAGAGAAAGGAGAAGAAGAGTTTTTGGAGGTTTTTGTGCATTTGAAGAAGAGAAACATCAATCTTTGAAATCAAAAGAAGGAGTGGTGTTGGAATTCATTTTCTGCAAGGAATCTCTCAGGTAATCCCTAATCTATAACTCTGATTAAGATTGTTTTGATGTTTGTTGGGAGGTTTGAGGGTTTTTCCTTGTTAAAGTTATTTGAGGCCTAAAAAGGAAGATTTAAACACCCTTAAATCGTGTTTAGTTAGTAAAGCTTGTGGGAAATGGTTATAGAACGTTTGGGTGGTTACTTATCGCATTATAATCCTGTTTGTGGAGCGTTTAGCAAGATTTTGGTCTTTAAACTCGTCCAGCGTTTCGTCCGGAAAGCTTCAGGTTATGAAGGTGTCCGGGTAAGTGTCTGGTAAGCATAAGCGTCCAGAAAGCATAATTTTCCCGGTAAGTAGAAAGTATCCGGATGTGGAGTCATCCGGAAAGTAGAGTCATCCGGACAGTAGGGATTACCCGGAAAGTAGTGTTGTCCGGAATGTGTGTTGTCCGGAATGTAGTGTTGCCCGGAAAGTAGTGTTGTCCGGAATGTGTGTTGTCCGGAATGTAGTGTTGACAGGAAAGGGGTGTGTCCGGAAAGATGAGTGATCAGCTTACGTTTTGTCCATTCATTCAGGAAAATCGTTTGGAAGTCGGGAACAGATTAGAAAAGAGAAGTAAGAGCACCAGGTGAGTTTTTCTAAAGTAAGTACATGGTGAGAAATACCATGTTTTATTCCTATGCTTTTAACTGCATGAAAGTTTATTGAAGGTTTATATGAGATGTATGTATACATTGTGTTAGACGTAAACTGGCTAAGTCGGGAGGTAGACCCGCCAGCTGAGGAGTGACCCGATTATGTCATGGAAGGGAGTATCCAGTAAGGCAGCGTGAGACTAACTCGTTGTCACTTTCGAGTGACTTCAAGGTGCCATTTACGGGGGCAGATTTATCCGTGGAAGTTTTATGTGAAGCCATATGATAGTTTTTATGAAAAATTATGTGAAAGTTTATGCAAAGATATTTGAAAGTTATAAACTGTTTTGAAATGATTTTGAGAACTGTCAGGAGGGAGCTCACTAGACCTCATGGTCTAACCCTCACATTTTCCAATCTAAATCTTTTCAGGTAAGCAAATAGTAGAAGGCTTCGGTAGGTGAGCAAGCGCAGGATAGAGCACAGATGCAGATAGAGACAGTGTCACTCATACTTTTAGTGGTAGTTATTCTCAGTTGTGTATAGGTTGTTTCCGCCAACCTAAATCTTGAGACAGATCTAATGAATTTTGGGACCCCATATTGTGATTCTTTTGCTTTGTAAGCTTTATTTAGATTGGGTCGTTACAGAAGGACATACGATATCACACGCCACCGTAGCCACTTAACTGCATCCTTATATAAACGAAGTTACCCCATGTCAAAATTCTAAGCATCGCCTACCGTAAATTATATACTTTATAATAACTAAGCAACAAAAACAAAGTCATTTTATCTATGGGAACATTCCGAACAAAGCATTGGCTTTTTGCGAGAACACAGTGTTGCTTTAGTGGCTGGCAAACATGAAGCGGACAGCTCGTCTTTTTCAATGCCTGCTTTCCTTTCTTTCTTTCTTGCTTTTAGCTGCCCTAATTTCTGCGATCCTCCAAACAAACCTACAAAGATAACCTCATTTTTCTTCAATATTTGTGTCCAAAGATTCAAGATTTTTAACCGGGTGTGTGGGGTTTCTTGTCGTTTATCTTGGTCCTCAATCTCCTAAAAAGATTCTACCTTTACTGTTCTGTTTATTTGGTGCTCTCTGCTTCCATTCAACTGTCATATTTCATGCTTCTCTGCTCCATCTCTGATTGATTCTTCACACTTGACCTAACCTTAACTAAAGATAATTCAGGTTTGATCATCTTTTAATCAACTGGGTTCTGCTTTTCCAACATAAAAGTTCAAATCTTGTTATTGGGTATTGAACACTGAATTACTGTTTATCTCAAATGGGGGGTTTAGGGTTTGCTCAATCTTGAAGGGATGGCAACTTTTGGTTAAAGTTTTGCTTTTAGTTCTTTTTGAGTGGATATCATACTGGTTTTATTGTTAAAGACCTGATTTTCTTTCTAGTTTTCATAACTCAATCCTTGAAACAAATTTGTTGGTTTTAATGCAAGGCTGCATTTAAATGTGTGCATAGTGGTTTATGCTTTGTTGTTGTCTAGTGGTACATTAAACTCATACCAATATCATTTTTTGTCCTCTATTGCAGATTCTCACTCACAAAGATTTGAGGAGAAACGTGGATTCTTGGGCTTAGATCTTGAAGTTTGGTTCAGTGGCTAGCAAAGTAGGGAGGGTGTCTCCAATGAGTTTCAAGTTTATCCTACAAAGTGTGTGAAAAAGTGTGTAATTTATAGCATTGTCTCCTAAATTCACCCATTCTCCCAATCCTGTTTGTGGTTTTGCTACAAACTCTTGTTTGGATCTTTAGCTTGTTTATTTCAAGAAATCTTGGAACCCCCTCTTTTCTTTTCTGGTTTTTTTGCCCTTAAATTAGTTTTGAGAAATATCTTGTACCCCAGAAGTTAGTAACTTTATACACCCATTTGGATCTTGGAGGTGAAACCATTTGGCATTTGTTCAGGATGAAGTTTATGAAACTTGGATCGAAGCCGGATTTGTTTCAATCCACTGGTGAAAATACAAGGTCAGTTTGAATTTTACAAATCTTTTCTTGTGAGTTTATTTAAATCTGATGATTGAATTTAACCATCATTATTGATCTTAATCTTAATCCTGATCATCTTTTATATATCTGTTCAAAATGTATATTTCTCAACTTGGTTATGAATCTAATCACTAGATTTTATTTGTAGGTATATTGCAGCTGATCTCGCTACCGACATGCTTGTAAATGTTGGTAAAGTCAAGTTTTATCTACACAAGGTATAAAAACGCGATATATATATATTATGTTGGCGAATTGCATACATATTTTAAAACCATCTCTAAAGTAAACCATATGAAAATAAGGAGGGAGGGTTCAAATCTGAACCACATGCTTTTTTCATGCTATTCATCATGATTCATGACAGATATTCATAGTGAATATAATACACGTTTTTCAGGGTTATTCATTATGAATCATACTTGAAAAATATTTATCATTTGAACTTTCTCGGTGAAAATGATGGTGCTAACACTACCGAACTCCTTGTATGTAGTTTCCCCTTTTGTCCAAGAGCGCTCGTTTACAAAAAATGGTCGCGATTTCAAGTGATGAAAGCACGAATGAGGTCAAAATCGACGATATACCTGGTGGACCGGCCGCATTTGAGTTATGTGCAAAGTTTTGTTACGGTATGACAGTCACGCTCAACGCTTACAACGTTGCGTTGGCTAGATGTGCAGCAGAGTATCTAGAAATGCACGAAACCGTAGATAAAGGAAACCTCGTTTACAAAACAGAAGTCTTTCTTGATTCAAGCATTTTCAGAACCTGGAAAGATTCGATCATCGTTTTCCAAACTACAAAATCTCTTCTTCCATGGTCAGAGGAACTTAAGGTGGTCAATCGTTGTCTAGATTCCATAGCCATGAAAGCTTCCATGGATCCCTCTAAAGTTGAGTGGTCTTATACTTACAATCGAAAAAAACTGCCATCTGAAAACGGCAATGAATCGCCACTTTATAACGGTGTTAGGAAACAGCTTATGGTTCCTAAAGATTGGTGGGTCGAAGATTTGTGTGAACTACCTGTTGATTTATATAAAAAAGTCGTAACCACGATCAAATCGAAAGGAAAAGTGAGCAACGATGTTGTTGGTGAATCTTTAAAAGCTTATATGCAGAGGAGGTTAAAGAAAGGTAGCAGAACAAGTGGGGATGATATACAAATCCAATCTTTGATCGAAACAATCTTTTTTCTCCTACCCAATGAAAAAGATGGCGTTTCTTGCGATTTGATGATCCAATTGTTGCAAGAATCTGTTCGTTTAGGGTTCGATGAAACACGAAAGAGTCAATTGGTGAAACAGATTGGCGAACAGCTGCAGAACGCAACGGTTGCTGATCTTGTTGATCTTGATGTCGATTTGGTTCAAGAACTCGTTAAGATCTTCATGATGCAGGATCAGATTGCTGACGATGGTGACGAACACGACTTCTTAGAAGTCAAATTTGTCGACTCTGCTGCGAAAGTCAAAGTGGCGAGGCTCGTCGATTGTTACCTTGCTGAGATTGCAAAAAACCCCGATTTGCCATTATCGAAGTTCGCCGATCTTGCAGACATGGTGTCGACTCTCTCTCGGCGTTCGCATGACGGAATTTATCGTGCAATCGACACGTTTCTCAAGGTAAATCAGACAAATTTGAACGAAATCACACCAATAAAAAGTTGGTTTAATTTTTAACTTGTGATATAAATATAATCTTTAAATTTGCAGGAACACCCTGGGATCAGCAAGATTGAGAGAAAAAGAGTTTGCAGATTAATGGATTGTAGGAAGTTATCAGCAGATGCTTGCATGCACGCCATTCAAAACGAACGACTCCCTTTACGTATTGTGGTGCAAATCCTGTTCTTTGAGCAAATACGAGCAACGATGGGTGCAGGTGGGTCCCAGGGGAGCTCAAGATCAACGGTCACGAATACGGAAGAAGAATGGGATTCGCTTCCAACGAGCGAAGAACTGAAAAGGGAATCAAGGGTAAAAGATGGTAGGAAGCAAAAGGCGAAGGGGATGGTTATGTCGACAAGGATATTATCGAAGCTGTTTTCGAGTAAAGAAAGTGATAATGAGAGTTCAGATACGTCGGAGAGCCCGTGTTCGACGAATGCAAGGGAGATAAAGTCGATTACGCCCTCAAAGAGTAGGCGGCATTCGGCATCCTAGTGTGTGTGTTTGTGTGTAATTTCTAACGGATTGTAGGATGTTAGAATCCAGCCACATTTTTACAAGGGAAATGTGGTAGAAAAGAGCGAGATAAGTAGAAGCATGTTTTGAATGAATAAAAATCACCTGTTACTCCTTTCTACACCTTATCAGTTTGACAGTTTCCTTTAGTTCTTCAATTAAATTTTGACATGTGTAACTAATAAGAGGGTGTCAATCTGTAACTGTAACGGAAACATTGATTATAATATTAAAATGTTCTTTCTTTCTCTAAATATTTTTTTCCCAAAGATTTCTATTGGTGCTCCCATTTGTTTTTTTTCTTTGAACAGCAGGGTACCATATATTACCAACCACCAAAAACCAATACAACATCCACAATAAGCCAAACAAAACAGCAGCAGCAAACCAAAAGAAAAATGAGCTGACCGATCACCACAACATTGATTAAACGAGACGCACAAAAGAAACATAGAACAAAAACAGCTGCACCTGTTTGCAAGGGGCAAACCGAGCAGCCAACCAATCAGCACAGCTTATTGGCTGCAGCTGATTTCAAACAGCCCAGATTTGTGTCTGCAGCTGCTGCCAAACAGCACCATTTCTTTGCTGCAACTGAAAAAGAATCCTTCCATCCTCACAAGCATTTACTTATTGGTGCTCCCATTTAGTAATCATTTTTTAGGTTATCTCCTTATTTGGAGAAAAATCCCTTCCCTATCCTCCTTTCTCCATTTTGGAGATAGTTTTGGGGAAGCTCTTGGAGCAAAAATAGAGCCCAATCCTTATATTCTCCATTTTATACCAAAATGGGGAAGCTGTTGGAGATGCTCTTAGAGGGGTGTGTATTTAATTTAAATGGTAGCGAAAAGATAAAAAAAGATCCAATGTCAAACTCTCAGTGGAAAGACATGAAGGGTTCGTTTGGTATGCAGACATGATAGAACAGAACGGGACATGATAGAACAGCACAGGACAGAACAACTATTCAACGTTTGGTAGACAGAATTGGACAGAACATAACACATAACATTAGATAAAATACAATAAATAAAATTTTAAAAAATGAATAAAATATAAAATAGAACGTGTATTTGATGTTTTAGAAGAGTATTAGATTTTATTTTGATATTATATTGGTAAAACATAAGTCTGTTCCACATTGTTCTAGCTTGTTCAATGGGTGGGGGTGGAACAAGCCTATTCCACTTTGTTCCACTCGGTTCC
Organism: Saussurea involucrata; assembly: GCA_033807775.1. Taxonomy (NCBI): domain Eukaryota; kingdom Viridiplantae; phylum Streptophyta; class Magnoliopsida; order Asterales; family Asteraceae; genus Saussurea; species Saussurea involucrata. The sequence continues at coordinate 51,663,780 of CM066322.1, read as the reverse complement.
TGTCTGTTCCACATAAAAGTCTTACCAAACGTGGGACAGTGATCCCTGTTATGTTCTGTCTTGTCCAGTGTACTAAACGCACCCGAAAAGAATAGAAAAGTGGTAAAAAGAGATTTTCTTTTTCGGGTATGAAAAAAGCATAAGTTTTTTCGTGTCTTATGAGAGCATTTCCAACCGCCCGGTAAAACTTTGCGTTCCTTGGCCGAAACCCTCTAATCAGTCGGTAAATTTGTCTTTTTTCCACTAAGAACGCCAAATACACCACCTACAATTGTTTGTGAGAGGATTTTGGAGGGGTGGATTTTGTATTCTAGTGTGAGGGGCCATAGTTTATGTTTTAAAAGTTAGGGGCTGCTTACTAAATATGTATAGGGTAAATACTTATTAATATCACTTACCTTTATGTAAAATGATTGCTACAAACAAACAATCTTACTTGGCAAGAAGCATAACAAGGATTGAGAGTTTTAGGGGCCGTTTATTAAATATTTACCCGGGTAAGCGTTTACCAAGTCACATTATCTATCGGATTGATACGGCAAACACCAAAAATCTTAGCCGGTAAGAGCGAATGAAAGGACCGAGAGTCTTACCCCGGTAAATGATGGCGACGACCCTTACCACGGTTAGCGCTTACCGGGTGAATTTTTGCATATGAAACCAATTTGACGGACTAAAATATTTCCCGATAAGTAAGTGATAGTGTTAAATTTGACTGGTAAGCGCTTACCCGGGTAAGGCGGTAAGAATTTGGTAAACGACCCCTTACCCGGTTAAGGTAGGGTATAAAATCGGGTGGCCCGATTAAGGTAGGATATAACCGGTTCCGGTCCCAAACCGGTCCTGTATATTTTTTTAAAATTATTCAATTTTATTATGATACAAATTAAATACGTAATTGGATCACTCAAATATACTTAAACAATACGTTTTATTATAAATTCCATTGAACAATACATTAAATAACTTATTTATAGTGTTTATGGGGGCTTAGAAGTGAAAAAAGGCCAAAATGCAAAAAAAAAGGTTATATAACGCCTCTGTTTTTTAAAAAATCGGATCAGGCCAGACCAGACCAGACCTATAACCGGGCCTGTAAACAGTCCTGAGCCGGCAAAACACCCCAAATCTGCAACCGGTTGTAATTGTCGGGTCATAAACCGGTTTTTAATCAGGCCGGATCGGGCTAGGCTATTTTGGTCCCGGGCCGGAGTGGCCATCTCTAGTCATTATAAGTTTATAACTCATAACTAATATACCGCACTACCGCACGCTTGGGCAACATTCCCACCCAATTGGATCCAATATAAGTTTAGCTGCAAATCCAAGTTGGCCCAAAAAGAAATGTTGTTTGGGGCTTTGGGCTATTTTCTATATTTCATTTATTTATTTCTAAACTATACTCTCTGTCCTAAATTATGTATTTACATTTTTTTGTTTATTTTAAAATAATTATTTATTTTTAAAAGTAAGTTTTCACTTTCTAGTTCAATCCTTAATAATGAGATGGATAAATTTTCTTCTTATTATTAAGGATAAAAGTGTCATCTAGTTATTTAAAAGGTATAATAATTACATATTCCTAAAATTGTGTGTCATTTTCATTGTGAACATTATTTTGGGACAAATGAAGTAATAATGTATAGAGATGGGTCGAACTGAGTCTAGCTCGAGTAACGACCTGTTACGTATAAGATTTGTGACATGTTACGTTTTAGTGTTCATATTTGAGGGGGCGTTTGGTTCATTTTGAGGAATGAAAATGAAAATGGGAATGCAATAGAATGGGAATAGGAATGAGCATTGCATTGATGTTGTTTGGTTCAACCAATATAATCAATAAAAATTTATTTTATATTATATTTTTAATAATATGTGTCGTCCAATATGAAAATAAAAAATATGTTCCATTCATATCAAGAGATAAAGAGATATATGGAGAAAAAATTATTAAGCGAGAATAAGATTTCCATTCCCCCAATTTGGTCAGGAATGAAAATTAATAGGGTTGGATTAATGAATCCATTATATTATATTATATCAAACCAAACCAAACCAAACCAAACCGTATTATTCATTATTATTCTCATTCTTTACCCCTCAATACCCCAACCAAACACCCATGAGTGTGAGTTTTGGACCAAAGTGAAGGGGTTAGCAACATGGGTAATACTTCATATATGAATTCACATGATTCATATTTAAATATCATAACCGTTAAATTTATGTGATCTTTGTTAAGGAGATCGGTGTTTAGCATGGATCATAAAAGAAAATAAAATACTAGACTTCAATAATTGCTATTATGTAATCATAAAAATTTGATATTTTATTGACAGAAATATCTCGTAGCCATGTTTGTTTTTCGTTTAATTATTAAACAATGACTAAATTAGATAAGTCACTACATAATGTATCTATTGTCTACATTTGACCTTTTAAGACTTGTTAAACTTAGATGAATCATAAGCAGCATCTAAACTAACTAATATACAGCGGAATTGAGGCACCACACAAGTGTGAACTGGAAACACCATAGAGACGATTTGTGTGGATGGCTCTCCCACAACCAATCATCGTCATAAAACAGGTGGTTGAACCTTATGTGATTCTCATATTTCTTTTTCTCCATCCTACCCAACGTATGTTTCGATGGGTTGATTTCAGACCATTTTGCCCTCAAGATCATGTTCAACGAGTATGTATGTATGTATGTATCTATTGGTTGAATCATTTGTAGTGTATAACATTTAATGTTCCTAACGTAATTCATGTTATAATCTTTAAGTTAACTTTACATTCATATTTTTTCATGTTTTCTTTCAGATATTTCGTATAAGTGATGAGTTACTATTCTTATCGAAATAATTTAATGCCATTTGATGAAAAATAATAATATAGAATTTGAGCAAAAGAAGCACTTGCAACATCGGAGAGTTACGACATACTAAATGATAACTCTATTTTTAGAGTTATTATTTCCTTTTATTTTAATCTTCTTTTGTCAAAATTTAGCCATTTTGTTTCTTAAATCACCAATTCTTGGTCTTATTCCCAAAATTGAGCAAAAAGAGTGAATTGCAGTTTTTATACATTTAGTAGGATTTTGTTGTGCCTTCACGATTAATTCTGCAGTGACTTTGGGAGTGCCCACTGACGAGCCAAGAAAATGACAAATAAATGAAAGTAATTCAAAAGTCAACTTGGAGCCAATTTTGGGGTTAGAAGCATCGAAGTCAACAGACAAAGCATGGGTAGAAAAGCAAAAGGAAGCATGTTCCCTAAAGAATGACATTTGACATTATTTTATTGAAACCAAAGTGTACTTAAAGTAGTTTTTTGGGAAAAGGTGGAGTAACCATGGGATATTACCTACCAATTCTTGAAAGAAAGTCTTGCTTGCTGGAAATTCACTCAAGTCTTCTATTTTGGACTTTAACTCTTAGGTATCACTCTTACTTTTGTATTATCCACCTCTTTCCTCTAAGTATATAAAGAGGACTTGGTTCATTTATTTGAACACCAACCACTTCACATTTAGTGCACTTAGTTCTTAGCTTAGCTCTAGTATTCTCTGATTTCAGTCTTCATTTTCTGCATTAAGTTCCTAGTGTAGCATTTACTTTGAAGCAATTTACTATTCTGTAGCTGTATTGTTCCCGCAGTGCCCATTGCAGTTTTTAATTAAAGTTCGTATTTTAGTATGTTTGTTTGCAACTTCTCATTTTTTATTTTCTTCACCTCTTTAAATATGAGATAAGCATCCTTTGGGATGTAGTAAGGAGAAGTACCCAGATTTTATGACAAATGCTTGAGTAGTCTTCATATTTTGAATATTTATTGTTTTGGTCATCCATTACTCGATTTTTGCCCAATGATGCGAACAAGCCGATCACTTGAGAGTGTCTAAAGTCTAGTTCTCAACTCAGAAATGAGTAGAACGTAGTGACACAAGCTTGGATGACGCTAGGGGATTCGAAAGAATTCTTATGACACCAATGAGAGTTGGGTCTGCACAGTGAGATAATCTCAACCCACTGGAGTAGTAGGCAAGCTAGTTTGTGTACTTAAAAACACTTAGTATTTGTCTCTACACATTCCATCGAAACCTGAAAAAGGTTCATTCTGAGATTACCATTGACAAAACCATAAAGACTAAAAGTATGAGATTTTAACTAAGAGGTGTGAGCATTTGTGTAACCGGACTTTCTTAGCAGAGTGCCCACTCCACACAAGTGCAGTGAGCACTATTCTGGATCAAGTATTTAATATAAAATCTGGGGAAAATCTACACCTACATTCTTTCTTTTAAACTTAAGTAACTCGTTAAAAATAACATTTCACCAAACCAACCAACTTATTGCTTCCTCTCTAATTGAAACTTGTAAAAGGAAACTCATGAGAACAATAGTGTCTTGATTGTCCAGTCCCTGTGGATACAATTATGGTATTTTACCACTTATTACTTGTTGTGACGATCATAATGGTCAGTGTATACTTGCGCTTTCCACTGTGGACAGTTTGCATCCCACTGCAATTAACAAACATTCAATAAGAACTTTAGAATTTGAGCAAAAGAAGCACTTGCAACATCGGAGAGTTACGAAATGAAGAGCATACTAAACCATTCAATAAGCTTGACCCATTAACTTCGAACATAAAAAAATTCCAGTCAAAGGTTTGACTTGACTTGGCCCACTAGTAGAGTCCAGTCATTCCTAGTCCAAGATCCATGGGTATTTGGTACCTTCTTCTGATTGTGACACAAGAATCTAAACTTCCTTCAAGATTATTGTGACCAAATTACCCATTAACAACTTATTTTTGGGTTCCACCAAATAATGCTTTTATTTTGAATGAAATCTATGCATTTATTCATTTCTATGAAGTAATTACTAGGGCAATTTTATGTATTAAAACTGAAATGAGGGATACTAACAACTGAGAATTTATGTAGCTGATAACATCTAAATAAAAAATAACAAAGATACTATAAAAACTCACTAAAACAAAACTTTTACGAGTTGTAACATCCTAATTTAGAACAAGTACAATACAAGGATTTGTAACTTTGTAAGACGAAAAAGTGTTGGGGGGGTCAAGTGCTAAATGGGTAAACCGTTGGACTTGTTTTGCAAGTTGGAAAATATGTTCAAACTAGAGCGCGTTCTTGGAGGTTGCAATCAAAATAGTTGAAGTCGTCATGCCACCCCTTCAATTAATCGCCAAGAGAACCCGACAAGGTTAGGAGTTTCATTCTCTTCTTTCTTTTGAAATCTCATATACGGAGTATTTGAATTTCTTTTCCAAAAAGCATATTCAAAGTAAAAGATTGGCAACTACATAGACGAAGAAATAGTGAATCACTTAGGGGTCGTTTACCAAACACTTACCATGGTAAACGCTTATCAAGTCACATTACCTACCGGATTGATATGGCAAGGACCAAAAATCTTGTCTGGTAATAGCGAATGCAAGGACCGAGAGTCTTACCCCGGTAAGTGACGACGACGACTCTTACCACGGTTAGCGCTTACCGGGTGAATTGTTGCATACGAAACTGATTTGACAGACTAAAATCGTACCCGATAAGTAAGTGATAGTGTTAAATTTGACCGGTAAGCGCTTACCCAGGTAAGCGTTTGGTAAACGGCCCCTTACACTTGTCTGCATAAAGTGTATAGCAATCCTTTAGATAGATTCGACCAAAAGCTTTTTTGTGTCTCATTTTTAGAACGTTTTTAAAAAATTGGATTCCCAGTCTATAAGATGCAGAAGTTAGGAATTCCTAGAAAAATATTGGCAATTCTTGGTCATTGGCAGGGGCGGAGCCAGAAATATATACAAGGGGGAGCACCAATCAAACTTGGACTCTCTTTTTCTTCTGAAAAACATTCTTTTTGACAAACCTAAATTTAGTCCATATCGCTCGATTTTGTTTTTCTAATTCCTCCGTTTGAGTGTTTTTTAAAGTTTTTTCCTTGATTTCGAGATATTTTTAAGTTTTTTTAATCGATTTCGAGAGACCTTTTCAGTTTTTTGGTATATCTCTAAGAGTTTTTTTTCCGATTTTTTGGTTGATTTCAATAGTTTTTTTGTTGATTACAAGGTACGGTTGCACCTTTCATGAACCTAATTTTTTTTACTTTACGGCAGAGAAATAATACGATAGGAGTTATGGATAAAAGGTTTAGGAAACCCATTATCCAATAGATTCAAAATAATGGTTTGAGCTTTCAATAAATAAAAAAATAATGGTTTTTCCTATATATTGTTTTTTTCTTTCTAAACAAAATAAGGACTTTTACCCTATATCATTTAAATAAAAAAAAACTCAGGGGGCTCCTGAGCCCCTTCTGGCCCTGGAGTGGCTCCGCCACTAGTTATTGGTACTTCATTATACCATATATATAAGATTCATCTGTCTAGATATCACTATCTACATCCAGAAAAAATCATAACTATACTTAACAATAAAACGCTCTGAAAAGGCCACTACGACGAAGACAATTTATGAACTAATGAAGTTTAGGTACAATTCAAGAACATAAGAAGCGAATCCAACCATTGATCCCAAAAATTTCTACAATAAATTGGGATAGGTCACTAATGGACAATATTAACAAATATAGAATTCATAACACTAAATAAACTAAATAGTACTAAAGAACAATTTGTTAAATAATGAAAACATGGATATAACAATTAAACATTGATGATAACCCATGCACCAACAAACATAAAAGTCACTAAATTTTAAGAAAAAACTTTATTAAAATTAACAAAAATACTTAAATTAAAACCATAAAAAATAGATTAAGGAACATAATAAATCCATTGACAAACCACAAAGTAACTAAAACATCAAATCCATTTTATTCTTGTGTATCTATAATGAATAAAACACAAAGGACCACCACTAATTACTCTAATTATAATTTAGTTTAAAGAAATTTGTGAGGTGAGGATTCAACAAGACTAAAATATTAACTTTTTAGATAACGGATGTTCAATTAGAAACGATCTTAAAGCATCAATACAAGCATCTTTTCCATAATATATTTCATTGATTAAAATATTTTCGAAGAATATCAGGATTATAAAATTCAATAAGACAAATAAAACACTAAAAATAAATATATAATAATATGTTTTCATATACTATTTTTTTTCAAAAATAACTCGTAATTGAGACGAGCAATAACGGAATACAAACAAAAAAGTTATGAATTAGACATTACATAGATTTGTACACATTTCTACTCACATAGATTTGCACCTGTGAGCACTCAATACATATACATGTTGATTAAACATATATTTATATGGCACAAGGCCGTAGGTCGGACATCGCAACACACCTTTATTTGCAGTGTCAGACTTTTTCTGACATAGAAATAATTATTTTTTAAAAAAATGATAAAATCGCAAGCCACAACAAGGGATAAGAGGCCATGTGTCGTCATCTTCTTTACCGCAAGTGGCTAGCGGTGGCTTGTGGTTTTATCATTTTTAAAAAATATATATATATTTATTTTTTTGTCAGAAAAGTCTAACATCGCAAGTAAAAAGGTGTCTTGCGGTGTCAGACCTGCGGGATTCCGAACATTTTGGTAAGAAAAAATTGATGGTTAAACCATAAGTTTCTTTATTTGAGATGGTTATACAAGTAAATAACTCGTAGTGTGCAATTTTCTAACAATTCTTACCATATTGATAAAAGTGAAGTTTCTGAGTTTCATTCAATTAACGTGGTGTTTGGATTGCTTATTTAAACCACAATTCTCTTCTAAACCGTAATTTTTGGTAGGGCATTTGATTAAAAGTGATTAACGGATCAGGTCCACTTCTCACACGGTCCTTGGCCAAGATCTATATTACGGTATTACCAAACGAATGATCATGTGAGAATAAGAGTTTAAGTTGAAAGGTACTGTAAGAAAAGATTTGGACGCTTGATCACTTTTAACTAGTGTCGATCTATTGGTTTAAATAAGTCTCCAAATAACCCATGAATTAGCTTACATGAGAATTTTTTGTTGATGAGAATTTTTAGATTTAAAAATTGTAACAAATAATTAAGATTTTAGAATATATATATATATATATATATATATATAGATACAGTTATAAAGAATCTAGACAAAATATTGAAATGGAACAAATCTTGGCAATGTTTGGGTGAAGTAGGATCTATAAAAGCAAGACATTTATTTAAGAAAAGTGAGTGAGTGAGGAACTGAGGATATATACCCCTTCCAAAATACAATTTTTTTCTCATTCATTCCTTATTTCCCTTCCCCCATCCACCCATTACTAACAATAGTACAATACATAAATCATGAGACTTTTGCAATAATACTTAAATCATTAGGCTTTTGCTCCTACTCTAAACTTTACATTCTAATGCTTGTGCAAGAAAAAAAGTGGAATATTGACATCTAAAATTCTCTAGGATCAAGAAAAAACGATACATTTGATTCTGATTTTCTCCAGTCTCCTACAAACCCGTCACTGTAGTCTTCATCAAGCCTTTTAATACACCATAAATCTGCAAACGATAGCACTTTCCAATGTGGGATCGCTAACTTGAGTGGATCCTCACTCGACACCTCTGTTGCCACCACACCGCACTTGCTCTCCTTCGCTAAGTTATGAGCGTAACTAAACAAGGCTTTAGTAAACTTCAAATAAGATGGGCCTTCCCCACCAAGCCCATATAGTAAATGGAGCCCAAATGGGTTAAAAATCTTGGGTAATGAAGGCAAATTCAAAAACGGGAAGATCCGATCCAAGACTCGAGTTGTTTTAACGAACCCTTTTCTCAATCTCGATGCTCCTTTGACTTCCAACTTAAAAACGTCATTACAATTCCACACACTCATGATGGCCCATGACTCGGGCGGGTCGGAAAGGAACCATTCCGACCCGACCCATGAGACGGCGTGTGGGCAATCTTTTGGTATTGCGAGGAATGTGCCAAGGTTGAGATTGTTTTTAAGTACCGAGTCAATGTCGCGCGGGAAGAACTCAGTGGTGGAGAATCGCTGGCGGTAGATGGTTTCAGCGTCTAACGGTGAAAGTTTAACGATGGTGAGTCGGTGGTTGATCTGAAGGCGGTGATTGAATACAGGGTGGACAAGGACAGAAGGGTTTCGGAATTTTGAGTATCCACATTTTTCGGTGAAGAGATTAACAGAAGGTTTGTTATCGGCGTCAGTTGCTATATATGAATATTCAGCACCGTTATCTTTAAACCAAGCTTCCATTCTACAAACAAGCTTTAATCCAATTTTCATTCTCCTGAATATATAAAAAAAGGACAGAAAATCTGAAAATCCAAAATAACAAAATAATAAAATATTATCATTTAGTATTAAAAATTTCATTTGTTTAGATTTCTGTCATTTCGTAAATCTCTTTCACTGATTTTTTTTAAAGGGGAATATTATATATTTAAAATGATTTAGAAAATGACTTGCTATTTTTGGAAATAGCAGAGGCCTAGTCGAGTGGTTGTTTTCACGATGGGTCTACCAACTTTCTAAATTTAGCAATTTCTAATGATTGAGTGTTCATCTTCAAATTCTAAAATCTTCCTCCTTACATAATCTTTTCGTCTAAAATTTCTTGATAAATTCCTAAAATATTTTTTAATAAAATATAATTAATGTTAATAAGTAAATACTAATAGGTTTTGTGTATAATAATGTTGGTAATAAAACAGTGTTTCAAATGTTAAATGTAGAAGATGTGTTTTAATTACCGGTGAGAAGGGGAGACGCGGAGGCCTAAGATGTAGGCGACTTTAGTGAAGATAGGGAGGGGCTCCGGTGGGAAATTAGGTTTCCGGCATAGTTTTCTACCGCATGTAACGGTTTTGATGCAACCCCTTATCATCCCCACAATCTCTGTCGTTTCATCTCCGCTGCCGGTGACGGCCATCTCCGCCACCTGAAACTTTCCTCCACGTTCAATAAATAATAATAATAATAATAATAATAATAAATTTTATAATTATGTATACCAAATTACCAACCAGCATGAGATATGCAGGGGAGTTGCGAACTCTGCAAATCGGGTCACCTAAGAGGTCGGCGTGGAGGGAGTATTCGCCACTTGGACCCACCTCACAGCTTCTCTCCACTTGTTCCACTTTGTGGCTGTCAGTTTTTGGGTTGTACTCCCTGATTATGATCACCGCGGCACCGTCGCCGCCACTCTCCGCCACCACCATAAATTTGCACAGAAATTTGAGGAATTGAATGAGGGTTAATATGAGTGAGTAGGAGAAGCTTTGATAGAGACGAGAGAGATATATGATTGGTGAGGTTTGTTGTTGAATCATGGCTGCCTTTATATACCTGATTTTGGGGTTACCCTTTCAGATCTCTTTATTTAATTCTCAACTTCTTTTTAATTAATTATTCATGTGTCTCTTCAATTCCCCCTTCTAACCAATTTACGTTTTTAAGTGTAATAACAAAAATTAAGGTAAGAAGTGTAGGAATAAATTTAGAGTTTTGTCGTTTCTAATCTAAACGACTGATAAATTGCGTTTTTTAAGAAAGTTGATCTGGTGTATCTCATTAGCATTAATCTTCAATCAAGATTGATTCAAGAATGGAGATCTTTTCTTAACCATTTCTCGTTATTAGTATTTATTTTATATACACATACCAAAAAAAATGGTTTTTATTACGACTTTTGGATACCTAAAAAAACAAAATTACATTCGTATTTTATTTGTTGTATCGGTAATTTCTTTTGTTATTGTCGTGACCTAGTAGAAAAAAAAGTTATAACTTTTAAAGATGTCACTTATTGAAGTGCCACCTTGGTTCCTTTAGCAATTGATTACTTATTGACCACATATATTCGATTAACAATATTCTTTGATCATTAAAGGAACTCCTATAATTTTACTTTTTTACATCTTCCATCACGTTAAAAGTAATTTGGTACGTGAGATATAACAAAACGTGATAGAATAAACTCTTCATCTACTGTTTGACGTAGATTTAGACTAGAATCAGACAAGAATGAGTAGCATAAATAAGCAAAATATATAACTAACAACGATTATTAAATTTTAAATGTTTAAAACTATCAACAAACTTTTCAGAACCTTTTATTTTGATGTAAAACATTCAAATATAACTTTAATGCATTATTGGATAGATGGGTGATCAATCAAAGAGCTTGTAGCCTAGTGGCCGGTAACATCCCGGGGGAGGGGGGTAAGGGGTGAAAGCCTTACTACCCGGGTTCGAGTCCCGTGGTGATCAACTCTGAGATACCCGCTCGTGGGCCTGCCTGGGATGTCCCTTAAGGGTTGGGCTGTGGGGGGATTAGTCTGGGCCGAAGGCCTGGGATACCTCCTGAAAGTGCGCTGAGATAGCCTTTCGAAAGTTGCCTTTCAAAAATAAAAAATAAAAAAAATAAGAATGCTAATTATTTAAAAGAATATGAAAACGGCAAAATGAAATGCAAAATCACATGCGATTTTACATTAACGGTCAAAAAAAGATGTCCGGGTGACTTTGGCCGCGTCTTCAGGCCGTGGGGCAAAAGTCGTGTGAATCACATGTGACATTGTACGTGATGTTAGTGTAAAATCACATGTAATTCGATCGTTCTCTAATTCTCTTAAATAAGTGTCGTTTTCGTTTGAACCTGACTGTTATTGCATGTTACTTGAATGTATTTGTTAATACAAACTATTATATGTTTTGTCTATAAATTATTTTAAATTTTAGAAATTTGTTTCACTACTATAAAAATACATTTAATAGTTTGTCTAGAGATATATAAATGGGACTGGGACCGGGACCAATGACTAGTTAAGACAAGGACCCGTTAAAAACAATCAATGCTTGGTTGGAGCTTAATGAACCAATTTTGCAACACCAACAACGGGTTTGTTTTAGGTTTCCATTTTCAGAGCAGAGGGGAAGGGTGGGTTGGTTCATCGGAGTTGCAGAGGGGACGGTGTTGCAGCCTATGATCTGCTAGAGTTGCCGGTGGAAAAAGTGGCGTTGAGAAGTGTTTATGAAAATTATGTTTGTATTCTGTATATATAAATAAAATACCGTTAAGTATTTTGTTAAAGTTAACAACGAATTGGTCGGCCCCATCTTCCCGAAAAGAGGCATCCGTCAAGGAGACCCTCTTTCTCCATACCTCTTCATTATTTGTATGGAGGGCCTCTCGGCCTACTTGAATTCCGAAGAGTCTGTCGGCCGTATCCATGGGTGTAAAGCGGCAAGAGGGCCCCCCACTATTTCTCACATTTTCTTTGCCGATGATGCGTTTTTCTTTTGCAGGGCCAAGGTCGATGAAATCCACCATCTCAAACACATGCTCACATCCTATGAAGAAGCTTCGGGTCAAGCCATAAATTACGCCAAATCGGGTATTATGGGTAGCAATAATCTTGCTCCCGACCTTATGCATGGTTTCTCTGAAATCCTTGGGATCCACAACCCCATAAACACGGGGCGATATCTCGGGCTCCCTTCGCTTATTGGTCGTTCAAAGAAATGCATCTTCCGCCACATGAAAGAAAGACTCTGGTCCAAATTGCAAAAATGGAGTAAAAAACCCATTTCCTCCCGGTCTATTATATGAACGTCTTTCTCATTCCGGGAACTATTATTCAGAACCTTAAAAGGATGATAAACTCGTTTTGGTGGGGACGTAATTCAGATGGCCCTCGCTCGGTCAATTGGCTTTCGTGGGACAAGCTTTGCATCCCACAAAACTTTGGAGGACTCGGGTTCCGAGACTTTACGGCTTTCAACCTTGCTATGCTTGGGAAACAAGGGTGGCGTCTCATTACTAACCCTTCTTCTCTTGTTAGTCGTATCATCAAGGCTAAATACTACCCTCATGGAAATTTTATGACGACTCACTTGGGGAGTTCCCCAAGTTTCATTTGGAGGAGTATTTGGCACTCGCAACTCGTTCTGCAAGTGGGTCTTCGTTGGAAAGTTTGAAATGGCCTCTCGATAAATGTGTGGAATGAACCTTGGATTCTGGACGACTCGAATTTTAAAATTGAAACCCCGATTGATCCTAGCCGAATCAACATGACCGTAGGAGATCTAAAGGATCCTCAAACGCTCGATTGGAATGTGGTCTTGATACATCATCTCTTTTCCCTCCGAGATAGTACCAAGATTCTTCAACTTCCCCCGCTGTTGGATTCTCGGGAAGACAAACTCGTTTAGCATTGGGCTCATGACGGCACTTACTCCGTTAAATCTAGCTACCGTGCTATCACGGAAAAAATTGCGCCGACGAGACATCTCTTTGTGGATGGAGACTGGAAACTTATTTGGAAGGCCAACATCCCATGTAAAGTAAAAAAATTTGCATGGCGGGCGCTTAGAGACATCTTACCCACCCGGAATGCGCTTCAATCAAGAGGGATTCAGGTTTCCTCTCTTTGCCCTCTTTGTAATAGAAATGAGGAAAATGTTTGGCATGCTCTTGTGGATTGCCCCACGGTTCGTCCAATTTGGCAAGAGGCGGGCATCTGGAACGCTATCGACGAAAAAGCCAACATTGTGAACTCTTTCCATGAACTCACCTTCGGCTACCTCAATAAAAACCATGGGCACATAGGTGAAAAGTTCCTCATGATCCTTTGGAGTATTTGGTATCGGCGGAATGATATTCTTTGGAATGACGGCCCTCGTGACCCCTCTTTGGCCTTTCGACGTGCAAATCAAATTCTTTCGGATTGGAAGGTTTCCAAAAACCTTACGATGATAGCAAATGACTCCACCTTTCGGGCGAACTTGACCACTTGGACTCCACCGAGGAGCGGCTTTTTAAAGTGTAACGTGGACACAACAATTTTCCATTCTAATTCTTCTGCGGGTCTTGGGGCAGTCCTTCGCAACAGTAATGGAGATTTCATAGCGGCGAAAGCTATCCCGATTTGCTCACTTCCCCCGATCCGGGAGTGCGAGGCGTTAGCCATTCGTGAAGCCCTCTTATGGATCTCCAACCGGGAAGATAGCAATGTTATTTTCGAAACAGATGCCAAAGTGGTTGTTGATGCCATCTACACCGACAATACTGACCACTCCGAGTTTGGGGACATTATAAAAGATATTAGACACATTCTTAACGCCAAGACCTACTTCTCGTTTAACGCTATCAGGCGACAAGCCAACGAGATGGCTCACTTGACTGCGAGACATCCTTGTTCCCTAGCTTGTCCTTATATTTATCATGTCATGCCTCCTTTTTTAAATCTTTGTAATCGCAACAATATTTCTATTATTCCTATTAATGAAATGAATGGAACCTGTCTGGGTGATGGCAATGTCGAAGCTCGGTAGGGGTCTCATTCTTTTGACTTCAAAAAAAAATACATTTTACAATATAATTTATAATAATAATTTATAATATAATATTATTAAATACAATATATTATTGGAACTTAACTTAATGTAATGGAACCTTGTCACACATATGAGCCTCATGGAAATGGTATTTACTTAGTAATAACCAACCTTTGGGTTTTACGTGAATGATTTAAGGACTTGGGTTTGGTGTGCGGGTATTCATAGAGGGTTTTGCACGTTAATACATATATAGTAAAGGTCAAAAGATGGGTGTTCATAGTGAACTACCCGCAACCATGGGCGGACCTAGGTTATGGCATACGGTAGTACGTGTCACCGTATTGTTTCTCTGTCGTAAGGTAAAAAAAATTAGGTTCATGAAATGTGTAATCGTATCCATTTGTTTTGTGCCACCATATATATTTTGAAACTGCAACAAGGACACAAGTTTCTCTTGGTAAAGTTGGTTTAGAAAGGCTTTTATTCTACTTAATACCCAGGTTCGAGTCTTGTTAGACCTATTTTTGTAGTTTTTAGCTTTTAATTTCATATTTATTGTTTCTAAAAAATTACAATACTAGGACTCAAACTTGAGACCTCCAATTTGATAAGCAAGGGACTAACCACCAAACCAATATTAATTTTATGAAAAATATCTTTATATTTGTTTTTTATAGTCAAATGGTGCCACCGTTTGAAAAAAATTATGGATCCGCCTCTGCCCGCGACAGGTTGAGAAGGCATACGTGTGTACGTATATGTATATATATAGAGATGTGTTGTAGGATAAGTGTGCCATCGTCTAAAGGATATGACGATAGAGATAGAGATAGAGATAGATTAAAACTGAAATATCTTGTAGTTATCTACTTGTAACTCATCCCTATATAAAGGGCTTATGATTAATGAGAATTACGATTCATTCTCTCCATTCTGTTGTGTTCTATCTAGCTTTTCCTTTAACACGTTATCAGCACGTACGCTCAATCAGTTCACGGCTTCCAACTTCATCAATCCGTCTCGAATGCTTCTACAATCCAAGTAAGCATTCTTATAATTATGAACTTCGATACCATTAATATAATTGCATGAATGATGTTGCCCTAAAAATATATGTATTTTTTTGCATACACAAAACATGAGCATAAAAATTTTAAAGCTTGTTTTTGGATCTGATGTTTTTTTTTGAATAATGGATCTGAAGTTATAACATATAAAGAAGTCGAAACCTTCAAGTAATGTGAAAAAAAAAGTTATATACATAAATTGATAGGATTATGTCGTCATGTATAGAATGATAACCATGTATAACTAAATAAAGTCTCTTGTTTGCTATTTAAATTTGGGCTCGATAGGATCAAGATTTTGAGAAAAGATAAAGACTAAATAAAATACTTCAGTTAGGGTTTCTTTTTAGATGGAATGGTATTAGTGGATCCTCCCACCCCTTTTCAATATGTAGTTATTCTATTTTAAATCATCGTAAACTAAAATTTGATTCATTTTTTTATTAATTATTGAATATTTATCAATTTATTAAATATGCTTTACATATTTATATGGTATGATGCTAATTAGTTTTCTTTTTCAAATGCTTATAGAATTTGCTTTTCTTAAATCCTCCATTAATCTTTAAATGCTTATCTTGGTTATAATTCTTAATTTTATAATTAATTTTTAAAAGTTATATTTTAACCCTATATTTAGCATCTTGCTAAAAGCTATTAAAAATTTAAAACATAGAATATTTATCCATTTTAAACTGTTATTATTATTTATTAATGCTTATGCAATTAGTTTACAATATTCATATATTCAAATGATTAATATAAATGTTCATCTTAATATTTGTATATTTAGATGCTTATCCAATCATTTTGTAATATCTATTATTTATTTGTTATGTATTTATGTTAATATTTAAATGTTCATCTTAATTATAATTCATAATTTTATAATAATCTTATAATTAGTTTTTAGAAGTTACACTCCACCACCATAACTTTTGGTATTTGTCAAAAGCTCCAAAAATAGCATGAAAATATTAAAATATTTTCAAATATTTATCTTGATTATGAGTTCCTACTCATTAATTCCAATCTTATAAATAACTTCTGGATGTTACACTTTCAACCCCCTAATATTTGGTCTTTTACCAAAAGATTCATAAAATACCAATAAGATGTTATAAGTTTGAAATTGACTTTATGTCAAAACTAATATTGATTTGTCTAATGGCAAAATCTCTAAAAATACTATTAAGATATTAAAACATTGTTATATTCAAATTAATTAAATCGCAAGATATCGATTTGGATTTTGTCGAACGGGTGTAAATAGCCCTAGGGTTTATAGGGGCTTAAGAAATCCATGTGATTCCCCTACTATCTGGAGATCCAATAGATTGAGTGATTTTTATTCGCAAATTAAAATATTGATGAAATATTATCAATAAAATGTAAGAGTACAAAAATCCAATACTATTATGATAATGAAATTTCAGGCATAACATAATAATAAACCATGATTCACTATTTTAGAAAATAATATGTTCTCAATTTTCTACGACATCTTTGAATCAAAAGTACTTGATTACCATAAGATAGGTTCGAAAAAACACAAGAAAATACGCAAAAGTCATCGAACCATTTTGACCCTAAAGAAAAAAACACTAGATGTTAAGACACAATTAATACTTTAAATTTTTTGAGACGATACATCAGTCACAACCTTCAGAGAGAATAACTAGAAACGCCCAAGAA
The DNA here is from genome assembly GCA_033807775.1 of Saussurea involucrata. Classification (NCBI taxonomy): domain Eukaryota; kingdom Viridiplantae; phylum Streptophyta; class Magnoliopsida; order Asterales; family Asteraceae; genus Saussurea; species Saussurea involucrata. Next base: position 51,646,658 of record CM066322.1, on the reverse strand, counting down.
CCGTGGGTAGTCCCAAAAAGGAAACTCGGGAATATTCAGTACCATATACTTCTCAAACTAATCATACAGTGGAAAGAAACCTACTTACTTGATTACAAGAAGGTAACTGATTTTGACAAAGAAATGTCATGTCTCAAAATGCATCTCAATCTTTGTGGAAACTCACAAAAGATTATGCGAATCATAACATCTTTTCATCTTTCCTATATCACCAATCATACTAATGAAACAGTATAAGCTGCAATATAACCTTTAACAAACTCATTAACTTAATGCAAGTGGTTAAGAGTTTTGTAGCAATGTTTTTTTTAACAACGCTAGACATACCCGGATAAAGAAAATTCTTGGGGTTAATAAGGCAAGCGTTGGAGATGGAAAGAACTCCAAAGGATATATAGTGAGTTGAACATATTAATCCACACACATATGCTAAATATGTACCATATGGACAAGGTTGTGGAAAGGGTCAAATTCATGGCAAGAGTCGGGAACGAACTCCTAATAGAAAATGGGACAAGTTATAAATGAACTATGTCATATCTAAGTTTGGTTAAGTATAAGTTTATTTAAATATAATTTAACTATCAAATTAATTGCATTTGTGTATATATACACCTGAGTTTATAACCATTAGAGATGTAAATGATCACATAAAAAACAAATGCAAAACTCTCAACGTTCTTTGTTCCATGTAGGAATGTATCGAGGAGAACTTGATTGTTTTTGTGGCATCTCATACAATCCTAAGAAATAAATTATTTTCTTTTTAATTCCCCTAAACACTTAGATGATGGACTGTCACTTGTTGCTAGAGCACTATATCAATATGAACCTTGTTAAAATATTCGTACCAATCATATTATAAGAAAGGAAATGGGTATATGTACATCAACTCTAATGATATGAAAGCAAAATATATTAGAGAAATTTATGTATCAGATTAATGGATTATCTATGTTAGTAAATCATATTTTGTCACCAATAAAGAACTTTGGAACAATGACACATATATGTTTCGGCATGACCACGTGGGACACCATGGTCATGACATAGTGATCTATGTATTGCAAAATACACTTAGATACATTCTCTTTCGAGTGAAAGATAAAACGAGGGAATTAACCAAATTGTAACTGTTGACTTCTACTGCATAAGAAGCAACACCACCATCATAATATGCCCCCTCTAAAACCTAGAACTTTTATACCCTGATCCTTAGCCAAAACAGGAATGAGACCATCCTAAAGCTAAGGACATAATATAAAAAAAATCATTCTTACAACGAATACAAGGTGATATTTATGGACATAAACATCCAGAATGCGGGCCATTAAAGTACTTGATGGTTCTGGTTTTGACACGATGAACACGTGTCGTATTATAGTCCATATGAAATGTTGCACTCCTACATTAATTATACGTTTAAGGACTCACCACCCTGATTTTTCTCATAAAGTCCACATGACTTAGAATGCTGGAGAATTTACATCATAAGGATCTGATGATTATTGCATTTGTACCGCATGTATATATATATATATATATATATATATATATATATGTATATATATAGGGATGAGATCAGGGGAGAACCTTGAAAAAAGAAAGAACCGAAGAACTTATACACACCGTTAGATTGAGATGATCCAACGGATATGATTAAAAAGGTGGTTACAACCACTTTTAGAAAAAAATAAATAAATCACTCTCTATCTTTTTAAATCGAAAATCGGTGAAATATAAAAAGATTGGAGCCAAATAAATTACACCAAAAAATTGATAATTTTATTATCTTTAATTTGACATCCATTTTGATATATTTTTTCATCCGTTTTTCCATGGTTCTCCGGTTCTTTTATTTTTCAAGGTTCTCTCTTGATCTTTACCATATATATATATATATATATATATATATATATATATAAAATGGTCTCGTAGAATGATAAAAGTTGTCATCAAAAGAATTTAGATGGTAGCTAGGGCATTGGTTATGCGCTCCAATTTATCCACATCTGCATGGGGTAATGCAATATTACATGCAACTTTACTTATTCGTGTTTAGACCCACAACCAACCAACCAAACTTATGCGTACCAGTTGGTAACTGGATATAAGCCTGATATTTTACATTTACGTATGTTTGGTTGTGTTGTATATGTGCCAATTACGCCCCCACAGCGTACCAAAATGGGTCTTAAACACGAGTCATCAAATGTTGGATATGAACCCCCAACAATTATCTGCTAATTAGAACCCTTGACGAGTGATCCCTTTACCGCTAGATTTGCGGGTTGTCACTTTGATGAGACAACCTTCCTGTCGTTAGGGGGAGATAGGAAAAAGGATTTTCCATGGGAACGACAGGAAGTGTCATTGAATATTTCAATTGTGTCTCATTTTGATCCCCAAAAAACTTCTTAATGTAAAGTTGAAGTCAAATGAATCAGACTCGATACCTGATATGTTTAATATTATCTAGAGTGACAAGATCACATATACGAGCTGCAAACATACTCGCAAGGTCAAAAGTCCCCAAACAAGGGCACAACGTCGCTGGAAGTACGTTGCAATCACACATGGTGGAGGTGTGGTTGAGGTCGTAGCTCCCAAAAGGAAATGGGGGAAGCTACTTGGTTCGATAGATACTCATCTAAAGGAAGAGAAGAGTAAGGCACAACCATATATCATCAATACATGAGATTATCTCTGATTAAATCTATGTCTATGAATCATTACTGGAGGACGCTCCGAAGTTATACTGATTCCAGAGATCAAAGAAATCTCAAATGAATATGAGTCGATGGACAGATCATAAATACTAAATGATGATATATTTGCATATATCGTTGCTTATGAGATAATAGAGCACGGCGTCATCGAACCATGCTCAGTTGAAGAATGTCAACAAAGAGCAAATTGGCCTAAATGAAAAGAAGCAATCCAGGATAATTATTTGACAAATGAACAGGTATTTGGTTCGGTAGTGCTAACCGACCAAGTGTAAAGCCTGTAGGACATAGATAAATCATTTGTCAGGGAAGCGTAATGAGAACAATTAAGTCATAATATATAAGGCTCTCCTTTGGAGCAAGGTTTCTCACAACGCACTGGATTGACCACAATAAGACTTACTCTCTCATGATGGACAACGTTCTGCTAATTAAATTAGCCAAGCAGTTTCCGAAGGACTGGAAATTGCAGCTCAATGTTGTAGTTACTACATATCTCTATGGGGATCTAAATTCAGAGATATAAAAGTGCTTGATGGAATTATACCAATATCAAGTAACATTAAAACTATGAAATGCGATTACAATAAATATGAAACACTCACTTTATAGATTAAAGCAATCTATGCGGATGTGGTATACCCGCCTGAGTGAATACTTGATTGGGAAACGATAAATAAGAACAATGAACTGTGCCCTTGCGTATTTATATAAGAAAACAAGTCCCAGATTTTCATAGTAGCTCTATATGTCGATGTTATGAACATAATAGATACTCTTGATGAAATAAGAGAAAACACAAGCTACTTGAAATCTGAATTTGAGATGAAAGATCGTGGGAAAACTTGGTTTTGTCTAGATACCTGAGCTACGACACCGAGTTTGTGGAATATTAATCCACCGATCCACATATGTCTAGAAAATGATCAGGCGACCTAATATGGACAAAGCGCATCCGATTAGCACTCCCATGATCGGTCAAAGTGTTGGATATAAGGAAAGATCCATTTCGTCTAAAGGATGAGGACGAAGAGGTGTTAGGAGCTGGAATTCCATACCTAAGTACAATAGGCACATTATTGTACTCAACATAATACACTTGACCGTATATTGTACTTCTCACTGAACTTGTCAGCTAGATTTAGCTCAGCGCCAACGCAACGTCATTGGAATGATTTCAAATTAATCTTTTGGCACCATTGACGTGGCCTTATAATTTCCCTACGGAGATAAATGGATTGATAATGAAACTTCAATACCTACTTAGATTGTGAGCGGCAAAAATACTGGCTCTTATAGAAAAACACCAAACAATGCCTTGGTATATATTTGCCGATATTAGGTATATGTTTGACTGATATAAAGGTTGTTCCCAAACTGGATAAGGAATTGTCATATGGAACATGCCGATTGCTTGGAAGTAAACTAAGCAAACCCTTAATAGCTATCTTCTTATATTATCAACAATCTTACTCCCCATGAGACTATTCAAGAGTGTATATGGTTAAGGACTATCATTACACATATAAGAGGAACTAGTAAATTTGATTTTGATCACTATTCAACTTGCATGTATGGAAATAATGTATCATGTATCGAAGAAATGAAAGTAAGATAGATCAAGGGTTATAACACAAAGCATATTTTGCTTAAGTTTTTATATAATCAATTCTCCTCAAGATTCAAGTGAACTGAATAAGATGTGAGGAAAATGTGACATGTTTGTTTACCAAATCAATACGTAAAACCATATTTGGGAAACATGTAGAAAGTATTAAAACGGAAATGTTTTAAACCTCCTTTGATTAATGCACGAATCAGGGGGAGTGGTAGACAAAAGGGGGAGTCTACTATATATGTAATATTGGTATGTTGTGCTCTTTCCTTCAACCAAGGTTTTATTTTTCCCATTGGGTTTTGTTATTTAGTGTAAGGTTTTAGTAAGGCAACAGTTTATATACCATCATGTTTTATTAACTCTCATGATTAATGTACGAATCTAAGAGAAAACTTGACTAAAGGAAAAGTCTATGTATTGCAAAGAAGCTAGTGCGTTGCACTCTTTCCTTCGTCATATTTTATTTTTTCCCATTGGGTTTTTATTTTGTCGTAAGGTTTTAACGAGGCAACAATTGTGCACCATCACTCCTTTGACTCGGCACAAGGGGGAGTGTTGTAGGATAAGTGTGCCATCGTCTAAATGATATGACGATAGAGATAGAGATAGAGATAGATTAGAACTAAAATATCTTGTAGTTATCTACTTGTAACTCATCCCTATATAAAGGACTTATGATTAATGAGAATTACGATTCATTCTCTCCATTCGGTTGTGTTCTATCTAGCTTTCCCTTTAACAAGATGATATATATATATATATATATATATATATATATATGGGTGGGTTCAAATGAAAACTCAAATTCAATTGTAAACGTGAGGACAAACCATAGCCTTTGATTAAAAAAACGGAGATTAAATCAATGAATAAAAAACGCGGTGGCAATCTTGTAAATAAGTTGAAAACTATGTCCTTGGCTTAGTGAATATTTAGCGCGTAGGGGTAAAATTGGAAAAACAAAATGACGGTTCAAAACCTGAGATATAGCCATAATAAAAAAGCAGACAACATATTCATCATTTTTCGCCGGATTTCTCTCTCACTAAAACTTCGATTGTTGAATACTGAAGAACGAAGAAGATTGTCTGAAGATTAGTTAAAATCATCAACAAAAATGGCAGATACATCAGAAGATAGTAGAGATAAGCTTACAATGGGTGAACTTCTGAAACAACGTAAGTTTAAATGTTTTAAAATCGTCGATACTGAATATGATTAGGGTTTATATTTAACTCTTACAGATTAAGAAATAAAAATATGATTCGATAAACCCTAAAACGGAAAAAATGAAGAAAACAAACTATATGATGAATAAATGATTCAAATGACGATTAAAACTAAGATTATTGTTATTGTTATTAGTTATATTCATACTGAATAGTTATGGTTTTTATTTAACTTTTACAAATTAAGAAACAAAAAAATTGATTCGAAAAACCCTAAAACTGAAAAAAATGAAGAAAACAATAGATGTGATGAATAAATGCTTCAAATGACGAGTAAAACTAAGATATATTGTGAGATATAATGTTATTTTTGTGAGTATTTATATTCATACTGAATATTTACGAGTAAAACTAAGATATATTGTTAGATTTTAGATGTTTATGAGTATTTTTTATTCAGACTGAATAAAGGGTGAAATATTCAGTCTGAATATCACTTCAACTTCTGAATATATTGCTAGTATTCAGACTGAATAACAGAGATCTAAAAAGTGTAATTGATTATTATTGCTGAAACGTTGTTAACATGTTTGGGAGCAGTGATATTCAGACTGAATATGTACCTTTATTCAGTCTGAATATCAATTCAACTTCTGAATATATTGCTAGTATTCAGACTGAATAACAGAGATCTAAAAAGTGTAATTGATTATTATTGCTGAAACGTTGTTAACATCTTTGGGAGCAGTGATATTCAGTCTGAATATGTACCTTTATTCAGTCTGAATAAAGGGTGAAATATTCAGTCTGAATATCACTTCAACTTCTGAATATATTGCTAGTATTCAGACTGAATAACAGAGATCTAAAAAGTGTAATTGATTATTATTGCTGAAACGTTGTTAACATGTTTGGGAGCAGTGATATTCAGACTGAATATGTACCTTTATTCAGACTGAATAAAGGGTGAAATATTCAGTCTGAATATCAATTCAACTTCTGAATATATTGCTAGTATTCAGACTGAATAACAGAGATCTAAAAAGTGTAATTGATTATTATTGCTGAAACGTTGTTAACATGTTTGGGAGCAGTGATATTCAGTCTGAATATGTACCTTTATTCAGTCTGAATAAAGGGTGAAATATTCAGTCTGAATATCACTTCAACTTCTGAATATATTGCTAGTATTCAGACTGAATAACAGAGATCTAAAAAGTGTAATTGATTATTATTGCTGAAACGTTGTTAACATGTTTGGGAGCAGTGATATTCAGACTGAATATGTACCTTTATTCAGTCTGAATAAAGGGTGAAATATTCAGTCTGAATATCAATTCAACTTCTGAATATATTGCTAGTATTCAGACTGAATAACAGAGATCTAAAAAGTGTAATTGATTATTATTGCTGAAACGTTGTTAACATGTTTGGGAGCAGTGATATTCAGACTGAATATTCAGTCTGAATAAAGGGTGAAATATTCAGTCTGAATATCACTTCAACTTCTGAATATATTGCTAGTATTCAGACTAATTAAATTATATTTTTGTTAATTGTTTTAATTTAAATAGAAAAGAAGAAAAAACATGAAGATGAAGTGTCTTCTTCATCAAAAAGAAAGGCTGAAGATGAAATATTTTCATCGAAGAAAAGAAGAAAAGAAGAAAAGAAAGGTATTATGATTATTCATTTTTTAAAATATTTATATATATTTAACAAAATGCATATTTTAATCATTTTGTTGTGAATATCAAATATGTTTATAGTTAAAAAGAAGAAGGATGTTAAAGAAAAGCATAAAGAAGGAGCAAGTGGTAGTAAGAAACAACAAAAGAAAGAAATACATCAAGATGTTACAATGGAAAAAAACACACGAAGAAGGCAAGCCAAAGAAGCCAAAGAATATGTTTATAAAACACAGATCACTATCCATACGGTCAACTCCAAAAAACTTAATGCTGGTTACTAGAAAGATGAGAACGCCACAAATAAACTGCATAAAGGAGATGGGATTTGGAACCATTTTAGATATGAATATTGACTCTATACCATCTAAGCTAGCATACTACATAGTCGACAACTTTGATCCTGTTGATATGGTTATAAGAACAAGAAAAGGACCAATTCAGATTACAACTCAGGATGTTACTGATATGCTGGGATTAAAAGATGAAGGGATTGATATTAATACAATTCCGATAGATGTGGAATGGGATGGGATCGTTGAAGACTGGAGAGCACAGTTTGATAAAACTTTGATTAGACCAAAGGATGTTGTGAAGATGTTAAACGAATCAAACAGTACAGATTGGAATTTCAAGATAGGTTTCGTTGTTCTATTTGTGAATACAATTGTTTCTTCAATGAAGATGGGTACATGCAATCTATCAATTCTTTCACATTTAGGAAAGAATTTAGAGTTAAAAAATGTGAACTGGTGTAAATATATAATAGATTGTGTGAAGGAAAGCAAGAGAGGATGGAAGAGGGAATCAAATGCCAGCTTCTACACTGGCCCAATAACTTTTCTGACGGTATGTAATCAACTTTAATATCTCTTTTTATTCAAGACTAATATGCTAGTTAGAATTGTCTTAAGTAAGCAATACATTCATAATTCAGCATGAATAACTATCATAAACATGTTATTTAAATAGATAATGGATTGGCTTAAGCAAGAAATACATATCATTATTCATTATAGATTACTATAATATGAATTGGATTAAGCATGGATATCTGCATTATCTAAACTATATGTTAAGGCATCATTTTATAGTTTAAATATTCATTTTGAATATCTTTCTTTATTCAGCTAAAACGTTGTTAACATGTTTGGGAGCAGTGATATTCAGTCTGAATATGTACCTTTATTCAGTCTGAATAAAGAGTGAAATATTCAGTCTGAATATCACTTCAACTTCTGAATATATTGCTAGTATTCAGACTGAATAATAGAGAATTAAAAAGTGTAATTGATTATTATTGCTAAAACGTTGTTAACATGTTTGAGAGCAGTGATATTCAGTCTGAATATTTAAAGTATTCAGTCTGAATATCATTTTAAGTTATATTCATTTTGAATATTTGTCTTAATTCAAACTGAATAAAGGAAGATATTCAAAAATGAATATTTAAATTGTTCAGTCTGAATACTTTATTCCATATATTCAAACGGAATAAAGGTAGATATTCAAAACGAATATAACTTGAACATTTTATTCATTTTGAATATTTGTCTTAATTCAAACTGAATAAAGAAAGATATTCAAACTGAATATTTAAAGTATTCAGTCTGAATACTTTATTCAGTTTGAATAATACTATATGGAATAGTTAAATAATTAATATCCAAATTAATCAGCTAAACATTCACAAATGATAATATAAGTTTTATGTAATTAACATATTTAAATTATACAAAAATATAGCTTCTTTACCTGGATTCGACAAAATGTGATGGATTTGAACACATCAAGACAAGGCCTGCTATAAAGGGATGGAATACAGAGAAGATGAAGACAAGAGAGAAGTTGGAGTTAAAGATTGGAGGATTTGGCAGAGGAGAATTCAGTGAAAACTATGTTGAACTAGAAAAAACAGAAAAAGTTTCAACAAAGAAAAAGACAGCAAAGGTACAAACATATATTTACATTTGCATTATAGTACTTACTTTGATAACTAAAATGTATATATCAAATAAAAAAACAGGAATACATGAAGATGCTCGATGATAGTTTGGAGGAACTATTTGCAAACAAAGCAGAACTTGAATACAACTTGAATAAAGCAATCATGTTGTATCCAGAAGATAGTTCTTTCACTGAATGGAAAGCAAGTTACGAGAAATCATTTTTCATCAAATCAGAAGTTATTGTAGAGGATGTGCAGAGAATTGAAAGGAATGTGGTATCGATGGAAGAAGAAACAAAAGAAGCAAATGTTTCTAAAGAAAAAGAAAAAGAAGATAACAAGATTTGTGAAGGAGAGAAAAAAGATGAGACAGAAAGAGAGAAGAAAGAAGATGATAAAGAAATGAATAAAATAGTATGGCCTGATGGTACACAATATTGGGAAGGCTTGGCAGATTCAGAAGAAATTAATAATGCTTTCAAGGATGCGAATGAAAAAACCCAAGTAGCAATTGAAGAACAACTTCAGGTTGAAGCTACAGTATTGATAGAGGATGTTATTGCAGACATTAATATGGAAATCAAGGATAAGGAGATAAAGAAGACAGAAGAGGAAGAGAAGAAGGAAGAGAAGAAAGATGAAGATAACAAAGATGAACATAATGAAGGACAAAAGAATGATGAAGAGATGGAAGGAGAAAAGAATGAACACAAAACTGAAGATGAGAAGAAAGAAGAGAAAAGGGAAGATCACACGGAGGCAGGAGTTGAGAAGAGCAAAGAGCAGAAAAATGAAGAAGGGAAGACTGAAGAGGAAAAGAATAAAGGAGAAAAGGAAGAAGAGAAGAAGAAGGAAGAGAAGAAGAATAAAGAAGAAGAGAAGAAAGAAGAAGAAGAGAAAAAGGATGAGGAAAAAGAGAAGAAAGAAGAAGAGAAAAAGAATGAGAAAGAAAAGAAGAAAGCAGAAGAGAAGAAAGCAGAAAAAGTGAGACACAAGATTCAAATCCAAACTATTCTCTGGGGATGTCACAGTTACATACTCCAAAAAAAAAAACTGTTGAGGATGAAGAGGTTGCCAGCAAAAAAGGGCCTCTTGTTATCAAAATTAAAACAAACGAAGTGAAAAACCCTGACAAGAAATTGAAAAGAATAGAGAAAATAGGTGAACAATTGAAATCACCTTATCTTCAAAGGAGGGTCGATGTGACAACGAATACAACGACAACAGAAAACAACGTTGGCAGTTGGTTATTTTCTTTACAGGGAGATAAGTTGTAAGTTTTAAAGTTAATACATATTGTGAATTGTTAACTTTTATTTTATATTCACCTTGAATATGCCTGATATTCAGTCTGAATAAATAGTAAATATTTCAAAGTGAAACGATCACTTTATATTCACTTTGAATATGCCTGATATTCAAATTGAATAAATAGTAAATATTTCAAAGTGAAAAAATCACTTTATATTCACTTTGAATATGCCTGATATTCAGTCTGAATAAAACTATATATTCAAATTGAATAAATAGTAAATATTTCAAAGTGTAAATCACACTATATTCACTTTGAATATAACTTATATTCAGTTTGAATAAAACTGAATATCCAAAATGAATAAATAGTAAAATATATAAAAACAAAAATCACTTTATATTCACTTTGAACATGATGTTATATTCACTTTGAATATAAAATCAAATTGAAAATTCATATAATACGATTTCATGATCTACTTATATCATATCGTGTTTGACAAAACATCTAATTATTTAATTAAATTTTAAACAGGGACATTGTTTTTTCTACAAGTGATGGGCATTTTAGCTTCAGAATAATGTTTGAAAGCATGATTCCAGATTCTGAGCCATTTGCTAATGTCATTGACACCTGGTCAGTGATATTAAATCAAGAGGAAAGATTAAGAAGCAGTGATTCTCCTCAAAGATTATTCTGCACTACAGAAGTTTTCGTAAGTTTACTATACTTTTAAACCAAATTACAAATAAGTATTAATATTAATTTATCATATTATGCATTTTAACAGCCACAGAAAATGTTTGAGGGAAGATTTGTTCTTGAAAAGAGTTTAAAGCTATTCACAAAAAACTTTTGTGAGAATATGAAGGGAAATTCAGAGTTGAAGATTTTGAAGAAAGTTGAATTGGTACTAAATAATTAGATTAAAAATATTATTTGAATTAATTTTATTTCATATAACATATAATTCATTACATAAAAAATTCATGCAGGTGTTCTTCCCCATAATCAAGAGTTCCCATTTTTATCTTTTATGCATCGATTTGAAAAATGGTGAATCGCATATTCTAGACAACAGTGCTACGGATGTTGCAGACTCTGCAAAATATGGGAATGTACCAAGAATTATTGTAAGTAGAATAATATATTATCTAATATACATTAATAATAATAATTTTATTTAATATTATGAATAATATGTATAATACGGGTATAATGCAGCAAAAAGTGTTCATAAAGTACCTAGAAAGGATTGGGGATGCAAGATCAAGCAAATTCAATAAAATAGTCCCAAAACGTGAAGCAATGAAGTGGAGAATACTAGAGAATAAAATAGACTGTGGTATCTTCATGATGAGACACACGGAGACCTTCATGGGTGGTAATGTAAAGAATTGGGATTGCGGTTTGCTAGAGGAGTCTCCGGGTCAAAAATCGCAGTTAAAAAAACTGCGATACAAATATGTGACAAAAATGCTTCTATCAGAAGTGAATCAGAAAAGGGATTGGGTGTTGAATGAAGTAAATGCATTTCAACAGTTGCCAGAAGATAAAAAGAGGGAAATTGCAGATAATGCAGAGAAAATGAAGGATGAACGCTTAAGAAGCTTGGATTAGGCGTTAAGAAGCTTTGATTGGGTGATTCGTTCTTTAAAACAATTATTCGGTTAGTTTTTTTGGTTGTTGAATGTGGTTGGTGTTTCATACAATCAACTGGTTTGGTTTTCTTGTATTCAGTGGGTTTGGTTTTTAATTGTTTGGTGATTTGAACAATTTAGTAGTTTGGTTTTTGGTGGATGAATGTGTGAACAGTTATGTTGGGTTTATTTAGTTGAACAATAGGGTTTTTTTTGGTTTGAATGAATTTGATGAATATAAAAAATTGTTGTTTTGATGTATTGTACAAATTTAGCAATGTTGTTGGTTTTGTTTGATTTTTTTCTTAAATAATATAATAATACATATTTCTTTTTATTCATGGTGAATATATCTATTACTTTAATAGTGAAAACACAAGTAATTTTATTCACTTTGAATAATAGTTAATATCCAAAGTAAATATGACTAAAATTTTATTCACTAAAACTTTATTCAGACTGAATAAACGTTTTAGCTAAAACTTTATTCAGACTGAATAAACGTTTTAGCTAAAACTTTTTAGTTATATTCAAACTGAATACTAAAAAATAAAAACTGTAAATTATTATTATTACTAAAACGTTGTTAAGATGTTTGTGCGGGGTGATATTCACTGAATATATACCTTTATTCAGTCTGAATATTGCCTTTTGTAAAAACATATAATTTTATTCACTTTGAATAAATATTTAATATCCAAACTGAATATAATTTGTTCTGCATATTTCATTTTATAAATGGTTTATAAATATATTTCATACATAGTGAATAAAAAAATATGTGAAAAATATTATTAAAATTCAAAGAAAATCATCGTATGAATTGTTTTTTTGATCAGTATTCAAAATGAATAAAAAATTGAAACTATCACTATTAGAAACTAAAAAACCTCTACTTACTAACATCATTTCTCAATGGGCAATTGCGTGAGTCATGGGTAGACAAATTCTTACACAACCTACACAATCTCATTGCCTTTTTACTCTTTTCAATTGCTTTTTCTTTACTACTCTTCAACCTCTTGCCCGTACCACAACCTTTGTTTCTTATCGGTTTAGGATTGTGAACATCAACAACTTCTGTTTTTGACACGCCAAGCAACGACTCCATCACCTCTTCTGTACTGCGATGAGAAACACTACATCCACTAGCCTCCAAATTACTCTTCAATTCTTGAATTTTCAAAACAAAGTCTTCAAGCTTGTCCATATCATCAACTACTATACCAATGCAGTAATCAAAGGCAGCTTGAGCATCATTTTCTAGTTTCTCACGACGCTCGTTTCTTTCTTCAACCCAATGACGCTTCTTCAACAATTCAGAAGAAATGAGGTCTTTTCTCCAACGCTTCACTATATATTGTAAAGGTATCTCTTCAATGCACATATTCTTTAATACACAAAAAATATGACGACATAGCAAACCATAATGATGGTAAAACAAGCAGCTACAATCCAAAGAACCAATGGTCTTATTATGCACAACCTGAAAATAAATTCAAATAACTTCATTATTCACAATGAATAATAAGTTATAATTAACATACAATTAACTAGAACTTTATTCAGTCTGAATATGTACCTTTATTCAGTCTGAATAAAGGGTGAAATATTCAGTCTGAATATCACTTCAACTTCTGAATATATTGCTAGTATTTAGACTGAAATAATAGGGAACCAAAAAGTGTAATTGATTATTATTGCTAAAACGTTGTTAAGATGTTTGGGTGGAGTGATATTCAGACTGAATATGTACCTTTATTCAGTTTGAATAAAAGGTAAAATATACAGTATGAATATCACTTCAACTTCTTAATATATACCTATTATTCAGACTGAATAATAGATAACTAAAAAGTGTAATTGATTATTATTTCTAAAACGTTGTTAAGATGTTTGGGTGGAGTGATATTCAGACTGAATATGTACCTTTATTCAGTCTGAATAAAAGGTAAATATTCAGTATTAATATAACTTCACCTTTTAATATCTTATATACCTACGTTAATCAACTAGAACTTTATTCAGTCTTTTACAAATTCAATATGGATATAACTTCACCTTTTAATCTATACCTATTATTCAGACTGAATAATACAACACAAAAATTAACTGATTATTATTATGAATATCTAAATGAAATAAAACTAACCTTGTGATCAAACTCTTTTACATATGCTTCAAGATTTGAACTGGATGCACCATCTTTCTTTTTAGGTTTAACCTTCTTCTTCTTCTCAACAACAACAATAATATCAGAACCATCTACAACACTCGAAGATGATTGAAAACAGGACCAAACTGATTCATTTATCTCATTCTGAACATCTCTAAATACAACACGAGTATATATCTTAGAAGCATGAACCTCAATTGGAAGTGGTGTACTAAACTTTGGAATGGTTGTTCTTGTTTGATGATTGAGCAACCTATGATTATTCCGTTGTTTGTCCATAGCAGAATCAAATGAGTCAATAAAAGACATAAGATTTGCACCGTGATGAAAAAATAGTGAAAAGAACGAATTTTCACTCTCAGATCTTGATGTCGTTCTCATTAGCCGAGCCATAGGAATATCTCTATAAAATGATGGAATCCACCTATTCCTATTATCATACATATAAGACAACCACTTGTGGCCAAGAAGATCAAAGTCACCAATTAAAGATTTCCATCTCTCTTCAAATTGAGTAGCATCAATGTGTTCATCCCATATAAGAGCATGAAACCTTTTCTTGAAATCAGTATTTGAAATAATATTGGAAGTAATCTGAAAATATAAAAGATAAAATGCAAACAACATGAATACTTTCACTATTCAGTCTGAATAATTTCACTAATCAGTCTGTATACTTCACTATTCAGTCTGAATACTTCAATATTCAGTCTAAATACCTTAACTATTCAGTGTGAATAAATATGATAGAAAATGAATATTTAAAAATACTTACAATTATTCAGTATGAATACATATAAGTATTCAAAATGAATAATAAAATTATTATTCAGTATGAATAAAGAAATACCTTCAAAGGCAATTTTGTACTAATGTGCCACATACAAAACCGGTGCCTTGAATCTGGAAAGACTTCAGAAACAGCTTGCTTAATAGCAGGACACTGATCTGTAACAACCAACTTTGGTGGTTTCCCAAAAGATTTCAAGAAAGAATGAAGCAACCATTTATAAGCTTCAATATTTTCACCATCAAGAAGGCCAACACCAAGAGTTACACAATTCTTGTGATTGTCAATTCCTGTGAATGGGACGAATACCATACAGTACCTAAAACAAATATAAATAATATAAGTTATAAACAAAGACATACTAAAATAACGTATAAAATACAAAAACAAATACTTACTTATTTGTCCGGAAGGTTGCATCATATGAAACAATGTCACCAAACTCTTCAAAGTTGCGTTTAGCTGTTTGGTCGGCCCAAAAAACATAATTCAAGAGACCTTCATCGCATTTATATTCAAACGAATAATTTGGCACATACAATTTTCTATTATTCATTTTCCTAACAAATAAATTTGCATCGCTATCTCCAATGAAACAATTACGATCCCGTTGAAAATTTTAATACTCAACCTTCGTTCCACCAACCATTTCATAACCACCCTTCAATTGACAAAGAATATTGTGTGCTTGTGTAGCACCAATATTTGCATTTGACATCTTAAGAATCCACCTTTGCTGAGAGTAGTCTAATTTTCGACTACTTTTCAACAAGTGATTCGAATCATCATCAAACAAACAATGGTTATGTTTCTCTTCAAATGCATATAATATAAATGAAATCCCACCAGGAACAACCTTGAACTTCACACATGCATCACAACCAGTTCTTTGAATGTTACTGTTTCTTTTCTTTTTCGAATCCAATGTATCCACCTGGACAGAATCTGGAAAACCAGCCCTATTGCACACAACATACCTCAAAACAACCATAGAATATGCATTTTTTTTCAAACAAGATAGTCTGACATCAAATCCAGCTTTTGCAGCATACTTCTTATACATTTCGATACCTTTTTCCAATGACTCAAAAACTTTACCAACAACAGGTTTCAAATCTTCTTCTACAAGAGGAATCCAAAACTTCATTCCATCACAATCAACTTCAGTAACAGAAGGCCCATCTTCATTTCCACTATGAATTTGATCTATAAAGTATATTAAAAATTATATTCAGAATGTATACAATATAACATAAAGCATTATTCAAACTAAATATATACCTTTATTCAGTCTGAATAAAAGATGAAATATTCAGTCTGAATATCACTTCAACTTCTTAATTCTCTATTATTCAGACTGAATATATACCTTTATTCAGTCTGAATAAAAGGTGAAATATTCAGTCTGAATATCACTTCAACTTCTTAATTCTCTATTATTCAGACTGAATATATACCTTTATTCAGTCTGAATAAAAGGTGAAATATTCAGTCTGAATATCACTTCAACTTCTTAATTCTCTATTATTCAGACTGAATATATACCTTTATTCAGTCTGAATAAAAGGTGAAATATTCAGTCTGAATATCACTTCAACTTCTTAATATGTTGCTATTATTCAGACTGAATAATAGAGAATTAAGAAGTCATATTTCTTTTTATTCATGGTGAATATATCTATTACTTTAATAATGAAAACACAAGTAATATTCAACATAAACAGTTTAAATATTCAAACTGAATAAATGATTCTTTTTTCATATCTACATTTATTCAGAATGAATATATAGAATTATTCAGACTGAATAAAGGTACATATGAAAAAAATAATAAAACTTAAACATTTATTCGTTTTGAATATCTACATTTATTCAATCTGAATATATAAACTTATTCAGACTGAATCCAAAGGTAAAAATTCAAACGAATATAACTCAATCGTTAAATTAAGAATAAAAAAGATAAAAAACAGCTAATTTAATAACAGATAAAGAAATAATAAAAAAATTGGATTTAAAACATTGAATAAATTTGTATTACAGAAACAAATATCAATTAAACAAAACAAAACTTACATATCAATGATTCATCCACATTCGATAAACTGGAAATCACAGAAAAGGAATCATCTTGGCCGATTCTTGAATCAAGAAGATCATCATCATCAACAAAATTGAATGCTTCATCAACAAAAAGTGTAGAATTTTCAACAGCAACAGAATCCATAGAAACAGAGTAGTATATCGAGAAACAGATATTTGCAGAAATCGAAGGAATTTTAGACTTTCGACCTAATTAGAACAAATCGAATCAGATGAATGATTTGAGGAATGAATGAATCATGAAAGAGAAATCAGAGATATTTAAGGAACAAAGCGATCGTGTTGAGAGAGATTAGGAAAAAATCACGAGTAATACCGAGAAATATGGAAAGGATATGAAATAAACAGAAAAATTAAAAATATGACGAAAATACCCCTAAAGATGAATTTCAGGGACGGCTCAAATATGGATGCGATCAATGGACGAGATATGTCCTCATGTTTACAATTGAATTTGAGTTTTTATTTGAACTTTCCTCTATATATATATATATATATATGTGTGTGTATAACTAATTAAATTAATGTCATTCAGTTTGTTAAATAATTTATTGTTCGTTTTAAAACTCGCACCTTGTAAGTTAAATAAACTTATCTACATATGTTGAGCGAATTGTCAAAAAAAATTATACTTAAATTTCCGACGTTTATGTCACACTTATCTAATATCCGTTTTATTTATCAACAAAATGAAGATTGCCTAAATTATTACATTTAAGACACGATTTATTCTTTGTTCAATTAAATTACTATATGAAACTCTCATATTTTTAATTTAATTTATTGGTTTGGGTTACATTTGGAGAAATATATTATGCTGTTATCATATAGTTTGAGAAAGTTTATGAAGATTTTTTAATTAAGAGTGAATTGCATTTTTGGTCCCTCGTGAATGCCTGGATTTCACGTTTCGTCCCTCCAAATATGAAAGTACACTAATAGTCTCTCAATGAGTTTTGCAGCCCAAAATGGTCCCTCTCCCTAACACCGTTAGTCTGAGCTCCATTAACCCCATCATGTGCCCCTCACGTGAGGGGCATTTTCGTCTTTTTACCTACCTTCTTCTCCTACCTCCTTCTTCATCATGAACACCGCCTGTAGTGACCCATAACCACCACCACACCCAAACACAAAAGTAATAATAAAAGAAATGATTATGGTTTGGTGTTTATCGAGACACACACATATATATATATATATACACACACACACAGATATGTACAAACGTCTCCTATGTGCGATGTACAACGAACGGTCGACTACACCAGACTCGTGTCTCCGACAAACCCTCTTCCCCCTGCATTGTGTCTCCGACGCGAACCCTCTTCCCCCCGGCACCGTCTCTCCGGTAAACTCAAACCCTCTATAGATCTGTTTCCCCTCAGTTTCGATGCCTGGTTCGAGGCAAATCAAAAACCGACACCCTCCCTCGATCGAGTGCACCAGACCCTTCGTGTGATGTCTGGAACCCGAGTGCACCAAACCCTTCGATTTTTGGTTTTGGATTTCGATTTTTTTTTAATTTCAGAGATTGGATCCGTATATGTTATTGTTGGTATTTTTAATATATATTAATCATACATTGGATTAAATATTACCTCACGAAAAACGAAATAGAAATAAGAAGAAGCAGAAAAATAAAGGAAACGAATTCCTATAAACGAGAACCGTTGAGGCTCGTGTTGGACACGATTCCCTTAAACAGATTTGTCGTCTGTTCCCAGGGTACAACAGCGTAAGCAGTTTTAGAACTGCCGGAGACGACCACTTGCCTGAAAAGTTCGTCGGAAATAAAACCGTATGCTACTGTTCGAGTTTCGTATGGAGAGAATACCGAGAGAGAGTTGAGTTCTGAAGTTCGTGTTCAGTTCGGTGTCTCTTGGATGAAACCGAGACCTCTTATTTATATTGGAATTTGAAACCGACATCAATTAATTCGTAATTAATAAATCGATTACTAAAACCGAAATTCATAATTAGCAAATTAATACTGTAACCGACATTTATAAATTCGGAATTAAGAATTTGATTATGAAACCGAAAATCTTAATTACGAAATACAAACTGTAACCGAAATACAGTTTCAAAAAGAAATACAAACTGGTCAAACAAATTTTTAGCAAAATCGAGCTGCGTGAGCACGAGATTTTGGAGTTGCATTCGTGTCCGCGGGTCGCGCTCGCACACAAGTTCGACGATTTTAGCTTACGAAATCGTCAATGGGCACCCCCCCTGCGCGCGGGTAGGAGTTAGAGTAAAACCAATCAAGAAGCTTGCCAACTCCTCCCACTTCTTTGGTTATAAACCAAAGAAAGTTTACTCTCTCTTCCTATGTGGGACACCTTCCCACACTCAACTTGGTTTTGCTAATTTCATCCAATTACTCAACTTTGAGTATCGATATCTCATTCACACATACTCCGTTTTGGACGCATCTTATATCGTTTCGAAGCTCTCATATAGGAGAACATAAACCCACTAAGAGTTAATTATATATAACTCGCACATATATATATATATATATATATATATATATATATTTAAACGTGTCCAAAGTTTAGTAAAATCATAATTTTTACTAAAATTTCCAACAATCCCCCACATGAATGGAGATCGATCTATGCATACGAAAATTTCCCTACGACATTTCCAATAGTCGAATCCTGCACATGATAGGTAGGTGTTACCCTTTGAACCTTCCCTTGTGAAACATACTTGGTCTCCTAGTTGTCAGTAGACTCGATGTCTTTGAACTGAACTACCATTTATGTAGACGACAATATATTTCACACATGACTCTTCCTAACAAGGTCATATCCTCATAGTCGTGTTCGTTATGGTCATGAACACTAGCCTGGTTCAGCGAGAGCAGTTAGGAATTGCGCCCACACAATTCCCTTCAAAGCGACCCCACTTCTCTCTCACATAGGTGATTTTCAATAATCATTAAAAGCTATACGCTTAGCCTCACTATCACTGATTAGGAAGAATATTAACTCCCCCATAGTAACCTTCTCATTCATACAACTAGGTTGTCCTTTTGAACCCAGATCTTGGGATCTCCAGTCTTCTGGGTAAGGTTTCCTTTGCATGAATTATTCATTCAAGGGCTTTAGTCCCATTCCTCTTGACGACTTATGGACTAAATCTCTACTTAGGCTTTTCGTAAGCGGATCCGCAACGTTATCCTTTGACTTCACATACTCAATCGTGATAACTCCAGTAGAGAGTAATTGTCGTATCATATTATGTCTACGTCTGATGTGTCTAGACTTCCCATTATACATTGTACTTTGAGCTCTACCAATTTCCGATCGGTTATCACAATGTATACCAAATGACCGTTACCGGCTTAGGCCATCCGGGAATATCTTCCACAAACTAACGTAGCCATTTGAATAAAAACATATTTATCCAAGGCGATAAATTCAGATTCCATCGTGGATCTATTAGAGTCAATCGGAGTTCTAGCTATACTAGTATCTCCTCTCAAGACTCTTGTCCACGTAATGTGTTTGACTTAACATCAGACCACAATGGGTTCTTGTGATCTTGACCCCAAGAATCACTTCTACTAAACCCATGTCTTTCATGTCAAACTTGGATTTCAACATATCCTTCGTGGACCTTATCATTTTTTGTCATCACTACCAATGATAAGCATATTATCAACACAAGATGACATAACCATGAGTGGTGTTTTTCATATAAACACATTTGTCACACTCACTTATTTTATAACTGCTTTCTATCATGGCTTGATCAAACTTTTGATGCCATTGCTTTGGAGCTTGCTTTATGTCATACAAAGACTTAACAAGTTTACAAACCTTGTTATCTTGTCTTAGGGCAACGAATCCCTCAGGCTGCTCCATATAGATTTCCATTTAGAAAAACAGTTTTCACATCCTTCTTTTGTCTATATTTAAGTTGATTTCCAACTTTATTTTTAAACAAGACAAACTTGTGTAAAATTAATCTAGACCTTCCTTTTGTCTATATTAAGTTGATTTTCAACTTCATTCTTTAAACAAGACAAACTTGTGTAAAATTAATCTAGACTTCCTTTTGTCTATATTAAGTTGATTTTCAACTTCATTTTTAAACAAGACAAACTTGTGTAAAATAATCTAGACCTTCCTTTTGTCTATATTAAGTTGAATTTCAACTTTATTTTTAAATAAGACAAACTTGTCTATTGCTTCATCTTTATTTTTAAATAAATATATGTAGCAATATTTCGTGCTAATACAAGACAAACTTGTCTATTGCTTCATCTTTAATTTTTAAATAAATATATGTAGCAATATGATGAACGTGATCACATATTCGTTCCCACCTCTAATAGGAACCGATTTTAAATCACACGTTAGTATGAATTAAATCAAGGGTTCGGTTTTTTTCTTTCAACCGATTGGAAAGATAATTTAATAAGTTTTGGTTTTTATACATGTGGGGCACTTGTGATTTGAGTCAAAACAAAACTTTTGGAATGCAAATTAAATTAAATGTCGAATGGAATTACATATATACATGTTCTAAACGGTCATGTCAAATAAATGAAAAAACTCAAGTATATAAAAGAAATTAGAACTTGCTTTTTATTCATTTTATTAATAACCATTACATTCCATTATATTTAATTTAAACATGCCATTCAAGGCATATCCTTTACCCACATACATACCACTTTTGGACAAAACAAACTTGTCCAACTCAAACACTAGTCTAAAACCAAACTTGTTTAACAAACACCCCGAAACGAGGTTCTTACGAAGCTCCGGGACATACAAAACATCCTTAAGCTTGAGCTCTTTCCCGGAAGTCATCTTCAAAATGACATCCCCAACACCCTTGATATCGGCGGTGGCGACATTCCCCATGAAGAGCTTTTGTACATCATCAACATCTTTGAAAGTGTTGAAGTTGCTCTTGTCATAACATACATGACGGTTAGCTCCGGTATCAATCCACCAATCTCTAGAGTTTGCACCAATCACATTCACCTCCATGGCCTAATAATCCATGATCATTGCCACCAAGTCTTTGTTCACCATTTTGGAAAACAAATTTCACATGAACAAAATTGCAATATCAATCTGTTTATATACAACAGAAAAGAATTTAAATCAAAACACACTCGATTTAGAATCTGTTTATAAACGACAGAGAATCGAAACATAATCGATTAAAATATTTACACACAACATCAAAGAATTAAATCGAATTCATGTCGATTAAGTATTTGTTTATAAACTACAGAAAATCGATATATAATCGATTAAAACGTTTACACACAACAGAAAATAATTAAATCGAAACTAACTCGATCACTAATTTGTTTACACATAACAGAAACGAATTAAAACCGAAACACACTCGATTTAAAAAAAAACTTTTTATACACGACAGATAATCGAAACCAAACTCGATTAATAACTGTTTTTCACAAAACGAATTATATCGAAACAAACTCGATTAATAAACTGTTTTCACAAAACGAATTATATCGGAACAAAACTCGATTAATAAACTGTTTTCATAAAACAAATTATATCGAAACAAACTCGATTAATTTCGTTAATAAGTCTGTTTAAGACACCACAGAAAATCGATCACACTCGATTAATATCGTTTATCCAAGTCTGTTTAAGACACGACAGGAAATCGAAACAGACTCGATTAACTTCGTTCACCATTTTCGTTTAAGACACGACTGGAAATCGAAACAGACTCGATTAACTTCGTTTACCAAATTCGCTTAAGAAATCTGATTAATAAATTATGTTTAAGACATCTCTTTAATAAACATGTTTAAGATTGTTGGTATTTTTAATATATATTAATCATACATTGGATTAAATATTAACTCACGAAAAACGAACAGAAATAAGAAGAAGCGGAAAAATAATGGAAACGAATTCCTATAAACGAGAACCGCTGAGGCTCGTGTTGGACACGATTCCCTTAAACAGATTTGCCGTCTGTTCCCAGGGTACAACAGCGTAAGCAGTTTTAGAACTGCCGGAGACGACCACTTGCCTGAAAAGTTCGTCGGAAATAAAACCGTATGCTACTGTTCGAGTTTCGTATGGAGAGAATACCGAGAGAGAGTTGAGTTCTGAAATTCGTGTTCAGTTCGGTGTCTCTTGGATGAAACCGAGACCTCTTATTTATATTGGAATTTGAAACCGACATCAATTAATTCGTAATTAATAATTCGATTACTAAAACCGAAATTCATAATTAGCAAATTAATACTGTAACCGACATTTATAAATTCGGAATTAAGAATTTGATTATGAAACCGAAAATCTTAATTACGAAATACAAACTGTAACCGAAATACAGATTCAGTTTCAAAAAGAAATACAAACTGGTCAAAGGAATTTTTAGCAAAACCGAGCTGCGTGAGCACGAGATTTTGGAGCTGCATTCGTGTCCGCGGGTCGCGCTCGCACACAAGTTCGACGATTTTAGCTTACGAAATCG
The DNA here is from genome assembly GCA_033807775.1 of Saussurea involucrata. Lineage (NCBI taxonomy): Eukaryota > Viridiplantae > Streptophyta > Magnoliopsida > Asterales > Asteraceae > Saussurea > Saussurea involucrata. The sequence goes on along the minus strand of CM066322.1, from coordinate 51,623,050 downwards.
TCAATCGGCACCCCCCCTCCCTGCGCGCGGGTAGGAGTTAGAGTAAAACCAATCAAGTAGCTTGTCAACTCCTCCCACTTTGGTTATAAACCAAAGAAAGTTTACTCTCTCTTCCTATGTGGGACACCTTCCCACACTCAACTTGGTTTTGCTAATTTCATCCAATTACTCAACTTTGAGTATCGATATCTCATTCACACATACTCCGTTTTGGACGCATCTTATATCGTTTCGAAGCTCTCATATAGGAGAACATAAAACCACTAAGAGTTAATTATATATAACACACACATATATATATATATATATATATATATATATATTTAAACGTGTCCAAAGTTTAGTAAAAATCATAATTTTTACTAAAATTTCCAACAGTTATTTGGGTTGTTTCTTGTATATAAATTTGATATTTTTCATTTCTGGATTTGATTACTAATTTTATGTTCTTGATTTAATCAATATAGGGTTTTGTTCTTGAGCATTTTTGGGTTTAAAAAATCAGTAAGATTTATGTTGTTCATGTTTTTTTCATCTTTACATCTTTGGGTTTATTCTTGAAATCATTTATGGACAGATTGTGTAGGTTTTTTGATTTCATGTATGGGTTTGTAATTTGATTTTGAAATCCAGATATGTTTATGGTTTAATTTTGATTTCTTGAGATGCTGGTGGTTGTAACAACCCAATAGAAATAAAGGCATAACATAGCATTTAAATATAAAACATCCCAAAAGTGATCCCAAAATTTCTCAAGTGCCACTGTCACAAAACTAGGTTGGCGGAAACAACCTATTCACAACTGAGAATAAAGTATGCGTCTAAGTAGTAAAAGTGAAACATTTATCTCTAGAAGCATTCGCACTCTAATTCTTCTCTCAACTCTTGCCGGAGCTTCCTACTATCAGCTTCCCTGAAAAGGTTTAGTTTGGAACATGCGAGGGTTAGACCATGAGGTCTAGTGAGCTCCCTCAAAACAACAGTTTAAATAATAAATATTTAAAACATTTCATAACATATATATATATATAACAACTTTAAGAAAACCTTTACGTAACCATCACACATGTAAATGGAATACTGAAGTCACTAGAAGTGTCAACGTGTCAATCTCACACCGCCTTACTGGGTCACACCTCCCATGACATAAACGGGGCACTCCCCCCGGTATGAGCACTGGCGGGCCACACCCCTGACTTAGCCATTTACATCTAACAACAATGTATGCATACATCTCAAATAAACTTCCATACTTGCATTTTCATAAATAAAACATTACATTTTATATTCACTTGCTTACTTCAGTGTTTTCATGTTAAATTTTATAATTCAATAAGGTTAAAATACAAGATTAAGGTTTGGTGTCAATTGTGGAAATAATGAAACTTGGAGGTGTAATTGGTCATTTTGGAAAGTATGTTTGGATAAAATATCTGAAAATCAGATATTTTCTTATTTTGGTTCTTTGGGTCGGTCAAGAGAGAAAGAGAGAAAAAGAGAAAAGGGAGAAAGGAAGAAAAGCAAGGTTTTGGCTCAATTTGGTAAGGAATTTATCATGTGTTTTGATGAAAATTGTTGTAGCTATAGAGTTGTAAACAAGTCTATGATTGTGAATAGGTTTTCAAATCGTTTACAGCAGATTGGGATTGAATTTGTGCAGCAAAGTGGGTTTTACATAAAAAAAGTGAGTTCATTTGTTCCTTGCTTAAATCAGTGTTTTCATGTTAAATTAAACCTTGAAATAGCTGTATAAATTGGTTATGAACTGTATAGGATGGTTTAGAATGAGCTTAATAGAACATAAACGAATCTGGATCGATTTTTGGGCTGCAGGTCGAAGGTTTCTGGAATAAAACCATGTATCCGGAAACCGTGGTGATGAAGGTCTCCGGACGCGATAAGTGTCCGGTAAGTATTAAGTTTATTATAAGTATCCGGATAGATTTAGTTACCGGATGGTATCCGGATGGCTTTAGTGTCCGGATGACGTCCGGGTTTGAATAGTATCCGGTAAAGTATTGTTATTCGGAAAGTCCATTTATCCGGATAGTTTAGAAGTATCCGGAAAACCCCTGTTGTCCGGACACTTTTGTGAAATTGAGAATGTTAGGTTTTGATGTTTGGAAGCAGATTCTAGATGTTTTGTCTGGTTAAGTTTCTAAAAAAAATTCTAGGGGCGCTGGTCCCCGACCCCGCAAGGGCGTTGCCCCTTGACCCCATCCGCTAACCGGGTAGCGGAACCCCCGTGCTAAGTCGCCGAAGGGGGCATTTGAGGATGAAGATACAATAGGTTATCTAGTATTCTTAGATTTGAGAATATGATATGAGCTGTAATATGTTGTTATGCATATACGTTAGTAAAGTGTAATGGATCCATAGGCACTAGTGTTTGGTAATCACATGGAATAGGCGTGTGGTAATAATCGTTATTCCAGTGATGTGTGTAGTACTAATGGTTATGTGCACGTGGAATAGATGAAGTTAGTCATTATTCTGATGTGTGTAGTACTAATGGTATGTTGTAATACCTCGGGTAAATCCGTTGGTTAAAATCCCTTTTTCCGTTATGTAAAGTTAACTTTAAAGTTGGAGTTTAGGGTAAGATTGGGTTAAATTATAAGTTAAGGGTGTTTGGGCCATTAGTGAGAAGTTCAAGGACCAAAGTGGTAATTATGTTTGATATTATCTCTTAAGCATATCAAATATTTCACAACTCAGTTATTATCCAGATTTCAGTTTAGTGTGTGTGTGTGTGTGTGTTGAGAGAGAGCAAGAAGGAGAAAAGAAGAAAAGCTAGGTTAAGGCTTCAATTGGTATGCTTGGAAGTGAATCTGAGGTATGTCTCTTTGTATTTTATGTTTGTAATTACTTTTAGATAGTTCCTATCGGAGTAGAATAGTCAAAATCACATCTGTTAATGATTCAGTCGATTTCTGGGTGAAAATGGGATAAACCGACAGTGGTGTCCGGATAAAGTAGAAGGTGTCCGGGTAGTTTTGTTGATGGTGTCTGGATGACTTTCTGAAGGTGTCCGGACAGGGTGTTGTCCGGGTAAGTTCCTCTTTTCTTATGTTTTCCGGATGACGTCCGGATTACTCTGGTGTCCGGATTCCTTGTGTTGTCCGGAAAAGTCGAGTTGTCCGGATAATTCATGTTATCCGGGTTTGTGATGCTGTCCGGAAAAGTTGGGTTGTCCGGGTGGCTTTGGGCTGTCCGGAAGCTATAGCTGTTTGGTTGTTTTGAGGGCGAGAGTTAGGTAGATTTATCTAGGGTTCACGTGTTCATTTGGTAAGGGGATATTTGTATTTAATCTGTTTCAGATTCTGTGGATTTGGATTGAAAGACTGAATCTTTTGGAGAAAAGCTTGGAAGTGTTTATGAATAAGCGATCGAGGTGAGTTTTGCTTTAAAACGTTTTTGAACTAGGATACATATATATGTGTATATATATATGAGATGATTATGTGGTAGGAATATGATTATGTGTATATAAATGACAATATTATGTAATGATATATATATATATATATATTGTATTTATATAAGCTTTGCACTACACGAGTGCACTTGTTGTCGGGTTCCGGTGAGCGGACCGGTGTGTAGCCGGGTTCCGGTGTGCGGACCGGTGAGTAGTCGGGTTCCGGTGTGCGGACCGACGGGTAGCCGGGTTCCGATGAGCGGACCGGTTGATGATTTATTAGTTGGCTTGCTACCAACTAATATGGCCATTTGTGGAGGAATAAGGTGAATGAGATGTACACGATGCACGAGTCTGGATTGGTATTTAAATACGTGTGGTATGTTTATATTTTACGAAAGAATTACCAAAGGTTTATCTAAACTATTTTGATACAAAGGATTTACATAAAAGGTTTTATAATGATTTTGGAAAGGACCGGGATTAACTCACTAGACCCGTTTGGTCTAACCCTCATTTTGTTTTCAAAAATATGTTTTCCAGGTTAAGGATCGGCAAAGGAAAGGATTAAGTGTAAGGAGCTTTTGATGGGCATTGCTTAGGAAGCTTAATGTATTTTGTAGCTTCGAGACCGAAGGGACCGTTTGTGGTTTATTATGTATCTTTTATTATGAATGTAATGAAGTTATGCAATGTATGTTATTTGAAGCATGTTTGGGAAACCGGGTCGTTACAAATGATATCAGAGCCCTAGTTTAAGGGATTTAGGTATTTGGATTTATACCTAGACTTAAACTGCATGTGAAATAGGATGTCCCTATTAATTTAGAACCTTGGGATGTTAAGTATAAAAAGGTAGAAGGAACATCATGTAAGGTATGTTCAAATTACACCTGGCCAGTGTAAGCGTGAACTTACAAGTACATGTTGAACCGGAATATCTTGTTATATTGGGTATGTGCTTATGTGTATATTAACCTTGTTGAAATCAACAGAGTGGCAAGTCGGACTCGATGTATGAATAGAGGCGAAGACAGGTATATTTCTATAAACTCTATACGTGCTAAGGTGTTATCTGACTTCGGTGCAAACCGATTCTTTTGTGTTTTCAATTTTATTATTTGTGTTAGAAAAATATTTGATAATTGTGTTAGAGATATAGAAGGGTGTGTTTAATTATTGTTGTTTTAATTTGTTAGTGTGTGGAGTGTGATGGCTTGAGTGTAAAGAATAATAGCAGTATGTAGAACGTGACGATTGTGTGTGGAAGGTAACGATAATGCGTGAAGTCCTGATCTAGTCATGAAGGCGACAATTTAGTATGTTGTGTAGATTATACTTAATGTGATTGTTGACGCTATCAAGAAAGGTATTGTTTAAATGTGTGGGGTAATGTGGATAAGATGGTGGCAGTTTATAATTAGTGAATGTGCGAGGTGTAATAGTAATGAATTTCGTGAGATTAAGTGGTGGATTTGTGATGATATGGGGTGAGTATAAGTGGAAACCTCTGCTCGGGATTTTGTTTATAAGTTGTTTAGATGTGCCAAAAGTATGTGTGGAGAGGCATGGATGTCGAGGTGGTGTGTAGTAGTATTATTCAAGAATAAGAGAATGGAGTGGCAGTAGATGGTTAGCTAAAGAATAGAATATTACCGTTTGAGAAATGGAAAATGTGAAGTTATTTTGAGCATTGAGTGTGATTTTAGATTGACTCGATTAAGTTTCTGATATGAGGTATGGTGAAGTTGTTAGTAAAGTATAGTAATTGTTGAAATTGGGTGCGTGCAATTGGTTTGGAGGTGAAAGAAAGCTAGCTCATAGGATCCGTTAAGAGTGAGTACCTCCTAGTGAGCTATCCTTGGGAAAACGTGTTTTATGTTGAGAAGAGAGTGGGAGAAAGTAGACGAATGTAATGATCAGAGTGAAGGACCATTGGATAGGACGTGATAAATAGTTACCCTCGTTTATTGCTTAACCGAATTCCGAGACGGAATTCTTTTAAGGGGGAGATGTTGTAATACCCCGGGTAAATCCGTTGGTTAAAATCCCTTTTTCCATTATGTAAAGTTAACTTTAAAGTTGGAGTTTAGGGTAAGATTGGGTTAAATTATAAGTTAAGGGTGTTTGGGCCATTAGTGAGAAGTTCAAGGACCAAAGTGGTAATTATGTTTGATATTATTTCTTAAGCATATCAGATATTTCACAACTCAGTTATTATCCAGATTTCAGTTTAGTGTGTGTGTGTGTGTGTGCTGAGAGAGAGCAAGAAGGAGAAAAGAAGAAAAGCCAGGTTAAGGCTTCAATTGGTATGCTTGGAAGTGAATCTGAGGTATGTCTCTTTGTATTTTATGTTTGTAATTACTTTTAGATAGTTCCTATCGGAGTAGAATAGTCAAAATCACATCTACTAATGATTCAGTCGATTTCTGGTTGAAAATGGGATAAACCGACAGTGGTGTCTGGATAAATTAGAAGGTGTCCGGGTAGTTTTGTTGATGGTGTCCGGATGACTTTCTGAAGGTGTCCGGACAGGGTGTTGTCCGGGTAAGTTCCTCTTTTCTTATGTTTTCCGGATGACGTCCGGATTACTTTGGTGTCCGGATTCCTTGTGTTGTCCGGAAAAGTCGAGTTGTCCGGATAATTCATGTTATCCGGGTTTGTGATGCTGTCCGGAAAAGTTGGGTTGTCCGGGTGGCTTTGGGTTGTCCGGAAGCTATAGCTGTTTGGTTGTTTTGAGGGCGAGAGTTAGGTATATTTATCTAGGGTTCACGTGTTCAAATGGTAAGGGGATATTTGTATTTAATCTGTTTCAGATTCTGTGGATTTGGATTGAAAGACTGAATCTTTTGGAGAAAAGCTTGGAAGTGTTTATGAATAAGCGATCGAGGTGAGTTTTGCTTTAAAACGTTTTTGAACTAGGATACATATATATGTATATATATATATATATATATATATATATATATATGAGATGATTATGTGGTAGGAATATGATTATGTGTATATAAATGACAATATGATGTAATGAGATATTTATTGTATTTATATAAGCTTTGCACTACACGAGTGCACTTGTTGCCGGGTTCCGGTGAGCGGACCGGTGTGTAGCCGGGTTCCGGTGTGCGGACCGGTGAGTAGTCGGGTTCTGGTGTGCGGACCGACGGGTAGCCGGGTTCCGGTGAGCGGACCGGTTGTTGATTTATTAGTTGGCTTGCTACCAACTAATATGGCCATTTGTGGAGGAATAAGGTGAATGAGATGTACACGATGCACGAGTCTGGATTGGTAATTAAATACGTGTGGTATGTTTATATTTTACGAAAGAATTACCAAAGGTTTATCTAAACTATTTTGATACAAAGGATTTACATAAAAGGTTTTATAATGATTTTGGAAAGGACCGGGATTAACTCACTAGACCCGTTTGGTCTAACCCTCATTTTGTTTTCAAAAATATGTTTTCCAGGTTAAGGATCCGCAAAGGAAAGGATTAAGTGTAAGGAGCTTTTGATGGGCGTTGATTAGGAAGCTTAATGTATTTTGTAGTTTCGAGACCGAAGGGACCGTTTGTGGTTTATTATGTATCTTTTATTATGAATGTAATGAAGTTATGCAATGTATGTTATTTGAAGCATGTTTGGGAAACCGGGTCGTTACATATGTGCACGTGGAATAGATGAAGTTAGTCATTATTCTGATGTGTGTGATAAACCCTGGAATAGGCGTGTGGTAATAATCGTTATTCCAGTGTGTGTGTGGAAATTGTGGATTAGGCGTGTGGTAATAATCGTTATTCCCAATTTCTAAGGAAGAAAATGGGATTGACATAAGTGCTTGTAATCTCTACTTCCTTTCCGATAAATGGGCATGTGTAATTGCGATTTATTGGATAAGAGCATTAATCTAGAATCTGAGAAAGATTCGTAGTGTAGCTCTGGAATAGGATATGAATGGAAATGGGCATGTGTATATTGCGATTTCTGGAATAAGAGTATTAATCTAGAATCAATGAAGATTCGTAGTGTGGCACTAAGACATGATATGATGATGGAATGTGTGTCAGTCATATTCATGGGATTGGATGAAAATCGTGTTAACGGAATAGAGTTACACGTATGGTAAGAAAAAGGGTAATCAGGTTTGATATAACTTGTTTACATTGATTTTGCAAATATTATTATGGAAACGAATGTTCTCACTGGGTGTTGGCCTAATCGTTTCAAATGATGTTTTCTTACCAGGTACCAGCTCGGGAAAATAAGGGTTGTGGGACGAGCGTTTTGGAATATCAAGGAAGTCAATTAACAGAAGGAGATTTTGAGGGATTGCTTAGATAACTTAGTTAATCTGATTATAGTGACATAATTAGATTAATAAGTTATTTGTAGGATCCTGTATCTGTAAATGTACTCTTGATGATTAATTCACTTGCTATTTATGTAAGTTTGAAGTTTATATTATCATAGCTTGTGGAAATTTGAGGTTCAAATAGGGGTGTTATTCGGTCGGTTAAATCGGTTTTCGGTTTATTCGGTTCGGTTAAATCGGTTTTCAAGTGTTTATAAAATTAACCGATAACCAAACCAAATAAGGTTCGGTTTAATCGGTTTCGGTTTATTCGGTTTTGGGTTATTCGGTTCGGTAACCGGTTAAACCGAATAAGGATTTATATTTTTTCGTTGGACACTTGTTCAAATAATTTTCTCAAATTAATTGTTTGTTACTTTTAATATGTAATTGTGTCATACAAGAATACTCAACAATTGACTTGTATTAAGTAAAAAACATCATCTATCAACAAATATCTACCAAATGACAATATTTTTTTCAATGTGTCGTTGTAAATCAAAGAAAAAACGTAATCTAATAAAAAAACCTTATCTACCATCAATAAAAAATATTATTTAGCAATAAAATATATACAATAATAATAGTATAGCATGTATTTGGTTTATATTTTATGACCATGAAATATATAAAATATTAGTAGAATGTATTATTCGGGTTATTCGGTTTAACCGAATAAAGAAAAAATTAACCGAAAACCGAACCGAATAAGGATTCTTATTCGGTTAATCGAACCGATTAACCCGAAAACCGAATAACCTGAAACCGTTTAACCCAAATTTCATTCGGTTCGGGTGGGTTATTCGGTTTCGGTTATTTTTGACACCCCTAGGTTCAAATTAGCCCAGAATTTTGGGGTGTTACAGTATTGTGCTATGGCTATTATCGGAATAGAATGTCGGAGCGGTAGTGGGTGATTACCCAAAGAAGAAACCAAGTGTTTTTGGTTGCATGAGTCGCTAAGTAAGTATATTAGTAGGATCTGGAAAAGGTTAAAGAAGATGTTGGATGAGTGGGTCTAAGAGGTGGTGTAGTAAATGCTAAATCTGTGACGAATGTGAATTGTTTCCTTTTGTGTGAAAGGATTAGGCCGAGAAAGTAACAGGTTAGAAATCAAGGAGTGTGTGGTGGCTTCGAGCATCGGTGTCCTTTGGGATGACTTGGTTGAATGCCTAAGTTAGAATTTTGGTGCAACTCTTTGGTTATGTTTGGTAAGGAGAAAGTATTATCAGCATGTGGAAAGGTCGGAAGGGAGAGGCAAGTAACGTTTGGTGAGCAGTGCTCCACGTTAACGTGGGGAGGGGAAGATGGTATGTCAGGACTAGTGAGTAGAATGGAAGTAGTAAGCTTGGCAGTAACACCGAAAGGGTGGAGTAGTGTGTGTAGATTGTCATCAGTAAGTGTGCGAACCCTTGGAAGAGTATAGAGGAAGAGGATTTGTGCATGTCCTTGTGCGAGAAAGAAGTGGAAAAGGGCAGTTGAATGAGTTGAGTCAGTGATGCTGTGAGAAATGTTCAATCGAGCTGGTCGTTCAGTGTAAGCTCTTGAAAGCAGTAGGGTGTGATCATGGTTACTTCTCCTAGTTGAGTGGGGGAAACCGAAGTTATGTTATATGACTGGACATTTGTGGCTAGCAGTGAGAAATCGATGAGCCTTCAGGATAAGTCAATTCGGATAGGTGAGCACTTCAATGAGGAATCATGGAAGTTTTCTGCTTCTGGTCACGTTAAGTGTGAAATGATGAAGTGGTGAGAACGTACGTAATAGTTGTCGAGCTGTAACCGATGTGATTCGGGAAGAGAATATGATCTGCATAGTCGTACGTCGGTTGGAAGAAGTGATCTAGAATTACATGTAACCCGAGGAGGGAACTCTTAAGTGTGAGTTCGTCGAGATGTGTAAGGGTGGCCTTGTGTCAAGTGGGCAAGTATAATTGTATGAGAGACCTTAATTAGACGTGTTTAAAACCGTGAGTCCCGATGTGTGGACGGAAGCGAGCAAATGGAGGTGCGGTTGGCCTTGGAGTTACTAGTGGTTTTTAAGCGAGTATAGTATTCGGAGAGGTTGCAAATAAATAATACAAGATGGCACGTCATGGCAAGGTGGTGAATCGTCGAGGGCAGTTCCAATGTATGGTGTACGGTTATGTTTTCCCATCAGAACGGTTTGGGGTGACCGAGTAGAACTGAGTTGGTTGGATTGAAAAACATAAGACTTTTGGACCCTGAAGTTTGAGAGAGAGGTAAGGTGGACTAAGTCTGTGGATCCGACGAAGATATGAAAGTTGGATAGATAGTGCGCGATCTTGAGGTACTCGATGAAATTTTTGGAGGAATTCATAGTGTGATGCACGTCTCTTTTAAGAAGAGCCGATGTGGGAAGTGAAATGATGGCGACCTTGCAAGAAATACAGACGTTAAGAAGTTGACTTTGTTGTTAGTGAGCAAGTTAGATCAGCGGCATACAAGTTAGATTTTCCGGAGGAATTAAAGAGTGTTCATCAGACATTTTATGTCTCGGACTCAAAGAAATGTTTGTCAGAAGTCGAGGTGGCTGTTCCTTGGGGGACGTCGGTATAGATGAGAGGTTGACTTATGTAGAAGAACCATTAGATATCGTAGACAGTAAAGTACGGAAGACGAGGAACAAAGAAGTTCATTTAGTGAAGGTTCAATGGAAGTATCATAAGGGACAAGAAGCAACGTGGGAAGTAGAATCAAATATGAAGTCCAAGTACCCTCACCTTTTTGAAAATAGAATTCCGAGGACGGAATTCTTTTGAGGGGGAGTGTTGTAGTAACCGGGACCAAATAGAGAGAGTTTAGGGTCTTTGGGGAAAATTTTAATAATGCTGAAAGTTGAAGGGCCATTGTGTAAATAAGGAGTATGGACTAATGACCTAATGATTAGGGCACAATGCCCTAGGAGGGCATTTTTGTTCTTGTGGCGGCTGGTTATTGAGAGAAAGGAGAGAAAAGGAGTTTTTGGGGTCTTTGTGCATTTGAAGAGGAGAAGCACTAAGTTTCCAAATTAGAAGGAAGAGTGTGTTGGGGATTCGAATTTCTGCAAGAAACTACCAGGTAATTTCGAATCTACAACTCTATTTAAGTTGTTTTGATGATTGTTGGGGCATTGGAAGGTTTATCTTGCTAAAGTTATTGTTAAGGCTCTTAAAGAAGATTTAAACACAGTTACTTGTGTTTAGTTAATAAAGTTTGTGGAAAAATGATTAAAGAACGTTTAAGTAGTTATTTGTCGCATTATCTATCTGTTTTTAGAGCGTATAGCAAGATTTCGATCTTTAAAATCGTCCAGCACTGCGTCCGGGAAGTTCCTCGGTATAATGTTACCGGGTGTGAACCCGGATGGCACTTTGTGGTGTCCGGATGAATCAGTTCCCGGATAATATCCGGAAAGTAGATAGTTGTCCGGTATGTTTAAGCATCCGGAAAGTGGATAGTTGTCCGGTAAGTTTAGATATCCGGAAAGTAGGCGTTATCCGGAAAGATTGGTTCATTCGGTAATCTATCCGGGAAGTTGTGTGTCCGGTGAGAAGTATCCGGACAGTTGACTAGGCAGCTTATACATTTTATCCCTTGTTCAGGTAGACAGTTTGGAAGTAAAGAGCAGAGTAGGGAAAAACAAGTGAACGTACCAGGTGAGTTTTCTAACTAAAATACGTGCCTTTTAACGTGTTTTTCTAAAGTGAATACATGATGAGAAATGCCATGTTTTGTTCTTATGCTTTTATTGCATGAAAGTTGTTTAAAGTTTTATGTGAGATGTATGCATACATTGTGTAGACGTAAATTGGCTAAGTCGGGGGGAGGTTCCGCCAGTACTCACATCGGGGGGAGGTTCCGTTTATGCCATGGGAAGTGAGTCCCAGTAAGGCAGCGTGATACTGACTCGTTGTCACCCTCGGGTGACTTCAGGGTGCCATTTACGGGAGCAGATTTATCCGTGAAAGATTTTACTGTTCAGCTATGTGAAAGTTTATTATTGAAAGTTTTATATATATTTGAAAGTTATGAAAAGTTTTTAAATGATTTTGAGAACTGTCAGGAGGGACTCACTAGACCTCATGGTTTAACCCTCGCTTCTTTTCAAATTAAAACCCTTTTCAGGAAAGCAGGTAGCGAAAGGCTCTAGCAGGTGAAGAGAGCAGTTAGAGGATAGAAGCAGTAGAGGCAATGGCACTATTACTTTTAGTGGTAGTTATTCTCGGTTGTGTATAGGTTGTTTCCTCCAACCTAAATTTTGAGACTTATGTAAGAAATTTTGGGACCCAGTATTGTAAAACTTATTATATTTCACTATGCATGTCTCTTTTTAGACTGGGTCGTTACAAAGGCCCATCAAAACCAATTTAATAAATCAGATTCCACATATGGGTAAATGCACCGTTCATAATTTTCAAATAGTGTGAATTCCGCCATAAAGCCCAATGTAAATAGATAAATAATCCAACATATGCACGAGTATTTGCACAATGTTCATAGCCACCCATCATTCCCTGGTGATGTCCACTCTCGGGGCCCCCAGTAGATCCCCTAATACCCCAATAGATTCCAATAGGCCCCTAGTCGATGCCATGCCAATGTGTACACGAAACGGATTCATGACACACGGATATAACGTATAACTCCCTAGGTACCCTAATCCCACTATGCAACCCAATACCAAATATCATCTAACAATTCATGTCATGCATATCATAATAGACAATGCAAGTTCCAAGAAACGTCATTTCATGCAAAGAGGTATTCATACATTTATGATTGAAAACCATGTCCATACATCATACCATAATCAGTGTTTAAAACATTTATCAAACACATCTCAAATAAAAAGGTTTTAAGGGAACTCACCTAAGCTTTAGTAAATCGACACACGCTCTGAAACACACTAAAGTTTAAACCGAACACATGAATTGAACGTAATAAGAATGGTGTTAAACCACCTAATTTACATCCCAAAACATATCTAGTAAACCCCCAAGACAAACCCCAATCGACGCCTCGATCCTAGACCCGAACGAGAAACGATGTGAAACCGAAGAAGGCTCCCCAAGAGTGAGTTGGCGAACTTTCCCGCAACCTCAGGCCGCGTGGGAAGCCGCGCAACTCACTGGAGGTCCTTCTCCAGTCCCGCACGAACACTACAGCCCCAAACCTCAGTCCTTTCACTCCCAAATCACACCAAACTGGTTTTTAAGCCCCCAAATTGATAGTTTTGATACATTAAACATTTTAAACCAACAATCAATCATTATTACTTCATTTAATCCATTGGATTTCATCCATCAAAACCCTATTTCCACCATAAATCCGAAAATGAAGAACTAAAAGAAAAGAACACCATCAATGGTGGTTTTTGTCTCAAAATCACAAAACCCCACTCAACACTTCCAAGAAACACATCCAAACTCAATGGAATACTCAACCCAATGATTTCAATCTAAAATGCATAAATGAATAACCCCCCACCCCCACAACTCCACATTTAAACCCATCAAGCAACATAGGAGGCAATGAAGGAGATGCTTACCTTGGTGGAGAAGAAGAGATACTCTTCCCAAGTGGAAACCCTCAAGAACACAAACAATACACCCTTGCTCTCAATGTCCTTACTCCAGCCTCCACAATTCGTGAGATGAGGGAAATTAGGGTTTTTGGGAGGGTTTTATCCCTTCTCCAACCAATTTACACTCTAGTCCTTGCAGTTTGAGACTAATTCAAAAACTCACACTACATATCAATTCTCCTAATCAAAAGCAAACATGGTTATTACAAATTCCGACAATCGGTAATCTACATGTAAAACGAGACAGTGCACATACCGACTCCGTACAATTTGAAGTCATAATATTGTACCGTATACCAGGAAAATGGGCCCTTAACTACCTTTCCTTGCCAATCTTCTCCATCAATTGAGCTCCGACAGGTACACTAACTCGTAGACTTTGCATCATTAGGCCAAACTGTCGCACCGTATACGTTTTGCTTGCCTTCTAGAATGCGGTCTTTATATGATTTAATCCGTTTGTACATGTTTTTCACGGTCATCTCCAAATGTCGACAACATAGAACATGATGGGTCGTTGGGAACACGACGGTAATTGCGTCGTTTATTGAACCAACCATATCGGACATAAACACCAAACCTTCCAATTCTCCAATACATTCTTTCAACATGGACAAAAACCAAGTCCAATCCTCCCCGGTCTCTAACCTACCTACTCCGAAAGCAATAGGCATAATGTTGTTATTAGCATCCATGACAACCACCAAGAACATTATACCCAAGAAATGTCCTTCACACAGCGTCTATTACAAGAACACGACGCAAGTTTGTCAAAAAAAAACAGATCGGTAAAAAAGTAGGTGGTTTATGTATGTAAAGGTTATACTTTATAATATGTAAACATATGATATAGTTATATGTACTGCGCAACCAAAGGCAGTGAAACACATCTCAAAACATCCTCTCAAATATGTCCGTATTCTAGTTTTGGCACCTGGATTTTGAAGTTCCATATTATATAAAAACGTATGGAGTCAGGTGAACGATTCCTCAGGGCTACCGCTCACCATTCGTAGTGCATTACATCTCGCATGCCATCCTTGGTGGTACCTAACAGTAATATCGTACTGCTGGTTTGGATCATGCACAATGTCATGTGGACGAAGTGCTTTGCTAGCATCTACAAATTTACCTTTGAGTATATGACCCAATACCTTTTTGTTTGCTTGACGGTGATTGGGATTCAATTAGGTCTTTGTACAAGTGTGTACGTCCTCCAACTTTTGTACATGAAAGATATCGTCTTTTCCCACGGATAACCCCGTCATACGCCATCCACAATTCTCTCGAATGCATACAAATTCGTATCTGGTTCTGTTAGATCTCATTGTTCTGTACTCGAACCTCTCTTCAAGAAACTTAATTCCGAGCTTTATAATCATTTATTCCTTCGTTTTAAATAATTGACCAAAGTTTATTCTCCCGCTGCGATTATAAGGTATGGGTTGGTTGGTCGTGATCGAGGGCTCCAGGTTGGAAGGGGAGGAGGCATATAAAAAAATCATGTATCCCACCAAATGATTTACTAGGAGTTATTGTTTCTACATCTTCTTCGTCTTCATCGTTATCTGTTTATGGTAAATCAGTATCAGATATACCTAATGTGAAAACATGGCTTCGTTATCATCAAATCCAGGAAAACGTCTTTCTTCTTCTTTTTCTTCATCGTCACCATCATCATCATCTTCTTCTTCTACTTGTTGTAGGGGTGTAAACAGGTCAGGCATTTATTAATTGGGTTGAAAACCTCAACCCAACCCAACATGTTTAAGTAAATAGATTGAGATTTTCAACCTAACCCAACCTGGTACTTAAATGGGTTGGTAGCGGGTTGACGTGTTTATAATTTTCTCAACCCAACCTGTTTAATAAATGGGTTGAACCTGGGTTGACCCATTTAATTTTTAAACTTTAAATTAGGGGTGTAAATAAGTCATGTTGGGTTGGGTTCGGGTTCAACCCAACCCAACCTGTTTAAGTAAATGGGTTGAGATTTTCAACCCAACCTAACCTGGTACTTAAATGGGTTGGTAACGGGTTGACCTGTTTATGATTTTCTCAACCCAACCTGTTTAATAAATGAGTTGAACCTAAGTTGACCAATTTAATTTTAAATAAAATAAAAAAGGATTAAAACATAATTCCATGATAAATACGCAAGTCACAACCACAAAACTAAATAAATTGTTCAAAGTTTCAATAAAACACAACCATAAAGTGTAATAAATTGTTCAAAGGTTCAACAACACAACCATAAAGTTAAACAAATAAGTTTCTAGGGTTGGCGTGGATCTCTTGGCTAGAACTGGAAGGAAGTGTCGGCTAGGGTTTAGAGAGTTTAGACTTTGAAAATTTGAACGATGGAATATTGAAATGGAAGGACCGAAGGAGTTTTGTTTAGACTTTAGTGGAATCATATTTAGTTTTTTATTAACTTTTAATTATTAATTATAATTAAATAATGATGATAAATTAAAAACAAGTAATAAATTGTTACAAACAGGTTGTAAATGGGTTGAAATCAGGTCGAAAAATTCAACCCAACCCATTTATTAATTGGGTTAGACGGGTTGACCCATTTAACTTAAATTGGGTTGAAAATCTCAACCCAACCTGCTACTATTGGGTTGGGTTCAGGTTGGGTTGGCGGGTTAGGTCATTTTTTGCCACCCCTACTTTAAATAAAATAAAGAAAAGACTAAAACACAATTCCATGACAAATACACAAGTCACAACCACAAAACCAAATAAATTGTTCTAAATTTCAATAAAACTCAACCATAAAGTGAAATAAATTGTTCAAAGTTTCAATAACACAACCATAAAGTCAAACAAATAAGTTTTTAGGGCGTCAATCTCTTGGAGAGAACTGAAAGGAAGTGTCGACTAGGGTTTAGAGAGTTTAGACTTTGAAAGTTTGAACGATGGAATATTGAAATGGAAAGACCGAAGGAGTTGTGTTTAGACTTTAGTGGAATCATATTTAGTTTTTTATTAACTTTTTAATTATTAATGATAATAAGTTAAAAACAAGTCATAAATGTGTTACAAACAGATTGTATATGGGTTGAAAGCAGGTTGTTAATGGGTTAAAAACAGGTTGTAAATGGGTTGAAATTAGGTTGTAAATGGGTTGAAATCAGGATGGAAACAGGTCAAAAATTTCAACCCAATCCAACCCATTTATTAATTGGGTTAGGCGGGTTGACTCATTTAACTTAAATGGGTTGAAAATCTCAACCCAACTTGGTACTATTGGGTTGGGTCCGGGTTGGGTCACTTTTTGCCACCCCTAACTTATTGCGTCTCCGGAACAAACTCGAGGTAATTGTCACTAAGACCATATATATGCTCTGGAATAAAGGTGGGGTCGTAGGAGCGTTGGAATTGAGACTCAGACTCGGGTTGAGGAATATACATTCCTTGAGTCTGATATTGATCATGGGTTTCACGGTTTTCGGCGTTCGAACTACCACCGACATCCCCTCCACCGCACATCGAAAAATCGACATACACATAAAGTGTAGGCCGTTTATTTGACTCGGCTGCGAATTCAATGAAAACCACAAACATCTTCATCGTTAGTTAACTCAAAAATTGAACCATCATACTTGTACACTAACCTGGTTATACCAACAGAACTTTCGATTCCACTTTTGCTCTTAACATAAGCAACCAAGATTTGACAGCATGCTGCATCGTTTCAACAAAACAAATATAATCCCACACATTGTTTCCTTGCACCCATTGGCCACCGGAACGAATATGTAACTTAATTCTCTCGACACCAAAACCCATTTTCAAATGAATCAAAGGTCAAAACTGCGGATCTGAATATAGTCAACAAGTAAGAGTGGATTCATCAGGCCGTGACAAGTGTAGGTCCGCAGTTGCAGACCTGGGTAAAATGTGTAACTCTTGAAAATCAATGGATCAGGTCCGTAATTGTGAACCTAGGTTTTAGCGGACATGGGTTAAAAATAAAAATTGTTTTTGTCGTTTAGCTAGGTCCGCTTTATGGACGTAGTGCTACTTTGATAAACTTAGAGAGAATAACTAAGAGGTTATACCACTAACGTAAACTGGTTATTTTAATTAATTTCTCTTCTTAAATTTTATAATTAAAAAAGAAAACAAAAAGTATGCTCCTTTGAGTTTATTATTAGTAATTAATTAATATAGGAAAAGAAGGAAGATATAATTGGTTTGTTGTTAATGGTGGGAAGAAAACACGGGTGGCCACATGTTGTAGGGTATATACCCGATTCGCAAAGCGTGAGGTCTCTTGTCATCGAGCCCCGCCCCTCAATTTAACTAATTTTTTTTTGTTAAATTTGTTTTCCTTTTTTTCGGTTTATTTGTTTAATAATGGAAAGTATAACTTATTAAGACTTATGGTATAACTGATAGATAAAAATAATCAAATAAAAAACAAATATTAGTTTAAATATAAAATTTTAAAACTTAATACAAAAAATATACTTGCACAATATAGTGCAATATATCTCAATTTAAGAGCATCTCTAACAGATTCTTCATTTTGGAGAAAATGAGAAATATGAGGATTTTGGGTCTAAAATATGCTCCAACAGCTTTTCCAAAACCATCCCCATTTTGAAGAAAGTAGGAGAGAGAATATAATTTTCTTCAAATATGGAGATTACCCTAAAAATCATTACCAAGTGAGAGAAATAATATTTTATTATTTTCCTTCTAAAAATTTGTTGGAGGTAATAATGTTTTGAATATTTTAACAGTATAATTAATGTTGAATTCTCTAAAATGGGGAATCCGTTGAAGATGGATGTAATTTTTTTTTGAAGATTTTGACTTTTGCTTTCTTATTTTGGAGAAATTTTGGGAAAGTTGTTGGAGATGGCTCTAAGACCATGAGTACCGCTACCCAATGAATCCATTGAACCCGAATGTCACCTCAGCGCCACATCAGCTTTTCTCTTTCCTACCCTCCTTACCCTAAAGTGGAGTACCGCCTACCCACCGAACCCACCCTTACCCGCTGAACCCAACCCTATGTATATATGTGGATAGAGAGAGAGAGATATCCTCGGGTAAGGCCGGGTTCGTAAACCCGCACGCTGCTACCCGATGTGAAGCCCGCACCCCTCGTACCGCCTACCTCCTTACCCTCTTGCTACCTGAATGGAACCTGGCCCTGGTACCCGAGAGCGGTACGCAGGGCCTAAGAGTTCAAGTCTTAACAGTGCATTATATAAATACACTTTTAATTTATACAAATGACTTATATCATATGTTCAAACTTAAAAAGGATTTTAATTTCAATAAAATATTATTGTTAATAAATTAAGAAAATATACACGACAAAAATTGTATTTATTTATATATAATTTCTTGAAAAAATATTATAAATAAATGCATCCACAATACCTTATTGTTGATTTTTTCTAAAAGTAATATTTAGATGAAAGCAAGATAGAATTATTCATTTTGCCATGAACATGATGATAATAGACAAAGTGGTGGGCATATGATCATTTGAGAAGTGTCATTTTTGGTGAGAAGTGTAAGAAATACTTTTAAGTCGTTGATCACTTTTAATCAAATACCATCCCTTGAATTGCGGCTTGAAAAAGAATTAATCCGGTGCATCTCGATGCATCTTATCTCGGTGCATCTCATCCTAATGTTCGTCCATTTTTCATTCAACGGTGGATAACCACTTTTCACGTTTCTCACTAAATTTGACACTTCTCACCGAAACCCAACCCAAAGTGGTGATGGTATTTCCTTTTATTTTATAATTATATTTATTAAATTGTTTTTGTTCGATATCAATCACATAAATAAATAAATATAAATGGTCAATTTGGAACTAAATGTTAAAAATTGACTAAAAATGTTTATATAGAAATCATTATTGATGATTTATATCAGATGAATTCAGTTGCAGATTGCAGCAGAGAAAATGATTTAACCGATGTGATTATTAAAGATTAATTAAGCATCTGATAGTTAATTATTTTATTTTATTATTAATTTTACATATTTTTTATTATAACTTATAATAAAATAGAGGTTTTAAATCAAAATATAGGAAGAATCAAACAATAAATTATAAGAAAGTACTCGCATTTTGATTTATTGCTCATAGTATTTGCAAAGATTTTTTATGGGTTTTTGTCAAGCAAATTGTTTGATTATTTGTTTAATATTTAAAATATTTATTTGAAAACAAACTAAAAGAACGTTATGCAACTACTATGCGACTTTATAATTATTATACTTAAATAATATTTCTTCAGACGAATTTGTTGATATAAAAAATATTTAAATCTTCTGATATAATTTTTTTTAATTTAGGCTATGTTTGACAAACTAGCTATAACTTATAAGTTAGCTGGTTGTTGAAATTTAATTTTAAAAAAGTATAAAAAAACATCATTACCGTTGGCTTTTGATGTAAAGAATATTTAATTTTTTTGAATTATAATATGTTTTTATTCTTTAATGAATTTAAAAAATAAAAATCCGAATACAATGATTCCTCTTGTTCTTGAGTTTGATATTAAATAGTTGGAATATCGCAATTATCCAAATGCATTCATATTGAAGTCGACACGTAAGTTAAGGTCTTGATGTACTATAAATCCCCTTAAGGTCACACACCACAGTATATTCAAATAATATAACTTAAAAGATCATTTGGCACACATATGAGACCTTTTGGAAGAGAATGAGGTAGGTAGAGTGAGAGAATTAAGGAAAGTTTTAATTTGACATAATTAGTTAGGTAATTTTCCAATCTTATCCAATTAGTTTCATCTATCATGTCTTAGGGACTCGTTGAAGAGTTGCTAAATGGTTGGATGCAGAATGATTAAGTGGGAATCATTAAGAGGCTCTTATGATATAGTGCAAAATGAAGTATGGTTGGTTGATAATTGTTCAGAATGAAATCAAGACGTTGAATGGTTAAGGGAGACCCAATATACAAAAGCATTCAGAGAAAATTAGAGCTATTAAGTCAATGGAATTTGACTTTTTTTTACTCTTATCCAATAAACACTTACCCGATGTTATGTTAGTAAACGCCCCCCTTAGTCAATTAAAAGCTATGTGCCACATTATCAAAACATAAAACAAATAATTTATTTCCTGCCTTCGGCGAAGTAGCTCAGTTGTCAAAGGAGTGGGCGACTATGTCCAAATACAAGACATATATTGGGTTCAATGTCAGCCCGCTCTTTCTCATGTAACAACTCGTCTCACATGAATAGAAATTGGTATTTGTGAGCTCTTTATAAGCCTCAAGTTTTGGGTCACCAATAACTTTCATCATGGTTTTAAGTTGGACTCGAAGTTATTGAGCCAACTTATAGTTTTGGGCTTTGGTGTTACAAATGGTATCAGAGCCACTCCTTGTACCATCGGGATGGTGGGGCAAACCTCATCAGGTATGATGAGTCCTCGAGGGGGAGGGTGTTTGTAACATCTTAGGCGAATCCCACATCGCCGATTACAAGGAAGAAGATTTTGGCAGAATTGTCGAGGACGTCAAGAGTTTAAGTGGGGGAGTTTGTAACAACTCATTCCACATGAATAGAAATTGGGATTTGTGAGCTCTTTATAAGCCTCAAGTTGTAGATTACCAATAATTTTGACCATGGTTGTAAGTTGGACTCAAAGTTATTGGGCCAATCTATAGCTGCTTTGGGGTGTTACACCTAGCCGCTGAGTGAGTCAAAAAAATACCCATTCACATTGTTGCCCTTGGATGCAGGTTTCGTATAAGGCATGTTAAAGTTGTCGGTAATCAACTTTTTGCCCAAATATTTTTTTCCAGTGATACATCTAAATCCTCGTAATTGTTTACTTCAATATAAAAAAATTACAATAATTTTCATTTCATATCTTCTCCGAAAATCCCCAATTCAATATTATTTACCACAACTTAATACGACATATTTAAATGTAAAAACTACTATGAAGATTAGGGGTGAGCAATACCGGGTACCCGGCCTATTTTCATAGAACCGGAACTGGAACCGGCGGTTCCTAGAAAGAAGGAACCGGAACCGCTCCCGTCGGTTCTCATAATTTTGGAACCGGTTCCGGTTCCGGGTACCCGCCTACCAATTGTTTTTTTAATTTTTAACATTTTAAATGTCCAACAACTTCTTCCATAAGCATTTTTGGTGTTCGTGTACGTTCGTTTAAAAAATATAGTTGTTTATGTTTGTTTGTTAAAATGTTAAACGAACACAAACAAACGAACCTAAACGAACACAAACGAACTTAAACAAACTTTAATCGAACACATTTATATTTAAAAAAACAAATGGTGCAACCACTCTAATAGGGTGCTCCATTAATATTTTTACAAAGCCTCAAGCCAAAGGGCTCAAGGGAAAGGGCTCAAGCCAAAGGCTAAACCCAAGCAATGTAGTGAATCCATTAATATTTTTACAAAGCCTCAAGCCAAAGGGCTCAAGCCAAAGGCTAACCCAAGCAATGTAGTGAACTAGTGATGCAATTGAAAGGGAAGAGATGAGGGTTATATATACTGAAAGATGATGCATGATTTTCTCAAAATTTTCGATGTGGGACAATGTCTTTCATCAAAAACTGAAAGATGGTGCTGCCAGCTCCCACATCGCTAGAGAGTAAACAATTTTTTTAAGGCCTAACACTATATATACAATTTGTCAACCTTTTATGAATGTTCTTTAACAATTTTTTCTTAAACTAGTAATCTTTATTTAGATAATTTTAAAATTTTAATTATTAATCTAATTTAGATATTTTTTCACATAGATTAAATATGTAATAAATATTAAATATTAGATATTTTATATTAAAATGTACCGGGTACCCAGCGGTTCCGGTTCTGGGTACCCAGCGGGTAGCAGTTCTAAAAAAATGAGAACCGAAACCGGACCCAGTCACATCGGTTCCGTTATTTTAGGAACCGGAACCGGAACCGGAACCAGTCACATCGGTTCCGGTTCCGAAACCGGCAGTTCCGGAGCGGTTCCGGTTCCAAAGGCGGGTACCCAGTTCCGCTGCTCACCCCTAATGAAGATGATGAACTTTATGTGCTAACTGTAACACAACTTTGTTTGAGCGATTATTATTTGCCTTTTAATGGAACACTTAGGCTATGTTTGGCAAACTAGCTGATAACTTATAAAGTAGATGTTGACTGATAAGTTAGCTAGTAGTTGATAAGCTAGCTAACGAAGAAATCACGTTTGACAAAAACTAGCTTATAAGCATGTAAAATGATGAAAAAAAATATCTTCAAAAAATTATCAATTACAATATTTAATTATATAATTAAAACAAATTTATAGCAAAATATAATATGTTAATTAATACAACCAATGTAGTAAAGAAAAACTAAATAATATAACATGTTAATTAAAAGAATTTAAAATTTATTATTACATTATACTATAAACATTGAATTTGTTAAAACAAGTTTTAGAAAAAAATATATATTAACTTATGATTTTAAATAATCGTTACATATAATATGAAAATATAATCAAATAATAATTAAAAAGATAATAGTAATTAATAATTGATAATTAAACTATATTGATTAATATTAAAAAATATATAAATTTAATTTATATGATTAACAATAACTCTAAATATTTAAAAATTAATATGTATAATTGAAATTTAATTTGATAATTTTCAGTTAATATTAATTAATAATAATTAAATTTAAAAAATTAATATTTATTTATAATAATAGTTAATAAATAATAATTACTATTAATGAGAGCATAGTTGGAATATTTATAAAAAACTACTCAAAAACTACTCCAAATAGCGTTTCAAAAGCCAAGCTTATAGTCATCCAAACATGTACCTAAAAAATAAGTTAGCTTATAAGCTAACTTTTTTTTTGCCAAACAATGCTTAATAGTTATTAGGGCTGTAAACGAACCGAACGAACACGAACGGATGTTTGTTCATGTTCGTTCGTTTAACTTAACCGAACAAACGAACGAACATGAACGGTAAACGAACGAGATTATTTGTGTTCATGTTCGTTCGTTAAGAATTTTTGTTTGTTCGTGTTCGTTTATGTTCGTTCATTAAGAGTTAAACGAACGTAAACGAACGAACTTAAATGAACATAAACGGACGACTTTAAATGAACATAAATGAACGAACTTAAATGAACATAAACGAACGAACCCAAATGAACAAAAAACAACCACCATACTCATCGTTTCGTTCGTAAAAAATACCTTAACAAAATGAAAACCCGGGTTAACTTGGGAGGTATAAAAAATAAATTGTAAAAGATCAATTAGTTGATGATTATACATACTGATTTCATATTATATAAACATGTTTATATATATAAACGAACATAAACAAACATACACGTATGTAAACGAACATAAACGAACGAACATTAACGAACATAAATAAACGAACGTTCACGAACATAAATGAACGAACGAGACCATTGTTCATGTTCGTTCATTTAACTAAACGAACAAAAAAAACGTGTTCATGTTCGTTCATTTATTAAATAAACGAACTTCCCGCCGAACGGTTCGCTGAACGTTCGATTCGTTTACAGCCCTAATAGTTATTGATTTATTCAATAAAATGCCACCTTTTAAATTACAGACTGTTTTTTTAAATCTTAATCTAGTTTTAAAGTATTGGTATAATTGTTTACTACGATATAAAAAAGTTACGAAAATATTCATTTCATATCGACTACAAAAAATCCCCAATCTAATATCATTACCACAATTAGGGGTTGTTTGGTAGTTGCTGAATGGTTTGATGCAGAATGATTAAGAGACTTTTATGATATAGTGCAAAATGAAATATAGTTGTTTGATAATTGTTTAGAATGAAATCAAGGTGTTGAATGGTTAAGGGAGGCCTAGGATGCTAAATCATTCAGAGAGTTTTAGAACCATTAAGAGGCAGACATTTTTTTTTTGCCAAACATGTTTTTTTGGAAGAGTGTTCTAGGCTATGCCTAGACTAATCTATTGGTAAATTATGATTGTAAGACATCAGTCTTGATTAAATCTCAGTAGCCACAAGTTGTGTACGCCTGGATTCGAACCTTGGGCAAATGGGATATTCCGCCACATCCCCCAAGGCCTTAACCCGTACACCACAACCCTTGTGGTTTGCCAAACATGATTTATCTCTTAGTGATTCAGAGGTTGCCTCTTAATAAAACTATTAAGAGGTAAACAAACAACCTCTTAATATAACATATTTAAATGTAAAAACTACTATGTCGACGATGAATTTTATGTGTTAAATGTAAGTATGTAACTCAACTTTATTTGAGCCAGTATTATTTGCTTCTTAATGAAGCTAATAATAAAATATCCTCCCCTCAAAATATGATTGTTTTCTGAAGTTTTAGTGGTAAATTTGCTTCCACATATGAAATCCCAACTATTACATATAACTTATTTTTATAATAAAGGGTGTCATGTTGGTGTATATATATATATATATATGTCAACTAATATATGGGATATTAAAGTTAACAGCCAAACAAATACTCTAGTTTTCATAAAAGAAATTGAATTAATAATTATTTTTCTAATAATATATTTAAATCCTCATAATTGTTTACTAGAATATTTAAAAGTTCATTTCATATCGGCTCCGGAAAATCCCTAATATTATTTACCACAATTAATACGACACATTTACATGTAACAACTACTATGTAGACGGTGAATTTTATGTGCTAAATGTAACTCGACTTTGTTTGAGCCATTATTATTTGCCTCTTAACGAAACACTTAACATTATATTGGTATTCAATAAAATATCGCCCCTTCAAAATACGATTGGTTTTTAAGTTTTAATCCGGTTTCAGAGTAACGGTAAATTTGCTTCCACATATAAAATCCCAACTGTCACACATACCTTTATTTTTTTATTGTTTACAATTGAGGGTATCATGTTGGTGTATATACACGTCAACTAATATATGAAATACTGGAGTTAATTGTTAGGCAAACCCTCTAGTTTTCACAACAACAAAAAAATGAATAACATAACGGGAGTAATACATGAAGGTTATTAGTTTCTAGACCAGTCATATAATCAATGTTTTGCAACTCCAAGAGTTAATCCATTTAAATAGATATATGGTTTTCCAGTAACAAGCGCGAAAATGAAGAAAAAAAACACTGTCTTTAAAATTGAAAACCCAGTCAAATCTGGTAACCTTCTGATTTATTCATCTAATCGAATGACCAAAAATTGGTTCAATATGTCATGTTTTAGAAAAAAATCTGTTATGGTCCTTATCTCTCTTAATTGTGTGCCCAATTTTACAAGACTGCTAAGCAATACGCGTTATAGAATGATTGAGTATTTGAAATCAATACATGAGAAGTTATTAAACACGCAAATTTTGCACTTTTTGATGACAAGAATTATCCAATATGTAATCAGGGTCAAACTTATTAAGCTTCAAGTAGAGTCTTGTGTACCCGTTTAACTTATTTTCGTAAGTAATAGTCAAAGAACAATTACAAAAAAGGGAAAAGGTCATTCGAAATCAACAAAAAGTTCTTTTATAAAAAGGGCAAAAGTCTATTGAAAGCAACCAAAAAAACTTTAAAAAAATCCCAAACGAACCTTCGATTAAAAATAAATCAAACAACTTTGATGGGGTTTTGATCTACCTTAAAGTTTAGGTACACCCACTCGGAAAAATTCTTAATTTCAATCACTATATGTAATGAAGGGTGTAAAATTTGTCTCGTTTTGGATCCAACTTTGCTAAAAATTGAAATAATTGAAATCCATGTCTAATTTAAAAAAAAGATATATTCATATTGGATACAATAATTTCATAAATTTATGTGTTAAAGAGGACCACTCCCGATTTTGTCTTTATGGTATTATTAGATTGAAGTTATTTTTTATGTTATTATAATAAATCATTAATTAAAATAATGAATAGTACCTTTACGTTTCATTTTGAATACTAAATAAATTGAAGGTACAAAAATAATAAACCATCACTGTCGTGTTGCGTGCATGCATTTTTGAATTATTGGCACCATAAAACTAGGTGCGTTCGGTTTGCAAAATGCAATTTGGTGGAATTGAAATTCATCAAAGAATTTGACTGTGAGACTATCAGCATCCAACCCCATCTAACCCACACTTTTTCACTGCCACATCAGCGCCACATCATTTTTCCCTTCCAACCCATTCTAACCCACAAACCCCCACATCCATCCCACACCACCATCTCATCTTTTATTTATTTTTATTTTTATTTTTGTTACAAGTATATTAATTTAAATAATTTAAATTTTATAAATAATTTATAATTTAATATAAGATAAAACAATTAATAAAATATTTCATAAATTGAAACTACAATTTTAACCTTACATAACCAAATTAAAAACATAAAAAAATACATAATTTCAAATTAAAAAACTACAAATTTCACCAACCATATAGTTGTCGAAGCAACTCTTTGTGGGCTAAAACCGCATTTAACGCGCTACCCGTGAGATGATCATGTGGTCTGATGTAAAACTCGAGATCTTTCCGCATTTCTCTTTGTTTCAAAGCTTCCGCTTTTGTCTTTTGCCGCTTCCGCTTTTGTCTTTGTCGCCTCGGCTTTGTCCCTCGCGGTTTTCAACATTTCCTTCTCCACGGTTAGTATTTTTTTATTTGCAACGTTTATATTCTCGACATACGCCATAAGATTCTTCAACGCCTCGTCCTTTTCCGCCGTCTTTGTGGAGGATGACGCGGCACGTTTACCTTTATTTCTCCCCGTCGGTCGTGTCGGTTCTTGTACGAAGACATCCTCCTCCTCATGGCTTTCTTCATTGAGGTTGAACCGAACACGTGCGTCAGAAGACGTCGTGTTTGGGTTTGAATCCGACGTGGACTTGCTCCGTTTTGAGGGCCTCGGGTTATCGTCCATGGAATGTACGATCTTCCACTTAGGGTGGTCTTTCACAATTCTCCAAGCCGTCTCGTGGGAGAAAGGCTTTTCGTTATTATCTGCCCGATACATCGTGTGTGCCCTCTCCATGAAGTCCGCGTCACCCCATCCGGATTTATATTGGGATCTTAGATTATTGTAGATCCCGTTAAACTTCATCATTTTTTTGTTCATGTCACCCCATTTGGATTGTACTTGGTCTTTATTGCGTTGATGTTGGCGACTTGAGTTGAAATAATTGAGTATTTTTCTCCAAAATTCTCCTACAAAAATAAATAAATATATATATATATATATGAATACGTATATATAATAAAGATAAACACATTAATAAATATATATAATAAAGATAATCACATTAATAAATATATATATGAATACGTATATATAATAAAGATAAACACATTAATAAATATATATATATGAATACGTATATATAATAAAGATAAATACATTAATAAATATATATACCCAATTTTTGTGCGTTTCCAACGATGCTATCTTCGGAGACGTGAAGCCATGCATTTGCCAACAAAACCTCTTCTTCGGAAGTCCACGAAACCGCTTTCGTTCTATTTGCAAATTTCTTTTTCCGTTGTGTCGTGGTTCCCGCATCGAGTTGTGTTTCGGGAACCACATCGGGTGGGGTTTCGGGAACCGTTTCATCGACTTCAACGTCCTCCGAATATGTTTCTTGTTGTAGTAGTTGTTCGAATTGCCCACCTTGATTATATTGTGGAAAGCCACCTTGCATAAATGGTTGAAAGCCGCCTTGATTAAATTGTTGGAATCCACCCGAATTAAATTGTTGGAATCCACCCGAATGAAATTGTTGGAACCCAACCGGGAGGGTGTTGGGTGAATACATAGGGTATTGTTGTATGCTTCCATGGTAGGTTGATGGTGGTGGTGTAAGATTGAAAATATTTTCCGTCGGGGACGGTTGCGAGCTCGTGCCTCGCGATTTGGAACCTCGTCGTGGTGTTGTGAACCCTTGTGTTTCTTTATCCATTATGATTTTTTTGAAGAAAGAAATAATATTGAGAGAGTAGAATGAAGTGGGGAAGATGGGAGAGATTGAGAGTAAATTTGTAGAGAGATTGAGAGTAGAATGAAGTGTGAAAAAATAAGTTGGAAGTATTAGTATTTATAGGATATAAATAAAAAATAAAAAAATAAAAAAATACCCCAACGTTCATATATTTAACGGATATATTTCAAAAAAAAAAAAATTCCAAAATACCTCAACCCAAGCCGGGTTGCCCAACCCGGGAGGAGTCCATCCCCATCCAACCCCAAGGGGTGTGATGGTGTTCCATCTCAACCCCAGCCAACCCCAGCCAACCCACCCCTCCCGATGCGCATGGTCTGAAAGAGTTGAAATAGAATTTAATAGAATTTGACCACACACTTTGATTTTGTTTGGTTGAATGGAATTGGGGTGGGTGGTCAAGGTGTGAGATCTAATGTGAGTCAATCATTTTATTATAATAATTTTATTTATTTAATTAATAGGTAAGGGTGTATAAGTAATTTGATTAATTATAATTTAAATATTATTTAAATATTATTTAATTTCTTTGGCAGTTATCAATCTAAGATAGTTTCCTTCATTATCTCGACAAATTGATTTGTGATTATCCATTACTGTATATAGCTATGTCCAACTTAAACCCTTTGAATAATGGCTCCCCATCAAGTACAACGACACCAATGTTAAAGAAAAGCCGACTTTGAGAGCATGCATCGCCCTTCTCCGGTCATCTTCATCCACTTTCCAGATTTTCCGGCAAACTATCGAAAGTCATCTTTGACCCACTTTGCAGGAGGCGGTACGTGGTGGTTATAGAGGCGGTGGATACGTCCGCTTCTTCTTCTTCTTCTTCTTCTTCTTCTTCTTCTTCCGTATTCTGTAATTTTCTCTATAATACAAATAAAACCGTATTCGTCATCCCCGCCACCATTTTTTCAAAATCTCGGCGTCGATGCCGGAAGGAGCATCACTAATGACGTTATGTCCAGGCAAAGAGATCACTATGTGGTTAATCTTTTCGATGAGTTATTGGTCATCAATAGAGTGGAGATAACATCACCGAATTTATTGTTGTCGAAGAGTCTCGTTGTACATGGAATCGTACGACCATTCGCCATGGGAAAGGTTTCTAGCATTTCCATATAAATCACACCGATCAGTTCATCTATTGCTTGTATTTCTGCTACTTCATTAATAAGTGATATGAAAGTAGTAATGAATGTGATGATGAATTGGATGACAAATTGTATCACAATGGGTATCACATTGGTATCACAGAAGTTCTTGGGTATTACCAAAGTAATGAATGTGATGATGAATTGGATGGTAGTAGGTATCACAATAGGTATCAAAGTGGTATCACAAAAGTTCTTGGGTATCACAATAGTTACGAACATGATTATGAAATGGATGGTAGTATGCATCACAATGGGTATCACAGTGGTATCACAAAAGTTCTTGGGTATCGCAATAGTAACGAACGTGATTATGAAATAGGTGGAAATATGTATCACAATTGTTATCACGGTTGGTATCACAGTCGACATCTCACTGGCATCACGATTGGTATCACAATGTATCTTGTATGTATTTTGGGTATCACATTGAAGATTGTGTATATCATTTTTACTTGATGTTCGCCGGAATAAGTTGGCCGGAGATCGGAGAGAGGAGAGAGGATATTTTACAATACCTAAAATGCCCCTTAATTAAAATTTAGTCAAAAATACCAAAATTAATAATTTTCTAATTTATCGGTATCACAAACTAACTAGTTCTCTCTTGAATGTCCCCCTATATAGATAGATTTAATAGTTTAATACATTAAGTAGTATTATTTTATCACTATTATAACATTAAAGATGTTTTTAGTGTTTTAGTTTTACTGTGTGGTTGGAGATAGTTTTTTAGTGTTCAAAGGAACCATCATTTTTAATGTTTTTGGTGTTTTTAGTGTTATATTTTTAGTGGTTGGATTGAAGATGTATTTACAATGATTTGTAACCACTTTTTAAAGTGACATCTTATCATAAAATATTATATTTTAATCAAATAACAACTATAAATAAATATTCTTTACTATAATTTAATACCAACTAATTTATTAATTAAATAATTATAATAAAATTAAATAAATAAATAAAATATGTAATTTATAAAATGTTTTTATTCACTAAATAAAATGCTTGTAATTATACATAACGATTATTACATGTTAAAACATTAAAACAAAATACAAAGTAAATTATTAATTTTTAACTATTTAGAGATATTGTTAATCATATAAATTACTTTTATATATTTTTTAATATTTATCAATATAGTTTAATTATCAATTACTATTATCTTTTTAATTATTTTTTTCATATTATATGTAACGGTTATTTAAAATCATAAGTTAATATATATTTTTTTTCTAAAACTTTTTTTAACAAATTCAATATTTATAGTATATATGTAATAATAAATTTTAAATTCTTTTAATTAACATCTTATATTATTAATTTTTATTTACTACATTGGTTATATTAATTAACATATTATATTGCTATAAATTTGTTTTAATTATATAATTAAATATTGTAACTGATAATTTTTTGAAGATGTCCTTTTTGGTCATATTACATGTTTATAAGCTAGTTTTGTCAAACGTGACTTCTTCAATAGCTAGCTTATCAGCTACCAGCTAGCTTATGAGTCAACGGTTAGGTTATCAGCTATCAGCTAACTTATCAGCTAGTTTGCCAAACATAGCTTTACACCTTCAACTATGTGAACAATGATGTAATTTTATATGTGTTAAATTTGTATTTTTATTATGTAATTTATTTTATTGCATTCCAATATAAATTATAGTTTGCATTTTTTAATATTTGTTACTATATTAATGTAACATTCATAAGAAAATCAAATATAATGTTAAAATTTTAATTTAATAGATAAAAAACTTATATCAACGTTAATTAACGAAATTTGTATTTTTCCTTTTTCCTATAACAAAAAAAGATAAATTATTCATACATTTTTTTATAAACAAACTCTTTAAAACATTACAAAGCATGATGTGACATAAAATAATTTTTAATGTAAAAATTACACCATATAATTTCTTATACTATTCATCGTTACATCAGCAAAAAGTATTATATGACATTAACCGTTATCAAAAATCAATTTCCTA
Organism: Saussurea involucrata; assembly: GCA_033807775.1. NCBI lineage: Eukaryota > Viridiplantae > Streptophyta > Magnoliopsida > Asterales > Asteraceae > Saussurea > Saussurea involucrata. Next base: position 51,591,510 of record CM066322.1, on the reverse strand, counting down.
TTAAAAATTATTGGTTAAACAATAGGAACGGACCTCTTCCAATCTCAAAATCTTTTCATGGTGTTGATTGAAACTTTCTCATAATCCCATCCATTGAATGTGCATAATTAAGGTTGTAAATGAATCGAACGAACATGAACGATGACTTGTTTGTATTTGTTCGTTTAACTTAACCGAACGAACACGAACGGTAAACGAACGAACACGAACGGTAAACGAACGAATTTTTTTGTGTTCATGTTCGTTGGTTAAAGAAAACTTGTTTGTCCGTGTTCGTTGATTGAAAGTTAAACGAACGTAAATGATCGAACTTAAATGAACATAAACGAACGAACTCAAATGAACAAAAAATAACCCCTGCTACTCATCATTTCGTTCGTAGAAAATACCATAACAAAATGAAAACCCTGTTTAACTTAACTTAGGAGGTTTAAAAAAGGAATTCTAAAAAAATAATTTATTTGATGATTTTACATATTAATGTCATATTATATATACATGTTTATATATAAAACAAATGTAAATGAACATAAACAAACATAAACGAACATAAATTAACGATCATAAATGGAAGAACGTTCAAGAACATAAATGGACGAACGTTCACGAATGTAAATGAACGAACGAGACCATTGATCATGTCCATTCATTTAACTAAACAAACAAGAAAATGTGTTTATGATTGTTCATTTATTAAATAAATAAATATAAAAGAGCTTCCCCCGAACAGTTCCCGAACGATTCATTGAACGTGTCCCTGTCAACATAATCTGTAGCTCGTCTCTAACCACATTCCTTTTGAATTAATCCAAAACAGTATCATACAACCATTGAGCAAACCTACACAACTCATGCCTTAATAACACTAGAAATAGCTTGTATTTGATCACCGGTTATGGGTTTGAGTTGCAGGTCTTTGACAGAGGGGATCCAACGGTAACGGGGGAGTATTTGTTCGATGGGGGAAGAACGGGATAGGGCTTACCGAATGGTTTCCCCGTTAATGATTTAGATTCCTCTTTTTAACTTTAAAACCGAAAACCCCACTTAGCCAATTACTGGTAAGACGAAAGATCTTGTGATAAGTTGAATTAACGTAAGAGACATGAGAAGTGGATATGAACCCTTGATCACTTGTAATCTCATGCCCACCCATGAATCGTGTTTGATACACAAATTGATCTCGTGAATATCGATGCATCTTATCTCGGTGCATATCATCCTAATGTGCATCTAACCGTTGATAATCACTTCTCACCAGAACACAGTAAAAATATGTATTTAAATGATTTACAAGTCGAATAATCTATTTGTTTAAAAAAACTAGACTCAAATCACTCAAAATCAAAAAGTCTATTGGATTTTTCTTACCTTTCTGCCAGAATAAACCAACAATGTATCCTGGTAATACTTAAAAAAAAAGTAACTGTATGTTTATTTTGCAATTTTAATATTATTTAATTTTCCATTTTCTAATTTACTACATAATTTGAAAATACAAGCAGAAACTTTCTTTTCACCAAGGATAAAATAGTGGTACATGAACACAAGAAAATGATTTAACTAGCTATTCAAACTCAACCTTACTAATTCTTGAACTGGAATCCATTTCAAACATACAAAATTAAAATTCGAAGCTTGAATACTATTTTAGAAAATATTATTCAAGCTCAAGCACGATATGAGTTTTTTGAGCCGATCACGAACAACTTCCCACTCGACTCGACTCAACTCAGCTCGATAACACCCTTGCCTACAACATATACATACATACCTAGCTGCTTTTGACAATAGAAAATTGAAATTTTAATTTATTTATAGCATTATTTGAATTAGAAAGGTGGGGATGCATGTTAAGAACAGTACTAGACTTGAATGACTGATTGCAGTCCCAAAACTAGAAGAACCACATGAACCAATTCTAGAAGAAAATGTAAGTTATACAATCAAACACACACACACACAAGCGCGACAACCCACGTTTTCTCATCAACATAAAAAAACAAAAACAATAAGGAAAACATAAAAGAAAGAAATACAGCCACATTCAACAACAGCGACAAGGTAAGAGGGTACAATAAGAGTAGTACCAATTGCAATTTCAATTGCAATCTTGATGGCATTCTTCTTTCTATGCACGGTGGGTCCTGCTGCTTTCGGCGTTTCTTATCGGAAAGAAATATGGATGTGCCTGCACAACACAACAATCTCATGAACACCCGTTTTCAATAATGCTTAAACGAAAGAGAGAGGGAGAGAAATTTTACCATTGCTTCTTTAGCAGTTGGCCTTTCTTGATGATCATACCGAAGCAACTTGTCAAGGAAGTCAATTGCCTACTCAACGAAACAACTACAATTATAATACAACCACACAATATATAACCTGAAATCAATTGGTCAAAAGTTTTTTTTTTTTTACCTCAGGAACAGCTAAATGTTGGTTATCAGAATTAATGAACTTTGTCCATGCTTTCCTGCTATGCCTGCATTCATACGATTGTTGAATGGTGATGTTGATTTTAAATTTTTAATCAATGGCGCTAAAAACATTAATCACCATTAGTTACCAACCTTCCAACAAGGGCAGACAGATGTGGGTCTAGCTCTAAATGGTACCTCTGTAGATAAGTATTTAGCTCATCTGTCCCCAAAACCTAACGACAAAAGAAACATAATACATATACATCCATAGATTAAATTCCATGCTTGAATAATTTCATAAACAACATATGGGCTCACTAGAGACACCATCATTATACACATCCACGTTTCTCTGAAACACTACCCGTACCTTGGCAATTTTCACCAGCTGATCATAATTGTCATGTCCGTAAAAGAAAGGTTCCTTGCGAAATATCTGTACAACATAACCATTTCATGGTAAATTGTGAGAGACAATGTCTAATTAAGTGGTAAAACCCATGAAAAAGCAAAGGTTGAGAAAATATAATCAATTACCATTCCCGCAAACATGCAGCCAAGGCTCCACAAATCCAATGAATAATCATAATCTTGCAAATCAACAAGGAGTTCTGGACCTTTAAAATATCTGCACTCAGAAGAATAAAAGTGAGTACAGAGATAGATTTATTCCATTAAATAAGAGTCTTATTTACAAGTCAAAAGAATCAATATTATGGTCCCGGCAAAAGAACTTATAATATATAAAATACAGCTTAAGAGAGAACAAGTTCATTGCTACCATACAAGGGATCACATAAGAATTTGATCCAATGAAAGGAGCAAGATACAGACCTAGAAGCTACACGGACATTATACTCTTTCCCTGGATGATAAAACTCTGCAAGGCCCCAATCTATAAGACGAAGCTTGCGCTTTTCATGATCAATCATCACATTGTGGGGTTTCACATCTCGATGCATGATTCCTTGAGAGTGACAGTAATCTAAAGCCTTAACACAATCAAAAAGCTATATTAGAAACATATAGGATTTAATTCTTCTAAAAACAAAAACAAACAATCATGAATGAATGAATGAATATAGAAGAAAATTTTACTTAGATATAAAAATCAAGGGACCAATTGAATGATGGCCCAACTTGAAACACATAGGGGCGCAAGAAATAAACATAGAGACCAGGGACAATTAGATGACTTATATTTTGGACTTGAACTTGTTTTTCAATAGCAGTTCGCATAACAGCTATTTGTGGTTGGGTCTTTTTTTGTTTAACCGGCTTATATGGGACCTATTTAAATAATTGGCGCTTATATTTTGGACTTGAACTTATTTTTTTAATGATTTGTATCATTTAATCCATCTATTTATCTTTAGCAGTCACGATTTTAAGATTTAGGTTTTCAACATCATCGAGCATTCAACCATGTTTCCCAAATCCTTCTACGATCTTTCCACAATTTGTGCTGGGTACTCCACCTCTGTTCATTAATTGTGGGCCTTACTCCTCTGTTATTAGTCATTTACACTCTCAATCTGTTCATCTAATCATCTTCGTCATGGTCTTTGTTCATCTTCATCATGGTTTCTGCTCACCAATCACAATATCACCATCATTACAAGTCTACATGTGAATTTCTTTTCTTAAGACTATTAGTGATCTTTTTTTACTATTTATGACAATTTAAAACTTATATATTTATTGATTACACAAAATAAGTTAAGTTATCTATATTTTATGATATATATATATATATATATATTATTTATATGAACCGCTATTTTTGGACCGAGATACCACCGCTATTTCAAATCACAGTACCGACAATGATTTGCTATTTTGACCACTGTAACAGCATAGCCTATGAGTAACTGCTCATGGGCAAATTCACGTTTAAAAAAAAAGAGAGGAGGAAACCATATGCTCTATTTTACATAAGCATCACCTAGGCTATGCAGCTAATAGCGGTGCAATAACAGATTCAATCATCAGAGAAATGGCAGTTCTAAAATAGCGGTGCCACATTTATCGCGCTGTCTGGGCCGTTTTTTATTGAGGCTTTAGGTTTTTCAGTATTTAGTGGGCTTTGGTTTAATATTAGTTGGGCTTCTTTTAGTTTTATTTGGCGACTTTTACCGACCAAGAAAACCAGCATTTCAAAGCGGATCTAGATCACAGCCTTAGCAGGTCCAGATGTCATTGATGTAAGAAAACCAGCAACATCAACTACGTGCTTCAATCATGTAAAACATGAGGCATACATAAAATATCAAAAACGTGAAAAGAAGAGTTCATGTGGGTCGCAGTTAACAAATATATGACAAAGTAAGTTCTTGACATGCTTGCCTTCAAAAGCTCGTATATATAATAGCGGATGTCAACATCAGAAAGTGTCGGATAGAGCACTTTGAAATCGGTGTTGTTCACATATTCAAATATTAGACTCGGTGTCTTTGACTGCTGATCTCTAACAATATCCAGCAATTTCACAATATTTGGCCCACCACAAAGGTTCTGCAGGATTCTGATCTCCCTCTTGATCTGCATTCAATAATACATGAATCATCAGGTCATAATAGCATTCTTGATATAGCATCACGAAACAAAATGCACGTTTGTCCAAGAGTGCAATATGATAAGATAAATAAGAAAAAGTAAAAATAACACTTTATGAATGATCAGATAATGTATGCAATTTTCAATGTGAATAAATAACCAATGTGGATTTTTCTAAAACATCTATATAAGCCACACAATCTCCAACCCCGGACCTATATGGCTTCCCACGATATAAGCATAAAAATCAATGAGTAAGATTATTAGCAGTCTCATGCCTCTTTCAGCGTCTAAAAAACAGAAAACCCATGTACAAATAATTGACTTCCCCAAAGCGTCCTAATCACGTAGTCAGATGAAAGCCTATCCATTCCTTTCATTTAAGGTCACTTGCTTTGACCAAAACAAGAGGTACTGAAGCACCAACCAAAAGCACCCCTCTGCATTTGATACCAAATCTTAAAATCAGCAATAAACACGGCTCACTATCTGGCTCTCTGTGATATCCTCGTGATGGACCACAATATTGTCATGCTTGCAAGAACATTTGTCTCGAAGTTTTATGTCCATTCACGGGAATTCATTGGTGTTGCCCCTAGCCAATATAGAAGAAGCAGTCCCTTCCCGCATGAAGGATCCCATAAAATATTCATTCCCATTAACATGAACACAAACTTCAAGCGGCAAACCATGAGTTGTAATCTCTTCATTCCACTTGCCAATCCAAATTAGGGGACACCTTAGAAACCTCCCCCCTGTTTAATCCATGAATCAAATCCACAATGACTTGTCAATGAACATAGCTCAAACACGACAATAAAACAATTGTAGCATAAGCAATATCATGTTATACTTAAAAGCCCGCATGCTTCGATCCTACAAGCTTCCCCCACCTCAAATCGGAACATCAAGTTAATGGCGGTGTGTGGTGAGGAACCCCTGATCCCTGAAGCCAGGAGTTGTTGCAAGCCAAATACTTATTCCTACTCAGAGACCTGTGGTGCATTGTGCAAATACTCGTGCACAAGAATCATTGTAATCTGTAGAACAACAAGAAAATTCTGCCTAGACAGCTTCAAACTAAGGTCTGCCATGCAGACTTCCTTTATTGGGGGTAAAAATGGTTGGCATTTGAAAGAGACCACGAATGAGCTTAAGCTGATGAAGCTGTACAAACACAGCTAGGCATATTTCACATAGGTATACCCTCTTATTCCAGGTTGTAGAACTTCTGTAAATAACAGCTTTCAATAGCTCATTTTAACCAATATCATTTGTAAAAGCATGTCTATAACTGAAGGAATTTGGAACTTTCTAGTGACAAGTTGATCATAGTAACAATTAGCCCTGAAACCCTTTTCTTTTTCTTATAAATGATTGTGTTCCCTACATTTCAAACCTTGTCAAACCACATATTTGCCTAAGTTTAGTGATGTGAGTCAACCCATGCTCCAACAACCTCATAAGAGAGAAGAACTTAAACTTCAAGAACCCCAAAAGAATCCAATCCTAAATACAAAGGGCTATCAACTCCACTAGAAAACTAACCGAAATAACAGGCATGCTAGCCAGAGATGTACATGCAACATAAAACTTCTCAAAATAACCCTACTGGCTAACATTACACATAGAAGTCATGAACCATGTTTGGGCATATGAGGAGATTTTGTTATTCAAAACAACAATGTTCTTTTTTTGTAGAAAACCAAATTGCTTTCTATAATGAAGTTCAGTAAAACTTCAAATTAGTATTACCGGCTAAAAAGATCTGCTTGCAGTATACAGCCAAATTTGTTATAAATGTTGCGCTATATGCAACCACGGTTACATAACCAAGGTATCGGGCATATGGAATCACTTCTTTCATTTATCGGATTATTTTGATCTTAAGCTAACAACAATACAGGCTCCCGGGCCTCATTCTAGTGCAAGAATTGATGCACGCCCAGAGAAAGGGAAATCCCCTTCTTTGGACCAAAGGAAACAAAGTGTATAACCTCAGAACAAAACCAACACAGAGCAAAGCAAAACTAAAGAATCCATCAACATGTAACAGAAGCTCTGCAGGCTAAATATCTAAATGAAATCATTTATATTCTGCCGTATTAATGTGTAGAAAGTGCCATGCAGTCTGTGGAACATGAGTACATACTCTAAAGGAAATAAATTTGGGGATACAATCCTACAATCAAGAAATGGCCTAACCTTCTTCTTCTTAACAGGTTTGAGTATTTTAATAATGCACTTCTCGTCATTAACACAGTGAAATCCCTCAAAAACCTCGCTGTATTTTCCCCTCCCAACCTTCCTTACCACCTCATAATTGTCCTGTTCCCTGTAAGATAACCAAGATCACAAAAAATAAGAAAACAATAAACAACAAAAAAAACACAGAAATGATGGCGCGTGCCGCAACAAATCGCTAACCCCCATTGAACAGTCAACGACTCGTAATCCCAGTACTCCTTAGGCCGTATAACATTAACATCGGTGTAAACCCTAGCCTTAGACGGGGCGCCGGGACGGCGGATAGCTTTGCCGATCTTTTGCGCCAGGGTTTCCTGCAGAGACAGCGTCGGCCGGAGGCTATAAGATGAAGGTGGAGGCGACGTAGGCGGGTGATGGAGGGGGTTTTGATGAGGAAATATGTGTTTGTTGTGTTTATGTTTTTGCTTGCGATGGTGTTGTTGCGGTGGAGCGGTGGCGGAAGCGATGCGACGGAAAAGTAGGGTTGACGATGGTGAAAGGGAGGATTTGGTGATGTTGATGGAGGAGGCGATGAAGTGCAGCGAAGGCCTTACGGCCATCAAACGGGTGTTATAATCAAGAACACGGTGTGAGATGGCAACAACCCTTTTTCTTTTCCAACATAATAAGCCTTTATTTTTCTCTTTTATCTTCTTTTGACTTCTTCTTCATTATTATTATTTTTTTTTTTTTAAATCACATCAACCTTGAATCAGGTGTTGTTTTTTTGCCATTCCATACGTTATTGTTTTACTTTGTTATTTCATTTTATTTGCACATTTATCCATTCATCTTTATGTAGGGGTGAGCAAAACCCGAACTATCCGACCCGGTCCGAACCCGAACAACACCATAAACTGGAAAACTCGATTATCCGATACCCGATACCCGATTTTTCCCTCGGGTTTGTAGGATCGGGTTGGGGTCAGGGTCCATCCACCTGATCCGACCCACCGCTGGTTACCACCAGTCCACCACCACCGAACGTGAGTCTTCCACCGCCTACCGCCGACGGGACTGCTGGTACGATTCTAAGATTCTAAGTTTGCAAATTTGTTTCACTAATTCTTCATTACTTTTTTAGAAGTCAGTCTAGATTTCAATCTTTCATTACTTTTTTAGATTTCAATCTTTCATTAATGTTTCATTACCTAATCAAGTAATTATGTATAATGTGTTGTTCCAACTTCCAAATCCAATTTATGGGTATTTCTGAGCAACTGGATGGATGTGGTGTTGTTGTTTTTTTTCTGAGCAACTGGATGTGCAGTGTTACTGTTGTCTGTGAAATTGTGGTACTTGGTGTTTGTGTTAATATCAAAACCATATGGGATGTCTAGTGTAGTAGTGTTAATATGGTTTTGACTTTTGATAACCTGAATATGGGATGTTTTGAACTTAGAAATATTGGGTCGAAATTTAAGGTGAAAAGTGGGCCGAAAACAGGTGCTGGAAGTGAGTCCAACTCGCTGCCCCGAACGCACCCCGATTGGCCCGATACCCGAAATTCGATTAATTGATTGGACGGGTTTCGGGTGGTCTCATTCTACCCCGAAATCCGATCGGGTAGTGGGGTTTGGGCCCCGACCCGACCGATTGCACACCCCTATCTATGTTGAGCGAGAATTTGCCCAAAACAGTTCTCAACATATTTACGGTTTTCGATCACTTATGACCTTATGTATGTACGGTTAGGCTCCGGTAAGAAATCCCCATTTCTGTGAGAAACACGTTGCATCCGTCGACCACGTTCCATCCAACGGCGATAATCATGCTTCTTTTTTAGTGAAGGAGGGGCATTTTGCTCTTTTGATATCCGTACCTTAACATGATAGTTTTCATGTTAAGGTTCAATATTTTTAATGTCAAGATATGTTACGGTATGTGATGTATGTCGTGGTTAGTTAAGGTGCATTGTTTTCCATGTTAAGGTCTCTATCTAACACATCCATGCAATCAAAGTTCTACAATTAATACATCCATGTCAACATGCTTTTGCAACTCTCATGATCAAATAAATTAAAAAATCACTCAATATATTCTAAGGGATTCTCATGGTGGTCTTATGAAAGAGAAAAATTCTTACATTCCAATCTTCTATCTGTTTAGCATCTGTTGGTTTTTTGCGAGTACCATCAACAAAACCGAATTTACGCCTAGCTCGTAGCGACAAACGGATTGATCGTGCCCATTCTTTCATAATTATCTCCACGAAACACAATGTTCGTAATTATATTTCCTGGATTGTCTTGTGATCCTAATTAGGAATATGGAGATGTAGTCTGGTTGACCATATTGGTTTTATCGACCTCGCCTGTCATGATAAAGCAACCTTCTATTTATCAAGACCTAGGATGAAACCTGGCTCTGATACCATGAAAATTCTATGGAGAATGAAAATCTGTTATGTTATTCATTCATTCACAGCAAACCCTTTTTATACATGTCAAAGAGGAGTCCTGTAAGAACACTAAAACTAAAGCTAATCAACAGATAAAGATGAAGCAATCCTATTTGACTATAAACGGATAATGATGATTTCTGGCTCATTGTTTTGCACAATTTATCATTTATTTAGCAAGTTTATGAGTATCTTGCTATCCACATGGCAAGCCATGTCATCGTCTCTAGCAAGATGGATGTGGATGCTCTTAAATCGTCATCTGCAAGATAATGGGTTTCTGCTTTTTTAAAAGTATATATATATATATATATATATATATAATCTGTGATCTGTGGCATGAGAACATTAATTGGGAATCAACCAGATTTTATTCAACTTTAAGATTGAACTGTGTTTACAATAGAATCCATACTAACTTTGCATATCTTGTTTTAGTATAATTCTTTTACTGGTGCCATTTTTTGTAATTCTTATTAACTTCCTGTTGCACCAGGGTTTTTGGTGATGGGTAAATTTCCATCATAACTGCATCTTGGAATATCTGGATTCCTCACCACCCGTGGTCCTACCGGCAACTTGTTACGTTTTGGACGAATATCCTGCATTTAAGAAACTACACGTTTCAATTTTCGAAAACACAACTTTTACCTGTTTGCCAATTCAATATCAAAAGGCATGCAGATCGATCCATATCTGGTACCTGATCAAATATAGCAGTCGGAATTGCAAGTGTGGCAACAGCATTCGGAGCATCTACTATTCCCGATATCCTCCCTTCGCACGGACAGCATGAAAGTAAAAGATACACCTGATAAATTCATAACGTCACTAACTCACCACCCTTTATACATATATATATGTCACAATATACGTTCAGATACGATATATTGGGTTAGTTTGGTTTGGTTTATCATATGTGGGTGCGTCAAACCTGTTCTTTTGAGTATCCAAATTTGGAAAGATAGTCGATTGCATTCAAAACCGCACGCTTATAAGCAACACTCGCATCAAGGTAATGTTGTCTTCCACTCTCATCGACGCTGATTCCCTCAAACACGAGCCATTCCGAGAATCTTGGCTCTACGGGCCCTATCTCAAATATCGGATTAACATGAAGAGGAGTCGGTCCCATTGGAGTCAAGTATTCCTTCATCCCGCCTCTGATGATCTCACACCTAATTAATAACAAACAACACCAAATATGTCTAAATGTCATTACAGAAAAAACTGAAATATATGAGATAGAGAATTGTACTTGAGCTCAAGGAAGCCACTCATCTCGATGGCCCCACAAAACGAAACTTCGCCATCGCCTTGTGAGAAGTGCATATCTCCTGTACTAAAGTTAGCTCCTTCCACAAACACCGGAAGATAGATCTTTGAACCTCTACTTAGATTCTTAATGTCACAATTCCCTCCGTTTTCCCTTCCCGGAATCGTTCTTGCAGCTTCGTTCGCAATCTTCTCCCATTCCTCACTTCCTTCTGGAATCTACAGCATTAATCATGGCTTCATTTATTATATGTTTGCTACTTATAATCCTACTCAAATCATTCACACACACACACATATATATATATATATATATATATGGGCAGGTTCAAACGAGAAGAAGCTAAACCTTATGCAAGAAGGCGAGAAGTGTGATATCATATATGAATATATGATACACAAACTTATTCATACATGATTAAACACAGATTACATTGGCAATACATAAACGTGTAATCATGTATGATTAAACACACCCACAAATACCTTGCCAAGAAGGCATCCTTTTGTGGATGGCAGGTTTGCCAATGGTCTGGAATGCAAAACTTCACATAACTTGAATGCTTTTAGACCATTTTCTTCCAGATCCCTTTCTCTTTCATTCCATATATTAAGTAGTTCCATTGAAGGTGCAGTTCCAATGATTCCAGGATGCGTTAAACCCGGAAACCGTACACCTGAGATGCTTCAAAATCAAACACTTGTGCATGCAGTTTGCTTGTTTTAAATGAAAACTTTTAAAAGATTCAGTTACCTGGAATATGGGGAGAGTAAGCATATATTCCTTCAAAATACCAAATAGCTTTTGTGGCACAAGGGAAATGATCAGTAAGAAAACCACCACCATTTTCTCGATCAAAGATCGCCGTGAAACCCCATTCGTCGCCAGGAAGAGGACCCAAGTTGCATATTTCAACTGCTAGAAGATCGCCGGCTTTCGCCGGAATTCCTTCCTCATCGACAACTCTGATCGGCCCGCTCAAATAATGCACCTGAAAACCAGTTTTCCGACAGAGTTATTTAACACCTTTCTTTCTTTACTCTGTTATTTCATGAAATCCAATGAAACATAATCACATATGTTATATTTCTTTACTTACAGTTGAAAGGTCTATGTGTTTAACATCAGTAGCAGAATTGTCATCTTTAATGGCACCTCCAGTCCAATCCACCATATCTATCCTGAAAATTTGTCCAGTTTTCACCTCTGCAACCGATGGTATCTCTGGATGCCAACGGTTGTGCAGTGGAAGCTTTTGTTGCCATGGCTTCTTCTTAAGGTCTACAGGTACTACTAGTTTTGGTGTTGGAGGAGCCATGGATGAACTGTTACTGTGTGTGAGACTGTGACCGTGTGTGAGAGAGATTAAGAATCTGTGGCCGGCAGCAGGTGATCTGCAATCGGATTTTCACCATTTGGGCTTTTGATTATATGGATTAGCTTTTATCGCCTCATTTGTCTTATTTGAATTCTTTTAATTTGGGCCTAATTGTGTAATATATAAGGTTGGGTCCCCTGGTGAGAAAATTGAGTTAACGTGGAAGTCTAATAAATGGTTATGACCCGTTTGATGTATATTGGGATGAGATGCACCGAGATAAGATGAATTGAGATGCACCAGATCAATCTCTATATCAAGCGTGATTCATGGATAGGGTTGAGATTAAAAGTGATCAAAGGTTCAGATCCATTTTTCACACGATACTTCACCTATATTATATATAGGCATGAGATCATGTTAGAAGTGTCATTTTTTGTGAGAAGTGTGACAAGTGTTTTTAAACCGTTGATCACTTTTAATTAAATATCCTCCCATGAATATGCCGCTTAAAAGGGAATTGTTCCGGTGCATCTCATCCTAATGTTCGTCCATTTCTCATCCAACGGTTGATAACCAGTTCTCACTAAATTTAGCACTTCTCACCGGTACCCAACTCATTATATATATATACACACGTGCGAGCACACACACACGAAGGATCATGTGAGAAGTTGAGTTAACGTGAGAATTGGATGTGGACCCTACATGGGAAAGAAAGCAAGACTTACGACTGATTGGTCAGCGTATTTGATATCGTGGGCGGTGTATTCTCGTGTGATACCTCCTCCAGAAAAATCCACCATCTCGACCCGAAAAAGGTCGCCAACGCGAACCTCGGCAACGGGTGGTATGTCGGGGTGCCAGCGGTTGTGAAGGGGGAGCTTCTGTTGGGTTGGTTTCTTGGTGACATCTATTGGCACTAGGAGTCTTGGACCATGTTGAGCCATTTGATTTGATGATAAAAAGCTCTGGTTTCCACAGTTTCTTTTCGCAATTTAGTTGAGAGAAAACCAAAGGAAAGTAGGAAAGCAGATATTTTTATTTGGTTTCATTTTCAATTGAGAAATTGTTGTCTGCCATTATCAATTCATTGTAATTGGATGGTGGATATTGGTGGATGGTGGATGGTGGATGGTGGATGGAGATGTGGCAATCTAAGAGTATCTTTAACGAGTAACATCAAATCTATATCTATATTATATATATAAAAACAAAACGTGGAGTTGCTTAGGAGGCATAATGTGAAGTCCCATTTTCCTTTTTTTAATTTTTCTTAATTTTGAATTTCTTTTAAATAAAAAATTGGTTTCTCATTAAATGACTTTAGCTTTTCATTTAACATCTAGTTTTGTTTATTATTTTATAATTATTTCTATATAGACAAAGACATCAACAAATATAATTTTTATTTACCTTACATTTTTTATTTAACATCTAATTGTCTTTATTATTTTATAATTATTTTTATTTCCACAACATAAAGATATCAACAAAGGTACTTTCTATTTAACTTACACTAATTTAATCAAACATTTATTAAATGAATTCACCATCTTTTAATTAAACTTATAGTATTTTAATTTATTTACCTTACGTTTTTTATTTAACATCTAATTTTTTTTATTATTTTATAATTATCTTTATTTGCACAACATAAAAACATCAACACATATAATTTCTATTTATCTTACACTAATTTAATCAAACATTTTATTAAATGAAAGCAAAATGTGGAGTTGTCTATGTGGCATAATGAAAAGCCACCATTTCTCTTTTCCTAATTTCTTCTAATTTTGAATTTCTTTTAAATAAAAAATTAGTTTCTCATTAAATGACTTTAGCTTTTCATTTAACATTTAACTAGTGTGTGGCACCGCGCTCGCGCGGTGGCGAGAAAGTTCTATGAGGACCACAATTATATAATGTGAAATAAAATAAGAGTATCTTATGAGTCATTGAAAATATGTAATTTCTATTAAATATCGAAAACTTTTAGTATGCAATGTATATAAGTAATAACGTGAAGAAACGGAATGGTTAGTTGCATTTCATGAACCATGGAACTCTAACTTGCACTCTCGCGTATAGAAGCCATCCACAAATTACGAACATGCGTTGAAAACGTAGAAACGGAAGGGCTTATCAACTAAAGAGGCTTGCAAAGAAAAGTAGAAAATGTGGTTTTGGTTCTGCAAAGATTGATAAAATGAAATGATTTTAGATAAGATGCATATACGAAAATTGAATAGTTACACCAAGTAAAATCAACAAATTTCAAATTTAATAACCAAATAGAAAAATATTGTTTATCTACCTTCGGAACAGTGACGGTTAGATTCATATGAGGAATGTTTTGAAGTCATCAAGAATAATATCCTCATTTTAATCCATGCACCTGAACTCCGAACACCTCTCTTCATGAATCTATGTCCAAAAGTTTTTATTTGGTTTGAATTTGCATGTTTTAAGGTCCAAGTACCCATTGGGGCTTGACTTGCTTACAAATGGGCACCATATAACTAAAATGAAAAGATAATGAGATATGATGTAAGCATTACCTTGATGTTTGTCTTCCCATACACATTAAAATTATTTGGTTTTGTAGCCCGGAATGAATGCGTATGGTATCATTTTCTCTATAGCTTCATGTAACTTCCAACTTTTTTCTCCAAATTCAAACAAATTGTGACCAATTTTAAGTTTAACACGAACAGATTTGGCTCGTAAAAGTCAAAATTGCAGAAATTAAGTAAAAAATCATTACCAATTAAAGGTGTGCGTATATCAAGAATGCAGGCCACACGATCCTCTTGGTATTTCATGTGCGTTGAAGACTCGCAAATTCACAGTTTTTCGTTGATGTTTTTAAGTTTATAAGTACACTAAATAACTGTTAATTCATTGGAACAAACAAAAAACACCCAACTCATACATTGATTAAATTCATAAAACCTAATTCATGATCATTTAGCTAAAAACAAATAATCAAATGGATTGAAATTACCTGAAATTCAAGCTTAAAAGGAAGTCGTACCTGGGCCTGGGGGCTGAGCAGATAGATAGTTGGAGGCTAAAGAACTTAAATTTAGAAGATGGATGGTGATTAACACGTAAATGCAGCAGACGGAGAGTACCCCTATGCCGAAACCCCTCGATCAATAGGACAAATACTAAACTTGCAATTGCTTGTGAATTCGTAAGTAAATCAGATTAAACATAGCAACCAAATATGAAAAATAATGTGATAGCTATTTACAATTGAAATGAATTAAAGTTGAGAAATATACCAAATGGTTATACCTCTGGATATTCTGTCTCTCACTTGAGTCTGGGCATCATCATCAAACAGTGGCTGGCATCATCATTAATTAAGAATAGGTCTTAAAACAACAAAAAAACAAATGTAGAGAAATCAACTTAATGAAATTAAACCCAACGACACCTTGATTGTTATAAAAAAGATACCACCAAATCATCCATACACCCTAAAAAAGACACTGAAATGATTTATCATGCAATGTGAACCTGCAGATGTAGCCTATTCCACACAAAGTTACAAATAAAATAGCACTTAATCTGCTTATCATTTGTGATTTTGAGTTTAAAAAAGACACGTGTTTTGATCAAGAAAAGGCAAGTACACATAGAGAATCTTGATCAAAACCAATGAATTTCAAGAAAATATGATACAAACCAATGTTGGGTATTCAATTTCAGGCAAAACAATGCTCAAATAATCAAAACTCAATTCAGATTCAAACCAAAAATGACAAAAAGAAACCTAAAATTTTCAAAACTCAAAATTAACATTAAAATTATTTTGTTTTGTAGCCCGGAATGAATGCGTATGGTATCATTTTCTCTATAGCTTCATGTAACTTCCAACTTTTTTCTCCAAATTCAAACTAATTGTGACCAATTTTAAGTTTAACACGAACATATTTGGCTCGTAAAAGTCAAATTTGTAGAAATTAAGTAAAAAAAGCATTACCAATTAAAGGTGTGCGTATATCAAGACTGCAGGCGACACGATCCTCTTGGTATTTCCTGTGCATTGAAGACTCGCAAATTCTGTAACGCCCCAAAATCCGGGCTAATTTGAACCTTAAATTTTAACAAGTTAAGATAAAATAAACTTCCACTTTCATATATATAGCAAGTGAATTAACCACTAGGAGTATATTTACAAGTACAGAATTCTCCAAATAACCTATTAATCTAATTATGCCTATAATCAGATTAACTAAGTTATCTAGGCAATCCTTCAAAAACTCCTTCTGTTAATTGACTTTTCCGCTAATCCAAAATGCTCGTCCCACATCCCTTTTACCTTCCCGAGCTAGTACCTGGTAAGAAAACATCATTTGAAACGATTAGGCCAACACCTAGTGAGAACATTCGTTTCCATAATAATATTTGCAAAATCAATGTAAACAAGTTATATCAAACCTGATTACCCTTTTCTTACCATACATGTAACTCTATTCCGTTAACACGATTTTCATCCAATCCCATGACTATGACTGACACACATTCCGTCATCATATCATGTCTTAGTGCCACACTACTAATCTTCACTGATTCTAGATTAATACTCTTATTCCAGAAATCGCAATAGACACATGCCCATTTCCATTCATATCCTATTCCAGAGCCACACTACGAATCTTTCTCAGATTCTAGATTAATGCTCCCATCTAAGAAATCGCAATATACACATGCCCATTTCTTAGGAAAGGAAGTAGAGATTACAAGCACTTATGTCAATCCCATTTTCTTCCTTAGAAATTGGGAATAACGATTATTACCACACGCCTATTCCACAATTTCCACACACATCAGAATAATGACTAACTTCATCTATTCCACGTGCACATAACCATTAGTACTACACACATCAGAATAATGACTAACTTCATCTATTCCACGTGCACATAACCATTAGTACTACACACATCACTGGAATAACGATTATTACCACACGCCTATTCCATGTGATTACCAAACACTAGTGCCTATGGATCTATTACACTTAAAACATTCCTGCCTAGCATCACACTAGCACAGTCTATCAGCCTAATATATTACTATTTAGTTGTACGTATGTTTAAGCTACATCATATATATCTTAAATCCTAAATCGCACCTTTCCACGATTATCAGAACTGTAATTTCCAAAACACCCAGAAGTGTCCGGATGATGGCATTTTCCGGATAACTTAAACTATTCGGATGTTTGCCTTTTCCGGATACTATGATTTCCCCGGATACTTCCATAATCCGGATAATACATACTTTCCGGATACATTTCTAATCCGGACCACATCCGGAGACTAATACAATCCGGACATTATCCGGTAATTGATTTCATCCGGATTCTTACAAGAAAGTTAAAACTTACCGGGTACTTAACTTCATCCGGAGACATTCAACGCAAAGGTTTCCGGATACGAGGTTTCGTCAGGAAACCTTCGACCTGCAGTCTACAATTCGACCCATTTCCATATTTGTTCTATTCAGCTCATTTCCAACACAATCATACAGTTCTAAAACAGTTTATACAGACATATCAAGGTTTAATTTAACATATCAACATTGATTTGTACAAACAGCGAATGAACTAACCTTTTGAAGAAAAACCCACTTTTGCACAATCTGATTCCAACCCAATCTGCTGCTAATGATTCCGAAATCCTATTCATCAAACAGATTCGTTTACTAACATAAATCTACAACATATTTTATTAAAACCAAGATCAATTCCTTACCAATTTGAAGTCAAAACCTTGATTTCTTTCTTTTCTCCTTTCTTCCTTTTTCTCTCTATGCTTTCTGCCTTCTAAGCCGACTCAGACCAAGAAATGAGATAATATCTCATTTTCAGATATTTATCTATACACACTTTCCACAATTGTCTAAACACACCCTCTAGTTTCAATATTTTCAATAGTAACACTTAACTTTAATCCCTTGTATTTTAACCCTATTGAATTATAAATTACAACATAATTCAAGGTTTTAAACCAAAATACAATTAAATTACTATTATTGAAAATTCAGGATGTTACAATACTCCTCAACTTGAAAATGATTTCGTCCTAGAAATCAAGATCAGGTAAACAGATGGGGATACCTATCCTTCATATTCTCTTCCGACTCTAAAGTCACATTAGCACCTCGATGGTGTTTCCACTGTACTTTCAACATAGTTACTTCCTTGCCATTACGCAGCTTTCTAACCGATCTTTCCAAAATTGCCTCTGGTTCTTTCACACAACAATTCTTCTTATCCACTCTTACTTTAGTAAGAGAAATCACATCATACCAACATTAACCGTAACTCGATCTCCGGGTCTCAAAAGAACATTACCACCTACTGCTTGAAAATCTACACTCACCTTAAATTGAGCATACTCACCACTTTTGAATACTTCGGTAAATACGACAAACCTTTGTTACATCCATGACTCACACGTTTCTTTAGTACAAAGTGCTACCATTTCCTCACACCACTATCGCATTATGCGACCATATTGCAACCAAATGCTAAAGTGCTGTATATCAAGGGTGATAATTCCATTGAACCTGTAGTATAACTACATTCTTAGGTCCAATCTTTTTATCATTTCTTCCCACGTTAGCACGAAGTACTACCCTCCAAACATTACTTGTCTCTTTCTCCAAACTTTCTCCCCATACTGATAACATTTTCTCATTATTAAACATAACTAAACAGTTGTACCAAAATTCTAACTTAAGGCAATCAACTAAGTTATCTTGAAACAACATACCGTCCCAAGTTACTACACATTCTTTAATCTGCAACTAATACTTCCTCGGACAATTCTTTCACACATAAGAAGCAACTCATCTTCATTAAGGATTTTGCATCTTTTACATCACATTTTGACTAACATATCCATCATCTTCGTTAACTTCCAATGATTCAAGAACATAAACTTACCTAGCGACTCACACAACCAACATCGCTTTGGATAAACACCCACTACTTTCCCGCCATTCTATTCCGATATTAGCCATATCACTACACCATCTTACAAACCACATACTCCAACAATTTTATTGACAAAATAGTACTCTTTATCTGAAATCCCCGAAAAGACTTCCATCGGATGCTTCCTCTTTCTAACTTCACATTACATACTAGTTGACACACTTATCTTGGCACTTGATGCCGCTATTCGTTCGTACATTCTCCACCCATAACATCTCACAGCAGACCAGGTCTCTCATGGTCATTTGTACACAATTCAAACGTGCATTCATGTTCTCCCGCATGATTAATTGAGTCGATTTCACTATTATAATCCTCCCCAACTTTAGTTGAACCACAACTCACGGTTTCTAATTAATTTCAACTTACTTGTTTCTTGCTAGCTCTTCGTGATTCCAAACCAATACATAGACAGGGCACAATCCCTCACGGATCAACATAGTCTATACACTCGCTTCGTTCGTGCCTAATACTTCACCCTTTATAAACCATCCACACCGCAAGAAAACGCTTATCTAAAACAACAGCCCTTCACTATCCTAACACCCCTACACGGTGGTCCTTTAACTTTTAATCTTCTGATTCCAGGCTTAATATTCATACATGATCTCAGAAATAACCAATGTATTCATATCATGTAAACTTCAATTATAACACAATTCATATAATTCTACGTCGAGCTTATTCAAACCAGGCGAATGCTCCCAATACTCAACCGAGTCCAAAACGAGCCATCTGCTCAAAGGATCTAATGATTATTTATCAACCTCTACTCAAGCAATTAAATACATCTAACTCACATCATGCAACACACGCTCCGAGGCGTGATAATCTCACAACCCCTTCATTGCTACCTTCCCAATGAAGTCAATCCATATATGTATCTATATGTACACGTATATGCAACTCTTTTATACTCAACAATGTATATCACTCACCAAGATTCATTAGTCCCAAAGGTACTAAGAATACAAGATCATCAAACGGTCCTCTCACATAAGACCAATACTTAAAACGACACTCAATTAAATAAAATGCAATTAAGCACATATCACATCATAATTATTGTACAACCACAATAACTCTAAAAGCGAAATTTGACCACATAGCTTTCTCTTATGCGATAAATTAATCAAAATTTCTTTCACTCGCGTTTTATTCGTCAATCACTCAAATTTCCCAAAAGTGGGTGTTTCACAAAATATAAACCATTCTGTAACATCCCCAGTCCACCGTACACGATAATGTCCGCTTTGCGGATACCCTCTGTATAACAGCATGCCGACACCGCTCACGGTTTTGTTTCTGCAAGCACAGGCATACGCGGGACGCACCCAAACCGCACCCTGTGACAGGCAAAAGGCCTCATACACCTTACACAACGGCCGACTTCAAAGTCAATAGTCGACCTGTTGATACTTCTTTAACCTATTCTTTAACAAGGGTCCTTAACTGAACCTAATCCTTCCAACATATCATAATCTAATTCACATCCCATCGTTTTCATCTCCAATTTATTCGTGCAACGTTAATATCACAAGATCACCATAAATTCTTATTTGACATCAAGGATGTTTCCTTTCTGTCTCACCACACTATTCCATCACCTTGACGACTTCTAGTGTAACAACCCGGTTCCCATTGCATACATCATATAACATAACATACACGCATATCATTGAATTACAACAAGAGTTACATAATAAACCAAGTATGGTCCTTTTTGTTTCGTAACTACAAAATACATAACATCTTCCTAATCATCATCGGTCCACGAAGGCAGTCTACACCTTACTCTTTCCTTTGCCGCTATCAATTCCTCGACCTGGAAAACATATTTTTGAAAACAAAATGAGGGTTAGACCAAACGGGTCTAGTGAGTTAATCCTGGTCTTTTCCAAAATCAATATCAAACTCTTTTCACATAATACTTTGTATCAAAATAATTTACATGAAACCTTTCGTATAAGCACGCATATACCACACGTATATAAATACCACATTTAGACTCGTACACCGTGTATCTCTCCTCATCTCATCTTCTTTCCCCTGGCCACATTAGTCGATAGCAAGCCAACTAATTATCGTCACTGTACAATACAGTCGACTCCACTGTAATTACGCACAGCCCCGCTGCAATTACCTACAGCTCCACTGCAATTTCATGCAGCCCCGCTGTATTTCCATACAGCCCCGCCGAATAATAATTTGGCTCACCTATACTCGTTTCGTGCAATATAAATACAATATATATCCTTTTAACATAAACATATAATCAAACCTTGACACGTATCCGTATCATATATACAAACACATATATATATTTCACACATACTCACATACATATATAAACACATATATGTATTCCAGTTAAAAACGGTTTAAAGTAAAACTCACCTTGAATGCTTATAAAATCCTTCCAAGCCTTTTTCCAAAGATTCGGTCTATTAATCCAAATCCACTGAGTCTGCAAATAGATTAAATACAAATATCCCCTTACCAACTGATCACATAAAACATACTAGGAGACTAAGGACTCTAGATACATCTACATAACTCTTATCCTCAAAATTCTCTTACGGCGATTTAATACGGGGGTTCCGCTACCCGGTTAGCGGATGGGGTCAAGGGGCAACGCCCTTGCGGGACACTGCCACAACTACCGGGACTCCTCAGTACCGGGACTTCCAGTACCGGGACTTCCACTACCGGGAGTCTACACTACCGGGAGTTCACAAGAACACAGTCGGTCACTTTTTCCAATCCAGAACCCAAATCAAATCTATACAGCTATGATTTAAACTTTCTAATCCGATAGAAACTGTCTATTGATGATTACAAACATAAAACCTAAAGGATACATACCTTAAAATCGACTCAAACCCGTTCAATCGATGCACAACCCGAGCTTTTCCACTTCTGCTCCTTTTTCGCCTCACGAACACGCACACACACACTGTCTTTCTATTTTTAGGTTTATAAAGGGATACTGAAGTGTGAGAGATATTTATATCTCCATTTACACTTTTGGCTCAAACTACTCACTAATGACCAACCCACCCCAAATCTTATAACTTATCTCAAACTTCCCCCTTAATATCAAAATCCCTTAGTTAAATAAATTTAACGGACTTACCCGGGGTATTACATTATCTCCCCCTTAAAAGATTTCCGTCCCGGAATTCGGTTAAGTGAAAAAGATACAAATACTTATCACTACTACCTCGAACTCAATCAAAACCATAGAAACTAACTGAATAGCCACCCCACACCCACCTATGTCTATAACACAGATCAGCAATATAAGCACAGAAATACCAAGAACCACTTCGTACCGAAGTCAGATAACACCTTAGCACATATAGAGTTTATTAGAAATGTACTTGTATCCTCATCCGGAATTTCCTCCTCATCTTGCGTTGTCATTTGGAATACTCGTCCCTTTGCTTTCGGTTCTTCAGACCCTTGTATCTCTCCCGTTCTGACACTTATTGGTTTCCCCGCCGTACTACCCTGTTGTATTTTCCTTTGTGGACAGTCTGACTGAATATGATCAGGGGAATTGCAAACAAAACAGAATCGATTTGCGCGACAATTCTTAGCGACGTGTCCAGCCCTTCCACACTTGTAACAACTTCTAGGATCAACATAACAATTTCCTTGATGTACGCGGTTGCATTTTGGACATAGTTTTTCATTTGATATAAAAGGTAGGCGACTATCGAACCTCTGAATTTCGTACTTCGTTGAATCATACGTCATCTCTTCCGATTTTCTTTTCCCAGCACTTTTATCATTTGCATCTCTCTTAATATCTCGCTCTACATTTTCCGCGGCATTTACTGCGGCTGAGAAGTTATCCGGTCCTGTTGCAGTCACTAACTTTCTGACTTCCGAATTTAACCCGAAAATAAACCTTTCCGTCTTCATCGCCTCCGTAGCAACGTAGTATTCTGCGAACCGAGACTTTTCCAGGAAGCTTGCGGTGTAGTCTCGAACGGATAAGTTTCTTTGTTGTAAGTTCATAAATTCCCCTTCCAGATGTTTGACGGCTGCTTGGGGACAAAATGCATTCATGTAAGCTATCACAAATTCTTCCCAAGAGAGGGTAGAATAAACATCAGATCCCTTAGAGTGAATAAAAGATTCCCACCAATACAAAGCATCCCCTTTTAACATTGTTGTCCCGTACAATACCCTATCTTCCTCCGCACACTTGCTTGTCTTGAAAATAGCTTCTATTTCCTTCATCCATCTCATTGCTTTCACGGGATCCCTGTCTCCTGAGTAGGTTGGAGGTCTACAGCTTAAAAACATTTTATAATCACATTTCCTCACTACTGGTACGACAGTAGATGTAACGGGCATCTCTTCTTCATGAGTAGGATTTGGTCTTTCTGTTTCAGTATTGTGAGTTTGGTTGAACATAGCTTGGATATTAGCTTGTAATCTTCCCATTTCTGCCATTAGATCATCCCTGGTAACGAACTCTGTACCATGTGGCTGGACTCTGCCTCCGGCTCGACCTCCAGCTCTACCCCCAGTTCTACCTCCGACTCTGCCCCCAGTTCTACCTCCCCTGTCCCCTGTTCCTATTGGCGGATTAGTTCTATTCGGATTTCTTCCTCCTCCTCGATTCGAATTTCGTGTTCCGCTTGCCATTCTGTTGATTTAAACAAGGTTAACATACACATAAGCACATACCCCATATAACAAGGTATTCCAGTTCAAACATGTACCTGTAAGATCACAATTACACTGGCCAGGTGTAATCTGAAATTACCTTACATGATGTTCCTTCTACCTTTTATACTTAGCATCCCAAGGTTCTAACATATCAAGGACATCCTACTTCACATGCAGTTTAAGTCTAGGTACGGGTACAAATACCTAAATCCCTTAAACTAGGGCTCTGATACCATTTGTAACAACCCGGTTCCCATTGCATACATCATATAACATAACATACACGCATATCATTGAATTACAACAAGAGTTACATAATAAACCAAGTATGGTCCTTTTTGTTTCGTAACTACAAAATACATAACATCTTCCTAATCATCATCAGTCCACGAAGGCAGTCTACACCTTACTCTTTCCTTTGCCGCTATCAATTCCTCGACCTGGAAAACATATTTTTGAAAACAAAATGAGGGTTAGACCAAACGGGTCTAGTGAGTTAATCCTGGTCTTTTCCAAAATCAATATCAAACTCTTTTCACATAATACTTTGTATCAAAATAATTTACATGAAACCTTTCGTATAAGCACGCATATACCACACGTATATAAATACCACATTTAGACTCGTACACCGTGTATCTCTCCTCATCTCATCTTCTTTCCCCTGGCCACATTAGTCGGTAGCAAGTCAACTAATTATCGTCACTGTACAATACAGTCGACTCGCTGTAATTACACACAGCCCCGCTGCAATTACCTACAGCTCCACTGCAATTTCATGCAGCCCCGCTGTATTTCCATACAGCCCCGCCGAATAATAATTTGGCTCACCTATACTCGTTTCGTGCAATATAAATACAATATATATCCTTTTAACATAAACATATAATCAAACTTTGACACGTATCTGTCTCATATATACAAACACATATATATATTTCACACATACTCACATACATATATAAACACATATATGTATTCCAGTTAAAAACGGTTTAAAGTAAAACTCACCTTGAATGCTTATAAAATCCTTCCAAGCCTTTTTCCAAAGATTCGGTCTATTAAACCAAATCCACAGAGTCTGCAAATAGATTAAATACAAATATCCCCTTACCAACTGATCACATAAAACATACTAGAAGACTAAGGACTCTAGATACATCTACATAACTCTTATCCTCAAAATTCTCTTACGGCGATTTAATACGGGGGTTCCGCTACCCGGTTAGCGGATGGGGTCAAGGGGCAACGCCCTTGCGGGACACTGCCACAACTACCGGGACTCCTCAGTACCGGGACTTCCACTACCGGGAGTCTACACTACCGGGAGTCTACACTACCGGGAGTTCACAAGAACACAGTCGGTCACTTTTTCCAATCCAGAACCCAAATCAAATCTATACAGCTATGATTTAAACTTTCTAATCCGATAGAAACTGTCTATTGATGATTACAAACATAAAACCTAAAGGATACATACCTTAAAATCGACTCAAACCCGTTCAATCGATGCACAAACCGAGCTTTTCCACTTCTGCTCCTTTTTCGCCTCACGAACACGCACACACACACACCGTCTTTCTATTTTTAGGTTTATGAAGGGATACTGAAGTGTGAGAGATATTTATATCTCCATTTACACTTTTGGCTCAAACTACTCACTAATGACCAACCCACCCCAAATCTTATAACTTATCTCAAACTTCCCCCTTAATATCAAAATCCCTTAGTTAAATAAATTTAACGGACTTACCCGGGGTATTACATCTAGTCCTTCCTCCGGACACAATCGTCCCTTGGCAACTGTTTTTCTAGTCATCGAACAATGGGTACAGACCCTCATACATCCGACACTAAAGTCCACTTTCGACTCTCTCACTGATCACCTCTCATCTTGAACCCAAATTCCAAAACTACGAACATTCTCCCATGATTTATCCAACACCTCTTCACTCTCGGAGTTCTTTCTTAGCTTAAAGTGTAATACTCTATGACCTAGTGAGTTCATAGCCTTCATGCATGACAACTTGATAAATGAATCATTTCGCACCATTTCTCATTTTAAAGAACAACACAAGGAACAACTTGGGTACCAATGACCCCAACATTCTCATAACTCCAATGTACTGCACAACGATCTCGAGAATCGTTTGCATACAACTTCCCGTAACACTTAATCTTTCTCAACCAAACGATATTGTTACGACAGTAATAAAAATGAAAATCTGTTCATGCGACCAAAGTTTGAAAGAAAATTACCGTCACGAAGTAAGATAGTCGGTTCTCACATTCGTTTATATGATATCATCAAGTTAATACTCTTGTTGGTTATAAAAAGTTTTGCTGACCAACGCTTTCTTGACCTTTTTGCTACCATTCAACTTTTCATGTAAAATACGAAGTATTTTGCAAATTGCTAAACTCAAAATTTCTTTGTGCACCGTAACTGGAATTTCCTTTTTCTTTAAATACACACTTGCACATGCTGACTCAACCTCGACTAAAATGGTTGTCTATGCATTTGTTTTGAAATCATAAAAACTCATGTAACACACACTAGGACACCATACATAAAACTCTATTCGCAATTGAAGGCTACTCACTCAAACAAGGTCAATCGTTTTACTCACGCGACTTATCAATAACACTCTACTTCCGATCAGTGGTCGCCCTCTCGGCTTTGTAACACTTACTATACATGCATTCCATGGTCCACTTACTCAACCATTTCATACTATTAAAGTTTGCCTCTGCGGACTTTCATGAGTCCCGCTAGTTCCAGGTTGTCTTTCCAACCCCCAATCATTTACTGATCTAATCTCCAAAGAATTGAAGGGCCTTGGTGGCGTATCCACCATCGTTCTACTCTAACACAAAGAGATAACCATAAGAAATGGTTATACGAGTATAGACATGCAAAACGTACTTCACCGATCATTAGTCACTGTAACAATTTAGAAACAAGCATGCTTATGTAACAATATATTCATAAATAACAGTAGCTAATTGAAATTGTGAATATATCATACAGGAGAGTCCTCGTTACCATCGTTACAGTACTAATTTCACGTATTTCCGTCAGCTCTTAAGACTATCCCATCTTATTGTTTCTACCCATTTCTCACGAATCATAACTTAATTCATCACAGCTTAAGTCTAAGTATCTCCTCAGCATACTTAGTTCGCTTAAACTATTGCTCTGATACCATATTGTAACGCCCCAAAATCCGGGTTAATTTGAACCTTAAATTTTAACAAGTTAAGATAAAATAAACTTCCACTTTCATATATATAGCAAGTGAATTAACCACTAGGAGTATATTTACAAGTACAGAATTCTCCAAATAACCTATTAATCTAATTATGCCACTATAATCAGATTAACTAAGTTATCTAGGCAATCCTTCAAAAACTTCTTCTGTTAATTGACTTTTCCGCTAATCCAAAATGCTCGTCCCACATCCCTTTTACTTTCCCGAGCTAGTACCTGGTAAGAAAACATCATTTGAAACGATTAGGCCAACACCTAGTGAGAACATTCGTTTCCATAATAATATTTGCAAAATCAATGTAAACAAGTTATATCAAACCTGATTACCCTTTTCTTACCATACATGTAACTCTATTCCGTTAACACGATTTTCATCCAATCCCATGACTATGACTGACACACATTCCATCATCATATCATGTCTTAGTGCCACACTACTAATCTTCACTGATTCTAGATTAATACTCTTATTCTAGAAATCGCAATATACACATGCCCATTTCCATTCATATCCTATTCCAAAGCCACACTACGAATCTTTCTCAGATTCTAGATTAATGCTCCCATCTAAGAAATCGCAATATACACATGCCCATTTCTTAGGAAAGGAAGTAGAGATTACAAGCACTTATGTCAATCCCATTTTCTTCCTTAGAAATTGGGAATAACGATTATTACTACACGCCTATTCCACAATTTTCACACACATCAGAATAATGACTAACTTCATCTATTCCACGCGCACATAACCATTAGTACTACACACATCAGAATAATGACTAACTTCATCTATTCCACGTGCACATAACCATTAGTACTACACACATCACTGGAATAACGATTATTACCACACGCCTATTCCATGTGATTACCAAACACTAGTGCCTATGGATCCATTACACTTAAAACATTCCTGCCTAGCATCACACTAGCACAGTCTATCAGCCTAACATATTACTATTTAGTTGTACGTATGTTTAAGCTACATCAGTTATATCTTAAATCCTAAATCGTACCTTTCCACGATTATCAGAACTGTAATTTCCAAAACACCCAGAAGTGTCCGGATGATTGCATTTTCCGGATAACTTAAACTATTCGGATGTTTGCCTTTTCCGGATACTATGATTTCCCCGGATACTTCCATAATCCGGATAATACATAATTTCCGGTACTTTCCGCTTTCCGGATACATTTCTAATCCGGACCACATCCGGAGACTAATACAATCCGGACATTATCCGGTAATTGATTTCATCCGGATTCTTACAAGAAAGTTAAAACTTACCGGGTACTTAACTTCATCCGGAGACATTCAACGCAGAGGTTTCCAGATACGAGGTTTCGTCCGGAAACCTTCGACCTGCAGTCTGCAATTCGACCCATTTCCACATCTGTTCTATTCAGCTCATTTCCAACACAATCATACAGTTCTAAAACAGTTTATACAGACATATCAAGGTTTAATTTAACATATCAACACTGATTTGTACAAATAGCGAATGAACTAACCTTTTTGAAGAAAAACCCACTTTTGCACAATCTGATTCCAACCCAATCTGCTGCTAATGATTCCGAAATCCTATTCATCAAACAGATTCGTTTACTAACATAAATCTACAACAGATTTTTATTAAAACCAAGATCAATTCCTTACCAATTTGAAGTCAAAACCTTGATTTCTTTCCTTTCTCCTTTCTTCCTTTTTCTCTCTATGCTTTCTGCCTTCTAAGCCGACTCAGACCAAGAAATGAGATAATATCTCATTTTCAGATATTTATCTATACACACTTTCCACAATTGTCTAAACACACCCTCTAGTTTCAATATTTTCAATAGTAACACTTAACTTTAATCCCTTGTATTTTAACCCTATTGAATTATAAATTACAACATAATTCAAGGTTTTAAACCAAAATACAATTAGATCCCAATTCTCATTAAATTACTATTATTGAAAATTCAGGATGTTACAAATTCACAGTTTTTCGTTGATGTTTTTAAGTTTATAAGTACACTAAATGACTGTTAATTCATTGGAACAAACAAAAAACACCCAACTCATACATTGATTAAATTCATAAAACCTAATTCATGATCATTTAGCTAAAAACAAATAATCAAATGGATTGAAATTACCTGAAATTCAAGCTTAAAAGGAAGTCGTACATGGGCCCTGGGGCCTGAGCAGATAGATAGTTGGAGGCTAAAGAACTTAAATTTAGAAGATGGATGGTGGTTAACACGTAAATGCAGCAGGCGGAGAGTAGCCCTATGCCGGAACCCCTCGATCAATAGGACAAATACTAAACTTGCAATTGCTTGTGAATTCGTAAGTAAATCAGATTAAACATAGCAACCAAATATGAAAAATAATGTGATAGCTATTTACAATTGAAATGAATTAAAGTTGAGAAATATACCAAATGGTTATACCTCTCGATATTGTGTCCCTCACTTGAGTTTGGGCATCATCATCAAGAATTATTGGGAGGCCATATTCTACTTCTGGGAAGACAGCAAAATCTAACACCTGCATGCAGATTATAGAACCTGGATCAGGATATAGTAACCGATAGTAAACACCAATTGACTAACAACGAATTATTATTTTAAAAAGTGATGTGATCCTAGTGGTATCATAAATTATGTTAATGTACCTAATTTGTCCCTATGAGGTTCAAAATGAGCAGTTAGTTCGGAAATAATTGGAATGAAAATAACCCATGTTGATGAACTGTGAGTTTGCCAACTTTTTAGCCAAGACCTAAGTCATTGAAGATGTGAAACATACAAATATGACAGGGACAAAGGAGTAATTTCCAAGAGGAGAAGACATTACCTGCATACCATCACCGGATTCAATAGAAAGACTACGAAGTAGCCTAATCTTGGGAGCTTGAAAGGAACACATATTAAGCTCTGTCTTCCCATCAATTGCTTTCAAGGTGCTGAAATCCTCCTGTTATCACATCAGGGCATCATCATTAATTAAGAATAGGTCTTAAAACAAAAAAAACAAAAAAAACAAATGTAGAGAAATTAAC
The DNA here is from genome assembly GCA_033807775.1 of Saussurea involucrata. Lineage (NCBI taxonomy): Eukaryota > Viridiplantae > Streptophyta > Magnoliopsida > Asterales > Asteraceae > Saussurea > Saussurea involucrata. The sequence continues at coordinate 51,561,267 of CM066322.1, read as the reverse complement.
TAAACGAAATTAAACCCAGACACCTTGATTGTTATAAAAAAGATACCACCAAATCATCCATACACCTTAATTCTATTAATTTAATAAACAATTGTCTATGTTTGGAATCTTAAAAATATTTTATTGATAATTTCACTTTCCACTACATTTTTGTGAATTTTTTTTGCTTCATCAACTTATAAGTTTCAACATCAAATTTTTGCTACAATTTAATGAGATTGATACTACTGTTAACAATGTATTTGAGATAATAAATCTAGAAAATGAAGTTGATGAATCACATTCAAACAAGAAAGTGAAAACTGATTGACAATGCTATGTAATTGTGTTCATGTGACTCATGCATCAATACAAACTTTGACCCAAACTACCAAAAAAATCAAGGAATTGATGATAAAGGAGAAGAAAATATTGGAAGAAAAGTTAGTGAGTAAACAAAAAAATGGATTCTTGATAAAAAGATCTCTTAGAATCTAAAGAATTCTACGTTTTTTCTTATAATGATTTAATAATATTGATAAATATAGACACTTTGTTACACTTTTCATGTATTGTCGTGTTTTTTTAAAGATGATTACAATTTTAGAAATAATCATATTATTGGTTTTTATATAAAGATTATTTAAATTACCTATTTTAATGATAATAAAAAAAATTGATAATGTAATTTTATTTGGTAATTGTTGATACAATTTGTATATATGTTGTTTCCGTTTAAATAAGTATAGAAGATTTATTCTAAATCTAAATGTTTTTAATTTTTATTTATTGTAGTGTCGAGCCTTGGTTATCTAATATCTTCCACTACTTTGGTGATTTTGTTTTATTTTTCAATTTATGTTATTTTTTGTATTGATTTATTTTAAACGACGTTCATTAATGTTATATATAAATATTTAAATTTAAGTTATTACTAAAAAAAATTCATCACACATCCAACATGTTTCATAATTCTATTAATTGAATAATTTTAAAGTCAATATATATCTAAAATAAGTCATTGTATATGTATTTGCAACATATTCCATATCTACGAAAATAATAAAAACAATTTTTACAGTTTTGTAACATAAAGTTTGATCATCGCGCAACGCGCGATGTCGAACACTAGTTACAATAACAATCGTAAAAAATTTCGGTGTAACTCATAAATATATTCCAATGAATTGTTTCAAGTTTTTTATTAAAAAATAAGATTTAAGGTTTGTTATTTATAATCTCTTTTTACTCACAAATTTAGTGTAAATGAATAATGTTATATGAAGGTGTGTTACTATTCATTACATCAACTTTGGTGTCTTGTTAAAATAATTTCGTGTCATATTAGTTTAAATGAGTTGAAGCTTCTCCAACAGCTATGTTATCCTTTGTGCTAAAATAGAGAACAGATTAAAGAGAATGTAGAAATCTCTAGATTTATAGAAATCTCTAAATAGATAGACCCCCCAAAATAAAAACTAATTATTACCTCCAGAATCCTCTTCCAGCTTTTCATCAATATCATGAACGTGCATTATGAATGTTGTAATATATTCACAATGAATATGTTATTCGTGATGAATATTTATCCTGAATAGAGACAAGTGACGCACCTTGGGAATAGAGTAGAACATACTTGTTCCACCCCACCTCGTAGAACAAGGTGAAACAGATCTCTATTTTACCAATATAATGTAACAACCCGCAATTACTCATAACATATAACACGAAATTTATACATGACACCATATTGGGGCTCAGATTGAGTCTCTTACTATGAAAATATACAATTGTTTGAGAGTCACTATAAACTTTTTACTAATCTTCTTCAATTATCTTCAACAAGATATATCAAATAAGGCGATCTCACATTTTAACCTTTTCTTTACCTCCTAATTGTTGCAGCCCTGAAATGCATAATTTTGAAACAAAATGAGGGGTTAGACCAAATAGTCTAGTAAAGATAATTCTCGTTATTTCAATGCCATTATAAGATCAGATTATAAAACCATGTATTAAAATAGTTCACATAAACCTTTGGTTAATTTACCCAAATCGTTGACAGGCTTGACACTCACGCACAACTCAACAATTCACTCCGTTGGCCTCCAAGCACAACATCTCACAATACACTATGTTGGCCTTCAAGCACAACATCTCACAATACACTCTGTTGGCCTTCAAGCACAACATCTCACAATATTGCTGGCATTCTAGCACAACACGATAATAGTGTAGCTGGTATTCTAACACAGCGCGATAGTGTGGATGGCGTTCTAGCACAGCGCAACAGCGCAATACCATAACATAACCATTTATAAAAAAAATCTCACATACCGATATCATTCATATCATAAATTAAAGTTAACCATTTTATAATAATGCACTCCATTTCGAAAATGGTTAAAAGAAAAACTCACATGATTTCGAGGTTGCTGAATGCTGACTTTGCCGAAATAAGAACCGTAAACCAACGAATAGCTTCCTTATCTCAAACCAATTAAATACCCACGTACGATATTTCGTTTCGATAAACAAAACACTAAGTTTCACTATGATTCCTTAACGGTTTCAGGGACAGGGACCTTAAAAACCATCCCGAAACCGACCCGTTGCCATTCCTATTAATGAATCACGGATGAGTCACCCCATCACATCGTGGCTTTCAAATATATATTTCTACAATATATATTATGACTTATTTTATCGCTATATTTTAATATATAAACCTTGATGTAATTTAGACTATGTAATTGAGATGTTTGGATTTTTATTTTCAAACCAATGTAAGGTTCGTCATTACTTGATGAGATCAAAAATATCAATTTTCTTAGGAACATCTAGCTTCTAAATCGGGGTGTTACATATAACATTAAAATAAAACATAAAGACGTTAATGTCTTTATATTTTTATTAATTATTTACATTTCATTTAATGTATTATATGTTTTTAAACCTTTACTTTATTTTTTTCAAAATGTAATTTTTGTACGGTTTTTATATTTCAAGGCAAGTTACGTAATTTATTAAATAATAACAATAACAATGAAAGTAATATAGAAAGTGTAAAATAAAACTTGAAAACTACATAATAAATTTATTTTAGTGTCGTTTTAAATATCTTTAAAAAGAACTTTATAATTATATATTAAATATTTATTTTATTATAGTTAATAGATTACATAATTTAATATAAGGATGTAAAAGATACCATCGCCGGCCACTTTCGTTCCTCTACCGTATCCATTGATGGGATTTTTTTCTCTCAAAACAATATATTAGAGGTAAATTAGTCATTTTATCGGTTATATCACTTCTAATTTTATGTTATTAAAGGCTAACTATTCTATTTTATTTGAGTAAATTACAAATTTGGTCCTTGAACCCTAAAACTCATGGCTAGAGTCCATATGGTTTCACTTTCGTTACGATTGAGGTCCATAAAGCTAACTTCCATTAAAAACCTTCGTTAAGTCAATGATATTTTGGTCTTTTTACCCTTTTGGCCCTTATAGTTACATCTTCGACCACTCATACTCCTATTTCAGCCAACTTCTTCGAATTTCGACGAGAACCATTCTCTAACGAGAACCATTGTGCAACCAACACACTAGAAAACATATACACACTAAATCCAACCAAATTTAAACCCTAATCAACAAAATGAAAAACTCAAACAAAACTAAGAAAAGCCAAACAAGACTCGATCAAAATAAAAAAATAAAACAGATGAGGTCATCGAAAAAACCAAGTTCATCGATTTGGGCTTGTGTCTCTCTCTGGAATAGGATTGAGGGGATGAGAGCAAGAAGGGATAGCTCTAAACCAGGAGGGGATTGTTTCATCCTAGATTGATCGTCCTTGTGTATGGCTCGACGTCAGGAGCTACATAAATCGTTCCTATAGTCATCAAAGTCTGAGAGAGAGAGAGAGAGAGAGAGAGAGAGAGAGAAGGTTATCATAGATGGTCTCTGTGCTCATCAAAGTCTGAGAAAGAGGGATAGACGATGGTCCTTGTGAAACCACGAGGAAGAAATGGCCGACTGTAACACAAAATCTCGTCCCAGTGGCTTTCTATTTGACCGGAGATGGTGTTGGTCAAGGGAGAGGGAGGGTTGCCGAAAATGACACGAGGGGGAGTGTTCCAGAGATGTCGTCGTGGTTTCCTGTTTGGCCGGATATGGAGCGAGTGGTATGCGTCTATGGTGTATACATGCACTCATATACACATATATATGTGTTGTTGAATATTTTTATATAGAATCAGTAAAATATTCCACAAGTTATAATTAAACAAAACTTGTAAGGTATTAATTTAATTATAAACTTTTCTTATTAAGAATGATTTAAATACTATATATATTTATATAAGAATCTTAAATATAAATATATATGTATACGTAAATCAACAGCAGCAGTAAACAAACTTTGATTTGTTTCGAAGACTTAATAAGCAAATATATATATATATATAAGAGTCTTTATAATATATATATATATATATATATATATATATATACGTAAACAACAGAAACAGGAACCAAATTAGCTTGTTTTAATAAGCAATATATATATATATATATATATAAGACAACGAACAGTATATATATATATATAATATATTGCAACAGTAAACAATAAATAAAATTAGAACCTTTTATTAATTTGACAATCAATTAATAAACTCAAGTTTTAACAGTGGATTCTACGTTAGTTCGATTAACACAAACAAACAAATAATCCTAAAACAATTCTATTCTTCGCGATAGATTTGTCAAGAAAGGTGTAGAAGCAGAGTGTTCACACTAGTGAACAAAAGCAAATAACGTGCAAAAAATTAAAACCAACCTGATTTCTTTCTTCAATCAAACGAGAGACGAACTGCACGGTGAAAACCTGTCCTTAAAGGTTTTATACGGTTACTCGTTTAACGCTGTGAGTTTCAAACCGCAAAGCCCATGATTTGATGCAGTTTTCGATTATGAACAGCACTCACAATCGAATTACAAAGCTAAAGTCGATGCAGAAATTGAAGATGGAAGGAGAGCTCGGTTCTGCCGAAAACAGGAGTAGCAGCAGCAGTAGAAACCGAGAGAGAGATAGCAGTAGGGAGTAGAGAGAGCTTTTCAATTTCTGATCTGTTTAGAGAAGCCATTTAGCCAGTATTTATCATGGCCAATACCCCCACCAGATCAGGCCTTAATCCCCTTTTTTAGGAGCCCATGACTATCAGTTAGAGACCAAGTCTCAAACTGACTTTGAATAATAAAACACATTTTATTATATGTTTAATTATATAAGTTTGAATTTCAAATTAAATTAAACACCTCCATTAATCATGGGATTAAAGTGATCTCTCAGATTTCTTTCCAACCTCACAAAATTTCCAACAATCCCCCACCAGGTTGGAAAGTTTTCTGACATTCATATAAGACAGTGTCACAGTGGTATCACTAAGATTAAACCCCGTTTAATGCACGTACGCAAGAAGAGATCAATTCAATGGTATCCTTAGGATTTAAACCTTGAATCTTAAGACCGCTTCGACTTACTTACACACACCATATTTTCCTTTGCTTTCTCACTGAGCGCGAATATGGCCATGCGCTAAATCCTTTTCATGACCTTTTAGAAGAGGAACCACTACTCTTCAATTAAGGCGGCACCACCTCTTGGTCATATAGGCAAAGTTCTATATCATCTTCGTTGCTAAGATGCCTTCAAACTTTGTTAAGAGATCAAACTCATCCTCGTTCTCGGCAACGACGTACTATCAAATACCCTACATGAGTCTATCTTAATTGATAGTACCTTCTATCGGTTGAGTGACTTGTTATTACCCATTAAACTTAGGAGATAGGAGCACTAAATCTAAGTTGGGTTTCCATCACTAACCGATTCTGCGTGGTTTCAGACCCATGTCTCTGGTAGTTGATCCTACTAAGTCTCTCGTCAGAGGCTTACTCAATGGATCTGCCAAGTTTCCACACGACTTGACATACACAATGCTTATGGTACCATTATCTATCAGTTGTCTCACATAATTATGTCGGAGACCTATGTGTCGTGACTTCCCGTTATACACGGCGTTGTATACTTTTGACAGTGTGGCCTCACTGTCACAATACATGGGAATCGAAGGAGTTGGCCGGGGCCATAAATGGATATATGACAACAGATCTCTAATCCATTCGGCCTCTTTGCCCGCAGCAGCTAGGGCAATAAATTCGGCTTCCATAGTTGAATGAGCGATACATGTTTGTTTCTTGCTCGCCCAAGAAATCGCCCCACCACCAAGTGTATAAATCCACCCACTTGTGGATTTAGAGTCACTTGAGTGATCTATCCAACTAGCATCAGAATATCCTTCCATGATTCCTGGATGCGTCGTGTACGTCAACTCTAGATCACTGGTTCTTTTCAAGTATCCAAGGACTCTACTGATTGCCTTCCAGTGATCTGGACCCGGATTGCTTGTATATTGACTTAGTCTACTCACAGCAAAAGCAATATCCGGTCTAGTGCAATGCATTGCATACATCATGCAACCTATTGCACTAGCATACTCTAATTGAGCCATCGCTCTACCAGAGTTCTTGTCAAGTTTCACACTTGAATCGAATGGAGTATTGAACTCCTTTATATTCAAATGTTGAAACTTAGTCAATATATTTTCTATGTAGTGGGATTGACTAAGTGAAATTTGAGATCCTGACCTTTTGATTTTAATCCCAAGAATGGTATCTACTTCTCCAAGATCTTTCATCTTAAAGTTCGAGGATAAGTAGTTTTTCGTCACATTGATGCCTTCTAGATTGGTTCCGATGATCAACATATCATCGACATAAAGACAGATTATCACAGTGGATTCTTTTGTACATTTTGAGTAAATGCACCAATCAGCTCCGTTATGTCGGAACCCGAAAGAGGTGATAGAAGTGTCAAATCTTTCGTGCCACTGTTTGGGGGCTTGCTTTAACCCGTATAGAGACTTAATAAGTCTACACACTTTATTCTCTTGTCCGGGTATCACAAACCCTTCGGGTTGCTCCATATAAACCTCCTCGTTTAAATAACCATTTAAAAAGGCTGTCTTTACATCCATTTGATGAATGTACAGACCTTTTATGGCTGAGATTGCTATAAGAGTTCGGATAGAACTAATTCTAGCAACCGGAGCGTAAGTATCGAAGTAGTCGACACCTTCTCTCTGTCTATATCCTTTAGCTACCAATCTAGCTTTAAATGCTGAGATTGAACCATCCGGATGCAACTTTCTTTTGAATACCCATTTAGAGCCTATGGGTTTTGCTCCCTTGGGTAAATCAGCTAATTCCCAAGTTCCATTACCCATGATGGAGTCCATTTCATCATTTATTGCTTCTTTCCATAAAGGAGCATCCTTTGAAGACATGGCCTCTTTATAAGTCTTAGGATCATCTTCGATGTTAATCGAGAAAATGACCTCTCTTGTCACTTTCTTTTGTGTCCCTTCGACCAAGTATGAGAAGAAATCATCCCCTAGATTTTTCTCTTTTCTTGTTCTAGCACTTCTACGTGGTTCGTCAACCTTGTTTTAGGCTTTCGAACTATCACGAGATGTACCAGGAAGATTTGAAGCCAATGTTCTTTCCGAGTTTTCAGCATCTCCTAAAAACTTGTCTTCAAAGAATTCCACATCTCTGGATTCTACTATTACTCCTGTTTCTTTATCCAATAATCTATAAGCCTTGCTATTTCTAGCATATCCTACGAATATAATTTTAATAGCACGGGCTCCCAGCTTGGATCGTTTTGGATCAGGAGTTCGATAGTAGGCAACACAACCCCAGACTCTAAAATAGTTCAAGTTGGGTTTCCTTCCTTTCCATAGCTCATACGGGCTTGTTGGGATCACACGACTAGTGATTCGATTGTGAATATGGCAAGCGGTCAATAGAGCTTCTCCCCACAGATTGTTTGGTAGCCCCGATTGGTTCAACATACAGTTGACCATCTCAACAAGGGTTCGATTCTTTCTTTCCGCCAAACCATTCTGTTGAGGTGTGAATGGAGAGGTGCGTTCATGTTTGATACCGTTCTCTTCGCAGAACGTATCAAATTCTCTATTAAAATATTCGCCACCTCTATCTGATCGAAGTATTTTAATCCGTTTCTCAAGTTGATTTTCCACTTCAGCTTTGAACAGTTTAAAAGCATCAAAAGCTTCGTCTTTTGAATGTAATAAATAAACGTGTAAAAACCGGCTGAAGTCATCACAGAATGTAATGAAATTACTTTTACCACCACGTGTAAGTATTCCATTTAATTCACAGATGTCGGAATGAATCAACTCTAAAATAGTAGTGTCCCTTTTGACTGATGGAAATGGTTTCTTAGTAAATTTTGATTTTACACAAGTCTCGCATTTTCCAAAATCTTTATTATCAATTTTAATTAATCCTTTATTTTGCATTTTTTCAATATTTTTCACATTTGTGTGTGCCAAACGTTTATGCCATAAAGAAATTGAACAAACAAAATAATCAGAAGAATTAATTTTATTGATATCAAAGGGAACTACATCAGAAAGGGAATTATCTAAAACATCATCAGAAATTGCATTCACATTACTACCCATAGGTTCACTTGGCCTGACTCCATAAACATCGTCACTCAGGTTCAAACGGTACTGTTGGGTCATCAAGATTTGAAGATGACCTCATGATCTCCTTTTATACTTTGAAAAACATTTTATACTTAGAGAAATTTTGGATGCATGGTTCTTTGTAATGGCTTGTACAAGATATCAAATGTTTGGTGAAGTCAAAGATCAACCAAAGTCAAGATTAAAGATTCTCTCATTGTGGAAGTGAAAGATCTTTTCTCAAACATACAAGTCATTGTTCACCGAAATTGTTCTCACAATTTCGGTGGTATTTCCACCGAAACTTCTCTCTATTTCGGCCTAGTCTCAAAGAAGCTTTTCCCAAAGATGATGTCATATATCTCAAAGATGATGTCACATATCTCAAAGATGTGTCACATATCCCAAATGACATTTCGGTGGGACCTCAAAGAAGCTTCAAAGATGTTTTCTCCAAAGATGTGTCACATATCTCAAGTTTCCATCGGTGGTGCTTTTCTTGAAAGAAAATCTGAGAAGCAAAAGGAGACAAAAGTGAGAGACATAATAAGACAAAATGAGAAGCAAATTCATTTTGTCTTGGAAGAAATCTTACAACCTTTCTTCGGTGGTGCATTTGTTGAAAGAGATTTTGAGAAGCAAAAGAAGACAAAACTGAGAGACATAAGAAGACAAATTGAGAAGATATTTTCTACATGGATAAAGTGACCTTCTGTCTTATTATCCATTTTCAGCTAAGGTCCCTGTTATCTGCTCAAGCTACTCTGTCTGCACCTAGTAAAAGGTGACAAGGACTTCACAACTTTCCAGAAGTCAACATCCTCAGCAAGTGTGAAGATGACAAGTGTCTCAAGCATTCAATGCTTGCACACTCCTTGTCACTATAAAAGGAAGAGCTCTCCATACTGAAATACACACATCTTGAGAGACTTTGAAGATTACTGTGAGCTCTTGATATTCTACGCAAACTGGAAGAATTCTCTAAGTGCAAGAATTTCCAGTTTGCTTGAAAAACTTTATAGCTTTGTTCTAAGTGTTCTTAGTTATTTTGTTGTATACTTTGTGTAAGATTGTTAGAATAGTTTATCTGTTCTTTTCCGCAACAGTCTTAAGTTTTCTATGTGTAATTCTTGTTGAAAGATTTTCAATAAAAGAATTAAAATTGTGAAAATTTTGAGTATTGTATTCAACCCCCCCTTCTACAATACTTGTTATAGCCATCTGGGACTAACAAGTGGTATCAGAGCAGAAAGTTTAATCCCATAAACTTGATCTGCGATGGCTGCCTCCTCTTCTTCAACTATTGAAAACTCTTTTCAAAATAACTTTTCTGAAAATGGCTCCATTTCAAAACCTCCTAAGTTCAATGCTAACAACTTCTCTTTGTGGAAAAGCCGCATGATGCTGTTCATGGAAGGAGTGGATACTAGATATCCAACCATTCTCCAAGAGGGACCCTTTATCCCCAGAGTTTGGGCTCGCTATGAAACGCAGAGGCCGGGTAAAGAAACCATGGAAAAAGATGATTCTAATGATTCGTCTGATGAAGAAAAATCTGCTGCTACTGGTCGTTACATTCTTAAAAATCCTAAGAAATATACTGATGAGGAAAAACGACTTGTGTCTCTTGATTCTAAAGTTAGAACTATCATTGCTCTCTCTCTTCCTGATGAAGTGTACCACTCTCTGGTAAATCTCTCTACTGCCAAAGAGATGTGGTCCACTCTGTGTGTTTTGTACGAAGGTACAAATGAAGTTAAAAAGAGCAGAAAAATTGGTTTTGTTAGAAAATATGAACTCTTTTCTTATGAGAAAGGAGAATCTCTCTCCAACTACTATAATCGCTTTAACAGTCTTCTTAATGACTTAAAGCTGTTAGGTAGAGTGTATGACAATGAGGAAGTCCTGTGCAAATTTATGGACTGTCTTCCCGATTTTTGGGAAAATATCTGTACTTGTATAAAGACAACCAAGGATCTTGATCATATGCCTCTTACTGTTCTTTATGGTACTCTTTTCAACTATGAGCAGACGAAACTGCAAAAGTTTATAAAGAACTCTTCTCTAGCTCTCCTGAGTGACTCTTCCAAAAAGACTAAGTGTTTTCCAAAAATCACCTACCCATCTGACTCTGACCATAATAGTCAAGAAGATCCCAATGATCATTCAGAAGCATATCTTAGTGATGCTAAGGATGAATGTGAGGAAACTTCAGCTGATAAATTATCTGATGAAATGGCCATGTTGGATGGGCACTCTAAATCCAAATCTCATCTCTCTTCTGGAAAATCTAAGTTTGATAGAAATTCATCCTCTTCTCTCTCCAAACACTCTCCTTTGGATAAATCTAATGAGGAATGTTTTAACTGTGGTAAAAAGGGTCATTTTGCTTCTGAGTGTAAGAGTAAACAGTTTGAAAGACCCAGAACTGCTTCCTCAGGCCGATTTTCCTCAAAATCGGAAAGATCCAAATATGATTCCCAAAAGTTCAGCCAACACCTCTCTTCTGCAAATTTTGACCGGGCTGAAAGATACAAGGAAAAATACAAGAGAGAAAAGGAAAGAAATGAAAGACTTATCAGAAGAGGAAAGGGTCTGCCTGCTAAATCTTATGATTTAGCAGATGAACCCACATCTGAAAGCGAATGACTCCTCAACTGCTCTTGTATCAGCTAAGTGCTTCTTCTACTCTTCACAGGTACATACTATGTGTTTTATCTATCTTTTATGAATTCTCTTATTTCAAACTCTTTTGCTATGTGTTCATAATTTCTGCCATCACATCTGAAAACATAAATTTTGGAAATTTTATTTGGCTAGTCTCTGGGTGTTGTTTCTGTCTTAAAAGGAAATCCTCCAAAATTTTTCCAAAAATAACTTTATGACTTCTCATACCGATTTTCTTCTTAAATCTGTGAGTTTCAAAATGTCCAATTCAAAAGAAAGGATTTATGTACTCCCAATTTTTGAAATATGAATTCTATGTGATGCACCCCCATTCTTTGTTTTCTCTTCAAAATCTTTGAGCAAAAGTTAGGAAAAATGTCAAGTTTCTAAAAGGAACTCTCTTTATAGAAAATGCTATATCTGTGGTGATATTTCTCATTTTGCCAAAGACTGTGTGAAATAAAGAATTATTCTGAGTGATATAAATTCTTTTCATTCTCTTTCTTCTAACCCAAAAGGACCCACCTTCAAAATGGGTACCTGGAAATTAAATTCTTTGTGATTGCAGATTTTGAGCTGGGCAGATGGATCTATGTGAACAAGTGAGAAAGTTGACAAAACCTTAGAATTCTTTACTCTCATGACATCATAAGCATGTTGATGTCATTCTCATGACATCACCATCTCCAATCTCTTAAAATTCCATTTCTTTTCTAAACCTCACCACCGAAATTTTCCTTAACCACCAAACCAAAACCATATCCCACCATACTTTACTTCCCATCATATGTTTTGCCTCCTCGATCGGTGGTACCCCTCAAATTCGGTGGAACTCTTCAAATTCGGTGGTGAAACCCTTCTAAATTCGGTACAATCCTTCAAACTCCTCGGTGGAATCCTCACACCGATCCACCACCGAGTCTACACCGACCCACACCGATTCCACACCGAATCTCCACCGATCCACCACCTCAAATCTCTCCACCGATCCACCACCTCAAAACCCTCCACCAATCCACCCACTACAAACTCTTCTACAGATGTCACCCCAAATCCTCAAACTCAATCTTTTTGGGTCATCAAATTGGAAGATGAAATTCCAATCTTTTCTTCACTTTGAAGATTTTCTCCATAATGTCTTAGAAGTTTTACTACTGATTTTCCACCGAAAATCCTACCGAAAATAGCCAATTTTCGGTGGACTCTCCTTCATTTTCGGTGGAAAAGCAAAAAAAAAAAAAAAAAAAAAAAAATATCCTACCGATTTTCCACCGAAAATCCTACCGAAAATAGCCAATTTTCGGTGGAAAGTTAAAAAAAAAAAAAAAAAAAAAAAAAAAAAAACCTACCGATTTTCCACCGAAAATAGCCTATTTTCGGTGGATTCTCCTCAATTTTCGGTGGAAAGGTAGTAAAAAAAAAAAAAAAAAAAAAAAAAAAAAAAAACCTACCGATTTTCCACCGAAAATAGCCTATTTTCGGTGGAAAGGTAGTAAAAAAAAAAAAAAAAAACCTACCGATTTTCCACCGAAAATCCCACCGAAAATAGCCTATTTTCGGTGGATTCTCCTCAATTTTCGGTGGAAAGGTAGTAAAAAAAAAAAAAAAAAAAAAAACCTACCGATTTTCCACCGAAAATAGCCTATTTTCGGTGGATTCTCCTCAATTTTCGGTGGAAAGGTAAAAAAAAAAAAAAAAAAAAAAAAAAAAAAAAAAAACTGGTCTTGGTTCTGGCCGATCTTTTCATTTTCTCTTGGTGTTTTTCCTACGTCGGCCGCTGAGGGGGAGAATTCATCTGAGGGGGAGCAACATAAACCCTCAGTACTCATATACAGCGACCAACTTGAAAAAATGAGGAAATCGACGGACCGGTCAAGGGGGAGCACTTCAGTCCGGGCGGATCTAACTGAGGGGGAGAAACACAAAGACCGTCTGATCTAACTGAGGGGGAGCAAAACAAAGACAAAGGATGCTGATGCTAAACATGAAAAGATGCCAAGATGCAACAGTTGGGCAGAAGTATCCTAAGGCTGCTGATCAAAATGAAGAATCCTCAAGCCAGACACAAGTTTCAACTCGCCCCTCCAAAAATGCAAGTAATATTCATTCTGTTTATACTGTTTATACTTCTTTCCTTTTCCTTTCGATTATTTGTACATCTATACCTTTTTTTTTTTTTTCTTATATGTAAATATCATATATACATACACACACAAAAAAAAAAAAAAAAAAAATGGACTGTGTGAAAAAGAACCCAAAAGAGTAAAGAAGGGTCAACTTGCATTATTCACTGTCTTACTCATGTTTTTCTAAGTATGGATGTCATCATCAAATAGGGGGAGATTGTTGGGTCATCAAGATTTGAAGATGACCTCATGATCTCCTTTTATACTTTGAAAAACATTTTATACTTAGAGAAATTTTGGATGCATGGTTCTTTGTAATGGCTTGTACAAGATATCAAATGTTTGGTGAAGTCAAAGATCAACCAAAGTCAAGATTAAAGATTCTCTCATTGTGGAAGTGAAAGATCTTTTCTCAAACATACAAGTCATTGTTCACCGAAATTGTTCTCACAATTTCGGTGGTATTTCCACCGAAACTTCTCTCTATTTCGGCCTAGTCTCAAAGAAGCTTTTCCCAAAGATGATGTCATATATCTCAAAGATGATGTCACATATCTCAAAGATGTGTCACATATCCCAAATGACATTTCGGTGGGACCTCAAAGAAGCTTCAAAGATGTTTTCTCCAAAGATGTGTCACATATCTCAAGTTTCCATCGGTGGTGCTTTTCTTGAAAGAAAATCTGAGAAGCAAAAGGAGACAAAAGTGAGAGACATAATAAGACAAAATGAGAAGCAAATTCATTTTGTCTTGGAAGAAATCTTACAACCTTTCTTCGGTGGTGCATTTGTTGAAAGAGATTTTGAGAAGCAAAAGAAGACAAAACTGAGAGACATAAGAAGACAAATTGAGAAGATATTTTCTACATGGATAAAGTGACCTTCTGTCTTATTATCCATTTTCAGCTAAGGTCCCTGTTATCTGCTCAAGCTACTCTGTCTGCACCTAGTAAAAGGTGACAAGGACTTCACAACTTTCCAGAAGTCAACATCCTCAGCAAGTGTGAAGATGACAAGTGTCTCAAGCATTCAATGCTTGCACACTCCTTGTCACTATAAAAGGAAGAGCTCTCCATACTGAAATACACACATCTTGAGAGACTTTGAAGATTACTGTGAGCTCTTGATATTCTACGCAAACTGGAAGAATTCTCTAAGTGCAAGAATTTCCAGTTTGCTTGAAAAACTTTATAGCTTTGTTCTAAGTGTTCTTAGTTATTTTGTTGTATACTTTGTGTAAGATTGTTAGAATAGTTTATCTGTTCTTTTCCGCAACAGTCTTAAGTTTTCTATGTGTAATTCTTGTTGAAAGATTTTCAATAAAAGAATTAAAATTGTGAAAATTTTGAGTATTGTATTCAACCCCCCCTTCTACAATACTTGTTATAGCCATCTGGGACTAACAGGTACATCCCCAGCTGATGATATCCCTTTCCAATGAAGGTCTTCTGTTTGTAGATCACAAGCTTCAATGCCTCGATGTTGAGGCCAAACCCGTTTTTGTCAAGTCTGGCCGCAGACACAAGGCACTTGTTGATCGAGGGAACATGTAAGACATCCCTTAGAGTGACAGTCTTGCCGGAGGTGAATGTGAGTAGTACGGTCCCAATCCCCGCAACATCAGCCGTGCCATTGTTGGATACTATCACCTGTCTTCCTTCTTGAACAGGTCCATACTCCATAAACATGGACCTGGAGTCACAAACATGAACAGTGGCTCCAGTGTCCAAATACCAACCTCCTCTACTAGCGGTGATTCTGGTAGCTGCTTCAGAGATCATATCAATCTCGTCCATTTGCAAGCTTGCAACAAGGTGCTGGATATCTTCAACCGTGTTTGCCACTGGTGGTCCGGACTTTCTTTGCTTGCATTCCCTCGCATAGTGCCCTGCCTCTCCGCAGACATGGCACTTACCTGGTCTCTTTGGCCCTTGACTAGAGGACTGCCCAGACTTCTTGAAAATTTTCTTTTGAGGACCCAAGTTCCACTTTTTAGTGGGTCCATTAGATTTAAACTTCCCTTTACCACCAGCCTGCACGCTGTTGGCACTCAAGATAGTCTTGCCCCTCTTGTCCCTATTTCGTGTCTCTTCCTCTATCCTGATATGTTTTATTAAATCATCCAAAGAATAGTCTTCGGATTTGTGCATCATACGTTTTTGGAAATCTTTCCAGGAAGGAGGCAGTTTATCAACAACTGCCCCTACTTGGAAAATATCAGGAAGGGAAATGTTGAGAGCTTTCATTTTGTTAACCAATACTTGAAGTTCGTGAAGTTGTTCAAGTATTGGTTTATCATCAACCATATTGAATCTCAAGTATCGAGACACAAGGTACCTATTAGTACCTTCTTCTTGTGCCTTGTACTTGAATTCCAATGCGGTCCAAAGTTCTCGAGGACACTTAATAGGGGCATATAGGTCATAGAGCCGATCGGACATGCCATTTTTTATATGCCCACACGCTAAGGTTTCACATTCCTTACGAAGTAGCCGCTCCTTCTCGAGTTCGGCTATCTTAGCTCTGTCCGGTTCTTTCCCCTCAGCGGGAATAGGATTATCAGGTATGGGTTGCAATTCCACATTTGGGTCCACCACAAACCATAGTTTGAGAACCATTAGCATGAACTTAACTTTTTCAGCCAAGCGAGTGAAATTGGACCCATCGAAACTGTCCAATTTCACGAGTTCTTGTGGCATCAAGCGGTAGTTGCCGGTTTCCATTTGTTGATCTATATAAAACCTTTAAGATTGTTGAATATTTTTATATAGAATCAGTAAAATATTCCACAAGTTATAATTAAACAAAACTTGTAAGGTATTAATTTAATTATAAGCTTTTCTTATTAAGAATGATTTAAATACTATATATATTTATATAAGAATCTTAAATATAAATATATATGTATACGTAAATCAACAGCAGCAGTAAACAAACTTTGATTTGTTTTGAAGTCTTAATAAGCAAATATATATATATATATATAGGGGTGATATTTTTTGCAAACCAGTGTATTTGTACAAACTCGTACAAACCATACCTAGCTTCATGATTTTGTAAATTTGGCTTCATGAATATTTTTATATATATTTTGGCTTCATGAATATATCATTTGGCATTTTTAACTAATTTATTTACAAAAATAAGGGTATTTTAGGGCTCCACCGAAAAAAATTAGTTAAAAATGTCAAATGATATATTCATGAAGCCAAATTATATATTCATGAAGCCAATATATATATATATATATATATATATATATATATATATATATATATATATATTCATGAAGCCAAATTTACAAAATCATAAAGCTAGGTATGGTTTGTACGAGTTTGTACAAATACACTGGTTTGCAAAAGATACCCATTCTATATATATATATATATAAGAGTCTTTATAATATATATATATATATACGTAAACAACAGAAACAGGAACCAAATTAACTTGTTTTAATAAGCAATATATATATTGTTGGGAACTGAAAATAAGCTAAGTATGGATAGTGCTGCTAGTCCATGATTTCTACTGCTAAGTCTACATTAATACTGCCAGAAGAAAGTTAATACTGCTGGGCAAGATTACTACTGCGTATACACGGTTAGTACTGCTAGACCAAATTACTACTGCGTATACACGGTTAGTACTGCTAGACCAAATTACTACTGCGTATACACGGTTAGTACTGCTAGACCAAATTACTACTGCAAGACATGGTTAGTACTGCTGAGCTGAGATACTACTGCTAGAAGACTGTGAAGGTTAATACTGCTGAAGGTCGTTAATGCTGCTAAGTCAAATCATTGTTAATACTGCTGACTTGATAAGTTTGGGATGCGATACTTTTGGAGACAAAGAAGGAATTGATCAAGATATGTTTAACGAAGATTCAGAAGATCAATTTACTTTTGATAGTTATCTTGTAATTACTTTTGTATAAATAGTATTGATAGATAGCTATTAGTAAAGAGATGATAGACGAGTTAATATACGAGTGAAATAGAATTCGATATTGATTCAAGAGAGAATTAACCTCAAGGTGTAAGAACCCTATTTCTAGAGAAGTAGAAGTCGTCTTGTTGAGCCTGTTCAACAAGATTGAGGTTTGGTTGTTAATATTGTGATTCAAAACAGTGAATACAAAATTGTGAATTTTCTGTTACATTGTTCTTGATTGTGAGAATTAAAGTTCTTTTCCGCAGATTCTTTAATTCTGAATTCTAAGTGTTTATTGTCTTGTTAAGATTCGATCCTGACAAGTGGTATCAGAGCCTGTGTTTCTTAGAATTCTACAATCATTATGGAAAATTCTATTGAATCAAACAGTACTTTTGATTGGAGTGATCAAGCTGAGGAAGCCTGTCAGAATCAAGCTCTTATGGCAGAAGTATCTGATATTCCCACTGAGGTACAATCTAAACTCTGCTCTCAAGCTTGCATTGATGCTGTTAAAAGATATAGGGATCACAATCAGGGTATGTGTGATAACCTTAGGAGGCTAGAGAAAGATGTGAAAGATTATGTTAGGATTGTAGAAAGGTTTGAGGAACAGATTAGAGCTTTTCAAGCTAATGAACTTCAACACTCCTATGATACTAACTATTGGAAGTGGGAGAAGAATGAGTATGAGATTAAGCTGAAAGTGTCTGGGGAGGAGAATGAGAAATTAAAAGAAGAGCTTAAGAAGGTTAAACTTGATGTTGAAAAGTTTACCTGTGCTTCTAAAACCATGGATACCATCATTAAGGCTCAAATCCATGACAAGATGAAAGTAGGGATAGGGTACAATGCCACACCTCCACCCTATAATAACAACTACATGCCTCCTAAGTCTGATTTGTTAGAGACCAAGGATAGGAAGGATCCTGAATTAAAGATTAATATAGATCCTTGTGAAGAAGAAGTAGTTGTTGAGGATGAGACTGACAAAGCAGGATCTGATGAGGAATGTGAAAGTCCATATGTTAAGAACAATGAGATAAAAAGGACTGAAACAGAAGAAGGAGTTAAGAACAATGGGATAAAAAGGACAGAAACAGAAAAGGGAGTCCATTACACACAGACCACAGTTGTGGCTCCCAATACCTGTAAACATTGTTCTTGTAAGAAATCTCAAGAGCTTAAGCCCCAAAAACATGATAACAAAAGGGGTAATCAAAGAAATTGGAATAACCAGTGGGCTATGAGACAAGGAGTTGATCTGAACAGAATTAACAGGCCAAAACCTTGTTTCATCTGTGGTAAGCTAAATCATTTAGCCAAACACTGTTATTTCAATCCTGTTAACCAAAGGTTTAATGCTCAAAGATCTTTTCAAAAACCTGGTGGTTACAGAAAGAATGGTGGCTATAAAAAGTCTGTGAGGAAAGTTGTGGCAAAGAAACAAGTTAAAACCAAAAGCCACATGAAAAAGGCAGAAACAGAAAGTGTTAGAGTATGGATGCCTAAAGGTACTAATGATAATACTGCCAACTCAGTTAGTACTGCTAACAATGTTAGTACTGCTAACACTGTTAGTACTGCTTCAAAAGTTGGTGCTGCTAGCAGTGTTAATACTGCTAGTAATCATTCCAAAGTTAGTGCTGCTAGCGATGTTAGTGCTGCTAACACTTTTAGTGCTTCTTCTTCAGATAGTACTGCTGCTAGCAGTGTTAACTCTGTTAATACTGCTTCTAGCAGTGTTAACTCTGTTAATACTGCTACCTCTGTTAGTACTGCTGATACTACTGCTAACAATACTGCTGCTCCCAGTATTAGTACTGCTAGCACTGTTAGTACTTCTGAGGTTAATACTGCTTCTAGTGCTGCTACACCAATAATTTTGACAAAGTACTCCAGTACTGCAGTACCTAAATTTGAAAATCTCATCAAAACCAAGTGCAAGTACTTTGATGAGCAAGGGAGACCCAAGACCACTTCGGCTTGGGTTCCCAATAAAACTAATTGATCTGTCAGATGTGCAGGGCAACCAACAGCTCAAGGGGAAGAGCATTTGGCATGTTGATAGTGGTTGCTCCAGGCACATGACAGGTAACATGGCCTGCCTCAAAAATTTCAAAAAGATTGATGGAGGACATGTTACTTTTGGAAATAATCCTGCAGGAGGTAAGAGAAGTGGTAAAGGTGATGTGTCAGAAGGTAAGATGACATTTGAGGATTTGACTAGTAATGCAAAGTGCAGAGTTACTACTGCCAGTGCAGAGTTACTACTGCTAGTGCAGAGTTTACTACTGCCTGTGTTCTAGTAGTTAATACTGCTTGTGTAGTTAATACTGCCCTTGTGGTTAATACTGCTTGTGTAGTTAATACTGCCCTTGTGGTTAATACTGCTTGTGTAGTTAATACTGCCCTTGTGGTTAATACTGCTTTGCAGTTAATACTGCTCAGTAGTTAATACTGCTAGTGCACAGTTAATACTGCTTGTGTAGTTAATACTGCTCAGTAGTTAATACTGCTTGTGTAGTTAATACTGCTCAGTCGTTAATACTGCTTGTGTAGTTAATACTGCCTCGCAGTTAATACTGCTAGTGCACAGTTAATATTGCTTGTGTAGTTAATACTGCTTTGCAGTTAATACTGCTCGGTAGTTAGTACTGCCTATGTCGTTAATACTGCTTTTGATAATCTAGGGCATATAAATACCCCTGTTTGCCCGCCAAAGTTCATAACGACTCTTCGCATTAACTTCTTCTCTCTCGTTCTAACCTAGTCTCCCCAGAATCTTTGTGTTTTTTCTTTCAAGAATCCTCAGGAATCATGGAGTTTGTTGATGAGCACAATGAAATAGCCATGCTTCAGAAGCCAAAACAAGCTGCGGGATTCCACGATATCGTCGATTTTCTTAAATCCTCGCACATCTCTTATGCCCTAACGGTGAGCCCAACCATCTATATCGAACATCAGACGCAATTTTGGGAGAATGCCACTGTTAGTTTCGAAGAATGGCAGAAAACCATTCGAACAAGGGTTTGTGATAAACCCTTGAAAGTCACAGAGGAGGTTATTCGCATCTCTCTTCACTTGGATGATGCCTCAGGTATAACCTCTCTATCTTCTGATGACCTATATTCGACTTTACAAAGAATGGGGTATGAAGGTCCCATTGGTGTTTTTAAATTCTACAAGTCAAAAATTTTCAACCAATGGAGATTCCTTGTTCATACCCTGATGCACTGTATTTCCAAGAAAACTACTGGATGGAGTGAGTTCAGCAGTCCCATTGCATATGCCTTGGTCTGCTTATCCACTGCCAGAAAGTACAATTTTTCAGCTATGATCTTTAATGATCTTGTATCAAACCTGGAATCCAAAAAGCGATTTTATATGTATCCAAGGTTTGTTCAAGAAGTGATAACTAAGGAATTGATGGACTTACCTCAGTTTGATGAGGTATATGTACCAAAATCCCCTAAAGGGAAGGTTTTTTCAAATATGAAAAGACTTCCTAGGGACTCGGAAGGAGTTGACACACCATTGTTCTCTACAATGATGGTTGTGTCCCACCCCTCTGAAGGTATGGCATCAGGATCAAGGCCCTCATTAGATCATCCCACTGATGGCCAAACCCCACCTTCACTCACTATAAATATCCCTCAGCACATACTTCAAAAGCCCACTCCTGTTTTATCCAACAAGTTTCAAAGAAGAAAGGTGCACAAGGTTCCTTCCCTTGATGTACCTACTCAGAGCCCTAAGCCTTTAAGCCCTCAGTTGGAGCATTCTCCAATTGAGAATATCAACAGGGAAACCACAGGGGTGTCTCCCAACCCCAAGAAGGTGCTCTCTAAGGAGAAGGATGAGCATATGGGTGCTAAGGCTGCCACTACTTCTGCTAGCACAGAGAAGGACAGTGGTAACATAAATAAGACCTTCCCCATGGCAACTCTAAATGAGAAATCATTAGGAGGACCCAGGTGCCAAGAAACCAAGGGGGCAGTTAGTGCTTCTGCTAGGCAGAAGGCTTCTGCTAAAACTTCCAAGGATCCCCTAAAGAAGGTAAAAACTTCTAAAAAGGGTGAGGATAGACATAACAAAGAGGAATTGATGGCTACTTCCAGTGATCCTTTAAAGAAGGTAAACACTTCTAAACAAGGTGAGGATAGATATAACTATGATGAATTGATGGAAACCATTGGAAATGTCAACTTGGATGTTATGGCACAGAAGAAGGAGATTGAGCAACTGAAGACTGTGGTCACCTACCAACAGTCTCAAATTGAGAAGCTCAAGAAGATGGTCACCAAGTTGTTGCACAGAAAGAAAAAGGCAAGATTTGTGCTGAGAAGAAGAATTCCAACTGATGATGCTCCCAAAAAGGGGGAGTCAGAGTCAGAATCAGAAGCAGAACTGAATATGAAGGGTCTACAAGTTGAGGGGGAGACAGTTCAGATGGAGACTGAGATGGAAATTGATAATGCACAGTTTAAGGGGGAGTCCAGTGCACAGAATAAGGGGGAGACAGAAAAGGTGGAAAAGCTTGTTAAAGAAGCAGAAACTGTAAAGGCAGCAGTAACTGAAGTTCCAAAAGAAGCAGTAACTGAAGTTGAAGCAGAAACTGTTAATGCTGCAAATGTTCATGAAGCAGCATAAATCATACAAGAAGTAGTAACAGAAATCTTGAAAGCAGTAGTAACAGAGAAAGAGCCTGAAACTGAAGTAGCAGCAGAAACTGTTAATGCTGCTGACTCTAAGCAAGCAGCAGAAACAGTTAATGCTGCTCAATCTACAAAGAAAGCAGTAACAAAAACATAAGCTGAAACAGTAACAGAGAAGCTTACAGTAGAAGAAGTGGAGGTTGCAGAGGCTTTAATCAAAGCCAAACATGATACACCTCCAACTGCCAAGAAACAGGAAGAAACTAAGGATGCAAAGATGGTTTTCAGCAGAAAGAGAACAAAGTCTGTGGCTACTAAAAAGAAGCTTGTAAAGAAGCAAAGGGTAGAACCTGTTGAGAAACCAGTGGTAGAAGAGAAAGAAAAGGAAGAAGTTACCAAGGATGAAGGACAAGGAGATAGTAAGACAGGTCAATCCAGTAATGCACAATCACTTAGCAATGAACAATGTGACTTGTACATCACTATGGTTGATACTGAACCAATCAAAGTGACTCCATTAGATTCAAAACCTCCTGAAATCAGTCACTGGGATACTTTGATAGATGAGAGAAAGGAGTATATCAGACTCAAGAGAGCTGATGGGCAGTTTGAAGTCTACAGAACATGGGGACAATTTATAAGAAGATGCTCAAGATCTGACTTGGAAGAGATGTTCAAAGTAGGCATGCAGATCTATGGTAACATGTTGACAGAAAGAGGTATGTCTATCACAAAGATGGTGTTAGAATACCTATGCCTAATGTTTAGACCAGAAGTAGTTCAGCACATAACAGCAAGACCTTTTCAAGCAGTAACCCACTGGATGCTCTATGAAAATTGTGGAGTGTATGTTATATCAATTGACAACACATATCAGGAGTATTATCTGGTGGATGAAATCTACAAACACTGCATGAAAAGACTGAAAGGGATGTTACATGTAAAATTGGTCTGCAACAAAGACTCTGCTATGGGAAGATTCTTGGTAAGAAGGATTGTAAATCAGAGTCTAGGTTTAAGTCCTGATCTATGCTTATATGATGACTAAGTTTTGGTAGCATCATTTGAAGAACTTGACTTCTTTTCCTAAAAGTCAAGTTAGGGGGAGATTGTTGGGAACTGAAAATAAGCTAAGTATGGATAGTGCTGCTAGTCCATGATTTCTACTGCTAAGTCTACATTAATACTGCCAGAAGAAAGTTAATACTGCTGGGCAAGATTACTACTGCGTATACACGGTTAGTACTGCTAGACCAAATTACTACTGCGTATACACGGTTAGTACTGCTAGACCAAATTACTACTGCGTATACACGGTTAGTACTGCTAGACCAAATTACTACTGCAAGACATGGTTAGTACTGCTGAGCTGAGATACTACTGCTAGAAGACTGTGAAGGTTAATACTGCTGAAGGTCGTTAATGCTGCTAAGTCAAATCATTGTTAATACTGCTGACTTGATAAGTTTGGGATGCGATACTTTTGGAGACAAAGAAGGAATTGATCAAGATATGTTTAACGAAGATTCAGAAGATCAATTTACTTTTGATAGTTATCTTGTAATTACTTTTGTATAAATAGTATTGATAGATAGCTATTAGTAAAGAGATGATAGACGAGTTAATATACGAGTGAAATAGAATTCGATATTGATTCAAGAGAGAATTAACCTCAAGGTGTAAGAACCCTATTTCTAGAGAAGTAGAAGTCGTCTTGTTGAGCCTGTTCAACAAGATTGAGGTTTGGTTGTTAATATTGTGATTCAAAACAGTGAATACAAAATTGTGAATTTTCTGTTACATTGTTCTTGATTGTGAGAATTAAAGTTCTTTTCCGCAGATTCTTTAATTCTGAATTCTAAGTGTTTATTGTCTTGTTAAGATTCGATCCTGACATATATATATATATATATATATAAGACAACAAACAGTATATATATATATATATATATATATATATATATATATATATATAATATATTGCAACAGTAAACAATAAATAAAATTAGAACCTTTTATTAATTTGACAATCAATTAATAAACTCAAGTATTAACAGTGGATTCTACGTTAGTTCGATTAACACAAACAAACAAATAATCCTAAAACAATTCTATCCTTCGCGATAGATTTGTCAAGAAAGGTGTAGAAGCAGAGTGTTCACACTAGTGAACAAAAGCAAATAACGTGCAAAAAATTAAAACCAACCTGATTTCTTTCTTCAATCAAACGAGAGACGAACTGCACGGTGAAAACCTGTCCTTAAAGGTTTTATACGGTTACTCGTTTAACGCTGTGAGTTTCAAACCGTAAAGCCCAGGATTTGATGCAGTTTTCGATTATGAACAGCACTCACAATCGAATTACAAAGCTAAAGTCGATGCAGAAATTGAAGATGGAAGGAGAGCTCGGTTCTGTCGAAAACAGGAGTAGCAGCAGCAGTTGAAACAGAGAGAGAGATAGCAGTAGGGAGTAGAGAGAGCTTTTCAATTTCTGATCTGTTTAGAGAAGCCATTTAGCCAGTATTTATCCTGGCCAATACCCCCACCAGATCAGGCCTTAATCCTCTTTTTTTAGGAGCCCATGACTATCAGTTAGAGACCAAGTCTCAAACTGACTTTGAATAATAAAACACATTTTATTATATGTTTAATTATATAAGTTTGAATTTCAAATTAAATTAAACATCTCCATTAATCATGTGATTAAAGTGATCTCTCAGATTTCTTTCCAACCTCACAAAATTTCCAACATGTGTGTGTATATATATATATATATTTAAATTATTAATATAAAATGAAAAAATTAATAATAAATGGACCAAAATGCCCCTGATTTAACGGAGGTTTTTAACGCTAGTTAGTTTTAGGGACCTCTATCATAACGAAGTGAAACAACAGGGACCCTAGCTAATTTGGGTCAAACCAAAGGGACCAAATTTGTAGTTTACTCGTTTTTCTTTTCTTGTTGTTTTATGATATTCTTCTATCATCCGGATGCGAAACGCACCTAAACAAAGATAGCAACGTGAATGAGCAGGTACAGTTTCCCCTGGAAAACCCGCATGTCTTTTTGTGTGGAAAATAGCCAATGAGAGAAAGACACGTGTGTGCCAAAATCTTGATCGTAGATTTTATGAAAGCACACTCTGATGCAAACACGGTGGGGGCCTGAGGGGTAGGGCTGGAATTTAGGGAGGGGCTCAATGAAAAATCTCAATAGAGAGACCCACAAATCGGAATCTCCGAGATATTTGGTCGTCACATTTCTTTTAGTTATGATTTTACAAAATGTGTGTGTTAATTTACTTGGATCATTTTATTTTCTCATTTTCTTGATTATTATAGTTTTTCTGGTCTTTTATTTGGCATGTTGTGTAGATGTTGCTATTGATATATCATGTTTCACCCACATATCTTCTAAGGCCATCAGTACCCCATCCCTCTATCTTTCAAAGATTCCAGCTCCACATCAGCGCCACATCAGTTTTTTTCAATCCCTCACTTAATCTCTAAACACCCTTACCACATTCCCTCAAACCTTTTTGCCACCTCATTTATTTTAATTCTTTTATTTATACATTTAATTATTTAACAAAATAAAAATATTTATATATTTTTTAATAAATAAAAATAAGATAAATAATAAAAATTAAAATTCATATCATTCATTAAAAATAAAAATTACAAAATAAATTTAAAAATCTACTCGTCGTCATTGTTGGGAACTTGGATACGCCAAATATGTTCGACCAAATCCGACCGAAGGTTATTATGAGTGTCCCGGTTTATGACTTCTCGAACATTTGCCGCGCGTTGTGTCTCACTGATTTGGCTTTCGATATCATCCGTGAAAAAGTCGTTTTCCACGTCACCACAAATAGCATGGTTTTCGTCTTCGAGTATCATATTGTGTAATATGACACAAGCGTACATAATGTTTGCCAATCTTGAGAGTTCCCATCCGCGTGCCGGGTTATGAAGTATATGCCAACGTGCTTTAAGCACGCCAAAAGCTCGTTCAACATCTTTACGTGCGGATTCTTGCGCGGACTTGAACTTTTGTCGTTTAAGGTCTTGTGGGCACGTAAATGATTTTACGAAAGTAGCCCATTCCGGATATATCCCATCCGTTAGATAATATCCGTGCTTGTAGGTGGCTCCATTCACCTCAAAAGGGCACTCAGGTGCTTTTCCATCATATACATCGTTGAAGATGGGCGACTGATTGAGAACATTGATGTCGTTGTTGGAACCGGCAACACCAAATTATGCGTGCCAGATCCATAGATCTTGAGAGGCCACTGCTTCTAGCATGATTGTCGGGTGCTCATGATCACCTCTCATGAATTGACCTCGCCATGCATTCGGACAATTTGCCCACGCCCAATGAGTACAGTCTATGCTGCCGAGCATGCCGGGAAATCCGTGTTTAGCTTCATGCGCGGCGTACAACTTCTGAATATCAATAAAAGTAGGCTTGCGTAAATATTTTTGACCATACAGTTCAATAATACATGTGCAGAATTTGTACAGACAATCTCGTGACGTTTTCTCTCCCATACGGATGTACTCGTCAAGTGCGTCAGCACTTACTCCATACGCCAATTGCCGAATAGCGGAAATACACTTTTGTATCGGAGAAAAACCTTGTTTGCCTAACCCGTCAAACCGAAGTCTAAAATACCGATACCCTACTTCTAAATCTTCAACTATTCGTTCGAATAGTTGTCTGCTCATCCTGAACCGCCGCCTAAACATATCCGGTGTATAAATCGGGTTGACACCAAAGTAGTCCCGCATAAGCCGCTCGTTTGCAGTTACTCGACCTCTTTCAATGTTTGCGGCCCTCTCTCTTGTTGACGATGAGGCGGTGCTACCATACAGCGATTGTGCAGTCTGTCGAAAAATTTCCCTTTGTAGATTCAACAACTCGTCGGTGTCTACGAATGATGATGATGCGGTTGGTGAACCGGGTTGTGGCGAATCCATATTGTTTAAAATATGGAGAATGGAAGAGTGTTTGAGAGAGTTTAAGAGGTGTGAAAAATAAGAGTTTGAGAGAATTTGAGAGGTGTGAAAAATAAGAGGTTGAGAGAATTTTAGAGAGTTTGAGAGGTGTGAGAAATAAGAGGTTGAGGGTTAAATATATAGTGGGATTAAATTGAGAAAAAAAATTATTTATTTTTGTTTAAAAAGAGCCGTTCAACGGCATTATTTTTAAAAATTAAATAATTTTTTTTTAATAAACCTTCGGGATGAATCGGGATCCCATCCCCGGAATCCATCCCGACCCGCTGAGCCCGCAAGGCCCGTAGCCCACCCCCGCTGAGCCCGAAGGCATCCCGAGCCCGGGTACGGATGGCCTAAGAGGTATATAAGTAAAATGTACTTTATATCGTAATGTAATTGAAGAAATAATTCAGACTGATTAAATGCTGATCAACTCAAATATTATTTAAAGAGTTTGGCTAAAGTCTAAGGCCATCCGTACCCCATTCGGGATGGGGCTCGGGATGGCAGCGGGATGTGCGGGGTTGGGCTACGGGATGTGCGGGGTTGGCGGTAAGGGATGGAATCCGGGGATGGGATCCCGATCCATCCCGAAGGGTTTTTAAAAAAAAAATTAATTAAATTTTTTTAAAATTCATGCCGTTGAACGGCTCTATTACTAAAAAAATTTATTTTTCTCAATTTAATCCCACTATATATTTAACCCTCTACCTCTTATTTCTCACACCTCTCAACCTCTTATTTCTCACACCTCTCAACCTCTTATTTTTCACACCTCTCAAATTCTCTCAACCTCTTATTTCTCACACCTCTCAAACTCTCTCAAATTCTCTCAACCTCTTATTTTTCACACCTCTCTCATCATGAATTCAAACAGAACACCTACACCTCGTCGTAACCGACCGAATACACCACAATCGCAAGAAGATCAAGAGCTTGGTTTCCAAGCGTTTACACAACAAGGTTATTATCCGCAATTTTCGCAACAAATTCCGTCACAATGGTCGCAAAAGGTTATCATCCGCAATTCAAACAGAACACCTCTTATTTTTATTTATTAAAAAATATATAAATATTTTTATTTTGTTAAATAATTAAATGTATAAATAAAAGAATTAAAATAAATGAGGTGGCAAAAGGGTTTGAGGGAATGGGGTACGGGTGTTTAGGGATTGTTAGGGATTGAGTGAGGGATGAGAGAAAAGCTGATGTGGCGCTGATGTGAAGTGGAATATTTGAAAGATTCCCTCCATGGGGTACTGATGGCCTAAGCAAAAATAAATAAACCGACAAAACATGGTGTTTAATGATGCAATTCACATACTATTGTGGTCAATCTTATCGTAAAAACGCTCATTAATGATATGGATTGTCGCACCATATTTTAAGGGGTGTGCTATTTGCACCAAAAAAGTCAACATGATTACATAGTTTTCATAAACTATTATTTTTTTGATTTAAATATATATACATAGTTTTCATAAACTATTATTTTTTTGATTTAAATATATATATACATATATATATTATATATATATATATATTATTTATTTGTTATATATATATATTAGAAATATAGAAATATATATATATATATATATTATATAAATATATTAGAAATATAGAAATATATATATATATATTATTTTAAATTTTATATATAAAAAATATATAAATCCAAAAAAATTCAAGATTGAGCTCATTTTAAACGTATCGAAGAGACGATTATAATGGTGTAACTTGTTAAAATTAAAACGTATTTTTTTAACGTATTATAGTTAATAAATGATTATATGTATTAAATGTAAAATTAAAATTATGAAAATTAAGGGTATAAAGTATATTTATTAAAAATGTAAATATAAATTAAAAATCTTAATTTGATGGAATCTTGGTCGTACGAAAATCTACAAAATCTCATATTTTGGATATGTCACCAACATTATTGCATACTTTCAAATGCTTCATCATGATACTTCTTCTCTATTTCATACTTGCCATCATTTCAAGATTACTATCTATAAAACAACATTTACCCCATTTCAAGATTACTATCTATAAAACAACATTTAACAATCACTAAAAAAGTTAAATTGTTCTAATTTTCAGGTGTTCTTGCTTATCTGAATGACACATGGTTGATATATAAAGAAATGTTTGTATTTGTTTGGACTGATAAATTTCTCCACTTTGGAAATCAGACAACTAACAGAGTGGAGAGTCAACATTCCAAGTTGAAAAGTTACTTGGATTCAGCGAAATCAAGTCTTGAGACATTTATGAGCAAGATCAATCAAATCATTCAGTCACAAGATACAGAAATTAAAGCAAGTCTTGAAGTGAGCAAAAGTGTCATGAAACATCGTCATCGCATAACACACTTCAGCAAATTGTGTGGTTTCGTTTCACATTATGCATTAAACATAATATTCCAAGAGTATGAGCGAGCTCAATCTGTTGGCTTATTTTCTGAAAATTGTAGTTGTCTACTACGTACAAGTTATGGGTTGCCATGTGCGCACGAACAAATGCAATACTTGAACAAAGCTCATCCTATCCCAATTGATTCAATTGATGTATTTTGGACGACGCTTGATTTATCACCGTGCCAATCTTTACTAGATGATGACGTAGGTTGTGAAGCTGAAGTCCAAATGTTTACTGAGAAATTTAACAAGCAATCGAGATCTGGTAAGTTCAGTTTTCTGGGGAAGATAAAAGAGATAGTCAATGCATCAAACACATGGGTTCGTGAACCTGTTGTTAACAAGACTACTCGTGGACGGCCCTCGATGAAGGATAAGCTTTTCAGAAAAACTCATATTGATCCCTCATTTGCAGAAAGACCCCTTAGACGTAGTAGTTCGAACGCGTCAACATTTGTTGACTTGGAAAAAATTAGTTACCAGGAACCACCGAGACACAGTTCTTTCATGGGCAAAAACTATAATGTACATCCATACAT
This sequence comes from Saussurea involucrata, assembly GCA_033807775.1. Lineage (NCBI taxonomy): Eukaryota > Viridiplantae > Streptophyta > Magnoliopsida > Asterales > Asteraceae > Saussurea > Saussurea involucrata. Next base: position 51,531,297 of record CM066322.1, on the reverse strand, counting down.
TAATCAATTTCAAAAGATGTTTCACCCTTACATTACGCATGTACATGATGTGAAAGGTGATGGAAATTGTGGATTCCGAGCAATAGCTGTCTGGCTGGGTCTTCATGAAGATGCATGGCCCACAATTCGGTCTAACTTGATGGAAGAGTTAGACACACACAAGGCAGAATATTGGGAAGCTTTTGGAGGTCAATATTGGAAGATTGTTTACAACACTTTAAACTTATTTCAATCAGATCGAGGTGCACCGGTTGAACACTGGATGACAATGCCTGAAATAGGTGTCTTGATTGCTTCAAAATATAATGTGATATTACACGTTATAAATATGGCAGGCAGTATGACGTACTTGCCGCTTAGGTCCACTCCGCCAGCGTGGTATCAACATGTTGCTTTTACAATTGGGTACGTTAATGGTAACCATTATGTGAAATTAGATATGGCAGAAGGATACCCGTTCCCTCGTATAACTCAACATTTTTCCACTACCGTTATCAGTGTGCTGCAGGATGGGCTACCCCGTATTCAGATCGAATACAGAAGTATGAGCGACTTTTACGTGTTAATTGTACTACGGATAATGTTATTTTAGAATAATCGAATGTAATATAGATTATTTTATGTTCTATTTATATGTTAAATCGCAATGTTTATGTTTTATTTTTATAATTATATAATTGACACCCCTATATATATAAACAAAAAGAATAATATATATATATATATATATATAAAACAAATAAATAATATATATTTATTATATAAAACAAATAAATAATATATATTATATAAAATAAATAAATAATATATATATATATATTATATATATATATATATTTCTATATTTCTAATATATATATATTATATAAAACAAATAAATAAATAATATATATTATATAAAATAAATAAATAATATATATATATATATATTATATATATATATATATTATATATATATTTAAATCAAAAATGATTGGTATAAAAACAATGTAATCATTTACCAATCATTTTTGTACTTTTTGGTGCAAATAGCCAAATTTTTGGTACAAATAGCCAAACCCATTTTAAGTGGTTAAACGGTCACGTCAAGAGGTATGGTGAATTATTACACATAAAAGACACAAAAATCTCGTGCTAAAAGGTTTAGAGGATGGGAATGATCAAACTATTAATTTGATTAGACTTGACTATAATATGGTAGAATAAGATGAATTGAATATATCATTATTTCTTTTTGGCTTTCTCTTAATTAAAATTAAGTTAGATGAACATTTCATTATATTTAATTATTAATTGGGAGCGTTTAGTAGTGTTGCAATACTGATAATGTTACTTGATCTCGCATAATCATAGTAGTTAGGGGCTGTTTGGCAACTTCATAATCATTTGGTGCCGAATGACTAAGGATATATTTGGCAAACTAGATAATAAGTTAGCTAACCTTATCGGGGACCTACATACAACATGCTTCACTATTCATAGGCTACCGCCAACCTTATTTTACTCTATTTAGATAAAACTCATTTCAATGCAGATTATACATACTACTCTAGTAGATCATGGCACATTACATTAGAAGTCATATATGAATGATGGGGTGCAATATATACTTGCACATTGTTATATAAAAAGTATGCTAGAAGGCATGAAAAATGTAACATCTCGATTTTTGGAACTTTTAAGATAAATATGAAAAATAGGATTTTGGATTAAATCCTACATTTTATAGTCTTGTTGGATGGAGAATTCAAATACGAGTCCAACGGTTCTTTTCGGAGCAAAAACGGAGCTAAAACGAAGAAGTTATGGCCAACACAAGTTTCGGTACGCTCTGTGCTATAGTGCCCTGCGATTGTGACACTGTCACCAGGGATGTAAACGAACCGAACGAACACGAACGAAGGCTTGTTCATGTTCGTTCGTTTAACTTAATCGAACAAACGAACGAACACGAACGGTAAACGAACGAGATTTTTTGTGTTCATGTTCGTTCGTTAAGAATTTTTGTTTGTTCGTGTTCGTTTATGTTCGTTCATTAAGAGTTAAACGAACGTAAACGAACGAACTTAAATAAACATAAACGAACGTAAACGGACGAACTTAAATGAACATAAACGAACGACTTTAAATGAACATAAACGAACAAACTTAAATGAACATAAACGAATGAACCCAAATGAACAAAAAACAACCACCATACTCATCATTTCGTTCGTAAAAAATACCTTAACAAAATGAAAAACCGGGTTAACTTAAGAGACATGAAAAATAAATTCTAAAAGATCAATTTACTTGATGATTTTACACATTAATTTCATATTATATAAATATGTTTATATATGAACAAGCATAAACGAACATAAATGAACATAAACGAACGTATACGAACATAAACGAACGTAAACGAACAAACATTAACGAACATAAATGAACGAACGTTCACGAACATAAATGAACGAACGATACCATTGTTCATGTTCGTTCATTTAACTAAACGAACAAAAAACGTGTTCATGTTCGTTCATTTATTAAATAAACAAACATAAACGAACTTCCCGCCGAACAGTTCACGAACGGTTCGCTGAACGTTCGGTTCGTTTACAGCCCTAACTGTCACAATCGCATGTCACAATCGACGGATGCCAAAAACTCTCGGTACAACCCGTGCGATTGTGTCAGCGATTGTGACACTGTCACTATCGCCCGGGGTACCAGGACCCTTAAAAATGCGATTTTCAGCCCCATTTCACTCCTCACTTCTCCCATTTCATCCCTTTCTCTCCCAAACCGAAACCCTAAGCCTCCAAAGTCGATTTTGAGCTGTTTAGTCACAAGATTCGAGATTTGCAAGTGATTTTCTTCGTCTACCATGATTTTGGGAAACAATCTTGAAAACCCTTTCACTCCATCTTCTTCACCCAAATCTTTCTAGGGTTTCATCCAACCTTTTTGACCTTTTTGAAGAATTGGAGCTTGTGGTGTTTTGTTGGTGATCTAGAGGTGTTTTGTTGGTGGATTCTTGTTGTGATTGAGGTAATTATCTCTTTTCTTCATCTAAGAAATTAGGGTTTTGGTATTATTGGTGGTTTTGATGTTTTATGATGGGGGAAACGATTCTAAGTGTTTAAATATGAATATTCATGGTTGGAAGTTATGAATTTAGGTTTTTGGAGGTTTTGGCTTGAAGATGCAAACTTCTTCAAATGAGCTTATGTTTGGAGAAATTCTAGATTTAGCCTAAATCTAGCAAGGTGAGTTCAAGTTGATTTGTGAACACTTTGTACATGCCAAAAATGTTATTTTCCAAATATCTGTGTGTTTTACTTGAAAATATCAATGGATGAGTTATTTGGTTAGTTTAACTCTTTGGAAATATTTATCTTCGTAAATGTTGTAAAACACCCATATTTGGGGCTTTTGGATATTTTGATGTGTAGAAATCATAATATGTCCTTAAAAGATTAATTGCTCAAAATGATGTCTATTTGATGGTTTAATCATATTTGTATAAATGATTTTATAAACCATTTGAGAAAATGCACAAATTAGTGCCAAGGGTCATTTCGAGGATTGTAAAGGTGTGAGTCCTTTTGGGAAAACCCTTTTTGTTTAACCGTGTCGGGTTTTGGATTAATAACGGTTTTATGGTACTTGTTTACCTAACTGATGTTTAAATGCATTTCATGCGATGATGACCGTTATTCATGGGTCTAGCGAGCTTTGAGCACTTTGCTCGGTTTTGACTTTGAGAAAGTTTTGGGGACATTTGTCCAGTTTAAACGGCTCGATGTGGAGTCTTATTTTGGTTTGCATTTATTGCACCGTATAGCATTTTATTGCACATTATTGATATTTACATGCTTGAGTGTTTTAATCATTCCGGGTTGAGCATGTTTGGTAGACTGTGTTGCATTGGATCCATAGGCATGTAAGTCAGTCTTTATTTGGATGGTCTATCTCCATGTGCACGGAGAGTGGACTATTGGAACGCATGGTTATATGCGTTAGGCCGTGGGGCCACTAGCGAGTAGGCAATGGGGGACACTGGAGTCCTTGAGGTGTAACTCGTCTAGACTGGATATGCAATGTGGTCCCTGTAAGTCCTTGACGTGTAACTCTGCGGAGTAGGCAATAAAGGCAATTTGTTTATGGTTTGAGGTTGTGATGTCTTTATGGCATGGAAACTAGGACCGGGACTTGAGGTGTAATCCAGTAACATCATAAGTGACCTAACTTTGTGTGCCCGTCACTTTCGATGGAATCGGGTCTCCCCCGTCACCGAAAGGTGTGGTTTTTGGGTATAAGGTTTTATCCATGTTTTCGGTGACGCACTTTATTTATATGAAATGCCTTCATGGTTCATTGGCAGAGTTCTATGCCTCATCCTATTTGGATGTTTTAAATATTGGAGTTTTGTCCATGTTTATATTTCTTGGGATATTTACGTTCCAATCACGTTTTGAGTGAGTTGGAGTTGGAATTCATTTTGGAAAACGTTTTATACAATTTAGGAGATTTTCTCATAGATTTTGTGTGAGTTGGAAAATGGGTGATTTGCCTGCCTTTAAAGTAAACTCTTTTGAAATCATGACTAAAACTACACCCCTCTCGATTTATGAATTTATATAGTCATGATAAAATGCTTGAACTCACTAGGCGTTAGCCTAACCCTTTTTATTTGTCGGCATGTGCAACAGGCTCAGGTTGGGAGTAGCTTTAGCTACACTGTGAAGTGGCGGGTGCTAGTAGAGTGCACGAGAGGTGATTTGTTTTAGTAAAGTCTTCCGCATTTATTTTGGGATTAGCAACTTATACTTGGGTTAAGTAACACCAGGTGTGGTTATTAGTCTTGGTGATAAGACTTAAATTGTTTATTGTTTGAGGTTAACTATAGCTTGTAAATTTGAGGTATTTCACTTATTGAATTATAGGGATAAATGTTATTATTTCGGACGAAATGTCAAAATTTTAAAGTAGTTGCTCTTTCCAAATTCCAGGGTGTTACAAAAAACTTCAAAAAGAAATGAAGACAACACCAACAAAATGTAGAACAGTAGTTGGGTATATGTAATAATCCCTTTCACATGGGAGACAACATGGACAAGATGCATCATGCATGTAAGTAGAGATGGCCAAACAGGCCCGGATCCGACCCGTCCCTCTAGAAGCCCGAAGCCCAGCCTGCATAAAGCCTGGCCCGCCCCGGCCCGCCTAAAGCCCTGGCCTTGGCCCGTCGGGCCCAACCAGGCCTAGTATTTGGAAGTTTCGCCGACTCGACCCGAAGCCCGATTGCGGCCCGGACCCAAGCCCGGACTGGCCCGGACCGTTTCGAATTTGAAAATCTGACCGTTATATAACGGCTATATGACCGTTTTGATGATTTGTGACCTTTATTTTGGTTTTTAATGGTTCCTCAACACTATAAATAGGAAAGTTGGTGTATGGGGTTATATACCAAATTACAAAACGCAAAAAACACAATTCTCGCTCACAATTCTCGATTTCTCGCTACCTCGTGTTCGTTTTTCGCAACTTCTCAATCTATCAATTCTTCCATCTTTCGCTCAAAATGGCCGGCAGTGATGAATCAAACAAACAAATTATAATAAAACGTATTTTTAAGTATATTTGAGCGACCCAATTACGCATTTTTAAGTGTATTAGATAATTAGAATAACATTTATATATTTTTTTAATTTTTTTTGTTAAGTCCCGATTTAAGGCCCGGTTTAGGGCCCGGCCCGAAAGCCCGGGCTTATAAAAAGCCTAAGCGGGCCCGGATATTTATGCTCAAGCCCGGCCCGACCTCGACCATAGCCCGGGTCTTGGAATATTGTTCCGGCCCGGTCCTTCCCGAGGCCCGATCTGGCCCGGTTTTTTGGCCACCTCTACATGTAAGTAGAGAACAAGAAATCAAAGAAAATGAGTAGATTAGTAAATACATTATTACATAGCCAAATATCAATGAATTTGATGGAAAATAAAGCAAGAAACTTACTTTGAATTTTCAATTTCTTTAGACATTTTCTTCTAACCTCTTTTCACACATACAAGATATCACACATACATATAGTTCTAATAAAGCTACACATCTCCATTCTCCATGTATTCACACTTACAAGTCTCTCTTACTTGACACGTTATGTTGAATTCTAATCAAACCACTGAAATCATGTGACACTCTCATGAGACTATAAAGGTTAAGGGATTATGTGCTATTTATGTAGATTTTTAAATGAGTCGTCATATATATATATTTTTTGGTAAAAGTATAAGCGGGCGTTTGGTTCACAGATTCAGATGAAATCTGATGGAATTGGAATGTCGAATTCCATTGACCGAATTCCATTCCTTCGTTTGGTTCATTCTTTTCGACGGAATGGAATGTCCAATTCCATCAAATTCCATAGTTTAAGGAATTGAACATTCTTTGGTAAATGGGTGGTATTTCAATGGAATGAAATTTAACATTTCTATAATTCCTAAAATACCCTTAAACCCAATATAACCTAATCTCTACTAATGGCTGGTTTCACGATTGTCTCACAAATCGTCTTCTCCAAAAATCGAGCTTCTCCATATCGACCAACATAGGTTCGTCTTCTTCACGACTTCTACTTCTTCCATGGTTACAATTTTCATTCCTATTACGTTTTCACAGATTGCTTCGTCTTCTTCACGACTTCTATGTTTTCCTTCCATGGTTTCATGGTTACGACTTTTATGTGGTTTCGATTTCATGGTTACGACTAGGGGTGTTCAAAAGAACCGTCGGACCGCTCAAACCGGTCGAACCAAGTCAAGTCGGACCGTTTTTGGCGGTTTGAGCGGTCTGGCGGTCCGACCTGGTTTGAAAAATTGCCAAACCGGGCGGTCCGGTCCGGTCTGCGGTTTGGAAAAAATTTTGGGCGGTTTGGACCAACCCGACTGCCACACACACACACACACATATATATATATATATATTATTTTTATTTTGTGTATATAACTATTAAGAGTTTAAGTCTTTATCAGTTAACAAGTCAGCCCAAGCACCAAATAATTCAAAGCCCAAAGCCCCAAATATGTTTCACACTTTTACAGTTTACTTTCTCGATAGAATCAGATTACAAACCCTAATCGGCTAATCTTTTCAAACTTTCACCTTCACCTTCACTTTTACGCCACCACCGCCAGTCCGCCACCACCAGTCTACGACGGTACGACCGACTTCACAGCGCCACGACCGCCACTCCGCCACCACCACCGACTTCACAGCGTCACGACCTCACTGCTCACCCTCACACACACAGGCGCTGTCACGCACGTCGCACACATTGGCTTCAGACGACTTCGAGGTAATCTGAATATGTTCCTAATTAAATCTGGATTATGGTCTGAATTTGTGTTTAATCTGAAGTTAGAATTGTAATTAGTTTAGTTTAACTGTTATGTGTTTAATCTGAATCTGTGTCTGTGTTTAATCTGAATTGTAATTAGTTTAGTTTAACTGTTATGTAATTAGTTTAGTTTAGTTTAATTAAACATATTCTAACTTAATCTGAATCTAAAGTTTAATCTGAATCTGAAGTTTAATCTAAATCTGTGTTTATTTCTAAGTTAGAACCAATGTGTTTAATTAAACTGATGTGGACTTGTGGTGGCTTTGCTTATTAGAATATGTTGTGGATTTATTTCTATGTTAGAAACTTAGAATCAATGTAATTAGTTTAGTTTAAGTGTTTAACTGTTATGTGTTTATTTCTAAATTAGAACCAATGTGTTTAATTAAACTGATGCGTTTATTACTTTATCAATGTGTTTAATTTAACTAGTTGTTTAATATTGTTCAATTTAATTAGATGGAAATACCCTCTCAAAGTATCGACTCAACCTCAACCGGTGCTTCTAAACCTCCTTTGCCACCTAAATCCACCGAGAAAAAGAAAAGGCGACAATGTTCAGAAGTATGGGACCATTTTACAAGAAATGAGACTAACCCAAATGACCCAAGGGCTATGTGTAATTATTGAAGAACCAGGTAATCAATTTAAATTAATTAAATTAATGTTACGTTACTTCAATTTTAGATTACTTTTTTTTGAATTATGTTGTTTATCTAATAATCTAATTTATTTTGTAGATAAATCCACCGAAGCACCATCTGAAGTTGGGAGTGTTGAATAGACATCTGAAGTTAAGCTGTTAAGGTAATTATATAATGTTGGTTGTTGGTGATAAAATGTTGAAAATGTCATTTTTTCTTTATATTTTATATAATTGTCAATTTTTTTTCCAGATTGTTGGTGATAAAAGATGGAGATTTGGATGAAAAGGAAAGAGAAGAAGTGAAGCCAACAAACCGTGGCCTTTGCTAATTTATTCGTGGACTATGTTTTGTTTTTTAAGAACTTGTGGACTATGTTTTGTTTTTTAAGGACTTGTAGACTATGTTTTGTTTCCTAATTGTATGTGTTTTTTTAAGTTTAACTTTTAAAGCCCATAAAAGACCCAAACCGTCTAAACCGGTCGGACCAAACCGCCTAAACCGCGGTCCGGTTGACCGGTTTGGACACTTGATGTCAAACCGCTCGGTTTGAAAATTTACCAAACCGCCACTAGTGGTTTGGTTTGTGGTTTGAGGGGTTAAACCGCCCAAACCGGACCGCGAACACCCCTAGTTACGACTTTTATGTGGTTTCTCTACAATTATGTGGTTTCGATTTTTTGTCGACTTCACAGACCTTGGTCGATTTTACAGACCTCGGTCAATTTTATGTCGATTTCACAGACCTTGATCAATTTTATGTCGATTTCACAGACCTTGATCAATTTTATGTCGATTTCACAGACCTTGATCAATTTTATGTCGATTTCACAAACCTTGGTGCTTTTTTTATGTCGATTTCACAGAATCACGGTGATTTCACGATACTTTTTTTGATAAATCAATTTGTGGTCGATTTCACGGTCGATTTCATAAAACAGATGGAACATACAGATTGTGGTCAATTTCACAGATTGTGCTTTTTTTGGATAAAATCGGTGGGTTCACAGATTAGGTTCGCAGTTTATAGTTTCACATATTTGTTCATAGATTACGTTCACAATTTATAGGTTCACATATTTGTTCACAGATTATATTGTAATAACCTATTTCTTATGCATACTATAAACATAAATGGCTCGAATTATCAAAAGGGTATTTTGGTCATTTACAAAATTTCATTCCAATTCCAAAGCTACATTATGTGAACCAAACGGACAGATTCTAATTCCTTTAACAGATTTCATTCCAAATCTGCCAACCAAACAGCTGGTCAAACCTGACAACATTCCATTCCAATTCCTTCAAAGTCAAATTCCTTTGACAAATTCCATTTCATCCAAAAACATTTTGCGAACCAAACGCCACCTAAGATATTTTGGGTGAACAATAAACATTTACATTTTTAGAGGTTTTATAAGAAAAACTAAGAAATAGTACTTTAGGCTGTACAAATTAAGGCATTGTTTGGCAAAAAAAAAGTTAGCTTATAAGCTAGCTTTTTTCTGGGTACATGTTTGGATGATCATAAGCTAGCTTTTTGAAAAGCTACTTGGAGTAATTTTCAGTAGTTTTTTTGTGAATATTTCAATATTGCCCTTATTAATATTAATTATTATTTATTAACTATTATTATAAATAAGTATTATTTTTTTAAATTTAATTATTATTAATTAATAAATATTAACTGAAAATTATTAAATTAATTTTTAATTATACATTGATACTAGTTTTAATTATTTAGAGTTAGTCTTAATCATATAAATTGTTTTTATTTATTTTTAATATTAAACAATATATTTTAGGGAATTTAATTAAAATACCCAAAGTTTGACTTTGACTTACCAAAATACCCATTTTCTCTCCGATTTTACCAAAATACCCATTTTCCACGAAAGGGGTCCGCGATCGCGGACAGGGACCATTTTTGAAAATTGCACACCCGCGATCGCGAAGAAAAGTCTCGCGGTCATGTGATTTTGTGAGTTTTGATTTGCAATTTACACTTTCAACCCCTATACTTATTTATTTACTTTACTTTATGCCTTTTACTTTCATAATTTTAATTTTACATTTAACACATATAATCGTTTATTAACTAAAATACGTTAAAAAAATACGTTTTAATTTTAACAAGTTACACCATTATAATCGTCTCTTCGATACGTTCGAAATGAGCCCAATATTGAATATTTTTGGATTTATTATTTTGTTAAAGTATTTAACTTGAAGCCTAAAAAGTGTGACAAAAACAGTAAAAACATGCAACAACACTTTACTCTCTCTTCCTATGTGGGACACATTCCCACACCCATTTGGTTTTTGCTAATTTCATTCAATTACTCAACTTTGAGTATCGATATCTCATTCACATATACTCCGTTTTGGACGCATTATATATCGTTTCGAAGCTCTCATATAGGAGAACATAAACCTACTAAGAGTTAGTTATATAACACACACACACACACACACACACACACATATATATATATATATATTTAAATGTGTCCAAAGTTTAGTAAAACCTATATTTTTATTATTTTCCAACACCTAGTAAGTAGGTTTATGAAACTTGCGGTAATCCTAATACAGAGATTATTGGATGAACAAGCATTTCTTTCTTGATTCACATGTGCATTAATCCTTAGACTACTTAAAGACTAATTTTCAGCCTAATGAAAGACCTTTATTCAAGAGAAGAATTTCTGTTACAGTCATATACAACAAACAGTGAGAAAGTTCAATAATGTGACCGCATCGAAAGGTGGTCAAGGAGATTAGGAATTGACCCCAAAGGAACTGGATGATCCATGTTTCATGCTACTGAGTGAACTCAATGAACCGGCGAAGGGGTTTTTGTTAAATGAAAGTCTTATTGTCGAAGCCGAGTTTTCTTTGGTTGGAATGCTTAAAAATTTCATCTGAAAATTGGTGTCTTCCTTGTGTGATCAACAACTCCTTCAAGCAATGGCATCATCATGAAATTGCATGGGCGAAAATGTGTTCCTCAACGTTCCCCGCTTTTTTAACTGTTGTTTGTTAACTTTCTATGTTAGACAATTATTAATTGCCTATTAAACTTGGAAGTGTTGCATTTTTTTCATTGTGATGAAAAATGCTTCGCTTCCAAATATTATGTATGCAAGTATCACTTGACGTAGTTGCGTGTAATATTATATTGGGACTTGTATGGCGTTTACAAATAATATTTGGTAGGCTCGTTCCCCAAGAATTGTTATATATTGTTCTAAAATTTCCTTGTATAGGTCTCAAAACAGTTTTACATGGTTTTTTAAAATAACCGTGTAAAATGTGTAATCATCTTACACAGTTATTTGAGAAAACCCGTGTAAAAAGGTCTCGAAACATTTTTACACGGTGCATTTATTTCTTGATTCACATGTGCATTAATCCTTAGACTACTTAAAGACTAATTTTCAGCCTAATGAAAGACCTTTATTCAAGAGCAGACTTCCAAGAGAGCAGACGAATCTTGTAGTTACTTTTTCAGTCGAATCTTACAGGCTCTTTTGCAGACGAATATTACAGTTACTTTTTCAGTCGAATCTTACAGGCTCTTTTTAGACGAATCTTGCAGTGAACTATTCAGACGAATCATGCAGGCAACTTTTCAGACGAAATCTTTGACCATATCCACATCCCTGATGATTAACATACATTTTCACGGCTATAAGTAGATAGCATGATGAAGCAGTAATTCACAACTTGCTATCTATCTTTTATACATTCTTTTACACCGTTTACAAACATTCTCTCGTTTTTCTTAACACTATGGCTGGAGGTTCAAGATCAAGGGGGAACAGGTCGGCGAATGGGGCTGGAACTTCACGTTCGGCAGCCTACCAACCACTGAACGATGGAGCTCTCCGGAGTACCTGGAAGGTACCGGAAACAGACGAGGAGTGGAGAACCCATGGGCGAACTGCGGCCGATTATCCATTAACGGTTGAGGAGGCAGAAGACTGGGAGATGGCATGGGAGAATTATCACTTCGATAATGACAGGAAAAGCCCACCAATGTATCATTGTACCCAGCCGACGGGTCTTCCACAAAGTCAACGAATTACTCCCTTAGTGCAAAAATCCATTGATAAGGCGAACGCCGATATCGAAAAGGTAAAAGGTACGTGGAACCATAACAGGGGGATTCAACAGAAGAAAATGGAGTTTCTAGCGGAGAAGAAACGTGAACTGGCCATGGCTAGTGTAAGATCCCACATTGGTTGGGGAGGGGAACAATGGTTGCCTTATAAGAGGAACTTGATACCTCCCCTATCAGACGCGTTTTAAAACCGTGAGTCCACGTGTGTGGACAAAGCGGACAATATCTGGTACGGTTGGCCTGGGATGTTACAGATGGTATCAGAGCCGGGAATCGGACTGGTGTGCCAGCGAGGACGCTGGGCTCCCAAGGGGGGTGGATTGTAAGATCCCACATTGGTTGGGGAGGGGAACAATGGTTGCCTTATAAGAGGAACTTGATACCTCCCCTATCAGACGCGTTTTAAAACTGTGAGTCCACGTGTGTGGATAAAGCGGACAATATCTGGTACGGTTGGCCTGGGATGTTACAGTTAGGGCTCACGTTCGGCAGGTGCAATGACAAATTAAGGAAGTAGAAGAGGAACTACAAGAAATGGAAGACGACTACACGGGAATGGAGGACGTCATCAACGAAAAGGTTAACTTCATCACCGGAATTCAGGACGCGTTCCAGTCATAGATTTCTTTGTTTACCTGCACTGTATCCGTTTCGGTTGGGAAGATGATTTGCAATAACTGATCTTTTAATTAATTTGCTTATTAAATAACTTAAAATGGGGAAAACATTTTCTTTAATTAACTTCTATATTAAATACATTAAAATGGAAAGGAAACAATACATTAAAAACCTCAACTACATAAAATGATAACCTAAAAACTACAGGGACCAAAAATGTAATTTTTTTGCCCCAAACTTGAGGGGCCAAAAACGTAATTTCAGCTTATCGCAGGACCACCGCGGGGCAGGGGCCAAAATTCTACCGAGTCCAAAGTTGGGGGGGGGGGGGGGTCTGCGGCCAATCTTGAGGGGCCAAAAGTGTACCGCGGGCATTCTTGAGGGCCTCCGCGGGACTTTTGGCCAAAACGTCGTGACACGTGGGCGTGAGCCCGCGATCGCGGGGCCCACCGCGGAAAATTTGGGTATTTTGGTAAAGTCGAAGAGATTTTGGGTATTTTGGTAAGTCAGAGTCAAACTGTGGGTATTTTAATTAATTTCCCTATATTTTAATATCAATTACTATTATATTTTTAATTATTATTTAATTATTTTTTCATATTATATGTAACGGTTATTTAAAATCATTAGTTAATATATATTTTTTCTAAAACTTGTTTTAACAAATCAAAAAAATTATAGTATATATGTAATAATATTTTTTTTTAATTAACATGTTACATTATGTAATTTTTCTTTATTACATTGGTTGTATTAATTAACGTGTTATATTGCTACAAATTTGTTTTAATTATATAATTAAATTTTGTAATTGATAATTATTTGAAGATGTCCCTTTTGGTCATTTTACATGTTTATAAGCTAGTTTTGTCAAACGTAACTTTTTCATCAGCTAGCTTATCAGTCAGTTTGCCAAACATAACCTAAGTATAGTAGTTGGGGATAAGTTATGGTTTAACTTTTCAAAAGCTTTTTCTAATTTACCTCTATTCGTTGTTTATTTTTTATTGTATACGTTTATTGTATCACTTAGTTATTAGACCATGCACATCGGAGCACTGGTTGGGGTGCTGGTTGCTGCTGGTTGGTTTTCCACACCATCGTTGCTGTGTGGGTTGGAGCTGGTAGGGACCAGCGCTGGTTTGCAAACCAATGCTGGTTGTTGTTTGATGGTTGTTGTTTGTGGGTGAGAATAAAAATAAAAATAAATATAAAAATAAATAAAAGATGGGATGGTGGTGTGGGATGGATGTGAGGGTTTGTGGGTTAGAATGGGTTGGAAGGGAAAAATGATGTGGCGCTGATGTGGCGCTGATGTGGCAGTGAAAAAGTGTGGGTTAGTGAGGGATGGATGCTGATAGCCTTAGCTAACTACATTAGAAAGTACGTACTTTTGCTTACAAATTACAATGTAAGAAAGGTCTCGTCGATACATTTGAAATGAGTCCAATACTAAATATATTTAAAGTTAATTTCATTTTTGACATTAATACAAAAACATATCTAATGTTAATGCAATGCATGTATAAAAACGTAGTATTTAACCAAATAATTTTCGATATGAAAACACATAGACAAGGAGCTTTGAGTAGGAAAAATAGTGGTCTCCATTAAATACCCACTTATCTATCTATATGTTTGTAGTAGATTATTCTTGAATTTTTTTTAAAGAAATCTCCAGACAAATATATTAGAAACGCGAAAAGAAAAGAAATACAACTGAGTCAAGGCCCACGGCCTCACCCCTAAACACCAACACCATTGGTACTCAACTTGTACCACACCACAATAAGCCAAAACCAACACAACTCACAAGAACCCCAACTCATGCATCTATAAATAATACCCACCCATGAAGTACAAAAACACCCCCACCACAAGTAACCCAACAAGCATTCATCTCGTTCCACCATTGACTGTTTGCCTTGGCCGCCTTCCTTTCCACGCCAACCGGACTTGGACCACCTCCTTTATGCTCTTGGTAACCTGCTCCACCTCTCTTTTCTTCCCTTGATAAAGCCTTTCATTCCTTTCGCGCCATATAAAGTAAATAGAAGCTCCTAGGTACAGTTTAGCCGCCACCAAAATGTTTCTCGCGTTCGACATATGGGATAAAATGTCCTCCCACTTATCCGACCATCCCGTGATTTTAGCATCGCTTTTAACATGCTTCCACACCATCAATGAGAACCTGCACAAAAAGAAAAGATGATTGTGCGAGTCCATCTCTTCCTCGCAAAGTGGACACGTCCAAGCATGATCATCCCGCGACCACACCGCCAACCGGTCTTGGGTAGGGAGCCGGGAGAAACACGCCACCCACACACAAAAAGCATGTTTAGGGATGTGGCCTGAGAACCACACACACCCATGCCAAGGCACTTTCTGATAGGGACCATCCAAGGACTGCGAAGCAACACTAACCGAAAAATCGACCATCTGATTAAGGTGATCCACCCAACACGGCGTATCGCTGCGGTCGATCTCGAGCACCGGAAGGCGATAGTTCTCAAGGTGTGGGTATATTTGAACCCACTTTCTCGGCCATGCACCCCCAAATCGGTTAACCACCTCACGAAGTGAAGACGTCGGCGAAAAACCGGCTGCAATTATGAACCGATACGAGATGGTCTTCGAAAGAGGGTCACCATGCGCCCAATGATCCTCCCAAGCGTTAATCGTCTCCCCATTTCCCACACGTATCATTATAAATGGACGTAGAAGCGGCCGTAAATCCATCAATTTGCTTAGGCTCCAAGACCACCTTGAACTTTTTCTCACTAACCAAAAATGATCCGTGCGAAGGCAATAGAGATACACCCACCGCACCCATAGGGATTTCCTCCGATTAAGCAATTCCCAAACATTTTTTGCTAAAAGGGAACGGTTCCAATTAGCAAGGCCTTTTATACCAAGCCCACCACAATCCTCGGGCCTACAAATTTGAGCCCAATATAGTTTGCACTTTCTTTCGAACTATCGCCTTGCGCCCACAAGAAATCACGAAAAAGGGATTCAAGTTCATTAATCACACTAGTCGGAATGGAAAATGTGGCCATCCAATACAGTTGGAGAGATTGGAGAACCGACCGAATAAGTTGGCGCCTCCCACCAAAAGAGAGGAATTTAGCCTTCCAATTTTGAATCCGACTTTTCACTTTGTCAATAAGAAACCCAAAATCAGCCACTTTTAGACGAGTTGGCGAGAGAGGAACACCAAGGTATCTTATTGGGAATGTACCATTGCGAAACGGTAGGCACTCAAGAATGGCCGCTTGGGTGTTAGCCGACACATTTCCAAAAAACACCTCGCTCTTTTGGAGACTAGGAGTGAGCCTCGATTTGACTTTAAACAAGTGGAGTGCTTTTTTAAGTACCTCAACGGACGGGACATCACCTCTCGTAAAGATGAAAAGGTCATCGGCGAAGCATAGATGCGTGATTTCCAACGCTTGACAATCTTTGTGATACCCAAAATTCGTCGCCTCCATAATACAACTTTTGAAAATCATCGAGAACCCCTCCATAACGATTGTGAAGAGGTAAGGAGATAAAGGGCCCCCCTGGCGAATTCCCCTACCTCCTTTAAAAAATCCGGATGTATCACCATTTATAGCCAAAGAAAATGAAGGAGTACAAACCATCTCCTTTATCCGTTTAACTATCACAGGATGAAAACCCAAACCCTCCAACATAATAATAAGAAATCTCCAATCCACCGTATCATAGGCTTTTTGGATGTCAATTTTGAAGGCACAACGTGGGGGGGCCGAATTACGTTGATAACCATTCACCAACTCATGAGCCATTAAGATATTATCCGAAATTATGCGACCCGGTATGAAAGCCGATTGGGTTGGAGAGATTAAATCATCTAACTTGTCTTTCATGCGTTCAACAATAATTTTACTAACACATTTATAGAGAACCGAGCAACAAGAAATTGGCCTAAATTCTGTGACCCTCGTGGCATTGGGGATTTTAGGGATAAGACATAAAACCGTATGGTTTAATTCCCTTGCAAGCCGGCCATGATAGAAAAATTTATGAATAGCAACCTCCACATCCCTACCAATAATAGGCCAAGCTGCCTTAAAAAATTTTGACGTGAAACCATCCGACCCGGGGGCTTTATCATTACCGATACTAAACATAGCCGAACGCATCTCTGCATTAGAAATCGGCCTGATCATATGGAGAGCTTCCCTTAAAATGAGATTTTTCGCGAACACCAAATTTGCCATATCAGGGACAACATTACCATCCGTAGTACCAAGAATAGATCGGAAATGATCAACAAACACACTTGTGACATCCTCTCCGTATGAATAATTACCATTAACATCACATACGGAATGGATATAATGGGAATGGCGCTTTTCCTTAACAACTTGGTGGAAAAACTTCGTATTCGCTTCCCCTTCATTTAACCACTTAACTTTAGCCCTTTGCATCAATGCCGCATCTTCATCCAAACGAGCTTGAAAATAGGCCACGCGGAGAAAATTAAGATCTTCCTTTAACTCAGAATTGAACGGCTCCGTGTCGCAAGCCAGTTGGGCAAGGTCAAACTCTCTTTTCAGCGCACCAACTCTCTCTGCCAAATCCCCATACGAAGCTCTTAAACGTCTAAGAGGGCTCTTTAGCCTTTTCAACCTTTCTGTCACTTTAAACATGAAGGAGCCATGGACCGGAGAGGACCAAATGTCTTTAATAATCTGCAAGAATTGAGGGTGATCAACCAAGAAATTATCAAATTTAAAACCCCATACCTTTTTACGAACACCACATGAAAAAGAAAGGGTTGCCAGAGAGTGATCCGAAATACCCCTCGGGAGGAAAACGGCGCATGCATCACCAAACCGAGATGTAAATTCAGTATTGGCCAAGATCCTATCCAATTTACGGCGCACACCATCCTCCGAATTGGTTTTTGGCACCAAGAATATTGAATACCCGTGTAGCGAATATCAAACACCTCAATATCCTCGACACACGCATGAAATTCCATCATGTCTAAGTTACGTCTCGAAGACCCCCCTAGACCATCATGGGGGAATAAAATAGCATTAAAGTCACCCATAATCTCCCAAGACTTTGGCCCCAATATCGCCCGAAATTTCCTTAGCCCCGACCAAAGGTGGCGCCGAACCACCATGTTGTTCGACCCATACACAATGGAAACAAAAATGGGGCATGGCTCACCATGTAACCGAACTTCACAATGCATAAATTGATTATGAACTTCAAGGACCATAACATCCATAATACGGACATCCCATGCAATAATAATTCTAGTTCCTCCATCAGAGTATGTGTGATTCGAAGCCTACGCCCATCCCCCGAACGTTTTCAAACAAACATCATTCAAGGACTCACTTTTTATATGAGATTCCACCACACCACAAAAGTTAACATTATTATTTTGAATTAACGTTTTCACTTCCCTTTGCTTGACCGAGGTATTAAGGCCTCGGATATTCCACATAGCAAACTTAACCATTAAACTTGGATGTTAGTACCCTTCTTGCTCCTCGGACCATCTTGGCCGTCACCTTCTTTCCCCATACCCAAAGTGCCCTCTAAATGGTCGTCATCACCACTCGATTCGCTATCCGATAACGTTTCAAACCTCTTAAAATGGATGTTCGGCGACGGGGCCTAAACGTAATTCTATGGGAGATACGTTGTTCGTGTGATGGTGTCACTCTATCCTCCACCCGAGAACCGCCATGCACCACTTCTTCCATAGCCTTTCCCTCATCCCTTCTCCCCCTTTGCGAACCATTTGAGGTATGATCCTCAACTATAGTCTCCACACCCCCTACCCCATTTCTTGATGCAGTAACACCCTAAATATCAGGGCCAATTTGAACCTCAAAATTTACACGATATGTCATAATAACATCCAACTATTTTATAAATACAGAGAATTGACGACGAGGGTTCATATTTACAAATATTGAATTCTCCGAATAACCTATTAATCTAATCATGTCAACTATGATTAAATTAACTGGGTTATCTAAGCAAACCATCATAAAGCCTCATTGTGTTAGCTAAATTCTCCGCTTATCTCGAAAGTTGAATACTTCAAAAGCTCTCATCCTACATCCCATTACTTCCCTGAGTTCGTACCTGGTTGAATATTTAACCCAGTAATCCAAACCTTTTCTCCTCACTGGTTCAATCAATCTTTCACAAGAAATCGATTCTTAATTCTTTCCTTCTTCTTTCTCCCTTCTTTCTCTTTTCTTTCTCTCTGCCTTTTTCCTCTGGACCGACTCAACACAAATTCATTTGAGATATTTTCTCAGATAGACCTTACTTTTACTTGAGGTAATCTTAATTATCAAATAATGACCAAATAAACCCTTAAGTTCTAATTTCACCAATAACATATAAACTTTGGTCCAATTACCAATTCAACCCTGGAATTTGTATTTGCAAATAATCTCAAAACTTAGACTAAATTATCATTCAGCCCCATTCATATTAAAATAATATAATGGAAATTCGGGGTGTTATAAATCTCCCCAACTTAAAAATGATTTGGTCCCCGAAATCAAAGCTAGGTAAATAGATGAGGATATTCGTTCTACACATCCTCTTTTAGTTTCTCAAGTCACCTTAACATTTCTATAATGTTTCCACGGTGGTACCTTTACCATTTCTCGCTCCCCAACTTGGAAACAACATAAATTTCTATTGGTCTCCTTTGGGTATTAGTCAAAGCTCTTACTTGTTCAGCCTCTATTTCCTGATCAAAATTTAAAATCGAAATTCCCCCCAGCAAACTTATTTCTAAAACTTGGTTATCAGGAGACAAACTAGTCCCTAATCGGGTCGGGTCATAACCTCTACTGGAGACTAGCCTTTTGATTTTAGACCAATAGTAGATTCGACTGTCCACCTTATCTGCTACTAGGTACCAGTTCATTTTCGAGAACACATCAATGCAGTAAAATTTTCATTTAAAGAGCTCGTTAAATACAATTCAACAACTGCTAAAATATCCCGCTTCTACTCAGGAATTTTCAAGGGTTGGAAACTCTCCTTTACTATACCAACTATTAAAGCATCATCCAAAATAGTAACGGGTATAGTTAACTTCAATCAAAGATTAAAGTACAACAAAACAAGCTAGCACACTAATACATAATACACATGCATGTATATGATTAACAAATATATCAAAAGCACACCCGTCGATTCCTTAGCTTCTTCCGCCGTCACATAAAACGTTCAACCGTTGTTTTTAGGGTATTGGATTTCCTCTCTTGATTTCCACTATTCTTCAGCTTCGGGCAGTCCCTTCGGTAATGACCAGCCTTCTTGCATTCATAGCAGGCTGACCCTTGAATATGACAGTTTTTAATCGTGTGGCCAGTTTCTCTACACTTGAAACATTTCAGACACAATTTGGTTTCTCCACGGGATTCAATACAATGATTCTTAGCAAAAGTTTCCGACTTCTGACAAGGTTCTGATCTATCATCCCACTTTCTTTTCTCTCCCACTTGAGTTATTTAACTCTATTTCCAGCATAAACTTCTTCCATTCTATCATCAGTATTCAATACTAGATTAACAGGTGGAGTTACAACACCGGTACCCACCTCTGGCCTATGCAACTTAACGATATGGTTATTCATCATATTTATAAACATCTCTTGTTGTTGAGTCAGTGCATCATTCATAATCCGCATCATGTTTTCCATTATTCAGGACTCCATAGAAGATTCCGTCGTTACCGGATCAGAAGTACCATCATTAAGTCGATGAGTTTGACTTCCTCCTTCTCTCAAGATAGGTAGCCTTGATGGATTCCCATTAGTTTCACCTCTTTCAGGTTGATCTTCCGCAAATTCATTTGCCATACGACCCTCCAAGGAAGTAAAAGACCTATTTGGTGTATTACCCATTTTATTCTGCTAAGCACAACAGATAACCAAAAGAAATGATTATTCACAACTCACACACAAAGAAACGTACTTTACGTTCATTAGTCACGGTAACAATTTAGAAACAAGTATACTTATGTAACAATATATCCATAATAACAGTAGCTAATTGAAATTGCGAACATCCTAAACATAAGAATTATCGTCACCTTTGTTACAGTACTAGTTTCACGTATTTCTGTCGACTCTAAGACTATCTCGTCTTAGCAATTCTACCCATATCTCACAAATCATAACTTAGTTATTCTCAGCTTATGTCTAGGTATCTCATTAACATACCTAGTTCACTTAAACTTAAGCTCTGATACCATATTGTAACACCCTAAAAATCAGGGCCAATTTGAACCTCAAAATTTACACGATATGTCATAATAACATCCAACTATTTTATAAATACAGAGAATTAACGACGAGGATTCATATTTACAAATATTGAATTCTCCGAATAACCTATTAATCTAATCATGTCAACTATGATTAAATTAACTGGGTTATCTAAGCAAACCATCATAAAGCCTCATTGTGTTAGCTAAATTATCCGCTTATCTCGAAAGTTGAATACTTCAAAAGCTCCCATCCCACACCCCATTACTTCCCTGAGTTCGTACCTGGTTGAAGCTTTAACCCAGTAATCCAAACCTTTTCTCCTCACTGGTTCAATCAATCTTTCACAAGAAATCGATTCTTAATTCTTTCCTTCTTCTTTCTCCCTTCTTTCGCTTTTCTTTCTCTCTGCCTTTTTCCTCTGGACCGACTCAACACAAATTCATTTGAGATATTTTCTCAGATAAAGACCTTACCTTTACTTGAGGTAATCTTAATTATCAAAGAATGACCAAATAAACCCTTAAGTTCTAATTTCACCAATAACATATAAACTTTGGTCCAACTACCAATTCAACCTTGGAATTTGTATTTGCAAATAATCTCAAAACTTAGACTAAATTACCATTCAGCCCCATTCATATTAAAATAATATAATGGAAATTTGGGGTGTTACAATGCCGAGTCCCCTTTCCTTCCTTTCGAATTTCCCCCCCTCCCCCACTTTTCTTTGTTCCTTCTTCGTTAACTATCCCCGAGGCCGAGGGTATCGAGTGGGGGTCTTTAGTTTCTTTTCGTCTCCACTATTTTTTCTCCACCCGGATAAAACCATCTGCATCCTTATTCTCTTTTCGCCCATTAGATGTATTCACTCCACTGCTCACAGCTTTCGCACATGAATTCAACATGTGTCCAAAAACCTTGCAATGAGAGCATTGAGAAGGCTCCCAAAGATATTCCACCCGCACTTTAACTTTTTCCTCCGCCCCTCCATTCAAGTTTGGAATGATCACTTCAATATCCCTCTTTAATTCTCCTACGGCCCATACCTCCACAAGCACTTTAGCAAAATACGGACGACCCCAAAGTTTATCACACATGGACGTCGTACAAGCGTCCATTTGTTTTGGAACACCCAAGGCGCTAGCGATCCTACCTACACCTTCACGATTAAAAGCAACTAGCGGGATGTTATGTAATTTGACCCATAAAGGGCACGAATCTTGTTCCGGTCTATGCAGTCCTTTTGTTGGGTCCCATGGAAAAACCAACAACGGTACACCTCTTATCATTAGCATGCCTTCTTCTACCACTTGGTTACATCCTCCTTCGTCATTGAAACGAAAGAAAAAGAAACCATTCTCATTCATCATCACATCTTGAAAACCGAATTTACTCCAAGCCGCCTTGACCACCTTTTGAACAATTGGGAAGTGGACACGCGGACCCAAAAAATAACCATAAAGTGTCGTGTGGAAGGATTTGCTTACCTCTTTCGCCAGTTCAATTGGGATAGCCACCAAAGATTCCTTTTTGTCTGCAAGGGGGAAGAAATCGAGCGAATTCTCAATTGCCTTGCCCACCACTTCTGAAAACTTTCGCTGTTGCTTAAGGATTGTGACCCCCCCCCCATACTTCAGCCCGCCTATGACGTCACTGCCCACCCCCTCGCCCTCTCCTTCCATCACGTGCATGGGTCTCTCAACCGAAACCCTAGCGCCATGCACGTTGGTGACCGTTTGCTTCGCGATCAAACCGTCCCCTTCTCCTTCGCCCTCCTTTGCTACATCCGCTGCCATGGCTAAGCCACGGACCCTTCACGCAGAAACGAACAGCCCCGCCGGTAAACTCAAGATCGCCGACAAAACCCTAACAAAACCCTAGTGCCGTTTTC
This sequence comes from Saussurea involucrata, assembly GCA_033807775.1. Lineage (NCBI taxonomy): Eukaryota > Viridiplantae > Streptophyta > Magnoliopsida > Asterales > Asteraceae > Saussurea > Saussurea involucrata. The sequence goes on along the minus strand of CM066322.1, from coordinate 51,508,346 downwards.
TTTTTTAGTGAGAGTTATTCTTGAACTTCTATAATAAAATTTAGCATGAATAATAAAAAGTGAAAGCTTTTTTTGCATTTAAACTAAACGTCTACACATATTTTTATTAGAGCATTTTTTGTTAGAGTTAATTTATTTATAATGATGTAATATTGTTAACCTAATAACATATTAACCAACTCTTCAGGGGTTTTGTGCATACGTTTGGTCTCAACTGTGTTGACTTTAAAGTTACTTGTTTATAGTTAATTTTTATACTTATTAATTTGTTAATCGGAGACTAAGGGGCCGTTTACAAAACGCTTACCCGGGTAAGTGTCTACCATGTCACATTAACTTACCGGATGAATATAACAAGAACCAAGAATCTCACCCGGTAAGAGCGGAAGCAAGGACCAAGAGTCGAAAGCAAGGACCGATAGTCTTACCCGGTAAGTGAGTGCGACGACTCTTACCACGGTTAGCGCTTACCAGTTAAATTGTTGCATACGATGTCATTTTGGTGGACTAAAATCTTACCTGAGAAATATGTGATAGTGTTGAATTTTACCGGTAAGCACTTACCCGGGTAAGTGATTAAGTAAACGGCCCTAACTCCATATATCAATTTATTTATAGTTGTGGTTAACTCTTTAGACTTTAAGATTAATTTATTTATGTTTTTTTTGGATAAAGTTCATCTATATAGGCTTTGCCTAGACTACATTCTTGGCAATTTGGAAACAAACAAACAAAGCGGCCGTCTGAGACTAAGTCTGACCACAGAATGCTGACGCCTGGACTCGAACCCGGGGTAGATGAGATATTCCACCACATTCCCCAAGCCCTTGCCAACACACCACCACCGTTGTGGTTAATTTATTTATGTTATAGGTTAATATATTCCATCTTTGATCCAGTTACGTTGATCACCAAGTGGATCACTAGAAATGTAACAACAACTGGTTTTAAAGTTGTAATAATTAGTTAAAAAAAAGCTAGTGACAATTCACTGTCTGGATCCTCGTCTCTTGAACTCGTTCTGGCAGCTAGTTTAATGGCACCGACATCTCATCTAGTAACTTAAACAATTAATTTATACTTTACGGACCAAAGTCCAAAATATCCAAAGAGAAAAAAAAAACAATTTGTGTTATAACTTTATAATTAATTTTTAAAAATATTAAATTAGATCATTATTTTGTGATACCATTATCATACAAATCTTGGATCCACATACCACGAAGACCCTCCTATATAAAAATGCTTTTTATTCATTTAATATATTAATAATTACAAAATAATCAGAAAAATAAAAAAGGGTTTGAATGGTTCCCTTTTCGAAGACCCATCATCCCAGATCTAGTAAGGCCATCTGTAGCGCTGTGGGCTCGGGCTCGGGTTCACGCCACATGGCACCCGGGTTCGAGCGGGTTCCGGTACGGGAGGGAGCGGGTTCCACGGCAGGTTCCAGGGCCGGGTTCCAAAACCCGTTCAACCCAAGCAATTTTAATTTTTTTTGTTTTGTTTTTCTTTTTTTTAAATTGGAACGTTGGGTAACGGCTATAAAAACAACAAAATTATTTTTTTTAATTTTTTTTTCTATTTAATCACACTATATATATTAACCCAAACCTCTTATTTTTTTCACACCAAAATCTCTCAAATTCTCTCAAACTCTCTCAAATTCTCTCAAACTCTCTCAAATTTCATCATGAATCCAAACAAAACACCTACATCCCGTCGTAACCGACCGGATACACCGCAACCGCAAGAAGACCCGGAGCTTGGTTTCCAAGCGTTTACACAACAAGGTTATCATCCGCAATTTTCGCAACAATTTCCGCCACAATTTTCGCAACAATTTCACCAACAATTTCCGCAACATATTCCTTACCAATTTACACGTCCCGGTTTGGTTGAACAAGGTTTTACTCCGGCCAACTACAATCTTCCTTCACCCGCAATCAATCTCGACGACGACATTGTTTCGGAAACCCAACATTCTAGCCCGCACACACCACAATCCATCTACACACAACAATCTATCCCGGAACCATCAAACCCGACACCAACGAGAAAAGGAAAAAACAAAAAATATGAAAATAGAGCCGCCAAACAGATGTGGAGTAAAGACGAGGAACTCGCGTTAGTGTCGGCGTGGGTTGACGTTTCGGAGGATCCCGTTGTCGGTAACGCACAAACCGGTGGTAATATTTTTATTGTTATTATTATTATTATTGTTATTATTATTATTATTATTATTATTATTATTATTCTTGTTAATATTCTTATACTTGAATTTACATAAATGTAGAAAGTTTTTGGACCCGAATCGGGCAAGTGTTCTTTAGTTTGATGGACCGCGGAAATTATAGAACAACTCATCAATTCAACACCAAGTTCAACGACCTCAATAAAAGAATAAATTCTTTTGGCGGCTTCTACAACAACTTGGTCACTAATAGATCAACCGGAATGAGTGAGGCCGGCATTTCACGAATGGCACACGAACGGTACCGAGCACAACTTGGGTTTGCTTTCACTCACGAACAAGCTTGGGAAGTCCTAAAAAAATGTCCAAAATGGGGAGCCGTTCCAACGATGACGACAACTTCATCGCGGGGTTCAAAACGTACCAAACCTTCCGATGATGACGATGACGACAACTTCATCGAGCAACTTCAACGACCCATCGGGAGAAACAAGGCAAAAAAAACATCAACGAGTAATACGAGTGGGTCGAATACGAACGAAAGTGTTACTCAGTTGTTGACGACGTTCAACGAGAAGATTGATGATACAATGGAATACAAAATGAAAAAACTCGAACTCGAATGAGATAAGTTGGAACACGAACGAGAAATCGAACGAGAAAAACGATTTGATAAAGACTTCGGGTTTTTCATAACCCCGCATGATCACCTTACGGGAGATATTTTGAGGGCTACTTTGGCGAAGAAAGAGAGAATTAGAAAATTACATAATTTTGGGTAATTTTGTATTTTGTAATTTTTATTTTTTTAGTGTTTAGTGTTTTGTATTTTGTATTTTGTAATTTTTATTTTTATATTTATCTTATTTTTATTTATTAAAAAATATATAAATATTTTTATTTTGTTAAATAATTAAATGTATAAATAAAAGAATTAAAAAAAATGAGGTGGCAAGAGGGCTTGAGGGTTCCGCTACGCCACTTTAGGACTTGAGGGTTTGAGGAGAGGGTTAGGAGAAAAGCTGATGTGGAGCTGATGTAGGGCTTGAGGGCTTGAGGATTTGGATACGGCCTAATATTTTTCAAGTGGTGGTGTGGTTTATGAACAGTTTCCCAGGTCCCATATGACTTCACCAAAACGGGAATGAGTTCCGTCTACTTTCCCAATTTCTTTAATTTCCTTGTTTTTTAGCTTTAAGAAAAATATAATACAAGCATATAATATTTGGTTTTTTTTGAAAAGCAACCATTACTAGGGCTGTAAACGAACCGAACGAACACGAACGGAGGTTTGTTCATGGTCATTCACTATTGCTTAGCGTAGATGTACGATAACTATTTAAGTTTTCGACAATTCTGTATTTCAAACATGATAAGTTTTTTACTGATAAAACAATCTTTACTTTATAAGGTACGTAGTTCATACGATAGTTCTATAAAACTCGCACTTGTAGTAAACAATTTGCGTTTCATAAACATAAATTAATCCATTTATACAATACATACAAAAACCTAGCAATCATTGCTACACAAATGCTTTAAAAATGTATTCAGGTTGTATTTAAATTATATTAAAATTGGATGTACTTTATTGCAAAACATCAAAAATTAAAACAATTAGTAACTTTTTTATAAACAAAGTTGAAATACGTTCAAGTTTTATTACTAAAGTTAAACTATATCCTTTTTAATTACATTCAATATATATAGTACGTTTCTTTTAATTATATCAAAAACTAAATATCGAAATAAACTATTCTTTTTAATTACATTCATATATAGTACGTTTTTTATTCATAAAGTTAAACAAAATGGATGCAATTTTTTTAGGATAAATTTGTGTCAAATATAAGAACATTTTTGACATATTTTATAAAATTTCTCTAAAATAAAAAATTAAGAGTCAAAATCTCTAAATATAATTATAATTAACTCCAACAGATTCTCTATTGCAGAGATTTCAATATTAATTAAATTATTAAAATTTTCTATAAATATATCACTCCAATATACTTTTTAAAAAAGATTGTATATAAAATAATAATGGTTTAAAATTACTGGTGAGAATGAATGCGTGTTGGAGAATTTTCTATAGTTGGAGTTTTTTTAGCTTTCTCTATTTTTAAAGAATCAAATAAAATATTTGTTGAAATAAAATAGAGAACAAAAACCTTATTTTCTCTATTTTAAAGAATCTGTTGAATATTTGTAACACCCTAAAAACAGGGTCAACATAGCATAACTTTTAGTCATATATTTGGACTCATTACAAATTAAGACGAGTCCTTAATAACATGTTCAGACATACATATTATATATCTATTTCAATATTAATTGCTGAATTTTAAAGAGAGTTGAACAAACTCACCTGATATGAAATCACACTTCTTTTATTTCTTTAAAGGCGTGGGAACTTCTGTCTTCACCACCACAGTTTACTGTAATATCCAATATACAAATATACTGATATTAAATTACAGAACGGAACTCTCTAAAACTAAGAATCCTTATCATCTAAAATTTTTCGTCTTAAGTCGCAACCAACTAATATTAAAATCTCTTGTCGCGATGCACAATGCAAGTCGCAATCAACTACTGCGACATGGTCACCATGTCGCAATCTTCTATTGCGATTTCAACCCCATGTCGCAACCTTCTTTTGCGACTTCACTACCAAGTCGCAACCTTCTATTGCGACTTCAACCCCATGTCGCAACCTTCTATTGCGACTTCACTACCAAGTCGCACCCTTCTATTGCGACTTCATCACCAAGTCGTTCTTAAGGCTACGACATTCATGAATGTCGCAATGTACTGTTGCAACATGTTTGAATGTCTCAACCCACTGAAATTATCTAAAACCCAGATTTTATACTTTTAAGCTATGTTTGTTTCTGTAAACATGCAGATATGTTTAATACCACTAACATAACATATCTACAAATTCAGATTCTCATAATCATCCAAAAATCACCAAAACCCATTTCCAAGTTTATAGAAAACTTATAATCTAAATAACATCAATTAAGGTGAAGAACATACCTTGATTTCCACAGGTTTACACCTTAATATCCAGCTGAAATCTTGTTTCCTTCTTCCTCTTTTCCTTCTTCGTTTCTATCTCTCTCTCTCGTTACACCGTAACACACACACACAAGCACACTAATAATAAGATGATAAAATATCTCATCTCATTTTTCTCTTTTGGTTAACACAAGGCGGTGGTGGGGTGGGAGTTTCACTTCTCACCCCTAAACTTCCAACTATTGACAACTTTCACCCTCTAACTTATAAATTAAAATTAAAGTTTACCCCTAACTTATTATCCCATAAAAACGATTCAACGTAACTTATTCGGGGTTAAACTCTAAAATTAATTTATCAAATAATTATACACAAATTATTTAATAAACCGACGTAACACTTTATAAAAATCGAGATGTTACAATACTCCCCAACTTGAAAAGGATTTCGTCCTCGAAATCAGAACTAGGTAAACAAATAAAGACATCTAACCTTCATATCCTCTTCTGATTCTAAAGTCACAACTGTGCCTCAATGATATAATACCATTGTACCTATAACCACATTCTTAGATTGTAAATTCTCAAAAGATTTCTCTAAAATCGCTTCCAATTCCTTCACGCAGCGACTTTTCTCATCCGTTACTACCTCAGTAAGTGGAATCTCGTTTTACCAACATGAAGTATGTCATACATTCCTTTCAATTTCTAGTCTTATATATTTAATCACAGATAAAAGTCCAGAAAGAATAAAGATTCATCTTTCATATTTTCTGAACTTTACCTCTTTCAGCATTACTCGCTCCCCAATCTTAGATTTGCAAACCTCCTTAGAGTAACTGTTTATCATTAAATCTCTATCCGTTTATTGCTTGTTCTACCATACTGTCATCAACCGTAACTCAATCTCCAGATCTCAAAATAATGTTAACATATACTGCCTGAAATTCCACACACACTTTAAATTGTGCATACCCACCACTTTTGAATACTTCAATAATTACGGCAATCCATCACTACATTCTCACACCACTATCATCCTATGCGACCACAATGCAACCAAGCACTAAAGTGTAGTATATCAAGGGTGATAATTCAATTGAACTTGTAGTATAACTACATTCTTAGGTCCGGCCTTTCTATCATTACTTGTCTCTTTCTCCCAACTTTTCCACATACCGATAACATTTTCTCATTACTATACATAACCAAACAGTTGTACCAAAATTCTAACTTAAGGCATTCAACTAAGTTATCTTGAAACGACATCACCGTCCAAAGTTACTACTCATTCTTTGATCTTCAATTAATGCTTTCTAAGACAATTCTTTCACACATAAAAAGCAATTCACATTCCTTAAAGATTTTATATGTACTACACCACATTTTGACTAACACACTCATCATTTTTTTAAAACTTTCAATGATTTCAAAAGCATAAATTTACTTATCGATTCACACAACCAAAATCACTTTGGATAAACACCCACCACTGCTCTAACATTCTATTCCGATATTAGCCATATTACCACGACATCTTACAAACCGCATGATCCAACAACTTTACTGACAATTAGTACTTTTCATCCGAAATCTCCGAAAATACTTCCATCGGATGTTTCCTCCTTCTAACTTCACATTACATACTAATTGATACATTTAACTTGGCAATTACTGCTACTACTCGTTCGTACATTTTCCACCCATACATCTCACAGTAGACCAGGTCTCTCCTGGCAATTCGAACACAATTCAAACTTACCTTCATGTTCTCTCGTATGATTAACCGAGTCTATTTCACTATAATATTCCTCCCTAACTTTAGTTGAACCACAACTCCCGGATTTCTTATTAATTTAAACTTACTCGTTTCCTGTTAGCTCTTTGTGATTCCAAACCATTACATAGACAGGGCACAATCCCTCACAGATCGACACAATCTATACACTCACTTCCTTCATGCCCAATACTTCTTCCTTTATAAACCATCCACATCGTAAGTAAAACGCTTATCTCAAACAACAGTCTTTCACTATCCTAACACCCCCACAAAGTGATCCTTCAACTTTTAATCTTCCGATTCAAAACTTAACATTCATACATGATCTCAAAAGAATAACCAATGCATTCACATCATGTAAACTTTAATTATAATACAATTCATGTAATTCCAATCCTCAAGCCTACGTCGAGCTTATGAAACCGGCGAATACCCTTAAGACTCAACCGAGTCCAAAACCAAACCATCTGCTCCAAGGATCTAAAGATCATTTATCAACATCAACTCATGCAATTAAAGTGCATCTAACTCACATCATGTATCTATATGTACAAGTGTATACAACTCTTTTATACCCAACAATATATATATATATATATATATATATATATATATATATATATATATATCTTACCAAAGTTCATTAGTACCAAAGGTACTAAGAATACAAGATCATCAAACGGTCCTCACACATAAGACCCATAATTAATCGGCATTTATTAAATAAAATGCGATTAAGCACATAACACAACGTAATTATTGCACAACTACGATAAACTCTAAAAACGTATTTTGACCACATAGTTTTCACTGATGCAATAAATTAACCAAAACCTCTTTCACCCGTGATTTATTTATCAATCACTAAAAATCCCCAAACGTGGTTGAATGTATACCATCCCCAGCCCACCGTACATGATATTGTCCGCTTTGCGCATACCCTCTGCATAACAGCATGCCGGTACCGCTCACAGTTTTGTCCCTGCCCGCACAGGCATACGCGGGACGCACCCAGACCGTACACAGTGACAGGCAAAAGGCCTCATACATCTTAAGCAAATATCGACTTCAACGTCAAAAGTCGTATGTCGATACTTTCTTAACCAATTCTTTAACAAGGGTCCTCAACTGAGCCTAATCCTTACAACATATCATAATCCAATTCACATCCCATCGTCTCCCTCTCAAATTTATTCGTGCAATGTTAATATCACAAGATCACCATAAATTATTATTTAATCTCGAGGATATTTTCCTTTCTGTCTTACCACACTACTCATAACGAGTTTGCTAAATCCATCACCTTAATGACTACTAATCCTTCCTTCGGACGTAACCGTCCCTTGGCAATTGAATTTCTAATTATCAAACAAGGGTACAGACCTTCTTACAACCGACACTAAAGTCTACTTTCGATCCTCCCATTATTCACCTCTCCTTTTGAACACAAATACCAAGACTATAAACATTCTCTCATGATTTATCCCACACCTCTCCACTCTTGGAGTTCTTTCTTAGCTTATAATGTAATACTCTACGACCTAATGAGTTTGTAGTTTCATGCATGACAACTTGATAAATAAATCATTTCGCACATTTTCTCATTTTAAGGAACAACACTTGGGCACACCTAACTTCAACATTCTCATGACTCCAATGTACTGCACAACGATCTCAAGAATCGTTTGCATACTAATTTCCATAAAACTTAATCTTTCTCCACCAAAACGATGTTGTTATGACAGTAATATATTTAAATGAAAATCTTTTCATAAAACAAAAGTTTGAAAATTACCAACACGAAGTAAGTAAATCGGTTCTTACACTCCTTTATATAATACCATCAAGTCAATACTTTTGTTGGTTATAAAAGTTTTTGCTGACCAACGCTTTTCTTGACCTTTTTGCTACAATTTAACTTTTCATGTAAAATATGAAGTATTTTGCAAAATGCTAAGCTCCAAAATTTCGTTGTGCGACGTAAAATGAAATTGCCTTTTTCTTTAAATACACACTTGCACGTGTTGACTCAATCTTGACTAAAATTGCTATTTATGCATTTGTTTTAAAATCAAGAAAACTCATGTAACATACACTAGGATACCATGCATAAAACTCTACTCGTAAATGAAGGCTACTCACTCAAACAAGGTCAATCGTTTTACTCAGTCAACTTATCATTGACACTCTACTTTCGACCCGCGGTCGCCCTTCGGCTTTGTAACACTTGCTATACATGCATTCCACGACCCACTTTCTCAACCATTTCATACTATTTCCGTCTTGATCAATCAGCTCACATTCTATCTCTACACATTTCAATTTACCTATAAAAGTTTGTCTCGGCGGACTTTCATAAGTCCCACCAGTTCCAGGTTGTCCTTCCAACCTTCAATCATTTACTGGTCTGTCTTTCAAAGAATTGAAGGACCTTGGTGGCGTATCCACCATCGTTCTACTATAACACAAAGGGATAACCATTAGAAATGGTTATACATATTTAAACATACAAAACACACTTTACCGATCGTTAGTCACTGTAACAATTTATAAACAAGCATGCTTACGTAACAATATATTCATAATAACAGTAGCTAACTGGAATTGTGAACATATTATACATGAGAATCCTCATTACCATTGTCACAGTACTAATTTCACGTATTTCATTCGACTCTACGACTAACACGCCTTAGCACGTCTACCCATATCTCACGAATCATAACTTAGTTCATCACAGCTTAAGTCTAAGTACCTCCTCAGCATACTTACTTCACTTAAACTAATGCTCTAATACCATATTGTAACACCCTAAAAACAGGGCCAATTTAAACCTTAAAAATTACTACAAGTTATGATCATAAAACTTCAAACTTCTATAACCTGAGGATCAAATGTGAAGGTTTTATATACAACCCAACTAATTCAAATAACCTATTAATCTAATCATACATCACAATCAGATTAATTAAGTTATCTAATCCTTTGTCCCAAAAAGCCTCAAAAGTAATGCTAGATCCTCCGTTATCTCTAAGTTTGAGTCTTCCCAAAAGTTCTCTTCTCTCATTCCCGCTTACTTCCCGGAGCTTGTACCTGGTAAGAAAATTCAACTTGAAACATTAGGCTTTCGCCTAGTGAGAATATTCAAATCAAATTAAAGTTTAACAATTAAAATCTCAATAGATAAAACAAACATGTTCTCGCCCATCTTACCGTACCACAGCTCCTTTCAACACTGGGAATTTACCTCACTCTCATACTTATGACTAATTCGTCTAGCCAAAAATTACTACCAAGAGTTTACCATAAATCATCCCAGATTCAAAGTCAAAACTCTTAACCAAGAAATTACAAGTCAAAACCTGCCTATTTCTTAACTCGAAAGTAGAGATTACAAATTACTTTATGCCTATCTCTAATCTTCCTTTCACAACGGGAAATCTCATATCTTCCCTATAAAATGGAAATCTCCGATCTTCCATTCGAAATGGGAATTACAAATCAAAATCTGCCTATTCCACATTTCACGTCCTCACCATCTCAGAATCGCTGACCCCAATGGGATTAATATATCGCAATACACAACCGGGGCCCTCACGATGATTCAAGATACGCTCATTTACTAGAAATTACATCCCTTGGTCAAATGGCAAGTATTTCGGTTTCCATTAGACCGTACCCAGGTGCCCTACTATGACCGGACGCCTAATTCTAGCAATCGCCACACAATACATAAGTATTATTTCTCTTACAATTATATGTGCATAACATACAATAAATTCGTCTCATAACATATTCTATATATACATTTTATAAAGAATATTAATAGTCTTGACACCTCGATTTCTTAACTATCCCTTCTTTGCAATTTAGCACGGGGATCAACATAGCATAACTTTTAGTCATATATTTGGACTCATTACAAATTAAGACGAGTCCTTAATAACATGTTCAGACATACATATTATATATCTATTTCAAAATTAATTGCTGAATTTTAAAGAGAGTTGAATAAACTCACCTGATATGAAATCACACTTCTTTTATTTCTTTTAAAGGCGTGGGAACTTCTGTCTTCACCACCACAGTTTACTGTAATATCCAATATACAAATATACTGATATTAAATTACAGAACAAAACTCTCTAAAACTAAGAATCCTTATCATCTAAAAATCTTCGTCTTAAGTCGCAACCAACTAATATTAAAATCTCTTGTCGCAATGCACAATGCAAGTCACAATCAACTACTGCGACATGGTCACCATGTCGCAATCTTCTATTGTGATTTCAACCCCATGTCGCAACCTTCTATTGCGACTTCACTACCAAGTCGCAACCTTCTATTGCGACTTCAACCCCATGTCGCAACCTTCTATTGCGACTTCACTACCAAGTCGCAACCTTCTATTGCGACTTCATCACCAAGTCGTTCTTAAGGATGCGACATTCATGAATGTTGCAATGTACTGTTGCGACATGTTTGAATGTCTCAACCCACTGAAATTATCTAAAACCCAGATTTTATACTTTTAAGCTATGTTTGTTTCTGTAAACATGCAGATATGTTTAATACCACTAACATAACATATCTACAAATTCAGATTCTCATAATCATCCAAAAATCACCAAAACCCATTTCCAAGTTTATAGAAAACTTATAATCTAAATAACATCAATTAAGGTGAAGAACATACCTTGATTTCCACAGGTTTACACCTTAATATCCAGCTGAAATCTTGTTTCCTTCTTCCTCTTTTCCTTCTTCGTTTCTATCTCTCTCTCTCGTTACACCGTAACACACACACAAGCACACTAATAATAAGATGATAAAATATCTCATCTCCTTTTTCTCTTTTGGTTAACACAAGGCGGTGGTGGGGTGGGAGTTTCACTTCTCACCCATAAACTTCCAACTATTGACAACTTTCACCCTCTAACTTATAAATTAAAATTAAAGTTCACCCCTAACTTATTATCCCATAAAAACGATTCAACGTAACTTATTCGGGGTTAAACTCTAAAATTAATTTATCAAATAATTATACACAAATTATTTAATAAACCGACGTAACACTTTATAAAAATCGAGATGTTACGATATTCGTTATAAATGCTTATATATATAGAATATGTTTTGGAGACGAATATATTGTATGTTATGCACATATAATAGTAAGGGTAATAATACTTATGTATTGTGTGGCGATTGCTAGAAATAGGCATCCGGTCATAGTAGGGCACCTGGGTACGGTCTAATGGGAACCGAAATACTTGCCATTTGACCAAGGGATGTAATTTCTAGTGAACGAGTGTATCTTGAATCATCGTGAGGGCCCCGATTGTGTATCGCGATATATTAATCCCATCGGGGTCAGTGATTCTGAGATGGTGAGGACGTGAAATGTGGAATAGGCAGATTTTGATTTGTAATTTCCATTTCGAATGGGAGATCGGAGATTTCCATTTTATAGGGAAGATCGGAGATTTTTCGTTGTGAAAGGAAGATTAGAGATAGGCATAAAGTAAATTGTAATCTCTACTTCCGGATTAAGAAATAGGCAGGTTTTGACTTGTAATTTCTTAGATAAGATTAATAACTTTGAATCTGGGATGATTCATAGTAAACTCTTGATAGTGATATTATGGTTAGACGAATTAGTCATAAGTATGGGAGTGGGGTAGATTCCCAGTATTGAAAGGAGTTGTTGTACGGTAAGATGGGCGAGAACAAGTTTGTTTTATCTGTTGAGATTTTAATTGTTTAACTTTAATTTGATTTGAATATTCTCACTAGGCGAAAGCCTAATGTTTCAAGTTGAATTTTCTTACCAGGTACAAGCTCCGGGAAGTAAGCGGGAAAGTGTGATGAGAATCTTTTGGAAAGACTTAAACTTAGAGATAACGGAGGATCTAGCTGTTCTGTTGATGCTTTTGGGACAAAGGATTAGATAACTTAATTAATCTGATTATGATGTATGATTAGATTAATAGGTTATTTGAATTAGATGCATTGTATATAAAACCTTTACATTTGATCCTCAGGTTATAGAAGTTTGAAGTTTTATGATCATAACTTGTGGCAATTTTTAAGGTTTAAATTGGCCCTGTTTTTAGGGTGTTACATGTAACGCGATATTTGGTTTTTCTTTACGTTTTTAACGTCTTATTTGCTAGTTTTTTTATAAATGACCTAATTTAAGTTGTTTGTTATCGTTAACTCGTCGATTAATAGTACAAAACATAAGATTTTTATATATGATATAGAGATTTGCCGCCATAAGTCACGACTTGTCTAATAACCGGGGTTCTACTGAAACGATTTGGGAATTTTGGTGAGAAAGGTCAAGAGGCTATAACTTTGGGGGTTGAATTGTAAGTTGGAGGAGGGTATAAAAACCCTTGTTATTTGGCACAAACCCTAGAATCCAGCATATTCATAATTGGAGTGGCGGTAGGAGAGCTGAGGAGAGAAATCAAGTTTCCAAGTGCGCCATTGGAAGAAATCAAGAAGAGTGGCGGGTTGAGGATCACCAATTCATCGAGTTTAAAGGTAATCAGTTAGTCTTTTGCTCCTCGTCTTTATCAGTTGTTGTTTTTGGATAATTAAGAATTTGGGAGCAATTGGGTTTTTGAACAGACATTGGGAGGGTGAACTGCTCACTTTTGGGTTAATGTTATTCCAAAAATTTTGTGTAAGAATTGCTTGTGTTGAGGCTCGTTTTGAGTGATCGCATGTTGGGAGTCGATGGTATGTGTGTGTGGTTTGACAGAAGTCTCGAACATCCAGAAATTCGGAACTGGGCGAATCTGGGTTCCGGTATGTGGCGGGATCCGGAAGGGGTTCCGGTAGGTGGAGGGATCCGGAATGGGTTCCGGTATGTTGAGGGATCCGGAAGGGTTCCGGTATGTGGCGGAATCCGGATGGGATCCGGAGTTAGCGGAAGCCGTAACAGATCCGAAATTTGGATGGAGTCTGGAACCTTGGTTTCGGATTCCGGGGTTCTTTAGAGCCGAGTTTATTTAGGGATTGTTTCAGAGTGTTGTGAATATTAACTTAAGATTCCTTACCATTGTTCTCCCAAATATATCATAGGTGTTCCACCTATAGATTTGAAGTCCAAGTAAGAAGTTTCGAGCAAGGACGACAGGTGAGCTTTTCTAACTAAATACGAATTTAAATGTGTTTTCTGAAGTAAGTAAATGAATATGAACTGATATGTTTTAATACATGAAAATGCGTGTATGGATGTTTATTTGATATGTATGCATACATTATTGATAGTTGTGTAATGGCTAAGTCGGGGGCAGTGGCCCGCCAGTGCTCATACCGGGGGGAGTAGCCCGTTTATGCCATGGGAGGAGTGACCCAGTAAGGCAGTGTGAGACTGACACGTTGTCGCCATTGCGGGACTTCAGTGTGCCATTTACATGTGCAGTTTTGTGTGAAAGTTTATTGCTTAAAGTTGATTGTTTGTAATGGTTGTGAATGTTTTATACTTGTTGATGAAATTGTTGCCACTAGAGGGAGCTCACTAGACCTCATGGTCTAACCCTCGTTTTTCAAAAACTAAACCATTTTCAGGTAAGCACTAGTAGAAGGCTCTAGTAAGGGCAAGGAGAAGGCGTGAGAGCGAAGCTTGGGTCTAGAAGGAAGTCAACCTATTTTAGTATGTCGGGTTTAGTATCGTAGAAATCTCAGCTGTGTATTGGGTTGTTCCGCAAACCTTGTATGTTTATGATTGTATTCCGGAGCCGTTTTGGCGAGTTGTAAATTCTTGTTGTTTAAGCTTTATTTTCGAGTTGGGTTGTTACAACTTGATAAACGCTATGGCCTCGCCGTGGCTCCTAAGGCTTGAGGCTTGGTATTGCCGCCACGTCGCGCCTCACGCCATTTAGAACCTTGGTTTGAATGCATAAAATAGTAGATTGTTTATTAAAGACTCGTATGATAAGTGTTTACCACGTTACTTTTATTTTATCGAATGAACATGATAAGGATTGAAAATCTTACTCAGTAAAAAAGATGACTAGGACCAATAGTCCTACCGAAAAAGTGAGAGTAATGACTCTTACTTGATAAATGTTTACAAAATAAAATGTTGTATATGATGTTGTTTTAATGGAATAAGATTTTTTTTGAAAGGGTGTTGTAGACTATGTCTAGACTAATCCCTTGCCAAATTATGATTGTAAGACATCAGCCCTGATTAAACCTCAGTGGCCACAAGTTGTGTACGCCTGGATTCGAACCCTGAGCAGATGGGATATTCCGCCACATCCCTCAGGGTCTTAACCAGTACGCCACAACCATTGGAATAAGATCTTATCTGATAATTTAAGTTAATGTATTGACTCTTACATATAAGAGTGCGTTTGGTACACTTGACATGACTATTCATAACATAACATAGATCACTATTCCACGTTTGCAATGATTTTTATGTGGAATAGACATGAACATGTTTGTTCCACCCCCACCTCATGCAACAAACTGAAATAAATAGACTTATGTTTTAATAATATAATCTCAAAATAAAATCTAATTCTTTTATAAAACATCAAATACACATTTTTTTATATTTTATTTATTTTTTACATTTGTTTATTTTATATTATGTTCTTTAAACTTTCACTTTATTGTTCTCAAAATATTATTTTTATAAGGTTTCTATGTTTTGATTAGTTTATGTAAATTATGAAATATTATTGGTTAAAAATTTAAAAGTGTTTGAAAATTAAAATTCGAAACTACACAAACGTTTTATTTTTATGTCACTTTAATCCTTTTGAAAAACTTTCTAATAATATATTTGTTATAAAAAATATTTATTTCATTATAATTTAATAAATTACACAATTAATCAAAATATATAAATAGCTTATTAGTGGTAAATTTGTCATGTTATTTATTATGTTCTATCCAGTTCTGTTTTACTAAACATTGAACAGCGGTTCTGTCTTGTTCTATTATGTTTGCATATCAAACTCACCCTAAGTGCTTATCGGGTAAGCGTTGGGTGAACGACCCTAAGTGTGGATAACTCATTGAATTAAACCAAACCAGTGTCTGACTTAATTACTAAGAGATCATTTACCCAACACTTACCCAGTAAGCGTTTATCCGTAACAATCAACACGCTCACTTAACATACGATGTAAGATTTTAGTCCACTAAAACGACATCGTTTGCACACTTATATTCGATAAATATTTACCGGGTAAGAGTCATCACTCCCACTTACCGGATAGGACCCCTCGATCCTTGTCCTCGTTCTTAGCAAATAAGATTCTCAATCCTTGTAATATTCGTCCAATAAGATAAAATGAGCCGGTAAACACTTACCGGATAAACATTCAAAAATGATCCTAAGAGACAAACACATAATCAAGTTGAGTGCTAGAATAAATTTTTATATATTATTGAAGTCATTGATTGAGTAATATAGATAAAAAAAATCTAATTGGGGGAAAATAAAGATAAATAAGTTATTTTTTTTGTTAATTGATATGAAATTGACTATTTAACTTTTAAATAATCAGAAACTTGTCTTAAAGGTTTAAGTGAGAAGACACAATCCACGAGCTACTCAAGATCGAGTTGATCAAAACTCGATCAACATACAGCTTGAATAGGCTTGACTGGAACTTGAGCTCGACATATACTAACAAGTCGAGTGATACTCGACTCGATAAACTCATGAGATACTCGAATATATTTTATATATAATTAATTTAGATAAATTAATTAAAATACCCCAAGTTTGAAATTGACTTACCAAAATATCCAAAAAAATGAAAAGTTTACCAAAATGCCATTTTTTTCCGCGGAGGGAGCCCTCTATAGCGGGCAGGGACCAATTGTGAAAAGTTTTGCAAGATTATTTACACTTTCAGTCCCCATCGCGGGCGATCGCGGGCCAGGGACTGAAAGTGTAAATATATTTTGCAAAAAATTTCACAATTGGTCCCTGCCCGCGATAGCGGGCTCCCTTCGCGGAAAAAAATGGCATTTTAGTAAACTTTTCATTTTTTGGGGTATTTTGATAAGTCAATGTCAAACTTAGGGTATTTTAATGAAAGACTCATTAATTTATATTATAATTTATAAAACATAATGGAAAAAACTAATAATAATAATAATAATAATTTTAATATTATACATTAATAATAAAATAATAATTAAAATTAGTTTTTGAATTTTGAAAGAAAAAACGCCTTAACATGTGAAGCGTCCAGCGCCTTTTGGTTTATGTGTTTGTGGGGAGTAGGGATCACCAGATGAGCATCGAATATCGTTTTCTCGAATCGAATCGGGACTGAATCGGTACCATGTATTCGGTCTGGTTTTTGGTTCCATATAATCTTCAAATTCGGTATTCGGTATTTCTGTATTTGGTACCGGGATTTTCCCAAAAATAACGAAACCGAGCCGAAATTTTAAAAGTCATTGTTTTTCTTTTAAATTTAAGTATGTATATCATCTCCCAAATAAATTAAACTTATCTTTGTTAATCAAGATATATCATCTTCTAAACTAACCAAACCTTCTCCATAAACCCAAAAAATCGACCCCCATGCATTAACCATCAAAAAATCGGTACCCTTACAAACACATAAAAAACTCGACAAATTTGTGATTCGGGTGTTTTTAAACACATTTGAAACATTACGAAGATATTTTGGTTTGCAATTGGTTTTGATACACATTCAATACATTTTCATATTTTCGGTCCTAAGTGGTCTTAGTACCGATTTTCCCGTCCCGAAACCGAAACCGAACCGGTACATACGGTTCGGTTTTCGGTACCACTTTTTAGTCCCGGTTTGGTACCGGTCCGGTCCCGATCTCATCCCATTTGAGAGTATTTTCCATTCCACATTGCTTATGTAGTTATGTAAGAGCATCTCCAACAGCTTTTCCATTTTGGAAAAAATGGAGAATATGGGGATTTTGGGCTGTATTTTTGCTCCAACAACTTCCCTAAAACTATCTCCAAAATGGAGAAAGTAGAAGAGAAAAGGAGTTTTTCTCCAAATATGAAGATAACCCAAAAAATGATTACTACATAAGAGGACCAATAAAAATCTTTGAAAAAAATATTTAGAGAGATAAATAATATTTTAATAGATAAACGGAATCTTTTAATATTATAATCAATGTTTTTTCTCCAATATGGGGAATCTGTTGGAGATGAATGCATTTTTTTGGAGATTTTGACTTTTGGTTTTTCATTTTGGAGAAATTTTGGAAAATCTGTTGGAGATGCTCTAAGAGTCATTTTGCTTAATTGCTTCATCTATTGGTCATATATACAACCATCATTTCCTTACAACTCAATTTATTTTCAAACAACCAGTAGTATTAGCCCACTTACTTGAGTTCAGTGTCTTTAGTCTATTTGGTTGAGCTTTTAATATTTATTCAGGGGCGGAACACAAGCCTTATGACCAAGGGGGCCGAGCCTAATTTTTATATAATGTGCCCTATAAACGAATAAAATTTGTTTCAAAAGCCCACAAATTCATCCAATGTGTTTTTAGCCGAATTTAAGCGTTTCGATAAATTTTTTGGTTAATTTTGAGAGATTTTTATGATTTTTTGGTTGATTTTGAGAGCTTTTTCAAGGTTTTTTTGGTTGATTTTTCAGTTTTTTAGTTAATTTCGGGAGACTTTCAGATTTTTTGGTTGATTTTTAGGGTATTTTTGACTTTTTGCACTTTCATGGAGATTAGGGAATAAAAAATGATTTTTGGGTTGAATTTTAAGGAAATTAGAGAATTGAAAATGACTATAAGAGAAAAAAATGTATGGGAAGGGACTTGATGCCATGACCTCTAAGATACCAGTGTAGAGTGATAACCACTTAAGCTACCAACGCTTGTGCGTTTCCAATATAACATCTATAGTATTTGAGTGAAAAAACGGGGGGGCCATGGCCCCCAAAAGCCCCTATAGGCATCCGCCACTGTATGTATTAAACAAGTTCGAGTTTGATTCGAGCTCTGGTTGAGCTTGATTCAAGCTTGAAACAAGTTCAAGTTGAGTTTGAACTTGATTCGAGCTCGAAACAAGTTCGAGGTTGGAAATTAGTTATCGAGTTCGGATCGAGTTTGAACTTTCACTACTATTAATTTTTTGAGTTGAGTTTGAACTTGAAATTAGCTTTCGAGTTCGAATCGAATATAATAATAATCGAACTCGAATCATCATTTACAGCCTACTTAAATACAAAAATTATTTACCAATTTTTTATGATGAGATGATCAACTCATTATTAAAAAGATAATCATTTAAACGAAACATGGGGTTTGGCGAAAGGCTCTTTTGGTTAGAATTCTGCGTATGCCAATTGATGGATAGGAAGGAATAGGACGCCACGTTGCGGCCCCCACCCCTCCAATCACACCTCGTCATCTCCTTGATCACATACACAAATGTTTATTTATTTATTATTATTTTTTTTGAAGAAATATTTATTATTTCTATTTATCCAAATAGTTTGATGGTTTTGTTGAAAAGTCCACTTGAAAATATATATATGTAAATTTATATGGATAATTTGTAACGTTTATATTAAAAAAATGTGATTATTTAGAGTAAAATGCACAAAATAGCAACATACTTTTATTTATTTTCTTATTATATCATTGTACTTTCACTTTTTCTTTATTTAAGCAATGTACTTTCAATTTATTTTTTATTAGGGCATTATACTTTAAAGAATTTACCCATTATAGCATTGGGTAACCTATTACCTTTAAAAATGGTTTTCTTTTGCTGATGTGTCATTTTAAAGTGACGTGGCTGTCTACATGACATTAAAAAAATATTTAAAAATTCATTTTAAACCCTTTCAAAAATAAGACTTCCACTTCACGATTTCAAACCTCTTCATCTCCCTCACGATTTCAAACCTCTCTTCATCTCCCTCACGATTTCAAGTGCGGCTCCATCTTCAATCGTTCATCTCCATTGTGCGGCTCAATCGTAAATCGTTCGTCTCCTCTTGTGTAAATCGATTTTGGTTTCGTTTTTGACAGGGTTTAGGGTTGATTTCGATTTCGAAGAAGTGATGGCTGAAATCAAAGGTATTTAGCTGTTTTTAGCTGTTATTTTGCTGTTTTGAAGCTGTTTTGAGGCTGTTTTGAAGCTGTTTTAGCTGTTATTTTGCTGCTTTTAGTTGTGTTGCTGTTTTTTTGCTATTTTTAGTTGTTCTTGCTGTTTTTTACATGTTTTGAGGCTGTTTTTAGCTGTTATTTTGCTGTATTTTGCTGTTTTGAGGCTGTTTTGAAGTTGTTTTAAGGCTGTTTTTCTGTTTTCTTGTTGTTTTAGCTGTTGTAATGAGAAATGCCACGTCAGCACCATAGTACACGTGGACAACCTATGTGGACAATGAGGTGGCATGAAAATCTGGTTTAGTAAGTAAATTTAAACCATAATGCTATAATGGGTAAATTCTTTAAAGTACAATGCCCTAATAAAAAATAAATTGAAAGTACATTGCTGTAATAACAAAAAGTGAAAATACAATGTTATAATAAAGAAATAAATGAAAGTAGGTTGTTATTTTATGCATTTTGCCCTATTATTTATTAGCTATATTTAATTTGATTTACATAGTTAATAAAAAACATGTTAACCTGTTTTCGTGATACCAACCTGTTTTCGTGATACCGTGAGACCACAAAATTAACACTAAACATTCACAGTGATTCATTGCGAAGGAAAGTAAAAAATCAAACCTTCACAGCAAAAACACTGTGAAGGTTTACCATCACAGTACCTTCACAATCTTTTGCCGTGAAAGTTTAATGTTAATTTTTTGGTCTTACGGTCTCACAGAAATAGCATAGTCTCACATGATCTCAAGTCTCTCTCTCTCTCTCTCTCTATATATATATATAAATATATTGTTTGGGTGGTGGTGGAGTCCTTGGATGGGATCCATGCATTTCCTTTGACTTTATGACCAACATGTTTATGTCTTTTTCTTGCAACTTGTAGATTGATTTAACTTATCAACAACTTTGCAATGTTTTTATATGTTTATTACATGGCCCAAAATATTATTAAACCCGAAAAAATACATACCAAAAAATACAAAACAAGTCTAGCAACCACAATACGAATGCAATAAATGACAAATATAAATTGTTTAAAATCTAAAAGGAAGTATTTTTTACATAAGGTTAGAAGTTTGCAAGAAATTTGTTATGGTTTTTTGGAGGGTTAGATCGCATGGTAAACAACCTCTGATGGTTCGGCACTTCGGCTCATCCTTCATCCCAAATTTTCATCATTTAAGATAAAGATGGCAAAAAAATCGGATTCAATCCCAATCAAAAACACCCAACTAATTCTCCATGTACAAACCTAGTCCGATCCCTAAACCGGTTTGTTCCCGGTACTGGACCGGGCCCAAATCGATCCCAAAACAATTTTGGATCCACGTGAGCACCAACCTTAACTAATTTAGGATATCGAAATGAAATAGGACCACGCACATTTCGTTAAAAGGCTTTTAAATGGTCTTTGTCTCTTTGTGATGGCCCTCCGGTTGTAAATTGGTGGCTATGGTGATATACCGGTGTTTTAATAACTAATAAATTTAGATTGGTTATTACTTAAAATAAAATTTTATTTATTAATACTTTACATATATCTAATATTGTATTATACAACATTTAAGTAAAACTCTTATAAATATTTAATTTCAATAGTACAACTTACATGAAACAATAATTTATAAGATAGTTATAATTTGTTGTTAATTTTTGAGTAAAAACAAGCACTACAAAAGAGTCAAATATTTGGTTTTCAAAAGGCCAAGTCAAATCCACTTTAAACTATTTGATTTTTTTCGGTTCTTTTGTTATAGATCGTATAAATGTGAGTTAGTTCTATTGAGAGTATAATATAACTATTGGATACATTAAAAGTATAAGTGTAACCGTGTGATCGTTTAAGAGATTAAATTGTGCGATTGATGTGTAATAACCAAGGTTTTAATTTAAAGGAATAAGAGTTTGATGAAGGAAAAATTAGATTATGAATTTCAAGGGCTGTTTTGAAAATAATGGAAAGATGGTATAAAAACTCTCCATGATTTTCACAAAACCTATATCTGCTTTATTTGGGCGGATGTGTGCGTGCTTTGGGGAAGAGAGGAGAACTCAAGTTGATTATTGCGATTTTGGGAAGAAGGAGAGTTAATTGGAAGAGATTTGTCATTAAGTTCGTCAAAGGTAATCACTAGTTTAAACTTTTACTGATCTTGTAAGACCATCTCCAATGGGGTCATTAAATGTTACACTAAACACTAAATTTAGTGTAAATAACACTATTCACATCTCCAATGGGATCTCTATTTTTCACGCTAAATTTAGTGTAATGAATAGTATTACACTATATTTGGTGTAACACTATTCATTTACACTACTTTTCACATCATTTTTAAAAAATAGTGTTACCCGTTGGAGAAAGTTTACTATTAACAATAAAATTTACACTACTTTTTACACTATTTTTAAAATTTGGTGTAAAATATAGTGTGACCCATTGGAGATGCCATAAGGCAAAAGAAATGTTATTGCTTCTGTTAATCCTTTCTTCTTAAGAGTGAAATGCTCACTCAGTGGAATGGTGCTGGTAAGGGAGAATTTCGTTGGGGATAAATTGTTCTTTAATCATGTTATGTATACTTATTTATCGATTTCCATAACAGAGGAATCTATTGAGAATTGATTATCATTGAATAGTTAGTTTTGGGCCTGATTGGCAAAAACCCTTCGTACCTAGAGTCGTCCGGAACGAAGTTTTCCGGACTAGTGAGAGTCTGAATATCGATATTTCGGAAGTGAGAGTCTGGATATCGGTATTCCGGAAGTGAGAGTCCGGATATCGGTATTCCGGAAGTGAGAGTTCGGATATCGGGTTCCGGAAGTGAGAGTCCGGATATCGGTATTCCGAAAGTGAGAGTCCGGATATCGGGTTCCGGAAGTGAGAGTCCGGACGTCAGTTTTTCGACAGTTAAGCATGGACGACGTTTTCCGGAAGCGGTTAGTCCGGATGTCGATTTCCTGAAACCATCATTCGGGAACTTAATCCCTAAGCGACGAGCCGAGTAGTTGTTGTGGGCATTGATTAGAGGCATCAGTGAGGGTTAATTGAGTGACTTATCACTCTTACTTTCCACTTTAATCGTAGGGGTTCAATCTTAGGATCTGAAGCAGATTAAGGAGAGCTAGCAAGGACGACATGTGAGTCTTTTAAACTGAAAATGAGCTTACTTGTATGCTATTTTAAACACTTGAGATATTGTGGAACTGAATGTTTTATCTTACATACATAAAGTTGCATGTTTACTATGTTTGGTAAGTTATGTTGTCATGTATGCATACATTTGACGGTGAACATGATACAACTAAGTCAGGGGGTGTGTCCCGCCAGTACTCATACCGGGGGGTGTGTCCCGTTTATGCCATGGAAAGGGAGTTCCAAGTAAGGCAGTGTGAGACTGACACGTTGTCACCAGTGTACGGGACTTCAATGTGCCAATTCGTGTGTGGCTATCTGTGGATGAAAGTTAAATGTTTTCCGATCTTTTAAATTGTTTATGAACATTTATAAATTGTTTTATATTGATGTGGCGAGAAAATTCTATAGGGACTTACTAGACCTCATGGTCTAACCCTCATATTTTCAAATCTAAACCCATTTCAGGGAAGCATCTAGTAGGAGGGTCGGGCAAGGGCAAGGAGAAGGTCTAAGCTAGAGGCGAGGATTAGAGGATAGTTATATTCACTTTACTTTAATTTGAGACTTCGTTTAGAAATTCTCAGCTGTGTATAGGTTGTTCTGCAAACCTAAGTTTTGTATTGGCTGTATTCAGTAAATTTTGAGGCCATTTTGGCTGTTTACTTTATATTTAATTGTTTATGCTCTATTTCTGGAATCTAGGTTGTTACAGATAATAATATGTTTTACATGGTAATTTTCTGTCTATAGGATCCCGTTTCAAAATAAAACAAAACAATTTAATATATCAAGTAATTATTTGAAGACATGTATTTCAGATTTACACATAGAGTTTGAACTTAATAAATTAATGTGTTAGAAGCACCAAAATTATTAATTAAGCGATATTAGTTATAGGGGTGAGCAAAACCCGACCGACCCGAAGAACCCGATCGAACCCGACCCGAAAATTGCACCAAATCCCCGCACCCGAATTCCCCGAACCCGAATGCCCCGATCCGAATTTTTAAGCGGATAAAATGGGATCGGGTTGGGTTTGGGTTTTCCCACCCGATCCGAACCGAATATCCGAACTTTTTAAAAAATTAAATTTTTTACTAAATTTAAAATAAGTAAATAACTTTCTTGTTGGAAATTTTTAGTAAAAATATGATTTTTTTACTAAACTTTGGACACATTAAAAATATATATATATATATATATATATATATATATATATGTGTGTGTGTGTGTGTGTTATATATATAATTAAATCTTAGTGGGTTTATGTTCTCCGATATGAGAGCTTCGAAACGATATATAATGTGTTCAAAACGGAGTATGTGTGAATGAGATATCGATACTCAAAGTTGAGTAATTGGATGAAATTAGCAAAAACCAAGTTGGATGTGGGAAGGTGTCCCACATAGGAAGAGAGAGTAAACTTTCTTTGGTTTATAACCAAAAAAGTGTGAGGAGTTGACAAGCTCCTTGATTGGTTTTACTCTAACTCCTACCCGCGCGCAGGGGGGTGCCGATTGACGATTTCGTAAGCTAAAATCGTCGAACTTGTGTGTGAGCGCGACCTGCGGCCACGAATGCAGCTCCAAAATCTTGTGCTCACGCAGCTCGGTTTTGCTAAATTTCTTTTGACCCAGTTATTGTATTTTATTTTTTACTGAAACTGTATTCAATAATCGAGACCAAACAAAGCCCAAAAACCAATTCTTATTTTGGGTTGGAATTTTCAGGCCCAACCCGAATCCCCGCCCGACTCGAACCCGCCCACGAATCACCCGATATCCGATTTACACTTCCGTCGGTTTTCGGGTGGCCTCACCCCACCCCGATATCCGATCGGGTGGTGGGTTTTCGGCCCCGACCCGACCGACCCGACCGAATGTTCACCCCTAATTAGTTAACCAACAATTAATAATTATTACTTATCAATGTTAGTTAAACTTTATTAATATATATATATATATATATATATATAGAGGAAAGTTCAAATAAAAACTCATTTTTAATTGTGAACATGAGAACGGATCTTAGCCCTTCCATCTATATTGATCCAATGACCCATATTGAATAGAGTTTTTAATTGAAATTATTAATTAAGGTGATTAGGGGTAAAATGAGAAGATAATTTAAACACACGTCTATTCAGGATGAATAATACAACATTCAAGGTGAATAATACACGATTCATGTGTAATAATACATGAATCAGGAATTCGTGTATTATTCATCCTGAATGTTGTATTATTCATTTTGAATACTATGTTATTCGTCATGAATAATGAACGAACGTTCCCCTTTGTTATTCATACTGAATATGGACCCCAGGAAACGTGCATACATATTCATACTGAATATAACACATACATAGCATTTCACGTAAAAACAGTAAAAATGAAGAAAAACTATATCGAGATGGATATCATATCGAAGAGCACGAAATTCTCGTTTTTTTGATGTATTTTGTTTGATTAAAATATTAGTAATTTTTAAGATAATTTATTTTAAACTTTAAGGAGGTAAAAAATTAATTAAAAAAGAAAATAAAAAGTCAAAGATGGTAGGCATTAATTTAAATTTCTAGATTTGTCCATAATCACTTCTCAATTGGTTTCATTAAGTTTTAACAATTGATTAATTTTCCAAATCTTGATCAATGGTTGTGAATTGTCATCATGTTCACAATTGAAAATGAGTTTTCATTTGAAATATCCAAATTACAAAATACTCTTCAAGACGATGTCGCGTTTGTGTTGCACTTCCGAAAGTTTTGGTGAGGCATGTGCCATAGTGAACAAGACGATGAGCTCGTTAGCATTGGCCTTCAACCAATCCCCATGCACTTCTAAGCCCTTGTATACGGTTCGGGTCTCTTGTCTTGAGTTGACTTTGCTATCTCCATGTGTTCCACAAAATAACCGATTACGCCTACTAGTGGTCGTAAATGGTTATAATCCCGACCAATTACCTGGTTTGTAAAAGAAATACAAAACAATTAATTAAATAAGATTTAAATAAAGTTTCTTTCATTTATAGTTATTTAAGAACATTGGCTTTCTTCTATGTCTTTTTTAATATTTAATTAATAATGGAATATATTTATATATAATTAAATAATTGTATCAAATCAATCCTTATATTTACATGGTACAAACAGCATATATTCTATATGCATATGTATATATTAAAATAAATACATAAATTTGAATGTAATTTATTCGGAAAGCATAGTGATTTGAAACTTGAAAGTGAAAGAGCATTGAAATACTGATATCCAGAAAGAAAGCAGTTGAATAGAAGAACGGGTAAATCCGCGAAAACACGGAGCCGCTCTCGCCCAATACTTTGGAATCTCAACCCCACTGTCTAACTCTAACCTAACCATAGTTATTAAACTCCTTTGTAGCTTTACTTATACCACCCAATCCCCCTCTAACCTCCATTTTCCCCATCTCCCTCTTTTCTTCTTTCCTTTTTACGGTTTCATTTCTCCGCCTCGAAACCTCACCCTCTCTCTCTGTCGGCAAACGCACGCGCATATTCCAAATCCAAACTCATATACCTGGCTTTACCTTTCAATCATGAGTTGCAATGGATGCCGAGTCCTTCGGAAGGGCTGCAGTGACAACTGTATTCTTCGCCCCTGTTTGCAGTGGATTGATACTCCCGAAGCTCAAGGTCACGCCACGGTTTTCGTAGCTAAATTCTTCGGCCGCGCCGGTCTCATGTCCTTCATCTCCGCCGTACCTGAAAATCAACGTCCATGTAAACATAAACCACCACGCTATGCTTAATTTTCATTTACACAACTGTGACCTAACCGTTTTCAGTTGTATGTGTGTTTGTTTGAATGAAATAAGTAGCGCATGATAAACTGAATGCTAATTTTTGCAATCGTGTAGATTCGTTCTTAATTTTCATTTACACAAGTGTTAGCTAACAGTTTTCGGTTGTGTGTGTGTGTGTGTGTTTGTTTCAATGAAATAAGTAGTGCATGATAAACTGGATGATAAATTTTGCAATCGTGTAGATTCGTTCTTAATTTTTGTTATTTTGTCAAGCTGATAACTGATCGCTGAATTTTTGCACTTACAGCCCTTTTTCAATCGCTATTATTTGAAGCTGCTGGCCGGACTGTAAATCCAGTTAACGGTGCCGTCGGACTTTTATGGACAGGGAACTGGCACGTGTGTCAGGCATCGGTCGATACAATCCTCCGAGGCGGCACGTTACGGCCGATCGCTGAGCTTATTGATGGATTTCCAACGATGCCAAAACTTGGCGATTCGTCCGAAACAGATTTAACCTTCCCTGACATACTCAAACTTCAGGATCCGGTCACACATCCGCGATCTAAGGTGCAGAAGCGCCGACGAGCCTGTGAGCCGCCATCAAACATGACGCAATCGCAGGATCTCGATCTCAATCTAAATCAGAGTTTTCCGGCGGTTAAAGGCTTGCCAGAGAAACGGCGGCAGGGAAGTCCGTCTATGAATTCTGAAGACTCCGTGACTACAACGTGTTTGGACGGCGGCTACGGAGAGCATAGTTATGTTCAAGGAGGAAGAGAAGTGCATCTGTTGAATCTGTTCAAATGATGAACTCGACCGTCGATTTTGATTTACAGGAAGGCAGTATGTTATGTCGGATTTCAGATTCCGGCGACTTTTGTAGATCACCGGCACAGGATTTCCCTCCGTCTCATATTTTGGTTTTTGTAAGGAGGGGAAAATGAAAGTTCGCCGGTGATTCCTTTTTTCATTTTCCTTGTAGCTGTACTGGGTTTTGGTCTTTTGGAGCCAGAAAATTAATAAATAAATTATTTCTTTTATTTTTTTCTTCGTTTTCTTACATCCAAAATTTATTTTTGTCAAAACTTTTTAAAACAACTTTTAATACAATAATTAGTATGTATTCAGAACATAACATGATATGTTATATATATATAACTTGCGGCATAATTAATAACTTTAATTCACTAGACGTTGTGATTCATTAGGTCGTGCGTACCGCCATCGGGTACCACGGCTGGGTTCACATTGGGTTGGGGCGAATAGCCCGGGTACACGGTACAGGTACCGCGGGTTCGGTGGGTGCGGGTAAGAGTGAGTTCGGGAATCCGGTCCTAATTTTATTTATTTATTTTTTATTTATTTTTTAAATATAATCGGTGGGTGCGGGTAAGAGTGGGTTCAGAGGGTATGATAGGAAGCGATACTCCACTTTAGGGTAAGGAGAGTAGGAAAGAGAAAAGCTGATGTGGCGCTGAGGTGGCATCAGTGTTCAGAGGGTAAGATAGGAAGCGATACTCATGGTCTTAGACCATGAGTACCGCCTACCCACGAACCCACTGAACCCGAATGCCACCTCAGCGCCACATCAGCTTTTCTCTTTCCTATCCTCCTTACCCTAAAGTGGAGTACCGCTTACCCACTCCTTAAAATTCACCCGCTACCCACTCCTTAAAACCCCCTACCCGAGAGAGAGGAGTCCGGGTTCGTGAACCCTACCCTACCCGATCCCCTCTACCCGCCCCCTACCCGATCCCCTCGTACCGCCCTACCCGCTGAACGAACCCGGTCGTGGTACCCGATGGCGGTACGCACGACCTTAGAGATAACGTTTGAGAAAAGTTAATACGATTGTGAATTAATGGACTGAGGGCATCTCTAATGGGTCACACTATATTTTACATCAAATGTCAAAAGTAGTGTAAAATTTAGTGTTAGTAGTAAATCTTCTTCAATGAGTAACACTATTTTTTTAAAGTGATATAAAAAGTACTGTAAATAAATAGTGTTACACCAAATATAGTGTAAGATAGAGACCCCATTGGAGATGTGAATGATGTCATTTACACCAAATTTAGTGTTTAGTGTAAGATAGGGGTGAACATCGAGAACCGTTTTTCCGAACCGAACCGGTACCGGTACCATATATTCGGTCCGGTATTCGGTTCCAAACATTCCTCAAAATCGTTATTCGGTACCGGGATTTTCCCGAAAAAACCGAAACCGAACCGAAATTTTTAAAAATAAAGTTTTTTAAAATTATTAAATATGCATATCATCTCCTAAATAAAGTTTATCTTGATTGTTGTTAACATTAATTATTATTGTTTCTAGTTGTATATATAGAGATTGAAGAGTTGATAACGAACAAAATGGAAAAACGAAAATCGTAAAAAATACCGAAGATTGTTGAACTTTTGTTTGGTTTTGAACTTTTGATTGTTTGTGATTGGTTTTGAAACACATTTGAAACATTATGAAGACATTTTGGTTTGCGATTGGTTTTGATACACATTTGATACATTTTAAAATTTTCGGTCATAAGTGGTCCTAGTACCGATTTTCCCGTCCCGAAACCGAAACCGAACCGGTACATACGGTTCGGTTTTCGGTACCAATTTTTTATCCCAAAAAAATTTGGTACCAACCGGTTCGCACCGGTCCGGTCCCCACCGGTCCGGTCCCGATCTCATCCCTAGTGTAAGATTTAGTGACCATTGAAGATGGTCTGATAATGGAGGTTTTCGTCAATTCAACTTGCAACATTTTGAAAGAGATAAACGATTTTCTTAAAAATAGTCAAAACTATTATTAAAAAATGAACCAGTATTTGTTTTTTAATTAAAAAAGCAACAAGTGTTTGACTCTATATCATATACATTATAGAGATATACTTCAAGCTTTAATTTGTATGATTTAAATATCTATTATCTTTTTATTTTATTAGCTGTTCTGATTATCATTTTATGAGTTATTAACTTATTATGAATCATGATCGTTGGGTCGATGTCGCAATGCCTTCCAAAAAAAAAAATTAAGAAACGACAACTTCGTCTTGTCTTTTCAACGTTTATTCCCTCCGCAAGAGATGAATTGGAGGGTCCTCATCATTTCATGTGATTTGTGTTTTAAGATATATTGAATGTATGACAACGTAACGATGACGACTTTTATAGACGAATAAGGTTGTGTTTGGCAAATTAGTTGATAAGCTAGTTGTTGACACATAAGTTAGCTGATAGCTGATAAACTAACTGATGAAGAAGCCACGTTTGGCAAAAACTATCTTATAACATGCAAAATGACCAAAAAATACATCTTCAAAAAATTATCAATTACAATATTTAATTATATAATTAAAACAAATTTATAGAAATAATATGTTAATTAATACAACCAATGTAGTAAATAAAAATTAAATAATATAACATGTTAAATAAACGAAATTAAAATTTATTATAACGTATATACTATAAAATTTGAATTTGTTAAAACAAATTTTAGAAAAAATATATATTAACTTATGATTTTAAATAACCGTTAATAATATGAAAAAAATAAGGGAAATTAATTAAAATAAACGAAGTTCCAAATTCGGTAACAAAAGTACCTCATCTCTCTCCCACTTTACAAAACTACCCCATTTTTCTACGATTTTACCCTCGATCTCGGACCCAGTTAAAAAAACCCTCGATTTTTGCCCACGATGTCCGCAATGGACCCTGAAGAATGTGAAGTTTTTAACGTCGGCCCCTGATCCGCGGTAAATAATTACACTTTTGACCCCACACCCTAGTTTTAAATGCCCAACCACCCCCACCAAACCTTACCTCGATCGCGGGTTATAACCCCCCCTCCCCTTGGACCACAAACCGGCCACCCCATTTTCTCAAACTCTCTCTACTCTCTCAAATATATCGTGCAACCTACGCGCTCGGATCTCGACTCGGTTCGTGATTTTTTTTAGAAGTCGGACATTGCTCGTCACGCTAGTCTGGTAAGTTTTCATAACCCGTTGTAGTTGTATTATTTTTTAAAATACATGTTATATATGTGTTTATTTTAGACTATGTGTTTGTTTGGAAAATATGTGTTTCTCTTAGAATATTGTGTTAATTTTAGACTATGTGTTTATTTCGAAAATATTTTAGAGTATTGTGTTTATTTCGAGTATTGTGTTAACTTTAGAGTAGTATCTCAGAAAGAAAATAATGATGAAGAAAGAAAGCAAGAAAAAACAATGGAATGGATGTGATGAACGATCATGGAATGCATTTTACCGATCTTTATAGATGAAATTTCAGTGGGAAAGATGAATTGCAACCACAAATTCAATGACAATAGTACAATAATTGAACAATCTCAGACAAAAAGTGTGAAAAAAACAGTAAAACCATGCAAAAAAACGTGAAAAACTCCAAAAACATGAAATGATAGCCTAAAATCGCGGACCA
This sequence comes from Saussurea involucrata, assembly GCA_033807775.1. Classification (NCBI taxonomy): domain Eukaryota; kingdom Viridiplantae; phylum Streptophyta; class Magnoliopsida; order Asterales; family Asteraceae; genus Saussurea; species Saussurea involucrata. The sequence continues at coordinate 51,476,847 of CM066322.1, read as the reverse complement.
AAAGTGAAAATCGCGGACCAGGGACCAAAGTTGTAAACTTGGGATTTTTCGGGGGAAATCGCTGGCATATATCGCGGACTGAAAAATGAATATTTTTTTCAAGGAGTCCACGATCGAGGGTAAAATCGCGAAAAAATGGGGTATTTTTGTAAAGTGTGAGAGAGGGGTATTTCTGTAACTGAATTTTGAACTTCGTTCATTTTAATTAATTTCCCAAAAAAAAATCAAATAACAATTAAAACGATAATAAAATTGATAATTAAAATATCTTGATTAATATTAAAAATATATATATAAAAATAATTTATATGGTTAATAATAACTCTAAATAATTAAAAATGAATTTGTATAATTAAAATTTAATTTAATACATTTCAGTTAATATTAATTAACTAATAATAATTTAATTTAAAAAATTAATATTTGTTTATAACATGTATTTAGGGTCTAGTTAATTTGTGAAAAGATGCCTAATCTTTCGGGTATTGTTCTGGACCGAAAACTTTCTGATCATAGACCTATTCTTCTTAAAGAATTGGTGGTCGATTACGGCCCAACCCCGTTCCGGACATTTCATTCTTGGTTCAAGGTGGATGGTTTTCATCAGCTGGTCAGTAACACTTGGAGTAATGATGGCATTCGGGAGACACATGGGATGGTTTCTTTTAAAAAGAAACTTCAAAACTTGAAAAAAGTGCTTCGATCTTGGAACGGGGAAATTCGAGCGCGGGAGAAAGGTATCAAGTGCGACCTTTATAATTCTATTAACGACATTGATTCCCTAATTGATAAAGGGGAAGCTTCTAATGAAGATATGGAGTCGCGTTGTAGATACTTGAAACAACTGGGAGATTTAGATCGGGTCGAAGCCATGGATTTAGCTCAAAAAGTAAAAATACGGTGGGGCATTGAAGGGGACGAAAACACCAAATTCTTCCATGGTGTTCTTAAGAAGAAAAGGAGACAACTTGCTATTCGGGGTATTATGAGTGATGGCAATTGGATTGAGGAGCCGGAACAGGTTAAAAAGGAGTTTTATGATCATTTTAGTGCACGTTTTGGCCAAGTGAGGCATTCTCGGCCCTCTCTTGATTTGGTGTTTCCAAATCTTCTTTCGGTGGAACAATCAATGTTTCTTGAAACCCCTTTCTCCCGGGAGGAAATTAAGCGGGCAGTGTGGGACTGTGGTGTTGAAAGGGCTCCGGGACCAGACGGGTTTACTTTTGAATTCATTAAAAGTTTTTGGAGCATTGTGGAAGAAGACGTGATAAGGTTAGTCTCCGATTTTTTTGAGTATAGTTATATTCCCAAAGGGTGTAACCCTTCCTTTATTGCTCTAATTCCGAAAGTTCAAGACCCAAAATTCGTTAAAGACTATCGACCGTTTAGTTTAATAGGTTGTCAATATAAAATTGTTGGCAAGTTATTAGCTAATCGTTTAAGCTTGGTCATTGGGGACTGTGTGAGCTTGGAGCAATCTGCTTTTATTAAGGGGAGGCAAATCTTGGATGGTCCGCTAATTTTGGATGAGGTGTTGGATTGGTACAAGAATCGGAAGAAGAAACTTTTAGTTTTAAAAGTGGATTTTGAAAAAGCTTACGACTCACTAAGATGGGATTTTATTGACTTGGTACTTGAAAAGATGGGGTTTGGGAGTAAATGGAGAGGTTGGATTACTGGGTGTCTCGAAAACTCTACGGCCTCGGTGCTAGTCAATGGGTCTCCAACTAGGGAATTCAAGACTTTTCGTGGTCTTCGTCAGGGAGATCCCCTATCTCCATTCCTTTTTATCTTGGCTATGGAAGGGTTGCATGCGGTTACTCGAAAAGCGGAAGAAAAGAGACTTTTTTATGGAGCAACAATTGGAAAAAGGTCAAATATCTTTATCTCATCTTTTTTACGCAGATGACGCAGTTTTTCTGGGGGAATGGTCTCTTTCTAATGCTAGAAATATAGTGCGTATTCTTCGATGTTTCTATTTGGTCTCTGGGCTTAAAATAAATATCCAAAAAAGCAAACTGTTTGGTGTTGGGGTTGATAATGTGGATCTCGAGAATATGGCTAGAGTGGTGGGATGTGGTGTTGCGAACATGCCTTTCAATTACCTAGGTCTGCCTGTCGGCTGTAGTATGGCAAAACGCGATGGTTGGAAAGGGGTGGTCGACAAATTTGTTTCTAAGCTTTCTATTTGGAAAGTTCGAACTCTCTCGGCTGGGGGGAGGGTTACGCTGCTTAAATCAGTTTTAGGTAGCCTTCCTACTTATTATTTGTCTCTTTTCAAACTTCCGAGTTCGATTGACCAAGTCTTGGAGTCGTTGCGGAATCGTTTCTTTGTTGGAGGTGAAATTGATGAAAAGAAAATGAGTTGGGTGAAATGGAAAAAGTGTTTGGCTAGTAAAAAGGATGGGGGACTTGGTATTGGAAGCTTGTTTGCTTTCAATAGAGCTCTCCTTTTTAAATGGATTTGGAGGTTTCAGACGGATCAAAATGCACTTTGGGTCAAAGTGGTCAAATCGATTTACGGTGCGAGTGGGCTAGTTGGAACGCAAATTCCCATTAAGATGTCCAATTCTCCTTGGATTTGTATTCTGAAAGCGATTCAACAAATGGAGAATAATGACATTAACCTCTCTTCTTTTTGCAAGAAAAAAGTAGGTAATGGAAATTCTACTTTGTTTTGGGATGAGGTTTGGTTGGGAGATTCCTCTCTTAAAGTGCAATTTCCGAGGGTATTTGCACTGGAGCGGGACAAATTGGCATTGGTTCAAGATCGTTTGTACTTGGGGAATTGGGGATCAGTGTTGCGTAGAGAGCCGAGAGGGGGTGTAGAGGAGTCGCAGATGTCAGCTTTACGGGAGATTCTAGATACTGTCTGTCTTTCTGACCAAAGGGATAGATGGTTTTGGTCTCTTGACGGGTCGGGTGAGTTTTCGGTGGCTTCCGCTCGTAGTTACATTGACTTTAAAATTTTGGTGGTAGAGTCTCCTCCTACTAGATGGAATCGGTTTGTTCCTATCAAAATTAATGTTTTCGCATGGCGGTTGAGTTTGAACAAGATTCCAACTCGAGAGAACCTTGATAAAAGAGGAATTGATGTGCATTCCCTCTTATGTCCGGTTTGCGATATGGAGATTGAGTCGGTGGGTCATTTGTTTTTCTCTTGTCAAATGGCTCGGGATGTTTGGAAGCAAATTGGTCGATGGTGGAGTTTGGATATTCCGGAGTTTAGGTCAAATTCAGAGTGGATTGGCTGGTTATTATCTTTGCGTTTGAATAAAACGGAGTCGACCTGTTTTGAGGCGGTTGTTCTGACGGCGTTATGGGCTATTTGGTCTTTTCGAAATGGGACACTCTTTAGGCTTTCTAAGCCTAAGAAAGTGACGTTGTGGGATAACATTGTAACTCAGTCGTTCTTTTGGGTTACAAATAGGAGTAGAAATTGTAATATTAATTGGGTGGGTTGGCTACAAAACCCTCTTCTATCTATTTCTTACTTGTAATTGTTCTTTCTAGCTTCTTGCTAGTTGTTCTTTAATATACTTCTGCCGTTCAAAAAAAATGACGTTTCAAAAAGCTAGCTTATAAGCTAATTTATGATCATCTAAACATGAACCCATAAAAAAAACTAGCTTTTTTTGCAAAACGATGCTTAAATATCTTTTTATTAATGTATAACAAATAGTTTTTAAGAAACATTGCATTGATTAAATAAAAAATATCCCCAAAACATGATGGATACATATTAGTTTATTGTCCAACACCTACGCTTAAAATTTTGATGTGATTTATGTATTATTAAATATTCAAATGTAAATTTAAAATAATCAAACACGTAAAAGTTGCTAATGTCTAAATTTTATTTTCTTTCGATCAGGGCTTCTCATAATATTGTTATCAGTAAAAATAAGCTCATTGTAATAACAAGAATTATTGTTTTGTTTATTTAAAATTAATATAATATATCAAATGAGGACTGTTTGAATATAAACTAATAGTAGAAATAAGTTAAATTTTAGGGCCTGTTTGTTTTTGAGCTTTCAGAGCTTATTTGACTCTTTTATCTTAATCGGTCAGACTTTAGAGAAATCAGACTGTTTGTTTTTGGGTTATGTTTAGAGCCACTTAAGTCTAATAAACCTCTAATTCGCTAAGTGGGAAAGCTATGTCTGAATTGCTGACTTTTATCTTATACGGCGCTGAAGATTTTATCGCACCCTCTAGAGTCGATTTCGTTCTTCTCCTTCAATCGATCAAAGACACCATCTGCTGGGTCGATAAAAAAAAACCATGTGCTGGGTCGATTTCGTTCTTCTCCTTCAATCAATCAAAGACACCATCTGCTGAAGATTTTATCGCACCCTCCAGATAACCCTATGTTCTCGACGTTTGTTGCTGTTGTTGGTTTGAGTTTTCTGCTGGGTCGATTTCTGAGATTTCGATCCACTTTTCTGTTGTTGAGTTCGATTTTATGCTACAACATGAACGACGAAGTGTTTCCTAGAAGAGAGAAGAGGCTTGAACGACGTCGTCATGTGACGCCGGTAGACACAGAAGTTGAAGAAGAAGAAGAAGAAAGGAATTAAAAAAAGGGTAGTGGGGTTTCCTAGAAGAGATTTGCTTCAAAAGGAATTAAAAAAATAAATAAATAAGAGATAAGAAGGGTAGTGGGGTTAAGGTAGAAGGTGGTCAAATACCAAACAATTTTTTGACTAGTGTTTACACAGTACAATTTTGGCTTTTTATCTCCCCTATTTAATAACTCAAATATGGATGGGTTATGATAGATTTAAAGATGTGAATTTGATCAAGAAACCACACTTTTGAAGATTTAGATTTCAGACATTTTATCGTTTATAAAAACAAACAGTCTTGATGATTCAGATTTCAGATTTCAGCACCATCTCTTAAAAATCAGAAGTGAAATCAGATTTCAGACTTCAGCACCTATTAAAAAACAAACGCCACCTTAAAGTGTTGCAAAATTGGTCGATATATATATAGATTGAAGAAAATATTAGTTTTCGTAACTAAAAGTAATTAATAGTAGAGTAAATTACATAAATCGTCCCTGATGTTTGGTCCCTTTTTGGATATGGTCCCTATTTCGAAAAAATTACACGGATCGTCCCTGAGGTTAGACAAACCGCACGAAATTGGTCCCTCCCTCTAACAGAATCTGTTAACCCCGTTAAGTCAAGGGGTATTTTGGTCTTTTTACATTTATTTTTGTCTTTATTCTAAAAGAAAAGTAAAAAACAAATAATTAAATTAAAATTAACCCCCCCTACACCCACTACCCCCCCCCACCCACCCTTCTTCTTCTTCCTCACGACCCCCCCACCTCCACCCACCACCTCCGGCCACCACCTACAACCGCCCCTTCCTCACCTTTCTTCTTCCTCACTCTATACATGTAAACCCCATGTATATATACCTGTATAGGTTACGCCATCGCTCACGACACTGTTTCCCGGCTCTTCCGGTCATCTTTTCCGCAATGACAGCCCATTTTGCGATTCCATATTGGTTCACCAACCTAATTAGTTTCCTTTTAACACGAAAAAGATAGCGTTTAATTTACGCGTTAACTCGAAGAACAAACCGAACTCGTAAACACAAACAAAACGAAAAACGAGCAACAATCATTCGGAAAAAAAATCAAATTAAAACATCAAAATCAAACCTATCTTCTTCATCTGTCCATTGCCCCTTAATCAGAACTTTATTAGAGGTCTCACCACCTTTCGATTTCTTCGCTCTTGAAACCTTATCGGGTGTAATTACTTCATTAGAATCGCGATTAGGATCGTAATTCAGATAGTTTCTTAATTCATCCCAATTAAGACACTCTCCAACATCGTTAGTAAACACGTCTTCATCGACAGCGAAGCTTTTCGCCATCGGTAAAGTTGGTGGAAAACGGGTTCCGCTTTCGTTGTTGATCACACCATTCAAACCGGAAAATTGAAAACCCCGATTTGAAGGGGTGATCGAAGCTTGATTCATCTGCTGGTTTTGAGTTTGATCAGATCGAGTTCGACCCCATAAGAATCTATCAATGGATGTTTGTCAAAACATGCACACACAGGTATATATACAGGTATATATACATGGGGTTTACATGTATAGAGTGAGGAAGAAGAAAGGTGAGGAAGGGGCGGTTGTAGGTGGTGGCCGGAGGTGGTGGGTGGAGGTGGGGGGTCGTGAGGAAGAAGGAGGGTGGGTGGGTGGGTGGGGGGGGGTAGTGGGTGTAGGGGGGGTTAATTTTAATTTAATTATTTGTTTTTTACTTTTCTTTTAGAATAAAGACAAAAATAAATGTAAAAAGACCAAAATACCCCTTGACTTAACGGGGTTAACAGATTCTGTTAGAGGGAGGGACCAATTTCGTGCGGTTTGTCTAACCTCAGGGACGATCCGTGTAATTTTTTCGAAATAGGGACCATATCCAAAAAGGGACCAAACATCAGGGACGATTTATGTAATTTACTCTTAATAGTAATAAGGTTATACTTTAATGTAAAAGTTTTATTTTAATAAATATTAAAATAGAACTAAAATTCTACTCACGCAATGCAGCGCGATATATCTCGATTTTAATGTTCAGGTTTATTTTAATGTGTGGTTTTGAGAAAACGGTAATGTTTTTTATAAATTTGTTTAAATAATGACGTTTTTTAATGAGTTCATGATTTGATGATTTGAAAGTGGTTGGTGATAAAAAATCAAATAATAAGAGTCCATGATTTAAAATTTAAAAGTTGTTAGATATAAGTATCAATTAAGTAATTAACATTAAAAGCGATACATAAAGTTTTATTAGTTGTTTCTAAGAGATTTTAAGTAATTAATATTAAATAACGGTATATAAAAATTTAAAGAATGTTTTTAAGAGTTTTTAATAAATATTTTATAATATAGTATGAGTAGGATACTTCCCCCGTGGTGCCAAATTCTTTTAATTTTTTATTCTTGTATAGGGTTTAGGGATATGGAGACGCCGGCTATTGGTGGGTTGTAAGAGCCGTGATACTTATAAATGAATGCCTCCAATATTGTATCGGTTGCTCCAAATGAATGCCTCCAATATTAGATTATATACAACATAATAAATAATTATTAATTATATTTAAGAGTAAATTACAGATTTGGCCCCTGTGTTTTGTTCAAAATTATGGATTTCATCCCTAGGCTTCATTTATTACGGATTTGGTCCCCGAGCGATGCACAATCCATTGGATTTGGCCCCTGCCCCTAACGTCCGTCCAACTACTCCGTTAACTTCAAGGACATTTTTGTCTTTTCACTATTTAACCATTTTCTATTTCTTATTTTATTTTATTTTCTTGAATCTTCAACACCATATGAAGAACATGAAGAACAATCTTCATCTTCTTAAATGAAAACCCTAAATCTAAATCAAGAAAAGGAAAACTGGTGTTGAAGATGAAGATTGTTCTTTCTCTCCAACATTTACAGTCTTCTTGAATCTTCATCTTTTTTATTATTTATCTCTCTTACTCTCTCTCTCCCTCTCTATCTCCAACATTTACAGTCTTCAATTTCTCTCTTTCTCCAACTCATCAATGACACTTAGGCCTCTTGATAACACCTTGCCCTTGTCCCCTGAATGCCCTAAAAATAATCTTAAAGTTTCCAATCTGATTGTTAAGCCTAAATAGTCTGCAGATCCAACCGGTGTGGTGAAATCGAGAGGGAAATCGAGTGGGGGTGTGGTGAAATCGAGAGGGAAATTGAGCGAGAGAAGGTGGTTCTGGTTCAGAATCGAATGGGAGAGGGATGGTGAAGGTCGATTTTGGAGCGGTGAGAAATCGACAGAGGTCGATGGTGTTGGTGCTTAAATCGTGATGGAGTGGGTTTTGTGTTGATCTGCAGGTCTGGAAGCCGATGGAGGGAACGGAGGTCGCCGGTCAGAGTGGTCGTCGGTGGTGGGTGGCAAGTGGTGCAGGTCTGAAAATCGTGGTCCGATGGTTCTGTTCTTCACGATGAGCCCTATCAGATTCGTTTAGGGTTTTGTTCTTCATAAGCTACCCATCCAGATCTGTTAGAAATGCGTTTTGGGTTTTAGGAATCATGTATAGATTTGTATAAGTTTGTTTAGATTTTGATTTCATGAGTGGATTTGTATGAGTTTATTTTCTTTATTACCCTTTCGATTTCAAAATCTACATAATTTTGATTCTTGATATTATGTTCTTGACTTACAAATTAATGTATTTGGGGATGATGTTCTTGATTGAGTGTATGAATGTTCTTGGGGATGGATTTGAGGTTGAAGAAGAACAATGGAAATGTTCTTGATTTAGGGTTTATTGTTGGAGAATATGAACATGATGAAGAAGATTGAAGAAAAAAAAATAAAAAATAAAAGCAAAATGGTTAAATACTGAAAAGACAGAATTACCCTTGGAGTTAATGGAAGAAATGGATGGCCGTTAGAAGCAGGGATCAAATCCAATGGATTGTGCATACTGCATCGCTCGGGGACCAAATCCGTAATAAATGAAGCAGAGGGACGAAATCCATAATTTTGAACAAACCACAGGGACCAAATCCGTAATTTACTCTATATTTAATCAATAAAATTAATTTAAGATAACAATATTTTAGGTAAAGCAAATTGAGGGAAAATATGTTAATAGTTTTAATCGTGATTGAGAATTTGTTTTTGATAATATATTTAAAGTTTAACGAATAAAATAATATATAATTAAATAATTCAAACATGTTACAAAACTAGAAAATTACAATAGCGGTGTTAAGTGCATTTTATGCACCTAACTTTGTATATAATAGTTGCATTTTCGTTCTATTTTTAGTGTTTAGTTAGGCTTTTCATGCATTATTACTCACGTCTTCTTACTTTCTTTAATCATGGTTGGAAATTATTTTAGGAATTGTTTTTATGCTTTTGGTATATATTTTGTGCAGATTGTGCGTAATTTGAAAGATGAGATGGGCGGAGGCATGCTCGTGAAGAAGAAGGAAACAAAAGATGAAGTGTGCTTGAGCAAGGAAACGAAGAGCGGAGAAAAGAAGATGAAAGGACGCGGAGAAAACACTTGATTTGATGCTGAAAGTTTCTGCTGTACTTTCGCGGGCGTGAAAGAAACTCCCCGGCCGTGATAGTCATTTGGGCTTTTAATTCTCTAGACTTTTAATTTCCTGGGCCTTTTTCCACTTTGGGCTTTTGGGCCTTTTAGGTTTATGCTTTAAGTATATTAGGCCATTTCTTTTAGAATTAGACACACTTTTTATCACACGACAATTTCAGTTTTCTATAGAGTAGTTTTCTATTTGAACGAGTTCTTCAAGGAATTGGGGGAGAAGATGAATCTTCAACAAGCTTAGGCCATTGGAATCCGACTTGCTACCGGGTTTCATACTAGTATCTTCTTCCCTTTCTTCTTTAGTTGCTTAGTTGTTGAATTCTTGTTTTTCCCTTGTTTGAAAACAATATTTTGTTCATCAATCGTTCATGTTCTTAATTGAAGTAGTAGGTTTAACTTTCCTTCATCTCTCATATGTTTATTGTATTTTCTCTACTCCTTTGCATCTCTATTTCTCATCTTTACCTTAATATTCTGCACTTTAACTATAATTTTCTACTCTTAGTTTAAAATTCTGCACTTTGTTAAATTTTTGCACATAGTTTTAGGTTAATTAATTTTCTGCACATGTTTGTTTAGTAGTTTATTGTCTATCTTTCATTTGTTAGTGTTTAATTGTTGTTAGATTGAATCTAATGTAGTTTCTTTGTTAGTCTAGGTTTAATTTTGATTTTTATTCTGTTAGAGTATAATTAAGTAATTTGTCTTGGTCTCGTTTAAAGAGTTCGTTTAATTGGGTAACCATCGCCTTAGGATTGAAGTTTTGGGATTGATCAATTGTTCTTAAAACGGATGTTGAGTTTTAATCCATTTCGATTGTAACGAAAGTTGAATTGATTTAATTGGGTTTTAATAAATCATCTAGTTAATTCGATAGGTTTTTGATAAAAACGAAAGTTTAGTCTTCACTTGAGTCGAATTGATCAATGACAACTGTAACACCCCGGAATTTATTTTATAGGTAAAATCTTTCTAATGTTTCTTTAAAGTGAATTATAGGCCTTGTGTAAATTTATGAGAAATTCTATTTGATCGTTACACGAAGACCGTACTTTAGGAATTCGTATGAGTCATTCTTAAGAAAATAATGAAAAATAGAATGTTGGGTTAAATCCTAGATTCTATGGTTTGGTTGGATGGGTAATTCGAATACGAGTCCAACGGTTCTTTCCGGAGCGAAAACGGAGCTTTAACGAAGAAGTTACGAGGGATTAAGTGCTAAAACGAGAAGAACACCAAACAGAACCCGGCGCCGACCTCGGCGCCGATCAATCTGCGCCAGCCATCGGCGCCGAGCACTGGCCGACTCAATTTAGGATATTTAATTCCTTTATCTTTCTCACTTCTTCTAAAACGAATTCCAGCTTCTTCTTTCTGAGTTTTGGGCGATTTTTCATCTGGAGCTTAAGGTAAACTCATAATCTTTCAATCCTAATTCCATTCAAAGAATTATTAGATGAATCTTACCAATTATACTTCATCTAGGGCTTGTCATCTTCATCTTTCTTGTGGAAGTACTAGGGTTCAAATCTTCAAGTTAGGGTTATTTCAATTGAAGAGTTTGAGGTGAGTAACTTGTACTTAATTAGTTGTATTACACCTTATCATCATCCTTTACTTTGATTTTGTTATTGTTAATGAGAAATCTTGGCTAATAAGCTCTTAATGGATAAGAGGGAATCAAGAAGAGTTCAAGTAAGTTATGATGGTTTAATTGTGTTCTATTACTTACAATACCATGGTAAATGTTAGTGTTAAAGATTTGGGTTTGATTTCATATCATTAGTGTGTGATTATGTTGATGGCTTAAGATATGTCTTAATTAAGTAATGATGGCTTAATGATTGAAATGGACCTACTATTGAATTGTAAACACGAATGTCTATTATTGATATTATATGGAATAAGATTTGTTACATATGGATGTATAGGAACTACATGGAAGTAGTATTGATTCATGTTAAATGGTTGGACCATTGTTATTATTCATGTTAAATGGTTGGACCATTGTTATATGTTAAACATTATTCATGCTAAATGGTTGGACCATTGTTATGTGTTAAATACCCTTGAATATTATTTTAGGATTAATATATTTGGTAATTCACATAATTGGAGGAGCACCTAGTATGCATTTGGAGGATATATTCTTACACACCGTGGGGTAAGTGTAATTGATTCATACCTTCGGATACCGTGGGGTGTTCCGTTGTGTTATGCCTTGTGACAATACCGTGGGGTACCGATCGAGGTATATCTTCAATTATGATGTAATTGGGTAGCGATATGGACCTTCTCCATGGAATCCAATTTGTGAACGTATCGAATTATTATTCCTGCATGCTATGTTTATATTCCATGTGTTATGTGTAAACCTCACTTAGGCTTTAAAAAGCCTAACACTTGCTATGTGTTTTATGTGTTACAGATATTAGTGGTTCAGGACACAAGAAGGTTAGACCGGGGTTTGAGAGCATGGGATCATTGTTGGAAAAGCTAAAGATTAGAAGATTAATGATAGAACTTTTCGACACATTTCGTAATCGGATTTTATAGTAGAGATTTGATAATCTAATGGTCCATTATTAGTTATATTTATCTAAGTCTTTGTATTGAAAGTTATGTAAAGATATTTAAGTACACTTGTGCTTTAAGAAGGTGTACCACTCTTCCGTTTTATGGAAGTTTTTGTTAACCCCTATTTTAGGGTGTTACAAGTTGGTATCAGAGCATAAGTTTGAGAGATTTAGGTGTTGATTTTGGATACCTAGACTCAAACTAGCGTTTGTATAAGTAAAAGAGAGTGGAATTCTCCGTTAGGCACTTTGAGATAGGATGCTTTGGGATCGATGAATATGGAGAGAAACTAGAACCGCGTCGAGAGTAGCAAGGATAATCATGTATGGCACGTTTATAATGACACCTGGCCAGTGTCATGATGAGCCTACTAGTACATGTGCATACTTGAACTACTTTAGTGTGATGATCGTTGGGGGTAGTAAGGAAAGTCTTAGATTAGTAGTCGTTTAAATTAGAAAGACGATTCTAGTATTGGTCACTTGGAGTGACGATAGGCATAATAATTGCTCTAAGAAGATTGTTTGGGTCGAGATTGATGGTTGGAATAGGACCATAGGTTTGTGAGCCGACCTTAATTTGAGGAAAGTCGTAAGATTGATCAATGTGTTTTCTGATATAGCCTTAAGAGGTTTGAATGGCCGAATGACAATAGTAGACCGGAAGAGTATAATGTCAATAGGTTGAATGCCGACTATGTTATTGCACGAAATTTATTTTAGAAATAAATTGCATCGACTATTGCTTGTGTTTCCAACCCTTATGTGGATAGTATTATGAATTTTGAGAAAATGTTTGGCACACACACAAGATTTCAAATCATGAATTTGGAAATATGTAAATCGTTTTAGTAAGGGGTTGCAAACTCTGTTAGAATTCGTTATATTCTGTTAATAATCAATCTTGTTTTAGATACAATGATAACTATACTTTACGTTGATAAAATATGAGTTTGTTCCTTGATTAAGATTGTAAATGGAATATTGATTTTGGGAGAATGAGAACCAAATTTGGGAAAATTTTGGGAAGAGAATAGTGCAGGTCATCCGCGCCGACCTCGGCGCCGATGAATCGGCGCCACCATCGGCGCAGGAGTCTGCCATTTCAACTTCATTTTCTGTTTTGTTGTTCGTTCGGGTCTAGGACTAAGTCATCGATTCGAGGGTTGTTTTTGAGTCATGTGTTGAAACTAATAATAATCATATTTTATGAAGTTGAGGTGACGGGCGAATAGCTACGGCTTGTGCCTCTAGCATTGGATTCCCTCCACGTATGTTAGAGTTGGAGCGGTGAACTATTTTCCCATTTTATATATATAAAGTTATTTTGGAAAAGAAATTTGTTTTGATGAGATATTAAACGGTGTTGCTAATAAAGTTTTTATATGGAATAGATTGTTGGAGATTTGGCATTTCTTTTATGACTTTGTTCATAACAAATTTTGCTTTGGAAACGTAATGTTAACGCCGTTTTATGACTTGGAGTCATTAAGTCCAATGGAGGTTCATGAAGTTTAGTGTTGTGACATGTTGGGTCGTGTGAGTATGATTTCACAAAGTAAATGTCTTAATTGCTTACTTGGTTAAGTTTTAAGTTATGTTGGACATTTGATCCCACACGAATTTTGTTAAAGAAAAGTTAATTTTATGCCGCTAGGCGACTAAGAAGAGTTGAGTTTGGAACCTGTGTGTGATGTGAAATTTCTTTTTTTTTTCTTCTTTTCTTTCTTCGAAGATTTATCCTATTAAGTATTCCATTGCAAATAAGTTCAAGGTATGGATTGATGGAGACATGGATTAAGTGATGCATGAAAGAATGATTTTGGCAATGCTTCATAAAATTTTGCTTGATGCACTTTTGATCGGTTAATTGTTTTATCTTCATTTTTGTGGAAAAATATGTTATATCAACTTAGGAATGTGCATAAGCTCAGTAATCGTTGTTTTCGATACCTTAATGATCGAGTCATACTTGAAGTGTTTGATAAATTATTGTTTAAAAGATGACCATTCGGTCAAAAGGGTGTTTTGGGTTGTAGGAATCATGCATAATTCGCAATGTCTTACAATTTGATTTGTAATATTAGTTGTCAACATTTTGTCAACTTTGAATTGTTGACTAGTTTGGGAGAATTTAAAAACCTTGTTGGTTTTTGAGAAATGTTTATCGGAGTGTTTTAACAAAATACATTGTAAGCATAGACGTTTTGACTTTTTATGCACAAGTGCAAGATTTTGAGGAAAATGCTTCATGAGGAAAATTTTAGAAGTTTTCTTTTTGTATAAAATCATAAGTATACGGGATTTCTTATGTTTTGGACTTTGACGTATATCTTTGTTAAAATTATGGATTGAAGTCGACTTGACCCTTTTTAATGTCAACCAGTTACTAGCAAATGTTCTTCTTGGTTTCTCTTTTGGAAAAATGTATTGTTAAGTACGGTTCTGTAGAAGATGAATTGCTAGTTTATTACTATGTGACCATTTGGGAAAGTTTTAGAAATCAAACTGAAGAACCTCATCTTTTGAAATGATAGTGTAAGTTGAGTTGTGTATGATTATCTTATTTCAAGAAAATTCTAAGGAAAGGTTAAAGTTGGCGTGTCTACCCCAATTTGAAGTTTTATGATGTTTCACGTAGATAATTTTAAATATTGGAAATATATTGGTTATGTTTAAACTTGGAAATTGCATAAGTCGTTTGGTGTGTTGACTGAGGTGTAAATTAGAAGTCATATTTTAGTCTTCGTATAATGAATTGACGTGCGCAAATTTTGGTTGGCAAACTTTGTTTCATTTCATTTGAATAGTCAGAAAAGAATTTTGAGTCAACTGTTGTTTGGACTTCTTTTGAAGTACGTATGAAAAAAAATGTGCACATCGTTAAAGAGGGCAGTTACATTGAATGCATGTCATTGGTCAATCCATACCAAAATCGTAGTGGTTTGTTTTAAAGAAGTTATTTTTACTCGTATAGCATTTTGTGGATAAATTGAACTGCAATGAAATGGTTTTCAACATGATTTTCATATGTGGGACGAGGGTGTCCAGTTTTACGTAACCACCGAACTAATAGTAATGGTTTTGTGTGTACGGTGTACTTGATATAAAAGTTTTAGTGTTGAAATTATTTTGTGATTGATTTTGATTTTAAATTGGTATATTTATTTGATGTCGCGCTTGAAAACTTTGACCCGTATGCTACATTTCCCGTACGCTTGCGGTATAAATTTAAAACACATCAAGTTTTTGGCGCCGTTGCCGGGGAGGCGACTAGCCTAGCATTAACTTGCTTTTTGATTTACTAGTCTATGTTTCACTTCCATATTTCTATTTTCTATTTCACTTTTTGTACTTCAGCAACCATGACTAATCTTGTCTATTGTTGTGTTTTCCAGTTAACTAACTTGTATGCACCGGAGATCACAGGGGTTAAATCCATTGCCATTTGATCCCGAGATCGAGGCTACAACGAGAAAGTTAAACGCGAAAAAGAGAAGAAAGAAAAGACAAGCAGTTATGGCAGGTCCAGCTGAACGTACTCTGAAAGACTTCACCGAGCCTACCTATGGCTCCACCTCATCCATCACTCGTCCGATCGTTGAAGCTGCTAGCTTTAAGTTGAAGACCAATCTTGCAACCTTTGTTCAACAAGATCAATTTTCGGGTTCTCTATCTGAAAATCCAAATGATCATTTGGATTCTTTCTTGGAAAAGTGTGATATGATCAAGATTCCGAATGTCAGTGATGATGCCACCCGTCTACGACTCTTTGCTTTTTCCCTTCGGGATAAGGCAAAGGATTGGCTCAAGAGTCACAATCCTAACACTTTCACTACTTGGGATGCACTCTCGAGAGCTTTTCTGACTCACTTCTTCCCACCGGCCAAAACAACGAAGTTAAGGAGTGACATCACTACTTTCAAGCAACATGAGTATGAGTCACTTTATGAGGCGTGGGAGAGATACAAAGACCTCCAGCGACAATGTCCTCATCATGGAGTCCCCGAGTGGCTTCTTATTCAGACTTTTTGCAATGGGTTGAGACAAGATGTTCGGATTTCTATTGATGCGGCCGCGGGTGGGTCTATTGTCAACAAAACCCCCGCTGCAGCAAAATCACTTATTGAAGACATGGCGTCCAACAATTTCTTGTATCCAACCGAGAGGTCAACTGCGAAGAAGGGAGGAAAGCTAGATGTCGATGCTCTTGCACTCTTGACAAGTAAGTTTGACTCGCTTTCAACCAACATTTCGAACCAAATCAATAACATTGGAGCGGGTCAAACATCATCTGAAGCGCCTGTGCTTTCTTGTGAGATATGTGGCAACCAAGGCCACGTTTTTGCCAATTGCAAGATGGGAAACAACCCTAGTATAGATCAAGCCAATGCCATCTACAATCAATCACGGCCCCAAGGCCAAGGAGGTAATCCATTTTCTCAAACTTATAACCCGGGGTGGCGTAATCACCCTAATTTCTCTTGGAAAGCTAACCAACCGCAACATGGTCAATCATCCAACCAAGCCAATCTGAGGCCACCTCAACAGTCCCAAACACCTCAAATGCCTATGCCTCAAGCACCGTAGTCCCAACATATGCTTCCACCTCCTACCAACATGCCCGTCATGAACCCGATTCCGCAAAGGTCAAACCTTGAGTCCTTGTTGGAGCGTTTTGTGCAAGCTCAAGGGGATAAGAATGATCAAATCTTCTCTAGACTCGATGCCAATACCGCTCATTCCAAGATGATCGAGACTCAAATTTCTCAAATAAGCCAACAAATGGCTACTCTTTTGAAGCAAGGGAATCAACTTCCCCCTCAACCGGAGCAAAACCCGAGAGGACAAATGAATGCAGTTAGTTTGAGGAGCGGAAGAGTGCTAGTTGAGAAAAGGAAGAGCGATGACGACATGAATGCCCCTACGAAAGAAAAGAGGGTGAAATTACCGGAAAATGAGAGTGAAGTTCCTCCAAAAGATGAAGTGAAAAGGGGTACTAATTCTTCCTCTATGCCTCAAATTCATACTCCGGTGGTCCCTTACCCTCAAAGGTTGGTCAAAGCATCACTTGAAGTCAAATTTCGAAAGTTCATGGATACACTCAAGCAACTTCAAGTGACTATTCCCTTTTTGGACGCAATTTCCGAGATTCCTTCCTATGCAAAGTTTCTAAAGGATCTTCTCTCACCAAAGAATAGGGCACGTGTGATGTTATCTGAAGAGTGTAGCGCCTTGCTCACTAATACACTCCCGGAGAAAATGCAAGATCCGGGCAGTTTTTCTATTCCCTGTTCTATTGGTGGTGTGACCATACAACGAGCCCTTTGTGACTTGGGGGCAAGTGTTAGTCTTATGCCTTTGGCGATCGCAAGGAAAGTTCATTCTGGAGAATTGAAGGCTACTAATATTTCTTTGCAGCTTGCAGATCGATCCGTCAAATATCCGGTTGGTATGTTGGAGGATCTTCCACTTCAGGTTGGCAACTTGATCATTCCATGTGACTTTGTGATCATGGAAATGATTGAAGATGCCAACATCCCAATTATTCTTGGTCGCCCGTTTCTCGCTACAGCGGGTGCAATGATTGATGTAAAAAATGGGAAACTTTCATTGAGCGTGGGAAAAGAGACCGTAGAGTTCGAGCTGAGGAAGTCAATGGGATTGCCACCGACTATGGATGATTGCCATATTGCTGATGCTTTGGAGAGCATGTTTACCGAATGTGGATTGGATGAAGACGAGTTGGTGACAGAGATGAATGATGATTTGAAGTCTATCACCGAGGATTTTGACAAGAGCAGCCAATACACGAAGAAGACACAAGCTGAAATACTTGTCTTGCCAAAGGAAGAAGGAGTGGAGCATGCGTCGCCACCTAAGGTAGATCTCAAACCCCTTCCTTCCCATTTTAAATATGTTTTCCTTGGTAGTAATAATACTTATCCGGTAATTGTTAATGCTTCCCTAAGTGATAATGAATTGAATAAATTGCTAAAAGTCCTTAGGAAGTATAGAACGGTTATTGGATACACAATTGATGACTTGAAAGGGATTAGCCCATCTTTTTGCATGCATAGAATTCTTCTTGAGGATGAAAGTGCATCTAGTATTGAACATCAACGTAGGCTAAATCCCAATATGAAAGAATTCGTGCACAAAGAGGTCATGAAACTACTAAAGGCTGGAATAATCTATCCTATCTCCGACAGCGCGTGGGTTAGCCCGGTCCAAGTAGTCCCTAAAAAGGGAGGAATGACCGTTGTTAAAAACGATAAAAATGAGCTTATTTCTACCCGAACGGTCACTGGGTGGCGTATGTGCATAGATTATCGTAAATTGAACCTTGCCACCCGAAAAGACCATTTCCCTCTTCCCTTTATTGACCAAATGCTTGAAAGGTTGGCCAAACATGCTTATTTTTGTTATTTGGACGGTTACTCGGGTTTCTTCCAAATCCCGGTCCATCCAAATGATCAAGAGAAAACGACATTCACATGTCCATATGGAACGTTTGCCTACCGACGTATGCCATTCGGATTGTGTAATGCTCCGGCCACCTTTCAACGTTGTATGATGCCTATTTTCTCTAATTTTATTGAGCGCACCATGGAGGTCTTTATGGACGATTTCTCTGTCCATGGAGCTGATTTTGACTCTTGTCTTTCTAATTTGACTGAAATCCTCCATCGGTGTCAAGAGGTAAATCTTGTTCTTAATTGGGAAAAATGTCATTTCATGGTCAATGAGGGTGTAGTCTTGGGTCATGTCGTGTCTAACCGAGGTATTGAGGTCGATAAGGCCAAAATAGAAGTCATCGAAGGATTGCCACCCCCGACAAATGTCAAAGGGGTGCGTAGTTTCCTTGGGCATGCCGGCTTCTACCGACGCTTTATCAAAGACTTTTCTAAAATTGCCAGACCCTTGACTGAACTCTTAGCGAAAGATGCCCCTTTTGTTTTCACTAGTTCTTGTCTCGAAGCGTTTAGCACACTCAAGACGGCACTAATTTCGGCACCCATCATTCAACCGCCGGAGTGGACGCTTCCCTTTGAGTTAATGTGTGATGCTAGTGACTTCGCTGTGGGGGCAGTCTTAGGCCAAAGGAAAGATGGCAAACTCCATGCCGTCTACTATGCTAGTAAAACTCTTGATCCAGCCCAAATGAATTACACTACTACCGAGAAAGAGTTACTAGCCGTAGTCTTCTCAATCGAGAAGTTCCGGTCGTATCTTGTGGGTTCTAAAGTCATAGTCCATACGGATCATGCGGCCCTTAAATATCTCATGAACAAAAAGGATGCCAAACCGCGTTTGATCCGTTGGATACTTCTATTACAAGAATTTGACTTGGAAATCAAAGACAAGAAAGGTACGGAAAATTCAGTTGCCGACCACCTTTCTCGTATCCATCTTAGCCCTAACCCTCTTTCTCCTCCTATTGACGATTCTCTCCCCGATGATCATCTCTATTCCGTTTCTTCTAAGCCAACCCCATGGTTTGCAGATATCGTGAACTTTCTAGCGTGTAAGATTGTTCCTCATAGTCTATCTTCTTATCAGCGCAAGAAATTCTTCCATGATGTCAAATATTTTTATTGGGACGATCCTTATCTTTTCAAATCTTGTAACGATAGCATCATTCGACGTTGCATTCCCGATGATGAAACCGCATCCGTTATATCGCATTGTCATTCCTTGCCTTGTGGTGGTCATGCCGGCACTAGTAAGACAGTTGCAAAAATCCTCCAATGCGGTTTCTATTGGCCTTCTATAAAGATGTCGATGCTTTCGTAAAGTCTTGTGATCGTTGCCAACGAACCGGCAATATCTCCCGACGCCATGAGATGCCCCTCAATTTCATCCTTGAAGTTGAGTTATTCGATGTGTGGGGTATCGATTTCATGGGACCGTTTCCATCGAGCCATTCCCATAAGTACATCCTTGTGGCGGTGGATTACGTGTCAAAGTGGGTTGAAGCAATCGCTGCTCCTACTAATGATGCCCGTGTTGTCACCAAGTTCTTTAAGCGTCTTATCTTCCCTCGTTTTGGTGTGCCAAGAATCATCATCAGTGATGGAGGGCGGCACTTCATTGAATCCAAATTCGAAGCCCTTCTCAAGAAATATGGTGTTCAACACCGGGTTGGACTCGCTTACCATCCCCAAACTAGTGGGCAAGTCGAGATCTAAAATCGTGAAATCAAGACCATCCTTGAGAAAACCGTTGCCTCTTCAAGAGTGGATTGGTCTTTGAAGCTTGACGATGCGCTTTGGGCCTACCGAACCGCATATAAGACTCCTATTGGGACCTCTCCTTATAGGTTAGTCTATGGCAAAGCGTGTCATCTTCCGGTCGAACTCGAGCATCGAGCACTTTGGGCCATTAAAGCCCTTAATTTTGATTTTAAAGATGCTAGTGAGCGACGTCTTTTGCAACTCAATGAGTTGGATGAAATCCGACTTGATTCGTATGAGAATGCACGCATTTATAAAGAACGTACTAAAAAGTGGCACGACCAACGGATTATGCGACGAGAGTTCCGAGAAGGCGACCTTGTCCTTCTTTTCAATTCACGTCTTAGACTTTTTTCGGGCAAACTCCGTTCGCGTTGGTCGGGTCCTTTTACGGTAGTTCGTGTATTTCCCTATGGAGCCGTCGAAGTGTCGAGTGAGTCCGGGACTTTTAAGGTCAATGGACAACGGTTAAAGCTTTATCAACCGAATGCACCAGTCGTGGGGTGTGTATCGGGTGTTTTTCCCCTCATCTCTGATCTCGGGAACTCTTAAAGTTCATATTTTGATCTCCATCGTACCTTATCTTCCCTCTTTTCGTTTAATTCTTCATCAAACTCGCGATGTAAAACGAGTCTCCGTTTTTTTCACTCTTTGTTCTAAAATAATTTTTTGGTTTTTCGGGCTTCAAATGCTCAAAAATCGACTCCCAAAAGTGTTTTATACTATTTCTACATGTATATTATATATATATATTTTTTTTCTTTTTTTTTAATTTTTCATGTTATTTCAAGTTCTGTCCGTACTACCCGGCCGTGAAATTTCCCTCCCGGGAGTGAATTTTGCAAAAAAAATCTTCTGTCCAAACTCCCCGGGCGTGAAGAAATCTCCCCGGGAGTGAAAAAATGCGTCAGTTATAATTAAAAGTTTCTGTCCGAACTCCCCGCCCGTGAAGAAATCTCCCCGGCCGGGGAGGGTCGAAGTCCCCGGGAGTGAAAAAAGTGCCCCGGCCGTGAAACCCATCCAGAAACGTTTTAGCGCCTCCATCTGGTTCTTATCATTTTCTTTAAAAAAATAAAAAAATAAAAAAATAAAAATAAAATAAACAGATACAATAAATCAGTTTTTTTTAGGGAGTAAAAACCCTAAATTTACTAACAGGACAAACCGTTCCTACCCTCTCCCCTTTCTACTCGCCGTCGCCACCACCCTCTCCTCCATTCTCCTCTCATCTCTTTCCTCTCGATTTCCTTCTTCTGCCGCGTCGACAACCACGCCAGACTCCGGCGTTCCCTTCTCCCTCTTCTTTCTCGTTTAAACCAAACGTAACCGCCGGCGCCGCTGCTTCTTCTCTCTCGTCCGGCCACCATCGAGAACCACCAGCTCGATTCTCCATCTCCGCCTCCCTCTCTCTCACCTGAACTGCAACCTTCGCCGGCGACCCATCGCCGTGAGCAGCTAGCGCCACCACTTCCACCACGACAACCGTTCATCTACATCTCTATCGCTGCTCCCATATTTTCCGTTCGTCTTCGTTTTCCCTCAGGAAAATCGCCGCCAAGCGTCGTCTTCCACCCGTTCCGGTCGCTTTCATCTCTCAACTCCATAGCTGTTAACCACGATTACCACAACAGCAAGCTTCGTGAACCACATCTGATTCCGATCTGAGGCATTGATTTGGGTACATTCTTTCCTTGGTGACTTTTTTTTTATCGTGTGTATGATGTTTCGTGGATTGATAATCTGCTTGTTGGTGTTCCAAAATGTGTTCATTTAGTCGGGTATTCTAGTTAAACTGCATTTTCTGATTATACGGTCACTTGAGCTAAATTTAATGTTTAACTAGCATTCTGTTTTGTGACGCTTGTGGGTTGCGTTTCTTGCGTGTTTACTTGTTGACGATCGCTTGCTTGGATAATTTTCCTTTTCGGTGTGTTTTCATAGATTGGGCCGCCACCACTGGGCGGACATAGGTTGTGTACACTTTGCACCTTATAATTTTGCACTCACACACCTATTCACACACATGGCTTCCACAAGTCGCTCAAAGCGACAGCGCTCTAGTCGAGCGCGGCGGGATGAGGTTGCTAGGCCTAATGTTGTCCCCGCCGCCAATGTCATGGCTACACCTGAACTTGAGACCTACGAGATCCGGTTCACGTCTCCCAAGCAAGTTGCTCTCTTTAAAAACTTAAATGGTCGGGCCATCCAACCGACTAAGTTTTGTGACTTGGAAACCCTACACACACTTGGGATCCGATCCGGTGTCGCCTCTCTCTTTTATAAGATCGGGTGGCATAAGTTCTTGACTCTAAGCGCTCTCACCTACCGGGCTTTGACACTAGAGTTCCTTTCCACAATGGAAGTTGACTCGGCCGATGGTATAGATTTTCGCATGTTCAACACCGACCGACACCTTAGCAACAACGATCTTTATGCCATCTTCAATTTTGCAATAGAGGGCAACATAGGACCCAAGAACAAACCCGCACCGTACTTTAAAGATGATATCTTTTGGCAAGAGATCACGGGTTTAACCACAAACTATGACTCTCGACACGCCAAAGCATCCTTGATCCGACACCCCGTGATGCGTCTAGCACACCGTATCCTTTCTAGCACCATTTATGCTCGGACGGATGCCGGCAATGTCACTCGTTTTGAGCTTTATTTACTCTATTGCATGGCACACAGTAATGTTATTCACAGGGAGTACATGCCGAACGGCCCCAAATGTGTCTTAGACAAATTTTTAAGGGCCCAAGAGTCCACCTCCGGGGACATTTGTTTTGGTGGCTTGATCACACTTATAGCCACCGAAGCCCCACTTTCGCTCCATATCCCTGATGGTTGGACCCCTGTTAGTAAGGCATTTTTGTTGGACATCCCACACCTTCATACTCACGTGCACATGATCGAGCCGATTGCTCACGATGTACCAACATATTATTGGTTGGTCGGTGCAAATCGCGAGCGTCACTCAGTCACACTACCTTCTGAGCTTACTGCCACCACCGAGCACACTAACTGGCAGTTTCCTGATATTCTCCAGTTGCCTCATTCACTACATCACTCATCACTTCACTCACAACACGCACCTCCACCACCTCTATCGGACCACATTCTTCTCCCCCATCAGCTTATGTCTCACTTCGAAAGCTTCACTCTAGAATCGAGAGAAGGGAGAAGAGTTGTTGCCAAAAACTTCGAGGACTTGTATGACCATATTAGTGATCTCCAAGACGAAGTCCAACGCATAAGCGATAGCTTTATTGGTTTGCAACAATATGAGTGCAGTTCGAATATGAGCCTTAGGAGCATAAAGGATGACATTGCATGCATCAAACGTTGGCAACGCATAATCTTAGAGCATTATTGTAAAGAGCATAACCTCGCTTTTCCTCCACCGTGATCATTCTCTTTTTCTTATACACCCTATCCCGCGCATTGAGGACAATGCTCCTTTTCGCTTGTGGGTAGGTGTTTTTTCCGTTTCTTCTTCTTTTTTTCATTTTCTTTATTACATTTCTTTGCATATATAAAAAAATTTGCATATAAAAAAAACAAAAAGATTTTTGATTTCTCTTTGTTGTGTTAAGACTCGTAGTACACCATATCTCGTCTCACATGATTTAGTTGCTTGAATCACTAATTGCACATCAACTTTTTGCCATCATGTTGAATAAGTTCTTTTCTTTGTTAGGAATAATGTTACCTTAGTTGTCGCTTGCACACACCGTTAAGCATGCCGTTCCACGCATTCCTTTGAGGACTAGTTTGCATACCATAGTCCCCCTACATTACAACGAAGCGACTATAGTGGAATGGATTTACCTAGTGAGATTTTGGGCCTTTTGGATTGACACGTATGTAATCAATCCCAATTCTCATTTCTTGTGTGTTACCTCCCGTCGAGGTGTAGTTCTAGACTTTTGAATGATTTCTCGTCCAACTTTACCATAAATATACATAGAGGCCTTCATTTCATGAAAATTAAATCTCGAAAAATTCAAAAAAAATTATTTTCCCTTTGTAACCCCTTTTGAGCCTAAATACTAGCCTTTCTTTTGTACACCCGTAAAACCCCCAAAAACAAAAAAATGCACATTGTTGAAGTCTTCGAAAAGATTGATGGATTTGGTATTAGCTTAGAAATAAACACAAGCAAAGCTTGTGGGTTGTTTCTTGAGCCCCTAAAACAAGCATAGCTTGTGGGTTCACAAAAAAAAGAAAAAAATATATATACAAAAAAAAAGCAAAAAGAAAAGAAGAGCAAAAATAAATAAGCCTTCAATCCATCAAAAAGATTAGAAAAAAGGTCTTATGTGCATACACAAAAAAAAACCCCTAAACCGTCTAAACCTCCAAAACCAATAAACAAGCCTAACCCTACCTTTAACCACTAACCATACCCCAAAGTCCTCATTGCACGTATTATTATGGTAAACTCTTGGACTTGAGAATAAATTCAATTGTGTCAAAATTGCATTCATTTGTCTCGATCGGGAAGGATTTGAGCGTATACACGTCCCTATACACATTTGAGAGCATAGAGCGACACCGTGAGCATCCATCCATATAGATCACAATCCCCTTCCCTAGCGGCTATGGTGTGTTTACGAAATCTTTTTAGGTTGCGATGTTTTGCGATATTCTTGATTGGTGTTTGTTGGTTTGGCACTTTGGTAATCATAGGTTCCTAATTGCTTTTACTATAATTAACATGTGGCATTTGGTTGTTTGTTTGTGATACGTGATCTTAATGCTTGATTATGTTAGCGGGATTGTGGACTAACTCGGCTTAACATCTTCAAGGGTCTTCGTTCATTTTCTTTCTTAGTTTTTCACCCGAATAAATTCTATTTCTTTCTTGGGGACAAGAAAGTTTAGCTTATAGGTAGTTTGTTAAGTGCATTTTATGCACCTAACTTTGTATATAATAGTTGCATTTTCGTTCTATTTTTAGTGTTTAGTTAGGCTTTTCATGCATTATTACTCACGTCTTCTTACTTTCTTTAATCATGGTTGGAAATTATTTTGGGAATTGTTTTTATGCTTTTGGTATATATTTTGTGCAGATTGTGCGTAATTTGAAAGATGAGATGGGCGGAGGCATGCTCGTGAAGAAGAAGGAAACAAAAGATGAAGTGTGCTTGAGCAAGGAAGCGAAGAGCGGAGGAAAGAAGATGAAAGGACGCGAAGAAAACACTTGATTTGATGCTGAAAGTTTCTGCTGTACTTTCGCGGGCGTGAAAGAAACTCCCCGGCCGTGATAGTCATTTGGGCTTTTAATTCTCTAGACTTTTAATTTCCTGGGCCTTTTTCCACTTTGGGCTTTTGGGCCTTTTAGGTTTATGCTTTAAGTATATTAGGCCATTTCTTTTAGAATTAGACACACTTTTTATCACACGACAATTTCAGTTTTCTAGAGAGTAGTTTTCTATTTGAACGAGTTCTTCAAGGAATTGGGGGAGAAGATGAATCTTCAACAAGCTTAGGCCATTGGAATCCGACTTGCTACCGGGTTTCATACTAGTATCTTCTTCCCTTTCTTCTTTAGTTGCTTAGTTGTTGAATTCTTGTTTTTCCCTTGTTTGAAAACAATATTTTGTTCATCAATCGTTCATGTTCTTAATTGAAGTATTAGGTTTAACTTTCCTTCATCTCTCATATGTTTATTGTATTTTCTCTACTCCTTTGCATCTCTATTTCTCATCTTTACCTTAATATTCTGCACTTTAACTATAATTTTCTACTCTTAGTTTAAAATTCTGCACTTTGTTAAATTTCTGCACATAGTTTTAGGTTAATTAATTTTCTGCACATGTTTGTTTAGTAGTTTATTGTCTATCTTTCATTTGTTAGTGTTTAATTGTTGTTAGATTGAATCTAATGTAGTTTCTTTGTTAGTCTAGGTTTAATTTTGATTTTTATTCTGTTAGAGTATAATTAAGTAATTTGTCTTGGTCTCGTTTAAAGAGTTCGTTTAATTGGGTAACCATCGCCTTAGGATTGAAGTTTTGGGATTGATCAATTGTTCTTAAAACGGATGTTGAGTTTTAATCCATTTCGATTGTAACGAAAGTTGAATTGATTTAATTGGGTTTTAATAAATCATCTAGTTAATTCGATAGGTTTTTGATAAAAACGAAAGTTTAGTCTTCACTTGAGTCGAATTGATCAATGACAACGGTCCTAACATGTGAATAGTTAGGGACGTTGATTGGGAAATACATTCGTTTTAAATCTTAATGTTTCTTTCCAATGTATATGTGTTGCGAAAGTAAATACATATCTTGGTTAGAAAAGCTTTCTCACCTCGAGAGAGGGTTGAAGTATTTTTGGAAAAATGAATTCT
Organism: Saussurea involucrata; assembly: GCA_033807775.1. Classification (NCBI taxonomy): domain Eukaryota; kingdom Viridiplantae; phylum Streptophyta; class Magnoliopsida; order Asterales; family Asteraceae; genus Saussurea; species Saussurea involucrata. The sequence continues at coordinate 51,450,548 of CM066322.1, read as the reverse complement.
CACCATTACCAAGATCCGAGGTTGATATTACCCAATGTTCATAATTTTAGTCGTCTTTTATCTTACTTAGTTTTAGTCTTAATTGCTTCTTATTGTTTCTCTTTCCCTTAATCTCTTTTATTTTAAGTTCATTTAGGTAAAAATCAAATCAATTTATCTGATTCGCATAACTAGCCATGATTATTAAGTAGTTAGTGTTTAGACCGTCACCTCCCTGTGATCGACCCGTATGCTACACTTCCCGTACACTTGCGGTATAAATTTAAAACACATCAAGCGGTTTCTTTTTTTTCCGCTTAAAATACTTGGTATTTACATGTGGTTGCCCATCACACTCGGTTGTTGTCTTGTTGACATGGACCATGGTCTCTTAGACAAAATAATTGTACTTAATTTTATATTTATATTATTTTATTTATTTATGTATGTCTTTATATTATGCTTAATTTGTAAGGCAATAATACTTGCTAAATTAATATATACAGATATAGAGGAAGGACCACGCGAGAAGTAGGGATGAGCATCGTAGACTATTTTTCTAAACCAAATTGGTACCATGTAATCGGTCTGGTTTTCGGTTCCAAATAATCCTCAAAATCGGTATTCGGTATTTCGGTACTTGGATTTTCTTGAAAATATCAAAACCAAAGTGGAATTTTAAAAGTTAATATCTACTTAATTTTTTGATTATGCATATCATTTCCTAAGTAAGGTTTATCTTTTCCTAATTAAACTATATTATCTTCTAAACTACCCAAACTTTCTCCATAAGTATCTATAATTGACTCCAAATTTTTTATCACCATAAAAATATTGCCCCCCTACATACACATCAAAAAATCAACGAATTCGGGATTTGGTATTCGTCACATACTCATATCCATGGATCAAACTCAAGTAAGTTTTTATTCGTTGCATCCTTTTCAATTATCTTCTTGGTTAAAAACGTGTATTTTAATTGTGTTCTTGGTTAAAACATGTTCTTAATCTTGGTTAAAAAGTTGAGATTTGATATTTCTATCAAATTTAATGTTTCCTACAATTTTTGTACCATGTGACGATAAAGTATTGTTAATAGCGTTTTGTTCATTCTTGTATGTTTTTTATTATAAAAATATATGGTAGATAATCTGTTTGTAGATTATAAATCGTCATGTATTCATATCAATTGGATTTTTTAATTGGCATTTATTATGTTTTTAATTTGACAAATTATTTACGAAAGATATTCGTTTAAATTTAATTTAAGGAAAAAAGCATGGATCAAATTTAATGTGTTTTTTTGTTTAGGGAGATAATTCATTTGTTGAGAAAACCTTTATGTGGTACTCAACAGTGATTCGGATGAAAGACAAGAAAAAAGAGAGAATGTTGAATCAAGTGGCAAAAAGAACAAGCAAACAAAGGTCCTAAATGAGGGAAGGAGAGGGTTAAGTGATCGAAATACTTACGATGCTTTGTTTATTGAAGAGTTTGGAGTAAAACAGAAACATGCAAATTGCAAGTTTTGTTCCACAGTACTTAAAGCTGATCTGGTAAGAAACGGTATTTCTAGCCCTAAAAATCATTATCCTATTTGTGACGGGAATCCCGAGTTTTCCATGAAAAAACAAAGTCACTTATTGTAACATGTAACACCTCAATTTTTGGAAGATATCGATCTTTTAAGATAAATATGAAAAATAGGATTTTGGATTAAATCCTAGATTTTATGGTCTTGTTGGATAGAGAGTTCAAATACGAGTCCAACGGTTCTTTTCGGAGCGAAATCGGAGCTAAAACGAAGAAGTTATGGCCAAAACAGTAATTAGGAAGAAACGCGAGTTTTGGCGCTGATGTACCCGCGCGGAGAACTGCGCAGAGCGCCTGATCTGCATAAAAACGCGATTTTCAGCCCCAAACTTCACTTCTTCATATCTTTCTCATTTCTACTCCGTTTTTGGCTATTCAAATTACTATGGTTTCGTTTTTGAGAGCTTTTTTAGGATAGAGTGTTAGTTTTGGGAAGATCCAAGGGTAATTGGTGGTGGAGTGGAAGCAAAGATCAAGAGGTCGTCATCATCACCTCCATCTTCATGAAATTTAGGGTTTTCTAGGTTTTCACCAAAACCTAAGTGGTGAGTTCATCCTCCTAGTTTCTAAACTTTATTATGAGTTATAAATGCTCCATTGTTAACTTCTTAGTGTTTTATCTCTCCAATTTTGGTTTGAATGATTTTGAGAAAAGTTAGGTCAAATTGGGGTTTTGGATCAAAATGGTGATTTTGATGTATTATGTTTGGGTGACCGATTCTAAGTGGTTGGATATGAGTATTTATGGTTGGAAACTTATGGATCTAGATTTTTGGAAGATTTGGCTTGAAGATTCAAGTTTCTTCAAAGGAGCTCAAATTGGGGAAAAATCTAGATTTAGCTTAAATCTAGCAATGTGAGTTCAAGTTGATTTGTGAAAACGTTGTACATGCCAAAAATGTTCATTTTAAAATGTTTATGTGGTTTACATGAAATTATCAATTATTGAGTTATTTGGTGGGCTTGATTATTTGGAGTGTTTATCTTTATAAATCTTGAAAAACACTCACTTTTGGGATTTTTGGGTAATTTGATAGAATGAGTATAAATGAAAGTGTTTTGATAATTATTGCATAATTGGAGATTATTTGGTAAAAATGCACTTTTAATGTTTTGTTGGAAACATGCATAATTTATGTTATGGTACATTTTGAAAATACAAACATGTGGGTTATTGGATTTTGGTCATTTTCGGCCTTGTGAACATTTTAGAAGTTGTAAACCTTTTGGTTTGAGAAAAAAGATGTATTTTGGGTATTTTGATGGATGAATCTTAAGTATTGTTATTTTAAATTATTTATCTTACGATTGTAAATCCTTTGGTATAAATGCTCTTTGATGTGTACTTTGGAAATGACGTGTCTTAATTTAAGAGTGTGTTGAGTAATTCGTGTCTATGGAGCATATTTCGCATAAACGTGGGTTACATACGTTTTAATGCATCATTTGGTTTTTATGAGCGGTTATTGGTTTTGGTTGAGCTTATGGCTCGGTTTATGACTTTATTGAGTCTTGAGGACATTTGTCCGGATTTTAACAATTGAATGTGGAGCTTTGGTCGTCAGTTGCATTTATTGCATTTGATTGAAGAGTACATGTTTTGGGTGTGTGTCTCGTTCAAGTGGAGTCATGTACTTTTAGACCATAATGCATTGGATCCATAGGCATATGAGTCGGCCATATTTATATAGTGGAGAGTCTTGGTATTCTCACTTTGGAAAGTATGCCATTTTGGTTTTTTGTGTCCCGGTGTTGTGGAGAGGAACCGTATTTTGGGTTGTACTCCGAAATTTTGGGTTTGTGGTTTGATGTTCAAACACTTGTGCACGAGGGTTGAACATCTTGGGTTATCAAGTAAGGAGTCGAGACTCCAATTCTTGAATGCTGGTAAGTAGGCAATATGGGTCTAATGGAAACCTTGAGGTGTAACTTACCAGAGAGTGAACATGCAATAAGGCCGTGTATCCTTTGAGGTGTAGCTGGGCACAACAGGCAATAGGGGATACGGTGGTGCCACCCGTTGCTGGGTGTGGGACTTGAGGTGTAGCTATATTTATAGCAGACAATAAAGTCTGACTCGAGTTGAAGCTTATTAAAGCAAACAATAGAGTCATGATCTGAGGTGTAGTTCAATAACATGGTTATGCGGCTTAACTTTGTGTCCCGCCACATACCCTGGAATTGGGTCTCCCCCGTCACCGAAAGGTGTTGTTTGCGTATTTATTTTATCCATGTTTTCGGTGACGTATTTTATTTATATGGATTGCTTTCCATATTTTATGGGTTGTGATTTATATCTCATCCGTGTTTGGGATGCTTTGAATTATAGAGATTATTTCATGTTTTTATAATTTTGGAAATCAAATACTATTTCACCTTTCAAGTGAGTTTTGGGTTGAGTCCACTTTTGAGGATCGTTTTATATGGGAGCATTCGTCACAGAATTTGTGTGCGTTGGAAAATGGGTGATTTGCATGTAAAGTAAATCCTTTTTGGAACTCATGATTTAAATGGCACATTTCTCGTCTTACGAATTATATAACCATGATAAAAACTCTTGAATTCACTAGGCGTTGGCCTAACCTTTTTATTTGTCGGCATGTGCAACAGGTTCCGGTTGGGATATAGTTCTAGTGACACTGTGAAGAGTGGAGATCTAGTTGTGTGCTCAAGAAGTAAGTGGCATGGTGAAGTCTTCCGCATTTTTGGGAATATCAACTTTGTATTGGGTTGAGTAACACCTAACCTTTTGTAGTCTTGGCGTATGACTTAGGATATTGAATGTTGAAGTTATTATGTTCTTTTTATTGAGGTATTTCCAATGATGGTTTGTAGAATATGATTTCATCCTTATTTGATTATTTTACCGATTTTTTTATTTAGTTGCTCTTTCCAATTTTGAGGGTATTACATAACACCCTCAAATTTAGATAGAGCGGTTAATTAAAAATTTGCAATATTACATCAAATAAGAATAGAACTTCTTTCTTCAAATCGATACTTAATATCTCAAATTAAATTCTATGATCAACCTCAACAATTAAATAACTCAAGTCTTATACAAAGACTAAATCAGGATCAGGTGTTACTAAAACCCTATATTGGTTACTATCTCCAACTGCGGAAAAATCACTCAAATGCTACATCCTCTTCGTGCCTCTAACTAGCACTCCACTCTTCTCGGTGTCGCTAGAACCATACCCCAACCGGGACCTGTTGCACATGCCGACAAATAAAAGGGTTAGGCTAACGTCTAGTGAGTTCAAGAGTTTTCATCAATATATATAAATATACATTTTAAACAGAAAGGATATGAATTTGAAACACAATTAACGTTAAGCAAAATATTTAGAATAAATAGTAATGTCTTCTCAAAGAATCTCATTCCTAGTGAAAAAACGCTTAAATAGAAACATCCCGAAAACATGGAACCAAATTCAACAACTCACGCAAAGCATAAATAGAAATAAATTCCTACCAAAGCATGAGAATAATCATTCAAGCAAACCTTAATATATATATATATATATATATGTGGGGGGGGGGGGGGGGGGGTGTTCCAATATTAAAGTCAACACTTGCAATTACTCGCACAAGGATCAAATGGTAATAAAGCATGAATATTACGATATTTGAAATTAATATTTGACAACCACGGGGGAGACCCGTATCCATTGAGAGTGGAGGGAACACATAAGTATGCCACCCGTACAATCTTAATCGTATCACGACTATACGTTCACGTGTTCCTACGATTCCTCGACAAGTTTCACCTCAAGAGACAGTCGACCTTAGTGTCCATCCCCAGGACTTCCACCACAAGGCTCGGCACACTGCAGGACTACCTCCAAGGCATTACCTCAGCGGCGAAGGTCCTAGTACTCACCTCCAAGGTAGCCCAGACTCAACCCTCCTAGTGACCACTTGGAAAGTTTAAAGTCGTAAAACATGAGCGGAGTCCAACCCCGCAATACCTATTCGACCCTATAAACAAGACCGACTCATATGCCTATGAATCCACAATTACATGACTCCCAAAAGAATGTCCAAAATCTTCAATACATGTAATTAATAAATAAATATGACTCAAATGCATATAATCTCAAAACTCAATATAGAGTCATTTATATCTGACCAAAGTCCCCAGAACTCACTTAAGACGAATACGAGCCAAAGGCTCAACAATTCAATTGACCAATCAATAAAGGTCATTAATACAATAAAATGCATTTAATTGACATATATGCAAACACATACTTCAATGATATGATTAATCCAAAATCTCGTCATTAATGAGTCAATTCATTTTCCAAATAACTCATACCCATATATTTCCAAAATGACCCATAACGATAACTATGCATATTTCCAACAAACACTAAAAATACATTTTTACCAAGTAATCTCCATTTATGCAACAATTCATCAAAACACTTTCCTTTATGATTTATTTATCAAATTCCCCAAAAATCCCAAATATGGTGTTTTACAAGGTTTATAAAGTTGAACACTTTAAATAATCAAAACCCACCAAATAACTCAATAATTGTTAATTTCATGTTAAACACATAAACACTTTAAAATGGACATATTTGGCATGTACAACGTTTTCACAAATCAACTTGAACTTACCTTGCTAGATTTAGGCTAAATCTAGATTTAGGCTAAATATAAATTTTACCCCATATTGTTTCCTTAAAGAACTTGAATCCATGAGCACCCTTCCAAAGAAACCTAGATCCACAAACCCCCAACACAAATCAGCAAATCCAAGTGCTTAGAATCGTTCCCCAAACATTTATCATCAACATCTCAAGGTATACCAAAACCCTAATTTCTTATGTGAAGAAAAGAAAGGATTACCTTAACCACAACTTGAATCCACCAACCAAAACACCTCTAAGGTTACCAAAATGAACCTCAAACTCCAAATCTTCAAAATGGATAAAAAGGGTTGGATGAAACCCTAGAAAACTTGATGGAGAAGATGAAGTGAAGAGATTCTAGCTTTAGCTTCCAAAACCTTGCTAGATGAAGAAGAATCACTTGAAATATCGAGTCTTGGGGTCTTAAAGGTTCAAAATCGACAATGGGGGGTGAAGGGGTTCGGTTTAGAGAGAAAGGGGAAAGCGTGTGTGAAGTAACAAATGCGAGAAGGGGTCAAAATCCCATTTTTAAGAGTCCAGGGGCTGACGACGTCTATGTCGTGCGATAGTGACACTGTCACTATTGTCGACACTCTCGCTCGCGTGGAGTACCTCACGGTACACATCCGACGATTGTGCCCGACGATTGTGACCAATGTCACAGTCACCGGCACTATTGCGCCTATGGTACCGAAGCCTAAAAATCCCCGTTTTCACCCGAAACACTTCCGACACTGAAGAGGGTCCAACGTGGGTCTTTCCACACTCGAAGAGCCTACTTCGCAAAACGTCAAACGGGCCCGATGCTACCTTTACTTACCTGAAATACGGGTGTTACACTTATCGTTTAAAAAAGAAGGTAGTGGGGAATGTTGTGTTTAAAACATACAAAGAAAGGATTGACACGGACTTTATTTCCGTATCTTAGTAAGCATGTAATGAGGAAGATTTGATATCATGTGATGAGGGTAATGACTTTTTGGAGGAATTACTACATATTGAATAAAGTAACTCGGTTGCAATTGAAACCAAGTTAAAGAGATACCTAAATGAGCCAAAAAAAAATTGTTTACTACAGGGTTTGATATACTTTAGTGGTGGAAACAAAATGCTTTGAGATTTCCAATTGTATCTCGAATGGCCAAAGGTAAAAAATAAAAATTCTAGCTTATTTAACATTGTGTTTTATAATATTATTTTTATGGACCTTGTATTTTTGTAGATATTTTGGCAATACAATTTTCCACCGTGGCATTTGAGCCGACGTTTAGCATGCGCGACCGTGCACTAGACCCATGCAGAACAAACTTGTCAACTTCTATAGTTGAGGCTTTGGTTTGCACTTGAGATTGGATGAGAGAGTCGAGGAAACCGATTGTAGATGATGTTGTTTGAGATTGGTTTTGAAACATTATGAAGGTATTTTGGTTTGCGATTGGTTGTAATACACATTTGATACATTTTAAAATTTTCGGCCCTAAATGGTTCTAACAACGATTTTCCCATCTTAAAACCGAAATCGAACCGATACATATGTTTCGATTTTTTATACCACTTTTTAGTCTCTAAAAATATCCGTACCAACTCTTTGTTTTGAATTAATCTAAAATATAATATTTTAAGGAGATTTTAATTTTGATTATTATATTTGTGTTAATTAGCATTCATTACAAAACATATATGCACCGATTTTGGTTCACGTGTTTTTTCTTAGAGCATCTCCAATGATCATTTGAAAATGACTTGAAAATAATTTGAAAAGAGTTGACTATTGGAGTGATGACTTGAAGATAACTTTAATGATCAAAGACTTGGTTTTTCTCAAATCTTTGAAAAATTAAATGTGAGGGGCAAGAGAAAGAGAGAGTACATTATGGTGGGACCAAATTAGCTTTTATATTTTTTTATTGCTTTTAAGTCCTTCATTTCATTTTACCATTGTGGATGCCCTTAGTTTGACTTGTTTGAAAGCATTTCTAATGATTCTTTTTGGTTAAAAACCCTGTTTGTGTCTAATCAAGTTTTATTTTTACAGAAGGTAGAGAGCATCCACAACAATGAAATTTCAAGATAATTTCTAAAGTGTTATATCATAGCCACATCAGCTTTGCAATTATCTTGAAATTATCCTCTACAACTATGAAGTTTTATCCACTTTTTAAAGTGACATCCATTATAAAAAATTATATTTTAATCAAATAACAACAAAAATATTATTAAATATTTTATACTATAATTTTATACGAAATATTTTATTAATTAAATAACTATAATAAATTAAATTAAATTAAATAAATAAAATATTTAGTTTATAAAACATTAAATTAAAGTACAAAGTAAAAATATTACATTAATCGTCATTTTCTTCTTCTCTAAATCTTTGCCAAATCTCTTCAATCAAATCCGATTGTAAACAATGATTCGTTGACCGATTACGTACTTGTATGTGATTTTAGAGATAGTTTTCGTATTCAGTAAGTATGTTATGAGAGATTTGAGGCGTAGTTATAGTAAAATTAACATTATCGTTTATATCATCAAATTATTCATACATTTTTTCATAAACATACTCTACAAAACATCACAAAACATGATTTGACATAAAACAATTTCTAATTTAGAAATTATTCCCTAAAAATTTTATAATATTCACTGCCACATCAACAAAAAGTATTGATTTAACATTTGCAAATTACCAAAACCAATTTCTAATTTAACAATCATACTCACAACCACCATAATTTCTAAAATAGAAATCTTACGTGACACATTTGCAATCCATATGAAATCCATCTTCACCAATGCAAGATTAGAGCATCTCCAACAGCTTCCACAAAATTTCTCCAAAATGGAGAACCAAAAGTCAAAATCTCTAAAAAAAATTACATTCATCTCCAACAGATTCCCCATTTTAGAGAAAAAAAATGATTATAATATTAAAATATTGTATTTATCTATTAAAATATTATTTCTTTCTCTAAATATTATTTTTCAAAGATTTCTATTGTTGCTCTCACTGAGTAATCATTTTTTGGGTTAACTCCATATTTGAAGAAAAACTTATTCTCTCTCCTACTTTCTCCATTTTGGAGATAGTTTTGGGGAAGCTGTTGGAGCAAAAAAAAACCAAAATCCCCATATTCTTCATTTTCTCCAAAATGAGGAAGCTATTGGAGATGCTCTTAAAGTACTTTCTATACTATCACATTAGTTTTAATAACATCTTCTACATCAATGCAAAAATCAAACTCCTTTTTAAAGTGATTTTCATTGCCAATATTATATTATAATGTAATAAACAAATGAAACAAAAATATATAATAAGCCAATATTATAAAAATAATAATATTAATTTATTAAATTTATGGGTCCCATATTTTGCAAGACCTTGCTAATTTAGCAAGTGTAAAAGTATTTTGCAAGACCTTGCTATCCACATGACAAACCGTATCATCTTACAAGGTCTCTAGCAAGATGGATGTGGATGCTAACATTTTAGTTTTCTAAAGTGCAATATTACTTGCTTATTGGAAAGATATATAATTGAGAAGATCTATTTGTCGATTAATAGTAATTACATGACATGAAAAAGGTTAGTTATCTAGAGGTGGGTTCAAACGAGAACGCTAATTATTTAAGAGAACACGAAAAAGGTCGTCCATGTACAAAATCACATGTGATTTTGTACTGCCTGGACACGCGCGGCCTAGGCCGCGGCTTACAGGTCGCGTGGCAAGCCGCACGATCACATGTGATTTTGTACGTGAATCACATGTGATTTTGTACATGGGCGGCAAGTCGCGCGATCAGGTGTGAATCACATGTGATTTTGTACATGGACGACATTTTTCGTGTTTTCTTAAATAGTTAGCGTTCTCGTTTGAAACTTTCTCTAGTTATCTATACTATCATATAATATAAAGTACTAAAGTAAAACTCTTAAATTTCAAAACTACATTTATAAATACAAATCATACATTCATTAAAAGCTGTGATTTATTAAAATTTTAGGGGCTTTTTGGTAGTTGGTGAATGGTTTGGTACAGAATGATTAAGTGTTCAGAATGATTAAGGGGTTTTTATGATATAGTGCAAAATCTAAATATGGTTGTTTGGTAATTGTTTAGAATAAAATCAAGGTGCGGAATGGTTAAGGGAGGCCCCAAATGCTAAATTATTCAGAGAGTTTTAGAACCATTAAGAGGCAGACATTTGTTTTGTCAAACAGGATTTACCTCTTAGCAATTCAGAAGTTGGATCTTAATGGAACTATTAAGAGGTAAACAAATGGCCCTTAATGCTGAAAGCATATATAACTTATATATTAAAAAATAGGTTTTAGGTTTTGGTTTAAAATAATCCCATTTAAATGCCTAAAGTTTTAATTCTTTTCTTGCTTCTTTTGTCTAAAAATATAAGTTAGATATTTGGAAAATGAGAGTGTAATTAAAGGTAGGTTGAATAATTAATTTGTATGATAATAGTAATTTTCATATAATAAATTTACTTTGAAAATAAATATAAACATAATTTCGCATATAGTAGACATGGGTTGGGTTCCGATGAAAAATGTCAAATTTGGTGAAAATTGTGAGAAATATCAACCGTCGGATGAGAAATGGACGAACATTAGGATGTGATGCACTGGGATAAGATGTACTGGATCAATTCTCTTTTAAGCCGTAATTCATGGGAGGGTATTTGATTAAAGTGATAAATGATTTAAAATTACTTCTCACACTTCTCATCAAAAATGACACTTCTCACATGATCTCATGCTTAGTAGATATTGCCTCGTAAATAAACTTTCGATATATACATATATAATCAAATCATATGCTAGCATACTTAATCGTTTATATATAAACATAAACCTCACAGTTTTTTTAACAAAAACAACATTCGTTTTAAATTTCGCTTGATAATAGTTTTTCTAAGCCGTAATTTGATTTTGATCACATGGTTCTAATGAAGAGTTGTTTCACCACATGAAAAGGACATAATTGTCATTTTGGTAACTGGGATTCATCATATGAAACACATACTATTTCACCTCATGAAATAAAAACAATTTTTGCATAAATATGATATTTCACCACATGAAATTAAACATTGTATGTTATTTCACCACATGAAACCAAACACTATATATTATTCCACCACATGAAACCAAACACTATATGTTATTTCACCATATGAAACTAAACACTATATGTTATTTCACCATATGAAACTAAACACTATACGCTATTTCACATTTGTTATTTCACCCATGAAACCAGAAACAAAAAACCCTAAATTATGTTGTAACACCCTAAAATCAGGGCCAATTTGAACCTTAAAATTTAACAAGGTACATCAGAATATCAAACTTTTATATATATAAGCAGAGAATTCACTATGAAGGTTCATATTTACACATATCGAAATCTCTAAATAACCTATTAATCTAATCATGTCAACTATAATTAGATTAAATGGGTTATCTAAGCAATCCAACCAAAGCCTCCTCGTATCAGCTAATTTCTCCGCTTATCATCAAAAGTCGAATACCAAAAGCACTCGTCCCACATCCCATTACTTTCCTGAGCTCGTACCTGGTAAGAAAATTTAATTTGAACGATTAGGCTTACGCCTAGTGAGAACATCCAAATTCAAATTAAAACATTAACAGCTTTGAAAACTCAGATATCCAAAGCATATAAACAAACCTGGTTTGTCACCATTCTTACCGTACTCGTACTCGTCTCATAATGACGGGAACATACCCGATCCCATGAGTATGACTAACATTCAGAAAGTCATATGATCATATTCGAGAGCATACTACGAATCATTGCAGATTCTAGATCATCGCTCATGTCCAAGAAATTACAAGTTACTTTATGCCTACTTCTTGGAGTGGAAGTAGAGATTACAATTTGCTTTATGCTTATCTCTTACCTTCCTATAGAAATCAGGAATTACAAGTTACTTTATGCCTATTCCTCGATTTCTATACTACGAAATGAGAATTACAATTTACTTTATGCCTATTCTCCATTTCCACGTAAACGAGAATTACAATTTACTTTATGCATATTCTGCGTTTCACGTCACACTATGAAATAGGAATTACAACTTACTTTATGCCTATTCCTCATTTCACATCACCTTTACGAAATGGGAATTACAACTTACTTTGTACCTATTCCACATTTCAGGTCAACGGGAATTGCAAATTACTTTATGCATATTCCTCGTTACAAATACAATCAATGCATATGGATCCATTACACTTTACTAGCGTATATGCATAACTACATATCACACCCCATCTCGTATCATATTCTCAACTCTAAGAATACTAGATAACCTATCGTATCCTCATCTTCAATTGTTCCCCCTTCGGCGACTTAGCACGGGGTTTTCGCTACCCGGTTAGCAGATGGAGTCAAGGGGCAACGCCCTGAGATTTTTTTTAGAAGTACTTAACCTGATAATGCATCCGGAAACTATATCCTGAAAAGTATTCCGAACTCAAAGTCCGGAACTATCCGGAATTAAAATCGGCCCACTTCCGAAATTTATATCGGCCCACTTCCGGAATTATAATCGACCCACTTCCGGAATTAATTCCATTTTCCGGATCCAAGCCCATATACCAGAATTAATTTTATTTCCGGATCTCAAACCCCAATTCCGGAAATCCTAAGTCCATTCCGGAAATCATCTAATTCCGGATCCAATAAGCCCAATTTCGGAAATCATTTAATTTCGAATCCAATAAGCCCAATTCCGGAAATTACCCTATACCGGAACCGAACCCACTTCCGGAACCCATCACTTCCGGATCCAATACCCAGTTCCGGAATTCTCTAATACTGGGACTTCGATACTGGGTCATCGATTCACGTCAAATTTTAACACAAAAGCTCATCTAAAATACACCTTATTGATCGATTTCATTTCTTAACAAATATACCAATTCATTCAGACAGTTTATATACTAAATCTGATTCAATTTCAACTGAAAATTTTTAGATGAAATGGATGAACTCACCTGAAGAAGATGAACCCAACAATCCAAAATTCTTCCTTCTTTCTGATTCAATCAATCTATTGAAAGATGATTCAGGCTTGCAATTACTAACTGATTAAGAATTTAAAGGAGATAATTTCAAAACCCTTACCACAAGAGAATCCAAATCTTTCTTCTCCTTTCTTCTCCTTTCTTCTTCTTTCTTTCTCTGTAAATGACCGACTACAGGGAAAGTGTATTGAGATATTCTCTCAATTCAACTTACTCTCTGATTAAGTATTCTCAACTTTCCATAAATGACCAAATAGACCCTCAAGTCCTAATTTCCAACATTAACTTAAACTTTGGTCAAAATACAAAATCAACCCTGGAGTTTATATTTACAAATAGTCCATAACTTAGACTAAATTACAATTCGACCCCATTCATATTAAAATAATATAATAGAAATTCGAGGTGTTACATATGTTCTATGTGTGAATCATGTTTGAACAATGATCGTGAGGTGCAAATCGATGTCGGGAGTGAGAAATTGTGAAGTCCACCGGATTTTGGTGCTTATTCAAAACGGGATCCGAAAACGATTTTTTGATATTCGCCGGAAATTGTCGTCGTCTCCATCGCAACCGCCATGAATTTACCTCCGAGTTTTTCCATCTCCAGATTAGACTATTATCAATAAAATGTCAAACATTCAATCAAATCAGCCAGATTAGACTAAAAAAATAGTTGTATTCACATCAAAATCTTGAAATAGAATGGGTGTAAATTATAACGGGTTAAAAAATAAAGAAATTTGACCTTATAATTATCCTGGCTCGTTTTGAGTGGACGACAGAGACCAAGAGTGATGAAAAAAGAGAGTTGGCTAATGGCTACTAAGAGGGTGTTTGGGAGTGCTTTTTTAGTTCAAAAGTGCTTTTGGCTAAAAGTATTTATTGACTTATTGCTTTTGGAAAAGGAGTTTTTAAAAAAGTGTTTGGATTAGCTTTTGTGATAGAAAAAGTCAATAAGTCAATAAGTCAATAAGTTATTTTTTAAAAAGTGTTTGGCTTAGCTTATACATGTAAAATGACCAAAAAGGACATCTCTATTTTTAGACAAAACAAATATTTTTTTTAACAAATATTTTTTTAACAAATAAGTTATTTTTAGACAAAAAATATTTTTTTAAAAAATATTTTTTTACAAATATATAATATAATAAAATTTATTATATAAAAATATAATAAAAAGGAAGGTTATTTTTGTAATTTTGAACTCAAGAAGTTGTTTTCAAATCCAAAAGTCAAGAATTCCTGACTTTTGGAAAATCACGTTTGCAAGGGAAATGAAAAGGAGTTTCAAAAGCACTTTTGAATTTGCCAAACACCATTTTTAACTTATTGGCTTCTTGAGAAGCCAATAAGTCAATAAGCACTTTTAAAACACACTCCCAAACACCCTCTAAGCCCCACCACCAATAAGAAATATAATACTAAAGAGACCCTTGCGATCCAATCCAGATCACACAAACCCCAAACACATGCATGTGGAGAGGTGAGGTGAGGTTTCAAAAATATTTAATATTTCCTACGAAAATCGCCAAGAAATTGGGGAAATCTTCAAGGGTTTTGGGGGATCTTGATGACGGAAATTGAAAGGGCCACCATTGAAACAAAAGGGGGGAAGATAAAGAGAGCTCAAAGAAAGAGTTATGGAAACTTGAATCGGAACTGTGATCGTGATAGCAACAGGAAGGCGTGGATCCATGGGGTTGAGGGAACTGTACCGGGATGATGAAGAAGACGAAGGGGATCTGGGAAATTGACGTGAATGCCCTTTCAATTTGGAATATATACAATAAATGGTTTGAGATTTGAATAAATTCACAAAAATGCCATTATGTTTAATGTCCATAGATTATAATCAATAAATGAGGCAGATTGGTTTTCACGGTTCACATCTTTTTTTTGGTTCTCATTTGATTACCGTCATATATATATATATATATATATATATATATATATATATATGTATGGTTGGGTTCAAATGAAAACTCATTTTCAATTGTGCACATGAGGACAAGTCACAACCATTGATCAAGATTTGAAAAACTAATCAATGGTTAAAACAAAATAAGATTAATTAAGAAGTGATTAGGGACAAAATTGGAAATTTGAATATGCGCCTACCTTATTTGACTTTTTATTTTCTTTTTTAATTAAAAAATTTTACCCCCTTAAATTTTAAAATAAATTATCTTAAAAATTACTAAAATTTTAATTAAACAAATTACATCAAAAACGAGAATTTCGTGTTATTCGATATGACATCCATCTTGATATAGTTTTTTTAACCGTTTTTACGTGAAATGTCATATATGTGTTATATTCATTATGAATATGTATGCAAGTCTCTGGGTGTCCACATTCAGTATGAATAACAAAGGTGAACGCTCATTCACTATTCATGATGAATAATACAATATTCAGTATGAATAATACAACATTCAGGATGATTAATACACGAAATCATGATTCATGTATTATTTATCATGAATCGTGTATTATTCACCATGAATGATGTATTATTCATCTTAAATGATACATTATTTATGACGAACAATAAATGAATGACAGTGAAGGTGGGCACATTGCGCGCTCTTTTTGTTTCTCGATTCATAGCCGAAATTTGGTTTTATTCATTATGAATATGTATGCACATCCCCGGGTGTCCACATTCAGTATGAATAACAAAGGTGAACATTAATTCACTATTCATGATGAATAATACAACATTCGGGATGAATAAAACACGAATTCATGAATCGTGTATTATTCACCTTGAATGTTGTACTATTCATCCTGAATGATACATTCATGATGAATAATACATGAATGACCCGTGAAAGTGTAGACACATGACGCACCTCTTTTGTTCCCCGGTTCACAACCGAAACTCAATGGGTGTTGGGTTACGGTGATGAATAATATTTTACGGCGTTGAAGAAAGTGTTGAAAAATGTGATGTTGAGTTACGGACTCACGATGTCGAGGTGTGGTACACATTTGAACTTACATTAATATTCATAATGAATATAGAACATATATAACATTTAATGTAAAACACGGTTAAAACAAAAAAAACTATATCGAGATGGATGTCATATCGAAGAGCACGAAATTCTCGTTTTTTTATGTAATTTGTTTGATTAAAATATTAGTAATTTTTAAGATAATTTATTTTAAAATTTAAAAGGGTAAAATTTTTTAATTAAAAAAGAAAATAAAAGTCAAATATGGTAGGCGTGAGATTGAAATTATCTTCCTTTTTTACCCCTAATCACCTTAATTAATAATTTCAATTAAAAACTCTATTTAATATACGTTATTGGATCAATAGAGATGGAAGGATCAAAATCCGTCTTCATTTGCATAATTGAAAATGAGTTTTAATTTGAACTTTCCACCCTCTATATATATATAGCCTTAGGTTCAATAGAGAAGTGCAAATATTTTGAGAAATAGAGAAGTGATCTTGGCCATTTATTCGGTCAAGATCGGTTATAATTGGTCAAAAGTTGCGGCTTTGACTGGTCAAAAGTTGCGGCTGTTCCAAAAATAGAAGGGCAATTTCGTAACTTTTAAAAAAAACACGGGCTGAGTTCATATTTGAATCTGTGTGATTCACATATGAACTATACGTTCATATATGAACATTTGTAATTCACATATGAACTTTTTACAACTAATTCATATATGAATCTTGTGATTCATATATGAACCTTTGTGTTTCATATATGAAACTAATTAACTGTAGGTTCATATATGAATCAGTTGAACCAATTAACTGATTCATATATGAATCTTTGTGTTTATATATGAACCTTTGTAATTTACATATAAACTTTTTTTTAACTAATTCATATATGAACCTTTGTGTTCATATATGAACCTTTGTGATTTATATATGAAATTTTTTTTAACTAATTCTCATATGAACAAATTAACTGATTCATATATGAATCACAAAGGTTCATATATGAATTAGGTAAAAATATTTTATATGTGAATTACAAAGGTTCATATATGAACACAAAGGTTCATATATGAATCACACAAATTCATATATGAACATGTCTCGCGTATTTTTTACGAAACTACTCCTCTATCTTGTACAGACCACGCGCAGACCACGCGAGGAATTATCCTCTACTTCTGTTTTGAACCCTTCCCTATATATATATATATATATATATTTGTAATTATTTTTAAAAAGGTATATTTAAATTATTAACAGGAAGTGGAGATGAGAAGAGATGCAGTGTATATGAAGAGATTTTTTCGTTTTTTTTTTGTTGAATGGGTATAAGATTTGGGTTTTTTTTATCAGTTTAGGTGCACCCCTTGTAGTTTCCAAAATAATACGGTAGCACCTCCTAAATCGATACGGTGACACCTTCACAAAAACGAATTTATTTACCCTTCGTCGGAAAATTGTTACGGTGGCACGTGCCACCACGTGCCCCTCATGGGGTCCGTCCCTGAAGAGCCGTCACACTCACTTACCGGGTAAGACTCTCGGCCCTTGCTTTCGCTCTTACCGGGTAAGATTCTTAGTCCTTGCCATATTCATCCGGTAAGCTAATGTGACTTGGTAAGCACTTACCCGAGTAAACGTTTTGTAAACGGCCCCTAAGTTTAAACTTTGTCAACTCATAAATTAATATATAAATTGTTTTTTGATATAGAGAGGGAAGACCCCTCCCATCAAGGCAAAAAATGATTAAAACATTTCTTTAAAAAACGCACAAAACAAAATTAAGACAAACAAGTAGAAGCTAAACCGAATCAACCACCAGATAAAAAACAAAAATCAAACCAATAGAGAGAACATAGAGATGAGAGGAAAAGAAGAGAGTAGAAAAAAGAGATGAGAGAGAGAGAGACCAACGACTAGGGATGATACAATTACTTCTTTCATCCCACAAATAGTAGACAGTTCAAACCAACATCAACCTGCAAGTAATAGACCACATGGGCGGACCCAGTGTTGGGCAATGGGTGGCACGTGCCACCGTATCGTTCGAGCGGCGAAGTGTAATATTTTCGAGCGGTATGAAGAGTGCAACCGTATTATTTTGGAGGGTGCAACTAGAGGTGGCCAAAAATCGGGTTTGGGCCGGGTCGGAACAAGAACCGGGTTCAAACAGTAAAGGGAAAACCAGGTCAACCAAAAACCGGGCTGGGTCGGGCCGGGTCAAACCCTAAAACCCCTGGCCCGTATAGGGTTAAAAAAACCGGTTTTTATAAAACCGGGCCGGGCCAAGAACCGGTTCGGGATCGGGCCGGGGTATTTTTCTTGTTTTAAAAAAAAAATAATTTCTTTGTATAATAAATAATTACTAAACTTTAGAAAGTAAAAAATTGGATTGGATCACTAAAATACACTTTAAAAATACGTTTTATTTATATAGCGAGAGCCGAGAAATGAGAATTGTATGCGTTTTTTGCGAGAAACAAATATAACGAGAGCCGAGAAATGAGAATTGTAAGCGTTTTTTGCGTTTTGTAAGCAATTGTAAGGTGGTGATCACTCAATAACACCCCTAGTATTTATATGGGGTTGGAGGGGGTATTTTTGAGCCAAAAAACGGTCACAAAGGGGTTCCCAACGGCTAGAAACGGCTATAATTTTTTGAAAAAAAATGGGTCGGGCCGGGTCGGTCACGAACCGGTCCCGGGTCGGGTCGAGAAAATTCCTAAATACACGAACCGGTCCCGGCTCTCGGGCTTGAAACCGGTTCTTGACCGGGCCGGGCCAGAACCGGTTCTTGGCCGGTTTCGGGTCGGGTCGGGTCAATTTGGCCACCACTAGGTGCAATCGTATAAAAAAAACTCTTAAAATCAACCAAAAAACCCTGAAAAGTTCTCTCGAAATTGATTTTTTTTAAAGTTCCTCGAAATCGAGAAAAAAATTAAAAAAAAAATTCTCAAAGCAATCGGGCGATGTGGAAAATTTTTAGGTTCGTCAAAGGTGTCACCGTAAGAAAAAAATTCTGGGTCCGCCTATGATAGTTTTGGTGGTCGAGTGGAGATGTCTGGTGATATCAACCCAGTTGTCCGGGACATTAGAGAGATTCATCGTCGGCTTAAGGTCGTGCCAAACCAGACCGAGAAAAAAACACTCAAACCAGGGGCGGACCCAGAAATTTTTTCATACGGTAGCACCATATAATATAGACAAAAAATAATTACAAAAAACATGGTTTTTATCGATATGTCTTCATCTTTTTTTCGACGTTCAATATTATCTGATGTGTTTTTAGCCTAATTCCACCTTTTCGAGAGATTTTTAAAACATTTTGCTTGATTTCGAGGGATTTTAAAGTTTTTTTATCGACTTCGAGAAGTTTTCAAAATAATACGGTAGCACCTTCCAAAACGATACGGTTGCACCTTTCACGAACCTTACATTTTTACCCTTCATCGGAGAAGTAATATGGTGGCACGTGCCACCGTATCCACTATTCTGGGTCCGCCCATGACTCAAACAAGACAAATTAAAATAGGTCTCTCACGAACAGAGTTTATCATGCATCTTGAAACGTTGTCTTTGTCTCGTTACAATCCTGAGGATAAAAACATGTGTGGGAATTATTTGCAAGAAGAAAAAACCATATAGTGCCAATAAAATGTAAAGCTTTTAATATTTTTTTGGATCCATAATATCATCTATGCCTTCCCAATCCAAAATAGAGGTCTGTATACTTAATCTGTCAAAAATTAATTCCCACTTATCACATATACAAGACATCATGAGGGTTAGTAGACGATGACGATATATTATACAATTGAATAATAATAAATAACGGAACCTTCCATTTCCAGCGATACCGTGAGCTACTGCAGCAGACCGAGACAGCAGCTTAAAGCTGCTGTCTGCATTAAGCCAGCTGATACAGGACCTGCTGCACAGAAACAGACGCTGCTGCTGAATGGAAGCAGCCACTCCAGCACAGACAAATGCTGCAACGAAACGACCGAAACCTCTAAATGGAACAACCCCCCATCCGACACTTTCCTGCAACAGACCAAAGGAATTACCGAGCGACTTCCGAAGGATTTTGGATCCAAGTCTCCCAACTAAACTTGTTGCCCCGAACTCTTCTAGACACGGCACCCACTCAAAGCTTCGCAACTGGAACTCGAATACCATACCCGACACTTTACGTTTATCTTCTTTAAAAATATTTTGGTTCCTGTGAGACCAGATCAAGTAGAGGAACGACCAAATAACAGCCGTCCAAACATCCGATAAGAGCGAATTTTCTGTCCCGATATTCTCTAGATCGAAGATGTCTTGTATGGTTCTTACCTCGTCTCTCCTCACGTTCCACCATTTCAAGACATCCTTCCACACTTCATCCACTTCCGGACAACTAACCAAAGTGTGCTCAATCGATTCTACCTCCGAGCCACATCCAAGGACGGAGCCAGCCTTGGCCCAGAGGACTCACTTGCCCACTCTCACTTTCAAAAAATATTTATTTTTAATAAACTCATTTGTTTAAAATCTGTAATTACATTAGACTTAGGCCCACCTTTTTGCGTTTTGAAAGGCCTTATCTTCACAATCCAAACCCAACAGCAAACAACGGCTTCACTTCCGGCTTTCTCGTTCTCGCACGATGAAGACAATCGAATCCAGTACGAGCTGACAAGAAGCATCCCTCCAGCCATCTATTTCTATTCAGGTATCATTTGGAATTAACATTGCTTCTAATGTGTTTCTTTAGGCTTTGGCCCTTTCTATTTCCCTTCAACTTCGAGTTTTGTTTCACCGATTTAGGGTTTATTGAATTAGATTCTTAAATTGGTAGGTTTTATATTGTTTATTTGAAAATTACTTGGAAGAGTTAAATACTAAGATTCCACTGCTTCTGCCACTTTTTTCGATTGTGAAATCAAACAAATCCTAACCACATTTATATATTATTGTTTATTCGATTGTGGACCACCATTTCTTCATTGTTGTTAAGGTTATTTTCAGAAAAGCCTTCCTGTATGCATACATTGAATCAACTTACCCGATCTGTAAAGGTTAGTGTTACGGCTGTTGAAATGTATATTTAGTTTTTGATCGAAATTTACCATGACTATAATATCATCATATATCAATTTTTTGTTTTATTAAAGAGGACCACCCTTGGCAAAATTCCTGGCTCCGCCCCTGGCCACATCTAGGACATAAGATCGCGTGAAGGTCCAAGCCGAGGTTGTTAAGAACTTCCCGACTAGGAATTCTTCCCAATCTTGTCCTCCACACGAAGATAGTAACTTTTTTAGGGACAAAATCCATTTGGTTTCCTCGTAAGATTCCCCTCTTCGGACCACTTTCTCTTCTACCAACCGCTTTAGTTTTTGACTCGAGAACTCACCATCCTCGCACAACCACCACTTCGGCTTATCGGGCCTCCCTCTTCTAATACGCCTTTCGTTCATCACCCTTAAAAACTCCTCCAATTCCCCCAACTCCCTCCCTCTCGGCTCCCTTCTCCAAGTCCACTTCCACTCCTAAATGTCTCCCCTCCACGCCCCTCTTTCCGCCACTTTTGCTTCCTTGTTAGTCTCTAGTTGGAATAGTCTATGGAACCTCTCGCAAAGCTTTCTGTCGTCTACCCACCTATCCCCCCACAGTTTCACTTCACTCCCATCGCCTAACTCTTTCCCGAACGATTTTGAGAACCCGATGCCCATTCTCTCCAAATCTTGACCGGACTTGATGATACCCGACCACACCGAGCTCCGGACTTTTCTCCTCGATCTATCCCCCTCTAGACCCCCCCCCCCCCCCCTCTTCCCCAAAGATGCTTTTGATCACCTTCACCCAAAAAGATTCCTTTTCGGTTGCGAACCGCCACCACCACTTACCCAAAAGTCCCCAATTGGACGTGTGTAAAGTACCCACATTTAACCCACCATTTTTCGTCTCTCTCGTTACCCTTTCCCACCTCACCCACGCCATCCAACTCTTTTCATTCGGACCCTCCCCCCCCCCCCCCCCCCAAGAACCGGCTCTTCACTTTCTCTAGCTCACTGGTCACACCCTTCGGGGTCCGGAACAACACGAAATAGTACAGTGAAAGACTTCCGAGAACCGCTTTTATCAAAGTGTGTCTACCTCCAAAAGAAATAAACTTAGCTTTCCAAGAGGAAAGTTTGTTTTTCATTTTTTCAACGACATTTTTCCAATTCTCTATACGGCTCATTACCGCACCAACCGGAGACCGAGGTATACGAAAGGTAGCGAACCGCTTCCACACTCCAAGCCTCTCGCCCAAATTTTGACTTCCTCCTCATCCACCCCTACCCCGAAAATCTTACTTTTGCACAGATTAATTTTTAAACCCGACATCCCGTGAAAACATTTTAAGATCTTGATAAGATTTTTGAGATTATGGACACTCCACTTACCAAAAAAGACCGCATCGTCTGCATATTGAAGGTACGAAACTTCTACCTCCTCGGTTCCCACTTTAAAACCTTCGAACAAGCCCTTTGATTTAGCTTCCGTCACCAAAATATGGAGGCATTCTGCCGCGATTAGAAACAGAAATGGTGCCATTGGATCCCCTTGCCGCAAGCCTCTCTCCATTTTAAACTTCCTCGTAGGAGCACCATCGATAATTACCGAAACCGACGATGAATCCATGCACGCTTTGATCCACTGTTGCCATCTCACACCGAACCACATTTCTTCCATGGAATTTAAAAGAAAGGACCAGTCGACACTATCATATGCTTTCTCAAAGTCGACTTTAAAAATCATACCTCGCCCCTTTGTCCTTCGGAGAAATTCAACCGTTTCATTCGCAATAAGGATCCCATCAAGGATAGATCTACTTTTTTTCACGAACGCCGTTTGAACCTCACTTATAACCTTTCCTATCACCGCTTTCAACCTTTCCGCAAGCATTTTAGAAAGAATTTTATAGAACGTTCCTATCAAGCTTATTGGTCGATACTCGCTTAAACAATTGGTTAACACAACTATAGGGTTGTTTGCAATCCGGTTTAGACCGTACTAGCGGTGTAAGAAATTTTCCAAATCAAGCAGTTTTAGCTGTAAGTAACCAAACTGGTTGAATCGGATCACAAAAAAGGTAACCGATTTAAACGGTTTAGACCTATATGGTATGGGCTTTAAACTAAAAACAATACAACATATATCTCCAAAAGTGAAATTGCTACCATTAGCACTCTTTAAAAAAAATCTACTGAATTATAAAAGAAATATTTATCTCAAAAACTAAAAAAACATTAAGCAAGTTGAAAAAAATTATACAAGTTCACCAACAATGGTTGAATTTTGGACATTTGAAACTTTGCATATTGATATTTGACGGATTTTTATAGATTTAGATAACGAACAATTGCGAAATGGAAACCAAAAACTTAATGTATTGGACAATATTGTAATTGAACCATAAATATTATTAGTATATGTGTATTTTGGCGGTTGGTTCAGTCCAAACGGCTCAAAAAAGTCCTCAAACCTCAGATCGGACCGGACTAAGCGATTTGACTATTTTTCATACCAGACCGGCCAGACAGACCACCCAAATCGTAAAAAACGGACTGATTGGACTTGGTTGGACCGGTTGAACACTCGCAAACACAACAAACTATGTTTTTTTATTGATTTAAAAGCATTTTTATAATTGATTATTTGTTTTTAATGTTAACCTTGATTTATATTGTTGGCATGTCATATTTTGGTTGGAGTTTTTGGAGTATGAAGAATAAAAATACAACTTATTTTTTTAAAATGCTGTATAACAATTTTCATAATTATGTTTTTCAAATTTTGGCTTCTTGGGAATAATTGGCATATAGAACACTTTTTTTAAAGGCATATAGAACACTTTTGTATGCAAGACGGCTATATAAAAATTTGATCATATATATATATATATATATATATATAGATAGAGAGAGAGAGGAATGTTCAAACGAGGAGCGTACCTATTTACGAGAAACGCGAGGAGCGCCTTCCATGTACTGGATCACATGTGATCCACTATTCCCGAAAAAATCGGGTAGCGGGCGACCTGGTTCGCGAGTCGCGTGGAAGTCGCCCGGATCACATGTGATTTTAGGCGTGAATCACATGTGATTCAGTACATGGGCGATGCTCCTGGTGTTTTCTTAAATTGTTACGCTCCTCGTTTAAACCCGTCTCTCTCTCTATATATATATATATATATATGTATATATATATTGAATTAATATGGATAACATATAATCAAAACATCTAAAGTTCATATCTTTAAATATGGTATTTAATTATCAATCTACCTCCCATCAACTCTCAAACAAAATCGCATTGGTTTTCGGTATTTACTCGACCTTCACAAAACGTCAATTTTAACAATTGAAGTTTTCTTTAAGATGCACAACTTGATGCCTTTCAGGTATAAGGTTACAGTCATAAAATTTTAACTTGTATCATCAAGGTGAAAGACAATTAACCAAACGAACACAATAAGGTTTTTGAACGTAATATCAACAACCCAAATGTGCCACTAATCAACGTGGTCCACGTCTAATGTCACATAGTTCTAGCACCGGCAAAACCCTCCCTATAAAAGGTTGGCTTTGGCCACAAAGGTTTTTGTACCCAACTTGTGAATAAGAGGAACCATCATTTTTATTGACACACTGATGGTTGTAATTCACAAACTTTCCTTATATATTATACTTTTCATGTGTTTTAGTAGCAACTAGAGAAAAAGGTGTAGTAAGGTCTCTTACTGCCTTTCTTATATCGGATAAGAGTCTTCTCTCACTTACTAGGTAAGGTTTGTAGTCAGTGCAGTGTCTCTTACCCGATATGATTCTCGGTCCTTGCCATCTTACCGTTAAGGTAATGATACCGGGTAAGCGCTTAGCAATAAGAGTTTAGTAAATAACCACTAAGTTACAAAAGAAAAACATTTATAGGAAATTATCTATTGGGTCAATTTGGTATGTATAATTGTTTAAAGGGAAACCGACTCAAATAGCCATTTTACTAATTAAATTTGGTCTCGTAGCCATTTCTCTCCTGGTTTTGCATTAATGTCACTTCTTCCACAATATATAGGTTCGTAATTGCAGACCTAAATCAAAAACACACAAAAAATATGAATGTGGTCGAGTTTCTTTAAAAAATAACCTAGGTCCGTAATTTATAATTTTTTTAAAGAAAAATTGATCAGATTCAGTTTTTTGTTGTGTTTTTTTTATCTAGATCCAGTTTACTAGTTTACTTTAACTATTTGAGTCAATTTCCATTGTTTAAAATAAGAAAGCGATATTTTATCTATGGGTCACCGGTCCATCAATGTTTGACGAACTACTTAAGCCCATTTACTTGACAAATGGGCCATTCTTAGTGTTAGAAATAGTTGAAGCCCAATTATTTTTATTGCAGCCCATTAACCCACCAAATGGGACGGGTAAAAGGTTCAAAGCCTTGTGTTAGCGTTTATAAGTTTGAAATTATTGACGGCCCATTAGTCTACCAAATGGACCACAGGTTAGAAAACAAAATAGTTGAATTTGATGGAAGTTATAAATTTCTTATTTTTTAAATAATTGATGAAGTTTGATTACTATAATGAAATTTGGTGGAATTTGACTTTATCAAAATAATAGAAATGGGATTTTCAATGAAATTTGACCACATATTTGATTGGGATTATTTAAAATATACATTTTCCAGGCAAATTCAAGTTTATGATTTTGAGGACATGTATTTGATGTTCGATTTTCAAAAACGTTAAAACACTATTTTCTTGGTTGATTTGGTAAGTTTATGATATAAAATCAAAAACCAATACCATAGTATTACAACACAATGCTTTCCCATTGCCTTTTATTCTCATTGTGAGGTGCATGATTTTAGTATTTATATATATATATATATATATATATATATTTAGAGTAAACTCTACTTTTGGTCCTTAAGGTATATTGATTTCTTTGAAACAAGGACCTATGGTTTCATAATTAGACTTTTGGTCCTCATGGTTTTGATTTTGCTTTAGAAGGAGGACCTTGCCACTAACTCCGTTAAAAACGTCCGTTAAAGTTAGGGGTATTTTTGTCCAACCAGATTTCCTTCCCTTTTTGCAACTTTTTCTGTTTTTTCTTGTTTTTTTTAAAAAACATCAAATTACAGGGATCAAATTGTAATTAACTTGAATATATATATATATATATATATATATATATATATATATATATATATATATATGTGTGTGTGTGTGTGTGTGTGTGTGTGTTGTGTATACACAGAAACATCTTCTTCACCATAGTCACTCCTTCCTTCTCGATTTCTTATCAGCTTTTGCCTTCTCAACTACCCTCTTATTTTCCCTGAATCTTATAGAGCAACAAATGAAAGAGCCGATAAACTTCATACTACAAACTAAATCAACAAAAAGAAAATTGAACTTACTTGTAAAATGGGGTCAACCTAACATCTCCTGAGATGGTGCAATCGGCAGGAATTTGATTGATCCCGCCTCCTGGGTCTGAAATTAATCGTAAGCAAAAGATGAATTAAAGTAAAAACAAAAATGAAAAAATGAATTTGATTTTTGATTATTATAAAACTTATAGGTCCATTGAGTTGGTCTCATAGTTGAAGGTGTTGCAAATCCATAAACTTGTTCTTTAGAATGGGGAGGGAAATCTCTATAAAACCGCGTCTGGATCTCTTTGAGTGCCTCCATTGCTAGCTCAAAAGGATTAATAGCCTACCAAGTGAATAGAAAAGTATCAACAATGAATACCCTTAAATCACGCCAATAAAATAGAGGGGATAGTATTTAAATTCACGATTACTTATCTTGGTCGATTGGGTCGAAGCAGAAAGGGGATGAGAGGGGGAGTTCAGGGTGTTGGGTGCAAGCATACAATAAAGGCAGTACAAAAACAGATGCATCACAGGAGTAACAACGAGGACCTTCCTATTCCAATGGTGCAAAACTTCCATCATATACCAACTCTCGGTATGAGGCCCTAATTTTGTCTTGTTCAGTTTTTCGTGTATGCAAGCTGGAAACTGCCAGATCATCAATGCAAGTTGCTGTGAATATGTCGATTGCTCCAACTGGAATACCGAGAAAAGTGGAAAGCTTTTGAGCTGCTTGAACCACACCAATTGAATTACACACGGAGGACGATATCTCAGGGACGATTTGGTGGAGTTTCACGGAGAAGAATGGCGGTAGTCAAATGGGTTGGATTTTGGTGGTGTGGTTCACCGGAGTAGGTGAATGGCGGTGGTGTAGTTCAACCGGTGAAGAAGGAGGATCGTCTATGTGTTTTATTTTACACTCACACACAGATCATATATATATATATATATATATATATATATATATATATATATATATATGTTATGCCACCTTAGGTTCTAGAAGGGACAACTGGCACTATGGCAGACAATGAGGTGGGACAAATAACTAATCAGGGGACCAGAAGGAGCAGAAGGGGACACATTCCTAACAAGAAATATTCCCTGGAATGAGTATTTAGCAAGGGGCTGGTGTTTGGTAGAGGGCATGAATGATTTGAGCTATTTCTTCTTCCCTGAGTCTTCTCTTCTTCTCTGCTTCCACCTGCAACCCTTCTATTCTTGCCATCGTTTATTTTATGATTCTGCAAATCAGAGGATGATAAGTCCCTGTTTACTTTTCCCTAAAGAGTACTTGTGATTTGTAAATCCTTGTATTCTCATCATTAAATAAATATATATTTCCAATTCCAGTATTCTTTTTAGTCTTGAAAATTATAGTAAGGTTCATCCTTACAATTGGTGCTTTCAT
Source organism: Saussurea involucrata (assembly GCA_033807775.1). Lineage (NCBI taxonomy): Eukaryota > Viridiplantae > Streptophyta > Magnoliopsida > Asterales > Asteraceae > Saussurea > Saussurea involucrata. Next base: position 51,422,446 of record CM066322.1, on the reverse strand, counting down.
CGAGTCTATCTTCTCATGGCAGAAGCAACTAGGTTAAAAGATGTGCAGACTGATCTCAAACGAATTCTCGAATTGATGGAACAACGTCATGTTGAATACAATGAACACCGTACCGCTGATGGAGCACGTATGGATCGATTGGAGGCAACCGTGGGTGCACTGCAATTAAGCTCTGCCTCCAAGAACATCCCTATCAACGATCAAATTCCTCCTATTCAACCCTTTCAAGTGCGCAACGTCAAACTGGATTTCCCCCGTTTCGATGGATCAGAGGTCGTGAATTGGATTTTTAAGGCAGAACAGTTTTTCGACTACTATTCTACTCCTGATGCCCAACGTCTGGTTATCGCAGCTGTTCATTTCGATAAGGACGTGGTTCCTTGGTTTCAAATGATGAACCGAGCAAACCCTTTTCAATCGTGGGCTGTTTTCCGTCGTGCTCTCGAATTGGAGTTTGGACCATCGCCATATGACTCTCCTCGTGCAACTCTTTTCAAACTCACCCAAACAACCACCGTGAACAATTACTACGTTGAATTCACCTCGTTGGCCAACAGGACTCAAGGTCTTAGTGATGAGGCCCTGTTAGATTGTTTTCTTAGTGGGCTAAAAAATGAAGTTCGTAGAGATGTCTTAGCCCAAACCCCTACTTCTCTATTGAAGGCAGTCTCCTTGGCTAAGCTGTTTGATGAGAAATATCATCCCCCTCCTAAACCATACGTTCCATCAACCATACCTAAACCAACCTTTTCACCATTTTTACAATCTCGGTTTGTGCATCCTACACCAAAACCCACTTTACCTCCATTATTACCTACTCCTCCACAGAAACCACTTGCGGTAAACGATCGACCTCAAAATATCAAACGCATTTCTCCGGCGGAGATGCAGTTACGACGGGAGAAGGGCCTTTGCTATACTTGTGATGAAAAGTTCTCTATTCATCATAAGTGCCCCAACAAGCACTATCTTATTCTTATGGGAGATGAGGACGCTCTGGCTACTCATGACACTGGTCCACCAGATGAAACACCACCTCCGGGTGAATTCCAACCACCGGTTCACCACCTCTCCTTTAACTCCCTTAAAGGATCTCAAGGGAGGGGTACCCTGCGTTTCCAAGGTTCAATTAAAGGAATGACGATACACATCCTGATTGACGGTGGGAGTTCAGATAATTTTCTACAACCTCGGGTGGCTCAATGCTTGAAATTGCCAATTCAACCAGCTCCAAATTTCTAGGTTATGGTAGGAAATGGAAGCAGCCTCACAGCTGAAGGTTTTATTGTCGATCTACAGGTCCAGGTACAAGGCCATACATTACAACTACCTGTTTACTTGTTACCTATCACAGGAGCTGACTTAGTTTTGGGAGTTTCATGGTTGGCTATGCTAGGACCACATATTGCTGATTATAATGCTTTATCGTTCAAATTCTATCTGGGAAATCAATTTGTTACCTTGTATGGTATCACACCTAAGTTACCTCAACAAGCTCAGTTCCATCACATTCGTCGAATGACCAATACGCAAGCCATAAGTGAATCATATGCGCTTGAATTCCTTACATTGTCCAGCTCACAACAAGATATGTTTGTGCCTTCCATGGATCTGCCACCAGACCTCCACTCTATCTTGATGCAATTTCAGGATGTGTTTAATAACCCTACGGGATTGCCTCCTTCCAGGTTGCAAGACCACTCCATTCCTCTATTGGAAGGTAGTAACCCGGTCAAAGTTCGGCCATACCGTTACCCACATAGCCAAAAGTCTCAAATTGAGAAAATGGTTCACGAAATGCTTGTACAGGGGATAATTCAGCCCAGGACAAGCCCATTTTCATCACCTGTTCTGTTGGTACGAAAGAAAGATGGGTCTTGGAGATTCTGTACAGATTATCGTGCTCTAAATGCTATCACCGTCAAAGATAGCTTTCCAATACCAACTGTTGACGAGTTGCTTGATGAACTGTTCGGTGCAACCTATTTTTCAAAACTGGATTTACGTTCGGGTTATCATCAAATCTTGGTCACACCGAAAGACCGCCATAAAACCGCCTTTCAGACTCATCAAGGCTTATATGAATGGCTGGTTATGCCTTTCGGGCTTACCAACGCCCCAGCCTCTTTTCAAAGTTTGATGAACCACGTTTTTAAAGAGCAGCTACGTAAGTCAGTATTAATTTTTTTGATGATATACTTGTTTACAGCCCATCATGGTCATCCCATTTATTTTATTTAACTGAGGTGCTCGAATTATTACGCACACATTCCTTGTTTGCAAAGTTGTCTAAGTGCAGTTTTGGGTTAACTCAAGTCGAGTATTTGGGGCATATTGTGTCGGGCGGTGGGGTCGAGATGGATAAATCTAAGGTAAAAGCCATCCTCGATTGGCCATATCCATCGTCCACCAAACAGTTGAGAGGATTTCTTGGCCTTACCGGGTATTACCGGCGATTTATCAAAGGGTACGCCACAATTGCACTACCACTCACAAACCTTTTAATGAAAGATGGATTCACATGGAATGAACAAGCTGCTATCGCCTTTCGGGAACTTCAACATGCCATCACTACTGCCCTAGTTCTGAAATTACCAAATTTTTCAGAAAAATTTATTCTCGAAACCGATGCTTCAGGTACCGGTATTGGTGCAATTCTCAGCCAAGGAAACCACCCTATAGCCTTTTTCTCAAAGAAGTTGAGTATACGGATGCAGAAACAATCCGCTTATGTACGTGAACTGTATGCAATATCCGAAGCTATTTCCAAGTTCCGTCACTATCTCCTGGGGCATCAATTTGTGATACGTATTGATCAGAAAAGTTTACGCTCTCTCACAAACCAGGCCATCCAGACACCTGAACAACAAGCTTGGCTTCATAAGTTCTTGGGATACACTTTTTCCATCGAATACAAGCCTGGTAAGGACAATATCGCAGCTGATGCCTTGTCCAGATCCTTCTATATGGCGATCTCTACACCACACTCCAATCTGACGCAACAGATTGTTCGAGCTGCTGCACTTGATCCAACGTTAAGTAAACTCAAACTTGAGTGTTCTAAAGGAAATCAAATGCACAAGGCTTATCAGGTTAAACACGACATACTGTTATGGAATGATCGAGTAGTTGTTCCACCTGCACCTGACTTAATTCACAGCATACTTTCTGAATTCCATTCTTCACCGATCGGTGGACATTCAGGTATCAAACGCACCAAGGCCCGAATTGCTGCCCAGTTCTTTTGGTCTACAATGACAAAGGATATTCGCACTTTCATCAAAGAATGTTTGGTCTGCCAACAGACCAAGCACGATCATTCTCTTCCCGCGGGTTTGCTACAACCCTTACCCATTCCTCAACAAATTTGGGAGGATGTGGCAATGGATTTTATCGTCGGTCTTCCCCCTTCTAACGGATATTCGGTTATTTTAGTGGTGATTGATCGTTTGTTCAAATACGGCCACTTTACACCACTCAAATCGGATTTTTCCAGTCTTAAAGTGGCGGAAACCTTTCTCGCCAACATCGTTAAATTACATGGTTTTCCCAAGTCCATTGTATCTGATCGAGACAAAGTTTTTACTAGCAAATTCTGGAAACATCTATTTAAATTGAGTGGTACTACCTTAGCCATGAGCTCATCCTATCACCCTCAAACTGATGGTCAATCCGAGGCTGTTAATAAATGTTTGGAGCAATACTTGCGTTGTTTTACGGCACATCAACCACGACTTTGGTCGAAACTCCTGCCTTGGGCAGAGTTCTGGTATAACACATCTTTCCATAGTAGCATTGGCATGACACCTTTCAAGGTGGTGTATGGTCGTGACCCTCCTTCTTTAGTCAAGTATGAACACTATGTAGCCGATCCACCAACATTGCAAGAATTGTTACAAGAACGGGACATTGTTTTAAGCCAACTAAAGACCAATCTTCTCAAGGCTCAAGCTTGTATGAAAAAGTATGTTAGACAACATAAGGGGGGGGTAAGGTTGTAATTTAAATCTTTTACTTTCAAAAATTCTTTTATATATAAATACAGTACAGAAACAGTATAAATAAATCAGAGTATAGAAATAATAAATAAACAACAATTATATAAACAGATATAATTTAAATGCACAGCGGAAATGTAAATAGATAAGGGAAAGAGAATACTTGACAACGATATTTTTAAAGTGGTTCACCAAACACAAAGTTGGCTAGTCCACCTCGAGAAAATAACACTTCTCGGAGATCCAATACGAAAACGTGTTCTTTACGGTAGAAACACAAACCTTAGTACAACAAACGCGAATCACTCTACTTTGAGAGATTTATGTGGATCACTCACTCTATTCAAACACTTACAAGAGGGTATAATTTTAATATGAATAATCACTCTTGAATAAGGTTTATCACTTGGATATTTTTAGAGAGTTTGATCACTTGAGTTGTGTTGCTGATTCAACTAATCGAGAGATTTTAATCTGCTATCAACTCAAGATTTCTTACTCAAAAACGAGTTTTATAATTTTAACAGTTTAAATATCAAGAGAAGAAGCTGCAGAGTCTTTATCAAATGCAGAGGAGTTAATGTGAATTTTTTGTAGTCTTGAATGCTGGAGGTTGCAAGATATTTATACTGGATGAGCAACAGGGCAGAAGCATTCGCGGTATACCGGCTATCCCCCGCGGTATACCGTGCAGAACAAAGAGTACTTGTCAGTTGTCAGAGAGAAGGTCAACCCTGCAAAGAACAAACGGTAATGGTACCCGCGGTATACCGCGTTGCACACGGCGGTATACCGCCTGACAGAAGGTGGTCCAATCAATCAGAGAAACAGCATGCCGCCGCGGTATACCGGCTTTCCATCGCGGTATACCGCCCAGATAAAAGGTGCAGGAGGTAGTACGCATCGCAGATCTTCTAGACACAAAATCTTTCACAAATTAAAAGATCAGCAAGATGATAAGAGATGTTGAGGAGAGCTGACTTGGTTTATTTTAAAAACACAGTATTAGAAAAATCCAAGTGGTATATTATTTTAGGGTGATTTATCATTTTAAAATAAAATGACGCAAATCTTCAGACTTGGATTCTTCAGATAAAAAATTTATCGAGATCATTTAATAACTGCACACTCAGATAAAATATTAGATAACAAATAATGCGGTGTGTTTTGTAATCATCAAAATAAATATGGAGATGTGATTTTATGTGTACCAAAAATATATCTTAATATTAAAGCTGGGTACACTTGCACCAACAATCTCCCCCTTTTTGATGATGACAAACACAACGCTAAACACGAGAGCATACTCGGTTTCTCTCCCCCTTTTGTCGAAGCAAAAAGGGTTTAAGAAAGTCGCTTATGCTCCCCCTCAAAAGATGCTCCCCCTCAAAATATGAAGAAGTTGAGAGTTAGCATTTTCTCAAGGGTTATACTCAAGCATGCCTAAACCAAGTCTTAATTTAAAGAACGCTTTTTTGTTAAGGGCTTTTGTAAAAATATCGGCCAAATTATCTTCCGAATCAACCTTTTCAAGCACGATTTTGCCTTTTTGAACATTATCTCGTAAAAAATGATGTCTCAATTCAATATGTTTTGTACGAGAGTGTAAAACGGGATTTTTGCTTAAGTTTATAGCACTTGAGTTATCACACATAATTGGAATTTTGGTTAGGTGTACCTCAAAATCGGTAAGTGTGTGTTTCATCCAAAGGACTTGAGCACACGCTCTTGCGGCGGCTACATATTCCGCTTCGGTTGTAGACAAAGCTACGGATTGTTGTTTCTTAGAGAACCAAGACACAAGTGAGAGACCTATAAAGGCACATACCCCACTAGTACTCTTTCGGTCAACAATAGATCCACCAAGATCGGAATCGGCGAAACACGTTACTTCTAACTCGGGTTTCTTTGCGTACCATAAGCCAAGATTAGTAGTACCTCGTAAATATCGAAAAATACGCTTGACAGCTTCATAGTGAGTTTGTTTAGGTGAAGATTGAAAGCGAGCACATAAACATACACTAAACATAATATCAGGTCTACTAGCAGTTAAATATAACAAGCTACCAATCATACCACGATAAATCTTTTCATTAAAATCGTTTCCCTCCTCGTCACGAGATAATTGCAAATTTGTGGTCATTGGAGTTTCAACGGGTTTGACATTTTCAAAGTTAAATTTTTTCAACATATCTTTACAATATTTAGATTGACTAATAAAAATACCAGTTTCACATTGTTTTATTTGCAATCCTAAGAAGAATTTTAATTCTCCCATCATGCTCATTTCAAATTCGCTTGTCATTTTCGCAGAAAATTCATTACACAGTTTTTCATTAGTGGAACCAAAAATAATATCATCAACATATACTTGCACAACCACAATATCATTTTGAACATATTTCACAAATAAAGTATTATCTATTTTACCCATAATATAACCACTATAAATTAAAAAGGTTTTTAATCTATCATACCACGCACGCGGAGCTTGCTTTAAACCATAAAGCGCCTTTTTCAATTTATAAACATGTGTCGGGTTTTCAAAACTTTCAAAACCGGGAGGTTGAGAAACGTATACCTCCTCATTTATAATACCATTTAAGAAAGCACTTTTAACATCCATTTGAAATAATTTAAAATCTTTAGCATTTGCAAAAGCGAGAAGCATTCGAATAGACTCCAACCTTGCAACCGGTGCAAAGGTTTCGTCATAATCTATACCTTCTTGTTGACTGTACCCCTTGGCAACTAAACGTGCCTTGTTCCGTGTGACTCCACCGTTCTCGTCTACCTTATTTCGGAAGACCCATCTTGTGCCAATAATGGTTTGACTACTAGGGCTAGGCACTAAGTCCCACACATCATTCCTAGTAAATTGGTTTAACTCTTCTTGCATGGCCAATATCCAATCCTCATCACCTAAAGCTTCATCTATGGTTTTAGGTTCTATGGTTGAGATAAAGGCATGGAAAGCACAATGGGTATGGATTTGTGATCTAGTTGTCCTTTGGTTTAGGTCACCTATAATTTGGTCTACGGGATGGCCTCGAGCGGTTCTAAGGTTAGGATCATCTACACCTTGTGGAATAAAACACGGAGGGGCATCACTAGATTCAATATTATTTGTGGAAGGTTGGGTACCTAAATCCAAGGTACTAAGTTGTTGGGCTAAGACATCTCCTTCACAAACAGTGTCATTTGCTAAGGGTGCACTCGGTTTGGGAGGACTCTCGTCAAAACTAACATTTAAGGATTCTTCTACTACCATGGTCTCCTTATTTAGGATTCTATAGGCTTTGCTATTCCAAGAGTAACCTAGGAACACTCCTTCATAGGCTTTAGGGTCAAATTTGGTTAAGTAGGATTTGGTGTTTAAAATGAAACATTTACAACCAAAAACTTTTAGGTGAGCTAGGGAAGGTTTTCTACCTCGGTAAAGTTCATAGGGTGTCTTATTTAGGATACCTCTAATTAGGACACGGTTAAGCACATAGGTCGCGGTAGCAACGGCATCACACCAAAACTTTTGGGGAACTTGATGTTCGTTTAGCATGGTTCTACTCATTTCTTGCAACGTTCGATTTTTCCTTTCAACAACCCCGTTTGACTGAGGAGTTCGAGGAGCCGAAAAGTTATGAGTTATACCATGTTTATCACAAAAGGCACCAAATTGTACATCATTATCGAATTCTCGTCCATGGTCCGTACGTATGGAAACAATCGTACAACCTTGTTGGTTTTGAATTCGTTTTCCCAAAATTTTAAACTTTTCAAAAGCCTCATTTTTATGTCTCAAAAATAAAGTCCAAGTATAACGGGAATAATCATCCACAATAACCAAAGTATAAAAATTTCCTCCAAAACTTTGAATAGCCATCGGGCCAAAAAGATCCATATGTAAAAGTTCTAAAACTCTTTGAGTAGAAATAACATTTTTTGATTTATGAGAAACGTGATGTTGTTTGCCGACACGACAAGCATCACAAAAATGATTATCAAACTTTAATTTTGGCAGGTCACTCACAAGCTCCTTATTTTTTAAGTTTTGCATTAATCTTAGATTAGCGTGACCTAAACGCCTATGCCATAAAGTAGAAACATCATTAATAGAAGATAAGCATACATTTTCAGATACAACAGTTTTACAAATATATAAATTTCCTTTTACAAAACCATTTAAAAGAACTTTGCCATTTTTTATGATTTTACAAGAATCTTCTTCGAAGACAACAGTTGTATTATTTTTACACAATTGGCGAACACTTAACAAATTAAAATGTAAATTATCAACATGATTAACATTAAGAAATTGAACATTGTTGCAAGAAACTGTACCTCTACCAATTATATTTCCTTTGGAGTTTCCTCCAAAAATTACCTGTCCACCATCACATGACTTATATGATGAAAAGAGATTATTGTTTCCGGTCATGTGACGTGTGCAACCACTATCGAGTATCCAGTCCATATCAAGGTCAATCTACAATAATGAAGATGTAACTTTTATGGTCCCCATTTCTCGTGGGTCCTTGACAATTAGTTTCAATGTCAACCAACATGCATATATATAAAGTCAAACAGAATATATATATATATATAATACATTGCACAATATTAATATATATATATAATACATCAAACCATATTAATATATATATATAACACATATCAAGTAAGACAAAATATATATAATATATTAAAAAACTTTAATATATAATACATCAAACACAAATATATATATATATAACATATTAAACAAACACCATATATATATATATATATATATATATATGTAATACGTATATATATATAAACAAACAGTACATAGTAATATATATTACTTATATATATAATATATACAACAAATTATATTTAAACTATATATATATATAACATATATACATAACATATTTAAAACCATAAACGCATACCACCGGGATTATCATTACTAAACATTCCTTTTGGAATCCATTTATTTACCATTTTAATTTTGCGATTATATTTATCATACACATAAAAACAAGCATTTACATTCGCATTATTATTGGGTTTAGAATATTTATCATGATACATGCGAGCATACGGTTTTCTCGGTATATAATTTGCATTATTCATTTTACGCACATACGGAGGTTTTTGCACATATTGATTTCTTGTATTTACTTTAGGTGATTCATAAAATCTTTTGATGGGTTTACATGAACATTTATCAACACACGTATTGGAACCAATGCCTTTTCTACATTTTATACGGTTAGGCATATTTAGCATGTTAAAGACTTTCTCATTACTACTTTGAAAAGTTTTTGCTAATAAATCATCCTTTTCATACGCATCACATTTTGCTTTTAAACATGCAATCTCATTCTCAAGAATATCACATTTTGTACAAATAATATTTTCATGTGATTTTTTATTTAAGCATGCAATTTCTTTATTTAAAGCATCACAAGATTTACAAAAATCTTTTTCTCCTAATTTAGTTTCTAATTTAGCAATTATATCCATATCATTTTCAGATTTTTGTTTAACATTATTTATTTCCTTTTTACATGCATTTACAGTTTCTTTTAACATAGCATTCTCATCTTGGTAACGATTTGCAAGAGCGGCCATTTTATGAAAAGATTCATATAATTCTTCAAGATTATTTTCATTATCACTTTCATAATCACTATCGTAATTCGAGTAAGAAGATTTTACCTCGTCGTCGCTTTCGGCCATAAGACAAATGGCTTGATAGTCATCTTCTTCTTCACTCTCGCTCCACGCGCCTCCAATGAAGGCTTTCTCCTTCTTCTTTTGGAACTTGTTCTTTTTCGGACATTCATTGGCGTAGTGGTCTTTGTCACCACATGAGTAGCAAAAACCTCTCTTTGGCTTAGCTTTATCGTCTTCACTCGAGTCGCCATTTTTCTTAACTTTTTCGTCTCGTTTATGGAACTTACGACTTCGATTTTCACCACCACGACGGTAGTTACCGTTTCTTTGAAATCTGCCATTGTTAGAAAATTTATTATTATTATTAAGAAATTTGGAAAAGTTTCTTACCAACATGGCGACTTCATCGAGAGTTTCGGATGGATCTTTCGAGGAGCTAGCTTTCTCCTTTTTCTTCTCGACTTTTGGTGTTGAGGCATTGAGAGCGATTGACTTCTTTTTAACTTGCTCCCGATCTTTGTTTCTTTTAAGTGCAATTTCATGCACTTTAAGATTACCGATCAAGTCATCTATCTTCATTATGGAAAGGTCACGGGAGTCTTCTAAAGATGTTATCTTTTGCATCCACTCCGAAGGAAGGGCTCGTAGGATTTTCCTTATATAGTCCTCGTTAGGATAAGTGCGATCCAAACCTTTCAAAGTAGTCACAATAAGGTTAAATCTTTTAAACATTGAGTCAATTGACTCATCTTGTTTCATTTCGAATAGTTCATAATCGTGAACTAAAATATTCACTTTACTAGATTTAACCTCCGTGTTTCCACGATGAGTATTATTTAAACTTTCCCATATTTGATTTGCAGTTTTATATGTATATACTCTTTCAATTTCATCAGTTGTTAAAGCAGCATATAATATATTCTTAGCTTCAAAGTTTAAACAAAAATGAGTTTCATCAGAAGTAGTCCATTCATCTATAGGTTTATCAATATAAACATCATCTTTCACAATGGTGGGTTTAAAATTCCCTTTTTCTATAATATTCCAAATCTTTTGATTTTTGCCACGCACGTGACATTCAAATAGCTCGGCCCAAATGCCAAACTTTTCAGTATCTATCAAAGGAGGTTTTGAAAACACAATATTAGTTTGTTGAGCCATTTAGAAGAATAAGAGAAATTTATGCAGAAAATTTTGAAAGACCTGCTCTGATACCAAATGTTAGACAACCTAAGGGGGGGGTAAGGTTGTAATTTAAATCTTTTACTTTCAAAAATTCTTTTATATATAAATACAGTACAGAAACAGTATAAATAAATCAGAGTATAGAAATAATAAATAAACAACAATTATATAAACAGATATAATTTAAATGCACAGCGGAAATGTAAATAGATAAGGGAAAGAGAATACTTGACAACGATATTTTTAAAGTGGTTCACCAAACACAAAGTTGGCTAGTCCACCTCGAGAAAATAACACTTCTCGGAGATCCAATACGAAAACGTGTTCTTTACGGTAGAAACACAAACCTTAGTACAACAAACGCGAATCACTCTACTTTGAGAGATTTATGTGGATCACTCACTCTATTCAAACACTTACAAGAGGGTATAATTTTAATATGAATAATCACTCTTGAATAAGGTTTATCACTTGGATATTTTTAGAGAGTTTGATCACTTGAGTTGTGTTGCTGATTCAACTAATCGAGAGATTTTAATCTGCTATCAACTCAAGATTTCTTACTCAAAAACGAGTTTTATAATTTTAACAGTTTAAATATCAAGAGAAGAAGCTGCAGAGTCTTTATCAAATGCAGAGGAGTTAATGTGAATTTTTTGTAGTCTTGAATGCTGGAGGTTGCAAGATATTTATACTGGATGAGCAACAGGGCAGAAGCATTCGCGGTATACCGGCTATCCCCCGCGGTATACCGTGCAGAACAAAGAGTACTTGTCAGTTGTCAGAGAGAAGGTCAACCCTGCAAAGAACAAACGGTAATGGTACCCGCGGTATACCGCGTTGCACACGGCGGTATACCGCCTGACAGAAGGTGGTCCAATCAATCAGAGAAACAGCATGCCGCCGCGGTATACCGGCTTTCCATCGCGGTATACCGCCCAGATAAAAGGTGCAGGAGGTAGTACGCATCGCAGATCTTCTAGACACAAAATCTTTCACAAATTAAAAGATCAGCAAGATGATAAGAGATGTTGAGGATAGCTGACTTGGTTTATTTTAAAAACACAGTATTAGAAAAATCCAAGTGGTATATTATTTTAGGGTGATTTATCATTTTAAAATAAAATGACGCAAATCTTCAGACTTGGATTCTTCAGATAAAAAATTTATCGAGATCATTTAATAACTGCACACTCAGATAAAATATTAGATAACAAATAATGCGGTGTGTTTTGTAATCATCAAAATAAATATGGAGATGTGATTTTATGTGTACCAAAAATATATCTTAATATTAAAGCTGGGTACACTTGCACCAACAAAGTATGCTGATAAGAAAAGGAGAATGGTGGAGTTTAACATTGGCGACATGGTATTGGTTAAACTACAACCTTATCGTCAACACTCGGTGACCTTACGACAAAACCAAAAATTGGGTTTGAGATACTTTGGTCCTTTTCCAGTAATTGAGCGCATTGGAGAGGTTGCCTACAAGTTACAACTACCAGTCGCGGCCAAAATTCACCCGGTCTTTCATGTCTCATACCTCAAACGATGTCATGGCTTACACCAAGATGCTTACCTACCACTTCCATTAACCACCATGGAACAAGGACCTCTACTACAGCCCAAAGCCATTCTGCAGCAGCGTTTTGTACTGCGTAATGGACAGCAAATCCCTCAGGTTCTAGTCGAGTGGGATGGATTACCTATGGACGATGCTTTGTGGGAAGACTGGACACCCCTACATCAAGCATTTCCTTCACTCAACCTTGAGGACAAAGTTACTTTCAATGGGGGAAGTAATGTTATGCCACCTCAGGTTCTAGAAGGGACAACTGGCACTATGGCAGACAATGAGGTGGGACAAATAACTAATCAGGGGACCAGAAGGAGCAGAAGGGGACACATCCCTAACAAGAAATATTACCTGGAATGAGTATTAATAGCAAGGGGCTGGTGTTTGGTAGAGGGCATGAATGATTTGAGCTATTTCTTCTTCCTTGAGTCTTCTCTTCTTCTCTGCTTCCACCTGCAACCCTTCTATTCTTGCCATCGTTAATTTTATGATTCTGCAAATCAGAGGATGATAAGTCCCTGTTTACTTTTCCCTAAAGAGTACTTGTGATTTGTAAATCCTTGTATTCTCATCATTAAATAAATATATATTTCCAATTCCAGTATTCTTTTTAGTCTTGAAAATTATAGTAAGGTTCATCCTTACAATATATATATATATATATATATATATTAGTGTGTATATATTAGTGTATATATATTAGTTAATTTTACATATAGGTCCTTAAGGTTTGATTGTATTTACAAAAAAAACAATAGAAGCAAATAGAATTACAAAAAAGGGGACGGACGAAAATACCCCTGACTCTAACGGTGGTTTTTAACGGGGTTAGTGGCAAAGTCCTCCTTCTAGAGCAAAATCAAATCCATGAGAACCAAAAGTCTAATTATGAAACCACATGTCCTTGTTTCAAAGAAATCACTATACCTTAAGGACCAAAAGTAGAGTTTACTCATAATTTTAAAAAGTTATAAAAATATTATATTTTTATCAGAAAAAAAAGTTGTATGCTAAAGAAAAAAAATGTCTTATGTTGTGTTTCTCCTATGACAATGGACCCTAGATATAAAAAGGTTAGGTTTCAAAGAGCCAGATTATGAAGACAATGAATCAATGATCTAGTTCTTATTTTAAAAAATATTAATTTATGTATTAATAGTTGTATATCAAGTTTTTTTTTCATTATCAGTGAAAGATAAATGGAATTCAAATATTATTAAATTAGTATGTTCCAAAAATATAGGCCTTCTATATTATTTTGTTTTATTATAAACATATTTACTTAGGTGACGTTTGTTTTTTAAGATGTGCTGAAGTCTGAAGTCTGATTTCACTTCTGATTTTTACGAGGTAGTGCTGAAGTCTGAAACCTTAATCAGTTAGACTGTTTGTTTTTGTCTGCTACAAACGTCTGAATATGTATAATTATATATTTTATCGCTTAGAATGTTATACTGTTGAATTTATAAAAGTGTATTCATTTTAATAAAATTATACTACCATCCATTTTTAACACATTTAAAAATTCAACTTGAATACGTCAATTGATTCAAATACAATACAAAACAAGAATCATATATTGACATACAACAATCTCATATTAATATGCATAACATATTTGATGTATTCAATAAAAAGTATTTGGATAAACCGAATCAATCTATATCTAAATCTTGTCCTTATTTGATGCAATTTTAGATATGGACATACTCAACTTTGATACAAACATATCTTAACTAGTAGTATGCACCGCGCGTTGCGCGGGGACGATAAACACAACTTACATATATGATGTTAACTTTAATAATAAGTTTCGAATTATAAGCATTGTTAGCCTAATAAAAAAAAGACTTTGATTATTAAGCATTTTGTTAGATTGTTAAGAAAAAAGACTTTGATTATTAAGCATTTTGTTAGATTTACAAAATATACACATTTTATTGATTTATAAGCATTGTTAGGTTAAACAAAAAAATAATAAAACAAAGTATACAAAATATACACATTTTATTGATTTATAAGCATTGTTAGCTTAAACAAAAAAATAATTAAACAAAGTATACCAAAATAATACACATTTTATTGATTTATAAACATTGTTAGCTTAAACAAAAAAATAATAAAACAAAGTATACCAAAATAATACACATTTTATTGATTTATAAGCATTGTTAGCTTAAACAAAAAAATAATAAAACAAAGTATACCAAAATAATACAAAACCAAAGTATACAAAATAATACAAAAGATAATGAAAGGTTCTACTCAATTAATGCAACAATTTTTGTAAAAAAACAAAAATCTAAGAAAATTCTAAAGCCTCATTGGAGGCTTCTCCTTAATCCTCTCTTTTACATTTTGTTTTATATATATATTGATGATTGATTGGATATGTCCATTGAAGAAACACAACATGATCCCAAAACATGGTTTCACAACAGGAGTTGTTTCATGTATGTTGCATGTTTTACCTCCTACCTTCTATAAACGAGTTGAAGAAGGAAGCATAGTTTTGAAGAAATAACAAAGCTTTCATTTCTCTCAAAATGGTATCATTCTTGACGATGACCTAACACCTATAGAAACAAATATCGTCATCTTTGCTACTGGTTTAGAACCGATGAAAAGCTTGATAATATCTTTAAATCGACGTTCTTTCAAGAAACTGGCTCGCATCCCCGAGCCCAACTGTATCAGCTATTGCAGTACCAAAAAACGCATTTGCAAACACAGTCGTTACAAAAAGATTGAATAAACGAGATAGCTAGTGCTATATTGGACTCAATCGAATAGTATTTTAGGGCTTCACGGACCGACCCGTTTTTGTCGTGTCAACGTCTCGTGACTGCACGAGTGCGGAATGTAAGAACACGCTGTGAGGCATTATAATGCAATCAACAAGTCCCACTGTTTGTTGTATTGTTTTCGAGTTGAGTTTTGGTTCTGAAAAGATAACAAAAAATTAAGGTTTTCTTTTTTTTTGGGGGGGGATCGATGTTGGAAAGAATGCGAAAGAGGGAAATCGAAAGAATTTTCGTACCAATAACAAGTTCTTTAGCATTGGGCTTTGTTTCACCAAACATCCATGCAAATGCAATTGCCATGAATTTGGCATATCTTAACCAAACCCTTCGAATGGGCTCGACGCGCACTTGTATAGTCTGGAGAGGCTTACTTATCTTATAGTTTAGCGGCTATATCTGTCTTTGGTTTCATTGCTTGTTGTTTTGTCTGGTTCAACTGCTATAAGAACAACAAAAAGAGCCTCTAACTTTCTTACACCATCGTTTTCAAGAAACAGGAAGATAAAACTGCAATCAAGATCGAACGAAACGAAAAGAAATCAATAAAAACGACAAATTTAACGAGTTGTTAAAAGATTAATAACAATCCATCAGAACACAAACATAAAAAACATAGGCACAAAACACAAAATTTGATAAACTATTGAAAAGAAAACATAACAAAATGCAAGATAAAGTTAAAAAAGATCCAATTTTGGAAAACCCCAATACCAAATTAGCGTTTTGAGGAACACCCAGATCAAATCTTGAAGAACAAAACCTAAATTTACTTTCTTTATTTACGATGGAGCTATCAAAATCTTTATTGAAAAAGATTAAAACCCATTTCCCCAAATTAATCGATAGTAATTTAATCTGCAACAAACTATATGATTCTTGATTCAAATTGAAGTTAAACCATATGACAATATGGAAGAACGAAAGGGATGAGATGGAACACCTAATCGATTGAAGGAAGAACAAGATGCTCTGATAGATTGAAGGAATAAGCGTTAGGCCCTGAGAGTCGATGACACTGGAGGTGTCGATTGAAGAAGAAGCGTGCCGTATTAAACAAACCTCTAAGCGATTTAGAGGTAGGCCCACCACTTACCGAATTAGACCTTTCTCAGATTTAAGTGGATATGAAATTAAGAAAAAAACAAACATCAGTAGATTGGATTTCACTGACCGAATTAGACTTTAGAGCCCATTAAGCTCTGAAAACCCAAAAACAATCAGGGCCTTACATAATAAAACTATAATTTATAGTTAAAATAAAAATTATAATTTTATAAAGATAGGATGACTTTATCCTATATCTATTAAGTTAAATATGTCCTAATACATTATACACATGTACAGTGATTTTTAGCCTACCAACATGGAGCCATGGAGGTATACGTTGTGCGGCCTTGATGTGACAAATGAACTTGCATTGTGCAACTAACACGTTTTGTGAGCTCGGTTACGCACAACCTGTGACATTTCGTTCTGACTCACATTTAACATACATAACATGACATGACATGTTCAATTATCCATGTGAACAATGAGGGTGCGTTTGGTACACTGGACAAGACAGGACATGACAAGACAGAACATAGTCCATTGTCCCACGTTTGGCAGGACTTTTATGTGGAACAGACTGGAACAAGATGGAACAGACTAGAACAGACCTGTTCCACCCCCACCCCATGGAACAAGGTGGAACAGACGTATGTTTTACCTGTATAACCTCAAAATAAAATCTAATTCTCTTCTAAAACATCAAACAAACCTTCTATTTCATATTTTATTCATACTTTAAATTTAGTAGGGGTAAATTGGTCAATGTTATCTGTTTTGTTCTGTCCAGTTCTGTCTTACCAAACGCGGAACAACTGTTTTGTCCTGTCCTGTCCCACCTTGTTCTGTTCTATCCTGTCTGCGTACCAAACGCACCCTGACTGAACACACTCCTAGGCCAATTTGATGAGTCCATTTGCATCATTTCACTACTAACATTCATTACTACACCATGTCATACTAAATTATCAAACTAACTAAGAATTCATGCATGATATAATATATCGACTACCATATAATAAATGCCCAGTTTTTGCAGTTAATGTAAAATCACATGTGATTTTGCACATTATTTATTTTTTTCTTAAATAGTTAGCATTCTCGTTTGAACCTTTCTTTATATAATATATTATCAGTTATAACAAATTGTATTTTATACATGTAAGAGGTATACAAGGGCTGGATAAATGCACGTTCAGACGTTCTCCTACCAATTTCCTTTCATATACATTATTATTAAAATTTATTTTTTTGTATTTTTAATACATAATTTAACATGATTATGAGATAAATATAAATATATAAATAAATGTAGCAGCAGGCATGGTTTTAAATTATAAATGAAATAAGTATTAAGTAAGAAGAGGTTAATGGTACAAAAATGGTGAGGAACAGAAACACAAGGTGCTGACTGCTGACTTTGGTATTCCGATCCGCCCCCAATCAAGAACCCACATCCACTCACAACTTCACACTTGTAAAACCCGCACGTGTCTCTGGCCCTCCAAAAGAAGCTTCCAAAAAAAAACCCAACACACTTACGAGCCCTAATCTCTCTCGCCAGCTACTAACCTCCTTCGCTCGATCAATCACGTCTTTCTGATCCATTTCAATTTCCGTGAAATTCAACTGCAAAGTCAACTTCCTTATTTGATTAATCAGGTCAGCTTCCTGTTTCTTTTTTTAATTTTAATTTTAGTTTTATCGAATCTTAACTTCCGTTCCATTGCTCGATTTTTCTCTTCAATTCGCGTTTCTGGAATGACATTCGATCACGAGGTTTGTGTCTTTGCTGGTAACTGTTATTTGTTTGTTTCTTGGTTAGTTCGATTTTAAGTTGATTGAATCTGGCAGGCACTCCCAATTTTATGATTTGTTAAATTGTGGCACGATTAGTAAGATTGGATTACGATTTCGATTCAGTTTTTTCATTGAGTTGATCTTTATGTAGATTTCGTTGTCTTTTGCAGAAATTCATAGACCAGACAGATTCTAACCAGCTAGTACAGTTGACTTTTGCTTACTGAAGTCAAACTGCAGGAGTTTAGTTATTTTGGGGATGTGGGTGGTGAATTATTTCGGGAAATATTCCTTCTTTAAATGAGTGAAGATGTTTTGATGATTGTGTGATATTGAAGAAATAACGAAAATGCCAGCGGTTCGGCATTGTTCTAGAATTGATACTTTTGAGCTGAAAGTTCAGATGGAAAGGAGGCTTGGTGCACAAAAGGCTGAGAAATACTTCAATCTGCTTACAAGATATTTGAGTCTTAAGCTTGGAAAATCAGAATTTGATAAGCTCTGCATCCGTTTGCTTGGTAGAGAGAATGTTCGTCATCACAATGAACTTATCAAGGCAATTGTAAAAAATGCCACCGTTTCCAAGACACCACCTCCAAAGCAAGTCAAACGTGACACTCCTGTAGCTTTAAAAGATCCTAACGTCACAGATGCAAGAAGCGGCCTTCAGTCTCTCTGCAGAGAAGTATTCCCTCAGTCCCCAAGAAAAGGAAGGACTCCAAATCTTCGTGAAAGAAAGTTTAAGGATAGACCGAGTCCTCTTGGGCTTAATGAGAAGAATCATAGGATTGAAGATTCAGCAACAACAAAGGTTCAAGAGCAACAAAGTGCCACTGATCTAATTTCTTTAGGTAGCAAACCACCGATTGAAGTTAATTCTGTGGAAGATGGGGAAGAAGTTGAGCACGATGCATTAACCACAGCTATTTATAGAAGAATCCCGGTTACAGCTCCATTTGGCATTACTATACACGCAAAGGAAACGCGAAAAGTGTTTTCTAGTGGTTCAAGTTCCGGTTTTTACTCCGAGACTTGTCATTACAATGGTCAATTGCTGCCTACAAAGTCTTTGGAGAACAGATTGAAGAAGAAGTTGAAGATGGAGGACTTGGATATCTCTATGGATTGTGTCAACCTATTGAATAATGGACTCGATTCTTATTTGAAGAGGGTTATAAAACCAAGTCTTGAGTTAGCTGGCTCAAGGTCTCCACACAAGCCAGGCAGAAGGTCCACAACGTCAATGTTAGATTTCCGGGTGGCAACAGAGACCAACCCCAAGATTCTTGGAGAAGATTGGCCTAAACAACTTGAGAAGATTTGTTTGTTTGACTTTGAACAGTAAGCTGGTTTTGACGGTAGTCTGAATTTCATGCCAGAGTAATACGTTGTTGGATTCTAAAAGCAAATTTGGAAACCATGAAGTCGTTGTGTGGTTAAAGAGTAGAAAACAACAAAAAGTTTTGGATGAAAACCAATTAGGTTGTATATACATCTCAGTGCTGATTCTTCGGGACAGGGCTGCTGTCCAGTGAAGTATAATGTTATGTTTTTGTAAGATTTCTGGCCACTTCAAATATCATGGTGGCCTTCTTCAAATTGTTATCTATAGCTTACTCAACTTTCTTGTTTACTATCTGTTCATAAACCTTATATTCTTGAGGTCACAGAGCTATTAATATTACGGTTAATTTGTTAACTCTTTACTGATCAACGCCTTTTTCCCTTTTACGGCTTTAATGATATGATATGTACTTTTGGGACAAATAAACTGTATCGCTTATTTTTATGTGACTGCAGGTGTTCCCTAGTAATCATTTTCACCTTTCTCATGGTGGTTATATTTGATCTCTGACTGGTTCTAATCGATCTGTGCTGATTTCTGTTCTCATTGAATGATTTTATTATGACACAACAAATATTACTTTAACAATTTCCCCCTCATATTAGGTAAAACAATCCCGAATAATAACTTTAAAGGTAATTGCTACCTATCTCATCACCACATTATTATGGATTTTCTCAAGTTGGAAAGACTTCCACTGGCTTGCCTTGTTATCGTAGGAGGCTTTAAAGCCAATGCATATCCCTTTAGCTTTTGCAAAGATTTACAGGTTGCAGCTTATCAAGACTGTGAATCAAGAAAAAAGCTTCGATCTTGCAAGCAAGGTTGGTTTAGCGTGTAACTCTTGATCATTGACTGAAGCGGGCAAGATGAAGTGGCTTCTAGGTAAATAAAATTTCCTTTCTTATTTTGTGCCTTTTCTTTTTCATTTGGCAAGTATCATTTTTTTCCCTTAAATAAAAGTGCAAACCCGTAGTGGACAGGTCGGGTTTTTGTCTTCTTGTATATAAGCAGCAATAAGCTGCAACTCTTTCACAATGGAGTACTCCACACTCAAAATTACCAAGAAGGTATGAAAATTTCTATCTAAAAATCTTTATTTTATTTACACCAGTGGATTGAATTTTGTTAGAGATCCTGTATAATGAATTTACTTTCAGTTTCCCACTACATTATCCTTGAAACAAATGGTATGTAGTGAGTTTTACCATTATTTTGTGCTTTCTTGGAATGTTATTGAATTCATTATGTCTATATGTGACTGCACCATGAAACTAGATATACATAATCATCAATTTTTTCCTTAATATATGATGTAATTTTGCGTATCATATATACATTAGTATCCGTTTTTTACAAGTATCGGTTATTGCACCGTCATCTTTTTATAACACGTAAATACTATGTTCAACTCTTCTAGTTTTGTACAATCATTATTATTATGTGTGCTATTATTGATTGTAATATTGAAACAAATGAGGAAAGCGTTATGTTAAAAGAGGAAATCATCTTCTTTAGCCATTACCTTATTCCAAATATTTTCATCATTGAATCAAATTTCATGTAATTTACTCGGTGATAATAATTTGAATTTAAGGTCAATTAAACGCAGAGCAATCTCGCCTGATATTTCCATTCCGGCTTGTCTTGACCCCAACCCGACCTAGTTTAGTCATAGCTGTAATGAACGCGTTATTGAAAGCTTGTGCGTTGGATGCCCACGTGTTCACAGTCGGTTTTGATCTCGAGTCAGTGAAGAGAACCTGATCAGAAGTAAACAGTCCTTGTCCTCGCTGCAGATTCTTGAAGTACACGTTGTCAAAAGTTCTTGGTGTATTGGGATCCATGTTTATAGCTATCCTCGGGTCAACTGTTTTTGGACACTGCTGCTGCAATTGGGTAGCATAACTCGAGCTTAGAGTCGGATCCACCGGGTTCTGCCTGCTGAAATTGTGTATCCTGTTTGCAAACTGATCGCAGTGGGAAAATCCAAGGGTGTGTGCACCTGGAAATGGTAATTAGCTTAGCGTTTTCCGCAACATTTCTCAAGAGGCCATAAAAACATCTTATACTAATTTTGTAAATTTTTTTTGTCTCGACCTCATTTTTGCATGAACTTGTTACCTGAGAGAGCAATCATGTCTGTTTGGGTTAAGCCATTAGCTGCAAACATGGCATTGAGCTGATTCAAATTCAAGTTTGGTTTGGGCAGCTTCCCACCCACGCTAGCTGCCGTTGAACTCAGCCCATCTAATCTCCCCAGCTCCACCGGATAAGATGGTCCCCCAGCCTGCAAACACCAGTTTACAAGTAAGTAAAACGGTGCATTTTTCCAGAATAGGAATGTACCAGAACCAACTGGACCAAATTGGAAATAAAAACTGCAAAAAAGGTAGAACCAATTATAGAAACAAAAGGTTAAAGGGTTCCAGTTTTTTCAATTTTAACCATGGACCAAAAAAATTATTTTTCAAGATTTCTCTAAATATACTAGATGAAGCATGATGGTAGAGACAGACACCAAAACCAACCGCGACTAATATGTCCCGTTCGGAAGTGGGGTATGGGGGTGGGGGTGAGATGTACACAGACGTGACATCTGGTCCCTGGCCCCCAAAGAGTAGAGCAGTTGTTTATGTGAAAACGCATACATATTTTTCAAATATTTTGTCCGATACAGCATTAAGAGAAACTTGCAGGAGACAAATTTGTTGATACTCACCATCATGACAACATCCCGGGTAGCCATGGTGAGAATATCAGCACACGACACCTTATTTCTGCAACTAGCAACAGCATCAACCGCAGCTTTCGCTTTGATAACCGTATCGAATCCGTCTCCGGCCAATGAAAGATTATCCGGGTGGTCTTTCTCGGCCTTGTTGGATCCACGAGACGCTATCATAACCGAAGCATCACACCCCTATTTTTCAGAAACAACACACATTATACAAACTTCAACCATATATATATATATATATACACCATCAACGACAATCAAAATCAAAATCAACAAACCTGCACAAAGCAATCATGGAAGAACAATCGAAGAGTTCCCGGAATGGTGACGAACGTTTGTTGAACCTTGGCTCGGACTGCGTTTCGAACGATGGTTTCGACATTCGGGCAGATGTTTGCGTAGTAATTCTGTTTGAGTTGAGCAAAAGCCAAGTTTGGGAAGAGGAGAAGAATGGAGCAGAGAGCTAGTACTTGAATAACAGCGACCCGACCCATGATCAAGGTGTATGTGTTTTGAGATAGAAGGAAAGCTTGTTAAATAAGGTGAAGGCAATTGGAAGTTGTCTTAGCTCACTAAGCCAGCTGTTGGGTTTTGGAATATTTTGTTTTTGTGGAAAAAATAATTCATTTGGTATCTTGTTTTTATGGTAGATTTTATATTTAAATTCGATTATTTGATAAGAGGATCCAAATTGGTGTTCTAATAAAATGTAGAAGAATAGTTAGTAGTTCACGTGAGCTTTTCACTTGTAAACACGGATTAAAAAGAGCAAAGACTTTTATGGATATGAATTAATATTGATTTTAGGGGGTGTTTGGGATTGCTTATTTAAACGAATTTATGTTTTTTTAAAGCGTTTATCAACTTATGTGGTATCAAATCGAAGTTTTATAAAGTAAAAGTTTGGATTAGCCTACTGTGGTACCAAAACGTAATAAGTTGATAAGTTGTTTTTTGAGGTGTTTGAGATCGCTTATACATGTAAAATGATCAAAAAATTGATAAGTTAATAAGTTAGAAGAAAATGACTTATAAAAAAACTTCCTTTTTTTGTCTCCATTCAAATACTAAAAACTCTTTATTATCAGTACCACATTAGAATAAGTTAATAAACATTTTAAATAAGCAATATCAAACACCCTATTAAATTATTTAAATAAGTAATCGAGGATTAAAGTTTTCATTTAATTATGTTTTAAGAGATTGGAAGAAAAAAAACCTTGTGATTGAAGGAACTAAAAGTCAACGAGTAAATACAAATCAAACCTTGTTACTTGTTAGTGTTACTTGTCGTTTTTGTTTCGCAATGAGTATGACAATTGACAGCATTATTTTTTTTTTCAAAAAGAAAATATAAAATTTAAAATCAAAACTAAAAATTCTATTTTATCAGGTTTAAAATTAAAATTAACTGGTTAGTGCATTTTTTTTTTCTTTTTTAAAGCATTGAACTCCGGTTGTATGATTTGTTAAAGCGGTGAAACGTTCGAATTCAATGTAGATTCACTTGTGATTGCTTGTGAGATTAGTCATTTAGTCTGATTCAGATACCCATAACTATATGAAAGATCAATCATACACTTTACAGTTGTAGCTTATAAACTTTTATAAAGTGTTTTTTTTTTCTTATAAACGTAAACACTTATAGTATACTTTTAAAATAGAAAAACATTATAAGGAAAAAGATACTTAAAAATCCTAGTTTCTAATAGCTTATTTATAAACAAGGAGGCTTTGGTTTATTCATGTGAGTGATGGATAAGTCGTTATCGTTATCGAAAACCCATATGCATACATCTCCCACCCAGTCAAACCATGTTTCCGGCTTCATGGCCGCCCTCTTTTTGTTCTCAACTCCTTGGCTTCTTTGCCGGCGGGACCTTTCTTGCAATCTTATTTAAGAGGTTGTTTGGTTTGTTGTTGATGAAGTTTTATACAGGTAAAGTTGTTTGTGTGAATTAACCTGTCTGTTATATTATAGATCGAGAAAGTTTTATGTGGGAGGTTTTTTTTTAATAAATGGAAGAAACATGTTTTTTAATTGGGAGGAAAAGGTATGTAAAAAACTTGATTTTCTGCATAAATATGCTCTTAAAAGGTTACCTGAATAACCCACTTTCTATATACATCATTAAGTCACTACCAGACAGTCATATATAGTTGATAGAATAAACTATGAGTTCTATTAAACTCATTAAGCTGCTAACAAATAGACTATGATTTTCCTTTCATGATATGGTACACAACCATAAACTAACGTATTTTTTAAGTAGTATAGTTTTAGATAAACCTTTCAAAAATAACTACAAATTTTTTTAGTTTTATATTACATTTAGAAAAATAGCTTTACCAGATATTTTATAAATATTATATATACACTTTCTTTTGAGAACCCACTCAATCGTGATATTTTTGTGAATCAATGCATCATGTGTTTATTTTATATGAATTTTTTTCATCTATGACTTGAAGAATTTAATGTAGTCATTAACATATATTTGTTTCACATGTAATTTGTTCACAATGTAAACCTTTTTGGCGTCTTTTTAAAATAATACACGTAAAAAGTTTTATATTGTGAACAAAATACATAAGAGACAAACACATTTTGAAACAAATATATCTTAATCAATACACTGATTAATACTACACTTGGATGAAAAAAAATCACGTGAAACAATACTTTAACGTATAAGTTCTTATGGATTTCACAAATTTTGCAGCTCTCAAATGATTAAAACCACATGTGTGTGTAGACGAAGGATCGTGTAAGAAGAAAAATTACCGTAATAAGTTAAGAATAAATCTGGAACTTTGATCACTTTTAATCTCAAACTCAACACCATGAATCGTGCTTGATCCGGTGTATCTTATCCTAATGTGCATTCAAGGGTGAAGATTCCGTTTTACCAGAACCTAACTCTCTCTCTCTCTCTCTCTCTATATATATATATATATATATATATATGTGTGTGTGTGTGTGTATATAAATAAAAGAGGCATGCATACACTTCATACGAGTTGTAGTTTAATAATTCAATTACATTGATATGAAATATATATGTGCTAAATGATTTAGAAAAATGAAAGGGTTGATGTTTAGTCGTTTTTGGAATGAATTATTCTTTACATTATGTGAATATTTGTACACAAAAATAGGTTATTTTGTTTTTAATTTTATATTGATTACTTTATTAAGAAAGATAAGTCATCAAAATATGTTATTTAACGGAATTTGTACCTGACGTGATGGAAGTTGACATGTTAAATCAAGTAAGTGTCATGCTTTTCAAAAGTATATAATAAAGTGAAGGTCATGTTGTCACGCATTTTTTTTCACGAGTTAAAACGTCATATTTATCTTACGAATCACCAAATTACATACATAAATTCAATCGTACATAGCAAAACAACTTACAACTTAAACAAAAGAAATAACCCAAGAATTAGACAATCTTGAAGTTTATACGCATAATTCTTAATGAAATACAAATGTTTTTGGTATTGAAACAAACATATAACATTCACAAACTTTAGCTAAGTATAGCAATCTTACACTTTTTCCTTGCCCTTGTCAACACTCGACCTTCTTGTCTTTCATATACACGCTATTAGACAACTACTAAGCATAATGAGTTCATGGTTTTACATACAACAATATGTACTATGAACATGGGGAAATAGAGGTTTGAAAACATGTTAATCACTTTCGTGAACAACATATCATAGTTCCTCACCTGTCAAATGCAATACACGTCAAGTTTGCTTTCTATCTAGCATGGGCTAAGTGAGCTCAAGTTCGCTTTCTATCTAGCATTGGTTGTGCGGCATTGTATGTGACCTCCAAGATCATCTCAAGGTGTGTTGTTTTCATTCTCATGATGTTGAGTGCAAGCTCACCAAATTAACTCACCTCTAGTAGCTAGAGGGTCGAATTTGCAACCCAATAGCATAGCCAAGTCATGCATTCCAAGCAATCGTTACACCATAATCTCTCATGTTTATTGCATATAAACACTCAAAATACTGATTCTCTACCATAATATGCGATTAAACGTCCATTTTATTAATATTATATGTTTTAACTTGATGATTTCATTTTGTATTTTCAAAATTCTATGTTTTTAGATCAATCTTCTTTAGTTTGATTGCCTTAAGGCCTCCTCCTTAACTCATCAAAATATCCCACTGGAGAGATTGGGATGTTACACATGTTGAATTGGGAATTTAAACATTTCAAACTAATCAAGAAATGTGAAATTGCACCAAAATGGAAATAGTTTTGCCTTCATTTATATTTTGGGAAGACAACCTTTAAAACTTCAAGTTTGGAGAACTTAATTTCAAAACTTCTTCTTTTGGAACCAATTTTTAAATTTTACTATTTTGAAAAATAAACAGAAACAATTTTGCTGAAAGTTGAGTTTCACACATGTAAATTGGTTATCTAGCCATTTTTCTTCCTAATTTATCGAATTGGCACTATGTCCCTTGAATTACACATGTCGACGTGTTCGGTTCACAAAGAGTGAAATATAACACAATTCCACCATTTGAACTTTTTGGTTCGTTTGAAAAAAAAAAGACAGTCTTAAAACTTGATAGTAAAATGTAATTTATTTTAATTTACCAATCAAACAGATTAACAAAATTGATCAAAAAAATGAAGTCAATAGTGTCATTTACAGATAATGTCATGTGTAATCGATAATTATTTTTTTCTATAAAAAATCAAATAATAATTTAAAGATAAGATGACATATTTGAATAGTGTCATTTACAGATAATGTTATGTGTAATCGATAATTTTTTTTTTCTATAAAAAATCAAATAATAATTTAAAGATAAGATGACATATTTGAATAGTGTCATATACAGATAATGTTATGTGTAATCGATAATTATTTTTTCCTATAAAAAAATCAAATAATAATTTAAAGATAAGATGACATATTTGAATAGTGTCATTTACAAATAATGTTATGTGTAATCGATAATTATTTTTTTCTATAAAAAATCAAATAATAATTTAAAGATAAGATGACATATTTGATACTCAATAATTCAAAAGAAAAATTGCCGCAAACTGGTCAAAGTATCTATGGTTGGATTTTTCTTTCTATAACGTGAAAAGGTTTTACTAACTATTATTTAAAACTGTACAGATGTAAATATATAAAATACATGCACACGACTAGTGTTGGTAGACACGGAACGGGTTACGGATTAAAAACAAATGTTTTAAACATTATTATATATACATCATACGGAATCCCTTGAAATCTCAGTCATTTTCATGAGATTTCAAAATCCTATTTCTGAGCGATTTCAAAGAAATCCAAAATCCGAACAATCCTGCAAACCAAACGTGAGATTGAAATGAATTTGAAATCCAAATTCCCGCAAATCCATTTCATTATTGCACAGTGGCGGAGCCACACCAGGGCTTCTGGCACTGATGCCTCCTGAGATTTTTGAATTTTTTTGATATTTCTATTATATTCATATAAATAAATAAATATATATATATATATATATATATATAGAAAGGTGTCTCCTGAACTATTATTTCTTTATCTATTGAAAGCTCAAACCATTATTTTTATGTATTGAATAATGGTAATCCTAAAAACTTTTATCCATAATTCCTGTCGTATTATTTATTCGACGTAAAGTAAAAAAAAATTAGATTTGTGAAAGATGCAAACCATATTGTTTTAGAAGGTGCAACCGTATCTCGTAATCAACCAAAAGAAAAAAAACTCTTGAAATCAACCAAAAAAATCTCGCGATATCAATAAAAAGAACTTAAAAATCCTTTGAAATCAAGAAAAAATCTATAAAAAACCTCGAAACGGTAGAATTATACTGAAACTAACATCGGACAATATGAAAAAAAAATAGGTTTGTCAAAGAGAATTTTTTACAGAAGAAAAATAGAGTTCAGGTTCAATTGGTGCTCCCCCAAGCGAACCCTTACTATCATGTTTCGTAAATATATATGAAAACTATTTATGATAGTTTATGAAGACATTTATACCAGATTTATGAAAGTTCCCGTTAAGCAAGTTTACGAACCTTTATGAAGGGTTTCATTACAAAGCATCAACATGCTATCCATTTTGATTATCTTTCGACATTTTTGGATGTTTCAAAATATATCTTGTGCACTCGTGCTTATTTACACGGGCATCATACTATCATAGCATGAAAACATGTTTCAAGGAATAACATAACTGTCCAGTTCAAACTTAAATATGCAGCTAGATCATTAACGGACTGTTGGCCCAAACCGCTTACATCATTATCCAGTCTAAAAACAATCGGTTCAACCCGACTGACTCAGTGTTTTTACCCAACCTAAAAACTATTTTCTTTTTTTTAGAGGAATTATATTCGTTTTGACTCGTCCCATTTAGTCACCTATAACTTTTTTTAATTTAATTGACATTTATATTCTAAGGTTTTAATTGCAAAATCAGTATATATACCGATGTTGGTTATGTTTTTTTTTATTGATGAAGTTTAATCCTTAATTGGAGTTCTATAACTTGTCGCATCTCACATAATTATTTCTTAGTTCACAATTAAGTAAATACCATTTAGTTTTTCAGAATGTATTTAAGTCAATTTAAAATAAATGTGATATTTTTTTAGCTTTTTCAATTTTTTATCAATAACTTTTCGATTTATATATATTTTTATAATTAATAAGTTATCATAAATTCTTTGAAAAATCAAAAGATCCATTCGTGATTTCGTTCCATGTCCAAATGTTTGTTTTATTAAATAAAAAAATATTTTGATATCCATTAAAGGAGAGTGGGGAACATGTTCCTACTTGAATGCGTGAACAAATAATTTTGACTGTTTTTATAGGAAAAATTTTCAAAATGCACAAAGTTTGACTTTGATTTGTAGAAATGCCCAAAACTCAGAACCATTTTGCAGAAATACCCTGCGATCCCGCGATGGCAGACCAGGCCCACGTGGCCAGCAATTTGGTTCCGCGATAGGCCGAAATTTTCACTTTTGGCCCCTCCCTCGATGGGGGCCGCGATTTGGGGCTAAAAGTTACAGTTTTGGTCCCTTTTTCACGTTTTTTGCATGTTTTTACGTAGATCAAAATTTACAGTTTTCACGTTTTTTTTGCTAAATTACAACGTAGATCACTTATGTTTGATAAATTACACGAGACGATAAAGTAGATAAAATCATGTTATATATAAAACAAGAGCACTAAGCATACAAGATTTATCGTCCCAATAAAGGGAAATCAATGTTCAGATCAACGCTATCATATCTTATACTTCCATGTGGTTCAAGCTCCGACGGGCCCTGCTTGTTACTTAGTTGGCTGACTGAACGTCTACTCCTTGGCACGCTTGAAGGGACGGGAGTTGGACACTCTCCACGAGTATGTCCTACTGCTTGGCACCGAGTACATTTTCGCTGTATCGGATCTTCACCACGTGATGGACGTCGATCGTTCTTTCTTGGTCTTCCGGCTCTGTTCTTAGTGTTTAACGGTGGATAGCATGGCGGAAGGGGGTCAGGTGGAGACCCATGATTCAGGGGGTCCAGTTGGATTTATTACCTCCACGTATGTTGCCCGGTAAGTTTCGGACGTGAAGAAATTTACAGCCAAGTCGCTGCAATCTCTACGACCCATATGCCTTGCAGCAGCGATGGCATGACCGCACGGTAACCCAGATTTTTGTCATTGAAAACATGAACAAACATGGTCGGTCATATCGACAATCGCGTCAAGATGGTTATCCCGAACCTGGTACTTCTCATACCCAATTTCGCTTACCCTCCATGCTGAAGCCTTTCCCGCTCCGAGGAGAATTATCTCCTCCGCCTTTGGTGTGAGTCTATTACGCATCTCACTTCCTTTTCGGCGTCGAAGTTGGTACCACTCTTGTTGAAAGGTCCGGAAGTACTCCATAAGTTGTACAATCGGTAATCTACGAGCAAAACGGGAGAGTGCATTCACCGACTCGGCACTATTGGAGGTCAGAATGTCACAACGTTGTGCAGGAAAATGGGTCGTCGACCACCTCTCCGGTCCAACATCTACCATAACTTTTGCTGCATCCTTGGCAGTAACGCGTAGTACATTCATGTACCGGTCACCGTATACGCTCTGCATGCCTTCCAGTAGACGGTGTGGTGAGTTGTAATACGCTTGTCCTTGGATTTGACGTTCATCTCCAAATGTCGACAACATAAGGCGTGAGGGGCGTTTGGGTATGTGGCAGAGATTGCGGTGCTTATGGAAGCAGCCCTGTCGGACATAAACACCAACCCTTTCGGGTCTCCGATAGCTTGTCTCAACATGGAGAGAAACCAAGTCCACTCCTCCCCGGTCTCGGACTTGCTGTAATAACCAGGTATGTTATTGGTTTATTTAAAGGTGTTATTTTAATTTAATATTATGGAGTTAGAAGTTAAGGGGTAAGTTTTAATTTTATAATGGAAGTTTAGGGGTATGTTTTGCCAAATAGGATAAGTTTGGGGTTTGTTTGGTCTTTTTACCAAACTCCATACCACCACCGCCACTATCACCTCACTATGAAGAGGTGTCCTCCATGTGGTTAACTTAGTTATTATCCTAATTGTGAGTGTGTGTGTGTGTGTGTGTGTTTCGGTTAGAGAGAAAAGAGAGAAAAGAGTGTGTAATTGAAGAAGGAAAGGCTAAAGAAAAAGAAGGAGACTGGATATTTCAGCTGGGTTTAGGATTCACTTCAAGAAATCAAAGGTATTAATCTATATAATCCTTACTTTTATGTGTATTAAGTTTTACATGAGTTTTAGAAGTGGGTTTTGATGATTTAAGGATGTTTTGGAAAATCTGAGCATATGGTTAGGTTACGGTAATAGTCTTAAACATATCTGCATAATTACAGCAACATGCATAGGTTAAAAGATTAAATTTCTGGGTTTTAGGATGAACAGTGGACTGAGACATTCATGCATGTCGCAGTGGTAGGTTGCGACATGGTTGAATGTTGCGATCTTCATGAATGTCGCAACCTTGAGTTGCGACTTGCTCGTGAAGTCGCAACAGTGGGTTGCGACTTGGTGCTATGACGCAACAGTTGGTTGCGAATTGAGGGGGTTGTCGCAACAGTTGGTTGCGACATAAGGGAGAAGTCGCAGTAGTTAGTTGCGACTTGGTATTGTGTCGCAGTAGTTGGTTGCGACTTGGTGTAGTGTATTGCGACATAGAGTATTTCCATGGTTGATTGCGACTTGAGTCGAGGATTTCAGGATTTTAGAGATATTAGTCTTTAAAAGAAATGTTTGTATTTATGTGGTACAGATTCTGTGAAACGGGACTGAAGAAATTGGAGTGCTTGGTAATAGCGTGGGAGGATCTTGGAAATAAACGAAACGAGTGAGTTTTTATTTAAAATGTTTTCAGATGGAATACATATATGTGAATGAATGTAATATTGTGTATATGGTGTTTATATGAGTATTACATTGCATGGGTACTAGTTGGTCGGGCTTAGGACCGGTGAAAGTTGGTTGTACAGAGGGACAGTGGTGTTGGCTGTATTTAGTACAGCGGTGTAAATTAATTAATTGGCTTGCTACCAATTAATATGGCCAAGAGAAAGAGAAAGAGAAAGAGATGGATAGATACATGGTGCATGAGTCATATTTGGTATTTTCTTATGTGCATTATGTGTATTTGTAGGATCCAGATCCGTGCAACAATCGTGTTTATGTGAATAAGAAATATGAACGAAGAATTTAGTCACAAAGGCTGCCCACTTAGCTATTTGATCAGAGAATAATCGTTACAATACTGAAAGCTAAATGAGACAACTAACTATTTTTCTAAGCTAGCTGCACATTATATATGCTGGGCCCGTGGTAACAAGCCCACGGCCCGTTCACTATGGACTATGTTTAAGGAAATACAAATTACACCCTTGAACTTTAAATCAACACATAAAACCTGCCCTAACAATCTCCCCCTTTGATTTGAAGTTCGAGTTCGCGCTCTAGCTCTTGCCAGTTGAATACATATCGTTTGCGCAAAGAGAAGTGAACCTCAAAAAATCTGATTGCACGGTGATAGTCGATGCGGTCTTCAATCATTTCCAAAGCTTCCCGAGCAGTTGTTTCGTTTGGATTCGGGACATACGAATGCTTCGGATTCTCAGACTCGTGCTGAATAATTTTTCGAAGAGCATCTCTGATCTTTAGAAGCGTGCCGTCACAAAATCTGTCTACCTGACTGAAACGCAGAAACTTCTTTTCGTTCTGTTCGTTGTTGTAGACTATCCCGAATTCAGGTTGTAGCAGTAAAGAGTTCTCGGGATACATCTTCAGCTCAGGAGCCTTCAGATTTGGTTTTATCAGATTTACCTTCTTAGCCCTGTTCTCGACAGCCATTTGAAAATCCGTTAAGTATGACATCATGATAGTACGGACCAGGTGTCGACGAACGGCTTCGAGTGCCTTTGTAATCTCCAGCGGTCGAATGGTTCTTGAACGTAAGTCTTTCAGTAATACCAGAAAGTCGAGCGGTCGGGGGTTCTTGAAATCAGCTTCAGAGAATCTCCATTCATTACCATCTTCGCGGCGAACGGTGAAGACTGAATAGACGATCCTCATGATGCGGCGTGAATGGATGTTAAGAACCTCAGTGATTTGATGCTTTGTTCTGACTTGACTGACTGGTAGACACCGCTGCATTGCAAGAATGTAACGCCGTTGGTATTCAGGGTCGAGGTTGTAAATACCAAGGCAAAAGGTTGGCTCGATCGGGCGAAGTTTGTGGACGAACAACTTTTTCAAATATTCCTCCAGATGAGGGATAAGTACCTTGATCTTCTCCCAACGGTTATGTTGTTGTTGAGGAAGGGGAGGAAGATCAGAAGCTGTCGTTGGAGGAGGAGTTGTCGGTTGATCGGCAGAAGTAGACTCGGGTCTTGTTGATGATGTTCTGGCGGGTTGAGCATAGTGAACGGGGGGCGCACCATAGTAGTTCTGAAGCAGAAATTGGTCGTAGTCTATGTTGTCGTCTTCATCAGTAGGAAACACCAAATTTACCTCGAAGTTGACGGCTCTGGCAGCTTTTTCGTACCATACGTCTTCAGTTTCCGGGTTGGTGTCACATGCTGGATCTCTCAAGGTGAGCGAAGGCATGTCTGATGGTTCTTCAGTGACCAATTCCTGTCTTGTACCCTCGGGCTTTTCAACCGTTGGGGCTTCATCATCTGAGATGTCCATATCAATGACCATCTGGGCTAGAGGCAACTCGGCTTCAGGTTCGGCTGTTGTAGCTGCCGCAGTTGGGGGTTCCTGATGAACCGCAGATGTACCTTCAGTGTAGAGCAGGGAGGCGGTCTCGGTTAGACGTTGTCGCTTCTCCCCCTCACGGTGATCAGGATCCTCTTGGTCATCGTGATTGCGTTTGAGACCGCCGGCTTGACTCTTACAAGTGTCTTCTAGGGAGCGGACCCTCTCAGACAGCGTGGCAAGCGCTTTGTTGTAGTCGTTGAGGGTCGAGTCAATGGCGTCAAGGCGTGATGTGATGGACGAAGAAGAGGCAGTGACCTGTGATCGGAGAACGGAGATCAGGTCTGCTTCAGCAGATGCGGCAGTGCCGGATTCCTAGAGCAGCTGGGCTAAGAGCATCGTCTTTAGAGTATCCACCGAGTAAGTAGGTTGCGGTTGAGGCGGTGGGTGCACGGAGACAGATTCAGTGCTGACGAGAGGGCCATTTCCTTTGAAAGCATGCGTCGCTTTGGCAATCTCAGCGGCTACATGTTCCTGCATTTGGTGCTCCATAACCTGTCGGACAGCCTCAAGGGTGCTGTCCAGAGACCCTTTTGACACAAAGTCGGGTAACGTAACTCCGGGCTCACTTAGAGGACCCGTTGAGGCATCTACCACTGGGGTAGAGCCACCTACGTTCACAGCTGGCGTGATGATGACTGTGGTAGGATTTCCGTCCAATCCTCGTGTTCCGGCAGTCGGAGACACTATAGACGTTCCGGTCGGGTCACTAAGAGCCGCGACGTGGTGTTGTTCCGCATCAAGTGTCCTAGGCGAAGAATGTTCAGTAACAATTGGCTCTAGACTCGATGGTGCACACAAAGAAGTCGAGACCGGGGGCTGCTGGTCTCTTATTTCAACACTAGCACTCTCCGAATGAGAGACCGGTGGAAGTTGTGCTTGTTCCCCGTGTAATATTGAAACATCCGTCTGTTTTGAGACGGATGAGTGGCTAAGGGGGGTGTGCAATTGCTCCGCTGGGTCCACGGAGGCTTCTTCAATACCCCGTCCCAACGGATGAGACGGGATAGCAGATGTGGCAACCCGGATAACACTCGGTGTGGGTAGCTCTTGAGCCTCGTTATCTTTACGACTCGATCTTTCTTGGTGCGCTTTCGACCTTAACTCCCTCCTTCTTACATGTTCTATGTCCCGTGGAAGGTCCCTCCGGCTCTGGCTGGACCATGGGATTCCCTAACTCTCGTCTATATGCTATCACAGGTAGGGTTTCAGGCATATGCATAGTGCAGATATTATCCTGCTCCCCCTCAAAACATACATGGGGATTGACTTGCTCCCCCTCGGAGTGAGAGTGATATCAACACAAGAAGAATATTTAGACTTTTAAGAAAAAACAGTGTGATTCTTCCCCTCGGATTGAGGTTGTTGATCCGCCATGGAATATCTGTAAAAGGACCCAAGGTTAGTAAACAAGACGGATTAACAAGTATCAGCGCGTACCTTTGCTGTAAATGGATCAATCTGAGACAGATTGAGGACTGGCAATAGGAAACCAGGTACTGAATAGACGGAATAGGGGGTGTCCGGACAACATGTTGGAAAACAATAGTTTCCGGACAAACCATTGTATCCGGACAAAAGGTGTCCGGACAGCAACAGTTTCCGGATGGCATGATAGATTCCGGATAATGTTGAGGATTCCGGACGAGTTGTATTTTTCCGGATAGGGACCCGGTCCGGAAGCTCATCCGGACAGATTTGGTTTCCGGATACCTTTCCGGAAACTCTGGATTTTTAAAAAAAACTTTTCATGTCCTTGTTGATTTTGCAGAAATAGGACTATGTAGATTTAAAATTGAGCCTTCTCTCTCTCCCCCTCAAACTGAGCATGGGGATAGCTTTGCTCCCCCTCAGAATGTGCGCGTAGAGTGAAGTGCACACGGGAGTATCCACACACTAAAAAACTTTTAACATATTTAAGGAAAAAGTGTGTGTGACGCTCCCCCTCAACAGTAGAGTAACATACCTGATAGCTGATCATGCTCCCCCTAAACACGTGAGGAGCTTGTTAAAGCACAGGTATAGACAAACCTCACGTCTTCGTAATATTGTTCCTTGTAGATCGTGAGCAGCTCCCTCCTTTCGGTCATGTGTGTGGAGCATCCTGAGTCTGAGAATCACACATGACCGTCCTGCAAAACAAATTTAGCGGACTTTGGGTACCCAGATCTGCCTGGGTCCCGGAGGGTTAGGTTTTACACCTTTCGGAGGAACCTGTTTTGAAGCAGGTTGCCTCTTGGGTGTTGGTTTTGCCTCAGTAGGAGGAACCTGTTTGAAATTAGGTTTCCTCACTTCCTTTGGTTTCACCTCTGATTGGGGACCCCGTTTGGATTTGGACTTCTTTTTGTTCTTACGGGGTCTGTGTTTGGGTGTATGATTATACATGTGATATGACCCAAACCAATCATTATTGTTAATGTCATCAAAGTCATTCCAACCACAACTAGAACAACACAAACGATCGTGTGATAATTGAATCAATTGCTGAATGGAATAAATTTTCATCGGAAAATTAACATCTCTATGAACAAAATTATTCCTATGATTCCAGGCACAGTCGTTTTTGTTCTTCCTAGGATGAAAGACGGTATTGAACGACTTTGATGCATCATCCTTGACAGATTCCTTGGCTGGCCACTTTGGTTTGTCTGGTTTAGCGCGACCGGTTTTATCAGAACCAACAGGGACAGTACGGTCAGTGACTTTCGAAGGAGTAGGATTTTTAGCAGGTGGTTGACCGGTCTTTTGCTTCGGCTGTGATTGTTTTTGAGAATTTGAAGCATTTTTAAGAATCTTGATCACAGCCGGAGTCTTGGATTGAGAACAGTCGCCCTTTTGAAAATTGACCGGACGATTAACCACTGGAGACAAAAAGTCAGAATGACTTGGAAGAGGTTTTTCGAAAGGGAACGACTCAAACTCTCTATCAGAATTACCTTCGGAGTTCATGTATTTGGAAAAATCGACATCCGGAATTACTGGACTTGGATCGGTCGAGGAAGGCGAGGAACACTTTGTGCTTGTGTGCTTTGGGGAATTTGGTGCGGAAGCTAAGAAAAAATCAGAGTTCAAATTCCTTAAAACACTCTCGTCTTGAGAATCTTGACCGGTTTGTAAACTAGAAATCTTGCCTAAGTAAGCTTTGCACGAAGACTTGTCGGATGAATTTGAGGAAGGTTCGGGTGAAATCTCCTTTTCAGATTGGAGTTGGTCAATTTGCTCTTGAAGCTGACCATTTCTCGCATATTCTTCCATCTTTTCTGTTGCCAAAGCAGACAGTTGTGATGTAAGTCGATGGATTTCACTCCGAAGGATCTCCTGTCCTTCATCAGACACAGCTTCGGTTTTGACCGGTTGTTGTTTCTCAAGTTTGTCAAGTAAAGCTTGCTTTTCTTTTGTCATTTCAGACAATTTAGATGAAAGCGTATTGATTTCCCACAGAAAATTTTCCTTTGCTTCACTTGTCATACCATCGGTTATCTCAACTTTGAGTTTCTCAAGAGCTTTGTTTAAATCGTTCTTCTCATTTTGAAAAACCAGCCGTTCTCTTTCCAATAACTCCTCCAACTCTACTATCTTTGCTTCCAAGATGAGAGGGGGAACATAGAGTTTAAACTCATCCGTCTCAGTCTTGGTTGCTGGTGCTACATCCTCATCCTTCTTGGAGGAATCCTTGGGTGTTGGCACTTTGTAGGGGTCGAAGTAGTCATTCGAGAGGTACTTCTTTGGATTTTTCTGATAAGAATAATTTAAAGGCTCATAACAAAATGGAAGTTGTATTCCTCGTTTGTGTGTGCGCTTATATTCCTCTGTTTCCTCCTCCTTTTCAGGTTCTAGAGGACCAGTCCACTTGATTTTGTACTCCGGGTACTTTGTAGATAAACCATAGCAGGCAAAGTCATACAGAATGGGTACATGCCATCTTCCCTTTTTCAAATAGTGGGGATTATCATATCCGATTCCCCACTCTTTGTTAAAATATGTGAACTCTTTGGGTTTGTTCAGGAAAATGGTTTGATCTGTTTGTCCCCTTTGGTGGAGTTTGGTTTCAAGGTTTAGGATTTTAGCCACATACTCCTTGTGTTGAACTTGAAGGGAAGAACATTGATAAATAATGTCTTCTTTCTCATTCAAGCACTGATCAAGCTGACGCTGAAGTTCAGATATTCTGGCCCTTAAGTCTTTGGGTGCTAATGAAAGGATTTTGCATTTATCCTTTAAATCAGCATTTTCAGACTTATACTTCTCAGTTAACTTTATTTGAACATTAAGCTTTTCTGTTAGAGTTTTAATTTCAAGCTTTTGTTCTTTAGAAGTGGCCTTAAAGGATTCTGCCTGACTATAAAATGATTTCATAACATTCAAAAAATCTGGTTGACAAGATTCACATACCTGATTTGCAAGTGCAGTTGCGGTTTCCTCATCAGTGGAGGAATGATATCCCATGAAAGCATTAGCAACTTCATCTTCATCTTCATTGTCAGATCTTTGCAGCCAGTAATCATCCTCAGCGAACATTGCTTCTCCAGTCGCCTTTTGTTTTGCTAAAGCTAGCTTGGCCTCGTAGTAGTGGACATTCTTCACTGTAGGATGGCGGCAATCTTTGGCAAAGTGACCAAGTTTCCCGCAATTATAGCATTTCACAGGCTCATCTTTCTTCTTGCGGTCAACTTTCTCAGTCTTGTCCTTCTTCTCAGTCTGATCTTGCTCATCGACCTTCTTCTTACCTTCATATTTGTCTTTGTAGTCATGACGCTTGTTGGCAGAAGTGGAGTAGCGCTGACCATTAGACGTTGGTTTCTTGTAAAACTGTTGTTGCTTGAAGGTCTTTGTCAGGAGGGCAATGGCTTTCATGAAGTCGTTTACTTCACTATCAGAATCTTCAGCATGAGACATCTTCAGTTGCACTGGAGTGATCGTCAGACGTGTAGATTGATTCAAAGTGTAAACCTAACGCAAGGCACTAATAGTGGAATCCTAACGCAGGTTCTATGACTGGTATGAACTAAGAGTGATCTTACTGGATAGGAATCCAAGTAAGGGTCTGATCAGGAAGTGTCCGAATCAGATCAATTAAGAACAGTTCAATAAATCACAAAGTGTCCGGGTAAAACAACGAATCCGGATGGCACAGATTCACGAATACTTAAAAGTCCCCCTCCTGCGACTTAGCACGGGGGTCCCGCTACCCGGTTAGCGGGTGGGGTCAAGGGGCAACGCCCTTGCGGGGTCTGGGGGCTGGCCCCTATAAATTTTTGAAAATGAGGGTTCAAAACAGTTCCCGGATTATAGAATCCGGGTGGTTTCCGGATAAAGAGTCCGGGAAAATGAAAGAGTCTGGATAACTTGAGTTGTCCGGATAGATTAGAGAGTCCGGATATTTTGAGTTGTCCGGATAACCAAGGTTACCGGATGCTCTAAAGATACCGGATGGAATTAACCGGATAAGCAAGACTTTACCGGATACAATAGAGTCCGAAAAATTAAGGAATTTCCGGGTACTTTGAAGTTTCCGGAAAGAATGATGTGTCCGGATACTATGATGATTCCGGGTAAATAAGGATTTCCGGATAAAACGAATTCCGGAAACTTTGAGTTGTCCGGAACTAGATTACCCGGAAAGATTGAGATTTGAAAAAATTACCCGGATGATTGACTTACCCGGATGACTGGCTTGTCCGGATGACTGACTTGTCCAGATGGAACCACAAACGTCCGGACACCTTGATGTGTCCGGAAAACGCGGCTGTTTTGTCCGGAAAAGTCGGCTGTTTTTGCTAAATTCGATCGAAACTCGACTAGGGTTACTCTAATGTGTTCCTGAAAGATTAGAAACAACACCAAGCACAAAACAACACTAACCCAATCGATTTTAGAGCAAAAACAACACTTTTTGGTAGCAAAAATCGGATTTTTGAGTAAGAACACAACCAAAAGTTTTGAACTTGATTTGAAAAATTGACCAATCAAACGAACGAATTAGGATGTGAAATTTTGCAGAAACTCTTAGAATGATAATGCTAACACAACCCAATAAGCAAAAACAACTGATTTCGATTGAATCAAAAATATCAAGAATTCAAGAAAAGTCAGACGAGTGAAAGTCAAACTAACCAGTATTTGATGAATTCAAACCTTAGAATCAATTCGTCCGTCTGCTCTGATACCAATTGTAGGATCCAGATCCGTGAAACAATCGTGTTTATGTGAATAAGAAATATGAACGAAGAATTTAGTCACAAAGGCTGCCCACTTAGCTATTTGATCAGAGAATAATCGTTACAATACTGAAAGCTAAATGAGACAACTAACTATTTTTCTAAGCTAGTTGCACATTATATATGTTGGGCCCGTGGTAACAAGCCCACGGCCCGTTCACTATGGACTATGTTTAAGGAAATACAAATTACACCCTTGAACTTTAAATCAACACATAAAACCTGCCTTAACAGTATTGAATGTTTGTAAAGATGGTTTTTAACTAACGGGGATTTTTCTCACTAGACCTTAAGGTCTAACCCTCATTTTTGTTTTAAAATATGTATTCCAGGTCAAGGAGCAAATAAGGGACAGTGATGGGATATATCATGTTTAGCTTTTTGGAAGATGCATGATTATGAAGATTCAAGATGTGTTTTGTATCTGTTATAATATTTTGTACTTTATTATAAAAGAAAAAGTTTGTACTGAAAGACCTATTTGGTTAAGATAAGGGACCGTAAATGAAATTTTGATGTATTATTTTGTGGTGAAATATATGTGTTATTTGTATGTTGGGAATCCGGGTTGTTACATATGGTATCAGAGCCCTAGTTTAAGGGATTTAGGTATTAGTACTTGTACCTAGACTTAAACTGCATGTGAAGTAGGATGTCCCTGTTATTATAGAACCTTGGGATGTTAAAATATAGAAAGGTAGAAGGAACATCATGTAAGGTAATTTCGGATTACACCTGGCCAGTGTAATTGTGATCTTACAGGTACATGTTTGGACTGGAATACCTTGTTATATGGGGTATGTGTTTATGTGTATGATTAACCTTGTTTGAATCAACAGAATGGCAAGTGGTACAAGACGAACAAATCGGGAAGGGGAAGGAAATCCGAATAGAACCAATCCAACAGCCGGAGGAAGGGGAAGAGGGGGAGAAAGGGGCAGAGGCAGAAGTGGGGGCAGAGTTCAGG
This sequence comes from Saussurea involucrata, assembly GCA_033807775.1. NCBI lineage: Eukaryota > Viridiplantae > Streptophyta > Magnoliopsida > Asterales > Asteraceae > Saussurea > Saussurea involucrata. Next base: position 51,381,777 of record CM066322.1, on the reverse strand, counting down.
GACGTGGTACGGAGTTTGTTACGAGAGACGACTTAGCGGCCGAAATGGGAAGATTACAGGCAAATATTCAGGCTATGTTTAACCAGACTCATAATACCGAAACGGAAAGACAGATCCCACGCATGAAGAAGAGATGCCTATTACTCCTACCGTTGTACCCGTAATGAAAAAGTGTGATTACAAAATGTTTCTTAGTTGTAAGCCTCCGACATATTCAGGAGATCGGGATCCAGTGAAAGCTATGCGATGGTTGAAGGAAATAGAATCCATCTTCAAGACTAGCAAGTGCGCGGAAGAGGATAGGGTACTTTATGGAACCGCAATGTTGAAGGGTGACGCTTTGTACTGGTGGGAAGCTCATATATCTTCGGGAGGTTCGGACATATATTCTACCTTCTCGTGGGAAGAATTTGTTATAGCTTTCCGGAAGCAGTTCTGTCCTCATGCAGCTGTTAAACAACTAGAGGGGGAGTTTATGAATTTACAGCAAGGAAACTTATCTGTTTGGGACTACACTGCTCGTTTTCTAGAAAAAGTCTCGTTTTGCGGAGTATTACGTTGCCACAGAGGCAATGAAAGTGGAGAGGTTTATTTTCGGGTTGAATCCAGATGTCAGAAGGCTAGTAACTGCAAAGGGACCCGATACTTTCTCATCTGCAGTAGATGTCGCGGAAGATATGGAGCGAGATAATAGGAGGGATGTTGGTGATAAGAGTATGGGAAAGAGAAAATGGGAAGGACCACCACATGATCCGAAGAAGTCAAGGTTTCAGCGATTTGATAGCCGTTCACCTTTTCAACCAGTTGAAAGACCTTGCCCAAGGTGCCACCGTTTTCATCAAGGACGCTGTCAAGTGGATCCTAGAAACTGTTATAAGTGCGGAAAGGTCGGTCACATTGCTAAAGACTGTCGAGTCGTTAGATTTTGTTACTCGTGCAATTCTCTTGATCATCTTCAGTCCGATTGTCTACTGGGTAGAATACAATCAGGGGGTACGTCAGTAAGACCGACGGGTGTCAAACCAGTAGTACAGAGGCTAGAACCAGCAAGAACAAGGGGTCGTTCATTTCAGATGACAGCAAAGGAAGCGGAGGAAACTCCGGACGTGGTTACAGGTACATTCCTAATAAATTCTACACGTGCTAAGGTGTTATTTGATTCCGGTGCAAACCGATCGTTTGTGTCTCCTTCATTTGCTGTTTATATGCATTTAAAGCCTAAAGTGTTAGAGCATGCTTTAATGGTAGATACCGCAAATGATAATCAAGTGCCGGTTAAAGAAGTATTTGATAGATGTGTGATAGATATAGAAGGGTGCGGAGTACCGATTCAGCTATTTCCAATAGCCCTGGTTGAGTTTGATGTGGTAGTGGGAATGGATTGGTTAGCCAAGAATCAAGCTAACATAATTTGTGATAAGAAGTTAATAAATGTTGTGTTACCTGAGAAGGGGCCGGTAGTGATTTATGGTGATCGTAGAAGTCATCAGTCTTGCCTTATATCTATGATAAAAGCCCGTAAGTGTGTTAATAAAGGTTGCCCGAGTTACTTAGCTTATGTGATAGATACTAACCTAGAGAAGAGTAAGTTGGAAGATATTCCAATTGTTAGTGAATTTCCAGAAGTTTTCCCCGAAGACTTGAATAGCCTTCCGCCCGTTAGACAGGTAGAGTTTGGTATAGATCTGATTCCTGGAGCTGCTCCTGTTGCCCGTGCACCGTATCGCTTGGCACCTTCAGAGATGAAAGAGATGATGACTCAATTGCAGGATCTTTCAGATAAAGGCTTCATTAGACCGAGTTCTTCGCCGTGTGGAGCACCAGTTTTGTTTGTGAAAAAGAAGGATGGTTCGATGAGAATGTGTATCGACTACCGGGAATTGAATAAGCGTACGATCAAGCATAAGTATCCGTTACCCAGAATTGATGATCTCTTCGATCAATTAGTTGGAGCTTGTTATTTCTCCAAGATTGATCTAAGATCCGCTTATCATCAGTTAAAGGTTAAAGAAGAAGACGTTCTGAAGACTGCTTTTCGCACAAGGTATGGTCATTATGAATTCTTAGTGATGCCGTTTGGTTTGACGAATGCTCCAGTTGCCTTTATGGATTTAATGAATCGGGTATGTAAGCCGTATCTTGATAAATTCGTGATTGTATTTATCGATGATATACTTATCTATTCCCGATCCAAGGAATAGCACGCTCAACATCTTCGTTTAATTCTGGAACTATTGAAGAAAGAAAAGTTGTATGCTAAATTTTTAAAATGTGAATTCTGGCTACGGGAAGTTCAGTTTCTGGGGCATGTAGTTTCCGTGAAAGGCATTCAAGTTGATCCAATGAAAGTAGAAGCGATTGAAAAGTGGGAACCGCCGAGAACGCCAACCGAAGTACGTAGTTTTCTGGGTTTAGCCGGCTACTATCGGAAGTTTATAAAAGACTTCTCTCGTATCGAGACACCTTTGACTAAGCTGACTCGGAAGAATCTAAAGTTTGAATGGAAAGCAGAACAGGATGAAGCATTCCGGATATTGAAAGAGAAACTGTGCAGCGCACCGATTTTGTTGCTACCTGAAGGTTCTGAAGACTTTGTTGTCTACAGTGATGCTTCTAAACTGGGATTGGGATGTGTACTTATGCAGCGTGAGAAAGTTATTGCTTATGCTTCTCGTCAACTAAAGGATCATGAACGACAGTATCCAACACATGACATGGAACTTGCAGCAGTTGTTTTCGCGTTGAAGATTTGGAGACATTATCTTTATGGTTCCAAATGTCAAATTTATACCGATCATAAGAGTCTCCAACACCTCTTCGATCAGAAGGAATTAAATATGAGGCAAAGAAGGTGGCTAGAACTAGTGAATGATTACGACTGTGAAATTCTTTATCATCCGGGAAAGGCGAATGTAGTAGTTGATGCATTGAGTCGTCAAGAAAGAAGTGGAACAATAAAGGCTATTGCACTTCGAGCTGAACTGCTACCTAACATTTTTGACAAATTGCTGAAGTGTCAAATAGAAGCCTATCAGGAGGAATATTTGAAATCAGAACGGTTAGTGGGGTTATCAGCATTGCTAGTGAAAGATGATCGTGGGTTATTGTGTCTGGGGAACAGAATTTGGGTGCCTCGTTTGGGTGGTTTACGTGACCGGGTACTTCAAGAAGCTCATCAGTCTCGATTCTCTATTCATCCAGGTACGAATAAGATGTATAAAGATTTGAAGCAATTTTATTGGTGGCCGGGAATCAAAAGGAACATTGCTCAGTATGTGGAAAATTGCACTACTTGCAAGAAGGTAAAGATTGAACATCAAAAGCCGTTTGGTCAGTTACAACGTCTGGAAATACCGATGTGGAAATGGGAACAGATTACTACAGATTTCATCACAAAGCTACCAAGGACTCCGAAAGGATTTGATTCTATTTGGGTGATAGTCGACAGGTTGACGAAGTCTGCACACTTTCTACCGATAAAGGAAACTGATTCGATGGAACGCTTAGCCAAATTGTACATTGATGAAATAGTAACTCGACATGGAGTTCCAATTTCGATTATTTCAGATCGGGATAGTCGTTTTACTTCAAGGTTCTGGAGAAGTTTTCAAAAAGAGATGGGGACGCAGATAAAGTTAAGTACAGCTTATCATCCTCAAACTGACGGTCAGGGTGAACGAACGATTTAGACTTTAGAAGATATGCTCCGAGCATGCATTGTTGATTTTGGGGGATCATGGGATAAGCATTTGCCGTTGATCGAATTTGCCTACAACAACAGTTATCATTCCAGCATTCAAGCGGCACCGTTTGAAATTTTGTATGGTAGAAAATGTCGAACGCCTCTGTGTTGGAATGAAGTGGGAGAGAAACAGTTAGCAGGACCAGATATAGTACAGTTAACAACGGATAAAGTTACTCAGATTCGGGAAAGATTGAAAGTGGCTCAAGACAGACAGAAAAGCTACGCCAACCGACGCCGGAAACCGTTAGAGTTCCAAGTTGGAGATTTTGTAATGTTAAAAGTCTCACCTTGGAAATGAGTCATTCGATTTGGAAAGCAAGGTAAACTTAGTCCGAGATATATTGGACCGTTTGCAATTACTGAAAGAATTGGGGAAGTAGCTTACCGATTAGATTTACCACCAGAGTTAAGTAGAATTCACAAACGCCTTTCATGTGTCAAATTTTCGAAAGTGTTTGGTTACACCAGGTCAGGCAGTGTCTCTACCAGATATACAAGTTGATGAAAAGCTGAATTATGTGGAAGAACCTGAAGCTATTGTTGACCGAAAAGTCAAAGTTCTACGGAATAAAGAGATAAGACAAGTGAAAGTTCAGTGGCGACATCATAGGGGTCAGGATGCTACGTGGGAATCAGAGTCAGAAATGAGAGCCAAATACCCTCATCCGTTCACTTAACTGAATTCCGGGACGGAATTCTTTTAAGGGGGAGATGTTGTAATAACCAGGTATGTTATTGGTTTATTTAAAGGTGTTATTTTAATTTAATATTATGGAGTTAGAAGTTAAGGGGTAAGTTTTAATTTTATAATGGAAGTTTAGGGGTATGTTTTGCCAAATAGGATAAGTTTGGGGTTTGTTTAGTCTTTTTACCAAACTCCATACCACCACCGCCACTATCACCTCACTAGGAGGAGGTGTCCTCCATGTGGTTAACTTAGTTATTATCCTAATTGTGAGTGTGTGTGTGTGTGTGTGTGTGTGTGTGTTTCGGTTAGAGAGAAAAGAGTGTGTAATTGAAGAAGGAAAGGCTAAAGAAAAAGAAGGAGACTGAATATTTCAGCTGGGTTTAGGATTCACTTCAAGAAATCAAAGGTATTAATCTATATAATCCTTACTTTTATGTGTATTAAGTTTTACATGAGTTTTAGAAGTGGGTTTTGATGATTTAAGGATGTTTTGGAAAATCTGAGCATATGGTTAGGTTATGGTAATAGTATTAAACATATCTGCATAATTACAGCAACATGCATAGGTTAAAAGATTAAATTTCTGGGTTTTAGGATGAACAGTGGACTGAGACATTCATGCATGTCGCAGTGGTGGGTTGCGACATGGTTGAATGTTGCGATCTTCATGAATGTCGCAACCTTGAGTTGCGACTTGCTCGTGAAGTCGCAACAGTGGGTTGCGACTTGGTGCTATGACGCAACAATTGGTTGCGACTTGAGGGGGTTGTCGCAACAGTTGGTTGCGACATAAGGGAGAAGTCGCAGTAGTTAGTTGCGACTTGGTACTGTGTCGCAGTAGTTGGTTGCGACTTGGTGTAGTGTATTGCGACATAGAGTATTTCCATTGTTGATTGCGACTTGAGTCGAGGATTTCAGGATTTTAGAGATATTAGTCTTTAAAAGAAATATTTGTATTTATGTGGTACAGATTCCGTGAAACGGGACTGAAGAAATTGGAGTGCTTGGTAATAGCGTGGGAGGATCTTGGAAATAAACGAAACGAGTGAGTTTTTATTTAAAATGTTTTCAGATGGAATACATATTTGTGAATGAATGTAATATTGTGTATATGGTGTTTATATGAGTATTACATTGCATGGGTACTAGTTGGCCGGGCTTAGGACCGGTGAAAGTTGGCTGTACAGAGGGACAGTGGTGTTGGCTGTATTTAGTACAGCGGTGTAAATTAATTAATTGGCTTGCTACCAATTAATATGGCCAAGAGAAAGAGAAAGAGAAAGAGATGGATAGATACATGGTGCATGAGTCATATTTGGTATTTTCTTATGTGCATTATGTGTTTTGAATGTTTGTAAAGATGGTTTTTAACTAACGGGGATTTTTCTCACCAGACCTCAAGGTCTAACCCTCATTTTTGTTTTAAAATATGTATTCCAGGTCAAGGAGCAAATAAGGGACAGTGATAGGATATATCATGTTTAGATTTTTGGAAGATGCATGATTATGAAGATTCAAGATGTGTTTTGTATCTGTTATAATATTTTGTACTTTATTATAAAAGAAAAAGTTTGTACTGAAAGACCTATTTGGTTAAGATAAGGGACCGTAAATGAAATTTTGATGTATTATTTTGTGGTGAAATATATGTGTTATTTGTATGTTGGGAATCCGGGTTGTTACACTTGCCTACTCCGAAAGCTACGGGCACAATGTTGTTATTCACGTCCATGGCAACCGTGAGGAACATCATGCCCAAGTAACGCCCCTTTAAATGGGCAACGTCTATTACCAAGACACGACGCAGATTTGCCAGAAATGTGTGGATTTGCAAAAACGTAGGTGGTTTCTCTTTGTAAATGTTATAATTTATAATGTGTAAACATATGACGTGTTAATATACGTACCGTGGGTCCAAGGGCAACGAAGCCCAACTCAAAACGTCCATTTGAATCGGTCCTTATCTTGGTGACCGTACCTGGATTCTGCAACTCCAAATTATATAAATATGCAGGGAGTCGTTCATACGACTCCTCGGCAGTGCCTCTGACCATTAGCAGTGCCCTGCATCGCGCACGCCAACCTTGGTAGTAACCAATTGTGATCCCGTACTACTGGTTTATATCGTTGACGACGTCCTTTGGACGAAATGCCCTGCTAGCATCAACAAATTTGCCTTTCAGTAATGCACCCAAAATCTTTTTGTTGGCTTGTCGGTGGTTGGGATTCAGTTGCGTCCTCGGACAAGTGTGTTCGTCGTGCAACTTTCTAATGGCAAACATCCCGTCTTTAGAGCCCACGACCCTCGCGTGCATCCTCCAATTACAATTATCTCTCGCACATACAACTTCGTATCTGGTTTTGTCGGATTTCTGCGTGTAACTTTCGAAACCCTCTTCTATGAACTTAATTCCGAGCAGTGTGGCCAACTCATCCTTCGAATCAAATATTTCACCTACTTGTATCCTTGAACTGCGATTATAAGGTGCAGGTTCGTAGGTTTGTGTATGGGTATCCGAGGTTGGAAGAGTAGGAGGCATATCAAAAAGTCATTTAACTAATTAAATGATTTATTACTAGGGGTATATTTTCCTCCTTCGTCCTCATCACTATCGGTACCTGATCTGTCTATATCAGATCTACCCATTGTGAAAACATGGGTTTCGTCATCAGCAACTCCAGCAAAACGTCCTTCTTCGTCTTCTTGTTGTTGTTGCGTCTCCAGAACAAAACCAGGATAATAATCGTTAAGACCATATGTATGACCCGAATAAACTTTTGGGTCGTAGGACGCCTGAAATTGAGAATCAGGCTCCTCCAGTTGGAAGTCTTCGTCATCACCTTCGTCGTCGTCTTCGTCGCACACCGATGAATCAACATACACAAAAAGTGATGGAGGTCTTTCTGACTGGGCTGCAAATTGCAGAAAACCAGAGATATCCCCATCGTTGGATAACTCCACAATTGACCCATCAACATTTTTAAACACTAACTTGCAAACAGCACAAGGGTCGATTCCACATTTTTGCATGGCGTATGCAACAAACTTCTGATGAGTAAAGTTTACTGGCAATTTTACACCATGCTTAGATTTATAAGCAAAATTCCATCCATTGTTGTCTTGCACCCATTCACCATCGTAACAGAAAAATAGCTTAACTTTTGCAACAGATGAACTCATTTTTTCAGTAGTATCTCAAAAAGAAAATTCTGAAATTATGAAGAAAGAAAGCAAGAAAGAAGGATGAAATGGATGTGAATTATGGATTGCATTTTACTGATATTTATGGATGAAATTTCATTGAGAAAGATGAATTGAAACCACAATTTGGTCTTCCAAGTACAATAATTCAATGTTGATGAAACAAGCCAGTGAATTTCAACCACAATTTGGTCTTCCAAGTACAATACTTGTGGAAAAAACAGTAAAAACATGCAAAAAAACGTGAAAAAGGGACCAAAACTGTAACGTTTGGCCCCAAATCGCAGCCCCCATCGAGGGAGGGGCCAAAAGTGAAAAATTTGGCCCATCGCGGGACCATTGTGGGACCAAATCGCGGGCCACGTGGGCCTGGTCCGCGATCGCGGGGCCCATCGCGGGATCGCGGGGTATTTCTGTAAAATGGTTCCGAGTTTTGGGTATTTCTGCAAGTCAAAGTCAAACTTTCGGCATTTTAATAAATTTCCCTTTTTTATATTTGGTTTTTCATGATTTTATTATTTGTGATCAAGAGAAGAGTCGTTTATCAAATACTTACTGGTTAAACATTATGGGTTAATTATCTTATTGAGTGAGTATAGTAAGGATCAATAATCTTATGAGTAAGATGGAAAACAATGATCGAGAGTCTTATCCAGTAAGTAAGGACGACGACTCTTACCCAAATGTTAAAACACTTACTATCAATCCATTTGGAATTTGGATGGCTTGGAATGTTATTCGATAACGGAAGTGAAAGTAGTTACTCTTGCCGGTAAACATTTACCCGGTAAGCGTGTGGTAAACGACCCCTAAAAATATACTACTTGTAGTTTTCTTCTCCCTTTCTTCTCCCTATATATATGTGTGTGTATTAATGCAATGATTTTTTTGGGGGTGTTTGGTTGGGAATAATAAGGGGTAAGAAATGTGAATGATAATAAAAACTGTTGTTTGGTTTGATATAATATAATGGACCCATTATTCCAAACCCATTAATTTTCATTCCTGACCAAATTGGGGGAATGAAAATTTTATTCCCGCTCAGTAATTTTTTCTCATGCGTCCCTTTATTTCTCGATGTTGAATGGAAATATTTTTTATTTTTAACGTTGGACGTCACATTTTTTTATTAAAAAAATTCATACAAAACATTTTTTATTAATTATATTGGTTTAACCAAACAGCATCAATGGAACGCTCATTCATATTCTCATTCTCCTGCATTTCCATTTTCATTCTCATTCCTTAAAATGAACCAAACGCACCCTTAAACTTCATAAGTTGAGCTCATGCACTTCTTGTAGACAATGATTTTGGATTTCTTATTTGATTAAAACAAAATTTAACATTTGTTTATTGAGTCACGTCAAACTATTAGTATGACACTCAAAGTTTAAATGAATTATTAAGCTTTAGGTTTTCTACTAATAAAAAAACATTGTCCTTATAAGTTAACAAGGATGTTAGAGTATTAAAATGTCAATATGTATAGTTCAGGGTCTTTTATGTAATTAGCTGTAACTCCTCTTTGTATAAATAGGCTTTTAGGGTTCCTTGTCTAGGTTAGACACTTCACTTGTATTACTCTCTCATTATATGAAAACGGCCGATTCAGCCATCTCTCGTGTCTCTCTATCAATCGACTCTACAATTCTAACATGGTATCAGAGCTCTAGGTAAGCCTCCTCAACCTCTTTTCAGATCTGCACTATTGTTGCTATTGTTTTCCTTTTCTTCTTTTCTGCACTCGTTTTAGCCTCAGAAATCTCGTTTCTGTTGTTATTCTGTCGAAATATCAAGTTTTAAAGTTGCTCGGAACATCCTCTCGAACCTTCATACCAATTTTCAACCTAAACCGACCTGTTTTGAAAAATCCGACTCAAGAACATCATAAATTCATCGTTGTCGCAACCTTCTTATTCATCGTTGTCGCAACCTTCTAATATTCATCGTTGTCGCAACCTTCTTCCTCGTGAACAGTACCAAGTCGCAACCCTTAATTGCGACTTCACTTCAAATCGCAATCCTCAGTTGCGATTTCATTCGTGAACAGTCCAAGTCGCAGTCCTCACTTGCGACTTCATTTCCAAATCGCAGCCTTCAATTGCGATTTCATTCGTGAACAGTCCAAGTCGCAGTCTTCAATTGCGACTTCATCTCCAAATCGCAGCCTTCAATTGCGATTTCACTCGTGAACAGTCCAAGTCGCAGTCTTCACTTGCGACTCCACTCCCAAATCGCAACCTTCCCTTGCGACTTCAGTCCCAAGTCGCAACCTTCATTTGCGACTTCATCCCCAAGTCGCAACCTTCACTTGCGACTCCAACCTCAAGTCGCAATCCTCGTCTGAAAACAGTACCAAGTCGCAACCTTACCTTGCGACTTCATCCTCAAGTCGCAATCCCTGCCTGCGACTTCAGTCTCAAATCGCAATGGCTGTCAACCTCGGTCACTCCAATTCCATCTCAGTTGTTCTCAACGGGAGCAACTACGTTCTGTGGCATCATCATATGTCCATTTTCCTTAAGTCTCAGGGTCTCTACACTTACGTCACCGGTATATCTACTCTTCCGGTTCAGAAGGAGAAGGAAAGTGAAACTGACTTCGCAAAACGTATGAATGATTGGGACATTGCCAATGCTCGCGTTCTTGGCTATATAAACGCTTCTACCACCACTGAGATCAATCAACAGTTCCTCGGCTATACCACTGCAAAAGGGCTTTGGGACTTTCTTGCAAACAGGTATACCTCTACAGGACTCTCTCACCAATATCAGCTGTGGACCACCTTTCAGAACAAAAGGCAACTACCTGATCAATCCATAAACTCCTACATCTATGAGATGCAAGCTCTTAGAGATCATCTGAACCTGGGTGCCCCTCAAGTGTTTGATGACACTGCTCAGAAATTTACAGCCTACTTCAATCAACTGCACTTGACTACTATTCTCATGGGCCTCTCTGACCGCTTTGAGAATGTTCGAGCCTCACTTCTGCATCGACATCCTCTCCCTACCCTTGAACAAGCTATCACTGAACTGTTAAGCGAAGAAACCCGTCTTCAGCAGCGTTTTCCTCTACCATCAGACACTGTGCTCTACACTCCCAGCTCAGGGAAATCAAAAGGAAAACGGGGTAACCATGATCAGTCCAGATCTGCAAGCAAAGGGAATAACAGTGAATGCACCTTTTGTCACTCCACTTCCCACCTGCTCCTCAATTGTCCAATTAGAAAATGTCGCTGGTGTGGAATTACACAGCCACGTCACTATGCTTCTGACTGTTCAAAATGTCCATACCCAAAGCACTCTGGTAATCAAAAACAACAGTTCAAGTCGCAACCCATTGCTGGTTCCATCACTCAGGAGCACCCATCACCAGCACCTACAGCACCGAACAACAACCAATCACCATCTGATCTCATGGAACTCATGCGCCGAAACCAAGAGCTCATGGAGCAGCTTATGACAGGTTCTATGGGTATGAATTCTCACTGCAATGCAACCACACCAGGTAACCCTTGGATTTTTGATTCTGGATGTTGTAATCACATGACACCCAAGGCAGAAGGTTTTGTCTCTAAACAACCTTCCAGCCTGTTCTCGTCAGTCCGCACTGCTGATAACACTCGCTTACCGGTTTCCTTCAGTGGAACGGTTTCTACACCTGATATTCAATTACCTGATGTGATGCATATACCAAACTTATCACTGAGTCTGATTTCTATCACTCAGCTTATGGAAGCCAATCTAATAGTCTTATTTCATTCTACTGGTTGTGTTGTGCAGGATCCCAAGACCAAGCAGATCCTTGGAATAGGCCGTAAAGTTGGTCGGATGGTTGAAGTGGCCTATCTCCGTCTTCCGTTACCTGCATCCAATTTTGCTGCTTCAGTTTCCAGCACCCCGTCTTTTGAGCTATGACATGCACGCTTAGGCCACTTATCTTTAGCTAGGATGAAAGTTTTAGCTAATTCAGGACTCTTGGGAAACATTTCCTCTGAACATGTCTCTTGTCTATCTTGTCAACTTGGAAAACATCATGCTTTACCTTTTCAAATTAATGATTTTAAATCTGCTTCTGCCTTTGATCTTATTCATTCTGATGTATGGGGACCAGCACCACACCCCTCTATGGGAGGTGCCCGATATTTTGTAATCTTTATTGATGATCATACTCGTTTTACATGGATTTATCTTATGAAAAACCGCTCAGAATTACCCAAAATCTACATCACCTTTGCTCGCATGATTCTAACCCAATTTTCAAAACCCATAAAGATTCTTCGCGCGGATAATGCCATGGAATATAAAGAATCATCTCTTCTTTCATTTCTTCAATCTCAGGGCACTCTCTCTCAATACTCTTGCCCTGGCACCTCTCCAAAAAATGGTCGTGCCGAACGCAAACATCGTCACATTCTTGACACTGTTCGTACCCTACTAATTTCAGCCAAGTGTCCAGAACGCTTTTGGGGCGAAGCAGCCTTCACGGCTGTCTACACCATCAACCGACACCCGACTCCCATCCTCAATCAAAAGTCCCCGTATGAAACACTCTATGGAGTCTCACCTCCCTATGAACTACTCAAAGTATGGGGTTGTGCTTGCTTTGTTCAGCTACAACCTCATGAACATACCAAACTTGAACCTCGTTCTCGTCTGTGCTGCTTCTTAGGCTACGGATTTGAACATAAAGGATATCGTTGTTGGGATCCAATCTCTAAGCGACTTCGTATATCCAGGCATGTCACCTTCTGGGAACATCTTCCCTTCTCCACTGTGTCCAAATTTCAGGACCCCATCCCTTCTTCCTCTTCCTTCTTTACTGACACATCTATCTCTTTAGACTCTCTCCAATTAGATTCTTTGTTCTCCTCATCATCTGATCCACCAACTTCCGCATCACCTGAACCCTCTCTTAACCCGTCTGAGCCTTCACCTGAACCTTCCGCATCTTCTGAACCTTTGTCTGTACCCTCTATACCCGCTGACCATGATCAATCATCTACACCAACTCCCCGGCCTACTTCCGAGTCTTCTGCAGAGTCTATGGATCCTACCAGTGAATTTCAACCACAATTTGGTCTTCCAAGTACAATACTTGTGGAAAAAACAGTAAAAACATGCAAAAAAACGTGAAAAAGGGACCAAAACTGTAACGTTTGGCCCCAAATCGCAGCCCCCATCGAGGGAGGGGCCCAAAGTGAAAATTTTGGCCCATCGCGGGACCATTGTGGGACCAAATCGCGGGCCACGTGGGCCTGGTCCGCGATCGCGGGGCCCATCGCGGGATCGCGGGGTATTTCTGTAAAATGGTTCCGAGTTTTGAGTATTTCTGCAAGTCAAAGTCAAACTTTCGGCATTTTAATAAATTTCCCTTTTTTATATTTGGTTTTTCATGATTTTATTATTTGTGATCAAGAGAAGAGTCGTTTATCAAATACTTACTGGTTAAACATTATGGGTTAATTATCTTATTGAGTGAGTATAGTAAGGATCAATAATCTTATGAGTAAGATGGAAAACAATGATCGAGAGTCTTATCCAGTAAGTAAGGACGGCGACTCTTACCCAAATGTTAAAACACTTACTATCAATCCATTTGGAATTTGGATGGCTTGGAATGTTATTCGATAACGGAAGTGAAAGTAGTTACTCTTGCCGGTAAACATTTACCCGGTAAGCGTGTGGTAAACGACCCCTAAAATTATACTACTTGTAGTTTTCTTCTCCCTATATATATGTGTGTGTATTAATGCAATGATTTTTTTGGGGGTGTTTGGTTGGGAATAATAAGGGGTAAGAAATGTGAATGATAATAAAAACTGTTGTTTGGTTTGATATAATATAATGGACCCATTATTCCAAACCCATTAATTTTCATTCCTGACCAAATTGGGGGAAATGAAAATTTTATTCCCGCTCAGTAATTTTTTCTCATGCGTCCCTTTATTTCTCGATGTTGAATGGAAATATTTTTTATTTTTAACGTTGAACGTCACATTTTTTTATTAAAAAAATTCATACAAAACATTTTTTATTAATTATATTGGTTTAACCAAACAGCATCAATGGAACACTCATTCATATTCTCATTCTCCTGCATTTCCATTTTCATTCTCATTCCTTAAAATGAACCAAACGCACCCTTAAACTTCATAAGTTGAGCTCATGCACTTCTTGTAGACAATGATTTTGGATTTCTTATTTGATTAAAACAAAATTTAACATTTGTTTATTGAGTCACGTCAAACTATTAGTATGACACTCAAAGTTTAAATGAATTATTAAGCTTTAGGTTTTCTACTAATAAAAAAACATTGTCCTTATAAGTTAACAAGGAAAAAAAGATGTTGCAAATTATTTAGTTGACTTTCTAAAAATGACCATCTCATCACGTTCACCTATCAATTGTGTGAGATAGTGATTTTATATTGGGTTGCATTTCGTTTAATGGTCCTTTCTAATTCATTTGATTATTAATTCAATTTTTAATTGCAAAATTCTTAAATATAATATATGAAATTTTCAAATCCTTCCCAAACTCTTGTTGGGGTGTGGTATCTTACTTGAATACCCTTCATATCTAGATTTCTTTCTCGGTACAAATTAAATTTAGAAGCTCGTGAAAATGTAATCAATAAACAAATTAATTAAAATCATTTATTGGTTCCTGACGTGAAATGACAAGACAAAAAGTACAATTTGACCTGTCTTGCCATTTCTAGAAAACGGTGAAACGAGATGGGTTTTGGAGACCCCAAAATCCCGTGATTCAATGCCCAAAATCTATGGCTATTTCAACTTTCATATGTTTCGATTAGGGATAATAAATCATTCGAATTGCAAATGGATCAAAAACGAAAAACACAAAAACAGTGGATGAGGTTAAATCCTTTTCTAACTTTAAGTTAGTCATTTTTTATTCGTCTGTACTTCTTTTCGAGTCAAAATTTTAAACTTCTATGATGTAACAATGGCCATAAGGGCACTGATTTGAAATGGAGAATGAAACTATAAAATTTGTAAAATAAAAATATATTCAAACCAACAGATGTTAAAGGAAACGAGACAAAAAGGCTACCACATTGAGGTTAATTTCATGTGTTATGTTTATGGGGCCCTTGTCAAACGAGACAAAAAGGCTACCACAAAAATATATTCAAACCAACAGATGTTAAAGGAAACGAGACAATGTGCATTTTATACATTGATTATAAATTCACTATGCAAACGACGTTGCGAATAACTGATGCATGCAAGTATATGTTGTATTTTGAAAATACACTAATATAGTTTCGTTGCATATTATGATTACATAACATGTATGGTTGAGACTTGAGTGCACGGGGATGAGATGACATCCATATAAATATAATGGCCATGAAAATAAAAGAAACTATTTGGTTTCATATAATATAATCCTCTAAAAAACCTAAAATTTTATTCTAGGTTAAATTCGGAGGAATTAAAATTCATTCTTATTTTCATTCTCTGACATTTTCATTTTCATTCATATGTCTGAACCAAACGTCCCCTAAAAATATGACAAGGACAAAAAAGAGGGTCTGCAGGGTAGAGAAAAAAGATGGCCCAAATCGGTTCCGTCCTAGATTTCGAAACCGTAACCGTTCCCGATCCAGCCCAAAAACTTGAGGCCCGTTCTGTGTTCGAAACCCTCCGAAAGTCAGCAAGCACTGAAATTTGAAGTCAGCATTGGCCCAAAATAAGCCCAAGTCTTGGATTTGGTCACTAAATATACAATCTACGGTGGTGATTTCTAACTTTTTTATTTACTTACACTCATGATTCTTCTATATTTAATTTTTTTCACTCATGGTTCTCCTATGTTTAATTTACTTTCACTCATGGTCATCTTATGTTTAACATAAAAGGACCTGAGTGAAAGTAAATAAAAAAGTTAAGACAAGTCTAAGATTTGGGTAAACCACATGTACCACCGGTATAATTCACTCTTGAAAAAATAAATATATTTTGTAGCCCAAACTTGATATTATCTTTGTATTCAAGGCTCACTCTCGGTCTCAATACGGACTCGCCCAGAAAATCGGCCTCTGACCCTGTGACGACTTACGACTCACGAATCCCGTTTCCGACCTCACGCACTCACCGAAACCTCGTTCCCGACTTAAGCTCTCGGGGTCCGGCGGCCTGTTGCTGCTCTGCCTCTCACAGTCTCCCTTGTCGGTAAGTTGAATTTTCTAGGGTTTAGGCTCAATAATCGCTCCTTAGATTGACATGTTTGGAATATGCGTATATGCTTGATGCTTCTGGTATCTTGAATGATTGTATACGATAACATACTCCATAATTACACATTAGTTTGGATTTGGGAACTTAAACCTTGACTTTTTTATGCTTTTGTTATCTTGAATTTTGACGATTTACACATTCTAAGTGTTGATCTTGACAGAGTAGACTTGTAATGAAATTGTTTGGATAGTTGACAATTGACAGTGTTTGCAAATTATTGGCATATGGATAAATTGAGCAAAATGAAAGAAGCATATAGCTCACAATTCTGTCGTAGGTTTAGGTAGGGTGGCATACAGTTAGTTCACATATGTTTCGAAGGATCCAAATGAAGAATAAATTGAGAGATGTGATAAATACAAGACCCATAGTAAGTAAGTTATAAACACATTACTTGAAAATTAGCAAGCTTAATAGATGCTTATTTAGAATCCATAAATTCATACTGAATGCAATTTTTTTTTAATTCACTTGTTTTATTTAAGAGGAACACCATAGATAATAATTCTGGCTCCGCCCTTGTATAGAAGTATTTTTGAATTTGTGGATAGTGCACTAAATCTTCATGAAGTTTTAGTTATGCAATGATTTGGTTACAAGCTTGTGCATTTGTAGATTTGACCACTCTACCTATTGTTAGCTTAGTTAGGGTTTATAATGTTAAATTTGATTTGTACAACTTCGGTTGAACTGCATAAAATATTGGAAGTTAGTTTTGACATTACAGAAGATAAAAGTTAAGAGATGAAAATTCAGAAGATTTAAAGAGGATGAAAAGATGAGATGGATATAGTGGTCATTTGAAAAATGTCCAGTTTGCTTGTTGGAACATTTTCAACTCAGGGGCCGACGGGCCGTTTACCAAACACTAACCTGGGTAAGCGCTTATCGGTAAACTTCAACACTATCACTTACCGGGTAAGATTTTAGTTCACCAAAACGGTATTGTATGCAACAATTTTCCAGGTAAGCGCTTACGGTGGTAAGAGTCTTTGCCTTCACTTACCAGGTAAGACTCTTGGTCTTTGCCTTAGCTCTTACGCGGTAAGATTCTTGGTTCTTGCCATATTCATCCGTAAGGTAATGTGACTTGGTAAGCGGTTACCCGGGTAAGCATTTGGTAAACGGCCACTCAGTACTGCTTAATACATTTTGTCATTCTATCATTGGTAAATTGAAGGTCAAATATGGAACATTCGGTATCTATTTTTTAATGTTAATGTTACCGAAAATACCCGTCTCCCGGTCTCAGACTCTTAGCTTCATCTGCTACCTGTGTTACCTCTCGCCCCTTCCACCATCCGTCGTCGACACTCTCTGCCAGACGCCTCTACCTATTCTGCCGCAAAGTTTAGGTCCTCCCATGGACTCTTGCTTTTCCAGACCTAAGTCGTCTCCCATTCTTGAAGTACCTTTTTAAACTTTGATTTTGTTTATACTTTATACAAATTAATTTAGTTATAATTATATAGTTTATTATTACGATATGCTATTGCAGTTTGTCTGTATTGCACTTATGTGTAATGTGTTGGCTTTATTTGGGATTCAATTTTATTGAGAGAATATTGGTTTTGTGAAATTCTAATTGATAGAAATTTGTTGTAATGTATCATCTTGGATGGTTGATTGAATTAGTTGAAAACATTAAGTTAATATTTTGTTTAATCATGTGAATTGTGCATCAGTTTTGAAGTTTGTTCATTTGTAGATTTTATGCCTTCGAGGGAAAACATCAAGTTTATGGAATGGAAAATATGATCACTAAACTTCAATACTTCTTTTAAGCTTTTTAAACTAGCTGAATTTAGTCTGTGTTAATTGGGATCTTTTTAGCTCAAGTTGCCCCCGGGTAAAATTTCTGAACCTGCTGTTGGTTCTACCCAGTGGCGGATCCAGGAAATTCCTGGTTGGGGCACCTTTAAGATAGATTAAAGGCCCGCAAAGTCGTCCGATATATTTTAGTCTTATTCCACATTTCCACCATTTTGAGGGATTTTGAAAGTATTATTGGTTGATTGCAAGGGATTTCTAAGTTTTTTTGGCGATTTTGAGGGATTTTTCGGGTTTTTTGGTTGACTTCGAGAGTTTTTTTTGGTTGATGGGCTCCCGTACGAAAAATCACTGCGGGGAACTATGGTAGAAATGACAATAACAAATATTAACCTTAATATTTTTTTTCTAATGGCGCCCCCCTAATTTTTACTATGCATCCGCCCCCGGTTCTACCTCCCAACTCATCACTCTCACTCATCATACGGCATTCCTCTATAACCCCCCATGAACACCCACAGTAAAAGTTTGAAACTGCTACTAAAATACTCAACTTCGACATCATCATCCTTTTGATATTTTTACCTAGGATCATATAGTGGATTTATAGTTAGTCATCTGTCGATCTAGGTGGTGGAACCAGGAATTACAAGTTTACAACATGTGGATGCACACTACCATAACATTTTTTTAACTATGCTCTATATTTATTAATTCTTTTACATAATACTCGCTCCATCACAAAATAAGTGTCCACAATTGAAATGACACATTTTAGACATGCATAATTATTACTCTTTTTAGTTAGTCAAATGACAACTTTACCCTTATTTAATTTCTCTCTCTTTACAACTCTTAAATATTTGTGTATTAATCAAGGGTATATTTTAGAATTTAGTTATATATTTTTGAAACCGAACACTTATTTTGGGACAAACATAAATAGAAATGTGGACTCTTATTTCGGGACCGAGGGAATAATACATTATCAAAAAAAAAATTATCCGTACCACATAGGTCCGTCCATAGTTGATCTATCTCAGGTAAGTTGTCTTTCAATACATGTACACAGTTTTTTCCAAATTTCCAGAAAGATCCATTTATAAGATATGGGTTAAGTTTTTTCAGTTGAATGCACTTGAAAATTCATACCTGGTCATGGAATATTGTCAACCAAAAAGTTACATTATAGTCTTTACCAAAGCTTAGCATGGGAGAGCTTATTAGGCCTATACTGGAAACATATATGGTCCAAGGTTTTAAATTTGTCTTTTATTTGTGTAGTTTGGATGAAACTAAAATTAGAGTTTGGAGTTCAAAAAGGCTCCAAGTTTAGAGTGTTTGAAAGGAGTATTTCTATTTTTGTTAACACAATTTGTCCTCTGTTTCATACATACATGTTTCTAAGAATAAAATAAGATGATACTTGACGATAAAAGAAAATCTCAATTCATCATCCACCAAACACCAGAACTGAATATCACAGAAGAAATTTCTATGCGAATGCTTTCTTGGGTAGTGTTTTTATTCCAAAAGGACTGGGCCTTAACTGAATTTTCTCTTATTTTTTGGAATTACATGTTATCGTAGTCAAGTTCTGTTGATCAAACATTTCTAGTGTTAAGGGGGTTGCTTATAAAATCATCAACGGTAGGACATAAAAGTATGAGGAAGAGGTGGAGTCAGCAATTTGTATTTCTTAAGTTTTATAGTTTATTTAGCTCTGAAGTCTGAATTATCTATGGTTGTTTCTCATAAACTTTTGAAGATTGGAAATGGTATATTCATGTTATCCTGCCCCGTTAAAATCTTATATGTTAGATTATAATTTTTGTATTCTTGTAGAGGGATAGCTTGTTCTATTTCCTGTGTTCATGTGAAGGTGATGTGACAAAGATGGAACAGGGATTAATTTACTGCCTGTAATATAACACATAAACATCATTAGCTAGGAAATGGTCAAATTAAGCAGATTTGTTTACTGCCTGAAATAGTGTTCACTTAGCAGAACGGATATGGTCAAATTAAGCAGATTTGTTTTTGTATTTCCTATAATCATAAATAAATTGTTTTTGTCATAAGTTACTTTGTTTACAATGATCTTTTGTAGTTTGTATAGTAATTTATCATAAAACTATAGAAGGTGCATCTTAGATAAATTATGTGTTTATCTGCTCTTATATCATTTCTAATTGCTTGCTTCACTGCTCACTTTCTTGCATAAACTTTTGATGTTTTTGAAAGTGGTATCAGCAACCTGAAGGCACCACTAATCCATGTGGTCTAGGCCCACCTCCACACAGTCCCGGAAGCGGCAAAGCCCTCCTTGTGGGAGGTTGGTGTGGCCACAAGGGTTTGTGCATCCAATAGGAATCGAACTACAACTCATGAACCTTGTTTTTTGTCCAACTTAATCTGAAACCTTTAGATTCTAAGATGTTTCTGCATACAACTACATTGCCTAGTCTCATTAATGAACATGATGTCGTGGATGATAAGTATAGGCCTTGATACATCATATTGGGTGTCATTTATCATTCATCACAAAAGCAAATTGATGAATATGGGGCTGTTTACCGAACGCTTACCTAGGTAAGTGCATACCAAATCACATCACCTTCTGGATGAATATGGCAAGGACCAAGAATCTTACCCGGTAAGAGCTAAGGCAAGGACCGAGAGTCTTACCTAGTAAGTGAGGGCGAATACCTAGTAAGTGAGGGCGAAGATTCTTACCATGGTTAGCGCTTACCGGGAAAATTGGGAAAATTGTTGCATACTGATACTACACCGTTTTGTGGACTAAACTTTTGTCCGGTAAGTAAGTGAAATAGTGTTAGAAATTTTCCAGTAAGCGTTTGGTAAACGGCCCCTTAATGTTTGTCCGGTAAGTAAGTGATAGTGTTGATTTTTTTCTTTTCTTTTTTGTTAAAAGGGGACGGAACCCCAGGAAAACTTTATTCATTACATGGCTTGAGCTTTACCCTTTAACCAGTTGTACAATCTTGAAGATATATTCTCTTCATATAGATTTAGATCAATATACGCATCGTTACTTCATTCAACCTCTTCTTTGTTCAAAGAGTAACGTTACATAACCTAGTTAGCCATGCTATAATCACCCCTTGAGGATATCCAAAGTGCTAGTGTCATGCTCTCCTTGATGTTAATCGGTCCATTATTGTTATTACCACTTCATGTTATATCTTAAAATCCATTAAAATCCAAAGGGAAGTATTCCCATATTTGCAACCAGGCTAACCATAATGTTATATCTTAATGGTCATCATCTTTTATTGATATGTAAGTACCTAAAGTGTTGTTATTCGTTCATGTTGTAGATCATACGTGGAAAACATGGGCCGAAAATCTGGTGAGCTACATATAAATGCAAAGAAATTTGGGGGTCTCTCAAAACCTTGTATGAAGGATATGGTAACATTTCTTGGCTGTTTGTCCCTTAATCATAACAACGATGAAAAGTGTGCTCGTCAACGCCAGCAACTAGATACCTGCTTGGAGTCTCAGGTTATCATTTTATATCAACTCTATACACCAACACTTGTTACTGCTTTGATCAAGAGTGTAGGAGGGACTTATTTATTTATTTATTTATTTATAAATGTATATTTGATTTGTCCTGTGATAACGCATCTAGTTATGACTGTTGTTTTGCAGACGGGCAAAAAAAGAAAACCCTGGGGAACCCTGAATTATCACTTGCAGAGGCTCAACAGAGGAAGGAAGTAGCTTTGGTTATTTGAAGAAATCATTTAATGCTGTGGTTGAAGATTTTCAGGCATGTTCAACAAACTTTACGCTCTGATTAGCAATTTTGATGACGATCATAAATGGGCTGGTGGTTCTGCATGAATAGCTAGCTCCTGTTTATGCTGTTTAGACATAACAAGAGCCAACTATTCAAGCAGCAGCTACATTAAACTCATAGATATCTTAATGTTTATCGATCCTGTCCTATGAAACATGTGTCGAGAATGAAATTTAAGATGGTAGACTTTGCTGAATTTAATCTTAATGCAAGGAATTAGTTCTGGTTTTGAAATTGCATATATTGAACATATGTGTGGCTTTAAAATATTCAATATAAGTGTCTAGAGATTTGCTGTGTGTGTATGTATGTGTATTGATGGAGAATTGGGTTAGCATATCTTGAAGTATGAGGTTAAAGAGCTAAGTTGTGACCAAATGTACCTCAGGGTCAGGTTGGGTATAGCTTAGTGGCTTGAGAATGGTTGGAGCCATGAAGGTAGGCAACAAATAAGAATGATACCTTAGTTTGTGCAAGATAAGATTTGAACACCTGGGTGCGGATTGACCCGGGGTTAAACACGGATTGACATGGGTAAGGTGTAGTCAAGTGTAGATGCATAAACTGTTACTTAACCTTGTATTATTTTCATGTTAGTCTTGTGTCTAACTGAAAAAATAGATCTCAATGAGGGTCTCAAGTAACATGTTTCTTCTGCAAAATAAATTCCTTAAAGAATTAGTATATTTATGATTTCATAGAGAAAATTACAGTTTTGGTTCCTACAGTTTGTGTATTTTTATTTTGCCATTGTGGTTTTGTCATTTTTGCTCCCACCACGGGCAACAAAAAGCTATGACAAAGCCTTAGAGTTTCTGGATATAAACCACGATCTTCAAGGCAATTACATCTACTAAGGTTTTCAATATTGTGACCACCATTTATCCTTGTGATCATAAGAAGGTTGTACATTTTGCAAAAAGAGAAACCATGAATCCTTTGAACCAACTTGAAGCCTTCCCCCTCGGACCTAAGTCAAGTTCCACACCCATTCCCACCTACCTTCATTTCAAGGACATCTATTACTCGGTATAATTCCCTTCCTTTATATTCTTTTCCAAGTTAAACAACCTTGAAAAACGATTGCTCAAACAAAAATCCCCAACCCGTTTATCCACCCAAAACAAGATAGAAGATATGTCCCTTAGTTTTCTAATCAAGGAGGTGAACGAGTTCGAAACCCATCCCAAAGAGTTGATGTTTTTCTACGTTTGGTTTGATTACGATATTTCTAATCAAGGAGGTGAACGAGTTCGAAAATTTCAAATCCAAACAAACATTCAAACCAAATATGAGATTATTTAGAATGTTACTGAATTTTAATTCTCTCCAAATCATATCCAATATTACAAATCAAACTTGTCTAGAAAAGAAATTTGAAAGTAGAAAGATGTATATTCCAGCTGCTCCAAGCCAGTAAAACATCCACAATGGAGTGACTTTAAAAGATATCAAAATTCATGTTAGCAAACAAAAAACTAAAAGGACTCACTCCACTAAAACCTACTCCAACTTCCTTGTGGGTCTCATATGCCAAATTCTATTAGTTTTGTATAAACTAAACCTATTAAAACAAAATAATTTTTTATATAAATCCCAATAAACCAATAAGATTTTACAAATCACACATTACCAACATAAGAACTTGAGTTTCTATTTAAAAATCAAGTTTTTACAAGCAGTCACTCTTCATTTTGGTTCTAGCTTCTAAGCTACTATCAAGATTTAAAATAGCATGACACTTGATGTGGTGTGGCGGCGACCTTAAACATTAAGTATTACATATTTACATGTCACGACGAGGATGCAATGCTTTTTAAGGCGTGACATAAGTCGACAAATTTGTATGTCCTATATATATATATATATATTATTGATTTGGAAGTTTATCTGATTAAATGTACACGTGTGGAAATGATATTCAATACTTTTGAGGTGATTAATGCTGCCAAAAACTGAAAATAAAATTCATATTATTGATTTCCGGATGAAGACAAAAATAGGGAATTTATTATTCATCTGACGAACTTAAAACTGAAAATAATTAACAAGGAAAATTATTAAGTAGCAAGTGGTTGGTGGTGTTCATTTTTGTTTTTATTGTTTTTTAAAAGTGTGAACCCCAGAATAAAATGATGAAGGCACATGGACGAGACCGAGCGAGAAGTAGAAGCCAAATGCAACTTGACAATTACGGACCCAAAACCCATTATTTATCTAAATTATTTATTACCAATTATAGAAATTCATATAATGCTTATTATTTATAAAATCGACTATTTTTTTCATTTTCATTTTTCAATCGGATTCTCAAAATTCGGTTAAAGGAATACATATATTTACTATATTATTATTTAAATTTAAGTGTACAACTTATAATTGTATATGTACGTACAAGTTTCTTAAAACTTCCTGTTTTAATCTTTTAGAACTAATTGATAAACACGTTAACGCTGTGTTCTCTAATCTGGAAGAAAAAGAAACGGATGGAAATGAAAGTAATTTTTTCATTTGTGTTCTCGAAAAGGAAAGACAAAAAAGGAAAAAAATATTTTTTTTCGTGTTCTTGAACAGAAGTGAAAGAAAATGAGACACATCATTTTTACTAATATATTCTTAAAAATATCTCTTTTATAATGAAAGATCGAGTAGTTTTGTAATTTTAATAATTTTTTTTAAATGTTTTGAATATTTCTTTCTTTTCTCATTCCATTTCCCCCCACATTTGAGATGAAAGTTTTGGAATGAAACTTATCATTATTTTTCTTCCGTTTCTTTTATTTTCTCTTCTAAAAAAGTTTTGAGAACACAATTTTCTTTACTTTCCTCCTCTTTCCTTTCTTTTCCTTCGTAAAATAAGTTTCGAGAACACAACGTAAAGTAATGATAAATCTTAAGCCTTACTAATACGATGCTATACTCCATAGAACTGATAACTAACCGATAACTCTCTCACTTTCCTAAAATACACACAAAACAAGTAGTAATAAATTTAAGAGAAGGTAGCACAAAAGGAATCATTAAGCATAAATGAGGGTTCAAGTTCTCAATAAATGAGATTGGATCACGTTATAGAGTGTTTGTCTGAGTGTATAGACATGCATGTTCGATTGTGAATCTAATTTTTGTTGCGAACAAGGGACCAAAGAGAGCGTGCCATATGTCTGGGACATTCGTCATTAATGGTGTAAAATTCATCATGAGTGTTGTACAAATTTCAAATGGTGAATGGGAACATATATATGTCGCGCTCTTAGTTGTTGCAATTGAACTCTCTCTCTCTCTCAATACAAAAACTTGAAAATATATTTCAAACAAATGTGATTATAAAGGTGGCTACAACCATCTTTTTTTTATTAAAACAAAACAAATCTCCCTTTGTATAAAGCCCAACACAAGTCTAAGAGCATCTCTAACAACTTCTCTAAGATAAGAAATAAATGAATTTTTGTTCTAAGCTTATCCAACATCTTTGTTATCTTCTTCCCTACAATAGAGAGAAAATTGAAAAAATTTCAAGTTCCGAAAATTCTCTACAATTTGATGGTGGAAAAGAGAAATATTTTATATTAATTTTTTAAGTGTACTAGGATAATGAATTATAAAATAGTATATTAATATAATTTGTGTTATATACTTTTCAAATTAAAATTTTATTAGAGTTGAATATAATTCTTTTCAAAAATTTAACTTTTGATTTTTTATTTTAAAAAATAATAAAAAACCTGTTAAACATTCTATATAAGTGACCCAATTATTAGTAGTTTATTAACCAATTTCAAGACCTGGACGTGTGGGCTTTTTGGAGGACCGACATGTTCATTGTGCATTTCTACTTTTAAACCGATCACTTGTGCTCAAAATATCAATTCAAATAATTAGTTTTAAATGTTTTATTGAGCTCAGAAACAATTAAAAAAAAAAAGAGAGTAGAGAATTGAAAAGAGGTAGCGGTCAAACTTGCAATTAAGTGGAAGATGGACACATAGTCCGATCGGCGTGGGTCAGGCTTTTTCAGTGCACCCTGCCTCCAGTCCTCTTCTCCTCCGGCAAAGCGTGCTTCTTATCTACCTAACTGTCTCTTCCGTATCAATCCATATATATATATATATATATATATATATATATATACATGCATGGTTAGAGGGAGGTTTAGGGGAAAACCTCAAAAAACAAAAAACTGGAGAACACCCCTTCATTTGGACGATATGCATTTGTGCATACAGGTAATTTGTAACATGCACACGTACATATGCACAATAAAAACAAAAAAAAAACATAATTTACCTGCTGAACCTCCCTCTGTGTATATATATATATATGTATATATTCTTTATTCAAACATTTTAATTTAATTTTCTCACCATCTTCATTCCAATTTATTGGCAATTTTTTTATCAAAATAAACCTTACGCTGTCTAGAACACATGTACAATCTCTATTTATTTTTTGATGATTTATTAGACATTTATATTTTCTTGAAATTCCAAAATCAAAGGTTTTAATTGTTGGATCGAGCGAGCAGCATATGGTGAAAAAGGTGGGTTTACACAATTACATGATACATCGATGATCCATTACATGCATGCATGCATATATTCCACCCGGGATCTTCCTCCATCTCTTTCATACACACCAATACACCATACCCATGGAACAAACACAGATCTTATCCTCTCTCTAGATAATAAAAAACGCCTGAATTACATTTGATTTGTGTGAGTTATGATATAGTTAAAAAAGTATAAGAGCATCTTCAACAGATTTTTCTCAAAATTTCTTTAAAATTAAAATAAAAAAGTCAAAATCTTCAAAAAAAAATTACATCCATCTCTAAGAGATTCCGCGTTTCAGAGAAACAAACGTTGGAATTTGGATGCATGTTTGGCATGCAGGCCAAGCTGTTGTTTTGATGACTGTCCATTGTGCTCTCTGTCCCCCCTCATCCACATTTTATTAATTCTTTTTCTTTTAAAATAATTTCAAATATATATTTTTATATAATTTCATATCCACAATTATTCATAAGAGTATAGATATTACATACAATCATATATATATAATTAATGAACATGCATGCTTTAAAAGAATATTATTCATATACATATAAAAAACTGATCACATAAATCATAGTCTGTAAAGATTGTAACATGTACTTTATTCATTAATAAAATAATAATGAAAATAAAGAGCTCATTAAACTTTAGGTTTTGGATATAGAGCCTAGTTTAATATTTTAAAGTTGATTTATGAAAGATGTCTCCATAAAACAACACAAAAGTTTTGATGATGATGATTTGGTTAATTAATTAATTAATTTCCAGAAAATAATGCAATCATGTGTAGGCTTGTGTGGGTCTTGCACTAAACTTGAACCTGATTGGCCAGCCACAACAGAAAAACAAGGATTAATTTCTGTCTTTTAATTTAATTATTTTATTATATTTTTTCTGATAAAATAATTTGAGAATCTTAAACACTTAATAATTGTGATAAATATTAATAATTTTTTATTTATATGGATTGAGTTGTAAGACTTAAGTGAAGTATATATGTAGAGATGCAACTATCAGCTGTTTGCCTTATTCCTTCATCTTCACAAGGGAGGAGGACTTGTACAACAGGTTAGAAAAAAGCTTCTCATCCTACTTCCAAACCACACTCAACAAATTCAGGAAAAGATAAAGTCAAACTTTTAAATTTTTTCAGATTTTCATAAAAACCTTCAGTTTCTTATTTATGTAATCAATTAATTAAACCTGTAGTTAATCTTGAAGTTAAACATAAATCCAGTCTTAATTAGGGATTGAAGTTTCTTCTTCATAATTTTCCATATATGTTCTAGAATTGAAACTCCAATAGTCACATAATGGTGGAATTTTCTCTTTCTTCATCTCTTGATGTATGTCTGGTACCAAATCTTTAAGTTTTCCCTTCAATTAAGTAAGTAAATCTTTTGTGTGTTAATATTGATTATATAATGAAACATGAATTAAATCATCAACTTGATCTACTTCTTTTGGATGTGTTTTGCTATGTATATAAATTGAATTCATATGATCTAACTATATATATATATATATATAAGTTTTGTATCTACTGATATTAATTAGGGTTGGTGTTTACTATATAGCTTGTTCTAGCAAACTAATCGAAGAAGACATATTAATTAATATCATCAATGGGGAAATTGATAGCTGAGCCATATGATATGGAATACATGAAGATGGCATTGTTAAAGCATGAAGAAACATTCAAACAGCAGGTAATTAATATTATTATTAATTATTATATATCTGGAATTACTTGAATCCAGCACTTGGATCGATGTCTTTAATTAATTAATGAAAATGAATTAATTAATGTGGTGTTGTGGTTTTTGAAGGTATATGAACTTCACAGATTATATGAAATCCAAAGGATGTTGATGAAGAAGATGCAAAGAAGCATGCAGAATACTACTACTAGTAGTTGGAGTTTGATCAAAAATGGAAACATATATGATCAAAAGCAGGCCGATATTGATCTTCAAAAACAAGATGGGGGTCATGCTTATTATAATGATCATCAGCAGCAGATGGGTGATGAAGATGATGATGATGATGATGATGATGGTGATGATGGTGAGATGGAAGAGGAGAGTGAAATCGAACTCACATTGGGACCCACCACAAGGTATAGCCGGAAGAAGAAGAAGAAGAAAACAGGCATGTTATATAATTCGGAATCATCTTCAGGTTTAGGGATGTTTTCATCACCATCTTCTTCTTCCACTCATAAAACCACACTAATTACCCTACAGAATTCAGGTGTAGTAGTACTTGACTCATGTAGATCAACAGCATGCACTTAACTTGATTGTTTATTTTCATTCATTCATTTGTGTGTGTTAACTTAACTTAAGTAACTAATTACGACTAGTTTAATTTTATTGGAGGGTGATTAATTAATAAAACTTAAATGATCTCCACCGTCAAAGATCGATCCATATCTACCTGATGTGATCATGTGGTTGGGTTTCAGTGAGAATGAAAGTTACGGTGAGAGGTGTAAGAAGGGTCCAAAAGATTAATCCTAAGTGAAGATCAATACTAATGAGATGCATCAGATCAATTCCCGTTAACGTTAGGAGCACAATTCATTGGTGGATGTGAGATTAAAAATGATCAAAGGTCCAGATTTCTTCTTACGCTTCTTACTTTAACTATTTTTCTCACACGATACTTCATCTATATAACCATTTAGTACTCGTATGAAACTATATATCTATCGTTAAGGTGCTTTTGGTACGCAGACATGTTAGAACATGATAGGATGAGACAAGACAGAACAGAACAGGACAAAACAGTTGTTCAACGTTTGATAGATAGAATTGGACATAACAAAACATATAACATTAGATAAAATACAATAAATAAAATTTAAAGAATGGGTATACTATCAAATAGAACGTGTATTTGATGTTTTAGAATAGAATTAGATTGTGACAAAATCCATATCTCCATTGCCAGTGATTTCTCATTTGGGTGTAGATTAATTTTGTTGGTTTTACTGGAAAATGTTGATTTTGTTGCAACGGGGTAATGTGTACTATTCTACAAAAAAGATTTTGTTGCAACGGGTAATGTGTACTATTCTATAAAGGAATTTTTTTGTAAGTTATACATTAAACACAGCTTGTAGCTTGCTTTTGTCCTTGGTCAATTTTGGACTGAAGCTGTTCTGACTTCTTACTGTCGTATATTTTTTGAATCAAAGGCCCCATTGCTGGAAAGGCTCGGCTTCAAAACCGTACGTGGAGCTTCCGCCTCATACGGCTCCCCTAGGGATGGAGGTAGGCTCAGCTTTTTTGTTCTTTTTTCCCAAAAAAATAGCTCACCGGATACCGTTTTCTTGTGTCAAAGTTATGGATCATGAAAATGTTACAAATTTTGGTCTTTTTTCTTTTATATATATATATATATATAGTGGTGGGTTAAAATGAAAACTCATTTTTCATTGTGCACATGAGGACAAGTCACAACCATTGAGCAAAATTTAGAAAACTAATCAATGGTTAGAACAAAATAAGATTAATTAAGAAGTGATTAGGAATCAAATTGGAAATTTGCATATGCCCCTACCTTATTTGACTTTTTACTTTCTTTTTTAATTAAAAACTTGGGAAATTAATTAAAATACCCAAAGTTTGACTTTGACTTACCAAAATACCCATTTTTTTCAACTTTTGCAAAAATACCCATTTTGAAAATTTTGATCAATAGGGTATAAACTGAAAATTTTGATCAATAGCGGGACAAATTGCGAGACAATCGCGGGACATAGTGGGACAATAGCGGGATCAAATGTTTCAAAATGAACCTTATCTCGCGATCGCGGGATAGGGTATAAACTGAAAATTTTGATCAATAGCGGGACAAATTGCGAGACAATCGCGGGACATAGTGGGACAATAGCGGGATCAAATGTTTCAAAATGAACCTTATCTCGCGATGGCGGGACAAATAGCGGGAAAAATGGGTATTTTTGCAAAAGTTGAAAAAATTGGGTATTTTGGTAAGTCAAAGTCAAACTTTGGGCATTTTAATTAAATTCCCTAAAAACTTGTACCCCCTTAAATTTTAAAATAAATTATCTTAAAAATTACTAATATTTTAACCAAACAAATTATATAAAAAAAACGAGAATTTCGTGCTCTTCGATATGACATCCATCTTGATATAATTTTTTTTATTTTAACCGTTTTTACGTGAAATGTCATATATGTGTTATATTCAATATGAATATGTATGCACGTCCCTGGGTATCCACATTCGGTATGAATAACAAATGTGAACGCGCATTCACTATTCATGATGAATAATATAGTATTCAGTATGAATAATAAAGTATTCAGAGTGAATAATACGACATTCAGGATGAATAATACACGAATTCATGATCCATGTATTATTCATCATGAATCGTGTATTATTCACCATGAATGTTGTATTATTCATCCCAAATGATACATTATTCATGATGAATAATAAATGAACGACCGTGAAGGTGTGGGCACATCCTCAGGTGTCCACATTCAGTATGAATAACAAAGGTGAACGTTCATACACTATTCATGATGATTAATAAAATATTCAGAATGAATAAAAATAAAACACGAATTCATGAATCGTGTATTATTCACCTTCAATGTTGTACTATTCATCCTGAATGATACATTCATGATGAATAATACATTCATGATGAATAATACATGAATGACCCGTGAAAGTGTGGACACGTGACACGCCCTCTTTTGTTCCCCGGTTCACAACCGAAACTCGATGAGTGTTGGGTTACGGTGATGAATAATGTCTTACGGCGTTGAAGAAAGTGTTGAAAAATGTGATGTCGAGTTACGGACCCACGATGTCGAGGTGTGGTACACATTTGAACATATATTAATATTCATAATGAATATAGAACATATATAACATTTTATGTAAAACACGGTTAAAACAAAAAAACTATATCGAGATGGATGTCATAGCGAAGAGCACGAAATTGTCGTTTTTTATGTAATTTGTTTGATTAAAATATTATTAATTTTTAAGATAATTTATTTTAAAATTTAAGGGGGTAAATCTTTTTAATTAAAAAAGAAAATAAAAAGTCAAATATGATAGGCGTGAGATTGAAATCATCTTCCTTTTTTTACCCCTAATCACCTTAACTAATAATTTCAATTAAAAACTATATTTAATAGGAGTCATTGGATCAATAGAAATGGAAGGGCCGAGATCTGTCCTCATGTACACAATGAAAAATGAGTTTTCATTTGAACTTTTTTTTTCTCTCTCTCTCTATATATAGGGGTTAAATCAAATGAGAACAAAAAATATGTTACAAACTTGTGAGAATCGATATAAAAATATATTTTACATGATATATTTTCATCAAATGCTAGGATTTAAGATATATTGCTTTACATGTATCTGTTTCATAATATGATAGTTTCACAAGTATTTGTTTCACCACATGAATATTTTTTACGTGTATTTTTCACGTGTAATCTTTTCACAAAATGAACACAAACATATGTGAAACAATATCTTAAAATATAGGTTTTGATGAAAAAAATCATGTAAAAAATATTTTTACATCAGTTCTCACGAGTTTGTAACATATTTGTGGTTCTCATTTGATTATCGTCCTATATAAAGGTAACCGGTTCTTTAATTTTTTTTTGCTGGAGTTGCTGATGACGAAGCCCATGTTTTCTTAATGGGTCTGTCTGATGTTGATTTATCAGAAACCGATAAAGATGAAGATGAAGACGAAGAATTAAAAACAATAACCCCTAGTTTTAAATTATTTGGTGGTTTAAATGGTTTTTTTGATATGTCACAACCCCTTCCAACCCCGAAAACCTATATAACAACCAACCAACCCGCACCTTATAATCTTAGTGCAAGAATAGCTGTCGGTCAGATATTTGATACTAAAGACCAAATGATTATAGAGCTCTTAACTAAGTTTATTAAAGAGGGTTTCGAGTTTAGAACGAAGAGATCTAACACAAAAAGATTCGTGGTTGTATGCGTCAGAGAGAATTGTGGTTGGCGTATGACGCTGGCCACCGTGGGAAAAGATACTACGTTTCACGTTCAAAAGTTGGAGGACGTACACACTTGTTCGAAGACCTAATTGAATCCAGCCACCGACAAGCAAAACAAAAAGGTTTTGGGCCATATACTCAAAGGCAAATTTATAGATGCTAGCAGGGCACTTCTCCCAAATGACATCGTGCACGATATAAACCAGCAGTACGTTATTACTATTGGTTACCACCAAGGTTCGCGTGCAAGATGTAGGGTACCACTATTGGTGAAGGGCACTCCTGAGGAGTCGTTCAACCGACTCCCTACGTTTTTATATAGTTTGAAGCTGCAAAATCCAGGTACACACACTAGAATAAGAACATATTAATCAAGGGGGTGTTTTGAGTTGTGTTTCGTTGCTCTTGGTTGCGCTGTACGTATATTAATACGTCATATGTTTACATATTATAAATTATAACATTTACAAATGGAAACCACCTACATTTTTGTAGATCCATAGTTTTTTTTGACAAACTTGCGCCGTGTCCTTGTAATAGACGTTACTCATAGCCAACTCTCATCAGAGCACAAAAATCGAAAGAAGACGTCGTGAACTGGTCATACCGCCACGGATGGTGTCACACCATCGTGCCACAATGACGTGCTTATGGTACCCTCATAGGTGGTTAGTAGCTCGGTATACCATAACGCATAAACTACGAAAGTACGTCACAACATATGGCCGTGTAGCTAACAAATATATAAGTCTACCAATTAATCGCTGATATCCAGTAAAATCCTTTAATGGAGGATCTTTGGATTCTGATCCAACAGAATCAGTTACTACAAGATTCATGTCCATTGGAGTGTCTATTGGTTTACACCCCAAGTATCCAAAGTCATTCAATAACTCTAAACACTATTTCCTTTGTGACATACATAAACCTTTATCAGTTTCCAAAATTTCAATACCCAAAAAGAATTTTAGATAACCTAAATCTTTTATTTTAAAACTTGATTGCAAATGATTTTTAACACAGTTAATTCCTGATTCAGAATTACCTGTTATAACTATATCATCAACATACACTAAAAGAACTACAAACACATTATTTGCAGATTTAGTAAAAAGCGAATAATCACTAGTACTCAGAATAAAACCATGCTCAAATAAACAAGAAGACAGTTTGGCGTACCACTGTCGAGGAGCTTGTTTAAGTCCATACAAAGACTTAACAAGCTTACAAACCCTTTTGTCATTTGGTGAAAAATACTCCGGTGGCAAACTCATGTAAACTTCCTCTTCTAAGTCTCCGTAGAGAAAGGCATTATTTACATCTAGTTGATGCAACGGCCACAGATGCTGAACAACAAGGGCTATAACACATCTCACCGTGACCATCTTTACTACGGGAGAAAAGGTTTCTTCGTAGTCTAGATGTTCACGTTGACTGTAGCCCTTGGCTACAAGACGTGCTTTATATCTTTCTATTTCTCCGGTGAATTTATATTTTATCTTATATATCCACCTACACCCAATAGGTTTGCAACCAGGTGGTAACTTAGTTAGAACCCAGATTCCATTTCTATACAGGGCTTCCATCTCAGTGTTCATAGCATCTACCCAGTTCTGGTCTTTACTAGCCTCAAAGAAACTATCAGGTTCAAATGACTTATTTAATGTAGACACAAAACAAAAATTGTTTGTATTAAGTCTAGAGTAATTGACAACCTTTTCAATACCATATTTAACTTTACCTTCAACAATATAGTCATCAAATTTCTTAGGTAAGTTAGATGGTCTATTAGATTTGCGAACAGAAGTAATAATTTGGTCAGAATTGCTACCCTCAGGAGGGGACTCCAAATGAACATAATTATTAGACTGAACCCTTAATTGTCGAAAACCACCAGCAACCTGTGAACCACTGGTACCATGAGTACTGTCAGGATCATTTGACCCGACAACTCTAGCATGCTCATTTCTACTGTTAGTACTACCAGGGTCATTAGACCCGGTAGCCCTACTGTTAGTACTACCAGGGTCATTAGACCTGACAACCCTGTTTTGGCTTCCAAGTGGTTCACGGTTGCTCCTATGTTCAGAACTATTTAAAACACTCTCATTTGGAGGACTCACCTTAATTTCATCATCGGGTATTTCAGAAGTAGGATCATTAGTTTGAAAATACACTGAATCAAAGAAATTTAAAGAACTAATATCACTGGAATTATGATCATGAAAATTAGAACTCATTTTAAAAGGAAAAATATTTTCGTAAAACTTAACATCTCTTGATACCACAATCTGCTTTGATTCTAGACTATACAGTCTGTAACCCCTTTTTGAGTTAGAATAACCCAAGTGAACACATTTTTCAGATTTAGCAGAAAACTTATTAGAGACATTAGGTTTGACAGCAAAGCATAGGCATCCAAAATTTCGAAGATGAGTCAATACAGGGGGAAACCCAAAAACAATTTCATAAGGACATTTTCCATGTAATACAGAGGAAGGAGTGCGATTAATAAGGTAAGTAACAGTTAATATGCACTCTGTCCACATATTCAATGGAATATTCCCTTGAAACATTAATGCCCTAGCCATGTTAAGTAAATGCCTATGTTTACATTCTGCCACCCCATTTTGTTGAGGTGTGTAAACACAAGTTGTTTGATGTATTATTCCATTAGTCCTAAAAAACTGACTTACTCTATTATTCACAAATTCTGTCCCATTATCTCTTCTGAATGTCTTAACACGTTTGCCAAATTGAGTAAGAACCATACTGTGAAAAGCAACCAAATTATCAAACACTTCATCTTTGGTTTTCAATAAGTAAACCCAAACACATCTAGAATAATCATCAACAATAGTCAGAAAGAATCTAAACCCTTCCTTACTCGGAACCCTATAGGGTCCCCAAAGATACAAGTGAACTAATTTACCAAGTGTGTTAGTAGTGTGATTACTGAGATTGAATTTGTCAAGGGCCTGTTTGGCCATATGACAGATTTCACAAGGTGGTAGGTGACGATCATTTCCTAGATTAAAGGTTTCTTTTAAAACATTAAGCACATGGTCAGCTGGATGTCCCAGCCAACTGTGCCACAACTGACGAGAAACACAACACATTATAGACAGATTCGACTCATTACAAGAGTCTTGAGGTGATTTTGAGTCAAAAGACTCACCTATAGACAGTTTATCCAAGAAGTATAATCCTCCTTGTTCACTACCAGTCCCCACTATTTTCGTGGGCTGAAAGTCCTGGAGAAGATAGCACTTATATTCATCAAACAATGCAAATATTTTACTGTCTCTAGCAATTTTATGTACAGATAAAAGATTCACATGGAAATCAGGTATAACAAGAACATCATGCAACATGACTCTATTATTTAATCTATAAATCCCAATTTGATTTATTTTTGCCTCTTCTCCATTTGGTTGAGTCACTTTAAGATTTAAATCTGAAACATCCATGAGATTTTCAAGTTGAGAAGAGGTAGTGGTCATATGCTGATTTGCACCTGAATCAATTATCCAACCAGAACTAGATAGCTTATGAGACACATTAGACAGATTTCCCATATTAGAGAAGAAGTTACCTGCCATATTGACAGATATTCCTTCGGACTGTTTGTGATCTATCAAAGTCAAGAGCTTATTAATTTGATCTTCCGTTAATGAGGTAGAAGAACTAAGATTTTGAACAGAGTTTTCAGTGGAACAAGCATTACCAACAGAGGATTTGAAAGACTGTCCATTTTTTGGTTTGGTGAACTAAAAATCTTTTGGAAAACCAATTAACTTGTAGCATCTTTCAATTGTGTGTCCATTTAACCCACAATGCTTACAATTAAGTGGATTTTTTCCCAAAAATTTCTTATTTGCATTTGTTTTTCCAAAAAATGCCGAGTGTTGACCCTTGGTTTCAGGGGGTCGAGTCCCACCTTTGTGAGATTCTTCCCTGGAAATCAAGGAAAATGCAGTTTTGACAGATGGCAATGGATCAGTGGTTAAAATATTGCTTCGAATGTGTGCATAATGATCATCCAGACCCATCAAAAACTGCATTAACTTGATTAATTGATTATGTTTAGAAAAATCATGAGAGGCATTGCACGTGCATGAGGGCAGTTTGACCAACGCATCAAACTGTTTCCATAATGCATTTAACTTGTGATAATAGTCGGAAACAGAGGCTCCATTTTGACTCAAAGAATTAATTTTCTGATGTAGATTGAAAGTGACAAAGCCATCGACTTTATCATAAGTTTCCTTTAATTCAGTCCAAACCTCAAGGGCTATTTTAGAAAAAACCTGACTCACAAACAGTTCCTCAGAAATAGAGTTAAGAATCCATGATAAGACAACTAAGTTACACCTATCCCATTGTTTAGCAAGGACATCGTTGTCCTTATGACGGATAACAGATCCATCAACAAAACCAAATTTATTTTTAGTTTCCAAGGCCAGAGTCATAGCACATGACCAGACCTTGTAATTATCAGTCCCATTAAGTTTCATATTCAGAATAGAGACACCTGTAGTGTCACTAGCATGGAGATATAGGGGATCTCCAAAGTCCAGCTTCCCAATCAGAGATTGAGTCTCTGGAGTCTTAGGAGATTCAACTCCAGTCATAGTGAACACTCAAGATAAGCTCACAAGGATAAAAAATTGAGGGCTCACAGACAGGATTCCTTGCCACTCAATGGATGGTAGGTCAAGTCCACCACTCAGTTAACCAAAAGTAGAAAACCAACACACAGAGGGGTAAACGAAGACTTACAGTGGTTTCAAAGAACAGTAAGAAAACAGAACGAGCTTACAGTGCGAAATGAGTGAGTGATAAGTGCTCAATTTTGAGTATTTACGCACTTCCTTTTTAGTCTTTTTATAGAATTTTGCACTTTAATATCCCAACTTGAGTCATTTGTTCACTTCTTTTCTCTTTTATTAGGTTGGAGCTAAGGTTTATGGTTTACTTGTGCTATTTAGGATGAATGGCTAATGTTTGGTTCAATTTGGAAATCCTTTTTGATCACAGGCAGTGCTGCAGCATGGCTGGAACATGAATCTGGCGCTTTTGCAAGGGGGAATTGGCGGATGATTAATAAGGAGTGGAAATGGCTTTTCTTTTGTCCAATGGTCTTTCCATTTGTATCAGCTGATTGAACACTCTAGTTGTAACTTAAGTCTTTTGTGTAGTTTCTAGTTACTTTTGCATAACTTAGTTATTGTAACTTAATGGGATTAGTTGCTTGTTACACTTTTGGTCCCTCTATTTGTACTATAAATAGAGGGCTTAGGCTCATTTAATATAACACCACTTGGGCTGATTCTTAATCAGTACCAATTCCCTCCCTTTAATTCCAATCTTCTTCAGATTATTCTTGTTGTTAGTGTTCTTCATTTCTTCTTTAAATCTCCTTCTACCCAGATGAATGCTTGCAGCATCTCCGCGACACTGAACTGGGCGTTTTTAAATTGCTTTCTTTAAATCCGTTTTTCATCTTTAATCTTGTCATTTACTTTACGTCTTTAATTTTTAGCACTTTATTTCAGTACTTTATATTATTGCACTTACTTTCCGCTTTACATTCTTGTCATTTACTTACGTGCAATTTATTTTCTTGTCATTGTTGTTATAGCCATTTACATTTCCAAGTCATTTACTTTCCAAGCATCATGTTTACTTTCCAAGTCTTTTACATTTGCTTTCTTTTATTTATTGTCATGAGTAGCTAAGCATAAAAGCTTGGGTGTGAGGCAAAGGGTGATATGTTAACCAAAGGAAAGTAGGCGTTTTTGTGGCAAAAATGATGTTTTATTATTCCAACCCAAGTTCTATCAAGATAATACATCCCTTGACAAATTGATCACTTTGATAGTGTTAAAGTGTCATGGACCTAGAGATAGGCCATTGAATAACACGTCAATTTGGATGACATAAGGGGTAATATCGAGAGAGTTACTTGCAACGAGAGTTGTTACTTGCAACGAGAGTTGTTACTTTTGTTATCTAAAATGATTCATTCTTGATAAGTCATCTTTTTCTCAATGGGTTAAAATGGAGTAGACTTAGAGATAAGCTACTTAGGAATACATAAACTTAGGAGGTACGGGGGTTATATCGAGAGAGTAACTTTTAACAAAGAGGATTTGTTTCGCCGTGTATTTTGAGAACTCCATTCCATAGTTCCTTTACCTTAGGTTCTGCTCAGAGATGAGATTGCTTACTACTAATGGAACCATGGGATGGTGAGAGTCCGAGAGGAACGTGTCTCAAAATAGATAATAAAACTAGTTGTTGTCACTTTCATGCTGCAGCAGTTCTGTAGCATTAGTCTGCTGGAATTTGGTTTAACGTATCATCACAAGTCTTACACCCTTGCTTCTCTTTTATTCTTGTTAATTAGAATCTGTGATAATTCTCAACCAACCAATCAAAGATATTTTCTTCCAAATCATCTTCTGAAATCAATTATTTCATCATACTTTAATAGCAATTTTAACTCCAATCTCTGTGGGACGATAATCGGTATTTTACCACTTTATTACTTGATAGACGACATAGTTCACATAAGTATACTTGCTTATGGGTTCTATTTGCACACGTCTGTAGGTGTATTCAAAGCACTGACTCATCAAGTTTTTGGCGCCGTTGCCGGGGATTGGTATAAAAGTATTTTAAAAGACTATAAAAGTATTTTAAAAGATTTGGTTTTTCTAACACCATTTGGGAATCTTAAAGATTTTTTGAAAGTGGTGTATGCCAAGAATACAACGTGGGGAACTTTTTGAATTAGATCATGATATTGAGAGAACTTTTCATCAAAGAAGAAGAATTCAAAGAACATCAAATTCTCTCAATATGGAGGACGGTCCCCCACCCGGTTTTGAAAATAGACCACCAAGACCACCACTTTTGGAAAATCCCGTTCGTCCACCGTTGGAAAATCCAGTGAGACCACCTTTAGAAAATCCAATCAGGCCGCCAGTTTTTAATCCACCACTTTTTGGTAATCCACCGTTTCATCCATTTCAACAAAACCCACCTTTTGAACAAAATCCACATTTTCAACAAAATCCACCTTTTCAACAAAATCCACCACTTCACAATCATAACAATGAGGATGGAGATGATAATAGATCTATTGGTAATGTTGAACCACTTAACATCATTGACCTTGCAAACTCAAAATATGGAAGAATTATGGACTATGCAATCCCTAATTTTGAGCAATTAAATTCGGGGATTGTTAGGCCACAATTAGATACATTACATTTTGAACCAAAACCCATAATGTTTCATATGTTGCAAGCCAATGGTCAATTTTCCGGATTACCATCGGAGGATCCCCATTCCCATTTACAATCTTTTATGGAGATCACCGATGTTTTTCTAATCCCTGGAGTTTCACCGGAATCCTTAAGGCTTACGCTGTTTCCATTCTCTCTAAGGGATAAGGCAAGAGTATGGTTCAATTCATTAACACCAGGTTCGGTATCATCTTGGAGTGATATGGCTGAAAAGTTTTTGCGAAAATATTTTCCACCTACCCGGAATGCTAAGTCCAGAAACGAAATTTGCATGTTCAAACAAATGGACGATGAAGCAATTCCCGATGCTTGGGAAAGGTTTAAAGAATTATTAAGGAAATGCCCTCACCATGGCATTCTCTACTGTATTCAACTCGAGACGTTTTACAATGGACTTGATTCCAATGCAAAACAAAAGCTCGATGCGATTTCAAGAGGGGCCTTTACCTTTAATACCTACAATACCGGGTATGAAATTCTTGAAAAGATTTCAGCAAACAATGGACAATGGGTTGATCCAAGAGCTCAAACTTCAACTCAAAAGAAGACTGCCGGGTTTCATGAAATAGATGCATACACTGCATTGACAGCTCAGCTTTCTTCCATGACTAATATGCTTAAAAACATCACTTCAGGTCAAGGAACACAACCAGCTGGTACTAAATCTCTTGCACCTGTCCTTTCTGTGCAATGTGTATGTTGTGGTGAGGAACATTCCTATGGACACTGTCCTCATAATTCTGAATCTGTAAATTATGTTCAAAACAGACCTAGTCCTCACTCCAACACATACAATGCCAGTTGGAAGCAGCACCCGAACTTCTCCTGGACTAGTCCATGTTTGAATCCACCTGCACAAAAACCACAAGGGAATTCAAATTTTCAAAATCAAGCAAACAGTTCCCAAAACAATTTCAAGGGAAATTTTCAAAGCAATCATCATCAGAATAACCGTAATCAAGGTTTTCAAAACATTCAACCACCTTTTCAAAACCAAAATCATGCACCTTCACAAGATGATCCCAATGCCTCTTTGGAGACACTGATCAAGAATTACATGGCACAATCACAAGTTCAACAACAACAAAATCAGTCTTTTTTTAATCAACACAACACACTTTTGAGGAACTTGGAAACTCAAATCAGTCAATTGGCACTTAACCAAATCAACAGGGCCACAAGTACTTTACCTAGTAACACTGAAGTCCCTAAAGCCCCAGGAAAGGAACATGTAAAAGCCGTGACTCTTAGGAGTGGGAAGGAATTACCTGAAACTGTGGAAAAGGAATTTGGCCCGTTAACCAAAACAGATTTTGAAAAATTATCCAAAGCCAATCCTACTCCAGAGATTCAGATTATTCCAAAACCACCAAGTCAAAAAGAAGAACAAAGCCCTAAGATCACAAGTTCAAGTCCACCCAATCTGACCAACACCAAAAGCATATTGGAACCATCTTGCTCAAAACCTTCAAACAAAGCTGTTATCAAACCAGTCCCCCCTTACATCCCTTATCCCCAAAGGACGAGGAATGAGAAGGAGGAATTGCAGTTTAAAAAGTTTTTGGATGTTTTCAAACAATTGCACATCAACATACCTCTTGTTGAAGCAATTGAGCAGATGCCCAATTATGCCAAGTTCCTTAAGGATATTTTGAGTAAGAAAAAGAAGATGACTGAGTATGAGATTGTGGCCCTTACTAAAGGTTGCAGTGCTCTGTTTTCCAACAAAATACCCCCTAAGCAAAAAGACCCAGGGAGTTTTACCATTCCTTGTTCCATAGGTGGGAAAGAAGTTGGACAAGCTTTGTGTGATTTAGGTGCCACTGTCAACCTTATGCCCTTGTCAATTTTCAAAAGTTTAGGCATAGGAGAGGCCAGACCTACCACAGTTACACTCATCTTAGCAGATAAGACCATTGCCTATCCAAAGGGTAAGATTGAAGATGTGTTAGTCCTGTAACACCTCGAATTTTCCATAATATTATTTTAATGTTAATAGGGGTCTATTTGTATTTTGGTTTAAGCTTTGGATTATTTTGTAATTATATAATTCAATGGGGTTAAAAATACAAGTGATCAAAGTTTAAATGCTATTTTTGGAAAGTTAAAACTTAAGGGTGTGCTTGGTCATTTTAGAAAGTTGGGTTAGATAAAGTTGGGTTAATTGAGAAATATCTCAGTCTTTTGGCTGAGTCGGTCGAGAAAGAGAGAGAAAGAAGAAGAGAAAGAAAGGAGAAAAAGGAAGAAATTAAGCTGAAATCTTGGTAAGTATACAAAGGGTTTCTTATATTTGATTTCCAGTAGCAAGATGGTATCCATATCTTAATCTGATTTCATCTAGGTGCTGTTTTGATTTGGAATCAGATTGTGCAGTGAAGTGGGTTTTATCTCCATAAGGTGAGTTCATTCACTTTTTGCTTAAATCCACGTTTTCTGTCAAATTAAATGTTAAGACGCTTGTATAAACTGTTTTGGGACTGTATGGTTATGTTTAAAATAAGCTGAATGGAACAGACATGGTGTTGGATTGAATTTCTAAGATGCAGGCCAAAGTTTCCGGGTAAAAAGATAGTATCCGGAAACCTCTGTATGAAGGTTTCCGGACATGGCAAAGTTATCCGGTAAGTCTTGATTTTTTGTAGTTTCTGGGCGAAATTAGATACCGGATGGTATCCGGATGTCATCCGGATTAAATATGTATCCGGTAAGAATTATATTCGGAAAGTTGTATATCCGGAAAGCTTAGATATCCGGTAAGTTAAGGGTATCCGGATAGTTCGAGGTGTCCGGAAATTATTATTGTCCGGTCACTTTTGAGTACCCAGTAACTTTAAGTTTTTACTGACTTCTGGAAGGGTATGATTTAGGAATTGAAATACAATTCTAGTAGCTTGAACACATTTACAGTTGAATGGTAGTGTGTTAGGCTTAAAGATTATTTTAGTTTGATACTATGCAAGTGTGTAGTAAGTGTATTGGATCCATAGGCACTAGTTGTTATGGAAATGTGGAATAGGTGAGAATCAATCGTAATTCCAGTGTATGTAAGAAATCGAAGGGATTGTCATGTGTAATTGTAATTCCCGATTTCTAAGGAAAAAAAGGGATTGGCATGTGTAATTGTAATCTCTACTTCCTTTCTAAGAAATGGACATGTGTAATTGTGATTTCTTGGATATGAGCATTAATCTAGAATCCATGGGGATTCGTAGTGTGGGCTCTGAGCATGAATCTAGAATCCGTGGAGATTCGTAGTGTGGCTCTGGATCATGATACAATGACTGACTTGGTGTCGGTCATATTCATGAAATCGGGTATAACTCCGTCATCGTAAGATGTTGAGATATATGGTAAGAAAAGGGTAAACCAGGTTTGTTACGCCTTGTTTACATTGATTTTAAAAGTATTATTTTGAAACCGAATGTTCTCACTAGGCGTTAGCCTAATCGTTTCAAATTCTATTTTCTTACCAGGTACTAGCTCGGGAAAGTAACGGGATTTGGGACGAGCGTTTTGAGATAGCAGAGAAGTCAATTAACAAAAGGAGATTTTGATGGATTGCTTAGATAACTTAGTTAATCTGATTATAGTGACATGATTAGATTAATAGGTTATTTGAAGAATTCAGTATTTGTAAATATGACTCCTTATGGTTA
Organism: Saussurea involucrata; assembly: GCA_033807775.1. Taxonomy (NCBI): domain Eukaryota; kingdom Viridiplantae; phylum Streptophyta; class Magnoliopsida; order Asterales; family Asteraceae; genus Saussurea; species Saussurea involucrata. The sequence goes on along the minus strand of CM066322.1, from coordinate 51,338,698 downwards.
ATTCCCTTCTTTTATAAAAGTTTGAATGTTATTTTATCATAACTTGTTATAAATTGAGGTTCAAATTAGCCCTGATTTTTAGGGTGTTACAATATGGTATCAGAGCAATAGCTTAAGTGAACTAAGTATGCTAATGAGATACTTAGACTTAAGCTGAGATGAATTAAGTTATGATTCGTGAGATATGGGTAGAAGTACTAAGACGGGATAATCTTAGAGTCGACAGAAATACGTGAAATTAGTATTGTAACAATGGTAACGAGGATTCTCATGTATAATATGTTCACAATTCCAATTAGCTACTGTTATTATGAATATATTGTTACGCAAGCATACTTGTTTCTAATTGTTACAGTGACTAATGATCGGTAAAGTACGTTTCGTATGTCTAGATGTGTGTAACCATTTCTTATGGTTATTCTTTTGTGCTATATCAGAACAATGGTGAATACGCCGCCAATGTCCCCTATCTCTTCGATGGATAGTGTAACATCTCGATTTTTATAAAAGATGATGTTTGGATTTATTAAATAATTTGAGTATAATTATTTGATAAGTTATGATTCATTATGTGAGGGATTAATTTTAGAGTTTAACCCCAATTAAGTTTCGTTAATTGTTTTATGGAGTAATAAGTTAAGGGGAAAACTTTAATTTTAATTTATAAGCAGAGGGATTAAACTTGCCAAGTGTTATTAGTTGGAGGGGTTGTTTGGTATTTGTGATTAAAATAAAACACCACCACCGCCCTATTTTGATAAAAGGGGATGAGGTGTCCATTTCTCCTCATTTTGTTGTAGTTTATGTATGTGTGTATTTTGAGACAAGAACAAGTGAGAGAGAGAGAGAGAGAAACGCAAGAGAGAAAATGAGGAAGAAGAAGGAAGCAAGTTATTACAGCTGGAGATTTAGAGATAACCTGAGAAATCAAAGGTATATCTCTTGCTAAAATTCTACTTACCATTTTTAGTTAAAGCTTTATAATAGTTGAGAAACTGGGTTTTGATAATTTTGGATGTTTTGAGAAATAGTTTCTGTTAGTGATGTTAAACATATCTGCATGTTTACAGAATTAACTATGGCTTAAAACTATAAATTTCTGGGTTAAGTATGAATACAGTGGGTTGAGACAGTTATGAATGTCACCATAGTTGGTTGCGAGAGTTATGAAGGTTTGCAATAATCATAAGTGTCGCAACTGTGGGTTGCGACAAGCTCATGGTGTCGCAATAGTTAGTTGTGACATGAAGTGTATCGCAACAGTTGGTTGCGATAAGGCTAGATATCGCAACAGCGAGTTGCGATAAGGTACTGTGTCGCAACAGTGGGTTGCGACAAGCACTGTGTATTGCGACAGAAAGGTTATCGTAGCTAGTTAGTTGCGATAAGAGGCGAGAATTTTGGATATTTAGGATTTTTAATCTTTAAGGGTCCTAAACAGTAGATTAATACTAATACATTATGTATTTGGGTATTTCAGATAATTGTGAAGTTGGAGATAAAAGTTCTTACAACTCTGAGGAGTTAAGCAATACTGATATTACTGCTACATGTGAGTTCATTCTTACCTTACCTTTTTATAATGTTTTCAAATTACGGTAAGGTGCATTTTATAATGAACTGTTTGGATGGATTTTGAAAGAAGGATTTTATAAAGTAAAATCTAATATTCTAAATTATTGGTTTTGCTTAAATTCATTAACGATATTGGAAAATGAATTATAGCAATAACCTGTACGAGTTGTAATTATTGGATTAAATGGGCAAGTGGGTTACGATAATATTTGTATCAAGGACCGTGAGTGATAATATTGATGGTTAGATTTATGTTATAAGAAATTGACATATTAAATGTGATTTGCTTATACTGAATAAATGATATGAAGTATTTATAAAGGAGATTCGCTCATACCGTTGCTATGAGGAATCTATGTGATATAAATATAATTCGCTCATACCGTTGCTATGAGGAATTCGTGTGGTATAAATATGATTTGCTCATACTGAATGCTATGAGGAATCTATATTAAGTAATAACCTGCACAAGTATGGTTGAGTGTAATGGATCCATAGGCACTAGTGGTTATGAACACGTGGAATAGATGAGGATTATTCATTATTCCGATGTGTGTGAGAAATCGTGGAATAAACGTAATTTCCGATTTCTAAGGAAAAGAAGGGATTGGCATGTGTATATTGTAATCTCTATTTCCTTTCCAAGAAATGGGCATGTGTATATTGCGATTTCTTGGGTAAGAGCATTAATCTAGAATCAGTGAAGATTCGTTGTGCGGCTCTAGAATATGATACGAAAAGAAATGGGCATGTGTATATTGCGATTTTTTGACCATGAGAAATGACTGACTTAGGGTCAGGTCGTAGTCATGGAATTGAAACATGAGAAATGACTGACTTAGGGTCAGGTCATAGTCAGGTAATCGGGTTTAACCCCGTTATTGAAGGATGGTTATGCGTATGGTAAGAAAAAGAGTAAACCAGGTTTGTTATGCCTTGTTTACATTGATTTGTATAAATATTATTTTAAAACTGAATGTTCTCACTAGGCATTAGCCTAATCGTTTCAAGTAATGTTTTCTTACCAGGTACTAGCTCGGGAAAATAAAGGGATGTGGGACGAGAGCTTTTGGATTAGCGGAGAAGTTAACTAATGCTGAGGTTTTGATAGATTACTTAAATAACCTAGTTAATCTGATTATAGTGACATGATTAGATTAATAGGTTATTTGAAGAATTCTATATTGTAATTATGACCCTTATAGTTAATTCTCTGCTTATGTTTGAAGGTTAGAAGATTTATGTTGAAATCTTGTTATAAATTTGAGGTTTAAAGTAGCCCTGTTTTTAGGGTATTACAATATGGTATCAAAGCATTAGTTTAAGCGAACTAGGTATGCTAAGTGAGATACCTAGACTTAAGCTGAGATGAATTAAGTGATGATTCGTGAGATATGGGTAGAAGTACTAAGACGCGGTAGTCTTAGAGTCGACGGAAATACGTGAAATTAGTATTGTACGATGGTAACGAGGATTCTCATGTGTAGTATGTTCACAATCTCAATTAGCTACTGTCATTATGAATATATTACTACACGAGTATACTTGTTTATAAATTGTTACAGTGACTAATGATTGGTAAAGTATGTTTCGTATGTCTAAGATGTGTGTAACCATTTTTATGGTTATCTCTTTGTGTTATATCAGAACAATGGTGAATACACCAACAAGGTCTTCTAATTCTTCGGAGGACAGAACGATAAATGATCGGGGGTTGAAAGGACAACCTGGAACTGGCGGGACCCATGAAAGTCCGCCGAGGCAACCTTTAAATAGGTGGATTGGATTGAGTACATATGTGTATAGAGTTGCTACATGGATTCCTTCATGTTTTTGATGTTAAAAAACCCTCATTTTGATGCTAAAACTTCCATAGAATGAACCTAATTAAGTGGGGGTTGAGTTGGGGTGTTAAAGGGTTGGAGCAGGGGCTGTTTTCTGCCCAACAGTGGTCTGCACGTCTCTCGGCGCGTATTGAGCCGCACCAACATCCGCGCATAGCACTGTTCCAGCATTTCTCCGATTTTGTTTCTTGCGTACCGGAGTCGTTTTAAGGCGTAATATAGGGGTATGGGTACTCGTTTTGAGTGTAAAATAGCATTTGAACCCATTGAACATGTTAGTTAGTGTCAATTTCAAATTCCAAATCTCGGATTAGAAGTTGGTTGTCGGTTTCGATCCGTTGTTCGGTTTTGCTGATTTTAGTGACCATAATCAAGGTGAGTTTTCTCTTAGCCATTTTCGAACTGAAATTCATAGATTTTGAAATGATTAATATGTATTATGTGTAATAATTTTTATGTTGTTCGAAAAGAGAAAAGGTGATGGAAAAGGGAAGATTGAGTTCTATAGCAATTGAAGAAGGAAAATCACCAGTGAGTATTATTTGAAAAAGGAAGTGGGATTATAGTCTAATTCTACATTAATTCCATCAGGTAATTTCCTAATTTCAATTCTAATCTATAGATTTGTTACAAAATTTTTTTTTGGGTATTCGTGCTCAATAAGAGAGGTGGGTAATGGAAGAATTAGAAGTGGACTTTAGTGCCGGTTGTACGAGGGTCGGTACCTTTGTTCGATGACGAAAATACGGTTGTAAAAGGATGGTTGTATCCGGAGGAAGACTAGAAATCATCAATGTGTTGGTATTAGCAACTTGTTATGAGTAGCGTGGTGAAGTAGGAATGAAATATCCTCGACGTCAAATAAGAGTTTTAAGGTGATCTTGTGATAATAACGTTGCATGAGTAAGTTGAGATGAAAGCAATGGGATGTGAACGGGATTATGATATATTGGAAGGATTAGGTTCAGTTAGAGACCCTTGTTGAAGAATAAGTTAAGGAAGTATCGATAGGTCGACTATTGACGTTGTAGTCGGTAGCTGTGTAAGGTGTATGAGACCGAAGTCTTGAATCAGAAGGTTGAAAGTCGAAGGACCACCTTGTAGGGATATTAGGATAGTGAAAGATTGTTGTTTTAGATAAGGGTTTTACTTACGAGGTGGATGGTTTGTAAGGGATGAAGTATTAGGCACGAACGAAGTGAGTGTATAATCTATGTCGATCCATGAGGAAATGTGCCATGTCTATGTAATATTTGAAATCACAAAGAACTAGCAAGAAACGAGTAAGTTTGAGTTATTTAGAAACTCGTAAGTTGTGGTTCAACTAAAGTTGGGGAGGGATAAAGTAGCGAAATAAACTCGGTTAATTATGCGGAAGAACATGAAGGTAAGTTTGAAGTGTATGAATGACCATGAGAGACCTGGTCTGCTGTGCGATGTTATGGGTAGAGAATGGACGGATGAGTAGTGGCATCAATTGCCAAGATAAATGTGTCAATCAGTATGTAAGGTGATGTTAGAAAGAGTAAGCATCAGATGGAAGTCTTTTCGGGGATTTCAGATGAAGTGTACTATTTTGTCAATAAAGTTGTTGGGGCATGTGGTTTGTAAGATGATGTGGTAATATGGCTAATATTGGAATAAAATGTCAGAGCGATAGTAGGTGTTTATCCAAAGTGTTTTTGGTTGTGTGAGTCGCTAAGTAAGTATATTTATGGAATCATTGGAATGTTTAAAGAAGATGACAGATGTGTTAGTCAAAATGAGGTATAGTAAATGCAAAAATCCTTAAGGAATGTGAGTTGCTTCTTATGTGTAAAAGAATTGACCGAGAAAGTATTAGTTGAAGATCAAAGAATGTGTAGTAACTTTGAACGATGGCGTCGTTTCAAGATGATTTGGTTGAATGCCTTAAGTTAGATTTTGGTGCAAATATTTGGTTATGCATAGTAATGAGAAAATGTTATCAACAAGTGGAAAGGCTGGGAGAAAGAGATGAGTAATGTTTGGAGGGTGGTGCTCCAAGCTAACGTGGGAAAGTAACGATAGAAAGATCGGACCTAAGAATGTAGTTATACGAAGTTCTTTTATGTTTTGTGTGATGTTCGATTTATCGATTAGTGAACTTAAGAAATTTGAACTATTACCGGTATGTTTTAAGATTTATGGCCGATTATATGGATTGAAATACTCAAAGATTTTATTAGTCTTATTTTTAAATGGTTACTTATTGATTTAACTATTTGAGTATGAGTTATTGAATTAACTTTGAATAGGCTCATTACTTGGGGCATGGGAGTGGTGGTATTTAAACGGCCAAACCGGTAGATGACGATGTTATGTACATAAAAGAAATTTTAAGTATTGTACGACAAATTCATGGCATTTGGTTAGTAAGTTGCAATCCTCAGACGGAATTTACTAGTATTATGATGTGTGCATGGCAATAAAACCGATATCAAATGGAAGTGTGAGATCCCACCTCGGCCAGGAGAAGGAAACGAAGTCCTCCTTATAAGGGTGGATGGATACTTTCCTTGCATGAGGCCTTTTGTCTGTCACTGGATGCGTCCCGCGTATGCCTGTGTGGGCAGGAACAAAACCGTGAGCGGTACCGGCATGCTGTTATGCAGAGGGTATGCGCAAAGCGGACAATACCGTGTACGGTGGGCTGGGGATGTTACAGAATGGTAGTGACCTAATCCGATTAGAGATTAATTTGTCTCCTAATATCCATGTCTTAATTCATTTGCGGATAACTTAGTCCGGCAATAGGATTTGGATTAATAACCAAAGGAGACTGATGAAATTTTAGGTCGTTTTCAAGTTGGGGAGCGGGTAATGTTGAAGGATGTAAGATCCAGAAGATGTGGAAAACCGAGTCCTTGTTCTTTATGGACTTTTATCTGTGATCAAGTATGTAAGACTTGAAGTGAAGAGATATACAATATATTTCATGTTGGTATGATGTAATTTCACTTACTGAAGTGAGAGTGGATGGTAAGAGGAGTTGTTTGGAGGAACTGTAAGGGATTATAGAAAGACCAGTTAAGAAGTTGTGACCTAAGGATGTGGTATTATATCATTGAGGTGCAAATGTGACTTTAGAGTCTGAGGAGGATATGAAGATTAGACATCCTCATTTGTTTACCTAGCTTTGATTTCGAGGACGAAATCATTTTTAAGTTGGGGAGTATTGTAACATCTCGATTTTTATAAAAGATGATGTTTGGATTTATTAAATAATTTGAGTATAATTATTTGATAAGTTATGATTCATTATGTGAGGGATTAATTTTAGAGTTTAACCCCGATTAAATTTCGTTAATTGTTTTATGGAGTAATAAGTTAAGGGGAAAACTTTAATTTTAATTTATAAGCAGAGGGATTAAACTTGCCAAGTGTTATTAGTTGGAGGGGTTGTTTGGTATTTGTGATTAAAATAAAACACCACCACCGCCCTATTTTGATAAAAGGGGATGAGGTGTCCATTTCTCCTCATTTTGTTGTAGTTTATGTGTGTGTGTATTTTGAGACAAGAACAAGTGAGAGAGAGAGAGAGAAACGCAAGAGAGAAAATGAGGAAGAAGAAGGAAGCAAGTTATTACAGCTGGAGATTTAGAGATAACCTGAGAAATCAAAGGTATATCTCTTGCTTAAATTCTACTTACCATTTTTAGTTAAAGCTTTATAATAGTTGAGAAATTGGGTTTTGATAATTTTGGATGTTTTGAGAAAACTGAGTTTATGGATAGTTTCTGTTAGTGATGTTAAACATATCTGCATGTTTACAGAATTAACTATGGCTTAAAACTATAAATTTTTTGGGTTAAGTATGAGTACAGTGGGTTGAGACAGTTATGAATGTCACCATAGTTGGTTGCGAGAGTTATGAAGGTTTGCAATAATCATAAGTGTCGCAACTGTGGGTTGCGACAAGCTCATGGTGTCGCAATAGTTAGTTGCGACATGAAGTGTATCACAACAGTTGGTTGCGATAAGGCTAGATATCGCAACAGCGAGTTGCGATAAGGTACCATGTCGCAACAGTGGGTTGCGACAAGCACTGTGTATTGCGACAGAAAGGTTGTCGCAGCTAGTTAGTTGCGATAAGAGGCGAGAATTTTGGATATTTAGGATTTTTAATCTTTAAGGGTCCTAAACAGTAGATTAATACCAATACATTATGTATTTGGGTATTTCAGATAATTGTGAAGTTGGAGACAGAAGTTCTTACAACTCTGAGTAGTTAAGCAATACTGATATTACTACTACTGGTGAGGTCATTCTTACCTTACCTTTTTATAATGTTTTCAAATTACGGTAAGGTGCATTTTATAATGAACTGTTTGGATGGATTTTGTCAGGATCGAATCTTAACAAGATTAACAATACTTAGAATTCAGAATTAAAGAATCTGCGGAATAGAACTTAAATTCCCACAATCAAAGAACAATATTTCAGAAAATACACAGTTGTTTGTATTCACTGTTTCGACTCACAAGATTAACAACCAAACCTCAATCTCGTTGAACAAGCTCAACAAGACGACTTCTACTTCTCTAGAAATAGGGTTCTAAACCTTGAGGTTAATTCTCTCTAAAACACAATCGAATTCTAATTGTATTTCGTATATCGTATTATTTTTCGTCTTATTAATAGCTATCTATCAACAAATATATATACTGAATAATTACAAGATAACTATCAAAATAAGATTGATCTTCAGAATATTCTTTTAAGTATATCTTCAATCATTCCATCTTTATCTCCTTCAATCTCGCATTCCATGTTCTGATCACAAGCAGTATTAACTTCATTCTTTTCAAGCAGTACTAATGATCTTCCAGCAGTAGTAATCTTCGATATGCCCAAGCAGTACTAACAGTTTTCGTAAGACACCAGCAGTACTAACTTTTGTTCAGCAGTATTAACCATGTACCAACAGTAGTAACTTGTCTAGCAGTACTAATCATGTTCTTGCAGCATTAATGACTCAGCAATACTAACCTTGAACTAGCAGTAGTATCTTTGTTCTGGTAGCACTAACATTGATCTGGCAGTAGTAATGTTGTTCTGGCAGTACTAACCATACTTAGCATATCTTCAGTTCCCAACAATCTCCCCCTAACTTGACTTTTCAGGATGAGAAGTTAAGTTCTTCAGATGATGCTTCCAAAACCTAATCATCAACGCATAAATTTGGATCCAATCCCAGACTTTGATTGAGAATCCTTTTTACAAGGTATCTTGCCATCTTAGAGTCTTTGTCACTCACCAACTTAGCATGCAGCATTCCATTCAACTTTTTCATGCTGTGCTTGTATACAACATCCACCAAATAATATTCATGAAATGTATTGTCAAGAGAGATGACATACACTCCACAATTCTCAATGAGCATCCAGTTGGTAATGACTTGAAAATTCCTTGCCATCAAATACTGAACTGCTTCTGGTTTGAACATTAAGCACAAGTATTCAAGAACCATCTTGGTGATAGACATACCTTGCTCTGTCAGCATGTTTCCATATAGCCTCATTCCCACCTTGAACATCTCTTCCAAGTCAGATCTAGAGCATGTTCTGATAAGTTTTCCCCAAGTAGAACTGACCTCAAACTTCCCATCTGCTCTTTTTACTCTAATGTACTCCTTTCTCTGATCTTTCAAAGTATCCCAGAATATGATTTCAGGAGCCATAGAAGATATTGGTTCAGCTTGGATTGGATTAGTATTAACCACAGTAATATACAAATCACATTGAGCATTTGGCAGTGATTGTACATTGCTTGGTTGGCCTGAGGGAGTTGCCACTTCTTCTTCAGCAACTTTTGGATCAGATTTCTCTTTCACTGCTTCCTCCTGGGCTTCTTCTACAGTTGGATCCACCCTTGGCTTCTTTACATCTTTCTTCTTTGAAGCTATGGACTTTGTTCTTGGCCTTTTGGTTGACATCATCTTTGTTCTTTTAAAAGATTTAACAGCTTCAGGAGTGGTTTCAGCTGTTTCTTCTTTGTGGCTCTCAGCAGCACTAACAGTTTCTGCTGCCTTTTGTTTTTCAGCAGCAGTAACCATTTCTACTGCTATAGCTGTTACTGCTTCTTTTATGACCTTTAATACTGCTGCTTCGACACTGTCCTTCACAATCCAATATATCTCTTCATCAATCTTTGTTTTAGTTACTGTAGGAACAGATTCTGCTTTCTTCTCACTTTCAGCTTCTTTTGCCACTTCTGTACCCTGCTCAGCCTCCCCCTCAACCTTATACTCATACTCCCTCTCAATGTTTGCATCCTCCATGTTTAGATCAGAGTCTGACTCCCCCTTTTTGGAAGCATCAGAGGTTGTTGCTCTCCTTCTCAAAACATACTGAGCTTTCTTCCTTCTGTGTAGCAGTTTGGTGATCAGCTTCTTATTCTTTTCTATCTTGGTGTTTTGATGAAGAACCACCTTCTTAAGCTCATCAATCTCCTTCTGCTGATCCATGACCTCAATGTTGATATTTGCAATAGTGTCCATCAATTCCTCATAAGTATATCTATCCTCACCTGATTTAGAAGTGTTTACCTCCCTTTCAGGATCATTGGAAGTTTTAGCAGGTGTCTCTTGCCTAGCAAAAGCACTACCTACTCCCTTGGTTTCTTGGCACCTGGGACCTCTGGATGATTTCTCACCCTGAGTTGCCGTGAGGAAGGGCTTAGTTATTTTACCACTGGCCTTCTCTTTGCTAGCAGAAGTAGTGGCAGCCTTGCGACCCACATGCTCAACCTTCTCCTTAGTGAGCACCTTCTTGGGGTTGGGAGACACCCCTGTGGTTTCCCTTTCTATATTCTCCATTGGAGAATGCTCCAACAGAGGGCTTAAAGGCTTCGGGCTCTGAGGAGATACATCAAGGGAAGGAACCTTGTGTACCTTTCTTCTTTCAAATTTCTTGGTTATTTTGGGAGTGGGTCGTTCAAGAATGGACTGAGGGATGTCTTTTGTGATGGAAGGTTGGGATTGGTCATCAGTGGGTGTGTCTAATGAGGGCCTTGACCCTGATGCCATACCTTCATTTGTGTGGGACACAACCATCATTGTAGAGAACAATGGAGTGTCAACTCCTTCCGAGTCCCTGGAAGTTCTTCTCATATTTGAGAAGACCTTTCCTTTAGGGGGTTTAGGTACATATACCTCAGTAAACTGAGGCAAATCTGTCAATTCCTGAGTAATCACTGCTTGGACAAACCTTGGGTACATATAAAACCTCTTTTTGGATTCCAGGTTTGACACAAGATCATTAAAAATCATTTGTGAAAAATTAAACTTCCTGGCAGTGGCCAAGCAGACCAGGGCATAAGCAATGGTACTGCTAAACTCACTCCATCCAGTAGTTTTCTTTGACATGCAATGCATTAAGGTATGAACAAAGAATCGCCATTGTGTATGAAATTTAGACTTGTAAAACTTAAAAACTCCAATGGGACCGTCATACCCCATTCTTGTTAAAGTTGAGTATAGTTCTTCATTAGGAATAGAAGTTATACCTGAGGCATCATCCAATCGAAGAGTGATGCGAATAAGCTCCTCTGTAACATTCAAGGGTTTGTTGCACACCCTTGTTTTGAGGATTTTCTGCCCATCTTCAGACACCACGGTGGCATTTGCCCAGAACTGCGTCTGATGCTCGATGTAGATTGTCGGGGTCACCGTTAGGGCATAGGAGATATGCGTGCCCTTGAGGAAATCCACAATGTCGTGAAAACCTGCGGATTGTTCTGGCTTCTGAAGCATGGCAATCTCGTTGTGGTCGTCGATAAACTCCATTATGCCTGAGGATTCTTGACGGAAAACAGAGATTCTTGGGAGAAAAGGGTTAGAGCGAGAGAGAGAAGAAGTTAATGCAAAGAGTCGTTATGAGCCTTGGCGGTCAAACAGGGGTATTTATAGCAGTATTAGCCCTAGATTTTCAAAAGCAGTATTAACGACATAGCAGTATTAACTGCGAGGCAGTATTAACTACACAAGCAGTATTAACTACTAAGCAGTATTAACTACAAAGCAGTATTAACTACTCATTGGCAGTAGAAAATATGTACTAGCAGTAGAAACTCTGCACTGGCAGTAGTAACTCTGCACTAGCAGTAGTAACTCTGCACTAGCAGTAGTAACTCTGCACTAGCAGTAGTAACTCTGCACTAGCAGTAGTAACTCTGCACTAGCAGTAGTAACTCTGCATTAGCAGTAGTAACTCTACTTGCACTTTGCAGCACTTGTCAAATCCTCAAATGTCATCTTACCTTTTGACACATTACTTTTACCACTTATCTTACCTCCTGCAGGATTATTCCCAAAAGCAACATGTCCTCCATCAATTCTTTTGAAATTCTTGAGGCAGGACATGTTACCTGTCATGTGCCAGGAGCAACCACTATCAACATGCCAGATGCTCTTTCCCTTGAGCTGTTGGTTGCCCTGCACATCTGATAAATCAATTAGTTTTTATTGGGAACCCAAGCCGAAGTGGTCTTGGGTCTCCCTTGCTCATCAAAGTACTTGCATTGGGTTTTGATGAGATTTTCAAATTTAGGTACTGCAGAATTTGAGTACTTTGTCAATATAATTGGTCTAGCAGCACAAACACTAGAAGCAGTATTAACCTTAGAAGAAGTACTAACAGAGTCAGCAGTACTAACAGAGTTAGCAGCACTAACAGAGGTAGCAGCACTAACAGAGTTAGCAGCACTAACAGAGTTAGCAACACTAACTGAGTTAGCAGCACTAACTGAGGTAGCAGCACTAACAGAGTTAACAGTATTAACACTGGAAGCAGTATTAGCAGCACTAACATAGTTAACACTGCTAGCAGCAGTACTATCTTTAGAAGAAGCACTAACAGAGTTAGCAGTACTAACACTGTTAGCAGTATTAACTTTTGAAGAAGTACTAACAGTGTTAGCAGCACTAACACTGCTAGCAACATTATCTGAGGCTGTAGTACTTTTAGGAACCCACATATTGACACAGTCCTTTTCAGTTTGTTTTCTCATGTGGCTTCTTGATTCAGCTTGTTTCTTAGCCACATTATTCCTTGCAGGCTTCCTATAACCAGAAGATTTTTGAAAACTTCTTTGAAAACTTTTCTTTTGGTTAATAGGATTGAAATAACAGTATTTGGCAAGATGATTCAATTTGCCACAGATAAAACAAGGTTTTGGCCTGTTAATCCTTTGCAGATTAACTCCTTGCTTTCGTGCCCACTGGTTATTCCAATTTCTTTGATTACCCCTCTTTTTATCATGTTTTTGGGGCTTATTCTCTTGAAATTTCTTGCAAGAACAATGTTCACAAGTTTTAGAGTTCACAACAATGGTCTGTGTATAATGAACTCCCTTTCCCTTTTCAGTCCTTTTCATCTCATTGTTCTTAACACATGGACTTTCACATTCCTCATCAGATCCTACTTTTTCAGTCTCATCCTCAACAACTACTTCATCTAATGGATCTACTTCAGTGGCTCCTTTAGGTAAGTCCTTCCTATCCTTGGTTTCTAATAGGTCTGACTTAGGAGGGATGCAGTTGTTATTGTAGGGTGGGGGTGTGGCATTGTACCCTATTCCCGGTTTCAACTTACTATGGATTTGAGAGTTGATTATGTTGTCCATGACTTTAGAGGCACAAGTAAACTTTTCTACATCAAGTTTAACTTTCTCAAGCTCTCCTTTTAGTTTCTCACACTCTTCCCTAGACTCTTTCAGTTGGAACTCCAGACCACCCTTTTCCCACTTCCAGTAGTTTGTATCATATGAGTGTTGAAGTTCATTGGCTTGAAAAGCCTTAATTTGTTCTTCAAACCTTTCAACAATCAATACATAATCTCTTATGTCCTTTTCTAATCTCTTAAGGTCATCACACATTCCCTGATTGTGATCTATATACCTTTTAACAGTGTCTATACAAGCTTGAGAACAGAGATTAGATTTTACCTCAGTAGGAATATCTGAGACTTCTGCCATGAGTGCATGATTCTGGACTGCCTCTTCTGCTTGATCACTCCAATCAAAAGTACTGTTTGATTCAATAGAATTGTCCATAATAATTGTAGAATTCTAAGAAACACAAGCTCTGATACCACTTGTCAGGATCGAATCTTAACAAGATTAACAATACTTAGAATTCAGAATTAAAGAATCTGCGGAATAGAACTTTAATTCCCACAATCAAAGAACAATATATCAGAAAACACACAGTTGTTTGTATTCACTAAATCGACTCACAAGCTTACAACCAAACCTCAATCTCGTTGAACAAGCTCAACAAGACGACTTCTACTTCTCTAGAAATAGGGTTCTTAAACCTTGAGGTTAATTCTCTCTAAAAACACAATCGAATTCTAATTGTATTTTTATATATCGTATTATTTTTTCTCTTATTAATAGCTATCTATCAACAAATATATATACTGAATAATTACAAGATAACTATCAACATAAGATTGATCTTCAGAATATTCTTTTAAGTATATCTTCAATCATTCCATCTTTATCTCCTTCAATCTCGCATTCCATGTTCTGATCACAAGCAGTATTAACTTCATTCTTTTCAAGCAGTACTAATGATCTTCCAGCAGTAGTAATCTTCGATATGCCCAAGCAGTACTAACAATTTTCGTAAGACACCAGCAGTACTAACTTTTGTTCAGCAGTATTAACCATGTACCAGCAGTAGTAACTTGTCTAGCAGTACTAATCATGTTCTTGCAGCATTAATGACTCAGCAGTACTAACCTTGAACTAGCAGTAGTATCTTTGTTCTGGCAGCACTAACATTGATCTGGCAGTAGTAATGTTGTTCTGGCAGTACTAACCATACTTAGCATATCTTCAGTTCCCAACAGATTTTGAAAGAAGGATTTTATAAAGTAAAATCTAATATTCTAAATTATTGGTTTTGCTTAAATTCATTAACGATATTGGAAAATGAATTATAGCAATAACCTGTACGAGTTGTAATTATTGGATTAAATGGGCAAGTGGGTTACGATAATATTTGTATCAAGGACCGTGAGTGATAATATTGATGGTTAGATTTATGTTATAAGAAATTGACATATTAAATGTGATTTGCTTATACTGAATAAATTATATGAAGTATTTATAAAGGAGATTCGCTCATACCGTTGCTATGAGGAATCTATGTGGTATATATATAATTCGCTCATACCGTTGCTATGAAGAATTCGTGTGGTATAAATATGATTTGCTCATACTGAATGCTATGAGGAATCTATATTAAGTAATAACCTGCACAAGTATGGTTGAGTGTAATGGATCCATAGGCACTAGTGGTTATGAACACGTGGAATAGATGAGGATTATTCATTATTCCGATGTGTGTGAGAAATCGTGGAATAAACGTAATTTCCGATTTCTAAGGAAAAGAAGGGATTGGCATGTGTATATTGTAATCTCTATTTCCTTTCCAAGAAATGGGCATGTGTATATTGCGATTTCTTGGGTAAGAGCATTAATCTAGAATCAGTGAAGATTCGTAGTGCGGCTCTAGAATATGATACGAAAAGAAATGGGCATGTGTATATTGCGATTTCTTGGACCATGAGAAATGACTGACTTAGGGTCAGGTCGTAGTCATGGAATTGAAACATGAGAAATGACTGACTTAGGGTCAGGTCATAGTCAGGTAATCGGGTTTAATCCCGTTATTGAAGGATGGTTATTGTTAGGGTCAGTTTATGTTGATTTAAAGTTCAGGGTTTAAATTGTAATTGTTTAATTTGAGCCTTATTAGTGAACGGGCCGTGGGCTTGTTAACCACGGGCCCGCCATATATAAAGCAATCTAGACTTAGAAAATTAGGTTAGTTGTCTCATTTGCTTTCATCACTCTTTATTGTAATTCTCTCTAATATTGAAAGCTTAATCAGAGATGACCAGTTGAAATCGTTACATACATTGTTTATCTATTTGATTTCATTATTGTTGCACGGATCTGAGACTCACAATTGGTAGCCTGAATTGGAATTGGGTTAGAGTCAACACCAGTAATATACAAATCACATTGGGCATCAGTTTGTGATTGTACATTGCTTGATTGCCCTGATGGAGTTGCCACTTCTTCTTCAGCAACTTTTGGATCAGATTTTTCTTTCACTGTTTCCTCCTGGGCCTCTTCTGCAGTTGGCTCCACCCTTGGCTTCTTTTCATTTTTCTTCTGTGAAGTTATGGGCTTGGTGCTTGGTCTTTTCTTTGACATCATCTTGGTTCTTTTAAGAGTTTTAACAGCTTCAGGAGTTGGTTCAGCTGTTTTAAGTTTCTCAGCAGCAATAACCATTTCTGCTGCTATGGCTGTTACTGCTTCTCTTAGAACATGTAGTGATGCTGCTTCAACACTGTTCTTCACAATCCAGTATACTTCTTCATCAATTTCAGCTTGAGATGTAGTTACTGCTTCCTGCTCATTTTCTGCTGCTTTTTCTGTTTGGCCTTCAGCAGCATTAACTGTTTCTGCTGCTTGTTCAAACTCAGCAGCATTAACAGTTTCTGCTGCTGTGGTTTCTGCTGCTGTTGTAGTTTCTGCTTCTTTAACAAGCTCTTCCACCTTTTCTGTCTCCCCCTTATTCTGTGTACTGGACTCCCCCTTAAACTGTGCATTATCCATTTCCATCTCAGTCTCCATCTGAACTGTCTCCCCCTCAACTTGTAGACCCTTTTTATTCAGTTCTGCTTCTGATTCTGACTCTGACTCCCCCTTTTTGGGAGCATCATCAGTTGGAATTCTTCTTCTCAGCACAAATCTTGCCTTTTTCTGTCTGTGCAACAACTTGGTGACCATCTTCTTGAGCTTCTCAATTTGAGACTGTTGGTAGGTGACCACAGTCTTCAGTTGCTCAATCTCCTTCTTCTGTGCCATAACATCCAAGTTGACATTTCCAATGGTTTCCATCAATTCAGCATAGTTATATCTATTCTCACCTTGTTTAGAAGTGTTTACCTTCTTTAAAGGATCCTTGGAAGTTTTAGCAGAAGCCTTCTGCCTAGCAGAAGCACTAACTGCCCCCTTGGTTTCTTGGCACCTGGGTCCTCCTAATGATTTCTCATTTAGAGTTGCCATGGGGAAGGTCTTATTTATGTTACCACTGTCCTTCTCTGTGCTAGCAGAAGTAGTGGCAGCCTTAGCACCCATATGCTCATCCTTCTCCTTAGAGAGCACCTTCTTGGGGTTGGGAGACACCCCTGTGGTTTCCCTGTTGATATTCTCAATTGGAGAATGCTCCAACTGAGGGCTTAAAGGCTTAGGGCTCTGAGTAGGTACATCAAGGGAAGGAACCTTGTGCACCTTTCTTCTTTGAAACTTGTTGGATAGAACAGGAGTGGGCTTTTGAAGTATGTGTTGAGGGATATTTATAGTGGGTGAAGATGGGGTTTGGCCATCAGTGGGATGATCTAATGAGGGCCTTGATCCTGATGCCATACCTTCAGAGGGGTGGGACACAACCATCATTGTAGAGAACAATGGTGTGTCAACTCCTTCCGAGTCCCTAGGAAGTCTTTTCATATTTGAAAAAACCTCCCCTTTAGGGGATTTGGGTACATATACCTCAGTAAACTGAGGTAAGTCCATCAATTCCTTGTTAATAACTTCTTGCACAAACTTTGGATACATGTAAAAGCTCTTTTTGGATTCCAAGTTTGATACAAGATCATTAAAGATCATAGCTGAAAAGTTGTACTTTCTGGCAGTGGATAAGCAGACCAAGGCATATGCAATGGGACTGCTGAACTCACTCCATCCAGTAGTTTTCTTGGAAATACAGTGCATCAGGGTATGAACAAGAAATCTCCATTGGTTGAAAAATTTTGACTTGTAGAATTTAAAAACACCAATGGGACCTTCATACCCCATTCTTTGTAAAGTCGAATATAAGTCATCAGAAGATAGAGAGGTTATACCTGAGGCATCATCCAAGTGAAGAGAGATGCGAATAACCTCCTCTGTGACTTTCAAGGGTTTATCACAAACCCTTGTTCGAATGGTTTTCTGCCCTTCTTCGAAACTAACAGTGGCATTCTCCCAAAATTGCGTCTGATGTTCGATATAGATGGTTGGGCTCACCGTTAGGGCATAGGAGATGTGCGAGGATTTAAGAAAATCGACGATATCGTGGAATCCCGCAGCTTGTTTCGGCTTCTGAAGCATGGCTATTTCATTGTGCTCATCCACAAACTCCATGATTCCTGAGGATTCTTGAAAGAACAACACAAAGATTCTGGGGAGACTAGGTTAGAACGAGAGAGAAGAAGTTAATGCGAAGAGTCGTTATGAACTTTGGCGGGCAAACAGGGGTATTTATATGCCCTAGATTATCAAAAGCAGTATTAGCGACATAGGCAGTACTAACTACCGAGCAGTATTAACTGCAAAGCAGTATTAACTACACAAGCAGTATTAACTGCACAAGCAGTATTAACTGCTGAGCAGTATTAACTGCAAGCAGTATTAACTGCAAGCAGTATTAACTGCAAGCAGTATTAACTGCACAAGCAGTATTAACTGCTTAGCAGTATTAACTGCCAGGGCAATATTAACTCTGCACTTTGCATTACTAGTCAACTCCTCAAATGTCATCTTACCTTCTGACATATCACCTTTACCACTTCTCTTACCTTCTGCAGGATTATTTCCAAAAGTAACATGTCCTCCATCAATTCATTTGAAATTCTTGAGGCAGGCCATGTTACCTGTCATGTGCCTGGAGCAACCACTATCAACATGCCAAATGCTCTTCCCCTTGAGCTGTTGGTTGCCCTGCACATCTGATAAATCAATTAGTTTTATTAGGGACCCAAGCCATATTGGTCTTGGGTCTCCCTTGATCATCAAAATACTTACATTCTGTTTTGATGAGCTTGTCAAAGTGAGGAACATCAGTGCTTGAGTACTTTGTTTTGATGATAGGTCTAGAAGCAGTACTAACTGATGCAGAAGTACTAACTTTGTTAGCAGCACTAACACTGCTTCCAGAAGTACTAGCCTTCTCAGCAGTATTAACTAACTTAGCAGTACTAACACTAGAAGCAGTATTAATTGTTGAAGAGGTATTAACTGTGTTAGCAGTACTAACACTGCTAGCAACATTATTGCTTCCTGCAGTACTAACATTGTTAGCAGTACTAACTGAGTTGGCAGTATTATCATTAGTACCTTTAGGCATCCATACTCTAACACTTTCTGTTTCTGCCTTTTTCATGTGGCTTTTGGTTTTAACTTGTTTCTTTGCCACAAGTTTCCTCACAGGCTTTTTATAGCCACCATTCTTTCTGTAACCACCAGGTTTTTGAAAAGATCTTTGAGCATTAAACCTTTGGTTAACAGGATTGAAATAACAGTGTTTGGCTAAATGATTTAGCTTACCACAGATGAAACAAGGTTTTGGCCTGTTAATTCTGTTCAGATCAACTCCTTGTCTCATAGCCCACTTGTTATTCCAATTTCTTTGATTACCCCTTTTGTTATCATGTTTTTGGGGCTTAAGCTCTTGAGATTTCTTACAAGAACAATGTTTACAGGTATTGGGAGCCACAACTGTGGTCTGTGTGTAATGGACTCCCTTTTCTGTTTCTTTCCTTTTTATCCCATTGTTCTTAACTCCTTCTTCTGTTCCAGTCCTTTTTATCTCATTGTTCTTAACATATGGACTTTCACATTCCTCATCAGATCCTGCTTTGTCAGTCTCATCCTCAACAACTACTTCTTTTTCACAAGGATCTATATTAATCTTTAATTCAGGTTCCTTCCTATCCTTGGTCTCTAACAAATCAGACTTAGGAGGTATGTAGTTGTTGTTGTAGGGTGGAGGTGTGGCATTGTACCCTATCCCTACTTTCATCTTGTCATGGATTTGAGCCTTGATGATGGTATCCATGGTTTTAGAAGCACAGGTAAACTTTTCAACATCAAGTTTAACCTTCTTAAGCTCTTCTTTTAATTTCTCATTCTCCTCCCCAAACACTTTCAGCTTAATCTCATACTCATTCTTCTCCCACTTCCAATAGTTAGTATCATAGTGGTGTTGAAGTTCATTAGCTTGAAAAGCTCTAATCTGTTCCTCAAACCTTTCTACAATCCTAACATAATCTTTCACATCTTTCTCTAGCCTCTTAAGGTTATCACACATACCCTGATTGTGATCCCTATATCTTTTAACAACATCAATGCAAGATTGAGAACAGAGTTTAGATTGTACCTCAGTGGGAATATCGGATACTTCTGCCATGAGTGCATGATTCTGTATTGCCTCTTCTGTTTGATCACTCCAATCAAAAGTACTGTTTGATTCAATAGAATTTTTCATAATGATTGTAGATTTCTAAGAAACACAAGCTCTGATACCACTTGTCAGGATCGATTCTTAACAAGAATTAAACTTCTTAGAAACAGAATTTAGAGAATCTTGCGGAATAGAACTCTAAATCAATTAAAGAACAATCAATAGAATTCAACACACTGTATATATCAAACTGTATTACTCACAAGCTTTACACCAAACCTCAATCTTGTTGAACAGGCTCAACAAGACGACTTCTACTTCTCTAGAAATAGGGTTCTTACACCTTGAGGTTAATTCTCTCTTGAATCAATATCGAATTCTATTTCACTCGTATATCTTCTATTGTCTTTCGTTTTTTCTAATAGCTATCTATCAATACTATTTATACAAAAGTAATTACAACATAACTATCAAAAGTAAATTGATCTTCTGAATCTTCGTTAAACATATCTTGATCAATTCCTTCTTTGTCTCCAAAAGTATCGCATACCAAACTTATCAAGTCAGCAGTATTAACAATGATTTGGCTCAGCAGCATTAACGAACCTTCAGCAGTATTAACCTTCACAGTCTTCTAGCAGTAGTAACTCAGCTCAGCAGTACTAACCATGTCTAGCAGTAGTAATTTGGTCTAGCAGTACTAACCGTGTCTAGCAGTAGTAACTTCGTCTAGCAGTAGTAACCTTGACTAGCAGTAGTAACTTCGTCTAGCAGTAGTAACCTTGACTAGCAGTAGTAACCTTGTCTAGCAGTAGTAACGAAGAACTGGCAGTAGTAAAATTGTCTTGGCAGTACTAACCATACTTGGCATATCTTCAGTTCCCAACAATCTCCCCCTAACTTGACTTTTAGGAAAAGAAGTCAAGTTCTTCAGATGATGCTACCAAAACTTAGTCATCATATAAGCATAGATTAGGACTTAAACCTAGACTCTGATTGAGAATCCTTTTTACCAAGAATCTACCCATTGCTGAATCCTTGTTGCAGGTCAACTTAGCATGTAGCATTCCTTTCAGCCTCTTCATGCTGTGATTGTATATTTCATCCACCAGATAGTATTCTTGAGTCGCAGAGTCAAGGGAGATGACATATACTCCACAGTTTTCATAGAGCATCCAGTTGGTAATGGCTTGAAACTGTGTGTTTATCCTATGCTGAACCGCTTCAGGTTTGAACATTTGGCACAAGAATTCAAGTACCATTTTAGAGATTGACATCCCTTGCTCAGTCAGCATGTTTTCATATAGCCTCATCCCAACTTTGAACATCTCTTCTAAGTCTGATCTTGAGCAAGTTCTGACAATTTTGGTTATATGAAAACATGCTGACTGAGCAAGGGATGTCAATCTCTAAAATGGTACTTGAATTCTTGTGCCAAATGTTCAAACCTGAAGCGGTTCAGCATAGGATAAACACACAGTTTCAAGCCATTACCAACTGGATGCTCTATGAAAACTGTGGAGTATATGTCATCTCCCTTGACTCTGCGACTCAAGAATACTATCTGGTGGATGAAATATACAATCACAGCATGAAGAGGCTGAAAGGAATGCTACATGCTAAGTTGACTTGCAACAAGGATTCAGCAATGGGTAGATTCTTGGTAAAAAGGATTCTCAATCAGAGTCTAGGTTTAAGTCCTAATCTATGCTTATATGATGACTAAGTTTTGGTAGCATCATCTGAAGAACTTGACTTCTTTTCCTAAAAGTCAAGTTAGGGGGAGATTGTTGGGAACTGAAGATATGCCAAGTATGGTTAGTACTGCCAAGACAATTTTACTACTGCCAGTTCTTCGTTACTATTGCTAGACAAGGTTACTACTGCTAGTCAAGGTTACTACTGCTAGACGAAGTTACTACTGCTAGTCAAGGTTACTACTGCTAGACGAAGTTACTACTGCTAGACACGGTTAGTACTGCTAGACCAAATTACTACTGCTAGACATGGTTAGTACTGCTGAGCTGAGTTACTACTGCTAGAAGACTGTGAAGGTTAATACTGCTGAAGGTTCGTTAATGCTGCTGAGCCAAATCATTGTTAATACTGCTGACTTGATAAGTTTGGTATGCGATACTTTTGGAGACAAAGAAGGAATTGATCAAGATATGTTTAACGAAGATTCAGAAGATCAATTTACTTTTGATAGTTATCTTGTAATTACTTTTGTATAAATAGTATTGATAGATAGCTATTAGAAAAAACGAAAGACAATAGAAGATATACGAGTGAAATAGAATTCGATATTGATTCAAGAGAGAATTAACCTCAAGGTGTAAGAACCCTATTTCTAGAGAAGTAGAAGTCGTCTTGTTGAGCCTGTTCAACAAGATTGAGGTTTGGTGTAAAGCTTGTGAGTAATACAGTTTGATATATACAGTGTGTTGAATTCTATTGATTGTTCTTTAATTGATTTAGAGTTCTATTCCGCAAGATTCTCTAAATTCTGTTTCTAAGAAGTTTAATTCTTGTTAAGAATCGATCCTGACAGTATCAGAGCAGACAGACAGAATTGATTCAAAGCCTTTTTATTGATTTCTGGTAAGTTTGACTTTTTCACGTCTGTGTTCTTGATTACACAGTCATATTTTGATTCGAGCAAAATTGATCGATTTCGTTTATTGGGTTGTGTTAGCATCATTGTCATTAGTGTTTCTGCAAATTTTCACATCCTAATTCGATCGTTTGAGTGGTTAATTAAGCAAATTAAGTTCAAAGTTTTTTGTTGTGTTCTTCACTAAAAATCAAATTTTTGCCATCAAAACGTGTTCTTTTTGCTTCAAAATCGATTGGGTTAGTGTTATTTTTGTGTTTGGTAGTGTTTCTAATCTTTCAGGAACATATTTGAGCAACCCTAATCGAGTTTCAATCAAGTTGAAAAAGTCAGCCGCTGTTTCCGGGTAGCACAGCCGCAGTTTCCGGACAAGTCCTCACTTTCCGGACGTTTGTGTTATTCCATCCGGGTACATCCAACCTTTTCGGGTAAGTCAAACATTCCGGGTAAGTCACTGAAACCTCATTCTTTCCGGGTAAATTAGTTCCGGAAACCCAAAGTTCCCGGTAACCAATCTTCCCGGATATTCCATCACCCGGTAAGTATTTTCGTCCGGAAACCCTTAACATCCGGCAAGTATCTTATCCGGACATATCATTTACCCGGTAACTTGCTCTTCACCCGGTAAGCTTATTTTTCCGGATTCCCTATCTGGAAACCACCCGGATTCCATAATCCGGGACTCCCGTGCTAAGTCGCAGGAGGGGGACATTTAAGTATCCTTGATACTGTTTCACTTTGAATCGAACCAACGTCTGACGATCACATTAGTGCAACCAACAAAGATGTCTCAAGATGCTTATGCCATAAGCAACCACACCACGCCTCCAGCTCTTGGAGAATCTTGTCAGGTATGTCTACCAGCCCATAATGCTTTAGTTGATAAAGTTCAATTGCTTGGTCAAAAGGTAGAGTCATATATGTTTTCCTCGAATGAACAACTACTTGAAATTAACTCGTTAAAAGTAAAGTTAGATGCTCAATCAAAGATAACAGAAAAGCTTAAATCTGAAAACACCTACCTAAAGGAAAAGTGTGCTAATCTTTCGATAGCACCAAAAGACCTTCGAGCTAAGATATCTGATCTGACCTTGAAGCTTGATCAGTGTTTGAATGAGAAAGCGGAAATTGTTTATCAATGCTCTGCTCTTCAAATTCAACACAAGGAGTTTGTTAACAAAATCACCGATCTTGAAACAAAACTCCACAAAAGAGGTCAAACCGATCAAACCATCTTTATGAATAAACCCAAAGAGTTCACGTACTTTAACAAAGAGTGGGGAATCGGATACGATAACCCACACTATTTGAAAAAGGGTAGATACCAAACACCTACTTTGTATGATTTTGCTTGTTTTGGGTTAGATAAAAAGTATCCGGAATATGCTATTCAATGGACTGGTCCTCTTGAACCTGAAAAGGAAGAGGAAACCGAGGAATATAAACGCACACACAAACGAGGAATACAACTTCCGTTTTGTTATGAACCTTTAAATTATTCCTATCAAAAGAACAAAAAGTATCTCTCAAATGACTACTTCGACCCCTACAAGGTTGCTACGCCCAAGGATTCCTCCAAAAGGGATGAGGTCCAAGTAACTGCAACCAAGATTGAGATGGACGAGTTTAAACTCTATGTTCCCCCTCTCATCTTGGAAGCAAAGATTGTCGAGTTGGAGGAGTCACTTGAGAAAGAAAGGTCTGTTTTTCAAAACGAAAAGAAAGCGCTAATTCAGGAACGTGAGAAACTCAAATCCGAGAAAACCGAAGTTGTGTCAAGTGAGGAGAAGGAAACTCTTCGGTGTGAAATCACTAAGCTCTCATCGAGACTGTCTGATATGACAAGAGAAACGATGAAAGAGCATATGATAAATAGTCAACTCCAAGTGCAGCTTGACTTGCTCCAAAATGCGAAGCAGACTTCACCCGAACTTTCCTCTAACTCATCTGACACATCCTCGTGTAAAGCTTTCATAGGAAATATCTCTTCACAAGAAAGTAAAGTTTCTCAAGATGAGTGTGCTAAAAGGAATTTAAACTCTGATTTTTCAAACGCTTCCGCACCAAATTCCCCAAAGCACACTGACACTAAGTGTTCCTCGCCTTCCTTGACCGATCCAAGTCCTGTAATTCCGGAAGTCGATTTTTCAGATTATATGAACTCTGAAGGTAATACTGATGGAGAGTTTGAGTCGTTCCCTTTCGACAAACCTCTTCCGAGCCATACTGATTTTCTGTCTCCCGTAGTCAATCGACCGGTCAACTTTGAAAAAGGTACTTGTTCTAACACCAAGGCCCCAGCTGTGATTAAGATTACCGACTCTAAACCTGTTTCTCAAAACCAATCACAGCCGAGGCAAAAGACCGAACGATTGCCTATCAAAAATCCTGTTTCTTCAAAAGTCTTTAACCATGCTGTCAATGTGGGTTCAGATAAAACCGGCCAGCCTAAACAAGATAAACCAAAGAGGCCAGCTAGGGAATCTATTGAGAAAGAAGCGTCGAAGTCATTCAACACTGTTTTTTACCCTAGAATGAACAAAAACGATTGTGCTTGGAATCATAGGACTGATTTTGTTAAAAGGGATGTTAATTTTCCGATGAAAAGTTACTCCATTCAGCAATTGATCCAATTATCGCACGATCGTTTTTGTTGTTCTAGTTGTGGTTGGAATGACTTTGATGATATCAATAACAATGATTGGTTTGGGTCATATCACATGTATAATCATACACCCAAACGCAAACCCCGTAATAACAAGAGAAAATATCATAAACAACGGGGTTCTCAAACAGAGGTTAAACCACAGCGGGAGACCAAACCCATTCCAAAACGGGCTTCTCCCACTGAGGTTAGACCGGCACTCAAGAGGCAACCTGCTACAAAACCTGTTCCTCCAAAAGGTGTAAATTCTACACCTAAGAGGCAACATGTGCCAAAACCAGTTACTCCAAACGGTGTACAATCTGCACCTAAGGGGAAGTTTGAGTCAAAGCAAGTTCCTCCACGAGGTGCCAAACCAAACCCTCCCGGACCCAGGCAAATCTGGGTACCAAAGGTCCACTAATCTTGTTTTGCAGGACGGTCATGTGTAGTTCTTAGACACTGGATGCTCCACACACATGACCGGAAGGAGGGAACTGCTCACGATCTACAAAAAGCAATATTACGAAGACGTGAGGATTGCCTATACCCGTGCTTTCAAAACTGCTCATATGTTTAGGGGGAGCATGATCAGCTATCAGGTAAGTTCATTCTAATGTTGAGGAGGAGCGTCACACACAATTTTTTTAACTGATGAAAAGTTTTTTTTTGTGTGTGGATACTCCCGTGTGCATTTCACACTACGCGCGCATTCTGAGGGGGATCCTTTCATTTTTTATGTTCATCTTTTGAGGGGGAGCGACACAAGTTTTTCTTTAAATGTATAAAAGTTTTTTGTGTGTCGGACTCTCCATTGCACAAGTTTGCACTATTCGAGGGGGAGCCAAACCATCCTCATGCTCAGTTTGAGGGGGAGCGAGAGAAGGTTCTTTCAGTTATACAAATTGTCCCAGTTTTTTTTTGAAAATGGAAGAACAGGGATCTTTTTATCAAAATCCCCAAAGTATCCGGACACCCATCTATCCGGATGGATATCCGGATGTCCCATCCGGAAACTTTGTCCCATATATAAGGGGTCCGGAAAGGTTCTTCATCATTATCCGGATTTTGTCAACTGAAGCCTTACTGGCACACGCGGATCCCGCTGCACCGAGTGTAGTTGCTTATAGGCGAGAGTTAGGGAATCCCATGGTCCAGCCAGCGCCGGAGGGACCTCCCCAGGGACATAGAACCAAGGGAGTATTAGGTGATGAATTAGATCATGTGAGAAGGAGGGAACTGCGTTCGAAAGCGAACCAGGAAAGATTGAGCCGTAAAGATAACGAGGCTCCTGAGCGAACCCAACCGAGTGATATCCGGGTAGCCACATCTACTATCCCGTCTCATTTATTGGGACGGGGTATTGAAGAAGCCTCCGTGGACCCAGCGGAGCAATTGCACAACCCCCTCATCCACTCATCCGTCTCTCAAAAGACGGATGTTTCAGTCATACACGGGGATATAGCACAACTTCCACCGGTCTCTCACTCAGAGAGTACTGGTGTTGAAATAAGAGACCAGCAGCCCCCAGTCTCGCCTTCATTTCGTGCACCATTGAGTCTAGAGCCACTTGATATTATACAATCGTCGGCTAGGACACCAGAAGAGGAACAACACCAAATCGAGATTCTTCGTGACTCGATCGGAACGTCTGTAGTGTCTCCGTCTGCCGGAACACGAGGATTGGACGGAAATCCTACCACGACTATCCCCACGCCAACCGTGAACGTAGGTGGCTCTGCCTCTGCGGCAGATGCTTCAACCGGTAACCTAAGTGGTCCCGGAGTTAACTTTCCCGACTTTGTGTCACCAGGGTCCCTGGACAACACCCTTAAGGCTGTCCGCGAGGCAATGGAGCAGCACGTCGCCGCCGAGATCGACACCGTCAAACGCTTACTCAAAGGTAAAGGGCATATCGTCGACACTGAAACCGTACCTACACCTCCACCGGCTCCTACTCAGCCTACCTACTCGGTGGACACCCTCAAGACGATGCTTCTAGCCCAACTGCTCCAAGAATCCGAAACCAACGCCTCTACAGAAGCAGACCTGATAACCGTTCTGAAATCACAGGTCACTGCTCCTTCATCATCTATTACCACTCGCCTGGATACCATTGACTCGACTCTTAAGGACTACAACCAAGCGCTCACAACGCTGTCCGAGAGAGTCCGCTCACTCGAAGATACCTGCAAGAGTCAAGCAGACGGTCTGAAGCGAAAGCACGATGATCAGGATGATCTTGATCACCGTGAGGGGGAGAAAAGACTAAGACCTACCGAGACCACCCCTATCCTCACCGAATCGATAATTGTGGTTCTTTTGGAACCAGCAACTGCGGCAACAACAACCGACGCCGAACCTGAAGCCGAGTTGCCATTAGCCGAAATGGTAATCGATATGGAAATATCAGATGATGAAGACCTGACGGTTGAAAAGCCCGAGGGTTCAACACAGGAACTGGTTGAATTTGACTCATCAGGCAGACCGTTATTGGATATGATAGATCCAGACTGCGAAGCCAACCCGGAGACCGAAGATGCATGGTATGAAAAAGTCGCCAGTGCCGCAAATCTCCAGGTTAATTTGGTTTTCCCTACTGATGACGATGACAACATTGATTATGATCAGTTCCTGCTCCAGAATTTATATGGTTCTTCTCCCGTTCACTCTGCTCAACCCACCGGAACCTCAACAAGACCCGAGACCTCAACTGCCAATATTCAGACATCTCCTCAGCAACCGACAGCTTCTGATCTCCCACTTCCTCAACAGCGACAAATCCGTTGGGAGAAGATCCCAATATTTATTCCTCACCTGGAGGAATCCCTGAAGAAGTTGTTTGTTCACAAGCTTCGCCCAATCGAGCCGACCTTTTGCCTTGGTATCTACAACTACAACCTCGAATACCAACGCCGATATATCTACGCAATGAAGCGGTATCTTCCAGTCAATCAAGTCAGAACAAAGCATAAGATCACCGAGGTACTTAACATCCAGTCAAGCCGTATGATGAAAATCGTGTATCCAGTGATCACTGTCAGACACGAAGACGGTAACGAATGGATATTTTCTGAAGCCGACTTCCAGCACATCCGACCGTTTGACTTCCTGGCTATTCTGAAAGACCTTCGTACCAGAACAATCCAACCGCTACCTGTCA
The DNA here is from genome assembly GCA_033807775.1 of Saussurea involucrata. Lineage (NCBI taxonomy): Eukaryota > Viridiplantae > Streptophyta > Magnoliopsida > Asterales > Asteraceae > Saussurea > Saussurea involucrata. Next base: position 51,310,591 of record CM066322.1, on the reverse strand, counting down.
CAAAGGCGCTCGAAGCTGTTCGGCGATTCCTGGTCCGCACAATTATGATGTCTTATCTAACGGACTTCCAAATGGCAATCGAGAACAGGGCGAAGAAGGTAAATCTGATAAAGCCGAATCTGCAAGCTCCTGAGTTGAATATGTATCCCGAGAATGCTATGCTTCTAGAACCAGAATTTGGGATCGTCTTCATCAATGAACAGAAAGAGAAAAGATTTCTGCGATTCAGTCAGGTAGATAGATTCTGCGACGACACGTTCTACAAAGTTCAAGATGCTCTTCGGAAAATCATCCAGCACGAGTCTGAAAATCCAAGGCTGTCATATGTTCCTAATCCGAATGAAACAACTGCTCGGAAGGCCTTGGAGATGGTTGAAGATTGCATTGACTACCACCGTGCAATCAGATGGTTCGAGGTACATTTCGCGCTTCGAAAAAGATATGTCGAAAACTGGCGCCAAATCGAACTTCAAATCAAAGGGGGAGATTGTTAGGGTCAGTTTATGTTGATTTAAAGTTCAGGGTTTAAATTGTAATTTTTTAATTTGAGCCTTATTAGTGAACGGGTCGTGGGCTTGTTAACCACGGGCCCACCATATATATAGCAATCTAGCCTTAGAAAATTAGGTTAGTTGTCTCATTTGCTTTCATCACTCTTTATTGTAATTCTCTCTAATATTGAAAGCTTAATCAGAGATGACCAGTTGAAATCGTTACATACATTGTTTATCTATTTGATTTCATTATTGTTGCACGGATCTGAGACTCACAGCTATGCGTATGGTAAGAAAAAGAGTAAACCAGGTTTGTTATGCCTTGTTTACATTGATTTGTATAAATATTATTTTGAAACTGAATGTTCTCATTAGGCATTAGCCTAATCGTTTCAAATAATGTTTTCTTACCAGGTACTAGCTCGGGAAAATAAAGGGATGTGGGACGAGAGCTTTTGGATTAGCGGAGAAGTTAACTAATGCCGAGGTTTTGATAGATTACTTAGATAACCTAGTTAATCTGATTATAGTGACATGATTAGATTAATAGGTTATTTGAAGAATTCTATATTGTAATTATGACCCTTATAGTTAATTCTCTGCTTATGTTTGAAGGTTAGAAGATTTATGTTGAAATCTTGTTATAAATTTGAGGTTTAAAGTAGCCCTGTTTTTAGGGTGTTACAGATAGGTCCGTGATTGATTGGTCAACTGGAAAGCAACCTGAAAGGACTAGGACCCGAGAGAGTCCGCCGAGGCTACCTATTATGGGAGGCACAGACAGTCAGGTACACAGAACGGGTACCAGTACCACCAACCAGGAAACGCCTGAATCGACAATGGAGTCTCATATGATGGAAAACATGACAAGAATGATGAATACATCGATGGAAAAACAAGCCGAAATGTTTATGAAAGTACTGAACGATCGAAGTACGGAGCTACATCGAACGGGAACTGATACTGGGGTAATAAATCCAGTTAGTAACCCTGGGTTAGAGGCAGAAAGAAGGGTTGAAAGAATTTGGTCATATAAAATGTTTCTAAGCTGTAAACTGCCAGAGTTTATTGGAGCAGATAATCCAGTAGCCTGCATGAACTGGCTCAGGGAAATGGAACAAGTGTTAGACAACCTAGGGGGGGTAAGGTTGTATTTTAAATCTTTTACTTTCAAAAAAATTCTTTTATAAATAAATACAGTACAGAAACAGTATAAATAAATCAGAGTATAGAAATAATAAATAAACAACAATTATATAAACAGATATAATTTAAATGCACAGCGGAAATGTAAATAGATAAGGGAAAGAGAATACTTGACAACGATATTTTTAAAGTGGTTCACCAAACACAAAGTTGGCTAGTCCACCTCGAGAAAATAACACTTCTCGGAGATCCAATACGAACGTGTTCTTTACGGTAGAAACACAAACCTTAATACAATAATATTGTCACGAATATCTCTACTCAGATGAGAGATTTATATGGATCACTCACTCTATTCAAACACTTACAAGAGGGTATAATTTTAATATGATAATCACTCTTGTAAAATATTAATCACTTGGATTTTTAGAGAGAGTTTGATCACTTGAGTTGTTTTGCTGATTCAACTAATCAAGAGATTTTAATCTGCTATCAACTCAAGATTTCTTGCTCAAAAATATTTTTATAAATTATAACTGATTGAGAGAAGAAACAGCAGAGTATTGATCAAATGCTGAGGAGGAAATTAATTGCTGGTTGGTGTAGTAAATGCTGAAGGAGCTGCTGGTATAAATAGTGGAGCATGCAACGGATACTACTTGCTAAAATCTGACGGAAGGAACAGTACTGCCTGAAATTCTTTCGGCTGATACAACTCAGATTAAAAAGCAAACAGTAGTAGAAGGTATGCAAGAGATTTAAAGTATCTATGCATTTAATGATGAAGAGTAAAAAGAGATGTGATCTGATTTTGAGCTGTACGAAAATCTTCCAAAAAGCAAATATTTTAAAATATTAATAAAGCATTTGTTTTAAATAAAAAACAAGGGTAATGATGACAAACTAAAAAAGATATAATATATATATATATATCTTATATGTTTATATATATATATTATATATATATATTAAATAAACTTTAAATATCTTTGATTTAAAAATTAGTTTAGGAAAAATCCAAGTGGTATTTTATTTTAGGGTGTTTATCATTTTAAAATAAAATGACGAAACTCTTCAGTCTTGGATTCTTCAGATAAATGATTCGTGATCATTTAAATATCTGCACACTCAGATAAAATATTAGATAACAAATAATGCGGTGTGTTTTGTAATCATCAAAATAAATATGGAGATGTGATTTTATGTGTACCAAAAATATATCACAATATTAAAGCTGGGTACACTTGCACCAACAATCTCCCCCTTTTTGATGATGACAAACACAACGCTAAACACGAGAGCATACTCGGTTTCTCTCCCCCTTTTGTCGAAGCAAAAAGGGTTTAAGAAAATCGCTTATGCTCCCCCTCGAAAGATGCTCCCCCTCAAAATATGAAGAATTTGAGAGTTAGCATTTTCTCAAGGGTTATACTCAAGCATGCCTAAACCAAGTCTTAATTTAAAGAACGCCTTTTTGTTTAGAGCTTTAGTAAAAATATCGGCCAAATTATCTTCCGAATCAACCTTTTCAAGCACGATTTTGCCTTTTTGAACATTGTCTCGTAAAAAGTGATGTCTCAATTCAATATGTTTGGTACGAGAATGCAAAACGGGATTTTTACTTAAGTTTATGGCACTTGAGTTATCACACATAATTGGAATTTTGGTTAGGTGTACCTCAAAATCGGTAAGTGTGTGTTTCATCCAAAGGACTTGAGCACACGCTCTTGCGGCGGCTACATATTCCGCTTCGGTTGTAGACAAAGCTACGGATTGTTGTTTCTTAGAGAACCAAGACACAAGTGAGAGACCTATAAAGGCACATACCCCACTAGTACTTTTTCGGTCAACAATAGATCCACCAAGATCGGAATCGGCGAAACACGTTACTTCTAACTCGGGTTTCTTTGCGTACCATAAGCCAAGATTAGTAGTACCTCGTAAATATCGAAAAATACGCTTGACAGCTTCATAGTGAGATTGTTTAGGTGAAGATTGAAAACGAGCACATAAACATACACTAAACATAATATCAGGTCTACTAGCAGTTAAATATAATAAACTACCAATCATACCACGATAAATCTTTTCATTAAAATCGTTTCCCTCCTCGTCACGAGATAATTGTAAGTTTGTGGTCATTGGAGTTTCAACGGGTTTGACATTTTCAAAGTTAAACTTTTTCAACATATCTTTACAATATTTAGATTGACTAATAAAAATACCAGTTTCACATTGTTTGATTTGCAATCCTAAGAAGTATTTTAACTCTCCCATCATGCTCATTTCAAACTCGCTTGTCATTTTCGCAGAAAATTCATTACACAGTTTTTCATTAGTGGAACCAAAAATAATATCATCAACATATACTTGCACAACCACAATATCATTTTGAACATATTTCACAAATAAAGTATTATCTATTTTACCCATAATATAACCACTAGAAATTAAAAAGGTTTTTAATCTATCATACCACGCACGCGGAGCCTGCTTTAAACCATAAAGCGCCTTTTTCAATTTATAAACATGTGTCGGGTTTTCAAAACTTTCAAAACCGGGAGGTTGAGAAACGTATACCTCCTCATTTATAATACCATTTAAGAAAGCACTTTTAACATCCATTTGAAATAATTTAAAATCTTTAGCATTTGCAAAAGCGAGAAGCATTCGAATAGACTCCAACCTTGCAACTGGTGCAAGGTTTCGTCATAATCTATACCTTCTTGTTGACTGTACCCCTTGGCAACTAAACGTGCCTTGTTTCGTGTGACTCCACCGTTCTCGTCTACCTTATTTCGGAAGACCCATCTTGTGCCAATAATGGTTTGACTACTAGGGCTAGGCACTAAGTCCCACACATCATTCCTAGTAAATTGGTTTAACTCTTCTTGCATGGCCAATATCCAATCCTCATCACCTAAAGCTTCATCTATGGTTTTAGGTTCTATGGTTGAGATAAAGGCATGGAAAGCACAATGGGTATGGATTTGTGATCTAGTTGTCCTTTGGTTTAGGTCACCTATAATTTGGTCTACGGGATGGCCTCGAGCTGTTCTAAGGTTAGGATCATCTACACCTTGTGGAATAAAACAAGGAGGGGCATCACTAGTTTCAATATTATTTGTGGAAGGTTGGGTACCTAAATCCAAGGTACTAAGTTGTTGGGCTAAGACATCTCCTTCACAAACATTGTCATTTGCTAAGGGTGCACTCGGTTTGGGAGGACTCTCGTCAAAGCTAACATTTAAGGATTCTTCTACTACCATGGTCTCCTTATTTAGGATTCTATAGGCTTTGCTATTCCAAGAATAACCTAGGAAAACTCCCTCATAGGCTTTGGGGTCAAATTTGGTTAGGTAGGATTTGGTGTTTAAAATGAAACATTTACAACCAAAAACTTTTAGGTGAGCTAGGGAAGGTTTTCTACCTCGGTAAAGTTCATAGGGTGTCTTATTTAGGATACCTCTAATTAGGACACGGTTAAGCACATAGGTCGCGGTAGCAACAGCATCACACCAAAACTTTTGGGGAACTTGATGTTCGTTTAGCATAGTTCTACTCATTTCTTGCAACGTTCGATTTTTCCTTTCAACAACCCCGTTAGATTGAGGTGTTCGAGGAGCAGAAAAGTTATGAGTTATACCATGTTTATCACAAAAGGCACCAAATTGTACATCATTATCGAATTCTCGTCCATGGTCCGTACGTATGGAAACAATCGTACAACCTTGTTGGTTTTGAATTCGTTTTCCCAAAATTTTAAACTTTTCGAAAGCCTCATTTTTATGTCTCAAAAATAGAGTCCAAGTATAACGGGAATAATCATCTACAATAACCAAAGTATAAAAATTTCCTCCAAAACTTTGAATAGTCATTGGGCCAAAAAGATCCATATGTAAAAGTTCTAAAATTCTTTGAGTAGAAATAACATTTTTTGATTTATGAGAAACGTGATGTTGTTTGCCGACACGACAAGCATCACAAAAATGATTATCAAACTTTAATTTTGGAAGGTCACTCACAAGCTCCTTATTTTTTAAATTTTGAATTAATCTTAGATTAGCGTGACCTAAACGCCTATGCCATAAAGTAGAAACATCATTAAAAGAAGATAAGCATACATTTTCAGATACAACAGTTTTGCAAATATATAAATTTCCTTTCACAGAACCAGTCAAAAGAACTTGGCCATTTTTCAAGATTTTGCACGAGTCTTCTTCGAAGACAACAGTTATACCATTTTTACACAATTGGCGAACACTTAACAAATTAAAATGTAAATTATCAACATGATTCACATCAAGAAATTTAACATTATTGCAAGAGACTGTACCTCTCCCAATTATATTTCCTTTGGAGTTTCCTCCAAAAATTACCTGTCCACCATCACATGACTTATATGATGAAAAGAGATTATTGTTTCCGGTCATGTGACGTGTGCAACCACTATCGAGTATCCAGTCCATATCAAGGTTTATCTACAATAATAAAGATGTAATTTTTATGGTCCCCATTTCTCGTGGGTCCTTGACAATTAGTTTTAATAAAAAAAAAGGCATATATATAAAGTCAAACAGAATATATATATATAATACATTACACAATATTAATATATATATATAATACATCAAACAATATTAATATATATATATATAACACATATCAAGTCAAACAAAATATATATATAATATATTAAACACACAAAATATATATATATGTAGTGCGTAGGTATATATATATATAAACAGTACATATATATAAACAATATAAAAGTACATATACTATTATATTACTTATATATAATATATACAATAAATTATATTCAAACTATATATATAATATGTAACACATTTAAAACCATAAACGCATACCACCAGGATTATCATTACTAAACATTCCTTTTGGAATCCATTTATTTGCCATTTTAATTTTGCGATTATATTTATCATACACATAAAAACAAGTATTTATATTCGCATTATTATTAGGTTTAGAATATTTATCATGGTACATGCGAGCATACGGTTTTCTCGTATTATGATTTACATTATTTATTTTACGCACATACGGATGTTTTTGCACATATTGATTTCTTGTATTAACTTTAGGTGATTCATAAAATCTTTTGATGGGTTTACAAGAACATTTATCTTTGCACGTATCGGAACCAATACCTTTTCTACATTTTATACGGTTAGGCATATTAAGCATGTTAAGAACTTTTTTATTACTACTTTCAAAGGCTTTAGCTAACATGTTATCTTTTTCATATGAAGCACATTTAGCCTTTAAACATGTAATCTCATTCTCAAGTATATCACATTTTGTACAAATAATATTTTCATGTGATTTTTTATTTAAGCATGCAATTTCTTTATTTAAAGCATCACAAGATTTACAAAAATCTTTTTCTCCTAATTTAGTTTCTAATTTAGCAATTATATTTAAATCATTTTCAGATTTTTGTTTAACATTATTTATTTCCTTTTTACATGCATTTACAGTTTCTTTTAACATAGCAATTTCGTCTTTATAATTATTAGCAAGATTAGCCATTTTGTGAAATGATTCATATAATTCTTCAAGATTGTTTTCACTATCGCTATCATAATCACTATCGTAATTTGAATAAGAAGATTTTACCTCGTCGTCGCTTTCGGCCATAAGACAAATGGCTTGATAGTCATCTTCTTCTTCACTCTCGCTCCACGCGCCTCCAATGAAGGCTTTCTCCTTCTTCTTTTGGAACTTGTTCTTTTTCGGACATTCATTGGCGTAGTGGTCTTTATCACCACAAGAGTAACAATAACCTCTCTTTGGTTTTGCTTTTTCGTCTTCGCTCGAGTCGCCATTTTTCTTTACTTTATCTTCTCTTTTGTGGAAGTTGCGACTCCGGTTTTCACCGCCACGACGGTAGTTACCGTTTCTTTGAAATCTATTATTTTTAGAGAAATTTTTGTTAGTAAAAAATTTAGAGAAGTTTCTTACCAACATAGCGACTTCGTCGAGTTTATCGGATTGATCTTTTGAGGTGCTAGCTTCCTCCTTCTTCTTCTTGACATTCGGAGTTGAGGCATTAAGAGCGATCGACTTCTTTTTGACTTGCTCCCGATCTTTGTTTCTTTTGAGTGCAATTTCATGCACTTTAAGATTACCGATCAAGTCATCTATCTTCATTATGGAAAGGTCACGGGAGTCTTCTAAAGATGTTATCTTTTGCATCCACTCCGAAGGAAGGGCTCGTAGGATTTTCCTTATATAGTCCTCGTTAGGATAAGTGCGATCCAAACCTTTCAAAGTAGTCACAATAAGGTTAAATCTTTTAAACATTGAGTCAATTGACTCATCTTGTTTCATTTCGAACAGTTCATAATCGTGAACTAAAATATTTACTTTACTAGATTTAACTTCCGTGTTTCCACGATGAGTATTATTTAAACTTTCCCATATTTGATTTGCAGTTTTATATGTATATACTCTTTCAATTTCATCAGTTGTTAAAGCAGCATATAATATATTCTTAGCTTCAAAGTTTAAACAAAAATGAGTTTCATCAGAAGTAGTCCATTCATCTATAGGTTTATCAATAAAAACATCATCTTTCACAATGGTGGGGTTAAAATTCCCTTTTTCTATAATATTCCAAATCTTTTGATTTTTGCCACGCACGTGACATTCAAATAGCTCGGCCCAAATGCCAAACTTTTCAGTATCTATCAAGGGAGGTTTTGAAAACACAATATTAGTTTGTTGAGCCATTTAAAGGGATAAAAGAAATTTATGCAGAATTTTTTTTTGAAAGACCTGCTCTGATACCAAATGTTAGACAACCTAGGGGGGGTAAGGTTGTATTTTAAATCTTTTACTTTCAAAAAAATTCTTTTATAAATAAATACAGTACAGAAACAGTATAAATAAATCAGAGTATAGAAATAATAAATAAACAACAATTATATAAACAGATATAATTTAAATGCACAGCGGAAATGTAAATAGATAAGGGAAAGAGAATACTTGACAACGATATTTTTAAAGTGGTTCACCAAACACAAAGTTGGCTAGTCCACCTCGAGAAAATAACACTTCTCGGAGATCCAATACGAACGTGTTCTTTACGGTAGAAACACAAACCTTAATACAATAATATTGTCACGAATATCTCTACTCAGATGAGAGATTTATATGGATCACTCACTCTATTCAAACACTTACAAGAGGGTATAATTTTAATATGATAATCACTCTTGTAAAATATTAATCACTTGGATTTTTAGAGAGAGTTTGATCACTTGAGTTGTTTTGCTGATTCAACTAATCAAGAGATTTTAATCTGCTATCAACTCAAGATTTCTTGCTCAAAAATATTTTTATAAATTATAACTGATTGAGAGAAGAAACAGCAGAGTATTGATCAAATGCTGAGGAGGAAATTAATTGCTGGTTGGTGTAGTAATTGCTGAAGGAGCTGCTGGTATAAATAGTGGAGCATGCAACGGATACTACTTGCTAAAATCTGACGGAAGGAACAGTACTGCCTGAAATTCTTTCGGCTGATACAACTCAGATTAAAAAGCAAACAGTAGTAGAAGGTATGCAAGAGATTTAAAGTATCTATGCATTTAATGATGAAGAGTAAAAAGAGATGTGATCTGATTTTGAGTTGTACGAAAATCTTCCAAAAAGCAAATATTTTAAAATATTAATAAAGCATTTGTTTTAAATAAAAAACAAGGGTAATGATGACAAACTAAAAAAGATATAATATATATATATATCTTATATGTTTATATATATATATTATATATATATATTAAATAAACTTTAAATATCTTTGATTTAAAAATTAGTTTAGGAAAAATCCAAGTGGTATTTTATTTTAGGGTGTTTATCATTTTAAAATAAAATGACGAAACTCTTCAGTCTTGGATTCTTCAGATAAATGATTCGTGATCATTTAAATATCTGCACACTCAGATAAAATATTAGATAACAAATAATGCGGTGTGTTTTGTAATCATCAAAATAAATATGGAGATGTGATTTTATGTGTACCAAAAATATATCACAATATTAAAGCTGGGTACACTTGCACCAACAACAAGTTTTTCGAGCTTGTGAGTGCGATGAAAAGTCAAAGGTTAGATTTGCATCTCAAATGCTAAGAGGTAATGCGCTGACTTGGTGGAATGTAGTGACAGCTACAATCTCTGCCCCAGTCTTGACTGCCATGACTTGGGAGTCATTTAAAAAGAATATTATGGAAGAATATTGTAATGAAAACGATATGGATAGGATCGAAGAAGAGTTTCAGACTCTTAAAAAGGGTAATATGTCGGTTAGGAAGTATACCGAATCCTTTATGGAGAAGCTAAACTTAGTGGGGCACGTGGCTCCGACTGAGAAAGAAAAGATTAAGGCGTATTTGAAGGGTTTGCCAGCGGATATGATGTCCCGGGTACGAAACGCTAAAGTTACTACGTTGAGGGAAACTATTGAGGAAGCTAAAGTGATGGAGGAAGTCTATGCCAAAGATAAGGAAGAAAAGACTCAAGTTGGAGAAAAACAAAAATGGGAGGGCCGGTCAGAGTCTTCCCAGAAATCAAAGGCAGTTGGTAAAAGTGCTCATTATGAATCACGTCGTGAGCCGAATTGGTGTTCGAAGTGTAGGAATAAGCACTATGGACCGTGTCGGGTGACGACGTTGGAATGTTTCAAGTGTGGTAAAAGTGGGAATATTATGAGCAACTGTCCTGTACAAGGATCAACGTGCTACGAGTGTAAACAACCAGGTCACTTCCGTCGAGATTGCCCGAAGCTGAAAAAGAGTGGAGACCAAAGAAAGAAACCAAATGTTCCAAAGCCAACGGGTCGGGCATTTCAGATGACAGCTAATGAGGCTAAAGAATCGAAAGACGTCGTTTCGGGTACATTCCTCGTTAATTCTATTCCTGCGCGCATTTTATTTGACTGTGGTGCAAATTTGTCGTTTGTGTCCAAGTCGTTCTTTCACAAGTTAGGTATGCCTGTCACTACTTTGGAAGATGCCTTGGTAGTTGAGGTAGCTAACAGGGGTAAAGTCTTGGTTCGCGAAAGACTTGAAGGTTGTTTTATTTTGGTAGAGGAAACGAAATTTCCGATCGACTTGTTGTTGATGGAAATTGTAGGATTCGATGTGATTGTGGGTATGGACTGGCTGACAGTCAATCAGGCAGAGATACTTTGTGCAAAGAAATTAATCCGGATTCCGATGGCTGATAAGGATGATGTACTCATCTTTGGGGAAAAGCAAAAATGGGAAGTTTCGTTAATTTCTGTAGCAAAAGCGCGTAAATGTTTAATGAAAGGATGTTCATCCTATCTAGCGTATGTTTTAGATGTAAAGACAGAAAAGAAACAAGTGGAAGATATTAAGGTGGTACGTGAATTTCCGGACGTATTTCCCGATGATCTTCCTGGCCTACCGACTGAACGGCAGGTAGAGTTTCGTATTGACCTTATCCCTGGATCGGCACCAATAGCGCGTGCACCGTATCGCCTAGCGCCGACCGAAATGAAAGAGATGATGACTCAACTTCAGGAATTGTTGGATAAAGGTTTTGTTAGACCGAGTTCTTCACCTTGGGGAGCTCCGGTTCTGTTTGTTAAGAAGAAAGATGGTACCATGAGAATGTGCATTGATTACCGAGAGTTGAATAAGGTAACTATTAAAAACAAGTATCCGTTTCCAAGGATTGATGACCTATTCGATCAACTCTAAGGTGCATGATGCTTTTCAAAGATTGATTTAAGGTCAGGGTATCATCAAGTTCGAGTAAGAAATAAAGATATCCCTAAGACAACGTTTAGAACAAGGTATGGACATTATGAATTTCTTGTAATGCCATTTGGGTTGACAAATGCTCCAGCTGTGTTCATGGATCTGATGAACAGAGTATGTCGACCATTCTTGGACAAGTTTGTCATTGTATTCATTGATGACATACTTGTCTATTCGAAGACGGAAGTAGATCATGAACGTCATCTTCGTGAAGTTTTAGAAGTATTGAGAAGAGAGAAATTGTATGCAAAGTTCTCAAAATGTGAATTCTGGTTAAAAGAGGTACAATTTCTAGGTCATGTAATCACTTCGGAGGGAGTCAAAGTAGACCCAGCAAAGATAGAAGCTATGACGAATTGGGAGACACCAAGAAGTGTGTCTGAAATAAGAAGTTTCTTAGGCCTAGCCGGTTACTATCGAAGGGTTATTAAAGACTTCTCAAAGATTGCTTTTGCTTTGACTTTATTAACTCGAAAGAACGTGAAGTTTGTTTGGACTGAAAAACAAGAATCAGCTTTCAAAACTTTACGTCAAAAGTTATGTGAAGCACCTATTCTTGCCTTACCAGAAGGAACAGAAGATTTGGTTGTATATAGCGATGCGTCAAAGATGGGTCTGGGATGTGTCTTAATGCAACGAGGTAAAGTGATTGCTTACGCATCAAGACAACTTAAAGAGCACGAGAAGAATTATCCTACTCACGATTTGGAATTAGCAGCGGTTGTATTTGCATTGAAGCTATGGCGGCATTATTTGTATGGAACGAAGTGTACTCTTTATACTGATCATAAGAGCTTGAAACATGTCTTTGATCAAAAAGAGTTGAACATAAGACAACGGCGCTGGTTAGAATTACTTAAAGATTATGATTGCGAATTGCATTACCATCCCGGTAAAGCAAATGTCGTAGCTGATGCTTTAAGTAGAAAAGAATATAGTGGGTGTTTGAAAGCGACCAACGCCAGAATTGATGTAACATCAAGTCTAATTGAAAGGATAAAAGAGGCACAAGCGGATGCCTTATTAGAAGAAAATTTGAAGGATGAAGTTATGAGCAAGCAACATCTTCAACTGACTGAAAATAACCGTGGAATTAAATTATTCCAAGGTCGTGTATGGGTGCCTAAAACTGGAGGAAATCGAGAGTTGATTCTCGAAGACGCCCATAAATCTAAGTATTCTATACACCCTGGGAGTACTAAGATGTATTGAGATTTGAAATTGCATTATTGGTGGCCAGCTATGAAAGTAGATGTGGCCCGAATAGTAGAGAAGTGTAGGACATGTTCTTTAGTAAAAGCGGAACATCAAAAGCCTTACGGAAGTTTCCAATCTTTGGAGATTCCGGAATGGAAGTGGGAGAAGATTACCATGGATTTTGTGACTAAGTTACCAAAGACACAAAAGGGTAACAACACTATATGGGTAATCGTGGTTCGATTGACTAAGAGTGCTCATTTTCTAGCTATGAAAGAAGCGTCACCAATTGATAAATTAGCGAAGCTGTATATTGATGAAGTGGTGTCAAGGCATGGTATACTGGTGTCTATAGTGTCGGATCGTGATAGTCGGTTTACCTCGAGGTTTTGGCAATCATTACAAGAAGAATTGGGTACGAAAGTTAATTTGAGCACTGCTTATCATCCACAAACTGATGGGCAAAGCGAAAGAACCATTCAAACTTTGGAAGATATGCTCAGGTCGTGTGTATTGGATTTTGGAGGTAACTGGGATGCACATTTACCTTTAGTGGAATTTGCGTATAACAATAGTTATCATTCCAGTATTGGAAGAGCACCTTTCGAAGCTTTGTATGGTCGGAAGTGTAGAACCCCGGTGTGCTGGTTAGAAGCCGGAGAGAAGCAGTTTGCTGGTCCAGAACTGGTACAACAAACGGCTGATAAAGTGAAAGAAATTCGGAAGCATATGAAAGCAGCTCAAGATAGACAAAAGAGTTATGCTGATCCGAAAAGAAGACCAAAAGAATTCCAAGTTGGGGACCGTGTGATGCTTAAAGTATCCCCATTGAAAGGTGTGATAAGGTTTGGTAAACGTGGAAAGTTGAGTCCTCGTTTTCTAGGGCCTTTCACTATCACTAAGATAGTTGGATTGCAAGCATATCAGTTGGATTTTCTACCTGAGTTGGAAGGAATCCACAATACTTTTCATGTTTGCTATCTTCGGAAATGTTTAGCCGAAGAGGACGATGTGATTCCATTTTCTGACGTGAGAGTGGATGAAAGGAGCCGTTGTGTGGAAGAACCGGAGGCAATTTTGGAAAGATCGATTAGAAAGTTACGTAATAATAAGGAAGTAGTTATGTTAAAGGTGCAATGGAAACATCATCGAGGTGCTAACGTGACGTTAGAGTCGGAAGAAGATATGAAGAGTAGATATCCTCATTTGTTTGCCTAACTTTGATTTCGGGGACGAAATCATTTTCAAGTTGGGGAGTATTGTAACACCTCGAATTTTCCATAATATTATTTTAATGTGAATAGGGGTCTATTTGTATTTTGGTTTAAGCTTTGGATTATTTTGTAATTATATAATTCAATGGGGTTAAAAATACAAGTGATCAAAGTTTAAATGCTATTTTTGGAAAGTTAAAACTTAAGGGTGTGCTTGGTCATTTTAGAAAGTTGGGTTAGATAAAGTTGGGTTAATTGAGAAATATCTCAGTCTTTTGGTTGAGTCGGTCGATAAAGAGAGAGAAAGAAGAGAGAAAGAAGAAGAGAAAGAAAGGAGAAAGAGGAAGAAATTAAGCTGAAATCTTGGTAAGTATACAAAGGGTTTTTTAAGTTTGATTTCCAGTAGCAAGATGGTATCCATATCTTAATCTGATTTCATCTAGGTGTTGTTTTGATTTGGAATCAGATTGTGCAGTGAAGTGGGTTTTATCTCCATAAGGTGAGTTCATTCACTTTTTGCTTAAATCCATGTTTTTTGTCAAATTAAATGTTAAGACGCTTGTATAAACTGTTTTGGGACTGTATGGTTATGTTTAAAATAAGCTGAATGGAACAGACATGGTGTTGGATTGAATTTCTAAGCTGCACGCCGAAGTTTCCGAGTAAAAAGATAGTATCCGGAAACCTCTGTATGAAGGTTTCCGGACATGGCAAAGTTATCCGGTAAGTCTTGATTTTTTGTAGTTTCCGGTCGAAATTAGATACCGGATGGTATCCGGATTACCTTGGTTTCCGGATGTCATCCGGATTAAATAAGTATCCGGTAAGAATTGTATTCGGAAAGTTGTATATCCGGAAAGCTTAGATATCCGGTAAGTTGAGGGTATCCAGATAGTTCGAGGTGTCCGGAAACTATTATTGTCCGGTCACTTTTGAGTACCCAGTAACTTTAAGTTTTTACTGACTTCTGGAAGGGTATGATTTACGAATTGAAATACAATCCTAGTAGCTTGAACACATTTACAGTTGAATGGTAGTGTGTTAGGCTTAAAGATTATTTTAGTTTGATACTATGCAAGTGTGTAGTAAGTGTATTGGATCCTTAGGCACTAGTTGTTATGGAAATGTGGAATAGGCGAGAATCAATCGTAATTCCAGTGTATGTAAGAAATCGAAGGGATTGTCATGTGTAATTGTAATTCCCGATTTCTAAGGAAGAAAAGGGATTGGCATGTGTAATTGTAATCTCTACTTCCTTTCTAAGAAATGGACACGTGTAATTGTGATTTCTTGGATATGAGCATTAATCTAGAATCCGTGGGGATTCGTAGTGTGGGCTCTGAGCATGAATCTAGAATCCGTGGAGATTCGTAGTGTGGCTCTGGATCATAATACAATGACTGACTTGGTGTCGGTCATATTCATGAAATCGGGTATAACCTCGTCATCGTAAGATGTTGAGATGTATGGTAAGAAAAGGGTAAACCAGGTTTGTTACGCCTTGTTTATATTGATTTTAAAAGTATTATTTTGAAACCGAATGTTCTCACTAGGCGTTAGCCTAATCGTTTCAAATTCTATTTTCTTACCATGTACTAGCTCGGGAAAGTAACGGGA
The DNA here is from genome assembly GCA_033807775.1 of Saussurea involucrata. Lineage (NCBI taxonomy): Eukaryota > Viridiplantae > Streptophyta > Magnoliopsida > Asterales > Asteraceae > Saussurea > Saussurea involucrata. The sequence goes on along the minus strand of CM066322.1, from coordinate 51,295,103 downwards.
TGTGGGACGAGCGTTTTGAGATAGCAGAGAAGTCAATTAACAAAAGGAGATTTTGATGGATTGCTTAGATAACTTAGTTAATCTGATTATAGTGACATGATTAGATTAACAGGTTATTTGAAGAATTCAGTATTTGTAAATATAACTCCTTATGGTTAATTCCATTCTTCTATAAAAGTTTGAATGTTATTTTATCATAACTTGTTATAAATTGAGGTTCAAATTAGCCCTGATTTTTAGGGTGTTACAAGTCCAAGTTGACAAATTAATCTTCCTAGCTGACTTTATCATCTTAGACTTTGAGGCTGATAAAGATATTCCTATTCTTTTAGGAAGACCTTTCTTAGCCACTGGTAGAACTTTGATAGATGTCCAGAAAGGAGAGTTGACCATGAGACTTCAAGACCAAAAAGTCACATTTAACGTCTTCAATTCTTTAAAATACCCTAATGATATGGAAGACTGCTCAAGCCTAGGTACCATTGAGTCATTGTGTCATGAGGAAGAAGTCAACCAGACCTGTAGGATAGAAGAGGAGGATGAGGAAGAAATTGAGGAATATGATGATGATGAGATTTCCATAGAGGAAGAGACTGTCCCTTTGGTTGCTGCAGCATTTGAGTTGCTGGAAAATAGTGAGCAAAAATCAGTCGTGCCCTCCATAGTTTCACCACTTGACCTGGAGTTGAAGAAATTCCCAACCCATCTAAAGTATTCCTTTCTAGGAGAAGAAGACAAATTGCCTTTCATCATATCATCTACCCTAGAATTGCATAAGGAAAAGAAGTTAGTGGATATGTTGAAGTTGCATACCAAAGCCATAGGATGGACCATTGCTGACCTCATGGGGATTAGTCCTTCCATTTGTCAACATAAGATCATCTTAGAAGAAAAGAACTTCAAGTCCATAGAACTTCAAAGAAGGCTGAACCCTGTCATGAAAGAGATAGTAAAAAAGGAAATTTTAAAATGGTTAGATGCAGGAATTATTTTCCCAATAGCCAGTAGTTCTTGGGTTAGTCCAGTCCAATGTGTGCCTAAGAAGGGAGGGATCACTGTCATTTCCAATGATAAGAATGAACTCATCCCAACTAGAATAGTCTCCGGATGGAGAATTTGCATGGACTACCATAGACTAAACAATGCTACTCAAAAAGATCATTTTCCTTTACCTTTTGTTGATCAAATGTTGGACAGGTTGGCTGGAAAAGAGTTTTACTGTTTCTTGGATGGATACTCAGGTTACAACCAGATAGCCATAGCATCGGAAGACCAAGAGAAGCCTACTTTCACTTGTCCTTTTGGCACTTTTGCCTTTAGGAGAATGCCGTTTGGACTTTGCAATGCACCTGCTACTTTCCAAAGATGCATGATGTCCATATTCTCTGATATGCTTGAAAAATCCATTGAAATATTTATGGATGATTTTTCTGTTTATGGTTCATCTTTTGATCATTGTTTGGAAAATTTAAAACAAAGTCTTAAAAGGTGTGAAGAAAGTGACTTGGTTCTTAACTGGGAAAAATGTCATTTCATGGTAACAGAAGGGATTGTCCTTGGTTATTTAATTTCAAAAAGAGGAGTTGAGGTAGATAAAGCTAAACTTGAAGTTATTGAAAAACTACCTAAACCAAAGATTTCTTGGTCATGCTGGTTTTTATAGACGTTTTATAAAAGATTTTTCAAAGATTTCAAAACCTTTATGTCTATTATTACAGAAAAACTGCTCCAGTGGTTGTTGCTCCCGAATGGGACAAACCTTTTGAAATCATGTGTGATGCAAGTGATTGGGCTGTTGGTGCAGTTTTGGGTCAAAGAAAAGGAAAGATTTTTCATTCTATCTACTATGCAAGCAAAACCCTTAATGAAGCTCAAATTAATTACACAACAACTGAGAAAGAATTATTAGCAGTGGTTTTTGCATTTGAAAATTTTAGATCATATTTGATGGGAGCAAAAGTCATTGTTCACACTGATCATGCTGCCATCAAATACCTTATTTCAAAGAAAGATGCAAAACCAAGGCTAATAAGATGGGTTTTGTTACTGCAAGAGTTTGACCTGGAGATTGTTGATAGGAAGGGTGTGGAAAACCAAGTGGTTGATCACCTGTTTAGGTTAGAAAAGTTAGTTGAAAGCAGGGAGGGAGGAGACATCATAGAAACCTTCCCTGATGAAAAGATTCTTATGGTGCAATCTCAATTACCATGGTTTGCTGACATAGCTAATTATTTAGCTTGTGGCATCAAAACTTCTGATTATACTCACCACATGCTAAAGAAATTTCTCCATGATTGCAACTTTTACATATGGGATGATCCTTTTCTGTTTAAACTTGGTGCATATCAAATACTGAGAAGGTGCATTCCAGAAACAGAAGTGGTAGCAATTCTGCAGCATTGCCACCAATCAGCTTATGGAGGACATTTTGGAGGCCAAAGAACAACAGCTAAAGTTCTTCAATCTGGTTTTTATTGGCCCACTCTCTTCAAAGATCCCATAACTTTGCACAAAGGTGTAATGAATGCCAGAGAAGTGGTTCCATTTATCAAAGAAATGAAATGCCTTTGAATGGGATCTTGGAAGTTGAATTGTTTGATGTTTGGGGAATTGATTTTATGGGTCCATTCCCACCATCAAACAACTGCCAATACATTCTTGTTGCTGTTGATTATGTGTCAAAATGGGTTGAGGCAATGACATGTGTTTCAAATGATGCAAAAACTGTAGTAAAGTTTTTACAAAAACAAATTTTTACAAGGTTTGGTACCCCCGTGCACTAATCAGTGATGAGGGTACCCATTTTATAAACAATTTGTTGAGTAAAGTTCTTGAAAAATACAATGTGAAACACAAGGTTGCCACTGCTTATCACCCACAAACAAATGGTTTAGCTGAACTCTCAAATAGGGAAATTAAAGGGATTCTTGAAAAAGTTGTCAAGCCAAATAGAAAAGATTGGGCTTTCAAGTTAGATGGTGCTTTATGGGCATACAGGACATCTTTCAAAACACCTCTAGGTATGTCCCCATACAAGTTGGTCTTTGGAAAGGCTTGTCATCTCCCTTTAGAGTTAGAACACAAAGCATACTGGGCCATAAAGGAATTAAACATGAACTTAGATGATGCTGGTAACAAGAGAAAGTTACAACTTTGTGAACTAGAGGAACATAGGAACATGTCCTATGAGAATGCCAAGCTTTATAAGGAGAAAACTAAGAAGTGGCATGACAATAAGATTAGACACCGAGAGTTGAAAGCAGGTCAGAAATGCCTTTTGTTTAATTCCAGGCTGAAATTGTTTCCTGGTAAACTCAAGTCTAGATGGTCAGGCCCATTTGTCATCCACAAAGTTTATCCATATGGGGCTGTAGACTTAGTTAACCCGGAGGACAATACTGTGTTCAAGGTGAATGGTCAGAGAGTAAAGCTATACCATGATGCTGCAGCATCTCCACAGGATTACCCTGTGGAGGTGATATCTTTGTGCTAAAAAGCTTCAAACAAGAGATGGGAACTATCCCAAAGTTCCACAACCTTTGTAAATACTATTTTAATGCTTTAGGTTATGATTCTGTAATAGTTGCATTTGATGTGTTCGTTAGTGTGCAGATAAAGTGAAAGAAAGAAAGCCACCAGAAACCTTAGTTTTCCAAGAAAAGATCAGATGTATATTTTGGGTGAGGTCTGGAATAGCAATTGGTATATGGGAATTAGCAGGGGTATAATGGGAATATCAGTATATGTTTCAAAAAGAAGGCATCATTGCTAAAACTTCTAGCTAGAACTCCAGAGTACATATTGATGCCTCCATTTGTACTACCTTAAATTTTACCCATTGAACAAAACCTCTTTACCCACATTTACAGTTGTAAATTTGTAGATAACCACTCCTAATATCAGATAAGGACAACCTCTCTCTTAAACATCCTTTCAACTTCCATCATTTCCTTCTCTCTCTCTCTAAACCGTATCTCACTCTTTAGTCTCTTCTCTCTGCTTCTGCATATCAAACACCATCACCAAGAACAACCAAAATCCCCCTGAAATTCCTCTTCTCGTTCGATTTCAATGGCAAGGATCAAAAGGGTTGGACCGAGAAACCCTAATGGCGACGAGAATCGCCCTGTTAGAAGAAGCGGACGCAACCAAGCTGTGGTTCGGCCTCCAGCCACCACCAATCGACCACCGGAAACCGTTGTGCTGGAGGATGAATCCGCCACACCGATGACTCGTGCAGAAATGTTGCTAAAGAAAAAGCATGCAGTCGTGGGTAAACCCTCTAAATCCGCTACCACCATCGACGAGCCATCTGAAGCCACAAACACAACCAAGGAACCTGCTGGAGTCGCAACCACCATTGATGAACCTGCTGAAATAGCAAAAACCACCACCGATGAACCTACTGGAGTCGCAACCACCACCACAGAACTACCTTCAAGCACCATGGATTTGGTACTTTTCTCTGCTCCTAAAGAGGTACTCTCTAAAACACCCACTCCCAAAAACAAACCTATCAATACGTTGGAAGATGGCCAAATCACTTCCTGTTCGGAAGATGATGCTGGCAGACCCATTGTGTCTACCAAGGTAAACACCCAAGTCTTTTCAAAAAATAGACCAATGGACTCTTTTTTCGGTGTAAATCCTGAAAACATCACCACCGACCCTATTGTTGAAACTGGAAATGTGAAAACAGGGGAGGGGTGATTCAACAAGAAAAGGTAGGGGATGGAGTGAATGCGACTGAAATATCGGGGAGGAAGTGGACCATGTTGAGACTTTGATCACAGACACATGGGTGGGAATGACTCAAACAAGGGGTGAGATAGTTGAGAATGAAGAACGAAGGGGAGAAAAATTGCCTGACCTAAATGAGAGTTTATTCTACTCGGATGATGAACTTTTGATTGAGGCCCTTAGACCAAAGAAAATAAAGGCTTTAGGAAAAACCCATGCCACCAAGACCACACCACAGCCTAGAAAAAGGACTAGGAAAAACATGGAAGAAGGTGAGCCTTCTAGGACTAAAACAGGGGAAACCAATTGCCATGATGCGGCATCTATACAGCATGAGCAGTCTGTTAAGAAGAAGAAGGGTAAGAAGGGTAAAGGGAAAGCGGATGAGAGAGATGGTTTTGTACCTAGACCAGAGAAACCACACCATGGTTTCAGTTCCAAAGCCGCATTTAAGGTATGGTCTAAATTTCAAACCAAAGTGGGCTTACCCGACAAGGGATTCGATGAACAAAGCCTTAGAGAATACCAGTTCATTAGCCAAGTTATTGATTCCCAAGGACTTGAGAAACTTTGCCAAGTCTATACCTATTACAACCTAAGCCTCATTAGGGAGTTTTACTGTGAGCTTTTTGTAAACTCCTCTCCAAAACTCCTAGTTAGAGGTGTCCCAATCAAAATGACAGCCAAGAGAATTAACCGATACCTCAACCTGTCACCTCCAAAGAAGACAGAGTATAGCAGGTTGTTACAACACGTCACACACAATGATTTAGCTGAGGTGGTGGCTGTTTTGGGGAAACCCAGATCAGATTGGGAATCACATGCCAGTTTAATGCTGAGAACATTTCAAGCTCGGAACTTGACAGCTAATTCCAACGTTTGGATCAATCTGGTACGACATTCCATCTTTCCTACAACTCACGACAGCTCCATTTTGGTGGAAAGAATGATGTTGCTATATTGCTTGTTAACAGGAAAAACCATAAATCTGGGAAGAATTATCTTGGGGAGTATGCGGGAGTGTGCTACCCGGGTGCGGGGAAAGTTTTACTTTCCTGGTATGCTCACTCAGATGTTGATAGAAGATGGTGTGACACAATATACGGACGATTTGATCGTCAAGGAGCAGCGGGAAAAATGGGAAATCGATATGAAAATGGTAGTCCGCTTGACAAACATGAAGGAGAAGGGAATGGAATCGGCTGACATGATGAATGTGATCCAGGATCTGTTAAATCAGAATGGGGCTGTGATGGAAGCGATGAACAAACAGAAGGAAGAATTCATGGAAAAGTACAAAGATTTGAGGAAAGAGTTGGTAGCGGCAGTAGAGGCAAAGAAGAAGAAAGCTGAGGAGGGGTATGTTGTGGAGAAAGAGGTGATGAGGTTGAAACACAGGCTGTAAGAGAAGAAAGCCAAGATCGCCAAACTGAAACAAGAAAAGGCTGAGATGGTGGAGGCAAATGCGACCTTACGGGCAGAAGCTGCTGCCAAGATAGGTGCTGCAGCATCCAGAGGAGAAGGACCTCACATCACCACCACTGTTTTTAGGATCAGGCAGCCTACTCACGACTGAGTAGGACAGGTTAAATCATGTCCTTATGCTCCATTTTCTGTTTAACTTTAGTTAATTGAGTCTGGGATACGTTTTTATATTTTTTAGGTTTATTTTGCATGCATTAATAACATGATTGGTATGTGGTTACTTGTTGGCATAACCCGAATAATTCTGAAAAGTCCAAGTCTCATCTCTAGGGGTAATTTATGCTAGAACTAGACTCACAATTGCTTGGGACAAAATTTGGTCCACATTCATCACAAATCACAAAAATGATCTATGCTTTCATTCCTTTTTCACATTTTTAGCCACTTTGTTCTTTTGCTATACACTTCTTTTTCCCATTACAATGAGGACATTGCAAATTCTTTAGTTTGGGGTGGGGATGCCTAAAAATGGCAAAAGGAATTGGCAAGAGCAAAGCTCATCAAAAGAAAAAAATTAAATTAATTAAAAAAAATCAGAAAATTGCCATGTGGTTCAAAACACCAAAAATACCCCATAGGGGTAGGTGTATGCTTTCAACAGAAAAAGAGCCAAAAAGTGTCAAATTTGAAAAAATTTCAATGTTGAAACATGGGGAGTGAAAAGGCAAAGGTGAGAAACAATATGCCAAAAGAGAGAAACCCAATTCACCTAAATGCTTTAGTAATTTGTGATGATGAATGTGTGACCATAACAAAGAGAATGTGATGCTAGCATATGGTTTAAAATTGCACTTAGATTTTGTTTTCTTTGGTTACTTTGGATTTATGAAAGGTTATGCTTTGCACATTTGACATTATCAACTTCATGACCTGCACTTAATGCTCATATCTTACAAAATTCTAACAAATTGAGTCTTTTCTTTTGTCTTTTTATTGCTTGGGGACAAACAAAGTTCTTAGTTTGGGGTGGTGATAAGTGCTCAATTTTGAGTATTTACGCACTTCCTTTTTAGTCTTTTTATAGAATTTTGCACTTTAATATCCCAACTTGAGTCATTTGTTCACTTCTTTTCTCTTTTATTAGGTTGGAGCTAAGGTTTATGGTTTACTTGTGCTATTTAGGATGAATGGCTAATGTTTGGTTCAATTTGGAAATCCTTTTTTATCACAGGCAGTGCTGCAGCATGGCTGGAGCATGAATCTGGCGCTTTTGCAAGGGGGAATTGGCGGATGATTAATATGGAGTGGAAATGGCTTTTCTTTTGTCTAATGGTCTTTCCATTTGTATCAGCTGATTGAACACTCTAGTTGTAACTTAAGTCTTTTGTGTAGTTTCTAGTTACTTTTGCATAACTTAGTTATTGTAACTTAATGGGATTAGTTGCTTGTTACACTTTTGGTCCCTCTATTTGTACTATAAATAGAGGGCTTAGGCTCATTTAATATTACACCACTTGGGCTGATTCTTAATCAGTACCAATTCCCTCCCTTTAATTCCAATCTTCTTCAGATTATTCTTGTTGTTAGTGTTCTTCATTTCTTCTTTAAATCTCCTTCTACCCAGATGAATGCTTGCAGCATCTCCGCGGCACTGAACTGGCCGTTTTTAAATTGCTTTCTTTAAATCCGTTTTTCATCTTTAATCTTGTCATTAACTTTACGTCTTTAATTTTTAGCACTTTATTTCAGTACTTTATATTATTGCACTTACTTTCCGCTTTACATTCTTTTCATTTACTTACTTGCAATTTATTTTCTTGTCATTGTAGTTATAGCCATTTACATTTCCAAGTCATTTACTTTCCAAGCATCATGTTTACTTTCCAAGTCTTTTACATTTGCTTTCTTTTATTTATTGTCATGAGTAGCTAAGCATAAAAGCTTGGGTGTGAGGCAAAGGGTGATATGTTAACCAAAGGAAAGTAGGCGTTTTTGTGGCAAAAATGATGTTTTATTATTCCAACCCAAGTTCTATCAAGATAATACATCCCTTGACAAATTGATCACTTTGATAGTGTTAAAGTGTCATGGACCTAGAGATAGGCCATTGAATAACACGTCAACTTGGATGACATAAGGGGTAATATCGAGAGAGTTACATGCAACGAGAGTTGTTACTTTTGTTATCTAAAATGATTCATTCTTGATAAGTCATCTTTTTCTCAATGGGTTAAAATGGAGTAGACTTATAGATAAGCTACTTAGGAATACTTAAACTTGGGAGGTACGGGGGTTATATCGAGAGAGTAACTTTTAACAAAGAGGATTTGTTTCGCCGTGTATTTTGAGAACTCCATTCCATCGTTCCTTTACCTTAGGTTCTGCTCAGAGATGAGATTGCTTACTACTAATGGAACCATGGGATGGCGAGAGTCCGAGAGGAACATGTCTCAAAATAGATAATAAAACTAGTTGTTGTCACTTTCATGCTGCAGCAGTTCTATAGCATTAGTCTGCTGGAATTTGGTTTAACGTATCATCACAAGTCTTACACCCTTGCTTCTCTTTTATTCTTGTTAATTAGAATCTGTGATAATTCTCAACCAACCAATCAAATATATTTTCTTCCAAATCATCTTCTGAAATCAATTCTTTCATCATACTTTAATAGCAATTTTAACTCCAATCTCTGTGGGACGATAATCGGTATTTTACCACTTTATTACTTGATAGACGACATAGTTCACATAAGTATACTTGCTTATGGGTTCTATTTGCACACGTCTGTAGATGTATTCAAAGCACTCACTCATCAGTGAGGCACAGCGGAAAAACTGGTGAGCAATCTGGAATCTCAAAGAGAAATCCAGGGTAAGTAAAGTCCAGATAGGTCCAGAATATTCCTGAACAAACTAAGAGAAGAGAACCAGTCTAACATTAATTCTCAAATCAGACGTAAGATCTTATGAAGTTTACACAAAACACGAAGAGAGCAGTCCAAAGTAATACAAATCCTCCTCAATACAGAAATCTACTTAAATAGATCTCTGGATATCGAGTCATAGAACTGAAACAGCTACGCTATTTTAGCTAATGACAGAAAAGGAAAACAGTTTCACAAAAGACCTATTTGATTCATGAGATCCTTAACGATCCTCCTCAAATCACAGGATGAGAATAGAAGGAGAAAGCAAAAAAGAGATCTCTTCGATTCACAAGATCTATAGAGATCTTCCTCGAGTCACTGATTAATAGAAACCAGATGAAAACTGATGTAACTAAAAGAAATGATTTGCATGTACAAGTAATGAAACTAAACTAGATCTATAGTGTGATAGAGTTCAGATCTTAGGTACATACAATATCTAAGTTGATGATGTAATGACCAGTCCCAAGACAGATCACGTGGCCAAAAATGTGGACCAAAAATAGCTCAGAAACAAATATAGTGTCCAGATCTGAACTTAATCTACAAGAGGAGAATACAGATCTAGAGAGAACTTGACAAGTAAGTATGTATGGTTATGATCAACAGATCCAAACAAGAACACTAGATCTGAATCGAATCTACGAAGAGACAATACAGATCTAGAGAAAAATTAACAAGTAAGTATGTATGAACATGATCAACAGTAAGAGATCCAACACAAAAAAACACTAGATCAGAACCAAATCTACAAAGAAGAGATTCGAATCTAGAGAAAACTTAAGAAGAACGTTCGTCTGGACCAGATCATAAGATTAGATCCAAAACTAAACCCAATGATATGAGCAGAATCTGTCAATCACCAGATCTGAACAAAAGATAAGAGAAAATCACACCGATTACTCTATTTTAAACAAGAACACTAGTTAAACAGGTGATAAGAAGATCTGATACTTGTGACCAGAGCCCTTACTAATAAGAGAAAAAGTTTTGTTAAACAAATATGATAAGAAACATCTTATTCAGAAGATGTTCATAAGAACTAACACAAATTTTCAACAGAGTAGTTCTTACAGAAAAACGTTTAACAAAAAACGATGAGAAAATACAAGATAACTAGTGTTTCAAAAGAGGTTTTAACAAGAAATGATAAGAACTAACATATCAACATTAGAACATGAAGATAAGCTAAATCACAGAATCGTTTAGCTCTGATACCATATTATAAACCATTAAACTAACACTTTATTTAAGAACATATTTACAAAGCAATCCTCACTACCGATTCTCTCACACACACCATACCTTCAAGAGATTTGAAGGTTTAATGTCAAACCCTAATACAAACAGAGAAAAACGAATAGAGAAATCTCTGAGAGAAAATGGAAACGAAAAAACTATTTGAATGAATAAAACCCTAAATCTCATTCTTTATATATGAGTATATATTTGCAGCTTAGTCCTTTGCGAAAGAGTCCTTCAGCAACAACTATTTGTTTCGCTACCCTTTATCACACCGAGCCTATCAGCGCCATCCTCAAACTTTCAGTAATCGACACATATAGTCCTCGCAGAATTAAAACAATACAAATAAAAATAAGTTAGTTATTTGGAATGTCAAGATTGGTCATATTTCAATATTATCTTTTAACAAAAAGTGATAACCCAATCACTTTTTTTCCACTTATTTCTTCATCACAACCTCTAAGCTTGTCGCTCCAAATCTTATTTCAAGATTTTTGCAGTAAAACCCAAATTATGATTCTTCATTATCGATTGATTCTTGGGTTTTGTTAGGATATTTCAACCATAAAAACCAATTCTTTCCCACCGCCATTAAAGTACCTTATTGAAGCTTCCCCACCACCATTAAAGCACCTTAAGATTTTTTTTCTTTTTGTTTCTGTAAGACCTTTCAAGGCACACAAACTCGTCATTTCACTTTGATTCTGCCATTGAAGATACCTCTACATAGATTTCATCACAGAAAGTGGATTAATTTGAGATTTTTGTGTGTTTTAAGAGAGAAGATAAAGAGGGGGTTTGTGTATGAAAGAGAGCAGGAGAAAGGTTGCATAGTTTCTTGATTTGGAATTCCTCTAGAATAGGAGAAAGGGTTGAAGAGCTAGCAATTCGTGTGTGAAAATGGATTCCGTAATGTGTTTTCTTTTTTGTTGCTACAACCCAGCATTTGATTTCTCTATTAATTTCTTGATTTGGGGTTTTTCCAAAAGGGAAGAAAAGGGTTGAAGAATGGAAAATTGATTGTAACGTATGTGTTAGTCTAGTGGAACCAATTAACGTATTTCAGTTGTTATGAAGACTGATCTTAGTAGTATAATTTAATTTAATTCAACGGTATCATATTTTCAGAGATAAAATAGACAATAGTACGTTTTCAGATGTTTTCAGGTTTCAGCTTACAAAAAACAAACAGTCTTTTTGATTTAGATTTCAGACTTCAGCTCCACCACTTAAAAATCTGAAGTGAAATCAGTCTTCAGACTTCAGCACCACTTAAAAAACAAACGTCACCTGAATGTGCCAACTAGCATTCAAACACACACAGAAATATGGCATGGAAAACAGAGATCATATAGATATATATTTGCATTATAATTATTACTCCTTAATTAAGAGCATCTCTAATGGCGGGGTTTATGGACCTCCACATCACCCATGGACCATTTCTAACTTTTTTTAATCATTGCAAGGGACCGGTTTTTTGCCACTTCGGAGGAATCGGTTCCTCTACTTGAACTGATTCTTCTCCAAAAATGGTGGGACCAACAATTAAAATAATAATAAAAATTTAGAATTTAGGTTTTCAAATTTTATTTATACTTTATCCAAACAAAGCTATAATTCCAAATTTTAATTAGTTTAATTCAACAAAAAACTAAAAATTATGTGAAAATTAAAATTATCTGAAAATTATAAGAACCTGTTGTAGGATAAATGTGTCATCGTCTAAAGGATATGATGATCGAGATAAATATAGAGATAGATATAATTATATTTTCGTTGTCCTTTAACAGAACCAAGTTTATATTAGTTTTTTTGAAGTATATGATATTCATATACGGCAAATGCAACAATTAAACTCACACACCCTCCTCACCTTTGGTGAGGTTTGAACCCCTGACCTCCTACGAAGACAAAGGCTCTCAGCCTCTCATACCGCTAGGCCAAAGGCCCTTTGGTACAAGTTTATATTAGTTTAATTCATTAAAAAATGAAAATTTATAAAAAAATTTATAATTCCAATTTGTTTTCATTTTAACTTTTTGTAACTTTCAATTATATAATTTTTAATTATTGTTACTTTTATTATTATAATTTTATTATTATTGTCTTTTAATTTTATTTTTAAATTTATAAACTATGGACCAGTTCATGATTGAAAGTGAAAAGTTTATAAAATATGTAGGAGAAGAAAACTGATGTGGCAGAGCGAAAGCTGATGTGGCTAAACCATGAACCTCTAAAGAGGTTCATGATTGGGGATGCTCTAATCTTTCACATTTGGTAAGAAAAATAAAATTCAACATTTTTTATAATACAAAGAATAAATATATCCATCGTATCTCTGCTACTAAATCTTTAATTTGTTAATCTAACAAGGGTAGTATTCAACAATGGCTGCAGTGCTTTAACCACAATGCTCATGTTAGGCCTCCAGTCAGCTTCACATTGCACACACAACGCTGCAACTGCCGCCATCTGTCACACAAATACATACATACATTCTCTTATTTTATTTTGGATACCATCTTAATTTGCTCTCAACTAAATACATAATAATAATAATAATCACACACACTCACACACTCACACACACACAAACCTTAGCAACTGCCTTGGGAGGGTATTCTCCATTCAGTCCACTGTCAACATACTGTTTCACCTTATCTTGTTTTAGTCTTAGCTTTGCCTGCCATCATTTCACATTACAAATGCATGTTTAGCTAGTAAAGTCAAGATGCTTTCGCCCAAGTCACTAGACTCTCTGTTGAACAGAAGCTATTGAAAAGGATTAAAAATGAGACAATTATATACCCAAGTCACTAGACTCTGTTGACCACGTGGCAATGTAAAGTCAAGATGCTTTCGCCCAGTCACGAGTTCCAAGAGAACAACTCCAAAGTTATAAACATCACTCTTTGAACTCAGTTGTCCAGTGGTGACATACTCAGGTGCATGAAAACCAGTACAAAAAACACGAGTCATACCATGAGAATGAGACGAATGAAAACATGTTACCATGTCTGGGGCTCGCTTTGATAAATCCAAATCTGCAATTTTAGCAACATCGTCGTCGAAAAGTAGAACATTACTAGACGTTATATAATTATGGATAATATGAGGTTGTGCCTTTTCATGCAAATATTCAAGCCCTTTTGCAGCCCCAACAGCAATTTTAACTCTTTGGGACCATGATAGAACCAGATCTGGTTGTACACCTTCAACACCTTTCCATCCTGCATCCACAAACAGAAGTATATATGTTAGTTTTCTACTTGGCCAAAAAAAACCTCTTTTGCACTACCAATAGCAATAGCTAGCTACATATATAATCGATGATCAAGGTTACTGTGTGTCAATTACTTGCATTCGACAAGCTTGTTAATTAATTAGCTTAAGAGATGAATGAAACTTTGGGAATTTTGAGAGATGCTTTTGTTATTAATTCATCTGTTACTGAAATTTTTGATTCAGATTTAACCTATCAATTATATATATATATATATATATATAACACATTCATATATAAGCTTGGAATTACAAAAAATAAATTAAAATGTATTGTATTGTTGTATTTAACATACTTGTATTTTCAATGATTCTGTTAGCTTTTTCACCACAAGATCCATGGTAGGGCGACTTCCTCGATCATCCTGCAAGCACCCATAAGCAACCGCTGAAAACTTTTTCATGGATTCCAAGCTCATCTCATCCCTTATATGAGGATCAGTTATCTCAATTAGTTTCTTCTTTTTATAGTAATCTTTGGCCAAAGGGGCTGATAACAAGGGGCCATCATCATGTCTAAAGATGCACAGTCTCCCACACAGAACTTCAAACAGTACCATGCCGAAAGAGTATACATCAGATTCTTTCTTCACGATAGCAGTAATAAAGTATTCTGGTTCACAATACCCTGGTGTGCCACACGGATGGGAAACAACAGCACTTCTATCTAAACCTGCAAAACTTAACCTGGACAATCCAAGATCAGATATTTTAGCTACCCAATTCTCATCTAACAAGATATTTGTTGAAGATATAAACTAAATATAGTATATTATAAAGTTTATGGGTGTATTATGTAAATAAAGTTAGTTATTGTTAGTAAGTTAGTTATAGGCGGTTATTTATGAACCATTGTGTTGGTTTATGAAGGGACATCATACCCTTTCATATAGTATAAATAGGACAAACCAACAAACAGAAAAGTTGTATTTCATACCTGCAATTTCACAATAAAGTTCATAGTTTATATTGTGTTATTGCTCGTCATTATTTACCAACAGTTCTTTCAATTTCGTTATTGATATCCAACAGTGGTATCAGAGCGGTTATCATTCTTGGGAAAAAGAAGTTTGGTCAGGGGATTGAGATCATTAGCAGGAAGGCGGGCTTGATTATCATTAGCCAGAAGGCGGGATTGATTATCAACAGCGGAATAGCGGGATTGATCAAGATCAACAGCAGAGAAGCGGGTTTGATTGTCAATAGTGGTGAAGCGGACATAGTTGTCATTAGCAGGAAGCGGAAGTGACAATTATTTGCTAGGCGGATTTGACTTTCAACAGCGAGGCGGGTTTGATCACATACCCAGAAATCAAAGAAACCAGGATTAGTGGTTTGGAAAAACCCGAGTAGAAAGTAAATTTTTCAATCAGATCAAGATTGAAAAGGAAGGAAGAATAAAGAAAATGGCAGGCGACGGATCCAACAAAAATAAGAACGAACTTACGAAGGATAATGGAACATCAATGACGTTCCAATGCCCGGTTCTCAATTCAACGAATTACACGATTTGGGCAGTAAAGATTAAAGCAATATTTAATGTCCATGGAATCTGGGAAGCAGTTGAACCAACAACGGACGCTGAAGTTGATCAAAAGAAAAACAACATGGCAATTGCAATGTTATACCAAGCAATTCCAGAAAATATGGTTTTGCAAATTGCAAGCCTTACTTCGGCAAAAGAAATTTGGGAAGCATTAAAGGTTCGACACGTGGGTATTGAAAGGGTTAAGGAAGCACGCGTTCAGACACTCGAGTCAGAGTTTGAATCTTTAAAAATGGGCGCAAATGAACCACTAGATGTCTATGCGGGAAAGATTAGTGAGATTGTTTCACAAGCAAGCAGTCTTGGACATACTTTGGATGAAAAGAGACAGGTTCGAAAACTTCTAGGATCGGTGCCAGAAAAGTTTATTCAAATAGTAGCGGCGATTGAGCAATTTGCGGATTTGAATAAAATGTCGTTTCAAGAAGCCGTGGGGAGACTAAAGGCTTTCGAAGAACGCACAAAGAAGCAAACTAACAAGGAAGACAAGACTGATGAACTTCTATTTACCAAGGAAGACGCTAAGGAGAAGGGTAAACACCATAAATGTGAGCATTGCGGTTGTGGAAATGCAAGCCAGAAAGACTTTGGACGTGGCCAAGGACGAGGTCGGGGGTCCGGGAGAAGTCAAGGCGATGGTCGAGCACAACGGGACAAGAGCAACGTCAAGTGTTTCAAATGCAATGAACTTGGGCATTTTAGCAATGAATGTCCAAAATGGGATAATAAAAAGGATGAGGCAAATCTGATTCAGTACGAGGATGACGAGCCAACATTATTATACACCAGTTGCAAAGATGAAGACGAAGACCTCATTTAAACTATATTTAGTTTAAGGGGGAGTGTTGAAGATATAAACTAAATATAGTATATTATAAAGTTTACGGGTGTATTATGTAAATAAAGTTAGTTATTGTTAGTAAGTTAGTTATAGGCGGTTATTTATGAACCATTGTGTTGGTTTATGAAGGGACATCATACCCTTTCATATAGTATAAATAGGACAAACCAACAAACAGAAAAGTTGTATTTCATACCTGCAATTTCACAATAAAGTTCATAGTTTATATTGTGTTATTGCTCGTCATTATTTACCAACAGTTCTTTCAATTTCGTTATTGAGATATCCAACAATATTTGCACTTTTGATGTCTCGATGGATTATGGTTTGATGTTTGCCAACATGGTTATGGAGGTGGTCTAATCCCCGCGCAGCACCAATACATATTTTGAGTCTTTCCTGCCATGTAAGAGGAGTATACTTGCCATCGCTAATTAGATACCTATCAAGACTTCCATTCTCTGCATACTCATAAACGATAATCTTCTCCTTTCCCTCATCGCAATAACCAAGAAGAGAGATCAAGTTTGGATGGTTTTGACCTGTTAGCAGCTGAATCTCCGTCAAAAACTCCTTTAAGCCTTGACCGAACCGCTCGTTTAACCTCTTGACAGCAACTGTAGTCGATTTTCCATTGATACAGAGTTGTCCTTTGTAGACCCAACCGTATCCACCCTTTCCGATGCATGTTTGGAAATTGTTGGTAGCTAATTGTATCTCCTGCAGTTGTATTTTAAGATGTTGTGACCCTCTCAGTCCTGACATTCTGTCAACTGTTTACAAAAACAAATGAGAAGATGGAGTTCAATCTTGATGACATTAATTGAACAACTATATGCAGATGAGCTCTCAATCAAGAGATGGGCTTTGTAAAAGTCAATAACTGGAGTATATATTAATCATATATTATATGAATTAGCCTTGATATGTAAACTTTGTTTAATAAATTTATAGACCAACTTTGCAATTAAGCATATATAATCACCAACTTGTATATTTAAATATTGAGCGAGTATATCGAAAATCTTATTTGTTAAAACTTATGATGTAAAAGACACTTACCAATAATATATCAGTTTTAATAATGTTAGGTGTTGTTTGTTTTTTTCTAAAACCTCTTAATACCTCTGAAGTCTGAATCGGTCAGACGTTTTTAAGTTCATACCGTTTGTTTTTGTTTCAGAAAACTTCTCTAAATAGATAGTTTTCCCCAAAAACTAATTATTACCCCCAAAAAGCAAAATTTTCTTCTCCTAACTTTCCATATATTGAATATTTTAATAATATAATTAAATGAATTAAATATTTAATAAGATAATTAATACTAGAGTTGTTAAAATATAATAACTGTTAAAGTTGTATGCAATTTTTTTTAATGATTTTGATTTTTTTACTCTATTTTAGAAAAATTTAGCATAACTTTTAGAGATACTCGAAGATAAGTTCTA